>JALGAY010000003.1:24075358-29284213 GCA_029207805.1 Tribolium confusum
AAATTTTACAACAAATTTAGTAAAAGATTTTAAAAAAGAAGGGTTTAATTAGTTGATGAATCAAATCGCATAATATTTAGTTAAACAGTTCTAAAGATACAGCAAATTAGTACATTAAAAAACTTGCAAGTTTATAAAATGAGTGCGAAGCGCGAGTTTTTATAAAGAAATAGTACCCACAATGACTTTAGAAACAAGTTCTTTATGCTAATTATTTTATTTTGCGCGTTTTGCAGGATATATTTTTGCGTTAATAGAAAATAGTTAGTAATACGTGTCATGAAAGTGTTGAGTATTTTTTTAAAATTGTTCTTAAATATGTCAAAAATTCTGTGTAAGTAACTTACAAACGGTTCTTTTAACCTACCGTTATTGCTCGAATAGTCCAATTGGTATAAACACAATAAGAAAATCTCCCAAAACATTTCTTAAATTACAAAATCGCTAACTTTATATTTATCCACGAATCACTATTGCAGACTATATACTCATCTAGCAAATAATTTGTAAGTCATTACTAGCTATGACGGTAGAAATTAACAGTAGTGGCTGCACACTGTTATAAAGCCTTCTTTCTCAAAAAGAAAGTTGAAGTTACCTCACTGTTTAAGCCGCTCAAATGTTTCACAGTTTAATTGCGACACACACAAAAATATTTGGATAGGGGATACCAATCGTCATGTGCAACAGAATTTTGTTTGAATTAAATAATATCGCTGATAAATAATAAAAACGTTACCAATCTTAAAAAAATTAATTGTTGTAGTTACTTTTTAGCACGCAAATGCAAATACTTCACCAAAATTTCTATTGTATTAGGCATTGTTACAGACGCAAAATAGAAAAAAAAATGTTTTTTATTTGTAAAATGTGTAATAGTTATTTACAACAGAGTGTGGTAAAGTCATCTAAAGCTATCTTGTTTAGAAAACAAGCCCGTAGAGCGAGTTTCCTATTAGCTAGAGCGCTGTAAAACGACTTAACACACGAAATTGGTACAACATTTTTGGTCCGTCAATTATTTTTATTTTTAAAATAAAAAGAATGAAAATAATTCATTTTAATTGGCAATTCTGTTTTTTGCAAAATTGACAGATGGTTGATGGTTTAACATAAATGCTACGTTGTTGGTTTTGAATATTTTCAATTTATGCTACTTTTAAAAGAAAAAGTATCGAAAGATAAACGTTGAAGACTCCTATAACTTAAAAAAATGTTTAAAAATGTGACCCCAGATTTATTGAGCAAAAAAAACCGAACGGTAACTTTAAGGAAAAAGTAATAAATATACATAACTTCCAGTTCTAGAGAAAAATAGAAAATCTTTTATAATTTTTTTAAAATTATCAAAATACTAGAAAGAAAAATGAGTAAATTATGACTCCGTAAATTATAATTTTTGTAAAATTGTAAAATCATGATCAGGTCCTGATTGTCACTTTAAATTGAGAAGAAGTAATAAGACGAAGTATTATTAAGAAGTGTTTCTTATAACTATTATAGTTAATAAACTAAATAAATTAAAAAAAAAGATTAGTAGTAGTCTATGTTGATGTTGACAACAAAATTATTATTTGAGAAAAATTTTGCAATTTAACTGTTTCGACGCTTGTAACATTGTTGGAAATGAAAAAAAGTAGTTCTCTTCCTGAAAAAATTGCGAAAGATGTTGAAGAAGTCACATCGAGTTTGCTACCCAAGAAATCCAGGGACGCTTATTACAAAGAATTAAGTGAGTTCAATAACTGGAAACAGGAAAACGATGTTTGTGAGGTAAGCGATAACGTGCTGTTGGGTTACTTCCTCAACGCCAAAAAAAAAATTCGCAGCCTTTTCAATGTGGACAAAATACAGCAAGTTAAGATCGACATTAAAGCTTCGCGAAAATACAGATATTTCACAATATGGCAAGTTGATCGCTTTTTTGAAGAACGAATCAAAAAATTACAAGTACAAAAAATCAAAAATTCTTGAAAAAGAGCATATTTAACAGTTTCTAGCAGAAGCACCCAATAAAAAATATTTGATGTTGAAGGTAGGTCGATTTTGTTATTAGAGAATGAAATCTAATTTTTTTACATTACAGGTCGCACTAATTTTTGGTGTGTCAGGTGGGTGCCAATGTTGTGAATTATTGGACATGTCAATCAATAACGTAGAAGATAAAGGATCTTATATGTTGGTATTTGTACCAGCTACAAAAACATATGTTTTACGTATCTTTACGATTATGGAAGAAGGATTTTCAGTTAATGTGCTAGATATTTGTAGAAAATATATGTCTCTCTGACCTAAGAATATTTTTCACAACAGGTTGATTTTGTGCTATAGAAATGAGAAATGCACAATACAGCCAGTAAAAATAAATAGTCTATCCAAAATACCATCAGTAGTAGCTGATTTTTTGAAATTACCAAAATCAGAGTCTTACACAGGACACAGTATGAGACGCACATCAGCAAGTTTATTGTCCAACGTTGGAGCCGATTTTGGTATGGTCCAACGTCATGGCCGATGGAAGTCGACAACCGTAGCACAAGCGTATGACGAAGAGTAAATTTTGAGCAAAGACATTGCTAAGATGATACTGAGTGGAATTTCGGAGACAAAAGGCAATGTTATTGTGAATACTAAAAAGCAAAAATCGAATGAATGTGGAAACAACATTGAAGTGACAAAAATTTAAGCAAACAAAGTTATATCTTTTAATATAAATGTTAACGTAAATCTCAAAAACTGATTTCATCTGAGATTCCTGTTTCTTATAATTGTAATTTTATGTATCGTATTTTTTGATGTTCAATAAATTGTTCTATTTTCTGTAAACTGTTCAATTATATAAAAACAGTTTTATTATTGATTTATAAAACCACTTGTGTTTTATAGACCCTATAATTCAATCAAAAACATCATTTTTATAACGTCATAATAAAGAGGTGTTGGATAAACTATTTAACAACACTATGGTTACAGTTAAATTGAAATTAAATAAAGTTTGTTAGATTACTGTATTTCAAATGAAATTTAAATTTATTCGAAGCACCTGGAGATAATATAAAAATCCTTAAATTTTATATCTACTTGGGCGCCTTATTAGATAGGGAGTCCGGCAATTAACTCTTCTTCTAATATATTCACCTCGAAGTGATACGGCAAACAATTTCCCCGTTTAATTTATAGCATCGGTTTGTTTTAGGATTCTGTAATGAATTCCTACGAGGAACTCTTTCGACTAAAAGGGTTCATATTGAATTTATTACAGTTTAATTGCTCTCTAGACACTGTTGAAGTCGAGATTTGAATTCGAATACCTCATGTATTTACTAGAGAATGGGTTAAAAATAATGGTAGTCAATTATCGCACCAGACAAATAAACTGATCGTTTTCGACGGGTAAATAAATAAATTGATGTTTTACAAACCTCGGCTGAGTTCGAACGTTGGTTGGGAGTTAATTACGCCGTTTACTACCAATCAAGTAAATAAATAAACCGTTGACGAGAGAAAAAAAAAATACAAGATTTTTTACCTGAAAATTAGCAACTTTTCATGAAATTACTCAGACCTGTTTGGAAGCTTGTGGGAAATTTGGATAACCATCTGAGCAAATACTAGGTTTATGTTAATAAACACATCAGTTATTTTATAATGTTGCAAAACGAAAAAATTTCGGATTTTTATTTTAAAACTGATATGAAAATAGCTTTGATAATTTAAACGAAATGTTTGAAACGCTTTGAACGCGATGATTTGTCAAATTTTTCATTGCCTAATTATAAAAGGTTTTCATGTTATTTTCAAACAACTGTTACCACTAAATTTCAAATACAAAATAAGCATATATGTGAACTCACAGTTCACATTTTTTGGTAAATTAAAATTAAATCTGTGTAAAAAGCACCAGTGATCCACATTATTCTCAATTCTTGGTAATATTAAGCTTATTTTATGTTCAAATAAACCACTAACAACAGTAAATTGCTCTTAAACTTAAACAAAAAAAAATGGCGTTGATAACCGAAAAAAGCAGTGCATGTGCTTTGATGTAGTTTTTATAAACCAGAAGCGTAAGGTAAGTGGCACAAATTATTGCATCAAACTTTTTTTGTTAATTGTTCAATATCAGTGTCCGAAATGAGAATACACAATATTAAAGCAATCAGTTTATGTAAATCTAATTTTGTACATTTTCTACTTCATATTGGAAGGGTGTCGGTTTTTGAATACCAAAAATCATTGGGGAACCATTGACCCACAGTGGTGTAGATTATAGGAAAAAATGCTTTTTTATATTGGCAATGCTGAGATAATGCGCGCAAAAGAAAAAGACAAAACAAAGAAAAAAACTAAACAGAAGAAATTACTGACAACTGACAACATCTGAAAAACAATGGTTAGAAAGTGGTGAAGACTAATTTTTTGTTTTGCTGTTAATTTTCTAGATTATAATTTTTTTGTTTAAATTTAAAAAAAATTAAAGTTTATTTTTTTTATAACATTCTGTCTACTTATATTCAAGACAAGTCTCTCCAATCGTGTCGATTACTGGAGTGTCGATTATTGAAGAATTATAAAATTTCTGTGTCGATTAATGGAGGAGGTTTGAAAGAATTTTTTTTAAAAAAAGCACATTCTTTACACTACACAATGAAATAATCATTTGTTATTATAGAAACAAACAGAAAGAATCAGTGTATCACTAAAGTACTTCTCAAGGTTACTTGACTGTAAATCTTCGACTTTGACAATTTTTTCGTTCATGTTGGTCTAATAGTGTCGATCACTGGTGTCTTTACCTTATGTATTTCAATACATATGGGAAATGAAGACATATCTAGTAATGTTTTACTAGAGAAAACACCAACAGAATAAATCTAGAAAGTCTTTTAAACTGACTCTGAGAGGTAGTCGGTGAGCGGTAACCCTAGCACGAATCATTTTTTGTAAAGCGGCAAAATAGCCACATCTAATCAGATTCGCTAGAAACTTGGCCATAGTTTAAGAAGCTGTTTAATAACAGTTTGAACACCTAACCCTAGCATATAACTTCATTTAAATATGTTTGTAACAAATACTTATGCACTATTGTCTTGTCCCATTTCTATACGTTAAATATTTAAAAATCGTTGATAATATAACGTGAGTCTTACCCTCTTGCTCTATTTATTTCAAGCCATTTTTATTGTTTATAAACATTAAAACTAATAACAAACAAGGTATTTTAGAGTAACTCGTTAAAAACCTTGACCTAAACTTAGATCTAGATTTTGCCCTAAGAAAGTAAAAATGTATTCTGTTGGACCTCATAGATCTCTGTTTGAGGCAGTAAAAAAACCTCTTCTTGAGTTTATAAAGTCTGTGGACTATAGAGCTGTTAAAAGCTTCAGTTGAGTGAAAAAGATCTACAATTGAATCTTCGAGAGCTACAATTTACTCTGTAAAATAAAGAAAATAAAAAAATAATTGAAGCAAAAATTCGTGTGTTCGTTTTCTCTTAACTCTTCTATGACTTTTACAATAGTATTGTTACCTACAATAAATTTCTCATTGTTATTTGCCATTCCAGCTAAAGTTCATTTAAATTACTTTGACCCGTAAAACAACAAAAAAGTGGAGCTGTTTAACACGTGTTTATGAAAGAGAATGTCTTCTACTTTCAACAAGCTTACTGTTAAGAGGTTCCATTTCTTTTATTGTTACACCAGACAATGTCATTTAAATGACAAATAGTAAAACTTTTATTTTATTGAGAATAGATTTATTTAACGATCATTGTAATATTATTGTTTTTGTAAAGACAAAAGTATTTGAATTTTAAATATAAAGGTTTTTGTTTATTTAGTTTCAAAATGAGACAAGCTTGGTCAAAAAGATAGAACCAAACGATTTTCATTCAAACTGTAAACATTTAAAAAATATATGGGGATTAAATGACCGAAAGAATGTAACTTTTACTAGAGACGTATTTAATTTTTTTTATTTATTATAATTTTTGAGATAATCGTAAAAACATTATGTTTTTAAATGGAACTCTACCCTGATTTTTTTCCTGAAACAAATATTTTAACTAAAATTGTTGCTTTACTATTTTTTTAATATTAACAAAATTTAGCTGCATCAATTTGTAGATGTGTCAATTTTTTTTTATTGAAGAACTCCTTACTGTAAAAAGAACAAAGCACATCCTTAATAAACAATAATTCAAGACTTGAGAATAAGAGTATATTACTTTAATTAATCAAAATCAGATTTCTAATTCTTATAATAGCTGAGATAAAATAATTAAAATTAAAAAAATTGACCAAAATCAATATTTAGTAGTTTTTTGCGCGATTGGTTGTTTTTATCAGTTTACTGTGCCTGTTTCCACGACGGTAGGTTGCTGTTACTGGTTGCTACGTGTAACAAACGGTAAGTAATTCACTTACCGTTCAGTGAACGGTAAGCAATTAGATCTAAAAAAAACAATTTTGCGATTTATTTATTAAAATTAAATGTACAATTATTATAATTAATAGTAGTAATACCACTCGCATTTGAGTTTCTAGCGTTAATAGACAAACTTTCCGACGTAGAAGTCCCAGGTTGTTGTAATAGTCCACCAACATCGCTGTGTAAAATTTTATGAGCAAATTCAATTTTGTTTTGGTGGGAATCTTCCACCTAACTCTCGGCCACCGTTAATGAACGGCACCCACCATGTCTTTTTAGTCCCAACACATCAACTCCGTTATTCGCCAAAAGTGTAGCCGATGTGCGTTGAAACGAGTGTCCAGTAAAACCTTCAGGGGCTTGCAACTTTAAATACTTTGCAATTTTTGACGACCAGCCTCCAATTGTGCCTTTTCCTGTGACTTGCCTAGTGCATTTGCCATTTCGATATTTCAGAAATAAATGATCTGACGTTGGGTTGCTTGGTCGAATTCTTATGTATTTTCGAAGTATTTCCAAATAATGAACTGCTTCATTTTCTTTATTAATAACTGCGAACGTTCGCTGAATATTCGTTTTTGTATTTGGAATATTTACTATAAACATTTCTTCATGTTCTTCTATGTCACTCATTTTAATATTGTACAATTCCTCTCGTCTACAAGCGCCCGATACTCCCAATATCATTGCTACCTGCAAATATATTGTTTCCTTAGAACTCAGATGTACCACCTCATCATCTGCAACATACCTTTTGAATTAAAAATTGTTCGTCTGGTGCTTCATTCAAGAATTTTTCCATGTCTTCTTTGGTAAAAATTTTAGCCTTCTTATACCGATATCCAATATTTTTTCTCTTAAGATAAGCAATTAATGTAGCAAACTTAGAAATATCGATAGCATCATGGAGAAAAATTGTACTCTTCAGCATAGAATACTCCGCCCATAAACTGCCTGGGGCCTTCAAGTGTCCACTTCTCACCACAAAATACGCTAACAAGCTCTTTTCATTTACAGAAATCTTCTTTGCTTCACGCCATTCCTTAAACAACTTGTATGTCTGTTCATATCGGGCTTTAGATTTTTCTGGAATTATTGCCGAACATCCTTCTTGCCAAGCGTCTTCTAAATCATCCGGTAGATCATCACTATCGCTCATATTTGCTTCGAAAACGGAACCACAAAACAGAACTATGTAGGAATGATTGTATCAAAGAGACAATTTTACTTGTTTGGAACAAAACCATAGCAACCATGGAACAGCCACCCAAAGTTCTCAGTTTCAATCTTTCCGATTATCACAAATGTATTGATATAAATTATTATTATTATTATTATTCTAGAAACTCCAATCGCGCAAAAAACGTTATAAGCATGTCGAACGTTAAGGATTACCGTTCTCAGACAATAATTGGAGTCGTCGCTTTGCTCCTCCTCCAAACAATAAACAATTGTCTTCGAACGGTAAGCATTCCTTACAGTTCTCCATAATTAATATACTATTAAGGGTCTCAGTTGGTTAAAACTGGTGTCAGAATTTAAAAATTTCATTTTCGTTCCGGAACTTTGTCAGATTTTAGAAAACATTTTGTAAAAACAGGTGTTAAATATACCTCAGTTTTTTAAAAAAACTAATTAAGAAAAGATAATAATTATGACACGTTTTAATGAATAAAAAGCAATTAAAATCTAAAATCTTGCAATTTTGTGGATTTTATTAAAAAGAAGATAAAAGTGTGTGTAATTGAAATGATTTGAGTGCAAAATACCTTTGAAGAGCTTTACGAAAATCCTCTGAGATTGCTTTCGTCAACCTTTTAGTAAGTCACTCATTTCTCGATAAAATCCAGTCGCTAATTTATAAAAATCATAAAATTGAGCAATTAATTAAAAATCAATCAGGAAATCCTTTCCACACCTAATAAAAGCGATAAGTCTGAGAATCGTGTCCACCGAACTGCCATTCACATGCAAATCGCTAAAACCCATTTGTTGGGGCCATAAACAGTTCTGATGCGACCATAAAATACCGAAATTAATTTCGAGCGTGTAATTAATGGTGAAAGTTTTTTAACATTATTTCAGTGACCTTTGGCAGGCGTTGACCAGATGCTGGCTCTAATGAAAACATAATACGGCCTTTGTCTACCTGAAGCGGCCGGTGATGGAGATATAACAGTAAAATCTAGATTTTTCGCGGAGCGTTTTCCGAACAATGAGTTATTAAGTTATTAGGTCCGCTTCTCGTTTCACAAAGCGGAGAACCCCTCAATTAATTAACAATAGCAAGAAAAGGCAGCTACAATGCTTCCTAAAAGATTAAGGATTCGAACCAATTTGGAGATGTCAGTTTTTCTACCCTCGCTCCAGGTATATTAGAGGTAAACTTCGACAGACAGTCGATAACATCTCACTGCGCTCCACAGCTGACAGACGTGATAATTGCCGTGAACCCAACAGAGAAAAGAAATCACGAGCAAAACAAAAATATGTTTATAATGTAACAGATGGTTTAACAAATAGATCGGGCCAACTGTTGATTTCCGGATAAAGACGGAATTTAGAAGGTTTGCCGGTAATAGGAGAAGGAAATCAGACATTACAACGCTAAATGCTCCATTATTGCGACAAACGGTAATAACAATAAAGAAAACGAATAAAAAGAAACAAGAGAGTAATTAAATCGAAGAACAAAAATGTAATAGCAATTTGAAGTTTTACGATATTCTGAACGCGATTATATAGTTTGATTAAAATTTATTTACATATTTCTACAATTACGAACTCTATTAACTATAATTATCTACAATTCATTGAGATTTATGTTGATTGGAATATTTCTTCTATAATAGCAAAAAAATTATTTATTAAGACAGCGTTGAGTAATTTTGCAAATAAATAACAGTATTAAGTTATAATAAATGAAAAAAAAGGAAAAAAAAGCAGTCTTTCTGCGTCATCCCTGGCGGGGATCGAACCCACGACCTTTGGATTAGAAGTCCAACGCGCTATCCTCTGCGCCACAGGGACTGTACAACACAAGAAATTTTAATGCATGAAATACAGCAGTGTACACTCTAATTTAAAAAATTAGTTTAATTTACTGTCTCATTTAAAAAATAATTAGTAAAACATTTCGAACAATATCAATTGTCATAAATTGAGATAATTCAATTAAGATAACGAAAATAATTTTTAATTTTATGATTGAGGGAATACAGCATTTTATCATTTTTTACAATGAGTTTATCGTTATAAACAATTTTAAAAGTTTATTGCACTACATTTCTTACTTATTTTACGTATTGTATACACGGTGTTGAAAAAAGTTTTAATAAACATGGATTCGCAAAGTAAGGGTTTGGAAGAAATAAAAATTTTTTTTCTTATTTTTTTTATTTTGCCAAATAAGGCACTTCTTATCTGAGCAGACTGATAATAAACAAAAAAATAATAAACATTCAGAATTTGACGTTTGTTGTCAGTGCACAAGTTTTCGTTTGCTATGGCTTATGTTTACTCATATGCAGAATTAGCCGACATGCATTTGAAGACCAGCATTTTTTTGCCAATATTTTTTTAGGAATAATGTAGGATTCACACAAAGTGGGAGTTGTTAATTTTCACAATACGCTTGTTTGGACCGACAAAAATCCTCCGGCTCTAATAAAATCTAAACATCAAGTACGTCTTTCATCAAACATTTAGATAGGCATTGTAGGCGACAGGGTCCTAGGTCCTGTTGTTTTGCCAAACCGATTAGCAGGCAGTGTTTACCTAAACTTTATGCAACACAATGTACGATCTTTTGAATGACATTCTTTTGGATCAAAGGTCATACATGTGGTTCTAGCATGATGGTACTCCAGCTCATTTTTCGATTGTCATTAAAAAGGATTTACACCAAAAATTTGCCAAACATAGATGGCGAACAAGAGGCGGACCTCTTTTATAGACGGCAAAATCGCCTGATTTAAACCTTACAGATTTTTTTCTTTAGGGATACTTAAAGACATTAGTCTATGGTACTCCTGGAATAGCCCCGAAGAGCTGCAGCAAAGATTTAATCAAAAATGCCAACAAATTCGAAACAATAGGAGAGTATTGGAAAAAAGTTGAAATATACATATTTCAGAAAAAGATGTCATGCCTTCTTGGAAATAAAAAGAAAGCATTTTAAACATCTTCGATAAGTCTTTTTTTTGTTTCTTTTGGAAGCTCCCTTTTTTTTTGATTGCACATAATAAATAAATAATTGTAAAATAAATGTTTTGAAAAAGTATGATCTTCCGCATCTCGCAAACCGTTGCTTTGCAAATCCATGTTTATTAGACTTTTTTGTTTATTTTAGTTTATACTATTATCTTCTTAAATATTTTACACTTTTTTAAATACCCTGAATTTATAAATTATTTTTATTTAGTAATAGAAAAGGATAACAAAAAATGTAATATAAACTTTTAGGAACAGTTTCTTTATCTGCCGTACCAAGTACGTTAGAAGCATTTATCCGTCGAACTGTCAGACTAATATTTTGTGTTAAAAAATTCTTAGCACAATTTTTCTTAAGTGACTTATTTGCTGTTAAGACATGTGTACAATACATAGTTTTATACATCACCTCACTGTGTAAGAGTTCTTCAAAAATCATCAAAACATTGTTGGAAATGAAAAGAAGTTGTTCTCTTCCTGAAAAAATTGCGAAAAATGTTGAAGAACTCCCATCGAGTTTGCTATCCAAGAAATCCAAGGACGCTTATTACAAAGAATTGAGTGAGTTCAATAACTAGAAACAGGAAAACGATGTTTGTGGGGCAAGCGAAGACGTGCTGTTGGGTTAGGTAGTTCTTCAACGCCAAAAAAAAAAAAAAAAAAAAAAATTCGCAGCCTTTTCAATGTGGACCAAATACAGCATGTTAAGATCGACATTAAAGCTTCACGAAAACACAGATATTTCATATGACAAGTTGATCGCTTTTTGAAGAACGAATCAAAAAATTACAAGTGCAAAAATCAAAAATTCTTGAAAGAGAGCATATTCAACAGTTTCTAGCGAAAACACCCAATAAAAAATATTTGATGTTGAAGGTAGGTCGATTTTGTTATTACTTATTAGAGAATGAAATCTAATTTTTTTACATTAGAGGTCGCACTAATTTTTGGTGTGTGAGGTGGGTGTCGATGTTGTAAATTATTGAACATGTCAATCACGTACAATAACGTAGAAGATAAAAGATCCTATATGTTGGTATCTGTACCAGATACAAAAACATATGTTTCACGTGGCTTTACGATTATGGAAGAAGGATTTGCAGTTAATGTGCTGGATATTTGTAGAAGATATAAATCTCTCCGACCTAAGAATATTTCTCACAACAAGTTGTTTTTGTGCTATAGAAATGAGAAATGCACAATACAGCCAGTGGGAATAAATAGTCTATCCAAAATACCATCAGTAGTAGTTGATTTTTTTAAATTACCAGAATCAGAGTCTTACACAGGACACCGTATGCGACGCACATCAGCGAGTTTATTGTCCAACGTTGGAGCCGATTTTGGTATGGTCCAACGTCATGGCCGATGGAAGTCGACAACCGTAGCACAAGCGTATGACGAAGAGTAAATTTTGAGCAAAGACATTGCTAAGATGATACTGAGTGGAATTTCGGAGACAGAAGGCAATGTTATTGTGAATACTGAGAAGCAAAAATCGAATAAATGTGAAAACAACATTGAAATGACAAAAAATGAAGCAAATAAAGTTATATATTTTAATATAAATGTTAACGTAAATCTCAACAAATGATTTCATCTGAGATTCCTGTTTCTTATAATTGTAATTTTATGTATTGTATTTTTTGATGTTCAATAAATCGTTCTATTTTCTATAAACTGTTCAATTATATAAAAACAGTTTTGTTATTGATTCATAAAACCACTTGTGTTTTATAGACCCTATAATTCAATCAAAAACATCATTTTCATAACGTCATAATAAGGAGGTGTTGGATAAAAAAATAAAAATAACTTTTTTATATTTATTTCAGCAAGAATATTAAAAGAGGTTGACCGTGATAAACAGTAATAGGTATTGGTAAAAAGTACCTACGAGGTGAATTCCCTTCATCTCTCTAAACAAAGTTACGACTGAAAAAAAAAATTCTGGTGATGTCCGAGTTTCTGAGAATAAAGCTGTTTTCAGTGACTCTGAGGTGTCGAGCAATAAACCGTTTATATTCACGGAGGGTACTGTAAATGCAGATGAAGATGCCTACCGTTTCATTTTAGATTTACATTAAAAACGTTTTAACATAGAGATCATTTTTGGCTGATTTACCATTCTTCTCAAATCTGCGGTAGAAACCCTGAACAAATATTCAATCCTTCATTTCTAAGTAACATTCTTAGTAAATTGAGATTTAAGTTTAGCATTTAGAGAAATGCAACTACAGAATGGCGTTCTTTGCATTTGGTGAATATTATAATTTTATTGGTTGAGACCTCAGAGTCAGTGAAATTCTCTATACCAATACTTCTACGGAATTGCAAATTATTCTGGTTAGAAGAAATAAAAATTAAAAAATCTTCAGAAAAGTTATTGATAAGTACTTTATTTGATATATTTGTAAGGATAATTTAATTTTTTAACAAAATAAATAAATTTTTCTGTTTTATTTATGAAGTCAATAAATTCAAACTTTTATTATTTTATCTGTGCTCATTAAATTTAATTACCAGCATGCTTTTAATATATCATTTTATTCGACAGTTTAATTTTTACTTTGTATTGTACGTAATGATATTTGACGTTATAAATTACCATAAAAACATACGACAATAATTTAAATTTTCCTAACTGAATCAATTAACAAGCAATCATTTAACAAAAAAAATTGCTCGTCATCTAGTATTTGCTGCTTTGTGAGTTTCCACATTTCGTGTTATTTCATTGTTGTAAAAAGCCTCGTATTCGGTCACGGCCCTATACTTGAGAACAAAGCTAAAAAGCTCCTTTGCGTTAGTTAATCTCGACATTGAGTAGCGCAACAAATTTCGCCACTTCTTGCGCAAACGGAAAGTTTAATAATCGTCTTCTTAATATAATGCGATTCGATCCGTGAATCGGTTTTTGTATAGTTCGAAAAGTCGCGTAGAAAGAGAAATAGCTTGGCGCAAGCAAAGACCGCCAGCCGTGACTTTATTTCCAGACATAATTAGTTGCGGCCCGTCGCAACGTCACGCGACTTGCCCCTCCTGTTCAATGCTGTGACATCTTCATCGTGATCTCTGGCTGACTGTGTGTCTGCCTTCATTAATCCAAAGTGTCCGTCCGGTCGATCTTTGATGTCGCGCACCAGATGTCGACAGATAATCTCCACGAGAAAACTAACGCCAAATTACCGCGATAAAATATTTTAAGGGGAATTACACACGGAATCGTTAAATGTTTTATAGAGGAAGCTTATTATTGATTGCAGATGACTCAGTCACTGAAATTTCGGTAATTTCACCAAATTTTTGACAGTAATTACAGTGCAGTTGCAGGCTGCGTTTTATAGCAGAGTTTTCGGGATAGACCATTATTCTGGAAAGAACCCTTATACTTCTGAAAGTAATTTAGAAAATTGATGAAATTTACTGCTGTTCTTTAAAAATTTAAAGGATCTGACATTACACAACAGTGTTCTTATTGTGACGCGAACGACTCAATTCTAAGAAGCGGTGAATCAGAGTATCGAGTATTGTGTTGTGGACCGCTCACTTCTAGGAACTGAATAGAACTTCGAGTATTATTTACGTTTTGAATGGGTTTATTTATTCTTGTTTACGTCGGCATTGTTTGTCGCTATTGTGATTGAATTCCAATCATCTTGCCGAATTGAAATAATTCAGGAGAAACGCGAGAAAATACTCGAAAGTTCTGGAAAGAGTCCATACCCATATATATATGCGAGACAGCGAGTCAGTCGGTCTGTCTGGTTTTGGGAGAGCGACATAAAGGCGAACTCCGGCGATATCCAGCGAATTTAGAAAGCGATAAATTAAAGTGTTTTGTGTTCCGTTAGTGATTTAGAATATTAGCTGTGTTAATTAGTTGTAATTAATTTGATTTGTAAATAAACTTGCCGAGAAATTATCTCCAGCTCTTTAAATCAGAAACCCACATATAAATAAACGTCACATTGGTGTCAGGAGTGGGATTTAAAGAAGCTTGGTGGACAAAGAAAAGTTTATGTCTCTGGAACCTTCTGGAAGAACAACAAGAAGTCAGACAAGAACCATGGAGGAACAACTTCGTGTATTCTTCGAGAAACTAGAAAAACAACGCTTGGAAGATAAAGAAGAACAGAAGAAATTTCTAGAAGATCAAGAAAAACGACGACTGCAAGAAAAAGAAGAAGAAGAAAAACGTCGAATGGAAGAGCAAGAAAGAATTTTCGAAAAATTCGATACCTTACAAGATGCTCTTAAGAAAGATGTCGAAGAAGTAAAAAAGGAATTTGAGGAAAAAGTTTTCGAAGTAAAAGAAGAAGTAAAAGAAGAGATAAAAGAAGTTAGGGAAGAATTAGAAAAGAAAGTTTTAGAATTGGAAAGTAAAATGAAGAAACTTGGAACAGGACAAATTTTAGGAAGCGAAGTAACATCGCAACGAGTAAAACCCCCAACTTTCGATGGTCAGTCTTCGTGGTCAATGTATAGGAGGCAGTTTGAAGCAGCGGCGGAGATAAATTGCTGGAATGATGAAGAAAAAGCCACAGCTCTGGTGTTAGCACTGCGAGGACCAGCTCTCCAGCTGCTTCAGAATGTATCTGATCGTGATCAGAAAAACTATCACGCAGTGGTCAACGCCTTGGAATTGCGCTACGGAGACCAGCACATGGACAGAGTATACCAAATGATGCTTAAGTCCCGACATCAGAAAAGCAACGAAAGTTTGCAAGAATATGCCGCGGAAATAGAAAGATTGGTTAATTTAGGTTATCCTTCCGCACCTGCAGACCTTCGCCATGAGATGGAAGCCAGCGCATTTATTGATGGTTTAAGAGATGGCGATTTACGACGTTATCTACGTCTACATAGATATAAAACCTGTGCTGACGCGCTTATCCACGCGTTAGAATATGAGGCGGCAAATGAAGACTTTTCACGACGACCAGCTCAACGCGTGCGATTGATGTCCGCAGAGGAAACTCCAACAAATAATTGCTGCTGCGAAGAACTGAAGAGTATGTTGGAAAAGATGCAGCAGACACCAGCACGCACTGGAGGACGGCCTAAGTGTTATGGTTGTGGTAAGATAGGCCATATAAGAAGGGATTGCCGCCAACGGGGAAGGTCTGAGGATGTAAGGAGGGGTCAGGAAGATGTCACAGGCCCCTCAATTTCCCGGCATCAGGAAAACTAATTTCAGCTAGCACTTTGGGGCGTGTGCTAGCTGATACGCCCAAAGCCCCTAGGATCATCTCCGTCTCGCAGCTAGGAAAAGGAAATGATAGTCTGTTGCTGGATGGACGAATCAACGGTCGAGACACCAAGATGACGGTTGACACGGGAGCAACACTTTCTCTAGTGAGACGGGACATGCTGGAAACATCTCAAAATATCTACATGACAAGATGTAACTTCGTTTTGAAAACCGCTACTGGTGAAACAGCACAAGTACATGGAGAAGCTAATGTCAAACTTGAGATAGGACCATTCAATATTGTACACCGAATGGTTGTAGCTGAGATAGTTGATGAAGTGATCTTGGGTTTGGACATTATGGACAAATATGGATTTGTGCTGGATATTAAGAACAGGATGTTACAAATGGGAAACGAAGAAATCTTGTTACATTCTGCGACCGCTTCATCGGACCATGTAAACATCATCGTCTCAGAATCAGTTCGTGTCCCCGGCAATTCTGAGAAAATTGTGCTGGCAGAGTTGGAAAAAGATCCTGGGGGATACCGAACGGGAGTTGTTGAACCGGACATGACGAAATTCACGAATGCGACACACAATAAACAGATCTTGGTAGCTAGAGCACTCGTTGAGGCTGGTGGAAAGATTCCTATTCGCATAGCCAATCTCAGCGAAAATCGAGTTACGTTGCAGAAAGGGGAACAGATTGGCTTCTTTCAGCCTGCATTACGAGTTGTTCGTTGTGAAGAAAAGGACAACAAGAGTTACCAGGAAGGAGAAGGTAAAAATAACCCGGAATTGGAAAATTATTTTCTGGAAGAATGGCAACACTTATCAGAAGATCAGAGGAAAGCAGCCACTGCTTTTATTCGAAAGGAACAAGACATTTTTGCAATAGGGGACAAGATTACGGGAAGAACTAATTTGGTACAGCATCGAATTAATACGGGATCAGTACAACCTATTCGTCAGCCCCCGAGAAGACTCCCCTTTGCGAAACAGGAAGAAGTGGCTCGAATGATCGAAAAAATGAAAGAAGATGGCGTCATTGAAGATTCGTCAAGTCCCTGGTCTTCACCAGTTGTACTAGTAACAAAGAAAGATGGGTCAACTCGTTTCTGCGTTGACTATAGACGGCTCAACGAAGTAACGAAGAAAGATAGTTACCCACTTCCACGCATCGACGATACACTGAGCATGTTAGCTGGTTCCCAATGGTTTTCTACTTTAGACTTGAAGAGTGGGTATTGGCAGGTTGGAATTCACCCTGAGGATAAGGAGAAAACTGCCTTCTCGACTGGAACTGGGCTCTACCAGTTTAATGTTATGCCTTTTGGACTTTGTAATGCGCCAGCTACGTTCGAGCGGCTAATGGAACTTGTCCTTCGAGGGTTGACTTGGAGAACTTGCCTTGTGTACCTTGATGATGTGATGGTTATTGGGAAAACTTTCGAAGAACATCAAAGTAACCTGCAAGAAATTTTCAGCCGATTGCGAAACGCTCGTCTTCAACTTAACCCTAAAAAGTGTTGCCTTTTCCAAAGAAAAGTCAAGTTTTTGGGACACGTTGTTTCATCGAATGGGATACAAACTGACCCTGAGAAGACTGCAGCCGTACGGGAATGGCCCCGACCTAATGATAAGCACCAACTACGAAGCTTTTTGGGTCTTTGCACCTACTATCGCCGTTTTGTCAAAGGATTCGCCGATATTGCCAAACCTCTTCATAAACTGACCGAAAAGAAGACGCCTTTTATTTGGGACAAAGAGTGTGAATCGGCCTTCAAAACATTAAAAGTTACACTCTGTACGGGACCAATACTTGCTTACCCAAGGGCAAAAGGTCAGTTTATTTTAGATACGGACGCCAGTAATAATGGAGTTGGCGCAGTATTAACTCAAGTACAGGATGGCGAAGAGAGGGTTATCGAATATTATAGTAAGGTTCTTTCTAAACCTGAAAGGAATTACTGTGTCACCCGAAGAGAACTGTTGGCTATCGTGAACGCGGTAAGCCATTTCCACAAATATTTATACGGCCAACATTTTACAATAAGGACAGATCATGCCGCTTTAAAGTGGCTGTTAAATTTGAAGAATGCTGAAGGTCAAACAGCGAGATGGATTGAGAGACTTCAGCAGTATGATTTTGAAATCAAGCATCGCTCGGGAAGGTCTCATCAAAATGCAGACGCCTTGTCCAGAAGACCGTGCAGAGCCGACTGCAAACATTGTAGCCAACGAGAACAAGCTGACCACCTGTGCAACCTTAGAAGGCTAGTTTTGCAACCTACTGACGGATGGACAGCTGAAGAAATAAGAACAGAGCAACTGCAAGACGATGAGATCGGACCGATTTTACAAAGCAAGGAGAACGGAAATGTAAGACCGCAATGGCATGACATTTCAAATAAGAGTCCTGCTCTGAAGGCGTTGTGGGCACAATGGGACTCCCTGAAAGTCGAAAATGGGCTGCTCAAAAGGGCTTGGGAAAGCGCGGATGGAAAGACGGTAACAATGCAGCTAGTCCTACCGAAGAGTCGCGTAAAGGAAGTCTTAAGGGAAATCCATGATGGAAGATCTGGAGCTCACTTCGGCGTCAACAAAACCTTGGGGAAGGTTCGCGAACGCTTTTATTGGGTCAATAGCCGAGAAGATGTCGCTAATTGGTGCCGGAAATGTACAACATGTGCTGCGAGTAAAGGCCCGAAAACTCGTAGCCGGGGAGCCATGAAGCAATACAACGTTGGGGCTCCGTTTGAGAGGATTGCGTTTGATATTGCGGGTCCATTTCCAGTCACCGACTCGGGCAACAAATACATTATGGTTGTTGCCGACTATTTCAGTAAATGGCCTGAGGCATACGCGTTACCAAACCAAGAAGCTATTACTGTGTCTCGTGCTTTGGTGGATAATTGGATTTCTCGTTATGGGCTTCCCATGGAAATGCATTCGGACCAAGGGCGAAACTTTGAGTCAGGGGTTTTCCAAGGAATTTGTGATCTCTTGGGTATTCGGAAAACCAGGACTACACCGCTGCATCCTCAGTCCGACGGAATGGTCGAGCGCTTTAACAGCACCATGGAAGAGCACCTATCGAAAGTTGTAGAGGCCCATCAAAGAGATTGGGATCGCCATTTACCGTTGTTTTTGTTGGCTTACAGAGCGGCGATCCATGAAACTACAAATCAAACTCCAGCCAAGATTTTGTTTGGACGGGAACTCCGCTTGCCTTGTGACCTTGTGTTTGGGACACCCACTCAAGAACCCAAGGAAGTTAGAAGCTATGTAGAAGAGCTTCAAGAGACGATGTCCCATATCCACGACTTGGCTCGAGACCGAATTGAGATTGCCAGTGACAGGATGAAGACGCGGTACGATTTGAGGGCGAATTCGGTAGGATTTCAAGAGGGAGATTTGGTCTGGCTATTTAACCCTCAACGGAAGAAAGGGCGATGTCCGAAGCTTCAGCCGAAATGGGAAGGCCCTTATACCGTACTGACCCGACTTAACGACGTGGTGTATAGAATCCAAAAGAACCCCAGGGCTAAGATGAAGGTAGTGCATTTAGACCGTTTAGCCCCCTATGCGGGTTCAAATGACGATGAATGATTGTTCGAGACGAACAATTCTTAAGAGGGGGGTAGTGTGACGCGAACGACTCAATTCTAAGAAGCGGTGAATCAGAGTATCGAGTATTGTGTTGTGGACCGCTCACTTCTAGGAACTGAATAGAACTTCGAGTATTATTTACGTTTTGAATGGGTTTATTTATTCTTGTTTACGTCGGCATTGTTTGTCGCTATTGTGATTGAATTCCAATCATCTTGCCGAATTGAAATAATTCAGGAGAAACGCGAGAAAATACTCGAAAGTTCTGGAAAGAGTCCATACCCCTATATATATGCGAGACAGCGAGTCAGTGAGTCAGTCTGGTTTTGGGAGAGCGACATAAAGGCGAACTCCGGCGATATCCAGCGAATTTAGAAAGCGATAAATTAAAGTGTTTTGTGTTCCGTTAGTGATTTAGAATATTAGCTGTGTTAATTAGTTGTAATTAATTTGATTTGTAAATAAACTTGCCGAGAAATTATCTCCAGCTCTTTAAATCAGAAACCCACATATAAATAAACGTCACATTATACTACCAAGACCAGGATATTTTGTTTACTTTTGTAATATGTAGTTAGGTGCCCTAAAGTTAGTAACTTTACATTGTAAATCTGGTTCATTACTGTGAATTTAGGTTTCAAAATCTTTTTCTACAATTTTGTAAACTTCTGTTTCCGAAACCTGAAGACACTGTGAAAATATACTTTTTAAAGAACAATTTACCAAAAAGATATCTGCCACTGTTTTAATAATTTTTGTTTTATTTTCTACTTTTTTTATGAAATCTGTGATTTTATTATATGCCCTTAATTTTCTTTTTCTTGGTTTTTGTTTACTTGATAAGTAAGCTGTTTTAAACCTTAACCTGACAAAATTAAATTCCCTAACATCAGCTTATCACAAATTAAACAGATAATTAAACTACTCCAAACAATTATCGCACCACATGCAATATTTGCGACTTTTTGAAAATAATAAATTTGAATTTGCTTTTAATAAAGACTTATTCTTTTATTTCTAATCATAACAACATTATCAGGAAGCGTTTTTATGTGGCATTAATTTTTTCTTCGAAGATAAAGAAAAAAAGACGATAAGAATAAAATTTACCTGAAATGAACGTTTGGTTTTCATTGTTTAGTCTTGTTTTAAAAACACATCAGTGTCAGTATAATTAAAATTTTGTTAAATTTTGAAAGCAACGGAACGTAATCAGCGCAATTTAAGCAATGACGAATGTGTCACAATAGTTACTTTACCCCAAGAAGGCTTGAGCTACCGTGCTTTGGAAATTTTGTGAAGCCCATACGACGGTGTCTAGGATAGTTCAACGTTACCGGGAAACTAATGCGTACACTAGACGTCCTGGACAAGGCAGACATCGAAGTACAACGGTTATTGAAGATCGTTTTCTAAGAATTCGTGCTTTACGGGAGAGGTTCACTACTGCTCGAAGTTTACAGCAACAGTTAGCAAGGGTGCATAATAACCAAGTAAGCATTGAAACCGTTCGGCAACGACTTGCAAAAGTTAACTTAAACCTCAGAGTGCCAGCTAGATGCCCAGCTTTGTCTGTGAACCACCGTAGAGCTAGACTAGCTTTTGCTGGAGAACACGTCGAATGGGATGAAGAAGATTGGGGGCGGGTTCTGTTTACAGATGAGTGAAGATTTTGTTTCTACGCCAACGATATACGTGCAAGAGTGTACCGACGCGACGTCCACATGAACGTTTTGCTGAGTGCAACATTCAAGAAGTCCATTCTTTTCTCGGAGGCTCTGTAATGGTATGGGGAGGCATTTCTTTGAAGGGTTGCACAAACCTTCACGTTTTTAATGGAAGAAATTTGAACGTAGCACGATACATTACCGATATTTTGAAACCGTATGTTATGCCTTTTGCACCTTATATTGGAGACAACTTTATCCTGATGCACGATAACGCCAAACAGCACGTCGCTGGCATTGTACAGACATACCTTTAAGGAGTAAATATTGAAAAAATGCATTGGCCACCGATGAGTCTAGATTTAAATCCTATAGAGCATGCTGGGAAAACGTCTGAGAACCATGCAACCACCACCAGCTAATTTGCAAGAAGTGGAGCAACATTTAACTGAAATTTGGGAAAATTTGGAACAGGAATCAATCAGACGACTAATTTTGAATATGCCAAGTCGGTGTAGAGAAGTTACCCACAAAAGAAGTGAAAATACTCGTTACTGACGTTTTTTTTTTGATTTTATAAAATTTAAATTTCTTGTTAAAAGCTGTTTTTTTAGAATATTATGATTGTGTATAAAAATTATAAGTTTTATTTCGTTTAAAAAGCTCTATAGTTGTTTGGTTTATTATATAATTGCAAATATTTAATTAAAATTTCTAACAAAACATTTGAGTAAAAATTTGAGAAGTGGAGCGATAATTGTTTGGAGTAGAGCGATGCAAAGTGGGATGTACTGAATTTTAAATTTGAATTGCTGCTTATTCAAAAAACAACTATTTACATTTTGAAATACAAATTGAATTTTTTAATAATTTTCGGTAAATTCCCTGGCGTCATCTGAGTGCCCTTTAGAAATTTTTTCTTTTGTACTTTTACGTAAGAATTGATTGTAAAGATTAAAATTCATCATTTATTCAATTTTCATTTTCCGCAGTGGTGAAGTTTTGAGTTTCCATCTCACGAAATTACCGCGAAAGTCGAGTAACTCAATACATTGAAATGTATATTTTTCACGTTTTTAGCTGGAGTTTGATAAAATACCGTTCGTCAAGCAGAATTCTATCTTATCGTGTCTGGCATTGTTAACAATTATTCGATTCTAGCAAGCTTCAGCGAGTTTCACAACTGCCGTAAAACTACATAATCAAGATTTGGGAGTTTTGTGCTCGATTAATTATTCTACGTGAAGGATCTGCATTAGCTAATCTTAGTTTAATAGCGACGGCGGCTCGTTTATACCACCACATAATCACCGAAGGAGAATATAGCCAGGTATAGAGAAACCCAAGCCGGTCCCTACCTGAGGGCCCCCAAGACGCGTAATATATCTCTTAGACCCCAAACAAAGTCAACTGCCGTATCGGCTTACAGATATGAATCTAGATTACTCAAGTTTATTGATTCTGGCATTGGCATTTAATATTTACCTAGGCTTAAGTTGTTTTAAAGTGTGTTATAATGTGTTTGCCTTTTCCCGACCGGATACTTGAGGACGGGGTGTTTGCTTTTGAATTATCAACTACTTACCAAAATTCGGCCGTCACTCTGTCAAATAATCACCCCAAATGACCGCAGACAAACAATCAAGTTTCGAAAGCGTTGGCAAACTTCTCCACCGCACCGCCATCTCGGTTATTTATTATGTTGAGTATTGTAATAAACGTAATAATGATATGCAAATTAGCAATAAATTACAACAAACTTTCCAAAAGGTTCCAACTTGGAGTGTTAAGATTTTTGTCGGCCTGTCATATTACAGATGTAAATTAGTTTCTTCTCTGCTATTTTATTCAAGGCGTTTGCTTGAAATTAAGTTGTTGAGGTTTGGTTGCGGCTCTGCAGGGCATCGAAAATCGAGACGGTGCCATCAAGAAGTTGGAGGAAATTGAAACCGAGATATAGGGATTGGGGATCCAGGTATCTGCTTCGAAGAAATCGAAATACTCCAGGTCTAACAAGAAATCTGACCGAAATTTCTAAAATATTTAATCAAACCGAATTCTGATTTCAACAAACGGAAATTTCAACTCTTTTATACTACCTGCATGTTTTATCAAACCAAAATCACTGAATATTGTATAAGCTGCTTTAAATTCATTTTCTGTGTCAATTTTTTTATTTTACGACAGGTAAAACGTTCATTATACAATGTGATGAATTTGAGTGAAAAATTTTATTTTTATTTTAAAACATAATTTTAAAAAAATATTAAATCATTTCTTTTTAAATTACACTTATCTGGTAACTGTTCATTCACATGGCAAGCTTATTCTTCTTATTATTTACTAAACATTAATTATTCAGACATTGAAATCTCTATAAATTTTAGTCGAATATAAAAATTAAATACAAATGATTTTGATTTTTTGTGTTAAACAGGGATATTGGTAATCCGACCGAAAACTAGATCAAAATCAAGTTACGAAAACTCAACTAAAGTCCGTCTCACTGTGTTATCCCCATTTGTAATAAAACCTTTAACGCAAGTAAAGATTCAGGTTCTTATTGCTATCTCTTTCTACATCATAGCCTAAAGTGCAATAAACACAAAACGTATTGTATTAATAATGTCACACTTTTCGTCTTTTTTCAGCTTAACGCGACGACAAAGATAAAGCTTCTAGACCAGACGGCGGCTTCAGCGTAATTCAATACCTAAGAAATTAAAATTTTAGGTATAAGAGTATAATTCCTTGTATTCAATTCTGTTGCAGCAACAAAGGTTTCTGCAATGTAGTTTCTAAAATTACAATGTTTTTGTTATTTAAATGTTTCGTTTCTGTTCTGGCAAATGTCAATTTTCACGAAGCTATATGTCCTGGATTGAGGCATACTCTATATAATTTTATTACAAATGAGGATAAAACGGTGAGACGGACTATACTAATGATATCAGTGGTTGTCAACCAAGTTGTATCAATACGAAACTTTGGCGAGAAAATTTACAATTGCACCAGCTTAAATTTGTTTTGTCAACATTTGTAGTACTTCGAATGGTTCATCGGTTGATTCAACATTTATAGGAACGGATGAAACATCATGCTTCCAGAATAGTTTAAAAGAACATGGTGCGGGATGATTCTCGAAGGTGAACTAATCAATGATTGTATGTACATACATTATACAATGTTTCTTAATAATATGCGAATATTTAAGGGTGTAAATCTACATAAAAAATTAATGTTAGTTTGCTTTATAAACTATGGTCCTTACAAAAACACGGGGGGTTGAAGTTTAAGAAAAAAAATGGATATTAATTAATATTTTCAGAACTGCTGCAGATATTTCAGTAATATTTAGTACGTAGTAAAAGTTAATAAAGGTGCATATCCCCCGGTCGTGCTTTGCTAGATAGTCGAACCTTTTCTAATATTCATCGTCGTCTTGTTGAAACTGGTTCTGTCCAAAAAGGAAAATCTGAAGGTAGACCTGTAAGTGTGATAGATATCAGCTGAAATTGAGAAAGCAGTGCTGCGCGAATTGAAGTACATCCTAAAACAAGTACGAGGAAGATCGCTAGACACTTAAATATTTGCCATCAAATTGTTTGGAGAATTTTAGTGGATTTTTTGTTATATCCTTACCATATTTTAAGAGTACAGGCATTACTTCCTATTGATTTTCCAAGGTGTGTGGCCTTTTGTCAGTGGTATTTTCAAAATATTACACAAAATCCGCAATTTGAATCAATGATTCTATTCACAGACGAAGCTAATTTTTCTCGAAATGCTATTCAGAATTTCCACAATAATCATTTGTGGGCAGAAGAAAATCTTTATGTCGTAACCGAAACCCATTTCTAACACCAATTTTCGGTTAACGTATGGGCAGGAATTATTGGCAACCACTTTCTTGACCTATTCTTCTTGCCGGGACGACTTGACAGACAGACCTACCTCAATTTTCTTTAACAACATTGCCTTTGCTGCTTGATGATGTTCCGTTAGCAATAAGAAACAATATGTGGTACATGCATGATGGTGCACCAGCGCATTTCAGTTAATTATTTCCAAACTCTTCATCCAAATCGTTGGATTTGCCGCGGTGGGTCTTAAGAATGGCCACCAAGGTCCCCCGACCTCAACAGTTTAGATTTCTTTTTGTGGGGCTCTTTTAAGACACTAGTGTACACAATTCCCATTAACAATGTAGAGGAATTAAGAGAAAGAATAGTTGTAGCTTGTGATAGAATAAAAAACACTCCAGGGATATTCCAACGAGTGCGCAATTCCATGAGAAAGAGTGCGGAAGTATGCAAACTAAGTGAAGGGGACCATTTTCAACAATTTTTGTAATCATTTCGTTGGTTTTAATGTTATGTATATGTTGTCAGTTGTTGTTGTTCATTACCTATAATGTATTTAATTTTTTCAATTAAATTAATAATAATTTTGCAAGTTTTTTTACTCAAAAATGGCGCATCAAAGGAAAACAACTGAAGAGAGATCTTATGTTTTAAATTGAACGGGAAATTCAAAAATATTTTTTATTTGGAAGAAAACCATTGGCATACCATTTTTTTCTTAAAAAATATCGAAGTCAATACTCGTACGCACGCCTATGTTAAAGCAAAAAATTCTTTTTGCATTGAAAAATATGCACCTTTATTAACTTTCACTAAGTTAAGTTTAACTAAGTTAATTAAGTTTGTGGTATAATTATTAGTCCCAAATTAAAAAAAAAAACAATTAAAATATTTTTTACAAAAGAAAGAAAGCGTTCTACAAATAAAAAATACAAATTTTTGGTACCTATTATCGGTATATTTTATTGAATCGAGAAAGTTCCGGCTTTATTTTCTAGAAAAGAAAATTTATATTTGAGAAGAACTTACTTAGGAAAAAGTGGATGCTAACAATCAAACTATTTCAAGTGTTTTCACAGTCGACAGAACTTTATATGCATCCAATATTTTGATTTGTACTTTGCCTGAAATATAAACGTTGATTTAACAAAGCCACTACTGTTGAAAGCATATTTTGATTTTTGTTTATTTGCTTGTAACAACAAACAAAATAAGTAATAAATCATTGGCGTACATTTCTGTATTTAATAGTAGAATAATTTGAAATAACTGTTTTACCTGGCGTGCAAATTTCCATCAAGCCTTGTACCTACTTTTCACAGTAAGAAACTAATTTCGTAAAGATGTTAAAATGTTATTAAATAGTCGTCAAAATTATTACCATCATAATATCTCCATTACCCACAAGTCAGCCACTGAAAGCAATTAATGCCATAAACCCAACCTGGAGATTCACTTTCTATGAACTATTATAGTGGCTTAACAATGACTCAATTCCGCCACGGTCTGCTTGGCAAAGTGATCAATTTAGTTTATAATGATGTTGTCGTCTCTTCGACCAAATAAAGTCCTCAAAGCGACCATCGACCCAGCATTGATTAGTCAAAAAATTAGTGTGAAACCGCGAGAATTTACAATTCCTTCAAGTGTATCAAATATCAAGGGTCGCGTAATACCAATCACATGGACCGATGAACAGGAAGGTTATTATTTTGGGACCGACTAACTCGATTTGTATCAAAATAATCCCCCCTTCTTGATGTTTATCAAATATGATTTTTATTCGGTGCACAGCTTTCATGCCAGAATGCTTGGAAAAGTGAACGCACTCTTGCGCTAGGAGATAAAAAGTTTTTAAGAAGGGGGTTAGTGCAAGGGGAAATATGTTTGGACCCTAAGTATTTCCTCAGACGTGAAGAATTGCGTTAGTTCTAGCTGTACGAAACATTAACGAAATAATGCAAATTTGATTTGACGGCAAAGGCAACTATAGGGGAAGATAAGGAACACTTAAAGTGCAAGGGGCGCACCCTTTCATCACTAGCTACAATCTACCAAAAAATAAATAATTTTTTAACTAATTTAAAGTTTTCTTTCTCTAGTCATGAATAAAATTAGTATGTTTACTTTTGTAATAAGTAGTTAGGGCCCCTAAAGTTAAAAAGTTGGAAAAAATTTAGTAAAAACTAATATTGCAAGCATTGTAGCAAAAAAAGCTTATCTGCGTGATTCCTGGAAAGTGATAATGGTGTCAAATAGGTTTTTATCAACAGCGCAACGGTTAGAATCTTCTCTAAAGTAGTCCTTCTTATATTTTAGAATGTTTACAAGTGTAGACAACATTTCAACCCATTTGTAAAACAGAAACTGTCTCAAAATTGCCTTATAAGATTCCATGTAGTCTCACAATTTAATTTTGATGTTTTAAAAAGAAGTTTTAGTGAAGCTCTATTTCATAAAAGTGGATTATTCTAGATTAGGGTTAAAGATATTTTATAATTTTTGCCAAGATAGTTTAATCCCGATTTTAAACCTTAGCTTATTTCTTAACTTTACTTCAACAGGTCCAGAGTTAAAAATGTAAAAATTTTGAAGTTATTATTTATATTCATCGATCAATTTTTAACAAACAAATACCAATCATAGTAGTTAATTAATTATCATTAATTATCATTTAATTATCTTGCAGATGTAAAATCAATATAATATTCGGAAGATGAGACTTGGTTTTTCAGAATATTGTCATTTGTTTTAGACCAGGCAAGTAGAGGACCCTTGTGTTCTTACCAATCATCCCACTCGTATCTACAAAAAGACCTATTTGAGTGTAAATGCATACTGATAACTAATCTTAAAATACAAACTAATTGAAGAAATGTAGAAGTACACAAGTATTAATACAATTCTCAAACTGAGCCGTTTTACTTTCTGTTTTTCTACCTACAAATTAATACTGCGGTAATAAATCAATAACAAAATCATAACTTCAGTGGGATAAACAAGATTGATTCTGAAGTGATCTGAGAGAGTGATGAGGGAGACACAACCTGAAAATAAACATGCATTCATACTCTTTTGAAAAAACTAAGATTACCGATTATACACATTAAGTAAACTTTAACATGATTAAAAATGATTAGAATATCACAAAACACACAATTTCAAAAGGTGACAGCTGATTTTGCAAGTTAAAGTAGAGGAAGTATTCTAGGAGTCCATTAATTAGTTTATAAAGATAATGAGAACGAATTGTTACAGTTGTTCCTGTTCTTCTTGAGCATATTTGGGTAAATTATTAATTGTGAAGTGTTTTTGGTCTTATTGAACATTCCAAATGTTTGCTTGTTATTACCCCGTTCCTCTATATAGTGGAGTAAATCTACCCGATTGTAATTAGCAATAGGGAAAATTTTTGCAGAAGACTAATTTCTTTTTTAACTGGTTACTTACAATACATATAACACTGAAAATAAGTTTTCCGGTTCCGGAACGTTCCGCACGACCTTTTGGGGGCTTTTTTCGGACATTCTATACGTAATTTGCTCTTTATGGAGACTATTTCTTAAATATCTCGACTTCCATAAGCGGATTGACTCAAAACAAAGACCAAAATATTTGTGAAAAATTCCTCTAACCATATGTCTAATTTGCAGACCTTCAATCAAACAACATAATCTCGAAATAATCAAAAAACGGCGTTAACCTAAAATTTTAAACTTTTATCGATATTTTTGAAACGGGTAAACGGATTTATTCGAAAATTTGAGAAAGGACGTGGCTTATAATAAGAAAAAAGTGAACTAAACTGTAAAACAATTTATGACCTCAATTTCGAAAAAATGGCATTTTTTTCAAAAATAAAATCCGCTTGCAGATGGTGTAATTGGTTTTTACATAATCTCCAAAAAATCCAAAATTTTAAGTTTTTCCATTTTTGAATTATGGTTTTCTAATTTTTCGAATGTTTATATGCTTATAACTTTGCATTTGGGTTGTGAAAAAAAATATCGTTTATTTATAAATACTTTTATTATTATTTTCAAAAAATAAGCGTTAAATTTATAAAATGACTTTAACAGAACGTCTGTATCATATTCTTCTGAACCGTTTTTTTCTTTATTATTTGTATCTTCTTTTTCAATATCAGTGATACTTCGTTTGGTTGTTTCTTGTTCATAGTCATTCCTGCATTCATAATCATAGGATTCCTGCAGATTACTGTCATCTTCGTCAGAATCGATGTTTATATACAGATCTTGCATGAGTAAACTATTAGAATCTTCTTTTTTGATTGGAACCCAATTCTTTACTACATATGAGACAAATTAGTGGTGTATATGACGTTTTTGTAGAAAATGAGTTCTGCTGATATTATTAAAGATTCAAATAAGACTTTGGTACCACAGAGATCGAGGTTCTAAAAATAAGAAATTTTTTTGTATCGATGCTGAATTTTACTAATATTTAGGTTGAATTTTTATCACTTACTTCTGTAACAATGTTCTTATAAACTAATTCAAAGAAAACTCAGGTGATTTTTGCACAAGCTACATCGATGTCTTGAGTTTTTTTTATGAACGGTAAAACTTTAGGTCTTACTTTTATTCTTGATTACTTACTATTTTCATGATTGTCTTCAAGAAACTCGCAAAAAAATTTGGGATACTATTTGTTTAAGTTAATGGTATAAAAGTAAATAAACGATAACATTAGGCTTTTAACGAAATTATGTATTTAGAACAATTCAAATTAATCAAACAAAAACATCATGTGTAAAAAAACACTGAAGGCAAAATTGTACTTTTATAATATTAGGAAAAGTAGTTATTATTAAAATATCAATTTTGAATTCAGTAGAAATTTTACAGAAAATCAAAAATGTTTTGCTTATTCTTTTTCATACTTGAAAATATTAGGAACTGATTAACGGGTTCAATGCGCGGGTCAATAAAACTGAGAATAAAAAAATTGTAAAAATATGTAACAACTCATTGAAAGCACATAAACATTCGAAAAATTCAAAAACCATAATTCAAAAATAGAAACACTTAAAATTTTGGATTTTGTAGAGGTTGTAAAACACAATGGAGAGGATGTAACAGAGGATGTAAAAAACCAATTACACTATCTGCAAGCCCTTAAAAAAGTTATAATTTGAAAAAGAAAAATAACTTCCAGGATGAAAAATGCCATTTTCTCGAACTTGGGGTTATAAATTGTTTTACAGTTTAGTTCACTTTCTTTCTTATTATAAGCCACGTCCTTTCTCAAATTTTCAAACAAATCCGTTTACCCATTTCAAAAATATTAAAATTTTAGGTTAACGCCGTTTTTTGATTATTTCGAGGTTATGTTGTTTGAGTAAAGATCTGCAAATTAGACACGTGGTTAGAGGAATCTTTTACAAATATTTTGGTCTTTGTTTTGAGTCAATCCGACTTATGGAAGTCGAGATATTCAATAAATAGTCTCCATAAAGAGCAAATTACGCATAGAATGTCCGAAAAAAGCTCCCAAAAGGTCGTGCGGAACGTTCCTGAACCGAAAAACTTATTTTTAGTCTTATATGTATTGTAAGTAACCAGTTAAAGCAAAAATTAGCCTTCTGCAAAAATTTTCCTTATTACTAATTAAAATCGGGTAAATTTACTCTACTAATAGTGCTTTTTTAATTTCCTTCCATTTCTTTCAAAATTTTGTAAACTTCTGTTTCCGAAATCTGAAGAGACTTTAGTAAAATTATATTTTTTTAAAAACAATTTACCAAAAATATATCGGCCATTGTTTTAATAATTTCTGCTTTATTTTCTTTTTCTTTAAATAAATCAGTGATTTTATTATATGCTCTAATTATGCAAGCTCTTTTGAAGGTTTTTCTGTTGCTCATTTTAAATTTTGCTTCAAATTTCAAACGACAATGCAAATAGTTTTTAATTTATAACAATTTAGATTTTGGTGACGGTAACATTTTGCCAACTGCTTAATTTTAGTGAATTTGAAAATGTAACCTGACAAAATTAAATTTTCTATTATCTACTTATTACAAAAATAATTGCATAATAGGTGTTTCTGTTAATTTTTTGGCCTTCATTTATGGTATTTCTTTGATTTTATGCCTTCTGCTTTTCCTACATGAAAAATTGAGCCCACTTTTGTTTGCATTCTCTGTTCAAGCAATGATTCCCACATCGCCGAGAACTGCAAAGTGACAAAACATAACAGTTTTTCAGTACTTTAAAAGTGTACGATAACTTTCAAAATAAAAAATAATAGTGAGATGTTTCTTGTGAAAAGCTCCGACCATTTCCCGTATTCACAAAGGTTTATCTTTATGATAAAAGCGGCAAAGTTAAGAAAAACCCTGATTTTTTTATTACATTGGATGCCTGAAAATGTCGATAGTTTCAGGCGTTCTCGTTACGAAAATAAAAGAGTCAACATAAATATAATCAATAGCGAACGCTTTGAGGGCGTTTCAAAAAATTGCTCGACTGATCAAACCTCAAAATACTTCTTACTAAAACTGAACTGAAAGAATTGAGTATTTTTAATTCGGAAAAAGCCTGATGATCACGTCGCGACATTCTTTTAATAGGAAGCTTTCAGTAAACCGCAGACGTCTTGCTTGCTTTAATTTAGACAAATGGAATTCCTGTCAAACAGAAAAAAATGTTTATTTTCTAATTATCAGCCAAAAAACGGTTTAGATAAATCGCCTAAAATATTATTAAGCGGCTGCTAAAAAATTTAAGCATTTAACATGTGTTGTAAGCAATAAATAACTTAGCGCCAGTTGGAAATAGCTTAACTCTTGTGTTGTAAGATATGATGTTTCATTAGAGGTTTTTTCGATTATCCGCTTCATTAGTACATGCACCAATACGGGTGAAAAAATCAAAATAAGAGCAAGTTTTAGGTGTATAACACACGCTTGTCACTCGCCAACTCAAACCGAGAGTAATTAGACACGCGTTTCTTGGAACTTGATGAATTTGTTCTGTTATTGCATCTGGAGCAAAATTTCTGGCTTATTTGACGTAAAACAGTCGAAAGCATCTACAAATGATGATATATCTTTGCAAGAAGCATGACGAAATATTTCTACTTAATAACTTTTCCAAAATTAAACATTCTTGCTACTAGATTTTTTTTAGAACAGTATTTTTTTAAAGGGTCGTAAAATGGTTTGTTAACGCTTATTTTATTCCCACATTGCGTCAATATTGTATCTAAGACAGTTTCATACATGAATATATTCCCCCATTTCATTTTCATTCTTCTTTTGGATTGCTCCTATAGAAAAGGAAATTGATTTGGTTCGAATAATTTGTGGTAAAAGGACTATAAAGAATATGAAAGACACTGGAAATACAAAAGAATATTTTAGATATAACTATCCTCTACCTTTATATATGACCCACTCGTTACCATAAAATTCATGTCAAAATGCTTCTTCTATTGCCGAATATATCTCCTCACCGATCCTTTCAAAGAATATATTATCCAAAAAAACATAAAAATTTTATTTAAAATTAAATCGCGTGCCAAAATGTGACACAGTTGTACCAACTATAATTCGGGTATTTTAACTCGTTTAAATAAAATTTGCGTTAAATAATAAATTTATCGTGCCGTTATTTACAAAAGTCAATAAATAGATAGGATTTGCTAGTATTTGCATAAACTCGAACAAATCTCTCGAATGTGAGTTAATATAATTGGTTATAGTTGATAACATGGCTTAATGTAATGAATCAAAAGTTATCTTGGTGTGACGTCCGGTTATTTAGTGTTGCATTGTTGTGTAAAAATGGTATCTAGGGGCTAAAAATAATTTGGTTGCAACGTTAATCCATGCGGGAATATTGATGAGTTCCATAATCACTTTATCCCGATGTACACATTGAAAGTAAAAAATGGCAAATTGCCCTAGTGTTGAATATCAAACACAGTGTGCATGCAATATGTTGAGGTAAATGAATTTCGTCAGTGTGTGTGCGTCCCTAAGGGCTGTTTTGTGTGCCAAAACCACATGAACTTGTGACAACGACAGACGCGCCAACCGGACATTTCATAATACCTGTACCGCAACTTAATTAACTGCTAACCGAATTTGACCCCTTACCTGACGGTTTTACTACGAGATACCAAATAACTCAAATTATAACACACCCCAGACCAAATTTCTCAATCAAGAATTTTTTAATAAAATGATGTTCAACATAGCAAATTCAGTGACATAATAATATGATGGATACGTTAAAAATCAAAATATCTAAGAGAGAAACAACAGTTGATAGATTATATAGTGTCCTGCCAGCAGTACTATTACTTGTTCTACCAATTTTAAACACAAATTTAAGAATCTTTTGTCCTGCTGACAGAATAGCGTTATTTACTATCAGTTATATTATTTCATAGGCTTTTAGAAAAATATCTTAATATCTCCACTTTTTGTAAAATTGCAGTGAAATTAGTAGTAGTAGTAGTCTTCGTTACCTATTTAGCTTTACAAGTCCTAGCAAAAATAATAGCAACAATTTTAATACAAAAAAAGACTTTTTACAGAACCGTTTTGAACCATTTGACAACGCTGCCCGACTCCCTTTTTTCTTGTTTTTACAATATCCATTGTCCACTCCTTTTTTTTCAGTTTCATTTAGTACTCTTCTTTTATCTGAATTTTTTTTTGCTCCACACTTTGATAACCAATGTTCTATCGTTTTAATAGAATTTTGTGGTGTAAACTTAGTAAAGTTATCCCATGGTAATTTTGAGCTTGATCTTTATCTTCTTTTTTTATATTAGAAGAATTAGACCTTTTCTCTAATTTCTAGAAAAGCCCTCTTTTCCACACCACATTCAACACTTTATATAGTCCTTTTCTCAGATTCTCTAAAACAAACAACCACCCTTCATTTAAAATTTTTTCTTCGCCTTGAGGTTTTCTTTTCTTTAACATTAAAACTTGTTTTCCTATTTCTCCTCTTTATAGATTGTTTATTTCCTTCATAGGTGCCTTTCTTTTTGACCAGATACAGCTATTATTAATATCTCTTAGAATTTCTGTAAAGTAGATTATTAGTTATTTGGTTTTTGTTTTTCCTTTTTTCCACATTTCTGACTCTGTTGTTCTTGCTTTTATTTTATTTATTTATTTTTTTGTTTGTTGTTTCTTCTCATCTTCTCTATTTACTCTACACATTTTCTCCTAGTCTTCTCTCCAAAATTCCTTCTCCTTTTCTTTACTATTATTCTTTTATTTTTCAGAGTATCAGTACATCAATTTTTTATACGTGTAGTTTCTTTCCTGTCTGTTAATGTTAGGATTTCTTTGCTTTACAATTTCTTCTGTTGCTTTTCCACTTCATTTATCTTTCAATCCCTGCGCTTACAAACCTTTTTTTCTCATAATAATTCTTATGTTCTTACCATACACTCATTTCATTTTCTTCTTTGCTTTCAATCCAGCATTGCTGAAAAATTTTGCATTCTTGTCGTAGCTTAATTTCTCTTCAAATTTCACCGCTCTCTTTCCTGCTTCCACTCTTAGCTTTCCTCTCTGACTCTTAGTCTCTTCTCTTATTATGTACCCTGGCGTTTGTTTGTTTAACTTTAGCACCTATTAAATATATTTATCTTCCACACAAGCGTTATCTAATGTTCTTTCTATCTCCACTCTTCTGTTCCATAAATTACAGTACTTTTCACCAAACGTCAAACAGTATCATTTTTCTTTAAAAATTTTAACCAAATTTGAAATTTGCACTCTCCCAAGCTTTAGACACTTTTTAAAACTTTGTTCGCTATTTTAACTAGGTCTTTTATTTGTTTTTTGTTTGTCATGTTATTGTTTAACACATATCCTAAATATTTAAACCTTTTCATCTTCTCTATGTTTATTTCTTCCAATTTCCAATCATCTTTCTTTTCCATTCTCACTTTTTTCCAAATATCATCATTTTTGTTTTATCTATATTTATTTAAAGTCTTTTGTTTCTTACCTATCTTTTTAATCTCTTTATTGCTTTTGTTTTAATCATTAAATTATCTGTAAACGCCCTTTCACACTTTCTCTCTTTCTACAACTATCCCTTCCTTTTTTACTTAAAACTTTGTTTACTATCATCTAGGTACTCTATAAATTATGCAGGACTTAACAGACAACCTTGTCTCTCTCCTCTTTTTCGCCAAAAACTTTCATTTGTTTTTTCATCTATTTTACTTAATTAATGGATTTCTTAATAAAGGACACACCCCTTTCTCTCTCAAATAATGTTAAAATAATCTTTTTGAAGTTCATAAATACATACTATTCTCTCTTTATCTTTTTCTGCTTTTCCTGAATTTTTCCTGCCCGTTTTTTCTCAGTTTCTCGTCTAGCACCATCGCATAGAGTTTGTAAACAGTATTTAGTAAGGTTATCACAAGGCAATTTTAAACTTGATCTTTGTCTCCTTTTCTATTTATTAGTAGAATTATTTTTCTCCAATTTATATAAAATCCATCTCTTTCACACTACACTCAACACTTCATACAGTCTTTGTCACAGATTCTCTGGATCATACAACCACTCGTCATTTGAAATTCCCTCCTTGCCTTAAGCTTATCTTTCCTTTTCTTCCAGACTACATTCAACATTTCATACAGTTTGTTTCTCAGATGCTCTAAAACTACAAGCACTCTTTATTTAAAATTTTCTGCCTAGACATTTTCATTCCTTCGACATTAAAAATTGTTTTTCTATTTTTTCTCTTAATAAATCTTTTATTTCCTCCATAGGTGCCTCACTTCTTGACCAGATACCGCTGTTATTAGTATCACCTAGAAGTTCTATAAAGTGGATTCCTCATTTTTCCATACTTGTATTTTTAGTTGTTTTGTATTTGCTTCTTATTTTCTCCTTACCTCTAATTCTGTTGCTACTTTTTTTCTTTTTGTTGTTTGTTCTTTGTTTACCTTTTACTTTGTAACATGTTCTTATTTCTAGATACTCTTGTTTTAGTAATTTGTCCTTTTTTCCAATATATCAGTATTGAGAGCTTTTTTCTCCATTTTTTCGCATTCTTTAAGACGACTATACCTACGATTCAGTTAAACATTAATCAAGATATTTTTTCACAATAACGGAGAGGATTGATCTAGTAACGTTTATACAATGTTAAAAAAATAATAAAAAAAAAATAGTTTAGAATATCAGGACTTCAGTATTACACACCCAGATCTATTACTTATTTACCTAAAAAATTATGTTTTTGGCATAGTAAATTAGAGACATTTTCTTATGGTTTACCATCCTGACTTTTGTTATTAAGTTTTTATAAAATGCCATGGCGTCCATAAGTCAACAATTTTAGATTTCTCCCTCAATAACATGCGTGTTTACCGGTTCCAAATTCCAGAGTGCATATTGCTTGTTGTTAATTATCAATAATAATCAACAGAGCTGAAAAATGACGTTTAGCATTTTTATATTTTTTACATTTTACCTATTTTTCTTCTTCATTCTCTTTTTATCTTATTTGAGTGTTGTTTTTCTTTAATTGCTGATGATCTTCTTAATATTTTTAAATTGTTTGTCATTTCCAAAATTACAAGCAATTTCTTAATTCTAGCTTTGTTGTTTTACTGTTCCGTGAGGTTAAACTGTGTTGAAACAGATTATAAATGCACACACAATTTATTAGTTATATGTTGAACATGAAATTAGTAATTATGTGCGGTTTGTGGAAACTGTCGGTCACAACTAATTTTGCAACATAATTAGGGACAAGAAACCAATTTCCGTTTAGGGAAGAAAGGATTACATTTCAACCTAATTTCCGATTAATTGGAAAGGATAACTAATATTAATCCTATCAAGATATCGATAGTAAAACAAAATTTTCGATAATAAAAGAAAATAAAATTACCTATCCAAGCCAGACTTGATTAATTTTGTGTGTTCATTTGTTTTTACATTTTGTACCCTTTGAAATGAATTTTTTAATTAAACTTTTTCAATTCATAATCTGTTGAAAACTTATTTTTGCTTCCAATTAAGCCAATATTTAATTTATTTTTTGTTCGTCAGTTGTTTCCGATAGTTTGAAAGTTGTGCTAACTCGTGGGATAAAAAGTGACAGTTCTATACCTCGATAGAAGTGTTAGGTATGTATACTTGAACCTGGAACGATGATAAATGTCTTAGCTTGGCTCGTTGAGTAGATAGAAGTGTAGTGTCGAGTATAAAAGTTTCTATTCATTAAAGGAAAATGTTGAGTAAGACGCATGACGAAGGCAAGTTAGTTAAGACCCTTAGCTTCGTAATTGGGTTATTTGGATTCATTACTATAGCATTCAACAAGTCAATAGATTATTTGTAAGTAGGGAGACGTATGCTAAGACTGTGTCGAATCAACCAAAATGGATATATTCTCAGAAAAGTGTATTTTATCCCAGCTTGTAATTATATCGTTACAAGCATCTCTGAGGAATATTCTCATTGTAAATTGTCCCGACATTGTAATATCACGAGATAATTAGATTCGATCAACGCAAACACCGTTTAAAAAAAATTCAGCTTTTTTAAATTAAACTGTACCTCCTTGAAAGTTCTCGCGCAAAGTTAAAATTTAATTAAAAAGTAGTGGTTGCTGGTAAGGGTGAAAACTTTAATCATTCCGGCCGTATAAATTATGAGGTTTTTACACCGAACAAATTCAAAGATCTACACGTTTTCGAAAATACGTACTCGCGGACGCTTTGAACAAATTCATTGTAGTGGGGAAAGTGTATTTAATTAATTATATTCCGGAAATATCAAACAGGATTTCTAATTTCAACAAACTTTTGTAATGCATGCATTAAACAGGCGAACTAGAAAGTTTGCTTTGTACTAAGGAACTTTCAGAAGCTACCCCAAACATTAGCGAGATTCTGAAATTGTAGAGCTGCGTTTGGGGCGGAGACGCCAAATGATTACTTCGATAATTAATGGCGCCTCAGACGTAATTGAAACAATTTTCAAGAAACTTATAGCTACATGCCGAGTCTATTCCACGTTTACACTCTACAACTTACATACAATTCGTCAAATATTCAGAGCGGGAATTAACAAACAACCTAGCAACTGGCTAAATTCAAAGGAATTATAAAAAATTAAAGATGGAAAATATACTATTGTTTCAAACGTACTTCTTCATTAAATTATGAATCTATTCGAAGAGTCTGGATTGAATTTTTATCAGAAGAAAGCTTGAGGCTGCTCTGACTAACAGAGCGATGCAAAGATTGCTGATATCAACTACCACCGAGATGAATAGAGATAGAAATTTTAAGAAAGTGCTTCAGAAGAAGACCAATAACTAAACCTTGATACACGTCTCTAACGTTTTGTTGAAGTCAGTCATAACTCTTAAAATATTTAAAAAGAACAAGTATCTAGATTGTTCACAACTCACAGAAAAGTTAATCCAAAAGTTATTCTACAATATGATAAAAAAATATTTTCTAGAAGACTGATTGTTTCTTTCTATAAAATTTGTAAAAAATACAAGAAGTTTTAAAACTAATTAATTAATGACGCTATAAAAAACAAAGCAAAACCACGACACGTTAAAAAAGAAAAGACACCAAATTGTAGCGTATAAAATTGCCTAAATGCTTGAATTTTTAACTTTTTTTTAACTTACAAACTAGTTTGTATGGAATTTAATAAGAATTTTTGTAAAGAGAAGTGTGCGTTATTGTCATCGAAGCGACCAGCAATTTAAGATTGTTTCAACCGTTGAAGCAATCTTAGAATGAAAAGAGATTTCTTTATCTTTAATGAGCCAAAAACTGAGTTGCCTCTATTGCACTGTAAGAAGGTTCTAATGCTGATTATGGCTGTAATTACGAAATTAATTTGTTGAAAGAAACATTAATGTATACAACGGCGACAAACAAAAAGACATTTTAATCACGACATTATCCGACTACCTTCTCATTTTTTTCTTGCTTTTATAATTTTCTTCATTCACTTTTTTTCCTTCTCCACTTTCATTCCACACTCTGCCAATCAATGCTGTATCGTTATTGTTTATTAACAGAGCAACAAAGAAAATGCAATATAAGACTTGATTAAAAATGAAAATAGAAGCAGCAGAAAATGGACAAACAACGGCAGTACACTAACTGCAGGAGAGTTAAATAAATTCTTTTCAGAAACAAGAGAACAAAGAAAAGTAAGCAATCAAGAAATAAAAGATCCTCTCCATTTCTTAGAACAAATTAAAAACAGTCTAAACTTATTTTTTCTTGATTCAACAAGCATAACAAAAGTAATGAAAATAATAAAGTCTCTCAAATCCTCTAAAGCTGAATATGTTTATAGCTTGTCAACTAATTTTCTGCACCAAATCGCTCTTGAAATATGTTTCAATCATCTTTATTTTCAACAAATGCATCATTTAAAGTACCTTCCCAGATGAATTAGAAATAGCCAAAGTAATACCAATTTATAAAAATAGATAAGAATATCTATGGTAACTACCTTGTCTCTATTCTTCCAGTCAGATAAAAAAATCTCGAAGTTTTGCTTAAAAATAGAATTGTATTATTCTTCAAAAGAAAAAAGATATTAGGTAAAAACCAGCATCGGAGAATACAGGAAGAGTCGCTCTATTACAATCATTGCAATCATCAGCCCTCTAAAACTAGTGCATACACTTATAAATAATAAAAATATTCTAGAAATTATTGTGTGTGACTTAAGCAAAGCATTCGGCACCATTCCTTATAAAATATTAATACAGAAACTAGCATCATACAGAATTAGATCAGAAACCAACAAATTAATAAAATCTTATTTGGCCAACAGATATCAACATATGAAATCTGAGCAACGAGAGCTCAAATGAGGGTGTACCACAAGAACCCATTTCAGGTCAAATTTTGTTCATATTTATGTAAAGGAGCTTTCTTATAACATGACAGATATAGTTTATTACAGTTGCTAACATGGAAATGATATTACACTTCTAATTAAAGCAAAAGAAAAAAATATCTAAAACAAAAAAAATGTTTTGCAAGAAACCTAAACATGATTTGACATTAAGAAGATGAAGATCTGTTCAGAAAAAACTCGCTCATTATTAATTTCTATCAAAAACAAAGAACACTCGTTAATAAAAATTCTGGAAATTCACATAACAGCAGATTGAACTGGTCACTATTCTGTTTCAAGCATTATATTCAATTAGAAGAATAAACAAATTTGCGAAATTAATGCATTGTGCTAACTTTTATAACATTGCAACGTACTAATAATACTGTGAAGAAGCTCTTCAAATATTCAGAAAATATTTGTCATGCAGAGGAAGGCCTTGAGAATTCGGTGTGTCCTGAAGTACACCGAAAGCTGTAAAGTAAAATTTGAATAACAAAAAATACTCTCCATACTTATGTGCCTTTAATATTTCTATGCAAATTTAGATAACTTTGCAAAAAACAATGGTTCTCACCAGAAACCATTCACCAAAAATTCTACAGTACAGAATAAAACTAAGACAACAAGAACTTGATCGTTAGGGAACAAAACTGTACTAAAATGTTCCTAAGAAGATAACAATACTTCACATTCAATGTTTCATAAAAAAAATTAAAAAAATTAAAGAGTTTTTAATTGAGGAAGGCATTTTATTCTACAAAAGAGTTTTCAAATTGTCACTTTACGTAAGAAAATTTTTTCAACCGGTTAAAATTTAAAATTTTTGTTGATAGAATGCTAAAAACCCAAATTTATCTTATACAAGTGTATATAGAGTTTGAAATATTTGATGTAGAGGTTTTTGTTCAAAAACAGTGTTGATATACATCAAGTATCTCAAAAATAAAGTTTTAAGGAAAAAAATCTACAGCGTCTATTTCAAAAACCAGTAAAGCCTCAAAGAGCAAATTTGGATATTTAGCATCTTTTTAACAAGGGCTATTATCACCTGTTAAAATTTGTTACTTGAAAAATACCCTGTTTATTTGATTTTAACAATAAAACTAGAGCTATCACCAGAAAAGAATTCTGCATTTGTTTCAGACACTGTAAACCAAAAAAATTGCTGTAACACATCGTATATTCTCTAAAAACAATTTAAAAAAAAGTTCTACGCTGTATATCTTGAAATAGTATATTAAAGAACGCGTTTTGAAAAGTCAACTTTGTACACAAATTCAAGTTTATAAGACGAGCATAAAGCGCGAGTTTTTATAAAGAATAAGTGCCACAATGACTTCAGAAACAAGTTCTTTATGCTATTTTTTCTACTTTGTACGTTTTACATGACTTTTAGGTAAACGAGTTAATTATTCAATCTTTAGAGACTTGCGTTAAAACAAGATAGTTGGTAATACATGTCATGAAAGTCTCAAATGTTTTTTGAAGTGTTTTCAAATTTGTCCAAAATTCTGTGTAAGTGACTCACAAATGGTTCTTTTTTACCTACCGCATCGGTTATTGATTGAATACTCCAATCGGCATAAACACAGTAAAGAAAATCTCCAAAACCATTGTAACATTATTCTTAAATTACCAAATTAATTGCGATTCTCAGAGATTCCTCTCATCGTTATTTCAGACCAAGCAGAGCTTTATACTCATATAGCAAATAACTTGTAAATTATCAAACGCTATAGGGGTTGTAGTTTGTCAAATTAGTGGCTGAAAGCTGTTTCTTTTTAAAACTGTTCTCACCTTAAAAAGAAAGCTGAAGTTACTTTATTGTAACCGCCGCTTGTCCACCCCATTTTTAAATGTTTTATATTTTTTATATAATTTAATTGCGACACACACACGCAAAAACGCCTAGGTGACGAATACTGATCATCAAGTGCAACAAAATTTATTCGAATAAAATTATTATAATCTCGACGCTGACATAAACGTTGAAAAGTCACAAATGACGTTTTATTCTAGCGAAAGCGTGTTACCAACCCGAAAAAAGTAAATTGCACTAGCACTTGGGTGCTGAATTGCGCGAGTATTAAAAGAATAAAAAATTTCAAAAAAACTGCAGATGTCAAAGTATTATATTTCAGAGGTCAATTTGGCATGAGCGCAAAAAGAATATGGCAAGAAAGCTGGAGATATCCCTAAATCACATGAAAATTATAAAATATAATAATAAATAAAATTTAAGTAAAAGACAATTAACATAAGTGCTTTTTTAATATAGTATTGGTTTATTCGAGAAAATACCTAACGAGACAGCATATTTATTCTTACCTTTCAAGTATTTAAGAAAAAATTTGTCAGGTAGAAAAAATTGTTTCGAACTTGTCACAGTATGATTGATGATGTACCAACAAGAGGAATTTTAAGCATGATGTTTTTGAAGAAAACAAGTGTTCATAACTATTTTTAAGAGATAACAAGTTAGGATTAATGTAATTTTATGTAAAACAGAAATAAAAATTTCAAAAGGATCATAATAATTACGATACCCAAAATAAGAAAAACTAAACCAGACCCACTTACCCATTATCATATATTTCCAATATAAAGTGCTTACTCGACAAGAATCTTTGATTATACGGAATTAAAATCTTGATCATAATTTTTGATGAGTTGCTTTTCTAGATCAGTGTACTTAAGAAAGATTTTTTAATTAACGTGATCATGATTTGAAATAGCAGTGAGGGTGAGAGGTCGCTCTGATTGTCTAAAATATGAGAAGAAAATTTCCTGTGAAAATGAGTGTTTTCCTTATATTTCCCATTCAAATAACATCATCAAAATAATTGCATTACATTTGAGAGTTATTGCAATTTTATTCTCTTCCATTCCCAAGTCTCACAATTTTCCTGCGTCACTTGGGGCCTTCCTGGTAATTTGCATATGATTATGTTGAAAGTGGTCACAAATCTATTTGGCTTTGTTTGCATTGTCCAGTTAAGGCAATTGCTCAAACATTGACTTTACCCCTTATTTTTCCGAAATTATATATTCATGAATCGGGGTTCGTTTATTCATTCAAATATTTTCTCACCTGTCGAAAACCAGTCAAGAGGGCTTTAGAATACTTCATGGTGAAAGGAGTTCATGTCCGGTTAAGGAATTCGAGTGTTTTCACACCTTTTGGCACAAGGACAAAAAGAGATTTCAGGAGATTAGAGTTAGGTGCGTAGGAAAGATCAAGTGTGCGGATGTGTTGGAAGCTTTTAAATAATTCACTCGTTAATACAGCCGCTTTAAGCCTTTGGACAATGTTAATATAATGCCTGCTTAAGTGCATAGCGACACCCTTTAAGGATTCGTACGCACCTGCTTTGAGACGGATAAATGGAGGTTTTATGGTAATGAAGGCCCACTTGAAAAATCCCTATCGGTTTCAATATGACTAAATTAAGACGTGTTTCTCCAAGCTAAATACCGGCAAAGGCTTATGCAATCGGATTATTAATTTATGAATTACGATTCTATACAACGTGTCATAAACCCACACCTGCAGTACTTAAAAAGCCGGCCGGTTTTGACTATAATTCATGGTTTTCATTTTGATATCGGGAGAATTTATATGAAACGAACCGGATATCAAAATTTTCATTGACAATTTTTCACTTGAATTTTAACGAGTTAAGGGCGGATGTGGATGTTGGTATGCCGCAAAACAATCCAGTTTATTTACTTTGAAATGTTTATTACGTTTCCAAAAAACTAATTGGGGGTTCGCCATGCGACAATGCGGTCGTGTATCAGTCAAAATTTTGAAATTTTTAAACCGTCATCCATTTATTTATTTGATGCCATATCGATAAACATATTTTTTACTAAAAATAGCTGCATATCTCACTCTTAATATATTATATTTTTATTCCTTATCTTTTAATTAAGTATTGACAAAATGTTGGTAATTTTTTCTAATATTTTCTAGCATTTTATAATTTTCCTTTTTACATTATTGATTAGGCACTCAGAATAAGAAATAACAATTCTCAAAAGCGATCTACAACTTCTATGTACGCATTTTCATGATTAATCTTATGAGATTTTTTTATATTAAAACGCACGCTTTAAGATCACATTTATTTCATTGTGCCAAGTAAATCTTTTACTGCTTTTGATACAAGATAAACCGTGGTGACCTAAGCAATTGACAATTGCGTTACAAACACTAGAATGAGGCTGATAAATTTCAGAAAGAATACGAAAGAAAACAGATATTTGTAGTACAAGTTTGTCCATATTGTTGAAAAGGTAAAATTTCTAACCATGCATCAAATTCGTGTTAAGAAGCATCTAATAAAGTTTCCCGTTTTTGAAGCTGTGAGGATTCAAAAAAAGGATTAAATTTTTCCTTCTTTGTCAAAATATCCCAATTACGTTAAAATTCTCTATTTATAGGTGTAGAAAAACGTTATTTCTATAAAACCAAATCTTCACTCTTGTATTTAATCTTACAAGCATCTACAGTCATAGACAGAAGAAGGATAGAGCCTACAAGATTTGAAGTGTAAAAAACCGTAAAGAAAGCTGGCAATAACACATCTTCAACAGAACAAACACCCAGACTAGTCAAAGCCACAGGAAGAGAAGTCTAAGATCAAGATGGTCCAGAAAAACATGTAAGATTTTTTAGTGTAGTTTTAATTTTAATTTTAAATAAAAGCTTCGCTTATTTCTTTGTGTCTCCAGAATAAATACAATTTTAAATAATAACTGAGTTTAGGCATCCATAAACAATTTCAAAGAAAAAACAGACGATATAAAGACTCATTTTATAAAAATGTTCTGATAAAAACGAAAATTTTTCTAGAAGTTTAATGGCAAAAAGAGGAGAACCAAGAAAATGCAAATTTTTAAATTCAAAAAAATTTACGTCAGAAGCAAAGAATTGAAACTGCTTTAAAAGAAGGTGACAGTCTTATCAAAAAAGATTTTAGAAAAACTAAGATTACATTTAGAAAAATTAAGCAATAAACTAAGAAGTTTAAATTCATTGACGAGTGTTTGAAAGTCTGCAAAAACATTATCAAAAAAACTAGCAAGTGTGCCACTGTTCAAGTACTAAATGTTGAGTTCAAATGCCAGTTTTTAAATGACCGGCTGAATAAAAAAATTGAAGATTGCTGGACCAAACGGATCTTCTTTTTTGGCAACCAGCTAAAAAAAAAATCTGGTTTTCCTTGTAGAACAAATTTGGAGAACAAGTGGAACATTGACAAAGTTAAAAAAACAATTCAGAAATTATATCCTCAACATCTTTGAGAAGCACATCTCTTTCAACTGTCTTAATTGTTAATGTCAACCTTGTCGAGCTTTCTTATGTGCGAAGACAACCAAGTCTCAAAACCAAACGACAAAAGGTACAATAAACAGCAATTGAACAAATAACATCTTCTTGGATAAGAAACATAAAAATGTTCTATACAAAAAAGATTAATTTTACAATTTACTTTCGAATAACATGAGGTTACAAAAGTTGGTAATCTGAGACAATAATTGTTGTTCTGCTTCTTCTACAAACCTGCCAATTAAGGCATGTTGTGGTCTTAAGCCATCTATTCCATTTTTAGGAAATGACATTTTAGTATTTTGAACGTCTTCTTCGTTAACGATGAGAATTACCTGAGAGTTATCATCCGTTGAATGAGAGTATTGAAGATCAGAAGACGGTTTAGGATGGTTATTTACTAGCTGTTAAAGGTAAAAATGTCATCTTTTGCAAAGCTATCTTGAGAAGTTAAAACCTATTGCCCCTTTAAAATCTTCATCACTCAGTTTAGTTTCAGCAATTTTATAAGATAGTTTATTTGTAGTTCAATGCCTTATTTGTAAGCTCTGAAATTTGCTACAATATAGCCTTTTCCTTCACTTTTGTGGTAAGAGATTTTTTAGGTGGTTTTATTCAAAGAAACATGAAGCACACGATAGAAGAATAATAAAAGTTCTTCCCAAGACGCCACATTGTAGAAGTAACACATGCTTTAATTATAGAACTCAATTATGCCAAAATTTTTGCTAAGCTGAGAGTTCTCTTCAAAATCATCGCACCACGTTTTAACTTAGAGATTTTGTATCCAAAGAATTGTTAAATCAGTTTGCGTGTTTTTTCAAAATAGATGGAATGTCATCGAGAGATGTTAATTTTGATTCTAATTTCAATTTTAAACAATGTGTCTTCTTTATTCAAATTTTGAGAGGCACTTTTGTCCTAAGCAATTTCTGTAGCTTTAGAACCAGAATCAGAAACATCAGTGAAAAGAAACTCGTAGATTGGTCAAATTTTTCGTTAAATTCTTTTCGAGTTCTTAAAAATTAAAATTTGGTCTTTTGTTTCGTCATGAAGGCACCAAAATACTTGAAAACCTCCCTATTATGTGCAAACCTGTGACCGTTATTTCCGTAATAAAACAAAAAAAAATGGAGCATCGTAGAAATATTTCAGTTGACAAACAAAATCGGCTTTCAACCTGCGGTTATTGTAAATAAACTGTTTTTTATTAGAACATAAAGCTTTATAATTAAATTTTTTTCCTGTATGCCACATCGATTGAATTATAAAACTTTAATGAAAATTGACATTAGTCCAGAATTTTATTATTGTCGGTGGCCTCAATGTCTGGAATGCTAGACTCTGTCATAAAACGTGTGCCAGCAATCAGTAGCCGCCCACTTATGATGTTACATAACAGAGATATAAAATTTTAGATAGAGTGACTTTAAATTAGAGATATGAATAACTTAATTATTGATTTATAATAAAACAAGTCTTTTAATTAAAGAAAGTGCAGCTGACTTTTTAAAATTTGAGAAAATTTTTCTTTAATTACTGAAATCTGGGCTCGTGTTTAAAAATTTCCGCACGAGTGGCGTTTGAAGACGTATTAATAAGAGAACGTCAATATTGGTATTGCACAAAAGTGCGTTTAAGAGATTTTAATCGGCGCAGTTTAATCAACCGGAGGGACGTAAGATAAGAGAATTCCATTACGAGTCAATAATTACGATCTCTTGTTGCTGAGAGCTGAGAATTTCCAGTTTGTATTCAATTTGGGCTACAATAGATGTTGATGAATCAAAGGGATGTGCCTTACCCCTTACGCACCAGTTGAATACAAATATGGTCTATCTAAATCCCAAATCGTTAGAAAAGCCTAACAGTCATATGTCGAAAATTTTCTAAAGCTGAAAACTATACCTCAGGCAATATGATACTCCTCAGACCTATTCACTATTAATAGCAAAAAATCCAATAAGCTTTTGTAAGAGATTACGAAGCCCACAGTGAGTCACTAAGCGCGGATTTTATTCCAGTTATATCTCAAGACTGATCTATCGATTTTATTAAAATTGACCTCAGGCTGAGAAGAAAAAAACACTGATTTTCGGGAGATATTACACAAGTCTTTAACTGAAAACATAAATATTCAAACAGAGCTTAAGATATTTTGTTACTACCAGAAGAATATTTAATAGCGAAGGAAGTATCGAGTGATAGCTTACTACTTTCAAAAGAATAATTAACAATTTTGATAGAAATTGTTTAAAATTTAAGCAATGTATTACTAATTATGTATGTAAAATTTATTCATTTTTGTAATGAGTAACTAAAGTTACCAGATTTAGTAACTGTTGTGTTGTTATCGTGTCTTACTAGCAACCAAATATCGAGAATTTGGGCTTTACTAAAGCTGCGTTCGGCTTTGCCACTCCGAGTGCACCGCCTCTTTCCTTATCTACTTCATTGAGTTCATATATCACTATCTCTATCCGATGACCAAAACTTCATGCTTTTTGACACTGTATCCAAAACAACACACGCTCTTTGTGCACCCAGTTATTAGATGGGGCAGAAAGAGCGTACGTTGTCATGAAAACAGTCTTTACATTAGTAAATCCTGAATTTAAATAATGCGACGAATTTATCTGTCCAGAATGAGACAAACAAAGACAGAGTAGGTGCACTCCGAGTGGCAACGCCGAACGCACCGTAAGTTAGGTTAGTTTGCCTGACATTGTTTTGACTACGGTTTTGTCAAATAAAATTAGTTTATTTGTAAGATTTTTCTCTTGCTTGAATTAGTGCAACTTATATTGAAAATTTTGGATTTTGTTGGATAAATTTTTCAAAATTTTTTAGGTTAATTAAAAGGAGCTCATGAGAGACACTTAATGAAATTGAACTGAAGAGAGAAAAGTTCTAGATGAAGACAACAAACACGAAATATAAAAGCACATTTGTCATCATTGTCTGTATCTTAAAATTACTAGTCCTCGTCACTGTCACTACTTGTAAATTCTGAGTCCGAATCTTTTGCCAAATTTATAATAATGGGCGGTATATTTTAATGCTGAAATTTCCCATTAATTTTGCCTAATCCTCTAATATGAGTTTTTCACAGTGCTTAATATTGTTTTGCCAAATCTGGTGTGTACATTATTGTAGTCCTTCACACCATAATTTTGAAACTTTGTCAATATTTTTTATGAAGTCGATGTTTCTGTTATAATAAGTCTTGGTTTGTCCCCAAGCCAATTCTATAGGGTTATTTTGGGAGTGATATAGAGGCAACCTAAGAACGTCATGACCATGTACTTTCAAAACTGCATCTATAACATTTTTTATCTCTTGGGCCAAAAGTTTTGATTAGGAAAAGCAACTGCGTTTTATTCATATGTTGGTCAAATTGTATGTTATGTTAAACCAGTTAATTTTGCATCTCATTTTATCTAGATGCAAATGGTGGTGGTTTAGCAACAAGCATCGTATGGTAGGGTGCGTTATCTATAACCATCATGCATTTACCTTGAATTTTAGCAAGTGCAGGAATTAGCTGATTCAATGTCCAAGTCTTAAACTGTTGTCCATCTATGGTTTTATGATAATCTAAGTCATTATCATTAGAGTCTAAAAGCAAACTACATCCATCTAAAAAGCCAAATTTTGATCCTGCATGTAAAATCGTATAGCGTTGTCCTTGTTGTTTTTTAATAGGTAATGTATGTTTGTCCTCAAATTCATTGGTCTATTGTCTAACAGCAGTTCCGTTTCTACAAATCCAGGTTTCGTCCAAGTAAATAAAAGTTACGTCTTGTTCTTTGTATTGCAGATATTTTCTTAAAAACTTGATTTTAAGAGGTGAGATATGCTTTTGTTTACAAAGCAGTTTGGCATTATTAACAATTTTATTTATAGCCCATGGATCTTAAAATTATGTAGAGAGTTGTTCGCCCGCTAGTAAATTCCAAATCGTTTTTCGCATAAATAAGTAGATCGTCTAGTGTAAAATGTTTTTTTTCTTTCTAATAATCCAAAATTTTTTTTGCAAGTCTTTTTTAAAAATGAAATCATAAAGTTTTTTGTTTGTTATTACCTCGCCACTCAACCGTTGGTTTTACGTTTTTTAACCCTTTGTTCATAATTTTGAAAACCTCTGAAACCGATACCTACATGTTGTAATTACAAAAACCATTTTAGCTTGAGTGTTAATATTGAACTTACCAAAAAAATATCTGCAACACAAGCTATAATCTTAGATTTAGTATTTTTCTCGCCAGCGATTTCTTTAATTTTTGTTACAGCTTTATATATGTATATGTTGCTTTGTAGCTCTGTAGCTCTGGTTAGCGTTCATTTTGAAAAATTGAAAGCTTTGATGACACTGACACTTTATTATTGCCAACTAAATGTATTTGGATCATTTGGAAATAAAACCTAACAACCAAAAAATCTCATTTAGTTAGTCATTACAAAAATGAATGAAAAAACTAATAAAGAAAAAGCAAAAAAATCAAAAAAAAAGTCCGTCAAACATTTTTTTCTAGCATTTTAAAGTGTAGAGATCTTTTAAATTTAATTTCTTTAAACTCTTGGATAATCTCTTGTATTAATTCTTAAAGGACCGTCCAATTTTTCTGTCAAAAAATTTAATTCGCGTGTTAAAATTCTTAGTTCGTCGTTGCGTTTTTGCCTTCCCCTTTCAGAAATTTCGCCCTGATTTTCATCAAAGAACCCGATCCATTGAAAAACTCCCGTTCGAAACCAGTTTAGAAAATATGTTCGAAGATGAGACCAAAGCAGATCATTAAATGTTAACTGTAACCTCTAATTAGAGATATCTGTTGGTATTGTGTGCAAATGAGGTGCTGGGGATTCGCTCGTTGTTATTCGAGATGATGAACGATACAGCGACATCTGACAAGGGTCCACTTTCAAAGAGCAAGACTACCGGTCAAAGCCGGTGCCCTACCATTACAAAACGTCATTACCTCGCTTACTAATAGTACACATTGTCTATCATTTATAAGCTTACTGCTTACGAAACTTCAAATTACAACCTGAACTCGAGAGCAATACAACACGACTAAAACCCGAGGGGAAAATAATGAAGACATTATTTAATTATGATGAGATATTTTATAGGCAACATTTGGACATGGCAGCCACGTCTTAATCGGCTACATTAAAATTCATCTTGGACCTTGGCCAAACTACTAACTCATTAGCATTTCTATTATAATACCAATTAATATGCTAAATGACGAAAAAGTAACTCAAAATGGGGTGCAGACGAGCTTTTTTATTCAAATTTTTGTTTATTGTTTAAGCGGCTCGTTATTTTCTGTTATACACCTACATTTTCACATAATCAAAATAAAATGCTAATCTGTATAAATGTTGTCGCTTGAATGTCTGAACAGTTAATAAAACACAGTTAAATTGGAGAATATATGCACATAAGAAATTAATGATATGCTCGTTTCAAGAAATTTTCTTTTTTTTATTACTTTTTTTATTAAGCTATTTAAAAATTCTGTAGCTATGTATTAGATATATCAAACAAAATTAAAGCTTTGTATTGACGTCTTCGAATACATAAAATGTCTCACGGTATTAGAACTATTCTCTGGTAGGTTATCAGAATATTTCTCTTGAATATTAACTTCTCCGATTGGTGGCAAATTTTCAGTCAATTTCTACAAAAGCTTCAGATACACTGAGAGTTGTTTTCCGCGACTCAGACAACGGATTATTTCTCTTCATCTTATAATGTTTGTATTGCAACGTATGTGCAAATTCCAGTTTCTTTTGATTCAAAAAGTTGGATTAATAACGAAAAATTTATATCTGCTATACACAAAATAATAATTGATAAATGAATAACACACTAATAACGCCTACAATTTATTTCAATTTTTTAGCTTTCGAGAATATCGATCCTTTTACTCACTTGTCTGGTTCTCACTAACTAACTAACTGTCTGGTCAATGTCTTCCCTCCTTATATAACTATACGGGCTTCTAGAAAGTGTCCCGAAGTTTCGTGATCTTTTTCCACTCAGGCGCACCGATGACTTATTCCTCTCGATCGGTCCTATTAATAATTTCGTAGAATTTTACGTTACAGTGCGACGCTCAGTGGGATATCATTCTGGTATTTTTTCGAAATATTAACTCGAAACTCTCTCTCTCTCCATCTATTAATGCTATTTTCTAAATGATCGTAATAATATACATAGATAGAGGCTACTTGTTGAAACGTGGAAACCTATGTTAATGATTCTAACTACAGTCATTAAATAAAGCACAGTACCATCAGGATAATGCTTTCAGTCTCACATCTCGTATTGTTGTGGATGTATACTCCAAACAGGCTTTGAATTACTAACGCACCCACCATATTCACTAGATTTCACCCCCAGTGATTAGAGCATTTTTCCAAATTAAACGAAAAGCTGAGGTTAGATAGATATGGCCGAATGAGAACCAAAGTGGCAACATTGTTGCCCGCCAATACTCTCTAACTTTCTGCGATCTTCCTTAGATGGTAAAATGTGAATGTCTTCACGATCACTAGCCGTACTCCCCTTGTTATAAGCGAGTCCTTCTACCGTTTCCAGTCGAGCACAACACTTCGAGATACGCTGTACTGATGAGGAGCAAATAACCCGAAACGAGTACGCAGCTTCCTGACATTGTGTTCTAGTGAAACACTTTTTGTCTTGCTCCTGACTCAAATAATCTTTTCCGAAATATGTTTTTGAGTAGGTTTTTACGTCTACTTTTGTTTTTTTAAGTGTCGATATTTGCGGTAATGTATTTCAAGCATTTCAACTTCTGTAAAATGTTCCGTTTGTCGTGGCGGCACTTCCTCATTACAAATAATTCTCGTGCATGAGAATGAGCAATTATTTCGAGTTGGATTCGCGTTGGCGGCAGCCACACGAAGGCGCGATAACCCGTGGTCAGACCCACGCACCCACACCAACAGAGATCATTCCCCAAGAACCGTTCCAACGGTGCTATTAATTATACATTAGATGAGCGCTTACGCCGTAATCCAACCCGTTATGTAGCGCGTTTATTGTCATTGTTCCCTGATAAATAATCGCCAATTATTCCATTACTTTTGCGGATTAGCCGGCTATCGGCAGGAAGGTCTTGCGATATTTCATTGGGAGTTATCAAGAGGAAATGGACCTGCATGCCTCATCGGAATTGCTGAAATTAAACAAACTTACGGCCGTTTGACTTTCATTAGCTGGGGTTTAATCGCATACTAAATCATGACTTGGGAACGAAATTTTTTTTTGATTTATTCCAAGATGTTTCTTTGAGAGATATTCAATGTGGGTTGTTTATTTATTGAATTTAATTGGCTATGATGTGGTATATAGTGTGTTGTAATCAGGTGAACAAACATTAGAAATGTGAACAGGTGGACACCTGATGAAAGATTAGAAAAATTGGAAAGAACAAGTGCTTGTAACAGAACAGGTTCTACTAACTGGGGGCATGTTAGTATTTAATTTACAAATGTTTAAATTTTTTGCAAAACTATTACTTTTTACATAGAAGTAGTTTTATAAAATTTAATGAACACACATTCTTTTATGCAAAAAAGTGCATTTTTTGATCTTCACACGATTATCTTTCATTATAAAATAATTTATGGTTAACAAGCATTACGTTTTGGTGTTCATATTCCCACATCTTTACAATTTTTGCAATTGTCGGTTTGACTGCAATTTTTATCCAATTAGGTTGTTTTTATTTCAGTGATATGCTAGAAAAAATCGTTAGTTGGTTTATTAAACTTGATTAGAAAATATTCAAAATCTCTTTTTTTGTTTGTTTTTCTTAGCTACAACTGCAACACGATCTATACTAGGTGTTAATTCAGGAAGTCCTTTATTTGGCAATCTCCCTGAATCTAAATCCTCTGGCACTCTTCCAAATCTGGCATTGTCTTCAGCTTGTCACCTGTGAAGTTCAGTAATATTGATGATAATTTCCAGCGACTCCATGTCTATCCACCTTCACGAATGTCTTTAATCACATCCGTCTAAACCACTTTTATAGCATGCATTTCTTTTCTGTGTTATCTCAAAATAGGCGCTGCTTCAAGTCGTCGATAATTTTAATTCATTTCGATTGTTCACCGTCTGAAAGTGGTAGCAGCTGGTGCATGACAAGTGACAATCTAAATGTCTTTAGATACGATAAGGAGTACGTTTGTTGGTTACATGACAGCATGACAGCTTACATCAAATCCAATATAAACATCCAGAAGGCCCGCTAATGTGTTGATCTTACCCTTAGAAAGTTGACTGGAGTTGTCAGGCACATTTAACATCTTGGATTACGAGTGTTTTCAGATCAGTGCACTCGAACCAAAACATGCGAAATTTATTTATAGTGAAAGAAAAAATCGACAAATTGAGTTTGCACACTCCTGAAACTCCCGAATCTAATGCGGTTCGACAAGGATTTCCGAAAGTTAAGCGCCATTTCTAACTTTCACAATTGATCAGTTTGGGAAAATGGATCACAAGTTGAACGAGGTTTTTCAGATTTTTAAAGCCAGAGCTAGGGTTACGTCAGAGGAAACTAAACACGAATCACTGTTTAATTACAGGTTTTCCGCTTTTCCATAATTTTTAAGCGACGGCTTAATTTTGCTAATTACAACTTATTTCAATGTAAAAAAATGGGAACGCTTTTTAAGGTTGTTATTACGAATATCTACAAGTGGATCTGTTTTAAAAAGCTTTATTTTCAGTTGAAAATCTCTAGACCATGGACATGAACATAATAATTTGTTTGGAAGTTACAATTTAAGTAGACTGAAGTCATATCTTGTGATCTAAAATGTTAACTGATAAATGTTTTTGAAAAGTTAGTTTTACTTATTTTTTTAATAACAAAACTAACGATTTTGAGTTAAGAGTAAAAACAATTTGAAAATTAATATATGCACTAGATATCTCTTATTTATTACCTCTTATATTATCATATTTTAATATTATTATATTATTTCATATTTTAAAAAATCATAATAAAAATTGCTTTTAATTCTAAAGGTAGTCTTTCAACTTGTCTGGTACGCAATAAAGACCAAATTTCTCAAAGCAATTGATATCAGTCAGACACGACGAAGGATTGAAATTAAAATTCGTGAGTTTGTAAAGATAATACAAAAGTACAAAACTACAGATATAACCAACATTTTAAATCAAAAAACCATATATTAAGAGCATATAATAAAATTAAAGATATAATAAAAGAAAAAAAAATCAAAAATTATCAAAAAACTGTGGTGGAATTTTTTAGTAAATTGTTCTTAAATTTTTTTTTACTAAAGTCTCTTTAGTTCAATTCTAATAAATTTTATATACTCTCTCTCCCTCTCTCTTGGATATTTTCATGTGAGTCTGAGCCGGCGAGTGACTAAATGACTACTCCTTCCTATCATTTGATTTCGTGGGTAATAGCATAACAGTTATTTATTCTATAAGTGTTTTAAACAGCGTTTTATCCACCCAAGTATGTTTAAGCGCGAGACACAGTCGAGCGTTTAATATTTTTAAGTGCATAAAACGCGACTAAAACACAAATCCAATATAACGTTTTATCCAAAATTACAGCGATTTAAAATCAGAATCGCCAAAATTTCATCTCATGTCATCAAAAAATGATTTAACATTACACTCTGACAGCGGATGTCACCTCAAAAATTATTGAAATCAACTGAAAAACATGGGAGGTGTTGAATCGTTGCTATTTATTTTCGATTGTTCATCGACTCCATTTGTACAAAACGCTGTGCAAGTTGCTGAAAATGGAAGAAAGTGATAGGTACTGTTCCTGAAACAATTCTTGAGGAAGCTGAAGAAGCGACTTGCCAGTTATTGCCTGCAAAGTCCAGAGAACATTATGAAAAAGTATTTTCAGAATTTAATGAATGGAAAGAAGAACGGGGAGTAATGACAACAATTGAAGAAGTTCTGCTGTCGTATTTCTTAAATTTGAAGAAGAGGTATACAATTTCATCCATGTGGTCGAAGTACTCTATGCCGAAGGCCGCTATAAAAGTTTATAAAAACATAGACATAGAAAATATAGTAATCTCATGGCCTATCTGAAGAATCAGTCAAGAGGATACAGGCCGAAGAAAGCTGCAGTATTGGAAAGAGCACACGTGGAAAAGTTTTTAACAAGGGCTTGCGATAACGAATATTTGATGATCAAGGTAATCTCTGTCATTACATAGACATTGTAGATAATAAATTTTGGAATATTTTAGGTTGCCTTAATAATAGGGGTGTCCGGTGGCTGTCGATGCTGTGAGCTGACAAATTTGAAAATCAGTAATGTAGAAGACAGAGGCGCATACCTGAATGTTTCAATTCCAGATACCAAAACGAGCGTTTCACGAAAATTCACAATTATAGAAAAAGGATTCTCTATCAACACTGTGGAGAAGTGTAGAAAATACATGTCCTTACGTCCAAAAAAGTTATCCATTAAGAGATTCTTTCTACGATACGCTAATCAAAAATGTACGGCGCAACCTGTTGGAGTTAACACTTTATCGAAAGTTCCTTCTAAATTTGCTTCGCTTTTGAATCTGGCGAACGCAGAAGCTTATACCGGCCATTGTATTAGGCGCACTTCAACAACTTTCCTTACCAATAGAAGTGCTAATCTTTCAGCAATTAAACGACATGGTGGGTGGAGGAGCTGCGCCATAGCAGAAACTTATATCGAAGATTCTGTAACTAATAAGCTTGATCGCAAGGAAAATCCAAGGTTTTCCTAGTACCAGTCGTTCCTTTCTAGAGGAGACGCCCCTTGTTCCTACAACTACTATTCGTTCTGAAACCGAAAACAACTACAAGCTTTTTATTAATAGAAACGAAGTGAAATATGATGAAACAAAAAACGAAATGTCTATTAATGTAAATGTTAATGTCAGTATTAATAATAAATAGAGTGCGATTGATTTAAGATTGTATTTTTTCATTATTCCACTAGTGGATAAAGTGTTACTTTATACGGTTCGTATGTGTGAATAAAACTTCGATTATAAGGTTATTGTGGATAAATAATATTAATGTTTCTATTTATGTCCCTGATTGTATACCAGTTCCAGACCCATAATTTCCTCGACCAAAATTCATGTTTATTCAGAAGATTCTATCAAGACCTGACTGACATGGCCTTTAAAATAGTTCAAGGAATTACTGTCAGGATTATTCTGTTGTCTCCTTTTTTTTCTTCTTTATTTATATTATAATTAGATTTGTTGATATTTATTTATACAATTGGTTTTATCCAACACTTAACAAGATAATAGACATGTTTTAAATTATCAAGAGATAAAGTCTTCAATTTATTTCCTCGTCGAGCAAGTTTTTAAGTGATTTGCATGTAGTATCAGCGTTTTCTACTCCCAACTTGTTGATTTTAATCAGTCTTGTGTACTTCTTTATCTCTGAATTTTTATATCCAGTGCGACATAAAATTTTTATGAATCAGACTGGCAAACATTCAATGCAAAACCTAATAGTAGCAGGCTCTTTTCCGTCCATTGTGTGCGTTTTTTAACTGGTTGGCGGCCGTACAAATGTTACGATGAGAGTATATTCTGGGACCTGTATGGACTCATTCCGCATTGTCCAGAAACTTACCATTAATCTCGGCGCATTGTCAGGACTACATACAGAACAGATACTTATCATTGTTAAACAAAAGAATTCAAATTGAATACCGCACGATGCTGGGACGCTTTATTAACTGGTTGTGGTGGCGAAATAAGCTAACGTCAAATCTACTAACTAGTAGTTAAAACAGGTGGAAGTTCTGGTCTTCAATTAAAGGAAACTAGAGATCAAACGTTGTGTTGTGGTGTACTTCAGAGACAATTGTTAGTTTAACTTGATCACCAAAAATAAATATCCACACAATTATTTTTATATTAAGAAACTTACAATTCAAGAATTAATAAATATGAATCTGTGCCAAAACGTAGTTAAATCTGACACTAACTACAAGCTTTGATTTATGTATGTATATCGAGCTTTTAAGTAATTTCTTTATATACATTTTCATCATCGTACATCATTTTATTCTCATAAAATAATACTAAAAAGTGTTCAACGTATGCTGAACTTCAATTACCTGTCATCACTCAATTTACAGAGATTTTACACATTTAATACAATAACAGAATACGCCAGAAAATTCTAGAAAGTGGCATCATTTTTCTGCGGAGTATTGTGAGCCAGTTCCGGCTCTTTCTAGAAATAGAATTTTGCCTACTATAGTACTACTATAATATTGCTACTTTCAAGTTGATTTTAAGGTAAATAAAACTGAAATAACAGCGATTAGAAATTACCATGCTACTTGGAACAAGGGGGGAAAAGCAAACAGTATTCAAATGCTATATTAAAATTTTATCCAGTAATAGTCTTCGTTGAAAGCAGATTAGACGTTCAAGCTTGTTTTATCTAAATGTTTGTGATTTTTAGTTTAGTTTAGATGTTTTATATCAAATGTATATTTACTTCAAAGTAAGTTAGTAAAGTAGTAGTAACCAAAATCTCACTCATCAAATTGCTAATAATTTTAAAGTCTTATTGCAAGTCATAAATTTGTTGCAGATACCTTAAATATTACCATTAGAGAAATATTATTTCAAAGTAACATTATAAAAATTTACTAAAAGTAAATAAATAAAACGAAGTAATTTAAAAAGGTAAATATAACGAAAATTTTACCAAAAACAATTGCGCACAGGTTACTTGCGTAAATTAAGTAACTTATCGGTAGCTTTCTCGATATATCAAAGTCGCAAAAACAGAAATAGCTGTAATTACAATTTACAATGCTACTTGGGGTAGTTATAGGAGTCATAAAAAAACAAAAAAACTACGTTTAGAAAAAATAAAACTAAAAAGAAAGATTCTAGGAGAACAAAAAACGTTTCAGATAAACTTAAAAATCAACAAATCAAATTATATAATTGTTTTACAAATTCATAGCACGCTAGATTCAAAGAAAAATAAGAATAAAAAAAGATACGAAAAGCTTCAATAGAAAGTGAAAAACGACAACTAGAGTAAAATGAAGAACTTAGATAATTCTAAAAAAACTGAAAGAGAAAGAATATGATGGAAGACTACGATTAGAAAAGAAAACAATAAAAAAAAATTCTGAAAAAAAGTAAGTTCCAGAAAATTTCAAAAATCAACAATTAAATGAAAAAAAAAGAAAAAACTATGATTCTAGAAAATCGTAAAAATATTTCAGAAAAACTTAAAAATCAACGAATCAAACTACTATTTTTTCTTACATTTACATAGCATTCAAATTTCGAAAAAACAAACAATAATAAACAACAACAAAAAAACACAAGAAGCTTCAATAAAGCTTGAAAAACAACGACTGAGATAAAAGAAAAAATTTAGAATATCTTAAAAAACTGAAAGAGAAAGAAGATGAAGAAAAACTACGATTAGAAAAGAAAGCAATAAAAAAAATCTTGAAAAACGAAAGTTTCAAATTATTTGAAAAATCAACAAATAAAAAAGAACAAAAAAATTACGATTGAAATAAAATTGAAATTGTAATTAAGATACGAAAATAATTCTGGTGGGCAAAAATCGCAACTGTGGAGTGGTTCGCTTAAATTTTAAATTGTAGAAATCTTGAAAAAATCTAAAAATGTTTTTTTGTAGACATTACCATATTATAGTATTTTGAATTAGTGGTGTTTTTTAAAAAAAACCGCTCTTAATTTTTCGTTTATTGTTGATCCGTATGGATACAAAAATTTGTATTTTCTATGAAATGATGGCAATTAGAAAAAAAATATTTAGAATATCTTGTTTATACTATTTAAATAAAAAAATACCGATCACTAGTGATAAACTTTGGTTTGGTGTTATAAAGAAATTTGGTCACATTGAATGATTTGGAACTAAATAATGAGAGGAAGAAACCGCAATTTTTATTAAAGTTTATTTTAGAATAGATTTAAGTACACGTACATCACTCACTATTTTTTTCCTTACAGTTACAGCATTCTAGATTCGAAAAAACAAATAGAAACAAACTACAATAAAAAAACATAAAAGACTTGAATAAAACTTGAAAAACAACGACTAAAATAAAACGAAAAATCTTAAAAAACTGAAAGAAAAAGAAGATAAAAAAACTACGATTAGAAAAAAAAACAAAAAGAAAAAATCTTAAAAAAACAAAAGTAAATTTCAGAAAAATTAAAAAATCAACAATTGGAAGAAAAAGAACGAAAAACCACGATTTAATGAAAAAGAAAAACTACTTTTAAAGAAACAGATACGTATATTTTAGAAGAGAGAATAAAAGAATGTTTTTAAGCAATGGGAAAAATAACGTTTAGGAAAAATTAACAATTAAAAAAAATTATAAATACTGTAAATATCTACTTAAAAAACGACAACTAAAAAATAAAAGTATCAAAAACTTAAAAAACAACCATAAAAAGACCAACAAAGACAATGTTTAATCCTTAATCTCTTGACAATCATAAGAGCTGATTTTACAGTTTTAACTTTCTACAAATGCCAAAATATAGTAAGACTATGTCTTGGCAAGATATAGACTTTTAAAGATATCCACAAATTTTAATAAAAACACATGTTAGGCCAGATATTCGATTTCTAGTTAAAAAAGATGCAATGTTAGCATACATTTTTTTATATATTTTTTCATTATTTAACATAGTTAAATTTAATTTTACCTTGTTATTTTGTTTATAAATAGTTAAAATGTGTTTTTGAATTATTTTAATGTGGACCAGAAATTGTTTCATTCAACGATACACGTTGTTGACGGCTTAAATTACAATTTTGTAATTATTTTTAAATGAGTTGTTGCATTAAATTTTAACCCAAAATTCTTTAATATATATATACAAATTAATAGTATAAACTAGAATAGGTTTAATGCCTATCACGTATATTTCAAGTGTTTTTGACCACATCAGGGTTAAAGTTTCATAAACGTCGTTAAACCCTTAAAATAGTTATTTAACATTTGCTTGGGCTCCACAATGTGGCTTCCTTTATAACAGAGCATTGCTTGTAAAGTCTACAAAATCTCAAAAAACTAACTTAAGTAATAATTCAGCTACAGGAAGACTCAGCTGAACACTCTGTACACACGAAGGTTTTCAAGATCTGTCAATAAAGCGGTTGCAATTGATTTATAACGCCTGCTTTGCACATTTGATAATGACAATAGCTCCTTTGATTTCCTGATGCCTTATACTACAACAACATCCAAAAATAAAAAACTTTGAAGGCTACACCAGGTGTTTTATTACAACAGTAAAATGAATTCTTGTCGTGTAATAAAAAATTGAAATAATTAAGTTGTAAAACTGTGGGCAGGTATAATAAAGCTTGCGACCCCCGTGTTCTAATTGCATTTAATTGGATCTGCCGCCGCAGTATCAGATTACATAATTATTTATTAAGATAAAATTTATGTCGGGATAATGAAGTGCTTTGAGCTACCGAAAAGTCATCTCCGAAAATGAATCGAGAGTCGTCTGAGTTGGTTCGAGGAATTCCAGTCTGTTGTTGTCTCTGACGATTGATTTGGTGATCAGTATCAGTCGGGTTTGATAAGCATCACAAATGAGACATGTGCGTACCTGCAACAAAGAAATATCAATTATTCGCCGGCTGGATTAGCATAGACTGACTATAAAGACATTATAAATGTGTTTGACTTGATCCGATCGACGGACGAACAATGATGCATCACAAAATTTAAATGATGGTGAGTTGAGGTCTTGTTTAAATGGGAATAGAACACAACCAACGAAAAAAAAACCATGACACAGGGATTTATCTAATAATGGTGAGTGCCAAATGAAATTTTTCAACTGCAAAAATGTGTTTGAGGAGTTTTGAAAAAGCGAGGTTTGTATATCTGGCACGGAATTCATGAGTTTTTCAGGCCAGTAGAGCTTTAAAAACGTGCTGAGATAGTTTTCAAAGATTATTTTAAGACGTTCTATAGCACGTACACGACTGACAAACCGGCGAAGAACTACTAACAAAAAAACTGATAAATAAAAAACACCAACAAAAAATATATTTAAGAGAAAGTAAAATCAGATTTTGGAATTAAGTTTTACAATATTGAAATATTGCGTGCTCAGTTAGAAAGTTCCTCAAGTTACTTTTAGAATTTTTAAAAGGTTTTGAAGCATTTCTATAATTAACTGCACCAAACAAATCATTTCACTGTTGTAACTAACAAGAGGTTTGTTTCAAACCCAAAAACCCAGAAGTTTTAACAAAGCAAGAGCCCTAAAGGTAGTAATCACAACGAACAACGCGAACAAATCTCACACTTGACACTTGTCGAAACTTTGAAATAAGGTTACTATAATATCGCCTTTTCGCTGCATTGTTTTCTAACATAATTATCCCAAAGTTAAGAAAAAAAATTTAGATTGTAGGTATAACAGAAACGAAAAGTAATATTTATTATGCCGACGCGACGTTTCAACCAAACATTTAACTTTTGACTTTTTTCAAGCCTATCAAAGATGTTTAATTTAAAAAATACTATGAATCAGTGTAATTTTCTTAAAAATGTTTGAAATTTTTTTAGTGAGATAATTAGATATACTACACCACTTTCATGTAGTTGTAATTTAGACAGTACAACTTGTAATTCAAATTAGGCAATTGCATGTAATTCAGAATGTATCAAATCTAATTCACATTAATCAATTATAATTCAAAAATTACCAATAGTAAATTGGACAATTTTAATCCAATCATTTCCGAAATTACAAATGTTGTATTTTAAATTACAATGCCGTTTTAAATTACAATTGATACATGTTAAATTACCATTGACTTAACTGAATTAGATACGATTTGTACTGTCTAAAAAACACTTCTTAGTGGAGAAAACAGAATGCACAGTTGCATAAAGTTACAATAATAAATGGCCGTAACAGATAAGAGTTCAAATAGTGACAAAAAAAAATGAAAAACAAAAAAAACTTTCTAGAAAAAAATAATCATAAAATTAAACTATTTGTATAGTCACATTGTTTGTAATTCAAATAAAATGTCTTGTAATTCAAACTAAGTAATAATTTCTTAAAACATTTTAATGGCATTTACTAATTTGAATTCAGTAGCATTTGTATTTTCTGAATAATTTTTGTTAGTAAATAAAACAAAATACACAATTACATAAAGTTACAGCAATGAGAGACATCAATAGACAAGAGGTAGAATAAAAACCTAAAAAACTAAATTATTTCCAGTTGTAATTCAAACCACATGACTTGTAATTTAAACTAGAATATGGCCTTTTACAATTTATTAATTGTAATTCGTGCAGTCTAAACTAATCATCAAGTAATTAATAAAATAATAGACATTAAATTTCAGTTTTTCTGTTATAATTCATAAAAAAACAAGTATATTTCAGAGGTAAGTAAAAATTGTAATTCAGGTAAGTCATGTGTTTTTCAGAATGTATCAGTTGTAATTTAGACTGATCAAATATACTGGACAAAGTACTAACAATTGTTGTAATTTAGGAACGACATTTGTTATTAAAAATATATAATTTGTAATGTCGAATATTACATTTACAAGTAAAGATTTTTAAATTACTTTTGACGGTAGCTTAAACTCAGTTGATTTGTCTTAAATCAGTCTCTTTCATAAATACAATTGATTATGCTGAATTACCATTCATTCATTCTCAAATGCAATTAGCTTATTTGAATTATTACAATTCAAATTACAGCTAGATAAGAAGTGTAGAAACTACAAAAACGATTAATCAATTATATTTCAAAATGTATTGTGACGCGAACGACTCAATTCTAAGAAGCGGTGAATCAGAGTATCGAGTATTGTGTTGTGGACCGCTCACTTCTAGGAACTGAATAGAACTTCGAGTATTATTTACGTTTTGAATGGGTTTATTTATTCTTGTTTACGTCGGCATTGTTTGTCGCTATTGTGATTGAATTCCAATCATCTTGCCGAATTGAAATAATTCAGGAGAAACGCGAGAAAATACTCGAAAGTTCTGGAAAGAGTCCATACCCCTATATATATGCGAGACAGCGAGTCAGTGAGTCAGTCTGGTTTTGGGAGAGCGACATAAAGGCGAACTCCGGCGATATCCAGCGAATTTAGAAAGCGATAAATTAAAGTGTTTTGTGTTCCGTTAGTGATTTAGAATATTAGCTGTGTTAATTAGTTGTAATTAATTTGATTTGTAAATAAACTTTCGAGAAATTATCTCCAGCTCTTTAAATCAGAAACCCACATATAATAAACGTCACACTGGTGTCAGGAGTGGGATTTAAAGAAGCTTGGTGGACAAAGAAAAGTTTATGTCTCTGGAACCTTCTGGAAGAACAACAAGAAGTCAGACAAGAACCATGGAGGAACAACTTCGTGTATTCTTCGAGAAACTAGAAAAACAACGCTTGGAAGATAAAGAAGAACAGAAGAAATTTCTGGAAGATCAAGAAAAACGAAGAATGCAAGAAAAAGAAGAAGAAGAAAAACGACGACTGCAAGAAAAAGAAGAAGAAGAAAAACGTCGAATGGAAGAGCAAGAAAGAATTTTCGAAAAATTCGATACCTTACAAGATGCTCTTAAGAAAGATGTCGAAGAAGTAAAAAAGGAATTTGAGGAAAAAGTTTTCGAAGTAAAAGAAGAAGTAAAAGAAGAGATAAAAGAAGTTAGGGAAGAATTAGAAAAGAAAGTTTTAGAATTGGAAAGTAAAATGAAGAAACTTGGAACAGGACAAATTTTAGGAAGCGAAGTAACATCGCAACGAGTAAAACCCCCAACTTTCGATGGTCAGTCTTCGTGGTCAATGTATAGGAGGCAGTTTGAAGCAGCGGCGGAGATAAATTGCTGGAATGATGAAGAAAAAGCCACAGCTCTGGTGTTAGCACTGCGAGGACCAGCTCTCCAGCTGCTTCAGAATGTATCTGATCGTGATCAGAAAAACTATCACGCAGTGGTCAACGCCTTGGAATTGCGCTACGGAGACCAGCACATGGACAGAGTATACCAAATGATGCTTAAGTCCCGACATCAGAAAAGCAACGAAAGTTTGCAAGAATATGCCGCGGAAATAGAAAGATTGGTTAATTTAGGTTATCCTTCCGCACCTGCAGACCTTCGCCATGAGATGGAAGCCAGCGCATTTATTGATGGTTTAAGAGATGGCGATTTACGACGTTATCTACGTCTACATAGATATAAAACCTGTGCTGACGCGCTTATCCACGCGTTAGAATATGAGGCGGCAAATGAAGACTTTTCACGACGACCAGCTCAACGCGTGCGATTGATGTCCGCAGAGGAAACTCCAACAAATAATTGCTGCTGCGAAGAACTGAAGAGTATGTTGGAAAAGATGCAGCAGACACCAGCACGCACTGGAGGACGGCCTAAGTGTTATGGTTGTGGTAAGATAGGCCATATAAGAAGGGATTGCCGCCAACGGGGAAGGTCTGAGGATGTAAGGAGGGGTCAGGAAGATGTCACAGGCCTCAATTTCCCGGCATCAGGAAAACTAATTTCAGCTAGCACTTTGGGGCGTGTGCTAGCTGATACGCCCAAAGCCCCTAGGATCATCTCCGTCTCGCAGCTAGGAAAAGGAAATGATAGTCTGTTGCTGGATGGACGAATCAACGGTCGAGACACCAAGATGACGGTTGACACGGGAGCAACATTTTCTCTAGTGAGACGGGACATGCTGGAAACATCTCAAAATATCTACATGACAAGATGTAACTTCGTTTTGAAAACCGCTACTGGTGAAACAGCACAAGTACATGGAGAAGCTAATGTCAAACTTGAGATAGGACCATTCAATATTGTACACCGAATGGTTGTAGCTGAGATAGTTGATGAAGTGATCTTGGGTTTGGACATTATGGACAAATATGGATTTGTGCTGGATATTAAGAACAGGATGTTACAAATGGGAAACGAAGAAATCTTGTTACATTCTGCGACCGCTTCATCGGACCATGTAAACATCATCGTCTCAGAATCAGTTCGTGTCCCCGGCAATTCTGAGAAAATTGTGCTGGCAGAGTTGGAAAAAGATCCTGGGGGATACCGAACGGGAGTTGTTGAACCGGACATGACGAAATTCACGAATGCGACACACAATAAACAGATCTTGGTAGCTAGAGCACTCGTTGAGGCTGGTGGAAAGATTCCTATTCGCATAGCCAATCTCAGCGAAAATCGAGTTACGTTGCAGAAAGGGGAACAGATTGGCTTCTTTCAGCCTGCATTACGAGTTGTTCGTTGTGAAGAAAAGGACAACAAGAGTTACCAGGAAGGAGAAGGTAAAAATAACCCGGAATTGGAAAATTATTTTCTGGAAGAATGGCAACACTTATCAGAAGATCAGAGGAAAGCAGCCACTGCTTTTATTCGAAAGGAACAAGACATTTTTGCAATAGGGGACAAGATTACGGGAAGAACTAATTTGGTACAGCATCGAATTAATACGGGATCAGTACAACCTATTCGTCAGCCCCCGAGAAGACTCCCCTTTGCGAAACAGGAAGAAGTGGCTCGAATGATCGAAAAAATGAAAGAAGATGGCGTCATTGAAGATTCGTCAAGTCCCTGGTCTTCACCAGTTGTACTAGTAACAAAGAAAGATGGGTCAACTCGTTTCTGCGTTGACTATAGACGGCTCAACGAAGTAACGAAGAAAGATAGTTACCCACTTCCACGCATCGACGATACACTGAGCATGTTAGCTGGTTCCCAATGGTTTTCTACTTTAGACTTGAAGAGTGGGTATTGGCAGGTTGGAATTCACCCTGAGGATAAGGAGAAAACTGCCTTCTCGACTGGAACTGGGCTCTACCAGTTTAATGTTATGCCTTTTGGACTTTGTAATGCGCCAGCTACGTTCGAGCGGCTAATGGAACTTGTCCTTCGAGGGTTGACTTGGAGAACTTGCCTTGTGTACCTTGATGATGTGATGGTTATTGGGAAAACTTTCGAAGAACATCAAAGTAACCTGCAAGAAATTTTCAGCCGATTGCGAAACGCTCGTCTTCAACTTAACCCTAAAAAGTGTTGCCTTTTCCAAAGAAAAGTCAAGTTTTTGGGACACGTTGTTTCATCGAATGGGATACAAACTGACCCTGAGAAGACTGCAGCCGTACGGGAATGGCCCCGACCTAATGATAAGCACCAACTACGAAGCTTTTTGGGTCTTTGCACCTACTATCGCCGTTTTGTCAAAGGATTCGCCGATATTGCCAAACCTCTTCATAAACTGACCGAAAAGAAGACGCCTTTTATTTGGGACAAAGAGTGTGAATCGGCCTTCAAAACATTAAAAGTTACACTCTGTACGGGACCAATACTTGCTTACCCAAGGGCAAAAGGTCAGTTTATTTTAGATACGGACGCCAGTAATAATGGAGTTGGCGCAGTATTAACTCAAGTACAGGATGGCGAAGAGAGGGTTATCGAATATTATAGTAAGGTTCTTTCTAAACCTGAAAGGAATTACTGTGTCACCCGAAGAGAACTGTTGGCTATCGTGAACGCGGTAAGCCATTTCCACAAATATTTATACGGCCAACATTTTACAATAAGGACAGATCATGCCGCTTTAAAGTGGCTGTTAAATTTGAAGAATGCTGAAGGTCAAACAGCGAGATGGATTGAGAGACTTCAGCAGTATGATTTTGAAATCAAGCATCGCTCGGGAAGGTCTCATCAAAATGCAGACGCCTTGTCCAGAAGACCGTGCAGAGCCGACTGCAAACATTGTAGCCAACGAGAACAAGCTGACCACCTGTGCAACCTTAGAAGGCTAGTTTTGCAACCTACTGACGGATGGACAGCTGAAGAAATAAGAACAGAGCAACTGCAAGACGATGAGATCGGACCGATTTTACAAAGTAAGGAGAACGGAAATGTAAGACCGCAATGGCATGACATTTCAAATAAGAGTCCTGCTCTGAAGGCGTTGTGGGCACAATGGGACTCCCTGAAAGTCGAAAATGGGCTGCTCAAAAGGGCTTGGGAAAGCGCGGATGGAAAGACGGTAACAATGCAGCTAGTCCTACCGAAGAGTCGTGTAAAGGAAGTCTTAAGGGAAATCCATGATGGAAGATCTGGAGCTCACTTCGGCGTCAACAAAACCTTGGGGAAGGTTCGCGAACGCTTTTATTGGGTCAATAGCCGAGAAGATGTCGCTAATTGGTGCCGGAAATGTACAACATGTGCTGCGAGTAAAGGCCCGAAAACTCGTAGCCGGGGAGCCATGAAGCAATACAACGTTGGGGCCCCGTTTGAGAGGATTGCGTTTGATATTGCGGGTCCATTTCCAGTCACCGACTCGGGCAACAAATACATTATGGTTGTTGCCGACTATTTCAGTAAATGGCCTGAGGCATACGCGTTACCAAACCAAGAAGCTATTACTGTGTCTCGTGCTTTGGTGGATAATTGGATTTCTCGTTATGGGCTTCCCATGGAAATGCATTCGGACCAAGGGCGAAACTTTGAGTCAGGGGTTTTCCAAGGAATTTGTGATCTCTTGGGTATTCGGAAAACCAGGACTACACCGCTGCATCCTCAGTCCGACGGAATGGTCGAGCGCTTTAACAGCACCATGGAAGAGCACCTATCGAAAGTTGTAGAGGCCCATCAAAGAGATTGGGATCGCCATTTACCGTTGTTTTTGTTGGCTTACAGAGCGGCGATCCATGAAACTACAAATCAAACTCCAGCCAAGATTTTGTTTGGACGGGAACTCCGCTTGCCTTGTGACCTTGTGTTTGGGACACCCACTCAAGAACCCAAGGAAGTTAGAAGCTATGTAGAAGAGCTTCAAGAGACGATGTCCCATATCCACGACTTGGCTCGAGACCGAATTGAGATTGCCAGTGACAGGATGAAGACGCGGTACGATTTGAGGGCGAATTCGGTAGGGTTTCAAGAGGGAGATTTGGTCTGGCTATTTAACCCTCAACGGAAGAAAGGGCGATGTCCGAAGCTTCAGCCGAAATGGGAAGGCCCTTATACCGTACTGACCCGACTTAACGACGTGGTGTATAGAATCCAAAAGAACCCCAGGGCTAAGATGAAGGTAGTGCATTTAGACCGTTTAGCCCCCTATGCGGGTTCAAATGACGATGAATGATTGTTCGAGACGAACAATTCTTAAGAGGGGGGTAGTGTGACGCGAACGACTCAATTCTAAGAAGCGGTGAATCAGAGTATCGAGTATTGTGTTGTGGACCGCTCACTTCTAGGAACTGAATAGAACTTCGAGTATTATTTACGTTTTGAATGGGTTTATTTATTCTTGTTTACGTCGGCATTGTTTGTCGCTATTGTGATTGAATTCCAATCATCTTGCCGAATTGAAATAATTCAGGAGAAACGCGAGAAAATACTCGAAAGTTCTGGAAAGAGTCCATACCCCTATATATATGCGAGACAGCGAGTCAGTGAGTCAGTCTGGTTTTGGGAGAGCGACATAAAGGCGAACTCCGGCGATATCCAGCGAATTTAGAAAGCGATAAATTAAAGTGTTTTGTGTTCCGTTAGTGATTTAGAATATTAGCTGTGTTAATTAGTTGTAATTAATTTGATTTGTAAATAAACTTTCGAGAAATTATCTCCAGCTCTTTAAATCAGAAACCCACATATAATAAACGTCACAGTATCAATAACTGTCATTCATATTAATCAAGTGTATTAACGAAACAAAATAAATATATTTACGTAATGCTCAAATTTAATTCAATAATTATTAGTTGTAATTTAAGAGAAAATAAAAAAGTATTTTTTTTAAATTTTGCTGGCTGTGCTTAAGATAGCTGGTGGGACGGCCACAATAGAATAATTAAATATCTGACAATACATGTACTGATTCTCATACTTGCTAGGAATTTTTTAAGATGGCGCTATGGCATCTCTCGCGTATTTAACTCTACTTTTCTTTTACAAGAATTGTAACACAAGAAATAACAAAACGAAAACTGATACATAAAAACCAAAGCCGTACAGAGATAAAGATACAACGCTAAGATATGCCTCACTAAGTGAGTATGGCGCAACAACCCTAAAACTGGTCTAAAGTTTCCTGGTGTTTGAATGATTTTTCAGTTTAGAGTATTTTCAGGGTGTTATGTTGTTGTGTTAGCTTTGAAGTTTTCTAAATTAGTGCGCTAATGAAATAACAACTATCTGTTTCGTAATCTTTAAAACGTAATTTCTGTAGAGAGCATTAAGGCACTAACGAAGCGCTATAATAAATGAGTCAAGACTCAAGACTGATTAAATTTTAAGCGACTTTAGGAGTTGGCAAACACTCATAATGTTGCATCGACGCTTATAAGTTGCAAACTCGGTAATAAACTGTATTATGTGGTTCATGCAGACATAATGCCGCTACTCCCGTGAAGACGTTATAAATATTTGAACAACTTTATTTCTATTTACGGTAGAGCGAAAATATGCAAACTATTTCTCGACATTATCTCTTGACTCGTTTGAAAGTCTTGTTTGAAATTTAATTGAAGCCTCGTCCTTAGGTATTTGAAAAAGAGGCTTCGTAATTCGATTCACTCCACACACTCGTTTTGGAGATTATAATATTCGTTGATAACGCGCTACGCTAAAACTTAACTACTTTAAAACAATTTTCTCGAGCTCATCTCGTTCACTGTTTAATGCTTATTAAACTCCGACAGCATGTTTCAAACTTAAATTATCAAATATAATCTACATCATAAACAAACAGCATATGGGCTTGTCATAGACTACGGCAAGATACCGGAATCATCTTCGAGTTATCTCCAAACAAACTTGAGGACGACGACGAATTGTAAGAGCATAAATGCTATTGACTTGAGGTACAAGCAACATTGTACCACTCTCCCTATTGAATCCTATCCTGTTTGCTAACTTTATAATTAACTACGCCTGTCGACCCTCTAACTAACGTGATAATTAATTTAGCCAACTGAGCGTTTTCCGGAATCATTTTTCAAAAGACGCCCACCATTTCTGACATATACAAGGTGAAACCAATATTTGTTCCACTCTGTATCCTAAGAAATGCAACAACAGCAATAAATCGCCCGACTCGACAATTTTTCAGCCGATTTATTAAATTAAAAAGCATCTCAGATGATCCCTAAAATTACAAATTCCATCCTTTTATCAAACTTCCGCTTTTTTAATATCAGAGCAATCGTAAAGTTTGCTCTCTAAAAAATTAATAAAACCAAGCCGAAATGTGTATTTCATATTTGATAAAGTGACGATAAATTTTTTTATTGTGAATTAAACTCACCCATTTGGCCGTTTTACAACCCTCAAGACTGCAGCACATTTTTTTGGAGTTAGTGTCAGACTTGTAAAAGTCAAGTAAGTACAGGAGTATAAATCAAGGAAACCACATGGTGAAATTATCTTGGTCTGGCTGTGATATATAGCTCGGAAATCAATTATGAACTCCTTATGTTTGTTTTTCTCAGAAGCTCGAAACAAAGTTTTTATCACTGAATGTTTGAAAAATCATCTCCATTTGTTTTCGTAACATAATTTTTAATACTCTGTTGATGGCCTCTTATAAACTTCAATTTATTTTATCACATCCTGAACATATTTTTCGTCAATGTACAACACATCAATAATTTCATGTAATCATATTTAACATCCAGAGCTGATTTATTGCTAACCAACACACTGATTTATGGCAATCAGCTATAAATAAAAATTCGAACATTTTTCACTGAACTAAATTTTACCTCTTATTATATGTGTGACAAGTTGAAATATTGGGTCTTGAAACAAAAAGGGTGCTCACGTATGATGGCCATTAGCAGATTTGACACTAGAAACTACTTACCGAGGCTTTATTTTATTCAGTGGAAAATAAGCATAGTGTATAATAATTTAAATTTATTTTGCTAATGTTTTTTTAATAAGAACAATAATAACAAAAGATCCAAAAGTCGTAGAATTAAAGTAGGCTAGAACAAGGCCGTTTTTTTAGATTTGCCAACGATTTGCTTTATTACGTTTTTAAAGCTTCCTTAAGGCTTAAATTCGCAATTCTTCTTTTACATTTTATAACAAAAAAATCGGTGCCTCAAAAATTATTTTATAAAAATCGGTATCAACAAGAGATTTTATAATTTTATGAAGACCAGAAATAAAATTTTGTAAAAACTTTTTTTTTTAAAGACAACAATTTATGCAAATCAAGAATACAAGAGGAATTTTAATAGACTAGAAATGGTAGACCACATTTCATAAAAATCGACTGTCATCAGAGGCATTTTACAAAAATCAACATCATCAAGAAATATACTGAAGCCTTTTTTTTAAATTAAAACCAAATATTTTTTATATAAACTGAAAGTTGTAAGAAACAATTTATAAAAATAAAACCTGTAATAAGCATTTTATAAAAATTGCTAGAATTTTTACAATTTGCATTTTAAAAACAACATAGAGTGTGTTTCAAAACTATTATCATCAAAGCAGGCTTTGGTTTTTAGGACGTATGTCTAGGTAATTTGAACTATTTATTTGGGTTTACAGCCTACTGCTAAAAAAACCTACTGTTGAATGTTTGCGCCTACTATACTATCCAAAGAACACTTTTCGCATTCTAACCCCACTAACCTAGAAACTAATAATTACCATTAAAAATCAAATAAAACACAGAATCCGTTAATTTTTTATTATTTGCAAACACAAGGTAGGAATAAAATTAGGCAGGTAAGATGAAACTTGCCTGGCGAAAGCAAAACATTAGAAACAATACCAAAAGTATAGAAGAAAACCGTTGCAGCCCATCAAACAAGATGTGCTACATGACCTCCATTCTGTTCGCCGCACACTCTTGCTCGTGTTTTCATAGAAGCGATAGCGTTCTTTAACAGATTGGGTGAATTGTTTATCTCCTCTAACTTGAAGGTTATCCTTTCCCGTAGGTCGTCCAAGTCCACAACAGGAGTATTGAAAATTGAGTTTTTCACATATGACCACAAGAAAAAGTCACATGGAGTCAAATCACATGACCTCGGTGACCTTATCACTAGCGTATTAAAACTGATCACTCTGCTATCAAAAAATTCACAAATAAAATTGAGATTATCTCGAGTGGTGTAAATACGCGCACCGTCCTGCTGGAAATATCCCTGCTGCAGTTCGTCATCCAGCAGTTGCTCCATAAAGGGAGTGAGGATTTCAAGACGGTATCTCTGAGATGTTAATATTCCTACAACATTTTTATTCTTATAGTTGTTTTCGTTAAAAAATGTAACAATAATTATCTTCGAAAAATATGGGTCCAATAAGACGACGTTTGCTTATTGCAGCCCACACTCCAATTTTCTGCGGTTGCAACGGAACCTCAACGTAATAATGAGGATTCTCGCCGCTCCACATCCTCATGTTCTGTGAGTTAACATAGTCGGAAAGATGAAACCAAGCTTCGTCGGTAAAAAATGTTTTTTCCAGTGCTTTGTTCCAGTCATTGTTGGCAAGATTCTGCATAAACCACTGCCTATATGCCTATCTCTTTGGCAAATCATTCGGCAGCAATTGTTGATAGGCCTGCAGCTTATACGGACGCATATCAAGGCCCGTTTTCAAGATCCTCCAAGTGCTGTGTGATAGGTTCACCTGTTGTCGCAGATGACGAACCGAAGTCCATAATATTCCTGACGGCCTCCACATTTGCTTCGGTTCTTACTCGTGGTCTGCCTCCACCTGCCTTGCGATTCACATTCCCTGTTTCCCTGTACCTACAAATCCACAACACGGCGCAGATTTCGACTGAAATGGTCGAAGATAACAGCCAATCCAGGAAAGTCTTCCTGAAAATCTTCAAATGCGGCGTTTATCGGGTAAACCCACTGTTCGTCGACTCTCTGACCATTTCTGAAGTATGCTTCTAACATGAAGCGCTTCTGTTGCTGGTTGAAAGCCATCTTGTTCTTTTAAACCACTAATTTATCAACTTAACTGAGCAAATCAACCGAAAATGCAACGAAGTATAAAATTCGCAGGTTGTTAACACAAACAGAACATAACCTCACGTCACATAATTTATTTCAACCACTTAACTGTCATAAAAATTTCAGAATTAGGCTTAAATCCAACCTAAGACATGACTTTTCTTGCATCTCATTTTTCAATAGCACTCTGGATGACAATAGTTTTGAAACAAGTGATATAAACTAGAACGAAATATTCGTTCTTAAACATTTCAAAAAAAAAGTCGTTTATAAATAATTCTGCTAAAAAGAAGGAATAGACTCATAGCCAAAACTATTTCATCCATCTCAAAAACAAGTGTATGTTAAAGAGTTTCTAAAAATATTACAAATTTAAGAGGTCTTGTATGCTTTAAATTTTTTTTAAGAGATACAAAATTGCTGTCTCTTGTAGCGTATTCAGAATGTTTTTTGTACTTTGTTGTCTGTCGAATTTGGTTCATTTTTTTGGCTTAATTCGTTTTAATTCCCGGACTGGCAAAATCAGTCAAACTAGTGTTTAATTCCCCGGATGTAAATCCGCTCTTTTTCCAAAAATCAAAAATCCCTTATTGTCCGTCAATAAATCATGTGACAAATGAAGTAATTTCATTTCATTTGGATACCGGTGTGTTGCAGTCAGTGTGGAAATAATTGCATCATTTATCTAATATTGAAGTATACGATCAGTCTTGTTGAATCTCCTGCTTGAATTTTAAGCGATCTCTCTCGATACAATCTAAATCTTAGATGTAACAAGCTGTATCAAAGCAAGCCATTCAAGCAACACCCACTCCCATCAGATACCTTTGATTAGTACCTGAATATAAATCCTCGTCCCGCATAAATCTTCGCTATCTGACGCCCGAATATATTGTAGATAATGGGATAAATCCGGAATAATAACTATGATCTTGTTAAGTGCAATTTAAATAGTCGTCTCATAAATCCTGATTAAGTTTGGCGGAATTTAGATTAATACAAGAACGTGCAGAATATTTCGGACTTCCGACCGGATTATGAGGAATGTATTCTTTGCCTGAAATTAGTTTTCAGACGTATGCAAATTGCTAGATTTGAGTTTACCAACTTTGATACAAATGCCTGCCACTTTATTCTAACAGAATAATAATAAGTAGCTCTTCGTAGAAGAGTTAGATTGTTGCTATTAATTTTTTTCCGGCATATTTGGCAACATAATAGATACCTTCTCTATCAAACCATCTATCTCAAATTGAAGCTACTTTATTAGTACTGGTTTAAATTAAGAGCCTGTAGAAAGATAAGTGATGACAACTACAAATTATATTTCCATTTGGTATATACGCCATCATATAATTTGATTTCGATACTTTAATTAAACTCTCAGGACCTTCCGATTGATCTTTCAATAAATTTCATATTTTCCGAAACCTTATTAGAGTGGCTCATTACCGTTTATTGCATTATAACCTCGTCTAAATATCATCATTCCTGGAAATCCGATAATTATATTGAACATAGCACAACCTAGAGAAATGATTTAACTCCGGCTTGATTTATTCATGAATTGAAAAGAGGTTTTTGTTGGTAATTCGAGGACCGTCTAATAAGCCTAGATCTTGGGAGAAGAGTTTTTTATTGCGTCTCTTTCTGCTTGAGAATGCAAGAAACGTAAAAAGGGTGAACAGCTGAAAGTAAGCAGAGTGCATCCTCCATTTGTTGTTCTATTAGATTATTTTGAAACACAATCTCCTTGGAAATATCACGTTACGAAATTACTCGACAATGTCCTACCGACGGCGGGCGCCAGAACAAAATGGCACTACTAACACTCCCGGGAAATCATATAAGTAATGTACTAGTTTGAATTGGACGCGAACTGGACATACCTTTTTATATTCAGGGCATAACCAAGCTAATTCAACAGATGAGCCGTTGCTTAGTTAAATTACTACACATAAAAGCGAACTCACATCTGAGCAATTTCATTTCCATTTTTTTTTAGTCACACAATTCTTTTTTGTTTTTTTTTCAGTTACTAGTAGATGGAAATTCAAAAGACCCGATTACACCATTTCCATTTGTATTTCAGACAATATGAAACCTAAACTTCTCTTTATTCTAATGTTTATAGTTTTAGATAAACCGAGTGTCCCAAATTTTACATCAACCCCCCAAATTTTACTCTCTATTTAAACAAAAATTTGAAAAAAGTTGTCCCAATTTGAAATCATTTTATTAAATAAACAGTTTTTTTACTCAATAAGTTATCAATTAATTTAAATATTTTTTTGATTACCAATGAATTTTGTTATGTTACATTGGTCCGTATTATTACACTATTTTAAATAATTTTGGTTTTCCTTAAAGTCAAAATTTAATATTAAACCTTTTTTTATGACAGATTAGTAGATTTGTGAAGAAAAGAAAGTTAGGTCGTTTGCGGTTTGTTGATTTATAATGTAAAATCTGATTTTAATTAAAAACTAACAATTAAAAAATAAAATAAAAATGCAGATTAATTTCCTAATTAATTTTAGATTTAGAAATCCCTATTTCATAATTTACAGCCGCAAATAAAATTATATAAAAAAATAATTAGATACAATTGAAGTAGACCCTTGACAAATTATACTTTTTTTCCGATAATAAATAAAGTAAAAAAAGGGTGGAGGTAAAACTTGGGACACCCGGAGTACGATGTATAAGTTTTTTCTCAAAAACATTGTTCACGTACATCGTGTGCCTCAAAAAATGTTAAAAAAAATTCTACAGCCTTTATTTTAAAAACCATCAATATTTGAAAAGGAAAATTTGAATACAGTCGGGGCAAAATTAAGTGGGCTGACTTTATAAGACGCTGCAATAAACCAAATAGTGCCCATTGTTATTGTTTGAGAGTCCAAACCACCCACCCTAACGAAATATCTTGACTTATGATAGTTAAAAATATAATTAGATGATTTGAACCTTCATAACTACAACAATGGGCATTATTCCATTTAATGCAGCTTTTTATATAGTCTTTTATATGCTTAATGCAGCGTTTTATACGTATATGAGTCAGGTCAGGCCAGGTCAAGTTAGGTCAGGTAAAATTTTTGCACAATATTTAATTACACCTCGTATATAAATAAAAAATGACAAAAAAAATCATAGAGAAAAAATTTAAAACTATTGCTTGGTAAATAAAATAAAAAATAATGATAATAACACAATAATAGAAAAAACAGAATAGAAAATTAAAAAGCTGACATGTGATGGAAATGTCTAGATAAAGAAATAAAAAAAAAAAGAAAAAGCAAAACTTAAACACGAAATAGACATTATAAAAAAGACACGAAAACAGAAATTAAAAAATAGAACACCTGGAAATAGATAAAATTTAAGGAATAAGTAAAAAGACTTCAAAAATAATAAAATATAAAAAAAGATAACATTTTAAAGTGTCTCAGACAAAGTATCCACAAGAAAAAAATCAAAAACACATAATGCAACAATTAGAGTGTAACCGTACATTATTACTAGAAGTTACTATAAAAATAAAATAAAAGCTGGATTTCCAGATGTCTACCTTTTTTTTATTGATCTGTAATTTATTTATTTTAAATTGGTGTTTTAGGGACTCAAAGGGCCTCAAAATTCACACTGCTACTAACGCCACAACAACAAAAACACATTTAAGCTGGTCAAAAAAAGCTATAGAGTTTTTGAATTTGCTAAGTACTGTAGTTACTGTTATTGGAACAACAAAAAATTTTTGCAATTAAAGTTATTTTATCCAACACTCTAAATGCTAAAAAAGCAGCAGAATTCAAAGTAGTTTAACCAAAAGTTAGTTTTTTCAAAGAAACTAAGAAACAACAGCTGGAACATCAAAATTCTTAACGGTAGGAAATCAACAGAAAATTGGTTTAAATTGAAACGGCTGACATCATCAAAAGTGGTAAAAGTAAGTGCTAAAAATAAATATAGCAAATCCGACGTTGCAAAAACCCTTACTGCAGACAATGCCAAAATTTTTGGCACCTTGGCAGCGTCGTTTATCTAAATATATAAAAATATTTGACTACCTTTAGAGACTCAAAGAGTCTCAAAATTTGCATTGCTAGTAACGCCACAACAACAAGAGCACATTTGAGCTGGTCAAAAAAGACTATAGAGTTTTTAAATTTGCTAAGTATTTGCTGTAGATACTGTTATTGTCACAATAAATTTTTTTGCAATTAAAGTTTGTTCTACCAAACATGCTCAACGCTAAAAAAGCAGTAGAAGCAGTTTAACCAAAAGTTAGTTCTTCAAAGAAACTAAGAAACAACAGCTGAAACATCAAAATTCTTAGCGATAGCAAATCAACAGAAAATTGGCTTGACTTTAAACAGTTGACATTAACAGAAGTGAGAAAAATAAGTCATAAAAAATAACAAAAATAGCCGATACGACGATGCAAAAAAGCTTTACTGCAAGCAATGCTAAAATTTTTGCCACCTCACACCTTCAGTCTTGCTACAGTAGATCCAGCGTCGTTTATAAAACCTTATGAGAATATTTGACGATTGACTTTATAAGCTCGCAATAAACCAAATAATGGCCATTGTTGAATCTAATGGTAAGCCAATATATAGTGATGAGACCGAAGGTAACATCTGTTATTCCATAACAGATGTTGCAAAATACAATCATAAATTAAAATGCCTCATCGCTGTGTTTTATTTCACCATTAGATTTAACAGTTGTCATTATTTGTTTTACTGCGAGCTTAAAAAATCAGTAACCAAATATTTCCGTGTCTACTATAAAAAAGTGGCTCTAACAAAAAACAATTCTTCTTGCGGCAGTAGAAAGTCATCCACTCCGTTTATTTTTTAGCCTTTGTAAGAGTTTGGCTAAACAATGAGTTTCCAGAAAGGTGGATAGGTCCCAATGGAGCAATTTAATGACCCCCCTCAAAGTCTAGAATTTGCACCCTTACATTTCTAGGAATATATCTGTCAAACTGTTAAAAACCCTGTCCAAAATATTGAAGACCTTAGAAATGTGACTGCTTCAATCATTCTCCAAATGTTAGCACGCTTTAAAGACACTTGTTGTATGGGATATAATTATAAAATAATAATTTTAAGCTGGTGTATTTCTAGGATGCACATAAAATAAAAAAACTTGTTGAGCAGTTGTTTATATTTCCCGAGTAGACAAGGGCCTGCTTTTATGACATTAATCCAAGAGTAGGTACACAGTGCGGTACGTATTAAAACTAATATAAATTCATCTCTGACTTCCAATTTTATTTTTAAATGTCACATTAGTGTCCGAAGTAGTTCCAGTCTTACATGCATTCAGAATTCAGCGTCTCGTCTAGAATAAATAACTTTTCAGTTTGATGGTAATCTACATTCTTGAGATCCGTCCGTAAATAAAGAAAAATAAATGGTTATTAAAATTGTCTGCATTTAGTACAAGAATATCAAGCACAAAATAAAAACAAGCAAGATCAAAGCCGATACGAAGGGAATCGAAAGTCGAACATCTAGTGCGCATTTAAGGAAATAGAAGAAAGATTTACGGAAATGGATACGGTTGAATCACCGTTTATACAGAGGAGCGATACACGTACGACTCGTATAAAACCAGGATGCTCTTTTTAAGCAATGCTACCAGTGGAATATGCAGATTATTGCCAGAATGTGTTCGGAATGGCCATATGGACCCTACTGAAATGCAACCGTAACCGCAATATGCATACTTATTATGGTGGCTATATCTCGAATGCTAATCGCTGGAATTGTTTCACAAACCGTGGAATACACACGACTTCCTCTCTATTACTATAGTGGCCATCCAATGCCGCCCCCAAGATTGCGCTACGAAATCCAAAATTAATTAATTACCAAATATTTATAATAAAAATCAATGACGAACACACAATTTAATTAAAATTCTAATATTATAGTGGCAAAGCGTTATCGGAATCTAAAGTTTCATCTTCAATGCCTTATAATAATGATGTAAACAAGAAACATACAAAAAGTAAAAAATGATAAAAAAATTTACCAATCTTTTATCATAAAGAATTAAAAAGAATGTATAAAAGGTATTAAAAGAGAAGATGCAGAAGAAAATTGGTCAATATATAAAAGTTTAAATTTGAAAATATTGATCAAACAAGTCCACTTTTAGAAGAATTTTCTATGAAAAATCATAAAGAAAATATCTCAAAACTCCTCATTTTTTTAAAACATATTTGTTTCTAATTTACATATGTTGATATCATCATCTCTTCGTTCAAAGACACCAAAACAGAATTAGATAATTTTCTTTTAACTATCAACTCAATACATAAAAACATTAAATTTAATGTAGAAACAGAAACAAACTCTTCCATTCCATTTTCAGATCTTAATATAATTAGAAAAAACAATTTATTTTTTGTTTTTAAAATTTATAAAAAACCTACATCCAACCACTGATACTATAATATTCCAAACATTGTCATTCTCATATCATAGCTGCTTTTAACTCTTAATTATTTAGACTTTTTAACTTTTCTTTAGACTACGAAGCCTTTGAATAAGAATGGCTTATCATTAAACAAATAGTAGTAAATAATTACTTAAAATTATTTTTTTTTATTAAACTCTTCCATAAATTAGGAATCAAATATTCTCTAAGCTTTAATATATTACACAAATCCTCTTCTGCATCTTCTCTTTCAAAACCAGTCTATTCTTTTATACCATTTATTGGTAAAGTTTCTCTTTTAATTTCCCATATTTTAAAAAACTATAATGTAAAAGTTGCTTTCAACTCTAAAAATAGTCTTTCAATATGTATCGTACACAACAAAGATGAAATTCTTGCTGTACATAATTTAGGCGTCTACAAGTTATCTTGTAATGACTGCAGTGCAGTTTATATAGGTCAAACAGAACAAAGAATTAAATTAGAATCCGAGAACATGTAAGAACAATTAGAAAATACAAAAACACAACAGACACTTCTCTGCTTTTGCTTCTCATATTTTTTCTTCTAATCATTCTTCCACTGATAATTCTAAAATTACACATCTGCAATAAAGGTTATTCTTTACTCTTTTTGAAAGCTTTAGAAATTGTTAAATCTACCTACGACCTTCTATACAAACATTAAACGAAATTATCTTCACTTTTCTAATCATATTAGTTGTTTGAATGTTTGTTTATAATTTTGTCTCTTTACTATCTTATCAAAATTTATATTTTTTAAATTTTTTTAATTCAAATGTCAACTAATGCCTGAAATTTATCCTTCTTTTGTCATTTTACCAATAGCAACATTTTATTCATTGCAGTAAACTGTTTATTTGTACTTTCTTCTTTAAATCATTCAGAAAAAGCTGAACTAGAAATAACGTTTTATTCTAAACTACGCCCAAATGAATAGAGATATTCTGAAAAATCATAATATTTAACGATGTAACCAATTTTTTTCAAAACTATGTGATTAATTAACCTTCATTTAGCTTATCTAAAAACTGAAAACCAAATTAATGTTTTTTTTTTGGTAAGATTAGGGTCTGAAAGAAAAGGCTCTATTAAAGATATGAGTTTTTTTTTAAAAATTTGTTTTTTTTTTGTTGTGTTCACTTATTCGTATCAGTTTACGGTTAAATTATAAAACGGCTCTATCTTCCAGCTAACCTTTGCGAAATTATTGTGCGAATGCATACTGAGGGTTACCGACAAGTTGACATTGGCCAAACTATCGGTGTATCCCAAAGATATCTCACACCCTCTCACCTTTTTGAAAAACAAGATCTACTGCTAGGCGGCCTGGTAGCGAATATCAACGTGTTACAACCCCTAGAGAAGATCGTAACATAGTCATACAAGCCAGACGTAACCGCTTTTTGACAGCGTTTCAGACTCTAAATCTATTGCAAATTGTTCCTAAGCGGTCTATTGCATTTTAAACAATTCGGGACCGTTTACGGAAAGTTGGACTGTTATCGTATGCTCCTTTAAGAAGACCAGCTGCAACAGAACCTCACTGGCGGTTACGAAGAGAATGGTGTAGCAAGCGACTGACCGAGCACTCAAACTGACAAGCTGTTATGTTCACTGACGAATATTGTTTTTGTCTACACAGCTACAGCCAACGACAAAAAGTGTACAGAGAACGAGGAATGCGCTCCATGCCGTAATTTGTGCAGCCTGTCTATCGGTTTCAAAGCTGTGGTGTTATGGTCAGAGCTAGTATTTATTCTGGGGGCAGTACAAACCTACACATCATTGATGGGTGTGTTATGTTTAGGAAATTGTGTAGGAATGAGTGTTACTCACAAGGAACTTTATTGGTAAAGAATGTCGCTTTCTTGACGACAACGCACGTCCACATAGAGCTACAATAGTGCATCAATTTTTGGAAAACCATTAAATTTCATATTTGCTTTTGCCACCAATGTTACCAGACTTTAACCCAATTGAACATAGGGGGGATGCATTGCAAAGAAGACTTTTTGATCACTATCCACAGCCCTCAAACCTCCATGAACTACAAAGAAGCGTTACCGCCCTTTTGGAACTCAGTCCCTCTTAAGGTTTCTAATAACATTATTAACAGAATGCTATAAAGATGTCAGCAAGTTGATAATAACCGAATAACCTTGGACATAGTACTCGATGTTAAAAGTAACTTTTTAAATCAACCACATCAAAATTGCATAAACAAGCAACAACGATTTTTTTTTGAGCATTTTTATTAGTTTTTTTATTACAAAATTTATTTTAATTTGTAGTGTTTGATGCCATTTTGTTACTTAAAATAAAATCTCGTCTTATTTACAAGTAAAAGTAGAAATTCTAGCAATATCCTTATTCATTTGTCTAGTTTATTTGTATGATACATTTTATTGTTTAATATTATAACTTAAATGTTTTTAATTTTTTTTTTGGGAAGAGATTGGTAAGTTTTTCAACATTTTTAACTTTTTGTACAACTTTCCATTTTGTACTGTTATATTATTAGGCACTAGTGATTGAACTTTAGATTACGAAAGCGCTTTGCCACTGTAATATTAGAATTTTAACTAAATTTGAGGAATCGACATAATTTTTTTACAATTATTTATAAAAAATCACCCCACTTCGAGAACGGATGCTTCCATCAAATTTAATAAATTTGTACTAACTCGAGAAATTGAAATTTTGTTTAGAAAAAGTTTTTTTTAAAGATAAACACCAGATTTATATGTTCAACACGTGAAGGCTTTGATCTCGAACGCGGTCTCATGTATTTGTAGTTTTTAGTACCGACTTCATTAAAGTAGAGATTTTTTTAATAAACACAGTTTTTGTCAAAGTAAATTTGAGATGATTGTGTTTCATTTTCTGAAAGTTTTTTAAGTCTACGGTTGTTAAAAGTGTCAACAAAAAATTGTTCTTACTCAAAGTGCTTGAATTTATTTTAGTAGAAGCGGCAGATAAAAGAATAAAGTAGAGGTACCAGGGATAGTGTAATGTTATTTTTCAATTTTTGTCTTTAGTTTTATTTTGGAATAAATATTGTCAAACTAGTTCTAACTGTTGCAGTGCAATAAAATTCCTGATTGTGGCTTCAGTGCCGTCTCTGTGTGGAGAATTCGTTCTAAAGTTGCAAATCCCCATCCTTTGGCGCGTCTAACGGTGCAATAATTAATTACAATCGAGACGTTTTAGTGCAAGCGTTCCACAGACAACCACTTGTCGAGGGTCGGTCGGTCTCATCCCTCGGGATCAAGTACGTGTTCCCGACTTCCTGAAGGATTGAAGCATTGAGAAATGCGCTCAAAGCAAGAGTCGTCTCTCAGCTGGTGCGACTGCTCTTAGTTTCGCGGATCATTTACCGTTTAACCTCTGCAATTTTTCAAAAGATCGCGCGTCATGTGAGCACTGCCTACTGTAATTGACTCGATTCTCTGCGTTTATCACAAGTGCTGTGGCTAGAGCTTCTCTTCTATGATATATCGGCGACTGAGCTAATGTGCAATAAAAGGAAATTTACGGCCCGTGTGCTTAATAGACGATACAAACATTCCGGCCTTTGGCAAGACGGGGCTTTAACATTTTGTGAAACGATTATTGACCGTAAATCAGATTAGGGGAGTTAAGGGATTAATTTATTAGACTCTTTAGCCTCATTTAACTGCGTTGTGAGACTATTATACGAGATGGAGGAGAGATATAATCTATTTTCTTTTCCTTGTCAATATTCAATTGGAAAAGTAAATTTAGAAATACAAACCTAAACAAACGTTTTCCAGAAGGTAATTAAACATTCATTACTCTGACCATTCGACTCTGTTTTATTCTAAATCATTCAGGTTCATACGAGTGTACGATCTCTGGTTTTAAAATGTCTATTTTTAATTTCATTTGAAAATTATACGAGCAAAGCTTAAATACTTACACGTACTAGGTTTTAAAATGGATGCTCGATACAATAGGTGGACGTAAAATTTTTATTGACTTTAAATTTTTCCTATAAAAATTTCAAGATTACCTGAACAGTAAAATACACGAAAAAATAAAGCTTTGAGCTTTACATTATTTTTTATGTCGAGAGGTTATTGAAAAATTGAAAATGTTATTGGTTTTTAAAAGCATGTAAAAACTTTACTAAAAATGTAATAATCACTTTTTGATTTAGTTGACCTCCCCTGAAATTTCAGGTGAACTCAAAGCTGAGATTTGAAACTATTTAAAACCGCTTTTATTTATTTTGATAAAATGAGAACTTTTGCAAAAAGAAATAAAGAGATTTTGATATTTCTACTATTGCCCTTTGACGAAATATAGCGTATAAAAGATCTATCGAAGCCTTGCATATGTAATATGAAAGCTCAAAGCGACATGACATTATAAGACTTTACTGAAATCGGACTCCACATGAAAAAAGAAAAATCTTCTTCTTCTTTTCTCAAATTATTGTATCGATTTTAATAAAAAAATGTAAAATGTTTTTTACTAAATAACTCGGATATTATCTAGTTTTATACAGACTAAAAATACACTAAAAACTCTGTATTATTTTTAAAACGTTTTTGAAAATAACGTTGAAGGAACGCGTTTTAAACTCAAATCTTCCACAATTAGCAACAGTCGAAAAACAAATAGAGTTGTGAGATTATTCGCACAGCTTTTACGTTTTAAAATTTAGAGCAGTGATTTTGTCAAATTTTAATCTTCTGTCAATTGAAAAATCAAGTGTAGAACCTGCATAAAGACGCCGCTATTGCAAAACTTCCGTTGCTAAATATTCAGGCTACCACGATTTTGTTGAGTTTTTCGAAACTACAAAAACTACGTTTTTAGGATAACAGTAGTTAGTTATTAAACATTACTTTTATTAATTACAAATAGGTTTACGACCGATATCAAAATAATGAAATTTTTTAAAAGCGTATCAAGGATTGCTTTCTGGAGATGAACTCAATTTGTATTCTTTTTTACCATGTCCTTTTAGCTTTTACAACTTTTCCACTTCTTTTACCAATTCACGGTGAAAACTGGATCGTCTACACCGATGAGGAGAAAGCAGAAGCATTCGCATTGAGTATGGACAGGCAATGTTCTCTCAATTTCGAAAATGCCGAACTGGACTACTTCGAGACGATCATGGACCGAGTGAGAACTATCGCTTCACGAGAAACAAAATTTTTATCCCAAATCGCTCCAACATCTCCCCAAGAAGTTTACAAAATAATTTGTAGACTAAAGACGAGGAAGGCATCAGGCCCAGACGAAATCAACAACAGAGCCCTGAAGAATCTCCTGAGGAAAGTCATCATCGCCATGACAGGTATCTTTAACGCCATGTTTCGTTTCATATGGAAAAGATGGAAACTCGCCACGGTGGTTTTCATCCCCAAGCCTGGCAAAGACCCCAAATTTTCTTAAAACTATCGGCCAATCAGCTTGGTGTCAGCCGTGGGGAAAGTCGCAGAATGCCTCATCCACAGCAGACTCCACCCATCCATCGAAAAAAGGAAAATCAACCCCGACGAACAATTCGGCTTCAGAGCGAAACATTCCACAACAGATCAACTTCTTCAAGTCGTAGAACACGCTTCCACCAGCATCGACCTAAAATCGGTGACTGGTGCAGTGTTTCTCGACGTGGTCAAAGTCTATGACACTGTATGGCACGATGGGCTTATTTATAAGCTCTATTGGGCTGGGGTGCCTTTGGCGATAGTCCAGTTGATCCACTCGTTCCTCAAAAAACGTCAAATTCAGGTGACAATTTCCAATTCGCTTTCCAGAATCTACACCCTAGAGACCAAAGTCCGACAAGGCTCTGTTCTCTCTCCTCTTCTTTATGCAGTTTTCACTGCAGACATCCTAAAAACTGCTCGTACAACACTTGCTGTTTACGCAGACGACACAGCGATCCTAACTCGACCAAAGCAAGCACACATAGCTTCCCGCTATCTACACGAGGCCGTAGATGCGATTGAGAAATAGTGTAACTTGTGGTTGATCACTGTCAACCCTGATAAGAGCCAGGCTCTAATCATGTGTAAACGACGAAAAAACTACAACGATGTCCTAAATGTCTCAATGTTTGACCGAGATATTCCCTGGGCTGACCAGGTGAAATAATTGGGTGTAATATTGGACAAAAAACTGACCTTTAATGCTCATCTTGACTATGCCGTAGGCAAAGGCAAAATGGCATTGGGACAGTTGTTATGTCTTTTAAACAGAAGAAGCAAGTTGTCCATCAACAACAAGCTGCTGTTGCATAAATCAGTCATCCTACCTCAAATCATTTATGCTTCGATTGCCTGGGCCTACCAACCCTGCAAGACTCGAATGCATAAACTCCAAACCCTCCAAAACCGATTCCTTCTTATCGCCTTCAATGCACTTTGGTTTGTTCGAAACAGCCAACTGCATCGAGAAGCAAAGATGCCACTGATGAAGAAAAGTCTCTACGAGATGGCGCAGCGCAACCTCACAAAAGCGATCACACATCCCAACCCACTTCTCAGGGAAGCCCTCGTCTATGATAAAGCTGGGCCATCAAGATGCAGAAGACCGAAAATGGCACTTTTTGATGAGTAGCCCTTCGGAAAACAGGTAAGATATTCTCCTTGAAAACTTACTCATTATCGCACCAACAGATCTGTTTTAGACCCCCTCTCCAGGATTTTTCATAGACTCCTCGGACATCGTGGGATTCCCTAACACCGACTTAATCATTTCCTCTTTCAGGTTTCATTTTTTCCAACGGGTCCGGCTATGAACATGGCCCAATGGCTTATAACCTCTACAATCCAAAAAGGTTTAGTGGGTATGTGAGACTTGCACACCATCCGTCGAGTCCCATACTCCCAGCTTTCAAAAGCTGGCGGGCGTAATTGCATCCCTTCTTCCAAAAAAAAACCACTTCTTTTGGGTACGTCTCTAAAATTTTCTTGCATTGGATTTTTTAATACAATGCAATTTGTGAACCAAAGGACACAACTATTGTAGAAGTAAATGTCTACTGCAATTTTTATTTACAAAAAAAATGGGTAAAACTGGCGCCTCCTGCTCATAAATTGTGTGAAAAACCTAAAAAGATACATTTTTGCATGTTGAAAGCGAGAATTATTAAAAACTGTTCCGTCTATAGACAACTCTTTTATTATTATAGAATGTTTGTTCGTTTTTACAGCTTTCAACTTTCCTTGTTTTTTTAGTAGTTGTTTTTTTGTTCTTTTATTTTTTCCAAACATAAACAGCAAAATTCAAATTCAGATAGATGCTTTATTTATTCCTTCAGAACCTTCCAATCTTCAACTTCTTCTCAAAACTTTTTTTATTTTTTTTAGTGGCCTGTCATCCTCAGTTCTTTGTTTTTTTAAAATTTTCTCTGGTCTCTTTCTTATCTTGTATATATTAGTTTTTCGCATTTTCCTTTGTCTTTATGTCGCCTTTTCCCAAATTTTTAAAGAACCTTCTTCTTTTAGAATCTACTTCTGTTCTTCTTTTTCTACTACTTGTTTTTTTTTCTCTTTCATTCGTCGTTCTAGCCGTAGTAAGTAAAGCCTGAGGCCAAAATGATTCACGCCAAGATAGATAAGATCAATATTTAGAAGTTTTTTAGTGTACTTTTATTTTTGTAATCAAAAGCTTTGCATATGTCTTTATATACTATATACTATAGATTAATACTATAGATTTTTAATAAAAATTTGATTGAGGTATTTTCAACACTGACTTAATTACGAATATAAATTATAGAGGGACTGCGCAGTGTTAACATAACACAGTGAACGAAATTAATTATTATTTTTTAAATAAATTAATTTGTAGACAGCAAACAAACCAACAGTTGTTTGCCTTCTATAAACAACATCACACAGTCATTCCAAAATTGTAAATAAATTAAAATTTCATTAATTGCAAGCAGAAGTAGATTAAACAAAACTAAAAACAAGCAAACTGATTTAAATTGTGGCTACAGTTATGAATTAACAATAAACTTCCTGATGTGACAAAATAGATTTTCAGTGAATTTATATTTGATTATAACAAAAATATTTTTAAATTATGATTTGAACAGATCACACAAGTAATAATTTAAAATAAACACATTTGGTAAAATAATAAGCTTGTGATTGCGTCTTAGCTATTCAAATTAAAATCAAACACAAGAAGCTTTGATATAGCTTTATCTCCCCTTCTAAGTCGAGTGTTTACATTGGCAAATGTGCGTCGAAATTTATATTTAATAAAGATTATTGGAACAATAATAGCAAAATATTTGTGTTTGCAGTAAGAAAATTAACTTTAAATAAAAAAAAAATATTTAAAAATTTAAGTCGCAGCAGTACGCAGTTAATCCTTCCTTGGTGTATAAATTGTTCTAATTGAAATTTATTTCTCTTAAAAATTTATAGTCATTTAAGAAAGTCGGGTTTTATTGCGGTATTTAAGAGTGCAAAAATATAAATTTTATAAGAATTTAACTTGAGGCTAAATTCCGATAGCTAACGAGCGCTGATGAGTAATAAAACAGGAAGCTCACATATCCTGGCTTGGTTATAGAAATAAACTTTAGAGCCTTGGTACGACATAAATCCATGAGTTAACTCCGTTTGGTTTCAGGGATCATAGGGTTGTAAAGAAGACGTAATAGCGACTTGTGTCATATTTTACGACTTGCTTCCCGTGATGTTAATTTCGGTGCGATTTTTAAGTGTTTTTGGAGCGGTCGCGCTAAGTACAGGCCATGAACCGAGTCGGGATTTTTGAGTAATTGGTCCGGCCCTGGCCAGATGCAGCGGCCCCCTATAATTTTCGTATCTACTCGGCCGGCAGCTGAGCAGATAAAGACATCAAACTTGTACAGTGTATTATTAATCAGCAATCAGATAAGAAGTATCGCTGGCACAAACACCAATTAAACAGTTCCACGGCAAATACCTCTAATTAAACACACGACTTATTAATTTCGTGAGTTATGTTCTGGGACCACGGCAACTTATCATTACGTCTCAGCGCGAATTTCGAGTGGGAAATTAGCGGTTTGGCTCGACAATTAGCAATTTAATAAATTTGTTTAGAATAGCGACCATCTCAAACCTGATATTAATTTACATAAAATGCGAAAGCAATTAAGTGATCGGAGTTTTACCTTAAATTTAATTTCACTTGACGCCCAAACCTACAATTATTTACTGAATTATTAATGATCTTCCTGGCCATTAGAGCTGTATCGGATTACGAACAACCGAACCCTAAGGTGGGTTAAGCGATTTTTTAACTCTTACCAGTTTTACTTTGCACTCGGTGATTACCACAAGTACTTCGAAATTTATTACACCAACTCACGCCAGAATTAAGAAGAGATAACCCAAAGACTTACAAATAATACGAAAACTCTAAAATAGTCAGAAAACTCCACTATATAAACATTTTAAATAAAACTATTGTTACGAGCAATTCAAAATAATAATAAAAACAGTTTGAGTAAATGGCTTCAGAAAATACTAGAAAGGATCGCGCCGAAAACACATCGAAGCGTGAAATTCCACGAAATTATTAATCGATCGGGAAAATAAGTCATCATTTCCAATTGAATCTAGAAGGGTTATAAAAGATCTGGCACATTTTAGCAAGTACGTTCAATTATACAGGCTGTTCCTTAATGATATGCGAATATTTACGAGTGTAAATCTACATAAAAAATTAATGTTAGTTTGCTTTATAAAAATGTTTCTTTACAAAAATTCGGGGTGTTGAATTTAAGCAAAAAAATGGAAATTAATTAATATTTTCAGAACCGCTTCAGATGTTTCAGTGATATTTAGTACGTAGTGAAAGTTAATAAGGGTGCATATTTCTCAATGCAAAAAGAATTTTAGCTTTAACAGTGGCGTGCGTACGGGTATTGACTTCGATATTTTTTAAGGAAAAAATGGTACGCCAATGGTTTTGTTCCAAATAAAAATTATTTTTGAATTTCCCGTTTAATTTAAAACATAAGATCTCTCTTAAGTTGTTTTCCTTCAATGCGCCATTTTTGAGTAAAAAATAAAAACCGTTCTATTGCCCGAGAAAATTTATGTAATAATTAAGCTTCGGTGTTGGAGAGTATTGATTAAGCAACCAGGTAATTAACCGGTGTAATCCAGCGGGTTCTATGCTACACCAGTTGACCAGTAGACCAGTTGAATGAATAATATGCAACCCGCTGAATTACACCGGTTAATTACCTGGTCGTTTAATCAAGACTCTCCAGCACCGAAACTTAATAATTAAAAAATGCAATTTAGCAATAAATATCCTAGTTGCTCTGAAATATGTCACTGGCTTTCGACATCTGACTTTCTCTAGTAAGTCTCTGTTATTCAAATCTGTTCGCTGTGACATCTTTTCTATTCTTTAGTTTTTATAATCTTGTTAATAATGGTGAATTATTCAAATGCAGAAAGGGCGGAAATGCATTACGTATATGGCCTTGCCAACGGAAACGGTGAGCGAGCCAGACGTATTTATCACCTGAGTTATCCCAGTCGTGCTTGGCCAGATAGTCGAATCTTTTCTAATATTTATCGTCGTCTTGTTGAAAATGGCTCTGTTCGAAAAGAAAAATTTGAAGGTAGACCTCTAAGTGTGAGAACACCTGAAATTAAAAAAGCAGTGCTGCACGAAGTTAAAAAACATCCTGAAACAAGTACGAGAAAGATCGCTAGACACTTAAATATTTGCCATCAAATTGTTTGAAGAAAATCCCTATGCCGTAACCGAAACCCATTTCCAACACCAAATTTCGGTTAACGTATGAGCAGGAATTATTGGCAACCACTTTATTGACCCATTCTTCTTGCCGGGACGACTTGACGGACAAACCTACCATAATTTTCTTCAGCAACAGTTGCCTTTGCTGCTTGATGATGTTCCGTTAGCAATAAGAAACAATATGTGATACAAGCATGATGGTGCACCAGCGCATTTGAGTGTAGCGGTTTGTAATTATTTACAAACTCTTTATCCAAATTGTTGGATTGGCCGCGATGGGCCCCAAGAATGGCCACCAAGGTCCCCAGACCTCAACAGTTTAGATTTCTTTTTGTGGGGCTATCTTAAGACACTAGTGTACACAATTTCCATTAACACTGTAGAGGAATCAAGAGAAAGAACAGTTGCAGCTTGTGATAGAATAAAAAACACTCCAGGAATATTTCAACGAGTGCGCAATTGCCTTAACCGTTGCCTATTTAAGCCTTCAACTAATTATACACTATTAAAAATATTTTTAAAAAATTTTTACTTTATTTTGATTTTAGTCGTGTTTGAAACGTTTAAAAGAACAAGTTGAGAAGTATTTCGCTGAGGTGTTTCTTTGAAAACTATCTAACACCGGTCAATTAGAAGAGTTTGTTTCTTTTAATCTAATCGTGCGTGTTTCAGAATGTCAATAACTTCGTGAACCGACTCACTCTAAATTCCACCAAACCTAAAAACCATTATTTTGTCTGGAATTTTTCGTCTCCATATCTTGTCATTGTAATTTTCAGGCTCACCTGTGATCACAGCTATCTGTAACAATGTTTCCTTTCTTTGTAACACAATGGCGTTGATTGCGCCTCGCGCGCGAATCAATGGACCTTGTTAACTAATCAACTTATTATTCTCTCTCTATATCAGCGAGAAAACTTCAACAAAACTACCTAAAAGATTACACCGAATGTTTCACACCTTTCCATTGTTAAACATTTACACGTGAAACAAGTGACTGTCTCTCCACGCTTCATAATCACAGTGAAAAGCCGACTCTGGGAACAATAGGACTGCACACGAACTTGGAGTTGTGGTATTGAAAAACAAACGAGGGAATAGATTCAATCCCGGAATGATTGGATTTTTCAGACTATTTTAAATTGTATCAATCACTCTGCGAATTTGGTGGGAATCCCCGGATTTGCATGTGTTCAGACTGCTTCATAAAATTAAAAAACTACTCTCAGATTTTGTTAGCTTGCACAAAATAAAATGTTGGATTTTTCATATTATGGCTATAAAGTTTAAAAAAATGCACAATAATCTTCTTCAAAGAGCTGGAACCAGAAATGCCTCTCTTTGAAAACTCGGCTCCTATGTCGCCTCACTTCCTAAAATTATGTTTTATCTACTTAATACATAAATAACTATAAAAAATAAATATTGTTTATCTCCAAAAAAATTCCTTTTATCCTGTCTCTCTACAATGCTTGTCAAATTTTCTTCCTCTTTTTTAAGTTTTGTAAACTTCTGTTTCCGATACCTGAAGAGACTTTAATAAAATTATATTTTTTAAAAACAATTTCTCAAAATATATTCGCCACTGTTTTAATAATTTTTGATTTATTTTCTTTTCCTTTTATTAAATCTGTGATTTTATTATATTCTGTTAAAATGTGTTTATTCGTTTTCTTTAATATATACCGGGTGTAAACGAAATTAGGCTCACCCCATTTTTTAATAGTATTTTTTAAAATAGAAAAACGAATCTTAGGAAACTTATTATGTTAGAAAATCTCCATTAATTGAATAAAAAATAAACTTTTTATGACTTCCGGTTTTACCGGAAACGACCGTAACTTTGGATTTTTAAATAGAACTCTATACATATTTTTGTATTTTTGGAATCTACATTAAATTCTGAGTGTAATAGACTACTTTTTATAACTTTTCGAAAAATAAATTTATTTTTTTTGTAATTTTTGTTTTTTTATCTAGAAAGCTGTGATGGTTAAAAAATAGTTTTAAATAATGTAAGCAACCATTAAAAAATAAAAGCTGTATTATAAATGCTCTAGATTAGAAAATACAAGACTTTTAATTAAATGAGAATAGTTTTTCCGGCTTAACTATTTTTTTTCAAATGGAACAATAGTGGCTCATCCGACTCTTTAAATTCATTTTTTTTTGTGAATTTAAAGATACCAACATTTAAAAAATCCATTCACCACTTTTTGTAATATTTACAAAAACAAGTTAGAGAAAAACTCCGAAAATGTTTACTGAAAAAAAATTTAAGCAAGCTGTGCACTAACGTCAAAATTTGACTAAAGTAACAGTTTAAGCTTAACGGCCGTATTTTTCATTTTGTTGTCTGTGTAAACATATTGTCAAAATGCCAGTGTATTCAAAAAATGAAAGAGTTGATATGCTGCTTGTTTATGGAGAGTGTAGGAAAAATTCTGTTCAAGCAGCAATGGTTTATCGAAATCGATATCCCAACAGACGTCACCCATCACGTCATTATTTTAGCAACCTTGTGAAAAAATTTAGAGAAGGGCCTGATTACGTTGAAGAAAATTTTATTGTCGATGAAGACACAGAGATTGCTGTTTTAGCGTGGGTAAATATGCACCCAACTAAATCTTTGCGAGAAATTGCCACGGACTGCGATATAAGTCATCAGTCAGTATGGAAGATTTTAAAAAAACATAGATACCGTTCTTTTAAATACAGTTTACACCAACATCTCCATGAAAACGATGATGAAAGACGATTGAATTACTGTAACTTTTTTTGGAGCAAATGGGTGAAGATCCATTGTTTCCTAGTTGCATCTTTTATACTGATGAGAGTCGTTTCACTAATAATGGCGTTTTTAACAGAAATAATTCACGTTACTAGGCTCAAAGAAATCCCCATCTTTTAAGAGAAAATAATTTTCAAGAGCGTTTTGGTTTTAATGTTTGGATGGGTATTGTTGGACAACGACTTATTGGACCCATTATTTTTGATGGACATCTGACTGGACAAAGATATTTTGAGTTACTCCAAAACGAAATAGAAGAATTTATAGACGACTTACCAGTAAATGTGTTTGGAAGATTATATTATCAGCAAGATGGAGCACCATCTCACAATTATAGACCAGTCGTTGAATATCTGAACCACAATTTTGAAAATAGTTGGATTGGTACTAATGGCCCTGTTAGGTGGCCCGCTAGATCTCCTGACCTAACCCCGCTAGATTTTTTTTGTGGGGTCATATTAAAAATGAAGTATACAGAATTTCTGTTCAGGATCGTCAAGATCTAGAAGCCAGATTGAGACTCAGTATTGCACAAATTACTGCTGAACAATTGCAAAACGTTATCACAGAAACTATAAATCGCGTTCAAAAATGTCAGGAAGAAAACGGAGGACATTTCGAACATTTGCTGTAACAATAAAATTTTTATCGAAAACTTTTTTTAATTCCATATTTAATTAATCTAATAATAATAGCACCAATGTGTATTATAAAATTTCTTTTCACAATAAATGAGTTACGACGTAATAAACCATTACGTCGGTTACATTTTCTATTTTTTTTTAAATTGTTTTTGTAAATATTACAAAAAGTGGTAAATGGATTTTTTAAATTTTGGTATCTTTAAATTCACAAAAAAAATGAATTTAAAGAGTCGGATGAGCCACTATTGTTCCATTTGAAAAAAAATAGTTAAGCCGGAAAAACTAATCTCATTTAATTAAAAGTCTTGTATTTTCTAATCTAGAGCATTTATAATACAGCTTTTATTTTTTAATGGTTGCTTACATTATTTAAAACTATTTTTTAACCATCACAGCTTTCTAGATAAAAAAACAAAAATTACAAAAAAAATAAATTTATTTTTCGAAAAGTTATAAAAAGTAGTCTATTACACTCAGAATTTAATGTAGATTCCAAAAATACAAAAATATGTATAGTGTTCTATTTAAAAATCCAAAGTTACGGTCGTTTCCGGTAAAACCGGAAGTGATAAAAAGTTTATTTTTTATTCAGTTAATGGAGATTTTCTAACATAATAGGTTTCCTAAGTTTCGTTTTTCTATTTTAAAAAATATTATTAAAAATTGGGGTGAGCCTAATTTCGTTTACACCCGGTATATGCATGCTCTTTTCAACCTTTTTCTGTCGCTCATTTTTGATATTGCTTCAAATTTCAAACGACGATGTATTTAGATTTTGGTCACAGTGATCAAAGAATCAAAATTGGACATACGGGGATGACTCCCGTATAGAGTGAAGTCATATCAACATTATCGGGATGGTGGACACCCCATACGCAGTATGACTTTTGTCGGACAAATTGACCCCTATTTTTAAATTAATTTTATTAAAAAAATTTCAAAAAATCAAACTTGTATATACGGAGCGTCAATAGTGACGTCTTATCGTCAATTCCGGAAATCAGGCATTCAAAAACGCAGCAGCGCCGAAAGTTTCCCATTAGCAAAGCTTGTCGGACTCGTTACAAGAAAGACACTCACAAAGTTTTACATTTGTAAGCATCAAAAAAAAATTTAAAGACGTTGTACTGGGGACTACCTATATTATTTACTGATTACAAAAATAAACGAATAGTATTTTCTTTAGCTACGAATAGTTTTGTGTTTGTCTCAAATTTCGCATTAATTGCTTTTTAGTTAAACTAAGGTAGGCATGTAAGTCAGAAATAAAATAGCAACCTTTTGTGCTATTCTTGGTGCGAAATAGGGTAGTTAACAATAGCCCACTCCTGGTTTTAATTAATGCCATGTTGATAAGTGTACGCCGCGGCTGTCCAAATATTAAACATGTCAATGCAACTGCCTAAACGGTCTGCCATTCCCAACGAAGTACATTTAAATTTGAATGGTCTTTGGTGTGATTAATGCCGACCTTTTGTGCTAGGTGTTGGGTTTGTGTCACGTGATCAGGTTACAGATCACGTTTTTATGTACCACACAATTGTACCGGGACGTTCTTTTTTTTCCTTCCTCTCTGCGAATTTTTCAATGGACATACACTCCTACGGTTCCTATTAGAGAATGAAGCATCGATCCGAATCTAAAATAAAACACCCACGTTATGACGCCAAATTTGACCAAAATAATCTAGCAGTTCTGAAAACACAATCAATAGCTCCTACGTAGGTTGTGAATTAATTGGTAGACGATGGAGAGTTGACAGGACTAATTATAGACAGGGAATAGATATACTATTAATAGTTGTTGCATTTTTTGACGTTTCATTCGTTGCCAACTTTAACAAACTAAACTACACTACATTATTAAAACTACATCAAAGTTAATTTTAGTCACAGCCACAAATGTAAATATTCAATAAACGCATATAATGAGATTTAATTAATAGATTGTAGCTGAAAATTCTGCTATTGTCGTTTGGCAAACAAGGAAAATGCTGTGGAAAATCAATAACACACACTGTTGGTATTTCTATTTAAAATGTATTTATAAGGGTAAGTTTTACTGAAAATTTCTAAGGAAAGCTGTTAAACTAGACACTAAATTTTAAACAAACGGTTGTCTTCACACTTGTTTAAATTTTTTAATTCAATTCAGTATAAATAATTTTAATTTATTTAATGTCATATCACAATAATAATTAATTAACACTAGTTAATGAGTATAAATGATAGAAGAAAAAAAAACATTTTTAATTTCTACACAGTATTATAAAACGTAAAGCACCAAACACTATACTTAACACGAGGCACGTTTCGACAACAATGTTGTCATTCTTAGGTAGGAATTAAAACAAACTCAAGATTTTAAGATATAAAATTTGATGATTAGAATACTAATTTGTCGTAAAATGTAATAGACTTTTTGGCTGCTTTGTTAACACTTTCTAAAACTAAATACAGTGAGTTGTGGAACGCCTATGTAATTTAGTTGGGGAAAAATGTGTGGCATTGCGGTATTTTGAAAGGGAAATTGTTAAATCGGCGTCTCAACAGCTAAGAAGCTAGAACAATGAGTAGCGAGAAAACGAGCAAATTAACACTAAACCATTTCACTCACCTAATCGTATTCGTTGAACAAACAGGCTATAATTTCTCTACTTTAACAACCCGATGAAATAATGCTTTTAATTAAAAGTTAAAGAATCTTAATTTGATCCCGGTTTATGTTTGCTCACCAGAATAAAAGGATTATAAAGTCTTAGCAATTGCAAGCGTCTTGCTTTTAAGAATGTTAATCGAATGCTTTTGTCTTGCCTAAGTATAAATAATAAAGGAATGGCTAAAATATTTCCAGAGAGAAAATTAAACTCTGACGTTTATTTCGGTGGGCCTCTTTGTTTTTCCCCTCTTTTACAGTTACAATTAAAAATTAAATTACGGTGATAAGATTTTTGAGATTGCATTTGATATTCCAGGCTCGACCCCCTGTATATAAGGGGGGCCAAATCTCTTGTGAATTCTCAACGTACACCTAATTTCGCCTTTTTTTTCCTCCAACCCTTGCTGAAACGCTCGTTAATTTTATTAGTTTAACTTATTTTCCAGCTCGGAGCAACTCGCTCGCAAATGATACAAACATTTTTACACTTCTCAAAGATAATTTTAAATCGCCCAAATAAAAACCCTCCAGGGATATTCTAACTTTATTAAAAAATTTTACCCTATACAAAAAATTAAAATTTACAAAAACGTTATACCAAATTTCTCATCAGAAAAAGCAATCGACGTAATTAAATTACAGATAAAACCTTTAAAATTATCGCCATTTGTCTGCAGTGTACTTAAGTAAAGTGTCTTCCTGATAACATCCCATAGATATTTAACCGAAGACAATTCAATGAATGGCCACCCAAAGCCATTCATTCTCGTTGAATCCCGTTAAACCCAACGAACTGAGCACCAAACAAAAATTTTCTCCACAATTGTATTTATTTGTAAAATATTTATTATTACAGTAGAACCTCGCTATTACGAGAGTTATAACATTACATTATACTAAATTAGGTTGCATTTTGCGTTATAACTTATAATATATGAGAAACTATTGATCTTATAAATGTTAAGTATACAAGATTAACTCAACGGTCTCTATACAGATTTCTTTCTCTGTTATCTACTTTAGAAAAAATTGTTTGAACAAATTAATTTCACTTGCGAAGAAGACTCTTGATGACAGTAAAAGCAGCATAAAAAACAAACCTGTCGATACAGGGACCATTCTTCTGTAAATCATTACAAGGAACATGGGTCAAATGATATAGCATTTTAAAAAAAAATCTTTTTTAAGTCGTACCAAAATTTATTAATTTTAATCACCTCTAAGTGAAGAAACTCTAGTTTACAGTGAGCCAGTCTGTATAGCAAACCTTGTTATATATTCACAGCTTGGCTGACGCCTCGTGTATCTGATAAATTTTTGTTCGTGTGACGTTCCCACATTAACAGTTTTATACTATTTGGTTGTGTTTGTTTGAGCCACTGTGTATTTATTGCTTTTAATGCCTTGGATATTAATTCCGCTTAGACGTGTTCGAGATAAGAAAAAATAATGAAATAAATTAATTACAAATCCAAACATGGAGGATGCTAATGCACGAACTAAATTAAATGGGTGAGATATGCAGATTATTAGACAGTTGATTAAATAATGAGATAACAAGAAAATATGAAGCCACCATGGTAGCAAGTCAGATACTTAACAATGACATGTCTTGAGGTCAGATTTGATTGACAGCTTATTTATATCTGCATAATAGCATGATTTAGTGTATAAAAGGTTTAAAAATTGTGTTTCAAGACTCTAACATAAGAATTTTAATATAAATAATGTATTGTAGGACCGGTTTAAAATTCATTTTCAGGACAATAAAGACACCTAACGGGATTCTACTCTGATTAATTGCAATTTAAAATTAAAAAAATGTTTTTTAAATTGACTTGAGATATTTTAGTTTATTTCTGGAGCAGAAATTAAATGAATATTCAATTGACTCCGACTTATAAACCCACCTTTACGACTTTTTTATAGATCGACATTCACTGCTGGAAAATAAATTACACAAATATTTTTTTATTTATTGTGACTTTATGTTATGGAAACTTCCTTTGTGTTATTGCAAGACTAGTGGTGTAGGTGGTTGTAATGACAAAAGTATATACCCAGAGTAATAACAAAAAAAAAGAAAACAATTACAAAAAATTTTACCTACAAATTGTACATTCGGAAAAATGTATCTGTCAATTACTGCTCGTTTATTGATTACCATAGAAATATCTGCTTATGATCCCTAGGACCGTAAGTAGATTATGCCTTCTGAAAGCGTTCTAGACCACAAAAAGTGCTTACGGTCCCGAGGTTATAACACTCAAATTTACAAAAGCATAAATGAGGGTTGCATTTACATTTCCGTCTATTTCGTCTTGGTCAAACGACAGGATTTGTGTAGCACTAAAGTTTATGGTTGACAGGTAAAAATTATATTTACAAAATATTATTAATAATAATTTAAAATAAAATTAAATAAAAAGTAAAAAAAAAATCGAAATACAGTAATTTTAGACGGTTTCAAAGATAGTGACAAGAAAAAGAATAAAATGCCTAAAAAATAATAAGTTAAGATCGAAATGTAACTGAATTATAGCAGGCTATGCCAGCGTAACTGTAATGATGTGTATCATGTGCTCTAATTCAGTTACATTTCGATCTTAGGTTATTAATGCAGCTCAAAACTTAACCCTTTAATTCACAAAAAACGAAATTTCAAAAAAATAAAAGTACTCTCCATTAAAGTACTTCTGAAACCTCAGATACTCTTGGCGTTATTGTGCGGTATAATATCGGTATTTGTGCGAATTCTAGAAGCCTAGGCTTTTTCTATTGACCAGCATGTAGACTATATAATTGAGATTAGAAACAAATTTAAAAGATCCTATCCTCCTTAAATAATAAGGAGATAATAAATAGCTATTATTACAACTAGGGAAATATATTCATATTTTCCGTGGCGGAATCAATAGTTTTTTTCTGATTGAAACAATATTGTTGTCAAAATAGCAAAATATTAGATTATAAATTCTGAAATTTAGCGAATTAGTAACGTTGCTAAGGATAAAGGACAGTGTTTGTAAATAGGTATCAAAGTTGATTGGTCTGATTTTTGTCCTGTTATAAAAATATTTTGATAACATGTCGGACTATGTGCTCGCACAGGCAGCGAAAGCCAGGGAATGTTTGAATCCAGCAAAATCGAATATTGCGTATAGTAAAATGTACGAAGACTTTCAACACTGGAGAACAGCAAATACGGTGAATGGTGCCGACGAAAATATTTTGCTAGCGTTTTTTGAAGACTTGGTAATTTGATAAGATTTTTATTTTTAAACGTTTGACTAATTTATTCTATCCGTAGTCGCAGAAATATTCACCAAACACGTTGTGGGCAAAATTATCCATGCTAAGGACAATGTTACATTTAAGAAAAAGAAAAAATTGATGTTAAAATCTTTGATGAAGTAAATAGAAGCATTTGCAAAGAATAAAAATAAAAGATACATTCTGAAAAAAACAGAGGTGTTGTCCTGAAAACAGCTCAAAAAATTCTTGCAAGAAGCTCCTAATGACATTTTTTTTTATGTATAAGGTAAAATTTCATTGTGGTACTCCTCTGTTGAATAGATTGTTTCACCCGTAACTTAAATTTTAAAAGTCGTTTTAGTTATGGAAATCTTTAACGCCTGCAGAACGCACGAATTGGTGAATTTGCTCTCTTCCGATATCGAAGATTGTGGGGCGGTGATCGTGATCAATGTTTCAAAGACGAAGAATGATGTAAATAGGAAATTTACAATTATTGAAGAAGAAGAATTAAATGCTGCTCGTTTGGTGAGCGAATATTCGGCGTTGTGTCCACAAGGCGTTCTTAGGTTCTTCGTGGCTTATCGAAATAAGAAGTGTACTCTTCAGCCGGTCGGCAAAAACACCTTCGGAAAAATTTCGAGTAAAGTTGCTGAATGGTTGGGTCTGGATAATCCGAAGGTGTATACAGGTCATTGTGGAAGACGAACGAAGGGAGTCTCAATGACCACACTGAAAAGACACGGTGGTTGAAAAAGTTCGTCTGTTGCGGAAGGGTATCTGGCTGACAGTATGTTACAGAAAAATAAGGTAGCAAAGATGATAACTGGTGTGGAGGGAAAGCCATCTGCAGCCCCTGTTACGATTCCTGGTGTGTCGATGATGGCATCGCCTGAAGCACAGTCATTACAATCTTTGGTGACGGTGTTTGGAAAATCGTTCAAGACTGCAACTGAACTGAATACTCTGAATAAGGAAACGGCAATGTCATCGACAAATTGCGAACAAGATTCTTCCTCGTTTGTGTCTGGTTGCAGTCGTTTTAGTGGAAATTTTGAAAATTGCAATTTGTATTTTAGTTTTGAAAAGTAGCGTTACAAATGCAAAAACTTTCTTAGTTTGCTTTCATTAACAAATAAAACATTTTCATAGTAAAAATAACATTTCAGATTTTCTTTTATATGGCGTTTCATATTTCCCTAGGGAAATATGAGTGTGTTATGACATATTGTAACTAAGGCAATATTATTTAACATTGTATCAATCAAAAAGATAATTTTTCCATCTTTATATAATCGAACGTCCTTGCTAGAATATGCCAGATGTTTAGTAATTTTTCTAGATTCAGAAATGATGACTGATCCTTCTTGATCGGTCCATATGCGGGTCTATTAATGATTTCATAGAATTTTGCATCTCGATGGGTCTCCGCCGCGAAATCTTTCTAGTAATTTCTGGAGCTATTTTCTCAAACTATTTTAAAAAATCCGTTTTGTGGCACAAATTCAAGTTAATATAAAACGACCGCTTATACTGCTTATAAGTAGTTTCGTAGTTTTTGGACTTTATATTCTATTTTAGTTTTTCACAAGGTGCTATAAATGCTAAAAAGCTTATTAAAGACGCAAATTATAAAATTCTTCTTTACAGCACTCCATTTTAGTAGCGATTTTTATTTATTTCTTCTTTCTTTTTTAATATTCTAAGATGAACAAAACCCGAGTTAAAACCCTTTGTTTAGATTAATTCACTTTATCGTGACTCTGTTGAATTAATTTCATTTCTTTAACTTACTCGTATTTGATGTCCATTGAACTTTGTGCGCTTTATTTATTACTCTTCTTTAATAACTGAAGAATAAATAAAGAATTCCTGCAATATAGAGGGGTACACGTCTAATAAGTCTCTGTCAAATTAATTATTTAAGTAATCGTCTATTTCCTAATTTTCCCCGCTAATCCCTGCGCTTAGTTCTCCCGATTTGTGTATAGCAAGTTATTAATTTTCAGGGCAATAATTTATTTTTCGTTCGTAATAACTTAATCCCGGCATATGGCGTGGTCTTTTGTAAAAAATAACAATTGCGGTGAATCGTAACGCGCCTCGTTTACTACTATGATATACATCCCCTTTGTAGACGTCGTTGAAAATGAAATTTACGATCCGAAACACGCCATAAAGGGGCGGCCATTGTCATTTTTTTTCCCGAGGCTAACTTATTGTACACAGTTAATTAAGAAGGTATTTTTGATAAAAGTTTATTTAAAACACGTGCGAATTGCGAGAGACGCCAGAACGTTTTAATTAGTTTAAATTTACTTTTGTAATTGTTTCAAAGACAAGCGCGCCCTTTTAAAATCCAATTTGGAAGCATTTTAATGATGCCACATGCTGGTATTAACACTGTTTTTGGCTCGGATAACCACATAATAAAAATTTTCACAATACATTCCCCCTATATTAAATTCCACCGAACTTAGAAAAGATGTGTTAATCGTGCCGGCCATCCATCATCATTTGTTGCTTTAAATACCCCTACCGAGTTCTTTCACACCCTGATACGTGGTATTGTTGTCCTAAGTGGATTTATCACACGCATATATGAATTTTTTAATTTCGCCTAAAACAATTTCCAAAACGAGCGAGTTTGCTGGAATAAATCCAAGTTTTTGCGACATTTTTCTTTTACTGAGTTTGGGTCGTAGATCTTCGCGGTGCTTTGATCCGAAAGAGAATGCATATATACTTCACAGCAACCGAAGTCTGTTCGCGGGTAATTTACTCCGACTATGTGTTAATCACGATCGCCTGATGTATACCTTTCTTCTGACAAGCCGCACTCAGCCGTGCACATAAATTTTACCGGAATCGCTGTATTTATAGAGACAAAATTCGAAATATCTAAGGAGTACAACCGGACAAAAGCCTATTTCGTTTTAAGGACAAGGTTATACACACAAATTATTTCATTTTTTCAGAGCAAAAATAAGCATAAATATCAAAATAGAATTACTAAATGAAATATTATATCTCTCAAAATCAAACTATATTCAATACAATAAAAATACGAAAATAATTCTCAGTACTGCTAATTCTACTGACCATATTTAGTAATAGCACCAGGAAACTGATTGTGTCATCATATAAATATATAACAATATTATGTAACAATAAATAAACAACTCGAAATTTACACTACAATTGTCTTCGCTTTACTAATTTCGCTCACTTTACTTGCTTGTCTGGCTCTCACTAACTGACTGACTTTCGCTCGGACAGTCTTCCTCTTTACATAATCGAACGTCTTTGCTAGAATGTGCCAGATGATTTCTTACCTTTCTAGATTCAATTGAAAATAATGACTTACTTTTCCCGATTGGTCTTTGAGCGAGTCTATTAATGATTTCACGGAATTTCCTATACAAAATGTCTCTAAGGTTACCTACCGTTCTTTATTTCAAAAAACAGTCTTTTAAGTCTACAAACTGTCTGTTAGTCTTTGATATGTACTTAAAAGACACCATTTTGTTTTCTTATTTATTTTGCTTTACTAGAGAGAAACAATTAAGCATTGAATATTTTAAATATCTATTTGTAATTGGTTGATTTCGAAAATTTTAAAACCCATCGGCAATCACAACGCAAAATATGCTAAATTAGTTTAGAGGTTCTTGTAAGTCACCAACAACAATAAAATTTTAAGTACCTACATGTGAATAAACAAAAATTCTAATCCCGCTTGTCTTATGAGAGCTATTTACGTGTTTATTATTATTTATATTGTATTCTTTTTTTCTAAATAATATAATAGTTTTTATTGTATTTTTACTAATAAAATAGAGTCTATAAATTTATTTGATATCTAGGACCTGTTATAGATAAAGCTGGCACTGAATCACATAAAAATATTGCTAATTAACGGAGAGAGAGACTATAGAGACTGAAATTATAATTTTCGATTAGGTAGTAAAAACAAAATTTTTTTTAAATTGAGAAACGTTATTTGGAAAATTATAGGAGAACTAATGGGCTGATTTCAAGTTGAGATAATACCGGTAGTATCGCAAATTTTAATACTTTTCCATGACAACAGCGAATCACAACCTCGAATTTGTTTATTTTTCCATGGAAACGAAGATACTACCGGTATTATCTTATACTTGAAATCAGCCCCTAAAACAAATTCTACAATTTGATAAAAAAACAATTTTGCTATAACAACAGTATACTATTTGTTTTTATTCTACTTCCGTCTGCTATAAAACTTTATGGCCTTCTCAAAAAACACAGTAATTAGTTTATCATTATTAAACGTTTATCTATGAGCGCTTAAAAATGTCTAATCCTGTGTTTACTCTCTTAACAGTTAGTCAAAAAATACTCTAGAATTTTTTTGTTTGCCAAAATAGTGCTTGACTAAGTCAAAATTTTTTTAGAAACTTATGGACTCATTTCAAGTTGAGATACTACCGGTAGCATCGCAAATTTTAATACTTTTCCATAACAACAACTAACCACAACCCTGAATTCTTTTAATTTTTCAGAGAAACGAAGATACAACCGGTATTATTTCAACTTGAAATTAGCTCATAAAACTGATAAAACAAAAAAACGCTTGTAATCTTAAGTTGTTGCTTCTTTTTCTTATAAATAAATTCTTACAGTAATAATAATCCGATCCATAAAACATCCATAAAATTTTATGACAGACCGTAGAAAAATAGAAACTGTATACCAGCAACGCTTTCCTAATTTTATAAATCAAAAACATTTTATTAATTTTGGAAATCCAAAACAACATTTTACTAATTTTAAAAGGCAGAGGCAATATTTTGAGATCGTATTGAGATCCAAAAATTTTTTTAAATAATTTTGAAAACTAACAATAAGACAATTTTTTACTAATATCAAAATTTTGGGATAATATGTAATACCAACTGTTTAATTAATAAATAAAAAATCGACATTTGTTTTTTAAATAGGAGACGAAGAAATGTTTTACTAATTCTAAATGTCGAAGACGTATTTTTACGGTACATTTTATCCATTTTTAAGCAATAAAAACAAAAGGTAAAATTCTATTTTTGAATCTTATAAGTGAGAGACAACATTTTATTAATTTTAAAAATCCAAAGCAACGTTTTACTAATTTTGAAAAGCAGAGGCTAATTTTTAAAATCTGAGGCAACTTTTTTTCAATACCGAATAAAATATTTTAATAATTTTGAAAACAAAGACAATTTTTTACTAACATTAGAATCTTTAGATAATATTTAATAGAAACCAATTATTTAAATAATAAATACAAAGACAACATTTTTTTTCTAAAATTTTAAGGCAGAGATATAGTTTTACGAATTTTGAATGCTAGAAACGTAATTTTATCGATATTTTTTATCAATTCTTAATCAATAAAACCAAAGATGACACCGTTTTGTAATTTTTGAAGCAAGAAACTTCCAAATTACTAATTGTGAAAGCCAAAGAATTTTGGAAGTCCAGGTCAACACTTTACTAGTTGTGAAAGCGAGATAGTATGTTAGGTATAACAATTTTTAAATGACTACATGCTTGAACTGCAATGTTAGATATCTGAAACAACATTTACGAGTAGTTATAGTTATCCAAAAACGCTAGCATTATAGAGCTCCAATAAAATAACTTCAGTATTACTAACTTATTACTTCTGCTTTCTTTATTAAATAACAGCATAACATCAACATCCATAAATCAGTCTCAAATGCGGCTGATATGCAGATCAAAACATTGAGTAGAACTGTTTTAGAGTAGGACTGACCTAAAGCAGCATATTCGCCCAATAAAAACAGTATTATGGTATACTGTTCTAAACCAATAATCGTGTATCTGACTTTAAAGGCAAATCATCTGTTTATTAGTAGTGCAATAAAGATTTTATTGTTACCAAACACAAGTAATTTATAGTTGTTAGATCCTTTGGTGCTATCTGAGAAAACCGCCTGGGACATGCAGATTTGTCACCACTTTTACCTAAATTTGTTCTGCTTTGGGCGGCTTTCTCAGATTTCAGCAAAGAGACTAACAACCATAAATCATTTGTGTTTGGTAACAATACAATCTTTATTGCACTAGTAATAAACACAACAGATGACTTGCTTTCAAAGTCAAGTAAGCCAATTTTGGTTTGGAACAGTATAATGGTAGGGGTGGACGAGTTAGATTGTAAGCTCATTGTTAAGAGTTTAATTTTTACACAAAGAGACATAAAGACAAAATAACAATAAAAAATAAGTGTTCAAGAAAATAGCTCATAAGAACACCCAAAAGATATAGTACCAAAAACGTAAAATTTTTCAAAATCATTAATAAACCCGTTCATAGACCTATCAAGAAGAGTTAGTCATAGCTTCCATTTGAGCGAAAAAAGATCACGAAGGATTGAGATACATTCTAAAAAGAGTTTGCTTATATAAGGAGAAAAACATTGACACTAGAATTAGTTAGTCAGTCAGTTAGTGAGAGACAAACAAGCGAGTAAAGTAACCGATATAATTAGACAAGATTATAGTGTAAATATTGAGTTATTAATTGTTGTTATATATTGTACATAGTGGAAATAAAATATTCATTATTAATCTAACTTTTGAAACTTAAGAACTCGAACATGCTCTTACATTGCACCATGCTAATTTTGAAATTTCAATTTAGATCCAAAATCTATTACGTATTATTAATTTTAATAAATAAATAAATAAAAACAAGGGGGTGATAGTAATTTTATAAAATAGTAGTGTTTTTTAAGAAAAATTTTGGTGTGGAATTTTTTTTATAGTTTTATTGTATTTAAGAAAGTTTCAGTCTAAGATTTTAAATCTTTTGAGCAATTTCTACTTGAAGTAATTTATTAGTACATATTCCTTTCCTGCAGTAGAACAATATCCAGCATCCAGAAATTGCTTTTTGACTGTGTCGAGATATAAATCCGTAGTTTTCGCGAACTTTTTGCAGAAACGAATTGTCTCCTGGAAGTTTAAAGTTTGTGGTCGACCAGAGCGGTATTCCCCGTAGTCAGCGAGTCATTACAGAAAGCTGCAAATTACTGCACACTGTTTCGTAATGGCTGTTGTTGACATGTTTAGACATACATTTATTTCGAAAAGTTTAACCCGCATTATGATATTGCAGCAGTTGGACGAATATTTCTAAAATATGACAGAGTTTTTCCCTAGTCATAATTCACAACTGGTTTAAGCAAGTCATTAAAAGTGCGTTAGCTTTTTCTCGCAAGGCACTAATTTCAAATTTATTTTTAAAACCGTATTGTTTCAGGAAAAAGTTGCGATTTTTCATCTTGAGAAATATTATGTAGAGACATTGTTTCAAGGGTTCTAACGAAACCTGGGTCATAGAGATAAGAAAAACAAAGAGGAGAAAGATTTTCTTACAAACCTGCATTTTCCTTCAAAAAATTCAATTTTTTTCTTCGAAACGTATAAATTACGATTAATCCTACAACGAAGAGTAAAGGCTTATCAGTCGAGACATAAAAGAGACATTTGACAATTTCCATTTAAATGAGAAATTCAAGTGACATTAATTCCACTGCTTTAATGTTTTAATTGGGACAATATAAGACAAGATATCAGTTTGATATAGATACCATCAGCTAATTTGTATAATCTTCCCACAAATCGAGCCGATTCAATACCCAAAAAAAGAATCTCTCTTTGAGTAATGGATATTAATTCGGAGGTTTCTCGCTAAGCCTCCAGAGGGTCGTTCGGCCTCTTGACGGTTATTATAACCATAGCCTTGCTCGTTATCAGGAACAATCGCCCCGGGACACCGTTTGCTTGACCTGAATGCGCCTTTGGTTCCTTCTAACGATAAAAATGGATTAAACAGACGCTCAATTCGTACGCATCTATTCGACTTTTTCACCTTTTATAAATTGCCAGAAATTGCTTTATTTCTATTTAGTTTTATATAGAACGGTCAGACTTAACTTGAAACAAATTGCTTCCAGTTTACTTTCTTACAGAATGAGAAACTAGCACAGAGCTCTTGGGAGAGGATAAAGTTTCAAAACTTACGGCTGTTTTCCAACTAATTATTGTCCTTTGCAAACACAATATTTTGAAGGAAAGGATTAAGTCGGAGTCGCCACAAGCAAAGCACTCAAGAAATTGCATTGAAATTATATAACAGAGTGATCCATAACATGGATTTATAAATATTTCTTTCTGTCTCAATTACAATTTATTGTTTGGTCAGAACACTATGCAGAAGATCTTAATTAATTAAAATTAGAAAATATTGGCTTCTGCTTCCAAAATTTCAAAAACATTGTTGCTTTGGCTTTATTGACTGAAGAATTGGTAAGAAGTATCGTTACTAGATTCTAAAACTACGTAAATTGGTAAAATTACGTCTCCTAGATTAAAAATTAGTGACTCGCCTTCAAACATTGTTGCTTCCGAATCTACTAATTTAAAAATTATTATAAAATATTGCCTCTGCTTTCTACAGATAAGAAGAAATTAATATATCTTCCCAGGTTTGTAAAACTAGTAAAATTACGTTTTCGAGATTAAAAATTAGTAACTTGTCCCCGGCTTCAAATATTGTTGCTTTAGTATCTACTAATTTAAAATTTGTTAAAAAATATTCCCTCTACTTTTTACAATTAAGAAGAAATATATTTCCTCAGCTTGTAAAGCTAGTAAAATTACGTCTCCGAGATTAAAAATTAGTATCTCACCTCCGGCTTCAAATATTACTCCCTTAATTAAAAAATTGTTATAAAATATTGCCTCTACTTTCCACAGTTAAGAAAAAATATATTTCCTTAGGTAAAAATTAGTAAAATTGCGTCCCTAGTATTGGAAATTAGTAAATTATAGTTTTCCATTTCTAACATTAAAAAAATATCGTTTTTGTATTTATTAATTTAATATTTGATGATAAATAATAGATATAGATACACTACTAGAAACAACTTTGTCGACTTTGTGTTTGTTAAATTAACAATTGGCATAAAATAGCACTGCCAGATTCTAAAGTGAGTAAAGTATTACCTCGGACTTCCACAATTAGTAAAACGCTGCCTCTAGTTTCGAAAATTAGTTAAATAATTTTTTCAGCTCCTAATATTAGAAACAAAAAACATTTTAGGATTTAAACCAGCTTTTAGATTTGTAAAATTTCGTATGCAGGATTTGAATCTAATAAAATCTCGCCTCTGGCTCTCAATACTAGAGAAAAATGTTGACTAGATTAGGAAAGTATTACTTCGGAACTTCCAGAATTAGTAAACGCTGCCTCTAGTATTCAAAATTAGTAAATAATTTTTCAACTCTTTATATTAGAAACAAAAAAACATTTCAGGTTTTAAAAATTATTAAAATATTGCCTCTGAGTTCCCCAATTTAATGGTTAAAAATTAACAAAAATTATCGCATTTAAGTTCAAAAATTAGTAAAATTACGTCTACAAAATTAAAAAATAATAAAATGTCGCTTCCAATTTTTAGTAGGTCGCCATTGTGTTAACAAATTAACAATTATCTCCCTATTCCAAAAGTCTTTTGTAGTTTCTGGTTTCCAAAATTAGTAAAATACTTCTTAGATTACCAAAACAATGTTTCATTGAGTATGTAAAATTAGTAAAACTACGTCTTCAAGTTTAAAAATTTGAAAATCTCGTTTCCGACTTATAACATCAGAAAAAATATTGCTTTTGTATTTATTAATTTAACAACTGGTACAAAATACTCTCTCTAACTTCTAAAATTGCAACAATATTGCCTTCGGCTTCCACAATTAGTAAAAAGTTCCCTCTGGTTTCTATAATGAATATAAACATTGTTTTTGAGACTCAGAATTAGTAAATAAATGCTGCCTTCAACTCACAATAATAAAAAAATGTCGTCTCCATCTCCCAATTAATTTAAACATCACCTTAGTGTTTTTGTTAATTTAAAAATTGGTATAAAAAACTACCTTTACTTTCTACAATTCGTATAAGGTGACCTTGAGCTTACCAAATTAGTAAAATGTTACCTAGAGCTTCAAGAATTAATAAAATGTTGACTGTATCTCTAAAATTAGTAAAGTGTTGCCGCTAGCTTCCCAAATTATAATGAAACAAAAACATCGTTGCCCTTGTTTTCATTGGTTTAAAAATTAAAAAAATACATCTCTGGGATTCAAAATTAGTAAAATGTTTTCTCCGGCTTTCAATATTAAAAAACATATCCTCTTTGCCATTGCAAAAGTGCTATAAAATATTATCTCTAAGTTCCAAATTCAGTAAAATGTCGTCTGAAGTCTCCAAAATTGGTAAAATGTCTCTGGTTTCCAAAATTAGTAGAATATTACTTTCAGCTTTTAAAATTAGGTACAAAGATGTTGTCACTTTGTTTATATTTATTTAGGAATTGATAAAAAGTGTAAAATCTGGCTTCTATAAAATTAATAAAATAATGTCTCCAAAATTAAAAATTGGTAAATAAATGTTCTTTTCATTCTCAATATTATAAACGTAATTTTTTTTATTTAACTACGTAATTTAAACTTATTTTATTCCGAACATATTTTTAGACATGGAAAAACTGTTTACAAACTTTTTTTAAAAAAAAATACTTTTCAAAAACTGTTAAAAAGTGATCCATGTAATATATATTAATGTATAGAGAGAGTGGTTAGTTTCACTTAGCTGTTGAGAATAACCTATGTGGCTGCAAAAAGCAATACTCTCGTATTTATGTCGGTAGAGACTGAAACAAAACCTGAGAGAACGAGATATCACAGTGTATATTTATAAATATGAGTATTTAATGGATAGATATCGTGAGAGCAAAAAAATTTTTAATTTGTGTAGAATGTGATTGCTTACATTTTGTTTCGATGTGATTCCTTTCGCGCAATTTGTTGTGATCGGGTTATCCTCGTGTAAAACGCTGACATTTCCATAGCAGAGAGCACCATAAAGTAAAATAAAAGTACATTTGTCGGAATTCTATCCGGCAATAAGCAAAGTGAACCCTCGAGGCAGTGCAAGCCTGGCACTATTTCAGTTGATTTTTTACCTTTCCGGGATCAAGGGACGCTTCGGATGTCACAAAACGTAAAAACTGGGTAATATCACGTAGTGACTCAATAAACATTTCCATCTAAGACACGCGCTGACGTTCAACTTATCCGGAAATCCGGTTTTTATAGTCAAGAATTGCCAGTTGGCATTTTATAAAAATTTCAGTTGTTAAATTGAGAAATTCCGGTTTTAAATGCCTGATGATGGATGGCTTGCGGTGCATATAAACAAAAAATTTAAATGTATAGAGGGGCTCCCACAGGAGTGGAATATAATTTAATTTAGAAACAAGATAAAAGTGGAACGTGCTAAGATTGAATGTGCGTCTAGGACCGAATTCGCTCTAGACGTGAAACTTTTTTTTACTCGCCTCAGCTTAACCCCTAAACAATTTATAGACGATTTATCAAGATAAACGGATCCTTATTGAATTAAATTGCGATAATAGCTTTGGCCAACCAGAAAGGTTTATTGGGAATTTATAAATGGCTAACTCTTTGTTGCTTTTTACCACTTTCAGCAATTATTTTATCTCTAATCGGCTAGATACGATCCGCTTCACTATATCTCAGGATTAGGAACTTGTAAAGAAACGGGTGAAAAATTACGACAAATTGAAGACCTTTTTAATCCTTTAAACCGGAAATATCTCCAGTTTCAGTTTTTGACCACGAAATTTCTGTTTGTTAATATCAGATTACGCAAACACGCCTAGATATTCAGAATGCATAGTTCATTAGCACCATTAATTCTGATGAGGATTCTGTTATTGATTTTAAGATAACTACCGCATAAATTGCTACAATTGGTGCAGAAAACAATCCACAGGACGTTTCAGCTTGCTGAAGCGTTTAACCAAGAGATCTGAAAGCTGTAAGAACGCGTTTCTGTTTCTGAAAGTGAACTTTCCGCTTTGTCAATTTTGCATGTGCATAACTGTTTTGTTAGTTTTGCAAGTCGGTGGCGAATTCAGTGAAGTCGAGCTTTCATAATATTTCTTTGTCGAAGATGTTGGTTGGCAGTGGACGTCCCCTCGCGATGATGTTATTGCATTATTCCATTATAGGCGAAGTCATTGTTGGCAGTATTTGGCATCGCCGAGGGAAATGCAAGTCTGTCGTCTGGGCGATGGAGGCGCGGTGTGAATGATAGTGCAATATGCGGGCAGGAGGTCGAAGGACCGCCTGGGATTGAGCTTGCCCTCGGAGACAGCCCGTCGCGAAAATTGAACGCCGTGAGACGAATTGCTGAACCAAACGGAGGGAAAGATTAGCGAAACTTCAACCAAAATAATCCCAGATACCAAAAAATAGTTTTTTGTTACAGGGTTTTATAACAGTGACTTTTTGATTGGCATTCTGATTGCTAAATGACGTACTTTAACGCACTAGTGCCTTAAAATAAAAAATACAGTTTTTATTTTATTTATTTATTTCAGATTTCAGATTAAGATTTCAGATTTCTTTCCTGAACTTCAATACAAGTGGAAACGGTACTTGTAGACGCCACTTCAGATTTGCTATTTTCGTCACAGATTCTTCTTTTCCTAGATACAGTTTCTTCTTTTCCCATAATTTTCATCGAAATTGCCTTTTTTGCTTTCAACAGAGTTTTCTATGTAACTTTCCGCAACAGAACTCGATCGCCATCCTCCATGTTTTTTGAGTAATGTAATATCTGCTCCTGAATCTGCAAAGAATGGTGCTGAACAACGGCGAAAGCAGTGCCCGGTATATTCTTTTGCATTTAGAAGACCAAGACATTCTGCTATTTTTTAGGCATACTTCCAATAGTATTTATACCAACGGTTAGCGTACAGCACCTGGAATTTCTATAAATCAAGAAAAATCTCTGATGTTCAGTATAAAGAGGTCGAAGCTGTGCGTATTTGCGGAAAATTTCTAAGAAACTAATTCCATCTATAAATCCTTCAGTTACTGTAAACATTCGTGAAATTTGTGTCTTGGTGTTCGGTGTTTCACTTTAATAAAACTTTTACAATCTTCTATATCGTCCACCTTCCAAAACGTAATTTCTTCTCTGCGTAACGCGCCAAAAACCCCAGTAATTAGCACTGTCGTCTGCCTACTGGTACAATGAGAATGTTCGATTAAGATCATTATTTTTGAAAGAAAAATCTGTTATAAAACGCTGTAATAAAAAATCTTGAATGCAATACGTTGCAAAATCCATGTCCTTTAATCCAAAAGATTTACGTCGCGTGTTTAAAAGACTCTCTTTTTGCAACTTATTGCATTAATAGCTGTTTTATCAAATTTTGTATCGTCCTGTTGTAAAATAATTATGAGAAGTCGTGCTGTTGTTCATGTAAAAGAGAATAAATTGGGGGTTGGGTGAAGGAATGTTTCAAGTGTTACATGGTAATAACCCCCATGATGGACGATTTACATCACCGCAACACTTATATCAAATAGATAAAGGGCTTTGTAAGTGGTTTAAGAGATAACACATCCATAGTTTCCCCTATTAGCGGTGAAGTGCTATACATCAACGATCCAATTATCGACAACATGAAGCTATGGTTATAATCAACATCAATTGAGGAAAAAGTGGACCACGAAGGAGGGTTCCAATCGGCGTTGAAGAAAGTTTATCACTTGGGGTTAGTAAAATAACTCAATTTCCTGGCTGGAATCGGTAATTATTGGTTAAAGGTTGAAAATAAGTGTCGGTGTGAAGATAACGTGGACATAAATATGGTAATTCAGTGAAAATTGTGGAAACCTTTACGATTCAATTATTTTCGACCCCCGGTATTGATTTTCCTGACTTGGCACTTTTCTGCAAATTAATATCAGAGTTGTTAATGAATCTTCTGGGAAGGTCAAACGCTTGCAATTAATTCTACGAGTTCGTTATCGTGCTACAACTCTTCCTCCCAGATCATTTATATTCAAAATTTGTCGCAAGCAAAAATGTAATTTTGCACCCGAACAAAAATCACTCGAAGCGATAATTGGCAGGGAGTGAAATGCACACATGAGGCAATAAAAGTTCGGAAAAGCCGCCTGAAGGGTGTACAGAACCATAAAAAGCCAATAGGAATCTTGAGTGTTTTTACGATTTTCTAAAAAGGCTTCAACTAAATTGAATCCAGACTGTTAGGACGGTCCTCAACTCACTCATAAATTATGCACCCTCAATTTACTGAGGATTAACACAAAAACTAAATATGACAGATTGAAATTATGACCCAAAACGCAATTTTTTTCCTCGAGACTCGGGTTGCAGCCTCATGTTACAGCAAAGCTTATTAGTCTGCCAAAAAACGAAATCTTCTCTTCTTCTATTCAATTAAAAATTGTTTTGTGATTACGTTGCGCGATTTTTCGATCGATCCGACTTACGATAAAAGACCTTTTAAGACGCAGGAACACAATCCCTTTGCATGAAAGTGATTACGTCTTTGAAACTCGATGGAACTTATTGTATAATGTATTTTGTATCGTAAGCGGACTACTTTTCGCCACCCTTCATAAAGTTTCAGCCGTATTCTTTATTTCCTTTTCAAGACTTATTTCCATTAAAGTTGTGTACGATGCAAGCCATCAGGTGTTTCCCCCTTGTGCGTCCATCATATCGGAATTTTATTGCGATAACAAATTTTTCGGGAGTGTTTGGACGCGTCATAATTTTACTTTATTTCAGCGCGAATGCGTGTAAAGCCGGCTTTAAACTCTGAAGGGGAAAAGAGTTCATCAGTATCTCACCATTAAAATGCTCTCTGGCGTGCACTAGAGCGCAAGGAAAAGGAAAGGGGGTCTAAACAAAGTGCGTGAATTTCACTACCAGCTCCCCAATTAGAGAACGGTAGAAAAGAGAAACATAAATTCATCACAAGGATGAGATTTTACGACCGAGAGGGTGAACCTGCGGCCACACCAACAACAATATTTTGCATAATAAATTCGACACGGTCATAACACAATTAAGATAAAGAGAAATTTGATATTCAACCAAAAGGGAGTATTGAACCATGTTTCAACAACTGACCAAATTTCTCTTGCAGATTTAAACTTCTAAAATCGTCTTTTTGTCAAAAAATTTTAGATACTACTCAGAGAAATAATAGCAATTCTTAGTTTTCAGTCTTTCAAAGGTATGCCAGAGATGTACCGCATCTTCTTGGCTTTTGAAAATGTACCTAGAAAACCCATTTTTAACCGTAGCTAATAACTTGTTTATTTCAAAGTAACCTCTATTTTGACTAGCCTGTTGTAATCCCAACTCAGAAATTTAATTTCCATGCCCATCGTCTTTAATGTATCCAAAAACTTCCCACTTAATAGAATAATTTACTGTAAAGGATAGGTAAAAAAATACAGCCTGATTTAGATAAAATAATAAACCTGATGATCTGGCGATACAACTTAAAAAACAAATTTCAATTACGTCTTTGATCTAATTTAAATTAAGATTTTCAAATTGAATCCAAGTTATCATCTGCATAACCCTGACATTATCGCAGAAAACGGTCATTTGTGCCAGAAAGAGAAAATAAAAAACTCATTTTAATGTATCTATACACCAATACAAAATGTATAAAAGAATAAAGCATTAAAGGTAGAGAAACAGAATTGCAAATGCAAATCGTAATTAAAAGTAGATCAAGACGTAAATAAAATTTGTTTTTTTTGATTGCATCGCAAAAACATCGGGCTTATTATTTTATCTAAATCAGGCTCTATATGAATATTAGGGTAGGCCAAAATCGAATATTTTTTTTAACTTTCGATACTTCAAAATTGGATTATTAAGCATAGTTTGCAGTCATCTAGAACCATATTACAAAAATTTGAAAAAAACAGATTGTTGTTTTAGCTCTTAAGACACAATTTGTCTTATTAAATATATATTTGTCTTAAGTAAATTTTTTTGGTAGTTCTTGGCAAGTGAAAGCTATGAGTTTATCTGTCTCGTGTTCAATTGGAAGTTAATATCTTCTATCTAGTCAAATTGTAGTTTGAAGAATTAAGTTATTTCCAAAAACCTATGACAGAAAATGGTTTTATTCCTTTCGTACGCGTCTGAAATCATTTTTAGAGCCACATGCGATGATCAAGATAATACCTCGCTAATATTAATTTTCTTGGTGGCTATGTAAACGTCTGCCTGACTAAATTTTGCGATTTTTATCGTCTTTTATAGGTGGCGCCACGTGGCGTCACCATTTTGGTCGGAGTGCTTATTATCTTCATTTTGCGGTTGAATTGCAGATTGGTCTGTTGCTTTCTGATTAAAATTTTTGTCGTTATTTAGAAGCAAAATTAAAAGTCTGACAAGTTTAAGAAAGCTTACTAGAACCTGCGTCATGGTCTTGAGTATCAGTCGAGCTTTTAAAGTAAATTTAAAATTTAAAAATTGAAGCTAGGACATACTCGAGATAGTTTGTAGCTGGTTAGAATCACATCATAGGAATTTGAGAAAACCAGATTGTGATTTTAGCTCGTAAGACTCAGTTTGTCTTAATTAGTAAATTTTTTTGGTGTTTCTTGTTAATTTTGGCTGTTCTACAGTATAAGTGAGCAGGAAAGGAGAGCTATAAGTTTATCTGACTCGGTTCAATTAGAAGTCAATATCTTCTATCTAGCTGAATTGTAGTTTGAAAGATTAAGTTAGTTCTAAAAACTATTCTTTTCGTACGCGTTTGAAATCATTTTTTGAGCCACACGCGACGTTTAAGATAATATCTTGATAATATTAATTTTCTTGGTGGTTATGTAAACGTCTGTCTGACTAAATTTTGCGACATTTATCGTTTTTTCCAAGTGACGCCACGTAGCGTCACCATTTTGATTGGAGTGCTTATTATCTTCATTTTGCGGTTGAATTGCAGATTGGTCTGTTGCTTTCTGATTAAAATTTCTGTCGTTGTTTGGAGGCAAAATTAGAAGTCTGACAAGTTTAAGAAAGCTTACTAAGGCCTGCGTTATGAAGTCTTGGGTGACAGTCGAATTTTTAAAGTAAATTTAAAACTCAAGAATTAAAGCTGGGACTTACTGGACATAGTTTGTAGTCAGCTAGAACTACATTACAGAAATTTGAAAAAACCAGATTGTTGTTTTAGCTCTTAAAACTCAGTTTGTCTCAATTAGCAAATATTTTTGGTGTTTCTTCTCAATTCTGGCTGTTCTGCAGTATAAGGGAGCAGGAAAAACGCGCTATGAGTCTATGTTCCTCGTGTTTATTCATCTCAATCAAAATTTCTGTCCCGAATTGCAGCTCTTTGATACCGACATTATCTGTATTATCGCAGTGCTGAACAACTAATCGAAAATTAATCCCGCACCGGGTACAGTTTGCATAATATCACGACATGTCCGACCGGAGTTGTGGGAGAGATTAAACGTAAAGTCTGTTAGCTTAGCAGCTTGTCTCTCACATAGCATGTTTAAACGCAGATTAGTGGCCTGTAAGTGTTGACCTTTAAGTCTCTCTTCTCGTATTCTCCCGTGATTGTCCTTTTCAAAATCGATTTTGGCTAAATCTTTTTCCGATTTTGTTTATTTAAATTTCAATTAGCTTCTCTTAATTTATAGACCGAACAATTGGGCAATTATGTAAATCGATTTTATGGCTTTTTAATGACCCGTAATCAATCTACAAAACAAAGTTGAAGAGTTGGAGAAAGAGATTCTGTGATTTTTACCAATTCGCTTCCCAGTGATATATTGCCAACTGTTGTTTTTAAACTTTAGCCATTTTGAAATTTTATTTACGACTGAAATAATTTTAATACAAAACCGAATTTTTATTTGGTCAACACGACCCATTCTACTAAATCTCCGCCATTGAAGAGAGTGCCTAAGGCTCGTGTCGGACGCAAAGAGGGACCTAACGCAATTAATCGGAATGGAATATTTAAGTGAAGCTAAATTTTCTTTTTAACTTTGTCCCCTCGTCGAGACTCGCCATTCGCAAACTTAAATTATGGAATTTATGGAAAATAGCAGTGCAAATTAGCATTGTTAAATGCCCCTCATTTTCATGCAAAGAGGGGACTTTTTCACACTAAACTAATTTTCGGGGTTTATTTTTCATTTGGTGGATTTGTTTCTTCCGAATGGGGAGCGACGCCCCCAGATTTGCGCTGACGGATAAAAAGCAGATGGTGGATGCACCTTCAGTTTGAAAAATTAGATAGATTTTGAATAAATTTCATTTTCTTCTATCTAAGTGTGAACATAAATTCATTTTGATTTATCGGCCGACAATCCGGCTCTGTATCCAGATCGTTAGCAGAAACACACCTATGTCTCCGTCTCCAGTTTAATATGCAGATGCTGTAAGCTACAAATCGCACTCTTTAAAAAAATCCTCCACACCCTTCAATTCCAACCGATTGTACTTGGTTAAATCTCCAATCAATTGATATTCCACCACTTCTATCATAACTAAACCTTGCAATAATAACTGAGGTAGGTCTTGGAAATTCAAATCAAATTTGCAGTTTGACATCTGCTTCGAAATCAATTATTTCGAATAATTACTAGTCTGGGAATTGTCACTTTCGCTTCCATTTGTGTGAGACTCACGTCGGTGAAAATGTGGAGTGAAAAAGGTAATAATCCACAAATGAGTAGCAGATTTTGATGTTATCACATCATGCGAGAGATATCATCGGATCGAGAGACATGTGTTTAATATAAACATCGGTTTAAAATGGAGATAGAGCCGACATGTCTGCATGAATTTACCATAATATGTAAATGGGAGAATGTGGGGTCCTACACTCCCACAAAGAGAAAACCGTCTTGCGTTAATGTGAAAATATCTAGAAAATAGGTCCTTCCTAAAAAATTATTACAGGCACAGGGGAGATTAGAGGGTAACTACTGCCAAAATTTAATAAAAAAAGTTTAATAAAAAAATAAATTCTACAAAAAATTGTAGAAAAGATGACTTAATGACAAAAAAATTCGGAAGATTAATATGTATGTTTTACAAAAAAAAAAAAAAAACGAAGAAAATATAAGAGTAATAATACAAAAAGAATTTAAAAAGCAATAAGTATTTGAAAAAATGAGAATAAGAAGAACGACTACTATAAAAGAAAGTTAAGAATAGTAAAAAACCAAAAAAAAATTCTAGATTAATAAAAGAATAATCCTTCGAGCCGAATACTGAAAAAAGTCGTAGCAGCTGCAGAGTAATTACAATAATTTTTGCTTCAAACATCCAAAAATCTTTATTTTACTTATCTATATCAAAGTTTTTAATAGAATTAAGAGCTGGAAAAAACAGTTTGTACAGTTTTTTTTTCTTAATTGCAATAAAAACTTATTTTTGTAACAGAAGCAGAAGTATGTAAATTTATAAACGAAGAAAGAAAAAGAAAAAACAAATTAAGTGAGAATATAAGTATGGATAATTGGAGGGAACACTTTATAAAGGTTTTAGGAGGAAGTAACAATAAAAGTATCTTGTCAAAACATGAAGAATTCCAAGTGGAAATAAACAATCTTTCTAAAGAGGAAATTGAGAAACAAATGTTTAAGTTAAAAAAAAGCACCCGGAAAAGAAGAAATTCCAAATAAAGCGCTGTTGTTTGGTACAAAAAAGCTATGAGAAAGAGTATAGGAAGAGCCAAATGCAGTGTGGATGGGAGGAGGCTTTGCTATAGAGTAGAGAAAAGGGTTAATTGTACCAATACATAAAAAAGAGGATAAAGACCAAGCTGAAAACTACCGTGGTATATCCTTACTTAATACGACTTACAAATTGTTGCGATGGTTTTAGAAGAAAGATTAACAAAAAACATAGACGAAAAAAGTATGTTTACAGACGGACAGACAGGGTTCAAAAAAGGAAGAGAAGCCATAGACAATGTATGCATTTTGAGACATCTAGTAAAGAAAGAAATAGACAAGGCAGAAGGACGTATGTCTCATGGATACCACACTGTCAAAAAAGTTTTTGACAGTGTGGATAAGGAATAATTATAGCAGTATCTTAGAGAGAAAAAGGTGTGTACTTACTTAAGAATAACGTAAGCAAAATAGAAGAAATTTACGAGGAAACTATTAACCAAGTAGAAGTAGGCAAAGAAGTAAGTAAAAGTTTTTGGACAAATGAAGGTGCCAGAGAAGACTGTCCATTGAGTCTTGCACTATTCTTAGCATATATGAGAGATATAGATGAAGTTTTAAGTAGAGCGCAAGTAGGAAGAATAGTTGTAGACAGAGAGAAAGTGTGGTCCCTGGCGTTTGCAGATGATTTAGTTGTTGTAGCAAAAAGCAAGAGTGAAATAAAAGAAATGATAAAGGTTATGGAAAGATATGTAAGAAAAGAAAACTTCAAGTTGTATGTAGATAAAACAAATATGAAGGTGTTTGGAAAGAATATAAGAATCGAGAAAGAAAATGAATAGAAATGGGAAGGAAAATAGAATATTGCAACAGTGCTGAGCTAAAATTAAAAAAGCAAATGGTAATGTTAGGTGGATAGAACGAGATGACTACTATGAGAAAAATAGGTATGCGTGTGCAGAAATTGAAATAATGAGAGAAGAAGGAAGAACAATGGAAGGAGAACTAAAACAAAGAGATGCTAACATAGATAAGCAGGAAAGAATTGCAAGTATAAAAGATTCAAGGTACAATTTAAAATGTGCCCTAATTTTTACCACCGAACTGCCAAAATTTGTAAATAAAATAAAAAGTAAAAATAAAAAATGGTTGCAAGATACAGATGTGGGAATAAAAAAAAAATGAATTTTGGAGAGAAGATTGGGAAAGAATAGACGATAGAACATTGTTTGTCAGAGTGTGTAGAGTTAAGAATGCGAGTATGAAAGGATACAAGTTCTAAACGCAAATGGAGAAGGAAAAGAATGAATGAAAGAAGTTACGTGTTTTAGAACAAAATTGGAGAAAAATTATTTTTTGTATAAAAGATTGTATAAAAATGGTATATAAACTTTCAAATTCATAAGACTGTAAAGCCAATTAGGCACTAAAAACAATAAAATATAGATATAAGAAGATTTTGAAAAACAATATGTGTTTGAAAAAAATGAAAATAACAGCCTATCCAAGAGAATAGTTCAATCCTCCTCAATTCCTCCCACACTCCTTAAAAAACAATCTTAGTAACGCCTTTGACAATGTCCTATATTTCGATATGAAAAAATAAGCAAAGACGCCGATTTTTTTAATTGATTTTGGTCTTTTAATTCATTGTCAGGAATCGAAGTGACGTTTCGATTTGAGCCGTTTTAGATAATCGAATCTTGTGTAGTCGAAAACCCGTCTGTGATTTCGGTATGAATCTGACAGGATGTAGCGTTCTCCATTTCACGCATGTTTGCCGTCTTCTGATCCGTCTGGACATTTGTCAGAGGCATTTAGTATTGTCTGAGCAAGTTCGCAAACAATCTTGACGTCCCTTGTCGTCGAAACTTTTATTATTGTGTCGGGGAAAAGATCCGAGCTTTAGTTATGTCACACCCAATATCTCCTATAAATTTTGAGCTTTTCTCTGAAATTGGTTCAATCGGTCAGCTAAACGGATTTATCCTTGTAATAATCGTGTTTTGAGCAAATTACTGTCGAGGAATGATTTTAATTAAATTAATATCTGAGGTTAAAATTGTTGGCTTGTTTCGTTTAGAACAGCCATAGTTTAGTTAAATTTCCTGGCGAATTTCCGACCGACGAGTCGTTCTACGTTCTCTCATATCATCCAGATTCCGCTTTTTTCTGGGTCACAGATCTAAAAGACTTGTCTCAAGATATAGAGATAGCATTCCGTGGCTGTTTCAAACATCCTAATGTAAATATTCTTTCTATTTTATTTTCCGTGTGCGGATTTGCGTTCCCTCGAGATATTTTAACTCGGATATTTACTGCTGTATATTACAAAACCTGGCCCAAGTCGAAATTAAACCGGTAATCACAACCGAAACTGAATTACCTTCTCTACTACAGTAACATAAAGAACGATAAACTCACTACAGATGAAAAGCAAGAGATACTTTCACAAATTGAACCACGTTTTAACAACAAAAAAAAAAACAAAAATATCATATACTACACATTACAACACAAATAAATCTCCACTGAGCAAAACTCAACAATTATAACTTACAATATTAATTTAAAAAATTTCCTTAATTTTTATTTCTCAATTAAAATATGTGTGTTTAAAATTCTGAACTGTCTAATTATAAAATTACTACAATTTTTTTGTGAAACAAAATAACTATTGTTAAAGACTTTCAGGTTTTAATTAAATCTAAATGTCAAATTCATAATTTTCAAATAAATGCTATTCGTCAAAAATTTTCTAAAGTGACTTCTGAAGCAAATTTTAGGTGCAAGAGAAATCAGTACTGTCACATGTTAAATACGTTGATGTTAAAACCCTAAATATTAACAGAATTTTACGTATCAAGTGCAGAAAGTGCGGTTTTCCTGGTCTAGTCCATTAGAAAGGTTTTTTTGAGAGCAAAATCAACAACTTTCTGGACGGGTGCAGTTAATTTATTTTAATAAAAAAATTAATCAACGTTTGCAATATACTTTTCGTCATAAAACCAAAACTGGTTTGGTAAAACTGCTCATCTGTGTCTCTTAATAATAATAGTTATTTGTGTGTCAAGACCTTAGACCATTCACGAATCCGCTTCGCTGTAATGGACTGCTAATACGACTCAGAAACACACGAAAACATCTAAAGGACAAAAATATATCTTGGTCCTTTGCTGTGCCGGAACGATTTCAAGTTTTTGCTCTGTAACGTTGCCATATCATGTTTTTAAATTTAAATTTAGTGTAAGAAAAAAAAATATAGGTCTGCAGAATAAAATAAATTGTATCAGCTTTAAAAATTTTGCAAATGTTACATGATGATTCGATTTAAAACTGGCTGTTTGTTTTTTTTTTTATCCCCAACTTTGAAGCAAAATAAATTTGATAACTGCGTTCACCGGCGCGCGGTGTTGAAAAGAAAGAAACAAAATATATATCTCTGTCACTTGCATGTTGGCGTGTAACTCACGCACGGGAAGGTTAGGAGATTGGCAGTCCATTACAGTGAATGGTCTAAGGTGAAGACCAAAAAGTAGTTTTTTTTCGGTCGAGTTTTTTTTAAAGACTGAGGCGAAACCGAAGCCAGAAAACAGGCGAAGCCGAAAAAAAGTTTTTGGTCGTGGAATACAAGATTTTTTAGTTGACTTTAAAAAATAAAATGAATTTTTTTCAGTATTAATAAGTTAACTTTTTGACAGAACGGCCGGAAATTCCTCTTTTTTCAGCCGCGTTTGAGGCCGATAAATTCAATTTTAAAGTCGATAAAAAAAATTATTCTTCTTTTATATACCGTTTGGGATAGATCAGAATAGATATAACCGTTTTGGATATTGTCATTGTAGGTACTCCATTTTTGAAAACCCCTTTTCACAAATTTTCTTTAAAGCGTTTTTTTTTTACTTCAGTAGCCTTTGATTCGATGCCAGTGATGCCAGTAGTCACCTCTTATAACAAAATTTAAATTCTGTAGTCCGTTTTAAAAATACAGAAATTTACTTAATTATTTATTTAGAACATAAATGAAAAATAATAATCGATAGAAAATAAATTTTTTTGACAAAAGTTGTGAAAAATTTTGTTTTCTACAATATTGATAACAATACTACAAGATTAGAAAACAGTAAATTAGAAAACAGTCAAATGAGAAAATTTATACTAAATAAATGCCTGAAGATGGCCATAATTAATAAAAATGGCCGAAACATGAAGCACAAATAATAAAAGTGAGAGAATAAGAACCGTATAAAAATTTCTTTTTGTCTTAACAAAATACTAATAGGTAATATTTTTGTAGCAAAAATATAATAAAGATAAGCGAGATATACAAAAAAACCTTTTCAATCCCCTTCATATTTATTTTAATAATCAATTTTTTTTTAATTGACCTCTTTAAATTTATTATAAAGAGAGTTACAACATACTAAAAAATCACAACTCTCCCCAAAAATATTTTTTTTAAATTTTTACTGTGTTCTTCATTATCAAATAAAAGTCAAGACATAGGAAAAAAATGTAAAAAAGCCATTTTTGTATTGACAATTACAATAATAATAATATTATGTAATAAAAATCTTAATTAACATTAAAAATAATACGTGAAAAATGTTTTTTTAGAACAGATAAATATAAAATTTTAAATTCGTCGCGACGTTTCGATATTGTGTTTCGTCTTCTTCAAGGAAGAAATTTAGTTGTTGTTTATTACAGAGCGTCATGGCCATCTGTTGTTTTTTTCTTAACAAGTGGCCATAACGCTACAAAAACTTTTTAAAAAATCTCTTTTAGTTTTGAAGATTCATGGGCTAATTTTAAGTTGAGATAACACCGGTAGTATCGCAGATTTTAATACTTTTCTATGGCAACAACCAATCAAAACAACAAACTCTATTAATTTTCTATGAAAACGAAGATACTACCGGTATTATCTCAACTTAAAATCAGCCCATCAAAGTCCCAAAAATAAATTTATTGTTACTTTTATTTTTACATTTACAAAATTTTTTAACTAAAGTTTGTTTTATATAATCAATTGTCAATGTCAAAATTTCTTGGAAAACCGTACTGTATCACTCTAAAACCTGTATTTACAGACCAGCTTTTTAACATTTTTAAAAACAATCTTTATAAAGTTTTGCACCTTGTTTAAGTCCCTTAGCAGCATTTGTAGTCTATATTTATTGTCAATTATGTTTAAAAAAATATGTCACAACATAACCTTTAACCCTTCACCATTTCATCCAAATAATTAAGATCTCTGTTATTCTAATTGTCAAAATGTCAAAACTGTGATAACTTGTAAACATCTTTTTCGTGTTTCTTGGATCTTAACAGTTTGACAATCAACAGTTTGTTCCTCAAATTTTACGACATTTTTTATGTAGGCGTTTAAAATTGTACTAAACCTTTTTTTGTAACAACAATAATATTCATTATAACAATATTTTTTTAGGTAGGCAGTAAAACACTAATTTCCTCTGTATAATAAACCATAGTACCCAACGGTTACAGCGGCAGTCTTAAAACAACTATTCTTTATTTAAATATCATTGACCGGTCTAACAATAAAAAAGGTGGAGTCTTTTAAAAATGTGCTTGTCGAAAGTACAAGACAGAAGACACCCTCTTTAATAAATTCGTACCACATTAAACTCTCATCAGTTAGTTCATGACCCTTAAAATAAGTTTCTTTCTTAACTCCAATGTTGAAAGTTGGGTCTTAAACCTTTTTAAGCCAGCGACTAGAAAACTGTTGATCTCTCTATGTGTATACCTTGGGTACTAAAAACAGTTGGTAACCAAATAAACAAAAGGATGTTTCCCACTTTCAACAAACACGTGTTAAAGGACTCCACCATTTTTATTGCTTTACTGGTTAAAATCATTTAAATGAACTATAGATTGCGTTTGTTTTTTGTTCATTTAGTTATTTTATAGGCAAAACTAGTCCAAAAAAGTATTGTACAGCCGGTCATAGCCGGAGTTCTTTAATTAATTAATTAAATGTGTGAACCTCTGTAATACTTGAAATGAAAATAAATAAGAAAAATCCACAAACTTTTTTTGTTTGTTAAAAATAACATAAAATAAAACCTCGAATTTTTCTTTTTGTTATTTAATTCTCTGTATTTATTTTTTCGAAATCGCGTCAATATTTGAGCTGAAAACAAACATAGTCTATTAAAGCTAGAAGCAGAATGTTTTTTTTTGTGAATAAAAACTAGTAAAAATACGCTTGTGTGCAGTGGGTAACTAATACGATTACAAAATATGTGCAACGAAAAAATATTTTAATGGCGCATTTCCATTCGTTTCAAGCGATCAGAAAGGATGTTTAATGTATAAATTCGGCTCAAAGTTGGTTAAATACGCTTCGAAAAGCTGATGAAGCTTATTTCGTCGTCCTATCTAAACACGAGTTAAAGCCTAAACTAAAACCTAGAAGAGATTTGAATATAAATATATGCAAATTTGCAATATCTAATCCTGCAAAACATTTTTAATTAAACGATGGTTATTTTTCGGCACACGGGAGGAAAAGCGGGTATTACGAGCGCCGGCTCATGCAATAATTATCGTTATCGATGCGTAATAACAATGAGCAATATACAATGAAAGAGAATGAGTGATGGCTCATGCAGAATAAAGGCCAACGTGGATGTAAAAACATCAAATCACTCTCGAAACATTTGTTTTCCTGTCCAATCGGCACAATAAAAACAACATATCATTCGCTCGATTCATAACAGAAATGAAAAGGATTTTGATGAATCTCCTCATTACGTATTTAAAGTCTCGGCTTTTCCCATTTTCCGATTTTTCCTGTTTATCGAAGAGGATTTATAACAGGGCCTAAAAAATATAATAAACGGACATAATAATAATCAAACGTGCGATGAAATTTATGGTACGGTCCTGGACGCGACGCCATGCATTTTAACCGGACCGACGCCGCAGACGCCTCACAAATATAATTCGTGAGTTGAATTCAATCATAACGCCGAGATCAAACACTTATTACTCTGTAATTTAACTGAAAAATGCGATATTGGAGAATAGCTCGAATTTTTTAAAAGTTTTAGAAAGACGGACTGAATTAAGCAACAAATTCGAAATAATAACACGGCGAGGAAACTTTTATACGCCTACGGTTTTTTCCAAGGGAAGCAAACCAATTTTGCGACGGCGAGGCACCTTCAAACTTTGATAAAGAAAAATTCGAAATATTGACGAAATATGTTTTATTTATTCGTACAAACGACCGACTAAAGCCGCATTAGCAGACGAAACTTGCCACCGAATTTTCTCTCAATCGATAAATTTGCTCGCAAAAGTTATAGATTACGCTTATTATTACAATAATAATAATATTATAATTTAATATGTATTTATTATGTTAATATATTTATGAGCTACAATGTTTTATACAGATTTAATTAAACGAATCCTAATTACATGTAATAATACACTCATATTATTTTAACCGTTTTCATACCGTTTCCTTTCTGTTTTATTATCATAATTGTTACAACATAGCTACAGATTGTTCATTATAAAAATCTCGCAACTAGCTATGAGAAGGAGAACTATGTCGTATATTAGACAATCATTGTTTCTTGCATAGTGAGCTACTAATTCAACAAAAATATAAAATATAGATGGCTCTCATCAAATCCAATATGGCTGATTTAAAATGAACAAAAAAATGTTTTTGCGTTTTGTGTTTTGGTGTTTATTATCTTTCTGTTTTTGTTGAGATATTTTTGTGTTTTCTTGTTACTTCTTGTTTTATTATCTCCGTTTTTCCTTGAAAATTATGATGCTCGGTCTATAACCTCACAAATAAATGTAAAACGCCGCTTAAAAAAAGTTTCTTGTGTTTGTGGAAATAAAAATAGACCTTTTGTTCTTAAAAATCTTCTAAAAGGGAGTATTTTCTTTATAAGCATTGTCTTTATAAACAATTCTCGTACAGTTAATTGTTTCACCTATAATTATACATCAAATAAAAACTCTTAATTTTTTAGGGAGGTGCGTTTTGGTTGAAAAACTGTTTTAATTAAAAAAATTATATTTTTTGGCACTTTTCTCTAATTAAAACGTACACAAAATGTTTTTTTTTTTTTTTGTTAAAATTAATCCTTTGAAATGACTCTTGTTTAGACAAACTTACTGTACCTTCATGACAGCAACAAGTGAACAGGCTAACAATGTGTTTATAAATTAGACACACTTTAAAGATATTGAAATAAACAATGTATTATAATTATTTTAATTATTTAACAAAATAAGATTTTTTTTAGATCTTAACGTTTGTCACGGGTGCCGCTTTATTGTCGCACAAATTCAACAAGACCTACGACGGCCTGTTTGTAGAGATCTAACAAACTAGCTCATATTGCGAGTGAGAGAAACCTTTTATTTTTGAGACAGCGTTAAAACAGTACGTCTTAGTATAATCATTGTAAAATGTGGTAAAATTCTTGTAAAATAATATTCTTGTATTTTGGGTTGCCGCTTATTAAAAAAAGCAAAAGTACACTTACAAAGATTGATTGAAATTTTATTTTGAAGTAGTCGATAAATAAAATTATCAAAGACATTTAAAATAATTGTTTTTTGCAAATATGTAAATAGCTCTCTATATGTTTTTTTATCAATAAACATGAGGTATAATTTGCTTCTTTATTTTAAATTTTTACAGAATACCAAAATAAGATATTCATACAACTCTCATAAAATCCATTTGTGGCATATATTCAGGTTTTAAAACAAGCACTAAATCGATACTCACCTAGTTTTAATAATAGTAAAAACAATTTTTTATAACTCAGTTTATCTATTACATACCTTACAAAGACCACCTACTTAAGCTAATAAGAATATTACGTTCTACACCTCCAATTTTAGACTGGCAAAACCGAAAATGAACTAATAATATCAGATAATTGTTTTTGGTTTTATCAGTACAAGATTAGAGACATTATACAGGGTGATTTTGAAGTATGTTTGGGAAATTTAACCAGCTGTAGTACATAATAAAAGAAATCAAAATAACCCATCTTGCCTTGTAGAATACAAATGTTTATATTTTTTGGGATACACCTTGTAGAACTTTTTTAAGAAAATTGCTTTTTGAATAAGATACGATGTATTATAGCATTTTTTTCAATATACAGTGTGTGGTTGCTATATATGCAATAATTTTTTTTGATAATAGTTCTAGTTTTACAGAGATGAGGTTTCTACAAATGTTTTTCAAAAAATTTCTACAAACGTTACCAGCTGATAGCTCTTGTTGAAACGATGCTAAAAACCTAATTTGCTTTATACAACTGTTTATAGTTTTTAAAAAATGCGCTGTAAACATTTTTTTTTCAAAAAGCACTATTTTTGAGATACACGATGTATGACAACACTGTTTTTGAGCAACAACTTTTACATCTAAATCTCTAAATTTATATGCTTGAAAACAGTGTTGTCATACATCGTATATCTTAAAAATAATGATATTCTCAAAAGCTATAAACATTTGTATAAGACAAATTGGGTTAATTCGACTTCTTTTATTATATACTATATAGATGGTTAAATTTCCCAAACATACTTTAAAGTCACCCTGTATAACGCTAATAGCTTATATTATGAGCAGAAATCTTTGTTAGTAAAATTTGCAATTTCTCATACAAAGAGAAGAAACAAAGTACAATAAAATTTTAATTATCTGGACGTGAAAACAAATAAATATTAAGTGCGACAAAAAAATAGAAATCTAAGAGCCACAAAATCTGTGGGGAGCTTAATAAGCTAATTTCAAGTTAAGATAATTACGGTAGAATCTTCGTTTCCATGGAAAATTTAAAAAAATTGAGATTGTGATTGATTGTTGCCATAAAAATGAATTAAAATTTTCGATACTACCGGTAGTATCTCAACTAAAAATTAGTCAATAAAACACACATTATGAGACAAATATGTAACATCAAAAAAATTACAAAAAACAAAAATTTTAAACAATAACTAATTCAATACTTAACTATAAAAGAAAACTTGAACAAAAAAAATAAGTATCCGAGAAAGAAAACATTAACAAAAATGTATAATGACCAAAAATAAAAAAACAATGCATTAGAAAACAAATAAGATAGTGGGAATGGGAGAGACTCTGATGTAGCGATAATAAAGACACAAAGAATGAGATGGTTGGACCATGAAGTACGAATAGGACACGAGAGACCAACATAAAAAAGAAAAAAATGGCGGGTAATAGCGTTAGTCCGAATTCGGTAAATTGCTATGTATGTTTGTGACAAGGTTTATAAGAGCATAGCACTAGTAGGTATGATTATTTTCATTTATAGTATTGTTGCTGAAACTATGTTGTTCCGTTGGCGTTATAAGAAAAAATAAAAAAAACAGTTTGTTATTATTATTATTTTGCACTATGCGCAGATGTGAAGAACTAGATACAAGTAGTAATATTGATTGGTGAAGCAATCATATGTTTATTTTTAATAATGTCTTTTTAATCCTGTAAAAAGTAATTTATAATTTCAATTAGTTTTTCAGAAAAATCATATTACTTGATATTCTGCATTTGATTTATTGATGTCTAAAAAAAATTAAACTTGATTTTAAATTGCCGTCAGTAGCAGGGATTCGTCCGATCCTTCCATCCACTTTTTTCTAATTCAATAAATTCTGCATATCCGCTGAATGGGTTTTGGTAGAAAATGAAAAATGCACAATCCCCCACAACCTGTATATCTGTCATGTGAAAAACACTCTGTTTATCCAGATTTACAGTTTTGTGGACCGAAATTTGTTTGATCTTCCACTAGATTTCCATTATAATGAATCGAATAAATCCCCTGATTTTTGAGTTTGTCTTCCGTCCAGCATACAAAGCGGCCTCATTTCATTACATTACATTAAATATTAATTAACAAAGAGCTTTTGTTTTTGACACCCGGATATACAGCCGCACTGATGCGGATATTCTCCCGACCGCAACAAACAATTTTTTTGTGCAATAATTGCATAAAATTGCGGTCATACGCAAGGATTTAATATCGGTAGAAAATGAGCCTTTTTTTTAATTGTCGGCTTGTATCGACTGAATTTTCGTAATAAAGCCGGCGATTCCATTCCACACAGAAAATTTCATCCATATTTTATTCGAGGAGTTGTTTATACAAGCCACGCTTGCCAACAAAGCAAAAAGTTTAATAATATGTGAGAATTAGTAAGCGCCTGATTTTACCCTCTTCTACAAGAATTCTAAAACTACATCGAGAACGTGCCTAGGGTCAAAAGTATGCCTAGTGCAACGGATGCTGCATTATCAAACAGACCACAATCCTTCTTGTTCATGAACTATGTCAAGACATTTCAGAATTACACCGGACAATAGCCGGGTTCCTCGCAAAAATTCGCACCATATTTCAGGATTAACTAAAGTAATAATTACGTGCGGTATAAATCATCAAGATTTGGTGGCACAATGGCAGCAGGCGTACAAGAAGGCGCGCTCTAACACGCGTTACATATCATAAAGCTATGGTGCAGATGACAGCCACGATGGCTTGGCGGTTAGGCGGCTGCTGCTATAAGCAGGAGGTGCTGATTTATAGATGACTCTCATTAATTGGGACTCCCACAGATCACTACGCCACTTACGGACTCATTACTTTACCACTAGCACAAAACCAACACCTCGGACTAGGAAGTTACCTGAAACAAAGAACATGAATTATTCAAAACGACAATGATCGGAAACGATAAGTGCTTGCAATTATTAACAACAATCACCATCAACCAACAGTTCTTTGGTAATTACAACTATATAAAAAGATGCTGTTACTAGAGATATTGTCACAGCTTTATGGACTAATTTCAAGTTGAGATACTACCGGTATAATCTCAACTTGAAATTAGTCCACCAGCCAATAATAAAAGTTAGAATTCTATTATTCCGCTGAGTTTAGTGGCAACGTCAGGTGTGAATTTAGACATGATTTTTATGGGATACACCTCAGAGCCGCAGCATTAAAAAAAGAGTATAAAAAATGAATACAAAAATGTTTTTATCCTACTCCACTTCAAAGTTGGCTTATTCTAACCTCTTGACACGTCAGACAATCGCTCTTGTTTCGCTAGGAAAACAAGCATGTCGCAATTTATGGCCGTTAGATGGCGCTGTGTTATATGTCAACTAAAGCCTCAGGTTTTTAAAATCTACCTATTAATGTAGTTTCTACTGCTGGAATACGAAATCTAATACAAAAAATTACGAGTGCTGTAAATGCGAAAGAACTAAAGCCAGGCTAAAGTGTTGCAAAATCAAAAGCTTTGTTTGTCACGACACATAACCTCAAACTAATAAAGAGAAAAAAAATAGAAATTTCACAATCCGTACTGTAATCTATGCTGTAACATTAAGATATCTTGGATGTAATCAACGTCTTTCTTATATAAGTATCCATACTTTGACAAATAACTTTGAGTAGGATTTTTATTCTAATAATGTGTGCACCTCATCAATGAAGCGGTTTTTCCAAGCCTCTTTCTAGTTATATGTAGCACAATATACTATTGAAAGTTTAACTGTCAAATGTTGAGAGTTTTACTCAATGTAATATGGTAGAGAATCAATTATCGCATTACTTTATTTTGCAATCATAATCTTCTATGTAGGCCCCCAAATTAGGGCGTAATCTTTATCTTTATGGCACTCTAAGTTACTAAGCAACACTGTCAAATACAATTTTTTATTTTCTACTTCAAAAAGACAAACAATGACAACATGATGGTATCCGAAGGAAAAGGCGACTATTTTTATAAAGAATTTTTCACAATTCTTACTAAATTCACCAGAATTTAAAGCCCTCTTTTGTCGCCAGGCTTTAAATTTCTCTTGTACTACAATCCCCTTAACTATATCCTTAACACAAAAAGAACTGTCATTATTATTTATAATAACTCTTCTTCTCAGCTCTTCTAAACTTCTATTTCATTTTTTTTTTTTTGAATCTGTGTCTCTAAGCAACGTTTTAAAGCTTTTGGTTTTAGTAGTCATTACAGCACAAGTAACAGTATTGGATATAGCACCCATTACTTTTACTAGAAACTAGGAAAAATAAAGTATATAAAAATTATTGTGACGATTCTGCGCATTCGGGTTCTTTAGAGATAAAAAGATGAATAACAAAAAAATTATTTTAACAACATTACATAAACAACTCGATATTCACACCACAATCGCCGTCGTTTTAATTATGTCGCTTGCTCTTCAGAGATTATCGCTCACTTTATTCGCTTGTCTGGCTTTCGCTAACTGACTGATTAACTCCCGGTCAGTCTCCCTCCTTATATAATTAAACGTCCTTCGCGAATATGCCAGATAGTTCGTGACCTTTCTAGGTTCAATTAAACATGATGAAAACTTTCCCGATCGGTCCATGAGCCAGTTAATGATTTCGGGGAAATTTCACGACTCAGTGCGCTTCCGACGTGATACCTTTCTAGTATTTTCTGGAGCTTTTTATTCCCGTCTACAATTTATAAAACGCGTTCTTTAATACATATGTACTATTTTCACTTCTTTAGAACTTTTCTAATAAAAACCTCTTTTATAAATTATCAAATTTATTCGGTTCCAAAAAAAATTTTTTATGTTATGTAGATTCTTCTGTTTTGTCCACGTTCTTCAAAATCTTTTTTTTTGTTTTGGCTTTGGTTAGCTTTAAAAATGCGTATTATGAAGTACTTTAAATAATCCTAATCGAAAAGTGCTATAGACAAAAGAATTTATTTAATCTTTTAATTTTTTAGTATATTTTTGATTTTATTATTATTATTATTACATTATATGTTTCAAAGTTTAACAAAATCTTCTTAAACTGAAACACTTATAGACTTAAAGACCTACTGGCATTTTCTTTGTTAGCATTTTTTTAAATTTTCTTGGCTAAAATTCAGTTTAAAATTCTTTTACGTTGTCCTATTCTTTTCGTTTGTCCTATTTTCCGTCCTATTTTTTTTTTGTCCTAACATAGATTCCTACTTCTTAGTCTTATCTAGCACTTTAATCATGATGATGTAAATACATAGAAGGACCCCTCTTAAATTGTAAACAAAAATCGCTATAAACCCCTTCTAAATATTAGTAGGGCTGAGATATTATAACCAGGGTGTTATGTCAGCTTACTGCAACTATTAAAATTATTTTTTTTAACACTCCACTTTACAGCATCTATTCAAGATGGCGAAAAAACTTTCCAATATGTTTAAAGACCGTAAATAAAGTCCCCAAAACAATAATTTAAATAATTTTGACCATTTGGCAACATCGTTGGTTTAGAGTTAAGTCGAATGGGTACTTTGTTAAAAATGTAATAATAATTGAAGACATTTAAAAGTTAAATTTGTAAGTTATTAAGGAATTTTTGAAAAGAATTTTGACATAACATAGTCTAGGAGGTACAACAGATTATAAAACACCTTCTAGTTTTCAAAATTTTGTAAAAACATTCTACATTAGAAACTTTTTTTTTGTAAAAACTCCCATTAGAAATTTTTTTAGTATTTTTCCGGGACATACAGTCCCCTCGAACGCACTGGAGAACTTTATTATGAAATAGTTTTAATCAATTTTCTTATCTGTAAAGTGTTTTTAATTTTGACACCTTGTTTTCTCTTTTTTTTGGTACATACCATTTTGTCCTAGTAGTTTAAATAATCACAACATTTTTTTATATTTTCGTTATATTCTTCTTTTGCTATATTTTTTAATTTTTGACTTTCTTTACTCATTGAGCAATTTACTATTTCAATTTATTGTTTCAAAGCAGTCTTGGCAACCAAATTCTGATCTGTTTTTTTCTTTATTGATCTACCAACATTAATAATTTTTTGGAAGTGTAAAAGGAGCTCGATTAGAGAAAGTGTGTGTCATTATTAATAATAGTGAAAAGCGCTGTCCATTAGTTAAACCGTGGGGCATCTCTTGGAAAATCCAATTTCGTCAATGGAATATGGGAAAGCTTGTCCCGCCTCTTCGAACTTTGAAAGCTATCAGCTTTTCACAGATTGTTGTTCGTATGCATGTTGCCAACGGAGACAAGCCATCTATACTTTATGACTGCGAAGGGAGCTTCCGTCTCTGCCTTATTGTGATCGTAAGTTAAAATAGCGCCACCCTCAGTTGTGTTTGATCTGACGTCACTAGTCGTGAATTACACGCTCTGTTAGTGAACGCTCGGTTTATTAACAGACACGTCATTCCTCATGTTTTATTAAAGCCGACATATAAGTCACTCGGCCGCGGTTTATATGCCTCTACCCGAAAAGAGACTTTATTATTTCTCTCTAATAAGTAATGCCTGCAGCTGTGTACTCATTTCCTAATTTCATCTAAGATAACGTCGATGGATCTCTTATCTGCGATGTCAGCATCAAAAGGGATCTCTCGCACCTTTTTGACCAGTTTTAAACATGCTCTAGTCTATCATTGCAAACACTTGACGCTCTCTTCGTGCCAACTTTACCCCAATATTGATTTTATCTGGTTTTGCGTTGGGGAGAATAACAACGAGTAAGCTCCTTTGGTAATTAGATAATGGTGAACTGCAACTAAGTGCTTGTACATTTCTAATTAATTTATTGATGATTGGAACCTTAATTAACGGAAATTTTCACTAAAGCGAAACAAACCAAAAAGAGATTTAAATAACAGTTTCGATTTAGTTCAAGTGGTTTAAATAACCACTACAAGCTTTTTTACTTACAGTTATTGACTAAACAGATCAAAACTCCGAAACTACAGATAGGTTTTGGTTTTGAATGAAAGGATCAGATAACATCCCCAACAAAGTTTCTCAACGGAACGTATTATTTTTAATGGTCTAATCTTTAAGATTTCTTAACAATATTGACGTTTCTTACTACAGAATTTTATCAACAGTGTATTCTAACTTGTTATAATTTTAATATTATTTAGCAAGTTTATTATCAAAGAATTTAGTAGAATTAAGCATTCAGGGTGTTATTGAAGTAATGTTAAAGAATTTAACTGGTTTATATACCATTTTTGTTTGAGTACCGCTATTATAATTTTAAATTAGCGGTTATAATCTTAGAAACGAATCAACTACAACTTCACGACGATTTACGAGCACCCAACGATTAACTGCAAACATGATGTCATCGAGGCCGATTTTTACACTGATTGTAAAAATAAAAAACAAACTTCAACAACAGTGTTGTTATAATATTGTTAAAATATAATTGTTAAAAGATGAGGGCTTATTATTCACAGCTGCAAGTGTTTTAAAACTGTCAAACAAGTCATTTACGGTTCAATGCATAACACAAAAGCAGTGAACAAGTTGAAATCGATGACAATAATTTATTTAGATAATTTATTATAAGCGTAAGTAGTGACTGGGTGTTTATCGTGGAGAGATGAATAAGACGAGTTGGCATGCCCTACACCGACAATGTTAGGTTCTTGGTCAAGGTACAGACACCTTTTACGATGTTTATTCTATTGTCAAGACCACCGTTTGCAAATTTGTAGTGAGAACAAAAGCTATTTCGAGTACAGTGAAAACTATCGTAAAAGGTGTTTGGCCATCGACCAAGACTTCAAGCTTATGCCCACTCCTGTTGTTCCTCCCTCCACGGTGTTTATGGGTAATTTTTTTAGTTTGAATTAATATTGAAGAGTTTAACATAACAGAATTCAATAAGTTGTTGACAATTCAAATAATGGAATGAACGTGAATAAAAAACAGAGAAATGCAATAAAAATCTATTTGTTGAGACGACTGTAGTACGTCAAATGCCACCAATCTGAGCAATACTGGGTGAAACTACAAAGGGGGCTAATCGCACATGCACTGAAAAGTCAATGTCTATCCCGTGGAAATCATCGTTACGTAATTTCGTTACTAATCAAGTTTTGACTAGGTTTTTGCTACTTTTTAACTATTTAACTAACTACTTATCAAGTTTTTACTAGTTTTTTGACCAAATTTAGGCTACCAAGACTGTTTTGAATAATAAGCTAAAATATAAAAAAATGAATGAGTTTTGGTCAGTGAATAAAGAAAATCAAAAATTACTAAACAGAGTATCTACAATTAGAAAAAAATAATTTATTAGAAAGAAAACATACAGCAAGAGAAGAAGAAAAGATAAAAAATGTGGCAACTATTAAAAATAGTACGACGAAGTGGTAGTAAAGAAGAAGAAAAAGAAGTGTCAAACCTAAAAGCGCTTTACAGATGAAAAAAATACCACAAAAGTATAAATCAGAAATGATAGTATAGAAGATAAAAATATTTATGTAAAATATAATTAACTAATAAGATACCACAGTGCTGCATAAATTAATATAAAACAAAATCTTTATGGGCTGATTTCAAGTTGAGATACTACCGGTATTATCGCAAATTTTAATACTTTTCCATGGCAACAACTAATCACAACCTCGAATTGTTTAAATTTTGCTTAGAAACGAAGATACTACCAGTATTATCTCAATTTAAAATCAGCCCATAAGACACCAAAAAAATTAAATAAAAATTGTGCAAATTATATGCATTAAGTCCTTAGATTATTGTTCAAATGTTTGCATAGCTAGAATTATCAAAAGAGTAAGTCACAAAATACGAAAAGAAAATTAATATATACTGATGAATTAAATTTGAAAAAACGAGATTTCCAAAAATAATAATAGAATCAAAGTAATTTAACTATTATAAATAACTATGCAAAATTCTGTTGAAACATAATCTTAGAATTCCTTAAATTCCTTATTTTGTGCTAGAAATTTAGTCAGCAGCAGTTTTAGTCCTTCAGTAAATAACAAAAAATTAAAATTCGATGACAAACTACTCTCAGACATGACAACTATCTCTATCTTTTTCTCATGGCCAACAGTAATTCCAAGACTTTTGAACCGCTGAGTACCGCGACTATTGCTTAGTTACAATTACTATTACTGTTTGTAACACTTAGGCCCAGTTATACATTCGACGGTTAACTTTAACTACTGGTTATTTACTACGGTTATAATTGTTTTAACAATTGTAACTAGTAAATAACCCGTAGTTAAAGTTAACCGTCGATTGTAAAACTGGGCCTTACTAGGTTAAAAGCTACTAAATCAGTAGCAAAACCTAGCTACTTAGCTAAAATGCAATTCAGAAGTAGTAATAAAACCAAAACAGTTTAACTATCGGAAGTAACTACACAAAACTTCATAAAAACATAATCCTAACACTCTTTGTTTTTTACTAAAAATTAAGTCAGCAACAGTTAGTTTTAGTCTTCCAGTACATAGCAAAAAAATAAAATTAGATGACAAACAACTCTCATGTATGACAAATACTTCTGTATTTTTTTCATGGACAACGGTAATTCCAAGGTTTTTGAATCGCTGAGTACCGCAAGTACTGCTCGGTTACAATTACTGTTACTGTTTATAACGCTTATTAAGTTAAAAACTAGAGCTGGGAAAAGTATCAATATTTACAGAAGGTATCGTACCTGCTCAGGTATCATACACCGATACCGACTGCAATCAGGTATCAGAGTATCGATACTTCCGATACCTCGATACCTCCGATACTTTGATACGTCCGATACCTCCCATATTTCGATACCTCGATACATCCGATACTTCCGATATCTCCGATACTTTAACACTTGCGATACCTTAATAAAGGGTGGCTTTAAATAAATATCCTATTCAGAGTGCTTTGGATGTTGGAAACACAAGCTATTTTAATAAAAACAAACGAATTCACAAGCTATTTGATGCGATATTTATTTATTGCCACCAGATACTTCTGATACTTCGATACTTACGATACTTTGACAAGTATCGATACTTTGCAGGTATCGATACCCGATACCTCAATACAGGTATCGCAATCTAAAATGCAATTCTGTTTTGGCATCAAAAGTTATACATAAATAATGTTTAACCGATATTTAAAAAAAACGCTTCTGTTTCTTCTTAAAAAGATTTGTTTTATAAATATGAATGTCTCAAAAATCTTTTTCTTTTACAAAAACCTGGCTCCCAAAACAGTATTCCAATGCAAGCTATAATCTTGTCTTAATTGTAGTTCCTACAATCCTTAGTGTTGAGATAAAAAAGGGAAATTTGTCAAAAAATAAAGAAAACAGCGATATAGAAAAAAGTTAAGTATTTGTAAAAAGCTAAAAAACCATTCCTTTTTAAAAGAAAAAAGCACACATGAGCGACAGTTTGACGGTCTAAGTTTGAATTTGAAGTATGAGAGACTTGTAATTTTGAGAAGTTTTAATAAATTTGTGTAAAATTGTGATATAATAAAGGCGTAAAATCTGATGTTGAAGTTTAATCTCGTCATGCAGAGCTTTCGACTTTGATCTGCGTTTTCGTTTTTGAGATTTGAGTAAGAAAGAATTAGTTGAAGTGTGGAGGCGGTTATTTCATCTGGGAGCAATCGTCGAAGCGGAATCAGCAATCGGAATAAAAAGGAGGGCTCGACATTCATATGCAAAATCAATATTTTTCAGTTGTGGAGAATAATAAAGGCTATAAGCAGTGCCAAACCTGACAGTTCCCTTGCCAATCACGGCACCGTATTCAATCTCGGGTAATAGATTTCGCGACTATAGGGTCCACCCTGTGCTGCGATATATGAAAAATTAAAGAGGTAAACCCATTAAAGTCAACTTGAAATTCATAGATGGAAATTGAATATGATTTACAATAAACGAGATTATATTTCCATGTTTTGCATGGAGAGATGAGCTGTGCCGCACTTGATTTACCTTACACGAAGATATTTCTAGTCAGAGCGAAAACCGGAATACATTTAAATAAATAATGGCCACATGTGAGCGCGACAAACTCATTTTATCTTATCAACTCTTTTGTTGCTTTCAATACACCTGTCCTAACTCATTTGATAATTTTTTCAAAACTTTTAATTTCCCTAAGGACCTAATCTTTCATAGCATAACTCTAATTGACTTACTTATACAGCTTGAATTTCCGCAAGAAACTAACTTTATAAATGTCACAGTACCCCCAATGCAACTTGATACGTTCGAAATAGATACTCTCCCTCGATAAATAATCATAAAATTTATTCCAAAGATATTACTAGAAACACTCCACTTTATTTTCTAAATGGGAAAGCGTGTACGTACTTTTACTTTTAAAGCAATTTTAAATAAAGAAGGAATTTATGAGCTTTTTATGGAAATTTTGTTTTTCTGAAAGATAAAGTAACATTCTACTATTTTAAACCACTTTAATTAGTAACATCCTGGAAGATGAAGAGGAAATCTGGTGACGGTTTAATGGAAGAAAAAGCAAAACCAATCGATGACTAATAGAGAACGTCACATTTTTGAATTTCCGCGTAGCTTAGCACAAATTTTTATATAGGAAAAACAGTGACAGTAAAAATGGACAAAAATAAAAAACAAAGTACGTAAAAGAAATTATGATGATAGAAGCCGAAGATGTTCTGACGATAGACAAGTTTTAGCTTCATGAATTTCGTTAAAGCCTCCTTGAACACTCGTAAGTCGACATTTCCTCAAGATGTCCTTTCTTCTTCTTGATCACATTGACAGTATTGCAATAACAAACAACACTGTAGTACATCTAGCATGACCAGTTCTTATAATCTGTTAAATTTCAGTTTTACACTTTTTGTTGGATCATCTATTAAATCCTTATTAAAAAATTAAATATTAGACCATATATGGCGCCACTCATGAAGCGAAAAAATATTTCAATATTAATCAATTAAACCCTGATGGTTTTTTAGTTTTTAAATCTACTCTCAAAAGCAATCAAGTATTTAATCTTTTGGGTGTTCTCTATATTTTATTCAAAGTTTCTTTATAGAAAGTTTTTTTTTAGTGTAGAAGGAAAAATGTTAGCAAGTACTAGAAATCACTCATATACATTAAAAATCAATAGAGATAATGTTGCATCCTGAAAAAGACTATTAATTTTTCTCTTCAACTTTAGAAACTCTGTATTAAACCATTCGAAAGAACAACACCAGTTTTAAAGCGTTTTTCAAAACCAGTTTAAACGTGAATTCTTAAATCCAGCTTGATCGAGAGGAAGAACGTCTTTAACAATAGAAGAAATGTGCTGATAATCACCCTCTACGAAATCTTGTAAGAAACACCAACCAAAAATGAACCAGTAACTGAACGCTTGCTGTAGAAGCTCTTTCTTTTTCCAAATTGTGGTTGCTTTGGTATTTTTAGACTCCGAAGGCAAACAAGCTAATATAAAAAGATCATTAAAAAAAACTAAAAATTTCCAATATTTTTAATAAATTGTGGGGAGATCCCATTAGAACTAGCTGATTTTTATACTTCATTAATAATATAGCTGCCTTTAACTTATCTACGTTGAAACATCTTGAAAGCTTCTCTGAAACCTTCATCTTTCTTTTCTGTTTTATAGATAAATCGTCCTCTCCACAATCTTGTAAGAAACACACAACAAAAAAATGAGCCAGTAACTGGACGCTCCCTATAAAGATTTTCCCTTTCTTCAAATTGTGGTCGCCTGGGTCTTCTTAAAGTCTGGAGGCAAACAAGCTAATAAAAAAGATCATTAAAAAAAGAAGAAAAAACTTCCGATACTTTAGATAAGTTCTAGATAGATCCCATCAAAACCAGCTGTTTTGTACACCTCGTTAATAATATACCTGCTTTTAAGGCATCTACGTTGAAATATCTCGAAATCTTCTCTCAAACGTTTATCTTTCCTTTTTGTTTTATAAATAACTTTGTCTCTCAAGAATATTGTAAGAAAAACTCAAAAAAATGAGCCAGTAACTGGACGCTCCCTGTAGAAATTTTTCTTTTTTCTTAGTCTTTTTAAACTTCGAAGACAAACAAGCTAATACAAAAAGATCATTTAAAAAAGTAAAGACTTCCAATATTTTTGATAAATTCTAAATAGATCCCATCAAAACCAGCTGATTTTTACACTTCGTTGATTATATAGCTACTACTAACTCATCTATGCTGAAACATCTCAAAAGCTCCTCTGAAATGTTCATCTTTTTTTGTTTTAAAGACAAATTATCTTCTTCACAACCTTGTAAAAGACACTGAAGAAAAAATTGAGCCAGTAACTAGACGCTTCCCATAAAATTTTTCCCTTTTTCCAAATTGTGATCGCCTGGGTCTTTTTAAACTCTAGAGGCAAACAAGCTAATATAAAAAGATTATTAAAAAAAGTAAAAACTTCTGATACTGTTGATAAGTTCTAAATAGATCCTATCAAAACCAGCTGATTTTTACACTTTGTTGACAACACAGCTGCTTTTAACTCATCTACGTTGAAACATCTCAAAAGCTCCTCTGAAACGATCATTTTTCTTCTTTGATTTATAGATAAATCATCTTCTCCAAAATCTTGTAAGAAATACTTAACAAAAAAATGAGCTAGACGCTCCCTATAAACATTTTCCCTTTTTCCAAATTGTGATCGCCTGGGTCTTTTTAAACCCCCTGTCGGAGGCAAACAAGCTAATATAAAAAGATCATTAAAAAAGAAGAAAAAACTTCTAATATTTTTGATAAGTTCCAAATAGAATCCATCAAACCAGCTGATTTTTACACTTCGTTCATAATCTAGCTGCTTTTCACTTATCTACATTGAAACATCTCAAAAGCTCCTCTGAAACGTTCATCTTTCTACTTTGTTTTTAAACCCGACGTTTCATATCCTTCTTTGCTTTTCTTCCTATCTTAACAGAATTTAAAATTTTGTTTTTAACACCAAACGACTAGCTACAGCGTTCGGGTTGAAATTAGATGTTAACTTAAGCAGAGCAGAGTTTAAAAATTCAAGTTTTTAAAAAAGCCTCTAACAATTGCGACGACTCTATGATAAATTTCAATCTTCCATTAAGCTGTTCTATTTTCTTTTCTTGTCTTATTTATCGAATTTAACACAGCATTGGCATGCTCTGTTAATTAATTAAATTAATCTAGTCCAATCCGAGGGTTGTGAATATGTAGGTAGGTGTTATCGAACAGTGGTCGAGTGCAAATCTGGTCGTATTGATGGCTTTTCCGATCACCGTTCGAATGCAATATGACGGTGTCAGGACCAGATGACGCTTAGGGGACGAACAACCACAGCTTTGTCTGTAAAATATTTCAAAAAGCTTGAAAATCTTAAAGAGAGCTTTTAGATGATTGGGAAAGCTCTAATCCAGTCGCAAAGAATAATCGAATTTACGCGGCTTGTTTTCGAAACAATTACGGAAAACCAAATAAAAATCTCTACAAATTGGACGACAATTGACTGAAACAACGTTAAGATGACAAAAGATCTAATCGGGTGGCCTACAGCTTTCAAACTCAACACAAACAATCAAATTATTTCTTAATTCAAGTTTTTGTTTTTAATTGATGTTTTTAAATACTGTTTCTAGTCGATCTATTAGTTTTGAATGTTAATTAAAATAAAAACACCCAACTTGCCGTAACAGTAACAATAGTGATAAATTTAGAAGAAATATTTTAACCACTTCCAACTATTGGTCTGATTTTTATTAACAGATAGACACTATTGAGCGTTGCAAATTTAAAATATCCATTTGAGTTTTTAGTTGATTTTAAAAATTAAAAAATCACAAATAAAAACCTTAAATTTGCAGCGCCTACTAGTCTCTCTGATAAAAAACAAACCATAGACAGTTATTTTTAACAAAACAGGAAGCTCTCGCTTCGTTCAAAATTTTAAATAATATTAAAGAACAATCAATTTTTTTATCAAAATTGCTGCTGATTTCAAAAATTTTTAAAAAGTTTTCACCAAGAAGAAAAAAGAGAAACAATAATTTTATGTAAGAACAAAATGAAACGATGAAGATATAATTGAAAAATACAGACAACAAATAAATAAAAACTTCGGATGTTAAGACATTGATAGTATGTAAAAACCCCTAGTTAGTATAATGAAAGCAGCAATGACCAAAAAAAAAAAAATGTATCTAAAAACAAGAAGAAATAAATGGTGGAATAAGAAATGCGGCAAACTAAAGAAAGAAGCTTGCAGTAAACTAACAAAATAGAAAAAAGAAAAAGCTACAAAAGCAGAGTATCCAGAAACAAGAAAAAAGTACAAAGCAAAGTGTGAAAAGAAAAAAATACAACAAAGAAAAAAGAAAAAAGAAAAATAAAAGAAATAAAAACAGAAGCAGAAGTATAAAAATTTATAAACGAAGAAAGAAAAAGAACAGACAAAATAAGTTTTGTCAAGACATGAGTAATTTCAAGTAAAAATAAACAATCTTTCTAAAGAGAAAATGGAGAAAAAAATGGTTCAAGAAAAAGAAAGCATCCGGAAAAGATAGAATTCCAAATGAAGCACTCTTGTTTAGTAGAAAAAGCTATGGGAAAGGGTATGGGAACTGCTAAATGCAGTGTGGATGGGAGAAGACTTTCCTATAGAGTAGAAAAAAGGGTTAATTGTACCAATACATAAAAAAGGGTTAAAAACCAAAGGATAAAGAAAAAAAATGGACGAAAAAAGTATGTTACTAGACGGACAGGCAAGGTTCAGAAAAGAAAGGAAAGCCTAGACAATGTATGCATTTTAAGACATCTGGCGAAGAAAGAAATAGACAAGGCGGGAGGACGTATTGTTCATGGATTTCAAAAAAGCTTTTCACAGTGTGGCCAGGGAAAAATTATGGCAGTATCTTAGAGAGAAAAGGGTGTGTAAGTGGTTGGTAAGCAAGATAGAAAAAATTTACGAGGAAACTATAAACCAAGTAAAAGTAGGCGAAGAAGTAAGTGAAAGTTTTTGGACAAATAAACGTGTCACACAAGGCTGTCCATTAAATCCTGCACTAATCTTAGCATATATGGGACATGTGGATGAAGTTTTAAGTAGAATGGAAGTAGGAGGAATAATTGTAGGCAGAGAGAAAGTGTGGTCCCTAGCGTTTGTAGATGATTTAGTTGTTGTAGCAAAAAGCAAGAGTGAAATGAAAGAAATGATAAAAGTTATGGAAAGATATGGAAGAAAAGTTAATGTAGATAAAACAAAAATAATGGTGTTTAGAACGAAAGTAAGAATCGAAAACGAAGATGAATAGAAATAAAAAGGAAAAAATATAGAACAAGTAAAAGAGTTGAAATATTTGGGATATGTATTAAATAGTAGTATAACAGATGAAACACAAGTAAAGAAAGTAATCAAAAAAACAAACAAAATAATGGGAAGTGTCTGGAGTTTAAAAGAATGTAAATTTGGTAAAATTTTTAAAAGAAAAATGATAATGTTTGACAGTTTGGTGAAAAGTATTGTAATGTATGGAGCACAAGTATGGGGATGGAAGGAATATGAAAAAATTAAGCGTCAGCAACAAAAGTATATAAAATGGGTTTTAGGTTTAAATAAACAAACGCCAGTGTACATAGTAAGAGAAGAAAGTAAAAGAGAAAAGTTAAGAGTAGAAACAGGAAAAAGTGCGGTGAGATTCGGAGAAAATCTAAGAATACGACATAAACGCAGAATACTGCGACAGTGCTGGGCTGAAATTAAAAGAGCAAATGGTAATGTTCGGGATGACTACATTGAGAAAAAGGAGTATGCGTGTGCAAAAACTAAAAAGAATGAAAGAAGGAGGAAGAACGATAGAAGAATAACTAAAACAAAGAGATGCTGACATAGATAAACACGAAATAATTGTGGGTATAAAAGAATTAAGGTAGAATTCCAAATATGCCCTGATTGTTACCACCGAACTGTCAAAATATTAAGATAGAATAAAAAGTAAAAATAAAAAAATTGTTGCAAGATTCAGATGAAAGAATAAAGAAAAAGAAAATAAATTTTAGAAGGAAGATTGGGAAAAAATGTGTAGATTATGTAGAGAAGAAAGGAAAACGATAGAGCATTGTTTGTTAGAGTGTGTAAAGTTAGAAATATGCGAATATGGAAGGATAAAAGTTCTAAACGAAAATGAGGAAGAGAAAGAATGGGTGAAAGAAGTTACGTGTGCCAGAAGAAAATTGGAGAAGAATTAAATTTTTTTTTATAATTTGTGTTATTCTTTTTTTTGGTTACCTTTATGTAGGACTAAAAAGCCAATTAGGCAATAAAGACATTAAAACCTAAAAAAAAACCTTAAAAAATTTTAACGATACGTATACTCTACTCAACAGGTTTAACAAAATTTCCTCAAAAATCGTTACAATCCATTTAAAATTTAAAATTAACAATTTTCAGGAAATTTATAATACTCTGTTTTGGTATTTTTAGCTTTCACACAGTTCTCATAAATGCTCTTGTGATCGAAAAATAAGAATCTGGAAATAAAAACCAAATGTCGATTTTTCTTCAAAGTCCTGATAAAAATATGTGATTTTATTAACTAAAATCAAAAAATTTAAGGTCATTTATGCGACTACAGTTTCAAAATTTTGTTTATATTATTAACTGATATTCTTCTAGTAGAGGTCTAAGTCTGCAGATTTGTGTTTCGCATATAATGCAAGCTCTAGCAATCAACAATATAAAAAACCGAAGCCAATTTCACAAAAAAATGTCTTTTAAAATTTCAATGAAAAGACTTTTAGGATCTCTGATAAAAACAGATGTATCGCTAGTTTTGCGCAATAATACTTCAAAATGGTATAAGACTAGAAAAACCTGAATTTAAAAAAATCGTTTTTTTACATTTTATTCCATTAAAATTACAAAATTATTAACAACTTCTGGTATAGTCGGAAGTGCCTGCATTTTCAAAATACTTTGTTAGAGAGATCTACAATCACTAAATAAACACTCAATGTCCGACTGACGTCCATAATATTTTGCCTGAAAAAAATTTTAAATTTTGAAGTGTTAGATTCTTAATTCAGTCACGTCGCTTCCAAAAATATCCCTTACTTTTCACTAGCTTGTCTAGCTCTCACTAATTGACTAACTAACTCTCAGTCAGTCTTCCACCTTATATAACCAAACGTTCTTTCTAGAATGTGCCGGATATTTTGTAAACTGATTCAATTGAAGCAATGACTCATCTATTAAAGATTTTATAAAACTTTGTGCCCCGATGTGTTAAATCTTTCTAGTACAACAATATAAACGTTTGACAAAATATAGCAAAATCGGTGCTGTTCCTCATAATTAATAAGAAAAATCTTTGTTCCATTTTTCTCCGGTATTTTGCCCAAATTTTTAAATTTCTAAACTGTGATTTTTATCTTGAAATTGTCCGCATTGCCGTGTTAAATTTGATAAATGTGTTTTATAAACATTTAATAAATGTTGGCGTGTTTTGGGAAATTGAAGTGTCATTTATCAAAATTATATTTCTGGCAAAACTCGGGAAATGTTATATGCAGCAATGTGATATCAATTACGAAGAGGGGGTGCCGTAATAATAATAATTCAAATTAATTGTTTTGGAATAAGCGTTTTGACATTTCTGTCGTTCTTCTAAATTGTTATACATAAATCCTCCTAAAACAATAACAATTGTTAATATTAATTTGCCAGTTTATGTAGCTAATATATCCGAACGTAAATTACTAATCACTGGAATAATAGATGACATGATGAACACACAATTAATCAATAAGGTTAGAAACAAAGAGGGATAATTTTATCGACTTTCGTTGTAATTTAATTAATTTTTCGACATGCAAATGCAACCCTTTTTTTCCTGGGAACGGAACTAATCTTGATTTACAAAATGATTGTCCTAAATTGCCACGTCAATTGCGTGTTTCCTCATGCATTGTGAAGGATTTTTACTCGAAATGCAATTTGCAAGTCTCTGCTTGTCACTTAAACATTTCAATAAGACTGTACCACATATGGTGCAATAAATTCAATAAATAGGTATTTTGTAATTCCGGTCTGCACCCCTAAAATCAACCAGCGAAACTAACTATATTGTCAGACCACCTGTCCTGACACTTACCAAAAGTGACACTCCCTTCTAACATTGCCCCCTACCCGTCTTTTTAACCCTTATTTATTATTTACAATTCGAAGATCGTTTTTAACCGTGGCTTGAATTGTGCAAGACGCCTAACAACACTGAATAAATTTATAATTATTATGCGAGACACTTTCTTCCACTAGCAGGCAAATATTGAGTCGGAGCAGTAACAGGAATTTTAACTGAAATTAAAGCAAAATTTGTAAATTGTTTTGAAAAAAGTTGTTTAATTATTGATTTTGATGAGATTTATACATCGAATTATCCCGGTTTGGTTCGACTTATCCGCTTTAAATTTCTTTCTAAAACTTTTTAAACTTCTAGAAGTAATCAAGAAATTGATCAAGTTCGATAATACAGGTTTTTGAGAAGTTTTCTTTTATTACCACAAGCATCGAATTATGAAACTATAATTAACAAAAAGGCTGTGGTAGTGACCTCAAAGCCTTTTATAATAAATATTATAATTTCATTTTTTTTACTTCTAAACAAACTGTTTATTTAAGTACTTCTTACAGATTTAACAGTTTTTGCTAAAATATTATTTTCAGAAGAGTTTGCCTTTAAGATTACGACAAGAATGGCCACTGTGACTAAAGTTATAAATTTTTTAAACAATAGACTATTCAAATTTTAAGAGATAAAATTTCAATCTGCTATAATCGTTTATAATCCTCACAATACAGATAGTAAACGTAATAATGGTAATTGACACTACCATCAGAAAAATTTATGCAAAAATTATTGTAGTTACAATGGCCATTTTTGCTGTGACATGACAAACCATAAAGTCCTTCGACACTCTGTGATAGCCCTAACACAATTTACTTTTTAAGATTGGTAGCATTTATTTGAGTACAAATAGTGAAAAAAATTAAAACCATAACTTTGCCGCTTCTGCTTACCATCGAACTGCTAACAGTATAAACTTGAATCGAATTAATGCCCATCAAGTACTTTTAATTGTTTTCTGTCAGTATTTAGAGAAATCTTTGGAGTGCTAACGAGTAATAAAGACAATCATTGAATTAAAGGAAGCAACAATATTTTAATTATAATAAAATAAAAACAGATGAAGCAAAATATTCAATTAGATTTAAGTAAACTTTACCGAAAAAACTGTTGTAAAGACAGGCATTACAAAGACAATATAAGCTTTTCCGACTTGGAGCTATTAGCAGTTGAGTTTAAAACGCTAAAGGCAACTTAATGGAACTGTGTAATAACTACAGTAGATTTCATTTTTATCCAATTCGAGTTTATTGCAACAATTTGGAGCGTGTTTGATACAAATTTAATAAAAATTCTTTGTGTTTTTCGGGTGTAAAAAATTCTTGTGAGTATATGGAAATTCGTTATGCAAATGGTGTCGTTTCGTAAACAAGTATGTGGAAACATTAAGTTTCGAAAAGCACATTTGAACTAGCTGTGACGTGCACTTTTCGGATATACGAGTCTTGTTGGTAAGTTAAACGTGTTTAACTGGCACATTGTCTAGACTAGACTTTGGAGTAGAGTAGATGCGGTTCGAGGAAACAGACACGATCATTACAGGATGATGTAGTTGTGCTCCATTCAATTTCGCAAATGCACCAAAACCACTCGAACTACGTTCAAACTAATTTTGTTTCGATGAAGAATAAAGGAAATAGCCATTTTGCAACAGGTACAAGTATTATATGTTTATTTTTGTAATAAGTAGATGAGAGGGAATTTAATTTTGTCAATTTTGAAATTTGAAGCAAAATTAAAAATGAGCAACAAAAAAAAAATAAACAAGTTTGCATATACCAAAAGAAACAAAAAACCACATATTAAAAGATTATAATAAAGTCACAGATTAAATAAAAGGAGAAGAAAATAAATCAATAATTATTAAAACTGTACCGGAATTTTTTTTGATAAATTGTTCCTAAAAAATAAAGGGTTTTTCAATAAGGATGGGTCGATGTTAAAATGGAATAAAACAAGCTGTGTGTGAGGTATTAAAAAAATCTTTTTTTTATATGAAAGGTCCATGTATGCCTTTATATATGGAAAATAACATAGTTCAAGTGTCCGCCGCGGCTTCTAACTGTGGCACCGATCCGAGTGGACCAATTTTGAATGACTCTGTCGCATAGATCGGGCTGAATTTGAGCGATGGCATTATTGATTATGTTGACTTTAAGAGCATCGGTCGATTGCGGCTGATTGGTATAGAACTGCGATTTAAGAAAACCCCACAAGAAAAAATCTAGCGGGGTCAAATCGCACGATCTTGGTGGTCAAATCACGTCACCTTTGCAAGAAATATTCTTCTAAATGGTTCGAAGCCCAGTCAGCGAACAAACGGCGTTGTCTATGGTCATTAATTTTAAGGTCCTGAGTTAATTCGATTTTGTACGGGTGTAATCCAAAATCCCGACGCAAAAACTGATGTCTGCAAAAGGCTGAGTTCTTGTGCACGACGCGGAATTGACTGCCTCGGGTTTTGCTGTACACTTTCACGTACGGCAGCAATATTTTCGACCAATCTAGCATTTCTTTGACGACGGGGTGTTGGATGATTGCTTACCAACCCCGTTGTTTCAAATTTGGTCACCAAACAATGAAGAGTCGATTTTGAAAGGTGGTTTCCATAAAATGGGCACAACGAACGCAATGTTCGAACTAACGAACAGTCATTTTGATAATAAAGTTTTATGATTTGGACGTGTTGCTCAATTGTGTAATTTGCCATGATAATTTGGCATCAGTGACTGAACAATAAACACCAGATTACACAGACACTACCAAAAATGACAAAAAAATAATTACATGACATAATGAAATCTGGTGGACCCATAAAAAAATACGTTATAGACGATTTTTTCAAACAACATGGAGATGGCGTTACTTGACCACCTTGATTGGCATGGATGCAGGTAAAGACTTACTACAAATGATTCGACCAAAGACAAAGACAAAGTTTCAAAATTATGGCAAGAAATTTAGGACAATATACATCACAAATTTAGAAAAACAATAATAAACATTGCGAAACACTTATTCGGGAAGACTGGACAAAATTAAGGGGAAATTTTAACATACATGACATACCACCAATTATTATAAATTTATCCGAACACACGGATTCAGACTCAGATTCATCAACAGACTCAGACTCATCAAGCACTTTAATTTTTAATTCTTTTATTCAAAATTTAAATAACTTAGTCCACTGATTTTCAAGTCCGTTTTTCCTTTTTACTCCTTTGTTTGTAAATGTTAAACCACATTTACCAAAACAAAATAAATAATTGCTTTTTTTCCAGGTATCTTCTTTATATTACTGTTTTTTTCATTTACATTTTGTTCTTTACATTCATGCCTGGATTGTTCTTTGTTGTTCTGGTTAAACTTTGAACATCAAAAACAAACAAAATGGATAGTAATAAAGTACGTACAAGTGTCAAATTATAAAACGCGTGTAAACTGTGTAAAATATATTAACTACAAAGAAACTAAAATTTCAGAAATAAAATCAAGACAACAATGCAGATGACGAATGATTTCTTATAGGGTATTTTTATAATCTTTGCATTGTATTTAAACATTTTAATTGTAAGAAAAAATGTTTAAATCTGGCTGATAAAATAAAATTTGAAATTTAGAAATTTGGAAACAAAAGATAAACAAGAGACTTATTTACAAAATCTTATAGTGCATGTGCCCATTAAACGAAGACGACTTCTAAAAAGAGAAAACGTTTAAAGAAAAACTCATGATCCTTGTTTTAAATATTCACTGGTTACTTCATCTGGCAAAATTAACCTATGTAAAGATGGATTTCTTAAAGTACATAAAATTACTGAAAACAAAGTTTGACGTATTACACATCTCTTGGTTACTTCACCAAAAGATCTACGTGAAAATATACTTCAGGCACTGCCAAACCTGCATATGTTATAGTAAAAATTAATAAACATATAATAGAGTCCTTTCGAGTATAAAGAAGTCATTATACAACTCGCCAATATGCATATTTAAGTGAAAAGCTAAATGTAGAAATTATGCATAAAATGTTTTGCAAAAAACATCCTGATTTATCGGTGTCGTACCAATTTTACTTAAAAATCTTTAAATAGTATGATCTTTTATTTGGAAGACTACAAAGAGACACGTGTACTACGTGTAAGGCTTTAGACATAAAACTAAAGTCAAAATTTTTAAACGACACTGCGAAATGTGTGGTAATTGCTGAAAAAATAGTGCATCTTCGCAGAGCAAATTTTTTTTATAAGCAAATGAAAAATATTACCTAACGTAGTCAAAGAGATTCTTCTTGTGATGGAGTATGCACTGATTACATGCAGAACCTTATACTTCTTGTTGTTTCTCTTCAAAATACGTTCCATCTCTATCAGCTAACCGTCAACGTTTTTAACATTCATCATTTAAAAAGTGGTAAATCTTTCTTCTATATTTACCACGAAGGCTTAAGAAAAAAAGACCCGAACAAAGTGTGTTCTTTTATTGTTAATGCTGTAATGAAAGAAAAGATCATATCCAAAGATGTAAAACATCTTCACATATTTTCAGACTGATGTCTAAGACAAAACAAAAATCATAGGTGCTATGATACGTATGTGCTCTGCCTTTGTTGAGATAGGACGTTTTCAGTGAGTAGAGCTCTATTTTCCTACTAGAGAGCATTCATATAACCATTAAGAGTGAGGAAATCACCCGTTTGGTTTGGTCTGCATTCAGCAATGTCTCCTGACAATGTCTCCTGACAATCCTATAGAACAGGCTTGGGATATGGTTTCCAGGACAGTTAACTCTAGAAGAAATCTGAGCTCGTCATTGCAATGAGAGAGGAATGGTAAAATCTTCCGCAGGAACATTATCTGTCCTAGTTAACATCATGCGCAGACATCTAAACCTTATTTTTTTTGACTTTGTCCGGCCAGATTATAAAAGAGGTTGTGCCATTTAGCACATGGTGGGTAAAAGTGCTGAACATGATTTCACGTAAGCGGAAAAATACTGCTCGAAGAAATGCGCTTTCAAGTAACATTCTGCGAAAACAGTAAGCCGCTCTTTAAAGGTGCTGTACAGTCATCAGTTGGTTGTATTTTTTCCATAATCCCTAATACATTTATATATAAAGTTCATTCTGAACTCGGTTGAGTGGGTGGGATTTTCTGGTTCACGTTCAGACTGGGACAAACCAGTGATCCCAAACTGTCTTGTTTATGCAAGGTAAAATGCATGGCGCACGTTGAAATGTTTTAGAACCACTGACGATGACGTAGCCGAGTCTAAACGTTTACTCCGAGACACCACCCATACTAACTGATTTAAAAACGACCCTTACAAATGCGTTAGAGGTGTTGAAACAACACTACCAACAGACGACTCATACCAATGCGGTACGTAGTTTTACAGAAAACGTAATAACCAGCACAACCCCTTTTATGATCTCACCGGACAAAGTCAAAAAATTAAGGTTTACAAGCCTGTGTTCATGCAAGAGAAGGAAATACTAAAATAAAAAAAAATACTAAATACTTTTTAATTTTATTTTACAAATTTCAAATGTCGGTTTAGTTTCAGAATATTTTTTATGACTAGAATAACTTCAGAAGAGAAAAAAATATGTTCAAAATTATTCTTATAATTAAAAAAAATTATCATAAATCTTTCGCAATTTTTTTCGCGATAAATTAGGCTAATATACAAGAAATGAAGTGATGCGAAACATTTGAACCTGTGTATTTTTGTTAAAAATAACTTTAACTCAATTTTGTACTTCTGTTGAAGTCACCCTTATTGTAGTTAGGAGTAAGTTAGATGAAAATATATTCGAAATGTATTCATTTAACTAATTCCTTGTTGAAAAATAGTAAAATTGAAACATTAAAAAAAGTATCTATTTTAATAAACCTAATTTACAATGTAAAAGTTACTAACTTTAGAAACCCTAACTACTTATTACAAAATTTTAGCTAAAATTTTCGAAATTTTGAAAGAGGGAAATTGGAGAGGGAAAGTGGCAGCTGTCATAAAGTTCCCCCAGACACACCCTTGCACGTGTCTCAACAATAAAACATCGGAATCATAAGGTGCAACATATTGGCTATTCTGAATTATAGTTTTTTTTATCTCCAACCAAACTGTGTAAAAAGCAACAAAAGCAAACAACAGGGTACTAATTCGTAATTGTTCGTTTGTGATTTTGGTTAAAATCGCGATAACATTTTGTATTATAATAATCCTCAGGCTTTGAGTTGTAATAACCGAACGTGATAAGAGCATACATCATAGTCAGTCACTTATCCACACGACATTTTAACATCAATTTAGATCGTTAAGTGCAGAAGGACGTAGTGTTAACAAGGTATCGTACAGAGTCGAATTGAATTATGCATGGAAACAATTCTTCTTGTTGTTGTTTTATCGCGTTTGATCGTCATAATTTCGACGACACATGCATGACAATGGGTAATTTTCCCTCCGTGTTCTTTCCAAGTAAATAATTTAGCCTTCTCAGGCAATACACGATAAGAGTCTATTCGCTGGGGTGTTATTAAATTTAAAATCATGAGTTTGAATCGATGCTGGAGGAAGGTGTCGTGATATGGAAGCCACTAAACACATCTGCTGATTCATCCGGTCGCTGTAATCTCACCCTCTACATCGTCCATTCATACGACACGCGCGCCCTTTTGTCAACGGCCTCTAATGCCGGGTTACACGGACAGGAACTTATTTTATAACACGAATATTGCCAGATATGTGCCATTAGTACTTATGTTTGCCCTTCGAATGGAAACCAAACAAGAATTTTCCTGTAGCGCCTACACTATTAACACTATTATTATTATCATCATAAAATAAAGGGTAGCAAAAACGCGTGCACCAAACACACCAAAAATTATACTCTACTTCTAGAGGGTGTGTCAGAATTTAGTATACTAAAAAACAGCATCTTCTTATTACTTTTACTGATATAATTAATTAACTATAAAATTTAGTAATGCAGTTACTAGAAGTTTAATAAGTGAAAAACACTATTTTTAGTTTAACATTAACACACTTTAAAGAGTTCATTAAGCATCCCTTTTAACAAACTGTTAATATAACCTTTCACACCGATATTTTGATATTTGTATAAACAACCAGAAATCTACACCATTCTTCCAAAAAATATAACTCACACGCTTCATTTTGCAATGCAAATTCACCAAAGAAACAGACCTTTCTAGATATAAATCAAGAAAAACGTTAGAGTGATAACTCAGTAAAACAAACCGCTTAGCATAGACCAATCATGGACGGTTATTTAAAGCGATAGAAATGTGTTGTTTAGAGTGTTTAGAAGTAAGTAACGAATTACGAAATAAATTCATTAAAAAAGTTTTGAAATATGAAGACTCAAAGTTGCTAGATATATTCCAAATCTGTTTCATGTTGAAACGACATAATTTTCAGAGAACAACTAAAAGAAAAGTCAACAATAACAAAACGTAAATTGAAGGAATGCAAAAACAAAATTATTTATCACACAAAGAGCAAAAATAGAAGAGAGTAGAATAGCTAGGAAATCATTAAACCAAGTTATGACATCTTTACTTTTGTCACGTGTGTAATGCAACATTTTGTATCACTGGAATTTAAAAAAAATATTAATAAAAATAAGTCAAGACGAAATTAACGATAAACGAATTCGTGAATAGTAATATTTTATATCTCAAGAGACTATAGTCTGTTTGCTTAACAGATGCAGTAATAAAACTTAAGAGTAGGAGATTACCTGCGCAGTACATTCTGCGGTGAAGCCTCATTTACTCTGTAGCATTTAATAAAATAATTTAAAAATTAAAAAAGTTATAATTTTGTGCAAAATGGAGAGACAATATTATATTTTTTTAAATCCTTAAGAAAGCACAATCTGTTGATGAAACCAATTTCATCAATTTTCTGTAACAAATAGCACAGTCTAATACTTTCTAAATACGTTCCTGTGTGTTACGGACTTCTGCTTTAAATGCTTTGTTTAAAACAACCAATATAATATCACTATTTAAAGAGCGCGGTTTTAATACTGCATCAGACCATAAAGAGCATCATTTAATCCCGAGAGTAAAATATTAGAAGCTGAGGGCCCGAAGGGTCTGAGACACTTTAGTCCTGAGGTATGTACGATATTTTTTGCACTTCTAAAACTAACGTTGGTAAACAAAAATATCATAAAAGAAATAAATAAGTGTATTATTTCGAACGTCTTTGTTCTCTGATTTTGTTTCATCCAGCTGTGTGATACGTATTCGAATTGGTCGGAATTTGTTCATATTTTAAATCGTAAAAGATTTTAAATGTCACTTTAATTCCCTTAGAACTAAAAGGGGCAGTTTAGTCCCTCTCAGTAAAGACCATATAGTATCAATTTACGCCCCAGAAATGTAAAAATGTAAAAAAATAATTTTTAAACTATTATTCTAAGTTCTACGTAAGAAAGTTCTTGATTGGATTTGCCTCACATTCACATTAAATAAATTCAGATACATAAATTATCGGTTTAATAACAAAAACATTTAGTAACATTAAATAGCAACCAATTATTGGATTTGAGAAAAAAGGTTTTTTATATATTGTTACGTCGAATAATCAAAATCGAAGTTTCGGAAAGATTGAGAAGACTTCAGATAATTCATATCTTATTATTACAATAAATGAAACATCGATCTTCAAAAATTATTCTAAAACTATCCAATATACATATGTATAAAAAGAAAAACTGACCGGCAAGTCAGTCAAATTGTGAGAACAAGACAAGTCAGTGAAGTGCGAACAACGACAGTGAACGGAATTACGAAGAAGCCTAAAGTGATTTAACATTTACTGTGTTTAATTAAGTTAATTATGTTTGTCGTGTAATTATTATTTCTAAAAAATAAGTTTTGAAACAAACGTTACTACCATTACTAACTAGTTAGTCCTACAGAGACTATAACAAGACAGAGGTAACACACGAAGTAAACGCACGTTTTTAGCCCAGGGACGACGCCTTGTGATTGGTGACCGAGACGACACACCCGACACGTGTTTAGCCCACGGACGGTGCATGATGATTGGTCACCGTGCCAACCAATAAATAGTGATACACTCGTGTGGCGCCTCTGTCTTGTTATAGTCTCTGTAGTTAGTCCTATAAAATTCTGCCTACTGTAAAATAAATGGCCACGGTTTTCCTTTATATCAGACACCAAAATTTATTCAAAAATTTTTTTACGACGTAGTTGTTTGAAACAGAAAAAGAATTTTAATAAAAACAATTGCGTACAGGTTGCCTTTATATAAATGAAGTAAATTAAGCAACTTATAGGTAGTATTCACTATATTAAAGTCACAAAAACTCAAATAGCAATGATTACATCTTACGATGCTATTTTGATTCCTTTGTTGATACAACAAGTGATAATAATCGCCAAAGTTTTGGAGAAAAAAAAGTGCCACACGATGGAAATTCGCCAAAGTGAATTGACTATTATAAGGTGGCCATGTCCGCTATGTAAAAAGAGCGGGGCCTCAAAAGGATTACAAGCAGCTATATGCAACCCGTTATACTTTACTACATAATTTATATACAATAGAAAGAGATGCGTAATAAAAATTTGGCGGCTACCTTATAATAGTCAATTCATCTTAGAAATACGAGATCTCTTCTAAAAAATAGCAAACTTGTTCTCGTACATAATGTACGTTGTATAAAACCAGAAAGACTCTAACTCTTTTATCGATTCAATTATATTTAGAACGTCTTTAGTCGTAAATGGCGTGTACTTTGAACTTTCAGTGACCTATTTTGAAAAGTTTCTCACTTAAAAACTAGCTACTTCTATTTAATTAATTTTGCATCACATAGAAAGCCTTTCTTGAAAGAGGCCTTTCTAATAAGCATATAAATTCAAATAATTTATTAGCATTGAAGAAAGTCGTAAAATTAAAGTGCTGCACTTGCGGCCGTTTGTGGAACTAATGTCGGTCCGGCACGTACACAAAACACTAAAACCGAAACTTTGGAGATGTTCAACTCAATCTGCACAACCAATTTTCTAGCAGTGATAGCGGAATAACGTACGTTTATGTTTGCGGACTAATTAAACGGTATTTACTGTCTCGAGAGAACACTTAGGGCTTAAAGCCAAATTGGAACTTTTTACCCAATTAACAGACCCCTTTAAATTAGAAGAATATGTGTCAACTAGCAAAACACTTAAGTAAGCAAAATTGACAAACATCTGTGTTATATTATTTTTCGAAAATTCTTTTGGACACTTCTTCTGTATTTAATTAACCGTTTTTTTTGTGTTAGTTTGTCTGCGCTCGTCGCACCTTTCCCAACCGCTCCGTGAGATAAAACCCCAATTGACGTTTTTTGTTTGGTTCTTCATGAAGTCATTAAAGACAGCTGTACTAACAAGACGCTGTAAAAAGCTTCGTGATTCGGTTTCACTGACCGAAATATTCTCAACTCACCTTAATATAGTTATTTAAAAAATGTAATTTCGTTAATGATGGGGTGCGCTTGATGGTCCGAGGTAATAGCTGTAATGACCTAGCCTATCTCCATCTCCATATTATACAAAAGTGAAACGTTGGAAAAACTCGATAGCTTTATCCGAGTGCTAGAAACGGCAAATTCTTGATGAACGGAAGCAATTCTCTTTCGTGTAAATACTTGCTCGAAACGCTTTACATGTCTAGAAACAATTTCCCAGTTTTCTACAGGAGACTCTCCACTGCACTTAACTCTTCCGAGAATGCACTTAGTTTCTAATATCTGCAGGTATAGATAAAGTGCAAATTTTAGACGAGAATAGCAATGCGCCCTGTTTTAATTACTAAGTATTATTTCGCTTTTGAGATATGTACTTTACAGAGCTATTATTATAATTTATCTCAAAGTGCAAGCCCAGAGGGAGCTTTTCTCAACTGATATATAACTTTTCCTTCTATTCTAAATAACAAACACATTTAACTTAGGATTTTTATCGGCACTTGCTGTAATTTGCGGTTATTGAATTTTACATAATTTAGCGTTAACATAAAGGAAATTTATGCATTATTTTCCTCAGGCATTGTAATAACAGTAATTCAATCTAATGTAATCAACCCTCTTAAGGCAACTTTATTTAACAATTTTATATTTTCAAACAAGATTTATTAGTTTCTTCTTTTTTTGAGTTCTTTTATGAGTCAAACTGTCCAGTTTACTTTTGCCCCTAGACTTTATGAACTTCCCAAAATTGCCATACTGCCAAGTCGACCTTCTTCTCCAAATCATTAGTCACCGAGTTGTCGCGTAGTAGCAAAACGGTCTCGAAGAGCTAGTTGTCTGAAGCGTCTTGACTTTCTGTGGTACGCTTTGATTAGCCATCGTGTTCCTCTACTTTCTTCATTGCAGTTTTGCAATAGAATTTTGCAGACAATTTCGCAATAGAATAAACCAACTTCTCGAAAAGTCACAATTCTACCTCTGTCAAAATCGCTAAGATAGTGATATCATTAATGCCTTCTGACTGGAAGCATTTTGTTGTCCTTAAAACGAGCCGGATACACTACAACTCTAAATACTTTTACATATCAGCTCTGATAAGCCTTTTTCTTAACAAAAACTAAGAGGTTGAACCTTTTAAACTATCAAAGATAAACCGCTGCAATCGTTGCTATAACTATTGTCCGACCATAGATATTCTGCGATTATTGCTCTGACTCTTCAAGAACTTTATAACGGTTGGACCGCAAATTCCCAATAAAAATAGTGCTGACCAGATGTTGACAATAGGCTTAAGAAATATCTAGTTTTGTAGGTAAAGAATTTTACAGCGGACTGTGGTTAAGTGCCGTAAAAATTTCGAAAAGTTAATCGCAGGATTATGTGTAAACGCAGAATATTGATGGTCGAACTTTAGCTGTAAATTTACTCTTCTGTTGCCAAAAACTCACTCTCAAAAAAATATTCCTTCTGGGTGTAAGACTTCACTGAGTATATTTAAGTACTGATGATGAGACTTAGCTCTCACTCTCCAAAGCGCTGTGCCACTATTCCATAAAATTCTTTTTGGTTAAACTTGTGGGTTTAATTTGAATTTTAATTCTTTTATTATCTGTTTAGTTTACTTTGTTATATTTCAATAAACAGTTTAAAAAGGCATTAACACATATTAGCTCATCCAACACAATGAATCTATCGATTGCATATTAACATGGCGGATGTAATTAGAATCAACTATAGTGTAATAACAATTAATAATTATTATTCTCTACATTTAATAGAGCATGTAATCCAACTAAATGTAGTAAAATACTAGCTAAAATAAACCCGCAGTGAAATTATTTTCTGGGGAAGTAAAAATTGGTTTAGCTTCAGGGGAGAGTAGTGACTGATTTAATATTCAGTGGGTTTATCTGCCTAGAAAATAGCTGTCTCTTCTCGTCAATAATTCAATGTATACAGTAGGGTTGTGTTTCTAGCTTGGAAAACCTTATAGACCCATCAATTTTTTATTTATAAAATGATGTGATAGTGAAACTCGAAAAATATTTCTTTTATTTAAAAGAAGAGATTGTTGAAAAGTAACCATGCAGAACACGATAAGAAATTTATTGAGTTGAAACAGTTGAAAAAACTTTTCAAAATGTTCATATTATTTGTTCTGCATGATTTATCAACGGTAATTGACACACAAACAGTTACTAAACAGTAAAACGAATAACTTTTTTGAAATACAAAGAGTAAAAAACAGAAATATCATTTTAGTGTTTTAGAGTGGAAATTGATGTTTAAAACAAAAACTTTAAATGGACACCTACATAAAAGGATAATATCTTCAGTAAATAAAATTTAATTATTTCCTGTTTACAGAGCTTAGCTGGACGGGTTTTGTGATAAGTGACCGGCTGTTAATTGACCAAGTAAATAGTGATCTGTTTAAAAATTGTTATTAATTTAATCTTATTAAGTAAATTACTCACGACTATAACTTTTTACTGTAGATATAATCAAGATTTAATAACACTTTAATACAGATAGTTACTCTAATTAAAATTTTCTAAACTAATAACGTGCCAATTAAGTAATTTTTTTTGTATTTTTTCTAATAAAGCCTTAAGCAATAGCTTGTAAATTTTAAAAAACTAGGTTTCAGTCCGAATATAATTATAAACGAGGATTTTAAGACATCTAAGGCTGGCATGACATTGTTACATCCGCGGTACATTCAAAATTTCAACAGTTTTTTTTTTGATTGAGTGAAAGTTACATTTTACTAAATTGAAAATCAATACGTAAAATTCCCGTATAGATCTGTAAAACAACTCGTAAAATATTGACAGCAACAATACAGATATGTCATAGTTACCAGCCGATTTTTGTGACAGCTCAAAGCCCAATGTGCCTGTTTTGCAAACACACTATTACAAGGAGTTTACGTCCTAATAACTTCCATTGACAACATCGAGGTGGTAGCACACATCGTGAATTATTACGTTTTACAGAAATTTTAAAATTATAGTATTCACACCTGCCGTCCAATTTAAACAAATATTAAACTCGTCTTTCAATGTGACACATTTTAGTGACAATTTAGGCGCACTAAACTATCACATCGATTGACTAGACAATGCGTCAGCATTTTATAGACTAAGCAGTAAAGCAATCACTTTAAAGCCGTTCCGAATGTTCTAGCTGTCACAAACTTTTGAGATTAAAAGTCAAACCGCAATTTTTTCTAAAAAAAAGTAAACTGGACAGTAACTCGCATTTGAACCATTAAATCACATGCTTTACTGCCTAATTAAACAAATAACTACTTTCTTGTGTTTAGTTTTCTTGGTATTTGTTACTAGCATTGTTATAAGAATAACGTATTTCCCAAATTTTTCATTTTTGACTTTCGTTTGTTAAAAAAAAAACGCAGGATTTGAATAAATTCTAATCAAACAATTATAAACGTCAAATTAATTTTTCTAATTTTGTATTTAATTAAGTTTTGTTATTGTTCTGTTCTTAAATAGGCATTTTCAGGGATGATTGTTTTGATAATTCAGTTTTTTGTAGCAATACATTGACCCTTATCTACGCTTTCAGCGCTAAGGTCAGTATCAAAATTTGTCTCAAATAGTACCAGTAACTGATCTCAAAATTAACATCTGTTTTGTGACCTTATTATACTATTTTTTTACTGTTTGTGACCGTTCCTGTAGAGTCTACTAGAAATTTCTGCTATTCTAGTAATGAGTTTAGTAATGAAGATCAGATTTATTCCCAGTACTGTTTATTTCTTTTTTTGACTCATGCCACGGTAAACCGGGTTTAAATTTTAAACAGCGTGTGTATTAAAGAATTTAGATCGTTTATGCATAAATTGGATCAGTGTTTTATTTTATTGTCTTATTTTTTGTTTTATTTGTTTATTTGCGTTATTCTATATATTTACATTTTTTTATTGGTTTTTCAGTCGAAGGTTAATTTTTCTGTGAACCGCATTTGAATACTTCTTTTATCAGAAAATGAGAATGCAACTTAAGTTAATAAATAAATACCTACATAAATATTTAAAATTATTTAGTAAAGCAAGAGTATCAGTGCTTCTGTCATCGAGTTTTCAATTTATAAGACTATTTTACTAACAGCAGGTAAAATTTTTGGGTTAGTTACTGATTTTTGAATGCCGCAGCTTGCGGTCATTTATTTTACCACCCATCAGTAGGTGGTAACAGCTTAAATACGGCTGCTTTATTTACAATGATTTATTACTTAAGTCAAATTCTTATTTTCTGATAAAAATACTAGATAGGTTCTTGCGGCTTGCGCATGCTCTTTAGTATCGTTGTCTTTCCAAACTCTGTCAAATGTCAAAAAGTACAAAACTCTATAACTAAAGGGACATGAGGGTTGAGATCATTTCTGAAAAAACTGTATAAGCCTTCATAGTGATTTCTGTTAATTAGTTTGTCAAATTTTCTGAGCATTTGCAGTAAAACACAAACCCAGAAAATAGCTTAGAATAACTGAGATCCTTTATTCAAAAATAAAAAACAGAAAATAGTTTAATTACTCAAGTATAGAGAGCACAGCTTCTAAAAATTTTTTTTTATTATTTTGTGATAAATTAACTTTTCGAAATGTTATTTGAAGTCAAAATTAAAATTATTGTAAAATATTAATCTTTTATTTTCGAAAATCATTCATTTCTTATAATATCATGTCGTTTCAAACACGTTTTTTGAGAATAAAATTATTATTTTCGTAAAACTAATTGTTATACTAACCAAAAATAACAAATTTGGAAAGCTACAAATAATTAAAATAAGATACTTTTGATTTAATGCCATAATACTATAGTAAATGAGATAATCTATAAGATATTTTGTGATAAATCAGATAATCTCGTTAAAAGAATAAAAAAAAATTTGAAGTTTTCTATAATTTCAACTTTGACCTCAAATAACTTTTGAAAAAGTTAACTTTTTAGAGCGTTTAATTTGCTTTAAGGCTGTGTGTGTGAGTACATTTCAGTTAAAGCTTAGTTAATGAAAGAAATCCGATAACAAATACGTAAATCTGGTTCTCTTCCAGCGAACAAGAGAGCCAGATTTGCGTATTTGTCATCGAACTTCTTTCGTTAACTAAGCTATAACTGATCATTAGTAGACGAGCTAGCGTATGTTTATTATAATTTTTCATAAAAGACGGCAATAGACAAAATTTTCAAAACGTGTCTCAGGTCTGCTAGAAATTTATTTCTAAATCCGTTGTAACAAAGTTTGTTCGAGTAAACTTCAATTTCTAAATGTCTAAACAGAAATAGGACTCTAGAAAACTCTAGAAAGACTAAAAAAAAAGTTTTCTGCTTTAACGTGAAACCTATAATTTGAAAAAAAAATACTAATTAAAAAAGCCGCATTTGGATTTACAGAAGCTACGAAATTTTTTTTAAACAACAATATTTCAGAAGAAGTTTTTGGTTTGATCACTTTTTAGTATTTATGTTATGGGTTTGTCTTTTAAATCAACTAAATAAAATTGACAGAATAAACAAAATTCATATAATATTACTTTATTAATTTTTTTTGGAAGAACTTTGATGGGTTTCCTATAACAAGAAAAAACTTCATGCAATGTTGGAACCATGTACGGGTACCTTTCAGATCCCCAGTTCCATTACGCCATCACCATCTCCTCGACTTCGTGTGTCACACGTCACTTGAATGCACCTGTCAGCCGCACTCGAAGAGTGTCAGTGCAAAAGAGCGTCTCGATCGCGGATAAGCGAGTTCGTGGGTGGTGCATGCACGCAAGACAACCGTCTGCAATGAACTGAATCCGCGACTCCGCTCCTGCTGGAAGCGCACCTCGTCGCTCGGCGCAGATGGATGTGACTAGCCGTCGAAGTCGACGAGCTCGAGGGTAGATTTTGCGCCCTTCAGTCCGCAACTGGACTTGTTCCAGCCGAATTTATGCTGATTAAAATCGAGACACCTAGGGATAAGCAGGATAATGCACGATGTACTTACACTTAATAAACGGGATTGGGACAGTCAAGACAGGGGTTAAATGAAAAAGGACAAGGATTTCAGGGGAAGCAACTGAAAGCTAAACTACGAAAATGTTGAAAATAGGAGCGAGCCACAGTTTAATTAAAATACATTTTTTCCGTGCTTCAATGAGTTGTTTTCTTAGTGAAATTCAGAAATAAAAACGATTTATCTATGACTGCTTTAATAACTGTATAGTATATTGAATATTTGAGTGAAGTAAAGTGACATATTACTTCACTAGTGAAGTAATAAAATAAAAATCCACTTTTTAAAATAATTCGTTTTTAAACAATTAATTTCAAACTCACGTCAATTTATAGTAGGACAAGCCATTTCTAATACATTTTTTTTGATAACAGATGTCGATGCAGTAGTTCTAACTGTTATAGTATTTTGGGCACACAAAATTTTTAAAGCAATTTGTTTTTTATTTTCTTCTGCCGTGTTAATATAGCCCTCTGCCACTGTATTCGAGCGCCAGCTCCCATGACGCTTTACTGTTAAAAGATCAGCTTCCGAATTAGCAAGCAACGAAGTAGATAAGCGCCTATAACAATGTCCCGTAAATCCTGTTGAATTAGATAACTCAAGAAAAGTAGCAATATTTTTGAAAAATGCAGCAAATGTGTTCATACCAACAGGTAACTTTATACATCTCTGGTTTCTGCATCCAAAAATAAACCGTCCACTACTGGTGTTTTTAGGGCAAAATGCAGCATATTTTTGAATTAATTCTAACATGTTGGTTTCATCAATTTCGCCTGACGTAATAAAAGATTCACTAAATATTTTGGTTTTAATGTTTGGTATTAGAACATGAAAGCATTGTCCCTGATTTTTGACATCTTCCAAAAGCATGTTGGTAAGTTCTCAAATCCTGCAAACTCTACCAACTTCAATAATTCATTTGCTTCTTGTAAAAGTTTGCTAATATCTTGTTTAGTAAAAATTTGCGATTTTTTAGCAGGATATTTTTTAGAATTTCTTTTTAAAAAGGCGATTAAATGCACGTATTTTCTGATGTCAACATTCCTCTTCATTTTCATTATTGTTTTTATCATAGAATAAAAAGCCCAGAGACTCGATGATTTATTCTGTTTTGATAAATGATCAAAATATGCAATTAGAACCTTGTCATGCGTAATATTATTAACATTTTTTTCGTCGCACCATGAACTGAACCGTTGAAAAACCATCTCGTTCTTTCCTTTGGACTTCTCTGGCACCAAGCAAGAAGCGGCGTTTGTCGCCGCTTCTTCGATATCAGAAGATAAACTTTCTGAGTCAATCACTTTTACAGTTTTCTTATATTTACCAGAAAGCACAATTTTTACTGATTATCTCAAAATGGCGAGCATTGTTTGAAAAATTGTAAGCGGTTGCCCTAGTGCTTACTGAACATGTCCATAGAAATAGATTACTTTTGATGTAAAAATAGGAGTTATTGGCAGCATTAAATTTTGGATTTTCTTAATTTTTTGCAGTCATAGATAAAGTTTTGTATATCATACGTGGGCTAGAGCACATTACAGTATAGAGAGGTTTGTGTAACAGATACCTACTCGGGCTAACCCTCTCGTTATCTGTAATCTACACACCCGTTGTGTAATGATGCTTCTAGCTCACTAATAATATAAATAACTATTACACTTTCAGTTTTTTTTTGCATGTTGTAAAATGTATATTATTATCATTATTTTTATTTATTATAATGCAAATTAATATTTTAATTATTCTTCACTCCAACACGTTCTTTTCGCACACGAAAAGCTGAATTCTGCTTTACTGTTGTATCACTACAATACTTAATAACTTTACTACATCACTTTATAATTTGTCTAAAAATACTTAAATTTTATAGTTTTGACAAACTATTTTATGAAGAATTTAATAACGGTTGTTATAAAGAGAAGTGTGCACTACAGTGACCAATGCGACCGACCTTAAAATAGCTGCGGCTTCTTTGTCTCTTAAAACCTAAAAAATTAATTGTCTGTCTCAATTCTACAATAAAATTTATGCATTTATAGACAAACTATCTCGGAAAATAAAATTGGTAATTTTGAAATATATGTTAAGCTTTTAAAACCAAATATGTAAATAACGTATTGTCTAAATATTTTGTTGGTTTTAAAATTCTATTGTCTCTCTATTTGTTGTTTGTTATTTTTGATTTAAGTACTGGATTTGATTTGTAAATATTGGCTTCAGTTTTAAACTACAAAAGTGTTTTTAAATTTTAGTTGGAATTAGTAATGTGATATTATTATTTATTAATCACAAGGGTATATAGAAAGATCAATACTTTGAGTAGCAGTATAGGAATCTAGGGTATAGAAGCTTTATTTTGCTCGTAAGTACATAAGCATCTAGTTATTACATCATACATTGTACAGTAATACCATCTAAGAAATTTATTGTCTACGTAAATTATTAGTAAGTGCTGAGAAGATTCATTGGTCTTAAGTTCAAACAGCTTCTCAAGTTTCGTAAATCAATGACGTTATAATCCAAAAATATTGGTTTTAAAAAATGAATAACAATTTTCTTTTTTAAAATAGAGCAAAAACTTACAATTCTAGTTAAAAATTATATCATTATTATAATGTAACATAGCTAAGCTAAAAATAAAAATTAAAGTTTAAAATTTGTACAGCACTATTTTTTTTAAAACGCTTCGCAAACGGCAAAAGATATAATAAAATTTTTAGAAAAACTAGTAGAGAATTATAATATCTGCGGGGCGACATTTTTGTTTCTAAAGATTTAAACACAAGAGACATTTAAAGATGAGAAAAAATACTGGGATTACTGTGTTTTCTCTTTCTCATCTTTAAACGTATCTCGGGTCTAAACAATAGAAATAAAAAGATCGCTTTTCGGACTTTACTATACAGTCTTCTTTTCTTAACATTTTTTTGTAGGAAAAAATAATGAAAGAATTAAAATCAAAGTCAAATTTAATCAAAACAAAATTCTTATAAATCACTGGCAGAGTGCTTTTAAAAACTATTTCATTCTCAGTGCCTGAATAACAATCTAAAAAACAAGTTAAAAAATGTTGAAATGAACTCGCAAAGCTTTTGCTCAAAACATAATTTAAAAAATTAGAATTAAACGTTATTTTTACCACAATAGTTCTTGATCGAAAAAAATTTAAAAGATATTAGAATTACGTAGTTAAACTTGTATTTCAGAGTTTTTTTAAATAACATAATGAAGGTTGTAATCATCATAAAATAAACTTAAGTCAAGACTTAAATTATAAAATCCAAATTAAATGCTAAATTGCAATTGGCAATAAAATACTGTTTATATTTTTGACATATGAAAATAAAAGAAAATGACTATGAACATAGATTTTACTGTATCAGATGGGTTTGTGTAATAAATGTTAAAAGTGCGTTAACTATCCTGAATTTTGTTTTCGTGCTAGTCCATGATGGATTCCACCTTTTTCCCTTTTATATCCGCTGGCATCAGCGCTGGCACTTTTTGTCCGGAAAACTTTTTGCCTCTCTGCTTTGTTATTTATTTGTTTGGCAATAATTGAAAAGTATTGTTGTGTGCTGTAATTTAGGTTGAATTCTTTAGTTTTATAGAGCGACAGTTTTATTTATCCAGCAATAGAGAGTGCTTTATTGCCTCTAATGTTGTTTGTTCGTTCCTCAAATGATTCAAAAATTAATGACCAAAGTGAGACATAAAATTTTACAATCAATATTGCGAGACACCAAGATCATTTTGGGAGTTTATTCGCAGATGTCGGCCGCATTGGGGGCACAAAACAAGGTCTTTTCTTCCGGGAAACGCCGACTTGGAGCGTGCATTGCATAATGCGACTTGCTAAAGCAACTATTGATGAAGTTGCTAAAGCCTGCCGACTGCATGACGTTTATGGGCCGTTTTAAAGACTTGTGCATGCTCGACGATTGCTTTGCAGCGTGAAAGATTACTCTATTGGAAAATACAAACCGACTAAAGTGCTTGTAAACACCAACATTGCGACACACTTCAAATTTAAAGCTTTCTTCACTTGTTTTGTGCTCATTTCTCATAAACTCAATACTAGACTTTATGGTGACCTATAGATTTGCAAAACGATTCACAGAAATAATATAAACTTGTACAGAAGCTTGGAATTTCTAACTTTTTCACTGCAAACTAATTTTCACAATATTTATAACTTAAAACAACCAGGTAATGATTCTATTAGAAAACCTGTTAAAATATGTTCGGTTGGTTTTAATGTCTATATTGCCTAATTGGCTTTACAGTTCTACATAAAGATAACAACAAATAAACAAAAATTAACACAAATTATCAAAAAAAAAATAATTTTTTTTCTTCAATCTTCTTCTGGCACATGTAACTTCTTTCATCCATTCTTTCTCTTCTCCATTTTCGCTTAGAACTTTTATCCTTCCATACTCATACATCCTTAACTCTACACACTCTAACAAACAATGATCTATTGTCTCCTTTCTTCTCTACATAATCTACACATTCTTTCCCAATCTTTTCTATAAAGGTCACTTTCTCTTTCTTCATTTCCGCATCTGAATCTTACAATCATTTTTTTATTTTAACTTTTTATTTTATGTAGATATTATGGTAGTCCGGTGGTAACAATTAGGGCATATTTGGAATTGTACCTTAATTCTTTTTGCACCGCAATTCTATCCTGTTTATCTATATCAGCATCTCTTTGTTTTAGTTCTTTTTCCATTGTTCTTCTTCCTTATCTCATTCTTTTAATTTCTGCACACGCATACCTCTTTTTCTCACAGTAGTCACCTCGTTCTATCCACCTAACATTACCATTTGGTCTTTTACTTTCAGCCCATTGTCGCAGTATTCTGCATCCTTGTCGCATTCTTAGATTTTCCTCGGATCTTACCGCTCGTTTTTCTGTTTCTACTCTCAACTTTTTTCTCTTACTTTCTTCTCTTACTATGTACCCTGGCGTTTGGTTATTTAACCCTAACACCCATTTTATATACATTTCTTGCACACGCTCAATTTCTTCAAATTCCTTTCATCTCCATACTTCTGCTCTATACATTACGATGCTTTTCACCAAACTGTCAAACATCATCATTCTTCTTTTAAAATTTTCACCAAATTTACGTTCTCCCAAACTCCAGACACTTCCCATTACTTTGTTTGCTTTTTTGACTAGTTCCTTTATTTGTCTTTTGTTTGTCATACTACTATTTAATACACATTCCAAATATTTTAACCCTTTCACTTGTTCTATATTTTTTCCTTCCCATTTCCATTCAGCTTCTTTTCCAATTCTTACTTTCTTTCTGAAAACTATCATTTCTGTTTTGCTCTTGCTCTTTGCTACAATTACTATATCATCTGCAAACGCCAGGGACCATACTTTCTCTCTGCTTACAACTATCTCTCTTACTTGCGTTCTACTTAAAACTTTATCCACATCTGTTATACATGCTAAGAATAGTGCAGGACTTAATATACAGTCTTGTCTGATACCTTTATTTGTCCAAAAACTTTCACTTACTTATTCGCCTACTTTTACTAATAGTTTCCTCTTAAATTTCTTCTTCTTGCTTACCAACCACTTACACACCTCTTTCTTTCTAAGATACTGCCATAATTTTTTTCTATCCACACTGTCAAAAGCTTTTTTAAAGTTCATGAACAATGCATACATACCTCCTCTCGTCTTGTCTAGTTCTTTCTTCGCCAGATGTCTTAAAATGTACACATTTCTTTTTCATTTCTTTGTTGTATTTTTTTCTCTTCACACTTTGCTTTTGTATCTTCATCTTTTTTTTTTCATTTTTTAAGTTTATTGCAAGCTTTTTTCTTTAGTTTGCCGCATTTTTTAATCCACCATTTATTTCTTCTTGTTTTTAGATACATTTTTTTTTTTTGGTCATTGCTGCTTTCATTTTACTAACTAGGTTTTTATACAATATACATACTATCAATGTCTAAATCTTGGAAGTCTTCTTTATTTGTTTGTTGTCTGTATTTTTCAATTGTATTTTTGTTCCATTTTGTTCTTACTATAAATTGATTTTCTCTTTTTTTCCTCTTGGTTTTATCGCTTTCTCGAGTTCTTTTATTGTAATTTCTAGAGGCATGTGATCAGCTTCGTTCTTATTTCCTATCCGGAATTTGACTATATTCTCCCAAACTTCATTATTTGAAATTCTATAATCTATTGTGGTCGTTCGAATATGTTCTGTTCTTCTTGCCTTCATCTTATGATGTCGCAGTTTCTTCTACTTCTTTATATATGTATAACGTATTCAATTATATTCCATTTTTGTTTAGTTCTCTTTTTGCTTTTACTTTTTTGTAACCTTTACTAGATAAAAATAAAATGTAATGAAGCTAAAACTACAATTGTAGAGTGGTTAGCTAAAATTCAAATTATTATGCAAATAATTACTTTCGAACAGATCTCAATAATCTAATAGTCAAAATTTAAGTTTAAACAAAATTTAAAAGCTTTAATCTGGTCACTCTAAATTTAAATCAAACATCCACTTATCTGTAAAAGCTTCTGCGACAGGCAACAAGAATCTATAACTTGTAAGAACTCGCTGTTTAAACCAAAAACAAGAATCAGCGGTTCAAGTCGTTCCTTTTGATTCGAAATTTCTGCTTAACAGCAGATAATTTAGTGTGAGCTACAAGCCTAGTAAAAAGAGTAGTGGGCTATAATAGCGAGAAGAATGTCATTTAGAATCTACAATTATTGCATCAAAAGCAAACGAGAACCCTTAAATCGGTAGTAGGTAAGTCTAGCTTTCAGCTATCCTTATGATTTTCTATTTTGAGGCTCCAAAATTTACACATTAAAATTTCTGCTACAAAAATCGTTTCTTTGCAAAAAATACGAAAATTAAAATTTTAGGGTTTATTTTATAAGAATTAACTGCTACAAAAGCCATTTTATAAAAATCTGAATTAATAGGAGACATTTTATTATCAAAATTAGAATTAGAAGCTATAAAGAAATTTACCACAATTTATAAAAATAAAAACTGCAGGTGACGTTTTATAAAAATTGCAATCAAAAATACTATTTTTCTAAAAAATATTATGTATTAGAAATTGTGGACTACATTTTATACAAATCGAAATAAACAGGAAACAATTTATAGTTTTTTATTTGTTATCAAAACCAGAAGCTGTATATGACACTTTATAAAAATAGAATCTGCAGTGGCCAATATAAGGTGAGATCGAAATGTAACTGAATCGAAGCAGACTGTGCCAACGTAACTGTAATAGTGTGTCTAATGTTAATACCCACTTCCACGGCTTGCTCTGATTTAGTTGCATTTCGATCTCACGTTATAAAGATTTCTGTAAAAAATCGTTTTTTGTAATACAATGGGTTCTTTCATTAAGTAGCTGCGACATAATATATTTACAAATTAGTGGGCCTCTCTAAGGAACATATTTTGGTGTGCTCTAGATATCCCAGTCTTGCACTGTCGACATATTTTTTCTGTTTATAAAACAATCAAAAATAAAAAAAATGTTTTGTCTATTTTTCAGGTAACAAATGATAACGATTGGCGAATGGGATTTATTTGTACCTAAATAAAGAAATCGGCCCCTCCAGTTTAAATTAATATTTTAATTTTGTAGAAGAGAACTAAAATATATAGATAATTATAATTATCAGTTTAGCTTTTTTTACTGTTCTACTTTTTCTTCTTCTTCTATATCCGCATATTTACGGCATTTTTTTGATTTTAGGTGAGTACTGCACTGTTTCTTACCAAAAGTGTTCTAATATACATATCTAATTACCAAAAAACTTTAATAAAAGTGTAAAAACCTAGAAAAATGTAAAAAACAAAAATTTAAAATTTGTTATAGATAAACTAAATTTTACATTAATTAAAGATAAAAATTTGGCCACAATATGCTCCAATAAATTAACGCACCACTTGAATTTTTTTGAAAATTGAAACATGTATTCGACTAATTGGTACAAAATAAGGAAAAATTTAACAAAAACATTTGTTTAAAGTAAATTAATATCTAATGTGTCCAAATATAAAAAAACAAACCGAAAACAAAATTTTATTAAAGTTACGCCGTTATAAAAGTTACAGAAAACATCTTAATATCGCATATTTCCACCTCTACTTTGAATAACCGCTGCACATCTTCGTTCCATACTCAAAATTAACGAACTTATGTCTTCTTGATTTAAGTTATTCCAAATTTCATTTAGTTGTGGACCTACCTCTTGAAGATGGACAGAAGGATGTGGAAGATTTTTTAAACGTTTCCCGAGAATGTCCCAAACATGCTCAATAGGATTCAGGTCAGGGCTTCGAGCTGGCCAATCCAAAACATTGATTTCTGCCTCATTCAAGTAATCTTTAACAATTCGGACAGTGTGGGGTTTTGCGTTATCTTGCATTAACAAAAAATTTGGACCAATATAAGGGGCATATGGTACGACATGCTCTTCAAGAATGTCTGTTATGTAACGGTCCGCATTTATAGAGCCATTATTTACAACCACTGACTCCGTGCGAGCTTGTAAGGAAATACCACCCCAAACCATTACCGAGCATCCACCAAACAATGTGGTGTTCTGAATGTTACACTGTGCGTACCGCTCATTTGGTCTACGATACACACGAACACGTCTATCGCAATCGTAAAGGCAAAATTTTGACTCATCCGTAAAAAGAACAGACTCCCAATCCTCTCTTTGCCAATTTATGTGCTTTCTAGCAAATTCTAATTGAGCTCTGCGGTGTTCTGCAGTCAATGCAGGACCACGAGCAGGAATATGGGGTGTTAAATTATCCTCCTTAAGTCTTTTTCTAACAGTTTCGGTACTGATTTGAATTCCTTCTACGTCACGGAACTCAGTTTGTAGCATCCTGGCGGTTACAAAGCGTTCCCTTAGCGCAGATATTCTTAAAAATCTATCCTGGATAGGAGTGGTTTTTATTTTTCTTCCTTGCCCAGGTCTTCTGAGGTGACTTCCTGTCTCTCTGTACCTTTGTATCATACGCGAAACTGACGTATGAGATACACCAAACATTTCACCAATTCTTCTGTAGCTCCATCCTTCCTCCAACAAAACCACAGCTTGGGCGTATTCTTCTCGAGTCAAATTCCTCATAATGTTTTTATTATTGTTTCAAATGATAAAAACTATCTACAGAACGGCAAATTCAAATAACAATAAAACGAAATTACAAATTAACACAATTTAAAAATGAAAATTATTTTAAAATTTCTGCTTAAAAAACTATTAAACTTAAATTTCTGACTTTAATGTCAAAACTTTTATTACAATGGGTAACTAGATTATAGCTTGATTAAACCTTCTCAACCAAAGTTGTCAAATGTACATAGCTTTAATTTTTTTACTTTATTTTCAAGTGGTGCGTTAATTTCTTGGAGCAGTGTATTATGCTAAAGATATTTTAAATGAATTGAAATAATAATAATACTTTTCTAGTAAAACTTATTATTAGAAATGATTAGAAAAAAAAAACATAAAAAATGTAATTAAAAATAATGATAATTTATTATTCTGGGTGAGTTTATGAGTGTAATTATGCGAGTAATAGCACACTGTCACCCTAGATCACAGTAGACTTTTATATCAAGTCGATTTTTTTTTAAATTGACTTTACAAATACCAACCGCCGATGAAAAAAATTATTTAAAAAAAAAATTAATGAAAGCAAAAATAAATGTAAATAAACATAAATAAGAGAGTTTCAAAGCTTTCAAAATTAGGTAACACTCAACTCACTTTTTCTCCTTAAATTTTAAGGGTGCTTAAGAGGGTGGTAGAATCAATGTAATTTTAAAAATTAAGGTAAACGCTTTTCAAAAAGTCATTTTGAATAATACTGTATTTTTCCTGCATTTTTGCCGTCTTGTAATGAGTCAGTCGAGTCGCAGACAGCAAAAAAATTTCTGTGTTGTCTAGAGACCTGTTTACAATCAGTTAAATTAACTTGAGGTATTATTTGACTACTATAATGTTGAAGCACTCTGTATATGTGGTTAAAACTATTCCCCGACACTATTATTTTATAGTAAAGCGTCAGCTTGCTAAACTCTTTTCCGGAATTAAGTTTAACCAACACAGTTTTGAAGTTTATTCACGTTCTGGAAGCTTGCGCATCATAAAAAATTGAAAACTTGTCTAGTTTTACTCCTAGCTGAAACGTGGTGAAATTTTTCAGCACGAGATATTTTATTAAAAAAAATGCGCCTGAAAAATTGTTATTTATTTCGCGAAATGAGAGCAAAAATAGGAAATGATGGCTTAATAAACATCAGCGGGTGTTTTAAAATCCTTGCAAATTAACATTTTTAAAAAATTTAATATTCGTGGATCGATTTGTTGGGTTGGATGGTAATGTTAAGAGGCGTCTAAGACGTCGCATCCAGCCAATAAAAACCGCCAAGAATAATGGCTGAGGCATGACGTAGCCATTTGTTGCATCTGGTACAAAACCACTGCGTATTTATTTATGACGATGAGTGCCTACTGTATTCACAATATCAGTCTATAACGAGAAATAAGAAAAAAACGATAATTAACCTCAAGAATATTTTTACTCAATTTTAATTATTATAACCGTTTATTAATAGCGAATACAGTTCATTTTAATTCCAATTACATTATAATTAGTGTAATTACATCATGAGAAAATAATTGGGCTCTGCATACTAAGCTCCGGTCGGTTCGTGAATGCACTTCCGATAATTGCAAGCAATTTTAAATAATAAATGTTCGATTCAATATTTAATGATTCCACAATTTTGATATTAAAATAAGAGTTTTTTTGTAAAACAACTTTCTCACGTCGAGAACGTAATTTGACATCGTGTCAGATTTGACAAAATCTTTCATCTAATCAAATTTTATTATACAATGACATTCGTGGAAGAAATAATACACAGCCTTGTTACAGGACAATAAAAAACAGGGACAGACAAGAGAGAGAGAGCTTTATTACCAACTACACAAAATATAATAGATGTCTATATGTTTATTAAAGTGTGTTATTTATTTGAGTTAAAATTTGATTTGTGTATTTGCCAGAAGCTTAAAAAATAATAATCTTGTTATTTGAAACAGAAAATTGATTTTTAATATTTATCAAAACTATAAATCAAAAGTAACTAGTCAAAATGTTATTTACATTCTCTTGAAACAAAATAAATTTTATGCTTTTGTTCACTTGATAACAGCTGTTTATTATACAAGTGTCTTATAAGGCAAATAAGTTACGAAAGAAATGTTTAGCCACGAGAGCTTGCTGTTAAAACATGAGTACAATACATAGCTTTATCCAACACCTCTCTCTGTAAAAGTTCTTAAACAGTCATCAAAACCCAAAAATTTTATATCTCCAAAGATTAGTAGTAGTCTATGATATGGTTGCCATGTTGTTGTTGAGAACAAAATTATTATTTGAGAAAAATTTTGCAAACAAACTGGTTCGGCGCTTGCAACTTTGTTGGAAATAAAAAGAAGTAGTTCTCTTCATCTCTTCCTAAAAAAATTGCAAAAGCTGTTGAAGAAGTCACATCGAGTTTGCTAACTAAGAAATCTAGGGACGCTTATTACGATGTTTGCGAAGACGTGCTGATGGGTTACTTCTTTAACGCCAAAAAAAGATTCGCAGCCTCTTCAGTGTGGACGAAATACAGCATGTTAAAGTCGACATTAGAGCTTCACGAAAATACAGATATTTCACAATATGGCAAGTTGATCGCTTTTTTGAAGAACGAATCAAAAAATTACAAGTGCAAAATATCAAAATTTTTTGAAAAAGAGCATATTTAACGATTTCTAGCTGAAACACCCAATAAAAAATATTTGATGTTAAAGGTAGGTCGATTTTGTTATTAGAGAATGAAATCAAATTTTTTTACAGTACAGGTCGCACAAATTTTTGGTATGTCAGGTGGGTGTCGATGTTGTGAATTATTAAACATGTCAATTAACAGCGTAGAAGATAAAGGATCCTAGATGTTGGTATCTGTACCAGTTTTACACATGACACAGTATGAAACGCACATCAGCGAGTTTATTGTCTAACGCTTGAGCCGATCCTTGTATGGTCCAACGTCATGGCCGAAGGAAGTCGACAACCGTGGCACAAGCATATGTCGAAGAATCAATTTTAAGCAAAATAGACATTGCTAAGAAGATACTGGGTGGAAATTCGGAAACAGAAGGCAATGTTATTGAGAATATTGAGAAGCAAAAATCGAATAAATGTAGAAACAACATTAAACTGACAAAAAATAAACCAAATAAATTTATATCTTTAAATATAAATGTTAAAGTAAATCTCAACAAATGATTTCATCTGAGATTTTTGATTCTTATAATTGTAATTTTATGTATTGTATTCTTGATGTTCAATAAATTGTTCTATTTTCTGTAAACTGTCTAATTATATAAAAACAGTTTTATTATTGATTAATAAAACCACTTGTGTTTTACAGACCTCATAATTCAATCAAAAACATCATTTTTATAACGTCATAATAGAGGTGTTGGATAAAAGTAAAAACAAATTACATAAAAAACTGTAGCTTTTTATAACCAAATAAACGTATTTACCAAACATAAAATATAAAATTTAGAAACAGTTTCTAATTTTTTAAATATAAAAACTGTATTAAAAAATTAATGGTTCCTCAAGCAAAATATTGAATAAAGTCTGAGTATAGAAGATACAATTTAGAATAATTCTCGTTTCCGCTTTTCAAAAATGTATATTTTAAGATTTTTAATTAAGAGCCCAAGAAAACAGTTTTTATTTGTTTATAATAAATGTTGTAAAAACATTTGTTTTTGAAATAATTATCGTCTTTGGCTCTCAAATTGTATTGCATTGAAAAGCCGGATGTAGAAAAAGGTCTAAAAGCCTACGGACAAGACGAGTTCTGAGTTCTAAAGACAAATAGTAAGATAGTAAAAATTCAAACTGTTTTGTCTTTTATTTTGATATCAAAAAGTTGGCAATTATTATAACTAGCTAGATTATTGTTTAGTATTTCTTTTACTTATATTGTTTTTGTTGCTCTTTTTAATTGATATTTTTATATTTCTATTGCTCTTATTCAAATTCTTTGACATGAAAGAGCAACTAAACCAAAAATTTTCAAAAACTTTTTTGTGGTCTATTTTTTTTAAGCAACTCTTAACAAAGCAAGAATTGAACTGACATTTATGTTAAACCGCTGACCATTACGGTTAGCGGTTAAATCCTCCAGTTATGCGAACAAATTAATTAAATTTGCAGTGATAGAAACTTTCAATTTATCACACCGCTACAGCAAATTAATAATTTTAATAACTCGCTTAACTACACGGATTTATCTGTTATTATGTGAAACAATATATTTTTATTGAAACATAAAATTTCAAATAAAATTTTTATTTACCACTAAACCTTTATGAACAATTTCATTTATTAATTTATCTGTGGATTGATAATCATCAAAAATTGAAATTTTGGTTCAAAAAGAAACAATTTTTTTCCGTATTTCGGATGAGAATGAATCACATCCCCATTTCAACTCACGCCTGAAACCCTTAAACAACCCCAAACAGACGGCCATTACAGCCCCTGCAAAACCCTCTTGCTTACTTACATTTACAGAGATTAATAACAAACAATATGGTCAGGTCGTCCTTGAAACTAATAGCACCTTTATGGAATTAGGGGTAGTTTGCAGAGTAATCGGACTAATGTGCCTCTGTGAGAACAGATGGAGGTGACAATCGGACATGGGGAAAATGATGAAATGTTGATTGGTTCGGTAAGGAACGGTATAACCGCAGTATAGAAATGAATCAGTATGGACAGCTGATAAAAACATGTCAAAAAGCTAGCATTCCTTCACGTAAAACATGTAAGATGGAGCCACTGATTTTTAGATTTTTAGGCAACTAATAATCCACAATTTAAATCTAAAAGGCTATAACTGTTGTTTAACCCTTGTCTTTCGATTATTTATCATATTATTTACAATTATATCCCTTGTAGTTGCCTGTAGTAAATCTAAAAGTCAGTGGCTCCATCTTACACATTTAATTTGAAGAGATGCTAGTTTTTTGTCAATATTTCAAATTTTTATTAGCTGTCTTGACTGATTCATTTCTATACTGTGGTATAACAAACCGAAAATTAATATGAAAATTTTTGCCACGTGTCACGTGATGAATTTCCCTGTTTTCCAAATAGAAATTACTTAAATTATATACTTTGGCGGTGAGTTTCTCCGAATCAAACGAATCGCCGCCAACCTAATTGATTACAAATTGAAACAAAATCTCGATGGATGGATTGATTGCAGTTCCCACGAATCACGATTGTTTACTTGAACTTTTATTTCGGTCGAGTCATTGCGAGGTAATGACTTCATCGAGAGATACCGACTCCATCTCTCATAATTCATCCTAAGATATGAATATTGGCCTCCTTTAGTTTACGTTTACGTTCCCAGAGTTTATCGACGGATTTTAACTTATAGTCGGGATGGAATCAACCGCAGACTCTGTCACGATTCAGTGCACGTTATTTAGAAAATTATAGAGATACGTCGAAATTGTGCGTGTAATTCGCAACTGCATCGTTTCTCTTGGACTCTCGGCAAATCTGGAGACACTCAACCGAATTATTATTCAATAATCGGACGAGAAATTGCAAACTTTATTATCCATTCAAAATACATACAGAATAGTCCAAAATTATTTAACAAAAGGACGAAACCAGCAATAAATAGCTTAAGCACTTTATGGCATTACAATCAATTTATGTCCCAAGCAGCTTTGTTACAAGATTTACAACTTAAGTCAAAATTTACTACCATTATTGCTCAAAGATACAACTTTATTGGTGTGGTCATGTGGTCAACTTTATGTGGTCTACTACAAAAAAAAATAATGGAAGAATAGGTATAAGAAGATAGAAGAAAAAAATGGCAATAAAGTTTGAAAAAACCACAACTGGAAGAAAAAGAACAAGACAAACACCCACATAAAAACGACGCTTTCCTTTTCGTAATATAAAAAAAAGGAGTTAAAGTTCCACACAATCTAAGAATAAAATTAATAAATTAAAATTGTAACCCAAAATAGCCATATCTACTGACGGCTCGAAACCCGAAATTGGGTATTAAATTTAAATTTAAACAAAACAATTAAAAAATAAAACATCTCGTTATCAGTGTTGCCAACTTAGAGAATTTTCTACTAAGTTTAGGGTATTTTATGAAGAAGAAGGAAATATTTAGGAAGAAAGTTCTGTAGGGAATTTTTAGAGTATTTTTAGCAACTACTACAACTGCTAAATTACAAAAAAATATGTTAAACTGTTAATCTTTTGTTGCCAACTTATTATTACTAATTACTATTTATAAATATTATTTATTATTATTACTAAATTACTAACTAAGAATTGTATGTTGTAAAAAACTATTTTTTTTCTTTTTACTTTAATTGCAGTCCTTTGTAAAATGATTTAAGTATGTTTTGGGGTAATCTAGCTTGGATTCAGAGAATTTCAACTTATCATATGGAAGAAATCATCGTCAATGTGTTGGCAACACTACTTCTTATAGCATTATCTGATTAATTAACTGTAAAAAGACTGGATACAGCTTTAAAAAACAAAATTTCAAAATCATAAGTTAAACAAGCATTAAATAAAATTGGTTACAACTTTGAAATATTTTACATTTAAATGTCAAAAAGATTAGTCAGATTAATTTGTAAAAAAAATATAAAACTAGGTAGCTATAATATACAGAGTGTTTTTAAAGTAATGTAAAAAATTTTAACAGGTGAGAATCCTTGTTGAAACAATGTTAAAAAAACCATATTTGCCTTATACAAAAATTTTTATACTAATAATATTTGCTCAAAAACAGTATTGTCGTGCATCGTGTATCTTAAAAATAATGTTTTTTTCTTAATTTACAGCATATATGCCAAAAAACCGGTAACATTTTAAAAGACAAATTTGAATATTTAGCATCGTTAGGCTATCACCAGTTTAAATTTGTAAACTTACTTTAAGACACCCCGTATATCTGATTTTAACATTAAAAGTATAACTATCACCAGAAAAAAAATTTGCACATATTACAGTCACACACTATACACCAAAAAAATGCTATAATACGTCGTATCTCGCTTAAAAACAACTTTAAATTTTTTTTACAGTGTATCTCTAATTTTGGTTAATTAACATATTTCTAACGAGAGCTATGACCTGTTAAAATTTTTAACATTACTTCAATAACACCTTGTATATATGGTTAAAATTATAAATGGTAAACTGATTATCACTTCTGGAAAAAACAAAATAAGAAGCTTAAATTTCAGAACAGAAATATAATAGTATATTAAGTATGGAGAACGGTAAGGAATGCTTACCGTTCGAAGACAATTGTTTGGAGGAGGAGCGAAGCGACGACTCCAATTATTGTCTAAGAACGATAATCCTTAACGTTCGACATGCTAATAACGTTTTTTGCGCGATTGGAGTTTCTAGAATAATGATAATAATAATTTATATCAATACATTTGTGATAATCGGGAAGATTGAAACTGAAAACTTTGGGTGGCTGTTCCATGGTTGCTATGGTTTTGTTCCAAACAAGTAAAATTGTCTTTTTGATACAATCATTCCTACATAGTTCTGTTTTGTGGTTCCGTTTTCGACGCAAATATGAGCGATAGTGATGATCTACTGGATGATTTAGAAGACGCTTGGCAAGAAGGATGTTCGGCAATAATTCCAGAAAAATCTAAAGCCCGATATGAACAGACATACAAGTTGTTTAAGGAATGGCGTGAAGCAAAGAAGATTTCTGTAAATGAAAAGAGCTTGTTAGCGTATTTTGTGTTGAGAAGTGGACACTTGAAGGCCCCAGGCAGTTTATGAGCGGAGTATTCTATGCTGAAGAGTACAATTTTTCTCCATGATGCTATCGATATTTCTAAGTTTGCTACATTAATTGCTTATCTTAAGAGAAAAAATATTGGATATCGGCCTAAGAAGGCTAAAATTTTTACCAAAGAAGACATGGAAAAATTCTTGAATGAAGCACCAGACGAACAATTTTTAATTCAAAAGGTATGTTGTAGATGATGAGGTGGTACATCTGAGTTCTAAGGAAACAATATATTTGCAGGTAGCAATGATATTGGGAGTATCGGGCGCTTGTAGACGAGAGGAATTGTACAATATTAAAATGAGTGACATAGAAGAACATGAAGAAATGTTTATAGTATATATTCCAAATACAAAAACGAATATTCAGCGAACGTTCACAGTTATTAATAAAAAAATGAAGCAGTTCATTATATGGAAATACTTCGAAAATACATAAGAATTCGACCAAGCAACCCAACGTCAGATCATTTATTTCTGAACTATCGAAATGGCAAATGCACTAGGCAAGTCACAGGAAAAGGCACAATTGGAGGTTGGCCGTCAAAAATTGCAAAGTATTTAAAGTTGCAAGCCCCTGAAGGTTTTACTGGACACTCGTTTCGACGCACATCGGCTACACTTTTGGCGAATAACGGAGTTGATGTGTTGGGACTAAAAAGACATGGTGGGTGGCGTTCATCAACGGTGGCCGAGAGTTACGTGGAAGATTCCCTCCAAAACAAAATTGAATTTGCTAATAAAATTTTACACAGCGATGTTGGTGGACTATTACAACAACCTGGAACTTCTACGTCGGAAAGTTTGTCTATTAACACTAGAAACTCAAATGCGAGTGGTATTACTACTATTAATTATAATAATTGTACATTTAATTTTAATAAATAAATCGCAAAATTGTTTTTTTTAGATTTAATTGCTTACCGTTCACTGAACGGTAAGTGGATTACTTACCGTTTTGTTACACGTAGCAACCAGTAACAACAACCTACCGTCATGGAAACAGGCACAGTAAACTGATAAAAACAATCAATCGCGCAAAAAATAATTTATTTTGGCAATTTTGGACCCACCGCTCCAAAACCATTTAAAGCGGCAGCAAGAACATTTGGTAGATTAAACCTTGACACGAAAATGAGTTAAGATTACACCAATGTCTGCTATTTATTCTACCTCCTTAATGGTTGATGACAAAATGTATTGTTATTATTCTCTTAATCTATTTGCTCACATTGGTAATCGATGTTTCAAAGAATTTTTATAAGTTTTAATTGACAGCATAAGACAACTAAAACCACTTTTTTTCTCTCAACACTTTTTCTGTCAAACAATTATTAAAGTTCTAGAAACAAAACTGGAGCTTACAAATATCAATCTTATCAAATAATTTAAGTTATAATTTAATCTATAAATTTAACGGTAATTTAGTTAATTAATTTATTTATTATAACTCTCATTTGAGTGCTTTTATTAGAGTTAAAAGAACGCGTTTTTTTACATCTTTTTAATTTACTCGGGGCAACTCTAAATTTGCTTAGTAATAAGTTTATTTAAGGGTTCTCTAAAGAAGAGCATTTTTTTTATTAGCAGATAGTTTTCTTATTTTTTTACCTTTAATTATACCACAAAGGTAAGCTCTTATAATTGTTGTCTAGGTAAGTGAGTTATTAGTTTAAAAAAAATAATTTTAAAAAAACTTTTTTAGCAGATTTCTTTAATTAAAACGTACACAAAATAAAAATATAATTTTTTGTAAATTATGTACATTCTTAAAAACAAATGCGTCGTCGAATAACACAAATTGTATTGTTTTTTATTGTAATTAATGTTTTTAAAATAACGCTTAAACAATGTATTATAATTATTTTACATATTTAACTAAATAAAAAAATAATAGTTCCTATCATTTGCCACGGACATATAACTCACATTGAGATTGAGAGAGACGGTTTTTTTGAGAAAGCGTTAAAACAGTACGTCTTAGTATTATCATTGTAAAATGTGGTTAAATCTTTGTAACTTTGCGTTCTTAACTTTTGTGTTACCGCTTATAAAAAAAAAGAGCAGATTTAGAATCACACCGTTCTTTGGAGAACTCTTAATAAACATAACTTCTGATTAACTGCGTTTAGTTCTTCTACCTTTTACCTCATCCGAATAGAAAATATCCAGTTTAAATCCAGTCAATATTATCCTTATCAGTTTTGATTTTTTTTAGAAACAGAAACCGGTTAAATTGTGAAACCGTACAGTCCCAGTTTTAGTCATTTTAGTTATTTCTTTGTGTAGTATACATGTATGTAGTAAATATTATGAAGTTTGTTGCACAGTTTGTGGATTTTTATGCCGTATATTTTCCAAATGTGTTTTTCTCACGCCTCTAAGTCTCTTGGGGAAAGGAACACATGTTGCCAATATCCTCGACACAACAATCAAATGCAAAATCTTATAAACATACGTGTTTGTTGAAGACGTAAATCTCTTCCTTAAATATGCATTAGATTTTTCTCATCCTGAAAAAAATAAGTTATATTAGAGCAAAAATAGGTTTTCTTATCGTGACAGGTCCTGATATCCAGCAAGTAATTACAGGAAAAAATGTCTGTGTCTTTTCATCTCTCGTTTTGTTGTAAAAAGGTGTCTAGACGTAATCTTTTGCCACTTCCCAAGCGATAGAGCTCAATAAAGATAAAATTATAGCTGCGACAGGTTCGATCCTAGGGTTAACTGTAAATGTTGACTTGTGGAAGCACTTATTTAATTATTAACGTAAAATTTAACAAGCTGGAACTGAAAGTTTTGCCAGGAAAAATGGCAATACTCGTAAATATAATAGAGTGAGTATTTCAATTTACTCTGTCATACGAACCGCTAACTTTGCCAAATGTCTCGCCGTTTGTAAATGTGTCAGAACTTAACCTACTTTGAGTTTAGTTCGGTTAAAAGTCAGCAGTTTCGATGATTTGCTGCCAAGACACTAAAATTTCTAATGATAAAGCACTGGAAAATTGACAAGTATTGGGCACGTTCTTGGCTTGTCCCTCAAACTGCAATTATCAAGACAGTTTACTGAACCAAACTGCGAGTTTTATTTTTTCAGAAATATTCTGAAAGGATTAAATTAAATTCTTGTACAATGAGTGCATTAGGTTTTGGCCGATGGCCAATGTGCATACAGCAAGGATCCATAATGTGTTTCTCTTGTAGTCGAACAATTTTCCAAAGCACCCATTTCAAACTTACCAGCTGACATATTATTTCCATTTATTTATAGGAATTAGTCAATTTTACATTTGAGCTATAAAATCAGACCAAGAATTAATTCAGAAAATCAAAACTTTATTACTGAAAACCCTTAAATATGCTCTGTAAAAACATTAGAGCTTCCTTTCTTTTTTTCGAAAAATTACTATCTTGTTGACGTAACGATTATCACACCAGGTGAGAAAAAATTCAGGTACTTAAGATAATTATGATATTAAAATTCTATAGTCACTCAGTTCCACTCTAAGATTCTAGAATGATGATGATAAATTTTATTTTATGGGACATTTACCACCAAAATTAGACTTTAAAATAGCCAAATGTTTATATATTTTTGATGATCTTTTGAAAAATATCTGTCTGTTAATAAATTTACACTTTTACAAGTGTTTTCGATCTGTCAACAATTTTTTTTTATTAGCAGCTGTGGCAATAATTTTCTAAAAACAGCTGCAGCTAGAAAATAAAATTCAAAAAATTATTTATTAATTTGATTTTCATTTTGGTGTCTGTTTGCAATTAAGTCAAATTTTTGAATGAAAACACAAGACCATATGTCTCTGCCTGTCAAATTTCATGGTAAATTTATCATGTAATTCCATCGATGCACATGCGTTATCATCCTTCCCTGTTATTCCACTATTATCATTGTCTCGTGTTAATGGAGATAACTAATGCAACTAATGATCGATCACGACTGTCGTTTATATCGTGAATAGCATCTAGATCTAATTACTGGATTTACGGCCAAATCCAGAGCCGGCAGCAGCTCTCTACCCTTGTGTTATAAATGTGAGAAATCGATGATTTGCCGATAGCTATAACGATAATTGTGCTAATTTATGGCCTACCATATCTAAATGTGTAAGTTAGGAGAGTGTTGAGAATTCGCCCAACTGCAAACTGTTTACAGGATTTGCCAAGAAGTCACGTAAATAAAGTTTTAATTAATGTACAGGTGTTGATACGACTATTTAATTAATTGATGTCAGCAGTGGCTACGATAAAACGTACGTTTATTACGGCCAAAGGTATAGAACTGGAAATGTTTTCGAATAATGAATAGGTCGTTAACACCCTTACATTACACGTTTTATACCAATCATACAGCAATAACATGATTCTCAAATGAATTGCGTATTTTAAATTCCTCACACATGTGCGGACCGTTTCTAATTATGATTTCGTGGGTTTCATTTTCTATTTAGAAGCCAACGACTCTAATGATGTCCCAAAAGAACCCTTTCAGATAATGTTTTTGTAAAGTAATAAGAGATTAAGATGCATAATACATCAGATAAATCAAAATTTTGCAATTATATATTTGAATGAAAATTAGGTAGTCAGATTGAACGCAATTCAGGCATTCATAAGTATACATTATATGTCAAACTAGTTTCAATTAGATGACAAAAAAACCAAAATTAAAGTCAATTATCTTAGTGGCATTCTTAAAAACATACTGAACCCTAATAATAAATTTTTTTATTTGCTGACGATTTCACCCTTTACCTTAAAGAAAAAAATATAAAATTAATGCAAACACAGATACAAACTGCTCTTAATCAAATTAGAAAATAGTTCTCTAAAACTGGTTGCACGTTTTCACCTGAAAAAATGAAATGTGTTCTTTTCTCAAAATCTGAAATTGCTAGTCTCAAATGTTGTTCTACATAATAAACAGGCTTCTGCAAGAGCGAGCTCTTTATTTTGCGTTATTTTGACATAGTACAACTAACGGGCATAAATACAGTCACTCACTCAATCAGTATTTACTTCAATTTTGACTAAGTGTAACAGATTTCTTTATTTAAAGACCAGTTAAATGAATAACATGCAGCCAGTTGAATTACACCGATTAATTAGCTGGTAGCTAGTAGCTCGCTCGGGTCTAAGCCTGATAATAAACCTCTAACCTATGTAAAATACCTCAAATATTTTGGAATTATTTTTCACCATCAAGGTATCGTCAAATTTTGAAACATGTAAATTGCATACGAAAAAAATGCGAGAAATGTTTTCGACTGGCTTACTCTGTTTGGAGAGTAGAATCAGAAATGCAATAAGAACCTAGAGCACACTTTTATCTAACTTTTTTTGGACTAGAGTTGTGTTTTATACTCCACTGTATTCAACACAATTTAAAAATCTCTAGAAACTATCCAAAATTTTGCGTTAAAAGTTACTTTGAAGGTTTTTTTTGCTACCTCCATTTAGAGCTTACACTGCTTAACATTAGAACCTTCACCAGCTACTTGTAAAACTTATCTTATGCTGACTTATCCACTACAAGTTTTAGAAAATTCCAAAACTCTCTACTTTGCTCAAACGAGTCACAATTAATTTTTGAAAAGAAGAAAAGAGCTGTCTCACCAATTTATCATCACATAAGACTACTATTAGAAAATTTAAACTATTCCTATCTTAAAATCCAATGTTATTCTAGTGCAAAACACTTTCTTCCTTAAGTCTAACAGTCAAGTGTTTTTCTAAAATGACCTGCTATAACTCGAAAATGACGCAACACCTACTTCTTCTTGATCTTTTAAAACCATTCAACAATATTATAAGTTCTTTTCAGAAGCATTTGTTGTATACACAGATGGGTCAAAATCAACCAAAAGAGTTGAAGAAGTTTCCTTTAAAGCACCCATGTTATTTACCAAATTTTGACTTTCTACAGAATATTTTATAGCTAACAGAAGAACTGAGTGCAATACATGCATTGCCAAAACTCAAGTATCGCAATATGTACAGATTTTCTAAACAGCGTCAAACAACTCTAAAGATTCTAGGCAAAGATTGAGGCAAAAAACGTCAGAAATTTACTAGCGAGCCTTTCAAGAAGTCACCTTGCAACAATGGTACTTACTACTCATAGATCAGCTCTTAAAACTATTTTCAAAAAAATCAAACCAAAAGTAGGAAGTTGGAAATAGAAAAACTAGAAAGGAGAAATTAGTCCTGTTTCGCATGCGTCTAGGCCACGCAAGACTAACCTACAGTTACCTATTACAAAAAGCAGAACGCTTTAAATTGACTCACTGTCAACGACCATTAAGAGTTAGACACATACTGCTAGAGTGTCTAAAATACTTGAAGATGAGTTAAGTTAGTATACAGCTACCTACAATTTTTTCTCTCATCTCAACTCTTTCTACTTCTAAACAAAATTTCTGGAAATTTAAAGAAGCAAATACTTAATGAAGCGGACTAGACATGAGGAGATGTTTCTGTAGAAAACCACTTAACACCTTCATCTCAATTCTCACAATAAAAGCGTTGTAGATGACCACTTTCTTCTAGGTCAGTAATATCTTTTCTCTATAATAAATAACTACTTTTGAAACGATTAATTAACGATCTTAAACATTTATTAATGTCAAAGCATGCAAAATTAGGTGTAAAATATAGGAAATACAATGGAAGACACAATATCTCACAATAGAAACCCCCCACTTGTTTCGGCCCCACTTGACACAACCCCAACAAAGGTTTCTAGAATTGTTATTCTATATCTTTACGTTTTTAGGTTTTTAAACTTGGAAAAACACTAATAAAGTTCAACGAAATATAAGTGAGCTGACTTGACGTGATTTATGAGGGTTTCCATTTCTCGGAACCATTAAAAAATGTAAGCAAATACTGTCAAGGTTGTTGTAAAATGTACAAATGTGCGTTTTTATAAATCAAGTTTTATGAGTGGTTTTATGGTTTATTTGAAGTTTGCGGTAACTGCAATAATTTTTATGCTTCTCTTTATTGAGAGGGCTTAAAAAGTTAGCTCACTTATCTTTTGTTAAACTATACGTAGTTTTAGATATATCCACAAAGAGCCTTCCTAATGATTTCATGGTATTTTAGAATGGTTATTTCAAGGGGTTACTTCAATCTTAAAGAAAAATTGTTGATGCTTTTTAGTTTTTTAAAGGACATTTGCTTCTGGTTTAGATATGTTGGATAGAGTCATTTCTTCGTTCAAAGACACCAAAACAAAATTAGATGAAAAATTTATAGTATATTCATTGAAGTTTATAAACAACCTACATTAACTGATACAGTTATGTTTTCTAATTTCTAACACTGCTATTCTCACATCGTAGCTGCATTTAATTTCTCATTTTATAGACTTTCTTGCATTTGAAAAAACGAATGGCTTGTCATAAAACAAATAGCTCATAAATGCAGAGACAGATACTATCTAAGCATCAACATATATATAATTCTCTCTCAACATTTTCTCTTTTAAAACCTCTTTATTTTTCTACCTTCTTCATTGGCAAAATTTCTTTTTCTATCTCTCATATTTCAAAAAAGCATAATATAAAAGTTGTTTTTGATTCTAAAAGTAGTCTTCTGACTTGTCTAGTATGCAATAAAAATTAAATTCTTTTTTTACGTCCTTGCAACTCAGTTTTTATTAGTCAGACAAGACAAAGGATTGCAACAAAAAATTGTGAACATGTAAGAATAATAGAAAAGTACAAAAATAAAGATATAACCACACTTCTTCTGCTTTTGCTTCTTATACTCTTCTTTGAGTCATTCTATTTCGTCTACCAACAATTTAAAAAAAAAATTATATTGGCAATAACGGTATTCTTAAAATTTTTAAAAATTTTTGGAAATTTAGAAAGCTCTCAGTTTTAAACGATCAAATTACACTTGAATGTTTTATCTTATCTTACAAAAGCAATACGCAATACCTTGAAAAGAAATAGGTAAACTAGAACACAAATAGAAAAAGTAATAGAGACCGATATGCAAGACTCTACTCCATCAGTCTTAAATTTTTATTTAAAATTTATTTTAACTAACCTGAGATCGAAATGTAACTGAATCTAGCAAGCTGTAATTTAGATACGCTATTACATTACAGTTACGCTGGCACAGCCTGCTCTGATTCAGTTACATTTCGATCTCACCTTATTTTTGTTTTATTAAAATATTTGATTAAAAACCGTAAATTGCAGCTATAAAATTAGCATTTCGTCGCTTATGTGTCCCAACCCAAAAATAATATCTCTTGTACCTTAATTTTTAATGGTCAATAAAGCTCCTTTACCTACCGTCCATAAACCCACAAATCACGAATTCGCTATTTGCCGCAGATGTATACCGTAAATCGCGTGCTTTTTTAGTTAATGAGCATGTATTATGGTAATTCATTTGGCATAAATGTTTTCGATGTTTGCAACAAACCACTGCTATACCATAAATAAAAATCGATGCAAGTCTAAAATTAGGTCTCTTTCTATATTAAAACCCTCTTTACCTTGCGTGAGATCAATCACATGCCATATCTAAATTAAGGGTAAATACGAGCTTTGACAAACTTGAAATTATATTTCAATAGAACCGAAATAATTACGATCGATTCAAGACGGATTTTTAACTTTGTTAAAGTGAGGATGGAAATCTGCAAAGCGAAGGAGATTAAACTCACCTGCTTTCAGGGAACGACCGCAATATTAAACTTTTATTCTACTCGTAATGGCGGCCATGAAATTAACTTTATAGATGCATGTCGAAATTTTATAAGTGTCCACATTGTATTTGCAATAAAATGCTTCTTGTGTAAAATCGGGAAAAAGACAAATTTTCATAAACTCAATGCAGTTTGTATGAAGGTTTTATTGTGTGGAAAACTGACTTTATATGGTTAGGCAATTTATCTGGGCAAAAGCGCAATGACCACCGCCACCACTGGTGGTCCCTGGCGATCCACGATTGCCAGCATTTCCATATCTCATAAAACTTTGTCCAACCTAATCCCTGCAATGTCACCAACAGACAGGAAACTAGTTTTACCACCCCCAATACAGGTATAAATGCCCAATAGGGTTTCTACTAAAACCAATTAAACCACAATTACCATATCGAAACTATTTTCCCGGGATAAGAAACTTTTATAGCCATTTCGGAATAAAAACTATAACGGGAATGTAATCTGATTTTAATGTCCTTCGGGAGCAGTTATATGAATATATCCCGGAAATTTACTTAATAAAAACTGGGACAAGATAAGCACAATCAAGTTATAGAAAATGGGAAATGCACACAAATGTGTTTATGTTATTTTTGAAGAAAAAAATTTGCTTGCAGCTATCACAACATTGCGATAAGGTGTGAAAGAAATTTTTTAACAATAGAAAAGTGATTGGATTATGTCATGCGAAATCACGAACGATCTATTCATGATCGAGAGATATTTTGCTTCCCTGATTCATCGACGTGACAGTTTAAAATCTTTATGTCAACAGTTTTAATGAAAGCCTAATGGATTAGATAGATGTGGTGATAAACGGTAAAAGACGAAGTTTGTTGTGGAAAAGTCAACACCGTACTTTAAGCTTTGGAAAGTCGCACACTTCATTATCGATTAATGGCTTTTCAAGGAAAATGGTAATTTTTATTCTAAAATTACATATTTAATCAAAACTGAAGGATAATTTACCATATTTGGCAAGTTTGTTGACAAATATGCGGATAAATACAATAAATAAAAATACTGTAGCATAAATATTCTCTTCTATTGTAATCATAAAAAAAATATTATAAAAATTAAATAAATTCAATTCAGATACAAACTAAAAACCAAACAAAACTTTTGCATTGTTATATTATTGGTGAAAAGCTATATTGTTTGTAAAATAAAATCATGTAAAATCCATGAAAAAAAAACATTATTTTTTATTAAAAAGACAATTGATGATTGACTGACATATTTTTCTACAGTTGCAGCAAAAATACCGCAACTTCCAACTGACGTCCGCCATATTTAGAGTGAAATTTCAGACAAAAACATTCAAAATTCAAAACGTAGCATTTTACAAGAGATTTTATAAATTTTCATCGATTTATTGTCGTTGTGAAAATTTATAAAACTCACAGAATTTCTTATTAAATCCAACACTTTGAAATTCGAATGTTCCCACCAAAATTTTTACTTCAAATATGGCGGTACTGTTTGTTTATTCAGTGACAGTAGTTTAAATGACCCTCAAGTCATGAAAAAAAAAAAATTAAAATATGGCCATGTTTGAGAATTGCTGGTCATTAAAATGTCTAAATTGAATTTCTATTTATTTCAAATTTGTTTTGCCACTAGAAGGCTAGAATTATTGCAACTGTTGCAGACTACATTTCTGGCACAAATCAGAGACTTTTATAGGTATTCTTATATGATTACTACTTACATTAGAGTGCGGTAGGTAAAAATACAGTGCGCAGACTTGATTTCAGAAGAGTCTAAGCACTGTAAATTATCAATCGCACGACAACTGAATTAGAATTTCTAGCTGAAGAAATTATTAAAAGTCTATTACTTTGGTGTTTTACGTCCATTATTTAGGTATATAGTTAAAAAAATTATTATTACGGAGAAGTAAAAATAGTTTATCTGTCTTGTATACTTTCCTGTAATAATAATTTTTTAACTATTAGAAGTCTATGTTTATAACTATTATTCTGAGAGTAAGTTCAGAAACAATTTGTTGCAAAATTTATAACTGTAAATTGTACATAAATACAAATTCAAATTGAAGGAAAGAACAAATTAAATACTTAAAAAAAATACGAAGGAATTAGATTACCTAGTTCAGAAATTATGGGAAAACTGTTGCTAAAACTAAGACTAAATAGATAAAAAGACTGAAAAAAATAATAAGATCGTGACAGAAACCCAATAAAAAAATATTGTCGAACAATAAAGAAAGAAAAAAACTAAGAAAAAAAAAAAGAAAACATCAAGATAGCAAAAACAGTGTTATTTCTCTCGTGTCAAAGCTTTCTCTATCAAACGTTCTTACAGCGGTTCTAAAAATAGAAATGTTGTTAGACTAATACTTCCAATTACAAAATCTCTTAAAGTAAGTTTATTTAGAATACTGTTCTTCTCTATTTTGCAAATTTATGCTTCGCATTTTTTATGAATTTTAGAAAAATGGTTTCAACTGGATAATTGACTTCTACTTCTATTTTGTTTGCTAAATATTGTTGATTAAACTTTTCTGCTGCTACTTCTTCTAGCTGTTCTCCGCTTTAACAACATTTTAATTGATAATTCTTTGCACATTTTTTTAGAGAGTAGACTTGCTAACTAATAAACAGTTTTGCCAACTAGAAAAACGTGCAATAAATTGAACTATCTAGGCTTTGTTAAACTGAATGCAAATAAACTAAGACTGTATTTGCATTTTGATTTATAATAGTTTTTTAAGACAAAATATCTGTGATAAAATGTGTTCTGTAAAATGTAATCTGTGTTCATTATTTAGTTTATTGTAGGTTCTTACAATTAAATAAACTGTTTATTACTTAGCAAGTAAACTGTCTGTGTAAAGACAAATTACAAACTTAATCTATGTACAAAGAAAAAAATACAAACTTAAATGTTTTTGATATGAAAAACAGTTAGAAGGAGCAGAGCCGTTTAATTAACAAAATTTACTAACATCCACAAACCAAACAGAACAGCTGAAAAAAAATGTTGAAAAAAAAATGAAGAAGCACTATAGGAGAATTAGAAGAGGAATGTATAGATATAAAAAACAAATTATAAAATTTAAACAAAAACAGTTAACTTTGCAAAACTTAAATGCAAATAAAGAATTAGATTACTTTCAAAATTTCAAAACTCAAAATTAATAAACAACACAAAAACAAACTTAATAAACTTTATTAAAAACAGTAAATGTCAAATCACTTCAGGTTTCTTCTTGCTTCCGTCTACTGTCGCTGTTCGCACTTCACTAACTTGTTTCGTTCTCAGTATCTGACTTCTGACTGACATCTCAAGAATCATTCTCAAAGCATGCTCTACCAGAATTTTTCTTAAAGCACAATAAATCATCTGAAAAACTATTCAAAGCCTTCCAAAACTTCGCTAATGACGATTCACTGTAACAATACAAAGAAAATCAAAAGACATATCTATTCTAATACGAGAGAAGGCATATGTATAAAAGTTATAAGTTTAATGCTTCTGTACCTTAATACCAAACGAAAACAACAAAATATCTATAAAAATATTTGGAGAAAAAAATTCTTTAAAGGTCAAGAAATGAATTATTTGTAATACAAAGTACCGAGAAAGACTAAGTCACTTTGAAATAGCGTTTGCAAGTGCGAAGTATTGGTAAATACGTTAAAGAGTAAATCTTCATTTAAAACCAACCCAACAACATCAACTAACTACTCCAAACAACTACTCCTACTACTCCGATGAATTGTCTTGTCATGAGATATAAACGACTTTGCAATAACCCCAAAACTTGCCTCGAATTTCTGCTTGGTATGCTTGCCATTATTCCGAATAAATATAGAGTTGTATTCGGCCCTAAAGTAACAATACATAAAAAAATTTGATGTACAATCAACATTCACTAAAAAACTAATTTCATATATTTCGTTTCATTTTGCAATCAGTTGTTGTTTTTTATTTAAAAATAAACTACAATAAAAAACTAAATAAAACATAGACATTTGAAGCAATTCTTACATTTCTAACAAAACTTCAGAATAACAAGTCAATTTTGTTCATTTTTCGTATCATTCTCTACGTGATTCTATTTTCCTCGTATCAAAGAACCTCACGTACTCATTCCAGTTAAATAATTTTTTATTTATGGTCTTGCAATCAATAACACCCTCGCTCTGCAACTGCGTGTACGCCAATATTATTTATTTATTTCCACTTCATGTTCCCACCAAAACCAAACACTAATATTTAAATATACAAATCTTTATATATACAAAATTATTCATGAATGATAGCGAATATATATGCAACCAAATTTACAAATTAAGCAACTTTCGAGATATAATTTTTATTTCAGTAAAAATATTGAATTAAAGTTACTCAAAAATTATCGATTTCTGCCAGTTTTTTTCATAACTTGTCATATAAACTTTGACTAATTCCTAAATTTGTGCCTCAACATGTGGATTTTCTGTAATCGTCTAAACTGCAGTAATCTTGTTATTTTTTCCTGGTGCAATTTTGTTTCGTGGCTTTGGCTCTTTCAAAGAAGGACAGCCTTGACGCAATTTTGCTTCAAGCCTGGGAAAAATTTTGTCAGTTGAAACCACTTGATAAGAATATCTTTCTGTATAAAGTCTTACTGCAACTGAAGCTTTTTTTCTACATTCCCCATATATCAGTATCATGACAGTCTTCTCGTTATTAGTGAACATTTTGACTAAATTTGCTCAAAGACAGGCAAATTAACATATACAGTAACTACGATTGCAAAACATTTTTTATATTAAATTTTATCAGTGTCTCATGCGAAAATGTAATACTGGTTGCATAAATCTTTGGTTATTATTCGTGAATAACGCTGTACAATGATGTTCACACACAACATATTCTTTCAAAATAATAAATAATCTAAGCTAATAACTATAGATTTTAGTGGTTGAAATTTTGCTATATTAATTGCGAAAAAATTTAGCTGAGTTACATCACTCGCCTTTGGCTTGTTGCAAACCATCTCAGTCAAATATGTTCCTCTTTTGTCCACTTATTTCGAGGATCAATTTAAATCCTTTTCTTTGGCAAAAAGCCTAAGGTATTTAAAGAAAAACGTATTACAAGAAATCACAGAAGCATTCTTGTATGCAGTGGTAGTCGGTGTTTGTTGTTGATTATGCGGCGTCTCCACGGGCCAGACTGTGTTTGATCAGCACTATATTTATCGACGATAAATGGCCGTTTGGTTCATGACCGATTGCAGAGACACACTGTGTACACATGTGGACATTTGATATGTCACTAAAACGTCTTTGTTTGATGTTTACACCGATTATGCCAAGGAGGGTGGATTTAATGTCCACGTCCAGGCTTTGAAAACGCCGAAAACCATCACCAAAAAACTACATAAATCCTCCATCTATCAACATTTATTTACCTAAATTATCACTTCCTCGCGTCGAAACCTATTCATTTCGTTATCTGTGAACGTTTAGAACAAACGACACCCAACATTTGTTAGATTCAAAAACCTGGAAGTCGCATGACAGGGCATAAATATCACGAAATATCTGTCGAAATTCCGTCTGAAAAGTGACTAAATATAGTAAAGGTGGATCAAATACAAATGTAAAATAAATTGCGAATGATATAATTCTCAAGAGATGAATCGGATTAGCTCCGAGATGATGGAAGATCTCGGAATAATCTCTGTCTTTGAATAAAAAGGGTAAATACTCAAGGAATGATTTTCTTTAGGGGTGACTGTACGTGAATGTCTCTAGAGTAATTTCGAGGATAATAATAAGTAGTTCCTTGCAAATATCAGGAGATATCGGAGTAGAGTCATAAATCATTTATGGACTATGCAGACCCTTCAAGAGATATGTTCTTGATAACTATCAAGGGATTAAATATCGCTCAAGCGACTAAGGAATTGCGGTGGCATTCCTTTCAACCGGCTATTGTCGTCTCACGATGAGCAGCGACAGGTAGATAATTTCAACAATTAGATATTGAAAAAGCGAGGGGAAATCTAATTAGCCTGCACTCCAACTGGATGAATTCTTTGAACTGACATTTAATGAAGCTGGTAATATGGTCTAGTTGGCATTCCAAAGAAAAAATTTTTTTTGCTGTAGTATACTGTATTTTATCCAATCTAAGACATTCTCTAAAGTCTTGTTTGTAATCACTTAAATTAAATTAAATTAAATATTAAATTAACATAAGGTGCGACATGAAAAGAACTAATTAAGCCTCATATTTCTCTTTGTTAAAGACTAAGCTTGACGACTAAACTATATAATGCCTGCGAAAAACTTCGATTGATTTACTTTAGACAGAAATGGTTGATTTAGGTTAGAGTAATTAAAATATTTTTTAACAATTCTCTACTCTATTTTTACTAAGGTTTATGATACAAAAACATTTCGGAATTTCGAAATGAACTTTAAAATTTTATGGTGACTAAAAAAGACTAGGTTCTAGCCAGTCTCCCTCTTTATATAATCAAACGTCCCTGCTAGAATGTGCCAGATATTCTTTGTCTTGCTAGAATTAATTGGAAACAATGACCCATTCTTACGAAATAAGGGCATTCAAGTGAGCCAAAAAAAATCGAATATTTTTTTTAACTTCCGACACTGAAAAACTGGTACCTAGGCATCTTAAAAAAACGCTTTTTAAAGATGAGCTCTTAATTTTAATTGTTTCATCTTAGTTTTCTATTTTTTCTTTAGTTTTATTTGGCAAAATCCATATCTCGTCACTACTTGATCGTAGGAAAAATTTTTATTTTCATTGTTTGTAGAAAATCAAACGCTCTAAAAAAATGTCTCTTGTGATTAATCTAACTTTAACCACTTAAAAGATATTCGATTCTTTTAGCCTACCCTAAGAGACATATGTACTGTATTTGTAAATGCTCTGATTTAATCTAGAAGCTTATATCATTCTTATTGATTTGATTAGTTTACTTTTATTTTTTTTATTGTTTGTTGGTATTGTTATTATAGTTTTTTATCCTTTTTGTTTAATTAAAAGTGGTACGACATCATTTCTGTTTTATAATGCTCCTATAAAATTAAAAAATTAACTCATTTATATAATTTTAAAACCAAAATAAATAAAAAAAAATATTTTAAAGTAAGAAAACCAGCATGGGATGCATTTACTAGTGTTCAAGTTAAAGCATGTAAAAGATTATTTTATTTTAAATAAAAAAAACTTTAATTAAAACTGTATTACGAGCATATTTAACATTTTTAAACAAAAGCAATTTGGTAAGTATTTCTCTTTTGTAATTTATACCGGAGTGGTAATCACAAACGTTGAAATAATAAATGAACTTTACCTTGTTCAACATTTATAAAATCCAATAAATAATATGTTTTCATAAATTAAATTTGAAAATTGTCGTTTTATTTTCTACATTGCTGAATTCCATGAATTGTTGTCAGCAAAACTAAGAGATTTATCGCAACATTAAGAACACCACCAAATAATTAAATGTCAGGTAATACGTTTCACTGACTCGGCCAGGAAATTGGTTTGTATCGTGTTTATGATAGCAGCGCTTTATTCAAATTAATGCTGTTATTCACTGTCAGGTAAGCTGCCTAACTTACCTTTACCATATTTGTTCACAGGATTTAAACATTCACATCAGATAAACAAAACGAAAACAACTACAAAAGCAAATATTTACGAGAATGTTATGAATGGATCATTCTATTTATACATGAATAGGTAGGTAAAGTCTATCTAAATAACTTTGACTGAGAAAGCAGCAGAAGAGGTAGAGCTTGACCAGTTTAACACATCTACACCAGTAAATTTATAATGTTTTAATAACTATTTCTAGCAGCTAAGAAGCACAATGTTTAGGTGAAAGGATTAACACTTTCATGGTCAATACTAATCGTCACCTTCAACTGTACGATTTTTTAACCATCAATGGCATTAAGTTAAAAATTACACCAAAATACATAATTCACCAAACAAAATCTATTTGCCCCTTTAGTTCACACGGTATAACGAAACTTAGAAGTAACCTAATAAAGAAAGAAATCAGAAGACTCTACGCGAAATTAAACTGGACATATTTTAGAAGAAAACTAGCTTATGACAAAATGATAGAAACCAACAACTATCACAACCTAACCAGCATTTTAAACGATATAGAAGACACCTGCAATTATATAAGAAAAACCAAGAAAGGTCTACTAACACGGAAACTTAACAACTGGAAGAGTTTATTACTAAGAAAAAAAACTAAACAACAACTTGAACAAGGAAAGACCAATTTTCACCGAAAGACCTCAATATGATAAGAATAATATTTGATGGAAAGAAACAAAGTATTCTGTACAAGAGACTACAATATAATTGTCACTCTAACATCAAAGAAAAATTCGAAAATTTACTTATCAACACCCATCAAGTCACCATCAACAAACTGTTTATTTATAATGTACCGAATTACTACAAAAAATTGTTCGAAAAAGAGTGCTTTGGAATTAGTGTTTTGTTTTATTTTGCTGCTCACATCGCATTTCCCGACTCAAACCTGTCAAATTGGTGATTTTTAGGTTATGTAACAGAATCAATACAAAGGTTTTGTCTTCAGAAAGACAGGTTTTGAAGATAACGGTAAATGAATAAGAATTACAGAGTCGCAACAAAGCAAAGTGGAATTATGAAAACAGTAAGAATTAGAACACAGAGCGAGACAACGAAACTGACAAAATGTAACTGAGATTGACAGATGACAGAAACTGTTAAATTAACAATCAAAAAGAGGTCAAATTCCATTGTCTTCTTTTCCGACAATCTTTTACAATCAGTTGGGAGATTGTCATGTTATATTTAAAATATTTTATTTGTTTATTTATTCTTTGTTGACAATGGCCTTCTTCTAGCCTACACTTAAATTTAATTTCAAGCATGCTCAAACTAAAAATTAAAAACTTTACAAAATGGTGCATTTTAAACAATTATGGTGTAACTTTTTCATTAGTAAGTATTAAATTAAACTTGCAAACACTTCTATTGTTTTTTATAGGCCTGAAAATGACCACGATAGTGTGTCGAAACATGTAGCGTTTAATAAAATACAATTTTAAGAGAGAATGACTATTTTATTATCTTGACAAAAACTTTTATAGTCGCTGACTTAAGAAAGTTCGAAGTTAAGAAAGAACTTTATTTGTGAATGCATTAAACGTCATAAACTAATGCTATACAGATTTGTGAAAGAAGGGGTCTTGTACTTCTGACAAGCACGTGTTGAAAGCTTCCACTTCTTTTACTGTCACACCGGTGAACGTCATTTAAATAGACTTTACATTTAAACCTTGCTACATCAAGAAGAAAACTTTCCTTGATAATCCTGAATAATTAACTTGGCCCATCATATTATTTAGCTCGTCTCGCTGTAAGGTAGCCTAAGTTTGTCCCATATCATTTCCGAATGAGTGCCCAAACCGGCTTACAGAGGCCTGCGTTTATGATTGTTTAATTTAGCGATAGGGGTCTCTCGCGCCAAGAGCTACTGCCATCACATACAATTCGAGAAGACATGTTTTCCTTAAATTTACCTCCATTGTTACATACTTATGCGACAAAAAAGATGGAATTGTGTGATGTCGTTCTAACATTTAAACTGTTTGCATTTCGCTTGTCGTCTATTCATGCCAACAATGTGCTGGGGGACATACAGTTGGACGGGATTTTAATGCCTGTATTGAAATTAGATTTTCGGAACTGAATAGCCTATATACATTTGAATAGCTGGCGACAGTTGCTTTATTTGATTTTGTTCTACTGACAATCGAAGAGTAAGACGCCTCTTTGGATTTTAATTACTCAAGTGTCTCTCTGTGTGTAATCCCTCAGTGCAACTGTAGTAACTGGTCTAAGTTCGGTATTGCCAGCTGTGGTGACATGTGTTTGACGTCGTTGCATTCCGGGCCGTATTTCGCATTCCGCCTAACGAGCTGATGTCCTCCAGTAATTGTCTATTACCGTGTCTGGTATGTTAGTATTCCATCTAACGCGCAAGGTCAATAAGTTACCACCAAACCACCCACAAATAATTCAAATTTAATTAAATTGGTGTGGGGCGAAAGCTTTCAGATTTCGGAGCTTTTTGTGAAAAGATAGATTGATAAATACAGACAAATTAACGTCAATTACTGCCTATAAGAGGGTCTCGATTTTCTTCCAACTATCGACAGCTAAGATCGATGTATGTTAGTGGAGTTCCTCATCCATCAACTGGACGAGGTCATTTTCTTTAATTTTATGTTCGGCACGTTCACGATTTGCTGTTGGACACCCTATTCCACTCTCGATCAACACTATTCCTGCACTTTTCAAAAGATTTAAATTATTTTTCTCAGACCATCAGGGGAAAACGGACCCACAAATAAATTCAATTAAAGAAAGATATCAAAATTAAGGGTGGACTAAGAGGGTCCGTTTACAATGTTTAAAAAAAATTGCTAATAAATAATTAAAATTCAATTTAAAAAATGTAATAAGTACAGCTAAAAAACTTCTTGTTGGATCTTCTAGATGTGCAGAATAAATCGTATAAACCCCAATAATGTCAAACAATTATACTTTGCACAACGCTCGTTTCGACAACAAAGTTTAATTTCCCACCTCAGGATGACAACTTTGTTATGGAAACGTGCGTTGTGCAAAGTAAAGTTTCTTGGTGTTATTGGGTGTTTTGGGGTTATTATTCGGGTTATTGGGGTCTGTATATACCTTATCTTTGCCAAAAGAGCACAAACTTCATAGTAGCGACTGTGTAGCTATTAAATACCATAAACAGATAGAGAGATTAAAGTTTTATTGAAAGAAAATACTAAATTCTTATATTTAATGTCAATAAAAATTTAATAATGTTCTTTGGCAAAAAATAAACACTAAAAATGTATTCATAAAATCATGGTTTTACATCTACTTAACATATTTTTCTATGTCTTTAACGCCGTAATGTCCTCTGTTGTTGACGTCACTTAGAAGCGGAATAGTTTTCAAAATAGTATTCTGATTATACCAGAGTACATCTACCTTTTCTGGCCATTTACAATTCCCAAATTTTAGGCTTGTTCTATACACTTCACCATTTGCCCCAGATATTTCTTTAGTTCATAAAAAACGGTGACAAAAACTCTATTTCTTGCTCTCAAGTACAACAGCTTTTATCATCTTCATCTGATGACAGTTGAATAGCAAGAAAATTTTCTTCAGAGTCTGATAATTCTAGCATAGGTTTGAATTTTCTTTTTTTGGTTAAGTTTGGTTTCCTTCTTAGCTTCATAAAAATATTATTTTTATTTTTTGCTAATTTATTCTCTTTGAGAATTGTCTTAACATATTTTTGTTTTGTATTAATTTCTGCTCCATTGCAACACGTTTTCTTGTTCTTTTAGTAGGGCCTCACGAAAAGATTTCTGTTTTTTGACCAAAGAGAAAAGAATTGGTGTTCTTTGACATTGTATTTCTTTAAGTAGATAGTGTATTTTATCAATTTGAAGGGTAAGACTTTTTCTATTATCAACACTTTTTTGTTTCTTTGAAAAATATTTTGGCTTCCTCTTCTATAAGTTCTACATCTTATTTTTCATCATGACCATTTCTTCTTAACTTTCATTCTTGATATTTTTTATGTCGTTTTGCGTAAAATGTTTTGTTAATTATTTCTTGATTTACAGGAGAGATTCTTGTGCTTGCAAATTCTTTTGTAATACTACTCACATCTTAATGTCTATAAACTTTGTTAAGAATATTATCAAATTCAGAACTTTGGAATTCTTTTTTTGAATTAAGGCGCTGCCAACGGACAAGCTTTTTATCCTATGCTGTCTTTAAAGGCTTAGAAATTAAAACATATAGAGACTGCAAGTGATGCGTTGTGTCTGGAAATAACTTAAGAATGTGCACGTTATTTTCCTTTGTCTTTCAATCTTTCAAATAAGTCTCATAGTTATATATATCGCGTGATTGTTAAAATCTACAACTACAAGTCTTGCTTTTAAGATATTAGAAAGAAAAACCTTAAGAAACCAATTGTAAAAAAATCGCTCTCTATTAATTCCCAATCACTTGCAGCATATGCTATTTCATTATGATCACCTTGATTAAACCAAGAATCTAAAACATCTTGTCAAACATAACTTCCGCTCAGATGCATAGTAGCAAATAAGAATTAATGCGTTTTCTTGTCTACAGCTAGCAGTCATCTGTATACTCCTAGTTTCTACAGTTCCAGCAACTTTGGTTTTGCTAGAGTTATAGCACACGGAAAACTCATTATAATTAAAAATTAGTTCTAGTTTGTTTTAACTAAAGTTAAAATATTTTCGACTATTTAGTCAATTAGGTCCAAAAACTATATGTTACAAATACATTGATTTGTTTTATTCTGATACTCTCAACAGCTTTAGATTTCTTTATAGATAAGTTATTGCGCTTACAGAAGTTGATAAATCATTTAATGCCAGTTCTAAGGGTTTTTAAACCTGGTTTTCAAGTTTTTTATTTTAACGAAACACTCAGCTACATTTAAAACTTCTTTTTTACTCAACCTAAATCCACATCTCTCTATTACTTTGAGTTGCTCTGCTAAGTCCTTTTCGTCTTGTTCAGATAATGCAAGCATATCTCCTTCAGTTTGTCTTTGTTCTGCAATTAATCCAACACCTCTACCTTTAAAGTACTCTTTGGTATCTTTTGCTTACAGTTTTTAGCTGTACCACTTACTATTTCTCTTTGATCTTTAACAGCCTCTATCGCCTGTCTCAATGTTTCTATTGTATATCCACCTCCGTCTGCTTCTCTAGCACTTTTTGCTTGGTAAATTTGCATCATTCTACGTAAAAATACTAGGTAAAAGTAAAAATATTAGGTTAACGGTACTACTGATGGGTGGCTACTTGCTCAACCCTGCTTTAAGTCATATTAAAAAAATTTTTGTAGATTAACATTTTTTTCCTCGAATAAAAAAAAAATTGTAGAGTACTTTAACACATATTTTGTTTTTTTCTTAAATTCTATGTAATCTTTCAGCAAATAACGTTTTTCTATTTGTTGTTGGACTACTTTTAGGTAATTAAAACGTGTTTATTTAAGAAAATTATCAAAAGTGCCATAAGATTTTCATAAAAGAAAATATAGCGAAAATTAAAAAATAGATGTCGAAGCTTGATTACATTGTTAACTATGGAAAGCATTATAAATAAAATAAATAAATTATTTTAATTATTTTTGAGAGCGAGTTTACAAAATTTTGAATATTTTATTTCCAGTTTTATTTTGTTCTTTCTTTTTTCCTGTTCAGTTTTGTTCGTTCTAAGTTTTAGTTTCAGTTTTGTTTGGTATTTGATCTAGTTAATTGTTATTTTGTCGCGATGGCTAATTACACTTTAGAGCACCAAAAGTTTTTAATCAAAAGATAGTTTCGAAGTGGTAGAAAGGTTGAAGGCGAGTGGATCTATTCGATGAAACACTAAACAAGGTTATTGAAGAAAAGTCAGTGATTTTGTTCATAGGATGAAATCGGCAAATATGAATGTTTTCCCATACGAATTAATGAATAATTATTTACAAAAAGCTTTAGAGATTGCTATTGTTTTAAAAAAAATCGTGAAATAAGCCGAATTTAACTAAGAAATACTTCAAAATATTTTTGTTTTTTCATGGCACTCTTGACAACTTTGTTAAATAAACACTTTATATCATGGAGGAATAAATAAATAAGACTGGAGGTAAGGTCGCCTATGTTCTCCATGTAAAATTCTTGCCTGAAATTTAAGCACCTTTTACGACCTTTTTGACTAACGCGCACACACAGGCGCATCGAACTGTGCCGATGAATGACGAATGTTCGAACTTTGTTATTCGTCAGTGGCGTTTCGTCTTGAGAAAAGCATCAAAGTAGCGTCATTTTTAAAGTTTTGTTTTATTTTATTATAATCGTTTTTGCGAAGTGTTTTTTTGGATAGTGTTAGTGTTAGTGTAAGTTAAAAACATTAAAATGGTGAGCTGCAATTTTCTTTTAACTTATTTTTTAACTTATCTTGCCCCCAGAAAAAGATTTGATGCTACGCCTCTGGAATCCGGCACCATATTGAAACACCTTTTACGACTTTGCCGCATGGCGCGAAATCTCAACTTTTTAAACATTCTTCCCTCCAGTCTTATTTATTTATTCCTCCATGCTTTATATACTTAGAAACTCCGCAATAATAAAAGTTATTTTTTCGTGTCACGATTTTAATTTGGTTTAATTTAAATAATTTGATTACGTTTAGTTATGTCAAAAAAAAGTAATTAATTGGTAAAAAAATCTATTGGGTTAAAGTTTAGTTTGATGTCGCCCTCGGTTTGACTGATATTTCTGTTTACTTTTCGTCCTTTTTTCTAATTGGATGAAGCAAAAATCGTAGAAATCGATTTCCGTCCGACCTCAATTGCATAAAACTCAATTAGATAATTCGAATTCTCATCATATTAAGGATATTGTAACGTAAGTGGCGGCGCCCGCATCGGCTTTTGGGAGCTTTCCTACCCGACCACAGAAAGGAATTTGGTGACAGGGCAGTAAAGCCGACATTGAGAATTAACTATGGGTAATTTCTAGTCGTGGCTTGGTGATATGTTTACCGACATGGTCCGTTTCCTCGTCCATTCGGACCTAGACGCGTAATTAAATGCAGGGCATCGAAAAGGGTTTTATTAGGATAGAGGATATTTAGAAACGGACAATGAAAAAAACAAAAGGGTTTAATGCGAAGAGAGAAAATTTGCGGCTCAACTCACTGGATAATACGAGAAATTAACTAAATAACTTCTCAACACACAACTTTGCGAAATTAGGAAACGACAAAACAAATCATAACGAGATAAAGTTAGAGATACGGCTAAAGTGAAGTAAGTCTATGCACTTTACACTTCAGATTTGAAACTTTAGAAACGGAAATTGTGTTAGTACAAAGACTAAATCCTTTATTTTGTCATTTGTTACGAATCACAGATATCACGCCAAGAATTTTCATTTTGTAGGTTCTAAGCAATCCTTTTTATTTTATCATTTTAGTGCCTTCTTCTGCAAGGCTAATATCTGGTCACTCTATAGAAAGAAGTCTGTTAAAGCTCATTTTCTTGACTTTCTCCGGTGAGATTATAAAAGGGGTTGTAACGCTTAACACGTGTTCTGTAAAAACACGTACCGCATTGGTATGGGTCGTCTGTTGGTTGTGTTGTTTCGTCACCTCTAACGCACTTGTAAATAAGTGTCGTTCTTAAACCAGTTAATGTGGGTGGCGTCTCGATGTAAACATTTAGGCTCGGCTAGGTCAGTGATTCTAAAACATTTCAACGTGCGCTATGCACTTAACAATGTAAAAACAAAACGGTTTGAGATCACTGGTTTTCCCCAGCCTGAATGCGACCCTAAAAATTCCACCCACTCAACCGATTTAAGAATGATCCTTATATATAAGTGCATTAGGGCTCATGGAGGAACACAACTAACAGACGATGGTACACCTTCTTTAAAGAGCGGCTTCAATTTTTGCAGAATGTTACTTGAAAGCGCATTTTTTCGAACAGTACTTTCCCGCTTACCTAAAATTATGTTTCGTACTTTTACCCACCAACTGTTAAACTTAGCCACCCCTTTTATGATCTCACCGGACAAAGTCAAATAAATAAGCTTTAGAAGAAGATTTACTGTGTATTTGGAGTACCTATCACAGCAGCTCTTCCCTGTTTTTGTTTCTCTCTTAGAACAGTTTACAGATTGACACCAGAGGTCAGCTTGACACTTTTGGAGTTCTAATATATACTCAGTGACATTTTTTGGAAGTAATTTTTTGGCAGAACAGAATGAGTTAATTTATAGCTAGTTATAGTAACCGTTGCAACGGCTTATATTTAACAGTTCTTGCAAAAGAAACTTTACCTTCTTAGTTTTTCTTAAAAAAAAGTCTTATCAGAGCTGATAAGTAGAAATTCTTGCAGTTGTTGTTTCTCCGCCTAGTTGTTTTAAGGATAACAAAGTACCTCCAGCCCAAAGGCATCAACGATATCACCATCTTAACGATTTCGACAAAAGTAGAATTGTGACCTTTCGAGAAGTTGCAGGTTTAGGATGTAGAATAGCATAACGTGGTATTTAGAGACAAACTGCGATTCTGTCTAGTTATTTTAACGAATATTAACTAACTATAAAGTAAAATTGCAAATAAAACAAACCAAGTAATTTCCGCTAACCGATTGTTGTAAGCTGCGCTCTCATTTCGTGTTAATTTTTGTTTAGTATTCCATTGCGTTTAGCGGAAGCAATAATTTAAAAGTTTCGTTATTTCCGAATTAATCGTGAGTTAAAAGATAAGTTAAAAACTCTAAACAAGCTTTATAGCGGCGTCTCGTTACTTTTATCAGAAGTGACGTGTCTGAATAAATCAGACCCTACTATTTTCAGTTTTCCGGTTTTTTTTTCTTTACTTTAGACAGGCAGGCAAGCATGGAATATTACAATATATGAAACGTGGCACGCATGTTATGTTAACGTCTTTACGATTACATGAAATAATTGTTTTTAACAACGTGTCTGTTTACTACGCCACTATTTCATTTCTATAAACTAGGAATACGCAAACTTGAATGTTTCGCTTATATGGCGGCACCATTATTTGCCCTATTTGAAAATCATTTGCATATTCAAATATACACACTTAACTACCTAATTACTTCTCTTTAATATTAAACAGGAATCATGGAAACTTCAAACAGATGCCAAATCGGGACGGATTTTCATTAAGAAAATTGAAGCGGTTTAGTTTTGTTAGAAATTTAATTTTTGTGCACACGGAAACTATTCAAAAAATCATTTAAACAAAATAACAGCATGCTTTTTATAAGAAAATTGTTATCATGATACACACCTAAATCTGTTTTCTTTATGATAAAACAAAATTTTTGTCCCAGCCATTTTGATGATTTTGATCCTGTATTCTATTTTCCGAACAACAGAACTTTAATTAGATAATTAATTGCAACTACAGCTGTCAGTCATAAACAAATAATTTCAGAGCAATCACGTCAAGATGTTTTAATGAGAGGCTTGTAAAAAAAAAAATTCTGACAAGCTGCAGGTGCTGATCACCTGATCGATTTCTACTGATCAGCCAAAACGAGGTAATGACGTCGCACTTAACACGCTGTAATACAAGTTAACTATGTTATAAGACGTAAAATAAACTTTGCATTTTTTAAAATAATTGACGGTGGTTTTTTTGATCCGGATAAAAAAGATCCGAGAAAACTTAAAAATGAGGCGTTCAATTAAAAACACAAAAAAAGATGTGATATGCTTCCTGAATATGCATTTCATATTATTGAGAAAAAAATGACGAATAGATGAAGCTGAAAATTGACTTAAAATACAGTAAAAAAAACAGTAGTGACTGTTAGAATTAACAATAACAATTTAAAATAAAACATACAAAAAATTTGGAAAAAGAAATATTTAAAACATAAGATAATTAAAAAAAATAACAAAGAGAATTACGAGTGATAGAAAAAAAAAACAAAAGTAGATTCTAAATAAAAAAAATTTACAAAAATTTGAGAAAAAGCAACATAAAGACAAAAGGAATAACCGAAGAGAAAATATATTTAAGACAAAGAACCAAAGAAAGAAAGTCTTGGTAAAGACGAAGCAATTTTCAATAAATCTTGCTTCCGACCCATAAAAATATAAATTTTAACGTTTTTAAAAGAATTTGGAAACAAAGACTGACAGTTTGCACTCATTTTTTTACAATAATTATTACTTTTGGCTTTCAAATTATATTATAATAAAAAATCGGATGTTAAAAAATTTTCAAAAGCATAGACAGAGAAAACAGAAAAGCTATAAACGCTATAAATAATTAAAAAAATAAAACTAAAAAAAATTTAAATTATAAATATTTTTAAAAAATAACAAGAAAACTTACAAATGATAAGAAAAAAAAGAATAAAAGTAAATTGTAGAAAAAAAAATTCTACAAAAATTTGAGATTAAGCGACATAAAGATAAAAGAAAACACAAAAAGAATAAAAAGATAATATGTATAAAAAAATACATTCTAAAAAAATAAAAAAATCTAGTTTAGAGAATTTTAGAAATACTGATAACAAGATGTTACTACAAGTATTAAAAGAAACTTAAAAAATGTTGAAAATTAAGAGGTTCTATTTATTAAAGCTAATCAAAATTCTAGACAAATTTAAACACAATGTTTAAAAAAGGAGAAAAAAAACTACTAAAAGACCAAAAAAATTTGAAATCTGTAAAACAATACTAAAATAATAAAAAAATGGTTCTTTGAGCTGATTATTAAAAAAATATTGACGGTAAAAAATTTATTAATTAAAATTAATAGCAATTTTTAATAATTCTCGCTTTTCAAACGCTAAAAATGTAAATTTTAAGATTTTTAAGAGAATTTGAAAACAGAGGGTGACCGTTTTTATTCATTTTTTTACAATAATTACTACTTTTGCTTCTCAAATTCTATTACATTAAAAAACTAAATGTAAAAAAAAATTAAAAACGCACCCAGAAAAGACGGAAAAGCAGTAAAAGCTATAAAAACATTGTAAACAAAATTAAATTTGAGTTCGTTCTCTAAAAAACACTTTAAAGGACGCTTTAAAAAACCTCTTTTATTTTGATTTTGAAAAGTTGGTAACCTTACTTGAAGCACAACCAATTTCTAATATGTTTTAGCATAAACAATAAATAATAATAATAATAACACTAATAATAAATAAAATTTTACAATTATAGCAAAACATTGCTGTTTCCATTGGAAAACATTAAAACTGACTACAAGGTAATTTTTTTATTTGTCCCCGCCCGAAACTCTAAAAATAGGCAACACATTATACTTTCAAAATTTAATTTTCAAAATTAAGGCATGGAGAGTTGTAAATTAATGTCAACAATACTTTTGACAGTGCTTTCAAAGTCAGTTCATTTAAATCATTTGTAGCCACATTAATTAATAAATTAAATTGTTTATCGTTTATATAACGTGTTGCCTATTTTTAAGATTTCGGGCGAAAACAAATAAAAATCACCCTGTATGTTTGAGTACCATTTTCTCAAAGAAATTGTTTTATTTTTTTAAATTTTAATGTTAAATAGACTAGTGGTAATAACTAGTCTATTTTTAAAATACTTTTTTAGTATAATAAGTTTTTCCAGAATTTTTTTAAATCAAGCGTTAAAAAATTTTTAACAGTTTTTTTAGTATATATAACGATGACTTTTATAACTGTTTATTGCTTGTAAATTATTTTAAGGGCACTTGTATATAACATACACGAAATTAAATGGACCAACTTGACGTAACTGTCAATCAGAGCAAACAACGTTTAAACGGTAAAATTGACTTCAAAATTTAGAGACACCAGACACTCTTATTAGTAAATTTAGTATCAATATTAATTAGAATTTATATGAATTCTTTCTTCTTCTTTTAAAATTGCGATTTTACCAGTCTAACAAATTAAAAATGGAATTGCACTTATAGAACGCTCTTTTACTATTTTATATAGATCCAGGCTCATATCTAGTAGAATTGTAAGAAATATTACATGAAAGCAGAGTACAGCACAAATCCCATGCTGCGCTATTTATGACGTCATACAACTTGACAATATATGCATAAAGATAAATTTGAACGGAAAATCTTTCTGCGAAAACACAACTTTTCAAGAGAATTTACAAGTATAACTAAATATTTCGAATTTATTTATCTTCTTATTAAAATACAGAGCAAGAATGAAACGGATACAGCTGCACTAACACGCAATTAAACCCAGAAAAAGCACTAAAACATTTTGCTACATTATTATAATAAATTCCCTCTAATGATGCTTAATAAGCGTCATAATTTACAACAGGTATTTTTTTCTAAAACGTAGTAAAAAGTCATCAGTTAATCATTAACCAGATGTTGAATGTCATTCCCTTGTTGGGTTTTGCTCCGCCCAAGTGTTTAGTCTGGAATTGGTCCTCTGTATCATATTTTTCGTGTTAGGTGGAAATATATCATGCAACTGCCTTAGGTAGTAGCATCGTTTATCACGTCGCTACCGCAACTTCCGCATCCTATAGATCCTGGATGTTGACTTTCCTGATGCTCCTCTAACCTGACCTACAGGTCGGTCCAGGAAACGCGAAATTACAACAAATTTTCTAAAACACAAGTTTTCATTCTCGCATCTGCAAAAATTTAAGCCCCCAAGGACTCTGAAAAAATTCCGTGATGTATGTTGTTTGCATGCCGATTGTCCAAGACTGTAATCCCAGATCAACCGTGGCAATCCTCTGGAGCTACCTTGGGTTCTTTGATATATATGAAGGAGGTCTGGAGTGGTGTGCCGTCTGAGGCAATGCGGTCCACCACGCGTGAGATGTCATTTACTACGGTGACTGCCCCCGAATGCAAGACTTCCAGCCTCAAATCCCCTGCACAATTATTCAACCGAAGCTGTTTCCTACCGCTAGTCGAATAGTCAAACAGGACGGACGGATCTCGACCTAATTGCTTTCTCAATCATTTATTAAAAATCATTTATTGACAGATGTAAATGTTTTGACCATTAGCTCAGGATAACACCATTAACATGAATGAGCGATTACTACTAATTAGGAACGAGCACGAACACTCAAATCAAATTAATGGCATGGGCGTGAGACGCCACCAGTTCTATTCACAGTCCCACAATACTTCAATTTAATTAAAAAACTCTTATTAAAATCAGCTCAATTTTATCAGGGACATCTATTATTCCATTAGTCATTCTAAAGTTCCATACATCTTGATATTAAATCACATGTTGATCGTCTTGACATTCGGCTAAATATCAAAAGAACATCTTTCTCTTGTTGACTATATTAAAATGTCGTCTAAAATATATTCAACCATTTTTTATGAATGTATAAATGACATGACACAAAAAGTATATGAAACTTTTCTGTTTTCAGATAAGTAAAGTATTTCTCCGTCTCTTCATGTGTGCGTTTTTATGTTTTCTGTTGATACTAATCTTTTACTTTTCTTTGCTTTCATGTTACCACCTTTCATGTTTCAGCCAGTAATTTTGCGAAAAGCGAGATTTTCCATTTGAATGGAAAGGTCGTTGCACTTGGAGAAAAGTAGAGCATTATTGATAATTTGGTGCATTATTGAATATTGGGATGCGTGAACAGACATCGATTTTCTAGTACTAGAATATACAACGTTTCATCTAGAGTTAATAGTTAAACTTATAATATGCTTGTTTCAGCACTCTTGTTTCGTTCAATACCTTCCCCAGAGGCACTAAAATATTGTTATAATATCAATTTGTATGATTGCCATTTTTTTATTCTTTCACTAATATACTAAAATGAGATTTAGAAAATATTGTTACGATTTTGAGCAATTTAAATTCGCGGTCTAAAGTTTAACACTCAAAATTTATTTTTTCTACTTTGGATACAGTCTGGCCAACTTGAGAGATTTTCCTCTAAATTTAGAGTATAAGGGATTTTTTAGGGTATTTTTAACTACTACTACTACTAAATTATCAAAAAAATGTTAAACTGTTAATTTTTTGTTGCAAACTTAATAAGTATTTCTTAATTATGACGTAGTTTACATTTAACAATTATGTGAAAAGTAATATTTATTATCCATTCATCAAAAATAAATTAAAAATTATATCGTTACTTTGTGATTGTAGTTTTTTTTTAAATGAAGTATGTTTTGAAGGAATTTAGCTTAAATTTAGGGTATTTTTATCCATGATATAGGGGAAATCATCGTCAATGAGTTGGCAACACAGAACAGATACCGATTTGGGTGTCGTATTAGCCAATTCAGCACCCAAATTGCGTGCATAAAGTAATAGTGCAATTCACTTTTTTCGAGTTTTAAGACGTTTTCGCTGGAATGAAACATCATGTGTCAGTTTTAGCGTTTATGTCAACGTTGAGACTATAATAATTTTATTCGAATAAATTTTATTGCACTTGATGACCATCACCAAGGTGTTTTTGTCGGAGAGTCCGAGTAGAGACTCAAAATTTGTAATCCGTTATAATGATGTCCGAGTAGAGTCCCAGAGATGGTCGAGTAGAGTCCGAATGGGACTGTATACTTGTATACTTTGAAACTGAAGACTCCCCCATATTTGTTTCAAGAGAGGAAAAATATCAAACTGATATTTTACTACTTCTATTACTTTACGATTTCTTCAAATAAAAAATGCATACACAATACACATACATATATTTATTGATTAACATACAGGTATAAACTTATGGTCTATATTTTAAAATGATTTCCAACTATCTTAATAAATCCTAAGTTATTTATCTCGCCATTTTTTAATTGGACTAACTTCTTATCCAAATTTTTTTTTATTTTGTAAAGTTTTTGAGGAGTATTTTTTTATTTTGCTGTGCAGTTCTAATCTTTATGTAAGTATCACTTTGAAAATCTGTTAAAACTTTGATGAATTGAAAAATATTGGGGTGTGAATGATAAAATTGTATCTTCAGCCCATAGGTGTGGTGGAAATTTGAATGATTCTGCTATATATGTATCTACTAGGTAATCTGCAAATAAAGCTAGTTTGAAACTCCTGGGTTGAATTGCGGCTAAATCGATAGCATAACAGTTTCCAACATCGCTGGAATTGGGAAATGGCAAGTCGAAGCAATATCTTAAAAACTGTCCGATTTCCGAACTTTTGTCTTTATACGTGGGTGCAAGGCCAAGATGTTGTATTTTGCGCCACCTAAAATGTAAAAATGTTGTACTCAGTCAACTTGACAACTTGCACTTGATTGAAAATTCAACAAATAACTTACCATGATTGACCCAGATGAAATCTACATCCAATTACACGTATATTTGTCCAAGTTTCTGTAACACTTTGGTGGAAGGCTTCTTTAGAATCTGCTACTACAGTTGTTGGAACTCAAATTTTTCCAATCTTTTGGCTCTCTTTAATCGCATAATTTAAGGCCAAAGCATAACTTGTTTTTTGTTTTTTGGGAAGCAAAAAAAAGAAGACTAAAGGTATGTAATGGTCACCGGCTAGTCCGTGAATGGTAAACATTTAAAGAAAAAATTTGGCACAGCAGTTAAATGTTCCATCTACTGTCTACTGTCAAATGTTCTGTCTAGATTTTGAAGAACATAAAAATTCTAAGTTGGTTTTACATGAGAACATAATTATATTGTTCTCTGCGTCGTTCACACGAAGAGAAAGCTCGTCTCGATTTGTTTTGATAGGATGGAAGTTAAGAGCGTGGTGAACTTCTTCCTGATTTGCTGGTAATTTTGGAAGAACACTTCTTCGTGCTTGGTAGATATTTTTTCTTATACGCTTGGTATCACAATTGGTCAATGTTTCGATATCCCCTTTCCTCAGTTCCTGGTGAATTAATTTTGTAGGCTTTTCGCTTAAGTCTTCGGTAGCTTTTCTTTTTTAAGGAATTACTTAATTCATTCCTATTAAGTAATTTTTGTTCATGTGGTGGATGATTATAATTATTGATAACTTTAACAATGTTTGTTTTTCCCTCTGTTTTCAAATAGGCCGGACACTTTTTATTTTCACTAACACTAACTGAACACACCCAACGTTTAACATCAGTAGATAATTCTTTATGAAATCGATATTTAAATCTATCTAGCACCAGAAGCTCTTTTCTTTTCTCACTAATTATAAATTATAATAAACTCATACTTATTGAACTGACCAGCTAGCTAACGGAAACTAAACTAAAGAGGCAATGGGCTGATTGAGTTACTTGTATCTTTTGGTGGTTGTAGAAGGGGATTAAGTTCTTAGAATTAATAAATATTAAAATCTTTCTTTTTCATATAATTATTCAAGGGTTCGGTAAGAGTAGTTAATCACTCAATGACATGCTTAAGACTTAAGCTGACCCGGGACTCTTCTGAGACATATCAATTTTTGTGACCTTTATTAATTCAGGTAAACGGGACTCTACTCGCATCTCCCCGTTTTTGTGTGTGTGTAGCAATTGACCTATAAAACATTCAAAAGTGGAGTGGACAGTGGCGGTTATAATGAGATATCTTCAGTTTTTTGAGGTTAGAACAGCTTCAAAATGAAATAGATTTCAGCTACTATTTTGACGATTTACAACCCTCACAGCGTTTGATAATTTACAAGTTATTTGCTAGATGAGTATATAGCACTGCTTGATCTAAAATAACGATGAAAAAAATCGCTGAGAATCGCAATTAATTTAGTAATTTAAGAATAATGTTACAATGTATTTAAAGATTTTCTTGATTGTGTTTATGCCAATTGGAGTATTCAATCAATAACCGAGACGGTAGGTAAAAAAACCATTTGTGAGTTACTTACACAGAATTTTAGACAAATTTGAAAATACTTCAAAAAACTTTTGACACTTTTATGACATTTATTACCAACTATCTCATATTAACGTTCCTAAAGATTAAATAATTCACTTTTTTACTTAAAAATCATGTAAAACGCACAAAATAAAAAAATAGCATAAAAAACTCGTTTCTGAAATTATTGTGGCACTCATTTTTTATAAAAACTCGCGCTCGTGCTCGTTTTATAAACTTGAATTCGTGCTACAAAGTTGACTTTTCGAAACGCGTTCTTTAATATACTACTATAGTATTACTTTTATATAAAAAAAATTAAAAATAGTCACCATCTTTTTCAACAAGTTTTAAATTACTTTTGAAGGTTGTTTTCTATCTTTCCTAGTTCAATCTTTATTAGTTTATTAAGTATTTGAAGATATTTTTTAATTATGTTTTAAATAAAATGTCAGAATTTTAAGAGACAACGTTTAGGCGGCTAAAATTACAAAACACATACTTTTACCAAAAATAACTTTTTTGCTATTTGTTGTAAACATTTTATTTTTTATGCTTTAATTTATTACTTACAAAAGTTTGGTTAGTTTATTTCTGATATTTTCAACTTTTTATAATTTTTTTTACTGTAACGCTCGAGGGCGTTTTGAAAAATTTATGTAAAAAATTATTTCATTTTATTAAACTTGTCGGATTGACTTAGATTTCTAATTTTTTCCCTATTTAACTAATTTTTGTTTATATTATCTGCTGGTGCTTATATATAGAAAATGGCGTTGTTTTTTATTTTAGTAGTAGAAATTACATTTATAAAAATAGGAATAGGTTTATATTTTAATAACAGTATTATTGACAGATTTCCAGGCGAAAATCCGTGTTAAATAATTAAAAAATCACGCAGCGTTACCAACACAAATTTTTGTTGAAACACAAACATTCCCGATAAATTAAATGTGATAAAACAAACAACTTTTGTGATTTGAAGCTTTCACCAGCTTTTCCAACCCATTAATTTCGTTCCATTTATTTAAAAACATTTTATATCAACTAAATATATTTTATATAGTTATAATAAAAATCAATGGCGAACCCACAGGTTTACCTAATTAAAATTCTAATATTACAGCGGCAGAACGCTTTCAAAATCTATACCTCCATCTTCAGTGCGTAACAATAACAATGTAAAAAGAAAAGTTATACAAAAAAGTAAAAATGTTGAAAAAACTTACAAATTTTTTGTTAAAACGAATTAAAACTTAAAAAAAAGATGTAAAATGTTATTTTTTGTTCAACAATTCTTGAGCAATTTAAAGGAAAAATGCATATAAACAGTTTGTTGCTATATCAAATTTAAAAATATTTCTCACCAAAAATTGCATTTTGCTCGGTTTATAGAAAATCAATGATGCTTCTAAAGACCTCCATCTTATCTACTAATAGTTTTAATTAGCAGGAATGTGTCGATGCATGTGTTTGCCGCAATATAAGCACATATGGGGCGGAAGAGCTTTGCATACACCCTGTTTGTTTGACATGAATGACATGTGTCTGCGTCGAAGTGAATATCCGGTATGTTTAATATCAGAAGCATCTCTAACTCTGACATAATTTAGAAAATTAGATTAGCGGAATTAGATTGAGACGAAGTAAATTATCACTAATTTGACATAACCTCAAATGTTATTTTATTGCCAACATAAATCTAGTGGAGAAAAGTTTTTCGATCATAATTTACTTTCCGATATTTTGATAATAAAGCAATTTGTGTTTTGTGGTTTTGTGATTAACTTGTCAGCGCTTTGTGTAAGAAATAAATTCGAAATTCTTTTACATAAAGTAGTGTTCGTAAACGCCAAGACACTATTGTGTCTCCAATGTCATTCACTGACAAAGAAAAGGAACTAATAGTTGTATTAGGGGATCCGTTTCAGCATCAACCAGCTGGACCGTTTAAATTCCCACAATAGCAAGTACCCTCAGTATTGTATTCCTGAATCTATTAGATGATTGCAAATTTTCTAAGGGTTGAGCGAAGCGAATCACGGCTTTACCTCGCTCATCATTTAATATCAAATAAAATTCCAGTGCAGTGGTGGAAATATGGTAGCAGTTTCCGTTCCAAGAGGTGACAAGTCGGGATTTATCCATTTCAACTTTCCACTACATAAAGCCCGTTCGGACGATTCACGTGTGGTGGAAAGTGTCGAACGGCTAATGTTTTGTGCAGAAATTTCAAAAGTCACCGCCGCACCTTTTGTGACGCTTCTTTGCACCGAAACCGCTATTGTGTCACCGATAAAAGTCGAAACTTTAAGGAGACCGACTTTCGATTATGGAACACATTTGTCCAATGGATGTAATAAACGTGTGGTCGGAAAGTTTCAAATGTGAACGAGAACAAATCAAAGATTTTGACGAAGGGAGGATAATAGAAATGTTTCAACGGAAACTAATGATACGCAACTTAGAAATTTCCAAAAACAACCTCAGTTACATATGAAGCTTGTATGCCAAATCGACAAAATACTTTGACATTTGCGCTTTTTTTGAAAATTTTTTTAGTACTTATTAGGTTCTCTCATTAAAGCAGTAAATGTATTTTGAGTACATTTGAGGCAACGACGCGCTCGTGTAGACCAGTTGAATGACTAACACGCAGCGTTCTGAATTACACCAATTAATTAGCTGGCTAATTCCCGAGCTACTCGGTGACGCCGAACGCTACTTATTATAAAACAAATAGCACTAAATAATTTCTTTCTATTACAGGATTTAAATAGAGTTTTCTATAGAAGCAAAAACAAATATTCTTTAAGCTTTAACATATTGCATGATTCTCTTTCTACATGTTTTTCTTTCAAATTTTTTTATTGTCCTATGCCCTTTATTGTCAAAATTGTTTTTTATTTCTCATATTTTTATTTAAATTTAAAAAGCATATTACGAATTGTTTTTTTTACATTATTTTGCTTTCTACAACTTATATTGTAATCGGTCAGATATAACGAAGAATTTCAACAAGAATACAAAAACATCTAAAGACAATAGAAAAGTACAAAAATACAGAGATAACCAACCAATAGTTCTTCTGCTTTTGTTTTTTATATTCTTTCTTCCGGTCATTCCTTTTCTTCTACTGATAATTTAAACTCTGCCTCACCTTTAATAAAGATTATTTTTTAATTTTTTTTTAGAATCTTTATAAATCCTTGAATTCACTCATAAACCTTTTCAACAGTTTTAAATAAGCAAATCAGCTTTAAATGTCCTATTTTATTTTCACGAATTTAATCTTTATTAATTAATTAAATGTTTGTTTACAACCCGATTTTCTTACTCTCTACATTATTATTTAAACTAATTTAGAGGTATATTACTTTAAGTTACTTTTTAATAATGTTTTAAAATTATTAAGAAACACATCCGTTTAGGCGACCAAAACTTATTTATCTTGTTTCAATTTAAAAAAAATAACGTTAAACATTAAAACATGCTGAAAAATCTAATTTTTAATGTGTCATGTGTATTACATTTTTAGAGATAGGTGCATTGTCAAATTACACAAAATTATTGTTTTTTTGGTCAAATTATTGTTTTTAGAACAACGTTGTTTAGATAAACATTTATATGTATAACAACAACAAATGAACATGCTTACAATATGTTTATATATTAGAAACATTTTAAAGAAATTGAAATAAAGAATATAACATAGGGTTGCCAACTGTCCTTTATTTCAAAGGACCGTCCTTTTTTTCCATAAACTGTAATTTAGTCTTTGAGATGTACTTAAAAAATTTGTCGTTTACTTTACTTTCTTTTACCAAAATTATAAAACAAAAATAAATTCTAAAAAAAATTGAAAAACAATATTTGAAATATTTCAGAAAAACTAAAACAGATTTTTAAATTTGATAAAAGGCTACTTAAAGAGAAAGAAGAATAAAAGCTATAGCTAACAAAAAAAGAATAGCAAAAGAAAATTCTAGAGGAACAAAAGAAGATTAAAGAACTTAAAAAGATCGTTTAAAAGGTGTTGTAAAAACCAAAAAAAAAAGATTAAGATAAATAAAAACGACTTGCAAAAAAAACAAAGACAATAGTGAGTATTAGACAAAAAGTACAATAACAATTAAAAATAAAGACATTAAGAGTTAAAAAAAAAGAAGACAAAAGAAAGGAAGTTTCTAGAAAACAAAAAAATAACGAATAAAAAAAAGTAAGGAGAATTACAAATGACAGGAAAAGAAGAACAGAACTAGATTCTATAAGAGAAGAATTTACAAAAATTAAAAAAAGAGCGACAAAAAATACAAAAATGTTTACTAGAATAATTGTACTTTCTAGATTAGTTTGAAAAACGTAGTTTAAAAAGTTCTAGAGGAATTGAAAATGACAGGTCACTAGAAGAAATTAAGTTTTAAAATAAATATTGTGAGTTTCTAGATGAACAAATTGAGATTCTAGGCAAAATACAATGTTGTGAGAGACACAGAAATAGAAGAAAAACAACTATTAAAAAAAATAAAGCGAGGACAGTTAAGGCTTGTAAACAAAGTTTTTTACAAGTTTACTCATTTTTTTAAAGAAAAATCTAAGTTGAAAAACAATTCTGGGAATCGTCTTCTATTTAGATATCAAAATGTTGTTAATCCTAAATATACATATTATAATTATTATAATTATTTAACATAATAGAGAGCTTCTTTAGTTTTTAGCATTTGCCACGAGTGCCGCTTTATCGTCGTACGATTTCAATAAGACATACGGCGAGACGGCTTAGAGACCTAACAAACTAGCTCACATTAAGAGTGAGAGTGACGGTTTCTTTGAGAGAGTATTAAGACAGTACGTCTTAGTAATATTACTGTAAAATGTGGTAAAACCTTTGTGACATAGTATTCTTGAATTGCAGATTATTCAAAAAGAAAGGGCAGAGTTAAAATTACAGCGTCGTTTAGATTTAGAGAACCCTTAATGCGTCATTTATCCTATTTAGTATACATTTTTATTTGAGAAAAGTTGAATAAGTTTTTTCTAACATTTTCAAACTTCATATGATTTTTCTTTTATGCATTCATTATTAGTCACTGACGATGAGAGATAAGTACTCTCGAAAGTGCTCTGCCCCTTTTATGTAAAAATTTGTTTGATTAACATTGTGGGATTGACTTGGATTTAAATTCTTTCATTATTTACTCTTTTTTTTCAATCAATTTCGTCAAATTTAGTGTTACAGATGAAGCTTTTGTTGGGGTTGTCTGTTCGCGTCGAGCAAAATAGCAAACGTAATTATCCGACTTAATGAAGTCAGTTCTGTAAACGAACATTTGCAGTAGAGAGGATATCAAATAACAATTCAGCACTACATATTATCAATTAGTCTACAAAGCAGAACGTTCATTGACAGACGCACACCAACACGACGTTAGCGCTTCCTAGGTAATTCCATAGAGAAATGTTCAATATAGCATGCTTTTCACACCATTCCGCTTTGTATCAATTCGAAATTATTACATTTTCCTACGAATAGTAATCGAATTGAATTCGATAACCGCTCTTGTATTGTCTATGAAAGCCGGCGACAATTTCACCAGTAAACTCTTTCCTCTTCGCTCTCTAATTTATTTGCTTAACAAAGAGCGAACTTTAAATAACATTTGTGCATGGACAAGTGTTTACACGAAGTAAACTACTCGAAGAAACGACATTTGCAAAAGGAGAGGGCGACGAAATGGCAAATGTGCTCGACGAAATTACTTTGCAACGAATTTATTTACTTTTTTCGGACATTAAAGTTGCAAATGATGTTTAATTTTGAATATTCTATCGAATTTGTGATTATATTGGCTTTGTATACAAACCACAATTTGTCCAACGGCGCCTATAGGACACAACGAACACAAACACGAGCTGATGTAGCAGATTCAACCGGAAGTTCGATAATTTAGGCAAAAATTAACAAATAAAATGAATACACTACAAAATAATACTTTCGTACAATTGAAGCATCGAAGTCGGGCATTGCAGAAGAAGTCAGCACATTTTTTATTGTTCAAAAAACAAAGAAAGCTCATTGTAGTTGTCTATTTATGTCCTGCTAGTGCCATTCTTGTCTCCCACGTCTGTCAATCCTTGTCGGATTTGCACTTGACAGTATCCTTTTGTATCTTTATGAATGATTCACTGGGGACATATCGATTACGTGGTGCACCCACTGTATCAAATTTCCTGGAACTTTGTTGAATATCATCAAAATGATCAAGTTGAAAACGTGAATAAATCAGCCTCAAAAATATTTACAATAAAATCGTAATCCGAAGAGTGCAATCAAGGAGGTGTAACCGCAAGGGATTCCCACTATTGTATAGTAAACTATATATTTTATAAGCGCGCGTCGTGGGAGATAACCCTAAGTGAGCCCGCCCTTAGATAAACGCGTTACGAGCAACCCGCTATGCATAGTCAAGTGCCTAACTTTCCAAACTCGATTTACGTTGATTTCCTTATGTTCATATGGAGCTTTTTTTAATATTAAGACAAGGAAATAAGATTCTCGCGAGTTTATTTGACAAGTTTCAAGGGTCGGTTATGACACTAACAGAGAATTAAACTTTGTTTCGACGGTATTTTTTATTCATAGAGTTCTTAGAAAAATTGAGACCTAGTTCAAAAAGCAATGTAACTTTATTCTTTTAAAATATTGGTAACTCATTTTTATCAATAAAACCCATCTACTTAATTTAATCCTATAATAAAAGAGAAAAATTGAATTTTGAGACTTTGAAGTAGTTGTTTCCACCTAGCTGTTGCAGATAGTGTGTTGCTAGCAAGATCAGAACTTTATCTCAACCAGAGGAAACAAGCAGGATAAAATCATCTTCTTTCAGTGTCAGACTAGCACATGAACTTATCGAATTTTTTTTAGTTGTTAATAATATTAAAAGCTTTCAAAACATTTTAAAAATATTGGCCCAATGTAACTTTGTTATATTTTTTACACTTTTTTTTTAGTCAAAACTTCTACAAGTATTTTAATCCAGAAGATTTAAACAGAAGAATTCTAGTCTGAAATTTTTGAAATATCAATGAAATTAGAAAAAATATTACAAAAATGTTTTAAAAAAATTGTATGTTGACATTCCTGGTCACTAAAATATTTTAAAATAAAGGATTCCGGATGCAAAAAACCTTGACGACTTTGAGAGTCTGTATTTATTTTTGTTCTATTAAAAATATTTTTTGAGATATCGACTAATATTCTATTATTTTTTAAATATTAGATAGAACAATAATTTTATTATTTAAATAAAAATCGTAAGAGATAATTACATAATGATCTTGAAATATATTTTGTGTATCACTAATCTGCTAGAATATTTTAAATCTGTCATTAATTCAGTTTTAAGACTTGTATTTTTTGAGATATTTATTGATATACATAATTTGTATCAAAAAAGTGTTTTTCAAAAACATTTTTTGCATCAAATTTTCATATAATGTATGTCTTTAGACATAAAAATTTCTGAAGATTCAGAATCATTTTTGATTTTTGTTCTATGATAATATTTTTTGAGATATCCACTTACATACCAATTTTCAATCTTCAATCTGTAGACAACCCAGTTTGCCAAATTGTAAAAAATATCATAAAAATAGAACTTGCAATGAACATATTGTAAAGATTGCTGTAAGAAATAGCCTTTTGTAAAAAACAGAAATTGTAAACAAAAAAAAACACAAAAAAATTGGCGGTCGCTAAAGCATTTTATAAAAAAAATCAGAATTAACAGGAGACACTTGATTTTAGTAAACTGGCATTGCAGCAATGCATTTTCGGTTTCTATGGTTTTTTGAATTTACAAAATTTTATGAGCGTATCGTACTTTTTATAGGGGGGATATAGGAATAAAAAAATTTAAAATCTCGGCATTTTTCGCAAAAATGTTTTCTAAAATAGTTGTTTGTTTTGGTGAGATCTATTACTGCCTAAAATTTTTGTATTTACTTCTGAAACAGCCTGTATAGTTATAAATTAGTAGGCCTCTCTAAAAAACATATCTCAGTGAACTCTAGATACAGCTCAACAAATCTAGGTTGAGCCGCGAGATGCGCAGAGGAGGAAGCGACACAGAACTATGTGGGACAAGGAGAGATGAGCGAGAGTACACTCAGTGGCAAAATTTTTTGTATTTGTAATAAGAAAATAGATTTGTAGTTAAAGTTTAACAGTAATATTTATTTATCAACCTCATAAATTTAAACAATTTATAAACTAAAATATGTTTGTGAACCTGAACTAACAATTTTTTGATTTTCTAATGGTTCAATGCCTTCGATATTTACACCGACTTCATCGCCCTGGGACTCCTCTTCACTTGTTGAAAATTCGTCACTGCCCTCTTCTCCAACATTTATTATTAATTCATCGACCCCTACATCGATTGTTGGCTCTTTTGCAATAAAATCTTTCTCAATTTCTTACACATAGTCACATATTTTTATCCATTTTTCTGTGGGATACACATTTGTAAAAAATGTGTCACAATGTTGAATAACGTCGGCTATTTTAAAAGAAACGTTATTTTTGGCAACATATTGTTTCATTTCTGCCCAAACCAATTCTATTGGGTTTAAATCCGGATGGTAGGGCGGTAAGCGTAATACGTCAAATTCTTTGGCTGCAAATAATTTGTCGATTTTGATTTAAATGTTGTGAAGTTGGGTTTATGTTGTTTTATGATTTTATTCAAATCACTTTTCAAACTGTTTTTTAGGAAATAAATTCTCTTTTCTCGTAACCATCTTTTCATGATATTTTTCGTCGCCGTAGAATTTAGAACTTTTAGTTCTTGTTTTTTATGATACGGCGCGTTATCTATTACCAGTACTTTTTTTGGTGGAAGGTTTGGTAATAGCTGGTTCTCCACCCATTTTTTAAAATTTTCAAAATTCATTTCTTTGTGATAGTCACCAGAACTTGAATCCGACTTCCGTCTTGCATAAGCGCCAGGAACAAATCCATTTTCTCCTCCAGCATTCAATATTATTAGTCTTGGACCTTTGGAAATTGGTTTACAAAGCCCTTCATTAGAATTATCACTCCAACCTTTTTCATTTGTATGGGCGGAATGAATGTAAGTTTCATCCATGTAGAAAATTGGACGGTTGTCTTCTCTAAAACTTTGCATTCTTCGTAGAAGTTCCACCCGCAAATGTCGAATTTCTGGTTTTTCCACCAAAAGCGTCCGATTATTTTTGAATTTTTGCCACCGAAATCCTATTTTATGCACCTCTTTTCTGAGAGATTCTATATATTCTCGGAATTTCTGATGTATCTGACGCAAGGTAGGTACCTGGTTGTTCAAAGAAATATTTGTAAGTAAACTAAACAGGTCAAGTCCTTATGTTTTAGGAAGTGGATTTCTAACTTACCCGTTTATTTGTGACATGAAAATTTACTATTGTCCTCCTCAAAACGGCAAGATCAAAATTGTCCAAGACAATATTAGACTTTCGATTAGGCCGTTTTTTATTTGGAGTAGAAAACGTTGTTTCTTCATTATTTTCAATTTTTTGCTTTTCTTGCTTTATTCACTTTATTGTTGCAAGGCTTACAACAGTTGCCGCAACAACACGCTCCAATACCTATTAAAAATAATGCTTCATTCCAGGACCATTACCCAAATTAAGTTATCTATTATGTGAGTTAAATTAAAATAACTAAGTATAAAAAAGTTTTGTACTATTTATCCTTGCAAGAGGAATTGTTGGTTCACCGTTAATGGCTTCTTGTTCCATAAAAGTTGATATGGCACTAACAAGCTCACGACTTTGGCTATTCAAAACCTTGTTTCTAACTTTACTACGAAAAGGCATACTGTTAATAAAAAAATAAAAACAAAAAACTATTAAAAATAGTACAAGCTACTTTTCTTCGGAATGTACAAACGTTAGCACCGCGAGACCAAGTCGAGAAATGAGTTAAATCGGTAGTAGGGGAATTTGTCCACTGCGCATCGAGATCTCAGAGCTCAAGCTAGATTTGTTGGGCTGTACTCGAGTCTGACACTCTCTTCCTCTATTCCTAAAATACAAAATATTTACAAATAAATAGGTTTATTTATTTAAAAATTGATGATAAAAAATGAGACAAAGGTTATATTAAAAAATTGCCTTTCCAAACCTCGACACTTTGTATATTAGAGTTCACAAGGTTGCGCCTAACGATATTAACCTTAGGGATCAAAAGGATATCATGTTAAACGTAATAAAATTTTTAGTGTATAAATCAAGCAATTTCCCAGCGGGCTGAAAAAATTTATAGCTTGTGAGTTGTCGTTATTAGCAAACATTTTCAAATTTATCCGCTGTAAAACTATCCAATTGCAACAATAATAATTAATACAGTTAGACGAGCTCGTAAAGCGGGCTTTTATCGTTTCCGCAATTAAAGCCAATAAGCTAAGTAAAGCGAGTTGAAATTCCGGGCGATTATGCAGTGAAAAATTGGCAAAAAGTGAAATTGTATCGAAATTAATTTGAACGTAATTTATGGATGAAGCATGTAATATAAAACAAAGAGTCCCCTTTGGCGAGCCCCTTTATCTCGTCGAACATTGGCAAAATGCGAATACGGATAAGCAATTTGTTTCCTTTAATGGATTTTTTGTGTCGTAAATGCAAAGTGTATGATAATCTTCACCATAAAAAATCTCAGCAACATCCGCAGAGAGTCAGCTTGCGGAAACGACGCACGGCAATATTGCAAGAGGATTAATTTTTACTTTATAAAAATATCGGAGCGTTTAGTGCGAGCAACGAATTTCCCAAGGGCAATTAAAACTATTCTACTGCATTCGTGGCTTTAAATTGATTTTTTTTTCAGTCCGAGAATGCTCCAATAAGCAAATTATTATTATTACAATCTCTGGAAAAGTTTTCAGTAAAATACAATTTTTCCTATTGTTATTACTGCGCCATTTAATGATGCAAGAAATGCTATTTTACGAGCTATTAGCTTTCAACAGCACCAAAGTGTTTAGGGTATTTTTCATATTTTCGTGCCCGAGTTTGCTGCTTTGCACAAAATAATTCATTCTTTGTTGTAGTTTCTAGTACTGTATTATAGACATCCAGGAAAGTGGAATATTTTTAGTTTATTTGCTTTCAACGACAAATGCACTCCGCTCTTCTACATCAGAAATAAAAAAGAGCGGTTTTAAACCATTCCGCAATAAGTAATTCAACACTGAATTGTTTTCAGACTAGTTATGCTCCAAATGCACGATTTAGGAAATTGTAAATCCTGAATGAGTGGATAAGTAAGTACTGTTATATTCTGACTGTTAATAAACCACTTAGTCACTTCCAAAAATAATTAATTGTGCTTTGGTAATATTTGGTAAAAAAATCTTGGAAGTTTAGTTAAAATTCTAATATTACAGTGGCAAAGTGCTTTCTGAATTTAAAGTTCCATGTTCAGTGCCTAACAATAACAATGTAAAAAAGAAAGTTATACAAAAAGGTAAAAATGTTGAAAAAACTTACCAATCTTTTGTCAAAAATAATTAAAAACATTAAAACTAAAACATTAAACAATAAAATGTATACCTAGTACAAATATATAGAACAAAACATACTTTCTACTTCATTACTTTCTGAATGATTCAAAAAAAAATACAAATTAACAGTTTGTTGCTATAAATAAATTGTTGCTATTGCTAAATCTACAAAAAAGATAAATTATTGACTTTAAATAACATTTGATTTAAAAAATTTAAAAAATGAAAATCCTAATATAGTAAGGAAACAAGATTATGAACAAACATTCAATCAGCTAATATGATTAGACAAGTGAAAATAAAATATTATCATCAAAATTGATCTGTTCGTTTAATGTTTGTGTAGAAAGTTCATTGGTAGATTTAAAAATTTCTAAAGCTTCCAAAATGTTTAAACAATAACCTTTATTGCAGATGTGAAAGATTTTAGAATTATCAGTAGGAGAAAAGAAATGACCGAATGAAAGAATATATGAAGCAAAAGCAGATGGAGTGTCAGTTGTAGCTGTATTTTTGTATTTGTCAATAATTGTCCTTACATGTTTTCGGATTCTAATTTCAATTTTTCGCACAATTTGACATAGATAAACTGCGGCATTGTAATTATTACGAAATAACTTGCAGACGCCAGAATGATGTAATGCAGAAATTTGATCTTTGTTATGTAGGAATTATGTTGAAAGACTATTTTTAGAGTTAAAAGCAACTTTTATATTACAGCTTTTTAAAATATGGAAGATTGAAAGAACAACTTTTTCTAATGAATGGTATAGAAGAATAGACAGGTTTTAAAAGAAGAGATGCAGAAAGAAAATTGTGTAATATATTAATGATTAGAAAATATTTGTTTCTAAATTTATGGAGAAGTTTAGTTAAATCGTTTAATTTAAAGTGATTATTTTCTGCTATTTGTTTAATGATAAGCCATTCTTTCTTAACAGCTACATGGTCTAAAAGATACATTTAATAATGCTAAATAATAGGGAATTAAAAGCAGCGATGATATGAGAATGAACAATGTTTAAAATATGGAGGAATTATAGTATTAGTAGATGTAGGTTTTCTATAAATTTCAAAAGCTAAAGATGAATTGTATTTGTAATTATATTGAATTCTAAAAATGGAATAAAAAAATTTGTTTTTGTTTCTACAGTAAATTTAATGTTTTTATGTAATAAGTTGATAGCTAAAAGACAATTATATAATTCTATTTTGATGTTTTTGAACATTATTAACATATCTAAACCAAAACCAAATATGTTTTGAAGAAATAGGATAAGATTTTTTCTTTAAGGTTGTTCATAAATAATTCTGTTAGAAGTGAACTAAGCGGAGAACCCATGACCAAAGCCGTATTTTGTTTATATATATATTATTACTAAAAACGAAAAAATCTTGTTCTAAAACTAATTTAACCAAAGAAATTAATTAAAATTAAATCAGTGGTGTGTAAAGGAAAAACTAAATTAAAAAGAAAATCACTAAGAATAGAAAGAGCTTCATTAGCAGGAATAAAAAAAATAGGTTAGAAAAGAACTTGAAAGGTTATTATTTTTTTAAATTTTTTTAGTAAGACCTGAGGAATTTTTTATAAAGAATTTATTGTCAAACTTTATGAAATTTCTAATAACTTGATTTAAGGTAGTTTTTTTAAAACTCTGTATTTTGAAAATGGGACATGGGATCCTAATTTTGTTATAAAGGATTACTATTGAGACCAAACTGAAGGCTACTGCTAAAAAAATTTGCAAAATTTGATTTTTAAAAATGGTGTTTTTCTCCCTGGTTATTTCCGAAACGGCTGATGTTAGAACGATGGCGATTTTTTTTCAGCATTATGAAACAAATTAGGAACTAGTTTTTTCCTGTTTTTTTCAAAATTTTAATTATAAAAAAGTTAGGAAACATTTTCAAAAAATACTCTTACTCTAAAATTTCATTACCTCATATCTTTTTCTTAAATTTAAAATTTTGAACAAAACTAAAATAAACTAGTTATCAATTTGGTTTATAATACTAGAAATAATTGGCACTGGCCTAACATAAACCGTTTTGGAAATAACCAGGGGGGGCACACCATTTTTAAAAATAAAATTTCGCAAATTTTAATCAAATTTCAGCCTTCAGTTTGGTCTCAATAGTAATCTCTGATAACAAAATTTGGATCCCAATGTAATCAATCAAAATATAATGTTTTAAATTATTTTGTCAGGTTTTCAACAAACTTAAAAAATTATTTAAAAAAAATGAATATCGCTTGCTTATGTTATTCTTGAAAAAAATTGTTGTTATATCTTCAATTAATTATTTTCAGTAAAAAAAAATCCTAAGAAAAGTACGGTTCCTATCAAATTAAATACTTATTCTAACTGCGGTCGAGATAGGGAATACATGTTAAATGTACGATTTTCAATTGCTAATATTTCAAAAGTTAGTACCGCAAGGACTATTAAAGAAAATACTTGCGTATGAAGTACAGTTAGAAGTATGTGTATTTAAAAATTGAAGGATATTGTAAGAAAAGTGATTTTTTACAGAACGTCTTTACCTACTTTGCTAATTCATAGCAAGGTGAGTTGGTATAAGAAACTACTGGTCATATTAAAGTATTATTTTTGTAAATTTTAAGAAGTCCATAAAATCTAGGAGTTAGTGGGTTCATAGAAAGAAAAGAAGATTTAAAAGTGTGGAATTTTGTTAGAGTAAAAAGAACAAAATCAAGAGTAGATTTAAGTAAAGAGTTAAATTTCAGAGTTGGGTCAGATTTTAACTTTTCATTGTTACGATTTGATAACATTTTTTGAAAACTTTTTTAATATATAATTTGACGTTATATATTTAACATGGGATGAAAATGTTAGCTTGCTATCGAAAAATATCTCCAAATCTCGTATTTCAGACTGCCCTGTCAAACGGATGCCATTTATCTTGTAACTGAACACAATAGGTGTTTTCTTGCAAGAGAAACTGACTATCTGACATTTAGCAATACTTAGATCGAGACAGCTATTTTTGCACCACTGATATAGCTTATCAGTATTCATCTGCAAACTCAAACAATCGTCAACGGAAGCTATAGGCGAATATATTTTTAGGTCATGTGCGAATAAAAGTTTATTTCAGTCAAGTACATCACAAAGATCATTAATAAACAAAAGGAAGAGTAAGCAACCCAAGTTCGATCCCTGAACTAGCAGAAAAAAATGAAGAGTGAAAGTTATTATATCTAACACATTCAGTTCTAGAAGACAGATAAAAAGAAAAAACCGAATTAAGTTTGCACAAAAGCCAAAGGAAGATAGTTTAGTAAGAAGAATTCTATGGTCTAATCGATCAAAAGCTTTGGAGAAGTCGGTGTACATTACGTCTAATTGACCTTGATTATTAACAACGTCAGAAGCAAATTTTGTAAAAGTAACTAGATTACTTACTGTTGATCTGCGATTAACAAAACTATTTTGCAGAGGAGAAATATAGAAGCGAACACAATTATAAATGCGGTTGTACAAAATCATTTCAAAGACCTTGGCAAAGATAGAGAGCAATGATATGGGTCTATAATTCTCAACGAGAGATGCATCACCTTTCTTCAGTAAAGGACAAACTTTAGGTACTTTTTACTTATCAGGAAAAGTGGATGTATTAAGTGATAAATTAATTAACGTTGTTAGTGGAGTAACAAAAATTTTTGCACGGTCCTTAATTAAAAATGACGGCACGTTGTCGGGCCCAGATGTAAAACTGTACTTTAAGGATTCAATTGCCTTTTCAACTTCATCAGAGGTCACACTTTGAATATTAAAAGTATTACAATTTACTTTTCCAACGTTTTCAAAATTCTCATAATTTGTAGACGTGCGATAGACTTGACTAAAATTATGAGCAAAAATTTAAAACCTTTATTTAATAAATCCAAATCTGGTGTAGAAAAATTAACGTGTGATAAAGTTTTGACTCTTAGGTGAAAATTGTGTTCAAAAATTTTAAATTATTGTAGGAATTGTTAAATTTTGAATTTATATATTTGTGTTCTTTCTAATCTTGTCAACTTACTATTTAATTTTTGAGAAATTAATCTAGACTTGAAACTTGCGAAATCTTTGGTTGTTTGATTTTCAAATTCTATAAGGGTGTAAGAGTGAATTAATTTTTGAAGTATAAATACTTGAGATGTGAATTCAAAGTGTTAAAGTTTTTGTAGTGACTTCTTCTTTAAACCAGGTGGTTTAGACTGTGTTCAGAGCTTTTCTAGCTTTCATCAAATAGTAATATGATAAAATGTTTCCAACATACAATCAACAAAAATTTTAAGTTACTTTAAGTTCTTACTATTTTTAATAACTTTTATAAATTTGAAATTAATCTTGTCTTGTGTGCTATAAAGACACATCAAACCTAAATTGTTCTGCTAATTTAAATTTTATTTCGCATTCTAGTCGTATTTATTTTGTCTAAATCCATTATTTGATTAGCAAATTACATGTTCCCAAGATCAAAGCAGTGAAGTTTCTAGGAACGTTTGATTTACCCTTATCTCATTGTGTTAAAATATCTGAAACTTGTAAGAAAGTGTCACCTCGTCGGTTCCTTTGACCCAGACCAAGGTATTGTGGGTCGGATTTAGCCCCAGTAGCTCCATAATAGCGGTTTGGTCGGCTCAAACTAATCAGCGTGGCCAAGATTCGTCATGGGACACATCCACTAAGCGCATTCAATGCACATCTCGCCAGTGTTTCCCAAAATTTCAGCCCCCTGAAACCGTTCGAAATTACCCCCTCGCATTAATAAAAATTTTCAAGTGAGTAGAGACAGTTTTGATTTTTAGTTTTTTGTTTCCGATTCGATGAAAACTCAACTGAAGCTTCTGGAATTGTCGTTGGAGCAGAACATTTTAACAAGCACTGTATCTTTCGAGGAAACTACCACCCTGAATTGCACGTAAAATGTAATCAGCGTGAAGGAGCCGATCAAGCAATGTTTGCTCCGGTAAAGAAACCCAGAGCATGTCTAATGATCAGCTGTCGGCATTTTCACACGTGTGTGACAATAGTTTATTGAAAAACAACAAACAAAAATTTAGAATTAATAATGTGAATACAGCTGGGTAAATTTTAGTTTAATCCGAGTTTCAAAATTATTTTCAACGAGAAAAATCTGTCCTGCTTTGAAATGTAAAGTAGACTCAGTTGCATTCAAAGAAGACCTATTTTACATGAAAAAGATTATCACGAGTCTTTTTGTTCGCAAATGCTTGTAAAGTGGCAATATCCCAGTCAGGGGTAGTTTTTTGGAATTTTATTCCAATGTTATAAAATAGCTGACTATTGTAAACTAAAACAGGGGTTCTTTGAAGAAAAAGCGATGTCACATTTTACCTGCCAGTAGAGAAAAAAAAACAAACATCTCAAACGGCAAGTCACGAAATTTGTTTGGCTAGTTAAAACAAGTTCACACAATCTCAAAGGGAGGTTTTTGATATTCCACCACCCGGAGATTTACACCGGTTTTGAACACTTTAAGATACATTAAGAGGGTGCACCCTACTGATTAATCATTCATATTTTTCGATGGAATTTTTAATAGCTTGTATTTATCACCGAGAAGATATTACACCCCAAAGCCGAGTTAAATTAGTTTTGTTGTAACAATTAAACTTGGGTTTAATTAACCCAAATTTTGAGATAAAAATAAAGGAATGGGATAACACAAATCACGCGTTCAATAGCTGACAAACGATTGGGTCTGGAGTGTACTCGATTTGGCCAATTCTTCTGGGACCTGCGGACATATCTATGATCCACCCTCGTTTGCCCCAGGATATGACAATCATAATCAATGTCATGATAAAAAAGCTCCTATTTGAACTTGATAGCAAACATCGAACATTTATTGAAAAAGAGTTAAATTTCGTTTTTAATTTTGAAATCTATATAGTAAACCCTAAGAGAGTTGCTAGAAAAATTGTTCCCTCACTTTCTACCAAAACTGAATAAATCAACAGACTTCAAACACAACTCTCCCCTACTTCGAGAAGATTATGAACAAGCAACATCAATATTCCTTTTGATTCTTGCTACTTGTGATAGTTAATGCGTGCAGCTGCAAAGACAAGCATCGCACACAAATCATAAGAACGAGTTATAGCGTGTCGACACATGTAACAAGAACATTTTTTTCGCTTAATTTAGACCCCAGGATGTCATCTTAATTTATAATAGCTATTAATGAGCAACACGCTTTAAGCAAAAAATCGAACAGTTATTAATTGGGTGCAGTTAACATTTTCGTTTCTACACTAAAGTACTTTATACAAGAAAGTGACCAGTTTCGTAAAGATAAAATAAAAAATTTGATATAAATACTATTTTTCTCTTAATTGTTTAAGGAGTCTTGATGGTTCGTAGCAATTTTTCAAATAGATTCTATACAAATATAAGAGGTTATCTATTTATTTACCATAATAATTAATTAATCAATATGTATTAATGTTACTATGTTACTCTAAATTTGTACTAAATACAAGCAAAATTTATGACCTATTTTATTTAAAAAATTAGTAACTAAAAATATAATTAGTTATAGTTTTTTTATAATAAATTGTTAATGTTAAAATTTCTTAGAAAATTATAATTTCCCACCTTAAAACCCGGATTTATGCATGGTGAATTAGCCATTACAAGATGGCAGCTAAACCCATTTAGCCAATCAACTTAAGATTGCAATTATAGCGCTGTCTTTATCATGCTTCTCATTCTAATGCATACAAATCATATGATATAGTATAACGGGTTGCATATAATCGCTTGTAATTCTTTTGAGGCCCTGCCTATTTATGATAGATGCGATAATATTGTTTTTATTTATTATTATTTATTATGATGTGTTACAAACATAACAATTAAACAAATTTCCACTATAATTTTTTGCAAAATAAAATATTGTTATAACAATTTGTTTTAAAATTTGTACAATAAAATAAAGAGCTATATTATTTAACAATATCTATTTGACAATAAAATAAAAAATATTGTTTTTCTTTGTTATTATCTGAAGAGATGTGTTTTATTTGAATCTCTATTTTTTCGAGATAAAATTGTTTTAAATAAATCGTGTTTTAAGAATTGCAGCAATGTGGGTTCATTGCCATTTGTCAACAGTATTTTTATAAATAACTTTAAATTAATTCTACCTTTAATCTATTGAAAAAAAGCAAGGTTTTACAGACTTCCATTAAGAACATTGAGTTTGATTGTCTTTTTTACTTTAAAACAGTGTGATATCACATATGTGGGCAAATTCTGACATAATAAAGCCACAAACTACCAACATGGTTTTATGTCTAAACGATCAACTATCACAAATTTACTTCCGTATATAAATAATATTGTTGAAACAATGAGTCTTGAACTAGAGGTACACTCTGTATACAGAGATTTCAGCAAGGAATTCGACAAAGTAAATCACTCTATCCTACTGCAAAAATTGGCAGCCTATGGAGTCTCTGGGTCTATCCTTGAATCGCTCCGTAGTTACTTGTCTCACAGAACTCAACAAATTAAAATCGGTAGATCTTATTCGTGCATACAGACTGTTCCTTCCGGTGTTCCTCAAGGTTCGGTTTTAGGACCACTGCTGTTCTCCATTTTTATAAATGACATAGGTACTCATTGTAAATGCAATTTCGTTCTATTTGCTGATGATCTAAATCTTGACTATCTCTTTGCATGGTGTAAAATGAATCTTATGTACCTCAACATTGACAAATGCTCAATCATTTGCTTTAGCCGCAAAATATGTCTATCTGTACCATGTTATACGTTAAATAGTCTAAAACTCAAATGTAATTCTACTGTTAAAGATCTTGGCATTATATTGAACAACAAACTCACTTTTGTTTATCATTATAACAGCGTAATAAGTAGAACAAATAAAGATCTAGGTTGTGTCAAACGATTTGGTAAAGATTTTTAGAATCCAACAACTCTAAAAATATTATATACTAGCCATGTTAGATCAATTTTAGAATATGGTGCAATAATTTGGTTACCTTACTATGCTTCGCACATTGATAGGATTGAAAGAGTCCAATATAGATTTTTTAAGTTGAGCTACCCTCAAACGGTAGCTGTCAATTACTACTGTTTTCTGAACTACATGGGCCTTGGAAAACTTCAAATTAGATGGTCATACACTGCACTCTGCTTTATGTACAAACTTTTAAATAATGAACTTGATGGGATGCATCTTTTAGCTGCCGTAAAATTTCAAGTTTTACAGTATGCTACAAGACATACACCTATCTTCTATTTAAACACTTCTAAAACTAACTATGCTCTCCGTTCACCCTTGAATAATACACTTACCATCTGTAAATACCTATTCAGATCATACATATTTTTTAAGTATTCTTTATTCTCGTTTTTTAAAATGTCTGTAAAACGTCTTCTCAATTGTTAATATTTTTATGTATTTATTTGTAAGTTAGTTTTTAATTCTTTGTATAGTGTTTGGTACTTATTTTTTGTAAAGGTTTAATGTAAACCGTTAATAAACAGTTATTATTATTATTATTATTATTATTATTAAAAAACTGCCACTTGTGACAGAAAAAAGCAATAAATCAGTTTTGACATAAGGGGTCAGCAAACACGTATTTTCTGCCTTCAAAAAAAGTTATTATTCCTACATTTTCTGCTAAGTTAAGCAAAAAAAAATTGATATACAGGGTGTTATAAAAGGTATTGCAAAAATTTTAACAGGAGTTTTAATTTGTTGTGAAGATGTAAATTTGACAAATTTTATTTGTGATATCAAAAATTTAATTTTACATTTTTGTAACTCCTAATTTAACACTGCGCTTATGGTGCCACTTTCAAGTTCAAGCGAAGCGATAAAAATTTTAATCTTATAAAAACCTGAGCGTTTTTTTTTAGAAAAAAAACACTGATATTGGCTACCGGCAATAACCTCATTTCGCATTGTTTAATTGTAATCAACAATTTTTCGCTAATAAATTGCGATAGTGTGACAATAAATTCATAACAATTGTAAATTTTACTAATGTGAAGTGCAGTGTTACAACAAAAACAATCATTCGTGTTATCAATCAATTAAAACAATCATAGACCTATAAATAAATAAAATAAACAGTTATGGATCCATTCTTATGGCCGTAAACCTAAGTGATTTTTTTGTGGGGTTTTTTGAAATAATTAGTTTATGCCTCTCCTGGAATTCACTAATCGTGTAATGCAAATTGCAGAAAAAGTTCGCGCAAATCCAGGAATGTTTGTAGAAACCCAGGCTGCCGCGCCGGGTGCAAGCGTGTATTGACAACGAAAGACGACATTTTAAACATTTATTGTAAATTTGTAATTAACTTATCAGGCAAGTCTGATTTTAGACTACTAACCTACCTAAAATCAGCTGTGTTTACACTTTACTTTGGTAAGCTTTTTGTCTTGAATTTTTTCTGGTGTGTTTTGATCGCTGCGTTAACACATAGGCGAGTATGGTTTTTCGTGCTCTACTTACATTTAATTTTAACTTGGTAAGGGTGCGTTTTTGACAAAAATGCTAAATAAATATTTTGTTTATTTTTGTGAGTTCTATCTATAGTTAAATTTTTTGCATACACTTCCATAACAGTCTGTATAATACATAGTTAAATACATTTTTTTTTAAAAAAAAAGATGATGACTTTATCAGGGCGAAAACTAGAAATATTGTTATCCCGAAACAGAATACTTATTTTTGTTGTTATATTATGGATTTAATAACAAAAAAAAAATAGTGTTGCTTGTTTCTCTCTTTATGCTGCTGTTTCTGTTTCTATTCTGTAACTTTGCCACAGATAGGTATTATTTTATTAATTTGAAAACCAGAAACAATATATTTGATTAATTTTTGAAGCTGGATAAGAGATGATGTTATTTACCCTCTTTAAAATAAAAAAATATACAAAAGTAACTTTTTTTTCTAATTTTTATAAACGGTGATGACATTTTACTAATATTGGACTAAATAAAAAATAGAAAACTGAGATGACAGAGTATTTCCAATTAAAATTAAAAGCTTATCTTTACAAAAACATTTTTTTAAAGTGCTTAGGAAACAATTTTTCAGTGTCAAAAGTTTAAAAAAATATTCTATTTTTATGGCTCACCCTATTGTACATTTGTATTTGGATATATATAATTTTATTAGTTTTTGTAATCGAAAACAATATTTTATTTGAATTTTAAAATTAATAATAACAAAGACGACAATGTTTTCGTAATTTTATTAGCCGGAAGCTGCTAAAAGCATTTTACTATTTTTTTAAGCTGGATGTATTGTTAATTCTTTTTTTAAATTAAGCAATATACAAATGTAACATTTATTACAATTTTTTGAGCCGGAAATTACATTTTATTAATTCTAGATATTAGAAGCAATATTTTACTAATTTCAAAGCCATAAAAAATAAACTTTTACTAACTCGAAAATTCCGCAAATGAGTAAGAGTTGGTCACTATTTAATAATTTCATAATAAATCAGAGAAAATATAGACCTGAAACTTCAAATAATGTTATGAAACTTTTTATTACAAACGTTAAACATCAAAACAATACTAATATCAATAAAAAAATTTACTTTTCTTAGTTCTAAAACGTTCTTAGATTTATTTATTTTTTTATACCTACAAATTTATATATATTTCGATAATTTTTCCGCCCTGGAATTTCGCTTTTTGTTTGTAAAATCTTGGCATTTAATCCCGACTTCCTCGCTTGACTATTTCATTTGCGAAACAATGGAAGATTTTTGCTCGTCGGTCTGTAAAAATAACAAAAGCTACGAAACCTTAAGAAAATCGTCAGCAGAACAATGCGCAATTAGAGAATCAAAATGGCTTTTATCGTCTTTGATTAGTCTTCGGTGTCTTGAACTTATTTGCTTTTGACATTTGAAAACTTTGCAAATGACAGATTTCAGCATTTTTTCTTATAGTTGAAATTACCCGACTCTTCCTAATTACCTTAATATTAATCGGCTTAGCGACGATCAATTGAAAACTTAGCATCGTGATGTTGAAGCGAATTTAAGTTACTTAACTTGATCTAAAGCTCAATTAAAAGTTCATTACAGAAGCAAAGAAACAACGTCCGGTTTAGTGATATATGGAGCTTTTATCCGATACCACATAAACACAAACTCCAAGCCAAAACTAAATTCGGTGTGAAATACAACAAAGATCTGTGTTTGTTTAATAAGAAAAATTCGAGAAATTAATTGAAATAGATTTTTTGTTGAGATGAATCTGATTCAATTATCTGTAGCTATTAGTCGGGTGAAGGTGATGGATATATCGAAGTATCTTGTAAGTGGAAGACACAATGAAGTTGGCGCTTAAGTGGGCGTCTTAACATATCAGAGGAGCATTAAGTATACAAACACAGCGGGTGACACCTATGTACTATAGCCACTACACAACTAATTTAGAGTAGAATAACATTCAGGCAGTGTTTACATTCCAAACCCATTCAACTTATCTGACACATAATTGCGCTACTGTACTCAAAATTCTACCCTGTTTTACATTTCTAGGACAAGTGGGACATATTTTAATGCACTCATTTGCGCCGGAATAATAATCATCTGACAAGAAAAAAATGCTGTCTATATAGACTGTCCCAAAAGTAAAACAATTTAACGCAATATCTTGTCATTTAATTAACAGCTTTAATTTAAGTGGCTACACAACGTTAAAAAAGTTAAATCGCGAGAGTTAGGTGGCCACTCTCCGCTCTCATCTAAGAAATCCTCTACTAGTACATGATAATGAGAAGGCGCTCTATCTTGTTGAAAGAAAAGTTGGTTTTTGTAAAAACTTATGTCTTCTTCTAGGGCTTAATTTACAAAAGAGTCTTCATGTATTGTTTATGGATTTCAAAAAAGCTTTTTTGACAGTGTAGGTAGAAAAAAATTATGGCAGTATACTAGAGATAAAGGGTTGTGTAAGTGGTTGGTCAGCAAGATAAAAAAAATTTACGAGGAAACTATTAACCAAGTAAAAGTAGGTGAAGAAGTAAGTGAAAGTTTTTGGACAAATAAAGATATGAGGCAAGGCTGGCTATTAAGTTCTGCACTATTCTTAGCATATATGGAGGATGTGGACAAAGTTTTAAATAGAGCGCAAGTAGGAAAGATAGTTGTAGGCAGAGAAAAAGTGGGGTCTCTGGCGTTTGCAGATGATTTAGTTGTTGTAACAATAAGCAAGAGTGAAATGAAAAAAATGATAAAATGTTAATGTAGATAAAACAAAAATTATGGTGTTTGGAAAGAAATTAAGAATCGAAAAAGAAGATGAATGGAAATGGGAAGAAAAAAATACAGAACAAGTAAAAGAGTTAAAATATCTGAAATATGTATTAAATAGTAGTATGACAGACAAAGGACAAATAAAGAAAGTAGTTAAAAAAGCAAACAAAATAATGGGAAGTGTCTGGAGTTTGGGAGAACGTAAATTTGGTGAAAATTTTAATAGAAGAATGATGATGTTATGTGTGTGCAAGAAAAGTATATAAAATGAGTGTTAAAGTGGGTTAAATAAATAGACGCCAGAGTACATAGTAAGAGAAGAAAGTAAAAAGAGAAAAGTTGAGAGTAAAAACAGGAAAAAGAGCGGTGATATTTGAGAAAAATCTAAGAATGCAGAATACTACAACAGTGCTGGGCTGAAGTTAAAAGAGCAAATGATAATGTTAGGTGGATAGAACAAGATGACTACTATAAAAAAAAGGGGTATTTGTGAGCAGAAATTAAGAAAATGGGAGAAGAAGGAAGAACAATGGATAAAAAACTAAAACAAAAGGATGCTGACAGATAAACAAAACAAAATTGCGAGTATAAAAGAATCAAGGTACAACTCAAAAGATGCCTTAATTGTTACCACCGAACTGCCAAAATATCTAGATAAAATAAAAAGTAAAAATAGTTGCAAGATACAGATGTGAGAATGAAGAAAGGGAAAACAAATTTTGGAGAGAAGATTGGGAAAGAATGTGTAGATTATGTAGAACAGAAATAGAAACAATAGAGCATTGTTTGTCAAGTGTGTAGAGTTAAAAATGTGCGAGTATAGAAGGATTAAAGTTCTAAACGAAAATGGAGAAGGAAAAGAATGGATGAAAGTAGTTACGTGTGCTAGAAAAAGATTGGAGAAAAATTAAATTTTTTTGTTAAATTAAAAAGAATTTATAAAAATGGTATATAAAGTTTCAAATACGTAAAGCCAATTAGGCAATAAAGACATTAAGACAAGATTAAAGAGTCAAATAGCTGTCGCCAGTCGAATTGCTTTATCATACGCGCATCGATAAAGCCAGTCGACAGAATTGACTATGATTATCACGATTTGTTCGTCCCTTGATGATAACTGTAAAAATAGAAAACAAAAATCATTTGTTTATGCAACAATAATTTAACTTTGTGACCAGTCTATGTATGTAGTGGTAGTGCAAGTATGCAGTTGGCTTCGTGTGGAGAGCATTATTCTGGTGGCATCACGCCGCGTTCTCATCCATATGGAGGGCGTCCCATGTACGTTTCATTATGCATATAAGTAGTGTGGGTGTCTTTCTTTACTGGTCATTACCATCCGGTCTTGAAAAAATTACCATTGGTATTTAATTCGGCTTATTAAGTTGATGGCCATACCCAGCGATCCATTTTATGGTTCCGTCAATGACATGTAAATTGTCTGTTCTCTATTTAAATCGGCCATAATTGCGCCACAACATTCCATTATGTACATTAAGCGGTCGCATTTACAAATACCTAACCTTATATGTAAAAACTTATTGTCGTAGATTATTTTGACTGAGATTTATTTAAAAACGGCAGCTAACTACTTCGCTCAACCATAAATATAGAAAGTCGATACTGAATTCACTCGCAATTTAATCGGATCAAGACGACCTGAATAAATTCAATCGAGCATCGAATCGGGTTTTTAATTATTTCGGAAAAAGATGACAATGCTTAAAGTTGTATAGGGATGATGGCGAAAATATTTTATCTAGCTGAGTCACTCAATACTCTCCAAATAATTTATCATCCCTATTAATTTATCTGGCTAATGCCTCTTGAGCCCAAAAGCTCCCAAAAGAAGGGTTAAGCAGAGGAGCATATAATAAACCAGAAGTTACAGGATGATGGGTTATTATAGGGGGATCATGGTCGGTAGAGTCACCAGGGGAAACAGATACTTCTTTGATACCGGATTAGTGTGACTAATTGGGGTGAGTTTAATTAGCCGATTTCGGTAAGAGCCAATTAAATTTTTTAAGTAGATTTTAAAACGGCTTTAAATATTAATATTTTTAGCATATTTATCAAAAGTACGTAAAAATATCAAAAAAAAAATTGTAAAATAATTAATTTATACAAACTTATTTACAAATAATAACGAAAAATTTATGCAACCAATCTTACATTATCGTCTGAAACTTTGATATAATTTAATTTAAAAAATGTTTTGCAATCGTAGTTACTGAATATCATTTTATGTTAATTTGACTGTTTTTGAGTAAATTTATTCAAAAATTTTTCTGATAACGAAAAGGCTGACATGATTTTGATATATGGAGAATGTTGAAAAAACGTTTCAGCTGCAGTAAGAATTTATGCAGAAAGATGTCTCTATCGAGTGGTTGTATCTGAGAAAATTTTTCGTAGACTTGAAGCAAAATTGCGCCAAAGCTCCCTTAAAAACGCCACAAAACAAAACTGCGAAAATAATAAGATTGATGTAATTCAGGCGATTACAGAAAATCCACATATTGGACAAAATGCTGTGACACAAAATTTAGGAATTAGCCAAAGTTTTGTTTCTAAAATAATACGCCTTAATAAATTCCATCCCAACCATGTTACACTGGTACAAGAACTAAAAATAACAGATTAATCATTTAATTTGGCAAGTTATGACAGAAATCGATAACCTTTGGGTAACTTTGATTCAATATTTTTACTGAAATAAAAATTTTATGAAGAACGTTGCTTAATATATAAATTTGGTTTCATATAGATTCGTCGATCATTATTCGTGAATAGCCTTGTATACTGGCTGTCCCAACGATCCGAAAAAGCTCTATAATTTGTTTATTTTAAAATTTATTAATTTTTTTTTATAGCTGCGATTTTGAGGCACATTTTAAAAATATTGCGATTTATACAGAATGTTCCAACATTAAAAAAACACTAATGTTATGTTTTTTTAAATAGAATCTACTCAGTTTGATTTCATTTTTAGATTTTATGCTAAATTACAAATAACTTTTACAAGGATTGTTTTTATTTCTCTGTTATCAATTTTGATTTGTGGCGCTTTATTTACCAGAATTTTTAAAATGCAGAGGTCTGTCTAAAAATTCGTACTTTCTAAATGCTTGCACGCAAGTTAAAGTAACTAACGCCGTTTGATTCCTGAATGTTTGCCGCATCTTCTAAGTATTTACTCAACAACCTGCTCAGTGGCATGTGCCTACTGTCATTTTTTAAACATGACATATTAAAAATGTCAAAAACTTATTTTTTTAAATAGCACCTTCTAAACTGGCCGCAAAAATTTAGGGATATCGTTAATTAAAAAGTAAAATGCAATAGATTCAAAATAAATTTAATTTCTACTTATTAATTGATTCAGTTACACGTAATTATACACGTTTTTTGAATGGTTTTTTAATTTTTATTAATGTAATTGGCCAGGACTAAAAGGTGTGCTAAACTCACGATTTGCAACATTTTCTTAATAATGAGTGTGTCCGCCCCTGACTTCCAAAACTTCTGCATTTCTGTTGGGCATATTTTTTATGAGATTATCAATCAATCTCTTCTTGAGGCAAATCATCCCACAATTGTAGTAAAACTATCCTTAAGTCTCCTAATGTCATAGGGGCAGGTTGATGCAGATCCAACCTTCTCTGGAGCAAACTCCACACATGTTCGATTATGTTTAGATCAGGGGACAGAGCTGGTAATGGAATATGCGGTATACGGTGGCTCCTGAGTGCATGCAGCACTATTCCAGCTCTGTGAGGACAAGCATTATCATCCAAAAGTTGCAGTGGTGGGTTTCTATGGTTAAACATAGGAACTATTGTGTTTAAAATAATGCCGTCCCGGTATATTCTTCCTCTCGTATTCCCTTCACAGATATACAATCGTGTGCGAGTGCCTAAAGCTACTCCAGCCCAAACCATAATTGAACCTCCATGAAAAAAAAGCATGTGCCTCCTAGACAAAACCTCGATGACGCGGTGTGTTTCGTGCTCTCCAAACTCGTACTCTTCTGGTGTCATTATGGAGATCAAAACGAGATTTATCTGTAAAAAGGGCAGAGTTCCACTCATTTTTCCAATTCTGCCTTTCTACAGCCCACGCTTCTCTAGTCCGCATATAATGAGGTCTTAACGGAACGCGTCTAAGAGGTCTTCTAGAAAAAAGACCCACCTCATTCGACCGATTTCGTACAGTTCTAACAGAGATGGCAATTCCTGCAACATTTAACAACTCCCGCCATTGTAGCTGGAGTTGCTGGATGAAATCGGGCATTTAAAATAAGAAGTCGGTTTTGTCTTGCCGTTGTTTGTCGAGGACGACTCGCACCACGTCTTCGCCTTACAGTACCAGTCATTTCATGCCGACGAAAAAGCCTACAGATAACACTTTGCGACACGCCAAATCTATTGGTCACATCCAATTGCCGCATGCTCCCTTGTAACATCCCGAGTGCCCTATTGGCTTCTTCTAATGTTAGATGAAGTCTCGTCATAATACACCACAAAATTGACAAAAATCAACACGAAATAGCACGTACAGATAAAAGGAAACTAAATAAAAATTTAAGATATAAAGGTTGCGCTAATAATCGGTGTTTGACTTTTTTGGGAATTATCTGAGAAGCCAAATATCTATTTTATCTGACTCTCTTTTTATCATATTTTAGCATATAAAAACAATAATTTTAAAAATAAATTATATTACACAAATATTTCAATATCCTTAAATTTTTGCCGCCAGTTTATTTATTATTGTACCAATCAAAAGATCTTTTGACAAGCTCTCCATTGTATAGTCTAGTCTAAAATACTAAGTTGCTATCCTAAATTAAATAAATTTTGATAAACTTTTCTGTTTTGGACAATATAAATCGAGTGGGTTTCTGTCATTGTTACAATCTGTCAATTTTAATGTGAAAATTATAAGTACCAAAAAGTACTTTACTCGTCAAATTTTACAAATTTAACATGGTATACTGTCTTGGCTCTTAGTGAAGCGGATCGTAATATTTTATTGACTCAAAGACTCTAAAAACAAAAATACCCAAATGCAAGACTGCCGCAAAGTGCTGCATTTAAAAAATTGAAGGATAGATTTAAGGCTACAGAAAGCGTTACGTACCAGAAAAAAAGTATTAACACAAAAAATAGACAAAAACCTAGAATTGGAAGTTCTTTTAATGTTACAGGAAAATCCAGAATTAAGTTGTAGAGAAATTGAGGCACAAACTGACATATCGCAAACCAGTATTAATTGAATTACCTTAAAACACAAGTTTTATCCCTACCACCTTGAGCAACATCAGGAACTTTTTAGAGATGATTTTCATAATCGAGTAAATTTTTGTGAAGCCATAGATAAATATATTAATAACGACCGGAACTTTCTGCACACAATTTTATTTAGTGATGAAGCAACATTTAAGAGTAAGGGATTTGTTAATCGACACAACATGCATTACTATGCGACTGAAAACTCATTGGATACAGACAATTGGTCATCAAAATAGGTGGTCATTGAATGTCTGGATCGAAATGCTTAGGGACCACGCGATCGGTTTGTTCTTTTTTGATAATGTTTTAAATGGAGTAAAATATCAAGAAATCCTTCAAAATGATCTGCTACTTCTAATGAAATATCTTAATTTGCTTACGCGAATGATCATGTGGCTACAGCAGGATAGAGCCCCTGTACATTATCATCAAGTAGTTCGACAATTTTAAACGAAACTTTTCCAAATTGTTGGATAGGCAGAGGAGGAGCAATCAGTTGGCCTGCTCGTTCTTCCGACCTTACTTCGTTTGATTTCTTCTTTTGAGGATTTGTGAAAAAAAGGTGTATTAACTGAGACCAATAACTGCGGAGGATATAAAACAAAGAATACGCAATATATTCCATTTAATAAATGCAGATATGCTAAGTCATGTTAGACTATCTTTTAGACGAAGACTGCATACTTGTATTGAAGAAAATGGCAATATTTTTAAGCATCTAATATAAAGAAAATTGTAAAATAGCTTTAATGTTTTTTTTATTTGTTAATGTTTTTACATGATTCTACTAAATTGGGTTAATACTGCTTTGCGATATGTTAGATTTTGCCTAATTTTCTCTGTAACTCAATTGTGCACAATATTGTACATTTTCTTGCAACAAAGAATTTTCAATTCCATACTATTGTTTATTTTCTGTGCTAATTTTTTTTGTGCATAAGGCCCACTTGATTTTCATTGTCTAAAACAAAAAGTTTGTCGAAATTTAGTTAATGTAGGATAGCAACTTAGAATTTTACACTAAACTATGCAAACCTTATATTAATAGAAACCTTGTCAAAAAATCTTTTGATTGCTACAATTATAAATAAAAGATGCCATTTGAAAAAAATGAGTTTTTGACAATTTTAGTTTGTCATATTTAAAAAATCGCAGTGGGCACATGCCACTGAACAGGTTGTTAAGTAAACGCTTAAAAGATGAGGCAAACATTCGGGAATCAAACGACATTACCTATTTTAACTTGTCTGCAAGCATTTAGAAGATACGAATTTTTAGACAAGCCCCTGCATTTCAAAAATTCTTGTAAAAAAGCACCACAAATCAAAATTGATAACAGATATATGTAAACAACCTCTACAAAAGTTATTTGTAATTTAGCATAGAATTCAAAATTAAAATCAAACTGAGTAGATTTCATTAAAAAAAAACGTAACTTTAGTGTTTTTTAATATTAGGACACCTTGCATAAACCCCAATATTTTTAAAATGTGCATCAACAATGCAGCTATAATCTAAAAAAAAGTAAAAATTTATATCTCTTAAAATAAACAAGTTATCGAGCTTTTTCGGACCATTGAGACAGCCTGTATATATTAATAATTATTTTATCAAATATTTTATTTTAATTGTATTGACAAGTATCCACTGAAAAAGCTTGGCTAAAACTAATTTTGTATTTTCATTTTAAATAACTAATAAAAAATTTAAATTTGCTATCCCAACTTCAGGGACTTGCTTATACGATGTTGTAAGTTCCGGAGCTTATGAAAAAACTTTGTAATGACATTCTCAGTTTTGCAATAAGTTATTGAAGGTATAATCCAAGAAATGCAATAAGGAGTTGAGTAGTATAATTCAGTGCCGTGAAAGTATCTTGAAGGTTCGTCGACTTTTTTCCGTGTAAAGTTCTCCCTTTGTATGACATCTAGCCCCATATAAAGTAATTACGTCCCTTTTATATTTCAATCTGATGATCCGGTGGTGCAATTTCTGGCGGAAGCCGAGAATAAGATTGATTATGATGCAGAGATTCCTCCCCTCGAAAGTTTTAGAGCCTTCCTCATGTTTCTGCGGTTTCTATATTAATGCATCAAAGTTGAGAACCGTATTTTATATCTGATGCGTTTTTTATGTCCGTATTAATATTTGATGGCGGGCAAAGCGTGATTAGAGCCGATTTTTACTCCCGTATGAGACCTTTCTTCGAAAATGCCAAGTCCTGGGGCCCGGCCATTAAAGGTCTATCGTATATCAAGCGAGAGCTTTCGACCGGAACGAGCTTTGCTCCGAGACGAAAATTAAAAAGCGACACATTTTTTCGTTTCGGCTTGCGATTCGTAAACACAAATAATGAAAGCTTGACTGAGCGATATTGTGAGCTACTAATGAAATGCAAACAATGTTATTGGGCAATACAGCAAAAAGCTTCGAGTCGGAAAAAACGCGCCCGCTTCAAACCGCCAATAAACGGACCGATTTATCATAAACAATTAGCTAAAAAGGGTTAGACGAGTTACAAGCATTGTTGGAAATCTGGGAAGCTGCGGTCGGCACTTGGACCGCACTCGATAAAGTTTGAGAGAGCAACTTTTTAATTTGAACATATGGTTAAGAACTCACTTGGATCGTTTAACAGTTTACCTGGGAAAGTAAACTTTGGAAAGTTGGCTGTTTTTCGAGTTATTGCCGAGTGTAAAAATAAAAATCCCGAATTTGACTGCAATTTTGTAGTTAAGTAACGTTCTGAAGTGCTGCTGTTCAACTCCGAACAAGTTTTATGTTTATTTTATGCGAAAACTTTAATGAAACTGCCGTAAATATTTTATTATTTTTACATTATAGATATGCCAAAACCATCTTTCTAATCCTTGTCGAAAACTTATCGACTATACTCGACACGTCTAAAACCGTTTTTAACAGGAAACTAAAGCAACTTTGGCTAAATATAATCCAGTCGAAGGCAACACATATTAATTCACAACTGACAAGACATGCCGCTTTATAATTAAGCCAATTCGAAACAGTCGCTTCGTAAGTTATCTATCTTCACCAACTGAGATATATAATACGATAAAACGACCAAACTAACTTGCTTTCTCCAGATTCATTAAAACTAGCTTGTAAATACAGTACTACTTTTCAGAACCAGCCAGACACAGTAAACCGATAAAGCAACTACGTGTAACTAAATGCTGGTATAAGCAGTAGGTCTTACTGTAGTTGTTTACACCTAGTCGTTGAGGATGGCAATGGCGTATTATATTTAAAGATAAAAAATATGAAATAAAAAGAAAACTTAAGCAGTAGTATACCTTATTATGGCTACTATTACCATAGTGGTCATAATTATAACGTTAGTTGCTGTATTTTTGTTATTAAGTTTACAAATCTTTCAGCTGTTTAGATCGGCGATTTCAATTGTCATCATAGTTTGTAGAGTTATGGTGAGAAAGACACAAATGGTCTTGCTCTTATTTCATAAATGGAAATAGATAAGTTTCATTTGGTCTTTGACGATAAAATTAGGAAGACTTTTTATTCGACTCGGTAGAAAAAGAAGTACAATCCTGATTTATGTTTCGTTACGATAAATAACGAAGTGCTATTAGAAGCATCACAAGATGTACTTTTTGGTTTTCTATGTTACTCAACACCGTCTAGTTATTGTTAAGCTTGGCACCAAAATCATGTCGAAGGGTGTCGACTTACGAGTTTTTAAGAAGGTTTCAACTAAATTTATTGGTTGTCGCTAGAAGCTAAAACTTTGTTGCCTACAATCAAAGCTTTATGTACTTGGTTTTTTATTTATTGTCTATTTTTTTATTATTATACAAATGTACTATACGAATATTATACAAGGTTTTTCAACTAAAATTTGCACTCCCTAAAATCTGAGATTTTGTTCAAGTTTCGAGAAAATCCTAAAAGAACCAAATTTTATCATATTTCAAAGTTATTACCACATTCCTCTAACGCCCAGGTTTACCTCTTCAAAAAATTTAAATCGCAAGAAAAATCGAGTGAAACATTATTTTAAATCTGCTTTCATTGTCTATGCAACCACGTATCTTTTATAAATTTTGAACGATTCCTTTTTGAGAATTATAAAATTGTTTTAGCCTTAATACAATTTTCAAAATTGTCAATCTGGAACACTCCTTTAAGTTGTGAACACGTTTTTTGATATCGATAGACTCACAAACGTTATCTTGTATGCACTAATGTTTTTCTTTTTTAAAAGTAACAAGAAATTTTGGCTGTATGTGGTAGAATCTTTTACACAGTTTATACTCGATTTTAAACATTACTGTCGTTCAATAACTAAGTTAAAAATAAAAACACGTAATTTTGAAAATGGTTCATAGTACAGAACAAAGAATTAAATTAGTAAAACTCTACTTTAGTAATAACAATTGTGCCAGTGATGTTTCTAGGCTTCTTAACGCAAATTATGTGAAACAACAAGTTAGTCGTCAATACGTAATACCTACTAATAATAATAACTACTTTAATAGAGAAATTTGAAGAAACAGGCTCTGCTGCAAACAAAAAACATCACCATGGGCGTCCAATACGAAACGACGCTGTTGAAGTGGCTGTTGAAAATAATCTGCATCGACGTTTACAATTTTGCGAAAATTTTTGAGTGTTTGAGGGTTTAGCCCGGTTTACAAAATTTGTTTCTTTGATAAAAGTAGGTACGTTTACATTGAACAGTGAAGTAAATAAACATAATTGTCGTTATTGCAGTGATACAAATCCACACATTTTCTTTAAAAAGCACAGCCAAACGTCTCAAAAATTCGTACAAGCATTCAGAGTGAATACATTATCTGACCATTTTTTGTAGAAGACAATTTGATTGGCGACAGCTATTTGCAATTGTTAGAAAACTTTATTAACTTTTTAATTACTTAAGCATTAGAAGAAGACTTTTTTTCAACAAGATGCAGCGCCTTCCCATTATCATGTACAAGTGTGCGATTTTTTAGAGGTTTGTTTTTCCGAACAATATATAGGGCGGAGAGATCCTATTGAGTGGCGATCTAAATTTCTTGACTTAACCCTTTTGAATTCCATTTTGTGGAGTCCAAGGTTTATGCAACATCATCTAAATATCTTCAAACGCTTTAAAAAAAAAATCGTCACAGAATGCCATTTGATCACGCCCAAAATTTTGCAAAACGTTAAAAATTGTTAGTACCATTGTATTGAATATTTTGAGCAATATATTCGTTAAATTAAATTGTTGTTTTGTAACCACTTTTGTTTTCTCTCACAGTAATCTAAGCAAAAATCTATAAAAAAATTGTTCAAAATTTATAAAAGATATGTAGTTTCACAGACAATAAAAGTAGCTACAAAATGATTTATCACTCGATTCCATTTGTTATTTAATTTTTTTGAAGTAATGTTTCTAGACGCTAGAAAGATGTAGTAATAACTTTAAGACTATGATAAAATTTCGTCTCCCATTAAACTAAAATTGACATTCTTTTAGCATTTTTTTCGAATCTGAGATGAAATCGAAGATTTTAGAGAAAATAAATTTTAGTTGAGACACATTTTGTATGTATCATGCACTGTGCACAAAGAGTTAGAGATATTGTAAAATTTAAACAAAATATGTTTTACATTACGATTTATTTTTAGGTTGCAGCACAATTTTTATTTTTGATTGTAAAAGAGTGCCAGTATTAATCGGTTTTTGTTATTTATATGTTTTTAAATTTAAAGTTTAGATACCTAAATCATTTTTGTTTTTGTTGTCGTCGTATATTCATTATTGCCTAAAATTTAGTGACTTTTGAGCAATACATAGGAAGACGAAAAATTTTGTCTGAAGGTAAAGGCAACAGGTAGCCGAACTCAATTGGATGATGCTAACACCTTTGAATGAGGCAAATTGTTATAGAATTGATACAGAAAGATAAGTTCTTTTCGACAAAAACTCAGAAGAGAAAAATCTTGGTCTATAACCCGAAATCAAGACCGTTATAGACGCGTAGTGGTAAGAACAAATGCAGTAATTTATGCATCGGCAGCAAGAAATGCTCTTCACGCTGCGTATGAACCAAGATTAAGAGTCCAAACCATTCAAAATTGATTTCGGAAATTTGAGTTGAGAAGTCCTCGATTATCACACCAAGAATTATGCCGTATACGTGTGAGATGAGATTTAGATTCTAGATCAAAATTGAGATCTAGAATAAAACTCGGTTTTGTTTACTGACGAATCTAGAGTTGGCCTCAGAAGTGACAGTAGACGTATTCGAGTATGGAGAATAGCTGGTAAACGGTATTAACAACAATTTATTTGAAGAATCGTTTTATTCCAAGGTGGGTCAATTATGATATAAGAAGGAATCTCTGTTGGAGATCACACTGATTTCTACATTTGTTATAGAACGATCACCGGACACGTATACGTGACTGACCTTATAAACAACGTTGTTGTCAATTTTCAAACTGCTATTGGTTAAAATGTTATTTTTATTAGCGATAATTGTCGGTCTCATCGTACCGCGTAAGTCTAAAATGCACTTGATTTACATGGAATTGAACAATTGCTTTTCCTCCACGTTCACCGGATTTAAATCCAATAGAGCATGTATGGAACGTTCTTGGAAGAGCATTACATTTGCATTATAAAAACATCAAATTATGTTTTAATATTACTAAATAAAATATTTTGTTGTGTTATTTATTTATTTTTTTTTTTCTAATTTTATACAATTTTTTTTTAATATCCCAAACTTCTGGTGCACAGGGTAGTATATACTATAAACTATAATATAATATAGCCAGTTATTAAATAGATAAATACACAATGCACGTATGCTTTTCAGTAATTTTTGAGAGTTCACTAGATGTCGTCTTGGTTGTCTGAAATCGCCAATCCCACATAATGAGTAAAGTTGTTTTTTACTTTCTGTTTTCTCATAATTTAGCAATTAGTAACCGTTTTATAGTCTCGATCTTGGCGACGCCATAATATTTAACAACTTCATTAGCGTTAATAGTTCCATCATCGGCGGTTTGTGGCGTGAAACGGTCCCACACAGCAATTCCGTGTAAAAAATGCGGTTAGTACTAAGCAGGTAAGGATTAAGATATTTGTCGAAATGAATGGTTTCGGTCTTGTAGCGAGTTAGCTCGAGGTGTGTAACCTTTCAAATATGCCGATAACCACACACGTCTTGAGTTGAATTCTGAGAGGCGGCCACACACACTCGTACCTCTCGCAGATTAACAACTCACCTCCTGTGCAAGAAATTCAAAAGAACAAAGACTATTTGTTAGAATTGTACAATGTACATCTTTATTTATAGGTCGAGTTGGGGGACCCAAATCGGGGGGCGCGGTCCCATCTCACGATTTATCGACGATGTTTTCGAATATTGAAAGCGACATGAATATTTACCAAGCATAAATAACGCGGGATATCTTTTTATTAAGTGCTATAATTACACCGCTATCATCGTACAGTCAATGTTCCAGGACCGGATTTATGGGTTTGATACAAGACAATCGCACCGCCGCGATTTATGCCCTTGTCTTGCATGCACACAATCACAGGTGTCAGACCAAGTGCGCTTTTTCAACGCAGGTTCTTAGTTATTGCCTGAAACTTTATACCCGCTTGTTAGAGAGATTATATCTAATAGGACTGATGTATCAATTCGCTCGAATTCAAAGAATCAATTAATTCAAGGGAAGTTATAAATTTTTAATAGAGACGTGATTTATTTCAGAGATTTCATAAATAAAAGGTACCTTCCTTTCTCAAGACAGAATTATATATCTACTTTTACAAATGATATATAACAGAACGACTGTTCATCAAAAAAAAAAATTTATAATTATATATAACTCTAATTTTTCGTTACATTTTATTAATAGAAAATTAAAAATTTTAACATCTTTTCCAGTTTTTTAGATGTTATTAACCTATTTTTTTATTTCTACCAATAAAGCTCTTTCCTTTTTTAGTGAAATTAGTTTTAGATCAGATTTCTTTATTTTTAACGACAATATTTATTAAGAAAACACGTATTTAACTAAAGCCTCACTCTTTAGTCATCAAACAAACTTAGAAAAATTTTTTGAAACTTTCCATTTTTTTTAAAGCATATTTGTTTTTGGTTTAGATATGTTTATGACGTTATCTTTTTCTTCAAAGAGACTAATAAGGCAGAATTAGATAGTTTTCTTTTAGTTATTAACTTATTAAATAAAAATATTAGATTTACTGCAAAAACAGAAACAAACTATTGCATTTTATTTTTAGATTTTTACATAATTAGAAAAGACAATTTATTGCTTGTAAAATTTATAGAAAACTTAAATTAACCGATACTATAATTTCTTCAAATTCCAAACATTGTTATTCTCACATCATGGCTGCATTTTATTCTGTATTATATAGAGTGACTTTGAAGGATGTTTGGGAAATTTAACTAGCTATAGTACATAATAAAAAAAAGTCGAAATAACTCAACTTGCCTTATACAAATTTTAACCGTTTTTGAGGTACACCCTGCAGAACTTTTTTTATTTAATTAATATCACTTGTTTTAAAACCATTGTCATCCAGAGAGCTACTGAAAAGTGAGATCCAAGAAAAGTCATGTTTTAGGTTGGATTTAAGCCTAATTCTAAAATTTTTATGAATGTTAAGTAGTTGAAATAAATTATGTGACGTGAGGTTATATTCTGTTTGTGTTGACAACCTGCTAATTTGATAAACGCCGCATTTAAAAATTTTCAGAAAGAGTTTTTTGGATTGTCTGTTTACTTCGACAATTTTAGTCAAAATCTGCGCCGTGTTGTGGATTTGTACAGGGAAAGAGGGAATGTGAATCGCAAAGCAGGTGGAGGCAGACCACGAGTAAGAACCGAAGCAAACGTGGAGGCCGTAAGGAATATTATGGACAAGGAACCTAGCACTTCGGTTCGTCATCTGCGACAACAGGTGAACCTGTCTCACAGCACTTGTTGGCGGATCTTAAAAACGGACCTCGATATGCATCCGTATAGGCTGCAGGCCCATCAAGAATTGCTGCCGAATGATTTGCTACATAGACAGGCATATAGCCAGTGGTTTATGCAGAATCTTGCCAACAATGACCAAGCACTGGAAAAAACATTTTTCACCGACGAGGCTTGGTTTCATCTTTTCGGCTAGGTTAACTCACAGAACATGAGGCTGTGGAGTGGCGAGAATCTTCATTATTACGTTGAAGTTTCGTTGCACTCGCAGAAAATTGGAGTGTGGATCCATATTTTTTGAAAGTAATTATTGTTACATTTTTTCAAGAAAACAACTATAAGAATTAAAATGTTGTAGGAATATTAACATCTCAGAGATACCGTCTTGAAATCTTCACTCCCTTTATAGAGCAGCTGGATGACGAACTGCAGCAAAGATATTTCCAGCAGGACGATGCGCGTATTCACACCACTCGGGATAATCTCAATTTTATTTGTGAATTCTTCGATAACAGAGTGATCAGTTTGAATACGCCAGTGATATGACCACTGAGGTAATGTGATTTGACTCTATGTGACTTATTCTTGTAGCCATATGTGAAAAACTAAATTTTCAATACTTCTGTTGTGAACTTGGACGACCTACGGGAAAGGATAACCCTCAAGTTAAAAGAGATAAACAATTCACCCAATCTTTTAGAGAACGCGATTGCTTCTGTAAAAACACGAGCAAGAGTGTGCGGCGAACAGAATGGAGGTCATGTAGCACATCTTGTTTGATGTCCTGCAACGGTTTTCTTCTATGTTTTTGGTATTGTTGCTAATGTTTTGCTTTCGCCAGGCAAGTTGTTTTTGCCTAATCGTGGAGGTTGGTTATGTTGGTGGCCGAGCGAGAGCCTAAGAGATAACTTTGTTATCCGCCAACATTATTATACCAACTCTCGCACTTTCCAGCACTCTTCGTTAGATGGCACACTGTGTTTGTCTGTACGACTACTAGCAGTACTAGCCGGACTTCGCTTAATATAAGCGAGTTCTCCCACCTGTTCCAATGGAGCACAACGCTCCAGGATACACTGTACTGACGAGGGACAAAAACCCCGAAACCGGTATACAGTTTCTTGACGTTGTTGCTCGATTGGAACACCTTTGCTAATACGTTTTAAATTTAAAATATTTCCACGATTGCCAACCGTTGTAAAGTTGGTAACGGCAATGTCATTAGTAAAGTCAATTAGGTCTATGAAGCTCCGAATGTAAATCAGTACGCACCTGAAATCACACTGAAAATTTACAAAAAAAAATTTTGTTTAATTAATTTTAATAAAACAACCATCCCATAATATCGTAAAACTATTAGGAAAACCTTTGTCAATAGTGTTTTAAATAGATGTCTTTATAAAAAAGAGAATTTTTGCAAATATTTATGTTCTTGGAGTGGGGGACAAGCATGACAAGGACTTGTCCCATTCAATTGACATCTAAATTACAATTTTGTAATTGATAAAATTCACATTTTCGACTCAATTTCTGTTTCCGAATAAGCATCTAAATTTTTAATCGTTGAAAGTAGTTTTAGTTTTAGTGAAGAGATATTACTAATGGAAATGAAAGTGGCCATTTCTATGTGTGGAGTTTTTACTATTGTTTTTTAGTGAATGTATGGAGGATGATTGAGTCAAAATGGAGACGTTAAGTAGTCTTCTATTAGAACAGTTTCTCATGTCTACTTAGTTTTCCCCACATTTAAATGTAAAATGTACTAATTGTTTATGTTAAATATTTATGTAATTTTTTTATTTAAAAACATATTTGAGTTTTGTTTGTAAACATGGTTAGGAAGGTTTTATCCGATTTTTTTGCAGTAAAAACCTAAATATTTATAAAATACTCATAGCAGAATGGTACATGTACTTTATCCTTTATTTATGTGTTTTTGATGTGCTTATTTTATTTTATAATGTGCATTTTGTTTTTTTGGTGTTATTGAAATTTTTTTCACTTTTATTTTATTAATTTTACATTTTACAAACAATTTACTGCAAAAAACAAAAAATGCTTTTTTCTACATTGTAGTTTTACTGTGTTCTTCCAGTTTAAACTCTCATGCAGTCACATCTGAAACAATTTAACTGCCATCTTGTCACACACAACGGGGGGCTTTTTTCTATTAGATGGCAATCATGACTTGTGACCACTGTTATTTAAATTTGGCGCCTAATTTTAAGTTTATGGCGGTAAATATAATCCTGTTTTAAGCTATTACACACTTTGTTATAAATTCAAAAACAAATACTTTCTAAGCTTTAACATATTATAAAAATCTCTATCTACTTTTTTTTCTTTAAAATTTTTTTATTCCTCTATCTTTTATTGCAAAATTTTTTTTCAATTAACCTTATTTAAAAAAAAACAATAATTAAAAGTTGTTTACAATTTGTAAGGTAGCCTTTTGACCTGTCTGGTATGCAATAAAAATTAAATTTCTTCTTTACTTTATTCACTCGTCATAAGTTATCTTGTAATAACTGCAATACAGTTTATATCGACCAGGCAAGTCAAATTATTGAAATCAGACTTCGTAAACATAGAAAAACAATAGAAAAGTACAAAAATACAGATATATAGTTCGACCATAGATATTCTGCGATTATTGCCTGGCTCTTCAAGAACTTTATAACGGTTGGACCGCAAACTCCCAATAAAAATAATGCTGACCAGAAGTTGACAATAGGCTTAAGAAATATCTAGTTTAGTAGGTAAAGGATTTTGCAGAGGACTGTGGTTGAAGGCCGTGAAAATTTGGAAAAGTTAATTACAGGATTATGTTGTAAACGCAGAATATTGATGGTCAAACACCAACACTTCTGCTTTTGCTCCTCATACTCTATCTTCCGCTTATTCTTTTTCTCCTACTGACAATTTTAAAGTTTTTCAAATTTTTATATTATTATTTGGACCCTGATGATGAGAGATATGTAACTCTGTGACTAGAGATTGACTGGAATTTTTAATTCTTTCATCAATAATATTGATTATTTAATTGAACATGAAACAAATCACGATATCATGCATTTTGTAACGTACCTCTCTCGAACTTAATGAAATCACTGTAACCAGTATTTAATTAAAAGTGATAGTGATATGAATGAATGACTAATATATTGTAAAATGACGTTAACAAGGGTTGGAATATGCTTGAACAGAATATTATCAGACGTGTAATTATACTCAGTCAAATTCTTGGTTGGTTGCTTGAACTGACTAGCTTGTTAAGCAATAATAGCTTGAAAAAAATAGCTCAAATCTTAAGAAAAATAGTCTCACACACTTAGTTAATTAACCACCAACACATTTTGTTTAGTGATGATACCAATTAGTTTGTTGAAAAGTAGAGAAAAGTGTAGGTGTTTAATTATAGCGTTTTAATTATCGAGAATCGTAGGTCGAGAAGAATAGAAGATAAATGAGCCATTATCTGAGTTACCCACACGTATTTAAAAATGTCAAAAAGTCATTTGGTTGTAGGCCTTGTTTGGAGTGATTTAGATGGATCTAGATGTAGTTCATTGTGTAATTAAAAACCTGCAGAATTACCACCAATCGCTGACATTCCAACAAGCTCCCGTCTAAATGATAGATCATCCGAATTGTCAACCTGCCTTAAATCAGAGGTTGATTACATAAAACGAATTAACGTTGGCTTGTCAGCGGAGAACTCATCCATAACCGAATCCCTGTCACTCCTCCTACCTGAGAATTTTTGTGAAGCGGAGTCATTTTCACAGACCTACCTGTAGTAGGAGAAATGCAAATTTATTGACCGGTTGATATTTGATAAATGCAGGTGGTCAAAAATAAAAGCAACGTATCTTTATGATCGAAACATTAAAATAAGTTGAGTAACAACACTGTTGAACAGGCGATGGAAACGAGAGGACACCCAGGAACGCAATTACTGCATGCTGGGTGCAGTAATGTGTTTATATGACAAACGTAAATCGATTTTATGAATAAACTCGAGATAAAACGATATTGTTGCCAGATGGGTTGCCGATTGTATTTCATTTAAATCCTAAACGGTTTGATTAATGAACTGACGGGTCATTTAATTTACTCTAAAGTTAAAACAGAAATATAAACACCGATAGTTTTGGACTCTCTACTAGCTGGCTGGGTGTATTTTATCAGATTTTTAATAGAAACCTATAAATAAATAACTAAAAAACGTTTTTTTCTGGTATTTCTCTCTCTTCTCTTCTAGTCAGTTTTACGTTTTAGTGTCTATCTTTCCCTTTCTTTTTGTCTTTACTTTCCCTTTGTCTTTATGTCATTCGTAATTTGTAAATTGCTTTTTACCTACTCTTTTTATATGTTTTTCATCTTATTGATATTCTGTCTACTATCTAGTCTTTTTAATATATGTATTTAGTTATCATACAAAATTGCAAATTGTTGTTGATGAGCATGAATTTAAAGCACTTAATCATAAATAACCAAAGTAGATCAACTATAAATTTTACAAACATTAAAAATCCTAACAATAATCTACGTTTTTAGTATCATTTTCTGCTACAATTGATGGGTGGCGAATCACCTTTTTTTACTTATTTTAGACGTACTCTAATACTAAATTTGGTATATCTTTTTCTGCCTTATATGTGGGGATTATTTTCTTAATTTTTTTTTTATTTTTTGACTTGCCTTTAATCCTGATCTCTTGTGTCTTTATATCTAGTGGGTAATTAAATGTAATTTTTAATGTACTGGGTTTTGTTTGTTTTAAAAAGATCTTGACGATCTTGAAACAATTTTTTATAAGTTCATATATATTCGAAAATGAGCTGTTTAGTTATTTCTTATTAAAGATAACACAAAAATAATAAATTTATAACAATTAGTTACAATGGCAGCTTCTAGTGTCGTTACATAACAAATACCGTCTTAGGATCCAAACAGCTTTATGCGATTAGATTAGAAGATTGTTCACTTTTTGATCATTTATATAATCAAATATTTATTTAAGAAAAACTAATTTTGTAATCTTTATAAAATGCTTTTTAAGCTTTCTATTTTTATCTTTTATTGCCTACGGCTTCGAGGTAAAACATAACTTAAGGTTCCTGGAGTTTTCACAGTAAGAAATGCTATACACTGTCTTCTGTTATATCCGATTTTAAATAAAAATATATACATTTACCAAAATACAATCTTTGATAGCAAGTTTTATAAAATGCAACTTTCAATTATCATTTTAATTATTTACAAAATTATTTTTTTACGACTTCTAGTTTTAATAAATAAAAAGCTATAATAAAAATGTCTTTTATTAAATCTAATTGTTATAAAATGCCTGTTGTAGAAGAATAAAATGTGGTCTACAATTTCTGGTATATTAAAATGCTTCTTGTAGTTTTCATTTTTATAATTTTTTTCCTACGGCTCACAGTTTTTAGAAAAAAAACTGTAAAACCTCGCCTGTCTTTTTTCTTTTGATTTTTATAAAAACTTTTATGTGACAGTCAATTTTTTTGTAAAAATGTTTCTTGTAGTGATATACAGTTTCCTGCTTTTATAAAATGCCTTCTACTTTAAATATAAAAAAAGTTATGAAATGTTTCCTATTGATCTTAATTTTTATAAAATGCCTTTTGTAGAATTCTTCAATCAATCACTCAATCAATTTTTATAAAATGTTGTCTACAATTTCTAGTATATTAATAAAACGCCTCTTGTAGTTTTCATTTTTACAAATTTTTTTCTACGACTCCCAGTTTTTATAAAACAAAACTGTAAAATGTATTCTGTCTTTTTTTATTTCTATAAAATGCCTTATGTAACAGCCAATTTTTATAAAATTTTTTAGTACACGTATTAAAATGTTTCTTGCAGTTTCTATTTTTATAACAGTTTCCTACAGTTATGCCTTCCGGTTTTAATATAAAAAAATTATAAAATGTTTTCTGTTTTAATATTTATAAAATAGTTTTTTGATACCTAACTTTTATAAAATACCATTTGTAGTTTCCATTTTTATAAACAGCTCACGGGTTTTATAAAAAAGCTGTAAAATACCTCCTGTTTTTTTCTTTAGATTTTTATAAAATGCCTTATATCGATGAGGATGACAGTCAATTTTCCTCTTAAAATGTTTCTTGCAGTTTCTATTTTTATAATAGTTTTCTACGGTTTTCAGTTCTTTAAAATGTCATTTATGCCTTCTAGTTTAAATATAAAAAAAGTTATGACATGTTTCCTGTTGGTCTTGATTTTTATAAAATGCCTTTTGTAGAAGTCAATTTTTTCTAAAATGTAGTCTACAATTTCTAGTATAATAAGATACCTTTTGTAGTTTTTATTATTATAACTTATTTCTTATAGCTCTCAGTTTTTATAAAAAAAAACTGTAAAATCTCTCCTGTTTTTTTTCCTTTTGATATTATGCGACAGTCAATTTTTATAGGATTCTCTAGCATACATATTAAAATGTTTCTTGCAGTTTTTGTTTTGTTAATAGTTTTTTCTGCTTTTATAAAATGTCATTTATGCCTTCTAGTTTCAATATAAAAAAAATTATAAAATGTTTTCTGTTGGTCTTGATTTTTATAAAATGCCTTTTGTGTCTTCTAATTTTGATAAAATAAGTTACATAATTTTTTAGAAAAATAATTTTCGATTGCAATTTTTATAAAAATAATACAAACATTTCATAAAATTGTTGCTTTCATCAAGTAGTTGGCTTCAAAAAAAACGAAAACTGTTAAAAAAAATCTGTCCTATTTTGTTAAATTTTTATATTTTGAAACGGCCTTTTAGAATGTAGATTAAAAAAAATGCATTTATGTGTCAGAAATGTAGACACAAATTGACATTAATTGCCAAATTAAATTTCCAGTTCACATTAGGTCAAATTTCATTTTCCGATTTTTTTTGAAACCAACTGTACATATCGTTATGTTCTAAAACCTTATTATTGTGTGGTTACAAACGACTTTTTTTTCACTAAATAAATTCTGTTTTTATATTTTTCTAAAACTGTCTAAAAAAATTTAAAAACACGTTTTGAGTTTGTCTAAGTTATGTTTCTTATTTTGATAATTTTTATCAAATTCTAGTCGTAATCTTTTGTTCCTTTTTAGCCATTTTTTTTCTAATAATAATTAATTAAATTTTTTTCTATTATCCCTGTTCCATTAGTTGGCAACACCCTTCGGACAAAAACCGTGGTCCAGCGAGTAGATTACAGTTTTAAAATGTTTCCCCCCCTGTCGTAAATCCTTTAGCGTGCTGTGTGTGTTTTTGGTTCGTGATGTAGGAGGTTTTTGGTCTGCTGTCTGGCCGTGTGAGTGTATAAATTGGTTTTTGCAGGAGGCAGGTTGGGGTGAGATTTGCACAGGTCTGACCGCACGCACGCCGCTTAAAACAAGCCAAAGCACCTGTCTGTCGCCCTCCGATGGCTCGCGGCGGGCCTATAATGACTTCATCAGTGCTGGAGTCCCCTCCATACCCACTACTATTTCCATATTCAAAGCCAAAGTCAATATTAAGGAGATTAACGACGACCGCTATCGGACGCTATCGGACGCTATGCTAATTCCAACGAATTACAGACATTCCACCAGGTTTTACAACTTCAACAAAAACACAACATTATCCACTCTATTTGCATTGCCAAACAGGTAGCAAAGCTCGAAAAGTGGACCAAATTGCCGGTTAACTATCAGTTCAAAAATTTTATTTTGACCAGTTTTAAGGGTTTGTAATTTGTATTACATCCTCGTTGCATGCAGCTAAGACCATAATGGGGAATTTCAGCAATGGATATTTCTACTGTTCGATAGTTAGTTGAAGTTTCACTAAAATTTTCTGAGCTATATCGATCAATAGTTTGAATTGTTAGAACTAGAGTGCCTTGATGTGTCATTTTTCGCGTTTCTCGTCGATTGAGAAACAAAATTTAAAGATCAAAATTATTAGATAAGTTATTTCCAATTCATAACTTTAACTCGTCGTTTTAGGTTATAAATACGGAGCAATAATTAGTGTAAATGAAGTTTATAGAAAGTAAAACCTGTTTCCAATAAGTGCTTCTTCATAGATTATCGCGAGTTTCGCTCCATTCAAACGCAAATGTCTTCCACAACATTTTTAGTAAGAGTAAAAAATCGATCAGGTTTTCTTTGCAACATTATGGAAACAGTAATTGAATGCATCCAACAAATTAGTAGACTTGAAAGAACATAGAACAGATAAAAAATTTAAAGATGTTATTAATTCTGCAAAAAACTTGGCAGAAAAGTTAGAAGTAGAAACAGATTTTCAAAAAACACAAAAAATAAAAAAATAAAAAAAATTTTGAATATGAAGCAGATGAACCTGTAATCAGTAAAAAAAATTATTTTAAAATTATTTTTTTTTGATATTTTTGATAGCACTTTAGCTTCTTTAACTGAGAGGTTCACACTGTTAAAGGAAACTAATGAAATGTTTAAAATTATTCATAATGTTTATAAATTGAAACAATAGAAAGAAGAAGGTATTTTAATTTTGCACAAAGGCGGCTACTAAGCACGCAGCGGCCGTGATTCTGATTATCATCAACAAGAAACATCAAGAATCTCTAGATGAAAGTGTGATTTGATTTCTCGTGATTTTTCTATGACTGGTTAGTTAGATTTTGATGTGAGGTGGTTGTAATTCGAGTCCCAGGTGTAGCATTCTTGAATACATAATAAGTAAACCGCAGAAGATGCATTCGAAATGATCCGACAATAAGAAGATATCAGTTGCAGGCGCCATCAGACTTCTTTTGAAGCAATTAAATGACGTCATGATGATTATTCAGTCTTGTTCTTATTAATTCGGAAGTCTTGATGATTCGTTGGAACTGCAAGATGAGACCAGTTTTTGAGTTTCATAGATCAACTATAATTTCGGGTTGTTGTTAGAATTTATGAGACAGGTGAAGAAATAATGACTTAATTGGCGGGATTGTTTGAGTCGGTGCCGGATTCACGCCAAACCGACGACGTACTCATCACCTTCGAACGTGAGGATGATGAATTTTTATGAACCATGAAATTAGATAGATAATTAGCAGTAAAGGTAAATGGAAAAGTGTGTGGTAGGCATGGATTTTCGAAAGAAGACAAAAAATTATCTCAATAATAAAGAAGGAACAAGGAATCTTAGCTACGTAGGTAATAAGTAAATTTTCAAAATTAGTATGCCTAATATTAGTTTTATTTTTAATTTCTAAAGTTTATTAAAGAAAACAGAGATAATAATTATTTATTGTATAAGTGTTTTAGGCAGCGTTTTATCCACGCAAGAATGTTTAAGCGAGAGACGTAGTCGAGCGTTTAATACGAGTATTCCTAAGTAGATAAAACGCGACTAAAACACGAATCCAATATAACGTTTTATCCACAATTACAGCGATTTAAAATTAGAATCGCCAAAATTTCATCTCATGTCATCAAAAAATGAATTTATTGCCTGCGAAGTCCAGGGAACATTATGAAAAAGTATTTTCAGAATTTAATAAATGGAAAAAAGAACGGGGGTAATGACAATAAATGAGGAAGTTCTGCTATCGTATTCCTTAAATTTGAAGAAGAGGTATGCAATTTCATTTATGTGGTCGAAGTACTCCATGCTGAAGGCCGCTAAAACGGTCTATAAAAACACAGACATTTGAAAATATAACAAGCTCATGGCCTATCTGAAGAATCAGTCAAGAGGATACAGTCCGAAGAAAGCTGCAGTATTGGAAAGAGCACAAGGTAATCTCTGTCATTACATAGACATTGTAGATAATAAATTTTAGAATAATTTAAGTTGCATTAATAATGGGGATGTCTGGTGGCTGTCGATGCTGTGAACTGACATATTTAAAAATCAGTAATGTAGAAGACAGAAACGCATACTTTATTGTTTCGATACCAGATACCAAGACGAGCGTTTCACAAAAATTCACAACTATAGAAGAAGGATTCTCTATCAATACTATGGAGAAGTGTAGGAAACATTAAGAGATTTTTGTTACGATACGCTAATCAAAAATGTGCATCGCAACCTGTTGGAATTAACACTTCTTAAGTTGCTTCGTTTTTGAATCTGGCGAACGCAGAAGCTTATACCGGCTATTGTATGAGGCGCAATTTAACGACTTTATTTGCCAGTAGAGGTGCTAATCTTACAACAATTAAACGACATGGTGAGTGGAGGAGCTCTGTCATAGCAGAAACTTATATCGAAGATTCTATATCTAATAAGCTTGATATCGCAAGGAAAATCCAAGGTTCTCCTGGTACTAGTCGTTCTTTACTAGAGGAGACGTCCATTGTTCCTACAACTACTATTCGTTCTGGAACCGATAACAACTACAAGCTTCTTATTAATGGAAAGGCAGTGAAATATGATAAAACAAAAAACAAAATATCTATTAATGTAAATGTTAATGTCAATATTAATAATAAATAGAATATGATTGATTTAAGATTGTATTTTTTTATTATTCCACTAGTGGAATAAAGTGATTTTGTTATTCCACTAGTGGATAAAGTGTTACTTTATACGGTTCGTAAGTGTGGATAAAACTTCAATTATAAGATGGATAAGTGTGGATAAACAGTTTTTATTTTTTATATTTACTAAAATTATTTTATAGAAAACTAATTTTGACACATAGGCAGGAGAGAATTCGTCACCTACTACGACTTTTTAAAGCGTTTTTAATATTTTTATGCTCATATTTCATCTAAAAATTATAATTTGTAATTTTCCGTTTTGTTTATAATATTTATATTTCGACACTTTCAATATTTTTTAAAAACACTGTTTTCTCTACCAAGTAAAATTTATTCAGTGTTTCCTTGAAGAAACAAATTGAATTTGGTCCGGTCGTTGAAATCAACACCTTAATCAAGCTCTTGGCTCAGCCTTTGAAAATCCCATTTCACCTGGTGTACAATCAGGTGAAAATCCAGCATGCCTAATAAACACTTCATGCATGTTATGCTATGATTAACAAATATCAGCTCCGGGGTCCGTTTTATTATGTTTTACAACATCGTAAAACAACAACTCGCAATTTCGACGTCAAGTCAGAACATAGCGAGAAGTTTTTACTTAAAAAAAAAGAACGTAGGATGTGTTCATCTCATGTAGGTTTAGCGTTCATTAGAGAAGTTCGGCGAGAGGTAATCGTCTAGGAAGTAAAGTTTGCGCGAAACGCTACGTGGCGGAAAACATCGCAGATGATATAAATAACACAAAGCAAAATTAAACCTCACCTGAATCGAGAACGATGAAAAGTTTCAAACAAACATTGAGGAATTATTTCATTGCTGAACGGAGATTTTACTGCTGGATAAAAATTTATATCGACAAATATACGATATTACAAACAACTTTACTTGATAAAGTGGAGCATTTTCAAATTTCATTTGAATTTTTATTAGATTTTGGTACAGCAAAAAGAAAAAAATAAACAAGAAGATTGTTCTGTGATTTTTGAGGGCAGCAATCATTTAATCCCAGTCGGTCATGGCATTAGTAATGGCTTTGAAAATTTTTATGTCAGCAAAAGGTACAAACAAGCATTTATAGCATTGTTCCATACATAAGAAGCCTTTTCTGAACTTTCAAGTTTGTATAAATTATTTTGAAGAAAAGCAGCTGCAAATGTTTTATTGTTTTTAATTACTTTGCTTTGTTCATGTGCATTCAAATTTTTTTTCTTCTAATTTTCTGACAAACAGCAAAGCATTTTCTAAGTCAGACACAAACAAAACGTTGGTTACTGGAATTTTTAAGATTTTATCTTTAACTAAACATTCCAATACACCTTTGCCTATACTTTTGACATTTAGTCTTTTACCCTCTGCCAAATATTCGGCTAATCATTGCTATAAAGAAGTTTTTATTGCAGGTCATAACTACTGCACCTAGAATCCATGTACCATGCTTCTTCATTTTTTTCTTCTGTATCTTTTACATTAAAGCATCACTATTTGTTGGTTTTTTCTTGTCATTCTTCACTGCTGTTATTTTTTTAAACGTTATTTACTTTATAATTACGTAATTTTTCTGAAATTTTTTATTGTAGAGTAACAGTTATTTTCTAAATAAAGCACAAAGTCTTGCTTTGCTGTAAATGTTCATAACTATTTCTTCTCAAATTTATGTTTCGAATTTTTATTTTTTCTTCAATATTCTTGTAGCAATGTTAAATCCTCTTCTTTTTGACTTTCTAATGCTGCTACCATTAAACTATAGTTATCTAGAAAGACTGGTTAGTAGAAATAAGACGATAAGGCTTTTCTTTAGCTTCTTTTCTTAATCTCTTTATCTTAGTTAATTTTACTTGTCCCAACATTGTTAATAAATGTTTTTGCTTTTTTTAATCGTTGTTTACAAAAACTTCTTAATAGATAAAGTTTACTAGAAAGCGTAGATTTTTTATAATAATTCCTTAACGAAATTTATGCTTCTTTAGCAGTTTTGGCACCTCTGAGGTGTGCTACCTAATTGTCTTCTAGAAACAGCCCTATGGTTGCTCTAGCTTTACTGTTCCAATGTAAGCATTTTGTTGTAAGTCCTTGTGGTACTTTTTCAGACATAATATTTAAGAGATCTTCTTTTAGTAGCAGTTTTATTTCCAGTTTTCTACACTTTTGATACTGGAAGATACCTACTAGATACGAGGCCCCTAACCAATTAGCAGTAGCAGTAACATTACCAATTTAATTCTCAAACAATTTTTTTATTAAAATTATATTTTGACAAAACAAGACAAAGAAATTTTTATTTTTGTTACTACATTAACATAAAAGTACTTAATTTCTTGAGTTGCTCCAACAGAAACATTTCGAAAGCTCCATTGAAACGTTTATCCATCTTCTTGGTTTCTTCATTTCCTTCTTTGCTTTTTTTAGCTTATCAGAGTTTGAAACTTACCAAAAGACTGGGTTCAGCTTTTGGTTTAATAGCAGTTATACTCTCTTAAGAAAGTAAGAAATAATGCTTCTAGAATCAAGCATATCTAATGACTGAATTTATGGTAGCATTTTACAAATCTTTATATAAAGAATATAAAAAAATAACTGGTTATATGGGAGCAGCTGTTCAAGTTTATCCATTTCCAAAACAGTAATTATAATATCACTTGAACCCTCTCCAGATAAAAAAAATAATTACAGTTGTCCGACTTGCACGAATGATTTTTTCGCGTGAACCGTTGCCCGCAAATCAACGTGATAACACGCTATTCACCGAGGCCCATCCGCATCAACTAATGACTTAATCATATTTTCTGCTACCCATATGGCCACGTATTATCCGCTGTTTCAGTTAATTTGCGCAACTCTTAATTTCCATGTGTCTGGATGAGATGTAATTTATTGCGAAATTGTAACGACACTGGATAAAAGCTAGCCTAATAATGGCATACGGGGTTGTTATATTTTTATAACGTAATAAACGAACCGGGAATGCAATTATTTCACTTCTTCTATTTGCATGTGATGGCTTCCAATTCGGTTCTGCATTCATTTGTCATTCAACAACAAAAAGGGGAAATTTTAACTGAAATTAATTAACACTGGACGGCAAGTTTTAATTACTCTAATAGAAAAATTTATTTTTTGCAGTGGCATACACTTACGAAAATGAGGGAGAAATAGAAAAGTTTGTAATTCATTTAGGTAGAGATTCACAAAAAGTAAAACAGTAGCTTCAATTTAATGACGTAAAGTAAAAATTGTAAAAAAATCGGAATTAACAGAAGAGATTTTATTTATTTGTATCAAAACTAGAAGCCAAAGAAAATTTTTATATAAACTGAAAGCCATAGGCAACAGTTTATACAAATGGAAACTGCAAGAGGCATTTTAATATAACAGAAATTTTAGACCACATTTTGTAAAAATTAGGTGTCATAAATAACATTTTATAAAAATCGAAATTAACAGAAAACAGTTTATAAGTTTTTTCTAACAAAATAAAAAATTACGAATTTTTAAAAATTGAACCTGAAATATTGTATTAAGATTATGAGCTTATTCTATAACAATTGGCTGTCCAAAAGACATTTTAAAAATCGGAATTAACAGGATACATTATATAGCTTTTTTGTTACCAAAACCAAAAGCCACTGGGAGTTCTAGGCAACAATTTATAAAAATAAAAACAGCAAAAGCTATTTTATACATATTGCAATCAAAATTTATCTTTTACTACAAAAAATATTTTATAAAAAGTTGGCTGGCACAAAGTCATTTTATAAAAATCGGAATCAACAAAAGATTTTAATTTACAGCTTTTTTTATCAGCCATAGGCAAGATTTTTCAAAAATTGAAAGTGGAAGACACGTTTGAATATACTAGAGAGTGTAGACCATAATTTATAAGAATTGGGTAGCATAAGAAGCATTTAAATCAACAGGAAACATTTTATTTATAGATTTTTATCAAAACCAGAAGCTAGAGATAAAATTTTATAATAACTGAGAGCCATAGACGATAATTTATAAAAATAAAAACAGCAAAAGGCATTTTAATGTACTAGAAATCGTAGACATTTTATAAAAATTGGATAGCACATGAGGCATTTTATCACAACCGAAATCAGTAGTAAACATTTTATTTATAGCTTTTTTATCAAAACCACAAACTGTGGAATAAAATTTTATAAAATCTAGGAACTCTACGCTTGCTTTATAAAAATGAAAACTGGAAGGAGCACTCTAAGATTCTAGAAATTGTAGACCACATTTTATAAGAATTGGGTGTCACAAGAAGCATTTTATAAAAACCTAAATCAATAGGAAACATTTTATTTATAGTTTTTTGGCAAAACCAGAAGCTGTAGATACTCGTAACATTTTATAAAAACTGAGAGCCCTAAGCAAGAATTTATAAAAATAAAAACTGTAAAAAGCATTTGCATATACTATATATGGTAGAGCACATTTTATAAAAATTAGGTGTTACAAAAGGCATTTTATAAAAACCGAAATTAATAGAAAACTTTTTATTTATTGCTTTTTTATCAAAACTAGAAGATATAAACAAAATTTTATAAAACTGAAGACCACAAAAAGATTTTCATAAAAGCTGAAATAAACAAGAGGCATTTTATAGTTCTTTCTATCATAACCAAATGCCATATATGACAAAAACTGGAAGCCCTAGGTAACAATTAAAAAAATTGAGCCTAGAATAAAGTTTTATAAAAACTGCTATAAAAATTAAATGTATTAAATCATATTAAAATGCCTTCTTTCATCAAGTGGCGGCGACATATTTATTTATAATTTAGTAGATTTCATATACCGGTGGGCCCCACAGACCCTAATCCGGCACTGTCTACTGAATTCATTTAGTCGACTAAAGAATCTAAAGATTAATTTTTTAATTTCTTATTACTTTTTCCGTGTTTCAAGTTTCAGAAAATTGTAATTAAAGAATCAGTTTTAATAAATGAAAAGTATTCGTTTTTATTCTTTTCAGCTTGTCCGAATTTAGAATTCATTAATTTTAAAAACTGATTTGAAATTGAAAATCGTAATTTCTATATTTAGTATTAAAATTCCTGAAGTTTAAGTAATATAAACAAAAATAGTTATTGTAAATACAAAAATAGATGTTTGTAAGAAAATATAGAGACATAAAAAACATATAGAGTGAGTTAGGTACATTATTTTTTCGTTGATCGTGTCTTAGTTAATTAAAAAATTTTATTCTAAATCTTTATTGTTTTTAAGAGCGACTTCTTTGGAGTTGAAGCTTATAATGTAAATAAACAACAAAAAAGACATAATTGTTGAAAAAAGGTAGACATTGTAAGAATCTGGGGGTAATAAAAAATGTAACTGGCAATGAAGTTTGGGTGAAATTCTTCTAAAACAATTTAAACGAATCAGATCAGAAGCGATAACGATAAAATTGATGTATAAGGTCGGCTTATCGTAAAACACGCGTTCTATCGCTGCCATCTCTCGAGAGTTGGCCAATTAAAATCTGACAAAAACAAACGGACCTGCTGCATACCTGGACCCGGCCAGAAGGTGATTATAAAACCGAAAAACATGCCGATCATTATATTGTTTTGTTAACAATCTGTTTGAGATAAGGTACCCCTGAAAAATCATTATTTTTAGGAATTCTAACACTTTCCACCTGGTCAAGTGTTACTCAACGAAGGCATTTATTACAAATTCCTGAACAGAAAAATCACTCTAATGAATCTGATTACGCACCAAGAATTTTTTTATTAACCGACGAAAACAGAAATTATGGAAATTACTCCGAGCTGAAAAATTTCGATTAATTTTCGGGTGTCATTCGATAAAAATAACCGGCTTCTTACACGGCAGCATAAGTGTGACACTGTAATTAAAAGACAGTCATTTTAAATTTAAATTGGGTCGAGATTAAAACGTTGTAACTTTCAATATCGGTTAAAAATGGCTCCACGAATGATCGATGGTGTATTTACGAATTCAAAACCTGAAATTGGTGCTTGTCAAACGAGAAAAAGGGGACTAATCAAGAAACATTTTACTTATATTAATTTATAATAAAATTCCTCTTCTAAAGCGAAAGAAATGGAAACAATTAGAAACGCTTTAATTAAGCATAAAAGTAAGATAAAAGTTTCTTACATTAAATAACTTTAAAATGCAGACGATTTTAAATTAAAACAATAAAACTCTTATCTTTTTTAAGTCATCGTGAACGTCTCATGGAAATCTCCTGTTTAAAATTAAATCTCTTTGTAAACAAGCAGCTCTTATTTTCATACTTTAACAAGTATTGGTACTTTTTTTAATAGAAATTTACAAATAGGAAAATGTATAGTTAAACTAATGTTTGTTAAATTATTTTCAGAATATTTACATAATTTACATATTTACATCGTAAACACTGTTATACGATGTACAACTTTTTCTTAGCAAATTTTCTATCACTGTCTTTGCTACTGCAGAAACTTCAGGTTGAGTACATTTTCACTTACGAAAACTGACAAAATTTTTGAAAAGAATTGTTACAAACATTTCGAAATAACAATAAAAGAAGAGAGTTTTGAGTAAATAGTTCGAGAAAATACCAGAAAAATATCGCGACGAGTCTCGCACTATAACGCAAAATTCCACAATATTATTAATAAATACGTCCATGGACAGATCGAAAAGAATGAGTCATCGCTTTGCACAAGTCAAGAATTTTGGAAAGAGCGCAGAGATATTAGCGAGGCAGTTATTGTGGAACTTGACAGCGATTGAAGTGAGCGATATTTTCGTAAGCGAAGTTATTAAAGTGACAGCAATTGGATTTATTACTGTCTGATTATCGACTTATTTGTTTGTTAAGTTATTGTTGTGTGTAATCGTGTTAAAAATTATTTGTTATTAATCGAAATTTTTGAATCAAAAAAACCCGAATTCGCACAGACGTTGCAGTATTACAAGATTATAGGCAACTTGTTGTTAATAGAGATTTTTTGTATATCTCATATTTTTTTTTATAACTAGACATGCGAACAAAGGGTTAATTTTTGTTCCGTGCTAAAGCAACTTTTTAAGATTTTTTAAAAATGTTTGTAATTATAATAAACAAAAATAAACGCCAATATTTATGTAGTCTTTATTTAAAGATAGCTCTTTAGACTTCTATATTTTTGTAGAGAAGTCGTCGAATTTTTTAACAAATTTTTTTCTTACTCTTGGGAAGATTTCCTAGAAAGCTCTAAGCACGGAATGTCTAAATTTTAAAACACTTTTTGTACTTAACCTAAAATTTTCATATGTGCGCGGATTAAGATCACCAACTTTTTGATATCAAATAGAAAAAGTTTTCAAAAATAGGCTTAATTTACATGTTTTTATTCCAATGTTTCTATTGCTTTTACAGCTTTTGCGTCTCTACTGGGTACGTCTTTAGATTATTTTTTTTTCGTCTTTGAAATTCTAAAAAATCTTGAAATGTACATTCTAGGAATCAAGAGCAAGAGTTGTAGAAAATTGCTCTGTCCATACTCGGAATTTTTTCAGTATTCGGCTCAAAAGACCATTATTTTATTATTCTAGAATTTTTTACAAGTTTTTTTAATCCTCTTTTTATTTTAATAGTCGCTATTGTATTATTTTCTAATAACATTGTTTATAAAATTTGCCCAGAACTGTTATTTGCTTCTCCAGAACCTCCCAATTTTTGAGTTTTTCTTAAAGCTTCCTTTAATTCTTTAGTAACCTACTTTTTAGTTCTAAAAAGCTTTAAAAATAGGAGTAAACATGGTAAAAAACTACGTTTTACAATTTTTTTAAGAACTAAACAAATATTTTCTGTTGAGAATATTTTTTTCTACTTTGCGTCTGAAACAGAAACCGATTTAGGTGTCGTGTTAGACAATTCAACACCCAAATTATGTGCATAAAGTACTAGTACAATTTCCGTTTTTTAGGTTGGTAACACGCTTTCGCTGAAATGAAACGTCATTTGTAACATTTCAGCGTTTATGTCAGCGTTAAAATTTAAATTTTATTCGAATAAATTTGTTGCACTTAATTACCAAGGTGTTTTTGTGTGTGTGTTGCAATTGACCTAGAAAACTTTCAAAAATAGAGTGGACAAGCAGCGGTTACAACGAGATAACTTTAACTTTCTTTTTGAAGTGAGAACAGCTTTAAAATTAAACAGCTTTTAGCTACTATTTTGACGATTTATAACCCTTATAGCGTTTGATAATTTAAAAGTTATTTGTTAGATGTGTATATAGCACTGCTTGGTCTAAAATAACGATAAGAGGAATCGCTGAGAATCGCAGTTAATTTGGTAATTTAAGAATAATGTTACAATGTTTTTGAAGATTTTTCTTACTGTGTTTATGCCAATTGAAGTATTTAATCAATAACCCATACGGTAAGTGAAAATGAACCACTTGTGAGTTACAGAAAATTTTGGAAAAACTTAAAAACACTTCAAAAAACATTTGACACTTTCATGTATTAATGGAAGAGTCCATAAAGATTGAATAATTAACTTTATTACTTAAAAATCACGTAAAACGCGCAAAGTAGAAAAATAGATTTGCGCTTGTTTTATAAACTTGAATTCGTGGCACAAAGTTGACTTTTCGAAAGACGTTTTGTAATATACTATAAAGCAACTTTGTGGTCAAACAGTTATTTTGAAATTAGATGAGATGCTTCGCTCTTTCTCCAAATAATTGTCTTCAATTTGTAAAATATTTTTAGCATTTTTGACACTTAATATACTATTAATTTTTAGATTTCTAATTTACCTACATAATCTCCGATTTTTTAAATTTGTAAATTTCGGCCACTTTTGCTGCAAGAAATGCGCATTTTTATGTATTTTTTTAGTAATAATAAAAAAGCAAAGGTCATAGTGGGACGAGTATTGTCAATAAACCAGACATGTAGGATGTTATTATGACCCTGATGAAGAACAATAAACTTATCTGGCGGAAGATACCACTCTGTGCATCACACCGCGATCCGGTTCAGCTTTTTGGTCCTAACATTTTCGCTGTATTTTTTTTTATTTGCGTGTGTTATTGTATTGAGAGTTCTTTGAGATATTCCTCCTAGGGCGTCTCGTGTGTAAGTTCGTTCTCTAATCACTTTTTCCTCGTAGAATGAGCATTTAATTATAAAAGCCGCCGTAATGAAGTAATTTCGGTGCCTTCACGAACACAGATGGCAGCTGATATACGTCAGAAATTGAGACATCAACTCCACAACTAGTTAGATATAATTATCTTAATAATCTATAATTAAAAACTATCTCGTCTGAAAATCGCCGGATGGTTTTTGTTCTCATGTAACTTTGTCGTCGGCTTTATTGTACTTGACGTTTAATGTTCTTAAGGAAGAGAAATTTCAGACTGTTCATCATGACATACGACACATTTCAAAACATTTCGCATCTGAGGCGGGCAACTTTCGAAAAAATCAATCTACAGGGAGATAAGATCAAACTGATTAATCACATATTTAGTCGGAACATGTTAGAAGTGTCAACGCTGATTGAAAATAAATGAACAATAATTATCAACGGGAAAGTTCGGTTGGACCGACAAGCTTTATTTAAATTGAAATTAGTTCGACTTGCACCTATACTACAAGATTAATTACAACGATACGGAATTTTTCAGCTGGAAATTTAATTAAGTGCGCATGCTTTTTCCATATTCATTATATTTTTAGGCGAGGTTTTCGATAAGCGATAACGAGATACCAAATATAACACTTATCTAACCACCCTTTAGAATAATTATCACTATTAAACGCTCATTATTCTACAAATTAGAATAATTCATTTAATACCCAAATCTAAATGGAAATTTTATCGAATTATCTTCGAGTCATATGCAAAGCAATTTATAGTCATTACTAATAATTATTTATCCTATAATACAAAGTGTCTCAGCCTTACATAACAGCTCATTTCAAATTTTTATCCACAATTACCTTATAATTGAAGTTTTATCCACACTTACGAACCGTATAAAGTAACACTTTATCCACTAGTGGAATAATGAAAAAATACTAACTTAAATCAATCGCATTTTATTTATTATTAATATTGACATTAACATTTACATTAATAGACATTTCGTTTTTTGTTTTATCATATTTCATTTCGTTTCCATTAATAAAAATCTTGTAGTTGTTATCGGTTCCAGAACGAATAGTAGTTGTAGGAACAATGGACGTCTCCTCTAGTAAGGAACGAGTAGAGATCCAGGAGATTCTTGAATTTTCCTTGCGATATCAAGCTTATTAGATACAGAATCTTTGATATAAGTTTCTGCTATGGCGAAGCTCCTCCACCCACCATGTCGTTTAATTGTTGTAAAATTGGCACCTCCATTGGCAAGTAAAGTTGTTGAAGTGTGCCTCATACAATGACCGGTATAAGCTTCTGCGTTCGCCAAATTCAAAAACGAAGCAACTTTAGAAGGAACTTTCGATAAAGTGTTAATTCCAACAGGTTGCAATGTACACTTTTGATTAGCGTATCGTAAAGAGAATCTCTCAATGGGTAACTTCTTCGGACGTAAGAACATGTATTTTCTACACATCTCTACAGTGTTGATAAAGAATCCTTTTTCTATAATTGTGAATTTTCGTAAAACGCTCGTCTTGGTATCCCGTATCGAAGCAATCAGGTATGCGCCCCTGTCTTCTACATCACTGATTTTCAAATTGGTCAGCTCACAGCATCGACAGCCACCAGACATCCCCATTATTAATGCAACCTAAAATATTCCAAAATTTAGTATCTACAATGTCTATGTAATGACAGAGATTACCTTCAAATATTCTTTATCGCAAGCCCTTGTCAAAACCTCTTTTACGTATGCTCTTTCCATTACTGCAGCTTTCTTCGGCCTGTAGGTATCCTTTTGACTGATTCTTCAGATAGGCCATGAGCTTACTATATTTTCCAATGACTATGTTTTTATAGACCTTTATAGCGCTCTTCAGCAAGGAGTAGGTACTTCGACCACATAGATGAAATTGCATACCTCTTCTTCAAATTTAAGAAATACGATAGCAGAACTTCCTCATTTATTGTCATTATATCGTGTGTTTTTTTTAAAAAAAACTCTAGAGTGCTTTGAAACTAAAAAACAATTGTTTTGTATGTCTGTGATTAATCGTTTACACACTTGTCAAACTGACAGATCTCATAACCTTACTTTTCGACAATTAGAACAAAAATACATTTTTATAAATATATTCATTTATTACCTACAAAAACTGTTGATAGCTGCCCAAACACCTACTTTTTGTGAATGGAGAGGTTCTTCTACAATTTCATAAGGATGTTCTGTTGCCCAAATTCTCATGTTTTGTGAATTCATGTAGTCGGACAGGTAAAACCACGCTTCATCCGTAAAGGAATTTTTTTGAAGGAGTTCATTATTATTTGCAATGTTATTTAAAAACCACTGACAATACTGCAATCTTCTAGGAAAATCTACGGGTCGTAACTCTTGAACGGCTTGGAGACGATAAGGGTACATATGTAAATCTTCTCGTAGGAGTTTATGACATGTACTAACAGAAAGTTCAACTTGCTGAGACAGATGTCTAATCGACGTTTTTGGATCTTGCTGTAGAATCTCTTGTGCAGCATGAATAACTTCATCTGTTCGTTTAGTTAGTCATCCACTGCCCTCTTTACGTGTAATGGCCCCAATTTCACGGAACAGATTCACACTTCGGTGGAGAGTGTTTTTAAACCCTTCATACACAACAACGTCAGGAAAAGCTTCTCGAAACTTATCCAGGCACGGCTGAATTGAATATTTCCAAACACCGTTAACATTCTCTCCATTTCGGAAATAACTTTCCAACAAAAAAGTCTTTTGTTCACTGGTATACACCATGATTACAAATCAAGGAAAACACAAAATTTAGTATTGAAAAATACTGATAAATAAAATAACGAATGTTTGAAAAACTAAAACACCACGAAGGCAACCACACAAAAACACACCAAGACCAAGCCCGCTTTGGCGGGAAGAGGAGACATTTTTAGGTTAGGATAATTTGTGACGGTAAAATTGTATAGTAGGCAACCAACAATACACGAATAATGTAAATAATAAAAATTTTGTTGTCATGGAGGTTGTTGTATGGGATCATATACGACATACGTAACAATGTCATGGCTTGCTACGAGTTTTTTTTTTAAACGAACACGCATTATATGTTTTATAGATTAATTGCGACACACACACACACAAAAACACCTTGGTGAGGAATACTGGTCCAAGAAGTTTAACAAAATTTATTCGAATAAAATTATTATAATCTCAACACTGACATAAACGCTAAAACTTTACAAATGATTTATTCCAGTGAAAGAATGTTACCAACCCAAAAAAAGTAAATTGCACTAATAATTACGCACGCAATTTGGGTGCTGAATTGGCCAATACGACATCCAAACCGGTATTATATTACAGACGCAAAGTAGAAAAACTGTTTTTAGTTTTTGAGACGCAATGAAAAAACACCATTTGTTCTTTAATTTATTCCGGTTTTTATAATTGGTTAATTTCAAAAAATTTAAACCAATTACAAAAGATTTTAAATTCTCTAGACGTTCTTTTAAGTTACTAACATTAATAAAATTTTAAGTACCTACGTGTGAACAAACAAAAACTCTACTTAGACTTAACTTATGGGACTTATTCATGTATTTATTATTATCTTTTTAAATTAAATTTTTTTAAATTTAAAGTTAAATTTTTTTTGGCATTTTACACTTTTTACAAATAAAGTCAATACTGAATCACATAGAAATATTGTAAATTAAGAAATAATATACCTATTTTTACCGTAGAATAGTAGTTGCCCTTAATAGCGCTTTATTGGTAGTTGCCCATTATTACTTTTGATAAGTTTAAGTATACCAAATGCAAGTATCAGTTTTTATTAATTATAGGCAATAAAGTTTGTTTTAGAATCGTCGAATAGCGTATCTAGAGGAGGAGAGAGTTGTAGGGACTAAAACTCTAGTTCTCGACTAATAGAGAAAAACAAGAGAAAATTGTAGAAGAATTAAAAAAAAATATTTTAAAAATTAAAACACGTTACCTAATTGAAAGATTCTAGAAGAACAAAACAGATTCTATAAGTTGATAAAAAGCGACTTGAAGAGAAAAATGAACAAAAACTACAGCGAACAAAGAAATAAAAGCAAAGAAAAGCTTTTGAAAAACGAATAAAGATTAAAGAATTTGACAAACGTAGTTGAAAAAAAGTTCTAAAAACAAAAAAAATTGCTGTCGACTTTTAAGAAAGAAAACAGACAATAACAATTAAAAACAAAACCAGTAAAAATAAAACATTGGAAGATTTTAAAATAAATAAAGTTTTTATAGAAAAAAAGAAGATTCAAGAAAAACAAGAAAAACGACTATTGAAAGAGAAAAAGCACAATAAGAATTACAAATAATAGAAAGAAGTACAAATCTAGAATCTAGAATGAAATTCTGCACAAATTTTAAAAAAAGACTACAAAAAAACACGAAAAGCTAATATGTGTGTAGAAGAAAAAAACAATGCAAAATTTCAAAGAAATAAAAGTACATTTTAAAAAGTTATGTTATGTAATTTTTTTAAATAATATGAAAACAAAAAATGCAATAAATTGTAGAATACCTACTGTATGTAAATAGACTCATAATTATTTAAAAGAGGTGGTTTTGGAGTCTTATTTTGAAAACTAAAAGACATAAAAAGAGACATTTTTCTCGCGTTTTTCAGATCCTAAAATTTACTTCAGATGTTAGAAAAAAAGTAACCAAAAAGTTATGTTTCAGGCCTTGTATCTTGTAAAATAAAATAGATAGATTTATTAAACGATTTTTTGTGCTTTTTGGATCCAATCGACAGAGTTTCAACAATTTGACTTGACTTCCTGTATATTCAGAAAACACAGTTCTTGCAGTATATATTGTTACTAAATATTTTAAAATTTTACTGTATTTTCATTTTGACTGCCTGATTTTTGCCGTAAAAATATTTCTTAATAAGAGACAAAAATGTGAAATTACAATCAAAAATTTCAGAAATAACTTTGATTCTGATTTCAGGCATTTCAGTCAGTTTTTGTTCGAGAAATATCACTCGCGAAAATTTCATTTCCATTTTAATTCCAAGCGAAATTTTATATCTAATTTAATTAAATTATTTATAATGCAATATTTCATATCTAAATTCCATTCTAATCATATTATAAAGATCATTATCTTGTGACATTAACCCCGCGAAAGAAAAATTGTATTTTATTTAATTGTTTTATACGACTTTGGATTTTCGTAACTAAATCCAACAGTTTGTTACATCTAAGACCCTCAACCGAGAGCAATGCAATTAAAGCAAGAAAGACTGACTTTTGTTGGAGGATTTTATGCTTTCCGTTTCCATTTTAGGCAATTTCCGTTCCTGCGAAGAGGGAACAGATAAAGTGCGATAAACCAAAGTTTAAGACCAATAAACATACGACAATAAAAAATTAGAAACTCACTGATTTACTCAAATATCTGCAGCAAATTGCTTTGAAACCAATTCAAAAAATAAATTAATTTATAATTTCGACCGGAATTGAATTCATGCAGAGTTAATCTTGATGAAAACCGTTACCTCCAAACAAAGCCCTATCATTTCGCATCTAATATAATTATCGGAATAAATATGATGGGGTTGACACGCTTGAAAACGTTTGATTCAGTCGATCTACCTGAACCAATCAAATGTGAAGCGGCCATTAATGACCGGTAGTCCGATAGACCGTTCTGTTTGGATAATCAGCCATTTTAAAAACGCATCGAATGACAGCGACTAATTAAGAAAATTTATTAAAAATTGCACCGTTTCACCCCACAGCGTATTTCTTTTATGTGTGTGGGGGCTACTTGTGGAGGTCTCTCGAGGGAAACAGCTGCTGTTGATTTATAATGTTTGAGTCTGCGATGCTTTATCGATGCTTATGTATCAAACAAATTGATTTTCGACCGAAGCTTCTCTACTATATTTATTTCCTGTTTTATCTTAATCTATAAAAGCTCATACTTTGATTCTAAGGGTGTCGTAAATCAACCCGATTTTGCTTACCAAAACTCAAGACTTTATTGCTGAATTTTATTAGAGGAAAAAAATTCAAAATTCGGGTAATGGCTGGAATTTCGAGATGCGGCTTTACCTGTCTAGTTAGATCAAACTCATCATTTTATTATCATCGTAAAAGTGAGATAGACGAAATAAACTGTTTTTATGATCCGGCAGTACACACGTACGGCGGTAGAAAAATTGTCATTAAATATCTATCACCTAAAACCCCTAATCATTATTTTTAATAACCCCGAAATTAAAAAGTGTGAAATTTTTTCCGAGGAAGTACGGCAATTAAATAATAAAAACGTGTCGAACCATTGCAGTAAATCATTTATTGCGTTGAAAGCAAACAATGGTTTTACATTAGTCAATTTATTTTCAGGATTATTAACTTGTCTGTTCATTCAAAGTCAAGACTATATATCATCATTACGCAGCTAATAGTTGATAAAAATAGACACTAAATTCGTTTCTGTCACCGCTTAAGAGTCGTCAAAACGTTGTCAACGTACTATTAAATAACAAAATTTTCGTTAAAATATAATTAAAATCGATTTCCATTACGTCTACCTTAATACGGGCATCAGATTAATTTTTTATCCATTAACTTACATAAAGACTGCTTTCAAGCGCGCTTACAAGTGGAAACTCGCTACATGTTCTTACACTTTCATTAAAACGAGCAAAATGATGATGAAAGCTCGACAACTTTTAAAATTTCACACCAGACTTAAAATAATTAATTTCCTGTCATTATCATCTAGAAATCTTCTCTTCAAAATATCTAATACTATTTTTAGAGTAAAACTGAAAAATTTAAACTGATTGAAGTTGCCTCGAAATAGCTATTGTAAATTTTTATTTACGGGAAATAATTCAAGAAGATGTGCATTACAGAGCTTTTGCGCTCGAGATAATGCAGATGTGACTTTATTTAGTTCTAAAAACTATCTCTATTACGTATTTAAATCTTAATGTATTATTACGAGCAATTCAAAATAGAAAATACTAAAAAGATATCACCCCAGAAGCGCGTTAAGGCGAGAAACTCTTCAAAATAACTAATAAATCCGTTTATATAACCGATCAAAATTATTCATAATTTTCAATTAAATCATAAAAGTCACGAAACATCTGACACTTCCTAGCAAGGACGTTTGATTATACAGGGTGTTTTATAATGATATGCGAATATTTAAGGGTGTGAATCTACATAAAAAATTAATGTTAGTTTGCTTTATAAATTATGGTCCAAAAATGTTTTCTTATAAAAACTCGGAGTGTTGAAGTTTAAGGAAAAAAATAAATATTAATTAATATTTTCAGAACCGCTTCAGATCTTTCAGTGATCTTTAGTACGTGGTGAAAGATAATAAAGGTGCATATTTTTCAATGCAAAAAGAATTTTTAGCTTTAACAGTGGCGTGCATACGAGTATTGACTTCGATATTTTTTAAGAAAAAAATGGTACGCCAATGGTTTTTTCCAAATAAAAATTATTCTTGAATTCCCCGTTTGAATTTAAAACATTTTTTTTTTTAGTAGAGGGGCCCGAAGCGCGAGCCGCACACCGAGGCCTACGCCCATTGTATGCTACCTGTCAAAATAGTACTACTGCAGTAGCCCTGTGCCTCTGATGAAGCTCAGTACCTTGTCTGCAGGAGTCTTCTCGATAGCACTGGGCTTCAGATATCGAGAGCACAGGTATAAATTTCTGATGTCTGCAAATGCAGGGCAGTAACAGAGAATATGAAGAGGAGTTTCCTCATCTTCAGCACAACTTCTGCAAATCTCGTCCTCGCTGAGTCCGATGACGTGCAGGTGTCTTTTTAGTAGGCAATGTTCTGTGTACATGCCTACCACTAACTGAAGAGACGCATCAGGTTTTCACTGCGTGCTTTGTCCGGTCCTTTAATAAAGAGCCCAGATTGCCGCATGCCATCTTAAAACTGCCATTCAGAGAGATGGCGAAATTCTATCCACTTATGAAGTGTGTCTTTCTGTCGTCTTTTGGTAACGCCAAGAGCCGGTTCTGCCCCGATAAAGTCCATTTGTGAACCCTCTCGAGCCAGAACGTTAGCCCTCTCGTTACCCGTTAGACCACAGTGTCCTGGTACCCAGCAAAGTACAACCGTTTTGTTGCACTCTGCCAGTTCCTGTAATCTGTTGTGACATTCCCAGACAAGTCTCGATGAGTATCTGCACGATCGCAAGGCCTGCAGCGAAGCCTGACTGTCGGTGCAAATGCAAATTCTCCTGTTTGACAAAGCCCTCTGCACGCACTCAGTCACACAAGCGAGTAAAGCGAAGATTTCCGCTTGGAAGACGTCAACATGTTTGCCCAAAAGTATTGAAATTTCAACACCAGGTCCACATATAGATATTCCTGAGCCCTCTCCATTGTGGTGAACCGACTCGTCAGTATAGCAGACGAGCCAGTTCCCCGTTCTGAAGCTGCTCGTTTTTTCTCACCAGTTGTCACGTGGTGGAATGCTCACAAGATACTTGTGATTTGTAGCAATCCTGGGGGTTATACTGTCGTCCCCCATTTCCAAAATGGGATCCAAATTCAACATCCTAGTGGATATTGTCCGATGACCCTTTCCGGTTGCTGTTTTCTACCGATTTGTACCGCGAAGCCGTAGGAAACCCATTGCAGCAAACTCTTCCACAACAAAGTGAAGTGGCCGAATCTCTACAATGAGCTCCATGGCTGCGGTCGGTGAAGTTCGGAAGGCTCCTGTGATTGTCAGGCAGGCCAAACGCTGGACTCGTGCCAAACACTTTTTGGCACAGGACGCACTCGATATGGTCCACCAGACAAAGAAGCCGTACGTGATCATTGGTCTGACAACATAGTTGTAGAACCAAAGCATAACGCGGGGTGTAAGACCCTAGGTTCTGCCAACAGCTCTTCTGCACGCCAAGAGCATGCTCGTAGCTGTTTCCATCTTTTCTTCTACGTGTGATCTCCAGGTCAAACGGGAGTCTAAAATTTAAAACATAAGATCTCTCTTATTGAGTTGTTTTCCTACGATGCGCCATTTTTGAGTAAAAAAATAAAAACCGTTCTATTGTCCGAGAAAATTATTATAATAATTGAAAAATGCAATTTAGCAATAAATATCTAGTTGTTCTGGATTATGTCGCTAGCTTTTGACATCTGACTTTCTTTAGTAAGTCTCTGTTATTCAAATCTGTTCGCTGTGATATCTTTTTTATACTTTAGTTTTTACAATCTTGTTAATAATGGGGAATTATTCAAATGCAGAAATGGCGGAAATGCATTACGTATATAGCCTTTGCTAGATAGTCGAACTTTTTCTAATATTCATCGTCGTCTTGTTGAAACTGGCTCTTTTCGAAAAGGAAAATCTAAAGGTAGACCTCTAAGTGTGAGAACACCTGAAATTAAAGAAGCAGTGCTGCACGAAGTGAAAGAACATCCTGAAACAGGGATACGAGGAAGATTGCTAGACACTTAAATATTCGCCATCAAATTGTTTGGAGAGTTTTAGTAGATTTTTTGTTATATCCTTACCATATTTTAAGAGTACAGGCATTATTTCCTATGGATTTTCAAAGGCGTGTGGCCTTTTGTCAGTGGTATCATCAAAATATTACACAAAATCAGCAAATTTGAATAAATGATTTTGTTCACGGACAAAGCTAATTTTTCTAGAAATGCCATTCAGAATTTCCACAATAATCATTTGTGGGCAGAAGAAAATCTTTATGTCGTAACCGAAACCCATTTCTAACACCAATTTTCGGTTAACGTATGGGCAGGAATTATTGGCAACCACTTTCTTGACCTATTCTTCTTGCCGGGACGACTTGACAGACAGACCTACCTTAATTTTCTTTAACAACATTGCCTTTGCTGCTTGATGATGTTCCGTTAGCAATAAGAAACAATATGTGGTACATGCATGATGGTGCACCAGCGCATTTCAGTGTAGCGGTTCGTAATTATTTACAATCTCTTTATCCAAATCGTTGGATTTGCCGCGGTGGGCCCTAAGAATGGCCGCCGAAGTCCCCAGACCTCAACAGTTTATATTTCTGTTTGTGAGGCTATCTTAAGACACTAGTGTACACAATTTCCATTAACACTGTAGAGGAATTAAGAGAAAGAGTAGTTGCAGCTTGTGATAGAATAAAAACACTTCAGGGATATTTCAACGAGTGCGCAATTTTTGTTTATTATCGCTAATGTATTTAATTTTTCTAATTAAATTAATAATAACATTGCAAGTTTTTTTTTTACTTAAAAATGGCGCATCAAAAGAAAACAACTCAAGATCTTATGTTTTAAATTAAACGGAGAATTCAAAAATAATTTTTATTTAGAAAAAAACCATTGACGTATCATTTTTTTCTTAAAAAATATCGAAGTCAATATTCGTACGCACGTCACTGTTAAAGCTAAAAATTGTTTTTGCATTGAAAAATATGCACTTTTATTAACTTTCACTACGTACTAAATATCACTGAAATATCTGAAGCGGTTCTGAAAATATTAATTAATTTCCATTTTTTCCCTTAAACTTCAACACCCCGAGTATTTGGAAGGAAACATTTTTGGACCACAATTTATAATGCAAATCTAACATTATATTTTCATGTAAATTCACACCCTTAAATATTCGCATATCATTAAAGAACACCCTGTGTAGAGAACGAGAAAGTCAGTTAGTAAGCGTAAGCAGGAAAGGAATTTGACGAAAAAATTTTATTAACCAAATTATACATCTACATATATAATTTCTATTTTTTTGAGTTTAGAGCGCCTCTACTTGCGTTGAAAATTAAAAGAATTGACTTGAAGTAACTGTCAATCAACGCAGATGTCTGTTACAATAAAACGGAACAGGGAAAAGTTTTATTTAAAGAAAATTGTTCTAATTATCTCAAAAATATAACCAAATAGAAAATTCTCAATACGCTAATAAAGTTCCATTTTTACAGCCATTAAATCGCTTAGTTTTATACTTTTGGTAAATTCTGTACATATATATCCGTAGCGTTCTAACATTTTAGGTTGGTTTTGTTTAAAGTAATTTCTAAAACAAACAGTCTAATAAGTATTTCAAGTTATATTTAGTGTTCAATATTTTCCATCGTATATAAAAATTCTTTGCTTGCTTTATTAAAATAAAATAAAATTTATAAATTCTTTAATTTAAATCATTCCTTCTAAGAATAGTAGAAAAATCTGTTTTGTCTTTGATGTCATATTATATTTGTAGTCATTCTGTCACCTTTTTATTTGTGTCTAGATCATAGTACACTATTTACAAAGAAGTGCATTAACTAGTACAACGAAAGCATAATCCACTTGTAAACTTCAAAGCAAGCTTTAATAGAATTTACTCTTTGACGAACAAGTTTATTCACTTTAAAATTGAATAGGATAATATTATAATATTAATTTTAGTTTCTGATGCGGAATATATTATAACTAACAATTCCTCTTATCAGAATCTTGTAAAATTTAAGGTTTCCTATTGTTACTTTTTACTTAAAATAGACAAGCTTTTTGCTTTAAAAAAATACAAAAGAAATTCGTCGAGGAAATAGACGGAAACTTTTAATTAACTAACTTTACTTGCACAAAGCTCAGTATACAACACTTGTACTTCTACATTAATGAAACTGTATTCAATTAAGTATATACAGGGCGGATTCAAAAACTTCAAAACTCTCAGCTCTCATAACTATGATTTTAACAACCAATAACTTGATCATTTGTTTAAAAAGTTGGTAAAAATATATGATTACTAGGGTGGGCCAAAAAAATCGACTATATTTTTTTTAACTTCCGATACTGAAAAATTGGTTCCTAGGCACTTTTAAAAAATGCTTTTTTAAGATGAGCTCTTAATTTTAATAGGAAAGACTCCCTCATCTCAGTTTTCCATTTTTTTTTCAGTTCCATATGGCAAAATCCATATCTCGTATACTTGATTGTACAGAAAATTTTATTTACATTTTTTGTAGAAAATTGAACGCTTTAAAAAGGGTCTCTTACATTTTTTTAATAGGTCTTAGCTATTAAAGCAGACCATAACAGAGGTCAAAGTTTGAAGAAATTAACAAAAATTTCTTTTTCACTTCTAAATTTTATAACTCTTGGATAAATAAATATTATAAAATGCGCAACATACAGTTTTGTAGGAAATTAAACACTCTACAAAAAAAGTCGTTTGTGGTTGATCGATTACTTCAAGTACGTAAAAAAAATTGAGGATTTAGTATCAAATTTTGGTTTTTAAAATGCGAATATCTTCTAGATGGTTAGAATAATCAATTAACCACAAGAGACCTTTTTAATAGAGCGTTTAATTTCCTACAAGGCTATATGTTGCGCATTTTATAATATTTATTTATCTCTGAGTTATAAAATTTAGAAGTAGAAAAGGAATTTTTGTTAAATTCTTTAAACTTTGACCTCCGATATCTTCTAAACGGTAAGAGATATAAAAAATTGTAAAATAACTTTTTTGTAGAACGTTTGATTTCCTACAAAAAATGTAAATACAAATTTTCTGTACAATTAAGTGATAACGAGATATGGTTTTTGCCATATGGAACTGAAAAAAATGGAAAACTGCGATGAGGGAGTCTTTATTATTAAAATTAAGAGCTCATCTTTTATTTATATATATCATTTATTATTAAAAAAATGTTAGATTTTGATTAAAACCCATTTTTATATTATTTATCAAATATTTTAGTCTAATTTATAACTTGATAAGTTGGAGTAGTAATAAATCCCCGGCCATCACCCTAACAATTGAAGTAGATTTATGATCTGACTTCCTTAACCTTCAAGTTTTTACAATAGGCGTGTGCCGATTTTATGACGAATATCATTTTGAAGAAACCATCACTCTTATGGGGTTCCTTTTTGGAATAAAATTTAAGACTCTATCTTAAATTATAAGAAAGTAAGTGCTTCAATATTAAAATTTTCACTTTGATGCATTATATCAAAATATATCCGAACACAAAAAATCGTTAACGTTAATTGAAGGGTACAGAAATAAAAAAAGGATTGTCCAAAAATTTGTTTTCTTAGAGAGGTGAGATTCCAATCGTTTTTCATAAATACGAAAGATTTTTTTATTCCAACTTTTGTGTAGACTTAGGAGTATTTACAGTCATTGTTTTTAATTGTTTTTTGTCTGAATTGCATTTAATATTGGTGAAAAAACAATGAAAATTCCAATTCGATAAGAATCAAATTTTTGAACATACTTCTTTTTATTCCTGTACCCTTCAATTTATAATCAAATGAGCAAAAGTGAAAAAAGTAACCGTACAAGTAAACAATTAAAACTTGGAAAAAATCTTCTTCCATTTGGTAATATTACCTACAATTTTTTGGGAATTTTTGCTTAATTAGAGATAGCTGTTTTGGGGTGCGGGTAAAACTTGATTCACCAGGTACATTGTCCCAAACTTTCATGTTATAATTTTATAACTTAGTCTTAGTTTCTTATTGAGTCAATGTGTTTGTTGTAGTAAGTCTTTGCCTGCCCCAATGTCAATTCGATAGGGTTGTACTGGCAGTAGTAAGGAGGCAGTCTAAAGGTGTTCCAATAGATCGTCATGGCATATTTTTTGTCTATGAGTTCAACAGATTTATTAAGTCAGGTAATTGTTTTTGTCCTATTTTGGTCAAAATGAATATTATGTTCTGTCAGCTACCCCTTGCATGTCACTTTTTTTAGATAAAAATAATGGTGGTTTATTAATTAATTTACGACAATTAAATAACAATTTAAATTTTGGTGAGAGTGACATTACTTTGCCAACTGCTTAATTTTAGTGAATTTGAAAATGTAACCTGACAAAATTAAATTACCTGTACATCTTTTTTTGTTATAATTTCTGACAAACAATTATTTATTGACGTTTAATTTTAACAAGTAGTTAGATAAATTTATCAAAAATATAGAAATTATTAATAGACAGCCGATATAAATTTTTGTTGAAGCACCTCGATGCAATATGGTTGTTCTGTGGGAGCGTCCATTTCCGGCGATTTCCCGCTGTGTCACTCTGAAAAAACAATGAGTGTAATTAAGTGGTCTTATAATGCTCGTAATTACAATTGGTGGCAGGGAGGTGAAAGGGCAGGTGTTGTTCTAATAGAGAGCACATTCTAATACCGCCTGTAACCAATCGTGGCTAGCCATGGTGGCTTTTGTTGGTCATGGACGCGCTCAATATATTACCCTTTACCTGACAATGCCCTTATTATTTACTTTTTTTCCTCATCTCGAACGAGAGATTAAGGCCTCACCTGTCCGAACACCCTAGACAGATGAGTTTAATTTAACCGAGAGTCGGCGATTTATTCTCTCCCCTTGTTGTCAAGTGCTTTCTTAAAATATTGACTCGAAAAGTAATGTTTTTGCAAGTGCTAGGCCAGGTAGATATTACAAACCCTAAAATTATGAGTAATATAAACGGAAAACTAATCCGGGTAAGATCCGGGAGTCTATCACGAATCCCCGCACCTTCGCGCAATCTACCGCCCCTTTCCTGTCGGCCCTTCCACCCCGTAATCAAGACGTTTTATTATTCGGGGTGTGGTAATGACGTGGTAAATTATATCAAACAAAAGCCTGATATTGGAAATTATTATTAGACTTAATTAAGATATCACAGATAATTAACTTTTAGAGCACAGCTGTCTTATTGTTTTACCAATTTAAAGTAAAATATTTTTGAAAATATGAAAACATACAGTAATTACATAACATGCATGCAAATAAATCTAAATTATGAACGAGAGCAATTCAGGGAATACTGCAACGCTGTTAGTAATTTACTAAAATAGAGTTATTAAATTTCATGTTTTAATATTCATTACAACACCTATTCGGCAGACAAATTATTCAAATTTTATAGAATGCTGAGACGAGTTTTAATTTAAAAACTTCAATTCATTATTAAATTAATATGTACTTGTGTAGCAAGAAATTAAAACTTGAAATGCGGTTGCTTTCCGTTTTCAAACACTAAAATTAATTCTCAGAGTTTTTCTAAATAAAACATTTAATTGGAATAATAATAACACAGTTTTAAAGCACGAGTCCAAGTCTAGAATTCAATTTAAAATTATTTTTTCGAAATTTCCTCAAAAATATGCAGTTTTTAACCAAATTTGAACATTCTGTAATTGCAATTTTTACATAGGTGACTTATAAGCTAATTTCAAGTTGATATAATATCGGTAGTATCTTCGTTTATATAAAAAATAAATGAATTCGGAGCTGTAATTGATTGTTTTAAAAAAAAAATATTAAAATTTGCAATACTACTTGTAGTATTTCAACTTGAAATTAGCCCATAAGGTTGCTAGGCTACGGCTCTAACCGTTCTGTATTTTAAGAGACAGTTCTTTAATCCTATTCTCTGTCCTTTAATCTTTGAGATACACTTAAAAGAAACCATTTGTTCTTTAATTCATTTCATTTTACCAGAGAAAAATAAGTAATCGTTGGGAATTTTAAATACCTGTTCGAGATTGGTTAATTTCGAAAATTTTAAGACTAAATCTCAAAAAATTTTAAATTGTCTAGACGTTCTTCTAAGTCAAAAACTTCAATGAAAGTTTAAGTACCTGTAAACAAACAATAAATCTACTCCTAGTTGATCTATGAGTATTTATGTGTTTATTTTTTATTAAATACTAATTTACTTTTTTTAGTAATAAAATATTTAAATGTTGAAAAATTTTTTTACATCTAAAACCTTTTATAAATAAAAACATCTATTTATAGATACGATTCGTGTTCCATCGGTAAATAGTTTTTGCCCTCAATAGCGCACGTGTTCACTACTTTTAATAACTCTGTACAAAATGGGTGTATTACATATCAGGACTAGCAAAGGTGTTCCAATCGAGCAACAACGTCGAAAAACTGTATACCGGTTTCGGGGTTTTTTGCCCCTCATCAGTACAGTGTATCCCGGAGCGTTGTGCTCGATTGGAACAGGTGGGAGAACTCGCTTATATCAAGCGAAGTAGTTGTTTTTGCCTAATCGTGGAGGTTAGTTATGTTGGTGGCCGAGCGAGAGCCTAAGAGGTAGCTTTGTTATCCGCCAACATTATTATACCAACTCTCGCACCTTCCAACACTCTTCGTTAGATGGCACACTGTGTCTGTCTATATACGACTACTAGCTTGTATTACATATGGTTACAAATTTTATTTTAGAAACGTCCAAAGATGCATCTAATGGGAGAGGCTATAATAAATTCTAAAGTTCTGAAATTCTAATCCTCGACTATTAGAAAAAGATTTTTTTTTAGAAAAACAAAAAGTACATTACGTTATTTGAAAGATTCTGGACGGGCTAAAACACATCTGAAACATTTTATAAAGACGGTAGTGAATCACATAAAAATGTTGCTAATTCGTGTTTTATGGGTGGAATATAGTAGTTATACAGACTGTTATGGAAGTGAATGCAAAAAATTTAATCTCAGATAGAACTCACAAAAATATTATTTAGCATTTTTGTCAAAAACTTACCCTTACCGAGTTAAAATTAAAAGTAAGTAGAGCACGAAAAACCATACCCGCCTATGTGTTAACGCAGCAATCAAAACACACCAGAAAAAATTCAAGACTTAATTTTAATCTTAATCATTGACTTAATTCAATGCTTACCAAGGAAAAGTCAAAACACAGCTGATTTTAGATGGGTTAGTTGGGCAAAATGAGACTTTATTAACCCTGTTCATAAAGGGTACGACACAGAATAAGGGCAGAAACACTTTCACGTATTATAACGCTAGTCTACGAATACTTAGATCTGGTTTATCTTCAATCACATAAAGAATTTTCAGCTCCATTTCAAGATACTGATCGCTTCTTGGGCGTCCTTCTCGATGATTTGGGGTTGTTACAATACTTGTAAACGTTTGCATATTGACAAATACACTTCCGGAAAACGTTGGGACAATCGCCGAGATGCAGACGCATTACCGCGACATAGCACCATATCCATATTAGAAAAATGCACTATTGATATAAATTTATTGTTGCACTACCGCAATTTATTATTAGAATACTGTTGATCACAATGACACAATGGGAAATAAGGTTATAGCCGGTTGCCGTTATCCGTGTTTTTTTCTAGAAAAAACGCACAAGTTTTTACAAGATTAAATTTTTTATCCCTTCGCTTGAACTTGAAAATGCTATCATGAGCGCAGTGTTAAATTAGGGGTTACAAAAATGTAAAATTAGATTTTTGATATCACAAATGAAATTTGTGAAAATTACATCTTCACAACAAATTAAAACACCTGTTAAAATTTTTGCAAAACCTTTCGTAACACCCTGTATACACTAAGATTGTATCTAGGGGTGGAGGAATATACACTGAAGTTCTTGTTCTCGACTACCTAACAAATAAAAATTAGAAGAACAAAAATATTTAATAGACTAGAGAAAAACTAGAACCAATTCAATAATTTAATAAAAAGCAACTTAACGAAAAAGAGAAACAAAAGCCACACCTAACAAAAAAAGAAGAGCAAAGAAAAATCGTAAACTAAAAAAAAGATTTAAGAAAAACACGTCGATTAGAGGTGTTTTAAAAATCTAAAAATTTTTAGATAAAGTTGAAAAATGACGACTTATTAAAAAAATAAGAACAAAACAGACTATTACAAAAAAACTATAATTATTTTAAAAAATACACAAAATTACAACTATTAAAAAACATAATAAAATTGTAGAATAACATTTAAAAAAACAAAAATATAAAATAGAAGAAAAAAAATAAAAATCTAGAACAAAAAAAACGATAAATAAAAGAAAACAAAGAGCAAGGATAATTACCAGAAGAAAGAAAAAAAATAGAAATAAATTCGAAAAAAAAATTACAAAAATTCAAATACAAGCAACGTAAACACAAAAAAGACGAAGATCAAAGGTAATATGTGCAACAGAAAAAATGCAAAAAAAATTTTATAAGAATATCTTTATAAGAATAAAGATAGATTTTAAAAAAGTTTTTAAAGAGGTAGTTTGGAAAATGTAATAACTGAAAATAGCAGACCACTTTAAAAACTTAAAGAAAACTTTAGAAAGAAATTGATATTTGAGAAATTTTCTAGGAACAAGAAAAAATTTTAAGCGAATTGGAAAAACATTGTTAGAAAAAATACAAGAACAAGTAAGATAACTACTAAAAAAAATAGAACAAGTAAAGTTAAAACCTCTAAACTGACCTTTCATAGAGTTTGACAAACGGAGAGAGTTTTTACTCTTTTTTTATTTTTGAAATAATTGTTTAATTGTTTTTAATGTCGACTTTAAAAGCAACTCAATAAATCAGATGTTCAATTTCTTAATTATTCATTTGGCAGGTAGTCTGAAAACATTTAGGATTCTTTTCGCTTGCCATATTAATCCTTAGTAAGCCAAAATTTTCTTAAAGACCTAACTTGATGAAAGAAAGAAACGGTTGTAATGTCAGGTCTGTTGAGTTGTCTTAATCTTTCGTAAATAGAGTCTCAATAATAATATGCTAATCATTGTGCTTTTCAAAATATTTATAAAGTTTTATGGCAAACAAAAGAAAAATAGAAACAGTATACTACTAAGGGTAAAAAAACCCATGTTCGATTAAAACTTATTACCCGTGAATTAATATTTAAACATCATCTAAATATTAGGGTAATTTTGAGTAGAAGATCAGATTGTTAGAAACATTAGCAATACCATTATAACACTGAAATTCTTCTTACAGCATCGGTTTGCGTTTCGAAACAGAATTTTTTACAGACGCAAAAAACATGTTTTGGTGAAAGTAGTTCAAATTTCTCAATTCATTGGTAAAAAATCCAAGCAAGTCTTTCTCGCTATTATCAATTCGGTCTTCTCTTCACAATCAATTCGCCATTGAATGTGTTTGCATGGAACGCTGCAAGCACAAACAGCCACGTCCTGTTGGGTTTGTGGTTTCGGATGCAAAAGCAAAACGGAAAGTTGTGAACAATTGGAGTGGAAAATGCGGTATCTACTGACAAATTTATTACGTTTAATTAATTTAATCGAAAATTTCGAGAAAAATTCAATTCGATATGAAATATTTCAATTCCTGAAAAACATACTTATCGCGATTTAGCTAACGTTACAAAATGCATTAGAGAAATATTCGATGTCTATCTAGTCTTGAAGAATTTTTCTCGGAAATTGTTTTCCCACAGTTCTGTAAAATCAAATCAGAATTATTCGTCTCTTGATTGCTGAAAAATTTGCATAAACTAACAATAAATTTTCGGTTTAATTAATGATTATTAGTGAAACATGACAGGTTAATTAAACTAATCTCGGTTTAAAACAATTTAACCGTTTTACAAAAATTTGCATTCATTTTTAACAGTCGAAAAATTTTCAGCGTTTTAATCGAGTTGCAAAATACAAATATGTACAAATAAATATTGATAAACGCCTATTAATAATAGATATAGACAACTTTATGGTCACTCATTATTAAAAACGTTATTCCCGTTCAACAATTAAATGATTCAGCTATTTTTTGTTATAATAAACTTTCTTTGCCCTATTTATGTATACCGGGAAATGTTTTATTTAAATATTCGCACACTTAACAATCAAAATGTGGCAGTGCTTCGTCCTGTTGAAACCAAATAGTTTCTGCTGGTATATTTCAATTGCCATGGTTTGGAAATATTTTCTTAAGTCGTAGAACAATATGTAATAATAATACATTTTTAATAATTATCAAGCTAAAAATCCAGCAAACATCTGGTAAAAGAAGGGTGAAAAAATATTTGAAATTTTCCAGTGGGTAATTACAGTTTATTACACCATAAATAACATACCCAGTGAAATGTATTCAGTTAATGGACCCCACGTATTTCCTCACTTATTTGTTAAAAAATTTGTAAAGATACCATCGCAATTTGATACAATATTTTTTTTTTTCAATAAATGTAAATTTGAAATTCTTGCTTTCATTAAATTAAAATTCATGTTTAAAAATATACAAGGAATGCTAAACATTGAGTCAGCTGTAGCCATTTACGCTTCCTAAATATTTTTCCCGGAATTTTCTATATCATGATTGAAAAAATTCGAATAAAAAAATAAGTGCATCTTGTTGAACAGGTTGAAACATAACAAAAAAGCATTTTTTAATTAAACTGAAAATTCTTTGAGTTGCTGTGGAAAGCACTTTTTACCAAAAGAATTTCTCAAAGTTTCGAGATAACATTCTTCGGTGAGAATGCATTCCAGATTTAACACGAGGATTTAATAGTTTCATTAAAAGTGTTTTCTCACAATTTTTTAACAACAATTAGAGCAAACCTAATCAATATCGTATCAGCAATCCAAAAGTTATCATAGGCAACCAACTAGACAAGAATTTCAGTAAAACTTGTTGCCTATCACGATTATCATAAAGCATAATTTATGTAAACCGGGGATTCCCCACGAAACATTTACTCCAGCGCACTTCCAAAGATAAGTGAAAAGGAAATGATTGTTTAAGTTTAAAACTGTCAGAGCGTGAATAATTGAAAATATTCGTTTCGGTTCGAAATTATGATTTATTTCAAGTCGAGTGTGATAAGAAGACAATCCGCACCGCTGAACGCATTTCATAATTTAAAAATGTCGGCTTGCTATCGGTGGTAAACATTTATCGAAAGAAGCTTTTACCGTGATTGCTTCAAACAGTCAAGTATCTGCAAGCACACACGCTCAGAGATGTCTTTGAAATTTCCACTTTTTACAAATCCTCGCCTAATCTCAAAACTGAGCACTCGGATTCTAATTGAAATTTAATGTTTATGTGGGTAAAACCACAGTCCTTGAGTCCTGATGAAAATTGCGATTTACTCCTTTGTAATTACGTGCAGTGCGTCAACAGGAAAAAGTCTGTTTCGCATCACAATAAATGCCTGAATTAGAATTTGCTAAACTGAAGTGATTCGAAAAATTTACTGATTTATTCGTCAAGAAACTCATTAAATTTTTATTGCTTCAAATACCGCTAATTATTCACTCTTTCATTAGCAAAGCCGTTAACACTAATTTGTCCTTCAAATTCTTTAAGAAAAAATTATTGGTGTTATCAACTTTTTTTGTTTTACACTTAATTAAATTAATTATGCATTACAGCATTTTTTGAAATTGTAAAAAGTAATGTAAATTTTGACAAACAATCTAATAATTAAGCCTAAATTATTTAACACTTTATTATTTGAATTTATAGACACAGTTTATTATCACTTATTAATAAATACATTCAGATGATAACATAACTAGAGCTGGACACATACACAGGGTGAGTCTGCTAAAAGTGTTTCTTAACTTTTCTCAAAAACTGGTTATCACATCAACTTCAAAGTTTGGCATTAAAAACTTTGTTTTTTGCACTACACAGGTGAATTTTTTAAGAATTTTTCTAATATTCTTTCTAATTAATATTAATTAATTTGTTCAAACAAATCTAAATATTTCCAATTTTTAACATTATTCTAAAAGAAAAGATTTAAAAATATTATTTTGTGCAAAAAATATTTAAAAAAAAATGTAGATAACCCCAAAAAATAATAACATTTATTTGATTCCTAAGACGCGTTTTGGTGCAGCACTGCCAAGCTGAACCTGCCAACTGCTGTAACTCGACAATACCTACCCCTCTAGAGTCCGATCGTCAAACAGGTATAGTAATAAAACCGCCCACTTTTGCCCGGGTTATTTGAATAGTAGCTTGCAATTGGCTGTCTTGAAAACTAGTGTTTTGGTATTACCAAGATCCCACCCACCCTCTTAGAAAAAAATGGCGTATTTAGGTTTGAAATTTAATATTTTTTCGAGTTATCTACATTTTTTTAAAATCTTTTTTGCACAAAATAATACTTTAACATCTTTTCTTTTAGAATAATGTTAAAAATTGAAAATATTTAAATATTTTTGAATAAATTAATTATTATTAATTAGAAGGAATATTAGAAAAATTCTGAAAAAAATCACCTGTGTAGTGCAAAAAACAAAGTTTTTAATGCCAAACTTTAAAGTTGATGTGATAACTAGTTTTTGAGAAAAGTTAAGAAACACTTTTAGCAGACTCACCCTGTATAGCAAAAACATTTTCAATATGGACAAAAAAAAAATCTGTAAAAGACTGTGACTTAATTTCTTTCCATATAATCACAGATTAGACAAAAAGCATTTCACGCATTTGCAGAAAATAATAGAAAAGAGATGTAAGTTTTGCACTCTTATTTTTATCCCAACTGTTTACTAGACTAACTTTAACATAATACTTTTCATAAAAAAAAATCTATAAAAAGAATAAGAAACAAGTTTTATTTCTTGAGATTTTTATTTTGCATAATACATTTCAAAAACTATCAACATTTTTGCAACAAAATTTTAAAAACTACTAATATCTTTGATTAATAAGAAATCGTTGCAAATAGGATACTGTTATGATCGAACCTAGAAAGATGCCCAACACTTTCAGAATTATGAATCACATTGTAACGTAAAATTCTACTTCTGACACCAGTGCAACGTTTGTGCAAAATCAAGGTTCTTTAGATTCAATAATTTAAATTTATAGCTTTTTTTAAAATCGCCTTTTGTTTTTTTAGAACCTTTTCTAACTCTTCTTTTTCTTTTGATCGTCGTTTCTCAAATCATTCTGTTTTTTTTATTATAGTCTTTCATATTCTTTCTCTCCTAAACGCCGTTTTTTAAATTTTTTCAAAATCTTCTTCTGTTCTTATCTTTTAAGCGTTAAGCAATTGTCGCAAATAAAATATTGTTACAAACGAATCCAGAGAGATGCCAAACACTTCCAGAATCATGAATCACATTAAAACGTAAAATTCTACTTCGGACACCACACCAGTGCAAAATCGAGTTTCTTTAGATTCAAAGAGTTAGATTAATAGCTCGTTTTAAAATCGCCTTTTGTCCTTTTAGAAACTTTTGTAACTCTTCTTTTTTCTTTCTAATTATAGTTTTTCGAATTTTTCTGTTTCTTGTAATTGTCGTCTTTTATATTTCTTCTTCTAAATGCCGTTTATTTAAAAAGCTTTTTTCAAAATCTTTTTTTGTTGTTCCAAAATGGTTTCTTGCATTTTTAGAACCTTCTTTTGTTTGTCTTCTAAAAGTAGTTTTATTTTTCATAATTTTTTTGTTTTTTACCGTCTACAAGTCTTTATTTATTATTTTCTTTAAAATTTTGTTGTTTTTTTTTTCTTATTGTTTTCATTTTATTTGTTTTTCTTGTAGTCGGTTTTCCTGTTCTTCATTTTTTTAGTCTTCTATTTTTTTCACGTTCTTCTTTCTCTTCTTCTCTTTGCTTAAAACATTTTTCACTTTAGATCACATTAATTTTTCTTTACAAACCATGTTTTCCACACTCTGAATACTTGATTCTATTGTAAACGCTGTCTCTGAGAATCTTCTTGATGACTAACTGTATTTTTCAATTCTTAACATTATTTCTCATCTTCCTTTTTTTGCTTTTGTTTTATTATTTTTGTCAGATATCTTTCTTTCAAAAGTCGTGTTCATTAATGGTTTTATCTCGCATTTTTTCTACATAATAATAAGAGTCTCACGTTCACACTAACCAAAGATATTTTTTGGAATTATGAATTTATGGGTATTTTTTTACCTAAAACAAAGATCTATCTATAATTCTATATCTATCTATTAGAACGTGTTCATTGTTGCAATTTATCAAATAATATATGTATTCGTCAGCCGAAAGCTGAATATTTTGCCAAACGTTTATGCCAAATACTGAATATTTGGCATAGCAAAATATTTTTAATTTTTTCGTGTTTTAAATTTATATGTATATTCGTATGACAGTAAAAAAAAGACAATAAATAAAAAATACACAAAATGTACAAAAATTATAAAGCTTTGATAGTAGACAACCGAATTCCAGCTTCTGGCAATAAGTCATGAATTTTGTTGAAGCCTCTTTGAAAACTCATAATTCGACACGCTTCAACAACATGTTGTGCAATTTCTTTTACTTGACCACATGGACAATATAGATTTTTTACAGAATTTTATTTAAATAATATTTCAACAATTTCTTGTTTCATTCATTGACTTTTGTTTCACATTTTTCATCTAAAATTTTTTTAATAAACACATTACGAATTCATTATCAATCTCTAAAAAATTTATGACATATTTTGGATTCAGTTTGTCATAAAAACTGTTTTATGACTGGATTTAAAGTTCGTCGAGCTTATACTGTTACGTAAATCACCCTGTATATTATCCTTTTTTAAAATATAAAATGTATGTACAATAACAATATAATAATAAAAAGATCGACAACCGATAGTTGCAAAAATATTTGACAGTTGTCTAAAAAAACAGCCTGTATAGCTTAGATAAGATTTGATTAACACATATTTATCTTTTTTGGCAGATCCGGATCCCTCCTAAAAATTAAGTAAACAACTCTTCCAAACATATAAAACCTTTGATAACACTTTTATAAGAGTAAAGTTCGTCTTGAAATGACGTTAAAGTGATAACAAGCATTAAACCGAATTAATAAGTCTTGTTAAACGTCTTTCAACACGCCATTTATTTTTAGCTAATTTGTTTTAACAATAAACTAAATTGTAATTTTTTCCATTTTCTTTGTAATTTTTTTTTAACATAATAATAACTTTAAACTTTTGATTTCTCTACGAACTTACATCAACGTTATAAAGATAAAACGCCTTGTAAAAAAATAAATAAATTTTGATAAAAGTAATGACGATACAAGCCATCAATTTTACTCACAGACATGTAAACAAAAATCTTATAGTCAAAACATACAGATTGCATTAGGAGGATGTAGATAGTGACAAATACCCTGATTAACAATTATTAATCGCTTTTGCGATGAAAGAAACACAAATATTTCATTTTTTACTACTTTTATTTCCAATCACGTGTAAAACTAGATTTACGCACTTTAGTATAATTCCTATGTTTTTACGAATTAAGAATTTTAATTATTTTATCAGTAATTACCATGTAATATTCCTAATTTTTTGCTTGTTGCAGTTTTTCCGTGTTTCTGTCAGTAATTTTTCATCATTTACTCTAATTTTTAAATTATACTAGTCTGCAAAAATTTAGTAAAAAATAACTCACTGAACTCTGGTAAATTGGCCTCATTTCAACAATAATTAAAAATACCTGCTGCTTTGTAAATCAAAGCGGCCTCGAACATCACAAATAAACTTGTAACAGTTTTGAATAAATAATTTATTATTGAGACTTTGTTTCTTTTATCTTCCAAAAATAAAGTGCAAAAATATTCATCCTGATTTCACTATCAAAAAACTACAGGTCAATGTTATTGTCTGCGGAGTAGTTGTTTGAATAAATACTGTAATAAACTGAAATTTCTGAAAAGTCAAAAGATACATCAACGAGTGTTTAAAACGAAACAACAGAAAGTCGTAAAAAAAATAAAAAGTAAAGCAAATAAAAAAAGAAGTAAAGGCAGACAAAAAAAAGTGTTATTTGTAATCTGAATTTGCCCATATTTTTAATCTCAAAAAATTTTAAACGTCACTTTTAAATTTCAAAAAATTTCACTTTAAATCTCTTGGAACTAAAAGTGGAACTTAAGTCTTTCTAAGTAGGGACTAAAGTATTAACTTTAGTCTCGAAAGTGTAATTAATAATGTAGACAACACCGTATAATAGTTTAGAAACGAAAAACTAATAAATAGAAAAAAGGAAAATAAAAAACTAAACAAAATTGCAAAACTGGAAAATAAAAAGATTATGAAAAAAGTAAAAAAAGACAGAAGAATCCAAATTAAACGGCTGGAAAAACATCGTTAGAGTAGCAACCCAGAAGGTAAAAAGTATATACAGAAGAAAACTTAGTTAATTAAGAAATAAAATAGACATGCTGTAGAAGACAAAATCTGTTTTCTGACAAAACCAAAAGAAAGAGATATAATATAGTAACATCGAAAAGTTTCTGTTACTTAGTTTGAGTGCAAAAAATGCTGTAAACTGGTCTTTTATTAAATAAAAAGTAGGCCAAAGCTCTTTCTAAACAAATCATGTACAATCGCTTGACACAAAAATACAAAAAAAGTGTATTACATTATTTCATCTCTTATATTTATATTTCCCAACTTTTTTACTTGCTGGTTTGTCACTTCTAATTCTTCTTTATTTTTTTATTTGCACCATTTGAAGTGCAAAACAAAAATTTTATCAGTCTTGCAATAAATTTAAGAACCTATTTTGATCAAAATATATACACAAAAATTTGTGGATCTCACCTAATGGTGGAGAGAGTAATGAAACAACAGATAACGGCTCACACCATTTATGAGTAATATCAGATATAGAACAATAATATTTCAGATAATAGTATAAAAACAGATTAGGAAAAACAGAGAAAAAGTTTTAAGATACTTTTTGAAAAAAAATAAAATAAAATGCGTATAAATGAATAAATTTAGAAAAAAAATTGAGTGGAATTGTTGACAAGTTATGTATAAGCAACAATCAAAGACAGAAAATCAAAAATATGGTGGAATATTAATGAAAAAAAAAGTTAGAAAAAATAAAACTAGCATTACATAAACATAGAACAATATAAAACCGAAAAAAACAAGTGTAAAAAAAAGAAGATTACTCCTAGTCTGAAAGACTAAGAATGATAGAGAAACGATGATAAAGTTTCTTTTGAAGAAATACAAAAACTGCGTATTGCAAAAATTAAAATAGAAAAAAATTAGACAATTGAGTCTCCAAACGGAACAGAAAGTAAAAGTGGTAATCAATTAACTTAACTAAAATAAAAGTTTTGGTAAAAATGCGATCACAAATGAAATATTAATGATAAAAAAATATGAAACAAAAATCGGTTGCCCGACAAATGTAAAATATTCCTGATGTTTCCTATTTACAAAAGAAAAGATAAGAGTCTGAGAAAATTATCGGAAAATATAGTTACTAAATGTGGTAGATGAAATACTAACGGCGATTATCAAAAACACGGTAAATATATAAAAAGAAGGAGATAGAAAAATAGAAGAAAAAAAGTTCTTCCAGCGATGATGCAGCACAGTTATAAACCATAGACTTCAGATAAGTATAGAATTTTTGGGCTAAAGTGAGCTATCTATATGAAGCAATGCCAATGCAGCTGACACAACGTTGATAACAAGGCCAAAGAAGGTCAAAGAAGGAAATAAAAAAGTTGTTTTAAAAGATTAAAAAATAGCAAAAAATATGACTGCTACAAAAATAAAAATAACACAAATTATTTCGTGACAAAAAGTTTAGAAAATGATTTTAAAGGGTTGTAACGCTAAGTATGCGGCGGTACCAATTTGAAAAAATATATATTGAATGTCAAGCATAAATAAAAAAAATAGAAAAGATGTATGTTCGCTAAGAGTTATATTAATAAGGCTGTAAGGCTATAAGTAAAAAACTTGTACTTATCCAATAAGTTATTATCAAAATTATCACAATGCGTTTTAACATTTTTTTTTTGTTTTGGTGCAACTCAAAAACTGTGAAATCGGTTACGATAATGTTGTCGAGATCTTCATGTTGAATCTTCTTGTTGTGTTAAATAAAACGAAAGACAACACTAAAACTACACGACGTGCGTTTCGACAACAAAGTTATCATCCTCAGGTAAGAATTAAAACTGTTTTATCTCCCTAGTGATTTAAAGTGCATTTTTCTTAGTTTTTTATATAGAGACATTGGATCAAAAATATTTTCTTAATTCACTAAACTCTGGTAAATTAAATTGCCCTCATTTCAATTAAAATTGCCGACCTATTTGTAAATTGACGCAGCCTCGAGCTTCAACAAATAAACTTGTAACAGTTTTATCTAAACAATTAATCATTGTGTATTTTTCGTCCTTTTGTTAATATTATCTTCCAAAAATAGAGTGTTGCAAAAATAAGATTATTTGTTTTGATTTAAGTGACCGTCAAAAAATGACAAACAAATAAAATTTTCTGTAAGTACTCTTCATAGAATATACCAATTTTTTCGCTAAGTCTGACTAGTACTGAGCCTGCTTTCAGCTAGAAATGTATTTTCACCTGGAAACTCAATAACGATCTCAATTTTTCCCTTTCAACAGTCAAACATGTCAGTTCTCATAAACACTAAAAATAAACCGTCCGATAAATCCATTCTTTTCACATTTCGATTGCTTTTGAGAGATAACCCCGCATTCAAGATTTTATCAATCAGTTTGTTTCATTCCCAATCCCACACCAAGCATGTTATTAAAAATTGCAAAAGATCTCTCTCCCATTTTGAAATGGTGCAATACCAGTAAATTTTCCACATTCACAGTCGCTCCAAAACTGAAACGTACAACTTTGCAAGTAAGTTTTATAAATAGATAACGAACATAATCGCCAACCAATGTTATCCACATCCAATTCCACGTGGTTACGACCTCTGTTTGGCCCAACCAGTTAAGAATCAGTAATCATCAACAGTATATGTTACAGTGTGAACTCGGTGGGTCGCTATACCACACCAAAATGACAGCACCAATTGTGACCATCGAGGAGGGTCAAGTTAAAGGAACTCAAACTGAAAATTATCAAGGAGGAAAGTTTTTCAGTTTCTTGGGAATACCCTACGCCAAACCTCCAGTAGGAGAACTCAGGTTTAAGGTAGGAGCATAATTTTAAAAAATCAAAAAAATTCAGGGTTGAGTCAGGAATAACCAGTGCTGTTACACAATTTATCTTTCTTTAAAACTCAAAAAAATGACCAGTCATTAGTTTCATTAATTAATTAAACAATTAATTTGTAAAGTAGGACAAACAAGCCTTGATAAACCAACAATGTAATAATTTTTTTATAAATATTTTATTTAAAAAATGAGGAAAAAGCAGTTGGTTAATTAATTTTTATCTTCTTATTGTACTTCTCTAATTATTGAACGTTTTAAGCATAATTTTAACTGCTAAAACTATTCATTGTTCAATTATTTATAGCTTTTTCAAAATTTCTAAAAATGCAACAAACCCTGTCAAGGCTAACATGAAGATCAAGGCTTTATAAATTTAGAGAACAGTCGTCAATGCTTAAATCTAAAATTTATTCAGGTTGTAAACCTTGAAAGGTGCAAGAGAAATCTTAACGAAATTATTTTTTTATTCAGGTTTTAAGCAATGATTTTACTTATAATATTTAGTAATACTTTATTTATTTAAAACAGGTTTTTGATTTGCAACAAATATTTAATTTTCTGTCAATGCCATTGGTCTGGAAAACACGAAAAATTTGCGTTTTACATATTGTAATTTGTAATGACTGTATTTATATATTTTTAATTTGTGATTAACGCCAACATTATCAGTACATTACTAGTAAAAATGATAACACGAAATGTTGACTAAATCGATAAAAGTCTGACTCACACAAAAAAAAATTGGTACTGCTGAAATAATTAATTGTAATAATTACAAATCTTGTCCTAATTACTTGTTTGGAGTTGTACAATGACATAATTCAATGTCATCCTACCACGAGTCGTTTTCTAATTAATAACTTATCTCTGACGTATATTAATTATTATTTGACAATGTGAAGGCCACATAAATATTTTTTTCTGCAAACGTCAAAAAAACTTCATTTTTTGAGAAGTTTTTTTATAAAAATATCAAGAATTAACAAATTTAAACTATCAACAGATGATAGTTCTTTGAAAAAATGCAAAAATTTTTTGTATACAAGTTGTTCTAAAATTTGCGGTCCAAATTGAAACGTTGTCCATTGAAGTCCAAGAAACACAAAAAAATGTTTCAAAAATCTGTCTTTGTTTTTACAATTTGTCATTTGAAATAATAAATTAAATAAATTTAAAGCGTTATGTTGTCTGATTTGTATAGGTTGCGTGCAAGTGATCAGCTGATTAAGCGATTGGTGGTAAAACAAATAAATATTTTTCAAAATAATTAAGTAATAAAACCATTTCTTCTGAATTTTTTTGAAGTACAGTTAAGAAATATTAGGCCTCAGGTTTTAAACACTGTTTTCGGTTAATTTATTAAAAAGCCTTTATTTGTTTAATTAAAACTTTAATTTTCTATAATTTAATCACTCACAAGAGCATAAAATAGAGGTAAAGATTTTAGAATTCAATTTTTTTAGCAGGTACCCTAATCAGTTCACAGAATAATTTGTAAAAAACAATTTTGGTTTTGTTTTACCACCAATCGCTGACATTTGCACGCAACCTATTAAGCAAAACAGAAAAACCATTTCTGAAAATTTAATAAACTATAAGCTAAATGCTGAAAAAAATTTATAATGACTCAAGAGTTTTTATTTTTGCACAAGACTCGATCTATTATAGCAATTTTGTTAATATTTAGAGTGTGATTAAAACAATTAATTCTTAAATTATTTAAAACAATTCTAAATACTCAAATTTGCCTTTTAAAATGTTGTTAATTTCTGAGATACATTGCAATCTTAATCCTGCAATCAATAGTCTATCAAACATCTCATCTTGCCATGAAAAATCACTTTTACTACTCTTAATGAATAGTCTACTATTTTGTAGGCCCCAGTTCCAGTTGAGCCTTGGAATGGAGTCCTTGATGCTACAAAAGAAGGACCTGAGTGTCCTTCAAGACACATGTTTTTCGCTTACCAAATTGGTTCAGAAGAAAAGTGTCTACATTTAAACGTGCACACTCGAAATGTAACTATCTAAATCTCTTAAAACCAAAAAAAAAATTTTATTTTTTTTTAGATTGAAGTAAGTTCTCCAAAACCCGTAATGGTGTGGATCCACGGCGGTGCCTTTTTATACGGTTCTAATAAAAGCGAATTTTTCGGCCCAGAATACTTAATGAGTGAAGATATCGTATTGGTTGCTATCAATTATCGGTTAGGAGCGTTTGGTAAGTTCAATTGAAGTCAATTATCTCGTAATGCTTATCTCTTGATAACCCAGGCTTTCTAAGTTTGGAAGATCCGTCTTTGGGAGTTCCGGGAAACGCCGGTATGAAAGACATGATTCTTGCCCTAAAATGGGTTCAAAGGAACATCAAAAATTTTGGTGGAGACCCAAATAATGTCACGATTTTTGGCGAAAGTGCAGGATCTGCTGCTGTACACTTCTTGTACTTATCACCTCTATCTAAAGGCTTGTTTCATAAAGCGATCTGTCAAAGTGGATCTGCTTTAAACCCATGGGCTCAAGGTTCAAGCAATGGCAAAGTTTTGGCAAACATGTTAGGGTATAAAGAGACAGACGAAAAAAAGATTTTAGAGTATTTGAAATCTCTTCCTCCACATAAATTAATCAGGGCCCAACACAAAATCCTTGATGTAAGTCTTATCTTTATAAATAGAATTCTGCTGATTGTTGTGTTTTCAGAATTTTACGGCACATTTAGTACGACCTTTAGGACCAGTCATTGAGAAACCATCAAATGAACCTGCTTTTCTAACCGAGAGTCCTATTGATATTATCAAAGCTGGTACATTTAATCATGTGCCATTAATTATGGGTTATACTTCAAAAGAAGGAATTTTCTTTGAAGCAGTTAGGAAATTACAACCAGGAGCCAAAATCCCAACAGATTTTGAAACCGAAATTCATTATGATCTAAAATTAGAAAAAGGCTCAGATAAGTCAAAAGAAACAGCAAACAAAATTCAAAAATTCTATTTTGGGGAAGAAACTCCATCGGAGAAAACACTAGATAACGTCTTTTTAGTAAATAAAACAAAACTTTATTTAAAAAAGTAATAATTCGAATTTTTTTTAGCTCAAAACTGACACACAGTTTCTCTACGGAGTGCACAGAAGTATTTCCCATCAAAAACAGCACAGTTCTCACCCTATTTACCTCTACCGAATGTCCCTAGACACGTCTATAAATTACTACAAGACTATCTGCACAGCGAAAGCTTTACCAGTCCTCTTCTTGTTTTATTTCCTCTCGTATAAATCCGGTGAAGGCATGAAGAAAAACTTCTTCATGAAACTAGCAAGGGCACTTCCTCAAAATCAACCAACTGGAGTTTGTCACGCTGATGATGTCGGTTATCTCTTCACGTCGTTTCTTAGTCCAAAACTTGAACCTGGCAGTATAGAAGAGACTTCAGTTCGTAGGTTTGTCAAATTATGGACGAATTTTGCAAAAACAGGAAATCCGACACCTGAAGAAGACGAACTGTTGATGAAGGTGCAATGGAAAGCAGTAACCAAAGAAGAAAATTATTTCTTAGATATAGGAAAAGAACTGAAAACGGGTACAAATCCAGATTTTGAACGGATGCAATTCTGGGATTCAGTATATGCCAGTTGATATTTATGTTTTAATTTACGATTATTTTAAGGAAAAAATTAGGTCTTTTTTAATAAATGATTTTTTTAAATTTGTGTTTTATTTAATGTTTCAACGAGATAACTACTATCTAAATCACAAATATCGCTACGATGCTGCTCCCTCCCATGATTTAATCATGATTAACAACAGTCGAGTCATATTAGTGAAATAAATAGGTAGGACTTGTGTAAAAAAATGACATCGCTTGTCGTTACTCTTGAAGAGGGGCAAATTAAAGGTAAAAAAGATGAGGATTATTTGGGCAACACCTACTACAGTTTTTTGGGCATTCCGTACGCCAAAGCGCCAATCGGAGAACTGCGTTTTAAGGTAAAATTAATTTGTATTTTTCAAGTGACCGTGATTTGTTATACTATTTGAGTTATTTATAAACAAAAAACGTTGTTGTGTTGTAATTTGCATACATTTGTACGCGTAAATTGATTCATTATTCAACCTTACAAATTTATACAACAAAAAACATAAACAAAAACAATTTGAATAAAAAAAACTGAATCAATAGAAGTGAAAATTCAATTGACGCAAATTTATGTATTTAGAAACAACAGTCTCAAGTGTTCTTGGCCGAATTCCTGTTGCAACTTTACTTAATTGCAGTTAAACACTCTCTGTCATCGTTTTAAATAGAAAAAGAAGAAAGATTGATAAAGTAATCTCAAAAATAATATTTTCTTTTTTAAAAAGCCAATTTATTTTGTTACTTATAACTGTAATTTAGCTTATTCATACAATATATGGAGCCATCATTTAAATTTATAATAAGGGTAGGCCGGACGATTACACAACATGCCAATTGACTCGCGGTGTAAATCAGAGTTAACTACGCATTATAGATATTTAGATGTTTAGATTCAGTCAGATTCAAGCTCTCAAAATTCAAGATTGCCAAAACAATTTTGATTCACAATCTACTCTAATTATAAATTTAAATTATTGAATAGTATTTTAGGAGAACATTGGATTTTTATTTTATTTGGTCTGGTGTATTACGGATTTTATGAAAAATATTTATACAATTACCAATAAGTTATAGGAATTGTTAAGAGCTGAGTGTGGAATACAACGAGGTCGTAGACTGAGTAGTTAGCACTAGTTTCAATTGCCTATTTATTTATGTGTGACATACAACATTTTATGTACAACTGTATATATTGATAACAATTACTATTATAGTCGTGCTATCTTAAAGAACGACTTTTTCAAAACAAATCTATTGAATAACAAAATTTTTGCGCCTACAGAAATCTTCAACCATGCTTATTAGGTCAGGAAGTAGAATAATAGAAAGGAGTATTGACCTGTCGGCTAAAACTCACACAAAAATATCGAAGAGAAAGAGCATTAGGTGCTTAACCTTGCAATGCGCTTTAAAATAAAAATCTCATTTTAAAAAAAAAAACAGTCGTATTACAGATAAAAGTCTTAGGGCCGGTTTACAGAAAATGAAATTAACTTTAATTGCGATTAAATAGTTAATTCGCGATTAAATTGGCTTTCTTCGTGTTTGATTGGTTTGATTGGAAAGTTAATTTCATTTTCTGTAAACCGGCCCTTAATATTTTTATTTAAAAAAATTACAAAAAAGTTACTAGCATATACAAAAAATATTGCAAGCTTGAAATTTGGGCAACGCTAGCTTTATTATAAAACGCTAGGTAAACAGTCAAAACTACAAAAAAAAGTTGTAGAAAATTAAATATCTTATCTTTAAATATATTTAAAGCCTAAAATGTTAAAAATAAAAAATCTTTTTGTAGATTTTATTACCAAAACCTAAAACTTGAAATTTGTTTTTTTATTATTTCTCACTAACTTTATTCTAAGACAAACATTAAGACTTACATAAGACTTATTACATCTTTGACTTACACACTTTTATTAAAATTTTAAAAACAGATCTGTTTTTTCTTTTTTGAAAAAAATAATAATAATAATAAATAAATTTAAAGAAATCAGTCATATTCCGCTTCTCTATTGCCCTCTGCACAAGTCACGTAAAGCACATTTTTTTCAATATAAACTATGGTTGAAAACAAGAAAGAAAAGCGGTTTAAAGAATGAAAAGAAAGTATAGATAACACAATCTAAGAGAGCACTTGCTATCGTTCAACCAATGGTTCATACAAAAATCGAAACAGATCTCTTAAAATACGGACAAAATTTTTTTCATGCTCTCTTTCCGCACCGTTTTTCTTTTTTGTTCCTCACTATAAGTAATACATTGAGCAGTATGCTGCTCACTGCTACTTCAAAGAATATTGACAGCTATTTAATAAATTATTTCTGAAAAATTTTTTTAGTTTTTAACTTTTCGTAATACCATATAGTTATTTTGGTTTAACAGACGTGATATGACAAATGAAAAGCCGGTTTTAACGGACTCCGGCCGTTATTATATATAACGGACGCCGGCCGTTAAGTTGCTAAGACACGAACAATCAATAATCAAAAAACAATTAAAATAAAAAGGTAGGGTAGGTAGTTGGTTAGAAGATTTATAAACAATCGTTTGAAAATAAATAATATTGTATGTTTTGGTATTTATTTTTAATAATTTGTCTTTAAATGACGCTTTGGTATCACAAAAAGTATTGAACGACACACGGCCGATACGCAAATAACGGACTTGTTTGATTATAAACCTCGGCTGGCGCCTCGGTTTACAACATTCAACCGCGTCCGTTATTTGCTTCATATCGGCCTAATGACGATAATAACTATTTCGATGGCCTTCTAAAGCAAAAAAAAAATAGCTTCCCAAACATGTTTGTGTTTACTCATTATATACAAATTAAAAAAAATATAGAGAAGCTAATTATTATTTTTAATGAAGCTCAAAGAATTAAAGGTATTACCCAGAGAAACTTTTTGACTATTTGAAAATATGAGTGACAGAGGCACAAGCTTAATTTAACTTTAGTGCAGTGGATTTATGAATTACAATCTCAGACCACTAATAGTAATAATCGTTTCTTCTGTCAATTTTTGTCCTCGAGTTTTAAACTTGCGTCAAAAACCCTACGTTTTTTTTACTTATAATTAATAAGCACTCAAACACTTTTATGTAATATACAGAGTGTTTTACAAAACACTGCAGACCTAACAAAGTGTCAACAATGACGTTCGGTATTATAGCTTTGAAGGCCTTGAACTAAGAATGCGATTGGTCGCAATCTCCTTTATCCTATAATCTAGGCGGCTGTGGAAAAGAACTTCTAACGAAATTTACTACATAATTTGATCGAGTTACTTATGCCTTTAGAGCAAATATAAATTTAGACTTGCTTGAAGTCAAAATACCTACTTTTTTTAGGCTCCTGTGCCAGTAGAACCTTGGAACGGAGTTCTGGATGCTACCAAAGAAGGGCCAGCTTGCCCATCCCAACACATGATCTTTACAAATTACATGGGAAATGAAGATAACTGTCTAAACCTAAATGTTTTCACTCCCAAAGTATTTCTTCAAATCAAGTTTAAATATTTTTTCTGAATAATCAAACTTTAGCTGCCTGAAAATTCTGACTTACTAAAACCAGTCATGGTCTGGATACACGGTGGCGGTTTTCTCATGGGTTCAAACCACAAGGAGTTATACGGACCTGATTATCTTATAACTGAAAATGTTGTTATTGTTGCAATTAATTACCGTTTGGGAGTTCTTGGTTAGTTTTTTTACTAAAAAAAGAAAATTCTTTAATATCACCTATCAGCTCAACCAAATTTAAATATTTTAGGTTTTCTTTGCTTAGAAGACCCATCTTTGGAAGTTCCTGGAAACGCAGGACTTAAAGATATGGTTCTCGCTCTTAAATGGGTTCAAAAAAATATCAAAAATTTTGGTGGAGACCCAAATAATGTTACAATTTTTGGCGAAAGTGCCGGATCTGCTGCAGTTCAATATTTGTACCTTTCACCACTTGCTAAAGGATTGTTTCATAAAGCGATAGCTCAGAGTGGAAGTGCTTTAAATTTGTGGTCTAGGGGATGCAACAATGCTTTAGAAATTGCAAAAAATTTGGATTTTAACGAAACAGAAGAACGGAAGATTTTGGAATATTTGAAAGGGTTACCAGCGAGAAAAATTGTAGATGCACAATTGAAAACTGAAGATGTTAGTTAACCAAATAATTTTCGAAAAATAACTAATTAATTTCTAGCCGTTTAATGCAAGTACTGTGCGACCTTTTGGCCCTGTTGTCGAAAAAATAGTTTCAGAAAATGCTTTTTTGACTGAGGAACCTATTGATATTATACAAACTGGTAGATTTAATCATGTTCCTCTTATTATGGGATTTGTGTCAAAAGAAGGGATGCTTTTTGAAATTATTAAACATTTACAAAAAAAATCTACAAAAACTAGTTTAGAAGACGAAATTTTTTATAATTTAAATATTCCACAAGGTTCGGAAAAATCTAAAAAAATCGCTGCTTTAATTAAAGAAAAATATTTTGATAATAGAGATCCTTCAGATTCTGACATGGATAAAATGTTTACGGTATTGCCAAACTAACTTAATTTTTTTTAAGTAATTCTGATTTTTAAGCTAAAAACTGATAACTTGTTTCTGTACGGAATTAACAAAAGTGTGTCTCTCCAGAAACTAACAAGTCAAGAGCCAATTTATTTCTACGAAATGACCCTTGAAACTTCATTAAACATACTCAAACACACGGCTCTCTCTAATCACCTGTACGGCCTCATTTCGTTATACTTTCTTGTCTCAAAAATTGGGAAAGGCGTCACGAGTACAATGCTTCTAAACTTGGCGAAAAAAATTTCCACGAAGCCTTATCCTGGACCTTGTCATGGAGACGACTTGTTTTATTTGTTTAGCTCAGTGTGGAACGGCAAACTTGAACCTGGAAGTGTCGAGGAAAAACACGTCAGAACGTTTGTTAAATTGTGGACAAATTTCGCAAAAACCGGGAATCCCACACCTGATAAAAACGACCAAGATTTGAAAATTGAGTGGAAACCGGTGACGAAAGAGGAAAATTATTACTTGGAGATTGGGGACCAGCTGGAAGTTAAGACAAATCCTGCGAAGGATAGAATGGATTTTTGGGAGAAAATTTGTTCTATGTAAAGTTGTTTTTGTTAAAATATACATATTGTTGTTATTAAATAAATAAACAAAATATTATGTTGTAACTCTGTTTATTGTAAGGTCCAAAAATTATAATTTGATAATCTAATGTTGGAAATCTGGAACACACAAATAACGACTTAACTTAGCCAACGTTTCAGAATTATTAATCCTTCGAGGGTTTGAGTATACAAAGGGCAAGTTACAAACAATATAAGAAACACTACACTACTAATTTAAAAAAAAAATAATTTTTATTCTGGTGTAGTAAAGGGAAACATCGACAAGGATTATTTAGACAACTCTTATTATAGTTTTTTGGGAATTCCTTACGGAAAAGCTTCAGTGAAAGAACTACGTTTTAAGGTCCTGTTCAAAAATTTTTTTAACAGTTTTATTAGAATATAATTAGGGCCAGAATGTCTTTCACCCCATCTAATCTACAAAACTTATGTTGGAGTTGAAGACTGTTTGCATTTTAATGTTTACACTCCAGATGAGCTTCCTATAGATGAGTTCTTTCTCCTTAAACAGGTCATATTTTGGTTCCATAATGGTGGTTTTCTCTACGATTCAAACAAACGCGAAATGTACGGTCCTGATTATTTAACAACGGAAGATGTAGTTATAGTTTCAGTAAATTACCGTTTAGGCGTGTTTGGTACGTTTGAAATTCTTCCTGAAATATTTTATACAAAATTTCAGGATTTCTCTGTTTGGAAGATCCAACACTGTAAATCCCTGGAAACACAGGCCTTAAAAACATGGACCTTGCTTTTCGCTGGATCCAAAACAACATCAAAAATTTTGGTGTAGACCGAAATAACGTCACAATTTTTGGGCAAACCGCCGGATCTGTTCCCGTTCATTATCTATATTTATTTCCAGCAACTAAAAAGTTGTTTCACAAAGCAATTTGTCAAAGTGGTTGTGTTTCAAATACTTGAGCTGTGGGTATTTTCAACGGTTCTTTTATTGCCAAACAGCCAAACAACTCAATTTTCATGAAACGAATGAATTCTGGAATTTTTAACAAGTTTATTTCCTCGAAAACTGATAAAAGAGACAGCATGATGAGTTATTGAATGTCGAGTGGAAACCGGAAGTGTTTGGTGTTAGTGGGTGCTTTTTATGGTTTCATTCGACGTGCTAAAAGTGGCACTAAGAATGACCTAAAACTTAAACGACAAATGTAAATAAAAATATTTGTAAATTGTTGGTAAATTTTGCAAAATCGCAATTCTGATAGACGAAGAGGAAAATTATTTCTTGGAGATTAGCAATAAGCTGGAGGTTAATGCAAATCCGGCTGGTGATAGAATGGAATTGTGGGAGGAAATTTGCTTGATATAAAATTGTTTTAGATAATGTTTGTAAATAAATAAAAAAAACCGAGCTATTAATTAAAATATAAAGCAAATATTTTTTAATTATAAATTACTATTTTTTCCTTCTATAAAAAATAGATAAAACTTAAAATACATACTCCCACTCTTTTTACAAAAACAAAATTGAGCAACAATATACCTATCTGCCAGTACATATTTTAAACGGATGTTATCTTGTCCTAGACCCAGACGATATAATATTCATTTTTTATTTTAATAAATATAAATAAATTTTAATATCGTCATTATCACTGTAGTCTGTGACCCCAAAACATAATATATAGGTACAATTTTAAGAAAGCAGTTTAGTTGATTTGAAATCCTTTTAGTGAGTGTAATAAAATGAAACATCCAATTGTGAAAATCAAAGAAGGTGCAATAAAAGGAAACATCGACAAGGATTATTTAGACAACCCTTATTACAGTTTTTTGGGAATTCCCTACGGAAAAGCTCCGGTCAAAGAATTACGTTTTAAGGTACTGTCTTAAAAAATCAACAGTTTTATTGGAATCTCATTAGGCTCCTGTTCCAGTCGAACCTTGGGATGGGGTCAAAGATTGCACCCAGGAAGGACCAGAATGTCCTTCACACCATTTAATGTACAAAACCTACTGTGGAGCTGAAGACTGTTTGCATGTCAATGTTTACACCCCAAAGCTTCCGAAAAATGAAGATTCTTCTCTTAAACCAGTCATGGTCTGGTTCCATGGTGGTGGTTTTCTTTACGACTCAAACAAACGAGATTTGTATGGTCCAGATTACTTAATAACTGAAGATGTAGTTATAGTCACAGTGAATTACCGTTTAGGAGTGTTTGGTACGTTTAAAACCCTTCCTGAAATATTTTATACAAAATTTCAGGATTTCTCAGCTTGGAAGACCCAACACTGGAAGTCCCTGGAAATGCAGGACTTAAAGACATGGTCCTTTCTCTTCGCTGGATTCAAAACAACATTAAAAACTTCTGTGGGGACCCAAATAATGTCACGATTTTTGGCGAAAGTGCTGGAAGTGCGGCAGTTCATTATTTATATCTTTCACCAGCAACCAAAGGATTGTTTCACAAAGCAATTTGTCAAAGTGGTTGTGCTTTAAATACCTGGGCAGTGGGTACATACAACGGCAGATTTATTGCCAAACAGCTTGGTTTTCACGATACTAACGAAAGAAAAATTCTGGAATTTTTGAAAAGTTTGTCTCCTCAAAAAATTATTCAAGGACAACATAAAAATGAAGATGTAAGTATAGAAATGTGCGAGAAAAACAAAAAAAAAATAAAATTGATACTTTTAGCCATTTATTGCGAGCAAAAAGCAAGTGTTTGGTCCAGTTGTTGAAAAGTATCACACAGATTCTGCTTTCTTAACTGAGGAACCAATAGAAATTATCAAATCTGGGAAATTTAATCATGTGCCTCTAATTATTGGAATGACTTCAAGAGAAGGAATGCTTTCAGAAGTTGCAAAAAGAATGTTTGGTGAGAAAATAGCTGGCACAGGTATAGAAGACGAGATTCACTTTGGCCTAAATCTGAAGAAAGGGTCAAACGAGTCGAGGAAAATTGCCGAAAAAATTCGGAAATTTTATTTTGGTGAAGAAGAACCATCACCAAGAAATATAGACAGTTACTACATGGTAAACAAAAATGCAAAAACAACTCTAAAATACTAACAAAAAATATTTTTAGATGAAAACAGATAACATGTTTCTTCAAGGAGCTTACCACACAGTAAATTACCAAAAACAGAAAACGAACGCTCCCATCTATTTCTACGAAATGACCTTAGGGAGCCCTTTAAGCCTGTTCAAAAACATGTGCAACCCGAAATTTTTCTACCCAACAATGTTTTTCTACTTGTTGGCGTTTGTTTCTGGTGACAGTGTTTTCAATAAATTTTTCCTAAGACTGGCCAACTTTATGCCGCGCAAAACTCTGACCGGTGCTTGTCATGGAGACGACTTAAGCTACCTTTTTAAACCGATTTTGAACGAGAGAGTCAAAGTCGGAAGTGAAGAGGAAGTTCACGTCAAAAGATTTATAAAAATGTGGGCAAATTTTGCACGAACTGGAAATCCGACTCCAAACAACGATAAGTTATTGAATGTGGAGTGGAAGGCGGTTACTCACGAAGAAAATTATTTATTAGATATAGGGGAAAAACTCGAACTGAAAAAGTTTCCGTATTTGGGAAGAGTACAATTTTGGGACACCATATACAGTTACTAAAGTATTATAAAAATATTTAATAAAATATTTAATTATCTAAACTAATCTGTGTCTTATTATCGTTATTTATTGTCGTAAATACAGATTTAGTAACAGGATGTAATCTGTTATCTCATTCGACTAGACGTTTTGATTGAATTTTTTCAAAATTGTAATTTTGATAAACGTAATCACTGAAATGCGTACTATCAGTGTTTCGAAAACAAATCTGAAGGTTTCCACTTCATGGTAATGTAAAAAAAAATTAATAACACAAAAATCACGTAAAATAACAAATTATAATTTAAAATAACAAATTATAATTCAAGTTCAGCAGCAATAACCTGTTTCCAAACCATAATTATTTGACTGTCTGCTTCTCTGTACCCCACTAAAACAGTGTTTCAGCCGCTCAAACTCAGTTTAGCGGAAATAACGCAATGACAAGTCCGTTTCTAACAATAAGAGAAGGTCGAATAAAAGGAAAAATAGACCATGACTATCTAGGCAATCCTTACTACTACTTCCTGGGAATTCCCTACGGAAAACCTCCAGTGGGAGAGCTGCGGTTCAAGGTACCTTATTTTTGACAGTTTTTCGTAATTGTTAGGCTCCTGTTCCAGTTGAACCATGGGATGGGGTCAAAGATTGCACTCGGGAGGGACCAGAATGTGCCTCAAGACATATAATGTTCAAGAATTATGTTGGAACCGAAGATAATTGCTTGCATGTTAATGTTTACACTCCAAAGGTACAAACACGTAATTTGTACGATTTTTTTAATTTTTAATTTGTAGATTCCCAGTGATGGTGATATTAGACTTAGACCGGTCATGGTTTGGATTCATGGTGGTGGCTTCCTCTACGACTCAAATAAACGAGAAATGTATGGTCCTGATTATTTAATAACTGAAGATGTGGTTATAGTTTCAGTAAATTACCGTTTAGGAGTATTTGGTACTTTTTTAAAAAAAATTTGAATTATATTTTCACAAAAAATTCTAGGATTTTTGAGTCTCGAAGACCCAGCACTGGAAATACCTGGAAATGCCGGTTTGAAAGACATGGTTTTGGCACTTCAGTGGGTCCAAAACAATATCAAAAGTTTTTGTGGGGACGCAAACAATGTTACAGTTTTTGGTGAAAGTGCTGGGTCTGCTGCAGTTCATTATTTGTATCTGTCGCCAAAAACTGAAGGATTGTTCCATAAAGCTATTTGTCAGAGTGGTTGTGTTTTAAATACGTGGGCTGTTGGTTGTACCAACGGTTCTATAATTGCCGAATACCTTAATTTTGATGAAACAGACGAAAAAAAAATTTTGGAATATTTGAAAAGTCTGCCTCCCCAAGAAATTGTACAAGGATTGCATAGATACGAAGATGTATATAGTCTAGTTGTAAACATACCAAAAATTTATTTATTTGTGTTTTTTTTTAGAGTTTTGTTGCGAATAGAATTAGACCATTTGGTCCCGTTGTTGAAAAATATCAATCAGATTCTGCTTTTCTAACTGAAGAACCTTTAGAAATTATAAAATCAGGAAAATTTAATCAAGTACCTCTCATTATAGGAAATACATCACGTGAAGGAATCCTTGCTGAAGCTGCTAGAAAATTACTAGGAGATAGTATAATAGGTACAAGTATGGAAGACGAAATTTATTATTTCTTAAATCTCAAGAAAGGTTCAGAAAAATCAAAAAAAATTGCTGAAAAAATTAAAAATTTCTATTTTGGTGATGAAGAACCTTCAGAAGCTAACATCGAAAAACGTTATTTGGTACACAAATTCAAAATTAATTATATCTAATTAAGCTCTAATAAATTATAATTCCAGCTCAAGACAGATAATATGTTTGTCCATGGAACATACAAAACAGTCAATTACCAAAAGCAATCCAGTACTGCACCCATCTTCTACTACGAAATGACTCTAGACTCAGATTTCAATCTTTTCAAAAGCTTGTGTACACCAAGACTATTCTACCCTACAATGTTCTTCTTCTATTTGGCTTACAAAACCGGCTCTGGTCCTTTAAACACAATGTTCCTTAAAATGGCTAACATAATGCCACGAAAAGCCATAACTGGGGCCTGTCACGCTGACGATTTGAGCTACATTTTTAAACCAATTTTGAGCGAGAAGATCAAACCAGGAAGCGAAGAAGAGATCTATATGAAGCGATTTATTAGACTGTGGGCGAATTTTGCAAGAACGGGTAACCCAACACCGGACAAAAACGACCAGTTGCTGAATGTACAGTGGAAGCCAGTTACAAGAGAAGAAAATTGGGTGTTGGATATTGGGATGAAACTTGAAATGAGGGAGTTTCCAAATAGGGAGAGGATGGAGTTTTGGGACAGTATTTACAGTTACTGAGAGTAATAAAGTGTTGTCACAAAAATGTATTGTTTTTTTGTTAAGACGTACTGTATTTAAATTGAAATTTTAAAATTTTCGAGTTTTACAACAATATTTCTAAAAATGCTTTACGAAATATTTAAGAATTTTCAATTCTGCACAGTTATTCAACTACAAATATGTACTACTGTTATCATTCTTTATTAGTTCTATCCTAAATTTACCCTTCTACCGTTTGAGGTTCTACAATTTCCACTACTACTGCCATTTTTTTTTCTACAGTAGCTACGAAACAGCAATTTATACTGCCGGAAGATTTTAACTGGAATATCCAGAACGCAGTTAAAAAAAAGAGATAAGATACAAATAGAAAGTATTTTGGAAAAAGTTTAAATTAGTGAAGAAGAAGAGAGAATTATAACAATTTATAGTAGACAGATAAAACAAATACTAAAAAAAAGCTACAAAAAAATATTATAAGAAAAAATTTTGAGAGTAGTGTTACAAGAAGATCAGCTAAGGACAAATTAGAAAACACAGAAGGCTTGACGTTATTCAGAATGGTTAAAAAACAGACTAGAAAATTATAAATTAAATCAAAGAAGTCGATTGGGAAGAGCAGTGTAATTGCCGAGTTCAAGGTAGAAAACACGGAAAAAGCAGATAACTGGCCATTCAAGTTAACGTAAATAAAAAGAAAGAAAAAAAAAGGTTTTTTACAAGTAAGAATAAAATGGAATGAAGAAACAATTCACAATATAGCCAAAAGCTGGAGAAAAAATTTTTGAGAAATTATGCAAATACGGACAAAATAAATAAAAATGTATTAAAGAAAAATTGGTTTACGTACAGAGAAAATAACAGATGAAATAAAAAATACGAAAAATTGAAAAAAAGCTCTTTCTAGAAAAGTAAAAAAAAAGAAATATTACTAAAACAAAGTAGCTGTAAACAAAAAGACGTTACAAAATAAAATGTAAAAAGAAGCAGGAAGCAGGATTAATATAGAATAGAATCAGAAGTGTGAAAATTTATAAACAAGAAATAAAAGCAAAAAAAATAAGCAATAATATAATGTAAAGAAAAAAGAATAATCCACTTAGGTAGTACTAATAACAGCTGTATTTAGTCAGAAAATGAGTAAATACTTAAGAATGAAATAGACGACCTTTTAAGAGAAGAAACCGAAAAACAAGTGTTAAAATTAGAAAAGCTCTAAAAAAATCCAAATAAAGTAGTTGTCTGCTTCAGAGAATCTGAGAGAAAAATCTGTTTAAAGTGTTGAATGTAGTGTTAAAAGAAAGAAGTTTTTTTAGAGATTAAAAAAAAGGCTAATTTTACTAAAACATAAAACAAGAGATAAAGACTAAGCCCAAAACTATCGTAAGATAGCCTTATTAAGTTCAAGATCTACGTAACAGTGCTAGATGAGAAGCTAAAATAATAAAAACTAAAGCAAAACGGAATTTTGTTAGATGGGTAGGCAGGGTTTGGAAACTTAAAACAGAAAAATTAAGAGATTAAAACATTGAGAGAAAGTAGAAGATCATTAAAGAAGAAGTAGTGCAAAAAGATGTGGGAGGAAGACTAACAGACAGGAAAAACCAACAAGTATACTTTTCCAAACCGCTATTGACATACCTGACTTTAAAGGCAAGTCATCTGTTTATTACTAGCAGCAATAAACATTGTATTGTTACCAAACGCAAGTAATTTATGGTTGTTAGACCTTTCGATGCCATCTGGGGAAACCGCCTGGGGCATGCAGATTTGTCACCACTTTTACCTAGATTTGATCTGCTTCGAGCGCTGTTCTATTTGTTGTGTATTTAAATATATTCTTATATTTAAAAAGTTTTTTTCAAATATAATTTTTGGCAACTCTGATCACCGAATTATTTTGTCCTAAAAATTTCTGAAGATTTTAAATTATTTTTTATTTTTGTGATAAGTATTTTTTTAAGGTATCTACCAATATACAAATTTTCATCACAAGAATGTTCTCAAAAATATCTGTTAACAATTGTAATTACCAAATTATCCTAAATTTTATATTTTCGGGGGCCGCAAAAATGTCAAAGATATCTAAATCTGTGGCCAATCTGTGACAAATATTTTTGAGACATAGACCATTATGCTATCATTTCTCAATTGCCAGTTTGATCAATTGTATTTTAAATAAAAATTCTGACAATTAGCTTCATTATTATCTTGAGATATACTTAGTCTAACCACAGTATAGGAATATTTATTCCTATACTGTGGTCTAACAAAAAATTGTCTGTATGTTTTAAACCAGTCTATCATAGATAAATTTGTTTATTTACAAATTGCAAATTAAAGGCACTGAAAAGTATTAAATCAACTTAAAATTAATGTATTTCAACTTGTAATTTTGAAATGTCAATTTAGTAGAATTTAACCTAGACTTTAAAGCCAAACTTACACCGTCTACTAAATTATTTCTGGAGATATTTAAAGTACAAAATCTGGCTTACACTGCTAAACATGACAAACTTAATTTTGAAAACCAGTCATGACAACATTAAATAAATAATATTTTTAAATTAATGGGTCTCTCTAAGAAAAATATTCCGGTGGGCTTTAGATATTCCGTTCCGGAAGTGAGTTTATTTAAGACTTAGAGCGAATCAAATTAAGTCTATTTTTAAAGCAATCTGCTAGAAATTTAGAAACTTGTAACCGCGTGAATTCTAATAATCCGAGCGCCCACTAGAGTAGCCCTAAGATCGCTTCCACCCTACAGTGCCAGATATTTAAATATCTAGCACTGTATTCCACCCTCTCCCATAAGTCCGGAAGGAACCACCCTCGACCGAGAGGTACCGACAAATCGTAATAAAAGGCATCCACCCGCAACCGAACGCTGAGTTGCCAGTGTTGCCAGATGACCGGGATTATCCCGATTTTGCGGGACATTTTAAGAACAGGGTGTTAAAAACGGGATATTTTCTATAATAGGCGGGATTTTTCTAAGAAAAATTTGTTCAAAAGACATTACTTTTTTTAGTTATTTTAATGGAAGCAAGAAATTTAAAAATCCGCGAGATTTTTTACATAAAAACAGGATTTTCGTGTGCACATGGAGAGATAAAAATTTTGTTAGTCTGGCAACACTGTCAGAGTTGCTTGCTTGCATCAACCGGGCATCCTGGGGGTCCCATCTGGTCTTGCAAGTCTTCTCCACAGCCATCATGCAGTCAGTTGCTCTCTTGCATCAACCGGGCATCCTGGGGGTCCCAACTGGTCTTGTGAGCTACTCATACTCTTCTGCACCGTCAGAGAGACCTTTTCTTGCATCAACCGGGCATCCGTGGAGTCCCACCTGGTCTTGAAAGCTCTCCTTCGTGACATTCTGCACCAACAGGGCATCCTAGGGGTTCCTATCTGGTCAGATTCTCGGTACATCCGCGTTCGATCTTAACATCACGGTCTCGACTTGAGTGCGAAATAACATTAACCCGTCTATTGTAAATAAACTGTTTGTAGTGTAATCTTTAATTATTATAAATAAACTATTTTTTGAATAATCCGATTACAAAGTGGCGCCCAACGTGGGGCACGAATGACAAAGAAGTAAATTAAACAGATTACAAACTCTGATTATAATAAATTATTAGATGACATCATGGACTTTGAAAAATATCCATCTAACAATTAAAAATCGGTGCATTGGATTAGGAGTTACAATCATTCAAATTGTCACAAATCTTTATTTTTTTCTACTTTCTGTAATTCCAAAATTGTTAAAATTTAACTAAAACATTTTCAAATTAAGTAAAAATACAATTTCTAGATATCATTTACGTTTTATAATAAAATGTTATCACAAAAATTGTGTTGTTAGTTGTTTTTCCGTTACCTCACACTGTCATAAATAACACTCTTAAAATATTTCACAAGCGTTCTCAAAAATGAAGTGGGCGTATCAGTTTCTGGCAACTTTAACTTGTAAGTACCGAAACCCATTTCCCATTCCTGATTTAAAATGTTTTAGCATCGTTAGCTTATCTATCTTCTGGTATTTCCGAAGCCTGGACTTCTGTTTACATTCCTGTGTTACTCGCAGGAACCGAAACGATAAAAATCACAAGTGAGCAAGGATCATGGATTACGCTTTCTATGAGTGTTGGTGGTTTAGTGGGTTGTGCTGTCTCTTGTCTGCTCATTGACAAAATCGGTCGCAAAAAAACAATCCTCCTAACATTTCTACCAAATTTTTTCTCTTCTGCTATTCTAATTGCAGCAAATTCAGTTCTAGTTTTTTGTACTGCTCGGATTCTTGCAGGAATTGCTTTTGGTATGTATAGCTGTTGGTGTAATACCTCATTATATCGGAGAAATCTCAGATCCTGAAATACGAGGCTCACTAGGCACTATTCTTGCAATTTTTTCCTTATTAGGATTTTTGTTTATAAACATTGTAGGCTTTTATGTGACTATTACAACCTCTTCGTGGATTACCTCAGCAATTCCGGTTATTTTCTTAGTGAGTTTTATATGGATGCCGGAAAGTCCGTATTACTTAATCAAGATTGGAGAATTCGAGAAAGCGGAAAAATCTTTAGCAAAATTTAAAGGAACAAGTGATATTGACGATGATTTTAGAATTCTAAAAGAATCTGTTGTCACACAAATTGAACAAAAGACAACAATTTCAGAATTTAAGCAAAAATCGAACAGAAAAGCTTTGTTTATTATTTTTCTTTTACTAAACGGAAAACACATGACTGGAATTAGTCCAATTGATGCCTATGCTCAACTAATTTTCCAGGAAGTTTTTCCAACAATATGTCCTCTTGTCATAATACTAATTTACTACACAACTAGATTAGTTATGACAATTTTGAGTTCTTTTGTGACTTACAAAATCGGACGCAGGCCTTTACTATTAACTTCTTTTTTTGGCTGTTTTATTACTTTATTTTTTCTCGCTTTGTATTTACATCTCGAAATACAAAACGCTGCATTTCTTCCCGTTTTATTTTTAGAGGGTCATGCAATTTTTTACAGTTTTCTAACACCTATACCTTTATCAGTTTTAGGGGAACTTTTCCCAATGAATGTTAAAATTTATGCATCAGTATTTTACGAAGTTTATCTTTATATTATAACAGTTTTTGTTATCGAAATTTTTCAAGAATTGTCTGATCTTTATGGCGTAGAGATACCTTTCTTTGTATTTTCTATTTCGTGTTTAGTTCATCTAGTTTTAATTTACAAATTTGTTTTTGAAACGAAAGGAAAAACATTGTGTGAAATACAAAAGTGTCTTCAAGAAAAATACCCACAAATAAATAAATAAATAAAAATTTTTTAAAATAAAGTTGAGTGTTTTTGTAAAATACCTACTAATTACATACCTACCTACTATATCGCTCGCTTTTTTATTATTAATAACCTGCAGGTTATGAATGATAAAACTAGAAAGTAAAATTAGTATCTAAATATGGCTGTTATGAATGCCATAGCCATGGCAAGAATTATTCACGCATTGTTTTTAGTGTCTGAAAGTTTATAATGCAGGTACTATAAAAAGATACTTGTTTATCACACCTGAATCATAATCTCAGATTAAAACCCGCTTTAGCGAGCGAATTTACTTATTTTATCAATCAACATTTAATAAAAGATTGTCTGTGTCTAGTACACTATAAATTATTGATTTGCCTTTTCGAGACTAAAAAGATCCGAGTAGAGTCGGCTGGCACATGGGCTTATTATAAATTTTCCAATAGGCCTTTTGGTACTAGGACTAGGCCCACCCAATTTATTGTAAATTTTTTTTAATATTCGAAACTCCCTTAGGGTTTAAACTCGGAATTCCTATTTTACATTTTATAAAAAAATTGGGTATTACATATTTGTTTGTATCTAACCCAGAAGTCACAGATAAAGTTGTATAAAAACTAGAAGCCATAAGCAACAATTTATAAAAATGGAAACTGTAAAAGGCATTTTAATATACCAGAAACTTTAAAACACATTTTATAAAAATTGAGTGTCATAAAAGATTTTACAAAAATCAGAATTAACAAGAGACATTTTGTAGCATTTTTATCAAAATCAAAATTTATGGTTTTTTGATAAAAATTAGGAGTCATAAGCAACAATAATATATCTATATAAAAATAAAACCTGGAATAAGTTTTTATTAAGATTACTATAAAAAATCGCCTTTTGTAAAAAAAACTTATTAGAAATAAGTAAAAAAACATTTTATTTATACTTTTTTTATCAATACCAGAGATCATAAGCGAAATTTTACAAAAACTGGAAGTCGTAGGCGACAATTTATTAAAATAGAAACTGAAAAAACATTTTATAAGGATTGCATTTAAAAAAATGTATTAAAAATTGTAGACCTCATTTTATTAAAATTAGCTTCCAAAAATTTTTTTTAGAAAAATCAGAACTCACGGCGGGCATTTTATAGTTTTTTATCATCAAAACCAGAAGCCGCATATAATATTTTATAAAAAATGAGAGCCGTAGGCGACAATTTAAAAGAATAGAACCTACAATAAAGATTTTATAAACTGGCTGTAACATATTTATTTATAAATAAGTGAAGTTTCCTAAGAATCATATCCCGGTGGGCCCCACGTACCCCCACTTTGACACTGCTACTATAGAGACGCTAATGCTTTAATCATTTATCAGAAGTAAAGAGTCTTTAATCCTTTACTCTCAGGATTAATAATGCACTTTAGTCCCTTGATATTTGATAGTCTATATATTAAATTTTTTTAAAGAGTTTCTTAAAATAGTTATTTAATACATAAATGTAGAATGTACGAGTACAACATAAGTTTACAAAAACTTATTTAACTCATTGTTTTACTCAACTTTCTTGAGTAACTAACAACAAGCAATTCTAAATAAATTAAATTTAAAAATTTTTATATAAAATTACTCGAAATCAAATTACACATAAATCAGTATCGAAATAATTATTTTTGCGCGATTGGTTGTTTTTATCAGTTTAGTAATTTACTGTGCCTGTTTCCACGACGGTAGGTTGCTGTTACTGGTTGCTACGTGTAACAAAACGGTAAGTAATTCACTTACCGTTCAGTGAACGGTAAGCAATTAAATAAAAAAAAACAATTTTGCGATTTATTTATTAAAATTAAATGTACAATTATTATAATTAATAGTAGTAATACCACTCGCATTTGAGTATCTAGTGTTAATAGACAAACATTCCGACGTAGAAGTCCCAGTTTGTTGTAATAGTCCACCAACATCGCTGTGTAAAATTTTATGAGCAAATTCAATTTTTTTTGGAGGGAATCTTCCACGTAACTCTCAGCCACCATTGATGAACGCCACCCACCATGTCTTTTTAGTCCCAACACATCAACTACATTATTCGCCAAAAGTGTAGCAGATGTGCGTCGAAACGAGTGTCCAGTAAAACCTTCAGGGGCTTGCAACTTTAAATACTTTGCAATTTTTGACGGCCAGCCTCCAATTGTGCCTTTTCCTGTGACTTGCCTAGTGCATTTGCCATTTCGATAGTTCAGAAATAAATGATCTGACGTTGGGTTGCTTGGTCGAATTCTTATGTATTTTCGAAGTATTTCCAAATGATGAACTGCTTCATTTTCTTTATTAATAACTGCGAACGTTCGCTGAATATTCGTTTTTGTATTTGGAATATTTCTATAAACATTTCTTCATGTTCTTCTATGTCACTCATTTTAATATTGTACAATTCCTCTCGTCTACAAGCGCCCGATACTCCCAATATCATTGCTACCTGCAAATATATTGTTTCCTTAGAACTCAAATGTACCACCTCATCATCTACAACATACCTTTTGAATTAAAAATTGTTCGTCTGGTGCTTCATTCAAGAATTTTTCTATGTCTTCTTTGGTAAAAATTTTAGCCTTCTTAGGCCAATATCCAATATTTTTTCTCTTAAGATAAGCAATTAATGTAGCAAACTTAGAAATATTGATAGCATCATGGAGAAAAATTGTACTCTTCAGCGTAGAATACTCCGCCCATAAACTGCCTGGAGCCTTCAAGTGTCCACTTCTCACCACAAAATACGCTAACAAGCTCTTTTCATTTACAGAAATCTTCTTTGCTTCACGCCATTCCTTAAACAACTTGTATGTCTGTTCATATCGGGTTTTAGATTTTTCTGGAATAATTGCCGAACATCCTTCTTGCCAAGCGTCTTCTAAATCATCCAGTAGATCATCACTATCGCTCAAATTTGCTTCGAAAACGGAACCACAAAACAGAACTATGTAGGAATGATTGTATCAAAAAGACAATTTTACTTGTTTGGAACAAAACCATAGGAACCATGGAACAGCCACCCAAAGTTTTCTGTTTCAGTCTTCTCGATTATCACAAATGTATTGATATAAATTATTATTATTATTATTCTAGAAACTCCAATCGCGCAAAAGACGTTATAAGCATGTCGAACGTTAAGGATTACCGTTCTCAGACGATAATTGGAGTCGTCGCTTCGCTCCTCCTCCAAACAATTGTCTTCGAACGGTAAGCATTCCTTACCGTTCTCCATACTTAATATACTATAAAATACTTGTTTGTTCTTTAAAAGTACTCCCATCTCGCATGCTCATCACGCCTGCTTTAAAATCTTACTTAAAAATTAGTTTGTAATGATTGCAGTGTACTATTATTAGTGATCTAATAGAATGTGTAAATACATATTTACATTGACTACTAAAAAATATAACAATATTAAAACTAAAATTACCTAATTTTATTTAAAATTAATTTTTATGACCACAACTAAAAAAATCAGTTTTTTATGTAGCACCTATAAAAAACACAAAACTGCTATTAATTATGTAGGTATGTAATTTGACAACCTTTTTATTTTATTTTTTATAACATTTTAATTGTTTTAAACGTGTGTTAAAACTTTCGTTATCAAGTTACTTTTGGTCGTTTATGTACGCTCGGTTAAAACGAAAATGACGCCTCTATTCCAATAAAATTTTGCAAAAAATTTAGATAAATTAATATATATAACTTATTGTATTTTTAAATTTGCATTAAATTTTCGGATGATTATATAATTTTTTTATATTATATTATTATTTATAATTATAAATAGAAATGGTTGTGGTTACAGATTTTAAGACAAACACTACAAATTTATTTAAGAGCGCATTTCATTTTAATCATTTTCATTTTGACCGAGTAGTCTTGAATAAATTGCTACACCAACAACAGTATTAATGTGCAGCAAAAGCGTTTTTACGTTTCAGTAAAAGTGTGTTTATATAACTCGTTTTTAGCATTTTTTATTAATCTGCATTTAATACGTTGACGTCATCAATAAATGTTCGATTAATAATATTGTAACGACATAAATATAGACAATTTAATTATTAATATTTAAAGTAAATTGCATAAATAATAGATGTCATATTATCAATATTTATTTTTAATTACGTTAATAACTAATTGCTACTTACAGATTCAGGTACGTTGTCATAAACTAGGTAGTTTAAGGAACAAAGCTATAAGCGCACTATATCTTTAATATCGCTATACTATTGAAATAATGATCGTATAGTAAGATTTCAAACGTCAAAAGTTTTAAACATCTCTAAGCTCTAAAGGGTTAATGCATTATACCTCTAATTGTCGTTTACAAAAAATTAAAAGCTTTTTTTTGGCGTTTCTTTACCTCTAGTTATAGTCTTTCTTTCTTTTATAAATTTTCGTTTGTTTCTTTAGAATCTTTCTTCGTTTTTCATTTTCAGTTTTTTTTGTAAACCTTTGTTGTTTTTCGTTACTTTTTAATTGATGTTTATCAAGCTTCTAAAGTCGTCGTTTCTTTTTCTGAAATTCTTTTTCACCCGTCTTTTTCAACTAGTTCAGAATCATCTTGATTTCTTCTGCAGTCTTCCCTAACTTTTCTTCTCTTTCAAAAGTGTTTTATGCCTTTAGAAGTCTTCATTGTTTTTTTATTCTGTTTCTTCTAGACGACGTCTTTTAACTTTTAAAATGTTCTTTTACTCTTCATTTTCTACTAACCGACGTTTTGACATTTCTTCTTCCTAAAACCATTTTTGAAGCTGTCTTAAAAGCTATTCTAGATCCTCCAAAATTTTTCTTTTTCTTTTAATCGACGTGTTTCGTTGTTTTGATTGTGAGCTCCTCTCTATTTAAAGAGTAAGATTTTTAAACAAAAAATTTTAGTTTAACATCAAATTAATTTTCACAAATAATTCAAAAATATCTATCAATAATTAAACAACATTTTAACCTAAGTGAAAGGAATAAAAATACTCAAACTCAGGCTGAATCAATAGGTTTCACAGAGCTTAGTGACCCTAATAAGCATAGATACAAAACCGTATTAGCTAATCAACATTTAGTATTTTTTTGTTCATCATATTGTCAATTACTAGGATTTGTAGGGTGCAAAATCAAATTTGTTTTATTCTAAATCCTACTGTGCCAAAATTAATGCTCTGTCACGTGACTATCAACCAATAGAGTTTCAAATACAATTAAAGACTTTAAGCTAGTCAAACTATACACAAGTTTGTAAAAAAAAATACGACAGTTGAGTTAATAACAAGTGAATTGTTATTATTATTAAAGACATAATTTCCTATCTTTTATCTGAATGTAAACACTGACTTGTCATTTTGTTTCGTCTGTAAAACATTTTTTTAACTTAAAAAGTTTTATTTGTTAAAATACTTGTAACAAAAAAATTTGCAATTATTTGTTTATTTATTTCAAATGCAAGTCATCACATTTCAATGTCCGCCCTTTATCAGATAAACCTCTCACCATTTTAAGCCGATAAAATCTTTTATCATCTCCGACAGTCTATAAAACTCCATCATTACAGTATTAACCTTTGAAATAAGCAATTCAGTTTAGAATCATCATGACTGAGCCAATCGTAACCGTCGAACAGGGCCAACTCCAAGGAAGAGTCTCATCAAATATCGACAACAAAACTTTTTACAGTTTTCAAGGCATTCCATACGCAAAACCACCAACTGGCAAGCTCAGATTCAAGGTAATTAAACTCAGAATTTAAAACGTGATTAAATACTGTTTCAAGGACCCACAACCGGCGGAAAAATGGACCGGAGTCAAGGACGCCACAAAAGAAGGAAGTGTTTGCTACTCAAAACACATGCTTTTTAATAATATAATTGGGTCAGAGGATTGTTTGTATTTAAATGTTTATACTCCGGACCTGTCAAAGAATTTAAAACCAGTAATGGTTTGGATTCATGGCGGGGCATTTAAAAGCGGCTCAGGAAGCACAGATATCTACGGTCCTGAGTATTTACTAACTCAGGATGTAGTCGTAGTTACGTTTAACTACAGATTGGGAATTCTGGGATTTCTTCAATTTGAAGATGCAGCTTTGGAAGTTCCCGGAAATGCTGGAATGAAAGATATGGTAATGGCTTTGAGATGGATCCAAAAAAATATCAAAAATTTTGGTGGAGACCCTAACAATGTTACGATTTTTGGGGAGAGTGCTGGAGGAGCTTCAGTTCATTACCTGGTGTTGTCACCTTTAGCCAAAGGTTTGTTTTCTAATTTGAAACTCAATTTACCCAAATTTTTTAAGGACTCTTTCATAGAGCTATAGCACAAAGTGGTACTGCTATAAATTCATTTGCGAGAGGTCGCAGTGATATAGTTTCGCATTTATCTTCTGAATTTGGTACAAAAAACGAAAAAGAGATTTTGCAACGTTTAGTTGAATTACCAGTTGAGAAACTTTTTGAACTTTATGAAAAAATCGTTGCTGTATGTAACCACTACTTCATTTTTTGTTTCGTAATTTTTATTTATTTGTTTTCAGATTTGTGAAGGTTTGAATAATGCTGGTGGTAAACTCCCGTTTGCTCCTCTCATTGAAAAGCCTTCAATTAATGCGTTTTTGGCTGAAGAACCCCTGAAAATTATAAAATCTGGTAATTACAATCAAGTACCTTTAATTTTTGGTTTTACAACAAGAGAAGGAATGTTGATTGAGCAATTGATCAAACCAAGAAAACCTACAATGCCGAGAGATTTTGAAGCTTCAATTCCTTATACTTTAGAGCTTGAACGTGGCTCAGAAATTTCGAAGAAAGTTGCCCAAAAAATCAAAGATTTTTATTACAGAGAGCCAAACTGCGAAGATGTCCTTGACAAATTCTACATTGTAACAAACCAAATTTTTGTTGATTTTCTTCTAATTAGTTTTTTCAGATTCATACTGACAATTACTTCTTGAGAGACATAATTTTTGCAGTCCGCCACCATGCAGTAACCGCCAAATTTCCAGTTTATTTGTACCAAATGTCAGTTGAAAGCAGTCTAAATATAATGAAAAGACTCTCAAATATTACTGCACCTGGTGTAGCACATGGTGACGATATTGGATACTTGTTCAAAACAAAACTTTCTTCTGAGTTACAACCAGGAAGTTTAGAAGAAATTTCGGTTAGACGTTTTGTTAAAATTTGGACAAGTTTTGCCAAAAATGGAAATCCAGATATACCAGAATGGAAACGAGTAACTAAAAACGAAATCAACTTTATAGATATTGGAGAGAAGCTAACACCTAGAGTAAATCCAGAACCTGAAAGAATGAAATTCTGGGAAGAACTTTACAAAAATAAACCTCTGTACACAATTTAAATTAATTTGTTTAAATAATAAGATAAAATATATTTTTTCCTTAATGTGTTTCTTTGTTATGACTTGATAAACTATCACAGTTGACCCCAGACAAGTGAGTTAACATGTCTAACCCAATAATTACAATCGAGCAAGGAAAACTCCTTGGAAAAGTTTGTAAAAATATTTCCGGTAAATTTTTTTACAGTTTTCAAGGAATACCATATGCTCAACCTCCTCTTGGTCACTTGCGATTCAAGGTAAATAGTTTTTTAAATTTCGTATTGTTTTAAAATTGAGAATTAGGCACCACAACCACCTCTGCCTTGGTCAGGAATTCGCGATGCATTGCAAGAAGGCCCCAAATGTTTTAGCAAAGACTTGCTTTTGAATTTGCCAGCTCAAGGCTCAGAAGATTGTCTCGTTCTAAATGTTTATGCTCCTCAAGATTTTAAACCAAAACCTGTAATGGTTTGGATCCATGGAGGTGGCTTTAAGACAGGATCAAGTGAAACAGATCTACACGGACCAGAATATTTGCTTTCTGAAGATATTGTTTTGGTAACTTTCAATTACAGACTTGGCATTTTGGGATTTTTAAGGTTTGAAGATTCGAGTTTGGGTATTTCTGGAAATGCAGGTTTAAAGGATATGGTAATGGTACTAAAGTGGGTCCAGAAGAATATTGAATGTTTTGGTGGAGATCCTAATAACGTTACGATTTTTGGTGAAAGTGCAGGAGGAGCAGCAGTGCATTATCTTGTGTTATCGTCTTTGGCAAAAGGTAAAAAAATGTAAAAAACTTTTTCTATGTTGCTTTAGGATTGTTTCATAGAGCGATAGCTCAGAGTGGTTGCGCGTTAAATGGTTTTGCTAGAGGAGTACGAGATACGTCAAAACAGTTAGCTTTGGCTTTAGACATGCCAAATTCAAGTGAGAAAGAAATTTTAGAGCGGCTGATAACGTTACCAATTGATCGACTTTACGAAGTTTCAGAGGAAGTTACAAGTGTAAGTTTTTGATTGGTCAAAACTCTAAATAAAATGTTTTTTTGAAAAGATCTGGGGTTTAAAAAAAGTGTACGCTCCCGTTATTGAAGATTCTTGTGAAGGAGCATTTATAGCAGAAGAACCAATACAAATAATAAAATCTGGTAGTTACAATCACGTTCCTTTAATTTTTGGTTACACTTCAAGAGAAGGAATGATTGTACAAATGATGCGAAAAACACAACCAGTCATTCCAGATGATTTCGAAGAATTTGTACAACCTGTCTTAGCTGAACGTGGTTCAGAAATTTCGAAAAGTATCGCAAAGCAAATAAAACAGTTCTATTATGGGGAGAACACACCAGACAATTTTTATTTAGTAACAATCTATTTTGACGTCCTTTTCAAAAATAATACTAACTTTTCAGCTTCATACTGATACGTATTTTTTGAGAGACATCATTTTTACAATTCATCATCATATACTAACAGCCAAATTCCCAATTTATCTCTACCGAATGTCGATAGAAACAAAACTCAATATTTTTAAAAGAATTGGAAATATTACTGCGCCAGGTGTGTGTCATGGTGATGATATTGGGTACTTGTTCAAAACAAAACTTTCACCTGATCTGAAACCTGGAAGCTTGGAGGAAATGTCAGTAAAACGGTTTGTCAAGTATTGGACAAGTTTTGCAAAAAGTGGGAATCCAGGACCGGAATGGAAAGCGGTTAATAAAAATGAAATAAACTTTGTTGATATTGGAGAAGATATCACGACTGGTAGTAATCCAGAAGCAGAACGAATGGAATTTTGGAAAAATATTTACAGCATCAATCCATTATTTTCGGTCTAGATTTTTAATAAATAAGATTTATTAGTAAATTGAGACTGTTTATACAGCTATCATAATTTTATAATAAATACTAATAAATATTTAATCTAGTTGCTTATAATAAGCTACATTTTAAAATGTAATATAGGTTTTATATATTTTTTGAAAATATTTTTGAGATTTGAGAGTAATAAGAAAGGTTACAAATCTTAAGTAAGACTGGCTTTATTTTCTAGTAAGAAATAATAATAAGAACAGGGCCGGACTGGAACACAGGCTTATCGGGAATTTCCTGGTTGGTCTTTTGGTAATAGAGCCCTCTAGCTTCAGCAATAATTTTATTTACTGCAAAAAATTTTTAAACATGTTTTTTGCTGACGTTTGGCTTTATTATGTTTATGAAGCCTTCTCAAAGATTAAATTTGCAATTCTTATTTTATATTTTATAAAAAAATTCAGTAGCATACAAAACATTTTATAAAAATTGGAAGAGAGAGATTCATAGCTTTTTGTGTCAAAACCAAAAACTTATCAGAAAGTGTACTAAGACTTATTCTATAAAAATCAAAATTAACAGGTGACAATTTGTAGCTTTTTATACCAAAATTAGAAACCGTAGGTAACACTTTACAAAAATGAAAGCCACAGGTATAAAAATAAAACCGACGATAATGACCATTTTATAAAAAATTCAATAGGTCATTTTTCATTTATATACGGTTGTCTGTCTGTTTTCAACACATAATCTGTATTAGGTAGCAACATATACAACAATGTGTTGAAAAGAGACAGACAACGGCATAAAAATAAAAAATGGTGTGTATAAAAAATACGATTTTTTGTTAACAAGACAGAAAATTGGAAATCGTAGAGCACATTTTATAAAAATTAGCTGTTACAGAAACCATTTTATAAAAATCGGAATCAGCAGGTCACATTTTCTATTTTTTTAATACCAAAACTAGAAGCCGAAAGCAATATTTTATAAAAAATAAAAACCACAGGCCACAATTTATAAAAATAGAACCGGTAATGGACATTTTATAAAGATTTTTTTATAAAAATCCATTACCAGATTTTATAATTTTTAAGGGTTTTTCAGCCAAAAACGCATTAATTGAAGGTTTTTCAATGAGAGGAGCAAACGGTAGATTACCACCTGAATTACTCAAACCTTCACAAATCTGAAAACAAATAAATAATAATCAGAAAACAGAAAACATGTGGTTATATACAGCTACGAAAACTAATTAGAAGAAAATCAACAAAAATTTAGTTTGTTACAATGTAGAATTTGTCAAGGACATCTTCGCAGTTTGGCTCTCCGTAATAAAAATCTTTGATTTTTTGGGCAACTTTCTTCGAAATTTCTGAGCCACGTTCAAGCTCTAAAGTATAAGGAATTGAAGCTTCAAAATCTCTCGGCATTGTAAGTTTTCTTGCTATGATCATTTGCTCAATCAACATTCCTTCTCTTGTAGTAAAACCAAAAATTAAAGGTACTTGATTGTAATTACCAGATTTTATAATTTTCAAGGATTCTTCAGCCAAAAACGCATTAATTGAAGGCTTTTCAATGAGAGAAGCAAACGGGAGTTTACCACCTGCATTATTCAAACCTTCACAAATCTGAAAAGAAATAAATAAAAATTACGAAACAAAAAATAGGAGTAGTGGTTACATACAGCAACGATTTTTTCATAAAGTTCAAAAAGTTTCTCAACTGGTAATTCAACTAAACGTTGCAAAATCTCTTTTTCGTTTTTTGTACCAAATTCAGAAGATAAATGCAAAACTATATCACTGCGACCTCTCGCAAATGAATTTATAGCAGTACCACTTTGTGCTATAGCTCTGTGAAAGAGTTCTTAAAAAATTTGGGTAAATTGAGCCTCACATAGAGAACAAACCTTTGGCTAAAGGTGATAACACGAGGTAGTGAACTGAAGCTCCTCCAGCACTCTCTTCAAAAATCGTAACATTGTTAGGGTCTCCACCAAAATTTTTGATATTTTTTGGATCCATCTTAAAACCATTACCATATCTTTCATACCGGCATTTCCAGGAACTTCTAAAGCAGTATCTTCAAATTGAAGAAATCCAAGAATTCCCAATCTGTAGTTAAACGTAACTACGAGCACATCCTGAGTTAGTAAATACTCAGGACCGTAGATATCTGTGCTTCCTGAGCCGCTTTTAAATGCCCCGCCATGGACCCAAACCATTACAAATTGTAAAAAAACACTACTTTTTCTTAAAAATATAGACAATTAGAACTTGTAGAGCTTATTTTATAAAAATTAGCTTTTACAGAAGTCATTTTATAAAAATCGGAATCAACTCGTCACATTTTCCAGTTTTTTAATACCAAAACTAGAAGCCGAAAGTAATGTTTCATAAAAAATCAAAGCCACAGGCCACAATTTATAAAAATAGAACCGGCAATGGACATTTTATGAAGATTTTTTTATAAAAAAAAATCGTTTATTGTTAAAAAAAAATGAAAATTGTAGAGTTTATTTTATAAAAATTGGCTGACACAAAAACTATTTTAAAAAAATCAGAACCAACAGGTGACATTTTTTAGCTTTTTTGTAACAAAATCAGAAGATGTAGGTGACAATTTATAAAACTAGAAGACCGCAATTTATTGAAAAGAACATTTTATAAAAGTCGCAATCAAAAAAAATCGGAATAAATAGAGGACATTTCACACCCTTTTTATCAAAACCAGAAACCATATGTGACATTTTATAAAAACTAAGAGACACAGCCATCAATTTATAAAAGTAAAACCGGCATTTTATAAACATTTTTATTAAAAAAATCGCCTTTAAAAAAACAGAAAATTGGAAATTGTAAAGCATATTTTACAGAAATTGGCTGCTACAAAAGCCATTTTATACAAATTGGAATTATAGAAGACATTTTATTTATAACTTTTTTGAAAACTGGAAGGCATAGGCAACAATTTGCGGAGGCATTTTAATATTGGTACATATTATAGAGACTGTAAACTACATCCTATAAAAATTGGCTATCACAAGAGGCAATTTATAAAAATCCGAATCAGTAGAAAGACAACTTATGACTATTTTTTATCAAAGTAGAAGGCGTAGAAAATTTTTGAAAAAACTAGGAGTAAAATTTTATGAAAATTGCAATCAAAAATCGTCTCTTTGTAAAAAAATATACTAGAAATTTTAGATCTCATTTTATAAAAATCAGTTACCTCAAAAGCATTTTATAAAAATTAGAACCAACAGAAGACATTTTATAGTTTTTTTTTTGTTATTAAAAGCAGAAGCTATACACATATAACATTTTACAAAAATTGGGAGCCGTAGGCGACAATTTATAAAAATAAAACCTGCAATAGACATTTTATAATGGTTGCTATAAAAAATCGCCTTTTTGTAGTAAAATACCTTTTTTCAAGCGGCTACGACACATACATTTAAAAATTAGTGGGCCTCTCTAAAAAACATCCCCGTAGGCTTCAGATACCCCAATCCGGCACTGAGTAGAGATGTTTAACAAACTTTATAGAATTAATTTATAAAGTGAGCAATGAACAATAAAATTCATTAATAAACCGAGTTTCTTAAGAAGATAGGCAGCTAGAAATTAGGAAATCTATTGATTTTAGCCTACTCATAAAAAAATAGAGAAATTTGGTTTATGTTTTGTAAGAATCTTTAACCATGGATTAAATCCAAATGTGGTGTTGCATAATCAGTGAAATGATGTTTTAGTTTTTGCTGTAATATATTATATTTAGAACATTATTGTTCAAAAAAAATAGAGGTACGTTTTTTTTGATACATATACTACAATTACAGAATTAGATAAGTAGGTACGTATAAAATAAATATTACTAATAAAAATAAGAGGATATCTCGTCCTCTCAAGGTTTCAAAATAAATTTGTTTTTTTTTTTACTCTCAAATATGAGGAATGAAACTAATAATAAAATAATGATAGAGAAACGAGGACATCAAACATCAAAGGACACTTTCTAAAAATGTTGAGTCATCGCTCATCAAGGATCTATTGCCTAGACGGTAGACAACCATCAATATATCCAAAATAATTTATTTTTATTAAAACAAATAACTATTATTTTATCTCATAATCGTAATTTTGTTAAATTGTTTTATTTTTAAATAACAGGTATGTTAAATATTAAATATTTTAATAGTGCTTAATTAAAATTAAAATTCTTGCTTTTCCTAAATTGAGTATTGAGTAATTTAAAATATATTTTAAACCAACTCTAATTGTTGATAAGCTGATAAAGTACATTTCTCGAGTGCGCAACGAATGAAATAATGAGTTGCGTGATTTTTCAGGGTCATGTTTTGAACCTCTGATCCTTTATTCTCTAATACCAGACAGTAAATATTTCTTAAAAAATGGAGCAAAACACCATCACAATTTCCGAAGGCAAAATTACTGGCAAAACTAGCAAAAATTTCAACAATGAACTGTTTTACTGTTTTCACGGAATTCCATACGCCAAACCACCAATCGGACCCCTCAGATTTAAGGTGATTATTGTCCCAAATTCAGATAATTTTGACCAGAATTTTAGGCTCCACAACCGCCTGAACCTTGGAGCGGAATTCGGGACGCCACACATGAAGGAAGCGAGTGTATTGCCAGACATCCTGTGTTTAAAAAATTAATTGGTGGTGAAGATTGCCTCACGTTAAATGTTTATACCCGTGAAGTAATAACAGTTTTTAAAAAAACAATCTCAAAAAAAAATTTTAGTTACCAAAAGATGCTGGTAACAAGAGAAAACCTGTTATGGTTTGGATTCACGGTGGTGGTTTTACTTCCGGTTCCGGCAACTCGGAAATATACGGACCGGAGTTTTTGATGACTGAAGATATTGTTCTAGTCACAATAAATTACCGGCTTGGAGTCATAGGTACAAAAATTTTGACAAAGCAATTTTTGAAACTTGTTTTAAGGATTTCTAAGTCTGGAAGACCCAGATTTGGAAGTACCAGGCAATGCCGGGCTTAAAGACATGGTAATGGCTCTAAAATGGGTACAAAAAAATATCACAAATTTCTGTGGGGACCCAAACAATGTTACAATTTTTGGCGAAAGTGCCGGTGCTGCTGCCTCACATTATCTAATTCTCTCACCAATGGCTAAAGGTCTTTTCCATAAAGCCATTTTACAAAGTGGCTGTGCTTTAAATATTTGGGCAAAAAGTCGGAGATACACAACAGATTTAGCTAAAGTTCTAGGACTCAACACAACTGATGAAAAGAAGATTTTACGAGTTTTGCGAAGTCTTTCAATTGAAGATTTGTATATAGCGGCAGAGAAAGTCCCAGATGTTAGACAGAAAAAAATTGTGGCCAAAACTGATCGTATTTTTTAGCCCTTCATTGCGTGTTTTACAAGACCACACGGTCCAGTGATCGAAAAAAATCCAAAAGGTGCCTTTCTATGTGAAGATCCGGTTGAAATACTAAAATCAGGAAGGTACAATCATGTACCAATTATGGTCGGGTATACAACAAGAGAAGGAATGTTAAGTGAAATTTTACAAAAACCTAAACCTTTTAAACCAATCACTGATTTTGAACTTGCTGTTCCTAATTTTATGAAGATACAACGAGGTTCTGACCTTTCTAAATTAATTGCTAAAAACATTAAGGAGTTTTATTACGGTAATGAAGAACCAACTGACAAAAACAAAGACAAGTTTTATTTGGTAAGTTGGTAGAATTGGATAATAATTTGTAACACTGTGATTTCAGTTAGAAACTGATAATTTCTTTTTGAGAGAGTTGTGGCATACTGTTAAATATCACGTCTCAACATCTTCATTTCCGGTTTATTTCTACAGAATGTCGATTGAAACGAGTTTAAACATGTTGAAGAATGTTTATTCTGTTACTGAACCAGGTTTAAACCAGTTAAAAATTTTTGGTTTAATTAATACAGTGTTTTAGGTGTTTGTCATGCTGACGATTTGGGTTACCTCTTTTCAAATTTGCTAACGCCTGAAATAGAACCAGGAAGTGATGAAGATATTGCTGTAAAACGATTTGTAGCTCTTTGGACAAATTTTGCAAAATACAGTGACCCAAACCCTAAACAAAAACATCATGTTATTGATGTAAAGTGGAAACCTGTTACTAAATCAGAGATGAATTTTCTGGATATTGGGAAAAAACTAACAACAGGAGTAAATCCAGATCAAGAGAGAATGGCGTTTTGGGAAAGGATTCTAAACATTCATCCTAACAATAAACTGTAATTTTGAAAAAATAAACAATGTCACCTATTTTGTATTTTTTTCTCTCTGAAATCAAAGTCCAAGTTTTGTTTATCAATCAGTGATAAGCGATACAGTGACTTGAAATTATTCTGTGAACATGGTTGTGATTAAAATCGCAAGTGGTAAAATCAGAGGTAAAATCTGTACAGATGCCCAAGGAAAAACTTTCTACAGTTTTCAAAATATACCGTATGCAGCTCCACCTATTGGAGAACTCCGATTCAAAGTAAAAATTTTGCAATTTCTGATAACGAGTGCAGAATAATATTTCAGGCACCTCAACCTGTACACCCATGGCAAGGAATCAAAAACTGTACAGAAGAGGGAAACGAGAGTGTATCTCGCCACATGCTGACAAAAAAAATTGTGGGCTCTGAGGACTGTTTAAATTTAAATGTTTACACTCCTGAGGTACACAAACAATTTTTTGTACTGATTTTTTACCAAAATTTTAGTTGCCCAAAAATGGCACTTTATCTCATAAACCTGTGATGTTTTGGATCCATGGAGGAATCTTTATGACAGGATCCAACAAAACTGAGCTATTTGGGCCAGAGTTTTTGATGCCAGAAGATGTGGTTTTGGTCACTATTAACTATCGGTTGGGAATTTTGGGCTTTTTGAGTTTGGATGATGTTTCGCTTGGAGTTCCAGGAAACGCAGGATTTAAAGATATGGTCATGGCTCTAAAATGGGTACAAAATAACATCCACTATTTTTCCGGTGATCCCGGAAATGTGACAGTTTTTGGGGAAAGTGCCGGAGCTGCTGCTGCACATCTTTTGATGTTATCACCAATGACCAAAGGTGGGATCAGTCTGGAAATTTGATTTTACAAGAAAGAATTTTCTAGGTCTGTTGCATAAAGTTATAGCTCAAAGCTCAAGTGCCCTAAACACTTGGGTTTTTGGAAAACGCTCAGCGAGTTTAATTGCACAAACTTTGGGATTCTCGAGTTCAGATGACCGGAAGTTGATTAAATTTTTGAAAAATGTGCCGGCCAAAGATTTACTGAAAGCACAAGTTAGAATTGACAATGTAAGAACAGGTTTCAATTCGAAAAATAATTTGGCAGTTTTAGAAAGATTTTTTGGAAAATAAGTATCGCTTTTTCGGGGCTGTTGTAGAAAGGTCTTCAAACGAAGAAGCGTTTTTGCCAGAAAGACCTCTTGATATTATTTTGAAAGGAAACTACAATCATGTCCCACTAATTATAGGATACAATGCGAGAGAAGGAATGGCGTTTGATAATTTGATACCTCACAGAGCCAAAGAACCTTTTTTCCGAAATATGGAACTGTCAGTACCTTTTTCGCTTAATATTGCAAGAGGTAGCACAGTTTCAAAAGAAATAGCAAATAAAATACAAAAATTTTATTTTGGTAACATTGAACAAAATAGAAAAGAACATTTAGTACAGTATTACGATGTACTTAAGTTTGTCTTTTAAAACATTTCTTTAAAATTTGTATTTTAGCTATGTACTGATACTTGTTTTCTCCGAGACATATATTTTTCCGTAAAACAGCAAGTCAAAACTTCAACTACACCAATCTATTTTTACAGAATGACCTTAGATACAAATTTAAATATTTTCAAAAAATTGGCAGGAGCGAAAACACCTGGTAACAACACAACACAACAAAATTCTAATTTTGAATATCAATTTTAGGTGTTTATCACGGAGATGATTTAGGTTACCTTTTCAAAACAATGTTTACACCTGAAATTGTACCAGGCAGTATTGAAAATATAGCCCAAAAGAAATTTACGAAAATGTGGGCAAATTTTGCCCGTTTTGGCAATCCTACACCTGATAATACTTTGACTCAGTGGAAACCTGTTGAAACTGATAGATTTTATTATTTAGAGATTGGTAAAGAAATGACAATGAAGATTAATCCGGAGCCTGAAAGAATGGCATTTTGGGAAGACGTTTTTAGATATAATCCAATGATTTCGAAGCTTTAAAAAATTAAATTTAAATTGTTTTTAATTTGAATTAAATAAATTAGTATTAGTAATTAATATATTGTAGATCACTCTCATCAAAAATGAACAAGTTTGATACAATCTAATACCGTGAGATCCAAAATTAAATAAATCGATGGTCATTGTGTCCCAAAATATATGATTAGTTCTTCGTTCTGACATTTTTTCGCAATAAATTTATTGCAGGTTACGTCAGTAATAAGTAAATTTTAATATATGTCAGTATTTAGAGTCTGGCAAAAATTTTCGTCAATTTTAGCCCGTCATTACTTTCGGAGCACTAAATTAAAGGTTATTATTCCATCATTTCACATTTTAATGTATCGTGCCATTAAAAAAAAAATTTATAGACTGTACAGCGTTAGAAATTACTTTTTTCATGAGAAAATATCTATTACCTATAATATTGAGTGCCATAATAGACCTGTTAAAGCACCATTTTTTTTTATTTTTTTAAGAGGGGCCAGAAGCGCGAGCCGCACACTGAGGCCTACGCCCATTGTGTGCTACCTCTCGGAATAGTACTACTGCAGTAGCCCTGTGCTTCTGATGAATATCGAGAGCCCAGGTATAAATCTCTGATGCCTGCAAATGCAGGGCAGTAACAGAGAATATGAAGAGGAGTTTCCTCATCTTCAGCACAACCTCTGAAAATCTCGTCCTCGCTGAGTCCGATGACGTGCAGGTGTCTTTTTAGAAGGCAATGTCCTGTATAGATGCCTACCACTAACTGAAGGTCTCTACGATTGAGACGCATCAGGTTTTCGCTGCGTGCCTTGTCCGGTCCTTTAATAAAAAGTCTGGATTGCCGCATGCCGTCTTAAAACTGCCATTCAGAGAGATGGTGAGATTCTATCCACTTATAAAGTGTGTCTTTCTGTCGTCTTTTAGTAACGCCAAGAGCCGGTTCTGCCCCGATAAATTCCATTTGTGAACCCTCTCGAGCCAGAACGTTAGCCCTCTCGTCACCCGTTAGACCACAGTGTACTGGTACCCAGCAAAGTACAACCTTTTTGTTGCACTCCGCCAGTTCCTGTAATTTGTTGTGACATTCCCAGACAAGTCCCGATGAGTTCCTGCACGATTGCAAGACCTGCAGCGAAGCCTGACTGTCGGTGCAAATGCAGATTCGCCTGTTTGACAAAGCCCTCTGCACACACTCAGTCTCACAAGCGAGCAAAGCGAAGATTTCCGCTTGGAAAACGTCAACATGTTTGCCCAAAGGTATTGAAATTTCAACACCGAGCCCACATATAGATATTCCTGAAGCCGCTCCATTGGGGTGAACCGACCCGTCAGTGTAGCAGACGAACCAGTACCCCGTTCTGAAGCTGCTCGTTTTTTGACACCATTTGTCACGTGGTGGAATGTTCACAAGATACTTGTGATTTGTAGCAATCCTGGGGGTTATACTGTCGTCCCACATTTCAAAAATGGAGTCCAAATTCAACTTCCTAGTGGATATTGTCCGATGACCCTTTCCGGTTGCTGTTTTCCACCGATTTGTACCGCGAAGCCGTAGGAAACCCATTGCAGCAGACTCTTCCACAACAAAATGAAGTGGTCAAATCCCCACAATGAGCTCCATGGCTGCGGTCGGTGTAGTTCGGAAGGCCCCTGTGATTGTCAGGCAGGCCAAACGCTGTACCCGTGCCAAACACTTTTTGGCCCAGGACGCACTCGATATGGTCCACCAGACAAGGGAGCCGTACGTGATCATTGGTCTGACAACATAGTTGTAGAGCCAAAGCATAACGCAGGGTGTAAGACCCCAGGTTCTGCCGACAGCTCTTCTGCACGCCCACAGCGTGCTCGTAGCTGTTCGCATCTTTTCTTCTACGTGTGATCTCCAGGTCAAACGGGAGTCTAAAATAACCCCCAAATATTTAACTTTATGATCTACACGTAGCTCTTCGCCGAAAAGCAGAGAGGCCACATAACGGTCCCACCCTTTTCGAGTAAAAATAACATGGCCTGTTTTCTTCGGATTTACCGATAGGCCATGGAAATTACACCATTTCTCAACGAGCCTGAGTTGCACCAATAGTTGAACGGCTATTAAAGCATCAAAATCAGTGTTATAATAGGTTTTTTGTAAACGAAAGTTACAAAAAAAGATTTGTAAATATTTACAACATGGTCAACATATTCGATGGTAAAATTTGACATTTTATAACGAAGTGAAAAGAAAGCATTGAAAAAAACTGCGCATGAGCGTCAAAATGTCTGTCAAGATACCTTGTTTTTAATTTTATTTAAAGAAAAGGTTAGTTGAAAAAGTGTTAAAAGTTATTAAACCATAAACCATATAGTCTTCGTACTCAGCAAAACCCAATATTAACCAAAATTCTAACAGCTTTAGCAAAACATTTTAACCAGACTCAACTGAAGATATTAATGAGTTAACTGTTGATCTTATAGACTCAACTGTAGGTCATAATAACCCACCTGTAGATCTAAGAGACTAGACACGTTCTATAGACCTAACTGAAAGTCTTATTGCCTCTACTGGTGGTCTAAGAGATCCCACAGACTACATTAACTCTTTTAGGTCAAAGTCTAGGTCATAACGCGTTGGACTAATAGTTCCTTTTGTAATTTTAGACTGATCGAATGCAACGTTGTTTTCAATATAAACGTTATATAAATAAATTTAAAAATTAATAGGATAATTTCAAGTTGAAATAATACTGGTGCTATATTCGTTTTTATAGAAAATTGATAAAATTGCCTGTTGTACCTAAGAAAAAGTATTGAAATGGGATACTACCGATAGTAGTTCAACTTGAAAGTAGCTCATAGAAATTTATTTAATCGCTCGTTATTTTTTTGTTTTTAACAATTTCAGTTGCATGTTTATTTAATTTAGTAATTTATTATGCAACACAGATAATTCATAAAATTTGCGGTATTTAGATAAGACTCGGATCTTCATTTAGAGATAAGAAAACTCTGCAACCAAAAATTTTTGTTTAGTTTATTTATTTTATCTAGATGAGCAGATATCGCAGAATGACTACACCTCTAATTAAAATCCATCAAGGTCAATTAATTGGAACAATTTCAAAAAATTTAGATGGGAACGACTTTTACAGTTTTAGGGGAATTCCTTACGCAAGACCACCATTAGGAAAACTGCGATTTCAGGTTTAAAAATTAAGTTATTATCTAGACATAGAAACGTTTTTTGAAGGCTCCACAACCACCTTTACCTTGGAAAGGAGTTTTTGAAGCCACAAAAAATGGTAATTGTTGTTATTCCAAGGATTTGTTTTCAAAAAAGTTTGTTGGATCAGAAGATTGTCTGAATTTAAATGTTTACACACCTACAGTAAGTACATAATTATAGCGAAGTAAAATTATAGAACGGAGTATTCACTCGCCGGTTGTTGGCTAAAACCCACATAAAAATATCTATGAGAAAGAGAAAGCAGTAGTAGGTTAATTTTCCCTGCGCTTGGAACTAAAAATTTCATAATTAATTTCACAAAAAAATACTGGGATAAAGAGAATTAGATTTCTAATATTTGTATTAAAAAAAATACTTAAACATTTATTAATAAAGTATTTTTTATTAACTTTTTAAAAACAAATATTACGTATTTAGTTTTCTATACAGAGTAATGTTTTTATTTGCTCATGCCGAGGATTTCAAAAATAGGGAACACGTTATACAAACGATAAGCAACTTTAGGAAAACCAACTACAAATGATCCAAATGAAATGACTCTGGAAACACTGTCAAAGGTATTGTCAACAATGTTGACATTAATTCAACGCTCTATGGCTTAATTTTGGAAATTAAATTTTTAAACACTAGCAAAGTATAATGTGTTGCCTATTCTTGGGCTTTCAGACGTGAGCAAAATCACTTGTTCACCCTGTATGACAAGCGGGTGCCTCTCAGAGTGAACAGTCCTATGTTATTACTTATAAATCTTATTATTAGTAATTACGTAACTTTTTAAGTTACCTGCCACAACGTCACAGTTATTACCGGTTATGGTGTATATACACGGTGGAGGCTTCACAAGTGGGTCAAACAGTTCGGAAATCTACGGTCCAGAATTTCTAATGACCCAAAATGTTGTTCTTGTTGTCATAAATTACAGGCTGGGTTTATTAGGTATAGTTGCTGCATTTTTACAAGAAAATGTGACTAAAGTTGTACATAATATTTACAAAAACAACTTTAAACAGTTTACCAGTCCACAACAAACTTTTCATGGCTAAATCTAAACATAGCACCCAATTTATATTAACAAAATATTTGTCATTTGTGTCACCCCTATATCAGTCAGCATTTTGATCACATCACTTCGACTACTTTATTTCGACTTAAAGCAGCTTTTATTTTCTACTAAAAGAGTTAATTTGGTTAAAATTTATTGTAAAACTTTATTTCTATACTTAAAACCTAGTAATATTCAACTTAAGCCACATATTCTTATCGAATTGCATCAAATATATCAATAATTTTTTTTTTAATTGATAAGGTTTTCTAAATACGAAAGAAATCCCAGGAAATGCTGGATTCAAGGACATGGTTATGGCCTTAAAATGGGTTCAAAAAAATATTGAACACTTCAATGGTGATCCAAACAATGTTACAATATTTGGAACAAGTGCAGGAGGTGCCGCTGTTCATTTTTTAACTTTATCACCAATGTCTCAAGGATTATTTCACAAAGCAATATTACAGAGTGGTTGTGGCTTAAATCCATGGTCTAGAGGAAAAAATTATGATAAAGAAGTTTTTGAGTTTTTTGGTTTTAGAGAAAAGATTTTGGAACACTTAGAAAATGTTCCAGTTGAGGAAATTTTGCAACTGCAGGAAAAGATTCGTTTTGTAAGAATTTATTCAGATAATAATTTTCTATTTTATTTAATAAGAATAATAGGTTTTAGATGCAAGCAATCCAGCTTTTGGCCTAGTAATAGATCACGGAGAAGACGCTTTCATGCCACAAGAACCACTCGATGTTATTTCATCAAAAAAATTTCAAAATGTGCCTCTAATGATAGGTTTTGCCAAAAATGAAGGTCTAGTTGTTGAAAGTTATAATCCGGCAAGACTAGTAAACGTTTTAAATAATTTCGAAAGTCATGTTCCGCATTTTCTTGGATATGAAACCGGAAGTACTGAAAGTAGAAAAGTGGCGAAAGAAATTAGAAAAAAATATTTTGGAAATGAAGAAATGACTGATAAAAATAAAAACAAATTTTACAAATTGGTCGGTGATAATTTATTCGTGTACGGAATTTATTCAGCAGTAAGAAAACACGTGGAAAATTCCTTCACTCCGATATATTTCTACAGAATGTCACTAGAAACTTCGTTAAGGTTTTTCCAGTTCAAAGAAAGTCAGAAAGGTGCCGCTCATTGCGATGATATTGTCTACCTTTTCAAAACAATTTTTACTCCTCCTCTATCAGAAGATTCCTTGGAACACAAGTCAATAAAAAAAATTGTAGAAATATGGACGAATTTTGCTCGATGTGGAAATCCAACTCCGGTTTGGGAAAGTGCCAACCAAGACAAATTAAAAATTTTGGATATTGATAAAGAATTGACTTTGTTTGATAAGATTGAAGATGAAAGTTTAGATTTCTGGGATAAAATCTATTCAGAAAGTACTACTGGTTATAAATTTGTTTGTTAAAAAAATGTGTTTTTTGTTACAAAGTATAGGTTACAAAAATAATAAAAAAATAAAATCTAAGTCAAATCCACAAATTTTATCAAATAAAGTTCGTACATAACCGTAACAGAGCGCTTTCGAAAACTATGTCACATCACCAGTGCCAAAGTGATGTGGGTTTCACTTGGATCTTTATTCTTTCATTATTTGTGTAAAAATCACCCCACTTTAAAGAAAAAAGAATGTTTCTATCAAATTTAAAATATAGTTTTATGATTTGATATTGTTTTTAGATTAGTTTTACCCGGTTAGCACTATTGACCATATAATCAAGTAATAAGAGTTTATCAATTGACAAAAGATTTACTTTGAATTAGTCTTAGAGTGTTTAGATAAATAACGGAAAAATGTTAAATAAACAAATATAAATAGATAGGAAATCTATGTCGAAAAATTCGGAATTTTATATGAATGTAATGTAACAATTTTTAAAAGTTAATATTCTTTTTGCAAAATTCTGTTTGCCACATATTTATTAATGAAATGTGATCATCTTGAGAGCTCTTACTTCCATTACTTTGAAGTATTTTGTAAACCGTCTGACTACATCATTTCAGTTAGAGTTAGAAAATGAATCCTTTGTAAAGTTTGAAGTATAAAGGTAAGAACAAAGCGAAAGTGAGGCAACTTTATTTTAATTAATATTTGCAAGTCGGATACATTTCACAACTCCATTCATCTTTTCACAAAAATATAGATAAATAAACACAAATTGCAAACGAGAAGTTTCCAGGGAGAGGTCTCTTTATAATCCGAAAGGCAAATTAAGATAAGATGAAAGTGAGTTTTATCGCACTAGGTTCAACGTACCTATTGTGATTAGGTCCATATTGATTATCGAAATGTGGGTTAACATTTTTATTCATACCAAATAGACAAGGCAAATATTTACTTAAAGTAAAATTTGTACAAACAGTTTTTCCGTTTGAATTTTTTTTATATACAAAAAACGGACCATTTCTCGTGTTTGCTGAGATAATAAAGGCGGTAAAATGGTTTATGACAGATGATGGGCAGATTAATCTACTGACACCATTTTCCGAATTAGTCATTAAACAAATTTCAAATATGAATCTATAAACTAAAAACTTAGAATTTTAGAGATTCCCCGAAAAAAATTGATTTCAAAATCAAATCAAAATTTTGATTTTTTTTGAAACAATACTGTGGGAGAATTAATAACTTGTTATCAGAAAAGATACAGTTATGGGATTATATAGACCTGAATAAGACTATTGTCGCAGAGATATTGCATTAGTCGATGTAGTGAAGGTGATGGTTAACGACTTGAGCTGGGACTAGACCCTTCAAAGGTAAGTCCCCTAATTTACAAATTTTTATTTCACACAATTCTTAACAAAATTTAAAATTTTTGTTTTTATTTAATTTTACTTATTTTTTCTATTTTTCAAAACAATTTTATTTGTTTCTTAATTATTTTACTAATTTTATAATAAAATATTTAGTTTAAATAATTTGTTGTTCAAAAAATTAAATTCTTCTATCAAAAATCGCAAATTACAATGGTCCTTTCAGAATAAGCCATGGTATGATTAAATTAACATTTATGGTAAAAGATAACAAGAAATACAAATAGGTCGTTATTTATACCTACTGGTTGTTTCATCTACTTCCATAGAGCATATTGATTGATAACAAGTGTTTTTACAAGTTTTGTCAAAATTTAATAATTATGTCAATAATAATTTAATTTAATTACAGACGGTTTAGAATTTTTTTTATTGACTTTATTACAAAAAAAAATACTTTCTTTACAATCATGTATCACACGACCCATGTTCCCTAAAATTATTTACAAAGAGGTTGTCACCCTGGCAATAAGAGTGTTTTTGTATCGTGATTATACTGCTGCCAAGTGTCTCCCCCGCAAACAAAAACGACAAGTCCGAGCATTTTTTTTAAATTAAATTACAGAAAAAAAAACTGTGAGTGAGTCATTTTCAATGGACCATCCTGTATATTCTCAAAATTTCAACATAAGTATGTATTAAATTTTAATAAAATAAATATACAGAGTAACTTTAAGTAATGCATGAAATTCTTAATTCTTTTGTTTTTCTAGAAATGAATACAAATGCAAAAACCGATAACTTGTCACATTTAAAGAAGGTCAATTCTGACATAATTGGATCACTCGCAGTGACCGTCTTCTGACGTCATCACGTATTTTTTAAATAACAGAAAACGATTTTTCTTTTATCATTAGAAATCTTACCAAAAAAGGTTTTGTAAATATGCGAGATTATTTTGCATTCGGATAAACAAAAACAAGGAAAAAATAGTATATTATATATCAAAAGACTGAACTGCATTATTTAATCGAGAATTAAAGCATGAAATCTGAGAACTCCACTAAAGAAATTAAGAAAATCCAGTTACGTCAGAATTGAACGAATTAAGCTCCCTCAATATAAATATATTTTAAATTTAGAAAAAAAATTCTACGACTTTTATGCTTTACTGTAAACTCTCTTTGTATATAAAAAATCGATATGTCAATTTTCTAGTTCTTCGTTTTCTTCTTGACGTAGCTATTTTTGTTGTTCTTTCTTTTTTAATCGTCGTTTTTTAAGTTCTTTCATTGTTCGTTCTTCTAAAGCCTTCTTTTTTAGGTTTCTCTTTTTGCCAATTGCTTGTCTCTATCCAGTTGTTCTGCTCCATATTCTCTGGTTTTCTCCAACTATCTGAATTTTTTTTGTTCAGTTTTTTCTACAAATCGTTTTTTATCAAATTCTTCCTTATCTTCCAAAAACTGTTTTTCCAAATGTTCTAAAATCTCATTCCGTTCTTCCAGAATTCTTTATTGTTTCCCCAGAACCTTCTATTCTTCTCTTTCTTCCAACCAACGTCTTTAAAGTTCTCTTAAATTTTCTTTTACTCTCCTTTTATCAAACGTCGCTTCCTAAATTTTTCCTATAAGAAACGCCGGTTTTTAATTTGTCTAAAATCTTTTTCTTCAATATTTTTTTTTCTGAATTCCTTTTTATCCTCCAACCGTTTTAATAAACCGTTTAGCTGCTCTAAAATTTCTTTCGTTCATCCAGGATTTTTCCTTGTTTGTCCAAAACCTTCTTCTGTTATAACAAGTGTTCAATTGAAAAGTTCGTCAAGTTAACTTTGATACGTCAAATCTCTCATGTATTCTGACAAATTTTTCTTCCAATTGTTTGTCTCTATCTAGTTGTTCTGCTTCATATTCTTTAGTTTTTTAACTTTCTGATTTTTTTGTACATTTTTTTTTACAAATAGTTTTTCATCAAATTCTTCTTTATCTTCCAAAAACCTTCTTCCAGCTGTTCTAAAATCTCATTTCGTTCTTCCAAAATTCTACTTTGTTTCTCTAAAACCTTCTTCCGTTATCCACGTTTTTCAAGTTCTTTTAGAATCTTCTTTTACTCTTCTTTCATCAAACATCGTTTCCTAAGTTTTTTCTATAAAAAACGCCGTTTTTAATGTTTCTAAAATCTTTTTCTTTAAATTTTTTTCTCTAAAATCCTTATTATCCTCCAGACGTTTTAATAAACCGTTTCTCCAGCTGTTCCAAAATTTCCTTCCGTTCTTTCAGAATGTTTCCTTGTTTGTCCAAAACCTTTTAGTGTTATACTTTTTCTTCCAGCCGACGTTTTTTAACTTTTTTTAAAGTTTTCTTTTACTCTTCCACTAAACGTCGTTTTAAATGTTTTTATAAAAAAGCAGTTTTTAATTCTTCAAGAATGTTCGTTTTCTTTAAAAAAAATTTTTTAATTATTTTTATCCTCCAAAAACAGTTCTTCCAGCTGTTCTAAAATCTCCTTCCGATCTTCTAAAACTCTTCTAGGCTCGTCCAAAACCTTCTATTCTACTTTTTCTTCAAGCCGACGACTTTCTAGTTCTAAAATCTTCTTATACTCTTTTTTCACTTTTCTTCTATTCTTCATCTTCTTATGAAAGATACTATTTATTTATTCGTCTATAATCTTCTTTAATTTTTCTAGAATTTTCGTAAAATCATTGTTTTTAAACTTACAACAATAAATAAAACGATATAAAAAGATAATTAAGTACAATTCAAGTAGTCCCTTCTCAAAGTACACTTAATTTTATTTTTGATACGAAATTGAGCAAAAAAAGTAAAAAAAAAATTTGAAACACTCAGTATATTTACTTAGAACGGTTCTTAAAATTTTTTAGTAAGTTTTTTGATAGATTAGATTTTTACAGAAAATTTTCCAATTCTACTTTTCATTTCATTCAAATCATTATTGTATTTTCTATGGATTCTGTTACTATTGTGTTCCTTCTGTACTACATTGTTAGCTTGTCAAATAACCAATTCACAATTAGGACAATTAGTAAAATAGAGCTAATTCAGTAGATCTTTTTTAATTTTTCGAATTCTACATTTTTTTCTAAACTTTATTGTTTCAACTATTTTAACAGATGAAGTTGCTTCCGCTCTCACTCATTCTCCTCTCCACCCTCATCACCTTTACCTCCTCCAAAAAAGAAAAATGCGAGGTTGTAACCCAAGAAGATTGTGAAAACATGACATCCGAGTACGAAAAGTACCGCGCCTGTATGGAACGCCGCACCAAACGTTCAACCGACTGCTCCGGGGACTCCTGCGACGACTGTGACTGCAACACCTGCAGCTACAACTCTTGCAACACTTGTGGTTCCTGCTGTGCTCAATGCTGCCAAAGCCAGACTTGCACCACGTCCAACTGCTGCCACCAAACCTGCCGTGCTGAATGCCGCTCCAACTCCTGTCGCAGCTCCTGCAAAAAACGATGCACGGAACGAGCCGGCTTCCTAGTCCAAACCTCTGAAGGTCAAAGTCAAGTCTCCCATAAGAGCGACAGCAAGCATAATATCACCACAGTAATACATCTCAATAATGTTATTAATAACACAAATCTGATTAATTTACCCATAAATGTGAATAATACAGTCTTTAATAATATTACAAATGAAGGAGGGCAAACTGGAGGATACTATGTAGGAGGAGGAGGAGGGCACATCCAGCAGCAATCGAAAGAAGGTTGTTGTACCACCGTGGGGCCTCGACAGTGTATCCCCCAAACAGAGTATCCCTTCACGAGATGTTTTCATCTTCGGCAGAAGACCTGTGGACCTATGTGTACCGCTCCCATAGTACACTACCAAAAACACGAAGTGTGTGATTCAGAACAGCAGCAACCGTGTCACCAACAGATCGTCTACGTGCCTCAACCCCAACCCAAGTGTGCTTATCACTCAACATGGCCGTATGTCACGTGTGGAAACTCCCAGGTGTCGTGTGATGGTTGCTATGACCACTACATCAAGCGAGAAGATCTCACCAAGTGCTCGAATTACTGCTATGATGATGGTTACGGTGCAGGACCGTACTACCGCCAAGGTCCGTACTACAGACCTGGGTATGCACACGTACCCTCCTGTTGGCAGACTGGTACTTGTGGAATGGAGGGTTATGGTGGACCCGAGTTAGGGTTCCCTTTTGAGTACCCTCCTCAGACTTATCCCTACGTAATTGAGGATTGTGAAGGAGAGAATTGCACTTTACCGCCCATACAGTGGAACGTTGAGGGTAAAAGAATGGTGGATATTACAGACGAAAAAGGGAAGAATGTACAATGGATCCCACCGGAGAAGTTGATCAAGATTGTAGCGACAGAAGATGGAGGAAGACATGGGAGGTATGCGGAAATTAGGATTAAGAAGCACAAGAAAAGCACAACCACGTATGCAAGTACTACAGAGAGGGTTACTGCCGAGACGGTTCCACCGGAAGTAACTGCGTTTTAACCTGAGAGCACATACAGTATTTTTTGTACTTAATTTTCTGGTAGGTTAGTTTCGCTTCAATGTAGGTTTGTGTTTGAAAAATTCTGACGTTTATTTTTTTAAGATTGTATGTATTACAGATGTGTAGATATTAGTGCAAAGCTTTAATAAATAACTATAATTTATCAATTGTCACAGTTTTATTTCAAAATCCACAAAATTCAGAGCTTAATGATGGTTTGAGCAACAATCACAACTGTGAAGCGGTTTGCCAAAAACCTTGTGATTATAGATATAACAGTTCTATTCAGTTTTATACAGCGTGTAAGAGTATTCGTAGTAAAAACTTATGGTAGCTAAATTGTATTACATTAAAATTAGTGCTTTTAAGTGGTCACACTAAACTCAGATTATAAATTCCTCTTAGTTCTTAACCATAGAGACTTCTTCAGAAAACCAGAAAAACAATTTAATGATTAAACTAGAATCAATGTTTCGCAAAGATTTGCTAAAGCTTGAGCTAAAGTTTTACTTTTCGCTCAATAAGGCATAACTTGAGATACAGCGTAGTTGTTCAGCATCTCTATCTATGGTCTAGTAAAAAATCTTTACATTACTATTAGACAACGTTCCAAAATATGCCAAAAAGTCTGAATTACAAACTTCTAACACCAAAAACACACAAAAAATCTCAAAACAAAATTTAACCAATATAAAAATTCTGTTTTTTAAATGCGGCGCCTGCGTTTTGAACTATGTTGCCCAAAACTATAGATAATACTAAAAATTAAGCTCCACAATTTATTGTAACGACACAGAAAAAACAAAAGTACTTAAATATTTAGAGAAGATGGCCAGAATTCCCCGAAAAATTACGAAGAAGCAGAGTCTTTACAACAAAATCGTTTCTAAGACCGACAGGAATAGACTAAGCTTTAAGCAGGTTCAAGATGCTATAAGATCTTAAAATTCCCATTGGTACTAATGCTACAACACCCCGTGGTTATTTTTGGACCACTCTAGAAAGCTTACTGGTCCTCACACAGTGCATGGACAGAGTTCCATAACAATCGAGTGCACATTTTTTGTTGTTCTAGAAAAACCTTAGATTTCGTAATTTGCTTGAGTACCAATAGGTGAATGATACAACAGCAGACATTCGATCTCTAAAATTTTATCTCTAAGTATCGTTTCTTGTCGTGGTTAATTGTGTATTTAGTGGTTAGTTGTATTTCTTGTCGTGGTTAGTTGTTGAACGTATTAACAAACGTTCAGCCAAAATCAACACGTTACGAGCTTCAAAAAATTTTTAATTCGTCGTGCGGATTAATAAACGTTTTGTGCTTCTACGATTTTAGAAATAAAATAACTTTAGGTATCGAAAGCTGATTTTTTAAATTAAATTAAATGTCTTTTGGTCGACATAACTAGCTTCAGATCTAGAAATTCACAAATCTAGATATTGTTTCCCAAAAATATTAATGACTTGAACAAGAATGACGACAAGGATATATTTGGTAAACCTATGATTGTGATGAGAGTAATTTAAAAAAATTGGCTTTAATCAAAAACCAACACAGTTCTAAAACCCCCAAAAAAATCTCGCATAAATAATTCTACAAAAAAATCAACAAATTCTGTCAAAAAATATCGTTTTTACTGGCTTTTTACAAATGACCAACGATAGCCCATCATTGCCCACTAAATTATTTTGATTGTCCATTTTTGTAAAAAAAATAATTAAGAAATCAGAATTGCGAAAACTACACGTTTTTCCCGTCAAATTATTATTTTTTTGTCATAAGTGATTGCAAATCGATTGCCCACCATTGCCCATTCATTACTTTTATTTGCCCATGTTTAGAAATAATGACATCAAACAAAAAACCGCGGGTTTGTTCACCAATTACAAATTTTTAAAATTTTCAACTTTGAATAGTAGTTTATTGCTTGTCTAAGATTGCCCAAAAGTAGAAATTTTATTTTGGCGAAAAAAACGTAAAGTTAGCCTCCGCAATTTTGTTTTCAAAGGGCCTAATTCTAAATCAGATTTACGCCGGTGTTAATTTGAATTGCTAGGTGCAACGTCGTAACTTTACTATACTCTTTATAATAGATGGCGTAACTTTGCTAGTAACGTAGTGATTTAGAATTGCAGCATAAATATTTATTTTACAAAAATGGACAATCAAAATAATTTAGTGAGCAATGATAGCAGGCTATTGATGGACAATTGTTTTTATCGTTTTTTTTTAACTTTGTGGGGCCAACTGCAGACAGGACGGCGTTTCTTTAGTTACGCAGCGATATGGTTGTAAAACTCAAGTTTCTAAATCTATGTTTTATTAGGTCTTTTTTTACAATGTCATAGCTCTAGAGAACTTTTAAATGAACACGTAATATTTTTTTTGCGCGATTGGTTGTTTTTATCAGTTTACTGTGCTTGTTTCCACGACGGTAGGTTGCTGTTACTGGTTGCTACGTGTAACAAAACGGTAAGTAATTCACTTACCGTTCAGTGAACGGTAAGCAATTAAATCTAAAAAAAACAATTTTGCGATTTATTTATTAAAATTAAATGTACAATTATTATAATTAATAGTAGTAATACCACTCGCATTTGAGTTTCTAGTGTTAATAGACAAACTTTCCGACGTAGAAGTCCCAGGTTGTTGTAATAGTTCACCAACATCGCTGTGTAAAACTTTATGAGCAAATTCAATTTTGTTTTGGAGGGAATCTTCCACGTAACTCTCGGCCACCGTTGATGAACGCCACCCACCATGTCTTTTTAGTCCCAACACATCAACTCCGTTATTCGCCAAAAGTGTAGCCGATGTGCGTCGAAACGAGTGTCCAGTAAAACCTTCAGGGGCTTGCAACTCTAAATACTTCGCAATTTTTGACGGCCAGCCTCCAATTGTGCCTTTTCCTGTGACTTGCCTAGTGCATTTGAATTGTGATGAATTCTTATGTATTTTCGAAGTATTTCCAAATAATGAACTGCTTCATTTTCTTTATTAATAACTGTGAACGTTCGCTGAATATTCGTTTGGAATATTTACTATAAACATTTCTTCATGTTCTTCTATGTCACTCATTTTAATATTGTACAATTCCTCTCGTCTACAAGCGCCCGATACTTCCAATATCATTGCTACCTGCAAATATATTGTTTCTTTAGAACTCAGATGTACCACCTCATCATTTACAATATACCTTTTGAATTAAAAATTGTTCATCTGATGCTTCATTCAAGAATTTTTCCATGTCTTCTTTGGTAAAAATTTTAGCCTTCTTAGACCGATATCCAATATTTTTTCTTTTAAGATAAGCAATTAATGTAGCAAACTTAGAAATATTGATAGCATCATGGAGAAAAATTGTACTCTTCAGCATAGAATACTCCGCCCATAAACTGCCTGGGGCCTTCAAGTGTCCACTTCTCACCACAAAATACGCTAACAAGCTCTTTTCATTTACAGAAATCTTCTTTGCTTCACGCCATTCCTTAAACAACTTGTATGTCTGTTCATATCGGGCTTTAGATTTTTCTGGAATTATTGCCGAACATCCTTCTTGCCAAGCGTCTTCTAAATCATCCGGTAGATCATCACTATCGCTCATATTTGCTTCGAAAACGGAACCACAAAACAGAACTATGTAGGAATGATTGTAACAAAAAGACAATTTTACTTATTTAGAACAAAACCATAGCAATCATGGAACAGCCACCCAAAGTTTTCGGTTTCAATCTTCCCGATTATCACAAGTGTAATGATATAAATTATTATTATTATTGTAGAAACTCCAATCGCGCAAAAAACGTTATAAGCATGTCGAACGGTAAGCATTCCTTACCGTTCTCCATACTTAATATACTATTGTTTTCTATATTTTTATGTTTGACTTTTTTATATTATTTATATATTTTGGTATAAGAAGGAAAATAAGGCATTCGTGTTTGTCAGATTTGTAAAAAACGCATTTTTACGCATCTTTATTTGACATAAAAAACAGAAAAAAATCAAAATACAATAGCACTACCAAAAAAATGCTTCAGAATTATTCTCTTGTGTACAACACGTTATAAAATTCTTCATCAAGTATCGAATCTTTGCATTTCTTGTTACACTTTTCCTCATTTCCACAATCCGGGTTATCAATATCAGTACAGTAACAATTATCACAATCTAAAAAACAGTGATAATCTCTAAATTAAAAAAAATTAGTTACTCACTTTCAACAAGGTAATTCCCGCAAAAGAAATAGGGCGGTTGTGAAATTGCTACACACTGATGTTTCTGTTCATTGTCCTCAATAATATGAACATGTTTACCTATACAAATATCCGAACACTCTTTATGTTTTCCTGTAAAACACAAACTATTGTTGCTTTCTCCCGCAATTATTTGACAACGTTCGGGATGTACAAGTTCGCAACAATTTTCTTTGGTGCGGTTTGTCGGTTTTACATCTTTATTTCCATCAAGAATAATATGTTTGCGATGGTAGGTATTCTGATTTCCGGTGTAGTTATTCACGTTGGTTGAATTCACCAAAATTGGATTGTAAATATCATTCTTGTTGTAAAGTTCATTAGTTATGTTGATTATTGTCGTCACATTTGTCGGCAAGTAATTATTATAATTACTAATCAACGGACCGTAATGAGAACTCTTAAAAAATATGTAATAACAACAAGTTTTTGATTAAAAAAGTACCTTATTCTCTCCATTTCCACTTTCAGAATTCGGCAGACACTCCTGGAAGCAATCGTAGTGACAAGTCGTCTTCCCTATACATTTTTTCAGACACGCTACGATGCAATTATTGCATTCTGCAGATCCGCAGCACTTTTCGCCCCTGCAAATGTTGCAGTTTGAGCCGTTGCAGCACTCCCCAAGGGGACATTTCGCGCATTCGGCTCCTTGGCAAGTCGTAGTGCAGTAACGGCCTATACAAGTCAAACAACGGTTATCTTGGCAGAAAGTCTCTCTTTTGTGATGCACTGCCTCTGAATAATAGTAAAGTGATAGAAAAAATAAAAATGCAAGTGGGAGTTTCATCTGAAATTGGTTAGATTTGAGAATTAGAAATTTGGCTAAATGGTACTTACTTTGATTAGATGCAGTTAAGGAATGCAAAAAAATGTGATAAAAATTTGGGTTGAGGAGATTTTGTCAATAAGCCTTATCTGTTTAAGGTCGTCTTGTACAAAGAAGGCTTTGAAGATGTAAAAAGGAGAGTGGAACAGTTGGTTTATTATAATAAAAAGTTTGATCAAAATAGGTCAACCAGTTTTCTTTAGGTAGGTATGCTCTTATTAAACTTTTTTTTTTCACAAAATTTTTAGTGCGGTTACAACTACGACAATTTTAAAAATACAAGCACTATTTAATTTGATAAACAAACCAAGCAAAATACACATTGGAAACTATACAGTATGATCCCGGATCGACTTTAAAAGAGGAACAAATTTCTTATTTTTTAGAAATTATTTATTTATTTTAGAAATTATTTATTTATTTTACAAATTAATTTACAAATTTCTTTATTTTAATAGAAATTATTTCTCAAAAAATTTCATTCTTGTATTTGCCCTGCATGTTTTCAAGCCCTCAAAACACAAATTACTTTTTATTTAACTTGAACGATTCTCAAGGTAATATCATTTTATCCACAACTACCTTATAATTGAAGTTTTATACACACTTACGAACCGTATAAAGTAATACCTTATCCACTAGTGGAATAATGAAATGACTTAATTCCACTAGTGAAATAATAAAAAAATACAATCTTAAATCAATCGCATTTTATTTATTATTAATATTGACATTAACATTTACATTAATAGATATTTCGTTTTTTGTTTTATCATATTTCACTTTGTTTCTACTAATAAGAAGCTTGTAGTTGTTATCGGTTCCAGAACAAATAGTAGTTGTAGGAACAATAGACGTCTCCTCTAGTAAAGAACGACTAATACCAGGAGAACCTTAGATTTTTCTTGCGATATCAAGCTTATTAGATACAAAATCTTCGATATAAGTTTCTGCTATGGCGGAGCTCCTCCTCCCACCATGTCTTTTAATTGTTGTAAGATTAGCACCTCCATTGGCAAGTAAACTTGTTGAAGTGCGCCTCATACAATGGCCGGTATAAGCTTCTGCGTTCGCCAGATTCAACTACAAAGCAACTTTAGAAGGAACTTTCGATAGAGTGTTAATTCCAACAGGTTGCAATGTACATTTTTGATTAGCGTATCGTAAAAAGAATCTCTTAATTGATAACTTCTTCGGACGTAAGGACATGTATTTCCTTCACTTTTCCACAGTGTTGATAGAGAATCCTTCTTCTATAATTGTAAATTTTTGTGAAACGCCCGTTTTGTTATCTGGTATCGAAACAATCAGGTATGCGCCCCTATCTTCTATATCACTGATTTTCAAATTTGTCAGCTCACAGCATCGACAGCCACCAGACACCTCCATTATTAACGCAACCTAATATATTCCAAAATTTATTATCTACAATGTCTATGTAATGACAGAGATTACCGTGATCATCAAATATTTTTTATCGCAAGCCCTTCTCAAAAACTCTTCCACGTGTGCTCTTTCCAATTCTGCAGCTTTCTTCGGCCTGTATCCTCTTAACTGATTCTTCAGATAGGCGATGCGCTTACTATATTTTCCAATGTCTATGTTTTATAGACCTTTATAGCGGCTTTCAGCATGGAGTATTTCAACCACATGGGTAAAATTGTATACCTCTTCTTCAAATTTAAAACATACAATAACGGAACTTCCTCATTTATTTTCATTACCCCCCGTTCTTTTTTCCATTCTTTAAATTCTGAAAATACTTTTTCATAATGTTTCCTGGACTTCGCAGACAATAACTGGTGAGTCGCTTCTTCAGCTTCCTCAAGAATTGTCTCAGGTACAGTATCACTTTCTTCCATTTTCACCAACTTGCACAGCGTTTTATACAAATGGAGTCGATAAGCAATCGAAAATAAATAGCAACCGTTCAACACCTCCCATGTTTTTTAGTTAATTTCAATGATTTTTAAGATGACATATGCTGTCATAGTGTAATGTCAAATAAATTTTTGATGACAAGAGATGAAATTTTGTCGATTCTGATTTTAAATCGCTGTAATTGTGGATAAAACGTTCTATTGGATTCGTGCTTTAGTCGCGTTTTATTCACTTAAGAATATTAAATGCTCGACTGCGTCTCGTGCTTAAACATTCTTGCGTGGATAAAACACCGTCTAAAACACTTATAGAATAAGTAACTATTATTGCTAGAAAATATTCAAATTAGGCCCAAGTTTTATTTAATAAATTTAACAAATAGTAAAATGAAATAAAGTTCACAGAAAGCTAAACTATTAATTTTCTATTCAAATAAAGCTCCTCCTTTTTCTACATAGATTTTAATTTGAGCTTTAAGATTGATAGAAACTGGATTGCATTTTGTATCCTATTTTTTAATTGCTTTACATCATTTTCTAGTGACTCACTGTATACAATTATTGTTTTAAACGATTCCACTGATAAAAGTCGATTATTGTGAGATCAGGACGTAATGCTTACCATAAAATATGCTGATAAAATGCTACCATCTTCCTATTTAGTTGTCATGGAATTCTGTATTGAGCCAATGGAAAACATTTCCATTCGATAATTTAACGGCAATTCATCCAGTTTATCAGTTAAAAAATTTTACAACATTTCTAAATATGAATTACGGTTTAAATTTTGATCAAAAAAAATATATATACGTACCAATAACGTCATAGTACAAAACGTCATAGCACACCATACATTAACTTTTATAAAATTATAAATAAATAAATAAATTATTAGCGCTAATAACAAACGTTTTGCACACGTCAGAAGACAAATTTACAGAAGCGACAACTAATTATGTTTGAGAAAGAAAAAATGTTTCAAGTAAAAACAACCGATTGAAAAAGCAACTATGAAAAGAATATAAGAAGGAAAATTTGAAAGGAAAACAGATACCGTGTGATCTTTTATTTTATAGCGAATGAATGACATCTTTAAAGACTTTGAAGTCACTGTTTATAAATTCTTTTAAGGAATAGAATGCCTTTTAAGTTAAATATATATAATCAGCAACAAATAAACCTTAAGTTTGGATTCGTCTCACTTCAGTACCGGCAATGTTGAGATAAGACAACTCCGTTAGTTGAAAAGGATGATTCATCAGAAAACATAATTCGTTTATAAAAATTTTAATATTCCAAAACTCTGTAGGGTATTTTCAAACGAGAATCTAGACGTTTAGTTTCATCACCATTTTGTAAAGTTTGCCTAAACTGCGGTTTAAATAGTAAAATGTTGTTCTCCTTGAAGATTCTTTGTAAATGAGATTTACTTCTCTCAGTTTGTATTGCCCTTCTTCTTAATGACAAACTTAGAGCTTCTCTTGAGGAATAAACGACAAGAACTGAAGCAGCATCGTCTTCATTAAAACAACTTGTTTGACTTCTTAATGTTTAAATCCGAGCCTCTTCCCCAGTTCTGTAACATTAAATTAGATACATTCTTTGTTGTAAAGTCAACATTATAACATAAATACTGTTCAAATTACCGAAAATTTAATTCCCAGTTCTACTAACGTATTAGATTTGTCATCTGTTATCAGTAGTATTTTTCAATGAAACCTTCTAAGAGTTACTTCTAAAAATTCCGAAAAAAACTAAGTCCAAATTTTGAAGAAAAATGATATTATCTCGAAAACCGTCCGAGTTAAAATTAATTTGTGTTTTAGGGGTTTGAAAACAAGCAGGGCAAATCAACAAGTGTAAATTTTCTAAGAAATCAAAAATAAGAAATTTTTACTTGTTTTAAAGTCGGTCCGAAAACATAGATTGGTCAAATTAGTCACGTTTTTAGTCATTATTTTTAGTCATTAGTCATTGTTTGACCACAATTATTAAAATTCAAAAATCAGTCAGTGTATGCTACTGTGGAGCGGTTTAAACTTCCTTAAACTGTCATCAAGTTTGAGAATTAATCGTTTTTCAATTTACTACTAGCAGAAAAATATTATATCCTTTCTTTTGTCAATAAGCGATTAATAATCTCAGCTGCTACAAACGCGTAAGCAGAGCGAAGTTTGTCCTTTGCTCAACTTTTAACAGAGTGAGCGCAGCAAGTTTTTATGTCAAAAAAAGAAAGTGAGATGCCCAACTAAAGATAACTCGGACCGGACTCAAACAGATAGTAGGTACCTTAGGGGTAGCACTGAATAGGGACTTGAGACGCGCTTGTTACATTAAAGATAGTATCTTTGCTTTCTCTTTCATTTTGACGTAGAGCAGTACTAGATTTTGAAAGAAAACTTCGCTACATGGATAATAGAGACCATAGCACTTGGGTAAACTCTTACTACAAAAAACAGATGCAAAAAACTCTTAGAAATTTTTAACTCAAGACATTAAGACATTAGTCAATTCAGCGGAAAAATGTTTCCATTGTGCTTGAAGCGGCTAATAAAAAAACTAATCTTGAAGGATTATATTATATTCTGTTCTTGTTCTTGTAAAGTTCTTGTTTATTATATAACAATAATATTAACAATTTTTTTGCGCGATTGGTTGTTTTTATCAGTTTATTGTGCCTGTTTCCACGACGGTAGGTTGCAGGTTGCTGTTACTGATTTCTACGTGTAACAAAACGGTAAGTAATTCACTTAGTTCAGTGAACGGTAAGCAATTAAATCTAAAAAAAAAACAATTTTGCGATTTATTTATTAAAATTAAATGTACAATTATTATAATTAATAGTAGTAATACCACTCGCATTTGAGTTTCTATTGTTAACAGACAAACTTTCCGACGTAGAAGTCCCAGGTTGTTGTAATAGTCTACCAACATCGCTGTGTAAAATTTTATAAGCAAATTCAATTTTGTTTTGGAGGGAATCTTCCACGTAACTCTCGGCCACCGTTGATGAACGCCACCCACCAAGTCTTTTTAGTCCCAACACATCAATTCCGTTATTCGCCAAAAGTGTAGCCGATGTGCGTCGAAACGAGTGTCCAGTAAAACCTTCAGGAGCTTGCAACTTTAAATACTTTGCTATTTTTTACGGCCAGTCTCCAATTATGCCCTTTCTTGTGACTTGCCTAGTGCATTTGCCATTTCGATAGTTCAGAAATAAATGATCTGACGTTGGGTTGCTTGGTCGAATTCTTATGTATTTTCGAAGTATTTCCAAATAATAAACTGCCTCATTTTCTTTATTAATAACTGTGAACGTTCGCTGAATATTCGTTTTTGTATTTGAAATATTTACTATAAACATTTCTTCATGTTCTTCTATGTCACTCATTTTAATATTGTACAATTCCTCTCGTCTACAAGCGCCCAATACTCCCAATATCATTGCTACCTGCAATTATATTGTTTCCTTAGAACTCAGATGTACCACCTCATCATCTACAACATACCTTTTGAATTAAAAATTGTTTGTCTGGTGCTTCATTCAAGAATTTTTCCATGTTTTCTTTGCCGAACATCCTTCTTGCCAAGCGTCTTCTAAATCATCCGGTAGATCATCACTATCGCTCATATTTGCTTCGAAAACGGAACCACAAAACAGAACTATGTAAGAATGATTGTATCAAAAAGACAATTTTACTTGTTTGGAACAAAACCATAGCAACCATGGAACAGCCACCCAAAGTTTTCAGTTTGAATCTTTCCGATTATCACAAATGTATTGATATAAATTATTATTATTATTATTCTAGAAACTCCAATCGCGCAAAAAACGTTATAAGCATGTCGAACGTTAAGGATTACCGTTCTCAGACAATAATTGGAGTCGTCGTCGCTTCTCTCTTCCTCCAAACAATTGTCTTCGAACGGTAAGCATTCCTTACCGTTCTCCATACTTAATATACTATTCTTTTATGTGTTTAAAAAAGTAAAATAAAATTTTTCGAATTATTCTATCTTGTGAATGATAAAAAGACTAGCCAAAAATCGAATCGTTAGTAAAAGATTAATTAATCATTGATAGTACACACTTCAATTTTTCAAATTTATAACTGTTTCCTATTTTATCAAAATATTTTTTTAATGAGATAAAAATGCGTGCTAACCACAACCTAAAAAGAGATAAAAAATTTACATGGCCATTATAAATACATATATGTATAAATATTGATAAGATAAAACCTCCAAAATTCTTTATTTATATTGTGTTATTGAACTTAATTCAAATAAAGTAATTAATTAATAGTTAATTTAACAATTTCTGGTAAATTTCAAATAAACAGTAAAATTTAAGACCTGCATCATCACTGACACAATTTCTAAAACTCTTCACTGTCATCCTCGCCATTTTTTTTCCCACAACAACAAATAAAAGTTTAAAGGTTTCTTATGAAATAATTCAAAATTGTATTTTTATCATTCGCGATAAAAATATTATATAAACTAGCAAAATTAGACTAAGATGTCCAGTTGCTTAAGAAGTGTGTTAGAAAATGTTCCGTCAAACCTCCCTCTTTCTCCTCCTCTTATTCGCTTCCTGTGCCCTTGCATCCAGCATTCGCAAAATCGAGAAACGGCAAATTTGCTCAAACGGCGGTTGCAATTCCTGCGACGGCCGCAGTTGCAACTCCTGCTCAAACAATGTGTGCTGCTCATCAATCAACTGCAACCAGTGCGTCAGCCAATGCGCTAACGACTGCAGGACAACCCAATGTAACAACAATTGTGTCCGGGGTTGCAAATCGTCCTGCCAGGAGCAGCCATACTCGTGCAACTCGCAGTCCTGCTCAGGGTGTGTAAGTCGGTGCTCGCAGCAATGCGGATCATCCGAATGTGTGAGTTCATGCAGCAGGAATTGTGATTCCTGCAAGGAGAAAGAGAAGGAATCGGAGAGGACTGAACAGGATTCTACTATCATTGTTGAGCCGCCACAACCCTCAAGTGTTATTGTTAATAACACTAATAATAATTTGGTTAATTTAACAACGCAGATTGATATTCATAATGTTGTTCATAATATTAATAATATTACTATTCCGGTGTATGTCAATACTACCAATATTAATAATATTCATTTGTCAAATACTGATGAAATGAGGTCGTATACGAATGGTTCTGGAGGTAGCCATACTGAGTATATTCCAATACCTCAACCATATCCACAACCATTTCCCATTCCGTTACCACAACCACAAGATAATTGTTGCACAGTTTTACATCCAAGACAGTGTTATACCAATGAGGAGGGTGAAAGCAGGTGTTATATTAGAAGACATAGAGAATGTTCAAGCTCTTGTACTAGTCCAGTGGTTACAATAGAAAAAAATGAAGAAGAGAGAAATTTGAGTAGGAGTTGTCAATTTGTTCGTAGTTGGCCTTATGCCTATTGTGGCAACTATCGCCGAGGAGGTACCTATTTAAAAAAAAAAATTTGTATTAATTTTGTTTTGTTGGCAGATTGTAACCAATGCTATAGTTGTGGAGGAAGTTACAATCCTTCAGAATGTTTTTCCTCGTCTGGATGTTCAGATACGTGCAGAAGTGCAGCGCCTCCATGTCTTCAAAATCAAGGAAGAATTCAATGTTCCTAAATTTTTACTATTTTGAAAAAATCACTGCCTGTATTGGTGTAGTATTAAGAATTTTGTAGCATTTTTTTTTCGGTGATCGTTTGTTTAATAAATGTGTCAAGACATTTAAAGATTTGTTTTTTTTTAATCTATTAAAAGTTGAAGAGTTTAGCAACCGTATCTGATACCAGAGACCAAAAGTCAAGGATTTAACACAAAATAAAAATAGATTTTTTGGAAATTCCGAAAAAAAAAAATATAATAAATTTATTGCAGGATGTAGATACATAATTTTACCAAAAAAAAAACAAATTTTTTTGATAATGACTCTTAGAAAATGTTTATCTGTAATTTTTTTTATCACCTGCGACCTAAGACAAAGAAAGATTGTTGCCTCCCAAAAATAGGTCAATTTTCAAAGAGATTTTCAATGTTTACTTTGAAATGGGTTAATCCTGCCTTCCTGTGTAGGTGTACAACATGGGTAAATACTCAATATGTTACATTTATTACCCATTAAAAAATAGAGAATCATAAAATACCAAATAGTCCTGTCGTTTAGACTTACACTGTCGTATGTACATACATACATTTACTTCAATATGGAGATATTAGCGATTAAAGATTATGCATTTCTTATTTATGTGTTTTCTGCTTTATTCAAATTTGGATACAAATTAATATTAATTACACAATGTAAAGAAATCTTTAGTAACAGAATTTTTCCCAGTTTATTAAAAAAATATAATAAAGATCAAGTTGTCACATCACATACGACTTTGTTATTCCGAGTTTCGGCTTTAGATTTATTTTACAGCAGATACGACTTTGTAATTTTTACATAAATGACAGATCTTTAGTCAAATATGTTTTATAAACTGATAAAGACAAATATTGTAATCAAAGTTTTTACTATTTAAGACGAAATTTATTTAAAAATATCAAGTCTTTAAAAAAACAATCAATAAGAAAACTCTTATAAGTATTTTCCTGAGAATTCTACAAAAAGTAAAAACAATACAATTAGTTAGTAATAGCTATTAGACCAAAAAATAAAATTTTAAAACACATTTTTATAAGAATTTATTTTATTTAAATTAATTAAATCAATTAATCAAAACTGATAACAGAAACAATAAAGTACCTACCAAAAACAATATGTTTACAAATTCAAAGTATGTTTAAAATATTCTCGGTCTTTTTTGGCATCCACTTTATCATTGATTTCAGCGATGCGACTTTATCTTTAGCTAACTCTACAGTTTTTCTTGCGATTTTTGGCGTTTCCATCCTGCTGTCAAAAGGTTGTCGCGTAGAATTCTAATTCCTGACTTCCGCCATAATTTTCTTTCATCGGCATGAGACATTTTATAATGTATATTAAATATGTTTGTTCAAAACGCTTCTTCAAAACTTCAAAACGCTTAATTTAAAAAAAAAAATTATAATTATAACAAGAGCAACAGGATTTTAAGTTAAAGAATCGTTAGCTTGCATCTCTAAAATCCTTTTTAAAAATTTTTTAAGAGAAACTTTCTTCAGGAGTGGCAAAAGACTAACAGGAGAATAATATTCTTCTTTTGCTAACACTCTTTCTATACAACTATGTACATTGTCAATTTCTTGTATTGCTGAATGACCTGGTGTAGAAAACTTCATTGTGATAGAAGATATTTGCGGTTGTTTATTTAAAAAGTAACTAACAGTGTATGACATCAACAAATTTTTATTTTGTGATACGCAACTGTCGCTCCAAGCGTTATATTTTTTAAATCTGGATTATCAGTGTACACAGCTTCCAAAATTTTTAATAAGACACTTGCAATCGCGTTACCACTTTGTCCCAATTGGTTTTCATTCCAAACATCACAATAAACTTGTTTTGCAGTAGAAACATGACCAGTGAGATTATAGACACAAAATTTTGATTTGTAATAAAAATTACTGACTTCTGCCCTCAGACAACTTAAAACATCTTGCAAATCAAAGCAAACAACTGGTGTTTCTTTATTTTGTCTATCTCGATTTCACTCTTCCTTCGCTGCAATTTTGTCTTTGATGTATTTTTTATATTGTTCTTCTTTTTCTTTTTCTGCAATATTATTTTTTCTTAAGATTTTTATTTCTTCACATAAACAGCAACGGTCTTTTTTACGTGAGTGAAATGACAAATTAATCTTGGTGTGAAATATATGTCTGTAAAACGATTCTTTTACTGGAGTTTGATTGTTTTCTCTGCATAAATCAAGATATAGAGAATACATTTTTTTAATATTTAAAGTAGAGTCTAAAATTTTTATTTAAGTAGTTGAGCGGCAATAATGGGAGTCAACTGGTTCAAATGAATTTATATGCGCCTTTACAAAATCTATTTTAGGTTCTTCAATAAAGTGTTTTCGGTGCCTTCCTTGTCTTGACGCTGAAGGTATTTGCGAAACAGAGTTCTTTTTCATGTGGGCAATGTACACTACTTTTACACTAACAGATAAAGTACCCAAATAAAAAATTTTGCACACTCTTATTTTAGAGTTTCCTATTTTAAAGTAATAATGGAAAGTGTTAATTTTTCGAAATATATCTGTATCAGTTGCATTCTTTCGGCGTCGAAATACTGAAATCTTGTCAGTTGTAGAAATTATATATAACTTTTTCTTTTTCTTCTAAAGAATAAAAGTCGCGAAAAATATTTGTACGGCCGTTGCCAGTAATAAACTTTTGGCATTTAATTTACAACTGTTACAATTTTTGAAACTTCTAATTTTTAGCTGTAATAATTTGATTTCTAACACACGTATTTTAATCCCGCAGTCCGTGCTTTTTTTTCGAATATTTGATTTCCATAGTTCAGGGTTACGTTATCTGTTTCTTGTGCTTTTTTTAATATGTTCGTTATTTCTATTTAAGACAGACTGATAAGTAAAGAAAATAGAGAATATTTTTATTACTTACAGACTATTATTGAAAAGAATTGCTAAAGGCGTATTATCTTCATTATCAGTGTATGTTCCGACAAATCTGAATATAGAACAAGTTTTTCCAAAAATGCCATATCCCCAATTATTACACTTATTATTATTACCCAATATGTATATGGTCAATAATCACTAAAGGGCTAATTCTAGTTGCTAGGGGTAACGTCGTAACTTTACTATACTATTTATATTAGACGGCGTAACTTTGCGCTACTTCGATGGAGTAGCGTAGTGATTTAGATTCCAGCCTAATTAATTAGCAACATCTAAATTATACAACTACAATAAAGAACAATCTGTCACAATGTCAAATAGGTAATGACAGATGATCACAGGTAACTAAAGTTTATTAAGCTTTTAAATTTCAATGCATATGCGACTTTGTTATTCTAAAAATATTTTATTCGTGACATACTTTGTTATTCTGATGATAATTAATAAATAATGGTACAATATTAATAAAAAAGTTATTTTTTAAGATTGTTTCACATAAGAGAAGCTTCTCATGCTATTAACTCAAAATATTGAAAAATGGCGCTTACGACTTTGTAATTCTAAACGGAAGAAGTGTTATAAAAAACACATCTTATCATGAGAAAATTTCATTAAAGTCGGTAAATTATAAGAGAAGCCCAAACTTTAAAAAAAAATATTTAAGCAGTAAATTTTTAATCATTAAGAAGTAAAAAGGAATGAATTGTATTTTTTTTTCAAATATCTTAAAAACTATCAGTTTTTTATTAACAAAAAAATTACAGTTTTAAAAAATACAGAAAAATTACAAATTACCTATATTTTGTTTTGTAGAATAAATCGTCTCAAAAATACACAGAGTGTCTCTCTTATGGGCTGATTTCAAGTTGAGATAATACCGGTACTATCGCAAATTTTAATACTTTTCCATGGCAACAACCAATCACAACAACAAATTTTATTAATTTTCCATGGAAACGAAGATACTACCGGTATTATCTCAACTTGAAATCAGCCCATTAGTAAGCTACACGAAATACCTAAATATCTATATGTAGAATCATAATAGTGATAGTAATACACCAAGGTATAGAAAACGTTTTTTTAAAGTCGAGCTGGTTTATCACCGGAGATGCGTAGCATCGAGGGCAATACTAAATGGTGTAACAGTTTTTTTTAATTTTATTTGTAAAAAACTTTAAACACGGTAGAGAAAACTACTATAGCCTCGCATTTATTATTGTCCTCGATGTTACCTTAAAAAATACTCTGATATGTTTTCAATGCAAGCTTTATTTTCGACAAACCTCTAAAAAAAATTTCTCAAGATTCTACAAAATTCCTGCATAAAACTGAACTAAAACGAAAAGATAAAAGAATAATTACAAGTTAATATTAATAATCTTTTGAAATGTAACTAACAAAAAGTAATAAATAAATAATAAATCGAGTAAATTTTAACTGACAATTATAAATCTTATAAATTAAATTCTCAAACTCAACTCTTGTTTTTTTAAAAAATCTTCTACTTTAAAGTGAAACAAAAAATAATTCATTGAACTTATTGACAATGTCTACTTAAATCATATGAGTCTTTTGTTTATAAAGAAATATTTTAGGTTTTATCAATTTTTATGGCCTTGTAATTTGTCTATTTACAATCTCCAAATTTTCTGGAGGAGTTATAATTTGATCATAGTCAATAGTTGCGTAAAAATAGACGAAATAATGTTATCTGTTTAACCCTCGATTTTCCGCAGTTCAAATATTGACCGAATTTTTTATCGTGAATAATCAATTATTTACACATTTTTCAAAAGTACGATTGTGTCAGCACACAATAATAAATTAATTTATATTCTTTAAATTTCAAGAAAAAAAATATTTTTTGCTACTTAAATCTTTGTGGGTGGTCCTTGCTCTAGAAATAAATTATTATTGCGATAAAAACCAAATGTTTAGCAATCATTATGCTTTCTTACGAAGTTTATTATGTATTTTAAATTAGAAAATAAGAAATTTTATTTGTGAATGAATCAATACAATTTCGATTCTTTAGATTACATAAAACTAAGTATTTTTTCCAAAATAAAAAAAAGAAATTTTGGTTATTGACAGGTATTTCATCCACCGATGTTAGATGACGCTAGTGCGTGGTTGTGATCTAAACTTAGTAATTTTAGCTTCATTTTGCCTCCTTAACAAGATTAACAATAAACACGAGTTAAATTGCCGCTCTTTCACAGTAATTACAATACAGAAAAAAAAACAATTAAGCAAGTAAAAGAAAATAAACAGCCGTAAGCGTTTCTACTTACATTCTAGCACTCTTAATGTACAGCTTGTCTTAAAATTCAAACATGCCGTGTTCAAAGCTTTGTAGACTTTAAGAGCAAGAGAAAAATTGGTAAAAAAATTCTACAACCTCTCCTTACAATAATGCAAATGCACAGAAACTTTTTATACGTAAATAATATTAGTTACATTTAATTTTAATATCATACTCGAGCGTTAGAGACTTGCCTTGATTCATTTGAATCCGATGGAACAGCAAATTATGGCAGTAGAAATGAACAAGATTGTACATATTTATTAGTGTTTACGGTATGCAACCAACATTACACAAAATTGTAACACTTTTTTTAAACATTACGATGCAAATAAAAATCATCCTATTATTTTTTCTGTAATAACGTAATGCTTTTAATATAGACAATTAAATTTAGGGTCTTTATTTGCACTAAGCTGATAAAAAAAACAAATAATACTCACGTAACGTTATTTTAGCATAAGATCGATGATTATAGGCACAGGAAAAAGGCATAAACCATTAGCGTGTAATTAGGTCTTTATAGAAATAAAACACGTTTTTATATATATTATAAAACCAAATATTGTTCTTATATACACCGAGTTCACTTAATTGGGTCCATTTCAGTGCACTACCTTTTATATGAGTTGCCATAGTAACAGGTGTTATTTGCACCAAAATAGATTAAATAAAATTGAGTTTAGTATAAAACATTTTGTATAAAAAATTGTCTTACTAAAAAAAATACAATCTAATCATTTTATTATCTATTTTAAATAATAATAAGTAAATAAACCTAATAAAACCTGTCATAAGTTACCACAACTCACATGCTGAAACCTTATTTACAAAACAATCTTTAAAACCACGTATTAAAACAGTTGATTGTAACCAAATTTCCCTAGATTCCTCGTCTTTCATAGAACTAGTTTCAGCTTTTTTTGGACTTTCTGCATCAGAGAATTCTTTAAAAACTTCCATTTTATCACAGCATGAAAATACTTGAGCATCGGAGTAATTAAGGCAAATAACAGTTTGTTTTATCTTATTTGAAACCAATAAAGGTTTACAAGGAATAAAAATGCTGTCGTTACACTCAGTCTTATTACTTTGAGATCCTTCAATTTTCAAAAAAATGTACGTATTGGAGCAAGGCAAAGAGTTCTCAACTAGACTCATCCAGACTTCTTTCAAGAATATATCCCTGTTAAAACATTTATTAAAAAATGAGTTATTAGTTAAGGATAGAAATAAATAAGTATGGACAGCTGATAAAAACTGAAAACTTGACAAAAAGCTAGCATCCTTTCAAGTTAAGTGTGTAAGATGAAGCCATTAATTTTGGGATTTACTATAGGCAACTAATAATACACAATTTAAATCTAAAGAGCTATAACTGTAAATAATATAATCAGTAATCGAAAGATAAGGGTCAGACAAAGATTTTAGCTATTAATGAAAAAAGAGTCTTTTAAGCACGCGACGTGAATTTTGAACCACAAGTGTAATGAGTGGTCCAACACGTCAAGAGCGTAAAAGACATCGATTTTGCACGTATTGCATTCAAGATTTTTTGTTACAGCGTTTTAAAACAGACTTTTCTTTTAAAAATAATGATCTCAATCGAACATCCACATTCTACAGTAGGCAGACGGTTTTTATAAAATTACACTGTCAACTTGGGTTCTGTGTTTAAATTCTGTGATAAAGGATCAAAAAATAAACGATTCTGAATTTAATTCCGACATTGAAAATGCTGCGGAAACTGCATTAGCCACGCTGGTGTCCGAAAAATCTAAGAAAATTTACAAGGAAACATACAGGAAATTTTTGTAGTTACTGTGAGGAAAAAAATGTAACAAGTATTGAAGAAAAGATACTTTTGGCCTATTTTTCGAAATTATCTTCCATGTATAAGCAGTCTACTTTATAAAGTACCTACTCAATGCTAAGAAACATAATATATCTTAACAAGAATGTAGAATGTAGATATCAAAAAATTTACAAACTTGATTGCATTTCGTAAAAGAAATGCCAGTTGGTACAGGACTAAAAAATCCAAAATATTCACCAAGTAAGAAATAGAACGTTTCATGAAAACAGCTGATAACAAAGACTATTTATTGGGAAAAGTTGTCCTAATTACTGGGATTTTTGGCGCGCTACGCAGAGAAGAAATTACGTTTTGAAGGTGGAAGATATAGAAGATTGTTCAAGTTTTACTAATGTGAAGATACCGAACACCAAGACAAAAACTTCACGAATGTTTACAATAACTGAAGGATTTGTAGATGGTATTAGATTCTTAGAAATTTTCCGCAAATACGCACAGCTTCGACCTCCTCATACTGAACATCAGAGATTCATCTTAACCTTTAAAAATTCCAGGTACTGCACGCTACCTGTTGGTATAAATACTATTACAGGTATGCCTAAAAAATTGCAGAATGTCTCGGCCTTCTAAATGCAAAAGAATATATCGGGCACTGCTTTCGCCGTTGTTCAGCAACATTCTTAGCAGATTCAGGAGCAGATATTACATTACTCAAAAGACATGGAGAAACAAGCAATAGTGCTTAAAAGTACGCCATTTAGCAATCAGAATGGTAATCAAAAAGTCACTGTTATAAAACGCTCTAACAAAAAAATAATTTTCGATTATTTAATTAAATTGTGTATTATTAGTTGCCTATAGTAAATCTAAAAATTGGTGGCTCCATCTTACACATTTAACATAAAGGAATGCTAGCTTTTTGACAAGTTTTCAGTTTTTGAGCTGTCCATACTGATTCATTTCTATACTGTGGTTAAGGCATAGTTACCTTAAAACTCGTGACTGCTTTTTGCTGTTCTCCATCACATGATTTCTTTCAACATGTCCTAAAGCCAGTGTTGATACTCGCACTGTGAGTATCTCTTTGGGACAGACAGGAGTCACACCAATTACAAAGTTAACTTCTTTTAAACAAGCCCCAAAAATTGTAAAATATCTCACTATATCAGAACTCACACTTTCAATAGCATCATAAGCTGTTGAAACAGTTTGGAAATGTTTATTAAGCGTAAAATTAATCTTTTTTTCTTCGCCCCCTTCTTCCAGACTTTTGCGCTTTTTCTTAACGATGCTTTTGAGCCAAACATAAGGGTAAGGGATTTGGGCCCTTTGATACAAAAGATTCTTCATAACCTCACTTACTAAAACGGCACAAGACACAGGAGTTAAAATGTAGTCCGAAATTGGAACGTTTATCACTAATTTGCTGTCGCAGACTGAATTTGTCGACATAATTATTAATAAATATGATAAAATACAAAAACAAATTTAAGGCACTAACGACAAGTGGTAGACTAATTAATATCAAAGAAACGACGAAAAACGGTGTAGACGAAATCGGGAAATTGAGAAAATAATTGTGTTTGTAAATTAATAAAAAAAATATGTCAAAAACAGCTTCAAAAATTATTTTTACATAATGCATTAAATACATGGTTTCTTTTAATGTTATTACAATTTTGTCATTTTCAAATAAATCAAAATTTAAAATATTTCGCACTTACCGGACCCCTTCATAACTGTCATTAGTGTCATTGTCAAACTTTTAGCGGGAAGAAATTTTAGGTTATATTTTGAAAAATCTTTTTATTAGTGCTTTTTGTTAAATAAGCCGATAAACATGGTAATTGACAGTGATCAAGTGAAAAAGAAATTGCATTCTGCCTTAAAACTTGCCGGATTTAACGTCCGCAGGTATTTCTTACATTCCTAAATTTTTAAATATTTTTTTACTTTTTACATTTCCAGAGAATTTTGTGGCAAAATTGTGGATAAATTTACGGAAGAAGGCATAAAATTGGACGATGAGCAATATTTCGATAATTGCATTAAAAATCTGTGTGCTAGTTTAGAAACCCAGTGTCTTTTGGGTCAAAGTATAGCGAAGGAACATATTGATAGGGCTATAGAGGTTTGTCTTCACTCAGGCTGTGATCGCACCGAGACAGTTTTTAACGTAATAAACGCTTTTGATTTTCCAAGACTGTCGTATAACCTTGACAGAAAACAGTACTTCCTCAGTGAACAAAAACCAAGACTGCTATCTAGTGCTGATTCCAAAGCTCAGCTCTTCACAGAACGATACGCCACGATTTTACAACGAACCAAACGTAATTTTTTACAGAAAAGTACAGAAACTGAGGGAGTTAAATTAGAGTTGCAAACTGTTGATTATTTACTGACACTTTCTAATGTCTCTCTGAATCACACTCTAATCCTAGGATCGCTTTTACAAGTTGCTGAAGGCAAATATTATCTAGAGGACCCCACAGGCATTGTACAACTGGATTTAAGTCATGCTGTGTAAGCCTCATTTTTAAAATAATCTAAATAAATTAAATTTCTAGCTATTATGGGGGCTTGTTTGTTGAAAACTGTTTTGTCCTAGTAAACGGTGTTTATGAAGATAAATTAATCAAAGTATCAACTATTATTCTACCCCCAGGTGAAGAATACCAAAACACACGCCCATTTTTTAACACTGTTAATTACTTTGGGGGTCCCTCACCAACACCCCTCAAAGATTCCGTCAAATTAAAGGAGTATTTGCAAAGAAATCAAGGGGCCTCGTTTATGTTTTTATCAAATGTTTGGCTGGACCATCCTGATGTAAGCTTCCAAATCTATTATTTCCTAATTTAATTACCAATTCCAGATTTTTGAAAAACTTGGAACACTTTTTGAGGGCTTTAACCCGAATCCTCCTGTTGCTTTCGTTTTTATGGGGAATTTCATGTCGGAGTGCTACAGTAGTGATAGAACTGAAACACTGAGAAAACTCTTTAAACAATTAGCTGAATTAATTAACAAATTCACGAATATTGTCACTCATAGTTATTTTATTTTTGTGCCAGGATTAGAAGATCCTTGCACTTCGCATGTTGTACCCAGGTAAATTGCAATTATATCGGGTGATTAAAAAAAACAATGACAATTTTTCTTAGAGTTGGGAGAGTTGTGATTTGTAAAAAAATATAAGAAATTTGTCTATGGGAGGTGACCGCTTCCATCTTCAGGTTTTATTTCATAATTATCGTGTTACATTGTTGATTTGTTAATTATAACTCCAAGAACAATTGTCATTGAAAATTAAGAGGGGAAAAGAAACCAACACATACATTAAAAAATATTCAAGGAAGCTTTGATTTTAAGTGTGCAAACCACAAAACGAGTTAATGAATCTTCAAAAAAAAAATTTTTAGATTACCAATCCCAAGTTGCATAACTGAAGACATGACTAAAATATTGAGTAAAGCAATTTTTGCAACAAATCCTTGCCGTTTGCAATACTGCAATAAGGAAATTACAGTTTTTAGAGCAGATATTTTACCCAAATTACTGCAAGCATCGTTACACAAACCTTCAAAAAGCGAATTAGCTGACAATGTAAGCTTCTGTTAAATGAGATCGTTCCCATCTTATGGAAGTCTAATGACCACTCAAATCGAGATTTTTGTACCAATTGAGAGCTCTTGAAATAAGGAGCAATTACTAACATTGCGCCAACTTCGTAGTTCTTGAAATAAAGCTGCTAGATTAATTTAAAGTTCCAATGACTTTTGTCACCGAGTTTGTAAAGCCATCACTCGGATTAAGGCAGTTGATCCTTCAACTTGCAAGTACCGGCTGAAATAGAGATATTTCTTGGTATATAAAGTTGGTGCAATGATATCAATTGCTTCTTATTTCCAGAGCTATCGATTGATACAAAAAATATCGATTTAAGTAGTCATTAAGATGGGAACTACCTCATTTTTTTTTAAACCAACATTGTTGCAGCTAACAAGAACAATAGTAAGTCAAGGTCACTTGTCACCCTTGCCACTAAATGCTTTAACAGTTCATTGGGATTTTGACTACACTTTAAGTCTTAATCCACTTCCAGATCTTGTTGTGATAGGAGATAAGGCCGAACCGTATGAAGGGAAATACAAAGGTTGTCAACTTATAAATCCTGTAAGTTTGAGTATTAAAAAATGATATATGTGACGCGTGTGTTATATTTTAGGGTTCATTTTGTGAAAGTGGTTTCCAATTTAAAGCATATTGTCCTGCAACTGATAGAATTGATGAATGTATTTTATAAAAAACTGATAATAGTATATAAATTTATTAGTTAGGTCTCAAACGTAATCTAGTTGTACACTTCAAAATTACTTTTACAATATATACATTTGTATTAAAATATAATCGTGTTGATTATAAATAAAACTTATTATAATACCGCCTAAATCAATACGTATTAAAGAAAAATTTTGTTTCAATGACTTTAACTCAAAATATCACACTGTCAAATATAAATAAAAATAAACGTTTAGTTTTGTGAAAAAAACATCCACAATATATACAGTAGTACGCAACTGTTACCAGTTTTTAACAAACTAACATGTGAGCAAAATAACTGTTATCCAACGCCTACTTAAACTGGAAATTTTCTTGCTCACTTGTTATAAATATCACATAGTTCTAGTCGTCTGTCAAAACGGACACAGTTGATCGTTAGTGGCACGAGAGAATTTTCAAACGCTATGATAGCCCTACAACACAGAAATCAATATTTGAATCATCAAAAAAAAAGCGAGACTTACGTTCTTTTTCGTATCTCCGACAGGCTTCTGCTCGTTCTTTCGAGTCAAAATACCACAACGTTATTGCATATCTTGTGTCATAGGCGGGTTGAACTTCATGCGGATTCCTTCGGTCTGACCAGAAAAACAAAAGCCGGTCGAAAATCGGCTCAATATCAGCTACCTTCAAGCAAAAAAAAAAATCCTCCCTGATCAGCACAATTTTTCATTTCTTACCTTATCACCTAACCATCCCTCAGGGAAGATTCTCAAAAGTCCCCCACTTTCTCTAACATTCCAATTTAAATTGAGGTAGTAGATTGCCGTTATACAACGACCGTCTTGATTTGGATTATCTACATGTTTAACGTAATGTGATCCAAGACCCGGATAACATGCCACCATTGCCTGAAATTTTTTATTTTTAGCTACTTTTTTGCAAAATTTCCACTTCATTAAAATTCTCGAAATTTGCATAAGCGAGTGACCTGAACATCATTTTTTTTTGCTTACGTGCGTTTCGCCTCGCAAAAATTTAGGGCACACCTCTTTCCACTTAAAGATAAAACGATTAGAACGACAATAAAGATGTTATCAGGATTTACGGAAGTTCTCACAAGTGCAATTGTTTTTATTTAGAAAAAATAAGAGTTAAAATTGACAAAATGTGTAATTGTAATCATTGCTACATTCATTATTGTCACAAACAATTTAGTTACAAATTTTTAAAACCTTGACCTCTGGTAATATCGGTGATAATTAAATCGACAAATTATATAAACGGATTTTTATTTTTTGATCTTGTGTAAACAGTAAAATTGCTTTTCTTAACAACAATTAATAAAATTGCATCTTTGTAAACAAGAAGAGACCACACAAGGAGAATTCTATTTATCTGTCTTGTCATGTTGGTACTGTGAAACCAGTCTGAATTTATTTTTTTCACAAAATATTTAGGTTTCTTTAATTACAAAATGAATTTATTCTCTATTACATATAAAATTACGGTCTTTGTACTTTATGCAGATACACGTAACTAAATCATTTATTTATTTAATTTAAAAACAAGTATTGAATAACTTCTAAGAAAAAAATTAAATACACACATAAAAAACCACAACAATAATTGCGATAATGACTGATCAAGTTATATCTGTCTTACACAAGAATATTCTTGATTTTTTTTTAATTCAAATATTTTGTAATTCACAATAGTAAAAAAAATGTTTTACTAGAATCCCTCCTAGAATATAAATGAAATACATATTAATAAAAATTTAACTGGTAAATGCGTAGATTGACTTTCCAAGAGAACGTTTATTTTATTTAAATTTTTGTAGACTATAGAGTATGATATACGAAATACGAATTATAAATAAGTAACTAAATAATCGAAATCGTGTTTTATTTTAGTAGCTGTTCCAATTTTTAGTCAGGCCTTAAATAAATGTAACTAATGTCGGCTGTATTCTGTCATTTATTTAATTTTTTATCTGTTTTTTATTCTTATCGACGACTTCTCGGCTTTTATCCTGTCTTTGCAGTATTTATATAATTTCTTGTTTGATTTTATCAATTTCATTAAATGTTTTTCACCCAAAGAACTAGGTACTGTGGTCCAAATAATTTCCCTCTAAATTTCATAGACATATGACATAAAAGTGTGGAATAAAATTCATATTTTCTAAGTAATTTTTTTAGGAAAACGCCATGGCTTTTTTACTGGCCACGTTTTTCACTTATTTCTATTTTTTGCCAACCGCTTTTTTTTTGCTGTGACGTAATCGACTTTTTTTTAAATAGCAACCCCTATTTCTGGTCTTAAAAATCGAAACTACTTTTTTTCGTAATATAACATTTATAGGGTCTAAATTGAACATTAAGTAATTTAGCCAATTAAATGTTTTATTAAATTTTTCAAAATAGACGCAATTTTTAACAGAATTACTAAACAGAATGTTCAAATTAACGTCCTTCTGTTTCCTGGCAATAATACAATTCGAAAAATCAATTTTCGAATAGTTTTGTTGCAAATACTTTTGATTTTAACAAACCCATAATAAAAGTCAAATTGATTTAGCTCAAAAAAGAGATAATTGCCTATTTGGGTCGACAAAAAATCCGCACTGAATGAGAGACATCAACATCCACAAAAAAAAATGAATGTTTGGTGTTGTCTGGACAAGTTCATTTGGTTATCCTTTGCGACACGTTAGTACTAGCATTAGCGGAATTTTTTCCCAAATAAAGAGGATCCAGACATACCAGGAGCTAACGTTTGGTTTCAACAAGACGGTGCACCTCCACATTAGGCTCGTGATGTCAAGAGATTATTTAGATGATGTTTTGCCTGCTTTTCTGAGAGGGCTACTTAAAATCAGAAGTATTTGCAACAAAATCAAGAAATCTAAAGAATTTAAGAGAAAGAATTACAAATTAGTACCGCTTAATAAGTTAAAAAATGAAGAATATGTGCTAACTAATTCGAAAATTAGTTGTATTATTGCCAAGAAACGGAAAAACGTCAATTTAAACATTTAGTTCAGTTTTTCGGTTGAAAATTGCGTTTATTTTGGAAAATTTAATGAAACATTTAAATTGGTTAAATTACTTAAAGCTTTTATGTTAGATCCTATAAATGTTATATTGTTATACTATGTCATAGTCATAAAATATGTCACCAATCCCCATATTTTTCTAATGAGATGTCTAAAAGGGGACGATTCGGTTGGCGTTCAGAAACCTTTGAAAAAGTTTTAGACGTTTTTTAAGTCTTTAACATTGTAAAAAAACATTCCTGAACGCACTTTTTGATTAAAAGATAAACTTTGAAAAAATATAATTCCAATTTGTGATAAAAATAGAATTACCTGATTTTTTACTCGTCTCCGATTTTAAGAATTTGATAAGAGTAGGTATGAAATCGTTATAATTCTAAAAATGACTGTAATTATCACGTAACTCTCTCAATCGTAATTAGTAAAGAATTTTAAAAATTAAACAATAAAAGAATTATTTGTTTTTATCATATCAAAGTTATTTTACCTGCAAAGTCACTACAACAGATTTACATAAAAAATAGCAACGCGTTTTTGCTTTAGATGTTAGTATGCCCAAAATAAACAAATTTAAAAAAAAACAATTTTTAAAAATTAATAAACTTCAATAATATTTTAAGAAACCCAGCTTTTTTATTGTTTTTATAATAATCATTAAAATTCTTGAACTTATTGACAACTTTTGACACACCCGTTATTACAAGTAAACCTTTTAGGTATTACCTGATTTTTTATTATTCCCTATCACCTTTCACAATAATTTTTATTACGAGTACGTTTTACTGGTCAAATAATATCCTTGAAACTTAAATGACCCCTAGAATTTAAATTAAATAAAAACAGATCATTTACTAAAAAGAAACTAAATACTATGGGAGACAATAAATTTGGGACAATTGTGTAAAGCACCCTTTAATTTATGTTTCCACTAAGCATGACCACGATGACACGTATTTTTCTTGTCAATGTCAAAATTTTACGTCCCAAATTACATCCAATATTTTTTTTACAAAATAAAACATTTTATAATTTTTTGTCTAGTCTATTTTGTACATTTTTACGTGAAAACTGGTATTCAAAAATTTTCTTTTTATTAAAATAACTGGCAATTCAAATGTTAAAAATGTAAAGTTGTTGCGAAGGTCAACAAATCCCAAACTGTATTAGAAACCAGTTCTGCATCGCAATTTTGCAATTTTTTTACTTCTAAACATTTTAATTTGAGAGCGACAAAAAAAACATGTAACACAGCATTAAATTCAAATTAAAAGAATTCAATAAAAGACACTTCCAGTTCACTATATTAACAATTATGAAATTTATGTTACTTGTACACCTCCGATTGGGCTTCTTTAAATTAACAATTTAAAGAGAATAAAATTGACTGACCATTATTTGTCTTTGATTTCAGGATACCGGTTTCGGCCTGTTTGGTCTTCTTCAGTTCTATGTAACAATTAACACGTAGGACTGAAGAAAGCCAAAATAGGCCGAAACCGGTATCCTGAAATAAAAGAAATAATTGAGAGTAAATTTTATTCTCTTAAATTGTTTAAATTATGACATTTCTTTATTTAATTGTTTACAAGAGTGTATGTCAAATATATTACGAATTTTTAAGCATGACAACACGTATTACTCACAGACACACTTTTAGTGATTAATTTTCGCAAAAATTTGTTTGTTATTTTGCACCTACAGGTGCAAAAATTCCACTAGACCGATAAAAAGACTGACCCCTGATCTCTTTTTCACAAAAAGTTTGAATTAATGATTATTTGTCGCCAGTCCTAATGTTTAAATAATGACAAATTAGTTGTTTTGCCTTGTTTTTTAAAACCATCACTTCTTACGTTCCAAAGCCGGTGTAATGTTACAAATCTGCAAAAAATTAACAAAAATCTTATCTAATCTAAAATAATTCGTATTTTATGAAAACAAAGCAGCAAAGAAAATTTTGCGTACGTGACTGTCCGCATGCCACAACCTGTCTCATTTTAAAAAGACAGAAATAGACTCCTTGAATGTACTCGAGAGAGACACAAACACTTCGTGTTTACTTTCCAGCAATGACGATTTGTTTATAAACAAGACAACGTCCCCGATCAATAACGGGCCCCCAACTAACCTTAGTCCTCCCATTGATGTTATAATTGCCCATTTTACCATTATTGACCATACGATTGGCCCTTTTGACTACTGCATCCACCTGACTAATCAGCTGCTGGATATTATTACACGATTTTTCCTTCCCATCAATCCAAATAATCTGATCCCCTCTGATAGTCTTCAAATCCCCTGAGCCCTTACTCGACACCAACTGTCCGTCTTTAAACACCCCCTTACTGTACAACTGTAGCACCTCCCTCAAAACAGCCTTGCCTTTCTCCTCCCCAAGGAAATTATCGACGACACACACCCCATACGAGTCCATATCCACAATGACGTTCCTGCAGATGTCGTCCAGGTCCGGTCGGTACTCCTTGGCTGACCAGACATGCTGCTGGAAAGAAATCTCAGGGAAATCCTTCACCCCGGATTTCTTGGGATGGACGATGTTCTCGCCGCTTATGGGCATAACGGTTTTGGCAGACTTGAGTGCCTTCTCCGTCGAGGTCTTGTCGAAATCCAGGTGGGGGCTCAAGGCTTCCGAAAGAGAATTCAGGATTTGGCTTTCTTCAGGCGATGATTTCGGAGCAAAGCACGAAGAACGGTGCTGGGGCCAGTCCTTTCGCTGGTGCTCCTTCGAACAGTAAATTCGCGACTTGCAACGGGCACAACGGAGCAATTTTTTATCAGATCCGCACACTGAGCAACTTAAATTTGTACTCATCTTTGAGTTTCAGCGACCGCAGCAACACAAAGCCGCCATTATTGTTTTCAGGTGGTGGGCACGCACCAGGGGGCGACACTAAAAAGCGGTAATTTATACCCCAAACTGAAATAAAATTATAATGGGGTGATGATAATTCGTGACCTTGTATTGGTTGTAGTTGCACCTACATTGCAAATCTAACGTCAAAATAACAAAATTATTCAAAAGTTCTATCAATTAATTCAATTTTTAAAACTATTAATAATTGACATTTACTACCAACTTTACCAATGAAAAAGAACTGAACAATCCAGAAATAACTTAAATTCCGGAGATATGCAACCCATCTGACACATTAGCGTCAGGACAACGTTCATGGTGCTTCTTATGGCGCAAAAATTTCAAAATTTTTTTTTATTTATTTAGCAAAAGATATTCAAATTATTATTCAAGGAGACATGAAGTGCACTTTAAATTTATTTAAAAATGTTGTTCAAACTAAATTTCTTTCGAATGTTTTATGTGAATTAATAATTATTAAAATGAAAACGCGGGAAAATTAAAATTTTGCTGTGTTTCAGTATTTGACTTGTTTTTGATGTACTTCTTATAAGATTTTTAAAAGGTAGAAAAATAAATTTTGACAGATAAATTTTAAAAAAGTTGTTATTAATTATTAGTAGTTATTATTATAATTAATTTTATTAAAGTAATTAATAAAATACAACATATTATAAAAACAAGAACATAGCTGGCGCTTACAATAAACACTAACAAGACTAGAGACCTTTGGATCACACAAACTTAAAACCCAACTTAATTACTGTCTTATCTATTATACTTAAATTAATGAAGATGTTAGTAACCAAACCAAGCAATATACAGGCAAGTTATCCCCAACATGCAAAAAATGCATATTTGCCTGTAAGTAATACCGAAAAAAAAACAATTAAATCCCGAATAACAGCGAAACACCTGAAAACGTGAAACAGAAAAATTAGTTAAAAACTTAAAGTAGAAAAATTAGGAAAATCTGAAACAGAAAGAGAAAAAATCGTGAAAAATCCTAAAATAGATAAATTACTATGACCTGAAACAAGAAATTGCTAAAGCTGAAACAGAAAAGTTGTTAAAATACACCATGCCTACACAAAAAAATATTTCCAAAAAAAATCGATTTCAAATAAAACTCAAAATTTTAAATAAAAAAATATAAATTAAAACAAAGATCAACAATTTTAACAAAGTTATAAATAAACTATACATAAAGTCTTAATTAAAACATTTTCTTCTGACATAACTGTTGGCTGGCGAATTCCCTCCTTCTGCTTTTTTCGAACCTACGTGAAATTGGTGGTTCTTCTTATGCTCTATGTGGCAATTAATCCCTCTGCTTCTTACGAACCTAGCTTTAATCTAGATTTCCAGCGATGTTTTTAGAACCTACCCTCCAAACCCTAATTTTAAGCCTTTAGTAAAACACCTCAAGTTAATTTTTTTTTAGGAAAAATCACGAATAAAACAAAAAAAAATTAATTTTAACTTTAATGACTTTAAATCGCTTATTTATTTTTTACAAAAAGGGAGTAGAGAAGGATTCTAAATAAAACGCGTAAATTTATTATTAAAACAATTACAAATAAAAATAGTCTCTAAAATTGTTTATCTCTGTTATTTTGTAATTTCAAAATGTAAAAATTTATTTGTTTAAACAAAATCGCGATATATTCCGTTTAATAATTAATAATAAATAAAAGTACGCAGCTTTAGAGCGGCTGTGACGCATCCTGTGCGAGAGCTAGCGCTTGACTGATTCAAACAAAGAAAAATATCGATAAATTTGCAAAAGACAACAAAAAATGTTTATTATATCACCGAATGTCGAACCCTCTTTGTGTGTTTGAGTACTGAATCATTGTATTATAAAAGCAGTTAGTTCAAATAGTAAATCAATAATCTTGAAAAAAATATATAATAAAAACAAATCAAACACTGAAATACAATTTAAAATTTTTCCGCGTTTTTACTTTAATAATTATTAATTTACATAAAACAGTTAAAAAAAATAGTTTCAACATTTTTAAATAGACTTTTTGATGCGCTTTATGCCTCCTTGAATAATAATTAAATATCGTTTGCTAAATAAATGAAAAAAATTCTTGAAATTTTTGCGCCGTAAGACACACACACACGTTGTCGATGTGTCAAGTGGGTTGCATATCTCCCGAATTCGAGTTATTCAATAGTATAGTTATGTGTACAATAGTTATATTACAAATCAAATCAGAAAATAGAAAAATTGTCATAAATAAATAAAATAAACAATATTTCATTTTTTATGAATAAAATTCGTTTTGGCCTTATTCACTTTCGGTTTTTTGCACAATAGTTTGATTCAATGACAGTGACATTTCGTGGTCTGTGTGCTTTCATAGGTTATGTTTTTTAATTTCATTTCGGAGTAAACACGTCTCAGTACCGGTTAAGGCCCCCATTATGTCCACATTTTAAACTTTAACGATATCCATCACAATGTCATCAACACGAAAATGCAAAAGCTGCGGCAGTTCCGACATCGAAGTGGACCCCGCTCGTGGGGACGCAGTCTGTACAAACTGTGGCTCAGTTTTAGAAGTGAATATTATAGTGGCGGAGGTCCAGTTCGAGGAAGGGGCTCATGGCACTAACAGCGCAATCGGCCAGTTTGTCGCAGCTGACTCCAAAGGGGGTGCCACCAAATTCGGAGCCTGTAAGTTGATTTCACACCATTTCGAGTGATAACAACGATTTTCTGCAGCTTTTCATGTCGGAACTGGGATTGAATCCCGGGAAATGACCCTGAGAAAGTCCCGGAATGGCATAACACAGTTGTGTAATCAGTTACAATTAAATCAGCATTGTATTGACACCGCTTGTAATTTTTTTAAAATGGCTCTTAATCGGAATTTAACAAAAGGGCGAAAGAATACACATGTGTATGCCGCGTGTGTGTATCTGACATGTCGCACTGAGGGCACAGCACGTATCCTTTTGTTATTTAATTAGAAAAATAAATGATTTTGGGAAAAAAAAATTCCTTAATTTTTATGTAGATCTCCTCATTGATATCAGTGATGTACTTCAGATTTGCTGTTATGAATTGGGGAGAACCTACCTCAAGCTTTCGCAAGCCCTCTCTATTAATATTCCTGCTGTTGGTAAGTCTTTTTTGGCTTTAAAAAATTGATAACAAGGTCAAGAAATAATTGGCGTGTAAACACCAAGTATTTGATAATTGCCTATTATGAGGTAATCTACAGTTAGAAACAATCCTGTAAAAAGTCAAGGTCAAGTGTGCCAAAAAATGACCCATTGCGATAATTAACAATTTTTTTTATAATTAATAGTGGTCAACAGTCAAAATTGCCGTTCAGATTTCACTCTTATTAATTAAATTCCGATCAACTTTGAAGTCAAAAAAGAAGGTCCAGTCCAGTGTTGTCACGTGTCTTGACATTATTAGCTGGCTGAATTTGTGACGTCATAATCGGGCATAAGTAGCCAATTGGCGCTCAAAGAGTGCTAAAATTGCTGCTCTAAAGTCACTGTTAAAATTCTCTAGCGATATTATAGTGAAGAAAAGGTATTCAGAGTTGTCATATTTACGAAAAAGTTGTCAAATGTGACGTCATAATTAGTAATTATTGCCTATAAATTAACAACTCGGGTTGTTTAATGCTTTCTCATCTTTAAGGGTATTTCGAATCTAAGTTATTAGAGATAAGAATATCGACTCTGAGACTTCGTTGTACTCATTCATTCGTTGTACTCATTCATTCGTTGTACTCATTCATTCGTTGTACTCATTCATTCGTTGTACTCATTCATTCGTTGTACTCATTCATTCGTTGTATTCATTCTCTACAATTTTCTCATTAGCATTTTTTGTAGCTTTTACAGTTTGTGCAGCATTTTTAAATAAAGCCAGCGCTGCGCACATTTCAAATTTTCAATATCTTTTTAAATATGTTCCAGCAACTTTTTTCTTGAATACAATTGTTAAGAATGTTATCTGTCTATAAATACGACAGTATTTTTTGTATAATTACTTAATTAATCGTTTTTTAACGCAAAAACGTGAAAAAAAGAATTATAACATTTTATTTTATGCACATATAAATTGTTTTCATTTAAATGTTTATTGTGATTTCCGAAATTACCAACTTAAAAAAAAGTCTTGTATGCAACTCGTGTTCAAACAATTTTTTTGTGTATTGAAGTGGAACCATTAGGTATTTGCAATGTTGCCACATTTATTTATTATTTTTTATCATAGCCAATAAGCTTAGTCTTAAAATTACCGAACAAAATCCCTGCTTTAAATTTGCCGCTAATTTTTAAGTATAAATGTGTGCAATGTTGCCATATTTACGATAAACTTGTCAAATATTTTTTGAATTTTAACGTTATGGAAATTTAAGTGTAAAAAACACTTATTAACCATTGTTAACCGGATTTGCAATGTTGCCATGTTCATTAGCTAACTGAATTTGTGACGTCACAGTAAGTGGCTACGCAATCAACAGTCGTTAACAGATTTACGCTGTTGCCACATGTATTGAAAACCAAAACATGTATTGAAAAAAAAAAACACTTTTTTTAATTTTGCGTTAATTTTAAATCAGAGTTTCCAATGTTGTCAAATTTACGTAACTTTCAAATATTTTTTGAATTTTAATTTTATGTGTATAAATTTGAACTAATCAAGGGAAATAAACAAATTTCTTGACATTGTTAAGAATGTAGGAGCTTTACCAATAATCCACCATTGTTTTTATATATTTATAATTGTTTATAGCATTATTACTGTTCATCAATTGCGGTGATTATAAATTTTTATAAATTAACTACCAAAAAATTCATTTTTGCGATTTTCTAAATTCGTTTATGGTTACAGGTTGCGTTACCTACCAAAGAGAATGCTAAAATACTGCTAAAAAACACAATGGAACATACAAAATTTTGAAAATTTTAGATCGTATCTATTCAAAATACATTTCGATTACAGATTTTTTTCCAAATTAATGTCAATTTTTTATGGTATTTTGTTGGGATGAAGGTTTGAAAGAAGGTCATTTGAAACTACCAAGATATATATTTTATCAAATTATTTTTTGTATCACATAAGTAGTAACGAATATCATGGCAATGTAAGCAAATTTTTGCCGTATAAATATTGCTATGCTAGTAGTTACTCTGGAAATATTCGTTATAACAAAACATTAAATGAGAAAGAAATGCTAAGCTATGTTATGTTTACACGTCTGTATTCATCAAACCCTGTTTGGTTAATACATGGACTCAGCTGCGTTATATAATGCAAAAATCTTAAATACTACTCTGGCATTATATATTTGTCTGTCATCAACCTAAACCTCAAAATTGTATCACTTGAACAGTTTTTTTTTAATTTAATCAGAGGCATAAATCTGTAAGACATTTCGAAAAATATCTAATGATTAAGCTTTCTTACTGGAATATATAATTTTAATATTTTTTTTATATTAAACAAACTATGTACAATTTGTATTTCATGTGAACACAACATCTTTTGGAGATATCCAGTTTCGTTATAAAACAAAAAAGTAAAAAAAAAAACATCACCTTAATATTAAGTCATAAATAAAAGTCCCTTAATTCACAGCACTTTAAACAAACAAAAAGTAAACAATTCACATAACGCTTGAACAAAAACCAGACACGTTCTTTTAGTGTTCTTCATATGTCGGTCCATAAAAAATAAGTTCTGGAATTTGACCTCCTTGTACTCCTGTTCCATTTGTACTTTCCGAGGAACATTGAAATTGAAATGTCACTTGTCCAACAGTCACCTCACTCATACCCTCCTGACCGAAATAACTCAATTCTCCTCCGTCTAAAATCGCCGAAGCTGTATAAAACGATTCCGGCTCGATCTGTATTGGATTGTCAAAATAAACATGAAATGTATTACTAGATCCATCTGAGAAAAACTGTGTATTATTCTCAGCTAAAACTCGGCCCAGTCTTTTCAATTCAATTTTCACACTGTAATCGGCAGCACCATTTGATGATCCATACAAACCAAAGCCTACTACAAAAATTCGACGATCCACCGAGAACTGAATGCTATCACAGCGACCTCTATATCGCCACTGGTTCGATCTATAGGCACATGATTGAAACCTGTGACACACCTGTCAAAAAAACACAGTCAGATTAACGTTTTTGAGAAAAACAAGACACCCAACCTGAGATTTCAGTCCAGCACGTGACTTAATTGGGTACTGTAAACTCGGTTTGTTGTTAGCTGTAAAATGAAAGAATATATCTATAGTTTCTTGTTGCGTTAAAATTCCCATTTGTGCTGCACCATTAGCAAATTCGTCTAGTGTCATTGTAGGGATTCGAATTAAGTAGAGGGCACTACCTAATACTGATCTTTTGTTTTGAGGAGTGGGTTCAATATCCTGGCGGGCACACTCAGCACCTGCCCAATTCAAAGCCGCCTCTAATAAATTCATTTCTTTGCAATTTAAAGTCTCACGGGCCAAAACTGACTCCAGGGTTGACATATCTATGTCTACGAAACCCTCAGACTTCAGTGCCATCTCAGCCTAGAAAAGACAAATAAGGGTTTATGCGCACTGAACAAATATGCGAGTATGGCCAATCTTGATTAACATTATTTTAAGGATTTGGTTAGAGGTGGTTAAATAATGCAAGTGCCTCGGTGTTTTTATAATCCATATATTAACAACACAGTGATACATACATTTAATTACATGAAAAGAACACATCAATGCTGTAAATATGTGGATTAAAAACAACAGTGAGACTAAAACAAGCACAGCAATCGACAAACTGTACAATTTTTCAGCTACAACGTGTAGTTTGCCGGTCACTTACGTATACTTAAAATTAACTTAAGATATGTGTATAAAAAATCGTTGAGCATCTTTGACATCACATACAATTTTTTTGTGTATTTTTATTTGCAATTTTGACTAGACATAGATCAGCCTTGAATGCAATCATAAAACAATATTATCAAACAGTGGCAGTTGATAGGCGTTTTGTTTCCATTAAATCTAGTTGAGTGTATTTTTGATACAGGCACTGAAACTCATGTGCCTCTTTTGTGCCCCATTACATTTTTCCGGAACGGTGGTTAGATCTAGACAGGACAAGGAATGTGTCAGACTCACCTGGGCATCTATAACTTCCCAACATCTTTGCATCAATTCAGGTTCTTCAAAAAGACGAGATTGGCTCAATAAAAGACAAGCGTTTTTTGCAGTCAGACTAGTTTCAAGATAATTCACACAGGCACGGGCCAAATGCGGAACTATGTATTTTTTGGCTACGTATAAGGTCGCGAGGACGGTGTCCGCTTCCAGCTGGATCTCATCACAGTATAAATATCTGCACAAAAAGACAAGGATTAGGATTGTCTCATAACCAAGATTCAGTGGTTGCTTACTACAGCGAAAATAATTGTTTCAATGTCGCAGAAATTACAAACTGTAATACGACTCTTGAGTCTGGATATTTGATAAACTCATTTTTTTAAAAAATGCAACACCTGGAAGGAGAGCTTGTAACGATTCGACTTTTCTCCGCATCTTCACTTGTCTGGAAATCAATGATAAAAAATTCAGAGTGCTCCAACAAGTTTTTCTTATAGTTCTATTGTTTTTGCTTTATGAGAAGGGACAACTTTATCATCATAAGAATTAAAAACAAGGGCTCTTTTAAATACTGTCACTGCATTACAAATGGTGTCCTCTATGAACGTGAAGAGCGGCGTCCAGAAATTCACCAGTGTCTCTCAGTACCGTTTATCGAAGAATTGAAGGTTTCGGTTTACATTCGTAGCAACCAAGACGGCATCTTCCCCTTAATGCTGCCCATAAGACAGCCAGACTTCAATGCTGTGGAGTTAGGCAAAACAGGAGCGACTAATAGGATCGGGTCGTTTTTAACGATGAATCCCGTTTTTGTTTGTGGCGGAATGACAGCCGAATTCGTGGGGAACGACGAAATTTAGACCTGGTTGTTCGGGGTCCAACTCCTGAGATAATGGTATCGGGTGCAATATGTATTGGGCATAGATCACCCTTAGGACACTCTAAATGCTCGGCGATAAGTATATTGGACCCCGTTTTATTGCTATTCACAGCAGCACTTCCTAATGCCGTTTTTCAGCAAGACAGTGCAAGACCATATGTAGCAGTGCATACTCGCGAGTACTTACATCATTGTGTACCTCTGTTACGATAACCATCCCGCTCACCGGACTTAAACCCCATGTAACATATATGGGATTCTATGGGCCAGAGTCTATGTTCAGACTATGAGATCTCCGATACCAACTGGAGGTAGCTTGGAATGCCATACCTCAGAAGTTGATCATCTCATTCGAAGTTTGCCTCGCCGTGTAGCAGAGTGTTAATACAACCGTGGTGATGTCCTCTTTTTATCTTACGAAGTTACAGTTTTAACCCTTAAGATTTTCAAGGTGTTGCATTTTTTTTTTTGAAAATGAGATTATTTTCAATCATATTTTGAAAACGCAAACCTAACCTCAAAAAAAAAAAACTATTACGTGATCTGTCAATCAAACTCAGCCAATCAGAATAAGGCAACAAAGACAATAGAAATAACAAATTGTAGAGTTACAAAATTCTTTTTTTAGTTTTTGATTTTATCGCTGTATACTAATCAAAATTCACTTATCTACCTTTTTTGACTGTATCTGTTTATGTAACGCAATTAATTTTGCTTTTAATATTTACATTTTCTGATTTATTTGCTAATCTATTCTAGTGACTTCTGTGGAAACTAGTTCTTTTTATGGTAATTTATTTGTTTAAAAGTTGGCATTGTCAATTTTTGAAAAGAAATAGACTTTCAAACAAATTAGTGTAAATTCTCGCGAATTTACGTTCAGAATGACCACGTAAGTGTTTTTTTGATAAAATTTTCGCTGTAATAAACTTAGGTAAGCTTGAGCCCCCTTACTTGAGTAAAGTAAGAAACGCAGACGGCTCGACGTCAGGTACTTCAATTTCCTCCTTGCATTCAGCGAGTCCGCCATAAAACATAGCGTAAAAGACTGAACTTCCCGTTGCAAGGACATATTTGTGTGCTGGGATATCCTGGGTGGCCCCAGGACTGCCTACGATGAATCGTACATCCGCCATGAGGTCGTTATTGAACATTGCGGCGTTGCGTTCACGGACTGTGGGTTTGGAGGCTTGCCAGTTGGGGTCGAGCGTTCCAGGGGGGCCAATTGGTGAGACACAGGGACTAGAAGGGGGCGAGCCGGGGGCACTGGCAGGTTGCATCACCTGTAGGTTTTCGCGTTGGGAGATGATGTGAGGGGGCGATAGACTGAGGGCCCCATTGTTCAGAGTTTCTGCTGTTGACAAAAATCCAGATTTAAGAATTTTTATTTTTTTGTGGTTGGTATATACGCCCTAAGCCAACTTGACGGAAGTGGAAGGCACTCACCGTTCATCCAGGCGTTTGTTTGGGAGACGGACATGTTGTCCTGGGCCCGTTTGACAGGTTTAGGGGCTATTTTCGAATATAAATTTGACATAGCCATTGTTTTTTACCGATATAAACAATAACAAGATAACAAAAACCACTACTAAACGTCCGCCATCTTGTACGTTCGATGCTTTTTTGTTTCTGTACAACTCCGCCCTACCACTCTCCGCCTTGTTTCTTCTCTTTTTAGTCAATAAACTGGTCTCTGTTTATGGCACGCAAACGCAAGATTGGTCAATAAAAAGACCGGCTTTTACACCACGGTTTGAATTTAAACCAATTTTTATTTTATTATATGTATTTAAAATGTCATAATTTGTACACTTTTTGCAATTTCAGACTAATTACTTGCAATTTATGTAATTCGAAAAGTCGATTCCAATTAAGAAGAAATTTATGTTAAATGTGACATTTTGCAATATTTTTATATAAATTGACAGATGTCAAAATGTTTATTAAGTAATGCCACCCTAAAAAATCCCATTAACTTACTAAATCTAGATTGTTACAAAAATTGCAACATTGTTGTAAAGTTACTGTGATACACTGTTGTATGTCTGGTTGCCTATATTAATTTATAAACATTTAAAAATTGCAATTGTATTGAAATTTCATGACTAATCCTCTTTATTATCGTACAATGACATTTACGTTAAAAAAAAAACAACCACATTAACATTTCGCCAGGTCAGTATTTATTATCTGATTTTTTACGTCCACTTTATCCGCCTGGAAACTAGACAATGACCAAATAATTTAAAAATAGCCTTCCTCAATTTGTTTGTTTGGTTTTATTGATGACAGTGACCGATGAGAAGATTATTTTAATAAAAAGGAAACGGTCTTAACTTGCATAACTTTTTTTTTGAACTGTCCTTGAACTTTGTTTTATCCAGGAAGTAAAAAGTTCTTTTTACGTTAATTATATTTATTTGTAAGCTTTGTGTACCAATTTAGGGGCTATTAAAAAAAATATTTAAAATTTAACATTATTTTACACATTCATATGTAGATGAGTTATGAATCATTATTTTTATTAAAAATAGTTATTTATTTAGAGTGCGTTAAGTAAAATTTTCGGAACGCAGACTTAATTTCAGGACCGAGCCGAAGGCGAGATTAAGATAAGTCTAAGCACTGTAAATTACCTATCGCACAACAACTGTATTCGATTTTTTGGCCGAAGAAATTATTTAAACTCAATATTTATAATCATAATTTTAATAATATTTATACTTGTGACAGTATTTAAGTTTATTTTATGTTGGTAACTCTATAATTTTGACTGTACGAATTTCGACAACAGGCATTGTCAGAGGTCGAAGATAATCGTCTTTTATGTTTTGGTCTCGTTAAAGTACAGTAATGAGATTAATAAATAAATTAATTGACCCTTATAATATTATTTTCAAAAAAGAGAAAAGGTGTAAAAGGTGAATTTTGTACTCGAGCATTACGATCAGTCGTTATAGGTAGATAATTAATGAAAATGTAAGAATAAGTGTGTATTTTTTAAATTGCACTAATTACATGAAATTTTTATTGTAGCGGAGCCAGTAATGTCCTCGCACCTGCTTATTTGGTCGATTGTAATTTTTAGCTTCAAGATAACCGAGCACGTCGTAAATTTTCGAAATAACCAAAATATTTTTCTTTGTATCTACTTCCGTTAATTATTATTTATACATATTTAATACATTTCTATCAAAAATAAGCACCAATTATACTTGTATTTATCGTACTTTTTGGGATGTTAGTTTAAGTGGATTTGCACTATTAAATTTGTTCAAATTAAATCTGTTTACTTCCCGAACTGGTAGACTAATCTTCTTTCAAATTGCGCTGTCTTTTTTAGTGGTTTTTAGAAGAAAACTTGAAAAGGCTAATTATGATTTTGGGATTAAGTTTACCTAACCTAAACACACAAACGTAAAAGTCTCTATTAACTAGTTATTTCTAGGTAAATCCACAAGAAAACATTTGCTGGTTGCTTTATTGCATACAAATCACACGTTTTTAACTTAAATTTTGAAAAAATTTCGTTAATTTCAGATTCATGCTAAATTTCATTTAGTATTTTCAGTGCTGCCAACCTTAACGACTTCTTTTACTTTATTACAATTTTTGAATATTAAAAATTAGAGAAAGCTTTTATTGCAAAATTTATACTTGTAAATTAATTTTTTTAAACCAAATTAAATTCATATATAAATAGGTAGGTACTTTAATTTTAAAGTAACTCGTAAACGTAAAATAAAACAGTACATAAAGCCTCAATTTACAATACCGGTGTTGTAAATTGACATTTAACTGACAAGTAATAATATAATTCACATTCACGAGGCCAAAAAATACGTTTTTTACCGGAAACAATTGTAGTATATTTGTAAATCATTACTTTCATAAAACAATTTTACAAAAATAGACAACACAAATTACTCAGTAGTTTTTTTAGTCCAGTTGTCTGGAAAAAACGTATTTCAGTTTGTTGTAATTGCTGTAATCTGTTTCTGATCGGCTAGCGCCTGGTGTGAAGTCAGTTACTTTCCAAACTCGTTATGTAAAAAACTTGTTTAAGCTTCATGAAAATTGAGAGAAAATTGCGATTTATGAAAGTTGAGCCGACTAGAGGGTGCTCCAATATTTGAAATTCTCGGAGTCTGCTCGATTTTTTTAATAATTACAGTACTTACAGAAAACTTGCAGTTTTTGGATGGTTTCGTACACAGTGAACAGTATCTGTTCCATTTTGGTCACTCGTTTGCAAAATACATAAATCTAGTTCGAGAATTTCGCATTATCTTTGTGAAACAGGTTCCATTATTTTTCAATTTAGGGTAAGTAATGGTTCTGAATGCACGTAAACAACCCCAATTTAATGCAAACGACTTCCTCGATGTAAATCTGGTTGTTTATAAGGGTGTTCATATTTACGAAATGTTTATTATTGGTGGTCATGTTTTGCTTACATTGTACATGATACCGTTGTAGAATTTTCTTTAATAGTTGTGTTATTTTTCACGTTGATGTGAATTGTTATGAAAACACGATGAGTAACGACCTATTTCCCTTGACATTCGAACAAGTGTTGCCAATTGAGATTAGCACACTTTATTCTAAAATGAGATTTAGGAAAAAAAAAACAAACTGCAGTAAATCTAGTTCTCGAGTCGTAAAAATGAAATGCATGTATCAAATTAAACCAATTTCAGAACTTAATTGATTGGTAAGATTTGGCAATTTTCATACTGTTGCATAATATATTGATCCTACTCGAATTGCCAACTATCAAATTACTATAAATCGAAGAAATTTTATTTTAATTAATTCAATGTTGCAATGAAACCGTTAACGAAACCTGACCTGGTAAATTTAACACAAATTATAGTGCATTCGACTCGCCAAGGACACAGAAACATTTCAAGGTTTTGGGTATGCGCTTTTACACTTTCAAAGATTTTAGTTTTCAAGTTCGAACTCATCACTTGTAATAATTAGAGGATTAATTTGCGAATGTAAACTTTTTTTTGGTCATTTTGTATTTTATTAGGTGAATAGATGACGTGCTTGTTACAATCATTACGACTAATTGTTCATTACCTGACCTAAAGTTAAGTTAATCGCGATCATAAATCTAAAATACTCCGACTTGTAATATACTTTCTAATTAGGAGATATTTACACGAGATGTATATGAAAATAAATGTCTTTTTGTCTTGTAATACATTCCTTTTAATTAGTTTTTAAGTAACTTGAAAGTTGTTACACAATTTTTATTTGATTAATAAATAAGCATTATTGTTTTTGTTGATTTATTGTGTTTCATTTTTTTCACGTGAGTAAATAGACATTGCGAAAAAAAAATGTAATCACTGCACGAGTAATAACGACATTAAAATTGTTTTTAAATTAAAACTTGTGATAATATTAAAATTCTGCAAAATCTGAACTTGTTTACCGAAAAAAATACCTTGAAAATGCAAAATATGCATTTATTGATATTAAAATTAGGTAGTTAGAATTTTTGTGTTATATAATACTTAAAATGGCACCTTCAAGGTTTTATTTTTTTGAGAAATATCTTATTGTTAGTGACTGTAAATACAAAAATAATTATTTGAAAAAAGTGTTTTAAAAAACGCGTATCATACTGTCAGTTTTGTAGCACGAATGCTGCGGAGCAACGACTGAGAACACGTTCTCTATACTATTTTCTCTGATTTACACTTTTTAGTAATTTTTAATGTAAAAAAAGTAAAGTTTTGGGTGCCATAAAAGAAAATTGTAGTACTTGAATTGTAACAGCTATTAAAGCACCGAAATGAGTGCTTTAATAGGTTCTTTAAATACTTAGAAACAAAAATAAGCAATACTCACGTAAACAATGAGTGGCTTGATTGTATTTATTAAATAATATGCGTAAAGATCTTTAATATTTTAAAAATAAAAAATGTAATAAAATATGTAGGAAGTGACCATTTCCTGCGACATAATAGTTAAAGTTTGGGTCGTATTACTGTAATAAAAATAATTTACAAATGTCAATATTGGGTTAAATTATCTATAGCAATTTGTAAACATTTTGCAATAAAACAGTTGCGTGGTTAACGAACGGTGGATAAAAATAAAAGTATCTGAATTAATTATTAATTTTGTTGAAGATGACCGCACAGGTTTCAATAATTTTTGATTTTTTTAAAATATTTAGAACAAATTTGTAGAGAAAATACATCTCTTTCTCATATTTGGGCTTATTAGTTAAGTATTGGCACTGATAAATAATTTTTATGTTAGTCTAGACATGATAAAGAAACAACTTAGAAAATTAACAAAAGAACTAATAAATATTACACAACTAAACCTAAGGACTAAGCCGAGAACTAATTAAGTGTTATGCAATAAAATGATACAGAGAAAACAAAGAAAAGTGGGAATAGAGGAAAGAGGAAAAGAAATAAAAGATATATAAAAAGAAATACAGCCGAAAACACTGGTACAACTGAAAAAAAAAGATGGACAGCAAGGGTAAAAATAGCTGTTTTGAAAAATATGTTTAAACAAAAAATAAAGATGAGAAAAGAATGAAAAAAATTGTGCTACGAGAATAGTAAAGGAAAAATAACATGAACGTTCTCTGGAAAGAATTTAATGCTGAACTCGTAAATTAGAAATTATTTTTTTGGACATACCATGGAAGATACTATATCGAATATTAAAGATAAGGACAGGAAGAATTCAAAAGAAGAAGGTGATTTTATAAAGCAAAAATCTAAAATTTGATCAAGAAGGCCAGGGTTTGCTAGCACAGTTGAGGCCGCCGTTTGACTGACATATTTTATAATTCTTTTCAAAATATTGACTTTAGAAATCAATTACTCGATTGTATCATTTGCTAAGCAGTAAAGGAAATAAAGAAGCCTAATCATCGAGATAGGACGTTTTAAGATGAAAAATATCAAATAAAACATAACCTAATTGTGTTATATCTATTTTGAGATGTTACTTATAGTTAAAGATGACAAGACTTTAAGCAGAAACCTAGAACTATATAAAAAAAGTACTAAGAAAAAATAAATAAAAGAAAATCAAAATACAAATGCAAAAATTGAACCAACAGCAAGATTTAAATATTTGGGGTTAATTAGGTAGAAAATCATAAAAAAAAATGTTGTTGAAGTACAGCTGTCGATCAGTAACGACTGTCTAGTATGTCTTTTAGACCATTTTGCTCTTTTTTTTACAAATAGGGGTTATATCTGGTCAGGATAAATTGTTCCACACGTAGAATGTTGTATCACCTGTTATTCTTTTCTGTAATGGTCCCTGAGAGACATAAATTAGTAAAAAAAAAGGTGAAGTGAAGAATAAGTGTGAGAATCATTATTATTGGAACAAAATAATTCAAAAATAGTATATTGTACATGGACAGCGTGGTTAGAAAAATTATAGAAACTTATTGTAGTATATACAAGTAAAACAGAGGATTGGCTTTGTATTTCAACACTTATGAATCGCAAATAACTTGTAATTTTTATAAAATTACACAGAAACATCTTTGAACTAATATATCTTATAATTTATTACTTTAACAAATGCCTACAGTGTTTCTATCACGCAATTTAGAGATTTATATTGTGTGACAGGTGGTTTGGACTGTTATTTCATTCACAAATTTCCACAAGTTTTGAATTCATTTGGCTTGTTTTAATATAAAAATTGTTTTCTGCAATTGATTTGATAGCGGAACTGACAGATAAACGTTTAAGTTAAGACATTGTTTCAAAGATGGAATGGCAATAACGAATAGTTTTCTGTGTAAAAAAACCAAAAAATTACGACGTTTTTAAGAGAGTTGTTCACCAATCCTGAATCACGGATCCATTAATACAAAAGTATTTTTTGTTTTTTAATTGTTTCATAACTGCTGTTGCAAAATGTAAATAAGAACAGGTTTTTTTAGTTTTTGTGTCTACCGTTTGTTACTTTTTATTAAATTTGTAATCAAATAAATATGAAAACAATAAATTATAATTCGTTTGTTAATATGTATTTAAAAAACAGAATTTTTGCATATTTTAAAAAGCTATAACAAAACCCTATTATTTAAATCAAGTGCGTGAAGTGAATGTTTTAGGTTTTTTAGGTCGAAACACTAAAAGTCTTTGAATGCAGTAAAAATAAATTCACGCACGTAAATAAATAAAAAAAATTCTACAACGTATCCGTGGAATATTTAAAATTAATTACAAAATAATGTAAATGTCAAAGAACGACGTGATTTGTAACTAATTATCAATATATTTTCAGTAGCTAGGACATCTCGCTGTATTTTTTGAAATTTGGTCATAAATCCTACGTTAATAAAAAAAACATATGCGTAAAAGACACTTCACACACTGATAAGTATATGTAAAAATTAGTTTTCGAATTAAGTTGTAAAAATTATTACATATTTTATTTAAAAAAATTAAATTTATTGTTTTAAGGACATTTTTGAGCCGCTGTGTATTTTTAATTTTGATTTCAAAAAAGCATCTGCTTTTAAAAAATTAATAAAAACTTGTTCTCAAGATTTTTTAATCAGACATTCAGAAATTGATATTGTCGCTATCTAATCTACTTGTACCTCTTTACCGCACCTTCCACTAAATACTTTTAAAAAATTTGAAAATTCTTGAATGAATTCTTCAAGTAAAAATTTCATTAAAAAGTAAAAATATTTTTTGGTCGGTTTATTCTTTAGACAATTTGTGACATAGATGTAGACAATGTATGACTCAATAGGAAGTTTTTTTTGTTGAATTTTTGCAAATTTAATCTAAATTGCCAAATTCCAAGGCTAGTGTTTATCAGTCTGAAAGCTCGCGACAAACAAGCTAAACCCGTTTTGAGTAATTTCAAAAAAAATAAGACTCGTGAATTCGCCCACTAACCTCTTCCTTGGAGGAACTGATTGTTTAAGTCTTCTTCGTCTTGGTATTCAAAATGGTCGTCGTCCAGGGTAAAAAGATTATCCAAAATAGAGACACTACTGGGTGATTGACCGTGCCCCTTACTCACGTAATTGGCACACCGGTACAATAGGTACCAAATATCAGTCTGACCTAGTACCCAAGCTAAAGCATGACGCCCAGCATTCAATCCAGCTTGCTCGGCACCCAGCATAGCACTCAAATTCAAAAAAACATCGGTAATCAGGAATTTCTTCGATTTCTGAAACAGAAATTTGATTATATAACTATCGGACGCTACTCATTATTTACTCATTTTAAATATGGACTGGAGGTTAAATTGCTAGAAAGGATGGCTGATCATGCAAATATTGTCATTTGGGTTCAGGCATTTAGCAATGGGTATGCAATTTGTAATTTTTTATTTATAAAGCGCAATTGATTATTGCGAAATTAAAAATGCGAACAAATATTTATCACGATTCTACAATTAACTAAGAAAAAACAAATTTGCTCACTTGTTTGGTTTTCCACAAGGTTAACAATTGGGGCCAATCTTTTGTAAGTATCCAAAAAAAACTTTGCACTTCTGCAGAAATTCACAAATTTTGTTTTTTGGAAAATCGCTGCAGACTACAAACTATCACAGTTCAAGTCGAAGCACTCTCACCTGGCCGAAACAATCGCATGAACTGACGGTACGCCGACATAAAGCTGCTTTCTTCGGTTTAGTAGGTACTTCTACTTACACCGAGTTTCCCGACCAAGGCTGTGAGATGTTGAGGTCGACTGGTGATTTCAGGTTTCCACAATTGATTTTTAGTGCATTCGGATGGGATTTTCAAAATTACACTTCCATCTGAGATAATTTCTGAGTAATTCTAATTGATGGAATAATAGAATCTTTGAAATTTGCACAATCCGTGTGAATGTTTTTGAACCTTGGAATATTTTTAATAAGTAAATTGTGGGCCATTAAATTATACTAATCCAGAGGAAAAAATTAAATTATGTCGGAGTTGACTTGAATTGCTAATTTTAATTAAAACACATAAATTTGGACATAAATCTTATTTCTCGTTTGTTTATCTTGTTGTTTCGTGGTCCAGGTCAGTCACCGAGAGACAAAAAGGAGTGGCTAAAATCTCCCAAATTTCTGTTTAAAATGAGACACTGAAATTTGCCCTTGCTAGACGTGTCTCGGTTTCATTGTGAAGCCTTCTTCAGGCACTTCTTTCCAAAATTCAAATCTTACTAAACTTAACCTAGAAGGAAACTTTTATAAGTTTAAATACAAGTAAAATATTTTAATTGTTGTAGATGTTGCAAACATTGTTTTGTATGTAAATTAAAGGAAATACATTACTGTATATGAGACCTGTATTCACGTGAATGTAGGTATTTTGCCGCATGGCTAGTGAAATAATTAATAGCTATCTACATTAAAAAACGGTAGGTGCGACAACTTTGTTTAAGGCACAAGCTGGTAGGACATCTGAGCACTGTAAAATAACCTAACGCATGAGATTTGTAAAAAAAATTCTGACAAGTTTAAACGACTTTTATCTTATTTTTTTGACATTTTATAACGAGATTTATTTAGTTTTAAAATGTGTAAATAAACAGCACGAAATTTAAATTTGTTATATTAAATTAAGAATCATTTATAGCAATTTTAACAGGTCTTTTGCTGCAGTAGTGAGGCGAAAATCTTGGTAGTCCAGATGTCGAAAAAATTTAACATTTTTTTTATTTTTTGAGTACACTGCTAGTGTTTTTCAAAAACAGATAACTTTCTAATTTTAAATAGATGCTTCAGTTGTCGTAATACTAATTTTAGTTTGTTATATTTTGTTTTCTGTCATTGTTTATTGTTATTTTTAATTATTAATTATTTGACATTACTTTTAAAATTTACTAAAAAAAGATTACAGTTTCTGCAAATTATTGCTAATAAATTGCACTATTTTTTTTATTTAGTTGTTTTTTGGGCTATGGTCTATTTTTTATCAAAGAGAAACTAGTAAGTGTTGGAAATTTGAAACACTTGTTTATTATTAGTTAATTTTCAAAATCAACCAATTACAAACGACTATTTTAAATTTCCAACACTTACTAGTTTCTCTCTTGTAAAAAAAACAGATCAGATTAGAGTTTTTTTGTTTCCCTTCTATCGTTTAGTCATTTGCGACATTTCCCTGCATCAAAATCTCAAAATCTTGAGCGAAATTTGGCTAATCTGATAATAATCTCTCAGTAGTCAAAAATTAGAGGTAATCTCGTAGTTTTTTTTTTGACTTTGAAAATTGGTAGTAATCAAAATGTTTTTCAGTGGTAATCTTGGAAGGTATTGCTAATCTAAATTTGGAAAATACTGGTAAATAAAGGTCAAAATATGGGGCGTGGGTTATTTTCGCTTGAATCTGCTTTAACTGTTTAAAGCGGTTTCATAAAGTAATGCTAATTCTCTTGGGTGCTGTGTGGCTTAGTTGCCGCTTTACAAAAAATGAATCGTACTACGGTTGCCGCCTAGCGACTACCCTTCTGAAACTTCCCAGGTTGATATCAGCAGCAGCAGCTGCAACAGATCTACTTTATAATTTACGTCTTTAAGAAACCTTCTTATAACACTCGTTTGGGTGCTTAAACAGTCATTAGAGTGACAGTGCTTTAGAAGACTTATTGGAACAAGCAATGTTTTAGTTTGTTACTTAAAAAAATAGGCGTGATTACTAAGTTTCGGTGCTGGAGAGTCTGGATTAAACGACCAGGTAATTAACTGGTGTAATCCAGCGGGTTGCATGTTATATATTCAACTGGTCTACACCAGTTGACCAGTAGACCAGTTGAAATCCAGCGGGTTGCATGTTATTCATTCAACTGGTCTACTGGTCAACTGGTGTACACCAGTTGAATATATAACATGCAACCCGCTGGATTACACCGGTTAATTACCTGGACGTTTAATGCAGACTCTCCAGTACCGAAGCTTAATAATTACATATTGTACAAAATATTGTAACGGTCACATACGAATGAATTGACGTGAAATTATTCAAAATTTTATTTTGAATAATTATTACTAATAATTATTGAGAGTAGTTGTTACGTAATCGATAGTAAACGTGACAGTAAACGATATTCTTATTAAGTGATTATTAGTTGTTAAATAGATAATGAATATTTGTTATTAATGCATCTTTTGCGACTAGGATACTATTAAAATAGTATATTACATAAGGAGTTTCGAAAAGTAAGTTTAGTGGCACGAATTCAAGCTTATTAAACAAGTGTAAACTGAGTGTTAATAGATTTTATTAAAGACGTAAATTATAAAAATATAAAATGTCACCATAACCACTCTTTTTAAATCAATCTTAAAATATTGAATTAACTTAAAAGTAACAAGAATTTTTATCCAAATTTTGAAAATGTGCTTAAGTATGTATTATTCACTTCTATTTTGCTAGTAAAACAAAAAAAATCTTAAAATTTAAATTTTTTTGTAATTTAATATTTTTTGTGTTTGCTACACATTCTAATGTAAGCATTGTCTCATTTGTCGATTTGAAATTCTGAACTTGCGTGGCTGTGACCTTTACCAACAGGAACTAACAATTATTATATTCCTTATAAGAATTTTTCTCATGTTGCTTGTCAGTTTCAATGTTGTTACAGATTTACATACACAAGTAACTCCATACAAAACACTTGTAATATTACACTCAAGTCTCATCGCCTTAAAAAAAATTGCAAAATAAATGTTAATGGTGTCCTAAATGATTTTTCTATTTAGATAGTGGTTGCAAAAGTTTTCAAAAGTTTTTACCACTCGAGTCAATTGTAAAAATTTGGCAACAGATGAGTAGATTTTTGTAATATTTGTTCTTCTTGGAATTGTCCGATGGCATTGTAAGTCTGGCAATCCAGGGCTTCGACATTGAATCTCTCAAAGTTTCAATAATAAAAAAAATTTCTGCACAGTCATATTTCACCGCAAATATTGCAAAACTCTATTATTTCGATTAAACACTTTAGAAAGCAAGTATCCTGTAACAAGTGCCATTACAAAATTGAAAAATTGCGAGTGAATGTATATCGGTCTCGTATCTCTGCTTCAACAAAGTAAGCGTAACAAATTTCACAAAAATTTTGTTTTTGCAAAATGTTGTGCGTTCAAGGACAATGAAATAACGTTTGTAACAGTTTTTGGCGAGATTACAGCATCAACGGTACTTGCTACAAGCACCTATTGCCTAATGAACTGTTCATTACTGACATATATTCTCAAGTCAACGACCTGTCAGCAAGGTTCATAAGGTAATCTAATATGTTAGGTGCATTTGTCGTCCGCTGGTATGTCACCTCGTAAAAATCATCAGCCCTTAAGAAAACCGAGACGTAATGGATATTACACTAAACTAGGTCACAAGCTTTTTACACTCCATGAGCTTCCTGAATTTGTTAATTTTGACGATTTTTTTTGAGTCATTTACACAACAGCTTAATAAAATTTGTTTGTAATAAGTGAAAAATCAATTTAATGTTGTATTGTTTGAAATTAATTACAAATTAAGTCAATTTAAGCCGTTTGTATTCTTTGGGTGAGGCTAGATCAAGGGAAAGTTTAAAAATTGATGCGGTTTGAATTCACTATTAAAATTGTTGAAATACTATCTTGCATCATTGAAAATAGTCAAAAATTTCACTAAAAATCACTCGAATTGTTGACTAATTCAAAATTCTTGTTTTAAGGAAGATACAAGTGACCTTTCAACTGTACTTTTCCGTTCCGCTTTTTGAATTTCAAAGTGACAATACTTTTCTATTGTATTGTAAAAAGTGCAACTATATACCTACTACTCACTTTTCAGCTTAACTGACCGTGAAAAAGCAAGTCACTTTGTTTAATTCAAAAATTTTTTTTAATAGGACATTACAAAATTCGTTAGTTACCATTTTAGGAATTAATTATTATTTTTGTTACATAACAGACAATGCCTGGTTTGAGATTTCTAAATAATCTCAGAGATGATGTCTTAAATGCAAAAAAAACTTTCATGGTCTCTCCAATAAAATTAATCACTGACATTCAAAATCCAGTGCAGTTTTACATATGGTAACCTAAATTTCTCTTTTTTTTAATTTAAATTTAGTTTGTGCCAACGAATGGTTATAAATATGCAACTGTTGCGTATCAATTGATGTAGTTTTTAAGGACGTTGCTATGACAACTATAAATTATAGTGCCGTTGTTGTAGTTACGAATATGAAGATGCAAACAACTCGAAATCATTTCTTCATTTTGTTTATTTCTTTTGAAAATTGGGAGAGAACTGGTTAATTCAACATTTTTCAATTAATTTACTGATTTTAAAATTTCAGTTTTACACAAAATATTTAGCTTGTTTGATAAATATTTGTGTTTTTTTTTATTGAAATGTAGTAAACAAATCGAATGGTTGAGTGGTTGTAATCGTTCAACCGTTGCATATCGATAATTCCAGTACCGAATTTGAGTGTTTTTTTTCCTCCAAACAGTGTCGGTCCCGTTGCATTCACTGTCAGAATTTTTTTTTTCGCCGATCGAGAGTAAACACCACATTTTAGTGACAATTTAAGCGCACTAAACTATCCTATTTATTGAGTAGGCAATATATCAGTATTTTTATAGACTAAGCAGTAAAGCAAACACTTTATAGCCGTTGAGGAAGTTTAATACGGCATTAAAGCAGATTTAATGCCTCGCCTGGCTTTGAAGGCTCAGCTGCGTCTTGTCTTTGAACTGCCGACACGGCATTAAATTACGGCATTAAAATGGTTTGTTGTCTAATTAAACAAAAAACTTTTTTTAATTGAAAATATTCTAATTTAAACTAATTAATGATTCTAAAATACCTTCAAAAGTTATTACTAATTATTATTATGTTAATTTATGATTTATTTTAGAGAGCATTAAAACAATATTTTAATCAACGTTTTGTAGCTTTGTGGCCACATCTTCAGGACCCAATGTGTTGTTATGTTAGTCAAAAATTGTTTTGTCGTGTCAAATTACTACTAAATTATTATTATTATATATATATTTTAACGTTTTTCTTTTTTTTTTCAATTGTCGTTTTTTGAATTTATCTAAACTTTTTGTGTTTTTGAAGAATATTCCAGAACGTTGATAGAAGAATATTGCTCTTTTTTTAATTCAATTTTTTTAGAATTTCTTTTGTTTTTTGTCACCATACATCGAATCTCAAAATTTTTTGAAATCTTTGTTGTTTATCTAGAGTCTTTATTTACTTAATTTACTTTTTATTTTCTAGCCGACGTCTTTCTACTTTTCTTGCTCTTCTTTTTTTAGCAATAGTCATTTTACAAATTTTTCTTTTTCTATCAATTGTTTCTACATTTTACTCTTTATTTTGTGTCATTTTTTTAAACTTTTCTAGAATTATATACTGTTCTTTCAGAATATTTCTTTGCTCTCTCATAATTTTGTTTTGTTCATTTTTTCTGACATGCGTTTTTCTTTATCTCTTCTTGTTCTATCAGTCTCTTTGTTAAATTTTTTTTAAAGTTTTTTTTAAGCTCTTCTATATTTTTTGCCTTTCTTCTAGAATTTTTTTCTCTTCTTCTAAAACCTTCTTTTATTTTATCTTTCAACCAACACCTTTTAACTTCTACAATTTTATTTTGTTTTTCTTTTTCTGCTGAATATTGTTTCGAAATTCTTCTTATTCTGACTCCTTGTAGTACAATTCCACTTCTAGCATTAGTGCAACGTGCATGTAATTCGGGTTTTTTCGATTTAACGAGTTTTAAACGAATAATTTATTGAACAGTTGATTAATTTAAAATTATTAAAGAAGACACAAAAATAACACTCAGTAAAATAAGCAACTCAATAATACACTTTTATTGTCTTCAATAATTGCAGTTTTTTGCGTGTGATAATCGCTCTGTTTCACTAAGCTAAACTGTCTCTACTGTAGCCCTTTTTTCGTTTTTGTATCTACTAGGGTGTTTAGTACTAGGTTTGCGTTGCGTGTTGAAGAGAATGAGTCATTTTTGGAATGAGTCATTTATCCTCGGAAAAATGACGTAGGTTTTGAGAGCACATCTTTGCTACAATTTTTGAGTACCTACATTTCGTAATAGTATCTTTAGTTAATTAGCCTAGTTCCTAATTTTGTAGTGACTCTTTTAGACCTTAATTGTATTTTTTTTTAATAATTCAGACTGGACACACAATTTTTCGAATTCACGACGAATTGAAAAATTTTGAGGCTTTTTCGTTTACAGCTTTTTTAACGTCTATATTTTCATTAGTAAACTTCTTTTTAATTATCTATTTTATATGTTTTTTTAGTTGTGATTTCTATTCATAATAATTTGGCAAACAATTATAAAGACGAAATTAGAAAAAAGGGACAGAATAAGTAATTATCTCAATCAAAATTTTTCTCACACTTAAGAAAACATTTTTTAGCAACTGTCTAGAATAAGATTTGGTGGGCACGCGTTTGCGACCGATTTAGAATTTTTTTGTGAAAATGAAGCTACTACTTAGCGGTTTTTTTTACTGGATTTTTCTTTTAATTTTCTGGCTTTTATCTTTGGGAATTTTCTGCTGTGATCTGTGCTGAAAAAATAACAATTTTTTTAAAATTTGTTTTTCTTTTATTTTGCAACTGCTAGAAAGAAGAGTGATAATGAAGAGTTAATAATATTTTTATACTTTTAAAACGCAAACGCGTTTAACAATAATGACACTAAATTTTTATTATAGCACGCAAAACAGTAACTTTTTCATTGGATATGTTAGCACCGTAAGCGTAAAAATTACGTCTACCGCCTACGCAATGGAATAGTTGATAAAATCATAAGCGAGCTGTCGAAAATATTGAAACAAAAAATCAGTTAATTAAAAAAACGGTTGAAAACCTTAATAAATTTGACAAATGTCATTACTTCATTAGTGCCAACCAAATTTGTCAAAAATCCCAAGTTATGATAATTCTTCAAAAGAGACTTTTTGAATGTTTTTTTTGCAACGCAAAGTAGAAAAAATAGTAGATTACACTTGTTTCTTAAGACGACTTGTGACACTCATTCTATTTGAAGACTCATTCATGTCACAATAATCGTCTTATGAAACACATATAATAATGTACTATTATACAGTATTTTTAATTTTGTAAAATGCTTTTAGGTCGATACTGACGTTGAGTTCATGAAAAACATTAGAAATCAAAAATGAACTGAAATATTCCTGATATTTCAAAAAATGTGTATATTAAAGGATAAATATAAGATGTCAATTCCTAATATCAGATGACATACCAACATTTTACTGCCACCTAACTTGGTGTAAAGACTTATTTAGCAGGTCAGTCTACGAACATTTAACAAGTCAAGTATAATTTGAGCTAAATAAATGATTCTAAACGTTCAACCGTTGCGTATCGATCGTGTTAGAAAATTTTAACGTCCAAGATAACAGCAAGTAAATATTGAGAGTACATTTTTACTTTTTTTCTTTCAGGACATTTATGAAAAATCGACTCTTGTTTCGTTTGTCAGTGTCTTATCTTTATTACAAGAATGTTGATTGAACAAGGAGAATTTATTGATTGTAAAGTATTTTAATTTGTTGTTTAGTATTACAACTAGAATATCAATAATTTAAATTCTTGTTGAAAAGTTTAAAAATTCCATTCTGAATACTAAAAAGGAAAATTTTGATATCCGGTGTCAGGGAGTCAGCTTACGTCAATCTACTTTGGATTGTATTCAAATGACAATTTTAAATAATCTACTAACATTATTTTCATTTTAGTATTTTTTCGCGATAATTTTCGAAAAAAAACTGTGGTGTAAACACCGCCACCTTGAATTGAACGATTTAAAACGGCATAAATAACGTATGTTTTTGTAAATTTGGAGTTATATAAGCCAGATGTTTGTTTTAGCATCGCTGATAAAAATTTGAAGTAATTTAATTTATTTCATAATTAATCAGAACTTGTCGGAAATATGGAACATTTCAACTTTTCCCACTCAAATCTCGATCCTAGATATGGTGGCATTTGCATAAATGCTAATGCATTATTACACTAAATGATAAACACAGCGCAACTATAACATATAAAAAGTGAAATTTCAAGGCCGCCTTTCTTTTATGACGAAAGTGAAATTGGAAAGTTTCATTTTTCCGTGCTCGAATTTTTTAATTAATCTTGATCAAAGCGCAAATTTTTTTTTTGATTTTTTCAGTTTCAAGCTTCGGAAACGTAAATCTTTAAAAGCGTCTTAAAATTATTTCAGGTTCAGAATGCGTCATAATCTTCCATCACAATTAAAGCTTTATTCCTTAAGTACATAAAACTTAAATAAGTTTTCTTGGGGTTATTTTATTTTTGGGGTTTAAAGCCGTCCCTCAGGTTTTATTGTTTCAGTCGTCATCAGTTCTCGGTTTTTTAAAGATTATTATGATATTAATAAATCAAGTGATAATTCGTAATTTATTTGAAGCTAATTACTAACTTGTCTGTAATTATTTTAAACGTTTCATTTTGTTTATCTTTTTTAATACAAATTCCAGTTATTTGTAATAACGCTGCAAGGTTTATAAATGACTTTTACCTACAATTTTTTTTAATCAAAATGTAAATATGAAAGCTTCTGTCAAATCTAATAAAATTTACATTAAAATTGCAAAAACATCTCATTTTTAGATCATCTGAAGAAAGCTAAAATTATGGACACTCTAAAAATATAATAAAATTATTGCTGAAACACTTAAACTTAATTTTATTTCTTTTCAGATTTTTATATCTTTATCCTACCAGGCCTCTAGCAAAAAATTTTTTTTATGTTATTAACACTACAATTTCGTTGGCCGTTTATTAATACTAATATTAGTGCATGATTTTCTTTAAGAAATCGTTTACTAATGTAGGCAATTAGTCTATGATTTTACCTTCCTTAATGAACGATTTTATAATCTTAAAAGGAGATTTTTATCTCAAAATAAAATGATTTAAAATTAACAAAAAAATATTATAATTAACGCGTATGTTAATGGACGACTTTGACAGTTAATAATTTTGACTCGCTAACGCTCGTTTTGCTTCAAACAGTACTGACCATTATTGAGACATTTGGTCTGGTAATTTCATTCACTTTTTGGGCTCTATTGTAACTGTTTTGTTTGACATTATAACCTGACAAATAATGTGCAATTATTGAATATTTTTGACAGATTTATTTATTTTAATAAAATTGTTTTTGATAAGATTGTTAGAGTTTTTTTAATAAATTGTGGAAACCCAAGGCGACTATTATTTGTTCTATGTATATTTTTTTAAATAATTATAGAAGCAACTGTCGCCTTCGGCTGCTAGTTTCTATTGTAAAGAGTTCTCAAAATAGTTTTTACAAAATCTAGAAAGTAAAGACGACAGTTATTTCAAAAATATTTTTACATGCGATATAGGAGCCGAAGGCAACAGTTTTTATTCCAAAATTTTTTTGGAAATCACAATTTGTCTGACTCTATTGTTAACTTCTGTTTTAAAAAAACGTTTTCTTCTTGCATATTCTATTAAGAAGAGCCCTCAAAACATTTTTTTTAGTAAATCTATTAGTCAATAAGGACTATTATTTCTAGAATACTTTCTTAGAAAACGCGTTTAATTAATTGCGGGAGCCAAAGGCGACAGTTATTTTAAAAATATATATTTTTTGTTTGTGGTGATCTACTTTATTAATACCTCTGTTTTTAATAATTTGAATTTTGAATAATTTTTAACAGTTTTTATGTTTTAAGATAAATTAATAAAATATTTGGAGCCCAAAACAAGGGTTACTTTCAAAATAAATAATTGTTGTTACATTTTTATTAATTGTGGATGCCAAAGCCGATAACAATTTCTATTTTTTAAATTTCTTTAAGAGGCAACTGTCGCATTTAGCTTTCAGATTGTTATAAGAATAGTTCCCAATATTTTTTTTATGAAATTTTAATAATTTTTTCAAAATTATAGAAACGACTATCGCTTACCGCTTCCACATTTAAAAAGGCAATTTTCTAAAATATTTTTTAAATTGAATTTTTAAAGTTACTTTTAAAATAAAAATCGCTGTTTCATATTTTTTTTTCTATCAATCGTCGCTCTCAAAGTGCACTTTTTATTGTAGATGTCATTTCTCAAGATCTTCTAGAATCATCAACTGTTCTTCCAGAATTTTCTTTACACTTCTAGAATTTTATTTTGTCTTTTTTTTCCAAGAAGCGTTTTCTTTTCTTAATTTTTTTTTGAAAAGCCGTTTTTCAAGTTCTTCTGCAATCTTCTAGAATCTTCTTTTGTTTTTCTCTTCAGGCGACGCTTTTCATCTTTACAATTTTATTTTTCCGCCAAATATCGTTACTTAAATTCTTCTTGTTCTGACTCTTTGGAGTGAAACCTACGAAAATCAATTATTCCTCGTTCAAACTTTTTGAAATCCCACTTCTGATATCAGTGCAATGTGCACATAATTCGGGTTCCTTGCGATTTAAACAGTTTTAAACGAATAATTTATTGAACAATTATATTATTTAAAATAATTTAAAACAATAACACGAAAATATTGCAGTAAATTAAACATTTAATTAAAACACTTCTATCGTCTTTAATAACTGACGTTGTTTTGCGCGTGATAATCGCTCTGCTTTACTAAGTTGAACTGTCCTCACTGTAGTGTTTTTTTTTTGTTTTTGTACCTAGAAAAAGGCATTTCTACCAGGTTTGCGTTGCGTATCGAACCTGACCTAACCTGACAAATGATGTGCAATTTTTGAATATTTTTGACAGATTTATCTAATATATATAATAAAATTGTTTCTGGTAAGATTGTTAGAGTTTTTTAAATAAATTGTGGAAACCCAGGCGACTATTATTTGTTCTGTGTATTGTGTATATTTTTTAAAATAATTTTAGAAGCAACTGTCGCCTTCGGCTCCTAGGTTCTATTCGAAAGAGGTCTCAATATATTTTTTTTTTACAAAATCTAGAAGGTAAATATGTCATTTATTTCAAGAATATTTTTTTTGGAGAACACAATTCATCTGGCTTCATTGTTAACTGCCCTTTAAAAAAACATTTTTTGCTTGCATATACTATTAAGAAGAGCTCTCAATTCTCAAAACATTTTTTTAGTAAAATCTAGGAGCCAAAAACCACAATTATTTCTAAAATATTTCTTGGAAAACGCGTTTAAAGAACTGCGGAGCCGAAGGCGATAGTTATTTCTATCTACAAGTTTTATTGTTTTTTTTTATGAAATATTGGAGCCGAAGGCGACAGTTATTTCGAAAAAATATATATTTTCTTGGCAAACGCGGTGAAGATGCTGAAAATTTATATTTTCTGTTTCTGGTGATCTACTTTATTGATACCTCTGGTTTTAATAATTTGGATTTTGAATAATTTTTGACAGTTTTTGTTTTAATAATATTGTTCTCCTGATTACTAATAAAATATTTGCAGCCCAAAACAACAGTTATTTTCAAATTAAATAATGTTTCTTTAGTTTTTTTTATAAATTAAAGATAATAAATAAAAGTGCCGAATTTAAAAGCACAAATATCAAAATAAAAAGGTACGTTCACCACTTTTAAATTTTTATTACTAAATGCTACATTAAAGAATAGAATAGTATCTATTATTGCCAAAAATAAATAAGAATATTGCACAAATCTCTTATACCTAAAAATCATAAAAACCGGAACACATAATTTTGGCTTAAAAATTTTTTTTCTTATGAAAGTTGTTTATGACATTATTTGTCAATTTTTTTTACAAATTTGGAAATCTTGTTAGAGTGGTAAAACTATAGGCTTTTGTGCCCCTCTCACGGTTTATTTGACTAAGCATGTTTCTCCAATTAATCGAAGAATACTGACTATACTTTATAATATTATATTTATTATAATTTTTTTAATATTTGTTGTTGAGTAATGGTATAAGAATATCAGTCAAACAGTTTTTAAATTTATTTAGGTTGTTAATTTTAGACTTTATTCAAATATCATCATTTGTTTAATTAGCTACTCAAACATGTGATTTAATGCCGCGGCTGGCAGTTCAAAGAGAAGGCACAACTGTAGCTTTGAGGCCATAACGTGATGAACAAAACTATATTTTTTTAATTTAACATTTTTTGAAGAGTTGGTGTTTGACATTAAACACCAAATTTTTGTGACAGTTGGAAAATCCCGAGTGGCACTAAAGTAGTCTTGTCGTCCAAAAAGTGGACATATTGACTAAGAAATAGCTAAGGACAATAAAGCTAGGCAATAAAGTGTGAGACTTTAGTATGCTTCCTCTGTCAGTAAAATGTGGTATTTACTGTCGATCGGTGAAAAATTGGTTGTTTTATTTTTATAAGAACAGAAGGTATTTATTGTGGAAAACTATCATCGAATTATCGATGTTGTCATATCCATATAATTAATGTTTTAAAGCTAACGAGGTTTTTACATTAGTAATACTTATTGTTAGTTGTTTTTATTCAACTTTACCATACAAAGAAATCTTTTATGTCTATTCTTAATATAAAGAGTTTTTTTAATATTAATTTATGATTTGTCCTAGTGATTGTAATGTCAGATGCAATGAAAATGCCTGCATCATTTGCTTCATAGCTCTAATCAAAATTGAACTCTCTACGACACGATTTAAATAATACCATAGATGCTTTCGATTGTATCTACCTACTTTTCTGGGTGAAAAGATAATTACTCACTGGTTCTTTGGAGAAATTAACTGAGCGGCAAATAAATTTATCAATCAAAAATTTGACAGGCGTAATGTTTGAATTGTTGACCCACAATTTATAATCTAGAAAGTAAATTATTTGACTTATTTACGATCTTATGAAAGTCGTACTTGATGAAAATTCAATATTTTTAAACAAAAAAAAATCTGATTGGTATTTCATATAAAGTAACAGTAATATATTAATTTTGTTGTCGATATAAATAAAATAAAAAACTATAAATAAACTAAATATGTGGTTTTATTTGACCTTTAATACCATCACGATGGTACTCCGATCCACCTCTACACGTTTCTCAATTACCAACACGTGCATCAATAATTCGACGTCATTTTCTTTGTACCCTATTTGTTGCAATTATTTCCTAACAAACGTTTCAATTACTCCATATTCTCAACGTGTGAACTTCCCACATTAACCATCACACTTTCTCAACAGTAAAGATCAAAATGATTGATTCCAGACCCTTGTCTTTACATTTTACGCTTCGCCGCTAAACTGGAATTTGGCTCCAGGACACAACAAGTCGCCAATACTGCACTCAGACTTGTCCAAAGAATGAAAAGGGACTCGATACATTCAGGACGAAGGCCTTCAGGACTCTGTGGGGCAGGTAAGTGCGAATTTAGACCGAAATTGTGTCATGCAATTTTATTACAGCGCTTCTTATCGCGGCCAGATTACATGATTTTGGACGATCCGCTAGCGATATTGTCAAAATCGTCAAAGTACACGAAAGTACTCTCAGAAAAAGGTACTATTTGGTGTGATAGCAGAGAACAATAGAGAAGTGATAATGAATGATAGGCTGAACTCAGGCTGACGCTAGTGACAGCTTTTTTTTACTCTCAATCTTTACATAATTAATTTATAAATTCGAAATTTAAGTTTCTATTTTTTTAAAAGATAACTTGTTATGAAAGTGAACTGTATTTCTGATTAATAAAGGATTTGTTTACTAGAAAGTCATTTATGTATTAAAAAGTAATGGTAACATTTCAATTATTGATCTTAAAAACTAGAAACATATGTCGAAGTGAATTTCATTTTTTTAACATTTTTTTTACTACCAGGCTCTATGTAATAATAATAATAATAATATTTATTTGTGTTTATACATATACAATGTTTACACACGTCATATAAAAGGAGAACATAATAATAATAAAATAAATAAAGAAAATTTTAAACTAAATCTATTAAGGTATCTTCAAGAAATTCTGGATACGAGTAAAAACTCTTCTTTAAGAGAAATGATTTAAATGATGTATTGCAATGCCTGTGGAAATTCAGGGTTTTTTGAATTCATTACTTTGAATACTTTATTACAACTACAATTTGATAAATAAATAACTCGATATTCACACAGTAATAACGTCTACGATTTAATAATGTCATATAAGAAGAATAGCTCACTTTTCAATCGCTTGTCGGGTTCCAACTAACTGCCCGGTCATTGTCTTTGCGCCGTTATGCTACGATACTTAATTTCTACAAATTTTCTAGAACTTTCTCGAATTTTTTTTTCTAGTTTGGTACGTCTCTCTGAAAAGCATCTTGCAATGTGCCAAGTTTCTCGAAGATATTCTTTTGTTTTCCTGGTGGTTGTTTTCCGAAGCTTTCTAAAAGTTTCTTTTGCTTTCCTTTATTTCCAGTTGTAGTTTTGCATTTTTTTCTTCTAATTTTCTTATACTCTTTTTTTTTTTCTCTTCCAGTATATTTTTTCGCTCTTCTTTCATATTCTTCTGAAATCGTCTTTAGCTCTTGTTTCTTTTCTAATTATCGCTTCTTGATTTTTTAATTATTGTTTCTTATAGTTTCTTTTAAAACGGCGTTTTTCAAGCTTTTCCGAAATTGTTTGTTTATGCAAAATTGTCTCTTGCAATTCCTGAACCTTCTGTTGTTGTGTCGTATTTTCAAACCAGCGTTTTTCAACTTCTTTCAATTTTTTTTTACTTTTTTAACTTTTTATATTCTTTTTCTTTTCTTTACAGAAAAAAATGGAGATTGGGAATCGGAAGGCGACACAAGACGCTATAAACCGAATATAGATATATATATATATATTCTTTTTCTGTCAAACGCCGTTTATCAAGCTTTTTCAAAAATTTTTTTTGTTTTTCTAGAATTGCTTGTTGGGTATTTAGAATCTATTTTTGTTCTACCTTTTCTTCTAAAAGTAGTTTACTTAAATCTTCCAGAATTGTCTTTGTTCTCCCGTTTTTTCTAAAATGTCTCGTTGTTTTTCTTTTTTGTCGATTCGTCGTTTTCTTCTTTTTGTTTTAGTTTTTCTAGCAATAAACGCATTTGTTTCTTTATTATTTCTGATGAACTTTTTGTTGTTGCACCTTGGCTCATAAATTATTCGGGTTCCAGAACTTTTTCTCTTGTTCTTTATTTTCCAACCGACATCTTTAACTTGTTCCAGAATTTTTTTTGGTCTCTTCTCATATTCTTTTTCTACCAAACGGCGTTTATCAAGCTCTTTCAAAATCTTCTTTAGTTTTTCCAGAATTTGCACTTTTTAAAGTTTTTTTTGTTTTTCTTTCTCTTCTAAAAGTAATTTACCTAGATCTTTTAAAATTGTCTTTTGTTTTTCAGCGTCTTTGAGTTTTCGTTTTTCTAATTCTTCTAGAATCTGCCGTTTTTCTTTTTTTGTCGAGTTGTCGCTTCTCTTCTTTTTGTTTGAGTTTGCCTAACAATAAACGCATTTGTTCCTCTATTATTTCCGATGGACTTCTATTCTTGTCTTTTTTTGTTGTTCTTTAGTTTCTAATAACTGGCGTCTTTCAACTTCTTCCAAAAAATTTTTTGCTCTTCTAACTGTCGCTGTCGTTTCTCATATCCTTTGCCTACCAAACACTGTACATCAAACTCTTCCAAAATCTTCTTTTGTTTTTCCAGAATTTTTTTTAACCTTTTTATCCTTCTTTTTCTTCTGAAAGTAGTTTGCCTAGGTCTTCCAGAATTGTTTTCTATTTTTCATTGTCTTCGAGTCTTCGTTTTCCCTTCTAGAATGTGCCGTTCTTCTTTTTTGTCAAGTCGTCACTTTTCTTTTTTTTTTGTTTCAGTTCTGTCAGCAATAAACACATTCGCTCCTCCATTCTTGTTGTCGCACCTTGGCTTATAAATTATTCGAAGTCTCGTTCAACTTCTTCAAATTTCACTCTTGATGCAACGTTTTGTACAAAATCGAGGTTTTTTGATTTGAAGATTTGGATTAACAACGAATAATTTATTTCTACTACATAGTTGAAACACACACACATGTATATACACGAATACATACAACAATTTGATGAACACACAGTAATAACACCTGTGATTTAGTAATGTCGCATCCGATGAACAATTCACTCTTCAATCGCTTGTCGGGTTCTACACTAACTCTCCGGTCATTATCTTTGCGGCTCTTATATAACACAATATGTCTCTTCTCGAAATTACTCAGAAGTTTACGCGAATAATCTTATTCAGTCGTGACAATATTTTTCAGAATTACGCGCTATAGTGTGATTCACAATTCTGGAAGTAGTTCATAACAGTATATAAGATTTTTGTATTGCAGCATTTGCCTTTTCTCTATTGTTCTCTAGTTCAATTTGCCATGGAAATCGCGTTTTCGCAACGTTTTGAATATTTGCAGACTGATCGAGTTCGGGGACACCCCGAGCAGTGCATTGACTTTAGAGGAGTTCATGACTGTGGATTTAGAGGAGGAGCAGGACCCTCCATCTTTTAAAGCAGCGCGGAAAAAGGACAAGGAGCGTCTCCAGAGGGTAGTTAGTGTTTCCGTTATTATGTTTGTTTAATTTTTTTGTGTAGTTAATGGAAGAGGAAGCTGAGAGTATAACTGAACTTCAACAGGAGATAGAGTTGCAGTTGACTCAAAATGCGAAAATGAAATCTCGTAAAAGTGAGTATTTGAAGTAATTTTTCCGGTTCTCGGATTGACAAAAATCAAATGTCGGGCGATTGAAATCGCTCTTATTTGGATCTCGTCGGTGTTAATTAAGTTGGCTGGGGGCTATGCTTTGTTACAGAGAAAGAGAGGAACACGGAGGAAATACACGAGACGAATAGGTTCATCCAGGAGTCGACGATGGGTACGATTAAGCAGATTATGCAAGAGGAGGTGATCGACGATCCTGAAAACGGAAAAGAACCGGTTAAAGAGTTGGGTGAGTGGAAATCCGGTGATTAATTAGTGAAAAAAATTCATTATGAAATCAAATATTGTTATCTTGACGCAACAAACACAATCCTCTTGATTTTTCTTCAGTTTTAGTAAAATTACTAATAAAAAGAAATTACGTCGAATAAAGGCACATAAACGGAATAAAAAAATGATTAATTGCTGTCAAAGTGTTCGCCATGTAAACAATTATCCATAATGCGGAGATGCTCAACAATATTTGTAAACCAATATTGTAAAACATGAACGCCAATTACATTTTAAGGAGATAAGTGGATTTCGTCATTGTGTTTGTGATTATTTACGGCATTAAGGACGCTAATATTTTTTTTACAAAACAATGGATGCCATGTACTGACATAATCAAAATAAATGACTGTGGTCAATGGAAATTTGAAAAGAAACAAGTGGAAGAATTTACGATCTCGATTGAAAACAGATTATTTGAAATTCTAATTTTTTATGTAAATTATTAATTAAAATAAATATTTTCTGTTTATTGATAGTATTTATTTATTTTTAAAACATTTTCTGTATTTGAGCAGTGGAGGCTCAATATGGAAAATATTTCTTTTTAAATCTAGAAATGTTACAAAAAAACATGGGCGGGTATAACATGTTTAAATTAAATTTTGTTTTTGCGCGCAAATTGCGTGTTTACACCTTTTACTCGTAGTTATCATGGTCGAAAATAAAACATTACGCCCGAGGGCTGTAAAGATATTTACAGCCTACCTAAATAAAATAGGTGGAGTGCGGCAACCGCTTCCAAAGTGTGGGTATCCAAAATAAAGACAAAAATATATTTAAGAGTACAACCGTGATCTATTGAAAAATGGCGAATACACACGAATTACGTTTAGAGGCTTTACTAAATAAATGCCTAAATCGTTGATTTTGGTTTGTCGTTCTGGACATACAACTAGTGTTTCTGACTTATACCTTGATATCGAGATAAAGGACGTATCCAGGATTGTTTTTAGGAAGTGGGGGTACCTAGAAAACGAAAAACTAGCATGATTCTTTTGTTTTGTTAAAATTTATCACTTTTTTAATAACTTTACAACGAACTGCTTACATGAACAACAATCACACATTGAAACACCCACAACTATCACCCATTATTGTCGATTCGCTCTCGGGAATGTCGCTCCGTTGAAGCGTTGAATTTTGTTAATATTTTATAATAGTTCTTAGAACTCTTCTCGTGGGTAAGCTGTTGGACTTTCTTTATATCCGACTTTTCAAGCAACAATTTAGGAGCCGAAGGCAATAATTACTCCAAAAACAAATGTTTCTGCAACGTTTATTATTCACAAATAAAAACTGTTACAAAAAAGCTTTGAAACGTTAGTAGGCAAGTAACAAAAAAGAAAATAAAAGTCTAAAAAAAAGTGCCATAAATAGGACTTTTGTAAAATGTCCCGTTTATACTCAAACATTTTTTCTTCATCTCGCTCGAAGGACCGTACAATTTTAAACATACTTTGTGAGCCGAAGAACAACTAATATAATAAAATGTGTTTGCATTGTTTATAAAAAATTAAAATTAAACGCTGGCAAGAAGTTGTCTTTTTATACTAACAATAAGACGTTTCTCCTCATCTGGCTCGAAGGACCATAGAATATATACACTTTGGAAGCTAAAGGCGACAATTATTGCAAAAGTATAAATTTTCTGCAATTTTTATAAAAAAAAAGAGTATAAGCTGTGTTCCCCGGGTTCTAAATTCTATTAGACTTTAATATAGACAACAAAAATAGAGAATTTTGGGTGTATAAAGCGAAATTATTGTAATTGCTTCATAACTTTCAAGACTTTTTAGTATCTGACTCAAAGAATTATTCTTTTATTAATTTAGAATTTTTCTTGGGTTTTTACTATTCTTAACTTTTTTTCTTTAGCAGTTTTTTTATTCTCATTTTTTTCCAAATAGTGTTTTTTAAATTTGCCTAAAATTTTGTTTTTTTAGGACCTTCTAATTGACGTTTCTAACTTCTTAAATCTTCCTTTATCGTTTGTTTTAGTTGTTTTTTTTCTCTTCCAATCGTTGTTTTGTGATTTTTATTTTTTTTGTAGGTATAGAATCTACAGTTCTTTTAGAATTGTCTAAACTATGTTTTTAAATTTTTTTTTTGTTTTTTTTAGGTTATCTTTTCTACAAATTTTTATAGAATCTACTTTTTCAAATTTTTCTAAAATCTATGTACTTCGTTCTTCTTTTTCCATTTGTCGTAATTTTCTTTATTGTTCTTTTCTCTCTACCATTAAATACCATATTTACGTAGGTTTCGGAACTCAAGTCTGGATAGAACTTTTTTTTGTTTATTTGTACTTAAAATTTATTTTGGTGACTTAAAAGGACGTCTAGACAATTTATTTATTTTTGAAATTAACCAATTACATATATATTTTTAATTTTCTAACACTTGCTTGCTTCTCTTTGGGAAAAAATTAGATAAAAGGACAAACTGTGTTCTTTGAGTACATGTTACAGACTAAAGGAAATTTATAAAATTAAAGAACTATCTTTTGAAATAAAGGACAGTTGGCAACTCTACATAAAACCTATCGTATCTTTTAGTATCTATTCATATAATTTGGGCAGTAAGATTAGATAGTTGATTTTCTTATCGCTTTGTTCTTGAAATTAGAACGTTTCGATAATTGGTCGTTGTGAAGATTCTGTTTGTAACGTAATAGTTATTATTTTTCTGAAAATTTTTGTATTTTAAAATCTGCAAATAAGCTAAACTGATAGAGGAGCGTTCAAAATGGCTTGCTTACACGTTGATATTGAGATGTGTGCTTGTGGTATAAATTTTTTTTGTCAGGTTTTTTTTTTGTAGCGAGAATCTTTTGACATAAAAAATTGTATCAATAAAAAAATAGTGAAAAACCTTAAAAATGAAATCAATGTAGCATCTACTCTTATCCCAGCATTCTAGTCACTCCACCACATTGAATATGCTACTTTTGTAAAACTGAATCTACAAGACTGTGGTAGCATGAACATTCAGCAGATTAACTCTCGTGACAGCCTCTGGTATTTTTTTAAATTTATTTTTTAATTATACAGGTCCAGATATTGCTAGTATGGGTCTAGCATGTTCTCTGGATGATACTTCTAACGCTGTCCAGCCTGCTCAGCCCCTGGATGTGGATATGACATTCGACGACATCGACGACGAAGAATTAGATTCGTACATTATGAATGAGCACGAATCGAAAAACAAGAACGCTATTTGGCTCGCACGGAACGCTGCCTTTTTAGAAGAACAAAAAAGTAAGTAATGTTAAGATTCCAGTCGACATTTATTTAATATTAAAATCGAAAGCTCACGCCTTAAAGTGACGTCAATGCAAGGAGAGCGTTTTTTTCAGTCTGGAGTTTCATGCGAGATTTATGCAAGCAGTTGCATTCATTATCTAAGTACTTGAATTAGCCTAAATGAGGCTTTTTGTAGAGGGCGATGCGCGTTTTGTAATTGTTGAGTAATGCAAGGCGTGTTTTGTTGGCTTTTAGGAAGTAAATAGTGAAAAAAATGTCCGGGAAGTTTCTACATTTAATTATATCAATTATCGATCAGTTTGCAATTTTGTTAATTTTATATTAGGGTCTTAAAAATTGGCTCTTTTATGTTATGTCATATATTCAACGACGATCATCGATTATAGCCGCATCGTGCCGCTGATTAATTGAATTTTACCCTTCCGCGGAACTTCCAGTTGGCACATTCACAAATTGGATGCGATTAAATTCAAATTCATATAAATCAAGAAATTGCGGCTTTGGTTTAATTTTAACTCAAAAGCGTATGTGACCTCGATACACGTAATTCCAAAATTTTTAAGAAATCATAACGTGATTTCCATTTAATACGATAATAAAAATAATTATCAGACATGCAATTTTTTTTTCAAACAGTCTTGATTAATGCACTTGGGAAAGTCGTTACGTTCTTTCCCAACAGCAATAATCGTTAAAGTGCTAAGTGAAAAATCCTAATTTTTGGTTTGTACGACTTGTCAGAATGTGTTCGTTAATGCTTTAAATATTTCACACGTCACATTGAAATTAGGAGTTAGATAACTTTGGATATTTTTGTTAAAACCTTAATTAAAAGAGAATAATCATTTCTCTATTATTTATTTAGCTTCTCATATTTTTTATTGTTTTTATACATTTTTTAACGTTACTTTAACAAAAAAAAAATCCCCATTTTTTATTTGTTCTAAACTCTAGCTCACGCTATTGACAGCTTTTTTCCTCATAACCTGTTTTTTATGAGTTTTTTTGACGTAATTTTATAGGTTATTTAGATTAATATTTTATTTATTTGTTTATTTTTCAATTTCAAGTTCTTGTAATCAAATTGCTACATTAAATTTGCTTTTTTATAGATTTTCTAAATTCTCTAGTTTTAAATTTTTCTATTTTCAATTTAATTTCTTCTTTCTCGATTTTTTAAATTCTCTGGAATCTGATAGTTTTCTGTTCTGTAATCTGATAGTTTTCTGTTCGTAAAATTCTAAATCTTTGAATATTATTCAAATTTTTAATTTTGTTACAATTTTTTTTACATTTAGATTCATTTCTATATAGTTCAAGATTCTACAGTTTTACAATTTTCTGTACATATAATTATAGAATTTCTATTTTTTAAACTTTTTTTAAACAATTGTCTAAATTGAATAATAATAAATTTTTGAATTTTATTTTTTATGTTAATTTTTTTACAGAATCGTGATTTATACGCGCTAAATGCAAATTTGTTGCTATTTTGCCGTAAATATAATATAAATAAAGTAAAAATTAAGAACAAACTGTACAAAACAAACCATTTATCATGAAATAGTCGAATCAAAACTATAAATGGATAATAAAGAACTATTGGTAACCAGTTAACACGTTTTTTAAGAGATCTACTGCAAGAATAACCGGATAAAACCTTCCTAAACCATGTCTACAAACAAATCTAAAAATTAGCTACAGTACTAGTAACTTTAAAACAGATTACACACACTTAAAAACGTTTATTATAACTGCAAAAGTATATTTCTTGTCACTACAACTCAGCTAATAAAATTAGGTGTGACTAAACTGTAAACTAATCTGTAAAATGTCAGTCATTGAAGAAAATAATTTCTGGTGGAGCTCTCTCTACATCAAAAGACACAAAAACATATTTAAATTTATTATAAAATTATTTATTAAACATATTAAATTTGTTCATAAAATTATTTATGAACAAAATAACAATTTACAATTAAATTTAGTATTCTTAAATGTTGGCAAAATGCTTATAGAAATAATTTTATATAATTAAGATGATTAGAGGTGAGAAGGTGTCTCTTGCGAAGTCAAAAGGAGTTTCTAAAACAATTATCAGAAGTTTAAAAATATTAATTAAATAAAAAAAAATATCTTAAAACAATGAAATGGTTCATTTTTTTATACATAATTGAGGCATTGAGAAAATGAAAGAAGAGCATTTGTAAGGGAAAAGTAAAATTCAAGAAAATTAACACTCAAAAATCAAAATCTTATCAAATTGCCAAAATTGTTTTTGCGAGGACCAGAAGTAAATCAACTAATCGTTTTTCTATCCCACTCAGCCGTTGAACTATATAAAAAATATTTTGAATAAATAAATATTCTTATTTTACTCTTGTTTAATTTTGACTTATATGTTATTGTGAAAGCCGTTAAGTCATTTTGAGTCTTTTACCAAAAACGTACTCTACTTTAAGTTCAAACTCGGCTTGATGCTATTGGCAGTTTTTTTCTCTCTAAAATATGCTTATTTTATAAGTAATTGTGAAAAAAAAGGCGGATCGGAGCGTCAACCCGAGTTTGATTTTTAAATGAGTGTGTCATAGTAAGAATAAATATTCTAGGATCATCTGTCACCTTCTGTCGCTAGACGTAAGTCACTTTTACTAGTAAATATTAGCAATAATTGGGAATTATTGTTAACATTTGCTAAATTCTTGGCATTTACGGTAACATTTACACCCAGAATAAAGAAAATATTATTTTGATTTTTTTTAATTTGAAACGAGTGTTGAATCGCCGTGTATACTTGAAGCAAATTTTATTATTATTATATGTTTCAGTTATATAAGAAAGATAGCTTTTTAAGAGTCTTTCATTTCAAATTAGATTAAATCTAGGTCTTTGTTTCTGTATCTGCATAATTAATAACAACGTAAATTAGAGGATTGTGATTGATAGTTGCCATAGTAACGTCTCCTAAAGCACCAGTACAAATTGAAATGAGCTCCTAAATCTAGTATACCGGGTGAATCTTGTTTCAGCGGCACTCTCAAGACACCTCTTAAAGTTATGAACTACATACGGGGTGATTTTTTATTTGCTCCTGCTCAAAACTCCAAAAATAGGCAACACATTATACTTTGCTAATTTTTTAACATTTATTTTTAAAATTAAGGCATAGAGGGTTGTGACTTAATGTCAACATGGTTTCAAAGTCAGTTCATTTGGATTATTTGTAATTTTCCCAAAGTTGCTTATCGTTTGTATAACGTGTTGCCTATTTTTAAAATCTCGGGCGGGAGCAAATAAAAAATTACTCTGTATTAGACTAAATTGGTATTTAACTTCACCTGAAAAATGTTTTATTTTTAAATAATGTCTGTGAAGTTATTAATTAAATACAATATGTAGTATAGCGATGTCTCAATGCCGAGTGCTCTTTTCATCTCGTTCAGTTCTGATCCATGTCTCTCTCTCTCTCCAATTGGACCATGCTGGCAATTAAAATTGCATAACTCGCCAAAATTCAAGATATCGCTGATATTTATTATAATTTTATATTGTTTTTTGAAAATTTGTCTAATTTCTGACTTGTTAAGTCGGTCTATTAATAAATCATCGACACAATCAGGGATCCAATACTGTAATAATTGTAGAAAATTTACTGTCTCATTCGATTTTTAAGCGACAACACTGGTCGTGTGGCAAGTGTATGAGCAGAGCAGTAAACTCGAAATCCTGACCTGACCTGACCTGACTAAAGTTTTTTGAGATTGTGTCATAATTCATAAGAAAATAAGTGCTTCAATATCAAAATGGTAATAATTAAAAATAAACAACATATTATTGATGACGTCTATCAAAATACACCTGTATACAAAAAATAATTGACGTTAAATTATAATTAATCAAGGTAAAAGCAGGGGAAAAATTACCGTATAAATAAAAAATTTAAAATGGGGTTGAATTATCTTTTATTTGAAAAAAAAAATCACACTTTTTGTTTAATCAGAAAGGGGCTTTTGGGAGAGGAGCGGATAAAACTTGATTTACTCGGCACAAATTTTTGTTTTTAGTCAGAATGTGAACGAAACAGAAATGTTGAAATTTGTAAAAAATAGAACATTTGTGAAACATAAATTGCAAATTGGTTTAATTGCTTGTGTCGTATTAAAAATTGTGCGAATTTTTTTAAATACCATTCACTCTACTTTTAAAAAACACACTTTCAACGAAACAAAAACATGATAAACTTTTCGTCGAGGTCGTTCGCCACGTGTTACAATTATTTTGTTTACTTGCATTTTAATAGCTTAATTTTTTATAAATTCTCATTTGGGAATATATTCTCAAAGGGCTTCCTCTATTTCTTGTCGATAATTCAGATAACTTCCAAGTAAATTAGTTAAATCGCTTAATTACAGGTTTGTATTGAATCAATTGCATCTTGTCTAAGACTTGGATATCCAAGAGGACTATCCAATTACAAATCTGCATCACCCTCTTTGCAAGTGACATATTATTAATAGCTATTATGTACCAGACTCAGCCATCTCTGGTAATTTCCATTACGGCATTTTTTTTTATTTCGATACAATAACACGACATAAATTAAAAACTAATCGGAAAATTTTCCGTTTGAAATTATATGAAACTGAAACCTAACAAGCTGTAAAATAATTACAAGATTATCATTGCGTATCAAACACTAAAAACCGAAAGTCGAGTGAAAGTAAAAAAATTGATTTAGTCGCGATGCATTATGCATTTTTGAGGTCTTTCCCGCTCTTGTTTAATAATTACGCCATTTCCGTGCTCATCCATCCCACCCTCGCAACTGTCATCTCAATTTCCACCCACAATTCGAACTAAACAACGCGAGACTCCTCCATTATCCTTCGAAACAAGGACATTACCATTTCCCCATGTCAGAGGTGCCGAGCTGACATTCTTCCGGCTTATTAGAAGCGACAGGATCTCAGATTTTCCACGCTCTACCAATTTACCACACGTCAATACTTCATTTTTAATTCCTGTTCAAGTTAAAGCCGAAAAATTACGAAAAGAACGAGAGGAAGGCAAACCGGAGAAGAAAAAACGAAGACATGTAAGAAGAAAACCACTTGGACCTACTAATTCAGCAGGAGAGGCTATTGAGAAAATTCTTCAGGAAAAGAAAATTTCGTCGAAGATTAATTACGATGTTTTGAAGAGTTTGAATGCTTCGATTACGAAAATGGGGGAGGAAGAGACAGCAGTCAAAAAGTAAGTTCTTATTTAGTAAGAAGGTGAATTTTTTTATGTAATTTTAAGCGTTCGTAAGGCTTAAACTATCAGAGACAGATATATTGTCTCGGGAATTATATTATGCAAATTTAAGTCTCTACAACTTTTTTCTATAAGATTTTTTGTGGTTGGTTATGACCGTTTGCGCAGCGTTTTTAAATAAAGTGAGATCTTGTATACAGTATGTTTCCGGATTGACTTTTAAGAGGAAAAAATTTCTTTCTATTTATTTATTTTGCTTATTTTTAAATTACCAAAACACAAATTACTTTTTATTTAACTTGAACGGTTCTTGAGATAATATTATTTTATTGCTAGAAAATAATTAAATTGGGCTTAAATTTTTTTAAATAAATTTGACAATTGATAAAATTAAATAAAATTCTCAAAAAGCTAAATTAATAATTGTCTATTCAAATAATGCTTATTCTTTTTCTGCACAGATTTCAATGCAAACTTTAAATTTATTGAAACTGCGTCTTATTTCTAAGGTTGATAAGGACTGAACTGCATTTTGTATCCTATTTTTTTTTAATTGCTCTACATCATTGTCTGATGGCTCACTCTACACAATTGGTATTAAACGACCACACAGATAAAAGTCTCTTATTGTGAGATCAGAACTTCTCGGTGGCTATAAAATGTTACCATCTCTTCCAATCTATATCTCATGGAACTCTATATTGAGCCACTGGCGAACAATGACGGCATAATGAGTAGGGCACCCATCGTGCTGAAAAACATTTCTGTTTGGTAGTTTATCAGCTAGAAAATTTTGCAATATTTCCAAATATGAATTACGATTTAAATTTTAATCAAAAAACTATGGGCCAATAATGCCATAGTACGAAACCACACACCACAAATTAACTTTTTTTAAATATCTGCGACAAGAAATCCTGAAGTTTAGACTCGTCTTCACTACTTCAGTACCGGCAATGTTCAAATGAAATGACCCCGTTAGTTGAAAAGGTTAATTTATCAGAGAACATAATTCGTTTATGAAAATTTGACTCTTACAAAACTTTCTAGGCCATTTTCAAACAAAAATCTAGACGATTGACTTTATCACTATTTTCTAAAGTTTGCTAAATTGCGGATTAAATGGTAAAATTTGTTCTCCTTGAATTTTTTTTCTAAATCAGATTTACTTATTCCAGTTTGTATTGCCCTTCTTCTTAAAGACAACTTTGGTGTTTCTCTCGCGGAATGAACAGGAAGAACTGTAGCAGCATTGTCTTTATTGTTCAACTTCTTTGAGTTCTTAATGTTTAAAATCGAGCCCTGTGGGGTTTATTTTAGAGTAACCACTAAACTTGTTTAAAGTTTTTAATTAGAATAAAATGCGGATAAAGCGTGGCGTTCTCAATGGTATCGGAACGACACCCAACCACCAAGGTGGTGCGCAGCACCCAACAAGCCCATTTTTTGCACTGGAATTTGAAATGGTAACTTCTGGGTATTTTTGGTTGAATTTTCTGATAACAACTTGGTAGCACTCTTCTCCAGTTTTGTAACATTGAATTAGATGAATTCTTTGTTGTAAAGTCAACATTATAGCATAAATACTGTTCAAATTAGCCAAGATTTAATTTGCAGTTCTACTAACTTATTAGATTTGTCATCTGCTATCAGAGGTATTTTTCAATGAAATTGGCCTAAGAGTTACTTCTAAAAAATACGAAAAACTCCAAATTTAAAAAAAAAGATATTGTCTCGAGAACGAGTTAAATAAAAAGTAATCAGTGGTTTTGGGGTTTATAAGCAAGCAGGGCAAACCAACAAGAGTGAAATTTTTTGAGAAATCAAAATTTTTTTTTCTTTTAAAGTCGATCCGGGGACATTAGGGTGCGCCGAAAAAATCGAATATTTTTTTTAACTTCCGACACTGAAAAATTAGTTTTTAGGCATCTTTAAAAAATGATTTTTAGAGATGAACTCTTAATTTTAATAGGAAGGACTCCCTCATCCCAGTTTTCAATTTTTTTTTAGTTCTATTTGGCAAAATTTATATTTCCTCACTACTTGATCATAAGCAAAAATATTATTATTTTTTTTAAATTGAACGCTCTAAAAAAGGTATTTTACAAATTTTTTATAGCTATTAGCGTTTAGAAGTTATCAGAAGTCAAAGTTTGAAGGATTTAACAAAAAAATTTTAATTCTAAATTTTATAACTCGTAGATAAATAAATATTAGAAAATGCAAAATATATAGTTTTATAGGAAATTGAACGCTCTACAAAAAAGGTCTCTTGTGGTTAATCGATTACTCTAACCACTTAGAAGATATTCGCATTTTAAAATCCCAAAATTTGAGACTAAATCCCCATTTTTTTTTAAATGGTTGGAGTAGCCGATCAACCACAAAAAACTCTTTATGTCGAGCGTTTAATTTCCTACAAAACTATATAATACGCATTTTCTAATAGTTATTTATTTACGAGTTATAAAATTTAGAAGTAAAAAAGAAATTTTTGTTAAATTCTTCAAACATTGATCTCTGATATCTTCTGAACGCTAATAGCTATAAAAAAATTGTAAGATACCTTTTTTAGAGCCTTCAATTTTGTACAAAAAATGTGAATAAAATTTTTCTGTACGATCAAGTAGTAACGAGATATGGATTTTGCCAAATAGAACTAAAGAAAAAATAGAAAACTGAGATGAGGGTGTCCTTCCTAATAAAATTAAGAGCTTATCTTTAAAAAGCATTTTTTAAAGGTGCCTAGGAATCAATTTTTCAAAGTATCAAAAGTTAAAAAAAAATTGATTTTTTTGGCTTTCCCTAGGGGACATACTGTATTATTTTTTTCACTACTAACACATTTTGTTATAAATCGCTTAACGAGGACCATCTAGAATAAACAAAACGTGTTTTAATTATACAAATTGAAGATAAATATGATTGTTGCAATTTACACTGCACAAATTCGATTTTGATTTCACACTTTGACAGTTCATAATCGCGTGTATAAATGCCCTAGTTTTAGTTTTGGTGTCCTAAATTGGAATGTTGATGTCGTGATGACTTCACTCTCTAAGGATTTTGTGTCCACTTTATTTTTTTGTAATTTTCCATTTGGGAAATGTGAAACACGTTTTATCTCCATTAATTCTCTGTGTGTGAAATATTTATAGTGGGGGAGGAAGTGGATTATCAGAAAAACTAACCGAGCTTTAATTTAAAAATATTTTGTTTTCGTTTTAGGCTCGTAAAATTTATGACAAGTTGTGTGAAACTGATTTTATTTTATTAAGTTTTGGTAACTCGTGGGATCTGTCAGTGGCATTTGTGTTAATTTACTAAGATGCACTGTTGCCAACATAAGTTACAACTGTAGTTGCAACTTTGTTTAAATTATTTATGAAATAAAAGAAGAAAGTGAATTGAAATTTGTATGAGTTGTCGGTTCGCAAACTTCATTTCAGCAAACAAGTCTTGGAATAAATAAAATAAATTCAGGAAGTGGAGGACAACAACAAAAATTTGTTTCGATAAATTAAATCACTTGTTTTTTACATAATCCCGGTAATTCGTTGCAGTTTGGCAAATTGTAATAATCCAATTTGTACACGTATTCGGGTTTTTTTGGTGGAATACATGAATTGAATATGCCAGTTGACAAACGATAGATCGTGTCTTTGCAAACTAATCAAGTAAGCGTCCATGAATTTGAATGGAATTTTCACGACTGATGAATGACTTTCTGCTTGACTTTGAACGACTTGGGTCGATTAGAAGTCTCTCTAGACCGATGTAAAGCCTAAATCAGGGCTTCCGGAGCCCTACAAGACACCACAGTTATACGTTTGATGTTTAAGCTGCCAGAAAATCGCCCGTCTGAACGATTATAACAAAATCTTTACGTTTCATTTAGTCGAACAAACAATTTTTGGAGAAATATAGAGTGATTTAAAGAATTAAATCTATAGATCTTGAAAGGTTTCTTTTAATATATCAAATTAATAAAATTAACTGCAATAAAAATGACAGATTTGAGAAAGCTCGCAGCTCGGAATCACGCACGTCTGACTTCTTGCAAAGTTTATGTTTCTTCTAAATCTCATCCCCGTATCCTGTACAAAATTTTTCTGTAATTTATATGATAATTCATTTATTTAATTATCTATTTCGTATTTGTTTACAAAAGTCTTGAAATAATTGCTAAAATAACAAAACCAAGATCTGGGACTAAATTACAACTTTTGAATGCAACCTAAAAAGTACAATAAATTAAAATTATAATTAAATGGGATCCAGACGTTGTTTTTTTGTTATAACAATTAATTGGGACGTTTTTATACTAGTCTTCTTTGCAAATAATATTGTTGAACCTGAAACATATTATACCTAGTGGCAATAGGCAAAAGTTAGAGAAAAAGCAAGCATATAAGAGTTAAAGATTATGCAGTAAAATTGCTTGTTAATATTGTCAAATAATATGTGAATCTATCTCTCTTTAAAATTGTTGTTTTATGAATTTTGTTTATAAAAATATTTTGTTTTTTGTGTAAATATACGAATGTTTTTAAATAGTACATAAACAGTACAAAACTGTTGTCACTTTGTTGCTGCGGGTTTCAAAAGATTCTTAATTTGACGTATATTTAGGAAAATATGTAACGACACTTCTATGAACCAATCGAAATCTTAAGAGGCACTGATTTTAGAAAATTATCTGAAGCAGCTAAACGTCTTTTTAAATATCGAATATTGTGTTATAACTGAAAAAAAAATTGCTACGGTTTTTTCTGCTCCTTTGGTTTCTGGTCAGCTTGTAGGAATAACATTTCTTTTTTCTCTGACTGTACTTTCACACAATTTTAGTAGTAGAATTGCCGTATTTTATTTTTTTTATATTATCGGCCTACTTTCGAAATTGAATAGTGATCATTGTGAAATTTTTTGGAAAATTCTGAGTACATTCTCAGAGAATTTGAAGTGTCTTTGTTTCATGTGTCGTCGCGTTTAGTAGTTTACCGCCTCAACATTACTTTTTCTTGTTGGCTTCAGTTCCGAAAACGTCTACGACTTATTTATTTTTTGTTCATTAATTTTTTGTTTTTATATTTTTGTTTAATTGTATTTTTTTTGTTTTAAAATGTGTCGAGAGCGCGAAATTGGTTTTTAGTTGTCTTTATAAACAGAAATCAATGTTTTTAACCATTTTTTTCTTTAAAGTGAAATAACTGGCTAAATATTTACAAAATCGGTTATATACAGGGTGCGGCAACTTATACGCGCACTCCTAAAATAGCGACTTTTGATTAAATAAAATTATTGAAATTTATCACACCTGACTGGACATTACTAAGGTACATTTAAGCATTTTTTGGTAATTTTTCACTTACAAAGTCAAAAACAAAAAAAGTAATTTTCGAACAAAAAATTAAATTCTGATTTTTGTACTAATAGACGCAGATTCACTTCTAATAATTGTTTACGAAATCGGCACCCAAAAATATCAATCAGAATTTGAATTAATCGCAATTTTAGATTTTTACTTTAAAAATTAGTTTTATTTACGACCTGCTACTGTGCCGTTGTAAATTTTCGGTGACAGTGGGGATTGTAATTGGGGTAAGATTGTAAAATGGATATTTGAATGCAGGCATGTTACTTTTTGTGAATTTTATGGCAAAGTTGTAAATAAGACTCTTCAAAGCGGTTGACTACTACTAAATGATCCCTTTGTTGGTAAATTATGCCATCCAGCCATAAATCACGCGTTTGATTTGCATTTACTTAAAAATAGCGATTATTTAAATAACCAAATCAAAATTTGGAATTTAAATACCAGAGTTTGATGCGCTAGCAGGTAGAAATTCACCTAGTGCAAAAACTTTATTAGTAAATTAACAGTTATTGCCAGAAAACTCAAAAAACTGCAACGGCTTTATTTATTACTGAAAAATTTTTAAAAAATTCTCAAATATACCTAATCAATAACTAGTTAGGTGTATAAAATATCGTCAAATTTTTTAAGCAGAAGTCGCTATTTTGGGAGTGCGCGTATAAGTTGCCGCACCCTGTACAGCGTAATTCTAGTAAAAATATATCTTCACTTTTCTCAAAAACTAGTTGTTACACCGACTTTAAGGTTTGCCATTAGAAACTTTGTTTTTTTCTCCACGCATTTAAATTTTTTCAGATTTTTTTTAATATTCTCTCTAATGAATATTAATTAATATTAATTTGTTGATAAAATATAAAATATACATTATTTTTAATGTCATTCTAAGTAAGTTTTATGAAAAAAATGTTTCAAAAAAATTGTAGATAACTGAAAAAAATAATAAGAGTAATTTGTTAATTTGTAAAAGTTATTTTGAAGCAGCATTGCCATTACTCGATAATGGGCTGGATAACCTACCCTTTAGCTTCTTTGTCTCACTTAATTTCTTGGAAAAAATGCGTATTTACTCAGTGTCTTGAGTTAAAATTGTTACTGAAAATAAGAGTTGAGAGAGAGAAAGTTAAGGTATACTTTTAACAGACTCACCCTGTATACCATGTACATATTCTAGATTTCTAGAAAAAAAAAACACTTAAAACGAGTTTTTAGAATTGAACTAAATTTAGTGGAAATAAAGAAATAATGTTTTTCGAAAAATATTTAAAAAATAGACTTGAGTCGTTTAATCTTTTGTTTTCCTAACTTTTCTTGTTCTTTGAGTTATGTTGGGTTGCTTTTGTTTTGTAGCTAGGCATATAATAAAAATATACCAAAATTATAGACAATTAAAAGGGGTCCATTTTAATAACACAATTTTAAAAGACATTACTTAATTATTCTTTTTGAAGAAACAAAAACGTCTGAAAATACTGATTTACTGAAATACTGAAACATAACTTTTACTTATCAGCTCTGCGATTTTAACTCTCCTGGCATTAGAGTGTGACGAAATAGACTGAAACGCAAATGCGAGCACCATCTATGTATTTGTTAATTTGAGTTTTTTATAACTAGTTTTTCGCTGTTAAATTTTCGTCAAAAAAAAGTGTAATATCTAAGGATAAGAATTAGTAATCTCTAAGACCTCCAAGGACATTAATTTATGACTACTCATGTTAAAAAATCTTGGTAAAGAATTTTTTTTTAGTATTCAAAAAAAATACCTCGGGGAATTTTTTACGATTAGATTGTTTTAGGTATTTTCCTGAATAATTAAAGTCTGTCTCCAAGAATTTGTTTTTAATTGCTAACACACAATAGTTTGGAAATTTACAAATTCGAAAAAAAATCAAGTTCCGACATTATTTTTTATCACCGTGGAATTTTTGGTTCAACGACACACCTATTTTTGCTCTAAAAATATCGCTTTATTAGAGATAAAATCTGAGATGGTCGTATCAGGCATTTTTCAAGTCAGTGAACTTGAGCCTGTTTATAGTAGAACGCAATCTAATTGAATTTTCTACCAGTGGTAACAATCAAAAGTAAACGTGACCTCGTTAAGGTCACAATATGATTATTATAATCAATGAAACACCCAATTATCTCCCCGTAATTGCAAAGAAATCCCTTTAATCAACTCGACGAGGTTATATCGAATATGAAGAAATAATAAAGTGCGTTCACTTAATCAATTTTTCTAATACAAAATTTTATCACAGACCTCGGTTAGAGGAAAAACCACCTGAAAACGTCAAAATTGTCAAGAATAAAAAAGTCGATGTGGGGTTACCCTTCGTCGAAGAAAAGAAGAAGGACGAAACAGGTAATTGTTGTAAATATGCAAGAATGTGACATTTATTGTTTGTCGAGTTCAAGTTGGTTATAAATTATTTTTATGTTTTTGTTTTTGTAATGTCTAGAGGAAGAAGAATTAGAGGAGGATTACGAAGAGGAAGAAATTCCGGTTGAAGAGACAGTTCAAGAAAATGGTTTGTTGGAGATGTTGAGACAACATCGCGAAGATGGAGATGAAGAGCAAGAGTATTTCGGATACGACGAAGAAGAATATTAATACGTATTGTGACAGTTTACAATGTTTGATTTATTGTTATTATTTATACAATTTTTGTAACGTTTATTGAATAAATTAAGAAATTAGATTTCTTTTTGTTTAATAATGAGACATTGAGATTGGTATAAAACAGGTAAGTAATGTTCAAATAACATTCAAATGATTGTTTTACGAATTCAGGGCCGTTGTGGAATAGAGAGCAAAACAAAATTAGAAAAATTATTCGAATCTTTTTAAATTTCAATTCAGATTAACCTCTCTAATTATTTAAATTGATTGAAATTAATTGCGTTTTGTTGTAGTCGAGTGAAATTTTTGATGCATAATTTATAACAATTATTTTGCTCTTTCAATGATTTATTAACGAGGTTTAAGGGAACTTTCATTGTTTTAAAATGAAAGCCAGAAACAGGATTTCGCCGATAAACGAACTCTTGCAAGAGATTTCAGATGCAAGGTCGATATGAAAGGCCGATTTTTCAAAGGAGTGGTCGCGACATTGCACATGCAATCTATTTTCAACCAGAAGTATTTGCGATTTTTTTATTTGCAATAACGTTTTACTAATGAACATTTATATTTGTGTGGAGCGACTGATAATACGACGTATGCTCATGTAATTTTCCAAGCGCTCTCGTAGTCGACAAATTAGCAAGCAACGAAGTAGATGAGCGTCTACAACAATGTCCCGTAAATTCTGCTGGATTAGGTAACTGATGAAAAGTAGCAATATTCTTGGAGAAAGAAGCAAATGTGTTTATACCAACAGGTAACATTATACACCTCTGGTTTCTGCATCGTAAAAAAAAACGTTCACTACTGGCGTTATTAGGGCGAAGTGCAGCATATTTTCGAATTAATTCTAACATGTTGACTCATCAATTCTGCCTGACGTAATAAAAAATTCTCCGGATATTTGTGTTTTAGTGTTTGGTATTAGAACATGGAAGCATCGTCTCGCATCTTTGACATCTTCCAAAAGCATGTTGGTAAGTTCTTGAATCCTACAAGTTACACCAACTCCAATAATTGAAACAGTCTTAAAATTAACATTACTTAGTAAGAATAATTTATGCGTAAAAGGGTGCAGTACCTTTATTAACAAAAATTTATTATTATTTGCTTTTTATAAAAATTTGCTAATATCTTGTTTAGTGATCAATTGCGATTTTTTTGCACGATATCCTTTAGATTTTCTTTTCAGAAAGGCGATTTACTGATGTCAAGATTCTTCTACATTTTTATTAATGTTCTAATCACAGAATAAAAAACTCAGAGACTCGATGATTTATACTGTTTTGATAAATGATCAAAATATGCAAGTAGAACCTTCTCATGCGTAATATTTTTAACATTTTTCTCGTCGCACCATGAACTGAACCGTTGAAAAACCATCTCGTACTTTTCTTTAGACTTCTCTGGCACGAAGCAAAAAGCAGCATTTGTCGCCGCTTGTTCTATATCAGAAGGTAAACTTTCTGAGCCACTCATGTTTACAATTTTCTTATTTTTACCACAAAGCACAATTTTTACTGATTATTTCAAAATGGCGAGCTTTGTTTGAAAAATTGTAAGCGGTTGGCATAGTGCTTACTGAACATATCCACAGATTACCTTACTTTTAATGTAAAAAAATAGGAGTTATCCGCAGCATTAAATTTTCGATTTTTTTAATTTTTTACAGTCATTGATAAAGTTTTGTATATCATACGTGGGCTAGAGCACATTACAGTAACTCGTGTGTTACAGATACCTACTCGAGCTAACGCCCTCGTTATCTGTAATCTACACACTCGTTATGTAATGATGCTTCTATCTTACTAATAATATAAATATGTTACTATTAGTTTGTTATTAAGAAAATTAACACTTTTTACGAAGATTGTATCATGATATTAATACTTCAGAAAATATTGAACGAAATTGCATCATAGAGTACTCGGTGGTGTTTAATGTCGCTAATTGTTACTGTAAAATGTTAGTGCTGAAAATTGAAAATAACTGAACTGTTGACATTACTGATTACCATTTTGTAGTGAAAATTAAAATGGCGCATCCATAATATAACTAACGATAAAGAAAATATTTTATTTCAGAGAATTTTGGATAGAAAACAAGAAACTTTACACTTTCAGATTATTGAAAACAATTTTCTGATTGAAATAATAAACTACAAAATGATATACTGGGTGAATCAGAAATGATAGTTATAAATTTAATCAGTGATACATCTCATCAAAAGAAAGAACTTTTCTATATACCATTTTTGCGACAGATGCTAAAATTTTTGAATTTTGTTAAAAATGTAATCTGGAATTTTTTTTTTTAAGCAAGTCTTATCACTGCCTAAATTTTTAACCTTGATTTCTGTTACACCCTGTATTTAATATGGACGACTAGACAACTAAAAAAATAAAAATTGTAATGTTTCAGTCAATAGTGAACAAAACAACATGAAACTCTTCTCTTAAAATAGCAAAGTGAATATAATAAACATTTATTTAAAAAATTTAACGTAAATAAATCAATAATAGCTCAATAAAAGAATTAAATTAATAAGGAATAATTTATCCCTACTATATATACGAATTCAAATACAGACAGCAATAATAAAGGGTTTTTCAATAAGAATGGGTTGATGTTGGCACCCTGTGGCGGCCATGTTTTTTTGGTAGTGTCTGTGTAATCTCTGGTGTTTATTGTTCAGTCACTGATGCCAAATTACCATGGCAAATTACACAATTGAACAACACGTCCAAATGATAAAACTTTACTATCAAAATGACTGTTCGTTAGTTCGAGCATTGCACTCGTTGCGCCCATTTTATGGAAGACACGATGGTCTTTCAAAATCGACTCTGCAGCGTTTGGTGACCAAATTTGAAACAACGGGTTCGGTAAACAATCAGCCAACACCCCGTCGTCAAAGAAATGCTAGATCGGCCGAAAATATTGCTGCCGTACGTGAAAATGTACAGCAAAACCCGAGGCAGTCAATTCCGCGCCGTGCACAAGAACTCGGCCTTTCGCAGACATCAGTTTGGCGAATTTTGCGTCGGAATTTGGGATTACACCCGTACAAAACCCAATTGACTCAGGAGCTTAAAGTTAATGACCATAGACAACGCCGTTTGTTCGCTGACTGGGCTTCGAACCGTTTAGAAGAAGACCCCACATTTGGTCGAAAAATCATCTATAGTGACGAGGCGCATTTTTGGATGAATGGCTACGTTAACACTCAAAATTGCCGTATATGGGACGACGCTAACCCACACGAGGTTCAGCAAGTTGCAATGCATCCACAAAAAGTTACTGTTTGGTGCGAATTTTGGGCCGGCGGCGTCATTGGTCCATACTTTTTTGAAAATGACGTTGGTGTGGCCATCACCGTCAACGACGAGCGCTACACCATCGTTGTGTTAGCATCGTTCTAACAGATTTTTTTGCCTTAAATTAAACGATATGGAGGTAGACGACATGTGGTTCCAGCAGGACGGGGCTACGTGCCATACAGCAGACGCCACGTTGGACGTTCTACATGAAAGATTTGAGGGCAGAGATATTTCTCGCAAAGGTGACGTTAATTGGCCACCAAGATCATGCGATTTGACCCCGCTAGATTTTTTTTGTGAGGTTTTGTCAAGTCTCAGGTCTATACCAATCAGCCGCAATCGACCGATGCCCTTAAAGTCAATATCACCAATGCCATCGGTCAAATTCAGCCAGATTTATGCGAGCGAGTCATTCAAAATTGGTCCACTCGGATCCATGCCACAGTTAGAAGTCGCGGCGGACATTTGAACGATGTTATATTCCATAAATAAAGGCATGCATGGACCTTTCATATAAAAAAAGATTTTTTTAAATACCTCACACACAGCTTGTTTTATTCCATTTTAACATCGACCCATCCTTATTGAAAAACCCTTTATAAACATCTTTCTTTTTCTACTTTCTTTTTCTTTACATTCAACCGCTTTTTCTTATCGCTTGCCGTATTTCCACTAACTTCTCGGTCGTTGTCTTTGCCCGTTTATATAACGATACGTTTTTTCAGCACGTGTCTGGAAGTTTCGCGACCTTTCTTCCTGAAGCGAAGGGATGACTCATTCTTCCCGATTGGTCCATGGGCGAATTTCACGCTTTGGTGTGACTGTAGACGCGAATATCTTTTTGGTATTTTTTTGTACTATTTACTCGAAACTCTTTTTCTCTTATTGTTATTCCAATTTGTTCGTAAGAATATAGAATAAGTACAACACTGTGCAATCTAAAATTTTTTTTAAAAAAATTCTGTCATTTTTAAATGGTTTAGGAAACTGTTTCAAAGTTTGTTTTCACAATCTGTAATTGTTCAATTTGGAATGTTTATAAAATTTATAAAGGTTTTTTTAAGTTAACCAATGAGTTTTTGATACACATCCAATCTGATTTCGTAAATAACATTTTTCAAAATAGCTTCCAGCTCAAATTTGCAGAACTTTATTGATCAAGTGGATTACAATTTTTTAATTTTATTTACAGTGTCTTCCATAGAAGATGGAAGATACAAAAAAATTCACGCCATAGCGTGAATTTTTTTGTAAACTATTTTTTAAGAACATCCAGTATAATAAGATTTGATAGAATTAAAAAAAATATATATTAATTTTGAATTTTAATTTTTTTATCTTTACAGTCGGCTATGTTAGCTCCACCACTTTGATTTTTACAATTTTGTGATCAGTGAGCTCAAAACTAAACGAGTATTGTTTGTCAAAACCATCTTGGTGTATGAGATACTACGTGCTCCTTCTACATTATACTTCGAAAGCTGGGTTTCAACTGAATTTTTCCACCACAGCAACACCCAGTCTATTGCGTCTCTGACCTTCACACGCCGAGCTGAATTTGACATGTTATAGTTTTGTTTTGTTCAATATTGTCTGAACTATTAACATTTTAGACTTTATATAATTGACAAAAAAGGCTGCCATTTTTAATTTTTTAATTTTTATTTCAAAATCGTTATCAGTAATTCTAAAAACACGCTATTAATATACAAGGTGTGCATTTTAAAACTAACACATTTTTAAATTTTATATTTTTAAAGATTTTTTATTTCTGAGAAAATTTTTTCTGCTACGAAATTTACTGGATTTTTTAAATACAACGTTCTATTTTTGATATCTCGATTGCTATACTACGTGTTGTAAAGAAATATTTTTAATGGAAACCTTAAATTTTATTTATTATGAAGGTAATCTTAATTTAAACTTTATTAACTCTCATGAGTCAAAAAATCTGATGAGATTGATTCATGTTATATGTATATTTGACAATTTTTTTTCAAAATAATAGAAAGGATTGCTCTAGTAGTGTTCATAGAATCATAAAGAAATTGGTTAAAATATTAAGCTGACAAAGAATTTTTTGTTGAAAACAGGTTTTGTTGAAAATTTCTGTTTTTGTTATTGTACATTAGACATTTTTTCTTAGAGCTTACCATTCTGCTTTTGTTATCAACTTTTAATTTAAGTTTTGAAATTAGGGTAAAACAAGAACCGACTTCAAAACTTTTTTAATCGGTTTACTGTTTACTGTTAAAAACCAAGTAAAACAAGCTTCAATCTGTTGCAAGAATATGATTAATCAAATTTTAAATATGATTTTTGTAAAAGTTACTAGAAACGCAGTAAACAAATGTTACATTTTTGGTTCTAAATATTGTTTTTTAAATTAAAAAACAAAAAACAATATTTAGAACTTAAAATGGAACATTTTTAATATCTGTATATATTTAGAAAACATTTACAACACAAAAATGTATTCAAGACTTGATCATAATGTTATTCTTGTAGCAGATTGCCATTACATTTTACTTAGTTCAGTTTTCTTTAAAACTATGGAACTACACAAGTAAGATAACCTTTTTTATATTTTTTGTTCTACTCCAATACTCTAATTAGTTACAAATTACCTATACTGTACTTTAATGACCCAAAATTTTTATTAAGATACAAATTTTGTCCAATGAAAATGATGTACTACAGCAAGATTTAAATATTTATCAGTTTGCCATTGACTCCCGACTCTTGTTTTTAATTACAATCAACAAAAAAAGAGTCAATATGGAGGAGAGTAACTGTGAAATGAAAAATCTTACGCTTTCAGAGATTGTAGAACAAGCCAGAAGCACCACAAAGACTATGTGCCGGCAAAATCTGCTAAAATCTATGAGAACTTTTACTTTCAATTCATGAATTGTAGAGACGATAATAGAGTTAGCATTTATATACGGGACACTGCTTCCATGGTAATTCTGCGACAATATTGGTCGATGCTGGTGGTGATAATACACCACTAAAACGTCACGGTGGGTAGAAATTCACTACATTGGCTGAATGTTATATAGAGGAATCAGTTGAAAGTAAAGTGAAGCAGAAATTTTGAATTTGATTGAATATAATTATAACAATAATTCATTAATAATTGCTCCATTAACATCAACAACAACAACATCTACCAATATTGTTATAAGACTGTCAGGAATGTTGCAGTTTAATAACTGCACTATTCAGAATCTTTTTTATATTATGACTGGTCCTAGAAAAAATAGAGTTTGCTATACGCATTTAATGGCCATTAAGATACTCGTATTTATTACGACACTCGCTAACGCTCGTGTCTTAATCTTTATATTTTGTCTTAACAGCTATCATTAAATGCTTCTTTTATAAAATACTACATATTTCTATTTTTTTGTGATGCTTTTTAGTCTATCTCAGCTGCTATGGAAAAAAATCGATAAAAATAGTACTAACTACTCGTCTAAATTTTTGTTTCTTTTACTGAATTTTTTTAATTTTCATTTGTCCTAAACTAAATTGTTTTCGCCATAGATACCTAAATTTGTGTAGCAAGCTTGCCCTTAAGTGTCCCGTTAAACCGAGCATAACGCAGAAATTGATAAAAATAAGGGAAAGTAAATCTGCTTTGAAAGGTCACGTCGTGTTATTGATTCAGACTGCGGTAACCGCTACTTAAATAAATAAACGAAGTATAAACAATCCGGTGTGTATATCTGGTTGTATAAATTTTTTTATTACATTATATCTTTGACAAATTTTTAAACCTCTCATGTTTCGCAATATTCTCCCAACCCTCGTCTTTTTCCTCCAAAAGCAATAAATGTTTGTGGAGAATTAATTTACGTAGGGGAGACCCGCGTAAAACAATTGCGCAATATTTGTCAATACATGAGTCCGTTATCTGCAAGTATTTCGCTCAATATTGCGGCAGTTTCGCGATGAGTGTTCCTCCATACAACTTCTCATGGATTGTGGAGAAGGAGTTGGCCGGCATGGCTTGGCCTCAAACTGTTTCCAATTTAGAGTTTCTGATCCAGGAAGGTATAAGCCATTTGGTCACTCTTTCTCCCGAAAAAATTCCCCCGAAACACCCCAATTTGCAGTGGACGAAGATCGACGTGGAGGAGTTTGAGGCGCCAACAATTGACGATATTATCAGATTTATTGAGATTTGCGAAAAGTGTAGAGCGAGCAAGCAGGTGAGAGGTGTTAAAAATAGATTGTGTGGTATTTTTAGAGTTCATTGAGTGTGTCTGGAGTAATTTTAGTATATTAAAAATGAAAAGTTTCATTTTGAAATGGCGGATTTCTCGTTTATTTACGAAGACAGCTGAGTCGAATAGTTTTCTAGTTGTACTCTACAAGAGTCGTAAATTTTTGGATGGACTTGCAGACTCCCAAAGGAAGGCTGTAAAGTCGGAATTTTATAACCGGGTGGAGGATGGATATAAAAACGTTAGGAGGCCGTTATCTTGCACAGAATTAAAACAGCAAATTATTAAGTGTTCAAAGTTAAGGTTCCATAAATTATTACTGGCAAAATAAAATACAGAATGATCCCAAAAGTTGCAGAACTGGTATTTAAGGCAGCTGCCATAAGTAACAGCAACAACTAAAAAATTGTTTTTGACCATTACTAATTTTTTTATTTACTTTTTTCTAAAGTAATTTCTACTTAATTCGTTACGGTTGCACAAAAAACATAGTGTATACCCCGGTGTACACTTAACTCATAAATTATCCTTTGGAAGATGTTCTACTGAGACTATTAATATTATTAAGACTTAAATCTCTAACCTCGCACTTGATAAAATCAAGAACAAACATCTGCCTTCTTTTGGGGGAATCCCTGCTTTGTATGTATAATAATACAACGTTTGTTTAAATTTGGGATTCTCTTGGTTTAACGAATAATTCATTTCTAACTACTATTTACATGAACACACACAAAAATACATTGATAAATATTAACTCAGTCATAGTATAATGACGTCCATTCGCTTTCGAAAATATCACGCGATGAACCGCTGAACTCAATTCGTTTACTCTTTGATTTCCACTAACTGGTATTGTCCTCTCATTGCTTAAATACCAATAGGTCGCTTTTTAGTATTTACTCGAGTGTTCACTCATGTAAAATGGTGAGTCAGTCTTTCTTACATCTAAACAATTAGGCGCTACAGTATGAGTCATAGCTCGATGTCATATTTCCGGAATTAACAGGGGTGGATCTCTCTAGAATAATTCGTTACAACAATTTTATTTCTAGCTAGATTTTAAAGAGAATCAACTTTTGCAAATCGTATCATTAAGGTAAAAAAATTTTGTTCAACAATTTGATTAGTAATTAGAAGATAAAACGAAGCTATAGGTCATACTATTGTAGAGTTAATATGAAATTTTCACGCATTTAGAACTGTTATCTATTGAGAACTAAAATAATTAAAACAACTAATTTAAACAGACATCTAATTTTTTGTCTGAATTTTAAAAATGTATTTTTTGCTTACAATTGTGCATAAAACGTTGTATATACCTCAAGTCGAAGGTAGATTACGCTCTTAATTAAATAAAACTCTTTGTTGGGCTTCAAAATTTGGCTGCGGACGTAATCTTTGATTTTCAACTTTGTAACCACCATGAGAGCGAAGATATCACAGCAAGATTTGGTCTGTTGTATTTTGATAGTTTTGCTCATTTACTCAAGGAACTCAAAGCCTAATTCAAGCCTCAAACAACGCTCTAATTCAGCACAGGTTAGTTTTCACAGTATGATGAGTATTATGACTGTTGTAGGGACTGTAAAACATGCATTTTACAGCCGGTTACATAAAAACTGATATTTTTTAAACGTCAAGGAAATTCCACATTACTGAGCCAAGTTATCTATAGTTAAAATTAGAGATTTATGCTTAAGCTGCAAATTGATCGACTGGCCAAAACTAATTTCTAAAACTTTATTTTCTGGTGCTTAAAATTTTGTTTCTGCTGGGAGACAGCAAAAATTATTGTTTGTTATTGTCACAAATTCTACGTTAAAATAGCGGTTTTTTATGCTGCACCAAATTGGACTTCCTACCTTCTTTTGATTAGTTGAATTAGCTTCAAAAATCTTAGCGACACAAGTTTGAAAGGTCATATTTTATTCAAGAAAAATTTTGCAACTCTTATTTTGTCGTCTGTCTATACCGATGGCTGTGGTTTATTTGCATTTTTCTCGCGTTTTCTCGGTGATGCCACGTAGCACCGCCATTTTAATCAGACGCTTAGGCACGTTTTTTCTTTGTCTTATTTTCATTTTGCGTTTGAAACTGGTTTTCTGTATGTATCTCACTATTCGACAGCGTGACAAGTTAAGGGGCTGTGTCACGGAGTCTTGGGCATCAAAGCCAAGCTGTTGGAGTCTCTATTGTTTAAAATTGTATAAAACATAATATGATGAAATTACCATTTGTTTTTTACGGAAAATGGTAGCTACTTGACGACAATTTGACAGTTGATTATAAAAAAAACTTTATGTTGTTGCAACTGTTTTGAATATTTTGTGCTTTATTCTGACACCTCTCTTTAGAGGCAAACACAATGAACTGGCTTTCGAGTTTAAGCTTGTCGGTCTGTGCTAAAGCTTGCATCCGTAAAAAACGTAAAAAAAATAAAAGTTAGATGTATTTTCTAACAAACTGTAACTGGAATCAATAGTACAGGATTCTTAGGATATACGGAGAAAAAACAGAATTATATTTTGTTATGTACATTTTTTTATAAAGCATACTGTATATTTTTCTTGGTGTAATTTACTTTTACACTTTTACTACCGAGAAATTATAAACGTTAATTTCAATTTCTATTCTTTTTTTGAGATTTTCTCTTGAATAATCTCAAACACAGATGCAGCTTGTTAAAGTTATTAAAACTCAGCTGATTGGCTTCAACTAATTAATTGGAAACTTTTAATTTCTTTCAGACTATAAATAGAAATAAAAAGTAAAAAATAAAAGCATGAAAATCAATTAAGTGCAGTGAATAAAATAGACAATGTATAACAATTTAAAAAAATGCATTATCTGTTCATTTACACCTAATTAAACTGGTCATTCTGGTAACAAAGTCAGAGCATTGCATCTGTCTAGTCCCAATTACACAAGTTTTTTAAACCTGCCGAGAATTTTTCGTAATTTTTTAATCAGGTTTGCAGTCACCAAATGTAGGTGAAGCGAGTTTATGTATTAATTGCGATAGTTCTCATAGGGGCTTAATTTTTTTTTGACACGTGGCGTTTTAAAAAAATCTTTGAAGTCCACTCAATATTGACCTACCTGATTGCTGTGTTTCCTATAATTGGTAATTATAACCCGCTCAAACATCAAAGGCGAAGCCACGTTATGTGCTTATTGGGAGAAATCAGATTTAATTAAAACGTCCGAAAGACAATTAGACCAATAATTAGGACTACCATCAAGTTAAAAAATCTAGGAAATAATCTGCATACGTTGCAAATTTACGAGTGAAAAATATTTGCAGGGAATTTTAGGACATTGATGAGTGATGTGTTTATTTAAGTTGTTATAAAGTTTTCTTTGTTTCGATCAACTGTCAGATAAATCCATCAAAAGAGCCGAATAAATTTTACTAAAAGTATCAAACAAAGATATAAAATTGAAGTTTTTAGGTGTAGATAGATTAAAAAGAAATAAAAATGTTATTATCTTGATATTGAAGTTTTTCAAGGCTAATTACGCTTCAGGAAGACAACTCTCTAATTTTTCATTAAAATGCATATGATGGACTGAAACTTAATATATAAAAGTTGTTTATTGTTTTTTGTTTTAATTATGAACTTTAAAATGCAAAATTTTATCTATTGTGGAAGCTCTCGTTTTAAAAAGTTACTTCAGAAGCGACAGTTACTAGAATAGCTCTATCTAATCATTAAATATTTGATAAAACAATCGTTATTTGCCTTTTTCTTACTTAACATACTCTAAAAAAAATATTTAAGGATTTAAAAAATCTTAATAGCCCAGTCTGGATGGGCACTGTAAGCGACAGGTTCCTAGGTTCTGTTGTTTTACCAAACCGATTAATAAGCGGTGCTCTCTTAAATTTTATGCAGAACATAATTTATGATCTTTTGGACGACATTCTTCTGGAGCAAAAGCAACAAATCTGCTTCCAGCATGATGGTGCCCCAGCTCATTTTTCGATTGCAATTAGAGAGCATTTACACCAAACGTTTCCACGTAGTCGTAGAAAGAAGCGGACTTGTTTTATATGGATCGCAAAATTGCCTGATTTAAACCTTCTAGATTTCTTTCTTTGGGGTTACTTGAAAACGTTGGTGTACTTCTGTGAATATCCCCAAAAAGTGGCAAGAAAAAATTAATCAAAAATGTCAACAAATTCTTTCAGAAAAAATGTCATACCTGCTTGGAAATGGAAGAAGGGCATTTCGAACATCTCTAACTTTCTTTTTTGTGTTTTTTAGAAGCTCTCTTTGTTTGTTTGCACATAATAAATAAGTAATAAATGATTACTAAATAAATGTTTTCACAAAGAATAGTCTCCCACATTTCCCAAACTGTTACTTTGCCCATGTTTATTACGATTTTTTTGTTTATTTTGGTATATACTATTATCTTTTTAAATATTTTACACTCTTTTTTTAACACCTTGTATACTAGAACGTATTCATTTCAGTTAGGCTTCTTACTATAGTTGCTCAATTCGTGTTTTGTTGGATCTTTCTCTTGAAATGTTCTTATTTTGTTTAAAAAAAATGACTGAAAAATATTGCGCAAGACTCCATGACACAGCCCCTTTATCTTGTTGCACTTCCAATTCCGCTTTGGAATAACACCAGATATTAATTATAACTAGAATCTAACAGGAAAGCTGCAAAATGATGGATTGGCTAATCGGTTCTTATGAAGTTTTTGATGCTTTGCACTTTTTCTCTGTGAATCTTGGGCACATTTACTAATATTTTATGGGGTTTTGTTCTTTATGTGTCGTCGCGTTGAATTGTAAACCTTTTTTTATAGTTTTACTGGAGTACATGCAAATAGGACACTCTGTATATTTCATTGTACACAGAGGACAGAGGAAAATTACAACAAGAGATAATAAAAATATCCGGCTCTGAGTGAGAACCAGGTGTGATTCGATCTTGTTTTGCTTATTCATTAATATATTAGTTTATTTGATAGAGTTGTAAATAAGTGAATAATATTTAAAATTAATTTTCCTCCTACGTTTCATTTAAAAAATGTTGGAGGTTTTCTCTTCGTAAATTTTAAAATTCTCTCTGAAAAGTGATTCGATTATAGTCACGAGTTGATGTAAAATGACACTTTACAAATATAGTTGGCATTAATAAATATTTGAGTAAAAAGGGATGATGTAAACTCTTTGAAGTTATATTTTTCGGGTAAAACCCTAAAGTGATTCTCCACCTAAATTTATGTATTTTTATCGTACTTCTTTCCGGTTTCAGGCATTATTGAGATTTTTACAAAAAGTATCACAAGAAGGTTGAAATTTTCTCGACTGTATGAAACACAAGTTGCTGAATCATGTGACGTTTCTAAGATATCCTCACAAATCACATCACATAGTACGTATAATTCAAAGGAATATATATCGATTCGGCTTGGGAATAAATTCAGGTTCAAGGTTATAGCAAATAGATAAGACTACTAGTTTTATTGAGCAAGAATCAATAATAATCCCTTCTGTCAAAATAAAAATGATTTATCTATTTTGTTGAAACTATACTATTATTCGATTAATCCTAACATTTCTAATAATTTAAGAACGTGAATGAAGCCTCATAATTTTTATAAATTTCGTTTTTTAGTTATTTTTTTACAAGCTATGCGTATAGATTTGTCAATCTTGACTATACCAATTTTTTAATTATATAATTTTGCTCAACCAACAGAAGCAGATCAAATCTTAGACATACCGCGGAGGTAACAATATCATACCAGGCCTTAGATGTCTTAAAATCCTTGTGTACAAGTTTACTTGGAGTTCAATGTTTCAACCGACATCTGCGTAGGTTCTGATATTCTTTATATCTTAGATAGTATTCTAATAGCTGTAATTAGCGATTCTGTTTTAATTTTGACAATGTTCATTATTAATGTTGTCAGTAAAGTTATTTTTTACAAGCTGTACGTATCGATTTATCCAATCTTGACTATGCCAATTTTTTAATTTTATAATTTTACTCAACTAACAAAAACAGAGAGAATCTTAGACGTACCACGTAACAATATTACCCGCCTTAGATGTCTTAAAATCTTTGTTTACAAGTTTACTGAAAGTTTAATGATGTTAGTCCCTGTTTTAATGCAACAATTTTTTTGTTTTTAATTTTGAAATAATAGGGTTGTTTGTACTTTAATTGCACTTTTATTTTAATACAATGCCGCTACCGGTTTCGCCTATTCAGGCATCCTCAGGCGCTACTACAACAAATTATTGTTACTTTATTTATTTGTTATAAGTTAAAATTAAAAAATTACGATTCTATATTGGTAATTATGTTTATATTATTATCTGTGACACGAATACCTAATTCTGAAATTTTTTTAATGTGTTTTTTGGTACAAAATCATTTATTTTACGACTATGTCTGGCTTATTTTTCAACAGCAGGTACATTCTGCTTACACAGGGATTTGTACAATTTATTCTTTGCTTTTTTATTTTATTATATTTATTATTTATATTTATATTATTGTCACGAAGCGGAAGTTCGTTAGCCTGCTAGGTCGAAGGCCTGCCGATGCGGATGGGCTATTGCTGGCTCAGCATTTGGGGGGTTGGCGAACTAGCGGGTGGCGTTAATCGTGGAGTCGGTTGGTAGACTTTAATGGAGAGAGTTGAGTTAGGTGGAGTGTGAGATATGTCCAGACCCTTCGATTGTCTGAGAATGTCACTGTAAGTAGCTCTTAAGTATTCTATCCACTATCTAATATGTATATCTCGTTCATCATTAAATTTCCTTTTGTATTAAAACCCTGTTTTTAATCTCAACCCCACCTCACGAGGCAGAGCCCGTGACATAATATTGTATTATTTTACATATAAATCGTTTTTAGGCAAACAATCCGTTTCGTACGTTGCAGTGTATTAAAGAAACTATTTCACTTCTATTATTTTTATTAATTAAACTATGCTCAATCGTCGCTTGTGCTAATAACAGCTATACAAAGTCATCCCAATGGATAAAAATCGTGCTTCAAAAAAAAGAAAGTATCTTTAGATGGTGCTACATAACGCATTGTAGATAAATCTATGCATTATAAAGACCTGTATGGTTTATTAAATGAAAATTTTTTTTGATAAAGTTTAATTAAAAACTTGTGATATAAAAAAGAAAATTAGTATTATCCAATTTTGAAAAATAGTGTATTATAAAATATTTGACATAATTTGATGCATTTATTTAAGTTTCACATTTTACAGTTACAGCTCCCATCCTCTCGTAATTACATCGTCTCTAGTTGCACTAGAATTTGAATGGATTGACTTCAAAGAACTGTTAATCAACGCAGATGACGTGGTTACCAACCAGAAAAAAAAACGACAAAAAAACAATTTTTGGGTATGACGTAATAAGAAGATGGCTGATTTTATTGGCTAAACTTAAACTTGACCATCGGAATTGGCATCAATAAGCGGGACTGTGGCTCACTCTTACAAACGACTAAAAATTTAACAAGCAGAACTCACTGAATATACAGGTTTAGATACAGTATATTCCACAATTAGATTTTTCTATTTATATTGGGCATTCTATGCCAAATTGGCCAATAAAATATCTTGTATTTTGGGGTATTTTTAAAATCATTTATTCTCTTTGTAATCACTGAAAGAAGCTTTTACATATGTAAATTTTCAGATCTAATATCAAACCATTTATGAAATACAAATTTTTAAAATGGCTTTTTTTTAAAGTCTGTCACTTTGCGAAAAACTGATATACCCCAATATTTCTTTAAAATATGTGTTTTTACATGTACTGTTACGAGCATTTCGAAATAACAACAGGACAGAGAAAGTTTTGAGTAATTAAACTGCTCACAATTTGAAGTGGAATTTTTTTATTTTTGTAATTTTTTTCTTTTTTTTTATGTTATACTGTCTTATATTGTTTAATATTATCAAGAAAAGAGGTTTTATAATTATTTTATTACAACTACATTAAGCAAAAATAGTTAAATCTTTGTTAAAAAAAGAAACAATTAATATACAAAAAACTTCGTTAAAAACGGGGAAAAATGAGGCACCCCTTTTTAGAATTGTTGCTTTAGTGTTTGGTAATTCTTCCTCAAGCTCTTATAACTGCTCCAACACGTCCAGGCATACTATCAATCAAATTCTGAGGTATTGCTTGCATTCTTCAGAAATAACATTTGCGAGCTGCTGCAGGCTTTGTAAATCCTCATTTCTATTATCTTTTAGTTATTTAGTTATTATTATTTAGTTCGAGAAAATATTAGGATATTGCGCTGAGTGTAACCTGTCATTCCGCAAAATTAGCAATAGATACGCCCATGCATCGAACGAGAAGAATAAGTCATCGCCTCGCTTGAGCGGATAAAGGTCACAAACCTTCCGGACACATTTTGAAAGGACGTAATATAAGGTGTCTGTCTGTACGACTACTAGCCGGACTTCGCTTGACATAAGCGAGTTCTCTCACCTGTTCCAATCGAGCACAACGCTCCGGGATACACTGTACTGATGAGGGGCAAAAACCCCGAAACCGGTATACAGTTTCTCGACGTTGTTGCTCGGTTGGAACACCTTTGCTTGTTCTGGTTACACTGCCTTTCAGTGTGTTGCTGATTGGGCGATTGGGTGATGTAATTCAATGTCGGTCGGAGCATTAGTCCGCGAAGTAGTTGTTTTTGCCTAATCGTGGAGGTTGGTTATGTTGGTGGCTGAGCGAGAGCCGAAGAGATAACTTTGTTATCCGCCAAAATTATTATATCAACTCTCGCACCTTCCAGCACTCTTCGTTAGATGGTACACTGTGTCTGTCTGTACGACTACTACATAAGGAGCAGATATATTGCCTTAGCAGTTAGTTATTGTGTAATTCAAGAGCGATATTCTCGGAAGCGACATCAATGCGACAGCGATTGTTGTGTGAATATCAAGTTATTTATTTATTAAATTATTGTTCTGTGTATTCGTGTATATAAAACCAGTAGAAATAATTTATTTGTTATTAATTTAATTTTTTGATAAAGATACTGTAACTGTGTAGATAATTTAGCCATAACATTGGGGAAAAATTTCCTCTTAAAAGGGCTGATATAGAGTGAGTCTTAAGTGAGTTTTTTTTTACATTATTTACAATTACAATTACCTACTTAGAAAATGCAATTAATTACAATTACTAATTACTTTTTCATTACTTGTACTTACGTTACTTCCAATTACTGTAAATACATTAATAATTAACGCATTACATTTCCGATTTTATGAATGAAATCAGGGTATAAACCCTGGAGTTTCGATTAAGCCCTCCCCACGTAAAACTACATTAATCCTCCGGAACTTAAGTACCCCTTCACGTTAATTAATTTGATTTACCCTTAAGTTATAAACTTGTCCACCTTGGATCGATCTGAATATTTTCTTTTTTCAGGCTGTTGGTGTGCATTGCCGCATGGGTAGAGGCCGAACAGGTGTTATGGCAGCTTGTTATCTCGTCCGTTTTCAGGATTTTGCACCTGAAAAAGCTATTACAACCGTAAGACTTCAGCGACCTGGATCAGTTGAGACTAGTCAACAAGAACGGTCGGTCGTGCGATATCGCGACTACTTGAGAGGCACTAAAATATCTGAAATACGACAAGATGACGATGAAAAATATTATTTCGATGCGAGTCGGAGATGAAATTTATACTTAGAAAAATTTGTTTGTTTGTGAGATGGTTTTTATCTGAAATAAAGTGTTTGCCGCCTTTTAGCTCTATTTACTCAATTTCCTACCGGTTTTCTACCCTACAGCCAAATCCTTACAAAAAAGTAATTTTGTTTTCGGGTTGTTTTTCTAAAAGCAATCACACTGTTCCAAAACTGTCAATTGCATTGTGTATCTATAGAAATTGCAGCTTGCAAGTGGTTAGCAGCGTTTTAAAAGTTTTTAATTTAATTAGAAAGTTAGAGGGAAATAATGCTCTTTTGAAAACTCGAAATTAATGTTAGATAATTTTTAATTAAACAGGGAAAAACTTGCAAAAGTTTTAGTTTAAATTCACGTAAATTATGCAATTTGAATTTATAAAGTATAATCAAGAATCAACAAACTGGAATTTTTGCTTATTTTACTAGTTTGATTTGGGATTCATGACTATCACAAATGCAGAATCTATAATTCTAACTCTAAACTGAAATTTCTTGGTTGCATTATTACAACAAAGTTATAAAACATTAAAAAGAAAAAAATTAATTTAAAAAAAAATAAGAAAAAAGTAAAATAAAAATTAAAAAAAAACAGACTAAAAAAATAAAATTTGGAACAAAAATATGGAATAATATGTAACAATATTTCACAATACATTATTTTACTAATAATAACTCTAGAATAATTGTTAGTAAACAACTTAATTATACACTTCTATTTCTTTTAATAGTCGCTTTTTATCGCTAAATCGAACTACTTGGTCAACGATCTGTAATACGCGACTTTTCCAGGTGTTTGTAGCCGATAATAACACACCGTTTTAGTATGCTCGACATCACGCTGTAAAGGGTGACCTCAACTTTTAGAATTATATTAACATTACAGAGGACACGTGCATTATTAAGGGAGAAACGTTTTGTTTTTTCTCCCTCATTAACGCACCTGTTACCTCACTAGAGAGCTTATCGTTTCTTGTTGATTATTGACAATATAGTTGATATTATTTGTAAATTTCAATGATTTTATGAAAAATTTGAGAAGGAAAAAGAGGGCTCAAATAAAATTTGGAACACAAGATCAATTTTTATAAAGGGTTTATTCAATTAAAAAAATTAAATTAATATGAGCGTAGCTGGCGGTGACAATAAAGGCTAACCAAATAATTGATTATACATAAATATTTTTAAAATTAATTATTATGTTAATAAACAAATATTATGTTTTAGTTACATACTAGAAAAATGATTAAACATAAAACAGAAAAATTAATAAACCTAAAAAATAGAAAAGTTAATAAAAACCTAAAACATAAAAAGTATTAGGTAAAAGTTGAAATGAAATAATTATTTATTCTTGAAACAGAAAAATACAAATTTCAGAAAAAGAGGCATTTACGAATTTAAATGCAATTTAAAACTTTTAAGCCACTTTCAGCAATTAAAAGAAAGATCAACAATTTGAAAAAAACTAGTTTTATTCAATCATAGAAAGCCCTAATTAGGGGCATACCTTTCTGGCATCATTTTCTGCCACAGCTGTTGGGTGGCGAATCCCCTCCTTCTGCTTCTTTTGGACCTACCTTTAATCCGGATTTCCACCGATGTCCCTGATACCCCCCTCCTGTCCCCAATAAAACGAAAGGAATTACTTTTAAAACATTTATTTATTTTTTTAAGGGGGTAACGGAAAGGAACTATAAATAAAACACAAATAAATTTACTTATATACCAGTTATGAATATCTTTCACCGTAGGATATTGTGATCACGTCAATATTTAAAACTTTGTACTGCCAATATGTATTTTGATATAAATATTTAATATTGTTAGTGTTCAAAATAACTGTATAAAAAATAATTGCGAGACGAAATTTGTGTTTTGTTTGGCTTTAAAATAAAAACTTGAGAAAATAGGACAAATTTGTTAACTGCAGGACTCAATCATTGACATTTACAATAATAAATGAGAAAATCTGAAAATTGTTGATCTCTGGTTATATTAATTTAATATCAAAACATTAAAAAAATATTTAAATTCGTAAACTTTGTTCTTTGTTGTTTATTTTGCATTATTTTTAATAAATGTAGTAAAACGTAATGAAAAAAACTGACCTTGAAAATTTTAGCCTAGGCGTAATCAGAATGTACTCTGGAAAAGGTAATTTCAAATAACAATATCTGAAAAAGAAAAATAATAGAAATTAGAATAATCAATTGACGATAACAAATACGATACCTATACTTTTTATTGGGGGAACTTAAGTAATAAGTAATAAAGACGTGTGTTATTGAGGGAAAAACAATGACTTTTCAACAATTCGATCCCTCAATAAGGCACGTGTTGATCAGTTTCAAATTCCACCACCACAGTGCATATAAGAATACCAAAGACAAAAAATACAACAATTAAGAAGTAGAGATAACCAATTTTTTATAACAAAATAACAATGATTTTAAATAAATAACCTTTTGGCATCATCTTCTGCCACAACTGTTGGGTGGCGAGTCCCCTCCTTCTGCTTCTTTCGAACCTACCTTTTATCCGGATTTCCAGCGATGTCCTTGGAATCTACCCCCCAAGCCCCAATAAAACGAAAGGAATTACTTTTAAAACGTTTATTAATTTTTTTAAGGGGGCCGGAAAGGGAGGATAAATAAAATAAAATTTATTATTATATCAATTATAAATAATAATAATGGGAGTAAAATTGTTTATCTCTGTATTATTTTTACAATTTTAAAATTTAAAGTTTGTATATATAATTGAAGGAGTTTAAAATTAAAACAATTTAAACAAAATCGATTATAAATTTCGTTTCATAAATAATAAATAAAAGTACTTATCTTTAGAGACGCTCCTGTTGTTGCGTCCTCTTCTCAAGTTGATGAAACACTGACTGAAAGAAAGAGAAATCGATAAGTACATTTTTAAAATAAAAATAGAAAAATACATAAAAACAAAAAAATTGTAGATTATATTTCAATAACACAATCATTTTTTTAATTATAAACGATTATATAACGATTGAAATGTAAAGATAAACAATTTTTTACAACAAAATAATAATAATTTTAAATAAACTTTTGGCATCATCTTCTGCCACAACTGTTGGGTGGCGAATCCCCTCCTTCTGCTTCTTTAGGACCCACCTTTAATCCAGATTTCCAGTGATGTCCTTGGCGTTCCCCCAAGTCCCATTAAAATGAAAGGAATTTATTTTTAAAACGTTTATTATTTTTTTTTAAGGGGGCGGAAAAGGACGATAAATAAAATAAAAATTTATTATTACATCAATTATAAATAATAATAATGAGAGTAAAATTGTTTATCTCTGTATGATTTTTGCAATTTTAAAATGTAGAATTTATACGTTCAAAGAATTTAAGCAAAACCGATTATAAATTCTGTTAAATAAATAAATAAATAGATAAAAATACTTATCTTTACAGTAGCTGCTACTGCTGCGTCCTTTTCTCACGTTGGTTAAACACTGACTGAAACAATAAAAAGAAGTCGATAAGTATCACATTTGCAAAATAATATTTTAAAAAATAAACAAAGACAAAAAAGTTATAAATTATATTTTAATAACCATTAAAATAATAACACAGATCATCCTTTTGACTTAAAAAAATTAATAAATTTTCTATCCTGTAAACCACCAAACGGAAAAAACCAAAGACAAAAAAAATTATCGATTAAAAAGTTGAGATAAACAATTTTTTTTGTACCAAATAACATTACCATAATTTTAAAAAATAAACTTTTGGCATCATCTTCTGCCACAACTGCTGGGTGGCGAATCCCCTCCTTCTGCTTCTTTCGGACCTACCTTTAATCCAGATTTCCAGCGATGTCCTCGGCGCTCTCCCCAAGCCCCAATAAAACGAAAGGAATTACTTTTAAAATGTTTATTAATTTTTTTAAGGGTGGCGAAAAGGGAATACAAATAAAAACAAGTAAATTTATTAATGTAAAAATGATGGTAAAATTGTTTATCTTTGAGTGATATTTTATAATGTAAAAATGTAATGTTTGCAACTTTGTTTAAAAATGTAAAAAGAATATAATCAAAACCCATTAAAATATCTTTAAATAAATAATAAAAGTACTTATCTTATTTAAAAGGGCTTTGGCTGTTGTTGCTCCTTGTCTCGTTCTTCTGAAGCTGGTGTGACACTGACTAAAACAAAGAAAGAGCGATAAGCATATTTGCGAAATAAAGAAAAGCGCACAAAAAGTGTCTATGTTAGGTAGTATATCACGATAACGACAAATCACCTTTGTCCTTGATTAGAAACAAGTGAAAACTAATAAATGAATCATCTATTATGTAAATTATTATATGAAATAGAAATTATTTTTTTTAAGTAAATTCACCGATTGGCTCGATTCAATTAAGATCGTTAAATTTAAAGTAAATTAACAAAAAGAGAATGTTCATTAGATAATTACACTATTTAGGAAAAAAATAATAAGTTCATTTCCTTGAATTATACAAAGTTATATAAATTTTGTTTGAAAAGCTGGTTCAAAATCATTTTTGCATAATTTTCATTTAATCGATGATCGTACAAAATCGATAAAATCGCACTTCTAGTAATTTTCAGCTTTTGTTTAAACAAATACCTTGCTTAAAGCTAAAATATAAATAAACTTACTTTTGATACACATTTTTCCACAAACACTGCACCAGTTTTACTCCCAAAAACGCAAGAATTTAATTTATTTAAACAAATTAGATCGATCTGAATTCACACACGTCTTTATCAAACGATTTTCCGATAACTACTGAACAAAGGAAAGGGTGAGGTGAAGAAGCGCTCGTCAAAGTTTTATGCAATCACAAAAAAATTAGAGGAAAAAGTGTTTATCTAGAATGTTTGTGATTAAAACTGAATGTTTTAAATGAGGGAGAGAGAAACCACAAACACCCTAAGACTGTATTTACTCCAAATTTAATTAATTTCTCTGCTTTTTTATTAAATTAACTCATCCCTAATTTCAGGATATTTTTAATACGTAAACAAATTTATTAAAATAAATCATTAGAAAATCTTATTTTTTAGTAACAGATGCACCTCTGTATTATGTATTTATTATTGCAAATTATTATTTTATTGACATCTGAAATGTACAATGAGGGGGGACACAGTTGAATCGTGAGGCGAGTTTCAAACGTTTCAAAATTAAATACAATAAGTTATAACCAGTTAGGTTATTTTATTATATTTTACACCCTATTGTTAAAGATCTAATTGACCTAACAGCTTTTGGATTATAACAAAGTAAAGACAGGTATGTCAATTGTCAGTTATCACATGGTTAATTCTAGTTATTTAATCCTAAATTCGGGCGATTTTCAAGCGAGGTGGAAAAACCAGCCACTTGAAACACAAAATTCGTGACAAATTAGATTCGATTAGACAGAAAAATACTACTTTTATGAACAAAAGACAACGTTTTTTACCCTTAATAACGGAGAAACTTTGAGACGGGCCCCCATTCCGTAGAATTGAACAAATCACTAATCAACCACAATAAAAGTAATAATTAATAAATTCATTTGATGATGTTTGTTTAGTTTAGACAGTCATACTTTCCTACAATTTTTTTCAAATTTGAATTTATTTAATTAAAGTACATCGAATTTTAAGGTCACTTTTTTACAACTCAAAATTAATGGGCCCATTTTTCTTTTAATTACATCATTAGAGGTCATATACATTGGGGAAAAATGGTATAGAAGCGTACTGTCACTCTGGAGGATTTTTGCGAAATTTTGTAGTTCTAGCAACATTTTTGTTGTGATATAAAATTTGAAACAAAGCGGGAAATGTAAATTTACAATTTCGTCTATAGCTTCTCCCCGCAGATCTAATAATAAGACTTATTATTATTACCTCGATGGCTTCTCCTATTGATTCGGATTTTTATAAAATGCCTCTTATAAGAGCTAATTTTTATAGAATGTTGTCTACAATTTCTAGTACATTAAACTGCCTTTTTAATTTCAAAAATTATCGCTTATGGCTCTTAGATTTTACAATTTTTTGCCTATAACTTTTAATTTTGATAAAAAAAACTATAAATATAAAAGCCTTTTATTGATTCCAATTTTTATAAAATGCTGTTTCTAGCAGCCAACGTTTTATAAAATGTTGTCTATATTTTTGTTTACAAAATGGTAAATTTTAATAGCAATATTTATAGAATGACACTTGCAGTTTTTATTTTTATAGATTGTTGCCTAGAGCTTCCAGTTTTGTTTTGATAAAAAAAACTACAAATCAAATGTTTTTTTGTTATTTTGCTTATTATAAAATGCCTTCCAATTTTTTATAAAACGAGCCTTACAATTTCTAATAAGTTTTTCAAAAAAGCTATTTTTTATAGCATTTGTTATAAAATTCCTACTGCATGTTACATTTTTGCAGCTTTGATAAAACAGCTATAAATAAAATGTCCCCTGTAGATTCAGATTTTTATAAAATGCTTTTTGTGGTAGCCAATTTTTAGAAAATCTGGTAAATAGTTTTTACTATATAAAATGCTTCTTAGAGATTTTATTTTATAAATTGTTGCCTTTAATTGTCCCCCATGGCTTCTGGTTTTTATAAATAAAATCGCTATAGATAAAATGCCTGCTGATGCAAATTTTTATATTAAATGTTTTTTATTGTAATAGCTAATTTTATAAAAGGATCTCTACAATTTCTAATATTGTTTTCACAAAAATATGATTTTTCTTATAAGTTGTCTATGACTGCTAATATTTATAAATAAGAACTTCTGATTTTAATAAAAAAAAGCTACAAAATATCTTCTTGTGTGGATTCTGGCTATTATAAATTGCCTCATGACAATTTTTATAAAATGTGGTCTACAATTTTTGTAGTTTCTATTTTTATAAATTGTTGCCTATGGTTCCCAATTTTTATAAAATTATTTTTTTTCATGTCTTCTGATTTTGTCATAAAAAGCTATATATAAAAAATCTATTGTTGATTCTGATTATTATTATAAAATGACTTTTGTAATTTTATAAGACCCAATTTTTTATAAAATCTAAAATAAAAATTGCAAACTTAAGCCCTGAGGAAAGCCCTGAAGAAGCTTTAAAAACGTAATAGAACAAAACATCCGCAAATATTTTTCAAAAATTTAGTTAGAACAAAAAAAAAGAATTTCACAATAAATAACACTAGTCTACAAAATTAAACTTTAGTTTTATCCTTCGAATGAAATATATATTTTTGCGTTAGCCACTAAGGGTAGTTAATACATATTTATTTGTTTTCCTCTAGCACCTCACACTTCTCAGAAAAAACGTTTTGTTTTTCACTTTTCTATATAAAATGTCATTATTTGACTGACGAAGACGAATATATTTCTAGACCAATTTTAAGTGTGAGATAGGTATTGTCGCAGAATTTTATGGTCTTTAAATTGCTGTAAGAGTTTTTGCCCTAAAAAACGCGGTTTAAAAGTTATAGCCAAAAAAAGATGTTAACTTTTAACAGTTTTGTTGATCGCAAAATGTCATTTTTTCTGGGGTATAGTTCTTCTAGAATTATTTAAAAAATTAAATTATTTAAGTTGTTCTGATCCCAAAAACCTTGTCATTTTTTGCAAATAACGGGCTATCTAATTCGAGCTTGATAAAGTAAACTTAAAAAAAAAACACAAAATATTTGGAATGAAATGTAATTCTTATTTCATTTTAAAGATTGATCCTTGCCATTTTTAGTTAAACAAGATATCATTCAAATGTCCTCCACGGGACTTCTTACAGGCCTTGATCATTTTGAGGTAATTTTCAATGACTTTTCGGCACATTTCGAACGGTATCTTGGCTATTACATTGCGAATATTAGTTTTCAATTCGTCAAGAGTTTGAGGATTGTTTGCGTAAACTCGATCTTTCGCGTAGCCCCACAAAAAGAAATCCAAAGGCGTCAAATCGCAGAATCTTGGAGGCCAATTGACATCAGCCAACCGCGAAATCACCCGTCCAGGAAATTTCTCTTGCAAAAGAGCTCGATTTGCTTGTGTTACGTGACTGGTTGCTCCAACCTGCTGGAACAACATATCGTCAAGATCATAATCTTCGATTTTCGTAAAAAAAATATCGGTTAACATGCGGCCATAGCGCTCAGAATTGACGGTAACCGTTCGTCCTTGGTTGTTCTCAAAAAAATACGGCCCAATCACACCACCAGACCACAATGCGCACCAAACAGTGACTTATTCCGGGTGTAATGGCTTCTCTACAATCAATTGTGGATTTTTTGAGCCCCAAATTTTACAGTTTTGCTTATTAACGTATCCACCAAGCGAAAAATGAGCTTCATCTCTGAAGAAAATTTTGTTCGAAAAATCAGCATCGCAGGCCGTCGTTTTTCCAACACCCAATTTGCGTATGTTCTTCGTTGTCCATGATCAGCAGGCTTTAGCACTTGTGTCAAATGGACTTTATACGGATGAAGATGCAAATCCAGATGCAAAATGCGCCATAATGAGCCATAAGATAGGCCTAAATGTTGAGCTCGACGAGGAATTGACAAATTTGGATCTTCTTCCACAGTTTCAGCTACAGAAGCGATATTTTCAGCATTGCGAATGTTTCGATGATGCACAGGCCTTACAATATCAGTAACAGATCCAGTTTGTGCAAATTTATTCACTGTATTGAATATGGTCTGCTTTGTAGGACGATTATAACGACCATAATCTGCTCGTAAAGCGCGAAATGTGGATACGGCAGAATCACTATTTTTATAATAAGATTTAATAATTTTAACGCGTTGGTCGATTGTTAAATGCTGTATATTCTTAAATGGCAGAGTGTCAACTAAATAAATGACAGCGTATTTGAGGTTTATCTTTGACAGATGTCGGTATACAGATCTTTTCTTTATCAACCTCGAAATGAATAGCCCATGTTTGTAACTCATATTTCCAAAGTTTTCCAGAAAAAAATTATGAAGAAATAATAACGCTACTCATAAAATAAATAACTTTATTTTTTAAATAATTTTAGAGGCAGTATACCCCAGAAAAAATGACATTTTACGAACAACAAAACTATTGAAAGTTAACATTTTCTTTGGATATAACTTTTAAACTGCATTTCTTAGGGCAAAAACTCTTACAGCAGTTGAAAGACCATGAAATTCTGCGCCCAATACCTATCTCACACTTAAAATTGGTTTAAAAGTATAGTCGTCATAGTCAGTCAAATAATGACATTTTATATGAAAAAGTAAAGAAAAAAACGTTTTTTCTGAGAAGTGTAACGTGCTAGCGAAAATTAACTACCCTTAGTAGCTAATGCAAAAAAATATATTTTATTCGAAGGATAAAACTAAAGTTTAATTTTGTAGACTAGTGTAACTAAGAAATTCTCGGTAACTCCTTGTACCAGTCAAGCCCTGTTAACTCTACTAATGTGAAATTATATTCTATATTTAAACAAAGTAAAATAACTGAGTGACCATTAAAGGAGCTTCTTGAATCGTAGGGCTCGGGGCTGCTAGTGGGTATTTGGAATTTCGATTAGCTCTGATTAATCTTTGATTAGAATTCCAATGACAGTTTTGTAACCAAGAAAATTAGCTTTGTAATTGTTGTTAAGAGAGTTTTTTTTAGAGATGTCGGCATAAAAAGTGAAAAAGGCAGAGCGCAGTTTTGAAGGTTTTGATTGTTATTCTAATTTCGAGAGGGCAGAAAAGGTACTGATTAATTAATTACACTGAGCCAAATGAAAGTTGATGATACTTTACAATTATTTAACTCAATCTTCTTTCACTGTCCGGACTGTAATAACAGACTCTTCACATTTTTCTAAACTATTCTCATATTTTATTGCGACGTTTCGACGATATATTTCATCTCCTTCAGGTGAAGTTTCTCTTCAAAAATTCTTCAAAATTCGTTGTCAAGACGAAATATATCGCCGAAACGTCGCGACAAATTTAGTGTTTTATATCACCTGTCTTAAATAAACCATTTCTTAGATACACTTAAATATGTCAAATTTTTGGATTTTATGGAGCTTATATGAATTCGGTTGTTTACATAACTTAAATTTTATATCTATTTTTTATTATTACAGTTTTATATTTTTTAAAGTTTGTTTTTCCGTGAATGAAAATGGATGTTACATTGTTGCAGGAAAATGTTTTTAAAATTTGCAGGATTGTTCGCTCACCAAACTTTTTATAATGGAGACTATATTAAACTCACTTTTTACCTTTATTTGATACAGTGACATTTCGACAATAAAACCAGCTATTTTTCACAAGTTTTTCGCTAAAAAAATAAATTTAACTAAAATTTTAAATAAACAAAAATTTGTACATTTGTGCTTGATATCGATTTAGTATCAAAGGTTTGACGCGGAATCAACATAAAATTGTTTCACCCCACAATAAATTCTTTATTTAAATAATTGTCGGTAATTACGTCTGCAATCTGCAGAAATCAATTAGATATAGGCTTTGATGACAATTAAAACACCTCCTCTTGCTAAAACACTCGACAAAGCATTCGATTACAGTGAACGATAGAAGGATAGGGAAAACAATTATTTCCCTGGGTAATTGTAGCAGAGGAAATCGAAACTTAATAAAGGTATTATACAGACACCACTTGCTGTTTTTCCATCAATACCAAAAATTCCTTAAATCAACAGGTGTTCTTTTAAGTAGAAATTCCTCAGTGAAACAATCGGAAAAAATATTTATTTGGTGTGAGACAACTTCATGTATGTATAAATATTTTATAGGAGGGTGCGTTTTACTATTTGTCTTCTTTGTGTTCACACGCCATAATCCCTTTAGATCAAGCTGGTGATATTTTATCTACAGTTTTAAAAATATCTTACGTGTATTGTGGGCGGATTTCTAATCGATAACACTTTATAACGGATAAGTCATTTAAATAAATAGATTATCTCTCGTTCCGTGGTTGAAAATTTTAATAAACTTATCCTCAAAATGTTAATTAAGACTTGCAAATAAGATTGAAAATTTTCGGGATTTTGATCATCGTTCTATTGTTGATGTTTATCCAGACAGCAATATTATGTGTTGATAAGAATCTATAGGAATCTCTACGAGTTACTAAACATGTTTTTTCTCTAATATTATTGTCTGGTTTGGAATAAAATCGACTACAAATAGGTTGGGAACTAGCAGGAATGTAAAGTAGGATTACTAGGAATATTGGAAAAGTTATAATAGTTACAGTTCCGGATTTTATCCCTTGGACATAAGCTCTCGAAGTGGATTATCCTCGAATATTTTTACCGCTGATTCTGTACCGATTTGATTAAAACAAACTTTATTAAGGGTGCAAACCCCTAAACATGCTTAAAGTCATTTGAAGGCAAGTTATGTGCCCAAACACAAAGAATATAAAGTTGCGTGGGTTTCCTTGGTTTTAGATTTTTTAGATTTTCATATCGGGCTTAATTGCAGTTTATCTTAAATCTACAAGGCAAAAACGGGGAGAATTCAGTAGAAAAATGAATTAAATAGAAAATTACGCGAAGAAGCTTGTACTTTTTTAACTCTTAACCATAATTAGGATCAGGGAAGGGCGGACGTAATTAAAGTTGTTAACAACAGGGTTGACTATACGAAATTTCCAGCCTAAGGCAGACGGAGTTTATGAGATCCTTAGATAAATTTGCCAAATTTGCGAAGACAATAAATTATGGGAGTTTGGAGTTTATTTTTATTAAAATTATTTTTTTTGTAACTTTGTACTTTTAAAAAATCTATTATAACACTCATTTGGGTACAATAATAACTATTATACCACAGATAGTTCAAAATGAGCAAAATTATCGCCGCAATTGCAAAACTAATAAAAATAAATGTTTATTTGCTATTTTTTTGGAATTTATCTACCGTAAGGAAAATTTTTGAATAAAAATTGGCTTAAAACTTAAAATTCTAGAAAAAACTTATTAAATGTTTAAATGTCAAAACAAATCAACTGTCAATAGTATTATATCTAAACAAATAAAAATATACATTATACTAGCAAAGGTGTTCCAATCGAACAACAACGTCGAGAAACTGTATACCGGTTTCGGAGTTTTTGCACCTCATCAGTACAGTGTATCCCGGATTTCCGGAGCGTTGTGCTCGATTGGAACGGGTGGGAGAACTCGCTTATATCAAACGAAGTCCGGCACACTGTGTGTCTATCTATACGACTACTAGCCGGACTTCGCTTGATATAAGCGAGTTCTCCCACCCGTTCCAATCGAGCACAACGCTCCGGGATACACTGTACTGAAACCCCGAAACCGGTGTTCAGTTTATCGACGTTGTTGTTCGATTAGAACACTTTTGCTAGTTCTGGTTACATTGCTTTTCAGTGTGTTGCTGATTGGGCGATTAGGTGATGTGATTCAATGTCGGTCGGGGCATTAGTCCGCGAAGTAGTTATTTTTGCCTAATCATGGAGGTTGGTTATGTTGGTGGCCAAGCGAGAGCCTAAGAGATAACTTTGTTATCCGCCAACATTATTATACCAACTCTCGCACTTTCCAGCACTCTTCGTTTGATGACACACTGTGTCTGTATACGACTACTATACATTATGCATACTAAACAATCAATATTACATTATATAATAAATAAAACAATAATAAAAGATATTTTGTGACTTGCTTAGTGCAGGAAGCAAGAAAAACCGGATAAAACCTTTCCAAACCGTGTCTACAAATAAAGCAATTTGCAAATAACAAAACAAAGTTTTTCTAACAGTTTATCAAATTAACATAAATTATAGAAATATATAATAGATTTCACCGTAGATTCGATCAAAATATGGTTACTGAAACTCATCTACCAATGCTGTAAATGGTTTTTTTTGTCAACACAAATTTTTACTGTGTTTCTGGTAGTTTTAACGTTCTTATGATATTTAAAGAAGTTTCGTCTATTGACGGATACACTATAATTTTCTATTTTGATAAGGGCCAAGTCACTCAGATTTTAAATTTATTTTGTGACTTTCTTTGCAAAATTAGCAATTTTGTGCAATGGTAGCTTTTTTCTAGAGCTTTTATATTATTTAATACTATATTAAAACTCTAGGGCCGAAAAGATAACTTTTTGTAATCGAAAACGCAGCTTGGAAAATCGAGGGCGAACCTCTCAAGCGATGGAGAAAACGAAAAGTGGTTTATATACTATTTTTTTAACCATCTGAAAACTATAAGAGACTATCAATCTGCTTACATCCCGCATTTACCGCCCAAGGGAGCGTAAGTAAAGTCTTTTCAATGTTAATCATTCCATGGACAGTAATTGTTGCTGCTGTTTGTGTAGCATTAATGCATGCTTATGAGACAAGTGGTTAAAAAAATTATTTGACTTGTTTTATAATTTTTATAACACTGGAACACCTTTTAGAAAAGTGGAAAAAACTAGAATTTTAAAGATATTTCAGAAAATTTTGAAGTTGCAAGTATTAGACCATTAAAACCATTTGGAACTGGTAGGTAAACATTTGATAGAGAACGTCTTCAGATCAAAGTTTATTGAAATAGCACTAATGGTTATAGCAAGTAAACCACTGAAAATGAGTAGTGAGAATGTTTGACAGAGAAGGTTTTGACCCGAGTGTTTGTTGCAGTAGTGTCTCTACAGTGCGACCAAAAAATCAGTTGACTATGAGACAAAATTGTGATTAGGTCTGAGATCTGTGTGTAATTTAAAATGTCAGAACTATCAAGATTTAATTTTAGTTTTTTAAAATTTGGTTTGTAACAAGAAGTGAAGGAACTACTAAATAGCTACTAATGCAATAAGGGAGTTTTTAAGCAAGCGATTTTGCAACGTATTACATTCAAGATTTTTTGTTACAGTGTTTTATAACAGATTTTTCTTTCAAAAATAATGATCTCAATCGAAAATTCACATTGTACAAGTAGGCAGGTTGCTATGGATGTAAATTTTGTTGTTTACTGTTTTTATAAAATTACAGACTGTCAATTTGGTTTTTGTGTTTAAGTTCTGTGATAAAGGAACACAAAAATTAGCGATTCTGAATTTGATTCCGACACTGAAAATGCTGGGAAGCTGCACTAGCCACGCTAGTGCCCAAAAAATCTAAGAAAATTTACAAGAAAACATACAAGAAATTTTGTAGTTAGTGTGCGGAAAAAAATGTAGCAAGTATTGAAGGAAAGGTACTTTTGGCCTATTTTTCGAAATTATTTTTCATGTATAAGCTGTCTACTTTATGGAATACCTACTCAATGCTAAGAACCGTGATATATCTTAACAAGAATGAAGATATCAAAAAATTTACAAACTTGATTGCATTTCTAAAAAGAAATGCCAGTGGGTACAGGGCTAAAAAATCCAAAATATTCACTAAGCAAGAGATGTACGGTTCATGAAAACAGCTGATAACAAAGACTATTTTTTGGCAAAAGTAGTGCTAATTACTGGGATTTTTGGCGCGTTACGCAGAGAAGAAATTACGTTTTTGAAGGTGGAATATATAGAAAATTGTACAAATTTTATTAAAGTGAAGACACCGAACACCAAGACAAAAATTTCACGAATGTTCACAATAACTGAAGGATTTGTAGACGATATTAGTTTCTTAGAAATTTTTCGCAAATACGCACAGCTTCGACCTTCTCATACTGAACATCAGAGATTCTTCTTAACCTGTAGAAATTCCAGGTGCTGTACGCTACCCGTTGGTGTAAATATTGTTGGCGATATGCCTAAAAAAATTGCAGAATGTCTCGGCCTTCTAAATGCAAAAGAATATACCGGGCACTGCATTTGCCGTTGTTCAAGAACACTTTTTGGAGATTCAGGAGTTGGTATTGCATTATTCAAATGACATGGAGGATGGCGATCGAGTTCTGTTTCGGAAAGTTACATAGAAAACTCTGTTGAAAGCAAAAACGCAATTTCGATGAAAATTATGGAAAAAGAAGAAACTATATCAAAGAAAAGAAGAATCTGTGAGGAAAGTAATAAATCTGACGTGGCGTCTACAAGTATTGTTTCCACTTGTATAGAAGTTCAGAAAAGAAATCTGAAATTTTCGAATATTCAGTTTAGTCACTTAAGTACGTCATTTAGTAATCAGAATGACAATCAAAAGTCACTGTTATAAAAGGTTATAACAAAAATTAAATTGTTTTTACTGTAATTGTTACTTACTGCAAATCTAGCATTAAAAATAGATTTCGAAGCTTAGTTTATATTAGAAATTAGCACGACAATTTTGTATAACTACACTAAAATAATGTTAATTTTCGGAAACAACCAATTTATCCTTGCTACAAACTTAAATCTTTTCTGGACCACATTAGATAAATAAACTGTTTCAAAGTAAATAGATTTACTTGAGTATAAAATCTAAAAATAAGATGCATGCCTTCCTTGCCTCTTTTTAGCAAAATTACAAAAATCTATTTATAAAAAATAATTTAATGTAAGACAGCAACAAGTAACTTAATCACAAAGTGTCACGTTTTAGAGACAGATAGCTTATTTCCTTAGCTTAGCTAACATGGCGGATTGTGTTAGTTTAATTAGATCTGAACTAATCTCCATTACTGGCACCCACTTCCGAATTATTACAAATCAGATGTAAGTGAAACGTGAGTTTCGACTTCTTTGTTTGGCAGCAATTTTTGTAATCCTCTGTATATATTTTCAAGCCGCGCAATTTCGAGTAAAAATCGATTTTTTTATTTGTTGAAAAATCGAATTTTCGTAAATGTTGTTACCTTAAATTATAAAAAATAATATTGATAGTGTTTGATAATCATGCGCACGACCATAAAACTGAACAGTCTCTCGTCTTGTCGGAGTTTCAGGCAGTTTTCCACCAACGCGCCTGAAAACCACCACCACCACCGACCTGAAAGTTGAGTACCGCGCGAGCTTGAAAGTTTCCGCGAGTTTCAGCAGTGATGAAAAAATTTTCCGACTGAAAAAAAAGCTCGGAATTATAAATACCGTAATGTTGCTGTAAGTAGGATTTTCAGGCCACTTTTCAGCAAAGACGTGAGGGGAATTCCTGAAAAATCCTGGTGTCAAAGAGATTTTCCGCTGTTAGAAAATCCTCAACATTTTATTAACTAGTTGTGTTTGGAATACGTGATGATTGAAGGGTTGGAGGTATTTCCGTGTCAATTAAGAATTTTCACTGACTTTAACACTTTCCCTCGGGAATTTATAAACAGCTGTACTTTATGATTTAACACAATTTGTGATTAATGATATTGGTTCAGGGTTATCTTAATTACTTGCAATGGATTAAAACGATGCTTTTAGTGGCATAATAGGCTCTGCCATATGCCGGAACTATATTAATTTTAATGCTAATCATTCCGTAAAATTGTTTTGGGCTTTTCTTTGTTATCATCAATTTATCACTCTATTGGATTAGTCAGTTACAATATTTCACTGTTCGAAGTAAAATATTTACTTTAAGTTTGGGAGAATGAGATCTGTTGCTCAATGCGAAACTTCGGGCTGAATGGTTTATTTTCGGAGTGAGAGGTTTAATGCGATCCATTTCTTTTTTTTTGTACTAATCACAAAGCTTAATCCAGAATTTCAGATATTAAACTAAAATAATAAACTTAAATTTTTAACAATCCAGAATTTTAAAAATTTAACAAAAATAATTAAGCAAGTTTTATTTGCTACCAAAAAATTTGTTAATTATAATTTATTACACGGTTATTTAGATTTGTAAAAATATTTTTTACTGGTATTTCAATTTTTACAAATCATATTTTTTTTAATATAACTACATTGCTCAACAATTGAAATGGAACACTACAATTTTAACAAAGTTTAAAGTCTTGTAACTCTTGCAAAAATTTATTAATTGAGATGATCTCTTTTTTTTTGGGTAGCTAATTTCTCATAATTTAAGATGTTTAATAAAACGTGTTTTGTAAATTTGTAGTTTAAGTTATAGAGTGTCAAAGACAGTCCTTGCAAAAAACGAAAAATTAAGACTGCTTCTATTTAAACAAAAAAAAAAAATTGTTAATGGGTTCCTGAAGAGCGCTAGACCAAACCCTTGAAACGGTTTTGCAGATCTTGAGTTAAGTTTATAAATAAAAGCCAAAATTCAAAAAAACCTCTTTTTTGCTTTATAAGCAATAATTTTGTTAATTTAATTTTGTTAATTTTGTTTCATTTCAATTGTTAAGCTCTGTATATACCTATAACATGAACAACAATTACTGATTGGGTTGGCAGCATTAAAATGTCATTTAAAATTGACTATCCCAACAAAATTTTAACTTCAAATATGACATTTATACAAATTTTATTTATAAATTATCATAATTTGTTGCTAATTTTCATTTAAAATGGTTAACAAATTTACTCGGAACTGGTTGTAGATTTTATTATGTATAAATAACATTGCATGTAGGTTGTGGAACGTTTTTGTATAGTACAGGTAATAACTGCAAAAACAAAACCTGATCGACATTTCACTTTTGCCGAAGATGTTGTAAAAAACAATTGCGTTTGAATAGAGCAAAACCCGCGAAAATCTGTAAAAAAGCTCTCATTGCAAATAGATTATACACTCGACCGCAAATTAACCGGACACTAAGTTTTTTGGAAAAAATTTCAGTGAAGAGAATTTGAATCAAAATAATTTTAATTCAAAAAGTGCAATGATAAACATTTAAATTGAAATCAAGATAATTTTGATTAATAATGTTCAAAAATAAATAATTATTTAGAAATTGAACAAAAATTTGATTTCAAGTAACAAAACAAAGCTAAACAAAAGTAAGAAAACTGCAAAAAAAATGGTTTCAGTAGCGAGTATTTCCTCCTCGCGCTTGAATTACAGCTCTCATTCGTTGAGGCATACTTGCAATCAAGTCTGCGATCTCATCTTGGGCTATTAGCTCCCACTCACTCAGCAACGCCTGTTCCAGCTCAACTGTTGTATGAAACTCGCCGTAGTTCTGCCTAATCCTTTTCTCCAGGTTGTCCCATATGTTTTCAGTTGGGTTTAGGGCAGGGCTCCTGGGTGGTCACGGCCACCCTGGCATCTGAACATTAACGTCGTGAAGGTACTGACGCGTAATCTGGGTTGTGTGAAAGCGCGCATTGTCGTGCATTAAGAGAAACTCTTCCCCTACAAATGACGCAAAAGGAACCACATGCTCTTCTAAACATTCCCTAATGTACCAGTCAGCGATAATGCTATTCCTCCTCACCGTTACAAGTTACAAGAGCTGTATGAGCCTCTAAAGAAATCCCTCCCCATACCATTACACCTCCACCACTAAATGCTACTCTAGGCGCAAAGCAACACTGGGCATACCGTTCCCCCGGGCGTCTAAATACTTGTCGACGACGATCAGGTAAATACCTAGTGAAAGGCGACTCACCCGTAAAGAGAACGGAGCCCCATTCATCCATATTTCAATCAACATGATTTTGCGCAAATTCCAAGCGCTGTCTGCGATGCTCTGCATTCAACTTAGGGCCAGTGGCAGGTGGATATGATGTCCAATTATTTTCCTTCAACCTCATGAACCTAAATCATGGTCTCATGAACATCCGCCAGTCTCCTGGCCAAAGCTGTAGCAGGAAGAGTCCGTTCTCGCAGCATTTGTAATCAAAGAAATCGGTCTTCCACTTCAATTGTTACTTGTTTTCTGCCTTGTCCAGGTCTTTTAGAATAAAAACCAGTTGCCCTAAACCTTTATATCGCATCGGATACCGTGTTTTTAGGAAAGCCAAGCACATTTGCAATAAATCGTATGCTGCGTCCATCATTGTGTAAAGCAACAGGCTGGGCAGCTTCTTCGGGACTCATTACAATATGAATCGCTTCTACAACAAATCTCTTTCCCAAAAAGCCAAATTAAACAAACCAAAACCAGCTATCGACACAATTTGACAGACGTGTAAAACAAATAAAACCTTTCTGGTTGGAAGCCGCCTAAGAAAATAGGTACAAAAAGTAATCTGCGTGATAGGGGTTAACCCAAAAAACTTGAATATCCTTTCTTTTAGTTGTTTTTTATGTGTAACCATATAAAATCAATGTAAAGAGCGTTTTCACAAATTTACGGGACAAAAATCAAGTGTCCTGTTAATTTTGCGGTTGAGTGTAGATTAAAAATAACTGTGCACACTTTGTATTTTACCTTTAAATTTAGTTTTTGTTTTTTTATTTGCTTCATTTTCTATTGTATTATTTAATAAAATCATCATTGTTGTTGAAAATAAATTAATTATAAAATTTTATTTAGTATTTTCTCAACAGGTGTAAGACATGAGCTATATATGTGCATTAACGAACCGAAAACTTGCAAAAAAAATTGGTAACTGTATTGCCAACTCAATCAATATTTTTTGTTGACTACCGTGTATTTTAAGACACAAAGCTAAATTTTATTATAAAATTAAGAATACTGAAAAATTCTTGTGTCAAATGGTCACGCTTTTTTTTATTCAAAATTAAGAACAATTTATTTTTAATTCCACTTTAATGCAGATTTAGACACTTGAAGTTCGTATTTCGCCTAGAATATTATTAAATCATGTTTAAGTGTGAGATAAAAAATAATTAAACTGGGCCAAAACATTTAAATAAATTATCAAGTTTAGAAACATAAATTTTTGCTTTTAAATCTTTAATAATTAAATACATTTTCTTAAAGTCAAAAACAAATTAATAAATGTTAATTATTTTTTATAACATTGAAGATAAAGTAACAAAAAAGTGATAGAAATTTGGATATCTCCTAGCCTCTGATTAATTATTTTGAAAGAAACTTGTAGCTCATTGTAAAATGCTAAATTAAAGTAGAAAATAAAAAAATAAGAAGTCTTACTGCTACAACAGAATATAAATCACGTGATATGTGGCAAGAATTTAATTTTTTATTAATAAATATAATATAAAAGCGATTTTTTTGTTTAATGTTTATAGTTTCTGAGATATATGTATGATATATCACTTTTTTGAGAAGCGCTTGATATTTTTAAATTTCTGTTGTTTTAAACCAGCTGTTATTTGAGCGGCTGATTTACAAAATAAAAATCAAAATTTAATAACAGGGCTTATTTACAGCTTTAATTGTTTCTATGAGGTTAATTCTGAAAATCGATGATAATGAGTTGTTATTAGACGTAACTAGTTAGTTTATGTTCTACAGGATGTGGCTTAAATTAATTTCAATTTGATTCGACATAATCAGTTTGGGTAGAACATCATGAAGAAATTTTATGAAAATAAAACTGCTGAAGGGGGTTATATTATTTCAAATCTATGCATTTTGTGTATTTATCCAACACCTCTTTATTATGACGTTATAAAAATGATGTTTTTAGTTGAATTATGGAGTCTATAAAACACAAGTGGTTTTATGAATCAATAATAAAACTGTTTTTATATAAATGAACAGCTTGCAGAAAATAGAACAATTTATAGAACATCAAAAAATAAAATATATAAAATTGCAATTATAAGAAACAGAAATCTCAGATGAAATCATTTGTTGAGATTTACGTTAACATTTATATTAAAAGATATAACTTTATTTGCTTCATTTTTTGTCACTTCAATGTTGTTTCTACATTCATTTGATTTTTGCTTCTCAGTATTCATAATAATATTGCCTTCTGTTTCCGAATTTCCACCCAGTATCTTCTTATCAATGTATATTTTGATCAAAATTGACTCTTCGACATACGCTTGTGTCACGACTTGTGTTGTCGACTTCCATCAGCCATGACGTTGCACCATATCAACAAGATCGGCTCCAGCGTTGGACAATAAACTCGCTGATGTGTGTCTCATACTGTGTCCTGTATAGGACTCTGATTCTGGTAATTTCAAAAAATTAACTACTACTAATGGTATTTTGGATAGACTATTTATTCCCACTGGCTGTATTGTGCATTTCATATTTCTATAGCACAAAAACAACTTGTTGTGAGAAATATTCTTAGGTCGGAGAGACATATATTTTCTACAAATATCCAGCACATTCCATAATCGTAAAGCTACGTGAAACATGATTTTGTATCTGGTACAGATACCAACATATAGGATCCTTTATCTTCTACGGTATTGATTGACATGTTCTATAATTCACAACATCAACACCCACCTGACACACCAAAAACTAGTGCGACCTGTATTGTAAAAAAATTAGATTTCATTCTCTAATAACAAAATTGACCTAACTTCAACATCAAAAATTTTTTATTGGGTGCTTCTGCTAGAAACTGTTGAATATGCTCTCTTTCAAGAATTTTTGATTTTTTGCACTTGTAATTTTTTGATTCGTTTTAAAAAAAGCGATCAACTTGCCATGTTGTGAAATATCTGTATTTTTGTGAAGCTTTAATGTCGATCTTAACAAACATGCTGTATTTCGTCCACATTGAAGAGACTGCGAATTTTTTTTTTGGCGTTGAAGAAGTAACCCAACAGCACGTCTTCGCTTACCCCACAAACATCGTTTTCCTGTTTCCAGTTATTAAACTCACTCAATTCTTTGTAATAAGCGTCCTTGGATTTCTTGGGTAGCAAACTCAAAGTGACTTCTTCAACATCTTTCGCAATTTTTTTAGGAAGAGAACTACTTCTTTTCATTTCCAACAATGTTACAAGCGCCGAAACAGTTTGTTTGCAAAATTTTTCTCAAATAATAATTTTGTTGTCAACAACAACATGGCAACCAAATCATAGACTACTATTAATCTTTGTAAATATAAAATTTTTGGGTTTTATGATCTTTTAAGAACTCTTACAGAGAGAGGTGTTGGATAAAACTATGTATTGTACTCATGTCTCAGCAGCAAATAAGTCACTTAAGAAAAATTAGGCAAGCTCTCGTGGCTAAACATTTCTTTCGTAACTTTTTTGCCTTATAAGACACTTGTATAATAAAAAAGCTATTATTAAATGAGTGTCAAAAAACAAAGTTTTCTTATTCATTCGTTATTTCAAAGGTTAATAAACAATTTCTAAATGTTAATTTATAAGGACGTTATAAATAAGGTATAATTACAATAAAGAAATAAAGCTAGTTTCACTCAGTATTGCTTGGAGTGCACATACTCGAATCCACTACAGTCACTACACATTTGACGAACTACAGCCCCCTCAGCAACTTTATTTTTATTGCATTTCCCAAACTGTTGTCTAGTGCGACAACACTTGAATTGGAATATGTTATCTCAAACTTTTCTATAATCATTCAAACTAAAAAAAGTACTCGTAAAGACAGAGAGTCACACTAAAGACAAAGTCACTATCATACCTAGTGATCGCGGCTCAAACTTCGCCACTAGGATCAGTAAAATTGGTGTAGGTTCAACTTCTATCTCACCATGGATGTTTTGTGAGGATCATAGACCTAAAAGGTACAATTATCAATATAAAAATGTAGCAGCTTTCTAGTAGAAAATAGACGTAGCTGTTCAGGGCCAGATATTGTGATTATCAACCACCAAATCAACAAATTTTATTTGCATTATGTGCTTTATTAGTCTTCGATTTTGTTCGTCTTTTAATGTTTTATTATTAAACACGAATGCTGATACGAGAATAAAGAAAAAGTTTGTAGAATATCGATAATAAATCAATCACTTTCGCTCTATTACTTTTCCTCTCTAGCCCAACTTCCGCTTGTACATATTTTTACCTGTATAGTTATGACACCTTTCATCTATTTTTACGATATTAAGAAAAGAAAAGTGAGACTAGAAAATAAGGTAATGACCATCAGTGAGACTATCACTGTCAGTAATCTGATATTGTGTTTCCGTAGATTGTTCTAATCTGACATTTCATTTTACACTATCCCTAATTCATGCAGTAGCTAGTTCCTAGTAAATCTGTATGTAATTAAATCTGAACAATAAAGTATCCAACCAATTAATAATTAAATTTATACGCTACCATTACAAATTTCCACTTCACATCACGATTTAAAACTTTCCTCATATAGTTTACCTTTTCCTTCAATTTCCCAACATACATTTATATTGCCGCTTAATGTTTTCCTTTTACTGTCGCGATTTTTAACCACAAAGCTTTCAGCTCAGAGGAACTAAATTGTACTCTCAGAAATTTTAAAAATTCTTTTCTTACAACAGCTCATTCTATCCAATACTTCTTAATTTTTATCCGAGAAGGGATTAATTTCGCGCTTTCCGCCCGGATGGCAAATGAAAGACGAGCAATTTTACGCGATTCAACGCTTTTCGTCGTTATGATTTATTGTTTCAGAGTTGCGAAAGAATTAGCTGATACGGTATACAATAAACAAGAAAATTAACCAATCCTAATGGAGTGAAAAAATTAGGCTTTTCATTAAAAGCCTTCCAAGAATTCGCTATTCAACTAATAATTCCAGACGGTGTTCATTCATTAAACTTTATTAAAGGTTTTTTTGCGACTGAGATGTAATTAATGACCAAAATGGCCAACCCTTGAGCCGTTATTCAAAAAAAAAACGCGCTAAAAATCGCTAAGGACTCTATTACGAGCTCTGGTTTTAAATATTATAGCGCGATATGTGCTGTAATACGACAGTTATGGCCTGTTTAGGACGGTTATAATTTTCAGAAAATGTAGAACGGTTAAGCAGTTTCCGATAATGGTTAGGGGCAAAGATAAATCCAGGTTTTTACTACTGATACAATGTTCGACCGAGCGTTCAAATAAAAACAGCGTCCTGTGGTGTAAATAATATCTTCATTTGTCGGTTTTTATAATACACATTTTACTTAACTATGTCCACTAATCTTGACGTTCCTCTTCGTTTTCTAGTCCTTTTGCAACTTCATTCTCCCATTCATAATCTTTTTTCATCTACTCTTTCCTTAAGCCATTTTTACTTAATATTTTTTTCCTGTTATACTCACTCATTCTGACAATGAGAGTTTTATTGTTTCTCTTTTATCTCTACACAATTTGCACATTCTCTTTCTATTTTCTCGCCAAAATTTACTTTATTTTTTTATATTTTTACACCTAAAATTTTGGTTTTTTGTTGTAAATATTTTTTTTTACTTATTTCTTTCATCTAATTATTTCATCTAAAACCATTTATACTTTTCAACTTCCTTACTAAACACCTTTATTTATATTATCTCTACATTTACCTGTAATTGTTTATTTCTCCTATATCATCCTTTTATTTTTATCATTTCTTTCAACTTACTCTTGCTCTTTGCTACAATCATCAAACTATCCAAAAACGCTAAATTATTTTATAAAAATGCACAAATTCCTTAACAAATTATACAAAACTTTTAGAAAATAATTTTCTAAAAATCTATTTCTGTTTTTCTTTGTTTTAATTTACCTGAAATGATCGTTTGGTTTTCATTGTTCAGTCTTGTTTTAAAAACACATCAGTGTCAGTATAATTAAAATTTTGTCATATTTTGAAAGCAATGGAACGTAATCAGCGCAATTTAAGCAATGAAGAATGTATCACAATAGTTACTTTATCCCAAGAAGGCTTGAGCTACCGTGCTATAGGAAGAAGACTTGGTGTAGCCCATACGACGGTGTCTAGGATAATTCAACGTTACCGGGAAACTAATGAGTATACTAGACCTCCTGAACAAGGCAGACATCGAAGTACAACGGCTATTGAAGAACGTTTTCTAAGAATTTGGTCTTTACGGGAGAAATTCACTACTGCTCGAAGTTTACAGCAACAGTTAGCAAAGGTGCATAATAACCAAGTAAGCATTGTAACCGTTCGGCAACGACTTGCAGAAGTTAACTTAAGCCCCAGAGTGCCAGCTAGATGCCCAGCTTTGTCTGTGAACCACCGTAGGGCTAGATTAGCTTTTGCTAGAGAACACGTCGAATGGGATGAAGAAGATTGGGGGCGGATTCTGTTTACAGATGAGTCGAGATTGTGTTTGTACGCCAACGATAGACGTACAAGAGTGTACTGACGTCCACATAAACGTTTTGCTGAGTGCAACATTCAAGAAGTCTGTTCTTTTGGCGGAGGCTCTGTAATGGTATGGGAAGGCATTTCTTTGAAGGGTTGTATAGACTTCACGTCTTTAATAGAGAAAATTTGAACGCTGCACGGTACATTACCGATATTTTGGAACCGTATATTATGCCTATTGCACCTTATATTGGAGACAACTTTATTCTAATGCACGATACCGCCAACCGCACGTTGCTGGCATTGTACAGACATACCTTCAAGAAGTAAATATTGAAAAAATGGATTGGCCACCGATCAGTCCAGATTTAAATCCTATAGAGCATGTGTGGGACATGCTAGGAAAACATTTGAGAACCATGCAACTACTACCAGCTAATCTGCAAGAAGTAGGAAAACATTTAACTGAAATTTGGGAAAATTTGAAACAGGAATCAATCAGTAGTCGTGTAGACAGACACAGTGTGCCATCTAACGAAGAGTACTGGAAGGTGCGAGAATTGGTATAATATGTAGTTGTAATATGTAGCAACTACCATGTTGTTCGATTGGAACACCTTTGCTAGGAATCAATCAGACAACTAATTTTGAGTATGCCGAATCGGTGTAGAGAAGTTATTCAAAAAAGAGGTGGAAATACTCACTACTGACGTTTTTTTGGGTTTTATAAAATTTGAATTTATTGTTAAAAGTTGTTTTTTTAGAATATTATGATTGTGTTTGAAAAATATAAGTTTTATTTAATTTAAGAAGCTCTATTGTTTGATTGGTTTATTATATTACTGCAAATATTTGATTAAAATTTCTAACAAAACATTTGAGCAAAAATTTGAGAAGTGGTGCGATAATTGTTTGGAGTAGTTTACATTCTCTGTTGCAGACATTCACATTTCGTTTGAGATTTCTTTTTTTTTAACTTCAATATTTGTCCCTCCATTTGATTTTTGCAAATTCTTTTTTAATCTCTTGGTTGGTAAATTCACAATTATCAGTTTCTTTTAGTACCTCCATAAAGTATGTTTTTCATGTTCCATTCTTATCTTTTATTTATTTTATCTTTACTCATTTTTTCTTTTTTATAAATCTCTGTATTTGTGCTTTTGTTGTGATTATTTTTAACTTTTTTACTTCTCTTTTTCAGTATTTCAGATTGTTTCTTTTATCTTTCTGATTAATTTTTTATACCTTGTTGTAGTCTTTGTATTTTCTTTCTTCACTTTGTCTGTATATGTTCAAATTGTTTCTTTATTCTATTTTGCTTTTACTCATATTTTCTTGCCTTTTTCTTATAATTTCCAAAGATATGAGATCTGTTTCTACTCTATTTCTTATCTTGAAGCTATTTTGTCAACTTTTTTTATTCTTCTTCGTTTGCAATGCTATAATCTCTTATTTATTGTAGTCGTCCAACGAAAAGTACGATTTTTTTTACTCCATTAGGATTGGTTCATTTTCTTGTTTATTGTACAAAATAAGTATAAATTTCTCATACAAATAACATTCTTTATTTTCACTTATAACTTTTCAATCTCTGTTTTTAAACGTTTTGATTAATGTTGGTCCTGGTTTCTCTTTTGTTTTTTTTTTTGCTGTTTTTCTTTCTTACAACTTTTCTATTCTTGTCCATTTTGTCTTCTTCTTTCGCGTTCTATTTATTTAATTTATATTCCATAATACTCGTGTCTTTTATCTCGATTTTTTCTTTCTAATGTTTTTCCTTCTTTAATTTCTATTTTGTTTTTTGTTGGTATTTTTTTCCAACTCTTCAATCGTACTTGTTTTGCCCTCTTTTCTTGCGATCTAGTTACTTATCTTATTTCCTATAATACCCTTGTCTTTTATCTCGATTTTTCTTCTCTTAAATTTCTAAATATCTCTTATTTCTCATACAAATTACGTTCTTTCTTTTGACTTCAAACTTTCTAACCCGTCTTTAAACGTTTGGATTAATGTTGGTTCTGATTTCTACACTGTTTTTTCCTTCCAACTTTCTATTCTTGCCCCTTTTGTCCTCTTCTCTTGCATTCTACTTAATTATTCTATTTTCCATAATAACGCTTATCTTTTATCTTGTTTTCTTCTTCTAGTATTTTTTCATACTTCTTTTAGCTCTACCTTTATCTTTTTTTTCCGCGTTTCGTATATCCCAATTAAAATCTCTTGATAGAATTTTTGCGAAACTATGTTCCCCTTTTTTTTAACCCATCTTTTTAACAAACGACCAACATCAAAACTATGTACAGATACACTAAACCTCACCATTCCATATTAGATCATTTGGTGTCCTATTTTTTGCTACTACTTTACATAATTCCAAAAACCTTCTTTTTTCCCAGTCTTGCCACCTTCCTGAAAAGTATTCTATATTCTCTTCAAAGTGTTTTCACTCTAGGCTTTTCTTTTTTCTTTCTATTCATACTTTTTTGCGCGTATCTTCTTCTTTTTTGTTAATTTTATTCTCATTTTCCACTCAAATCTACTGTTGTCCCTTAATATCTATTTCCTTTGGAATAAACTTTTACCCTTCTTACTATGTCTGATCTTCTTTTCGTATTTGTTTCTCTTTTATCACCTATCACTGACGTCATAGTGTGTCATAGATTTGGAAACGTAGAGAGAATCTTGACATATGTATCTCGTCTGTCATAATTTCTTTGATGAATTTAAACATGTATAAAATACTTAACATGATTATTACATTCTAGACCAGCTCTGGTCAGTTTGATGATGACAGCTGAGATATGTCAAATTGCACCCAACGATTTCAAATCCATGTCTCACTACAACACTCTCCAGTTATTTCTGTTTTAGTTATTTGACTTAATTAGGAAGTTGATTTAGTTAAAGTTTTCCTTGAAAGTGCACTAGTTGGTGTGGAAAGCCAGACTTATTGTGTTCCTTACAAAAGCATAATTATCTACAGAGCGAAACTAGTCTGAAAACAGATTGGTGAAATATGGAAGTTTCGTCAGGCACAAGAATGGCATCACGTTTTGCCAAAATTGAAATTTGGGGTGCAATACTTTAACTGAAAAATTGTAAATTCGTCACGTATTTCGCGATGTATGTCAACGTTGCAGATGTTTACTATTTTGATTTCAGAAAGTGTCGAAATAATAAATCTTTTAAGAGCACTAAACTTTATATCAAATAATAAAAAAACAAGTTTAGGACTTAATCTGCGACAGGATCGTCAGGTTTTTATTTATTTTACGGCTAGTATTACTCGAGTTTGGTTAATTAGGTTATTTGATCCACTATATTTTTCATTCGATTGTATTCGTTTACATGTTTTTGAAAGAGAAAACTTTGATTAAACTTACGTAAGTTGTAATCAAAGCGGCCAAGATTGACTCTTGTGAATAAATCTTGCCGGGGGAATTCAAGAATTTTGCGATAATTGCGCTTGTTGAGTGACAATTTGAAACTAATTACAAATTTTTAATAACCTCAAGAGAGAAGCATTGAAAAAGTTACAGACGTTTAACTGCCTGTTTCGTTTTAAAAGCACAAAATTAAACTTGGACGCTTATTAAACTCATCACTTGATTCCGACGAGGGGATTACCACAAAATCGCATCGATTCGATTTTTTAATTCGAATTTAAAACCACTGCACTTTTGTTCTAAAAATAATAAATGTTTTTCTCAAAATACTAGTAAATAATTATATCGTGCGTTCTTTTAAACTGACTATAGAGATCGACGATGATAATTATTCTTGGAATACACTTGGAATAGTGAAATATTATCCATTCCATGTTGTTATGATTGGTGTTCAAAATCAAGTAAGTCATGTTCAGCTGTGTAAGTCAGGTTTAGTACTTTAATTATCACCAGAAAATAATAAGTTCGGCTTTGATATTCAGGCTAAATCGTGTCAAGTTAACACAATCGTGCAACACATTAATTTCAAATTGATTTAATACTACAGAGTTAATATCGGTTGCATTGTATCCTAATTTTTTGTTGTCCCGGTATTATCCTATATCTTCTAGTTTTCCGTCTTTCAAGTCATTGCGACATTCTAATTTAGTTAGCGCAGAAACGCGCCAATTTACTATACCAAATGATACTACTGATAATGATAATCCCAAAGTCACAAAAAATTGAATAAGAAAACAGCACATCATAGAATCATAAGACAATAAGTTACGACTGTTGCCAAGGTCACACTCATGAATCCAGTTATACCTTACACCAATAAATAGAGTTTTAAATGTGGTTAAATTTTAAATTTCTGAATTTTCCAAATAACTCTGAGAAAAAAAGAAGCTTAAACAATTTATTGCTTTAAAGCACTTACAGCATTCTTTTATTATTTACAAACTATAATAATTAATACTGTTTTCGTAAAAAAAACTTTTGACGACTACCCAATTTATAGATTTATATAATATTTATATATTAAAAATTTCAAAAATTACATTTTTTTGTTAAACGTTTTTTTATAAATAATAGATAAAAAATTGACAATTTTTTTTCTTAAACTGATAAATATGACTGTAAGACTAAAGACAGTAAACAATAGAGTATAAATTTTGTATTATCTGTAACATTAACAATTTTTTAATCGAAAAAACACCTGGTATAAGTAATATGCTCTGTTCTTTCGTTTATTGGTGGAAATCTGTTTGAACTCTTTACAAATCGTCGATCGATGTCCTTTATTACAAGCAATGTATTTTGGTTAGTTTCTTTAACATCCTGACGCCAAAATCCTGTAAGGCGGTAATTGTACCAACACATTCTTTCCTTATTTTGTATTAAGATTTTTTTTCCCCAATTAAATGTTGATTTAATTAAATAAAAAACAAAGATATGGTCGTGGCTGGCGCTAACAATATCATCCTAACCAGATATATGGCCCCTGATAACAACTAACTCAAATATTAACTTACGTATTAACTAAGCTATTTAAGACATCAATTATATCCCAAAATCCTAAACTCAAACAATAAAAACTCGAAATTTTTAAAAAATGCTAGTTTACCTACCTACAACAGGGTAATAGATCACTAAAATGTAAAGTTTATTAATATCCAGAAACAAAATGAAACCTGATGCAGTAAAATTGTTAAAACTGAAACAATTAAAGCTAAATTTTAAATAAAAAATTTACGGCAATAAATAATTTTGATTCAAAAATTTCGCAATTAAAACAGAAATCATTAATTTTTAAAAATTTCAGCTGTTTTCTTAGACAAACTAAAATCTTAATTAAAAACCTACTTTTTAGCAGGTTCTTCACCCACAACTGATGGGTGGCGAATCCTCTCCTTCTGTTTTTTGAAAAAACCTACCCTGACCAAAATCCTGATTTTGCTACGTTTTTTTCTGACATTTGTACAAATCCATTTTGCTTCTTTTAAACTTATCGGATTTCCAGCACAGTTCTTAAGCTTCTTAGAATTTATCTACTTTTAAGATTTTTACATTTTTTTAAAGAGACGGGAACTGATCATATATAAAACGTAAGTGATTGATAAATAAAATTCAAATAATGAAGGTAAGATTGCTTGACTCTGTTATTTTGTAATTTTCAAACTAATGAATTGATATAAAACGTAAAAATACTGAAAATAGTAATAAAACCGAGACACTCTGTGTAATAAATAATAAATACAAATATTCATCTCTACGAAGTCAAGGCAAGAGTCGCTGTGTTTTGTCTTTAAGTTGGTCACATACCAAAATACTAAAAACTGACTAAAACAAAAAAGAATTGCTAAATTAGGAAAATAAAAAAAACATAAAAAATGTCCTTTGTTCTGTCACTATAAGATCACACCACCTTTGCTTTTAACAAACAAATTGTAAAAATTATTTAATAAATAAATCATCGTATAATGTAAATTACTACTTTAAATAATAATTTACGAAAAGTTAAATTCTAAATAACCTAATAAAGCCAAGTGGACCAGAAATTAAAAAAATAATTATGTTACTAATATAATAAGTTGTTCGCTATTAAGTGAAAATCCTAGAAAATGTAAAACATCTGTAGTAACTTCTGTTTCCCCAAAATTGATAAAATAAAAAATTATAAGAAATTCAGGTCTATCAGCAAGGTAGATAGGTATAAAAAATTGCTGAAAATGGTAATGAAAAACTAAATAAGTAAATTCTGTAATAAAAGTAGTGTGTACTGCAATGAACAATCTGGATTTAGAAAAGACCACTCCTGTGAGTCAGTTCTCTTAAGTTTTTGTAACAAATGGTATTATGACTGTGTTTTTAGACTTTAGTAGAGCATTTAAAACTATAAATAAAAGAATACACTCTTAGAAAAATTAGAGAGTGTTTTATGCCCCATTTTGTTTTTATTTTAAAGTTTTATATCCACACTAACTGCCCGGTCAAATCGCTGCTCCTTATATAACTATACATTTGTGCAGAATGTGTCTGGAAATTTCGTGACTACTTTTCTCCACTCCTGTAAAGCGATGACTCATTCTTCTCCTTCTGGTATTTTCTTGAAATATTCGAGTATTCGAATACTCGAAATCTCCTTCTTTTATTGTTATTTAGAAATATTTGTAACATTATTATTAAGATCATTTATCTTATGTGGTCTGAATATTCTTCTATATTAAAAATATATTCAGGGGATGCATAAAAAATTCATGTTTAATCTGCAGAACACTCATAAATTTTCTAGGCAATGCAGCCGTTCTTGTCCTAATGCAATGGCCACTTTGCCAATGAATGGCCTCTGAAAGCTTGAAAATCACTGCAAGCTGCGCTTAATCCCAAAACATCTCTCATTAATTCTCCTTTAGCCTCCTTTAGATAAATGCTGCAGAAGCGGAATGCAATCCTATAAATCAAGAAAGTACCTGCCCTTATAATTTCGGCCCCAAAGTTTACTTTCTCTGAAATACTGTTAAAACAGCGTTCATATAAAAGGTGTTCATTTAAAAATGTTGTCACGAGTGCTATGAGATTTTGATAAAAGAAAATGTAGCATTGTAACTATGGAAAACATTATAAATAAATAAATAAATCATTTTGATTATTTTTGAGTGTGTGTTTACAAGATTCCGAGTCAGTTTCATTGATTTCCTTCTTTTTTCGTGTACAGTTTTTGTTTGTTCTAAGTTTCAGTTTCAGTTTTGTTTGTTATTGAGTCTAGTTAATTGTTATTTTGTCGCGATGGCTAATTACACTTTAGAGCACCAAAAGTTTTTAGTAAAAAGTTACTTTCGAAGTGGTAGAAAGGTTGAAGGCGAGTGGATCTATTCGATTGAACAGGAAACAAGGTCATTGAAGAAAAGTCAGTGATTTTGATTACAGAATGTTAACACTTTTAAATCGGCAAATATTGCACTGGTAATGTTTCATCATACGAATTAATGAATAATTATGAACAAAAAGCTTTAGAGATTACTGATTTTATAAAATATTCCGTAAAATAGATTTCAGGTTACTAATCTGACATTAGACAATCACTGACAGTATGGCAGCCGAATTCAACAAAGAAATACTTCAAAATGTTTTTGTTTTGTAATGGCACTCTTGGCAACTTTTTTAAATGAACACTTGTTACAAAATACGCGTGTAATTTTTTCGTGCCTGGAGTCCCGACTCTGAATAAAACATATTGGGACATATGATCTGGATTTATGGAGGCTACAGTAACATGCAAGTGCCTCTCAAATCGACGTTATAAATAAACCCTCATAAGCATACGTCATGAATAATTCAAGGTTTTTATGATTTTTTTGGGTACGAGTGTAAATACAGACAGGGTTTATTGGTGTTATTAAAATAAAAGAAGTCTCTGTAAACAAAAGAGTTTGTCATTTGGACTAAGTAATTTTTGGACGAACAGACGCCAATCAAATGAATTGCTTCAAGATAGAAAAAAATCCAACAATGGAAACGGCCGAAATTCGAAATCATTTGATGAAAGGAAATTGCTACGGAGTTAATATCTAATGGAAGATTTTTTTATTGCGTGGAAAATTCAAATTTTTTATATTAAAGCCGAATTTTTTATTTTATATGTTGTCTTATGTTCTAACAAAATCTCGAAAACCGTGTCAGAAGCCGGGTAAAATATTGACTTTGTTATGCTATTATCCTTAAGAAAAAAATGATTAAATTCACATCACAGCAAATCGAGTTTTTTTACTCCAAAAAATAAGCTCTTATTACAAGATTTTTTCTGGAAACATGCTTTTGATGTGTATTACTAATCCGACGTCACCACATATCAAGTAATCTCGTTAAATGTCACAAAAAATAACAACCTGATTTTATAATTTTAGAACAATGTTTAAAAAATATTGTTCATTCAGCCAATGGTTTATCGAAATTATTTCAATTTAATGACAATTAGTAAACTAGATATATTAATTATACCATAATTATATCATTGTAGACAGAATAAAACAATTGTTGCAATAAAACAAGTATTCATTACTGTAATTATAATGAATCTAGAAAAGCTAATTTAATATCTGTAAATTCTAACTAAATACATATAAAGTAGTTTTTTCTTAGAAAAACTAATAAATTTTGATAAGATTTTTTCTTACTGAAGACTCCTTAAACTCAACATTACAATAATTATAAACAAATTTTTAGCATCTTTTTTTGCCATGACTGATGGGTGGTGAATCCTCTCCTTCTGATTTATTTAAAACTTCTTTGATTCTGATTATGGTGTTTCTTTTTCTGCCATGTATCGAATTCCCTCTGCTTCTTTGGGATCTGTCTTTAATCCAAATTTCTAGGTACGTCCTTAAAATTCTCCTTTCTTATTACTTTTAAAACGTTTATTTTTTTAAGTGGTTTGGGTAAAAACAATAAATACAACACAAATTTATTAATAAAATGCACTTAATAAAAGGAAAATTGTTTATTTCTTTATCTTTCCCTTCAACAACGCAATTATTTATTTAAATAATTGTCATAAATTTTCAGAAACAGTTTAAAGAAACCCTCGTTAAAATTGTATGCAATAAAAAATATTTATTCTTTTTGTCATTAAATTTTTATTAATCTGTGTATTTTATTCAATGAAAATTATTATAATTACAGATTTTTTGATTTCAAGAGACACTTAAAATTGCATTTTTTTAGAATAATTGGAGAAAATAATGTGAAATTTGATAACAAACTAATGAAATCAGAGGCGGACCGCTCACTTTGGTGACTCTGATTTAATACTGTTTGATGAGGGATCTCTAATTGACCTCAATAAGGGTTTGCAGTTGTAATTTTTTTCTCATTTTTTCGCAGTTTTTTTAATTTTTTTATTAGCATTATTAACAAGCTTATTAAAATAATTATGAGAAGATGGAGCAGTAAATTAGGCACTTGATTGTCGACATTTTGGATTTCGGTAATATATCTTCTCTTCCTTTATCATAAAAAATAGACGTGTGAAGAAACAAAAACAATTTTTATAAAAATAACACTGAAAAAGAAAGAAGAATAGGAAAAACTACGTTTAGGAAAAAAAAAGAACAAACAATGGTTTTATTAGAACAAAAGAGTTTTACTTAAAAATCAACGACTCTGAAAGAAAAAGAACAAGAAACACTGCAATAAAAGTAAAATTATATTTAGACTAAAAAAATCAAAGATTTTGATATAACAAAAACAATTATTTTAAAAACTTAAAAACAACGTTTTTACTACTCGTACTACCTACACTTAAAAAAAAAGAATAAAAAAATTTGTAAGACGATCGCTAAGAAAAGAAGAATTTAGATAAACTTAAAAAACGGATACTGAAAGAACAGCATGAACAAGCACACTACGTTTACAAAAAAAATACAAAAAAAAAGTTTCAAAGCACAAAAAAATCTCAGACAATATAAATGTCGGCGGTTTAAAGAAAAAACAAGAAAAACTACGATTGGAAAAAAAAATTTGATAAGAAACAGGAAGAAGAGGAAATTTCTAAAAAAATATTTTTAAACTAGAAGAGCAAGAAAACAAACTAGAATTAAAGGGAAAAGAAACTAAAGATGCTTAGAAAAAATTTAAAAACAGCCACTAGAAAAAAGTATCCAAAAATTGATTTTTGAGGAGAGAAAAACAAGAAATCATCACCAAATTTTCGAGAAAGTTTAGAAGATGTTTTCAATCGAAATATTTTACAAGTAAAAAATGTAGTAAATTTTCTAAATCTAGATCAACATCTGTCTGATCAAAAATTTAATTACAAATACGTTTGTATTTGATAGGGAAAATATACCCGTTTTTGTTTAGATATTAATAATTGGCGTTTGCAGTTTAGTTCATATGGCAGTTTGGTATCCATGATTCAGTGAGAAATTAAAAATTTGTGATCTAATCTAGTAGTATACATAAAATGTTAAAAAAAAAGTTTAAAAAATCAAGCTGACAAATAATTTTTTTGGTAAAAACTGGGTTTCAGTATTACATACCCAGATCTATCATTTATTTACCAAAAAAATTCAGTTTTTGGTATTGTAAATTAAACACCTTTTTTCATCTTACCTAGCTGCTTTTTGTTATCATTTTTTAAGTTTTAATACAAAAATTTTTTGAAGCTTTTGTGAAATTAGAACCAACTTTGATAATTTCACTTTCGCTGCGTCTTGTAATCACTCTTGAAACTTTTGTTTTTTTATTATTTGACAATTGTACGCATGCGCAGAGTCTTAAAAAATCCTTTTTCACAACGTTTTTTCAGACAAAATCATGCATTAATAAAGTTTTTTTTCTAAATAATCAAGAAAATATAATTTTTTGTTTTAATTTTTGTTACTGTATTCCTTCCGAAATTTTTTGCTTCTTTTCTTCACCACTTCATTTTGTTCTCTATATTGTTTGTAAACTTTTTTTTTGCTTAAGTGTTTCTTCCATTTCTTTTTTTTTGTATTTTGATCTGATACTTGATTTTTCTGTTCACTTGCTTTGTGTTAACTCTAGTAAGTAATTTTCATATTTTTTTAGTTTATTGCAATACTTTGTCTTATTATAATGTATTAATATCGTTTTTATATAAAATCTAAACTCATTTATTATAATTTCTTTATTTAATTTACGTTATTTATATGCAATGTTTAAAAATTTTTTTTATTTATTTGTTTGTTAAATCTATACATTTTGTATCAACCTATAGACTAGAAAAATCCAACTAATTTGTTTAACAAAAAACAAATTTGTTATATTTCATTAGTTTGTACTGTCATTTAATTAAAATTCAAACTGATAATATTACAACTTGAATCAGAGCAATTAGTTAAATTCGTTATTTTCATGGGGAAAAATTTATTCAGAATCCAGCATAACTAATTGGGAATTACATAAAATTTAATCAAGATGCTTTCGACCCTAGAGACCTTAAAAATTAAAAAAAAATCTCCTGAATTTACAGTAAGCAAATAAAACTGAAATTAAAAAGCTTTAACACAGTTTTTTTATTTAAAGTGTGCCATCATGCAAACCTCCCTTATAAAACATTTATTCAAACCTTCCTCGAAGTTTTTGAAGGGTTTCACAATGTTTACAAACCCTATTTGTATAGTACAAGTCTGTAAATCGAAAATATTTGATGCAAAAAATCGACGTCTCTCTTATTGTCTACATTAAACCATAACAACTCCCTTCACATCGCAAACATTCCGTTACCAAATAAAATAAATTATTTTCTTTCATCTGTGGAAAAAGCAGACAAATTGCGCTTTTTCACCGTCTGAGAAATCGTCTCATTGTAGATTTTGGTTGTGGTTGAGCGTCCCATCGGTCGTCCCGGATAAAATAATGATGGGCATCCCCGCCAGCGGGCCCACCCTCAAAGAGTGCCCCTGTGAGGAGGTCGACGAGGGCCTGGAATGCAGGTGCAGCGGCCCGGCCCTGATGGACATCCCCAACGATCTCCACAAGCAACTCACAATCCTGTAGGTACTCGACGGAATTTGTCGTTCGGAAATTGAGCAAATCCTTTTCAGGGTTATCGAGGACGCCGGGATTGAAGTGCTGAAAAGCGATTCTCTTGTGCCCTACTCGAGGACGTTACGAGAGCTGTAAGTTTTTGTAAAACTAATAGCAGGTTGATTGATCGGGAAATTGGAAGGGTTTTTTTAAATTTTATAGCAGTTTGGGTAAACTGAGTTCAGGGGTCGCGATTAAATTGCTAATTACTGCACTCGGATATTTGCCATTCTGATACATTATGCATGGACTTGACAAATATTTGGGTCCGGTCCTTGCGAAAATTTACATTTGAATTTTAAATTCGGGGCAAAAACTGGAAAAAATTCAAATTTTTGTTTTATAATATTTTATTTTATGGCTTATGTCATTTAAGTTATATATTCCAGAAAGTTTTAAGAAAACAATTTACATATTTTGTGTTTTTAGATGTTTAAAATATCGAGTGAACAATAAAATGTCAGGACTATTAGGCGTTAAAAATTTAATTTTCTTCATATCTTTTGTTTACCAAAAGCTCAAAATCATATCGTTATCAATTCTTAGATATCAACCGTTTCTGTAGGTTCAGCATTTTCAGTATGGGTACAAATAACAGTTGACTAAATAAATTTCCATATAAAATTAACCATGATTTTTGTAAAGTCATGTGATGTAATACACTCAGTTTTACAGCAAATATTGCAAATTCCAAAAACCATTTTTTTAACAAGACTGTCAAAATTTTCCAAAACGATCGACTGATTGTTTTTTTAGAAAAATTTTTTTATATATTTTTTTAAAATAATGTTCAGAAATAACTGGTGTCTATTTAAATTTTTGTATAAAGCAAATTAAAGTTTTACTACTTACACCTACGAATTGTCTAATTTTCATCAAATGCAGTAACATGGTAAAATAATTATATTAGTAATAGTTCTACAACAAATTTTTTTAAGTCCAAATGGTTGTCTATCAGAATTTCACTTTTACAAGTTTTCGAACTTTGTTTATGTCTAATTTTAGTTTATCACATTAAAATACGAGTACTTTTTAGAAAAGTTTTTATAATTCAATTTTCAGTAAAAGTTAAATTTTACAAAATTAAAATTCAATTAACGAAAAACATCAAAACAGATATAGTATATTAAGTATGGAAAACGGTAAGGAATGCTTACCGTTCGAAGACAATTGTTTGGAGGAGGAGCGAAGCGACGACTCCAATTATTGCCTGAGAACGGTAATCCTTAACGTTCGACATGCTTATAACGTTTTTTGCGCGATTGGAGTTTCTAGAATAATAATAATAATAATTTATATCGGGAAGATTGAAACTGAAAACTTTGGGTGGCTGTTCCATGGTTGCTATGGTTTTGTTCCAAACAAGTAAAATTGTCTTTTTGATACAATCATTCCTACATAGTTCTGTTTTGTGGTTCCGTTTTCGAAGCAAATATGAGCGATAGTGATGATCTACGGGATGATTTAGAAGACGCTTGGCAAGAAGGATGTTCGGCAATAATTCCAGAAAAATCTAAAGCCCGATATGAACAGACATACAAGTTGTTTAAGGAATGGCGTAAAGGAAAAAAAAATTCTATAAATCAAAAGAGCTTGTTAGCGTATTTTGTGGTGAGAAGTGGACACTTGAAGGCCCCAGGCAGTTTATGGGCGGAGTATTCTATGCTGAAGAGTACAATTTTTCTTCATGATGCTATCGATATTTCTAAGTTTGCTACATTAATTGCTTATCTTAAGAGAAAAAATATTGGATATCGGCCTAAGAAGGCTAAAATTTTTACCAAAGAAGACATGGAAAAATTCTTAAATGAAGCACCAGACGAACAATTTTTAATTCAAAAGTAGATGTTGTAGATGATGAGGTGGTACATCTGAATTCTAAGGAAACAATATATTTGCAGGTAGCAATGATATTAGGAGTATCGGGCGCTTGTAGACGAGAGGAATTACAATATTAAAATGAGTGACATAGAAGAACATGAAGAAATGTTTATAGTAAATATTCCAAATACAAAAACGAATATTCAGCGAACGTTCACAGTTTTTAATAAAGAAAATGAAGCAGTTCATTATTTGGAAATACTTCGAAAATACATAAGAATTCGACCAAGCAACCCAACGTCAGATCATTTATTTCTGAACTATCAAAGTGGCAAATGCACTAGGAAGTCACAGGAAAAGGCACAATTGGAGGTTGGCCGTCAAAAATTGCAAAGTATTTAAAGTTGCAAGCCCCTGAAGGTTTTACTGGACACTCGTTTCGACGCACATCGGCTACACTTTTGGCGAATAACGGAGTTGATGTGTTGGGACTAAAAAGACATGGTGGGTGGCGTTCATCAACGGTGGCCGAGAGTTACGTGGAAGATTCCCTCCAAAACAAAATTGAATTTGCTCATAAAATTTTACACAGCGATGTTGGTGGACTATTACAACAACCTGGGACTTCTACGTCGGAAAGTTTGTCTGTTAACACTAGAAACTCAAATGCGAGTGGTATTACTACTATTAATTATAATAATTGTACATTTAATTTTAATAAATAATTCGCAAAATTGTTTTTTTAGATTTAATTGCTTACCGTTCACTGAACGGTAAGTGAATTACTTACCGTTTTGTTACACGTAGCAACCAGTAACAGCAACCTGCCGTCGTGGAAACAGGCACAGTAAACTGATAAAAACAACCAATCGCGCAAAAAATAAATATTTTTGATTTTCGCAGATCAAAAATCCTTTTTTTGTGTAAAAAGACCACTTTATCGACAAAATTCTTGGTGTGAAAACTTGCAATATATTTTTTTTAAATTCCTTTTAAAAAAACGCAAAAAATAGTAAAAATCACGAATTATAAAATTTGTCAATGGTTAAAGTCACTTTTTCAAGTAAAAATTTCAGAAAATATACAATACCTAAGTTAATTTGATTAAGGTTTTTGGCTGAAATTATCTAAACTTTCTGAAAGTTTTTTTTTCCAAATATATTTTCAAATAAAAAAGTTCCAAGTAATTGTAATAAAACTTTACAGTAACACTCGTTATTTGTAAAAAAATTACTAAAAAATTTTCTGTTATTTAGTTAATTCTAGTTTCGTAATAAAAATAAAACAATATTTTTACATATTTTTAAAAGTTATATGCGATTCTGACATCGCAATATCTTATTGTTTATAATTTTAGTGTGATTTTTACAAATAACAAGTGATTATTTAAATATCGAACTCAACCAAATCTCAATTTGATCAGATACTAAAAAAAAGTTTACTTTAAGCAGATATATTTACAAGTAACCTAGAAATACCTTTACAATTTATTACCATTCTAAATAGCAATTTTGAAAAGCATTAACAAGCAAAAAACATTTTAAAAAAGTATACAACACAAAATTTTCGTGGCAATTCAACCTCTTTGTGGCTAAAATAACGTAAAACTTTCTATGATTTGAATAAAATTTTAAATATTCACCCGATTTTTGTAAAATAACACTCTAAAAATTTTGTCAAACCTAGTTCAATACCAAGAAGTTTTCATAATTTACTTTTCTGAAATACAGTTTTTTGTACGCTCACTAGCAGTGGTTACAAATAACGGGTGATTATTTAAATTTCTATAAAAAACACCGTTCTAAATACATAAATTTTCCAAAATGGATTTAGAAATGGGTACAATTTCTAAAATCTAAGCGTTTTAAAAAATTTTGAAAAACAACAGAAATTTAAATTTTGAATTTTATCGATGCCACTAATTGCCTTATTTTCTTGAGTTAAAATACGTCTACATTTTTTTAGTAGAAGATATAAATTTCCAAAATCCAAAAAAATTGTTTTGCGTTCAACCAGGGCAATGTAAAAAATATTTTTTTTCTTTAAATATATTTACACCGTATTTTAGCAGTACTGTGTTTTTAGATTTTCCAAAATAAGTACAAAAAATCCAAAAAACAGTTTAAAAATTTGTTAAAATGGTTGAAATCAAAATATTTATATTACGATAGAATGCAGTAGTTCTACTTTTACACTTTTTACATTATACACTGTAAAACAACTTGAAACAAATGATTTGTATAAAAAAATTTAAGAAGCTCTAAACGATAGATTTTTTATATTGACATTTGGGATTTGATTGTATTTTTATTTTTTAAAAGTACAAACAAATGGCATTGTAGCAACCTAAATGTTTTTTTTTAATTAAATCAAGAACTATATTTGAAATTTTTTACGTTATACAAATTAGGAGGTGAAAAAACAATTTTTTAGTTCTATGATTACTAAAATTGCCTTTTTTACGCCAAAATCGTTCTAAGATAACTTTTAATAAATGCGTAGAGACAAATTATTCAAGATGGAAACTAAAAATCCAAAAAACGTTTTCTTTAAACATTGTTAAAATTCGCCAAAGCTTAGATAGATTAAAATTACTTTGCATATTACAAATACTGCGTGTTAAAAAAATTATAATGTATTGTAAATGTACTTATCTACTTGTTGACAGGTCAATCAGTTTTAAAATGTCACTTTTATACATTAAAGCACATTGTCTAAAAAGTTTATTTATTAACAAAAATTATTTAAAGTTATGTCAAGGTTTTCTCTATTATTTATTACATAAATTCGAAAAAAATGTACAATTCGGACTTTTGTTATCTATTTATTGTTGTTAAATTTTTTTGTTTCTTTATTGCTCCAGCAAATTCTAAAACTGCGTTTTCATAGCACCTTGAAAGTACTTATGAAAAACAAATAACATTTTAGTTTTTAACAAATAATTTAACGTTATTCCTTTCAAATACAATTATTTATAATGTTATTATAAACTACTTTTAAAGTTCTAAAATTCTAAAATTAATGCTGCACTAAGATCCGATAATTATATGAACTCAACATAATCAATCAGTTTGTGAGAAAAAAAAGCGTTCAGTGGCGTCAGTCTAAGTTTGGTCTCAAAACAGATATATTCTCTCGGGCGCACAGCACCCTAAATAGCGCTATTAGCTGTAAATTAATAAAAGTTGCGTACTTAATATGTGAGAATGTTAGTGCAATGAGCTGTTGATCAATTTATTCATTGATATTTCAGGGTGTTGTGAAATGGGTTGTTAATAACTTGGATATTTGCATAAATGCAAGTTGATAATTTGTGAGTTAATGAGTTCAGGTCAACTCTTAAATACACAGTTTTTTTATTTTTCTTTTGTTTTTAATAATTTATTATCAATTATTTTATTCTAATTTTAATGTTGAAACTGTTTATCTGTAACACTGACACAAAATTTATTTAAAAAATCCCTTTATACAACGACATTATATTCAACTTAATCGTTAAATGAGGAAAAATTTCGTATCGTATTATTAATATTAGTAATAAACAGAAGTGAAACTGTCCCGTTCTGATTTTAAAATAATTTTGATCAAATACTCCAATTTTCCAATAACTACCAGTAATACAAAAAAAACTGTTCATAACACCTCGTTATGTTAATGCCAGCTCAACTTGTTTGTACCTTCAATAAAAAATTTTATTGGTCACCTGTTATTTGCAGAAAAAACCTGTTCTAAAAATTCGTTTTTTACGATCCCAGTTTAATTTTACATTTTTTTTGTAAATCAAAATTTTTTACGTATTTTCAATATTGACACCGAGTTTCAAACCGAAATTGCAAGTTTTGAGAACCTGATAAGCTTGTAAAAAATCCCCAACTCATGACCAACTTCAAAGTTGTTGTTTTAGAAAATACAGAAATAAAATTTATCAGTTTAGCTCTCGATTTACATCGCTAGTTTTATATTCCAATTCGAAGAGAACCACTTGATAAAATGGTTCAGTTTCGATGAAAAACTTTGCTTTGATTTCAGCGATAAAGCTGTTTGGCTTTAATACCGTTCAATTTTTATTACAAATTAACGTGAAATTGTATTTTTTGCATCGTTCAAAAACTCCCAATAACTTTGGACAGCACTCCTTAAAAGCAGTCTTTCGGGATAAAAAACCTTTCCGCACCCGATTTATTGGATTTATTTTGTCCCGAAGAGCGAGCGTTTGAGTGTGTATAAATTGAATATTTTTGTTAAAAACTCTAGACATTGATCTGTTTCAGGACTTTAGTCAACTTGGAAAACTTCTACTACTTTGAAACCGGCGTTTTTCACCATTTGAGCCAACTCCAAACAATGTAAGTATAAATCAAATAATTATCTACAATTTTGTCACATGAATTTCTTTTCTGTCACACAATAACGGATGATTTATAACTCCCTTCATAAATAACAAGAATTGCATCGACTCTTTATTATCTTAGAAGGCCGATTCGTGATGATTCCGCTGTTGTTGTTCGACAAAGCTTAAATTAAGAACACTAACATTAATTTCCCACATGATAGGTTAGATTTTAAGCTAGTTGGAGATTGAAACGAGATCTAATTCCTGTCGTCTTGATTAATGACACATCAGACAACGTCTAATTAGCTTTACTGACCTCAACTCTAACTCTGCTTAAATCCTCTTTATTAAAACTAAACTGTAAAAAACTCGATCAATCAAAAGTAAACTCAAGAAATGTGTTTGAACCACCGAGGTGTAAACTTACACGGCTTATCAATTTTAAGCTGTGATAATGCTACCGAGGTTTCTGGAATACAGCTGGAGCAAATACTAGAAGTTTTGTACTGCAATAAATGCACGTAATTGTATATTGTAGCTTCTCTGTGGTCTCAAGTATTATTACAGTTTTTGTCAAAAGAACACAATAGTTTTATAAGATGTTTCTTTTCCGAATTAAACATCTTTGAAGTTTAATCGGTGTGCTTTGCTGCAGATTTTCTTTGTGCATACGAGAAATTAACTGCGTTTGGTAAAAAATATCTTACATTGTAATTTTCTAACTCGGAAAAGTCCTCAAAGAGTCGGAAAACAACAAGCAATTATTTCTGCTAACTTTGATATTAAAAAAAAATCTATGGGAAATTTCTTGTATTTTTATGTTATCCCGGCGCATTCACCATTTTTTTAAAAGCAGGGACAAACACATTCATCAATTATTTTTGACATACGTGTCTTATCAAACCAATTTTCAGTCCTAATTAATATTCTCCCCATTTTATAAATGTAATTAACTCAAATAATGTAATACTAAAAACACCTGAGCTTTTTTTTTATAAACAAAAAATGTAAATACAATTTTTGAAAATTGTTATAACAATTTTTTTTATTAAAAAATACAATTTTATAAAATTTAATAAATACAAAATTGCTTATCATACCCGGCGCATTCACCATTTATAAAAGCAAGTACAAACAAATTCATTAATTATCCTTGACACATTTAATCAAAAATTTTTTTTTACATGGCTAGGGTCCTAATTGATTCTATATTGACCTACAAAATACCTTGACATCTGCAAAATTTTTGAAAGTTTTTATTTTCTAATACTTAGTACTCATTGAAAGAAGTTTTTATGCAAATTTTCTGATCTAAATCTCAAGCTATTCATAAAATATAAATTTTTAAAAAATAATCTTTTTTTTTTTCAAATAGCTGAACTTTGCGCAAAATTGATCATGCCCTACTATATATTTTTTTTATATTTGTGTGCATTAAATGTACTTTGGAAAAAAATTAATAAAATAAAAATAATATACATAATTTTCATTTTGAACTGTATGGATCAATAGATTTTTTTTGATAAAAACTAACCTGAGATCAAAATGTAACTAAATCAGAGCAAGCCTTGGAAGTGGGTATTCACATTAGACACATCATTACGGTTACGCTGGCACAACCTGTTTTGATTTAGTTATATGTACTTCTATCTTATCTTACTATTTATTCTACATATATTTTTAAAGCCAAGCTCGATTCGTTCTACAGGGTGCGGCAGCATAACTTCCTTTTTTGAAATGCGTGCCATTCAGGCGGTAGGGATCGTAGCATGGTGAGAGTAATCTTATTCGCAAGGGGTGGCTTTAAAGTTTTATTTCCTTCCACGTCAGTCGCTTTTCGAAAACGTTCCAGAGAACGCAATTGTTTTTTTCAGCGGCGAAGCCTATTTTCACTTGAATGGATGCGTAAACAGACAGAACATGCGTTACTGGGCTGATACAAATCCTCGCAAATTGCATCAAAGGCCTCTGCATTCACTTAAAGTCACAGTGTGATGTGCTACTTCCTCAGCTGGGATTATTGGTCCGTGGTTTTTTGAAGAAAATAAAGTCACAGTGACAGTGAATTCAGATCGGTATGTGAACATGTTAGAGCAATTTTTTTTCCAACGACTTGATGAACTGAATTTTGGGAGACATTTAGTTCCAACAGGACGGAGCAACGGCTCACACTTCAAGAGCATCGATGGCTGTTTTGAGGGAACACTTCCCGGAGCGTCTCATCTCAATAAGGAGTGATTTGGAGTGGCCAGCCCGCTCCTCCGATTTGGCAGCGTGCGATTTTTTTTGTGAGGTTTTTTGAAATATCGCGTTTATGTCAACCGCCCAAAGACCTTACAAGACCTGAAGGCCAATACCCGGGCAGAAATTGCTAACGTAGCCGCTGATAGGCTGGTAAGAGTCACAACAAACGCCAGAAATCGTTTTATTCAGTGTATGGACAATGGGGGGCGTCACTTACCTGATATGATTTTTAAAGCTGTGTAAAACAAAATTTTTTTTATAAAGCACTTATATTATAAACAAAAAATAAAAAATCTGTTTCGTAAAATGGGTTTTATTGCGTTTTATAAAAAGGATGTTATGCTGCCGCACCCTGCGTACTTTAATTTAATTTTTGAATCTGAGAAAAATACGTCTTTTTCCATCAAATGTTTCTAACTTCACAAAAAAGTGTTAAATATTTTAATTTATGTTTTAAAATCTTTTTTTTTAATATATTTTGCAAAAAACATATTTAAAAACAAATTATATAAAAAAAATTGAAATAACTCCCTTTTTCTCGAAATTACAGACTAATTTTCATAATTTCAAAAATTAAGATAATATAGAATCAATTATCCACGAAAGGTTTAGCCTTAAAAATCGTGGCATAATTAGAAGTTTTTATTAAAAAAAAAGAATAAATTTATTAACACAGTTTCAAAATAGCACATAAAAGAACGCGTTTTGAAAAGTTAACTTTGTGGCACAAATTTAAGTTTATAAAGCAAGCGAAAAATACGAGTTTTTATAAAGAATGAGTGCCCACAATGACTTTAAAAACGAGTTCTTTATGCCATTTTTTCTATTTTGTGCGTTTTACGTGCTTTTCAAGTACAAAAGTTAACTTTTCAATATTTAGAAGCTTTTGCGTTAATAGAAAATAGTTCTAGAGGAGGTAGAAACACAATAAGAAAATTTCCAAAAACATTGCAACATTTCTTAAATTACCACATCGCAAACTGTATACAGATCTACTCATCGTTATTTCAGACCAAGCAGTGCAATATACTCATCTAGCAAATAATTTGTATATCATCCAAACTCTATAGGAGCTGTAAATCGACACTAGTAGCTGAAAGCTGTCTTGCATTCTCCTCCTTTAAAAAGAAAGTTGAAGTTACCTCATTGTTCAAGTGGCTTACTCTACTGTTCTAGTGCTTTATAGGTTAATTACGACACACACAAAAACATCTTCATAGGAAATACTGGTCATGATTTTTTTAATGCGTAGTCCTACATTTTATTTCATAGATATTACTGTACGTAACATCGAATAATACTTCCAAAAGCTAATAATTAGAACATAAAGTAAAATTTGCCTTTACAGCAGAACTAAAAATTATTGCGTTATTATTAAAAGACTGTCAGATTGCTGTGTCATTAAATATCAATGCTTTGATTATTTTTTAAATAAAAAGTTCATTTGCATTTATTAATATTTGCAGACTTGTAGATAAACACTGGTGCTCTTACACGACCTCATTAGATTCGTATTACAATAATAATAGTTATTAACTTACAAGTAGCATAAACAATTATTATTTATAAAGCAAAATTTAAAGCTTCGGGATGAGTAAACACGCGATTTGAAATTATTCAGTCCGATTTCCTGAAATCAAAGTAAAGCACAAATTAAAAATTATTTAAGAAATTTAAAGCCTCTTTTATCTCTCCATCAATTAATTAACTCAAAAAATAACCAAATTTAATTAAAACAAGCCAAGCAGCTAATTATAAAACTTTAGTCTAATTAACTTGCATACTCACAATAACAACCATTCTACTAATGTGGTAAGGTAACATTAATATTCAAAACTGCCTTTAATTAGCCGACTAAAAATTTGCTTTTCCGTATTTGAATAATTAATTATTGTCAAAGTTTAATTACTTCTCGGCAGTTTAAAAATATTTTGCAATTTTAAAGATTTATTAAGTTTCTTTTTACCCGAGTAAGGTAACATGGCAATTACAACTTCAAAGAAGTTGCATTCGCATCTCACAGGACCTCCTAATATCGTTACATATTTTTGATTAAAAGACTCAAACTCTTGCTTTGTTGATTAAATTTGCAAACATTGTAGCGACCTACTTAACAGATTCGAAAGTCGTTAATAATTTACACACGCACTCTCATTATATCAACATCATAATAGTAGATTATATTATTAAAAGGAGAAGTAAGTTTTTTTTGTGATAAGTTCAGAGAGTAGCTTATACAGTATGTCCCCGGATCGACTTTAGGAGAGGAAAAAATTTATTATTTTTGATTTTTCAGAAAATTTTACTCTTGTTTGGTTTCAAACCCCCGAAACACAAATGGTCATACAGACACGGAAGATGATGAGCGCGCGGAGCCTCATTTATTGTAGCGACTCTCTAAATGATTAATAAAGTTGGTGTTTTTGTATATCGCGATTTACAATTTAAAATGGGTAAAATTGCTAATAAAGTAAACATCTCAACTAAATAGGTATTCACTCTTTTGCATAAACATTTAAAAATGAAAAAGCTACTCGTGAGATGGAAAGCGCGTTACAGCTTCAAATGATTATATGGCTATGTTTCAATGTAATTCAAGATAATTTTTGCGTCGTTTTGTCGTTGTAGATAAACCTAGAGATATAATTATACTTCAGAAAAGAAATTACAGCCGAAGCAAAAGCCTTTTTCCGATGAGTGTGCTCCCAGAAAGACAAAAACTGTTGTGTCAGCCAACGAAGTTATGGCCACAATTTTTTGAGGTTCTAAAGAAGTAATCTTTATTGACTCTTTACAAAACAAAAAAACAATTATTGACCAATGTTATGCTGCCTTCCTGACACGTTTTGACGCCAAATTTGTACAAAAAAGTCCTGCTTCATCATAATAATGCGTCCTGTCATTCATGCGGACTTGGCACTTCTAAATTAATCGAATTGGATGACAAATTGTTGCCTCATACACCTTATTCACCCAATCCGACCCCTAGTGATTTCGTTTTGTTTCCAAAACTTAAAAAAATTCGCTTTGTTATAAAAAATTTATAGCCAATGAAGAGGTGATAGCCGAAAATAATGGCGAGAAAATTGTGTTGAATAATAAATTTGTTTTTATACTCTAAAATATTTTTTAAGGGTCTGTGGTACCTAAAAATTAATCGAGATATACTTTTAATTTAATGAAGAGGATTGATTTAGTAGTGTTAATAGAATGTTAAAAAAATAATGAAAAAAAAAACTGTTTCAAGCATTTAGCCGGCAAATAATTTTTTTTTTGTTGAAAACAAGCCTTTACTTAGAGGCATCCAGGTTTATTGTATATTTACCAAAAAAATTTTGTTTTTAATATTGTAGATAAAACAATTTTTTAGGGCATACCACTCTAATTTTTGTTATCAAAATTTAATTTTTTGGCCTCCGTCCAGAAACACTAAATTTCTAGTCGAATAAACGTCCGGAAAGTGATCGTTTGCGTTTGTCACTATTTTGCACTGTCTAGACATTGAAAGAAAAATCTAGCAATTTTCTATTTTTAAAGTGTAATTATTTTAATACCTGTTATATGATTTTTCCGACAGTAAAATTTCAATTGCCTTTCTGGCTGCGTTTTTTATGTTTTGGGTTATTATCGTCTTCCATTTTCTAATTTATTGGAAGAAGTTCTATTTATTTTAGCACAAAAGCACGATTTGACAAAATTTATAAATAATTGTTTATTGCCAATATTTTAAATTTAAAATCTAGTTATCATGATAATGCTAACAACCTCAGAGAAACAAATACTCTAGCGCCAAATTTTTTTAAAATAAAAATGTTTTTTTTTGAATTTAGGCAACTTTTCGGCCTAAAAAACATTGTTTATCACACGGCTAGAAACTTTTTTGCGAGTATTCGCACTTGTGGGCCTAGGCTTCGCCTCAGCACACACTCCGTGCTCATACTCGCAAAGCGACAGTTATAAAAACGCCTTGTAATAAAAATAAATATTTAATCAAAAAAAACTTTTAAATTACCTTAAAATAAGAACCAAATTGAAAGCTTTTTTTATCAAATATTATAAGTGAATAACAAAAAGTAAGATGGTGTGCCCTAAAAAAAGTGTCTAATTTACAATACCAAAAATAGAATTTTTTTGGTAAATATATAACAGATCTGATTATCTCTAACTGAAACCTTGTTTTTAACAAAAAAACAATTTGTCAAACCTCCCTCATATTTGACTTCGTAGTTTCGTAGTTTCGTAGTTTCTGTAGAGATACCCAAAAAAGCAATTTTGAATAAAACATTTTATTTGTTGTAAATTTAATAAGTATAGAAGACAACAAAACTCTTTTCCCTTTCTAATAATAACCCCTTTTTTTAGATATATACATCACGCCCCCAAACTGCTGAAAATCCAGCCGGAGGTTTTCAGCGCTTACCTCCCCAATCTCAAGATTGTGTAAGTAAAATTACAAACGATAATTAGCACAAATTTCTGGCACGCCGGTTCGCTAACAAATTATTATCAATATATCCACAAAATAATTACAATTAATTAAGTGAGCACACGTCTTTGCCATTCAACGTTATACATGCAAATAGGCCGTTAAATAACAGATTTTTCAGCAACTAGTTTTGTTTTTCAGACGAATTGTGTACACTGGACTTCAGGAAATGCCGAATTTCAACGGACTGAACACTTCTTCAGTCCTGCATATGATGTAAGTGTAATTTTCAATTAATTTATGTAAACATTTTAAATCTATTATACTGCGGCCTGAAAAAATCAATTAAGTAAACACTGAACCGGTTCCAAACTCTATAAATTATTACTTAGGGTCGTTGTTGACTGTACAATGTTGTTAAAAATGGATAACGTCCGCTTCAACTATAACAATTTAGTGGATTAGCCTCGTAAAGCCTTTAGTACTGTCTGACTGTTTGTTTTATTGCAGAGATTTGGAGCACAACCACATCCAGAGGATATCCAGTCGACAACTGAGCAGAGTAAAAGCCGAACAATTGTAAGTTGTCACGCGAAGTTACGCTTTCAGAATAGATCAAAAGAGATAAAAAAAAGTAGAGAAGTACAATAGGGTTTAACCCGACGCAGTCACCAAATTTACAAATGGATTTATAATAAAAGCAAAAATATGTAGTGGTTTTAATCACTTTGATGCAGGTATACAGTAATAAAGAAATAACGTAATAGAAAAAGCTTTTGATTTTTTGTGAATTCAAAATGAGTTGTGTTCGGAAAAAAATGTATAAAAAATTACTAAAAAAAGTTATTACAGGTTTTAGGGTCGCAGATATGTTGGAACTTAAAATTCTATGTCGCAAATCCAATTATCAACATGTCAAAATCATGATTTTAAAAATAAACGAAGTTCAGATCATTGCTATTTTGAGCATGTATCAGTCTCTTAAAAAATTAACTTTCCTTAAAAATAATTTCAGTACAAAAAATGTTGCTAAATTAACTTATTACTTTTATTTATTTTTATTCGCATTTTTAATAAAATTCTTCTACAATCAATATTCAAACTGTTTTTTTTATTTACACGGTCAACGTTTCGCCACCACTTGTGGCTTCTTTAGGATCCAGTAAAATGTTGTGTTTGATGATGGTCAAAAATCTCAAAAACCAATCTGCAGTTTCGTGATGCTGTATTTAACTTGAACGCTTTTTTGATATTAAATTTAAAAAAAAAATATTTTTTAATAAAATGTAATCAAAAATTAAGACAATATAGACAAAATGCTTATTTTAAAGCAACAGATTTGACTTCTAATCTTCTACTGTGACAAATTACCTCAGTTAAATAATATAAAAACAAAATATCTCCTTAAAAAAAGTAAATATAGCAACCTTAAAAATTTTACAACCGGATTTTATTATAATTCTTTGTTATAAACGCTGCTTAATTTACCAAAATGCGTATAAAAACAAATATAAAAACGCATAACATAATATTAATCTAACTGTTTTTTTACTAATAATTATAATTATTAATAATACCCTTATTGTAGGAAAATGTCTGTTAACATGTCTGAAAAATTTGACATTATCAAGCCTAGTTTAAACCAAAATTTAAAACATTAGCCCATAAATCATAGTAAAATTCATTTTCTGCTGAAAACATATTATTAACAAAATCGTGTAATTACGAACGATTAAAATAACGAAAACGAAATTTTTTTTAAAAAAAGTAAATCTGAAAATATATTCGACCGCAAATTAACCGGACACTAAGTTTTTTGGAAAAATTTCAGTGACGAAAATTTGAATCAAAATAATTTTAATTGAAAATGTGCAATGATGAACATTTAAATTGAAATCAAGATAATTTTAATTAATAATGTTCAAGAATAAATATTTATTTACAAATTAAACAAAAATTTGATTTCAAGTAATAAAACAAAGCAAAACAAAATTAAGAAACCTGCAAAAAAATGGTTTCAGTAGCGACTATTTCCTCCTCGCGCTTGAATAACAGCTCTCATTCGTCAAGGCATACTTGCAATCAAGTCTGCGATCTCATCTTGGGCTATTAGCTCTCACTCATTCAGCAACGCCTGTTCCAGCTCAACTGTTGTATGAAACTCACCGTAGTTCTGCTCAATCCTTTTCTCCAGGTTGTCCCATATGTGCTCAATGGGGTTTAGATCAGGGCTCATAGGTGGCCATCTTAGCACCTGAACATTAACGTCGTGAAGGTACTGACGCGTAATCTGGGCTGTGTGAGGTTACGCATTGTCGTGTATTGAGAGAAACTTTTCCCCACAAACGGCGCAAAAGGAACCACATGCTCTTGTAAACACTCCCTAGTGTACCAGTCAGCGTTAATGCTACCTCTCCGCACCGTTACAAGAGCTGTATGAACCTCCAAAGAAATCCCTCCCCATACCATTACACCTCCACCACCAAATGCTACTCTAGGCGCAAAGCAACATTGAGCATACTGTTCCCCCGGGCGTCTAAATACTCGTTGACGATGATCAGGTGAATACCCAGTGAAACGCGACTCATCCGTAAAGAGAACGGAGCCCCATTCGTCCATATTCCAATTGACATGATTTCGTGCAAATTCCAATTGCTGTCGGCGATGCTCTGCGTGCAACTTGGGGCCCGTAGCAGGTGGATGTGATGTCAAATTGTTTTCCTTCAACCTTCTTAAAACAGTATCAGGAGAAATCATGATCCCATGAACATCCGCCAGTCTCCTGGCCAAAACTGTAGCAGGAAGAGTCCGTTCTCGCAGCATCTGTAATCGAAGAAATCGGTCTTCCACCTCATGTGTTACTCGTTTTCTGTTTTGTCCAGATCTTTTGGAATAGGAACCAGTTGCCCTGAACCTTTGTATCGCATCGGATACCATGCTTTTAGGAAAGCCAAGCACATTTGCAATAAATCGTATGCTGCGTCCATCATTATGTAAAGCAACAGTCTGGGCAGCTTCTTCAGGACTCATTACAATATGAATCGCTTCTACAACAAAACTCTCTCCCCGAAAAAGCCAAATTAAACAAACCAGAACCAGCTATCGACACAAATTTGACAGGCGTGTAAAACAAACAAAACCTTTCTGATTGGAAGCCGCCTAAGAAAATAGGTACAACGAGTCATTTATGTGTAACCATATAAAATCAATGTAGAAAACGTTTTCACAAATTTACGGGACAAAAATCAAGTGTCCGGTTAATTTTGCGGTTGAGTGTAGTTACTAGAACCTACTAAAAAATATCGAGTCGAAACAGCATCAAATTCCGTAGAATCATTAATAGGCCCGCATATGAACCGAATCTAGAAGAATCAGTCGTCGCTGCAAATTGAATGATAAAAAGTCACAAACTTTCCAGCACATTCTAGCAAAGACGTTTAATTATATAAGAACAAAGACTGATCGAGGGCAGTTAATCAGTTAACAAGAGCGAGACAAGCGAGTAAAGTAAAGCGACAAGGATTGTAGTGTAATTATCGAATTATTTATTACTGCTGTTGTATTAGTGTACATAGTGAACATAAATTATTCATTATTAATCGAACGCTTTAAATCAATAAACCCCAAAACTGCATAAACGTTCAAACGTTGCAGTAATGCAGCAAAAAATAACTACTCAAAATATTTTAAAAAAATACGAAAAATATTGGTCTAAAAACTATTAAGATTTGTTTTATTGTTTCGAGAAAATTATAGAAAAACTACTTTTAAGTTAAATTTTTAAGCAAAAATAGACGTTTTTCTTAAGAAATTCTCTTAATTGCTTCAAAATCAAAAAATCAATAAATAAGTACGTGACGCGCTCGAAAGACATTTAATAGATTATCGTTTCCATTTAAGAAAATTACTGATTTTCTTTAAAAATATGTTTACTATTTTTAGAGAGGAAATACTATATTAATTATTTTTAATATTTATATTTACTATAATTTTTACTATTACTAGTATTACTTTCATTAATTTTTTAATTACTGCATGCTTTTGTTGATTTCTTTTAGTTTTTTTTTACTCTTTTATTTTTCTTCCGATTTCCTTCTTTTTTACCTGTATTTTTAGTTTTTTTCTCATTTTTTTTATAAAAGGTGAGTATTTTGACTGGAATAAAGTCTATAATTCAATCAGTTAAATTAAATAAATTAAAAAACATTTCCACTGTTTTTATAACCAGACAGTCGCAGATAACTCCACTAATTCATTTTCTTTATAAGTTATTTTCACCAATCGACTCTTGATTCTCGATAGCTCGCGGCCCTTCTGCTTGTTCTGCTTCTGCTCTCTGTCTTAAAATTATAGGAACACCTAATTTTCGTAACAATATTAAATAACAGAAAAACATATTCCTTATTTTTTAACAGAAAATTATTTAGTTAAACATGAAACGTTAAACAAAAATTAGATTTGACATGTTTGTTTAACTACCCCACTGCATCCACTATTTCTTGTTGCAAATTAAAATTAATTTAATTAATTACTTTTGCCAGAACAAAATTATGTTTTAAACAAAGTTTTCCAACTAAAATTAAATTAGATCAAATGTTTGAAAAGTTTCTTTGCATTATTAACTACAATATTACGATATCGCATTAAACGTACAAATATTAGAACTTTATTAAAACATGGCACATCAAATTAAATTTAAAAAAAAATCGGGTTTATATCCTCCATTTTGTAACAATGGGGAAATAAATCGCGGGATTTTCAGACAAACTAGGTCAATGTTTTGAGAAATATGCTTTTGTTCAACGAGACTTTAAAGATTTTAATCTATTGATCTTTTACTGTTTTTTTTTCTGATCATAAATATCTACTAAATATCAATTCAAAGCAAGCCTTGACAGAAGTGTAGCTTTAACCACATTTAATTGTCAATGAAACATAACCTAAAAACGACTTGTTGAAAACATCATTTAGGATATAAAGTTATAAATGATAGAAACTTTCTCCATTTTCCTTAAAACACTTAATCATCTTAAGACACGTTATTGATTCAAATTTAAAATTTGTCAAAAATTCTGAGGTTATGTTTTATTGGCAGTTTGCATGTGGTTAAAATTACAGCTGTTATATTTTAATAGTCACCCGATATATTTAATTCATTAAATCTTTTTCTGTTGCCTTCAACCTAATTAAAGCATTCTAAAATAAAATCCCTGAAATTAAATTTTTCCCCCAAGTTTCATTTATCGAAACCTTCTGTGAAAAGCAACAAAAAATTGTTTACAACCATTCATCAGCCACCATTCATAACATGTAATAAATCCCATTGACAATACCATAATGTTCCGTCTCAATTTCCAGAGTGCTGAACCACAACGATTTAGAAGTGGTCGAAGAGGCAGCATTTGCCGGTTCCCAAATCGCTAAATTGTGAGTAAATTTCCGCCTATTTTTAACTCTGAAAGTCTATAGCCGCCTCAAAGTAAATATTTCAGGCTTGAATTTCCATAATGAAATTAGCCATTTCGGCCCGTTTGAAAAGTTTTTACGTCATTCCTTTTGTTATCCCATAACTCAATTTATCTCAATATTGTAATAATGATGTTCCAGAAGCCTGAGCGGAAATTCCCAACTGAAGAACCTCCACGTAAAGGCTTTTCACGGATTGGAGAGTTTGCGTTACATGTAAGTATTTTTAATGCGGAGGTTGTTGTCACTTGACTATCGATTATTGGTTTGCCGTCCGGCATAATTATCTCCCGCACTGTTTTATCATAAAGGGGGATTTGGAGAAACGGGGCAAAAACACCTCCATTTCGACCCCAAAAAATAAAATATATTCCCGTAAATGCTAAATGTTGTGTCATAATTTTCAGGCCGCAATTCGCTCGGTTCCAGCCTTTTATTTAACAAACTTATTTGTGTTCTCTTTATTGAGATAAAGGAACACTTCAAGTAGCTTCTCTCGGCCCTTTTAACAAGATTACAAACATCAAAGTAACAGGTCAAGGGTGTACCAACTTTAATTAAAATCATCGCAAGAATTTGAATTTTCATTTTTTTTAATATTCGTTTTATTGTCTTTTTTACCACTTTTTAACTTACTCGACAAGATTTTTTACTAAAACGCGCTAAAGCATAAATTACCAACTAATCCAGCTTTTCTTATCAGAAGCTCGACTTCTAATTGCGTCGCATGCGAGAAACAGTCATATAAATTAAATGTTCTATTCCCTATACTGATAAAAAATTTTATTAATTAACAATTTAATTAATTTAATTACAACTTTTTTTAATACTTGAGCAATTTTAAGGGCAAGCGATACACAAATTTTGCGTTGCGCTCAGGCCCTGAAATCGACAGAAAAAATCTCAAATATTAATAAACCATCACATTTTTTCTGTACCAAAATTTTTTTTTTTAAATGTCTCACCATACTTCTCATGTGTTTATTAATTAGATACACTTTTAAAAAATTTAAATTTTCATTATTTAACAAAATGAAGAAATTTCTCTTTTAGTTTCTAGCATTTGCCACGAGTGCCGCTTAATTGCAGTATAAATTCAACAAAACATACAAACTGGCAGCTTATTTGTGGAAAGACCTAACAAACTAGCTCACATTGGGAGTGACCTGACCTGACCTAACAAACTAGCTCACATTGAGAGTGAAAGAGACCTAATCTGACCTAACAAGCTAGCTCACATTGAGAGAAAGAGAGAGACCTGACTTAACTTCACCTAATAAACTAGCTCACATTAAAAGTAAGAGAGACCTGACTTGACTCAACAAACTAGCTCACATTAAAAGTGAGAAAAACCTGACCTGACCTAACAAGCTAGCACACATTGAGAGTGGGAGTGACTCGACCTGACCTAACAAACTAGCTCATATTGAGAGTGACAGAGACTTGACCTGATTTTACCTAACAAACTAGCTCACATTGAGAGTGAGAAAAACCTGACCTAACAAACTAGGAGGCTAATTTCAAGTTGAGATAATACCGGTAGTATTTTCGTTTCCATGGAAACTTAATAAAATTCTGGATTGTGATTGATTGTTGCTACGGAAAAGTATTAAAATTTGAGATACTAAGGGCCGGTTTACAGAAAGTGAAATTAACTTTAATCGCGATTAAATAGTTAATTCGCGATTAAATCGGCTTTCTTCGTGTTTGATTGGTCAAAATCGGCATTTAATCGCGAATTAACTATTTAATCGCAATTAAAGTTAATTTCACTTTCTGTAAACCGGCCCTTTCAGTAGTATCTTCACTTGAAATCACCCCAAAGCTCATATTGAGAGAGACGGTTTTTGAGACAGCATTGAGACAGTCCGTCTTAGTAATATCATTGTAAAATATTGTAAATTCGTTGTGTAATAGTATTCTTGTACTTTGGGTTGCCGCTTATTAAAAAAGGAAGAGGCAGAGTTAAAATCACCGGGTCGTTTAGAGGACCTTTAAAAAATACTTATTAGTAAATGTGCCTAGAATCTCCCAGGAAAAACAGAAACAACCATTTTCTAATGATTCTAATTTCAGAAATAGAGCGATGATAAAACACAAAATCTTCTTCCAAAATTATCTGAACGTACATAACTATACGATAAATAGAAACACGTAGAATTAAGAATTCTCTAAAACTCTCAGCTTTCAGAATAGCAAAACGATAATTACGGTAACTTTTGGCTCAACATATATAAATAAGTGTTAAAAAAAGAAAATAATATGTTGACTCTAAATGAAAAAAAAATAATAAAATGAAAAATTTGAAAAATGACAATAGAAAATGAAACATTTCTCTAAAACAGTCGATTATTCTGGTTATGTGTCTTGTCAGAGTTTCATCAAAAATATTGATATATGAAAATTAAGTCCAAGATTACCAAGTTTGCCTGTCTATACATAATATGCTAGCGCATCCATCATACACAAATTTATTATTTAATTTTGGTAGTTTGCTAAAATTTTTCAGTGGAGCTACTCCTTAAGCCATCGCTGATGTACTCAACAAATAGAAAACGATTGAAATTCCAAAAGTAGTTCCATTTTTAGCAAACTCTATCTAGGAAATAAATATTTTATGAAGCAAACCAAAATTATTGTTGATGCGTTTAGTTTTAAAATTCACGCCACGTCCCAAATGAAAGCTCTTAGGATTATTTAAGTTTAATGATCTCATTCCGGAAAGGACTCATTATCATTCATTACGTTCGATGTGAGTCAAAGTAGGTAATAAGATATTTTATTCGCTTAATGAATTTAGGGTTTGTTTTCTCGCCAAAAGCTTTCACTTGAAAACCCCCAAAAAATTCCAAAGTAAATTACTTGAAACAATTTTTAACTTAATGAAGATTTGTTTCTGCTGTCACCTTAATTGTGCATAATTTATGGCAACTTCGGTTAAGTTATGTCATGCGGTTTAGGCTTCAAGGTTGACTTATTCAAAATAATTAATTAACCTAGTGTCAGATTTCGGTCCTTTTGAGTCGGAGAAAAATGGGAATATTTTTTATCTGAAAGCTTGGATATCACGTGGGGTTTTTTCAAAATTTAATTACATTGTTTGTCTTTAAAATAATTAGATGGATAACACAAAGTGTGATATTTTCAGCTAATGAAACAATTATTTCAGAGACTTTGAAAGCATCTATGTTTACTTTATTAGTGTTTGCTTGAAAAGGGCATTGTCTAATTGATAAACAGAAATGGATTGTTTCAATTATGCACTTATGTAAGCATAACGTTGCTCAGTTGAGCAGAGAAATGCAGTTACAGGAGAAATGCGAGAAAATGTGTTGTTCTGAAAACCAGAAATTCATTTAAAGTACAGAAAAAGCTATTTATTTGCTGCAAGCCGTACTAGTAAGTAATTCCGAGAATTTTTTAACTTAATATATATAAAAGCGCCTCTAAAATATTATTAAAACGTGAACAATTAAACTATAAACTAAAAAATGTAAAACAAAAAACGTTTTTAATTTAAAAAAAAGAATTTTTATAACGAACGCAGAAACAAGATTTTCATTTAGATTTTGAAAAAAAAACAGTTTTTTTAATAAAAAGTTTATTAAAACTGTAAAATCCACGCACTTTGCTAACACTTCGTACAATATTACTCACTTTCCATACTTACTAGAGTATGGAAAGAGTGAATATTCCCACGCATTCACCATTCAATTTTGGTGGATGCGCCGGGATATTATATTAGCATATTTTTTTATTTTCATTTTCTTTTAATACAGAAAAATTTTGAAATAGCCGATAACTAACCCATTTTCTGCCAAAAAGTTGTTATCCCATATGTCAATAAAATTTTGCCACTCAACTTTAGAAAACATTGCTGAAACTTTAAAACTGCCATAAAGCGGTTACGAAGCTCCACGAGGTGAAAATTGGGTAGAAATACAACTCGTCAAAGTGATCCAAAATTAGATTTAAACCATAAGATTAAAAAAAACTTGTAACAAGTTCGAAACTAAAAATCACAACTTAGATAAAATTTCCAGCGACTTATCAAGCACTGCCATCACGGCTTTACCCGTCGAAGGCCTTCGAGAGATCGACGTTCTCAAAGTCCAAGATACCGAATCTCTTAAAGTCTTTCCTTCAGTCTACAATTTCAAGGTAAAAATCTCTAATTAATCCATACCAACCTCCTATTAATCATCGCTTTGTAGTATATTAAAGAAGCCTGGCTGACGTACCCTTACCATTGTTGCGCTTTCAAGTTTCCTCATACCCATAACCCATGGGAGTATGAAAGGCACAACCGGTTTGTCAAACAACAACGGCAAGCCTGTACTGCGAAAAACGCAAACGTCTTACAGAAAAATGATCCGACATTGAGGGCATTGTTTCATTCTATGCCGCCCAATACGAGCTTTGTTGACAGTGAATCGGAAGAGCTATGGAACGGTGATGAGATTTTCCATAATAGTACCATGAATTTGAATAATGGGTCGCCGGTGACTACAGCTGTGTGTGGGGAGATATACAGGAATTATCACGAGGTAAAAATCAACAAAAATTTCAAATTCTGAGGAGAAAAAACTTTTTTTTGTTTTATCAGAAATTTCAGTAGTTTTTCAGTACTTTTCGTATATATTTTATTTGGGTTAAAGTGTAAAATTTCATTATCACTCTCCGACTAATATTTTTGATTGTGTCGTAAATATTTTAATTAAAAATTAATCAGCGCTATTATCCTGCAATAATTAAGATCCTGCAGACGCAATCATATTTTAATGTTAATGACCTCTTTGCTTGGAACGAACAGTTTTATCGCTTCCTAAACGTTTTGCGTGTTCTTAATCATAATATCCTGTTTTAATTGTAACATAAATTTGTTTTTGTGGTATTTTCCTATCAGGTCAAATGTCATCCAGCTCCGGACGCATTCAATCCCTGCGAAGATCTGATGGGAAATTGGGCTTTAAGAATTCCAGTATGGTTCATATCGTTATCAGCAGTGATAGGAAATCTGTTTGTGGTAATAGTCATCTCGACGTCCCATTTTCGGCTGACAGTTTCGAAATTTCTCATGTGCAATTTAGCTGTTGCTGATTTATGCATTGGAATACATCTGCTCCTGATCGCAGTCGTCGATGCCTGTTCCATAAGGGCCTATTTCAATTACGCAATCGATTGGCAAGAAGGTATGAATTTTTGACAATTTATCATAAATGGTGGTAATTTAATTAAGTGCGGGATAATTACCCTACTGAATTAGAATTAACTGAATTGTTTGATTAAAAATGATCATTTATAAAAATTAACCCATTATTATGACAGAAAGTCAATAAGAGGATTTGCCAGCACGTGTCGCTCTTCTTATTCCGCATTTACATCTCGTTGGCAAATATTAGCAAAGTGAAAATATTGACATTAGTAATAAATGCAACTTCCTGACACAACGTCAAGAGTTAATTCCGCTCCAAATGCATGCTAACATTTTCTTTTATTCAAAACAATACTTAGGTACTTAACAAGTTTCAAAAGTCTCTTCAAGTAAACAAGAATGTCTTAGAAATTGTCATTAACGAAGAAAAAATATTTTGCTATTGTTTTTCTGAATTAAACTAATTTTTTTATTTATTATTAAAATTTAGGCGCGTGTAGAACGTGATATGTTAGTCACAAAAAAAATGTTTAGCCACAATGCTTAAATGCCAAATGGCTAATTGTTTAGTGACTAATAAGAAACATTTCCACAGATCTCCTATCTCTAATGTTATATTTTATAATAAAGATCAAAATTTGTATTAATTTAAATTATTTCAGTATTATAATCACTTGCACGAAGACTTCAGCTTTTTTCCCACCCCGTGAGTAATGATAATGAATAACATTTGTCTAAAAATTATCTAAATTTGAAAATTCTAGTAATTTACACGCGGTTTTCGCCTCGTATGCCAAAAGTTTGACTCTTACACACTTTAAAAATGTTTTAAGTTAAAAAACATAATATAGAAAAAAATCTTTATTATTTAAAATTTCTTTATATCTCACTAACATAATTAAAGCTCTATCGTGTGTAAAAAAATTCCACACTCGGCCAACGACTCGTGCATCATTCTTGACTAATGTAAATTTCAAAAACTGTTCTTTTGTTAAAAATTTCACGTAATTAATGATGCCCAAAAAATAAAAAGTGTTAAAAACTAGTGTTATTCTATAGAATATAAAAATACGTATTAAACTCAGCTGTCGCCTCGTGCGTTACTTTTTTAATGTGTCATATATAAAAAATAAAATTAAAAAAAGTAACGCAATATAAATCAAAAAACAGCTTTAATTGAAATCTGATCTGTTTAATTTATTAAAGTTAACTCATTAATTTACCGACTCGGCTAACACCTTGTGTCAAACTTTACGTTTCTAACCCAACATTTTAAAGTTAATTTCGCTCGAAATGCAAGCCATAAACTTTCTTTTATACAAAACAATACTTAAATACTTCGAAACTTTGGTAAGTTTGTCGAAGTAAACAAGAAAAACTTATAAATTGTCATTAAGGCAATAGGAACATGATCCCTCGCTTTTACTCTTTTAATTAAACGAATGAAAGTTTTCGAAGCCCACGTTTCATCACTTAAGCCTCTTTTAAGAATGATTTTTAGAGAGGTATAATACTCTCGAGTGTTTCATTCTATTGAAATATTCGACCAAATCTACCCGAGAACAGGAGTGCAAAGTGAATCTGATCTACATTTAAAATTTTTGCGGATCCACACCTATTTTACATTTTTTTTTCGGCTGAACACAAGACACAAGCCTCAAGGGAATTTAATTCGAGACAAGTGTGAAGTTAAAAACTCACAAGAAAATATGCTAGCGCATAATAAAAAAAGTTTTTATTAAATTGAAACTACAAGCAATCAGTTTCAGATTATTTTAGAAAAAGCTTCTTGAATTTCTTATAACAAAATAATAAAATTCCGGTCGATCTTGTATTACATAGTTTTAAAACTAACAAGAGGATTGAATTTCGGTAAACAAATTCTCTTGAATTTGATTTAATTTTAAAAAAATCTATTGGAAATGTTAAATACTGCGATGGGAATTTATTGTAGCAATTCAGAGACTTCTGAATATTCTGCGAATTTCAAATAGCAGACATCAAAGATGAGTATTGAGTATAATAAAATCAACATTCACTTACTACTAGCTCTGAATGTGTTCAACATGTTACATTAATGAACATCATTTGACAAGACTTGACTTGTAGAAGCTTTAGAATAAGACTCTTAGACACAAAAAAATTTTATTCAATGTGAAAAATGTAAATATAAATTACTAAAAATATTATGCAAATTAATCACAATTTTGTTTACACATTTAAATGAAAATTATTTCCAATAAACAATTTGTATTAATTAGTGGTTTCATAACAATTGGTTCAATCAATACTTAATTATTTACGATTAATGATTGAGCACTAAAAACCTATCCGCTGAACAACTTGGATATTTTATATTTCGCGAGTTCATAATGTAGCAAGCGAGTAAAAAATGTTGTTTCAAAGCTCTAAAGCAAACTTAACAAATATTAGTGGAGTAAAATCGGGCTAAAAAAACGTCTATTTTTGAAATAAAGGTATAATCAGATATGACCTTTAGAGTCTTGTAAAGTATCATCTTGGCCATCTGAAATCGCTATTTACAACATTTTTGTAAGACCGTACTTTGTAAAATTATTTTATCGCCTACCACTATGGAAAGTAAAATTTTATTGTATCCATTCAACGAGAGAAAGTGCCACTTTGTCTGCCTAGGCAGGTAAAATATTTTACCTGACTGGTGATAGGCAACCCTAATTGCACGTATTTCACATTGATTAAAATAAAATTGCAAAAACGATTCTTGGTGACGTTTACCAACAACAGCCAACAGTAGTAAATACTTTCAGGGCTAATGAAGATACGGAGGTTTGCCAGGAGGATTTAACTAGTGAAGATAAGCAAAAGAACAGTTCTACTAACAACATTGTAAACACTTCAAACACATTTTCAATATCTACTCCTTCAACATCTGTTATTAATTTTCATAATCCCACTGGCTGCACATTTACCTTTAATGTATTTAATAAACCGTAAAATGTACTTTTTCATAATACCTACCTTAAAATCTGAGTATTAAAAAATGCAACTAAATTATTATTATTAAATTACTATTAAAATGTACTTTTTCATAATACCTACCTTAAAATCTGAGTATTAAAAAAATGCAACTAAATTATTTTTGGTGGTACAATGGTGTGGTGGTAGGCGATAAAATATTGTATGCAACACGGCAGTAAAATGACTGTGTCTGACTCGTTTGGTTGTTTTGCCTCGACTTCGCCTCGGCTCAACAATTTCCAAACTCGTCAGACAAAGTTGCATTTTACTGCCTTGTTACATAAATAACTATTTTTTATGTCGAAGCAACAATTTCCAAAATCGTATTTTTTAAAACATACATTGCGTTTATTAATATTTAAGCTAAAATTTTAAAATTTTGTCCACTTAAATACAGAAAACTAGAGCGCATCTAACAGTAATAAGAGATTTTAGAAAAAGTTTATTGTTTTTGGGAAAAGGGTCTCCAAATTTGCGAAATTATGCATTGACAATTTCACCCTGCGAGAAACTATGTGAATTATCAAAAATTTGACCTTATAATATACATTTTCGTGTTCATCAAACTCTAAGTAAATTTTCTAAAAAAAATCAGGTTATAACTTATTATGACAAACTTGATGAAACAATCTGTAGTCAAGTAGTCAGTACACGTGAGATTAAACAGTCAGAGAAAACAACCATTGAAGCAAAGCGGCAAATAAAATAACCCCATTTTGTCAAATTTAATTTCAGGCAACGGTTGTCGAGTAGCTGGCAGCTTAACAATCTTCGGCAACGTCCTCTCAGTCTACACCCTCGCTGTCATAACCACTGAACGCTGGTACACCATAACCTGGGCTATTCATCTCAACAAACGTCTCAAACTTCGTACAGCAGTTCGTGTAATGATCGCCGGTTGGATCTGTGCCCTTTTCATGGCATGTCTCCCACTTCTCGGAGTGAGCAGTTATTCGAAAACGAGTATATGTCTACCATTAGAGAACAAGGGCAAGGCTGATACCATTTATCTATCGACATTGCTAGCTTTCAATGCCATTGCTTTCGCACTGATTTGTGTGTGTTATGGGAGTATGTATAAGTCGATTCGGGAGGGAGGACATACAGGATCTACGACTTCCGTCCGGTCGGATCTGACCGTGGCTAAGAGGATGGCACTGCTGGTCTTCACGGATTTCGCGTGCTGGGCACCCATTGCGTTCTTCAGCCTCACTGCGCTTTTAGGTAATGCCAATGCTTTCAAGTAATCACTTTTTTTAAAAATGTCAAAAAAATTGCACAACTACCTACATATAAGAAATAAAAAAAATGTTAAAGAAATAGGAAAATAGGTGTACCACCATCGATTAGATAAGAAAGTTGACTATTTAAGGATTCACATTAAACTAAAACATAAAAATAATTACTGTTGCTACAATTCTCTAATAAAACAATTACAACTGATTTATGGCGGCTGCTTTGCTTCTTAAAAACACCTTGATATTGGTGCTCTTACACTCAGCTCTCATTCATTCAGTTTTTTAGTTTGATTTGAGGATACCAGACAAGATTTATCAGAACTCATTGCAGATTGAAAGCAAGAAAACCAAAGTCATTGTCAAATGTGCAAATCATCCGCTACAAATCAATTGTAAACACTTTTTAATGGTCCAAAATAGCCATACGGTCATAGTGTAGTTCATAAAACAATAATATAAACGAGACAAAATATACATAATAAAATAAATCAATAAATTATTTAAAACAAAAAAAGTACCATTGACGTTTGGTAATTGGTTTACTGCACAAAGGACCGGATAAATCCTTCCTAAACTGTGGCCACAAAGATGTCAGGCAAACGTGTTCCAGCGTTCCAAAATTTTTCCTGTATTTTAAAAGATCTGTTTCGAATTTTGTATGAACCATTGACTCAACGATAGCAAGCGCTAACTTAGATTGTGGTTTCGATGCGCATTTTTTAAATCCTTTAAACCGCTTTTCTTTCCTGTCATCGACCATACTCTTGTAGAAGTAATAAAAAAAAATGCGAAACTTAAGTTCGACAATTGAGCAAAAAACAGAATTATATAATTATTTCAGAAAATTTTATTGTTGAAATTATTGATCCAACAATACCATTTAAAATGGTAGCACGAACACTTGGTAGAAAAACCCTCAACGCAAGAATTCGTTAGTCTAATCAATCAACTAATTTTCATCTTTAGTTTAAGTGTGTTTTACTATTTTGCAGTTTGTTTAACTTGTTTATCAGTTGTTTTAACATCTAACAATCTTATAAAACTGTCTAATTGACAATTTATTTCAAAAAAGTTGGTAAAACTTATGCTTAGTTACGTCAATTTACGTTACTTTAAACATGGCTTAATAAAAATAATTTCTTGAGTGGTTTCACTGTATTTTGGCATTTGAACATTCAGTATATCCTTCACGCAGTACATTCGTCTCTGTCTTGCAGTATTGACAACTCAAAATTTTATTCTCCACTGTTGGTAATCGCGGAAGATTTGAATTTAAAACGTATTACTTTAACGTTAGTAGAAGACTGTATAAAATAATTTTTATGTTTCCGTTTATGGCGAGTACGTAAAATCTATTTTCTAGACATTTAATATGACTTATTTTGAGTTAATTCAAGAGTAAAATAAATTTGTTTGAAAAGCACTAAAAATTCAATAAATATAAGTGATTTTTAAATTATTCAGGGAAAATTAATGGAAGTAAATTCTAAAATTTTTCAATAAATAATAACTGTATTACCATTGAATTTTAATTAATTCTGAGCAAAATACGATTGAGAAAAATTAAAAACTAATTTTAATTTCGGATACAATTTTGTCAGTAGGTATTTACAAAATATGTTTTACATGTTATTTATTATTGATAAAACTAGCTACAAAAATTAGTAATAAATTTTATAGCAAATACGTTATTAATTTAACCAAATAATTTGTCAAAACTATTAATAAAACGAGAAATTTACTTTTAATAAATATTTCACTTCAAAAAGAAATATTTGTAATATTTAATTTCGATTTTGCAGTTGAATACAATTTAATATACATACACCTAATTATAAATTAATTCTAGCAGCTCTATGTGTTGTATAACAGAGAATATTTTAAAGTTAAATTCTGTAAATATTTCATGATTCCCTTAGTTCTGAAATATTAATATGAAAGCTGTGTAGTTAGGCAAAACTGCTTCGAGAAAATGGAATAACAAAAATAGTGCAAATTTCTATTAAACAAATTGATACAAAAGTTGTAACTTTTCGATTATATTTATTAAGATTTTTTTATAAATAATAGAAGAATTGAAACTCCAAGTCAGTCTCACAACTTTAATAAAAACAAATTTTATTATAGTAGCAAAGCGCTCTCGAGAACTACCATCAGTGCCTAAACTCACCATCAGTGCCTAAACAATAATATAAAAATAAAGATAAAATAGGGAATTCAAATAAAATTTAGACGTTTAAAACTTGTTGAGAAAGCCCGTGGGTGGACTTAGCGATATCTAAAGATTTTACAAAATTTTGTTGCAAATTTAAAAATATTAAGATTATCAGTAAGAGAAAAAAAATGACCGGAAGATAGAATATTAGAAGCAAAAACAGAAAAAAAATGACCGGAAGATAGAATATTAGAAGCAAAAACAGAAAAACTGTTGGTTATATCTGTAATTTTGTACTTTTCTATTGTTCTTCTAGGTTGACGAATTCTATTAAATCACTCTCTATTATCATTTTCTAGGTCATCCTTTGATAACCGTAACCCAGACAAAAATCCTCCTCGTGTTCTTCTACCCTCTGAACTCGTGCGCCAACCCATGTTTATATGCGCTTCTCACCCAGCAGTACCGTCGCGACTTCTTTATTCTGATGGGTCGCTACGGCTTGTGCAAGGATCGTGCTGAAAGACACAAGGGTGCAATCGGTGGAAAACCCCTTCCGTACGGTTCCGGTCCACAATATAAACGGACTAGTGGCGAAGGAGCCGGAAAAATAAACAGTGCGGGAGGTAACAACCATCGAGGGTCTCTTTTGACCACTATCGTTTCAGTAGAAGTGCCGATGATGAGGACTAGTTCGAGGAATAGTGCGCGATCACGTCCAGATTCACTCAACGCCGTTCCTGAGTATTCCCTCCAACAGATCAATCTCGGAATGGTGGATGATTGCAGGAAGTTGACCTCTACTGATAATTTGTAAGAATGTTTAGTGATTTTATTAGTGTATGAATGTTTTCAGTTGTACAAAGATTTTTTTAAATAAAAGGAACACTTGCATTCCATTGTAATTTGTAGTTTTTTTTTTTTGATTTTTAGATTTTTGTCTTTAGATTAAAACATTATTAACTTGAATTATTCATATAACTTCCATTACAAAAAATTACACAAAATACATAAAAAAATGATATAATAATATATAAAATATAACAAAAGATAAAAAATTACCAAAAAGTTTTATAAAAAATTTCAGAAAATATTTACATAAAAATATACATAGAAAAAATTATCCACAACACATTTGACGTACTACAGCCCCCTCAGAAAATTATTACTGATGTTCATTTCATTATTGAATCGTCAACAACTTAAATCAGGTTGTGTCAAACTCTTCAGTTCTAACTAAAAAAATCACCAGAAAAAACAGTTACAGTCACTAACGCTTATAACAAATTACCTAAATAAATTATTGTCATCGACTTTACATACATTCTAAAAAAACAAAAAAATTGAAAAAGACTTGAAAAACAACGTTGTGAATAAAAGGCAGAAAAACGACAATTTAAAAAAGAAGTAGATAAAAACGTTTCAAAGGAACTTGAAAAATGACGACTAAAAAAAATAAAAAATCCTAAAAAAATAAGTTGAAATATCTAAAAAAACTTGAAAATCGATTGAAACAAAAAAAATATATTCAAAAAAATAAGAACAAAGATAGATTAGTAAAGAATAAAAAAATATTCTCAAAAACTTAAAAAACAACGTTCGTTATTAATTATTCATTATTAGAATTATTTGTTATTTAATACAATTCTCTTTAGGTTTGTGAAAAAGATTTTAAACAAACTAAAAAAACAACAACTTTAAGAAAAAGAACAAGTAAAAGTAGGTACTTTAAAAGAAACAGAACGAAGAAGTATATAAATAAACCAAAAACCATTCCAAAAAAATTGAAAATCGACGATTTGAAGAAAAGAAAACCAAAAAAATATACGATCTAAATAAAAAAATATGTTTAGGAAAAAAAAAAGTTATGTGAAGGCCTTTATCTTAATATTTAGGGCACAACCGTCTGAATAACATTTGTCGAAATTGTCGTTTATAACAGCCTGATCATTTGCTCACCTAGAGAGATCTCCACATGGCGCTGCTAACATCGGTTTTCTTACAAATTTCTCTCAAAAGTCGAAATTCAATCTGTCAAAATTAAGAATTGTCTCAAATTACTTCTAAATTTTTTAGAACCTTTGTCTTTGTCACGTTTACTTAAGTGTTTGTGTTGATCGTTTCGCCTATTTGTTCGTGGTTTTAGTTTGTTTATTGTTTTAGAATGAGTTTTTCTTATTCAAGTTTGCATAAGTGTTTCTGTTGATCGCTTTGAGTTTTTCACAGGCTTTGCCCAGTTGTTGTTTTTTTTTATTATTATTTTAGTTGTGACACGTTCACTTCAGTCCAGTTCTTTAATGTTTCTGTTGAACGTTTGTCTATTTGTTCATTGATTCAGTTGAGAGTTTTCTTTTTTTAACTTAATTATAAATAAATCTTTAATTATTACGGCATTATGTCAAGTTAACTGAAGTGCACAGTGCCTCATTGTAAGAGCTTCGCTCTTCAACAAACCTTTCATAACTTATCGAGTGATTCAACAGTGAGAAGTAAATGGGTGAAAACATTTATCGTTTTTGTGGTAAGGTTTTTCTATCGCATCCTCATTTCTCTGAAAATGCCAAGATTTGCAATTTACATTTCGAAAGTGATTGTTTTAGAAGTGTACCATCAGGCAAGAAAATATACCATCACTTGCACGCACCCTATTTCAGGTATCAGTAATGCGAGGTGTAAAAAAAAACAATAAATTTACTTCATACACGTCGACCAAAATTATCATATGATATCATATCAGAACATCTAAAAAGAAAATTTGTAAACTTTTATTTATTTGAATTTTGCTTTTGACAGATTTCAGATATTGAAGGTTGAAGGAAAGCCGATGTTAGCAGCGCCATGCGGAGATCTCTCTAAGTGAGCAAATGAACAGGCTGTTATAAACGTCAATTTCAAAAAAATGTCATTCAGACTGTTGTGGTTTAGGGATACACCCTTCTACAAGAAAAATAGTGCGTGCCATTGCGTACTTATGTGCTTGATTGTAAAAGAACAAAAAAAATAGTTTTGAAAGAAATAAAATAAAGAGTGCTTCAGCAGAGCTTGCAAAAGAACAACTAAAAATAAAATAAATTAGAAAAATGTAGAAAACGACAACTCGAAGAAAAAGATTAACAAAAACGCCTACATAAAGAATAAAAAAATTCTGAAGTAATTCCATAGCTTACAAAGATTTTTAATTGAATCGATCTGCAAGTAAAACAAATTAATGTTAAGGTTGTAGAAGATCTGGAAAAGAGTATAAAATAATATAATATAATAATATAATATTATAGCTTTGTTTCTTTAATAATTTAAGTAGTAAGTGAGAACTAAAAAAAAAAATTTTGAAAAAACAAGTTCTAAAAAAACTTGAAAACCGACTACCACAAAAAATATATTAAAAAAGAAGACAAAGATAGATTCATAAAGACTAAAATGATAATTTCCAAAACTTAAAATACAACGTTCGTTATTATTTAATATTAAAATTATTTAATATTTAATAAAATTCCCTTTGTTGTAAAGAAGACTCTACACAAACACAAAAAACGCAAACTTAAAATAAAATAATAATAAGAAAAAGTATCTTTAAAAGAAAAAGAACAAAGAATTATCATCGATAAACAAAAAACTATTTAAAAAAACAATTGAAAATTGACAATTGAAGGAGGACCAAACCAAGAAAATACGCGATGAAAATAAAAAAACATTATGTTTAGAAAAAAAGATATTAAGGGTAGTTTAACGCCATCTTTGTTAATGTTTAGGGATACACCCTTCTACAAGAGAAAGAGTGAACCATTACGTATGAGTGTGATAATAGATACATACATACATTCTAAAAAAACAAAAACAACAAATTTTAAAAAACAACTGTAAAAAACAAGATAAACTATTTTTGTTAGAGATAAAATAAAGGATGTAATGTGAAAAACGACAGCTAAAATATAAAGACCCCAGAAAAACTTGAAAAACAAAAACTCAAAAAAAAAAGAAAAACAAAAAAATGCTTACAGAAAAAATAAAATTCTCCAGTAATTCCATAGTTTCGAAAAAAATTTATTAATAGAAGCGTTTTACAAGTAAAAAAAAATTTAAATTCAAGGTTGTAGAAGATCTGAGGAAAAGAGTAATTGTTATGTTTTGTTGTTTTATTTAATTAATTATTTGTTGTGCGACTTGAGGAGGACTGGTAGGAGCGTCTGAGTAACACCAGAGTTGAGCTTAGACTAACTTTATTTACAGAAGTATTTACAAAGTAAAAGAGATTGAGTATGCAACCAGTTATACATACAATGATTAATTGATAACTATGTAACATCTCCCTTTTTTTTTTTTTTTAATTAAATAACGGGTAAGTTATTTGGTAGACAATTAACTTATGCTAGTTTGATTATTTAGTATTTAATTTAAATGTAACAGTTCAATACAGCTTATAATCATTTAGGGTAGCTGGTAATTTTATTTTCCGGCTAGGTCTACCGTCACCGCTTACGTTATCGCTAGTTGTTAACTTTTGCGTATTTTGTGTTTCACTTTCACTATTAACACTCGTTTGTTCACTTTGTCCATTAGTTTCATTTCCGTTCTGATCACTATCCTTATTGACACTCTTATTTTCTACATCACTATCGCTATCATATACATAACTAGATCTAAAACTATTGTCAGGTTCAGGGGAATACATATCTTTATGAGCTGGTTTGATATAAATTGAATTTCTGATGATGTATCTCCCATCTCCCTTTTTTATTCTATAAGTTCTATCTCTAATTTTATTTTCAATTCTGCCTAATTGCCAGTTGCTCTTAGGTTTGTGTTGATAAAATATTTTCATGCCTGGCTTATATTCTTTCTGTTGTCTAACCTTTTTATTATAGTACATCGTCATTTTATTTCGGTCCGCGTACATTTTGGCGTGATAAATGGAAGTGTTTATTACTTTAGGTTTTAATTTGTCTTCCAGCATTGGCAAATTGTCTCTTAAATTTCTGCTCATTAGAATTTGTGCTGGAGTAAAGGAGTGATGGACGGGAGTGTTGCGATAGACTAACAGAGCTAAATTTACATCTTTATTGCTCTCAATTGTTTTCTTTATCAATTTTTTTACAGTTTGAATGTGTCTTTCTACTTGACCATTTGATTGTTGATGATTTGGAGATGTATTTAAAAATTTAAAATTCCATTCTTTAGAAAAGTCATTGTATTCTTTACTAATCAACTGTGTTCCGCTATCAGAAATTACAATTTTCGGAATGCCATGACGAGCAAAGATTTCTTTTAATTTATTTATAACGTTTTTAGACGTGGTGTTTGATTTTAGATTGACTAATTCTGGATATTTTGAATAGTAGTCAGTAACAAGTAAGTAATTTTCTTGATTTAAATAAAATATATCCAAGGCTAATTTTTGCCAAGGTTTTTTTATTATTTCATGTGGCTTTAGGGGTTCTTTTATATTTGAATTAGAGTATTTGTTGCAAATGTAGCATTTTTTTATTAAATTTTCGATGTCGTCCGAGAGACCTGGCCAATAAACAGAATTTCTAGCTCTCTCTTGACATTTTTGTATACCTAAATGACCCGTATGTATATTTTCTAAGATTTTAGCTCTCATTGATTTTGGGATAATTAATCTCTGACCCCAGTATAGCAGTTCATTGTTCCCTACGGTTATTTCTGATTTCAATTTGTGGTATTGCTTGATTTCTGAATTGAATTTTTTTGTGTTATTTGGCCAACCGTTTTGCACAAAGTTTTTTATGATATTTAAATCAGCATCATTTTTTGTGCTTATTATTAATTCTTTTAATTTCTCATCTGTTACTGAAATATTTTTCTGAACTAAACAAACGTGAGATTCTAAATCTAAATTGTCCTGATATTCTTTTTTTGAATTAGCCCGCGATAAGTTGTCAGCAATTATTAATTCTTTACCTGGACGATACACTAAATTTAAGTCATATTTTTGTATAGTTAATAGCATTTTTTGCAACCGTGCTGGACACGCGTTTAATGGTTTTTTGAAAATTGCTATTAGTGGCTTGTGGTCGGTTTCAACTGTGAATTTACTTCCAAAAATGTATTGATGAAATTTATTTACGCCGAAACATATTGCTAGTAATTCCTTTTCAATTTGCGCGTATCTTTGCTGGGTTCCGTCATTGTCTTGTAATAAAACTGCGCCTAAACCGTTTTTTGAGGCATCAACAGAGATAGTCACGTGTTTTTCGGGATCAAAATAATTTAATTGTGGCTTCTCTGAAATTAATTGTTTTAATTGATTAAAAGCGCTTTCTTGATTTTCTTGCCAAATAAATTCATTATTATTTTTTAATAGTTGTCTCAGCGGATGTGTGATTTCTGATAAATTATTTACAAATTTGCCTACGTATGTAACTAAGCCTAAAAACCTTTGTAATTCTTTTTTGTTTGTGGGTTGTGGAATTTCTTTGATTGCTTCCACTTTTTCGTCGTCAATGTGAATGCCATTTTCATTGAATTTATACCCGAGATATTTTATCTCGTTTTGACCAAATTTGCATTTGTCTTGTCTGAATTTTATGTTGTGAATTTTTGCTAAACTAAAAACTTTATTTAGTATTGCATCGTGTTCTTCTTTGGTCGGTGCATGAATGAGAATGTCGTCAATGTATATTTCGACACCTTTGATCGAAAATATATCTTTAAAATATTCTTGAAACACTTCACTGGCTGTTTTGATTCCATAAGGTAGTCTCTTAAATTTATATCTACCTAGTGGAGTAGCAAATGTGCATAATTTACTAGATTCCTTGTCAAGGGGTATGTTCCAAAAGGCACTTGTCGCGTCCAAGGTCGTAAATATTTTTGAATTTTTTAATTTTGCGCTTATTTCATCAATATTTGGTAATTTATAGGGTTGAGAAATTATGACCTTATTTAATTCGCGAGGATCTAAGCATAAACGTAATGTGTTGTCCGCTTTTTTTGTTAACACAAATGAGTTTATCCACTCACATGTACCTGTGACTCTTTCAATAATGTCTAATTTTTCTAATTTTTTAATGCATAGTTCAAATTCATTTTGTAGGGGAATGGGTACGGATCTGACGGGTTGTACTACTGGTTTTGCGTCCGGTTTTATTTCTATGTGATATAGAGTGTTTAATTTGCCAATACCTTCAAACAAATCTTTATATTTATTTATTAATTCCATATAATCATTTTTCTTGTTTATACAATTTACGTTATTATTTATTGTAACTAAACCTAAGTTAACGCATGTGTCTAGCCCTAAAATACAACCGTTGTTGTTTTTGTCGATGTGAAATTTGATTACATGCATTTTTTTGTTATGCTCTAGTTCAATGTCACATGTACCTAAAATTGGTATTTTTTCTTTAGTGAATGTGTATAAATTGTGATTACATTTATTTAAGGAATTTTTATTTATGCCAAGCTGTACAAATGTTTGATATGGCAATATGTTGACATTAGCGCCCGTGTCTATTTTAAATTTTATTAATTTGTCTTTAATTTTTAATTCTACCGAACAATCTAAGTTTATATTATTGATTTCGCTACCGTCTATTGTTTCTATTTGTAAGTCCAATGAATTAATTTTGTTATTTTTATTACCGATATTGGATTTACACATTTTTTTGAAATGTCCGCTTTTATTGCAGTTGTCACATACCTTTCCGAAGGCGGCACATTGATTTATTTTATGGGATTGTCCACATCTGGTGCATTCTTGTATCCATTTTTCTTGGGATTTTGCCTGCCGTTGATGGTTATGGTTATTGCTTGTGCCGGACCGGATGTTGGGTTTCTTGTAGTTGCTTCTGCCATATGTTGGGTTCTTGGAAGGTTGTCCTTTTGTCGGTCGATTTATGACGTCCACGTGCACTGGATTGTTGTTTGATGTTTTCATGTCCTTCAATTGTTTTCTGGCGTTCTCCGTTAGGACACATGTTTCAATTGCTTTTTCTAAAGTTAACTCTTCTTTTTGTAGTAATTTTTCACGAGTGGGTTCATCTTTAATTCCCACGATTAAAATTAGCTTGATAAGATCATCTCTTAATTCACCAAATTCGCACTGATTTGCCTTATTTTTTAGAATTGTCACGAATTCTTCTATGGTTTCATTTTTTTGAACCGTAGTTATAAATTTGTACCTTTCGTAATTTAAGTTTTTCTTCGGTACGAAATAGTCTTCAAATTTCTTTTTAAGAGGACCTATTTTATTTATTTCTTCTTCCGTGAAAGCAAAGCTGTTGTAGATTCGTATTGCTTCTTCACCCATCATGTGTAAAAGTTGCGCACATTGTATTTCTTCTGATTCCTTACTTACTTTTGTTGCGATGGAATATATTTCGAATTTTTGTTTCCATATCTTCCAATTTTCACTTAGATTTCCGCTGAAGTCCATGGGGGAAATGCGTTGATCCATTTTTTTTTTTTTTGTTTGTTGAATTATTTAAATATCACACACTTTTTTTTTTGTTTATTTAATTTCACTTGTTTACTTCACTCCGACTGCGCCATGTTATGTTTTGTTGTTTTATTTAATTAATTATTTGTTGTGCGACTTGAGGAGGACTGGTAGGAGCGTCTGAGTAACACCAGAGTTGAGCTTAGACTAACTTTATTTACAGAAGTATTTACAAAGTAAAAGAGATTGAGTATGCAACCAGTTATACATACAATGATTAATTGATAACTATGTAACAGTAATATAGGTAAAAACAGAATTAAAAAATAATAAAAATATCCCGACAAAATGTTCCATAAACGGTCAATTTTTTTGCACAAAATGTGGCACTGCCATAGTACATAACACAAAAAATTATTGATCTTCCTTTAAATAGATACAAAAAATATTTCCATGGCTTGTTACGTAAGCTTCTTGGAGAGGATAAAGCCGTTTGGTCAAATGGCTTCTTCAGAAAGAAGAAAAATCAAATTTAATCCTTTGCAAAAAAATTTAATACAAAAATTTGAGAAATAGTACGGTTTTTAAAAATTTTAAAACAATATTTAAAATATATTTTAAAAAGTGAGACAAAGGTAAATTTGCTTGTTTTTTGTGTACAAAAATAGAAACATTGCATGATTAGCTACAACATCTAAAAGTAATAAACAGGTAATTGTTTATAATTTTATTTTTCCTCAGACAGTTAAATTCGTTTTTAATAATTAATGTTTTGCGTCTTCTTAGTATCGCAGTAATTTTTTATAGCCACTTGATTGAGAATTGTTTTTTGTGCAAGAATTTTATCACGACAATAAAATATTTATCATATTTATGCTTTGTTCCCGACTTTTCATGACCTCACGGCACGTAGAATGACCCTTAAAAGAGAAAAGTCAACATTCTGACTTTATTACAGTTTTCTTAAATGTTGGCAAATAATTATTTACTTGCGGAAATGTACTTTATCTATCTCTTAAATTTAGCTTAGGAAAATTAAAATTGAAAATTCCCCCACAATAAAATTCCGTAAAACCTCCAGGTAGACACACTTATTAAAATTATCTCATCCTATTTTCAAAATTTTATTATACACACCAATTGCTTTACAACATTTGCTTAATGTTATAAAGTTAATAATATTACATACAAAGCCACATCGTAGAGGATTTATACTCGAGAATAACCTAATTTAAATTTTAGGTACGTACTTTGTACTCTGACAATTATTTCTCAAATAAAACAATTGCAAAACACAAGCGTAAATCAATAATTACACTTTGAGCGCCAATTTTTGAATTTAAAACTGACTGGTGTCGCCAACAGTCCGCTATAAAAGTCACTAAATTCCTAACCAAACACCTGTCAAAAACAGCTGTTTTGTCATAACAAACGTGACGCACTTTAACAGAAAAACCATTTCGTGTTTTTTTACCAAAAAAATGTGTTTTTATACCTAAAAAAACTGTTTTTTCTCTGGTGAGTACATTATTCCTTATCTTGAAAAAAAAACGAGGTTATGTCACAATATTTTTTAGTGATTTATTTAGCAATGGATCAGTTAATTTCAAGTCTTGATAAATTATTAAAATACAAAAACGAGGATCCTTCTCGTTTTTACACTTATCTAAGTGATTGTAATTTAAACGAGCATGACGAGAAATATTTTATTGATAGTTTGATACCTAAAATTTACTATTTGTATGATAAGCAAATTTTACAAAAAGATCTTGTTTATCTTTCTTTGTTAGCAAGTCAGAATCTTGTTCTTTTACAAAAATTCCTTGACTATGATAAAAGTATTTTTGTTTTAAATATTGAAGATCCTGTCTCACTTTATGATTATTATGTTTACAAAAAGAAACATTGGCTTTATGAGATAATAGATAATCCTGAGAATGAGAAACTTCTCCCTTTGAAAAATATTTATAATAAATTTAATATGATAAAATATGTGAAAGAAACAAATATATCTGTTGTGGATATTAACCAACTTGATAAACTCACAACAGAAATAAATCTTGAGTATTTAGACGAGTTTTGGAAAGTTTATGTTGAGGAGATTACTAGATTTATTGATTCAGTGAAATTCTGTAAGAGTCTGAAAACAGAAGCTGGAGATTCTGAATTATTTATGTTTGCTAGTAAAAACACATTACTTGATACTTTATCAAATTATACAGATTTGAGTGATCCAACAGAATGGGAAAACATTTTAAACAAACTAGTCTCAAACTCTGACCAATTTAATATTTTCACCGGATTTATAATCCTTGCAACTCTTATAAACCTTCTAATTTACGAAAACCACAACCCAAATTTAAAAAAGGACCACATTAATGCTCTTTTCGAAAACGTTAAAACGAAACTTATCGAATTACGCGATAAGCAGCTCCAGATTACTTTACTCGAAAACATTTTCTTTCTAATGTTCCACCGCAAATCCCACGAATTTACCTGCAAAGAAAAAGAAATCCGCTTCGTTTTATTTTTATTAAAATCCGTAACTGAAGAACTCAAATTGAAAAAAGTCTACGACAAACACTCAGACCATTATCGCAGATTATCCACTCTGAGTATTTACGTAACCGACGCTTTGTGGCGTCTGGATTTAATTCTAAACACTAAAATCACACCGAAAATCGAAGAACAGCTCCTACACTACATGCTTGCACCCCCTGAATCCCTCATCCACATTTGCCTCAAACGACAGAACTTCGAACGGGCCCACCAGGTTATTGAGGTAAGTCACAGATTGAAAATGGCTTTTTCGAGCTTTTCTTGAGTGTAAATTTCGTAATCTGTGGGGTCGTACTCGAATTTCTCACCGGTTTTGTCGTGAAAAACTCCGGGAGGATTGGTGACGAAGAAGTGTTTTGCTTCGTCGATTACCTCGCGAGGTCTGCATATTTTGCAGCAACAGCAGCAACAACACCAGCCTAAAAAATAGTTAGGGGCTGCACTCTAAATTGGGGGTTTTACCTCGTGTGCACCAACACGGAATTGCAATAATTAAATAAACTGCAAACCAGATTAGGAAAATTCGGAGGAGTTTTTCACAGAAATTCACAATTGAGTTTTTGCTTTTCGCGGTTTTTATGTCTTGAATTATACATTTCATTGCTCCGATTCCTAGGAAAAGGGCAGTGTATTATAGATTATTTTTTGTTACACCTATAGGAGGGTAAAATTTGGTTTAATAATGGACTGCGTGTGTTTGGCATCTGCTTGATGACGAAACAAATCGAATTTTTTAAGACAATTGAATAATAAAAGACGTTGTTTTTATAGGCTGCAGCCAAAACCTACGATAGTTGAAGGATGTAATAAAAATTAGAAATTGTGAACAAAAGAATTTTAATTAGAACAATACTAAATTCTTAATATTTGAATTAAAAACATTAATAAAAAGTTGTTAAAACATACTAAAAAACAATTAGTATGTAAGTTTAAAATTTGTGCAGCGCTGGTTTTATTTTAAAATGCTGCGCAAACGATCAAAGCTAAAATATAGTTTAGGCTCGAGAGATGCTTAAAGATGAAAAAGATAGTTGAACAACCTCTTTTTAAAATACAGCCAGTCCAACGCTACGTAAATCTTAAATTTTCAATATTTTTTTAATGTGTTTCAGTAACTTATTTGTTGATTTTGTTAGATACAAATATTAGGAATTTAATTCTATATCTGAAAACACTTTTTTCAGATGTTTTGAAACTTTTTTAACAAATTTTTTTTATTTTCTTTGTTTTACTACTTAAATCACATTTGTGACGTCACCATAAAGGTCGGGAACTGGATCTGGGGTAAAATCGCTGCAGTCCAATGTTTTTGCATAAAAAACTAATTTTAGGCTAAAATCGTAAGCGAAAATTAATATTTTTCTGCATTTAAAAGAGCATTCGATAAGCTATCAATTTCATATAAAAAATACTGATTTTCCTTAAAAAAAAAAAAACATTATTTTTGCAGTAGGTATTCGATAATTTGTTCTCTTGTTGTCATTTTTTTATTTTTATTTTTTATTGTTTTCGTTTTTTTTTGTTTGACTTTTATTTCTTCTCATTAACCTTTTTCAGAGATCTAACCTTTTTCAGAGAGATTTTTTTTCCACCCATTTTTAATGAGATCACTCATTATACCATGATTTACAATATTAATAAACGCTTTTTTTATGAAAATCGTAATTAATTGGTCTTATTCTCATTTATAATAAACGATCAACGAAAAACAAACATTATCGTTATTTTTAGGGTATACAAGTGGGGTTTTTACAGTCCTTATTCTCTCAAATCTGTTTTATTCTTTATGCTACATGTTTCGCCCATTTCTATTGTTTGTTTATTATCTTTTTTTTTTTATTATTACCAAATGGCGAATAAACAACAGTTAAGTTAGTTGAATTATTAAACAAATGTCTGAAGATGGCCATAGTCAATAAAAATGTCCAAAACATGTAGCATAAAGAATAAAGTAGATGTGAGAGAATAATGACCGTATAAAACCTTTCTTTTTACCCTAGAAATTGAAACAATAGCTCACCAACTAGATCAAATACCGCCAATTATCGTTATTATTGATAAAAAAATCAAATATTTTATTTTATATTCCATTGAAGTACAAAACGTAAGTAGTTTTTCATTATCTTTCAATTATATTTTTTGGTGGTATTTTGTCCATCTTCCTTTTTACTAAAAAACGGTGGTGGAAATTATTTTATCGAAATCATTGATTATACAATTTTTTGGCAACGTTTCGAATGTATTTTCATTCTTCAGGCGTCAGTTGTATTCGCCTAAAATGTTCGTATAAGATCTAGCGGAATAACTTTGCAAATTGACAGCCTGAAGAAGAACGAAAATACATTCAAAACGTTGCCAGAAAATTGTTTAATCAATTACTCTGTGAAAAAACGCCAATCAAATTTTCATCACCATTTCCCATTGTATTTTTTATTGTTGTTATTCATTCTATAGCCTGTTTGTTTCTAGTTTTTCTAAATAATTTCATCTTCGCCAATAGTTCTTTTAGTATAAAAGACAAAAAATTGTACTGAAGCTGCTAATATTTTAACAATATTTTCAAAAAATAAACAACTAATAATTTTTTTGTAAAGTAAATGTCTAATAAACTCTTACTTTTCAACCACCTGTTTCGTAATCATGTCATTAATGCTACACTAACAGTAACAGTAAGCAACAAGTACTGCCCAACTTCGAGACCATCAGTACTTTTCGTAATCTCGAACGCCTAGAAAACCTCGCACCTTGCGTTCTCGACTAGGGAAGTTATGCTTACTAGCCTTGAGGTTTAATATACGATTTCTAGTTTTTAAGCTAAATGTTTGTCTTACGATGCCAAGCGCACACAATCTTTACAGTGTGATAATTACTAGTCTTGTTGTCACTATTTATTGTTAAAAAAATTACCAATGCCCTTTTTTTCCTCCGCTGTGCAGTTTTTAGGTTCTTTAAACTCGACGACAGTCTCCACAGCCTCTCCCAAAGTTTCATCTTCTTTAACCTCTGTATAATTTAAAACATCTTTTTGGTTCTTTGCTTCCACAATTTCTTTGTTATACTCAGCTTTAAAGTTATTATAATCATAATTTTCGTCTTTTTCCTTTTCATTTTCTCGTTTTTCATCAATTTTACTATCAATAAGTGATTTAGCCATTTCATTCAAGTAATAAACATTTTCATTATCCTATGGGATTTAATTAAAAAATGAACATTGAGAGAAAAAATCTATTACCGGCTGAATAAAATTTCCTTTTTTATCAACAAATCCTCCTTCCCAAGGAATAGCATCATCTAAATCAAAATTATGTTCTTTAATTTTCGTAATGTTCCTTGAAGGTTTCTTTTCTTTAAGTTCTCTTTTATTATGTCGGAGAGCTATTTGATGAATACGGAAATATTTGTCGTTATCTATAACCGGTTTTGCTGGTATCATTTCATCTTCATCAGTTAAAAGATCGTCAGAGATGTCCGAAATTACAAAAGTTTCACTATCTGTTAATTTAATCTCGTAAGGGGGCGGCCATATTGAAATAACTTCGATAATTAAAAAGAAAACCAAACTGACATACATTGTCATTATTTCAGATTTTTGATCTAAGGGACTCTGATCTTGCCCATGAAGTTGATTATGCTGAAACTTTTCTCAAATTTAAAAAATTCTTACGGAAAAATGGAAAATCAAAAAAATCTATTGATCAAACTCTTGTTACATTTCTCGAAGCTATTCCTCATACAAACACAGAAAACGAAAAAAAAATTCAAACACTAGTAGAAAAAAATGCGTATGTGACTCACTTCAGGGGTGAACACGATTTTTTTATGAATATTTTCGATTTTGCATTAACCGGAACGAAGACATGGGAAGAATCAGAAATTTTACTAAACCAAGCCCAAGAAAAATTCAATTTTGACGAAAGTATCTCTTCTAATTATTTAAATTTCTACAAAAGAATTACACAAGTTGGACACGAAATAGGACCTAAAGATAATGTTTCACTGCCAGAAATTCTAATTTCACCTAAATACCCCTTAGATGTTAAAAGTCATAAAACCAAAGAAGAATTTTGGAAAAATCTTGCACAACTTTATGACGAGTTTAATAATCAAAATAGATCGAACGAACCTGGAATTTTTAATAAAAATCACCCAAATCATAAAACTCTACTCAAAATGAACGATTTATGCCAAAAATACTTCGAAGAGACTTGTGGTAATAAAGAAAACACTCAATACTTGTTGAGAGTCTTTAACTACTTGAAAGCATTCTCAAAAATTTTGTATATCGAGCAGAACAGTTCCGATATAATTTCCAAAGGGAAAAACTCTTCGTTTTTTGATATTTTGAATTTCAACCGGTCAGAACTCACCGGGAAAATACTATTTGAGCGTCATTTAGACCCAACTGAATTCGAAAAATACTTCGGTAAACTCAAACTGGATTTTTTATACCACGTGGTTGGAAATTGCTTCCCTACGATAAATCTCCACGTCCAGGAGAATGTGACCATTGAGGAATTGTACCATGACAACATGTTGTATATTCCAAGCCGGAGTATAATAGTCTACATCCAGAAAAGGAACTGGTTGCTTGCTTTTATTTTAAACGAAATGTACAAAGTCGAAGGTGTCAAAATCGATATCAGTGAAATCCGCTTAAGGACGTTTTTTAATTACTTAAAAATGCCGCGAATTCAACACTTGAAAGCAATTTTTGATAAGAATGAAATTATTGCAGCTTTACAAAACTGTATAAATGCACAAAAAGTCAAATTGTTTTTTCGGGAACAAATCGTTGAGCATGATTTAGTATCAATTCATTCGCAAAATAGTAGCAATTCTGACGGACTTGAAACTGGTGAAGAAATTCAAGAAGACACAAAAACAACAAATTGGAAAACTCTGTACGACATTATCGAAAGCATACCTGAAAGTCAAATGAAAAAAAAATCGGATTTGATGTTTTGTAAAGATAATGTTTTGGTTAATATGGTTCAAGATGGTTTTGAGCCAGAATTTTATAAATATGCAAATTTTATTTCAAATAGAGATTTGAGAATTGATACAATTTTGAATAATTTTAAGAAATGGCCAGGTCAATTTGCTGCTGATATTATCAAAAGTGAGATAAGTAGGTTTGATTGTTTGTTGGATTCGAAAATAGAAACGTTGCGTGATTGGCTGCAACATGTAGAATTGAATGACGAGGTAATTGTTTAAACTTATAGGAGTATTTCTGAAATAATTAGATTTTTTAGTTAAAAAATGTTTTTGAACTGAAATCATGGTACAAAAGTTATAATTTTTGCAAAAACTCTACCGAAAGTGCCTTAGAGAGAATCTTGTTGACGTCTAACGTAAGTAAAGGGTAAATATTCCTTTAAATATGGCGCCGAGGTTGGTCATAATTTAAAACGATTAACGTTAATTAACAGCGTTCCAATCGAATAAACTAGTTTTTTCAGTGCAGCAAATTTCTGAGCGGATATTGTAAAAAAATTCAGCTGTTTTTGCTTATTTATTTCCCACTGTATTTAGCCCTAATAGACAATTTTATTTAAACAAAAATTGTTTTTTAATATATCGTCATTACTTCTGTCCATTACGAAATAACTTTCTTTTAAAAAAGCATTTTGAAATTGTAAATTGCGAAGCAAAAATTGTATTCATTAGACATTTTTATAACTGCCGACGTTTCGGAACTTTATTTTCCCTTCTTCTCTTAAATATTAATTAGTTTACCTTATTTATAAGTTCTATATGGCATGTTACATTTAATTACTTTATTTACACATAAGCAACACTACTTTTTCACTGTTACTTGTTCCTTTATCAGCTGCTCCTCTTATTTGGTTATATTTTCTGACGTCGATCTCCCGAAGTGACTGACTAACTTCTTTCGGAAGCTATTTTCGCTTATAAATGGTTAGTCAGTTAGTCAAGCTTTTGAATTGATTATTTTCTAGTAAAACAGAGACCTTTAGGCACGATGCAATTTTTCAAATTTTTTTATTTAAAAAGAAAAGTTTTGATTGATTTTTGCCACTTGTCACGTGACTACGTGCACATACTCTTTCCCTACTATTTCATTTTACATCTTGACACAACAACTCTCATGTCAAAATTACAGTCTATGGCCAACTTTGGCGTCAAATTTAAGTGAACACACGATATAATGTTGCACAAAGTCTGATTTTTCGTGTTTTCAGGTTGATTTTTTACTTGAATTTATAGAATTGTACAAGCCTTCAGATGAAATCCTCTGTAACATCAATTCAAGTTATTTGACCAAAATAATGGACTTGAATATTCCTCTAGACCGTATAAAAAAATTACTAGATTATCTCCCCTTTGAACACGCCATAGACATGTGCCATAATTTACTCACAATTCTCCGAAATTTAGAATATCTCCAATTCATTGCTGATTATTTAAACAACAACGTTTCGGACGATTTATTCTTAAAAAACATCCAAGTCAGTTTAAAAATGCTTTCAGTCTTTACAACAATTGAACAAGACCAACTTTTTTGTCTAATAAATGAGCCTTTGAATATCCTCGAAGTGTTATTAATGAACACAAAATTAGATAAACTTGCAGCAATATTGGAGCTTTTAAATACGAGCAATAATCCCGATTTTGGTGATGTTATCAGTACTGAAAAAATCGACGAGTTATTACGAAAATATGCGGAAAAAAGCTTAGATTTCCGTGTGATAACACATCCAAATCCTCACTTACTCAAAACTCCCGAAACGAAATTACTACAATCACTCGACTCTTTGAGTTTGATGTCTGACAAACGCCAGTTTTTAGTCCCTGAAACAGTTCCAACGAAAGAAGAATGGATCCAAAACGATGAAGTCGTTGAATGTATGTGTTGCCGTCAGGTAACTTTTTCAATGTTTAATCGGAGACATCACTGCCGGAGATGTGGCCGAGTTGTTTGTTACAATTGTTCGTTAAAAAGAATGTTTGTTCCAAGTTACGGCGATATTTTGGTTCGAGTTTGTTCTGATTGTTTCAATCAAACTGTTGGAAATGTCTCTGAGAGTAATTCGAGTGATTTAACATCGAATCGTTCTTTTATACAAGAATATTGGCTCTTGAATGATGATCCTGAACATAATAAAATTATTCGAGAGGAGTTTTCGTATGAACACGCTCCAAGTACTTCTCTGTGTTTTTCCATCTTGAGATATCACTCGAAAAGTGTCGAATATCCCAAGTAAGGGGGACGAAAATCCGATTTGCAGTTATCAAATCACTTTCGTTTTAGGTTTTTATTGGAGCAGTGTGAAGTCATGTTGAAGTTATTGCAACCGAATCAAGAAGCGGCGCAAGAAATTGATTATCTTCTAGTCATCAAAATGCTAAAGTAATTTTCTTTCTCTAAATTTTTAGATTTGGTTTTGCCCAGTTGCTGCACTGATGAGGGGCAAAAGCCCTCGTCGTTTTCTAGGATTATAATAAAAAAATATTTTGTCGATTTTAGGTCGTTGGCAACTGCTGCGAAAATGGTATCAACTGAAAACATGCTCGCATCGGGTGCTTCAATGGCCGACCGAATTTTATCACAAGCCGAACTTTTGGCTTTATTGGCCGAGCGTGGATGTTTGAATTTAATGCCGGTTGGTTCACAAAATTTTGATGCTAATGTTTTACGAAGATTGCGGGATAAATTGTTACAACGTGAACAATGGAATTTGGCATTGGAAGTGTCGACCAAAGCGGGACTTGATAACACAGGTAATGTAAAGTCGCTTTCAGTTGGGCCATTAAAAGTAACATGATAGGGAAAAAAATATTAGTTTACATTCAGCCGACGATATTTTCTAGCATCTGTCTCATTTAATAATTTGTTATTAAAGGAAGAAATGTTGACTGTTGTTTAACAAATTAACCAAGAGTAGGATATGCTAAAAAAATTACTTTATTGAACTTATAAGTGGGCGTGCAAAGTCAACATTCGGTTATGGCATTTTCTGATTAGTTTACTACAAGAAGGATCGGATAAAACCTTCCTAAAATGTGTCTACAAAGCTAAAATATATTTTCAAATAATAAGTTACACAAACATTAAGCGAAATCAACTATAATGTGAAATATTTTACATTTAAATGTGGGTAGTTCTGATACGTGTCAATAGAATAGATATTTTGCTTAATATACATAGTGTTTTTGAAGAAATGTGAAACATTTTAACTTTTTGTATAAGGCAAATTTGTTTTTTTAGCATCATTTCAACGAGAGCTATCACTTGTTATCTTTTACTTTTACTAAAAAGAATGCTGATAATATTTGTAGTTTCCAGGGATTTTTAGTTCAATATTTTTGAGTAATTAAATATTATTTTCAATTAATTCTAGAAAATTGTAGATTAAAAATTGTCAAATTGAAAAGCAACCAAAGACAAGCTGTTAAAAATTTAAAATTGTGAACTATGTTTGATCTTTTGTAAGATTTGGATCGGAGGTTACTTGAAAAATCTCGACACTATATCATTTTTATAATTCTAACAAAAAATGATAAGTTTTTACTACGAAATAAATTGAAAAATGAATATTACAGAAAATATTTATCAAAAGAGCGTCAAACCGGTGTTTTTCAGGTTGGTGATTACAATTTTCACGTAAAAATTGAACAATCCAAAATGGCGAATTCAATTTTGTTTGAAGGTAGCAATATTGTTGTTGCCATATAATTTTTGAAAAACTGCACATCTTGGCATTCAAAATTGAGATAGATAGTGGGACAGCACATACAACGACGAAATTTTGAGGAAACTTAGTTTTTTTCTTTAAAAAACTGTTGAGGTTCTTTGTTATTTGTATTTCGACAGTACATACATTCAACTTGACCTAATTCACTTTAAAAAATGCAAAAAGAAACTTTTTTATTTTCAACAAGAAAAATAATAATTAATACAAACAAAAATAAAATTATTAACTTTAAATAAATTGCTTGAAATTTTAAATTTTACACACAAATTTTAAATCATGTGAATTTAAATATCTAAAAAGTACTTATGTTATCGTAATAAATAAAAAGTACTTATGTTATCGTGACCTTAAAAATAAAATAATTAAAAATTCGTTTTTGACACCTGAACCTTCTTACCGAGTTTTATAAAAACAAAAATTTTTAATTTATTTTTGGTGATTTTATATGGAATGACCCAAATTTTTTATCGCAATCTGATAACAACTTAATTCATTAATGTTAGGCGATTTGTCAAGGATCTGCCGGATTGTTAACTTTAAACCTACTTTATTAAATAAGCCATTGGAAATTAAACTTTTTGGAAAACCATGTCTTATGGGCTTACCAGTCTGTGCTTAAGAGAATGCCGTTTAATTTCGAAACTGCTTGTACTTGTAAAATACATAAAATTTGCATGAATACAATGAAATTTGGGAATATTCCATGTAAAAAAAAACATTAATTGCGGTTGGTTAAGTCAACGTGGACTTTTATCAGACGATATAGATATATTTCATAATTCTGTAATTCAACCGGTTTTTACTGTTGAAAAAAGTTTATTTCTGATGGCTTTACGGGGCATTAAAGTGCTAGAATTTTCCGGTTTAGCGCCGGTACCTTTCTGTGGCATGGTTTTGTGCGACTTTGGGGCATCAGTTTTACGCATAGACAAGGTATATCATTTTTTGCAATCTCCAAAACCTAACTTGACCTTCCCAGGTTGGAGCAAACACCGTCCTTGATTGTTTAAGCAATGGCAAAATGTCAATAGCGCTGAATTTGAAAGACCTAAAAGGTGTAGAAATTATAAAAAAATTAGTAAAGACTTGCGATGTCTTGATTGAGCCCTTCAGAAAAGGTGTCATGGAAAAATTAGGTTTAGGTCCTGACGTCCTTTTAAAGGATAACCCCCGGTTGATTTACGCCCGTTTAACGGGATACGGCCAGTCAGGAGCATACAGTACAAAAGCCGGCCACGATCTTAATTTTTTAGCCTTATCAGGTCTCTTATCACTTTTTGGAAGAAAAAATGAAAATCCCGTATTTCCAACGAATTTAGTGGCAGATTTTGGGGGTGGCGGCTTAATGTGCGCCTTAGGGATTTTATTAGCTCTCGTAGAACGCCATACTTCTGGTCTGGGGCAAGTCATTGATAACAGCATGGTTGAAGGGACGGCATACTTAGGGAGCTGGTTGTACCGCTCCCAAAAACTCCCGATTTGGGGACAGGAACGCGGGATGAACTACTTAGATACCGGATGTCACTTTTACGAAGTTTATAAAACGAAAGATGGGAAATTTATGGCAGTTGCGGCTGTTGAACCGGAATTTTACGCAAAATTGTTAGAAGTATTGGAGTTGAGTTATAAAGAAGCTCCTCAATATGAGAAATTCGAAGAATCAAAAGTTTTATTCGCGAAAATTTTCCAAAAAAAGACTCAAAAAGAATGGTGTGAGATTTTTGACACACTGGATGCTTGTGTGGTTCCGGTTTTGACGCTTGAGGAAGCACCGGAGCATATTCATAATAAGGAAAGGAGGTGTTTTGGGAGAGAAGGGGACGAAATTATTCCCAAACCTGCTCCGATTTTGAGTAGAACAGCAGGGGAGGCGAGTGGGTTGAAAGCTGCGCCTACACCAGGAGAACACACAAGAGAGGTTTTAAGACAGTTGGGGTATACTGAAGAAGATCTAAGTCAGCTTATTGATGATGGAATAGTTGAATGTTTTAACAAATCTAAATACTAATTGTTACTTTTTTAATAAATATTTCTTGTTGTTAATTTTTTTTATATTGGTCATACTCCGCCCTAAACAATTCAGTCAACTCACGGTTTTTTTATAAGTTAAGATAAAAGAAAAAGTATTTCTTTCTCTTGCACTTGATTTAGTCAAAAAAAAACCTTTCATATCAGCAATCAGCAGTCAACATTCTTCGGATCCAGTCGATGACTGTGACTAATATTGCTCAAAATCAAGCGCTATACCGTGAGTCATAGCTTCCGGAAAGTAATCAACAGTGTAATCTCTAGAACAGTTTGTTACACTACTTTTAATGAGCCAACTACTTAAAAAGTCCTGCATATTTAATAATAAATTTGTTAATAAATTTTTAGGTGTGTTTGCGGCTTGGGGCAAGAGTTGTTTAAAAGCTGGAAGTCTGTTATTGGCCCGAGAAAAATTCCAAAGATGTCTTGATAAAAATAGTCAATACGAAAATTCAACAAACTTAAGCCGACTTTCAGACTTTAATTCCAGTTTAGATAGTTTGAGTTTAGGTCGCTCAAGGATGAGTTCAAGAGTATCTTCAACTAGTATTTCCTCTGAAAATAAACCAATCAAAGATCCGCCACTTCTTTACGAAATTATTCAAATTTTAGAAACAAAAACTCGAACGACAAGCCCTAAGGTGATAGAAAAGGCACAAAAAGTAAAAATTTCAGGTTCTGTTTCAAGTTTAAATCAATTGTCGTCGTTTAGTGTCCCTGTTGATACTGCTTTAAGTATCGTAAATCGTATAAAAAACTTAAAAGAGATAGCTTCAGGAAATTACTCACTATCAGAGAGCAAAAAAATCAATTGTTACACAAGTCGGCCAATAATTGACCCGATATTTTACGACGAATGCGTTTATTATTTAAGCAAATATGGTACCCATTTATCTCTGCTTGAATTCTACGTCAGACATGGCGACATACATACTGCTCTAATGTATTTACTCGAGTGCCATCTACCGAGTGAAATTTTTATCGAAGTTTACATGAAATGCCTTAAGGACGGTATAGTAACAATTTTACAAGAACACATGTCTCGGATTGACTCATCCCTCGACCTCTGGAAAGACCATTTAAAAAATCTTTGCCGCCATTTAGAACAACAACAATTACTAAACTGCTTATACCAACTCCAACTCTATATAGGCGACTACGTTCGAGCCTCAATGACTTGTATAAGATTCTACCAAGAAAACATCAAAAACTTCACAGAATTAGCAAACAATGTCAGATTTCTACACAAAGGTGAGGAACATTTGAGACAGATTTTGGAACAAGAGCAGTGGGTTGAAGTGACTTCAGGTAAGTTTAAATTTGGTGCCCAAAAATCATGGCGCGTAATTTGAATTTTAGTGGGGGCTATAAGTAACAGTTCGAAGGATAGTTTCGAGGAGCGACTTATAACAAACTCGGATTTGGTAATGAAGATTGAGACAAAAGACGTTAATAAACACATCAATACAGTAAAAAGACAAATTGAGCTGGTGAAATTCTTGGCAGAGTGTGAGACTTCAGGGACTAACACGCGGGAATTGCTTCGGCAGTTAGCTATAACCAAAGGTAAAAAATGTGGTTCAGTTTTAAATTTCCCGCTGAAAGTTTGGTGACGTCAAAAATTATTTTGTTAATAAAACGCCCACAATTTTATTTTAACATTTTTTTTATTAATCTAAAAGTATGTATTTATAACAGTCAACAGTTTTTTTTGCTGTAAATATCTTTATTAAATTTTTTTTTCTTGCTCCTAAAAGTACCTACATGTTTATTTTAAAGTCACATCTTAATTAATTACCTTTAAATTTAGTTTTTTGTCATTCTTTTTGTCTACAGTCCTGTTTCTCTGCAACCAATAAATTATTATAAAAAAATACTAATAAAAATTTACTGCATGTTGACGTCATAGTGCCGCTGCGAGTGATCCAGTTACGTCAGAATTGAGCTCCCTTAGTATGACAATTTTTAGTTTTTGCATTATTTTAATTTATAAAAATTAAAGAATTACCAATTTTATGCGTTAATTAAACTCTTTCTGTATAATCTTATCTATCCTAGTTATCGTTCATAATTTTCTATAGAAAAAAATCAATTAGGATATAGGTATAATCCGTTTTTTATTTATATGCCGTTGTCTGTCTCTGTTCAACACATAATGTATATGACATAGCAACATACAGTGTGGTGATAAAGTAAGGAACAAAATTCATAATTTTCTTATTGAATATTTTTGAGCAAAACACTCGGACAGGGGACTTTTATTTTTTAATTTGCCACTTTATGACATAAAAATTTGACTTATGACGTCATGTATTATTGCGCAATGACGTCATCATTATTTTTTTTAAATGACAACCCCCCCCCCCCATTTTTTTGGTGTTTTTTCTAGGCGGTCCCACTACTTAAGTGCTGGTGTAAAAAAATTGGTATCTTAGATAACAATTTTTTTGAGAAAATATCCCATTTATGTTGGCTACCTAAATTTACAAAAACTAATTTTTTACACTCAAATCTGACACCCAATACTGTTTACACTTTTTTTTACAGAAATTGTCAAAATGACAGTAAAAATTAGGATTCTGTGCTGAGACTTTTAATTTTTAATAAAGTCATTGTTTCTGATTCAATTTTTTTTGTGGTCTATAGTGTGACACAGGTCACGTGAGATATAAAAATTTATGTGAAGAAGTACTTATGTATTAACAACGAACTATTTCTTTGTAGCTGTAACCGTTTGCACAGCGTTTTCAAATAAAGCCAGCCTCGTCGCATAGTATTTTTGACGTCATAACACTATTAGCGCGTGAAATTTGAAAAATTACACGATTCTTCAATTTTTTTTATTAAGATAACAAGTTTTTTGTTATTTTTAGATCCTAATGCTGACCAAAAGCTCCCAATTCCGACTCTATTTGGGACGACTCTTGATAAAATAAATTTAGCTGTGATGTCTATAATTAGTGGTGAAACAGTAGAGGACGGTTTTAATTTAGCCACAAAAATCATTGAGGATTTTAAATTAAGACCGATCAAGGTCTATTGTTTAGCAGGAAAACAATTTGCGAAATCTGAGCGTTATAACGGAATTACGCAGTTGGTTAACTGTATCAAATCAACAGGAATTAACGATTCAGCTATTTCAGATATGTTAGATGAGATGTTAGCTCAGGCCGTTGGGACTCTAATTAAAGCAAACGTGGGTGGAACAAAGGTTGAGGATCTCATAAAACTTATAAATGATAAAGCTACTAAAGTATTGGTGTTAAATTTCAATTTTTTTGTATTTAAATTTTCCTGTTGTAGATTTCTGCATATATTGAGGCGAAACAGCTGAAAACTGCGTATTTTCTTGCAGTGAAATACAAACGTACTGCTGATATTAGAAGGATTCAAAGAGAAGCAGAGTTGTTAAATATGCCAACAATTAAAGCTCTCTGTCAAAAGGTGCTTCAGAGCACCCCACATTCGTCAATTTCACATTCAAAAGAGTAATCAGGCTGTGATGTTATTACGTACCAAACATTTTATATATTTAGTAAATAAAAACTTTATTGAAAAAAAGCCAGTTTTATAAATCAACTGAAAATATTGCAAATTTGATAATACTCAAAGATCTAATATCACATAAAATTAAATCATACTCTAAGTTTGTTAAAAAAAATGTTAAAGTTAATCCTCCAATACCCCATCCCCATTTTCAGAGATCCCATTTTGTAATTCAGCATTTAATTTATCAGCAAAACTCGAGTCAATTTCCTTAATCTGTTTAACGAAACTTTCTTTCTGTTCGGTGCTCCACTGCGAAAACCACTCTCTGAATAATTTAACCTGCAACAAAGCCACTATAAAACCGTCATTCAAAGAGAAAAGGCCACCCACCCTGCATTCAAATAAAGACATTGGTTTCTCCTGACAATTAACATTGGCGATACTATTGACAATTCCGTTAACGTACGCTTTATTAGCGTACTTTTCTGCAAGAATTGGTAGAAAATCCGATCGTTGCAAGTCGCTCCATTCATGGAACCACTGCAGTAGATATCTGATTTGGGCTTCAGTGCTTAACATTTTGCAGTCTTTTGAATCAGTCACTGGAACAAACACCTTCACTATCGTCGCTCTCAATACGACTAAAGCATACAAATAGCAGAAGAAATAAAAGAGAAAGGTTAATATTATACCATGACAGTGCAAAGCTATTGTTGACAAGAGCCCACATGCATTCTTGTCAACTGTGACAGATTCTACTTACGTGGGGGCTTTTACTAGTTGGAAAATTTTGATTTTATAACATTTCTTACAATCAGGTACACTTTGCACTACGTTTACTGTATAAAAAACTCGTTTGAACGGTGAACCGTAATGACCTCGCACTTTTTAAATGCGGCCTTGACCTGCCTTCCACCGGCCGGTAAAACAGGCACCCAACCGAAAAATTACACTTTTTACATTAATTATTCAAAAACAGCATTTGGAAAGCAATTAGGTAACGAAATTGCAAAAACTGACCTCCTTAACACGAATTACATTTGCTTTTTTGGTAAATTAGTCATTTCACAACAAAAAAATTAAAAAATGATTAAACAATAAAATAACCGGAAAACGGAATAACTACGCAAAAAGTGTTACCCCAATTTAAATAAAATGATAATCAAATGACAAAAAGACGTTTTTTCACTCACTTTTGGCCATAATTATGAAAATAACAACACACGAAAATTTAACTTCAAAATTAAATGACAGACAGAGGTGCCAACTAAACTGACACAAGTTTCTCGATTTTATTTTTTTTTTAGAAAAATTGAATAATAACACAAAAATATTTATTTAAAAAAGCATTTATCTTCTGAAACTACTTAATAAATAATTTATTAAGTTATTTTCTTTTGTTTTCCGTATTTTGTCTTTTTCAAATTTATGCAAGCAATGTCGCCAACTTAGATACTACCAACTACCAAAAACCAAAACTAAATTTGACACAAAAGCAAAACTTAGAAAATAATTAATTAATAAAGAAAATTAGATCAATTTTACCGTAATTTGTGTATATTTGGAGTGATTTTACGTAAGTATGCTTTACTTTTGGTTAGTTTTTCATTTTATGAAATTTGTGATGACATAACCATAACCTAACTTTTTATTTCCTCAGAATGTCTCTGTCTCCGGCGTTCAAATCTCCCTTTACCGACTTAACTGGGGCTATTTTAAGTCATCAATGGGGCGGCCGTTGCAATGAATTCGAATTGCGTGCTTTGGATTGTCTTGAAGCTTACGGTCTGGATTTGGGGGTGAAAAAGTGTGAAGCTCTTATTACAGACTTCCAGGAGTGCTCCCTTCGGGTTAAAGAAACTGCCAGGTACATGGCAATGAGGTCAGAAAGGGAACGGCAGTACAGAGCTGGGGAGAGGACTAAGGAGAACCGTTATGCGGAGACTCCCAGACCTGATGGTTATTAAATGTGTAAAATTCTGTAGTTATGGTGTAAATAAATGATTGGTTCTTTATGGCGCGTATTTTTTTGTAGTTTGTTATGATTTAATGTTTTCGAATCTTTTTAGAATAGGTTCTAAGTTTAAACTTCTTGTTGGATCTTCTTGGTGTGTAGAACGAATTGTAAAAACACCCAATAACACCAAACAGTTTTACTTTGCACGACACACGTCTTGACAACAAAGTTGTTATCCTCAGGTGGAGAATTAAGCTCAAAGCTATTGTTGATTGTTTTAAGTGGTATAATACCTCTAATTCTAAATAACGGAAAGTTTTGTTATTTTCTAGAATTTTTATAAAATTTAAAATATTTATTACAAGTCAGGCACCTCAATTCATGAGGAGGTGCAACACACCACTTGAGGATCTGAGATTTAGTTGTTTTTCAAGAAAATAACTTGCTATAAACATACTCTCACTGAGGTTAATTAGGGGGGCTCCTATCAAACTGATAAACCAGATCCATCGAAGTTAGTGGCTCGTCTCTCATTTCAGCATTTCTCTATTTCAAAAAAAATCTCAATTTCTGTATACGGGTGTCTTTGAATTAAAAAAAAGATTCAGTAACTAGTTAGATCTAATGCACAAAAATTGTAAATAATTTTTGGTGATGCAAAATGTTGGCGAGTGCCTCTCTTCACCCCACCTATCATTCAATAAATCTATTATGTATTTGGTACACAATAGATTATGTATTAAATAGGAAAACAAAATTGTTTTGAAAATATTCAAATAAATTTTTAGTTAATGATTTACATAATACGATGATTCATTTTTGGAATAATTTTACATTTTATTTATTACAAAAAAAGGTTGGTTGATGTTACAATTATAGTGACATAACAAAAGACACTTTTTATGTAGCTACTTTGTATTTCCCAAATTTATCGATTTCTCCTTTAAAATAATTTTATTTAGTGTTCGAACTACTTTGAAGTAAAAACAAATATCAAGCTACCAAATTTTTACCCTCATTATTGGCATTTGATTGTATTTTATTTATCTTTTTTAGACTTCTTAAAAATAAATAAATATTTTTAAAAAAATTTTTTGTTTTATTGGAGTAGGGACGCCTAAAGACCTCTCTGTAATCCGGATTAGAAAGAAGCAGAGGAAATTTGCCACATTTGGCAGAAGTTACACCAAAATCAGGATTAAAGGTTGATCTGCAATTTTTATTAACTTATTTTTTCAGTTATAGATGCTGTTAATTCAATTTGCGTCTCTTCTAGGGAACACACCGCAAAACAGCTGCCAGAAAAGCAGCTTTTTTGACTTATTTCTGAATTTTCAAAATTAATTTGTATAAATAAATATCATCTCAAAAAAGAAATACTGAAAAACTAAAACATTTTTGAATAACAATTAAAATTTCATGTTTTGTTATTTCGTATAGCAATATAGTACATTAAAGAACGCGTTTTGAAAAGTCATCTTTGTGGCACGAATTCAAGTTTATAAAACGAGCGCGAGCGCTTTATAAACTTTAAAAAACTTTTAAAAACTTTAAACTTTTTTTACTTTAAAAAACAAGTTCTTTATGCTATTTTTTCTACTTTACGTGTTTTACGTAATTTTTAAGTAAAAAAGTTAATTATTTAATCTTTAGGGACTTTTGCGTTAATACGAGACAGTTGGTAATAAAAATTTCACTAAAGTGTCAATGAAGTCATTGAACTTTGAAATGTTTTCAAATTTGTCTAAAATTCTGTGAAAGTAACTCACAAATGGTTCTTTTTTACCTACCGTATCGGTTATTGATTGAATAATCCATTTGGCATTAATACAGTAAGGAAAATCTCCATTTATCTCTAAATTTCCACTCCATTTGCGATTCTCAGCGACTCCTTTCATTTCATCGTTATTTCAGTCAAGCTGATTTATACACTCATCTAGCAAATAACTTGTAAATTATCGAATGCTATGGGGGTTGTAAATGGTCAAAATAAAGGCCAAAAGCTCCATTTTAGTTTCAAGTTTTACTTTAACGCTGTTCTAACCTCAAAAGAAAAGTTTGTGACGTCTACCACCGTTGTCCAGTGTCCACCCTATTTTCAAATATTTTATAGATTAATTGCGACACACACACACAAAAACACTTTGTTGAGGAATACTGCTGGTCATCAAGTGCAACAAAATTTATTCGAATTTAATTACTGTAATCTCATCGCCCACAGAAACGTGATGTTTCATTTCAGCGATAGCGTGTTACACGGTGTTACCAATCCGAAAACACTAAATTGCACTAGCTGTTACCGCACGCAATTAACGCACCCAAATCGGGCTCTGTTACCAACGTAAAGTAGAAAAAATTTATTATGTGATTAAAATTATTAACACTCCCTTTCCGTTTCCTCTTAAAAAATAAATAAAACTTTAAGACGAACATTTCTTTGTTTTATTAAAATAAGGATCCTAAAAACATCGCTGAGAATCTGAATTAAAGATATGTTCGAAAGAAGCAAAAGGAGAGGATTTGTCACCCATTAATCGTGACAGAAGAAGATACAAAAGTAGTATGTTTTTAATTAGGACTTTTTTTTGTCAAAACTACAATTTCCGAAAATTTTTTATCTCTGCCTTAATTTCGAAATTTTTGAATCAAAATTTTTATTGTTTGCTTTTACAGTTCCAGTTTTAATAACATTAATTTTAATACGTAGTAATTTTACACTAATTAAAAAAAAATTGGTTTTTGTTAGACATAAATCGCGTCAACACAACGGTTCGAAAGATATTCCTGCTTTTGTATTTAACTGTGACGTCATCTCGGGTCGGGCTTAAAACCGATCAAAGTAGTATTCGACGCGCCCAATGTATGCATTAGAAAACTAATATCTCCGAAACCACTAGCTGTATGAAACTAATTTTTTATATAAAAAACTTATTCGAAGATGATTTTTTTGTTCAAATTTTTAATAACTCATTTAGCTCGTACATAAATATTTTTCAAAAAAATCTAAAACTAACCCGAACTGTTCTATCATATAAATAAATATGTGATTATGGAGCCACTTTTTTGGTTATCATTTACTGTAAACGCTAGTTATTTCCATATTTTGAAATATATGTATTTTTCTTTTAATAAACATCTTATTTTTTTAATTTTTATTTATTTTCTGGCTTTCTTGCCCGTTACCTCTTGTCTTTCCAATAAATCAAATTTTGTTTATTAGCTATTTTGTTATTATTAAACTCAATTAAACATTGTTGTTTTTAATTTATTTATAATTATGTAATTTAATATATTTTTTATTTTTATTTTAGACTGCAGCGCATTTCCCAATATTAATTGTTTTCTGCTATCCATCTTAGGATCCGACGAAATAACTTTACCACTTTTCTTCCTACTGATGATGCATTATGGTATAAATAAATGATTGATTCGACATAAATAATCCAAGTTTATTTTGTACAAAATGTAGAATACAATAATTGTTAAAAAGACACCGATTTTAGTGTGCATTTTGTGTTCAGCTGTGCAAATATCTGTTCATGCAAATTTAATACTGTTAACAATTTAAATTGGAAAGGTACAAAATGGTATAGTTCTAAAAACGGTAAACTTAGTAAGAATTTGAAGGCAATTTACATTTTTGTAGGGATGGGATCAAAATCTTACATAAGGCTGAACGAGCAGCGTTACGCGAGTTTCTTAATATTTACATGGTCCTTCCGTGTTGCAGACTGAAAATCACACTGAAACTGAAAAATTCAAAAATAAACAACCCATTTCAAGCCTACTTTTTGTTTGCACAGTTCTGTGAAAGCAAAGAGCGCCTGAAATCAAGCTTTAAAAGAGTGACTTTCAGCAGATGCGAGCCGTAATCAATATTTTTCAGTAAAACACTTTAACAATTATCATAAGATTATATAAAGCATCAATAAATCCCAATTTTTAATTTACAATCACATAAAATCACGGCCAATTTGACATTCATAAATGGGTTTTTATTTTTTTTATGAACACATTAAATTGACATAATATTTTACAAATATTTAAGTATAAAACTTTATACATGTACAATATGCTCGTAAAGTAATGCACAGGGGATTAGCAAAGAGCAGGTACACAATTCTGTTAACACAATACAGCCCCAAAATTTTGCTGTACTCTGTTAACACATAAAAACCTAACAAACCCTAAAATTTGAGGCTTGCTAGGGGTCCCTTTAATCCCTAATACATCACTTGAGGATGAGTTTTGTACTTATTTCTAATAATATTTCTTTCGTAATATCCCTAAATATCTAACAGTTGTCGATAAAATTTAATTTCTAAAAACCCGATATTTTTACCGTGACTGACCAATGCCCAATTTCCAAAAATCGCTCCACAAGGTAATAAGACGGAAAAAACGTGAAAAAGTGTCTTATTATGATCGATTTTTGGTAATTGATAAAATCGAGATACAAAATTTTGGTTATATAGTATAAACAGCTGATTTTCAATAGTTTCAATCACAGAACACTTAACTTAAGAAGCGAAAAGTTCCTGTTATTTTACTAACAGCACAGGCCCCCTCGTGTTCAAGTGTGTTACTAATGTGAAAAGCGGGAGATTCAAAAGGATCTTAATTTTGGTTTTTACAATTATTTTTGCATATACAAGTTTTTTTGCAGATTTTGATTAAAATAGCACTATTATATAATAGTGATATTTTAATCAAAATCTGCAAAGAAACTTGTAAATGTTAGTAACTATTTTAAAAAAATAACATGTCTAATTTTTATTTTATAGCTATTTATTATGAAAACAAACAATATTTGCTGAAAGGAAAATTTATTATATCAAATTAATGAATAAAAATAACAATAAACTCCAAAATAACTAAAATAAAAAAACTTAACAAAAATATTTGGTTTGGTATGGTGATAATGCAACACACAAGTGCCAGAGTTTTCAAGTCAAACCTACAGCCTCTGGCATGACTTAACGACCATTGCTGGCCGGGACCGACGGCTTAACGTCTCCTCCGAAAGACACGATATATACATATATACAAATAAATATAAAATAATACATATCACATGCAGACGAAAATAAAAAAAATTCTCAACATAAAAATAATAAAAAAAAATATATAACATGAATAACAAGATTATATAATAACTGAACAACAAAATAAAATAATTCTAGATAAAAAAACAAAAATTTAATTCACTGCACTTTCAATAACTATCAGGTACACTTCACTTCACTTTCAGTCTTTTCATTTTCTGGACATGGCCGGGTGTTACGGATTTTGATTTCTGCTTATCTTTTACGTACTTTTGTATTAAAAAGGCTGTGCACCAATTTAATATTAAAAGGTCGCAATCGTGATTCATGCAATACCTTTGCCCAAAATCAAACTGGGTTTTATAAAGTTCCTTAAACCTGTCTTCCAACATTCCCTGGTAAGCACAGGTGTTAAGAAAACCATACAAACTTGTGTGAATGTTTTGGACAAGTTGCATTACATACTCACTAGCATACGTCAACCGTCGCTGGTCGTCGAATTCCTTGAATGTGACAAAGAGATGGTGTTCTGTGGGCTCCTCAGAAAATAACTTTTTCCGACAGGGTCCACACACTGGAATTTCGATTTTCTTCAGCACGTACCCTGCAACATAAGCTAAACCTTGACTATTTTCACAACAAAGTTCTTCTTCCTGCAATGTGCTGAAGTCCATCTCAGTAGGTGATACCAATTCCAGATCTCTCTCCTCACTCTCTGAAAACATCAACAAATTTCTCAAGTTTTCCAAAGGTGTGCACTCATCATCCTCACAGTTACCACCAGAGCCTTTTGGAGAGACCAAATTGTTGACCACAACTGTTTTCAAGGCAGCTGTAAACTGGTGACAAGTGGGATTGGAGTTGGAAACACCGTGCTGTCGAATGCTGCAAAATAGATTTTCCACCGGGTCTTGATTTAAACCACGTAAGTTTAAATAGTCAAATCCGTCAATGTTTTTGAGGTGGTCCCAAAGAAAAATAACAGATTTGATTGTCGTTTGCCAACCTTTGACAAATGAATACTGATTGGTGCAATCAGTACCATTGTTCAAATCTATTAATCTCCACTGGTCCATTTCTGTTAGCAATTTTGACCAAAATGCCAAATGGGGTGACTCATTCGTCAAAGCACAACGATACACTTTCGAATCGGGTGCAAAAAGACGCGAACTGTTCAAAGAGTCAAACAAATCATCAATTTTTTTGACGAATTCTGCCGTAAAAATTGAGTCAGCTGGCAACTTATCTGTAAAAACAGAAAAAGTTTCAATGGCACTTGCCACTGAGCTACTTAACTGAGCAGCAGCCACCTTGACTTTCATTTTTACATAGGAATCTTTAAAATTGAAATGCTCTTTTTTCAACTTAGGCAACGATTTGAATTGTTTTTGCTGGTCAAGATTAAAAACAGCCTCAATGTGCTCAAATTTGGCAAATTTATCAGAATCAAATTGGATCTTACAACGCAATAACGAGTTTCTGGTGTTTTTAAGTAAATGAGGGACATCAAAAATTGTGACAATGGGACGATCATTAATAAAAAAATAATAGGAACCTCGTCGGGGGTGTGGTTCAGCACAAAGCTGAGACACGGCTTTTTGATTTGTAGACCCTTGATCACAAACTGTGGCCACAACTTCAAGACCGATTCCCTGAAGTTGACCTATTATTTCTTTAATAATTAATCTTAGATTGTCAGCTGCAATCGTGTGACTTGTGAAATAATAAGCAACCACCTGCTTCCATTGCTTTCTGATACCTCGGACCATAAAAACAAGAGCATGGTTGGCTGCCTTGTTTGTCCGACCTAATGAACCCAAATCTTCAAAACCACTAATTAATTGCTGATGGGCCTCATAATGAAATCCATGAGATAACAAAAATCAAAGTACAGAATCGATCTGTCCTCTTCTTTTTCATGATTTCTCCCTTTAAATGATTCAAAATTGCATTATTAATTCCAGGTCCAAATGGAATTTTAGACAAAACAGCTTTCAAGGTTCGTGTAGAAGGCAACTGAAAATATGTTTGCAAATATTTATACAAGCGTGGACTCCGTTTGTACATAGACAAGGCAAACGCCTTATCTTCAGGAGTCCACCTCCGCGCTGTCGGATGTTTGTTAATGTTTCTCAACTGCGAATTGATGAAATCCTTCGTTACAGAATTCAGGTTTTCATCAATGAACTCGAATTTTCCGGACTTGTATAAATTTTGCAAAATATTCACTTTGTGCTTTTCTTGTTGCAACAATTTTTGCAACTTTGACAAACGTGATGTTACATTTCGATGAATTTTATACATCTGTTTCTCCCGTGAAGTTAAATCTGCCCTTGAAAGTTTCATTTTGTGTAACATGCCATTTTCAGAACTGTCTTTCAAAAACGCAAATTTGTTGCACCTCTCATTGATCGTATTATGATTACCCTGAACAGAGTAATTGTGATCTTGAAGGCTATTGTTGCTTATTATTTCATTATTTGAAATAAGAGGAGGATCAACAAGACATCTCTCATTAGATGTTGAAGGCAAAGAACAACTGTTGGATGAAAATTCTGTTGAATTTTCTACTAAACAATTTTCTGATAAAGAAATTGTTTTTTGTGAAACTTCAACAGATTTCTCCTGCAAAGGCGCATCATAAAACCTTGGGACTACATTTGGAATCAATTTATCCTTCCTTTCATTTACAAAATCGCGGACTTCAAAATGATCCTCACAAATTCGCCAAAATTTTGTACTCACAGAATCCTGCACATCGCAAACATTCCTCCATAAGTTGTGAAGCTTTGGGTCCTTAGGGAAAGTGAAGAAGTGTTTGTTAATTCCTTCAGAACGGTTCGGCACATAACCATTACTACACCCAGGGTATTTGCAGGAATATCTTCGGTAGCCAGCCATAATTTCAGTATGCGTAAGATGCAGAAATCAAAATCCGTTCAAACGTTAAAAGTTTAACGAATCTACAATAAAAAAATCGTAACTAACCTAACAAAATTTTCCACGTGCAACAAAATACTTATCTGTTTTACATTAAAACGAAAGCCCAGCCAGATCCAGAATAACTCGTATATTACTTAAAAAGCTAGAAAAAGTAAATTGTGAGTTTTTATTTATAATTTTTGAGCATTTTTACTTACAACAACGCGCGAAAACAAACACCACCTGTCACTCCATTTCACGCATGAAATGTTTTTCTGGGCAGTGGCGTACCCTCAAACCTAAACTTTATTTGACAAATTTAATCAATGAAAACATGAATTTATATTAATCGTGACATATACACTAGTATGATGTAAATAAATTTTAAAAGTTTTGTTGTATTACTATTAATTTACCATTATTGTAATTTAAGTTTATTCTTCCAGATCCCTCCAACTAGGTACGCCACTGTTTCTGGGGGATTCTGTTAGAAACCTAAATCACTAACCCAAATGCGCGTTATTTAAATTTCTGTAACCTGATTGGTTGTTTCCTTTTCCCTCCCTCGAAGTTAAAAACCTCACCTTAGATACCAACGAACTCCTATGCTCAGCAAAACGCGCGCATCTCGTTTCACCCCCGTGGTTTCAATCACTTCCAGACCAGAAACCAGTCAAAAGCAAAACTAGATTCCTAAGACCGCCATCGCCATCTTGAAAAGCACGTTTTCAAGATGGCGGCAAGTACAAGAATTTTGACTGGCTTCTGGATTATCTTTCGAAGTTATAAAAATTACTGAACAAAACCATGAGCATTTATATAATTTACGTCGATAGTATAAAGCTAAAAACCCATCCCTACTAGAGTTAGTCAATCCTGAAAGCTTATATTTAATTTGTGCATTTGAATCCACTTATTTTGGCAAATCTGTAAGTCAGTTGCTTTGATTGTGCCCCTACAGAAGTGCTCTGTCAGTGTCGAAATTTCCAGAGTCTTTGGTTTCTACCAATTTTTTTGATCTTCGGTTCTTTCAAATTCGATTATAATATCACAATAAAATTTCTTAAAGGAATGGTTAACGGAATGTATTTTGTTACAATTTTTTTAATCAATCACGAGCCCTTCACATCCGTTCCATTCTAAATACTACATAATATAATAATAAGGCATAGACAAGTTAGCGTATATGTTAATAGTTTTAAATATTCGTAAACAAACAGTAAAAACCGCCAAGTTTTTAACCATTTTAATCAATTAAAGGCAATAACTTCAGTTACAAAATAATTTGGCAGTTATTACACTAAATATCTATTTCTATCTTTGTTATTTAAAATTAATCAGAAACCGATAAAAACCGGATTAAAATGGTTAACACACACACACCAAAAAACCAAAATAAATTAGATGATATGTGTCAGTAATGGCTATGATTGCACTAAAATATGCCAACGACAAATTTGTTGTTGTTGTGTTTCTTTCATGTCCATCCAATGCGCCAATTCCTCAGCCCCACTCGAATTTAACCCTAAACTAAACCAACCTACCATTTCTTTCTTCTTTGTTACACCTTTCCGGTTATAAACCGCCACCATTAAAGTCACATCAGCTAATTGAAATAGCGCCACCTACCGGAAAAAACTCTCTCAAACACCCAGCCTTAAAGCCCAACAACGACTTACTTGAAACACGAACGTTTCCTTAAAAAGGGGATTTGGTTGTCCTCTTCTGACTGTAGTTTTACTATGAGCTAACTCCTGACCAGTACTGCTAACCAAATTCAGTTTAACATAAGTGTCCGGTGCCCGATTTAACGCCAAATTACGAAAATGTGACCCTTTTACTACTTCTATACTGAGTCGGCCTGTCGTGGCGTTGTAACACAGCCCTAGAAGAAGTTCCGGGACGCCCCCATGTTGCATGGAATGGGTTGAACCAGTACTGTCTGACCGGGCAAGACTAGTTAACTCTCCTGCACAACCAGTCAACTATAAAAAAAAATAAAAATTTTGTGTTTGAGAAAAAACGTTTTGGTTTACTGTTGTGTCCACTCTCGGTTCGAGATTAAGCCAGAAATTGTTCTCTAATTCGAGATTAATGTGAGTGAATCCCACAACAGCTTCTCCGATTAGTCGCTCTCGACGCATTCGTTCGCAGCCGTAGAGTCTTAGTCGTATCCCCATCGAATTCACATCCTCTGTAATTCACTGAGATTAATTGGGTGAGGGATTAAATCAAGGGTTAATCACCTGGATTGACCCGATGTAAGACGAAGCTTTCCATATATTGGGGATTTTCACCTGATCGTATCTTTGTTTTATGTTTTTGCTTCTTGCTAGGCAATAAAATCAACCGCACCTAGAAAAGGTCAGCAACTTTTTTATTTGACGAGAAACGACAAGATAATACGAAATGGAGAAGTTAGAAAAAGTTGGGAATTTTATTTGTTTTGGCAGATGAAGGAAAACGGGGATTTCACGGGGATGAAAAAAGTTTTGATGTGAATAATCCAGATGGGCTTGGTTTGTCGAACGTTTTACACAAAAAGTTATTTAGTCGGGTAGATTTATCAAATTGTACCTAGAAATAAAAAGATAATAAAGCGGCACCAGTGGCAAATTCTGAAAACTAAAAAACTGTAATTTATTGGTCAAATTGACTTCAAATAGAAGACAAAAAGAAAAATTAAAAATACAATATAAATTTTAAAATATAAAGGAACATGGATGACACCGGACAGAAAAACAATAAATCAAATTGACCAATTACTGATAGACATACAAAATGGAAAAAACCTTCAAAACGTAAAATCCTATAAAGGCGCGAACGTAGATTGCAATCATTTTATGGTAAGAATAAAATTAAAGCAAATTACACCAGCTCATACAAATAATAACATTCTGAAAAAAATAGCAACAAGACAATATCGTATAAAAATCAACAAAGAAAAATCTACAACACCGATAGAAAAAAAAACAATAAAAACAAGAAGCTACTAGAACAATAAAGAAAAAATAAGAGGCAATAGAAAAACTAATTAAACAAGCAATCAAAGAACAAATTAAAGAGAGGAATACAAAAAAAACAAAAGAATGATACGATGAAGAATGTAGTTTGCATAAACAGAAAAAGTTCACAGCAAGGAAAAGGATGCTCGAAAAAAATATGCAGAAGAGCCAGAAAGAATATAAAAAACAATGAGCAGAACACAGAAAAATTTGCAGAAAAATTTTCAGAAAGAAGAAAAGAAAACACAACGCTAAAAATAGAAGATATAGAAGAAAATTACAAAAATAAAAAGATAAGAAACTTCTAACAAGGATTTCAACAAGGCTAAAACCATATTCGGTCAAGATAAACATGGCCAATTAGTGGGAAGGAAAGAAGAAGTAATAAAAGTAACAAAGATGATGGGCTTTTAATAGGAATATTTTGAAGAAGATTTAAATGAATTGTTGACAAAAAAACAGTTAAAAAAGAGGAGAACAACAGAAACTGACAAGTTAAAAATATTATAGAAAAACAACAAAAGCTCAGAAGAAGACAACATAAAGGAGAAATGATAAAATACGGAAAAGAAACAATGACGAAAATGATATATGACTTAATTAAAAATATATGAATAAAAGAACAAATGCCGCAAGCATAGAGAACAGCAATATTATGTGCAATCCTTGTAAAAGGAGACAAGACAAAATGTGAAAATTATAGAGGAATAGCGTTAGGTACTAAACACTATATATAAGATAGTGGCTACAGTAGTAAATAATAAATTAAAAGAGCATATAGAAAAAGTAGTAGGCGAATACCAGTGTTGTTGTAGAAAAGGAAGATCCGTAGTAGAGCAAATATTTTTATTATAACAGATACAAGAGAGAAGTCACCAACAAGAATTAAAAACTAACTTGCTTTTTATCGACTTCAAGATGGCTTACGACAGCATAAACAAAAAGGAATTATACCAACCGTTGAAACACACAATAAAATGGTGAGATTAGTAAAAATGACATAGGAGAAAACCCCAAATAGGGTTCGGGTTAATGGAAAACTGTCAAAAAAAGTTTGAAGTGTTTGATAGCTTAAGACCCACTTTCTTTGACATTGTTTATAATCGCTTTAGAAAAATATAAGGACAAAGCAATATATATAGACAAGATCTACTTTTTCTTCAACAACATCAATGCTTTGCATTTGTAGGCGACACAACACTTATAACAAGAACCAAAGAGGAGTTATCAAGAGTAACAAGAACGTTGACTATAAACGCGAAAAAAATTTAACTGAAAATCAATGAAGAAAAAACTAAATTTATGATAAAAAAGATGAAGTATTTAAAGAAGACAGATATAGAAGCAAAAGTAAACTAAAGAAAGAATTACAAATTCAAAAAAAGCAAAAGCAAGAATAGCATGGTAATATACGCTTGCGAGAGATGGACACTAAGAAAACAAGAACGATGCTGCGGATATGAGAAAGAAAGGTTCTACGGAAAATTTATGGAGAGAAAAAAGTAAAAGAAGAAAGCACTAAATAAAAAAGAATGGCGAAAAATCGCCAATCAAGTCATAAGTCTACAAGTCTTGTAGTGATTATATACCGGATGTCCCAAGTTTTACCTTCACCCCCATTTTTAGCCTTAATTTTTATTATAAAAAAAATGTAAGTTACTGAGTATATTAAAAGAGGGGATTACTTCAATCGTACATAATTACATTTTGATATCATTTTATTTATGGCTATAAAATAAAAAAAACGTTTTTGCAAAATTTTTAAACGTCTAATTTTCACAATAATCAATCAAAAATTTATTTTCAAATTGATCTGTATTTTTATTTTTGTAAAAAAATTGTTAAATTTTGAATAAAACCAAATTTTAGATTACGGATTTAGAATTTAGGTCGTCTTTACTCTGCCATAAATTTTACTCACAAAGCGAGGTAGATAGACTGGATTTATGATCTAACCCACACTTACCAGGACAGTACTAAGCAAAAGCTAAAAAAAAATTATGAAAATTAAAAGTTTAAAAAAGTATTTTTATTTAATTTACTTAACAAATAAAAGTATTTTTACAAAATATGCTCAAAATGCTGACTTTCTCGATTCCGGCAGCTCCGAATTCTTCTATTGAAATTGTTTTAAATTATGTTACCGTAATTTCTGTTAATTATTTCGAGAAAGGCATTTTGTATTTGTTGCCTCCCTTGTGGTTGGCTCTTCTTAAAATACTATATCTTTAACTGTGCTCCACAAATAAAAATCCGAAGGCGTAATATCGGGAGAGCGAGCAGGCCAGGAAATTAAAACCACTAACAAACAATAGAATTGGTAAATTAACAGGTAAACTAATAGGTAAATACTAAATTAATATAAAGAAAATACTAAAAATTACGCTAAAATTAACTAGCTAGGTAATTAATTTTGGCAAAATCACTCTACAAGGTCCTATTCAAAACTGAAATGGTTTGTTCTAAGTTTGATGACTTACCTGAAATAAAATGTTTTTTTTAAATTTTACCCCTAAAAGTGAAATCAATTTAATCCTTTTATCAACAAACACAACTTTAAATTTTTCAGAATTTAAGTGTTTCGAATAAGAAAGTGCATAATCCTACCCTGGAATTTCTCCACTACAATTTCAAACATCTGGGAATAACAATAGACACGCGCCTAATTTTACAGCTGGTACCATAAATATCGGCATTCACAATCCAAAATAAATTCGTCAAAATAAAGAGCTTTAATATCAAAATAAAAATTAAAATAAAATTACAATTATTTTAAAAAATGTAAGGGCATGACGAGATGTGGGGCAACAAAACGTAAATATGGACGAAACATAATCTAAATTCATAAATAAACTTTTGAGTAAAATACAAAAAACTAGCGATTTAATTAAATGACTTGAAATTTGAACAGGATGTAGTCCTTTTTTCAAAATTTTTGTTCAAATAGAAACTTGGGACACCCGATATATAACTTTCAATTTTTTTTAAAAAAAAAGGGCAATCAAAAATTTTGTTTTTTTTTTTTAATTAAATTGTTTGTCTGGTAAGTTTTCTTTGTTGATTTTAAAAATTCGGTAAATTTACTCGACTAATAATCAAATTTAGATGTGAATAATCTTTATGGTTCTGGGGTTCTGGTTACCTGTGTGTGTGTGGGTTGACCGCGGTCCCTACTGGGTATATCTCTTGCCTGAAGAACATGAACCGTCATTTTCCGCATGGGAGCGTCATACAAAAGAGCAATTTCCAGCTGACCACATTTGTTGACTAGCTGCGTTTCAGGTTCCGATCTAATACAGCACATTAGATCATTTCTCTCATCCGTATCGGTGTTCATTACGACAATACACTGTGAAATTAATTAATTAACTTGTAATTAACAGCCCTAATTAACGTTGTCTTTTTCCACCGAAATTACTTACGTCTCGGTTGCTGTTTATATCCGTCTGGACGATAGTAGACGAAGTTTCCGTTTTCTGATAATCAATTCCTTGATTGTCAATTTTTGTTTCTCTGAGATCTGTTGGAATCCTCCTAACACAAAAAAAAACAGTATTTTTTAACAAATTTTTAACACCCGGTCAAGTGTAATTGCCACGAACGACTACTTTGAATGTCGTGCTCCCGTCTTATCAACCCCTGACTTAAAAAGATCTTGACCTGGACAACTTATTAAATTCTTTTACCCATGGTTGTTGTCGTTGATCTGTGCTGTTACTCGAGTTGCTGGAACACCGTGTTTTTCTCCAACGGAACTTGTAGTGGAGCTGCAACACGAGCTGTTGCTACTAACACCGACCCTGCCCTTTTCAACCAAAGAAATAAGGTCGTGCACTTGTCGTGGTGGGTAATAAGGTCCCGTTGTACCGGACGATAATGTAGAATTTTGACGGAATTTTGAACCACCCATTTCGGACTCGGAACTTGAATCGCCGCCGTCAAACGAATATGCTTTCACTGCAAACGAAGAAATCAATTTTCAATGGGTTACTAGGCTTGAATATAGACCACATTACAAATGAGAAGTCGAAACAGGGGGTATCGATCACAGTCTCAAGGCTACAGTAATGTAATTATTCATCAGGTGGAACAACTCAATCATATTTTTTTTTATTTAAAATCAAAAGTTTTGTGGTTTTGTGTAGTACATTGCTGAACTATAACGATAGGACACAAAAAAAGTTTGTAGAAACGAATTACTGAAAATGGAAAATTCGTCATAGATTTTGCAATTAGCAAGAACCTGAAAATGAAAAGTACTACATACAAACACAAAAATATTTTTAAAAATATAAAAAAAAATATTAGGTTTGTTCTAAGAACAATTCAGAACAGTTTTGAATTAGACCTAGAAACGAACCTATTATAAAGAAACATGAAAGTAAGATACTGAATGAAAGTAAACCAAGTAGATCACATTGTGATAGAAATAAACAATAAAAAAAGTGTTCAAAATATAAGATTTTATAGAAGGGTAAACGGTCTGATTACTTTATTGTAGGTATAAAATTAAAACAAGAATTACCAATCAAAATAATGCAATATAAAACTGTGAAAACTAAACAATAAAAAAAAGTACAAGAGAACAGTAACAGAAAGTTAAAAACTACAAGAGTTTGATAGAAGTGTTGAAAAGAAATAGGAAACGATAGAAAAAATAAAAAATAAGCAATCAACAAACAAATAGTAAAAAAGAAAAACAGAAAGACAAACAATTACTACGATATAAAATTCAAACAAATTTAAAACATGAAAAACATAGTACAACGCTAAAGTATTAAAAAACATTAAAGATAAATACAAAAACAAACAGATAAAAACCTTTTATTAAAAACGTAATTATTAAGCAAAAAAACTACACAAAAAAAATATTTGTTCAGGATAAACGTAGTCAACTAGCAGGAAAAGAAGAAGAAGTAATAGAAAGATAGAACAAATATTTCAAAAAAGTTTTAAATAAATCATTAAAAATAGAAAAAACAATTAAAGAAAAATGGAACAACAGACAACACCAACATTTGATAAACTAAAGAACAATGTCGAAAAATTGAAAAACATAAAATAAAAACCCAAGAAAAGAAAACATACGCGGAGAAATGATTAAACATAGAAGAAACGTTGATGAAAAAAAAAAGTACGAAAACTACCAAGAAATTGAGCTGCTGAACGCATACAAAATACAAGCAACACTAAAAAATACTAAACTAACAAAACATACATACGAAAAAAATTAGTAGGTCAATACCAGTTAGTTTTAGAAAAGAAAAGTCGGTTGTAAGCCACACGTTTTTATTGCAGCAGTTACAAGAGCAATCTAAAGAAAATTATTTACTTACTTGTTTTGACTTTAACACAACTTAAGACAATGTAATTAGAAAACAATTATATCAAGCTATAAAAAATCTTGAATCTATCAAAAAATTAATAAAATTAGTTAAAATGATTTTGGAAAAACTATAAATGAAATTAGAGTACATGTAGTGCTATCAAAGACTTAAAGTGACAGTCTAAGAGAAAAAGCTCTACTTCTGCTATTACGTCTACTTTGTAATAGCACTTTGCCATCAAAAGCACCAAAAAAAAAATTATAAAATTAGTTAGAACGACTTTAAAAAACCATAAATAGAATCTGAGTCTACGTAATGTTATCAAAGATTTGAAGTATTTTAAAGTTTTTAAACAAAAAGCTTCACTTTTGTCTACTTTATCTAAAACAGCACTTTTCTACCAAAGGCATCAATGCTTTGCATAGCAGACGTCACACTTATAACAAAAAGGGAACAAGAAGAACTGGTAATAAGAGGTGTAACAAGATCATATCAAACACTGCAAGAAATGAAATTGCAAATTATCGGCTTACGAATTGAAAAAAAAAATCAAAAAACATAAAAGAGATAAAAGCAAGAAAAGTGACTATAAAAAAAGTGACAGAAATTTTGAGTAGAAAAACAATTAAAAAATTTGGGAAAAATGTAATGACACAAATAGTAAACAGGAAATCACAGCACAAAAAAATAGATGAAGGGCCAGTATAAAAATAGAAACAGAAAAGAACACAACAGACAAAAAGGTAGACTGAAAAAAAAATGGAAGCAAAAGATAATAAACAATTTTTAACAACTAAAAAATAAATCAGACAATAGCTCAAGAATAGCAACTAAAGAAAAAAATGTGAAAGAAATTTTGAGTAAAAGAAAAATAATTAAAAAGTTAGGAAAAAGAAATAATGACACGAATATTATAGAAAAAATTACAGCACAAAGAATTAAATAGATGGGCTATTATAAAAATAAAAGAAAAGAGATTACTTTAAAAAGTATTAGATACAGGATTAAAACACAATAGACAAAAAGGTAGGTTGGAAAGAAATGGAAGCAAAAGGTAGAAAACAACCTTTAACAACTAAAAAATAAAATAGGGAATAACGCAAGGGTAGCGGATATAGAAAAAACTGAAAGAAATTTTGAGTAAAAGAACAGATAAGGAGTTAGGAAAGAGGAATAATGACACGTATATTATTAAAAAAATTACAGCACAAAAAATTAGATAGATGAGAAAAATAACAAAAATGGAGAAAAACGGACTACCAAAAAAGGTATTAGAAACAAGACAAGAACACAACTGGCGAAGAGGTAGACTAACAGAAAAATGAAAGCAAGAGGTAGAAAACAATCTTTAACAACTAAAAAATAAATCTAGAAATAGCGTAAAAATAGCGTAAAAAGAAATGTGAAAGAAATTTTGATTAAAAAAACAAATAAAATTTTGAAAAATTTATAATAACACGAATACTATAGAGAAAATTAAAGAACAAATAATGAGCTAGATGGGCTATATATAAAAATAAAAAAACAGACTGTTAAAAAAATATTAGAAATAGGACAAAAACTCAACAGACAAAGGGGTAGGCTAAAGAAAAAATAAAGGCAAAAGGTAGAAAACGATCTTTAACAACTAAATAATAAATCTGTGAAAGGACAAACCGTAAAATCGAAAGAGTGGAAAAGATCGTTAATCAAGCCATAATCTTAGAAGACTTGTATTGCTTTGCATTGTTGGCAAAACTTGGCACACCGCTGAACCGTAAAGGTCTGTTACATCTGACTTACAGCACTTTGAAAGTTTATTGTTTCTGAAAGTATTGTGAAAAAAGTAAAACATGCATGATGTATTACCAGTAAATAATAAATCTAACTCTGAGTCAATATTATTGAAAACGTTTGACGTCACTGAAAATCAATTACTTTTTTCTGTTTTCATTTCCTGAGATCAATAAAAATAAAGTTTCTGAAATTTTATTTCTTCTATTTATAGAAATGAGAAATAAGTCAAAAACGTTGGCGTTGTTAAATTTTCTATAATTTGAGCACAGTTAACGGAAGCTTAAAGTTAATCACTTCTGTCATGTTTGAATTAAAAAGCATTGCGTGATGATTCTTTATAATATAAAGTCTCTGGGTACATCCAACGTAATTCAATCAAGCTCATCTCTTATGTAAATTAAATAGAAACTGATTAAACCCGTGGATTTTATCATGTCAAAATTTTTTTGTCACATAGAAGGATTCAAATAAATTCAATTTAGTCTGCATGCCACATCTTGAATACAAATTTTAATAAACCGGTCATTGTGTCGTCAAGAAAACCCCTCAAGCCCCCATTCCAATCAACGTTACACAACCATTAAACGTCAACTAAACATCAATTACGCAATTAATTTCTGGTATTACATACCTAACTTGTGCTTGAGTGGGGCTGGAGTAAAAGAGGGTGGTGGCACTGGTGGTGAAGGGACGGGGCGGGAGGACACGGGAGGGCAAGCCTCGTCGCAGCATCCCATGCCCCCCACAGAGCCCCACCACCATCGTTTGTTTTTTATGTAGAGGAGGAACACGAGGAGGAGGGCGCCCAAACCGGCGATGGCCCCCAACAATGTGCCGCCATCTGTACCTGAAAAAAAACAAGATTTGAAAATCCGGTGCACTCTCCGGAATATTCCGGCAAATGCTTGATTAAATATTATTCAGTTATTTCGCAGATGCTCGCTGTTTGCTTATTCCTTGAACAAACTTTGATTCCTCTAATAGAGAAATTTAGAGGAAATGTTTGTTTTCTCGGCAAACAATCTACATATCGGACATGAAACTTGACTCTTCTCCCAAAAATTCGATTAAACACTGAAACGAAGAATTGATTTTGAATAAACCTCAGCAAATTTACTCAACCAAATTGAATTGTTCAGTCCTTTGAGAATCAAACCGAATCTCTTAAACCGTATTACGTAAATTTTCGGAAAAAGCCACATTTTTAAATTAATTAAATGTTTGAAAATAAAGCCCTGTTCACAACACAATTAAGAAACTTAAGTAATTAAAGCTTTATTTACATAGATAGATTCACAAACGTTATCTTATCTCTACTACTGGTTTTTCTAAAGTAACAAGAAATTTTGGTTGTCGGTGGCAAAATTATCATCTCTATACATTATTGTCGTTTTCAAACTAAGTTAAAAATAAAAGCCCGTAGCTTTTATTTAGTCAAACAATTTGACTGGTGACAGCTATTTGCAGTTGTTAAAAGACTTTATTGACCCTTAATTACTCAAGCTCTAGAAGAAGACATAAATCTCCATAAAAACCAACTTTTCATTCAACAAGATTGAGCACTTCTCCATTGTCTTGTACGAATACGCGATTTCTTAAATGCTCGTTTTCCCAGACAATAGATAAGGCAAAGAGGTCCCATTGAATGGCTACCTAGATCTTCTGATTTAACCCTTTTGGATTTCTTTTTGTGGGGCCACTTAAAGTCCAAGGTTTACACAACACCATCTGAATTTCTTCAAGTGCTTCGAGAAAAAATCGTCGCAAAATGCCGTTTGATTACGCCCGAAATGTTGCAAAACGTAAGGCAAGCTTTTGAGAATCGTTTGTATCATTTTATGGAAGTTAGGGGAGATCATTTTAAGCAATACATTTGTTAAATTAAATTAGTTTTTTATAACCACTTTTGTTTGCTTTCACAGTAGTCTACGCAAAAATTTCAAAAAAGAATCGTATAACATTTATAAAAGATACGTGGTTGTATAAACAATAAAAGCAGCTTTAAACTAATGTGTCACTCGATCCCACTTGTTATTTAAATTTTTGGAAGGAGTGGCTCTGGACGCTTGAGAAATGTAGTAATAACTTTAAAACTATAATAAAATTTGGTCCCCCTCTAGGCTAAAATTGACTGATTTTAGCAATTTTTCAAAACTTGGATAAAATCGGAATTTTAGGAGGCCCAAATTTTAGTTGAGAGTCTCAACTAAAATTTGGGCCTCCCAAAATTCCGATTTTACACAGGGTGTCTCAACTTGAGACACCCTGTACTTTGAGGTACATTATCTCGTTGTAGTATTTGGTATAAAATAAGTGTCTATAATCTTGAATTTATTTTTTATTTTTATGAAATGGCACAACTGGGAGATTACTTTTATGAATCCGTAATGAAATAAAAACCTGCCGCTATAATTTTTTAGTGTTTTTCTTCCAGAATCCACCTGATCTAACAAAAAGGGTTTAAACGACTCTTTAACTCTCTTTTATAGCCCGTTCTAAACCGCTATAATGTTCGCAATTGCTTTAATAACAAAAATGAAAACAAAAAACCAATTGCATTTATTTTACAAGATGCGAATGACCTGTTTTTATTTCGCAGTCTGGAATTAAAGGCGCCGAAATGGCGGAATGATAATAGAATGTTGTACAAAATTACAAAGGGTATAACAGCAAATGTCCCCATAAATTAACCAGTGTAGTGCACACGATACTAATTAGCTTTTTGGTTACAAAATGACAGTATAAATTACGTTGGAAAGAAGTCAAGGACCTAACTAAACTAGGACATTTCGGAATTTTTAAGGACTAGACAAACTTCCTGGCGTCAGAGTTTGTCTAGGCTAGAGGTGAGTGACCAGCTTTTCGTCTGATAAACAAACTAAAAAACGTGATGAATATTCTAGCTTGGCTGCAGATAAAATGAATTGTTAATTAACTTTCAGATAAACAAAGGTGTGCTGCACAAAAGAAAGGATTAGTTTGTCTGTGCTTATTTTTTAATTAAATTTTAGTACGTCATAATGACTCGACCAGGTTTCAATTGTTTCCGATATTTGTCCAATTAGCACAATTGCAAGCCATTAACAATCGATTGATAGCGAGCTACGGACGTCATAATTTTGACCATCTATGTTTTAAATTCATTTTTAGAGAAAATTTACACAGAAAAAAATTTAGAGCATATTTCACAATTTGTGGCGACGGCAACAAGAAAAATGTATTAATTTACAATTACGTAACTTAAAGTAATTATACAAAATTTTCACAAATTACGTAAGATGAATTCCTTATTATAGAGCATTATCAGGTTGTTACAGGTCTTGCTGTTAATGTTAAGGTATTTGCTAAAATAAAGTAATTAAAACCTTGTCACTTTTGACATTAAAATTTTATATTTTTGAAAACTTTAGATTTATACTTTTAATACTTTTAATCTAATAATAATATAGCTACATATAATACAATTGATACATATTTTTTATTTTTTCTCAAAAAAATTTATTTTCAGCATTATTAGCCCCCAAAATGCTTCAAAAATACACTTTATTTTTTTATCTAATAAAGTACTTGCTCGATTTTGATGAAACTTGGTATACTCATTCTGTATTAAATAACCACCTTACAGTGTTAATTGTAGTATTGTAAGACATTTTAAAAAGGGACTACGAAGGCCCCCTCAACACATTGCTTCATAGCTTTGTAGCACAAATTAGTTTAACGTTGGGGTTTCTACACTTTGAAAGCCCATTCAATTTAGAAATTTTTTTGTCTCTTACAATGTATAAAAGATAATTATTTTTTTATGTCAACATTTAAAGCGTCTGGCAATAATTACCGACGCCAGAAAGTGTCTGGTAATATTGATTATTAGTTTTAAACAATATTTTGTAAAACATATATAAAAATTAGCCTTTAGATTTTAAGTAAAATAAGTAATATTTTTATTTACCTGTAACACTTGGTATCTGAGAATTGGCCCACGGCACAACCTAGCAGGTATATGTATAGTCGGCCCAGGTTCGAATGGCCACTCTGACTTAAATCGTAAATCTTTACATAATAGATCTCCTGCTGCGGTGCCAATTGCAGTTAACAGGTACTTTAGTTGGGCTGGGGGTTTTTCAGGTAGATTTCAGATGTTTCTCATTTAATAAATAAGAGATAATGGAAAGTACATGGTAACATAGATGTTTTAAATTCATTTTTAGAGAAAATTTACACAGAAAAAAATTTAGAGCATATTTCACAATTTGTGGCGACGGCAACAAGAAAAATGTATTAATTTACAATTACGTAACTTAAAGTAATTATACAAAATTTTCACAAATTACGTAAGATGAATTCCTTATTATAGAGCATTATCAGGTTGTTACAGGTCTTGCTGTTAATGTTAAGGTATTTGCTAAAATAAAGTAATTAAAACCTTGTCACTTTTGACATTAAAATTTTATATTTTTGAAAACTTTAGATTTATACTTTTGCTTTTAGTTGTACGTAAAACGTTGTATGTATCACGGGTATAATTATCACTAACAACCCTCAGGAATAAACTGTTATATTTTTATTAAAGAATACAGAATATAGCAGAGACCAAATAGCAATGAATTTACGTCATCACCCACTTATTAGCTCTACATTCATATACTAAAGCAAACAGATATAATTAATTGCCTACATAATACAGTGTTTATTATTTATTCATTTTTATAATGACTAACTAATTGGGATTTTTTGGTTGTTGGGTTTTATTCCCACATGGTCCAAAACATTTAGTTGGCAATAATAAGTGTCAGTGTCAGTGTCATCAAAGTTTTCAATTTTTTAAAATGAATGCATTTTCTAAAGTAAGAAGATCGACGCTAACCAGAGCTATAACGCAACATATATGTAAATCTGGAACAAAAATTAAAGAAATCGCTGACGATAAAAATACTAAATTCAAAATTATAGCTTGTGTTGCAGATATTTTTTCGGTAAGTTTAATATTAACACGAAAGTTGAACTTGCTTTTGTAATTATGTAGGTATCGATTCCAGAAGTTTACAAAATTATGAACGAAGGGTTAGAAAACGTAAAACCAACAGTTGAGGGGTGAGATAATAACAAGAAAAAACATTATAATTTTATTTTTAAGAAAGATTTGCAAATTTGCAAAAATTTGCGAACAGTACACTACAAAATTTTAAGATCCATGGGCTATAAATACAAAATTGTTAATAACCGCAAACAGCTTTGTGAACCAAAGCATATCTTATCTCTTAAAATCAAGTTTTTAAGAAAATATTTGCAATACAAGGAACAAGACATAACTTTTATTTATTTGGACGAAACCTGGATTTATAGAAACAGAACTGCTGTTAGAAAATATACAAAGGAATTTGAGGACAAACATACATTACCTATCAAAAACAACCAAAAAAACGCACAATACTAAGCACTGTGAAAAAATCATATGGGAAGATTGCGCAAAATTAATGGGAAATTTCAGCACTAATGATATACCGCTCTTTATTATAAATTTGGCAGAAGATTTGGACTCAGAACAAGTAGTGACCATGACGAGGACTAGTAAATTTAAGATTCAATGATAGTGAACAATGATAAGAAATGTGCTTTTATATTTCGTGTTTGTTGCTTTCATCTAGAACTTTTCTCTCTTCAGTTTAATTTCATTAAGTTTATCTCGTGAGCTTCTTTTAATTAACCGAAAGAATATAGAAAAATTTATCCACAAACAACAATTTCAAAATTTTTAATATAAGATGCACTAATTCGATCAAGAAAAAACTCTGACAAATAAACTAATTTTATTTGTCAAAACCGTAGTCAAAACAATGTCAGGCAAACTAACCTAACTTAGTAAAACTCAAATTCTCGATATTTGGTTGCTAGTAAAACACGATCACAACACAACAGTTAGTAAATCTGGTAACTTTAGCTACTCATTACAAAAGTAAATAAATTTTAAATGTAAACATAATGGTTAGCAGATGACTTTTCTACCTGATGACGTAAATTCATTGCTAGGTGGCCTGGAGTATATACTATATAGAATCTAATAATAATATAGCTACATATAATACAATTGATACATATTTTTTATTTTTTCTCAAAAAAATTTATTTTCAGCATTATTAGCCCCCAAAATGCTTCAAAAATACACTTTATTTTTTTATCTAATAAAGTACTTGCTCGATTTTGATGAAACTTGGTATACTCATTCTGTATTAAATAACCACCTTACAGTGTTAATTGTAGTATTGTAAGACATTTTAAAAAGGGACTACGAAGGCCCCCTCAACACATTGCTTCATAGCTTTGTAGCACAAATTAGTTTAACGTTGGGGTTTCTACACTTTGAAAGCCCATTCAATTTAGAAATTTTTTTGTCTCTTACAATGTATAAAAGATAATTATTTTTTTATGTCAACATTTAAAGCGTCTGGCAATAATTACCGACGCCAGAAAGTGTCTGGTAATATTGATTATTAGTTTTAAACAATATTTTGTAAAACATATATAAAAATTAGCCTTTAGATTTTAAGTAAAATAAGTAATATTTTTATTTACCTGTAACACTTGGTATCTGAGAATTGGCCCACGGCACAACCTAGCAGGTATATGTATAGTCGGCCCAGGTTCGAATGGCCACTCTGACTTAAATCGTAAATCTTTACATAATAGATCTCCTGCTGCGGTGCCAATTGCAGTTAACAGGTACTTTAGTTGGGCTGGGGGTTTTTCAGGTAGATTTCAGATGTTTCTCATTTAATAAATAAGAGATAATGGAAAGTACATGGTAACTGCAATTAGCACCGCAGCAGGAGATCTATTATGTAAAGATTTACGATTTAAGTCAGAGTGGCCATTCGACCCTGGGCCGACAGTACGCTTGTAGTAGATACTAATATTATTCTATCGTACACATTTTGTTTATCAGAAAATAGGTAAGGTCTGGCGATTCTGAGATCTCGGACTATTAGTAATGACGTCAATCTAATGAATGAATAGAATTTCGTATTACGAATACGAAAATATATTTTGCTAAATTCGTTTATAATTGAGTTTGAAATTTTATGTAATTTAACATTAAACGTCTGTTTTAACGTAACTTTATAATTGTAATGCTTTATTGACGGTAAGCCTAAAGGCTTAGGTACAATGATAACGAAATACAATAATTATACAAACACCAATTTACGTGTAACTTACATTTTAAAAGATGAAGGGATTGTATACTTATAATTAATTAACGCAAATACATACAGTTTCAGACTATAGAAATAAATATTTACAATTTGCTAATTTATAATACTGAAAACACAAATTAAAGAGTAAACTGAAGTTTTAGAGAGTAGATAAAAACGTAAATAAAATAAACAAAAACAGTATAATTTGTTTACACTTTCCATCCATCAACATAACACATTAAAATAGTCGAATAACAAAAACGCCGTATTTGCAGTTATAAACATAAAATTTTTGATTATTGTTGAACGCCCTTCTAGGTGTTTAATTTTTTTCAACCGCCCTGTTTTGTAAGTTTGTCATTTATTGATGCTATACTAGTAGCAACAGCAATAGAAACTACTCTGCTTACAGTTCATTTATTAAGACCGACGATTCTTGATATGGTCTAGTCAGAGTTTCATCAGTGATGTTAAAATCTAGAAACGAAGTACGAAATTGTTGTTTACAAGTATCAAAGTGGCTTATTACGTCACAGTATTATTAAAAAACGAAATATTTTTAACGCCTCTTTTTTGTCCATTTTGCATTAGACAATTAATTAATATTTATTAGAAAGAATATTAGAAAAATTCTGAAAAAATTCACATACGTTGAGAAAAAAACAGTGTTTTTAATGGCAAACCCTGAAGTTGATGTGATAACAAGTTTTTGAGAAAAGTTAAGATATACTTTTAACAGACTCACCCTGTATTATGTGATCTAAAGCTTTAAAACAAGAACTAAAAAATAAATAGCAAATAAAAAGTTTAAAAGCTGAAGTCGAGGGTTTGTAAAACATAGAGATCATTATAAAAGTTTCTTTGTAATAAAGCTTCAAGCTTCAGTAAAAAATGTAACCTAAGAGTAAAGATGGATCGTCGGAAAGTATCAAGTTTTCCCAACTGTGGCAAAAAATCGTTTAGAACGCAGACAAAACGTATTTCAATAATGATCTTCTACAATTACAAAAAAAAAAACTAGAATTTACTAAATAAACCTGAAAAAAAAATCTAAAACTGTTTACTATTTAAACAGCTCTAAAACTCATTTCATTTATACCATTTATAAGTCAGCGACCGCATTCCCGTGCAATTCCGATAATTTTAGAATTCCGCTAGTAAACAAATCCTCCCATTCATAAAATCCGCGTCGATCCTTGAAGGAAGAGTTCGGGAATACGTGGGCGCGACCACTTGTTGTCCACGTGTTTCATCCCGTTATTCCCGATCGATCAACGGCATACGTCGTCCCAATTTCGGGAACGTTGCTAATTATCAACGACCACTTGCTGGATCCTGTGCCACGCGCTACCTTCTTCCCCCCAGACGGTCGCCCACGCAAAAGTGAGTCTTTCCTTCCCCCACCAGGTACCGACAGTATCGATCCCTTCGCTCCTCCTGTTGGTAGTTCATTGAACATCTGCAGCGCGTATGAAATAACGGCGCTCACCTGTGACCTAGCTGTGACGTTCGAGGGCAAGTCTGCAGTCGGGGACTCCCTCAACCATTCAACAACGCAGTACAACAAAAATGGTGAATGCGCCAGGACTACATTCATATTAAAAAAAAATACTTGAAAAACGTGTTTTGCAAATAATTTAGACCGATTAACTAAAAATTTTTTTCAAAAACGTTGCATAAAGTCTTAGAGTCAAAAGTATTTTTTTATTGTTATTTGTTATTAACCAAGTCAACAATTAAATAGCTAATTAATTAATTAAGAATATGTTTAATACAACTATTTGACAAAGCTAAATCAAAATAAGTACTCTAGAGTTTTTGAGGACAGTTATTACGATTTTTGTGTCAAAATTAAAAAATTCAAAATGGTGTATATCAAAAAATAAATAATAAATCAAAAAATATTTGACAGATAACCGTAAATCGGTGTTTCAGAACTTACTTTATGCAATGCGTTTTTCAATATACTATTATTTTTCCTTTTCCTTGGCCTTTTCCTCAAAACTAGCTTGTCTTTCAGCGAATTTCTGTCACGTATTCAATTTCTAATAAACAGAATATAGAGTCTTTGCAGAGAAAAATCGCAATCCCTAGAGTAAGCTTCTCGTGGCTTGTGACTCGCTTAATTTAAGCTTCCCTCTTCTTTCTAAGTAGTTTAGACGTCTATTAAAAATTACTTTTTAATTCTCGTGAGGCTAAACTTGGAGAATTCTTGACAAAGCCGAGAGCAAAAAGTCGGAAATCAATAGAATTGGAATATTGATGCAATGAGGTCTGAAGAGTGGCCTATAAATACGTGGTCTTTGGTCTTGAGTGTGCAAGAGTTCAATTATTGATAAAGTGAGAAGGTTTTAAAGAGAACAAGATGGTTTTAATATGAGATTTTCGGCTTTAATGTACATTCACAAAATGAATGAAATGTGTAGAATATAATAACAAGTAAGTTGTTTTGAAATATTCGAAAAATTTAATTTATTGTGCAAACAAAACATTTTGTTTATCAACAAAAATAATCGAATAAGTTCAGTTTTTGCCAGGAAGATGACGTAATTTCGTTTCAAAACAAAATTAATTAAAAATTTTGTGCTGTTTTGTTACGCAAATTAAACCGAAAACTTATTAAACAAATTTTATAAAATGCGTAATTCTGGTGGATGCGCCGGGCATATTTACAATTTTATTTATTACACTGTTACTCAGTAACATTAGAAATGTTACTCCCAAAAAAAGTAATGTTTTATCTTATAACTTTATAACTTATAATCTTTACAATAGAATTGACAGATTGTAACAATGACAGAAGCCCACTCGATTTTTATTGTCCAAAACATTAAAGTTTAGTTAATGTAGGATAGCCATTTAGAATTTTACACTAGACTATACAAACCTTATATTGATGAAAAACTTGTCAAAAAATTCTTTTGATTGGTACAATAATAGATAAAGGGTGCCATTTGAAAAAAAAAAACTTTTTGACATTTTTAATTTGTCATGTTTAAAAAATCGCAGTAGGCACATGCCACTGAGCTGGTTATTGATTTAACATTTAAAAGTTGCGGCAAACATTCAGGAATCAAACGGCGTTACTTACTTAAATTTGTGTGCAAGCATTTAGAAGGTACGAATTTTTAAACAAACCCTTGTATTTCAAAAATTTTGAGAAAAAAAGGGCCACAAATCAAAATTGATAACAGATAAATAAAAACAACCCTTATAAAAGTTATTTGATATTTAGCATAGAATCCAAAAATAAAATTAAATTGAGTGGATTCTCTTTAAAAATACATAACTTTAGTGTTTTATAAACATTGGAACACCCTGATATAAACCCCAATATTTTTAAAGTGTGCAACAGAAACGCAACTAAAATCTAAAAAAAGAAAATTAGTATCTTCTAACATAAACAAGTTATAGAGCTTTTTCGGACCATTGGAACAGCCTGTATAAACGTTCTGTACTTTCTAGTTGCAATTGGTGGATGCGCCGGGACTAAAGTTTTGTGTTTTCAAAAATATAAACTAAAAGCAATCATAAATCAAAGTAAATAAAATAAAAATCTTGAGTGTGATATATCACTCTACTTAAATATTTATTTTTCTATGACTATAAAAGAGAAAAAATCTATTGGGACTTCACATATCTCAATACTCATAAAACAAAAAATACAATGTTTTATTCAGTAGAAACTTAGAATAACCTTTCCAACACGTTCTATAAAGTCTTCATAATGCTAATTGTTACAAAATGACGAATTACCCCACCGCAGTAAGACTCGACATTTCCATAATTTCGTATCTCTCTAAGATTTCCTTTATACCAGCATCAAGTTTCCTTAGTGATAAACCCTACATTAAATTTCACACATTTTCACACAGAAACTAAAGGAAAAACTACAATAAAGTAAAATTTCTTTGTTTTTCTTAAGTTAATTATCATTTTACTGCAATACAGCGAGTCATGAATATTTAACTTCTGTTTTAATAAAGGTGCACACGGAATTATAAATCTCGTTGTACTGTTTTAAACAGTTAAATATTAAAAATTGCGTTCGTGATTTTTACTAATCAAATAAAAATAGCCTAGACTAGAGCTTTGACTTCTGAATTGTTGCCAGTTTTGGTTTCATTACCGCTAAATAATTGAGTATTTTCAATTACCTCGAAACAATCCCCAAAAAACTAAAATGTCAAAGATCGAGCCCAATCACGATATCACCTTGAAGCCCCAGATTGTCCAGATAAGAATCTCATAAATTTCCAATACCCTTTCTATTTCAAAGCCCCCTCGATGCATATTTAATTGCGACATTTCCGTCCACGTGACCAATCCCAGATGACGCATTCGGGACTGTCCAAGGAATATTTTCACATGTCACGTTTTCTGAACGATTGTTTCTGCTAAAAATAAGCTGAATTGCGCTAGCCTTGAAGTGCCAGTTACGGCCGAAATTTGCGACAAATAAACGGGTAAATACCCGAAGGATAATGACTGAGACTGTTATCCTAGTTTTGTTGACTTTATTAAAAATAAAGCGAAAAGCAGGGGCACCCACGAGTTTGGCTGAATCGATAGATTGTTTGTTTTGTGAAGTACTTAGGTATATCTGGCTCTTTGGGGCTAAAAATAGCAGCAACCACGACTTACTCGGGAATATTTTCAATTGCGATGCAGATATTTTTGTTATGAATGAAATATTATAAAGTAACAATTTTTAAAGGAGTTTTTTGGATAAATAGCGAGACAAATATTTATTTTTGTTAAAAGTAGGCTTTATATCTGCATCTGTACTAAAAATAAATAGATATATCCTAAAAAAAAGGTAGAAGCAAAACTTTTCAGTTTTGTAAATGACAGAACTGTCTACACTAACGCTACCTACCGCTTTGATAAAATAACTAATTTAACAACAAACTAAATAAAAGTTTTTTGTAAATTTTGTAGAGACATATTTGTTTATAAACATTCAAGATATCTTATTTATAATTAATTCATAATTATAACACGTTGGTATGATTACAATCACATAGCTCTTAGACTTGTCTACAAACAAAATATTAAAATTGTAAAATTCTTTATCTGAACAGTTCTACAAATAAATTTTAGTTTTGCACAATTAAAATTTTCTGTGCAGTGAAAATAAACAGATTAATAGCAGTCTTGGTCAAATTGTGTACGCACTTCTACAACATTAGCTTCTATAAGTAGCAATATAATTATAAATTTGATGAAAACATATTTTTTCTCTCAGTGTGGGGTGATTTTCATATAAATAATGTGCAAAAAATTAATGCCAAATTGTTTCAACGTTTCTTTAGTGTGGTAGCCGCACCTGAGCTTCTAGTCCTTTGAGCTTGTTTTCCATTCTTTCTTAATACTGCCGGTAGACCGAAACTTGCAGAGCTTCTCTATATGAAACTCATTGAGACTCGACGTGGATGCCCTTCGTTTCAACGAAGCCTTCTCTACCCGAACCCAAGCTTCTCGTTTTGAGATTGTTTTGGATTCCTCATTGGTACTGCTGGTAGACTGGAGTTTGCAAAGGTTTTGCAAATTTATTGGAACTAAACATAGCTGCCTTTTGTTTCAACGAAGCCTTCTCTACAGTGTGGTAGCCGCACCAGAGCCTCTCGTGATTTAAGCTTGTTTTCGATTTTTTGTTAGTACTGCTAATAGACGGGAACTTTCAAAGGTGCCCTGTACAAATCTATAAGAGTTCTCTGCAAGTACCAGTCCACAAGCAATATTAAAAAAAAAATCGAGAACGGGGAATCTTGTCAAATAAAAAGAAGCAGCTTGTCGAGCTCAACGTAGCTGCCCTTCGTTTCATCGGGGTCTTTCCTCAGTGAGGAGTCGGACCTGAACTTCTCGTTATTAGAGCTTATTCTCAATTTCTCCTTAGTACTTTTGGTATATAATAATAGTATCAGATATGTTTTGCTTAATTTTTTGTATTACGTAATTTGAGGTTGTGCACCCTTAAACGAAATTGTCTTCGGGAGGTTTCTTTCGTCGACCCCCAAACTTAGCTCATTGATACCTTCATTTTTTCTCAACTTATCTTCAATTTCAAATCGGATAAGCCAGAATGAGCATTGTTCAGAGACAATTTTATAAGACACATTGAATTTTAGGTTAATATCGTCTTTGTTTGGAAATTTGATTTAGAAAAATTTACTGAAAAATTGTCGCTTTGTTTGTTTTTTATAAAAATTGTTATTACAACAGCGGTTTTGGTTTAATATCAGTCATATCTTAACTGTACTTTTTGCTGTTAAGGATGCTGTTTTACAGCTATCATTTATTCTGAAATAAATTATTTTTTATTGAATCTTGTTTTTCAATAAATGTTTTATATAATACAAACTAACATAAAAGTATAAAATGAAATTAATATTTTCTAAGTTAATGTTTTTTTAGAAAAACACCAAGACAGGTTGATTTTATTTTTTTATTGTGCACGTTTTTTGTTTCCAAATTTTTTTAGCTTACTGGTTTTTGGTGTGACGTAATTAGTGTCATTTTTGAGCTCATGGCATTTTAGGACCTGAGTTTTTTACATCCCATTGACTAAACGAGTTTATTTGGATGTCTTTTGCGACTCAGCAGCTAATGTATGGTTTAAACAAGACGTTGCACTTCCACACAACGCTCGTGGTGTCGGAGATTATTTAGATGATGTGTTGACCGTTTTTCTAAAAGGCTACTTAAAATAAAAATATTTGCAGAAAAATCAAAGACTTAAGAAAAATGAATATACTTTTATGTCACTCTGTATGTTGTATTTCATTGATTTTATTGCTAATAAAGTAAAAGAAAATTATCCAAAAGCTGATCTAATTTATTGTGATTTTAATTTCTAACTTTTGGCACTAATGATGAGACATTCCTCACAAACGCTCTGCCACTGTTATCTAAAAGTTTTGTTTGATTTAACATGTGGGTTTGACTTAGATTTTTATGTTTTCATTATTTAATTACAAAATGATTGCATTTTCTTGGCAGTTTTGAGATACTATATAAATATATTAATATATAAAAATCAAAAAAATAGATTAGTAGAAAAACTTCTAAATGAGAAAAGAATAAACTAGATCTAAAGAAGTGTTAACGAGAAAAGTTTTAATAATACAGAGCAAGAAAAAAGAAACTTTATAAAAGTCTCATTTATTTTTAATAATGAGAACTTTGTATTTCCATTAATCACAACAAAAGAAACAGTTTTACATTTCTTATTACTTCCGACAAGTTCAAGTTCTACAAAAAAGTATATTCTCTTTAAAAATGTTCTCATATTTATTTGAGTAGGTTGCATTTAATCGTGTGAAAACTGTCATATATGACATTTATTGCCACCATTTTTCATTGCTTTCTGAGGATTCAAATTAGACGAAAATGTCTCTAAATTCAAATTATATCTACAGAAAATTGCAGGTAAAAAATAGAATTTTATCAGATAAATCCGAGCTCTTTCTTATCACTAAGCAGATACTGTGTTTATCCTACGACAAAAGAAGAATTTTGCTGTGAAATGATTGAAGAATGTAATAAGAAAATTAAGGAATAGAAATGTAGAGATTCTTGAAATTTGAATAAACTGAGTGAATTTATTCTGTAATCTGTAGTAAGGAAACAACAAGATTTGAATATCACTGCAGAAATAAGGTCAAATTCCTGCCTTAAACGCATTTAAATGTAATATAGGAAAATGTAGGTCACAAGAAAGGATACAAAATACGCAACTTAGAAAATCAATTGTGTTTATACTTGTCGTACGACAGTGTTTTAATTACTCGACCGATAAAAATAAAAAATTTATTTCTAAATTATAAATTGTAGAAAACACCCATTTATTGAATGTTTTGATAAGAAAAAAAAATTCTGTGTTATACTCACCGCCTAAGTAGCTCTGTTCGGAGATAACGAGCATTGCGGCCCTTAGTAAAATCTTTTAAATCTCATTTTTGTAAAAATTTAGTGAGAAATCAGCGCTATTTTTCTCACTCAAGTCCACCACAGCCGCATGAAACTACCACCAAAAGTCTAAAACGAAACCAGAACCGCATCTAATGTTTACTAATTGAGGATAAACACAAGACTCGTTTTTGGTGTCTACACACTTGTGAATTTTCAGAAAGCACTGAAACAAAGTACCGAATCCTGGTGGCGCATGGTCGCTGGAAATCCTGGTGGTGAAGGCGCGCAAGTCAGGGGTGGACTGGGAAATGATTGATAACTTGGCGGGCTATAATAAGTGTAATAAAGTTAAATGTTTGTGGGTTATAAATAAATCATGGAATTGTTTTATTGTGTGGTGGTTGTGGATTTACGAAGATGGAGCCTGAGGAGTGAAATGAATGGTTGAGAATTCATTATCCGGTAACTGCGAGTATAACACATAAGAAAAAATGCACTTTATTTGCAAACGGCGCGTGTTTCGACAACAATGTTGTCATCCTCAGCTAAGAATAAAATTCTAAAAGAATCATTTACTAAGGGACTAGATAAACTATTGTTTGAATTTTAAATAGCACAGTTTCTTCATTAATTTTATCTTTTGTGCACGTCATGACAGTCTCATTGTCTAAATTCGAGTTTAAATTTAAATATAGAAATATCATTTTTTCAGATTATTTTAAATCTCGTTTTTTAAATCTCTAAGTATTGTGTATCTGTAAATAATTTGTATCTTATCAAAACTTATTATAAATTGTTAAAATCTCACTTAAGACTCATTTTCTGAATTTCGTTTTAGACAATTCATTTTCCAGATTTATTTTTTAGATTAATATCTCAATCTTTTAAATCTAAAAAAATCATGTCTAAACAGATTTTCAAAGCAACTCATTTTCTAAATTATTGAAAACAGTTTTAATATATTCATTTTATTGATTAACGCATTTTCAATATTTATTTTATAAACTCATTTTCTAAGCTATTTATTTTCTAAAAAAACTCATTTTCTAGACATTTTTTTCTATAAATTAATTTTAAACTAAGTACTTTATAAAATTAATTAGCAATTATCTAAATAAAAACTTAATTTATTTTGACAAATCATTAGCAAAATTCATTTGTTAAATAACTCATTTTCTAAATTATTAATTTTTAGCTTATTTTTTAAATAACCTTTTCTTATTCTAAGCGACTAAGTCTTGAAGTTAATTTTAAAAACACATTTTTAGTCGTATTCATTCTTTTTTGTATAAACTACTCAGTTTCAACAATTTCTAAACGGCTCATTTTATCGGCAATTTACTGTCAAAACTCATTATATAGAATTAATGCTCTACATCAATTTTCAAACTCATTTTTTAGATTCAATCACTCTTCGGCTTGTTTCTAAATTTATGTTCTATACGACTCATTCTCTAAATAAATTTTTTCTCATTTTTCAAACTCATTTACTAAAGGACTCATTTTCTATATAACTTATTTTCTAAATTCTAAATAAATTTTAAACGACTCTGTTGTACTAACTCTGTTACTTTGTTACTTTTTTGACTGTTGTATTTTGAAGATTTATTCTTTGAACGACTTATTTTCTAGATTAATTTTATATTTTTAGATTTAGTACTTAGACAATCATTCCCAATATTCTAAATAATTTTCTAAACTATTAATTTTTAAACTCATTTTCTAAATAACCTCTTCAAATTCTAAGCGACTGATTCTTAAAATTAACTTTCAAAACTTATTTTTAATTTTACTCATTTTCTACCGTATAAGCCACTCATTTTCTACGATTTCTAAACGGCTCATTTTCTTGGCAACTTATGTCAAGACTCAATTTTAGACCCATGTTCTACATCAATTTTTAGACTCATTTTGTATATTCAGTAATGACACGACTTATCTCTAAATTCATGTTCTAAACGACTCATTTTCTTAATAAATTTTTACTGATTTTTTAGACTCATGTACTAAGAGATTCATTTTTTAAATAAATAAAAAATTTTTATTTGATAACTCATCTCATTTTAAATTAATTTTATAAATTTAATTTTAGTAATTATAATTAATCATTTATTTTCATAAAAATATTTTACAAAATTTATTTTAGACTACTCTTTCAAAATTTATTTTATAAACTAAAATTAGTTTTTCGACTCGATTATTAATAATTGATTATTAAAACTTAATAACCTACTCTTTTACTGCAAAATATTGCAGATTTATTTTCAGCTAATTCTTAAAATTGTCGGATTTGTTTTTAAACAGTTTCTTTGCTAGATCTTAAATAAATTATCTATATTTTCTCTATAGAATTTGATTATCAATACTAATTTTTTTAATCTTTTTTTCTAATAATTTTAAGCGTCCAAAAATTATTCTATTTATTTTATAATTATTTAAATGTACTACATTGATAAAATTTTTGTGATCTATTCCACAATACTCATTCTCTACAAGTGCAGTTGGTAACCTGGCTTACTGATAAGATAAATAACACAGTATAGTGATATACGGATTTACTGGAGATAATTGGAGTACCTAAATCTGCCCTAGAACAAAATGTGTGGCAGTAGTAGAAGAAATAATAGAATAGAGAAAGTTTTTAAAAATTCTGTAAGCTGTAACGATACCTAACTTTCCGTAGAAAGAAATAATTTATTGCTTTTGACTGAAACATTAAAGGTTTATCGAGGTACCTAAACCTCTCGTGATAGTATTAAAAAAAAAACTGTCCAACAGCAAATGTGTTTTGACACTTAAACTTGCAATGGAAGACTAAAAAACATCCAAAACTGCAACTGGAGATTATAACAGCAACTATTTATGCTATGTGAAGCTACTGAAAGCTATAATACACCTATAGCCGTTATAGCATTTATCATTACAGTTATTACGACAGGTTTATGATTGTAGCTGCGCTGTAAATTTACATAAAAACCATAAATCTTTAAATTTGGTTCTTATTTTACGGTAATATCAAAGTCTTTCTTTATTAAAAAATAAAAGTTGATAACAAAAAGCAGGTCGCTATAACATAAGGAAAAGTTTCTAATTTACAATGCAAAAACAGAATTTTTTTGATAAATAAATAGCAGATCTGGGTGGGTAATACTGAAGCTCTGTTATTAACAAAAAAAAAAAGAAATTTGAGAGCTTGATATTCTAAACAATCTTTTTTAATATATTTATTATTTAAACCGCCCTAATTGATCATTTTGGATTTATAACTAATAAGAAGGATAAATCTACAACACACTAAAAAAATCAGACCTCCCCAAAATATTGTGGTTATTTATGATATTAGTGTTAAAAGTAAGTTAAAAGTTCGTGGAGTTAAAAAACTCGCTACGCTCGTTTCTTAATTATCTCCACTCCCAAACTAAAATCACTTTTAACACGTGTATTATACACTAATTTTTCTACAAAACAATAAAAAAAACTTTAAACTCAATAAAAATAAGAAATCAAAAAATAATACCACACAGATCGCAATGTTTATAAACCATAATTTTTGTAGCAACCAGTGCAAAAGTAACAAAAAAAACGCAAAAATATTGACATCATTTTCTGATAATATTATAAGTATAATGAATAATCTCGATAAGGAGTGAACGAATCCATCTCTGCTGAAATCGAAGAAGCTGCCAGTCGAGCAACATTGGAATTATTGCCGGCGAAATTAAAAGAACAGTACGAAATCACTTATAAACGATTTTCAAAATTGTGCAACATTAAAAAGGTCCCTGGGAAATGTAACGAAAGTGTTTTACTGGCATATTTTGAGGAAAAAGCCAAGATATGGAAATCGTCAACGCTGCGCTGTGGGCAAATTATTTCATGATTAAAACTATGTTAAAAATAAAGCATGATCAAGATATAAGCAAACATTATAAACTTATTGCTTTTTTAAAACGGAAGGGTGAAGGATATCAAGCAAAAAAGTCAAAAGTTTTGACGAAGACGCATATCGACAAATTTCTCACAGAAGCACAAGACGAAAAGTATCTGATGATGAAAGTCGCAGCAATAGTGGGTGTCTTCGAGATGTGTCGCCGGGAGGAATTGTGTCAGATGACCATCGACAATATCGAAGATTTGGGCACTTCAGTTGTTGTGACCATACCAGATACCAAAACGAAAGTGCCTCGGACTTTCAGTGTTGTTGGTGAATTCTATTTAAATTTTTTTAGAAAGTATATGGCACTCCGGCCACCTAACGCTGACCGTAGACGACTTTTTCTTAAATATATGAAGAATAAATGTGTGAAAAATCCCATTGGAATTAACATGTTTGGTGAAATGCCTGCCGACATTGCAGAGTTCTTAAATCGACCAAATCATTAACTTTACACCGGACACTGTTTTCGTCGCTCGTCGTCGGCGACATTGTTAGCAGATTCTGGTGCAAATCTTACAACCATCAAAAGGCATGGAGAGTGGAAATCTTTGACAGTAGCTGAAGGCTACATTGAAAATTGACTGGAACAGAAGAAGGAAATTGCGTGCCAAATACTTTCTACTGCTGCAACTACTGGCGAGACCATCAGTAGGTACTACCAGTAGTATTTTTACCACTTATATTTTATACCAACACCTATTCTGATTTTTTGGACACCCAGAAGTTTACATAGAAAATAGATGTGTCACACATGTTGACAGTAAAACCAGGTTAAGTATGATGGCTCCCTAGGGAATTACAATTTCAAATTGTTCTAATTTTACTATAAATGTTAATATTAATAACTAGTTAAAATGTTGGTTTGTACTTATTTAAAATAAAAAGTTGTTCATCTGTTTGTTAAAACGTTTTATTAATTTTCAAAACAAAATTTAAATAAATTTTGAATTACTTTTAACACGCGTCGTCAAAAAATGACACTTTCAACATCAAAAATGACAATTAAAAAAGCCCACTTTTAACAGTTTTGTAGAAAAAATCGTTTTTATTTGTAAATATTTTGACCAATTATTAAAGACGCGATATTTCTCCTCGTTCTTTCAGCCAGTCCGCCCCTGCCTTCTCTCACCCTCGGCCAAAGCTCTCCCGAGCTTTGGCATTTGTATTGTGTGTTGCATGCCGGAAAGGTGTGCCCCGAACGTAAACAAACTCATATGATATGTTGTAATGTTTATTTTTGTTGATTCCATCAGCGAATGAAGGTTATGGGTGTACGATGTCAAAATGGTTGTGGTGGACCAATTTTACCAAATCGTCGAAGCACAAACTGCCCGTGTCTCCCGATTTTGGAAGGGTAACCACCAATCCTCTAAAAATTAGAAAACTCACTTTGACATTTCAGTTGCTCACATTTTTATATGTTTCACTAGTGCCCTCACTAGCCTAATCACTGCCTTCACATTCGGCCGAATCCTCGATAATTTCGGATACAACTGCGTTTTAAACACTAAGCTTCATTTCGATCCAACGGCCACCCTCAACACCAGCAAACATCCACCAGCTCTTGACCTGACAATGACCCAATGGGGGTTCGAAAGCACCTGTGATTTTATCCAGTTCACCCCGTTGGTTATGATGATATCAGCCTTAGTTTGGGGCACTTATTTTAGTATTCTGGCAAGAGGGGGTGCCGGGTTCACCACTGATTTGTAAGTTGGCAGCTCTGGGAGTATTCAAGGTGGCAACCTTGTTCCAGATTATCCCGACCGTGGTCTATTATCTACCCTTGTTTATTTTTTACTTCTATATTTTTTATTACTTATGTAATTAGTGCTTTGGAACTTAAAGATGGAATCAAACAGTTTTGTAATCAATTTAATACGGCATTAAATAACACGGGGTAAGTGATTTTAAGCAGCAAAAAATCAAAATATCAAGTGATTAAAAAAATTGGTACATTTGAGCTACTATAACAAAAAAATTCATTTTTTTGACAAAGTTTTTATTTTAATTTGTTGCTTTGAAACGAGTTAGGCAATTAGCAGCCTCCGGACAAATATTATATTGTTTTTTATAAATATATATTTTTGTTACAACGTTTTTTTGATTGTCATTCTGATTGCTAAATGACGTACTTTTACGCCTTAGTGCGTAAAAGTGACATACTTTTAAGCACTAGTGCTCAAAAATGAAAAATACATTTTTTATTCTATTTATTTATTTATTATAAACATAAAAATTACAATTATTTAAGACTAAATTGAACATTCGAGGATTTCAGATTTCTTTCCTGAACTTCAAGTGGAAACTATACTTGTAGACGCCACTTGAGATTTGCTATTTTCATCACAGATTCTTCTTTTCTTTGATACAGTTTCTTCTTTTCCCATAATTTTCATCGAAATTGCGTTTTTACTTTCAACAGAGTTTTCTATGTAACTTTCCGCAACAGAATTCGATCGCCATCCTCCATGCCTTTTGAGTAACGTATTATATGCTCCTGAATCTGCTAAAAGTGTTGCTGAATAAGGGCGAAAGCAGTGCCCGGTATATTCTTTTGCATTTAGAAGGGTGAGACATTCTGCAATTTTTTTAGGCATATCTCTAACAGTATTTACACTAACGGGTAGCGTACGGCACTTGGAATTTCTATAGGTTAAGAAGAATGTCTGATGCTCAGTATGAGGAGGTCGAAGCTGTGCATATTTGCGGAAAATTTCTAAGAAACTAATTCCATCTGCAAATCCTTCAGTTATTGTAAACATTTGTAAAATTTTTGTCTTGGTGTTCGGTATCTTCACTTTAATTAAACTTGTACAATCTTCTATATCTTCCACCTTCAAAAACGTAATTTCTTCTCTGCGTAACGCGCCAAAAATCCCAATAATTAGCACACCTTTTTCCAATAAATAGTCTTTGTCATCAGCTGTTTTCATGAAACATTCTGTCTCTTGCTTGGTGAATATTTTGGATTTAGCCCTGTACCCACTGGCATTTCTTTTTAGAAATACAATCAAGTTTGTAAATTTTTTGATATCTACATTCTTATTAAGATACATCATGGTTTTTAATATTTAATAGGTACTCCATAAAGTAGACGGCTTATACCTAGCAGATAATTTCGAAAAATAGGCCAAAAGTACCTTTTCTTCAATACTTGTTACAGTTTTTTCTTCACACCAACTACCAAATTTCCTGTATATTTCCTTGTAAATTTTCTTAGATTTTTTGGGCATTAGCGTGGCTATAGCAGCTTCCGCAGCATTTTCAATGTCGGAATCAAATTCAGAATCGCCCATTTTTGTGTTTCTTTATTACAGAACTTAAACACAGAATCCAAATTGACAGTCTGTAATTTTATAAAAACAGTAAATAACCTAATTTACATCCATAGCAACCTGCCGTCTGCCTACTGAACAATGTGAATGTTCGACTGAGATCATTATTTTTGAAAGAAAAATCTGTTATAAAACGCTGTAACAAAAAATCTTGAATGCAGTACGTTTCAAAATCGATGTCTTTTAAGCTCTTGACGTGTTGGACCACTCGTTGCACTCGTCGCGCTTAAAAACTCTCTTTTTGCAACTTATTGCATTAATAGCTATTAAATGACTTATACCAGCTTCACATCACATTGGAAACAAATTTAAATATCGTTTATTAAATTAAATAAGTGAAAAAATTCCTAAATCGTTGTTCTCCATAAGACTCAATATACTAGTTGTCTGGGGGCTGTAAAGCCGCTCGAGTAAATTAACGCCGTGACTTTTTCAGTTGTGTTCGCGAAATCAACGACTATTCAATGCAATTTCATGAAAGCGACCGTCGGAATGTGATATTTTACGAATTTTATATGAATATGTATGTCTGTATTGTAAGCGCAGACCTTGGAATATGGTCATGGGTTTGTCACTTGGTCTTGTGCGTTTTGCGGGTCTTATGTGTGGCTGATTTTGAGCTACAACTTGTAACTATTGAAACGAAGGAGGAAGTATGTTTTTTAAATAACGTATTTAGAAATAATTTTACACATCTTTTAGGAATGTCTGGAAAATGTTGTGGAGTTGAGTGACGATACTTTTGATGAAGTCTCAGAAGTTTAAATATTTTTTTTATAGTGACGTACAAATATTTTATACCTTCCTACAGCCATATACTTAAGTACTTATTTTTTACTTTGTTTTTAATTGTTGATATTTTTTTTCAGAATTTTATGCATTTTAAATCAAGTCTTCTAAACAATTTTATCACGAAAGTACAAAAAATTAAAAAAATACCTCATATTGAATACATAGATATACCAAAAAGTATTTTCTGTACTTCCAAACGTATTAAAAAATAGATATTACCAGTGCCGGACTAGAGTACTTGAGACTCACCGGGATATTGTTTTTAGAGAGGCCCACCTATTTGTAAATATATACATATTCAACAATAAGTAAACTAAAAAAAACTAAATAAGAAACAAATCTACACCATCCTCAATGGCTAGGTAGAAACAACTATGTGTAATACAAGTTTTAGAAACTTAAAAAAAAATATTGTCAAACTTGATATTACGCTCTAGTAATAGTACAGTGATGGTCATCGTAAAATGGGACACTTTAATTTAAAAAATTGGCTTGGTGAACTTGTCTTTAATGTAAGACACATCATTGGTTTGACAAGAAGGACATTTTAACGACACTGACCATAACTATTTTAATAAAAAAAAGTTTGATAGAATGTTATCAAATTTTGCGTTTTATTTTTGAATTATTGTCACTATTTGTATTTCTGATAACAAAATATAAAATCGTAATATTTTGTTGCTACAAAGGCCTAAAAATGAGGACATCATCTTTTGTGTCTATAAGAAATCTATTATAAAACTCATTTGGGTGCTGTAATAGTTATTATAGTACTCAGTGCTGTAATAGCATATTATAGAACCGAAAACTTTGTTACAGTTTTAGGGTGTTCCATTTCAATTGTTGACCCCTGTATATTACAGGGCTCCCAATACCAAAATAATAATAATAATAATAAATCCCTACAAGCCCGTGTGTCAGTCTGGTACTGAATATTGCATTTAATAACAGAGTTTAATATATACAAACAAATCAAAAAAGGATTATTCCCTAGATATTTACACTTGTAATTTAGGGATTTTCAGTTTTTTACGTTTCGTGCAATACATCGTGAAATCTGTAACAATAAAAAGCGTTTTAAGAGCATAATCCTCAAGTGCAAATTTTAAATTAGCGCCAAAACATCAATGACGTCAAAAGCTAATCACACAGTTCTAGGACATAATTCTTTTTTGTTTTACTACTAACGTTCGAATATATTTTGATTTTGTTACATAAAGACAAGAAAAAGTAGTTAAAAATCTATTGTTTTAAGATAAGCCAAATCTAGTATTGTTTTTTGCACATATTCGTATTTTATATTATATTTATTGTATAATTTAATGCCTCGCTTAATTTTATTAGAAGCACATTTTATGTACTTCTTTGTTCACTAATTCCGATTCTTTTGCAATATTGTTTATCACGTGATCAAAACAATTGTACATGTCAATATTGACATCGGCCTACACTAATGCAAATTATTTGTGATCACACCTACTATACTTAAATTGCAATTTAGTTAGAATCTTGCCACTTGTGTGCTCACTTAAATTAAATGTGATAATAGTTGACACATTAAAAAAATTTGAGCTCATGTTTGCGGACCATTAAAAAAGCTCATTTGTGTATTTTCGCCTTTGCTATGTGATAAATAAAATTTCAATTTGCATTGTGTTGTTTTTATTTAAACATTTTAGAAACAAAAGGAAACAAAAAATAACACTTATTCCGTTTAACATTAAAAACAAGTGGAAACAACAACACAATTCTGTTTACCATAACAAATTTGGTTCAAAATGTCATGCCGACAGGATGTTGCGTCTTGCAATGCTTATTCCTATCCCCTTTTTGTCTAAAAAGCTTTCCACAAACAAAGCAAGGAAAAGGTTTTTCGTTTGTGTGGATTCTTCTGTGATTAATTAAAGCATCTGCTCTGAAGAATACCTTTTCGCACATCTAAAAAAAATCCGTCATTTTTGCTTTTTTTATATTCTTACATGTTTACATCGCATCTATGGCGTCGGTCCCCATTGTGAATAAGTCGATGTTGGTAGTAGACTGAACCTGTTAAAAAACATTTATCACAAGCGTTGCATTTGAAAGGCCTTTCTCGAGTATGTACTCTCCGAATATGATCCTTCAAATCCGGACAGACTGTGTATCGGGCTTCGCAACCTTTGTGGGGGCACGCAAAAGGCTTTATACCTGTTAAAAAATTGATTATAAAGCACGTTTTGATCAAAAGTGTTCTCAGTACATGTTTCTATGGTACTAACTATTATAACAAAATAAAAAAAACTACTACTTTCAAAAAATTCCGAAAAGTCAAAAAAATTTTTTCTTTTTTTCGGATATCCGGAATTTAGCAAAAAAAAAATTTTTCTCACTTTTTCTTAGTTAGTACGATATTCATCTAAATTAATAATCTTTTTTGCTTTTTGTTGTGGATCATTAGAAGAGTTGCAATCGTAACAAACTTGGCGCGCCATTTTTTTTTCAATCCTCTACTTCAACAACTTATAACATTTTGAGTTTTTAATTTTTCGACGTTTTTTATTTTTTATGTATTCTTAAAATATTAATCTTGTCGAAAAATAGATAGTAAAAATATTTTTTATGTATAGCACCCGAAAAAACACCTCAAATTGATGCCCCTACACCAGAATACCCCCTTAACATTTCAGATTGTTGTCTACTTAATTACCTTGATGAAACCGCATATGCTGCCACAGGTGCGAAGTCTGGGAGTAGCTCCTATTGCAAACATAACAGACGTAAGGTTTGAGATTTTTGTGCATTCTGTTATGTGCCGAAAGTGCACTTGCACTCTGTAGTACCTTTAAAATCAAAAAATTAAATTTGTTTTTATTTAGAAACCTCCTAAACCTTTCCACACTCTTCACATTTGAAGTTAGCTGGATGTTTTATCTTCCTGTGAGCTTCTAACTCTGTTATGCTATTCCAAACCTCAGTACAGCATTCACATTGATACTTAAATCCTTTTTTGGCAAAATTTTGTGGTTGCTGTTCCGGGTGTTTCCTTTTCCGTCCCCTTTTCTTTTTTTCAGGAACGCTGGATTGACTCAAAGGTTCAGTCGTGATTTCAGTCATCTCTTTTGAGGTTGATGATTGATTCTGATTCTCTTTGTCGTCTGTACTGCTCTTGTTCATTGACTTTTCAAGTGCGATAAGGACATCGTCAACGAGTTTATCTATAGTGCCTTCATTTTTAGTATCTTTGTCTTGGTTTGATTTTATGGTGTCACTTTCATGGATTTTTGGCGTGAAGTGACTCTTTTTAATTTTATGTTTGTAGAGAATTTCATGCGATCTGAAAGTCCGGTCGCAGAATTCACAGTAGGTGACTTTAGGTAAGTAGAAGAAGTTTACTTTATCTGAACATGCTTGCAGCCAGTGCTGCGAAGCATGGATGTATGACTCGAAGACTTCCTTGCAAGTAACACATTCATAATTTTTATCAGTTTTGTGGGTTTTCTGATGCTTGAGCAGAATTTTTTTATCAGCATAAGTCCGGTTGCAGAACTCACACTGAAGCAGGATCTCAGTGGAGGTACTCTCAATGGTTTTCGTTTCGACATTTTCTGTTTCAGTCAAAGGTTCTGTTTCGTTGATCGAACTATCAGTCAATTCAGTGCAGGCATTGGAGTGGTGTGCCGCAGTGCAGTCAAAAGGGAACACTTCATTGCACTTTCTGCATTTCCAGACTATCACATCAGTGCGGTAGAACTTGTCGATCTCTCCCGCCTTCTTGCAGTGGTTTTCTACGTGAATCCTGAGGCGGTTTGCGCTGACGAACTTCTTCTTGCAGAACTCGCAGGTGGTGTCCTCGGAGTTGTGACTGGTTTTGTGCCGTTCTAGGTTGTTCTTGCTGACGAATAGCTTGCCGCAAGTCGGGCAGTCGTACTTGCTGTTTTTTTCTTGATCTAAGGGGGCGACCTTCTCGGCGTTAAGCTCGCACCGGTGCCTTTGAAACTGGTATCTTGTGGGGTAGTTAATTTTACACTTTTCGCACTGGATCAGATTAGGAACATTCGTTTTTGGTATTCGTTTGAAAATTGTTTGGGGATCCACTTTTTTTATGCGCACTGATATTCCAAAATCTTGATTACAAATTTTGTGGTATTTAAAATTTGCCCTATCGCTCACCAAAAAATTTACGCTTCGGAGTACAGGAGAGGAGCTTTTGGTTACTGCATGTGCAGGTGAAAAGTGATACCTTGTTGATGTGATTTTTCCCAAGTTACTTAAAGAATCAATATTTATTGCTGTAATTCGTAGTTGATCGAACATGTTCATGGTTTTTACAACTAGATTCAGAGTTTTTCTTTATTTTGTATCACAACATTCACAACAGACCAGTTTTAATTGATTTTTTCACAAAATGGAGGATTTGTTGATTTTTTAAACAAATGAATGCGCCAAAAATACTGACAACTCAAAATCACTACTTTTTACAATGAAAAAATCATTTTGGGGCAAAATTCGCGAAAACCTGCAACGGAAAAATCAATTCTTACATTTAGATTAAATATTTTTCAATTAAAAGTTTTGCTGATTATACACAAAAATAATTTTGGTAACTTTTGACAGAAAGTGAAAATGGTTGTGAAATAATTAACATTTTCTCCATTAAACAAACCATCTTTAGCTCAAAAATTAATATAATTAAACCAACAAACAGTTATTTTTACAATTTATGTTTATTGACAATCCTCGGTTGGCATCACTGCTTCCAAGTCACTGTGAAGTGTCAAGACCAAAAAAAATTTTTCTTACAAATGCTTGCTTTTAGAGCCGTCTTAAGTGTCCCAACGTGTTTAAAATTGTGTTTTTTAAGTTACTACACCTAACTGTGATCTGTTAAACCCTAATTAACCTTTTTGTAAAAAAATTGACATAACCTCAAAAGTGGTGAAATATGTGAAATTAATTCTTTGCTCCCCTGGATAATAATCAAGTGAAATCATGAAAAAGCTAAGCGGTTCCTTCCGTTACACGCAATGGGACCCTTGGTTACTAATCGCTCAAATAATCTCAGTTCAGTGTATTGTTTACGTGTCTTTGGGGCTTATATTGACAGTTTTGGGGGCTCTTGTGGGGGATACACGGTCACTGGACCACATGTTTGAATATCACGTACGTTTTTTGCCATTTCCGAACTTATTATATCATATATACATAAATTTTTAGGAGATTCAAGTGCGAGATTTTGGGGGGCGCATGGTAATCTCAGCTTTTGTAATAAACGCTCTAGTTGGGTAAGTTTCTAGTCGTTTTAAAAATCCTAGCTTAGGTTTGTTTTCTAGTGCTGTGACTCTCTGGTACATTGTTGAAAGAACAAAACAGTGTATGGATTTCAGCTGTACTTGGCATTTTTTCCATTTGCTAATTTGTTGGTGGTACAATGGTACATTTCCAACGACTTTCTCTTGGTGGGCGTTAAACGTAGCTTGTGCTACTTTAATGTGCGTTTGTGCGGAATTTCTGTGCCTAAAAACTGAGTTGAAAGCAATTCCTCTATCTCTTGGTCCTAAGACAGACTTGTAAGAAAAAAAACTGTGATATTTTACATTAAGGAGACTTGTAATTAGGGTGCCAATATAAAAAAACAAGTTTAAAAAAATTATTTATTTAGATCTACATTCAGCCACCTATAACTGTAAAAATCAACACAAATAAATTTCATAACAATTCCTAATGTGTTTTATAACAGGTGTTTTTTTGATGACTAGCTTAAAGAAAAGTCGCAGCTCTAATACATTTATTTACCACCAATTTCAAGCTCAATTTCACTAATTAGCACAATTGACGTAATCAGTATCTGATAGAAGTGCGATTTTTGGCCACTACGTGACACTATCTGATACTGACAAGACGGATTAAATATTCAAAAATTGCAGTTATATACACTAGCAATGATCAAGCCTGAAGTAACACTGAGATTGGTGCAACGTGCGTCGTTTCTAGGACACTTAATAATGGAAGTTTGAAATATGATACATAAAGGCATCAAGACATTAAGTTGCCCACCACAACAGCACATTTATCCAAAATTTGTACTTGTTTAGTGGAAATTTCTTGTTGCGACCGGTTGTAAAGAAACCTACGATACTACAAGCCTGCAGCCAGCTCATGACCTCCACTGTGACGTCATCAACGTGGCCACTGTGTGGTAAAGCAAACAAAATGAAAATTTTATGTTAAAGAAGTCGCCAAAACGAATAAAAAAAGTACTGTTATATAGAGGATTAATTCTTGATTTTAAAAAATGTATTTGTATTTTAAAATTGTTTCACTAATTTTTATGTGTTTTTTGAAATGATTTAATCCTCTGTTTCACTGTATTTATTTATTTATTTATTTTGAAGCCGTTTTATGTTATTGTTAAACTATAATTTTTTTTTCATTTTCTATGTTTTACGGCTTTGTCCACATTTGTGACGTCATCGTTTCTACATCAAGGCTTGAATTCCCATAGGCTTCGGTTGTAGGCACAAATATAATTAATTTTTCACTAAGAAATACTAAAGGGTGTTCATTTAAAAGTGGCATCAAAGTTGGCACTTGTGACGTCAGATTTATCAAAGCACCCTAAATTAAGTAATCACAACTTTCTAATATCTAAAAATCACCAAAAGCATAACTTCGCCAATCACAGAATTTTATGTTATTGCTGCTTTTGATATAAGTTTGATTTTGGTTTGGGGGTAACTCAGAAAACCAAAGATTTTGCACAACAAGTCGTTGTGGAATGCATTGAAGTGGTGTTCTTTCAAAGGCATTACCTCAATCCTAACCTAAAAAAATCTACAAATTCAACTAATTCTGTGGTGAATATTCGTCGACTTCTTCGATGATGGAATCTTGTTCTATTCTTTGTCTCTGAAGTATCAATTCCTGTCGTTTCTGCAACAAAAAATTCAGAAAAAAAAACAATCATCGTAATTAGCACCTCTTCACTTGTTATTACAACTATTCGATGATCTATTTTTGGTGTTAATTGACATGATTCCTGCTCAAGGTCATCCAATGACGCCCGTCGGGTTAGCCTAGACGTGTGGTGGGCGGGGGGACTTGTCGTCACTTCAACTGTACTTGCCCTCCGAAGGGGTGGGGGACCGTCTAATTCACTCCCATCAAGCATTTTTACTAGACTGTGCCTGAAATTCACGTGATTAACTCCGCCCACTTTTGATAGAACACACGTCACGTGGGCTTAGCACCGCCCACTTTTGACTGATTTAAGACAAAACACATGACTTGGGGTGATAAATAATTTATTGTGTAATGGTGAAAGTGATAAAAATGCAAAAGAAAGTAAAACAAAACAAAAAACTCGCTTAATATATTTAATAAAAAAAAAGAAAGAAAGCTCCAAGTTTCATTGCGTTTCTTGTGATTTTAAAACAGTTAATCTAATACAACAACACAGTTAATAACAACAAAACTCAAATTGAGTAATTCTCACCTTCGTGAAAGTGTAACTAATGATTGTCGATGTTTGGACTGTTTTTTGGTCTTTCCTAGTCGCATATTAATTGCATGGAAGTGATTCTGGATAGCTAGACCTAATTCAGGACATTCTCCTTCATCCACCTATTATAAAAAATAATTATTTAGAACCAAAATAGATTTTTTTACCAAAACTTCTGCATTTCTAAGCATAACATAACCATCACACCCTGAATGCATATAACTCTTGGTTGCAAGTCTATAATTCTGTTCCAAATTTAAATACTCATCTCCAATTCTCACAAAATTGGGATCAACTCTTTGACCTGAAGCTTTAGTTGGGTCAAACGCAAAACTAACACCTGCAACTTGTGGAAATCGTCCTTCCAATTTGGGATACATTGAAACTCCATTTTCCAGTGCTTCCAAAACTTGTTTTCCTAAAATTTCCTGTCAGTTTAAATCAAGGAAAATAAGTTTTTCCACCTGTCAGTTTGAGTATTACGAGAGGATCTCTCATTGGGACAATATTAGTTAAGTCACGAACTGTAAAATCACCAGCTGGGTGGACTTGATCAGATCGGAAAGTTCCTGAATTTAAAATTACCAAATCGGCACCTGTCGCTGCTAAAACAACGTCGCAAACCTAAAAAATCACGTGGGTTGACTCTAATTGCTCTGATTTAAATATTTAGGAAAAAATGATTGATGAGGTTGTTTCAGAAAATAATTACCCAATTGCCTAAATTCGATTCGGAGGTTCGGATTGAGGTGAAACGGCCGTCGAGAGGGACTGAAAAACAGCCCAAAACTTCGTGCATCTTACCCTCGACAATACCTGAAATCGGTCATGTAAAATTAAAGACATTTATACATGTATGCCACACGAGTTTTTGTTTATTACACCTGCATTATAGGCTGGCTCAGTTGAAATAAGAGGCTACTGTTTTTTTTTAAAACTTTGGTATTTTATAAATAACTCGCTTACTGAAATTATCTTACACACTTGTATTTTTTTAAACATAAAAATCTTTGTTATCATTTTATGATAAATTAATTCTCAAAAGTGATTCGAGGTCAAAGTTGAAATTCTAAGAAGTTTTAATATTTTTTTACTTTTCTAGATCATTGTATTTCCTGGAATATTGAGTATCATATGTCATTAAATAATTCAAAATTACAATATTTTTATTTTTGGTCGGTACTTTTGAAGTTTTTTTATAAGAAAAATAAAAAAAATAATTTTATGTTTAGTGACTTACTTGTATATTTATCTAATTTTTCTTTAAGTTTTTGGTCTTCAGGGAAGGCAGAAGTGACATTAATTTCCTCAATAGTGACCTCAGGAGTCCCATTGGGCTTCTCAAAATTCACTGTAATTTTACTAAACTGTCTAAAATCGGTCCCACTCTTAATAACAAATCTCCCATTAATTTCCTTAATTTCATAGACATGATCATGCCCTCCCAAAATCAAATCAATATTATCACAATTTTCGGCCAATTTAATATCATTAGGTGTCCTCATATGGGTCAAGGCGATAACATAGTCACATCCCTAAAACCCTCAGTCACTCAAAAATTCTCCCCTCAAATTAATATACTTCTTGTTTTAATTGTGCGGCTAGTTTTTGGCCCGCCTCGACAAAATCCAGAAACGTAACCATTTCTGGATTAATCGTAGCGAGAGTATCCAACCATTCCTTTTCAACGAGTCCTAAAAGACCGATTCGGTGTCCTGCCCAGTGTACTACATGTGTGATTCTCCCTTCGCCCAATGGACGGCCTGTTTCATTATCTAACACATTGGACATGAGCCAAGGGAATTCAGTTTGAGACACCCATTGTGAGAGTACCTCAAGGCCGTGATCTGGTAATTGTTGTTTACGGATTAGTAATGAGGCAATTGCGTTTGATTAATTTGGCTTTGAACTTGGACTTACCGAAATCGTGATTTCCAAGGACGGCGCAATGGGTGCCGACGTCATTCAAGACGGGAACCATTTGTTCGCCCTTGGTGTAGGTGCTTACTAGAAACGAGGCAAGGTTAATTAATTACTAGTTGTTATTAAATTAAAAAGTTTGAGGGGAATTTGGGGCGTGAAAAACGTGATATGAAGTCATAATTTGGGTGTCAATAAAAAAAGGGTTTTGCATAATAAATATAAATGAAATTAGGAAAAAAAACACGTTTTTTTTGGCTGAAACTTTTCAAAGGAGAGCGTTTGCTTGTTACAGAAAATATTTGAACGCTCTTGAAAAGACAATCATTTCTTATCATTGCGCCAAATTTTCAGTCTGTAAAGTGCTTCTTCAAGTTATGTTGCGGTTAACTTGCTGACACTCTTAGATAAATAAAGAATCTTGCTTTTGTTAATTACAAAAACACCTATAATTACTACAAGTTAGAACTTTGGTGCAATGATATGAAATAATCATCTTTTTTCAAAAGGCTACGAGCTGTATTAAAAATTTAAATGGTCTTACGATATTTTTAAGTGTCTTTATAGAATGACTGGTCAATTTGGGATGTAAATAAATTCTTCATATTTTAAAAATGTGTTATGTATTTGTGAACAGAAAATTAAAGAGACTGAATGTCAAGTAATTTTCTTTAAATTAGGTCGAATAAACAATCTTTTTCGTTGAACTATCCTAGGAAAAATTATTTTTAATGTCGTTATAGCGTGACAGACTTTGCTATTATTTATTTTTTCTTTTTTTTTTTTAATTGAAATTTCTGGTTTTCATATTAATTGCCACTATTCCGTAAAAAAATTCAAACATTACATTTATCCTTGTTTTATGGTGTAAAGTAAAAAAAATGGCGTGTGAGTAGAATATAAACCCTAAAAACTGAATTTTCACAATTTTTTTTTACATTTGAATTACTACTGAAAAAATTAAGTATTTTTTTAAGCATTGCCAAATACAATTAATAAACAAAAAACAGAATATTATAAATTATAGAATTTTATTCTCTTCGTATAGTTATACGTGACAATATTTCCAATTCTAAACAGTATAAATATAGGAGCAAACATTTTTTTCTTGACCTAGTTTGAAGCATTTTTTTAGTCATCTGAATTAAAAATAATAAATATTTGTTTTTGTATAAACCTTTTTAAAGTATTTTTATTGATATTTTAAAAATAAACAATCAAAACACACATCAGACATTAGTAATTAATATAAGAGATAACAAATCTCTAATGATTTAGGTTCTAGGGATGCTTAGGGCCAGTTGTGGTAAAGATTGTTAAACGACAAAGATTTAACTATGTAAGTAGATTATATTTTTCAATATTTTTTTTTCATTTCACACTGGTTATTTTATTATTAAATTTATCGCTTTGATTTACAAACTATGAGGGTGTGTAATAAGAATGATTGTAAAGATACGCGAATCTTATTGTTACCGAAGTGACCAGCTAGTACGTCGATGAAACCTCGAAGGAAACAAACAAACAGAACCGTATTCAAGCTTATCGGGTGCCATGCGCCAAAACTTTACAATCCACTTAAAATTCAGGAGTTGGTTCAAAGTTAATTCCTCTGTCGCACCATAAAATTCTTCCAAATATAAACAGATTATATATTGTTAGTTTTTTTATTCAATAAAGTAGTCTAGAACGAACTCTTTGAAGTCTTTTTTTGGATTATTGACCAGGTGTTTATGGGGTCTTAAACTACCTTAGCAAATTTAAATCAAGAACATATTTTTGAATTTATAATTCTGGTACAACGTAAATTTAAAGTTCCTTAAACCTTCTACTTAACCTTAAACCACTTTTGGCAACTCGTGGCAACAAAAATAAAATAATCATCTAAATTAAAATCGCATTGAAACTACTGCATAAAGAAATCGGGGATTAAAAAAATCCTAAAGGTATCATGGACGGAAACGAAAAACAACCCAGTATACATACGTTTTAAGTTGATTAATTTTGGAATAAATCAGACCCAGATTAGGTTTTTCCAGTTTTTTTTAATTTATGGCCAACGTTTCGCTTCTTTTATTATTTTTGAGGCTTCTTCAGGGCTACAAGGGAACATTTTTATTTTACATGTAAATGTTCCCTTGTAGCCCTAAAGAAGCCTCAAAAATAATAAAAGAGGCGAAACGTCAGCCATAAATAAAAAACCGGAAAAACTTAATCTGCGTCTGATTTAAGTATCTCAAAATTAATCAACTTAAAATATACACAGACGATAAATATGGAATTAATTGCAACATACGTTTTATATACAATCGAAAGTAAAAATCCAAATTTTCAAAAAAGGAAAAATGTCAAAAGTGCCAATTGAGGGCGGTAAAATATTTTTATTGTCCGTTGTAATCACAAAAATGTCAGGTTGCTCAATGGTAACGTCTTACTGAGACACTTCCTTAATGTATGCATTAATCAAATTTATTTATTTTTGATTACTCTATATTAAATAATGTTAAAATCTTTTTATTGGGTAATTTAATCAAAACGATAAGTAACTGATTTTTTATCTGCTGTAAAAAGTAAAATGTAAACAGCTTTGTAATTATGTATAATGTATTTATATTTATCTAATAATAGTAATAATTAATGAAATCAAGAAGATAAAATTGATAAAAAACCGGTTATTTTTTTTTTCACATCGCAAAAACAGTACCTATACTATCGGACAAAAGTAAAGCAATTATCTAAAAACAAAAGTAATTGTGTATGTATTTTAGTACTTCTTTAAATTATTCAACTGAATGTACTTTTCTTTTTCTGGTATCATGTGTAAAATATAAAAAAAACATTTTCATTGGCGTCTATTATTATTTAAGCTCTTGAGTAAATTATTTGTAGAAATGGAGCAAAATTTTAGGCGACAAAAGTAAAGCAACTTTCACGGAAAACTTTTTTTTACTAAAAAATTACAAATATAGGTTGAAAGTTATAGAACTAAAATTATAACAAAAGTACTAACTTAGTTATTGATGGGATATTTATTGTTTTTAAAATTTAAATTTTGAATAGTAATACTCGGCAGATTCGACTGGTATTCAATAATTTATTGAATCAAAGACTTTGTTTGGGAAGTTTGTAGTTTGACTCTGACGTTCAACTTGTTTTCACAAGTTTTAGATGAGGCTAAAATCTGGTAATTCTGCCGGTCAATGCAGAACCTGGACTTGGTTTTGGTAGAATCACCAACGAACAAAAAGAAATGTGTGCTTCTGATAATTGTTCTGTTGAAATTCAAGCCGTAGAAACGTTTTCCACTCACTGTAGAGTAACATTGCATTTTGGACTATGTTTCAGTATATCAATCAATTCCTAGTATGATCTATGAAATGTAATAGACCTACTCATTTTAACAAGAATCAACTCCATCTAATTGTTCGTGCTTTATTATTGGTATAACGTTTTTAAGTGAAATCTCGTCTTAACTGGAGGCATTACAAGACTCATCTTGATAGAATTTAAAATTTTGTATTGAGTCTTGTCACTAAATAAAAAAAATTTCTAGTCTTGAGCCGACCAGTTCAAATGTAGTCGTACAGATTCAAGTCGGGCGAAATGATTTCTTTCAGAAATAAAAAATTTCTTGTCTGAACGTCTTCTATAAAGTCTTGTTTCAACTAATCTTTGTTTAATTGTTCTCAAACTTTCTTCTAATACGAGAATTTTACATTTATTTTTTATTCTGATATCCAAGAAGTTCTTTGAGATTTTTTTTAATGCTATGGACTAGCCAGCATGATCACTGAACTTTAGTCCTATCGATTACTTGTGGAAAGAAGTTACCTATTGATTTGTACCACACACTTTCTAAACAAAGTCTTTGACTGATCAAATTATCGAAAACTAGTCGAATATGCCGATTATTACTATTGAAAATTTAATTTTATCAATGTTGTGTCCGTTGCAGCCAACAATGAATATCCCATCAATAATTAAAATAATACTTTTGTAATAATGTCAGTTTTACAACTTTCCACCAATATTTGTAGTTGTTCAATACTTTTGTCGCGTAAAATTTAGCTCCATTTCAACAAATAATTTATTCAAAAGCTTAAATAAATAATAATAGACGTTAATGAAAATGTTTTCTTATATTCTACACATATCAAATTAAGAAAAAATACATTCGGTTAAATAATTTAAAGAAGTGCTAAAATACACAATTACTTTTGTTTTTTTAGTTGTTTTACTTTTGTCCGATAATGTATATTTTGTAGTGATGATTTGAGTGTTTTAATCAGAATGATAAGTAACTGATTTTTTATCAGTTATAAAAAATGAAATGTAAACACCTCTGTAATTATAATGTATTTATATTTATCTAATAATAGTAATAATAACTATTTGAATCACAATTAGATAATATTGATAAAAAACCGTTTATTGTCTTTTTTTCGCATTGCAAAAACAGTATCTACATCTTTAATAATTGTTGTCAGTTCAAACCACAAAAGAGACCGAAACGGTGTCAATAAAAGCTGAAAAGGGATAAAAGCGCTCATTAAAAAATTACAGCCAAAGTCAATACTCTCCCACACAATCCATTTTAACGATTTTTTACTCACACATGCTAGGTGAAAACGCATCTCCACTGAACAAAACTAAGGGATGTAAATGTTGAAAACTCTTGATGGCAGTACAAAATCTCGCTGCGCCCCCCACAGGTTCGGGAGACTGTCTTGGTTCGACATTATAGACATCATTAAAATGTAAAATAACCAAATGTTGTGCCATTGCACCACCTGCTAGAGTATTGACGGCTCTTCTTCCTGCCGCTCGCACTTCCAACGAAGCCTTAACACAAGAAAAATCACTTGAAAAAACGTCTAAATTAGATGATAATAGCAAAGCATTCGAAAAAAATAGCTCCTAAATGGGTATAATGAAAGCTTTTAGAAGCGCGCTCAATGCCATGCAAATGAAAAGTGAATAAAGTAACCTGTTTGAGCCAGCCGACCACGCTGGTCACTTTGCTGGTGACTTCGGGGGGCACCTCGATGCTGTGCTCCTCGACCAGCGAGCTCCATTTGGCCCGGAGGGCGGCCTGTGCCGCGAAGCTAGCCATCCTCAGCCCCCGTTAATAATTAGACATTTCTTTGAAACCGCACACCGGATTATTAGAGTTTAGTGCATGCCCCGGGGGTGATCAGGGGGTACTCACGTCTACGTTGAACGGCACGTGGATTACGATTGAGTAATCGATTTCTTTGCGGTTTCATTCATAGATTCCATTTTGCGGGTTTAAGCGGTGCGAGGTATTGATTCTTGCCGGATTCGATGAATGCTGGAAGGAATCGATGGGAGGCATGAATTTTGAGAGGAAACGCGTCACTTATTTTTAATTATTTAACATTTTGCCGGTTTTACAAAAGGCCGAACTGAAGGACGAACGGAAAAATTTCTCCGCAGGATGCTTGTGACATCTGTTGACATTTCAGGAAATGTCACTAATGTCAGAAAGTAGGGCGCATGTGTGACGTTATATCTACTTTGCGGCATTTTTAACTACTGGTGTATATTTGGTTGCATACTCATTCACCAGGAATCACGGACTTAGATATAAAGATATCTAAGTCCGTGCCAGGAATACAGCAGGAAAGATTTCTGCTAAGGGCAATAAACAATTTGATCCTTTATCAGATATTTCTTTAATTAATTAATTTTTTTAGTTCTTTAATGTGTCTCTAGTAACTAGAGAGCAACTTGTCTGAATTATTACAAAATAGTGGTTAATTTGGATATACAATCTAATAAAACGAAATTTTTTTTCTTTTAATGTTAAAAAAAGGAGGAAAACGCTGTTGAAAGTATTTTGCAACTAAACTGCTAAATATTTTTATTTATATTTGCAATTTTTGCGAAAAAAAAGAGAAAGTTAACAACGCGCCTGAACTGATGATCCTTATACGACAAAAAATTTAAAAAAATCTTAACACGAAAAGAAAAATCTATAGCACAATAGAAAAACATTTTGCTCGTCAAAAAATGCGTCACATGCACAATAAACATTATTTTATTTGTAATCCAGTTGTACGCAATAGTTATTTTATCTATGACTGTTCTGATAACTGAATATTATATTGAATATTTGAGTGAAGTAAAATGACATATTACTTCACTTGTGAAGTAATAAAAGAAAAATTCACTCTTTAAAATAATTCGTTTTAATTTCAAACTCAATCTTAATTACATGCTATTATTGTTATAAATATATAATACACAATTTTCACACCTACTTATAGTAGGACAAGGACAAGCCATTTTTGATACTTTTTTTTTTTGATAACAGCTGTTAATGCAGTAGTTTTAACTGTTATAGTATTTTTGTCACCCAGAATTTTTGAAGCAATTTGTTTTTTATTTTCTTCTGCCGTGTCTATATACCCCTCCGCCACTGTATATGACTGCCAGCCCTCATGACGCTTTACTGTTAAAAGACCAGCTCCTGAATTAGCAAGCAACGAAGTAGATGAGCGGCTGTAACAATGTCCCGTATGCTGGATTAGGTAACTGAAGAAAAGTAGCATTATTCTTGAGGAACAAACAGGTAACTTTATACATCTCTGGTTTCTGTATCCTAAAAAAACCGTCCACTACTGGCGTTATTACGGCGAAGTGCAGCATACTTTCGAATTAATTTTAACATGTTGACCCCATTAATTCTGCCTGACGTAATAAAAAATTGTCTGGATATTTTTGTTTTAGCGTTTGTTGTTTTGTCACTGATCTTTGACATCTTCCAAAAGCATGTTGGTAAGTTGTTGGATCCTACAAGCTCCACCAACTCCAATAATTAAAGCAACCTTGAAATTAACATTACATATGCATAAAAAGGGTAGAGTACCTTCATTAACAAAAATTTATCATTTGCTTTTTGTAAAAATTTGCTAATATCTTGTTTAGTAAAAATTTGAGATTTTTTAGCACGATATCATTGTATCAAGTATTTACTGATGTCAACATTCTTCTTCATTTTCATTATTGTTCTAGTCATAGAATAAAAAGCCCAGAGACTCGATGATTTATATTGTTTTAATAAATGATCAAAATATGCAAGTAGAACCTTCTCATTCGTAATATTTTTAATATTTTTCTTGTCGCACCATGAAATGAACCGTTGAAAAGCCATCTCGTATTTTTCTTTAGACTTCTCTGGCACCAAGCAAGAAGCAGGATTTGTCGCCGCTTCTTCAATATCAGAAGGTAAATTTTCTGAGTCACTCATGTTTATAATTTTCTTATTATTACTACAAAACACAATTTTTACTGATTATCTCAAAATGGCGAGCATTGTTTGAAAAATTGTAAGCGGTTGCCATAGTGCTTACTGAACATATTTAGAGGATACCTTACTTTTGATGTAAAAAAAATAGGAGTTATCGGCAGCACTAAATTTTCGATTTTTTTAATTTTTTGCAGTCATAGATAAAGTTTTGTGTATCATACGTGGGCTAGAGCACATTACAGTAACTCGTGTGTTATAGATACTCGGGCTAACGGCTTCGTTATCTGTAATCTACTTACTCGTTGTGTAATGATGCTCCTATGCCACTAATAATATAAATAACTATTACATAACTAGTAGGGTAAGAGCATTGTTACAATACTCAAGTGTGTGAAGCAAAAAGCGCAAAAAGGCAAAAGTTAGTTCATGTTTTTCTATCGAATAAATACTTTATATTTTGTTTCACAATTTTTTTCTGATTTTACTGATAATAAATCAAATATAATTTTCTTCGCGTCTTTAGTAAATATTTTCTGTTTTATATTTTTTATAAAACTAAAATTTTTTATTAAATATTTCTAGAATCTGTATTTTATGTAAAAACAAAATTATAAATAATACTGAAATGTGCATTATAATCAAAACATACTCGTAATTAAAAATAATATGGAAAAAACATAATATTGTTTAACGAATTTGATATAAATAACAATTTTGTGATTAAAGTACCAAAAATTTACAAAAAGAATGAAGTGCGTAATATTAATCTTAAGCATCAATAAAGAACACATTTTTTTAGAAGTAAAATTTACAGTATATTCCCATTAGACCATTTTTTTAAAAACTATAAAACAATTAAAAGTGCTTTAAAAATAATATCTTATCGTACTCTCGCCAAAGAGCAAGATGTATCACAATTATTATAAACGCTTATTCTTTCCTAAAAAATGCATTTCAATTGAGTCACAATTTTTGAAGTGCCGCTAAGATGCAGCGAATCACGATTTTAATCAGAAATGACACAGAGGCAAATTGGTTTTTTATCAATACAATTTTTGGAGGGTTCTATAAAAGACCAAAACTTGTACTAGGAAGTACACTTGTTTTGAAATTGTCTATTAGTTCACAAATATGATACAAGTTATAATTATTTTTTCTATAGCCCTTTGTACTCAAAATGTTCTAGCAGACGTCAATAGTAAGTAAAAAAAATTCTGAAATATTTTAATAGTGCTTTCTTCATTAATTTTTAGGTGCAATAGTATGTCCTCCAGTTGATCCTCCAACTCCTGTATACTTTCCTCATGAAACTGACTGTAGCAAATTTTACGAGTGCCATGATGGCACTCCTCACCTCATAGATTGTCCAGAAGGATTAGATTTTAATCCTGTACTTAACGTCTGTGATTTTCCTGAACAAGCGGGTTGTAGAGGAAAAACAACTTCAGGGGGTTCCAGTTCTACTCCTAATCCGACTAGTTTAAGTCCTATACCTTCTTCTTCAGCAAGGCCAACATCTAACAGTGAATCAACTTCACAACCAACTCCTAGTTTAAGTCCATTACCCACATCTTCTCTACGACCAACTTCCAGTTCAAGTCCAGAACCAACATCTTCTGTAAGACCTATTCCTAGTTCAAGCTCAAGACCATCATCTTTTCCACAACCAACTTCCAGTTCAAGTTTAAGACCTACTTCTAGTTCAAGTCCAAGACCAACATCTTCTCCACAACCAATTTCCAGTTCAAGTCTAGAACCATCATCTTCTGGAAGACCTACTCCTAGTTCGAGCTCAAGACCATCATCTTCTCCACAACCAACTTCCAGTTCAAGTCCAAGACCATCATCTTCTCCACAACCAACTTCCAGTTCAAGTCTAGAACCAACATCTTCGGCAAGACCAACTTCCAGTTCAAGTTTAAGACCTACTCCTAGTTCAAGTCCAAGACCAACGTCTTCTGCAAGACCAACAAGTTCAAGCAGACACCCAACACATTCTACTTCTCACAAACCAAAACCAACAAGTTCGAGCAGACACCCAACACATTCTACTTCTCACAAACCGAAACCAACAAGTTCAAGCAGACACCCCACCCATCCTACTAAAAGCCCAAAACCTACTCCAAGTTCAACTAGTGGTAGCTCAAGCACCTTCCAACCCACTAGCAGTACCCACAAAACAACAACCGACGACAATTCTTCAAACAGCTGTAATTCACATTCTAAAGATTCCTCAGATGATTCATCAAACAGTTGTGACAGTTCTTCTTCAGATGATTCTGAAGACTCTTCAAATGAATCTAATCATCATCATCATTCCGAATCTGATTCCGATGATTCTAAATCTGATTCTAAGAGTAACTCTCAAGATTCCAGCGACTCAAAAGATTCCAGCGGGTCGAAACATCATCACTCAGATGACTCAGATGATTCTGATGACTCAGATGACGATTTCCTGTTGAGGGAATCAGATAATGCAGAATTTAATAAAAATATCTTGTTTAAAATTCTTTTTGGTGGCATTGATGGTTTAGAAGGAGAAGATTGTACATCTGATGCCATCTCATCTGTAAAATCACATCCTTATGACTGTACTAAATATTTGAATTGTTACAAAGGAGCATTCTTGGTGAAGACGTGTCCCAAAGAATACATGTTCAACTCTATTATTCGTGTTTGTGTTCCTCCAGGATACGCTAAATGTAATGTACAGACTTAAATAAACTGAAGAAAAAATATAAAAAATAAATATTGTTTTATTCTATTTTTTTTTATGCTAAACTATTTTTATTGACGACTTTTTTCATAATAATGTTTAAAAAATTTGATATAAATAACAATAAATTCTGTGATTTTAAAAACTGTTAAACAATATAAGTATTAATCTTTTAAGAAAGGAAATATGCTTCCATCGAATATAATAAGTGTTTTGGGAATAATATCTTATCGTTCTCTCATCCAAAAGCGAGATTAATCTCAATTAGAATTCCCAAAAATGCATTTCAATTGAGTCACATTTTTTAAAGTGTCACTGACATGCATTGAATCATGATTTTAACCAGAAATGACAAAAAACAAATTGATTTTTTATCAATACAATTTTTGGAGCATTTTATAAAACACGAAAATTGTTACTAGAGAGTTCACTTGTTTTAGAATTGTTTATTTGTTCATAAATATGATAAAACTCATTATTTTAGCTATAACACTATGTACTCATAGTAGTGTTTTAGCAGATTTTAATGGTAAGTACAAATAATAATTGCCAGAATTTTTAAATATTTTTTTGTTTAATTTTTAGGTGCAATTGTATGCCCTGCAGTTGATCCCCCAACTCCTGTATACTTCCCTCACGAAACCGACTGTAGCAAATTTTATGAATGCCATAATGGCACTCCTCATCTCATAGATTGTCCAGAAGGATTAGATTTTAATCCTACACTTAACGTCTGTGATTATCCTGAACAAGCTGGCTGTAGAGGAAAAAAAACTTCTGAGAGTTCTAGTTCTTCTACTCATAATCCGACTAGTTTAAGTCCTGTAACTTCTTCTTCTGTAAGACCAACTTTTAACAGTGATTCAACTCCACGACCAACTTCCAGTTCAAGTCCACGACCAACTTCTAGAAGACCTACTCCTAGTTCAAGTCTAAGACCAACATCTTCTGGAAGACCTACTTCTAGACCAACATCTTCAGTAAAACCTAGTTCTAGTTCAAGTCCAAGACCAACATCTTCTGCAAGGCCAAAACCAACAAGTTCAAGCAGACATCCAACACATTCTACTTCTCACAAACCAAAGCCAACTAGTTCGAGCAGACATCCAACGCATTCTACTTCTCACAAACCTAAACCAACAAGCTCAAGCAGACACCCAACCCATCCAACAAGCTCCTTAAGACCCACTAGCAGTACCCACAAAACAACAACCGACAACGACTCTTCAAATGAATCTAATCAACATCACCATCATCATCACCATCATTCTGATTCTAGTGACTCTTCAGATAAATCTGATCATCATCAACATCACCACCATTCTAATTCTGGTGACTCTTCAGATGAATCTCATCATCATCATCAAGATCACCATCATTCTAATTCTGGTGATGAATCTGATCATCACCATCATCAACATCACCGTCATTTCAATTTTGATGCTTTTAAATTTGATTCTAAGAGTGGGTCTAAAGATTCGAATGACTCAAGCGACTTTGACGACTCAAAACATTCAGATGACTCAGATGATGATTTCTTGTTAACAAAAACAGAAAATAAAAAAATTGATAAGAACATCCTGTATAAAATTCTTTTCGGTGACATTGATGGATTGGAAGGAGAAGATTGTACACCTGATGCCATCTCGTCTACAAAATCACATCCTTATGACTGTACTAAATACTTAGATTGTTACAAAGGAACCTACTTGGTGAAGTCTTGTCCTAAGCAGTACTTGTTCCACTCAAGTATTCGAATTTGTGTTCCTCCAGGATATTCTAAATGTAATGTGCAAGCCTAAATTATAATCAAGATTTAATGTAAAAGTAAAAAAAATAAATAGTATTTTGTGGTAATGTCTTTTTTATTTAGAAAATAAAATTTTGTATAGAAGATAAGGTTAAGTGCTCTACTTGAACTGTAATTAAAAAGACACTTCTCCTTTCTGTAGATATAATAATCAGAATATTACTTGACAACAAAATCAGGTATTGACCAATTGAACCTTTAAACAGTCTGAAAGATTAAATGCTTCATTTTGAAAGCAATCTTGAGATGATAAGATTCTAAAGTGATTTTTTATCATATTTCTCAACTACTCTAAGAACAAAAATATTTTCGCAAATATTCTATAACAACAAATTGTGTATTTGTTATTTGTTTTGTGTATACAATTATTTTTTTTATATTTTTTACATAATATTGTTATTATATTTATTTATCTTTTAGTCAAAAATGCATTTTATCGTTTTTTGGTCTTAAAGTTCTATCTTTAATTACATTTGCGAATATTTTCAAACAAAGCATCTTGATTTTAATCAATAACAGACTAAGCATATTTTTATCTTTTGATTTCTGATTGACGTTATAAAAGAATGCATCTTCACACAGGAAATTCACTTGTTTTTGAAGTCTTAGATCAAGATGATCAAAATTATAGTTATAGCAATTTTTGCATTTGGTTCTTTAGTTGAAAGCAGTGGTAAGAGTAATTTTGTTTTCTACGAATAAGAAGAATTTAATAAATTTTTTTAGAAATAGTGTGTCCTGCTATTGACCCTCCAGATCCTGTTTATTGGCCTCATGAAACAGATTGTAGTAAATTTTACGAATGTTCAAACGGCGTTCCTTATCTCTTCCAATGTCCTGGAGGATTAGATTTTAACCCTACATTAAATGTATGCGATTATCCAGAACAAGCAGGATGTAGAGATAAAACGTCATCACCTTCACCAACTTCAAGCAACTCTCCTACGAGTTCTACTGGTATTTCAAGCTCATCGACTTCACAACCTATAACTAGTTCAAGTGCTGGACCTACTAGTTCTAGCAACTCTCCTACTAGTTCCACCTGGATTCCAACTTCATCAACATCACAACCGATTTCTAGTTCTAGTCAGAATCCCACAAGTTCAAGTGCAAGACCAACGAGTTCTAGCAACTCTCCTACTAGCTCTACCGGTTCGTCAAGTTCATCAACCTCACAACCAATAACTAGTTCCAGCCAAAATCCTACAAGTTCAAGTGTAGGACCAACGAGTTCTAGTAATTCTCCTACTAGCTCTACCGGATCTTCAAGTTCATCAACCTCACAACCGATTACTAGTTCTAGTCAGAATCCCACAAGTTCAAGTGCAAGACCAACTAGTTCTAGCAACTCTCCTACTAGCTCTACCGGCATTTCAAGTTCATCAACCTCACAACCAATAACTAGTTCTAGCCAAAATCCTACAAGTTCCAGTGCAAGACCAACTAGTTCTAGCAACTCTCCTACTAGTTCTACCGGTTCGTCAAGTTCATCAACCTCACAACCAATAACTAGTAGTAGCCGAAATCCTACAAGTTCGAGTGCAAGACCAACAAGCTCTAGTAACTCTCCTACTAGTTCAAGTGCTAGACCAACTAGATCTACTACTTCGAGACCAACCAGATCAACTACTTCGCGCCCAACTAGATCTAGCACTTCGCAACCAACAAGTTCTAGCAACTCTCCTACTAGTTCAAGTGCTAGACCAACTAGATCTACTACTTCTAGACCAACCAGATCAACTACTTCGCGCCCAACTAGATCTACCACTTCTCGTCCAACTAGATCAACAACTTCTCGACCAACTAGATCCACTACTTCGCGACCAACAAGACCTACCAGAACTTGGCCAACGAGACCTACTAGAACTTGGCCAACAAGACCTACCAGAACTTGGCCAACAAGACCTACCAGAACTTGGCCTACTAGACATACTAGAACTTGGCCAACAAGACCTACCAGAACATGGCCGACTCGACACACTAGAACGTGGCCAACTAGACCTACCAGAACTTGGCCGACTAGACACACTAGAACTTGGCCAACTAGACCTACTAGGCATACTAGAACATGGCCAACCAGACATACTCGTACTTGGCCAACTAGACCTACCAAAACTTGGCCAACTAGATCTACCAGTCCTTGGCCAATAAGTTCTAGCAGTTTTGAACCAACTAAACCTACCTGGGAGCCTAGTACATCTACTCAAAAAACAACAACAGATGATGATAATTCGTCAAACAGTTGTGATTCTAGTTCAGATGATTCTTCTAGCAGTTCCTCAAGTGATTGCAGTAGTTCAAGCGATTCAGATAGCTCAAGTGAGTCAGATTCTAGAAATTCAAAAGAGTTTGAAGATGATTTTATAGTAAATGAATCCGATAAAGAACAATTTGATAAAAATGCGCTATTTAAACTACTTTTTGCAAGCTCTGAAGATCTCGAAGGGCAAGAATGTAGTGCTGATATAGATTCAGCAATGAAGGCTGATCCTTACGACTGTACTAAATATTTGCATTGTTATGAAGGCAAATATCTACTGAGAACGTGTCATAACAGATATGTTTATGATCCAGAAGTTCGTATCTGTGTTCCTCCAGGTTTTACCAAATGTAATATTATGTAATTTTCTGTTTTTGTTAAGTCGCAAATAAATAAAAAATATCACTGATAAATATTGAGTATATTTTCCTAGAATCATTTCCTGTAATGATACTGATAATGATAAGATTGCAAACACGTGTAATCTATTATCTCGTTATTTTTTTCTTTATTTTTTTAATATACTTACAAGAAATTTTATGAAGCGCAATAAAATAAATCAAGGTGTGTAGATTATATTATTTATTTTTCAAAAATTTGTATACAGAACATTTTACTAAAAATTATTCTACGATTTAATTTTTGGCACCAATCATTTTGCTCAAGTTTGCAAAAGCTTCTGCTGTTTTTGATTCTTGAATTTTTGAACCTGATTTAGCCTTTCCAGATGCAACTTCGGCACTCAATTTTTTCATAAGATCAGCTAATTCAGCATCTTTCACTTCACTGGCTCGCCGAGTTCGTACCAGACTTTTGCTAGGAGCTTCATTCGACACTTTAGCAGCAGAACTGATTTGAACTGCTAGTTTTTCCAAAAGGTCTTTTGTCTCAACAGCAACTTTTGGTTGAACTTTGCCAGATTTTGCTATGCTTTCACTCAAATTTTGGAGCAGTTCTTTAAGATCGAAATTTTCTTTCTGTACTGTTTCAGAGTTTGCTTTCGCAAGAGAGACTTGTCCTTTATTAGAAATTGCGTTCACTAGTTTTTGGACGGCTTCAAGTTTTTCAGCATCGGTTTTTTGCTCAAGGGCTTTGACAGAAGGTACTTCTGCGAAAATAAAATAGTTTAGTAGATTATTGTTATTAAATAAAAATAAAAGCACTAACCTTCTGATTTAATTGAGAAAAAGCAGTAAGAGAAAAGAACGACCAAAGTAAGGAACTTCATTTTGGTTTGCAGTTGAGCTCACTAACACACTCTTTAAAATGGCAAAATTTAGGATGAGCAACAAAAATCGATGACTTTTATCGCAACCTTGGCAGGAAATAATCTGATAAAGATGAACAAACAGATATTTTCTATCAGTTCTTAGATTTTTATGATGCAACCTGTTCTGGAACACAATTGTTCAATTTATAAAACGCAAAATTTATCTTTCTAAGAAGTATATTTAATAACGTATTAGTTCTATCTTTTTTATTACTCACTCGTTTTTAATTTATTGCACTTCATGTTAACAGAAATGTGATAGTCATCACACTTATAACCACACACACAGTGAGCTGAAAATTTTATGAGCTTTTGAGCGAGTCCAAATTTTTTAGCCTTACATCAAACATGAATAAACATATCCAAAATTTTTTCAAAATAATTTAAAATCACAAATATAATTTCCACAGCGACGTGGTGTTATCGCGATAAATTTCTAGTAGTAGTTTTTCTGCCGTAATTTGTCTTTGATTGGTCAATATGTTATTGGTTAAAATGTTTTGTGTTGAATTTTCTAATAAACCCCATAGTAATAGTTTAGGATATTTTATTAAATTAATTGATATACAATTAGTACAAAATAAATATTTGATTTGCTTTAAAAATTTATTGCTAGAATATTTCACACGACTAGCTACATTTTTAACTGATATTTCTTACTAAAAGGCAAAGATATTTTTTAAGAAATGGAAAACATTGTTTTCAACTGATTCACATCCAGCATCTGTGCTTTTTGTGCAAGCTCCACTTGATGGACTGTAATGATAACCATCTGGGCATGTTTGAACAACCGAATTTCCATTCATGCAAACCACGTATTTTTTACAATCAGAAGGATGAGCTGCTAAGAAGATATCACTAGGTCTGGCTGCACACATAGCTTTAATTAGCTCTTCATCAGAAGGTTTTGGTGTAGGTTTTTCAGTTGTAGTCGTTGGTGCTTCAGTGGATTTTTCGGTAGTCGTTGGTGCTTCAGTAGGTTTTTCAGTAGTCGTTGGTGCTTCAGTGGGTTTTTCAGTAGTCGTTGGTGCTTGAGTCGGTTTTTGTGTTTCTTGAGAAGTTGTAGACTTCTCTTCTCCATTACCATTGTCATCAATTGTTGTCCAATCATTATTATCATCTGTAACAGGTTCTTCAGTTGTGTCGTCTTCGTCTTTATCAGAGGTTGTCAATTTTTCATCATCAGCGGTTGTATTCGGTTCTCCCGAACATTCGTCAGTTGTATCATCATCATCTGTTACATCGTCAATTGTTGTTGATGAAATCTCGTCATCATCATCCGTAACTGGTTCTTCTGTTATGTCGTCATCATCATCATTAATTGTAGTCAACCCATCATTTGTAACTGGTTCTTCTGTTGTCCCATCACTGTTATTATCGTCACTTGTACTTTCAGTGCTATCATTGTCAGATGTTGTCAAATCGTCGTCGCCTGTTGTTGAATATGGTTCTTCAGTTGTCAAGTCATTATTATTATCGGTTGTTTTAGGAGATTCAGTTTGATCACCACCACTTCCTTCTTCAGTAACATCACCATCACTTGAGCTTTCTGAATCTTCAGTTGTAACTGGTTCTGGTGTTGTTGTCACAAGTGTCTCATCAGTAACTTCATCATCACTTGAGCTTTTTGAATCCTCAGTTGTAACTGGTTCTGGTGTTGTTGTCACAGGTGTCTCATCAGTAACTTCATCATCACTTGAGCTTTTTGAATCTTCAGTTGTAACAACTGGTGTTGGTGTTGTTGGCACAGGTGTTTCTTCGGTAACTTTGTCATCAGTTGAGCTTTTTGAATCTTCAGTTGTAACAGCTGGTTTTGATGTTGTTGGCACAAGTGTCTCTTCGGTAACTTTGTCATCAGTTGAGCTTTTTGAATCTTCAGTTGTGACAGTTGGTTTTGGTGTTGTTGTTGGTTTCGTTGGTTTAGTTCTACCTTCACAACCGGCATCATGTGGCCAATCACAAGTACTTATTGCAACATTCCAATGTAATCCTCCTGGACAGTCAAATAAATAAGCAACACCATTTGAACACTGGTAGAATTTTCCGCAATCTTCGTGAGGAAGATACACTGGGAAAGCTCCATCAATTGTTGGACATAAATCAGACGGGGCTAGAATTTTTTTAATTAATTTTTGAATTAACTTTAGAAGTAAGAAGTACTTACAACTTGCTAGTCCCATAGAAAAGAAAAATGCACTAATTATAAATGTTTTCATCTTCTGTGATTGTCAAATACGTTTCGTATATCTACAGATCCCAAAAGAACAAATCAAACTAAATAAATTATTTGCTTTTTAATTCTTTTATAATTTTTGATAAAATTGTTAATTGTATTATATGTTGCCTCAATCATTGTTTAAAGGATTAGTGGTAATCTATTATTTTGACATATATATGTGAGAAATAAATGATAAATTCAGACAAATATATGATCGCAATTTAGGAAAATAATTAAAATGTCAATACATTTTGCAATAAAATTAAATTCTAAAGTATCTAGTAGTATTAAAATTGTTATCAAACAACCTATTATACCTACTGGTTCAATGGATTAACAACTTATCAATAGAGAGGATAATCATAGTAATTTTTGACCCTTTTGTACTGAATCAAAGTTTAAACTTATGCTAAATATTCAAAAAAAAAAAAAAGAAACTGAAGAAGTGAGAGCACGTTTGACTTAAAAAAACTTGTTTAATTTTTTATTGAAAACAAAGTGGCTGAATCTAACTTTTCTACGTTGTTACCAGTAGCTGCTTGCTCGAGTTGTTACTGTTGAAGGTTTCAATACTCAACGAATAGCAAATTACAGCAATAAAAATTTAATTGAAAAACTGAGTAAAGAAAGCCAGCTAAAAAACAGCTTTCTTTTTACAAAAAATTTCTAGATTGGTCGCAAACGCGTGTCCACTAAATCACTCTCTAAATAGATGCTATTTTAAAAAAAAAAACGGTAATAGAATAACAACGCAGGCACAAAGAAAAATGACCAACTTGTATCATCTGTAACCAATACAAAACAAGGTCAAAAACAATCGATTCACAAAATCAAATTTTTTTTTTAGTAGATTACAAATAAATTTGTGGAAAGTGCTATAGACAGCATGTTATAAATCTTTCTAAAAGTACTGAGTTCCGGTGAGTAATCCTGGAATAATCTAAAGAATTTTTTTATGTTTTGGGACTCATCGTGATGTTTCTTTTTATTCTAATTAATTGAGTAATGTACAAAAATACACTTGGAGATATATGATAAAGATAAAACTATTCTAGGAAATAGGAAAACAATAAATTAACCAGTTCTCTGAATTTTTGAATTATAATAGATTAAAAGCTTGAAAAGAAGCTGAAAAGATCTCAAATAAAATTTTATCTCTGCTCAGTGCGAAATATGTGACAACCATTCTTATAATTTTTCCATTCTAACCAATTCAGACGTCAGTAAATACGACAATTTTTTTATCAACTTGCGCAGCCAGATTTAATCCTTAAAGTCCTACATTTTTGAAATAAAAAATCCTGTTTTTGTTGATATTTTATTTGTAAGGAAATAACTGATATAATAATTCATCAAAACATATATTACATAACTATATCACCTATATTAACATTTTATTAGAGTAACTGTTCAAGACATTTTTTTACTTGAATTTGAATAATCTGATTTAGAAAGATTCTGAAGAACTTGATCTGTCGTTAGAATGATTGCTAGAACTTTCGTTTGATCGATCAAGACTTTCATCAGATTCGCTGCTATCGGGACGTGGTGGACGAGTTGGTTTCTTTGAAGGCGAAGGAGATGGTTTTTCAATAGGAGCCTGAGTTAGTTTTTCAGTGGGAGCTTTGGTTGGCTCTTCAGTTGGTTTTTTGGTCGGCTTCTCAGTGGGAGCTTTGGTTGGTTCTTCAGTAGGAACTTGAGTTGGTTTATCAGTGGGTTTTTGTGTTGGTTTTTCAGTTGTAACATTTGCGGGTTTAGTAGGTCTTGGCCGTGTTGGGGTTGGACGAGTGGGTTTTGATGAAGAACATGGTGGTCTCGTGGGTTTACTTGGACGAGTTGGACGACTGGGACGAGTTGGGCGACTTGGACGAGTTGGTTTCGAAGGTCTAGTAGGACGGGATGGTCGTGTTGGACGAGATGGTTTTGTTGGACCAGAAAGTCTAGTAGGACGAGATGGTCTAGTTGGACGTGATGGTCTTGTTGGATGAGATGGTCTAGTAGGACGTGATGGTCTAGTAGGACGTGATGGTCTTGTTGGACGACTTGGTCTGGTAGGACGCGTTGGTCTGCTAGGGCGTGTTGGTCTGCTGGGACGTGTAGGTTTATTTGTTTCTTCACTAATTTCTTTAGTTGGTTCTTCAGTTGGTTCTTCGGTTGATTCTTCAGTTGGTTCTTTAGTTGGTTCTTCGCTGGGTTCTTCAGGTTCCTCAGTTGGTTCTTTTGGTTCCTCAGTTGACTCTTCTGGATCCTCAGTTGGCTCTACTGGTTCTTCAGTTGGCTCTTCTGGTTTCTCAGTTGACTCTTCTGATTCCTTAGTTGGCTCTACGGGTTCTTCAGTTGGCTCTTCTGGTTTCTTAGTTGGCTCTACTGGTTTCTCAGTAGGCTCGTCTGGTTTCTCAGTTGGCTCTTCTGTTTTTTCAGTTGGTTCTTCTGTTTTTTCAGTTGGTTCTTCTGGTTTTTTAGTCGGTTCTTCTGGTTTCTCAGTTGGCTCTTCCGGTTTCTGAGTTGGTTCTTCTGGTTTTTCAGTTGAAGCCTTTGTTGGTTCTGCTGTTGGACTAGGACTTGGTTTGCTTCCACTACAGTCATATTGCCATTCATGAACACAAACATTTAAACTTGGATCAAAAACCGTAGTAGGAGGACAGTCAAACTCATAAGCAACTCCATTGGAACACTGCCAGAATTTGCGACAATTTTCATGTGGTATATAGACAGAATCTGGACCGTCAATAACAGGACACAGATGATTTGGAGCTTTAAAAATAACACATTAAAACTGAATCCTTCAATTGATATAACGTTTTACTTACGACTTGCTAGTGCAGAAGCACCAAGTCCTAGAAGGACAATTGTTATTACTGATATCATCTCCTAAATTAGTCACATACACGTTTGTAGTCTACTCAATTCAAAAGACAATTGAACTGTTTTGTTACCATTTCAAAATTTTCTTTATATAGAATTTTATAATCTTTAAGAAGAAAAATATAGACAACGAATTTATTACGGATTAGTGGTTTATCCACAATTGAGATTGATTTATTGCCGCTTTTAACTGTGGACAATGATCTGACAATAATGATGTGCTAAGTTCCTTGTAAAAAAACAAAACACATTTTTTATATAAATATAGACATGTCTTGTTGGCCAAATGGTTGCCGCGGTTGTTCTTGCAAAACTTGGCTCTTTGAATCAAACTTCTGATTGGTTTAATTTGAGCAATAATGTCTTATTTCAGAGACTAAAAAGTGCTAAAGTTAACAAATCTGTCAGATCTTGCCGCGGCAGCCATTTGGTCGAAATCATATTTCGTTATTAATATCAATATGTCTTTTTTTTATACAAACAAGAATTGCCCAAAAAACTAATAATTTTACTAAATTTTTTGTAATAATTTTGAGAGTGAGTGTGTAAAAATAACAAAGCTGATTTAAAATTCCTCTTAGTAAATCTTCGTGATTTATGACATTTTATCAGAGGATGAGAGTTGTAAAGATATATTTTGTCTACTTCGTATTTTACTCCGCATTTTTTCATTATCTTTCATTCATTTCAGCAATTTTCGTAATAACAAACTGTTGTTTGTTAAATTTTTGTAAAATTTTGTTATTTTAATGAAAATAATGACGCATTTTCCGGCGTTATATTTATCCATGAACACGAAACTCGACACAGAAGTGGAGTTGCGGAAGTTCAAAATCCAGGTTTTAATTTATTAACTCAACAATTCTATTGGGAATATCTCATTACGAATAAAAAGGTCATTATTATGTCTACTCGTAATAAACAGAGTCATAAATCTTCATTTTCCTGAAACTAGCACCAAAATATTTAATTCAGACTGATATCAGTTTTAAAAACTTTTAAAAAACAAAAAAAATATGTGAAGAAAAATAGAAACATTAAGCTTCAGTTGCTATAGTTTCGACTAACATTTTATTTCCTCCAAGTACATGATTGACAAAAATAATTTTGAAAACGTTACTTGTCTGTTTATTTATTAAAGCGATCTACAATAAATGAACGATGAGAAAAATGACCAAAAACTTAATCCTAAACTACACAAAAATCATAAATATAATACTGTGTTTATTGTGGTACTGAATGTGAAATGTGAAACTCTTTCAATTTTCGCCATACATGTCGGAAATCTGTTGGAAATTATTTTCGTAGTCGTTGTACAAGTCAGGACGAAGTTTGCCAAGGAGAGCGGGTAGAGCTCGTTTACCGTACCTGAAAAATCAATTTAACACAAATAAATTTCAAAAGGTCAATCTACCTCATCGATGATGTTTGAGACTTGAGACAGTTGATGTAATCGCTGACTGCTTCGTAATTCGTGAATTTTTTTAATCGGTCACAGTTAGACGAACCTGAAACGTTTTGCACACAGAGGAACACTCCGAGGACTACAGTCAGAAACAGCAAAAGTCTGCAACTCGACATAATGGAATTCCTGAAAAAATAAATCAATGCAAAACCGAAAACGACACTCAGGGTAATTTTGACAAAATTTAAGTTGCATCAGTACAGTGTATTTCAAAGCGTTGTGCTCGATTGGAACGGGTGGGAGAACTCGCTTATATCAAGCGAGAGCCTAAGAGATAACTTTGTTATCCGCCAACACTATTATAACAACTCTCGCTACCTTCCAGCACTCTTCGTTAGATAGCACACTGTGTCTGTCTATACGACTACTAAAATTTAAGTTATAACGCAGTTTTGATTAACTAAGTACAGTAAGGAAAATCGTAAAAAGATGACGGTGTAGTAGATAGTAGGAACAAACTTGCGCAGTGCTAAAGTGGGGACTACATGTTTTAATTTGTTTTAGCCACTTACGCATTTCCTTAGCTCCTCCTATTCTCATCATTTTACGATTTACTTTGCTGTAGTGAGTTTGAAATTTTAGGATAATCTGTATTAAAAAAAAATGGTTAACTTTGGTAACTAAAAATGGTTACATGGTTAACTCAAAAAATTAAATTTTTAAAAATAATTTTGAAAGCAGTTGTTGAACCACGTTTTTCTACACCAATTAAGGCACTTACAGTGTCAGCATATAAAAATTTTAGTTTATTTATATATTTAAAGTAAAAAATAAAATTGTATGCCCCATGTGTGTTATTTCATGTTTATAGCCTTCACAAAACTTACAAAAACTCAGATTTGTAAAAGTGTTAATTTATGAAGTATAAACATCTTCATCCTGCTGTTAATAGCACAAAAAACTATTTTGTGTTCTTTTATGTTGAGCAATGAACCAAAAATAGCTTTATTGAATAACCTTCGCAACTTACTACTTAAAATCAAGCGTTTTTTTCTTGTTTCCTCATAATTATATTTAGATCTAATTTAGATTACGCTGTTGTATCAAAGTCTTTACACGAAAGTACTTGATAATATTGATATTATTAGCTTTCATTTTGTTTCTGAAATCAGAATTTCTCCTAAATATTTGCACAAGTTAGTGGTCTGTTTGATAAAAAAGACAGATAATATCACTTATTACTGTCGTTCAGGACCTACAAGTTTAGTAAATACGTAAAAGATTTTTATAGCATCAGCTAGTATGGAGGCGTCATAAAAAGCTTGCTCTGTTAAATTTTTACGCTACCACAATTTTTATGGTTTGTTCAAAAGTATTACACTCTGTGTGTTGCAAAGAGAGAGATAATAGAAAAGAAAAGAGTCTCTACAAAGCTTTTCCATCAACTTAATCGGTCGAATATAGCCAAATATAGTCTAATGGGCTAATTTCAAATTGAGATATCACTAGTAGTATCGCTAATTTTAATACTTTTTTATAGCAACAACCAATCACAACTCCGAATTTTATTAATTAGTTACTTTATTCATAGAGACAGAGACATTACCGATATTATCTCAACTTGAAATTAGTCCATGAATACAGTTTTTAGTTGTATCAAATCCGTGGTAAAAACCAGAATAATGTGGTTCTTACTTTCACCATTTGAGGCTTCTCACTACTCCAATTACGAATAAATATTTTGAAGTTAGTAAGTTAAGATGAAGAAGATAAATAGTATAGTTTATACTACCTCAACGAACAGACGGAACTGACAGAAGTTTCAAAAAGATATAATAGGTACAAAATTGTTACGGAGAAAAAATTATGATGTAAATCTCAGGGAAAACATAGTAGCTATCGCTGATATTCAAACTAATTTTCGTATTAAATTTTTCTCTACTAAATGTTCTTGCTACAAGTTGCAAGTTTTTTTGTTAAACCAAGACTTTCAACTACGAGATTTACTAAAATAAAAACACTTATAAATCTGTTCTCTCTTAAGTATTACATTTAATTTAGTTCTACAAAAGTTAGAAAGTCCTACAATTTAGTTCATTATAAATTTTAAAAAATTAATAAAGTTCGTGTTTTCTCTAATAAAATATAAACTGTTTTAAAGTTATTGTAGCACCGATTTTGTTTAATGGTTGCGACATTTCTCATTTAAACTTTATGCTGAGGTTTGCTTGGAGACACGGTTCAGGAAGGTTTTATCTGGTTCTTCTTGCAAAAATAAACAACATTTCAGTTATTTTTAATAAATTATTTAAGGTGCTACAATCTTTTGTTAAAAAAAAAACTTGTAGAGAAGTAGATATCAAGACTGGCTTTTTATAATAAATATCTACAGCGCTTTAACCAAGAAAAACCATAAATAAAGAACTGTCACATAATCTCTAATGTGCGTATTTAGAAAACTTTGAGTTATTTCATTAAACAAAGCAATACAAAAAATTAGTCAAAAATCATACAAGTCCACTTATTACTTCCAAAATCTTCGATATTGCTAAAAAAAGTTTGAGATTATTATTATCGCCAATGTGTCAGTCGTGACAACTACTACTGAGAGCAATAGCTGCCGAATTTAACTAAAAATACTTCAAAATGTTGTTGTTTTGTCATGGCATTTTAGAAAAAGTTTTTAAGTAAACATTATATATCGTCATTTGCGCTAACACTTATACAAAAGTTTAAAACTTATGCCCCCCAAAAAACTTAAAACTGTCTCTAGATGGCGTTATCTGACGCATTGTGAAAACCTGTAACGTTACGAAATATAAAAAATCTAGTAATAAATCTAATTAAAATTTTGTTGTGTTTTAGCAGTGTTCATTTACAACCAGATAAGTGTAAAACACTAATTTCTAGCAAAGGTGTTCCAATCGAACAACAACGTCGAGAAATCGTATACCGATTTTGGGGTTTTTGCCCTTCATCAGTACAAAGTTTCCCGGAGCGTTGTGCTCGATTGGAACGGGTGGGAGAACTCGCTTATATCAAGCGAAGTTCGGCTAGTAGTCGTATAGACAGACACAGTGTGCCATCTAACGAAGAGTGCTGGAGGGTAGAGTGAGTTGGTATAATAATATTGACGGATAACAAAGTTATCTCTTAGGCTCCCGCTCGTCTTAATATCTATTTAATTTAAAATGTGTATAAAATAGTCTGTTATTCAAATTTGACAACTCTATTTAATTTGCCACTAAATTAAAGTTTTATTCTCTTAACTAAAGCTCCTCAAATTGCGTTAAAAACTAAATAGATCAACTTTAAGTTGCTGTCAATCAACACAGACAATGCTTTATATAAAAGATGCGGTTTTTAAGTAATTGAGTAACTTTTGATAAAGCAATAATCAATTTTAAAACTTAGTAAACTTCAATAAAGTTCTACAAATTTTGAAAACAAAAAAATGGTGGATGCGCCGGGCAACTAAAATTTTGTTTTTGTTTTTTCAAAAACTAGTTGATAGTGATATAATTATTGTATAAATAGATTAATAAACATATGTGTTATCCTTAAATCTAGAGATAAAACTGATAAAAGATCAGTTATCTGTAATAAAAACTTGTCATCAACTCATCACTATCTATTAGTATTTTTTGTTTAAAGTATTTTTTGTTTAAATTTGTCTTTAAAATTTTCCAATTTAGAATAAAAGTAAGTCGTGAAGCGAGTGAGTCGCTTTGTTACAATTACGTTGACAATTTGCACTTTGGTCGAATAACGAGAGTTAAATGGCAATAAATTATTAGGTGTTTAGACTTGAGCTTTAATTTTGATTTATAAGTCTGAGGGAGGTGTAATTGCAGAGCTCTTTCATTTGGTGAAGCGTCTTGTATAATTTCTTTTAATCTACAAAGCGAATGCATTTTTCTCACACAATCAATTCTTATTACTGACGTCAAAAATAGCAATAACGCCATAAATCATAAGCCGACCATATGATATGCGGAATTAACTCCCAATTAAGCCCGGATTAACCGATAAACTTTTTCAAAATAACTACATCAAACCGATTTTTCGGTCAACTTAACACACGAGATTATTTTTGAAAACTTTGTCAACTAATTAGTAATGCAAATGGACGTAATGCATCCTTTGTTGAAATTATTAAAATATCAAAGGACAAGTCGAGGCGGCTTCGTTACTTCTTGAATTTGTAATTACACCGCAAATGGTCTTAATCTCTACTTTACGTGATTTGTTTTACATAAAAAAATGCAAAAATCATTGTTAATGAGGTCTTTGAGGACTGTTTCGAGCAAAACTTTTTGTATTTTCTTTAATTAGCATTCTGGAAAGTTCCACAAATTTTAAAACATAAAATGTGTAATTAAATCGGTTATATTTATTAAATTTTCAAACCGAATAAATGAATATGTGGTGTTGATATAGCACGTTTTTACTGTTTATAAATCCACTCAGCCACAAATTTGCAAATATTTTTTTTAAACAAAAGAGTTGATTGCCGCTTTTATCTATTTTTAGACCAAAATATTTTAATTAGTAAGTTCATTATTAAAAAATTTTAAATGCAACAACAAATTAATTAAAATATTTTTACATTATTTTCAACTTATTTTTCTCACAAAACTATTATTTACTTTGTAACTGAAATTAATATTCTGTGCAATATTGACAATGTATAAATATGGAATTATTAACGATTTGATAAAGCAATTTTTTTGTGTGAAATGAAATCACATTTTTGTAAAACTATAATAGAACAACAAATTCTAGCTCGATTTATTAATTTCCGTTTAATACAACTGTTAATCGAAATCATCAGTGTAGGAACAGAGTCACAGAGAGATGTATTAATTATTACAATCAAATTTGTTTAATGCAATCTCAGATATTTGCTCAATAGTCGACAATTAAACGCTGTTAATTAAAAATGATTTATTTTGCAAACATTTTATCGTACAGACAGAAGATATAAAATGATGATGTGTCAAAATTATCTTGGTCCTTCATCTGCCACGTGATGGAAATATTTTTATTAGAATACCGGTTAAAATGTTTTAATAGCTGACTGTTTAAATAAAAAACAAAAATCGAGTCTCTGTAAAAATAATAGTTATTTATTGTATAAGTGTTTTAGACAGCGTTTTATCTACGCCAGAATGTTTAAGCGCGAGACGCAGTCGAGCGTTTAAAATATTCTTAAGTGGATAAAACGCGACTAAAACACGAATCCAATATAACGTTTTATCCACAATTACAGCGATTTAAAATCAGAATCGCCAAAATTTCATCTCATGTCACCAAAAAATGATTTGACATTACACTCTGACAGCGGATGTCACCTTAAAATCATTGAAATTAACTAAAAACATGGAAAGTGTTGAATCGTTGCTAATTATTTTCGATTGTTTATCGACTCCATTTGTACAAAACGCTGTGCAAGTTGGTGAAAATGGAAGAAAGTGATACTGTTCCTGAGACAATTCTTGAGGAAGCTGAAGAAGCGACTCGCCAGTTATTGCCTGCAAAGTCCGAGGAACATTATGAAAAAGTATTTTCAGAATTTAATAAATGGAAAAAAGAACGGGGGGTAATAACAATAAATGAGGAAGTTCTGCTATCGTATTTCTTAAATTTGAAGAAGAGGTATGCAATTTCATCTATGTGGTCGAAGTACTCCATGCTGAAGGCCGCTATAACGGTCTACAAAAACATAGACATTGGAAAATATAGTGAGCTCATGGCCTATCTGAAGGGTCAGTCAAGAGGATACAGGCCGAAGAAAACTGCAGTATTGAAAAGAGCACACGTGGAAGAGTTTTTAACAAAGGTTTGCGATAAAAAATATTTGATGATCAAAGTAATCTCTGTCATCACATAGACATTGTAGATAATACATTTTGAAATATTTTAGGTTGCATTAATAATGAGGAGTCTGGTGGCTGTCGATGCTGTGAGCTGACAAATTTGAAAATCAGTGATGTAGAAGACAGGGGCGCATACCTGATTGTTTCGATACCAGATAGCAAGACGGGCGTTTCACGAAAATTCACAATTATAGAAGAAGTATTCTCTATCAAAACTGTAGAAAAGTGTAGGAGATACATGTTCTTACATGTTCGAAAAAGTTACCCCTTGAAAGATTTTTTTTACGATACGCTAATCAAAAATATTTATCGCAACCTGCTGGAATTAACACTTTATCAAAAGTTTCTTCTAAGTTGCTTCGTTTTTGAATCTGGCGAACGCAGAAGTTTATACCGGCCATTGTATGAAGCGCACTTCAACAACTTTACTTGCTAATGGAGGTGCTAATCTTACAACAATTAAACGACTTGGTGGGTGGAGGACCTCCGCCATAGCAGAAACTTATATCGAAAATTCTGTATCTAATAAGCTTGATATCGCAAGGAAAACCCAAGGTTCTCCTGGTACTAGTCGTTCCTTACTAGAGGAGACATCCATTTTTCCTACAACTACTATTCGTTCTGGAACCGATAACAACTACAAGCTTCTTATTAATAGAAACGAAGTGAAATATGATAAAACAAAATGTCTATTAATGTAAATGTTAATGTCAATACTAATAATAAATAGAATGCGATTAATTTAAGATTGTTTTTTTTCATTATTCCACTAGTGGAATAAAGTAATTTTATTATTCCACTAGTAGATAAAGTGTTACTTTATACGGTTTGTAAGTGTGGATAAAACTTCAATTATAAAGTAATTGTGGATAAAATAATAAATAAAAACTGTGTATGTATCTCTTCTTTAAATATACACTAGATTATGAATCCAGTAAAGAAAACAAATAGACAAGAAAATAATAAGCTACAGCTTGGTTTACGAAAAAAATCCGCTAACAAACACGCAAATCTGGCAAAGGTGTTCCAATCGAACAACAACGTCGAGAAACTGTATACCGGTTTCGGGGTAACGCAAATCTGATTTTACATGTAAAGCAGCAAACAAGAGAGCCAGATTTAAGCGTTTTCTAGCGGACTTTTCTCGAGAACTAAGCTACATTTGCAACATTATTGTTAAATGCTAAATAAATTTAATAACAATTTGTAATATTGTTTTGTAAAACACGTTTTTGTAAAATATTTTTTTTAAATCCAACGTTTTCAAGCTGTGAAAAATGAAGCCTTTAAAAAAGAGGTTAAGCGTTAACTAAATTATTTAAAATTAATTTTTCTCCGTTTAAACCAATATTGTGCAATATAAACTCCCCCAAGCTCCTGAAAAAAGTCGTAAAATTGTTGTTTTTCTCAATTCAGCAAAACCAAGTAATAAGAGGTCTTTTTTAGGGCCATCTGCACCAATAATGGTTATTTCAATGGCTTATACTCCCAAAATAAATGATAATAATAAATATTAATTTTTTTATATAACTTCTATATTTTAATTATTGAAAAAAATGCAAATTTGACATGACTGCAATACGCAATTTTAACACGACTTATTGAACAACTTTGCAATGACAAACGACAAAAAACTGTTTTAAATAACTGATTATTTAATAATTGTTGTTACACCTGTTCAGGTGACTGAAATTTCACAGAATTGCTGGAGTTTCTTTAGCAGAGTATTAACATATAATTATTATAATCAATTGTGATACAAACTATTTAAATTAATGAGCTAATTTCAAATTGAGATACAATAATACCAGTAGTATCAAAAACTTTAATACTTTTACGTAGAAATTACCAATCCCAAACCCGAATTTTATTATTTTTTTATAAAAACAAAAAAACTACCGGTTTTATCTCAACTTGAAATTAGCCCATTAATGTTTTTTATTTTTCGTAATCGATAAATGATCAGGCAAATTAATCAATTTTATAATCCGATTATATTAATCGATTTTTTAATCGATTAATAGGACAATCAATAATTTGATTAATTTAGTAAATAATTACTTAATTTAATTAATCTATTAAACGGTGTCAAATTGACCAATTAATCAAGTTTTAATTTTATTTAATTATTATTAATTAAGTGTTAGTAATTAATCCATACTTAATTATTTTTGTGGATCATTTTTATGTGATTTTAAAACACAGATAAATAAAAAGTTGTTAAAGCATATTTTAATATTGTTTAATTAAAAAATTAGACATAAATAAAAAAAATTCTGTTATTCGATTCTAGATACAAATAAATAAATAAATAAACCTATTAAATAAATCTTTAGTGTAATAAAGAAAAAAATTATCTACCAAAAATTTAAAGTTATAATATTTTGGGAATTTAAACCTATTGTAGCTCCTTTTAATTCAATAGAGAAAACGAATTAGCCAGCCCTAGTCTTTCGATGTGGTTAGGTCGATTATTATCGATTATAATTATGTATTTGATTATCGATTAATATTTGATTATAAATTGTTATCAATAAGTGGTGCATTACATAATCCATAATAGCATAAATAAATATTTTATTTCATAAAATTAATTATTGAAATATGACACTCTTGTTTCTTTATTAAAAAAATTAACACCAGAAAAAGGTTTGCAAGAGGCGAAATTAAAAACATTTATACTGGCTTTAAACTAAAACGAAGGAAACGACTTAAAAATAAAACAAAACTGTTATTTTAAATTATTGCTTTAAATAAACAATTTCAAAAAAATTACGAGAAAAAAAGAAGAAAATAAATAAGAAAAAAAAAGAAAGCTAAAAAACTAGCCAGAGTGTATAAATATGACACAAAACCTCTAAAAACATTAATAACAGTTTAAACTGAGACAAGACTGAGTCTGGAATTTCAATAAACAAAGATGACAAAATTTTAAAATACTACAAAAATACTCTTCGGTTACAAAAAAATTAGACAAAAAAAATTAACAAAAAAATAAATATTAAGGTAGAAACAGTATTCAAAGCGAAACTACAATATTAAAAAAAACTGAAAACAGCTACTTCAAAATGATATGGTATCCTACAGAAGATAATTAAAAATATGTATTTCAGAGTCTTATTCTGTTATCAAAAAAAGGTAAAAGAAATAAAAGATATGTTTAAAATTATTTTAATAATCAATTGATATCAATTTGTTTAAAAACAGCACATTCTACAACAAATCATTAAAATGAGATGATAGTCTGTTGACGAGGTACGTAAGCAGCGAGTGAAACAATGTCACGAACGCAAAAATCCGAATTTTATGATTTTATCTTCGAATAATAATCTAACATTGCAAATTTATTTAATTTTTTACTCGTTTCCATAATAACACGCATTTCCACCTCTAGAAAAAAAAGTACTTTTACATAGAGTTTACAGTGGCGAAAATGTCTACTTTCATATGCATGTATAAAAAAGTATTTGACAGTTTTTTATTTTCTTTTTGTCAAAAAATTAATAGCTGACGACTTTAAGAATTGTAATCATTTCAGTTTGTAAATGTTGCTTATTGGTGTTGTTTACTCTTAGTGTAGCATTAACAACATGTTTACGAGATACATGGTTACAAAAAAAAAACAATTGAGTAGATTTGTATTTGTGTAAAAATAAAATAAACACCGTACTTTTTGTAATATTAATACCTGTTTATGTCCTGCTTAAATACTCAATAATTACAATCAAATTTGTTTAATGTAGACCACGTGTTTGCTCAATTATTTTTTTAATTAAAAAATTATTTATTTTGTAAATTTTAGAAAATCAGACAAATATTTTCTTGTTTTTCTACATTTGATACGTGGAGATACATTCACCTACGTATTTTTTGTTTTTACGCTTTAAATAAGTTCCAAGTTACTTGAAAAAGTTTTTTCATTAGCAACTTGAATCGTAATTGGATTTACATCTTAATATCATTTCACAAATTTAAGAACTTAAGGAAATTAGAACCATTTATCAAGTACTGTGTTTACTGTGTGTTTTTTTTTAAATTAAACACTCTGTAAACTAATGCTTTGTATCAGTGTAGAGCCCCAAATAAACAACAATACATTATATAGGAAGTGCCCTTTACATAAATGTTGCTGTAGTATAATATCGTTGTTTACACCTCTCAAAGGTATTATTATATCATTTTGTCTATTAATTTATTTTGCAGAAAAAGCAATTTATTTAAATTTCACTTTGTAACGAGAATCAACTATTAAATACAAAAATTATTTGTGCTTATTTTAGATGAATATTTAAATTAACTAAATTTATTTTTATTAAAACAGGAAATTGCAAAATACAATATTAAAAAAATTTAGGGGAAAAAATGGACGAGCATACGACAATCCGGTATTGGATATTAATATTAATTAAGCAAAAATTTGCTAAAGTTTCATACAAAAATTCAAATTTCATCTGTTCAGTGTACTGTAACGTGTTCTCGGGCATTTTTATGAATTAATTAAAAATGGAAATATAAATCAAGAGATTAAAAAATCATCAAATTAATCTGATTATTATCAGTAGAGATAACATCTAAAATTATTGTAACAAAGTTTAGTCAAATCAAGCCTTCCGGTCATAATTGCAATGCAATTGAGTAGATTCTACGAGATTTTGTGAGATTAAATTAGAACTTTTGACTTAAAAGCTTTAATTTATTAAGCTAAGAAATTGGAAGAAATATAATTAATTAAGCTTTAAATTATTAACTTAAGTAAAATTAGTAGCAATAATAATGAATAGCTCAAAAAGCGTAATTAATTAATTAATTTTGGTATTTAGAAATATTTTTAATTAGAATTAATTTAATTACCTTTAGAAGCAAGCCAAGAACCAGTTGGTAACCCTTGCACAGATCACTGTGAAACTTGAAACGTTGAGAAAAACAGCGATTGACGTATCGTTGAAATCACCGGAGCTTTCTCAACAGGTGCGACGGTTGAAATGATCGGCGTCGCGACGCTGTTCTTTATATACCTCAAAATGGGTAGGTGCAATGTGATTTTGCGTACGCTTCATACACCCCCGTTTCAACTCATTGATAAAACTCCTGATATTAGAAGGATTACGGACAGCATGGTGCACTTTCAGATGCACATAAACCATAAATTTTTAACAAAAAACTGACGAAATTACAACGTCATTATCAAAACTGCCAGATGGTTGATTTATTTTTTCGAAATGCGGAGAATATCTTTATGATTTGTTGATCTAAAGCTTGAATTGTTTATGATTGGTGCTTTAGATAATTTCTTGTTTGCTGAATTAATTGGGCATGAATTTCCGGAAAGTGTACCTACTTTTTTGGTTGGCAATAGTCTTACAGGTTTATAGGATTTTATTAGGTTTGTATTGGCACGAATTTGTTTTCTATTTTATAAAGCAAGGAATTGTTTTCCAATCTCGGTATTATTACATTTTTCAATTTGATGCATAAACTATTTCTTGTTTTAAAAGAGGCAGGCCTGTAGCTATAACCCCAATTTTAAAAAACTTGTTTGTCAACAGAGAATATACAAAATGAGATTTTTTGAATAGATTAACAAAACATAATATTTTTAATATTTTTTACATTAATTTTTCAAAATTTAAATGGTAAATTCATAAAATTAGAACACACAAATTCATATTTAAATTTACACGTTTACAATGCTTATAATAATTCAAAATTTTCTAAATTCAAATTGCACCTAAAAGTCAAAAAACTTTCTCCTTTAATTTTTTAATTTTAGAATTAAATTTATTTAATAAAAGTCTTAAATACGTCTCTTCCTTTTCCTCTACAATAACAAAAACTCATAATTTAGCTGTTAATTGCAAAATTTCCATTTTAAATTAAAAAAATTCTGAAAAACTTTAGTGTTTTACGTCCATTATTTATATAGTTAAAAAATTATTATTACGAGGAAGTGGACAAGGCATATAAACTATTTTATAAAGCCGACGTTTCGAATCTTTATTGGATTCTTTATCAAGGCTTGTAAGTAATGTCAAAATTTGTTGGGCATGGTACCAACTTGTCTCGGTCAGGTCAGGTCAGGTCAGGTCAGGTCAGGTCAGGTCAGGTCAGGTCAGCTCAGGATCAGTGCTTGCCGGACGATTCATATTTCTTTTTCATTCTTCCGGCGACCACTGACCGAGACAAGTTGGTACCATGCCCAACGAATTTTGACATTACTTATAAGCCTTGATAAAAAATCCAATAAAGATTCGAAACGTCGGCTTTATAAAATAGTTTCTCTGCCTTGTCCACTTCCCCGTAACAATAATTTTTTAACTATACTGAAAAACTTTCTATTGTTTTTTAGGTCAATGCTCAATAAAATGATTTCTTCAATAAATAACCAAAGTTCAACTTTTGAAAATCACCCTTTTGACTACATTTCTAGAAAAAAAAGACACTACACTCAATTAAAAAAAAAGTTAAAACTAATAATTTGATAATTACAAAAGCAGATAAAAGAAAATGCGTTGTAATATTAAAAAACTCACTTTATGTTAAAAAAATTCAAAATTTCATGCCAAATGGTGACTTTCAAAAGTTGAAATCATCACAGAACCAAATTTGAAATTTAATACTTTACTTAAATCTAGTCTTGATTCTGTTCTCCTCAGTCTAACAAAAAACAAAAATTTGGTTTGTTGAAAAAACACCTAACCTGACCTAACCCGACCTGACCTGTGCTAAATTATATTTGTCAAAATTAAATTTTAAAGAATTTAAAATTTACAAATTTTTTGGTTATTCTGTTACGCCTTGTTATTGTCAAGAATGTTGTGAAAATTTATTCGGATTTAAAATTTAATAAAAAGTCAGTTCAGGTCAAACCAAGTCGAGTCAGGTCAAGTCTTTTTTCAAAAAATCACGCTAAAGAACGTTGTAAAAATTTATTCAGTTTCAAATTTAAAAAACAGATTAGGTCAAAGTGTTTTTTCAAAAAGTCACAACCTTTGACCTGACCTGACCCAACCCGACGTGACCTGACCTGTTAAATTATCATTGTCAAAATTAAATTTACTAGAATTTCAAATTTACAAATTTTTTAGTTATTCTGTTACGTCCTGTTATTTAAAAAAATAATAGGTCAGGTCAAATCAGGTCGAGTCAAGTCAGGTTAGGTCTTTTTTCAAAGGACCACAACCTGTTTTAAAATAAAACCTGTTGCAAAATTAAATTTACTATACTTTAAACATTAAAAACGTTTAAACGTTTTTAAAATTTAAAAAAGATCAAAATATGATAAAAATTGGAGACTTGTCATATCAACGAGAGCTAACTGTAACACGCTGTTACGACTTAATAAAAAAATAAATTGCAGATTTCAGAGACTGATTAATCTAGGTTAAATTTATTGCCTCTCATTTTAAAAGTTCTGCGATGTTGCCGGATGTATTTTGGGTTTAATTCGCTGAGTTAGTGTGTGTGTTTTTTTTTAAATAAATAAACTGTATCTAATGCGTTTTTAGGTGTAATAAAACGATTTTTGTTATTTTTCTTCTACTAATGTTTACAAATTATATTATAGCAGTCAATTCTCCTTGCTATTTTGCAATGATCTCGTTGGGCAATTTGTTTTTAGAGCGCCTATTGTTAAAAAAACAAGAGTTATTTATGCTCTAGTTGTAGAATTTGAAACTAAAAAACTCAAATTAGAAGAAGTATTTAATCTATTTTGTGCGAGATTTTTTTCAATTTTATGTTAAACGAAGTTTTTTGTAAAGTCCTGTTTCTCTCAAATCAAATTTGTTTGTCTCTTGTTACAGGTTTCAGTCATTTACATTGATTATAGCAATTTTCAGGCTTTGTTTAACAATTTTTTTAATTTGGTTGTAGTCTGTTTGTCATTTTGTAATCGACTTAAACCAAAACATGTTGCAAAATATAAATAAATTTGATTTGAGCGAAAAAGGACCTTATAAAGAAACTTTGTTTAACCTAAAATTAAACTAAATTTGTTGACATTTTTTAAATTTTTCTTTTGTCGTTTATATCCCTCAATAACACACGTGATCACTACTTCGAACTTTTACCGGAATTCCTAGAAATTCATTTGACGTAGATAATAATAAAATATTTATAATATAATAATAATAAATAGACTTTAATAAATAAAAAAAAACAATATAAGAAGGCGACGTCTAGGTAATAGCTATTCTACTCAACCTTACAAAAAAAAATAACACAATAATTCAAATAAGATAAATAACAAGAGGAACTACAATAAAACAGAAGAAAAATAAACAATAAAAAAACATCTTAAATTTATGTTATGAGAACTCAAACCATCAAACAAGCTTTAAAAAAAAACAAAAAGCAACTAACATAGAACCTATTAATAATTATTTATATTATTAGTGGGATAGAAGCACCAATATTCAACGAGTGTGTAGATGACAGAAAACGAGGACAGAAAATTGTAAACATGGGTGACTCAGAAAATTTACCTTTTAATATAGAAGAAGCGGCGACAAATGCTGCTTCTTGCTTAGTGCCAGAGAAGACCAAAGAAAAGTACGAAATAGCTTTTCATTGGTTCAGTTCATGGTGCGACAAGAAAAATGTTAAAAATATTAAAAATATGAGAAGGTTCTACTTGCATATTTTGATCACTTATTACAACAGTATAAATCATCGAGTCTCTGGGCTTTTTATTCTATGATTAGAAGGAAGAATGTTGACATCAGTATATACGTGCATTTAATCGCTTTTCTGAAAAGAAAATTTGAAAGATATCGTGCTAAAAAATCGCAAATTTTCACTAAACAAGATATTAGCAAATTTTTACAAGAAGCAAAAGCAAATTTTTGTTAATGAAAGTACTGTACTTTCTTATGCATAAATTATTGTTACTAAGTAATGGTAATTTCAAGGTTGCTTAATTATAGGAGTTAGTAGAGCTTGTACGATCCAAGAACTTATCAATATGCTTTTGAAAGATATCAAAGATCAGGGTCAATGCTTCCATGTTCTAATACCAATCACTAATTGTAAGACAAAATATCCAGAATTTTTTTTATTTTGTCAGGCAGAATTGATGGAGTCAACATGTTAGAATTAATTCGAAAATATGCTGCACTTCGCCCTAATAACGCCAGTAGTGGACGGTTTTCTTTAAAATACAGAAACCAGAAGCGTATAAAGTTACCTGTTGGCATAAACACACTTGCTGCTTTTCCCAAGAATATTGCTACTTTTCTTATGTTACCTAATCCAGCAGGATTTACGGGACATTGTTATAGACGCTCATCTACTTTGTTGCGTGCTAATTTGGGAGCTGATCTTTTAACAGTAAAGCATTATGGGGACTGGCGCTGGAATACAGTGGCGGAGGGGTATATAAACACGGCAAAAGATTGCTTCAAAAAAATCTGAGTGATAAAAATACTATAACAGTTAGAACTACTGCATCGACTGCTGTTATCGAAAAAAATAAATCAGAAATGGCTTGTACTATAAGTAGGTGTGAAAATTATGTTATTAATATTTATAACAATAATAGCATGCAATTAAGATTGAGTTTGAAATTAAAGCGAATTATTTTAAAGAGTGGGTTTTTATTTTATTACCGACTTCATTAGTGAAGTAATATGTCATTTTACTTCACTCAAATATTCAGTATAATATGCAGTTATCAAAGCAGTCATAGATAAAAGAATTTATGATTTTTATGACAATATTTAATTTAATATAAAATTATTTAATTTAATATTTATAACATTCATGACAATATTTAATATTGAACATACTTTAAGTGTCGTCTATGTTTTATAAGTAAAAGTGTTGCGTACTCGGAGTATTACCATTACTTCCGCCTCACACTTTACAATACTTAAAAAATTTAAAACAAAAATATATAAATAATAAAACAGTGAACCCAATTTTAATTATCACTTTATTTTTCATTAGATTTATTTACAAAGATAATATTTAAAAAAAAACCTTGTTTCCGTTAAAAAAAACAGAAGTTAAGCTAAAATCAATGTAGATATTTCTCTATCCTTGAATCTTTGATTTTTCTGAACCATTCTCTAATGAATTTTCCGCCAATTATTTCGGAAACAAGCCACGTTATTATTCATACTTTAATTACCATTAGATATTCAAATACTCATTGTGCGTATTTAGGAAATATAAGACGTAAAACAAATTCTGCAATGCCAGAAGATGTTTTACTAAAACGTGTAGAACGCCATTTCCACACAGAATTCCAAATGACAACTCTAAGTAGATACATAATTTATAAGTATTTGCATTAACAATCAATATTTACTTGTTCCGAAATTGGAAATACATATATATCTTTAAGTTAAGTCGTAATTATGTGAGTAACACCCGTGGTAGAAAAATTTTGCGCTTATTGATCTATAAATGAGACAATTTAAATTTGGTCTCAACAGCACACAGCCGCACCTAACATAATAGACATAATGAGCTGCAAACACACAATAATTTAATTTACACAATAAATAATTTTATTTGTTATATAATTTTTTTAGTACAGTTGTGGTTTATAACGGAAACTTATCTAAAATCTGCATGGTTAACATATGATCGATTCTTGTATGTAATTAATATTTTAATGAACAAAGGATTTTTGGTGAAAGTGGAAATTATCAGATAGTTGGAAATTCTAAAATTAATTTCACTTTAACTCGACTTTAATTATCACAACATATTGTACATAAAGTTTTCTGCACGCAATAAACGTATGTGGTTAATTTACAACATGTAGGTGATACTTATAAAAGATATAAATCACTAAATGCATTTTTTTAATTAACAATAGGCCAGTTGCGCTATAAAAATATATACCCGGAAGTTAGTATTTCAAATTCCTATTTAAAAAAATTGGTGACCAAATTCCTTAAATCGGGCTCGGTTTTATTAAACAATAAGAAGTCAAAGAAGTTGTTTAATGAAGACGATGCTGCTTCAGTTCTTGCCGTTTATTCCTCAAGAGAAGCTCCAAGGTTTTCTTTAAGAAGAAAGGCAATACAATCTGGGATAAGTAATTCTCATTTATAAAGAATCTTCAAAGAGAACAAAACTTTACCATTTAAACCGCAATTTAGACAAACTTTAGAAAACGGTGATGAAGCCAAATGTTTGGATTTTTGTTTAGAAATAGCCTACAGAGTTTTGGAAGATTCAAATTTTCATAAACGAATCATGTTCTCCAATGAATCAACATTTTCAACAAACGGAGTCGTTTCATCCTGACATTGCCGGTACTGGAGTGAGACGAATCAGGATTTCTTGTCGCAGTCAATATTTAAAAAAAGTTAATGTGTGGTGTGAGGTTTCGTACTATGGCATTATTAGTCCAATTTTTTTTAATCAAAATTCAAACCGTAATTCATATTTGGAGATGCTGCAAAAATTTTTAGCTGATAAACTGGTTGAATTACCGTTAAACTACCGAATGGAAATGTTTTCCAGCACGATGGGTGCCCTGCTCATTATCTATGCATTGTTCGCCAGTGGCTCAATACAGAGTTCCATGATAACTAGATAAGGAGAGAAGGTAGCATTTTATGGCCTCCTGGAAGTCCTGATCTCACAATAATGGACTTTCATCTGTAGGGTCATTTAAAACAACTTGTATACAGTGAGCCACTAGACAATGATGTAGAGTAATTAAAAAATACGATACAAAATGCAGTCCAGTCCTTATCAATCTTAGAAATAAAACGCAGTTGTAAATGATTTAAAGCTCGCATTGAAATCTGTGCAGAAAAAGGAGTATTATTTGAATAAAAAATTAATAGTTTAGCTTTTTGAGAATTTTATTTCATTTTACTAATTGTCAAATTTATTAAATAAACCTTGAGCCCAATTTAAATATTTTCTAGCAATAAAATATTTTCTCGAGAACCGTTCGAGTTAAATAAAAAAAATTGTGTTTGGGGGTTTAATAACAAGCAGGGCAGGGCAAATCAACAAGAATAAAATTTTCTGAGAGGACAACCATAAAAACAAAAATATCTAAAGCCAAATTTATTGACGAATTATGAAATACATGAATTACATTACGCAATACCTAACATATGAATCACAGTGACCATAATAAATATGTAAAAAGAAAAAACCTTTCAGAATTGAAACAAAAATCATAAATAAAAAAAAAGTTATGTGAACTTTTTTACTTTACGTTTTCTTTTAGATGACCGATTTGTTCGTCATCCGTTAAACTCAAGCCTCCCAACAATATTTCTAACAGTCTGTAAAAGATTAGCATCGTGACTACTATTCTCCAGCAAAATCGAATGCAAATTCGTCATATAAGTATCAATATTTTGCTGCGTCGCTACTTCTTTAATTCCAGGCAATTTCACACCGGAAAAACCATTCGTGAGAGTACACCTTAAATGATCCAAATGCTTTTGCAAAGAGACATTATTTTTCTCTTGTTGGAGAATTTCAGACTCAAGTTTTGTTATTGCATCTTTCATATTTTCTATATGTTTTTGCAAAATCGCGTTTTGTTGCTCATAATCAGTGTTCGATTTACGAAGCTGCCTCAATTCAGAATCACGCATTTTATTGTGATCCAGAAATTCTTCAGTAAAAATGGGAATATCGAAATTGCCAAAATCCATGTCTGGGATCTCTTTATTCACAGATGGTTGGTTCTGGATAACACTCTAGAAACAATCAATTAAGAACAATAAACGGTCAGAAGCATAATCTGTCCTTGGCAATTACTACATTCGTGACAAAAAATTCCAGACAATTTTTAACAAAGACTGACAAAAAAATTAGTAAATCAATAATTAGTTTTTGTTTAATTTACGGACAATCACAATATCAGTCACGACGACAATAACTAACGTCAAACTTGAAAAAAAAAAGGTAGTTACGAGGCTACGGTACCTACAATTCGGCTAAAAAAAATCGAGATATTTTTTCATTAGTATTTTATGCAACGAGCATTTAATAATAGCTATTAAATGTGATAATTAGCGAGTATTGTAAGGAATACAGGTGTCTTAATAGCTACTTTAATGCGTATTGCATACACTATTTTTTCTACGACCAGTCATAATAAAAAAAGATAGAAATTTATTTACAAAATTTATTAAACTTGAAGTCACGAAATGAAACAAACCGAACTACAAAAAAGTTAATTTTATCAAAAAATAACAAATTAATCTTTTTGATGAATTGTCATATTCCTAATAGTCCACTTATTAAACTGCAACTGCGGCATTCCTGACAGTCCTATTACAATATTGGAAAATGTTGTTGTTGATGTTGATAGAGCAATTATTAATGAATTATTGGTCTAATTATATTCAACCGAATTCAAAATTTTGCTTCATGTTCACTTTGTTTTGGATTTATTCTTCTATATAACTTTCAGCCACGGTAGTAGACTGCCACCCACCGTGGCGTTTTAGTGATGTAATATCACCACCAACATCAACCAATATTGTCGCAGAACTGTGACGGACGCAGTGTCCGGTATATAAATGCTGATCTTATTGTCTCTCCAATTCATAAATTGAGAGTAAAATTTTTTATAGGTTTTAACAAGAACTTTGTGGTGCTTCTGGCTTGTTCTACAATCTCTGAAAGCGTAAGATTTTCAATTTCACAGACACTTTCTTCTATACTAACTTGTTTTCTGTTGATTGTAATCGAAAATCACTGCGATCTGTCACAATTTTAAATGTCAAGAGTCCATGACCACCTGATAAATATTTAAATCTTGCTGTAGTACATAGTTCTCAATAACGAACATCATTTGCAACTAATAAACCAATTAGAGTATGAAAGAAGAAAAAATAATAGAGAGGATTGATCTAGTGGTTTTCGTAGAATGTAAAAAAAATTGTAATAACAAAAATTAAAATATCCAGCTGACAAATATTTTTTTGTTAAAACAAGGCTTCAGTGTTAAACCCACAATCTGTTATTTACTTACCAAAAAAATTATATTTTTAGTATTGTTAATTAGACACTTTCTCTTAAGAAATACCATTCTGTTTTTTGTTATCAACAAATAATTATTGATAGAAAAAAGCTTTGAAGTTGGTTCTTATTTTAGGGTAACTTCAAAGTTTTTTTTATTAAAAATTGACCAAAAAAAAGACAAAAATAAATTAACGTTCGATTAGATCAGAAGCCAGCAATATCACCAAAAAAAGTTGTTTTTTATTTGGTAACAAAACAAATAAAAAACACAGGTTGCATAGCCTACAACTAGTTGCGTCATCTGGGAAGCACAAAAGAGGTTACTCCTTTGTGACGTATATTGAATTTATACGCAATCTTGGAAAGAAATGCGCTTTTATATAGTATTATTTTGATCTTTTTAGACCCGATTTTGCAATTATCAAATTGTACAATATCTGCATTGACACAGGTCCACACAGATTAGTTTTACTGCTTGTCGCAGGTTTAAAGCAGTAAACTCGTTGCTTTTTAGCCATTATAACCGTTTTAATGGCTTTCACTGTAATAACATGCAGTTAACACGAGTTTAGTTGTCAGTGTTAAAAGCTGATGTCTACAATTTTCTGTCACGAATTGTAGTTCAAATAACAGTCTGTCGTTCTCCCATTTTCCTCGATACCTCCACTTACCGTCTGCTTGTTCTCCTCTTTGCTCTCCTTAATTTTTTTTTCATTTTGTTGTTGCGTAAATAATTTATAAGCTTCCGTTTGCTTATAGGCGTTATATTCCCGTGTGTATCTCTCCCTGTCTTGTTCGGCAGCGTCTAAATATTGCTGCTTTTTATCCGCCGGTAAATTCGTCCATTCGTTCGCCAACATTTTAGTTATTTCAGCGAAAGACAGGCTGGGATTTGCGCTTCTTACAGTCTCTCTCCGGTCATTTAAATACCTCACGTACCCTGAAACACCCAGTTAGTACACAAGACAAGCGAAGAGAGGCAAACCTGTCAAAGGGTGTCGGGGGGCTGTACTGTCTTTCGGTTTCTTCCGTTTTTTCGCTTTTGAAACTTTCGGCTTTTGCTGAGTGGTGTTGTCGGAACTGTCAGGGGCCTTCTCGTCGTTGGAGGTCGAAGCTTTAGGGGGCTTTTTACCTGTCTCGGTGGGGACATTAGACACTTCCTGGTTTTCGCTGTTTTCCATTTTTTTTAACCGGAAGTGCCCACAGACACCCCGATTTTCAGATTTGTTGCTGTTTCTATGGTTTCAAAGCTTCGCCTAACCAACGTGACAGTTGTTTGTAACTGTCAAAACGCTCATTTGTTTGTTTTTTTTTGGTCACTCAAAATCAAATTAAAGACCAAACTAACAAAAAACAACCTCGCATCAATTACATAAGATCATAAAAAAAAATTAAAAAACAATAATTTAAAAAAATGTCTTAAAACGTGTTATTATAAATTCCTGCATTATCTTTCAGAGAATTTTTCTTTTAGCCGTAAGATGGCGCTGCAAGTTTTGTCCGAATTGACTGTCATTGTTGCCAATTATGAAATTCCTCTAAATTTTGGGTTTGGAAACCAAACGATAGATTATAAAAAGTTGTGTTATTGAGGCATTGTGGTGCGTTTGCTTCAAAAATAATTTTCCGGTTGTATGTAAGTAATAAACCGTGCAATTTTTCTGCCCTTGTTGTGAAAATTTCATCGGTGACAAATCGGTGTTTTGTCGTTTTGAAAATCGTAATTTTTGCAGAAATCTCAATCGAGAGTCGTTTTCTTTGTGTATTATTTGATTTTTTGTGATAAAGTAAAATCCTAGTGCCCCAATGGATTACAATTCATTGTTATATCTCGGGTAAGTTTTGTAGAGTCCTTGGCTTGAAGTTAGGTTATCTTCCTGCTTGAATTTTGGCAGCTGCTTTGAAGGATATTTATTTTAAATTAATTTATGAATGTGTAAATGAATGACATGTGTATTGATCTGTGTATATTTAAAAGACTGTGTGTCTAATTTCGGTAACCCCCGTTGCGTTTTAAAAATAAGTTTTCGATTGCGTTAATGAATCTCTTGAAAATCGTTCATATCAGAGATTTATGTAAAGGAGACAACCTTGAGGGATTATTTATGCCTGCAATTCCCTAAATTTATCACCTCAAGTCGTGTCAATCCGGGGGTGAAACTGGGGATTGATTCTAGAAAATTTCTACCTGGACAACCGATTTTACCCAAGCGATTTTGGGGACTATTTTCGTATTGGCATTCCGGAAAACGTTGCTTTTTGGCGGTAAAAACTAACTGTTAGACAAACATTGCAAAATGGGTTAGTTAGGGATTAGTCAAATACTGTTCCCAGGAAGGATGAATTAGTTGGAAAGATTATCAACAGGTGTAAGTGGAGATTTAACCCACGACTGTTTACAAAGACCTAGAACTAAACCCACATTTCACGTTAATTTCAACTGTTTCAATTGTTTCAACAAAGAGGATTCGTTTGTATCAAATCGATCGTTAATTGGTGGATTTGACAAACAAAACTAAACTCTTTGATTGAATCATTCCAATAATCATTAATTTTGCATTCATTTTTTCATTTAGATTCTGATTTACTCGGTTAACAACAAAGTTTTTCTAACATATATCTCCAAATAATCAAAAACACCTACAGCTTGATTTTTTATTACATCCCATTTCGAACAGATGATGTTTGGCAGTCGTCAGCAATCAGCTGATCTGAAACGCATATTTCTGTAAAAAAATTTTTTATAATTACGGTTTTACTTCGAAGGACTATATAGTTAAGGATACGTATCTGTTTTAGATATTATTTATCGTGATTAATAGCCTATTTCGTAATAAAAACGTCGTGGAATACCAATTTTTCGATATCGAAATAAAGGACGTTTTCAAGAGCTTTCTAGTAGGCGAGCTGGTGTTTTACAAATTTTTTTTAATGACTCTATAGCTCTTACAGCTTTTTTCCGTCTTGTCTGGATACGCCTTTGGAATTTTCTTTACATAATACAATACAATTTAGGAGCCAAAGGTGACAATTGAAAAAATAATGTTTACTACAAATTTTGTTTAAAAAAAATTGTAAAAAATGTCGTTTCCGGCTTCCAAATTCTATTAAAAACTTTAAAATATACAGTTTTGTGAGTTGGAAGCAAGAATTATTAAAAACTACTCTGTCTATACTCGGACATTTCTCAGTATTCAGTTCGAAGGACCATTCTTTTATTATTCTAGAATTTGACTTTGTTTTTTACAGATCTTTGTTTCCTCGGTCTTCTTTTTCTTTTAGTAGTCATTTTTCTTGTTCTTCTATTGCTTCCAAACATTGTTTTTTAAATTCTCATTGCTAGTTCTTCTAGAATCCTCTAAACTTCTTTTTTAAATTTCTTTAAAATGTAATTTTGTTTTTTTTTTCATTTTTTATTGTGCATGCTTTTTGAATTTTTTTTTTTCAAATTTTTATCGAATTTCTTTTCTATAATCTACTAGAATCCACTAAATTCACTTTGTTCTGCTTTTTCTTTTATTTATCGTTCTTCTTTTTTTTGTAGAATCTCTCTTTTTTTCTTCTTCTAAAAACGTTTTTTATTCTAAAATTATTTGACGTTTTTGGCTAGTCGTAATTCTTTTTATCATCATTTTTATTTTAATTGGTACTGCTTTTTTTCTTTTTATTGTCACTATTGTTCTTATTTTTTTTATAAGTCATTGTTTTTCAACTTTATTTAAAAATTATTTGTATTTTTACATCTTCTAAACGACCTTTTTCAACTTTTTTTTAATCTTCTTTCGTTTCTCTAGACTTTTATTTTGCTCTTCTTTTTTGTTATGAGTAGTTTTTGTTTTTTTTCTTCAAGTCGCTATTTATCAAATTAAAGGATTTGTTTTAGTTTTTCTAGAATTTTTTAAATGACGTTTTTTAAATTATTTTTATAATTTACGTTTGTTTTTCTAGAATTTTTGTTTTTCTTTTTTTTCCTACTCTAGAACTAGAGTTTCAGTCCCTATAGTTTTCCTCCTCCCTTTCTTACTCTCGGCTTTATTTATAAAAGGTTCTAGTTGCCAAAAAAAATGTTTGAATTCTATTTATTTTATTAGTAAAAAGATAGTAAAATAGTATTGAGAAAAAAAATTACAGTAAAAATAATAATCACGTAAATAGTTCTTACAGTTCAAGTCGGGGTAGAATTTTTATTTGTTTACATGTACTAATAATTTCATTGATGTTGGTGTCTTAGAAGAACGTCTAGACAATTTAAAAACTTTTGTGATTGGTTTTAAAATTTTCGAAATGAACCAATCACAAATAAGTAGATATTTCAAATTTCTATTGCTTACCTGTTTCTCTCTGGTAAAAGGAAATAAATTAAAGGACAAATAGTGTGATTTAAGTACATCTCAAAGACTAAAGGACCGTTTATGGAATTAAGGGACTCTTCTGTGAATTAAACCTTACTTGGGACACAACGTGTTAAAAAGTAGATAAGGAGTACCCTTCAGTAATTCTCGAAACTTGTGTGAAGTTTGACCCACAAAGTTAGAAAAAAAACCGATAAAAACAATTGCCTAGAATTGCCACCAAATCAATTTGATTTCCTATTTTTTATTTACCACACTAAACAAATCATTTACACTGTTATCAATTAACAAGAATTGTATTGTTTCACACACAAATTACAGGAAGATGACCTAGAACTCTTCGAAAGGATTGGTGACAAAGATTTGAGTTCTGAAAATAATAATTACAACGAACAACGCTATCAAATAATACACTTGACACTCTTGTCAAAAGTTTTAGGTTAGGTTAAATCTTTTTATTTTATCTTTTTCAAACATAATTTCAAACAGAACTTGATGAATTTTTCAATTGAACACACTTTATAAAACTTTATCCAGAGTTTAACATAAAACAACATTTTTAAGTTAAATTCGGCTGTCGTTGCTGTCAGTGATGGTTGCCACCACTGCCATATGGCCGAGGGTCAATAATTTATATTACATTTATTATATTATGTTACTAGAGTAATTTCAAATTTTTTTGCGAATTTTATTGGCTTATCTGATTTTGGCACAATTTTTTTGCAATCTCAGAGCAGTGTTATTATTAATAGAGAAGCTCTAAAATCTCTTCAAATATGCACTAAAAAATGAAGATTATGAATAATAATTTTACCGACTTTTATCTTCTGATCTGGGCTAATTGTAGTTAAATTTGTGTCAAATAATTTTGGAACATCTTGTACAGTTGATACGAATTTTTTTTTTAGACAAAAATATCTATTTTCAATATTTTTTTTGCAATTTTTGGCAGTGTCATAAAGAAAGCTACCACAAACAATTTAAATTTTATTACAGGAGGTAAACCAAAGTAAATATTTATTCAATGCTGCCAACACGAACAGTAAATATCATGTTAACTCCAATTGATATCACTGTAGAAATACATTGAATAATTATCCAATCTCATAAAATAAGTGTGCTCAAATAAAATTTTCCTTTCATATATTCAGAAATAGCATTTTGTTAAAATATATTCTCCTGTAACCCTATAAAATTCCCTCAAAAAACTATTTTCTCTATACCCTCCCTAAACTTTTATCACCGAATACACCCCTGTTTGATAATGCACGACCACGTTCAATAAATCTCAAATTCTTAAAAACCCTTATCGTCCCCCATTAATTCTCTTTGTAAAAACAGCGGGTAATAAAGACAATCATTTCAACCCCCAAGATCACCGGTTTCCTCGAAAACCGCTTAAGCTTTTCGTAGAACCCCCAATTTCGTCATCTTCATCCCCTTCTTGTTCCGAGAATCCATCGCGTGCTGTTCTCTCATCCCTTCCTAATTTCCACGAGCATTTCGTCTCCCACAGGACCTCTCATATGGATGATGCACCGGAGTCCTGTCGTCCTGTTACGTGACGCGTGCTGCCTGAACCGGTAACTAAGCAACGGCAGGTATTCGAAAGTTGACTGACCTATCTCAAACCAGATGCAACCCCCTTTTTCTCAAACAAAGATCGGAGTTTAAGGGAGTGTGCATACATGTGTCATTGGGTCACGACACGAGCCGCAAATTCGCTCGATTTTCAACAGAGAGGGGTGATTTGCCAAATAGGGGGAGCGTAGAAAGAGAAAGGAAACGAAAAAAATACATAAAATATAAAGGGTTTATCATTTTTTAATGGAATTGATTACTGTTTTTCCTTAAATAATAACTTTACTTTCTCACGCCTATCAAGAGATAATTTATTTATGTGATAATTGTAATCCATTGTTACCAACCTGAAGTTATTCAATATATCAGGTGACTATCAAAAATTGTTATATACGTTTTTATTTGATTAGGGAACTTGCAGATTGGTTTCTAGTAGTGACAACACTGAACAAAATTTTAGGTGTTTAGTAATTATTTGTATACGGTAAGTTTAATTTTACAGGCGAGAACTTTGTTTCAGACACGAGCTGAAAATGAGGGCCCTGATTAGTTGAAGCCTACAAAGATTTTACTCCCAAAACTTAACAGAGATTTTACAAACTAGAATAAATTTATTACTTTATACATTATAATATTGAATGTGTTGAATACCACCTGTCTTTGGCCTCTCTGCTAGACCTCAATGTTTTCAAATATGTATGTAAAAAGCAACATAACGTTACTTGTACCGTAAATATTTAATATTTTACTTAGAATTATGTCAAAATGAAACACTTTATTGGAATTTAAAATAATAATTATTGTAAAAAGCTCTTTAATATGTAGAAATTAAATTTTTAAAGTGATGTTTGATTACTTAGTCTATAATATTAAATTAGTTCTATAACAAACTTTCTACATTACAGTTAGGTATAAAAAGTTTATAACTCGTGCATTTTACGTCCTATTAAATAAAACATTGTTCTAAATAAGTAGTATTTCATTCTTGGGGTCACTTGTTTTATTTTTAAAATTTTATAAATCCATACTTGCATATTCATGATATAGTTAGTCCCACTTAGCACATTTCCATAAAAAAACTGTTTTACATGCACTAGGTTTTCATTAAAAATTATCTTTTCGTAAGGAGTCGGTTATAGACAATAAGTAATTAAAAGATAGGCATTTCTGACAAGATTTATTTAAGGTGTCGTGTTTTTAATCAGATTGTGTTTTTTTTGCGTGATAAGTTTTATTTTACCAAAAATAGATTCGTTATTTATTATCACTAAAGTGCTAGGCTTGAATCACGAAAAGAAGCTTCCGTTTCGGTTTAAAAATAGCCACTCTTCTTCTTGTCTTCCAGGTTTTATTCCAATTTCCGAAAAACACGTTTTATTAAGACACGTGAAGTTCAAGGTTAGCATCCTTGAACTTCCACCACATTAAGATAATGTTCTGTACATGTACAGTTATTATTTTATATTAAAAGCTCTTCAACTTGCTGCAATAAAATTATTTTTTAATTAATATTTCAAAGCGTTGCGACAGTCGCCTCTGGCTGGCTCCCTGAAATGTTCACAAGCAGTCCTCCAATTATTTTTTATGATTGGAGTTTTACCTGGAACGAAATTGCCGAAATGGCACTAGAATTGTTGCATACAAACGTTTCTTGGTAGAGAGCTGTTTCTGTGAAACTCAGATCGGAGAAATTCGCGGAAAATTCGTTTCGGGAATGAACGGGGATGAAAATGGGGGAGGATTGGAAATTAGGTCGGGCAATAGGTCAACCACCTCTCCTCGTATAACCTACATATAGTCTAACCCATTTCACAGTGCAACTTGTGTGCCTGCACTGGACCAAGATCAGGCGTCGTGCAGTGTTAGTGAACTTTGAACTCGACAAAGGTGGACAAATTTTCGAAAAAATTGAAGTCACGGTAGGTTTGTGTTTGATGTCAAAACAAAATTTTTAAGTCATTCAATATTTATTTTAAAACTGATAATAACCATCGTCTATTTATCATTTAATTTTTAATATTTTTAATTTTTAATATTTTATTATAAAAATAATTTAGAGTGCTGTGGAATTACAAAACCATTGTTTTAAATATTTTTGTCAAATTTATTTGTCTACATTTAGTAATTTTTTCGGTTGTCATAAAAGTGTCTTACAAATTTAAGTACAGTCGCGTGCGTAAATAATGCCATTTATTGTGAAAATATAGTTCCAATTGCATATACCCAGTAAATCAAGTTTTATCTGCACCCTTTCGTTCCAGTACCTCTTGAATAAAGAAATATTTTAGAAAAAGTATTTTGTTCAATTTTGAATTTATCTATTTTTTTTAACTGAATTATTTTTATGTATATTTTGATATTACTTTTAATTTACTATTTAATTACTTCTTAATATTGGGTCACTTATTTTCTTATGATTTATGGCAGAAACGTATTTTTTTTCTTTCTAAAGGGCTCACTTAAGGTAGTGTCTCTTCAGTTTATAATATTCTTTGTAAACTTGCCACATGACCATTGTTATCACGGCAAAAGCCATTGTTTCTAGTTATTATGGTACTAAGTTTCGTATTATATCAGATATTTATTACTATTCCACCGTAATAAGTCATAAATATTATGAAAATGAATTTTAATCAAATTGTAACAACTTTCTTAATTAAAAATTTTAGTGATCAATTTTGTCACGCATTTTTGGATTAGTTGATTTAAAAAATACGAATTGCAATTTTTTTTTTAAGTTCTGTGTCAAATAAACTAATGGAACAAAACTTTTTTTAGTTTTTTTAGTGAGATTAAATATTTATTTAGTGTAATACGCGCATTTTTTTTTCGTGTTCGGAGAGGTGTTTTTGGGGTGCGGATAAAACTTGATTCACTCGATATATCTGGTAAAAATTTCCGAAGAAATAAAATTCATAACACAAAAAGATTTATGATTGTAGCGGCTTCAGATCAGTCTTTTATGTCCCAAACCAGACTATTTATGTGTGACATTTTTTACACACGCGGCTGTACAAGTGATTCATACCACAAAGTTGTTCAAAATCGATATTATTAAGGGGGTATTCTGGTGTAGAGGCATGAATTTGAGGTGTTCTTTCGGGTGCTATAAATAAAAATCAAAAAATATTTTTATCATCCATTTTTTGACAAGATATTTATTAATATTTTAAGAATACATAAAAAAATAAAAAGTGTCAAAAAATTAAAAACTCAAAATGTTATAAGTTGTTGAAGTAGGTAGTTCAAAAAAAAAATGGCGCGCCAAGTTTGTCACGATTGCAACCCTTCTAATGATCCAAAACAAAAAAATTAAAAAGATTATTAATTTAGATGAATGCTGCTATCGTACTGACTAAGAAAAAGTGGGGAACAATTTTTTTTTGATAAATTCCGGCTGGTCGAAAAATAGAAAAATTTTTTGTTTTATTTTTTTGCCTTTTCGGAATTTTTTAAAGGTAGTAAAAAATTTATTTTGTTATAATAATAGTTAGTACGATAGAGACATGTATTGAGAACACTCACACCAAATTTCAAGTAAATCGGTTTAGTATAATCTGAGAAATCATGACAAACTCTTTGAAAAATGTAGTTTTGAGAAAAACGTGCTTAAAATTCGGGTAAAATTAGGTAATTAGGTAAAATTAGAGTGATCTATAACCTCTTTCGTTCCGGTCTAAAATGACTATATCTCTGAAAATAAATAAAATTTTAACAAATCCTTTTAAGGACATATTCCTGAAAGGTTAAGCTTTGAAAATTTCAAAAAAAAATTGTTTTTTTCAAATTTCTACACCAGAATACCCATTTAAAATTTCTTATTGACAATATTCTGATTTTGAGTAACAAAACATTAGTTTTTCTATAAAATTTTATTTTACTTAGATCTAACAAAATGAGACATTCTATTGACTATTGGCAATTAAAAAAATATTAATTGTTATTTTATAAAAGTATTTAATACAAAGTGACTGTAATTACTCTAAAATGACCAAATTTAGGATAAGTTAAAAAAGGCGGTCAGAAGCGTTAGACAGAGTTTGGTCTATAAGTGTTTTTGTCTATATAGGATAAGAGATACGCAGTGTCTTCAAATAAAGATCTTAACTGTTGACTTCTTGACTTCTATTTTGTATTACAAATATATTTGAAAGAAAAAAATATATATTTGTAAATTGATTGGTAGTTTTACTAATACAGTGTGATCAAAAAACACGGCATTTTTTGCACTACTTAAACAATCAACAATTTATAAATGATTTAAAGGTCAGGTACTAAGCAACAGAAAATGCTTATTTAGTATCGGACTTGTTCGATTTCTTGTGGCATGCTGCGAGTTGTTTTCTAATGAACAGTCAGTATATAATTTTACACTAGCCACTACTAAGTTTATTTGTCAAGAGAAGTAATACCGCACTTACTTACAGTGTGATTTTACAGTGTCTATTCTCTTGTGAGTTCTCCTTTGCTATTTTGTTTGATGAAGTTTTGAATTTATGTGTATCTGGACCTTTCCAACTGTAAAATCTCTCACTTCGCTATCGTTAAATAAATTCCAATATTTCCCTGGATTTGTGTTGAATGTTTGGATTTATATAGCGACTTGGGTATTCTTCCATTAGAATTTATGTATAACGCAAGTCGAGAATATAAATCATAAAATAATGCAGTCCTCATACTTATGTTTGGTAGTAAATTTTTTTCTCATTTGTCCTAGTTTCCTTGAGAGCTTTTCGATTTTTATAATTGTAAGGTCGGTCTTTAAACTGTGCCAATTTTTCAATAGATCGAAATGTTCGCTCGTTTGGCAGCCTTTCAATTTATTGTTTATTACTAGTCTGAAATAGTTTTTTTTTCTCTCTCTCTTTTGTAAAATTACAAAATCAGCTTGGATTTATCATGTAGAAACTTTTTTTTATTAAAACTTTGATCGCACACGAAGTAATCAGAAAGTTTGATCACGCTCAACATTCCACCAGAACAAACCAATTTCTCACCACTACACCACTCTCTTGAATCAATATTTCCGTTTTGTGCGACAAACCAAAAGATTACAACATTTAACCTTTGACTTATTCCAACAAAAAAAATTTTTCTTTAGTTTCTGGAAAGATCCCGCCCCAAGGGTTGAAAACGTTACAACGTGCCACACGATATTTTGCCCACGCAATTTACCTTTGACCTTTTGATAAAACAACCGACAGACACCCCCGACTTTGCCAAACCGTCGATAAATAACACTTTCTTTCATGACGGCGCTCATTCATGGATTTTCGGCGAGCTTTTAAAGGTCGGCCAGTTCCAAGACGACGATGAATGACGAACTTTATAAATCATACACGGAAAAGGTCAAAACTGTGTTGCTAATCTAGTTTTTCATTAAATGTACAGCGACAATCAGAAACAATGACACTGCTGAATGTACCCAATCGTTGACGATCAATTTTTCATCTCTATCTGTTTTGGCCTCATCTTTGATTGTTAAAATGTCAAATTCGTGTTTGTTCACATCCAAATTTGTAGTTTGGACCGGGACCAACGTTGCTTAATTCAATTTACTGGCCACGGAGAACTGCACTTATTAAGCCCTGTTTATATTCTCTTAAATCAATTTAACTTTACAATTAGCTTATATAGATTGTCTATAAATGCGTAAATTGTATGGTGCAATAGAGGCAATTAATTTTTTGGCCCTTTAGAGTTAAACAAATTGCTTTTGGGCCCTTAGAACGAAGAAATTGCAGTCTTTTTAAGGCTGCTTTAAAGGTTCAGCTGGTCGCTTTGGTGACAATACCGCACATTTTTTTTACAACAACCTTTATTAAATCTCTCATAAATTATGTAGTTTGTAAGTCAAGACCATAAAATTCAAGCATTTCTGGACAAGTTATATTGTATTGTTTGGCAATTTATTAGCGTTGCTAAATATTTATGTATCAAGTACGCAAAATGTAGTTTTAGGGGACGAATCGTAATTAAAGACGAGGCGACGTAGGAGCCGAGTCTTTAATGAGATGAGTTTCCTAAAACAATTTTGCGAACATGGTGCATACAATATTTTTTTGCATGAGTTTTCTAAATCACCAGATTGATTCTTAAAAGAATTGATAATTGATATGCGGCGTAAGGGAATACGTTTTTAAGTATCATAGTTAGTTTGGCATTTGGCTGTTATGACAACATCATAAATAAAAAAACTATAAAATTAAAATGAATCGAATCGCAATCGCTGAAAAAGCAAAAATATTGTTTTTAATTTACTTCCTGCTAAATCTCGTGAACAATATGAGAAAGAGTATACATTGTTTTATGAGTGGAAAGCAAAAATGAAGTAAAAACAGTAAATGAAGATGCAATTTTAACTTATCTTCATGAATAAGTAACTACACCTGCATGTGTGTATTTCGTTTTGACTTTTCAATTTTAAGTAATATCATCTTCTGTTTACAATTCATCACATCAAATTGCTGCTATAAATAAGAAAGAAAATGGTTTTTCATTTAGCGATAATAGTTTCCAATATGCTCTAAACTGTGAATTTTATTTTCATGTAACTAAATAAATAGTTCTTTGTAGGTTATCGACTTTTCAATAAAAATAATCCTATAAAGTTGCCATATCAACTTTAGCGACTTATTAGGCCGCTAAAAAATTATTTTTCGGGTTTTTTTGAGTTCGCAAAATTTTAATTTTAGAGATCGAATGGAAAAAAGATTCTTAACAGGCTAATAGACAAAAAGTGACCTTTTTAAGGCTTCCGTTTCTATATTTTGAAGTCCATAGCTTTAAAAAAGAGCTGAAAAAATGGTTTTGTTTCATTTTATTAATTCTTTAAGGATTGTTTGACCATAAAATGGAAAAATCTGATTTAATTCCTAGTCGGGCTTCTACGCAACTTCCTACAATAACAAGGAAAGCTCTAATCTAAACGAGCTTTGGTAAACAGAAGCTTAATTGATTTCCGTTACAATTTTTTTTTGAAATTTTAATTGTTAGGGGTTGGTACAGGTGCCCCAACAAGCTATTAAACTCTTCCTGATTGTATCTAATTATAGTTATTTTTCTGAAATGGTTTAATATCACGCAAAAAATCATTTCGCAAGGATAGATGAGTCAGTGGAGCCTTGCATTTGGGGGTAAGAAGGGCGTCTCGTGCCAAGGTCGGACATGACGTAGCGCCCCCACATAAAGCGACTTCAAGGTTCGAAGGATTCGCTTCCGACGACCTCGAGATGACGTGATGGATGGCCGAAAGCCAAGGACAAATTTAATGAACGAAGAAGAGTTAGGAACTTGATTTTTTTACTCGGTTTTTTGAATCAATAAAGATAATGGAAGTTATGCAAGTGGTTATTTGTGTCCTTGAAGTCAATCAATGTGCCACTTGCGATTTCCAGCCGACAGTTGGCAATGGTGTGAGCATTATTCAATGTTATCACGCGATCCACCCCTATTACCTTTCAAATCAGACCTTACATTATTATCTGCAATAATTACTCGAGCTTATCTAGCACGCTAAGGGATTATCGGGTGATTATTTTATAGTGGAGGAGTTTTGCAAATTGGTCCTGATTGGAATCGGGAGTGATGAAGGGTTCAAGGATAAAAAAATTTAAAAGACAAATGAGAACATTGCTCATTGTGAAATTTTTCATTTTTTTTTGTATAATTATCAGAGGTTTTTTTAAATGAAAAGATAAGATGTAAATACTGTTCATTTTTTTAAAAAAACCAATTTACTACTATATAGTGGACCGTAGTAATAATAACCAATAGATTCTTTTGGTTCTTTGAATTGGCAGAAAACCATATCTCAAGCGGTGAACGTCTCTCTATTCTTCTATGCGATTGAAATAAATATTTTACAATAAGAAAGTTCAGTGACAGAAGCGTTTTCTGTTAGGAACAGAAAGCTGTTAGAAGAAAGCAGTTATAGAGTTCTTCATGGAAATAGAAGTAGTGTTCCAATTTTTTTCAGCAGAAGATGAAAAGATAATCGAAAATAAATTAAATCAAGGGTTTTTAGTTTAAGGTAGCATTAAAAAACTGAGTAAAAGCCACACCAAACAGTACTAATAGAGAAAGATGAAGAGCTGAAGACCAACAAACATTTCAATTTGAGCGACAAAGTTTAAAGAAAACGGAAGCAGTCAGCTAGATTTTTGTTGACAACAGATTGGTTGGTTGATTCAAATTGAAGTCAAAATCTTAACTTTTGCAACGACAACCACAGAAATAGAAGAAATTTTTGAAAGAACTAGTGGAAAGAAAATGAATTTCGTGAAAGAAAAGAAGCTTTGATTTTTATGTTTGAGAAATAACCATCGTTTAGAATGTTTTCGAGACGAAATTTGCGTCGTTAATGTCAAAAAAATCTTAACCAAATTTTACAAAAAAAATTAAGTCAACAGAAGAAAAAAATCAGCACAAACAACGAAGTTTATTGGAGAAATTGCTGCAAATAAGCTTAAGAACTGCAATCTGAGTTTCTTTGGAATCGGAAATTTTTACCAAATTAATAAACCATGCTGAAATATTAATATACAATTTTTACATACCCTTTTAGCAAGAGCTTTTAGTTTGAATAAAAAAAAGTTTACTCCAAAAGGTTGGTGAAGTCGGGAAAGAATTAAATGGGCTGACTTTATAAGAAGCTGTAATTAATCGAATAATGTCTATTGTTGGAGTTATGAGGGTCTAAATCACACTGACGATGGATTTTGATATTGAAAAATATTGTGTTGTATGGCCTTAGACGTGTAGGTCATTTTTCGATTTTTGTATTTTAATATTATTTAAATCATTGATTGTTTTTGATTTAGGCAACCACAGCTCTAGAATAGAATGATTACAACAGAGTTAGTAGTTGCCTACACAATGCGCCTAACCATCCAACCAATAGAAATGACGTGACGTCACTATGCCGTACACTCTGATTGGCGTTTCAGCTCACGTGACTGTAACACCTGTTAAAATTGCATTCTGTTTAACAAAATTAAAATATTTATAGTTGTTTTTACGCAAATGAAGGTACTTATTTATCTTTATTAATCCTTAAGCTGCGTTTTCCACTATAACCAAAAGTCAAGATTAGTTAAATACTCTGTTGAAGTTTTTGACGGATTGATGACAGAAAACAAATGACAATTCGCTAGAAAGCACCAAATTAAAGTTTAAATTTGATGGAAACATTCTTTCTGGAAGTGAGTTGCTTTTTTATAAATAATGATAATAAAAATCAATGTGGAACCCACAAGTGTAATTAAAATTCTAATATTACAGTGGCAAAGCGCTTTCGTAATCTAAGATTCCATCTTCAGTGTCAATCTCTTGTCAAAACGAATTAGAACATTAAAATTAAAACATTTAGAGCCGATTTCATAATCGACTTAAAAGCTTCTTTAATTTAAATGATATTTAGACTGTAATTGACATATTGACAATATGCACTGAAAAATTGTTGTCAGTTACAGTCTAACGTTATTTAAATTAAAGGAGCCTTTAAGTTGCTTATGAAATCGGCTCTAAACAAAACAAATGTATAGTAAAAATAGAATAAAAAGTTATTTCTCGTTCAGCACTTTTGGAATGACTCAAAAGGAAAAAATACATTTGTTTTTGCCTTTAATTTGTCAGATTGTCGGTTATAATTGAAAACTAAAGATCTCGTGTTTTCGGGTTTCGGTCAAAATATTATCAGTAGTGTCAATTTTCTATCGTCTCAAAAAATTGTTAACAATGGGTAATCGATCATTCTTTAAGATTTAACTTTTATTGCTTACTTTGCATTTATAAATATTTTATAATTTTTATTCTACATGAACTTCCTTGTGGTGGGGGAGAGCTCGGCACGTGTCGAATATTTCCCTGATGAGTCCCCTGATTCAAGGTTGTTTTATTTTACCTAAACCTCTTTTATTATGCAACCCTCTTAATAATTGATCAGTGTCACCTGGTCTTATTTAACCGATTGCGTCAGAGCGTTACGTATTTTCGCCAAATTTTAATTTACCTTTAGCGTGTGCACCACAAAATATGATTCATACGTCCCTCGTGTATTGATCTACCAACAAATCGTTACCATGAACTTGGCACTTAAAATACATAATGAATGGGTCGCATTCCTGGTAAATTACCCTTTCGGATGCGTCTTTATTGAATGGTTTTTTTTTCGTTTGTATTGCAGGATTATCAATAAACAAAACTGTATTGGATTAATAATTATCGATGATTCATATGTTGGTCACGAGTTCTAAGAAGCGATTTTTTCGTTAAAGATTTTTCTAATTGATAATAGTGTTTGATGTAATTTTATGGAAATTTATTCAGTTATGTCATGTTTTTTTTAATCGTGACAATTACTAAATCGATTCCGGATTTTCAGGCAATGCAATTCCTGCAATTAGTTTTACTCGAGCTTTGAGATTTCCGCTAGTTAATAACATTCTAATTTAAATCAAAATTTTATTTACAATAATTGAAATATTTGCGCTTTTAACGAAAGCTATCTAAATGATTGAAAAAATTGATTAGTTTATAAAATATTAATTTTTAACCTTCGAGATTTCTACTTAAATTACTAGCAAATTTTTTTATCTTGACGTTTGATTTTAATCAAAAAGTTTTATGCCTCAAACATAAAATTTGCTGGTTGAAATCTATAGGCAATATAAATTTTATGGGTAATTTTAGTCCAAGTTTGATTACAAAATAATAAACATAAGCTATTCACTGTTTTATCATGAATTCTTGACACCTGCCATGGAATTTGCAACGCCGCCTACTGGCCGGTTAATAGCTTAACATATATTTTTGACCTTAATTTTTGTAATTTCATTTTATATCTAATTATTGTCAACTATTAATTAATTAATTAAAATTTCTGTAAGAGCACCTCAAACATGACAGAGAACCCGCCGGAGATGTTCCGAAATTAAAAAGTAAACTTAATTAAGTCTATACATCAAATTTTAAATTAAAAATTCTATAGTTTATTTACAATTTCAAATTTCCATGACCACTTATTTTAATGAGGAACAGTTGAAGCTATGTAACAACTGACTATTCATTAATAAAAAAACTCGTAGCATGTCATGTTTTTTGGTTTAGGCAACCAATTGATAACTGTATTGTTGGTTACAGAGATATTTTTAACTTATTTGTCAATTAGACAGCGTTTTTAAGGTGGGCAATATTTTTTTAATGGATTTCTTTGTTAAAAACGGAGGTGTTATTTGTTTTTAAGATCAAAATTAACTTCAGAATATTTTTAAAACATGATTTGTTAAACAACAAGATGGGGCTCCTGTTCATTTTTTACGATTTTTGATGGAAAAAATCAACAAAAAATTGGTAGAAACTATGCCTCTAGGTTGTCAAAGACATTTAAAACGATTTCGAGACAGTCTAAATTTTTTATAATGAACTGTCGTGATTAGTAAAATTTTAAAAATTTTCCGCTTTATTTTTTCTTATTTTATTATTATTTCTTTGCTCTTTGCATGCCTTGTCGAAATAGCAATTACAGGTGTAGCTCGTTGGGTGCCACCGAAATTGAGGTAACATTCCGTTCCAGTATGGTAAATTCTGGGAAAAAGTCCGAATTTCGCTCCCGAAATCGATAATCACACAATTAAGGTTATAATCGATTAAACTATTGTTCGCATGCTTGATCTCGAGCGAGTCAAGTTCAGTAGGTCTGTGGGACTTGTCGAGGCAGGTGGCTGTGTCTAAACGCACACTTTTATTTCGTTCACGTGGTCGAACTTTCGATTTTGTTTTGCAACTTTGAGTGAGTAATAAAAAATTTTTTTGTTGATTTTTGTTTTGCGTCAAGACTTCCAATAAATTCTTGATTGAATATTAAATTTGATGTATAGGGTTTTAGAATCGATAAAAACGTAGCATAAAAAAACCTCACCCTTCAGGATGTCAATAAATTATTATTTTAAGGTAGAAGTGGCACCACAGAGACACCGTAAGCTAATTAATCTCTTTGTTATAATTTATGAAGCGGTATTTTTCGAGATTTTCTTTGTCTCGTGATGGAAAAAAAATGGTGAATGCGCCGGGAAAAATAACGGGAAGGTCGCGATATTGAAGGGAAAGATCACAACAGTTTGATATTTTGGTAAATTTTAAAGGTTAGGAGTGAAACGAGGGAGTTATTAAAAGTGGAACGTGTTTTTTTCCCGAAGTGATGCTATTGTGATAGCGCATCTCTCTCCGGTTGAGCTTTTGAACTAAATACTTGGAGAAAAACATAAGGGCACGAGGTCTCAAATATGGGACAATATGCCAGATCGATAACACGTTTTCGAAGGGATCAGTAACGGTGCTTTGCTACGTTTTCGATTTTTAAAAGAGATTTAATTGTCGTAAAAGTGACATAAAAAAGCTTTTTTCCTGTCGTTAAACCGAATGGGATTTTTGTGCATATTCGAGATTTTGCCGCTACAGACAAATATTTTAATTGGGAATAAAATCGGAAAATGTAAAAGCTATTTTTTGGATAAAATAACTAAAAGCTTTAAATTATTTGTTTTCAACTGAATTTGCGGTTGTAAGAACATTATTCGCTCAGATCCTGAAACATCTTTGTGAATATTATTCTTATAATTGCTCATAATTACGTTCTTAACTAGGTAAAACCTGAAACTATGACAACGTAGGAAATTTAGAAAATATATTTTGTCATATATGTCACTATGTATATTTCGAATTTTATAGATATGTGCAAAATTTAAAAAAAAACAGTAATCAACAATAATTACCACAGAAACGATTTTGCTTACGGTTCCAAGGGCGGTAAGTTACGGCAATTAATGCCCTCTTGTTCTTTTCAGGTAGTTGAAAAAATAGTTTTTTAACCATCGGTCTCATAAACATGCAATGAATGCCACACTGACATCAACAGTAAACAACGATTACTGCTCATGAAATTATTGCCATAGAAATGACGTTGCTTACGATTTCTAGGGCGATAAATACGAGTTCTAGGGCAGTAAATGCGGATTGTAAACAAATTAATGCCCTCTTGTTATACCAGGTGCTTGAAAAAATAGTATAAGCAGTTTTCGTGGTGTTGAACGCTTAAAGAACTCGTGCTTCGTCTTCAGTTTTCCAGACAGCGTTTTCGACTAGGGAAATTTATGCTTATGGCTCTTGAGGTTTAATATACTATTATGAACCTCGAGGTTTTAAGCATTTTTCTTGATACATACCTGGTTTGAATATAAAATAAATATTTTCAAGTGGTAGATTTTTTTTGATATAGGAGTAGCTCAATGGAACAATACAGGTTTTTCAATAGATTCAATCATCTACAGACACTTTATATTATAATTTTGGCGGTTTTTTCTCGATTGTTTAGTACATTGTGCTTCAGGTGTCGAAAATTTGCTTTTTTGTCAATTTTTTAGCCTGTCTACATCTAGAATTAGCAATATTAATTCGAATATAAAATTTTTGTTTTTATTTGAATTGTCTACAAATTTTAATCTAATTTTGGAGGTTATAGAGGTTTTTTGACTCAAAACATCAAATTTTAACAGTGACAAAACTTAACTTACTTTTGAGTTTTAGCAATTTTTGGATTGATAAAGCCTAACAATTTTTGTTTTAGTCTTTTTTAACAATTAAAAAAAACGGTTTTGGCACCTTTTTTAAAAAATTTGGAAAAATGGTTACAGACCTAGTTTGACTTAAAGCATTTTGAAAATAATGGTTTTTTGGTAATTTTAGGCTCTAATTTTTGACAAATTTGTTATTAGAATTAAAAAAAAAGATTTTATAAAATGATATTCAAGGTTACTAAAGGAACTCAAAAATATCAATTTTAACGTTTAAGTTACATAGACAAAAATAGACTCGTAACCATTGCATAATTTTTTTTTGCTTATTAAGTATCAAGAACGGTAAGAACATTTTACCGATTAAAGACAATTATTTATTATTGTTTATTAATTATTGTCTGACATCGCTAAAATGTTCTTATCGTTTGTGCTGCTTATCGCATTTTTTGAATAAATTTGCTTACCGTTGTAGAACGGTAAGTAATGTTTACTGTCAAATTTTTGTGATGATGACTAACGACAAGTTTCTTTTAGCAACGAGTAAGCAAGCTTTATTGTTTTAGAAATAGACTCGGTAAACAATTAAATACAGTTCAATCGTACAAAGAATATTTTTTAAAATATTTTGCAATATATTTAATCATCAAAAAATATTTTTTGCACTACTCTACTAAAAATCAAGTGATTACGCATTAATCGAACAATCGGGACCATTAATTATACAATCATTCTCTGTTTTTACCGCACTAGTGCCTGCAGAAAAGCACAGGGATTTTTGACGTTTAAAAAACGGTTTAAAATTAGATTATCGTATCAGAGTCCAAGTTTATAATAAAACAATGCACTTTACCACTTTTATTCAGATAAAACAACAGAAATGCATTCACAAAATCGCATTTAAAGTTTAAGTTTAAGCAGCACCATCTATGAGAAATTGTGTAAGACATTAAAATGTCAAATTTTCTGACAGTTAGTTACCTACATTATCGACATCAACGCACTTGATTTTCGACAAATTAAAGATAAATTTTAAAATTATCGTTTTTCGGCTTTGTGGAGGATCTGGGCAAAAAATAAAATACAAGAGACGTGCGGGAACAGTTTTGCTTTGTTCGTGCGACATTCTTTACTCATGCAAAGCGCATTCGTGTAAAAACTGTCGTACTCATATGCAAAATATATGTTCCCGCACTTATCGTGTAAATAACTATTACGTGTTGTTTTTACTTTTTGCAAATTGATATGACTTATGTTTCGATTTGTAAATTTTTTTAATGTCAATTTATCAATTTTGTAAAATATAACAAGTCAACAAAACTCGACATAAACCGATCTGATCTTGAAGACACCGCAGATGTAACGATAAGCCATCTAAGGCTGGTATGACATTGTTATTCTTCATTTTCATGCTTATTTGAAATTTAAACGGACATCTGTGGCTGTAATAGCATTATTTACATCCTAGGTACTGTTAGATGTTAGATATTTCGGTGTAAAATGTTACAAAATAACGCTGCACTATCACTGCACTTATAATCCTGCTGAAAAAGGAGTTATACTCGTATTTAGGCGTATTTTATTTTGAATAAAAGAATTTTTGAAACTAATGGTTATCCTTGTTATGCTTGTTAATGTTATGTAGTGATTATCCTTGGTTATCCTTGTTAATTAAAAATTTGGTTAATCTTTAAAAAAAAATTGAATTCGGCTATTAAAATTGAAAAAACAAAGAAAAACTTGCCTAAATCAACTCTGAATATTTGTTTTTTTTGTTTTTTTTTTTTTGAGCACAAAAATCATAATATCAGTAAACAATAATAGATGTCAAAATTGACAAGAACGGTTTGTTTACACGATTTTTCTTATCGCTGCCAAAATTTGATGTCCGAGTGATTCATCTTTGGGCATTGTTATAGAAGCAATAAATGCGATTTTGCACAACTATTAAATTGAATGTATGTATCTAAGCTTTGTAATCGTGAATTCTCACACAATTTAATACAACTTAGAAGCCTAAAAGCAGAGTCGTATTAAGTGGCGTAAAAAAGTGCTTAAAAATTCAACCGAGGTACTTGAATTGGTATACTAAAAGAAAGTTGTTCGTTCACGGAGTTCTTTGAAGCAAATTGTCGCTTGTTTTTTTAGTTTAACTGGACAGGTAATATTAATTGTGGCTTTAGGAAAAAATGTAGAATTCTGAATGCTGATTTAAATTTTTACACAGTAGTGATTGATGGAATTTAAAAAATAGTCAAAATCGCTCAGTTATTTATGAATTATAACAATGCTAGCTCCCACTCAGCATATCAAACACAATTTTTATCGTCGAAAAAAGTCCGTATTCACATAACTTATCGCCAATGGCTTTTTTGTTTGTTTGGAGTGGTTAAAAAAAATGGGTGGTCGAGTCATATACAGAGAGAAATTTTTGTTGTCTCTTGCTATATTTGAAAAATTCAATAGGGGACATACTTTAAATAAGAAGCTTTTTGTGAAAAAAAAAAAAGAAGAAAATAGTATTGGAATGCTCTACTGTACTACATAAATGTTATAAGTACTTACATTAAAATTATAAAAACAAATGAAACATTAAAAAAATGTAGTAAACTCATACGATGACTTAACAGCTTTTTTACTTGAAATAGTCTGTTTATGTATTGGTTTAAAAATATCTAAAACGAGATAATAACCACATATTTTAATAAATTATTTTATCAATATCGCTTTCTGGAAATTTCATTCTATTTTGATAATGAATTGATTAAATAATAATCATGTTGTTCGTTTGCAAATTTTTTTTATTAAATTTTCTTTTTATTATTACCTAGAATTTCGTTTCAAAAAACGTTTTCCCTAAAATTAATTTTAACTTTGTTTTGTTCCAGCTAACAAAATTTCCTGGAATTTCAAAAAATGGATATTAACGTGTGTCGGTAAGTTCTTTTAAAGAAAAAAAATCGTACTAAATTTTCTCATTTTCTCAGTTTTCTCAGATTTGGAGACTTCAGTTAACACAATGCAACAAAGAGGCTTACACACAATGAATATCGAAAACGAAGATAAATCATCGCCGCCTTCTCGAGGCCGAGTAATTTCTAACAAATTTTTCGAATTTCAAAAATTCCAACAATTTTCTTTCAGCACAATTCGAAATTAAAAGTTTTGGTTCGAAGTCACGCCATTCGTGAAGAAGCCTCCCCACCACGTGATTCCTCCCCTTCTCGTCTGATCTCTCCCAGTATCAAAGTCATTCCTTCAACGGATACTTCTCCTACGTGCTCTTCTCCTACCGGTAATCCCGTTGTGGTGCTGAGTCCCTCGCTAAGTCGAGTGACTTCTCCGTGTCTTTCTCCCGTGTGTGTTTCCCCTAGTTCTACTCTCGTACCGTCGCCGACATCAAGGTGTTCTCCAACGAATGAAAGACTTGAAAGTGATGAGAACAACTCCAGTCCCAAGTACCTCAATAAACTTAATAAGCAAAATCTGGAGAAGGATGCCAAGAAAGAAAACGCTAGTCATAATAATAAAAAGAGAATTATTTGTGATTGTTTGAATCAGAACTGTATTAAGTGCGCCAAAAATCAGGAGAGAAATATTAATAATAATCTCACTAATATTAATAATAATGTAGTGCAAAGTTCGAACACTTTGACGGTGAGTAGGGCGAATTCAAAGAATAAATTGAGGCAGCAGAGTTCGAGTCAAGGGAGTTTTGATGGAAGTACATCGAATTCGCCGTGTTTGTCGAGAGATAGCAGCTCCGAACAATATACGGATACATCAGGTGCTGATCTCGAAGTGTTTATACCTGAAACTATCAATAGGAATGCTAAGGATAGGGCATTCATGTTGAGGATCGAACAAGAACTAGTCAGTCTTGCCAAAGATAAAGTGTAAGTACTTTCTCTCTGTTTTTGTTATTGAAATTTATCAAAATGGCAAGATGTAGGTACTAACAGTACCGTTGCAATCCGTTTTACAGCTCTGAAGGAGATAACGTCACAAATGAATTCAATAATTTAAAACCAGCGCAATTTAAAATAAAAGTAAACCTGTTTACAAAAATATCATTCATTTTGAAAATAATGAATTTATTCCATAAGTAATTTCCACACTGTATAGTAGAACTTCAATAATTTGAACGTGTGGTAACTCTAATAAAATTTCCTGGCAGTAACACAAAGCGTTATCTTACTGTAGAACCAAACTCGGGCTAACTTTTTTTTATATAAGTACTTTTTAATAATTAAATAGATTGTAGGGAAATAAGGGCGTCAGTCCGAGTTTGGTTTCGAATTGTAAGGTTGAAGTATTTTCAGCTCATTTCAGTATTACAGTAGAACCCTGATTATCCGGTCTAATGAGGACAGGATAAGTGAAAATTCCGGATAATCTATATAATGTATTTTTTTTTTTTTAGTAAGACTCATTATAAATTTCCGCCGATGTCAAGCTACCAACGAATGCTGGTCCATCGTTGTGCAGCTTATTTTGGTATGGACCACAATATCGAATCGTCCGGAAAATGTGTTGTAGTAAACAAAACTAAAAATACGCGAATTCCGGACATTGAATTTAAAGAACACATTAAAGAAGATATTATCTTCAGCGAAGAACCTAGACGATCAATATTAAAACGAGACTCGAACAGCATCGAAGATTACAATTTTAAATCACCGGATAGACAATACTCGTTGGAAAATAGGAGGAGTAAAAGTTTTGAAGAGCGAGAGGAAGAATACGCAAAAGTTCGTCGAAGAATTTTCAATCGAGAAGTAAACAAATTACAAAGTTTTAATCCTCAAAAAAAAATATTTATCTTTTGAAGGAGTTGTGTTTGTTGCGACAATTGCATGACGGGAGTGACGATTTTGAATGGGCGGAAATACCTTGGTCGAGTACAGATAGTGAAAGTTCGTCGAGATTCCGACTACAATTACCCGAACATAACCGAAGACAAGCAGGAAAATTAACGAAAGTAAGTTTAGGGGAATTTTTCAGCGAAGACACATCACATTCTTTTAAAAAAAGGACTTTGCCTTAGTTTCTTATTTAACCTTCTTAGAGTAGATGAAGCCGGTCATTGGCGTATTTACTTATTAACCTTTTTGGAGTTGATGATTTATTATAAAATGAATTTTTTAAAGGTTCTCTCAGAGGAAGTTGGAGAGACCTCAAGACCCTACGTTGCTAAAAGTTACAGTTTTGGGGGTTACGCTGGTGTTTTGAATCGAGGAGACAGTGTTGTATCGACTCACAGTGCCGGTCCTAGACTTCTAACAAAACAAGGTTACTAAAAAAAGTTCTAATTAAGATAATTTAATTTTTTCTTTAGATTCTGGTGCTAGTTCTGTTTCTTGGCGTCTTAGTCCTTCAAGTTCCGGTTATAAATCTCAGTCACAAATGTCTGAGTCTATAACTCCATCTCCGACTTCTACTCCAAATCAAATGATTGAATCAAGTCGACAAGATTCGACCTGTGACGATAAAGAAGATTCAAGAATTGTTTGGGCTGTTACAGATATCCAAAGAGTACCAAAAGGCAGTATTATAATAAATCCTCAAACCGGTGAACCAATCAAAAACGAGGATGGATCTTTATACCACTATGATCCAAATAATCCACCTCCCGGTTTCGTAAATGCATCAAAACCTCCTCCTTCACCTAAAAAAAATTCACCACAAAGTGTATCACCAAAAAAACGATCTTCTAAACTATCGCCTAGTCATAAATCTCACGTGACTAACAGTTCGACTAGTCCCAGTTTGCCTTACTCCCCACCTTTACCCCAACAAAATCGGACATTTCAATTTATGCCAGGAATGGGTGATAGTGGATACCCAATTTATGGTCCTGGATATCCGCCACCAACAGCACCTGAAACAGTCTCATTTTACCAACAACCATGTATCGTGTACACAACTCCATACAATGTACCGATTTCACCCCATTTTGATGGACGAATGGTGCGTTTACAACTATACTTAACCCTGATTGTGATTGGTTAATTGTAGGAACCTCCACAAATGAACGAAATGGGCGGTACTTACTACGTCAATGTTCCAGATAACAACGTTCCACCAACTCCTCAAACAATAACATATCAACAACCTCCACCCTCTTACTGGAATCAACAACCAATCCAGTTTTACCAAAACACTCAACCGTCAAATCCAACACCTCCTCAACGTTTTCCCGTTCATCCTTCCAATCAAACCAATTACATTTCTTCATACCCACAAAATTATCTCCCACCTCAAAACCAACCTCCTCCTCCACCCAATCCCGAAGTACTTCCAGTCTATCCCCATCAATCAATGCAACTGGTTTATCAGACTCAACCTAGTCAATCTAACCCAGTGGTATATCCTAACCAACCAAATATTGTCTACACTCAAAACCCGATATACCCAAGTCCAGTTTACCCCACACAAAATCTACCCCAGTACCCTCAAAACACTTCAACTCCAAACAGTTGTACCTCATCTGTTTCTCACACTCAGTTCACTCACATCCAAGAGAACAACCACCAAAATGCAGTCATGCATCTAACTCAAAATATGGCCCAAATGAGTTTTGCACAAAACCACACTCATCCAAATTTTTTGGTAAATAAAATGACACCACCACATTTTGACGTCAGACAAAAGACTTGTACTCCGAAAAGCAATAAATTTAATGCGCCGAAAGGATTTATGTTAGGTTCGAGTCAGAGCAGTACTGGAACAAATTCACCGGCGGCGACAGTTGTGGCGGGTTATTGTCCCCAGAACTCGGGAATGTATAGAACGCCACCAGAAACGCCACCTAATCAGTACAATTTCGGACCTGGATTTCACATGCCTCAGATGCTTTTCAGACAAGTAAGTAATTTGTGTTGGTGCGAAGCATGAGGACACATAACGAGAAAACTTTAATTTTGACGATTAGTTAAAATATTAAAACATTTTTATTTTGACAGATGAGCAACGTACGAGCAAATACTCCCGGTACGGCTAGAAGTAGTCGATCTCCTACACCCGCTAGTGATATTTCTCATTTTGAAAGACCGAGGATAGCGCCTCCTGGTGTTTATCATGGCATGCCTTACGTCCTTCCAAGTTAGTTGTTATTTTTTTTTTTAAAGAGCGAGTTAAAGAAATTGTTAATTTGGTGAATTTAAAAAAAAAGTTAAATGGAGTTCTACCAAGCTTTAAAAAAAAACAGAAAAATTTGTATATAACATAGAATCGTTAATAAAATATGTGAAGTGATAAAATAATGGTTTTTAAATAAGACCACGTGACCAAAGGCAAAAAAAAACTAATTTGTACCGGGTGAATCAAGTTTCTTCCGCACCCTCAAAAATTGAGGGTGATTTTTTCAGTTTAGTATAAATTTCATAATTATTTTTTTTTGTGTATTACAAAGTGTTTTGGAAGTACGGATAAAACTTGATTTACCTAGTTACTACCAACAATTCCAACTTCCAACGATTATATTAGAAGAAGAAATAATATTTTAAAGTTGGAACTTTAAACTTGGCACATAATTGGAAAAAAAGAAAAATAGCTGTTTATTTTGTTTTTTAGCGAATGCAAAAAAGTAATTAAAAAAAGCAATAGAAAAATGGAATAATGGTCACGTGACTTTGCCTACGAGTAGCTGATTTGTACAGTTGGCTTTTTTTTATCACTCTATTGATTTTGTTAAGCCATTCGCGTTCTAGTGGTGGAATTTGGAACTAGCAAGACGCGCGTTATTGAGGGAGAAAATTCAAACAATTGCCAAAAACACTGTTAATCTGACTTTTATCGTTTCTCCCTCAATAACACACGTGTTCAGTTTTGCTGATGGACTTGGTTTATCTACTTAAATAATTATTTTGCTCCCACGTTATAATAATATTTTTTTGTAGCTGATAATAGGATAATTCCTGGTAGAAGTCAGCCTAATCCTTACAGACACCCTCCGCCTGTAAAGCAGCAAAGTTTTCAATCTGAAAATAAATCACACAAATCTCGAAAGTCAAAGTATGTATTTTTGTTAGTTTAGTAGTGTTTTATTGTAATTTTTTTTATGTTGTAGGGGAAATAAAATGTCAACTTTGCCCACCGCAAAATAATTCTAAATTAATTTATGTATAGTGTTTCGCAAAAAAAAAATAAATAAAAAAAACTAAAACGTGGGTTTTACATCGATTTCGTGCTGCCCTGCAATTGTTATATAAAGTTTAAGGTAAGAAGTTCCTTTTAATTTTAGACATCACTTATTTATTTAGTGACACGATGCCATTTTGAGATTACGAAACGATTTTTTTGCCATGAATAAAATGATTGCTCAATTGTTTGATTGTTTTGCACAAGATTGTTTTTTGTTGGTTGAAATCAAGTGATTTTTGTTGTACTTTTTTAAATCTTACCTAAATGTGAACTTGTATCTAATTGGGCCTCTTAAATATGAAAAGACAATCTATTTTGTTGTATGTGAATTTGTAAATAGACGACAAACCGTGGAGGGTCCATTTTAGGTGTACACATTTTTTGTATTGAAACGATGTGTTCAACTAAAAAAATAATGATGAAAACAATAACTGACAATTTTTTTCCCTTTAAATGTGAATTTATTGGACATACAACTGTTATTTGTAAATTGTATTGAATTTATTAAGAAATTTTATAAAAACTGTTAAATGTTTTCCTATTTTAGGTCAACAATTTCTGGTTATTTTAAGCAAGGACAGTTTCATTAAAGCGTGATTTTTGTGATTCTTTTTTAGATTTGTTGAATATTTTATGTAAAATTGTTGATCTAAAATGATTTTGTAACGGATTTTTTAACCGTTCATGAAATTCCATCCATTTCTAGTACTTTTTCCAAAGTAATTTTACACACTTCATAAACTCAAATTGTAATTTTTCAAGTCAATTACAAGACATAAAAAAAACTTATCCGATTTTCTGATTATATGATGTGTACTTAATTTTTATGTATAAAAAACAGTTTTATTGGAAAACTGATAAGAATGTAAACTTCGACGAGAATATCAGATTTCCAACAGTTACATGAAAAACATAATATGTACATCGTTTTTAAAATTGATATTTTCAAAGTAGTATTAATCGTTGTAGAAAACTAGACGTTAATTTGTATTTCCAACATAGTTTTTTTATGTTTGTAATAATTTTATTTATTTTTTGTGTTCGTTCTAATGTGCCTCGGACACTTGTAAATTAAAGTTATTTAATAAAATTTAACAGTTTTATATTTTTACACCTTCAACTTCCAAAAAATATTCCTTTAATGGTGAGCACAAAAATATTAAAAAAACGAGATAAAAAGATTAAAAAATAAAACTTTTTGGTGTCGACATGGGTTAGGTGAAATAGTATATTAAAGAATGAGTGCCTATAATGACTATAAACGAGTTTTTTATGCTATTTTTCTTATTTTGCGCGTTTTACGTGCTATTTAAGTATAAAAATCAATTTTTAAGTCTTTAGGACTTGCATTAATAGGAAGTTATTGGTAATAAATGTCACGAGACTTGAACAATTCTATTGTCAAAGGGGCTGATTTTAAGTATAAGATAATACCGGTAATATCTTCGTTTCCATGGAAAAATAAACAAATTCGAGGTTGTGATTCGCTGTTGTCATGGAAAAGTATTAAAATTTGCGATACTACCGGTATTATCTCAACTTGAAATCAGCCCATAACTGTCAAGTATTTTATCAATTATTGTGTGCTATATGCTCATATAGTAAATAATTTGTAAATCATCAAACGCTATGAAGATTGTAAATCGTCAGTACTGGCTGAAATTTGTTTTAAAGCCTCCTGTTTCAAAGAGAAAGTTGAAGTTACCTTATTGTTTAAGCAGTTTGAGTGTCTCAAAGGTTAAACCTGTTATAAGGCTGACATTTATCATGTTTCATTGATTTTGTCTGACGTCCGATACCAGCGAAAGGCGTTACCAACCTTAAAAAAATAAGTAATTTCACTTCTAAATCGTAAAAAACAATTTTTTCACGTATTTCATCGCTTTTTGAAGAATTAAGTACTTTTTTCGTCTACCTAAACAAAAAATATATCAGTAACAACTGCTTTTAACGTCAGAAAATACATCATTGTTGGCCTCTTATGTAAACACTGTTTTATTCTCCCGAAGCACATTCTATATCTGCTATAGAAAAAGGGCTGATTTTGCTAAAATTTCGATGTTTCAATTTACAGAACAATTAGTTGAAAGATTAAACTGCAATTTTATTTTTTTGTTATACCTTTAACGGAAATGACTCATAACAGCTCTTAAAATTTGATAGAAAGTATTATTTTCCGCTCTAAGACCGAAAATTTGATTTTTCAGCCTCTGTTTGTCATTTTGTGTGAGGCCTTTTTTCTGTCTTTGCGACGAATTACATATACTATTTATTATTTTTTCAATCATTAGTTTTTTTAGTAAAATCGGAATTTATCTTACAAATTCAGAGTGATCTCTGGGTGATATAAATTTCTACCAAAAAGCTACCTTCTGAGGTACCTGAATCGTCCAAAACAGACCGTAAACGGTTTAACTTTTTTTTCTTGTCAAAATTTATGATTCTGTTATAAACACATAAGAGAAAATAGTGATTTAATATCAAAATTAGAATTAAAATTTGATTCTTCGTAAAAATTTATAAAATACATTCGATTGTAAAATTTTAAAAAGCATAAAGATACTCTCACATATTGGAAATATGTAACAAGTCCAATAACCCGGTGTGAGTTATAAAAAGCTCAGAAAAATTCCAGCTTAGCGGTGTGTCTTCTTGCTTAATAAAGGTACTGGGATTTTTGCTGACTACATGAGAAGAATGAAGTGGTCAAGAAGATTATTGGACAAGCGGGAATTCACCGCGAGTTCAGTGAGTCGACATGGAGTAAATACAGCGTGAGGACTGAGGAGTAATGTGTACAAGTGGTGCTAGCTTTCCTCTAGAATTAGAATGAGGTGTTTTCAGATTTTTAATGCAATCCACTTGACACATCAGCTTCAGGACAACGTTCTTGATGCTCTTTATGGCGAATAAATTTTGAATTTTTTTTTCACTTATTTAGCAAAAGATATTTTAATTATTCTTTAAGGTGGCATAAAGTACACTTCGAAGTTTATTTAAGAATGTAGTCAAAACTAATTTCATTTTAGATAATTAAAAATTTTACTGTGTTTTAGTGTCACTTGATTTTGACATTTTTTTTTCAAGATTTTGCAAAGTTTAAATATAAATTCCCAAAGTGGCTTTACAAGATTTAGGATGAAATCATATAAGAGAAATTCTTGAATACGTTGAATTGTGATTGACGTTCTGCCAACATTGTAATACTAAAATGAAAAAAATACTGATTGAGAGTTTAAAACTCGTAAATACTACTTAATGTGAATAAATAATGAAGTCTTTTTGAGTTAGAACAGCTGTCAAAACACATAAATAGACACACATTTTTGACAGATATATTTTAACAAAGTTGTTGAATAGTCGGAAGTGGTTGGTACGCGTTTCTTTTAATTTTAATATAGAAAGTACACTATACCTACATAAACAATGAATTTTAAAAAAATCGATATGAAATTACATAATTTAAATCTAAATTTTGCATAAAAAAATATAAATTAAAACAGATATTAACAATTTTAACGCAGTTATAAACTGTACATAAAATCTTACTTAAAGCATCTTCTTCTGCCACAACTGTTGGGTGGCGAATCCCCTCCTTCTGCTTCTTTCGAACCTACCTTTAATCCTGAAATTGATGCTTCTTCTTCTGCCTTATGTGGCGAGTCCCATCTGCTTCTTTTGGACCTACCTTTAATCCAGATTTCCAGTGATGTCTCCTGTTTTGTCCTATATTTCGTTTAATAATTAATAATAAATAAAAGTACGCAGCTGTGAGCCGCTGTGATGCGTCCTGTTCGAGATCTGGCACACAACTGGTTCAAACAAAGAAATATTGATGAATTTACAAAAAGACAACAAAAAATGTCTATTATATCAACGAATGTCGAAGCGCCTTTGTGTTTTTGAGTACTGAATCATCGTATTATGTAAGCAATTAGTTCAACTAATAAATTAAAAATGTATTTAAATATTTAGGTACATAAACAAGATGTTTCGAGTTTTATTCTCAATTTAAATCTAATCACGAAAAGGCAATTATTAATTTTATTTAAACAAATGAGACTAAACATTGTTTAAATAGCTGCGTTATTACTAATTGAAAGGTGAGGTCAAAAATCTCTTGTCAACATTTTACGCAATCACAAAAAAAAAACTGTTGACATTTTTTAAAGTCTTAGTTTATATATAGGATGTCCCAATTTTATTTCTATTGCAAGTCTCAGTTTATATACAGGATGTACCAATTTTATTTATACATGATTTTGCCCCAAATTTTACAAAGCTATCTCTGGAATTTATTTTTCAAACTATCTAAAATCTTGAAAAGAAATATGTTAAAAACAATTCAAACACTAAAACACAATTTTAAATTTTCCCGCGTTTCTCATTTAATAATTATGAATTTATAAAACAATCGAAAAAAAATTAGTTTTCACTACATTCTTAAATCGACTTCGAAGCGCACTTTATGCCACCTTGAATAATAATTTAAATGTCGTTTACTAAATAAGTGAAAAAAATTCTCAAAATTTATTTGCCATAAAAAGCATAAAGAACGTTGTCTTGAGCCTGCCGTATGACGTCATGTGAAAACGCCTAATTATATAATGTAAGTACCTTTTTATGAAGTATTTTTTAGTTAAGATTCGGCCCGTAAGTCATAAAAATTTCTTTTTTAAAAATTTTTTTTTTACTGTTGTTTGATAGTGTAAAGTGCATTTTTTTATTTTTTTCAAGTAAAACTGTAAGAGAAACACAAAAAGAGATATTTGCAGTGTGCACCATTTTGCAGTATAAGCAGAACAAAAAACATTTGCGTTATTTTTCTGTTAAAAATTTGTGTGTTAACCTTTTTACAGCGCTCAATTTTGCACAAGACTTTTCTGTTAAAAATTGCCTGTATTTCCTGCAGGCTAAACTTGCAGGAATGTTATAGTTTGGCTACCGTCTCCTAGATGGCTAAATTGCAGCATAGCCCGGCTGTTGCCATGACAACGACAGCTTCTTCGGCTTGTCCAAGCAACCAAACTCGCCGGTTCCGTTGCGGAGTGACGTCGCGTCGCGCTGCTCATCTATGATCTCGCGAGATATTTTTAAAATCTTTTAGTGTTGTTTACACAAAGTGTCACACATGGAAACGACGACAATGAAGTAAGTGAAATGATAACACTTATCGCGAAAATCCCCCCAAATTATGACATCATTAATGACGCTCGAAAATTTTTTTTTTGGAAATTTTTAATTTAAACGCGCCGGAAATTTGCTCGTTTAATTGGTGAGTAAACAGTTGTTTTGTAGGTGAGTTTTATTGCGAGGGAATTATTTGTTTTACGAGCGAATAAAAATTTTTAATTGGGTTTGGTGGAGGGTCATTTTGTGATATTACATGGACGAGAAAACAAATTTGTTAAGTGATCGATAGGAAATTGCCGGTTGGAATCATTAAGTAATGCATTATTATTCAACAGAATACATAACTAACTCAAATTGGCTTAAGTAAATAATAACATAAACATAACGTAACTGATATGATAACAATGATTGTTTAGTGTAGACACCCACAACTTTATAAAAAAAATACTAAGATCGAGATACAATTAAAAATATTATTTGGTTTATAAATAAAAAGCTTTTAACGCAAATTGATGAAAATTCGGAAATAAGACGGCTTTCAGGATTGTTTTAAAAAAACAGAGAAAAATTTACAAGACGCGGTTGATAACAAAAACAAAATTGCCAACCTTCAGCAAAATCCATTCACTTTTTTCTTAAAAAAATATCCCTTTTCAGTTACAGACCGCTGTGCATAACGACTCCCATTTAGTAACTTCCTTTATTGTTGACTGTGAAAATATGTATTTTGTCTTCAAAATGGTGCATTTGTTATTATTATGATTTCTTTTAAAGAAAATTACAAAAAGAAAATGAATGATAAATAAAGATAAGATAAATACAATATGGAGTAGAATTTAAGAAAAAAAAAAATTAGTGACTCTATACAGTAGTGTCGGGCTAATCCGGATCAATTAAAACCGAGACGATCCGAATTATGGAAAAATCCGGATTACCGAGACATGTTTTCTAAACAATATTTTAAATTTTTCGAGGTAAAAGAAAGTGAAGATGAAGTTGAGGTAAGAAGAAGAATACATGACTACATTTTTATGGTTTTTATTGAGCATTTTGTAGGACAGCCGACTTGAAAAAATGAGTTATTGTGGTCTGATGAACACGATGTTGGGACTTTTTAAAAGTCATTTCTTTCAGCTTTTGAAGGGTTGTTATATCTGATAAAGTTACATCATTTTCTGCTGTCTATTGTAAAACCACATTTAAGCTTTTTATAACACTTTCATCTTTTACTCTTATGTGGAGTCTCTGTCATGTCGTCATCATCATCTTCGGAGTCATTGTAACATTCATCTTTACAATCCCCGGATTCCGTTAGTTTCTTGTCGGCATCATTCCAGTCCACTACCTCATCAAGATTTACTTCTACTTTTCCTACATCCATTGTAGCAACTAGATCAATTTCTTCTACTGCTGAGCGAATTGTATTTCTCAAAATATTTAAAGGGATTATATATTCAGGGTCATCATTATCATTGTTAACTTTAAGGATTTTCTTCCAACATTTTTCCAAAGTTTTAGATGGCACTTTTTTCCATGCGTTATGAAGCAAACATACTGCTGTTTTCAGGTTTATATTGTTGATACACTTTACAAGATCTTTTTCGTTACTTGTTAATATTTCGGCTAGAAGACTTTTTTTATAAAATAACTTTGTTAATCTAATAGCATTCTGATTCATAGACTGTATTAACGCTGTTGTTTTCGGTGGCAGAAATTTTACGAAAAAATTTTCATCGTCGCTGATGAGATCTTGTTCAGCAGTAACTAGACGCATTGTCAACAAACAAAAGTGCTTTTTCAAGCAAGATTTGTTCTCTTAAAAATCTCCTTACTTCTAGGATAAAACATTCTTGAAACTATTCCTTAAAAATAGCTGCAGTCATCCAAACCTTAACTGTAGCTTTGTGGTTTACAGGTAGCACATAATTTTTGAAAGCTCTAGGATTTTTTGCCTTTCCGATTACTAAAAGCTTTAGACGATGACTTCCATCTGCATTGCAACAAGTTAGGAAGGTGATGCGCTCCTTACTAGTTTTTCTTTCTAGAGCTGTTTTTTCAGTGCTTGTTACCAACGTTCTGTCTGGAAGTAATTTCCAAAAGAGCCCAGATTCATCTGCGTTATAAATCTGTAATGCCACTAAAGAGTGGTTTTAATGATTTGATCTAGTTTTGTTATGAATGGTTCAACAGCAGGTTCATCGGCCAACAATTTTTCACCGCAAATTTTAAGAGTTCTAATGCCATATCTTTTTCTAGAATAAGCCATCTACTCTCTGCTTGCATTAAAATTTTTGTTGTCACAATATTTCGTATAAAGTTGCTTAGCTTTAAACGCTAAAAATTCAGACGAAACTGGAACATGTCGTTTTCTGAAATTTATAAACCAAGACGCAAGCTTCTCTTCCATTTTTGGGTACTCGGCTTTTTTTAAAGTTTTTTTTTTTCAGGCCCAGAAACACATTGAACAACAAATCTTAAATTATTTCAAATGACGTCAGATTTTTTTATTTCAGGCAGTTCTACACTTACTCTTTAATTTTATCAGCATTTTTCTTAATATCACTAATTGTTGAAGTTGCAAGTTGTTGCAAGTTTAAGAACATTGAAATCACTGCAGTTTTAAATGTTTTTCTTATGTTTACGTTTTTCCACACTCCATTCAAAACAATTCTTTGAAATGTACAAAAAACGTAGCAAAATTATTGCATCCGGACTATCAAATTAAATAAAATCCGAATTACAACATACACAATGAAGGAAAGAGTCCAATCCGGATTACTGAAGTATCCGAATTACCGCAGGGTTCGAATTAGCGCAACACTACTGTATGAATTTACCCAAGATATGGCTGGTGCCAGAGTGGTGTAACACGAGTCACTCGCTCATATGCATGGGTGACAGTTGTCAAAATGGAAAATAGCAAGGTGACAGTTTCACTACGATTCAACGTTAAACAGTTATAAATTGAAATATATGTTATATTTGTTATTATATATGTTAAAAAAAATTAATAATATTAAAAACAACAATAAATTTGTAGAAACAAATAAATTTGTATTTGTTCATCCTTAGTAGTCCAAGAACGCCTTCTAAAATGAACAAGGGATGAGGAAAACAATCTTAGTTTATCTTTTATTTTGTTTCAAAAGGTCTGTGCCATGTTGCCGGATGTTTTCCGAATGTAAATTGCGGTGTTGGTGTTTTTTTATCATGTCATAACAGAAGGAAAGATTGTTCGTTCCGTTTTCTTTACATTACCTCAATTTTCCTTACTTTTGCAATGTTTCCCTTTTTAGTCTCTAACCACAGGTCTGCTAGGAGCTTCCAGAAAATTTATCTTGTCGGATTTTAGAACAAGTTCTTCGTTGATAGCAGTCTCTTTTTAGGTTCTCAGTTTCTTTACCTTTTCTTCTGAAATTTTCAGAAGCTTTGCTTCTTGTTCTCTGTTCTTCTAGTCGTCGCTTTATTGATTTATTTTAGTGTTGGCTGTAAAATAGACAGACAGTTTTAGAGCATTCTTTGATCTAATCTAAATCTTGAATTTTTGAACGCATTCTAGAAGCTTCTTTTGTTTTTTCTTGTTATTCAATCATAGTTTTTTAAGTTCTTTATTTTTTTCTAAAATCCTTCTTTGTTCTTTTTGTTTTAGACGGAGTTTTTCGTGTTATTTATTTTTAATCGTTGTTTTTCAAGCTCTTTTAGAATCGTCTTCTGTTCTTCTAGAATTGTTTTTGCTTTTTTCTTTCCCATCTGTTTTTTCAAGCTTTACCACAATCGCCTTTTGTGCTTTTAAAATTTAATTCAACTTTTCTTTCTCTTAAAACTGTTCTTTTTCAAAAAAGTCTTTTCTCATTCTTCTGAACTTTTTTCAATTTCCTTCTAGAATTTTATTATCAAAAATTGTTTTAATTTTTTTTTGTCTTCTAAATGCAGAACTAAAGTAAGTCATTTTTTCTATTTTTTACATTGTTTATAGATTTTGTAACTTTTGAATTGTTTTCGTCATTTTTCAAGTTCTTCTTGAAACTTTATGTTCTTTTCTTCCAGCCGACGTCTTTCAAATTCTTGAATTTTAATAACTGTTTATTTTATTTTTTTACTTATATTTTCTTCTCTTAGTTCTTCCGTATTAAGAACCTACTTTTTTTAGGTGTTTCAATATTAAACAATATTTTTTAAAAAAGTAAAAAAAAACTAATAAACATTTAAATTTGATGAAAGCATTCTTTTTTCCCTCAAAGTGGAGTGTTTTAATATAAATGATGAAAAAATTAAAAAACCAACTCAATCCTACAAGTTTAATCAAACAAATTTTTATGTAAAAGTAGTCAAATTTTAAATGATTAAATTAGCTTTGAATGTCTTATTCTAACATAAACTATCAAACACAACAATAATTTAATAAATAAATAACTCGATCTTCACACAGTAACTACGACTGTTTTCGCTTCGATGTATCGCTAACTTTAATCGCTTGTCGTGTTCTTCTGCCCGGTCAAAATTTCCGTTCGCTTATATAAACATACATTCTTCCATTTTTCTGGTGTTATTTCTTATACAATTTACTCCAAACTTTTTTTCTTTTATTGTTATTTAGAATTGTTTGTAACACAGTTTTATTAAGTGTTTACTGGTTTTACCAACGAAATTTTTTGATGTTTAATCTTATTATAAAGTCTGATTTTAATATTTTATATTATAGATACTGAGAGATCAGCTGAAGATGGCTTAAAGTAACCCAAAACCGGTACTACAATACACAGTAATTAATTCATAGAATTTTTGCAACTGAATGATAAACAATATTAAACATTACTTAGAGAATTGATGCAAATACGTGGATACTAATATATGGAAAACAGGAACGTAATTTAAAATTTTTGTTTGCTTGAATGAACTTTTAGTGAAATTGCCATTGAATATAACACTATAAAAGTGAGCAAAAATTAAATAAAACATAAACGAAATTCACAAATTTAATTTACTTTAGAAAATGCAATTGGAAGTCGGAAAATAAAACACTAATAAACTTTATACAATTTTATTTATTTTAAAATTTACAACCGAGGGCTTATGTTTATGGTGGCAAATCCGGCAATTGAGGGTAAGCTTATGAGCATGCGAGCTTTTATACAGGGTGTTCTTGTAATTACTTCACTGTTATTAGAAACATAAAGTTACCGAAATTTATGGAAAGAATGATCTTGTTAAAATTACTTTATATAGAGGATTGATTGAAATTTTTTTTACGTAAAACAAGATGCAGATTTTGAAACTAATGCGTTTTAAACACGTTGTGGTTGCCATATTTGTAAATTTTGAGTCAAACACGTTATAAATGGTTTGAACAAGTTTGAAATTTTAGCTGAAAGATTGAATTTGACTTAGCAAAAGGTGGTTTAAACACAACACCAGGAAGCTGTACACCGGTTTTGGGGTGTTTGTTCTTCATCACTATAGCGTATATCTGATCTTTGTGCTGAATTGGAAAAGGTGAGAAAACTTCTAAGTGAAAATCTGCTAGTTCTGGTACTCTGCCTTTCAGCATGTAGCTCTGGTAGGGCGGTTAAGTGATATAATTTAATGTCACTACTATGTATAATTTAAGTTGTTAATGTTTATTACTTTACTAGTTACGTAACTCAAATGAATGACAAATTCTAATTCAAACAGTCGTAGATAAAACATTTTTTTTGTAAAGTAGAGATCTGTTTTGAATTGCGAAAGTTTTGTAAATGTCGGAAACAGCAAACCGAGTTTACAATTATTCAAGGATTATTATCAAAACAAAGAAAACCAACAATAGCAGTTTGTTAGTGAAATGTGTATAAAGTTTGGCAGCACTGATTTGCTATTATAGAATAAAAAACTCAAAGTGAAAAAGCTTTTAAAGTTTTCACACTAGTCTCATTTTTCATCTGTCTTAAGTGTTGTGCTTTATTGTCTTTGGAGCTTCGCCCTCATTCTCTCCCCAGCATACAAATAAATCCAATTGCTCTGGAATAAATTAAAAAAGAGGAGCACAAGAGCGAGATAACGTCATTCAGTCGTTATTAAACTTTCTGAGGGTAAATAAACCGCAGATGGCCTATTTCCAAGATAAAACTTTTTTTAATAATAAAAAAATTGTCCAGTTACCTTTTAGAACCACCAGTTGCGTTATACCTCAGGTGTTTATCAGCAAACATCGAAGGCGATGATCCTTTATCCTGTCCCAACCCACCAATCAGGATAAATCGCTAATTTGGGTCAAGTTTGTTCGTATTAAAATAGCAGCAGCTTTCCGTTTCAAATTTCGTGTAATCTATCACCGTTATTATTGCAATTTTGGCAGGACTGTAATAAATCAAATTTTTTTTTTCATTCTAGAATAGCGAGATTCTTAGTTCGTGCCGGTTTTGTGAAAGGGTAATTTAGAGAGAACATCTGCACTGAAAAAGCTGAATCCAAGCCTCCACATTTTAAAACAATGTTCGCTTTGTTTTCCTATTTTGTTTATAATGAAATACGCACTGTTTTCAAACAATTCCGACGGAATTTAGAACATGCTTTTAGCCTTTCACGTGGCTAATAACACAAAATAAATTATTTTACATTAAAACTTGATAAAATATTTTTAGGCATTAGCATTTTTTACTTTTCAATGGAGGGGAATTTAAGGGAAAATCTCACATTTAGGGCCAAATAAAATGATTTGGAGACATTTTGCTATTTCTAGCTTGTTTCAGACAAATTTTAATATAATTTTTGAAATTTTAATATAATATTCAAAAAAAGTTTCACACATATTTTATGCGTTGAGTTATTTTACAGTGCTCCAACAAAGCTTTTTTGACGTGTTTACTGCGTACAATACCCAAAGAGGATAGTGTCCGTTCTATTTTTTGAGATTATAATTATTAGAGGACCTAGAACTAAGACAAAATAATAATAAAGAACAACAATTTAGTAAAAATAAAATGTTTATTTAATCAAACAGAGTACGAATAGAAATTAAATAAGAACGTAGCTTGCGCTAGACAAGTGGTCCTAAGATCACAATTACTTAAAAATTATAATAACAGAAAAACAATTAAGATCAGAAACGGACAAGTTACTACATCTGAAACAGAAAACTTATTAAAAGAGTAAATATAAAAATAAAAATAAAATATAAAACGTTAATTTAAAAAAAATATATATATAAATTATTTTTTTTTGACAAGAGGGGCTCGAAGTGCGAGGCCTACGCCCATTGTGTCCTACCTCTCGGAATAGTATTAAGTCATTGGTACTACTGCAGTAGCCCTGTGTTTCTGATGAAGCTCAGTACCTTGTCTGCAGGAGCCTTCTCGATAGCACTGGGCTTCAGATATCGAGAGCCCAGGTATAAATCTCTGATGCCTGCAAATGCAGGGCAGTAACAGAAAATATGAAGAGGAGTTTCCTCATCTTCAGCACAACCTCTGCAAATCTCGTCCTCGCTGAGTCCGATGACGTGCAGGTGTCTTTTTAGTAGGCAATGTTCTGTGTACATGCCTACTACTAACTGAAAGTTTCTACGATTGAGACGCATCAAGTTTTCATTGCGTGCCTTGTCCGGTCTTTTAATAAAAAGCCTGGATTGCCGCATGCCTTCTTGAAACTGCCATTCAGAGAGATGGCGAAATTCCATCCACTTATGAAGTGTGTCTTTCTGTCGTCTTTTGGTAACGCCAAGAGCCGGTTCCGCCCCGATAAAGTCCATTAGTGAACCCTCTCGAGCCAGAACGTTAGCCCTCTCGTTACCCGTTAGACCACAGTGTCCTGGTACCCAGCAAAGTACAACCTTGTTGTTGCACTCCGCCATTTCCTGTAATCTGTTATGACATTCCCAGACAAGCCTCGATGAGTATACCTGCACGATTGCAAGGCCTGCAGCGAAGCCTAACTGTCGGTGCAAATGAAGATTCGCCTGTTTGACAAAGCCCTCTGCACGTACTCAGTCACACAAGCGAGCAAAGCGAAGATTTCCGCTTGGAAAACGTCAACATGTTAGCCCAAAGGTATTGAAATTTCAACACCGAGCCCACATATAGATATCTCTGAGTCCGTCCCATTGGGGTGAAGACCCATCGACCCGTGACGACCCGTCAGTATAGCAGACGAGCCAGTCCCCCGTTCTGAAGCTGCTCGTTTTTCACACCAGTTGTCACATGGTGGAATGTTCACAAGATACTTGTGATTTGTAGCAATCCTGGGAGTCATACTGTCTTCTCCCATTTCAAAAATGGGGCCCAAATTCAACATCCTAGTGGATATTGTCCGATGACCTTCTCCGGTTGCTGTTTTCCACCGATTTGTACCGCGAAGCCGTAGGAAACTCATTGCAACAGACTCTTCCACAACAAAACGAAGTGGCCGAATCTCCACAATGAGCTCCATGGCTGCGGTCGGTGTAGTTTGGAAGGCCCCTGTAATTGTCAGGCAGGCCAAACGCTGGACCCGTGCCAAACACTTTTTGCCCAGGACGCACTCGATATGGTCCACCAGACAAGGAAGCCGTACGTGATCATTGGTCTGACAACATAGTTGTAGAGCCATAGCATAACGCGGGGTGTAAGACCCCAGGTTCTGCCAACAGCTCTTCTGCTCGCCCAGAGCGTGCTCGTAGTTGTTCGCATCTTTTCTTCTACGTGTGATCTCCAGGTCAAACGGGAGTCTAAAATAACTCTCAAATATTTAACCTTATGATCTACAGGTAGCTGTTCGCCGAAAAGGAGAGGGGCCACATAATGGTCCCACCGTTTTCGGGTAAAAATAACATGGTCTGTTTTCTTCGGATTTACCGATAGACCATGGGAATTACACCATTTCTCAACGAACCTGAGTGCCCCACCTGTGAGCTCTCCGACCACATTGAGAAACTTGCCTTTCACCAGAATAGCTATGTCATCAGCATAGCCCTGGCAGTATATGCCAAGTTCGTTTAACTTGTGAATAAGAACGTCTACTGTGAGGTCCCATAACAAAGGAGATAGTACACCCTCTTGGGAACACCCTTTAGTAGCAATCACTGTAGCAGAGAATGAGCTCGATAAAAAGAGAAACTCGCTCTGATAAATCTATTAGACAGCATTGTGCAAACCACAACTTTTTTTAAAAAATCTTTGTTAAATCCAGCTCAAAATTTTTAATGAAGGGACCAATAATTTTATAAAAATCACAAACTGTACTGGCATAAATAAATTATAAATTTATAAACAAGAAGTTTTAACTAAACAGGAATTTTTGTGACGTTTAGCAATTGAAAAATAGAGATGAACAATTTTTTTGACAAATTAACATTACAATAATTATAAACAAATTTTTGGTAAGTTTTTTTGCTACAACTGATGGGTGGCGAAACCTCTTTTTTCTGCTTTTTTCGAACCTATTTTTAATCATGAAATTAATGCATTTATTTGCTTTATATGGCGATTTTCTTATTTTCTTTCCGACCTACCTTTAATCCGGATATCCAGCGATGTTCTTAGATCTTTCTAACTCCAATAAAACAAAAAGAAATTTACTTAAAACGTTTATTTTTTAAAATAGTGTGGAAAGGAGCTTCTGCTTTTTATAGCCGGCATTGCTGGTGTTTGTATAATCTGGACTAGGTATTTTTCAAAAGAGCACCTGAAACTGAAAAAATAAGTTAATTAAAATATAAATAAACGAAAACGAAGCTGAAACATAACAAACCAATTACAAGTTAAAAATTTGACACTATAATATATTTATTACAATAATCAAGTTCTAATTATAATAAAGACATTTTTTTGTCACAACTAATGGGTCGCGAATATTCTTCTGTTTCTTTTGAAACTATTTTTAATTCTGAATTTGATGCATTTTTTCTGTCTTACATGGCGATTCTTCTATTCGTTTTTCGGACCTACCTTTAATCCGGATTTTTAGCGATGTACTTGCCTTTTTCTTCCCAACTTTATTACAACAAAAAAAAATACTTTAAAACGTTTATTTATTTTTTAAAGTGGATGTGGAAACGAACGTTAAAAAATAAAACTCGGAAATTTATTATTATATCATCAAAGAATTAATATTAAACAACAAAAATTATTACTCAAATCGTTGTTAAAAAACTTTTTACAATTCTGCCAACAACTGTTTTTTACGTTATTCAATTAATTTAATAAAATTACTGATTTTTAAGTTAGAATAATCAAAAGAAATATTTTTTGCAAACGTTTTTAATTACTGTTCGAATGTTTAATGTTTTATTTTTTTTAGATTTATTTTTATTAGGTAAATAAGAAAAAACCCGAAAATTTTTAATATCTTTTTTAATTTAAGCTGAAACAAATCAAGCAGAAAATAAAAATTTGACACAATTGAAAAAGAGATAAACAATTTTATAACAAAATATTTATTACAATAATCAAGTCTTAATTAAGGCATTTTCTTCTCCCACAACTGATGGGTGGCGATTCCTCTTCTTCTGCTTCTTTCGAACCTATCTTTAATCTAGATATTCAGTGATTTCTTTGGACTTTCTGACTTCACTAAAACAAAAAGAAATTTATTTTAAAACGGAATGGTACTCTTTTCATAATGGTTAGGACAGCTTCAATTTTTTTTTTAATTTTGAAGATTTTGAAGACTAGTTGAGAAGGTTACTTTGAGAAAAAGGATGCTTTAATAGAATTTTCTATATTCCTAAACAAAAATGTTTAGACAGTTTAGATCCATTTTTATTACATTATTAGATAATTCTAGGCAGCCTGTGTAGTAATTTTGGTTCAATAATTCGTATCTCCGACCACATTTGATAATTAAGTGCAGCACAAAGCAATTTTAACAATAGAGCGTAGGTGCATTTGCATTCATAAATGATAGGATGGCAAAACAAAACGCAGCAAATATTATTATCATGAGTATTTGCACAACAAAGTCAAATAATCGAGCTAAATATTTATTTTCATATTTTCTATTATCTAGGTAAAACCACAACGAAATCAACTTTTTGTCAAATTACATTCCAGTTTTCTGCTTGTATTCAACTCACTTTAATTTCAACGAAATAAAACGAAAATGAAAAAAAGTTATTTGTTTATCCTTTATCACAGTTTGTTAGTCGACATTTTCAATTTTCGTCCGTACATGAAAGGGTTTTCAGAGCTTTGTCAAGGAATTCCTCCCATTCAATATTTTCTCAGCTAATATGTATTAATTATAAGGAGAAAATTTGAAAGCAAAATTGAAATTTTTGGTGTTTTGCGACAAAATCGCGTATTTTAGGAAAACGCATCTGGATTTTGGCCAAGTTTATAATTGACTTGTTTATGGAGGTATTTTTACAACGTAAAGTCGTGCAACGTAAAGAATGCGGCTATAAATGGCAGACAAATATAAACATCAACAAATTAGAAAAGCATTTTTTATTGTAGGTCAGTAAAATTAGAATTTTACCACGATTTATATCGCGGAAAATTGGAAATGGTTGTAATAGTCTTGCATTTGAGAAAGGAAAAATCAGCTACTAGAAGATTTTCTGAAGAGTGTCTAATCTTTTTCCCAACGCAATCTTGCTGAGTTTCTTCAACCTTTAATTTAGATGCAGTAACGAACTGCTTTTTTTTACTCAAAGTTAGTTCAAAAACGAATAATTTATTTCTACTATTCACACGATAACAATAATTGATAAATAAATAACACACTAATAACGCATTTAATTTAATTTAATTCAATTTAATTCAATTACGTTGCTCACAAGAATATCGCTTGTCTGGCTAACTGCCTAACTGAAAGGTTAATGTCGTCGTTTCTTATATAATTATACGTTCTTCCAGAATGTGTCCCGAAGTTTCGTGATCTTTCTCCACTCAGGCAAAGCGATGACTCATTCTACTCGCTCAGTCAATTAAGGATTTTCTGGAATTTTACGTTACGGTGCAAAGCTCGACGCGATATTCTGGAATTTTGTCGAATTATTTACTCGAAATTTTTCTTCCTCTTATTGTTATTTCGAGATGTTTTGGTCTCCTACGGCTCCTAGTTTTTATAAAATGTGATGTACGGCTTCTGGTTTTGATAACAAGAAAAAAACTATAAAATGTCTCCTGGTGATTCCGGTTTTAATAATGAAATGTTTTTGTGACAGTCAATTTTTATAAAATGAACTCTACAATTATTATTATTATTATTATCATGTGGTTTTACGTCCATAATTGTTTATAATTATTCTTTTTCTGTTAACGGGATAAGGACTGTTCAAAATTTCATCTGTGTCTTAATTTTTTATAAAATGTAAAATAAGAATTACGAATTTAAACCCTGAAGAAACTTAAAAAAAATAGAAAACGTCGGCAAAAATTAAGAAAATTTGTTTCGAGAATAAAAAAATAATTCCACAATAAATAAAATTATTGTAGACGAAATTTTTGATAAGCCCGCTTACCAGTCCGACTCTGGGTAGATGAAATATAGATTTAGCATTTCTTGGAAAAAAATATAAATAAATTTTGCACTCTTCCAATACTCTACAGAGAAATTAATTATGTTAATTTAAAAAGGTAAAAAATCGAGGCACGAAATGGGACAGAAACAGGTAGCTAAATATATTGCTTTTTAATTCTTGTATTTGAATTATTCTGCTGAGAGATACGGTTTTGTATTTAAAGCGGGAAAAAGAAAAACTTCTGCTACTAAAAGTTTACCTCACCTCTTTTGACCGTGCAAGCTTAGGTTACTCTTATTTAACATCAACCACACTAGAGGTATTTAAACTATTTCCGGGAATTAAGTCATACAAACCTTCTTTTTGAATCTAATTTTACTAACTTATTGAACATAACTTGTCGTAGTTAATTAGAAAAAAACAATTCCCGTGAAAATTTCACAACAGCAAATACAGTTTAACTGCAAATGAAATTTAATGGAACATTTGCGGTCCGAAAACAATTAAATCTATTTCTGAATGCGATTTAATCCGTCTATCAAGTCCGGTTATATTAAGTCAGTTATTAAATACCACAGATCGTGGGTTAATTCCACAAATTTTATTTTCTAGGTGATTCTGGGGTGGGTTTTTAACTTCCGAGGCGTTCCTGCTGTCGAACGATGACGCTACAGTGGGACAAACTGTCCCCGCAGGAGTTTCAGCAGCTGCAGGATTTAGCCGCATGTAAGTTTTCTAATTAACTTTTGAAGCAAGTTGTGTAACTGAAAAATTGGAACGTAACAAATTTAATTAGTTGCATCGAGTTAACTCAGTCTTGAATTATATAAAATGCTAATTTTGTTTTGGACGGCTGGTGAATGATTTGATCAAGTCTTTTTGTGATATACACTTTAAAAAGAATAAGACTAGGAGGCTATTATTAGTTGAAGGCACAGCTAAATTTAATTTTTTTTTTTCAGGAAGCTAAGTTTTCTATTTAATTTAGAAAAAAATCGGCTTTGGGTCTTGTGAATAAGTTTTTTATTTTGTTAAGGCAGTAATTAAAAATAAAAGAATATCTAGCTTATTTTATTAATTTTTTATTTAATTTATTTCTGAGAGAGAATACGGAGTGTTCTTTTAAATTAGGCAAAATAGTTTTTACGGAAGTTTATAACTGTGAACGTACACAATAATATGGAGCAAAATATTGATTTGATATATATTTTTTTGCTAAATAAATTTTTGTACAATATTCTAAGAGTACTTGAAGCAGGGCCGGATTACCCAATAGGCTATCTAGGCTGTAGCATAGGGGCACCAGAAAAAACGGACGCATTTAACAAAAAAAACTTGTTTAATAAAAAATAAAATATTTTTTTTAGAAAAAAAGTTTCGAATGCTAATCAATAAAGTCAGTCTGTCTTACAGTCTTCTTCTTGTAATAAAACCTTTCAACGTATTGTATTTACATATTTATTTATTAAACATATTGTATAAATTAATATTTAGTAGAACCACCTCTAGCCCTGTAGACAGTCATACATCTCCTAGGCATGCATACTTTCTATTAAATTATTGATGACTTCTTGAGGCACTGCTCCCATTCCCATGCCTCTTCCAATAACATGTTTTGAAGCTCTCAAAAGTTTCTGGTTGGACATCTTGTTCCGATAACTTGTGCTCTATGTACGACCATAGACGTTCGATGAGGTTGCAATCAGGGGAGCGTGCCAGCCACACCATTCGTTCAATATCATGTGCATTATTGTTCACATTTCACAATTCGAGCACGGTGCGGTCATGTATTATCATCCACAAACACAAACTCATTTCAAAAATTATTGGCAAAAGGGACTACAATCGATAGAATACACATATCCCTATAATGTTGTGCATTTATGCATAACCCTCTTAGTGCCACAATCTCTGTGCGGCTGTTAAAAATAGTGCCTCGTCAAAGAGTAGCACCACCTCCTCCGAAAGGTACCCTGTGCTCTCGCATTTCTTCACGGTACGTCTTGTTCGGGCGTCGCCACACTCTAATACGCCCATTCAAACGATAAAGTGTAAATCGAGACTCATCTGCAAACATACAACGGGACAATTCGTCCTGGGTCCAGTTCAAATGAGCTTCCCTCCAATGTCGCCGTTGTACTCGATGTTGCCGGGTTAACAGTGGGCATGGCACACGTCTTCTAGGCTTTAAGGCATATTCGTCTAGTCTTCGTCGAACTGTTTGAGTGGAAATAACTACTCCTGTAACTCGTCGTAGCGCGTCATTTAACTGAGTAACGTTGTAATTTCGGCGAGGAGTGATTTGTAAAAACCGAGTTTGGCTTGGAGTTAGACTGCGTGCACGACCTCCACCATATCTGAAACGAGGAGTTTTACATTCTTAAATTCGATTAATGGCTCTATTGATCACCCCATGTGCCACATTAAAGATTCGCGCCACCTCGCGATGACATAACGCTTCCTGCACCATGTGAACCACATGCTGCAATTCTCGGTCAGATAAACGATATTGAAGCATTGGAAATTAAGAATAAGTCACCCTCAATGATACTTTTAAAGTGTCAGTGGTAATATTACTGAAAAAGGCACTCACTTAAATTCTTATTTTGCTTGTTTTGTCAGATAAAACTGCGAGAAAGGCCGTTTTGAAAATTAACACATAAAAACTACCACTAGATAGACCATAAAATACTTCAGGTAGGCAAAAGTATACAAAAGAACAACAAGAAACAACAATATATCCTGTATAAATAACAATTTTTGTGGTGGATCACTTCAATAGTTGATCAGTTTATAATCCGGCCCTGACTTAAAATTATAAAAATTTTGTTTAAAAAGAGAGAATCTAAACCGAACGCGATGAGGACAGCACTCTTAATAGTAATTAATTAATTAATTATTGTGAATAAATCTAATATGAAAAGGTAGCGTTGATATTAAATTTCTAAGATACCTTCTTAGGCCAGGTTTAGGTGTCTCAGTGACTCTATATAATATATTTTGATTCTTAGTTTTAAATATTTCATTAGCAACTTACTCTAGAATGGAATAGAATAGAGAATGAATATGGATTCTGGGTGAGGCATAAATTACAAAACATTTAATCGAGTTGATCTGACCAAAATCATTTTGTAATCTGTCAATTTAGGAGTTATGTTTACAGTTTCACCTAATAAAACAATACAATTACAGCTTACCTAAACTAATTATTTATTTGCTCTGATGTTACAAAAGACTTTTTTGTTTTTATTATAATAGCAAAACATTTTTCTTTACTAATTAATTATTCTTTTTTGAAAAAAATGTGTTTATATTTTTTAAGTTTAAGAACAAATCAGCTATTTAAAATTCTGTTTTAAGAAAACAACGCTGAAAATTTCTCTTTGGAGAGATGATTATTTCGCTCATAAAGCAAAGAGATGTACAAAACACCTGAGTTCTTGTGTTATTTTTTCAAGTGTATAATACAATCCCAAAAGAGTGAAATGTCTATATAACTGCACAAATGTTTATTTCTCTTTATATTATCAAAGTTGCTACCCTAATAGATCTCTAACGTCCTGTTAAATGCTGTTATTATGTGTAAATAATGTACATGAACTGATGCGGCAGCTATTAATAACTCATCTGAAAGTGTAGAGAGAAGCAAATAGCATTATCAGTCAACCGGAAAGCAGATATTTACTTTTTCATTAACTGTCTAACTAAGAAAATAAAATATTAATTCTTCGTGTGTAATTTGATTAAAATTCTGGCTTCAGAAAAGACCTAAATCTAGCAATGAATGTTTTATGCAGTAGTGCGGATTTTAAGTCACAAAGGATAATGTTTAATATGTAATAAGTTTCCAGGAAAGCTCTAGAATAACGAACAAGCTTCAATTCTAATAAAAATAATAATAAAAAGGCACGGATGCACGTTCATTTTTCTATAAAAGAACAAGTCGAAGGATACTAAAAATTTAAAAAGCTTGCAGGAAAAATTAATGTCTTGCAGGATTAAAATGTGATCTCAGATTAAAGCAACAGTTATCTGCAAAAAGTTATTAAAAAAAAACTCCCAATTAGTTTAAAACTCGATTATCTACTTAGTCCTAATCCGGTAAATTTCTGACAGCTTGTAAGCAAAATTTTTTTTAATCCTCTTGGTATCAGTGTCGGCCCAAAATTAGATATTCTTTTTATCAACGTAATTAGCATTGCGTGGCTTGGCTTCGGCTTGATTTGCATTTTGATGGGTCGCACTTCCGCTGAATAATAATTTACCACGTAAATGCTTCATATACCTCCAAAGACACACCACTGCTTACCAAACAATGTTTAATTACGACGAATTGTTGACAAATTGTAATTACTCGAAATAAAAATTCCTTCAAGTTTGCGGTCTGGACCCGGTCCTGGTCTAATTAAACATGTGAATTGGGCCTTGTTGGAATTAACTTTGCAAATGCATTGGTAACTGGGGGCGGGAAACTCAGCGAAAATGTGACAAAAGCCGTGTACGCTTGACTTAAATGGAAATAATTTCCTGGGGAGAAAGTTGGAGAGTTTTCTAGAGGGATCGATGGGGAAAAATCAAACATCCCGAGTTTGGAAAATAAAATATTTGGCTTCAATTATATGAAATTATGTTTTTTGGTTTAATTTGATGGAAAATGAGAGTAAACTAGTTCTAGACATGCGACTTTAATTAATGCGAGTTAAATTTAAATTTAGAATTGGAATCTCGAGGGTAAAACAAATCATAAATAAAAAATCAGACATTTATAATCTCAATGATTTCGGGGTTTTTTATGAAAAAATAAAATTTCCCTAGAGCTCCAAATTCATTAAGGGGAATCTAACATTCATAAATAATTCAAACTTATTTATGTTTCTTGTTGTGTGAAAATTTTTCTTCTCAAAATAAACATTTTTTTAATGTTGTTAGATAAGAAAATTTATAATTTGTTTTCTGGTGTAATTTTTACCGAATGTCTAAAACAATTTTAACTGATCTGTTCAAACAATTGTTTCAAGAGTGCTATTATAAACCCGGATCACTTTTGTAATAATAAATTTCAAATTTCAATCCAAAATTTTGGCTTTGTGAACTATGTTTTATACAAAAAATTCGGGTTTTTAAAATGTAAGTCATGTTATATGGCAATGTCACGTTGACGTTGTCTTATAACATAATTCACAAAACCAAAATTTTAGATTGAATTTTGAAATTTAACATTACAAAAGTGATCCGGGTATAGATATCTATATTATTACTCACAAAATAATTTTTTTCAATAATTCGTTTCGTTTCTATTATACTTAAGGAAGTTATAAATAATTCGATTTTGAAAAAGAAGAATAGAGTCCTTTTCAGTTCTTTTTCTTAACTTTATTTCTATTTTTGCCCCTTTTGCCTCACACACTTGAGTATTCTAATAATGCTCTTACCACACTAGTTATGTAATAGTCATTTATATTATTAGTGGGATAGAAGCATCATTACACAAAGAGTGTGCAGATTACAGATAACGAGGGCGTTAGCCCGAGTATTTGTAACACACGAGTTACTGTAATGAGCTCTAGCCTACGTATGACATACAAAACTTTATCTATGACTGCAAAAAATTAAGAAAATCGAAAATTTAATGCTGCTGATAACTCCTATATTTTTACATCAAAAGTAAGATAACCTATGGATATGTTCAGTATGCATTATGTCAACCGCTTACAATTTTTTATACAAAGCTCGCCATTTTGAGATTATCAGTAAAAATTGTGCTTTGTAAAAATAAGAAAATTGTAAACATGAATGACTTAGAAAGTTTACCTTCTGGTATAGAAGAAGCGGCGACAAATGCTGCTTTTTGCTTGGTGCTAGAGAAGTTCAAAGAAACATACGAGATGGCTTTTCAACGGTTCAGTTCATGGTGCGACGAGAAAAATGTTAAAAATATTACGCATGAGACGGTTCTATTTGCATATTTTGATTATTTATTAAAACAGTATAAATCATCGAGTCTCTGGGCTTTTTATTCTATGATTAGAACAATAATGAAAATAAAGAAGAATGTTGACATCACTAAATAGGTGCATTTAATCCCCTTTCTGAAAAGAAAATCGGAAGGATATCGTGCTAAAAAATCGTAAATTTTCGCTAAACAAGATATTAGCAAATTTTTACAAGAAGAAAATGAAGATAAATTTTTGTTAATAAAGGTACTGTACCCTTTTTATGCATAAATTATTCTTACCAAGTAATGGTACTTTTAAGGTTGCTTTAATTATTGGTGTTGGTGGAGCTTGTAGGATCCAAGAACTTACCAACATGCTTTTGGAAGTTGTCAAAAATCAGGGACAATGCTTTCATGTTCTAATACCAAACACTAGAACAAAAATATCCACAAAATTTTTTATTACGTCAGGCGGAATTGATGGAGTCAACATGTTGGAATTAATTCGAAAATATGCTGTACTTCGCCCTAATAACGCCAGTAGTTGACGGTTTTTTTAGGATACAGGAACCAGAGGTGTATACAGTTACCTGTTGGTATAAACACATTTGCTGCTTTTTCCAATTTTCTTCAGTTACTTAACCCAGCAGAATTTACGGGACATTGTTATAGGCGCTCATCTACTTCGTTGCTTGCTAATTCGGGAGCTGATCTTTTAACAGTAAAGCGTCATGAAGGCTGGCGCTTGAATACAGTGGCGGAGGAGTATATAGACACGGCAGAAAAAAATAAAAAACAAATTGTTTCAAAAATTCTGGGTGACAAAAACACTATAACAGTTAGAACTACTGCATAGACATTTGTTATCGAAAATAATGTATTAGAAATGGCTGGTCCTACTATAAATAGGTGTAAAAATTGTGTTATTAATATTTATAACAATAATAGCATGTGATTGAGATTGAGTTTGAAATTAAACCCAATTATTTTAAAGAGTGGATTTTTATTTTATTACTTCACTAGTAACGTAATATGTCACTTTACTTCACTCAAATATTCAATACAATATGCAGTTATCAAAGCAGTTTTAGATAAAAATATTTTTACACTTTAGAAGACTATAAGTGAAAATGTATATATGTACCCCAGCGCATCCACCAAAACTTCAATTTTTCATCTTTTTTAAATTGAAGTTGTTGGAATTTTTTGAGGTGTGAATAAAAATTTCTGCTTGACTAAACATCGCATGCAAATGCCCAGCAAATAATCCAATTAAAGTAATGAGGTTATTGGGCGTATGCACAAACAATTTTGTTTGGATAGATAATTTTTATCCTCGGTGGTATAATAACTCGGCAAAAGAGCTCCTCCCAATATCATTTCGTAACGTTATTTACTCACTTTATTAAAATTCGATACATCCAATAATTCGTTTTCGTTTTATTAACTTTAGAATGAAACTTTTAAAAATGCAGATATTACTCTGTATGTACATACATAAAAATGATCCAGTCAGGAAATAGTTTTACATTTTGATTTATCTCCATATTTATGAAGGCGATAAAATTGTCAATCAAAATGATGACAATTTTTTTTCTATCGTACGCATTTAAAAACCTTCTTATAACAGCACACGACTATAAATACCTCCCACGGAAGGCAAACACAATTAATAGTCTGTTTGAGTTGCAACCGGAAGGAATAATGTCAGTTTCCGATAGCGTTCACTGTATTATAAAATAACGCAGCTATATCGTATTTTTAACAAGCGAGAGGCCAACTAATTAATTCCAGAGAGGTTGCGATACTCGCCATCGACAATATAAACAGCGAATTCGAAGCGGCCATGTTTACGACCATAATTATGCTTCTCGACCATTGCAAATATTTAATCTCACTTGATATAACACGAGTGTTACATCAAATTTACTAAAGTATACCCGGACTCAAGTGGCTTAACTGACAAATGCGGTATATAGGCGTGTTCGTACCAATAAAGACACCCAAGGTCACAACAAAGCCAAATATGATTGGCAACAATGGCTAGTAGGCATTTAAATTTGTATACATACTGACCTAACGGCTGACAGCTGGCTACATTAAAGAATATTACAGTGAAGGCACTACTTAGACGGACTGCTGGAAAGCAGCGAACTTCATACCGTACACCTCCAACAAATTATAAAAGTATTCTGTATAAACCCTGTGTCAATAGTACGCGACCAAGAGGAAAATGATGATTTTTAAAGGTGTTTATTTGAAAAAGTTGTCACGAGTGTTGTGGGATTTTAATAAAAATGTAGCGAAAAATGGATGTCGGAACTTGATACACGGTATCTATGGAAAACAATATAAATAAATAAATAAATCATTTTTATTCACAATTAGCTTATAATTAAAGTTTTATCCACAGTTACGAACCGTATAAAATAACACTTTACCCACTAGTGGAATAATGACATCACTTTATTCCACTAGTGGAATAATGAAAAAATACAATCTTAAATCAATCGCATTCTATTTATTATTAATATTGACATTAACATTTACATTAATAGACATTTCGTTTTTTGTTTTATCATATTTCACTTCGTTTCCAATAATAAAAAACTTGTAGTTGTTCTCGGTTCCAGAACGAATAGTAGTTGTAATACCAATGGACGTCTCCTCTAGTAAGGAACGATTAGTACCAGGAGAACCTTGGATTTTCCTTGCGATATCAAGCTTACCTATTAGATACAGATTCTTCGATATAAGTTTCTGCGATGGCGGAGCTTCTCCACCCATCATGTCGTTTAATTGTTGTAAGATTAGCACCTCCACTGGCAAGTAAAGATGTTGAAGTGCGCCTCATACAATGGCCGGTATAAGCTTCTGCGTTCGCCAGATTCAAAAACGAAGCAACTTTAGAAAGAACTTTTGATAAAGTGTTAATTCCATCAGGTTGCGATGTACATTTTTAATTAGCGCATTGTAAAAAGAATCTCTCAATGGATAACTCCTTCGGACCTAAGGACATGTATTTCCTACACTTCTTCAAAGTGTTGACAGAGAATCATTCCTCTATAATTGTGAATTTTTGTGAAACGCCCGTTTTGCTATCTGGTATCGAAACAATCAGGTATACGCCCCTGTCTTCTACATCACTGATTTTCAAATTTGTCAGCTCACAGCGTCGACAGCCACCATACACTCCCATTATTAACGCAATCTATAATATATTCCAAAATTTATTATCTACAATGTCTATGTAATGACAGAGATTACCGTGATCATCAAATATTCCTTATCGCAAACCTTTTTCAAAAACTCTTCCACGTGTGCTCTTTCCAATACTGCAGCTTTCTTCGGCCTGTATCCTCTTGACTGATTCTTTAGATATTTAGGCCATGAGCTTACTACATTTTCTAATGTCTATGTTTTTATAGACCTTTATTGCGCCTTTTAGCATGGAGTACTTCGCCCACATGTATGAAATTGCATACCTCTTCTTCAAATTTAAGAAATACGATAGCAGAACTTCGTCCTTTATTGTCATTACCCTCCCTTCTTCTTTCCAATCATTTAATTCTGAAACTACTTTTTCATAATGTTCCCTAAACTTCGCAGGCAATAGCTGGCGAGTCGCTTCTTCAGCATCCTCAAGAATTGTCTCAGAAATAGTATCACTTTCTTCCATTTACACCAACTTGCACAGCGTTTTGTACAAATGGAGTCGATAAACAATCGAAAATAAATATCAACAATTCAACACCTCCCATGTTTTTTAGTTAACTTCAATGATTTTTGAGGTGACATCCACTGTCAGAGTGTAATGTCAAATCATTTTTTGATGACATGAGATGAAATTTTGGCGATTCTGATTTTAAATCGCTGTAATTATGGATAAAACGTTATATTGGATTCGTGTTTTAGTCGCGTTTTATCCACTTAAGTATGTTAAACGCTCGACTGCGTTTCGCGCTTAAACATTCTTGCGTGGATAAAGCGCTGTCTAAAACACTTATACAATAAATAACTATTATGCGGTTAGTTCTCATATTTTATTAAATCGCTAGCTGTGAGGATTTTTCTACCCAGTTGGGTGGTCTAGGTCAGTCAGTTCTCTAGTATCAAGTGGAATTCTTCAAAATGATTTAATTCTTTTCTGTTTTTTCTATTATCTCAATTATTTATGATTTTTAAATCTCAAAAAAGATTTTTCATTATTTTAGATTATATTATTGTTGTGATTTTGCACTGGTTATTATTATTATTTTATGAGGTTAGTTTTTATGTTTTATTAAATCGCCAGCTGTAAGGATTTCACTACCCACTTGGGGGTCTAAGTCAGTACTCCTCCAGTATCAAGTGAAACTCTTCAAAATGATTTAATTCATTTCTATTTCCTTTATTATTCCTCTTATTTACAATGATTTGTCTTATTTGTCTAATTTTATTATTGTCTTTAAACGGGCTAATTTTAAGTTGAGATAATACTAGTTTCTATGGAAGATTGAAAGAATTCGGAGTTGTGATTGGTTGTTGCCACGAAAGTCTTAAAATTTGTGATACTATCGCTTGAAATTAGCTCCTGAATCATTAGCGTTATTCTGTGATTTCTCTGAAGTTGAGGAACTAGTTAGGGTTTTTATTTTTCGCCAACTTCCAAAGTTTTCTAGTTCTAAATTCGATTTTATGTTAATTTTGCGAAAGGTCGGTAAAGTTTAACAATGATTTTGTTTTTCTTTTCAGATTCCACTAAGAAGTTGCAGGATGTTCTGGTGGAATTTTGCGGAAGTGGACCACCCTATAAGCATAATCCTGATGGGGTAAGTTTCCAACTAATTTCCAAATGAAATGGGAATTAGGGAAGTTGGGGATCAAATCCCTAGGTGCATTTAACATTTATCTTAATAACAGTTTTCTTTTATATTAAATTTACGACAAACTACAAAATATCAACACTCTGTATACATCAACATAATTTACTTCGGCTTTAATTATAAATTCAACTTGACACCCATAATTCTTCTCTCTGGTGCATAATTTCTTCGAACCATTTATTATACGACACAAATTAAATCCTGCTTGTCATTAATCATCACAATTAGTCGAAATGTTTTATTTCTTGAAGTGTTATAGGGGAAAAGTTATTTTCAAAGTTGGTATCGCTGTCGTAAAAACTTTACTAATAGATAATTGACATTGACACAAAGTTTCGTACCAACCACACAAATATAAATGATTGGCACTGATTCAAATTGCCAACTGTTGCTTGGCAACAAAATTTTTGGTTAAAATTGTTTTATTGATTGGTACATTTGTAGCAGTTATGCCAACTTATAAAAAAAAGAATTCAATCAAAGAGCTGTTTTGTCAGAGACAACCATCGAAATGGCTTTATTGTAAAACATGAAAAATGCTTCTGATACTGATATATCGATAATAATCTGAAACTGGTGGTGAATTTAAACATGTGACAAGCCGTCTCTCGAGGAAAATGACAATCATTTAGTATTTTTTTAGATTTATTATATGAATTCTGTAACTAGTAGAAAAGAGATAAAACTTGGGAAACGACAAAAGTTTTTCGCGAGAACCTACCGTAACATTTTTCTTAATAAGTTCTTCTTTAGTGAAATTTATGTTAAGACAGTGAACAGTTCACCGCAAAAATGTTCCTCTTAATTGCCTCGCGTCGGGAAATATTTTATAATTAAGGAAATTGCTTGCGAAAACATCTGCTCTCGATTATGCAAATTTAAATCGACTGGAAATTAAAAACTAAGAAGAATCTACAAAACTGGGACACTTAATTTTGGTTTTTTATCTTTAGTTTGACTGGGATTGTATTAAGTGGAGGAATTTTACACAACTAGCTACAAAATTACTTAAAATGGAGAATTATGGTTACAATATTGTTGATGAAATATTCCTATATTCTAAAACTGTTGAATCTCAAACTCATGACATGGCGCAGTCAATTTGTATTGACTGTCATTATTAACAAAGTGAAATAAGGTGAAATCCGAATGTAACTGAATCAGAGCAGGCTGTGCCAGCGTAACTGTAATGATGTGTGTAATGTTAATACGTTACTACAGTATAAACATATGACCTTAACAATTATAACTAAAAAAAATCATTTAATTGAAATAACAGTAAAGGACATAGAGCATATTTTTTAAAAGTTTTGTATGACGCTACATTTAGAAAATATTGCGCGTGAAATGCACGTAAAACACGAATTTGAAGTCATGAGAACCTCTACAGTTAGATACTTTAAATTTTTTTGTTAGATACACTGTGGTAGACCGATTTGGGACCTCCTCAGTTTATCCAATTTGCGTAATATACTATTTTGGGTAGGATTGTCAATTTTTCGATATTGAAATAAAGAACATTGTCAAAGGCGTATCTAGGGTTGTTTTTTAGGTCGTGGGGGAGGAGTCGAGGAGGATTGAGTTTGCATTTTTTACCTTCTTACTATAGACTTTACAGCTCTTCTCTTGAGTAGGCTCTTGGATTTTCTTTTCATCCGCCTTTTCAAGCAACAATTTAGAAACCAAAGGCAATAATTATTCTAAAAACAAGTGTTTCTACAAGATTTAATATAAACAAATAAAAACTGTTACCTTTGGGTATTAAATTTTATTAAGTACTTTAAAATATACATTTTTGAAAGACGCAAATGAGAATTATTGTGAATTGCCTCTTTTAATCTCAGACTTTTTTCAATATCTTGCTAGAATATGCTAGAATGTTTATAAGGACTAATAAGTCCTGAAACGTTAGTAGTAAAGTAACAAAAACAAAATTCTAAAAAAGGAGTTTCAAAAATAGGACTATTGCAAAATGTCCCGTTTTGTACTCAGACTTTTTTCTACATCCCACTCGAAGGACCATACAGTTTTAAACACATTGTGAGCCAAAAAACAACTAATATAAAAAACTGTTTTTGCAGTGTTTATAAAAAAAGTAAAATTAAACGCTTGCGTGAAATTGTTTTTTATACAAACAATAAGATGTTTCTTCTCATCTGGCTCGAAGGACTATAAAATATATACACTTTGGGAGCTAAAGGCGATGATTATTACAAAAATAAATATATACTATAATTTTTATAAAAAAAGTACTTCTCGAGCTTCTAAATTCTATTAAAAACTTTAATATAGATAACTAAATTAGAGATCTTTAGATGTTTAAAGCAAAAATTATTAAAATTTCTCCGTATCTATCAAGGCTTTTTTCAGCATCCGGCTTGAAGGATTATCCTTTTATTAACTAGAATTTTTCTTGGTTTTTTACTATTCTTAACTTTTTATTTTTTAGTAGTCGTTTTTCTTATTTCTGTTCTTTTTCAGATATTGTTTTTCTAATTCGCCTAGAATTTTGTTTCTCCAGGACCTCCCATCTGACGTTTTCAACTATTTAAGTTCTCTTTTATCGTTTGTTTTAGTTCTTTTTACTTTTTCTTCTCTTCTAATCGTTGGTTTTTACAGTTTTTTTTCTTGTAGAGCATACATATTAATTTTCCCATTTTTTTTGTCTTTAGGACAAATTTTTCTACAATTTATTTTTTTTAATGTTTCTGAAATCTTTTTCTGTTCTTTTTTTCTACTAGTAGAATTCTCTTTATTGTTTTTTTTTCTTTACCATTAAATACCCTATTTACCTAGATTTCATAATTCAAGTCTGGATAGAATTTTGTTTGTTTATACGTACTTATGACTTATTTTAGTGACTTAAAAGGACGTCTAGAGAATTATTTTATTTTTGAAATTAATCAATTACAAATAGGTATGTCAAATCTCTAACGGTTGCTCATTTTTCTTTGCTAAAAAACACTAGATAAAAGGACAAGTTGTGTCCTTTAAGTATACATATGTTAATGTAAATAAACTAAAGGACAGTTTATAAAATTAAAGGATTGTCCTTGAAATAAGGGACGACAGGCAACCTTAGTTTTGGAGTTAAAAGAATCAACTTGGTTATGTCAATCTAACTGAAATTTGTTAAAACTCTAAAATCAACAGTGAGAACACAAAAAATACTAGTTAGCTGACAAATTTAACCTGAGTAAAACACTTGTGACTTGTTGCATAAACGTCAATCAAAATTGATGAGCAATTAAACTCTGATTTATTCAAAATACAGCATTCTAATTGGTTAAAATTTCGGAAACAAGGAATTAATGTTGTATCAATTTTGACTGACGTTTATGCAACTGGCCCTTAAAGTTGTAAAGAATCAGTCGTGCTGTCAGAAATACTAAATAATAAATACCTAAGCAGATCATTGTTGCAACAGTGTTGTTGAATTTTGTTTTTTTATAATCATGACTTAAGTCACATTTCTATTCTTTTTTAAATAGACAATAATAATCCAATTTTGTGGTTTAAAAGTGTCTAAAAATACGCTGAATAAACAATGTTTTACACCGTTTGCGTCCACTTGAATTAAAAAATTTTGTTTGTCCGTTTGTTGTAAAGAATTTATAGTGCTATAAAAATTATAATCTAAAAGAAATTTTAGATGTTTGTAACAGAAAAATGGTGTTTTTCTATTTATTTAATCCTTTTTTTTGCTTCTTAACACCTGTCATATTGACAAATCCGTCATAAATCTTCGATAGAGGATCCTCCTGAAAGCACCTGATCTCATAGCAACATTCGGGATATTCCTTTTGTAAATCTCCCTCAAAGACCCGACATTTTGATCTGTCACTTAAAGCTACAAGAGGACACCTAACATCTGCGATTAAAATACGTCACGAGCAACAAAAGCTCCATTACCCGGAAAACGTAATGTTCCGGTCTTCCAAACAAGTGGCAAGCATGCACATGCCCGGAACTCGAATCACTTGGCCATTTTCAAGCGCACCGACATTGTAAATTGTTTCCAAACAGTGTTTTTCGTATTCTGAAATAGGAAAATTAAAATTTTATTGATTGACTGAGATCAATCTACTTCGTAAGTTAGTTCGATTTGCTTTTTCCAGACCGATCCAGGGCTTTGAAGTTGATTTTATGAAAATCGTCGAGAGAATTGTACAGAGAACTAACACATACAAACGCGACTTCATTTTAATGGAAACTGTGAAGCAATGAATTTGATCGAAGGATGACCTAGAAACCGGGAGATAACCTTTTGAACGGTTGTGGGTTTGTGAATGGAGATAATTTACGAAATGGATTCGGGAAATCAACCCGGAAAGAAAACAAGGGAAATAGCTTTTTAAAATATCTATTTTTAAAAAATAAAATAAAAGAATTTAATACCAAAATTATAAAGTACAATTGGGCTATTATTTAGTAATACATCTTGTTTTTTTATTATAGTTTATACTTATTTAGTTATTTCTATTACAAATAAAACGTTATTTTTTGTTATTTATTTTTCACCCAGAATCCCTATTCACCCGCAGTCTCGTTGTAGTGTACAGTGTTTAAAATAACTGTAATTAGGTATATTCAGAGGGCAAATTTTAGCAGAGTATCGAAGGACTCTCTCTGTCTGGTTTTCTACTTTCCACTTTATTAGCTTTTCCAAATATTTGTTGAACTTTTGTTTCTACTTTATTAACATTTTACCCAGTTTTATCCGATCTCCACTTTGTTGTACGCTATATTTATATTTTCATAAAATGACTACGTTATGTTTAACAAGATGGCGGAGACTGTACCGAAATTTTAAGAGTTTAAAGTGGAAGTAGAAAAGCTACAATGTAGACGGAAATATTTATTCATTTGTTTTTTGCAGTAAATCGTTGAAGAGATTTAAAAATATATAAAATATAAGTGAATCAATTGTTAATTAATAATAATAATTAATAATATAAATAAACAAAATATACATCAACAATTGAAAAACATGTATCTACACTCTACACCTCATAAAATATAGTAAATAGGCAAATCAAAGCTTATAAATCGATAATAAAATACAAGAAACACACTGCTGTGGCATTTTCTAATCAGTTTCCTGCAAGAAGAACCGGATAAAACCTTCCTAAACCGTGTGGCAAGTGAAGGAAATGCGGATACTGTTTCTAATTCAGTTTTTATGTTAAAATTTAATGCAACAACAAATCTAAAATTTGATGTCATGAAACTGTAATTTAAGACGTCAACAAAGTGATTCATTGCGTTTGCATTTGCGATCGAAATAACTTCACTTACAATTATTTTATTTTTTAATTGTTTAGTACTTTTCAATTGCGTAATGATTGTTTGAATGGAGAAGAAGAAAATCGTTTTGTTAATTATTGATTATATTTTTTGGTTTACTACCTTTTGATAATAACAAACTGTTAATATACGCAAAGTAAGTCCTGAATGAAAGAATTTCTGTTGTACTCCTCTATACTAAATGACATAAAATCATATTTAAACTATTTGTAAACAACATAACAATTTACAGTTAAATTTAGCTGTGTTGGAAAAATATCTGTGTAGAAAAAACTTTGTTGGCACACATATTTTCGGTGATATCTTGATATCTTCAAAAATTTATGTTACAGCAACTACAAAAATTTTTTGAAAGATTTTACTGTATTTAAAATTGTTATCATTGGTGGCAATAATTTTGACAGTACCTATAACACTTAATTCAAATAACAGCAAAAGAAACAGTTAACAGAAAGAGTGTTTTAATTTCGGTTGAAATATTTGCTGACTCTGGGAGTTTTACTGAGGTACCTACACCTGGTGTGGCAGTATTCTAAGTACTGTGTAGTAGAAAGGGTGTTTTGAGAACTATTAGCAACTATACCTGCAGTAGAAGGCTGTAATGATACCAAAATCTGCAATTAAACGCAATTAACTTAAAATGCTGTAAGCACACCTACATGGACCGTAATTTAAAATTTATTTTTTAGGACACGACAAGGTTAATTACCTTAATTAAACACAGTAAATGTCAATTCACTTCAGACTTTTCTATTATTCCGTCCACTGTTTGCACTTTACTATCTGTCTTGTCTCGTTGTCGCTTTTCCAACTGACTGAATGTCCGGTCAGTTTCTCTCTTTATATAATGGCTAGGTTACCTTTCAGAATCATATGGAAGAAAAGTATTCTAGAAGCGTGACGTTCTATTCGTTTCTATGAATGATAGCTTCAAACCTTCGCGAAACTTTTGTCTCGATGATTCACCATAATAATATAGTTACTACGGTAGTTTTATAACTGCAGCTGTGATGTAGATTGATATGAAATTTATTTTGAGTCTTTTTTATCTAAGTTTTAGAGCCAATTTTACGATAAAGATTCTCGCAACTGCACCAATTTTTTGTAAATTTTAAAATTTTTGTTTAAACTAAGATAACTTAATTTATACAATTTGTGTAAAACTGTATGCTAAAAACCTCTTAACCTACTTCGATTGAATTTTTTTTGATATATTTTTGACACTAAATAGCTGTAATATAAAGTAATGGCAGTGTCGTGATGACTCAATCAACTTTTTACATTATGGACTATAAAAGTAACATTAATTCAGATATCTATCAACAAACCATTATTTTTGCTGGAAATTCATTTAAGTTAATCCCTTATTGTAATATCTCTATGATAATTTTGTAGTTTATACAATGAAATTTAATTATCTCGACTGTTTACATTTGAAATGTTTATCGTTTTAGTATTTCACTTTGTATCAAAATATTGAATTAAATATAATTTTATTTTTAGAAATCCGTGAAAAAATGTGAGAATTTCCATTAACGACCGAAATGAAAACATCAATTTTTACTTCAGTATTTGAATTTTATATCCTTCCATTACAGAACATTGATAAAATATTAAAAACAAGTGATTTACAATCTCAGACTTGGACACTCTTTGACATTTACAACAAAATCGGTCATGTGTCTACATCAAAGCTTTTTTTACCAGATCTGAATTAGTCTAGAGGGACCTGACCAAATTTCCCGCAGGTCTTATCCCAATCAAAACCAACGGGACCACAGCCTGAACACACTTTTCTTCGTTTATCAAAGAAAAGTGAAAATCCGGCTTCGATCATCGGAAAAACAAATATCAAATGACAGAGCATTTTCCGACATCGATCCGGGTACAGTTTCAACTTTCCACCCTGGAATGACGTCGATAGGGATGTAGTGACGTCATTGGCGGGATACCCGGGCCCCCAATCCAAAACTAGGTCACGCAATGACGTCAGAGGAGCGCAAAAGGCGATAAAGAAAATTGGGGTTTTATCGTTAATTCGAAATTTTCGGAAAATATTTATGGCTGGATTCTTATTCATGACTTGTGTCGAAAAATTTTTAACGCCGCACCAGATGGATAACGAAGCTTGGGTGTAAATTTCAGTTTGAAAGTTGAGGAATGGCGTTCAATGTAAAAAACTTGCACGTTACGTAGATTTATTTTGTGACTAGATGCTTTATTTATGAGAAACGTAACGTAAGGATAACGGAGCGATGCGATTTAGGGGTTATTTAGGCCGGTTTCGGCAGGTTTTTTGCAGGGAGGGTAGATACGATTTACGAATATTTGAATATCTGGGAGAAAAATGAGGAGGAAAAAATCACTGAGTCACTCCCTGCAATTTATTGAGGAACAAAAAAATTCATCTTCTTAAATAAAAAATATTGACTGGATTATTTTATGCTCTTTTAACACTTTTAGACAGGTAGTACAAAGAACAACAGTCTACAAGGACTTATTAAGAGACCTTTTTAGACTTTGCTCTGTTATCACTTAACTGTTTTGGGTTTCTATCTGACTTCCCCTTGTCAACATTTTCTGTTTTTTAACCAACAATTCTGGATATTTGTCTTGTTAGAGTTTCATCTTTGATGTTGAAATGTGGAAATTGGACACGAATTTCTTGTTTAGAAATGTGAAACGAATAAACCTGAAAATTTTGTCATGAGCTACATTAGATTAATTTTTTTTTGAATCAACCGATATTTTTTAATGCTGTCATTTTTTTAAAACCAATCAATATCGACTAGCTTACCTGTACCTAAACTGCAAACAGTTTCAAACAAAAATATAGTCATTGATCTTCCAATTTATAAATAAAATTTTACTCAAAAAATCAGGAAGTAAGCAATACCAATTTTCACAATAAAAATATTTACCGCCAAAGTTGTTTTTGTCTTGACCCAATTTTAATAATATTGACGGTTAAGAAAACAATTAAAGATATTTTTACAACTTCCTTTATGAACACGATAACAATTATAGCAAATCTACGCTGTAACTTTTTGAATTGAGGGAATCATCAAGGAGTTATAAGGATGTTCAGTTTTACGATGTGGAAGGAGCAAAAGCCGGTCATAATTTTTTTTTTTCTCATTACGGGCTGTTTATTTTGAAAAGAAATTTTGAATATAAAAATTCAGCTTTAGGGCTTTCTAATTAGGTGAGCTCCCTAAATAAAAATCGAACGTTTTATATAATAATTAAAAAAAGTAAAGAAACTTTTTAAGAAAATGATTTTATTTCGTAAAATTTTCTCCAGAGTTTTTCACTGAACAATGAATGTGTTCCAAGTTTAGAAAACGTGAAGCTTAAGTAACTGGATTTCATTTAAAATGAACAATTTTTTATATCGATTTGTGTCTCATTTTTGAAAAACATTATTTCCCCGACCTGAATTTTCTCACATTTGGCCCCATTGTCGCCGCGTAAAAATACACCCGTGAGCAGATGTAAACCGCCCATAAAATATTGCAAGTGTTTTCCGAAACTGAAGTAAACGAAACTTCGAATAGAACTCGTCGTGTAAAATTTTCTATTTTCTTTCGAATAAATAAACAGATATCTAAATTTATCCCAGATCCGATTCAAGTCCATTCAGACACTCTGACGCATCTCATCTTAATTACCCCAAAAATTATTAATTAGTCTTGAGATGGGTTATAAATCTACAAATTCTCGTTCACTCCGATACCAAAATATACAAATTTCGTTGAGTGTTTTGGAAAACGGTGAGGTTTATTTTTCGAACGCTGTAATTAGGGTACTAACCGATTTTACGCCATATGATGACGCACTCAGCACCAAAACATAACCCGCTTTCATTTAAATTGAGAGTTCTAGGCGAGGGACTCTAAAACGATGAGCTATAACCAAATGAAACTTATACCAACTTGTAGAGAACATTTAAAAGCACAAGAATCTAAAATTGCAACGTTTTTGCGAATTCGGGTTCTTTGACGCTCACTTTACTCGTTTGTCGGGCTCTCACTAACTGACTGACTGACTAATTTTTTCTTTCTTATATAAGCGAGCGTCCTTTTAGAATATACCCCGATGTTCTGAGTCTTATCTTCACGCATTTCAGACCGATTTTGCTTTAGTAATGGTGTCGTCGCCACAACCAGGCATTAAAAAAATCGTCGCGTATTATGTAGGCGAAAACAAATTGACAAAAAGAAGATTTATCTCGTTTAATATGTTTTGTCCTGCCTGAGAGGGAGATCAACACAATGGAGACAAAACATCTTAAAAAAAGCTTAAATGAAGCGGAAATATCCGCCGTAAAAATGAACTTGATTTTCTCGATCGCTTTTTACAACTTTAATTAAATATAATTGAATTTTATGCTGGAACACCATGAGAAATCGAACGATTAATTTTAACAGGATCCGTTTATTTCGGTCCACGTGCCTTTACTGCGGTCACTTCATGTGAAACTAATATGATTTTCCTTTTATTAAGAGAGCTGCGTTTTCATTCGACCTGATACTGACTTGCTTAATTTCATTTATTTGCACTCAAATTTGTGCAAATTTATTTCATTTATTCGGTTCTTCTGAATTAAAGAGAACTAGTTGCCGCTTGAACCAAACGCGATTAATTTTACTTAAATCAGAATTCCGAATAAATTGCGCACAAATTAACTATTCTAACTACTCAAATTTGAATTTTGAAAAAACTAATTTTATGACCCACATTTAACATTTTCTAAACAGAAATTCTAATTTTATCATAATTCAAACATTTCTTTTAGTCTGCGTGTTTTGGATTAGGAAATTATAGCGTTTTAGCTTGCTATTTATATTTCAATAAAGTTCAAGGACGTGGTTTATTTGTAAGCCAAAGTAAATTTCTAATTTTCATAAATTATGTTTCTCTATTAAATAAAGTGGGACAAAACAAATTGTGTTATTAGGTAGACTGGAGTTTTTTGGAACAAAACTTGAAACTCAGCAACAAAAACGACAGATTTTAAATTTTTGTAGTAATTTAAAAGCTAGATAAATAGGAAGGAGTATTCACTTTGCCGGACGAGATCCACATAAAAATATCAAAAAGAGAAAAAGAGAGAACATTAGCTACTAAGTCTTAGGATGCGCTTTAAATTAAAAATTGCAAAACTAGTTATACTAAAAAATACTGTCGTATAGAGAATTAAATCTTTAATATACAAGGTGTTTTTGAAGTAACTTTACAAATTTTGACAGGTGATAGCTTTCGTTGAAAGTTTAATATACAAGGTGTTTTTGAAGTAACTTTACAAATTTTGACAGGTGATAGCTTTCGTGAAAGGATGCTAAAAAAATTGGGGTAATATAATGCACATACTAAGAAATATTTCACCCCGGTACCTGAAAACCTAGGGATCAACCGACTTAATCCCCATAAATACGAAATGAGAGTTTTATGACCTCGGTGACAGAAGTCATTGAAACTTTAAATTAATCTAGTCACTTTATTTAAAGAACTACAAAGTTGACGCAATGATATCAATTGCTTCTTATTTCAAGAGATATCGATTGATACAAAAAAATCTCAATTTTAGTGGTCATTAGATTTCCATGGGATGAGAACGATCTCTTTTCTCTTCTAGAAATGTTTATAGTTGTGGAGATATACGATGTAAAATTTATGCTCAAAAAAAAAACAGTGTTGTCATACATTGTATATCTCAAAAATCATAATTTTGAAAAAAAATTAAAAAATTACCAACATTTGTAAAGATGATTTCGGATATTTACCTTCGTTTTAATGAGGATTACCACTAGGAATATAAAAATATTGAACATTTGAGATGTGAGCAGCGCTGGATTTATTTTAACACGCTGTGAAAACGGTGAAACTAATAAAAAATATTATAGGTATATTTATTTTGTGAATATATAGGACTTAATAATATTTTATCAGATTTGGCACTTTATTAAGTGCATTTATTATTAAGTCTTTTATAATCAATATCTACAAAAATGAAATATTTTTAAGAAAATATTTGAATAAAGGACAGAGATATTTAGAAGCAGTTAAAGGAACAAATTTAATTCTATTTCTAAGCAAACAACCCCAAAATTTGTAAATCGCGTCGAAAGCAAGCTACCTGTGTACTTGTGAAACCTAAAGTTAAATTTGTGAAGAATGAAAGTACAAATAGCAAGATGATTCTGAATATTTGAAACCCGAATTGATGGTCAATAAACAAAATTTAGTAACGGCCATCTGCTTATGTGCTAAAAAGAGCACACTTTTTTCTGTTTATGTGCCAAATTTCAAAATAATCGGCTAAGCGGTTTCTCAAATTTTGGTGATATAGCATAAGCGATATGCATTCTATCGGTGGAATTTGTAATTAGTGAACACGTGCGTTATTAAGGGAAAAACATTAAGAGTCAAATCAAAATTTCTTCTCAACCATAAGTCAACAATTCGAGTTGTCTCCCTCATTTTATATGTATTACATATATCGAGTGATTAAAAAACACATATTGTAAGCAGAGATACTAAAAAGATACTGAATTTTTACAGACTTATATTTAACCATGAGATAAAACACAAAGGAGTTAATTAACTACGAAATTAATTAAATTTTCGCTAATTAAAAAAGGCTTATCTAGCTTTTGCCCAACCTGAGGAACCACTGGGACACGTATGAAAACACAAGAAACTGACCAAATTTAAATTTATACTACATAAACTTTAAACAAAATTAAACTCAATTAAAACAAATTGCAATAAAAATCGCAAATTTTAAGAAGGTCTGAATCACGCACATCTGACTTCTTTCTTGAAACTAAAATGACGATTTACACTTTGTTTACAAACGCCTTAATCTCCTGATACATAAAATAAAAGGAGAATAACTAAGATCTGGGTATCAACTTATAATTTTTTTTTTATTGTTATAACAAATAATGATGATGGATCCGAACTTACGTAATTATGACAAAGATAATGGGCTTAGATAAAGAAAGAACAAGACAAAGGATTAAAATTCAAGCAATGAAAGGGTTAATATTGTCAAATAATACGTACCTACAGCTATTTTTCTTTGCGTTTATTGTTTGTTTATATAAAATCTTTAGGTTTTTGGGTAATTAACTGGATTTTCTAAGTTTTGCCAAAAGGGCCATAAATGGCAAGGGGTTTCTAATGTTTTGAAAAATCAATTTTTTGATGAAGTTCTTTGTAATTTGGAAAGGGATTATCAAGTAGTGCAAAAAACAATATAGGTAAAGTGTGTCTATATTTGGATGAATTTTATAGTGCAATAGAGGAATTAACTTTTCGGTTCCTTACCGATAAAGAAACCCCAGCCCCTGAATTTTAAGTGGATTGTAAAGATCCGACGCCTGGCATCTGTTGTTTGTCTCCTTCGAGTGACCAGCTTGTCGCTTTGGTAACAGTAGGGTTTACTTATCTTTACAACTACCCTTATTAAATCCCTCTTAAACTAGTTTGTAAGTCAAAACCATAAAATCCATCCAAATATAGACAATCTTTAGTAGGATTTTCAAACAACGTTAACAATAAAATTGATAAATATTTATTAATAAAATTAGAAAATTAAACAGATCGCTTTTATATTCAAATAAAACCAATTAATATAAACTTAAATTACAATATTTTATTATTTTGAAATATGATTACTAAGGTGTGCTAAAAATATAGAATATTTTTTTTAATTTACAACACTTAAAAATTGGTACTTACGCATTTTTAAAAAATATTTTTAAAAGAAGCTTTTAAGTTTAATAGGAAGGAATTCCTCATCTTAGTTTTCTATTTTTTTTTAGTTCTATTTGGCAAAATCCATATCTCGTCACTACTTGATCGTACAGAAAAATTTTATTTACATTTTTTGTAGGAAATTTAACGCTCTAAAAAATGTATTTTACAAGTTTTTTGTAGCTGTTAGCGTTTCGAAAATATCAGAGGTCAAAGTTTAAGAAATTTAACAATAATTTCTTTTTTACTTCTAAATTTTACAACTCGTAGATAAATAAATATTAGAAAATGCGCAACATATAGGTTTGTAGCAAATTAAGTACTCTACAGAAAAGTTTTTTGTGATTAATCGATAACTGGAACCATTTAAAAAAAATTGAGGATTTAGTCTCAAATTTTGGTTTTTAAAATGTGATTATCTTCTAAATGGTTAGAATAATCGATTAACCACGAGACTTTTTTTGGAGAGCGTTTCATTTTCTATAAAACTATATATTTTTTATTTTCTAATATTTATTTATCTACGAGTTATAAAATTTAAAAGTAAAAAAAAATTTTTGTTAAATTCTTTAAACTTTGACCTCTGATATCTTCTAAACGTTAATTGCTATAAAAAACTTATAAGATATATTTTTTAGAGCGTTCAATTTTCTACAAAAAATGTGAATAAAAATTTTCTGTACGATCAAGTAGTGACGAGATATGGATTTTGCTAAATAGAACTAAAAAAAAAAATAGAAAACTAAGATGAGGGAGTCCTTTCTATTAAAATTAAGAGCTCATCTTTAAAAAGCATTTTTTAAAAATGCCTAAGTGCCATTTTTCAGTGTCGGAAGTTAAAAAAAAATATTCGATTTTTTTTGCCTCACCCTAATGATTACAAATTTAAAATTCTAATGGGCTGATTTCAAGTTGAAATACTACCGGTAGTATCGCAAATTTTAATACTTTTCCATGACAACAGCCAATAACATCCCCGAATTTGTTTAATTTTCCATAGAAACAAAGATACTACCGGTATTATCTCAACTTGAAATCAGCCCATAAAGCTTTTAAATTTGTTAAGAACAAATTTTAGGCAAATTTTGAAAGAACTGTACTCTAATTTCCGAGGTTTGTTTACACGTTTTTCTGTTTCCACCTTCTAAAATTTGCTTAAGTTTGAGGTCCGTGTCAACGACAAAATGCCTTTTTTGACAAAATAAAATCCTCATTTCATAATTTTTAAGATCAAATGTGGATATCAGAATTTTAAGTTTAAAAAAACAGATGCAAAGAACAGCAATAAATCAGCTTCTAGTTATGTTTTATTTCGCTTCTGAGTCACGTGTTTTCGCTCCTTTGGGATGCTCCTGCGTAACCCACCGACTCATGAGGAGTCTGGTCATATTGTATTTTCCTAATAACAAACTGAGTCACTCATGAGTTGAGTAGTTACTACACTGGATTTTTGAGAAAATGGCAATTAAATATTTGTCTGTTGATACAGAATTTTTTTTAATTACTCCAAATTTTTGGTAATTTTTAGAATAATCTTGTTAATACTAGATAATATAGCCTCAGTTCATTTTGATGTAGGTGTTTTTATAGGTCTGAAACTAGGTTTGTATTACTTTACCGAGATAAACATTGGTCAACATTTATGATTCAAAGCCAAAAATTCTATAAATCAATCATTATTTGTTCTATTTCTGTATTTTTTCTATTTATAAGACAGAAAATTAGATCTAAATTATTTTCGTGTACCGGAAATTTGATACAATAAAACTCTTTTTCTTTATAAATGTTTTACTTTCGTATTGATTTCTTTATATGCATTATTCTCGTATTGTTACAATAAACGTTTTTCTACATAAGAAAAGCCATAAATGAAAATTTATTAGATAGAAGGGTAACCTTCCGTGCCATGTGTAAGATATTATTTTTATTGCATTTTTTATAGCTCTCATCTTTCATCCTTTAAGCTGTAAATCTTTTATATAGCTATTGTGAATTAAATTTGTATTCATAAAAACACTTAATTAATAACAAATACTTCTTTTAAACAAAATCTCAATTCTGTTATCCTTCCCTAGAATGTAGTCAGGTTTATTTCCTGAAAGTTTGTATTATCCTTAGCCAAACTATCCTCAACTTTGCCCTTAAAATTCCTGGAAACCCGCCGAGTCCTTAAACCGTAAAACATCCGAGACTGGTCGCATCAGTCTCTTCTCTGGATTTATAAAATATGCAAGACAAACATAGTCAGCAGTGCCCAGGGTAACAAATCCATATTTAATTAAAAGTTTACTCGGAATCATTCTCATGCAAAGGGCACCGGTCTGTATCTACCAACTTCGATATTCACTCGGTTTCTGTACCAACAGGAAAACAGGATAAATGACCCACTCGAAACCTCAGGACTACACAAAAGCCGCTTTTTGAAATTGTGCGGGAGAATTAAGACGAATGGATGTATAATTGCCGCTTTTGAGATAATTTATTGCACTCGGAAAACGGCTCGAGAGACTTAACAAATTAAAATGAAGTCGTTTATTAGACTCGCAAATTTTTTAAGCACATTTGGGGCATTTTAGGCCCAAATATCTTAACAACTGCAATTTTTTTTATAGAACTTTTTAGTTATAATATTATAAGAACTTTGATTTATTTTTCGGAAGTTTTTTTGTGTGCATTTCAAAAAGTTATTACTAATATTAGCCCAAAGATAACGCAAAGACTAATTAGATGTTTTGAAATCTCGTATCAAGGCTTTTTCAACCAAATATTTTTGCTACTAGTGTCAACAAGTTTTGTCAAATCAATAACTCCAACTACGTTATAAAAATACATTTTTAAAAAATACGTTTCTAACTGTTATATTAGCTCCTCTCCAAGAACCTTCCTTATTTTTAAAATGTTTCTTCAATAGCAGTCAAAATAATCGATTTTTTTTGTTCTTTTGGTTGTCGTTTTTCAAATTTTTCTAGAAGTTTTTTTAGGGCTTCTCGAATTTTTTTGTTTTCTTTTTCTTTTACACGACACGTAGTTTTTTATTCTTTCTTATTGTTGTTTTATTTGCTCGTATTTTTTTTCTAATTCTCGTAATCAAGCTTTTTTAGAAGCGTTTCTTTATCCTTCTAGAGCTTTTTTTAGCTTTTCTATAATTTCTAATTGTTATTTTTCAAATTTTTCTAGAAACATTATTTGTTTTTCTATAAATTTCTTTTGTTTTCTATATAGAATTTTCCATTGCCCTTTTTTTCTTCCAGGCGACGTGCTCTAACTTCTAGAATTTTCTGTTTTTTTGTCAACTACATTTCTCACATGCTTTTAGAAATAATTGTTTTTCGAAAAATGTTTTTTGTTTTTTTATGTAAAATCTTTCATTGCTTGGGGGGGATTCTTGTTTCAGACAGCGTTCTTCTACTTCTAAAATTTTTTGCTTTTTCTTTTTAAATACATACCTTACATCCTTCTAGAAACATTATTTGTTTTACTAGAAACTTCTTTTCTAGAAATTTCCTGTTCTTCTTTTTCAACTACATTTCTTAAATGTTTCTAGAAATATTTGTTCTTCTAGAAACATTTTCTGTTTTTATATTAAAATCTTCTATTGCTCGTTCTTTCTCAGGCGACTTCTCCTACTTCTAGAATTTTTTGCTTTTATTTTTCAAACACATTCTATACGCTTTATATGCAGAATCTTTCATTGCTTGTTTATTTTTCAGACGGCTTTTTTCTGCTTCTAAAATTTCCTGCTCTTCTTTTTTAAACACATTTCTCTCATTCTTTTAGAAACATTATTTGTTTTTCTAGAAACTTCTTTGGTTTCGTATACAGAACTTTTCATTGCTCTTTTTCTTCTAGGCGACGTCTGTCAACCTCTAGAATTTTCTGTTTTTTTTTTTTTCAACTACATTTCTTAAATGTTTCTAGAAATATTTGTTTTTCTAGAAACTTTTTTTGTTTTTATATTAGAATCTTCTATTGCTCGTTTTTTCCCAGACGACTTTCTCTACATCTAGAATTTTCTGCTCTTCTTTTCTAAACACATATCTCACATGCTTTTAGAAATATTTGTTTTTCTAGAGAATTTTTTTGCGTTTATATATAGAATCTTCTACTCGTATTGCTGATTTTGTCCCAGGCAATTAACGTTCTTCTACCTCGAAAATTTTTGGTCTGTTTTTTAACCAATAATCGTTTTTTATATTCTTCTAGAAATATTATTCAAACGTTTTATGTAAAAAAATCTTTTGAATCTTTCTAAAGTTTTTTTTAGAATTTTTCTTTTTTTTTAGATTTTTTTGGTTGTATTTTTCTCTTACAATTGTTGTATTTTAGGGCTTTTTCAGAATCGTTTTTTATTTTTCTAGTCTTCCTTAGCTCCTCTTTCATTTTCAATTTTTATTCTTCAAGTTTTTCTAGAAAGTTATTTTACTTTTTTTGTATTACAATACTTTTTGTTCTTTTTTTTGTCAAGCAAGTTTTTCAAATTCTAGAATTTTTTGTTTTCCTTTTTCAGTCAATTGTATATTCTCTTATACAAATTAAAAATTTATAAAAGAATATAAGAGACATACAAATCAAAATTTTATAAAAGAATGTGTTTTATATGTAGAATTTCTTAATCCTCTATTTATTCTTCTAGGCAACTGCTTTTAACTTATTGTTTTTTTTAACCACATTTTTGACATTCTTCTAGAAACATTCTTTGTTCTTTTAGAAAGTTTTTTGTTTTTGTATGAAGAATCTTTGATTACCTTTTTTCTATGAGACGTCTTTCTGTTAGTAGAGTTTTTTGTTTTTCTTTTAACTAGTAGTAGTTCTTCATATTCTTCTAGAAACGTTATTTGAAAAACTTTATGTAAAAGTGTTTTTTATGTCGTAGTGAGATAAGCAAAGAAAACTTCCTTCATTATTGTTGCTATTCTGAAATCTTTTTTTATTTTCTTTCCAGATGACATTTCTTAACTTCTAGAATTGTGCTCTTCTAAAAGCTTTTTATTTCTTCTACTCAACGGCAACGTCTTTCAACTTCTAGAGTTTTTTGTTTATTTTTTTTGTGAGCAATCGACATTTTTTTGCTTTTCTAGAACCTTTTTTAAATTCTATTTTTTTTTCAGCCGACGGACCTCATTCAATTTCTTCTATAATTTTATTCTGTTCTTCTTTTATCGCTAAGCATCGTTGTCAAAATTCTGTTTGTTCTTTCAACTCTGCTACATTTTTTTGTTGGAATATGATTTATTATATATTTATATTTTGCATGGAATGCTTTATTTACAAGCAATTGTTAAGTTAGCTCTCTTTGTCACCAGATGGCGCCATCGTTGTTAAGTCTAGGTAATAGAGTTAGCTACGTTTTTAGAGGTTTCAGATACTAGATATTACATTACATAAATATTTCGATAAAAATGAGACTTAGAGAAATAAAACAATACTCAATTAACAAAAGATAGTTGGCGCCATCTAGCAGTGAATAGCAGTAACACACCCGCTAAGGCTTCACACACCATACCGAGTTTTAATACTTTTAAAAGTACTTAAATGTTTTTTAATTATTCTAAAATGTAATTCGAAAAATGTGTTTCTTGTTTTACCTTCTCTTTTGACCTCTGTTCATTTCGGCATCAGCCCTGGAGTAATATTTTGAAACGTTGAAAATGGCAAAAAAATGAACGCGAGAGCAAACATTAATATCCCTCTGAGAGCCGTCCCTGTTGCCACCTCTTGTTTGATTTCCCCCAACTTGTGTTGCTGTGTTTAATCACTCGTCCGAAAGCTCTTTTTTATTTTCCCACCGGCTATAGAAGCTTTTCACAAATTTTACGACCATCACCAAGACCATAAGGACCGCGGAACAGCACCGTTTCCATAGTTATACGACAATGACGTCAGAAGCGAAACTTCAACTCAACCATCGGCTTATATTACGAGAAAAGTGCCGCCGGCGGCGGGGACGGCGAGCAGTATTTCGAGCTTTATTAATCACACGACTCCTGTCGTCGAACGCTTATCATTAGCATCGTGGCTAAGCTTACCGATTGATAAACGACTCCTGGGGGATGCCCTAAGAAATTCGCGTTTTATAGACGTGTTTCGGCCGCCATCTTCAGGACGTGATTATGAAATGACGTGTTAAATCTAAACTAGGTGACGTCAATGCGATGGAAATAGAAAAGAAAAGAGACGAGAGCGGTATATCTGGCCGCACCATTAAGAAAAGCGCCCGTTACGGCGCTATAAACACCGCTTTTTACCGGAATTTTCTTTTCACTGAGAAAAACAGTCCCAAATTGATGATAAAAAGAATGTACAAGTCACGACAGAACTGAGTGTCTACCCCTATTGTAATGTTTTATCGGGATTTTTTTTCTTTTTGTCAAAGGGAATAAATGGGAAAAAGTTGGGCTGATGAAGAGGTGAAAGTGGACAGTTCTCTTTTATTAACCCTTGATCCTTTTAATTCCGAGAACGATTAGTCGCAGGAACACGTGAGAGGAATTCCCGTTTTATCGAATAATCTATTTTTCACACCAACCACAATATTCATTACGTTTTAAACAGTGTTTCAAAAAACAGTAAATCAATCATGTGTCAAAACCAAAAACACCCCTAATAGAATTTTTAAAAATTGGAAACAATTATTTGGTTTTGTTTTTCATCAATAAAATAAATGGAAAGTTTTAAATGCTGACAGAATTTAATTAAACGGACTTAAAATTTCCACGAAATAGGATAGGGTTGAGGACAAATTAAACGTGTCAGTCAAAATTTTACTCTTCTTGCTAATAAAACCAATTGTCTTAGAACAAATTTTGTTTATATTAGTTTAAAAATTGAATTTTCTAAAATGGTGTTTTAAAAAAAGAGCAAAACAGTGATAAGGGTCAGTGCCATCTGTTACCAACTATTATAATAGCACTATTAAATAAAGCTGCATGCAATATTTTTAGAAATAAACGAACAAATATTTTACTACAAAAAATTAATGCTAAACTGTCTCAGAATAATAAATTAAATTGTTGAAAGACCTATGTTTAAAATACTGCGTAGTTTTGGCAACCTCGTGGTTCTGAAGCTTGACAATTTTGCTATGCAGCGCTTCTAAATATGCTAACAGCGTGCTCTGGGAGCAATTCTGCTAAAATTTTTGTATTTTTTACAGTTTTTTCCAAAAATCTAACTCGAGCACTTCTAAACATTTCAGAAATTTCAAAACGGAAGTAAAGTATTTTCGACGCTATAGTTTAATAGGGTAGTTTGCCCTCCAACTTTCAGGCGCGAAAATTTACAGCGAAGGGTTGTAGAATAGCTATTTATGCATTTTTTGAAGAAATGAAGTTAGATTTTGTAACTGAATTGCATTTACATTTCTGTGGGTAACGATAGTGGAGATTGCACAGTTGGTAGGTCAAGGTCATATTTATAAACAAAAAGTTATTTGTTTATAAATATAATTGTTAACTAATATATATATATATAGCTCTTCAGGCCCTCGGGCCTATGGCTTTAATTTTTTCCACAATTTTCCTCCCTTCTTTTCTGTTCTTGTTCCCTTCCATCTAGTCCCGGACTCCTACTCCCTTTAGATCTTCCTTAACCATCTCCAACCATCTCTTCTTCGGTCTCTCTCTTCTTCTTTTACTTCCTTCTCCTCCTAGCAGCGCTTTTTTTGTGTGTCTATTCGATATCATTCTCGCCACATGTTCTAACCACCGCACTCTTTGACCCTTTATTTGACCGCTATTAAATAGGGTGTATTTTTTACAACTTGTAATGCACTCACCCTTCAGTTTAGTTTCCTGTAGGGCCAGTACATTTATCTCATACTTTTCCATGATCATTAGTGAATTTCTGATAGCTTCTTCTTCTATATACTTCTAACATTCCTTGTCCCTACTTTAACTTGCTTTTCATTCCAGTTTTCTTTTTTCGCCTTCATTTCTTTTATGCCTTCGCCTTTATTACAAACCGTTTTTTCCAGATTCTGGTCTGGAATTGCTATTCTGGTCATCAATTTCAACAGGAAGCAATTTTTTCCTTTCCATTTCCATACTTCTCCCTCAATCTCCAATTTCTGGTATCTTATTTTCACTTGTTTTCCATCTTTTCTGGCTTCATCTGCTACATTCCTTATGGTTTTCCTTATTTCTCTTTCTTCCCGTGTTAGGTCGTGGTTTATAAATACATTCTTGTCTTTTAAATTTTTTAATTTGTTTTTATTCTTCATTACCTTGTCCTTACCTTCTTTTGTTTCCATCATCACCAAGCACATGTCTTTTCCCACTTTTACAGTCTCCTTTATTTGTACATCCACGCCCAAATTGTTTTTCATAAATTGTTCTATTTCCTCTGTTCTACTCCTTGAGCCCATTTTCCCCATTTCCAGTCCATATACCACCACATTATTTTGTTGCTTTTATCTTTCTTCTACTTTTACACCTATCTCACCCAAACCTTTTTTTATTTGCTCATTTTCTTTTTTTATAGTTTCATTCTCTATCCTTAGGATTTGATTTTCCTCTTTTAGATTTTTTAACTCCTCATGAGTTTTTCTTTGTTCCTCCCTTAGACAGCGAACCTCTTCTGTCACGTTCCTCATCATCTTTATTATCGTGTCTAATTTTCCTTCTTCATTGTGCCCTTTCTTAACCGGTGTTCTTAATGTTTTCTTACTTTTTTGAAAGAGATGTCCTCCAGCTTTTCTTTGCTATTATCGTCCGTACTTCCGTCACTATCCATTATCTTTAGTCTGTATTTACTCTTACTCCACCTCTGACTTTTGTATTACTGGTTTCGTATCTTAGGCAGCTCGCGCTACGTTAGAAAACATTACCCGAATCAACTTCTCGGAGGTTATGTTTCTCTAGCGCTAATTTTCTTACCTCTCTTACACCTTTCGCTTCTTCTTTTGCTTCCCTCTTTTTCTTCTCTCTTTCTTGCTTTGAATAACACCGCTTGGAAACACACCTGCTTGATACTACCCAAATTTTGAGTGTTGTTTCAAAGCACAGTTTCGTGCGATATTTACGCTTTGCTAGCTAGGACCGGACTCCACTGTTAACTAATAATAAACTAATTGTTCTTTTTATACGCTGTTATAACAAAAATTAAAAGGAAATTGGAAGCTTATATTTTTCAAACCAAAAACAAGACCTATACTTTAAAAATTTGGGACAACAAGAATAAATAGACCACAACATGCAAAAGTAAAAAAACAAAGAAACCTGAAGAGGCTTACAACTAAAGCCACACAAAAAACGAAGGCGTTTAAATTGCTTGAAGAATGAGTCTAAAATTTTTTAAGGGTAAGTACGGACAAATAGAAGCTTTACAACGACAGGTATCCAGTTCTTTTAATTTTTGGACCAGAGCGATAACGATAGGGGACGATAGTTAGGTTATCCTGGATTTTTTTTATAATATTTTATGAAACTACATAAAAAATAAGCCTGACTTACTTTTTTATTTTGCTTAGTTCTTAATATTAAGCGCCTAAAATGCTTGGTGAATGAGGCTAGAAATCATCGAGGAAAGGTGTGGACAAACAAAGACTTCACAACGACAGATATCCAATTTTTCTAATTTTGGAACCAAAACAATAACGACACAGGACGATTATTAGGTTATCCCGCATTTTTTATTGCATTTTATGAAACTACAAAAAAATAAGCATCACTTCGACAGTAAATAGCACATTTTAGTGACAATTTAAGCGCACTAAACTGTCACATTTATTGATTAGCATTTCTATACACTAAGCACTGAAGCACTGACTTTAAAGCCGTTCAAAAAAATAAATATGAATATAATAAAATGAACTGGTAGAATCGGCGAAAAATTATATGTTCAATACGACAATAAAACCAGATTTAGTATCTTGCCTTTAATCTGCTAATTACGGCATTAAATCACATGGTTTACTATCTAATTAAACAAATAATTATTTAGTAAAAAAATCATAAAATGGCTTTAAAATAATTGTGACAATTTTATTTATAAAACTTGAACATCATAAAAATAGAATATTGCTACAAAATAAAAAATAAAAGTCAAAATATTACTTTCATTTAAGGGTGAAAATGTCCTGAAACGTGTGTGCGAATTTAAGGATTCTTTTGATTCAAAGAGTAAGATTAATAACAAATAATTAATTTTTATTTTACACACAATAACAACATTAATTGATAAATAAATAACTCACTAATAACGTCTAGGATTTAATTCAATTTCTTTGTTTTCGAAAATATGGCTTACTTTACTCGCTTGTCTGGTTCTCACTAACTGACTGACTGTCTGGTCAATGTTTTCGCGCTTTGAAAATCGTAAATATTGAAAAATTAAATAAAATTACCAGTTTTTGAAAAAGAGATAATCACTTATTCGGTTATCAACAGCCAATAAAATGTAGTTAAAACAGCTTGAGATAAAGGATCTGTGAAGTGACATAAAAGGCATGCAAAGTGGCTCTAGCAACGTCTTATTGGTACCTAACCTGTAAAAATTTATTTTGCAGATCGGAAATAATAGTAATAATAAATAGACTTCATTAAACAAAAAAAAAAATTTTGTAATAAGATAACAAGACGAAGGCGAAGTCTAGCTATTCTACTCAACCTTACACAAAAAAATGTCTATAATACATATATCGCTTGTTTTTAGCAAAAACGAGTCGCTTTCTGATGATTTATTAGATGAACATTTAAAAGGATAAACGTTGAAAACAAGGACTTAAAACTTTTACATAACAGGACAATATTTACACAATTTTTTCAGAGGAATTAAATATTTCAGTAAAATTTCCGCTGTTCCTGCTAAAAGCCGGCTCTTAATTATAATTTACAATTAAATTACGTTTCGTGAAATTTTTAATCCTCGAAAGTAAATGCAGCAGGATGTGAATTTTTCCTGTTGCAGCAGGAATGTTTACTTTCGCTATTTCCACATCCTGCGATCAAACGTCAAACACTTCAGAGTTTATTTTTAATAATTTTATCTAAATCAGTTGTCCCAACCAATTAATAAGAGGACATTCTTTTTCTAGCAGGAAAATTGGCATTAGCCTTAATTAGCTATAACCAAGCGAGCGTCTAATTTACTTTAATTAACTATTTTATTTGACGTAGGTACAAAGTTGTGAAAACAAGCATATTGGAAGGATGTTTACCCACCGCCACGCCCATTAAACTCTCCAATCACGTCACGTGACGATTTAAAATTCTACACGTCGATTGGTTGATACGATTTAGGTTTTAACGTATATTTACGGATTGTGGTAGATTTATTTCGGTTGAACGAGCAGCCAATTATTTATTCCCTCTAAAAGGTTTTCATTTTGTGTAAATTTTTAATAAAAACAGTACTACAAACCTGATGAATTTTGATCAAAAATTACAAAAACATTAGATTTCATCTCGGCGGAAATAAGGTTTTGTGTTTTCTCTCGACTTTGGTGGAATAATGACCGGCAGGAGAGTCGTTACCAGGCACCGAGTATTGTTGCTGAATCGATAGATGAAATCAGAAAAACTGTTATTACAAGAAGAATGAACGAATTCCTCAAGTTTAATGAAATTTTTCGGTTTATTTGCAACAATTGGGTAGGTATAGTAGAAGGAAATTTTATACAGGCAAAAACGGTTTGGTTAATTTGACTACACATCAGAGTCCTGACAGATCCACACCAATTATTAGTGAAATTCAAAATTCTTTTTTATCTTCAAGCGATTCAGAATCGCTTTTTGTCTATCTCTATTAAAGTGTCTTTTTACTACCGAAGATGAAAGACTTCAAGTTCTAGGAATTGAAATGTGCACAGGCGGCTCGAGGGAATCAAAAATAAAGCCATTTAAAGAGTTTCACACCGTAAAATTACGATTTATTTATCAATAGATATTTAAATTAACGAAATAGCACACAACACTAATTATACAGGATAATTTATATTTAGCCGGTTTTTGCATATTTCAAAATGCAAAAAAGAAAAGGAAGGGACGACTGTTGGAACAAAGATGATTGGAATTCCAAAAAACCTATTTAAAAAATTCGGGAAATTAACAAAAATTACTAAACTAAACTAAATAAATAACATACACGTGTGCCAACTAAAATTTGTACTTTTTAAAATGTCCATTTTCGTCTGAGTTTCAAAAAAATGCTAAAACGGGTTGATTTTAGCTTAGAAGGTGACCAAATTTTATTATAGCTTCAAAATTATTACCATATCCCTCTAGCGCATAGAGCCACTGCTATAAAAAATTTAAATAACAAGTGGGATCGAGTGACACATTATTTTAAAGCTGTTTTTATTGTCTATGCAACCACGTAACTCTTATGAATTTTGAACGATTTTTTTAAGAATCACAAAATTGTTTTACAATTAGCTTTATTGAAGTATTCAAAATTTTAAACCTGGAACACTCGTTTAAATTTTAAACAAACGTTTTGCTATAGATGGACTTACAAACGTTGTCTTATCTGCAATAAAGTTTTTTCTTTTTAAAGTAACAAGAAATTTTGGCTGGAGGTGGTACAATTATTATTTTTTACACAGTTTTTACTTGATTCCAAACATTATTATCGTTCAATAACTAAGTTAAAAAATAAAAACCCGTAGTTATTAGAATGGTTTATAGTACAGAACAAAGAATTGAACTAGTAAAACTCTACTATAGTAATAGCAATTGTGCCAGTGTTGCTTCTAGACTTTTTAACGCAAATCATGTGGAACAAGTTTGTGGTCAATACTAATTACTTAATTTGAGAAATTTGAAGAAATGGGCTCTGTTGTAGGCAAAAAACGTCACCGTAGTGAAGCCACTTCACGACGTTGTTGAAGTGGGTATTCTTGGTCATCTTTTAGTGGATAATAGGTAATCTATCAAAAAAATTGTTCAAGATTCTGGCGTGTCAAAAAGTAGTGTACAACGGATGGTCAAAAACCACAAGTTTTATCTACACAAAATAAAACTTGTCCATGAATTGAACGAAAAAGATCCGAATCGACGTTTACAGTTTTGCGAAAATTTTACTGAGCGTTTGAATAATGACCCAAGATGTTAAACAGTGAAGTAAATAGCCATAATTGTTGTTATTGGAGTGATACTAATCCACATATTTGTCTTGAAAAGCTCAGCCAAACGCTCTTAAATTGAACGTTTGGGCAGGCATTCTGGATGATCACATTATCAGGTCACATTTTGTAGAAGGCAATTTGACTGGTGACAGCTACGTGCAGTTATTAGAAGACTTTATTGATCCCTTAATTACTCAAGCACTAGAAGAAGACAAAAATCTCTACAAAAACCAACTTTTTTTTTAACAAGATAGAGCGTCTCTCCAGTATCATGTACGAGTACACAATTTTTTAGATGCTTGTTTTTTCGGACGATGGTCAGGGCGGAGAGGTCCCATTGAATGACCATCTAGGTTTTCCTATTTAACCCTTTTGGATTTCTTTTTGTGGGGCTACTTAAAGTTCAAAGTTTATGCAACACAATCTAAACCTCTTCAAGTGCTTCGAGAGAAAATCGTCGCAGAATGCCGTTTGGTCAGGCCCGACATGTTGCAAAACGTTAGGCAAACTTTTGAAACTTGTTTATACCATTGTATGGAAGTTGGATGGTGGACATTTTGAGCAATACATTCGTTAAGTTTGAATTGTTTTTTTAAAACCACTTTTGTTTACTCTTACAGTAACCTAGACAAAAATCTTAAAAATATCGTTCCAAATTCATAAAAGGTATGTGGTTGCATAGACAATGAAAGCAGCTTTAAAATGATGTGTCACTCGATTCCACTTGATATTTAAATTTTTTGAAGGGGTGGTTTTGGGCCCTAGACGGATGTGATAATAATTTTAGAACTGTGATAAAATTTGGTTTTTGTTTAAGCTAAACTTGACCTGTTTTAGCATTTTTCCGAAACATGGACGAAATTGAAGATTTTAGGGAGTGCAAATTTTAGTTAAGACACTCTGTACAGACAATTCTTAGACAAATTCTTAGTTCTTAAAGTATACCGACATCTGTCAAAGATAAACGTCAAGTACGCTGTCATTTATTTAGTTGACATTCTGCCATTTAAGAATATGGAACATTTAACAATCGACCAACGCGTTAAAATTATTAAATCTTATTATAAAAATAGTGATTCTGCCGTATCCACATTTCGCCCTTTACAAGCAGATTATGGTCGTCATAATCGTTCTACAAAACAAACCATATTGAATACAGTGAATAAATTTGAACAAACTGGATCTGTTACTCATATTGTAAGGCCTGTACATCATCGAAACATTCGCAATGCTGAAAATATCGCTTCTGTAGCTGAAACTGTAGAAGAAAATCCAAATTTGTCAATTCCTCGTCGATCTCAACATTTAGGCCTATCTTATGGCGCATTTTGCATCTTCATCCGTATAAAGTCCATTTGACACAAGTGCTAAAGCCTGCTGATCATGGACAACGAAGAACATACGCAAATTGGGTGTTGAAACAACAGGCCGTCGATGCTGATTTTTCGAACAAAATTTTCTTAGTGATGAAGCTCATTTTTCGCTTGGTAGATACGTTAACAAGCAAAACTGTAAAATTTGGGGCTCAAAAAATCCACAATTGATTGTAGAGAAGCTATTACACCCGGAAAAAGTCACTGTTTGGTGCGCATTGTGGTCTGGTGGTGCGATTGGGCTGTATTTTTTTGAGAACAACCAAGGACGAACCGTTACCGTCAATTCTGAACGCTATGGCCGCATGTTAACCGATTATTTTTTTACGAAAATCGAAGATTATGATCATGACAATATGTGGTTCCAGCAGGATGGAGCAACCAGTCACGTAACACAAGCAAATCGAGCTCTTTTGCAAGAGAAATTTCCTGGATGTGTGATTTTGCGATTGGCGGATGTCAATTGGCCTCCAAGATTCTGCGATTTGACGCCTTTGGATTTCTTTTTGTGGGGCTACGCGAAAGATCGTGTTTACGCAAACAATCCTCAAACTCTTGACGAATTGAAAACTAATATTCGCAATGTAATAGCCAAGGTACCGTTCGAAATGTGCCGGAAAGTCATTGAAAATTAACTCAAAAGGATCAAGGCCTGTAAGAAGTCCCGTGGAGGACATTTGAATGATATCTTGTTTTACTAAAAATGGCAAGGATCAATCTTTAAAATGAAATAAAAATTACATTACATTCCGAATATTATGTGTTTTTTTTTAAGTTTACTTTATCAAGCTCGAATTGGATAGCCCGTTATATTTAATTTGACAAAACGATTGATGAATACAAAATTTTGTTAATTCCACAACTTTCTTGTTAATAATGTCATTTTAAAATATTATCAGAATTAACTACAAACATTTTATCTACAAAATATTTGTTAAAAACGAGTGAAACAGTTTTTCCTCTGCAGGTATCTCGTATCGCAGAAGCAAATTTTACGAGCACAAGGGATGTATATACTCACAACAGCCGGGGTTAGGCAATAAATACGCTATTAAATATTTTCATGTCTTATTGAACACGTTGTTTGCTACTTTTCAAATTTCCATCAACAACTCGTTATTTATCCTAACGTTTCCAACAAAATGGCAATAGATGAAAATTATACGACGAATTCAGTGGGATTGAGTGTTCAACGATTTGGCTCAGCATCAAAATGTTAAATCCACCGTAATAAATATACGAAAAAAAATTTCATTAAATTGGATTTTTATCATTTTATAATTGTAAACAGATTCAGAAATTTCAAGTAAAGTACAATTTAGGGCTAAATGAAATTGTTGGCATACTTTTTACATGAGAAATAGAAATTATAAATTAAAACGTACTTGTAAATTTTACTAAGAAAAACCCTTTACTGACATTATTATTGCTATTAGCATCTGCGATAAAACGGAAAAGGGGCTGATGCTAACAGATGTTTGTTTTCGGTGTCACCAGTACAAAATTAGAGACGTCATAATTCATAATAATGTCAATAGCTCAAATAGGAGGTCTTTGTTAGTAGTGTTTATAATTTGAGTCACTACTTATATTTCTCATTAAAGTAGCATACAGCTAACCTGGAATAATCTTGTAATTACTCAGTCATTAAAACAATTATTGCGCATTAAGCGACAAATTAAGAAACTAAGTTAATCATAAAACGGTAAAAGCTTACGACGAGTGTAAAATGAAAATTGTTTTCTAACAAACTAAATTCAATTATTTTGTATCAGATGTCCAAAGAAATAAGAAGAATAAAATTTTTAACAGCTGGGATGGCATTTAATTAACGTTGGCAATACGCCCAAAACACCAATTTTTCTTTTGCAGACAGAGAAACTTTATTAAAACTGTTTTAATTACGGATTATTTTTTGTTATGTGGTTTCATTGAGAAATTAAAATTTTAGACACAATCGATAACAGATACTCCAATTGTTTCGTTTTCCACATCCTACTAATTAACTGAACTATAAGCATTAACAATTAGAACGGTGTTGAGTAGACAAGAGGGACCTGTTCTGTATAGACTATCAATTAGCATACTATTGTTTAGATCTAACATGTTTTAGACAATTAATTAGAACAATTGTTTTCTTTGAGGCGATCGGAGAAATTTTACTTCAAACCCTAAAGCTGTGTCTCACTGACTAGAACTAAGGGAAAAAAATTATTTAATTCTGAAACAATAAATTTACATTTAATGAATTTAACTAGGTAATAAATATTGTAAATAGAAAATAGATTATTCGGTAAATGTACACTAAATTTTTTTATCTAATTATTACAAAATAAACTAATTTTGTATTTTTTAAATAATTTTTGTATTTAATTAATATTTTATAGCTATTTGTGTTTTTATGGCTCATATATCTGTTCAATATTTTTCTCGGGTTTATGTTACTGCAGCGCAGCCTTTCTCTTGCACTCACACAGTTTTAAAATTGCAATTTGGAAAATTTGTAATAAATCGCTGACCAACTAGCTGACAGGTCAGTGATTTCATATTCAGAAAAAGTAGCGCTATATTTTATACCTTTTGTTATCTCTTAAACTACCTATAATTATTAGAGTTTTTTTTATACAATAATGGTACTGTGATGTCTGTTTTTTAATTTTTTGGTATTTTTGCGTTTCTGAGTACGTCATTTATTAACTCCGCTAGATAATTTTTTTCTTTTTTGACAATTTCTGGGGTAATACTTCCCTTTCCTGGTGCTTTACCTAATTCTATTTTTTTAAGTGTTTTTTCTGCTTCTAGTTTTGATTTTGTGTTTATTTTTTGCTTCTCTTTCTTCTTCCTTACGTTGGTCTTCTATTTCGTCATTTTATATTATTTTTTCAAGGTGTTTTTTTCATCTCTTCATTATTTTACGTTCTTCCGTTATGATGTTGCCGTTTTTATATTTAATATTCAATATTTATTTGTGTATTTACAGTTTATATTTTTCTTCAGTAAACTATATTTTTCTTGCGCGTATACCGCTGCAGCGCAATCTCTCCCTTCCTCTCACACAATTTCAAAATTGCAGTTTGTAAAATTCGTAATAAGTTCCAAATTTACCATTACCATCATGGCAGACCAATGATTCAAAATTCAGGAAAGGTAGAGGTACTATCTATTGTTATATCTCGGGTTCTCTTTAGCTATTACAGTTTTTATCTCTATTTTTTATACAACAATGGTACTGTGATGTCCGTTCTTTATTTTTTCAGTATTTTTGCGTTTCTGAGTACATCATTCATTAACTCCGCTAGTTTATTTTTTCTTTTTTTGATTATTTTTGGGGTAATAGTACCCTTCCCTGGTGCTTTACCTAATTCAATCTTTTCAAGTGTTTTTTCTATTTTTTCTTTTTTTATGGTTTCTATTTCGTGTTTATCTTTTGCTTCTCTACCTTTTTCTTTTTTATGTTCGTCTTATATTTTGTCATTTTATGTTATCTCTTTAAGGTGTTTGTTCTTTTTATCTCTATTATTTTATGTTCTTCCCTTATTATGTTACCGTTTTAATATGTATTTAATACTTTATATTTAGAAATAAAATAATAATTATTGCATATAATTATTATTCTACATCTATCTGATCAATGATTCCATATTCAGCAAAAATAGAAGTACCATCTACCAAATTTTAGCTTTTATTAAATACCTTTTGTTATCTCTCGGGTTATTCTAGTTTCTTCATTTCTATTTTTTTATAGAATATTGGTTGTGTGATGTCTGTTTTCTAATTTTGCAGAATTTTTGAGGTTTTAAGTACATTATTTATTAACTTCTTTAGTTTATTTTTTTCTTATTTGATCATCTTTGGTGTAATAGAATCTTCTCTTGGTGCTTTACCTAATTTTATCTTTTTAAATGTTTTTTTTTAATTTTTACTTCTTTTGTGGTTTCTACTTTGGGTTTATCTTTTGCTTCTCCTTCTTCCTTATGTTGGTCTTCTATTTTATTTCATTTTTATTATGATTTTATGTTATCTCTTTAAGATGTTCTTTCCATCTCTTTATTACTTTATGTTCTTTTGTTATAATGTTGTCGTTTTTATATGTATTTATTATTTTATATTTAGAAATAAAATAATAATTTTTGTATTTAATTGCATTTGTTATCTCTTGGGCTATCTATAGTACATATATCTATATCTATCTATTCTATATCTATCTGATCAATGATTCCATATTCACGAAAGGTAGAAGTAAGTACTATCTACCAAATTTCAGCTTTTATTAAATTCCTCTTGTTATCTCTTGGGCTATCTATAGTTATTACTTATTACAGTTCCTTTATCTCTATTTTTTATAGAATAGTAGTTGTGTGATGCCTGGCTTTTAATTTTTCAGAATTTCTGAGGTTTTGAGTACATTATTTATTAACTCTGTTAGTTTATTTTTCTTTTCTTTGATCATCTTTGCAGTAATGGCTTCCTGGTGCTTTACCTAATTTTATTTCTTAAGTGTTTTCTTTACTTTTACTTCTTCTGTTTTCAATTTTGTGTTTATCTTTTTCTTCTTTCTCTTTTTCCTGATGGTGGTTTTTTATTGCGTCATTTTATGTAGGTGTGTATGTAGATGGCACCAATATGTAAAATAACCGCCATCTTTGTGACCTTGAACATTATATTAGGTTATGTTTATGTATGTGTTTTAATAATTCAATGAAATTTACAACTTTTGTTATAGACACAATGTGTAAAAAAACAATTTTGTTGAATTCTGTCTATTTATCACCCTCTAACCCCGTCATCGTATAAAGTCATATTTTGCAAATGAAGCATAAATCACACTGCCCCAAACAAACACACAAAAAAACCCAAGTGTTTGAAAGGTCATAAGTCAGTTTCAGACGATCGAAAACTTCTCTTATCCTCACATCATTCAGAAAACACTAATATAATCATCATCTGGTTGTGATAGCTCCCAAATCGATCGTTTCCTCACCTGTTTTAACCCATCCTCGACTTGTTAATTGAGCGTCTCGTCAATTTTATCGCTTCTCCGGATTCGGAAAAACTCTCTGGCTTTACTTGCCCTAATTCGACTTAGTTCATCTGGAGATACCGCTGATGGCTTCACGTCTCCGCTTGATTAATCGTCACGCTTCTTTGGATAATTTACCAGGAAAACTGTCGACTGAAAAGGGAATGTGCTAGATTGAAGCGCTTAATACTATTGTCATAGAGTGACTAAAAAGCAAATTGCCAGAGGAAAAAAACAATTTTAAAGAAAATTTTATCTATTTATTTTTTAAGTGAATTTTGGCGGTAAAAAAACGGATAAAACTAAATATTATGTCTATTATTATGTATAGACATAAACAAGTAACATTTTAATCGTGTCTTAACATAAAAGAATAGCATTAAAATACTTTACAGGTCTTAATATAAAATTAAATATGTCCGACTGTTCTCATTAAGTTAAGAGTATTAAGACATTACGACATAATAATACTGAAAATGCAAATATTTTGTATTATATAGGACGTTACATAAAAATATATTCAACAATTCCTACTCGTATATTATAATACATAATTATTATGTTTTGTAATTGTTATACATAATGTTTGGTATTATAACACGAGTTATTATGCATCAACACAAATTAACAAAATTATGTTACAACAGTAGCTAATTTTAGCTTTAAAAAAGGCTTAAATACAATCGTTAATATATCGATTATTCAAATAATATTCTACCATCTCTAGGATTTGGCTCGTTAAGCCATAAAATGTCAGCGTTATTATGTAATAACGTAAAATTCCCACTCGATTGAAAACTTAAATGTTCACCCGTTGCAAATCCATCATCGTCTCTTTAAAAATTAGCTCAGTGTCATTTTCTAATCCTGTTCCTTAGACTCCTTTAGGGCAATAAATTCCGCATCTGAGTGGTATGTGGCATCGGATCGTCGAGAGGACAGCCTGACAAAGGATAATCTCGTCGTAAATCATATCGCTGTCAGTCTTGTCTTAAGCAAAAACAAGAGTAAACGCTGACTGGGCGGAATTACGCCGGACAAGAATAGCGTCAAGACAACATCACTACAACTTGTCAAGTGCCACCGGAGCTCATATGTCATTCGCATTAATAAATTGCCAACGCTGTGTTCACAATTTAGCCCCGTCAAAGAGGGAAAAAAATCGAGCACCAATCGAACTCACAATCTTACGAGTTATAAAGCTTAGAAGCTCTCAGTTCGGTAAATTGGAAATTTGTAGTTATTAAGATTTTGCTTATTTTGTGTTTGTCCTAATTTAGTGGACATCTTGATGAAGTTCTCCTCGTCACTTCAGGGAGATAACTTACAAGATTAGTAAACCCTCCTGTTAGCTTACAGCTTCAGTTCCTGTCTAACAATTTAATTACATTATGAGAAAATATTGAACAGCAAGAGATACAAACATTCATTTTAATAAACTTATTTAAGCTCGGAGAGATTACGACACACTTCCGACCTGGAAAATCGGAGCCGAGAAAATCGTTTTTTTTCTCAGAGCTTAATGAGAAAACTTAAATATGGTTGTAACCCTATTAAAAATTTTAACATGATTTTTTTCGCAATTACACTTAAAAACACTGAAATTTCTTTAGAAATTTACTCAATTTACTGGAAGACTACATCTTGGAAGTTTCATTTATTTATAAACTGTCTACAAAGACGGTTATTTTGGCTTAAGAAGAGTTGGATTAATAACGAATATTTAATTTCGTTATTTATTTAATTTATTATGTTGTACATACGATAACAATAATTGATAAATAAATAACTCACTAATATCGTCTACGATTCAATTCAATTATTTTGCTTCCAAAAATATCGCTCTCTTTTACTTGCTTGTCTGGTTCTTACTACCTGACTGACTGTACGGTTAATGATTTCTCTCCTTATACAGCGTGTTCCTTAATGATATGCGAATATTTAAGGGTGTGAATTTACATGAAAAATTAATGTTAGTTTGCTTTATAAAAATGTTTCTTTACGAAAACTCGGGGTGTTGAATTTAAGCAAAAAAATGGAAATTAATTAATATTTTCAGAACCGTTGCAGATATTTCAGTGATATTTAGTACGTAGTGAAAGTTAATAAATTTCAATGCAAAAAGAATTTTTAGCTTTAACAGTGGCGTGCGAACAGGTATTGACTTCGATATTTTTTAAGAAAAAAATGGTACGCCAATGATTTTTTTCCAAATAAAAATAATTTTTGAATTCCCCGTTCAATTTAAAACATAAGATTTCTTTGAGTTGTTTTCCTTCGATGTGCCATTTTCGAGTAAAAAAATAAAAACCGTTCTATTGTCCGAGAAAATTAATGTAATAATTGAAGAATGTAATTTAGCAATAAATATCTAGTTGCTCTGAAATATGTCACTGGCTTTGGACATCTGACTTCCACTAGTAAGTCTCTGTTATTCAAATCTGATCGCTGTGACATCTTCTTCATTCTTTAGTTTTTACAATCTTGTTAATAATGGTGAATTATTCAAATGCAGAAAGGGCGGAAATGCATTACGTATATGGCCTTGCCGACGGTAATGGTGAGCGAGCCAGACGTATTTATCACCAGAGATATCCCAGTCGTACTTTGCCAGATAGTCGAACCTTTTCTAATATTTATCGTCGTCTTGTTGAAACTGGTTCTGTCCGATAAGGAAAATCTGAACGTAGACCTCTAAGTGTGAAATTAAGGAAGCAGTGCTGCACGAAGTTGAAGAACATCCTGAAACAAGTACGAGGAAGAGCGCTAGACACTTAAATATTTGCCATCAAATTGTTTGGAGAATTTTAGTGGATTTTTTGTTATATCCTTAACATATTTTAAGAGTACAGGCATTACTTCTCATTGATTTTCCAAGGCGTGTAATCTTTTTTCAGTGGAATCTTCAAAATATTACACAAAATCCGCAATTTGAATCAATGATTCTGTTCAAGAACGAAGCTAATTTTTCTCGAAATGTCATTCTGAATTTCCACAATAATCATTCATGGGCAGAAGAAAATCTTTATGCCGTAATCGAAACCCATTTCCAACACCAATTTTTGGTTAGCGTATGGGCAGGAATTATTAGCAACAATTTTATTGGTCCATTCTTCTTGCCGGGACTACTTGACGGACAGACCTACCATAATTTTCTTCAACAACAGTTGCCTTTGCTGCTTGATGATGTTCCGTTAGCAATAAGAAACAATATGTGATACAAGCATGATGGTGCACCAGCGCATTTCAGTGTAGCGGTTTGTAATTATTTAAAAACTCTTTATCCAAATTGTTGGATTGGCCGCGGTGAGTCGCAAGAATGGTCACCAAGGTCCCCAGACCTCAACAGTTTAGATTTCTTTTTGTGGAGCTATCTTAAGACACTAGTGTACACAATTCCCATTAACATTGTAGAGGAATTAAGAGAAAGAATAGTTGCAGCTTGTGATAGAATAAAAAACACTCCAGGGATATTTCAACGAGTGAGCAATTCCATGACAAGGAGGGCTGAAGGATGCATACTAAGTGAAGGGGGCCATTTTCAACAATTTTTGTAATTATTTCGTTGGTTTTAATGTTATGTTTATGTTGTCAGTTGTTGTTGTTCATTACTCCTAATGTATTTAATTTTTCCAATGAAATTAATAAAATTTTGCAAGTTTTTTTACTCAAAAATGGCGCATCGAAGGAAAACAACTCAGAAGAGAGCTTATGTTTTAAATTAAACGGGAAATGCAAAAATAATTTTTAATTGGAAAAAACCATTGGCGTACCATTTTTTTCTTAAAAAATATCAAAGTCAATACCCGTACGCATGCCACTGTTAAAGCTAAAAAAAATTTTTTGCATTGGCAAATATGGACCTTTATTAACTTTCACTACGTACTAAATATCACTGAAATATCTGAAGCGGTTCTGAAAATATTAATTAATTTCCATTTTTTTGCTTAAATTCAACACCCCGAGTTTTTGCAAAGAAACATTTTTATAAAGCAAACTAACATTAATTTTTCATGTAGATTCACACTCCTAAATATTCGCATATCATTAAGGAGCAGCCTGTATAACCATACGTCCTTTCAGAATGTGTTCCAAAGTTTGTTGATTTTTCTCCACTCAGAAGAAGCGATGGCTCATTCTTCTCGATCGGTCTATAGGCGTGGTTATTAATAATTTCAACGCTCGACGCAATATTCTGATATTTTTTTGAATTATTTACTCGAAACTGCCTCTCTTTTATTCTTATTTCGAAATGTTTGTAACATTATTAATGCTTTTGTTATTTTTCGCATCGAATCGAGTTAAATTGATTTTTAAGCTCAGCTTATCAAACCAAAATATTTGAAATTGGTTGAAGTTTTATTGAAACAATTCAATTTCGTTAAAAGACAAGAGATGGCAAAACTTTTCCCAATTAGGTTTAACATTGTCCAAGTTGGGCAAATAAAATTATAAAAAATCAATTCTTTGAGTTCACCAAACGATTCAATTTCGGCTAAAAATACCAAACTCCTCGAATATTTTTATACGAGATAAATTTAGATGCCGTTGACTCATCTAAAATACAACAAATAAATCATATGGGATTCTGCATGAATGGCATTTGCGTAACATCACTAGATAATAACCACGTTCTATTTCCTCCTCTCAGCTCAGAGAAATTATTTTTCTTTTAACGAAACATTCAAATCGGCGAAAGTTAATCGCAATTCTATTTATTTGTCGATCGAGTCTTTAAATAATCTACGAACGGATGGTTTTCATATAACATTAAATTCATAATAAACACACTTTTCAATTGGATAATCAAATTTTATTGATTCCATAACAAATACAAAATTGAGTGTACAAGGAAATATTAAAAATTTTCAAAAAATAAAAATAGAGGAAACTAAATTATAGCTTGAATAACAAGTTTTGAATTGATTTATGACTAGTCTTAATCTTTTATTCACAAATAAACAAATGTAGGAAGTCTTCAAAATCCACAAAGCTTGGAGAAGCGTTTATCTATTTAGAACGTTTATAGTCAGAAGAACAAAGCATTTTCTTTGAACAATTTCAATTATGTTTTACCTACCACAAAATATTTAATTAGATATGTTTACGTTTATTTCATTACTTTTTCATATTTTATTTATATTATATTAATTTTTATAGCAACAAAAATATTAGTTCAGAATCTTTATTATTTCAAAACAGTTTTTTACTAAACTTTTTATAAAGTATTTTATGTAATAATAAAATTTCTCTATGTAGTTAACCCAATATCACAAAAATAAGAATTGGGGGACATTTATTTATGTTGTAACACAATAACAATTTTGTTTAGTTATGTTTATGTATTGTTACGTAGATTTTGAAATAACAAAAAGAGAAAGAGTGAAGTGGAAAATGATTACGACACTTTTGAATAAATACTGAAAGGAAGTATGATTATATAAGGAGGGAAGACATTGACCTGCCAGTTTGAGTGAAACTCGACAGCGATTAAAGTGAGCGATATTCTCGAAAGCGAGGACAAACGCAGTTACTGTGTAAATATCGAATTACTAAATTATTGTTGTGTGTATCTGTGTATTAGTATATATAAATTATTTATTATTAATCCAGAAGAACCCCAAGTTTATACATACATTTCCGTACAATATTAACTCATCCTACAATCTATAATAGCAAATATTTGTATTTTAAGTAGTATTATGTATTTTGAAACATAATAATTTTATAGTTGTATATCTTAACACAATAGGAATTGCTGTATATATTTTTATGTTAAGTGTAATCACTATGTAAAGGTAATTTGTTTACGTATAGGCATGCATATTGACAGACATAACATTTCTCACTTTTATGCGTTTTATTAGAGTCAAAATTTGTTACAGATTTTTTGCTAGACATATTTTTATGTTAAAACATAATAACATAATAATTAGTAAAGTAAAAAATGAAATTGAAGAATCTAATACCGGAAAAAAACAAAAAAGGCTACAAGAAGCTAAAGAAACAAACCTAGCAAACGCTAAAAGGAAAACACAAAAGAGAAGAAGTAAATTTGAAAGTAAGTAAAGTGATTTATTCTGACAATGATAAAACGTTAAGAATGATTTAATCTTCTATAATCTTGTTACAAATCCAATAAGTGATAATAAGGGTAAGAAGAAAATGTCTAATATTCCTGAAAAAAACAGAAAAGCAAGAAGAAAAGGAAGAAAAAGTTGGTAATACAGAATGTGATGAAGAGAATGAAATGACAGCTGCACAGATTAAAATACGATCTCATGGTGAACTTCTCGTAAATGAGCAAAGCTCGGAAATTCAGAATAAGTAAGAAGAAAAATTATGAAGAATTGGAGAAGTCTGAAGTAGCAAATTGGATCTTTTGCTAAAGTTTTGTGGTGAAACTACTGACAATTTTTTTTGTGAAGTAATTACCAGACATAGGCATCGAAATGTCACGCAGACTCACTGCACTCGCTTGGAGTCAGCTCGAGTCATAAGCGTCGGATCTAGGCTTGCCGTGTGTAACCGTGTTATATATATTATTAACATATATATTACAGGAAAATTATAATTAGAAAGTAAAATCCGAGAGACAACGGATAGTAAATTCGTTAAATAAGTAGGAAGCTAATAAGTCGGTCTACTTCGGTGCACGCGCCAATGTGTAGCGATCACTCCGTTTGGATTTCCCGCCGTGACATTTCTGTGCCTAAGTCTGGTAATTACATAACCCGGCGCATCCACCATTTTTGTTAAACTCTCAATTTTAATAGTTATTACATAACTAGTTGAATAAAAGCATTAGAAGAGTACTCAAGCGTGAAGACTGCAGATAACGAGGGCGTAGCCTGAATTGAAGAGCACAATATTATTTATCTACTCTTGTTAGAAATTTTAGAAAATTCGTAATAATATTTTAATTTTTTTTTATAAAGATTTCAGCAGAACATTATTATTTACATTTTTACTTCTACATTTTTTAATAGTTTTAATTACTTAACAAATAATCAGTGTTTTTTTATGGTAGACAGTTCTTAAAAAAAGGCTTTTTTGTTGAAATATTTTTTTGAAATGTGCGGAAAGTATAGAGTGTTTTCCAAAGATAATCAAGTGTTTATAATAAAAATATTTGTTTAAAAACTAAAATGACTCTATAGTGTAATGAATCGAAAGGGCTTACTGCTCAAAACCTAAAATTGCGCGCCAAATTTCAAAATTTATTGAAAATAGCCAAAAGATTGTGATTGTCATGTGAGAGAAAGAAAAGAACACTATACATCATGAAATAGAGAAATTAAAAATAGATTAAACAATAACAACGCTCAAGCAACTTTCTGTTTCGGCATTTTTAAACAGGTTTACTTTAGGAAGGACCGGATAAAACTTTTCCAAACTGGTTCCATATCTGCTTCTTTAGCGTTAAGTAATATCAACTACAAAACGTTTCAAAATTTTCTGTTAAAAATTGATGTGTTATTTGTTATTCAAGAACACTATTGTACGAATTCTAACATAATTTGTTGGACAATCTTGTCATGGTAAACAGTAACGTGACTGTTTTAAACAATCTGGGGCACCTACACGATGCACACAAGAAACTTTAGAGTTTCTAAAGAGACAGATAATTGATTATTCAATTGTTGCTACACCTGTTCAAAAGGAAAATTGCTGGAACTAGTCAAATCGTGTCAGGAGGCCGGCATTTTTAACAGTTTTTACTATAAATGAGATATACTTTGAGGAAAAAAATACGTTCTTTAATTTTCTGATCTTTTATCATGACAAATGGTGGTATTTATCAAAGACATGTGTTTGATGTTAAATTCTTAATTGATTTCTCTAATAAGCTTGTTTCCTACAATTTGCATGCATTACATCCCTACTTCCCTGTTATTACAATCTCGAGCATGAGAAAGCTGGAAGCGAATTCGGTGATAAATAAATTAAAACAGTCTTAGCTTAAATTTCGGCTTTTATCCCTTCTTTCTGCAGGAAAAACTTTAGGGAAAAGGTCGGTCTATTTTTACTCAAATCCTTCCTGATTGTGTATCTAATTAGCAAAATCCGTTGAGAGCTAAATTAATAAAAGATTCATATCAGCATGAGTCAAATCGAGCATTTGATAGTTTGTATTTCACTAACGTCGGAAATTACAAACACGAATGTGATTTGAATACAGTACCGATCACACAATCTCCGTTCTATAGGTTTTGTCAAAGACGTCTTCACCTTGGGTAAAAGACGACACAATTCTATTCATATTTGACGGCGTGCAAAATAAATTTCTTTCTGCCAAAGCCGTACAAAGGTACACAGATTTTTAATGAAAGCAGCTAATATAAATGTGGCTGAAGTCATCAAAAAAGCTAACTAAATTGTTTGACAACAATAAATAACCAACTCGATGTTTACACTAAAATAAATAACCAATTTTCACTCACTTATCTGGTTTTCACTAACTGACTAACTGTCCGGTCAACGTCTCCCCTTTTTAATAATCAAACGTCTTTGCTAGAAGGTGCCAAATGTTTTATGATCTTTCTAGATCCAATTGGAAATCAGTCTTTCAACGGATATATTATTGATTTCGGCGAATTTCACGTCTTTCGTCACGATATTTTTCTAGTATTTTCTGGAGCTATTTACTCGAACTTTCTCTCATTTTTATTTTCAAAATTTTTGGTGAATTTCTATAATTTCGAAATTTTTAATGCTGTCATTCCTCCACTGAATGGTAGTCACAGTTATTCTCGTTTTTGTTTTGAGGTCACTCCGAATTATGATTAAATAATGGTCAAAACATGGCTTTTAAATATTTAATAAAGTTTCCCTGGAGGGTTCTGTACAATGGGTGAAATTTGCATGCAAACTCCGCGCATTTTGCAAATAAACCCATGAAATATGTACGGATTTTACCCAACTATTATTGCATTTTTCATTCTAGCTGGTCCAGATTTCCATCCCGGCAATTTAGCCCTCCGAGGGTTTATTGTGGTCATTTGAAATAATTCCGCTGAAAAATGTAATAAATGAAGAAGTGGAGGTATTAATATTCGGGCAAACGAGTGTTTTCCTGGAGGAGCAAATTGAATTCATAAGAGGAGATTAAACGGAGCTCGACTCAACATCGATAAAAACGTAATCATGAAGCCACTTGCGCGGTGGCTAAATTAGCAATCTGTTATCGAGGTAGAAAGGGAGGTTGCTGAATCTATCCGAGATTGAAACTGTCAATACTCGAATGGATTTCGTTACGCCACCACAACTCTAATTAATTTACTCACATTTTGGCACTGTTCCAGTTGTAATTATGAAATATTTTAGGGTTGCAATTTAGGGTTGTTTGAAAGGAAGGTGGTTTACGTGAACGTCTTATTATGTCTTTGAGCTAACGTGGAATGAGGTCAGGTTTGCAATATCGCAAATACAATACTTGTTAACATACAGGATATATCGCTTGAGAGACAATAGGTAGAGATAAAGCTGAAACAGGGAGTGCCCTGAAATGACTTCAGCTAAACGAAATGTACAGAAAGAAGTTTAATAAGCGGAACTCGGTAAATAGGTCTTAAACTTGACCTGACTCCATTTTTCAGAACTAATTTGGAGCAAATCTTTAACAAGAAAATAGACAAAAGCAATATTTGGCAGTTTTGACATTTAAAGAGTGGCGTTCTGTAATATGCTTAAGTGCTAATTTCAAGTTGAGATAATACTGTTAGTACCTTTGGAATTTCTATGGAAAATTAAATGGATTTGGGGTTGTGATTGGTATTGTCTTAATTTGAAATTAGTCCATTAGAATTTATAAAAAAAAGAAAAATGTATAATTTTGTTCACAGAAACGTTTGTTTCAGGACATTGACTACGACGGCTTCCGTAAGTTCCTCGACACGTTCCTGGAAGTGAACACACCGGAAGAGCTATGCCGCCATCTTTTTTTATCATTTGTTCGGAAGGGGGTAAAAGTCGAAGGTAAAGCGTTTAAAGAAATGGCCGTACTTAGTTCAACCACTGCTTGCGCTCCTATCACTTCTCATAACAAAGGTAACCATTTTATGTGTTTTCATAATTTAATGGAAAACCGAATTTCGTTGGTATTCATCGAGAAATTCATCATTAAAAGGATAGACGACGCCGTTTTACCAATCCTCTTCGAGCTTGAAAGCTTAGCAAATAAAAATGGCGACGGCTTTCCTAAATACGGACATGTCGATGTGTTTAATGCTCCTTACAAGATGTATAAAAGCCTTTGCCGAGAAATTGTTCTGTTCGCATATTGTTATCACAAGGGAAAACCCACCCTAATCCCTCATTTGCCTATCTATAGAGCCCATAAACAGGCACAACCTTTGTCCCCACAACCGATGAAATAAGATTAAAGCACAGCTCAAAACTAACTTTGCTAAGTTTGAGAAGAATCTTGTTAAAACTACTTTACAAAATGTAGTTAAATTTAACTAAATGCAACATTTTTTAAAAAAGGTACCTACTGAGTGCAAGCTTAACTTCATTCTTTATAAATTTATTTAACTACAGTTTTAACTAAAATGAAAATCTAGATAGTATTATTTAACTATTTTACTATAACTTTTAAATTTTTGCTATTTCAGCACTATTTGCTACTATTAAATATAAACTGATCAACAATTGAAGTGATCCACTACAAAAATTGTTAATTATACAAGATTTATTCTTAATATGATAACGTTACAATTGTTATTATTATATGTTTTTTAGAGGTAACAGGTTACAGGAACAATTAAATAAATGATTTGACTTTAATCCGACGTTTCGACTGTTTTTTATTACAATACAATAATTTTATTTGATTGTTTTCTGTCAGCTGTTAAAGCGATAGATATGGTTGCTCGACTAATTAAGTATATATGTTTTATTTTATTATAACTATGACTTAAATTCTCGAAAAAGACAGTAATAAAAAACAGTCGAAACGTCAGATTAAAGTCAAATCGTTTATTTACGTTAATTGTTCCTGTAACCCATTACCTCTAAAAAAAAGATTTATTCTTGTTTTTTGTTATTCTTTTGTACTCTTTTGCCTATCTGAAGTATTTTATGGTCTATCTAGTGGTAGTTTTTAGGTGTTAATTTTAAAAACGGGCTTTTTTGCAGTTTTATCTGACAAAACAAGCAAAATGAGAATTTAACTGAGTGTCTTTTTTAGTAATATTAAAACTGACACCTTAAAAGTATCATTGAGGGTGACTTATCTTTAATTTCTAATGCTTCAACAGCGTTTATCTGACCAAAAGGAAGGGTTATCTCATCGCGAGGTAGCGCAAATTTTTAATGTGGCACATGGGGTAATCAATAGAGCCATTAGTCGCTTTCAAGAATGTGTAACTCCTCGTTTCAGATGTGATGGAGGTTGTGCACGCAGTCTAACTCCAAGGCAATCTCGTTTTTTACAAATTACTCCTCGCCGAAATTCTACCTACAACTCTACTCGGTTAAATAAAGCGCTACGACGAGTTACAGGAGTAGTTATTTCTACTCAAACAGTTTGACAAAGGCTACACAAATATGGCAAAAGCCTAGAAGACGTGTGCCATGCCCACTGTTAACCCGGTAACATCGAGTACAACGGTGACATTGGGGAGAAGCTCATTTGAACTGAACCCAAATGGTCCCGTTGTATGTTTCCAGATGAGTCGCGATTTACCCTTTATCGTTTGGATGGGCGTATTAGAGTGTGGCGACGCCCGAACAAAACGTACCGTGAAGAAATGCGAGAGCACAGGGTACGTTTCGGAGGAGGTGGTGTTACTCTTTGGAGGGACATTATTTTTAACGGCCGCACAGAGATTGTGGCACTAAGAGGGTTATGCATAATTGCACAACATTATAGGGATATGTGTATTCTACCGATTGTAGTTCCTTTTGCCAATAATTTTGGAAATGAGCTTGTGTTTGTAAATGATAGTGCACGACCGCACCGTGCTCGGATTGTGAACAATGTTCTTAATGCACATATGGTATTGAAAGAATGCTGTGGCTGGCACGATCTCCTGATTGCAACCCCATCGAACGTCTATGGTCGTATATAGAGCACAGGTTATCAGAACAAGATGTCCAACCAGAAGCTTTTGAGGAGCTTCAAAACATGTTGGAACAGGAATGGGAAGCAGTGCCTCAAGAAGTCATCAATAATTTAATAGAAAGTATGTCTAGGAGATGTATAGCTGTCTATAAGGCTAGAGGTAGTTCTACTAGATATTAATTTATACAATATGTAAATACAATATGTGTTTACAAAATATTGCTAGGGGTATTTACTGTTTTTGTAAAAAGTTGAATAAATAAATAACCAAATATACTGATCTACGATGTTGCGATGCATGTATACCTTTCTTTTATTACTCGGCTTATATTTTAATAACGGTTTATTAAAGAAATATGATGTATGAAAATGAAAACATCGCTTTATAGAGTGGATCACTTCAATTGTTGAGTAGTTTACTAGTTATTTTCTTAAACAACAGTTTAAAAATAACAAAAAATAACACTGAAAGTAACAAGTTTTTTAATTGTTATTTGAAAATAACAGTAGCAAGTGGTAACAATTATTAAAAATAACAGTTTTTGTCATTACTACTCGAACTAGATTAAAAGATTAATTTGAGCCGGAAAGTCAGAACTGGTCATTAGTGATGGGCTGTTATTTTATAATCGTTTTATGTTACTGTTAATTTGTATATTATTAATCTGTTATATGTTATGTAACCGTTAATCTCAACTTTTAAAAATTGAAACTAATGATCTGAACTCCTAAATTTTCTTGCAATAATTGCAAAAAATATTTCAATTATAAATGTTTAATGTTCGCTAATTTAGCAGTGTTTGTTGTTATTAAATATACTAGTTATTTTCTCAAATATCAGTTTAACACTAAGAGAAGTTAAGATTTTTGAAAAATCCAGTTTGAAACTAACAGTAACTAAAAATAGCAAGTATTCTTAACAGTTTTTTTTTAAACTAACAGTAACAAGTGGTAACAGTTATTAAAAAATAACAGTTATCGTCATCACAACTCTTAACATATTAAAAAATTACTTTAAACCGGAAAGTCAGAATAAATTGTCATTAGTGACGAGCTGTTATTTGTTCATCTGTTATTTACAAATAACAATAACAAATTGTTATTTTGCTAAAAAAATAAAAAAGATTGTTTAAACTGTTATTTTGAAATAAAAAGTAAGATAGTAACAAGTGATAATAACTATTAAAAAATAACAGTTTTTGAGATTACTCCTTCTAGTAGATTAAAAGATTAGGCCAGAACTGGTCATTAGTAAAGATCTGTTATTTTTCTATCCATTATTTTATTACTGTTATTTACAGACAACAGTAACAGACTGTCATTTCACTTAAAAAATAACAGTTATTTGTGTCTAAATTATTATTTTAAAGTAACTATTATTTCAAGAATAACGATTATTTTAAACAATTGACCAGTATTGTTAAAGCGGTAACTAAATATATTTAGTTATTATAGTAACAGGTAGTAACATTTATTAAAAAATAATAGTTTTTGCCATCACTTCTCCTAACAGATTAGAAGATTAGTTTAACCTGGAACTGGTCATTAGTGATGGGCTGCTTTTTAACTATTGTTTAACTGTTATTTACAAATAACATTACCAGACTGTCATTTTGCTTAAAAAATAACAGTTATTTGTGTCTAAACTATTATTTTAAAATAACTAGTTATGATAGCAACAGAATAAAGATTATTTTAAATAAGGGACCAGCATTGTTAAAACGGTAACGGAATATATTTATTTAATAAAGTTACAAGTGGTAACAGCTATTAAAAAATAACAGTTTTTGTTATCACTACTTCTAGCAGATTAAAAGATTAGTTTAAACTAGAACTGGTCATTAGTGAAGGGCTGTTATTTTTTATCTATTATTTTATAACCGTTATTTACAAAACAACAATAACAGATTGTCATTTCGCTTAAAAAATGACAATTATTTATGTCTAAACTGTTATTTCGAAATAACTCTTATTTCAAGAATAACGATAATTCAAACAATTGGCCAGCATTGTTAAAGCCGGTAACGGAATATATTTAATTATTAAAATAACAGGTGGTAACAGCAACAGCTATTAAAAAATAACAGTTATTTGTGTCTAAACTTTATTTAATTTAAAAGTATTGTTATTAAAAATAAGTACAATTATTAAAAAATAACAGTTTTTCCCATTACTACTCCCAACAGATTAGAATATTAGTTTAAGCTGGAACTGCCGTTATTTACAAAATAACAATAACAGACTAACATTTTGCTTAAAAAATAACAGATATTGAGGCCTATTCTGTAACATTCTGTCAAAAATAACGGGTAGGTTAAAAATTTCATTTTAGCAATTCTGTTAAGAAATTAACCGAATTTGCTAAAATTAACAATGCAGGACAAGTTATTACCTAACAGAAGTCTACTAAAATATTACTCTATAATATACAAAATAAAACTAACATACTTTAGAACAGACTAACAGAAAATAACAACTTTGGTTAAAAAAATAAAGAAGCCGTTAAATTTTTACTTTTATCAGAATACGGTACAGAATAGCTTTTATTTTCGTCTAAACTGCTATTTCAAAATAACTATTATTTCGAGAATAACGATTATTTCAAACAATTAACCAGTATTGTTATAGTGGTAACAGAATATATTTAGTTATGATAGCAACAGTTAATAAAAAATAACAGTTTTTTCTATTACTACTCCTAACAGATTAAAAGATTAATTTAATCTAGAACTGGTCATTAGTAATGGGCTCTTATTTTTTTAACTGTTATGTTATAACTGTCATAACTGGACAAAAAATTTGGATCTGAACTGTTACTTTTAGTCTAACTGTTATTAAAAGTAGTTAAACAACACTTCCAACTACTTGTAGTTAATTATTTAAGAACAGTGTTCAAGACAGATACATATTAATCTCATTATGTTTAAGTTTAAGCCAGAAATGGTCATTAGTGATTGGCTGTTATTTGTCTATCTATTATTTTATAACTGTTATATACAAAAAAACAATAGCAGACTGTCATTTTGCTTAAAAAAATAACAGTTATTTGTGTCGAAACTGTTATTTCAAACAACTGACCAGTATTGTTAAAGTGGTAACGGAATTTATTAAGTTATAACAGTAACAGTTATAAAAAATAACAGTTTTTGCCACTATTCCTCCTAACACATTAAAAGATTAGTTTGATCTAGAACTGGTTATTAGTGATGGTTGTTATTTTTTTAACTATTATTTTATAACTGTTTTTTCAATAAATTTTTTTTTGTCTAAACTGTTATTTCTAGTCTAACTGTTAATAAAATTAGTTAAACAACATTTTTAACTACTTCCAGTTAATTGTTTAAGAACAGTGTTTAAGAGAGAAACTTACTAATCTCATTATGATCAACGAAAAATACAATTTACCAACTAAATAATAATTGAAATGACTTGTAATTTAATTATTGCTTTGCGCATTCGAAATAACTGACATTTCCCAGGGAAAATGCAATTTTCGAAATTTTTGGTGATTTGTCTGTGTCATTCGCTCACAATAGCTTTCTTGTTTACATTTCACCGTGCGACGTTTTTATGAGCAATTTTCACCGGAAACAGCTCAAGATTACGAGGTTATTAAACATGTTCAATTTGATGGCTTTCTTAATTGCGCCAAAACTGTGTTTGCTCGTTATGTCAGGTAATAATTGGAATCGTTGCGTTTTAATTGAAATCAAATTGAGTTTTTTAGTGTTAAATTGAGTGAAAATAAGAAAAAAAGAAAAGTTTTCAGGTGGGAAGTAACAGTTGAAAAGATGAAAGAATTTTCGAGTTAGGAGAAGAATTACTTTGAAACACATCAAACTTATTTTAAAATGTCGCACGACTCGACCATCTGTACTAAAACCAACTTAATCTCAACACTTCAACTTGTTTTTTGTTTGCTGTATTTTCGTTTAAGTTTAAGCCGCGACTTAAGCTCTCTCTTCGGAGCTGTAAACACTTTTTGTTTCTACAAACAACAACAATTTATCACGGAACGGCTTTCATTAAACTGCTATTAACTAGGCGGGTTTAAATTAAAATTGGGGGTGGGAAAAGGTGGATGCAACGGGATTTTTTAATACTGTTATAGAATATTTTCGAAATTTCTAAAATTTTTATAAGAAATATACCGAAAATACACACTAAACAATTTATAATAAGTATTTACAATGTAACAAAATTACAAATTCTAGATAATATAAAAATATAAACTATATGAGATATCTACGTTCTGATTTTTTTGTGATTAGTTAATTTCGAGAATTAATTAAATGATTATTTCAATTTTTCAACAGACCTTAAACACTCGGAAAATATGAAACCTGTGAAACACCACTAAATCTATGTTTTTCCCATTCTAAATTATATAAAAAAGGACCAACTCCTAGCCTTGTAGAGGATATTACTTAATTTTTTGTTTTTTTTTTACTTCCAATCGAGGTTTATTAACGTTTTTGTTCTAACATTCTTTTGTTTTTTTCTAATATTTTTTAGTACTTCTTATTTTATTCACGTCTTTCTTCAAGTTTTCAATGTCCTTTTGTTTATCTTGAATTTTTTTGTTCATCTTTCTCTTCCATTCGTTGCTTTTTAGGCTCCTCTAGAATCATACTTTTTAAGAAACTTTTTGTTTTTTTAGAATTCTTTATTTTTTTTAAACAACTTTTTCAAGAGTTTTCTGTTTAGAGTTTTCTAAATTTTTTAAGACAGTTTTTTGCTTTTTGTTCTTTGCTAATCTTTGTTTTTTAAACTCTTTTTCTAGAATTCTCCATTTCTTCCAGATAGCTTGTATTAATTTTTTCTAGAATTTTCTGTTGCTTATTGTTTTTCAAATTCTTCTGTTTCTTCAATTTTTAAGCTTTCCTAGAATATTTTCATATTCTTTTTTCAGCTGATGTCTTTTAACTTCTCAAATTTTTATTAGTCTTTTTCTAATAAACGTTCTTTTTTTTTAAATTGTAACCTTTTATAAAATCGTTTTGGTTTTTCTAGTTTGAAAAATACGATTGTAAAAGAAGAAAAAGCCACTACTAAAGCTACAAAAGTTAGTTTTTCTTCTTTTCCAATCGTCGTTTTTTAAACTCTTTAAGAAAATTTTGTTTTCATAGAATTTTTCATTTCTTTCAGACAACATGTAGCAACTTTTTTAGTTTTTGTTGTATTTGTTGTACAAATTGTTATTTTTAAAATTTTTTTAGAATTGTCTATTGTTCTTTTTTTTTGTTTGTCTTTCTCTTCCATTAAAAATAACAATTTTTTAAGCTCTTTAAGAATCACATCTTCTTTTTCTACAATTTCTTTTTTCTTTTATAGTTCTCGTTTTTCAAATTTTTTAAGTATTTGTTTGTTCTTCTAGAACCCTCCATTTCTTCCAGACTACATATATCAACTTTTTCAGAGTTTTTTTATTATTCTTTTCAACAAATCCGTGTTTTCTATTTTTTTGTTTTTTTGCCAATCGTTGTTTTTTAAAATTTCCCGTTTCTTCCAGAGACGGAACGTCTTCTACAATTTTTTGATTTTTTTTATTAGTTGCTGTTTTTCAAATATTTTTTAAACATTCTTTTGTTTTTCCAGATTTTTGTTTTGTCTTTTTAGCCGACATTTTTAAATTTTTCTTTGAAATTTAATTTTGCTGTTTTTAACTAATTGTCATTGTTCAAATTCTTTTTTTTACCAATTTTTAAGCTCTTCTAGAATCTTTTCTGACTGTTTAGATTATTTACGTGTCTTTTTTCAGCCGACGTCTCTCAACTTTTCAAATTTTTGTTATTCTTTTTCCACCAATCGTTCTTTTCAAAAATTTTATTTTCAACTTCCTACAAAATTCTCTTGTCTTTTTCTAGGTTTTTTTTCATTGTTCTTTTTTGTTCTCTTGGACGTAGTATACCAAGTTCTCCTATAATCTTTCTTTGTTTTTCAACAATTTCTGTTAATTTTTTCTTATCTGTTGTATTTTAACTTTTCCCATAAATTTTTTGTTTTGTTTGTTTTTTTTTCACAAAACGTTGCGTCCTAAATTATTTTAATTCTTTCAAACGACTTTAGACTCTTTTACATTTTTCCTCACTTTCTCTAGAATTTTCTATAATTCTTTTTTTTTTTTTTTCTAATTAAAGCTAATGCTATTGACTGCCTTTTTTCCTAATAATCTGCTTTTTACGTATACTTGTAAAAAAGACGGTCAATAGTGTCAGCTCGAGACTGATCTCAAAGTATTTGTGTCACAATTACTTGTAAATTATAGCAATTTGACCAAATTTTACCACACACTGTGTGGTAAAAACACCAATACAGACAGAGATTCTTTAGCTCTAAAATCGTATATTTTGCTATTTCTAGTAATTAATAATGTGCGCTAAATTAAAACAAAAATCTGTATTATCATATAACAAAGCACTAGAATTAAAAAGATTCAAATTACCTTCCATTTCGCATTTTAATCAATAAAATAAATTTAAAAAATGGTGGATGCGCCGGTCCTCAAAATTGACCATGCTTTATCAATCCATTTTCCGCATTTCGCACTGCCACTAACCAGCTTTGACATTTAATCCCTCTGCAATTAACGCCAAATTCAACTAAAACTGACCTTCCCTCGCTGTACTGACCCCACACCCCTAAATATTTCCACTAAATTCTCTCCCACAGGTTCCACACCCAACGTCAATTCCATCGGTGAACCCGTCGACGGCAAGAACCAACTCACAAGTGAAAAAACAGCAACGTACGGCGAAATGCTCGTCGAGAAAATCCACGGTTTCGGGGAAAAACTCCTCGGCCACCATCGCTCAGACAGCGACTGCTCGACTCGCGGAAAAACAGGTGAGTTTCCCAAGTTTGGACCGGAATTTTCGAAGGGAAATTCCAGGAACTGTTCATCCTATGCTGACGGTAACTCATACCTCATACTCATGTCACGAAGTTTTGGGGAAAAAAAGCGCGGATTCCTCGCCTTCTCATAGCCAAATTTCCAGAAATTCCTCAAAGAAATCGAATAATTCGCTTCTGGTTAATAATGGGAAGCTTGAAGGTGACCCAAATTTTCTTAGACAAAATTATTGTGACGTAATTTTTTTCTAGAAGTCAGACATATCGTACGAAAAGCTAGTACTTTAGATGTAAATACAGTTAAAGTCTCTCTGAAAGATATAGTTTGTTATTTATCACTGCTTGAAGCTGGGAGGCCTGAAGATAAGCTTGAATGTAGGTATTTTTGATAAGAGTGACCTTTCTGCCGGCAACAGCTTTTGTACCTTTATAAAAAACATACTAAACACGGGCTGACGCCACTGAATGTCTCTTTATCTATGACTGTTGGTGTCATAGAGGTCACTTCAATTTCTTTCTTTATTTTTTTTTTTTTTTTCAAATTTTAAGCTATTTATTGTAGTCATGTTCCGACTGTATGACACTGATGGTAATGGTGTTTTGGATACAAACGAAATGGATTGTATAGTAAACCAAATGATGACAGTTGCTGAATACCTCGGTTGGGACGTGTCAGAGTTGAAACCTGTAAGAAGGTGAAAACCGGATTGGGACAAACCTGAAAGCTCTCTTTCAGATCCTTCAGGATATGATGATTGAAATTGATTATGACGCTGATGGTACGGTTTCATTAGAAGAGTGGAAAAGAGGAGGCTTGACTACCATTCCACTTCTGGTATTACTGGGTCTTGATACCAACGTTAAAGAAGACGGAAACCATTTATGGCGACTCAAACATTTCAGCAGACCTGCATATTGCAACCTTTGCTTAAACATGCTGGTCGGATTGGGCAAAAAGGGATTATGTTGCACGTGTTAGTCAATTTTTTTATTTGAGCGGAATGGATTTTTTTCTGGAGAAATCATTTTAATATTTAACGGTCTTGTTTAGTGATTTCTATTTCGGTTGGCTTTTAAAAGTCACTAAATAATTCAGGCAACCTTTCAACAAATAGAATTTTCTAAATGACTTTATCTACTCATTTCTAAATCAATGGGCTCGAAAGATAATAGCGGGGATTTCCCAAACAAATCAGGGTTGCCAACACAACCGTATTTGCGGGGTGAAAGACATTTGTTTATCGGTTTATTGGGGATAGCTACTTTACAAACCCGAGGGTTTTTTCAAACGGAAAAATTGCGTTCACAAGAAGTAGCGACTGTTTTATTAAAAAACGAAATCTAGAGTGCTGTGAAATTGGAAAACAGTTAATTTTTGATTGAAATTGAAACATCACGTTTGTATATTAGATTTTTATTGTTTTTATTTGGTGTATTTTTTTGTTTCTGATGCTTACTACCCAATAAAACGAACTACTAACTGTATAAACTTGAAAGAATTTAATTTTTGTCACATACTTTTTAAAGGATTTTTGGATTAAAATTTCCTAAATGTGATTAAACACTGTCCGAATCACAATTTCATAGCACCCTAAGAGTCCAATTTTTTACGGACACGCGGTAGATACTAAGTGAAATTAAGAATAGCTTGTTTTGATTTAAATCAGGTTTAAAGAATTGAAACAATTAAGAAGATCATGCCAGACAATTTCTCCTTTTGTGAGATTCAAAGAAATAACAAAAGGATTCTAACAAAAGAATTTAAATGCGGCGAATTTGTAACAATAACCAAGTTTTCAATGACAGAAGTTGAAGAGATAATCACGAAAAGGAATAAGCGATGCGTGTTCAAGTAGTTTTTTTTTTATTTTCTCCATTCCGCTCTTGATTTGTGGCTTGTAAAAATACTGTTTTCTTTCAGTTTGCAAATACACAGTTCATGAAAGATGTGTTCATCGTGCTCCAGCAAGTTGTATAGCCACATATGTCAAAAGTAAAAAATCGTGTCAAACACTTCAACACCATTGGGTAGAAGGGAACTGTCAGGGAAAATGTTCGCGATGCCGGAAGCCCGTCAAAGCTGGTATTACGGGCCTGCACTGTCGATGGTGTCAGATAACGGTGAGCGTTTACCCTCAAGCGATGCAATCGATCACACTGCTATAATGAAAACGCGAAAATTCCAAACGAGAATGATCTTATTACCAACTCGAAAACGTGTTTAATGAGAAAATATTTGTCTTAGAGCCGTGGTCATTCAACGAACTTATGTAAATATTTTCGCGGTTAATACCCAACCCTAAAGAATAATAAAAATGCGGCTTTAATCTGGTTACTTTGTAGTGGAGTAAAATCGCCCTCCTACGAGGCTTCTTTCTTGCAAAAATTTTTTTTAACGTATTACCAGAAGGGACCTTTACAGTCTTGTTTCGGCCATCATTTTGGCCATCTAAAATCGCTATCTATAACTTTTTTTTGCAGGACTGAACTTTGTAAAATGATTTTTTTATGTCGGAGCAACAATTTCTATAATCATGTTGTTTAAAACATACATCGCGTAAATTAACAATTTAAGCTAAAATTTTGAAATTTTATCCACTTATAGAAAAACCAGAGCGCATCTAACAGTAGTAAGAGATTTTAGAAAAAGTTTTTTGTTTTTGAGAAAGGGGTCTCCAAAGTTACTAGATGCGTAATTGTGCATTGACAATTTCACCCTGCGAGAAGCTATGTGAATTATTAAAAATTTGACTATGTAATGTACATTTTTGCGCGATTGGTTGTTTTTATCAGTTTACTGTGGCTGTTTCCACGACGGTAGGTTGCTGTTACTGGTTGCTACGTGTAACAAAACGGTAAGTAATTCACTTACCGTTCAGTGAACGGTAAGCAATTCAGTCTAAAAAAAAACAATTTTGCGATTTATTTATTAAAATTAAATGTACAATTATTATAATTAATAGTAGTAATACCATTCGTATTTGAGTTTCTAGTGTTAATAGACAAACTTTCCGACGTAGAAGTCCCAGGTTGTTGTAATAGTCCACCAACATCGCTGTGTAAAATTTTATGAGCAGATTTAATTTTGTTTTGGAGGGAATCTTCCACGTAACTCTCGGCCACCGTTGATGAACGCCACCCACCATGTCTTTTTAGTCCCAACACATCAACTCCGTTATTCGGCAAAAGTGTAGCCGATGTGCGTCGAAACTAGTGTCCAGTAAAACCTTCAGGGGCTTGCAACTTTAAATACTTTGCAATTTTTGACGGCCAGCCTCCAATTATGCCTTTTCTTGTGACTTGCCTAGTGCGTTTGCCATTTCGATAGTTCAGAAATAAATGATCTGACGTTGGGTTGCTTGGTCGAATTCTTATGTATTTTCGAAGTATTTCCAAATAATGAACTGCCTCATTTTCGTTATTAATAACTGTGAACGTTCGCTGAATATTCGTTTTTGTATTTGGAATATTTACTATAAACATTTCTTCATGTTCTTCTATGTCACTCATTTTAATATTGTACAATTCCTCTCGTCTACAAGCGCCCGATACTCCCAATATCATTGCTACCTGCAAATATATTGTTTCCTTAGAACTCAGATGTACCACCTCATCATCTACAACATACCTTTTGAATTAAAAATTGTTCGTCTGGTGCTTCATTCAAGAATTTTTCCATGTCTTCTTTAGTAAAAATTTTAGCCTTCTTAGGCCGATATCCAATACTTTTTTCTTAAGATAAGCAATTAATGTAGCAAACTTAGATCGATAGCATCATGGAGAAAAATTGTACTCTTCAGCATAGAATACTCCGCCCATAAACTGCCTGGGGCCTACAAGTGTCCACTTCTCACCACAAAATACGCTAACAAGCTCTTTTCATTTACAGAAATCTTCTTTGCTTCACGCCATTCCTTAAACAACTTGTATGTCTGTTCATATCGGGCTTTAGATATTTCTGGAATTATTGCCGAACATCCTTCTTGCCAAGCGTCTTCTAAATCATCCGGTAGATCATCACTATCGCTCATATTTGCTTCGAAAACAAAACCACAAAACAGAACTATGTAGGAATGATTGTATCAAAAAGACAATTTTACTTGTTTGGAACAAAACCATAGCAACCATCATGGAACAGCCACCCAAAGTTTTCAGTTTCAATCTTCCCGATTATCACAAATGTATTGATATAAATTATTATTATTATTCTAGAAACTCCAATCGCGCAAAAAACGTTGTAAGCATGTCGAACGTTAAGGATTACCGTTCTCAGACAATAATTGGAGTCGTCGCTTTGCTCCTCCACCAAACTATCGTCTTCGAACGGTAAGCATTCCTTACCGTTCTCCATACTTAATATACTATTTCGTGTTTATCAAACTCTAAGTAAGTTTTCTAAAAAAAATCAGATTATTAGACCCAATAGTTTCCAAAATATTAATTTTTTAAAAGTCTTATTATTAGATCTACGTCCACTATTGTGCCGGCATGTTGGCAATAAAAGAAACGTCAAAATCGAATCAATACAATGACGACTTATAGTAATATTTAGTTGTTGACAAGAAACGTCAGAAAACAACTTTTTTATTATTTTCTAGCTTCACAGTAAATATTTACGGAATTCAAGTCAAGACTGATTAATCTAGAGATATTTTGTTGCTTTATTTTGGTGTTGGTAACAAGAGAAACGTGTTATTTCGATCCAAAATTCCCTAAAACATTTTTTTATGGTTGGCAACAAAAGAAACGTCAAACTAATACAAATTTTTCAGCTTCATAATAAATGCGTGGCTCAAGTCAAAGCCGAATGCGGTTTAGGTGAGCACGCCGTCCATATCCTGCCACCCACCGCCATCTGTCCCATTGTCCTGGATCGACAAAGATCTCTCCAAAAACGTGGTTCAAAATACGGCCATGATAATGTTCGTACAATCATCTAAGTGTATTTAAAAATTAAAGAAAGGGTTTTAGGGGAATTTCGCTAATACTACTAATAAACAACCAGCAATGTCCTTCCAAATTACCACTTCACCTAATTCAGTTCCTTTATTGGTCTTTATTAACCCTAAATCGGGGGGACGGCAAGGATCAAGGATACTCAGGAAATTTCAATACATTCTCAATCCCAGACAAGTGCATAGTTTGGCCACAGGAGGACCTATGCAAGGGTTGAGTATGTTTAAAGACGTACCCAATTTTAAAGTGGTGTGTTGTGGAGGTGATGGGACCGTTGGATGGGTACTGGAAACCATGGGTGAGTTTTAAGCAAAAAAAATGGGATATTCGTGAAAAATTGTTTACTAAATGAAACACATAAAAAATTATTATGTTTATTATTATTATGTGAACATAATAATTTTTCAAATATTTTTATTATGTTACAACATAAAAGATGATAATAATAATAATAATTACTATGGTTTATAATTATATGAATAAAATAATTGATAGGTTTTACAACGAATTTCTTTACTGCATATAGACATAAAAATTATTAGAAATATTTTTGAAATGTTATGTTGCAACATAATAAAGTAGGAGTAGTTCATAAATAAAAAACTACAATAACACCACAGTCAAAATAGACTACATCGTTAAAATTTGATAATTACAATTACATAGCTACATAATAAAAATTGTATACATAACAAAAATTAAAAATCTAGGTATATATACTAGATATAACATAATAACTCAAGTCAAACTCCTCGCAAATCAAAAAACAAATTTTTAAAATTCAACATTTTTTTGTTTAAAGCTTATTGTAAATTATTGTTAAGCATAAGTAAAAAAAATTATTATGTATAGCATAATCCTGAAATATTATGTCCAATTTTTATTATTTTGCAACTACATAAAAATCAATAATTATTATGTATTATGATACAATTAGACATGCTAATAACAGAATAACATTTGAAAAAAATATTATTATGCTTAGTTATTAAAAACATTATTTTATAATATAACATTTCATTGTTATAACATAAAAAAAGAATTTTAATAAAACAACAAAATTAAAAATAAGCAGTGATTTTTTTATGCTACCACAGAAGACTTACAAAGAACATAATAACAATTTTGTGCACAATAACACTTCAAAATTAAAATGATGTGTATAATTGGAATTTAATAAATAAAGTTATGAATTTGCATAATAATAATTTTGTATATAACGTTGTCTTACAATGAAATATTATTATATAAAAATATTTTTTATGTTCAGCATAATTGTAAAATATTATGTTCGAGTAATAATAATATAAATAACAATTATGTATATATAAAAATGAGGCAGATAATTGTATTTTAATAACTTAAAATTATGTATCTACATAATAACAATTTTTTAAGTGTTTAAAAAAATATATCTGTATGCTACAACATAATAATGACTGATAACAACAAAATAAATAACAACATTTCCACCTACATAATAAAGAACGGCATAAAATGATGCAACGACATAATAAGTAATCTAGTAGACATTTTTACGCCCTCAAGTATCTTCTATTTAAAGATAAAGTAAATAAATCCGAAATAAGGAAAACTTTCTTATCTAAACAGTCTTTGTATGAAAGTGAAAATGTGTTGACCCCGGGCGTTTGTGTCGCCATCCCTTTATGCTTTTTATTTTTAGACAAAGTGGAGTTGGAATGTCAGCCGGCCGTTGCAGTGATTCCTTTAGGGACTGGGAACGATCTGGCGAGGTGTTTGCGATGGGGCGGAGGTTACGAGGGTGAATCGATACACAAAATTTTACACAAAATTGCTCGAGCAACCCCTGTTATGTTAGATAGGTGGTTGATTGAATTATCCGATACCGCTCAACCAGATCCTGATCAAAAGATCGCCGACACACGAATTCCATACAACATTATTAACAACTACTTTTCCGTCGGAGTGGTAAGTATCTTACACAACCAAAAGCGGTAATCACTCACTTACCGGTCCAGGATGCCGCAATTTGCGTCAAATTCCACTTGGAAAGGGAGAAAAATCCAGAGAAATTCAACAGTCGCATGAAGAATAAATTATGGTATTTTGAATACGCCACATCGGAACAGTTCGCAGCTTCGTGTAAAAATCTTCATGAAGATATCGAAATTACGGTATTTCCTAACTTACTAAAAAAAATTTTTAATTGAGTTTCGTTTAGTGTGATGACGTTTCGTTGGATTTAGCTAATGGATCTCCTCTTCAAGGCATTGCTCTATTAAATATCCCTTACACTCATGGAGGTTCAAATCTCTGGGGTGAGCATTTATCCGGTTCAAGAAGGAAAAGTAAAAAGAAGAAACGACAGAAAGAAATGAGCACTTCTAGTTTTAATTCAGTGGATTTGAGTGTAGCTGTTCAAGGTATTTAAGAGTTAGTAAGTCGATTTTTCTTTACTGAATCTATTTTTAGATATTGGCGATGGATTGATTGAGGTCATAGGACTGGAAAATTGCTTACACATGGGACAAGTAAGGACGGGTTTGAGGGCAAGTGGACGAAGATTAGCTCAATGTTCGTCAGTTGTTATCAAAACAAGAAAAACATTTCCGATGCAAATTGACGGCGAGCCGTGGATGCAACCGCCCACAACTGTAAGTAGAACATAAACAACAACGTAACATAATAGAAAAACAAAGTAGAACAGAGTAGTTCAGTATATTGTCGAACAAATTATTATAACAGATTGTAGATCAAATTAGAACATAATAGAACGTAAATGAACAAGATAAAATCTTGTCGAACAATTCAGAATTTTGATGTTGATATCACAGTTTAAAAAATGACAGAAAAGAACAAAAAAAAACTTATTAAAAAATAAAAAACGGCGTAAAATATTTTACAAAGCAGGCCATATTTTTGTAAAACAAAATAAACAATTCTATAAAAAATTTGAAAAAGATAGTGGAATATATGAAAATATGTATATAGTAGGATATAATAATAATAATAACAATAGAATATATTGCAACATAAGAATAGATTGTTCTTCTCACTGAAAAAACTTTAAAGAACAAAATAAAATAAATAATAATTCAGGAAACCAAGGAGATAATTTTGTTTAACAATGAGAATAAGGTCTAGGTCTAGATCTAGGTTTTTCAAGGTCTAGCTCGATGTCTAACTCGAAGCTTACTTAAGGTCTTGCTGTAATAAGACTCTATAAAATACTGTTGAATTTAGTACAATTAGGTAAAATAATCTAGCGTCAGATAGAACAGTGTAGAAGTCACTGACATTTGATAAAATAAATTAGAACAAGCTAGACCAAGATGGAACAATTAAGAATTTTATAAAACGGATTTAAAAAAATAATGAAACTCTATAGAATATAGTAGAATACAATTCTACTATAAAACTTCTAGAAGATGACTGATTAGTACAAAATCATATTATGGAACAAAATAAAACCATGATAAAATTGTGTAGAACATACTAGAACAAGATAGAACAGACTAAAACCGGAAGAAACGGAATAGAATACTGTAGTGTTTTGTGTAAAGAACAACAAGTAAAAATGATAGAACGAGTTAGAACATGATGCAGCAGTTCAGAAAATTTTGGAAACAGATAAAATAATGCAGAAAATCTGTAATAAAACTCTATAGAATACAATAGAATTTTGCAGAAATAGGTAAAATAATCTAGCGTCAGATTCTATAAAATGTTCTATTTTATAGTTAGAACAATCTAGGCTATGATGGAACAATTCAGAATTTTATAAAACAGGATAAAAATATAATGAAATAGAACATTGTAGAATACAATTATAAGATGACCGAACACAACACAACATTTTTTTGGAACAAAATAAAATTATGTTAAAGCTCTGTAGAACATACTAAAACAGGAAGAAACAGAATAAAATACTGTAGTGTATTGTGGGTAGAACAACATGTAAATATGATAGAACGAGTTAGAACCTAATGCAGCGATTCAGAAAATTATGGAAAAAGTAAAATAAAGTGGAATATCTGTAACAAGACTTTATAGAATACAGTAGAATTTAGTAAAAATAAGTGAAATAATATAGCGTCAGATCGAACAGTGCAGAATTCACTGAAATTCTGCAAAATATTCTATTTTATACTTAGAACAAACTAGGCCATGGTGCATCAATACAGAATTTTATAGATCAGAATTAAAAAAAATGAAATTCTATAAAAAATATGGTGGAATACAATTACAAGATGACCCAACTCTACAAAATAATATTATGGAACCAAATAAAACCATGACAAAGCTCTGTAAAACATACAAGAATAGAGCAAACTAAGAGAATATTGTAGTATTTTGTTTTGGATTATTCTTTTCTATAGAAAAATTAGAAAATAATGCACTAGATTGTTTTATTTTAACACTAGATTGTTTTATTTTGGGCTAGAACTTTGTAGAAAATAAGGCAATATCATGGAGTAAGTAAGCAGAACACCTTTAAACGTAACTGTTTAAAAACAAATATTAAAAATGGGTAGAAAGGTAGAACAGCAGATAAACATGATAGAATTACCTGGAATATGATACATCGATTTAGAATATTTTGGAAAAATATAAAATGTGCAAAATTTTTGTAAAAGACTTTATATAATACAATTATAATTTCGTAGAAATTTCTAAAATAAACTAAAGTTAGATGGAACAATTCAGAATGCAAAAAAAAGAAACTGTGTAGAATACAATGGAATTAGATGACCAAACACTGTAGAACATTAGGAACTAGAAAAATTATGGAAGAATATATACAACTAAAATAAACCTCTATAGAACATAAGGCGAAGGAAAATAATAGATGAGTGTAGAATTTTGTACATTAGACTTTTCTATGGTAGAAAAGAGGTTCTCTAAAGATTACTATCTAAAAAAAAGATTATTAATACTGGCTAGAACAGCAGGTAAAGATGATAGAACGAACTAAAACAATCAGATTATTTTGACCAGAAGATCTGTAACAAAGCTCCACGTAATACAATAGAATTTAGTAGAAACAGCTAAACTAAATTAAAGTTAGAACTGTGGAATTCTATAAAATGAATTTTATAGTAGAGAATCTATAACATGAGTAATTCTGAATTTTGAAGAAGAAGGTAGAACAGAACAGATAGTACAGAAGATCTGTAACTCTATAGAATTTAGTAGAAATAGTTAAAATAAAACAGAATTAGATAAAATAGTGCAGAATTAATTGTGATTCCTTAAAATGTTCTATTTTAGAACGAATTATAGAATATGATGGAACAAATCAGAATTTTCTAGAATAGAGTAAAAAATGAAAGTTTGTAGATCATACTAGAATGCTATTATAGATGACCGAACAGTAAATTTATTGAAAACAAGATAAAGTCACTATAAATCAGATTAAAAAACGAAAGAATAGCATAAAACAGTATAGTATTTTGTACATTATTCTATTCTGAAGTAGAACTTTGTAGAAAATAAGGTAAAAAAATTAGATAAAATATTACAACATCTCTAGAGGTAACTGGATAAAAACAAATCATGAAAAATTGGTAGAATAAGAGGTAAAAATTATAGAACAAATTAGAAAATGATGCATCAGTTCTGAATATTTTGGAAACAGGCAAAATAATCCAGAAGATAAAATATTTTTTATAGGAAGATAATAGCATATAAACGCATGTCATAAAAATAATTTAAAAAAAAACATTCTAGGACACAGAAACAATGGTACTACGGCTAGGGCTGTACAAGTACTAGGGCTGGGAAAAGTATCGATACTTACAGAAGATATCGATACCTGCTCAGGTATCGTACACCGATACCGACTGCAATCAGATATCGAAGTATCGATACTTCCGATACCTCGATATCTCCGATACTTCGATGCCTCCGATACCTCGATACCTCCGATACCTCGACACCTCCGATACCTCGATACCTCGATACCTCCGATACCTCGATACTTCCGATACCTCGATACCGCGATACCTCGATACTTCCCGATACCTCGATATCTCGATACTTTGGCAAGTATCGATACTTTGCAGGTATCAATACCCGATTCCTAAAAACAGGTATCGCCCAGCCCTACCAAGTACTACATTTCAGAACATTCTGAGCAATTACTAACGGTACAAAACATGTTTGTAACAGAACAAAATAAAATATTTTTTGTTAATAACAAATGTAGGCCTTTTGACTAGCCCAATATTATTGATAAAATAAGCACTAGAACCCTTTTCTTTTTCAGATACGTATCACTCATAAAAACCAGGTGCCGATGCTGATGGCTCCGCCTCCCGAGAAGGGCAAAGGGTTCTTCCGTTTCTTCAAAAGGTAGACCTCCAGTGATATTAAGAAGAGTAATTCCTCGTTTATCTAGTCTTTTCTCTCGTTTCGGAATGACAATAATATATAATTTAATTTCGTTTCGTGTCAGTATTATTTCTAAATGGGATTACTAAAAGAAAACAAATTATATCTTCCAAAAAAGGCGCTGTTTATTCTATGTTTAAATGTTACAAGTTGGTGTTACATGTTTCGAGCATTATACTAGTATAATGCTAGCTGCTATACAATAAATTTTTAATAAATACTCGATTTAGCTGAGGTGAAAATATCTAGAAACATGATAGGGACCATATGCTTTAACAGAATCCCGCCAAACAAGTACCTATGCATTATTAAGGAGAAAAAAAAAAAGAGAAAATTCAAATTCCTGCATTGTCCTTATTTAGAGACACTTCGGCTAAAGTTTTGCGTTCTAAAGGCTAGTGCTGCCATCTTCTTGGTGCGATGTTGTGCATGTTATTTATAAAAGAGTTTTCTTCCGAATTTTTTTTATTGATTAGCTAAATATCGCGTTCTATGACTCAAGTGACTTAAAAAGTTTCTCTAAATAAAGGATTCTAAATATTTGAATATAAAAATCCTTAAGAGTAGATTAGAATTATACAAGAAACATATTTACGGTAAAAAAGATTATTATAATAAAATACGCTTGAAGCGTTTGTGTATAAACAATGTTTACAATTGTTGTATTTAATATTTATTAAACATTATTTTGTAATTTATTTATATTCAATTATTGCTGTTAGAAGTATTGTAAAAAAATTAACATTGTCTTAGATAGTCTCTTTATTATTATTCATTTTTTCCTATAATATTTATAGTCTATTTCAATGACTTTGACCGGCAAAGCAATAAAAGAGGTGGAGCATTTCAACACGTCTTTGTCGATAGTACAGGAATTTAATTCGATAAAGTATCTTGTACTTTCGACAACCACGTGTTAAAAACCTCCACCTCTTTTATTTCTTTCCCGCTCAAAGTCATTTAAATAGTCTTTACACACTACGTGACAAATTCCTCACGAAAATTTCTCACGTAGTCACATTTTATATCAAAAATAGAACTGCCACTGTAAAAAATGTGGGACAACGTTTCAAGTTGCTGTTAAGCTTTAACTGTAATATAAACAACCCTGTATATTGTAGAAACTGACATTTCTTCTATGCCTTGTACAATTATAATGGCTTTAAACGTCCAATTATTATTTTATCATTTTCAGCTGTCACAACCTGCAAAAAACAACAAAAAAAAATGTATATGTACAAAAAGGAATCTGTGGCGGCTTTTTTCTAGTATTATTTTTTCACGTGTACAAAACCTACGCTAGATTTAGTGTATAGAATTAAAATTCCTCGTGCTTACGTCCATTTTGTAATAGAATATCTAACGAGCGAGCGAGGAAACACAATTTTGGTAGACGAATATTTCTAGCCTACCCAAACTGAAATTTTTCGCTCTGTTATTTTTCGGTTTTCATCTGATTATTATATAATCAAATTACTCATTTACTATTCATCTTGACAACGATTACAAATACTACAAGAAAGTGAGAGACATAATCAAAATTTCTGTGATATAAATGAGTAATTTGGACATATTCTTTCCACGAGACTAACTGCATTTTCTTATCGGTCGGATGTGATTTCGTTATTTTTATATTGTTTAACGTTAGCTTGTAAGATTTAAAGTTACCTGTTTCCTTTCGATTGTTTTTTCGTATGTTACATCATTAAAAATAAATCTTGTGTCCATTCGCAATCGGTTTTTTGTATTTTACCTTGTTTTGGAAAATCCCAAGAAGCCTCACCCAAAAAATAATTCAGGGGCAATACACGCTTCTGGAGCGCTAGAGTGAGTCAATTTTAGAAAAGCCATGGGTTAATGGAACCCATGTTTTTCTTCTGAAGGGGGGAGTGGTTGTGGTGGGCCAAAAACTCTTATTGTTAAGCATATGTTCAATTAAAATTTTGTCAACTTAACAATAAGTTTCATCTTTAATTTGTTAGTAAAAGCTTCTTGATGTATACTAGAAAAAATGTTCTTACTGTTATTACAATTAAAACACAATATTCTCCTGGTAAAACATGATTTATTGTTTTAAATGATTGGTACATAATAAAAAATACGTCATTTGTGAAAAATAAAACTGTGTTTACTTCCTATTATAGTGTAAAACATGAAAAAACATTTTTGTCACATAAAAAAAATCATTGTAAAGTAACAGTCCTAAGGGCATCTTCTGGCCGAATTTCAAGAATAGCAATCGTGCCATCATTAAAATCGAACGAAACTCCTCCATCAACAACCAAACTGGCATTATAACAATTAGATTTGATTTCCAATTTCGAGATAAAATCCCTTGATTTAATGCCCTTAGGGTGGGGCCACACCCCTGCCGAAATTAAATCTCTAATAGTATAACACATACGAGTATCATCTATAAAAAATAAAGACACCTGTAATTACAGTTTGCTACAATCCGGGGATTACCTGGTTTGAAAATTAAATTTTTGTTGTAATTATCTGCGATTTTTTTAACTAAAACGTCCCTTTCTTCATATGCCGGAATTTCCACGAGTTTAAGTAGCTGACAAACGCTTTGTACCGGAAGTCGATTAATGCTCAAATGCCAAGAAGTCGATCCAGTTCCTGTACATACACAAACACCAGAACATTTAATGCCGGTTTGTTCCACGGAGCCGTTCAGTCTGATTTGTAAGTGGGAAACTCGGGATGAGATGGTCTCACCTACAAAAACCTGAGGCAAAAATGATTTTTTTTGAATAGGGGGTTTTACTTCGTTGAGGGCTAGTACTGGCAACACTGTGCCACGGAATTTGTGGTAATCACATACGTTTCCGATTTCGTGTAGACATTTTGGGATTATTTCACCTTTTTGACTTATCAGTTTTATTCTTATCCTACTACGCAACAGCCAGTCAAATTCGCCCTGAAATATTTTTATTTAAAAAAATTTAAGCGGTGCGAGACATCCACCAATCACGCGCTTAATACGATATAGTAAAATAATAGAAAAGGGTATTGAATCACTGATCCAGATCCATATAAAAGTAGCTAAGAGAGAAAGGATCCGCACAACTTTTTTGTAATTTTAACTGTTTGTGCAGCGTTTTTAAATAATTACGCCGGTGTTAATTTGAGTTGCTAGGGGCAACGTCGTAACTATACTATACTATTTATATGGGATGGCGTAACTTTGCGCTACTTCGATGGAGTAGCGCAGGGATTTAGAATTCCAGCCAGAGTTGCGCAAATATTTTTTTAAATACCTATATTACAGTATATTTTTTGCTGTTTTTAAATCATCAAATATTTGATCCTCAAATTTTCAATTTTTTAAGTTCCATCACTGAAGCAGTATAGTGTCCCACAAGCAGGCGGTTGTCTCTACGAGTGAATAGTCCTGTGTTGAAATACAATACCTTTTGTAATTTCTCGATGGCACTTCGTATATTTGCGGAATATTTTTTTGGGAGACAAAGATGGCCTTCGGAGCGATTTGGGTCAGAATTGAAGCCTATAACTGGTTTTGTGTTATCTCTTATCTTACTTGAAGCCAATAAAAATGTGCCGTCGCCCCCAGTTGGTACAACTACGTCAGCCCAATCTACTCTGTCTTGGGTATAATTAAATCTAGAAGAATTAGACCAGTTAACAAGAAAAAAAAAATTAAGACACAAAAACCTGTTGGCAACTTCTACATCTATTCCCATTTTTCTAAATGTGTTAATGACGTTTGTTTCAAATTTTTTATGTAACATGTGACGATGTATTAATTTTTCGAAATCTGTTCCTCTACTTCTTAGTTCTTTTTCAAGATCGTCGTCATTTTTAAGATGTGATCGGGCTTTTTCATATTCGTAACGTGATAGTTTTGATAGAATTAAGACTTTATCAATTTTAAGGGAGTTTTTTGACGGTTTTTCCGACGTTGTAGAAGCATTTTTTATACCTGAAAATTATGTCATTGTTTTTATCTTGTTTTTACAAAATGTAAATCGAAAAAAATTATGAAAATGATCATGAAATAAGTATGCGCAATTTGAACAAAGTATACACACCTTGGTGGTCACTTAAGATTAATAACAAATAATTTATTTTTAGTAGATACACAATTCCACACAACAATAATTTAACAAATAAATAAATAACTCCGATCGCCGTCATTTTAATAACGAGAATATCGCTCACTTTAATCGCTGTCTATTTCCACAATATCTAACTCTCCGCTCGCTGATATAACTATATGTCCTTTCAGAATGTATCCGGAAGATTCGAAACCTTTCTCCATTCAAACAAAGAGAATATTTGTAGATAAATAAATGTAAAAAGTTTATCATTTTTGAAAATAGCTTTTCCGCAAGACTACTAAATCAAATTGTATAGAATTCGTTTTAAATGAACTCAGAATTCAATGCTTTACATTTTTGGTTAGTAGTCTTTGCAATTATTCGCCGCATCTCTGAGGAATTTAGAAAAAAAGGTTAAAAGCTCCACTCGAAAATCGGGGCAAACTCAGATTATTTATATCAGAGGTCTACTTAAGTAATTAAAACAGACTCCAAACTCTACTAGTTTTTGGAACGCCAAACTCTAATTTGCCTAGCCTATAATAACTGTTATATATAAAAAGCCCAATACTATGCTCATTTTAGATAGGTAAAATGTCCTATAAGTCACTAGTGAAATAAAAAATCGTTTAAATCACTAGGAAGACGATAGTTGTCTAACCAACAAGTTGGTTAATGAAGGCGTTTAATAATAGAAACGTTTTAACGCATGAGCGAAGCGAGTGCACTCCATAAAGTAGAGATTATTATTCGCGAATTAACAAACAAGTCGATTACAAAACTTTTCCGTTGATCGTACCTAACTTAATTAAAAAATATATATAAAGTGTCGTCTATCGGTCAGTGGATAAATAAAAAGTAAGTATATTTTGTTGCATATTTTTCAAATAATTTTAGACAGTATTTTGATATTTTAGCTTAGTTTGGAGCAAAACAGTGATATTTCACATTAAAATTTTAAATTAATTTGACGATTCCACGATGAAAATTTCAACCAATCAGGTTGTAGGATTCTGAATCATTGGACGAATTAATAACGAATTACAGCGATAATCCAGCATGGTCCTTGAATTATCGCTGTAATTCAGTATGGATCGTGAAATTGTCTGTCGAATACAACTCGTCGGTAAGAAGATGCTGCAAATTTTCTCTTAATTTTACTCGTATTTGTTTCTTAGACAATTTCCACTCGTTTTGTTGCGCTCATTCGTGGTAAATTGTCGTCGAAACAAATACTCGTATAATTATGAATCGAAAATTATCGGCAATTTCGTACCGACTCGTGGCATTATACTTTGCTTCATTCTGGTTGCGTCTTGTAATTACTCTTAGAACTTTTATTTTTTATTAATTTAACAATTGTACGCATGCGCAGAGTGTTGAAAAGACCCCTTTTTCACAACAGTCATTCATTAATAAAGTTTTTTCTAAATGTTCAACGTAAAAAGCTTTTTATCTCACTATTGGATGACAACATAACTCGCTAAAATTTGTTTTTGAAAAATTATCAAAAGAAAAAACTAAAATTTTGATTTACAAAGCCTACTTAGCGCCATTTAATTTTGAAATAAACAAAAAATATAGATATATCGAGTGTAAACAAAATTAGGCCCACCCCTTTTATTATATTCCGATTAATTAATTGAGTAAAAATTAAACTTTTTATCACTTCCGGTTTTACCGGAAAGGACCGTAATATTGGAGTTTTAAATGGAACACTGTGTATGTTTTTATATTTTTGGAATCTATAGTAAATTCCGAGTCTAATATACTACTTTTAATAACTTTTTGTAAAATAATTTTTTTTGTAATTTTTATTAATTTATCTAGAAGGCTGTGATAGTTAAAAAATATTTCTAACTAAATAATGTAGGCAACAACTAAAAAATAAAACCATTGCTACAAATAATCTAATTTAGAAAATAGAGGAGTTTAAACTGACACAAATTAGTTTTTCGCGGCTTACTCAATTTTTTCAAATGAGCCACTAGAATAGTGGCTTATTCTACATATTAATTTTTTTCTGCTAATCTAAAAATACCAAAATTTTGAAAATCCATTTACACTGCTCCAATAAATTAACGCACCACTTGAATTTTTTGAAAATTGAAACATGTATTCGACCAATTGGTACAAAATTAAGAAAAATCTAACAAAAACATTTGTTTAAAGTAAATTAATATCTAATGTGTCCAAATATAGAAAAACAAACCGAAAACAAAATTTTATTAAAGTTACGCCGTTATAAAGTTACAGAAAACATCTTAATATCGCGTATATCCACCTCTACTTTGAATAACCGCTGCACATCTTCGTTCCATACTCAAAATTAACGAACTTATGTCTTCTTGATTTACGTTATTCCAAATTTCATTTAGTTGAGGACCTACCTCTTGAAGATGGACAGGAGGATGTGGAAGATTTTTCAAACGTTTCCCGAGAATGTCCCAAACATGCTCAATAGGATTCAGGTCAGGGCTTCGAGCTGGCCAATCCAAAACATTGATTTCTGCCTCATTCAAGTAATCTTTAACAATTCGGGCAGTGTGGGGTTTTGCGCTATCTTGCATTAACAAAAAATTTGGACCAATATAAGGGGCATATGGTACGACATGCTCTTCAAGAATGTCTGTTATGTAACGGTCCGCATTTATAGAGCCATTATTTACAACCACTAACTCCGTGCGAGCTTGTAAGGAAATCCCACCCCAAACCATTACTAAGCCTCCACCAAACAATGTGGTATTCTGAATGTTACACTGTGCGTACCGCTCATTTGGTCTACGATACACACGAACACGTCTATTGCAATTGTAAAGGCAAAATTTTGACTCATCCGTAAAAAGAACAGACTCCCAATCCTCTCTTTGCCAATTTATGTGCTCTCTAGCAAATTCTAATCGGGCTCTGCGGTGTTCTGCAGTCAATGCAGGACCACGAGCAGGAATATGGGGTGTTAAATTATCCTCCTTAAGTCTTTTTCTAACCGTTTCGGTACTGATTTGAATTCCTTCTACGTCACGGAACTCAGTTTGTAGCTTCCTGGCGGTTAAAAACCGTTCCTTTAGCTTTTCTTAAAAATCTATCCTGGATAGGAGTGGTTTTCCTTTTTCTTCCTTGCCCAGGTCTTCTGAGGTGACTTCCTGTCTCTCTGTACCTTTGTATCATACGCGAAACTGACGTATGAGATACACCAAACCTTTCACCAATTCTTCTGTAGCTCCATCCTTCCTCCAACAAAACCACAGCTTGGGCGCATTCTTCTCGAGTCAAATTCCTTATAATGTTTTTATTATTGTTTCAAATGATAAAAACTATCCACAGAACGGCAAATTCAAATAACAATAAAACGAAATTACAAATTAACACAATTTAAAAATGAAAATTATTTTAAAATTTCTGCTTAAAAAACTATTAAACTCAAATTTCTGACTTTAATGCCAAAACTTTTATTACAATGGGTAACTAGACTATTGCTTGATTAAACCTTCTCAACCAAAGTTGTTAAATGTACATAGTTTTAATTTTTTTACTTTATTTTCAAGTGGTGCGTTAATTTCTTGGAGCAGTGTAGTAGTTGTTGAAATATTTACGAAAATATCCTGAAAAAATCCCTAAAATTTAACTGAAATTCTCTTTGTAAATATTGCAAAAACTACTGAATAAATTTTCAAAATTTTGGTATCTTTGAAATGACAAAGAAAACGTTAATTTAAAAAGTCAAGTGATCCACTATTGTTCCATTCGAAAAAATGTGTTAAACCCTTAGACCATTTACGCAACCGCTTCGCTGTAATTTACAACGAAGCGGTTGCGTAAATGGTCTAAGGTTAAACCGGAAAAACTAATTTATTCTTATTTAAATTCGCGTATTTTCTAAATTAGATTATTTATGTGATTGGTTTCATTTTTTAATGGTTGCCTACATTTTTTTAGAAATTTTTTTTACCGTCCCAGCCTTTTAGATAAAAAAAACAAAAATTACAAAAAAAATATTTCACAATTCGTTTTAAAAATTAGTATATTAGACACAGAATTAGACGTAGAATCTAAAATCATAAAAATATACATAATGTTCTATTTAAAAATCGAAAGTTACGGTTATTTCCTGTAAAACCGGAAGTGATAAAAAGTTTAATTTTTACTCAGTTAATTAATCGGATTTTCTAACATAATAAGTTCTCCAAGTTTCGTTTTTTAATTAAAAAAAAGTACTATTTAAAGTAGGGGTGAGCCTTATTTCGTTTACACCCGGTATAAAACCGACTTAAATACAATTTTGTGCCTGTTTCTCATTAATATTCACAATTTTAAAAAATATTCTTATAAAAGAAATTTTAACGGTCTAACATTACAGCTGCATTTTTATGCTTAGAAAATAATCTCAAAAATGTAAAAACCATAAACCAAAAAATAGATATACAAAAATGCTTAGACAAGAAATACAGAAAAAACAAAAAAAAAACAGATTTTGTTATATGTTATAAATGTAGCCAAAAATGAACCAGTTATATTATAATAAATTATAAATACATATTCCAATATCTTCTTTTTTTTTAAAAAAAATTAAAACGTGTGTTCAATGACCATAATACTAAAGGTCACCTTATACAGTAAAACCTTTTTCTGATATGATAACCGGAAAAAAACGCTCTATAGTAATGATTAACAAAATTTGGTCAAAATTTTTTTATCGAGTTTAAATTTTGGAATCAATTTTTCTTTTTTAGTTTTTTAAAGTTGGCGCGTTTCGCTTTAGTGCGCTTTCGATTGCGTAATTCAGCACGCATGTTTACGTCACAAACGTCATTCGACATCTTCTGACAGATGGAGTAAACAAAGTTTTTTCTATAATTTAGGGCAAGAAATAGAGTCCCTTACCTAGAATAATATCCTTAAATGAAGTCCGTGGCTTAAACATCGGATCGTTTTCGGTTAGTATCAGCGAAATCAGATGTAAAACTCTAATTAAAAGCGATTTAACATTGAGTATAGGTTAGGAGCGTATTACGTTGAACTTTGCACCAGAGTTAAAAACCTCTTATCAGTTATTTCACAATTATTTTATTTTCAACTTGGGACGAATTGTGAGCAATTTTTCGACAAGAACACGACCTCATCGTCTATCTTGACCACTTGTGAAATTGAGATTTGCGAATTACTAGCAAGATGTCGCGCTGGTTGCCTACCCCAATACCCAGTGCAGTGACAGTGTGGGATAGGGCCTAGACCCTAGACCCCAAGAGGACCGAATCGGCCTTGTGAAAGGTTATTCTCAACGGGACCATTTTTTGGCTTATTGAATAATAAACTAGTACAGAAAAATATTACTACATTGGTGTTTCACCGAATTTAATTTTAAAATTAATAAAACACATTGTTTTTTTCGGCCAAATGGCAACTGCTGCAACATCCAGGAGGGCATTTAACGTCAGCATTTTTGTTAATGAAACGATAAGAAACTGTTGTTTGAAATCGATGGTTTCTCTTGTGATTTGACGACATGCGATTTTTCCTTCTTTTTTCTAGGGTTTTGTAAATTCTAAAGCTTATTCTAAGACACCACAAGCAGTCTCTAAACTTAGAAGAAAGATTCAACGTGATAGGGCTGAAATTAAATCAACTGTCTTAGCTAAAATAGAAAATGTTGTCAAAAGAGTCACGCTTTGCCAGCACAGCCGCGGCACCCATTTGGCCGACATCGAATTACATAAATATTATTTTTAACATATCTAGTTCATAAATCAATTAGAATTGGGAAAACTTTGATAGAGGAGAGATAGTTAACTTTTCATGAGGTATATACAATGTTATTTGTGCAACTAAGATGAAATCGAAATGTAACTGAATCAGAGCAGGCTGTGCCAGCGTAACTATGTATCTACTGTTAATACACCTTGCTCGAATCAGTTATATTTCAACCTCAAGTTATAATAGTTAATTGATAAAAATTTATTTAAAAATCAAAATTTTAATTTGTCTTTAAAATTTACTTCCGTGATTAACTCTTGTTAAAATTTTTTTGGTGAGAGCTTAATCAAAAGATTAGGGCTCAAGAGAACGTTTAAGGACGGACCTGAACCATCATATAACGTTTTGTGCACAATTGAAAACAAAATTCTAAATTTTAAAATGTTCAATTAAAATATTAATTTATTAAATTATTAATTAATTAATTAATGATTTTAATAATTAATTAATTATTTGACGGACTTTATTTGAATCATTTATTGTTCTAACTAAATATTTATCGAATATAAGATCATTTTTATTGTAATAATTCAATCCGCAAAAAGACAAAAACAGTACTTAAATATTTATTTTTTTGATATGATAAAACTACATTAACAATGATATATTTACATTAATATTTATATCCGAATGAAAAACCCGAAAATTTCGCTATGACGGCACATTGCGCGATAAAAAAAATCGGGCACTGTTCCCCCATTTTTGCAAAATTTTCGGTTGTGTACATGACGTAAATATCGTAAAATGGCTTAAATCTTCTGTGAGGTGGAGTAGTTTATTTTTTAAAATCAAGCCAAAAGCCCTCACTAATCATGCCGTTCAAATTTTCTTGTTAGCTTCGTTTGTTGTGGACGAACCACAAAACCACAAAAAAGAAAAGAAACTCATCCACAACAAACAACAAAAAGCCTCTCTCATGCCACAATTTGCTTCTAATCTCAAAATTTGTGCAAATCGTGCAATCATGCTTCTATCTTCTAATGTTAAGTTACTACTTAAATTAGGAGATGCAACTGTGGTATATACTTAACCATAATTTAACAAATTGAGCCTTCTTAAAATTTTTATACTACATAACAGGTAACAGAGTTGTAGTGATTGACTAGAGCTAGAAAAGGAACACGAGTTTTTCATGCAGAAAAAGACTTACAATTATGTAGTTTTGTGTTGCTATAGCAACAAAGATGTTGACGTGGCAACTACCAATCACAGCCTTTCCGTTGCTATAGCAACAAAGATGTTAACATGACAACCACCAATTACAGCGTTTGCATATAGAAACGAAGACTGTTGATATAGCAACCACCAATCACAGCCTCTAGTTTTTGCGCTGTTGCCAATAGTAACTAAAACCCGTTTCCTTTTCGTAACGCCCAAATAAAACACTTTACAATATGATATGAAGAGAATTATTGTTTTGTTGACTTCACATACTACATAATATCGATATGCCTAGATTTATTAAATATACGGATTTTGTGGGGTCATAATTTTTATATAAAAGAGTTTCATATAAGATTTGATTAAAATTTTATCACCTAACATAAAATCCAAATTGTCTCACTTTTTTTCTTTAATTTTTATTCAATAATGACTCGATGAGCGTTATAAAACAGGCATTTTAGTGTTGTTATAAATTTGATGAATGTAAGGAGTGTTCTTTTAAATTTTGTATCGCAGTTAGTTACGGAAATTTTAAATTGCAGATGTGTTATTACATTTCCTTAAATTTATACATTGCTTTGTTACCAACTTTAATTATAAATTTAGAAGAACACCCCAAATTTTTATGATTGGAAGTAAAATCAGAAGTAAGAGGAAGCGTTTTGTTCCAAGTACGCAACGTATTCACTTACTGAACATGGTTGACGACCAGTTTCACTTATTCTCCTTTACATTTCTTTTAAAACTCAGCTTTTACCTTGAAATTTGGGCCGAAACTCGGGTTAACGCTGCTAAAGGCTTTTTTTCCCAAGGTCACATTAACTAAAATATTTCTGAAAATTAAATTTTTGAAGAACAAAAGTATGAAAACGTAAATTTTTGACTTTACTAAGGACAAAAACCGTTTTTATGAGGTCAAAATATATTTTTTAAGGTCACTTTGCAATTTTTTTTCAAGATGGACGCCGTAATTCCACAAATTACATATTTAACGAAAGAAAGCGCTAAATAAGAATAAAAATATGATTTAAACAGGAATTAAATATTAGATTCAAAAAATTGCTATAATAAAGCTGAATTTTTAAAATGGCCGTCCGAAATCCGAAAAACGCAATTTTCTAGAAAAGAATTACTGAAAAAATGCAATAAATGAAAATTATGAATTATGACTACAAAAATTGTTTTTTCAGGTCAGGTTGAAACTCGTAGTAAAAAATATTTCTTTTCTAATAGTTCTAGGAATTTTAAAATGGCGGCTAGATAAGTGCTTCAAGAACATTATTTTCGGCTGTATCAATGACAAAAATTGCTTTATTGAGTCAAAACGCATCTACATAATAGTCTAATATGTTTTTACAAAATTCATACGAGCGTATTTTTTAAAATGGCCGCCATAAATTTTGTATAACACATTATTTTTCGGAAAAAAAGAAGCGAAGCTAAATGAAGATAAAATTTTATCAGCTCTGACGACACCAAATGTCGCTTCAACAGTTTTTGCGGCACAACGCAACATGCCGCAAACGTTCTAGGGAGGGGCGTATATTTCAAAATGGCGGCCGACAATTTAAAAATCATAATTTTGGAAAACAAAAATTGTAAACTGCAAATTTTCAACTTCTAAGTACATTTTCCGGAAAAATATCGCCAAACAAGAATAAAATTGTGATTTAGAAATAGTAATTGCACATTAGTTTTGCAAAATTAGTGTAAGTGGAGTTTTGAAAATGGCCGTCTGAAATAGAAAAAAGTTATTCTCGAAAAAATAATTTCTAAAAAATTGTAAAAAGAAAACTTTGAGTCTACAGAATTGCTTTTTCAGGTGAGATCAAAATGTTTTTGTAGAATATTTAAGAATTTCAAGATGGCGGCCTAAAATGCAAAATGCATTTTCAGCAAAATATTACTACAAAAATGAGTATTTATTATTTTCAGCTTTATTATTGCCAAAAATTGCTTTATTGAATCCAAAAATTGCTTGGCAAAAATTGTACCAGCGTGTTTTTCTAAATGCCCCCCGAAATTTTTTTATAACACATTATTTTTAAAAGAAAGAAGAAAAAAGCAAAATATTTTTATGTATTGATGACAGAAATTTTTTTAAAGGTAAATAAACATATTGTTTTCATTAATACACTATATCATTCAAAATGGCGGCCAAAAATTCCAAAAACACAATTTTGTGTAAAAATTCTAACAAAAAGTATTTTTTTGTATTAACAACATCTGAATTTACTCTACCAGGTCAAAATACTTTGCAAAACTAATTTTTGTAATCTTTGTTGAATCGGGTTTGTTGATAGAAAAAATACGGAATTTACTAAGCCTACAGATAGCAATAATTTCATTAAAAAGTAAGAATATCTTGCTATTTTAGAAAAAAAAAATTTGCAACAAAACTATTGCTGAAAATTGCTTTCTTTGTATAAAATGGAAAATAAAACATATTTTCACAAAAATTTGTTGACTAGATTTTTTAAAATGGTCGCCAAAATGTATTAATTGTATTTACTTTATTATCTTTGCTAAATGTATTTAGGTCCCTAATCGTTTTGTTTATGTAAACACTATAACAGTGAAAATAAATGGATTGCTCGTCGAGCATGTTCAGTGAGTGAAGTTGTTGCGTTCTCTGAATCAACTTAGTATCATTACTTCTGATTTATGCTGTACCTTGATAATACTGATGTAGCCTAGCATAATATTGCATCGTAAAAATTTGCACTAATTTTAAATCTTTTAAAAATCTCAATCTTGACATTTATAAAAATCCCTTAATAATATTCTCGTTCAGAAAAAGGTATATCGTCTTAATCCTAATATAACTGGAAAACTGTATAATCGCATGCAACTGTACCGATTTCTGAACATCCTGTAGTGTGTCAGCGTGAAGAAAATGCCAAGAAACGCAAACTAAAACTCATGCAATTTTGCCTTTCCGAAAAGTGTCTACCTCGTTATTGTCAACCATTAAAAAAATAAAAACTTCATCAATATCTGGATTCTGGATGGAAGTGTGTCTACTTTCTACACAACTACAGTTGCCCAACAATGCTTCAAAAGTACAATAATTCATTCTTGAAGCAGCATATGGTGTCGTGTTAGATCGGTTAAAATGCATTGTCACTGTCTACCTATACATGCACAGGCGGAGGAGCAGATAAGCTACGACTACGAGTGTTAAAGACAAGCCCCGCTGGGGACCCATAGCGCCGTTACACATGTCCTCCTCACAGAAGCACATGTGGCCAGTTCCGCTACTTTCCATCATGCACACGTGATCCACCATAAACAGATTTATCTGCAGCTGGGATGTACACGTGCGACGAACCACCTCATAAGCTGTAAAAAATATCAAGAGATCTTTTGTAATCAAAATGAGTGAGACCAAGACCGCCAGATGTAGGTCACAATATAAAAAATTGGGTAGGTATGGTTATCACACTTTGAGCCGGTCAGTCGATACAATCCAAGCAAGGGAAATAGGACAAAAAAATCGGAATGAAAGGGAGTGCAAAAAACTTTAAAATACTGAAAATAGGGTTGCCAACTTTTGATATTGTCAAAGGCGTATCTAGGATTTTTTTTAGGGAGGTGAGTGGGGAAAATTGAAGAGGATTATGAATTTTGATTTTTTTATCATCTTACTATAGTTTTTAGAATGTTTCTTTTAAATAGGCTCTTAGACTTTTTTTACATCCGGCTTTTCAAGCAACTATTTAGGAGCCGAAAACAATAATTATTCCTAAAATAAATGTTTCTACAAGGTTTATTATAAACAAATAAAAACTTTTAGCTTTGGTTCCTAAATTCTATTAAAAATTTTAAAATATACATTTTAGAAAGACAGAAACGAGAATTATTGTAAATTGCCACTTCTAATCTCAGACTTTTTTAAATATCTTGCTCGAAGGAGCATCAATTTTTAACACAGGTTTTATATTAAAATAAAAAAAATATAAAGTGTCCTAAAATTGTATGTTTTATGTTCGGTATTTCCGTTTGTTTGTTTATAAAAAATTATGTCTTTTTTAATGTTTCAGGGTTTGTAAAGGCTTAATAAGCCCTGAAACATTAGTAGTAAAGTAACAAAAACAAAATAAAAGTCTAAAAAAAAGTGCTATAAATAGGACTATTGCAAAATGTCCCGTCTATACTCAAACCTTTTTTCTTCATCCCGCTCGAAGGACCATACAGTTGTAAACACATTTTGTGAGCCGAAGAACAACTAATATAAAAAAAATGCAGTGTTTATAAACAAAGTAAAATTAAACGCTCGCAGGATTTTTTTTATACTAACAATAAGACGTTTCTATTTATTTGGCTTGAAGGACCATAAAACACATAGACTTTGGAAGACAAAGGCGACGATTATTACAAAAATAAATATTTACTTCAATTTTTATAAAAAAGCATACAAACTGCCTTCTCCAGCTCCTAAATTCTATTAAAGACTTTAATATAGATAACTAAAATAGAGATTTTTGGGTGTTTGAAGCAAAAATTAATGTAATTGTTCCGCATCTACCAAGACTTTTTTCAGTATTCGGCTCGAAGAATTATTCTTTTGTTAACCCATTAGCGCCGAGAAAAACTTTTTTTTTGAAAATTACAAAATTTATTCAATAACTTGTTTAATTAAAAGATCTAAAAAACTATTATTTAAACACAAACAAATAATAAACAAAAATAAAGTCAAAAAGAGCCGTTCCCATATGGGACCGCTAAGCGCATACCACACAAATTAGTTTACGCACTTAAGTTCTTATTTATTTGGTATGAAAGCTTCTAAAACAGTCTATACAAAGTCCTACATCACATTTGCAACACATTGTTCTTCTTCTACTGGAACACTTACTTCCAGCGCATCTTTTTCTTTTTCCAACAGGTACCGAAGCTATATATAATATATATTATAATGATGTCAACCGTCATACCTTATATCATCACTTACGCGAAAATCGCTTCCAGCAGCCGCAGAAATTCTACCAGAAGCTTTTGGGGTGACCTTATATCTTGTTAGGTAGGTCTGTACTATATTCCTTCTGAAATCTAGATGACTTATGTTACGACCAGATTTCCTGTACAACGTCCAGGCATTTTGGATAGTAACATCTATCATATATGTAAAAATGGGCCAATATCATCGCTTTGCTCTTATTCCAATGCGATAGCAAGATACATTACTATCCATTAGATCAGTACCACTCATGTTTTGATTGTCTTGCGCTACAATATCTGGTTGTGGCACAAGTATATTCTTTTCATCTTTCCTTGAAAATCTCTCCACCGATTTTATGGGTAATACACCAAAATAGGTGCTTGCCATAGTTACTACGCTATTGTCCATCCAGCGTACATATATTATGCCACAAGTTCTTTCCAGTGCGGGACATATGGTACCACGAGCCATTTTACAAAAAAAATTTTATCTTCTAACGTGCACTCTTTAGGAATACGATTATCTCTAATTGTACCGATTGCCCCATAGCCATTGCATTTGAGTGTATGTAGCAAATTAACATTGGTGAAGAGATTGCCAAAAAAGTACCCGCTTGGTGTGTTTAAAGACCATACTTTATATCCAAATTTTACTGACTTTCCACGTATGAATTGTTTACCGCCATGCCTCCCGTAATAGCGAATCATTGACTCGTCGTATGCCAAATTTTGCTCGGGTATGAAATGTTCGATAATTTATTTTTAGAGCATCCACAAGAAATCTCAATTTGTACATTTTATCTATTGCATTATTTGCAAAATGGATAAAAGGACAAATTTGAAGAAATCAGTCACGTCGCATGGCTTCCACTACCATTTCATTCCTCATATCTTTTCCAGATTCCCAATAGTTTCTTTTTGAAAGCAACGTATTGTATCCACTTAGTATCAGTATACCAAAAAACACTTTCAGTTCTTCTAATGCTATATTTGGTGCTGGAAAATTTTTAAAGAGCGCATAATTTTCTGTCTGTCGTAGAATTTCTTCAAACAATTCTTGCGTAAAAAAAACAACTCAACAGGGCTCAACTCTCTATATTTGGTAAAATCTGCAACCGGAAATGTGTGTGAAGGAGGTGTCAAATCTCCATCTTTGCAAAAATCTAAAACCTTCTCTCGCATGAAAATTTTGAGTAGAGAGGATGGTGAAGACGCCGCAGAACTTGTGCTGGGTTGATCCTCAGTTGGCATTAGATCTTCACTAACAACAGCTTCAGCAACACCTCCGATTCTTTCTCTATTGGATAACACAATTTCTGCGCCTGAACATAGTTGATTTCGATTCAGATTATCGATAAATCCTCCATCATCTTCATCTGCTGAATCTTTGTCAGTCAAAACAGTGCTATCTAGGGGCTCTACATAAATAGCCGATAGTTCTTTATCGCTCTTTGCTTCATCGAAAGCAATATCCAATGTCTCTTTCAATGTTATTCCTCTAAAAAAATAAGCAAATAAGAAAAATATATAAATACAAGTTTTATCGCGAAACCGCTTAGTGGTTCCATATGGGAACACCCAAAGTTTTTGCATAACGGCAAATTATTAAATATGTAAATTTTTTTGGAAAGTGGTCTATCACATTACTATAACCTTTTATTATCTTGTTAAAAAAGAAACAGTTACAAATAACAGCAAAATTAAAAAAATATTATACTTACACAAAGCGAATGTCCATGTTTTACACAAAATAATAAAACGCACAAATATAACTGTGGATTTACACACCTAAAGTGTACTCTAGTCAAATTCAGACTGAACACACTCAAAGAGCGAACTTTAAAGCCCTTGGCGTACTAATAGAATTATGTAAAAAACGCCTCAATTGATAGTGGTTTGGCGGCACCATATGGTGCCGCTAGGCGCTAATGGGCTAGAATTTTTCTTGATTTTTTTACTATTCTTAACCTTTATTTCTTTAGTAGTCGTTTTTCTTGTTCTTAGTTTGTCCAAATATTGTTTTTCAAATTCGCCTTGAATTCTGTTTCTTCAGGACCTTCCAATTGACAGTTTCATCTTCTTAAATCTTTTCTTATTGTTTGTTTTAGTTGTATTTTCCTCTTTTACTTTTCCAATCGTTAGTTTTGTGATTCTTTATTTTTTTATATAGAATGTACAGTTTTTTTAGAATTGTCTAAACTACGTTTTCAAAATTTCTCTTTTTTTTTCTTGTCCAACATACATATTAATATTCCCAGTTTTTTTTTGTCACTAGGTCATCTTTTCTACAAGTTTTTATAGAATCTACTTTTTTATATTCTTCTAGAAACTACTTCTGTTCTTCTTTTTCCACTAGTCGTAATTTTCCTTATTGTTCTTTTGTCTCTACCATTAAATACCCTATTTGTGTAGTTTTCAAAACTCAAGTCTCGATAGAACTTTTGTTTGTTTATAAGTACATAAAATTTATTTTGGTGGACTTAAAAGGACGTCTAGCCTATTAATTAATTTTTGAAATCAACCAATTACTCATAGGTATTACAATTCTAAAGCTTGATCGTTTCTCTTTGGTAAAAACAAACTACATAGTTAAAAGGACTAATTGTGTCCTTTAAGGGCATGTTAAAGACTAAAGGACAGTTTAACTATCTTTTAAAATAAAGAATGCTTGCTTGTCGGACTTTGAGCCGGTCAGTCGATGCAATCACCGCAATATTTTGAAAAAAAAGACAAATAAAGTTAATGGGAATAAAAGGGAGTGCAAATGAGCTAATTTTGAAAAAATGGAGCAAGTTAAAGGACGAAAATATTGGTTTAGAGAGTGTGACGTGTTTCTGGCGGTCGATGGCAGTTAGTCCACTCACGTGACTTGGAATTTCGGACCATTTTCACGCAGCACCCATTACAGGTCATGAGGGGCGGCTGGTCCCGAGGCAAGGCAGTGTAATTAAAAGGGTCTTTGCACCGCATATCCGACCAACTGTCGCATTCGTAGCAGTAGATTTGACGAGCTAAAAGAAATATCTTCAGAAATAAAAAATTTTCAGCGAGAAATAACAATTATTTCTGTTCATTAATAACAACATCTAGTAGGCATTGAAAATCAGGTAAAATGGCGGGTTTCAATCCGGCAAGTGGAGAAAACTTAAACAACTATTTTGCAGCGTTGCCAACGTAAAACAGAGATCAAAGCCGACTGTGATGCACGTTATTGATGAGCACACAACAAACGATAGGTGTTTTTAGAGAAGTAACAAAATTCTTTCATTTTTTTGGGGTGAAATTTGAAATGAAAGAGTTTTGTGACGTGAGAGAGATAAATTGAAATCCGGCGAAGTTTGAAGATTATGGTTTTCACACAATTATTTTATTTTTCGCAAGTGATTTATCAGTGCCAACGAGAATAACAAATTTTTCTCACAGTCTTGTTATTGTTGTTATTTCGGTTTTTTTATTATTAGGTTGTTGACAATAGAAATTAATTTAGGGTTTGGTATTTGGTATTTTTGTAGTAAGAGGAAATTAAATAAAACAGTTTTGTTTAATTAACAAGTGTGAAAACCATTTATGTACAGCGATAAACACACCAAAAATTGTTAAAATACAAACTTACTTTGACATTCTGCATTAACAACTGTTGTTATTGCTAGCAATACTATCACTGAAAATATAAACAATATTAAATGGTTAGTGATTAAAAAATAAAAAACAAAAATGGGGATTGTACAGGAATAGGGTTATTCCATCAAACTTGGTGTTTTCTTTTTCACCTTTTTACTCTATAGTTTTTTTTGTACAGTTTTATATATTGTGTTTTAGGTGTATTATTAATTTGTTATCACTACGTTAAAGAAAAAAACGATTAATTTTTAAATTATATAGTCTTAGAATATTTCAAAATCGATTTCACTTTCGGTTTAAACAAAAAAAATTTTTAGTTATTTGTGTTCAATTTTTCAAAAATAAAGGTTATGCATTTGAGTTAATTGTTTTGGAAAGTGAAATAAAATAAATTATAAAATTTTATTAAACAAGTTAAATGTTAAATCAGAATTTTTCTAGTAAAATTGAATGGCAATTAAGTAAGTTACGATCGTTAATTATAATTTAAAAATTTATTTCCAATTATTTAAACATATTTTTTTATCTCAAAAGTGTTTTTCAAAAATATCTCTTGACAACGCTGATAGCCAAATTTTCTTAAAATTTATGTCTCCTGATAAACAAATTTTTAGATTTCTTATGAATCTGTCATCATTTCTGTTCGTTGCTATGTGTTTTTTGAGATATCCACCGACTTATCATAAAATTATTTTTCAAAAATATCTGCTGACAGCTCTAATTACCAAATTGTCTTAAAATTTATGCCTTCTAATGCAAAAATTTCTGAGAATTTTTAATCTGTCATCATTTTTGTTCTATGATAAGTATTTTTTGAGATATCCACCAATAGAAAAAAAATTATCACAAAGATGTTTTTCAAAAATATCTGTTAGCCCTGTTGGTAACTTTGGTTTACGTAAAAATTTCTTAGAATTCTGAATGTGTTATCATTTTTTTTTTCTATGATAAATATTTTTTGGGATATCCAATCCACTGATGTACAAATTTTTTATCACAAAAATGTTTTTGAATTATATCTGTTGACAACCCTGATTACCAAATTATCTTAAAATCTATGTTTTCTGATACAGAAGTTTCTTAAAATTCTAAAGCTGTCATAGTTTTTGTTCGTTGATAAGTATTTGTTGAGATACCAAGAAATATACGAAATTTTTATCACAAAAATGTTTACAAAAATATCTGTTAAACTTGTTGGTAACTCTGATTAGCAAATTATATTAAAATTTACGTCCTCTTAAGCTAAAATTTCTTAGAATTCTGAATGTGTTATCATTTATGTTCTATGATAAATATTTTTTGAGATATACAAAAAAATTAGATCTGTTGACAACCCTGATTACCAAATTATCTTTAAATTTATGTTTTCTTATACAAAAATTTCTAAAAATTTTAAAACTGTCATCATTTTTGTTCGTTGATAAATATTTTTTGAGATACCAACCATTATATGAGAATTTTTATCACAAAAATGTTTGCAAAAATATCTGTTGGCAACACTGATTACCAAATTATCTTAAAATTTATGTCTTTTGATGCAAAAATTTCTGAAAATTCTGAATCTGTCATCATTTTTGTTCTATCAGAAATTTTTTTTGAGATATCCATCACCGATAAACACAATTTTTATCACAAAAGTGTTTTTTAAAAATATCTGCTGACAACCCTGATTATTAAATTATTTTAAAATTTAAGTTTTCTGAAGCAGAAATTTCTGAGAAATCTGAATCTGTTACTAATTTTGTTCTGTGATAAATACTTTTTGAGATATCGACAAATATTCCATCATTTCGCAAATACCAGCTAGACCAATTATATTTTAAATATTTTTTTTACAGTTAGCTATATATTGAACTTAAAAATTGCCAATACATTTTAAACCAATTTTTAAAATAGGAACATTAAATTTTTTTGTTTAAAAATAACAGATTAAAAGCCCTGAAGATGGTTTAATTTAAATAAAGACGAAACGTCGGCAAAAAATTTAACAAAGTTATTGCATTTGTTCTTATAACAATAATTATTGTTTATGTTGTTGCTAATACAAGATATATACATTTATGAATTGCTGAGCCTCTTTAAGAAAAATAACCAAGTGCACCTGAAGTACTGCAGTCTGATACTGAGTATTTTTTTACGTTGTACAATAAAATAATTTTGGTAAATAAAAAATATATTTTGATTGGTTATTTCAGATAAAACTGGAAGTGAATTCAATTTGAAAATATTTTATATACTATTTAAAAAACCCATTTTTGCGCGATTGGTTGTTTTTATCAGTTTACTGTGCCTGTTTCCACGACGGTAGGTTGCCGTTACTGGTTGCTACGTGTAACAAAACGGTAAGTAATTCACTTACCGTTCAGTGAACGGTAAGCAATGAAATCTAAAAAAACAATTTTGTGATTTATTTATTAAAACTAAATGTACAATTATTATAATTAATAGTAGTAGTACCACTCGCATTTGAGTTTCTAGTGTTAATAGACAAACTTTCCGACGTAGAAATCTCAGGTTGTTGTAATAGTCCACTAACATCGCTGTGTAAAATTTTATGAGCAAATTCAATTTTGTTTTGGAGGGAATCTTCTACGTAACTCTCGGCCACTGTTGATGAACGCCACCCATCATGTCTTTTTAGTCCCAACACATCAACTCCGTTATTTGCCAAAAGTGTAGCCGATGTGCGTCGAAACGAGTGTCCAGTAAAACCTTCAGGGGCTTGCAACTTTAAATACTTTGCAATTTTTGACGGCCAGCCTCCAATTGTGCCTTTTCCTGTGACTTGCCTAGTGCATTTGCCATTTCGATAGTTCAGAAATAAATGATCTGACGTTGGGTTGCTTGGTCGAATTCTTATGTATTTTCGAAGTATTTTCAAATAATGAACTGCTTCATTTTCTTTATTAATAACTGTGAACGTTCGCTGAATATTCGTTTTTGTATTTGGAATATTTTCTATAAACATTTCTTCATGTTCTTCTATGTCACTCATTTTAATATTGTACAATTTCTCTCGTCTACAAGCGCCCGATACTCCCAATATCATTGCTACCTGCAAATATATTGTTTCCTTAGAACTCACATGTACCACCTCATCATCTACAACATATCTTTTGAATTAAAAATTGTTCGTCTGGTGCTTCATTCAAGAATTTTTCCATGTCTTCTTTGGTAAAAATTTTAGCCTTCTTAGGCTGATATCCAATATTTTTTCTCTTAAGATAAGCAATTAATGTAGCAAACTTAGAAATATCGTAAATAACCTAGAAATAAATAGCATCATGGAGAAAAATTGTACTCTTCAGCATAGAATACTCTGCCCATAAACTGCCTGGGGCCTTCAAGTGTCCACTTCTCACCACAAAATACGCTAACAAGCTCTTTTTATTTACAGAAATCTTCTTTGCTTCACGCCATTCCTTAAACAACTTGTATGTCTGTTCATATCGGGCTTTAGATTTTTCTGGAATTATTGCCGAACATCCTTCTTGCCAAGCGTCTTCTAAATCATCCGGTAGATCATCACTATCGCTCATATTTGCTTCGAAAACGGAACCACAAAGCAGAACTATGTAGGAATGATTGTATCAAAAAGACAATTTTACTTGTTTGGAACAAAACCATAGCAACCATGGAACAGTCACCCAAAGTTTTCAGTTTCAATCTTCCCGATTATCACAAATGTAATGATATAAATTATTATTATTATTATTCTAGAAACTCCAATCGCGCAAAAAACGTTATAAGCATGTCGAACGTTAAGGATTACCATTCTCAGACAATAATTGGAGTCGTCGCTTCGCTCCTCCTCCAAACAATTGGCTTCAAACGGTAAGCATTCCTTACCCTTCTCCATGCTTAATATACTATTTTTTTATTTTTATAATGAGAACCAACAAATTATAGTCATATATTTTTATAAACCAAAAAAAATTCTTAATTTATATTTTTAATGTTAGTGCATTTCTAAAAAAATATTGTGAATAATTATAACAAATAAACTATTTAAAGGGTTGTAAGATAAAATAATAAGATAGTTATTATCATCAAAATTCGAAAAGTCACTTCAAGCAACTTTAATTATTGGAATTTTTGACAGATTTTCTTTCAGAAATACATCAACAATAGCAAATTTAGGTCAGTTAAATTATAAAAAAATATATCTACTCTAAAACTATTTTTAAAAGTTTTAGGTTTTTTATTAAAAATTTCCAAGCTATTAATCTTGTTGTATTAATAATATTTGGCACATTATAAACCTCAATACGAGTCTATTTTTATAAATTAATAAATGAGCTTTCTTTAAATATTTTTCAAAAAAATAAACTTCAAACATAGGTGTAATTCTGTAATTAAGTTTAAAGTAACAGGATTAGCATCAGAAACTACTAATAAATCTGATTTATTTTTATTAAAGCCTACATCAAAAGAGAAATATTTTCCGATCTACAAAAACAAATTAATATTTAAGTTGACAGAAATATATTTCTCTTTATCCTGAAGCAAATGTCGATATTCTTATATAGTGAGAGTTTAAATTTATTAAAAACTAGTCGATTAATAGTGTTATTATAATAAACTGCTAATTTTTAAAATAATTTACTCACGAGCACAACTCCACTGGCTACATCCAAAATTTACTAAACAAACTGCAATAATAAACAAAGAAAATGAAACCAATATTTATTCCTATTCCTGTCGTAATTGTGATAAAATTTAGAAAAAAAATATCAAAACACATTACCTATAATTGGCAAGACGACGTAATTAGGTCTAGTCATTCCGAAAGACATTTTACAGTTCTAGCACCACACACCAGTTCTCTATCACTATCGTATTATTATTATTTTAATAACTTTGTTATTTTGATTTCGTTCCCGGCTCGCATCCATTTTACTAGAAAATTATTTCACTTCTGCAGTAAATTTCTGCCGTGCTTCTCTTATATTGATCTATTTCATGTCTGTCTCTCTTTAACACTTCAACCTTTATTTCGGTAATTTTTCACTGTTTTCTCCATTATTTCTTTAAATATAATTGACATTTATTTTCTCTTGGGTAGCAAAAGCCGGATTTGGGTGAACGAACGGCCCTTTCGTGGTGGCTTTCTTAAAAAATTTGAGAAATCCGATTTTCGAATGGAGGCCTGCGCAAAAGGAGGCGCAAATTGAGATGAGCAGGTGCAGACGATGCAACAATTGATCAAACTTGACTATTTCAAAATCTCTTTAATTAATTATTGCAGTGTTTCTAGGTTTTTCTATTTATATAGTCTTTCTATTTTTTGCCTGTCTCTGTTTCGATATCAAGTAGACAAAAAATTAATGACAAGTCGGCACAAATTCCAATTAAAAGAGGCGCTGCTTGCAGTGCAAAATGGTGATCACTGTCAGCAGTTACAGTTTATTTAATAAAACATTTAATTAACTGATATTTAATAAAAAAACTCAATCTAAATTAAGTAACCTCATCAATTGCCCTTCGACTTTAATATAAAATTCTTAATCTACCAGAAAATTTAACAGCCTAAACTCTAATAAGGATACCTCGCGGACCAGATTGTTGATATGTCGTTAACTCAAGTCCAAAGAGCACAAAAAATGTTTAAAAATATGTCACTGTTATGACAGTTTGATATATTTGTTTTAAACAAAATAAAAAACAAAACTCTTTTTTTAAAAATGTGCTAAACTGTAGACTAAGTACTGTAAAGACACTTATAAGTAGTCAAAAAATTTTATAGTAAAATGTTGTCTAAGCTTTTACATTTTAAAGAAGTAGAGGCTCCCAGTCTTGATAAAGGTGTTGCCTCTACATCAGTTTCTCGCAAACATTATTATTATTTAATAAGGACTGGGAACAGTTCTATTACCACAATTATTTTAATAAGGAACTGTAGCCTCTGATTTCCAATTTAAACTGGATTAAAATCCGGATTAAAAATAGGTCCGACAGAAGCAGAAAGAAGAGATTTGCCACCTATCAGTTGTGGCAGAAGAAGGTGCACAATGCGGACTTTTTGTTTATGTATTTGTATTTTTTTATGCTAAAACAGTTTACGATTTTATTTTGCAGAAATTGTTGATCTTAGTTTTAATTTATAATATTTATCACTTCGCAAAAAAAAATTTCCATTTTGCTTCAAATAAATTCATTTTTTTATCAGTTGGCTAACCTGCCTTAATAACCCGTGTAACTGTCATGGGATTTACCCAATATAGCGTTTTCACTTGACGTCATACGGCAGCGTCGGGACAACATTCCTGGCGCTTCTTATAGCGAATAATTTTGAGAATTTTTTTTATTTATTTAGCGAAGAATATTCAAATTATTATTGAAAGTGGCATAAAGTGCATCTCAAAGTCTATTTAAAAATGTAGTTAAAACTAGATTACTTTCAACTGTTTTATGTAAATTAATAATTGTTGAGATAAAAATGCGGGAAAATTTAAAATTTTACTGTATTTTAGTATTTGATGTTTCAGTGTTTGACTTGATTTTGATATATTTCTTTTCAAGATTTTGGAGAAATTGAAAAATAGATTCCAAAGGTGGCTTTGAAATTCTTGGATACTTTTTGAGTTAGAAAAGCTGTCAAAATACATAAGTAAACACAGGATTTTGACAGATAAATTTTAAAGGAGTTGTTGAATAGTTGAAGTGGTTGACATGCGTGGTTTTTGTAAATTCTAACCTAGAAAATTATGATTAATTTCGATTTTTTCCAAAAATATAATTTTTTAATTGCTTGAATTCCACAGATAATATTAATCAAATTCTATAGTCGGTTTTTTTAGCTACTTTTTGCTGAAATTCTGACAGTTGTTTTGACATGTATCTATTACATCACTAGTGACGTAAATTGACTTACATTGTCTTCTTCGATAAATTGAACGATAAGTTAGAGAAGAATAAGCAATTCCGATTTTCATTCCTGTAACAGATGTTTGGAAAGTAAACCAATGAAAAGAAAAAACTCGTAAGAAACACAACATTGTTGGACCAAGAGCGTAAAAGAAGGCAATTTCCAGTGAAATTTCTGTTTGTTTTGAATAGAATTTTACGAGTTGGTTTAAGAAATAATGCTGTAGTAACCTAGAAACTGTTTTATTTTTTTTTGGGAAGAAAAACACACTTTCTCTACTGCTAGTTCGGCCGGTAAGTAGTACAGTATACCATAAAACATGTCTTTCCGTCCGAATAACATAAATAAAACTTGTAATGACGGTTTTTTCTTTTTGTTTTCTGTTTCTTTAATTTTGTGGCAAAATTTTTGTGATTTGTATTCTTTAAGAAGAGTGTAGAGGTCATCTTCGGTAAGTTCTTTTTTCCACCCTTTAAGGGAAAGCGGTAATTCCCAACTGCTTAGTTTTAAAAAAAGGCGGTGTGAAGCACTTACCAGAAGAAGAAATAAGAAAGAAACTTATCTTAAATTATTTTTTTTATTAATTTCTGTAAAATTTTGCAAAATTTGCAGTTACAAATAACTCGATATTATAAAAATACCTAGGTATTATACAACTGAAGTAGGCTCTTGTCAAATGTCACTCTATTTCTTCCATTAGGTATTTTTCTGATAGAGGATATAGTAAAAAGAGGCTTGCAATATAAATAAAATTAGGATACCCTGTATATAAACCAAGACTTGCAATATAAATATAGTTGGGACACTCTATATACGACTGTAGAAAATGTAAACAGTTTTTTTTGTGATTGCGTAAAATGTTGACAAGATATTTTTGACCTCACTTTTCAATTTGTAATAAGAAGGCCGTTTAAAACAATGTTTATTCTTATTTGTTTAAATAAAATTAGTTATTACTTTTTCGTTGCTATTTTCGTGATTAGATATGAATTGAAAACAAAACTCGAAACATCTTGTTTGTGTACCTAAATATTTAAATTCATTTTTGATTTATTATTTGAACTAATTGCTTATATAATACGATGATTCAGTACTCAAAGACACAAAGAGGGTCCGACATTCGGTGATATAATAGACATTTTTTGTTGTCTTTTGCAAATTTATAGATATTTTCCATTGTTTTGAATCAGTTGAGCGCCAGCTCTCGGACAGAGCGGATCACAGCCGCTCTTAAGATGCGTATTTTTATTTATTATTAATTATTAAACGGAATATATCGTGATTTTGTTTAAACAAATACATTTTGTATTACCAAATGACAAAATAACACAGAGATAAACAATTTTAGCTATCTACTATTATTATTTGTAATTGATTTAATAATAAATACACGCGTTTTATTTAGAGCCTCTTTCCACCTCTCTTTAGTAATAAATAAATAAATAAACAATTTAAAGTATTTTTTTTTGTTTTATTGGGGTTTGGAGGGTAGGTTACAAGGACATCGTTGAAAATCCTGATTAAAGGTAGGTCCGAAAGAAACAGAAGTAAGGAATTCGCTACTTATTAGTTTCCTTAAATTAAGACTTGATTATTGTAAAATTATTTTCTTATAAGATTGTTTATCTTTGTTCTTTAATTGATTTATTCTATTTCAGACTATCAGGTTAGAGGAAATAGCTTGTAAAAATTTTTTTTTGTAATTTTAACGTTTAAAGCGTTAATATATTTTTTTTTTAAATAATCTTGATAAAATTTTGTCTTGGTAACTGACGAAGTTATTCACTGGGACCAGAAATTTGCTGTTTATTTGTATTTTTATTAATTTGTTTTTTAGTTTTAGGTGAAGTTTTTGAAATGACCTACTCCAGAGCCCAGACTGTCCAGAGTGTGCATCAACAACGCCTTCCTTACTTCAAGGTCAGATTTTTTTCTATTATTATCTTTTATATCATTCAATCAGTTCGCGAATTTAAACATTATTTTGCAAAATTTTCAAAAGGTGTGATCAACAATTTTTTTCGATTTTTTATTTATTAATTTGGAGTGACAGAAAACGAAACATCAAACAGTAATTAAACAAAACACTTACAAAACTATTTTATTTTTAAATATTGTACATTAAGAACAAGAATATGCCGAATTAAAGTTAGCCTTTTTTAAATCAAATTAAATTTTAACATTTTTTTTTGAAAATTATTTGTTTATTTGCGCAATATTCATTAGACGTTTTAATAGAAATATAAATTTATTTAACATAGTGCTTATACATGGTTCATATACATGAATTTATTTTTGTTTTATTGTTCGATTTTTCTCCTTTCTTTAAATAATAGGTTCTAAGGACATCGCTGGAAATCTGGATTAAAGGTAGGTCCGAAAGAAGCAGAGGGGACTCGTCACATAAGACAGAAGAAGAAGCATCAATTTCAGGATTAAAGGTAGGTTCGAAAGAAGCAGAAGGAGGGGATTCGCCACCCAACAGTTGTGGCAGAAGAAGATGCTTTAATTAAAACTGTATGTACAGTTTATGACTTTGTTAGAATTATTGATCTCTGTTTTAATTTATAATTATTTTTGAGTTTCATTTCAGATCGATTTTTTATTATATAATTCAGCTTTAGTATTTTCTTTGTTTCAGATTTTCATAATTTTCCTGTTTTAGGTTTCTGTAATTTTTCTGTTTCAGGTTTTTGTAATTTTTCTCTTTTATCTTATTTTAAATTTTCTATGTCGGGTTTTCCTACTAATTTTTGTGTTTCAGGTTTTCCTAATTTTTCTGTTTTAGGTATTTGTAATTTTTCTGGTCTAGGTTTTCCTAATTTTTATATTTCAAGTTTTCTTAATTTTTCCATTTCAGATTTTCGTAATTTTCTTGTTTTATGTTTTTGTAATTTTTTTGTTTCAGGTTTTCCTAATTTATAAAAAATAAATTTATTTTGATCATTTAGTTACAATAATTTCTTCCTACAATAAACAAAATTGGTATTATTATAAATTTATTTTAACAAGTTTTAACGAGTCTCATCAATTTTTTTGGTAACAGTGTAACTCTCAAGGGATTTCCCCAATTCTAACCTCTAAAAAACATTTTTTATAGTAATATAAAATATAATATCTGATTTTAATGTTTTTTAAATACATACACAAATAATAACCAAGCAAAAGAAAATTGGATAAAACGATAATATTTTTTTTGATTAAACTGTAAAAATGAGATGGCAGTTTGCCAACTTTAAAATTTTTTAAAATTAAAATTAATTAATGTTATTATATTTCTTTGATAAATTATAATTTATAAAACAGGGTTTAATGAGTAGATTTGTATTTCTACCTACCTAGATTATAATTTATTAAAATAAAAAATAATTTCTTTTGAATTTATTTAAAACTCCAGTGTTGGCAACACTGATTCCTTCGAGTTGCGCAGTAGACAAAATGTCAGTAAAGTCCAAATTTGACAGTTCTTCGAGAACTGTCAGTGAGTGAAGATGTGGAGTTAATCCCGTGTAATCCCACAATGTAAATAACACTAAATTAAATAAATGTTTATCTAAATACTGTGTAAAACTCTCCACATCACAATGGCAAAACGACTAACTGAAGAAATGGTGATCGCAAGGACCAAAATCTCCGATTTGGGCAAAATCAAGAGACTCAACTGCTGGTAGGTCCACTAAACCCTCCCTGATTCAGTCTTCACGTAACTATTTTAGGGGAAGTGAGCTCGTCGACGTCTCCTTATTACGTAAAATGCCTTGTGTTGAAGTCCTCTCTCTCAGGTAAGCCTTGCTCGTAATTCTTACACCTGTCGTCTGGTTTTCTGCATTGTTTACATGTGTTAGAGCGTGACAGAATGAAAGGTGAGTCACAGGTGGGACACGTGCTTAAGTTTTCGAATGCCCTATAAGGTCTGAGATCGGTGCATCAAGGACAGATCTGCCCACGCTGTGATTCACTTTTTTGGGAGAGAATTGGGTAAAAAATGAATGGAAACAGTAGCTTGATGTGCAGTTATTACTTCCGTTATGGGCTCCAGATGGTCAAATTTAGACAGATTTATGGATTTGGGTGTTTACATAACATCTGTTTAATGCTGATTGCTGTTATAAAAGCTAATTACTGAATAATTATTAGAAAAAGTTTAGGTAGCTAGAAGTGGCACTACTTGGGTTTGTTTTGATTTGACAGTTACCACGTGGTTGACCTTGTGATACGCGAGATGATTGGATGATTTTACTTGTATTACCAAAAATAAGTTATTGATCAGTTCGATCATTACCCTACTATCCTAAATTTGAGAAATAGTTATTATTGTTGACAGTCATTTTATCATAAATAAATTTGTATGCATAATTTTGTTTTCATGTTTATTTAAATGAGGTAATGATAAATTGGTAATTTTTACCCGCTTTAAAGAGATATTATCAAAATTGTAAGATAAATAATACAGTTTGGTAAATTGTTAGTTATACGATTGATTATTTTTTAAATTGCGTAGGTCAGTAACCATTTATCTGTAAGTTTATATTTTGTTTGTTGACATGATTAGAATATCAATTAAACTGGTTGATATAAAAAATGTTACGTAAGACTATAAACAACCGCATTCTTCCTTTTAATTTTCATACAATTATATACTGTGATACAGTCTTGTTTGAATGTTTATTGGTTATTTCCATAACATGGAATGTTATGAGGGCCATAAGAACCGAAAAAGTTGAGGCCCTTAATAACCTAGTATATACGTACAATGTTTTTCTTTCTACAAACCCTCTATAGAAGGAATATCGATATCTTTTCGAAAATAGAATTGTACAAAATTTGTTACTTCTTTGACAACGAGAGGGCTGTTAAAAATTTGGTCTGCTATCTGTTGTTAATCGTTATCTTCTTAGAACGTAATTTAAGTAGGAGAAAAAAATCGTAATCAATCATAGTAGATATGTAGGTATATTAATCTCAATAAATTTTGATTGAATAAAAGGAGATCGTTCCCATATTATGGAAATCTAATGACCACTCAAATCGAGATTTTTTTATATCAATCGATAGCTCTTGAAATAAGGAGCAATTGGTATCATTGAGTTCATAAAGCATTTACTTGTTATTTATAAGGATTAAGTCGGTACTTGGGCCTCAGGTCAGAAACCGGCTAAATAGATATTTCTTGGTATTTACTAGGGCTGGGCGATATCTGTTTTTAGGTATCGGGTATGGATACCTGCAAAGTATCGATACTTGCCAAAGTATCGAGATATCGGAAGTATCGAGGTATCAGAGGTATCGGGATGTATCGAGGTATCGGAGATATCAAGGTATCGGAAGTATCGGGTCGCATCAAATAGCTTGTAAATTTGTTTGTTTTAATCAAAATAGCTTGTGTTTCCAACATCCAAAGCACTCTGAATAGGATATTCATTTATAGCCACTCTTTATCAAGGTATCGAAGTATCGGAGATATCGTAGGTATCGGGGTATCGAGGTATCGGTAGTATCGAGGTATCGTATGTATCGAGGTATTGGATGTATCGAGGTATCGGAAGTATCGGAGATATCGAGGTATTGGAAGTATCGATATTTCGATACCTGATTGCAGTCGGTATCGGTGTACGATACCTGAGCAGGTATCGATACCTTCTGTAAGTATCGATACTTTTCCCAGCCCTAGTATTTACATTTTTTTCTCAATATTATCTGAAATGTTCCAAACTATGATGCACGCATGGCGTTAAGTCTATTGTTTAAAGTACGATATTATTAGGGTCCAAACCGAGCTTTGATGTTTTACAGACTTCTAAACCTTCCTACCTCTCAATTTGTCCAATCTCACTGGCTCTCACTCTTGCCAATGCATTTTGTATTGCGGTTTTTAATTTTTTAATCTTCAATAGGGACTTTATTTGATGACCTACAACGTTGGCGCAATGATACCAATTGCTCCTTATTTCAAAAGCTCTCGATTGATATAAAAAAAATCTCGATTTGAGTGGTCATTAGGTTTTCATAAGATGGGAACGATCTCCTTTATTCAATTTCATAATTGGTTTATTTCTATTATTTAAAATTAAAATTTAATTTTCATAATTATTAGAAAACAAATCCTGTCGTCTGGGAAGGTTGGATGTGATGGCACTATAACCTCTCGCTTTTGGCCGTTTTATTGTACGACTAAAGATATTCTGCGGTTATTGCTTTGACCCTTTAAGTACTTTATAACGGTTGGACCGCAAACCCTCAATAAAAATAGTGCCGACCAGATGTTGACAATAAGCTTAAGAAGTATCTTCTTTGGTAGGTAAAAAATTTTACAGCGGACTGTGGTTGAGTGTCGTAAAAATTTAGAAAAGTTATTCTCAGGATTATGTTGTAAACGCAGAATATTGTTGGTCGAACTTTACACGTGGTCTCCTGGGACTTCTATCCACTATGCTTAACACCTTGCATTTAAATTTGACCAATTTATGGTCTGTTTTCTTACCAAAGAAAAACTAGTAATCGTTGGAAATTTCAAATACTCATTTGTGATTGGTTGATTTTTAAAATTAACTAATCACAAATAAATATTTCAAAGTTTTTTAACGATTACTGATTTTTCTATGGTAAAAAAAGTTCTGAGTCTATTATTGTCAATCATGAAAAAAAAAAATAGTTAAATAGTTTTTAGACTAATTGGCTTTGTAAGTGGTTTGTGCAAGTCTTTTCTTATTTATCGTTTCGTTATTTCTTTAATTTAATATTTTACTTGAAAATAAAGAGAAAATAAGAGCCTCGAGTTATGCTAATTTTATTTCAAAATTTGCACATATACAGGGTGTTATGGAAATGAGTGCAAAAATTTTAACCTGAAATACAGCATCACAAATAATAAACAATTGCAAAAAAATTTGTCCTATCTCAACTAATAACATTACAAGCCGTCAAAGTTGGGTATAAAAAAACATTTTTTTGTTATATCTCGAAAACCGCTTAACCGATTAATACCAAATTTGGTACACAAATGAAGTTGAGTGTATTCTTTTTATTTCTACTAGCAAAATTTTACTGCACATCTCAATTTCAAGTTACTGCACTTTTTTCACATTTTGGGTAATTAACCAGTTTTCTTCGTATTAATTTCCAATTTTTGTAGCAAAAATGAATATGCCAGTAGATTCTAAATAAAAATGCAAGAATACAATATATTGCTAAAATGTACTTTTTTCGAGATTTTACGTTTAAAGTATAAAACTGACTTTTCATCTTTAACTTTGGCGTCCTCTAGCTCCTAAACGGTGCAACTTAGTATAGAGGTAAATTGTGTTAAATCGCTTTATTTTGACTTGAAAAACCTATAATTGTTCTATGTTAAAAAAATTTTGTTATGCGTTTTGTAATAATTAACTTTTAGGTTATAATTTTGTTATCAGTTGAGATAAGACAAAAATTTTTTTGTAGATTTTCACTATTTCTGATGCTGTATTTCAGGTTAAAATTATTACATTCATTTTCATAACACCCTATATATCAAGATATACTTAGTGGACTAAATGTATGGATCGGGGTGTTTTTTGACTAAATTATAAAAAAATTTGAAAAAACAAAATATAGGCAATAAATGGATATAAAACTGCAACTCGAAACTTATGTTTAAAAAAAAATTGTTTGTTTAAATATTTTAGGTAACTATAGCAACATTTTTGTTTTTTTTTTGTGAAATTTATCTTTTTTTTCCAAAACAAGCTTTTTAAAAGAAATGTTGCTTGCTGTACCAATTTTTCTTATAAAAATGCAATGTTTTTTTTTGTTAAAATAAATACATAAATGAATCAGGAACACTCAGTTTTTATCAAAATTGTTTTTTGGATAATTTACTCATTTTTGACATTATAAAATTTTTGATTAGTTCCACCATTTTATGGGCATCGGTGGCACATATTTTCATTTAAAAATTGATACTTGATGAGATAACAATAGCAATAGAACAGTTCGGGGGTGAATAAGAACGTCTACTTGACCTTCCACCGGCGTTCGTAAGGTGGAAGACAACTTTGATAAGAGAGGCAAGTCGAAGAATTTTGGAATAAAGTTTTTTAAGTTTATTGTGATATAAGCAACAGAAAAACATTGTAATCAACGCCTTTATTAATGTGCGATTAATAATCTCAACTTCTATTGAGTGTTTTTTCAGTTTTTTAATCAGTGTCCCGATTATTAATCGTTTTTATTAACAAACTTGTTGGTTAAATAACTATTAAATATAGCCTCGGGTAGCCTTTTTATAATCATTTATGGGCTAATTTCAAGTTGGAGATAATACCGGTAGTATCGCAAATTTTAATACTTTTCCATGACAACAGCAAATCACAACCTCGAATTTGTCTGTTTTTCCATGGAAACGAACATACTACCGGTATTATCTTATACTTGAAATCAGCCCCTTAATGCTTATATTTTGCTTTTTAAAAATTCTTTGAAGTTTAGTCAAAACGCCCTGATCCATACATTTGGTCCACCCGGTATAGTATGTATTTACATTTTCCTCTCTGTTTTCAAATCCAAGACACACTACGATGTTGATTTTATTTGAACGTTCTGTATAAATTTAGAGCATTAGTTTTTTTATGACATAAATGCATTGTTCAGTAACTGATGAGTGATATAAAATGCTGAATTCGTTTTTCAGTCTTCTTAATACCAAATTAAGATTAATTTTGTTTCATTTTTCTTGAATTCTTGCAAAAATTGAAAGGAAACAAAAAATACAATTGATTACAAAAAAAAGAAACGTTTCCGGACGTTAAACCTTCAATTTTCCTTGAAAGCAGTGCAAAAAAAGAGGATATGAATCATTTTTCAACACTTGTAATTATCAATTAATTAACTGAATGTGTTACGTCTTTATCTGCTTTCTTTTTTTCTGCGGTAAATATTTGTAGAACGTAATGAAACACACTTCATCACTTTGAAACTTGAGAATACAAAATTACTTTCCGCACTTCAGTGCGGTTGATTAGTCAGTTGTCAAAATGCCAGTCAACTGTATAAATTGTTGTATGACAAAACATACTTTTTTAATTTACAAGGAAATTGCATTGTTTTTCAAAGAAGGTAACTGTTAAGCCAATCATATTTTGTATAAAGTAGGTCTTGTATTTTCTACAACCGTTAAAATTCTAAAACTCGTGAATTTTCACGGCCAACTGAAATTGAATTAAAATCATTTCACTGAATTATCGATTTTTTCCTCCTGCAATTTTCGTAACAACTTCCGTTATCCACCACAAATCGGATCATTAATCACGACAATTTTGCGAAGATCGCATGAAAAATTAAAGTTCCGTTATCTAATTCTCATTAAAACTGTTAAACAATTTTCATGTCAAGTCTCGTTCAATTTTCGAAAGTTTCTCGCATGTTTTTCAGGTAAAAACACTGTAATTCCTTTTAAAATTTACGTTGGAGTCGGTTCTTCACGCGTGGGTAAACATAAATCGTGAGAAATTTTCCAAAGGAAAAATGTTAAATATTACGTTTTCGTATGAAGATTACGGAAATAGATGTGGAGCTTAATTAGACGGCAATTGTTATCTGGTTTACTCATCAGTGGAAAAAAACAATAGAAGTAGCAAGTAGGTGGCTGGCCTAACTATCAAAACTCGAAATTTAACTCCCGAATTAACAACCAAAAGTAAAAGTTTTATAAAATTGGAAAAATTACAAATTACAGACTGTTTAATTATCCAATTAATTACATTAAAGACCCATCCTGATTATTTTATTGTTTTCTTTCAGCTCCTTTCACTTCGGCTGGAAAATCTAAATGTTGTGCTCACTGATTATATACTGAGTGAAACCTTCCAACTCTTGTTATGTTTTAATTATTGATGCACTGAAATAAAACTATATAGGGATTTTTTTCCCACAGTGAAAGTCGTAAATTCCAGGATTTTTAATTATCTTAATATCAAGGTGTGTCGACAAAAATAAAAAAATGCGAGGGTGTTGGAAAACCCACGTATGTGTTGACTCGACATTACCATACCCAACCTCAAATCCATTGATTTTAAAACGCACAAAAAGCAAACATTTAATAATTGACCTTGGAGGAAAAACTATTGATTGCTCTATCAAGGATAATATTTTATTAACGAATTTTATCAATACGTTTTTCACCTAATAACAATATTTGTTCAGTAGAATTTTTTATCTTCAATAGCGATCATTTGGATAATTTTTTATCAAAAACTTTTTTCTTGTTTTAGAGTTGCAAAACGCATATAACCGGAAGTACCTCCATTTTGAAAATATCTGAGTTAGATAGATCATGTCGAACTTGATTTATGTGCAAAATTACAACTCAATATCTTATTTAATTCTTCAGATTCTTCAAATAATTTGTTATCGTGAGCCATCCGGTATAGATAGGCTGAGAAAATAGCTGAAACGGCAGACAATGATAATTGTGATAATAATTGATAATGTTGTGTTAAATTAATTAATTAAACAGGAAAGGTTGTCTTACGTATTTTCTTCCTTTCCAGCATAAATAAAATAAACAGTTTGGTAGATTTCCAATTCTGTAAACGTCTCGAAGAGCTCTACATTCGTCAGAACGACATCCGAGACATCAACCAAGTAGTCTACTTACAAAACCTCCCCAATTTAAAAAATCTCTGGTTGGGTGAGAATCCTTGTGCCAACGTCGACGGCTATCGACTTTCCGTTATTAAAGCTCTCCCTCAATTACAAAAACTCGACAATGTTCAAGTGACTCAAGAAGAGCTCAAAGAGGCACAACGAAAAGGCCGAACACTATGTCATCCTGATGATGCTCAAGATAGCGACGAGGACTACCCTCAACAACAACCACAGTATAAATACCAAGAGTACTCGGAATCGGAGTACAGTCCAGTACAGCGGAGCCCACCAAGGCAGGAAGTAAGTCTTTGATAGAAATCTAAGTGTTCTCATTTCGTACATTTAACAAAATTAACAATAATTTAATTAGCCCGAATATGATATTGAAGAAAGTGAAGATCTGTATCCTAGGGATGAAGTCTCAGAAGAAAGTAAAGAGTATTCGCCACCAAGACAGGTAAAAGTTTAATTTATTAACATACACACGCTTGGCTTTTGTGATGTCAGCACTACACGAAAAGGGGCACAGCCACAAAATTGTGACAAATAATTATGGAACATCCTGTATACAAATTTTAATAATTCTCGTTGAAAGAATGTTAAATAATCAAACTTGACTTATCAAAATGTTTGTGGTTTTTTAGATATATCATGTAGTTTGTATTTTGTTGCAGAAGCACTGGTAAATTTTTGAATTTGGTGCCCTAAATAGCCTACTATTAGATATTTTTGATTTTCAAAACACAAATTTTAATAATAATTTTATCCAGATTATAAGTTTCTTATATAGTAACAACTAAAATTTCATTAAATCAATATAGAGAAGATTGAAAAGTAGGTGGCAGTTTTTTTTTTTTTTGAAGATCAAATTATTTCTAAATTTCCAAATTTTTTATAAAAAATGACAAAAAACTATATTTAGAATCTCAAATGTATCAATTATTTACTGCATTTCTAATAAATTTTTTAAAAAATTTGTTTAAAATTTCCGTACTTAAGATTGTACATTATTTTACCAGCAATCGGTCGGACAACTGATGATAACACAAACATTCAACATATTATGACAATTTTTTCATAATTTTGTGTGTTTGTCTCCTCTCTTTTGTACTCAATGTTGTTTTTATTCCACCGAAACTTTATATCCAGCCGAGCCCTCCTCGTCCCTCTCAGCAGCCCGTACGTCGGAGCTACTCCCCAGAGCCCACGTACGTAGAAAGACGTCGCAACAGCTACGAACGTGAATCTCCCAAACAGCAACAATATTACGACGTAAGTCCTCCATTCCCACCTCCAAATTATCACATTTCTAACCCCCTAAAATCAGCAAAGGTGTCCGCCATCTGAAGATAACACCACCACCCATCACTGTGATAATAATTATAGGGAAGTTAAGATCGTTAACAGCCAATCAGCTAACTGCATTAAGGTGGGTCGCACTAACTATCTCACTCGCACACATTCTAAAGGAATATTCGCCGCGAATAATCGCCGAATTTTAGGAGTACGCCAATGGAGATCGGTATGTCCAGTCTCATAGAGAGAGTGATTCGTCGGGATTTAGTCATAGGTATACGTGTCCAGCGGCGGCGCATCGGCCTCCGTTTGTTAGGCGGCCTGTTACGAGGGTAAGTTGAGGAAGAATTACTATTTTTGTGCTCGGAAAATGGTAAAATTTTGAAATGACAGTCAGTAGCGTCAGCTCGAAGTAGAGTTTGTTTTTGTTTAGATTTACTATTTTTCGGGTATCTACAACAACTTGTACATGTTATATTGATACAAAACTGTAGAATTCCAATATATTATCGGCGGTTTTGAGACTGGTTAAAGAACTGGATTACCCTAGTTTAGAAGTTGTGGAAATGGAAGTTAGATCAAGGATGGATGAGTTGGATGAATGACGAAAGGATAATTCGTCCACTCAAGACGAGACGGCACAAGAGATTACAGAGTGAAAGATTTGACAATAGGAATTTCGAAGTCTTTGCTTGAGTATTGCGCACATTTTTTTTCGGTTCAAGCAAAGAGGAATCTTATTTTATTTATTACTTAATCTAGTATTATTTTTTGGGTACATTACTGAGTATTACATAACTAAAAATGAAAGTCTGATTTTTTTCTAATTTTGCATTTCACGTCGTTTTAACGCTTCTTGTATATAAACTGCCACGAAATGTAACAATACAAGTTGAGGATGGAATTTATAATCTCACGTGATTTTTTAATATAATAGTTTTTATAAAATACGAAATATCCCCGTAATTAATTTTTATATAGTGTGGTTTTTTTAATTTGGCGACAGAATTAGGTGTTTTCTGTAGTTACATGTCATTTACGATTCATAAGTGTTGAAATAAAGAGCCAGTCTTCGAACTTATTTAATGAAATTCCATGATTTTTTTAATTACGTTTATAAATAATATTCTGAATTTCTAATTTTTATTTTCACGATATTATTCTTCATTTTAAGTTGTTTAACACAATTTACCCATATACCCAGTTGCACAGTTTAAGGGGTAGAGCGCGCCAAAATTTGGAAAATATTTTTTATCAATTTTAGTGGAATTTGTTGCAACTGGTCTAAAGGTTTTTCCACTCTCATATTTGCACATATAAAACCGGCCACCTATAAACAAATTCAAATATCATTTGTGTCGCCAAATTAAAAAGCCTTTTCTAATATTTTTGGACGGTTAACTTAGTGAGTAATTTTTCGTTGGATTTGTGGTTTTGAAATTACTCACTTGTTGTATGCAAAGTTTTAAATCGTTTCATTCCCTCCATTTAGACTGCTACTTGTTATTGTTTAATGTTATATTTTATACTGTTAATCTAGTCTTTAGTTGAGTAACTTTTTTCATTTGTCCTTTTGTAATATATAACATGAGAGCAAAAAAATCTGAATTGAGGTGAACAGTGATGTTTTCACTCCTAAGTCCTAAATTTAGAGTTTTTTTGCTCGCGCTGTATTAAGTGCAATTTATAAGAAATAAATTAATATTATTATTAAATTTTATTAATATGCCCTATATTGGTCACAACTCGTCTCATCTTGAACATCAACGTTAGAAGGCGATTTCCTAAAACCATATTTATCCACACAATATCCTTTATTTGATGTCTTTTGATACGATTTATAATTTCCATTAGGTTCACATTTTAAAGACTGAGTTTTTCCAGCTTCAGAAAAGTATTTGACATCTCGGGCACAATCTGAAAATTTTTGATAATTTCAGATTTTTCAACTGAAATTTTGACTTACTGCAATCAACTTCGTCGTTTCCATCAGACGCCCAAGAGCCAATTTTACTGTTGTCTCTCCACGTACAGTAAACCCTAAAAAACAGTAGAAATATCTTCTTGGTGTGTTTAAATGGTAGGAACTAAAACTCTTTTAATTAAATCAGTTTTAATTCCTACCTGAGGATGACAACTTTGTTGTCGAAACGTGCGTCATATCAAGTAAAGAAGTTTGGTGTTAGTGGATGCTTTTCATTTTTCAGTAGAAATATAAAAAAAGAACACTTACGCTCCATCTACAATAGTGTATGACCCATAACTCCCATCGTCGTCACAAAGAAAGTCAATAAAACTGGCAATAGTGCCGTGCAATTTTAATTCATAGAGAATACGTTTTTGGGCGTAGAGCTTACTCTCGCATTGGCGCAAATATTGGCTGCCTACAGTGGAAGAATCGTCTGAAATAATATCACTTTATTTAATTGGACTTAGAGGAACTTCAGATATCTAAACAACGCTGGAATCTGGTCTAATTTTACTCTAAAATTTCATTTTATTGGCCTTAACAAACGTGGTTAAAGCGGCGAAATAAAAAATATGAAAATTTTCAATTACCTTAGTCACAAAACAATTGAAAAAATTGACTGAAAAATTTCTGGAGCTTATTTTAAAACTCCCCGCAACCGGTTAAAGATAACGAATTGTAATTTTGCGTTTCTGTATCTACCAGTAGTTACATATTGAAGCAAGAAATACTTACAGCAAGGCAGTTTAGAAACCGCTTTTAGGGGAACCACCGGTGATGTTAAGTCTCCCGTTTTGTCATGAGCACACCAACACTGTTCACTTACAACATCGCACTGCAGCGGCTCAAAATTTCCCATACTGTCACAGTGTAAACTATTAAAATACACAGAATCGGCCATATCTGCTTTTTTTCGGCTACAAGCTATTCAAAAATTTGGTTTTGAAAATATCTTTTAACAGAATTATTTACCACAAGTCATGTTTTCGGCTTGATTTTGCCACTGTTGTCCAAACAATCTTACGCCTTTATCATTGAAACAGAAGCACCTGAAATTTGTTTAATTGAAAACTGAAAATTGAAATGGTGATGAGACCTTCCAGTTGTATATTCCCCTTTGCATTGTTTGGCAGCAAAATTTCCATCTTTTGCACACTCAGTTGGCTTGTATACCGCATCTTTGTAAGTGCCTGTAGGCTTGTAGTATATAGCACACGGACCTGAAATTTATTCATCACACCCGTTATATTAAAAAAATTATTTAAATACCTGGTTTTGAAAATTTATCACATTTTGGTAAATGTATTTTTGATTTTTGTTCATTGAAGTAGTCTTTTCCTTGATCAAAACAGTCTTGAGGCAACAAATCCGAAACTAATTTAAGATTTCCGTTGTAAAGTTCCGGGGAAACACATGTAATAAATGCGAAAAAGAAAATATAAAGAGAATTCATTTTTTAATACTGTTTCACGAAATTGTAAAAATATTTAGTGTTATCTATATCACTGATTTAAAATAAGTGATAATTGATAACTCTTATCAGTTATTTTTAATATCAGATTTCAAAAATGGCGCACTTTTCGGTTCAACAAGATTTCGGCTTTACTTGTAATCAGGCGCAACTTGTAATAATTTGAGGTTATGTTAATTTAAACACGATTTTGCTCATTATTTTTGAATATTTATTACGTTTATTTCACGTTTTTAAAATGGTTCAAGAAATATCAGAGCTTGTGGACAGTGAAGAAGGCTCAAGACCAGTCTTAGGTAAGTCTAATAAAGTAAACCCTAAATAAATTTATTATTCCCAGTGGAGTTCCAAAATAGCCAGCTTCAAGAAGGGGAAGAACATAAATTTAAGACAGGAATTTATAAACAGTCTCAGGACACAACAGTTGTGGCAGTTGCGGGTAAAAGAATTTTATATATGGGGGCTGTGAGTAAAAAGAAAGATAAAGATGATCTCTACAACCGTTTTCTTTTAATTTCTAACAGAAAAACTGGCAAAGTAAAAGCGCTCTTATTTTGATAGTGATTTACTGAAAAATTGGGGTTTTCAGGTGCGTTTGGTGGCGGTAGATTCAGCGGTTTTGTCACCACAGATACAATCAAAAAATCGCGATGTTCTTGATACTGTAAGCCCCACCAAAGTGAATTCAATGAGTAATTTGAATAAGGAATTCGGGTCTAAGAAAATTAAGAGAATAACAGAACAAAGGGAGAGGATGCAGTTGAATATTGATGATGTTAAAGAGCAGTTAGAACAAACAGTTGCAGGTACTGCATTTGCACAATAGGGTGGGCCAAAAAAATCGAATATTTTGTTTAACTTCCTACACTGAAAAATTGGTTCCTAGGCACCTTTCAAAAATGGTTTTTCAAGATAAGCTCTTAATGTTAATGAAAGGACCCCTTATCTCAGTTTTCTGTTTTTTCTTTAGTTCTATTTGGCAAAATCCATATCTCGTCACTACTTGATCGTACAGAAAAAAATTATTTACATTTTTTGTAGAAAATTGAACGCTCTAAAAAAGGTATTTTACAATTTTTTAATAGCTATTAGCGTTTAGAAGATATCAGAGGTCAAAGTTTGAAGAATTTAACAAAAATTTCTTTTTTACTTCTAAATTTTATAACTCGTAGATAAATAAACATTAGAAAATGCGCAGCACATAATTTTCTAGGAAATTAAACGCTCTACAAAAAAGTCTTTGTGGTTAATCGATTACTCCAACCATTTAAAAAAAATTGAGGATTTAGTCTCTCTCAAATTTTGGTTTTTAAAATGCGAATATCTTCTAAGTGGTTAGAGTAATCTATTAACTACGAGAGACCTTTTTTGTAGAGCGTTCAAGTTCCTATAAAACTGTATATTATGCATTTTCTAATATTTATTTATCTACGAGTTATAAAATTTAGAGGTAAAAAAGAAATTTTTCGTGTCGGAAGTTAAAAATATTCGATTTTTTTGGCCCACCCTATTGCACAACCTAAAAAAAATGGGAGTTTATTTTTTATTTTTCAGGGATCGATATAAATGAAACTGACCCACTAGTGGTCCAATCGGTTGAAAATGACAGCATGTACAGGCCCCCAATTAACAGAAATGCCTCAATTAGAGAGAAAGTGTATGTTTTAGAAGAACTAGTACCTGAAAATGTTTTAAACTCTTTGGAAGAAGAAGCTAAGCATGTTTTTGAATCAGATTTGGATTCTGTAGAGTCAGTTGTCTGTTATTTTTATTATTTAAATAACTGAAATGTTTATTACAGCTTGAGCCCAATCATCAAAGAAAAGTTATCAGAAATGCAAAATTCGGCTTCACCTCAAATAGAAAAATGCGAATTACTTTTATATCTTGACTATTTAATAAAATATATTACGAAACCGGCAAAAAATATTACGAAACGATTCATAATTTGTCAATCATCGAATGAAGTAAATAGTCACATTTTAGATAATTTCTCAGTGACCTCAAATACAGGAAGGTAAGAATTTTTGGAAATAACAGGTGATTTAAAAAAATGAGTGTTAAGTGGATAGTTTTCACTTAAAAAATTGTAGTAAGCGACTCCAAAAACCTCCAGAATACTGGTTTCGATGCAATTTCTTATATACTCTTTATACTTTCTTTTGATCTACCATAAAATTGTATAGAGTTTGTTAAAACCATAGTAATTAGATTATCAATATTATCATCATTGAACGTTTATTCATTATTGTTATATGAATGGCAAAATCGTAACATCTGTTTAATAATGACTTTAACAAAAGGTAACAAATTCAAAAATAAACTCATTTAAAAATGCAACACCACGAAAATCTAAAGTGTTAAAGCTGAAACTTCATGAGAATTATGAGGAAAGAAATGATGAAAGTTTCGGTTAAATAACACAAAGAATAACCATTAAAATTTAATAAAATATGACATCGCCACTGATACTACTCAGAGAGGCATATTTCAAATGAGATAATCGATTTCTTCCTGAGGCGTTCCAAGCTACCTCCAGCCGGTATGAGAGATCTAGTATTGTTAGTGGATGAGGCAGTAAACGGGATGGTAGCAGAGATACATGATGACTTTGTAAGTACTCGCCAGTATGACTGCTACATGTGGTCTTGCACTGTCTTGCTGAAAAACGGCATGAGAATGTCCTGCTATGAATGGCAATAAAACGAGGTCCAGTACTTCTTCAACGTATCGCCGAGAATTTAGACTGCTGGCGACAATAACTAAGGGTGATCTATGGCCAATACATTTTGCACTCCTTATCATTATCCCAGGAGTTACACTGATATGGCACTGAACAAACAGGTCTAAATTTTGACGTTAATTTTTTGTTGGAGAACTCTGAATTTTTTATCATTGCCTTCTTTAAGTTGAGTGAAGATGTGGAAAAAAGTCAAGTCCTTACAAGCTCTCCTTCCAGGTGTTGCATTTTTAAATGAGTTTAGTTCCATCTAATCTTTAGATGCTTAAACATCACTTGTAAGACGCTTAAAAAAATAATGAAGCGGTTTAATTTTTCTAAATTTTGGTTTTAAATCAAATCTTATTATTTTAGTTCACTTCCGATTATTTTTTTATGATCACTCGATATAATTTTATTAATTTATATTTTTTTAGAACACGTCCGATATCAATAAGGGATAAAACAATTTGTTATATTCTTGTATTAGCAATGATTGCGTTTGACTATCAACTGGATTTAGAGCAAGTGTCAAAAAATGTCAAATTAGGTGTCAAAAAATTACAAGAAATGGGAAGAGTCCTAGCTTTCAGTCCACATGGCAAAAATAAAAACTCCATGACATTAAAGATACCTCTTCCAGCGGCCATATCTTTATCCCCTAGAAAACGCAGAAAATAATTAAATTTTAAAATAAATATTCTACTGAATAATAAATTAGTTTTATTGAGTTTGATTACAAACGTGTTCAGCTTTGGTATAGGCATAGAATAAGTGGGAATTCCCAAAATTGGCTAAACGAAAAAATGGCACACAAAAATAGCAAAATCAGCGCAAAGGCGGGTCGTCGTCCTCTGGGTCTTGCCCTATCATAAACTCGTCATAATTGTTGTTTCTTTGGTGTATCTTCCGCCGAAACCACGTGACTAACTTGTACTTCCTACTAACGTAAATCGCATATATCACAAACAGTATTAAAAATAATGGAATGAGAATTCCGGCAACGATAGATCCGCTGTGGTGTCCGGCAACAAGGCTTGAAGTGTTTGGTGTTTTGGGCTGGGGGATTGTGGGGTTCACCTCGACGCAGCCGGTGGCATTGCGGGCGAAACCCGGCAGACACTGACACGTGAGAGTCTTTTCGTCGCACACTTGCAGCTCAGGGCACTGCGACGGCACAGCACTGGGGTCGCAGGACTCACCTGCAAAGCGATACTCGAGGGGAAATTGCCGGTGGGGTTGGGGGTTTACCTAAGACTGAATTGAAGAGCAAAATCGCGCAGATTATCCCCCTTGATGCCTTCAACCAGTACATGACCATTGCATTTCTTTGGACATTCATCACGAACGCGACACTAGCATTGTGATAACTTATCAAAGATTGTGGGAAAAATTTCACGAATTATCAATAAATATCAAAGTTGACTCACTGACACTTGCTGAGGGAAATGCGAGACGGCAAGGCGAGGGATAAATTGGATGAATTATTTCATGGTAGGAATTGGTATTTAGTCCACTTATTCAATTTATTTTCATAAATTTAAACGAGGCATTACGAGGCAAACAAACCGTCAAATGTCAAACGAAAATTTCAGTAAACAATTGCAAAGCGCTGAATGTGCACCAGCCCGAAAACATAACAAGGTTTAAAACACGTGTTGTAGACTTTAGAACAATAATTACACAAAAACTAATATTTTAAATGTTTAATTACATGCAGCAAATCAAAATAAAGACAATTTGTGTTAATTACATCCTCAAAAAACGTTTTAAGGATAATTTGATTTGAAAATAAAATTTAGGTTGGTGCACCTGTCTAGTTTTCAAAATGACAAACGAAAGTGAAATAAACGTTAAAATTTATAAAAATAATGCTGTTTTAAAATGTTTAAAAGAACCAATTTGCTTAAATAACCGTAATTGGGGAGATTACATAAAGGCCTTGAAGTCTATACAAAAAAATGTAAACTTATCTTTAACTGAACTTGTTGAACAAGAAAAAACGGGTGGTGGTATAGGTTAAGTCATTGTTGTTTTGTTGTTTAAATAATTACAGTTTATAGAACAAGCAAATATTGACGATATGGAATCAGAAGATGACGAAGAAGACGATGAAACTGACACAATAAAAAGAAAAAAGGCAGAAGGAGATAACGAAAGTAAAAGTCCGAAAAAGATCAAGAAATAGATTATTGAACTATTGACTATAAAAAGTGGATTTTTTTCTGTATTTCTTTATGTAAATAAAGTGTCTTTGTTCATGTTTTAATATATTTTTTTGTTATTTAAAAATAAAAATAATAAAATGCGCCCTCTGCTGGTGGTAGTGTGTAGTACCTGTCCGCCATCTTATATTAATCGTCAAATTACATTGGATTGGATGAGGACGTAAATAGTGATTGGTTATTTGAGGCGGTCAATTTAGCTTTAAATATTTTTCCTCAAATTCAAGGAACTCCACAGAATGTCAGTTTACTATCTAAATGCGTAAGTACTAGCCCTTAAAGCGCTCTAAATCCTCAAATTCTCGTTCCAGACCTGAGACAAATGAAGACAAAGCAGAAACCCAATGTGTGGAAGATCAATGCCAGACCCAAAGCGAGGCACAAAACGTCCTCAATCAATTTTGGCCCAAAGCCCTGGAAGACATCCGAGCCATCCGCCACGTAAATCCCCTTTATTTCACTTAATTCCCACTAAAAAACCTCCCCGTAGATGGATCTCAAACAGCAAGTGTTGCCACTCGCCCGAATAAAAAAAATTATGAAGCTGGACGAAGACGTGAAGATGATAAGCGCCGAGGCGCCGTTATTATTCGCAAAAGCGGCGGAAATTTTCATCCAGGAGCTGACCTTGAGGGCGTGGATACACACCGAAGATAACAAAAGACGGACATTGCAGCGCAACGATATCGCGATGGCGATTTCGAAATATGACCAGTTTGATTTTCTTATTGATATAGTCCCGAGGGATGATATGAAACCGGCAAAACCCAGAGAGGAGTCGAATCGGTCTTCAAGCTCCGATCAGGTCTACTATTTTCAGTTGGCACAACAACATCACGCTAATTTGCAACAAAACACACCCACAGCGGCAGCCACATCGCCCACAAGTGTCACACAGACCCAGGGGGCTATACAAATCGTCCAGCCACAGCAAGTACAAGCAGTTCAAGTGAACACAATTGATCAGGTTTGTGCATTTGTGGCATTTAAAAAAGTTTGATATTTAGCGGGCAGATGGCGCTGAAATACATAACTATAAACTACAGGGGAGACTGGGACAAAACCAACACTGAATTGTGATTGGTAGTTAGCACAACACCCACCAATCACAGCTTAGTAGTATACATTATATTCTACAATATACTATTTTGCCACTATAACCGTCAAAAAACTTTGTTCACATTTCTACTTGTTCACTATCTGACAAAACTTATTGTCCGTTTCACGAAAGAAGCGACTTTCGTCATAGCCATTAATGGTCCGAACTATGATGTGCACGTATCGCGTTAATTGAATGAGCGCAGAGCGCCTGCCCCGTTTTCCCGAAAGATGAGAAATATAATAAGTTGCCTAAACTAATAATCAACGAGTGCAATTATATAACCATCTTCCTCGTTATCACGTTTTTCACCTTTGGCTTCTAGTAGACACTACTTTGAATATTGTTTCTTTTCAGTACATCGGAAATGTGAATAACGTGTGTCGTAACTTAAAAATAAATTGATGACGAAAGTCGCTTCTTTCGTGAAACGGACAATACTTACATTTGTCCGATAGTGTAAATTGCATAGAACAAAATCTATTCTTTTTTTTATGCAAAAAATAGACTATTTAAAGCTTAAGAAACTGTTAAATAAAATCTCGCTTCTCTATTGTTCTCTAGCCTTAGAGTTCGTTTTGACCTAGATCCAAACGTCTAATAATCTTAGATTCCATTCAACTTTTTTTAACAAGGTATTTGGTATATTTGTCAGAATGCGGCTAGTTCGTCACCCCCCAATTCCTCAGCGGCACCGGCACCTGTTCTAATCCAGGCAGGTCAAGCAATCGCTCAAAATCAGCCCGGAAATGTCCAAATTGTGCAACAGATCGTTACACCAAGTGGTGAAATTCAACAAATTCCGGTAATTTAGTATTTTTTGCGTGTGATTTGTCTAATAAGGTCAATAATTTTAGATAAATCTTACACCACAGCAATTACAAATGATTAAGATGCAACTTCAAGGTAATACGTCACAACCTGTTATTATCCAAACAGCGCCGATTGCGACATCACAGCCTCATTTAATTCAAGTTAGTTGACTCGTTTTTTTCTGTTTGTTTTTATTGTTTTTGCATCGTTTTTTTAGGTGGCACAACAGAATTCCGCACCCCAACAAGTTTTTCTAACGCAGAGTAATGGTAACACTGAAAGTGAATAAAAATAAAAACAAGTTTTAATTTTTCTTTTATTTATAAAAACCAACACTTATAAATATTTTTACAATAATTTCTATAATACAATATTTGCAAATATAATACAAAATATATCATGAATTTCATTGTTCCCTCAAAATAATTTTTTAGGCAATAGAATATAGATATTAATGGATTCAATTCACATTTATATCGCAGAGCATTAAATATCACTCAATTAGAACAAAATCGCCCAAATTTTGGGTCACTTCTACTAAACCGCCTTTTCGTGATTTAACAGAAATGGTGATAATATCAAAAATCTTGTGTAAAACTAGCATTTCATCCAACTTAAGTACTCGTGCCTTAAAATTTTGTCAAAAAATCCAACAATAAAATTTAAAGCGTCAACAGTCATAAATCTTATATACATTTAAGGCAATATTAGACACCGATTTTAACGCATTGGAATTTATCTTGGCACAGTTGGCAGTCTTTAAGGCAAAATCTGCAACACTTGTGCCATTCAGAATACTGTTTTACGTCCAAGATTACAACCCTAGGTAGCAAATATCACATTTTTTTCAAATACTGAGCTAGAAAAATAACTGAGAGCAACCTCGTGTGCTAACAACACAAAAAGCTAATCACGTGTAAGGACATCCTTACACGAAAGTCACGGATCAGGAATGTGATCTAACGTCATAAGATTTGCTATAGCCAGGCTTATCGATATCTAAAATACCCGAATCTGATACGTCCGGAATTTTAGTTCGGTAGGCCTTCGCTGGATGGCAGTACTTGTAATAAACAAGAAGGAATGTTATCCCAAGAAGGAAAGCAACAATTTGTGCACCTGCAGCTCCGTAGTACAATAACGGATTGTCCGCGGAGTTATTTGTCACACACCTAAACAAATAAAATTAATTTTTATAAAGTTACAACAGTGAGACTTGACTTACCAAACAACTAAAGCTGCAGTATTTTCCATAAAGCAGACGAGGTAATAAGCAAGATAGATGTACCTAGTAGGTCCATCTCTCGGCGAAATAAATGCCAAAACATAAGCAAGTCCCAAACTTATCGATAGGAAGAGCTCCTCGCATCTACTACTACACGCTGCAGGATGGTGTTGGCTTAAAGTCAGCCATATTGACATCACAATCCAGTGGAGAGCACAAACGCAACCCATCCAAGCCGGAAATATCGACGCCAAGAGACTTAAAGCCAAAACTCTGGATACTACAAAACAAATTTTATTTTTTTAATTAACAGAGCAGAAATATCTTACATGCACTCATTAAATGCCAACAGAACGCAACTAAAGTCCCTCCCCACTTGATTTTTTCTTTATCATCTCGGGCATAGCGTACTGATCTGTGGTAAGAAGTTAAGGACCAAGCTATGGACATTAAGGCAGCTACAACTGTCCATGACTGTATTACGATGACATCTACCAGAGAAAAAAATCAGTAAATTGTGCCTTAAAACAAACATCTGGTACCTATTTCTAGTGGCACTTTTTCTGGATGTGTCACATGGATTAAAAGAATCATTAATTGGATGATAGCTTGAGGTGCCGCGTGAAGAAACGTGTGATACAGTCTTAATAAAGCACTATTCGTGTCTTCATCCAACATTCGTCTGTAGAGAAACGACGATCCGATAATTTTACTCTGAATTCCATAAATTAAAGTGTCGATGTATCGCAGTAAAGGAGACAGTTGTAAAAGGAGGAAAACTATTCGAACGACCCAGTGTACTAACCGGGTTTTTCCCACGGAAGGATCATCGTGATCTATGATATACCTGAAACAGACAATATCGAGAGTGATTCTCCTTCTAAGGAAGCACAGTTTACGTCATTGAATAAATAAAAACTTTCCAGGCTATTGCCTCAAGCAAAAATTCCACAGACGTCAGCTAGGCATGATTAGAATTCTTTATAAATTCGGCCAGTTTAATGAAAAATACAAAAATCGATTTTTAGTTGTTTACAGGACGTAACAACCTGTAATTAATTATTTAACGATACAAAAATTTACTTCCGTTTATGTTGGAATTTATGCAAGTTGATCACGAAAAGTCGTCTCCTTGTGAACGAACAATGACCCGAGGGTCGTTTGCAAACGACAAGTCAATTTTAGATCTTAATAATAAATAAATAAATAATAATAGAAGGTGGGGACAATTTATGGGTGGAAAAATGTTCTGATGGGTGATTTAACCTTCCAGTGCGGTTTTACCCGCCTTCCCTTACAACTTTTTTAATTGGAAAATTTACTACAAAATACCCAAAATAAACGTTCTTTAGAGTAGATGGTTTATATAAAAAAAATAAATATTTTCGAATACGTATTTCCACTGCTCCAGTAAATTAACGCACCACTTGCATTTTTTTGAAAATTGAAACATGTGTTCGACCAGTTGGTACAAAATTAAGAAAAATTTAACAAAAACATTTGTTTAAAGTAAATTAATATTTAATGTGTCCAAATATAGAAAAACAAACCGAAAACAATTTTATTAAAGTTACGCCGTTATAAAAGTTACAGAAAACATCTTAATATCGCGTATTTCCACCTCTACTTTGAATAACCGCTGCACATCTTCGTTCCATACTCAAAATTAATGAACTTATGTCTTCTTGATTTAAGTTATTCCAAATTTCATTTAGTTGAGGACCTACCTCTTGAAGATGGACAGGAGGATGTGGAAGATTTTTTAAACGTTTCCCGAGAATGTCCCAAACATGCTCAATAGGATTCAGGTCAGGGCTTCGAGCTGGCCAATCCAAAACATTGATTTCTGCCTCATTCAAGTAATCTTTAACAATTCGGGCAGTGTGGGGTTTTGCGTTATCTTGCATTAACAAAAAATTTGGACCAATATAAGGAGCATATGGTACGACATGCTCTTCAAGAATGTCTGTTATGTAACGGTTCGCATTTATAGAGCCATTTATAGAGCCATTATTTACAACCACTAACTCCGTGCGAGCTTGTAAGGAAATACCACCCCAAACCATTACTGCTGAGGCTCCACCAAACAATGTGGTATTCTGAATGTTACACTGTGCGTACCGCTCTTACACTGTGCGTACCGCTCATTTGGTCTACGATACACACGAACACGTCTATTGCAATTGTAAAGGCAAAATTTTAACTCATCCGTAAAAAGAACAAACTCCCAATCCTCTCTTTGCCAATTTATGTGCTCTCTAGCAAATTCTAATCGGGCTCTGCGGTGTTCTGCAGTCAATGCAGGACCACGAGCAGGAATATGGTGTGTTAAATTATCCTCCTTAAGTCTTTTTCTAACAGTTTCGGTACTGATTTAAATTCCTTCTACGAAACGGAACTCAGTTTGTAGCTTCCTAGCGGTTACAAAGCGTTCCCTTAGCGCAGATATTCTTAAAAATCTATCCTGGATAGGAGTGGTTTTCCTTTTTCTTCCTTGCCCAGGTCTTCTGAGGTGACTTCCTGTCTCTCTGTACCTTTGTATCATACGCGAAACTGACGTATGAGATACACCAAACCTTTCACCAATTCTTCTGTAGCTCCATCCTTCCTCTAACAAAACCACAGCTTGGGCGCATTCTTCTCGAGTCAAATTCCTTATAATGTTTTTATTATTGTTTCAAATGATAAAAACTATCCACAGAACGGCAAATTCAAATAACAATAAAACGAAATTACAAATTAACACAATTTAAAAATGAAAATTATTTTAAAATTTCTGCTTAAAAAATTATTAAACTCAAATTTCTGACTTTAATGTCAAAACTTTTATTACAATGAGTAACTAGATTATAGCTTAATTAAACCTTCTCAACCAAAGTTGTCAAATGTACATAGCTTTAATTTTTTTACTTTATTTTCAAGTGGTGCGTTAATTTCTTGGAGCAGTGTATTAAAGTGGGCCAAAAAAATTTAATATTTTTTTTAACTTCCGACACTGAAAAATTGGTATTTTAAAAATGTTTTTTAAAGAAAAGCTCTTAATTTTAATAGGAAGGACTACCTCATCTCAGTTTTCTATTTTATCTTTATCTCGTCACTACTTGATCGTACAGAAAAATTTTATTTACATTTTTTGAAGGAAATAGAACGCTCTAAAAAACATATCTTACATTTTTTTTATAGCTATTAGCGTTTAGAAGATATCACAGGTCAAAGTTTGAAGAATTTAACAAAAAAAAATTACTTCTATTTTTTGTAACTCGTAGATAAATAAATAGTAGAAAATGCAAAATACACAGTTTTATAATTTGAACGCTCTACAAAAAAGGTCTCTTGTGGTTTAATCGATTACTCTAACCACTTAGAAGATATTCGCATTTTAAAAACCAAAATTTTAGACTAAATCCTCAATTTTTTTAAAATGATTGAAGTAATCGATTAACCACAAAAGACTTTTTTGTAGAGCGTTTAATTTCTTACAAAATTGTATGCTGTGAATTTTCTAATATTTATTTATCTACGAGTTATAAAGTTTAGAAGTAAAAAAGAAATTTTTGCTAAATTCTTCAAACTTTGACCTCTGATATCTTCTAAACGCTAATAGCAGTAAAAAAATTGTAAGATACCTTTTTTAGAGCGTTCAATTTTATATAAAAAATGTAAATAAAATTTTTCTGTACGATCAAGTAGTGTCGAGATATGGATTTTGCCAAGTAAAATTAAAGAAAAAATAGAAAACTGAGATGAGGGAGTCCTTTCTATTAAAATTAGGAGCTTTTCTTTAAAAAACATTTTTTAAAGGTGCCTAGAAACCAATTTTTCAGTGTCGGAAGTTAAAAAAAAATATTCGTTTTTTTGGCCCACCCTAGTATTTAGGTATCGTCCAAATCACTGACACCAATGAAATCTCAAATAATAGATGTCTCTACATCAATCGTAGTAAATTACGAGTATAATTTGGAAATGGACTTATTGCCGCTTAAAAAAATGTGTTATTATTATCAAAGGCATTGGAAAATTATCTTTTTGTGTCCCAAAAATGGTCAAACATAAACATCTAGAAAAATAAATTATTAACTGTCATATTTGTTCCGATCTAAATACCCTAAAATTAATGGATCGATTTATCCACTTAAATATTTCATTAAAACTGTTTTTTTGATAATTTATGACGTTAGGATTTGCATGAAAAAACAAAAATCTATATTAGACGCATCCGTGACCTCATTTGTGACAACACTCCAATTAAAAAGCAAATACTAGAAAAATTTTTAGGGCTTGGTTGATGAGTTTTGATGAATAATCCAAATATTAGTTCAGCGATTTTTTGTATTTCCAGAAATGAGGCCACAAGAAATTTTAATTTATAATTTTTATTTAAATTGAAGGTAAACCACACGAGTTGTTTTATTTATATAAGAAAATCTCTTCGTTCTTATTGCAATCATGTTCAACAATGTCATCTAGTAAATTAATCTGTACGATCAATTTTCTAGCTGGGTTGGCAATGAAAATAAAAGTCGCGTCTTAGATTACATGTCGGATTTATCCGAGTCTAGTTTATCTGATTCTAGAAATAAATAGGAAAAAAACAAGGTAATGAAGGTTTTACGCATTTATTTATTCGACATACATTTTCAATTACTCGGTAATAAATAACAAAGTAAATTTCCGTAACAGATGACGAATAGTCAAACGTAAAACAAATCAGAAGAAATTCTCGACTTCCGTCTATTGTCAATTATACTCGAATTTGTTCCAGTTTATCTCGCATTTTCCCGAACTAAAAAACGATTAAAATTATCTGATCTCTGATTAACGTTATTACGACAAATTCAAAGAATAAGAAATAAATGGATTAGTTTCTGCCTTTATTATCATCACTTTATCAGTTACCACTCCTAGGAGTGCAGTTTTTCTGCTGAAATGCGTTTGAGAAGAAAATAAATAATTGCGACTTTCAACAAGATGAAAATCGTGAAAAATAACCGACTGTCAAGATCTAAGTAAATTTTCTATTTTCAGAACGTTTCAAGAGGTTTTTTTCAGTTTTATCCAAACATTATATTATTTTTAAACCTTGCAGTTTTATCACTAGTAAATCACGTAATTATACAATTAATAGAATTAAAATAGAAGGTAAAACAACAAACTATCGTTACAGCCATTCATTATTCTTTTCGTTATAAACAAAAATATTTATGTTTTTTTCAAGAAACTACGATTTTGTCTACTTTCAAGGCTTCTTTTGAGATTATGAAACGTAATCCGTGGGAATGCAAGTAAAATTATACATGAGTATATAATTAAATTTGATAATAGTACAGTCTACTACGCAATAATTTAAAAATAACAATTCCATTTTTGAAAGTTATTACAATGACAAATAATGATGTCCACTGACTAAATTTGATCGTAAAAATCACTTTCACGTGAGCAAAATTTAGTCCTTGAAATTTATTAATTAACAACCGTAATAAAATGAGATAAATTTATTTTTAGATTACCAACATAAGAAAAATAACAATTAACACTTCATTTTTGTTGCAATTTAAGTAAACATTTATGTATGCTATAAAAAGTTTGGCAAAGGCATCGAAGCGCAAAAATAAATTCACGAAGCAATGCCAAGAGCACACCTTGTTATGATTGAAGTAAAAAATGCAAAAATATAATCAGGTGATTCAACTTTTAAAATTGTTGTTGTGTTCGGTTAATTAACTAATTGATTTGCATTTGAAACAAAAGAAAAAAAACTAAAGGAAGGTCGCCCTGTTGCTATGGTTTCATTTCTTAGATCAGGCCAAATCTAGGGAAATTTATTGTTGCAACAAGTGTTCATTTCGGAGCATAATGGCTTGCCAAATACAAAACAGATAATGCATTTGAATACATTATTTTAAAATTCTGTTCTAAATGGATCTGTGCACAATAGACTATTGTGTGGATCGTGCACGGATTTTTGATATGTTTTGCATTTCCTTATTTGTTTTGGTGACATTGTATAACATTACACGATTTTCTGCATCATGACACAATAATAAAAATGAAGAGTGACTTCACTTCTATCAGTTATGGATTCTCATATACTTACTGCTGTTTTAATCTTTCAATAGTCGCAATTTTCATGCATAACCTTGTGGATAAGTATTATAATGAGAATTGTTTGTTTTACGAGAAAATAACCATAAAATAAAAAATCAGAGCTATTTTTGTATGTCGTTTATTTAAAATTAAAACTTAGAAGGTGAAAATTGTATTAAAATCAGGACTACCAACTTCTCCAGAAAAAAAACGACGGAAATGCTATTGAGAGAGTTGATAGCTCGCAAAGTTTCGCCGAAACTTGAAGCCAAAAATAAGAATCAGGAATCGAAAATCGAGCTTCTAAACGGTGCATCTTCGTAAATGATGTGATTCATAAGTATGGAGCAAAATTTTAACTTGACGTACAGCACTAACAAGCTACAAAAATTTTTTTTTGTCTTACCTTGGTTGATAACAGAATTACGAGCCTTCAAAATTAGGTAAAAAAAACATTTTTAATATCTCGAAAACCGTTTAACGGATTATTCTAAAATTTGGTACATAAACAAAGTTAAATGTCCTCTTTTTGTTGATAATAGCGAAATTTTGCTACACCACCTCAATTTCCAGTTGTCGTACTTCCGTTGCACATTTTAGGTGATTATTCAATTTTTTCCTCATTAATCTCCAATTTTTATAGCAAAAATTAAAAGGCCTATAACTTCTGAATAAAAATGAAAGAATGCAAAAATTTGCTAAAACATACCGTTTTCGAGATATTTACATTTAAAGTACAAAAATGAGTTTTAATCTCCAACTTTGGCGCCCTCTAACTCCTAAACGGTGCACTTGGTATTGAGATAAATCGTGTTTAATCGCTATATTTTGAACTGGAAGAAATAGTTATCCTAAGTTCAAGGTTTTTTGTCTGTTATACGTTTTATAATAATTAATTTTTAGGTTATAATTTTGTTATCAGTTAAGATAAAACATTTTATTGCAGATTTTCATCATTTGTGCTGATGTATGTCAGATAAAAATATTTCTCCATACTTTTGAATCACTCAGTATAAGTAAGTTATCTTAAATCGCTGTATTAGGTAATTTTTTAAAATTATTTTTCTACTTTACGTCGGTAACAGAGTCCGATTTGGGTGCGGTAATAGCCATTACCGCACCCAAATTGCGTGCGGTAACAGCTAGTGCAATTTAGTGTTTTCGGATTGGTAACACCGTGTAACACGCTATCGCTAAAATGAAAGGTTATGTTTCTGTCGCCGTTGAGATTACAGTAATTATATTCGAATAAATTTTGTTGCACTTGATGACCAGCAGTATTCCTCAACAAAGTGTTTTTGTGTGTGCGTGTCGCAATTAATCTATAAAATATTCGAAAGTGGGGCGGAACAAACGACGGTGGACGCGACAAACTTCAGCTTTTGAGGTTAGAACAGCGTTAAAGTGAAACTTGAAACTAAAATGGAGCTTTTAGCCTTTGTTTTCACTATTTACAGCCCTCATAGCATTCGATAATTTACAAGTTATTTGCTAGATGAGTGTATAAATCTGCTTGATTGGAATAACGATGAAATGAAAGGAGTCGCTGAGAACCGCAAATGGAGTGGGAATTTAGAGATAAATGGAGATTTTCCTTACTGTGTTAATGCCAATTGGATTATTCAATCAATAACCGATACGGTAGGTAAAAATGAACCATTTGTGAGTGACTTACACAGAATTTTAAACAAATTTGAAAACATTTCAAAGTTCAATGACTTCATTGACACTTTAGTGACATTTTTATTACCAACTGTCTCGTATTAACGCAAAAGTCCCTAAAGATTAAATAATAAACTTTTTTACTTAAAAATTACGTAAAACACGTAAAGTAGAAAAAATAGCATAAAGAACTTGTTTTTCAAAGTCATTGTGGCACTCATTCTTTATGAAAACTCGCGCTCGCGCTCGTTTTATAAACTTGAATTCGTGCCACAAAGTTGACTTTTCAAAACGCGTTCTTTAATATACTATTTTGTATCGTACCTTTTTCCTTTGGTTTTAATATAATTTAAATAATAATTTAAGGACCAGTTTTTGTGTGCAAGTGTATTTTGATATAATTTATCAAAATAGCCAATTAAATTTTTTAGGAAATGTGTCGCTTATTTTTAATTAGCATTTTGATATTCTCATGAATTATGACAGAATCGTAAATTTATTTCTCAAAAGAAAATTCAATGGGGCCAATGGGACCGTAAATTTTCTTTAGTTATTAGAGTCTCTGATTATATCGAAAATTTAGTTAATGAGGCATAATATAAACTATAATTCTCGATAAATAATATAACAATAGATTTTAAACAAATTCTAATAACTTTATTAATTAGAAATTTTACAGTTCGAATTTGTTACGCATTTTCATCAATTGACGTAAAAAGTAAAAGTAAAAAGTAAAAAAAGTAAAAAGTAAAAATAAAATTTTCGTAAAATCGTTTTTTTTTTAGTTTTGTATATTAAATGGAACAAAGTTTTTTTTGTTTATTAATTTAGCAAGAAAAATCTTCGAGATATTTTTAATTTTTGATCAGCTGTAACTTTTTATATAAAATTTAATTTACCCGGTATAAGTATAAGCAGTTACCGACAGAAGTCAGTTAGAGAAAAAAAAATGTTATTCTATCATAAACACTTTTTTTAAGCAAAAATTCATACTTTCTCATAAAGCAAAAACGTTGAGATTTGCATTGAGTTACTGCTTCACGAAAAATGTTAAGTAACAGTAGAGGAAGTAGTTGCAAATTTGATTGCATCCGGAAGTCATAAAAGTGTAATTTTCTCATTACGTTTATGAATTGTCTAACTTACTATAAATAGAAATAATTATTTAAATAAACAAAAACAAAACCTTTTAAATCATGTCTATTTTAAGATATCTATTATTTGATCACAGGTAATATAATTAAATATCTAATTCTAAACTAGAACGAAAGCTTGAGGAACTAATTATATCATTAGAAAAGTACGTCAAAAGATCACGTTATATTTTTATTTCACCCAATTTATTCTCAGCTTTCCATAATAAGACAGGAATTAAGCTAATTACTTCACCCACCCTTTATAAATAAACCACAGAAGGAAAATAAACCCACACCACTTCCGTTAACAACCTTATTAAAACCTCCGTCAACAAAATTATCCCCTAATTTAATTTTAACCGATTTCTTTGAGAGAAAAACGGAAATCAAATCGACCCCAATGACTCATTTAGGTCAAAAGTGCCCTTAAGATTACCGGCGTCGCAAGTAAATTTATTAAGAATCTGGGGCGGAGGGACAATAGTCTTCTTTATCAAAATTCGCGTATCCCCAAATCGATATATTGATAAAGTGAAGCGCAACTTTCGCTTTCCATGCCGGGAGCCGGAAGTGACCCACACTTGGGGATGAACTGTGAACTACCCGAAAAAAAGCAGTGTTGCCAACTGTTGCGACTTCCTGGACCTGGACTTACCATCTGAGGCTGACCGTTGTAACAAACAATGCAGGCACAAGAATAAAAGTCAGAGTCAACGCGAAATAAAGTCCATATCCATGAATCGAGTAATAATACAACAAAACACAAGCCAAAACCAAATCCAACACATAAGTTATGATCGATAAGGCAATACAAATCACGTAGAAGACATCGAAACTTTGTCCAGTTTCGGTGAATTTATCGGGAGATTCAAGCTGGGGCTTCATGGTTTCGATGTTGGCCAAAGAGGGGTCCCGTGAGAAGTGCACCACCACTGGATACTCCTCGGCCATGGTAGTCATGGTACATTCTTCTTCAATACGAAAACATCACTTTATCCACCAACACTAACCTCTACTTTATTACAACACTCACTAACTGAATTCGGTTTTCGAGAATTTGTTGATGTGGATTTACGAATTAAAGCATCTTCACAAGGCGCAAGTCGCCATTTTGCGCTTGCGAAACAAAATGAGAGAAATGGCGGACGCGCAGGAAAATTTAACGGGGATAGGGTGGCAACACTGCGCGTGCGTTTGTTACAGGGCCGGATTTCGAGAGTTTCAAATTTCACAAATTTCTTTGATTGGTTACGAACACGAACTTATACTTAATATTTAATATATAATACTTAATATATAATATATATATTAAGTATATACTTAATATATATAATATAATACTTAATATATTAAGTATAAGTTCGTGGTTACGAATTATTTTTTTATTGGAAGAATAGCTGTAATTAAGTGTTTAAGAATCGTCTGACCTTTCATTGACTCGCCTATTTGCCTTTACGTCATTTATTCGATCAATCGTTTGAATAAATTAAGGAAAATGTCGTGAAGTTCTGACGTAAATTTGCTTAATATCGTGTTATTTTTTAATCTTCAGGGGTTAACAGACTGGTGTTTCGTGATTGGTTGTAACAGTTTTTTTTACGTTCGGTTGGTACATATGAGGGGAAAAACAGATTTTTCTGAGCAAATAAATTTATAAAATTAGAAATATGCGCTAATAAGACTATTATTAGATGCAATTTATACAGTTAGCACCCATGAGATCAAAGGAAAGTTTTTAAAATAAATTTTGCTACAAATATAGCTTGTTAACAGGTCTAATTATATACAATTAATTTCAATTTTAAATATATTTGTTTATAATAACACTATGAATTCACGAATTCTATAAAACATTTTCTTTTTTAGTTTTGATATCGATATTTGTTATAAACTAATCAATATTAGGATAAATAAATGCTTCAAAAAATTGAAATCTCGGGTGGCTGTGCAAATTCAAATTTAAGTTGGCAATACAACTAAATGATTCAACAACGAAATTCTGAAAAAATTCACATGCATAGAGAAAAAAACAAAGTTTTTAATGGCAAATCCTGAAGTCAGTATGATAACTAGTTTTTTAGAAAAGTTAAGATAAACTTTTAACAGACTTAAAATTTAACATTCCTAAATTAGCCCATAATGGGCTGATTTCAAGTTGAGATAATACCGGTAGTATCTTCGTTTCCATGGAAAAATAAACAAATTCAGGGCTGTGATTCGCTGTTGTCATGGAAAAGTATTAAAATTTGCTATACTACCGGTATTATCTCAACTTGAAATCAGCACATTTTAGCCTGTATATGACTCATTTTTTTTACGTCTTGAATTTTTTTTAGCTGTTAAATTTAGCAACTTTTATTTACTTTTTAATTCGGTCCTGTATAAACAATTAAATCTGCATTATGTAATGTAACTTCCCATCGAGGACGTTTTTATAAAGAAAATGACAAGTCTTGTAACCTTGATTTTACGGTTGTTACACTTTAATTATTTTTAAACGCTTATTTGTTGGTAAAATATTTTATCTAATGACCATAAATTAGTTTTTTTTTAAGATAAAGAAGGCAAAAATAGCTCAAGTAATTTTATAATACGATAAAAAAAAGTTTACGTGAGTAGCGATAACTTTTATTTATATCGAATCTTAATTGTATACAATAAATTATTTTTTTAAGACTACAAAAACTAAACAGTACCAGTCATTATGTTTTTTACATTAACATCAAAAGATCTGAAATAAATAAGTTACGTCAGTTACTAATTAAATTTATTAATTACGACTTACTTTGAACAGATCGATTCTCCTGGAATGTAAAAAGGATTACATACAATATCAGCATATTCAGAATGGAGTTTCCTAAACATCTAAAAATACAATTTTAAGGAGTGTCTTTTACTGCACTGTTCAGACAAATTCCCAAAATATTTAGGTACACTGTTCAGGCACTTATTTTGATTCTTTTTTCTAAACCTACAAAAAACATCCTCGGGCTGACGCTATGAAACGTCTTTTTTCTGCTACACTTGCGACGCTTGAACAGTGCACCAAAAATTTTTTGGGAATCTGTCTAAATTGAGTCTTGTAACTCACTGATTTTATTTCATTTTCTCTTAAAGCCGTATTTGTTGAATCCACAACAATAATAAATTTGATTTTAGTATTTGTGACGTATCCGTATCTAAAAAAACAGTCAACACCTAACTCCCTAATATTTTTTTTCGCTCACATTTTATGCGTCTCTAAGGAATAGAGCATTCCTAAATACAACTCTCTCAAATCATTAGTTCCTTTATTTCCGGTATTTAATTTCTCCTCAATAACGTCCAAAGAGGATAAGACCTTATACTGAAAACTTAATTCCTCATCAGGATTCAAACAGCAAAAATATTTCGGTGAGTTCTAAAACAAGACCACGACTTTATTAAATCGGTAGGACTTGAATCGTGTTACGTGCTTTTAACAGTTAAAAACAAAAACACGTCGCCTAGTTCAAATTACAAGATTTAAGACACGCAAAATAGGTTATTGCTAGAATTACAACATGTAGGAATTTTTGCCGCATTACAAACGGATAAAATCCGGTGAGTGAATAACTTAAAAGCGCTTACATCCTTTCCCACAATTGCCACACAGACAGCCATCTTGTATTCTTGACGTTTACAATAATTTGCCTAATCCTACCGCCGCGATAAAATTGCGCATGAGGCGCCATCTACTGTTTATAGAGCAAGTTTTGATAGAGTTTACAGAGCATGCGCAAGCACCAAGTGGCTTTTATTGACGTTTTGATTTTATTGTGACAAAAACATAAAAATACAAACATTTAAACAGATATCAAAACGTTAACTGCAATAATGAATGAGGACTGTTTGGGGCGAATGAGCAACCTCCTTGTACAACATTTTCAGTGTGTGGGTAGTTTTACTCACTCTAAGTAGATGCTTGCGCATGCGCTTTGTTATAACATCTCTAAGCTCTGTCAAATGTCAAAACGTGCAAAAACTCTATGGTACAAATCTTTTTAGGTTAGAAATGGAAGACAGATTCCAGAATGTGAGGTCGCAAAGAAGTAGGGAGGGTGCTTTTATCCGATTTTTTAATTTTACTGAACGGACAGTTGAGATAATTTGGATTAATTTTACTGGTGCTTATGTTAGTTATCAGTTATTAGAAAAAGGCCGATTTGTTGATATTAATACTTATAAAGGACATCCTTGGATTGCCCTTGATCATACCACTAGAGATAGATTACATATCAATAAAGAATTTGTGTTTTTTCCTAAAACCGCAAAAGAGTGGTTTCAAGAGAAATGCCCAGATAGAGTACTTCCTCCAGATTTTAAAGCTAGAGTTCGGGCGGTTATTACAATTCCTGTTTATAGCCTGAGATACACGAGTTTACTTGTGATACGGAACCATTTAAGGATTCCGGATGATGCGGATCAATTGGAATTACCGATGGAATTGAAAAATGACCTGAAAAAGAATATTGTGCAACGGAATAAACAGATTGTGCACACCTTTATAAGGATAGGAGACTAAAACAATGCCTATAGTTTGTTTTTTTTTACAGAGAGAAATTTGAAATAACACGTTTTTGATTGGTTCAAAAATTAACCAATCATAAATGAGTACTAGGTAGTGTGTGATTGGTTAATTTTTGAATCAACCAATCCAAAATGTGTTTTTCAAATTTCCAACGCTTACTTATCTCCGATAAAAAACAGACCATAGTTTATTTTTAATCGAATTCAGTCTGTTGAACTGAATCTAAGTTGCCGAATATGAGAAAAATTGTAGAACTTTCAAAATGTGACAAGAGTTCAAATTGTTTATGTAATTTCATTTTTTAAAACGCTTCTTATCTCTCTCTTTTATAACTTATTAAAAGATTTTATGTATAATTGATTTATGTAATAAAATTTTATTAATAAAAAGAGTATAAATAAAAAACTTCTAAAAAAATATAGTTTTATTTTTCCAACATACGATAAAAAGCATATAATTGCAAAATATAATAATAAAGACAAAATACTGGGATTAAAATGCATAACATCCAGTCTTTGATCGACAAAGATAAAAAAAATCATTTTTTATGAAACCCGTTAGGGTTTTGTTTTTGCCAATTCCACGTATCACGACACATCTCATCAATACCTCTTGTTGCCGTCCAATTTAACTCTTTTTTAGCCAAACTTGGATCAGCATAACTAGCTGCAATATCACCTTCTCTTCTCTTTGTAATCTCGTAGTTGACTTTTTGGCCTGAGGCTTTAGAAAATGCGTTAATTAAATCTAATACTGAATAGCCTTGACCTGTGCCCAAATTATAAGCCTTCCAGCCCTTGAAATTTGTCTCATTCATTTTTTCAAGAGCCTTCAAATGCCCTATTGCCAAATCCGTAATATGAATATAATCACGGACTCCAGTCCCATCTTTGGTCTTGTAGTCGTTTCCAAAAACGTAAAGCTTTTCTCTACGACCTATCGCTACCTGAAATTACAAAAATCATAAAATTGTGACATCACAAACGTGGCCAAAGCGGTGAAACACAGAAAGCAAAAATTTTAAATCAAAATAGATTAAAAATTAATAAAAAAATACAGTTATTTTTTAATTAAAATAAGTTTTCATTTTTGTTTAAAAAGGGATGTTTTGGAGGTGCGGATAAAACTTGATTTACCCCCTACTATTATAAACTTCGTCGTGTCCCACCTTCCCATACTAGATCAAATGGTGTCGGTAATAACGCACACTGTAATTTTTGACAGTTTGTCGACATAACCTCATTTTCTGTCATAGTTGTTTTTAGTTATGGACGAGACAAAACGTGAATTAAACAAGCCAAAACGTTCAAAAACCGACCACGTGAAAAACATCGTGCAATCCTACCTCCAAAAACGTAATTACGCAACAATTGGCCTCCCACAAACCTGTCGTAGCGACCAACAAATCACCTATTCTTTAGTCGAAAACGAAATCAGCAGACCCAATTCAATTCTCTACAGTTGTTACAACAATGACCCTGTGGTAATCGACCACAATTTCACGAAATTCCTGTCCTGGCTTAAAACCAAGAACACTAATCAGGACATTGAACTCGTCATAGCCCCACTTTTCTGCCACTTGTACCTCGATATCCTCAAAGGGGGCCACTCGGATTGTGCCGCAAGTTTTCTCAAAGCCCACCTTCCAGCAATCGACAAGACAAAATGTGACGACTTCGTCAAGGATTTAATTAATTTATTCGCTAATGATTGTGACGCGACTTGTATGATTGAACAGTTCAGAAGCAACAAATATTTCATCGAGTTATCACAACAATCACTTGCAATTTTGAAGAAATTTGTTGTGGATAACTGCCACGTGGTGTTTCTCCACGTCTTACAAACATGGTTTGATATCCAGCAATCTGACGAAAAAGAAAATGAAGTTGACGAAAAGATGGATGAAAAACCGGCTCCAAATGGTGTCTGTTTTGACGACAAATTCAAGAAAATTCTCGACGTTATTAATGATTTAGAAAGAGAACCCAAACAGATTTTTCTAGTAAATATCTCTTATGCTAATGAACAAATTAATTGTGGTTTAATAAGACGCAACTGTGGTTTAATTGCCTACAATCAAAATAATGTAGTACACTTACGACCAGTACACTCGTATGACCCCATTTTAGGGGTCACAGACTGCAAAGAAATTAAACTGATTGAGCACACAAAACGTATTTACGCAATTACGATTTCACCTGATAATACTAGATTAGTGACAGTTTCAGAAGACACATCTTTGTGTATTTTCGACCTGATTGAAATTAAATTAATCAAAAATTGCTCAGGTCACTTAGGGCCTATCTACTGTTGTGCGATAAGTAGTAACAATGCCTTTATAGCTTCAGGATCACAGGACACAACAGCAAGACTTTGGAACATGGATACAGGTCAAACTTTACGTATTTTTGTGGGGCACACACAGACAGTCACCTGTACAGATTTTCATCCCAATTGTTTGTATCTAGCTACAGGATCAGCTGATCGTAATATCAGACTCTGGAGTATAGATAATGGAAATCCTTTGAGACTACTTCACGGTTGTAAAGGAGTCGTATATAGTGTGATGTTTAGTCCTTTAGGAGACATTTTAGCTAGTATAAGTGATGATAAAAAAGTCAGAACGTGGGATGTTTTAAATTCAAAAATAACATGTGAAATAAAACAAAAAGGATTGCCAGCAACTAAACTAGTGTGGAGCAGTGATGGTAAACAGTTATGCACTGGGACTATTGATGGAACTGTTAAAGTATGGGAGATGGGACAATCAGACACAGAAACAAGAAATCAAGAACCTTGTGTTAGTTTAAATCTAAATGGAAAAATCCTAAGTTTAGAGTATTGTTTTGAAACATTTGCTTGTTTAACAACTTGATTAAATAACCTACCTGAGATAAATATGGCATTAAGTTATTAGGAATTCCTGAGGGATCCTCTCCAATTAATCCGGAGCTGTGGGCCCCTACTGGGTTAAAATATCGCAGTAAAATGACTTTCCATTCCTGAAACGGATCACCCTGTTGTTTCATGAACAAATGACCTCTATTTATCCTCAATTAAGATAAGATTAAGCACTTACAGAATCTGAGGTACAGACGTCTTTCAAGACCTCCTCAACAAAATATTTGGTTTTTCCATAGGGATTTGTACAGTTCTCCCCTGTCGGGTGGGATTCTGTAATCGGTAGATGTTGGGGTATACCATAAACTGTAGCACTTGATGAAAAAACAATTTTTTTCACTCCGTTTGCTTGCATCACCTCAAACAGCGTACTCGAGCCTCCTACGTTATTCTGGTGGTAGGATAAAGGCACCTGGACGGATTCCCCCACAGCTTTAAGGGCCGCAAAGTGAATAACTGCGTCAATTTTATGCTAAAAATTCCCATTCAACTAGGCAGTGAAAGAAATTTTTTTTTACATTTTTGAAGATTTTGTCCAAAGCTTCCCGGTCCCTGATATCAGTTTTGTAAAAAGTAATTTGTTTGTTTGTTATTTGTTCGACACGTTTTAAGGATTCAGGTTTTTGATCCTTTTCTGCGAAGCAATTGATAAGATTATCAAGGGCTATAACTGAGTAATTATTGTTCAGTAATTCAACAACTGTGTGAGATCCGACGTAGCCGCCACCCCCGGTTACAAGAATAGTGCCGTTTGTTGCCATTATTTCGTTTGTTAGCCACCAACTACACAGAAATTTTGTTAAAATTAAAAAAACAACGAATTTTTTTAGGTTAGGACTCACCTTACTTTGTTACAAAGCCCACTGGGATTATCACGTAATACACAGCCACGCTCAAATAAACAAGTGCAAATAAGCGATTTCGTAATAATTCAAGCATTGTTATCAATTTTCTTATCAGTTATCACTTAGGTTTAAAATTTGGATTGACGTTGACAAATGATGATGTCACTCGATGTTTCTTTCGATGTAACACAACCTAAAAAACAAGAAATGCAGTAAAGCTGTTAGTAGTTATACATTATTAAATCATTTTATGATTAAAAGAGAAAATAATTAAGAATTCAATTTTAAATTGATGAAATAATTGTTAAAATGCGTTTAAAAAATTCGATGTAACCTTTTTGTATTTCGATGTTGTTACTTTTGACGTTTAATTTGACAGCATTTTGACGTTTGACGTATGCTCCACGCCAAGTACCCCAATTTCGCCACAAATTACACAAAATTACGCAATAAAAACTGTGAGTAAACATTGTAAACGTAAAAAAGTCCCCCTAATCACATTTTAGTCATGTTTTGAAGTAATGTCAGTTGCCACTTTAAAATTAATAATTTCTCTCTAAATTGGCTCTTTGTGATAAGATTTTTTCCAAAATGAAGCGTTATATTTCGATGACAGTGTCCCTGAATCTGTTTCAGATGCCTCCTAGGAAAGGCCGTGTCAAAAAAGAGGGCCCCGAATCAGGGGAGGACTCTGACGAGTACAGAAAGAAGCGGGATCGTAACAATTTGGTGAGCACTCTATTTTTTTGTTATTTTAAAGCACCCACTAACATCAAACACTTTGCACATTTCGACAACAAAGTTGTCATCCTCAGTTACTAATTAAAAACTCCAGTTCTAATTCCAACCTGAGAATGACAACGTTGTTTGGTGTTAGTGGGTGTTTTACGTTTCATTCAACACACCTAGAAGGTCTTTTTGCAAATGATTTGTTTGGTGGCTTTTAGGCAGTGAAAAGGAGTCGTGTCAAGTCTAAGCAGAAGACACAAGAGACTCTAAATAGGGTTACGAAGCTGCGAAATGAGAACACAGTTCTTGAGGAAAAAGTTAAAACTTTGACAAAGGAATTGGGTTTCCTTAAGGAATTGTTTATAGCACATGCTGCAAATAATGTAGATTCGGCTAAATTTGAAGGAATTGATTTGCAGCAGCTTTTGTCAGATGATACCAGCACAAGTACGGAGAATAAGCAATAAAGGGGCCGGAATGCAAGTACAAGATTTTTGTTTTTAAGGTTTTATAAGGTGTAATTAATTTTTTAAGAATTGTGTGTGAGAAAGATTAGAATTACAAGATATATTATGTCACTTTATGATGTTGTTAAAATTATCCACAGTTTCTCTTTGTGGAATTCTTGTATTACTACGTGTGATCACTTTATTTTAATAAAAATGTATTTTATTATTCTGGGTTGGTTTTTATTAATTTAAAACATCGAGTGGTTAAAAAAATAAATAAAAGCGCGCTTATGAAGAATAGAAAATGGACAGAATACGATAGAATTTAGATTAATAGAGTTTTTATATTCATACTCAATAGATGAGTATCCAAAAATAGTCTGAATTACGAATATAACATTAGTTTTCACCTAGAATTTATAATTTTTGACTTTTGGGTTGGTACTTTAAATTTTGAGATATTTTGACTTTTTTATGGTAAAAAACTTTGGTAATTTTTGAAAAAAAAAATTTGTCAGAATTGGACTTTTTATATCAGATTCTTATAGAGAATGATTCAAGGAAACCAATGCGTAATGATCAGAAAAGATAGTTTATATAAGAAGTTATTTTTTACACAACCTGTCTAAATATAAACTCAGAAAATTTGAAAAAATATAGAGAATTACAATTAGGAAATTTTTTTTAGTGTTTTTGTCCCTAAAAAACAATAAAACTCATTTAGGTGTTCTTATAGACATTAGAGCACCCCCACTACTGAAATAGTATATTACAGAACCCAAAATTTCACTTTTTGTCTAAAATAGGTGCACAATTATAAAAAAAGTATGAAGAGGATTTCAAGCCATTCATTCTCCATAAAACTCTTAAAAAAATTATACGAGATCTTTTGATTTGTGTCAAGTTTATTAAGACCCAGTTTATAATTTCGAAAAAATCCAGAAAAACTACATTAATTAATTCCGAATTAAATTTTTACTCCCTCAACTGATTAAAATGCTAAATTAAATAAGTTATGTGAACAATTTAATAATTTAAATACTGTCTGAACCTCAATATTTGCATATAATATAACATTTATTACAACATGTTTAACAAATATTTTTCTCAAGGATACGGTTTAAACACATTTATTTTTTTAATACAAAATATAAAAACAAATTTTCTTTAATAGTTTTTTCCTAATTTAAGCAAAAAAGGTATCTTATATGAAACATATCGGGCGTTCCTAGTTTACCTACACCCCCTTATGGCTGTAAATCAAAAAAATGGCGCAAATTTTAATTATATAATTTTTACAAGAATCTGTCATGCCATATTATTTTCTAAATAATTAGTTTTTCAAAAAAATTGAATTTTACATTACAAAATATCAAAATATATGTTTCGCACAATCCAGCCAACTTTCTTTTGTCGACTAAACTTACAACCGAGCTTTAATATTGTTACGAGCGATTAAAATAGCAATAAGAGAAAGAAAGTTCGAGAAAATAGCTCTAGAAAATACTAGAAAGATATCGCACTGAAGCGTGAAATTGCATAAAATCATTAATAGACCCGCATATAGACCGATCTAGAAGGATGAGTCATCGCTTCCAATTGAATGTAGAAAGATCACAAGCCATCCAGCACATTCTAGAAAGGACGTTTGATTATGTAAGAAGGGTGACTACTTACTCTTTAAATCAACAAAGCCCGAATTTGCACAGACGTTGCAATATCAAAATTAGAATTAAACGAAACAAAATTATTTAAAACGTGTTTACGTAGTACGTAATTAAAAAAGATTTAATAAATTATTGAAAAGTGGGGTTTTATTTATTTGAGCATCAAATTACAATCGATTTGATCTCTAAAAATTTACTTATTTTATATCCAAAAAATAGTACTTAAAAACTAAATTAATTATAAGCGATTTCCAAAATGCAATATTTTGAAGTTTAGTTATTATTTTTAGCAAAAAATATTTATTTTAGTCATCAAAAATAGTATTTGAGTCCCAACAGTTGATAGGATTTTATAATGTTTTTGAGCATTAAAAAGAGTAGAAAAAATATTTTTCAGCAAAAAATTCAGAATAATATATTAAACTGTAAAGGTATACTATTTTAAAATCAAAATTTATAAAATATACTATTGAACTATAGGTATACGAGGGGTGATCCAAAAGTAATGATAATGAAAATAAAATACGTTGATTATAGTTAAAAAAATAATTTATTTTTTTACATAGTCTCCTAACAAGTCAACACACTTAGTCCATCGTTTTTCTAAACCCAAGATTTCCTTAAAAAAAATCTTTTTCTTGACTCTCCAAAAACGTCCCAACGGTCATCACTTCACTATCGTTCTTAAATTTTTCGCCCCGGAGATGTTCCTTGAGCTGAGGAAACAGATAGAAGTCACTGGGAGCTAGATCTAGCAAATAGGGCGGGTGTTCGGCTTTGTGAGCCGGTGCGTTGTCTTGGGGAAACAACACATTAGCTCGCAGTTTGCCGCGTCTTTTTTCCTTAATAGCCTCCCCCAATCTTGTTATTTGGCCAGCGTACTAAGACCCCGTAATAGTAGCACCCAAGGAGGTTAGATAGAAAGGAGAGAGTACGCCCTATACTTCCCGTGTAAACAGTTTGGTACCAGCTTAGTACCAGTTTATGACAGGTTTCAAATGAAGCGCAGCACAGTGTTTCCAAATCGCAAATACGCGATCGAAATTCACAGCGTTTTTATTTTACGTTCATTTTTGTTCAAATTTTGTAGATATCTTTTTAAGATGGTATTTTATTGATATGATCAAAAATAATAATAATAATAATAATATAAACAATAATAAAAAAATAATAGAAGTTTATGTAAAAAAGTATACATACAATTAAAAAAATATTTTAGCACATTATTTACAATTTATGTACAAAAACAGTTATTCCGTATCATCAGAATAATTTTCATCATCGGATGAAAAAATTATTTCATCTTCATTTGCTGAAATTTGGTGAAATTTGCAATAATTCTCTTACTTCTAAACTCATGTCCTTATAGCTTATATTTTCGTTTAAGCCGAATGAGCTTAAGAAATTTTAAATATTTTAATCGGAACTCAAAATTAGTCTTTGAAAAAGATCTTCATTTAATGTAGTTCGAGAAAATTTTCTAGTATGATGCTCTAGAAATTTTCTTATATCTTTATTTTTGGATTCTTGAGCCTCTTGGGATAATTCACCAATTGGTATTATTGATTCTTTTATAACATCTACCTTGTGTATTAAAATTTAATGGACAGAAGGTGGCATGTAGTACTACTCATAAAGTTCTACAAAATCTTCTGTCGTTTTTAAGCAATAAGCTTTGAATTTTTCGGTATTTATTTCACGTTCACTGTTGAGCACTTTTAAAATGTTTCCAAACTGCTCAATATTATTTTTATCAAGTCCTAAAAAATAAATGTTAATACATCATTTTTGCAATCAAAAGTAAAAACTTTTTTACCCGTAATTTCTGATACTATTTGTGGCTGAGAGAAAAATCTAAATCTCTATGCAGTATTGCCGGCAATTCTATAGTTGTGTTTAACCACGAATTATATTTTGTTGTAAACGTTTTGTTACTTCTTCCACAAGCAGACCAAAAACAAAAATAGGGTAAAAAAAATTAATTTCTAACATAATTTATTAGTTCTTCTGTAACTGCGTGGTCTCCGTTAGTTTGAAAGATTTCTTTCAAAAACTCGAGAATTAATTGCTTTTTTTTCATCACCTACAAGAAGTGCTTTAAAAAAAATTTCGTGAAGCATTCTTCGTGTTATTTTAATATGTGCCATGTTTTGAAACGCCACAGAAAAACTTTTATTTGCATTCGCAGTTAATCAGCACAATCAAAAATGATTCTTGAACAGGGCGCGCAGGGCAAATTATGCCTCCCATCCAACCCCGGCGCAGGTAGGCGCAAAATTCGTAGCAAATACTTTGAAGCTAAGAAATCAAGGATTTTAAAAATATTTACTTTATGAGTTCTTGGTAATTCCTACTAAACGAAATTAGAGTTTTATCCCAAAAACCGCTCTTATGCAGGTCTCATTTGCCCTTTTGCTTGAGTGAGTACCTGAGCAATAAATAACAATATAATATTTGGAAGGTAAAGATTAAAGTCCCCTCTTTTAAGTGGTACCTATATTACTGTACTGACTTTCACATTTCCTCAAAAATTATGTGCTTAAATATGTTGAATTTTCACAGAAATCGGATTTACTAAATGTTTGCTCTAAATGCGATATTTCCAAGCCTGTAACTTTGTAAAAACAAATTTACCAGGTCTAATATTTGTCAAAAAGTTGCTTCATCTTATGGACTTTCAGTATGTAAAATTGGAACTTAAACAAAAAATGATGAAAATTCGATTTTCGATCACGTTTTTGCGGTTTGGAAACACTGTGCGCAGACTCGACAGATCCTGTTTGGCTGTGTCTGGTCTCGCACAGTGGCGTAGCTGACGCAGGATGCTAGTTTTTGTTTGGTTGTTTACAAACAACGTTGTTTTGTTTTTTTTACTGATTTTTTTTGGTCTGTGTGAATTGATTGTTAATATTTTTTGTTATTATTGTTGTCATTTTGTTGTGTTTTTATCCTTTGTTTAAACTTTTTACACTACATTGTGTGACGCTACTGACTTCAACCTCGTGATGCGCCTGCTTTCAGTACCAGTTTATGGCTTTGCGCAGTGAAGGCGGCAAGTCCATTTATTTCAAGTTGTACTCTCTCCGTCCTATCTAACCTCCTTGGTAGCACCCTTCTCCAAATATTTTATTATAATTATTCCTTCAGCGTCTCAAAAAACAGACGCTACAACCTTTCCCGCCGAACTTGACAATACATTTTTTCGGAGTCGATGAGGAGGCTCGCTTCAAAGTCATCGATTGTTATTTGGTTTCAGGATCAAAATGGTGGATTCAGGTCTCATCCACAGTCACAAAATGTGACAAGAAATTTTCTATATCTGCTTAAAACTTTTTGAGATTGGCCCTCGAAATGTCGACTCGGATTTTCTTTTGCTCGTCGGTTAACATTCTCGGCACCCAACGCGCGGAGCCTTTTTTCATATGAAGTTTGTTCACAAGGATTCTTTGAACGCTGCCATGTGAGATTCCTGTGCCCTCAGCTACATGCCTGATGGTCATCTTTCGATCTGCCAACACCATATCATTTTTACGTTATCTTTAGTGAGAGACGTGGATGCGTCTTTTGCGATGTTCATCTTCAGGGGATGTTCTGACCAGCTTAAATTCTTTTGTTCAACTTGAAACTGTGGGATATGGAGGAGCAGAGTCCCCCTATGTTTTCACCAAGTTGCTATATATATCTTTGGTAGATATTTTTTGTAACAGAGGTACTTGATGACAGCTTTAATTTCGTTTTTGTCCATTTTATTGTTATACCTCCGGCGGTTCGTATTCAAATGAATGTCCCTCCCGGGAATTGTGGCCTATTTATATGATTTTTTTATGGTGACTTAGTGGGTATATAAGCAAGCAAAAAAAAATTATTTTGAATTTTTATGCGAACTGGAAATACCCGATTATTATTACTTTTGGATCACCCCTCTTATATGCTGATAACTCTGTACTCACAATCAGTGCTTTATAATTTTGCAACTCCACTAAAATTTGTCTGTCTTGCATTGTATCAGAGATCGCTTTGAACAATATTTGGGCATTTTCGCGAGCTTCAGAACTTATCTAGAGCAACTCTAGACAAAAATATTTAGAAATGTCTGACACTTAAAAGGAACATCTTGTATGTACCATTATGTCAGTTTAAAATTGACAAATTGGGTTAAAAAGAGGATTTCAAAAAAGTCTGAAAGCTAATAGCAAACATTTTCAGTACTTATAATAAACATATTTTCACATTAATTTCGAGATTACGTGATGTATCTAAAGTTATACACTCAATAAACAATAATTTGCAGCGCTAATCCAAATTAAAAACTTTATTGCTACTATTAAAATTTATTAAAATAATTTAAAAAATAGAAATGTGATCTTTAAACTCTAGTTCTAAATTTGAAATTTTGCAATTGTTTACATATCTGTTATGAAATCTCATTGAAGAGATAAATAAAAAATAATTTTTTGGCATCTTAGACGAGATACTTGTAATCTTGTCAAAATGAGATTTTATTCCGGCCTCGTATCTCTATGTAATCAAAAAATATGTAAGCAATCCACGCAATTTTCAGTATGAGATCGTGCCGTGAGAACTTTCAGTAATTAAAAATTATTTAATTCATAAAAACATTAAGAAACACCTTGATACTACTTCTAGGGAGTTAGACAATATAAACTTTCACTTATATATTTTTACCTAAACACAGACACTTTTTTTTAAGAAGCTGTTATTTTGTGTTATTGCTATCATCATTACATACCAACCATAAATAACGCCTTTAGTTGAGTAATAAAAAAACCCTAAATGTCCGATAATAGCAAGACAAATGTTAGTTAATCTTGTAATTTATGGAGCAAACATCACGATCGTTATCTTTAGAAAAAGATTGTTTATGTGTTTGAAATCTAAGAAGAATGTTAGAGGCAATCTATTGTAATAATTCAGATTTAGAACGATCATGTTTCATAAATTTTATTTTGAAAGTAATACGGAAATTATTTTTATTAAAATTTAAATTAACGCAAGTCAAGTAATGTACAAACATCAAAAACGAGTGATCCGTCTTATCTTTACATCACTTTTACATTACTAAAAAAAATGTTTTTTGTTTATTTTTTTAGATAAATTATATCTTTAGCATCTTTCATAATCGCAGAGTGCATCAATGTGAGATAATTTTACATCATTTTTAGTGAATGAAATGATGTGAATTACGATTTGGTATATTCTCCCGAAATTATAATCCATAACGTAACATTTTCCCTGGGATATCAGAACAATGATCAGTTGATATAATAACAGTTTTACAACAATTTTAATTAAGCACCTGCTGTTAAACCATCATTTCCGCCTTTAAAAAACTGATTCACATTATAATTACAACAAAAGAAAATTGTAAATGCTTTATCGGAAAATCTACAAAGCGGTCCAAAATAGGGGCAAAGTCTTTGGAGGATCTAATCTAGAAAGCAGTATATACCTACAGTATGTCCCCGGATCGACTTTAAAAGAAGAAATTTTTTTTTTTTGATATATAAATATTAAATATATTATAATGATAATTTGTTAAATTTATTTAATAAAACTTGAGCCCAATTTCAATATTTTCTAGCAATATTAGTTATTTATATTATTAGTGGGATAGAAGCATCATTAGACAACGAGTGTGTAGATTACAGATAACGAGGGCGTTGGTCCAAGTATCTGTAACACACGAGTCACTGTAATGTGCTCTAGCTCATGTATGATATACAAAACTTTTTCTATGACTGCAAAAAATTAAAAAAATCGAAAATTTAGTGCTGCCGACAAGTCCTATTTTTTTACATCAAAAGTAAGGTGACGTATGAATATGTCCAGTAAGCACTACGGCAACTGCTTAAAATTTTTCAAACAAAGCTCGCCATTTTGAGATAATCAGTAAAAATTGTGCTTTGTGGTAAAAATAAGAAAATTGAAAACATGAGTGACTCAGAAAATTTACCTTCTGATATTGAAGAAGCGGCGACAAATGCTGCTTCTTGCTTGGTGCCAGAGAAGTCCAAAGCAAAGTACGAAATGGCTTTTCAGTGGTTCAGTTCATGGTGCGACGAGAAAAATGTTAAAGATATTACGCATGAGAAGGTTCTACTTGCATATTTTGATCATTTATCTAAACAGTATAAATCATCGAGTCTCTGGGCTTTTTATTCTATGATTAGAACAATAATGAAAATGAAGAAGAATGTTGACATCAGTAAATATGTGCATTTAGTCGCCTTTCTGAAAAGAAAATCTGTAGGATATCGTGCTAAAAAATCGCAAATTTTTACTAAACAAGATATTATCAAATATGCTATACTTTGCTCTAATAACGCCAGTAGTGGACGTTTTTTTTTAGGATACAGAAACCAGAGGTGTATAATGCTATCTGTTGGTATAAACACATTTGCTGCTTTCCTCAAAAATATTGCTACTTTTCTTTAGTTACCTAATCCAGCAGGATTTACGGGACATTACGGGAGTTACAGGCGCTCATCTACTTCGTTGCTTGCTAATTCGGGAGCTGATCTTTTAACAGTAAAGCGTCATGGAGGCTGAAGCTCGAATACAGTGGCAGAGGGGTATATAGACACGGCAGAGAAAAATAAAAAACAAATTGCTTCAAAAATTCTGGGTGACAAAAGTACTATAACAGTTAGAACTACTGCATCGACAGCTGTGGATTATTATTTTATTATTTCACTGGTGAAGTAATATGTCACTTTACTTCACTCAAAGATTCAATATAATATGCAGTTATCAAAGCAGTCATAGATAAAATGATATTATCTGAGAACCGTTTAAGTTAAATAAAAAGTAATTAGTGTTTTGGGGGTTTAAAAACAAGCAGGTTAAATCAACAAGAGTGAAATTTTCTGAGAAAACAAAAATAAAAAATGTATTTCACTTTTAAAATCGATCCGGGAACATTCTGTATAATCTATCTACTAAAATAGAAATAAAACAAACGCGGAAAATCTTAGCTAACGTTAATTAGCAGCTTGTAAATCTTATTAAGTGTCAAGTGTGTTGTACTGTGTGTCTTCCTTGATGAGAGTATGAGTGTCCTAACATTTATCGGATTAAGTAACAAGAGGCAAAATCGTCTCAATTAATCTACGACATGAATTCTTCGGTTAATTAAGCTAGGATTTAAGGGCAGTAAGAGGTGTATTTCATCATAATTTCAAAATTACAAAACATTTGTGACATCTTTTTCATGAAGCGAGTTAAAGATAAACGGTAATATCGTAATAAAGGTCGTTGGTAAAGATTTAAACTTACCGGACTTTCAACCTTAACCCGATTTAGCTAAACTGAAGATGGATGTGCGATGGTTTCGACACTTTTGCGAGAAAATTTATCGCACGGGTTTTATTTAAGATTGGAATGATTTCCCCAAAGGGGCGGTGGTATCAGTACTTGTCTCGAGAGCAATTAGATATTAGTTTTTAATTAAATTAGACGAGGTACTACACAATCAATAAATTTATCATTAATTTGCTTTGACAACGGATAAGAAATACCCAAGTTCGTTTTCTTGACCAGAGAAAAACAAATAACCGTTGGAAATTTAAAATACTTATCTGCGATTCGTCGATTTCAAAAATTAACCAATTTCTTTGTTAAAAAACAGACTTTATTTCTTACATACCGGATGTTTCAAGTTTTAACGTCAACGCCCCCTTTTTTTTATCTAGTTTCTTATCAAAAAAAAATAAATAAAAACGAGAGTGTACTTTGACAAGGGTCTACTTCAACTTTACAAAAATCTGTTAAAAATTAATTTAAACCACATTTTTTATTTAATTTTTTTTATATAAAATTAGATTTTACGTTAGAAATTGAGTGGGTATCATATATTCCTTGCACAAAAGCTACCCTCCAAGATACCTGAATTGCACAATAAATTTACAATTCTGTTATAAACCTATCAAAAAATTTTTGCATGTCACAAGTTTTCCTGAGATCTTCTTTTAAACTCGTCTAAAAATTTTCTAACAATTTCTTCTAGAATATTTTTTGTTTTTCTAAAATCTCTCCTGTTCTTCTAGAAGCTTTTTTTCAGCCGATGGATCTCAATTCCTTTCAGAATTTTCTGTTGCTCTTTCTACGTCGTTTCTCAAATTCTTTTTCTTCCAAACACGGTTTTTAAAGTTCTTTTAGAATCTTTTCTTGTTTTTCTAGAACCTTTTATTGTTCTTAATTTCCAACCGCCATGTTTTAACTGCTTCTAAAATTTTATTGTATTTTTTTTGCCTAAAATCTTTTGCCAAATTGTTTTTACTTAGTTATTTTTCCAAATGCAATTTATTGAACTCTTTTTTAAATTTTTTGAAACAATTTGAATTGTTTGAAGGAATTACAAATTGTGGCTGAAGGGCCAAAATAGCTATACAAAAAATTAAACAAACTACGTCTTGTCATCGTCAGATAGTTGCATGTCAGAAATTTTTCTAAGATCTTTTTTGAGACTCGTCTAAAAATTACTTTTGTTTTTTTAGAGTCTCTTCCTGCTTTTTGCTTTTTTATCTAGCTATTGTCATTTCTCAACTTCTTCGTTTTCTCCCAAATTTCGTTTACAGTTCTTCTAGAATCTTTTCCTGTTCTTCCAAAATTTCTCCTTGGTTTTCTCCAGACGATGTTTTTCGACTTTCTCTAGAATTTTCTGTTATTTGTTCTACGAATTATCGTTTCTCAAATTCTTCTTCTTCCAAACACGGTTTTTAAAGTTCTTTTAAAATCATTTCTTGTTTTTCTAGAACTTTTTATTGTTCTTTTTAATTCCAGCCTACATGTTTCAACTTCTAAAATTTTACTGTGTTTTTTTTTCGCCTAAAATCTTTGTCAAATTGTTTTTACTCAGTTATTTTTCCAAATGCAATTTTTTAAATTCTTTTTTGAATTTTTGAAACAATTTAAATTGCTTGAACGCAATTACAAGTTGTGGCTAAGAATCAAAACAACAATATAAAAAACTAAACAAACTGGGTCTTGTCATCGTCAGATGGTTGCTTGGCAGAAATTCTTCTTAAAGAAATCTTTTTTAAGACTCGTCTAAATATTTTTTTGGCTTTCTAGAGTCTTTTCCTGCTTTTTGCTGTTCTTTTTCTAACTATTGCCGTTTTTCAACTTTTTCGTTTTCTCCCAAATTCCGTTTTAAAGTTCTTCTAGGATCTTTTTCTGTTCTTCTAAAATTTTTCCTTGGGTTTTCAGAAGCGCCTTTTTTCAAGCCGATCTTTTTCAATTCCATCTAGAATTTTTTGTTGTTCCATTTCCCAAATTCTTTTTCTTCCAAACACTTTTCTGATCCATTCTTCTTCTTAAATCCTTTTTTTCCAAACACGGGTTTTAAAGTTCCACTGGAATCTTTTCCTGCTTTCCAGAATCTTTCATTGATTTTTTTTTTCAGCCGACATCTTTCAGCTTCTTCTAAAATTTTTATGTGCTTTTTTTGCGTAATTTCGTTTGTTAAATTGTTCTTACTCTGTTACTTCTTAAAATGCTGAATTTGAATACTTTTCTAAGATCGTCCTTAGTTTCTCCAAAAAAATTTTTGACTCTTCTTTTTTAGCTTCTTTTAGTCTAACCAAAAAAATACATTATTTATTCATCTCGTCCTCTTGTTTGAGAAATTTCACTCATGTGGACTCCATCAGGTTTTTGCGATTTAAAGAGTTTAAACAAATAATTTATACAAAAGTAACTCTCAATAATTAGACAGACAACTTAATAACACACTTCTATCGCCTTAAACTCCAAAGATCCGCTTCTAATAATAGTCAAATTGCTGCTAATGAGCTATCGGTCTTTTATGTAGAGCCAGCAACTACCACCGAGCTCATTTCTGCTGTGTTGTATTCAATCAAAAGTTAAAATTTAAGGTTCAAAATTCGCATAGTTGTCAGTGCTACCAACCCTGAATACACATTCACGGCCTACTCATATTTATTTACATTTCTTGTTGGGTATTGAATAATAATGTTTTTTGAAAAATGTAGAGATGTTTGTTCCGTATACAGCCTGTAGGGATTCATTACCATCGACCTCGAGTGTACATAGTTAGCCAAACAGGTGGAGTATTTCAAGAACGTTATTGACTGTCACGCTAGTGATTATGGTAATTTTAGGAAAAGCGAGGTACCCTAACTAAACGCATCTTTTTCAATCCATTACCAAACTCAAATTGGATTCGTTACGTAATAATGATGAAGTAGATAAGTCAACAGTGACAGATCCTCGGTATAAATAATAAAGTAGATGTTTTCCCAAACCACAGATTCAAATAAGGATGTTGGTCTTGTTATTAGCATAACTTTCAGAAGTAATTAAAAAAGTCCTTATCTAAAATTTTTGAATTTGAATAAAACTGCCCAATTAAGGAAGATGTCAAGAGTTGCTTTCTCGTCGTTTCGAAATTAGGATAAAATAATTAATTCGAACAATATTGATGTTAAGAAGGAAATAATTTTTCAGTAAGAAGATTATCTAACATCTTTTATTTCCCAAGAGTTCAATTTATGTTTCGTCGCGAATATAATTGAAAATTTCTCCAATCTTGACCTTCGTCATAACCGAACCACAAGTCCTTAGAAAGTCCCATAAAGCAAATAGTTCAAAAGACTTTTACTTTTGTACCTTGAGCACCCATTGATGGCTCTAATTAAGATACAATAATTAAGAAATCTCGCACAATAAAAGGAATTTACCTTGATTGGTAAAAACCACTAAAAAGGTACCGCACAGGCTGAAAAAATCTTGACCAATAAATGGTAATAGGAAGACACTGAACTGATGATGATGGCACTCAGTGAAAGTGCCTCAACGACTCGAGGGCATTTCTATTTGACCTTAGCTCACGTATGTTTATTCTTTCATTAGGAAAAAAAAAACTCTTTTCACTAGTAGCACATAAACAAACGAAGAGGAAACGATAAGTCTTGCGTTCTGATTCACATCCAAGTGAAAAAGAAGCTATTGTTCGATTGGTTCGAGATACCACGATTTGACAAAACTGGATGGCCGAGGGTTGTCACGAGTTTCTTGTGTTTCCTTATTATAATCATAAATTATATACAATCAGAGGAATAATTGATGGAGTGACATCCGATAGGTATAGAAAGTGTTTAATAACAGACTGGACGAGGTGAAGGGTACTATCTTTGACCTATGACATTGCCATTACAGGTAAAAAGCGTTAAATGAGCAATAATCGACCATGAAGGTCTCATTAAGTCATAAGCGACAATTTGTGGTTATATAAACAGCGTTTTCCATAGGTTTTTCAAATGACGGCAAAAGACTCAAAATTTTACAAAACATCTGTCAAAAATGGTATTGTGAAAGTCACAAGACAGATCGTTTCATTTAAATCAGCCCAAGTTATTGTTAACAACTGCTTTGTTATTCGACATTTCCTTTTTCGGTTGATTAATACAGTTTCTACATCGCTTTTTGTACAAAATGGGTCACTTCCCCAAAAAAATTTTGGCAAAGTGAAATTTTCTGCCCACGAAAAAAACATAAAACCTTCTTATCTTTCTCTAACACGCGCCATTTAATTAGGAAAGTGATAAAAATTGTAATTTCCTTCATAATGTAATTTCCACTAACTTATTGAGGTAATTACACAAGACAGTTTTTTAAATTTTGAATTTTTCCAAAAAAAACTAATTTGTTAATTACTTGTATGAGGCCATGGTCAAATTTATTTCTTTTGTAATTTGATAGTGTTTTGTTTACTTTGTATGTTTAAACAAATGTAATTTTTAAGCCCACTTGATTGAGGTCAATCGTCAAAAAAATCTGAAGTTTACAAAAAAAATTGTAAAACTTACCTTACGTTACTGATGCGAACAACAATAACAAAATCAAACAACTTATTTAGAAAAATATAAAATTGAAAGTGTAAATAACAACTTGTACGTAAATAATTACGTAAAATGTCACATGGCCGCCAACTTAAAAAAGAAAATCCGAGAGAAAATCATATAAATAATAAATAACTAATTTTAAATATAAATAAAACAGCAGAAACGTAGTAAACAAAGTAATTAAAAAAGTTATTAAAGGCTGTAGCTACAGCTACAGGAAAGAACTCTAAACGTTATTTTGTAAAATGCGTTCATTAATAAAGAGTTTGAACCGCTTCAAAGTGTTTTTGTAAAAGCTTCAAACGTAACTTGGTGTCAGGAGTGGGATTAGAAGACACAAAGAAAAATTGGTTTGAAGTTCTATTGCAAAAAAATCTTTATTTAGTCAAAGATGAACAGAGAGTAGAAAGGGAAGAAATAAATAAGCGTCTAAAGTTATTGCAATAAAATCTTCATTCACTCAAGGAAGAGCGCAAAATAGAAAAAGCAAAAATAAATAAAGGTCTATAATCACCGGATAAAAATCTTCATTCACTCAAAGAAGAGCAGAGAAAAGAAAATAACAAATAAACAAACGTCTAGAGTCGTTGCAAGAAAATCTTTATTTACTCAAAGGAGAGCAGAGAGTAAGAAAGAAAAAAATAAATAAACGTCTAAAATCATTGCAAAAAATCTTCTTTCACTCAAAGAAAAGCAGAAGAAGAAATGAATCAACGTCTAGAGTTATTGCAAAATAGTTTTTATTCACTTAAAGAGGAGCATAAAATGAGAAAAGAAAAAATGAATAAACGTCTATAATCATTGCGAGAAAATCTTCATTCACTCAAAGAAGAGCAGAAAGAAGAAAAAGAACAAATAAACAAACGTCTAGAGTAATCGCAAGAAAATCTTTGTTCAGTCAAAGAAGAGCAGAGAGTAGGAAAGGAAGAAATAAATAAACGTCTGGAACAATTGAGAGAAAATCTTCATTCATTTAAAGAAGAGTGGAGAGAAGAAAAAGAAGAAAAAACAAACGTCTAGAGTCATTACAAGAAAATCTTTGTTCAGTCAAAGAAGAGCAAAGAGTAGGAAAAGAAGAAATCAATAAACGTCCAAACTCATTGCAATAAAATATTCAATTAATCAAAGAAGGGCACAAAATGAAAAAAGAAAAAATGAATAAACGTCTATAATCATTGCAAGAAAATCTTCATTCACTCAAAGAAGAGAACAAAACAGAAAAAGAAGAAATAAATAAACATCTATAATCATTGAGAAAAAATCTTCATGCATTTTAAAAAAAGTGGAGAGAAGAAAAAGAAGAAATAAACTAGAGTTTAGAATTATTACAAAATATCTTTATTCAGTCAAATAAGAGCAGAAAGTATTAAAAGAAAAAATGAAGAAACGTCTAGAGTCATTACAAGAAAATCTTTGTTCAGTTAAAGAAGAGCAGAGAGTACGAAAAGAAAAAATAAATAAACGTCTAGAGTCATCAAGAAAATCTTTATTGTTCACTAAAAAAGAACAGAGAGTAAGAAAAAAATAAATCAATAAATGTCTAGAATCATTGCAAGAAAATATTTATTCAATTAAAGAAGGGAACAAAATAAAAAAAGAAGAAATGAATAAACGTCTCTAATCATTGCTAAAAATCTTTATTCACTCAAAGAAGAGCAAAGACTAGAACAAGAAAAAATAAACAAACGGCTAGAGTCACTACAAAATAATCTTTATTCAGTCAAAGAAGAGCAAAGAGTTGAAAAAGAAGAATTCAATAAACGTCTAGAGTCATTGCAAGAAAATCTTTATCACACAAAGAAGAGCAGAGAGTAGAAAAATTAGAAATGAATAAACGTCTGAAGTCATTGCAAGAACATATTCATCATTCACTCAAGAAACAGCAGAAAATAAGAAAAAAATAAATAAATAAACGTCTAGAATCATTGCAAGAAAATCTTTATTCACTGAAAAAAACTGAAAAAAGAAAAGAAAAAATAACTAAACATCTAGAACTCGGTCTAAAATCATTGAAAAAAAATCTTTATTCACTCAAAAAAGGGAACAAAACAGGAAAAAAAGAAATAAATAAACATCTATAATCATTGCGAAAAAATCTTCATTCATTTAAAGAAAAGTGCAAAGAAGAAAAAGAAGAAATAAACTGGAGTTTAGAATCATTACAAAAATATCTTTATTCAGTCAAATAAGAGCAGAAAGTATTAAAAAAAGAAATGAAGAAACGTCTAGAGTCATTACAAGAAAATCTTTGTTCAGTCAAAGAAGAACAGAGAGTAGGAAAAGAAGAAATAAATAAACGTCTGAAGTCATCAAGAAAATCTTTATTGTTCACTAAAAAAAAGCAGAGAGTAAGAAAAAAAGAAATCAATAAATGTCTAGAATCATTGCAAGAAAATATTCATTCAATTAAAGAAGGGAACAAAATAAAAAAAGAAGAAATAAACAAACGCCTAGAGTCACTACAAAATAATCTTTATTTAGTTAAAGAAGAGCTAAGAGTTGAAGAGGAAAAATTCAATAAACGTCTAGAGTCGTTGCAAGAAAATCTTTATTCACGCAAAAAAGAGCAGAGAGTAGAAAAGGAAGAAATAAATAATAAGTAATCACCGTAAGAGAATCTTCGTTCACTCAAAAAAGCAGAGAGTAGAAAAAGAAGAATTGAATAAACAGCTAGAGAACCAAATAGAGATTTTTATAATATTTAGGAAAGAACAAAAAATCGTTGGAAATTAGTAAAGTAAGAAACGAAATTGAAGAATGTACGACCGAAGTAAGATACAAAATTGAAGAATGTAAAATTTAAATTGGATAAGTATCAAAAAAGTAGCAATAATAAACGATTTCAAAAACTTCCATTAACAAATTTTTTTATATCTAATTAATGGAATTTTATAGAATTTGGACATTGACAAGAATTATTATCAATGAACTGTGATTAAAAAAGATAATATTTCTTATCTAAAATATCAATAAAAATAATAAACATGTTTTAATTGTGGCTTTGATTAATTTAAAAGTTTTTTATATTATCTATTTTTAAATCAAAAGAGACCACCTGTTAAATTATATTGATAAAACAATATTTTATTAAACTTTGACATTGAAATTACATTAAGGTCATTTTTTATCTGCGTGTTATCAAAAACATCGTAAAAAACCTAAAATGGAAATTAAAGTTCGAATGCGAGTTCACTAAACGGTTTATTGTAAATAATCATTTAGAAAATTATATAAATATCTTATATAAACTCTTGAAAAATACTGATATTTAGATCCCCAACAAACAACGCTAACAAATCTCACACTTGATACCTGCCAAAACATTTAAGTTAGGTTATTTTCACATCTTTTTTTTTGCTTTATCTTCTAACATATTTTCAACAATAGCTTTATGAAATTTTTAATTGAACACACGTTATATCACAATAAAATTGTTAATTACAGAAAAAATTTCACTCAAAACAATGTTTTTTGTTGACAATTTAAACTAAAAAATGTCCAAAAAACGCGTTAGCTTTCCAATTTCTATAAACACTGACATTTTAATTTTATTTTCATAACTAAATTGTAATACAATCACGGCTTACTTCAATACAAATTTTAATTAAATTAAAGTTCCAATACAATAAATTTATGTAGTATGTGATTATGCAAAAATCACAAGGAAATTATGAAGAAATCAAACGGAAATTACAAAGAAATCTGAGTTGCATACAGGAAATCTTCTGTAGAAAGATTTTCAGCTTATCTCACATAAATAAACAGTGGGAAAATCTTTAAATGTTTAAATAAACTCAATAATGCATAACTAGAAAACTCGGTAGACTTGAAAAATGTTATTAATCTAGATGCTTTGACAAATTTGACAAGTTGCAAACAATAAACAATTCGCCGCTGTCTTTGATGCCTCATTTGGAGAAATCAGTATTTTTTCAAGGCGACAGCCGAGATTTATTTAATCGGTGTCTTTGCCAAGAAATAATACTAGTGTTGCGTAAATTTACCGCTTCAAATCTTAATAATCCATCCGAAAAGTCGATTCATCCGAAATTCAGCATCAATTAGCGCAAAATAGTGTTGCTTCACCCGATATGGGGCAAATGTCTTCATTATGCAACTTGAACAACAATTGTTCGAATAGTGAACGTCTTGAGAAGTTGATGGCTTTCGGTCAATTTCGCTGGAAATTAGTCGAATCGAAGATTTTGTTTGTTTTTGCAATTTTGAAATGATCGCAAATACTTTCAGTTACAAAATTCGTTTGCACACACCATTTATATCAAGAGTTAACATTTGCAAATAATGGAATTGTCGTTTAACAATGAACAAACATTCTGACACAATTAAAAACGATTTATCTCTTTGTAAATGCCACGATGAGATTGACAAAATAACGAGACAGAAGAAATCATCAACGGAATAAATCTACCAATATTTAAAATGTAATTAACAAGTACTAATTGAGTTGGCAGCATTGAAATGTGACTTAAAATTGGCTATTCTCATCAAACTTCAAAGTCAAATTTGACGTTTTAAAAAATCGTCTTTTAAATACCGATAATGTTGCAAAAACTAAACCTGATCGATTTTACACTTTTACTGAAGCTGTTGTAGAAGACATTTGCGTTTGATAGAGCAAAACTCGCAAAAATCTAAGAAGAAGCTCTTATTGCAAACAAGTTTTACTTTCTATCAAATCCGTAGACATTAGTTACTGTATTTAATACTTTAAAACAACGAGTTAAGTTATAGATTAAAAATAATAGTGCACACATTAAACCTTACCATTAAATTTAGTTTCTGTTTTTTTATGAGTCACTTTTCAGTGTATTATTTAATAAAATCATTATTGTTGTTGCTAATTCTATGATTTTATTTGGTATTTTCATGACAGATGTAAGACATAATCTATATAAATAATTTTAACAAACCGACAACTTGAAAAAAAAATCTAGTAACTTCTAGTAAACCCCAGAGTTAAACCAGATGAATTCTATTTAGTCAAAACTCCAATTTCTATCTAAATAGAGGTTTTCAAGAGTGCTAAAAATATTTTCAAAAATTATTGTATATTAGGTAATGTATATATTTTCAAAAAAAACATACAGGACCTGAGGGAAAGAGATAGTCAAGATCTTCAAGATTGTTATGTTGGGTATTAAGTTAACCCTTATCTAGTAGGGTTTTTTAAAATTACGTATTTGGTATAGTGGCTTAGATATGCCGTCTTTAATTACTATTTTTGACTTGTTTTTTAATTTTTTTTGAAAATATTATCTTTATAATCTATAGTATTTAAATGTACAAAGACATTTTTATATATTACATATTAACAAGTAACAAACATATTTTAACTTTACAGCAAAAAATAAACTTAAAAAAAATATTTAATAACTAAAGAGTGGCCCAAAACTTTCGTCATCGAGTTGCCTTTGCTGGTAAAAATGTAAATTGCTACCAATATTTAATTACTAATAAAATAATTATCAAATATTGTAAATTGTCCAGTTGAAGATAAAACATTACCAAAACTTTGAAAAGTTAGATAAAACAAAAGTATACATAAAATATAAATAAATAAATAATTAAAAAAGCATAATTTGATGTTTTCGACGTTTCTAAAATTAAATTAATCAAAAATGTTATGATAAGCGTCTATCCAAGCCCCATATTTTGACAGACAAAAGTAATTCAATGACAAAAGTTTTAGCACACTCGTTATAACTTCTTTTTTTTGAAATTTTAACAAACTTTAGTTTTTTGCAAAGCTAATAAGTTGTACTTATGTGACTCATACCCAGTTTCATAAACGTACATCAAAATTGATGAGTCATTAAGCTGTGACTGATTTAAAATATGGTGCCCTGATTGGCTAAAATTTTGATGATCGTTAATGCAACCGAGCCAAGTTATTAGGGTGGGCCCAAAAATCGAATATTTTTTTTTAACTTTGGACACTGAAAAGTTGGTTCCATTTAAAAATGCTTTTTAAAAATGAGCTCTTAATTTTAATGGGAAGACTGCCTCATCAGAGTTTTCTATTTTTTCTTTAGTTCAATTTGGCAAAGTCCATATCTCGTCACTATTTAATTGTAGGAAAAAAATTATTTACATTTTTTGTAGAAAAGGTGTTTTACATTTTTTTTATAGCTACTAGTCTTTGAAAAATATCAGAGGTCAAAGTTTGAAGAATTTAACAAAAAAAAAATTTTTACTTCTAAATTTTATAACTCGTAGATAAATAAATATTAGAAAATGCAAAATATACAGTTTTATAGGTAATTGAACGCTCTACAAAAAAGGTATCTTGTGGTTAATCGATTACTCTAATCATTTAGAAGATATTCGCATTTAAAAAATCAAAATTTAAGACTAAATCCTAAATTTTTTTGAATGGTTGGACGTTGGAGTAATCGATTAACCACAAAAGACTTTTTTTGTAGAGTGTTTAATTTCCTACATAACTATATGTTGCGCATTTTCTAATGTTTATTTATCTACGAGTTATAAAATTTAAAAATAAAAGAGAAATTTTTGTTAAATTCTTCAAATTTTGACCTCTGATATCGTCTAAACGCTAATAGCTATAAAAAATTCAAAAATTAAAAAATAACACTTTTTTTAGAGTGTTTATAACCATTATAACGGTGCTATGCCGTTATCATATATCTTTTCTAAGTATAATATGATTTTTTTTATTTAACAACTTTAAAAAAAAAAAAATTTTACAAAAAAACTAAGAGAACAAGGCACCATAATGTTGATGAAAATATTGTTCAAAATCCATATTTTAATTCGTATTTTTATAATCATCTACAATTTTTTGTTGTTGAACAAAAACACCTTTTTTTTCATAATTTGCCCAAAAAACTACAGCAATGTTTCCTTTCAGAAAAAAAAACTTTTTAGCAATTGTAGGTTATTACCTACAAGTATTTATAATTATAAACTCCATATTTTGCTAAAGTGTCGTAAAAATAATTTTTTTTCGTTAAAGGAGCAGTAAACCAAAATTTCATAAAAGCGTCTAATTTTTTTTTTTAAATGATCTAAGATTAAAAATCTAAACTGCAAGTCGCTAAGATCTTTGGTTTTTGAACAGCGAAGAACGCGTTGCAAAAACTGCAAAGTTTAATGACAGGATATAAACATATGAGACGGAACAGAATATGTCGGTATGACGTCACGTCAACGTTTTTTACACTTTAGTCTCTAATATTTCTTAAACGGCAAATCGCACGTGTCTGCCGTTTGGAGATTTGTTCTTAGAACTTTTTTACCTTATTTTTGTTTTTTGGTATAAAACTCTTTTAGAAGTTATTACAAAAAAATGAAAATTAAGAGCTACCCTCATTTTTATTCATTTAAATTTTTTAAGTTATGCATTTTGATTTTTTGTTAGGTAAATTTATTATGAATAATTTGTAGTTTGTTTCAAGTCAATTTGGCAAATAGGTAGACACTGAGGAAATAAAAAAATATCAAATAGAGAATTAAAGGGGCGCGCCAAGCGCATTTTTTTGGAAAAAAATTAGCTAGCTAGAAATATTTTCTTTGTTGATTTCTAAAATTTGGATTTACTCTACTACAGATGCTGTCTATTTACTCGCTGATTATCACTTTGATAAAAGCAATTTGCGCGTGTTCTGGGATATTTGAAGTGTCGTTACCTCAATGTAATACAAATTTCTAATTAAATTTCTTGCCTAAAGGCTGCAATAACAAGCAATTTTGTGCGTTCACCTGAGTTCACGTAATTAACTAAATTCTGTTATTATTTCCCAAGAACATAAATGATTCAGCAAAATTATTCTTCTGCAAATTTTTTGACAACAACCAAAACTTTGACACTTAAATTGTCATAAAACAAATTTCCTAAATTTACCCAAATGTCACACATTTAATTACTTAAACCTTGTATACTGTAAATTTGTTTCCCCAATTGTCTAAAAATAGTTTCAGAACTTCGTTCCACTTTCACTTAGAGAATCTGTAAAAATCCAGTGAGTAATCACAATAAATAACATCTGGATGATGAATAAGTGGTTACAACTAATCAACTCATATATGTAGAGACAATCTCAGCCATATGTTACAACCGCTTACTGCTGCAAATTTCCTGCCACATTGTTTTAGTTATTTTCGAGCGCCCACCTAAGTGCGAATTTTCGCGCACGCCTGTTACATAAAAGTGAAATTTTGTGCAAATATTTGAGGTAGGTTAGGGCCGATTAACAAAAAGTGCTGCAATTTTTTACATTGCACAATAAACAGAAATTTGAAATACCAGGAAAGTGTGAATTTTACAACCGAAGATAACGCTATTATCTGGAAGGACTTACCTCATGAAATTTTATATTTCAAAAACGATAATAACAATCATTAAAATCTACACTTTCCAATAACATTAATTGATTTTTAAACATATTTTTGTTTTAGGAGTTCCGCGTAGTGCAATTTTGGTGGATGCGCCGGATTTTTGTTCATTTTTACGAGAAGTGTGTTTACAAAACCAGCTGAGGAACCAAATTTATTTTGATTAACCATAGAAATACATAACCCAAGATCGATATTAAACCACATTAGTCAGAGAAGCGTATTAATTTAACCAACTCAATTACAATTTGTTAACAGAATCAAAAATAAATTATTTTTTCGTGTGTTATAATAGAATTGTGTTTACCAGACCAAATAAGAAACCAAATTTATTTTAGTTGACATTTTACATTTCATACGGCATTAACTATAGAAATATATAAACCTCGATTGATATTAATACCAATCTGTAGTATGTAAAAAATTAGCCAATCAGAGAAGCGTATTAATTTAACCATGGCCAACTCAATTACAATTTATTAGAGAAATTAGATTATTTTTTCGTGTGTTTTAATTTTTTCCGTTCTAAATCTCATTAGAGGTTAATCGAGAAGTTACGAATGCAAATTAGTCATGATTTTGAACTCTTCTTAGCCTTGAATCAGTGATTGGCAAAAATTGCAAAACGCCTTATTTCTAGTGATCTAGGGCGTTGCTAAATTTCTCTATTAGAGCCAAATTCGGTACTAGAAAAACAAAAGAAAGTGCCATAAAATAGTAATAAAACAGTTATTGTTACACGGAGGAACAAATGTGAAGGACTGAGAATTGAGTTATATAACTGGACCAGTTCTCACAAAGTTCATTCAAAAATTGATTGTTTTGTTAGAGAAGAGGTACAAATGTGTGCAACCCAGTGGCCTCATTAATTCGGACAATAGATCAAGCCTTGACAGATTGGTCAGTCTTGACATTTATTTGAATGTAATTACCACGAAAAATATAATTGTGACTAATTATCGATTTTATAGTAAATGTTAATCGATGATGAAAAGCCATAAAAGAGACAATAAAATTTTTTTGATTATTTTTATACAAGTGTAAACGTGTTGTGAATGAAAGATAGAACTTTAATCACTTTGCGGTAGATTTACTCAGTTATTGAAATGCAAATTGGTTATAGAAAGTAAAGAGACGATTCTTTTGTAAGAATGAAACCGTTAGTGTTATTTGATCGGAGGAAAATTATCATAAGAATTATGTAAGCAATAAAAGAAAAAGTAATAAGTATTCATGAAATAAAAATTGCAATAATAAAGCACTCTGTTGCGTTTTTAAATATACAGGCTGTCTCAACTAAAATTTGCACCCCCTTGAATCTCTGATTTTATCTAAGTTTTAAAAAAATGCTAAAATAGTATAGTTTATCAATTTTATCATAGTTTCAAAGTTATAACCTCTAGCGCACAGTCACCATTTTAAAAAATTTAGCATGTGGGATCGAGTGACACATCATTTTTAAGCTGCTTTCATTGTCCACGCAATTAAAACATCTATTTTAGTTTTGACAGCAATATACCTAGCTCAAAATTATGACCCGAAAAATAGTGTTCTACAATATTTTCCAAAAAGGACTAATGGTATCTTATTGGCCTTTTAAACTTTTTTTTTTTGATTAAAGTTAATACATACTTTTAACAAGGTCTTGTATTAAGAGTATAAGAGACGAAATTTAAAAAAAAAGAAGAATTCAAGAAACGACGACAAGAAGAAGAGCTAAAAAAGCTTCTAGAAAAACAAGAAAAAGAAGAACGAAAAAAGATGCTAAAAGTGAAAAATATAGTACAAAAAAATTTGAGGAAAAAATAAAAAACTACAACTGAAAATAAAGACAAAGCAAAAGAAACTTTTAGAAAGCTTCGGAAAATAACTACTAAAAAAACAAGAAAATATCTTCGAAAAATTTGAAAAAATTGGAAAAAGTAAAAAATCTGAAAATAAGGTTAATGAATTTGAGGCAAAAATAAAAAAGATCATGACAGAAATGGTAACGAGGTAGAAACAAAAATGAAAAAACTAAAAGTAAGCCAAATTATGAAGAGCAAACCAAACAAAAACTCCGATTTTTGACGGCCAAGCGAGTATAAAAAAGCTGAGTTATAACCGAGAAATGACCGAGACTGTCGAATGTGAAGTTGTTTATGTATTGTTGTGTGAATTTGTTATTAGTTCAACTCTCTAAATTAAAAAAAAACCCAATTTCGCACAATCGTTGAAATGTAGTCGGCTATTTCGCTGTAGCTAGACATCCCATAATATTCTCATTATTCGTTTAAGGGCGTCAGTGCCTCACAAGTATCTTTTATGAATTTTAAACGATTTTTTTTGAGATTTTTGCCTAGATTACTGCGAGAGAAAACAAAAGTAATTATTAAAAATCAATTTAATTTAATAAATGCACTGCTCAAAATGTTCATCCCCAACTTCTATATAATTGTATAAACAATTTTCAAAAGCTTGCCAAACGTTTTGCAATATTTCGGGCGTGACGAATTCTGCGACGATTCTTTCACGAAGAACAAAAAAAGAGGTAAAATCGGGAGATCTAGGTGGGACCTATCCGCCGTATCCATTGTCCGGAAAAACAAACGTACTCGTACATGATAATGAGAAGGCGCTCGATCTTGTTGAAAGGAAAGTTGGTTTTCGTCAAGATTTGTGTCTTGTTCTCATGCTTGAGTGATTAAGGCGCCAAAATAGCTGTCGTCAGTAACATTGCCTTCTACAAAAAGAGACCGATAATGTCATCACCCAGAATGCCTGCTCAAACGTTCAAATTTTGGGGCGTTTGGCTGTGTCTTTAAAGAAAAATGTGTGAATTAGTATCACTTCAATAGCGATAATTGTGCCTAATTACTTTACCGCTCAACATAAACATACTTTCATCAGGAAAACAAATAATATGTGATTATTCAAACGCTCAGTAAAATTTTCACAAAACTGTAAACGTCAATCCGCATAATCTTCATTTATGAAACTTGTTTTGGCAATCCGAGGTACACAACTTTTTACCAGGCCAAAATCTTAAACAATTTTTCTTTTAGATTGCCTCTTATTTATTAAAAGGTAACCAAAAATAACCACTTCAATAGCGTCGTTTCAAATAGAATGCTCACGGTGATGTTATTGTTTGCAACAGAGCCCATTTTCTCAAAATTTTCAATTCAACTAGTTTTGTATTCGTGACTAACTTGTTCCACATGATTTGCATTAAAAAATTTAGAAGCGACATTGGCACAATTGTTATCACTATAGTAGAGTTTAACCAGTTCAATTCTTTGTTCTGTAGTAATAAACTACAAATTTTTAACTTAGTTATTAAACGACAATAAATATGGAATCAAGTACAGACTGTCAGTAGAAACACCTACAGCCAAAAATTTTTATTACTTTAAAAAGGAAAAACTCTATTGTAGATAAGATATGGTTTGTAAGTCTTTAACAAAAAACTTGTTCAAAATTTGAACAAATATTCCGGATTGACAATTTTGAAAATTTCAATAAGCCTAAAACAAGTTTATAATTCCCCAAAAAAATTGTTCAAAATTTATAAAAAATACGTGGTTGCATAGACAATGAAAGCAGGTTTAAAATGATGTGTCACTCGATCCTACTTGCTATTAAATTTGTTGAAGGAGTGGCTCTAGATGATAAAAGGATATGGTAATTACTTTAAAACTATGGTAATTTGGTCTTCCATTAAACTAAAATTGACCTGTCTCAGCATTTTTTCAAAATTTTAACGGAATCAGAGATTTTAGAGAGTGCAAATTTTACTTGGGACATATCAGATTCCCAACTGATAAAAGCAATCTATTGTTTCACCAGCATTTTAAATCAAAATCCTTAAAAGACTTTTGTAGCGAGATTATTTAGTAGACAAAGCTTTGACATAAGTAACTGTGTCTGTTTAATAGGGCTGGGAAAAGTATCGATACTTACAGAAGGTATCGATACCTGCTCAGGTATCGTACACCGATACTTCCAATACCTCGATCCTCCGATACTTCGATACCTCTGATACTTCGATATCTTCGATACCTTTATACTTCCGATACTTCGATAACCTAATTCCTCCAATACTTTGATAACTGCGATACCTTGATAAAGGGTAAGTATAAATGAATATCGTATTCAGAGTGCTTTGGATGTTGGAACCACAAGCTATTTTGATGAAAACGAACAAATTCACAAGCTATTTGATGCGATATTTATTTATCGCCACCCGATACTTCCGATACCTCAAGACTTCCCGATACTTCGATACTTCCTGATACCTCAATACTCCCAATACCTTGATACCTCCGATACCAAGATACTTCCGATACCTCGATACTTACAATACTTTGCAGGTATCGATACCTGATACCTAAAAACAGGTATCGCCCAGCCCTACTGTTTAACGTCCTTCGTGCAAAAATCATCAAATTCTCTCGGCATTTAAAATCAAAAAAGATTGTCGTCACTCCAATTTCAGACCGTTTTCACTTTCCGGTGTTGACATTTCGTTTTTGGAATTAAGTTGTCTTCATAATTTACCGTGTACTATTATGTCACTCGTTTATTGTTTTATTTGCATTAATTCAGTAGTTGTCGGAACTGATATTATCACATTGTGTGGTTTACCTAACTTTCATCAAGATTCAGAGAGTTTATTCATGTAGAATTTTAATTTGATGCATTTCGGTCCATATCATTATGTTCACATCGAAATTTAAATAAATCGTGATGAATTTGAAAGTGAACTCTGAGATTTTATTTAATTGAAGAAAAGTTCGCAATTTGACAGATGATTTATGGATTACGAAATTTTCAATCAGTAGTAAATGTGAATAAGAACAATAATTTAATAATTACAGAGTATTATTTAGCTAAGTAAATAGAAAATCATTTAATTAATATGTATTTGTCTAACGCAATCTTCACTGAATCACAGATTGATTTTTAGTTGAAGGAATGTTAGGAGAACGTGCATTTAATGTATATGTTGTATTAATTGAATAATCCTTTATTTTGTAATTCAAAGATGCATTAGATCAAGTGACGACCTTCGCTATTTTGTTTCTCTTATCTCCAATTAACATTTCTAATGCTATTATCCTTTAACATTATCGTATTGATCATCTAAAAGAGGTGTATAAAGTAGTTTGACTTACCTTGTAAACAATACAAAATTACACCTAAATTACCCCAAAACGAAGACAGGAAATTTTAGATCTTTACGTTGTATAAACCGCACGCGATTTTCTGCTTTGGCATTTATAGTAGACAGTTTTATTTACCTAATTCTATTAACTTTGAAAACGTGACTACATTTCCTAAAAAAAATTTTGCGTTCTATTGTTATTAATATAAGTAGAATCAGTTAGTTGTAGCCTAGAATGTTAACTATCTTTCGATCACCTTGTATTCGGTAATTTACTTTCTGCACCCTGTATGTCGTGACCTTGTCACTTTTAATTGCGAGAGCTCTTAACAAAATGAATTGTGTTCACTTCGTGATCAGCTGATTTCGAATAAAACGCCCACACGAAATCAATTATCAAAACTCAAATTCACTTATTTTACAAGTCTAACACAATAAAAGCAATTATGCTTTAAAGCAAAGAAACCAATTATGCCATGTACGAAGCCCTTAACTGAACCAAAAAAATAAATCTGTTTAAGTTTAATACTATAAATGTGCCTGGAGACACAATACTACGTTAGTACAACACAGTTCTGTCAAAATTTGACAATTAGGACAGTTAGTTTTGCCAAATATAGACTTCTAGAACTACAGCACAACACCGATTCCAGCCCTCGTGACTCAATTTATTCGGAATAATAGACAGATGATTAAGCTGAGTGAATCTTTTGGAACTCGTGGTATTCCAAATTACGCAATTTCACTTAAAATTTAATAAAAATATCACCAATTTTTGGTTTTCTTACACAAATTATCTGGCTCAAAGTATTTTAGTATATTTTTTTGCTACCCGAAGAGATCTTATTGCAAGATTTTCATCGATTAAAAGCCAGATGGCAAAGAAAGAAAAAGATCTCTTAAAATAAATAGGTGTAAGTGCTATACTCCTATCACTCGCATTATAACAACTGTTGAAGCGCAAAAATTGTACCAATTTTTGTTTTTTTTTACACAAATTATACTGACTGGACGTGTTTTAGTAATTTTTTGCTACTTGAGGTCTCATTGCAAGAATTTCACCGATAAAATGCGAAGAAACAAAGAGAAAAGACTGTTAAAATAAACAAGTGTAATCGCTATACCACCAACATGGCGGCACCACGTGGCGTCACTCGAAAACTGCGATAAGAATTTATTTGATTTGGAATGTCGGGTTTTAAGAAAAATTTGCAGGTTTTTGTACGGGGGGCATTCAATAAACACAATTACTTATGTCAAAGCTTTTTCTATAAAATATTCTCGCTATAAGAGTTTTATTAGAGACTTAGCTTTTGACGTGTATAAAAAAAATCATGTGATATCTCAGCTTGAAATTCGTTCATTAGTTTAGATGATCAGTTGCAATTGCATTTAACACAAAATTAATTGATGAAATTAATGATTTTTGCTTCAATTTTGTTTATGATAGCAGCGTCTAGATTTTCCATTAGATATATTTTGTATTTTGATTTGTTTGGTTGGGATGACTGATGGTGTTCTTCTTCTTACTGTCTAAACTTAGAAACGGGTAGATTTTTAATAGTGTGTCTGTATAAAAGGCTTACTCTGTTGAATATTCACGCTACTTAGGTTTGTTGGGTTTTTCGAAAGTTGCATATTGAATGCAGTGAAGAAATTAGGTAATAATAAAATCTCCAAAAACATAAATTTAGCACAAAAAAGAACAGATTCTGTACCTATAAAATTTACATCAAAACGATCAAACATAAACAAATACGACCTTGAACTTTTTAAATTAAGCTGCGGTGGTAACGCTAATTTCCCTTGACAGACTTCAACCAGAGAAAAAAGTGAGATGAATGCTAATAGAAATAGACCAATTTAAATAGTCAAAGAAATTTAAATAGTCAAAGAAGAGATGACAGAACAGAAAATTCTCTATTTTATATACAAAACTGTCCGAGTTGAAAAGCTTGCACCACTAGCTCAGTTGCAAAATACGCGTTATTTTCTGTACCAAGCATAGTACAAGATAGAGAAGTAATTAACTGAGTAATAAACGGAAAATAAACAAAAACTGCTTATAGTATTAGACTTGTATAGCGTTTCAGATTTTATTAACGAAAATTTCATTAACAAATATGATCCTTTTACTTAAAAAAAAAAACAAAAACAAAATTCCAAAAAATTGCAAATTAACAAAAACACACTAATATCGCCTCCAAGCCCCTCTTGCATCAATGACACCTTGACAACTCTCCACGAGGTTGTTTAGCTCTTTGTAATTGATGGAAGCCCAAAGAGGAGGTAGGAGGTCTCGGAGTTCATCCAACGTTTCTGGAGCTTGAACATGTCCATCCAACTTGCGTTGCAGCATGTACCATACATGCTCGATGGGACTGAAGTCAGGAGACCTCGGTGGAAGCGGCAGATGGGTCAAACGAGCGTGTTCAATGCGACGCGCGACGATGTGGTCGGACGTTATCGTCGAGAAAAACAAAAGCATCTTCAATTTCTTCGCGAAACTGGACCACAATATTGTCAATAATGTCTTCGGCATATGCTGTACTTCTCATATTCGTGCGACAAAAATAGAGCTCCGTACAAGCGTTGAAAGATATGCCTCCCCAAAACCTTAATAGAGCCTCCGCAAAAAGGGTAGACCTGTTGGACTTGGCGTGTACGTCTGGGTACTCCACGTCTTGCCCATTCACGTACTCTTCGACTATCAGAAAATTTGGCAAACTGGGACTCATCTGTAAAGAGATGAGATCTCCATTTTTCGCGCTAATATGGTCCGTTGCCAAGTCGAATCTGTGCCATTGATTTTGTGGCGTTAAGGATACCTATCACATAAGTCGCAGACTGACAAGTCCCACTCTTGATAACCGTTTTCTAACCGGTTCTATTAGAATTGTGGTGCCTGTAGCCGTTTGAAGACGTTGGTTTAAATATCGTGTTGTGCAAACTGGCTGTCTTTAAGCCGTTAGAGCTAAAAAACGATCTTCCCGTGGAATTGTCTTTCAATGACGACTACGAGGTGATCTTTCTGCTACAGTTCCCGTCTCGCAAAATAGTGTCCATAGTCGAAAGATCACTCTTTGAGACACATTCATGTAATGAGCCACATTTTGTTAATGAAGCCCTGACTGTAACATTCTCACAGCCCTATTTGCTTCTGCAGCCCTCAATTCTTATAAATTACTAATTTTTACATCAAATTTTTGCATATTTTTCGAAAATAGATGAATAGTGCTACTATTTTAGTTATCATATTTAGAATGACAGTTAACTATTTTGTTTTTGAATATGGCGCAACAAAAAATTCGTTGGAGTAGCAAAAACCGTTAAAATTTTTATTTGCAAATTGCAGTTTTTGACGCTTTTATGGTTTGTATCAAAAAAAAAAATAATGTTTTCTTTAACTAAAAACATTCAGCAATTTTTTAGAACAATAGAGTGATTGATTTATGCATTATAAATAAACGAATATGAAATTTTAAATCTTTATTTTTAGGTAACCATATTTAAACAGGCTGTAGATTTAAAACAGGCAGATTTAAATATCTAAACTTTGTAAACAGGCTGTAGCGTCGAAAAAACGCCTTTTGAAATGATTTAAAATAACAACAATTTTTTTTGTTTAAAGATGTCAGCCCAAATACTTAAAAACCAAGTCATAGTGGTGTAGAGTCCCCAATTTAGGCTTGTTTATTATTATTTAGCAACAAATTTGCGGTTAAAATTTCCGCGGCATTTCAGGTCACGCAATATTTACTTGTAGCTTTTAATCATTGACAATAATAAAATTTCAATAAAAATAATTTTAGTAATCGTTTTATTGTACTTTGCATATCTCGAATTTGTGCAATTACCGTAAATTATCCTAATCATTGTCCCACATTGAAGGCCCAAAAATCATTTCGCAATTTGCGTTTTCTAATGTGACAAAGTCGATTGATCGTTGATTACCTTGTCGGTATTAACATCCATCAAAAGGTCTGACATTTAGGATTGCACTACCGAAATTTAATCAAAGACATGACTTGGAAATTCCGTGTGATAATACCATTATCGCAACACCGGAGCATCGGTGGTACTTTTTTCTGGTCGTTGGTACTCTCTCCATCCTAGCCGACCAGACGAATATTTTGAGTGGGATGAGCGCCGAAAGTGGGAATTGTAGACCTGGGGGAGTCTATGAGCATCAATAAGTGTGCGTATATAAAAGGGAAATGATGAGAAGATGCATTTAGTTAGTTTTTAGTCTTTTGTGTTTTAGGATTACATTGGTGCAGGTAGGTAGTGAAGTGAGCTAGTGATTTTCAAGTGCCAAAAAAATTTTTTGTGTGATATATATTTTTTTTTTTTTGGTGAGTGAAATCCAAGTGCAATTTTTTTCTAATTTGAATGAGAATAAACGAGAGGAAAGTTTACACAAACAAACATTTAAATTTCACACCGCATCTCGGTACTTAACCCACAAACAATTAAGCTTCTTGAAAATGAAAACTTATCGCGGTTTTCATGAAAATCATTTATCAATGTCGTGAAAATTGTGTTAGATGCGTAATTAATTTATAAACAAAAGTGAATAACCCTGGCATTATCATAAAATTACATTACATTATTTTAAATTTCGTAATAGATTAGCTCTATTGTTACCATCATTTTCACAAATTACTGCTTTCGTGCAAGATGTGTTTTCAGCGGTTTCAGCGATTGAAGGATTCAGATAAACAATGCTGATTTCAGAGTAAATGCTTCCGACTTTCGGAAATTATAGGGAATTGCGATTCAATAAGTGGTAATTGGGACCAAATTGTAGGTCTCTAGTTCGTGAGGTTGCAAGTATTGCGGTTTATTAACAGCTTACCCAAAAGGGAAATAACAATTTAAAAAAAGTTTTTTTACAAGAAAAATTTCAAAAAATAATTTCTGTAACAAGCAAACAACATTTTTTGAAACAAACTTTCCAAAAAACAATTAAATTTTTTTTTATTTTTCTTAATAGCATATAGTCCGCCCTGTCTGTTCTCATGGAAGTCAGATTTCTTATTTCAACAGTCAAAAGCGAAAATTGCTGTTTTGTGCAAAATTAGTGAAATTTCAAAAATTATCACAATTAATGCCAATATTGTATTAACACTATTAATAGTTGCAAAAGTAACATTAGAAGGCTGAATACTAATTTTTAACGAATCGCATATGAATATCTAGACAATGCTAAATTGTCACTTTTTCTTGAATTTTAAAATAAAATTTGTTTACAGTTTTAGAATTTAAAAAAAATAGATAATTATTTTATTAAAACTTTTAATTAACAACAAGATATTCTTTTAAAAAATAATTATTTGTGTAAAACTTAGAGAGCAAAATTATTTGTTTGAAAGTTCTTCTGAAGAATTTATTTGTATTAAGATTGATAAAATTCAATAATGTATCTTCGGTTTTTGGCACAAAAAGGAAATTTCAGATTCTGCTCTATAAAATTCAATATGATCAAACATGAACAAACACGACCTTGCAATTGTTAAATAAAACTGTAGTGGTTAATCTGATTTCCCTCGATAGATTTCGACCAGAGATTAAAAGTGAGGAGAATGATGATAAACCAATTTGAAAAATCATAATCGGCACATCTTCGGCATTTAAAATTCAAACATGAAAAGTGGAAGCTATGAGAGCGCTTAATTAGCGTTGTATAGCTTTTTTATTTTTTAAATTTATTCCTATACAGTCTTTCTTTTAAAAGCGGCTCAGGATATAACTTCGGTATTTATTGTCCGATTTTAAAAAAACTAAACACAAAATGAATGATTTGTGGATTTCAATAAGATGTAATAAGATTTTACATTTGATTTTTTTAAGACGGCCTACTAGAGTAAACAATATTCAACTTTTGTTTTTCAAATAGACAACTATACTCCATTTTTTAATTTAATACTTTTGTCTCTCTTTGTTCAACACATAATCTATATAAGATAGCAATATGTACAACAATATGTTGAAAACAGAGAAACAACGGCAAATAAATAAAACATGGAGTATATCTATGTTTATTTTCTACAGTAATTGGTAGAAAAAAATTTCTAAATCCAAATCAATTGATGTATAACATTTTAATTTATTGCAAATTTTATGAAAAAAAAAAAAAAATTTATTTTCCATTTAAAGTAGATTGTTTTCAATAACATTTTCAGGTGTTTGATGCAAAACAATAACATAATAAAAAAATTATAGTTAGAAAAATGAAAAAAATTACTTTAATTTGTATATTTTGCTGATTAAGATTTTTTTAAATATGCCTTAAAGAAATTATTAGAAGAAATTTATAGAAGACAGCCTTTATATTAGAGTAATACCTATTGATTATTTTTTCTTTCAAAACCCTCAGCTTTTAAAGTTTTGTAAACCATTTTTAACAAAAATGTCTTGCCCTGAAAAGTCAACAAATAAAAGACGAAACTGTTGACAAAACTATTTCGTTTAAATATTAAAACCCTGTCTAATACACCAAGATAAAAATTTTTTTTTTATAAACTCGGTAACAGAAGTCGTTTGAATTTTAAATTAATTTTGCCACTTTATTTGAAAAGCTACTAAGTTGGCGCAATGATACGAATTTCTCCTTATTTCAAGAGCTATCGATTGATACAAAAAATTTGAATTTGAGTGGTCATTAAATTTTCATACGATGTTTACTGAAATGACATTATACAGTATTAAAATAGAAAATTAAACGCACTATAAAAAAAACTTTCAGCATTTTCTAATAAATTAATTCTTTCAAAATTATTTGTGGTCAAAATTGAAATTATAGTAAATTTCAAATTTTTTTAACGTTCCAGCAAAACCATCCAATTTTCACAAAATATCATTGAGACTTTTTTGTTTTTATATGCCACTAAATAATTCAAAATTAACAGATTTTAGTTACTGTCAGATAGCCAAACTTGTTTTTATTATTTTCGTTAGTATAAAAATTAATTTCACAAATACTTATAACAATTTTATCCTCAAGAAAAGGTATCTCAAAAACCGGTAATAATTAAAATAATGCAATCTTAAATTATTTAATCTCATGATGACAGTTAGAAAATAAAAGAATTTACAAAAGTAAATACAGACAAACAAAGTAAGTTAAAAATACTTTGAAGAAACAAAAGTAATAAAATCTAATAAGTTTCGTTTTTTTCTAAATTGAAACACAGTTAATTGTTTTAGAGAATTGTCAGACCTGATTAAGATTAGCCAGAGCGCCAGGACTCTGTTAAATAGTAGATTACCTACCTAGCTTTAATAAAATAAGTAATAAATACTCCTTACATCCGTTTCGGAAATAAATCGATAGAAAATCTCTTAATTGCGTATATTGAAAGAAAATTAATGTTAATAGAATTAAAACTACCTAAACGTTATTTTATTTTTAGATAATGAAAGTAAATTTTTAAAAGTGAAATCAAGTTTAAAAAAGTGAAGGTACAAAACAATTAATAAAGTTACATCCGAATTTAAGTAACTACACCTTTAAAAAAGAGCTTAATACACGAAAAAACATAAATATTAAATAAAAAAACAAAAACTTATTTTAGAACAAGTTTGATTTACAAAAACTTAGCAATAGTCATTAAAATTGGGAATAAAGTATACGAATACCAAGTTTACTTATACAAAAAAATTAAAATTAATAATCATTTTAATTTTTAATTCAAAATAAAATGGCTGTGTGTGACCTTGAAAGCGTTCTACGTTGGTAATAGTAGCTACTTGCTTGATACTGGTTGATTTCAATAATTTTTCAACAAATGAAAACTCAAACTACAATGTGCAAAATGCCACAAATTATTTTTTAAATTTAAAGTACTTTTAAAAAGTCTTAAGACCAAAATCAAAGATTTTTTCGCAACTGTAGCTGTACAGTTTGGGTCATGAATGATCATTAAACAACAAAAACTCTAATCCGGTAACGACGACCAAGATCAAAATGGCGATATAAAAAATCAGACCACAGTAGAGAAATTGCAAAAACCAAAACTATAAAAGCAAAATCTAATAAAGAAATAATAAAAAAACTTGCTAAGTAGTGGTCTATATTCTAAATCGGTCGCAAACGCGTGTCCACTAAATCTTGACCTAAACATTTGCTATTTTCTTCAAGAAACAGTAGGACAATAATAAAGTACAAATAAGGGAGTTAAATAGTAAAAATACCCAGTAAAAGACATTCAACCTCACCAAATATTAAATTAGTTTATAACAATTTAGACTCCTGAAAAACGCGATGTTACAAAAGCATGTTGCCACTTATAGAATCTCTACACTATTTTTTGAGTTGTATCCATGACAATCTAATGAAAAACATATTATAATAACCGCACATAAAAAATCCTTGTGGTTTTGGTTAGTAGTTACTAATTACTAGTTAGTTCAACTGCGTTTTGATAATAATTTTTTTAATGACGTCAACGCACCTTTATTTTAATATTAATAAATAAATGCCATAAATTGATACCACAGTATTCGCATTCAGAATTTTTAAGAATCACGTCAACTGATATAGAACCAAATAATTTCCAATTTTTTAATAAAAGTCGTCAGCCAAAAAATTAAATACAAATCTTATAGATTAAGTATTTTACAACGCACAGTTATTAAAACACTCCTCTGCGCCTCGTGTTTCAAACTGATTTTTCTTCTTTTCTCACTGCCACAAAAGAGTGAAATTCATCAATTAAAATTTGTTCATATGTAAACGGCTGGTTGTAATTTGTGTTTTAGTTAAATTTTTAATAACGGAAACGCATAGTTTGGTGGCGATAATTCTAAAAAAAATTAAAATAAATTAGTAAAAGTGGAAAAATCACGAAAATTTGCGCCCGCAAGATTACACAAATTAATGATATAACAATCGTTAATTATTTTCTAATTTAAAATTTGTATTATTAAAAATCATAAATATTTATGAAAGAGACAAAATTTATGAATATTTACTTATGTAAATGAGTTAATTAAAAATTCCTGAAATCTCATTTATATTCAAAAACGGAAATCCATTTTCTTACGCATGTTTTAAATTTTATTTATCGAAAAAAAATCAAATAAACTTATTGTTTAATCACTCGATTAAATATTACAAAAACCGTGTTGGTAGATTATCCATATTTCATCACGGATTGCTCCCGACAAGATTCCCATCGCTTGTCCATTACCCAATAAAAATCTATTGTGTCCCATTACTCCACATGTCTGAGAAATCCTTCCCAAATCAGTGTTGCATCAGGGTCATCAAAAATTTATCAAATTTCTAATTACAAAAATAATTCACCGGAGAAAAAATTCGCTGCACATTCATTGCCAATATCGGATTTCTATTTAGTGCGTGAATAAAAAACTTCCGGCCGATCTTTTCGGTTCACTAGCAGCAAAATTGGTATCAAGTTCGTTATAAAAAATCATTTTCAACAATTCACAAGCAAATAGAAATGAAGAAAGTGTCATCCGAAAGTGAAATCCGTTCATCAATTGGCACTTTTTGTTTATTTTGAGAGGATTGTGTAATGAAATTGCTGCATCAACGCGTACTAATAAATCTAGATTCGTATCAAGCTTACAAATAACTTTGTAATTATAACATGCATTCAGTGTTGCAATGGGAACTCAGTTTTTAGCAGTTTGAGCTTGCAAAATATCCTCGAGCAAAAATTCACAGATACTAGAACTGAATGCACTCTTTTGGAGATTTACATATTTCTCAAACAAACTTGCCACACGAAAATTGAGAAAACTAACTATTGTCCAGATCACTAAACAGTGCGCACAGCATTTCGGTTTTTTCATATACATATATGTACATAAATATTAAGATACTAAAAATGAATTCAGAATAATGCAAACTGTTTAAATTAAACTGGTTAGGTGTGTGCACTGTTTAGTGATATGGATAATACATTATAACAGTTTTTTTTGTCTGTAGAAACAAGAAAACCGGAAAATAATATAAAATAACTATTAATTCTTCCTTTATTTTCTTCGCTTGCTGATATAACACTAACAATAAAAAAGGAAGCGTTTTGACCTTAATTTAAATGAGAAATGTTGCAGTTATCTAATCATAAAAATCTATTTTGTTTTTTTAATTATTTTTGGTGTCAACTTTGTCAAGTCTTTGTCCATAATTGCGCGATAATTAGATAGGAATTCCATAAAAGGTGCAAATACCACTCGTGCAACTCAATTATTTCGGTGCCAACACTTCGCGATCTCTATTACGTTGAATAGAGTCTCCAAGAAGGGCAAATTAACACAAAAAGTCATGAATCTTTACTTTCTCTGTTATTGTCTATCATTAATTGTGTACATACTATTCCCAGTTGTTGCATCAACGATGATACTTTCCTCTAGAATTTATTTGCCTTCAAATGACATTGATAATTGGGTAATGTAATTTTTAGCAAATTGTTTTACATATTAAAAAAATTAAGACTTGAGTTGTGTAAGACTTGTTGCAATATGTTTTTATGCCCACGCAGATGAGCAAATGTAGACGATTAAATCATAAATTTTAGACAAATGGGGAATTAACTTGTAGTGAAACGAGGAGGTTTATTGTTTCGTGACTGAAACGGAAGCTGAAAAAGAAATGTTACTTAATGAAAATTGCCTCATCAAAAACAGAAAATCTTTAATAAGTCAAAATATTTTTTATAGTTTTTGTGATAGAAGGGATATAAATATTTATGTCAAGACTATATTTATTGGAAAATATTTCTTAATACCTAGATAGACATCATCAGAGTTTCAACACTACTTATAATGTCTTTTTTTAGAATGAAATTTACCATTCTGGTTGTCGCCTTATGGACGACAATAGTTAAGGATATCACTGCCGATAGTCTCTCTGAAGATGTTGCAGAAAGAGGTAAAACTGTTTTATTTTTTTTAAATTTGGTATCTGTCATATTGTCATTAATGTAGGACAAAGAGTTGCAAGGCAAACCAGTGCTGATCAAATGGTCCAAAACATCCTTCAATGGCTTCAAGGAGTCTACACACAGAACAGTAGGAAAAGTACGTTATCCTATTTTGTGCACCAAACATTAAAAAAAAATCCCACACTGATACACTCTTATCTATAATTAGAAAAAATCGTGTAATTAACCAACTAATTATCTCCAATAATAGACATTTCAAGTCATTACATTGTGTTATGGAGCTAAAAAACTAGAAACATTAATCTAAATAGATTGTCACATTAACCACATCCTTGTATATAAAATTCTCATCAATTATTCTTCACTAATTAACTTGCAGTACACAATTACACTTGTTCTTATTTGTATAAATTTATTAATTAAATGTCTTTGTCTATAGTTCGTCAAGGAACTCTTCGTGAATATCTTCCTCCAAGCAACACACAAAAACCTCGACCATTCGAACCACAAGGTTATCCACCTGCAGGAATCACTCCACAACCCCCATTCCCAATTTACACCAATCCCACAACAGGAGCAGTAACAGGAGAAGGCTATCCCTCACCAACCAATGAAATCACGCCACCTCACACCGGCTCACCCCAACCCCCCTTCACAGGTATGTAAAACAGACGGGGCCTCAAGCAACCTTACGTTGATTGGTTAATTCACCTTTAGGCTATCCAACAACAGGATTCCCAGGAAGCACCGGCTACCCCACCCAACGCCCAGGATTCCCTACACAACCCCCCACCGGCTATCCCACCCAACGCCCAGGTTTCCCCACACAACCTCCCACCGGATTCCCCACCCAACGTCCAGGTTTCACAACTGGCTACCCCACCCAACGCCCAGGTTTCACGACGGGTTACCCCACCCAACGACCAGGTTTCACAACAGGATACCCCACCCAACGTCCAACTTTCCCCACCCAACGGCCAGGTTTTACAACAGGTTACCCCACTCAGCGCCCGCCTTTCCCAGGTTTCCCCACGACTCAAGCCCCCACTCAACGCCCACCTTTCCCAGGTTTTCCCACAACTCAAGCCCCCACTCCTGCTCCTACTTACGGTCCGCCAATCACAACGCAAACTTCTGGACCGTCTACAAGTCCTCCAATTACGTCAGCCCCCACTAATCAATTCACTTCTCCTGCGGTGACAACGCAACAGACTGAAGGACCAATAGGAACTGCCACTCCTTCTCCTGATGAAAATAATATAGTGCCAACCTCACAACCTACTGAAACACCAGGAATTACGTCACAGCCGGGAGTACCAACTGATGAAGATTTGAAACATCCGCCTCATATTCACGCAATTGATGTTGAGTGTGCCAAAGATATGATGACAATTACTATAGAATTTAATCGGGAATTTAACGGCGTGATTTATTCCAAAGGATACTATGATACTCCCGAATGTAGATACGTTAACGAAAATTCGGAAATGACAAAATACAGATTTACAGTCAGTTTGAACTCGTGTGGAACTGAATTTATTAACGCTTTTGACACTCAAGGCCAGTCATACTTAGAAAACGTTTTGGTAATCCAAAACGAGCAAGGAATTCAAGAAGTCTGGGACACAATCCGAGCAGTAAGATGTCTTTGGGAAGGTAACCTCAAGGACTCGCTCAGTGTTGCCCTAAGTGTAGGTATGCTAAGTCAAGAAATCGTGACTTTCAGTGGTGACACTGCAATGGCCAAACTAGACATCCAATTAGGCAAAGGTCCTTTCGCACCACCAGCTAATGGCCTTGTCAAAATCGGAGAACAAATGACCCTTGTTATTTCCGTCAGTGGTGACCCAGGTTTCGACATCCAGGTTAAAGATTGCAGAGCTACAGACTCGACTGGTGACCGCGTTTATCCTCTAACCGACGAAAACGGCTGCATCCTCAAACCTAAACTCTTCGGAGCGTTCCAAAAAACGCGAAATACTGAAAATACCGGCGCTTCAATTATAGCTTACGCCTTCTTCAACGCGTTTAAATTCCCCGATGTCATGGACTTGATGATACAATGTAATATAGAGCTCTGTAAAACCGACTGCCAGGTTTGTCCTGAACCTAATCAGCAAATTGAGCCTGGAAGACGTAGACGACGTGATGTTTCGTACTATAATAACAGTACTCTAGGAGATGGTGTCACAATGGGGAAACATTTAAGGGTAGTTTTAGCCGAAGATTTGAGTGATATTGGCACTACCCTTACCGAAGGGGAAGTTTGTATGTCTACACAGAATTTTATATTCGCTTCGGCTCTTCTGATCTCACTACTCACTGCCAGTAGTGTTTTAAGTGCTTGTCTTTGGTTGAAAAATCAACGTCTCACCCATAAAGGGTAAATATAACCAATCCTGCCAATGTAGTTCCGTCCATTTTTTAAGTTATTTTTGACTTCAGTATTTTATTTAAGTTTTTATAATTATTGTAGGTTCTGAATATTTATGTAAATACTTGACTAATAAAATAAGTAATTTTTTACGACGATGTTTTACTTAAAGTTGGCAATACTTATTGCCGTTTTTACATTTTCATTTAAAGAAAGACCATTGCCTTTATTGATCTCAATTTGAAAAACATACTGAGTGTACTTATATCCATTTCTGTCTATTACATATTATTAAAAAAAGATGCATACACTCACTAGTGCAGCCAATCAAAAACCCAACGCCCAGGTTTCACCACAGGTTGCCCCACCCAGGATCCAACTTTCTCCTCCTACTCCGACCTACAATCCTCCAATCATAATAAAAGGATCTCCTCAAACACCTCCCGATTAGGTCAGCCCCCACTACTCGTTTTATTTCCCCAACTGAAAAACCAATAGGAACTGCCATTCCCTCTCCTGACAGATATAACGTAGTGCCAACCTTGCAATTTCAACCTATCGAAACTCAGAAATGACGTCACAGATAGAAATGCCAACTGATGAAAAGTTAAAACATGAGAACTTTATAATTTTGTCAATATTGTAGAGTATACTAAAAATACGATACAAGAACTTGATCGGGAATTTATTGACATGATTTAGGGCTCTTATTAAACTATAATACTTATCAATAAGGTCTGTCATATTTTAAAAATATTTTGGTGATCTGTAGGAGCGGATTTAAAAAACACGTTTTTCGGACAATGATTAAAAGTTTGACCTTGAAAAGTTGATCGTTTAATATAGTAATTTGTGCTGTCGTTGTCAGTTCCTTATATATTCTTTGGTTCTTGTTTATTAGAACCCTTTTTCCCAGATTTCTTATAATTTTACTTATTTCTTTTTATTTCTAGAACGTTTCTATTGAAAACATCTTGTAAACTATTGCATTTTCCCAAGATTTCCTTCTGTTTTTTATGTTGACCTTTTTCTTTCTTTTCTAATTGTACTGTCTCTTGTTTTTCTTTTTATTTTATGCGTTGTTTATTAGCTATTTAAGAATGTTCTTTTATAATCTATCGTTTTTTTGTAAATTTTTTCTTTCAATAGTCAATTAAGTGTTTTGTGAAAACATTTACATTAGGTAAACTTTAAACAAATTTTAAACATAATTGTTTTTAAATTAACTAAATAAAGTTTTAGCTCAATATCTGAAATATAGCAGTTTACTATAAGTACGATGATTCATTATCCAAAAATACAGTGACATAACAAAGGACACTTTTTGTGTTGTGTGTGTTTTTTCCCAAATTTATCAATTTCTCTTTTTTTAGTCGTGTTCGGGCAACACTTGTTTCTTTCTATGATTTGTTTACACAAAATGTGCGTTGAGAAATTACCTCCTTTATTTGTTAATTATTACACAAACTACCCTAGTTTTGTTACTATTTTTACATATAAATATTTTTGTTTCATTTTACACATTTAAAAACTACGAAAACAACAAATCAAAAATAAATAAACGTTTTTAAAGTAAATCTATTCTATTGGGATAGGGAGAGAAGGTCAAAAGAAATTCCTGAAGACCCAGATTAAAGATAAGTTTGAAAAAAGCAAAGGAAATTCAGCACTTATGACACAAAAAGATGTATCAAAATCAGAATTGAAGGTAGGTTCTAAAGAAGCAGAATAAGAGATTCGCCACCCATCAGTTGTGGCAGACTAAGATGCAAAAATTACGCTTTTAATCAGGACTGGCAAAAACTAAAGTTTATAATTTCCAAAAATTAATTCTCTTTGATTCAATTAAAAAAAAAGAATAAAATTATTTTCTAGAATTTTGCTTAGAAATAAACACTTTATTTTGTCTCTCTCTTCATTTTGTCCCTACTTCTTTTCTTTCTGTTATTACATGTAGTTCTAGCCAAGTTGGAATTCCCCTAACTCGTAAAACTGTTAGACTTGGGCTATTTAGCTTCAAGACAGTCATTTATTTGAAACTGCGCAAGCGCATAAAGTGGAAGTCACTGGCATTTCCATGGCTTCCTAGAGGTACCAAATTAAAGAGTTATTTTATTACGGTTTTTTTGACGACATAAATACTATTGTTATCCATACACTTTTTAAAACATTGCAACTCTTAATAATAAATTATTACAATTATTGTAAAGCACTGTGTTTCAATTTTAATCGAGAAGGCCATTAATGTTGACATCTAACCCTTCCACTTTGTGAGGCGTCACTACATGACGTAGTAATTAGAAAAAGGTGGGGATATGACGTCACGTCTAACAGCGTGTATTGGTATTTTCAGCTTCTTTTTTCAATAATATTGTGTAAGTAAGTCGTTTGCAGGTAAGAATTGAAACAATCCTCTTACAATGTTTATTTTAGATACATAAAAAATGATAATAAACGTAATTTATTCACAAATAAAACGTAAAACCCTATGATTGAAGATTCAGAAAGACAGTCCCTTAACAGTGTTGCACTCTACTTAGGGCCACAAAACTTTTCTTATTAGTTAAATCATGATAACCTATAGGTCCTGCCTCACAATCAGCACAAGCTAAATATTTATTATTCCCAATTGTATGTGAAAATCCTACATTTTGAAAAACGAACATATCATTAACACTCCAAAACAGAGAAACAGTTTCAGTTTCAGGATTAGTTTCATTCAGTTTATTTTGTCTCATGAGAGGTAACTGAAACTAAAACCAAATTTTTAATCCAGCATAAACAAAAAAAAATTAAACTAACCTCAAAACTTGTAAATGTTGCAGTCGATGGAGTTAGTATCACCGACCCACAAAATTTACATTTAACGTTACGAGAATTTCGTCCTTCTGATATCTCACTTTCATAATTTTCACTACAGTCAGGCATTTTCCAATTTTTAATTTACAAAAATTAATTATTTACACTTACAATTCTAAAAACGTGCGCGCGCAAGGCTCGTTCCCAAACCTCACAACTAAAGTCCCGTTTACACGGTATCATTTTGCATGTTTGGCCGAGTAATACTTCACGCCTTCAACATTTGAAGCACGAGCGAATTTCGCAAGGAGTGCATTAACGTCCAATTTATCCGTTGCGACTCGTCTGTAAAAAATTCTCTTAATCAATGACAAAAGCATAAGAATTCTTACTGAATATACGGAGTGATTTCCGGAACTGTCCACTTTTCTTTAACTTTAAACAACATATTAAACCTCGCATTGATATCTTCAGGTAACTTATCTTCAGGAAACGCTGAAATCACCGGAGGATTACACTTACGGTCTATTACAGCAATTCCGTGCAAAAGACTCTCATCTGGTGACATTCCTTCAGGAACTGATTCACTCCAAGCTTGTAGAAACTCATCTAAATTGAATTTTCCCGCTCCGTAAAGTAAAATTTCAGCGAAAAAACGGCATATTTCACGTTCTTTGTACCGATACAGAGGTAGACCATCAACTATTTTTGATTCTTCTGTATATTTATCAAAGAGACTTATCAGAATTTCTTCAGGTATTATATCTTTAAGTGAGTTTATTGTTTCTTCAAAATCAATTTCATCCAAATTCCATGAATTTTCCTCAATTAATTTCAGCATGTATGAGAGAGCACGAAAATGAAATTCTGCATCCAACAACCGAATTTTGTTATTAATTGAAACTACATTTAAACCACTGAGAACTTCTTTGAGTTCTTTTTCTGATGCTTGTACAGTTCTGTTTAAATCATCAAAAGTGTATAACTTTTCTTCACTAACAGAAAATTCGTGTTCGGGTCCTTTATATACAGATTCATTTAACAAATACATCAGTTTTTTCAAATGAGGCTTACTCGGACTTATCGCTAGGTACTCATAAAAAATTCCAGAGACAGTAACACTTTTAAAACTCTTCTCTTCTACATCTTTTAAATCATCAAAAAAACTCATATTTTCCACAAGTAATAAACTATTTGAAGTTTCACCACCATTCACGTCATAAGTACGATCCTTTGTACAAAGTACAACACTTTCATCATCATCACCTTTAATATAAAGCGTTTCTCCTTGTTTTATTTTATCTGACAAGTTTTTATCAAGTTCCAAAAACTTGTAATTGTTATTATATAAGTCATTTGGGGTGAAATAAATAGTTTGTGAAGTGGGAAGCAAATCGTTTTCATTTAATTTAGCTAATTGAAGCATTTCATTGATGTCATCAAGTCCGCGCCTAAAATTTAAATTAGTTACGATTTTTGCCGCTAGGAGAAGTTTGGTGTAAACATGGTTTTAGCAAAACAATAACATAACCTTGTTTAAAATTCAAATTAACGATTTGCGTTTTTCTTTATTAAGTTTTTTGTGATATTATGTAAAATTTAACGTTAAAATTGGTAATTATATGTACTTACGGTTTATTTTCGTCCATAATTGTGCAAAAAACCTGTTGATAGTGCACTGTTTTACCGCCACTTTTTGCGCGTTCACAATCACATTTGACAGTTGACAGCAATTTGCCAAAAGAAGTGTCAAAGTTCATGTCAAGTGGGTACAAAAAGATAAGAAATATCGTAATTTGCCAGATTTTTATTGTTAAATCTTTGTGTACAATCGAATTATGTAAAAAATGTGATAAAGAGTGTTTTGAACCATCACGATGACTTCGCCAATAAAACCATGGGAATCGAACTCTTTGCACAACTCCACTCAAATGCACAGAATTGCTACAAATAATCTCCGAGATATTCCTACAAACACACGGAGTGCCCCAGCGTTGCCCCCTTTACCTCGGAATTCGCCCCTGGTGACCTCCACTGGATATATGCCATATTCTAATGGTAAGTTTAAAGTACACCCAAACTTGTTGACCTCACAGAATTCTCAGGTTACAGTGGATATAGCAGTTTGGGATATGGGGGCTATGGCATGCCTTACCGCAGCTCCATGTACAATTCTTACGGCTCTTACGGGGGCTATAACAGCTACAACATGTACGGCATGGGAGGAATGGGGGGGTACCCAAGTTTCGGCATAAACGACGACGCCGAGCGCCGTTTTATTCAATACGCTGAAGAAAGCTCCCGAAATACTTTCGCAAACGTCGAAAGTATAGTTCGAGCAGTGAATAGTATCTCCTCAATGTTGGACAATACATTTTTTGCAATGACAAGCTCATTCAGGGCTGTACTTAGTGTAGCAGATAATTTCGGGCGACTCCGGTCAATGTTCGGCCATATCTGGTACTCGATTAATATCTTCAGGTTGTTTAATTGGTTGTACCGGAAATTCATGTGGATGATTGGCAAGAAAGTGCCCTCAAGTGCAGCTTCAACGGCTTGGAGACAAGCAAGTGGGGCTCCGCCTGGAAGTCCCGCCTCCGGCTCCAATTGGCCCACACTCGCATTTCTAGGCGTGCTAGTCTCAGCACCCTACATCATCAGCAAGTTCTTGCCGAAATACGAAGGTTTGTCAGCCAATCATCAGGGCTTGAGGCGGTGCTTATCTTTTTTTTTGTAGATAAGTGCGATCCGGCCACTTGGAAAACACCAGGAATTCGTGCTAAGGCAGCTTTTGATTTCGCAGCACGAAATCGGAATGAATTAACCGTTCAGACAAACGATGAAGTAACTCTGGCGCCTACTTATATTCAGGAGGAAATGCAATTGAAGAATTCCGGATGGGCGTATGCGGTATCTAATGGGCGTTCAGGGGTGGTTCCTTTGAATTATCTTGTGATAAATAAGGCGGTGCCAAAGGAGGGGCTTCCGGTTCGTGAAGAAGTACCAGTTCCGCGAGTTTTTGGTAATAATACTCATCATAAAACACATACGAAACGAGTCAGTTTTGGAGAAAATCAGATTTTTGAAAATGTTGACTTAGATGACTATGTTACGGGGAAAAAGGGGGTTAAAGAAGTAGATGATACTGTTAAAGATAATCAAAAAGATAATAATGTTGATATGGGACAAAAAGATTTAAAAGCAGAAAATGCACCAATTCAAGTTGACTCAACTGAAACCAAAAATGTTGCAGTAGATTAGATTTTGTATTTTGTTATGTTATTTAGTTCTTATTTCTGTTTTCACTTAATTATAGGCAAGGTGCGAGAACTGATTTTTTATGTATTTCAACTTTTATATCCAGATAATACTGTGTAATCAACCGATCTACTTAGGTTATGTGATCTTATTTTTTATTGGAATTTGCTTGAAATAAACGTTTTTAATGCTCCTTTTTTTATATATATTTCAGCTGGCCTTGAATTATAAACTGCGTCTTTTAGCGCCTTCCAAAAAGTCTGCTTCGAATATAAAATAATTAATACATATTTTACTACTTTTTTTTTGATGACACGTTATAAGTGGACACTGAAAAAACTTGTCATCTAGGTCATATTGTTTATTTAAGAGAAATCTAAAATTGTAAAAAGTATGTCGAAATTGAAATAAAGTAATTTGTCGTTTCCAGCGTAATAGGAAGTATAAACTTGAAAATACTTCATGTATAACGTCCCAATTTGAAATAAATCTTATTGTTTTCTATAGGTACACCTGTGACGCACGGGTTTTATACAATATTTTTTGTTACACCTACGTAAGTTATATATTCAAATGCAAAATTACAAATGCACGTTTTTAGTGCTAGTAGAATAATTATTTGAAAATAAATAAGACGCCACTATAATTAACTTGAATTTTAATAAAAATACATTTTTTTCAATTATTTATTAAATAACTGTTCACATATTACAAATAAGGTTCTGGAAACTCAAAAGTGACCTCCCTTCCAGTTAATTTCTTGTAAACGGAAGCGAATGTGTCCACCTAAAAATAAAAAAAAATAATAGAAACGGCATAAAAAATAACCAAATTGTAATAGTTATTTTTAACTCAGGTTTAGTGTTATAATCACTGCAGATCTTTAGGTGTCCTAAGAATAATTCATCATGTAAAAATTTAGGGCAGTATTGTATTTAAAATTTTGAATCAAAAGACAAAACAATCATTAGGATCAATAAACAATCAAGATCATACTCTGTCTTTATCACTTCTTGCAAATATTTAGAACAAAGACAGATAATGATCATGATTTTTGATTGTTTCAGTCTTTTTTCATAACAAATTTGAAATATGTGATAAAAAAATATCCTGTAGAAGGCTGTGAAGGGCTTTCTGACAACATAATTCATATAAAAAATACAACGGTCATAACCTTCTAGAGAATAATAAGGCTGCAAGAACCAAAATTTCGATCATTATTCCTCACCTTGTGTTCAATGGTGGTTTGTTGATTTTTGTCAAGATGTACCTTGATGAGTTGTGACCCGTCAAGCCTAACTCGAATCCTTTTACCTACAATTTCAGCAGGATATACAAGATCTTCAAGTATAGCATCATACACAGCTGTCAAAGTACGCGATCTTGGACGCTTCTGCTTATTTTTAGTACGCGTCTTGCGCGTAGGTTTAGGCAAAATTTTACGTTCACCAACAAAAACAACATGTTTACCACTGAATTTCTTCTCCAATTCACGGACTAGCCGTGTTTGAATCTTCTGAAATTGCTTCAGCTTCGGCATGGGAACGTAAATTATCACCGACTGAAAAAAAACTATTTCAGAATCCTTCAACAACAATAATTAAAGCAACAGAAGTATAATAAGTCAGTAGTAACGCTAACTTTTTTGTAATCATTGTGGAATCGTTAGGTGTCCTAAGTTTATTCATCATTTTATGTTTTCACAATTTCATAACATGTTTTTGTGTGATACAAACCTTTTTGTTATTTAGTTCAATCTCTTTAGCCTTAGTTATATGCAATTCTCTAAGTTGGGCCTTCAAATCAGAGTTCATCTCGAGCTCAAGGAGAGCTTGAGCCACTTGGGTCTCAAATTGATCGGGATCACCGCCCCCCGATTTTAGAATTTTCGACGACATCTACAAGAAAACATTAATTTTAGAAATAGTAATACAACACGACTGGTGTTGGCAGACTTCTTGTTTAACCTCAAAATTAACCAACACACTAAAAACTAGTAAAACACATAGAAATCACAGGTGAAATAAATACATCAGCTGATAATTGATAAAAGAGAGTTAATTTAATAAAAGTTTGTGCTAAAATTAAATTTCTTTAAATGTTTCAGTGGAAAGTATAGGCGAAAATAATCACTAAATATCACTGATTTCTCACACCATCATCGTCTGGAAAACTCACAGCACACAGATTAAACTTTCCGGAATCAGATGTTCACAATATTTAAATAAAATCTAATGTATTTATTTCCGAAAAAATTAAAAGAAAATTGTTGAAAACCCAATAAAACGTGTACCTTGTCAATCGTTTAGGGAAAAGGAAGTGTTGCCAGCAGTGCGCATGTCCGCACTAACTTTTCAGTGTTGCCAACACCCATTATTTTACATTTTTTCGAAAATAAATCGTTGTTTCCACGGCAATATTATTTATTTCTCACTTTGAGCATTTAACAAATCGAACGTCATAACAAAAGTCAAAAATCCTGTATAAAATAATTTTTTGGGGTCCAAAACTTGTATCAAGTGTGGCGCCCTCTGTCTGCTAGTAAAAAATCGACCGAAACGGAAACAAGTCTTCAGTTGTCAATTTTCGGGAAAAGGTCCCAAAATGGCTTCTCTGTGCAGTCGAATTGTTGTCTCAAGTGCTAGAAAGAATGTCTTATGTACAAGTTACAGGTTTGCCACTAAGGGTAAGTCTCCCTCGACCTCCAATTGTTGATTTTTTACCTCCCCACGTTTTCCTATTCATAATCTCCATTACGTAACTAGCCAGGACTTACCAAAACCAAAATAAACAAAATCTCACTTAAAAACGGCCTGATTTTGTTTCAGTGACCATGGGGGACCCCATCGAACACGCCACGGGTCTAGAAAAGCGCGAATTGCTGGCTAAAGTGGCCGGGAATGATAACCCCTTCGACTTGAAAGTCATCAAGAGGGGCCCAGGTACCAAAAACCAACCAAATGAAATTCCTTCAGCTTTTAATGCACGTCTTGTCGGCTGTATTTGCGAAGAAGAGTCAACTAGTGTCAATTGGATGTGGCTGCATAAGGGAGAGCCTAAAAGATGCGAGTGTGGACATTGGTTCAATCTTGTCCACAAAGATCCCTTGTAATTCTGTAATATGCTAGTTGCTCTTATAGACTAATGATAGACAACTTAATGTAATAAATTTATTTGTTCTTTTATGTGGTTCCATCATTTCTTATGTAAATAGTTCTGTTGTATTAAAATGTTAAAGTTAAGTGAGTCGTTCTTCAGAGTTCACATTTAGAAATGTTGGGTTGAGGTTTACACAACTTTCCATCATTCCTAAATATAGCTGTTTTGTGTAAACGCCAAAGGTAGGAAATACCTAATGACTTGTTTTGCAATCACACATTGTTAAAAGGTACACATATATTTATTTTAATATTATTCAATATTTAATATGAGCATTGCACATATAAATAAACACAAATATTGCCTCTATATCATTATTTTCTCTTAGCAGTTACATAAACTGTTAATTTTAAATTGCGCGCTTCAAGCTCAAAGTACGTGATTGGCTCAATCATTATTCACGTGACCAGAAATGTCAATATTGTCAATTTGATTTTCTAACCTAAAAGTTTTGCGATTTATTGGTAATAATATTTTTTAGTTTTCCTGCACTAAACAACTTAATTTTAGTTATTAGCTTGTAGAATAACAATAACTAACTTAACCTTAAGCCCTAAATTGTAATAATGTCTGACCTCGACCAAAAAATCCAGCTACTAAAAGCCAACATAAAAAGCTACCCTGACTTCCCTAAACCCGGTGTTTTATTCAGGTAACCTCGCTTAAAGATCTCAAATTACTCCAAATTTTAGAGACATTTTTTCAGTTTTCCAAAATCCGGACCTTTTGCCTGTTTTACGTGATGTTTTATTAGCTTTTGTGCAAAAAATTGGGCCTCCAGTTGAGTGTGTTGTAGCAATTGACGCTCGTGGCTTTTTATTGGGACCTTTAATTGCTTTAGAACTTCATGTACCTTTTGTGCCAATTAGGAAAAAAGGAAAATTGCCTGGAACTGTCATTTCCGAGCAGTATGCTCTTGAGTATGGTCAAAGTACAGTGGAAATACAGGAAAACAGTGTGAGACAGGGACAAAGGGTTTTGGTGGTTGATGATTTGTTAGCCACTGGGGGCAGCTTAAATGCTGCGTGTAAGTTGGTAAAGGGATTGGGGGGCGAAGTTGCTGGTTGTTTGGTTCTAATGGAACTCACAGAGCTGAAGGGGAGGGAGAAAGTAGGCGCTGATATCATATCAGTTATTCAATATTGATTTTTTACATATCTTATTATAAATAGTAACACATAATACAGAGTGCCTTTATTAATTTGTACATTCCATGAAACAAGTAAATGAAGTTAAAAAAAAGACTTTTTTTAAACATATACATTTCCCATATTAAAAAATAAAAGAGGCTGTGAATCTATAAAAGTTATGTAATAAAGATATAACAGAAATCATGTAATTAGGGTTTTATAATTGAAAAATTTGCTATCTATTATAACAAAATGCCCTAATTTTTTAAACTTACTAAGTATCAAGCAACCTGACAGAATCAAATTTTCTGACTTTTCCAGTTTTTTTAATACTCGTATAGCTTACTTTAAAAAAATTCTGCAAAAACAACTTTTGCTCGCAAAATAATATCAAAACAAATATCCTGTGTGTCATGGTCTTAAAAAAAAGTACAACATAGAACATGTCCTTCCTCTTGCTACGCTTCTAGTAGTCATAGTAACGTCTTCGTTTCCACACCAATGGAGTAAAACTAAGGGCAGTGATTGGCTTCAGCAAATAATTACTACAGAGGTAATATTTTTGTTAATTATTTATTTTGGTTCCAATAGAAAGAAGGTACTTTACTTCTAGAAGGCGGTGTAAAACTTGTGGCACTATACATATTGTACATTTCAAAAAGAATGTCATCGCGGGAAGACAAAATTGAGTTGGGAATATATGTAGTTTCCCCTAGGTGACTTGGGTATTACGCATTTCAGTTTGACAGTGTTTTTTAACAAATTCTGTTCTCCTGTGCATATTTTAAACCATTTTTTGCTGGTATAGACATGGCTATGAATTTGTTATAATCAATAAACTGATTGTACTGTTAAAATTCAGTATAGAAGAGTGTATAATGTGATTCAAATCAGCCTTAATTTTTATTTTGATGAGAAATTAATCTGGTTACTTTTCTCTAATGAAAAAAGCAATCTGGCCTACCCCGATCACATTCATTTTGAAATAAATTTTAGTATACATATTTTACACTTGTCATATCTTTATTAAACTATATAAATAAAAAAATTCTCGAATGAAATTAAAATCAACAAATATTTTTTGTTAAGCACAATAAACAAAAAGGCACCTAACTTAAAACCTACCTAAAACGTGTTTAATACCTAAACAATTATACCAGCAAAGTCTGTGTGGGTTTCTTCCCTGGCCACGCCTCTTTAGCGTACTTCTTCTTCTTTGGTTCCATAGAATCTGAAATTTGAACTTGGGGCGGAACAAATGGAGTGGGAGGAGCGAAGCTTTGTCCCATGTCGACATCTGGTGCCGGATTGGGTAAAACCATACCTAGGCGTGAACTTAAAGAACTGTAAATGCTCAAATTGCCTGAACTACTGGGCGAGTGAGATTCAGGTGGGAGGTCGTTGTATAAATCAGGGGCGGAGGGATTCAGTATTTTGGGAGTTTTGAATTCAGTAGGAATTCCGATATTATCAGCAGCGAATTTCGCTCTTTTAACAGTTGAAGGGACGACAGTGGTTTGGACTAAATTTCGGAAACGGCCAATACTAGGATCCACGTCTTCAGGATTGATGATTTCCTCGTCTTCGTTGAAAGAGACGACTTGGCGTTTCCGCTTCCGGTTTGTGTTACGTTTTTCGGTATCATCGGTTATACCAAGCATGGAAATTCTGCGGTTGTGGGCTGTATTAAACTCTGTTAAATTCTGGAAGAAAAGCGCTATTTTAGGTAATAAATCAAAATCAGGTGTTTACATCGAGTTCGGTTTCTGTTTCCGGCAGCCCCAAAAGTCCGCCCTCAGTCTCCTCGCCGGCTTTTTCGATCTCGTCAATAATCGGCCTCATTCCAGTCTGGGGCCGTTCCCTGATCGTGTAATTTCGCGTGGACGCCCCAAAGTGAAAACTAGAATCAATAGGCAACTGAGTGGGTTTATATCCCTCAAGTCTTAATGATCCTATGTAGGTGCCATGGGCTAAAACATATCCAATTACCCACTGTTCCGGTGTAAAAGACAGCTAGTGAGCCCCAAACTGTTCACGGCTCTCTATACCGGCTACTTACTGCTTCCCAAATCCACTAAAAACGCACGATCCAAGTGCTTGTGCCACACTAGGGCTGCGTGCACTCGCGAACACGACGCGTGATCGATGCAAAAATCGTTCATTTGGGCATTGCGACCGAATAAATAACACTTTTTGTCGTCGATCATCAGTTTTTGTATAAGTTTGTCCCCTTTTAACACGTCCAAATGCAAACCAACAGGAGGCTTGCCTGCCCTAAAAACAACATAACCTCAAACAACTTCCATGTATTTGACGCCGATTTTAAGTAAGACATAAAAATGAGGGGTCAAGTTAAGAAATAACGTATTTGCAGATGCTGAAAATAAGGTTTTATGTGTTTATTTACCAATTGGGCACCTCGTAGTGGTTTGCCATCTATCACTATTTTCTGCTGTCACACAGGTTTGACATTTATTTGACAGATGACAGCAACAGAATGCTGGATGAGGAGTAATCAAGGTCGTCCGAAATTCCGTTCAACCGAATTTTTTAAAAAATTGAAAAATTAACTGAAGTTAATCGAATTTTAAAATATTACGCATTTATTAAATAATTCGGCATCTGATAATAAGTATATGACAATTTTGACTGTAAGCATTTCTTTTTAACTAATAAAAGTAGAAAAGTGGTGGGGATAGCTCAGTTGTCCGAGTTTATCAGTTGACCTTGATTCCTAAATATTTCAAGATTTTGAAAAGCGTTAAAAATTTACAGTTATCAACTACCGTACTAAATCTTGTGGTATTTGGTATAGAAAAACTCATATTTGCTTCTTAGAAAAGAAAAACATTTATTCATCCAATAACCACTTCAATTATACAAATATGGCAAAATTATACAGATATTTCATGAAGAAACAGGTAATATTATCCAATCACATAAGTCACGCTCCAGACGTTGCATTTAGATATAACATTCGTACTTTATATATATCTTTAATAAATACATTAACATATGACCTATAATAATGTCTTTATAATACTATATTTATTGTTAAAGTTCCATTTTTATATAATTTCTGTTATTGCAAGTGGAAAAGAGTATTTAAAATATATTTTTCCTTCATATAAAAAATCGCGTATTAAAAGTTGTATTCCAATTGAATCAAAACATATAAAAAGTTTGGAATTCTAGCACAGAAACTATGAAAACATTTGATACTTTACAATCTACAAGTATAATATATAATTCGGTGTAACATTTATATATTTCCACCTCAAGAATCACTTCAGTCAGACTTGGAATAACTTTCAATTTGTGATATTTGAAATAGGTTTCACCAACTGAAATAAAATGCAGTCTTATTTAAAAATTGCCAAATGACCCTTGAGATGTTGATACTTTAATACTTTTTAGCTATGATTACACTTTTAGATTATATGAGAGTGGTACCAATTAGGCGTGAGACAATGATTACACTAAAAACATGATAAAATTACTCTAGTTATGACGAAATTTCCTCAAGATCATTTAAAGGCCTCTCTTCTGAAGATTCTGTCCCAGTTTCTGATATGCTTCTGCTGGAATTCTGCCGACTTCGGCTTTTCCCAAACCAATCATAGCTGCCTTTTGGCACGAACGTAGTCCATTCGTTTGATTTCGAGTCCAAATATTCAATAGTATTCAAAAATGTCTTTCCTAAAATCCCAAAAACATAACACTTGCAGACTAATTTTTAACTTGTAGACAAACCTGAAAACCCGCCAACTGCATACAATCTATCCCCGACAACAGCGACCTCTACATTAGCCCGTGGCGTTGTCATACTAGGCCCCACAACCCAAGTCTGTGTCTTTTCATCAAAAATTTCAGTGGAATTCAAGGAATGCGAACCGTCAGAACCTCCTACTACGTATAACTTGTCATTAAAAACGGCAACACCGCAGCCACGGCGTGCTGTGATTATCGGTTTAATGACACTCCAGGTGTTTTCCTCCGGATTGTATACTTCGACTGAATTAAGACAATTCCAAGCGTCACACCCACCAATCGCATAAACTAATTTATTGTATGCTGTCACGCCTGCTTGATAACGCCCTAAATGTCACATAATAAAAAACACTGAAACGCCATCTATTGAAAACTTACCAGTATTTAAGGGCGCAATTGAACTCCACTGAGCTGCGACAGGATCAAAAACATCACACTGCTTAATACCAACTTGTCCATTCCAACCTCCTATACAATAAATCAAACCTTCTAAATGACACACCCCCATGTTACTTCTAGCCAATGGCATTCGTGGCATTTTTATCCATTTATCCAATGAGAGATCAAGCATTTCAACTGAGTCTAATTCAGTAGTACCATTGCTGCCACCTACTGCATAAACTTTATCATTTAAAACAGCAATTTTAAAGCGCCCTCTATTCTCGCGCATTGAAGGAAGAAGTTTCCAAGTGTTTGTTTCAGGAATGTATTGTTCAACAGTTCGTAGACATTCAGTTCGGTCATAGCCACCTAATGAAGAAAATTTCATGTTTTTTGAATCTAGAGGCGCAAAAGTGTGACTTACCGCACACGAGGAGGGTATTTAGGAAGTTTCCACAACCGACAGAACATCGGGGACAAGACATATTAGCCAAGGCGCAATACAGATCCGGCTTTTCCTCACTTGCAGGACGACTAGCGTCGGGAGTTTGGACAGGAGAAGGAGTAGAAGGTGTGTTAAGTCTAAAATAAAACAAGTTTCATAGAAATTAAAGTCGCCAATAGTTAGTTTCATCTACTCCACGAAGGTTAAATAACTAACTACGTTGCGACAAGATAAATAGAAAGAGTTACAGCTTGTAGTTTCTTTCTCTCTCGCGATAAGTACATATGCAGTTTTCTCTTACCTCAATTGTATAGACAGGGTTGACAACTTCCCGCCCAAAGTAACCAAAGCTAGGAAACTATGTTCTCCCACTTTTTCTGATGCAATTAAATTCCAATCAGGCTCTCCCTCTGCTTCTAATTCCTCTCCAATTTCTCTGTTATAAATCAAAACTCTTGGTTTTGACGGTTGTCCCAAAAATTTGCGTTTAGGTTTAGAATTCGGATTATTATTTTTCAGCGACATTTTTTTATAATCTTGAACTATTTCCGTATCGCTTATATCTCCAGTTGGTAGACTCGAGCAATCTTGTAGAGAATTATCAATCGCCAAATATAGCATAAAAGTTTTATTTGATAACATTTCAACACTGAAAGATTCTTCATTAACTTGTCGTTTGATCCATTCCAAAACCAAACGGCAAAGAGAATTTTGATTAACCAAAGTCATTTCTTCACGTGATTGGTTTAAAACTTCAATTTTGGCGCAATGTAAATTAAGAACGTCGTTATTTTTGCAGATTTTATCAAACTGGAATTTGAATTTAAAGAATTTATTGATTAGAATTTCCAGAAACTCACTTCTTTAGCGATAAACGCATCGACTTGTTGGATAAATTCCTTGTTTCGTGCTATGCCCGGCAAAGAACGAACTTCAATGCAATTTTCAATCGAGAGATGTTTTATTAAATGTTGAGCGCATATCCTGGTCACGCGGTCCATTTTTAGGTGGTTTGCAGCGAGAAATACGGCTTTTACCTGAATTTTAAGCAAAAATTTGCGTCAAATTTGCCAAGTTAGCGACATTTTTTTAGTGATATTGCCACTAAAAAGGCTTCCTAGGTTACAGTACGAAAAAAATGTTTGTTTTTAAAAATATTTTAATTATTTGATATAGTAAATTTCGTCTTTTTTTGAACGCAAATTTAAACGTTTTTCTATTGGTAAAAATCAGCAATTTGTTATGAAACTCCTAAAATATGCTTTAACTAGGACTACTTTTTATCTTAAAGGTTGTCTATATTTGGATAAATTTTATGGTTTCTGACTTACAAACTAGTTTATGAGGGATTTAACAAAGATGGTTGTAAAGATAAGTGAACCCTATTGTTACTGAAGCTAGTAGTTCGTCCGTCAACAAACAGAACCGTATTAAAATTCAGGGGCTGGGGTTTCTTTATCGATGAGGGACAGAAAAATTAATTCCTTTATTTCACCATAAAATTCATCCAAATAATACAACCTATAGTTAAATGGTTAAATCTAAACCTCATTTACAAAAATATTTCCGTGACGTGAAAATTACAGAGTAAGTAAATTCTTTGGTTTATTCCTAGTAAACACAAAATTGTAATTATTAAATATGTTTAAGATATCAATAAATGTACACAATCAAGTCCATTCACCGTGTCCTAAATTTATTCAACAAAATAAACTTAGTAAGCATGTCAAGATAAGAGTTTTTTTTGCACAGCTACACATATTTTTTTTTCGTTCTTACCTGACTATATTTGACATCCAGTTGCCCTGTATATGCATAATCAACCAAAATCTTGAGTGCATCCTTATTAAACCCTCCATTCAATTTAAATGTGACGACATTTTCGAGTGGATTTTGTGCTTGATCATTAGCAAAAAGTTCAGCAAGATATGGAGAAGCACTTGCTAGAACGGCTCGATGTGCATGAACTTCAGTATTGCCAACCTAGATAAGGGACAAAAATTCAAATTGTAAAACAAGCACCGACTTGTGTGTCTTTCAATTCCAAAAAAATTTAAAAAAAAAACTTTATATAGCTTTGAGTAAAAAAATCAAAGAAATAAAATAGAAATTACCGTCACCCATTCTCTACTGTTCTGTAAAACAGAAAACATTAAAACGTCCTTTTGTTAAAGAACGACAAAAATGCACAAAATTTTTACCTACAAATCGGTCTAAAAACGATCGTTTCTGTAAGAAAACGTTTACGAATCTGATTCATAATAAACTAACAATAAAGCTTTGACTACTCCTAATATGAAAAAAGACTTAAAAGCTACTCACTACTGGTCAATAAAATTCAATAATGACGAGAGGAGAGCACCCAGTAGTGTAACTGACCGTAAACAATTTTACTCAAGTTCCGATCAATCGTTAATTTTGAAAAAAAAAATTATTTACAAAAAACCTACAAGACGATTGATCGAAACGTTGTAAAATATGATGTTCTACAGTCAGTGCACATACGTGAAGAATGACGTCACAAAAGTGACGGTTTTTTCGCATGGTGTTGAGGGCGGCCAACAGCTGTGCCTTGTGGATGTCGTCAGTGAAGTCCAATTTGACCTCTGTCTCATCTTCGGGGTGGTTTCTCATTTCCCCAGGTTGAGTGGAATGACCTGCAAAAAAATTTTTTTTTTCAACGTCAAGGTTGAGGAGATTGCAAGGATCGATCGGGTCCGATGACCCGACTTTGCTAGGAGACAAGAGGCACTAGAATTATAATAGGTTGCATGGCGATATATCTTACAAAAATTCGTTTTATTTTTACGACGAAAATTTTGAAACTGATCAATTTTGAAATACAAAAATGGGCTATCTAGACTAATCTGATCGTGTGCAATTGTTTTATCTTTAATGGTAACAATTTGCAAGCACCACTTCGAATATTACGAGATAAAAAATTATAATTGGCTATCATAATAAACAAGGCATTTTTGTGTCGAGAATAATAGTTCTCAACTGAAAACTTGAGTACATCCTCGTGAGTAATAATACTAATAATTCACCAGGACGTAAATAGACATTTACATATTACCAGGATGAGGATTAAATGGCGAAAAAGCTCTCTAGCACGTTGTAAAGGACTCTTGATATAATCCCTATAAAAGTGAAAAAACATTTTTCTGAAATCATCCATGAATGCTACAAAATAGTCTATAAAAACGTTCTTTTATAGAGTTATAATGACTCATTAATTATGTTATTAAAAAAACCAAGACGTGATGATGATGAATGACCAAAATATAATTACAAAAAACTGAATACATTCAATTGATGTAACAATTTTTTTTTAACAGAATATACATTCATAGTTTTTATGATTTTCAAAAAAATTACACAATTCAAAATTATGTTTCATACACTCTCCTTTCCCACTTTTAACATTTTCTACAGTAACAATATAACCCGAATTTTTAAATTTATAAAAACTCAAAAAATAAGTTATTTAAATTTAAGATAGTTATTTCTTTAATTATGCCATAAGCATGTGACTTAATGTCGTGACTGACAGTCCAGAAAAAAGACAAATTGCTATTTGACTTCAAATTTTGTAACAGATGAAAAATTCTCAACAGCTTTAAAGTGTCTGCTTTACAGCTTTGTCCATAAAATTGCTGATATATTAGGCGCTTTCCATTTGTCGTGTTTCTCAGATAAACTAACCTCACCTCACTTTACGCATCGTTCCATTTGCGACCAGCTGAGTGAGGAGAAGTGAGGTACTTCCCCTCTCACCGATGCTGCACGACCCCTGGCTCATTTTATATTTGTAGGTTATGTATTAAATATCAAGCGTGGGGTTGTTGTTGAAAAAAGTGCTTGTAGTTAAAAATGTTTGAGTTTTGTATAAATAAAAATACTAAATTAATAAAAATTTTAATAATAATTTTAATAATTAAAATAAATGACTAAATTTTGACACTAATTTGACAGTTGACAGTACTGGCTCAGATCTCAAAGGATGTGTCTGAGAGAGTCGTTCCTTTTAACAAGTTAAGCGTCTCTGAGAAAATTCTGAGGTGAGGAGAGGAACTAAACTCACTCTACCTCAGATAAATTGCAAATGGAAAGCGCCTATTACCTCCCTAATCAAGAAAACTGATAGTTTCATGCTCTTAAATTGTCACTAAAATTTGGTGTTTACTGTCAATCGGCGAAAAATGGATTTTTGTTGTGATAATTGGATCACTGAACACGTTGAACAGTAATAATGTTATAAACGATTATAAACATATAAAAACCAAATTATATTCATACATACCAGCAAAACTTTTATATTTTTTAAACTTAACAATGTCAATAAATTTGTATCATCTCCTAGATTAGTTCCATAGTAACTACAAATATTATTTTTGTAGTGGCTATGACATTTTTTCACATTGACAAGGTGTGACGTCACTTAGAGATAGAATTTCGCATTGTTGATTGGTTATTAATTCGTTTATTATTTATTGGAATCAAGTAAATTTGAAAAACATCATTGAAAGACGAAAGCTAAAGTGTCAATTGTTGTCTAAACTTGGTATTCTTGATTCAAGAGGTATAAGGCTCGCTAATTAAAAAGTCGTAAAAGTAAAATAGTTGTAAAAACTATGTAAAGTCATTGAATTAAGTAGCTGTGGCCTTGATACAGTCGACCAGCTTTGTTTTCGATGTAACAAAGCGTAATATAACTAATCATTGTCTAACTGGACAACTATGTCAACAATTCGTTACTAATTAATCACAGAAGTGCAGCTGTTCAAGGTCACAGCTTTCCAACAGGTCTTACCACAACTATACATCTTTACTAAGGTAGATATTTTTTTATCTAATTCAGATAACATTATTAACTGAAAAAGGATTAAAAAAACTGTCCACAATTTAATAAATATATTAAAATTAGTAAAACTGTTAAAAAATTATTACAGCTGGTTATGGCTTGTCAACTCTTCAATTCTTTGAAATTATTTATTTAAAAACAGCACAAAAAACGAAATATTTATTTGGTATTCTCTCTAAACAATCATTTCGCAGCCTACTATTTTTGTAGCGTGCCATTACCAAAATGAACAAAAACGGGGAGTAAAAGTAATCGATTGCCTAAAAATACCATCCCTGTTTGTTATGAAGAGACATGTAATTTGGCTGTTTTCAATTAACAATTAAATATTTGTTCTACTTTATCAGTTATGTTGATCGGATTTGAAATTTTCCACGTGGTGTGTTGTGCTGTCGACCCATACTTTGAAGGTCTTTTTTTTTATTGAACATAAATAATTCATTTTAATCAAAAATTAAAAACTGGTTTAGCTTGTCTGTGTCAATTTTTCGAGTGCGTTTCTGGAAATATTGATTTGATTTTTGTTCAAATATTGGTTATGTATACAGTAAATTATCCATTTGTGAGCTCTGAATAAACAATTTCAGTTTATTACAATTACAATAACACAGTTTTTATTCGAAAACCGCAGTTGTCAAGGATTTTTGAAATCAATATTCAGTGACCTAAGACATGTAATTAAATGCATGTTTAGATTAGAAGGTTGAGTGTAGCGATCTGTTACTAAAAATATTATTTTTCTTTAAATATTTAACGCATTATATTACCTCAGGTGTAAATTAGATTGGATTCTAATCTAGTTAGCTAAGATCAACTGTCTGACTATTTATTTAACCTTCAGAATACACGTAACTTCATATTAAAAATTTGAAAATTGATGTTAATTTATGACTTTAAGTAGTTCTAGAAGATATTAGTTATAACAGCAATTTAAAATAATTGAATAAAAGAGAGACATCCTCTTATGAATGACTCAAAAGCTTAATAAAAATTGTTTAAACTGTTGAGAAAAAAAAATTATAAACAATAATCACAAATTTGAACAGTTGTGACGTCAATTTCGAAAATATGTATATTGAATTATGAAATATTAGGTGATAATAAAATTTTTAAATCCTGGATTATTTTAGTGTAATAAAAATTAAAATTTTGTAGTACTTACCTTGAAAAACTATTAGAATAGAAACACTTATCAATAAGCAGTCATAAAAAAACTGACTAATATTTCCAGGTAGAAACAAGGAAGCTTTAAGAGTGCATGAGAGCAAAATACAAAGCAATCGATCTTGCATTGAATCATTTATGCTAAATTTCATAATATATGCGTAACTAGTGTAGTAAGGTGTTTGACTTCGAGTCTCCCCCCAAATTTGGACAATGCTGTCAACTTAAAAAAAGACAGCTACTCAATTGTAATTGGTTAATTCTCGAAATCAACCAATCACAAATAAATATTTCAAATTTCTCACGCGTCTTGTTTTTTCTTTTGTAAAAAAAACAGCCTTAAGTTAGCTAGATATAAAAATAGAAAATAAATTGTAATTTTTCACCCCTTATCAATCAAGCATTGACATTTTTTCCTGACCCTGAGATGCACTCATCAGGTGCGCTTCCTCTTTGTCTCAACAAATCGATATTTGCGTCTGGTATAGTATTTCTGTCCAAGTTTTGCCCACCATAAACATTATTGTTATTGGAGTTAATTAGGGTCCAACCCCAAACATTTACAATCGGTGATTCTTTTCAACAGCAGATGGTCCATTGCCCTAGGCTTAAGATGCTTTTAAGGTTATATTTCTCCAAAAGATAATACTTTTCATCATATACATTTACCTAGACATTCCAACAGTTTGAAAGAAATAACGAACTTAAGCAGGCACGTGGTTTATTTGTGAATTAAAAAATGTGCCGTCGCATTGATCATTAATGAAGTAATCAATAAATCGTTATTCAAATGTTCAATGGCGATCCGAAATCAAAAAAAGGAATGAAATAATGAACTTACCTGTTGCAAAATATTTATACTGCAGTTTCATTTATAACTATTATTATCTAGGTTAACTATTTCAGTTTTCCGGTGTATTGTTTAGGATTTTTTTTATCGAGATGTGAATGATAAGATGCAATAAATGTCCAATAATATGACCACTTTTTTTATAAAAGCAGTTTTTAATACTAGTTTTGAACACGACGTGGTTAATATCAGGTCGGTGGTCAAACCAATAAGGTTTGATATATTTTTTGTTAAATTTGATAGTTCAACAATATTTAAAAAAAGGATTTATTTTTCTTTCCTGGTTATAAAATCATAGGTGTCACATTGGGTTTCATCTAAATAAATATTGTTTTTATTCTTCTCGCGGAAATATAGAATCTTTGGGTAAATTGTATTCTTCGCCGCTTGATCCATTCATTACTATTAACAATTCCTTGTTTATTTAATATTTTTATACCGCTTACAAAATTTAAATTTTTACTACTATGATTTAAATGATTTTTATAAATGAATGGATATTATGGCACAAAAAATGTGTTTAATTTTCATTAGCATTTACTAAAAATATTATTAGAATATTATGTTCTGTTGCTACTTTAAATATTTAGTTAATTATTATTATATTTGTATTTGTATGGCTATTCATTATATATTACTGATTTTATGTAGTGTAAAACTTGTAGTTTAAAACTAGTATTTCATGTATATTTGTAATACTATTACAGTATAATATACTTTATGTGTGTTTTTAGTTATAGTTTTTTCTTTACGTAAGCATTAATACCTAATTAGTACTTAAAATTTTTAAAATTCACCCTCATTCTATGATTTCCATCCTTAGCCATGTGTAAACAATTCTAAACAAATACCTATTAAGAATATCTGGTAGGTAATTCTGTACCTTCTTAGAATATTTGGAAAGTAGGTAACAAACTTTAATCTGTTTTCTAGGTTGTATTAATTACTGTGTACGACGAATTTTGCAACAGATAAGTTTATTATTTGATTCCTTTTTTTGATTTCGGACCGCCATTGAACATTTGAATAACGATTTATTGATTAGTTCATTAATGATCAATGCGACAGCAGATTTTTTAATTCACAAATAAACCACGTGCCTGCTTAAGTTCGTTATTTCTTTCAAACTGTTGGAATGTTTAGGTAAATGTATATGATGAAAAGTATTATCTTTTGGAGAAATATAACCCTTAAAAGCATCTTAAGCCTAGGGCAATGGACCATCTGCTGTTGAAAAGAATCACCGATTGTAAATGTTTGGGGTTGGACCCTAATTAACTCCAATGACAATAATGTTTATGGTGGGCAAAACTTGGACAGAAATACTATACCGTTTGTATTTTTCGAATTGAAGAAAACCCTGACCTTGAAATGGTAACGGAAAACGACGCAATACATCGATCGTCCTTCGAAATTACAAGGTCGAGGTATCACGTTTCGAAAAACAATAGCCGACAGGAGAAAAATGAACAACCTGGAGTTTACGGAACATTTTGAAAGAGAAACAATTAGTCAAGAGAGTTTTCTACCTGAATTTTTTTATTCATTGGGAAAGCAGGTAAAATTTTTAAGATAACAAGATCTAAACTGTCGAAAAATAAGGGATGGTGATGCTGTTTTAGGTATCTCTGCAGAGTGCCAATTTTCTTTATTTAGAAGACATTTTAGTAGAATGTGTGAAATTAGTAACGATGAATAGAATTAGGCCAAATACAGATCCTTCAATTTATCAGTAAAATTTTTTTTGTGTTAAATCAAGACATTCTTAAAAAAAAGATAGTTAAATAAATAAGGGAGTTAAAATTTTATCTATTCTTTTTGGTATACCGGGTGTCCCAAGTTTTAGCTCCATCCACATTTTTTACTTATTTTTTTGACAATATTGCAAACTCATTGACGATGATTTCCCCTGTATCAAAATCCCTTAAATCCAAGCTAATTTCCCCCAAACACACGTCATTTTAAAAAGAACTACAATCACCAAAGTAAAGCGAAAAAATATAGTTTTTTACAACATACATTTTGTAATTTATTTCTGATGACTGGATAATAAATCACTTTTCAAATAAGTGATAAATTCGAATTACTTCATGATGAAAAAATACTGATTAAATTGACAACAGAAAATTAAAAGTTTAACATTTTTTTGGTAATTTAGTAGTAGTAGTTAAACGTACCCTAAAAAATCTCCTACAAAACTTTTCCCCCTAAATATTCTCCTATGCTTCATAAAATACCCTAAATTTAAAAAAAAAATCCCCCAAGTTAGCAACGCTGTTTATTGAAAAATTTATAAATAATATACTTTGACAAGGGTCTACTTTTATTGTACCTAATTATTTTTCTCATATCGCGAAAATTTTAATGATTCAATTTTTATAACAATCAATCAAAAATTAATTAGGAAATAATTTTCAATTTTATATTATTTTTTTAATCTATAAGTTATTAAATAAAATCGCATTTTACATTATAAATTAAAATTACTCCACCAAAATTACCTGAATCGCACAATAGACCGACCGCAAACGACCCAACTTTCTCTTCTTCATAAATTTACCATCCTGTCATAACTATCAGAAAAAAAGGTTTAGTATCAAAATTAAAAAAAAAATATTTCAAATAATGTAGCATACCAAAATAATCAAAACATTGTTCAAATTAATTGATAACTTATTGAACAAAAGCCAAAAAACCTCCTATTGAATAAACTGATTTTAAATTTGGACAGAATGAACTTCTTTTGTAATTGTAATTTTTTGTGTTCAGTTTTGTTGCAGCAACAAATGTTTCTGCAATGTAGTTCCCTAAATTACAATATTTTGTTATTTAAATGTTTCGCTTTGTGTTCTGTCAAATGTCAAATTCACAGAAAGCTATACGTCGTAGATTAAAGCATGCTCTAATAATTTTAGTAGCAAAAGGGGATCAGACGGCGAGACAGACTTCATTAGTGTGTTTTTTTTAAATAAAACAAACAGTTAAAATATCCATGGGTGAAGTGGGTTGTAAATGGTTGAGAAAAACGAAGAAGTGAAGAAAATTGACCCACAGACAAAGGTTTTTTATTTAATTTAAAAGGGGGCACTTTTTTTTTAACTAGTTTCGAACGAAAGTCCATCATCACAAGGGGTTTGCAAAAATGTAGCGTAAATTATAACAAATTAGAAACTTATCAAAAAATATAAAATGGAGGACTTCACAGACAATATGCCCCCTTTTAAATTAAATAAAAAACCTTTGTCTGTGGGTCAATTTTCATCACTTCTTCGTGTTTCTCAGTTTTTTGTAAATTAATTTATTAGCTTTATTATTTTTTTACTTTAAGCCTGATCATTTAAAAAAAATTGTCTTGTGAAAAATTTTCAATATTTTCATGTATATCTACTCGTTTTTGAGTAAAAAAAAAAACAAACAAACCAACAAAACAAGCGGTTTTTTGTACTAGTTTTGAAGATTGAACCACGATGAGTATTAACGAGTGACCCATCCAACAAGTTGTCTAAAAATCAGCCTTTTTGCAACGTGTTTTATACAAAAAATTTCCAATTCAATTACAAAAAGAAACTATTTAAACATTTTTTTTAGAGAAATAAAATTAGTTTCTTAATATATTAATGCCAATTTTTATCACTTGTTACATAACGAAGGAAGTTTAAAAAACTGAAATGACATATCAAAATGAGTTTTGTAACCAAATTGAAATAATAATAATAATTTAGACAAGTCAGAGTTAAAGCCCATAATTTAAATCTGTTACAATGGTAATTTCACGATATATGTAGATTTAAAAAAATAAATAAATGAATGTAAAAATGCTATTTCGCCTGAACTATTTAGTAAATGCGCTAAAATTTTGGCTTTTTGTAATATTTTAACTGACAATAACTATTTCATTGTAGTGGTTTTGCACTCGTTATTATAATTTTTTTATAGAGATTAATTCATTTCTATTTCCTTTTTTATATCTAAATTATTTACAGAAACAATTAAATCTGAAAAAATATTCGTTTGTTATTTGTTGATCACTCTATTAATTTATTAAAAAATCGCAAATCAAATAATGCAGTTAAGACAAAATATAATTGTGTTATTTCTACAAAAATGTTTTAAGAATAATTTCAAAAACAAACTTTTTTTTTCAATTAAGATAGCCTTATTAAACATCTCTAATTTTGGGGTTTTACGATGTGTCTAAAGTTACGTCCATTTTTTTTATCGACTACCTAAAGTGGGAATTTCTTTCTCGCTCGTTAGAAATTTAAAAAATGGCTAATTTGTGCCTTCACTGCCTGTCACACACTTAATTATAAATTATTGATTTTCTTGAACGTAAATATAATTATTTGTCGGAAAAATGTATTACACAATTCACGACATGCGTCATTAGTGCACTTTCTTTACAACACCCATTTCTTATCAGTTTTCTAACAAAAACAATTTTAATTGGTCTTCTGAATTCCAGAGGTATAATAAATAGCAAAACTTTTATCTCAAAAAGTAAATGTTTTAATTACATAAAATGACAATAGTCTAGCGCAACCTTCATTTGTTTATTGCCTATTATACTCCTGAAAACGTATTTTTATAGCATAAGACCGGTTTAAAATTTTTGAAGATTTCTTTTTGTGATTAGAATGCATCAACGCCCAGGTTGAACATCGTTATCTATTCCCAGCCGGTTTAGAAACGTCTTGAAAGTTTCGAAACAGATTCATGGAATTTTTACGATTCTAGAAAAATCCAGGAAATTATTTTTCAAAGTAGAAAATAAAACTTGGACGTAAAGCGACTATTTTAATTTAATTTAAGTGCATTTATCGTCTTGTAAACAATTGCCAAAAATTTTTATCTTTTAGATAAAAACATCCGGTAATAAAACAACAGTTACAATTTTGATGAGTACGTCGTAACTTGTTTTGTACAGATTTGACAGCTGTCACAACTATTCAATTGTTTTAAAATTGACAGAATTGTTTTTTTTATTAGTAAGCTCTGGAAATTTGAAATACTAATCACTTGCTTGTGATTGGTCCATTTCGATAATTAAATAAACCAATCAAAAACTGGTCAAATCACTCAAATCTCCAAAACTTACTACGAGATACTTATGGAAACGTCCCATTTTCTGATAATTTTAAAATAAACCATAAAACCCTTGAGATATAAAAATGTCAAATTTTTCCACGAGTAACGCGGCCAGTGGTACCAAATTACATTGTTTATGGGACGTGTTTAAAACAATTAGATAAAAATAACACTCGCTTTAAAAATAAATATAGGGTAAGACGGTAAGAGGGTCTTACTCACCGTTAACTAACGAAGCCATGGTTGAAATACCTGCGAACAAAACCAAATATTAGAAACGTTTCACAACACAAAACTCGTCTTTTATTCACCAAAACCGAATCACGCGACCGAAAATTTCGGGGGACCGTTTGGGGTCTCCTGTTTGGCGGTTTGCGGAAGAAACATGTGAGCGGAGAGGATTTCCGGTAATTAAGCAAAAAGCGGTTGTTGCGGTACTTACAATCACACGTGGGGGTTCTTGATGACGGGATTGAGTTATGGATTTTGTTATGTTTGATGCCTTTTACAATTTAGCACTATAACATAAGAAACGTGACCGCTGCATTCAACTGCCATATTAGAAACAAATGAAAGCGGCCGCGCATGCGCAGTGGGAGGCGTTTGTTTTGATTGGGGAAGGATCGGGAAGGAATCTTCCGGGATTTTCTGGATGCGGCTGGAAATAAACGGCAGGGGGCATCAACAAGTCTAGAAAAATTTTATATTAAAATTTTTAATGAAAATTAAAGCTTTTACTCGTTGCTATATTGTTTTGGCTGCAACCAGTAATACATCAAAGCTTATGCATGTTGAGTTGCAGAACTTATTAGCTAATTAGTTGCTAATTAAAAAATTTAAAAAATGCTGTTTTTTTGTTATAAATTTTTTTTATATATATATTCTATGCAATTTTAATATTTTATTTGTATTTAAAATATACCAATAAAATGTATATACTTAAAAATTAAAATTTTCACTTTGATGCAATTTTGGTGGATGCGCCGGTTTATTACATATTTAGCAAAAATTAAATAACTTTAAATTCTTTTTTAAACATTTATATTGTTTTTAAATTTAAGTAAATTTGTTAATTCAACTTAGTGCACAATAAATGTTACTTATTTTCATTGTAGAAAAAAATCGCAAGTAACTTTCTTGATTTTTTCAGATAAGACTAAAAAAAGGCGAAAAAAAAATTTACATAAAACTTTATATAAATTTTTTAATACAAATTAAAGTTTTTATTTTTGTTTTTAACATGTTTTTAATGCAACCAGTAAAACTCAGTCATTAAATATGTATTTACATGATGTATATTTCGCTGCATAATCTTTCAGCCAAGTATACAAAGCTCTTTTAAAGTTTAAAAAACATTTAAATTAATTAAAACTTTTTAAAATAATAGAATATACAATTAAATTATTAATAAATACATTTAACAAAAAATATTTGTAATTGAAAAATTTGGTTTCTTGTAAGTTGGCAATTGATGCTTTGTCTCGCTTACTCTTATACATTTAGCAAAAAAAAGTCTTCACCCCTTTTTTTAGTCTCTTTTTCCTATGTTGAACCTTAACAGTGTTATGTTCAAATTTATAAAAAAAATTAAATATTCGAAGTAAAAAATTATGTAAAATGTTTTTATTTAAAAATTACTAACATTTTGTTGATGCAATTCTTGTGAATTTGATTTATAATTATTAATAATAAAACACTGTGACGTCATAGTCCGTAGGCAAACTTTTTTTGTGTCATTTTAGCTTTACAGATTATTTTTGACTATTTTAGCAATCGGAAATAATAAGTATTTCTCGTTTCTGTATTTAAATGCTTTATTAGAACAACGAATTTGAAATTTTAGATTTCAATTCAAACATTACATTCACCTCAATTAATCTTGTTTTGTAACAAATTTGTTTACCACTTAGGCAAACACCTATTCTAGGCAGATTATTGATAATTCTAGGTCTGAAATAGTAACCAATTCAAAAAAAGAAGTTGTGTTAACAGTTTTAAATGTTTTTAAATTTAATTTTGTTTTTACAATGCAATTTTTTTTATTATAAGATTACTATTCGTTGTTGCTAAAGATTGTTTTTACTATTTTATAGCAAAATAATCGGATGCTATATGAAAACGATTTTTATTCGAATGGATATTAACAAAACAATAAAATAAAAAATTTAAAACGCAATTAGTTTTTATTTTTCAATTAGAAAATATTGCGTAAATAATCTAGTTTAAAATGGAAATTTAAATAAACAAAAGCTATTTGCTAGTTTCTTATAAATAATAAAAGAAATAAAGATCCAAGTCAATCCTACAAGTTTAATCAAAATAAATTGTTACATAAAAGTGGCAAAGCGCTTTCGAAAGCTAATTTTCATCGTCAATATCTAAATAATAATGCAAAAAAATATATAAAGTTAGACAAAATTAGAAAAACTTGCCAAACTTTTGTTAATAATAAATTAAAACAAAAAAAATAACGAGTATTAAGAATAGAATAAATGATTATTTTTAGTAAAAAATATGTTAATACATATATCAAACACATTAAAATAAATAGTTGTTATTGAATCCTTATTGCATACCAGACAAGTCCAAAGACTACATTCAGAATTAAAAGCACTCTGTCATGCTTTCTTAAAATATGAGAGTAAAGAAATATTAAAAAAAAAGATGTGAACAGATAATTATAAAAGATGTTGCAATTTATTGCTATTTTCTTGTTTAAATATTACATAAATAACGTGCAATTAATTTAAATAAATTTTTAAATCATTCACATATTTAATTTATTTTTATTTGAAGTGTATAACCATTTTTTTCTTTGAGCAAAAATAAAATGGACTACAGTAGGCTTTCTGCACTAATTTTTATAAAAAAATATAGTAATTTGCATTATTATTAGGTATTTTATATTATTATATTAACTAGATAAATTTGCTTAAAAAAATTAAAATATTTCACAATCTTTCTCAATCGGGTTAAAAATCGATATAATTTTAAAAATGCACAGACTCATTGCACACTCTTCAGCAAGATTTTTAGAAATAACACGTCAGAAAAAAAAATTGCAAGTAATATAAACCACGAATCTTATTTCTATTTGTTACAACTTTTTAGATTGTAATCTCTACGGTTTTTAAGATTAAGTATATAAATCTTTACAATTTGATGATACTTCACAAAATCAACATTATCTATAGTTCAGTAATTATAAAATAAGTGTTTGATATTTCTTCAAAATATGAAGATGCTGAAACTGTTGGTACTTCTTGGAACCTTAGTGGTTCTCAGTGTCAAATCTGAAGGTAATTATGTTCTTTAATTTTGTCTTTGTTACCTACATACTACTTTTTTATTATTTGTTACAGACGTAAATCGCTCTAATCTAAATTTTTCTGAACAACTAAATAATTTCAAAGAAAGCAAGGTTTTAGAAAATTTGCGGGGACCAATCAACATCCAAAACAAGCATAAATTTGGTGAAAATGAATTGATTGATAAGAGATTTAGAAAAGCTCATATTTTCACAAACCTAGAATTTGGTTCAGATTTTGAACATTCTTCTTTAGACCAAAAGCAGCCGGATGTGAGAGAATCAACTCGTAGAAATGAAAAAATGGAAGCGTTTGTCTCAAGAGAAAAAAATCAAGAGAGATCAAAATTTAATAGGCCACACCAGAATAGTGGATTTAATGAGAAAAGACCTAATATTAATAGATCAAGCCAGAATAGTAAATTTGATAAGAGAAGACCTAATAATATAAAAAAAGATGTTGAATTTGGTACACAAAGAGCATTTAATTTTCTGAATAATAAACATCAAAATGTAGAAGAAGAATTTGGTAGATCAAGCCAAAATGGTCGATTGGAGAACAAAGAAAGAAATTTCGCAAGTAGAAATATAGAAATCCCAAAAAAAGAAAATGATTTTGCAAATAATAGACGTTCAAACGAAGAACCACACCAACATTATTTCGAACATAAAGAAAGAAAATTTGTAAACGAAAATATTGAACAAAATAGAAATAATTTAAGAAGACCATCACAAAATTTTAAATTTGAAGATCAAAAGAAACAAAAATTAAGTTTTAATTTTGTACAAGAAGAATTTTTAAATAAAGAAAAAGGAAATCAAAATTTGAAATTTAAACGTAATGATAATAATAAAAAAAGTTTTTTAAATAATGAGATTGCGACAAGAAGGTTTAATAAAAGAAGAACATCCGAGGATTTAAAGTTTAAAGAAGCAATAAAAACAGAAGCAAAATTTAACTTTGCACCTAACAGACGTCAAAATGAAGAAAGAGGAAATTATGTCAAATTTGACACTTTGGATCGGAATGGAAGATTTGAAGAAATGAGGTTTAATAAGAATATAAAAAGAAATCCAGAACTTGCAAACAATGAAGAACCTAGAAGTCTAAATCAAAATGGACCAAAACGAGAAAATTTCGCAAATCAAAATAGTTCTTTTAAACACGAAGAAAAAAGATTTGTAAATTTAAAAAGAGAAGATAGGGAAAGACAACAATTAAATTTTAATTTTGAGGATAACAAACGTCAAAATGAGCGGTTTATGGATAGAAATAGTAAAGGAGAAAATCTTAACGAAAGAAGAAATAAGAATTTCGAATTTAGACGTGATGAAAATGAAAAAAGAAGTTTTTTAAACAAAGATCATGAAACAAGTAAAGCTAATAAAGAAAGACTATCACGAGGTATAAAAACTGAAGAACAAAAAAGAACAAGAGGAGAATTTGCAACTAACGGACGACAAAATGAAGAAAAGAATGATAAAATTAAGTTTGATAATTAATTAGGTCAAGACTTCGATAAGAAAAAAAATGTTATTAATAATTAAACTAATTATCAAATAAAATATTTCTGTAAAATATAATTTGTTTTATAAAAAGTTTGATAATTTATACATTTGTTTTATTGATAATAACGAGTGTTCTAATAAAACGTGGTTAAAGTGATCATCATTTTCCATTGGTTGTCATGACACAAATCAAAATTTCAAAATGGCCAATTTTAAGCGGTAAAATACCTCAATAACAGAATAGTCTTAATAAAAAATTAGTATTTCATAGGCAGATTTAGTATTATGTGATTTATTACTGCCATATCAACTGTCACACATGTAGAGAAATAAAAAAAAAATAATCTTGACAGTTCGACTAGGTATCTTAGAGTATCTGAACTTGCTGAGGTTGAGAATGCATTTTTTAAATCACTCGATGTATATAAACAATTTGTACCTCTGTAATAAATAAAAACACAAATTACAAATTGGTAAAACAGCGTTTTTGGCATCTAGAATTAGCAAAATGTCGCCATCAATCTCTAATATTGAAAAAAATTTTGCTTTTGTAACTATTAATTTAAATTTCTTGTAAAATTACGATAACAATGTCACGTTGATCTGCTGTCATGCATTTATTAATTTATTAGAAAAAACAATAACTGCAACTCTTCTTAGAAGAATCTTATCATTTGCCTACTCTACTTTTATTTTATTGCCTGATAACCGCTGCATTTGATGATTATCTCAACTGTCATAAAGCCCAGCCGATAAAAATCTTTATCACCGAGTGCAAGGTGATCTGTTTAGTTTCAAGCAATAAAATAATTTTCGAAAACAAACATTCAAATAAATTGATTTGCTCTGTTTAAGTTCGTGCACCATGCCTTGTGATTTTGTTGTCTTAATGTCATTTACATGTTCTGTATACGGAGTGGAGCCGATTCAATTGCACTGAAATAATGTGTTTTACATTAGGAGTAACGGATTTGTTGATTTTTAATGGCAGATATGAGGAAAACAAATGTAGTTTGCATATTGCGGAATATTTAAAACGTATATTGTTGATGAGGGCTTCAGGGGTCAAGAATTGTGGAATGTTGAGTGATATTTGTTTTTATTGAGCGACGATGGGACACAATGAATTAATCAAATTGGGGCAATTCTGATAAACGATTTATTGGGTTTAAAAACCTTAGATTTTGGAAGATTTATCTATTAGGAAAGATTACTGCAGGAGTTTTTACTAAAATTAATTCAAAAGAATTATTGAAAATGTAATATTAATAATATAAACGTGACATCATGGTTTTTAATTGGATTATTAATAAATAGTTGTAATAAATTATAGTTTAAAAAAGTTGTTATTTATAGACTAAATTGAGAGTTTATTTCAACGCGATTTCATCGTAAATATAATTATTTTCATTTCTGACATCAGCACGTAATAAATTACACAAAAATCAAAAAAATATTGTTTTTATTTATTACAGAATACAAATTGTTGCTACATATCGAGAGATCATAAAAATACACTGTCAACACGTTTAGATACACCAAGATATCTAGTCGAACTGTCAAAATTAAACTTTTCTTATTTTTTTACATTTGTCACAGTTCAGATGACATCTTATATGTCGAAATTGGTTTTGTAGAACAGGAGAAATCTAAAATTGTAGTTAACACAACGTTTTGACTGTTTATTTTGGTCTTCTTCAGGCGTAAACGCGTGGATGGTGTCGTGTGGGAGACATTGTTATTGGTGCAGTCCCTATAATAATACTAATTTTAGAAGACAAAATTTTTAATTTAATAAAGACACATATAACATTATTTTTGTTGTTTTACATGTCAAGTGTTTTAGTTTAGGAATTGTAGAAGTCGGAAATAATATTTTCCTAATATTTTTAAATTAATATATTCAGTAGCGGCACATTTTCCAATATTAAAAATCGGAGAAAATTGTTGTTAAATTTAAAGTCCAAAAACATAATTTTACTAATTTTAAAAGCTTCACATAATATATCTTTTTAATTTTTAAATCAATAAAGATAAAGTCGAAACTGTTTTAGTAATTTTTGAAGCCTAAGATGTCATTTTACTGATTTCAGAAGAAAAAGCTAATATTTTTTTTTTAATTTTTAAACTTATGAATATCAATGGCGTATTCAAAATACTGTAGTAAAGTTTTTACTTTATCTAGATATTTCTGATTTCGTCTCCGTTTTGAGGAGGCTTCTGCCCTAAAGCTCCATTCTAGGTTAGAACCTTGGGTGCGTCCATGATGCATAACATAGTTTTACAAAATATGGTGATTTTTTTCAGGAACCTTGAAGGATTAGTAAAAATTTTTGTTTAATCCAAATATGTATCTAATGTATAAATTATTCTTATTTTGGATTTGTGCAAAGTTAAATCTAAACAATTTAATGCTTGCAAATATTTAATTTGAATCTTTTTGCCGAAACAAACACAGGAAAACTTTATTATTGTGTCATTGATAAAAACATGCAAAAATGTAAATATTTTTAATAAAATTAGGCGCACCGGATTGTGAAAATATGCAAAAATTAAATAAATACACTTTTTATTTTCAAGGCTACCTTTCCAGATAACATAAATTCTAATATTTTACGTTTGTTTATAAACAAAATCTAAATAATAATTCACTTAAATTTTTTTACTTTCACTTGATTCTAAAATAAATCTGAAGATTAATAACTTCCTTCGGGTGCAATCTTAATTTATCTGACCGATCTTATCAATAAATCTGACCGCAACAATTTAATTATTTCTGTCTGCACTTGAATTATTGTTTATAAAACAGTTTATATTTCGAGAAGGCTGCATTTAATTAATTTTTGAAAAAATTCGAGTGATTCAACTGGATGATCAACATTGTAGTGTTTATTACCTGTAATTGTAAAGATAATGTATTGTTCTTACGCTCACTGGTGTGGAATTTTAATTACAAATTGATGTATTGTGAAAGAATTAAAAGTGAGTGTTTATAGCATCCGAGACATGCCAGTAGGCTTTGTGTTAAAAAAAAAATATAAAATTGTTTTTTAAGTATAGAATTTTATTTTGTCTGTTCTTCAAAATCAAAGCATGTTGTGTTTAGCTGTGTAAGTCAGGTTAAATTCTGTCAACATTTCAAAATTATAAGTTGAAACACATTAATTTCAAGTTGATTTCATTTTACAGAGTTAATATCAGTCGCATTGTATCACAAATTTTTAGTTGCTTTTTAATTGCTTTTTTCTTTGTGTAGCAGTTTTGTAGAATTAAAAAATTGCTGTTTTATTTTTGTTTCGTATTTTTTACTTCAAAAATGACGAATTTAGTGAAGTTTTGTGATGACAGTGTAAGAATCTTTTGTTAGAAAATACTAAGAAGTTGTCTGTAATTTTGAAACAAAAACCTTGATACCTTAAATTAAGATATAAAAATATTTGTTAAACTAAATACTAAATACAAAATGGCAGTTAATTAATAGCTATTTATTATACAAGTGTCTTATAAGGCAACTAAGTCACGAAAGAAATGTTTAACCACGAGAGTTTGCTGAATCAGAGTCTTACACCGGACACAGTATGAGACGCACATCAGCGAGTTTATTGTCCAACGCTGGAGCCGATCTTGGTATTGTCCAACGTCATGGCCGATGGAAGTCGACAACCGTGGCACAAGCGTATGTCGAAGAGTAAATTTTGAGCAAAATAGACATTGCTAAGAAGATACTGGGTGGAAATTCAGAAACAGAAGGCAATGTTGATGTAAATACTAAAAAGAAAACTTGAATAAATGTGAAAACAACATTAAAGTGACAAAAAATGAAGCAAATAAAGTTATATCTTTTAATTTAAATGTTAAAGTAAATCTCAACAAATGATTTCATCTAAGATTCCTACTTCTTATAATTGTAATTTTATGTATTGTATTTTTGATATTCAATAAATTGTTCTATTTTCTGTAAACTGTTCAATTATATAAAACCAGTTTTATTAATGATTCATAAAACCACTTGTGTTTTATAGACCCCATAATTCAATCAAAAACATCATTTTTATAACGTCATAATAAAGAGGTGTTGAATAAAATAACAAAAACTGTCTCAAATTTAATTTGCAAGATTCTAAACAGATACATCGACAAAGACAAGTTTAAAAATGCTTTAAAAAGGGAAATAAATCATCGCCTGTTTGACGACATTACGACTCTATAAATTTAAATATAACTTCCATTTATCCCTTGGATAAACACAGTTCCAATTATATCGTGTTAGCCCCAAACTCTCATTTTACTTTCGTTTTCTTTTTTAAATATTTTCGACTAATTTTAGAAGTATGAAAGTCATGAGTAATGCGAGAAAGATTTTAACAAGACTTGAGCCAACTTACGTCTGAATAACATAAATTTGGATCAGTTCTAACAGGTAGTTTCAAAATTTTTTTTGCTTGTCTGGTTTAGAACAAGTGTGTTTTATTTCAAATCAAAACTAAATCAATTTTTATTTTTATCTCGAGTATGAGTAAGTACTTCGAATTTATTCCATATGTTCAAGATTTATCAGTCAATAATTTTATATTATGTAATAGATGTTCTTGTTCAAATTCTTGAACACTTGCTAATGATTTTAATTTGTAATGACTAATAATAAATAGAGTCGTCAGATGCACCAATTATTTTTTTTTCTTAAAGCAGTGTTCTTATACTATTCCAAACCAATTTTGGCGTAGGTACCTGACTTTAAAGTCAAGTCCACGTTTTATTACTACTACAATAAAGAGTAGATTGTTATCAAACTCAAATAATTTATGGTCGTTAGACTCTTAGATAGCATCTGAGAAAACCGCTTAGGACAGGTCAAATCTACGTAAAAGTGATGACAAATCTGCCTGTCCTGGACGGTTTTCTTAGATGGCATCATAAATTACTTACATTTGGTAACAATACGATCTTTATAGCACTAGTAATAAACAGAAGACATGTCTTTAAAGTCAGAAACGCCAGAATTTGGAATAATATGCATCGATATTGCTACCGTTCCAAATAATGACTGTCTATTACCTGGTAAATAGAAGCTTTCTGAAAAGTTGTCTTATCAGACGTTCTTCATTTACAGATCGTCTTCAGAAATGATATATATCTATGAACGAAACTGCTCCTGCCGTTGTCAATCACCCTAATCTGCTTGCTCGATTCGCGAAAGAATGTATTAGTCACTAAGACGTTATGAGTGCTGAATTGTCAATTCTGTTATAGTTGTGCTGCGATTTCGATAAGCCAGTAAAAGTATTCTTTACGCTCTGTATGCCATATAGTTACAAATTTGTTGATATTTTAGTTACAACCGTTTGATAACATATTTACTTACTTTGAGGGCAGTGGAACCTGCTCTTTATTAGCGTTCTATACAGCGTATAAGCAGATTGTTTTTGTGTAGTCAAGAACGGAAAAATAGCCAATGACTAACTATTACATACTATCAGTTGTTATCTAAGAATGAATAATAATTTATTAAAACGTTTTCCTTTTTAAATTATTAGTGTTTTTTTTTTGTTTTAGATGCAGTAACGGCCAACAGTAATGCTTTTTATTTTATTTTGTTTTGTGTAGATATCTTTGAGATTTATCAAAATAAAATATATAAATGTAGTCTACCTGTTACTTTTCATTGTTGTTTCTGCGTTTGCTTTATTTTTGTTTTTCCAATTATCGGTATTTCGTAATTTTGTTAAAATAACGTTTAGAACATTTCTGTTTTTTATTTATCCTGCAAAGGCTTAGTTCTGCTGAACCAAGGTAATCGAGGTTCTACTGTAATCTAAAATTCTTTTTAAATATGACATTTTTTTAAATGTAAGACGCAGAGAAAAATTGATAGTGATTTCTTCAATTTTGTTTTAACAATTTTTGGTACCTTAATTTGCGCTCTATCAATGTAAATTTAAAAAAATATATTTAGGCAATTTTGTGTCTAAAGTTTCTCTAAAAAAATAAAGCAAACACAGTTTACCAGTTTTTTATGTCACTTTTAATTGTTGTTTTTTGTTTGTTTAGTTTTTTGTAATTTGCGTCTTTAAAGAACCCATTATCGTACTCATTTTGCTTGCTATAAGTATTAATGCTTTTATAAGCCAAATTAGTTCAAAACCAACAGTTCTAGGCGAGAGATGGCGAGAAAAAACTACGTCATCGAGTTTCAAGCTGAATTTTCTTGTAGAGATAGTTCATTCAAATGTTTTAGAAAGAGTGGTCAATCACAATACACGTTTTACGTAATGACCGCATTTTTGTTATCTATCAGAGTTTTACGCATGAAAATTAAAATATCGCAAGTACATATTTCTTTAAATAAGAATGACAAAAGTGTCAAAAAGAGATGAAATACAATTTATTTGTATAGCTAACCGTCTAAAAACAAATTTATTTCTATTAGTAAAATTTTACTTCTGCCTAATTAATTCAACAAATCGCACATTCTCAAATTTTAAATTTGATCTACTGCTCTATTTGCCGCAAGTGATCAGTTGATTAAGCGATTGGTGGTAAGACAAATAAATGTTTTTTAAAATAATTAACTAATAAGACCATTTCTTCAAAATATTATTTTTACAACAGTTAAGAAATATTAAATTCTCAGGTTTTAAACACTGTATTTGGTTTATTTATTAAATTTTTTTAAAGTTTTTTAACATATCTTAATTCGTTTAACTAAAATCTTAATTTTCTGTAATTAGATCACTCAGAAAAGCATGAAATAGATCTTAGAATTTTGTCTGTTTGCAGGTACCTACCTAAAATAGTTTACAGAATAACTTGTAAAAATCAATTGTGGCTTTATTTTACCACCAATCGGTTGACACTTACACCTGAATCCGTGATGTTATAAATTAAGCTCTAGGCAAGTCAGGTCAGGTCAGCTTTTTTAAAAATGCAAAACTACTCAGTGTTTTATAAACATTTAAGTACTGAAAGCCAGAAACAATTGATTTATTGTATAGGTTTATAAATTTGCTATTAATAACTTAGTACTTCATCAAAATTTTTACAAAATAATGGTAATAACGGTGTATTTAACGGAATTTCCTACCACTTCACCTTAATATCAGATCCATTGTCTTGTTTTTGAAATTGAATTAAACCAGAAATAATTTACTCGATTTATCATTACAACAATTAATCTTTCCAGCGGTTTCTGGTGTCGTTTCTTATCACCGTTTAGTGTTTCAATTTCGTCAATTGATTTCGTGTTAACATTCGATGACTAAAATTTGATGAAAAATCTAGCACGAGATGTTATATTTACCCAGAATTTTTCTTATCATTCCCGAAACAATATTTTTCGTGTTTGAATGTTGATAATAACAATTAATATTTGAACACTGTAAAGAATTATTATTTTTATACGGGATGGTTGGGAGTAGGCAACCGCTGTGCTAACCAGGGATTACCTTAGATCTCAGCAAACTTTGCAGCAGTTGTTGATTGTAGTTGGCTGTGACAACTTTGTATCAAGTGATTAAGGCATCGAGGCGGCGATCGACGCTCCGATTGTTGTAAGTCGGCAATTGTTTTCACGCGCTTTATTTAAATTTTCAAAAAGTCAAAATTGTGTTTTTTTAAAATTTTTTATTTTAAAAAATTTGTGATTGGGTTTCGAGTTTGGTGTTGTCAAACAACTGAAGAATTTCTTGTTTGCAAACGTCATTTGATAAATTATCGAGATTATTGTCCAAGTTGACCGGATAACGGGTGTATTGTATCGACATTTTTTCACAATTTTCTTATCTTGTTTCACAATGTTTGTTTATATTAATTCCTATGCAAATTAGGTGGAAGGCTAAATGCTCTATTTGCATATTTAATACATTTTATTTGACAAGTGTGGGCCATCATTTTGATCCTAAATTACTCATTTAAGCCTTGTAGAACACTATTTTTAAAAAATAAATAAATTCAACGAAATCGATCGTGCACTAAAAATAAATTCCAATTAAATGCTTATTGGAAGCAGGTATTCAAACCATGCCAAAATATCTCACCTCCTTCATTGTGTTAATCTAAAATTAAAATTTACCTTTACAACGCCCAAAATATTTGAGTCATTTTTAATATTAGAGTGCAAATGTCTAACTATTTATGATTCACTTTTGTTGTTTTTTCACTTTCTGCAATTTTACTACCGAAAGATGTTTTACTGCGGATAATTTATTTATAGAAATAAGTATAATATGCAATAAAATATTCGTGTCATTAGCAGTGAGTATCTGATTTATTCGAGGTTTATAGCACAATGTATGCAGAGTGCATTTACGTAACCTTTGAATTTTTTATTTTCGAATCAATTCAGACAACAGTTTAGACAATTAAATTTCGTTTATTTTATCATTTATTATGTTTATGTATCCGTTGAGATCACTATAAAACCATCAAGCAATTGTAGTGGCTTATTTATGTAAAGAAATATTGCATGCCAATGTAAACTTTCGATTAAAAATCAACAAAATCGTTAAAAATCTATTTTGATATCATCTACTATTGTTTTCGTTTCCTGCGATTAAAAATATTTTTAAAATCTTTTATGTAACTCACTTTTAAAAAATCGGAATACCACATCCGCTCTGATTTTTGCTTTGGGAAGTTGCGGTTGAAAATTTAAGTTTTTTTTTTACGTGACATAGAGAAAATATGCCACGAATAGGATTTTTACTCAGACTATTCAGCAGTGGAGTTTGCTCATTGTTGCAATTAATACGCATTTGCATATTTCAAGAATGCTTTCATTGTCTGTTTCAGAAAAAAATTAAAATACGGCAATAAATTAGATTAATATAAACTCTTGAATAGTTTTGTTTTAACGGTAGATAATGGAAAAATGTTTTTTACTTTTTATGTAGTAACTCGTATTGTTTTAGTTTCTTAAATCTTCTTGTTGGATCTTCTTGGTGTGTTTAAATGAAAATTGGTAATAAAACACCCACCAACATCAAACTTCTTTACTTGATACGACGCACGTAAAAATTAGTTTTAATTCCTACCTGAGGATGACAACATTGTTGTCGAAACGTGCGTCGTATCAAGTAAAGAAGTTTGGTGTTAGTGGATGTTTTATTTCCAATTTTTATTTAGTTTCTTAACTGAATTAATTCTGAACTGTTCAACAAATTGAATATATAATTTTGTTTTTTCAGAAAAAACAAAATTTTTGTAGCTAAAAAAATTAAAAAAGACTATATTTGTCAAATTGAAATGAAACAATTTGTTATTTATCTAGTCATGTATTAAAATATAAAGTATGTTACTAAAAAAATGTTGTTATGATTATTCTCGGGCTGTTAAAATTTGTGTGCAAAACTAAAGTACATATTACAGTGAGAAAAAATTTATTATTTTGTAATAAAAAGTATATACATGTTAGCGTGTTTTTACAGCTGCATTCCGCATCCTAACATCCATCTTCTCCTATCTAAAAGAACGTAAAAAACACCCATTAGCACCAAACAATTTCACTTTGCACGACGCACGTTTCAACAACAAAGTTGTCACAGTTTAATTCCCCACCTGAAGATGACAACAAGTTTCGAGTGTTGTCCGTGCAAAGTGAAATTGCTTGGTGCTATTGGGTGTTTTTTACGTTTTATTCTACACACCAAGAAGATCCAACAAGAAGTTCTTCTATCTATACAATTTTCTTCGTGTAAATTTCGTTTTTTCATGGCTTCTGTTATATCGCTTTTCTATTTTCTGCTTGGTCGTCCCTTTTTTTTTCTTCTGGTTGGTCTCCATTCTATACTTTCCATACGTTTTACATGCTTATATTATCTTAAACTTCTAGTTTCTATAGCGTCGGGTATAGTTACTATTCCTGCTTCTATTTTTTCTCTTATTTGTTCGTTTCTCACTCTGACTTTCAGTGGTATTTTTATTTCTGTTGCTAGTAACTTCCTTTTGAGTGTAGTTCATGTTTCAGCTCCATATATTATAATGTTTTTAACTACTGTTTTTGGCCGTCGAGTGTGTTTAGCTATCTGCTTACTCTATAGTACCAAATTTATAGTGTTTCTCGAGAACGAGAGTTTTTTCGTTCTCTATCTCGTTCTCGTACAAAAACGAGAGTGAGAGCAAGAACGAGAGTGTGTGGATTAAACCGAGAGCAAGAGCGAGAGCTAGGGTAGCCGATACGAGAATTCTCGTTTCTGTTTTTACTTTTGGCTAAAGAAAACTTAAACAAAAATTACGCATAAGTTTAAAATGAAAAATACTTTAGAAACTTTATTTAAACATTATATTTATAACCATATCTGATCTTTCAGATTACATTTTGCTCAAGAGTTTAGACAAAGAAGATATTTGCTGGAATCATCATTTAAACGGCTTCTTTGTTTTCTTATTATTAAGGCAGCTCGAGAGAACAATCTCTCAACGGGAGCGGAGGTTGCATTTATTGCCAGAAAATTCCTTTCTATTCGCGTTAAATTGGGATAAGTATCGCTGCACTTTTTCCAAAATATTAAAATATTTTGATCTTTTAAAGATTTTTTCACAGCTAAAGACTCATCAATTTCTAATTTCCAGTGCTTTTCTTATCGACAAGATTCTTTTTCAAAAAGAGAAGCGAAGTCAAGGTCGTACTTATTATGAAGTTGTTTAGTTAACGTTTTATTTCTTGTTTATCTGCTGTTACCTCTACATTTGTATTTTTCTCTTCTATGTTGCTAATCGCTTGACAATATTTCGATTTAAAAATGTTTTTGAACATAAAATAGGAATAATCTTTCATTTGTTTTCCCCAAGTGATCATGTCAAATGTTTCTAATTTATGACGTGGGTCTAGTATCAAAATAGCTCAATAGATCCAATTGATTTAGTCATAATGTTTCATTAATTTATCTTTTCCTGTCAAGAATGCTGATAACAATATTTCTTCTACGCTGGTTTTTTGTTTTTTAGAAAGCTCTGTTTTAATTTGATCAATTTTATCCAAAAGCATGTTAAATGCTACAATTACCAAAAGTATTGTTACGTAATGTTGACCACATAAAATTTTTGAACACTTTTTGAATGATATTAAATACTTATGAATTGTTGAAACAAGCTCCCACTCACTATGAGATAACTTATATTTTTCCACCATACCTGCATTGCAATAGAGCAATTTTAAAGCTTCTTTTAGGCAAATTGCACTTTCCAACATATCGTGAGTGCTGTTCCATCTAGTTTTAATGTCCAAACATGGTTTTACATAAGACACTTCTACTGTGTCGCAACAATTTTTTAGTTAAACTTGTAGTTGCTCGGATTTTCTTATTTTAATAAAAGTCTTCTGAGTTTAGCTATTACAGTAGAAGTATTACTTTCAATTATTTCCTCCTCACCCTCTTTAAAATCTTCCATTTCTTCGACGGTGTCTGATTCGTCGAAGTCTTCACCTTCTTCTTCGTTTCTTAACAATTTCAGTATATCACGTACAGCAAGGTTTAAAATGTGTTTAAAGATTTTTTGAGTCAAATTCAATTTCCTGCTTATTTATTAGAATTTTCGGAAAGTTGAGAGGGAGAAGTAACCAAATCTCGACCATCGAGAGCGAGATCGAGAACGCATTTTTAAAAATTTTGAGAGCGAGAACAAGAACGCTTATTTCTCGCTCTCGTCTCGCTCTTGCGAAACACTACAAATTCAGTTGCCTTGTTGCAATTTTTCCTTGTTAAATATGGCTTTTTTTTTCACATGTATTACATGTTAGTTTGTTAAAGCCGGCAGAAAAGTCATTTCCAAAATTTTATTAATTTATTTGTTCTAAGCGAACTAACACTGCGCTAATGAAGAGTTTTAAACTAGAATGATTTTTATTTAATAAAAAATAAAAAACTGGTAAAATCCAGAAGCCAATTCCGCATTTCAGTTATAAAATATTGCCGTAATTATTTTTAATTAATATTTCTAATAACAAGATTTGTAAATTTACCTAATTTATGACATAATTTTTATTTTTATGTTTGTTTTCAAATTAATTACAATTAATTAGAGCCTGTCATATTACGCGAAAATTAATATTTCCACCTATTTAACGGAATAACCTGAGATATTTACGACTGGTATGTGACGTCACAGTTTTAATAAAACGTATTTGAAAGTGTGAAATATGTGGTAGATATATTTATTTATCTATAGAGATGCCAAAAGCATAAAATAAATAATTTTGTTTCTTACTGGAGCAAACAGACAATTTATTTCGACACTTGTTCTGATCTCTAAAAGTCGCGATGATGTCTTTATTAACTATAGGAGTGTTCAATTTTTCAACAATAATTAAAATTAACCGAGTGACGTCACTCGGAATTTGGGCTTATTTAATATGGTATTAGTGTTATCTTCATCCTGACCTACCTTTTCTCGTATTTACCATAGAAATGTAAATAATCTCGAGTGAATAAAATTTACATTTAGATTGAGTCAATTGTTCAGTTTCAGGCTGCATCAATCATTAGATAACACCAAGATTTGGCTTGAGTTATTGTTTGTAATTAAACAATCGTCCTTGATACCTAACCTTGCGTCTATAAAATCTGCACTAGATCAAGCATTTTATCTGAGAATCTTTTATTTTTACCAGAAGATGTTATTTTTACCTTCTTTATTTTCAATGGGCGTATGGTATTTTTTAACCTAGATTAGATGATGCACTTGGCGTGTCAAAATATTTCAGGGTCTTTCTAACATCGAACCTTTTATAGAAGAGTAGTAAACAATTTGTTAACATCCGCAAATAAATTTGAAACAGGATTAATTTATCGAAAATATATTTTTGATTTATTGCTGGTAGCTAGTAGAAGGATCGGTTTCTTCATTAATCATGCACTCTTGGGTAATGGGGGTGACGTCAGGACTAACAATTATGTCACGAAAAAATTATAAACAAAGTCGCCTTGTCATTATTTATTTACTTCAATTGGCATGTTGAAGAGATGGTCTGGAAAAATTTGACTGTAATTAAAATTTTAGGTCAGGATAATGATATGACCGAAATGATTTAGTGCAAGTAGCATTTGACAGCCAACATCCGTTCGAAAATAATTTTTAATTGAACCGTAAAGTAATGAAATGAGGAAAAGTTACCAAAGTCTCATAAAACTGTACCATAAGTTACAAAGTAAAACTCAGAGAAAAGTAATCCAGATACAAAGAGAAAGGTAAAGATCTTATAATATTTCGCCAAGAGAAACTTTGAATTGGTTTGGTAGTTTTTACCAAGAAAAGAATATTAGAGGATAGACGCTCAATTCTTTTTAAGGAAAAATTACGATGCATTAAAAAATATAGATAATATGTAGGTGTTGTTTATTGAATTCCATTCCTGTATGATCTAATGACAATGATTTAATTTTAGAAAAATTATATTCTTTTGCTCTTTATTTAATATTTTTTTATTTACAATAATGTAACGACAATTTTGGGAAAACAAAAACTCGAAAAAAGTGTCCAAAAATAAAATCAAATCTTAAAAAAAACTTTGAAAATATACTTTATAAAAAATTTAGAAGAAATCTAAAGCTCTAAATTATATAAAATGTTCGAGATTTGAGAAATCCGAATATATAGATAATTCCAAAAATATTATGTAGGAATATAAAAAAATATCAAAATTAAAAAAAAATCAATAAAATATATAATTTTGAAAATCTACAAGTGCCTTAAAAATATGATCAAACAAGTTACAAAAAAATTATAAAACCAAATTAGAAAAGAAGTTAAACATTATCTTCTATTCTGAAACGGCCTCCAATAGCTGGAAAACTGGGCTTTGTGCTAAGTTCGGTCTTCGTAATTTGCTCTTCTTTTTAGTTTTGTTTTTATCTCATTAATCTTTTTGTTAAAATCTGTTTTTCATTATTTTTTTTTATTTATTTTTGACTTTTATTTGTATTTTATCAACTTTTTCCTCCCAATTTTCTTGAGCTTCAAAAATTTTTTCGAATTCTTTTCTCACCTCTGATACGTTACTCTAAAAAGCATCTTCCAAACTGTCAAATTTTTCGAAAATATTCTTTTGTCTTTCAGGTGATCGTTTTCCGAAGCTTTCTAAAAGTTTTTTGCTTTTTTATTTCCAGTTGTAGTTTTTTATTTTTCTATACAGTTTTTTTTCTTCCAACACCTTCTAGCGTTCTTTTCTGTTGTCTTTCTTTTTTTCCTAATTGTTGTTTATCAAGCTCTTTTAGACTTGTATGTCGTTCTTTCTGAAGTTTTTCTAGTAGATGTGTTTTTCTAATTGTCGTTTTTCAAATTCTTCTTTTTCTTTCTTTTCCTAAGTACTTTCAAAATCTTTTTTTGTGTTTTTGGAATTGATTCTTGCGTTTCCAAAACCTTCTTTTGTCTTTGTTCTTTCAAAAAAATTTTTTGCTCTTTGAATGTATGTTTCTTTTATTCTTTTACTTTCAAATGCCGTTTCAGACTTTTGTAAAATATTCTTATGTTTTTTCAGAATGATTTTCTACATTTTTAGAACCTTCTTTTGTTTTTTTTTTTCGCAAAGTAGTTTTTCAATGTTTTTCGGATTTTTCTAATATTTTTTATTGACTTCGAATCTTAATTTTTCTATTTTTTTTAGAATTTTCTGTTAGTCTTCTTTTTTTGCCTTGTTTCTTAAGCTCTCGTCATAATCTGATGTGCTCTCAAAAAACTAAAAAACTGCGTTCTTTTTCTTTCTTATTCTATTCGTTTTTTTATTTCTGTTTTAAATTATACCTTCACATTAGCTATAAAATTTTGTTTATTTATTACCTGTTAGATTTTTTGAAGATATCTTCTGTTCCTCTAGGTAACTATCGTTTATTAAATCTTTCTAAAAGTATTTTTTTGTTTTTGTTTTTTTTTCAATTGTAGTTATTTTATTTTCTTCTTTAACTTTCAGAATCTTTTTTATTTTTCCAAAAACTTACTTTTTTCTATCTTCTTGTTGGTGTGTTTAAATGAAAAAAGAAAAGTAAAACACCCACTAACACCAAACTTCTTTACTTGATACGACGTACGTTTCGACAACAAAGTTGGCATTTTCAGGTAGGAATTAAAATTTTTCGAATTAATTTGTTGATACCTTGTCATTTTAGATCCAAGGAATACAAACAAAATATTTACAAAATATAAAAAACAACGATCTTAATAAAATGGCTAAAATAATGAAGTTTAAAAGATTATGTTGTCAGATAATTTTTTAAACAAAATTAACAAGAAATCTATTTCTTAAAATGAAATAAACTCTAGATTAATGGTTGCAAAAGGACTTATATTAATTAAATAACAAATAATTTATAGTAAAAATTTCTTTCAGATGTAAAAATATAAGTAACCAAAATTGTATGTCTGAGATGTTGTATGTTGAGAACTGAAAGAAATAGATTTTTTGAAACATTTTCTAAATCGCTACTAACCCTAAAAAAAATCATTTGTACCATTTTGTTAGTCTGCGAATTTTGGAACAGCTCATATAATAAAATGTATCAAAAAGAGCCAAAAAAATCTAAATAATCTAAAATGACCAAAATCATAAATCAAAAAGCTTTGTTGAATTTATAAATAATGTGAATCATTAAAATTTAAAAATCTAAAAAACTTTTAATCTAAAAACTCAAAAATTTTCAAAATATTGAAACTCTAATTTCAAAATAATTTATAGAAACTTTAGAGTATTGTTTAAGAAAATTAGAAAATATGGATCTTCAAGAAAAAGAATTTGCAGAATACATAATAAAATTTTAAAGATATAAAGCATCTAATAAATTATGTAAAATTTTATAAAAATTATCAAATTTTTTTCCAGATGTAGATTTTGTAATTAAAGAGAGGTTCTTTTTAGAGAATCTACAAATTTTGGTGAAATTGTTTGTTAATTTACTTTACACATCAATTTGAAACAATACAATGAAGGTAATAATTAATGCAAATGAAATTATGTAAGAGCATTAAATCAGGAACGGTTTGTTAAAAGTAGTAAAACAGAATACAAAGCGCGTCTTAATTGAGTCATTTACCAATGTTGTAACCCACCATAAAATGATGTCACATTTTTGTTTATTTACAATTGTCCAGCTGCAAAAAAATGAAAACATCCTTCAAAATTTTTGCACCATTTAAATACCAATTTTTCAAATCCCATTTCCATACTGACCCGATTCGAAATGCAAATCCTCAGCCATGACATAGGTGTAAATCCAAGGCCAGAAGTCTCTCTTTGCGAGTCTTTGAACTGCGTAATGGCATATCAAGTTAAAAATACGCAGCACAAGCATAAATTGCAATACATTTTTAAATTAAAATAGGGCAAAGCAATTTATTATCAGTCGGATTTAGAGCTGTTTTGACGGCTCCCACACCTATAACCAGGTGTGCATTGAGAATTAATTAACACATTCCTCACAATGTCAAAGACACGTGTTATTTTTCTTCCCAGATGGCTTTGCTGAATTGGATCTTTGCCCTTTTGGCAATCACTGTACTAGCCCTATCATCCGCCCAACTCTACGATGATCTCCGAGGTCCCTACTGCCAAAAACGCGGCTGTTGTCCAGGCCGCCAAGATGAGTGTTCGGTCCCTATTTTAGGTAATTCTAGCTAACGCTCTAACACTTGCCAAGCTTTGGTATTTCTAAGCACTTGGCAGAAAGAGCTTTATTCCAGGTAATAACGAAGTTCTTTCTACTGAAGGTACTTTATGTTACTGCGATGATTTCTGCAACCGGACCAGAAACGACGATTGTTGTCCAGATTTTTGGACTCACTGTAAAGGACTTCCACCACCAACTGATGCTCCATCACCACTAATAGCTTGTACGTATGAAGGAAAAGCGTATCCAATAGGAAAACAGATTAAAAAGAATTGTAATATATGGTAAGTGGTCAAAATTTTTGAACTGGTTAAAATTCTTGTGGTTAGTAAATGCGAAAAAATGGGAATGAGAGGAGACATGCTTTGCGAACAACACCAGTGTCTTATAGAAGCGTCAATAACTGAAGCAGTGAATAGTGACTATAGTAGTTACGGTTGGACTGCTTCAAACTACTCAAAATTCTGGGGACATAAACTTGAAGAAGGCATAAAACTTAGATTGGGTACTTTACAACCTCAACGGTTTGTTATGCATATGAACCCAGTTAGGAGAATCTACGACCCGTATTCTTTGCCTCGTGAGTTTGATTCAGAAGTTAAATGGCCTGGTTGGATGTCACAGATTCAAGATCAAGGCTGGTGTGGCTCCTCCTGGGCTATAACTACAGCAGCAGTAGCTTCAGACCGGTACTGCCTTACTTACTCAAAAATTTCGTTTAATTTTTGTGTTTCTAAAGGTTTGCGATTTTGTCAAAAGGCCACGAAAAGGTCACTCTTAGTGCCCAACATCTTCTCTCGTGTGACAGAAGAGGGCAACAGAGTTGCAATGGAGGGTACTTAGACCGAGCTTGGTCTTACATTCGTAAATTTGGATTGGTTGATGAAGACTGTTTTCCATACACTGCCACTAATGAAAAATGCCGAATTCCAAGACGAGGTGACTTAGCCACTGCCAGATGTAATCTTCCAGTTCTTGTTGACAGGAGGTCAAAATATAAAGTCGCTCCTGCTTATAGAATCGGGAATGAAACTGATATTATGTATGAAATTTTCCATTCAGGACCTGTTCAAGGTACTTTTTCTTTTTTTGGAGTTCACGTGACTAATTTCACTATTTTACCAGCAACAATGAAAGTCTACCATGACTTCTTCACTTACAAGAGAGGTATATACAGACATACCCAAATTTCAGCAAATGACAGAACAGGGTACCACTCGGTGAGAATAGTAGGTTGGGGCGAAGAGTACACTCCTGAAGGTCCCAAGAAATTCTGGGTACGTTGTACTACTGTTGTTTTTTCGTTTTTAATTTGTTGTTTACAGAAAGTAGCAAACAGCTGGGGGCCTGAATGGGGCGAGAACGGGTACTTTAGGATCCTGAGAGGGTCAAACGAATGCGAAATCGAGTCTTTTGTTTTAGCAACTTGGCCCGAAGTCGAAAACAAGTTGCTTTTACGTAATGAAATTTAAGTGCCATTGTGTTCATCTCAAATAAATGCCATTTTACTTCGTAACTGCCATGTTATGTGTTCTGACAAATTCGCAATTTTTTATTTATTGTACAGTGACGACGAACAATAATGTCTATTTATCTCCGATTCAAATTTAAATTTATGTTTTATTTAATACGTGAGCTCGTTGTCACCTCGATATTACAATTATTTTATTACGTGTGAATACTAATGATATCTGGATGTTTAATGATGTAATTTGTAGCCACTGTAAAAAATAATTTCTATATACGCTGTTAAATCATCATTTATTTTTATATGTTTCAAATATGAATAAAATTTTAACAAATTCTTTGTTTTCTCTTACCTCAGACTATTCAAAAACAATAAATTTAAAAAATGGGATAATGTAAATGTCATGGTTTTACTGAAGCCTCGAGACAATTTAGAGTTTAGGTAAAAAATCGAAATTATTGCGACACTGAAAATATTGCTTATTTCAACCAGAGACTTGACAGTAATGGTGCTAAATGGGTGCCATGGGACTGTTAAGGCAATCACGACCGTGTAAAATAATTTATGGAGAGCAAGCATGATTATGTGGCGTCAAATTCTCGAAATGGTTTATTTTACCTGTCATAAAAATGAACACATAAAAAAAGAAAAACCAGTAGTCACAGAAAGATATTTCTTTTTATTAACTTTTGTTTTTAATATTAGAGGTTTGGAGAGGTAATTCTTACCAATTTTTGGAAAATAAGCTTATCAGAAATCTTAGAATAAAATGACTTTTATTTTTGAAAATTTTAAATTGATAATTCTCAAAATTTCTGATTTCTAGAATCTCAAAAATCTGAAATTAAGACAACCATAAACAACTTTTTGTTGTTGTTACTGTTACCTTTTCTGTTTCTTTCCGCGATCAATATTTTGTTTGTACCCACGCGTCTCTCTGGGTTACCAGTCCCAGTCCCACACCAACCATGGACAAGCTAATCCGTCCCGTTTTCACTCTCGAACTCAATTTCAAAATAGTTCCTGGTCTTGTTACTATAGGAAAATACGACGGGACCCATCCGTGTCTCACAGCTGCGACCACAGCTGACAAGGTAACCCAACCCCCAGCACCCTCAATTAACACCCATCAAGGTTCTTATCCACAGCCCTCACCGGAAAAACTCTAACACAGTCGGAAGAGTAGTCTGGTCGGAATCAAATCGAGAAATTGCAACTCTGAATATAAATCAATCAATAACAGCTCTAACTGCTGGAATTTTATTACCAGACGACGATAAAGATGTTTTGATAATCGGGAGTGAAACCCATATTTTGGCTTATCATGTTCATGATAACAAGGATATCTTCTACAAAGAGTGTCCTGATGGGGTTAAAGCGATGACTTTGGGGAGTTTTAAAGATGGGAAAAACCAGATTGTTATGGTAGGAGGGAATTCATCAGTGCATGGGTTTGACCATCAAGGGAATGAAATTTTTTGGACAGCGGTTGGTGATGTTGTTACTGCGTTAATTCTGATGGATTTTAACAAAGATGGAAGCAATGAAGTATTTACTAAAAACATTTTTAGGGCGTATTTTTAATCAAAATTTTAGTTAATTGTGAGTTCTGAAGATTTCAAAATTCGGGTTTTCAAAAATGACCAAATTATTAGTGAACAAGTTGAGACGGAAGTTGTGACTGGTCTTGCAGTCCTTCCAGAAAATCGGTTTGCTTACTCAGTTTCAAACGGAACTGTGGGAGTCTACGAACAGGATATGCGTCTTTGGAGAGTCAAGGTTCAAAATTTCTGTTTTAGACTATTTTTCTAAATTAAAATTTTAGTCAAAACACTTCGCTATTTCTATGCAATGTTACGACTTGTTAGGGCAAGGATCAACCCAGTTAATTACAGGCTGGTCAAATGGTAAAATTGATTGTCGATCTATTACAACAGGGGAAGTCCTTTTTAAAGACACTATGAATTCGGGAGTTGCAGGAGTAGTCGAAGGAGATTACCGGTCAGTTGGCAAAACTGATGCAATTTGTGCTTCAAGTGAAGGAGAAGGTTTAGTATTTTGATTTTTTGACAAAAATAATTGTTTTTGAAGTTCGAGGGTACACAACGACTAAATCGTTATCGACACCACCCCAAGCTGGTGTGGAACAGGATAAAGTAAGAGAGTTGCTTTCAAGAAAACAATCTTTGCTTTTGGAGTTGAAACATTACGAAAATAACACGAAATACAACGAAAATGTTTATAATCAAATGGAGAGTTATGAAAGTAACGGAGTGATTCCAGCAAATACAAGATTACAAATTGGAATTACTACAAGTGAAGAAAAGTCGAAAAATGTTTGGGCAAAAATTGAGCTTTCTTAAAAATTAATTTTTGTTTTTTTGTAGAACCAAGTTGAAATCTACGTTTCTACAAACAACACAACTATAATTAGAGCGGTTATAATTTTCGCGGAAGGGATTTTTAAGGGTGAGACTCACGTAGTTCACCCTCAACAAGCAAAACTCGGTTCTGATATTCTCATTCCTTTGGTTATTCCACGAGATACGCCAGTAGATATTCACATCAAGGTATTATAACGGCATAAGTTACAGAATTATAGCGAGTTTTAGGCCTTGGTGGGCTACCCCAACAGTGTCCAGTTCCACGTTTTTGAAATAACACGACAACTCCCTCGATTTTCGATGTACTCTCTCCTCACAACTTCAACTCCTTGTGACAGTTTCGTCGAATTCAAAATCAGTGAGAGACTTCAGAGAATTTGTATGTGGCTTAACCAGAACTTTCTCTTTCCGAATGATATCGAAGCAGAGGGTCAAAGCTTGAAGCTTCATTTGAAATGTCTAAGAGATGGCTCGGTCTTGACTTTGGCTTTTGATTCTTCGGGAAAAACCCTTTTCTTTACAGAAAATATGTCGTTAGCTGCGGATTTAGTCCAGTCTTTGGCTGCTTTTTTAAAAATTGAAAGTCTAGAGGTGTGTTTAGTAAAGTTTGGGAAGGTTTTTCAAAAGAGTTTTTAGTCGAAAGTGTCATTTCCGAATGAAGAAGAAAATTTGAAAGTTTGTATGGAGAAATTAGGAGAAATACAAGATGCTCGATTGAGATTAGGGACTGACGTTGCTGATCGGTTAGGCCAAATACGAGCTTTTGTTATCAGAGCGGAAGATAGTCGCCTAAATGATATGTAGGTTTTTGTAAAAAATTAGAAATGTTAAGTTACAATTTTTTTTAGACAAGAAATGCCAAAATATTACAATGAGTTGAATAAACTGAATAAGGAGTTGATTAATAGTTATAATATTCGGTTGAATAATTATAATGAAGGATTGGAAACAATGAAAAATATTAATTCTGTTATTCAAAAGGCTTCACGACTTAGAGGTGAGCAAAAAGCTAAATAGGCTAATCGTTCTTTCTTGCTTGCTTGCTGACTGCTTTTAGTTAAAGCAGACATTACTTTCTCTTATTGTACCTACCTAAATTTAATCGATTTTATTTTAAAAAAACTAAAAACTGAAGTCAAAATTTCTCAGCAAAACTGATCGAACGTAACATTTTTTTTTCAGTTGGACCAAATTCAGCCAGCATGATAAACCACTGCAGAATGGCAATAAAAAACAATAATATTGATGGACTTCTAAAAATTATAAGGACAGGCGAAATGTAATTTTGTTAACACTTGTGATGAAAAGAGCCACTTTACGTCACTAGTTATAAAACGTGTTATAAAAATAAAATTTTGTTTTTTGTTTAACTTGCATAATGTTTGCCAAAACAAGAAATAAATTTTGCAAATTATACAAGTCGGTCTTTTCATAACTGGTTACGTAAATAACTATTGCAGTGTATAAAAAATCCTTTGATAAAAACCACAACTTTATTAAAATAAAATTACGTCTTTTTACAGTCTGATTTTCCCTGTGATAATATCATCATACTTATCTCTAGTCAGTTCTACGTAATCTACATTTTTGGCATCATACAAAAACAACTTATCTTTGATTTTCTCCAAATCAAAACCTTCCTGTTGCAGATCATTTTTCTTCAATTTATAGGTCCCAGTCATAGGAACCGACGTCATAACTCTAACAAAAATAGGAACAGCATACGACGGCAAATTATTCTTCAAACCCAAACAAAACTGCTTCATATCAAGAGTGTTATTCCTGTCAACAATTGCGACCATTCCGGCCCGTCCTTCAGTTCCCGGAATCTACAACCAAACTCTTACCACTCACTTTTACCAACCTCACAACCCTACTTCAACTCCATAAACTATAGCATCACTCAAATCGACAATATTACTAATAACAGCTTCGATTTCGGAAGTTGCGACATTTTCGCCTTTCCACCTGAAAGTATCCCCAGTCCGGTCCTTGAAAAAGTAATAACCCAGCTCGTCCTGGACTAAAATATCGCCGGAATTGAAATAACGGTCCCCTTTTTTGAACACATTCTCAATTAGTTTTTTTTCGGTGGCTTTTTTATCAGCATAACCGGCAAAATCATTGACTGTTTTTTTCGGGTTTACAATACCAACGAAAACACCGGATTCGCCAGGTTGGCACCTCTGGCAAAACCCGTCAGGACCTCTAATTGGCTCTCCTGTTGCCTCATTGCATTTTATTAGAGTGACAGGGTAGAAGACTGAGGCGTACCGAGGCACGAAACCAACAGCACCGACTTTACTATCAATATTAACTGACAAAAAATTAATTAAAACTAAAAATTTTCAAAAAAAATGTTTACTTAGATTAGAGTTGCCTTCTGTGGCTCCATAAAACTCGTAGACTTGTTTCACGTTAAATCTGGTAACGAATTGGTTCCAAATTTGGGGCCGAAGACCATTTCCGATCATTTTTGTAACAGAATGAGGTATATAGCGATCATCTTTGCTATGAGCGGCAAGAATGTATCGGCAAATTTCGCCAATGTACTGAGCGACCTAAAAGAACGATAATTTTGGATCCAAAAATTTGGTTTTTATACCGTGCATCTGTATTTAATACAGTCGACCCAGAAGTACGACGCTGAGAATTTTTTTCTGATCACAACTGTTGTTCCTTTCAAAACGCACTGTCCTACACCTACAATCGCGCCAGCACTGTGGTACAAAGGCAAAGGGTCGTAGATAATATCATTTTCTGTAATTGCAGCCATGTATCTAATACCCAAAGCCATAAACATAAATCTCATATTTGTAATAACTGCAGCTTTAGGTAATCCTGTAGTACCTGAAGTAAAAATAAACAAAAGTTTGTCTTTGGGTCCTCCGTTATTAAGTTCGGAAATTTTCGTGTCTTCTTGGTTTTCTAATTCTTTAACTAGATCTACAGCGTCTGAATCGGTATCAGAATTTTTCGAAAATTGGTACAGTTTGACTGTGGAGATTTTCCCATAAATGTCCTTAATTGCTAAAAATAGTAATCATAAATTGGTCAAAATTTTGGGAAGAAAACCTTTGGCATAATCAGATCCGTAAATCACAGCTTTAGCTTCAGATACTTTAATGGAGTGCGCTAAGGGATCAGCTACGAGATTACTGTTGATCAGAGCCGTAACGACTCCAATTTTGGCCAAGCCTAGCCAGAGTGTGACGTATTCGGGCCTGGATTCGAGAACTAGAGCTACGGCGTCTCCTCTTTTGAAGCCCTCTTTTTTGAAGAAATGTGCGATTTTGTTGCTGTATTTCTCGACCTAGATTAGAAATTAAATGTGGTTGGGGGCGAAGCCCGGACACAGCTTCTGACCTTTACTGTGACGTCACAATCGTGGTCAAAGTAATAAAGCAAAGAAGAGGCTTTTCTTCAGTTAAAGAAGTTTTAAAACAAATAAAAGAATACTGTTTGATAGAGAATTACATTCATAACATTAGTATAACAAAAATTTAACAAAAAAATACTAAACACATTAAGAAAATAAAATAAAAAAATTAAATTTGTACATCGCTGACTTTATTTTAATAAAAATAATATTAAAAAGAAGTTGAAGATGAGAATAAAATTTTGTATTATAAAGACCGCAAAGCAATATTTTTATGATTAAAATTTTAAGCCCTAGAGTCGCTTAAAGATCAGAGAGGGTTTAACAACCCTTCTCAAACTGCTTTTGACATTTAAGCGTCAGTAGAAACTAAATTATCAGATATAAAAATGATTTTTCAGAAAGTTAATTTACTAAAATTTAATTTTCTACAGTTTTTTCTTTAACATTTTTTGTAGTTTTAACTATTAGTGCAGCATTTTAAAATGAAGCCAGAGTGTGACTGTTAGAGTAGTTTACTGTAGTAATGAAATGTTAATTTTTATCTGTTACTTTATAACTGTTATTTATAAACAGTAACAATACTTCGCTTATAAAATAACAGTTATTTCAAGAACAGCTGCTATTTTAAAATTAACTTTTTTTAATAAAACTTTATAAATAACAGCTTAAAAATAACAGTTTAAAATAGCATTCTAAAAATAACAGTTTAAAAATACGTATAACATCTATTTTTAACTGCTATTTTAAAATAACAGTACAGGTAGTAACTGTTATTAAAAATAAAGGTTTTTGCTATCACTAGTTAGGTGATAGTGATTCTTAGAAAAGCGACGATTTATAAAAATTAAAGTACTTTGCTTGAAAAATGTCAGCTTAAACATAAAAATAACAGCTTAAACATAACAGCTACTTTTAATTGTTACTTTAAAATAACAGGAACGCTAGTAACTGTAATATAAAATAACGGTTTCTGCCATTACTAGTTAGATGATAGTATAGTAGTTAAGTTCACATTTTCTGTTAAAAATTTGATTTTTAACTAGTAGAAACCGTACTTTGCTTAAAAAATGACAGTTATGTCAAGTTTAAGCTTCAAAAATAAATAATAAAACAACAAAAACATATTATCTATACAGACTGTTATGGAAGTGTATGCAAAAAATTTAACCATAGATGGATATCACAAAGATAAACAAAATATTTATTTAGCATTTTTGTCAAAAATGCACCCCTACCGAGTTAAAATTAAAAGTAAGTAGACCACGAAAAACCATACCCGCCTATGTGTTAACGCATCGATCAAAACACACCAGAAAAAATCAAGACAAAAATTTACCAAAGAAAAGTGTAAACACAGCTGATTTTAGGTAGGTTAGTAGGGCAAAATAAAACTTTATTAACCCTGTTCATAAAGAGTACGATACACAATAAGGGCAGAAACACTTTCACGTATTATAGTGCTAGTCTACGAATACTTAAATCTGGTTCATCTTCAATCACATAAAAAAATTTTGACTTCATATCAAGATTGTAATCGCTTCTTCGGCGTCCTTCTCGATGATTTGAGGTTGTTACAATACTTGTGAACGTTGGCATCATGGCAATTACACTTCCGGAAAACGTTGGGACAAACGCCGAGCTGCAGACGCATTACCGCGACATAGGACCATATCCATATTAGAAAAATGCACTATTGATATAAATTTATTGTTGCACTACCGCAATTTATTATTAGAATACTGTTGATCATAACGACACAATGTGAAATAAGGTTATAGCCGGTTGCCGTTATCAGTGTTTTTTTCTAGAAAAAACGCACAAGTTTTTACAAGATTAAATTTTTTATCCCTTCGCTTGAACTTGAAAATGCCATCATAAGCGCAGTGTTAAATTAGGGGTTACAAAAATGTAAAATTAAATTTTTGTTATCACAAATAAAATTTGTGAAATTTACATCTTCACAACAAATTAATACACCTGTTAAAATTTTTGCAAATCCATAACACCCTGTATTTCAAAAACTGTTATTATTTTAAAAATAACTGTTTTATAAAGTAACTATTTGAAAGTAACTGCTTAAAAATAACAGCTACTTTTAGCTGTTATTTTAAAATAACAGTAACTAGTAGTAAGTGTCATTAAAAATAACGTTTTTTTTTAAATAACGCTATCATGGTAATTTTTAAAAAGGTGACGATTGAACGACTCGCATTTACTGGTAAAAAATTGATTTATAAAAAACAGTAACAGTACTTTTTAATAATAATTAAATAAAGATTGTTTTAGTTTTAATGTTTTAAAACTATTTTTAGCTTCTATATTTCACCGCTTTGACCACGTTTGTGACGTCACAATTGCTACATTTTGGTTTAAACTACTGTAGACTGTCTTAGAAGTAAAATAGTTATTTATGTGTTTTTTTGACTTGTTAAACATTCGGTTAGTATGGTCTGGACTTTATAGGCCAGACTGTGACTAAACTTCAACTCCTTTATGTCATTTTACACAACTTTTATGTCTTTATGTCAATGGTTGACATTTTATTTTTTCCTATTAACAAATACGTTGCAAATAAATTGTAATCATTTTTTAATTTTTTGATATTTACTGAAAGCAGCTCATAAAGTAAGAATTTAATTCAATTAAAGATAAAATGTAAAATATTAACATAAAGACAGAAAAAAAAGTTTTGGAAAAACAAAAAATTTAAAAAAACAATAAAATTGTAGAGAAGCTTAAAAAAATTTTGTATTTAAACCAAAAAAAATTTTAGAAAAACTTGAAAGACGTAGGTTGCAAAAAAAGAAAGAAATATTTTGGAAGAGCGTAAAAAGTAGTGAGATGAATTTGAAAAAGAGGAATTGGTAGAAAAAGAAATGTAATTGAAGAAAAAAAGATTTTAGATAAAAAGAGAAAGTTTCTAGAAGAATTTGAGTAACGACCAATAGAAGAAAGAAAAAAGAACAAGAAAAGCGGCTTGAAAAAAAAGAGAAACAACGAAAAATTTCAAAAGATCTTAAAAAACTGTTTTTTTAAAAAAGAAAAAGCAGATAAACTTTGACAAAAAGACCAAAAAAATTTGATAATTTAGAAGACACTTTTAGAAAAGACGTCAAAAAAAGTTCAAGAAATGAAGAACTAAAAAATACGAGAAGAACTTAAGAAACATCAATTAGAAAAAAAAGAACAGACAGAGCCTGTAAAATGACCAAAATGGCCATAGCAACGTTTTATTGCCACTTGCCATGTAAAAACTCATTTAACAGATCAGTACACACAAGTATTTAATAAGTCAAAAAAACATAAGCAGTTATTACGTCTTCGTAGGTCCATATTTCGTTTTCGTAATAAAATGCGACTTTTTCTGGGTGCTTTGATGCGAGTTTCGTGAATATTTTTGGCACTGTTTGTTTCGTTTGTTCGTATCTCCATAATTGGAAATTTAAAATAGCAAACCTTACGCCGGCCCTGGAATAAAATTAGACTTGCATTAGAATTTCTTTTTTAAATAAATTCCACTGAAATATGTGCAGAAGGGCAAGGTTACTGTATAAATTTTTTCTATAAACTTTGTTCCGTGGATTATCACGGGTCATTAAGTCAAAACATAGATAAATCATAGAAATAACAAAACATCAGGCACATGTTGAAACAATGCTTTAACAATAATAAAATTATCGGTTATTTAAATAATATGTTTACTGGTCTTCCTAAATTTAAATTTAAATTGCTAACATAGGTTTAATTCAAATTTGATTAAAACGTTGTAATGTAAACACTAATGACATCGCGAAATGAATATTAATAAGTCTTGCTACATGTGTTTTGCATTAATATATTCAACAAAAAAAATGTGAAAAGAGCAACAAAACGAAAAAAAAAAATTATTGCAACTTACCGTACATCTCGTCCTAAAGTTTTATAAATAATATAAATCCATCTATACCTTTTATTAATAAAGAGAAAAATTGACAAAATCACAAGAACTACAGTATAAAACTAGAAAAAAATCAATTAAAACTTGTTAAATTTCGTTGAAGGTGAAAACACCATTTTTAAATTTGTTTACTAGCAAGAAAATTGGATACACATTGCACTTGAAAGGAACTGTACATTTGCCAGTTCTCTTTGAAAGACTGTGATGTAATAAAGTCGGTCATTGTCGGCCACTTTCGAACTGTAAATGTACTACTATCATGATTTATCGCAAAGCGCAAATATTTGATAATAACAAAATTGTTAAAATTGTGGAAGATTACTAAAAACTATATCAGGGGTGAATGTTTCCAAGAAGGTGAAAGGTCGACCTGTATTTTAGGTTGTACAGAGTCAAACTATACCTAGCCGAAACCGGTTTGCAAGGTTTTATTAAAATCGATGTCAATTTTTGTAAAATTATAAATTTTTCAAATTTTATGTTCGATATTAAAAATTTGTTTTCACTTTTTTTTAACGCGCATTTATGAGGTCAATGTCAAGTTCAAGCGAAGGTAAACAAGGCATAAAAAATGATGACGTTACTCTAGAAAACACAAATTTGGAAAAAAATTTGTATATGTCGGTATTTTGAAAGTTTACTTTGAGGTTTTATTAGTTAATAAAAATGTTCAAAAGTTGCAACGATTAAAGCTATTTTGGACAATAATAGATTCAAGTCTGGCCGCTCTAGTAAAGAAAAAAATCAGAGCTTGATAACTCTGTGGACAAGAAAAGATCTGAGCCTTACCGCTCTTGATAGACATAGGTGGAAATTTCAGAAAAAATTCAAAAAATTTTACTGATTTCAGAGGCTAAACGCGGCATTTTTGTTTCTTTTTTATTTAGTAAATATAAGCACCTTGTTTTTTTAAATTTTGAGCAGAAATATTTTAGTAATTAGTAATTTTGTAGGCTAGTGCCAACAATTTACTAATGTGGAACTACAGAGACATAATTTTACTAACTTTAGAAGCCGGAGATAATAATCAATTTTTAAATCAATAATAACATTATGATTTTTAAACAAGATGTGTAGTGACAAAAAAACACAATTATCTAAGATACTAAATGATAACATGTTCATCTACTAGATTTAAGTAAAAGATAAATACAAAATAAATATTTTGTTTATTTTTATTTTAGTTAAACAACATTTTAAACGACACAATTGTTCCATACATCGAAAATATCATTTTGTAATTAATTTTGAAAACACCAGCAGCTGAAAATTCAAAATTTCGGTATTTCACTTGCTCTATCATCAAACAAACTTTTCTTCTTAATAATCTATTTTCTTCAGTGTTTTCCATTGCAATAACCTCAGCCAAAATTTGTAACAAATTATTGCCGTTTTTCTACAGTTGCTAGAAATTCGCTTGCAAGTAATAACAAGAGTTAAGCAATATACCTGAAATTTCTACAATAAAATTATTTTGAAAGTAGAGTGCGTTTCAGAATGATTAACACACCAGTAGGTCATGACTGTGTAAGGTTATTACCAGGGTTCGGCAGGAACGAGCTGATTTTTATTGTTGTAGACCAACTGAATAAAAAACATGCAGACCACTGGATTACGTCGATAAAATACCAGACAATTTGGTCAATAGCTCGCTGTGGCTGAAGCCTGGTTATAACAAATCATAATATACTAAATTATAATAATATAAACAGTTTATTACTAATATCGGGTCGACAACAGTGTAGATTACTGCAAAAATTATTAAAAAAATTGATTTGTAAAAATACCTTTGCTTGGCAAATTTGCAATTCTCAAAGAACTAAAATCTTCGTCAAGTGAATTTTTAAATTGCTCCAGTTGCTTATTAACTTTTACAATTTTGTTCTTAATAATTGTTAAAAAATTGAGAATTGTGAGAATAAAAACAAAAATTGCGTAGTCACCAATAAGAATTACCAGAGTAGCGTCACTGTTAAAAAAATGTAAAATTAGATAAAACAGTGTAAAAATATGTAAAAAAAAAGATTTTTAAATTACTTGTTATTTGAACAATTGAAATGAGCTGTTTGTTTGATTTATTACAACGAATTGTTGATAACAGCAAGACAATTAAGAGATAAAGAGTTATAATTACAATAATTATAATTTTTGCGATGTTTGTAGACACTCTGTTCAGAGAGTAGTAAAGTACGATTGCAATGAGTAAGATTCTAAAGAAAATTAAATATTTGTTTGGTTTTTTTAGAGAATAAAATACAAAAATTTTGTTTAAAACTGGAATAAGCTGAAACACCATTTTTCCAAAAAAAAAAAAAAAATGACAAAATATTTCTGTTGACAAATGCAAAATCAATTACTGTCTAGGGAACTAAATCGTTTTTTCAATTATTTAAAAACATCATTATAATAATAGATGTGTAATTGCATTTTTTTGACAATAAATTGTTAAATAAAAACTCTTTTAATGTAAAACGTTATTCTTGTAAGTTTTATGATAGAACTTTAACCGTTGATAAGCGACTAAAAATTACTAGACGAAATAGTGGAATTAAACCAATAAAAAAAAACTGATAAGGCATTCACACATTTGATTTGAATTTACAACTAATAACAACTTGTTGAAAAATTTTTTTTAATACGAATAAGAAATAGTTTAGTAATGATGTAGGTAGTTAAAAATCGTACGATACGTAACTAAAATAAAATTTGTTGAAAGATGAAACCAATTGATTAATTTAAATCTGAACTTTGTCCCTTGTTAACTTAGTGCAATTTTAACACACAGGCAATTTTACTCTATTATTCTCTCTCGTACGATTTTAATCAAAAAGAAGGACGAAAGGACTGACATGACACGCCAATTATTATTGAACACACTGTATAATTAAAAATTGTTATAAAATTTTCACAATACGAGATATTAAAGTCGTACTTTTTTGAAAACTGAAACAATTTTGCTTAATTTGAAAATTTGAAATAAAATAAAAATAATCAAAATGTAAATACACAAAGGTGTGGCATATACGAGGGATGTTTCTAAAGTTCTGGAAATCGTGCTCTACTTAACACAAAACTTATAGGCAATTCTATAAGTAACAGACAACTCTTGACATGTTAATGCAACATGTTATTGCAATATTGTTTAGTGTAATTCACGTAGTCGCCTAATGTAGAAACGATTTTGTAGCCCTGTTTTTGAAGCATCGAAAACGCGGCTAAATTTCAAAGAGCAACAATTTTTTTTGTGGAAAAAAGATGTAAAAGCTTCAGAATTTATTCAACGTCTGCAAGAAGTGTTTGGCAAGTCTGCAAAATCTAAAAGTACTGTATATTGCTAAATCGATTGTTTTAAAACTGGTAAAACATCATCAGAAAACGCTCTCCGCAGTGGTCACTCGAGTACCTCGGTAAATGAAAGAAACATTGCTATCGTGAAGAAACTACTGAAAGAAGACAGGCGAAAGACTATTCGTTGAACGAGTGTACGTCTAGGACTAGGTATCTGACAAGTTTATAATATCTTACTTGTTTGTATAGACGTAAGCAAGTTTTAACCCACTGGGTACCAAGACTGTTGGGATCGAAAGAGAAACTTCATAAGTGTGACTTATCAAAACTGTTAGCTCGTTATAAGGACAAATTTAAGCAACAAATAACAATTACTAACAAAAATTGATTCTTTATTTTAATCTTAAGACCAAAAGTCGATTCAAAAAATAACGTAAACCCGAAAAATGGTTTCCACTTAACTTGCAAAAGGATTATTTTTATGGATTACCTAGCGCAATGTGCTACAATTAACGCAAAATATTATTTAAGTTTATTATCCAGATTCTAGACCACTGCGGCAGAAACATGTAAAAAACGATCTGGAAACTTGCAGAAGCGTCCGTTATTGCAACCGGATAATGCAAGACCCTACACTGCCCGAAAAACAAAGGATGTTTTAAACGATTTACGATAGGAATTGCTTTGCTATCCACCTTACTTGTCGGATCTGATTTTCGTCTGTTCCCAGAACTAAAAATTTTTTATGGTTTGTTCGATTTGAGTGTTTAACTGACGTAAAATGTGTCACAAACAGGTGGAGTAAAGAGTCACCAAAGAAGTTCCTCGAAAACAGTTTTTAAAATTTAGAACATCGTTGAGAGAAATGTATTCAGTTAAATAAAGATTATATTGTAAAACTACATTATAATATTGAGGAAAATTAACAGAATAAAAAAAAAATATAGCTAAATTCCTAGAACTTTAGAAACATCCCTCGTAATAGTGGTAAAAGAGAGGAGTAAATAAATATAATGTAAAGTATAAAAAAATGTCTCAAAAACAAAAAAAGACAAAAAATTATAAATACTAGCAGTTTTATTTTTAAACAAAATTTAAACGACAAAGAAATGATGCTGAAGTTCTCAGATAAAAATCGAAAGTGGTCTAATATGGAGATCTGAATTTGTAATAAGTTGTTGAACAGTAACAAGCTGTTATTTTGTTTAAAAATTAACAGTTATTTTTTATCCAAACTGTTAATCCAACAATAACTCTTATTTTAAGAATGTTAGTTGTTATTAAGTACAATTTTTGGTATTTTTTTCAGTTTAAAAATAACAGCGAAACTAACAGTTTGAAAATAAAAATAACATTATTTTTAACTGTTATTTAAAATAACAGTAACAGCTAGTAACTGTTATTTAAAAATAATAATTTTTGCCATTACTTTATGGAATATAAAAAAAATAATTTAAAAAAAATGTTTTAAAAACTAAGCCAACAAATTTTCAACAATCTTTTTTGTTGAAAACAAGCCTTTAGAATTACGCACCCAGATCTGTTATTTATTTATCAAAAAAATTTGTTTTTGGCATTGTAAATTAGACACATTGACAAAAAGTTTTAAAATCAGTTCTTATTTTACAATAAATTAAAGTTTTTTATTTATTAAAAATTATAAGTTGATAACAAAAAGCAGGACGCTAAAACATAAGAAAGAATGTTTAATATACAAATGTAAAAACAGAATTTTTTTGCTAAATAAATAGCAGATCTGAGTGATTAACACTGAAGCCCTGTTTTCAATAAAAAAATGTTGTCAGTTCAAAAATTTTAATCAATTCTTTTTATTATCTTTCTTATATTCTGTGAACACTATTAGATCCAACTTCTTCATTGTTTTAAAAAATATATTTTGTTTTATCTTAGTAAGTGAAGATCTTACGTAAAAGTCTTAGAAAAACAAAATGTCGAAGATCACATAGACAGGCAGAAAGTAAAAATAAATTTTCGGTAAGATATCGAAATACTAAAGTGTCTTAAATCGCCAATTTAAACAAAAATTTAGTTTTATTTTATTATGTCGGAAAGTAAATAAAAATCTACCTACCTTCTGTTATCAAATTCTCAATTCACTCATGGAGAAAATGAGAAGATTATAGAAATTTATTATCTACCTACTATTTACCTATATCAACCTACTTACTTCCTATTATCTTACTATTATCAATTTTTTTAATTATTCATGAAGAAAATACGTTAACTAACAAAATTCTTGTGTGTGTTTAACAATGTTTAGCATCAAATTTTGTGATTTTTAAATAAAATATTAATTTTTAATAAATATTTTATTTAAAAAAAATACAAAAAGTTACTAAAACATATTTAAAAAAAAATATTGATAAAATGTTTAAATTAAAAACGCTTCACAAATAGCTAAAGATACAAAACAGTGGTATAGAAAAAAAATTGTAGAAAATTAAATTTAGTCTAATAAAGTCCGCTAAATCAATTTTCTTATTTTTAATATATAGTTTAGAACTTTAAAACGCTTAAAGATGAAAAAGAGCAGCGCTACTGCAGTGTGATATTATAATTAAAATATAAATAAGAAATATAAAGAAATACATGCATTTCATGCTTTTCATTCTCTAAATAACTCGCAAAATATAATAAAGTAACATTTTATTGCTTTTGCAAATTTAACTTTCTTAAAGAAAGAACTAATAATATCCAAAAAAATTCTTACTTTATTTTTGAATGGCTTTTGTATTTACTATTTAAGAAAAAAAGTAACAAAATAATTAAAATAAACATTGTTACATTAAAATTAATTACGTAAATAATTAAAATAAACATTGTTACATTACTTAATTAATAAATAATATAAACATTTAATTTTAGTAAAATATAAGAAAGGTTGTTTAACTCTCTTATTTAAGCTTCCCTAATATTAAACTGTTATATTTTAAAATATCGTTTTACAAATTTTATTATACAAAATTTAACTTTATACAGCATTTTGTTAAAATATGTTTTGTGTCTTTAACCGTTTGCGCAGCCTTCTAAAATTTAAGCAGTGCTGCACTAATTTTTAAATTTATAATATATTTTATGTAATACAATCTCAAGTTTTTTATATTTTTTAAAAATTTAAATATTCAGAATTTAATTATCTGTATTACAGTATATTTTTTAATTTGTTTTAAAACTACATATTTTAATTAAAAAAAAATATTTTTTTAAAATGTAGGTTATGCAACTAATTATACATCTAAACACCTTAAATTTTGTGTTGCATAACAAACCATCTCTGTTTTGACAGGTGTTTTGTGTTTTGAGGTTATGTAATGTGAGCCAAACTCCTTTAACGTTTTAACCATGGAAATTCTCGAATTTAAAGACTTAAAATGTGTCCCTGACATTATCCACCCTTACACCCCATCCCTCCGCAACAACAACGTGCCAATAATCATCGACAACGGTAAGCCCCCTTGAATTCTAACCTCAAATAATTGTTTACATCCAGGTTCGTATCAATGCCGAGCCGGTTGGGCTACAAGCACCGAACCCTTGCTTCTATTTAAAAACCTAATAGCAAAACCACGCAAAGAACGGTCAAAAAAGGACACAGTTGAGTCAACTCAAGCCCCCCAGCTACAAGTAGGCAACGATATAATAAACATTGAAGCTGTTCGTTTCCAATTAAAAACACAATTTGACCGCAATGTTGTGACACATTTCGAGGCTCAGGAGCACCTTTTTGATTATACCTTCACTCATTTGGGGATTGATTCAGAGAATTCGGTGCCTCATCCTGTTGTTCTGACAGAGGCGGTTTTGAATCCTAATTCGTCAAGGCAGTGTAAAGAATTATTATTAATTTATGAATTTGTTGTTATTTGTGGTTTTTTAGTAATGTCAGAGTTACTTTTTGAGTGTTATTCAGTCCCTGGGATTTCCTACGGGATTGATTGTCTTTTTGCATATCATTTTAATGAAGTTAAGCCTCAAGAAAATGCATTAATTCTGAATTTGGGGTACCACACGTGTCATGTAGTACCAATAGTTGACAGGAAAATGGTTTTTGAAAATACCAGAAGGTTAAATACAGGAGGGTTTCATGTAATTTCGTTTTTACACAGAATTTTACAACTGAAATACCCAGCTCATGCCACTTCTATTACTCTTAGTAGGGCAGAAGAGTTGTTACATAGTATTTGTGCTGTAGCACTTGATTATCGCGAGGAATTAAATCGCTGGACGGATCCTCTCTACTATGAGGAAAATATCCAGAAAATTCAGTTACCTTATAGTACTTCACTTGCTTCTTCAGCCCTCACATGTAAGTTTTTTTTTTTTTTCAAAAAAGGTTAGATGTCATTTTGACGTTTCTGAATGTCAAAATGACATTTAAGGCTTCTTAGGGGAGACCAGACTAAAATAAATTATTGGTCACCTATGTGTCAAACTTTCGTGACTACTACGTTTTTATGTAATTTTTTTCACTAGTGGAGCAACAAAAAGAACGAAAAAGAGAGTTAGCACGTCGTCTCACTGAAATAAATGCTCGAAAAAGAGAAGAACGTCTTGCTGAAGATGAAGAAAAGCTCAATCAACTGTTGTATATTCAAGAAATGACAGAAGCTGGTGTTGATAAGGAAGAAATTGATCGAGCTTGTGCCGATTATCAGATAAAAAATGTACAAGATTTACAAAAACATATAAATAATTTAAATGTAAAAATAGAGAAAACTAAGCAAAAAATTATTGCGGCAAATACAGCGGAAGAAGAAGAACCGCCTAGTAAACAGGCGAAACAAAGTAAAATGGTTTTTGAGAATGAAAAAGAGATGCATTTGTATTTACAAAATGCGAAAAAAATGGTAATTTTTGAATAAGAAAAGAATTTTTTAATTATGTAATTATGTATTACAGCGGCAAGATATTTTAAATAAAAAAATGAGTCGAAAACAGCGTAAACAAGACATGGCGAAAAGACGAACAGCTGCAGGTCAAGAAAGAATGCGAATTATATCTCAATTGGCAAGGAAAGAAAAAGGAAATGACGATTTTGGTTTGAGAGATGAAGATTGGGACATTTACAAAGCGATAAGTAAAGACGGTAAGTAATTTTATTCAGTTGAGAAGGGTACAGGGCGTGACTTCGTTCTTTATAGGCGGAGACTCAGACAGCGAGGCCGAAAACGAAAAACTTCTAGAACTCGATGAAATAATCCGCGTTCACGAACCTACAGAACTTGATGAAACATGTAATCCGGGTGAAACTCACCAACTTCACGTCGGGATTGAGCGCTACCGAGCCCCGGAATTACTCTTCAAGCCGTATATGTTAGGCTCATCTGAAGCAGGCTTATCAGAAGTCATTGCTTACGTCCTATCTTTATTCAACAGTGAAGATCAGCTAAAACTGGCGGAGAATGTTGTGATAATGGGAGGATTAGCTAATTTGCCAGGACTACAACAACGGATTGTGTCAGATCTAGTCAGTATCCGACCGTTTCAATCCGTTGTGAACGTAAAGACTGTCAAAAACCCCAGCTTGGGTGCTTGGCATGGTGCAAAAAAGTGGACAAAAACAAGCGAGTTTAAATCGAGTCTTTTGACCAAAAAAATGTATGAGGAGTGTGGATCTGAGTATTTTAAGACACATATTGCGTCAAATTTGTATTATCCAACGCCAAAAGGACAAGTAGATGTTGAAATCACACAATAATAAGTGTTGTAAATTAGAAATAAACAATTAAGATTAATTAGATAGTTGTTTGTTTTGCTACCGGTTAGTAGATGGCGCCACAATGTTTAAATTTCTTTTGTTTCATGACCTACTTTGACTAGCATACCCGCACGTGTGAATCAGGTTTATGACGTAACGTGACGTTGTCAGACCCGCCTTTGATGCACACGCTAATTGCTTTTTTTGTCTTGCACTTTATTTGCGACACCGTTATTTATATAATTAGAGAAAAAAGTTTTAAGAATAGTAACTACAATTTTTTTAATGAAAACAAATGTTTTATTTTTAGGAATAAAAAATCTCGTAACATATTGTGACGTTCTTATATGAATGTGTGCATTAAGGGCGGTTCTGGTAACGTCACATTACGTCATGAACCTGATTCACACGTGGAGGAATGTGCATAGATCCAGAGATGAAAGTGGGTCATGAAACAAGCGATCAAGTCTTGTGGCGCCAGCTGATGTCCAGTAGTGCAAGTAACGGTACTTTCCAGGCTATTTTGCTGCCATCTATGTACCACTTTGTTTCTTTTCAAAAGCATAAATAATAATAATTAAAAATGTCTCAAAGACACAAATTGGATCCCAGTAATTTATCTTTTCAGCACATAAATCAAAAGCAACTAAAATTACAGTACACTTCAGGTAGGTGCTATAATAAATAACTCAGTTTAAAGTTGGTGTGTCTAACATTTTTCGTAATTTCCGTCTTGATTCAGAGGCGGATTTAGACATGGTTTTTGGACTGCAGCCTAGGGCCCTCTTTTCTACCAGGAAATTTTAAAAAAAGTTTTTCTACACTATTAAAATTTTGAATTTTTTTTTGCAAATTGGCGTCTATAAGGAACTTTTTATAGCACTCGTTTTGGATAATTGAGTTGTCACTTTATTTCTTTCTAGTACAGATTCTTTCAGTCTTTTTTTTCAAGATTTGATGAAGAATCTTTTAGAATTTTTTTTTCAGTCGCCTTTTTTTAATTTATCTAGATTCTTTTCTATAGAAGAAGAATCTATTAAAGAAACGTAGTTTTTATTATTTTTTTGGACACAGATTCTATCAGTTTTCTTTTCCAAGTTTTTGTGAAGCTTCTTTTTTTCTTCAGTAGTTTGTAAGTTCTGGATTTTTTTTTGTTTTTCTATCGGCTATTATTCTTTTTTTCTTATAAACATATTTTCCTGTCAATCAATTTTTCAATCAATTTCGTTTTTTGAATTGTTTATTTGTTCTTCTTAAAACTTTTTTAACTTTTTGGTTCATTGTTCATTTTTTCAAAGTAGTTTTTCTTATTCTTTTTATCTTTTTAGTCGTTATTTTTTTAATTCGTTTTGAATTTTTTCTAAAGAAGTATTTAGAACATAAGTATTTTTTTTTTAGTACAGATTCTTCTAATCTCACCTTTTTCAAGATTTTGTAAAGCTTCTTTTATTTCCTTCATCGGTAGCTTTTTAAGTTCTCTCAGATTTTTTTTAGAGGCTATCGTTTTTTTTAGACATATTTTTTTATGTATATTTATTTTGTAACTATAAACAGAAATGAAATATATTATTATTATTTTTTAAAAATAACCGTTTTTCTTTCCTTTTTTTTCTGTCAATCAATGTGTAGGTTTTTTGGATTATTTATTGTTCTTTTAAACACTTTATTTTAACTTTTTTGTTCATTTTTTCTAAAAATAGTTTTCTTATTCCTCTTTTTTTAAGTCGCTTTTTTTCTTATTTGGTCTAGATTTTTTCTAGAAAAAAAGAATTTAGAAAAGAACTAAATTTTATATTTTTTTTAATACAGATTCTTTCAGTCTCATTTTTTAAGATTCTATGAAGCTTCTATCTTTATTTCAGCGGTAGCTTTATACGATCTTTTAGAATATTTTTATTGTATTTTTAGATACTACGGTTCTCCATTTCTTTTTAAACAGAGTTTTGATTTTTAAATCGCCGTGTTTTTCTTTCTTTTTCTGTTAATGTTTAGATTTTTTGGGATATTATGTGTTATTCTAACTTATTTTTTTTATTTTTAATTTTTTTGAGCATTATCTTCCAAAAGTAATGTTATTTATTCTTTTTAATTTTTATTAGTCGCCCTTTTTTAAATTTGTCTACGAACTTTTTTTTTGGAGTTTTTTGGAATATTTATTTGTTCTTCTAGATACTTTCTTGTGTATTTATTTCTAAAATTATTTATATTTTCTTTCAGTCATTTTTTTTTACATCTAGAGTAGAAAAATCTAGAAAAGAAATGTAATATAAATATTGATTTCTCTTTCATCAAAGATCCTCAGTTTTTTTTTTTTTTTCAAGATTAAGTGAAGCTTTTATTTTTCTTTCAGTGGTAGCTCTTTAAGCTACCGCTAAATTAAAAAAAAATAGATTTTTTTGTTTTTTTAGAAATCACTGTTTTCTTTTAAACTGCCACAATTTTTTTTGTTTTCTTTAAATCACCATTTTCTTTTCTTTCTTTTTCTGTCAAATAATGTTTAAGCTTTCTGAAGTATTTATAGAGAAACGTTTTTAACTTTTAATGCATTTTTTCCAAAAGTAGTTTTTTATTGTTGTTTCTTTTCAGTTTTTCTTTTTTAACTCGTCTAGAATCTTTTCTAGAAAAGAAAAATTCAGAAACGAAACGTAGTTTTTATTATTTTATTCCTTTTCCAGTCTTTTTTTTTAAGATTTTTTGAAGATTCTTTTTTCTAGCAGTAGCTTCTTAAGTTATTTTAGATTTTTTTTTGGTTTTCTAGAAACTACTGTTCTCTTTTTCTTTTAAACATATATTTTTCTAAATCACTGTTTTTCTTTTTCTCTTTCCTTCTGTTTGTCAATATTTAGGTTTTTTCAAACATCCTTTCATTTTTGTAGGCACATTTTTAACTCTTTTGTCTAAACATAGTTTTTCTCCTTTTTCTTTCCTTTCAGTCGCTTTTTTTTGAATTGGTCTAGAATCTTTTTTAGACGCTTGAAGAAATACGTCGGGCATCCATTTTGTTTGAGAATCCTCACCTGTGTTAATCTGGGGGCCTTAACAGTGTTACCTCAGAGCCACAAAAATTTGCGGTTCGCCCCTGTCTTAATTCCATATTCGTTTGCCAGAAGCACATATTAATATTGATGTCACGTGACCTCCGTAATAACTAATAACAGACTAAACGGTCAAAAATGACAGGTGTTAAACCATTATCTAGATTTTATAAAAATGACGGAAATTTCACGCAATTAGTATGATATTTAGGCACGTTTTGTTCCCAATTACTGAATATTTAAACGTTTGCTGATTATTAAAACATGTGTTGGAACTAGATATGTACGCGATTGTTCTATTTCGATTCTATTCATATTAAAATGCTGAATAAGCAATCTTAATCTGATCTTATGCCATATGCAAGAGCTTCTACATTACATTTCAGGACTTTATCACTTTTTTCACATCGGATCGGGTGATAAAAATGACTCAATTATATACGCCATTTTAGAATTTTTTTGAATTAATTATTTAAATGAAAAATTAATAGATTAGATTGTTACTATCTCTATTCTCTAATCAGAATGCATAAAGAAGATACGAAGCATCTTTATTAGTATATTACACACTCTTCTTTGCCCCTCATTTATAGGTCAAGGAATTTTTCTCTAAAAACAGATTCTTATCAGTTATTATCACTTCTTACATGATGTAAAAGTTAATTAAGTGTCGCATATGTATTTAAAAATTTTCCCTAATTTAATAATGAGGAATCAGGAGAAATAACATTGAGTACACCTTGAACACACTTCCTTAAAAAAAATATCAACAAATTTTTGCAAGGTTTTTCAATTTATCATAATGTTCCGGCAATACACGAAATAACACCAAAGCGTGGGAGTACGGCCAAAATAAAAAAAATATAAACAACATTAAATGCTTCATTTTCTCTTTTTATGTCAAATTTAAATGCCAAATGCCATCAATGAAAGTAAAACTGAGCTGGATTTGCATAACGAATTTCTAAATTTTATATTCATGTCATTAGGTTAAAATTTGTTTTTATAAACAAATATTAACATTTTCGTTTTCGATTTTCAATTGCTGTGGTTGGTATTTAAAAATCACGTGACCTTTAAAATTAGACACATTTTTTGTGAAAATGCCCTTTTTTATTAAATAAAATAAATAGAAAATGTTTATTTAAGTAATAATTCTAATATCTCTTTAGTCTGCACGAAGACGCAGCCGTAAAAAGCGGACGTAAAAATATAAAAAAAACAAAATTTAATTTAGACAGTCAAATCTGTCTCATTTATGTTTTAATTTTCTAAATAAGATACATTTTAAAAATTGTTATTAAAAAATTAAAGAGATCTTACAAAAAATATTGTACAGTAATGTATATTTACGAAAAAATGAGAATGTGACTTAAGTAGTAAATTATTTGAATTGCAACATAAAAAAGTGTGTAAATCAGCCTTTAACTTCTGTTTCATTTTTTTTTTCATTCTTATTGGTGGCGATACCGATAATAATAACTAACCTCAAAATTGACAAAAAAGAATGGTTTACTATAAAATGGTTTTACTCTTGATTTTTTAAATTTAGTAGAGATTTTTTTTTATGATTTAATTGATGTGTTGGGTTTGTTGCAAGTTTTATGAGAAAAAAATAAATAAAACTATTTTATTTTCCAATTAAATTGGATTTTTAAGTGCGTCATACAAAACAGTGACATAGCTAGATTGTAGATGAAATAAAAACTAAAAATTAGTTAAATAACGCATTCCAAAAAGTTTCTTAAATACTTCCCCCGGGTGATCAAAAAATCTTAGAATCTCAGTTAGCCACGAGCAAAAAGACAGATATAACGCTTATATCTGAGAATTATGTGTCATCTAAAATGACAACACTGCTAGAATTGATCTTTTTACATTTAGTTTGCCACAGAAGGACTAGAACTAAATTTTTTATTCCAAATGCTCCTAATAGCCTCTGTAACACATAGCACAACAGAAATTTTAGCTAATTTTATAACAAAATTTTGTACAGTTATTTCTGACAGTTAAAGTGACAGTAACGCTTAATTTTAAATAGATAAACATTATTTTTGTCTGTCTTTGCTTTGATTCCACGTTTTTTAGTTTCGTCTATGTTATATCCGGGGTCACAAACTAACGAATTTACGTCATTATTCAAAATTTCGAATTACTTAGAACACTCAATCATTAATTTTAAGACATAGAAGACAGTTGTGATATTAAAAGTATTTTTTTTAACTTGGTTAGTTGTAAAACTGTGTTTTTATCATAATTTTTTTAATGACGTAAGTTCACTATATCGTGGCCGCTACTATAACAATTTTAAAAACCAATATTTTAACATTTGTATAATTACAACAAAGAAATGTAAAAAAAAATATTTTTCAGACGTTTTATTACTTTTATTAAAAAATAATAATAAATTAAGCAGCACAAATCTGAGAGTTTTATTATACAAGGTGTACTAGAAATGATGGCCAAAAATTTAGCCAGTGATAGGTTTCGCTTAGAGAAGATTTTTTTTTAGATACCATTTTTTCTGAATCTTAACCGTTATTAGGATAAAATTATTTAAAAAATTAGTACAAAATATCATACTCGCCACTGACTTATGTAGTATTATAGTGGTAACTAGGCTATAGTATAATGGCAACTAAGTGATCATAAGCGTATCTTAATTCTATGGGGGGGACAAAATTCAAAATTTTTAGCATCTGTCGCAAAAAATGGTATATAGAAAAGTTGTGTCTTTTGATGAGATGTATCACTGGTTAAATTTTTGACTATTATTTCTGATACACCCTGTATATACTCATCAGAATTGACGTGGGCGATACCTAATAATTTTTGACATTTGTTAATTTGAGTAAGAACTGTCATCAAATTTGGAATAAAGTTTTGTCAATTAAAAAATGCAAAAATATTTTATGTTAATTAGCGATTAAACTTTTTAATTAATAATTATACTTTCTTTATGCAGAGCAAGTGAGTAAATGTAATTTATTAAACCCGAGTTGCATACAAAAAAAATCTAGCTAGCTACTTTTTTTACAGTTTTTTTTTGCTCACTTTTAAAGCGTATTTTGATCAAAAAATGATTCTTTTAACAAACGTAGAAAAATAATTATTAACTAATAAGGGTATTGATAAATAACATTTCAAACTAGTGTGCACGTGCATTATTGAGAGAGAAACAATTGAAGGTAAACTTTAAAGTGTTTTTGTTGTTTTTGTTAACGGTTTGAATTTTCTCTCTCAATAATGCACGAGCTCACCGCCGTTTGACTACTTGAAGAGCACGTATCGCCTCTTATTAATTGATGTCAAAACTGTTTTATATTTGAATATATTTTGAAAAATTTACAAGAGTCAGTGAAAAAAATTTGGTTTGTAATTGTGCAGTTTATTCAAAATTTCAGGTGAGTAGGTAAGTCTGATGATTAATGGCTACTAAAAATAAGAAACATAATAAAGTTACACGTAATTGTCGTTTTTGTTTATGAAAAGTCGCTAATTCTTCATGTATTTTTTTGAAACATGAGTCCTGTGAATAATCTTTTTGAACCGTACCCAAAATCCCGTGCACCACCCACAAAGTTAATAATAAATAGCCGCCAAGTGTTTGTTTTTCGTGGGGAATAAGGTAGAAGGTAAAGTGATACATTATAAAAACAAATTACTAACACTTTTTCATTGTTTTTGAAAACTATTTTCTATTCTATTCTGTCATTTATTTATCTATGTGTTGCTAGAATTTACAAATACGAATTTAAGCCGAACTTTCCTAAATAAATTTGTTTTGGAATGAGTAAAAGAGCATTGTAGTACTCCGTAGTAAAATCGACCCCGTCACAAGTCGAAATTACAAATTACGTCAAAAAAACACACGCTTTTATGTAGCGCACGAAATCAAATCGCAATGTTTCACTTTCAAAACGTACGTCAGCAGGAATGTGCAGAGCGCATGAGCTCGTTTAACCACTACAAACAGCAGGAATAGCGCTAAGCAATCTCAGTATCAAGTTGGCTTGGGCAAGCGCACGAACGGTGTGGTCCCCAAGTAGGCTGTGTTTCATCCACCTGACAGAAATCAGGATCACGTTGGCGCGAAAATCAACGCACACTTAATTCAAAAAGGATAATTTTTTAAACTCAGTGTTAGTGATTAGAATGGATCCGGAATTGAACCGAGTTCGATTTAAAACAATTTAAATTTGGGAAAGTGCGTAGTGCGTGTAAAAGACTCAAGTTTCGGCAGTGAAAGTGGACTCAGTGAAAGTCGGGCCAAAAATGGATTCTCCTCAAATGTACGACAATCATCAGCAGGGCCAAACTTCTGGGGGGTTGAACAACAACGAAGTCAAAAAATCAGTCATAATGAACAGCAATAACAACAACAATAATTTAACGAATTTAAACAATAATACGGGCATTTCAAAGCAAACAACAGCATTGCTCAAACAACACCACCTCCAACAGTACCAACAACACGGCGAACTCAACGACCTCAACACCCCCGAGATCTCCCTCGACCTCCAAAACCTCATCGACGACTCCCAATTCAGCGATGGTCTCTTCTCCGACATTCTCCACCAAAGCCAAGGCAAACACTTACAAGGCCTTCCGGCACGCCCCATGGGTGTCCCCACGTCAAACTACCCTCGAACTACCCTCGCATATATGCCTCAACCAGTCCACAGCGGTGCTACGTACTCCGCCACACAAAACTCCAACAGTGACTCTAACAGTTCAGCAGGAAGCGATGTCCCCAGCATCAAAGAAGAACCTGTCGACCCACAGGAGTACCGGCGACAAGCCTGCAACGTCAACGTGTTACCCAACGGGTACATGGCTGGCGGAACGCCGTACCCTGCCGCCCCTGGCGCCGCCACGTTCACAACCCTCGCCCCCAGTCCCGTCATGCACCCCCTCAACATCAACGCGATGAAAAACAAAACCATGATGCTCAACCAGCACATCGCACGGAAATCGGTGAAGCCCTGTGATAAGAACAGTGACGAGTACCGGCGCCGCCGGGAGCGGAACAACATCGCTGTGAGGAAGAGCAGAGAGAAGGCGAAGGTGCGAACGAGGGAAACGGAAGAAAAAGTCAAAATCCTCGTCAAAGAAAACGAAAGACTGCAAAAGAGGATAGAGCTGCTCACGGAAGAACTCAACGTGCTGAGGAGTCTCTTCTCAAACGTGGGGGTGCTGCCCGAGCACGTCCATCGGGAGATCAACAAACACCTAGACACCTTCCAATTGCAGCAACAGCAGCAGCAGCACATGTAAGACACTTTGGGGACTTGGTGGGGACCTGTCTAATCGATTTTTGTGTGCAGGTCCGAAGATAACAGGCAGAGATTGATGGAGACGCTGCACGATTACGGACCGTAGCGCCCTTTTGCGAATACGAAAGCTTTAAATGACCCCCTCAAATGACAATAAGTTGCTGCCGCGCTAAATTATTCGAATTTTCGGAGAGTTTTGTTTGAATCTTCAAGGTTCGGTAGTTTATCATAGATCTCCTAATGACGTGTTCTGTAAAAACTTTATTATTTATTAGAAATATTTGAGTGAGTGTCTTGCAAAAGATTTCGGTGGTTTCGAACTGATGCAACGAATAGACTTTTTCAATTTTGAAACAACGCGGAATCTTTTGGAGGACGGTTTGAACAAGAGTTTTTTAACGGGTATTAAAAATACATTAGAATTATTCCGTTCGTTTTTTGTGATCAATAAATTGTATTTAAAACAATGCGACTATATTATTGTAATATAGATTTATTTTTTAAAACCGATGCAATCCGTGTACCTTCTTAACTGTTAGTAAATTAAATGTATTTAAGATATATTTTTCTACAGAAAATATATCGTTGTTACACCTTATAATTTTATTGTAAAATATTATCTTAAGTTAATGTATAAATGTATAATGTATAGAGTGTACTTGTAAATCTTAATATATTTCCAAAGAACTACATTTTTGTAAAGATGTTTATAATAATGGTGTAAATTTTATACTACTTAAAATGTTCTTGTTTTTATTATTTAATAAATATCTCGGATTTATCAATGACTTTTATTCCCAACCACACGCAAAACATTATCACAAACATTAATTATGTTATAACAAGATGATTATCTTAGTTTGATATACAAGAATAATGTAATCGCTTCACTATATAATTATTTTAATTATTATTTTTTAAATTCTTATTTAAATAATTAAACGTGAAGAGCTGATTTATGCATTCACGTAACATTTTTTCTTCACTTAAATTCTTTTGTGTTTCTTCCCTTTTTGTTGTTATATTTATTTTGCGGTTTTATTTGCTGTGGGTAAGTGTAGATAACAAGCACAATGGAAATCTTGTAGGAAAAAATACAGCGTGACTCATAAAACAAATGTGAAAGTTACTATACCAATGATGGTGACATTTACGGGTGAATTCATTTCTTTGTGGGTTCCTAACAATACTATTATTAGTTCTATATCTTTACTCAGAAGACACTTTTTTCAGAATTTTATTGACATCTAGAAAAAAATATTTAAACAATGACAGGTACAGGAAACGTTTATTAAAGATACTGCGGTGACAAATTTGGCACCTCGAAATTGATACTGATTTAAATTCAATTTTCATGGATTAGAATTATTAAATCTGATTATCATCGTTATTTCAGTTGGCCTACTTTTACCACTTTTATATTAAAACAAAAAGTTTGTTGTGTAATCGAAATATTTGGTTCGTGAAATTATTAAAGAAAAAATTTTTTTGCCTACAATTCAATGAGATAAAATCGTGTTTTCCCCACAGATTTACGTCTTATTTAAAAAATAAAAACACTCTTGGTTCAATATATGATAAAAAGATTTTCTTATAAATCGATCTAGACTTTTTTATCGTTTGTTTACCTATTGAGGTTATTTGCAAAGAAAAAATTTCATAAATACTTTATTTATTGTATTTTTTGTAGATCATAGTTTAAGCATTTCGGTTATTAAAAAGAAATTGTTTATTTGCTTGATTATTAGTATTTTTTGTAAGATAGCAACAAAAATAACAGAATTGAAACAGTAAAAATCCAGTATTTGCACTTTAATAGAAAATAGAATCTAAAAGTACAGCTGTCGTAGTTACAAATTTCGAGCCTTCAGTAACTCATAATTTTTTCTGAAATCAAAATTTTGGAGTAAAATAACAACAGGTGGTCATGAGTTTGTTCCTTAATGATAAAAAAATTGTCACTGTTTTATACTATACTACTGTTCTATACTATTCTGTTATAAACCATTTTCGATGTAGCCTGTGTGTAGGCATCTTATTTTTGAAAACTCAACTTTACAATTTTTTTTGAATATTTTTTTTTTACTTTACCTTTACTTTTACCTTTTATTTGATGCCAGGAGTCACGTCTTATACAACAGAATTTAAACGCTGTTTTAAAAAATACAGATGTTTCAAAATCCACCAACAAATTATTGGTAAATTTTTTTTAAATAAAACTTGTAAAGAATTTTGTACTCTACAATACTAATAATTAAAAAATTGCAATATAAGCCAGTCTCAAAAGACATTTTTAGCTCTTTTCGAGTGGGTTTAGAGGATATCTCACATCCTCATTATAATTGATTTTTTGGGTTTATTATCAAGAGAGGTAACTGTACAACATACAAAAAATCTTTACTCTTTTAAAAATTGGTTTTTTGAATGTACAATTTATCAGAAAGCCAAAAACGACTATTATTTTGAGGAAAAAACTGGTTAAAAAAATTTTATTAAAATTAATTTGTCCTTAAACTATTCCAAGAAAGTTCTGATCACTATTGCTTTTCAGGAAGGACTTAAATTTATTTATTTTTTTTATAATAAAATAACCATACAAATTAAACAGACAAAAACAGTTAGCTTGTATACTTTTTACCAAAACCATCTCTTCTCTGTTTTTTTTTTTTTTGTTTTTTCTCACACCACTAGCAGCGTTTTTCTAAGTCCTAACAGGCTGAACTGCCACACAAGCTTAAACTAAATTTCTCGGTAGGGATTTTGAACTTTCTTGCTTCAACAATAATTTTATTTATTGAATAAATTTGAACAATTTTTTTATATACTCAAAGAATTTTTTTTAAATTTTTGTTGACAATTCGCTTTATTATGATTTTAAAATTTTTTAGGGCTTAAATTTGCAATTTTTATTTTACATTTTATAAAAAAAATGGTGTTTAAAAGTCATTTTATAAAAATGGGAATTAAGAACAACAGGAGACATTTTGTTTATGGCTTTTTTTATCGAAACCAAAAGCTAAGGCGACAATTTATAAAAATGGAAACTTCAAGAGGCATTTTAAAATACTATAAATTGTAGATTTCATGTTATAAAAATTTGGGCTTACCAGAGGTCTTTTATTTATCTTTTTTTTATCAAATCTAAAACCATATCTGTCATTTTATAAAAACTGAAAAATTTAGGCGACAATTTATAAAAATCGAAACTGCAAGAGGCATTTTAAAATACTAGAAATTGTAGACCTTATTTTATAAAAATTGGCTGTCAAAAAAAGCTGTACAATTATAAAAAATGCAATCAATGGGAGATTTTTTATTTATAGCTTTTTTTCAAAATCAAAAGCCATAAATAAAAATTTTCAAAAATATAAACTGAAAGAAGCATTTAAATGTACTGGAAATCGTAGACGACATTTTATAAAAATTGGCTGTGACAACAAATATTTTACTGATAGCTTTTTTATCACAACCAGAAGCCATAGGCAAAATTTGCCAAAAGATTGCAATTTTTTTAAGAAAATAGAAAATGTAGGGCTTCTTTTAGAAATTGCTGTTCCAAAAAGCATTTTATGAAAATCGAAATCAACAGGTGTCATTTTCTAGCTTTTTTATATCAAAACCAAAAGTCTTAGGTGACATTGTATAAAAACTAGAAGCTACACAGGCAACAGTTAATTACAAAATGCAATTTATAAAAAATCCTTTTGAAAAATGTTCTTTTGAAAAGAAATATATTAAAAATTGTAGAACTTACTTTGTAAAAATCGGCATGATCAGGAGGCATTTTATATATTTTTTTTATTAAAACCAGAAGCTGTATTTGACAATTTATAAAAGTGAAAACTGCAAAGGGCAGTTTAATATACTTATTAGAAATTGCAGATCACATCTTGTGAAAATTAGCTGTTACAAAAAAATCAAAATCAATAGAAGATATTTCATTAAAACTGGAGTTACTTAAAATATTTTAATTTTCTGCGCACTTTTCTTGTTGTATAAGATAATTTTTACAATTTTATTTTTTTTATTTATCACTGTTATCGTTCAAGTAACCGGAAAAAAAATTCAGATCAATTTCATGAGTCATTTGATTTTATCTGCACCAATATATGCAATTAGAAAATAATTATAACATATTTCCTCTTGTGTCATTACCCTAAAACACAAAAAGAACGCATTCACTTTTCTTCACGTAATGAAATATTAATTGTATACAATTAACAAAAAAAAGTGAGTCATTCTTTCACTCAAACCAAAATTGTCAAAAATTGCTATTGTCAAAATGACAACGTGTTGTTTTTGCTTGAGTATAAAAACAGGATGTTATGTAGGGAGTGTTTGCTTTTTCGTAAGTTGATTAATCCTTAAGTCGTCCTTTTCAAAATTATTCCAGATTATTGCTATTGTCAAATTGGTATTAGTTATTGTTAAGCCGTTAGCAGAAGGTCTGAAAATTATCAGATGAGTCCTAAAATAACACAAATTTTCAGGACCTGAAACTGTAGTTGTCTTCAATATACTTTTGCTGATTATAGCCGGAATGACGTTACTAATTGGAACAATAATGGTACTGTTTTTTTTTTCTAATAAAAAAACGACGAAAATATTTTTTTTTTAAGGAAGATCGAGTTTCTGTTATAACATTTCTGTGTTTTGATGTTACTGCAATGGTAACTCAAGCTTTAGGTCTTCTAGTATTGCATCTATCAACAGCTCCACCAATTAAATTGTGGGTTTTTATAGTTATGATAATAGAGCAAATTCCCTTCTTGTACATGATAGCTGTAGGAATATTACTGTACCGAATAGTGAAAGAGAGGCATATGCATATTGCTGATCATCTTGAGAGTGTTTCAGCATCTCGAGTCCATACACCACGTCCTGGTCGTGTGCCAGGACTCGGTTTTTAAATAAAAATAAATTTCGATTTTTAAAAACTTGTGTTTGAATTTCGTTCGTAATCGGAAAAGAAATGTAAACAGAAACGAGTGAATGAACCCAATTTTCCAACATAGACAGAAAGCCTGAGTCATTTATGCTCAGTATGCATAATAGCAAGTACTGAATTTTGCATAAAACTTGGCAGAAAGCAAGATAACTCATGAATCGAAGCATGAAGCTCTATTTCAATCCCACCTTGCCACCATGCCAAAAAAGCCCAAAGACAGGCCGTCTCTAAGTCACATTGACTACCAATTCAAGTGCGCCTTGAAACAAGTCCGTTTATTTTTAGTTGTTGGACTAGGTTAGTGTTATTGCGACACCATCGGCGAAAAAAAAATTACCAATGAAATTTAATGGACACGGAAATAATAGAAATTAATTACGACGAGTGTTTATCTTCGTTAGACGACACGCTAATCCAGGACACATCTAGCTAACTCTGTAAACAAATGCAAATCAATGATAGACTGAAAAAAATCGGACGACCTTTGCATGCCCATTTCTAGTCGCTGGCGCTGGAATGATTTATTTCAAACTTATATTTTCACAATTTTTATACTTATATACAATTAGCCAATCAAAGTTGAAGGACGGACATGCATATTAATTGGTACAATTAGTGTCGCTTTTATATTTTTTTAGGTTGGTAGTAGTACACACACGCCCTCTGACACACAAATCGGAATTAAGCCACATAACCAAATTAATTAATTATAATTGAACTTTTATCTTTGTAAACAATTGCACGTTATATAAGCGTCTAGACAACTAGAATTTCTGGTTTTTCTCATTTATTTTATTTTTGAAAGTGTTAATTTATAATTAATTTCCAAATTAGTTAAAATTAAAATTTTTGACACCTGTAGCTTTTCAAACTTTCACTGTCCGGCAAACAATTAGTAATTATTTTTAATTGGTAATTTTTCGATGACCCAAAGGTCAGGTTATATAAAGTTTGAGAATCTGAGAATCCAGTTAATTAAATTGGAGAAGTACGGAAGTTACCTGAGACTGGTTATGGTTACTTTCCGGATTGTTATCTGTATAGAGCCTTGAATATTTTAATGTCGCACGATTTGTCTTAGGAGAGATTGTAATAAAGGTCGGCATGTGAATCTAAGGCTGCCTCTGTTCATTAGTTACATATTGTGGCGACGTTTCAATTGAAAAAGGTAATTTATTAAAACTGTTTATCGGATAATGATATTATAAGTAGGAAAAATTGCGACGAGAAACATACATAATTAAGTGATTCGAATAGATGCAGGTAGAAGCGGAAAGAATATGGTTAAATTCAATTTCAAATAAACAACATCAAGAAAACTATTCCAGAAACATATTTACCGCAATTTAATTAAAATGTAATTAAGAAGGATAATAAATAATCCTTTGGGAAAAATGACTTGTGGATTTTTATTTTCTTGATAATTTTTATATTTGGATCAATTTTATTTATTTCTTCACCTTGGAGGAGAATTAACTATGGAAACGGCTGTAAACAGTTGAAATGTTTAGATTATCCTAACAAATGCCACTAGATCTTAGATTTTATAAGACTTATGTTTAACTATTTTTTTTATATGTCATATGATCTTTTTATTTGCAGAATTTATTTATTTATAATTGAAAAATAAAAATATCAACAGGAAAAAGTGTCAATAAACTTGCAGTAAGCCGAATGACTGATAAAAAATTTGACTGACCTGAATATTTGTCAAAATATTGACATTTAATATTTAGTCAAACTGTCTATACCTACCTCCTTTGGATTTTTATAAGATTTGAATTATATTTTGACTATACTTTATTAAAATTAATGTAGCTTAGTAGTATAAAATCTAATATCGACAAAATGGGTGCCGCGGTCATATTCGACTTTGTTCTATAAAATTTACATAAAAATGAGCTATTAATATTTTGATTTAACACAAAAATAACACATCTGGAATAACAGATAAATATTTTGTTAATGCGAATTTGTATTTTGTTTAAATTTGGCGCTTCTCTATAATTCTTTGGTTATGTCTAATATTCCGAGAGAAGACCGTAGTCGCCATAGAAATCTATAAAGATAAACATTAGAAAAGAGATAAATGAGGCAGAACAAATTGATTTATTTCGAGTTTCGACCTCTACTAGGCCATTTTCTAGAGAAAAAAACGACTTACAAGTTTCTTCAGAAATTTTTTTGTGCACTCTGAAAGATTTTTTATTGAAGACCTTTTTTTGAGAATAGAACTGTTTCTAGAGCATTTTCTAGAAGGAACTCGTCCTTCAGAATATCTTCCAGAAGACTTTCGATCAAAAAGTCATTTTTTTAGCACTGGATTTTATTAATGACATCTTCTTGAAAGTCTTTATAAACGAACAAATTTTTAGAGAAATGTAACAAAGACGTAGAAAGGCTGGTGGTGGTTGTTAGTAGCTTACTTATTAATCTAGAGTAGACACTTTTTTACTTCTCTGGTTATGTCTAATAGCCAGAGAGAAAACCTTGGTCGCCACAAAAATCTATAAAAAAAAACATTTACGGAGATAAGCGAGACAGAGCAAATTGATTCATTGCAAGTCCTGATCTCTATTAGAACATTTTTTAGAGAAGAAACGGACCTTAAGAAGTTTCTTTTCAGACATTTTTTTGCAGTTTTGGAGACTTCTTATGAAATAAAACTTCTAGATCCTTTCAAAGGTTTACCATTCGGGATCTTCTTTTAGGCACAGAACTTTCTCTAGAGCATTTTTTAGAGAAAAAACACTTTTTTTAGAATATCCTCTAAAAGACTTTTAATCAAAAAATTATTTTCTTAAGCTTTTAAGGTGTCTTCTTGAAAGGTCTAGGAACGAGCAGATTTTTAGAGAAACGTGGCAAAGACGTAAAAGAGCTAGTACCTAGTTGTAAGTAGTCTTCTTATTAATCTAGAGTAGACACTTTTTTACTTTTCTGGTTATGCCTAATAGCCCGAGAAAAACATAATAGTCGAAACAAAAATTTATAAAGAAAAACATTACAAAGGAAATAAGCGAAGCAGAGCAAGTTGATTTATTGCGAGTTTCGATTTCTACTAGGACATTTTCTAGAGAAGAAAAAGAACTCTAAGAGGTTTTTTTTCAGACATTTTTTTTGTGCACTTTTAGAGACTTCTTATGGAATAAAACTTCTAAACCTTTTTTAAGCATAGAACTTTCTCTAGAGCATTTTTCAGAGAAAAAACACTTCTTTTAAAATATCTTTTAAAAGACTTCTCAACAAAAAATTATTTTTTTGGCACTGGCCTTTAAGAATATCTTCTTGAAAAGCCTAGGAACGAGTAGATTCTTAGAGAAAAGTGACAAAAGCATAGAAAGGCTAGTGGCTGGTAAGAGTCTGTTTATTAATCTGGAGTAGACAACTTCTACGTTTATCTTAATGATTATTATAGATTCTTCAAGAAGAAGATCTGCTTTAGCTTTAAGTAATAATCTTCTAATTTATTCCTATATCTACTGTGTAAAAGGTAGCCTAAAATACAATTTTTTTTACTAACAAGACGTTGTTGTTAGCACCAAAAAAGATTTATTAATAAAATATATATTAATAATAAATTTAATACATTTGTTTGGCAAACAAATTTTACAGTGATAAGTTGGCAAATATGCTTTTTGTCATCTGCATTCATCACAAATGCCAAAAATTAATTTTGTACAAATTTCCTGCCAAAAATGTAAAAGAAACACAAACTTCTGCTTTTATTAACATCCTAAATTTTTAGAAAGACATGACTTTAGAATGTTATGTGTAAAAATATAAAAGTTTACTTATACCAACCTAGCAAAAATAAATTTTAAGTACAACAACTGCAAGGAGCAAAAGCATAGATACTCAGCTGTTACAGAAGTTGGCTGGATATATATAACGTGTGTTCAATTAAAAATTTTATCAAGTTACTTCTGAAATTTTATTGGAAGAATATTCATTAGTTAAAGTTTTACAACTGCAAATTGGAACTAGTTACCAATCTTTTTTTAAAAACTTCTAGGATAGCAATAGTTTGTTTGGTTTATTTAATTTCAAAAATGTTTCAATAACGATGTAACAAATTCAAAGGTAAGTTAATAGACTTCTCAATTAAACACACAATATAATTTTAGAATTCCAGACTTAGAAGGTCTATAGATTTGTAGACTATTTTCTCTACTCCTTTCTTTTCTTTCTTGTCTTCTTTAATTAATAATTTTCGTTTTCATTTCATTTCAATCTTCTTTTAAGTTCTTCCTTTATCTTTTGCAAGTCTTTTTGCTTAAATTTTTGAGCTCAACACTTTTTTAGTATTCTTTTTGTTTAAATTTTTTAAATGTATTTCTTCCATCTCTAACTGTTTCTGCCTGATAGCTTTTCTATTTTCTTCACGTTTCAAAATTGATTTCTCTCTTTTTTATTTAGCTAGTTTATTTCATCTCGGCTATAATTTTTCCTTATTTATTTTTTATGCTCAATAATCCTTTTTTCTCTGATCTTTGTATTTTTTTTGACCTCGTTTAATTATAACTGGTATTTTAATAACTTTATTTGACTTTGTTATTTATATTTCAGTGACAGTAGTGAATAAAACTATAAAAATTTTTAAAATTCAAGACAAAATAACTTTTGTACTAGCTTATTTAAATGAGAAGCGTTTATAATGCGTTCAATACGGTAATAACATTTCGAATATTTATAATTTTAGTAACAGTGGCCAAATTTGTCGGGGTTTGATGTATATAGACACTTTATTATACAAATTTTATTTTTTATGTATTCTTCTTGTTTTTCCTTGCTTTCATATTCATTTGATGCGTTAAAAGCAAGAATCTTTAAATTTAGTCATGACAGAGCTAAACAAAACAATAAACTTCTGTGTATCCTTTAGTAGACCCAGCCTTAGGCAAGATTTTGACTTTTAATTACCCACCTTTATTGAATTTACTTACTGGACTATACAGGGTCGACCTGTATCCATCCTACGTACTCACTGCCTAGGAATTCGCACAATATTAAAAAAACGATACTTATCTCTTACAATGTAACTAACTACTGGTTTCTTGAAGAAAACATGACATTCTCTCTTCTTGGAAAATTCCATGTTGTAATCTCGCCAAAATTAGTAAGAAAATATTGTCATTCCATGGTTGTATATGAAAGCAGATGGGTATTTTTAGGGCGTAGCGTCGCATGGATATTTTTAAATCTACTTAACCTATTATAGTTGGATCAGAAAGTGATTTATGTTTAAAAAATAAATTTGGTTAAGTAGGCGATACGTCCGCCATATTCGTGTGATTTTGACAATGACAATCGGAATTCCACAGCCAGGCTAAGGGCAATATATTTAGCGCTTTATGTGGAATTAAATCAGCCCTGACTTGTCTTAATTACGATCTGTATTGCATGAATTGTTAATTGATTTGTGCAAATAACTGCACATTTTTAAAACTTCAAGTTTATTCCTCATAAATATCAGCATAAATGCACATAAAATGTTTGCTTAAGAAATCTATGGGTAGCTTCCGTACACTTGTCTCTGCGCAGTAATTTTCAGCTCTAGAACTATCTAAACAGTTCGGTAAATAGATATTTCTTCACTGTCCGATTTTACGGAAATATTTATCCGAAAACAATACCGTTAACAGGTTAAGATGCCAAGAATAAGAAACAAACACGATGGGAGCGGTTGCAGAAGTGTATAAATAGCGAAGGCCGCAGGTTGACATTGAGAGCGTCTTACCCTGCCTTAGCCGCTATTTCCGGACGCACGCAGCCCCCCTATTACTGTGTCACTGGGTCCAACAGGCAGGACCGTACCGCAAATTTTGCAAAAATTATTAAGCAATTGACAGGTCATCAAGTTTGTGGCACAATTTTATTTTGATGACGAAGAACTTGTGTGGTATTTTTATACAGGACTAGTTCATTATTAATTAGAACAGTTTGGGATAAAACGTGAAAGTCGGACTTTTGATGCACCTATTAGTGGAGCAAAATCTTTATGTTAATTAGGAGATAACCAAAATTCATCTCGGCGTGGATTACATCAGAAAAAAACTGAATATTTATGTAATCCAAATTTTTTTTAATTAAACATTTAAAAGTATAATTCAATCGTAAAAATTTTCTATTGTCTTTCATAATAAATAATTATTCTTGCAAGTAGTACCGAATTTTTTAGTGAAGTACACTGTTCCAAATTTAGCATTGCAGTTCATTTTTACAGGTGGTCGACCTTAAAAATTTATTATCTACTAGAAAAGTAAATAATTTGTCACATTTCATTGCCACTTGCAGCTTTCAATAACGCATCAATTGTTAGTCAAAAAATTATTTTTTGCCTTGAAACTTCACTTATTTCCTATGTAAATAAGGAACTTAATTAAGAAATTTTCAATGCTCAGAAAAAATTTGGACTATGACACTTCACTACAATTCATTGATCTAAGAACCCACAAAATTCTAATCTCCTCAATTATTCAGCACATTTATTTTCGTTTTGCCATTTAATAACATTGATAAAATTCAAAATACGAGTTTTCTGCTTTATCACAGCCGGATTTGTCGCCTTTTTTTTCACGATATCTGTTTGTGTTTATGACAGGAACGTAAATACAGAAATAGTGAATTTTGATGCACGATTTGAGTATTTGAATAGAGTCTTTCATGACATAGTTTTATGATAGCGCCAGCGAGAATCCGGCGAGTAATAAATAATCAATTAAATGTTACAACTTCCGCGTTGTCAGCTTGTGTGGTGGAGTCTTTATAGAAATTATATACCTTGCGAGGTTTACAAGTCTAGCTGTATAATAGAGTTGGCAAATTTGCCAAAAAATACAAAAATATGAGTTGGTTTACAGCTTCAGAATTAAATGAGTTTTACGTTCTCTTGACTTCCGTTGAACACTCGTTTAATATTTGATGGAAGTATCCTTGCTTTCTCGAAGTAGGGTGATTTTCATATAAATAATGACAATAAAAGTCAATGTGGCAAAGCGCTTTCGAAAACTAAAGTTCTATCATCAGGGCCTGAATAACAATGTAAAAAAGAAAGTTAAACAAAAAGATAAAAATATTTAAAAAACTTATCAAATTTTTTCAATAACGAACTAAAACATTTGGCATTAATTTAACTGCAATTATCCTAGTACAGTAGAGTATCATAGTTAGAAAATCATCTTTCTTCTTAAAATAGTACCTCTTTAAAGTTAAGACTTTGTGATGTTTTTTTCTTTAATATTTTAAATTTTTTTAAGCCATAATTTGTTAAAAAATGGTAAAGAAATGCATCTATTAAGCTCGAAATCTCTTCAGAGATATGCTACAACTTGCTTTGATAGATTGGGAATAAACTAAAACTAAGTAAAATCGACTTTGGCTTCATAGAAGCAAACGGTAGGTCATTGACTAGACAGTTCGACTTAAGAAACAACAGCGGTTCTTTGTTAAAAAATAAAATTCTTTGCTTTAGTCTAATTATCAACAACACTAAGAAAACTATTCCAGAAAAATATTTACCGCAATTTAATTAAAATGTAATTAAGAAGGACAATAAATAATCCTTTGGGAAAAATGACTTGTGGATTTTTATTTTCTTGATAATTTTTATATTTGGATCAATTTTATTTATTTCTTCACCTTGAAGGAGAATTAACTATGGAAACGGCTGTAAACAGTAGAAATGTGTAGATTATCCTAACAAATGCCACTAGATCTTAGATTTTATAAGACTTATGTTTAACTAATTTTTTTATATGTCACATGATCTTTTTATTTGCAGAATTTATTTATTTATAATTGAAAAATAAAAATATCAACAGGGAAAAGTGTCAATAAACTTGCGGTAAGCCAAATGACTGATAAAAAGTTTGACTGACCTGAATATTTGTCAAAATATTGACATTTAATATTTAGTCAAACTGTCTATACCTACATCCTTTGGATTTTTATAAGATTTGAATTATATTTTGACTATACTTTATTAAAAATAATGTAGCTTAGTAGTATAAAATCTATTGTCGACAAAATGGGTGCCGCGGTCATATTCGACTCTGTTCTATCAAATTTACATAAAAATGAGCTATTAATATTTTGATTTAACACAAAAATAGCACATCTGAAATAACAGATAAATATTTTGTTAATGCGAATTTGTATTTTGTTTAAATTTGGCGCTTCTTTATAATTCTTTGCTTATGTCTAATAATCCGAGAGAAAACCTTGGTCGCCACAAAAATCTATAAAGACAAACATTTAAGGAGATAGCGAGACAGAGCAAATTGATTTATTGCGAGTCTCGATCTCTATTAGAACATTTTTTAGAGAAGAAAAAAGACCATAAGAAGTTTTTTTTCAGACATTTTTTTGCAGTTTTAGAAACTTCTTGTGAAATAAAACTTCTAGATCCTTTCAAAGGTTTACCATTCGGGATCTTCTTTTAGACACAGAACTTTCTCTAGAGCATTTTTAAGAGAAAAAATACTTCTTTCAGAATATCCTCTAAAAGACTTTTGAAAAAATTATTTTCTTGGCACTGGCTTTTAAGGATATATTCTTGAAAGGTCTAGGAACGAGCACATTTTTAGAGAAAAGTGACAAAAGCATAGAAGAATTAGTGGCTGGTAAGAGTCTATTTATTAATCTGACTAACAATGTAAAAAAGAAAGTTAAACAAAAGTTAAAAATATTTAAAAATTTATCAAACTTTTTCAATAACGAACTAAAACATTTGGCATTAATTTAACTGCAATTATTATTCTAGTACAGTAGAGTATCATAGTTAGAAAATCATATTTCTTCTTAAAGCAGTACCTCTTTAAAGTTAAACTTTGTGATATACTTTTCTTTAATATCTTAAAATTTTTAAGCCATTTCAGTAAAATTTGAGTAGAATATTTAATTTGTAAAAAAATGGTAACGAAATGCACTTATTAAGCTCGAAATCTCTTCAGAGATATGCTACAACGTGCTTTGACAGATTGGGAACAAACTAAAACTAAGTAAAATCGACTTTGGCTAAAATCGACTAGACAGTTCGACGTAAGAAAGGATAGTGGTTCTTACAAGCCATTCCCCAGTGATTTATCAAGGCAATACAAGTGTGGATGTGTGTAAAAAATTAAAGTATTTAGTGTTTTTCATAAGATAATTGCTCAAGTTAAAAAAAATATGAACAAAGCAAAGGTCGACTTAGTTGCAACATATATAAAATCATCTTCTTCTCAAATTAGCTTCTAACAATCTCTGTTGTAAAATAATCAAAACTAATTTATGACAGCCCGGTTAAAGCGAAGATTTTTAAGCGAAAAAATAAAATTCTTTGCTTTAGTCTAATTATCAGATGTTTGCTTTGACTGGAATGTTATAAATTAGTTCAGATTCTTTAATAACAGGCATTGTTTCAAGTTAAATTTGGAGATTTTTTTTATTTATGATTTTCATAGATTTTATACCAAGAATATCAATTTATATTATAAGTATCCATCGTGGATTATTATAATCCATACACATATATAATCCAAACACACAAAAATAAAAGGTAAATAAAAAATTTTCTGTAATTTGGATTGATGTAAAAAGGAAAGTTCTACAAAAAGCTAAAAATGTTGAAAAAACTTACCAAACTTTTGTCAAAAACGAATTAAAACTTTAATCATTTGGCATTGATTCACTAACTGCAATTATCCTAGTTCAGTAGACTATCATAGTTAGAAAATTATCTTTCTTCTTGAACCAGTACTTCTTCAATGTTTTTCTTTTAATATCTCAAAAAGTATTAAGCCATTTTAGTAAAAAGTGGGTAGAATATTTGATTTGTTAAAAATGGTAATAAAATGCACTTATTGAGCGCGTATTTTCTTCAGAGATATACTAAATTGTGCTTCAATACGTCAGGAATAGACAAAAACCAACCAAAAATTGATAGGTCGTTGACTGAACAGTTCGATTTAACGAGAGACAGCGGTTATTACAAGCGGTTCTTCAGTAATTAATCAAGACAATAAAATTGTGGCTGTTGTGTCTAAAAATTAAAGTAGTATTTAGTTGGGCTGGGCGATACCTGTTTTTAGGTATTGGGTATCGATACCTGCAAAGTATCGATACTTGCCAAAGTATCGAGGTATCGGAAATATCGAGGTATCGGAGGTATCAAGGTATCGGGGGTATCGAGGTATCGGAGGTATCGAGGTATCGGAAGTATCATGGTATCGAGGTATCGGAAGTATCGGGTGGCGATAAATAAATATCGCATCAAATAACATGTGAATTTGTTTGTTTTCATCAAAATAGCTTGTGTTCCCAACATCCAAAGCACTGTGAATAGGATATTCATTTCTAGCCACATTTTATGAAGGTATCGCAGGTATCGAAGTATCGGAGATATCAGAAGTATCGAGATATCGGAGGTATCGAGGTATCGTGGTATCGGAGGTATCAAAATATCGGAGATATCGAGGTATCGGAAGTATCGATACTTCGATATCTGATTGCAGTCGGTATCGGTGTACGATACCTGAGCAGGTATCGATACCTTCTGTAAGTATTGATACTTTTCCCAGCCCTCTATTTAGTGTTTCACCTAAGATTAATGCTCCAGTTAAAACAAAAATTATATGAACAAAGCAAAAAGTTTTCGAATTGGTTGCAAGATGTATGTAAATCATCAGAAATCTTTCCTTCTTCTCAAATTAGCTTCTAACAATGTCTGTTATAAAATAATCAAAATTAATTTATCACAGCCCAGTCAAAGTAAAGATTTTAGATAAAAATATAAAATTTTTGCTTTTATATAGAGTCAAATTTCAACACTTTTCTTCTTGATGAAGTCTTCAGTAACAAAAAATAACTTCTAAATCTATTATTATAGGAAGAAATGTATGGCAGTAGAAGAAAAAATTGTACAACAAGAATATTTATGGTTATTGAAATACTTAAACCTGTCGTGAGACTGGCAGTATTGACAGACATAGTAAGTGTGTTTTGAGAGCTGTTACTGCATCTAAATCTCCAATGAGAGACTAAAATAACACCTAAATTCGCAATAAGACACCTAAATTTGCAATAAAACATCTAAACTCGCTATATAGAGTAATTAGAGGCCATAAGGACCTACTCCTGCCGATGTTTATAGAGTTTACTACGGCAGCTTTATAATAACTGCAGCTGCGCTGTAGATTTGTTTCTTTTTGCAAAGGTTACGTAGCATTGTAGTATAATCTCGGCGTTTTTTAAACGAAATGTTGCTATATCATTTTATTATGTCTACACAATATTTTTATAAAAAGAAAATTATGATTAAGGGTTTTCACGTATACATTAAATTTCAGGTTTTATTTAGTCATTTTTATTGCGACTATTGTTTCAGAAGATTTAACCTCTTCATTTTCAAATAAAGTAACTAATTTTTAAAATAAATACTTCAAAATGGTTAAGTCACACACCCCTGAAACTATAGACGTAATGAAAATGAGTAAAGAATAACTGAAATTTAAAATATGTCTAAAAACTTTTAATTATAAATTTAGTACTTCAAGATGAATGAAAACTACCAAAAAAAGTTTACAAACACCAAAAAAATGTGTAAAGGTGTTTCAATCGAACACAGCGTCAGGAAGCTGTATACCGGTTTTGGGGTATTTGCCCGTTATCAGGACAGCGTATTCTCGAGCATTTGAAGAGTTTCTAAAGAAGTAACTAAAAATTCTCTAAATTAACCAATCCTGAATGTCTATAATTATTAATTTTGTTGAATTATCAGCAAAATGGCTATTAACGTAGATAAAAACGGATTGCACTTGTCCTGCGCCGCCTCATAGATTTCGGTTTAAAATTTTTCGTAACAATTTGGATGTGATTGTGGCTTTCACAGTTTCTTTTCCTCTTTGTAAATTAGTGTTCACCTTGGCTGTGATTACCTGAATTGCATAAGCGCCTAATAAATGCTCCAGATCGGCTTCATTCACCGTCCTGGTTTAGATGCGCGTGCAATTAACTTCGCCTGAGTGTCTTAAGTCAGATTCGCTGAGTAAGGTGCGCTTGCGTCCACTGATCCACCTTGGCACACATACAGCTTTATTCATTTTATTATGTGGAGTCTCTTACCCGGTTATATAAGTGAAGTTTTCTATTATTTTCACTTTTTAAATGTAGTTTTGATGTTCGCACGGGTAATACCCGCATGTCCTTTCTCTCAGGACCCAAAAGGAAACTAGTTTTGAGCATACTCGCCGAAATTTTTCACGAATACAATGAGATCCATTGTTGATTATTTTGTTACTTTCGTTTGTGCGTGAACGTGGAATAATAAGCGTAAGAGCTTCCGGATTCGGTTTCTTAAATTTGAGGGTTTAGTAATTGAACACTAATGGTGCAATTTGAATTAATTACGAAAAATATCGTTCAAGACCGGCATTTAATAAATTCATAAAACGATTATTAGAGTAGAAAATGACCTTTTCTATTATAATTAACACAAACGACCTTAATACCGGTGGCAAAAATTACTAAATTCAGGATGTATACTTTCAAGTTTGTTGCATTGAAATCAAGAAAAATTATTAATTAATTCTGATCAAGAATTTTACTTATTTACTGTTTTTATAACGATTCTGTCATTTCTGTCTTTGTGTTATTAAATAGTTAGATAACCACTATTGAAGTGCAATTGCTGCAATTATGTGATTTCTGAATTAGGAGTTAATTACTTGATTGTAGAATTCTTTATGATAATTTGCTAAAATTACAAGTGTTTTATGACATTCATTTTAATGAAAGAGAAACTTTACTGAAATTTTCACTATTCAAATATTTACAATAAATTTTATCAATCTTCAGTAAATTAACACAAAAATATAACTTCTACCAATTGAAAGTACTAACAATTTTTTTAGCAAAACTCTGCTATAACATTATAAGGCTCTAAAAATCTAAGCTGCTGACTGTTTGTTAGATTTTTGATTGTAAATTCTTTTGCATATTTTGCCTCCTACTGACTGCACTATTTAATAGATATTTATTATACAAGTGTCTTATAAGGCAAATAAGTCACGAAAGAAATGTTTAGCTACGAGAGCTTGCTCGAGTAATCTAATTTTTCATCATCAAGTGACTTATTTACTGTACAATACATAGTTTTATCCAACACCTCTCTCTGTAAGAGTTCTTAAAAAATCATCAAAACCCAAAAATTTTATATCTTCAAAGATTAATAGTAGTCTATGATTTGGTTGCAATGTTGTTGTTGACAACAAAATTATTATTTGAGAAGAATTTTGCAAATAAACTGTTTCGGCGCTTGTAACATTGTTGGAAATGCAAAGAAGTAGTTCTCTTCCTGAAAAAATTGCGAAAGATGTTGAAGAAGACACATCGAGTTTGCTACCTAAGAAATTCAGGGACGCTTATTACAAAGAATTGAGTGAGTTCAATAACTGGAAACAGGAAAACGATGTTTGTGGGGTACCTAAGCGAAGACGTGCTGTTGGGTTACTACTTCAACGCCAAAAAAAGATTCGCAGTCTCTTCAATGTGGACGAAATACAGCATGTTAAGATCGACATTAAAGCTTCACGAAAACACAGATATTTCACAATATGACAAGTTGATCGCTTTTTTGAAGAACGAATCAAAAAATTACAAGTGCAAAAAATCTAATTTTTTTTAAAAAGAGCATATTCAACAGTTTCTAGCAGAAGCAACTAATAAAAAATATTTTATGTTGAAAGTAGGTCGATTTTGTTATTAGAGAATAAAATCTAATTTTTTTACATTACCTACAGGTCGCACTAATTTTTGGTGTGTCAGGTGGGTGTCGATGTTGTCAGTTATTGAACATGTCAATCAATAACGTAGAAGATAAAGGATCCTCTATGTTGGTATCTGTGCCAGATACAAAAACATATGTTTCACGTAGCTTTACAATCATGGAAGAAAAATTTGCAGTTAATGTGCTTAATATTTGTAGAAAGTATATGGCTCTCTGACCTAAGAATATTTCTCACAACAGGTTGTTTTTGTGCTATAGAAATGAGAAATGACCAATACAGCCAGTGGAAATAAATAGTCTATTCAAAATACGATCAGTAGTAGCTGATTTTTTGAAATTACCAGAATCAGAGTCTTACACAGGACACAATATGAGACGCACATCAGCGAGTTTATTGTCCACTGGAGTCGATCTTGGTATGGTCCAACGTCATGGCCGATAAAAGTCGACAACCGTGGCACAACCGTATGTCGAAGAGTCAATTTTGAGCAAAATAGACATTGCTAAGAAGATACTGAGTGGAAATTCGAAAACAGAAGGCAATGTTATTGTAAATACTCGGAAGCAAAAATCGAATGAATGTGGAAACAACATTGAAGTAACAAAAAATGATACAAATAAAGTTAGATCTTTTAATACAAATGTTAACGTAAATCTCAACATATGATTTCATCTGAGATTTCTGTTTCTTATAATTGTAATTTTATGTATTGTATTTTTTAATGTTCAATAAATTGTTCTATTTTCTGTAAACTGTTCAATTATATAAAAACAGTTTTATTATTTGTTCATAAAACCACTTGTCTTTTGTAGACCATAGACTCCATAATTGAATGAAAAACATCATTTTTATAACGTCATAATAAAGAGGTGTTGGATAAAATAATATAAAAACAAATATGTATTTTTTGTTATTTGAAAAACAAAAGTTGACTAGTGTTTATTATAGTAGATTATATTAAAAAATTGAAAAAAATACAGCGTGATCAACAACTACTGATTAGATTGGCGGCATTGAAATGTCACTTAAAAATGGCTATTCTGACCATACTTCAAATTTAAATTTGACATTTCAATAATGTGATTATTAAATTGTCATTAATTGTTGCTAAAATTTTTGAATTAAAACATTTTTATTTTAATGGCGTACTTTATTTGAGTCCACAATAAAATTAATGGTTAGCATTGATGTTGCAAGAACTAAACTTTCTGGTAGACTTTTAACTTTTGCTGAAGATATTTATGGTTCGAATGGAGCGAAGCTTGTAAAAATCTGTGAGGATGCTCTCATTACAAATATGTTTTACTTCTCATCTTTTAGATAAATTTACGACATTTTTTTACTCTTTCAGGCATATCTTATGAAACTTGTTAAAATGCATTTAAAAAAAATAATAAACTGTAATTCCTGCAGCAGTTGAAAAAATATATTTTATACTTGCTTTTGTTGCTTAAAATAGCCTCTTTAGGAAACCTTTTTTACTGTACTAATATTCCTGTTTTACTTTTTTAATTGTCTTAATTGTAAGCTAAACCCGACATTTTTTATCAACATTTAAAAAATAAAACACTATTGTTTTACTAATTGCAATTTAAGTAGTCTAAAGTCATGTTTTACTAACTTTTGCAGCTAAAGATATTTTTAACCAATTTTTAGATTATTAAAAGCAATTTTAATATTGGGAATTTTAGACGATATTTTACCATTTATGATATCCACAGCAGTAAATATTACCAGATTTAAAAGCCAGGCGGTTTTCTTTCAATAGAGACACATTTAACACTGTTTTTGGAACTTTAGATACTGTAAGCTGTAATTTGCTAATTGTAGAAGACGAAACGTAGCACTTTTTTATATTTTAAAAATTAGAGACAATATTTTATTAATTTTGAACTCCCAAGACGTAATTTTATTAATTTAGATGCTAGAGAAATTGTTTCTTAATAATTTTTAACTTAATAAAGCGAAAGTCACATAATTAATATTTTTGTAGTTTTATAAGTCGGAGTCTGTTTTTTACTAATTTTAGGAACCTAAAATGGCGTTTTTAAATAAATTTTTAATTAATAAATACAAAAACAACATTTTTATATAATACTGAGATTTCAGGTCGTACTTTATTAATTTTAATAATCAGAGAAGTAATTTTTTTTACTATTTTTTAAATAAATAATTACAAAAGTAACATTTTTCTGATGTTGAAGGGTCAGAGACAATAAATTTACTAATTTTATAAACCGTAGAAATTTTTTAGGAATAATTTAGATTAATAAATACAGAAGCGTTATTTCTTTTTGATATTGGCAATCAGTCGAAACCAACAATTTAGTAATTTTGAAACCCTCAACTGGAATTTTACTAATTTCAGAAACTAGAGATCAATAAAAACATATGCGACATTGTTTATTAAAAATTATATTTAATTAAATTAAAAATATAAAAATTAAATTATTCTTATAACAAGTTATTTTGTCTGATATGGCATGTAAAAATGACACTTTTACTACAGTTGTCAAGGTACCAACTGTGAAACTTTGGTGACATTTAAAAATAAATTGTAAGTTTTTTTTGTTTCATTATTATTATTTTGGAAGTAAAATAAATTCTTTTGATTAAAATCCGTATAATCATATGGGAATTTTTTATGTCATTATCAATATTTATTTATTAGATGTTGACAGAATATTTTTCCTTTAATAAATATTTTGTGAAGAAAACAAGATCAACAAAATAATAGGTAAATTTCCTCAGTGCATTCATTCATACCAATATCAGTAAAGCAGACTTCCTATCACATCTCTATTAAAAGTAGCATTAAGTTCAAGAACCGATTGATAAAAAATAAACATTCCAGATAAACAAAATGTCTTCTAAGAATCTTACAACTCTCGTAAAAATGCGAGATTTTGATATTTCGTCCAAAGCGGCTATTGAATCGCCAAGATAAACAATCCTAAACAATTTATCAGATAAGAAAAAAATCTTGTTTCTGATTCCACATCTTGAATGTAATTCCGGAAACACAGAAAAACTGAATTTAGGTCGTAGAGTACAGAGCATCGCTTGTTCAAGCTGCATATGCAGCTGACGTCCATAATTATCTATTAATACGTTTTGGATTTTTGTTCCCGAAAATTCGCTGCCGGCTCCTCACAATGAACATCTAACTGTTAAAAGGTTAAAAAACCACAAGATACTTGCAAAGGCAGATGCAACACCAAGTCCGAGGTCAATAACCGGCAAGGTAAAGCAAGGTAAGATTTAAAAAGTAGAATAGAGTGGGTATAGAATCAAGAAAAATCCAACAAATGCAACTTGGCCGCTTTAATTAGTTCCGAAAAAAGTTCTTATCGTGCTAATTTAAAGATCACGCGTGAAGACACAAGTCAAGGACTTGCGAGATAGGGATTTACGAGGGCATCACTAATCGCCAAAAATGTCATTCGAGTATTTTAGGACTGGGATAACACCAAATATATTTATCGGAAATTGAAAGGAATTGTCAAGGATTATTCTAATTTGAGCAAAATTAAAGTTTACTGCAAGGTTTCAGGATTCGAGAGGAGCCGAATTTCTATCCTTGAAGATCAGCTCAAATACAAAGAGGTTGATTTATAAGTTATACCAAAGCTGTAGCAATTTAGTATTCTTCATGAAGTTCAATTATTATTAACTGCACAAAATTGGAAAATTTAAGAATTTAGTAAAGTTGATTGAGTAGAGACTGGAAATTTAACGAAATTTCCTAGAAAACAGCTGCTTGTTTCCAACCAAAACAAATACACAATCTCAACACAACCCCTTCAAACTTTGTTGTGTGCGCTTTAAAAGTGTTTTAAAACTGTTAATTAATTACATTATTTGGTTGTTCCGTAACGTAAAATAAGTAAGTTTCCTTACTTTATATCTATTAATTAAAGTGAAACAGAGTCCAAAACAGTTTATATTGTTTTATTTGGTAAAAGAACTCTAATCAACTCAAGATTTTGACGTTAGCACTTATGTACTTGTGCACTTATAAATATACATGCTTAGGGCCCGATTTTTGACTCAGTTAAACTTAGCGAGGCTGTAAAAAATCTGTTTTTTTTTTATAAAGATGGAAAAAGAAATCTACGTTACGTGAGACATTCAAAAATGCAATTTTTTCTATCTAAAAAAAAGTGAGTAACATGACAAAATTTCTATACATTATAGAGATAAAAATCAGAATATATCTACTACTTTAAATAATGATTATATACCAGGTGTTTTAAAAGTTATGAATTTTCAATTAGCCATAAAAGAGAGATGTAGATACAATGGTCGAGTCAAAAAATTCTGTATCATTTAAAATGTCATAAAACACAAACATCTTCGGCTATTTTATAACAAAAATTTTGCACAGTAATTTCTGACTTTTAAAGTCGGATATTATTTTAGTTATTATAATTATTATAATTATTATAATAATTATAATAATTATTATAATTATTATAGTTATATAGTTATTATTATAGTTATTATAATTATTATTATAATAATTAATTTTAGTTAGATAAAACTTATTTTTGTCTTAGCTTGCTTTGATACTACGACTTTTGAGTCGTTATTTATAATTTTGATATTTAGTCCAAAAATCATTGGTTTATAACGTTAAATTTGGATGTAACAAATTGTCATTTAGTGTCAAGTGTGTGTCAAAATTTTAAAATGGCCGATATTTTTAAACTCACTACTAAAAAAAGACTCAACCATGCAATGCAATGCAACCAATATACTATACAGATCGTTTCATAGGCTTATCTTCGAAGTATGGCTCAAACAATGACGTAAAGGTTTATGTGAATTTGATATTTAACAACAGAAATATAAATCTGATGTTGAGATAACAAAAATAAGGTATTTTTTATTAAAACTTAGATAAATTTGTTGTTCAAAACAAGCTTAACGCAATGATTCAAAATCAAAATTTGAATCAGTGCGTTATTGATGTGTGTCACATTTGAGGTCACTGACTATGCGTCTGGATTGATGTATTATTATGTTAACATCGTAGCTCAATTTAAATAGTATTTTTTAAATAAATTTTTCTTTACATAGACAGTTTCTTAATCTTTCAGGTGCCAAAACATTAATTTTGTTTTAGGTCACAAATGTAGATAGAAAATTAAAGGTTGTTGCGATTAAACATTATTTATTCTTGAGATTAATGTGTTAGAAACTTCTCGCTTTTTTCTGCTTTTTGTTTAAGCGTTATATATTTTTATCCACAATTACCTTATAATTGAAGTTTTATCCACACTTACGAACCGTATAAAGTAACACTTTATCTACTAGTGGAATAGTGAAATCACTTTATTCTACTAATAGAATAATGAAAAAATACAATCTTAAAACAATCACATTCTATTTATTATTAATATTGACATTAACATTTACATTAATAGACATTTCGTTTTTTATTTTATCGTATTTCACTTCGTTTTCATTATTAAGAAGCTTGTAGTTGTTATCGGTTCCAGAACGAATAGTAGTTATAGGAACAGTGGACGTCTCTTCTAGTAAGAAACGACTAGTACCAAGAGAAACTTGGATTTTCCCTGCGATATCAAGCTTATACAGAATCCTCGATATAAGTTTCTATTATGGAGAAGCTCCTCCACCCTTCATATCGTTTAATTGTTGTAAAATTAGCACCTTCATTAACAAGTAAAGTTGTTAAAGTGCGTCTCATACAAGGACCGGTATAAGCTTCTGCGTTTGCCAGATTTAAAATCGAAGCAACTTTAGAAGAAACTTTCGATAAAGTGTTAATTCCAACAGGTTGCAATGTACATTTTTGATTAGCGTATCGTAAAACAAATCTCTGAATGGATAACTTCTTCGGACGTAAGGACATGTATTTCCTACACTTCTCCACAGTGTTGATAGAAAATCCTTCTTCTATAAATGTAAATTTTCGTGAAACGCCCGTCTTGGTATCTGGTATCAAAACAATCAGGTATGCTCCCCTACATCACTGATTTTCAAATTTGTCAGCTCACAGCATCGACAGCCACCAGACACCCCCATGCAAAATAAAATATTCCAAAATTTATTATCTACATTGTCTATGTAATGACAGAGATTACTCTTTATCGCAAGCCCATGTCAAAAACTCTTCCACATATGCTCATTCCAATACTGCAGCTTTCTTCGGACTGTAGGTATCCTCTTGACTGATCCTTCAGATAAGCCATGAGCTTACTATATTTTCCAATGTCCATGTTTTTATAGACCTTTATAGCGGCCTTATGCTTCAGCATGAAATACTTCGACCACATGGATGAAATTACATACCTCTTCTTTAAATTTAAGAAATACGATAGCAGAACTTCCTCATTTATTGTCATTACCCCCCGTTCTTCTTTCCATTCATTAAATTCTGAAAATACTTTTTCGTAAAGTTTCCTGGACTTTGCAGGCAATAACTAGCGAGTTGCTTCTTCAGCTTCTTCAAGAATTGTCTCAAAAACAGTATCTATCACTTTCTTCCATTTTCACCAACTTGAACAGCGTTTTGTACAAATGGATAAACAATCAAAAATAAATAGCAACAGTTCAACACCTCCCATGTTTTTTAGTTAATTTCAATAATTTTTGAGGTGACATCCGCTGTCAGAGTGTCATTTTTTGATGACATAAGATGAAATTGTGGCTATTCCAATTTTAAATCGCTGTAATTGTGAATAAAACGTTATATTGGATTCGTGTTTTAGTCGCGTTTTATCCACTTAAGAATATTAACCGCTCGACTACGTTTCGCACTTAAACATTCTTGCGTGGATAAGACGCTGTCTAAAACACTTATACAATAAATAACTAGTGTTACCAAGAAACAAAGAAATATGTAGTCGATCAAATAATAAGAGATTATGGTTTTCTCTATATTACTCCTATATCACTGTGAATTTAGCCCAATAGAGTGGTTTTGGGTACTTGTAAAAATTATTGTGACCAACGTATAAGAAGAAATGCCTTTAATAACAAGGAAATAATACTAAATATGTTAGAAAGAAGCTCTAAATACAGTCACTCTAGGAATATAATGTAAAACAATATGTTATGTTAAAGAAGACATTTTAAAATGTTGGGAACAATAATTATTGGGTCCCGTTATTGTCTATAAAAAGAGATAAGTTTTCTTTTCTAACTAAAAAAAATGTTAGAAATCTAGTGTTTCGATTTTTAATCAGATAAGAATTACATTAAAAAATAAAAAAGGTTTTTTCTACGATTTTATTTTATTTCTTGTATCTTATGGAAACACTTTATCACAAAATAATTATGTCAAACAGCATATGTTTCCGTGGAAAACATCATTTGTGTTCCATCGATTATCTCCTTTTACCTATTTTTTTTCTTTTAAATTGAGTATAACATTACGCACATGCTTAACATTATTCTTGAACTCTTGAACCAAACATCGCTTATCAAACTTCTATCAATCAATAAAATTGTGCTTGATATCTTTCTATAAATAATTAATAACTCACTGAAAGCTTTCCGTTTTTTAACAGTATAAATTGCTTTATTGAGTTCTTGTTTTCTAAAAAATTAATCGTTCTTATCAAATTAGATAAAAAAGTTTTGAAGCCGAAGTCATAACTCTAAGGTGTTTTGTATGGTCGATAAACTGAATTAGTTATAAAATCTACGTTTTTTTATTATTGGAATAATTTCGTTTTTATTAAACATAAATTACGTCAAAAATACGTCATTGATAAGAAATATAACTGGCTTTTGCGCCTCTCAAAAACTTTTAATTCTGTTATAGAAGAGTCTTTATCTGTTCACCTGACATCCACAAATTACTGTCATTTTTTTAATGTGTTTATTGACAGCATTGTTAATTTATTTATTTATAGACAGCTAGAGTAAAACCTAAAAAGAGCCGATTTTTTTTTCAAAAATAATCCAGCCAGTTCTGTTGTCAGATGACAAGATAATAGATAATTTAAAATTAGAGGAGTGTCTTCAAAAATTGTTTTCTTTTAAAAATTAAACAAATTTCGTCAAAAAGTTAACCGTGAACTGTTTGACATTGATTTTTTTTTCTTTTTTGATTATCAGCATGATGGGACAAAGGTCGGGTTGAGGATTCTCTCTTATACAATCTTGTTTGTGCAAATTAGATAATTTTTGCAAGTAGAAGCTTTATTAAGTATTAAAACTTTCCAGTCAAGAGCTTAAAAAATTCGATATTTACAGTGTTAATGTACTCATCACACTTAATTTAAAAATCATAAATCAAAGAATAAAGCAAACAAAAGCGCCTCGATAAATGTCAACAAATTTTCTCGCAGGAAAGTTTGACGCTGGTCTTAAAAATTGCTAATTTAGTACATTTTGTTTACGATTTTTAACAAAAGAAATTCAGTTGTTTGGCTAATTATGACGTGATTAAATCGCTATCACAATGACGTCTTTACGATGTAAAATTTATTTAACGATTATTAAAAAATTATATTAAAGAATGAAAAGTATTAAAAAATTTCATCATCTATTTTCGTCAAGCTTATCACATTTTACACTTTTTAGTTTTATGCAAAAGTCGGGTCAGTGATAATAAGTGATAGCTCTTGTCCCCTGCGAATTTCAGAATTAAAATAAAATAGTTTTATCGGATGGTAAAAATATTATTAGAAGAAAGATAATAAACGTGGGAGGAGGATAACGAAATAATGTAACGGGGGTTCAAATAAAATTAACATCTAGGGTGTAGACACAAAGCTCTGTACATCTAAAATTAATAAAAAATAGTGTAGAGTATCTATTTTTAAAAAGCAAAACATCTACAATGATTTTAAAATGTTTACGACAACAAAATTAATAGAAAACGTCTTTAATTAATAGAAAAATTAATAAAACGTATTATTTATTGAGTAATAAAATAGAAAATGCAAATTATAAATCGCAAATTTACGACAAAAAAAGGGAGAACATCAGATGTTAAGGATAACACTGATTAGAAAATACTATTCCTAATATAAAATTTTGACACTACATAAAAAATTGTGTAGGTACCTCAGATCTCTCTAATTGTTTTGAAAAGTGTAGTTTTATAAAATAGCTCTGATTTTCTTCATATTTGGCAGTGTGACAGAGTTGTGACAACGACCATTGACAGCAGCAGCAGAATTTAACTGAAACATTCTTGAATTTATTATTGCAATCTAAGGAAAGTTATTAAGTAAATTCGCAATTTTCTTATTGACAAAATAGGTAATACTACACAATTATCAACAAAAATACTGAATAGGTTGATATTAAAGTTGCTAAATTTTTTTGTTTAAAGTAGTTTTTGCGCGATTGGTTGTTTTTATCAGTTTACTGTGCCTGTTTCCACGACGGTAGGTTGCTGTTACTGGTTGCTACGTGTAACAAAACGGTAAGTAATTCACTTACCGTTCAGTGAACGGTAAGCAATTAAATCTAAAAAAACATTTTGCGATTTATTTATTAAAATTAAATGTACAATTATTATAATTAATAGTAGTAATACCACTCGAATTTGAGTTTCTAGTGTTAATAGACAAACTTTCCGACGTAGAAGTCCCAGGTTGTTGTAATAGTCCACCAACATCGCTGTGCAAAATTTTATGAGCAAATTCAATTTTGTTTTGGAGGGAATCTTCCACGTAACTCTCGGCCACCGTTGATGAACGCCACCCACCATGTCTTTTTAGTCCCAACACATCAACTTCGTTATTCGCCAAAAGTGTAGCCGATGTGCGTCGAAACGAGTGTCCAGTAAAACCTTCAGGGGTTTGCAACTTTAAATATTTTGCAATTTTTGACGGCTAGCCTCCAATTGTGCCTTTTCCTGTGACTTGCCTAGTGCAATTGCTATTTCGATAGTTCAGAAATAAATGATCTGACGTTGGGTTGCTTGGTCGAATTCTTATGTATTTTCGAAGTATTTCCAAATAATGAACTGCTTCATTTTCTTTATTAATAACTGTGAACGTTCGTTGAATATTCGTTTTTGTATTTGGAATATTTACTATAAACATTTCTTCATGTTCTTCTATGTCACTCATTTTAATATTGTACAATTCCTCTCGTCTACAAGCGCCCGATACTCCCAATATCATTGCTACCTGCAAATATATTGTTTCCTTAGAACTCAGATGTACCACCTCATCATCTACAACATACCTTTTGAATTAAAAATTGTTCGTCTGGTGCTTCATTCAAAAATTTTTCTATGTCTTCTTTGGTAAAAATTTAGCTTTCTTAGGCCGATATCCAATATTTTTTCTCTTAAGATAAGCAATTAATGTAGCAAACTTAGAAATATCGATAGCATCATGGAGAAAAATTGTACTCTTCAGCATAGAATAGACAGCCCATAAACTGCCTGGGACCTTCAAGTGTCCACTTCTCACCACAAAATATGCTAACAAGCTCTTTCCATTTACAGAAATCTTCTTTGCTTCACGCCATTCCTTAAACAACTTGTATGTTTGTTCATATCGTGCTTTAGATTTTTCTGGAATTATTGCCGAACATCCTTCTTGCCAAGCGTCTTCTAAATCATCCGGTAGATCATCACTATTGCTCATATTTGCTTCGAAAACGGAACCACAAAACAGAACTATGTAGGAATGATTGTATCAAAAAGACAATTTTACTTGTTTGGAACAAAACCATAGCAACCATGGGACAGCCACCCAAAGCTTTCAGTTTCAATCTTCCCGATTATCACAAATGTATTGATATAAATTATTATTATTATTATTCTAGAAACTCCAATCGCGCAAAAAACGTTATAAGCATGTCGAACGTTAAGGATTACCGTTCTCAGACAATAATTGAAGTCGTCGCTTCGCTCCTCCTCCAAACAATTGTCTTGGAACGGTAAGCATTCCTTACCGTTCTCCATACTTAATATACTATTTTTTACTGAATTTATTTAAAATGAGAATATTTGTTAAAATGTGATTGAAACAACTAAACTACCAAAATGAATCCAAAATTGCAAATTTTGTGTTTCTAAACTAATTAGTAATAAAAATTTGTTTCTAATTTGTAACAAAATTAGCGCAATACACGTGTACTGTAAACATTTAGGAATAAAAATTGCTATCGGGCAATGAAATAATTATTCAAAAATTTGACCGATAAGGAGAAATGGTAATACTTTAATCACTTGACTACTTTCAAAATCTTGCCTACTACAAATTTAAGATTTTTTATTATCAAAACAGCACATCTTGTTACCAGATTTCAACATCTACTTAAAAAATTTGATACAAGTTTATTTAGAAAAAAATATTTTACGTATTTAGTACCGTTTTAGAGCATGTGAACTCGTAATTGTGAACTTTTCTAAAATGTGTTTAAGGAAGTTTCTGGAGTTTTAATCTCTGAATCACTTATCAAATTAAGAGATAATACCGTAAAAGGAGTTATTTTCGTTATAACAAAACCTGATCATTTGTCAGTTATCATATCTTTTTATCGTATTTAAAATGTAACAAGAGTTTTTGATTAAAAATTATCCTAAAAATAACAATTACATATTATATATCAGTCATTTTATATCTTTTGTTAATACAAAATGTGTAGTAGTAGTATTGTTTTAAATTACAAAGAGTATTACTGATAACAGAGTAAATTTTTCACATGCATGTGTTGTTTTATTTATTTCATAAATATTTCTTTAAAAAAAATGAAAATTTCTCCAAAATCGATGCACCAAATTTCGTGCAAATTTTTCCTAAAACCATTGTTCAAGAGAAAGTGAAACCATTTCCGACATAAAATCTGTAGTAAATCGCAATTAAAAATCCCAGACAGGATGTGTAAATTATCACAAAATAATCTTATCCTGAAATCTGAATTTTATCGGTCACTGAAACTGAACTTCTGTTATTCTCATTATTGCAATAAAAAAATATAAACATATTTTTCTCAGATACAATTCTCTTATCATTTGACATTTTCTTGTGGTTTTTCACCGGAAACAGCGGCACGAATCAAAGGAACTTCCGGAAAACCACTCATCAAATTTTCATTTATTGTGCAAATCTGTAGTAACCTTCTTCTTTATCTCTTACGTCTATTTCTCGTCCTTTCTGTATTGTTTTGGAAACAATAATGTATTTTTGAGTAGTTATCGCCTAGAATGGCATGATTTTCTTATTATAAATAACAAATATGTTATCGAAAGGAGGTTGGTACCATGACGACAGCTCACGTCACAAGGGGTCATTCTTTCATATTCCTCTTTTTAAAATATTGTTTTATTTGTTTGAACTATTTGACATATGATTCAATTGTCGTCGAGTAAACAGAAATCTTTGGTACAGCAAGAACTTTCCGACAATTTTGATTTATAAGTCCTTAATCAAAAAACAATACAAGTATATCTCTAGTGTTTTTTTGAGTAATGTATACAATCAGCATTTTGCGTAAATTATGTAAACTAGAGGTTACAATAATATTGTTGCCAGCTGTACGCATTTTCTGACGTCGTGTTTTTTTGAATGAAATTTAAATAGAAAAAAATCTAATCACATGATAGAATGTTTTTCATAATAGTTTATATTTGTCTGATGATGAGCTTTTATTAGAATGTTACCTTCAGTAGAGTCGTTCCACTTATTATTTTCAGTATAAAGCTAATTTTAATTATTGTTTTGATCAAGAATTATCAATTTCACAAATTTCCTTTTGATAATTGTTGATCTTGATGAATGCAACATGACTCAGCTGAAATTTCTTGTTTCCATGGGGATCTTGTTTCTACTGCAAGTGTTGAACCGCGAATAAAATTTTCTGATAAAAACAAAACAAATAACAACAGATGGTCAGTTGGCCAATAAATTCTCGAAAAATGATTTTCTTCAAGTGGAGTACAGGAAAAACATGTTAAAAGCTCATATTTTGAAGAGATTTTTGGTTTGATGAAATTGCTGTGTGGTCAAGTAATTAATTAAGTTATTTATTGTAAAATTTGCCAAAACAGTAAAATTCCATATTTGTAGAAAAATATTTGTTTTTTGATGAAATCACGTTAATTCTTATAGTTACCAATTGGATACAGTTATCGACGGAAAGCATCAATAAATACAATTATTTTAACAACAATATTTGGGATGATGCCATCGTTTTACGTAAAATACTTAAATTATGATTATTATTATCTAAAATGGAAAAAACATAAAAATGGCAGACTTTACCTTCAAAAAATTTATTATCAAATTTTCAACAACTTTTAGTAAATATTTATTTTAAATTTTCGCTTAATTACCATTAAATCCTGATCAAATAACAAAATAATAAACAATTTTTTAGGGTTGATTATTAAGATAGTAGAGAAACATTAAAATAAAACAATTTTTTTAGTCTACGTTTCGTAACTTTATTAGCTATTTCTTCAGGACTAATACTTAAATTTTCAGCAATTTTTACAAATAAAGCAAGAAAATGAAGCTAACTGAAGCAGCTTAAGTCCAGTTACGACGTTTTTTAACTATCTGAAAGAGACCATTTAAAAAATTACAAAATATTCTGACATTGGATAAACACCCGTACCAACACTACAAATTTTGGAATTTTGTAATAGAAACAATCTGAATTTCTAATATTTTAATGTGTTTTGATTTGGCAAAAGATTGTTAATTTTAGGTATTACTGGTGCAAAAAAAAACGGTAAGACCAACATAGATTAATTACTAATTTTTTGAAATTTATAACTTTTGTAATTAGGTTTTTTCTGTTATGAGAATGTAGAAAAAATGCATAAATTTCGAAGCGTTTTAAGAATTCTGAAACATACAGTTGTGACATTAGAGTCTCTATTTTTTTGTTGTCTATAGTACCTAGAAATAGATTTCCAATTTTCGAAACAAAGCAAAACAATTCTCAGCTTTTGCACTTCTTTTTGATAAGTATTTGATAAAGCTCTTAAAGCTGTTTTACTTGAAGCATTTTTGTCACCAGAATTGGTATAAGATGCTGATATAAATGATCAAAAACATAAAGCAAATCTTGTGAAATAAACGAAACAAAATTGCAAAGTCTCTACAACTTTTTTCGAAAAAACATTTAACAGAATGATGTTAATTAAACAATAACGGTAATTTAACGTAAATAGTCAAAAAAATTGCCACAGAGGGCGCAACATGTTATTTAGTTAAAGTCATTAGATAATAAATAAGACATCTTATTTAGTAATTTTAGTTAATTTTAAGCAAATTTCAGAAAAGAAATAGAACACTTTATTTTATTGAAAATTAACATAGTTTTTGACAATGCACTGACAGCTGAGTCTAAAATGCGCGATAGGCTCTTGCGCATTATCGAAGTGACGTCATTGTGTAAGAGAGACAACTGCTTTATTGAAAAGCTTTATTCCTGTTCATATAAAAAAAAAAATTTTACAAAAAGTAAATAAACAATTAAAAAATGTTACTTGAACTTGTGTTTAAAGTAAAACTGTTTTTTTGACAATTTTATTAAGTTGTTGTTAGTTATTATCAACTTAATTAGTTGGTTTATTTAAGAAAAATTTGGCTTTGACCATAAATTACTCTAACAAAAAAATTTTGATTGAGCAATTTATTAAATGACCTCAGGCAACGGCATCCAACTCTAGATTCTAAAGCTGAATCTTCTATACTAGCTTTTTGAAATGAATTCATTACAAATCGGCAATTAGGATTTTTTTATTGGGGTAATTTATGGTTAAAGTCAACTTTTTATTCTTGAATAAAGCCACTATACCTCTTAGAAACAAATTCAAAAACCAGCAAAAAAAAACAGAAAAGAATTAGCAAAGTTTTTATTAAATAAAATGGAATGTTTTTTCACTAAATTAAAATATAATTGGCACTTTTAGCAGAAAAATTAATAAAATTTAAAATAATAATATAGTCGAGAGCAAAAAAACCGGACACTAACCGATCTATTGTAGTATACTGTAGTCTATAGTGGTTTGTTTTGGTGTTAAGTTACTTACTATGTAATCTAAACAAATTAATGTTCTGGTACTTGGGAGATAAAGAATCGTTTTTGATGATTCACTGTATTGTAACAAGTTCTACAATTTTTTTGTGGTAAACACATAAATCTATGTAAAAAATACTTGTATAAGTTACCCAATACGATTTTAACAAAATAATACATTTATCCGGACGCGCGATTATTAAACTATGATGTATCACTTTAATAACTAGGTAATCAAAATTTTAGTTTCGATTTATTGTTTTAAGTTTGGTCTTAACAACAGATTTTGTTAGGTTTTTGATAAAAAAAATAGAATTTTATGTCAATATCGGATTTGTTTTCTTGCTGTCAAATATCAAATTCACAAGGACTCATACGTCGTAATTTAAGCCAGAATTCGTGCTTTATATCAGGATACCTGAGTGTAGATTAGAGAAGCTCTATATTTATTAGATAATTTTTAGTTTTTTCTGTTTTTTAATTCTTTACAATTTCGAGGATTTAGAGATCAAAATTTTAACTTAAAGTTTTTTTCAGCATTTTTTTTCTCAAATTTTTGAAAAGCAAAACACTTGTATACACAAATTCTGGTATGAATTAGTCTTATTCGTTTTTCGCCTGCGTTTTGTGTTCTAGACAACTTCGTATTTTTTATTTTAGAATTACTGTTTTGGCTCCGAATGTCATTTTATTATCTCGCAGCTGCCGTGTCAAAAATCCTCCTACCTATCAACAAAATCCGGTTAATACCAGTGTTGAATCTCGTGTTGATCCTTTAATTAGACAGTGTATCTTATTCTAAAATAAAAAATTGACGCTACAAAACAATTACTGTCTAAATATTTGTCGAGTATTTTTGTACCCGGTGTGTCCTTATCAAAGTTTTTCTCATTCTCGCAAACAAACTCCTCGCCAAATCCGTGATAAGAGCGGAAGAGTCACTATCAAGCGAAAATCAACAAACTCGGAGCCAACATTCTTATAAACTTTGATTGTGATACTCGTAAATCACCTGTAATTTTGCCAAATATTTACGCTTCTAGTTACTAGCTGTACCCAATTTTCGAGATTATAGCAGCTGATTCACTCAAGTGAGAAAATTATCACAAGTGGGTGTTTTTCCTAATCTTTGTACCTTGGAGATTATCGGGGTTTATCATCAAGGTAAATTCCAACAAGGGCGACTTTTGCTCCAAAATGAGTCAAATCAACGACTTTGTTTTTTATTATTAGACAATAGACATTATTAGACTTAAGTCAAGGTCTAGATTCGTCTAAATTTTTCGAGTAAAAATAAAGATATTTATGATCTAAACCACATTATCAAATATCTTTTTTTTTCAAATTGTGTATCTGATAAGTGTAGCCTCGAGGGTGATTTATTTGACGCTCAGACAACAGAGTTCTAGTCAAGGAGAAAATTATACCTAAGTTAGATTAAGGATAATTAATTGAGAACCTTGGACAAGTTCTTTGATCTCAAAAATTTTTGTTTTTTGGCGGTTTTTAAAATAGAGATTTTGCACCATTTTGGCAATTAATTACAGAAAATTCTATCTGATTTTAAAAAAGTTTTTATCTAGTAAAACAGTTATTGTAGAAAAAGAAATTTACTGTTTAAAATTCGCGCTAATTTTCTGTGAGATCGAAAAACAGTATAGACGTTGAGAAATTTTTGACAACTCAGTTGGTGTTTTTTGACTTCTGATAAGCAAAAAGATGTATATAACATAGTAAGATACTTAATAAAGCAGCAAGAGAAGCGAAAATTAGCAACAAAATTAACTATTGGAGAAAAGCCTGTGGACTAACACTGAAAGACACAGTGAGAAACGAACAAATAAGAAAAAAATAGGAGCAGGAATGGTAACTATACTTGACACTATAGAAGCTAAAGGTTTAAGGTGTTATGGGCATGTAAAACGTATAAATCCAGAGAGATGGTAAAAAAAATAATGAAATGGAGACCAACCAAAAGAAAAAATAGAGAACGACTAAGCAAAAAATTGAAGAACGATATAGAAGAAGCCACAGAAAAAAGAAACTTAAACGAAGAAGATTGTATAGATAGGAGAAGATAGATTAGAATGTGGAATACAGTTGCAATAAATCTGTAAAAACCCGCTGAAATATATATAAAATGTGTAGTAAAACAAAATGTAACACTTCAAATTTAAAACTTTCCTATTCCAAACGTTGCTATTCTCACATTGTAGCATTAAACAAACAGCAGTAAATAATCACTTTTTATTTTCATGAATTTAGAAACAAATACTCTCTAAGCTTGAACATATTACATAATTTTCTTTCTACATCTTCTCTTTTAAAACCTTTCTATGTTTTTGTTTCCTTCATTGGCAAAATATTTCTTTCTGTCTCTCATGTTTTAAAAAACTATAATATAACAGTTGCTTTTAATTTTAAAAGTAGTCTTTCGACCTGTCTCGTACACAACAAGGATCAAATTCCTTCGTTACATCATTTAGGCGTCAACAAGTTATCTTGTAATGACTGTAATGCAGTTTACAGAGATCAGACAGGACGAAAGATTAAACCAGAATTTGCGAATATGTAAGGACAATAGAAAAGTACAAAAATACAGATATAACTAACATTTTATCTGCTTTTTTTTTCATATTCTTTCTTTCGGTTAATTTTTTTCTCCCACAAATAATTCAAAAATCTTTGACATCTGCAATAAAAATTCTTAAATTTTTTAGAAGCATTAGAACTTTCTAAAACTGTAGGGGTATCCTGCAGGAACCTTCTCTAAAAACTTTAAATGATCAGGTAAATTTTGATTGTAATATTTTATCTTCACTAGTTTAATCTTTATTAATTAACCGAATGTGTGTTTGTAATCTTGTCTCTTTACTCTTTTTATCAGTATTTATATAATTTTTAAATCAAATGTCAATTTGATGTCAATTTATTTGGAAAAACACATTCCTAGACGTCTAAAATTTATCTTTCTTTTGTGAATTTTCTAATAGCAACTATTTGTTTATTTATTTCTTCTTTCAGATCGATTAACATATTTTTTACTAAAAATAATGATTTATTCTATTCTTAATATACATTTTGGTTCTTTTCTTTTATGTTTTTAATTTATTTATTTTTTATTGTGTGCAAAAGTTTAGTAAGTTTTTTCTACATTTTCTAAAGTTTTTTACATTATTATTTACAATAAACAATAAACAAAAATATAAGTAACAAAAAATACAAAAATACAATGCTAAATATTACTAAAAAAATATGCAATGTTGTCATTTTGCTGGTCGTATAAATTACTTCCTAAACTGCTGTTTTATGACAATTTAAATCTCCCAAAATTTTCGATTTTGAATTTGCAATATTTTCTAAAACACGTATTTTCTACATTAGACCTTTCTTATCTTATCTTATTTTATTCAATTTGTAAAGATTCTAATAAAGCCTAATTTTATAAAAAAAGAAACAGTTTTATTGAAAGACTCTATTCTACCTTCACAATTTTTAAAATTTCACAATTAGAACCTCTTTGTTATAGATTTTTGTAAAAATTTTATTCCACAAATTTTTGTGAATAATAATTGTCCTTATCTAGATTTTCAGTTATAGTATTACAAGATTCTTCTCGGAAGTTTTTTCAAGTGCATTTCAAACACGTCATTATAAAAAAATTCTTAGAAATAACTCAGAATTTTTGAGATTATTTAGCAAGAGAGTCGCATAACAAAAAATTCTGTATTAAAAAATAGTACTTTTCTTCTTTGCGTCTATAACAGCTACCGATTTGGGTGTTGTATTAATCAATTCAGCTTTCAAATTGCGTGCGTATAGCACTAATGCAATTTACTTTTTTTCAGTTGGTAACACGCCCTCGCTGAAATGAAACGTCATTTGACACGTTTCAGCGTTTATGTCAGCGTTGAGATTATAATAATTTTTTTCGAATAAATTTTGTTCACTTGATGACCAGTATTCCTCATAAAGGTGTTTTTGTGCGTGTGTTACAATTAACCTATAAAACTTTCAAAAATGGGGTAGATAAGCGGCGGTAACTTTAATTCTTTTTGAAGTTAAAACAGCTTTAAAATAAAATAGCTTTCAGCCACCATTGTGACGAATTACAGCCCTCATAGTGTTCGGTAATTTACAAGTTATTTGCTAGATAAGTATTTAGCATTGCTTGGTCTGAAATAACGATGAAAGAAATCGCTGAGAATCGCAATTAATTTGGTAATTAAGGAATAATTTTACAATGCTTTTGGAGATTTTCTTTACTGTGTTTATGCCTAATGGAGTATTCAATCAATAACTGATAGGTAAAAAAGAACTACTTGTAAGTTCCTTACACACAATTTTGTTCAAATTTGAAAACATTTTAAAAAACATTTGACGCTTTCATGACTTTATTAGCAACTATCTCGTATTAACGCAAAAGTTCTCAAAAATTGAATAATTAACTTTTTTACTTAAAAATCACGTAAAACGCGCAAAGTAGAAAAAATTGCATAAAGAACTCGTTTCTCAAATCATTGTGGCATTCATTTTTCATAAAAACTTGCGCTTACGGTCGTTTTATAAACTTGAATTCGTGCCACAAAGTTGATTTTTCAAAACGCGTTCTTTAATATTATTTTGTGGTGAATTAAATATTTTGATTAATAAACTCTTTTTAAACCAAAATAAATGTAAAATTATTTATTTAAACTTAGTTTTTTTCTAATTTTAGTCAAAAGTGTGGGTCGTCTTTTGACTAAATTATAGAAAATTGAATGTTTTAGCATTAAATTGCTGTAAAATTGCTATCTGAAGCTATATTAATTTTTTATTTGTTTAAATTTTTGGTATTTTGTGTGTTTTAATTAAGACATATTTGGGCTAAATTTTATTAATTTTTTTTAACTGATTGTGAAACATTAATTAGTACTAATAGCTCTGAAGGATTTTTTTTTCAGAACTTGGAGAGCATGTTACTAAAAAAAAAATAATTTTCTTATGCAGAATTTATTTAAAATCATTTTTGTTTCTTGCCGAATTTAACAAAACGCATCCTTTTTGAGTAAAATTTTGACAAAATAGTAAATCAATTTGAAAAAAAAAGGTATTTTTTCTAAAAATTTATATTGTATTGTTTGGTTTGAGACTGAGTTTTGCAAATTTATATTACTAAAAGACTAGAAAATAAAAAAATGCTAGGAAATTTGGGTGACCGTTTTGGCATGGAATACTCGATATAGAGTGATCTAAAAAAATTGATCTTTAAGTAATATATCATTTTTTTGTTTATATTTTTTTGTGGCGTAATGCCGGTGTAACTTTTCTCCGTATTGACTTAGCACGCCATAAACTCATCTTAGATAAGAAGTGGAAGAATGCAATGAAAGACGCTCCTATTCGGCCGTCCGAAATCTCTAGGTGTCTTGTACAAGCAAACGGAGCCAGATTAAAATAAAGTATTCCTCCTCACTAAAAATAAGATAAAAACCGAACGACACGTGGATAACCCAGAATCTAGTGAAAGTGGCTCAACAGAGCCGCCTGTGTCTTGAACGGGGAACTTTAGTACTAGAGGACTGGTTATGCATCTTGCAGGTCCACCTAATGAAATCTATAAACATAATCTATGATGGCAGGATGAAATGTAGAAGCTGAAACGCCATTTTCAGGATCTTCGACATAAATTACTGGATTTGGGCGAGAAACTTTCCATTTTTTTAAACCTTAAAGTATTTTTATGAAGCGTTTGCACGTCATATTGGGTGCTAGAAGAGATGACACTCTCCCACGTGTATGCATTTTTCAGCCGCCTCCGGATTAAATAAACAACTCTTTTATATGGTATTGTGTCAGCCCACAAAATTTGTATTTTCATGAGTTTTCATAATTCGTCGGGTTCAGGACTTCTAATGAATCATTCAAGTATTTTCGCTAATACACTCTATAATAGTAGTTCTTTGTATTCAAATATCCGTGCTAGTTAGAATGTCCATTTTCGCTTTCATTTGCTGACCTGAATTCGCAATGGACGCTTCTCGCGCCATCTAGCGGATCCCAAATTAAAAAAAAATCTTTCTTAAAGCTCCAAATTGGGTTAAACAACTGTTTACCATTTTGCGGTGGTAAATAAATTTGGGACGGTTATATAACTACCTTTGCGTCACCTTCTTCATCGACCTGCATTCTTCAATGTGACATTTGCCTAGATTTTAACTAGGAAAATCGTAAATCACTTTCGAAAAAAATTTTTCACTTTCGATCATGCTTGAGGCAAGACACGAGCACCACCAAAAGAAAAACTCCGGAAAATTTTATTAGATATGGTATTAAATGCAAAACCGGAGATAATCCGGGTTTTAGAGAAGACTGTTACGACATTCGACGTAATTGTCGGTGAGCGATGTTAAACAGTAAATTCACATCAATTAATGCTTTTACATAACGCAGTAAGTAGAGCATGAGCTTGCACTGTACCGTACAATGCTCAACAATAACAACAGATGAGAGGAAAAGTTGAAATTATTGCAGAGGGTCGGAAGACTATAATCTAGACGGTTATTAAGTTTCTTGATTATTCATGTTTTGTCTAGATTTCAATCGCACCATCTTGTTTATAATAGCCGCATTTTTAAAGTATCGGGAAATTTTGTGCAAACTGTTCAGGAATTTATAGCCAGTGCCGGACTGGTCATGGGCTTACCAAGAATTTCAATTTTGCTATTGGGAGCTTCTATAGTTACAATATTTTTTTGGCTGATCGGCAGTAAACATCACATTTTAGTGACAATTTAAACTGTCACATTTACTGACTGAGTAATATGTCAGCATTTTTATTGATTAAACAGTAAAGTAGACACTTTAAAACCGTTCAGAATTTTTCAGCTGTTACAAAATTTGGAGATTCAATATCAAACAGCTAATTTTTCTGGATAAAAGATAAACTTCAATACGGCAATAAAGCATATTTAATGCCTTGCTATCTTTAAACTGCCAGTCACGGCATTAAATCACATGCTTTATTGCCTAATTAAACAAATAACTATTTTTTGTTGTAGACTTGTTTTAAGTGCAATATATTTAATTATATAGTTACCAAAACTTTTTTTTAAAAAAGAAGCAGGACGCAAGAATATTAATATTTAAAAAAAATATTTGGTTTAATACTCATATTAGATAATTGTTACTATTTTTTATTTATAGATTAGATAATTTTTAATAAAATAAAAATACTCAAAAGAAAGCATTATAATATTTTTGTCGTCGTTTTACTTTATCATTAATAAGTTTATAAAGTTTCTTTAAGGCTTCATTAAAAATAAATAAAAATTGATTGTCACAAAAAGCATTTTAGAGAAATTGATAAAAATGGAAACACTAAGAGACATTTTTAAAGATTTTTGCAAGAAAAAATTACTTGTTGGTATAAAAACATATTAGAAATTGAATTGTAGAGCTTATACTTTATGAAAGTCGGAAGCAACAGAAGACATTTTATAGCTTTTTTAAATTGTATTTTTAACATTTTATTATTTTTAAAGCTGAGAAAGTAAAGTACCTACTTAATTTTACTGCTTCTAGAAGCCAGATCTGAAAGAAATATTTTTGAACAATTTTTAAATTAATACAAGTCAATGCGACGTAATTTCGGAAGCCAAAAATGACATTTTACTAATTGAAAGTCAATTGCAGTACTTTAGTAATTTTAAATGAGAAAAACGTTACAATAACAAGTCTCAATTTTTACAAGAAGCGTTATTTGTTATATGTTTGAATTAACAATGACAAGGGTAACGTGTTTTTTCAGAAAGCGGAGTCAACAATTACTAATTTTGAAATACGAAGACATAATTTTACTAAGTTTACTAAACAAAAGCAATAATTTTCAGCCTTTTTCCTTTTTTTAAATATAGAAACCAAGACATCAATATTCTGTAATTTTAGAAGCTAGAAGAATTATGTTTTACATACCAGAAACGACAATTCATTAATATTGAAAGTCAAATGTAATATTTTATTAATTTTAAAAGTCAGAAACGACATTATAACAATTTTAGATTTTTTAGAAAAGTGATATTTATTATCAGTTTTTGTTCCAGATGAACTGATGCAGAACATAACCCAACAAGAAATTAAATTCCGAATTAAAAATCTCAAAAATTCTAATAAATTTTCTGGCCTAGACAAACTTAAACCTTAAACCTATCCTTTTAAAAAATCTTCCAGCTTCTGCTCTTTTCGCAATCACCAATATTTTTAACTCTTGTCTACAAGCTTGTCATTTTTCCACTCTTTGGAAAGAAGCTCACACAATCATGATTCCCAAGTCCAATAAAAACCTCAAAAATCCTCTTTCCTATCGTCCCATCTCTCTATTAAATATTCTTGGCAAAATCCGTGAATCTGTTTTTTCCTCTCGTCTTCGACAATCCCTAGAAGAAAATCACATCCTTCCACCTGAACAGTTCGGTTTCCGTTCTCATCACTCTACTACGGATCCTATATTTGAGCTTCACACAGATACATCCCGGAATGCTAATCTCGGCAAGTGCACGCTCGCAGTCTTTTTAGACGTAGAGCGGGCATTCGATGACGGACTTCACCAAAAATTTATTAATTCAAACATTAGTCTTCGCTTTACTAAACTTATCGAGTCCTTTCTGTTCAACCGAACCTGTCGAATCAAAATTAATAACTGTCTTTCTAACCCTGTTTCTCTTCACTCTGGAGTTCCTCAGGGCTTTGTACTGTCTCGCATACCCTACACCTTCTATAATTCTAATTTTCCAGTCTCTCATCTGCCAAGAAGCAAGACCCGTTTTTATGCAGATGACACAGCTTCTTGGACGAGTCAAAATTCTAGTTTTTCCTGTTCACGAATCCTGCAAACTCACCTAAACCATATTAACTCCTGGACAAAGAAATGGCGTGTGAAGATTAATACTGAGAAATATAAAGCCATCCTCTTTAAGCATCCTAATATGTAGACATAGATCTCCAAAACACTCTCAGAAAAGCCAGGAACCAATCAAATCTACTCAGAAGACTGATAGGAAAGTTCCACGGATGCGACTCCAAAACTCTTCTTTATACATATAACTCTTTTATACGACCTATTTTTGACTACAGAGCTCCTCTTTATTTTACTCTTTGTCCTCACAAACTCAAAAAAATAACCCACTGCGAAAGAAGAATCCTTCGGCAAATTCTCCCATAGCAGCTCGCTTCAAGTTCTTTAGCAAAAATTTATCAAAAGGACATTAAAGGGAGATAATGAAACTGCAAAATCAACATCATTCTCATCGGCTCCTGATTCGTGACAACGTTCTCCTAAACAGAATTCCAAAAATTTCTAAACACAAACTTCCTCACCCACCCACTGCTCTACTTTTAACCCTCTATCCTAACCTCCCCGAAAATCTTTCCGTTATTGTTGAGGAAACCCCAATATCCATGTGACTTCCCAGAACGTGATCTACAGATGCTTCTCAACTAAGTCTCTCTCGGACTGTGCCACTTCACCGCCTACCAGATGCATTTACCTAAGATGCTACCATCTCCAGGACCTCGCCACCTTTAAGACTTTGTGACTTCCAAGACCAAATTTTCAGTCCCCAACTTTTGTATCATATTACCCTGTAAAGTCATAAAACTTTCTCTTCTTCTACATTCACGTCTTCTCTCTTTCTTTCCCCTACTTGCAATGTAAACTTTCCTAACATCAGTTCGTCCCACTAGACCGAAGAGGCCAAAAGCCTAGAGCGGTCACCGCAGGTTTAGAGATAATATTTTACTATAAGCTTTGACATGTAATTATAACGAATTGAATAAACGTATTTGTTGTTGTTATCAGTTTTTGAATTAACAAGGACAAGTATGACATATTTTTTTAGAAATCAGAAGTAACAATTTACTAATTTTGAAGACATAATTTTACTAAATTTACAAGACAAAATAATTCTTGGCCTTTATTGAATGATAGAAACCAAGACAACAATATTTTGTAATTTTAGAATCTAGAAGCATTATGCTTTACAAAAAACAGAAATAGATTATTTAAACTTTTTTTTTCGTGTTTCTTGAACTCTAATTGACAACATCATTAAGTGGGTTCGCCAATTTTGGAACTCCCTTATATTAATTTTGCTGGAAATATATATTTTTTTTAATACAGGTCTTAGGCTCGTCAACTACTGCTTTATAATTTGTGTTCTGTGCTGGACCAAAAATGTTTAGCAAAAACATTTTTTTTTAAATATTGATAGCAGTCTTGATTATACATAAAAAAATAGAAAAGTAAATAGTTTAGGTTGCTTTTTTAATGTCTTCCGAGTATGTCACCAAACGACACGTTAAGCTAATTATTAAGTTAATTTAAGTGATTACAAGCTAGGCCTAGTTACTCTATAAACACCTAGAAGAAAACATATCATTGTGGAAAGCACCCTTATTGGGTTAAATGTGACCTTGATTTAAATTGTGTTTTTGATTTGGATTACCTCTTTCAGAAAAAATAAGTCGTTAATTTAATTTTACGTAATTTTAGAATGTTACAACTGTGACAAATTTAAAAGTGTAACAGTTTTAGCAAAATTGGCTAATTTGAGATAAAATTCTAGCCCGGATGACCCTGGAAAGCTTGCCAACCTTTAGATTTTTATATTTTTTGTTATTTGAAAGTAAGCTTTACTAATGTTTATCTTTCTTTCTCTGATTAAAAAATCCGGTGTTAATTACTGTAAAATTAATAGCGAGTGGGTAACATAAAAACCCCAAGAAATATGAAAACCATTCAATAAATTCTAACACCACAACTTCTTGTATATTGTTTACTCTTACTCAATGCCAGATTGTGGTGTGCCTTTCTGAATCTGGAGTAAAAGTTTTCTAATTTAGTGTACAAAGTCTTCCAATGCCATTTCTTGGATTTTTCCGATTCAAGGCTTCGATTACAATCAGCAAGAGATTAATATGGATTCGCATATGAAATCATAAATTTTAAACAGTTTGGTTTTTCTCCAAGTCCCACGTTTTTCCCGGTGTCAAACATTTGAAATTCCTCATTAACAAATATCTATTGTTTTTTTGTGTAATAATTAATACAGTAATGTTGTGCGTGGTAGTCCATAAAACATAAATTAACCCATATACCAGTACAAGCATTATTAATGTAATTTATTAAGCAAAGGAATATTAAGTTCTTGCACGTCAACCTTGAAGAGGAAAAAGTTTCCTGTACACAAGTCGCGCAAAGAAACCGCGTTTTCTTACGTAAGTTACGATTTACCACTTTAACAGTTCATTTAGTTGAACTATTGTTCTATCCATTTCACTTGCGAACATCTAGCCGGATAATGATTACACAAGATGGAGAACTAAGACGTGAGTCCAACAGCCTGAACAGAAGACTAAATGCCACATCAAGCGGAACAAAGTCGCAAGAAAGGGAAAATTCTACTACTATGGGCAATCTGCACACAATTTGATTTTTAAATGCACACGCATCTAAATATTTCAATTAAAAAAATTAGTATATTTTTGGCAATAGATCAGATTTGATACTTAACACTTGGTTGTGTTTAAGATATTTAAGATGTTTCCCGGCTGACTACTGTTTTTCTAAAACATACTGCTGACGAGTTATTATTTCTGCAAGAAACTTCAGTTTTTATTGTTAAAGTGATATATAGAAAAATTGTTTTTTTTTTTTTTGATAAAATCACTGGTTAAATTTTTGATCATATAACTTCTGATACAGCCAGCATAATCAGGTTTGCTTGCTAATTTAAAAAAAAAATGTTTTTGATAAATAAATTGGGTTAACGGTTTCAAAGATTCTTTTATTTGAGACATCATTTTAGGTCTAGCATAGAACAGATTCTGAATCGACACGCCTAAGATCTGCATAAAAAATAGTATTTCGAGAAAAAATAATATAAGAAAGTTTTAAAATTTGCAGACTAATTTATTGATACGTTGTCAACTAAGGTACAAAGAACACGAAAAATATATTTAAAAAAATTTATTTCTGTTTTTTTGTAAAACATAATGCGTCTAGATTCTAAAATAAAAATATTGTCTTCTAATAATTTAAAATAAGACTTATTGATTATTGATTTTGTTTTTTAAATTTAGTAGTATTACGTCTTCGAATTTTAAAATTAGTAAATTGGTATATCCAGTTTCTGAAAAAACACATCAATTTTATCATTTTAAATTCAAAAATTGATTGTTTATGGCGCCTTTCCGAGAATTCCCGAATTGTTATAATATTGTTTCGGCCTTTTAAAATTAGTAAAGTATTGCATTTGACTTTCAAAATTAGTAAAATGTCGTTTCTGCTTTGTAAAACAAAATGCTTTTAGCTTCTAAAATTACAAAATATTGTTGTCTTGTTTCTATACTTTAAAAAAGACTAAGAATTATTGCTTTCGCCTTCTAAATTTAGTAAAATTATGTTTTCAGATTTTAAAATTAATAAATTGTTTTTTCCAGTTTCTGAAAAAACACGTCAACTTTGCCATTGTTAATTCAGAAATTAATAATAAATGGCGTTTTTCCTAAAAATCTAGAATGGTTATAATCTATATAAATTATAATTATTATTACAATTAATATTTATTATATTTAATTATATTTATTAATAATGTGTATTCGTTTAAAACTCGTAGCAAGCCATGACATTTTTACGTATGTCGTACATGACCCCATACAACAACAACATCTTTATTATTTACATTATTCATGTATTGTTGATTGCCTGCTATGCCATTTTACCCGTCACAAATTATTTTAGTCATAACCTAAGAATATCTTCTCTTTCCGCCAAAGCGAACTTGGTCTTGTGTTTTTGTGTGGTTGCCTTTGTGATGTTTTTGTTTTTCAAACATTCTTTATTTTATTTGTTAGTAATTTTTAATACTGAATTTTGTGTTTTCCTTGATTTGTAATCATGGTGTAGACCAGTGAACAAAAAGCTTTTTTGTTGAAAAGTTATTTCCGAAATAAAGAGAAAGTTAACGGTATTTAGAAATATTCAATTCAGCCGTGCCTGGAGAAGTTTTGAAAAGCTTTTCCGGACGTTGTTGTTGTGTATGAAAAGTTAAAAACACTCTCCATGGAGGAGTAACCCTGTTTCGAGAAACTGGGTTCGTTACACGTAAAGAGGGCAGTGGAAGACCAACTAAACGAACAGAAGAAGTTATTCATGCTGCACAAGAGATTCTACAGCAAGATCCAAAAGCGTCGATTAGACATCTGTCTCGGCAAGTTAAACTTTCTGTTAGTATATGTCATAAACTTCTACGGGAAGATTTACATATGTACTTTTATCGTCTCCAAGCCGTTCAAGAATTACTACCCGTAGAAGATTGCAGTATTGTCAGTGGTTTTTAAATAACATTGCAACTAATAATGAACTCCTTCAAAAAACTTTCTTTACGGATGAAGCGTGGTTTTATCTGTCCGGCTACATGAATTTACAAAACATGAGAATTTGGGCAACAGAACATCCTCATGAAATTGTAGAAGAACCTCTCCATTCACAAAAAGTAGGTGTTTGGGCAGCTATCAACAGTTTTTGTAAGTAATAAATGAATATGTTTATAAAAATGTATTTTTGTTTTAATTGTCGAAAAGTAAGGTTATGAGATTTGTCAGTTTGACAAGTGTGTAAAAAATTAATCAGACATACAAAACAATTGTTTTTTTGTTTTAAAGCACTCTAAAGTTTTTTTAAAAAACACACAATATAATCTTATTAATTATAATGGATATATGGTTATAATCTATATCATTATTATAATATCGTTTCCGGTTTGTAAAACATAGTGCTTCTAGCTCCTAAAATTACAAAATATTGATTTCTTGGCTTCTATAATTTAAATACAAAGAATTATTGCTTTTGTCTTGTAAATTTGGTAAAATTGTGTTTTCAAATTTCAAAATTAGTAAATTGTTGCCTCCGATTTCAGAAAAAACACGTCAATCTTGTCTTTGTTAACTCAAAAATTGATAATAAATGGCGCTTTTTCTAGAAATCTAGAATTGTTGAAAATTAGTAAGACATTGCATTTGACTTTCAAGATTAGTAAAACGTCACTTCTGGCTTCAAAAATTAGGTCGCCTTAGTTTCTATTAATTTAAAAATTGAACAAAAATATTTGTTAATAAATCCATAGTATATACAACAACAAATTATCTTTTGTTAATTATGTAATAGAGTTTTTGGTTTCGTGTCTAATTTTAATTTTTGCTAAAATAATGGAGTTGGCAGCAATATTGAAGATATCACAAATTTTTAAACCCTGAAATGATACAATTTATTTTAAAAAAAAATTTTACTTTTATTTTGTATTTCAAAACCACTTTGAACACGAATTTTGTTACATCTAGTAACAGAATTTCAAATAAAATTTTGTCGATTTTTTTGTGAACCCTCTGTTCTTTCAAATCTTGGTCAAAATAGCAGTTTGTTAGTTGTGGAGGTACTAGAAATTTTGAAACGTTGTATAGTCGTATAAATCGTTGTTCTAATTTGAATAAAAATTCTTATTATGATGTTGATTTATTTAATGTCTGTTGTTAGTTGTAAATGTGAAGAGGCGAAGAGATGCGGTAAAAACATAGAAAACAAGATCTATTATGTATTCGAGGCCGTCGAGAGATAGCTTGCAAAAAATCTGTTTATTATATTTGCATGCAAGTGTGACGTAAGAGCAGCTGGCGAATCGCCAAACACCGGCGCAAAACTCGCGAAACTGCCCTATCCTAACTTCGAAATCGGCGCAAAGGTCACGGTTCCACACTTTGGATATATCCTCACAATTGCGCTCCATTTGATCGCAATTTTCATGATACCTACTCCTCGCTTTAATTTATTTTCTGTTTAAACTCTAATGCTAATATTTAACAGAGAGTGCAAGTATCGTAAAGTTGCGGCATGTCCTCGTTCGGACCATGTTTACATTTCAGTGCATGCAACCTAAACATTTCCTTATTTCCTAAAATAAAAACTTTATGGGTTATAGTAAATACTGAACAGATCAGTCGATTTTTATTTTTAGAATAATTTCCACAAAAATTAAACAAAATGCATACTGAAGTTGATGATTTATTAATAACTGAGGTTTTATTTATCACATTTTCTACAAAGAAAAACGAAAGCAGATCAACATAAAACAAGGAAATTTAGAAACAATTTCAATAATTTTAAAAGACCAAAGTGATATTTTCTGCAATTTTTTAAATTAAATAAAACAAAGGTGATTCAGGTCTTGTAATTTTGAAAGATTGAAGCAATATTTTACTGTTTATAAAAGACAAGAGTAACATATTACTAATTTTGAAAATCCGAGGCAATATTCTTACAATTCTAGGAGCAAAAGACGAAATTCTTACCAAATTTTGAATTGAGTAACATCATTATTTAATTTTGAAAGCCACAAGCTACTTGTCACTAAATTTTGAAATTCGGCAGTGTAATTTTCCTAATTTTTGAAACCAAATCGACATTTTATAGTTTTTAAATTAATAAAAATAAAAACGACAATATTTTTGTAATTTTGAAAGCAAGAGGCAATATTTTACCAATTTAGAAAGCCGGAAGCGCTCTTTTACTATTTTTATATTAATAACTGAGTTTTTATTTATCACATTTTTACAAAAAAAACAAAAACAGATCAACATAAAAAAATGTAGAAACATAATTTTACTAATTTTAGAAGACGTACTGTCTATTTTTATTTATAAAACCACCACCTGTTGCATTATGTTGGTATCAAATTAATTTCCCTACAATAGTAATTTTTATTTGTTGGGTTTATAATACATCTGTCTTAATTTATGTCAGATGTCAGATTATTTTAAACAATTTGACACAATGCCACGAAAACGGCGAAATTTGCTTGATATCAAAGAAAAGTAATCGGTAATAAGGTGCTGTCACGAAATAAAAGAGTTAGGACCATATCTAAGTGGTCGTCAATTGGAAGACAAACTAGCAAAGATTTTTTCGGTAAGTATCCTCAACTTTTCCTTTTAAGTAGAGCAAAATCCATCCTATCTCCAATTCAGTCTGAATCACACATCCTTCTTTTTTCCAAACAATAGGTCTCCCGCTTCCATATCCACAAATTATTAAGTATCGACAAGAGAGGAAAAGCACTTACATCTTCAAAAGAGAAGTCAGGAAGAAAAAAATTTCAAATTCCTGAGTATGAAGACCACTTTTTAAAAGAAGATTTAAGTCGAGAAATTTACAGGCTGAAAACAAATGGAACTTACTTCACTGTAGACACGTTGTATAAATACGCCAAAGAAGAGCTTGAATTTACAGGCAGTAGAAGTGTTTTCTATAAGTATCTCAAATCGATGGGCTATAAATATAAATATGAGGATACCCGAAAAGTTTTAACACAAAAACCTATGATTGTTGCAAAAAAAATCAGATTTCTAAAAAAATACCTGCAATATAAAGAAAATTTTGCAAACGTTAAATTTATCTACTTAGATGAAACATGGCTGTACCAGTATGGATTCAAACAAAGAACTTGGGTAAATGATGACGCTGTATCACACCTTTTTAAAGTTAACGCATCTGAAGGGCGGCGATACACTATTTTACATGCAGGGTGTTCGTCGGGTTTTTTAGATGGATGTAGTGTTTTATTTTCTTCAACCAACAGTGATAAAGACTATCATAAAACCATGAATGGACAACTCTTCAGAGAGTGGGTGACAGATCAGTTATTGCCGGCAATAGGTCTTCTTCAGTGCGATGGCAAAGTGCCCAAAGTGGTTGTTGTTATGGATAATGCGCCCTACCATTCAATGCATCTTGAAAAACCTCCAACGCGTTCGTCAAAAAAAGCCGACATGCAAGCTTTTTTGGAAAAAATGCATGTTCCTTACAATAAAAAATACACAAAACAGCTGTTATGGGAATTGATAGAACCTACATTGGCAAATGTAGAGACTAAATATGAAATTGATGAAATCCTTTTGAGTCATGGAGTAGATGTACTCCGATTACCACCTTATCACTGCGAATACAATCCCATTGAGTTAGCTTGGGCATTCTGTAAACGGTTATATAATAAAAAATCAACGAAAAATCGGAAGACAAAGATCGTGTCAGAAATATTTGGAACGATGCTTTAGCCAACTTTTCAACAGATATGTGGTCTAACAGTATAAGACACTGTGAAAATTTGATTTTGAAAGATTGGAGAAAAGAAATGGGGGACTTTAGTGTAAATGATATTCCGCCTGTAATAATTAACTTGGCTGACTCGGACACGGACACAGAAAATGAAACTTTTTACGATTCCAGCAGTGATGATGGTGGTAATCAAAGTACTCCTTACAATGTAATAGAAGTTTTTGAGGCAAAATCTTCTTCTTCAGAAAACTAGCTTCCTAAACTTGTTTTTTACTCAATACTTTATTTTATTTCTTTTAAATTTGTTAAACTCTGAATAAAATATGTTCTTGATCTCTGTTTTGTGATGTGAAAGCAAATATCTGTAGCAAGTCAGACTAGTTTTCCAAATAGCTATGGCACAATTTCGTGGTGAAGTTTTTAAGCTGCTGGAGAGAGCTTTTTTACAGTCGATTCTCCAGTTAAAGACAACATTGGCCCTAAAAATTAGCAACAATAATCAATAAAAACCAAATAACATACCGCAAATGAAAAATCGCAACTTTCTTACAATAAACTGCATACCTACTGCATGAAGCCCCACTACCAACACCGACATTTGTCGTTGGGCACGGCGAAGCCCAAGGAAAAAACAAGTCTATGGCGTTCCATTCGAATTGAGTTGAGACCCCCTGAATTTGACACATTGTCAACATAACCTGTTTTCGTGTATGTCACAGATCACGCCTTGTCATTACCCTTATTTTACCCCATGTCAGATAAAAGCTAGATTGCCAAATCTCTTTTGAGAGAAAATGCAATGTTGGTGGTTTTATAAAAAAAATAGACAGTAAGCGATTTGAACAATTTTTTAAATCAATAAAAAGAGGTTTTGAACAGGTAAATCAGGTTTTGTAATTTTGAAAAGTCAAAGCAATATTTTACTAATTTTGGAAAACAGGAGTAACATTTTACTAATTTTGAGTAATTTTGAAAGTCCGTAGCAATATTCTTACAATTCTGGGAGCAGAAGACGATAATTTTTATCAAATTCAAAATTGAGAGCATGTTTTTTTAATTTTAAAAGCTGGAAGCGACCTTTTACTAATTTTGACATAATTAAATTTAATAAAACAGTATTTTCGTAATTTTAAAAACGTGAAGCTAAATTTTACAAACTTATGTAGCCGGAGGCGGTCTTTTACTAATTTTGCAATTTAAAGTCGTAATTTTACTAATTTTATAAATGTTGCAAAAAAATTACCCATAAAAACAAAGATAACAATTGAGGTATTAATTTAGTAGATTTTTATTTTATTTTTTATAGATGAGTTTTTATTTATCACGTTTTTTACAAAGAAAAACGAAAACAGGTCAACAAAAAATAAAATAAAATTTAGAAATATAATTTTACCAATTTTAAAAAACAAAAGCGATATTTTGTTTAATTATTTAAATCAATAAAAGAAGGCGACTCGGATTTTGTAATTTTGGTAAAAGAAGGCGACATTTTACAAATTTTGGAAGGCAGAGCTAACATTTTACTAATTTTAAAAGTTTGAGGTAATATTTATACATTTTGAAATTCGTCGGTGTAACTATGCTAATTTTGAAAGCCAGAACGACATTTCTTTGCTATTATTAAATTAATAAGAACAAAAACGATTATTTTTGTACCTAATTTTAGAAGCAGGAAAGCTAAATGACTAAAATGACAAGCAAGAGCCGTTCTTTTACTAATTTTGAAATTTAAAAGTCTAATTTTACAATATTTATATATGTTTTAAAAAGATTAATTTATAAATAAGTTTTTACTAAAGAAATCAGTCGATTTTTATTTTTAGACAAATTTCTACAAAAATTAAACAAAATGCATCTCTTGAAGTTTGATGACTTATTAATAGCTGCGTTTTTATTCATCACATTTTCCAGAAAAAAAAAACGAAAATAGGTCAACGTGAAATAGAAAGACCACAAAACAAGCTAATATAAATAACCTCAACTTCCAGATCATTTGCAGAACAGAAAATCGAACAAAAATATTTCTGTCAACTTTTATTGATTTGCTACTATGTAGGCAATTGTAATGAGTTGCTGGCATATTATTATCAGCGACTTGTATGTTAATGATTTTAACCGGAACGAATGAATATGATAAATAGAGTTTAGAGTTTAAGTTGGCATAACTGTTTCCGATTATGTAGGTAAGATTAACGATACGATATTAGTAAATAGAAAAGTTGAGAAGCTATTGTTCTACAAAAGATGAGTAGTCAAAGATTTGTCGACAAGAATAATTCATCTTACTTTTTTATTAAATGGTATTACATCAGAATATTATTTACAAAGAAATCACAGTTTGTATCAGGATCAGGGAATTTTTGTCTTGACTTGGCAGGAGAAGAGTTATCGGCTATCGGTGACCCAAAGTTGAAAATTCAACCTCAGATGAAATTTAATCAAAAATTAATATTTTTTACTAAAACAGCTGGGGTCTGACAAACAGCTCGTGTTTATTATTAAGTAAGATAAGTAAGACACTGTTTTTTATTACTTTGTTTAAACATACTTAATTGATATTGTCACTATTATCAGGTTCTAACTTAGTTATTTTATCTGCCGCTTCTCTTTTGCGGATATTTTCTCTGACTGTCTATTTCATCAACTTATTGCTAAGTTCCACACTAGATTTGCTTTTATTGCGTTACTTTTACATTTTCAAGTATTTTTCTGCATTTGAAATTCAGAGAGAGAATTTTTGAAGTCAGAAGTTACATTCTTCATCTATTTCTAAATCAATAAAAACAAAAATTACAATGTTTTTATTATTTTGAAAGCAAAAAATAAAATTTTATAAAATTTTAAAAAACGGAAACATTATGTATTACAACAATTTTCCGGAAGCTGAAAATGACATTTCTTATCAAGTATTTTTTTGGAATTGAGAGCCAGAAGCGGCATTCTACTAATTTTGAAATTTGGAGACGCAATTTTATTGGTTTTAGAAGCCAAAAGCGGTATATTTTAACAATTTTAATCAATAAAAAGCAACATTTTACTTTAATAAATACACTTTATTACATATAATAATGTTATATTTTTACAATTCTAGAAGTTGAAGGCTACATTTTTTATTATCAATTCTTAAATTTTTAAATTAATAAAAGCAAAAGTTAGTATTTTTTCAAGATATATTGTAAACCGGAGGCTTGATTTTACTAATTCTAGAAGTCAGCAGTAATATTGTTTAGAAATTTTAAAAGCTCGAGGCGCCAATTTACAAATTTTTAAAGCAAAAGGCAATATTTTTCTAATTTTATAAGTTTGAGAAAGCATTTTTACAATTTTGAAATTTGAAGACAACATTTTTTAACAAGTTTTAAATTAATAGGGGTAAGAATAAGTGTTTTTTATAATATTTTAAGCCGGGAGCGTCATTTTACTAATCTTTAGGTTCTAGTACCTAATTTTACTAATTTTTATGACAGAAACGATATTAATTAGCAACTTTAACTTAGTAGGAATAAGAGCAATTATATTACTGTGATTTTGGAAGATTTGGACATTATTTTACTAACTATAGAAGCCAGAAACAACATTTTACTAATTTTGGAAACTTGAGGTTTTATTTTTATAAATCTGAAAACCGAAGAAAAAACAAGCGTGACATTTTCATAATTTTTAAAATCAAGGAAAATGTCTAAACAGAAACGACATTTTCTTCTATGTTTAGGTACTGGAAACAATTTTAGAAGCCCAAAATAAAATTTTACTAATTTTGAAGACCAGACTCAGATGTGATATCTATTCTTACCAAATTTTGAATTAATATAATAACAAAGACAAAATAGTTTTTATAATTTTAGAAGCTTGGGTCAAAAATTTACTCTTTTTAGAAACTAGAAACAAGATTTTATTAATTTTGAAAACTTGGTGCAACATTATAACAATTTTGAAAACCAAAGCAACATTTCTTGTAATTTTTTAAATTTCTAAAGGCGGAGGAAACATTTTCTTTTAATTTCAAAAAATTGAAACAATTTTAGAAAATCACAAGCAAGATTTTACTAATTTTGGAATCGGAGGCAATGTTATAGCAATTCTGGGAGCCGAATAATGCAATTATTATTATGTTTTAAATTAAGAAAGATAAAATTGCGGTGTTACTTCAATAAAGACAAAGTTGATGTGCTTTTTAAATATTATGAGCTGCAGACAACATTTCGTTAATTTTGCAATTTGGCGCCGTATTTTTACTAATTTTGGAAAACAAAAACGACATTGTGTTTGTAATTTTGGCAAACAGAAGCTAGATTTTACTAATTTTTAAAACCTGATGCAACATTATAACAATTTTGAAAGCCGAAACAACATTTTTTCATAATTCTTAAATTTCTTAAGGCGGAGGCAACATTGTCTTCTAATTTTAGAAAATAGACACAATTTTAGAAACCCAGAAGCAAGATTTTACTAATTTTGGAAACAGAGACAACGTTATAACAATTTTTGAAGCCGAATGCGACAATGTTTTAAATTAAATAAATGCTTTTTTATGTTTTAAATTTTAAAAAAAATGCCGTGTTATTCTAATATTATGAGTCGGTAGCGACGTTTTACTAATTTTATAGCCTAGTCATTTAAAAAACTAGAATATTAAATCACTAAAAATTAAAACATAAAATCAAACAAATGAGAGGACTGTTATAAATTAGTACGGATTTTTTTTACAACAGACACTATTAGAAGTTAATTTGAAAAAGTTTTTGATAATTTTTGGTTTCCATAGATCTTGTACAGTGTTGTCAACTTATTGACGTTAATTTTCCACATATGATGAGTCAAAATTTCCAAAACATACTTCATTTTAAAAAGGACTACAATCACATAGTAAAAACTAAAAAATATAGTTTTTTACATCATTCTATTTTAAATTTATATCTAATGAATATATAATAAATAATTTTTCAAATAAATAATAAATGTGAATTACACCGTGATCAAGAAATACTGATTAAGGTGGCAAAATGAAATTCAGAGTTTAACATTTTTTTGGTAATTTAGTAGTTGCAGTTAAGAAAAATTCTCTAAGAATTTTTCCTCTTAAATATACAGGATTTACATAAATAATTATAACATAAACGGCTGTGAAAATAATAAAAAATATTCTGTCTTCTAAAGACAATTCTTATGGCTTTAAATCGTGTGGGTTCTTGCATATTGGGGAGTACTACATTGAATGATCTGAGGGCAAGGTGCCAATATAATTAATTCTAAATCAGATTTACGCCAGTGTAATTTAAGTTGCTAGGAGCAACGTCGTAACTTTACTATACTCTTCATATTAGAAGGCGTAACTTTGCGCTACTTCGATGGAGTAGCGTAGTGATTTAAAATTCCAGAAAAAAACTTTAGCTATTATTATAATTATTATCAGACAAATGAGCAACTCCTGAAACCATATTCCAATGTTCCGTTGCGTAAATAGGACATTACAATGGATACTCGTGATATCAGAAATCTCCACAACCACCTACGTTGGTACAATAATTTATTTTAAGCCTGTACCTCTTTTCTTCATAAAATACTCTAAATTTTCCTCTAAATTTAGGGTATTTTATGAAGATAATTCCTCAGGTTGGCGACAGTGATCTTGTAGTCTCGGTACTCGGTAGCTTTGCTTCGTAGTGAAGTGCTGTTTTACTGACACTACCAGGTCTATTTCTGTTCGTTAGATTGGAATTTAAAAAATCGCATCTTTTTAAAAATTGTTTACAAAATTCTACGAATTTTTTATTGGTGTCAAGTATTGATAAAATCAGACGGAAATGATCAAATCTGATAAAGCTCCGATAAATAACTTAAAAATTCCCCGAATAAGCTATTTTCAATTTCTATCTAGATCTATCTAGAAACACGTGCGATGAAACGTCCCGTCAATTGTACCAACTCTAAAGTAATTACATTTGCATTTTAATTTTGTTGTGTTCACTCATGTACAAGCAGTTTAATGAATTCTATTTCTCGTCTACATATGCATGATCTCGAATTGATTTCTTGAGGGAATTCCGCAATTAGCAATATAGCTCCTATATCACCCACAATTCACTAAAAAAATCAAACAATAAAAATTGTTTACACATTAAACTTAATCACTTCTTAATTGACGGCATAAAAGTAATTTCGAGATAATCACAATTCGTGTGAGTCAATTTTATAAATAGTGCTCAAAGCTTTGAAGGCTGAGCTTTTTTCCGACTGATTCAAGGATCGGCTAGTTCCGCATCCGGAAAAATCTGCATTCGATTTTTAGAATGTATAAGAATCAGCTGGAGTAATTATTTAATGCAGGTGTATAGTAAAATAAACGACCTTCACGATCTGATAGAGCAATATCAAGGCCGTTGCAATTATCGAGATTTTTACTACGATTTTCTGATGCTGGGAAATGGGTCAAAATGCACTCGATATTTATTTATACCACCGAGGTGTAGAAGAGTATATTCGGATCTGGGTTAGGGGAGATTTCAACACATTTTAGAATTTTGTGACACAATTTTAAGCACTTTTTCGAAAAAAATTTTATATTGCAGATGGCTACAATTTTATAACAATTGTACTCAGTGACAGTAGAATTGTACAGCCAGAAAAAATAATTTTTGGAAATGATTATTGCAACAGAATGAGTAAATTTAAAGCTTGTTATAGTAACTATTGCAACGGTTTATCTTTGACAGTTCTTGCAAAAAAAAATTATTAAGAAATAGTTATTTTTGTAACAAGTACCTGAAATAGAGTTTTTGCAGACGAGTCCGCAAAATAACTATTTAGGTACGTGTTACAAACAACATTTTTTTGTTAAAGCGCCCAAAAAGAAATTCGTATAAGTAACGTAATTAGAATTAATATTTTTCGAAATTAGTAAGCCTCGTATTTATTCCATGTTATCACAGTAACCGGACTGTTTACATAACAAAAAAGCAGAATCCAGAAAAAATTACTCAAAACAATCTCCGATACGAAGACCAACATCAAGAGAGAAAGAGTCTTTCCAGTGGTAGCTGAAGGCGAGGCTGTTAATCCTCTAGAATTATACTAGAATTCTGTTCGACTACGGCCAGCAAAAATTGAGCACAATTACTTTTTTATTTCTTATCGTAATGGAAAATGTAGGGTACAACGTGTAGAAATCTATTCTTTTGGGAAAATGCCCTCTATTGTTGCTGAAATTCTGAAACTAACAAACTCGACAGAATATACAGGACATTGCTTTCGAAGAAGTTTTGCGACTCTGGCGGTAGATGCTGACGTTAATTTAACTTTGTTAAAACAGCTAGGAGGATGGAGGTCAGTTTATCACAAAATCATTGTCTTTTTATTCTAAATAATTACTAACTCCAGGTCATCATTAACAAAAGAGTCATATATAGAAGAATCAGTTGAGAAGAAGAAAAAGGTGTGCAGAAAGTTAGTAGGAGAAGAAAACCAATAAATTATTATCGAGTAATAAAATATCTACTATCGAAGTTGCGACGCAAGCTCGGGTATTTTGTTTGGAGGTAACTGCTTTGAAGGTGTGCAAAATTGTTTATTTCATTTTTATTTTGCGGTATAAGTATATATTAAATATTATAACAATTTTTTTTTGTTATTAATGTACATACCTTGCAAACCTAATTTTGCTGTAACTATTGGATATTAGTGATATTACATTTAATATTTTATCGCCGCATTCAATCTTCTGGACTTTATCTTATCGTTCACGGTTAGTGCTTCTTTTAACTGCAGAACACTATCGTCATCGTTTGGACTGGTGCAGAGAACGGCAATTTTGGGAATCAGAATGGCATGATGTGATATTCCGTAACGAATTGCGATTTTGTCTATGCCAAAAATTATTTCTTCTGGATGTAACACTTCCAATGCCACTGAGTAAATTATCTATCACAAAGCGCATCTTGTGATGGAAACGTTATAGCCGCAGGTACCGTTTCCATTAAATTATGCGTAATAATCGCGGACTCTCAATAACATTTACCTAACACCGCAACATCTTGAAGGAAGATTCAATTACTAGAATATATCACGTTACATAACATATGCAAAACATAAATATAATTTTATCGGAGATGGATATAAAATTGTAGTTCGTGAAGACGGCTTGGCTGTAGTAACAACAGGTCATAATCTTATAAACCAGGATTTTTATTTAATTCTCTTTGTTTTAAACCGGTTAGTTAGACTTGGCGTGAAATGCATATTTTTATCACATTTTTATCTCAACTGAAAAGGACACTTTCTGACACTTCGTTAGACGCAATTAGCGAAAAAAACAAATGTTTTAAAACACTCATTGTTTGAGTTTTGTAGCAGCTATTAAATTTAATGCCTTCAATACAATTTAAAATAATTTTGTTAATAACCACTTTTATTTCTTTTCAAACATTTTTTTCCTAAATAAAGGAAATTTCCAATTTTTTATGCATTTTACTCCCAGACTGGATTATTAATCACCTGAAACAAAAACCACTTGTTTGTGATGCCCATTTATTTCTTGAACATGTGTCAAGATTAGAAACAACAGAGACAATCGATCTGTCATTCTATTTTTATTGAAATTGTAGTGCAATTAATTGTGAGTTGATTTAGTTTTATTAGAAAATAGTTTGCTTGTTTTTGTTTAATTAAAACTGGTCTCATTTTTCAAAACCACTTTACTAGCGAAATTTTTCCATTAGATAATTTTTATTCAAACTCAGCAAATTTATTTTTAATTTAAAAGACAAAAAAGGTAATCATAAAAGATTGTTAATTATTACAAACAGCTAACTACAGTCGCGAGAAGTTATTCTTTGTCATCAATCTCTTAAAATAAGGCAAAATAATACTTAAAATGTCAAAATAGGTAGTAGCAGGTATTTTTATACTATTTTTTCTATTGAGCTCAACGAGTGTGTAGATTATAGCAGATAACAAGAGCGTTAGCCCCAGTATCTGTAACACACGAGTTACTGTAATGTGCTCTTGCCCACGTATGATATACAAAACTTTATCTATGACTGCAAAAATTAAGAAAATCGAAAATTTAATGCTGCCGATAACTCCTATTTTTGTACATCAAAAGTAAGATGACCTATAAATGTGGCAACCGCTTACAATTTTTCAATCAAAGCTCGTTACTTAGAGATAATCCGTAAAAATTGTGCTTTGTGGTAAAAATAAGAAAATTATAAACATGAGTGACTCAGAAAGTTTATTTTCTGATATCGAAGAAGCGGCGACAAATACTGCTTTTTGCTTGGTACCAGAGAAGTCTAAAGAAAAGTACGAGATAGCTTTTAAATGGTTCAGTTTATGGTGCGACGAAAAAAATGTTAAAAATATTACGCATGAGAAGATTTTACTTGCATATTTTTGATCATTTATCAAAACAGTATGAATCATCGAATCACTGGGCTTTTTATTTTATGATTAGAACAATAATGAAAATGAAGAAAAATGTTGACATTAGTAAATACGTGCATTTAATCGCTTTTCTGAAAAGAAAATCTGAAGGATATCGTGCTAAAAAATCGCAAATTTTTACTAAACAAGATATTAGCAAATTTTTACAAGAAGCAAATTATAATCAATATTTGTTGATAAAGATATTGTATCCGTTTTATGCATAAATTATTCTTACTAAGTAATGTTAATTTTAAGGTTGCTTTAACTGTTAGAGTTGGTGGAGTTTGTAGGATCCAAGAATTCACCAACATGCTTTTATGGAAGATGTCAAAGATCAGAGACATTGCATCCAGGTTCAAATACCAAACGCTAAAACAAAAATATCCAGAGAATTTTTTATTATGTCGGGCGGAATTGATGTAGTCAACATGTTAATTCGAAAATAAGCTGCACTTCGCCCCAATAACGCCAGTAGTAGACAGTTTATTTAGAACACAAAAACCAGAGGTATATAAAATTACCTGTTGGTATAAACACATTTGCTGCTTTCCAAGAATTTTGCTACTTTTTTTCAGTTACCTAATCCAGCAGGATTTGCGGGACATTGTTATAGGCGCTCATCTACTTTGTTGCTTGCTAATTCGGGAGTTAATCTTTTAACAGTAAAGTGTCAAGGGGGCTGGCACTCAAATACAGTGGCGGAGAGGTATATAGACACGGTAGGAGAAAATAAAAAACAAATTGCTTCAAAAATTTTGGGTGACAAAAATACTATAACAGTGAGAATTACTGCATCGACAGCTGTTATAAAAAAAAACGTATCAGAAATGGCTTGTCCTACTATGAATAAGTGTGAAAATTGTTATTAATATTTATAACAATAATAGTATGTAATAAGATTGAGTTTAAAATTAAAACGAATTATTTTAAAGAGTGGATTTTTATTTTATTACTTCACTAGTGAAGTAATATGTCACTTTACTTCACTCAAATATTTAATATAATATGCAGTTATTAAAGCAGTCATAGATAAAACACTTTGAACACACTGAAAAATATGCGTAAAATTCAGTTTTCAGTTCAGTTATATATAAATATATTTTTATATAACTTCTCAAATTGTGTTGATTGCATTGAGCCTATTTCTACTTAATTGGCTTTATTGATTAGAGTTAATACAAATTGAAGAGCTAGATAAGAAAGTAAATAACTGTCACTTACCTACCTTACTTAAGTAGCAGTAAAATAAACAAATTAAAGTTTTTCTAACCAAAAACAAAATTCCTCTATATCAAACAAAAAAAACTTGAATAAATAAACTACCGTTATTTGCTGAAATGAGTAATTTAAGTTAAGGTAAGTTATCTTTGTCATTTCCGGAAACGTCATTATTTTTTCAGAATTTTTCTAAATGATTTTCAGTGTAATTAAAAACAACGATTCTACTTCTCAAGTAATATATTATTTTGGCAAAACAAATTACTTTCACTAAGTAAATTTAGTGTGAGAATAATTACTGAAGCATAACGGAATTATTGAATTGAATTAAATTATTAAAATATGAGTTTTCATATAAGGTAATTTACGTTAAACGGGGACAATGAATCATTTTTAAGTAGGTTCCATTTATCATAAACAAATACTTGTCAATGGAATTATCTATAAAACAGAGATAATGTCTAAAATAGTAAATATTTATATCCTTTATGATATCCATTTGCGTCTATCTTAATTATTAACGCGGAATTAAATAATACAAGGATAATTGTATTTTTCTGGCAATTTTCTGTTAGTTTCATTTTTACACAAAACCAATTTATGAAATAACATATTCAATTTTAATTATTTCCTGTTACAATTTTCATTATTAATTTCAAATTAATTACGTCGTTTTTGAAAATATATCTTATCTCAAAAAAATACTATCTTTACACGCCTTCTACAATGAAAATAAACAATTCCGAGTAATTCTTATTTACTTATAAGCACCTTGATTTTGATTAGATTTAACGAATTTACAGCGGAAAATGGCCAAAAATTGGGTTAGAATTTTATCTGATTGTAAATTTGTTTTGAGTGGACTTTGGATAACACACCTCCAAATACCCCGTGTTGATTAAAAAAAATAATCTAGAATAAAAAAACAGGTGCTTTACTTTGTCTAAAACAGCCTCTTTGCAGTTTGTCATTTCTTTCAAAAGAAAACGCTTAAATTTTTAATAATAGTAGCTAATTACCTTCTAAAGATCATTGTTTTCCGTATTCTAAATTTAGAAATTTTAAATATAAATTAGAAATAAGATTTTGGCTATTTTTAAATATACTTAATGGTACTAGAAGAGTTATACCCAGAAGAAAGACTTCCAAATTGACGTTTTCAACTTCTTAAACCTTTCTTTATCGATTGTTTTAGTTGTATCTACTTTGTTTTCTCTTCTAATTGTTAGCTTTGTAATTCTTTATTATTTTCTATAAGCCTAAAATCTACAGTTTTTTTAGAATTGTCTAAACTACGTTTTTTAAAAAAATATCTAGAATCACCTTATAATTGAAGTTTTATCCACACTTACAAACCGTATAAAGTAACATTTTATCCACTAGTGGAATAATGAAATCATTTTATTCCACTAGTGGAATAATGAAAAAATACAATCTTAAATCAGTCGCATTCTATTTATTATTAATATTGTCATTAACATTTACATTAATAGACATTTCGTTTTTTGTTTTATCTTATTTCACTTCGTTTCCATTAATAAGAAGCTTGTAGTTGTTATCGGTTCCAGAACGAATAGTAGTTGTAGGAACAAAGGACGTCTCTTCTAGTAAGGAACGACTAGTACCAGGAGAACCTTGGATTTTCGTTGCCATATCAAGCTTATTAGATACAGAATCTTCGATATAGCTTCAGCCATGGCGGAGCTCTTCCACCCACCATGTCTTTTAATTGTTGTATGATTAGCACCTCCATTGGCAAGTAAAGTTGTTGAAGTGCGCCTCATACAATGGCCGGTATAAGCTTCTGCATTCGCCAGATTCAAAAACGAAGCAACTCATTTGCAAATTTGTCAGCTCACAGCATCGACAGCCAGCAGACACCCCCATTATTAATGCAACCTAAAATATTCCAAAGTTTATTATTTACAATGTCTATGTAATGACATAATATTTTTTATAGCAAGCCCTTGTCAAATACTCTTCCACGTGTGCTCTTTCCAATACTGCAGCTTTCTTCGACCTGTATCCTCTTGACTGATTCTTCAGATAGGCCATGAGCTTACTATATTTTCTAATGTCTATGTTTTTATTAATCTTTATAGCGGCCTTCAGCATAGAGTACTTTGACCACGTGGATGAAATTGCATACCTCTTCTTCAAATTTAAGAAATACGATAGCAGAACCTCCTCATTTATTGTAATTACCCTCCGTTCTTCTTTCCATTCATTAAATTCTGAAAATACTTTTTTATAATGTTCCCTGGACTTCGCAGGCAATAACTGGCGAGTCGCTTCTTCAGCTTCCTCAAGAATTGTCTTAGAAATAGTATCACTTTCTTCCATTTTCACCAACTTGCACATCGTTTTGTACAAATGGAGTCGATAAACAGTTGAAAATAAATAGCAACAATTCAACACCTCTTATGTTTTTTAGTTAATTTGAATGTTTTTTGAGGTGACATCCGCTGTCAGAGTGTAATGTTAAATCATTTTTTGATGACATGAGATGAAATTTTGGCGATTTTATTTGTGTTTTAGTCGCGTTTTATCCACTTAAGAATATTAAACGCCCGACTGCGTCTCGAACTTAAACATTCTTGCGTAGATAAAACGCTGTCTAAAACACTTATACAATAAATAACTATTAAGTTTTTTTGTTATTATATTATCTTTTTTACAAATTTTTCTAGAATCTATTTTTTCAAATTCTTCTAGAATTTATTTCTGTTCATCTTTTTTCACTAGTCGTAATTCTTTTTATTGTTCTTTTTTCTCTACCATTAAATACTCTATTTACTTATGTAGGTTTCATAACTCAAGTCTGGATAGAACTTTTGTTTGTTATACGTACTTAAAATTTATTTTGGTGACTTAAAAGGACGTCTACACAATTAATTTATTTTTGAAAACAACCAATTCCAAATAGGTATGTCAATTTTCTAACGCTTGCTCGTTTCTCTTTGATTAAAAAAAATCTAAATAAAAGGACAAATTGTTTCCATTAAAAACATGTTAAAGACAGTTTATAAAATTAAAAAACTATCCTTTGAAATAAAAGACGGTTGGTAACCCTACTTCTGAGTGTAACACTTCTAATGTCACTGAGAATATTTAGAGTAGCAAAAAAACCAAAAAGAGACTTATGCAACAAACAATTATTAAATAATTAAATGTGAAATTTTTATGGCAAGCTGCGAGTTTTTTTTAACAATCTAGGTATATTATGGCATTAGGAGGTAAGCTCTCAACACAATAAAAAAAAATAAGGATTTAGATTACTTTATTTGGGTTAACTAAATATTTTAATTCAAGCAAACAATTTTATTTTCGAGTAATTACCGGTTAGTCATAGATATGGTAGGTACTTTTAACAAATTTTGAATATCTACTTTCAGTTTGATTCAGTGGCAATTTAGTGAATGAACACTTGCGTAATTACCCCGATACGGATCTGATCTAGTTTCGAATTGCGTTGTACTCTGTATCTGATATGAAAACCCCAAAAAATGAGTCAATGAAAAATATAAAACCGCATTTAGGCTCGTCTTGATATCCGCCATCTATTTATTATAACAACAGTATGTGACAAACCACCCACAATTGAGTCACAATAAAATTATTGACCTCTTCAAAGCTCAAGTCATGTTTCCTAGTGAGGAAGGAGCGGTTTATTTGCCACAAAATCACAACATCCGGCCTGTTATCAAAAAATTATTCATTCATAAAATTGTCTAGGAAACTACTTTCCCTCTCTTGGGGAAAAATAGTGAAGGTTTTAAAAAATGATTTTGGTATTTTGTATGTACACAAGTTAATAAATTTTCATTAAGTATGAATTGGTGTCGAGCAAGAAGAAAAACACTATACCTGAATTACTTGCATTCCAAGTAAATTTAATTACTTATCAAAAATTCAGTCAAGCATTTCAATAATATGGGACACTTATATAAGAATTGAGAAATTACTCGATAAATAACCATCTAAAACGATGATGCTCTGAGGACTTTTAAATATTTTTTTAACACGTTATGGTCTTACATAAGAGACGAAAGTGGTACAAACTAATTAGGAGGATTTTTTGTTTTAAGTTTACTGGTTGTTATTTGAGAGATTTTCAAGTTTACAAACTGTCTTAAAAATACGAATTTCATCAAAATAAAGCTGCATTTTTAGAATAGACTGAAACAAAAAGCCGATCACAATCGCTGTAAATAGTCACATGATTCTCCAAATGATGGTATACTGGATTGCAAATACTACAAAAAGAATAAAATTATCAGAAACTCTTCCCCATTAACTTCTACTAATGTCTATTGTCAAATAATCCGCACTAATTTGTGATAGCTCGGATAAACATCTGTTTATATATTTTTTTATTTTTTTTATTTTAACTCAGCTGTTATAAATTAGTGGGGATTATTTTACAATAAGCAGTGTTAAAAGTTAATTTCTGAGAGGATTTCTGATTATTTTATAATTTTTATATATGTTGCAGGTTAGTATAGCCTGCGAATTACCTCAAGAACAATCTTTTATCTTTTTTTGACTAATATTAACTAGATGAGATACAAAATTCTCAAAATTTAAAATGTCGCATTTCTGAAACTTCAATTTTTCAGATTATTAAAAAAACAAAATGCAGTATGTTATGATCACGTGATCTATGATCCATGATAGGTCTAATTGTAACATACCTGTAGGAGCGTATATTTAATTTTGGGTGGCCGTTCTAAGCGAGGGTTTGCTAAGACGAATTAACTACAGAGTGAGTAACTAAAAAATAGTAAAAATGCTGTTCAGTATGTTGAGGGGGACAGTTAATAAAACCGCAAAAGAAAGTTAAGAGTTTAATTTATTTTTATTTCTACGAAATTTACAAAAACTGAAAACAATTTGGTAATTTTTTGTACCTCCTAGATCATTATGACAACTATTTTTTTAAACCGCTTATTAACTGTCAATTTTGACTTTTAAACATGTTTAATTGCTATTAAATTATCAATAAATTATTCACTGGACCTGACCTTATTACTTCTGACCATAAATTGTCAAATTTGTGTTTGATTTTTTCAGAAAATAAAGTACAATTTTTTTTTTTATTATTTTTTTGAAGCTTTATTAAGAGTTCTTTACAAAGTACAGAAAAGGTCTCTCCTTATTTTGTATTCACCCTGTACAAGAAACTAAAACTTGAACAAAAGAACAAAAAATTTGTTAAAAGAAAAAGAAGAACAAAAAAGATTATAATACAGAGAAATCGACCATTAAAAAAAAGAAAACGTACAAACAAAAATATTTTTTTAGAAAAACCATGCTAATTGAAACAAAAAACTACAAAAATTGCTACTGAAATAAGAAATGGAAAGCTACGAGGACCGGCTGATAAATTCGCGGCCTAAGGTACTCAGCATTTTGTCACTTATTGTCTGACTTATTGTGAACATATATAACACGCCTTTTTAGTATTTGTTCCACTAAAACTTTATTAGAAAAAAATTAGTACGCGTTGGGTACCACGAATGCTCAACAAGCAGCGTCGATTGGAGAGTTGTAGGGATTTTTTGGAGTTGTGTCAAGAAGATTTCGATAAAATTTGTAACCAGATTGTGACCGTTAATGAAACCTGGATTCGTCAATACGATCCAGAGTCCAAACAAGAGTCAATGCAGTGAATCAAAAAGGAAGAAAATTCACTAAAAAAATTCAGTGTGGAAAAAAGGGCGTCAAAGATTATGGCCACCATTTTCTGGGACAGCGAGAAAATTTTACGAATTGCTTATTTGCCTAAAGGGACTACAATGAATGATCAATATTACGCTAATTTACTAGATCAGGCACGTAAGGCAGTCGTACACAAAAGACGTGGCATGTTGGCGCGCAAAGTGCTGTTTCTGCAAGACAATGCGCCCGTTCACACCGCTCGGGTTGCAAAGGATGCCTTGAAAGCCACGAGATTCGCCAAACTTGACCACTTACCCTACAGTCCCAGTGACTTTTTCCTGTTTTCGACTTTAAAAAAGGAGTTGCGGGGACGAAGATTTTCGGACGAAAATCAAATGAAGGCGGCTGTAGAAAACCATTTTACAGAGAAATCAAAGAAATATTTTTTTAGTGGTATAAAGGCCTTATATTCGCGATATGAAAAATGTATTGTTCTTGAGGGGGATCACATTAAAAAATAAAAAATATAAAACTATACTTTTCATTCATTAAGTACCTTAGGCCGCGGATTTATCAGCCTTCCCTCGTATGTTTTTTAAAAAAAAGAAGAGGATGCAAAAGAATATTTAAAGAGAACTTGAAAAACGAATAAGAGAAAGAAAAGAATTTGGACAAACTTCAAAAACAGCTACTAAAAAAAAGAAAATTATACTTAGTACAGTAATACTCAAAAATCGAGATTAAAAGAGAAAATTAAACAATGAAATGTTCACAAAGTTTTTTTTTTAGAAAAACAAAAAAATGTTTATAAAAATCTTTAAAATTGTTAATTGAAACAAAAAACCAACAAAAACTGCGACTAAAATAAGAAGAAAAATCTATAATCGAAAAAATAAAACCAGCAAGGGAATTTAAAAACAAATAAGAGAAAAAGAAGAATTTAGAAAACTTTAAAAACGGTTCCTAAAAAAAATAAGAACAAAAAAATTTAGAAAAACAGATAAAGGTTTGTAAATTTTTTTTAATTGCTACTTATAACGAATACTATGTTAAAAAAAAGAAAAAAAAACAGGCAAGAGAATATTTAAAGAGAACTTAAGAAACAAATAAGAAAATGTAAAAAAATGGAAAAACTTTAAAAACAGAGTGAAAAAAGAAATAAAAAAGAATTTAAAGTAACAGTTTCAAAAAATCTGAAGAAAAAATTAATAAATTGCTCAAACTCAACAAAAGATCTGGAAAAAAGCTGGTAGAGTAAATCTAAAAAATTGAATTAAAAATTTTTATTAAAAATTTTTAAAATTAAAAAATTAAGGGCAATGCTATCGAATCACCGTGTTGTTATAAAAACTAAAACCGCTAATAGTTGAGGGTCAAACACTTAATAATACATATTGTCTACTATTTTTTAATTATTTCTATTATTATTGTTATTTTTTGCCCAAATCCACTCATAGTAACAAATTTAACCTACATAAAAAGTAGAATTTGCTTCAGTAAACAAAAATTAGTATTTATTTAATTTTCTGAAACATTGTTAATTTCCCAATTATTAATTAATTAATTACTAAAAACCAAAAAAATCGGATGATATTGAGGTGACTTAAATTATTTTAGCACGTTATGGTTAATAGCATTACATAACAGACGAAAGTGGTACAAACTAATTAAAAGAATTGTTAAATAATGGTGAGATGCACAGAATTTGGCATTTTATTGAACTTCATATATACTACCAAATAAAATTTTGACAATAAAAAAATAATTTCTTTTTTATATAAATTCAGTACATGAACAAAACTAAATATGCGCTTTAATTGCAAAAAATATTTTTTTAAAAAACTTATTAGTATACTACAGAAAGTGGCAGAAATTGTTTATTAAACTAAACAACTAGAGTAAATTTTGTAGTAAAAGATTTATGCAGAGTTAAAAAATTAGAAATAAAAATATTTAAAAGAGTGTCATTGAGTTCTATACCTAGTACATATATGTACATTTCTAAAATATTTAGAAATTCTAAATAAGAAGAATGAAAGATTTTTCTGTGTCCTACTGGGTGATTTTCGTTTGGCGAATATCTGTCTAATCGGTGATTGTAAGCACGTACTCGTCAAAAATGGGAACACACTGGCAATCGCTTCTGCCATTATATAACAAATAGTGAAGAATCATCAAATTTAGTGCAAACTTTTTTAATAGAAGCGGGCATCTTGCAAGCACAACGATTTGTTTGCAGATTTTTTCCTTACTTTTCTGTATCGTTCATTCACTTACAAGTTTAACAACCTTTAAAGTCGGCTTCTAATTTCTCGAAAAAGCATTGTAACACAATAATTAATCCGAATTTGAATTGTTGATTGACTACTTCATTTTGTAACAAAGGATGTTGCCCTGAATACTAGAAAAAATTTTGCAACTTTATCTGTTTATTATTTATTTTAGATTATAAATACGTTTGCAGAAATTGTTTATTTTTTAAAAATAGGTTTGCTTATTGTCGCGAAATTGCATTCAGTTACTGTGGGAAAAAAAAGATTTTTAATTTGAGGACAATGCGAGTTCGTTGCTCGAAAAACATCATTGAATAGATGGTGAGATTTTTACTTTCAAAAATTCAATGCAAATTTTGAATAAAGGTTCAAAAATGGTAATGAATTTCGTTTATGGTATACTTAACCTTATTAAAGCTGTAAATTACTGTAATCAAGTTTGTAATCGACGGGTGAAAAAGTGCGCGAAAGCATTACGCTCTAATTGTTAATTGTTGGTGTAACATCTCGTTTAATAGAACAATGTAACTACCGAACACCTACACGTGCTCAAAAAATTTTTATTTCAAAACCAGACAAGATAATTAAAATCTATTTTTTTTATTTTGTGTCTATAACAAAGTCTCAATACCACAGCACCCATTTATGTGCTAAAAAAGTCGCAATTAACCTATAAAACACGCAAACAGTAGGGTAAGTCGCTTAAACACTGAGGTAACTTCAACTTTTTTTGAGAGAAGAGGCTTTAAAACAGCTTTTAATCACCACTGACAATCTAATTTTTTTTAAAGTAATAAATTGTCTATTCTAGTCTGTTAGAAAAATCTAAACAGTTAATTTGCGTACTAATGAGATACCTGAATAATTATGCAGGATGCTGTATTAAATTACTTTCAAAACTTTAGATTATTCATTCGAAACCATTTCATTATGCCACTGTCAAAAGGTGCAAGGATTTAATTTAACATTAAAGAACTTGAAATGCTTAAGCTTTAATTTAATCGCCCAGAAATCTATTTTATGTCATTAAAAGAAAAAGTGTATTGACTCATTTTATTTATTTTTAGATTTAATAATATCATAAATAAAGTCTGCGTTAGTAACGGTTTTTCCGCAATTTTATTGTTTTATTAAAGCACACGCCTCTAATTGGTTTTTCGCACACTTCTAAGGCAAAAACTCGTCTGAATTTGTTATTCAACATCGTCTGGTAAACAAGAAATCCGCCAAAGACTGGCTTATTGAAAGTGAGAATATACGAAAGCGAAAGTAAGAAACTTCTCACAGACTGAATGAAGTGCGGTTATGTGGGTCAAACTCGCAAAAATTGAAAGTCTTCTAAATGTTTAATAGGTTTATAGCTCGTCTGGTGCATACATAATCCAGTGTGAAACTTATTTTTACTTATGCTAATGTGCTGAAGAAGAATACGACATAAAAATGCAATAAAGACACAAAAAATAAAAAAAAAAGGTTTGTACTACTTTCAGTTATGTAACGCTATAACCGGTTAAACAATATACTAATAAGTCTCCAAAACATTATTTTTTTATTGTTAATTATTAAAATAATTAATGTGACAGTGCAGAGAAAAATTGTAAAATGTATGCCTTCCATTTGAGTCATTTACGTGGCTAGCCTTGTAAAGAGAATTTATGGCAAGAGTCGATAAAGCTAATAAAGGCATCGCACGCGAGCTGTATACAACGTTTAAATTTAAACACTACTTTCAGTAAAATTAAGAAGTAGACAATGCAAATGAGTTTTAAACCCAAAAAAAAAAAAAAAATTGTAAAGCAGAAAAATCTGAGAAAAAGAAGAGCATTAAGAGACTTAATAAAGAACATAATTAAGCAGAGTTAACTGACTTCAACTAGATATAATTCTTACCTGAGGACAGCAACTTTGTTGTCGAAAAGCGCGTTTTAAAAGCTATATTATCAAAAACGATTATCTTCTAGAATAATGTGACTTTGTATCCTTTTATAACAAGTGTTTATTTAAAAAAGTTGTTAAGAGTGTCATGGTAAAAGAAAACAGTATTTCTTAGTTAAATTTATTTCACAAAATATTTTAGAAAATCAGTAATCTCTAAAGCTTTTTATAGATAATTATTTAATAGCTCGTATAGAGAAATATTTCTAGTGCAATATTTTAAAATGTTGACATTCTGTAAACAAAATCATTGACTCTTCTTCAATGACCTTGTTCCGTGTTCCAACAAATAGATCCACTCGCCTTCAACCTTTCTACCACTTCGAAAGTAACTTTTGACTAAAAACTTTTAGTGCTCTAAAGTGTAATTAGCTATTGCGATAAAATAACAGTTAACTAAAACCAATAACAAATAAAACTGAAACTGAAACTTTGAACAAACAAAAATTGAACACGAAAAAATAAGAAACAAAATGAAATTGGAAATGAAAATGACTTGGAATCTTGTAAACACGCATTAAAAAACAATCAAAGTTATTTATTTATTTATATAAATAAATTATATTTACGTATGTTTTTCATAGTTACAGAGTATCAGGTATCTACATCCATTTTTCGCTATATTTTTTTTATCAAAAGCTGATAGCACTCTTGACAAATTTTTTAAATGAACATCTTTTATAATTTAGATAAACCCATGTTTTTTTAGAACGGAAATGTTTTTTTTTATTGTACTTTACTTAGGTACTATCGTGTGCCTCTCTTACATCCAAAATCGACCTCTTCAAGCAATTTTAATTTTTAAATTAAATAACAGAGAAGAAAATCTAGGTAGGGCTTTTTAATGGACTACCCGATATACTTCTTTGAATAACAATAAAGAACTGGCATAATTTTAAATAGCTTAAAGGCATTTTAGAAACAAACATTATTTTTAGTTTTTAAATGGAAGAATTTTGGCACGCAGACATTTTTGGAACATTGTGGCACGCAAACATTTGTGACGTCAGAAAATTTCACGAATTTCGTGGAGAATTATCACAAGTTAGCAATGATGGCACACAATGCACTACATCGGTTACATTTTGCTCCAGAGCACCTCCAGAGTGGAGCGGCAACGATTTGATTTGTCACAGTATATCTCAAATTGGCCTTAGTACCTACTGAATAATTACTTAATAAGGGTTGCCTTACTAAGAATTATTAAGACCTGAGTAGTTTTATTACAAAGTCTTTTATTAGTGATGCTACTAAGATTTTTAATAAAGAGCAAAAGACACATTTTCATTTTTTCGTAAATAGACAGCAGTGTTACTCATGAAAATTGGAAATGAAACACCCACTAACTCCAAACTTCTTTACTTGATACTAATGTATTCCAATTTTCATTTAAACACACCAAGAAGATCCAACAAGAAGATTTTAGTGTTACGCAATTAAAATTTATTAAAATTACCCAATTCATCATTAAAATAAGGTTTAGTTAAGGGTGGATGGGACCGTAAAGACATAGGAAAATTTTTTAGTAAGCCAGTTTTTCTTAGAGCCCGTTTAAAATAGTCTTAAAAAAGAGTATTTCCATTTTGTTTAATGCAAAATACAAACATTTGTACCAAAATGAAAATACGTTTAAGTTAAATACAGCACCAGCAACTGCAGACTGGTTTTGGGGCTGTTGCTCTATCTTCAGTGCAGTATATCCTAGCGCTGTGTCTGTCTTGAAGAGATTATCGCTTATGTAAAGCTAAAAAAAAATTTCTATGTGTCAAATAAAAATAAACTTGTGCACTCAAAGAATCAGTATGTTTCATAACAACAGCCACAAAATTATTAGACCAAAATTTGGGCGACTGTTGAGTGAATATTTATTATGGGCTTTCTATGGTTTCACCAATTCTAGATTCTGAATTATGTATAGAAAGTAAAGGACCAGACTTCTCTAGCACGTAGGTCTCACGATTGGCCCCATTGTACCACCTCTGCCACACCAATCTATCTTTAGATATGTGTGGATATCTTTGGGTAGCTTAGAGCGTTCAGTAGTGACAGAACATGTGCTCCATGCACTCATCATCTTCACTGCATTCTCGACTATATATGTAGGATCGTCAAAAATTCTTATTTTTTTAAAATAGTTTGAAGTCGACAATGTCCAGTCTAGCTGTCTAAGTTAAAACACATATAACTTGTCAATAAATTAGTACAACTCTATAATAATTGTTATTTAAAAAAAAGATTATTAAATCGCTTATTTAAAGTATTGAACGTTTCTAATACTCGAGATATTTAACCACTGTGATTAAAATAAATCGTAAATATTTAATTATTATTACAATTACCATTATCATGTTTATTCATCTCACTTCTTGAAATTATTGAATTGTAAAAAAATAAATATTTAAACTTAAAATAAGTATCCTGTTCCATTATTTTCATTTTTTTATATTTCGCAGTTGTTTTACATTAAGCTGAAATTTCCGTTCGCTCAAGGCGCTCAAATGTGTCATCTTCGGTTAGAAAGGGGTCAGCGTTGGGTTTTCCAGTCACCTCTCGGAATCGAATTTAGGACAACCTGACTGTTTACCCAAGGAAGAGTGTCCTCAATGACACACATTTCGAGTAAATCAAACGCAATATTACGAAAAAATTGTCGTATGATCGGTCAAAGTTTCGCTAAGATTCCGTCGTCAAATGTGCGATATGACGGCAGGAAATATTAAAAAAAAACCGAAAGTGAATTAATTTCGCATTGCCAAATTAGATTCTAATTAAAAACTAACATAATTAATGAAGACTAATTAAACAGTGTGGCTTCAAGGCGAATTTGTTTTTTTCTTCAATGAAGATTTTGTTGGAAAGTGTCCCGAACCGAACGAATTTATAAATGAATGCCATTTGCATGACTCTTGGCACGTAATTCTAAACTAATGATAGCTACTTTGGTGTCCTGTTTGTCAAAAATATTAAATTTGTTATTACTCACTAATAAAATAAGCGACTTTGAGTTACTTAACTTGAGTTTTACAATAGAAAAATTAATTTTTAAAATGCGCTAATTATGAATAGACTAAATGAGCGATTAATTAACAACCACGGAAATCAAACAGTTTTATTCACCAAAGGTTAAACCTAATTACAATTAATAGTCGAGTGGAATTCTATTCTACTATAAAAATTTGACACAGAAATACTGCAATTTCTTAATTATGTAATTTTTTTAAATAACCGAAACCAATGAAAGTCAAATTTTAGACGTAGAAAGATAGATATTTTGATTTAAAAAAGTTGCAGCAGCTGATGTTTAACAATGTTTATAAAATCAAAAAGCAAACAACATTTTTTGACTTTTTGACAGATAAAACATTAAATAATCCAGCCTGACCCTGCATATATGTCAAGGAACAATGTACTATATATTATATTGCTGCAGTTAGACCACATTCCGTTCCCAGTGTTTCTAAGATAATTTTGTTGCATTATGCACTTGTTTTTGAATTTTTCTCTCCGAGTTAAAATTTCCATTTTTTATCACAAAAATAACTTTTAACCTTGATCGACGTAAGTCGGTGATTGATATCAAGTCAAAAGAACGGAAAACTTTTGTCTACCAGTCAATATCTTAAATAATTACTTTATCTTTACTCAGTCACATGTTATATAAACAATGTTTTGATAACCCCCAAGGGGGGTCCGGGATACAGCTGGAGGGGCCACCTAACATATGATGCTAGGTTAAATTTATTTCATCAGAATGTTTATTTATTTAATTTAGCTAATTTCTGGGCTACATCTACCCACTTATCATTTCAGAAAAAAAGTTTTTTATTGATTGTTGCCGGATGTTTTTGACGAAATCATGTGGGGGGCAATAGTGGTACGATTATGGTCAAGATGTGCCCTTTCTAGTTATGATAAGACTAGTTTCATAATTTTATTAATTGGTATTACAAAAATTTCTGAAAATAGTGGCACGAGTCTCATCTGATTAGATTACAATTTTAAAAAACAAACATTTAATTATTTTAATATTTTTTTAATTTTTGAGCACGATTCTAATAAATGAATTTCGGTTATCTGTAGTAAACAAATTAATTTTGTATTGATTTTTTTCCGAAAATTATCTTCCTGTTGAGCAAAGTCAGTAACAACCAATCTCTGGCCCTAATGACGTCCAATCAGAGATTATATAACCTGGGACAGTTTATTTATAAAACAGTAGAAAAACTCGCTACTAATGCTGTTTACATAACATTTTCGAAACGTGCGTTTTTGAGCGGTTAACCTGTTGCCATTTAAATTTTTCAAGCGAGAACTAACGGCAACATTCATCTTGTCGGGGACAACCCTCAGGCACGTGTTATAAATTGGATGCGTATGATAATTTCGATGCAAGATATCAACAAGAAGAAGTTTTTTGTAATTCAAATTTTTTTACGGTACTTGTTAATCACTCACTTTATTTCAATAGAAACGAGCGCGAGAATTGCGTGTGATGCACAAATTAACGACTAGTTTTTCCAGACGAACATCTCGTTAGACACTCTAATGTAGATAATGAGCTGCTGTCATCAAGAAGCAAATAAATGAAATAAAGGAAAAATCAGCTAAGACTTAGAAGTGTTACTTAAGATTATATTGCCACAAGCGGCAATTGCAGCCTTTAATTTTGCGTCGTTGTTATAGATAGACACATTTCTGCACCATTTTTAAACCAATGAGCATTTTCCGTTTGAGTTCTAAAACTGTTATTCGAGTAAGGTTCTGTTAAAATAATGTATTTTGATTTAATGCAAATTACAAGTATTTTGACTAACATGAAAAAGCGTTTAAGACAAATACAGCACCAGGAAACTGTAGACCGCTTTAAGGGTTGTTTCTTTCTATTCTGTGCAGTGTACCCTAATACTGCATCTGACTTAAACAGATTATTTCTTTTATAAAGTAGGTGATAGCCAGTATCTGTTTTTTTCTTTGTTTTTTAAAAAACCACTGTGCTGTGGTGCAAATACATACCACTGTATTATTGTTTCTATAACAACGCAACGCTTTTCATATAGAAATTTAAATTTAGAGTGTCATTATTTGCACCACAATAATTTTTTTGTAAAATAACGAATTTCTAATCTCTCTTTGTATTGTTCGGTAATTTTTTGGCAAATCGTTTTCCTTCTTATTCCTTCTTCTTTTACATCTCTATTTTCCGTTTTTTGTTGATTCTATACAGTTTTTGTATGTTTAAGTTTTAGATTTTTATGTCATTTCACGTTCTATATTGGTTTCTTTGTTGTTTCATTCTAGAGTTACAATTTTTTATAAATTAAGTATCAATTTTTGATCTCGAATATTCAGTACTCTGCTTTTCCTTTTTGTTTAACTACTCTATTTCTAAACTCTCTTAGTATTGTTCAGTTATTTTTTTGGCAAATCCTTCTTCTTCCTTCTATTTTTACATCTCTGTCTTCCGTTTTTTGTCTATTCTATACAGTTTTTGTTCGTTCAGGTGTTGGGTTTTTGTATCTTTTTACGTTTTCTTTTGGTTTCTTTGTTGTTTCATTCTAGAATCACATTTTTTTTATCAATTAAGTATCAATTTTTGATCTCGAATATTTCGTAGGTACTCTATATTTCCTTTTTCTTTAAAAGATATTTCTAATATCTCTTTGTATTGTTCATTGTTCGGTCATTTTTAGCAAATTGTTTTTCTTTTTATTTCTTCTTATTTGCATCTGTGTGTTTCGTTTTTTATTCATTGTATACACTTTTTGTTCATTCAGGTTTTGGATTTTTATGTCTTTTTACGTTTTCTTCTGATTTCTTTAATGTTTCTTTCCAGAGTCAAAATTTTTTTTGATCTTGAATCTTCAGTACTCTGCTTTTTTTTACAACTGCTATATTTTTAATATCTTTTTGTATTGTTCAAAAATTTTGTAACAAACCATTATTAATAAAAAAATGATTTTTGTGTTCTCTAACAGCAAGGTGAATCATAAAAAAAATGACAGTAGGCTAAGTTTTAATGGGTTTTAGCCTATCTCTCATATTTTTCCCTCGTCAACTCTTCAATCGTTTTACAAGTTACTGTGCAGTAGTTTGTTACAAAAACTGTATAATCATTGTTTAAATTAACAAATAACGTGCGTTCAAAAAAATTTTGAAAACCCATCATTAGACAAACCTTTAGATCGTGGCAAATGACTGTGCAAGACTCTACTAATTACATCTTTTGATCAGTTAAATGCACTCAAACCGACGTTTTGCTCTTTCTACTTTTATTATTTATTGGGCAAAATCTCAAATCCAAAATTCCAACTTTTTATAAAACCGGTTATAACTTGTAAACACGAAAATTTTTGAATAACAATAACAAACTGAAAGTAAAAAATTGCGTCAGTCATGCAAGCAGACATTTGTTTTAAAAATTTGTCTGTCTAAACCTGACTTGATCTGACATGACCTGACATGACCTGACATGACCTGACATGACCTGACCTGACCTGACCTGACCTGACTTGACTAGCAGGGAAAAATAGAAAAACGATAAAAAATTTGTCTGCTTTGACCTGACTTGACCTGATCTGACTATACTTCTTTTTCTTCTTCTTCTGCAAGCCAAATCCTTGAATTACAAAAGAAGAAGAAGAAGTCAAGTCAGGTCAAGACAGACAAATTTTTAAAACAAATAAAATGTTGGGAAAAATATTCAATTGTTTTTATTGAGAAAATTCAGTAGATTGTGACAAAATTTTTTTTTTTAATGAAGCATTAAAAAATTAGAATTTTTCCCAATTTGTGCAATTTTAGTCACACTTTCTTCAAAGATAAATCAACTATAGAAAAATGCATTTTGAATATTCTGCTTTTTGCTGTTGTGCAACGTTGCGACAGATAGAATGATGATACAATGTCTAAAAATGCAGTTCTTTTAAATTTATATGTATCAAAATTTATTGGATTTAAGACTAAAACCTTGTTAAATGATTAATATTATCTTTGTTTTCAAAAGAAGATAAAATGACTGTCTTTTGTTTTGACTTTTATTTACTTTCTTTTTTTTAATTCCAGGAATAGACAATGTTATTGTAGGTGAGATAAAAGATAATAGAGTATATTTTAAACGTAAAAGTAATGCACCAATTAATGCACTATTTGATAAATAATTTAAAAATGCATGGCCTCAATTTTAACGATAAATCTTTTTTTGAAAAATTAGAAAACAACCAAATCCAAAATTGAGAAATAGTTGATTAGAATTTGTAAAAACTTTAGATTTTTATAAAACTTATAATTTCGTCACAATTTTTATGTAATTAACCGAATTTCGTCATTTGTTAATGTAAACACAAGTACAAAACGATTTTTCATAGTACTGAAAGTAGAAATCTTATTACGCCATTTTCCTAATTTGATTATCCATCAATTCGTGTCGGTTTCCGATTTCAGGAACTGAAAACTTCCGCTTTTCAGCATCTTCCTTTCTTCGCCCTTCCTTCTTCAAAATCACAGCACCGGAAGATCCGCCAAAATCCCATATGCCAAGGCTCAAAAATGGCGTCCTCCGCCATTTTCCGGCAATTTCAGTGAATCTCATCGCATAATAGTCAGACTGTGATGCAATATTTAAGGAGTACACGACCCAATTCACGTTAGTTTCTAGGCTCAGCGCGATTTTCCCCGCTTTCCCACCCACTGGTACCATTCCGTCTTTGTCCAACGCAATGGGTGGGTGCCGGCAGACAAAGATGCCGGCTTGACGTACCCACCAAACAATTGCAAAAATCCAGCATGTCGTGGGACCCGTTCGGCCTACTAAACGAAAGTGAAATCGAGGTTAGCTTTGCACTTTCACTTGTTCGCCGCGTCTAGCCCAGCGAATCAACCAATCAGAACGTGAATTCGACGTGTGTTTTGTCGGTTTGAATAAATCGAGGCATGGCCTACTTCGACCGGACATCTAGAATTTTGTTGTTTTGGTTTTTACTTTCGTCTTGCGTACCATTGGGTAATATTGCAAGGATTTCCGGACGGAACTTGAAGAGTTTCCTTTGCTTTGATCGTCTTCGTTTTGCGAAACCTCTTTTACGATCTTCCAACCTCCAGATTTATCCCGCAGCAAGACGTTGCTTCCACCCATTTTACGATGTGTCTTAAATCATTTCTGTCAAGACAACAACAATAAAAACCGAGTCCTTGCATTATCCTTAACATTTGATATCCTGGCGTGTGCGATCTGCAGGAATCTTTCCACAAATAGCTCCTTGCAAGTCTATTTTTAATTCGATCATAGTCAGCTGTGGACGACGCAGCCTACTATGTCGCTGTTGCATCGACCTACTTCCTTATTTTTAAAATAATCCTGGCTAATAGCTTACGTCTGCTTGCATGACTGACGCAATTTTTTATTTTCAGTTTGTTATTGTTATTCAAAAATTTTCGTGTTTACAAGTTATAACCGGTTTTATAAAAAGGTGGAATTTTGGATTTGGGATTTTGCCCAATCAATAATAAAAGTAGAAAGAGCAAAACGTCGGTTTGAGTGGCATTTAACTGATCAAAAGATGTAATTAGTAAAGTCTTGCACAGTCATTTGCCACGATCTAAAGGTTTGTCTAATGATGGGTTTTCAAAATTTTTTTGAACGCACGTTATTTGTTAATTTAAACAATGATTAAACAGTTCTTGTAACAAACTACTGCACAGTAAATTGTAAAACGATTGACGAACTGATAAGAGGAAGATATGAAGAATTGGCTAAAACTCATTAAAACTTCACCTACTGTCATTTTTTTTATGATTCACCTTGCTGTTAGAGAACACAAAAAACATTTTTATATTAATAACGGTTTGTCACAAAATGTTTGAACAATACAAAAAGAGATTGGAAATATAGCAGTTGAAAAAAGAAAAAGAAAAGCAGAGTACTGAAGTTTCAAGATCAAAAATTGATACTTAATTAATAGAAAATTGTGACTCTGGAAAGAAACATTAAAGAAATTAGAAGAAAACGTCATAAAAACCCAAAACCTGAACGAACAAAAACTGTATAGGATAGACAAAAAACGAAACACACAGATGCAAAAGAAGAAGAAATAAAAGCGAAAACAATTTGCTGCAAATGACCGAACAATAAACAATACAAAGAGACATTAGAAATATAGTAGTTGAAGAAAAAGGGCAGATATAGTACCTACTGAATATTGGAGACCAAAAATTAGTACTTAATTAATAAAAAATTGTGACTCTGGAATAAAACAACAAAGAAACCAGAAGAAAACGTTAAAAGACATAAAAACTCAAAACCTGAACAAACAAAAACTATATAGGATGGATAAAAAACGGTAGGCACTGATGTAAAAGAAGAAAGAATAAGAAGAAAAACGATTTATCAAAAAATGACGGAACAATACAAAAAGATTAGAAATATAGTAGCTAAAGAAAAAGAAAAAACAAAGTACTAAAAATTCAAGGTTAAAAATTAGTACTTAATTAATAAAAAATTGTGACTTTGGAATGAAACAGCAAAGAAACCAGAAGAAAACGTAAAAAGACATAAAAACGCAAAACTTGAATAAACAAAGACTCTGTAAGATGGACAAAAAACGGAACACTCATGTGCAAAAAAAGAAGGAATAAGAAGCAAAACAGAAAAAAGTAGATACAAGAAAATAATAATTTTGAGAGAAATATATATACCTAATGTATAGGGTGATGCAATTTTAATGTTTACACAGAGTATCTCAAAAAGTAAGAGGCTTAGAAAAAAATTTAAAAAGCACATTTTTAAGTTTGGTTTTTTTTGAGAAAATTCTTTTCTTCTGTTTTTGTTTTCGAGTTATAAACAAATGTAAACTTATTTTTTAAATTATAACAAAGTTTATATTTAGGTTACGTTCTTGTTTTGCTTGAAACCAAGCAGCTGTTTTCTAGAAATTTTGTGTCTTCTTAGCAGATTCTATTTCTAGTTTTTTTGGTTAGTTTTTCAAAATCTAGCGTTCTGACATCATCAAGTCTATAAAAAATCTGGAGGATAAGTGCCATCTTGATTTTTGATTACCACTCTTTAGATACGAGTTTTGTTAGTAATAGTTTGTTGCTATTTAAAAGTCAGTGCCTTGTTCGTCAAAACAATCAAACCTTCACATTGAAAAGACTACGGCAAAAGTTAGTTTTGTTTTTCTTCTTTCCGCACTGCTTCAAAGACCAACCTCAATCAAGGCAGCTAGCTATAGATCTGAAGCCTAATTGTTAAGATTGGTTGGTAGTTTTACCGCATTTTCTGGGGCGACGATATGTGAAGCCGCCATTTTGATTAAAGACATATCTATTTACGTTAACTTCTATCTTTTCTCGTTTACTTTTCTTGTTTTTTTTTTCGTTTTGGATGAAATTGTTGATCTCAAGTTGTTTTTAGAGCGAAATTCACTTTAGACTGTGACAAATCTAAAAAAACTCACTGGGACTGTGCCACAGAATCTCAAACATTCGTTGAGTATTTAAACTGAATTTAGTCAAAAGACTGAGGTTTTCTTGATCATTTTTAGGTAAATAACCTAAGAAAATTTTACTTTAGTTTCTCAATTAAGCTACTGAAGTGTTACGTAATTAAATTTTGAGTTAAATTGTTGTTAAATTAAATTTACCTTTAAATTTGTTACATCAAGATTTAAGAGTGTATTTGAGTCTTAATATTTGATTTCGTGTAAGCGTTTTTCTTTAAAACCATCTGATTCGAGAAATAGGACACAATTCGGTTGTTGTAGAGCTGAAAATTTATTTTCTTTTTGGGGAAAAGAGCGGAAACCAGAGAGAATCAGAACAGAAAGCTAGGAAATACCAGTTTTTATAATTTTAAAAGTAATTAGGTTTTGGCACTGTACTGACGGAAATTTTGTTAAAAATTTTTTGAAAAAAATTATATTTAAAACCTGTACAGTTGGCATTTGATTTACTTAACCTCACTTTTGTTAAAAAGAAAACAAATGAACCAAACCCAACAAGCGAAACAAACTCTAATACCAAATTTAAACAAACACCCGATATTTGTTCTTCAAATAAAAATTAATGCTGAAAATTGCTTTCAACGATTGGAACATTTAAATCTTTTAATGTAAAAAATGTAAATGAAATACATTATAGCACTTAGAAGTTGATTTCAATGAATATATAATGAATTGCTAATGATTTATTGAGAACATTTAAAAGTTCTATTCACTTCCCTCTAAAGTTTTTTTTTTATTGTAAAAGGTGCTAAATTGTAAGAGTTGCTATTATTATGACTAATCATGTTCTTATATAATTACAGAAATTAACGACATATAGGTCAATAATTCTTTAGTACTCTAAATAATTACAGAGTAGTTAATACAGCAATAAAAAATCCATTTAGTTTGTACAACTTTTCCTTAATATTTTTGAAATTATTTTTAACAGTGAATCAATTTTGTTATTGTTTTTTCTTATTCGTGTTACCAAGTAGGAACTTATCGGCTACAAGTAGCAAACAGCTTAAAGATGTGTAATTTATTATTAATTAATGTCAAAACAATTGCGGAAAATATAACAAACTCAATAAACACGCAATTAGGCCTTCATAAAGATTTTGCAGATGATGCAACGAAAAATGTAATTGCATTAGGCATTATCAAATTTGATATCAATAAACACAATTACTCTAATGTAATAACTTAGATCTCTTTTAAAAGGGTGAAAACATATCAAAAAGTCTTTCACCACCACTTCTGAGGTCGTTAAATACCAATTTTCGAATTTTTAATAAAGACGTTTCGTTAAAATAATAAGTGTCATGAATAAATAATGAAATAGAGAACAAAAACAAAAACTTGCAGTTATATAAATCGATTTGATAAAGGTTATTGCCAATTAATTACGTCACAATTACTATTGCCATATTGACACAGAAATCGCAGATGGCGAGGCGGAAGTAAGACGGCTCTTAAGACCGCTACACGGCAAGGTCAAGGACGAATAACTGGCGAATGCAGCGATGTGACATCTCAGATTTTCCTAATTTTTTGGTATTTAGTAAGCAAATATAATTAGGAGGTGATAATGCTAAGTGATTAGTAAAATCGGGTTTGTCAATGAAAATGATAGTAGGGGAAGTTGTCGCGAAGTGGAACGAGGAATTAAGGTCGCTTCTGCAACACTGTTATATAACAAAATGACATAAAAAGTGATATTCGTTTGTTTATGCGGTCGCAAGACATTTATCTTGGCTGCAATTTATTTATATTTAGTTGAGGTGATTGCTAATTGAAATTTGATTATTTTTACTTAAATTCAAGAATGTAGCGGAGGTGTGGTGACATTAATCACTTTTATCTGTTTCCTGTTTAGGGCAAATAGGAAATTTTATGAAAATTAGATAAGTTGCATGGGGTTTATGGTGTTTAAACAAGTGAATTTTAATTTTTAAAAATGCAATTTAGATAATAATAAAAAAAATGTAGAGTCAATAAAACAAAATTTTTAAAACACGCACATATTTTATTTAAATAAAACAAAACATGTACAATATTTAAATATAATTAATTTAGATTATAAAATATAGATTATACTAAAATAAAACTTTAATAAATAAGAATTACAAAATATAAAATAATTGAGCAAGAAAGGAAATGAAAACTCTATAGTTTTGTTTCTTAGAAATTTCACAAAAACATTAATTTGTATTAAATTGAAAAACCTATACAATTAAAAATTTTGCAATTTTGGTATCAAGTAAAAAAAGATAAAATCTACTTCTACATGATAAAAAAAATTTTGTTTTAATCAAAATATGATTTTAAAGTATGCAAAAAAAACATTAAAAAATACAAAAATGTGTTCTTTGTGTATTTATTTTATTTTTATTTAAATTTTTATTGTAACTTCTTAAGAAAAAAATTTGTATGCAACTCGTGACAGCTGCAAAATTTTCAATTAAAATTAAGAATTATATAAATATAATTTACTGTTTAATTTTTTTTCTTCAATTCACAATTGTTCAATTATTTTTTTGCTCAATTAATAATTAATTCAAAAACAATTTTAACGCCAGCATATTTCTAAAATTAGGAAATAAGTCGAGATGTGTTTGATTTCGGAAAATCAAGAAAAAAATGTTAGAATTTAAAAAAATAAATGTTTAGAGAGTTAATACAGAGTTAATTATGAGCTACATTAATATAAAAAAAAGTTAAATGCTGCTATTGACTGCTTAAATTTCGACGTATGCATTGCGTTTTTTTTTCTACGTCTATCGGTCTAACTACTCAAATTTGGTTGTGCGATTTATTACATTTTTGAGACTTTTTAAGTGAGAACAAGTTATTACGTAAAATTCGAATTTACAATATGCGGTCCAAAGGAATAAATTAGTAATAAAACAGAAAAGAATTGAAATAGAGTGGACACCTATTAGTTTTTGCTAAAAAAGTTTTTTTGAGACAGCCGGTATATAAGAAATAATTTATTTGCTAAAAAATCAGATTGTTGCAATAATCCCTACAACAAATAATGTATGTAATGTAATAGACTTGTTTTTTATCTAGAATTATTGAGTTTCAAACCGGCATTTCGTGAACTGCTTTCTTATCGACGATGATGTTGAGTCTATCATATCATATACTTGGATAACAATGCTGTTTGAGACAGAGTTTCATTGCGCCAGAATAAACTATTTATTTATTTATTTTTCTTGCTATGTTTATATCGTGTGTTTTTTTAAAAAAAAACTCTAGAGTGCTTTGAAACTAAAAAACAATTGTTTTGTATGTCTGTGATTAATCGTTTACACACTTGTCAAACTGACAGATCTCATAACCTTACTTTTCGACAATTAAAACAAAAATACATTTTTATAAATATATTCATTTATTATCTACAAAAACTGTTGAAAATGTCTTCCTTGATGCTGAACACATAAAGCATATCGTCTTCAAACATTATTTATCACATTATTCAGTTCAACCGGATTTTCATTAATTTCATCAATTTTCTCTTTAATTCGACGTCTTAATTCAATTGTGTTTGGAATAGGTGTAACAAAAATCGAATTTTTAATGTGTGACCAAAGAAAAAAATCACAAGGTGTTAAATCACATGATCTCGGAAGATAATCATTTTCTGTATTTCTGCTAATTAATCTGTCATCAAAAAAGTTTCTCAAAAAAACTAAAGTTTCTGCTGTGCAATGCGCCGTGGCCCCATCTTGTTGAAAGAAACCTTCTTGTAATTCATCATCGTGAAGTTGTTCGATAAAAGGTGTAAGGATTTCTTCGCGATAACGTACTGCATTTAATGTTCCTGAAAAGTACATCAAATTTTAGTGTTAGTCCTAATGTTGCTAAAAAAACACTACCTTGAAAGAAAATTGGACCGATAATTCTTCTTTTGCTAATAGCTGCTCAAACACCTACTTTTTGTGAATGGAGAGGTTCTTCTACAATTTCATGAGGATGTTCTGTTGCCCAAATTCTCATGTTTTGTGAATTCATGTAGCCGGACAGGTAAAACCACGCTTCATCCGTAAAGAAAGTTTTCTGAAGGAGTTCGTTATTATTTGCAATGTTATTTAAAAACCACTGACAATACTGCAATCTTCTAGGAAAATCTACGGGTCGTAACTCTTGAACGGCTTGGAGACGATAAGGGTACATATGCAAATCTTCTCGTAGGAGTTTATGACATGTACTAACAGAAAGTTCAACTTGCTGAGACAGATGTCTAATCGACGTTTTTGGATCTTGCTGTAGAATCTCTTGTGCAGCATGAATAACTTCATCTGTTCGTTTAGTTGGTCTTCCACTGCCCTCTTTACGTGTAATGGCCCCAATATCACGGAACAGATTCACACTTCGGTGGAGAGTGTTTTTAAACTCTTCATAAACAACAACAACGTCAGGAAAAGCTTCTCGAAACTCCTCCAGGCACGGCTGAATTAAATATTTCCAAACACCGTTAACTTTCTCTCCATTTCGGAAATAACTTTTCAACAAAAAAGTCTTTTGTTCACTGGTGTACACCATGATTACAAATCAAGGAAAACACAAAATTTAGTATTGAAAAATACTGATAAATAAAATAACGAATGTTTGAAAAACTAAAACACCACGAAGGCAACCACACAAAAATACACCAAGACCAAACTCGCTTTGGCGGGAAGATAAGACATTTTTAGGTTAGGATAATTTGTGAGGGATAAAATTATATAGTAGGCAACCAACAATACACAAATAATGTAAATAATAAAAATTTTGTATGGGGTCATGTACGACATACGTAACAATGTCATGGCTTGCTACGAGTTTTTTTTTAAACGAACACACATTACAATTTTTGCACTCTAATCAATCAGCTTTATTGCTAGATTCACAATTTTAGTCAAAATTTTCTATTTTACTCTATATTACAAGTCAAAAAACTTAAAAAACATTATACGGTTTAAGGATTTAAACAAAAAAAAATAATAAAAAGTGCTTCTTTTAACAAAAATTACAAATAACAGGTAGCTAATTAAAATTTCATTTAAAGCCACCCATATTTATTCGCTTCCTGATTTAAGAAAATATGAATCTATACAAGTAGTTGTCTCCAATATAACCAATATATGTAAATATATTTTTATCCTACTCCATTTCAAAGTTAGTTAATAATTAATAATTAATCTTTTGACAGGTCAGAAAATAGCTCTTGTTTCGCTAGGGAAACAAGCATGTCGCAATTTGTGGCCGTTAGATGGCGCTGAGTAAAACGTCAATTGAAGACTCAAGTTTTTTTGAAATCTACGTAATAATATGGTTTCTACTGTTGGAATACGAGATCTAATACAAAAAATTACGAATGCTGTAAATACGAAAAGCGAAAGTCAGGTTAAAGTATTGCAAATTCAAAAACCTGTCATGACACATAACCTCAAACTGTTGAAGAGAAATAAAAGAAAAATTCATCACCATCCGTACTGTAATCTATGCTCTAATATTGAGATATTTTGGCTGCAATCAACGTCATTAGTATCCGTCAATTATTTGAGTTTGACATCTTTCAATTTTAAATTTTCCGTCATCTATTGTATTTGTTGGAAAACTTTGATTTTTTCACAGTAAGTGCCTCGACGTACAACATGTTTAACATCAATGAGGTAAAAACACGATACACTTACACCGGTATGTTCCTTAGCTGATTCAGTTAAGCGAATCTTGCGCATGACGTCATCTGCGAAGCAAGCACGCTCAAACCTGCTTACTCTTCCTGTAAAATGCTTCATTTCTGAGAGAAAAATCTCCTTTCAAACACGTTCGTAGTACCTACCGTAATAATATAAACGAAATTGCAGTGTATTTAAGATCTCTGTAATTAATACTTATTAATTAGATAAAATGCCCGGTTGTGCCGTAGCTTGCTATAAGAATTACAATCGCAACACAAATTTTACAATACCTCCATTGTATTTTGTTTTTTATATTTTTATGCGACATATTACCATACGTTTGGGATATAAACTCATTTACAAGATGTTAATATTAACTGAACTCCCTATGTCGTGCATGAAGATGGCACATATTTTGCTTCGAATGTGACGTCACACGATGCGCAATAGCATACCGGTGTAAGTGTATCGTGGGTAAAAATATAAAAACTCATTGAAGTTCTTGTTATTACAGTTAAATTATTACATATTGTGAGGTTAGGTCACCTTTCTGTCAGCTTATTTTATCATTAAAAGTTTTTTATTTTGAGTAGGAAAAAAATAATGTGTGCACCTCATCAATAAAGAGGTTTTTCAAGCCTCAGAAAGTGGCCAGCTTCGACTTCGTCTCAGCTGACCATCTCTTCCTTCGGCTTGGAAACTGCCTCTTTCTAGCTAAGGTACACAATATACTATTTTTTGAAATCGCTTTATATTTCTGAACCATACATCTAGAAATTTTATCTATTGATAATTAAGAACAAACAATACGCACTCTGATGTTAAGATTTGGAACTAAGAGAAACGTGCGTTATTAAAAAAAAATTGTTAACAAAATTTAAATTAGACTTTTAGGATTTCTTTCTGAAAAAGCACTATAAAAAAAAACATTTAAATATAATAATAGAGGCCTCAAATTGGGACACGACAACAACGAAATCAACTCAAATCAACAAAGCCACTTTGTGGTTGTGTCCATATTATGTCATGCTGTCGCTTAGATAACTTTACTTTGTTTATTAAAATTAAATTTCAAGTTGAGATACTGTACTGATACAATATTTTAAAAAGTAGAATCGCAAATTTTAATACTTTTCTATGGCAACAACCAATTACAGCCCCGATTTTTTTTAATTTTGCTTAGAAACAAAGGTATCGGTATTATATCAAGTTGAAATTAGCCTATAAGTACCTATTTTTGTACTTAATTAAACAGGATACAAACAAAAATGTAAAACAAAAAAATATTAAAATCTGAAATAAAAAAATTAGTAAAACCTAAATCATAAAAATTACTAAACTTGAAACAAAAAAAATATTAAAAGCCTGTTAATATAAGTCAAGAAATTATAAATTAAAGCAAATATTAACAACTCTTGTAAAATTGTAAACGATACTAACATAAATAAATTGCAATGAAAAGTTCAAATTGTGGATCGACTTTTGTGACATTTTTTTGTTTACAATTTGTGGTGAGTTCTGTTTAATAAAGCATCTTTTTCTGTCACAACTGATGGGTGGCGAATTCTCTCTATCTGCTTCTTTCAAATTAATTGTTTCTTTTTTGTCATACCTAGCGAGTCTCTTTTACTTCTTTCGAAACTACCTTTAATCCGAATTTTTAACTAAGTTTTTAAACTCTTGTAAACCTAATTAACCAAAAAAAATACTATAGAAAATATTTATTTCTTTAATGAGTAGAGAGCAAAAATAAAACACAAATAAATTTATTGTTATAACAAACATTAGTTACATTTCTGGATTAATTTTTAAGTTTAAAACGCATTCAATTATATAAAATTTTTAAAAATATTTAAGACACATTTTTTTACGTAAAAATGATTTTTGTTAAACTAATTTGGAGAAAATTGCCGTGCAAAATTTAGTGTTTAAATTTCGCGCCAATTTCGTTGTCACGTTAAAAGTCAGTGTAAAAGAATAATCAAAAAATTAATATTAACAACAAAAATTAACACTTAAGTTGTTGCCAAGAACTGCTTTTTGATGTTATTCTGTGAGATATTTAGATCGGCAATATATCACCAAATTTTAAATAAAAATTTTTAAACAATACTTTTTACAAGTGCTCTTTTTTTTCTGTTTAATTACTTTTAGTACAACTAATAAAAAAGTAATTGGCAGGGGTTTGCCTTTTTTAATTTCTACTGTAACACTGAATTGACATACATCAAGTTTTGTTCAAAAGCCCACTGGAGCTTGTTTCTATTTTATCACTTGATACAATAAAAAAAACAAAAGTTATGAATACTTTCTGACTTTTATTTTGTGTTGAAAATTTGACACAACTATTAAAAATAGTTATAAATAATTTTTGTAACAGTAATATAACAATAATCAAATGATGGGCGGCAAATCTTCTTCTTCTGTTTTAATTTCTATTGTAGCTTCGATTTGAGAAATGTTAAGATTCGTCTAAAGCCTATTAAATCTTGTTATTTGACCATTCGATACAATAAAAAAAAATGAAAGTTATGTATCTGTCTTTATTTTAAATTACCCGTATTTCCGCATATTCATCAGAAATCTTGTAGCGCCAGCATAACATCCGAATTAGCATAGCATAATCTGTAAACTCTCACTCTTCTATTGTACATATTTTCGTCTACAAATTTTCATGCGAAACTTATGCGTAGCTTTCATTTTTTTCGGCTGCACTTTCCCTAGCATTGTAGCCAACCGAAAGTTTTTTTTTTGTTTTCAATCAGAAGATCATTATTTATGACCACCGTATTTTTATCTTCTATTATGCAGATAAGTATGAATAGAATTTTTGAAAGTTTTTTTTCGATAATTATAAATAATACCGACAAAGAAAGTCTGATTAAGAAATTTGATTTTATTTCGATAATAGCGTACGTATGAGTTGATTTACTTCCTTTGATTTCTAAATAATGCGATATGTGACATGCGACATGTTGCATTAGTAAACAATGATAATAGGGATAGGTATTATCACTATTATCAGAGAGGTGTGCATTTTTCTTAATAGTGAAATAATTAGCTATAAATATAGATTTGTACCCACCTTTATTTAGATTGATAAATTATTATTTTATCAAAATTATCTAAGGAATGGCGACAGGTTAACAATATTTACTTGAAAATGATAACAATGTCTAGATTTACACGTGGCTACTTTTCATACAAACTCAAGTTGACACTAAATTTAGCATAAATACTAAAAATAAAAAATTTGAAAATAACAGCTTGCACAATTAAAAGATAATGAGATAAAAATATGGATCTAAAAGGAACAAAAGAAAAGAGAAATTAAATAATAACAATGTGATAAGTTTATTTTTCTGTAACTCAGCTTCTAAAAATGTATTTTTGAAATAAACACGAAATTTATTGCGGTTTGGGTAAATATCACGCACTTCGTAAAAACGTATTTGGAATATTTAAACTGCGGATTTGTTTTATTGTTTTACCAGAAACAAATATTTTAGAATTACTGACTTGTGGTTTGGGTAGTGACATTTTTTAAATCATATTTTGTTAAAATTAAATTCTGCATTAATTTATGGTTGAGTAAACTCATCGGATCATAAAACTAGTCTCAAAAAATTGAAAAAAAAAAAATGTCAAAATCAAAAGTCCTTAACCAAACTTATAACAAAATTGCTTCTTTCATTTGTATTTTTGTTGTTCCGGACAAAATTTATTTTTTTGTTTTTTCAAGTCTTTGATCGACTCTTCTAAATAGTTATGCTACTCGTGAAATGTCTTTACAAAAGATATCTTTGACAACAATGAGGATAGCTTAATTTGTGCATTTTCCAAAAATTAAAAACATCTTGCCTTTGTTAATGTTAAAACATGGGTAAACTGCTAACGTTAGTTGCTCTTTAGAGCCACATAAAAATATCTGAGAAAGAGAAAGAGAGCATTAGGTGCTTAACCTTGCAATGCGTTTTTACAACAAGAAAACCTACAATTGAAAGAAAAAGAAAACAAAAGTAAATTTTAGAAGTAGAAAATCTTGCTCTGAAAGAATTAGAAAAATAACGTTTAGAAGACCACAGTTTTTTGCTACTAACTACATCAAAAAAAAAACAAAATACTAAAATATTATTATTATTAAAATAGCTTGAAAAGAAAATGACAAATGAAAAAACAAAAATTTTAAAAACTCAATATATAACGACTGAAAAAATGCGACAATACTACGTTGCAGATAAAAACGCAAAGAGAAATTCTAGAAAAACAAAATAAAATTGCAGAAAAACTCAAATGCTCGATGATAAAACTAAAAGAACAAAAGACTGTATTAGGAAAAAAAACTGCATTTAAGAGAAAATAAAAGTAGAAAAAACTTTGGAGAATATTATAAAACAAATTTAAAAGAGCAAGAAAAATTACCAGAGAAAATAAGAACAAAAAAATGTTTTTTAAAGCTTCAATAAAAAAACAAAAAATCTAATAAAACATTAACAACTTTTCAAAAATTTGTTAAATAGTTTATAAAATGTTTTTAATAGAAACGTTCTAGAGGTAAAAATAGGGTTACCAACTTTTCGATATGAATACAAAGGACGTTTTCAGGAGCGTATCTAGAATTGTTTTTTAAAAAACGAGTTCAATTTCGATTTTAAAATTAAAAAATGAGTAAAAACTGTCGCCTCCGGCTTCCAAATTCTATGAAAAACCTTAAAATGTACATTTTTGGAAGTTGAAAGCAAGAATTATTAAAAACTGCTTTGTTTGTACCTGCAGTTTTCTTAATATTTATAGCTCGAAAAACTATTTTTATATTCTCCTAGAATTTCTCTTAGTTTTTCACAAGTCTAAACTTTTCTTGCTTTTCCTTTTCCTGTAATAGTTGTTTTTGTTCTTTTTCTATGTCTTCCAAACATGTTTATCTAATTCGCCTAGAATCTCTATGTGTTGCTACAGAAACTCTCAATTTTCATCTTCTTAAAAAAATTTTTTTTTTTTTTTGAGAGACCTTTTATCTTCTATTCTTCAAGAATTTTCTAAATTACGTTTACCAAATTATTCTAGAAAGTACAATTATTTTAGTGTAAATTGTGGTTTTTATGTCGTCCTTTCTCCAATTTTTGTAGAATTTCTCTTTCTTATACAATATAGTTCTGTTTTTTCCTGGCATTTGTAATTTTTCTTGCTCTTTTTTTTTTCATTCGTTACTCTTTTTGTTATTCTAAAAACCTCCTTTTTCTCTTCTCTATTTAACTTTTTATGTCTTTTTTTAAATTGTTTTTTTACTTTTTTCTTTAATAATCACTATTGTCTTTGTTTTTCTTTCTTACAAGTCTATAATCTAAATCTAAATTTCTTTTTGTTTTTACAATATTTTCTAAAAGACATTTACAAGTTCTTTAATCTTCTATCATTCCTCTAGAATTTTTCTTTACTATTCTTTCTCTGTTAGCTGTAATTTTTGTTCTTCTTTCTCTTCAAGTCGCCTTTTATCAAATTGTAAAAGCCTGTTTCTAGAATCTTCCAAATGACGTTTTTCAATTTTTATTGAATTTTTTTTTGTTCTAGGATGTTTCTTTGTTTTTTTCTGGTAGTTGAGAACTTGAGCTTCAGTCTCTATATACCTATCTTAAATTTCCAATGCCTTGTTGTTTCTTTCTGGTAAAAAAAAAATTAATGGACAAATTTTTTAGGTACATCTCAAAGACTAAAGGACAGTTTATACAATGAAAGGAGTGTCTTTTGAGATAAAGAACGGTAAAAACCTTAGGTAAAATTGCGTAAAAGTTTTAGAAGATCTAGAAAAAATGTTAATGAGAATCAAAAGTCAAATAAAAAAAATAGGTAGTGGGGAATAACAAAACAAATTACTGTACAAATTCTTTTTAGAAAAAAAAGAAGAGCCGGCATTCAGACCTTTGCGCTTCGGCTGCCGTAACAAATTAATTACACACTAATAAGACATTTTTATTTGAACGCTCGATATTTTAATGAGTTACCTATAAAAGCTACTACTAAAATATCAAAAAAAAAAAAAATGTAATTACAAATTTTTGTACCTTTTTATAAATATAAATTGTGTTTTGTAGCGACATCTTCAAGCCGATAGCAAAAACAAAATTGATTATAAAACAGAAATTTACTCAAAATCTAGTAACTTCGAATATTATTTTATTACAGAAATCTATTAAACATTTAAAAAAAATTTAAACTAGTCAGAAACTTTAAATATTAAAATAATTTTTTATATACTCGCCCAAATTTGAAACATCATTAAATTCTTTCATTTTTTTCCAATAAAACCACATGAAAGTTATCATTATCAGCCACATTGCTTAAACATATTACTTTAATAAATTCCTGAAGTTTTAATAAAAAATTTAAACCTTGTGTGACTAATATAATAATATTTTCTAAATGTTTTTCCTCTATTAGTCCTTCATAACCTTCTGACACAAAATTTGATAGAGAAATAACAGTACATGCTAAGTGAAGGTTCCAAGAAATCAGCATAACAATAATCCAAATAAATATACAACAACTGTTATCCTACAAATGTTTTACATTATTTTTAAGTTTAAAATTTTGAATTATAATTATTAACCTTTTTTAGGCCGCAAAGAAGCACAATATTTGTCAAAAATTGAATACATAAACAAGCAAGAGTAGTATAAAGAAGAATAATCTGGTTTTGAAACACTCCATAGTAGTAAATCCTAAACAGTATTATCTCGGGGATTGCTAAACACAAAAGGACTAAAATTATTTCTGAAATCTAAAAAATTGATAATTGATAATAGAAAATACTGTAAGCTATGTATTTACCATAGAGAAAATACAAATAGTGTACGCTAACTGTTTCTGGTTTATTTTGGTACAACATTTAGGACAACACAAATTCTTTTGTGGAGATTCCATTTTTGACAATAGCTTGACGTTTATAAATCAAAAATTGAGTTATATGCAATTTTATTTATACGTTTGATGTATTCTCAGTTGTTTATACTAAAGAGTTTTTCAATAAGGATGGGTTGATGTTGGCACCCTGTGGCGGTCATGTTTTTTTGGTAGTGTTTGTGTAATCTGGTGTTTATTGTTCAGTCACTGATGCCAAATTACCATGGCAAATTACACAATTAAGCGACACGTCCAAATGATAAAACTTTATTATCAAAATAACTGTTCGTTAGTTCGAACATTGCGCTCGTTGCGCCATTTTATGAAAGACACGGTGGTCCTTCAAAATCGACTCTGCAGCGTTTGGTGACCAAATTTGAAACAACGGGTTCGGTAAACAATCAGCCAACACCCCGTCGTCAAAGAAATGCTAGATCGGCCGAAGATATTGCTGCCGTACGTGAAAGTGTACAGCAAAACCCGAGGCAGTCAATTCTGCGTCGTGCACAAGAACTCGGACTTTTACAGACATCAGTTTGGCGAATTTTGCGTCGGGATTTGGGATTACACCCGTACAAAATCCAATTGACTCAGGAGCTTAAAGTTAATGACCATAGACAACGCTGTTTGTTCACTGACTGGGCTTCGAACCGTTTAGAAGAAGACACCACATTTGGTCAAAAAATCATCTTTAGTGACGAGGCGCATTTTTAGATGAATGGCTACGTTAACACTCAAAATTGCCGTATATGAGACGACGCTAACCCACATGAGGTTCAGCAAGTTGCAATACATCCACAAAAAGTTACTGTTTGGTGCGGATTTTGAACCGGCGGCGTCATTGGTCCATACTTTTTTGAAAATGATGTTGGTGAGGCCATCACCGTCAACGGCGAGCGCTACAGAACGATGCTAACAGATTTCTTTTGTTCTAAATTAAACGATATGGAGGTAGACGACATGTGGTTCCAGCAGGACGGGGCTACGTGCCATACAGCAGACGCCACGCTGGACGTTCTGCATGAAAGATTTGAGGGCAGAGTTATTTCTCGCAAAGGTGACGTGAATTGGCCACCAAGATCGTGCGATTTGACCCCGCTAGATTTTTGTGGGGTTTTCTCAAGTCGCAGGTCTATACTAATCAGCCGCAATCGACCGATGCCTTTAAAGTCAATATCACCAATGCCATAGGTCAAATTCAGCCAGAACCATGCGAGCGAGTCATTCAAAATTGGTCCACTCGGATCCATGCCACAGTTAGAAGTCGCGGCGGACATTTGAACGATGTTGTATTCCATAAATAAAGGCATGCATGGACCTTTCATATAAAAAAAGATTTTTTTAAATACCTAACACGCAGCTTGTTTTATTCCATTTTAACATCAACCCATCCTTATTGAAAAACCCTTTAGAAACGGTTCGCCCAAGCAAGCCTACCATAACATTCTAAATAAAAATTACATAAATTAAGTACAATGCAGCACTTCAAAAGCAATATTAAACTCTTCCAGCTGTTCCTGAGGAGCTTTCGGCGATCTCACATTCTACTTGGATGCCAACTGCTTTCTCATACGCCTGCTAAATATTTTCAATGGGCTTTAAAATTCAACAGCAATCTTCTGGCAGTTGTCCCTATGCTGAATGACCCTCTCAACCCTGCTTAGTCCGAAATTTTGGATCACCTTCATCGCCATAATATTTCCCTATAGTTACCTATTACTATCTCCATATTACTACCCTCGTAGCTACCGGTATCTCCAACATCGCTCATATAACCGAGGCATCCCCTTGTTTTCCTTTGTGATCAGCTATGCTAGTGCCCCAAAGCAAGAAGAGTCTACTTTCTTTTCTACCTCAGTTTTTAACCAGTGTTTTCTGTGTATCCTATAGTGCTACCATCAATTAGTCAACAAGTCTATGGGAGAAGAGATATGGGTCCGTCTCAGACGCGTTAATGGCGCATCTCCTCTCTACTTTTCCCGATCTGCAAAAAGGCGCCATGAGGTGCGAACCCAGCCGTATATTTTCCCTGGCGAATGTAGGCCACTCCTTCGGGGAGGAAGAAGAAGTAGAAGAAAAGCAATATCCATGTATTTATTTACAATTTTGAGTATTTTGGCCAGTGGCGGCCGGTGATTTTTTAAAACTCTGTATTCTGAAAATGGAGCATGAGATCCAAATTCTGTTATAAAAACTTATTATTGAGACCATACTAAGGGCAACTGCTAAAAAAAATTGATCGAAATTTGCGAAATTTGATTTTTTAAAATGGTAGGCCTCACCTGGTATTTCCGAAACGGCTTATATTAGAGCGGTGGCAATTTTTTTTTAGCATTATGAAACAAATTAATAACTAGATTTTTTTGGTTTTTTCCAAAATTTTAATTATAGAAAAAGTTTTTTCTCTAGAATTTCATTACCTTATTTGTCTTTCTTAGCCGTTTTAACGAAATTAAATTAACGTCATCATCTGCCGCCAGAGTCGCAAAACTTCTTCGAAAGCAATGTCCTGTCTATTCTGTCGAGTTTGGTAGTTTTAGAAATTCAGCAACAATAGAGGGCATTTTCCCAAAAGAATAGATTTTGCACGTTGTACCGTACATTTTCTATTACAATAGGAAATAAAAAAGTAATCGTGCTCAATTTTTGCTGGCCGTAGTCAAACATATTTCTGGTATAAGTACTTCCAGAGGATTAACAGCCTCGCCTTCAGCTACCACTGGAAAAACTCTCTTGATGTTGGTCTTCGTATCAGAAATTGTTATAAGAAGACATCCTGCGTCTTTTTGCACAATATCTTGTATTTTTAGTAAATGTAGCTCTTCGCGCCTACAAGCATCATAGACGCTTGTAATAAGAAGAACAACCTTCAAAATTAGATAAAAACAGATGCATGTCATTTGAGTATTATTTTAAACTTACTTTTATTAATAAATACTTTTCATCATCTGCATTTATCAAAAATGAATTGATTTCTTGACGCGTCAAAACTTTTGACTTTGTGGGCTCGTAGCCTAATGAATTTTTTTTTTTTCAAAAAAGCTTCCACTTTGGCAAACTTATTTATTTCAATATTTTTTTTGACAGACAAAACAGCTTTTATCATCGAATATTTTGACCAGAGTGTAGATAGTTTTACTTCTTGTGAATGTAATATGAAAATACTTTACAAAAGTTATTAATAAAGTACCTACAGCGACACTTACCTTTTCATATAAATAATTTAACATCACACCTTCGTCTACAATTACAATGCTGTTTCTTTCTTTTCATTGAATAAACGCTTCATATTCCTTTTCATAGATTTGTCGAGATTTCACTTGTAGTAAATCTAACACAATTTTCTCGGCGTTTTCAGTAATTTTTTCTGGATTCTGCATTTTTGTTGACATTATGTAAACAGTTCGGTTATTATGATAATATGGAATAAATACAAAGCTTACTAATTTCGAAAAATATTTGTTCTAATTACATTACTCATACGAATTTTTTTTGGGGTTTTTACAAAAAAATGTTGTTTGTAACATGTACCTAATTAGTTATTTTAGATACTTATTACAAAAATAACTATTTGCGTCAAATTATGTCAAATTTATGTATAAGATTTTTATTTATAAACGTCAGTTAAGTGTCAAAAATATGGAAAATCCTGAACCTCCACAAAAGTGTGCATTTTGGTACAATTTGTACAACAAAATAAACCAGAAAAGTGTGGCTTACACTGTTGCTGTTCTTTCTTTGGTAACTATATGTATTTATTTTTATTTTAATTAACATTTTTTTAGATAATTTTTTTAGTGTTATTTATTTTATGTATAGCAATACCTCAAGTGATATTATTCCAAGTTTACTATTTTGGGGTATTAAGAAAACATCGAGATAAACTTCGTTATGCCACAGTTTCAAGTCTCGCTATTATATTATTAACCAATTTTGTGACCTTGTATGGCTTAGCAAAGGTCTGGTATACATAAAACTGAAAATTCAAAGATATATCATTTTTTTGCAGAATAAAAGTTGGTGCATTCTAATATGGATTATAGTTATGATTTTTTTCTGGAATGTACATCTAGCATGTTGTATTGTTTCAATGGTAAATACTGTTGTTAAAGGATTAAAAGCAGAAGTAGACAACAATTACATAAGAAATATTGTTATATTTCTCACTCAAGGTTTCAAAATTTAAGTAAATTTTATCAGTTTAATAGAATTTTTTAAGCAATATGGCTTATAATGATAGCTTTAATGTGGTTCTACTGGAAAACAATGAAAGTTATTAATGATGTTCCAAATTTGGTATACTATGTGGCACACAGAGGTTCGGGTATTTTCGGAACACAAGTACCTCGTTCAGATCCATAATTTTTTAAAATTTTAATTGACTTTTTTACCGGGAGTGATTTGTTAAATGACTACAGATAATAGAAAGCTAAATATTGCCGTTACCGACTGCTTTAGTATGCCTACCGACACCTTTAAGAATTTTGTTCTTGTTGTTAAATGTAGACAATTAAAAAAACTAAAAAATAATAAAGAATAAGAACATAATTTGTTTTTATATAACATTACTATTATTATTACTATAGTTTATGTATTACTATAGTTTATGTATTACTATAGTTTATGTATTACTATAGTTTAGCACTTCAAGCCTTCATAATTTGAATTTTGTTAACCGCATATTTTTTCTAGTTTTTTCTGTTTTTACTACTTTATCATGTTCAGTACACATTTTTTTTTAAATTTGCTTTTACTCCTTTTTACTTTACTTTTTTTTATTTTTTAAGTTTTCTTAGGTTTTTTTAAACATATTCTTTAATCTTTCGAAATTTACTGTTTTTTAAATATATTTTACCTTTCTATTTTAGTTTTTCTTGTCTTTGTTCTTTTAAATGCATTGAATATTTTACAAAAAATATGGATTCATACAAAATGCTTAATTCTTATCATCACTATGAGACAAGAAATCATGACTTTGCTTACAACTCTCTAAGACTCACTATTTCTCGTTACGGAATAAACTACTACTGTATCAAATTTTACAATGTCTTACCCATCTCTCTACGAAAAACTTCTAAAAATCTCCTAACTAACATCAAAAAATATCTTTTGTATAAATCCTTCTACACCATTGTGGTAGGCTTTTTTTTTGAATAAGAAAAATGTATATTTTCTTATTTTTAATTTAAAAGTTAATAAGGCCGTAAACGGTTTCCTACCCAACAGATCTAATAAATTTATATTTTGAACGTAGGACTTCCCTGCGATTTAATAACATACGGAATTAAAATATTATTAAGATATTAAACCGGAGATCGGGAATCAAATGCTTTAGGGGTAAGGGGTGCAGTCTAAGATCTTTATAAACTATTTTCATATCAAAGTCAGCTTGAAGATTGATTATATAAATATATTAATAAATGATTAATGATAAAGATAAAGTTATTTAATACAGTAAAATTAAAATAAACTACTTGATTAAATATTTCAAACAATAGATTAATTAAGAACGTTAAAACTAGAAAATTTTAACCACTTCTCTTGCAAGCAACAATTGAATACTGAAAAATTATTCTAAAGCACATTTAGTTGTTTTCTAGACTTCAAATGATTACATAAGAAACATTAAGTCTACAATCGGATGAAAGAATGATTAATTATTCAATAAACCCTTTTATTCTTTCTTAAAACTGAATTCTATTACTTAAACTCGTCTGAATAAATCACTCCTATAATTAATTTAACAAAAATCAAAATACTTGTAGACGGGGAGGACATGAATGAGTTTTAACTATATGCGTTGACGTCACAATTTTAAACATCTTTTACAACCGGCGATATCTAATAAAATTATATTCTTTACATGATTAAATGACATCTCAAAATATTCTCTCAATTCAAATAACAAAATGTGTTCAAGGGTCAAAATTGGTTAACATCCGAATATTTCTTTTTAAAAATTAAATTCCTTTTTCCAAAAATCTTTCATAGATATGAAGCACAAGTTCTACAATTTCCAAAAATATCTTTAAGAATGCAAATCCAAATTTATATTAATTACATTTTAGAATAAATCCTTTTGAATAGCCATGTTTGTTTTTACCAATTTAACCAAAACAAGTTATTTCTTATTAATCAATTCGTATATGAGAATGTATAACAAAATGTCTACTAAACACATAATTACGGTTATGCCTTAGTCATACTCACTCCTTCACTGGTTACACACTGGTTGACACTTGGGTAACACTTAGTATTTTAAAGACTTTTACTCAACCATTGATTACTATTACTTTAACGACGAGTTGTTTAGCGATAGTACCCTTCACAGGTTCTGCTAAAACAATGCCACCCCTGCAAGAAAAGCAGGGAGTTTTTATACCCTCAGATCAGGAACTTTCTGGTATATTGAGGTCAAACCAGTCATAAAATTACAGTTTTATAACCGTGAATAATTAGTAGAATATGGTAATGGCACGAACTCCAGTCGTAAATTAGAGTTTTATGAGCGTGAATAATTAGTAGAATTCTGTAATAGCACGAACTTAAGTCATAAACTATAGTTTTATGAGCGTGAATAATTAGTAAAATTCGGTAATGGCACGAACTTAAGTGTTTAGTCACGCTCTATTTAGTAAGTTGTGAAATCTTTAACCTTTTGACTCTGTCAAGCTTATTTTATTGCATTTTTACGATTTTTTTACAACATGATTTATGGCTTTTGCATAATTTATGACTTTCACGCTTAATTTTATTACATTTTTATGGCTTTTAAGAACACGTGTAGATCTATGAATAAGCATTGTTTCCCGAGTCATTATTCTAACAATTTTCAAATATTACTTCAAATTGTGCAATCATTGAAATTCCTCCCTATCTCAAGTAGAAAGATGGGATCTTTAAAACCTGTTCATCACACCATAGAGGCGTACTTACGTAATGATTTCGGTGATATGAGCACTGTCTGCTCTTAGGACGCTGTATTAACTTGTTTTTACAAGCTCTGTCTAAATCGAAGCATATAATTCATAATTGTAAATTATGTTACCGCATTTTTAAGTTTTTCTGAACATTCCTTGTTCTGCTAGAACTTCCCTTTCCTTTCTTTAAACGTAATTTTATATTTTTTCATACGTCTTCAGTCGTCGCTTTGAGTTTTATTTAATTTTTTTTTGCAATCGTTATTTTTTAGTACTTCTAAACTGTTTGTTTTTTCTTCCAATAGTACTTTTTTCGAAATATAGTTTTTTTAAGCAATTTAAAATTTTTTTTTTCTAAAATGTAGTATTGTCTTCTAAACATAGCTTATTGTCTTTTTTAACGCGGTTTTTATTTTTTATTTTTTTTACTTTATGTCACTGTTTTTTGAGTTTGTCTAGAATCTTTTTCTCTCTTCTCATAATATTCTAATTTTTTTCGAATTTTCTTTTGATTTTTTACAATCTACCAATGTTAATTTTATTAAACATTTTTTTAACGTCGTATTTTTTGTTATTTTGAACATGCTTTTGTTCTTTCAAAAAAATTTTTTTTTCTTAACATAGTTTTTTTTATACTATTTTTATTCTCTTCCAGTTGTTTTTGAATTATGTTTAGTCGATATTTTTCAAGTTCTTCAAAAACCTCTTTTAATTTCTTTCAATTTTTTCTTCCAAGCGTAGGTTTTTTTAATGTTGTCTTTTAAATTATTTTTAAATTTTCTTGTTTTTTTAAAATCTACCATTGTTCACTTTATTTAATTAAACAAATATTTTTCTCTTTTTATCGTAGTTTTTGTTATTTCTTTTTCACTTTATATAAACGTTTTTTGAATAGAATAAAATTAGAATAAAATAGAATATGTATAGAATAGAAATAGAATAGGAATAGAATAGGAATTGAATAGAAATAGAATAGGAATAGAATAGAAATAGAATAGAAATAGAATAGGAATAGAATAGGAATAGAATAAAATAGAATAGAACACTGTTAATATTAGTTCAACGAGAAAATGCTTTCAGTGTGCTTGAAACGGCTAATAAAAAAACTAGTCTTAAAGAATTAATTTTATCTAAAGGTCATTATATTGTGTCTAACTTTATAATTTAATTAATAGAAATGTTGAACACCATAAATTATTTTATAATAAATAATTTACCAAAAATTAGTGTACTAATACAAAATACAAAAAGTGTTTTTTATTAACAGTAAATTATATAACATTGTTTTAACATTTAACATTGTTAATATTTTCATTGATGCTGTGGAGGAGGTGGAGCATCTCCTGCGATATTCTTATTTCTTTTCATTTTTTGCCAATATATCCATCCGATGAGTATCATAACGAACCAAATTACTTAAAAAAAGATATTATTAAAAAAATAAAAGTTGTAATAACAATGTAAAACTTTCTGTGGAAAACAAAGTGCAATATCTTGCATAACTCTTTTTAAGATCCGCTCTTGTCGTTTCTCTTCTAAAATGTACTATGGAAACAACAGATACTGTTAAATGAGTGATCCAAAAAATAATCATAACAATAACCCATGTAAGAACAGCCCAACTTTTTTCCTACAATTTTTTTATTTAATTGTTTTCTGTTTTGTGTAATTATTAATGATCGGATACAAGGAGGGATTTGAAGGGCACGCGCGTAGGCGCCGCACTGATCGCTTTCTGCGGGTATGATTAATTCAAGCGTTTTCTTCAAAAACTGGGATGTGATTCTTAAAACACCTATTTTTTATTTTTTAATTTGTTTTTAATTTTTATCGATCACACATAGATATAATAATTAATTTTAAATAAAGTTTTGTTTTAAAAAACAGATGTCCAAATTTTAAACAATAAATTGTAAGTGTTCGAGATCTATGCTTATCACATGTAAGCACGTCATTACTACCGCATTCGACCAATTCAAGTTTCAAGATTTTTTCGCGTGGCGAGTGCGACTAGTTAGCTAGACGGCTGCACAGCGTCTTTTGTTCCCTCATTGGATCCGCTCCTTAGTAATTATTTATCTAACATGTAGTAGACCGTGCAAAAATAAGAAGCTGACTGCAAACATAAGAACAGGACATGTTAAAGTAACGTAAATAAAGAGAGTTTCACAAGAATCTCCAAAATAGTAAACTACGAACAGTGTCTTTTCGGGTATTGCTCCACATATAATAAATACTACAGGTAAAACAACCTAAAAAATATGTTTATGCAAAAGAAATGTTAGAAAATAATCACCAAAGAAAATATGCATGCGGTGTAAGCTAATTTTTTCTCGTTCCACCAATTATAACACGTCCTTATTACATTGTTCATAGTTTTTGCAATAAAATGACTTTTTCCTGTGCTTTTATTGATTGATTTGAGTGACAGTTATTGACAGTATAATTGTTATCTACTATGACTGTCATCAGCAGGGTTGCCAACTTTTCGATATCAAAATAAATAACATTGTTAAAGGATTGTTTTTTAAGGAAGGTGAGAGACAAAGGAGTACTCGAGAAAGATTGAGTTTGTATTTTTTTTACTATCTTACTATAGTCTTTAAAACTCTTCTTATTGTAAATTGTCTTTTCTAATCTCAAACTTAACATAGAAAAAATATAAAAATAAAAAGTGTCCTAAAATTCTATGTTTAGCGTTCGGTATTTTCGTTTATTTGTTTATAAAAATTTATGTCTTTTTTTAATGTTTCAGGGTTTATAAGAGCTAATAAGCCCTGAAACGTTAGTAGTAAAGTAACAAAAACAAAAATAAAATTCTTAAAAAAGAGTGCCATAAATAGGACTATTGCAAAATGTCCCGTCTATATTCAAATGTTTTTTCTACATCCTGCTCGAAGGACCATACAGTTTTAAACACACTTCTTGAGCCGAAGAACCACTAATATATTCTGCAGTGTTTATAAAAAAGGAAAATTAACGCTCACGTGAAATTATCATTTTTATACTAACAATAGGACGTGTTTCTTCATCTGGCTTGAAAGTCTATAAAATATATACACCTTAGAAGGTAAATGCGACGATTACAGAAATAAATATTTAATGCAATTTTTATAAAAAAAGAGTACAAACTGTCTTCTTCGGCTCCTGAATTCTATTAAAAATTTTAATATAAATAACTAAAATAGATATTTTTGGGTGTCTGAAGCGAAAATTATTGTAATTGCTCCATATCTACCAAGACTTTTTTAGTATCCGGCTCGAATGATTATTCTTTTATTGATCTACAATTTTTTTTGCTAATTTTAACTTTTTTTTCTTTAGTAGTCGTTTTTCTTATTCTTATTTTTTTCGAAATATTAATTTCAAATTCGCCTAAAATTTTGTTCCTCCAGGACGTCCCAATTGACGTTTTCAACTTCTTAAATCTTTTTTTATCGTTTGTTTTAGTTGTATTTTCTTTTTCTTCTCTTCCAATCGTTAGTTTTGTAATTCTTAGTTCTTTTAGAATTGTCTAAATTACATTTAAATTTTTTTTTGTATTTTTCTTATAGAACATACATACCTATTAACCTTCCGAATGTTTTTTGTCATTAGGTCATCTTTTATACAATTTTTTCTAGAATCTATTTTTTCAAATTCTTCTAGAATCTACTTCTGTTCTTCTTTTTCTACTAGTCGTAATTCTCTTTATTCATCTTTTCTCTCTACCATTAAATACCCTATTTACGTAGGTTTCATAACTCAAGTCTGGATAAAACTTTTGTTTGTTTATACGTACTTAAAATTTATTCTGGTGACTTAAAAAGACGTCTACACAATTAATTTATTTTTGAAAACAATCAATTACAAATAGGTATGTTAATTTTCGAACGCTTGCCCGTTTTTCTTTGGTAAAAAAACTAGATAAAAAGACAAATTGTGTCTTTTTAAGTAGATGTTAAAGACTAAAGGACAGTTTATAAAATTAGATGACTATCCTTTGAAATAAAGAACGTTTGGCAACTCTAGTCATCAGCCAACACGACAAATATGACACTAATTGTTGTAACAAGTCGTTACAATTTTTTTCATAGTATTAGTAATAAATTGATTTTTATCTGCTTTTTTTTATTTTGTTGAATGATTGAATGACAGTTATTGACAGTCTACGGATGTCGTCAGCCCAGATGACGAGTTAGTTGTATAGCTAGTTGCATAACCTTTATATTATTTACAACACAAGTGAAAAGAGGGCGCTGAATCCGTTTAAAATGTTTGTAACCTAAAATTTCTGAAGTTTTAACATAAATATTTTAGAATTTCAGAAAATGAATATCTTTGAGGAACACAATTACCATTGCTTTCCCCAAATTAAAAAAGATATTAATAAAAGTCAAGTTTATGTGCTTGAAGTAAAACAAAAATGTGATTCTGATACTGACAATTCCAATTTGAGTAATTGTAACAACAAAGAAGAGGCTGTTATTGAGACAGAAAGTGACTTCATTAACAGAAATATCGAACAGGAAGTTAATTTAAATGATAACAAGTAATGTTTGTTTTGATTTGAATTGTAAATAAACCGTAATTTTTATTTTAGTAACTACAATATGGATGATCTCAAAAAGGCTTGCATCTTGCAAACTTGCCTAAAACTATTAGATTCCTCGTCTTCAGATGATGATGAGTTGTTATTGTACTGGATGTTGTGCAATAAAAAGAAAAAAAGGCTGCGAAAAAAGCGCAGAGTTCAATAAAGTACTTTTTCCTTGTTCATTTTTTGTAATGCTTTGTTTGAAATAAATTATTTTTTTTATTCTTCGTTTTACTTATCTGTTGTTATGTCAAAACTGAGTAAAAATTCAGTCTTAACTCTACAATTTAATTCCTATAATTAGACAAGTTGCTTTCACAGATTTTGCACATCTTTCAAGTCAAAACAGCAGTCCCACTAGCATATGAAGAAACTTATAAAAAGGCGGTTAGCAGCGTTAGTCCGAGGATTGATTTAAAATCGAAGATGTTTTTGGAAGATATTGATGGCGACACTCTCTACCAGGCGAAAAAGGAATTAGATATCTGCTAAACGCTTTTTTCTTATGCTCGCTCATTTGTTACGAGCTTATTTGTCACGCTAAATATGTACAAACGCTATTTTGTAACTAACTCCCGCCATTTTCATTAGCGCTATTTCATTCCGGAGCCTATTCAAGAAGGTTGCCAGAGTTGCCACATTGCTTCCCGGCAAATCTCAATAAAAAAAAAATTTCCAATTTTTGAAAAAATTGAATTTTTATTTTATACAATGTGTCCCAGATATAGTTTTCATAAACCAACCTGAAATTCTTAAAACGAAAACAAACCGATTTAGCTTTAAGCCAAGTTGCACAGTGTAGGAGCAAGAGGGCGCCAAATTTAATAATTAAACTTGGTTTTTTATTAATAAAATTGTTAATAACTATTTTAATGGTATCCACATCTTTGGAAAACTCACGAAAGTTGAGAAAGTTCATTCTCAAAAAAAAACATTTTTTTAAGCACTGTCAGCAAAATTGGATTTTGTAGCCGTTGCCACAAGTAGCGGCTATAAGGTAAAATTATAAATTACTACGATTTACTACAGAACATCAAAAATTATTTATTAGGCAATAAAGCATGTGATTTAATACCGCAATTGGCAGTTTAAAGGCAAGGCGCAATCGTGGCTTTAAAACCAAGCAAAATATTTAAATCTGCTTTATTGCTGTATTAAACATAAACCCGGATCACTTTTGTAATATTAAATTTCAAAATTCAACCCAAAATTTTGGCTTTGTGAATTATGTTTTATACCGAAAATTCGGGTTTTTAAAATGTGGGTCATGTTATATGACGATGTCACATGTCACGTTGACGTTGTCATATAACATAATCCGCAAAGCCAAAATTTTGGGTTAAATTTTGAAACTTAATATTACAAAAGTGATCCAGGTATACCTACATTTCTTTCGCCAAACCTACCAATTTACACTTTTTTAATTTTTTTGTTTGACGATTAACGTAAAATTTTTGTGACTGCTGAAAATGCCTAGCCGGCTCTAAAGTGACCGTGTTTAATCAATAAAAATGCTTAGATAAAAGCTGCGTTCGGCTTTGCCACTCCGAGCGCACCGCCTCTTTCCTTATCTACTTCATTGAGTCCATATATCACTATCTCTATCCGATCACCAAAACTTAATGCTTTTCGACACTGTTTCCAAAACAACACACGCTCTTTGTGTACCCAGTTATTAGGTGGAGCAGAAAAGCGTGTGTTGTCATGAAAACAGTCTTTATGTTAGTAAATCCTGAATTCAAAAAATCCGACGAATTTATCTGTCCTGAATGAGACAAACAAAGACAGAGTAGGTGCCCTCCGAGTGGCAAAGCCGAACGCACCTATTAACTAGTCAATAAATGCGATACATTAGGGCGCTTAATTTGTCACTAAAATGCGGCGTTTACTGTCAATCCGCAAAAAATAACTATTTTATAATTTGCATCTTTAAGGTAGTTCCACCCAGTGGCGGCCGGTGATTTTTTAAAACTCTGTATTTTGAAAATGGGGCATGGGATCAAAATTTTGTTATAAAGGATTCCTATTAAGACCAAACTGAAGGCTACTGCCACAAAAAATTTGCGAAATTTGGTTTTTAAAAATTGTGTGCCCTCCCTTGTTATTTCTGAAACGGCTTATGTTAGAGCGATGGCAATTTTTTTTTTCAGCATTATGAACAAATTAAAGACCATGTAGTCTTCTTTTGTTTTTTTCAACAATTGGAAGTATGTGTATTTAAAAATTGAAAGATATTGTAAGAAAAGTGATTTTTGCCGGAACGTCCTTAAATACTTTGGGTGTTTTAATTGCTATTATCGCACTACTGCTATAACCGGTGAAAACGAGAATAAATTTGCTTGATCAAAATCACTAAACAGAGCTTATTCTGATTCAAATCATTTTTGTTCGTTTGGTATCTTATATACCTAAGGTTTTTAGCAACAAAAATTTTGTTTTTTTTTTAAATGAATAAAAAATTACCAAAAATTTCAAAAAATAGTATCCAGAAGTATGTACCACAACAGTTATAGGAAAAATTTATTGATAGGCTTTTCAGGTTTGAATACAAAATCGTATTTCTCTAAAGATCAGATTGGGAATTACTAAAATTCGTAGGATGCAAAATAAAAATTTCTATTTCAAATCCTACTCAACTAATAAGATTTGATATACGAGTTTCAACTGGCAAAAAAGCCTGTAAAACTTGGAAACTCGCTGCGACTTGATTTTTTGAATCTGTGATTCTAAAAATCTGCACTCGTTAAGTCTACTCAGCTACTTGAGTTTGAGGCTTTATTTCTTCATTAAATAATGACAGATTTTTATAGCTAGCTTCAGTTCTTGATTTAACAATTTATTAGCATTTTGACTACAACGTTTTTTGACAAAATTCTAAAATCAATATTTTTACAACTTTCTTAAGGGGATTTTTACATTTAGGCAAAGTCAGAATTTCTCGCTCAATAGCACTTAGGAAAACTGTTTTTGTTTATTAAAAATTGAAAAGAAAACGTGTGGATAAGAAGAGAGACAACGACAAAAAGATAGTCATAAACTAGTAAAATACAAAACCGACAAGCAGAAAACTTCAAATTTTAATACTTTTATATAGAAAACATCAATGATAAATAAATAGAGAGACTACAGAGCTGAGATTTTTGTGTAAATTTACTTAATTTATTTTTTTTAAATTTAATAATTTTCCAAGAGTTTTTTTCGTAGAGAAGCGTAAATCATACTTTTTTGACAAAAAACTCACAAATTTCGGTTGATTTTGGTTGCGTAAATTGCAAATTTTGGTTGCATTTTTCAATGTTTTGTTTAAAATAAACCACATTCTTTTTTATTTATCGTTTTATTGGTATTTGTCGTTATGACAAAATTGAGTAGAAAATTCAGTCTTAATTCTACCTACAATTTAATTTTTACATGTGTTAATCCTTAGACCACAAGTTGCTTTGAGAGTTTTTGCATGTCTTTGACAATCCCGCTTGTATATCACGTGAATTAACAACTCATCACAGAAGGCGTATAGCTCAAATTTTGCTGTTATAACTATCAAAGACACGCATTTTTTTTCAAAGCTTCTTATGATTTGAATAATTAGAAAACACACAGTATTTATAATAAATAGAAACTGCGAATTATAAAAGTACAAAATCGTGTCTGAACCTAACAATTAAAATCATCAGCAGCTGCTTCTTCCTCAGCCTCATACTCTTCATCAGCTGTAGCTTCTTGGTATTGCTGATACTCTGAAACTAGATCATTCATGTTAGATTCAGCTTCAGTAAATTCCATTTCGTCCATTCCTTCTCCTGTATACCAATGCAAGAAAGCTTTACGTCTGAACATAGCAGCGAATTGCTCTGAAATCCTCTTGAAAAGTTCTTGAATTGCCGTTGTATTTCCAATAAACGTCGATGACATTTTTAACCCAACTGGAGGGATATCACAAACGGCTGTTTTGACATTATTCGGAATCCATTCAACGAAATAACTACTGTTTTTATTCTGAACTGCTAACATCTGCTCGTCGACTTCCTTCATAGACATGCGGCCTCTGAAGACGGCGGCCACTGTCAAATACCTGCCATGTCTAGGATCACAGGCCGCCATCATATTTTTGGCATCAAACATCTGTTGGGTGAGTTCTGGGACAGTCAAGGCTCTATATTGTTGACTTCCTCTAGAAGTCAATGGAGCAAATCCAGGCATGAAGAAATGTAACCTGGGGAACGGCACCATATTCACCGCCAATTTACGCAGATCTGCGTTCAATTGACCTGGGAATCGCAGACACGTCGTGACCCCAGACATGGTCAAAGACACTAAATGATTCAAGTCGCCATAACTCGGATTAGGGACCTTCAAAGTCCTGAAGCATATATCGTAAAGAGCCTCATTATCGATACAATACGTCTCATCTGTGTTTTCTACAAGCTGGTGCACTGAGAGAGTCGCATTGTAAGGCTCCACGACCGTATCTGAGACTTTCGGACTCGGCATCACCGAGTACGTGTTCATAATCCTGTCAGGGTACTCTTCCCGGATTTTTGAGATGAGGAGGGTGCCCATGCCCGATCCGGTGCCGCCTCCTAGAGAATGCGTGAGTTGGAAGCCTTGCAGACAGTCGCAGTTCTCCGCTTCTTTGCGGACCACGTCGAGAACGGCGTCCACAAGCTCGGCTCCTTCGGTGTAGTGACCTTTTGCCCAGTTATTCCCTGCTCCGGATTGGCCGAAGACGAAGTTGTCGGGGCGGAAAAGGCGGCCGTAGATACCGGAGCGGACGGCGTCCATTGTGCCGGGCTCGAGGTCCAGGAGGATAGCTCGGGGGACGTATTTGCCTCCATTGGTACGCGAAGCGACTGAAATTTCAAAAGAAAAAAAAATAGTGCGTTTATTACAGAGATCTGTAATTTTATTATTAGATTTGCGACCTTACTCTTTGACCAATTTTTTGTATGAATGTGAAACCTTGCAATAAATAAAAGAATAACTTTTTTTTTTCAAAGACATTTGTTGTCACGTAAGGTGATTTGTAAAGTACAAGAAATAGGTACTCAAAAATATACTGAAAAAAACCCTAAAATTTTGAAAAAAAAATTAATTTACCAAACTCTTTCAGAAAGAAATTTCTCACAGGAGCACTTTGTTTGAAACACGAGCGAAAAGAGGAAATTAATTTTTTGGGTTGTGAAAAAAAAAACAAAAAATTTGCAGAAAAAGGAAACGAGAGCACAACGCTAAAAAATAGAAGATGTAAAAGAGTATTACAAAAATAAGGAGTAAGAAACTTCTATCAAGAATGCAAGAGAATTAAACAAGGATTTCAAATTTCAACCTAAAACCATATTTTGTCGAGATAAACATAGCTTATACGTGGAAAGCAAAGAAGAACAGAAAGTAACAGAAAAATGAGCTGTATATTTTGAAGAATTTTTAAACAAATCGTCGACCAAAATAAAAACAGATGAAGAAAAGAAGAACAATAGAAACAGACAAGAACAAAGAGAAAAAACTTCCCACATATAATAAAGTTAAATATATTATAGAAAAACAGAAAAACAACAAGAGCCTAGGAGAAGAGAACATACAACGAGAAATGATAAAGAGCGGAGGAGAAACGATGACGAAGATAATATATGATTTAATTAAAAATGTATAAAGAAACGAATAAATGCCGCATGCATAAAGAACAGCAATATTATGTCGATAAAAAGAAGACAAGACAAAATGTGAAAATTAAAGAGAAATAGCATTACTGAACACTGTGTAAGTATAAGATAATTGGAAACAATACTGAATAATAAATTAAAAGAGCATATAGAAAAAGTAGTAGGAGAATACCAGTGTGGTTTAAAAAAAAAGAAAACCCGTAGTAGACAAAATATTTTTATTACAACAGATAAAAGAGAGAAGTTACCAGCAAAATTAAAAACAAACTTGCTTTTTATCGACTTCAAGATGGTCTACGACAGCATAAACAGAAAGACATTATACCACCAAGCATTAAAAGACCTTGAAACTCCCAATAAAATAGCGAGATTAGTAAAATAGGATTCGGGTTAATGGAAATTGGAAGACTATCAAAGAAGTTTGAAATGTTTGATGGCTGAAGACAAGGAGATCTGCTTTCTTCTATAATTGTTTATAATTGCCCTAAAAAATATTAAGACAAGGCAATATATATGTACATATAGATAAGATCTATTTTTCCATTAACAACATTAATGCTTTGCATTTGCAAATAATGTAACACTTATAACAAGAACCAAAAAAAGCTATCAAAAGTAACAAGAAGACTGATTATAAACGCGGAAAAAATAAGACTGAAAATAAATAAGAAAAAACTAAATTTATGATATAAAAAGATAAAGTATTTAAAGAAAATTGATATTTAGAAGTAAAAGTAAACAAAAGAAGGAGATACAAATTCAAAGAAATTAGGAGATTAGTCTACCTAGGAAGTGTAATAGAAAAGAAGCCAACAAATATAGAAGAGATAAAAGCAAGAATAGCAATTGGAAACAAAAACGTCTATGCATTAACGAAGAGACTTGGATTAGAAGAACAAACAAAGAATCCAAAAAATTATACAAAGACACAAATATAATAAGAGTAAATAAGTCACAAAGAATTAGATGGTTAGACCACGTAACAAGAATGAAAGAAAACAGATTACCAAAAAAATATTAGAAACAGGATTAAAACCCAACAGACACAGATGCAGACCAAGGACAGAGTAGAAAAAGAAAGAAGAGGATGATCTCCAAAGGTTACAAATAAAACAGTGGAAGAAAATGGCTCTAAATAAGAAATAATGGAGAAAGATCGCCCAATCCATGAACCTACAAGGCTTGTAGTGCTTCTACAGTGCTCAACAATTGAAATTTTAACAAAATTTAAAGTCTTGTAACTTCTACGAAAACGCATTAATTGAGGTAATCTTTTTCTTCTAGGTAGCCCATTTCTTATACTTTAAGATGTTTAATACAGCGTTTTTTGTAAATTTATAGTTTAAGTTCTACAGGGTATCAAAGACAGGCCTTGCAAAAAACGCAAAGTTTAAACTGCTCCCATTTTAACAAAAAAAAATATTTGAATTTTGTTAATAGGTTTCTGAAGAACACTGGACCAACCCTCGAAAATGTTTTACAAAACTAAAATTCAAGAAAAAACTGTTTTTGCACTATAAGCAATAATTTTGTTAGTTGGGGTAATTTTTTTTCTTTTTTTAGCTGATTCGAAAGGTTAAAGTTCAAATTTGAATTCTGGAAAGAGTGGTGGACACACCGTTAATATTTCGTGTAATAAAATGCTTCCAAAAATAATCAATTTTCTAAACAGCTCTAAATTTTTGTTTGCTAAAAAAATGATGAAAATTTAAACGTGTATTTAGAAACATGACTTGTGTTTTAAATCTCAAGACTCTTATAGCATCGGTATAAGTTGGTGTTTAAATACGATTTTTGAAGCTATGTTTTTAGAAAAAAATTAAAACTTTTGCTCATCTAAACGGCTTGTTTCCAATGATATTGTGGATAGCTAACAGTAGCGTCTGTATCGTGGTAACGAGCTGTTTAAGTTAGAAAAAGCTTCAATTTTTCCCTAAAAATATTCTTTTAAGAATCGGATCTAATCACCGACCAATAATACTAAGTAAAGTAATGCTACAAGAATGTTGAGACAGAAAAACAAGTTATGTGTCTAAATACACATTTAAATTTTCATTCTTCTTTTATCAAACTAAAATTCGGAGCTGTTTAAAAATTTGGTCGTCTTCGGAAGTTTTTTTCTACACAAAATGCTAACAGTATGTCTACCGCTGCCTTCCGAAATTGAAGTTTCATCTTTTACCTTTCAAATAATCCGAAAAAAGATAAAATTTACCATCAATTAACAAAATTATTGCTTAATGCGCAAAACACAGTTTTTTTAGATTATTGCTTTAATTTATAAGTGGAGCTTAAAATCTGTAAAACTGTAACTAGGAATTAATCCAGCGCTCTTCCGGAACCTATTAAAAAAATCCATTATTTTTTGTTAAAATAGATGTCTAAATTTTTTGTTTTTTGCAGGGCCTGTCTTTGACACCCTGTATAACTTAAATAACAAATTTACAAGAAACGCTCTATTTAACATCTTAAAGTATAAGAAATGAGCTACTCAGAAAAAAAAGATTATCTCAATTAATACATTTTCGTAGGAGTTACGAGACTTTAAATTTTGTTAAAATTTTAGAGTGTTCCATTGCATTTGTTGAGCACTGTATATATAAAAAAAGTCTATTATTTATTTCTCTTTCTATAGTCGACAGTTTGCCATTTTTGTTGCCCCTCGTATGTAGTGCAATTCTGGTCAATTTCTTCAATTGCCAAATAAATTAAGTTGAGTGTCCCTTGGCCAAAATGAATCATCGCTTAATTTTAAGTAGCTTCGGCCACTTTGAGTCCCATTAAACTTCCTGCCTTAAGACATTACGTTCGGAATTTTTAATTAAATTGCAAAATTTCATAAACCGTTACCATCATCCTCGACCAGAATTTTAAAAAGTTTTGTAATGCATTCAGAGTTAATTGCTCACTTAATTAGATCAACGGAATAGCAACAATAATCCGTGAGATAATTTCGGCTTAAAAGACTTTTCTCGAATTGGACTGTCCTTTTACAGGTCGTTTCATTTAAATAATCCTCAAATAACCCAACTATATTAGCCAAAAACGAGTTTAGTACGACAATAAGAACAAAAATTGATGCAAAAATTCGGTCATTTTTTACCTGTAGCTTCGTTGTAATAGACGTTGATTCGTTCTAATTGCAAATCGCTCTCTCCAGAATAGATTCCACTGGGGTCAATGCCGTGCTCTTCAGAAATCACTTCCCAAAACTAAAAAAAAAAAAAAATTCTTATTCAGTCAAAAGGAACAATTACTAATGATGATTGTTTTGTTATTAAAGTGAGCAGTGAAGCCACCATTTCGGTTTTTTAAATCATAAACCTTCTCAAAGTAATTTAATGAACTAGGAAAAGACGCTGCTTCATTTTATTAATTTTACAATACGACCTAATCAGAAATTTAATTTCTAACACTTGTATGCTTTGCACTTGAACAATGACATTTTATAACTCTGTTTCAGTCAGCAATTAAAAAACATTATTTGCAGAAATGAATTTGCAAAAAAACGAATCATAAATTGAGTTCACTATTTTAGCAAAATGTTGCAATAACTAATCTATTACATAACATTGTGTACTTCAGATTAATTAAAAGTTCTTAGAGGTGGATTTATTTAATTGCTTATCATTTTCCTGTTATTTACCTAATCCACCCATAAATCAAAATTTCACAATTTATTTTTTTAAATAGATTTTTTTCCAATTTGTGCCGTTAAAAAACCGATGATATCACTCATTTTGGGGCTTCAGTATTCTTTATAGCATTCAGGGCTATAATGGAATTTTATTTATAACTGCTTTGATAACTGCATGTTATATTAAATATTAGAGTGAAGTAAAGTGACATATTAATCATATTACTGCACTAGTGAAGTAATAAAATGAAAATCCACTCTTTAAAATAATTCGTTTTAATTTCAAACTCAATCTTAATTACATGCTATTATTGTTATTGATATTTTTTTTTTTTCGATATCAGCTGTCGATGCAGTGGTTCTAACTGTTATAGTAGTTTTGTCACCCAGAATTTTTGAAGCTATTTGTTTATGATTTTTTTCTGCCGTATCTATATACCCTCCGCCACTGTATTTGAGTGCCAGCCCCCATGACGCTTTACTGTTAAAAGATCAGCTCCCGAATTAGCAAGCAACGAAGTAGATGAGCGTCTATAACAATGTCCCGTAAATCCTGCTGGATTAGGTTACTGAAGAAAAGTAGCAATATTCTTGGGGAAAGCAGCAAATGTATTTACACCAACAGGTAAGTTTATACACTTCTGGCTTCTGTATCCTAAAAAAACCGTCTACTCCTGGCGTTATAAGGGCGAAGTGCAGCATATTTTCGAATTAATTCTAACATGTTGACTCCACCAATTCCGCCTAATGTAATAGAAAATTCTCTGAATATTTTTGTTTTATTGTTTGGTATTAGAACATGGAAGCATTGTCCCTATTCTTTGACATCTTCCAAAAGCATGTTGGTAAATTCTTGGATCCTACAAGTTCTACCAACTCCAATAATTAAAGCAACCTTGAATTTAACATTACTTAGTAAGAATAATTTATGTATAAAAAGGGTACAGTGCCTTCACTAACAAAAATTTATCTTCATTTTCTTGTAAAAATTTGCTAATATCCTGTTTAGTCAAAATTTGCGAATTTTTAGCGCGATATCTTTCGGATTTTCCATTCGGAAAGGCCATTTAATGCACGTATTTACTCATGTCAACATTCTTCTTCATTTTCATTATTGTTCTAATAGAATAAAAAGCCCACAGACTCGATGATTTATACTATTTTGATAAATGATCAAAATATGCAAGTAGAACCTTCTCATGCGCAATATTTTTAACATTTTTCTCGTCGCACCATGAACTGAACCGTTGAAAAGCCATCTCGTACTTTTCTTTGGACTTCTCTGGCACCAAGCAAGAAACAGCATTTGTCGCCGCTTCTTCGATATCAGAAGGTAAACTCTCTGAGTCACTCGTTTTTACAATTTTCTTATTTTTACCACAAAGCACAATTTTTACCGATTATCTCAAAATGGCGAGCTTTCTTTAAAAAATTGTAAGCGGTTGTTGTAGTGCTTACTGAACATATTCATACGTCACCTTACTTTTGATGTATAAAAATAGGAGTTATCGGCACCATTAAATTTTCGATTTTCTTAATTTTTTGCATAGATAAAGTTTTGCATATCATACGTGGGCTAGAGTGCATTACAGTAACTCGTGTGTTACAAATACTCGGGCTAACGCCCTCGTTATCTGTAATCTACACACTCATTGTGTAATGATTCTTCTATCCCACTGATAATATAAATAACTATTATAAAACACAAAATTATATTTTCTTTATCCAAAATAAATAGAAAAAATAAGTAAAAGGCGCAATTTATAAAAAATAGTACGAAGAACTTGTTTCCTAAGTCATTATTTATAAAACACCCGCTTCGTCCACTTTTTATAAAATTAAAATCGTGTCACAAAGTCGATTTTACAAACGCGTTTTTAACTATTATAATTCAGTGTAAATTCACAAAACTTTTATAGAAAAAAATTAAAAATCTGAAATATAACACTAAATCACTGCATTTCTAATAACTTTTTCAAAAAACGTATTTAAAATTTTAGCAAAATGTTATTCTCATAGCAGATTGTCCATTATTTTACGACCAATTGGTCAAACAGCTTATAACCCAAAGTAATAAAACACATTTTATTACAAAAGTGTAGTTAAACTTTATTTTGTATTTTTAAAATCAAAAATGTCAAATTGGCACTCTATTTATAATAGTCCAAATTACCAAAATCACGAATGCCAACTTTGAAATTTAATAAAAATATTTTTATGGTTTTATTCCTGAAAATCAGCTCAGATTGACCTAGAGAAACTAGTCTATTTTCTAAACATGAAGCTCAATATTTTAAATTACGTAAATATAGAGAATATGTCGTGAGATATCGTCATTTCGGGAACGTTTAAAATTATAGGAATTTATCAGTAGGAAAAATAATTTCATTATTAAGTTCAGTAGATCTTTAATTATTGAAATTGAAAAACAACTCAATTACTGACTTAAGTTGCTTATTTTATTATTGTTATAATTTGGTTTAAAATAATAATTATATACTTTTAAATATTTAATTTGTTATAAATAAAAAAACAACTTCGTTATTGTAATGTATTATTTTATTTAGTGAGAAAATTTATATTTTCAGTTACTAATAATTAGATTTTAATGGCGTTCCCGAAATGACTCTTCTATTGATTATTATATTATTGATTATTAAATAATCTTCTTTGATTATTAAGCCCTGAACAGATAAATAACTATTACGAAAAAAGCGGGTTAGACCAAAATATTTCAGATAATTGCTCACTAGCTTATTTGTTGTGTTTCGTTGAAAATTGATACGTCTAAACACCTAAGCGTTCCCGGAAATGATAAACAAAGTTTCGAACAAACTTTGCAATAAATCATCAGATGAAATAATACGGTTTCAACTACGAAAATCATAAATATTTTTATTATATTTACAATAAATTAGAATAATTAAAAGTAACTTAAAAGTAAGAACGCGTTCCCGAAATGACTTTTCCTGAGTGTTTCGTAATAACAAAATATATTACATAAATTAATTTCTACAAATACAGTTTCTGTAAATAATTTGTGTTTAATTATTTTAACAAAAAGATAATAAATTTAATAATTTAAATATGTCTAAAGTAAATTCGCTATCTTGGTGATTTTGAGCGATATAATTTAAGACGCCAAATTTAAAAATATATTTTTGACTATTGATTGGTGTTATTAAAAAATTTGTTAAAGCAAGTAATTATAAGGTCAGGAAGTGTAGACAAAAATAAGATAAGTAAAAATGTAATACGAATTACGGTTTTTTTGTCCTCTTATTTCCCGGAAGCCGCAAAGATAAAAACCGATCTGTTAACAAACGTATTAAGTTTTAAAGCCGACATTTTATGTCTCTTGTTTTCTAAACAAAATGTGGACATGTTAAGCAACCCACTAAAACAAATTCTTCTAATGATTACACAGATTTTAACGGATATCACTATCTGAAGTCTATAATTGCCAGACTATTGACCTTTCTGCACAATAGAGATGAGTCTGAGTTCACAATTACATGTATTTATTGTCAGTAAAACGATTATTTCAAAAATAAATTACTACACGCATCAAACTCTGGTTTAATCAAACAATGATAAGTCACTCGTGATTCAAAACTTCTTTAAACGAAACAATTATTATTAGTCACTTTTATCAGTAGTCATAAAACACTGAACACATAAGTGATTGTTTCGATTTATGAGGGCCGCGATACGTGTCATAAGGGCATAGCGATATTTTTATGCAGGTGTCTTAAATTCCAATGAACCGGACCGTAATTTCTAAATCAATTATCAAAATTGTTCGTCCGAAAATTCAATGGCTCAAGTTATTTTCCGAAATTGGATAGAATTTTATTTTTATCGCGACGACTGGAAGGAAATAGCTGAGACAAGATACCAGTCCTATTTTAAACACTTAGAGGGTAATTCCAATGCATTTTCGAGATTATTTTTATCTGAGAAAGAGAGAGAAAATTAAATTTTGGGGAATTTTGACTAATTGCCAGACTTTTTATTGCCGGTTTTTTCGAATTTTTGACATTCGTATAAATAGGGTTTTATTTTGGTCACGTGAACGTTGAACTGTTGTGTCTATTTTCGAGTGTCTTCAGCAATCAGTCAGTCTGGAAGATTCAACAAAAATTTTTGAATTTAACGGAAATTCTTTTATCGTGTTTGACATTTGAATTTAATGATAATACAGCAAGTGATAAGGTTTTGAAATAAAACGCGTCCCACAACTCCATCAATCAATAAAAATTTAAAAATCCGATTGACAATTTAATCATGTCCAATTTGAATCAATCATTTTCTAATTCCTTTGTATTGTCTTTAGAAAATGAATCATTGTTAAAACTAATTTTTCAAATATAAATTTAATCAAATTTGATTGGTTTCAAATAATAATTTTTTTTTTGAAATCCAAGCGTATTAAAAAAAGGTTTGTCCACTCACCTTGGCTCCTACTTGATTTCCGCACTGTCCGGCTTGAAGATGCACGATTTCCCTCATCTTGTCTGGTGTGGAACAAATGCAGAAGACTACTGTGACTTGATTTCGGTCTAGTGGAGCTTCGACAGTTCCAGTGCATAAGTGTCGGGGGCTGCCCCCACCATATCGTGTTACAGATATTTATCCAAGTATAGTTATTATTAAAAGTTTGTTCTAAATATACGACACTTCTCACTGGTTGCACTTAATTTAAAAAAAAAGAATTTTTAAGATGGTGGCGAGTGCAGAATGGGATTGAAGGAATGCTACGAGAATTGGACTAAATGGCTAAAAGATTGACTTAATTGTTAAATTAAAAGAATGAGAATTAAGAGACATTATTTGAATTCTAAATTAGGTCATCTTTTTAGGAATTCATGTTTAATTTAGATAAAAAATACAGTGTAAGCGATAATATTCTCAATTTACTAACTGTTTACTAATTACTTTATACTAAAAACTCACGTAATGTTGTTAAGTTGTTAAAATAAAATGTAATTAGAAGTATTTGATCCATATTGTAAAAGATTTTTTCAATAAAGCTTTTTTCTCTTGCTACATGTTTCAGCTATTTTTATTGATTATAAACATCTTCAGGCATTTATTGAGAAATTCTCTAGATTATTCGCCATTTTGTAATCAACTAAGTTAGTGAAAATGGCCGAAACGTGTAACAAGCATTAATAAAATTTCTTCTAAGTAAATAACGCCACCAAAGTTTCTTAAGTTAATTTTTTTTGCTTTTCTTCTAATCCTAGTTTTTCTTGTTGCTTATCTTCTAATTTTTGTTTTTAAATTTTTTTAAAATATTATTTTATGTTTCTAAAATGCTCCTTTGTTTTTCTTTTTCTAAGCATAGCCATAGCCATAGCTATAATTTTTTCTCATCTGTAAATCGCAGTCTTTCTTTTAAATGAGGTTTGTTAGTTTATTTTAACTGAATATTCTTATGTTTTTCAAAAAAAAATTGTGTTCTTTTTCTCTTACAGCTATTATTTTTTTCGGTTTTTTCATTCGGTTTTTTTTCGATTTTCTCTAAGATCTTTTTTATCCTAGTCATCTCTTTCAAGTTATTTTAATACTTCGTTTGTGTTTTTTTATTTTATTTTTATCATACCCCATTTAAAAGTACCCCTATAAAAATCCGCATTATTCTAACTTTGATTAAATGCCAACGTTTTTCTTACGTTTTAGATTTTCTTTCCTTTTTTATACCCCATTTTATAAGGGGTAATTTTTGTATATAAATGTGTATAAGAGTTTATAATAGGCTTGGGACAAGTATCGATACTTGCAGAAGGTATCGATACCTGTTCAGGTATCGTACACCGATACCGACTGCAATCAGGTATCGAAGTATCGATACTTCCGATACCTCCGATACGTCCGATTCCGCGATACCTTCGATATCTCCGATACCTCGATACTTTCCGATACCTAGATACTTTCCGATACCTCCGATACTTTGATAAAACTTTGATAAACGAATATCCTATCCAGACTGCTTTGGATGTTGGAAACAAGCTATTTTGATAAAAACAAATAAATTCACAAGCTATTTGATGCGACATTTATTTATCGCCACTCGATACTTCCGATACATATCGATACTTACGATACTTTGGCAAGTATCGATACTTTGCAGGTATTGATACCCGATACCTAAAAACAGGTATTCCGCATTACTCTAGCTCTACTTAAAGTTTTTAAAAATTTTTGGTAACTTTGGCGGCGGCTGTAGGCGGTAGGGGGATGGTAGGGAGCAACAGATATTTTTTTCTTTATTTCACGTTTATGCTACAGATAAAAAAAATGAAAATCGGAGAAATTTTTTGACTTCTTGTTTACCTCAAAATCCAAATTTTTACAAGAACAAAAACTTTTTTGTTTATGGCCCAAAAACTCTGAAATTTGGGGATACAAAATATAGATTTTCAAATTTTTTTTGGCTCTGACAGAATTTTTATACAACGTGTACTTACCGAGATCTATAGACGTATATTAGAAAATTATAGGTTTTCATGTTCTTTATTTTCTAATCCTTGTTTTCAAAATTTTTCTAAAACATTGTTTTGTTTTCTAAAATTCACCTTTTATTTTTATTCATTTCTTCTAAACATCTAAAAAAATGAGTTTTTTGTCACACCTAATTTTTTTGGTTTGCTTGTATTCGACTTTAGTCGTCTTTTTCAAGTTCTTCTAAAACATCCCTTGTGTTTTTTTTAATACTAAGTTATCTGGTTCTTTATCTTTTAATCTTTTGAGTGTTTTTTATTCAAAGTTTTGTTGTTCTTTATCATTTAATCTTTCTTTTTAAAATTCTTCTAAAACATGTTTTTCCAAAATTCACCTTCTATTCTTATTCTTTTCTTCTAAACTTGGGTATAATTTTCCTTTTTTTGTAATTCGTAGTTTTTCTTGAATTGTCGCTTTTGAAATTATTTTTACTAAAATTTGCTTATGTTTTTCCAAAAAAACTTTTTTTTGTTTTCCTTTTAATCGACTATTTTTAAAATTTCTCTAAAATGTTTTGAGTTCTAGTCGTCATTTTTCAAACTCTTCTAAAGCTTTTTTGTTATTTTTCTTCTAGTCCTAGTTTTTCTTGTTCTTCATCTCCTGATTTTTGTTTTTAAATTTTTCTAAAACATTAATTTTTTCTCTAAAATCCACATTTATTCTTCATTTTTTTTAAATGTAGGTATAATTTTTCTATTTTTAAAAATCGTATAGCTTGTCAAGTTGTTCTAACTAAAACATTCTTCTGTTTCTTTAAAAAAATGTTGTGTTCTTTTCCTTTTAAACCTTTTTTATTTTTTCAGCCGACTTTCTTTGATTTCCTCTAAAATCTTTTGTTCTAATCGTCGTTTTCCGAATTTTTCTAAAACTTTTTTTTTTCTTTTTCTTATTAAAGCAAAGTTTTTCGTTATTTGTGATTTGTGAGGTCATTAATTACGATTTTCACAACAAAATTGGAAAATCATAATGGCGCATCATAAAAAGTTACTGTTTACATTTATAATATAACACTTACCTGTTGACAATATCACTGATTACGATTTTGTAATAAATAACAAAAACCAAAATGGTGAACATACTATGAGCTATTACAAAAATAAAAATGTTAATATTTTAAACAAAATTTAAAAAAGTAACATTATATTGTTCACATCGGTGTTTTACAGATCACTTATGATGATTTTGTTATAAAAAATGTAAAAATCAAAATGGTGAATTAATATGACCGACTATAAAATGTCATATAAAATGACCGAATGATAACGATTTTTAATAAAAAATTTAAAATTAGTAAAATGGTGAATTTAATAGACTGACTATAAAGATAAAAATATTATAAAAAAATAAATAACAGAGAAGAAATTATTGGTGGGACCTTTTCAGTGGTCCACACTGTATATTACAGAATTTTGTGTGCTGTTTCTAAAATCTATTTTATTTTTGAATTTTTTGATAGTGGAAGTTTTAAAAATTTATGAAAAGAGTTTTGTTAATTGGGGCACGAATAAAGTAAAATAAACGACGAAAATGGGGCCAGAATTGTACATAAATAAAAGATGCAAAAAGTCTGATAAATAAATGAAGACCGGATGTCTTCTTGGAGACTGTTCTATTTTTAAAAGAAGTATGTGAGTTGTCACAGCGACTCGTGCACGTTGTCTTATGAATCTGTCATCGTTAAACAATTTTTTTATCTAATTTCTTGTAGGTAGAGAGGGTGAGATAGTGTTAAATAATATAATCAGGAGACTGTTGCATTGTGATACTTTGTTTGTAATAAAAAATGTAGACACAAGTGATTAATCAAGCGCTTATTAATAAACATTCTAAGAATGTAGACACACACTCAACTATAATAAAACAAAGAAATGATTGATAAGTAGTATAGTTGCAATAATTAGAAGACATTCTATTTCCTTTCATCTTTGTAAAAACTGATTCTTTGTAAAAATATTTGTGAGTGCTTTTTGCTATGTGACAATTAGAATGTGAAATCAGTTTTATGAAGCGAATCTAAATTTGAACTAAAGAATTTAAGCTAACCGTTACCGAGAGGTTTTAAATTTATTACCTCTCGTTAAAAGAAGTTTTTGTTAACACAAAATTAAAATTCAAATCGCACTGTAATTTATTTATTAACAATTAATTTTAATAAATTTTAAACAATCATATCTAGAGTACAAAAATTTAATTGTATATTTCGCAGATGTGCACCAGCTGTTGCAAAAATAACTGTAGAAATATTAAAATTGTAGCTTAGAGGGCAACAATCTCATCAATTTTCGATAGTTCTATAAATTTGATTAATTGTCATTTGATGAATTAATTAAGATGTGTTTCAATTTTTTTTAGTAAACGTACATGATTTTATGGTAGGAATAAAATTAAAACAAATTATACCAGCGCATACAAATAACAATCTGAAACATATGGCAAGACAATATAGTATAAAATTCAACAAACAAATCAACAAACAAAAATATATAACTGTGATAGAAAAAAAAACAACAACAACAAGAAGCAAGAATAGAAGAAAAATAGAAGACAATAAAAGGATGCTAGAAGAAAATATGCAGAACAACCAGAAAAAATACAAATACAAAAAAATTGCAGAACGAAGAAACGAGAGCACAATGCTAAAAAAATTTGGAGATATAGAAGAGAATTACAAAAATAAGGAGAAAAGAAACTATTATCATTATTAAGGCTGCAAGAGAATTAAACAAGAATTTCATACCAAAACCATATTTTATCGAGATAAACACAGCCAATTAGTAAAAAGCGAAGATGAAGTAAAAGAAAGATGGACTAAATATTTTGAAGATGTCTTAAACAAATCGTCGACCAAAAGAAGAACAGAAGACACAACTGTAAATACTTATCGGCTCTGATAAGGCTTTTTTTAATAAAAACTAAGAGGTTGAACATTTTTTGCAAGAACTGTCAAAGATAAACCGTTGAAATGGTTAAGTACTATAACTGCTTTCAACTAACTCATTCTGTTGCCAAAAAATCACTTCCAAAAACTTCCGATGCTGAAAAATTGGTACCTAGGCATTTTAAAAAAATGCTTTTTAAAGATAAGCTCTCAATTTTAATAGGAAGGACCCCCTCATATCAGTTTTCTATTTTTTCTTTAGTTTTATTTGGCAAAATCCATATCTCGTCACTACTTGATCGTACAGGAAATTTTATGTACATTTTTTATATAAAATTGAACGCTCTAAAAAAGGTATTTTACAATTTTTTTATAGCTATTAGCGTTTACAAGATATCAGAGGTTAAAGTTTCAAGAATTTAACAAAAAAATTCTGTTTTACTTCTAAATTTTATAACTCCTAGATAAATAGGTATTAGAAAACGCGAAACACACAGTTTTGTAGGAAATTAAACGCTTTACAGAAAAAGTCATTTGTGGTTAATCGATTACTCCAACCATTTAAAAAAAATTGAAGATTTAGTCTCAAAATTTAGTTTTTAAAATGCGAATATCTTCCAAGTGGTTAGAGTAATCGATTAACCACAAGAGACTTTTTTGTAGAGCGTTCAATTTCCTATAAAACTGTATATTATGCGTTTTCTAATATTTATTTATCTACGAGTTATAAATTTTAGAAGTAAATAAAAAATTTTTGGTAAATTCTTCAAACTTTGACCTCTCATATCTACTAAACGCTAATAGCTATAAAAAAATTGTAAAATACCTTTTTTAGAGCGTTCAATTTTCTACAAAAAATGTAAATAAAATTTTTTCCTACGATCAAGTAGTGACGAGATATGGATTTTGCCAAATAGAATTAAAGAAAAAATAGAAAATTGAGATGAGAGAGTCCTTCCTATTAAAATTAAGAGCTCATCTTTAAAAAGCATTTTTTAAAGATGCGTAGGTACCAATTTTTTAGTGTCGAAAATTAAAAAAATATATTTTTTTGGCCCACCCTAATATGAATGGCACATTTTGTTTTCATTTGAACGCTCGATATATCCAAGAATGTTCCACAAACTTTATTAGTTTATTTGAACAAAAATTAATGTCTCGAAGTAATAAAAAATATTTTGACTACGTCCAGACAAATAAATTGAATTGTTAATTGATCTTGTAGTTTCTAATTTCGTCTTTGTAATTCGAAGACTTCTCCAAGATAAAAATAATCATAAACATGTTCAAGTGCTGTTTATGAACCTCTTGAGCGTCCTAAGTAGCCAGCAACTCTTTTGTATGTTTTACATCTCTTCGCTACCCGAATTAGGTGTTTATTTTAGTAAATGTAAACTGAGACGTTTGGGATGGTGTCGAACAACTACAGAAAACCGACTAGAATTATTTTTGTTTGGTTTATTTAAGTGAAAATATTTATAAAATCAATTCAATAAAATCTAACCACATCCTTACATTATTGAATTTTAAAAATAACTGTGCGCTTATTAAACTATTCCACTTTATAAAAGCTTTGTAAAGAAATCAATTTGGTTACAATGCGGTAACAAAGACGCACTTCCTCATTGGATTTTTTTTTAAGCCACAGCCTCATTTTTTTATTTTAATCGTGATAATAAATCAAATTTGCGTAAATAATTAAGTCATGTATTATTTTATGTCCAAAGATAATCACTCCATTAATAATTAAATGTAGAGATAAACAAATCTTTTTGCCAATTATATAAAATTGCCGTCATCGTTTAAACAAATTAATTTATTATTAACGACCTGTAAACGACAATAAAGATTTCCGCTTATAGATAAATACTAATTTTATTCAAAGAATCTCATCAAAGCCACATCCTTTCTGTTTATTTAATAGAAATGCAGTACTAGAGATTGTAGATACACTAAAATCAAAATTCATTTAAATAAATAAAATTCTATTTAGGTAATAAAAATTTGTAACTTTTTCAAACTTGAAAAGTAACTTATTTCAGCTATAAAAAGTTATTTCAAGATAATTACTTATTTAAAAAACTAGTCTAATTAGCATAAGAAACGTTTGCCTATTCCCTGAATTAAGACAGATGTTTCTATCTAGTTCATTTTATTTCGTGCAAGAAAAATAAATAAAATAGTTTAATAAATTATATAGATGTATGCAACCAGTAAATAGTTTTTAAATAAAAAAGAAATCTGTAATTCTGTAAATACCTCCAATATTTGTTTAGAGGACGTTAATAACACATTTCTTTTGAATTTTCCGAAAAACTAGGTATTACTGGTTGCCACAGTGTTACTTGCCGTTTCTTTCTTTCCTTTTGTTCATTTTTTATAGTTCACCTCCCTAGCTTACTACCGATTTATATAAAGTTCTAAAAATTATTTTCTTAATTTTCTTCTGTTAAAATTCTGTGTTATCTGTGAGCTTCTCTTTCTGAGCTTCAAACACCACATTCTTTGTTATTTTCTCTTTTTACATGCTTTTAGAACATCTTTTATTTCCTCTCAGTTTGATTCTTCATGTTCACTCGTTCATAATTTCAGTTGTTGCATTTTTTCTAGATCACCGTTTTTATATTCTTCCTCTTCTAATATTTTTTGGAAATATTGTGACCACTTCTCTAAAATCTCCGATAAACCACTCAGCAAATTTTCTTCTACATTAGTGCTTCTCTATTTTTTTAATAATAATTAATAATATTCTAATATTTCTGTTTTTCTTCCGGCATCTTTTTTCTTATACCATTTCATTGTGTTGTATTATTCTCTTTGTATTACTTTTAGGAATAACTATTCTTGCGTTTTATGACAGTTTCGTTTTTCTTTCGGAAGTAATATTTGTAGTACCTTCAAAGTTTCTTCAAAATATATTTAGTTATCTTTTTTTACCTTTTTTAGAATTGTTTTTTTATATCTTTCTTTTCCAACATGTTTGTTGCATAAACATATAATTATACCCATTTGTTCCACTTTTCTGTCAATAGTTTTCTGTTTTTGATTCTAGTTATACGATAAAAATGTGATACTAACCCCCTTTGTAGTCAAAAAACAAACTTATTTAAAAAGTTATCAACAAATAATACAAATAGGTTTCAAAGTTTGACCGTTAAATGTTGGACGTTAAACTCGATAGAGGAATTTCTTTTCTCGGTGCTTCTTTATTATTCTTTCTCTTTAATTGTCGTTTTTTAAATTTTTTGGAATTCGTCTTACTGTTGTAGTTGTGTTTTTTAAGTTCTTTTAAAGCATCTTTGGTTTATTTCAATCGTTGTTTTGCTAGTTCTGCTTCTTTTGAAAGCATTGTTTTATTTTTTCAAAATCTCTGTATTTTTTCATATTCCTTTCTTTCCCTTTCGTCCTCATTTTTGAGTTGTCTTGAGTTTCTCCTATTCTTGAAATTATTCTACTTTTTGTATTTGATGAACGTTCTCCTTGTTCTTTTTCCTATGTCTCTTGTTTTTAGAATATACTTTTGTTTTTTCCAAAATTTACCATTCTTAATTTTTTTTCTTCTAACGATAGCTTTTCTTTTCTTATCAATCTTTAATTTTCAAATTTTTCTAGGGCATCTCTTGTTCTTCCGAATTTTTCTTTGTTTTTTTTGTGAACGTATTTTTTCTTATACCTCATTCGCTTTCAGTCGTCTTTTTCAATTTATTTTTTTACAGTCTGGTTTTTTAAGTTCTTCTGAAGCTTCTTTTAATTTGTTTTAATTAGAAATTTTCTTCTAAATGTCGTTAAACATCCTTTTTGTTCTTCTAAACAAAGCTTTTTTTTAAATTGTAGATTTCTTTCTTTCTGCTATCGTAGAAATTTCTTTTGGTGTTTCATTTATTTTTCACAGACTTTGTTTTAATAAATTAAGATTTTTTTCAGTGGTTTTTCAGAAACTTCTTAACTACTTCAACGACTAGATAGTCTATTAATTAGCCTATAATTTTTCCTAAAATCCCGTTGGTTAAGTGATGCCTAAAACTCTTCAAGAGGCTAATTAGAAAGCCCCTAGTGTTAGACTAAGAGCACCAAACTTAACAATCCGCTCCAGAAATCACTAGTTTTTTGGTAGGTACAGTTTTTTCCCTTTATATCATTTTTTGCTAGGTCAGTGCTTCTGTCCTATCCATCATAGACAACTTCTACTGTGAGTTCACAGTACAAAATAAAAAAGTAACTCAGCGGACAAGCCCGAAATGACAACAAACTGTTTAAATTCTAGGTTTAGGCAACTGCTTTTTTGTTCTGTCTCTCTCTAACACTTATTAATTTATCCATGAGAGGAAAAAAGACGGATCTAGTGTATTTTGCCTTTTTTATTTACTGCTAAGCTGGAGCTTTTTTGTCTCATTTTAGAGAAGATTAAAAGAATTATTTGTAAAAAAAATTGTTACTTATTTGCTTATGCAAAATTATTATCAAAATGAGCTACTAAATTAGTTTAATTTCCATATTTTGAGGCAATATTTTGGCGTAACTGACAGTGATCGATAAACAAACAGCCGCAGCCCCACCTCAACGCCGAAATTTTAGCTAATTAAGTAACCAAATGAGTTTATCATGATATTATGCGGTAATTCATTCAAGAATATTGTCTGCCAGTCTACTGTTGACTTTTCCACGCCCAACGGATATGACGCTATGAGAGAAGCACGTTCACTCGACCGTACATAAACGAAGATTCCTTTTTGAAGAACTTCCGCATCCATATGGGTGCTGGCGTCATAACGTGTCTGAATTTTATTTTTCTCCCATCTGAAGAATGTAGACTAAAAGTTTAAAAACCGAACTTCTTTCACTTTATCTAGGTTCTGCTAAATATTTACAATCACTCGTTTTTTATGAGAACCAAAGAATCATAAATAAAAAAGTAAAAACAATGATTGCATGTTCACACAATTGTAATTTTCTGAATTCAATATATATGCAAATTGAATGACCTGTAAAACTTCAGAAAAATTATTGTCTTCGTGACCTAAATGAAATTCACTCGATTTCAAGAATTACCATAACTCTGTGTGGATCGGAGCCAAGATGGTGAAAGCTTTGTGGTTTTGTCCTTACAAGGTAAACATTCTATGACAACTTATTGATTTTCTTATTGCGTTGTATGACTTAATAAAACCAATTCTAAACTGTAAGTGTTTAGAATGAGTCGCTTTTTCTGGAAATGTTTTGCAAAAATGCTGATCTTCACCAACATTACCTCAATAAACCATTTTATTGCAGAACAGACTGCGAGGCTCTTTATGACGCGTCTTTAATCTCAAAGGAACTCAGCTATAATCTCATTAAGTGGTGAAACGAAGTGTTGTAAATTCTCCAATTCTTTGATCTTTACTATAACCGGATGATTACTGCAAACAAGTAGCTAAAACAGAACTTTTTACCGACTTAAATATAACGATTGTTCATTAAAAACCCGCTTCTAGAGTGATATAAAATGTAAAATAATTAACTTTGATAATATGCGATTGAATAGACTAAATGGCACTACCTGAGACAAATGAGAACTATCAAAAAAGAGTTGTTACAACGTAAACACAGTGTTATTCTTACACTTGTGTTACTTTATTTTTAGCACAATACGGTGATACAACTGATCAAGGCACTCAAAAATTAGTATTTAATATTATTCTTACTTCGTTTTGATCATTTACCAGGCGGTACAATTGCGAACTATTAAAAGCGAGTTGTTTAAAATATAGACACAGTGTTATTTTTACACTTGTTTTACTTAATTTTTAGCACAATGCTGTAGCACAGCTGATCAAGACTCTCGGAATTTAGTGTTTAATATTATTCCTACTTTGTTTTTATCATTGTTAAACGTGAAAACATAAATGACAATAAAATATAGCGTAAAAAAGTTTGAAAATAAACGACTGTCTTATAAAACAGCTGTTTGCTGCGACAGTGGCGGTCTCATTGGCTATTTCAGTCGCAATTGATCAGAGAAAATTCTATTAAGCTTTCCAAAAGTTTTTATCCAAATTTTATTCCGCAAATGAGTCATTATAGCATTTATAGCGAGAAATTAATGTTTAAAATTTACTTTTTAAATTTTGCGACAATTTGGCTATGAAATCAGAAAACTGTATCGACGATAACAAATTTTTGACAAACTATATTGAGGTATAAATTTAGGGCACTTAATCATTAATATTTAAAAAAAAACTACATAAAAATATAGGTATTAGTAGATATAGAATTAAGAATATCACGAACCTCATCTGAAATTTAATTATTATAAAACGTATATATTAGGGTGGGCCAAAAAATCGACTATTTTTTTTTATTTTCTGCCACTAAAAAATTGATTCCTAGGCACCTTTAAAAAATGCTTTTTCAAGGTGAGCTCTTAATTTTAATAGGAAAGACTCCCTCATCGCACTTTTTTTTTTTTTTTCAGTTCCATATGGTAAAATCCATATCTCGTTATTGCTTAATTGTACAGAAAATTTGTATTTACATTTTTTGTAGGAAATTAAACGTTCTACAAAAAAGTTATCTCACAATTTTTTTATATCTTTTACCATTTAGAAGATATCGGAGGTCAAAGTTTGAAGAATTTAACAAAAATTCCTTTTTTACTTCTAAATTTTATAACTCAGAGATAAATAAATATTATAAAATGCACAACATATGCCCTTGTAGAAAATTAAACGCTCTATAAAAAAGGTCTCTTGTGGTTAATTGATTATTCTAATCATTTAGAAGATACTCGCATTTTAAAAACCAAAATTTGATAGTAAATCTCCAATTTTTTTTAAATGATTGAAGTAATCGAATAATTACAAACGACTTTTTTTGAAGAGCGTTTAATTTCCTACAAAATCGTATGTTGCGCACTTTATAATATTTATTTATCTACGAGTTATAAAATTTAGAAGTAAAAAAGAAATTTTTGCTAAATTTTTCAAATTTTGACCTTTGATATCTTCTAAACGATAAAAGTTATAAAAAAATTGTAAGATACCTTCTTTAGGGAGTTAAATTTCCTACAAAAAATTATAATAAACTTTTTCTGCACGATCTAGTAGTGACGAGATATTGGAACTGAAAAAAAAATGGAAAACTGCGATGAGGGAGTCTTTCCTATTAAAATTAAGAGCTCATCTTAAAAAAGCATTTTTTAAAAGTGCCAAGGAACCAATATTTCAGTGTCGAAAATTAAAAAAAAATCGTTTTTTTTTGGCCCACCCTAGTATATATAAATAAAAAAATTGAAACAAAAGACATTCGCAAATTTTTCAGGTCAAAATAGAGCGATTTAACACAACTTATCTCTATAGCAAGTTGCACTGTTTAGAAGCTAGAGAGCGCCAAAGTTAGAGACTAAAATTTGTTTTTAGATTTTAACACTAAATATCTCAAAAACGGTACGTTTAAGCAAAATTTTTCTTTCTTTCCTTTTTATTCAAAAACTATAGGCGTATTCACTTTTGCAATAAAAGTCGAGTGTCATTATAGCAAAAAAATTGATAATCACTAAAAATATGTAACGAAAATAACGCAACCCAAAATTCAGGCACTTTAAAAAAATTTTGCTATTATCAATAAAAATAGTATATTTAGCTTTGTTTGTGTACTAAATTTGATAATAATCGGTTACGTGGTTTTCGAGATAATCCAAAAAATATTCCTTAAGATAACACAATTTTTTGCAGATTTTTATCGTTGTGTTATTTGTACTGTAACTGTCAATTCCTCATACCCTGTTTGTATTTATTCTTTGCCTTTTTCTTTTGTATAATTTTCTTATGTATTTCAAGATAAAATTTTGTTTCTTTTTTTACAGAAAAAAATTTATTATTTTGATGCTTATGCTAGTCCTTTCTTCTTTTCTCTATATTATACCACGATGCTATTTTCTATTTTTCTTATTGTATTTTTTTAATTGTTTTAAGGTATCCGTTATAACATTTGTTGCAGTTTCTAGTTCTTTTATGTTCTTTGTCTTTCGCCCGTATTATTTCCTCTTTTCCTAGTCATTTTGCCAAAAAGCTTTCCTTTTCTAGCACTGTTTGTATTCTGTCTTTATTTTGCTGGTTTTTTAGTTCGTTTTGTTACTTTCTGAATCGCCGTATTGTCTATACTCTATACCATAGTACAGAAAACAAAATAATTTAAATTTTAATACCATTGACCATTATCAATAACAAACATCATATTAAGAACATAGGGCATGTCCAAAAGCGTTCCCGTAATGACGTTTCTGTATAAAGATCCACATGAAATCAGCATCAGCCATTTTAAACAAGATTTATTTAAGTTAGTGTAAAGCAGGTTACGGTAAATTTAAATTTATGTATGTATTGCCAAAAAGCACTAACTTATTTTCGAATAATTATTTGCGTTCCCTAAATGATGCTGAATTAACGTACTGTGTCAAAATATTTAATAAACAAATACTTACCTCTTCAATCTAAATTATTTTTACGAAAAAACACTGGACAGCTGGTTTAGACCGAAGAATTTGTGTTTCACATTCAATTAATCAGGCTAAATATGAATACGTTCCCGGAAATGATGCATAAATCTCAAGTCAAATTGCAATAAATTGATGAGTCTTGATTTTTTAGTATGATTCACAGTTACCCCTCTTAGTTATAGATCCAAAAAAAAATCCCCCAAACCCATTTGAAAGGGGATAAAAACAATTTTTTGTAAATATCTCGCTTGCATTACATTTTTGGTAAAAAATTGTTATTACCAATATTGTAGAGTATAAAACTCTCTACAACTTTTGTCTAAAAAATTTTTTTCTACGATTGATCGTTTTTTAATTATGAACAAATATATATTCTCAGTGGCGGCTACTAAATTTTGAAATCTCTGTATTTTCAAAACGGAGCGTGAAATCCAAATTCTGTTATAAAGAGTGACTATTAGCTACAATTAAAAGACTACCAAAGTAAAAAAAATTAAATCTTTTTTTTTAAATTGCGAATTTGAGTATTCAAAAATAGGCTAAATTCAAAATTCAAAACAGCTTGTAGAGAACAGTGACCATTTTCTTCATTATTAAAAGACAAATATATGATTTTTTATGGTTAAATGATATAAATAACCAGATTTTTGATTTTAAAAATTTTAATTTTGGAAAAAAATGAGCATTTAAAATTTGATTTTTTGACAATATTTTCTTTCTAAAGTACTATTAGATACCTACCCTGATCTATCCAAAACCTTTCTAATAGAACGACATTTTTTTCATTGTTAAATTTCGGATAAACGGTTTTTTTGTTTTTTCAAAATTTTGATTTTAGAAAATTGAAATTTGATTTTTTAACAATTTTATTTATAAAATTTAATTACTTACCCCGATATAACTAAAACCAAAATAATAATATAAAATGTAAACAAAAATAAAACAAATAGTTATTTTTAATATAAAAATATGTTGATAAATCTGACACATCAAAATAAAGTAGAGATAACTGTGGAAAGCGCTCTGCCACTTTTATATAAAAATTTATTTGGTTAAACTTGTAGCATTGGCTTGGATTTTTTTTTTGGTGAGAAAAAGGTATGGTTCCATCGAATTTTTCCAAACTAATCGTACAATCCCATAAAACTCCAGAGTCCGTTTATTTAATGTTTTCTGCATTTGCTGTTTCATTGTTGAATAAAAAACGAGATATTAATTTTGCAACGTGCCACGACTGCCACGTATCTGTTTAACTCTGATCAATATTAGCAAGGATAAACTATTTTGCATAATTAATTCGAGAGAAATCCCGATAATTTAGGTGAAAAAATACTCTCTCTATTTTAACACCTTCCGATTGCCTTTAAAAATACCAAGTATTTATAGAAGCGTCAAGATTTGGAGGTCAGTGCCCGGATGAGAATAAGAGTCATGATTTTTCGACCAACTGACAATACACTTATCCATAAAATTCGCCAAGAGTTTACCAATGCGGTACATTGTTTATAACAATGACGCCAGACTCAAGACATAATAAATAAGTCTTAGATAATTTATTTATTTTTAACCAATTCAAAAAACAGTTATATTGTTGATGTAATCTCGACTAAAATACCAATACAAAACTCGATGACGTCTTTCCTTAATTCATTTATCACAAATCTTGAATAAATTAGCTTTTATCTGATTAGCAACCCTAAAAATACCCTTTTGCAGACAGTTTCATATAACATGGGTTGTTCCCGGTCAAGAACACACTGATCAATATTTCCGGTCTACGATGAGTCATAAAACATCAATAATTATGATTCCCAAAAGTTGAGTGACTCAACTGTATTTCCGAGCCATACAATTACACCTGTAATTTTCAGGTGTTAAAAAAAATTGTGTATGTACCACACGGGTAAAAGCAGCCTACTTAGATCTGTGTATCAGTCTAGATCTTTTCTTGTAATTAGAGATCAAGGATAAGGTAATTAGGATAGGAGATCAAGGTTAATAAAATTCCTGATTTTGTAATTAATGGCAGCGAACGTTTTAATGCCTATTTCTTTTAAAACAAAAGATGCAAAAACATGTTAAGAACAACGGATAAGCAACAAAAAGTCAGTCTTGAATAAGTTAATTTGTATTCGATATAATAAACGGGAATGTACAAACAGTAATACAAGGGAAATTTTTAAAAAAGATTTGTTATTTCAAAAAAAGCAGCTTTGTAAAAAGCATATTTCGTAATTTAGTTTTCATCAACTTCAGCCTCTTGTTCTTCATCAAATTCGGCATCTTCATCAGCGGTGGCTTCTTGGTATTGTTGGTATTCAGATACAAGATCGTTCATGTTTGATTCAGCTTCAGTGAATTCCATTTCGTCCATACCTTCACCAGTATACCAATGCAAGAAAGCTTTACGCCTGAACATAGCAGTAAACTGTTCAGAAATACGTTTGAACAACTCCTGGATGGCCGTGGAGTTGCCGATGAAGGTGGCGGACATCTTCAAACCTCTGGGTGGGATATCACAAACTGCGGTTTTGACGTTATTGGGAATCCATTCAACGAAGTAGCTGCTGTTTTTGTTCTGGATGTTGAGCATCTGCTCGTCCACTTCCTTCATGGACATTCTTCCTCTGAAAACGGCGGCAACGGTAAGATACCTGCCGTGTCTGGGGTCACAAGCTGCCATCATGTTTTTGGCATCAAACATTTGTTGGGTGAGTTCTGGAACAGTCAAGGCTCTGTATTGCTGGCTTCCTCTGGAGGTCAATGGGGCGAATCCAGGCATGAAGAAATGTAACCGAGGGAAAGGTACCATATTGACAGCCAATTTACGAAGATCAGCGTTAAGCTGACCGGGGAAGCGGAGACACGTGGTGACCCCAGACATGGTAAGTGATACTAAATGGTTCAAGTCGCCGTAGGTAGGAGTGGTGAGTTTCAATGTCCTGAAGCAGATATCATAGAGAGCTTCGTTATCGATACAATAGGTTTCATCTGTGTTTTCTACAAGCTGATGGACTGAGAGTGTGGCGTTGTAGGGTTCAACTACGGTATCTGAGACTTTCGGCGAAGGGACAACTGAGTATGTGTTCATGATCCTATCGGGGTATTCTTCGCGGATTTTTGAGATGAGAAGGGTTCCCATACCGGATCCGGTACCGCCTCCCAAAGAGTGTGTCAGTTGGAATCCTTGGAGGCAGTCGCATGATTCTGCTTCTTTTCGGACTACGTCTAAAACTGAGTCGACTAGTTCGGCACCTTCTGTATAATGGCCTTTAGCCCAGTTGTTTCCGGCTCCGGATTGACCGAAAACGAAGTTATCTGGTCGGAAAATCTGACCGAAAGGACCGGAACGGACTGAATCCATGGTACCCGGCTCCAAATCAACCAAGATGGCACGGGGAACGTATTTACCGCCGGAGGCTTCATTGTAGTACACGTTGATACGCTCCAACTGCAAGTCGGAGTCGCCATGGTACGCTCCAGTGGGGTCAATGCCATGCTCATCTGAGATGATTTCCCAGAACTAGAATGAAAAGACATTGTTTACTATACCGGAAATTTTTTAGAAGTTATATAACGTCTTATCTTATCAGTCTTATCACAAATGCAATTTTTAGGTGCAATAAAAAAGGCCGAGACTTTAAAACCCCATTTATAGTCACTTAAATTAACAATTAGCTCAATTAAACCAAGACAAGAAAAGTTGATTATGCAATTTTCTGATTTTTTATACCGGGTGTAAACGAAATTAGACTTACCCCTTTTTTAATGGTATTTTTTAAAAAGAAAACCGAAACTTGGGAATCTCATTATGCTAGAAAATCTCTATTAATTGAGTACAAAATTAACTTTTTATCACTTTATCACGACCGTAACTTTGATTTTTTAAATGGAACACTATGTATATTTTTATATTTTTTGAATCTACGTTAAATTCTGAGTTTAATAGACCACTTTTTATAATGTTATGTAAGATAAAAATATTTCTTTGTAAATTTTGGTTTTTTATCAAGAAGGCTGTGATAGTTAAAAAATATTTCTAAATAATGTAGGCAACTGCCATAAATGATCTGATTTAGAAAATACAGTTTAAACTAAAATACATTTACAAAAATTGAGGATTTAGTCTCAAATTTTGGTTTTTAAAATGCGAATATCTTCTAAGTCGTTAGAGTAATCGATTAACTACAAGAGACCTTTTTTGTAAAGCGTTCAATTTTCTATAAAACTGTATATTTTGTATTTTCTAATATTTATGTAATCTACGAGTTATAAAATTTAGAAGTAATTTTTTTTTTTTATTAAATTCTTCAAACTTTGATCTCTGATATCTTCTAAACGCTAATAGGTATAAAAAAAATTGTAAGAGACCTTTTTAGAGCGTTCAATTTTATACAAAAAATTTAAATAAAATTTTTCTGTACGATCAAGTATTGACGAGATATGGATTTTGCCAAATAGAACTAAAGAAAAAATAGAAAATTGATATGAGGAAGTCTTTCCTATTAAAATTATGAGCTTATCTTTAAAAAGCATTTTTTAAAAATGCCTACAAACCAATTTTTCAGTGTCAGACTTTAAAAAAAAATTCGTTTTTTTGGGCCATCCTAGTGAATATCGTAAGTTTAGGGCTGTTTTCATCAAAATTAATATAATAAAAAAATACAGTATTTTTGCAATGTTTAATAGCCTTTTATTAGAATTTTATTCGTTTACGACCCCTCCTTGATAAGGTGAATTATAAAAATATTTAAAAAAATATATATATTATCAGTCAATAATAGTACAATTAATCATTGACATGTACAATGATTAAAATTTATATATTAAAAAAAAAAACTCTTGTTAAATTATTGACTAGTAATGACTTACAGAAAAAAAAATTCTAATATTTTGAGAATTCACCCCATCATGGAGTAGTCGTAGACAAATGCAATTTTTACCATTACAAAACACCATGTGATTTTTTTCAGAATTTTATTTCAGTGGGAACACCCCTAGACCCAGAAGTTATTATTCGTTTTTGGAGAATATTTTTCGTAAATGGTCAAATCAGTTAAAAATAATAATAATAAGACAAACCAAGTTTATATAATTAATAACTGATAACTTAAAAAAAATAATATTTTTTTCCAAAATTATTAAGATTCATTCCATTAAAGGGTGGTCGTGGACAAAAAAAAATTGACAGTAGGCTAGTGCCATTAAAGCTATACTATGTGATTTTTTCAGATTTTTATTTCGATGGGAACAGCCCTAAATATATATTCACCCATATTCACTGCTTATTTCAGCATCTTCTAATTTTTATTCAATAACAATTACTGTTTATTTAAAAATACCAAATTTGTTGTTTTCCACCCCCACCCCCGTAAAAGTACTCTTATGTTAAAGGTGGAGGGTTGAAATTTTAGTGGTAGGTTTGTGAAACTATAAGATGATTATTCGCAAAATTTGTTAAAATTCGGAGCACTCCATAGTTAGAGCCAAAAGACAGAAACTTACCCAAATTTTCATTTAAAAATTGATATTAGATGAGATAATAATACAAATAGAACATCTCAGAGGTCAGTAAGAACGCCTATTAGACCTTCCACCGACGTTCGTAGGGTCGAAGACAGTTCTGATAACATCTTTCTCCTAACAATTTATTTAAATAAAAATTGGTGTGTTTTAATATGTACTATTTACATTTTATTTATTTATACCTAGTCTTATTATTACGTCTAAAAATTTCGATAATTACTTCGAAAAATCATAGATTATTTAAAACATTTGTCACTAATTATTATTTGTATTAAAAATATTCAAATTAAAATAACTTTAAAAACTTGAAAACGGTATAAATTAGCATAAAAATAGCACAAAAACATTCGAATTTAAACAAGTTTCTATTGTTGAAATAATTTACAACTAAAGTCAAAATTCCTTAGATAAATCTCGAGACTACAAGTATGCAGAAGCTACGTTAAGTTAATTCTTGTGTAAAATTGAATTAAGTGATTATAAACAGGGCCTAAGGCAGGGCTTTAAACAACGTAAAATTAAACTTTTATTTGTAATTATTACAAAAGTATGTCAATGTAGAATTTAAACTGGACGATCCCATGTAAAACGACCCTGAACTAAGCATCTGCATTCAGTTCATGCCTGCTTGACGTAGTTACGAGAAAAAAAAGAAGATCGCGGTTGTAACACAAGGGCGTGTCAAGATTCTTACGTCACTTGTGCCGCAAAATACGTGTTTTTGTGATAAAATGCAATTAACACTGATAACAATAATTGACATTTAGTTTTTTGACTAAGCGTTCGGTATCCTGAAAATGACGTAAGCGTAAGCCGTAACAGGTATCGCCATACAAGGCCAAAAAAATCACCAAAGTGTGTCTCGTTATGTTAATTGATGCTTCGAGTGGGGTCACTGCTATATTTAGAATTTAACTGCATCTAAATTACGTGATCATAAAATATTTACCAATCAAAGGTTGGCAAAACTGTTTTTTTGCCGAAAAAATTCCGGTGCTACCACCCACGTAAATCGTAAAGTTCTAGATCAGAGCCGACTTTCACATCCGTCCCTACTTTTACCCATTAATGATCTATGATGCAAAGAATTGTTGCACTTTAATTGCGAAGGCCGATGAACTTTTTCCGCTTCGGTTGGCAACACTGTTAAAAATAATTGCCGGATAAAATTATTAATTATGTTTCGGGAGTTAATTTTGCATATTTCGCATTATGGGAGGCGGTTTTTTAACGGTCGCCGGTTACTATTCACTTGAAAAACATCTGGTCCCAATTCAAATTTCTTATCGATCAACTGTCCGCGTTATCAGTCTACCGGTTGTTGGTTGAAGTCCGTGATTTTGTCGGTTAATTCAAAAAAGGCACGCCACCGTTGATTGGACCACATCTGCGATTCGAAAAATCCGTTACATCTCGGAGACGCTATGCGGTCTTTGGCCGACGTTTTCAGGTCGATCAATAGAAGCCGGCCGGTATTGAACGCGTCGTTATGCCGAAAATCCGGAAAATTTTAGAGAAAATCGCGAAAAAATGCCGAAAACGAGTCATTTCTACAGATATGAAAGCATCGCGATGGAATTCGAGTAGGCTGGGGTTGATACACAACAAAATGGCCGATCTGGTGCAACAAATGACGATCGAAATTAGGGAAATGTGGGGAAAATTCTACTTACTTTAGCTCCAATCTGGTTACCGCATTGGCCGGCTTGGATATGAACGATTTCCCTCATTTTTCTTTTATAAAAATTATCAAACTAACAAGTATAGAAAACACGAACGCTCTTCACGTTGCAAGCTACTCAACGAATTCTGAAGTGAAATGGCGGTCGACGAAAACGGGTTATATACGTTCCCCCTCTCCCATATAACGTTTCTCGGATTTGAATTTTGGGAGGAAGGGAGTTGGTCTCTTGGTCAATGGACACCCTTTTGAGTTTCAATGCCGAAAAAAGGTGGAATGGATTATTTGCAAAAAGTTTATTATGTGGGATGAGGAAAAGATCGGTTTACAATATAATTATTATTAATAACTAAATTTATTGAGGCGAGGAAACTAACGGAAAATTCAAAACAATAAAAAAAAGAGAGAGATTGTTGTTAGGCGAATTTTACAATTTACATGCCAGAAGATAGCTATGCACTATACAGTAATGTAGCTGAAACGTGCAATAAATAATTTGAAAAATAAGTTAAAAAGGATATTGTTAGGTAAGTACAGTCAGGGAAAAATTAAATGCCACCCCAATGAACCGGTCAAAATCCTTTAAAAAAACACTAATGATTATATAAAATTAGCTCTCTCTGAAACAGCCAAACAACATATTTAACATTTTTTAACAAAATTTTTAAGGATTTTCGAAGTTTTGAAGATAAAAAAAATATAAAGATGACTTACAGTTCATTGAGGTGACATTACATTTTTTTTTTGACTTTACACATGACCTAAAATTGGATGATATGTACTTCTAATTTCTTTTTCATTGTATATTACCACAATTGTGTGTTCTTAACAAAATATGACTAAATAAGTTTCACATCTTGTTCATTGTTTTAAATAAACATTAAAGTGAGCCAAAAAAATCGAATTTTTTTTAACTTTTGGCACTAAAGAATTAGTTCCCAGGCATCTTTAAAAAATGCTCTCCTAAAATGAGCTCTTAATTTTAATAGGAAGGTCATCCTCATCTCAGTTTTCCATTTTTTTTTCAGTTTTATATAGCAAAATCTATATCTCGTCATTACTTGATCGTACAAAAAATTTCTGTTATCGGACATCAAAGTTTGAAGAACTTAACAAAAAAATTTTTTTTTATTTTAAATTTTATAACTTGGAGATAAATGAATATTATAAAATGCGCAACATCCAGTTTTGTAGAAAAGTAAACGCTCTACAAAAAAGATCTCTTGCGGTTAATCGATTACACTAACCATTTAGAAGATATAGAATAGAAGAATAGAAAATATTTGCATTCGAATCCCAATGCGTACTGATTTTAATAGTTATTTAACCAACAAGTTTGTTAATAAAAGCTATTAATAATTCGCTTCGCTCACGCCTTAATAGAAGTTGAGATTATTAATCGCACATTAACAAAGGCGTTGATTACAATGTTTTTCAGTTGCATAAACTTGAAAAACTTTATTCCAAAATTTTTATTCCTTTCTCTACTAATTACACATCTCAAGTAACACATCTAGATTGTTTTCTGTTACCTAGCTACAAAACACCCAAACAAATTTTTCAGTTGTTGTTATTAATATTAATTAGGGCCGATTTTATAATCAACTTGAAAGCTCGTTTAATTTAAAAGACGTTTAGATTGAATCTGTCATTATAACAATATGCATCGAAAAATCATCGACATTTACAGTCCAAACGTTATTTAAATTAAAGAAGTCTTTAAGTTGATTATGAAATCGGCTCTTAGAACTCACATTTCTCTACAAATAAGCAGGTATTTATTAAAATAAACTTACAATATAAATTACGGCAATTTCCAGTTTCTTTTAATAAAACATTTATCTTCAATTTTTTTTATTATTATGACAGTTTATAAATGTCAAAATTTTGGTATGTATGTATAGTTGGTATTAACAGGTCGTTAATAGGGGTGTTTAGCCAACTTCTTTGAATGGCTTGGAGTGCATTAATAACCCTCATAATGTCAAGGAGCTAAAGAAATAGTTTTTTAATAAATATTTTAAGTTTATTCCTTTAAGTCATAAATTTTCAAAGTACATATTTATAAAAATTTAATTTACATTTTAAATAAATCCGTTGAAAAATATTAAATAAAAATACTAAATTGTGATAAAAGCAATATTATAAAAATAAAAAAAAATGTTAAAAAATTGATTAGAAAGAAATATATTTCGAAAAAAAAGATAAGATAACAAAATAACAAAAATTGTTATTCTATCAAAATAAACTTAAATTTTTATGAAACTTCTGAAGATTCATGACTTAAATGGATAAATTTTAAATATTTATTAAGAAACTATTAATATTAGAACTCATTTAGATTCGAGTGCAAATATCTTCTAAATGTTTAGAGTAATTGATTAACCACAAAAGACCTTTTTTATAGAACGTTTAATTTCCTACTAAAAATGTTAATAAAAATTTTCTATACGATCAAGTAATGACGGAGATATGGAATTTGCTATATAGAACTGAAGAAAAAATAAAAAACTGAAAAAAAATAAAAAATTAAGAGCTCATCTTTAGAGAGCATTTATTAAAAGTAATTAAAAACCAATTTTTTAGTGTTAGAAGTTAAAAAAATATAGTCGATTTTTTTTGGCCACCCTAATAAACATAAAACTCGACTTTATTTTTTTTTCTGAAGAGTGATTCTTATTATATTGTCTAATCATAATGTTTATTGATTTCTTAAAATAGATCAGAGATAACATCTACTTTAATATATCCTCTGCTTTTTACAATACATAATGTGAAATATTATTAGGTTAGTTGGTTAGTTCCAAGAACAGTGTAGAACTGTTTAGAATTAAACTGCACATGCGCTGTATTGTTTTAGCAATTCGAAATTTCTATTGTGCTTGCACAGTACTGTTTCAAAAAGTTCTGAACTAATTGTTCCCCGAACCAAACTTAGAGTTAGTGGTATAAGAAAACTTAAATTTAAGAACATATAAACAATAAAAAAATTCTTGGAATCTTCTGATAAATTCTTTCCATGTTGTTTTTTTATGATAAAAAACAAAGGTTCCGAAATGTAAAGAAATACTGAAATTACTAAGAATAGAATAAAAGAAAAGCTGCGGGGTGTTTATAGTAGCAGTTCTTGAAATACATAAATATAGAGCAGCACGCTCTTCTATAATAAAAATTTAAATAAATAAAAAAATCATATCTTCAGCAATTTTTTAAAGACAACACAATCACACTAAAAGTCTCAATAGAGTCACAAGTAAATTTTTGTTTTAAGAACGTATAGTATCTATATGATTCGGTTAAAAATTAATCAAGTTATTTTTTCAAAATAATGGAGAAACATTGATCTAGCAATGTTCAAACAATGTTAAAAAAAATATAAAAAATGTTTAAAATATCAAGCTAACAAATACATTTTTTTGTTAAAAACAGGGTTTTAGCATTACACGCTCAGATTTCTTATTTATTTACCAAAAAATTTCTCTTTTTGGCATTGTAAATTAGACAATTTATCTTATGTCTTATCATCTTGCTTTTTGTTGTCAGTTTATAATTTTTGATAAAAAAATAGTATTATCTGATCGGTATAATAAATTATTATATTTATTAAATTGTTAAATTAATTATTTTACAATTGTAAGAAAAGAACTAATCAAAATGTTTTATTGATCAACACTAGTCTGTATTTGTTTAAATTTTGATGACACCACTAGTACATTTTAATAACAGCTACAAGCTTGGTTTTTCATTTTCCCAGTTTGATGTAAAATAATTTTATCAAATATATTCTGAACTAATTTCTAATTTTTTCCATACTTTTTGCTACATAACATCCAGATTTGGCAATAAAAACCCTCAGGGCTGTCAGGATTTTCAATGTCGCTATGCAACAAATATTGGTAATTGTTTGTATTACTAGATGGTGTTCATTTAAAAAAAATGTCAAGAGTGCTATGAGATTTTGATAAAAGAAAATGTGGCGAAAAATGGATGTCGAAATTTAATACACTGTAACTATAGAAAATATTATAAACAAATACATAAATCAGTTTGATTATTTTTGAGTGCGTGTTTACAACATTTCGAGGTATTTTCATTTCCAGTTTCATTTTGTTCCTTCTTTTTAAATTCAATGTTCAGTTTTTGTTCATTCTAAGTTTCAGTTTTGTTTGTTATTGGGTTTAGTTAATTATTATTTTGTTGCTAATTACACTTTACTTTAGAGCACAAAAAGCTGTTAGTAGAAACGTTAATGGCGAGTGGATCTATTCGATGGAACACAGAACAAGGTTCTTGAAGAAGAGTCAGTGATTTTGTTGACGGGATGTTAATACTTCGAATCGGCAAATATTGCACTGGGAATGTTTCCCCATAGGAGTAAATGAATAATATTTTTATTAATATTTATTCATCTGACATTCTGTCATCTTGACATAACTTGACTTGACCTGACCTGACATTCTGTCATCTTACAGAAAAAATGGCTGTTCGTAACTATTTTTTATTTTGTTTTTGTAGAAAAAAACTACCAAATTATTTAACAAGAGTTAATAAAAACACTTTTATTTAGAAATAGTACAACTTTGTCTAAAAATTGTGTACAATAAACTGACTGTAGTAGTGCGGATACAAGATAAACAGATAATAAATTCGTATAAAAAGGTAGGTCGTAGCTCAAATAACATAAATACACAACATAGCTTCATTTAGAAATTCTTTATTTGTGTCATTTACAAGATCATAAAATAGAATTAATATTATTTAATGACTTTATTCATGTAGAAAAACTTAAAAGATGTAAACATTACGGTAAATAAATTATTTAAGCTTCCTACTTGAGATTAAGACTAATAAATTAATAGTAAACTATGTAGTGACTATATAATTATTAAATTACTGGCAATTTACCAAGTATTCAAAGTTTCGTGTTGTCTTATTTGGTGGACTTCAAAATAATAACAGATACTGCAAGTAGTTTCATTATTTCCGCGTTTAAATTATCCTGATGTAATATCTAGTTAAAGAAACTTTTTTTATATAAATCTTATCAGTTTCAAAGCTTATCAGATATTTAATTAAAATTATAATACTCATCCCAAAATTTTTAACAAATTCTTTTGTTCAAGCACTTCTAATAAAAGTTTTTTTTTATAATCAATTGTTATGCATTCTTTCTCATTTTGGATTATTTCTGTAAATAAGAAGATGCGACTGGTATAAATTAAACGTGAAATATTGTGTACTTTATACAGATAATATGTAAATATATCACTTAATGCAGTAAACAAATAAATCATACAACTTTTTCTTTTTATTACACAATTACGATTTAAAAATATGACTAAGTATTAATAATACAATTTGCAACAAAAAACGAGACATCAAATTTTGACACTGACAATCAAAATCGTGTCAAGCACCCTTTCTTGTCAATTTTGAGATTCGGTATTATGATTCGGCCTAAATAAAATAAAAATTAATAGCTGATTCACCCACTTTTTTTTGTAAATGTCAAAATTTGATGTCCGTTTTTTTGTAGTACAATTTCGAAAATAGTATATTGAGTATTGTTTTATAATCCTGTGAAGCATAAATTTACATTTTAAAACTTGTCCGTTTATTCTTCAAATTAATCTAAATAAATAACAATTGTTTGAAAAGCATTGTCAACAATAAAATTAACTATTTTTTTTTCAACACTAAACAATCGCACAAATATGGTATTCTGTATATTTTCAATAGGTTTCGTCACTGTTTGCGTAGGTATTCATCTTCCTTTAACCATTTATAGAAACAGACACCAGTTTATATGAAAACCTTGCCCCCAATCTGTGATTTTTTAACACAATTAACATAACCCTCTAGAAATTCATTCAACTGTGAATTACATCTAACAAATTTACATCAAAATCACTTTGTTATTCTAATTAAGAGCAACTTATGAATCATTTTTTAACACACCAGAACAACATCTATTTTAATTAATTAAATTTTGAAAAATGTAACTCGTTCCAACTGTAGTTGAGGTAATTAAAATTAATTTTTGCACATTTTTAAACTAATTATTTTCCAAAATTGTGATAATTTTAGGTGCCTGACAGTTATTATTCTAAGGTGCAGCCTCATAAAAAATATTTGTAGATGTAATAAAAGATGACCCTAATTCAGTTATTTTTTTTTTGAAGAAAGTGAAACTGTGTGACTCCATCTGAGTCATTTCTACCCATTTTTGGCAGATTACCCAATACCAACTTGAATAATAGTTTAACACTTTCAATTTCAAGTGTTACCAACTGTATTTACACAAAATAATAGACATGATGGTAGAAAAATCGATTGACAACACGATCGTCTGTTGTTTTACTTAGCAACGAGGAGTGAGTCACGATGACGTCACCAGGGAGGGTCTTCAAGATTCACAATTATCTCTTGGACCTCCAACAACCTGTCAAGGTAAAATTAAATACAGACCAGTGTGAAACAGTGGGCGGCTCTGGACTATGACCATCTTCAGAAAATGACGTGAAAGTAACTGTACATTTCTCTCATTTTGATGGTTTATTCTCTGCAGCGGTTATGTAATAAAATAACTCAATTGTTGTTAATTGTTTTCGATAAATTCAGATTTATGGCGGCGTTTTTAATTTGATTAATTGATTATTGAAGAAGGAAGGCAATGGGAAATGGTGCCCTTATAAGGCTGCACCACTGTTTTATGACAAATCGTTAAATTATTACTGTTTGTAAGCAGTCGGCAAATAAAAAGCGGAATTTGTTAAGCGATATATATTTCAGCAGAGAGAAAATAAATTTTCTCTGTTTTAGCAAAAACCATACGTTGGATGAAAATAAAAAACTTTTTTTATAAAGTATTAATCTTGTAAACTTAAAAACTAAAATTTTTGCGGCAATATTAGTTTTTGTTTATTTTGATCGATAATAAATTAATAATATTTCCACAAACTACTTCTCCAGAAAATTTTATTGTATTTACGAATCTTTTTTCAGCTTAAAAAATCCTTATCAATAATTGAGATTATAGAGAAAATAGAAATGAATAAATTTATTTAGATAAGTTTGACTTGATAACTGGGCGACTACACCGACTTAGACCCCCGCTGTGAAGGTAGAGGAACCCTCACAGTTGAGGGTTTAGTCAAATACTTAAAGTAATCTCATAAAAAGATAATGGTAATTGATAACGAGTGCTAAACCACAACAATAAAATAATTATTGACAGTCAAAATATAGTAAAAAACAAAAACTTTAGAGCATTACTAAATAATTTAGGTAAAGTATTATTATTAAAAAAAATTTACTAGAGTTTTTTTTATAAAATGATTGTTTAATGTTTATACAATGTGGGGCAAATTGTATGTCTAAACAGTTTATCTAGAAACTATGGGTTTTAACAAAAATGGAGTGACACATTTTGTAGTTCGGTTTTTAGAAAGTCATTTTGATAAAAACCTTTCCGTTCCGCCTTTTGTTTTTGAGTTATAAACAACAGTTAATATTTGTAAAATTTTATATTTTGGAAATTATTAAAGTTATATGTTTACAACAATCAATCTACAAAATGTAGAAACACTTTTTTTACCCACAATCTAGTGATGTCAAATTTTTTCTAGTCAATAATCTTGCAACAATAAATAACTTAATAAAGTCTTATTTTTTTAAAATCAATCGTAGTAAAGGACAGATCTAGGTATGATCTTTATGAACTGAAGTTCAGGGCTCTGCGAATCAACTTTCTGAAACAAAATGAAAATAATATAAAAAATGATTAAAAATTTGAATTATTATGACAATAATTTCATTTCCGTAATTTGTTCTGTGCTACCAGGTTTCTAATTTTTATTCTACTTCTTTAAAAAAATCTTTAACTTTTATTTGTGTTTTATTAATTATTTTTCTAGATCTAGAACTGTTGCGCATTTTTTTTTTTTTTTTTTGATGTACTGAAAGCATCTTTAAACTACTACCTCTCAAAGCTTTTTTCTTGTTTTTTTCAGTCAGTGTTTTTCTTGTTCTTTTTTTATTTTTTATAGTTGTTCAATTTTTTTTAAATTCTGGTTTTGTTACAATCGTCATTGTTCAAATTTTTATAGAGTTTTCTTTTTCTTTTAGTAAGCGGTCTCTGAAGTTTTTCTTTGCTTTTCTATGTAAACACTGTATTTATTTCTGTTTTATCTGATTGTTGATTTTTAAATTATTTTAAAACCAATTAAAAAATGCTTTAAGAAAATGTTTTAATTCGTTTTTGACAAAAGTTTGGTAAGTTTTTTCAACATTTTAAGCTTTTTGTATAAATTTTCTTTTTCTACTTTGCGTTAACAATATTGTCATTGTTAAACGCAAACGCGTTTAACAATAATGACACTAAATTTTCATTATAGCACGCAAAACAGTAACTTTTTCATTGGTTATGTTGGCACCGTAAGCGTAAAAATTGCGTCTACCGCCTACGCAATGCGGATGATATGAAATAGTTGATAAAATCATAAGCGAGCTGTCGAAAATATTGAAGCAAAATATCAGTTAATTAGTAAATCAGTTGAAAACCTTAATAAACATGACAAATGTCATTACTTCATTAGTGCCAACCAAATTGTCAAAAACCCTAAAAGAGACTTTTTGAATGCTTTTTTTGCAACGCAAACTAGATAAAACACAGTATATTACACTCGTTTCATAAGACGACTTGTGACACTCATTCTATTTGAGCATACCTCGCTTCGCTCGTTGTGCTCAAAACTCATTTGTGTCACAATAATCGTCTTATGAAACACGTATAATAATGTACTATTTTACATTGTTACTCAGATTAGTTTTCAAAAGTGCTTGCCTACTGTTTTATAAGAATTTTGGTTAAACTTGTGGGTTCGACATTAATTTAACAAAAAATAATAATTAACATAATTAATAATATTAATAATTAACAAAAAATCTGCTATTAGTGACCTTGAAATTTTGTTAAACAGTAGGGCTGGGCGATACCAAAGTATCGAGGTATCGGAAATATCGAGGTATCGGAGGTATCAAGGTATCGGGAGTATCGAAGTATCGGGAAGTATCGAGGTATCGGAGGTATCGCGGTATTGAGGTATCGGGAAGTATTGAGGTATCGGAGGTATCGCAGTATCGAGGTATCGGAAGTATCGGGGTATCGGATGTATCAATGTATCGGGGGTATCGAGGTATCGGGCAGTATCGGGGTATCGGAAGTATCGGGTAGCGATAAATAAATGTCGCATCAAATATCTTGTGAGTTCGTTTGTTTTCATCAAAATAGCTTGTGTTTCCAACATCCAAAGCACTCTGAATAGGATATTTATTTATAGCCACCCTTTATCAAGGTATCGCAGATATCGAAGTATCGGAGATATCGGAAGTATCGGAGGTATCGGGGTATCGAGGTATCGGAAGAATCGGAGGTATCGAGGTATCGAAGTATTGGAGGTATCAAGGTATCGGAAGTATCGAAACTTCGATACCTGATTGCAGTCGGTATCGGTGTACGATACCTGAGGAGGTATCGATACCTTCTGTAAGTATCGATACTTTTCCCAACCCTATTAAACAGGTATTTTCCAAGATATAAATTTTGCAAATATATTATTCATTATAGTTTGTTGATAACAAATTCAAAAAACGTCTAGCGGATAGATTTTTTTAAGTTACTTTAGATTCTTATGAGCTGATTTCAAGTTGAGATAATACCGGTAGTATTTTCGTTTCTATGGAAAATTAAATAAATTCGAGGCTGTTATTGGCTGTTTTCATGAAAAAGTATTAATATTTGCGAAACTACCGGTAGTATCTCAACTTGAAATCAGCCCATTAGATTTTAAATAATAATTTACCAAAAAAGTTAAAAAATAACACAGGTTTAAAAACAAAAAACAATTTTGCATTTTTAGCAGCTAATTAAATTCGATTGAATCCAATAAATTTGAGTTAAAAAAATGATTTTATTATCGTTATTTAAAGAATCACTTATTTGTTTTCAGCAAATAGAAACAACAATGAATAATTGCTTTTAAAAGAACATCAACAAATTTTTGTTTTATTTATAAGCACAACCGTTTTAATAGAGTTTTCGCTGAACTGCCTTAGTATAGCGAGAAAATTCTGTTTTGTCCAATTTCCTAGGAGAAAAGAAATAAATTATTTGATTGTATTCTAGTTTACAAAATAAGAGAATAGAAATTTAATTAAATACGGAGAATTTCCGATCATTAAATTAGGTCCCATTATTAGATCAATGTCCCAATATTACGTGCCAGTTAGTGCCAACCTTTTTATTTTGCCGAAAAAAATCTATTTTTAGCCATTTCCCCTATTGTTGTTGTCACGCATAAGTTCGCATGTAAACATTTTCCAGACGTCTATTGTGAAAAATAATTTATATATAAGGGTCACGGGCGTCGTATCATTAATTTTCCCTTGAAATTTTTGCGTCAAACGTCAAAGTTTGACCATGAACCTGTTCTATTTTTGGCGTGGTAGGAAAACGTAATTTTTTTCTAATAAAATAATAGCCAGTAGGTTGATGCCTACACTTTGCAAACCTCAAGGTTAGAGGAAACAATCATTGTGGGGTGAACCTTGCAATTAACGAATTAAAGGAGTAATAGTAGTAGTAACACAATAGTGCAATTAGGCCGGAAATGTTGGTACTACCGTAAATACAGTTTTCTTTTCTTAAAAAAACTTTTCTCATGTTTTAATTGTCTTGGTGGAAAAAATAACACGTTTAAGTGTCTCCACAGAGATAAATTCTTTTAATTAAATGATTGTAGTAACATTCTTTGGGGGCTTTCTATTTTCGCTATTGGAGGTGTCTAGTTCCAAATATGGTAAATCCCTGACGTCATTATTGATCCGTTCTTTCAGATCAGTGGTAAAAACTGGTGCTCTAGTTGAGCAACCTTTGGAGATTATCGTCTCCCATCTCATCTCCAATTTCATAGACCATAAACTATCCAGAATGTTTCTTTGGGCGTTGTTTTTGATTAATTTACATTCCGGTAAGCACAGTAACGACGAAGTCAGTCATTCATACACGTAAGAGGTGCAATGTATGGCTTGTAATAAGACAGCACCATATGCGATCTCTGACCATATGTTATTCAACCCACATAAAAGATTGAAAACACTTTCAGATTCCATATACGGCAGCCGGTGCGGACACGCTGACGCCCCACAGCCTTCGCTAAGGACGTTCGAGACAAATTCGATAAAAAGGGGACCGCAAACATTCCAAAAAAACTTATTGTAACAGAGAGGGTCATACACAAAACAACCAAAAAACGCTTTTTTGTCATAAAAAGGAGATATTTGCCGTGTCATAAACTCGCGATCGAAGCTTTTCTCAGAATTTATGACATCAAAACTTGTCAAGGTAATAAACTCTGTTGCATAATGGCGAGAAAAATAAAGTGAATTCTGCAAATTTAGTTTTAGTAAAAATATCCTAGAACACTTTTCTTAAATAAATAAAATGCTTGAGCACACTTTTAGACCTTTTTTATATCCGGCTCAAAGGACCACAACTATTTTAACACAATTTGAAAGCCGAAAATGACTGAAAGTTTTTCGATTTTTATAAAAAAAAACAAATAAAAATCGTTTACTTCAGCATCAAATTCTATTAAAAATCATAAAATCTACATTTTTGAAATGCAGAAACGAGAATCATTGTAAGTTGTCTCTCCTGCACACAAATATTTCTCAGTATTTGGCTCAAAGGTTCATAAAATTTTTAAAACAATTTGAGACACGAAGGCGATAAATATGAGTACTACAAAGAAAATATTTTTTCAAAATTTATATAAAAAAATGTTGCCTTGGCTCCAAAATTTTATTAAAAACGTCTTTGGGATTCTAAAGCGAGAACTAGTACAAAATGTCTTCCAGACTTCTCTCTGCATCCACTTCGAAAAAGCATAAAATGTTTAATACAATTTGAAAGCTTAAGGCAACAATAATTGTTATTTTAAAAAAAGATTTAAAAATTTTCAAACGCAATTTGGGAGCCGAAGGCGACATTTATTGTAAAGGTATATTAGAGAACGCGTTTCGAAAAGTCAGTTTTGTGGTACGAATTCAAGTTTGTAAAACGAGAGCAAAGCGGGAGTTTTATAAAGAATAAGTGGTTAATATTTTTTATAATTTGTATATTTTACGTATTTTATTTATGCATTTTAAGCAAAAAAGTAAAATTTTGAGTTCTATAATATCTTACCTCGGCACTGCGTGAAATGATGGCTATAACAGCATCCAAATGAGTTTTATTTTCTTACAGACAAATCTTCTTTCTTAGAGACAAATTAAAAAAAAAATTTTCTAAAATGTTTATTAAAAAAAATAAAAAAAAAACGCCTCCGGTTTCAAAAAATTTAGAAATGTTGTAGATTGTCTCTCTTGTACTGCAATTCTCAAGACTTTTTCCACATTCGTTTCGAAAAAACAGTTTTTATGACAAAACATTTCTGAAATGCGTATTTAAAAAAAAAACTAGAAAAAACTGTAGCCTGCGGCTCCAAAATTCTATTAAAAATCTTACTAAAATTTGTATTTTTGGTAGTCAAAATTTAAAATTCTAAAAGTCGCAATGACTGGGTACAAACTGTACTACTACACAAAAAAAGGTTTGGTGGGTGCTTCATCCCTTAAAAGGCTGACCCTCCTTCACCCCCAATACGTTTATGTCTTCTCCTAATAAATTAATGTGGGCAACAGTACGAATACCCAAATAACAAAAACAGTACAACTTCAGAAGATCTTAAAATTTGAGGACTAAGGAAAACAGTACAAATACAGGCTATTCCAAAATTTGAGGACAAACAAAATGATAAGCATTTCCTTCAAGTTAAAAAACCTTCAGAAAATGTTTCAAGAAGATACATTTCGTTTAGTTTTAAAGATATAAGATCTCAAACATATTTTTGGTTACTTTTGTTTTAACCTCTGAAAAACGTTTTTATAGTCTTTTATTTTATTTAATGAAGACTTTTGAATGACTATTTTTTGTAGCATTCAGTTTATTACGTTTTTAGAATTAACTATACACATAGTTAAGATCTAAATTGTTCCATATAATGTCAAAATCTCAATAAAACAGATGAGATATATTGTTTTAAACATTTTTGTCACGTTTCTTAGATTTTAATTGACAAGGTACTAACAATTTATGATTTATTTAAATCAATTATCTGCATTTTGTTGTTACGTTGAGTTTATTTAAGTAAACTTATATGAGTAGTAATGTTTTACCCGTTTTTTTGTATCTTATCCTTACTTTTCAAACTGAAGCCAGCATTACACTAACAAAAAGCGGACTCTAAAGTCTGCTTATAGAATTTGTGACATCACAAAGCTATATAAACGTAGATAACGACAATTTTTTATTAAGATAGTTTCAAAACGAATAAAAAAACTGAGGCCATGTAGTCTTCTTCTTCTTTTCTTGAAGTCATGTAGAGAATCAAATTCTTACTATTTGAGTTAAAAAAAAATTAAAAAAATTGATGTAATGAATTTAAAAATAAATATTGAAAATTTGAAATTTATGCAATGTTGGGTTTATTTTAGAATGCTACGCAAACGATCAAACTTACAAAAAATGTTATAGAAAAAAAGTTGTAGAAAATAAAGATCTGCATAATCAAATCTGTAGGCAATTTTATATCTCTAATAGTTTAGGTTTTAGAGACGCTTAAAGAAGAAAGTTGAGCAACTTTTCTCATATTGTATCATTCTTTAGTTTATCTAGTAGGTATTTAAGTAATGTAATAATGTTTATCAATTAAAATTTATTGTAATTAGTTTGTGACTTTTCTTATAAAGAGTGATAGCTTAATATACTATAATACTGTTATTAACTATTTCAATATTACTAAACCAAAAGAAAAAGTTAAATTTTAATACATCAAAACTGAGAAACAGACTATAAAAAACATAAAATAAAATAAAAATTCAACTACTAGAAATATGTTTCTATAATGGAAAAGTATTGTTTGTAGAACAAACGCTCTATAATTATATTACTGAAACAAGAAAAGGAGTCTTCAACTCTTTTTCATCTATGAGCTTCTCTAGGTCCTAAACCTACTTTATTAGACTTGTATAAAAATTTATTTTCTATAAGTGTTGTATTAAAAGGTGTTAAATCCACAGGATATATTGCTTCTTCGGGAGTGCCGCAAGGGTCTATTATAGGCCCTTTATTATTTAATATATTTATCAATGACATCGTAAATAATATACAATCCAACTGTCTCTTATATGCTGACGATCTGAAAGTATATAAGAAAATTAGATCTCATAACGATATTGTCACATTGCAATCAGATATACATGAAATCGAAGAGTGGTGTACACGGAATAACATGAAATTAAATGCAGATAAATGTAAAGTTGTTTGTTTTAGTAGAAAAATGTCTTCTTTTGTTCCTTCGTATATCTTGGACGCATTACCACTTGAAATTGTGGACGTTATTAAAGACTTGGGTGTACTCCTTGACAGTAAGTTGTCATTTCATATGCATATTGATTTTATTACTTCTAAAACTAGGAAATTATTGGGCTGCTTAAAACGGTGGACAGCAGACTTTAAGGATATAAGAGCCATTTTAATATTATATAATTCATTAGTTCGATCGAACCTTGAATATAATTCTATTATTTGGTGTCCTTATTATAATATACATATTACTAGACTTGAGGCTGTTCAAGATAATTTTTTAAAATATATAAAATTTAAATTGCATAAAAATAATGTTCATTTACCTGATACAAATGTTGTAGCTCGTTATATATCGCTCTCTTCACTTGAAAATCGGAGAAATTTTCAAAAAATTTATTTTATATTTAAGATCATTAACGGTGCTTTAGATGCGCCTGACCTGTTAGGCAAAATTTATTTTAAAGTACCTACATGTAATATTCGTTATCCTGAGCTTTTAAATGTGCCGTTTCATAAATGTAACTACTCTTATAATTCACCATTGAATAGTGCTCTTTTGCTAGTAAATAAGTATTGTCATGTCTTAAATTTTACAGGTGTTTCTATTATCAAATTTAAAATGGAATCCAGAACTATTCTTAATTGTTAAATGTTAAAATGTAATCACTTCTTACTGTACTTTATTATTTTTACTATTGTTACCTTATGTCTTATTCTTTTGTATCCATGTATATTGCTTATTGCTTATTGGCGTAAATAAATAAATTATTATTATTAATATTTGTTCATATGTTTTTGTGGCCGTTTGCAAAGCGTTTTAAATCAAGCCAGTACTACACAAATTTGAAACTTTTAATTATTTTCTTTTTTTAGTAACTTGTTGTAATTTTATTTATACAAATATTAAAAATTTAATCTTCTATACCTGACAATTTTTTTTTATTTGTTTTAGGAATTTTTTTAACAGAACATCTTAATTTTCATTGCTTTACGACTTTGTCAACGCTTGTGACGTCACAGTGAAGGTCTTAAGCTGACTCCAGGCTCCAGGCTTGTACATGCACTTTTACTTTATAAAAGTTTGCTTGAAAAAAAAATCTTATCGGACACCACGTTATAATGTCATTTAACGCAACTGGTGATAATTATTATTCACCGCCTACTCCAGCGTTAGTCACCGATCAATGAATTTTAATTCAACTTTTTCATTTTTAATTTGTTGTTGTACATAAAAATTTGTCGACGCCTTGACTTTTCGTGCTCATTCAATAAACCACACTCGAAAGACAAAAAATTAATAACGGTTGATTCAATTAAAGTTTTATGTAAATGTGCCCCCGACAAATTTTATTGCACTAAACACGATTTTATGCTTCAATTACCTTTATGGTTAGTTTGTTCAAGCAAGTTTAAATTTACCAATTAGGCAAACAATTATCTGTAACATGAGGTGAATGAAATTGTGGACGACTTTTGCTTTATTCAATATTTAGAAACGTGAGTTTGCTTGGTTTCAAGAAAAGATAAATAGAGATTTATGTGGGTCAAACAGATAGATCAACGATTTGTATTAAAACAGTACGGTACCTGTGATCCGGCTAAAAATTAATCGAGGTTTTTTTCCAAAATAATAGAGAGGTTTAATCTAGTAATGTTTACACAATGTCAAAAAATTAGTAAAAAAAATTGTTTCAAAATTCGAGATGACAAATAATTTTTTTGATAAAAACAGAGCTTCAGTACTACACATCCAAATTTGTTATTAATTTAACAAATAAATTCTGTTTTTGGCAATGTAAATTAGACACTTTTTCTAATAGCTTAATATATAGTTTTTTGTTATCAACTTATAATTTTTATATTAAACTATATTTATGATATTAGTGTTTGTGGAGTTAAAGAACTCGCTACGCTCGTTTTTTAATCATCTCCACTCCCAAAATAAATTCACTTTTAACACGGATATCATACATTATTTTTTCTACAAAACGATCAGAAGAACTTTAAACTCAATAAAAATAAGAAATCCAAAAATACTACCATACAGATCCCAATGTTTATAATAAACCAAAATTTTCGTAGCAACCAGCGCTATAGTTAGGTACAAAAAAAAACGCAAAAATATTGACAGAATTTTCTGATAATATTATAAGTATAATGAATAATCTCGATAAGGAGTGTAATAAATCCATGTCTGCTGAAATCGAAGAAGCCGCCAGTCGCGCAACATTGGAATTATTGCCAATTGCCGGCGAAATCAAAAGAACAGTAGGATATCGCTTATAGACGCTGTTCGGAATGGTGCAACATTAAAAAGGATCCTGGGAAATGTAACGAAATTGTTTTACTGACATATTTTGAAGAAAAATCCAAGATGGAAATCGTCAACGCTGTGGGTAAATTATTCCATAATTAAAACTATGTTAAAAATAAAGCAAGATCAAGGTATAAGCAAACATTATAAACTTATTGCTTTTTTAAAACAGAAGGGTGAAGGATATCAAGCAAAAAAGTCAAAAGTTTTTACGAAGACGCAAATCGACAAATTTCTCAGAGAAGCACAAGACGAAAAGTATCTGATGATGAAAGTCGCAGCAATATTGGGTGTCTTCAGGGCGTGTCGCCGGGAGGAATTGTGTCAGATGACCATCGACAATATCGAAGATTTGGGCACTTTGGTTGTTGTGACCATACCAGATACCAAAACGAAAGTACCTCGGACTTTCAGTCTTGTTGGTGAATTCTATTTAAACTTTTTTAGAAATATGGCACTCCGGCCACCCAACGCTGACCGTAGACGCCTTTTTCTTAAATATATGAAGAATAAATGTGTGAAGAATCCCGTTGGAATTAACATGTTTGGTAAAATGCCTGCTGACATTGCAGAGTTCTTAAATCTACCAAATCATCAACTCTACACCGGACACTGTTTTCGTCGTTTGTTGGCGACATTGTTAGCAGATTCTGGTGCAAATCTTTCTACCATCAAAAGACATGGAGGATGGAAATCTTCTACAGTAGCTGAAGGCTACATTGAAAATTCACTGGAACAGAAGAAAGAAATTCCGTTTCAAATACTTTCTACTGCTGCAACTACTAGCAAGGCCACCAGTAGGTACTACCAGTAGTATTTCTACAGAAAATAGATGTGTCACACATGTTGACAGTAAAACCAGGTTAAGTATGATGGCTCCCAAGGAATTACAATTCAAATTGTTCTAATTTAACTACAAATGTTAACACTAATAACTAGTTAAAATGTTGGTTTGTACTTATTTAAAATAAATAGTTATTTATGTGTTTGTTAAAACGTTTTATTAATTCCAAAACAAAATTCAAATTAATTTTGAATTACTTTTAAGTAACTTACTTTTAACAGGCGTGTCAAAAAATGACACTTTTAACATCAAAAATGACAATTAAAAAGCCCACTTTTAACAGTAGTATTGTAGAAAAACACTTTTAAACAATCCTCTTTATTATTTTGAAAAAATACCTCGATTAATTTGTAGCTGAATCATAGCTACCGTACCGCCTTTTAAATACTACTGTAGTTTGTGTGATATTGTTTTGTAGTACATATTACTAATTCGTTTAAAAAAAATCTTACGTAATTTGTTTACCATCAACAACCACAAAGAATAAGTTATTTAAATTTTGAACGATTCTAAAACATCCTCTGCTTTTCCCTTTTTGTTAGTTTTTAATTACATGAGTCAAACTTTGTTGCAATTATTTAATTAGAATCGATTTCTGTTTGTAGCAACGCCTGGTTTTTTTTTCTGATAGTATTTACGCTAAATTACCTGTTTTGTAGCTAAAGGGTAAAAGGAAATGGGTTGTTTCATCGAATTTCTGGTTGTATAATGATTTATCAATAAATCTACTAAATGAATAGCGTGCAGCTTAAATTTTGCTTTCTTATTACTTTTCTATTAGGCTAAAACAGTGGGATTTTTCAGAAGTCTTTTCGAAAACAAAGTGGGAGGTTAACAATGTTCTAATCGGATTTATGTAGGAGTCAACGACGTTTGCTTATCGTTTCTTTTTCTGAACAGGTTAATAAAATTTGTTCCACACACACACACACACCTGTGGTCAGTGCTGTAACATCAATAAGAAGCCAAATCAGATATTTGATGAAGTTTTTGGTCTCCAAAAAATTTGGCAAAAATATCGCCTTTAGCCTCTGAAATTAGTAAAATGTTAAGTGGGTGCCTAAAAAAATATCACGCTGATATTTACTCATTTATAATATTTAATTTGGCTTCAAAATTAGTAAAATATTGCTTCTGTAATTCAAAATTAATAAAATATCGCCTCCGACTTGTAAATAAAAAAATATATATTGTTTCTGCCTTTCTTAACTTATAAACTAAAACAAAATGTCACCTCTAGTTTCCAAAATTAGCAAAATTATAGCTCTGTATTTGAAAACTAAAAAATGTCGTCTTTGGACCCTTAAATTGGAAAAAACCCACGAATTTTGTTTCCAGCTTCTAAAATTATATCTTTATTAATTTAAGAATTGAAAATATTTTAAGTAAATAATAGACAATAAATTACTTAAATACTAAATGCTTTTGCCTTCTAAGATTATACTAAAAGTTCATATTTGTATTTCAAAATTAGTAAATTGTTGCCTCTGTCTTCTAAAATTAATAAAATGTTGTTTCCAGTACCCAAAAATTTTAGAAAAAATTATACTTGTTATTGATATAAATAAAAAAATTAAAAATTACCACATTTAGCCTCCGAAATTAGTAAAACGTTTTTTCTTCTTCTAAAATTGCAAAAGCAATGACGCTTTTGCTTTTATTGATTCAAAAATTTAAAAAAATATCGCCTACCGTTTCTAAAATTAATAATTGTATTTGCGTCTTTTAAAATTAGTAAAATATAACTCATACAGCTGTACTAGCTATATAACGCTGAAAAGGCCTTAAGCTTCAGCAGCGCACATGTAAAAAGCATTAAAAATTGTAAAACAAGTTACTTTTGGGCTTTTGAAATTACAAAAACAATGTCATTTTTGTAATTATTATTAAAAAATTTAAAAAACTCATATTTCTGGTTTATATAAAATTAGTACAGTACATCCGAAACTTCAAAATTAGTAAAATGTCATTTCTGGCTAGTAATTTTGTTAAATATTGGCCAAAAATGGCTTTAAAAATTAAAAGTGGCTTCCAAAATTAATAAAAATATCGCCTTCGGCTGCAAAAAATAAAACCAATTTTAGTTTTGCATATTTCTTATTTTAAAAATGGTAAAAACATCACAACCAGCTTCAGAAATCAGTAAAATGTTTTCTCTGGATTTCAACATAGTAAAATGTTATTTCTGGCTTCTACAAACAAAAAAACAATATCGATTTTGTCTCCGGTTTCAAAAATTGCTAAAATTACTAATTTGTGTTTCAAATTAGTGAAATGTCACCTACTCTGACTTTAAAATCATTAAATTGTTGTTTCTGGTTTACAAAATTAGTAAAATGCTGTTTCAGACTTCTTAAATTATAAAAATAATGTCGCTTTTATCATTATTATTACAAATTTTATAAATAAATTTATCTATTAAAAAACAAAACAGAAATATTGCGTCTCTTGTCTACAATTAATAAAATACATCTTCGAAATCTAAAAGTAGTAAAATGTGGCTGACAGCTGCCAATTAAAATTGGAAAGAACGTCACCTCCGTAAAAATAATAATAAAATAGTGTTTTTTTAATTAAAAATAGAAGCTAAGAGCAAATTTGAAGCAAAGAGACAATTGTTGCCAGAATTAAGAGAGTGTTAATAATATTTTTTTGTAAGAGTATAATAAATTTACAACTTAAATTATGTGATAATAACTGTGTCTAAAGTTACAACAACTGAACAATGTGCCTACCTAAACTGAGAATTTTATTGCTCGTTCATTATTACTAATAATTCATAGAAATGTTTAAAAAGCAATTTCTGTGTGAAGCGATCAATAAAATTTATCAAACGTTTTAAATTTTAATTGCTTTAACGGACTTTTAATCTAGTGAAAACACTGTTATCATTAAAGAAACCGCTTAGCAACGTTGTAACCTAAATTTAAAGCTTCTTTCAAAAATATTTGCTCTCAGTTTCTTGTAATCTTGTAAATATTTTTTTATGTCTAGTCCCACTTGTTTCAATGTGTTCAGTTTTAATTGAGAAATATTTTGGTGGTGGTAGTGATGAGAAGTAAACACAATAAATAAATCAATCATCTTTATTTTTGTAAATATCTAGAAATAAAAAAATAAACAACAGTTTTAACAAAACAATTCGGTGTAATTTTTAATTTTAGAACAATTATTGCTTATATATAAAAGTACGGTATGTAACACAACTATAAACTACAAATCTTCTAAACCTCATAAAAATAAAAATTGCAATTTAATGTGCTAAAACAATTGAATTGTTTCTTCAACCGCATCACAAGAATAAAAAATCTTAAGATAAAAATATCGTAAAACACTATTGTACAAATTTGCTCTAATAACAATAAAAAAGATAAAAGATAATAACAAGAAATTGCACTTAAAAGAATGAAACAACGTTTTATAAATTCTTAAAACTATAGAATACAAGGAATGATGCAATATTTCATTGTGATTCATTGATTTTTTTAGATTATCTTAATTATCACTTATTACACACAAAGTCTGTACCAAATTTGGTACACACGTGATCAAAATCAAAATAAAGAACGTATCAAAACAATTTTTAATTTGTTCAAGTTGGCACTACAAAAATAAATTTTTTTAATTGTTTTTTTCTTTCAGAAATAATTACATTTTTAGCAATTAGAGTTTCGTCAATAAAGCTTTAATTACTTGTGTGTAAAACACAACTGGTTTAAAAATAAAAGCTATCATTATCACATTCACGATTTAAAAAAATCTTTTAAGTATAATACGGTAAGAACAAAAATGTGCTGAATTAATTCTTTGTCTGATTAAAAATATAACAGACCAGAGCTTGCTCTGACTCAACAAATTTTCGCTCTCATGTTAATAACATAAAACAGGTCAAAGTAGGCGAATGAAACTCTACTGTATCAAAATAAATTTATAAAAATCTGATCTACTTAAGAGTATTTTTTTAGAATTTTTCTCTCCACCCTTTATTGCTTTTGCCTGTTTTACACTTATTACGTAAACCGGCAACAATAATCGTTATTTTTCCTGTACAAATCCGAAAGCACAGCCAACGCCCCTCCGGGTATAAACCTAACAAAATTATCACCAGCCAAAGGCCCAACTGCATACAAATCATCACATCCCTCAACGCAGTGCGTCAATTTATTTATACTTAAAGTGTTCGTCTTGCAGTCAATCGGCAAGTCTTTTTTCACTCCAAAATTATACTCCTGGGGCACAAAACCCAAGTCTGGGCGAGATCCAATCAAAACGGCCGCAAAAGACACACGCATTTTGAGCGTCTCGCCGGATTTTGAGCTGAGAATCACGCAGCGAGACGTTTCGTCGATGTCAGACAGGGTGTACTCAGGGTAGGCGGTGTAGAAGGGGTACATGGAGCCCCCGTCTTTCATCATTTGGTGCACCTAAAATTAAAATGATTTTGGTTAACATTATTTATTTTACTATTACTTAATGCAATAAAAACTATTTTATTAAATTATCAAAATGTTTTAAATCTGCCGCCAAAAATTAACTAAAATAAATGTTACTAAATCTAGTTACTTCTATTTGACATGAAGAAACTATACTTCAGATAAAATTTTGATTTCTAATGCTTGTTCGCAGCTCTTTTTTCTGAAAATAAGCGATTTTTTATTTTACTTCAGTATTGTAATTATTTATTTTATTATTACTTAATGTAATACAGATTATTTTACTATTTTATCAAAATGTTTTAAATCTGCCGCCATGTTTGACATTTGACACTAATGACAGTTGTTATTTTTCTAACCTCACATATTTGAAAAAAGTTCGACATCGAGTGTTAAAGAAGACACGGTAATATTTGTTTTTAATTTTTTATTACGCTTCTTTTTTGTATTTTTATTTAGATTTTTGTCTTTTCTTCTTCTAAAAGTACTTACTTTATGATATTCCGGGTACATGTTTTCTGGTAGTTGCTTATTTAAATCAGCTGATTTATTCCTGAAAACATGCAAAACGGGAACATTTCGCCCCCTTGTTGCAATGACAGCATCAGCAGCACTCAATCCAGCTCCTACAATTAGGACTGGTTCTATTTCTTGTGCCCCCTTGTTCCTAATATACTGGTCCAAATGGTACTCCAGACTCCTCAAATCATGAAATAGCCAGTCTGGATCTTGTTTTGTTTTACAAAATTCCAATCTATTAGGCAAATCACTGGCCCCATTGGCCAAAACCAGATATTTACAATGATAAATCGTTGTTTCCCCCGACTCAACATTCCTTGTCTCCACTGCCCAATTACTCTTCTGTTCTGGATCACAAATCGGGGTGATTCTAAAAGGCACACGCGTCGCATTCTTCAAATCTAAACTATGAGAGTTCCGCAAATTAAAGCTATCACTAATCAAACTATCACAAGAGGAATCACAGCTTAAACTAACCGATCTGTCCCTGTCTTTTCTAATTCCAGGCCGAGAAGCCTCGCGTTTTCTATCGGGGCTTTGGCCCTGACAAAGCGACTCTCGGGGCCGTTTACAGCACCGATTCGGTTTCAATTTCCTGTGTCTGGAGAGAAGGTAGTTGAAAGCATCGGAAATCCGGCAGGACTTTGTTTGATCCTCGTTTATTCGGTCTAGGTTTTCAGTCAGTCTTTCTATAATCTCCCTCTCCTTTTTTGTCCCCTTGAGCGGGGCGATTTTCGTAGCTACAGCATTATTGACGAAGTATTTCGACAAGTTCATCTCCTTCACATACTGGACGTAGTAGTTGGCAACATTGCAGGCAAAGGCGCGTTTTTCACCCGAATCACGCGAGTGGAATGGCATACCGGGAAGCGCCATCCATGTCCCGAGGGATAATGTCAGAATGTACGGGTCCATCTTGTGCCAGGAACCGCCAGGAGGACCCTTGCCCAACACCACGTGGTCAATCTAAAACAAAGCAATTGAGAGGATTTTACAAAAGGGGAAAGGAGGACAGTGTTGCCAACACATCAAAAGCAGATTTCAAAGAAAACCATACAGTATACAGGGTGAAAGACAGTCCTCGTTAAATATCCTAACTTCGTTTCTGAGATAAACAATGTAGCCAGTTTGTTTGAAAAGTACTGCAATTTGCTTATGTATTTTATGATATTTTTACAACTAATTTTGAAAATTGCGACACGAGAGGACGATATTAGCTCTATGCATCTTCATTGATTCTGGTTCTAGTTGCGTTTGTAAATTACAGTTTTTGTCGCTTCTCTGTTATGACAATCACTCACTACTACAAGAAAAGTGTTGGCAACACTTATTATTTTAATTTCTGGGAATTACAAACCTCAGCGCCGATTTTTTTGAATTCGACTAGTGGCTCCATCTCCATGCCAATATCTGCACAAGGATGTAGAAGTGCGTCGAGCAGAAGTGAGACAGGATTGGTTGAGCGACCTTCGATGCCAGTCGCTAGATGTCCTAAGTCCTGCTTTACCAAGCAGTGATTTACGGCAGATTTGAGCCTCATTGATAGCATTTCGTCGGGATGATCATCAGAGATAACGAAAGGAAGGTTTCCAGATAACATGTAGGAAAGAGCAATACCGCTGGGGCCATTCCCTGATTAATAATTTCATTGATTAGGTTTTTTTTTGAATTGAGAGAGTATTTTGTAGTAATTGCGCAAGTGAACTATAAATGGATTGATAAAGGAAGCTTCCATTCAAAACATGACTTATTTATTAATTAAATTAAAGATAAGAGGATATTTTTGATTTTGATAAGGAGGGGAACCGCATGGTAACCGGGAATTTTGAAAAACGTACCTATTATAACCACTTCCTTGTAAATGACGTCATTGGAATTTCCGGACTTCATGATACTTGTTTGATGTACTGAAAAAAAAAAAGATTGGTTTAGATTCAGGTTCAGGAGAAGATTATGTTTAATTTTAAGATTCAAGGTCGGTTTAGTTGAAATCGATAGCGGCGGCGAGTGATCTTGAGTGAAAAATTTTTTTGGAAAAGGGCCAAGTAAAGTAAAAGTCAATTGCCTGTCTGACACAGAAACATAAATATAACAGGTAACACATAAATTTGAAAACACAGGAAATTAACAACACTTTCTTAAAAAAAAATATTTTTGTAAATAATGCTAACTGTGAATAATATCTAATAATTGAACAGCAAGAAGCCAATCCACTGTATTTCATTTATTAACCAATCAAAAAATTTGAAAAGGGCCATTGCTAGGCAACACGTGTCGAAATTGACATAAGTTAAAACGTACTTTAAGAATCTGTCTTTTAAAATAATAAAATAATTTTCCATTCGTCTTATCTTTATCTTTTTTGAGAAATCAAGACGAAAAAATATAAATAATTACATAAATTTAACCTGATAAGGGTTCTCTTCTTTAAATTTATTGTTTGTTGAAATATATATTAATTAACCTACTTTAGATAACTAGAATCGAAAATTCGCGAAATTTAAAGACAGTATATATTGAGGTCAGGTAATAATTAAATACGGCCCTCGTGTATTTTCTTGAATGGTAAAATGGTATTACAATGCGTTTAAATTTTTTGTTTGTATTCACTAATGTAATTACATAATGTATTGGATTACAATAAAAAACTGACCCATTTTTTTTTCTTCATAATAACTGTCAGTCATGAAATGCAACAATAATGATAAGCCCTGTCGTTATTGTAACAATCAAATAAAACTTCGACATTTGTCGGTCAATAAAACATGAACTTGAACTTTATGAAGAGCTTTATTAATAGCAATTAATCAAATTGAAAGAACTGCGTTAAAAATGAAAAATTTTCCATTTAAAAAAATGAATGAATTTTTTAAGCAAACTCACTGTTCAAATTTGCTTTGGCATGAAACAGATTTAGGTCGTGTAATTTACATAATTCGCAAATTGCTTTCTCTAATATTTCTGAAAAATTTTGAAAAGAGGTTGTTCAACTGAAACCTGATTTTTGGCATATTTTAATTTATTAAAATTAATGTAAATACAAGCTTGAAGAATTGTCAATGCCGACATCTCATTAATTATTTATAAAACTCATCGAAATTTGTTAGAAATTTGCAAAATGACGCACAAAACGACCATGATTGACATCGAAAACAATTGGCAGGATTTTCGAAGTGTGAGAACGAGAATGTCCTGAAAAATATAGGAAAATGACAGATCAGAGCTCATTTCAAAACTGAGTTTCCTAATCTCTTATCTATTGCAACAAGTCACAAATTAGAGCACTCAAGTGACAGATAAAGGCGGAAGAGACAAGTATGTTATTGTTTTCACATTTTTTTTAGACAATTACATTGTTGAGAGATTGATGTTGATAGTTATCAACAAAACTGAAATTAACTTCTAAAGTTTCATCAGATATCAAGTCAAGTGCAATCACGACATTTTTAAGTGCAAATAATAAAAATAGCAGACGTTACTTCAATTTTTTGTCGGTGATTGAAGCAGACTGTCATCATTTTATCCGTCTGACATAATCAACGTTTCGTGCGAAATAATTCAGGTCATATCAAGCGTCTATTCAAGAAATAATTGATCGTTTCTTGACCCATTTTGGATGAATAATAGATTAATCACATTTTCGATATTTTTCCTATTTTCAATTTCTTCAAAAAAAATTTTTGAAGGCATGATTATCATGCACAGTATACACAAAATATTTTTTTACAATGCAATACGTTTTATTGTTTTACAATTCGTTTAATTGGCATTACGCAAGCTTATTAAATATTTATAACCAAATAATTTTTGATTGAAACAAGTTAAATTTCTATTTCTGTAAAAAAAATCCGGCATTTGGTGAGAAATAGATTCGCAATAAGTTGTTATCGATTGGCGCCCCCTTGAGTAGGTCACAAGGTTATCGAAAACTGCAGATTTTTTCGGATTGGAGACTCCACAATAAATATTTTCTATGTTGGGTTTTTCGTTTCATCGCATAACAATGTAAATAAGTGCAAAATGCAAACGATAAACAAAGCAATGAACTGTCTTTATTATTCAATTTACTATTTTTAGTCGTGTGAGCAAAATTTTTTATCGAATTGATTAGTTTTTTTAAATTTGGCATCACAGTTGGTCATGGAAATTCGAAATTGTGACCGCATTTATTCCCAATTTTTTAAATTGCTTTGGGTACTTTTAGATTCCCAGGGGTAAGAAGAATTTAGAGCTAATTGATAAAAGACGCAAATGTAGTAAGTGATAGCTTAATGCTGTTAGAAATGGTCACAATTCAGGGTTTTACTTAGTGTTAAAAAATCAAGAATATCTTTTCGTGACTGTACCACTTACCATAGAACAAACTATTTTATTTCAAATTGGCATTTGGATTTATTTAGACTCACTCTCTGTTTCAAGCAACCATAAAAAGTTGTAGCTAATCTATTAAGTTATCTAGTCTCTATACCATTGCTAAGAATATCGACAATCTTGAGAAGCTATCGTTTGAACTTCAGCAGCATGAAACTTAGAAAGAAGATAAAGGAAGCTTCTACTTAGAAGCACTGTTTGAATACTCTGTCATCACTAAATTGACATTTGGACCCTCACTTTCTGTTTTAAGCAACCATAAAAAATTGAAGTTAAGTTATTAAAAGACGTCTAGTCTATAATATTGCTAAGAATATCGACAGTGTTGAGAAGCTATTGTTTGAACTTCAGCAGGATGAAACTTAGAAAGAAGATAAAGTGAAGCTTCTAGAAGCATTTTTTTTAAATACTCTGTCATCTGAAAATTTTGAGTTCACTTATCCATAGGAACTAATACTAATTACTTTAAAAAAAGAGACTTGCCGATTATGAAAAGTAACAAGAAGACTACCTTCACATAGAAGAAAAATAAAGCTTCAAAAATATATAACGAGAAAAAAGTAATAAGAAAGTAAAAACCAAGTTTGCTATGGTTATAATTTAAAGAAATATGTGAAGAAGTTCTGTCCAAGTAATAAAAAAGATGTAATTTCTTTTTGTTATGCGTTTATTACTGTTTATTTATTGTTCTCAAATCTACCTGAATAAGATGTTTGAACACACTATTCTCTTCCTTTGAAACAGTCACGACGTTGAAAGGTTTTTAAGAAATTATTTAAAAGGTGTATGGTATTAACCTGATCTTAGCTGTTGTCGCTACTGTTGTAGTAGTTAAAAGATTGAAGAACAACTTAGACAGCAAGAAGGGCTTGATTAGAAAAAAAAGTATTTCCAGGTTCTACAATCCAATGTGGTCGAGACTCAACACTGCTGAGGAGAATACGCTGCTATGATGAGTCTTGGACATCAAAATATGAAGTATGTGAATAATTTTCTGTAGGAACTAGATATTCATGTGTTGCACAATTAATAGAGAATTTTGTAAACCATGCATCTTTGGAAGACAGAACAGGTTAAAACTTTAATAAAAGTCACATTAACAAAGCCGAAAAACTGGATGACCTTACTCAGTGTGCTGTTTTAGGTCTTATGTCTCTTAAAACTGGAAGAGATGCTAAATATTTTACTCTGCTCTTCAAAGACGTTTTCTCGAAATGTAGAACAGTTTATTTTATAAAGAAAGAAAATGAATTCCAAAAATCTTGATTTTGGAAGTAACTCGAACGCTATACAGTGATGACTTCTCTGAAGAACTAGGAGAGACACGTGAAAAAGCATGGCTGCTTATAACCTAAACCGAAGTGGTCCTAGTTCAGTCTCTAGCGAACAATGGGACAAAAAGATTTCTGTGAGGTCAACTAAGAATTTTTGGAACACGTTACTGAAGCAGAAAAGAAATTTGGTAAAAAAGCATTGAAGATTTCTTTGGTGGTTATTGCCATCAAAGGAACAGCAATAGAATTTGACGTCAAATACACTGCAGAGACTACAATTCAAGGTTTAATTCAGTCAGGAAACTCAGAGAGATGTCTTGAATGACGTGATAAGCCTGCAAGGAAAAGAATTCTGAATGAAAGAATTGAAGAAATCGTAATGAAGATAGAGAAATTGTTGAGGCCGCCTGTCCAGTTCAGCTTATTACTAGAACACTTCGTTATAGGTCAATTCTTACGATCCCAAAAAGATTTGATAATTTTGCAAGACTTTGTGAATTCTCTGAACCAGAATCTTACGAGAAGGCTGTGGCACTCAAAGAAACTGTGAAGAATGCAATGGATAAAGTCGAAAAATTAAAACTTAGTTATCTTCAGAAAGGAGTATTCATAAAGTTGTAACAAAGGAAGTAGACGTGTAGGCAACCTAAATCGAAGACTTTAGGAACTTAAACAATCACCACGTTGTTGAAGTAAAAGACTTGTTAATTCTATGTACACGCAGAACGTTAGAAACATGAGTATTTCAAATTTGCAACGCTTACTGGCTTCCCTTTGATAAAACTTCAAAGTTATTCTTGTTTTGATGGCAATTGGCAAAACTGTAGGCAAAACGAATATGCAGTACTTCAAAGAACGTTATGAATTATCGTGTAAAAGAGTGATACTGACTTTCCTTCAGTTATAAAGACAAGATAGTTAAAAAGCGGTGTTGTCCCCAAATTTGTTAGGACGTCAGTGATTTGCCTAAAGCAAAAATGTGTTACATTCTCCACGACTGAAGCTGAATATATGAAGAAATCGAAGACACAATATGGCTGAAGCAATCACTGGCATTCAGATCAAAAGAAATAAGATATTACATTAGTATTTATGCTTTGACAGTATAAAGAATAGGGTGTTCAATAGTGCGTTAAGAAAAGTGTTCCTCCACGTTAATGTACGCTGCGCTTGCTCGTGAATCTAATATTTACATTCACAGAGAACATAGTTACTTTTCTTAACTACACAGAAAAACAATCTATTGGACTTCTATTTAATAATAAAAATTAATCTCTTATGATTTCTCAGAATTTAACATAAATCCATTGTAGGTATAGAAACAATAAGAATTAACATTTATTATTAGTAGTTAAAATTGTGCACACTGGTTGGTACCAATACATTTTATTAAAACATAATAACAGACATTTTGTATTTCAACATTTGACTTTAATAATTGTTGATAATTATACAGAAAAAAAATAAGTAGTGGCCTATTATGAAACAATAGAGCAGTCCTTGCTAACCTTGGTACAAAAACTATGTAATTTGTCTTAGTAATTATTTAAATAAAAAAAATGGAAAAATTACATCTTTAAGTCAATTATTTTTTTACACGTGTTTAGTATTTAGTTATCTTATTCTGTGATTATCTTTTATATTCTGCGACATAAATGTAAACACAAAAACTAAATAAATACAATTACATAAGAAATAATGGCGTTTTATAAATCAATGAACATTTCCACTAATAAACTTATTTTTAAATTTTAAAAAACACAATCAAGAAAACAATAGAATCAATTTGATAAATGATAAAATTTTGTAAAATCATGAAAAACCACGTGATACCTGAAATATTCTGTTACAAAGTACAATTTACGTATGAAGGGGGTTAAGAAAGTTATAATGAACAAGGGAGCTAGGAGGGCATAATACTTCTTAATACAACCCGTGCTGCATACAACATTTTTCGTCTTTATTTACTACAGAAGAAAATTACAAAATTTGGAAAAAATAAATGGCAGAATTTGTGATTTCCTTTAACAGAAAAAATGCGGACTTTTAAGCTTCTTAACTGCCCTGGGTGTGTTTTACAGCTTAATAGTTGTTAATTGTCAGTAGTTATTAATATAGTAACGAACCGGTATGGCAAAAAAAATTGAAAATGAGCTACAATTTCAGCAGGACCAGCTGCGACGCCAAATTATGATAATAACAAGACTTTATCTGCCTGGAAACTACTATTTTAAAATGATTTTTTATTGGTTGGAAAGGTATTAATTATGAATTAAAATGTTAGTTTACATTTGTTGGCCGAGTAACCAATAAATCGATAGTGACCATCTGTGAAATGAATGTCATAATAACATAGAATGTAAAGTAGATTTATGGCGGCTTAAATTTCACACAATCATTAATTTTATTACAATTTTTATCTTATCTATTTATCAATACATTGTGTATTTTTATTCATTTTGTAAATATTAAATTGGCGCTTACTCATTTTGGCATTTGTCAAATTTAAAATGACAAATAAATTATTTTTAGACCACCACCCTGTGTTTGTAGCATTTCTCAATTCACATTCTCTTCATTTGAATTTTTTAGAACTTAAATGTCGTTTAATTGATCTAGTTACCACACCAATTACATAAAGTGCTTATTACCCACCTAGTAAAAAATTCAAGCTTGCACTAGTCAAGTAAACAGGTGTTTCTTATGCTAAATTAATGTCAAACCTAAATCAATTTCAGCATTTTTTTTTTTCGCACAGTTTTCATAAATTATGGATTTTCAGTGTTGACAAGTCTACTTTATGAGTGATTAAAAATCAATAAATGTCAGACCGCACGTGAATAATAAACTCACCTATATCGCGTTGTAAAAAAATTCGGTGCGAAAAAAGGCTCAGTTTCTGTTAGGATTCCTGAAAAATACGCTGTTGTCAGTGAGTACACTCGTAAAAACTCCCGAACATTCCAACACAGCAACATCGACTACCTCCTCGGCTACTACAATTTACACATTTTACTCATGCCGAGCCGGCAAAGAATGGATTAGTTGCGTGCGCATCGCAATTACGTAAAGAATATTCGAATATCCTTTTGAAAAAGCGGAATTTATGGCGTTCCTGTGATATGAATGTTATTAGAAAAAATGCGGAGCTTTTGAGGCAAAAAAATGACAGGGGGACACGCCCTTTCATTGATAAAGTCGGGTCGGTAGGCCCTTAGATAATATTGCGCAATGCCAACGCGGATTGTTTTGACAGTAATTATATCGGGAGCACTGCTTAGTGGACCACGAGGATGATTTTCGTATTTTTGGAAACATTGGAACTGCCTTCAACTTGACTGTTTCAATATTATCTAATTTCTCTTTGTAAATATGTCTACACGTGGCAAAAATAAATCATTTCTGTTAAAGCCGCAATCTTGGCAAAATTTAGTATCTTGAAGGTTAACTATACAATAAGGAAAAATAGTAGTTTACAAAATAATTATTATTCTGTGTTAAATTTAACTAACATTGAAAAAAGAATGTTTTTGTTTTGTCTTTTAAGAAAGGACAGTATTATATTTGTTATCTAAATGTCAAAATTAAAAAAAAAAACAATTAAAACACCATGTTTTTATTTTTCAAACATTGTAATTATAAATGCTTTTATTTATTATTGTTGTTTTTAATAATAATTGAAGAAAAATAGCTGGTGTCACGTGCCAAACGTGTGGTAATTACAGCGCAAAATAAATTTTTGGAACACGACGCGTCAGCCGATTTTTAAAAATTTTGGCCGACGAATTTTATTAAAAAATATAAATTATTACGTATTTAACCTAACTTTTTTTATTAGACGTCACAAAATGACAGTTTGTTTCCATAAATACTAATTTGAAAAAATACGGCAGAAATCTGTAATTAAAAACAGGCTTGCGCAATTCAAGATGGCACCTTCCAATTAGACTTAAAAATCTCAAAAAGTTTTAAGTTTCTAATTAAAAAATCAAAGTTATTAAAATTAAATGTACAATTATTATAATTAATAGTAGTAATACCACTCGCATTTGAGTTTCTAGTGTTAATAGACAAACTTTCCGACGTAGAAGTCCCAGGTTGTTGTAATAGTCCACCAACATCGCTGTGTAAAATTTTATGAGCAAATTCAATTTTGTTTTGGAGGGAATCTTCCACGTAACTCTCGGCCACCGTTAATGAACGCCACCCACCATGTCTTTTTAGTCCCAACACATCAACTCCGTTATTCGTTAAAAGTGTAGCCGATGTGCGTCGAAACGAGTGTCCAGTAAAACCTTCAGGGGCTTGCAACTTTAAATACTTTGCAATTTTTGACGGCCAGCCTCCAATTGTGCCTTTTCCTGTGACTTGCCTAGAGCATTTGCCATTTCGATAGTTCAGAAATAAATAAACAAATTCTTATGTATTTTCGAAGTATTTCCAAATAATGAACTGCTTCATTTTCTTTATTAATAACTGTGAACGTTCGCTGAATATTCGTCCTTATATTTGGAATATTTACTATAAACATTTCTTCATGTTCTTCTATGTCACTCATTTTAATATTGTACAATTCCTCTCGTCTACAAGCGCCCGATACTCCCAATATCATTGCTACCTGCAAATATATTGTTTCCTTAGAACTCAGATGTACCACCTCATCATCTACCACATACTTTTTGAATTAAAAATTGTTCGTCTGGTGCTTCATTCAAGAATTTTTTCATGTTTTCTTTGGTAAAAATTTTAGCCTTCTTAGGCCGATATCCAATACTTTTTCTCTTAAGATAAGCAATTAATGTAGCAAACTTAGAAATATCAATAGCATCATAGAGAAAAATTGTACTCTTCAGCATAGAATACTCCACCCATAAACTGCCTGGGGCCTTCAAGAGTCCACTTCTCACCACAAAATACGCTAACAAGCTCTTTTCATTTACAGAAATCTTCTTTGCTTCACGCCATTTCTTAAACAACTTGTATGTCTGTTCATATCGGCTTTAGATTTTTCTAGAATTAGAGCCAAACATCCTTCTTGCCAAGCGTCTTCTAAATCATCCGGTAGATCATCACTATATTTGCTTCGAAAATGGAACCACAAAACAGAACTATGTAGGAATGATTGTATCAAAAAGACAATTTTACTTGTTTGGAACAAAACCATAGCAACCATGGAAGAGCCACCCAAAGTTTTCAGTTTCAATCTTCCTGATATAAATTATTATTATTATTATTCTAGAAACTCCAATCGCGCAAAAAACGTTATAAGCATGTCGAACGTTAAGAATTACCGTTCTCAGACAATAACTGGAGTCGTCCGTCGCTTCGCTCCTCCTCCAAACAATTGTCTTCGAACGGTAATCATTCCTTACCGTTCTCTATACTTAATATACTATTCTGTCTCCATGAGTTGGTAAGATTGCATAAAAGATTTTGATGTCAGAAGTTTATCTAGGGTTACCACCTTTTTGATATCAAAAGTCTAAAATTTTTAAGGGTCGTGTTCGAGTTTTGCATTTTTTTATAATGTTCTTACAGCTTTTAGAACTCTTTCGCCTCTTCTGAGTATGTCTCTGGAATTTTCTCTACATCCGGCTTTTTAATAACTATAATACAATTTAGGAGTCAAAAGTGACAACTTTATAAAAATAAATATTTACTGCAAATTTTATTTAAATAAAATAAATAAAAACTGTCGCCTCCGGCTTTTAAATTTCTTAAAAAACTTTCAAGATATACATTTTTGGGAGTGGAAAGCGATTAGTAGAAATAGAAATTAGTAAAAATTGCTCCATGCTTTTATTATTCTAGAAATTTTCTTTTTTTTTTTCACAGGTACTAACTTTCTCTGTTTTTCTTTTAATATTCGTTTTCTTGTTTTTCTATTTTTTCTAACATTGTTTTTTAAATAATAATAATAATAATAATAATAAAGTTCGCTTAGAATTTTTATTTGTTCTTCCAGAACCTCCCAATTTTCAACTTTTTCTTAACGCTTTCTTTACTTTATAGTGGCCTATCATCTCTAGTTCTTCTAAACTACGTTTTTAAAATTTTTCTAAAATGTATTTTTGTTTCTTTAAAATTTTTCATTGTTTATTTTGTAAATTATTCAATTCTGTAGAATATGTTATATTGCGTTTTTTCAAATTCTTGTAGAATATTCTTCTTTTAGAATCTACTTTTCTTTTTCTTTTCTTACTACCCGTAATTTTTTTTTCTATTTTATTCGTAGTTCTTTTTGTTTTTTTTAAATCTTTCTTGTTTTTTCTTCGTCTACAAACTTTTATTCTAAAATTTTTAGTTATCTTTTTTATTAGTTGTAATTCTCTGTGTTCTTTTTTTCTTAATTGTTATTGTCCTTTTTTCTCTAACTGTGACTATTGTCTTTGTTTCTTTCTCTTATAAATTGTCGTTTTTGGTTTTATCTGAAATTTTTGTTTCGTTTTTACAATACTTTGTAAACGACGTTTTTCTTTAATCTTCTTTTGTTTCTCTAAAAAAAATCGGTTTTCTTTAGCTGTGGTTTTTGTTTTACTTTTTCTTCAAGTTATTTTTTATGAAATTGAATAAACTGTCTTAAAACTTTTAGAATTTTTTGTCGTTTCTCAAATTTTTTTAGAATTTGTTTGGATGAGTTATTCTCGACGCTCGAGAAAACGATTTTCCTTTCTAAAGACAAAGGTATATACTCGTATATATATTGTGATAGATACTTTTAATTTTACCAATTTTTTTTTATATTTATTTTAATATTACCAAATTTTATTAATTTTATTTAAGTTTATCTGAATTTTTACACTTTTTTCTTTCTTCTTTCTTTTCTTTTTAAATTATTATTATTTTGTATTACATAGAATAGGTTAAGTTAAGTTGCAATTTGTGCTAGACTTCGGCTATGTATTAATTTTCTTTTTTTTATTTGTTTTATTTGTTTATTATTTTCTTTTTCTTTTTTTGTAGTATTATTTCTTTTTGTGAATAAAGTCGTTTTGAATTGAATAGCTTGTTAGAAAAGGCTTAAAAAATAAAAAATATGAGTAATATGACTTGCTAAACACTTTTTTATTTTGGTAATCTGATAAGCGCAAAGCAGTAGTGAAACAATTAAAACAGAACGCATAAAATCGGACAATAAATCCCAAAATAATTGAAAATGTTAACAATAAGATGGATTTTAGATTAGTTATAATTTAGTGTTCTAAGAATCAAACATATTTCCAACATTATTTTAACACTAAAAAAAACCAAAATTTCTTTTGTGATTTTTTGTATTTGAGAGATTATCAAATTGTAAAAATGTATGTAAAATGTAACAAGTTATAGGTACTTTTGCATTAAAAAAATGGTGGTGGTTTTTCCTCTAAATGGAAAAAAAACAGCGAAATGCAACACTCATGTGCTGAATTAGAAACAATAGAAACGTTTATTTTATTTTTTTTGTTTTATCAAATCAAAACTTTTTAGTAATCTACTGCACAATGTTTTGTATTCATTGTTATCAGTTACGCAATAAATTACAAAAAAACAAGATTTATTTTGATCGTTCAATCACCAATACAAAAAAAAAAATGTAAATGAAATAGACACCTAAAAGAATACTGAACAAAGAACTTCTTACGATTACTAATCTATAAATTTAAGCACTGCTCAGCTACTTGAGATGCAAAACAATAATAAGCTTCTTTTAGTAATTTAATATGTTTATTTTTACTCACTGCTATTTAGGTAATACAAGACAGTCATTGTATAGTAAGAAAACTTTTTTTAGAATTTTCAGCTTTCAATAGACCTGTTTTACATTTTTTTGGCTCCTGTGTGCTCTCATTGGTAACAGTAGGGGAGATGTTCGCCTTATGTGGCCTTATTGACCCGTAATCGCATCTAGAGCCTATCTATATTTGGATGAATTTTATGGCGCAATAGAAGAATTAACTTTTCGGTCTCTTACCGATAAAGAAACCCTAGCCCTTGAATTTTAAGTGAATTGCAAAGGTCTGGCGCGTGATACCCGTTGTTCGTTTCCTTCGAGGAACTACCTGATCGCCTCAGTAACAATCGAGTTTACATATCATTACAACCACCCTCATTAAATCCTTCATAAACTAGTTTATAAGTCAAAACTATAAAATTCTTCCAAATATAGACAAATAATAGCCGGGGTTTCTACGTCAGAAAACATTTTTATTTAAACATCGTGCTTTGTTTCAATGCTTAATTTCAGTTTAATCTATTAAAATGCGAGACACAAAATTGTTCCTAATTTGAGGATTTTTCCATCTTTATCACCAAATTTTGTCTTTTTACAAAGCGTCTTATTAAAAATAAGTTTCTTGTGGTGTAGTTTGTTTAATTTTAGTTCTTTACAGGTATAAAATTAGAGAATCATTTGTGAGAAGTATGAAATACTAAAGTCAGGATTCTCTTATTACGTAATTTCCAAGCGTAACAAATATTTTTTTACAATAAAAAAGGATGTGTGTAATATTCATGATACATTAAAAATTACACTACAAAACTTTTTATGAATATTTATTATAATCGTCCTTGCTATCATGTTTTACATAAATCTATGGTTTTCGTTTTCCTAAATAAGTTGAGTCATGCTTTTGAGAGTTGATTGTTCTGAAAAACATTATTTAATAACACAAATTTGGGACAGTGGACGTTATTATGAAATAGAAAATTATGCATTTGGCTTGAAAATATGGACAGATGCATTTATATCGATGTCGTCTGAGTAGCTCAACTATTTATATAAATAACAACCCGGAAAACCAGGAATTATCTGGAAACATCATCTTCAAAAACTGACCCACTTTGCTAAACAAAATTTTTAAATTTGAAGAAATTTTTGTTTTATAAACCGATTAGATAATAATGGCAATTAAATAATTATAAAAGCGACTGAATCACTGTTGATAAAAAAGTTAATAACACAGAATTGAAATGTTCCCTTGTAACCTTTTTTGCAACTCATTAAAATGACATCATAGCAACTATGTACTAAATTTAAACACAATAGAACAACAATTAATTTAGAGAGCAAGATGAAAGAATTGTCGTTACAAATTTATTTATGGAGTTTTTCTAATTAAGCGACTAATTATAATTAATTGGGGAAAATTAATGGGGTTTCGCTTGAATAGCAGGTCAAGCTAGAAATAAATAATTTATCCGAGAGAAAATGTTATCTGTCACGTGAGCAATGTTTACATTTATGAGGCATTACAGGTATTATCACGTGCGTAAATTTCAGTTAAATGATGTACAGTCATACACTAAATTTATGCGTTTCCAAATATTAAAGAACGCGTTTCGAAAAGTCAACTTTGTGGCACGAGTTTAAGTTTATGAAACGAGAGCGAAGCGCGAGTTTTTATAAAGAATGAGGGCACACACTGACTTTAGAAACGAGCTCTTTATGCTATTTTTTAATTTTATGCGTTTTACGTACTTTTACGTACTTTTTATACAAATAAAAAAGGTTATTTTTTAATTTTGAGGAGCTTTTGGGGCGTTAATAGGTGATATTTTGGTAATAAATTTGATTATAGTGTTATATATTTTTTGAATTGTTTTCGAATTTGTATAAAATTCTGTATAACTCACAATCGTTTTTTTTTAAATTACCATAACAGTTATTGCTTGAATAGTCCAATTGGCATAAACACAATAAGAAAATTTCCAAAACCATGGTAACATTTCTTAAATTATCAAGTCGCGAACTTTATACGGATCTTTATACGTGCTACATACTCATTTAGCAAATTATTTGTAAGTCATTAAACGCTGAAGGGGTGTAAATCGACAATAGTGGCTGAAAGCTGTTTTAAAGCCTTCTTCCTCAAAAAGAAAGTTGAAGTTATCTCATTGTTTAAGTAGCTTACTTCACTTCATAATTAATAAAACTGCAATTTTATAAAAATCACATAGAAACGTATTAATTTAACTAGCTTTTATCGTGATTAATTGTTGACTTTGCAAAATATTGTTATCTATTTTGTTGTAAATAGGTATAGGGAAGTCCGAGAATAAGGAAAAAAATTTTGCTTTATTTATTTATTTCTAAAGGTTTTTATACAAGGACTTTTCCGGTACGGTATCCTGGTTCAGGGATCCAATAAAATTCTCATAATGAACATGGATAAAAACATCTTTTATTTCTGGATTTTATATTATAAAATACCTAGAATGACAGTAAAAAGACCTCAAATATGTCTGAAGAAAAATTGGATTTTAATAGCAGTCGTAAAAGAATGTACATTCAAGAATAATAAAAGTTGGTGTAATTTGCATAATGTAATTGAAATTTTCATATCTTGTAGGATAAAAATATTTCCTTGAAAGTAATCGTTTGTAATTTGTCGTTCATTGATTTGTGTCAGATAGTGACAAAGATGGATTTATAATATGTGAGGAAGATGATGAAATTACTTGATATTTTGCTAAAATAATGTTGCAAACTGCGTAATAAATCTTGGAGAAACCTGATTTTTTCTCATTGAACAATCATTGATATCCTTGCAGGTGCAAATATTTTATACAGGGTTATATTATTTAAACTATTGTGGTTTTTATACATTTTTTGTGCGTTTATATTAGATGTCGTAGATTTAATAATTTATAACTTCTAGTCAAGTAATTTAAAAAAACACGAAAACTAGGATAAAAAAACAAAATATCCGCAGTTATTTTTTGAGGACAAAATAACGAGTGATACAAAATAATTTGACTTAAATTAGGTCAAGAGAAATATGAGGTTTGTTTATTTAGAACTAAGTCTGCAGATCTCGCTTATAACTTCTACTGTGATGTAACAAAGATATGTAACAAAGAACATAAAAAGTAAATTGCTGATACCTGTCTTTTGTAATTTGCACTTTTTAAACACGAAACATGACATCAATACCAACTTTTTCTTGAATTTTGGATTATTGTAACAGATATTTGATTTAAAAAATTGTATTAGTTTTTCTGTTATCAGAAACATGTCTAAAACGTCTTGAAGAACAATATTGAAGATTTCAGAAGTAAATTTTAGAATTTTAAGTAAATTGGCAGCTAGTTATAATGCTTTTAAATTAAAAAAATGCAAAAACATAAGTATAAGTACCGATTTTCTGATTTTACCGATAATAACAATAATGAAACGTAAAACACTTACTAATACCAAACACTACATTTAACGCGACGCGCGTTTTGAGAACAAAGTTGTCATTCTCAAAGAGGACTTAAAACTAAATAATTTACAAATATTTCTATCTTATATGGCGCCAACTTTTACTTTCACTTTCTCTCAACCGATTAGTATATATTTGTAAATTATTTATTTTTAATTTCTACCTGAAGATGACAACTTTGTTGTCGCAACACGTGTGTTAGTGGGTGTTTTACGCTTCATTCGACACACCAAGAAGATCCAGCAAGAATATTAAATAACAATGATGATTATTGTTAAATATTGTTGATTGAAATTAATATTGTAAAACTCCGATTATACGTGCCTCGATTATCCGTTCTCGCAATTACCCGTGCAAGAGTCCCAATTCATTTATTCGTGCTTTTCGTTTTTTAACGATGGATTTGCACTCGATTATCCGTGCCTACGTGACAAAAATCGCATGATTCGCAGAAATACTCTAAATTAAACAAAATGTTTTGTCTATCTTTAGGCATTTCTCGAGAAATTAAGAATGGATTTGAAATTCGCAGTTCATTTTAGTTTTATTTATTTTTACTGTTATACAGAGTGCACCATTTACTTTACTAAAAAAATTGAACAACTTAGAACCTTTTCATGGTAGGCTTATTAATAAAAATAGTGTAGAACAGTGGTTAACCTGCGACGTAAACCAATCAGGATATGAGATACAGAACGAAAATTCTGTCATTGAAGAACTTTTGGGAGTAGAACAAAATGAAGAAAATGTATCGGAAGATGTGGAAATTGAAACTGAATCTAAAATATTACCGGCGACGATATTAATACATACAGAGGGTCTACTACAACGTTTACAAAACGCTGTGCCCGTTGGTGAAAATGGAAGAAAGTGATACTGTTCTTGAGACAATTCTTGAGGAAGCTGAAAAAGCGACTCGCCAGTTATTGCTCGCGAAGTCTAGGGAACATTATGAAAAAGTATTTTCAGAATTTAAGAAATAGAAAAAAAAACCGGGAGTAATGATAATAAATGAGGAAGTTCTGCTATTGTATTTCCTAAATTTGAAGAAGAGGTATGCAATTTCATCCATGTGGTCGAAGTACTCCATGCTGAAAGCCGCAATAAAGGTCTATAAAAACATAGACATTGGAAAATATAGTAAGCTCATGGTCTATCTAAAGAATCAGTCAAAAGGATATCTACAGGCCGCAGAAAGCTGCAGTATTGGAAAGAGCACACGTAGAAGAGTTTTTGATAAGGGCTTGCGATAAAGAATATTTGAGGATCAAAGTAATCTCTGTCATTACATAGACATTGTAGATAATAAATTTTGGAACATTTTAGGTTGCAATAATAATGGGGGTGTCTGGTGGCTGGTGGCTGTCGATGCTGTGAGCTGACAAATTTGAAAATGAGTGATGTAGAAGACGGGGGCGCATACCTGATTGTTTCTATACTAGATACCAAGACGGGCGTTTCACGAAAATTCACAATTATAGAAGAAGGATTCTCTATCAACACTGTGGAGAAGTGTAGGAAATACATGTCCTTACGTCCGAAGAAGTTATCCATTGAGAGATTCTTTTTACGATACGCTAATCAAAAATGTACATCGCAACCTGTTGGAATTTACACTTTATCGTAAGTTCCTTCTACAGTTGCTTCGTTTTTGAAACTGGCGAACGCAGAAGCTTATACCGGCCATTGTATGAGGCGCACTTTAACCACTTTACTTGCCAATGGAGGTGCTAGTCTTACAACAATTAAACGACATGGTGGGTGAAGGAGCCCCAGAGACTTACATCGAAGATTCTGTATCTAATAAGCTTGATATCGCAAGGAAAATCCAAGGTTCTCCTGGTACTAGTCGTTCCTTACTAGAGGAGACGTCCATTGTTCCTACAACTACTATTCGTTCTGGAACCGATAACAACTACAAGCTTCTTATTAATGGAAACGATCAAACAAAAAATGAAATGTCTATTAATGTAAATGTTAGTGTCAATATTAATAATAAATTGAATGAGATTGATTTAAAATTGTATTTTTTCATTATTTTACTAGTAGAATAAAGTGATTGCATTATTCCACTAGTGGATAAAGTGTTACTTTATACGGTTCGTAAGTGTGGATAAAACTTCAACTATAAGGTAATTGTGGATAAAAAATATTTATTATTTTTAATTTTTTTTGTCATCTCTTCATTACTATCACTTTCAAAGGCAATAATTACATATTCTACAAAAGATAGAAATCAGTTTTAAACATCCTAATATTTTGATCCTAATTTATAAATTATTCCTAAAATTTATAAAAAATTATTCCTAAAATCATTTTCTTAGAAATATTTTTATAGAAATATTTTTTCATATTTTAGAAATAAAGTAAAAAATATTTTATAATAGGATAATGGAAAGAACTATAATACAGAGTAACTCACTTTGTATATTATAACTCTATTTGTATTTGTACAAATCTTTGCGCGCTCTCTATGAACGCAAAACTGTTCTACAAATTTAATGTTTAAAGAATTCTGTTTTTTAACCTGCTAAGGTCAGTGTTCTAGCTCCACTTTTGATTCTTTTTTTTTGTTCTACAATAAGTATTAGATTTTTTTACCATAATGTTTTTCTTTTTTACACTTCTTTTTGAATACTTTTAGTAAAAATAGTTGTTCAGGTATTAACCGACGTTTTGAGCAGTGAATCCTCCTTATCTTCTTCAAGACTACAATTTTATTATACTACAAAAACACTATTTTTTTCACCTGGATTTATGACAAAACGGAGTTTTATACAAGTGTTAAGTAATTATTAGAACCAATTAATTTGTTAATTGCCATTTTCTAAACTATAACTACAATAAAAGAATTCCATTTTATTAAAAAAAAAGAAAAGAAAATTAAAGTGTTTTTTGCATACAAAATTAGAAAAACTTTGTATTTTACTAAGTAAAAGAGAAAGTAGGGAGAAAGCTAAAATCAATAAATACAAAAATGAAGACTTATTGACTTCAGCTAAGATTAGTACAAAAAACTCGAGGTCAAAGCAGCTGATAAAAAAACCATTTTATTTATTAAAAAAATATACATTTCTTTCCTTTTGTTAGTGTGTTACATCACAGTTTACATTTACAAACTCGAAAGTCTTTCCGTGTTCAATATTCTGAAGCAATTCACTTTGTATTTTTTCCTGAACTTCCTTTAAAACTCTTTGTACATTCTCACTATTAAAACCTTCATTAAAAATGAAAAATTTCTGTAAAACTGTCACTGCATTAAGAGCTTCATGTATTGAAGGAACATCAAACTGTTCTCGTTCTTCCGCAAAAACCTTTTCTTCATTTTCTGATATACAAACAGAAACCATACTATCCATCTCAATAAACTCTTCATTATCCTCCTCAGATTTCACTTTCGGAATCTCCACATCAATCCCGTCATTCCAGGATAAAGTCAGAAGCGGTTTGAAGCAATCAGCGATCATTTTCCCACTGACTTTATCCCACGACTCACAAACCAGTAAAACCGCATCAAGGAAATTTAATTTCTTTTGTAACACCAGAAGTTTCGTGTATTGGGCTTTTATCGCCTGGATAACACCCTGGTTCAGACGTTGCAACACATTCGGTGGCAAAAACACAAGTTTAATGCAATGTAAATTAGCTATGACGTGATGAGCAGGACTGTTATTAACCAGAAGAAGAATTTTTCGCTTTTGGAGCTGAAGCAAAGCATCCCAGTCACTAAGCCACTTGCCAAAAATCTCAGCTGTCATCCAAACAGTGCTGTTGTGGATGAATGTTGCAGGTAGAGAGTTGGTATTCCTCAAAGGCTTCTTCTTTGATTTTGCTATCACTACGAGTTTTTCTTTGCTTGATCCAGTGATGCTTGCTGTCACTAAAATTGTGATTCTGGTTGTGGATAATTTCCCTTCTGGTGTTATATTATAAAGAAGTCCAGTTTCGTCAGCAGTGTAGATATTATCAGGGCGATAATTCTTGCAAAGAGTGGGCCATTCGTGTGCTAACCACTTTTCTGCAATCCCAGCCTCTTCCGCTCGAATTTTCCCATCGATAATATTGTGACGGGCCCTAAAACGTTGTATCCAGGACGAGGAGCACCTGAAATTTTCAACTCCTAAATGACGGGCCAGTTCATTAGCCTTTTCCTGAAGAATTGGGCCATTGAAGGGTATATTATGCGCGCTTTGGTCTTTAACCCAGTTAAGTAGAGCTTCGTCGACGTTTTTATAATTGGATGCTCTTACTCGTTTCAGTTTCAGGGAATTTTCACTAGCAAAAGACTTAACTTTTTCTCTGTTTTTCCAAATTGTTGAAATTGTCGAATGTGATACTCTTAATTCTTGGGAAATGCTTGCAACTGTTTGCCCATTTTCTAATTTCGATATTATACGAGATTTTTCTTCAATATCAAACACTTTTCGTTTGTTTTTTGGGGTTTTATCATTGTTGGTTGTCATATTTAATAGAACACATTGATTTAGAGGCGGTGTCGTAATAACCGGTTTTCAGGGATATTTTGCCGTTATAACCAGTAACTAGTTTTTATTAATAAGACGTTTTTACTGTAATTTTTTCTGTTTAACACTTAAATAGAATATATTAAAACGTTTGATTAAATTAATCTTTCAAAATCTTCGAAAGTTATTCAAAATTTTGAAAATTTTGAACATTTGTGGAGGATTTATTGTGCAGTTGGTTGGCAACTATGAAATTTAAAGGTTAATGAAGTTAGCAATAGAAATGTTGTAATGTATCCTTGTAAACATCAAAATTACAGCGGCTCAGCTGCATACTCTTTAAAATATTGCAATTCAAGCTCATAACTTACTTTAGGCAGGATTTAATTAAAAATTTGAATTAATAATTACTAATAAGAAAGTACAATGTTTTAATTATTCTTTTTTTTATAATTTGCGTCTCTAAGAAACCTATTAAAATATAAAACACTCATGTTTTGCATTCTTATAGAGCGTACAAAACTATAATAGTTATTTATGTATCAAGGAAATTATAAGGATGTTAATTAACGAGTGCAACGACTGTCCAGAGGGCCGTTAGGCCCGAGGGACAGTAAGTTGCCCAAGGTAATTAACATCTAATAATTCACGTGATTTATAAATAATTTTATTTCTTACTTAATTAACGTATTTTTTGTGAGTAAATAGAATTTTATGGACGATTTACTTAGTCAACTGTGCATCATTGCTATGGAAAATGTTTGTTTACAAATTTTTTTTCTGAATTTGTCGATTGCAAAAATGAATAAAAATAGAAATATTCCAGAAGAATTACAAAAAAGCCGTAATTTAAGCCAAAAATTGTTATTTAATAACATTTCTTCTCTTCTTGTAACTTTAAAGCGCCATATTTGTAACTCTTTTTAATATGCAAATTAGAGGGAATTAGGAATTCTTAACTCCCTTCTATAACTCCCTCGGGAGTTATGAATGTCATAATGGTTACCGTAACTAAGGTAATATTTGCCTATATTGATCTAGTAAGAAATAAATATTTTTTTTAATTAAAAATCTAATTTTTTTAATTATAAAAAAACCTGAATTTGAGCGATACTAGCAATATTGTCTAAACGATAGCTTAAAGTAGTAGTACAAAATATTGTTTTGGAGAAATCAAGGAAAAACTATATGCTACTATCTAACCAAATTTTGCGCTAAAACCGGCTTATAATTTTGCGCTTTTTGTCCACTAATTTTTTTTAATTTTGCGTATTTTATTCTCTACTTACAAAGGGTCTCAAGTTTTTTTTTTTTTAATTTTGGACTTACAAAACGACAGAAGTGTCTTTTGATTCACTCTAGTGACGATGTGATTGTCTTTCAATCCTGCTTTATTTGATCTGATAAAGACAATTTTAATAAAGTGTTGTAGTCTTAAATCTAATTATTTAAAGTGAAAGTAAAATAATTGTTCTATAGAATTTTGTGGGGTTAGTTGTAATTAAAAAAACTTCTAGTATTATGTTTTTGAATATTTTAAATTTTAGAATTTATCTCACTTGTATATTTGTTCTGTTCAAGCATCTAAAAGGGGTAAATGAATCTAGCGAAGTACACAAAGCGGTGAAATTGAGAAACAACAATTTAACAACAGTAGTGTTTTGTATTACAAATAATAAATAAAAAAGTAGTTTATTCTTTTATCAGTTGTTTATTGTGATCAGCACACTGCTATATAGCGCAAAGGGAAATTAGAGAAATAAGATTTATGCTTTTTATACAAATCTACAGCACAGTTGCAGTTATAAAGCTGCCGTAATAACTGTAAGTAGAAGCTACAGATGTTCTTATAGCTTTCAATTACTCCATACAGCAAGTATAAGTACGACTGTATAATAGTATGTATGTACACTCCCGAGCATAAAATTAGAGCCACTTGTAAAATTCTTTACAATATTTGTAGTAGGGTAGTTTCTAATTTAAAATGTTTTTTTTAGAAATATAAAGCAATTTAAACAATAAACATTATGTATCATTGTGTATTTTACAGAAAAAAGCCGCTTCGTATCGATATCTCAGGAATTCATTATCCGCAAATTTTTTGTTTCTCTGTTTATTCTCTCTTTATTATGAATTCTTTAATTTAATTAATTGTGTTTTCATTTGTTATTAAATAAAATGTCTATAAATCCTATTGTGGCAGCTCGAATTGTGGCGGCTATAGAAGATCTTCGCAGCCAGTGTGAAACCGCAAGGACCTATGGTGCAAGTCGTTCCAGTGTGCAAAGAGTGTTAGATCGGTTTCAAGGAACTCGTCTGCTTACTCGAAGATGAAGAACCAAAAGAAGAAAGACCACAACAGCAAGAGATGACCGCTTCCTTGTTTCTACTATTTTGAGAACCCGAACGGTTACGGCAGTTTCTCTTCGAACTAGCCTACAAGAACTAAGAAATGTAAACGTAAACGAGTAGACCATAAGAAGAAGACTTTGTGTCGCGGAATTGTTCTCTAGAACTACAGCTACAAGGTCCTCCGCTTTCTCGTAAACACCGAGTTGCGAGGTTGAATTTCGCAGGAAAACATTTGGAATGGACAGTAGAAGATTGGAGTCGCTTGTTGTTTTCTGACGAATTTTAATTTTGTCTCACAGGTTCAGACAGACGCGTGAGAGTATGGCGACGACCGGGTGAGAGGTATGCCCAAGCTTGTCTAGCTGAACGACTTCCCTTTGGTGGAGGCTCACTTATGGTATAGAGAGGAATTTCTTTCGAGGCCCGTACTGAGTTAGTTTCTTTCAAAATGGAACTCGGATTGCGCACAGCTACATTACCGAGGTTCTAGAAGACCATGTTGTAATGTTCATGGTTATTCTTAAAAAAGTCGCTACCTTCATGCATGGTAATGCACGGCCCCACAGGTTACAACTTTCCTTGACGAGGTTCGAATTACAAGATTTGACTGGCTTGCTCGAAGTCTGGATTTGAATCCTATCGAGCATGTTTAGGATGAGATTAAGGGACGTTTACGGAAAAATTCCAGAGCGCTTCGAGAAATGTTAGTACAGGAATGGAATAATCTTCCACAGGATGTATTCCAAAACTTGATTCGAAGCATGCTTCGTCGTCTACAAGCTATTGTCACTGCTAGAAGAGGAAATATTCGCTACTGAAGTGTTCGAGAACAGTATTATTATTCAGTATAAATAATTTTGAAATTTCGTACCGAAATTTGTACAGAGTTTTTTGTTATTTAAAAATGCTAAGAAACAGAGATTAGGTAGCGCATATTTTTCTAGATTTACCTATCCCAGCTGATAAAATGGTTGCTTAAATTGTTATATTATTTAAATTGATTAACAGTTGTAAGACGTTATAAAAAAATGTTAAACAACAAATATAATAAATACTAATATGTCAAAAACAAGGAAATTTTCTAATTTGAAATTATTACTTCACTTGCAATTTAACTGTGGCGCTCTCATCGGTCATTTCAGTTGCCAATAATGCAATAAAAAATTGTATAAAGGTGCATTTTTGATAAAAAAAAAAAGAATTGTTATTGATTTTTTTAAATATCCTGTAGTTATCATTAATTAATTGGGGATGAATTAGATTAAATTTGGGGTAAATCAAGTTTTAGGGCGTTGATTTTATTTGAAAAAAATTGGCGCTAATCACTAAGCTTTTAGATAAATAGTTTTTTCGCTCGTTTTTTTGGTGGTTACATGATTCAGACAAGCGCTTCTTCACCTCACACCTCCCTTTGTTCAGTAGTTATCGGAAAATCGTTTGATAAAGACGTGTGTGAATTAGATCGATCTAATTTGTTTAAATAAATTCAATCTTCGCGGTTTCTGGAGTAAAACTGGTGCAGTGTTTTTGAGAAAGTGTGTTTAAAAGTAAGTTTATTTTAATTTAAACAAAAGCCGAGAACGAGTAAAAGTACAATTTGATACGGATAAATCGATTTTTGATTTGCTAAATTTATCGATTTTGTACAATTCAATCAAATAAACTTATTGATTTATTCCAAATTAGTGTAATTAACATTCTCTCTTGGTTAATCAACTTTAAATAAATAAATGATAAGTCAGTTGATTGATTGAAATCGACTAATCGCATTTTTGCACATCTCTGTAGCTCAGATTCAAAATAATAATTAAAAAAATGATTAATTAATTAATTAGGGATAAATTACATTACAGGTCAATTAAATTCGGGGTAAATCAAGTTTTAGGGCGTTGATTTTATTTGAAAATAAAAATGGTGTTAATCAGGAAGCTTCTAGATAAACACTTTTTTCTCTCGTTTTTTTTGGTGGTTGGATAATTCAGACGAGCGCTTCTTTTCCTTTGTTCAGTAGTTATCAGGATATTGTTTGATAAAGACGTGCTAAAATCAGGTAGATTTAATTTATTTTTTGCACAACCCTGTAGCCCAGATTCAAGATAATTATTTAAAAAAAATAATAATTTACATAACACGATGATTCATTTATGAATTAACTTTCACTTTTCTTTATCAAGGGCAAAGTAAATCCGATGTTATTCTGATAAGAGGACAGTTTTTGTGTGGTTTTTTCTGTTTTACAAACGTCTTTATTATTTTTTGTTTGTTTCAGTCAGTGTTAAACCAACTTGAGAAGAGGATCAACAATACCCTCAGCCACTTTAAATAAGATAAGTACTTTTATAGTCTATAAAACGAAATTTTAATCGGTTTTGATTATATTATTTTTACATTTTTAAAATAAAATGTAAACAATACATTTTTGCTTTATAAAATTTAACTCAGAGATAAACAATTTTACCATCATTATTTTTACATCAATAAACTTACTTGTTTTTTATTTGTATTTCTTTTCTGCCCTTAAAAAATAAATAAACGTATCAAAAATATTCCTTTCGTTTTATTGGGGTAGAGGGAGAGGGCCAAGGACATCGCTGGAAATCTGGATTAAAGGTAGGTTCGAAAGAAGCAGAAGGAGGGGATTCGCCACCCAACAGTTGTGGCAGAAGATGATGCCAAAAGTTTGTTTAAAATTATTGTAATTTTGTTACGAAAAAAATTGTTTATCTCTACTTCTTATTTGTTATATTCTTTTTTATTTATTTAATACAAGAAGTTGATCTTGTGATATTGTAATATAACTTCGGACATTTTTTGTGTTCTTGTGTATTTTTTTACTATTATTTTTTGCAAATTTACTTATCGATTTCTCTTTGTTTCAGGCAGTGTTTGATCAGCTTAAGAAGGCGAGAGGAGCAACAACAGTTACAGCCACTCTAAAAATAAGATAAGTACTTTTATAATTGATAAAACATTATTTTAATCGGTTTTAATTATATTTATTTTTATAATTTAAAACGTATATTCAAACATTTTATTTTTACATTAAAAAACTTTACTCAGAGTTAAACAATTTTTTAAACATTATTTTTACATCAATAAACTTACTTGTTTTTTATTTGTATTCCTTTTCTGCCTTTTAAAAAAATAAATAAACGTATCAAAAATATTCCTTTCGTTTTATTGGGGTAGAGGGAGAGGGCCAAGGACATCGCTGGAAATCTGGATTAAAGGTAGGTCCGAAAGAAGCAGAAGGAGGGGATTCGCCAACCAACAGTTGTGGCAGAAGATGATGCCAAAAGTTTGTTTAAAATTATTGTAATTTTGTTATGAAAAAAATTGTTTATCTCTACTTTTTAATCGTTATTTCTTTTGTCTTTTTTTTAGTTTGATAGTTTACGAGAGGGACAACTTATTTCACATTTTTATAAATTTTTTTTAGTACAAAGAGTTGGTAAATATATTATAACTTCAGACTCTTTTGTGATTTTATGTATTTTTTTTACTGTTTTTTTGTAAATATACTTATCGATTTCTTTTTGTTTCAGTCTGAGTTTGGCCAGTTTAAGAAGGAGAGAGGGGCAACAACAATCTCAGCCACTTTAAATAAGATAAGTACTTTTATAATCTATAAAACGGAATTTTAATTGGTCTTTTTTTTATTTTTACATTTTAAAAACTATACTCAAACCCTTTATTTTTACATTAAAAAACTTTTTTCAGAGATAAACAATTTTACCATTATTATTTTTACATCAATAAACTTACATATTTTTTTATTTGTATCCCTTCCTACCTCCTTTAAAAAAATAAATAAACGTACAAAAAATATTCCTTTCGTTTTATCCGAAAGAAGCAGAAGGAGGGGATTCGCCACCCAACAGTAGTGGCAGAAGAAGATGCCAAATATTTATCAATAATTATTGTAATATTATTTTGCCTTAAAATTGTTTATCTCTGTTCTTTTATCAACGAGTTTTAATTTATTTTGTTTCAGCTTTATTATTGACAATTAAGAAGAAGCTATACGCACTCAGGTGGTGGAATTTAGAATTGATGAACACGTGTCTTATTGAGGAATTAAATTCGAATTGTTAACAAATTGTTATTTTACTCTCAATAACACACGTTTTTATTAATTATAAATTTCACGGATATAGTGTGTATTGCGTTTGTTAAACATCAATTCATTATTATTTCTATTAATTATTTTTTTAATTTTCAGATGCTGAGATGCTGTTATTTGAAGTTACCTAAATTCTAGTGTGGACAGCAACAACGCCTGCTCTTATACTTTCAAGGTCAGTTTTTTTTAAATTACGAATTCATTGTTATTTAAAATTTTTAAAATAATAAATTAATGGAAACAGAGTTCAACAATTTTCGAATTTATTTGTTTATTTATTAATGTGTCTAGTAATAGTTGAGTTCTGCAATTCACAGATTTGTCCTATTTGATCTCTTCCTGTGTCAAAAATTTAGATAGGTAATTACATAAATTGCCAACAGGCTCAATTATTTACAGACATCTTCTAATTCTTTACACAAAACTAAATATCGACAGTATTTTTTTATATATATATATAAAACATTTTTGAATAATCAGAGGTTTTTAAATTTCAAGCTAACAAAGATCAACCAATTTTATGCCTGCTAAAACACAAATTTCTCTTGCAATTTATATCAGAACATTTGCAGTACGAAATTTTAGATTATGACGTAAACACACTGTCTTGTGGTGGAAGATATATTATTTGAAATTGGTTTAAATAATAATAAATCGTGTTTTATTTATAGTCCCGTTTCGTACCCCCTTAAAAAAATAATAAACGTTTTAAAGTAAATTCTTTTCGTTTTATTGGGGTTTGGGGGGTAGGTTCCAAAGACATCGCTGGAAATCCGGATTAAAGGTAGGTCCGAAAGAAGCAGAAGGAGGGGATTCGCCACCCAACAGTTGTGGCAGAAGACGATGTCAAAAAGGTTGGTTCTTAATTAGAACTTTCTGAGTGTAAAAAACTACTTTTTTAAATTGTTGATCTCTGTTTTTATTGTTAAATTATTGGCTTTAAAATTAAAGTTGCATTTTAAATCCTGAATTTTTTTTCTGGAAAATATCTTTTACTGTTTCAGGAATTAATAATTACTCTTATTTCATTTCAGCTTTTATTAATTTTTCTGTTTTAGGTATTTGTTAATTGTTGTGTTTTAGGTTTTACTAATTGTTATGTTTCAAGTTTAATTAATTGTTCTGTTGCAGAATTTTTTTTATTGATAATATGTTGTTGTCCATATTTTATAATTTTTAATAGAATAAACACTTTAAAAACAACTATAAAATTTAATCTTCTTATTTTATTTTTATCTAACTATACAAAACGAGAAGGCAAGGTTTTGTGAAGTATCTTGCTGGACCACTATACTTTTGATGCTGTCAGGAACATCCATTGCCAACTTCACTCACGTGAGAAGTTTAAATGTTCCAGTGTCGCCACTAGTTCGACATCAAACTCCCCTGCTTCAAATCCGCAGCCTGCATTATAACCTTGGCGCCGTATAACATGGAGTAAATCATTCTGTATAAAAAATCATTGTCAACGTAGTGATAGCAGTATTATTGTGTTTTAATTAGAATAGTGAAACAAGCAATGCAAATTGCAACAATAAAATATGGTATTGTTAGTGTTTAGTTGCAAAAAGTCAGTGGGTTCTAATTGGTGTTATTGGATTTAATAAGGTAAGCCAAGTTGATCATTTCCTAAATTTGTTTATGAGGTAATCTCTCTAGTGTTGAGACACCTCTTCACGCGGATTTCCACCCGAAAATTATCACTTATTTACAGAATTCACGCGAAGTTGGTCCTGAAAAATCGTTATTTAGGTACCCAGTTTTTGCCTTATTTCAGGTTTTATTGCATAATTTCTTGGCAATTTACAGGTTTTATTTTAAAAGTGCCTGAATTTTAATCTGGTCGAATCTCAAGGTGGTTTGAAAAAACTGTCATGGGTTAAAGATCACAAATTTTACAAAAACAATAACATGATTCATATTTATTTTTCAAATTATCTCGGGTTAATATGCTAAAATATCTATGACCAGTTTTTCCATTTTTAGCCACACCTGAAAATTTATTTATTTGCGTGTACTGTCTGATGCAGAATTTATGACAGTTTCATCCCCCAATTGTGTTGCTATAGTTACGCATAATCAAGTGTCCTGTCATTCATCTGTCATTTTTCCATTTAGATTAGATTGGTTAGTGCCCAAAATTCGATCTTATTAGATTTTTTTTCCAGAATTTTTCGAATGACTAGTCAATGTTACATTCACACTTCTCTGATTTGGCACTCAAGCAACAATATGACCTTTTTTGGAAAGATAGAAACGATGTAAGAAACTATCGAGTTTTGTAGCTAGAAGTAGCTAACCTCCCTTGCTTAATTTGTGATCGTTAAATGCATTTTATGTTGAAATTGCTTTAATAAAGATTTTGTTTTTCTCTAATTGGCTATAAGCAGAAATTACTGTATGTCTTTGATAACAACACAATTTAACATTTACAACCGATGTGAAATTATCAAAGACATACCTGTCATCTAAATAATCAAAACAACATTTAGAGCTTTTAGTTTATTTAGAAAAAACTTAAAAGTTTAGTTTATGTTTTAAAATAGAGCATTTTGCGTATAATTTGGTTACATTTGTATCATTTTAGTACCTATCCAGTTGTAAACATGTCTTTTTATTGCGACACTGTTCCAGATTTACGATTTTTATAAATAAACAATCAAAGAAGTAAAATATTTGTTATCACAAAAATTGTCAGGCTTATTAAAGGATTATTGCCCTCAACTATAACCCCAATCTTGTTAATATTGATTCGGAGGCGAGTTCTAACTTAATTTCCTACACAAAACATTTTTTTTTACATGAAACAAATCGTGTGAAAGTAAAACAATTATTTAAAACAAAAAGTTAATAAAACAAAAGTAATTGCGTATGTATTTTGGTACTTCTTTAAATTATTCAACCGAATTTATTTTTTCTTATTTTGGTGTTTTGTGTAAAATGTAAGAAAACATTTTTATTGCCGTCTTTTATCATTTAAGCTTTAGAATAAATTATTTGTTGAAATGGAGCAAAATTTTATGCAAACAAAACAACAAAACAAAAGTAAAAAAAATATAGAACTAACATTATTATTAATGTATTAATTTAATTGTTGATGGGATATTTATTGTTAGCTGCGGCGGACACAGCATTGATAAAATTAAATTTTGAATAGTAATAATCGGCATTTTCGACTAGTTTTCGATAATTTGATCAGTCAAAGACTTTGTTTAGAAAGTTTGTGGTACAAATCAGATGGGTAACTTTTGTTCACAAGTTATCGATAGGACTAAAGTTCAGTGATCATGCTGGCTACTCCATAGAATTAATTAAAAAAAAATCAAAGAACTTCTTGGATATCAGAATAGAAAATAAATGTAAATTTCTCGTATTAGAAGAAAGTTTGAGAACAATTAAACAAAGATTAGTTGAAACAAGACTTTATAGAAGACGTTCAGACAAGAAATTTTTGATTTCTGAAAGAAATCATTTCGCCAGACTTGAATCTGCACGACTACAAACTGGTTGGCCCAAGACTAGAAAAAAATATTATTTAGTGACAAGACTCTATGCAAAATTTTAAATTCTATCAAAATGGGTCTTGTAATGGCTCCAGTTAAGACGAGAGTTCACTTAAAAACGTTACACCAATAATAAAGCATGAACACTTAAATGGAGTTGATTCCCTAGTAACACAAGTACGTCCAGTGGACGTCTATTGTACGTCATTTTTGGTCCGAACGATTGTCCAAGGACCGTCCATTCGGCGTACATGGGTCGTCCGATGGACGGTTTTAGAACGTCCCGAATTCACTAATTTGGACCATTTTTGGACCATCCAGTGCCGGACGGTCCCTGGACAACTTATGTACGGTTTATGGACGTAATTGGACCAAATCATACTCTCGGACGTAAAACGGACGGTTTTTGGACCATCAATGGACAACTTATGGACGTTTTTAAAACGTCCAGCCGAAATAAAAACGGACTATTACTATCCAACGACGGGCGTTTTATGTCAACTTATGTATGCTTTATGGATGTACTAGGACAAAATTGGACGTAAAACGGACTGTTTATGGACAATTTATGGATGTCTTTAAAACGTCCAGCCGAGATAAAAAACGGACGTTTTATGGACAACATATGTATGTTTTATGGGCGGTTTAGGGATCCTTATTGGGCAACCTATCGATGTTTTGAAAACGTCCTGCTGGTATAAAAAAAAAACGTTTCTGGACGATTAAAAAAAAATTAATAATAAATACTCAATTTGTTATGGATTCTTGTTAAAATGAGTAGGTCTATTACATTTCGTAGATTATACTAAAATTTGATTGATATACAGAAACATACTTCAAAATGCAATGTTACACTACAGTGAGTAGAAGACGTCTCTATGGCTTGAATTTCAACACAACAATTATCAAAAGCACACATTTCTTTTTATTCGTTGGTGATTCCACCAAAACGATGTCCAGGTTCTGCAGTGACCAGCACAATTACCAGATCTTAGCCTCATCTAAAACTTGTAAAATCAAGTTGAACGTCAGACTCAAACTACAAACTTCGCAAACAAAGTCTTTAATTCATTAAATTATCGAAGACTGATCGAATCTGCCTATTATTACTATTCAAAATTTAATTCTATCAATGTTGTGTCCGTTGCAGTCAACAATAAATGTCTTATCAATAATTAAGTTAATACTTTTATTATAATGTTAGTTCTATAACTTTCCATCTATATTTGCAGTTTTTAGCAAAAAAAAAATTTAGCTCCATTTCAACAAATAATTTAGTCAAAAGCTTAAATGATAATAGACGCTAATGGAAATGTTTCACGAAATACTCTGTATAATTTGTCTAGAAATCCTTGGTAAAGAGAACTTTGAAAGGGCTGCAGTTTCTCTATCTCCTAATATCCAAAAATAGTCTTTATTGCACCGTCCTAAACTTCAAGCATTTTTAGACAAACTACGCAAACTTGTAAGAGTGCATTTACGGTCTAGTTGGCCGTGACATAGTCATTTCTTTGATTGATTCATGTAATTATAAACTGTCAACCACCGAAAAGAGCGCCAATTTATCGTCTTTTATTTATTGCCGACTAAACTGCATACGGTAATTCGATCAAAAAGCAATATTGGAGTTGCCGACCCAAGTAATATCAACAAAGCGTTTGAAACTTTGTCAAAAGACTCCACGTGGAGGAAAATACAATAAAAGTGTGATTATTTTCGAATTACATTGAGTTTCAATGTTGTAACTGATAGGTTTTTATAGCTGATAAAAGTGTAAGTTGGCATTGCTGACATGTTTTGTTGATTGGAAGTAAAAAAAATATCAGACAGTTGCCATTTCTCGTTTAATTACAGTTTGAGTGATTTAATTATGAAGTGAAATCCTATTTGAATTTTAATGTTGGGGGTGAAAGGGTAATTGAGTTCTCATTCCAGACATTGTTCAATTTATTCATTGAACTGTCTTTCATTTATTAACATATTTTCTATTTTTTTGTAATGTTTATTGTAACAAAAGTTTGTGTTTCGTCAGTTACAAATTGTTTATAGACTTTGATAAGTGAGACGATCTTCGTAATAATAATTAATTACAAAGTAACACTAAACAAACGTGTTTTTTTTACGAGAAAGAAATCAGTAAAATAATTATTATTTGTGATTGATTAATTTTGGAAATTCCAGTAACAAAATTTGTTTGGTACTGAGATTTAATGAGTATTTTAAATTGCCAACACCTACTGTTTTTTTCTGGTAAAAAAATATAACTTGTTTCGTTTAATCATAAACTGACTCCGGTCGGCAACTGCTTTCAATTATATACTTAACTAAAAATAAAACAATTTAGACAAAATAGAAGGCACTAAAGTATTTCTGAATGTCTCACATAATGCAGATTCAGTTTCTTTCCAGTTTTATAAAAAAACAAGTTTTCTTACGACACTGATAAGTTTAATTGAGTTATGGGGATACAATTACAAATCATACTATATTTGCTATAATTTATGTCTGATAAATTCTTCCATTTATGAATTTATTAAAGACGTACAAAATTTAAATGCGGGTTGCTATAGAGGGCTAAATCTAACGGTTTTTCTTTGGTTGGGGTGGTTTTAAGCCAAGATTTTTATACATAAGGAATTTTAGATTTGTGAGACACGTTTTTGATGAAAAAAAGCACATATATTAATGAATAATTATATTTTAATAAGTGAATAGTTGTTACACCTGTTTAGGAGTTCAAAATTCAGTGGAAAACTGCTAAAACTAGTTCAAATTCTGTTAGGTACACTTTTGAAATAAATGATATTTTTTTAGAGTTATAGAAGCGTTTGAAATTTGAAATAACCATTTGTTATTGGTTGATATCAAAAATACGTCGTTTACGAAATTGTTTGATGCTCCACTTTGACAAATAGATGGATTAATTTATCAGATACATATAAATTAATTGTTTTTTTCTACGACTACCACTGAAAGCTGGTCAATTTACTTTTTAATTTGTTAAAAGTAATTTCTCAAATGTTTAATTATAACTGGTTTTACCTAATTTTTTCTTATTTCTCTAAGCAAGTCTAGTGAAATCAGGGTTGCCACCACAATTTTATTTAAAAAAAAAATAAGGACGTCGCAAAATTTTAAAAAGCAAATGGAAAAAAATTACATATACATACGTGCTACGATTTTCAATAAAGGAAATATTTTATTTAGATCAAGGCAACCATTGATGAAATATTTTACGTCAAAAGCATTATAATTTATGTGTCTACAGTTTAACTCGGGCTGCGCCCTCGTCATCTGCAATTTTCACACTCGAGTACTGTAATAATACTCTAGTTCTTATAGTTTTATTTCACTGGTTATGTAATTTATCAGGGGACTAAAGTGCATGATTTAAACTCCACTGGAGTCGGAGGGCTCCAATCACTTGAAGGATTAAGACAGTTTAGTCACAGTATAGAAATGAATCAGTACGGGCAACTGATAAAAACTTGACAAAAAGCTAGCATTCTCTCAAGTTAAATGTGTAAGATGGAGCCACTGATTTTTAACAATACTATAAAAATTATTTTAATCGTTGTTTGACTTTTGTCTTTCAATCAGTTATTATGCTATTTACAATTATAGCCCTTTAGATTTAAATTGTGTATTATTAGTTGCTTATAGTAAATTTAAAAATCAGTGGCTCCATCTTACACATTTATATTGAAGCAATGCTAGCTTTTTGATAAGTTTTCAATTTTTATCAGCTTAATTTTTATACTGTTCTTTATTCCTGAGAAATATACGCTATTTTTTGCTCTCCTGATGAATAAGTAAGGCATTTAATATTTGGATTTGTGCATATAAACCTCAAGGGATTTTAAATGTCACTTTAAGTCTCTTGGGACTAAAAAGTGTAGTTTATTCCCTCTCAGTAGGGACGAAAGTATCAACTTACGCTCTGGTCGTTTAAAAAAATTTCTATTTGCTCCAATTTTCTTTTTGTAACATTATTATTGAACAAACTTTCTTAACTGTTTCGAATCAATCAATCAAATGATGTTTTTTTAATTCAGTTTGAAACGATATTAAATACTTTATAGTAGCGTAATGTATCAAATATGTCAATGACGCGATAAATTTGTTTGGGGCGTTGAATGTTAAGCATGAAATGTTATTGAGCTATGAATTATTAAATATTTTAAGAATATTGAATGAATGATGTCATAAGTTTGTTTAATCGAATTATTATCTTTTATACGTTTTCATTTTTCATGCAAATTCAGCTCTCACGCTATCAAAATGTCGAAATTTGATCCGAAAGTGTAGAATCGAGAAATTCTTATATAACATTATTATTATTTCGATCGAAAGTAAAACCGTCGAATTTTTCATGGTTTCAAGAAATTGTACATCAATCGATCCATAAAACTTGAACAATTTCTTAGTCAGTTTCCGTATTTGCACTCGTTCAGTTTGTATTTTTCGTATATTGCGTATATGGGGTCACTTCTTGTAAATAAACTTATCGATAAAATGAGTTCGCGGGTCAGTAAACTGCTCCATAATTTATCAAGTTTCATTTCGTTTCCTGAATATTTGTATCATCAGCAGTCGTTGTACGGTCACGGTAAAATGTACAATCTGTGGTAACAGTAATGCTCGCTTATACCTTGATGGTAATAATACGCAAGAAAATGGTGCAATCTCGTTTTTATGTGTTTATTGCAGTGCCGCAAAAGTCGCAAAGTTATGGCCAGCGGCGACAAGAAGAGTCCACAATTAAGTAAAATCAAAGTCAAGGTTGGAAATAGTACTGTGACAGCTAGTGATTCGGACGCTAGCGTCGAGACGAATAGTTTGAGTGCGGATAGTACGACGGAACAGAATAATGTCACGCAAACTGAAAAGCGACGAAAGAAAACCAGGAGAGGGTCGGAATGGGAGATTATGGAAGGGTTAAAGGATGGACAAAGGTTTGAAAGTAAACCTAATCCCTTCTGCGGGTTCTTGCACAAGAAGAGGAAGTGGCCTTTAAAAGGGTGGCATAAGGTAACTTACACATATCGAGTGATTAAAAAAAATTGAATGACAAGTAGGCGAAAAGTATGAAGCAAAATTTTAACCTGAAATATGAGCATTACAAGGATGGAAATTTGGTTTTTTGCCGGAGATTACTGCACGAAATTAATTTGAAGCACGACGCGCAGCAGAGTAGTATAAAGTAGCTAACACACAAGATTTGTATTAAATATTTTTCGGACGACTTTTATTAAAAACTCATAAATTATTTTGGACAAAATGACAGTTTGTTATCATGGATACTGCAGAAACCTGAAATTGACAATACGCTTTTGCAACACGAGATTGCGTCTTTTGATACGCCGTATTATGACGTCAATTTCTACTTATTTGAAGCTAAATAAACAGCATTAGCTTACTACAGACGTTCAGGTAAATCTGTACAGGCAGACCGCACTGTAGAAGACGCTGTTTAGCTTCATTAGGTCATTATAAATCGTCATATTGCAGATAAGAATGTTGTAAAATGATTTGATAGATGTCTTTTAACGATTAGAATTTGGTTGAAATGATGTTACAATGAAATATTGTTTCATTTTACAACAGAAAATTTTTATAATTTTTTTTTTTTTACTTACTAAAATTTGGGTAGTTTCTGACAAACAATGTGATAAAAGTTAAAACCTAGCTGTCAATTGTATGCTACTTTAGGCGTTTACGAAAATTCAACTCGATTAGTTGGGTTAGGGATCCGACCGTTCGTTTATTCGATTTCAATGTCTGACCTTAGTTTGTTTATTCAGGGTTACTGATCCGGGTTAGACATCAAGATATGTGATTGAGCGATCCACCATAGCAGTAGGGTAGCTTTTCAAGCTCAATGGATCTGTATACGCATTTAATAAAAGTTTTGACAAAATCATTGGTCAGGGTTTATGTCGTTCGAAAATAACTAACCCAGATCACTGACACTGATCTGACGGATCTGATCACGTGACGGGTTACTAATCTGGGATAAATTTTCGTAAACGGCTTTAGGGTATAATAATTATTTTCTAGATTTCCAGGTTAAAATTTTGCTGAATCACCTGATGTATGACAGTAGTAATTGGACGTGACTACTTCAATAAAATATTTTTTTAATCACTCGATACAATTTCCGTAATTTTTTTTTGATTCTTAATTATTTATAAAGGTGGGGTTTTTGATATTCTTACTAATGATTTGTTTATATTTGTACACGAAATAATTATGTCGTAATTTATTCAAAGTCAAAGTGTTTATAAATGAATCTATAAAAAAACGAAGGAAATTAACGGTTTTACGTTAATTTGAAAAAAAATTCTTATGTAATTGTAGATTTCTGGTAACAATAAGCGTGAAACTGTGTCAATTATATTCAGTTCGATCGCGTTGCTGAATTAACCACAAAATTTTCTTACCATTGCCATTGGGTGTGTTTTATGAAATCAATATTTTTAATTGGGGCAAGTTGGTAATTTAGGTCAAAATAATAAGCTCCAATTTAATGCATTTTGTTCTTTGTTTGGTATGGTCAGGTACATTATTAATGTCTAGGTCGGGTGTAAAATTCTGAATTTTGACAGAATGTACCGATCCCACTTCTGACAGATTTTTACCATATCTATTTTAAAATAATTTGTCTTTTACTATTAAATGTATTAGGGTGGGCCAACATAATCGAATATTTTTTTTTAACTTCCTACACTAAAAAATTGGTTCCTAGGCACCTTTAAAAAATGCATTTTAAAGATAAGCTTTGAATCTTAATAGGAAGTACCTCCTCATCTTAGTTTTCTATTTTTCTTTAGTTCTATTTGGCAAAATCTATATCTCGTTACTACTTGATCGTATAGAAAAATTGTATTTACATTTTTTGTAGAAAATTGAATGCTTTAAAAAAGGTATCTTACAATTTTTTTATAGCTATTAGCGTTTAGAATTTTGAGGAATTTAACAAAAATTTCTTTTTTACTTCTAAATTTTATAACTTCTAGATAAATAAATATTGGAAAATGCGCAACATATAGTTTTGTAGGAAATTAAAAAAGCTTTTTGTGATTAGATAGGAGCAATACCATAATAAAACGCTTTTTTGCGCGATTGGTTATTTTTATCAGTTTACTGTGCCTGTTTCCACCACGGCAGGTTGCTGTTACTGGTTGCTACGTGTAACAAAACGGTAAGTAATTCACTTACCGTTCAGTGAACGGTAAGCAATTAAATTTAAAAAAAACAATTTTGCGATTTATTTATTAAAATTAAATGTACAATTATTATAATTAATAGTAGTAATACCACTCGCATTTAAGTTTCTAGTGCTAATAGACAAACTTTCCGACGTAGAAGTCCCAGGTTGATGTAATAGTCCACCAACATCGCTGTGTAAAATTTTATGAGCAAATTCAATTTTGTTTTGGAGGGAATCTTCCACGCAACTCTCGGCCACCGTTGATGAACGCTACCCACCATGTCTTTTTAGTCCAAACACATCAACTCCGTTATTCGCCAAAAGTGTAGCCGATGTGAGTCAAAACGAGTGTCCAGTAAAACCTTCAGGGGCTTGCAACTTTAAATACTTTGCAATTTTTGACGGCCAACCTCCAATTGTGCCTTTTCCTGTGACTTGCCTAGTGCATTTGCCATTTCGATAGTTCAGAAATAAATGATCTGACGTTGGGTTGCTTGGTCGATTTCTTATGTATTTTCGAAGTATTTCCAAATAATGAACTGCTTCGTTTTCTTTATTAATAACTGTGAACGTTCGCTGAATATTCGTTTTTGTATTTGGAACATTTACTATAAACATTTCTTCATGTTCTTCTATGTCACTCATTTTAATATTGTACAATTCCTCTCGTCTACAAGCGCCCGATACTCCCAATATCATTGCTACCTGCAAATATATTGTTTCCTTAGAACTCAGATGTACCACTTCATCATCTACAACATACCTTTTGAATGAAAATTGTTCGTCTGGTGCTTCATTCAAGAATTTTTCCATGTCTTCTTTGGTAAAAATTTTAGCCTTCTTAGGCCGATATCCAATATTTTTTCTCTTAAGATAAGCAATTAATGTAGCAAACTTAGAAATATCGATAGCATCATGGAGAAAAATTGTACTCTTCAACATAGAATACTCCACCCATAAACTGCCTGGGGCCTTCAAGTGTCCACTTCTCACCACAAAATACGCTAACAAGCTCTTTTCATTTACAGAAATCTTCTTTGCTTCACGCCATTCCTTAAACAACTTGTATGTCTGTTCATAACGGGCTTTAGATTTTTCTGGAATTATTGCCGAACATCCTTCTTGCCAAGCGTCTTCTAAATCATCCGGTAGATCATCACTATCGCTCATATTTGCTTCAAAAACGGAACCACAAAACAGAACTATGTAGGAATGATTGTATCAAAAAGACAATTTTACTTGTTTGGAACAAAACCATAGCAACCATGGAACAGCCACCCAAAGTTTTCAGTTTCAATCTTCCCGATTATCACAAATGTATTGATATAAATTATTATTATTATTATTATTATTCTAGAAACTCCAATCGCGCAAAAAACGTTATAAGCATGTCGAACGTTGAGGATTACCGTTCTCAGACAATAATTGGAGTCGTCGCTTCGCTCCTCCTCCAAACAATTGTCTTCGAACGGTAAGCATTCCTTACCGTTCACTATACTTAATATACTATTTTGTCAAAATACACGTGTCAAAACGATTACACACATAATATATAATAAACTTGTAACTTCAAAATTTATAATGGGCTTATAAACCATGTTTCAAATTTCGTTTTAAACTATACCACTAGTTACTTTCTAAAAAATGAGAAGACTCGTATTTATTCTATGTATTTTAAGACTAAATTGTTATTGAATAATATATTTGCTTTATATTATTTGAATTTTTGAGATTAAAAAAAAGAAAATTGAAAATTTCAAAAAATCAAAAAAGAGAATATTTGGTAGAGGGAGCTTCGACATGAGTGTTAGCAGATGCGGAAATTACGATTTTTTTAAAGGTATAAAGTTAAACCCTACTGCGATATTGCTTATTTTAAAACAGTGTATATATTTAAATTTGACATTTAAGATGAACTCATTGGGCACTGTAAAAATGCAGGTGATTTAATTTTTGTCGTGTAGCTATTTTTAACATAAACAATAGGTTTCGTGACGTTTTTTTTTTTATTTAGTAACGATTTTACCTGTTTTGCACGTTTTTGTTTAATCACTTTCTGAGAACTTTATCAGACAATTTCGAAAATTTAACAAAAACAAGTGAAAGCATCACTTGCGTGACATTCTCCATTGCAATAAATTAAACCGAATCCAATAAACGTTTTCTGTGTTCATAATCCGTAGATTTATTGACAATCATTTTTCAAACTTCCTCTTCACCTTTGACATGTTTTGTCAATTATTATTTTAAGTTGCAGTTTCATGTTAACGTCACATTTTGAATAATGTAACGTAAGTGTATTTAATGAAAAAATAAGTATTTTCGGTTTCTGAAATATTTAAAATTGTATCTAACAATTACTTTAGTAATAATTTATGTGGAGGTCGCATCGTCATTGTTTTAAAAATAACTGTGATTCTGCATAATAGATCACTAGGTTTCCAGTAATACAAAAAAAAAAAACAACAAATATTTGTAAGACTAGGCCCAAACAGGGAGAACAAGGGTTCTTTTTCAAAGACACTTTATTTATTTGACCTCGAATAAAAACAAACGAAATCGAATTATGTTTGATACGGCTGAAAAAACTCCCTGTCCAATTTACGACGAGGGATTACACCTGGAGAGTAAAATTAAAGTTGCAAGAGAAGAATCTGACAGCGGAAAGATTAATTGAATTTAGAGAGATGCTAAATAATTTTTTAAAGATTTATGTACTAATTATTGTTATCTTGGATTTGGATCGAAGTCGTTTTATGTCAATTTTGACAAGCGTTTATTCATTTGTTATCTAACACTTTTTTATTTCCAAGTAAATCAAATTTAATTTGATTTTTTGCAGTAGATTCTTCCATTATGTCACATTATGGAAAACTTGTAGTTCTTTTCTTATCTATTATAATTTATAATTATGTCATATTGCTTCAGTAAATAACTTTTTCTGTTTACTTACATAAACAAATGTTGAGGAATGTGACACAGTTTGTCACAGCTTAAGGATATTTTTTAAATTGGGAACGTTGGAGGACAAGAAAATTTAAAATTTTGAGCTTACCTTCGAGATTTTTTTTGTTTTTATTACTGTGAGAATAAGTACAATTTGGAATACAAATTTTGAAACAAAATGGCTATATTTACGGCTTAAAACTTAGAATTGTGCACTAAATTCAAGTCGTGAACGTCATCAGGGAGAAAAAGAGCCCGCTCTACGTTGGGTTTGACAAGATGGCGGCGAAATTCGTTGAAATGTGTACAGTACAATACGGGAAAAAACATTTCTTAGTAGTTATTGAGAATCAAAATCTAGAAAGAAATCAAAATTAATCAGCTTTTAATATTTGAAACAAAGCAAAATTTAATGTTTATGCAAAATAAGACAGGACAATCAAGGAAACATATGAAGCAGTAATATAGCAAAAATAAAGTTTTGTTATGCCTGATTGGTTTACTGTAAGATGAATCGGATAAAATTTTCCTAAACTTAGAAAACCTAATCGTCATTTTTTGACGTTTCTTGTCGAAATGCTCTGTTTTTTTACAGTTGTTTATTTAGAAAGCACTTGTTTTGACTGGTCCAGTAGTCATTACAGTACAAGTGATGTAATAATTCTATAACCTTTGCTTTTTTACGTAAAAGTAATAGGTATAATGCGCATATTAGAAAAAACTAGGCACTCATTTGGTACTTCTCTTCTATTTTTTATGTCGGCATTTTCCTTGTTTTGGCTTCCACAGAGAAAGTCATCTTTTTTCAAATATTTCTAGATTTTTTTTTAGCTAAGTTATCTGATGCATGTTTGTTTTTTAAATCGTATTTTTTGTTCTTTTTTTAGAACGTCATTTTCAGGTTGTGTAAGAGCATTATTGTATTTTTCTAGGATCTACATTTTATTTTTCTTTCAATTGTAGATTTTTAAGTCTTTTTTTTTTGTTTTTTCAGAATCTTTGTTGCTTTAAACGTAGTTTTGTTTTTTCTTTTTCTTTTAGTCACTGTTTTTCATGATTTCCTGAAGCTATTTTTGTTCTTTTCTTTTATTTAATTGTAGTTTTTTAAGTACTTTTAGAATATTTTTGTTTTATATAATCTGCCTTTGTTCTTTTTTATTTTAAATATAATTTTTCTTTTTTTTTCACTCGCAGTTTTTCTTGTCTTCTTTCTGTCAATCGAATATTTAATAATTTAAATTAAAAATTCACAACAGAATGTCGAAGTTTTGACAGTGTACTACAGTTTTTTTGAAGATTTTTTTTTGTTGTCGTTTTGAAAACAGCCATATTGAAATTTTACTGTCATATTGACGATAAAGGCCGTTTCCGTGATTTTTTCACTGAAAAAAATTGAAGCTTTATTTAGATTTTCAACGTCTACTAGATTACCATTCTTAATTTATTGCTTACAATAACAATATTACCGTTTAAGGTCAATATTTCGTACACCTTGCTAAGAATCAGAATTATAATTGAGTTGACCTCACGATCATTAAAATTAATAAATGTCAATCTATTTTAATTTGTGTCTATGGAGTTAGTCGCGGTTTAAAACCCACTTTATAAATAAATAAATAAACAATTTCTTTAACGATTGTTTGATTTTAGCGTTACTTTGTAATAGAAAAAGGTATATTAGTTTATGGTAAAGGACCTAATGAAATAAGTAAAGGAAAAATTCACGGTTCTGTTGATATTGGTTTGTCTGTGATCACCACAAAAATAAAACGTCGTCGTATAGATATAGATGCAGAAGAATTTATTTATCATTTAAAAGCAAAAAGTGAGGATGCTTTCACGAGTTGGGTGCAACAACTCACTGCTCATCGTTTATATAGACAACATATTTTGACGTATGGAACAAATGTTGGTGCTCTCTTTAAACCGACAGACGGCTTACATAGTAAGTCCAGGTGTAGTAAAAAAACCTGTGTGTTAGACGTGTTCTTTTAAGGTATACCACGCACTCCCGAAATCGTAAGCCGTGATGGCAGCCTAACACGTGGTTTACAACCGCCATCCAGCGCCGGTCGCTTAAATCTCTGGCTGCAGGAATCCCTTTCTTCCCTCGAACAATTCCAAAGAGATACAACAAACGTCGAACAAAATATAACGAAATTAACACGACTTTTGCAACAAATCGAAGCTAGTGCAATTTTGGGGACTGAGGTTAGCAGGTGGTGAATTGACTGGATTAGTAGCTTAAGGTTTATTGTAGGTGACTGAAGCACTTTCGCCTAATATTAAAAAGGATAGGAGGAAATTCGGTTTGAAGAAGAAGAAGTCGTCGAAAGGTGGAAGTGTTGATTTGACGATACAATTCAGTGCAAATAAATCATCGACTACTGGAACTGATACAGATAATACATCTCCACTTTCTGCGAATTCTTTTTCGGCACTTTCCACTTCGCCTCAACAACTTGGAGTCAATACTGTGGCTAGTTTGCCAGTGCCTAATGCTTCAACTACTCCAACTCCTGATAGTCTTAGTAATGTAGATGTTATTTCTTTATCTACAGAGAATCAGCTAAGGGAAGATTTTCTGGCGGTGGCAAAATCTGGTAATTTTTAAAAAAGATCTTTTATGTGAGAATTCCACTAGAATAAAATTATCGCGATAATCCTACGTCGTTGTGGAAGTTTTTTTAAGGAATTCTCATGACAAATTTATCTCGAAAATCTTTATTCGTGCTTAATGTGTGCTTACATCAAGCACGGGTGAACTTATCCAAATTTTTTCAGATTTTAACTATCATTATTTTCAGTTCTTGGTAGTCTAAAAAGTGTCACTTTCGGCTTAAGCACTGAACGAGAACGGCTTAAGTCAGCTTTAGAGTTAGAAGGAACCGTCAATGTCAATCAAAGCGTAGTTAGTTTAAGAAACAACCTAAACCAAGTCCTTCAACAAAACACTGAACTGAAAAGTCGTCTGTTGCGTATCCACGAAGCTTCAGATCTGACTGATTTGTCTTCATTAGAGCAACTATCAGAAAATGTGAGTCGGGTTTGGTGTTTTTTTGTATTTGAATTTTTTTTTGGGTTTGTTTTTTTTTGACAGCATCGTCCTTATAACGCTTCGTTGAGCTATAGTTCCTCATGTGTGAGTGCTACTGAATTTTTCGATGCTGAAGATTTACCGACTGAAAAAACTATTTTGGATATTGAAGATCCTGAAATACAAGAAGAGGAATCTGAGGTGCGTACACGTTCTGAAAGTAGTTCGGAGGCGGGATCACTCTCCAGTGGTGAAGGCAGCATTAGTTCAGAGTCGGAAATTGGCGCTGAATTAAATATAGTCAATAATTCACTTGATCTAGCAGGTAGGTCAATGATTTGTGAGGGTTTTTTTAAGTTTAGATAAGCTTCGGACATTTTTATATATTAAAAAAAGGTGAGTTTGTAGATGTGATCCCATTTATTACAAAATTTTATCATTAAAAACCCTTGTATAATTTGTGCTTGTTTGTGCCGTTTTACAATTAAAAAGTAGGCTCTGAAAAAATCCAAACATTTTCAGTTGTAATATCACAAGTACGTATTTAGATTTTTTTTTGATAGGCCGTGATAATGTAATGACGTCTTATAGATGGCGCTAGTTAAAGAACGTTTTAACAAAGCGACATTTAATCTTAGTGTGCTATGGTAAAATAAAATTTATCAGTCTTTTTTGACAAGCCAAACATCAACTTGTTCTTTTTATGGCATTTGCATGACGTTTCCCATTTTTATCTGTCAAAAATGTAACATTTTCGTTTGTACACGTTCAAAATTGACCATGGGTGGCAGAAAGCACAAAATTTCCAAAGGTACTCCAAAATGGGTGTCACCGTCTACTGACTCCCTTCTCCCACTGCTTTAATATAATAATTTCAATTTTCTAGGTTCTCAAGGCCTGACTGGTCGTCGGACAATCCTCCCCGCGCCCCGCCCTCATACCGAAGGCCTTTCTTTATGGAACCTCCTCAGCAGAAACATCGGCAAAGACCTTTCTCAAATAAGCATGCCAGTGGCATTGAACGAACCTCTTAACGTCCTTCAAAGGCTCTGCGAAGAACTTGAGTATTCGGAACTTCTAGATAAGGCTGCCTCTTTGGATGATCCCTACGAACGTATGGTGGAAATCGCAGCGTTTGCAGTCTCGGCCTATGCTAGCACTCTATCAAGGGCTGGAAATAAGCCTTTCAATCCTTTACTAGGGGAGACCTACGAGTGTATCAGGGAGGATAAAGGGTTCAAGTTTTTGGCAGAGCAAGTCTCGCATCATCCCCCAATCAGCACCTGTTATGCAAAAAGCAACAATTTCACATTTTGGCAAGATGCAAGAGTTAAAACTAAGTTCTGGGGGAAAAGTATGGAGTTTCAGCCGTTAGGAAGCGTACATGTGTTGTTACCCCGAACTGGGGATTTATACACGTGGAATAAAGTAACAACATGTGTGCATAATCTATTCAGTGGATCGAGATGGGTTGACCAATACGGAGAACTCCGGATTTCAAATGGACGAATCACGTGCAAGCTCACATTCAATAAGGCTAGTTATTGGTCGGCGAAACGACACGAGGTGAGAGACAACTCGCTATTGGTTGTAAATATACTGTGGTTTTCAGGTGGTGGGAGCAGTTTTTGACGAATCAGGTAAAACCGTGCACCGACTGTTTGGGAAGTGGTCCGAATCGTTGTACTGCGGGGTTCCCCCATCAGCTCGGTGTATCTGGCGTGCGGGGAATTTACCACCCAATCACGAGCGTTATTACGGATTTACCCGATTTGCGATTGAATTGAACGAATTAGGTCCCGATTCACATCTTTTGCCGCCTACTGATACTCGATTCAGGCCTGACCAGAGGGCGCTGGAGGAGGGAGATTTGAACACGGCGGAAAATTTGAAGTTGCAGCTGGAGAGTGCGCAGCGGGATCGCAGGAAGAGGCGGGAGGAATTGGGAATTAAGTATGAGCCGCGGTGGTTTTCGAATCAGAAGGATGATATGTGGGAGTACAACGGAAAGTATTGGGAGATGAGGAAGAATCCGGGATTTTCGAATTTGCAGTTTGAGTCGTTGTGGTGAAATTTTGGTTTGACCAGTGATCTGCGTGCAATTTTGTATAGTGATTTTAGTATTTAAAAATTGTTTCCTTAAAAAAATGCCATGCTTGTATAAACCGGTCGTTTCAAAGTTACTATTTTTATTTTTAAGCAATAAGAGTTTTAAATTATAAAGGAATGAAATGTAGTGATATATCCATTAGTTTTTAGGTAGAGTGGCATTTTAGTTATGTAGGTAATGCAAAAAAATCAATTATGTAATTGATAAGAAATAAAATTCCACTTGAACTTTCCTATCTAGTCACTAATTATTATTGTTCATTAAGGTTAAATAATGTATTGTTATTGTTGTAACTTAATATTTATTTTTATGTTAAATAAAGTGTAACTTTCTTTTATCATTTTAAATGTCTTGGAAAAAAAAATTGTAATTGCTATACATTGTTCAATTAAAGTGTCTTTTGGAATTCTTGTAGCATTAGTTGGATTTTTAAGTCAATGAAGAGTGACAATAATCACTACAACGCCAATTGTTTAACAATGCTTCGTTTTTAAGCGCATTGCTTTCACAGAATATAACTAAACTTGACGTTATCATTATTTCAAATTCTGTTATTTGTAAAATGCTCTTTTAAAGGTGAAGGTTAAATAAAAATGTTAAACATTACTAAAATTTTATTTATAGTAGACACCCAATCTTATATCTGTTTTTTTGTCGTAAGGAAAAGAAGTATGATCCGGCTCAAAGGACCAAATCTCAAGTCTTCTTTTTCCTTGAAAAACAATTATTGTATGTAATGGAATGTGATAAATCGTTAATTTTAAAACAGACTATACCGAGTGAATCAAGTTTTATCCGCACCCCCAAAAAACTAATAGGGTTGCTATTTAAAAAAAATATCGATTACGTTATAGCAAATAACCAGTGGGCCAATAAAATTTGGAAACAAGTGAAAAACGTACGCTACATAATTATAAAATAGACCTGTCTTGGCGTTTTTAAAAAAAACATTAACTAAAAAATATGAATTCTATTCCCTACTTTTATGTCACTCTATATATTAATGTATATCTATGGTTAAATTTTTGCCAGAAATGTTGAGGTATAGAGAAAGAAAGTTTTTACAACCAGATGATGTAAATTTTAGATTTAAAATAATTTTTAAATTATACTGTTTTATTATTATTTTGATTAAAATAAAATTATTATTTTTTTGGGATTTTTTTGTATAGGCAACCAACAAAACACAAACGCCGCATTTTGGGTGAACACAAATTATGCAATACAATGGAAATGTAATTTACTGGTAATTGTGAAGGAAAACCAATTAGTTTTGTGATATTATTAACTAATAGGGTTTAATTTGTCTCCAGATACCAAATCGTGATAAAAATAGCGTGACTTTACAGTTTCCTGTTTTCCCGTTATAATTTTGACAGGTGCCCCAGTGATCAGTGATCAGTGGCGGCCCGACCAGCTGGCGCACCACATGATCAATACATGTATAAAATTAACCATCACGTACCAGTGTGTAATCAAAAGTAACGTGGCCTCTATCACACCAGTTCCCTTGTGGTAGTATCGCGCGTTCGCGTCTCCGATGTCATTCCGCAATATGTCATCATCGCGCCCCAATTCAGGGAAAAGCCGCCGCACAAACTAATCGGTGACATATCGTGTTTTTAAACAGTGACAATATGCCAGTGATCCTCCTCGACCGGCTGCCCGTCCCCAACCTGAGGATGTACTCCTCGGGCAGTGTCTTGGCCCTTTCGGCGTGCATCTACTACGCCACCCAGGTGATCAAGGACCCTGATTGGGGAGCCGCCGATGTTAATGCCCAAACAGACTCCAATAAGACCAACACGTCGGTGCCCGATGGCAGGTCCATGGGACAGTTTGTTTCCGATGTGTTTAGTGTTATGATAAGGGAGCCCGTCTGTGTCTGGGTAAGTGCCGGCAGGACACCCTTCTGACGGTAATCAGCGTGTCAATCTCATTGATTTTTACTCGATTTTAATTAATTCTTTATGCATCAGAAGCGTCACAGAATAAATAACTATCAAGTTCCGTTATTAAATCGGGGCTTTAATTCTTAATAAGAATGGGAACAATTTAAATGCTCTCTAGTTGGAGTTACATATTCAAAAAAAAAAAAAATTATCTACAAAAATTACTGCCAAAAAAATAATTACATATTTTGCTTTGCTATAAGCCTTACAAAGGACCGCTATAAAAAAAGTACTAAAATTTATAAAAAATTTAAATTTTGCAGAATTTTGAAGCAATTTTGTACAATTCCTGCACAGGCACTATGTTAAAACCTATAAATTTGTACTGTTAATTTATTTATTTGTCTCCCTTTATCATACAGGGTGAGTCTGTTAAAAGTTTACCTTAACTTTTCTCAAAAACTAGTTATTAAACCAACTTCAGGAATTGCCATTAGAAACTTTGTTTTTTTTTTCTAGGCAAGTGAATTTTTTCAGAATTTTTCGAATATTTCTTCTAATAAGATTTTTTTCTTCTAAAGATATTTCAAAAAATAGATACATATCTACAGGAAATAATAAAGTTTATTCGTTTTGAGACCTATTTTGAAGCAGCATTGCCACGTTACTCGACAATAGGTTGAGCATCTACCTTTCAGTTTCTTTGCCCACTCTCTTGGGATTAATGGCGTATTAATGTTGAAAACTTAAGAAAAATGAAAAAGATCAATTTGTTTTTTGTTTGTCAATTAACTTACAATACTTACCTACACACTAAAAAAATTGAGTGAAAACCGATCAGCTCTCATCTTGAATAAAAATTTTAACTCAAGACATTGAGTAAATACGCCATTTTTACAAGAAAGTGGGTGGGCCAGGTTACTTGTGGGTGGGCCAGAAAGATGCTAAAGGCCAGGTTATTTAGCCCATTGTCGAGTACAGGCAATGCAGCTTGAAAATAGGTCTTACAAAATGGATAATCTTTATTAATTTTTTAAAGTTATCTACAATTTTTTTGAAATATTTTTTAATGTAAATTTTATATTTCTGTTCTATATTAATTATTTTTTCTTCATTAGAAGGAACATTAGAAAAATTTTGAAAAAAATCACTTGCTTAGAGCAAAAAAAAAATTACGTTTAACAGACTCACTATGAATAGTTTGTACATTTACAAGAGATATGTACAAGAGAGTGTGACTAAAATTCAAGTCATAACATACTATTTTTACTAGTACTAATACTAATTTTATTTAATAAAACGAAAAAAAAGACGTTAAACAGTTTATTAATTTTATATTTATATAAAAATTTGAAAAGGTCTGGCATTAAAAAATCGTGTACTTGAGCGTTCTTATTTTTCAAAATATTGTGTAAGATTTGCTTATTTATTTTTTGACATGCATTTGTAATTGCTAAGATACGTTCATCTAAGTTGTGCAGTCATTTTGATAAATAGATATATTTTTTTAAATAATCAAAAATTGAAAAACTTGAAGGCGTTAAGTTCGGAGTTTGTTAACGTCAAAGGGAACGGCGTTCTTCATTTAATTTATTGAAGAAATGTCAAATTGGTTACTTGCTGTTGCACCATCTTGTTGAAAAAAATCCATCTGCGAGATCTCCTTTTTTTACAATCCAGTTAATTTAACAACAAGCATCGTAAAATTTGACCACGACGTCGTGGAGAATTTAGTGCTTTATAAAAAAAATATTGGGTAAATAAACCCTTTTTTTTGGACACTCTCAACATTCCCAACCAAACCTCTACTTTTATTGGAAGAAGCGGTGTTTATTCAGTATGAGGATTTTTAAAACACTAATTTCTAAAATTTTGCAAATTGACAAAACCTGAAAAAATTTAAACCAACAACCTGTTGTCCTTTAAATAATTGAGAAACTTGTTGTATACTATATTCCACATATTTTGAAGGATCATGTGCTCTCAGTTTGTCTACTGTTGTAATGCGATAGTTTTTTATAGTGCTGACAAAACCGATAAAAAATCTAAACCGATTTGAGGCAAAACCGGTTTTCGAAAAAACTGTTTACTTCGATTTCTTGACTAATGACCGGTTTTTAAAACCGGCATATTAAACCGTTTAAAAACCGGTTTTATGTATTTTTTAAAACCGGTTTTGGAACTTCTTCAAAATCTTTTTACAAGTTTTTTTAAATGAGTTATAAATCAGTTTTTTAAAATGATAGGTACTTTTATATTGTTAAACATTTATTAGTTTCAAAAGCAAATACATACTGATTATACTGTACAAAAAGCACATTGTGCGTTGGATATATTGTTTCCGAACACCTCCAGTGGACCCACAGAAAATGAAGTCGAAATTTATTTTAAAGAACCACAAATCTCAGAAAACATGAATCCACTACGCTGGTGGGATAACAATAAATATCGATTTCCATCTTTGGCTAACTTGGCAAAAAAATACCTATCAATACCAGCAACCTCAAGTTCATCTGAGAGAGTATTTTCCTCTGCCGGAAATAATATCACTGCAAAAAGAAACTGTTTTAAAGGAAATACTGCAAATATGTTAATATTTTTGCATGATAATTTAAAAAAATAAGACTTATTTCAGTTTCTTATGTAAGATTTTTCGTATAAAGATAAATCACTTTTTGTTTTTTAAACAATAATAAATGTTTATTTACTTTATTTCATTTTTTACTTCCTTTTTTACTATGTATAACATTAAAAAAATAACTCCCTTTTATAACTACCTAACATTTCAAAACGGTTTTGAAAAAAGTCTAAAACCGGTTTTGAAACTACTTTGAAAGATGTTTGAAACTGGTTTTAAAAACCGAATTTTGAAGCGGTTTTGATGCGGATTTTTGAACCGGTTTTCAAAAAATCGAATTTTACGGTTTTCGATTTCATCCAAAACCGCGGTTAACCGAAAACCGATTAATCGAATAATCGAAAAACCGACTCGTATTGCCAGCACTAGTTTTTTATAAACAGGTAGTGCGAAGGATGCCAGACTGTAAGGACAACTTTTTTTATTTTGCGCCATTTTCTTTTCTAAATACTACCTTATCACCTGCTTTGGACCTCTCATTTTCTTTTATCGACATTTTTTGTTTTTCTGAAATGACCGACTGGATATGTGTGTTGTCAAAGTTTTATCATTAAGTTTACTATCTAGTAATTTGGCGGATCATTCTCGCCATGATTCAGCCAGAGTGACTGAGAGTCTGAACTGAAAAGAATGAGGGGCACTCGGCATTGAGACTTCATGAATTACACTGCATGTTGTATTTTATTATTTTTAACGTAATTAATTAATTGTTTTAATTTTTAAATAAATGTGGTTGAAAATCTAGTCTCGTTATTAAATTTCTAACACATCAATCCAAATCCAAATACTAATATTCCTTGGTTAAAATTCTAGATTTTGAGTTTGTGCAATATTTCGCTGTGCTCTCAACATCCTATATGCTGACCACGTTGTGAATGTTTTTAAAGTTATTAATGAATCTAATTACCAATATTACCACCTGATTAATATTGAATTGAAATTGAAGCCGAATCATTAAAAAGAAAAATGAGAAATGGCCTATTTTACGTCTTGAATAAGTTAGATTATTTATTAAAAAACGAAAAATCTTCATCCATGTTTGGCTACTCTGTATTTCAGAATTAAAAACTCATCACCCAATCCAATTTTTGTACTGAAAAGACAGGTCGTTGATTAATTTTCTGCCAACTATTTTGTAATAAAATTCGTATTAATTAAATTAATAAAAATGTCAAATGTGACATTGCTGCTCTTTTCTTCCTACGCCTCTAATTTAAATGCTTTGTTCAATGACCTGTTTCAAAACAAAAGACTCTGTTATAAACTCGTTAATTGTCTACGAATGTTATAAAATAAATGTTTGATTAAAATTTTTTTGTCTGTGTAAATTGTTTTTAGTAGGGGAGTTCAGATCAAAGTGATATAAATTTATATCAATCAAGGTTGGCTATACAAAATTTGTTTTTTATGACTGACTACTAACTTAATTTAGATTCGAAAATCGTCGAGATATTACATAAGTTTTCCTTAGCTTTAAAATATCTAACATGTCCAGTGTTTTAATATGATACAGCAGCAACAATTGCCGATCGATGTGAAACTATCTTGTAGAAAGTCTCAGCCTTCTTGATTTCTATTTAGAATTTCATTGACACTCAGTATATTTTTTGCAGTTTTTATTTTAAACAATTTTACAATCGTTTACTTTTTAATAATTGTTTTACGTCACAAAATGTTAAAAAAATAATAATAAAGCTTATCTGGATATTAATTCATTCAATTTGGCCAATCTTTCAAGGTCCGATCAATTTCTTTAATTAGGAAGTATAGATAAAGGAGAGAAGTAATTTATGCATCAAGGTCGAATCGTTGCTAATTAATTAGATACTTGATTGTTTGCAGTTTTTAAAATTTCCCGTTATACTGTTACAGTGTGAAAAATGAAGCCATACACGTGTTAAATCCACTTACCAGGTCATAACCGAGATGAGTGTGATAGATAACTTAAGCTCGTTAAAATCTAATCACAAGAATAGTGTGATTTTTGTGAGATAATTTCTATAATTAAATATAATTTTGGTCGTCTGAATTGATTTTTAATGATAACTGAAACGCGCCCTTTGTACTATAATCACTATAATCTATGTAGGGCAAATCTAATTTACGGCATGTACCGTTGAGGATAGTGTAATGGTTTTATGTCAACAGCATGTCATTAGATGGTGACAGATTCGGTAAAAGTCATTAAAATGATTATTATAAGTATTAATTAAAAGAGGTTTAAAAATCAAGCAACCAAAGTAGGTTTTTCTTCATTTGGTGACGTAAAAATAAAAATCATGCATAAAGATTTTTTTGGACAATGTAGAAGAAAAAAAATAGTAAAATAAAAGTATTTAAATAGTAAAAGACTATTCCTTATATACCGGGTGAGTCTGCTAAAAGTGTTTCTTAACTTTTTTCAAAAACTAGTTATCACATCAACTTCAAAGTTTGGCATTAAAAACTTTGTTTTTTGCACTACGCAGGTGAATTTTTTCAAAATTTTTCTAATATTCCTTCTAATTAAAATTAATTATTTTGTTTAAAAAATCTAAATATTTCTAATTTTTAACATTATTCTAAAAAAAAAGATGTCAAGTATTATTTTGTGCAAAAAATATTAAAAAAAATGTAGATAATCCCAAAAAGTAACAACATTTATTTGATTCGTTAGACGCGTTTTGGTGCAGCATTGCTAAACTGATCCTGCCGTAACTCGACAATACCTACCCCTAGTGTCTTGGTACCACCAAGATTCCACCCACCCTTTTAGAAAAAAATGGCGTATTTAAGTTTGAAATGTATTGCTTCAGTGGTGGCTCTTATCTGTTATAATAGGGGTACCGATAAGTCACAGACATTAACAAATACAAAATTGGAAATATTTAGATTTTTTTGAACAAATTAATTAATATTAATTGGAAGGAATATTAGAAAAATTCTGAAAAAAATCACTTGTGTAGTGCAAAAACAAAGTTTTTAATGCCAAACTTTGAAGTTGATGTGATGACTAGTTTTGGAGAAAAGTTAAGAAACACTTTTAGCAGACTCACCCGGTATATTATGTAGTCGGGAGGGACAAGTGGGGCAATCCTACATGGGAGACCTGGGTCTAAGGTGTGGAAAGGGCAAAAACTGTTATTTTTTAATAACAGTTACTGAGGCCTATTCTGTATCATTCTGTTAAAAATAGCAGGTAGGTTAAAAATTTTATTTCTTACTACATCAATATATCCAAATATTATCTTAGTTATGGTAACCATTATGACATTCATAACTCCCTCGGGAGTTATAGAAGGGAGTTAAGAATTTTTAATTTTCCTAATTTGCATATTAAAAAGAGATACAAATATAGCGCTCTAAAGTTACAAAAAGAGAAGAAATGTTATTAAATAACAATTTTTGGCTTAAATTTCGGCTTTTTTTTGTAATTTATCTGGAATTTTACTATTTTTATTTATTTTTGCAATCGACAAATTCAGAAAAAAAAATTGTCAACAAATATTTTCCATAGCAATCATGCACAGTTAACTAAGTAAATCGTCCACAAAATTCTATTTATTCACAAAAAATACGTTAATTAAGTAAGAAATAAAATTATTTATGAATCACGTGAATTATTAGATGTTAATTACTTTGGGCAACTTACTGTCCCTCGGGCCTAACGGCCCTCTGGACAGTCGTTACCCTTGATAATTAACATCCTTATAATTCCCTTGATACATAAATAACTATTATTTTAAGCAATTATGTTAAGAAATTAACCGAATTTGCTAAAATTAACAGTGGAGGACAAGTTATTATCCAATAAAAGTTAATAGAAGTCTAGAAGAAAAGTTTAATAGATGTTATTTAGAAAATAACAACTTTGGTTAAAAAAATAAAAAAGCAGTTAATTTTTAACTTTTAATAGAATGCGGTACACAATAGCCTTCACTATTTGTTACTGTTATTTTATAATAACAGTTAAAATAGCTGTTATTTTGAAATTGTTATTTAGAAAAATACTTATATATTTAAATATAAAAAAAATCCGGTTAATTGTTACAAGTAATGGCAAAATCTGTTATTTTTTAGTAACAGTTACTACCTGCTACTGTTATTTTAAAATAACTTTAAAAAGATAGCTGTTACTTTTAATCTGAAAGTTTCAAACTGTTATTTTCAAATAGCTTTATCCTATTAACGCTTTTACAATAATGTTTATTTGAAATAACAGTTTAAGTTAGATACACAGTTAAGTCAGTAAATAGTGTTCCTTTTTTAAAGAATATTATGTAATTACTTAATAACAACTAGCCTAGCTTTATTGTGTTACCACATAATAATAGGTACTTGTTGTTTGCTTGAAAAACAATTATTTTTGAAATAACAGTTTAGACAAAGTTTTTTTTAAAGCGAAGTAACAGTCTGTTTTTCCCGAAAACTACTTTCCCTGATCTTCCTCGGAATATATCTCTTAAAATATTTCGATTATTATTAATGTGTAATTACATATCATTTTTTTTTGTTTTTAAAAATTCGTAGGTGTCTTCCTACGATTTTCTTGTTGATAATAGTAAGTGTCAGTTAACAATTTCATCAGTTGTTATTTGTTTAAGTGCGCTAAAAGTTCGTTAATTAATTTTTGTATAATGAAGATTGTTATATGGAGAAATATTTTTATCCAAAAATGGTTGAAAATGTTTCTGAAGGTAATAACAAAATTATGAAATTGTTTTGTAAATGTGTTTACACGAGGAAGTTTTGTCGGAATTGTAATTAATGTAATTATAAAGATTGTATGGTTTGAAATAGTAAACAAATTTTATCAACAGTTGTATTACGGATTTTCGTCTCGATCGGGAAATTTAAGTCGTAATTAATAGAAATCTTATCTGTTTTCAAATTTCTCATTAACTTTTGGTCCTTATTTCAAAGTTTCGGTTCTAATTAGATATTGTGAACAATTATTTCTATAAATAAAACTTATATTATCAATTCAGGTAAAATCCTTGAACAAGTCTATATTTTATTTCAAGTCTTGTGCCATTTTATTTTTAAATCAATATTTTTAACGACAAAACCTGTCTGTTACTTTTGTCCTTGTAAAGTTGTAAATCAGGAATGTTGATTTTTTGACCGGTCATTTAATTTTGGGAGAATTTTCCTGAGTCATGTTTAAAATTTTCGTGGGGGTGCTTTAAATTTTTTATCACTTGTTATCAGACTGATTCAATGATGTATTGTTCGACAGTAATAAATAAAATAAAAAGAGTTTTTGAAAATTTTAACCTTCGTGTTGTTTAAGTGGTTGTGTGATCTTGCATGCAAATAAATATTTAAGAAAAATCTGACGTGGCTTTTCAACGATAATTTCTTAAATCGATTTTAAATCACGAACTAAATCGAATTGTTGATTTGGGCAATTTTTATGATTGAAAGATTTTAAAAATGTAATTATCTAACTCGCAAAATTATAGGAAATGAAAGCTTTCAAGGTTGAATACTTGACTCTAGTTTTGATTCAACTTTTTATCTCATTGAAAATTATTGTTCTGTATTATTATGTAAAAAATTGCTTCGTTTTATTCTATCGATTGGGATTAAAGACACGTCAGAACTTTGTGCAAGCAAATTATCACAGAATTGTTAATTTGTTTGTACACAATATTCAATTTGAATTGAAATTTCTTGTAACCTGTCGAGGAAATAAGAATTTTATCAAATTTATTGGAATAAGATACAATTTGTCTATTCTGAATTGAAAAAGCAATCAGAAGACAAGATTTGTATAACAATTTAAAAATTTCTTAACACAGATATAGAGTTTATCTTTCGAGGCCATAGCCGAGTATACAAATAATAACTTTAGTCCTGAGCAGCACACTTCTTTAGCACCTACTTGAATTAGGATTTTTTTGCACGCTTGTTATTTTTAAATTATTTTATTACAATACAATTAATCTTTTTTAGCAGCCAATAAAATTTCCCATTTGCACATCTGGTCTAACTGTTGCATCATGTCAAATATGAAACACGAAACCAAATTCACATATTTATGTTAATAGTTCCAACGACCTTTGTTTATTATCGTTTAAAGAAATCTAATCCACGAAATAAATTTGTTACAATTTTTTTTCCCGCTTGAACTTTCTCCAAAAATGTCAGTTTTTAAGTTCTTTGTCCCACTATTACATAAACTCAAAAATATGTCTGTTATGAGAATAAAATAAAAAATTGGGATAGCTGCTGCAGTAGGTTGGAACATCGCCAAAGCTTTGCGTTCAATAGATGATACCTGCAAGTCGAAAAATCTTTTTCTGGATTGAAAATTTCGCAGTGACGATGTTTCGGTTTCTTAGTGTTACTTTCGGGTCCTTGTCGGTTAAAAATATCACGGTTTTTTGCTGTTTACATGTCTAATAATATTTTGAGAATATTTTGAACGTATTTGATGCTTGCAGTTATGATATAAGAACCGTCTACGTTTCAATTTAATGACGTATTATAAATCTGGAATAGGAGGATGATAGTGTGCCAACGAATTTTATTTAAACAGGAGTCTGCCAATTCAGGCTTGTGCCAGTTGGAATTTTATTGTTCGGTTTTGTTTACTTTCAAAAATAAAAAAGAACTTGTTTGTTAAAAGAAAAATTGCTGAATTTCATGGTCAAAGACATAGATTTTTGTGAATATTTAATTGTCTAGATTACAAGGCCGAAAATTTGAAATTTTGGGAGCTCTGTGTTGGCCATGACGAATGAAAGTAATTTTTTTTTTCAAATTAATTACATTAAAATAATGTTTTTTGTGTGAATTCTTTATGAAGTTTTTCGGGTGTGGAAACTGAGGAATTTAATAAATTAAAAACTTGTTAAAATCATAAAAACTTATACAAAAATTAGATTTAATTTTTTAGAGAGTTCAGTTCTTATTAAACATCAGAATTACAGTAAAACTTCGATAACACGAACAGTCACTTGTCACAAAAGATCGAGGAAGTAGAACAAGGAATTTGTATGCCTCATTGACAGTTCGACTTATCTAAGTTCTACTGTATAATATTTATTTATATTACTAGTGGGATAGAAGTATTATTACAGCACTACGAGTGGGATGATTTCAAATGACGAAGGCGTAGCCCACAAATGATATACAAAATTTTATCTATAAATGTCAAAAATTAAAATAAAGCTAATTTTATAATTTATTATTCAAAATCAAATACAAACGAAATTTATTACTATCGTAACCACTTAATTTTGTTATAAATAGTTGTCAAAAATTTTGCAAGAATAAAAATGAGTAATTCTGAGGCGGAAGAAATTCAGACAACTGCAGCTAATTAATTTCAGTTGTGTCTACAGTTATGTATTGTTGTATCAAGAGATATACGGCAAAGAGAGAGAGAGATACGAGAGAAACTGAAAATACAGACGACCAACTCGATATTTAAATGCAAACTGGTTCCATCATATTTGAATCATCGCTGATTTACTGTACCGTCTTTGATACATTACAGATATTTCGCAGGATTGGCTTTAAAAATATTTATATAAATAACATGGTTAATTTTTTTATAGAACAGAACCAAAAAACAAATAAAATGTACCCACAACAACTAGATACTGCCAACTCTGTTCAAGGGCACAGCTGCACTTCTGTAATCAATTAGTAACGAAATGTTGACATTAGTTGTCCAGTTGGACAATAATTAGTTATTTTACGCTTTGTTACATCGAAAACAAAGCTTGGTCGACTGGATTAAGAACAATTTAACGACTGTTTACATAGTTTTTACGACTATTTTATTTTTACGTCTTAATTGGCGTGTCCTATATCTTTTGATGCTAGAATATTATTGGGTATTTTTTATTATTAATTATTATTCGACTTAAAGTTGCCACTGCTTGGCTCGTATCACAATTAGTTTAAATAATTTTAATTCTGCAGTTGGGACTAAAAAAATTTATTTCATTTTTTTATGGAACAAAACGGTATTAAAAATTTAATAAAAATCGTTTTAACTTGGTAGTTGAAATTAGAAATGTTATTTTGTTTTTTCAATTAGTATTTTAATTTCTACTTCAAGTTTTATTGAATAAAGTGTAAATTCTAAAATTTTCCGAATTTACATAACCAGAAAGATGAAATCAGCTATATCAGAAAAAAGTTTTTAATCTAAACAACAACCTGTTGCTGTTTAAATTATTGAAAAACCAATTTTAGTATTCTGTAACTAATCTTGTTTGCATTAAATTTTTAGAGCAAAGTTGCATCCAGTTACGATTTGCTCCGCAAAGGCGTAAGACGTAACAGTTAAAAATTTTGGATTATCTTTCAGTAGTTTTCAGTTTTACTTCTTCTAGTTAAATGAAGATTATTTCTCTTTATTAACACTTTCAGTTTATCTGAAACGACCGATAATCTTGAAAATTGTGTTTTGATAGTTTCAGTGATGTTGAAATGTGGAAATTGGACACGAAATTCTCGTCAATCGAATAGATGTTGTCAATGTTTCATAGTGATAAACTATTTTGGAATTAAATGAAAAACGAAAAATTAGGCTATACCGGGTGTAAACGAAATTAGGCTCACCCCATTTTTTAATAGTATTTTTTAAAATAGAAAAACGAAACTTAGGAAACCTGTTATGTTAGAAAATCTCCATTAATTGAATAAAAAATAAACTTTTTATCACTTCCGGTTTTACCGGAAACGACCGTAACTTTGGATTTTTAAATAGAACACTATACATATTTTTGTATTTTTGGAATCTACATTAAATTCTGAGTGTAATAGACTACTTTTTATAACTTTTCGAAAAATATTTTTTTTTTGTAATTTTTGTTTTTTTATCTAGGAAGCTGTGATGGTTAAAAAATAGTTTTAAATAATGTAAGCAACCATTAAAAAATAAAAGCTGTATTATAAATGCTCTAGATTAGAAAATACAAGACTTTTAATTAAATGAAATTAGTTTTTCTGGCTTAACTATTTTTTTTCAAATGGAACAATAGTGGCTCATCCGACTCTTTAAATTCATTTTTTTTGTGAATTTAAAGATACCAAAATTTAAAAAATCCATTTACCACTTTTTGTAATATTTACAAAAACAGTTTAAAAAAAATAGAAAATGTAACAGACGTAATGGTTTATTACGTCGTAACTCATTTATTGTGAAAAGAAATTTTATAATACACATTGGTGCTATTATTATTAGATTAATTAAATATGGAATTAAAAAAAGTTTTCGATGAAAATTTTATTGTTACAGCAAATGTTCGAAATGTCCTCCGTTTTCTTCCTGACATTTTTGAACGCGATTTATAGTTTCTGTGATAACGTTTTGCAATTGTTCAGCAGTAATTTGTGCAATACTGTGTCTCAATCTGGTTTCTAGATCTTGACGATCTTGAACAGGAATTCTGTATACTTCATTTTTAATATGACCCCACAAAAAAAAATCTAGCGGAGTTAGGTCAGGAGATCTAGCGGGCCACCTAACAGGGCCATTAGTACCAATCCAACTATTTTCAAAATTGTGGTTCAGATATTCAACGACTGGTCTATAATTGTGAGATGGTGCTCCACCTTGCTGACAATATAATCTTCCAAACACATTTACTGGTAAGTCGTCTATAAATTCTTCTATTTCGTTTTGGAGTAACTCTAAATATCTTTGTCCAGTCAGATGTCCATCAAAAATAATGGGTCCAATAAGTCGTTGTCCAACAATACCCATCCAAACATTAAAACCAAAACGCTCTTGAAAATTATTTTCTCTTAAAAGATGGGGATTTCTTTGAGCCCAGTAACGTGTATTATTTCTGTTAAAAACGCCATTATTAGTGAAACGACTCTCATCAGTATAAAAGATGCAACTAGGAAACAATGGATCTTCACCCATTTGCTCCAAAAAAAGTTACAGTAATTCAATCGTCTTTCATCATCGTTTTCATGGAGATGTTGGTGTAAACTGTATTTAAAAGAACGGTATCTATGTTTTTTTAAAATCTTCCATACTGACTGATGACTTATATCGCAGTCCGTGGCAATTTCTCGCAAAGATTTAGTTGGGTGCATATTTACCCACGCTAAAACAGCAATCTCTGTGTCTTCATCGACAATAAAATTTTCTTCAACGTAATCAGGCCTTTCTCTAAATTTTTTCACAAGGTTGCTAAAATAATGACGTGATGGGTGACGTCTGTTGGGATACCGATTTCGATAAACCATTGCTGCTTGAACAGAATTTTTCCTACACTCTCCATAAACAAGCAGCATATCAACTCTTTCATTTTTTGAATACACTGGCATTTTGACAATATGTTTACACAGACAACAAAATGAAAAATACGGCCGTTAAGCTTAAACTGTTACTTTAGTCAAATTTTGACGTTAGTGCACAGCTTGCTTAAATTTTTTTTCAGTAAACATTTTCGGAGTTTTTCTCTAAATTGTTTTTGTAAATATTACAAAAAGTGGTGAATGGATTTTTTAAATTTTGGTATCTTTAAATTCACTAAAAAAAATGAATTTAAAGAGTCGGATGAGCCACTATTGTTCCATTTGAAAAAAAATAGTTAAGCCGAAAAAACTAATTTCATTTAATTAAAAGTCTTGTATTTTCTAATCTAGAGCATTTATAATACAGCTTTTATTTTTTAATGGTTGCTTACATTATTTAAAACTATTTTTTAACCATCACAGCTTTCTAGATAAAAAAACAAAAATTACAAAAAAATAAATTTATTTTTCGAAAAGTTATAAAAAGTAGTCTATTACACTCAGAATTTAATGTAGATTCCAAAAATACAAAAATATGTATAGTGTTCTATTTAAAAATCCAAAGTTACGGTCGTTTCCGGTAAAACCGGAAGTGATAAAAAGTTTATTTTTTATTCAATTAATGGAGATTTTCTAACATAATAGGTTTCCTAAGTTTCGTTTTTCTATTTTAAAAAATACTATTAAAAAATGGGGTGAGCCTAATTTCGTTTACACCCGGTATATTGACACTGTTGACAAAATTAGTAATGTGACTTATTAAAAGGCGGAACATTTGCAACCCTTACTTTAAAGGACAATAATTTATGATTACTCTATATAATTGTTAATAAAAAGCTAATTATACTGAGAATTTGGGGACATGTCTCTAGTTTGTGTTCTGCTTCATAGCGTAGGGGGTTGTTCAAGACTATTCAAACATTCCATTAAATTGTTTGATGGGGTCGATGGGTGAAATACCGTATGATAATGGTTTTCATATCAAAATTTTTATCTCACAAATTGATGATTTATGAAATTAGAGTTTTGAAAAAACTGTTTTTACAGACTATCGTTGTAATTTCAAGTGCAGAAATAATGAGGAAGGAAGAAGCTAGGTTAAAAAACAAATTATTTCGTTTAATAGTGGTTTACCATTAAAATTCCCTATGATTAGATATAATAACATTCGCTGCGAAAAATTTGTTTACGTTTGATAATGACAAATCGAGTAAACAGAAAAGTTTGTTAAAATGGTATGAGGTGAAGGTTTCGTTTATATAATTAGTGAAACCAGTTAATCAAATTCTAGACCTACCTCTAACTACATTTATTTAACACAGTTCAAGGTTAATAATAAAAATCAAGACTTTTCTCGAATTGTCTAAATCAATTTCAGTATTTCATATTTTCATTGCTTGATTAATCTGTCATATATTTTCCCAACAAAGATATTGATGGATCTTTTCTTCTACTTGAAACATTAATAATATATTTTTCTGAAACTTTTCTTCGAGATTGGAATGGAAAGGAAGTAATTGCAACAGAGAAAGCTTGCCGTTTACGGAAGATAAGTACCGTTTTAAGCACCTTGAAAGTCGTCACAATACGTGATCATCTCCTCGTTGCATCTTAAAAAAAATTTCAGCTTAGTATAACAAGAACTGATGGCTCAAGATTCTAAGCAGACAGTGATATTTTGTAAAAATCAAGGTTTCCAATTACTACATTTAGGTACTAGAGAAGTTCAAGTACCCTAATGTATTTTTAATTACTACTAGAAAAGGTATGAAAAGTGTGTCGCCCCACCTATCCCTTGTTCTCAGTGGATTCATTATTTTTCGATTAAGTGCAAACATGACCTAATTTTGTCGTGATAGTAGTGCGCTTGCTAAATCCCGAGTGGGATCCTTGATACGATAAAATATGTCCTGCTGGTGTAGGATGTCTGTGTTCAAAGCGAGATGACAATTGTCTGAAAGGTTTTTGTGCCTTAAATGGTGTTCTACCTTTTCGGGTGAATTATTATGTTTGGGGATGACTTACGATGGATTTATGATGTGATGATGATGGCGATTTCTTGATCGAATTTACGACCGGTTAGAGCGATTTTTGACGAGAGTGATTAGGTTTGGATAATAGGGTTATCGAGCTGTTATGAGGTTGATAAAAATGCGGATTGTGAGCTAGTTGCTTGGATAAGTGTCAACACTGTCAACCTTGTGCTTCTTTTTTACTACAATATGCAATATTGGTGTTTAATGTAAGTTAAATATCGTAAAATAAACTCATTTTATTATTAGGAAAAAAATTACGTTTTAAAAAGCAAGTTTGTAGCACGAGTCTAAGTTTTTAAAACGAGCAGCGTAGTATAATGTATAATTTGTCTGTAAATGCTTAAATTTTGTAATGCGATAGAGGCAATTAATGAATTACTAATAGATGTTTTTGGGCTTTAATTAGAGATAAAGAAACGCAACCCTTTCAACGTTGCCTCAAGGGTCTAGCTGGTCGCTTCGTTAACAATAGAGTACACTTCTATTTACAAAAACTCTTGTTGAATTATTCGTAAACTAGTCAAAACTATAAAATTCAAGCATTTTTGAACAAATTATAATTATTATAAACATGAATAACAAGAATATTAATTTAGTAATTGATAACAAAGCAAAAAAGGTTTTTTACGTCTACAACTGTAGAGTGTATTATTGTTTTGGGGCTCCTATTGACGTTGCGACATTTTTTTTTCTCGATCTTGTTAAAATTGTGTTAAGTTTCATTATAAAACGGACGTGGAAGCGGAAACAAAAGAAGATTTTGGACTAATTCAAAAAAACTGCGACTGAAAGAGCAAGAAGAATAAGAAGAACTACGAAAAATAAAGGTAAAAAGAAAGATTAGAAGACAAGAAAAATATTTAAAAAAAAAACTTAAAAATCAACGATTGTTAGAAAAACAAAAACTATCTTCAAAAATGACGTTTACAAAATTTATTGAATGATATTTTAATTCTAAAAGAACAAGAAATATTTAAACAACTTCCAAAACAACGTTAAAAAAAAGAATAAGAAAAATTATTATAATTGAAAAAAAAAAGAACTTAAAAAACTGAAAGAAAAAAAAAGTAACTTTCAGTATTTTTTAAATAAATCTTGAAAAACGTCCATTGAATGAAAGAGAACACAATACTATTAAAAGAGGAACAAAATCTGTACTCAAAATAAAAAGGAAAGAAAAGAAGACTCTAGAAGAATAAAAAAGTGTTTTTAAGCAACTAAACAACAAACAAAATGACAAATGGAAAGAAAAGAGAGATAAAAAATTTAAATAATAATGAAACGAAGACTGAAGGAGAAAGAATAACAATAAAAATGCTGAGATAGAGATAAAGAATAGAAGTTTTTGAAAAATTTGTTTGGTTATTTAATTTACAAAATGTTAAAGTAACGCGTTTTAAACTGAAATCTCCCGCGATTGCCAACAGCAGAGCAAGAAAATTTGAGTTGGCAATTCTGCTAGGTGCGGCCATTGCGATGAATAAAGGATGCTAGAGAACAACAGAATTTTCTCAGATTGACAGAGAGTACCAATGATTTTCACTGATTACTAATAGGTACATTACAATTTTTTTTGAATCTTTATGATTACCAAAGAATCGAATTGGCAATGCCAAAAACTCCAAAAGGAAAGAGTATCACTAGATTATCATTTGAAAAACCTTTTGATTATCGAAAGACTGTAATTGAATTAGCAGTATTTTGCAAAAATTCGGATTAGTTAGAGATTATTGTTTTGATTTCCACCGATTTACAAAAAACTACCAAAGATTTCAACTGAATACCAAAGATGCATTTCAATATGCTATAAATTCCTTGGACTACCAAAGAATACCCATAAACTTATTATACCATAAAGCCTAAAATAAAAAAATATTATTAGATTATCACTGGAATTACCTTTTGATTACTGAAAGACTATGCCATCAGAAAGGCAAAATTTTCGAAGATTACCACAAGAAAATTTGATGATCTACAGATTACGTAGTGATTAGCGAATGATTTTACATTTTTTAAAATGATTGTGGTTTTATTTTGAAATTAAAACTTTTTTTGATGAATTAATGGTGATTTTGTAAACCTTTTTTCTTGTAATTACTGTTTTAATGTTTTAAAAAAGCAAAATCATGTAAAAATAGACAGTCAAATCTGTATTAATATTGACAGATAGTTGTGTCATATTTTATGTGTAACAAACAGTGTTTATTTATCTTCACATTTTCGTCACAATGAATTATTTTTACTTGTTTATTTAAAAATACGAACAAAACATAATTGTCTTGAAAACACAGCAGTTGACACAACTTTCTTGTGTTATCACGTTATCAGCATATTTTAACAGAATAGTTTCAATAAAATTACAAAGTACGTGTGGTATTTAAGCAAGAGGATCGTATTAGTTATTTAACCAACAAGTTTGTTAATAAAGCCGATTAATAATTGATCGAAGCGAACGAGTTAATAGATGTTGAGATTATTAATCGTCTATTAACAAAGCGTTGATTACAATGTCTTTCTGTTTCTCACATCACAATAAACTTGAAAAACTTTATTCTAAAATTTTTCAACTTGCCTTTCTCAATTAACACATTATTTTCTGTTACCTGGCTACAAAACACCCAAACAAATTTTTCAGTTGTCATTAATGTGATCAGACCTCACATTTCCTTATAACCAGGTATTTACTAAAATGAACTTACAATATAAATTATGATAATATCAAGTTTCTTTTAATAAGACATTTATTTTGAAACATACCGTTTTTATACATTTTTTATGATTATAACAGTTTATAAATGTCAAAATTTTGGTTTGTATGGTTGGTAGTAACAGGTTGTTAAAAGGGGTGGTTAACCAACATTTTTGAATGGCTTGGAGTGGATTAATAACCCTCATATGTCAACGAGCAATAGAAAAACAAAATAATGTTGTAGTAAAAATATGTATATTTTGACAGTATTTTTACAAAAATTGTGAAAACTCTAGTAATTTAAATAAATTATCGTGGTATTTCTAAAGTTAAAAATTCGAATGCAATAATTTTGATAAAAATAATATTTGTTTGCTTTGTATTATCGTCACGACTTTTCTGATAAAGAAAATTGTTTAAAATACCAAAATCACGATTTCTATTCTATTCAGTTGCATGTAGAAGATGGTGAATAGGTTAGATCTGTGTTATCTACACAAATAAATAATAATTTAAGTGATTCATGTTTAAGTAGGTTGTCTATTGTTGAATTGTCCTAATATGGATGAAGCAATGCTCTACTTTTGTTGATTCATTAAGCGTTGGAGTAAAAATTTCTAGAAGATTAATAGTGACAATTGATTGCACAATTTTACTAAAATTAGCCTAAGGTTAGTGAAATGATCGAAATTATTTTGCGGTGTCAATTTGTCGACGTCCAAACAACGAAGGAAAATAAACTGCAGTGAGTTAAACGAACTTGAAATCCCTGACCCACTAGCTGTTACTTTACACCGAGTTGAAACAATAATCGAAAAAAGAAAAAAAGATTTATTCGGCTTGATTACCTTTCGAAACATCTCTAATTGAAGCAATTCTTTTGTTTCAGACGATGATTAATATGGCATTCTGCTGGCTCATCCTCATCGGTACAGCAGTTCAAAAGTTGGTGTTTGGGGAATTACGAGTCTCTGAACAGCAACATCTTAAAGATAAATTTTGGAATTTTGTTTTTTATAAATTTATTTTCGTTTTTGGAATTATTAATGTTCAGTACATTGATGAGGTGTTGTTGTGGTGCTCGTGGTTTTCCCTTTTGGGATTCCTTCATCTTCTTTCTCAACTCAGCAAAGACAGATTTGAATATGTAAGATTGTGATTTTTTTTTGTAGTTTAGGTGAGTAAAAATATTTGTTTACAGCTGTCGTTTTCGCCCACTACACCGTTATGGAGTCACGTGAAACTTTTGGCCTTATTGGGTGCCATTTTCGCACTGTCAGGTTTCATGCTGTTGGTGGCAGTCTTTGTGGGATTCTTTGGGGGATTTAATACATTTGCTTTCATGTCTGCTGAGGTATGTAATTTCTTAGGTGTATGCATCTTTTATAGCGTATACGACGCCGGCTGCAACGAACGTCAACTCTAAAGCGAAGGGGCGGCAATAATTTACCTAATCTATCTACATTATGAGATTTTACCTTCAAATTTAAAAAAATATAAACAGCGTGAGTCTGTTAAAAGTAAATCTTGGCTTTTCTCAAGAAGTAGTTATCACACCGACTTCTTGGTTTGCTATTAAAAACTTTGTTTTTTTCTCTATACATCTGAATTTTTTTGGAATTTTTCTAATATTCCTTCTAATCAATATTAATTAATTAATATTAATTTGTTCAAAAAAATATAAAATTTACATTATTGCTAATGACGTTCTAAATGAAACGATGTTGAAATATCGTTTTGCAAAAAAATATTTCAAAAAAATTGTAGTTAACCGCAAAAAATAATAAAGTTTATTCGTTTTGTAAGACCTATTTTGAAGCAGCATTGTCAGGTTACTCGACAATAGGTTGGACATCTACCCTTCAGCTTCTTTGTCTCGCCCACTCTCTTGCGAATAATGGCGTATTAATGTATAAAACTTTAAAAAATGAAAAAGATGAATTTGTTTTTGTTTGTCAATTTACTGACAATACTTACCTACACAGGAAAAAAATTGGGTGAAAACCGATTAGCTGTCATCTTCAGTAAAAATTTTAACTCATGACATCGAGTAAATACACTATTTTTTTCAAGAAAATGGGTGGGTCAAAGAAGTTAAAGGGTAGGTTTCCACCTCATTGTGGAGTAACGGCAATGCTGCACCAAAGGTCTTACAAAACGAATAAACTTTATTATTTTTTTGCGGTTATCTACAATTTTTTTTTGAAAAATTTTTTTTAAAACATTAGAAATAATGTAAATTTTATATTTTTTTCAATGAATTAATATCAATTAATTAATATTCATTAGAAGGAATAGTAGAAAAATTCTGAAAAAAATCAGATGAATAGAGAAAAAAACAAAGTTTTTTAGTTTTTGAGAAAAATTAAGATATACTTTTAACAGACCCAGCCTATAGACATATATAGGGTGTCTCCCGCGCTATTTTTGAGAACTGAAATTTTGAAATGACACAAAAATTTTAAACAATCTGTCTAACTGAAACATTTTAAAAATGGCAGCATTTTGTTTTTCCAAAAGTTGTTAGTAAATTTGTATTTTAAATGGAGTGATAATATACTTTTAATATTTTTTTATGAATTATACATAAAATCGATGACTTGATAAGATAAAAAGATAAAGAGGAAACACAGATTTTGTTTTAAAAGATTTTGTAATTGGCGTGGCCGTTAATAAAACATTATTATTATTATTATAAAAAATTTACCTTAATACGATAACGTTTTGAACCGGAATTTGCCCTTTCGCAAGACTTCAGCATTTTTTTTTGTACTCATAAATGTTATATAAATTAGATAAATTAAAAGCTTATTCTAGAAAAATCGCTTGAAAGTGAATTTCATCAGTTTTGATAAAAAAAAAATGTTATTTTTTTGCTTTTTTGCGTAAATTATGATTATGAAGTAGTTTTTTTTTTAGAGAAATACACGGACTGTCTGTTTTAGTAGTATATTATAAAAAAATGAATAATTTATGATAGGGCTTTTGCAAAAATCAAAAATATACGATAGGGCCTTTTTCCGGCGGATTTTGTCCTACTTAGAAATGTAAGCTTTGAGCAATTTCAACTTTGAACTTCGAAATTCTCGCAAATTCCTTTTTTAAGCGCTTTTTGCAGCCCTAAGCCCTCTATCACTTTAGAAATTTAATTGGGCATTTGTTACAATTTTTAATATGGATTTTTTTTAAGGAAAAATTATTCTTAAATGTACTAAACTGTTTTTTTTTGTTAATAATGATAATAATGAATGTTTAGTCACATAAAAGTTTCGCAAAATTTAACTGTGGTAAACGTAGGTGTTGATTGCAACATTTTATTTTTAGTTTACACAGATTTGTGTCAATAACGAAGTTTTCGACCATCTCAAAATAAGAAACAAATATATATTCGTCTGTATTTTGGTTTAAAATTATTTATTACCAGTTCTAGTTTGTAAACATAAATTTACATAGAGATATGTGTAGGTGAGTCAAGCAATTAAAACATGATTCATTCCTGTTTTCTTATTAACTTAGAAGTTTTTAAAAATAATTTACAATTGTTTCAATAAATCAAAAATGAGATCATTGACGTCAATCAGAAACGCAAAACGTTTATTTAAAATTATTGATGTGTGATATTAAATCGATCGAGAAGCAAAATTACTTGAGGCTATTATTACATAAAAGAAAAAAATGTTTATAATTTGATCAAATGCACCAAAATGTATTCCAAAAAAATATTTAAAAATGTTATTGTTGTTCATTAACAGCCCATTTCAGTTCACGTACATTTTTTTATAATATCTGGTTGTTAAAGGATTATTCATTAGCAAGTAAACAACCTTTTAAATGTCGTAACAGGGCGTTAAAAGCCTATTTGCTATCGATGAGGAAAAAAAAAATCTCGATAACAACACAAAAAATCTTTTTTAGGTTTTTTGATAATTTTTACGTGATATTTTTCTTTAGGCGATCTATAGCCTCAATAAAATTTTAATTTATTTATGAATAATTTACACCCTTGTGACAATAATTGTTTTCACACGTTTTTGTTTCATCTAATCCTTATCGTATATTTTTTTCCATCAATAATTGATCCACTTTAATCCGGTTCTGTTAGGAATTAATAAATTTGCTCGTGATGTTACTCCTATTTTTATCATCTTTGTTTTTTTTTTGCAGGTTGTTTTGTTAAGTATTCGAACTCTGCATGTGATAATCCGTTACGCCTTGCATTTGTATGATATGCGACAAGAAGGCTCATCTTCGGTCAGTACAAATGAAGAAAATCGTGTTTGGGAAAAACGCGGTCCTATTGCTTATTACACGGAATTGTGTTTTGAACTGACAGCTTTAATAATAGATTTTATCCATCATCTTCACATGTTGGTTTGGAGTAATATTTTTCTTTCAATGGCTAGTCTTGTTATTTGTATGCAATTGCGATATTTATTCCATGAAATACAGAGACGGTATAAAAAACACAGAAATTATCTCTGGGTCAGAAATCATCTCGAGCAAAAGTATGTCTATAAAAATAGTTGCATTTCTTTGAATTTTGTAATTCTAGTTATCCAATGGCATCATCTGAAGAACTTGTGGAAAATTCCGATAATTGCGCCATCTGTTGGGAGAAAATGGAATCGGCAAGGAAGTTGCCTTGCACTCATTTGTTTCACAAGTAAATAATAAATAACCACGAAGTAAAATAGTAGAAAGGAGTATTCGCTTACCGGCCAGGACCCACATATAAATATCTAAAAGAGAGAGAAATAGAGCATCACCTGCTTAACCTGCCGCTGCGCTTTGAATTATCAAATCGGGTTGCTTCACTCTTTTTCATCTTTAAACATATCTCGAGTCTAAACAAACTCCCTGATTTTTTTTTACACAAAATTTGATTCTCAACAACTATTGGATCTTTCTCTTTAGTTCAGGCAAATAAGCGGTTGGCCCTGACAGTGAATAGTCCTGTGCTATGACAATTTGTTTGTGATAACAATACCCAACAAAATTTCTTACTTTGGTCTCTTTTTAGCACGTGTCTGTTGTCTTGGCTTGAACAGGACACTTCATGTCCCACTTGTCGCTTAGCCCTTAACATCCAGACTCCTTCAACTTCACGAATCGACCCTCCAGATCTTCAAGTCGATGCTCCTCAGCCTCAGCGGCGTCAACTCAACCATTTTTTCCATTTCGATGGTACTTATAAAAATCTTGAAATTTTCTTTAGTGTTATTTTTTTTTTCTTTAGGTTCCAGATACGTCTCTTGGTTGCCGAGTTTTTCAGTGGAGGTAAGTCACGCCCAACTTATGCGTCAAGATAATGTTCCGGCCTCCAATTCTCAATTGGATGCAATGGCACGTCAAGTCCAACAATTATTTCCGCATATTCCTATTTCGACAATTATTAATGATTTGAGAGTGACAAGGTCGGTAGAAATTACGATTGAGAATGTTTTGGATGGAAGGTTGGTAGCACCGGCTATGTATAGAGAACCGGAAGTTGTACCAGCGAATAGGGCGATGTCAGTATGGCAGGATAGCTGTGATATTGACACGCAGCAGAGGAATTGGGATGAGATCAGTATGGATGCAGTTGAGACGTAAGTAAATAGTATACTACACACTTATGAGCTAATTTCAAGTTGAGATACCTCCGGTAGTATCCCAAATATTAATATTTTTTTATGGTAACAACCAATTACAGCTCCGAATTCTTTTAATATTGACTTGAATATAATATTACTTTCCTAGACAGCGACTTACTAGCGGCTAATCACTGTATACCTAGCGCATACTTTGTGATATCAACCTACCTTCAACATTTTAACTCTTCAATTAATGACCATTTGGTACTAGGAAAGAAAAACAATTCCACATATTTGTCCAAACTACTAAAAAAACTTTATTAACGTCAAAATTTTTTAACTTAATAACTAATAAAAAATAAAAATATTTCCATAGAAGTGGTAAAATTGTGGGTCTGCAATTGGTAAACAAGTAAATTAACAAAAAAACTATTCTTAAAATTTAACTTACAATACACAAATTTAATAGTGCAGTTCCCTTTTAATTATCCTAGTTCTCCTAGTTGCCAAATATTTGCCAAAATCCGGATATTTGCGACTGACTTCTTTAATTAGATCAATTGAAGTTTCAATAAGTGCTCCATAATTCAAAAGTAGTTCAATTGTTCGAAAATCATTGTTTTTTAAAGCAAAATCAAGTGCTTTTTGTCCTGAAAAGTCGGATTTGTTCACATCAGCTCCTCTTTCAACTAGATTTTTAACTATCGAAAAATTTTGTTGTTTCACAGCTGTCATTAGTGGAGTGCATCCTCCACAGTCATTGTAATTAACAGCAGCCCCATTTTCTATCAGAAGATTGACGATTTGCAGATTTCGTTTATTAATTGCATGCATTAAGGGATTATTTCCGGTTTCATCACATAAATTAACATCAGCACCTTTTTCTATAATGAATTTTATCAAGTTGATATTGCCGTTTTCTAGAGCTTCCATTAGACCAGAATGTAGGGTAAAATGGGCATAATTGGCTAAAAGGAGTTCAATCATATCAGAATTTTCCATGTGTACTGCCCAAGCTAATGGTGTATAACCATTTTTGTCAGGATTACAAGTATTTGCACCCTTTTCTATCAAAAATTTCGCATAATGCAATTCGTTGTTTATAATACATGTAATTAAGGGTGTTATACCCTCAGAGTTGGGTACATTAGGGTCAGCACCACGAGCAATAAGAAGTTTTATTATTCCAAATTTGTGTTGACTTATTGCGAATATCAATGCCGTTTCGCCTCTGTATAATGCGTTTATATCTGATTCTTCAGTAAAGGTTTTTATGGTTTCTAAATCGTTTGATGATATAGCACTTCGCAGAGACTGCAGTTTAAAAAAATACAACTAATTTGGTGCATTTCAAATTTTGAGACACTCAAAAATGAGTATTAAAGCGTTTAGGGGGGCTATCAGAATGGACTATACTTACTAGATTATATTTAAACAGTTTCTTCATTTTTGGCCCGTGTTTAACACTTTAGGATATACAAAAACTAATTTAAATTAACCTAATTAACACAAAATGGCGACAAAAACAAAATTTAGTTTAAAATATTTGACAGAATCGGCACCAACTTAATAGCCAGAAAAGTAAAAATTACTAGGATGACGAATGACCTCACTGAAATATACTCCATTCTTCTCCATTCTTTATTTATATGCCGTTGTCTGTCTCCTTTCAACACATAGCTATAATTATGTGTTGAACAGAGACAGACAACGGTATTATTTGTTTTGTTCTACAACGTTTATATGGGTGTCTGTGTACAATGTTTATATAAGTATTAAAATAGTGTCAATTATTGTTATATTTCTCGGTTTCAGGGAAGATACAAGCAACTTGGGGAGTAGATTTTCGAAATCATCGTCAGAGCGAGAGAAGATCCTTCACAGACGCAAAGAGAATTTGATTCAAAGTGCGAGAAAAAAATACATCGAGAAGCAGAAAGCTGCGGCTGCTGCAAAAGTTGAGCTTCAAAGTTGAAGTATTTGTATAATTTTCGGTGAAAAGTCTGTCTGACAAAGTTGTCCCAGATGTAACAAATTGTTAAAGTGTACATTGAAGATATCTTGCAGTTAAAACTGCTATATTTAGATATTAATACTAAATGTCTAGATAAAATTATATAAAAAATCGATTATGAATTGTTTTGCAGGATTGTCAATTGTTTTATTTTCGAACGGAAAGGCTCAAGTGAGGAATGTGTTGTTTTAAAAAAGTAAATTTAAAGACAAATCAATTTTTCGTTAGATTTGCAAGTTTGTATGAAATGTTATAAATTATTATAGATTTAAGGTATTTATTAGTGCGAAATTGAATTGACGTCGATTAGTCATTTTCCGAGTGATAAAATTTGTTGTTTTATTGGAATTGTTTTTATTTTGTTGTTTTTTTTAATGAACTAATGTTCCTTAGCTGTCAGTTAGAGCTAGTCTCACCATACGAAACTGGTGACCTCGCCCTTCTCTGGATGAAAAAAATCTTTGGTCAGATTGCACTTTTTTTCTAGTGTATATTGTGATAAAAGACTGACTTTTGGTATTTCCGTGTGATACTTTCACTTTATTTTTGTGTTAGTTTGTAGGAATGATTCGTGCTTTATTTTGCTATGTTTTAATTTTTTTGTGTTTACTTACACTCTATTTTATTACAGTCTGAAACGTCCGGCCTGAATTTTTGTGTATAATAAATATGCTCAGAATAAATTCGGGGATATCTCACAGATTGAACATGTATTTTATATTATTGGGATAAGTGCATGTTCTTTATTATACATAGAACTGTCTAGTTATATTTCGATATAGGAAATACGTAATTGCCATGCAAACATATTGTGTGCCAGATATCTAAGGGCCAAAGTTGTATATCAGATACTTATTTCGTCGTACTTACGTGTCCTGTCAATCTCCTAATCTTTGTTATTGTGCTTAGTATTGCTGTAATAAATTATTTAAAAGATTTACTTTATTTAACCTTCTTTCTTAGCGACATCTGGTGAGCCCGTTTCAACTACTGAAAAGCATACTTTTTGTCTATTATTTATCTTTTACACAGTTGATTTCAGGATTGGAAGCACAAATCCAAAGAGTTTTGAGTCATATATTCCTATAAAATAATTACAAATATTATAAAACTCCATTAAGGAAAAATGCAATCATTATATAATATCTGCCAAATATACACATATTATAAGCCTTAACTGTAAAAAAACTTAGATATGACTAGACAATGGACGTTTTAAAATTAATAAAAAATAGATTAACACCTGTCATTCTTAATAGCTGGGTTAAGATCACTGAAATATGCGTGGGCCATAGCATCATCTGCTGACATCCTTCCCATGGGGTTACAAACTAACAATCTTTGTAAAAGATCTCTACCCCTGTTTCCTAATTTAGGCACAACCTGAAATAAAAATAATCAAGTTGGTTGTGAAATAACGTAATAAATTAAATTTTGACAAACGCACACAACAAACTTTGAAGAGGTTGTGTTGAGATTATGTAATTGTTTTGTTTGGAATCAAGCAGCTGTTTCCTAGGAAATTCCGTCAAGCTTGGGGGGTCTATTGAGAGAGAAGTTTGATTAAGACCAATAAGTGATGAAGCTCATAGTTTGTATCTATCGTGAGTGACAAATACTGACTATGATATCCACTATTCATTGGTACTAATCGAAGTTCTCTCTCATTTGGGCTAGAATCATTTTTTTTACCTGAGAGAGACTCATATTAGGCTGATAGAGGGGAAACGGCTTATAATCTGGAAGTTGCGACATTCCACTCCATGTCTCCTCAGTTGGAGTCCCCAACAACTTAAAAATCCTTCTCAATTGGTCATCTACGTCCGACCCTGGGAATAACGGCCGCCCTACAAGCTTATTTAGCCCCAAACTTAGTAAATTGTTTGACCTACCTGCATTTGCCAATTCTGCAAAAATGCACCCCGCTGACCACATATCAATAGACGTGGTGTACAGTTTAGCCCCGAATAAGACATCGGGGGGTCTGTACCACAGAGTGACCACTTCAGCTGAATAACACTTGACTGGAATCCCAAAAGCCCTAGCTAAACCAAAATCAGCTAATTTCAGTTCGCCGTTTTTGTTGATTAGCAAGTTTTGTGGTTTCAGGTCTCTGTGTAGGACATTGTGGCTGTGGCAGAAAGCCAGACCTCTTAGTAACTGATACATGAAAGACTTAACTACATCTAGGTCAATATCACCGTTTAAGCTATCAAAGTACTTCTTGAGATCTTGATCGCAATGTTCAAAAACAAGAGTTAATTTTTTATCACTGTGTAAGACGTCGTAGAGTCTCACGATGTTTTTGTGTTTGAGTTCTTTGAGTAAGCAAATTTCGCGAAGGGCTGATGACGGGACACCTTCATCGTCGTCGTCTAACCGGACCCTTTTCAGGGCTACAATCTCGTGGGTTTCGCGGTTTTTTGCCTTGAAGACGGTGCCGTAAGTGCCTTCGCCGATTTTTTCCAACTTTTCATACTTCTGCATCGTAGTTTCACTAAAATATTAATCTTCCGCACAAATTTTAGGTTATGTTTTCATTTCAAAGTTTGACAGTTAATTTGACATTGGGAGTTTTATTCCAGCACATTGGCAAAGCTGTATTATTTTATTTTTACTATTTTTGCGTCAACTAGTAAAAAAGTAACAATAAAAAAACTTGATTTCAACTTAAATGTATTATTTTAACGTATTTTTCTTGTCTAACCTGTAAAAATTAGCTTAAAACAATTAAAAACCAATCAGGTTTTAGGGTGTTTAGATTTAGAAGTTACGTTGGCAATTGGTAGCACTGCACCACTTGTCAAAGTTGACAGCGTGTCAATTTTTTTAACCAAAATTCTGTTTTTTGTTAAATTACACAATTTAAAATGCCGCAAGTGTCGTCAGTTATTGCAAAATTCTTCTCAGAATATAATTCAAAAACTCCAAAGAAGCTAAAATGTATTGACGCATATTTGTTGTATATTTTGTTAACCGGTATTGTTCAATTTGTTTATTGTTGTTTTGTGGGCACTTTTCCCTTCAATTCTTTCCTCAGTGGCTTTATTTCTTGCGTTAGTTGCTTTGTTTTGGCAGGTAATAACGTTATATTCAATTTAACCTAATATTTTTGCATTATTTAAATTTTTTTCAGTGTGTTTAAGACTTCAAGTAAACCCAGAAAACAAGTCCCAATTCGCTGGAATAAGCCCTGAACGAGGCTTTGCTGACTTTATTTTTGCCCACGTGGTTCTGCATTTAGTTGTAATGAATTTTATTGGTTAAATTTTGTAATTTGAGATAATTTCAATAAATTGCTAAAAAATCATTTTTTTTTCCCACAGCTGATAGCTGTAACCTTGATGCAATAATCGAGAACCATAAAACGGAAAATTATGTAAAGTCAACAAAAAATACATTTCAGTATCTAATTGATCTAAATTTCGTTTAAGTCGCACCCATTTTATGTCTCTTATTGAATATTTTTGCGATAAGTCACTGATAACAGTTAAAGTAGTCCAATTTTAGGTACTTCGGTTAAAATTTGTGATTTGTGCTCAGTTTGGTGATTCAGTCAAAAATGTCTAGTTCGATTGTTATCAAATCTCCAGAAAAATGCATAACCGAGGCCCCAAATTACGGTTTAAAAGTGCGTCTAAACCACATTTACCCCGAAAATCGCTCTCAGGACTTCATGCCAAGTCTGAAACAAATCTGGGCTATGTTGCCCCTAATTTTGAGGTAATTTGAGGTTAGGTTTATGTTTTTCCTAAATTAGGGGCTGTTTTCCAGATATATCTGGTACTACATTGTTCACAAAATAACAGGGAAGTCGATTGTTATGGATTATGTTAAAACACAAAGAGCGAAACAAATTTATGGTAATTATGCGAAAATGGGGTTAAACAAGAGGGTTATACAAGCGTTTTTAGGTGTCCCAATTGGGGGAATTGGTTGCGGGACAATTGGGAGGGGCTACAGGGGGGAATTTTGCCGGTTTCAGCTAAAACCGGGGCTTTATGAGTATAACACAGTCGATGCTAATCAATTTATTGTTACTATCAAAGACAGTCACAGTGAGACTATTTTTCACAGTCTTTTATCAACTTTTCCGTATGTATTTACGCCTTTTTTGTCTTTAACATTCATAAACGAACTTTTTTTTTAAGAAAAAAAAGTCTAAAAAGTTGGGAAAGTCTAATTGATGGTTCTGAGTGTTTCTATACTGGACTTTACCCAAGATCATGGACTGAGTATGATTTATCAAAATATGGCGTCATGTTAACGTGTAGACAGGTCACACCAATTATTCCTAATAACTACAAGGTGGGCTCTTAATTTCGAGCATAAAAAAACTTTTTTCCACTCCTGTCTAGTTATAAAATAATTCAACACTTTTAAACCAATCAAATAACCGTTTTATATCTAGCCAATGACAAAAGTGCCGTTACTAGGCAACCACGCTTTTAAAGGAGGGGACAACAGAGTTATAAGCCAATCAGAGGACTGTCTTACGTTCAACTAATGAAAAAGTTGCTGTTGCTAGGCAACGAAAGGCAGGAAAATATCTTTTTTTTTTGCTTGAAACACGTTTTTTTTCACTCCTGTTTGGTTATATGATAATCCAACACTTTTAAACCAATCAGACAATCGTTTTACATCCAGCCAATGACAAAAGTGCTGTTACTAGGCAACCACGCTTTTATTGGAGGGGACGACAGAGTTATAAGCCAATTAGAGGACTGTATTACGTTCAACTAATGAAAAAGTTGCTGTTGCTAGGCAACGAAAGGCAGGAAAATATCATTTTTTTTACTTGAAACACGTTTTTTTTTCACTCCTGTTTGGTTATATCATAATCCAACACTTTTAAACCAATCAGACAATCGTTTTACATCCAGCCCAATAACAAAAGTGCCGTTACTAGGCAGGCAACCACGCTTTTAAAGGAGGGGACAACAGAGTTATAAGCCAATCAGAGGACTGTATTACGTTCAACTAATGAAAAAGTTGCTGTTGCTAGGCAACGAAAGGCAGGAAAATATTATTATTTTTTACTTGAAACACGTTTTTTTTCACTCCTGTTTGGTTATATCATAATCCAACACTTTTAAACCAATCAGACAATCATTTTACATCTAGCCAATGACAAAAGTGCCGTTACTAGGCAACCACGCTTTTAAAGGAGGGAACAACAGAGTTATAAGCCAATCAGAGGACTGTATTACGTTCAACTAATGAAAAAGTTGCTGTTGCTAGGCTACGAAAGGCAGGAAAATATCATTTTTTTTACTTGAAACACGTTTTTTTTCACTCCTGTTTGGTTACATCATAATCCAACACTTTTAAACCAATCAGACAATCGTTTTACATCCAGCCAATGACAAAAGTGCCGTTACTAGGCAACCACGCTTTTATTGGAGGGGACGACAGAGTTGTAAGCCAATTAGAGGACTGTATTACGTTCAACCAATGACATAGTTGCTGTTGCTAGGAAACGAAAGGCGGGAAAATATCAAATTTTTTACTCAACTTAAAAACCAAAGTAGAAAACGCTGTTTTAAAATTTTATGTTTTTTCAGGATAGCTCTCTTCCTTGTGCTGTGTTTGTCTGGGACGTGAAAAATATTTCTGACGAAGACAGAACTGTCACAATTGCTTTTACATTCAAAAATGGGGTTGGTGATAAAAGCCGTGACAGATCTTGTACGTTTTTTTCTCTTTTCCAAAATTTTTTTGTACTATTTTTTAAATTTCCAGCGACTTGTAGTTCAAAAGCTTTCACTCTTGCCGATTCCGATGGCGTAATTCTCTACCACACGATTGATAAAATGCAATGTTCGTACTCTTTAGCTGCAAAAACTAATCCTCAAATAGATGTTTCAAAGTGTCTCTATTTTGATCCAAATTCGGATGGGATTGAGCCTTGGATTCAGCTTAAAAATAACGGGTGCTTTGATAAAATAAGTGATAAGAATTACGGCCAGATTTTTGGTGAAATGGCTTGTGGTATTGCCACGAAGGCTACCATCCGGCCTGGAAATAGCGTAAAATCTGAAATGACTCTAGTCTGGGATATGCCGTCAGTGCAATTCCCGAAAAAACAAAGGAAATATACGAGATATTACACCAAACATTTCGGGAATGAAAATACGGGGTTGAGGATTGTGAGATACGCTTTTGAGAATTATGAAAATTGGGAAAAGGCGATTTATGAGTGGCAGAAACGAGTTCTGGATGATGAGTAATTATAATTATTTTTTTTTAAATATATATACAGTGTTTTCTAATTTTCACTTTTTCTCAATTGAGATTCTTAATATTTCACATTTGATGGTTCATTTTATTAGTGACAAGAGTGAAATTTATTTGAAATATTGACAAAAAGTGAAAACACTAAAAATGTATTGGGGGAGTTGTTTTGTGTCATCGAGTGGTTTAAAAAAATATATGATGACATCATAGTGTCGCCATATTGGTTTCTACGAGTGATCCAATTACGTCAGGATTTAGCTCCCTTAATAATTTATGAATTGTTTTAAATTTTGAAAAATAATTTAATTAAACTTTAAAATAAAACTTTGTAAAATATTTTAGAAATTTGCCTGATTGGTACAAATCTGCGTTATTTAACGAGAGTTACTACATAAGCGACGGTGGCGCCATCTGGATAATTGTAGACGAATTAGAAGCTAAGAATCTACCAAAAAATGACCCTCGGTAGAATTTCACCCCAATTTTGCAAAAAATCACTTAAAATTTATTATTTCTAGACTAGAACTAGGCAAATTTGCGTTGTTAGAAGGTCATGAGTACCGAATGTACAACACTTATGACGTTCATTTTTACGCATCGTTTTCATTTGTTATGAACTGGCCTTTATTGCAATCTGTGCTTCAATACGATATGAGAGACGCCATTTTTAAAGAAATTCCAAATAAAGTAAAAATGTTGTATGACGGCGCTGTTGTTGAGCGAAAAGTTCCGAATACTGTGCCTCACGATATAGGGGATCCCGGGGAAGAACCGTTTATTTTACTCAATTCGTATCCAATTCATGACGTCAGCCAATGGCGGGATCTGAATTCAAAATTCGTTCTACAAGTGTTTAGAGATGCGTTTATTACGGGTTTAGATGATAGAGCTGTTGCGTATTTGAATGATATGTATGATGCTTGCTATACTGTGATGCATAAAAGTATGGAGTTTGATGAGGATGGAGATGGGCTTATTGAGAATTCTGGGACGCCTGATCAGACCTTTGATACGTGGACTATGGAAGGGTCTAGGTATTTTTCCCCGAAAATTTATAAAAAATAAATAACTGTTTGGTTTTAAGTGCCTACTGTGGTGGGCTATGGTTGGCTGCACTGTTTGCCATGACGAAAATAGCTGATGCTTTGCAAAAAACTGAAGATAAGGAGAAGTTTCAGGAGTTGCTGGATAAGGGGAGGAAGGCATTTGAACAGAAGTTGTGGAATGGGAAATGTTATAATTTTGATTGTTCAAATAAAGAGTGCCAGTCGATTATGGCGGACCAGTTGTGTGGTCAGTGGTACTTGAAGAGTTGTGGATTTAATTACGAGGTAATAACTGTTGTCTGGTTTGAGTTTAATGGCTCATCAATTTTGATATACGTTTGAAGGTGTTTCCACAAGAACGGATCAAAACTAGTTTGAAAACAATTTATGACAATAACGTACAGTCTTTTTGTAATGGTAGAATGGGGGCTGTTAATGGGTTTATTAATGGGGCCGTTGATACGTTTACTATACAGAGTCAGGAGGTTTGGACTGGGGTTACGTATGCCTTAGCTGCAACTATGCTTCAAGAAGTATATTTAAAATGATAATAATAAATGATTTTGATTGGATTTTTTAGGGTTTGAGAACTGAAGCGTTCAATACTGCTGGAGGAATGTATAAGTCATTAAGTGAACGTTTTGGACTTGCGTTTGATACACCAGAAGCCTTATATGAAGTCAAGTATTACAGAGCTATAGGTTATATGCGACCACTCAGTATATGGTCAATGCAGTTAGCTATAGACCAATTAAATAAAAATTAGTTTTGACATGTTTAGACATGTTAGCTATAGACCAATTTTTTAGTTGTCTAAATTGTAGTTTTTTAAATCTTTAATAAAGTATTAATTTTTAATTACCAAAACGAATTTTTTTTTATTTCCTAGCACCAATATTTTCACTTTGACTATACCACAGTATAGGAATAAATCAGTATGGAACTATGGACAGCTGATAAAAATATGTCAAAAGCTGGCATCCCTTCACGTAAAATGTGTAAGATGGAGCCACTGATTTTTAGATTTTTAGGCAACTAATAATACAGATATAATTTAAAAGGCTATAACTGTAAATTATAAAATAAATAATCAAAAGACAAGGGTAAAACAACAATTAAAATAATTTTTATAGTATTTTATTTACAGTAATAGCCATTTAGATTTAAATTGTGTATTACTAGTTGCCTAAAAATCTAAAAATCAATGGCTCCATCTCACACATTTTACGTGAAGGGATGCCAGCTTTTGACAAGTTTTTATCAGCTGTCCATACTGATTTATTCCTATACTGTGACTATACCTACTTTACTTAATTTCTTGATTTTAAAAATATAAATAAGTTTTCTTGTTCTTTTTTATTTTAATCATTGTTTTTTATTCTTCTAGAACAATACTTCGCTTCTATTTTCCCTCTACAATCTTTCGTGTTTTTTTTCTAAACGCTGTTTTTCTTGTACTTCTTTTTCAATCGTTGTTTTTTAAGCTCTTCTTTCTTTTCCAATTGTCTTTTAAGTTCTTGAAATTTTTTCTTTTTCTTGCTTTTTGCGAGGTTAGTCTTTTGTTGTTCGAATTTTATTAGAAGTTTCTTTTCTTATTTTTCAACGACTTTTTGTTGTTTTTTTACTAGATTCAGTTTTTCTTGTCTTTTTTTATTTCAATTATTCTTTTACAATTTTTTTTCGCTCTTATTTTTTATCTAAAATCTTTCCTTGATGTTCTTTTTCTTTAAAACACAGTTTTCTTACTCTTCATCATCTTTCTTTCGCTCTTATTTTTTATCTAGAACTTCTCTTTGTTGCTGTTCTTTTTCTTCAAAATGCGGTTTTTTTGTTTTTCTTGTCCAATCGTCGTTTTCCAAGCTCTTCTAAGAATGTTTCAAGTGTTTATAGCATTTTCTATAGTTCTTCTTTCTTTTCCAATTGTTTTTTAAAGTTCTTCTTGAAACACCTTTCTTTTTTCTGTTTTTGTGCGAGGTTATTTCCTTGTTCTAGTTTTTGTTTTTTGAATCTTATTTGAAGTTTTTTTGCTTATTTTTCAATGTTTTTTTACTAAAATGTAGTTTTCTCGTCGTTTTTTTATTTCAATTATTGTTTTACAATAATTTTTCGTTCTTATTTTTTATTTAAAATCTTTCTTTGTTGTTCTTTTTTCAAAACACAGTTTTTCTTGTTCTTCATCATCATTCTTTTGCTCTTATTGTTTATCTAGAACTTTTCTTTGTTGCTGTTCTTTTCTTTAAAACGTAGCTTTTTTTTGTTCTTTTTGTCCAATTGTCGTTTTCCAAGCTCTTCTAAGAATGTCTTAAATGTTTATAGCATCTTCTATTGCTCTTCTTTCTCTTCCAATTGTTTTTTTAAGTTCTTTGTGAAACTCCTTTCTTTTTTCTGTTTTTAGGCGAGGTTATTTTCTTGTTGATCTAGTTTTTGTTTTTTGAATTTTTTAGAAGCTTTTTTTATATTTTGTTTGTTGTTTTTTACCAGACGTATTTTTTCCTGTTTTTTTTTTAATTGAGTTGTTTTAGAACATCCTTCCGCTCTTATTTTTCATCTAAAATCTTTTTTTTGTTGTTCTATTTCTTCAAAGCGCAGTATTTGTTCTTGTTTTCCAATCGTCGTCTTTCAGACTCTTCTAAGAATGTCTTAAGTGTTTATAAAATCTTTCTTTGCGTTTTGTTATTTTCTAATTGTTGTTTTTTTAGTTTTGCTTGAAACTTTTCTTTCTGCCTGTATGCAAGGATATTCCTTTGTTTTTCTAGTTTTTGTTTTTTGTATCTTTCTAGAAGTTTCTTTCTTTTTTTCTATGATTTTTTGTTGTTTTTTATCTTACTAGACGTTTTTCTTTTTTTTATTCTAATCATTGTTTTTTATTGTTCCAGAATATTTCTTCGCTTTTATTTTTTATTTAGAATTTTCCTTTGTTGTTGTTCTCTTTCTTCTAAACGCAGTTCTTTTGTTCCTCTTTTCATATCGTCATTTTTCAAGCTCTTCTATAAAGATCTAGTGTTTCTTGAATGCTCTTATTTCTTTTCTAATACTCTATTTCGTTTTTTAATAAGTTCTTCAAACATCTATCTTTTTGTTCTCGTCGACGTCTTTTAACTTTTTGTAGAATTTTTCTGTTTCTATTTTTTAAATAATCGTCGTTTTTTAAATTCTTTAAGAATCTTTCTTTGCTCTTCTGGAATCTTTCTTTGTTTTTCTTTTCTTCGAGCCGCCTTTCAACTTTTTTGAAAGCTTTCTTTTGCTCTTTTCTACCAATTGTTGTTTTTCAAATTCTCTTAACAACTTACTTAGCCTTCTAGAATTTTCTTCTGATTTTTTTGCTAACTGATGTCTTTCAACTTATCCAGGGATTTTTTTATTTTTTTCTAGTTTTTTCAAGATTACTTCTTGTTTCTCTAAAATCTTTTCGTGCGCTTCTAAAACCTGATATCGTGAAATTTTAGAAAGTCAGTGTTTTAGTAGTCAGTCGTGTAGTCCAATTTAAAAAAATCTTTTTGTTGCAGCTATTTTTATTTTGTAAAAATATACTTATAGTATAATTTGTCGTCAGAATTTTATTCAGTTAAACTAAGAGAAAGTAATGGTACCATTTCAATTTGCGAAAAAATGTTAAAAACATACATTTTTATCAGTATTTGTAGATTACAGTGTATAAATTAAGTAATCACTCGGTATGTACACCGGAACTTAATTAGTTAGTGGTTTAACATGAAGTCTCAACGGCTGGCTTATACCATATAAAGTCGTTGCTTTAAAAGTCATATCTTCATGTGGCCAACTCAACTCAAAGTTTCTTATAATCTGAAAAAAAAAAACAGTTGGTACAACCAAATTTTTCCAATGCAATTATCACAATCAATTTTTTAAATATTTACCTTAAGAAGGGCCACTTCTAGTTCCAAATTGGCTAATCGTTTCCCAACACAACTTCTCGGTCCATACCCAAACGGCGCAAAAATAAACGGATTAGTATTCTTCTTGGATAATTCACCGGAAGTTGTTGGCAGCCATCTTTCAGGAATAAATTCTTTGGCTTTTGGGAAATACTCATCGCTTGTACAAAGCACCAAATTATTTGTTACAACCTCTGTCTAAAATCAATTTTTCAAAAAAGAGATACTCTCAAAATATTTTAGTACCCCTTTAGGTACTTGGTATCCACCCAAAACCATATTTTTGACTGTAGTTCTCAGATTTCCAATTCCAATAGGTGCTAAACGTGTTGTTTCTTTAATTACAGCTTTAAGATATTTCGCTTTTGACAAAATTTCGTTAGTTATTGGTTCATTTTTGCTTTGAAGAAGAGTAGTAGCTTCAGTACGTAATGTCTGCTGTGCTTCAGAATTTTTACTTAAGAAGTATAAAGCTGCTGCTAGGACTCGACCAGTCTGGAAAGAAATATAATTATGTAGTTCTGAATTTTTTTGAGAACTCTACTGTATCTATTCCTGCAATCATCATATCAAGGGACATAACAGCAGCAATATTTCTGTCAACTTTTAGCAGTTTTTCTAGAACACTTGGTATTTCATCATTCTTTGCGCTTTCTTCTTTTTCTAATCTATCCATCATTTTGTTAACATATTTCATATTAGTTCTAAAACTCAAAACGTAGTAACAACTAACAAAATTTATTATTACTCAAGAATAAAATCCATGACTTGAACAAACTCTTTCCAAGATGGCGTACTTATATATTTATGAAAAGAAGGTAAAACATCAAGTTTGTGCATCAATTCAAACATGCGAATTGTACTTTTAATCAGCTTTTGTCCCTCTGAATTCTCATCTAGATCATTTTTCAAACATCCTGTAAATACATCTATAAATTAGAACAGTGAGAATAATTTCGGGAAGTACCTAGATGTGTGTCTAAAGTCACGACACCAACCGATTCCAAAGACCATTTGTACAACTCGTTTTGAAAATTTTCAGGCATTTCTCCTTTTTTATTTTGTTGAGACAACTTTCTCACATTTGTTATTAATTCATCAGCAACAATATTCATTTTATCAGTGTATTGGGATATATTCCGTGGTTGCATCAAAATTGGGTTCACCACAGACCGGATTTTGAACCATTCTTCTCCATGTCTGCAAAATACACCAGTTGAAAACCATCAGAAACACCTCCAAATTAACTTTTATCTATTTCATTATTTATCTATTTTATCTAACTTCGATCTTCTACTATATATTTAACTGCTATCTACAATTAACTTCTATTCTATAACAGAAGGAAACACCAATTGAAAATCATGAAAACCATAAGAAACATTTCCAAATTAACTTCTATCTACTTCATCATTTATCTACTCTATCTAACTTCTATCTACAATTAACTTCTATTCTATAACAGAAGGAAACACCAATTGAAAGCCATCAGAAACACCTCCAAATTCACTTTTATCTACTTCATTAGTTATCTACCTTATCTAACTTTGATCTTCTACCATAACTACTATCTACAGTTAACTTCTATTCTATAACAGAAGGAAACACCAATTGAAAATTATGAAAACCATCAGAAACACCTCCAAATTAACTTCTATCTACTTCATCATTTATCTACTCTATCTAACTTCTATCTACAATTAACTTCTATTCTATAACAGAAGGAAACACCAATTGAAAACCATCAGAAACACCTCCAAATTCACTTTTATCTACTTCATTAGTTATCTACTTTATGTAACTTCGATCTTCTACCATAACTACTATCTACAGTTAACTTCTATTCTATAACAGAAGGAAACACCAATTGAAAATTATGAAAACCATCAGAAACACCTCCAAATTAACTTCTATCTACTTCATCATTTATCTACTCTATCTAACTTCTATCTACAATTAACTTCTATTCTATAACAGAAGGAAACACTAGTTGAAAACTATAAAAACTATCAGGAATCTCTCTAAATTAAATTCTATCTACTTCATCATTTTATCTACTCTATCTAACTTCTATGTACAATTAACATCTATTCTATAACAGAAGGAAACACTAGTTAAAAACTATGAAAACCATCAGGAATCCTTCTAAATTAACTTCTATCTACTTGATCTTTTATTTACTATTTATCTAACTTCTATTCTATAACAGAAGGAAACATCTGGTTAGGCAAATTCAAAGAATTTCAAACAACAGGAATATTATAAATTAGTTAAGATTATTTTGTAATAGACATTATTTGAAGCAAAATTTGGGTGTGGTTTTCTACTAATTCTATTTTTTATAAAACTTTTAGGTATTTTAATAGATCCTTTTTGAGTGTCTAATTAACATTTCACAGAAATTGCTAATAATTAAATTGAATAATGGTGGATGACCCGGATTCAATTTAAACTCTGCACTCAGTGATTCATAACTTTGCAGCTCTACTAAGTACTAACACAAAAATGACTGTCATAGTATCGTGTTCATTGTTCAATATAGTTACTACTAACTAAATACTGAAATTGTGCATACTCTAGAAGCAATCCTGAATTTACAAAGTCCATGTTTTTGGATTTGCGGTACTCAAAAAATGTGGGAAGACCTCCTCTAATAGGCCAAATACCTTCATTTCTAAACAACTGAAAATTTTTAGTTCAGAATTATGGATATTCCTCATAGATAAAATTGGGGTACCGTTTCAAAATCTCTGGGATTATACAGTGATACAATCGGCTTATTAATAGTTCCTTTAATGATTAAAATATCTCCATATTGTTTATGTAAACTAAAACCAACAAAACTCAAGAATTATTTTTGTAATCAAACCTGATTACATTTTCTGCAATTCAAAACCATCCTGTCCGTAATATTCCCCAAATTTTGGTATCAAGAACCGCCAAATATTCCCAATTAAAGGCAGAGGTTTGGGTCCTGGAATACTGTCGAAAGGTTTAGCTTTGTCCCATCCTTCAGGAAACGCATCACTGTCCTCCAGGGAATTTAGGTTTTTGTAATGTTCAAGCTTTTTCTGATTTATTGCGTTTTCAGTACTTGTCGACATGAAAATTTTTGTTTGGTTGTTAAAACGGAAAATTTTATTTCGCAACATTTTGAAATCTGGAACCTGCTGAAAATTTTAGCTGAAAATTATAGTCACTTGTTGTTGTGATAGTTGATTTGATAATGGTATGAAGGTTACAAGCAATTTTTGTTTAACTCAATTGACAATAATTATTTTATTAACAATAAACACAATGCGTACCTTCAGTTTTAGCTCAGACTCTTTAAAAACAACAAATTAATAATGTTTAGATATTATTTAATTCAAAATGTACTTGACATTTAGTAGATTTCGCAATGTTATTGTGATAACAATTTTTAGATAACGATAAGGTTTGCAATTAATCTTCAAAATTTATAAAAAAAATAATATAAAAAACAATCAAGTGCACATGTCCTTATTTTTGAGATATTTTTGTAATTTCCCTATCCCCAAATAATAAGTTTTATTGCATTTTGGAGGACTAACGAAAAGATAAAGAAAAGTCTCGAGAACAACAAACACATTTCATAGATAAGGCATATTATGGCAAATGCCTAAATCAGCAGTCAGTCTGGAGAATAAGGTATTGTTTGTCAAATCCATCTTGGCGTGTGAAATGCGTAGAAGCGGATTAAGGAAAAACATACTATGTGTTCCTTCTCCATCACACTTTGAAAGCTGGGTTTCAACTGAATTTTTCTACCACGACAGCACCCAGTTTATTGCGCCTCTGACCTTCACACGCCGAGCTGAATTTGACAAGTTATACTAGCTTTAAACTAAAAAATTCATACTCAAAATTGAATCTGTATAGATGTAAAATTAAGGAAAAGAGAACGTCGGTCTTTAAATTTCTCTATATTTTCATAATTGCGCAAAAACCTTTTTAATTTTCTAGAAATTTAGTATAGAAAAAAATGCAATCAAAGATCTCCAGATTTTATTTTATTGTTAGGGAATATACTCGAAAATTCTAGCGAGCGAGTATTCTAGAAGCAAGTCTATGTCATTCTTCAAAGAAATAGGATTCACGTGTTTCGATATGCAACACAGACTTCCTAAAAGGTTTGTTTTGGTTATGGATAAAAGTTGAGCTAACGGCACACTGTTGTCAGGAGTGAGATGTAAGGTACAATAGTTTTGGTCGGGACTCTTTATAGGGAGTCAGATAAAAAAAATGGAGAAACAGATTCGGTTACTGTCTGAGAAATTTGATCAAAAAGACAACCCCATCTCTTGGAAAAGAAGCTAGTATAGGAAAATTCTAGAAGAACTAAAACATATTTTATAAGAGTTTGAAAAACGGCGTCTGAAAGAACAAGAAGAATTTGGAAAACGAAAAGAAAATTTTAGAAGAGCCTGAAAAAGACGGTATTTAAAAAAAACAGGAATTCAAGAAACAACGATTGATGTAAAAAGAAAGCTATAGAAGAAGTTGAAGTATGTCTGCTGAAACTGAAAGAAGGACAAATGAAGATTTTGGAAAAACTGTGAAAGATTCTGAAAAAACAGAAGGCCATTCTAAATGAACTTGACGAGGTTTGGAAGAAAAATCAGGAAACAACAGTTCATGCAAGCAGAGGAACAATTAAAATTTTAGCAAAAATCATTTGTTCGAAGTAAACGAAGAACAAAAAAAGGTTTTAAAAGAGCAAAAAATGATTTAGAAGAGCTTAAAAAATGGGTTTTGAAAAAAGTTGAATTTGAGTAAGAACGATCGGCAGAAGGACAAGAGTAGAGAAAAATGCTTGAAGAAACGGAAAGATGCCTGTTTAAAAAAAGATTCTAGAAGAACAAGAGAGAACGAATTAAAGCTGTAGCCTTTTAAATGAGTATACAAAAAAACTCTTTTTTGTTATATTTAGTTATTTTGGTGAATTACGTCCATTTTTTTATATTCGAAAATTGTTACGGGGAAGTGGACAAGGCAGATAAAAAACTATCTTATAAGGCCAACGTTTCGAATCATTTATTGATTCGAAAAACCCTTGAAAAAGAATCAATTCGAAACGTTGGCCTTATAAGATAGTTTTTTTCTGCCTTGTCCACTTCCCCGTAACAATTTTCGGTTATATTTAGTTTTTATTTAGACTGTTCAGATAAATAATATGAAATTTAGTGTGCCAACTACATAATAAAAAAACAGTGGATCTTCGGTGATTGGACCTTTTTGAAAATTTGAACCAAATTAAATTTTGTCCCGATATTCCCGAAATGTTTTTTACTTGCACAGCAAAAAAAAGTTGTAGAAGAAATTGGAATTTGTCCTCTGCAAAAAAGAAGAAGAACAAAAGAAGGTTCCGGAAAAGTAAAGAAAGTTTTCGGAAAAACGGAAGACTATTATAAATATTTAAAAAAACACTTAAACGAAAAATTGAGAAACAACACTTGATGCAAACACAGGAACAAATAAAATTCTAAACAAAACATCAGTTGAGAGTGAACAAAGAACGTTCTAGAAGAGCGGAAATTGGTTTTAGAAGAGTTTGAAAAGTGCTTGAAAAAAAAATAGAAATTGAGAAAAGACGATTGGTAGAAGAAAAAGAGCAATGGAAAATTCTAGAACAAATCGAAAACCCCTTCCTGGTATTAAAAATTGTAGAGAAACAAGAGAAAACCAGTAAAAACTGTAAAAACCGTTCAGACAATTATAAAATTTGATAGACAAACTACTGGAAAAGAAATTAGAATTTTTGATAATCGAACTAAATCTAATTTTGTCTCAATATTTTCGATAATTTGGACTTTAAAACTTCGATTACTTGCAGAGCAAAAAAATTTGTAAAAGAAGTCGAATCCTGTCGGCTGAAAAAAGAAGGACAAGAGAAAGTTCTTGAAAAACAGAGAAAGATTTTGGAAGAACGGAGGACAATTCTAAATGAGCTTAAACAACGACTTTCGGAAAAAAAACAGAAAAATTAAGGAACAGCAGTTGATGCAAACAGAGGAACAAATAAGATTCTAAACAAAAACGTCATTTGAAATTGAAAGTAAACAAAGAAGGTTCTGGAAGAGCAGAGATTGATTCTAGAAGAGCTTGAAAAACAGCGTATGGAAAAAAAGTTGAATTTGAGAAAGGACAATTGATAGAAGAAAAAGAGCAAAGGGAAATCCTAAAACAAACAGTTCTAAGAAACCCCTGCTTGAATAAAAAATTGGAGAAAAACAAAAAAAAACAGATACAACTATAGAAAACCGTTTAAACAAATATTATAAAATTTGGTAGACCAACTACATTCATAACTAAATTACAGTGGAACTCCGGTAATTAGAAGTTTTAATAACTCGAACTAAATTAAATTTTGTCCCAATATTTTCGCTAATTTGGACTTTAAAACTTCGACTACTTACGAAGCAAAAAAAAAGGAGAAGTTAATGTTTGTCTTCTAGAAAAAAAAAATAAAGACAAAAGAAGGTTTTAGAAAAACAATGAAAGGTTTTGGAAGAACAGAAAGAAGTCTAAACGATTTAAAAGATGTTTGAAAGAAACAAAAAAATTGAGAAATAACAGTTGACGCAAACAGAGGAACAAATAAAATAATATAAGAAGTTGAAAAAACGTCGGTTGAAAGTCAAAGAAAAACAAAAGAAGGATTTGGAAGACCAGAAAATAATTTTAGAAGAGTTTGAAAAACGGTGTTTGGAGAAAAAGTAGAATAAAAAAAGTATTGGTAAAATAAAAACAAATTAAGAAAAGTTTAAGAAATGGAAAGACGCCTGCTGAAATAAAAGATTCTAGAAGAACAAGAGAGAACTAAAACAGAAATACAGGCTCTTTAAAATGAGTAGAAGAACACTTTTTTGTTATATTTAGTTTTCATTTAGATTTGAATAGAAGTGAGCCAAAGACAACAAATCTAAAGTAAATTAAAAAAATTGTCGCCTTCGTCTTCTAAATTTTGTTTACACTATTTTTATAATTAAAATTTGGGAGCCGTAGAAGACAGTTAAAAAAAATATACTAAAGTTATTCCATAGTATAGTCATTGTATGACTATACTACACATTTTTTAATAAAGAACAATGAATAACAAAAAGACTATAAAATAAGAAACTAACGAGTCAGTGTTCGTGACGATGTTCATATAAGGAAGCAAATTATAGGACCTAAACAATAGCAAATAACGGATATATCGATATGAAAGTGCTATAAAAAATCTCGATGAAGTAAAAATGAAAATTCTTAAGTGAAGTAAACCAAAAGTAATAAAATAAAACAAAAAATGGAACAACAAAAACGAAGGTGGTACAGGTAATAAGAATGATAGAAAAAAGGAGCGTAGGTAAAAATAAAATGAACAGAAACAGAGAAAAAAAAGAGAATAACAAATGACTAGAAAGAAGGACTAACTGAAGAGACAAGCTGGACCCAAGCGAAAAATGAGGCAAAAACAGGAATTTCATACACCTGAAACAGGTTGCAAAGCGATAACAATTTTTGAGATTTTGCGGTATCTGCAGAGACTAAAAAAATCTCTTAAAAATATTTTGTGTTTGGTGATTTAAGCAGTAAAAATTTGACCCAGTTCCCATTCCTCTAAGATCAGGACCTCTTCTTAAAATTCCGATTTTTGTTTACGGAAATTTGAAGCGTTTCAAATCACTTCATTGCTATAAAGACGCTCCACCAGATAAAGCTATGCAAGTCCCGTTAAGTGTAACGAGTGCTCCAGGTGTATGTTGTACATGGTAATCGGGACTGACCAACAGTTCTTCGCGCCACACCGCAGTGTTCATTGCGCGATCGACAATAACACCAAGTGTTAAGGTGCTACAATATATGGTGTGATTTATTTGAATTTTTTTTCAAGAAGGAAACAAGAAAAATGAAGACGCATTGGATTGTTATAACAGTAAGAATTTATTTTTTATTTAATTAAATATAATAATAAATATACAGAAGATCTATCATTTCTAGAGTAGTTCTAGTTAGTTCTAGATAAATTCTGACTAAACCTAAATAACAATTTTATTTATTTCTTGAGTTATTTCTTTAGTTGTGTGTGTAGAGATGCGTCATGCATGTATTTCCTTTGTAAAAAATTTTCATTTTCTTCCGGCTTGTAATCAAGTATCCGTTTTTCTTCTTATATAAAATCCGGAAGTTTCACTTCGTACCGGTCTACTACACTCCTTTTTATTAGAAAAAAATAACTTGAAGCTAAAAGAAAATCAATTAAAATCTTTTACTTCACTAAAAAATGTTATGCAACATTTCTTATTGTCAACAATTAGACAATATGATTTCTAGTCACACTCAACCTCAAATACCAACTTTATTTGCAGAATTAATAACGTTGAATTTTTTTTCAAGTCAAGTGTATTGTTTGGTACAAAATTAATGACCCAAAAACCGAGTAAATCTTCCCAGGAGAAGAAATCGGTTTTAGAACGCTTCATTTCCTCGGAAATGAAGAAAGCTAACAATGGTCTAATCCGGAAAGCTTATAACGGGTTTGTGGTGAACTTCTTAATTTGTAGGTATTTGATTCAATGGGTCAATGCTATTTATGCTCACATAGCCTTTTACTACACAATAACCACCCACGGCCTGTCTGTACGGTTAGGAATTCGAAAAGATTTACCGTTTGATTTTTTATAACAGTATCTAAAAGAAAGTAAAAGTTTTTTTGAGAAAATTTTTGAGTTTGTTGCTATGTCGTATGCTCCAATTACCCTTCTGAAAGAGACATTACTTAGGTAGCTTATACCGTTACATAAAAAAGATGTCCAAAGTAGGTTATTACAGCACAGAGAACATAGATACGACAAATTATGTAAGAGATAAGCTCAAACGTTTTGTTAATTTTCCGGTTGATGCGGTGGTGGATTTAAGAGTACTGTTAAAGCAACAGTTCCTGTATTGTAAACCAAAGGAAAACGGATATTCTTAAATCGTGTTAAATATTTTTTCCTTCCTGTGTAAGTAACATTAGCCTAATTGGCATATTGGACGAAATGTACGAGCAATCGGAGCGATTAAAGGTGTTATACAGTTAGCTGAATGTTAACGGGACGTCAAATTCTTCTTGGAAACAAAATTTACATATGTACAGTTTATCTCTGAAGCGATGATGATATTGTACCAAAACAAGGATACGAGGAAATCTGTTCAATAACCTGTGAGAAGGACGCCACCGAAACCAAGGTCATGGAAAAGTAGGTCTTCACAGTCAGGTGTTGAGATCTTGCGTGATAAAATGCCGAATTTAACTGGGGAACCACAGGGGAATTTCCTCCAGGTTTCAATGGCCGCTACTTTAGTTTAACCGCTTCTCTTAAATCTAATAAGAAATTTTTCAAAGATTGTTTAAGTGCTTTGTAAAAAATTACTATAGAAGACTTTTAAAGCTTGTTGATCCTTGTTTCATGTATAGTAAAACGTAAGACCAATATAACAAAAATTGAAAATAGTATAGGAAGCAGTGGATTGACCTTAGGTACTCGCAATAAAAAAGAAATGCGAAAATTATTACCACAATCCTTCATTATCCTGATTTGCAAATTCAAAACACAAAGAAAGGTATAAAAAAATTTGAAAGGTAGAGAATTAAATTTTTGTATTAAAATCTACAATGCGGTATTTTTATCTTTAATAATTTCAGCCAAAATTTTCAAGATTACCACAAATTATAAATATTACCAAAAAGACCTAACAGTGTTTTCCAGTTTACACAAACAAATATTAAAGAATGCATTCTAATTAGGTAATAAATTTGTAACACTCCCAAATAATGCTCAAGCATTAAACAGAAGGATATCGCTAGATTACCAATAGAAATACATTTTGGTTCTTCTGATTTCACCAACAGATTAGCTAATTTTTCTATTTCTAAAGAATCAGATTTCTTAGAGATTCTAGTGTATCATTTTGATTACCACAGATTTCCAAAAATTCTAAAAATTTTCACTAAGTATATTAATAAAAAAATTTAAGATTACCATAGATTTTAAAAATTTCTAAAATGCTACCAATGCTTTATAATATTAAAGAATTGTTTCCAATTTTGTTATCAAATTCTCAAAAAATCTATGCTAAAAGGCCCAAATCAGAAGAATACTGGTAGATTACTACAGGAAATAGTTTCTGCGTGTTTACCATCAGATTAGCTAATTTTTCCATGATTGCTTGGAGATGCTTTTGATTACCACTGATTTTTACAAATTTCTAAAGATTTCTACTAAGTATTGATAAATAAATTTAAGATTACCATAGATTATAAAAATTTCCAAAAAAGGTACAAATGATTTCCAGTATATACCAATAAATATTAAATAATGTCTCCCAATTATCTTATAAATCACTAGCATTATCAAATACTCAAAAAATCCAATCCAAAACAGAAGAATACTGCTAGAGTACTACAGATTATAAAGAATTTCAAAAAAGCTATCAATGATTTCCAGTCTATAGCAATGACTATTAATGAATGTTTTCCAATTTTGATATAAATTCATAATATTACCAAACACTCAAAAGCGCTATGGTAGAAGGCCTAAAACAAAAGTATACCACTAGATTACTAATAGAAATACATTTTGGTTCTTCTGATTTCACCAATAGATTAGCTACTTTTTCCATGGATTATCACAAAAAATCAGATTTTCTTGAGATTCTATTGTATTTTTTTTGTCTACCACTGATTTCTAAAAATACTAAAGATTTCTAGTAAATATGTTAATAAATAAATTTAGATTACCACAGATTTAAAATTTCCAAAAAGCTACCAATGATTTCCAGTTTACAGCAATAAATATTAAAGAATATTTTCCAATTTTGTTATAAATTCCTAACACTATTAAATACTTAAAAAAGCTATGCTAAAAGGCCCAAAACAGAAGAATACATGTAGATTACCACTGGAAAAATATTTTGGTTTTATCGTAATTACCACCAGATTAGCTAATTTTTTATGATTGCTTGGAGATTCCATTGTATTATTTCGATTACCACTGATTTACAAAAAAAAGTAAAGATTTCTTCTAAATAATAAAAAAATAATTTAAGGTTACCATAGATGATAAATGGGCTAATCTCAAGTTGAGATACTACCGGTAGTATCGCGAATTTTAATACTTTTCCATGCCAACAACCAATCACAGCCCCGAATTGTTTTAATTTTCCAAGGAAACAAAGGTACTACCGATATTATTTTAACTTAAAATTAACCAAAAAGATTCCCAAAAAAAGCTATACCGGGTGCGGCAACTTATACGCCCACTCCCAAAATAGCGACTTCTGTTCAAAAAAAATTGACGATATTTTATACAGCTAACTAGATATTGATTAGGTATACTTGAAATTTTTTTAAAATTTTTTCGTTAATAAATAAAGCTGTTGCAGTTTTTTGAGTTTTCTGGCAATAACTGTTAATTTACTGATAAAGTTTTTGCACTAGATGAATCTCTATGTGATAACGCATCAAACTCTTGTATTACAATTACAAATTTTGATTTGGTTGTTTAAATAATCGCTTTTTTTAATAAATGCAAACCAAACGCGTGGTATCATTTAGTAGTAGTCAACTGCTTTGAAGGGTCTTATTTACAACTTTGCCATAAAATTGACAAAAACTAACATGCCTGCATTCAAATATCCATTTTACAATTTTACGCCAATTACAATCCCCATTGTCACCTAAAATTTACGACGGCACAGTAGCAGGTCGTAAATAAATAATTTTTAAAGTAAAAATCTCAAATTGCGTTTAATTCAAAATCTGACTGATATTTTTGGGCGCTAGTTTCACAAATTATTGGAAATAAATCTGTATACATTAGTACAAAAATCAGAATTTAACTTTTTGTAAAATTACTTTTTTTGGATTTTTGACTTTGTTTGTAAGCGAAAAATTACCAAAAAATTCTTAAATGTACGTTAATAATGTCCAGTTAGATGTGATAAATTTCGATGATTTTATTGAATCAGAAGTTGCTATTTTGGGAGTGGGCGATTAAGTAGCCGCACCCGGTTATACCAATGATTTCCAGTTTATAACAATAAATATTAAATAATGCCTACCAATTATATTATAAATTTCTAACACCACCAAATACTTAAAAATGAAATACCAAAAGACAAAATATATTATCATTGGAAGTACATTTTGATTGCTGCGGATTAGCTAATTAAAGTTTCCATTGTATTAATTTGATTTCCAAAAATTATTAAAGATTTTTACTAAATATTAATACCTTTTACAACTTCCCAAAACTGCCAAAAAAGATCCATGATTCAGTTACCAAAGAACAAAAGCTCACAGGGAAAGAATACCACTGGAAAATCTTTTCGATTTGCGCGAAAGTACCATACCGTAATAGTAAAATAGTAAAATTTTCTAAGATAACCACAGGTATTAGAAAATATTAAAAATAAATTACCGTAAAATCAGAACCAAATTCACAGCTTTTTTTAATAAAAAAATTAAAAGTTAGTAACTAAAATCTGGATGGTAAGACATAAGAAAAAGTGTCTAATTTACAATACCAAAACCAGAATTTTTTTGGTCAAAAAATAACGGATCTGGGTGTGTAATACTGAAGCCTTGTTTTCAACAAAAAAATTATTTGTCAATTTGATATTTTAAACATTTTTTTATTAATTAATGTTAGTATACATTTCTGGTCTAAAAATTAAAAAAGTCAGTTTAAAAATAAATAAACAAATTAATAAATTAAAAAAATATTTCCTAATAATCACTTTTACTATTGTAAGGAAGCACAAAAAAGTTGGATCTTCCTGAGTAAAAGTACTAATTGTGCTAATGGAGCTAACGGATTAATTTTTATCGCATTCTTAATTCAAACACTTTTCAACGTTCATTGACTTCATAATTAATGATTTGATAAAAAAATATATATACAGCAGAAAGTATAAACCTAAAAAACTCATAAAAAATACAGTTATTGACACAAATGACCTTGAAAAACTTACCATTCGGCACGCCTTATAAACCAGATTTAACTAAAACTAATAATTTTAAATTAATTTTACAGTTTTATTTTAACAGTTAAATCAACTGTACAACCAGCAAACTAACCGTATCATTTCATAATTTTTCTCTCTGAAAACATTGCATAAAATTTCATCCAGACTACGATTATCCAACAAACTTTCTCTCAAAACCCCAATTTTCCCCAGTTAATTATTAGCGCTGTAAATGCGCAATCCACCGAAACACCCGAGGCGGGCGCCGAGGAGCCTCCCGAGGGCTACTACGCGTTCGTGGAGTCCCCCAATGCTGAACCTCCCCGAGTCCGACCCCCTCCCTACACACACGCTCCCGTCGATTGTCGGGAGGACGACAACAAGAGCCCCCATGCCTCAGCCTTCAATCTGTGCGGGGATCTAAACAAGGGCACAATTCCGAGAAACCCAATGGGTCAGAATGTTTTGGGGTCGCCTTATCCCTTGTAAGTAGTTTTGGTGGCATGAAGCACTGTTAATTTTTGGTTGTAGTGAACTGATAAGGAACATGACCTTGAAATATCTAAGTCGGACATTACCGATTCTGAAGGCGGACGAAACCTTGCCAAAAGTTGCGCAGCTTCAAGATGACCTTATTTCCCAAAATACGTGAGTTGGAAGTTTTGAGTTAAAAAATCAAATTCTGTGTAGGATAACGCCTTTCCAGAATAGCAACGATAGGGTTAAGAGAGAAACAACAGAGAAGAAAGAAGAAAAGAAAGAGGAAAATAATAGTACTCTTGGAGAGGATAATAAGGAGAGAAAAGGGCGCAAATTTTGTGACCAAGGAGGAATTTTCTGTATGTTGTATAAGGCTATTAATGGAGAACCTTATTCTGGACCTACTGTTATTCAATCTTCTCAACTTCCGGTTGAAAGAAGAGATGAAGTAGCTCAACCACGATACGAAGGACCTCCCACACCATGCCCAGCTAAAGTCGAATATGCTACTCCTGTTTTTGCTAAAAATTACCAAGGAGTCTGGAGATATGTTGTCCAAATACCTTACGAAGGCTATTTTACTCAAACAGTTGAAGTTACTAGGTGAGTACCCCTAAATTCGACTTAAAGCACAGTACAAGATGAATATGACAGCAATTTTTGTCTGTTTCTCTCGAATGCTTATTCATAAATCCATGAGTGGAACAAAGACGGATAGGTTGATCCTTCTGTCTAATCTTTTCTGACCTGAAGCCACTGTCGGAAGATGCCTTTTTTATACAAAACATCTTGAAAACTCTTTTCCAGATGTTTGCAATCTCGCTGTCACTACTTAGACGGTGGGTGTTTATCATCGCCACGATGGTCCAGTCTTCTAGTGGCCGAAATTTACTACCCCGACACGATTTTGTCAAACAGTGACACTGCAAACCCTCCTCGCAGCCCCGTTGCAGCGTCTCAGCCCCCCTCAGTTCAGGATTTCCAGGTTTGTTTTGTGTTTTTTGTGACTCGTTCTGAATGTCCTGTTACAGAATTACCAGCAGTATTTGCATAAAAGGGCCGGTCTGCAAGCCGCCCCTGTGGACTCCTCCACCACGTCCCGACCCACCCATTGCGACGGAGTAGACGCTCTTGGTTGTTTCCAAGTGCGTCTCTACTACGACTGGTTCTTGATTCCAGGTTCTTGCAAATGTTGGCGGCCTGATTATTTTAATAAATATGTTAGGAGGAAACCCGCCACTGAACTTTGAATTTCATAAGACTGTATTTTATTATAAAGATTAAAAAAGGGGGATTTTTATTTCAAAAATGTAGTGTCTAGTCTTTTCGGAGGTTGATTTTTTAGGGGGAGAAAGGTTGGAAGATGATATACCATTTGATTTAAAATCCCCTTTTTGTGATATTTCTCCCAATGGAGGTGTTTAGGGAGTGGAAAAAGCAATTTAATACATGTTTTTATTATTTATTTGTTACGATATATTTCACCGTTACAGTTTAAAGACTTGCACATAATTTATGACTAGGCGATAAGTACTGGTTATGAAACAGAGTGATTTGATAAAAAAAATTAAATTACTGGGTTTCACAAAAGGGTTAGGTAATGGAGGTGTAAAATTTTTTTGACATTGTATAATAAACTGTGTAAAAAAATTAGAAATATATCATTACTTCATATTTGGTGTTTCATTTAAGTTACTCAAGAAGAAACATTAAATAACAGCTTATTCCTTGTGGCCACAGTATTTTTTTATAATCAATTGTCAAAATAATGTTCAATTTTGCCTCCGCTTAACTGCTTAATTAAATATACATAATAATCCCTAATAATTTATCATTTATTAATTTACCATTCATTGGTTTAAATTTTAACATCAAATGTTTTTAGTCGTAGTAACCATAGAGTTAGTGCTATTCCAATAAACTCTCGTGTCAATAGTATATTAAGTATGGAGAACGGTAAGGAATGCTTACTTACCGTTCGAAGACAATTATTGTCAGAGAACGGTAATCCTTAACGTTCGACATGCTTATAACGTTTTTTGCGCGATTGGAGCTTCTAGAATAATAATAATAATAATAATTTATATTAATACATTTGTGATAATCGGGAAGATTGAAACTGAAAACTTTGGTTGGCTGTTCCATGGTTGCTATGGTTTTGTTCCAAACAAGTAAAATTGTCTTTTTGATACAATCATTCCTACATAGTTCTGTTTTGTGGTTCCGTTTTCGAAGCAAATATGAGCGATAGTGATGATCTACCGGATGATTTAGAAGACGCTTGGCAAGAAGGATGTTCGGCAATAATTCCAGAAAAATCTAAAGCCCGATATGAACAGACATACAAGTTGTTTAAGGAATGGCGTGAAGCAAAGAAGATTTCTGTAAATGAAAAGAGCTTGTTAGTGTATTTTGTGGTGAGAAGTGGATACTTGAAGGCCGCAGGTAGTTTATGGGCGGAGTTTTCTATGCTGAAGAGTACAATTTTTCTCCATGATGCTATCGATATTTCTAAGTTTGTTACATTAATTGCTTATCTTAAGAGAAAAAATATTGGATATCGGCGTAAGAAGGCTAAAATTTTTACCAAAGAAGACATGGAAAAATTCTTGAATGAAGCACCAGACGAACAATTTTTAATTCAAAAGGTATGTTGTAGATGATGAGGTGGTACATCTGAGTTCTAACAAAACAATATATTTGCAGGTAGCAATGATATTGAGAGTATCGGGCGCTTGTAGACGAGAGGAATTGTACAATATTAAAATGAGTGACATAGAAGAACATGAAGAAATGTTTATAGTAAATATTCCAACTACAAAAACGAATATTCAGTGAACGTTCACAGTTATTAATAAAGAAAATGAAGCAGTTCATTATTTGAAAATACTTCGAAAATACATAAGAATTCGACCAAGCAACCCAACGTCAGATCATTTATTTCTGAACTATCGAAATGGCAAATGCACTAGGCAAGTCACAGGAAAAGGCACAATTGGAGGCTGGCCGTCAAAAATTGCAAAGTATTTAAAGTTGCAAGCCCCTGAAGGTTTTACTGGACACTCGTTTCAACCCACATGGGCTACACTTTTGGCGAATAACATAGTTGATGTGTTGGGGCTAAAAAGACATGGTGGGTGGCGTTCATCAACGGTGGCCGAGAGTTACGTGGAAGATTCCCTCCAAAACAAAATTGAATTTCTCATAAAATTTTACACAGCGATGTTGGTGGACAATTACAACAACCTGGGACTTCTACGTCGAAAAGTTTGTCTATTAACACTAGAAACTCATATGCGAGTGGTATTACTACTATTAATTATAATAATTGTACATTTAATTTTAATAAATAAATCGCAAATTGTTTATTTTTAGATTTAATTGCTTACCGTTCACTGAACGGTAAGTGAATTACTTACCGTTTTGTTACACGTAGCAACCAGTAACAGCGACCTACCGTCGTGGAAAGGCACAGTATACTGATAAAAACAACCAATCGCGTAAAAAGTTTGTTTCTACCAAATGTTTTTGCTTCCAGTTCCAAATAGTTTTGTATTAAGTATAAAAGTCAATTTTTTAAATATTCTGTATTATTACAGCTAATCTGTAAATCCAGTCATGATCCAGTCTATGACCTTCATTGTTACGTCAAAAATGTGGTCGAACTGAGAGAGCAAAGAATATATATTTTTTTTGTTGAAAGAAGGTTTCAAAACAAATAAAAAATACTGTCATAAATAGAAAATCAAGTTCTCAATATTTGTATTTAAAAAAAAAACAACGAAATACAATAAAATTACTGAAATATGTTGAATAATAATAAATAATTATTGAATTTTTAAAATTTGTGCAGCCCTAGCTTTATTTTAAATCGCTGCCCAAACAGCCAAAGCTACAAAAAATGTTTAAAAAAAGCTATAGAGAATTAAATTTTGTATAATACAGTCCCCTAAACCATATTTTTAACTTAGCAGTTTAGGTTTTAGAGTTGCTTAAACTTAAAAAAATTGAAGGTCTTTGCCACCATAACCGTCAAAAACAATTGAATGCAAAATGCACTGCACTTACACAGTCGCATCCTACATTATTTTTCGTTATACCACAGTATAGAAATAAATCTGTATGGACAACTGCTTGTCAAAAGCTAGCATCTCTTTACGTAAAATGTGTAAGATGGAGCCATTGAGTTTTAGATTTTTAGGCAACTAATAATACACAATTAAATCTAAAGGGATATAACTAAATAAAATACTATAAAAATTATTTTAATCGTTGTTTTACTCTTGTCTTTTGATTATTTATTATATAATTTACAGTTATAGTCTTTTAGATTAAAATTGTGTATTATTAGTTGGTTAAAAATCTTAAAAATCAGTGGCTCCATCTTACACATTTTACGTGAAGGGATGCCAGCTTTTGATAAGTTTTTATCAGCTGTCCATACTGATTCATTTGTATACTGTGGTTATACTGAAAACTTAGTGAGATGCCAACCTATAGAGTACTTTAATAATTGTTTATCGCACGTTTGTGTGAGATTTATTATTATTATAGTGGTTTTATGGTGATGTTACAGATTATAGTCAGGTTAAATAAAACAGTCGACATTTTCAAATAGTTTTCTTTTATTTAGTTTTTATCGAAGTGTAAAGTGTAACAGTTATAAAAAATAAATTGATGAAATGCTGACATTTCTGAAGTTAGAGTTTTTATATGTAAAAACGAACTAAGTCTACATCACAACGATTTAAAATTCACTAAAGTAGTGCCAATTGTGAGACATTAAAAACACTAAATTTTACTTCATTATACTGTTTTCGACAAGTTCCTAAAAAATGAAAATTTATTACAAAAACCTGAAAAATAAAGCACAACCTGAAGATTTTTAATAGTTTCGGTCCAATCTTCTTTGGCAATAAGAGGAACAACAGCGGTAATCAACTGAGTAATTTTAGTAACATTTTTTTTAAAAGTGGCAAGAACATCAGTAACGGTCACGTGCTCATTTTTACCCTCTTTCCAACAGTCATAATCAGTAGCTAAGGCAATTATGGCGTAACACAAACCGGCCTCTTTGGCTAGAACAACCTGGAGCAAAATTTAAAAGCACACTCGATATATGTAGTATACCAGATGGACTAAATGTAAGGATCGGGGCGTTTTTTAACTAAACTATAAAGAACTTTGAAAAAACAAAATGTAGGCATTAAACGGTTAGAAAAATGCTACCCAAGGCTAGGTCTAGAAATTTTTTTATTTGTTTAAATTTTTAAGATAACTATACCAATACTTTTGTTTTTTATGTGAAATTTATTCTTATTTTTTTTTCAAATAAGTCTTTTAAAAGAAATGTTGCTGTATTAATTGTTTTAATATTGGCCTTATAAATTTTCAATAAAAAAATTGTACGTTACGAGTATGTTGTTGAACTAGGTATAAATAAATAAAATGTAAATACTGCATTTTCAAAACGCACGGATTTTTATTTAAATAAATTGTTAAAAGAAAAATGGTAGCAAAACGTCTTCCACCTTACAAACGCCAGTGAAAGGTCAACTAAGCGTCCTTACTCGCTCCCAAGCTGTTCTATTGCTATTGTTATCTCATTTAGTAGCAATTTTTAAATGAAACTATATACCATCGGTGCATATAAAATGGTGGAACCAATCGAAAACTGGATAATGTCAAAAATGATCAAATTATCCAAAACAATAATCCAATAAAATTTGTTGAAACATAGCCTCGGGTAGCATTTTTCTAACCATTTAATGTCTATATTTTGTTTTTTCAAAAATCTTTATAGTTTAGTCAAAAAACCGCCCCGATCCATACATTTGGTCCACCCGATATATTTGAAACTAGAAAAGGATAGAGATATGTGTTTTGCCTTTTCTAGCTCTGTGATTGGAGCTAATTACCTCAGGAACTGACGTCATATTAATCACATCGCCCCCCCACTGCCGAAACATATTACTCTCAGCTTTACTAGAAAATCTGGGCCCCTCAATCGTGACAACATTTCCACTTTTATGAAACGAGAGTTTCAAACTCTCTGCAGTCTTAATAATCAACTGTCTTGTTCTTTCGCAAAATGGGGGCTCCATTGGCAAATGACTGATCCCAACCGGGTGATCTTTCTCCCCATCGTGGAAGGTCTGTTTCCGCCCCTGAGTCCTGCCCCTAAATGTTACAAAAATCTACCAAATCTGATCTAATCACCTGTCTATAAAACTGCTGGGAATCACTAAGTCCCCCGGTTTGATGCGCTCTTGTAGAGAGCCGGTGGCAGTGGCAGCGATTACATGGGTGCAGCCCTCCTGTTTCAGGGCCCATATATTGGCCCTGTAGTTGACATTTCCGGGCATAATGTTATGAGCGCGCCCATGACGGGCCAAAACTACACATTCGACACCCTCGATTTCCCCCAAAACTAGGACATCAGAGGGCTTACCGAAAGGTGTATCGACGGATTTAGTTTTTGAGTTTTTTAAAATGTCCGGGTTATCTAAGCCAGAGCCGCCGATTATGCCGATCTAAGTTTGGTATTTACAGTACAAGGGATGAAAAAAGGGGGCGAAGTCTTACCTTAACCTTCTTTGACATTTCGTTTAATTTGACTTTCTTCGATGGGGATGAAATTGTGAGGGTTTGTGGCTAGGCAAAATGTGAAATTTATTGATTAAATCACTTGATTGATTAAATAACGTGAATTTAAAAAAAGTTAGGTTATACTTAATTTTGACAGTTGACAAGTGCCGGCCGGTCCAAACAAAGAAAAGAGATAGGGAGAAGATTGGTTGAATGTGCACGTTATTAGTTGGGAATATAGGTGGCCGCCATTTTAACGCTGAGTCAAGCGGGAAATTCAAAAATTATCTCATAACATAAGCTATTACCACAGTCGTAAACAACAAACAAGCCACACCACACACAATAAAAGTCATATTTTAAACCATCTGATTTTGATTTTGGAATTTGTTTACGTTGAAATTAAAGGCATTATTCTTATTAAAAGAGTGCCAAATTGGGCAATGAGGTGTTTCATATTTATATGCATTTTACTATTTTTACGTAACAGAGCTAAACAGAAAACTGTGTTTAAAGTTTGTGTAAAAGTTAGGCTGGTGCTCAACTGTGGATAAAAAAGAAACCGAGTTTAAAAATAAGTAGCACTGAATAGGGACTTGAGACCTGTTGTTACATTAAAACGGAAAGTTTTTCTATGTCACATTAGTTTTTTATTTATGTCGGGAGATTCTCTAAGTCTACTTTAGCTTTATTAATAATATTATCATAATTTAAAATGTTTTTTACTTCTCAGCATCTTAATTTAATGTTTGTCCAAAATTGCTATTTATTTATTATATTGTGTGAGTTAAATAAATTGTAATAATTGTTCCACGTGAGTCATGTTTTTTATTTTTCCTAACAGAACTTCCAAGCAGTTCAGAGCTTTGAATAAACGAACCAAAATTACAAAATTTTGCAAAACTCGGGAAACTCGAAATGCCAATTTAAATTGAGTTAAGAATATATAGTTATAAATTCGGTCATAGAACAGAAAATTTTTTGTTCTGTTACCTTATCATCTTGGCTAAACATTAAAAGGACTGCACATAGAGCGTTCTATGCGCAGGCTGCTCAAATTGGTCTATTAGAAATCTCTGAAGTCTCTGCTTTATTGCCTCATTGGTTTAAAATCGGATTGATTTTGATGAGTATAGACTGTTCATCGCCATTTTGAATTATCATGCAGCTACTTAACAATTTTCTTAATTTCTATAAATCCTAAAATTTGATTTTTGATCCAAAAAAGCTTTTGTACGTGCTATAATTTGAAAAATATCTTAATTTATAAATAAAATAAATATCATTGTCGTTATTGGTTGTTGCTTTAGAAATGTATTAAAATTTGCGATTTTTTCAAATTATTATCAATTCAAAAATCTGTTTCTTCTTAAATAAAAAATAAAAATTAAAAAATTAAAACTAGTTTGTTGTGGAAGTCGTCAAAAATCCATTTTTAATGTCACTCAAAAAAATTCAAAAACATCACAAAATTTTAAGTTTTACAATGTAAAAAAATAATTATGTTTTCAGCATTTCATAGTTATGTATCTTCATAAAAGTTTCCTTATGTTGAAAAAAATTCTTTTGGAAAAACCGACTAATTTGTGTTTAGTTAGGAAATTTAATATTCATGAGATTTCTAAACATCACGAACCTGTAACATCACAGAATGATATCATACAAGTAAGTAACAAATATCATTCATTCCTTCTAAATAAACAATTTCTTATAGAAAAATTTAGGTTATTTAAAAGCAAAAGCACACAAATTACAAAGAAAATTAGACTCACAAAATTTGAAACTGGAACTAGCAGAAAAAGAAATAAGTTTATTAAGAAAAGAATTATCAAAATGTAACAAAATACTCAATCAGATAAGTAAAGTAATATCAGAGCCGTAAAATGTTTTTTTTTTGTCCTGTTTAAGAAGGTGTCGTGTGATCCCAGCAGTGCCAGACTTTTATCGTCTAAAATTTTTTTTCACAAGCTTATTTCGAAATGAAAGCATTGTTTTACAAGACACTAGTTTAGCTTTTTTATTTTTGTTTTGTTTTTGGTCTATTGAATGATTTTTTGATTATGATAACTATAAGGGTATTCCAACTCTTTTCTCAAACTTCCAGCAGCAAAGCAGTCTTACATTTTATTTTCTGATGACACACTCAATTTGTTTATTGCTTTTGTTCTTATATTTTCTTATTGGGATGTCTCAAATATGGTATTGTCAAAATTATTATCTCTGGCACAATATCAGTATTTTTCGTTATGCTCTTCTTTAATTAGGAATTAAATGCTTTCTAAATGTTCCATTACCTATTATAATTTGAATCATTTACTGTTTCGGCTTTTCCTATTTATTTTTACCTTATCTAAGGTAGAAACAATAACAAGATTATCAAAAAGCTCGGTTGAAGATAAGGATTTTGATCTTTTACAAAGCTTTGTCTCTTATTCTATTTTTATTCGTACAAGTTGTAACTTTATAATAGCAAAAGCAGCCTTAGTGAAAGTAGTCTCATATCTTTCAAAAACTCTTTTGATCTATAACACTATCGGTAATTTTTCTTGAATAAAAATTTCTTCTGGATTTTGGATTCGATATAGATAGTGAAGAACTAGAATCTGAGAGAAGAATTATTGTAGAAAATAAAAATTATGCATCTATCAAGATCAAGAGAAATACTTTGTTGATGTTTATCTAGAAATATTTTGCTCCAAAAATTTTGCAATTCTTAATCTGGATAACCACAAAGCCTGGATCTATAACAAGATCGATAATTTTTCTTAAATAAAATTTCTTATTTATTCATTTTTTATTTTTATGATGAGTAGGTAGGTAACGTGACAAGTTTGAATGACAAATACATCAATTTTAAATGTTTGCAGTACCAAATGATGCCGAAAGACCTCAGCCAAAAGTAAGCTTTTGTCTTTAAAACTTTTAACAATAAGCCTTTTATAGACATGCTGGTCGACAAAAACTCCGTTTCAAATGGGTCTAATTTTAGTACTGTGTGTAGCAATTCCATTTTTAATCGTGCTGATAATTCTATACATCTTTTCTCTATTAGTTGGAGGCCAATCAGAAAGTTGCTCTACCATGTGTGACACGCTTTACAACTGGAAAACGCACCGAAGGGGGTCAGGACCTACAGGTAAAAAGATCTGCTGTTCTAATATATAAAATAATACTGCTTATTTTTTTTTGTGTTAAAGATTATCCTAACTATGGTGAGCCTTGTCTTTCAATGGATGATTCAGGTGAAAAAACCTTATTTTTTAAAATACACTAACCACCAGATAATAATGCAAAACCTTTAATTTAGAAGAAACTACAACGACAAAGATTGCAAATTTGGCTGCAGGTCCAACTACAACTCGAAAAATAACAACAACAACAACAACAACTACACCTACAACTACAACTGAAGAATATGAAGATGACGATGATGAAACAACGACATGGCACGAAATTCCTGATGGATACCACGTTAAACGCTTTGCCCTGTCAGCAACAGCTGCACTACTTGAGGATATGTATATCGATGATATAGAGCAGATTTTAAAATGCCCAGCAGTGGTAGTTTCAAATAAGTGGGTATTATGTAGAGGAAATTGTGCAAAAGATAGTAACTTATATATCAGAATTGGTTCTTTCTATTGGTCCAAAGAAGGTATTTTTAGAGATGTTATGAAAATTGTTTACTTTAATGATACAAAAATCGAGAATCTTGCATTGATTAGATTTGACAAAAATAGATGGATTACACCTACAATAATAGAACCGCTTGGAAATGAGACAAAAGGATATATGGTGTTTTGGAAAAATAAACTAAATTTGCCTTTACACCAAAGACACAAATTCGACATAATAAACACAGTTGATTTTGAAATTTATCAAAATATTAACTGTACTAACTTCACGAATAATTTAACTTGTTTTGCTGCAAGTAGAAATAGTCTTTGTGAAAATAATTCAAACGCTCTTATTTTTAATAAATTTCATGGGTTTGTAGGGTTTCATGTAGAGACTTTATGTCCTAAACACTACAATTATTCTATTGTTGTGTATATTGATGTGTATCAGTATAAATCGTGGATTAATAGTGTTGTCAATAAAAAGAAATAAAAATTGTTTTATTGTTTCATTTTTTTGTTTATCGAGAAAGAGAGATTAAGCTACATACTGAAATATCAGTACTCATTATGTCTAATCTCTCAAAGTAGGACTAAAGCAGCAGTCTTGCAGCTTTAGTGAAGCTCAGCACTTGGTCTAAGAAGTTTTTTTAACTTTTAATCTATCGTACAACCCTTGCCCAAAGTCCAAAAATATATTCATCCCAATTTAAGGTCATTAGAACACTCTTGATCTAGGCATTTTTACGGCTCTTCTTTAAAAATCTTTTTCACGGAATGATTTTCAGGATAATCTACTAGGTCGTCCTTTAGTCTTTTTAGTGGACAGTATGCACAAGTAACTGAATGTCTTTTCTGTTAAAACAAAAAAGATTTCTTGTCTAGGCTATTTACATAGATGACGACATTTCAACACAAGTGCGTTTGTATGTCGTTTCAAAGACCAGTTTCACTTTCATAAAATCTATTTGTTAGCCTTTTCAAGCTAGAAAGTTAGCTTTTTTCTTCCCTTTTAGGCCGTGGGAGACAATATAAAAAAAGTACTAGTTTTCAGAAACAGGCGTTCATCTCTTAGGCTTTTTAAGGTCTTGTTATCACTATTGTAATCCAATTTTTATTAAATTAGGTTTTCACAACTTCTTTGTGTTGCCTGAATTAACAAACTTCATCAAATCGGTAATTTTAAAAATTTGAACAGAATTCCACAACATTCTATCTCTAAAAGTCGACGTCTTTGCTAACTTTAGCTGCAAGGTCATCCCTCGACCAACGCATTTTACCCTCAAATTTCTACCTGCCAGCCGTGAAATAAAAGAAAGCGGAAAATCTCGGCTCACGCGTTTACCTGGACAGGTATCCACGCATAGAACCACACATCGAAAAGCTCCCTTTAATCCGAGTTTTTTCGTATAAATTTGATCTCCTAATTCTTACGGCAATTCTATCAAAAATAAACTAATTAACTCATCTCACGCATTTCTCGATAATTAGATTCTCGCAACCTACCTCGCATCACGCAGCCCTCTCGCATGTTGCGGACTAATTATTAAACCGTTAATTGTGTTAGTTAAGCTTTTTTCGTTCATATATCATGAACGGGTTGTCGTAAAATTATGATTCAAACGCTGTTCAATTTCTTTTTCAATTCCGCTCCTCTCACGCTTTATCTCATCCTCGCGATTCAATTATCTCGCGATCTTGATTTGTTTGGACAAATTCATTCAAATCCTCGATCTTTGCCGAACCTTTTCAAAGGTGGCAAAATTCTCGGTTTTAACCACCGTCTTGGCTCTTCGGGAGTCCGTCGTGAGTCGGCAGTCGATTGCAAGTTCATGAAGACAAAGCTAGTCTTTATCCGTGCTTCTTTTACTCTCTTTCTCTCTCTGCTCGTTCGCGCGCACCACCTTGCGGAGTAACAGCGCGTTACTCACTCGCATCACAGCGCCATCTCTCTCTCAACCCATTCAACCCTTTTACGCTTTTGTAACTCACTCGCCTGACAGTGCCGCTTTAAATTTAATATTGTGTTTTATTTTTCTTCGTTTTAACAATTTAATTATTTCTCTTTTAATTAAATTTAATTTCCTTTTCCTAAATTTTTTAATTCAATTACCACTTCCATTCATTATTCACCACATTTCCAATTCCCAATCAAAACAAAATTGCACCGATAGCCGGACCGGTGACAGTCTTTTTTTGGACATCTTTAAAAAATCTTTCTTATGGGACAATTTTGAGGACATTCTACTAAGTAGTTTTCTAGTTCCTTGTGTAGACAGTACACATAAGTAACTAGAAAAATCTACTGTTGAAACAAAACAGATTCTAACCACTTTTCAAGTGCATTTGTATATTGTTTATAGACAGGTGCCAGTTTAATAAAGTCTATTTATAAGTCTCTTTAAGATAGAACGTTAGTTCTTTTCAACTATTTTTGAAGTGCGTTAGTATGTCGTTTAAAAGTCGGTTTGACGATTTCAGTTTAATAAAGTTTATTTGTTTATAAGTTTTTTCAAGCTAGAAAGTTAGTTTTTTTTCTATTTTAAACCGTAGGAGACATTATAAAAAAACTGAGAGTATTTAAAAGTATATTTACTCGAATTTTAAATTATTAGAGCACTCTTGGTGTTAATCTCTTAGGCTTTTCAAGGACTTTTCTCTGGACATTTTTAAAAAATCTTTCTTTGGAGACAATTTTGCGAACATTCTGCTAAGTAGTTTTCTAGTTCTTTTAGTAGACAGTATACATAAGTAATCAGAAGTATCTACTGTTGAAACAAAACAGATTTTAACCATTTTTTAAATGCGTTTGTATGTCGTTTTACAGGAAGGTGCCAGTTTGATAAAGTTTATTTGTAAGTTTTCTCAAGACAGAAAGTTAGCTCTTTTTTTCCCTTTCAGACCGTAGAAGACAGTATAAAAAGACTGCTAATTTTTAGAAAAAGTATATTTACTTGAATTTTAGATCTTAAACACTCATGGTGTTCATCTTCTAGCTATTTTTAATGCTTTTCTCTAAACGCATTTAAAGAATCTTTTTTGCGGAGCGATTTCCAAGACATTCATCTAGGTAGTTCCTTAGTCTTTTTTTAGTAGACAGTAACACAAATAACTGGAAGTTTCTCTTGTTGAGACAAAGCAAGTTTTTTGTCCGGGCCATCCGGATTAATAAGGAGATTCCAACCACTCCGAACTGCGTTTCTAGGGCTTTTCTTTAGACGTCTTCAAAGAATTTTTTTCATGGGATGATTTCCAAGACATTCTACAATGTAGTTCCCTAGTTTTTTTGGTGGACAGTATACACAAGTAACTAAATGTGTTTTTTGTTGAAACAGAGAAGATTTTTTTACTTGAGATCTCTTTATTCGAATTTTAAATTATTAGAACACTCTTGGTGTTCATTTTCTAAGAATTTTTAGGGATCTTTTCTGGACAACCAGAATTTTTGTCACAAAACGATTTTCAAGACATTCTATTAGGTAGTTTTTAGTCTTTTTGGTGGACAGATACACAAATAACTAGAAGTTTTTTTCTGTTGAAATAGAGCAGATTTTTTGTCTTGGCTACACGGGTTGTTGATGAAATTCGAACCACTTTTGAAGTGCGTTTCTAGGATTCTTGTTTAAACGTCTCCAAAAAAACTTTCTACTATGTAGTGTTTTAGTTTTTTTAGTAGACAGTATATACAATGAAAGGTCTTTTCTGTTGAAATAAAAGAGATTTCTTGTCTAGACTATTCGGAAAGATGACAACATTCCAACCACTTTTGACTGCTTTTGTATGACATTTTAAAGACCGATTCCAGTTTGTAAGCCTTTTCAAGATAGGAAGTTAACTTTTTTCTTATCTTCCAGACTGTAGAAGACAGAGTAAGAAAACTGCTAGTTTTCAGGAAAATTTACTCGAATTTCAAATCATTAGAACACTTTTGGTGTTCATCTTTTAAAACTAGTGTACACAAGTAACTGGAAATCTCTTATGTTGAAACAGAGCAGACTTTGTATCCGGACCATTTGAATTAATAATTAGATTTCAATCACCTTTGAAGTGCGTTTCTATGTTGTCTCATAGGTCATTTTTAGTTTAATAAAGTCTATTTGTAAGCCTTTTTAAGCCAGAAAGTTAACTCTTGTTTTACTTTTTAAACTATAGTGGACTACATAAGAAGACTGTTTGTTTGCAGGAAAAGTATATTCACTCGAATCTCAGATCATTGGAACACTTCTGGTAGACATCTCACAGGCTTTGTCCTTAGATATCTTTAAAGAATCTTTCTCATGGGACAATTTCTAGAGGTAAAACCTAACAAGTTTAGCTTGGCGTGTGAAGGTCAGAGGCGCAATAGTCTGGGTGTTGTCGTGGTGGAAAAATTTAGTTGAAACCCAGTATTCGAAGTGTAATGTAGAAGGAGCACATAGTATGTCTTTCCTTTTCCGCGTCTACGCATCTCACGCCAAGCTGGATACCTACCCTTTGTATACCTATAGTTCAACGGACTTTTTCCATGGGACAACTAGGGCAAGTGTCTGCAGATAACTATGTGTTCGAAATTCACAATTACTAGATTAATTTTTTTGTTATCTATTTTATCTTCTTCATAACTTGTTTATTTTTCTATTTGTTTAAATAAATTTGTTAAATAAACTTTCGTATTTCAGTTTTTAAACCTAAAATGGTTAAATGTAACTTCTGCGACAAAATAATTATTAAATTTTTTGGCTCTTCTGTCAACTGGAACCTCCTTCTATTGCTTTAGACTATTATCTAAATTCAGTGTTCCTATATTGTAAAGAAAAATATTTTTTTTAAATTATTATTAATTCTAAAACTGTTTTTAATAAGAAAAAATTGGAAATACAATTGTAATAAATTGAACTTTTTAATTGTTAAAACAAGATTGCTATGCAAGTCGTGAAAATTCAAATTTCTTTTGAATGTCACCAAAAAATAACTCAAAAATGTCAAAATTCAAGTCTTAAAATCTAAAAAAATATTTGTAAATTAAAGTATGTTTTCAGCAATTCTTAGTTATGTATTTTCATAAAGGTTTTCTTCTTTGGAAAAAACTATTTTCGAAAAAACCAAACAATTTGTGTTTGGTGAGTAAATTTAATGTTCATGAGTTTTCTGATCAACACAAAACTACAAAACCTAAAGAAAATTTCGTAAGTGATAAAAAATTGTCCCTCATGTAAGTAAATCAATAATTTTGTAGGAAAATTTAGATTACTGGAAAGCAAAAACACACCAAATGGAAGTGGAATTGAAAGCACAAAATATGAAACTGGAACTGGCAGAAAAAGAAATAGTTTTATTACGAAGAGAATTATCAAAATGTAAAAATATACTTAGGAAAATTTTGATAAGTAAAATAATAAAATCGTAAAAACAAATGTATTTTTTTGTGAATGTATACTCCAGTAGAATTGGACTGCAGTTTGCTAAATGCGGTGAAAGTGAATTTGCTGAGAGGGCTGTAGTACGTCAAATGCGTGGTGGATCAGAATAAAAATACGCTAATGCTAGTTTTCCTTTCTTATGTGCACAGTAGCTAGCAATAGAGCTAGTTAATGCGTATAAAGTATTACAACTGGTAAACTTTGTGATAAAAAAGTGCGCAGTCAAAACTTTATTTAGAAAAATATTACATCAAATAATATAATATTTCTTTATAAAATATGAAATCTCACAACATGTAACCCAGAACAAGAATAATTATAAATCTCGAGAGTTAACAAGTATCACAACAAGTATAAAAACTACACTTATAGAGATGGTAGTGTTGAAATCTGAACAAACTTCAGTACGAGCAAACAACGTCGTTGAATTTGAAAAATCCAGCAAAACTTTAAATAAATAGTCAGGTACAAGTAGCATCGTCCTGGTTAAATCACATCACAGACTCCATCTCGGTCAATTCGGTCGTCAATTCACTAATTTCCAAAAGCGACGATCCTGATATATCATCCGTTTCGTGATCCTGCGGACCACTGGTTTCCAAGTTTCAGGTAGCCGTCGTGACAATCCACCTCCTGGCGTTGTACTGAGCGACGTAGGGCCGGTGGGTCAGTCTCGTGGGGTACTTGTTCGTCCTGGCGCTGTTACATAGTGACCAGCGCGAAAACGGCCGCAATGAGGTGCTTTGCGCGTCACCTGAGGAGTTACTTGCACTGTTACCTGTGCCCAAGCATAAATCAAATAAAATAAATGCTGAAGTGCCAAAAAAACAGAATAAGCCAACTGTAGGTCTTTTCAGTCACTTTGAGGTGCCGAGCAATAAACCGTTTATATTTTATTATTATCCTAAGATACCGCAAATGCAGTTGGAGATGCCGACTGTTTAATTCTAAATTTCTAAAATTCTAATAAAAATGTCTTAGCATAGAGATAATTTTTGCCTGATTTGTCATTTTTATTACATCTTAACATTTAGAGACTGCTGCTCTCTGCATTTGGTACATATTACAATTTTATTGGTTGGGGCCTCAGAGTCAGTGAAATCTACAATACCTCCAGTTGCTGTCCGATAGTTTTTGCTGGAAGCGGTGTAATGGCGCAGGAGGAGGCGAGGCAATTCTCGGTTGAACGCGAGGTAAATCCAGGGATTTACGCAGCTGTTTAGGGAATAGAGAAGTGCTAAGATTACGAAGACGGGACCTGCAAAGATTGTTATGGTTAGTCTGAGAGTGGGACTTAATTAAATTTTAGCAAAAGTTGTTATCAGTTATGAGCACTATTAAAGATAAAGCGAGGAAATAATAAATTTTTTTTAAGTGGGTTGAAAATTTTTTTTTTAAGACACATCAAGTTAGAATTTGATAGTACTTTAGGAACTGTTTTTTAATAAAAAAAATATTTTTTGATATAATAATAATTTTGTCAAAATAATGAAGAAAAAACGTGAAACTTGAATTGTGATTCGTAGATTTGTGGTCATTGGTTGTCATAACTAAAAGCGGCAAATTTAAAAATAAACCAACGCTTCTCAATCAAAATTTTAATTCTGAAGTTTCAAAACTCTCAGTCAATGCTTTTCAAAATAGAAAATAGTAAATATTTTTTATTTATTTTGCAATTGCGAGTTTATAAATTGTTGTTGTATATATATACTGCTGTCTAACCGGGCTAAGGCTACTAACAGCCTTATTCTCTAAAAAACTATTTATTCCATTAATATTATTATTAAAAATTTTTTTTAAATAAAAATAAAATTGTTTTGTATTATCTGCGAGTATAAACAATGTTTTAAATTCGAGAAAATAACATTTGTTACATTGATTGCAGACAAATTGTTGGCAACATAATACCAACTGTCCAGAAATTAATCTGTGTTTGGACAGCTTTATCGTTGTGCAGATTGTTGGCATTTATACTCGAATTAATTCGTTGTAAAAATATTTATTTTCAGATTTATTGAGCTTAAAAAATCCGATTTTAATATTTATGAAACCTTTTAATTAAGATAATTTTGGTTTTAAATTTTTTTATTACTTTGTTAGACATAAAAGTGTGATTAAGTATGGGTAACAGTGAGCGTAAATAGCAGTTCTTTAAAAACTTTTATTTTATGACCGAAGTCTAAATCTAAAAAAATTCATTATGCAAGAGCTTCTAGGTAATATTTTAGTGTCTTTGAAGGCTGAATTATTAATGTAATTTATTTGAAAAATTGGAATATTGTCTACCTATTTTTTGTCCTGGGAAACACCTGCATAGCAATTACACAGTCTTTAAATCAAGATGTTTTATGTAGATTAGAGAGTTCTATTAGTAAATTGTTTTTTATTAATTACTGATAAATACACAATCACAGGTAACTCTCACTAATTTTATTGCCGCTCGTTTTATTGCTATTTCTTTGTGATCCAACTGATTGATTAATATTTTAATGTTTGCGGCTCGTGCTTTAAATAACTAAAAACACAAGTTTTCTAATAGAATATTAGAGTGTCTTTTGAGCCATACTACGCAAAATTAAAAACGCAGGTCAGGACAGCTGTTTTATTTTATATTAAAGTGAACTTCAATAAAACTATAAAGGGGCCACAAAACGTAAGATCTGAAGTGCTGTGCCATTTCCTTAGAACCCCACTGGGATTTCTTTTAAACTAGAGAGAATTCTCTTAGAGATAAAATTTACGACAAGTAGAAACTTTAAATAATTTATATATTTTTTTTTTGTGAAAAAACTCGCTTTGTGCGTAAAAACAATTCTCTGTCCTTTCGTCTGCTCGTCATTTTTAATCGGATTTTCCTCTTATACTATCAAGTTGGTAGTCTAGCACAAATACGCTCGACTGTTTTCTCAATCCCTCCAATCAGCTAATTGCAAGAAAAACGTAATTCGGCTTTGTCGGCCACCACTCGTTAAATTTTTTCTTGATTCAATTGAAAGTGCTGCTTACCGTCGATGAAGGGGCTTTGAGGGTCCCAAGTGGCCCATAGTTGAGCTAAAATGAACGGAGTTGAACATGCTATATACATTACAATGACGGCAATGGTCTGCTTGACAGTATTAATCTTCGCTCGAGATATCAAAGGGGTTCGTTTCCCAGGTGCGGCTTTCTGGGAACTTCTTGGTCTCAGACTGGACTCGGAACTATGCCAGATCTCGATACAAATCGATGTGTAAGTAAAAATGAGCACTACGAGAGGAATTATAAAGACAGAAATGCAGTACCTGAAAAGTAACAGAATTAAATTCGTTTTAGGGAGGTTAGAGGGTGTTAACCATGTCACATAAGCTTTTTTACCCCATGGTTCTTGGAATGTCGCCCAGCAGTCGTACTCGTCTTTTTCTGCGTAGGTGTATGAGAAGATCGTCAGCTGAAAAACAATTAATCAACTTAGAGTCATTAATGTTTCAGTGATTTAGGGGAAAATTATTACGCGATTTAGTGATGTTTTATTCATGCCGAATTTCAGGTAATCGAGTTTCGTTCACTTTAATAAATTTGAAACGGTTTTAAAGACGAATAATCAACTTCTAATAAATTCTACAGTTCATCATTATCATCAATTTTTAAAATTGTGAACAGACCATACTTAATTCTTAATTTTTAATTTAAGTTTATAATAGGGGTGAGTCTCTAGCTTTAAAACTTTAAAGAGTGTTAAAATTTAAATTCCACTGGTTGTCGTCTTAGTTAAATAACTATATATTTATACAAACTCAAATTTTTAAATGCCTAGATGACGCTTGTATATGTATACAACTAACGCCAGTAGTGCTAGTAACACAACTGAAAGATAAAGATTCAAGTTTTTTAAAAAAAATCTGATTCATAATATTAGAAAGAAAAAGGGCAAAAAGGCTAGCTCAATACGACAAAACGTAACAAGAAACAAAGTACTTAAAATTTTTGAAAAAAATGTACATATAAACAGAGATTTCACAACTATCAATATCCAATCCTTTGAATTTCAGAGGCAGAGCGATAATAAAACGATAACATATCTATTTTGTAACTGTTTCGTTACATTTTAGACAAAACTTTTGAATGAAAATCGTTAGACTAAAATAAAAATCAAATAACAACATTTACTAGATAGTTTATTGCGATATTTCTGTTTTTTTTAATAATAATATATTGTACTATACTGCAAAAAACTATATTTTTAGTTATATTTTGATAAACTTGATCTGTCTAAATATCTACTGTCCAACAGCGTTATTTTATCGATTAATGTAGTAAGATTTTGTTATTATTTGATCGATAAAAGATGCAGTTAATTTATTTATTAATAAGCTTCACAAAGCAACAAACAAAATGCAAAATATTTTCGTTGAATGAAGACATTGTTAAAAATTAAAAATAAGTTAGATTGTTAAAATAATTCTACTCCAAAATTGTGTAAAAACAAAAAACGGAACGCCGAATTAAGAATATTCTGAAGCTTGCAACTTCTACAACTATTAAAGAATTAAAATCATGATAACTTTTAACTAGACTTTCGTAAGTACAACAACAATGTACGAAACAATAATAACAAAAAATATAGAGTTGGGCGCGTTTTTTACGTATTAATATCGAAGCAAATCTGAGATCCAAAAAGTAATTTTCCAGAGCGGCCTATTTCGCTGTTTGTGTTGTTTTAGTCTATCAAATTTAATTGTTAATAAATTAAAGATAGAGAGTAAAAAATAATTATCACAGTTTTCGCTGTTGAATGTGATAGCTTTAAGATCAAAAATTAGATTTGACAAGAGTTGATAAGAATAAGAAAAATGCATCAGGAGAGTAAAAACAAAATTAAATCAATAACGAACAATGTTTATTTTACTAAACATTAAGTGGACTGTTAAACTACAAAATAAAATAATTTTCGATAGGTAACCGAAAATACAACTTTAATTTTTTTATATAGTAGCCCACGGTTATTGCAACACATTAAAATAGTGTCATCGCTTCGCCTGAGTGGAGAAACTTTGGGACACATTCTGGAAAGACGTATTGTTATATAAGAAGCGGTGACATTAACTGGGCAGTTAATCAGTTAGTGAGAACCAGACAAGCGAGTAAAGTAAGCGATATTGTCGACAACGATGTAACTAATTTAAATCGAAGCGCATTATTTAAGTTGTCAAAAGGCACAGCTATTTGAGTATAAAATAAAACGTAATTTATAATACTTTCATTTTTGGTGTCTTCAGATATTTTAAAGGACACTCGATGAATCAAAGTGACGCTTTTTGCTTACTCCTCATTTTTCAGATAATTATTTGTTATACATAAAACATGAAATCGTTGTCAAATCCTGAAAATGTGACAGCCCGCATTCGAATTTTTATCCCTAGGCGTTATTATCCTGCTTCAAGGATTCGACAAGCAAACATCAAGTGAGTTCTTGCTTGCACATCATTTACTCACTAAATTCGATCCAATTTCCGTTTAGATTACGCAACGTGTTATAAATATATGTTCAGTTAAAATTCTTATTTTGATTTGTTACTTAAATTTTACCTTAGATAACCTGAAAATCTTTAAAAAATAATTGTCCCTAAATGTATTTTGAGACAAAACAGTTCTATTAATACCTTCGCTTCTGATATTCTTCTTCATTCTAAATTAAGGGTTTTTCAGCAAAATGAAAAATCTTTTCAATGTCAGACTTTGTGGTTTTTCTCTTGCGAATACACAAATAGCGTTTCCGGCATTTGACAAGACCACAAAATTGTGAAACTAATATTCTACCGGATTTTTGTTATTAAGTAAACGAGTCATTATATTAAGCGGAAAAGAATTTTGTAGTAAGAAATGTCTTTTTTGTAACCCATAAATTGGCAATCTTGGTGGAAATGCGCCATTAGAGAGCTTTTGGAAAGCATTTCGTATTCAAGACACAATAGCATTACACAACACTTACTCGATGAGATTTAGGGATGGTTCATTTTTGTTTCAAAGATCCGATTTATTCGGATTTGCTGCAAATTGTAGCACTAATCTTGTCTAGAATGGTGAGAGAATCAAAGGACACTTAACTGACTTGTGGCGAGATAAAATAAATATTTACGTTGTTTTATACCTTATGGCTTCTTATTTATTTTGTTATTTTGACATCGACTCTGAAAAGCACAATTTGAAATGGCTATCTAAAATTATTAAACAAACTTTGTTATCTCTATAAAATTACTAAACTTTCTGTTATTTTTATCCGCAATTTCGTGTCGCAAGTTTGTGCTTTGAAACACGCATTTCGTGGTCGTTATGGCTTGAACTTTAAGCAAGAAATTTTGTTGTAAAGTGATTAAATGACCTAATTGCCTTGTAAAATTCACAAGATTTGTTTCAGTGCATTAATCCGATACTCGGCTTTGGCTTATCTGACCATAACAGTTGATAACCTTTAGCTGTATGCACTATATCATAAATTGTAATATCTTCTAACGGCAACAGATTGCATGAAAGCTCTATTCTAGCCTCAGGCTGAACGTATTTATTTCGTTGTAAAAGTTCTCATGTGTTTAATAAATGGCGTTTTTATAATCCACTTTAAACAGGGAATTATCCTGATTATAAATGTCGCCATTAATTTATTGTCTGACGGATTTGAGAAACTGTTTTCAGATTTATAGCTTTATAAAAAAACAATAAACATTGAGATAAAATTAGTGCAGAAAAAATGTTTTAATTTTCGTTTATTTTCAGATTTATTTTCGTATTTTTTCTTCCAGTTATGAGTTCTTATATGTTATGTGAAAATGCTTCATTGTGAATTTAATATCTAACAACTCAACCACACAAATATCCTGAATTTTTTTGCTTGAATGCGTTTTGGTGTATGTGGAAAGAATCAAGATAAATTCTTTCGCCAACATAAATTTTGTACAGTTTGAATTAGAAGTAATGACAATATTTCTGTTGTAATTTTTCCACTCGCTGCCAAAACCTGTGGGTTCTAATAGTTGTGTCACAAATTTATTTAAACAGAATGTAACAATGTCTCACAAAGTCAGGTAACTCTCACTAATTTTTTGTGGCTTATTTTCTTCAGATATTTTCGGACTCACCTCAGTGAGTTTGACTTCTGGATTTATTACTGTGAGATACCAGTTTTGGCTTATACGTCTTCTTCAGACCTCACGTCAATAATGATAATAATAACAGTTTACAAAATTGAAGAACTAGGCAAATTTGAAATTTTTAAAGTATATTTTTTTAAAATGTAACTATTTTCAATTTAAAAAAGCAGATGAGCCAAAACTGATAATTCACAACTAGAAAATGCCTATTACTATATCCCAAGTTTTGCTAAAGCTTTTCTGTTTTTTTTTAAGATTTAATCCAACTGAAGTGTATTAACCTCTTCTTCATTTTTGAATTGCTATTTTCAAATTCTTTCAAAAACTTCTTTCTTTTGCACGTTTAAAATCTACTTTGGTTCTTTTTTTACATTTTTTTACTTCTATTTTTCCATTAATCTTAATTTTTTAAAACTTTTGTTTTTCTTTAAGCGCTGACTTTTAAGCTCTTTCAGAATCTTATTTTGTTCCTTTAAAAAATTTTTTTTGTGTTTCTAGATGCTTTTATATTTTAATTTTTATGTAGCCGACATCTCTCAACTTCTTCCAGTCGCTGCCATTTTCTATGTATAGGTGCTTGATAAAAAAATTACATTTTTTAGTACTAGAAGATACTAGAAGATTATTTTACCGAGCTGCTTTGTTTTTTATTATTATATTTCTTAAGTTTCTCTAGAATCTTCTTTTGTTCTTCTAAAAAATTTGTTTGCTCTTCTTTTTCTTCTAAATGTTTCGACGAAAATGTTTTGTTATTTCATTGAAATGTTTTAACGTCTTCTAGAATTTTTAATTGTTTTTTTCTGCCAATCGTTCGTACATATTTTTTAAAATTTCTTCTTTACTTCTAAAATCTTCCTTTGCTCTTCTTTTTTATTCAATCAAACAATCTTCTTTAGCTTCTCTGTTTCTACCAAACGTAATTTCTCAAAATCTTTGTTTTTTTAAGCGCAACTTTTTAAACTCTTTCAAATTTTTTTTTGTCATTATTTTTGTCTTTCAAGAGCACTTTTTATCTAGTTTTTCTTGCACATATGGGCTCGGTATTAAGCTTCTAATTTTTTTAATACTGTGAGATAGACTAAACACAAAGCTGCTTTGTTACGACAATCTATTACTATAGTTAAATCTTTATTTTCTAATAAAAATACAATAAGTATATGTATAGACATAAATAAATTATTACTATTTAAACGTCAATATGCTTATTAAGAAAAATACAAAAAAATGTGCTTTAAAAATTGGTTTTAAAATTTACACTCAAATGTTATACACGTGTAAATAAGTATCAAAAAATTAAGGCGATAGAAGTGTATTATTGAGTTGTTTAGTTTACTTAAAATTACTTTTGAGATACTTGCGTTTAGAAACATGGGTTAAAAGAACATAAAGAGTTAAGAAAAATTCTCGAATAGCTAAAGAAGACTCTTCTAGAAGTGTTCGAAAAATAGCGTTTAAAAAAGTACGGCAAATAAAAAAAGTTGAGAGATCTTACCTAGGTTAAAAGAACAAGAGAAGACTCTAAAAGAAAAAAAAATATTTTGGAGAAACAAAAAAAGATTCAGGAAAAGCCTAAAAAATAATGTTTAAAAAAACGATGTTTTTAAAAATACGGTTAGTACAAACAGAGCGATTAGTAGAAACAGAGAGAAAAAAAGAAAATTAAAGAAAAATTAAAAGACGACAAGTGGAACAAAAAGAGAAGCAAAAATGGTTTTAGAAAAGCAAACGAATTTTTAATTATTTTAAGAACAATTAGTAGAAAATAAAGCAATTAAAAATTCTAGGACAAGCTGAAAGATGTGAGTTAGAAAAAAAGAAAAGCAAAAAAGTTTAAAAAAATGTATTAGGGAAATTTGAGGATTAGTAAAAGGTTTTTCCTATTTTTAAAATTTATAGTGAGTTACCAGTTTCGGCATATTAAAAAATTCTAGTCGAAATCACAAACAAAAAATTTGGAAAACTTTGATTGATAAAAAAAAATTGAGAGACGTCGACTTAACAAAAAAAAAGAATTAAATAAGATTCTAAAAGAACAATAAACAATTTTAAAAATGGTTGAAAAACAACGATTGGAAGAGAAAACTTAGAAAGTAAGATTTTATAAAAATAAAAGATGATTTTAGAAGAGTTTTTAAAACGATGATTCAAGAAAAAACAAGAAAAACTACGTCAAAAAGACCAAAAAACATTTTCGAAAAATTCAGAAACTAAAGGAACAAAAGAAATTCCATAAATTGCAAAAAGACTTTAAAGAATACATTTGAGTGGAATCAAGTAAAATTAAAAGTTAAGAAATTTAAAATCAAAGATAAGAAAACTAGAAACAGAGCAAATTGCAAAACATTTGGTAACCAAACTTCGTAGAAATAAACGGCTAGAATGATGAACTGAAATCTGCGAAGTCATATTGTATCCCCAATAATTTAAGCCTTAGTGACGCTTAAAAGTAAGAAAAAGTTTTTTCCCAATTAGGAATTTCGATCTGTTTTCTAAGTTTTTCAAGAAGATTGGATATTATATCAAATTCTTTTTATAATGTTAGCGTGTTGTCAATTTTATACCAGATTTGTTTAAAATTTTAAATAGTAGTAGGTCTTCAGTTGTATATAAAAGTCTCATCTTAATTCTAATTTCAATGTAGTGTCATTGCTTGTGATTTATTTTGTACGCTTAGTAACAGGTTTCATTCAATTAGTAAGATTTGGATAAGGGTAGATTTGGTTAATTAATGCGTTTTCAAGGCTTTCGAGTAAACATAAATTAAAAGGTAGATGATTGGTAGTCACGCTGAATTTAGTCAGATTTTAATTTCTTATCGGAGTAATTATTTATTAAAGGTATACCTAGTATTTTTTTCAGTTTATTTTCTTTCACTTATCTACAGTGTAATCAATGAAATGTAGCAAACAAATTTGAATATTTTTTGTATATAATCGAGAGATCTCATCAAAATTTGAAATTATAACAAAGTTAGAAAACTTAGCACATCGATCGTAAACGTAAAACCAAACTCAATTTTATTTCTCTTGCTGCTAAATGCCGTAGTTTTCTTTTATGTTTGAAACAACTGTCAGAAATAGTAAAAATTCTCTACATCGTTTCAAGCTAAATCTACATTTCCAGGATTGTAACCCCGAAGCTCTCTACTTTTTTAGCATTAGCTTCCAATCCTTTAACAAAAAATTTGGACATTTCGCAAAGCCTCACCTGCGGTATACAAAAGGCGAGACTGGCGATCCACGCCAGATACACCATAACTTTCGACCTCCTGGAAGTCCACGAGCAGTAGGTCAGAGGGTAACAAATGGCCTGATGGCGATCAATTGCTGTGGCCATCAGCACGTACGAGCTCAAATACGGGCCCAACGTCTGTCCATATTTAACGATTTTGCAGAGGAGGAAGCCGCCGTAGAAGCGGTAAGTTATGTCCCAGGCCAGCTGGGGCAGCACGCTGAGGAAGGCAGTGATCAAATCTGCGATACTCAGATGGAGGATAAAGAAATACATCCGGGAGAGTTTCTTGCGACCGGCGTATCTGTGGGTGAATTACGACAGGGCTTAATTGGAATCGGACGAGGTTTTATACCTTCTGCGGGTCCATAAAGCGAGCAATACGGTGCTGTTGCCAATCACAGTGACAAGGAAAATTATAGCAAGAGTTGCGACTTCGACTCGGGCGAGGTTTTCGTCGCGGTCGTCGGTGGTATTGGACTTGTTGGCGACGGTTTTGTCGTCGAGGAAAAGGCGAGAAGAGTTGTCGGAGGTGAGGTCCATTGTGGGGAATTGCAGCTCGTACATGTGACTACTTATCTGAAATAAAAAAAAATGTTGAAATAAGTGACTTGATGAAGCTTTGAATGTTTGACCTAATTAAGAAGGGAAGAAATTTTCCGCAAATCACACAATCTTGTTATCACAGATTTGAATATTCCAGGAGCGTAAAATACTAGTTTTATTAGTGCTTGAGGTGATAAAGTTTTAGCTTTGTGAAGTTCTAATAATTACCTCGAATTTAAAACCATTTTCTGTAGCCTAGCAACCATTTTAAAGTTTGTCATTAGGTACTACTCAAATTCAGTTCTAAGATTATTTGCTTAGATGTGCTAACTGCCCTTTAGTCTTTAACATATGTATATTTTCTATACTATACTGTACAGGGTGATTGTTTTATTTGCTCCCGCCAGAAACTCCAAAACTAGGCAACATATTATACTTTAAAAATTTAATTTACAAAATTAAGGCAGAAAGTTGTAAATTAAAGTCAACATTGTTTGACCTTTGACAGTGCTTCCAGGGTCAGTTCATTTGGTTTATTTGTAACCACATTAATTAATTAAGTTGGTAGTCGTTTGTATAACGTGTTGCCTATTTTTAAGATTTTGTGCGAGAACAATGAAAAAATCACCCTCTACTATACTCTACTATACTATAAAAGGACACAATTTGTGTTTTTATCTAGTTTTTTTTACCAAAGAGAAATGAGCAAGCGTTTGAAAATTGACATACTTATTTGTAATAGATTGATTTCTAAAATAAATGGCTTCCAAAGTGTAGGGGAAAGTCGGATAATAACAAACAGGGGACAATTCAAAATACTGTAGAATCAGTATTGAGAAATCAAAGAAGAATTAGAGAAGCTGCGAGACGCTTTGGCGTTCCAATTTTCCCTTTATATGACAGAGTAAAAAGAGACGAATATTGTAAGGGCAGAATGGAACGAAAAACAATATTCACGAAAGAAGAAGAAGATGAAATAAGTCAACACTTGGTGCAGTTATTACAGAAGTTTTTAGACTTTTTCTGCGGCAGTTAAAGCAAGCAGATTTTCAATTTTCTGAAAACTTATCGTCCCCTCAAAAATTCAACAGAAAAAAAAGAAAAGCTAGCAAAGACTGGCTATATGGGTTTCTTAAAAGGCATCCTAAACTAAGCATCAAAAAACCTAAATCAACTTCAATAAGCAGAATCACTGCATTCAACAAAACACAGATTTAGTTGTTTTTTACAAATCTGGAAAATCTTTTAGAAAAATATCAGTTTTCACCGTTAAGAATACTTACTATCGACGAGACTGGTATTACAACCGTTAGTAAACCTCCAAAAATAATAGCAGTGTAACGGTTGTTTCCGTGTCGGGTTCTGGGTATCGTAGAGAGAGAGAAGAGCGGCTTTGATGGGGTTTTATTGACAATAATAGCTATGTACAAAATAAAAATAAAATAAAATAATACTTCTAAACAAAACAAAACGAATCTTCTACTAGTATAGACACGGCCTCGTCCCCGGCGGTCCCTCGTCCTCGACTCCTCGTCGTCGGCTTCTCGTCCTCGTCTCCTCGTCCTCGGCTCCTCGTCCTCGACGTGTCGGCTTCGGTGGCTCGCACTTGTAATGGAGGGGAGGTAGGACTCTACCAACGGGATAATGCTCCGTGGGTAGCGGTATCGGAGAGGAAGCCCCTAGGATAATGCTCCAGGGGTGGACGGGTCTGGGGGTGGCTACTTACGAGGATAATGCTCCCGCAAGTATGCAAGTATCGGAGAATCGGAGGCGGTAGGCGCAATATATAGGCTTCGTTTGTTGGCAAGGGGTATGAGAGGAATATCGTAGCGAAGCGTTGGTGGTGGTTCTCGGTGTGGTGGGAATTATACCACCACTACTGCCCTGACGTATACGTATGACGTTGCGGTCACGCGGTCCGAATCAGCTGCTGGGCGTTATCTTCTTTTGTTTACTGAATTATTAGGAATTATTAGAACGCTTCGTTACAGCAGGAAAGAGAATTAAAAAAATTGGGCTTGTGGCAAGCGGGGAGAGAGGTCGAAATACTTCAGTATGTTGCTATAGCAGTGCTACAGAATTCTAAACCCCTCTCTTTTTTATATATGCAAGACAAAGAACAATTCCATCATTGGTAAAAGACGGACCAGCAGATTCTGTATATAAATGTTCGAAAAATGGTTGAAAGACAGAAGAACTTTTTACGAATGGCTGCAACATTTTTTCTCAGTTAACTGTTCACCGCAGAATAATCCAGTTTTACTTATACTTATTAGAAATCACAGTAGTTACATCTCCCTGACAATTTATAATTATTGTAAACAAAACAGTATTATACTTTTATCTCTGGCACCCTATAGTTTCCACTGACTCCAACTGCTTGATTTATCTTTTTCTCTTTTCTTTAAAAACGGCCTATGACGTCGAGAGTGATTTCTTTCTTAAAACACATCTTTCTTAAAAGATCGCTGTACATAATATCAACAATCTTTTTTTAAAAGCTTACGCGAGAGTAGCAAATATAGAAAAAGCGGAAAATGGATTCAAGTGAGCGGAAATTTATCCATTACATAACAAAACCATGCTAACTTTAGAACGAAGTCACCAAGAAGTAAATCAAGAAACAGTCACCTACTTCCGGTATTTCTGGAGATCTTGACGAAAATCTAACGGTTAAAAGAATTGAATCATCTATCCCCAGAATCTCAAAAAATACAGACATTTTAAATATTTTTTTTGAATCATAGTTTCATTACCAAAAAAGACTTTAGATCTAAAGAAAACAAAATTCTGCAGATAGAAGGAACACACAAGAATTTTAACAAACACATCTGTTAAAAAAGATTTAGAAATGAAAAATAACAAAAGAAGAATGAAAGAAGAAATAGCAAAAGAAAGCTAAGTCGTGTTAAAAACTGTATGGTTCTTCTAGCGGGATAAAGAAAAAATAAGATTTGAATATAGACGAGACCTTTTTAATAGTCCCATTTATGACACTCTATTTTAGACTTTTATTTCTTTTGTATTTTACTACTAACGTTTCAGAGCTTATTAGCCCTTATAAACCCTAAAACATTAGAAAGACATAAGTATTTATAAACAAATAAACGGAATTAGTGATTATAAAACATAAAATTTTGAGCGACGTTATATTTTTTCTATTTTAATAAAAAAATTTTGTTAAAAATTAATAGTCCTTCGAGCAAGATATCGAAAAAATTTGAGATTAGAAGAAGCAATTTATTCTCGTCTCCGTTTTTCAAAAATGTATATTTTAAAAAGTTTAATAAAATTTAGAAACTAAAAGTAATAGATTCTATTTGTTTATGATAAACCTTGTAGAAACATTTGTTTTTAGAATAATTCGCTTTCGGTTCTTAAATTATTGCTTATAAAACCGTTTGTAAAAAAAGTCCAAGAGTCTATCGTAGAGAAGAGTTCTAAAGACTATAGTAAAATGGTAAAAAAGTAAACTCAAACTTTCTCGACTCCTCCCTTCACTCCCTAAAAATCAATCCTAGATACGCCTTTGAGAATGTCCCATATTTCGATATCGAAAAGTTGGCAATCCTGGTCGAGCAAGCACATACATGTTGATGCTTTTAGTCTAGTTATCTGAGCAAGATAATAATAGAAATCAGCAAATACGGCATCTAATCCCACACAGAGCTAAATGGAATTCAGAGCTTTCAACCGAGCTTCCCTGCAAATATCAATTACTAATGTCTCACTTGATACACAACAAAGTTTTACAACAATTTGGCAATTTTCCAACTCAGGCAAAAACTTTCCGCAGCTTCTAAAATAGTTAAATATTAAGACAAAAAGGGAAAATATTAGTTAAGTTTGTTTTTGATAAAGCTACTGTTACTAGTTGTTTTCGGATTGTATTTTGAGCGAAAGTGATAAGTTGAGTGAAAGTGAATTAACGCGGAAAAGACATTAGAGAAAAGAATTAGGAAATAATTTAAAGTTTAGGAAGTTCAAAAACCTATTTACTGGAGGGACAAAGCAAAGCTCGGGGCGCTATTTTTTCTAAACTGTGATCGTTTTTTCTTATTAACTTTTCCAACACTGACAATCTACTCGTAAAGATGATGATTCTTTGGGGACTAGTTTAGAAAGTTATTGAAAATTTATTAAAAACTTTTGCGAGATTTATAGTTGGGAAAGAACAGCGATTCTCACAATTAATGAACGGAAATGCTTGCATTTAACTTTTTCACCTACAATTTGATAAATTACTTCAGCGAAAAAGCCTCACAAACAGCCATTAGCCAACAATTCTTACGTATTGTTCGATGACATTTCAATGACCAGATAATATCACAAAGGTTAAATTGAATTCCGATTGTTTGTCTAAAATACGTCAAAACAAGATTAGAATTTATGACGAAATTAAATTCCTCATATGTTACCTGAAAAGGCACTGAATTACCCACTTTTCAGCTGAGTAAGATTTATCTAACGTCGTGTAAATATGGTATTCGCGAAATTCAACTGTATTAAATGACAAGAAAGAATCAGGATGTTTTTACCAAAAGTCATTTCCTCATGAAAATTACATTTTGCGAAATTATACTCAAAGAAACCTTAACAAAAAAATCTTGAGTCGATAAAAAAAATAATAATTTTTAATATTTTATTTTCTTTATAAGAGTAAATACCTAAAAATGGGCTTAGCCCAAGCTTTTAACTGCTTTGTTGTCTCTGTCTGCTTAGCATTTTACAACTCAAATTCAAATAATTATTTGTCATCCGAATAAACTGAAATTTGTCCAAATTTGACGTTTAAACAATGGCGTTCTATTAAAATGTTATAGACGTTATCACAAGAATAGTTTTATCTTATACAAAATTATTATACGATCATAGAGTATTTAAATTGTGGCTAATTTAAGTTTAAAACTTTTCAAGCTGTTTTTATTTATTTTTGCGTTTAATTTCAGTCTAAAATTCAATTTAAGTCTTGCCCTATTATAAAACAATTATTTAGTTTCTGAAAGCAGAAGCAACAAAACTGCGTTTAGTTTTCAGTGCCTGAATTATGAAACTCTAAACAATATAATTCCTCTTACAAAGTGCGGTTAGACTGTCTAGTCTTATTGTCTCGAGTGTCTTTTTTATTTATTTGTACATTTCGTCGTAAATTTAAGAGGTGTCACTAGCAGGCGTCTCTAAAGGGTAAGTCTAAACTGAATTCAACAAAAACAATTCTTTATCGATTAAATTAAACACGAAAAAAGGGAATTTTTCATAGCTTTCAGAGTGACAACTTGACCCTCCTCAAAACACATGATATTCAGAAGCAATATGTTGAGTGTCAAGATCACAATTCTTTTTAGAGGGTTGCTCATAAATTTAAGCGCTCTGCTTTATTCAGTCATCGATTTAGTAAAATTGCTCTTAATCTAAGAATCTCGGAACTCTCATGTTTAAAAAGACTTAAGTTTGTTATAGCACGAGAACTGGAAAATCCTAGACATAAAGTTTTAAGGGTTGTAATTACGTTAAAGATGTGATAAGGGATAAAACTCTAGTTTGATACTATCTCTACTAATTACGACTTACATTAAAATTTTACTCGATTTTTTCTTGTAAAACTCTAACTAGACTTGAAAAATATTTCACGTAATTATTTCTCCTACACTTTATGTGCTATCTCCTGTTAACATTAATTTCCCTTTTGCTGCATTATAGCGTGACAAGTTTGATTTATACCCACCTGTAAAATTTTACTGTAATCCTTTAGAAAACGTTTCAACTTAATGTAGAAGTGTCTTTGAGAAAGCTTTGTGATAATATAAAAATAAAGATTCGGTATTATAGCAATCTCATTTCTATAAAAACGAAAGAAGATGTTAGAAAAGATAATAGCAGAAAAGACAGCTGCTCGAATTGTCTAACCATATCTCGATTATGTATTTTCTCCCAATAATTGGTGTTACAATCTCGAAATTTTGGTTTCATGCCAAAACAAAATTAAAACAGATTTTAGTCGTTATGTGCTTTAAAAAATCATCTCGAATCAATTTGTGTTTTATTTTTTACAACACTTTGATTCAATTCAGGTACGAAATAAGATCCTATCAAACCCCATTTAGCTGAGCATACAAAAAGCTTTGTTTTTAGAATATGGACAAACTGAAATACATTCAGATAAGTCTGTAATTCAGCGACAATAGCCTGTATCTCCGCGCAAATCTGAAACGTGATTTATTCACAAACCTGATTCTTTGTTTTGTTTTCAGGGAAAAAAGTTTGCAAATAGTTATTTCAGGTTTGAGGAACCTCGATTAAGAATTGTCGAAAACACTGAAATAAAGCTCGCTTTGACTTGGCGAAACGTCTGTAAAAATTTTCGATTTTTGTGATATTTGTCGAGAATATTGATTGGCTAGGTTAGTATGCATAAAGCTGCGAGCTTTCAGGATATAACCGTGTGTGTGGGAGGATCTCACTGCTTTTCTTAATTGGTTCAGGTGCAAATAGTTTAAAAATTTTTCATAATTTCAGTCAACTGTAGTGAGATATGCGTAGGTGCTTTCAGTAATTAAAACTTCTTGAGCTTTAATTTTAATATTATTTCATCAAAGGAGACCAAATTTCTTTATTCAAATTTTGAAAACGTAATTAAAATCAATATTTTTTTTAATAATACGAATTTATAAGCTTGATTTTTACAAACATTAAAAAAAATGAAAGCCACTCTTGAGAAAAATATTTTTGTATTTGACAAGGGATGATTGATTATTTTCTAAACAACTCGGTTTACTTTCATCAAAAGTTACCGAAACTGTCAATATTTACCTTTTCCCTAATCTCCAAATTAAAATTCTACCCATGCCACGTAAATTATTCATTAAATGCTTAGTTTTCGCTTTCAAAATATAGTAACACAATCAGTAAAGTTTAATAAAACAAAAAATTAATAACAATTAGAGAGAATTGTTGTCTTATATAAATATTTGTTTCAACCCATCTACAAGCAACGCAATTTTATTAAAATCCTCTAACCCTTTCTAATTGTATTTTAGGATTCCAGGCTTTTATTAAAAATTCAAATTTTTCCAATGCTTATTGAATTTGCGTATATCGTGGGTGTGGGAAATGATTTATGTAGCTAGAAGCTTTTTAAATATTTATCGCAGTTCACTTCAGTAAAGAGCAATGTTTGGTACGTGAAATATTAGTTAATGTTTAAAGGAGTCACGAAAATTCTTCCGTGATAAATCACAATGTTAAATAATAATAAATCGATGCAGTAAATTAAATTTTGATGATACCGCAGCGTTTGGTAAGTAGCCTCAGGTTGGTGAAGCTCAGCAGAAAGCAATCAAATTTGCAGTAGAAATACTGTTTTTTGCATGCGTTTATAAACACTGAGATTAGAAGAAAACTCGTAAAATAGCTTTCTCAAAGATGGATAAACAAAATAAATTTCTGAATAAATCAAATTTTTAAAAGAAATGTAAATTTCAGGAGAGAGAAGATTTAGGTAGAGAGATATGCAGATAGGAAAGGTGGTTGCACTTTTTTTACAAATGCAGAAAGGTTAATGAGAAAGGGTTAAGTCAATGACCGGATTTGGTCTACCTTCTTGAAAAGATAACGACCTAATTGAAGTTTGGAGTGACTGAAATCTAAAAATTTTAATTTTTGATTCAGATTTAATCCATTGTAAAATAATTCTCAAATGATTAATTTGAAATTAGTCTTAAACAATTAAATTTAAAGTAGATCTTGAGATAATTAATTTGAACGATCCAAATTTAGACTGAACAAAAAATTAAATGGTGAGAAAAAACAAAGAAAGTAGAATAAATAATTAACCTTTATTAATTAAATAAAAAAAGTCGTTTGTCTTCGCTTACTTTTAAATTTTAAATTCTAGATTAACATCTGAAATTTTTTGCAAATTGATTTGTTTTGTGACCAGATGGTAATATTACAATAGATATAAGAAAATCTGAGATTAATATTCTATGCAGGGAATGTGAGTAAATCAATCAAGTTCTGAGTCTATAATCAACAGAATTCTAATAATAGGGAACTGATACCATTTTGATCCATTTGCTATGACAATAAGGAAATTACCAAAAAATTAATTGGTTCAATTACGTCAAAGCCAGACAAAAAAATGTAAATTTAGATCATGTAATGAATTTTTATCAAAACAGATTAGATAAAATTAATGATAGGACTAATTTACTTTTTCTAGTTTTGATTACTGAGTAGTGTCGATTTTTTAAAAAAGTAGAGACACTATCCCTGACCTTTCAGGTTGTTTTTGAAGGTTATTTTGATTTTGGCTATCCTCTTGCATTAGTCTTATTTTGAGACACGTGTTTTCAGGTTTCGAGGTTACTGGTAAAATTTCAGTCTATTACTTTGGCTTGATCTAATTAGTGAAATTCAGGATTGAATCGATTTCATTCTCAAGATAATGATGGAAGGTCGCCATTAACATTATATACCTCAAATTATGTTTATGTCCCCAAACCTCAAAATATTTGGGCGTATAACAATTTTCAGATGCCACTAATTAGGCGAAAAGCAATCTCTTAAAAAACACACTTCGGGTGGAAATTCCTGAAAGGTTTACTTAACCAAATGAAAGGTGAAAAGTCTAGTTTCGCATTTGAATCGCACTCTCACATCTCGTCGTATCAAAAAATCAAAATCGAATAAAAACATCTCGTATTAGATTTATCACGGTGTGATGTTCCCTTTGCTTGGAACAAACCAAAAGATAAGTATTTCCGTCACTTCATTATTTACTTTTTCTTCTTCCATTTTTTTTCGTGAAATAAATTTCAATTTTTTCTCGGCGAATGATTATAGGTACAAAGCCGTCTGCAAAGCAAGCTCGGGGGAAAATTTAATTGATCTTCTTGATTAAAATCATTGCTAATTATTACATAATGAACAGACTAAAGTGAAATTTGTAATTTATACGAGATTGAAATTAGAATCATGCCGGGTAAAATGTGGCATTTTAAGCTCAGCATTTAATAAATATTTGGCAAAATTTTCAAAAAAATTTTTACTTTTTTTACAATTATCAAGTGTTTACTCAGTTCAGACTGTTAATTATCTTCAAAGAGAATGATAAATTACTAAATTTTGTATCACTTCCAACTTAAAATTATAAATGAGTTGTCAGAGTGATAACAGTGTTTTGATATCATTCTGTGGGTTATTGCAATCGAGTGAAATTTAAAAATTTATAGAATAAATATTAGACGACTCAATCTGTTATTACAGCTGGAAGAAAGGATATGAAAAGCTGGAAATGATAAAAGTTCATTATCAAGAGTTAAATGTAGGTCAAAGCTCTTTTTAGAAGCTTCTATCTGTCTATAAATTTGGTCGGTGTTATGTTTATTTGTTTATTTTTGATTTATTTCTCTTGCACACAAAGAATTTCCTTAGAAATTATTAATTGTAATACTTTTCTAAACCACAACAGGGAAAAGCTTTAGCTGTAGCAACAAAATGGTTTTATTAAAATTTCATTTCGAAAACATGTTTTTACAAGAAATTGGGTTAAAAGTATTTTAGTTATTATTCTTCTTTGTTGTTAAATATAGAATATGATTTATCACAGCACTAATTTGAGAAATTGCCAGTAGGGAAACTCACTGTCTCTAAGCCTCTTCTGTCATTACAAATGTAGGAAAATTAATGGATAGTGCAGTAACTATCTGTTTACCAATTATCTTAATTATTCATCGTCCTTAATATCTCAAGTGATTATTATTTGCGTTAGAAATTTCAGTCAGGAAAAAATAATTTCATTATCGCGGCCAATAAATCAAACACTTTTCCTGAACAAACATTTGGATGCGCCCAATTCGCCTTTATGAAATTATAGTATGTAAAAAAGGGAAAATCCATTGGGATTTTTTTACTGAAAATCGGCAAATATGACCAGAACGAAGAGTTGTGAAAGATGAAAAATGAGACGTGGTTATGCCTGCTTAGCGAAAAAGGTAAATGTATTTTGATAAAAGTATGATTGATTGAGTTGTAGAGAATTTAATTCGGTTTTGGTGAATGTTTAAATATTAATAATTGTGTCTGATTTTGTATGATTTATTTATGCGAAAATAAATGACCCGTCATTAATTATTTCAATTACAGGCTTGACAGAGGTCAAAGTTAATTACTTAATTCTGCCATAAAAATTTATGGCGGTTTTATGAACTTCAATAATAACGACAAATCCTGATGATTTTTTTTTAACAAGATTTGATGTAAAATCAAAGAGCTTGGAGTCACGGAAGTCCAGTTTTGTATTAATAAAAATCAGGGAAAATGAGTGAAAGATAATCTTCAAGGATTTTCATGTTTATCCTGTTTTTAAAATTAATTCTGTCTACAGCTGAACCGATTTTAATAATAAATCTTTTTATCAGGCTGTTTAGATTAAAATTTTTCAAACTTAGATATTAAGGAATCTTCAAGTTGTTTTAATTGGGTTTTTCTTTTGGTAATTGAAATGTACGGATTTCGAGAGGAACTTTATGGGAGAAACCTGAACAGAATTTCATTTTTCTAATAGATTTTATCGACGTTTATTTAAAAGGAATTCGAGGCGAACTTAGAGATAATTAGACAGGATTATTTCCTGGTTTTAGTCAACATGAAGCGTTACAGATAATCCAATTGTAAAGTTGAAAAGTTTAATAATGGTGTCATTTTGGTCGATTTTCAAGTTTTACTAATTTCCTGTCCAGTATTAAACAAACTTGTTCATCTAGATATAATTACAAGTTAAAATTTGTTAGAACAAATGTCGTTTCTCTAAAGACAAACTTTTGGTTACTTATTTTATAAATTATATCAATTTTATGAAGTAATTAACAACTAAAACAAAACAAAAACTATTAACTACTTATGAACAAAATAACAAGGCAAATAAGTCACAGAAGAAATGTTTAGCCACGAGAGCTTGCTAAAGTGGCCTAATTTTTCTTAAGTGACTTGTTTGCTGTTAAGACATGAGTACAATACATAGCTTTATCCAACACCTCTCTGTGTATGAGTTCTTAAAAAATCATAAACCCAAAAATTTTATATCTACAAAGATTGGTAGTAGTCTATGATTTGGTTGCCATGTTGTTGACAACAAAATTATTATTTGAAGAAAATTTTGCAAACAAACTGTTTCGGCGCTTGTAACATTGTTGGAAATGAAAAGAAGTAGTTCTCTTCCTGAAAAAATTGCGAAAGATGTTGAAGAAGTCACATCGAGTTTGCTACCCAAGAAATCCAGGGACGCTTATTAGAAAGAATTGAGTGAGTTCAATAAAACAGGAAAACGATGTTTGTGGGGTACCTAAGCGAAGACGTGCTGTTGGGTTACTTCCTCAACGCCAAAAAAAGATTCGCAGCCTCTTCAATGTGGACGAAATAGAGCATGTTAAAGTCGACATTAGAGCTTCACGAAAATACAGATATTTCACAATATGGCAAGTTGATCGCTTTTTTGAAAAACGAATCAAAAAATTACAAGTGCAAAAAATCAAAAATTTTTGAAAGAGAGCATAATCAACCGTTTCTAGCAGAAGCACCCAATAAAAAATATTTGATGTTGAAGGCAGGTAGATTTTGTTATTAGAGAATGAAATCTAATTTTTTTACATTACAGGTCGCACTAATTTTTGGTGTGTCAGGTGGGTGTCGATGTTGTCAATTATTGAACATGTCAATCAATAACGTAGAAGATAAAGGATCCTATATGTTGGTATCTGTACCAGATACAAAAACATCTGTTTCACGTAGCTTTACGATTACGGAAGAAGGATTTGCAGTTAATGTGCTAGATATTTGTAGAAAATACATGTCTCTCCAACCTAAGAATATTTCTCACAACAGGTTGTTTTTGTGCTATAGAAATGAGAAATGCACAATACAGCTAGTGGAAATATATAGTCTATCCAAAATACGACCAGTAGTAGCTGATTTTTTAAAATTACCAGAATCAGAGTTTTACACAGGACACAGTATGAGACGCACATCAGCGAGTTTATTATCCAACGTTGGAGCCGATTTTGGCATGGTCCAACGTCATGGCCGATAGAAGTTGACAACCGAGGCACAAGAGTATGTCGAAGAGTCAATTTTGAGCAAAATAGACATTGCTAAGAAGATACTGAGTGGAAATTCGGAAACAGAAGGCAATGTTATTGTAAACGCTGAAAAGCAAAAATCGAATGAATGTGGAAACAACATTGAAGTGACAAAAAATGAAGCAACTAAAGTTATATCTTTTAATATAAATGTACATACGTAAATCTCAACAAACGATTTCATCTGAGATTCCTGTTTCTTATAATTGTAATTATATGTATTCTATTTTTTGATGTTCAATAAATTGTTCTATTTTCTGTAAACTGATCAATTATAAAAAACAATTTTATTATTGATTTATAAAACTACTTGTGTTTTATAGACCCCATAATTCAATCAAAAACATCATTTTTATAACGTCATAATAAAGAGGTGTTGGATAAAACAAATAATGTAGTAAAGTTTTTAATCGGCATTAGAATGTCTGCTTGAATTAGATTTTTTAAGAAAAAAGTATAAGTAACTTTAAAAAAAAAGCTTCACGGTTTTCTATAAGATAAATTTTGTGTAGCTACTTGGTACTAGTTTCAATTAATTAAAAGGTATAATAAAAGGTAAAATTTCTCAACAGAATAGAAAATGTCTGCTAACAGCACATAAAAACAGCTTTGGCACGCGAATTCAACATAAAAGACAGTCTTCAGTAATTTTCTTATCTTTTTTGCAAATCTATTATTTAAAAAAAAACTAGAAATGTTTATTCTGTCATTTTACAACCTCTAATTAAAGAGTTCAATACACGATAGCCGAGAATCCGTTGGGAATCCCCCTTGATTGAAAACTCTGCTCGTGTTAAAAGCTTTAAAAGCAAACATTTTGAAAAAAAACCGAAGGCTTAATTGTTTTCGTGTAACAAGTCTGTCGTTGAAAAGGAATCATGTAATTATAAAAATAATTAACTGAAGAGTTGTTATCCTTCGGAATTTCTGACGGTTGGAAAATAAATTTTTTCGTGTAATTGCCGCATTTGAAAACTTTCTATCTGAAGACGAACACATTTTCCATAAAGTTCACCCGACTGGCAGTCAAAATCCGCGTTTCAAACTTTTATAGTTGACGTCAGGTGTTTATGACACCCCACATACACCATTTACTTCAACACAAGCTACTCAAGCTATTAATTTCACTAGCTTTGTTTTCTACACATTCAACAGTTAACAAAGGAAAAATCCTATCTGCTCCTGATTAAACGACAAATCCTTTCAGCCAACAAAAGTAAAATTGCACTATTTTTCTCAGGGAATTATTTACAATTAGGAGCTTAAACTTTGTTTAACTTTGGGAGATGTTCAAAATGAAAAACTTGTTCGAAATCATCGCAAATTTGGAATTAAAAATAAATTTAAATAAAAGAGCAGTAAAAGAAGAATTATTACAGAAAATAGAAATTTTTTATGAAGTTTTACGCATTTTACAGGTGGAAATTTTTGCACCTACACGTTTGTGCATCGAAATTAAAAGCAAATATTGAAACCACGTCTAATTAACTTAAATATGTAACTCTTGCTGTTACATTAGATAAATTAAACAAGACAAACATTAATTTGTTGGTTGATGTTAATAAACTTTTTACCAGAATATATTTGTTCTTCAATGTTAGAACGAAAATTACACCATTTTATAGAGAACAGATAGAAAAATGTAATAATAATTGTATAGAATATATATGGCAACAACCAAATTTTTTTGGAAATTTTAAAATACGATAATATATGCTACATGACAATGTTAATAAGAAGAAATAAATATGTTTTTGACTGTGTATTAACATCAACATTAATACATAATTTTCCTTTATTGAAAAAAGAAATTTAAAAACTGCATTAAGAAAATGACAAAGTTAAATCTAGAAAGAGCAAAAGTTTTAAAGAAAATTTAAAAAGTCAACAATTAAAAGTAAGAAAACAAAACACCATAACTGATCAAATAAAAAACTATTTAAAAAAAATAGATTTTTGAGGAATAAAAGAATATTCTTAACCAATCTAAAAATAGAACACAAAACACTGCAATTGAAAAAAAAAGGTTTTAGAAGAAGAAATATTTTCGATTTTTTTATTTTGCAGCTTGTAATGATTCTACATTTATAAATTGTATAGATAGAATAGCTTAGAGAAATACTGAAAGAAAGGTATATTTTATTTCTTAGTCTAAATATAATTTTTTTAAACTTTATCACTCACTTCTGAAATATGTTGTTGAAAATTATATTTCTGATTAATATGTAAACATAAAAGTATTTGTAAACTTTTACAATTTTAGATTTGGTATTCTCTAGCTTTATATTTAAATCTCTATCATGTACCTTATAAAAAGCTTTATTAATCATAATTTTTGGTTTTGTTGCAGATATGGGATATGGCAAGTTTATTTTTACCAGCCCATACATTTATTAGATCAACCATTTCTGTTCTAACAAACCTGTTCTAAAATCAGAAGAGACTATTGCAGTTATATTATCCGCATAAGCAATAAGTTTAACATTATTAAGAAATTCAGATTTTAAAAGAGTGTCCAGAACAGCATTATACAAGATTGGTTGTAATACTTGTAGGCAAGTATTTTTCTATAATAGTATCTTCCGATAAGAATTGAACTTTTGCGCCAATAACAAAACTTTTAATTAAAGATAAGAGATGTTCTAGTAATCCTTTTCCTTTAAGAGCTTTTATCATAGATGGCCTCCAAATATTATCAAAGGCTCCATATAAAGAAGCAACATATTTCTTTTAGTTTTCAGTAATATATTTTTTATACTTGTTATTGCATCTATTGCAGATCGTCCAGCTACCAATCTATTTTGTGCTTTGTCATGAAATAGTATTATAGAATTAAACATTTTAGTTCTAACTATTTTCTCAAAAATCTTGCCATATTCAGATAGGAGAGTAATTAATCTGTGTAACCGCGTGAATTCTAATAATCCGAGCGCCCACCAGAGTAGCGCTAAGATCGCTTCCACCCTCTCCAAAAGTCCGGAAGGAACCACCCTTAACCGAAGGGTACCGACAAACCGTAATAAAATGCATGTAGAAAACTCGTCTTGCATTTCAACAAAAATACTCGTATCTACCTTCAACGAGAAGAAAATGTTAATTACCTCTCGTATACAATTTTAATTAAATGAAATTAAAAATTAATCAACTTTTGCTGTTCTCAGCCAAGTTTTTACTTTCTTTAAATAAAAGTTATGTATCAACATATTTTTTAGAACGTTTATAAAAAAACTCTTTCTTAAGAATATTATACGTTCTACAGGAATATAATTATAGTGTGTCAGAATTCATACTAATTGCAGCTAACTTGCTTTTTGAAAGAAAGAGATGTTAGGCCTTCGGTTCTGGTTACCACTAGTCGTTAGGTTATGTTAGAGACCCTATGTAACCTAAAATTCTTTAGCTCTCAAATAAACTATTATTTATAATAGTGTAACCGCGTGAATTCTAATATCTGAGCGCCCACCAGTGTAGCGCTAAGATCGCTTCCACCCTTTCCAGAGGTCCGGAAGGAACTACCCTTGACCGAAGGGTACCGACAAACCGTAATAAAATGCATCCACACGCAACCAAACGCTGAGTTGCTTGCTTGCATCAACCGGGCATCCTGGGGGTCTCATCTGGTCTCGCAAGTCTTCTCCACAGCCATCATGCAGTCAGTTGCTCTTTTGCATCAACCGGGCATCCTGGGAGTCCCAAATGGTCTTGTGAGCTACTCATACTCTTCTGCATCGTCAAGGAGTTGCTCTCTTGCATCAACCGGGCATCCTGGGAGTCCCAACTGGTCTTGTGAGCTACTCATACTCTTCTGCACCGTCGGAGAAACCTTTTCTTGCATCAACCGGGCATCCGTGGGGTCCCACCTGGTCTTGAAAGCTCTCCTTCGTGACATTCTGCACCAACAGGGCATCCTAGGGGTTCCTATCTGGTCAGACTCTCGGTACATCCGCGTTCGATCTTAACACCACGGTCTCGACGTGAGTGCGAAATAACATTAACCCGTCTATTGTAAATAAACTATTTTCTGAATAAACCGATTACATCTATAATTTTTGACATTAAATATGTAACCAGTTGGGTTTTTCATCAGAATTTTTAGATTTCCTTTTTCCCATATTTTAGGAAAGTACGATATTTATAAACATAAGTTAATAACATGTAAATTCACCTACAAATGGATCTATCTTTTTAATTAATTCTCTCTTTAATCCATCTAGTCCTGATGTTTTCTTTGTTTTTAAACTGTGTAGGTATTAATTCATTTAATACATTTAATTCAGTTTCGTCTATTTTTGGATGGTAGTTGGCTTCTGTTAATTCCAAATCTTTTCTAAAAACTATTTGTAAAAGAGAATTATTTTCTACTTAGTCATCTAGAAGAAGAGTTTTTAATAAAAATGTCATGGATTTTTTTGTTGTAAGAGTGATCTTTTTCTCAAAGCAGTAATTTAACAAAATTTTTCAGATGCTATTTTATAAACTACACCCCAAGGATTTATTATCAAGCCTTTTTTACAAATTTAATCCAAACTTTCGTTTGTACTTTTTTCAATTCTTTTTTAAAAATATCTTTTGTATGTCTCTATTAGTATATAAAAGTTTTTTTGCCCATATACACATTTATCTTTTTGTTTTAATTCTACAAGTCTACGAATCTAATCTATTTTCAAATACTCTTCATTTTTTATCAAAAATCGTTTATCAAGCAACTCTTTTAAGACATTGTAAGAATCTTCAATTGCTTTAACTATTGCTCTAGGACAGGGGTCGGCAACCTTTTTCGAACGGCGGGCCATTTTCAAAATAAATTTATTTTAACGGGCCACATATTCAAATGTAATTTAAATCTTTTTTTAAAATAGTGCTTTTATACTATGTACGAGTATAAATATTATTAAAAATAAATTATATTGATGCTTTGACGGGCCGTATAAAAAGTTGCAAAGGGCCGCATGCGGCCCGCGGGCCGCAGGTTGCCGACCCCTGCTCTAGGAAATTAGATCCTAGGTTGGGAATTAATAATTGTAGTCATTAGTTTCGGTAATTCAGTTTCTATTAACTTTATACTAAAGTTACTGTAATCTGTTATATAAGGTTATATTTTTATTTGTTCCCGCCCGAAACTCCAAAAGTAGGCAACACATTATACTTTGAAAATTTAATTTTGAAAATTAAAGCATAGAGAGTTGTAAATTAATGTCAACATTGTTGACAATACCTTTGCCAGCGCTTCCAGAGTCAGTTTATTTGAATCATATGTAGCCACATTAATTACTTAATTAAATTGTTTATCGTTTGCATAACGTGTTGCCTATTTTTAAGATTTCGGACAGGAACAAATAAAAAATCACCCTGTATATATTGGAGAATTAGAAACATTAGAAATATCATTATTTATATTTTTTTCTCTTTAAAAACGATGTAAGTTATTATGCTTCTAAAAAAAAAAGTAGAAATAATAAATGCTAGATTCATGCTTTAACACAATTTTTTTACTGGTACTTTAACAGATTTGTGAAAGATATTCTATTTTGCGTGTTATATCTATTCACTGCAAAATAAAAAAAATAATTCAGAAACACTTTGTATTTGTATAAACAATCTTGAAACTTCTAGACTCAAAGCTAAAAATGTGACATTGTTTTTAGAGCTTTTGAAAAAAAAATGTAAAGATCTGACACAAATTATGAAAACTGGACGGAAATTTTATACAGTACGAAACTTTTACGTCTTTTCAATATTTCAATAATTAAAAACCATATAATTTCGATTAGTATTTTTCCTTAGGTAATACAAGTTTTTTTGCCAGAAGAAAAACGTAATTAACTTAAATTGTAAACACAATTGCATTCAATAACAGTAATTTCAATCTAATTTCTCTAATTTCGAAAATGAATTTGTTTATAATTACAAGCAATGTAAATTACGAAACAAGCGACGTAAATTTTCATAAAACTTTCAGCTTCCGGCCAATAAATTATTCAATTCTATTCAGCCTTAAACGCTTTGGAAATCAACTGAAATATGAGTGGTGTTAAATAAGTGCATTATTGCGAAATTAAAAAAAATTATTCAGAGATTTATTTCAGGCATACATCACAGACACAGTCCATATCCAGACAGGAGGGTCATAACCGGTAACAATTGTTGAATTTAATAACTTCAACCCTCGTGTAAATGAGGTGCGTGGTAAAGCTCTCATTTGTCATGTCTAGATTAGAAATGCCTACATTTAGGTCCTTTGTCATGCAAATTCTACGTACTTCAAAAATTTGTTTTTAATTAAAACCTGCATTTAAGTTTTGTTAATCAGTTTTAAATTACAGTAAAGAGAAACTTGATTGTAAAATTTAGAAAAAAAATTTAATCAAGTCTGACCGGGTTTATATTTTTCTGGTAATTTAATTTAGTTGCTTTTATATTAGTGTCAGTGCAAAATTTTGTAATTCATCTTGTTGTACAACATTCAAATAGACGTAAATAGATTTTGTGACGACGAGATTTGATTCGATAAATTTGTGACAGATCAGAAGGGTCTTTTCGAGATGAATAAGAACTAAAAAACACTTTAAGTAAATTTTTTTTGAAAAGAAACTTTCAAAAGCTGTAATTATTTCCCTCGAATTAATGGATTAGAAATAAACTTGATTTTTGCTTGTTATACCTTTAGGAATTGAAAGAGTATATACTAAAATTGACGGGTTGTAGTTGAGTTGGGAATTGAGGAAAGTTTAGTGTCGGTCATGCAAGATTATTGATTAAAAATTTGTTATTTAAAGTAACTCTTAGAATTTTTTGCAAATCTCTTAGGAGTAAAGAGTAAAGCTGTCAGAAACAAGTTGAATAAAAAAATTGTGAAGAATCGACGTTTTTCAGGGTATGATGGATCTGGTGAAGTCAAATGAGTGAAATCGTTATTTCTGAAAGGGTAGATTAATATCCCTTGATTCGTTTAGGCTTGAAAAGGGTACAATAAATATTTATTGGATGTTTCAGACAACGAAATATTGGATGGATTTGTAAGACTTGATGTATTCCTATTTATTTTTGTAATTTTTGAAAGAAATTCCCAATTGGTAACTGAACCAATTCGTTTTTTCTTTATTGTATCATTGAGAATACGTTTAAAAGGTACAAGAATAACAAACGATGTCTGAGGCTTACATTTCATTAGCATACAACACAAATAAAGTAATTTGGATTCTGGTGGAATTAATTGATTCATTTGTAGCGAATGCATGTGAGAAAATTTATTGGTTTATACAAAAATGAATAAAACATGGCACAAAGCCAGTCGAAAAAATTACAAACACTTGTAGAGTTTTAAATTGTTGAAAGTGGGCACTAAACTATCAGAAACACAAGGACAAGGGTATTGTGGAGTTGTATTGTGGAGTTATAATTTAGCTCAAAAGACTTTCCACTCAGTAGAGCAGAAAAGCCAAACATTATAGATTCTGAAAATAATTTCGTTTTCTTGCAGTGTTGACAGTTTTTTGGAATCGAATCGGGTTGGACAATCACAAGCAATTATCTTTGAGTTTTGTAATTTTTTGCCAAACCGAAAGCTTCTACTAAAAAAAATAGTCAGTGTTATCTACATACAGATTTATGTAATATGCAATATCAGTGTAATATGTACTTTACCGCATCGCTGGTTTTTGTCGTAATTATTTCTGTCTGACAATGCTGTACTATATTCCACTCAAATCAATTTATCTGGAATGTACTCATTATATGTATTAGATCTTTACGTGGCAGCGCGTTTCAAGTTTTCTTCTCCAAAATTTCTAGTAAAAGAAAAATCTCAGTATGAAAATCTGAGCAATTTCGAATTTGGAGAGTCACTCCTTTGAGAGAGAGCCATGAGTCCGAAAGAAAGAGCCTGACTCTATTATTACTAACTTCTTGTTAGGTCTTTTTGGTGTGGAGAATCAAAAGTAAAACACTCAATAATACCAAAAAATGTACTTTGCACAACAGAAAATTAAACTAAACAGTTTAATTCTTTATATGAAGATGACAACTTTGTTGTCAAAACGTGCGTCGTGCAAAGTAAATTGTTTGGTGTTATTGGGTTTTTTACATTTTATACTATTATTGATAAACACATCGCTAATTTTGAAAAGTTATAATTCCACAGAATCATTTTTTTTATTGAATACTTATCTATTTTTAAAGATTTTGAGTTTAATACTGCATAGACATCTGTACCAAAAAAACAATTGTAAATTTTTTTGTTAGAAGAAAGATTGTGCACTGTAGAGCTAGCGATGTAAAAGTAACAAGAACACCGCATTTATAGCAAAGAAATATAATGTTTCTATGTATAAAGAGTAAAAGTTTGATAAAAGAATAAAAAACAAAAAGAAAGACATCATTTGATACTTTTCTAAGTTATAGGAACATATTAAAAAGTTCAATCCAAATAAAAAATAAAAAAAAAAAGTTTTTCTGGTTCTGCTTGTCACTGTCTTTTGGTTGTTTTTGAATTATCCTAATAATAATACTAAATTAGTTATAATAAACAATAATCTAGATATCTTTCTGTTTCTATAATTTTTTTATAGACAAAATTAGAGCGATATTTTCTGAATTAACCAAGAGAAAAGAAAATCTAGATAGGGCTTTTCAGCCGGTCAGCTGGTATACATTTTAAATAACTGCGGCTCCCAAATTTTATTACAAAAAAAGTTAAACCAAAATATAGCATCTGTAAACAACAATGATTTTTAAAATTTACCTAAATTTTTTAAACAGTTACTTTTGTCTTTCACAATGTACTCATAGATAATAAAAAAATCTAAGTTTCTATTCAGATAGAAATTAATAACTAAAAAAAAAAAACTTTTCCTACAATAATAAAAAAAAGTTAGCACAAATGTTTGTAAACAAAATTACAAATTACTTTCTAATTTTCTACAATTTTTTTGTGTATAGTTAGAAGTTAAAGTTCTGGAAGAGCAAAGAAAGATTTAAAAATAAGAAAAGATTCTAAAATTGCTAATAAAGCATGCACAACGGTGACTGGTAGAAACAGAAGAACAAAAAATTCTAGAAGTTGAAAAGCGACGAGAAAAGGAAGAGTAAAATATTTTCTAAAGAATAAAAATAAAAATTTAAAAAAAAGCTTGGAGAACGACGATTGGAAAGAAAGAACAGTAAAAAAGGATTTTATAAAATTTAACACAAATGTTTTTAACAAAATTACAAATTAATTTGTAATTTTTTTTGTGTGTAGTTAGAAAAAAAAATTTCGGAAGAGCAAAAAAAGATTTGAAAATAATAAGAGAAGAAGATTCTAGAAATTCTAATAAAGTATGAACAACGATGACGTAGAAGCAAAAGAACAAAAAAATTTAGAAGTTGAAAGGCGTTAGCTAGAAAAAACGAAAAAACAAAATAAGTTTTTAGAAAAACAATAAAAATTTGAAAAAATTTAAAAACGGCGATTGGAAAAGAAAAAACAGCAAAAAACCATTTCAGAAATCGAGAAAGCAAGATAAAGAACAGAAAAATATAGTAATCTATCTTCTTTGTCTTCTCTAAAGTACTCTTTAATTTTTGACGTGTTGAAGAAACTTGTAGAATTAACACATCTATCCTGCTCCTGAATTTTATAGGAATGACAAATTTAACGTCCTAATATTTTGAAGCGTATCCTGATCGTCTCAGTAATCAAACAGAGTTGACATACTAAGACGTCCAAAATGTACTATTTATTTTACTTATTATGTAAAATTTGTTTTCATTGTACATTTCTAACAATAATAACTTTTTTTTGTTGTAACAGATTGTTGTAACCACACGTGAATGTACCTATATAATTTAAAAACTAAAAGAAACAGAGATTAGTTACGGCAAATCTCCTGGTTACACTTCTGGAACCCTTAAATTTTAGTTGTCGACAGTTTGTTTTCTCTCAAGCCACATAAAATTTTGACCAACACTAACCCAAAATCGCCGATTTTACTTTTTTAATTATTTTTAATCCGTCCTAACCTTCCTCACAACTCCCAACAAGGTATTAAATTTCTCTCTGTTTTTCCCTTCTAAATTTTAAAACAAAGGCGGAAGCAGTAAAATTTTTATTCTCCTATTATAGTCACTTGAACCACAACGCTTTAGCTCTGTTAAATGGGTAATTAAACTCGTTTTCGCTTCCGAGATTCCTTTAATTTTGTCTCCCTGATTTATCTCATACGTAATTAAAATCACTTAAAACAATTTTCCTGAAATACCTGTCTCAGGAAGCAATAATGTTCAGAAACTTGTGTACTTATCTACCCACTTCTGTTGTGTATATTTCATATGAAAGCCTCTTATGTAGAAATTTTGCGTATTTAGGTTTGTGTGTCTATGAGTAGCTATTGATTTATGAGAAATTGTGGTTTTGGACAATAAGGACAATCCCTTATACAATTAAAAGTTTTCCAACACAAATTAAACCGATTTGAATTTCTATCTCTCTGATACTTTGTTGATTCGAACAATACCATTAAATTAATCGCTCTATGTTCCTTCCAATTTCCAAGCAAACCTCTAATCATACAGATTGAGAGATGTTCTCCTAAATAAATATTTACCAAAAGGAAAACGTAATTATCGCACACAAGACAGTTCACTAATCTCTTATTATTTTCTAATTCAATCTATTACCAACGAAACTAAATTAGGGGGACCCAGTTTTGTAAAATATTTACGTAATTAGCTTCTCTTGTGTCAATATTAACTCACAACAGAATCTCTTTTTACTGTTTGATCTTCTTTAATTTTATTTTATTTAGAAGAAATAATAAATTAATATTTAGGTCTAGTTCTAGAGGAAAAATAGTCAATAGACTAAGAATCAAAATTCATAATTTAATCTACTTACTATTCATGCTAATTAACCAATTAAATAATTAGTAAGTTGTGTTTAAAACAACGCTACTACCTCTTCAGAAAATTTAATTAATTAAGTTTCCAAGCACCATTTAGTATTTTCCTAACGATCGAAAGTTAGACCTGAAAGAAAAACTTTTCTAGTGGTGATTATTGCCGTTGACTAAACTTCCAAAGCTAATGAAACTTCACCTGAAAGTTCAAGGCTAAAAATCTATTTTTTATTTTTTAATACAACAGAGCGGTTATTGAGGTGGGTTAGTGTTCGATCAAGGTTTTATCAAAATAGCAGGTCTGCGGGACTGTAAATATTCTAGTGTGTCGGTTTCAATTAAATCAGAATTTCAAATGAAATAAATACAGAAAATGTTTATTTTAATAATGAGTACAATTTGTACCTCTAAATTTTTATTTTAAAAGCATCAATATCACTAACAAAAAATCGTGATGTTTCTTCATTTTCTAAAATTTTCGGTTTTACGATATAAACAAATTTATTACCACCCTGGTGTAAAAGTGGATTACCCTTAATGGCACCATTATCTACCAGTAACCGACATATTAGTTTTGTTACAAAAATAAATTTAATCGAGCTAACTTTCTGATGTGTCTTATCACGAAATCGCATCACAGTCAGTAATTTAAATACAATAAAACGAACGAAAAGATCTGATTGCTTCTGGGATTCCCACTTTATGCCTGCAGCTGTGCATAAAAGTAAAATCAGAATTTATGTCATTTTTAATAAATTCCGATTTTTAATTAAAATTCTGGCCAAAAATAAAACTGAATTGAATACAATACAATTTTTATCGCATTTATTTCGAAATTTTAATTACAACGAACTATTAGCTTTTAATAATGGAAATTGTTCTATAAATTTTATTCAGTCGTTAAACCTGAAATTGCCTGAAATTCAGTTCCTTTTCCAGGTTAATATCGTTCACAATAGGAGTATCGAAATACGATAAATGTCTGCTTCTTATAAATTATTAATTTTTTGCTCAGTATTTTCCCATTTTCATTACAATAAACGAACATCTCGTTTTCAAAGTTAAAGCTTAATAATCGCATTTGGAAATTTTTGGTATTCTAGAAAAGTGAGTGCTTAAACTCATTTTTTATTAATTAGAAATATTGTTTGTCTATCTAAAATTAATTTTTGTACAAAATTTTATTATAAAACAAGATAAGAAGTAGTCAACAACGGTTATAACAAGAACAATTTAATTTTAGTCGTAAATGGGCCAATTTCAAGTTGAGATAATACCTGTAGTATCGCAAATTTTAATACTTTCCATGGCAACAACCAATCACTACAACAAATTTTATTAATTTTTCATGGAAATGAAGATACCACCGGTATTATCTTAACTTGAAATCAGACTATCAGTAGCGAACCAATTTAGAAAAAATTAAAATTAAAGATTGACTAAATGGTACAGAATTTTCAGGTATGACCCTGTATATACCTTTTTTTCCAAAGACAACTAAGTTTCCATTATTTTTGCATAGCTCGGTAATTTTACATAGTTTGTGACTGTTATCACTAAGCTTAGGCGACCCAGTGAGACTGACCAATTGACCAGCTAATTAATCGGTGTAATTTAGCGCGCGCGTGTTAGTTATTCAAATGGTCTACACGAGCGCTAAAAACCCAGCTGCGTCGTTGCCGGTAATGTACCCAAAAAATATTTACTACTTAAATGAGAGAACCTATTATAGTCTATTATTATTAAATACTGATTGACTGAGTGACCGTCAATGTGCCCTTAAGTTGTACCGCCATTAAAAAACGATAAATAAAGTTTAAATAATAACGCGAAATCACACCACTGACAATCCACTCGCACACACCTAACGGTAGTTATCACTTCAAGAAAGTATCTAAATGTAGAAGAATTACTGTGAGAAACACATTATTAAGACATAAAGTGTAGAATTTGTCGAAGATATTTTTCTGTTCTTTTAATTTTTGTAGAAACTTTCTTTGTTTTCCTATTTCTTCCAACTGAAGTTTATAGTTTGTGATGTATTTTTTTTTAAAATTTTTCTTTTTGTTCTGCCAGAATTTTACTCTGTTTTCTTATTTTTTCTAAATATAGTTTATGTAGTTGTTTAGTTTTCAAGCTCTTTTAGATTAATTTTCGTTCCTCTAGAACATTTCGTAAATCTTTTATAATTGTCGTTTTTCAAGCTCTTCTAGAAACTTCTTTCGTTTTTCTGAAATTTTTTTTAGCTTTTCTTTCTTTACCAATTACTGTTTTTGAATTATTCTAAGCATTTTTTGTTTTTGCTATTGTACTTTGCTATTCTTTCTTTTCAGTTGTCTTGTTTTTCAAGTTTTCTTTAAAATTTTTTTTGTTTATCTGGAAATCTTATTGGACTTATTTTTCTTCCTGCTTACTACAGTAGAATTTGTAGTACATGTTTTTCTGTTCTTTTCATTTTTGTAGAAACTTTCTCTGTTTTCCTATTTCTTCCATAATTTATAATTTGTTATGTTTTTTTATTTATTTTTTGTTCTACCAGAATCTTACTCTGTTTTCTTATTTTTTCTAAATATAGTTTATGTAGTTGTTTAGTTTTCATGCTCTTTTAGATTTTTCTTCTTTTAAAACATTTCGTAGATTTCTTATAATTGTCGTTTTTCAAGCTCTTCTAGAAACTTTTTTCATTCTTCTGAAATCTTTCTTACCTCTTTTTTCTTTACCAATTACTGTTTTTGAACTTTTCTAAACTTTTTTGTTTTTTTAAATTGTACTTTGCTATTCTTTCTTTCCAGTCGTTTCGTTTTTCAAGTTTTCTTTAAAACGTTTTTTATCTGGAAATTTTATTAGGCTTATTTTTCTTCCTACTTACTATAGCAGTATTTGTTGAACATAATTTTCTGTTCTTTTAATTTTTCTAGATGTTTTTTTGTTTTTAATATCTTTCAGTATTAGTTCATGTTCTTTCCAAAAAAATTTTTTGTTTTACCAAAATTTTACTTTTGTTGTTCATTTTCATCTAAATATAGTCTATCTGGTTTTTCGATCTTTGAGCTTATTTAGATTTATTTCTGTTCTTCTAGAAACTACTTTTTTTATTTTTCCAATATCTTTCTTAGCTTTTCTTTTTTTCTCAATCGCTGCTTTTGAAGTCTTCTAGAAGTATGTTTTGTTATTTTAGATTTTACGTTGCAATTCTTTTTAAAGTTTTAGTTGTGCATCTCGAAACTGTTTAACCTTTTTTTCTTCCAGCTAACGCCTTTCAACTTCTTTTAATTTTTTTTTAGTCTTGTGTTTCTACCAATTGTCTTTGTTGTTATTTAAACAGATTTAAAAAATCAGTGGCAAAAGTCCTCTTTTAGTACCTAATTTTTTGCCTTAACAAAAACTTAGAATTATTATAAATTTGTTTTCTGTATTAAGAAGAAATAATTTTCTTATCGACAAGTTTTGTATTTTTTTTTTAAATTGTAAGATTTAAAAACAATCTAATTAAAATATCGTATTTAAAAAAGTAAAATAACTGTCGTTACATCTTTAAAATTTTGTTTTTATTGTTTTTTGTATTAAAATTTAGGATTAAAAAAAGAGTATAACGTAAATAAATCAAACATAAGAGATGCTGGAAAAATTGCTGTTTTGAGAAAGTAAGAGTGATGTAAACATTAAAAAATTTAAAATTAACCAAGTATTAAAAATTAAAAAATGAAAATGTAGATGACGAAACACAAAAACTGAACTGAAAAAAAAAACTTAAAGAAACTGAAAAAATTTGAGTTTTGAAAGAGCAAGCTGAAAAAACACTTTATTAAGAAAATTAATGGCAAATACAAAACCAGAATTAAAATAAAAGTAATAATATAACAAATATAAGTTATTCTGATGCTAAAGATACTGTATTTAGTATTTGATTTACGAAAATTTGTCTTATAATGAACTTGTGCGTTTTTGTGGATTTATTTATGTAAATATGTAAATAAATATTTATTTATGAGCTGATTTCAAGTGGAGATAATACCGGTAGTATCTTTGTTTCTAGACAAAATTAGAAGAATTCGGGTCTGCAATTAGTTGTTGCCATAGAAAAGTATTAAAATTTGCGATTACTACTAGTATTATCACAACTTGAAATCAGCCTATTAGTTTTTGTGTGTCTGCTTTAATTCAGTTGTTTGAGAACAATTCAAATGTTAAGCGGGTTGTTCTGTTGTGTTTTAATTTAAAATTTGGCGCCCTAAATTGATAGTTTTTGCTATTTGTTACTGTAACAGTCGAAATAAAGCCTGAGAAAACAACGAAAAAGCGACAAAAATTTCGACTAATTTAAATAAAATCGGTACGACATTTTACGGCGTTTAATTGGCTATCTCTACTCTACTGTTATTAAAACACTCGGCTACGCGTCGTGTTTCAAATTAATTTTGCGCTGTAAAATGTAAATGAAAACTATTGCAACTTGCTTCTTACATAAATCATTTCTGTCTAGCTGAACCCACCCACATCCATCTTTGCTTTATACAAATAAAAACTGGACGCTTTTATTTCGCCTCAGTGGAGAGATTTACCACAAAATTGAATTTATTCACATCGAGACTTCGAGAGTAAGATGACATCCGATTTGTCACAAGCAAAAAATCTCGAAGAAATAAATAATATGTCAAGCCATAACACTCGTATTTGTTTTATATTAAAAACTCGTATATATTTATTAAAAGTTTAATGAAAAGTAAATTTGTTTGCGGACACGAAACGTGCTAAATATTTGGCAGAATTACAAACAACAGGCGAGATAAATGTCAGCCAAAGTCTTATTGAAGTGAAATGAAGGAGACACTTCGGTTAACACAACACAAACTTTGCTAAAATAAACTTTTATTTCCTGAAATAAAATTCCTCGTTTAACTTTGCAATCACGTCTGCTGTATACATTTGAAGTTTGAAACGTCATTTTTTTGCTCGAAAATTAATTATGCCGTGTAAATGCAAGATCCACCCTTTTGGTATCCTAATTATTGTGATAGGACTCGCAGCGTGTGTGATTTCACATGCTGCAGCCTTCAAATACGGGGAAGAACGAGAAGAAGAGAAACCGGAAGGTCAAGGTGAAGAAGCACCTCAAGCAGAAGCACCACCAGCAGAAGCACCACCACCAGAAGAAGAACAACCAGGAGAAGAACAACCAGCAGAAGAACAACCGGCAGAGGAAGAAGAAGCAGCAGCATAATGCACTCTAACTACTATTTCAAAATATTTCTTGTGTATGCTCTTGCAAGTGCCGCTGCTGCTTTCATTGCACAAATATGTAATAAATTTGGGAAGAAATAAATGTCTATAAAAACAAGCTTTCAGAAGTTCCATTAGTGCCTCAATGTCTTTGATCCATTAGTGTCTCAATGTCTTTGATGGTAGATGCGTGTTATCAGTCACTGTCGGTTTTTTTGAGATAGTGCATTTATTGATTAAACAACCGAAATGCAAAATGTCTCATATTTTCAACCTGGTTACTTTATCAAGTTAAAAGTGTGTTTTGGTGTAATTACAAAAACACCTCTTTGAGTATTAATTTTTTATTTATTTTTCATTAATTAATTACTCGAGTGAAAACTTAATAAAAAGGGTGGGAATATTTTAAAGGCTTAGTTAAGAGCCTATTAAAATTAAACTTCAAATACAAACAGAACTTTAGATCCTGTGTAAAGTTGGTTTTGAGAGATCTTTCAGGTCTAGTGAATGTCGTTTAAATTTTCATTAAGATAAGCCAATAGCGATTATTAAAATTCTAGTATATTGGATTGTTATGACGTAAATAGCTGAAAGGTGTTGTCTTTGAATTAACATGAGGTTGTATCGACAAACTCTCTATTTTCTCTATAATCTGATCACTCTTGAATGATTCCAGATTCCGGCAACAGTCATTTTTCTCCTAATTTCCCTAAACTAATAACTCTTGTTTACCAAATAATAGCAAGGGTTAATGACCGATTATTTAAATTTTTGTTGCAAATTAAGATTTTGATGAACGTCATTCTTGTAAAGGATGATTTCAAGCGGCAGCTCAATCATAATTGGATCATCGTATATTACAACAATACATTATTTTGATTGAAGGGCTTTGTGCCATTGTGACCTCTAAATCCTTGTAATATCACAAAAGTACTCGACTGACGTCACTGATGATGTATGACAGGCGATTTCCGCAAAAATTTCTGCAGTACATTCATAACTAAATTTAGGAACATTTATTTTTGCTGGGACACTGACAGTTACAAATAAAATCTTTGTTAGTTTCTTTTCTTGATGTGTGTAGTGAGTAGGCTGAGTTTTAAGTACTACAATAAACGCAAATACGATACTATTATGATACTATTTATTCACTTGACGTACACAAAACTACTGTCATTTTTCACCCAACTTTTGGATGGAAATGCTCTCTTTTTCTATTTTTATACAGTTAAACAGCTGAGTTTTTAATTAACATTTTAAGCAACAAATAATGTTATAAAAATAGTAAAAAAAATATATTAATAATATTAAAAGAGCTTCAAGAAATTGCTTACTTTACAAACTTATTTGGTCTCAAAAATAAAAATTATTTTATGCAAAAAATGTTTTTTTTAAATTATGGTTAAGCATTACATAAAAAAATTAGCTAACAAATAAAAAGATTTTCTGTTTTCGCTACACTTGAAAACTACATCAATCTGTCTTAGCGATTTTTTCAGAATCAAATTAGGAGAGTTTTGATTTTACAAATTTTGATAAGTATTAGCTCTTGTTGAAAAAAATAAAAAAAGAATTTGTCTCATTTAAATGTTTATGGTTTTCGAAATATAAGATGTATACTTTAAAAAAAATCAAAAATTTTGTTATTATTTTTTATCAAAAACATTACTATTGAGATACACAATATATGACAACAATGTTTTTAGAAACAAGCTTCTACATCTTATATTTCAAAAATTATAAGCATTTTTGTAAGACAAATTTGTTTTTTAAGCAACTATTAGCAATAAAAACTATGGTTTCTCAAAATTTATAAAGTAACTTAAAAACAGTCTGTTTATTTTGGTGCTCAAATACAATTTTTAATAACTAAAACAAATGTTATTTTTAAATGCTAAAAATAATAACCAAACTACAAAATATTGCATTTGGTGCTCAAATACAGTTTTAGGGTACAAAAATAATTATTTAAAAATCAAGTCGATCTTAATTTGATGCTCAATTAAGTGCAACTCTTCTATATTTATTAAAGTCGGTTTCTAATACGTTTGAGACACCTCCAGACGTGTATCAATGCACGCTGAGTTATATTTCTGAAAAGAATGACGTAGGCTTTTGCATAACTGGCGTCAGAGTCATAGCCATTTTGTACAGTTTTGGATTATTTTGTTTCATTAAATGAATGAATAAAAAAAAATTGATAATCTCCATTGTAAGAGTTTTTTTGTTGATGAAGATAAAATACGGTTGAAAAATTGATCCTTTTTAACTCTTAAAAATTTTTATTCAAACTTGATAATTGATTACAGCTGTTTCGGCATTCTATGCCATCCTCAGATCTAAAACTTATGCGTGGTTCTCTCTCGATAACCTATCCCTAAATGAATGAAAAAAATTTGTTAAATTGAGATAATTATGTTCACTTATTTTGCTATTGCTAGGAATGTCGTATACTCGTTTCTAACGATTTCCAAAATAAAAACTAAAAAAATTATTGAGTCAAGAATTTGAATTAAATCTAGAAAAACTTATTTTTTCGAAATGATCATCATTTTTGGATACTAAGTTTTATTTTGCATTTTCTCGGCTCTTTTTAAGAACATTATAAAATCCATCTCAATTGCAAAAATTGACAGGCAATTGCGATTGACAGAGCATTTGTGATTTCATTGATAATCTTTTAATTCAATTTTTTTATGTCTTTCAGAAACAATTTGGCCACCAAAAATTTTCAAAAATGACAATGGTAACATTAATTTACTTTGTGGTAGTAATTTTTATATTTTGAAATTGTGAAGTAGCTTTTACTTTTAAGGAAGTAGTCATTACCGAAATTCTCTTATGTTAAAGTTATATTTACTTCAAAGTAATTTAGTAAAGTAGTAGTGACCGAAATATTACTTAACAAATTATTAAAAAGTTTATTAAGTTTTACTGCAAGTCATAAAACATTAAAAAGATCTCAAACGTTATCTTTGAAGAAATATTTTTTCAGAGAAATATTATAGTAACAAACTGCAGTCGCCGTTACCAATTGGTTAGTCCTATAAAAATGTGTCTACTTTAAAGTAAATGGAAACGGTTTTTTCTTCACGTATTATACGCTATCAAATTCACGAAAAAATTTTTTTACGACAGATCAGAGTAGTTTAAAACCGAAATTATAAATTTTTTTTTATTGAAGACAAAATTTTGAAATCAAGCCTATCATAATCGAATTATGCTATAATTCTGCATTAGTGCAAATTATCAAAGAACAAAAAAACCTTATGTTCAGTGTGGTAGTTTTGAAAATATTAAAAATATGTTGGAAACTATATGCCGCCGTGATTATTTAAACCTCGATTCAAAACAAATCTAAAAATTCCTATTTTTTTTTATTTTTCGCAAAGCAAAGATATTCAAGAAATTTAAGACTTAAGTTTTGTTTGGGAAATAGTCCGAATATCCCTTGTGCATGTCTCATTGTTTAATTTGCTCTCGTGCACAACGTGCACTCGAGCAAATTATCGACAATTCGACAAGCACTCGGGATATTATACAGGGTGTCTCACGAACGAGTGCACATAATTTAACCAAAGAATAAGAAGTAAAAATTAATTGATACATATTTTTTATTTTTTTCCAAAAAAATTTATTTTCAGAATTATTAGCCCCCAAAAATCGCTCCAAAAATACACCTTATTTTTTTTATTTAATAAACTACTTGCTCGATTTTGATGAAACTTGGTATGCTCATTCTGTAGTAGATAACCACTTTACAGTATTAATTGTAGTATTGTAGGACATTTTAAAAAGGGGCTACGAAGGCCCCCTTGACACAACTTGCTTCATAACTATGTAGCACATATTAGTTTAACGCTGGAGTTCCTACAGTTCGAAAGCCCATTCAATTTAGAAATTTTTTTGTCTCTTACAAATTTTTCGTAAAACGCACCGTTTTAGACCGAGGTTTAGGAGTATCAACAAAAATAATACAATAAATTGGAAGTACCTAAAAAAGAAAAAGTAAAATAACAAAATACAAAAGTAAAATAACAAAATTCTTTCTGTAATATGATCCTGAAGCCAATTTCTTACATTCAATTGACAATGAGGTGGTGCACCATCGTGCATGAAACTGCCATAGTGGATAAAAGCTGGTCATGCTAATATTAACTGTATCGTTTTACTCAAAAACGATGCGTTTTACAAAAAATTTGTAAGAGACAAAAAAATTTCTAAATTGAATGGACTTTTGAACTGTAGGAACTCCAGCGTTAAACTAATATGTGCTACATAGTTATGAAGCAAATTGTGTCAAGGGGGCCTTCGTAGCCCCTTTTTAAAATGTCCTACAATACTACAATTAATACTGTAAGGTGGTTATCTACTACAGAATGAGCATACCAAGTTTCATCAAAATCGAGCAAGTAGTTTATTAAATAAAAAAAATAAAGTGTATTTTTGGAGCGATTTTTGAGGGTTAATAATTCTGAAAATAATTTTTTTTGGGAAAAAATAAAAAATATGTATCAATTAATTTTTACTTCTTATTCTTTGGTTAAATTATGTGCACTCGTTCGTGAGACACCCTGTATATTATAAAAATTCCACTCAGAAAATTTCAACCAGTCAAGCTGTAGGATTTTGAATCATTATTGCTGTAATTCAGTATAGATCGTAAAATTGTCTGTCCAATACGACTCGTCGGTAAGGCAAATTTTCTCTTAATTTTTTAATATTCGTAAAATTATGAATTGAAAATTATTGGCAATTTCGTACCGACTCGTGGTATTACTACCGAGTATTCACCTGGTGTTAGTTTAGCCAATGAAATTGCTTCATTTTTTAAAGTTCAACCAATTATGTTAGAATTACGTGGTAATTTTTATATCAAAAAATTATCGCGGGAATTTTTCGATAATTTCTTAACAGTTTTTTGACAATTTAAGACATTTATTTTGTAGCGTTTAATTTGCAACAAATTAACAATTTAATTAAATAGAGACGCAAAATTATTGTAATTTTTTGTTACGTTTGATGTTTGCGGTTTTTTCTTTTAACGTCACAAGCTTTTCTGGCTTCTTTCGTCGAATCCAAAAATGAATTGAATTTTACGTTATAGTTTTGTTCGTAATATTCTTGAATTTTTTTAGCTGTTACATTCCATATCGTCTTCACAACACATTCTTTATATTCTTGACCATTCTTTCTTTTTATGTTAAATCCCCAATCTTTTAACATAATGGCAATTTCTTTCACAGATTTTCTGTTCAACGTATAATTGCGACCCTCGCAAACAAGGAGGTTAGATAGAAAGGAGAGAGTACGCCCTATACTTCCCGTGTAAACAGTTTGGTACCAGCTTGGTACCAGTTTATGACAGGTTTCAAATGAAGCGCAGAATCGACAGACCCTGTTTGGCTGTGTCTGGTCTCGCACAGTGGCGTAGCTGACGCAGGATGCTAGTTTTTGTTTGGTTGTTTACAAATAAACGTTGTTTTGTTTTTTTTACTAATTTTTTTGGTCTGTGTGAATTGATTGTTAATATTTTGTGTTATTGTTGTTGTCGTTTTGTTGTGTTTTTATCCTTTGTTTAAACTTTTTACACTACATTGTGTGACGCTACTGACTTCAACCTCGTGATGCGCCTGCTTTCAGTACCAGTTTATAGCTTTGCGCAGTGAAGGCGGCAAGTCCATTTTTTTCAAGTTGTACTCTCTCCGTCCTATCTAACCTCCTTGCTCGCAAAACTCTGTGAACTGTCTCCATATATGTTCTTTACTCTTTCTTGTATTTTCAGGCACACACTTTGCTATAGCCTCATCTCTAGCCTCCAAAGCTGTAGTACCGAACCGTCTTGTAGCATTCATTTTCAGAAAACACAAAAAAATTTGCACTGGCTATTTACAAAAAAAATGTTTGTTACGTTGCTATCGATACTTGTTATTAGCGTCTTAATTAAAAAAAAATTTTTTTGAATTTTGGCGTTCACGGGGTGAATACTCTCGTAAAATTACCCTCGGGAACTAAAAATTACTTTAATTTTGTGTTGGAAATCACTCGTGTCTGCTGTTAATTCCCTCCTGCTTCGCAGTCGGGAATTATTAAGACAGCATACACTTGTGATTTCCAACCCAAAATTATCGGTAATTCCTTGTTCCCTAGGGTAATTACTTCTGATAATTTTTCACAAGTTACGTTCACTTAAAGGACGTAAATTAAGTAATTTATCGGTAGTATTTACTATGTTAAAGTCGCAAAAACTGAAATAGCAGTAATAATAACTTGCGATGCTATTTGGGAAACTATTTTTAAAAATTTAAATAATTTTTTTGATATAATCTAGATATAGGATTTAATTTTTTAAATGTATTGTTTTATTTTAGTTATTTATTTTTCTATACTATTTTATATTTTTACTTGTTCTGTGCCATTGTGGAGTATTTTCTGAATAAAGATTGATAAGAAATCCGACAAAATTAATCAAACAAATTCGTACATAACAGTTGCACAGCGCTTTCGAGAGTAGTTATCTCTCATCATCAGTGCCTAAATAATGATGTAAAAGAAATAATAATAAAAAGTTAAAAAATATAAGAAAAAAAATTTGTTAATAATAAATTAAAACATAAAAAATAATAATTTTTACTAAAAATTGTATAAAACTTTATTTTTAATAAAAGATATGTTGATTGATCTAACACATCAAATCAATAACCGGTTGCTATTTGAAAAATTGACAAAAGAAAGATAAATTTTAGCCGCCTAAATGTGTGTGTCTCTAAAAGTGTTTGATATTAATTTGACACTTTATTAATAAAGATAAATTAAAAAAAGTATAAATACTGATAAAGATTATAAACAAAAAACTGGTAAAAATAAAATAGAGCATTTAAAGCTGACTTGACCATTCAAAACTGGTTGAAGAGGTAAATGATACCTAAAGGAACCTATAAAATTAGAGTTTTATATACTACATTTTGCTATTTCGCAAATTCCTACTTAAAATCGTATCTATCCAGATAGAAATTTGTAGCATCAAAGAATTTTTAGTTTGTTGTGGTGTGGAATGGAGCAAATTTATATGTGAAGAGAAACTCTATACGAGTTTACTCGAGCTTTTAGAACATAAACGGACTTACATGAATTTTACATGTGCAGAAATGGGGATCGACATAAAATGGAAAATAATCCGTGAAACATTTCAAAAGCAAAGTAGTAAAAAATTCCTGATAAAATGACTTCTTATTTTTGTAGATTCAGTAATTTGAAAAATATTGTCTTCAATCAATACCGTTCTTTCTTTGTCAATTTCTTTCTCGTTTTTCACCGAGATTTCAATACTTTTTTTTATTAAAAAAATTTGAAATGTCCTTGATTTTATTTATCCAGTAACAAGTACCCGCATAGGATCAAAGAGCACTATTCCAATATGATTTTTCTGTTATCTCTGAAACTGCAGACGGGAAAATTGCCACTATCTCACCACTCGAATTGTTTAACTAATCTATACATTGTTATCAGAACAAAAGCATCATTTGATTAAATGGTAATTGTTTATAATAACATCTAAGTTAGAGAGACACGGTCTGTGTTAAGATCAGCCTTATCAGCTTTGAAATTGTGAGCCTGTCTCGGAAGTTCTAAATCATCTAAGTTTCTAAGCCAGATCCTATTATGTGTAAACGGACGCAGATTTGTTTTGTGACATGCTTCTCAACAAAACTTTAAAATGCGAGAAGTTGAGAATTTTCTTGATTAAATTTTTGCACGACCTGAAATACCGCCATTTTTTAATCAATAAAACTATTAAATCGAGCCAATTTACGCTTCATCATTTATATAAATTACAGATTGTAGTATTCAACTCGACAAGGTAATTTGCAATGATTTGTGCTCTCCACAAAGTTGATTTTTAAAAATAAATTTCAATAAAATGTTAGCGTTTTTTTACAAGATTAAACTGTTGACTTTATTAAAAAACTTCTTTGAGTGAACGACACCGCTCTAATTGGATGAAAAAATAAATCTTCTTTAGTGTATTTTCCAAATCGTTGAAACCGTGTTCTGGTTTATTATTTCACCACTTGCATTAATTCAAGTGTTGGGTTAAATTCTCGTTACTATAATGATAATAGAGATTCAAGTAATGGAACGCATATAAATGAAATTTAAATTTTCATTTCGTAATTTCCAATTACAGAGATTTCGTATGCTCTTTCCTACAAGTGTGACGACTATTTTATTTTAAAACGTTTAAGTGCGAAAGAGAATTCAAAAAAGAAATTGCAACGTTTAAGTGCGAAAGAGATAGATAAATTGCAAAAATAAAATAGTAATAGTCTTTTTAAAAAAGCTACTTAACCACTTTTAGCCAAATTCTTGTCAGGACCACTGCCATCGAGGTGTTTAGACATTGTCAGTGAATGAAAGATGATCAGACAGTACCTGTAAAAAGATAAAAAATGTAATATGAGTAAACTATTTTATGATAATGTCAAATATTAATAATATCAATAATAATAATTAGAAAAGATTAGATAGATAATAATAATAATAATAATAATAATAATAATAATAATAATAATAATAATAATAATAAAACAATATTTTGAATATTCAAGAGATTCGATGGCAGAGACGTTTTTGTGATTTATCTTTAACAATAATCTTGACCTGTTTAAGTATGTTAAATTAAAGCATGTTTTTCGAGCACTTAAAGACTGTTTTTGTCCTTCTAGCAGCTTCTTTAGCTCTTCTTCATCGTCTAATCGTCGTTCTTCAATTTTTTTTTTCTTAATTGTAGTCTCTCATGTGCTTTTTTTCAAAAAATGTCTTTAAGTTTTTTGAGTTGTTCCAGCTCTTCTAAAAACCTTGTTCTTCCAGAATTGTTTGTTTGCATTTTAAGATTTTTTTATGTTTATTATCTTCTAACTGACTTTCTTCAACTTCTTCCAGAATTGTCTTTTACTCTTTTGATGCTCGTTATTCAAAATCTTTTGTTCTTCTAGAATTGCTTCTTGCATTTCAAAAACTTTTTTTGGTGTTCTTTGTTTTCTAAACCGACTGTTTTTAACTTCTTCCAGAATTTTCTTTCGTTTTTTTAATTTTTGTTTTTCATAATCTTTTTTTTCAAGCGCCATTTATTAACTCTTTCAAAATCTATATTGTTTCTTTAGAATTGGTTTTAGCATCTTTTTTGTTGTTTCTGCTGGTCTAATTTTCGTAATTTCACCTACTTTCAGTTTTTTAATTTTGTTTCTATCTCATTAACCCTTTTGCCAAAATTTTCTTTTATCCTTATTTCAAATTTATTATCTTTTTTTGCGATTTTCATTTCTACTTTATCAACCTTTCCTTTTTTTATTTCTATCTCATTAACATTTTTGCTGAAATCTTTTTTTATTCTTATGTTTTTATAAATTTTGTTAAATTTTTAGAAAATTTTTGAATTCATTTTTTACCTCTGGTGAAAGCTTTTCTGAAAAACATCATGCAAAGTGTCAAATTTCTTGAACTTATTTTCTTGTTTGTCTGGTAGTCGTTTTCCAAAGCTTTCTAAAAGTTTTTTTTAATTTTCCTTTATTTGCTGTTGCAATTTTTAAAAATCTTTTTTAGGTCCTTTTTTCTTATATTAGTCGTTTCTCAAATTCGTCTTTTTCTTTTAATTTTTATTTCTCATTTTTCTTAAACGACGCTTTTTAAGCTCTTTTAAATTTTTTTCTTATTCCTCCAGAATTTTTCTTGCATTTTCAAAACTTTTTTTGGTGGTGTACAGACATTTTTTCAGAAGAGATTTTTTAGAATATTTTTTGTTTTTCTTGCACTTCTTTCTTTTTTCCAAAATTTTTTTTTGGTTTATTGATTCTCGATTCTCATCTTCTTTTTCTTTAAAACGTCGTTTACCAAGCTCTTTTAAAATCTTTTTTTGTTCTTCCAGAATTGTTTCTTGTATTTCAAAGATCTTTTTTGTTGTTTTTTATCTTTTTTATATTTTGCCACCACGTCTAACTGTCAAATTTCAGAGATTTTATTCGTTGTGATACTGGTATAATCCTCGTAATTTGAGCTACTTACAGTTTTTTAATTTTTGTTTCTATCTCATTATTTTACCTTTTTGCTAAAATTTTTTATATTTTTATTTTAAATGTACTAATTTTTTTTTGGTTAAGTGCATTTTTAATTTATCGGCCTTTTTTTCCAAATTTTGTTAAGCTTCTAGAAATTTTTTGAATTCTTTTTTTACCATTGGTAATAGTCTCTCTAGAAATCTTGCAAAGCGTTAAATTTCTCAAATATATTTTTCTGCTTATTTAGTAGTCGTTGCTTTTCAAAAATTGCTTTCGCTTCTTCTTTACTTCCTGTTGTAGTTTTCTATTTTTTTCTCTTAATTTCCTTATACTCTTTCTTTTCTCTTTCAATATCTTTTCTCCTTTTTTTTAATCGTTGATTTTAAAACCTTTTTTTCTATTATTTTTTAGTGGTCGTTTCTCGAATTTATCTCCTTTTTTTAATTATCGTCTTTCATATTCTTGTTCTTGCTGAATTGTTTCTTACATTTTCAGAGCCTTTTTTGTCGTTTTTAAGAAATTTTTAGAAATGTTAGAAAAGACTTTTTTATATTGTTTTTCATTCAAATGCCATTTATCAAGCTTTTTAAAAATCTCTTTTCTTCTTTCAGAATTGTCTCTTGTATTTTTAGAACCATTTTTTGCTTTTCTTTTTCTTACAAGAGTAGCTTTCGAAGTTCTTCCAAAATTTTCTTACGTTTTTGTCGTCTTCGAATCTTTGTTTTTCTATTTCTTGTAGAATTTTTCATGAAGTAGTTGCTTCTCTTCTTTTTCCGACCGACTCCTCGTTGCCGCACCTTTATATTATTTAAATTCCCGTCTAACTTCTTCAAATTTTACTCCTGACATCAGTGCAACGAATGTATAAATTCGGGATTCTTCTAATTTAAGGAGTTAGATTAATAACAAATAATTTATTTTTGCTAGATATAAGAACACACACAACAACAATTTGAATAAATAATTCAATATTCACGCAGTAATAACGCCTACGATTTAACAACGACGCATTCGTAAACCACTCACTCTTCAATCGCTTGTCGGGTTCTGCATATTTCTCAGAATTACTTGCGATATTTTCTCTGGACTAGTTCGTAACAATATTAATTACCTTTCTGGATTTAAATAGAATATTGGCTTTTAGTGCATTTGCAACAGGATTACCAGAACCATAAATCAATTTTATTGTGATTGTGATAGTCGATGATGACTTATTTTCTCGTAGTAAATTTATATTAACAATAAATTATTTCACTTGACAACAGGAAATAGGTGCATCAAACAATAATAATTTGCATGATGGTAAAGTGCAGCATGCAACATTGATTGCTGTTAGATAAGAATTAAAGACACGGTAATTCGATTAGAAAAAAAGTAAAGCTTGCCAACTTCCTGATTTAAAATGCGTTGTAGTGATATATATTTTTTTTAATAAAAATAAGGCATAAAAGAAGGCTGAAAATCGGATTTATCTTAGTCTCAATCGCAATAAATCGAAACAAGCCGATGACAACGCCGCGAGTTATCAGTATTTCAGGTGATTTAACTTTTTCTTGAGAGGTGTGCCGTAAAAAATCTAAAATAGATTTGTTATTAAAGTGCGAGTACAGTAGCTAAATTTGTTTTTTTTTTGTTGGACGTTACCGCACTGTTTATTTTGTAAGCAAAGTTTGAATGACACATTTACATAACTATCTACTCGGATGATAAATTTTGTAGATCCGTCTGCATTATTCTTGTCCATACAAGGATAAAAAGGGTATGAAAGTGACAAAGGATTCTCGGATAACAAACAGGAACAAAAACAAATAATACTCTTCTAACAACTTAATACAATATTTTTTTAGTTAGCTTAGCAGGTTTTAAAAATTTTCTGCTTGGGTGATTTGCATGATTTATGATAAAGCTGAATATCTAACCAGGTTTTGTGGTCAAGAATAGAGATGTGGGCGTAAGTTGCGTAAAGGATTCGAGAGCAAACTCAATTAATCAAAATTTGAAACTTGGACAAAGTCAAATTTTCTAGTCAAACTAAAATTTTTCTGGAATCTCAATTTGTGGCCGGAACCTCCTTAGGCAAAATAGAAATTGTAGTAATATTTAAATAAAATTGAATTTTGTAACAGATTGTCGTGTTTAAAAATTTCAGAAAGAATTGTTTTTAAATTGAAAATTGTTTTCAAATTACATAAAATGAAAGCAATTAACAAAATTGCTGTGTTTCTCATTTTTAGTTAATAAAAATTTCGAATAAAACACGAATACCAGATTAATTAAAATAAAGTATTGTAACAGTTGTTTATTAAAAAAAACTCGCAGCATGCCATTACATTTGAATTTTAGTGTAACGTACCAGAAAAATTACTTCAAAATGTGGATATTTTAATAACTTGTCTCGACTTATTATACTGGTTTACAAGGTTATGGTTCTTGATTTACTACATTAATCATATTATCCATTAACAAGTCTTATCAGAGACACTTTATATGCATTTTTCGCAAAAACCCAACTTTGTATAACTTCCTTGTTTTCTACATAATTTAAAAAATTCCAAAAACGTTGAAATTACAATTATTTCGCTTGCATGAACTCGGTTGTTTTATCAATTTCGCCTTATTTAAAATGTAAAACAGTTCGTTTAGTTTTGTGTTATAGAAGTATACAAACATTTTGATAAATATTAGAGATAGTGTAGCGTGGAAATAGGGCCATTTGTGTGAACTTATGCGGCGAGGAAAATCCTTGTCTCAAACCTGCTTTATTTTAAATTCAGAAGTAAAATACTTGATTATCCGCAGGAGCTAGATTTCAAAGTTGTCCAACTACGTCTCCAGTTAAATTAAATTCCTGACATTTCTCTTCTCAAACAGAATTTTCACAAGTCGATTTTAGTTTATATAACTTTTTTACTGACTTAATCGAACGTGCATTGCAAGGATTCTCTAAACGACTCTGTGATTCTAACTGCCCCTTCTTTTTTAATAAGCGGCAACCCAAAATACAAGAATACTTTTTGACAATGATATTACTAAGACATACTGTCTCAATGCTGTCTTAAAAAACTGTTTCTCTTACTCTCAATGTGAGCTACTTTGTTAAGTCTTTACAAACAAGCTGCTGGGACGTATGTCTTGTTGAATGCGTACAGCGATAAAGCGCCACCCGTGGCAAATGTTAGGAACTGAAAAAGAGATTTTGTGGTTTGGTTAAATACATTGTTTATTTCAATTTTTTAAAAGTGAATCTAACATCTCTAAGTAAGTTAGAATTTGATGTAAAACAAAAATAGTAGTTTACTAAATAATTGTTGCATCATATGGGTTAAGTATACATAAAAAAATCTCAAAAATATATAATTAAAAAGAATTGAAAAAAAAGTAGAGTCAAGTGGTTAAAATTTTAATGTGGTAATAAATATTTGTGAGGTTATTGGTAGTACAAACTGTGATGGATTTATAATGTTAATTCGCTCAGGTTATTATACTGCCGCCGTAATTAATTAATTAAAATTTGCAATTTAATTGGCACGTGCCGGAATATTTATCAGATAAAGCAAAAAGCGAACATTTTAAACAGAGATACTTAGTATTATGTTGTAATTGTTTTAATTATTCAGATTTCCATAAAATTTGCATAAATCTTATCACAAAGCCAAGCTTTAATTAGAAACGGATTCCACTTCTTTATTGGATTGTTTTAATGTCACTTTCAGTTTAGTCTGAGATTAGGAAGAATTTTTTTAAGTTTTTTTGCACAAATTGAAATATCATTTAACAAAAGTTTTTAGGTAATTCAGATTGTAGACATACTTCAGAAAATTAAACTTTTTGTGCTTTAGAAGTATTTTAAATTAGCAGATTTCACCAATGTGGAAACTTCCAAAGCTTCTGGCGAGACATTTAAATGATTCACATTTAGAAAACGAGCTTCAGTCTTGTCTTAATTTGAATCAACCACCATTTTACACTTTATTTAAAATTGAGAGAAGTTAAATCAGGTCAAATCAAATAATACAAAATGCTCGAAACGATAAAAATTGTTATCTTTTGATAAATACGTTTTCAAAACGCTTAAATTAATCTTGGTTGTATCTGTGTTTTATGAGACTGATTACCCAACAGATTCGCTGTATCATAACATAAAAACAATTAGAAAAAGCAAATTGATTGAGCTTTCTAATGACAGGAAAGAAGTCGAGAATTTTATCTAAGAAATCCTTTCAATAGTAGTTGGAGTTATTTGTCTAACAAAACAATTTGAAACTGGTAGCAAGAGTATTTGGTAAAGAAAGCTTTAACACGAAAGTTCGTTGTAGTAACATCACTGATTACTATTTATCCTCTGTTTTTAATATAAAGGGTGTGCATGTAAATACGTTTTCTAAAGCAGCAAACAGTCAGTACCGAATTCAATTTTCTTTATCCTACTGCTGCACTATTAAATTTAATGAAGAACACTCGTTTTATGATAAAAAAAATATTAGAATTGTATCTTGAAACTCAAAGCTAATGAATGAAGGATATTTCTGACGTTTATTAGCGTGCCAGTTTCTTTTTTATCTGAACACTTGATATCTTGAAAGACAAAGCACGTGTTGCAGTGACTAAAAACTGAAAATGTACAAATACCATTTAGATGCTAAACTCAAGGATAGAAATATTCCCAAGTGAGGATATCATAAATTAAAAAATGTTGTTCGAGTGACATTTCTTTTCTGAAAAAATTGATTTATGTATTGTAAAACAGTATAATTAAATTATGAAATAAATTTGAAACGCTAATAAAGCTTCCACTTGAAAATTTTGACACTGCCACCGCGAATATCTTTTCCGGGAATTTATGTAACATATTATCGGAAACCCATTTATCAAATGACTTAACTGTAAAATGTGAGGACAGACAACACGAAATTTATTACTAAAAAAAATTCTTCAACTGGAAAATTGGTGAAAATTAATTGATATGCGTTGGATTCATCCAACAATTTTATTCTATTAGACCAGGCCTCACCGGTTGAATTACAAGTTTTCGATACGTTTATTGAATTTTTTCGTGGTTTACGTTGGTATTAAAAGATCGAGGTCGATTGGACAAATCTATAAAAAAATTCTTTCATTGCCTTAACGTATTGTAAACACGATTTGATTTAAAATTTATGAGAAGATATTTAAAGACGTCAGCACGAGGCGTGTCTCATTTATTTGTCAAAATTTTTTATGACTCCAAATTTATTGTAAAAACAAATCTAATGATCCTTGATACGATGAGACAAACCGTAGTTTTGAAATTATCGTTATGTCATTTCTCTACAAGAATAGAAATTAATAGAAGTAAAGGTTATGGCATCATGCCAATATATTGTCTATAAATATTTGAGTTATTTCAAATAGCTGATAGAAGACTGAGCAATCAGGCATGCAAAAGTTGGCAAAGAACATAAAAGCAGAATTATTAAATGTTTCGTAACTACCGGAGTAAATAATAATAATTGTCTAAACAAGGTTAAAAATTTGCGGAAGCATGTAACAGGAAATAAATTTATAAATATTCATTTTTAACATTTCCTGATATAGAAAAATTGAATAAAATTTTTATTGCCGCTCTTTTATGCATCTCTCTTTGGCAAAAAACCAAAACAAGCTTTACCACGATTTTTAATTAAATGCATTATACAAAAACAAGGCTTGTTTACATTTTGTTCAGTCCTAATTGACACAAAGCACATCGTTCGATTTTTCATGTGATTGGAGCTTTCTTTCAAAGCTTAAAATTGTCAATTAGAGTTCACTTTATTATGATTTCATTAAAAGTGACTTTGACATAGTGACACTGAACTTAGAAATTTGCATGGAAAAATAGTTTTTCTAGTTATTCTTAGAGCAACGTCACTTCCTTACTATCGATTCAAGAAATTTAAATACAATTGAAGTTTACAAGTAGCGGGATGTTGTTTTTGATTGACACAATAGGCTACTGAATTACAAACGAAAGAGTCTCGTCTAGAAAATGTGACCGAAATTTTAAGAGTAGTAAAAGATGCATTTTTGTGCCATGTCAAATAAAAGAAGCAAAAAACAATATAGCGAATTTTGGCATTTTTAATTTGGGTACTTATAATTTAATTTAGGCATTAATTAAAAGATATTATAAGACACAAAATCACTTATTAATATTTATTAAAAAACCTCAATTGTTTATAGTTAAAATTAGAAAATTTCTACTTTTATACCAAGAATTAACATGTTGACATTATTGATATTGCAGACTCATCGTGAAAATAAATAATTTACTTGACATAATTTACGTTCTTATTGTTAATTAACATGTAGTTAGTTAAGAATAATTTTTTTCTAATATCTTCAAAATAAATCAATGAGTATTTAAATTCAATTGCGTTAAAAATAAATTTTTGCTTGGGACTTTAAAAGATGGTGCCACGTGCTTTATCTTATCACCAAACTCCTTTTTTTACCAAACATAATTAAGATGTTTAGATAAAAAAATTGTACATAGCTTTTGACGAAATATTAAAAGACTCTCGAAGTCGTTACGCCCTTTATTAAGTAACAAAAAGCTAATGGCCTTGAGTTTATCAAACGCCAAAAATTGTTGTATAGTAATCTAAAGACGCTAACGTTATACAGCTTCAATAAGACAGTTTAACTTCAATAATTAGCAAATTATTTACTGCTTTGAGTTTCTTTGTTAGCTAATAGTCAAAAATATATAAATCAGTCCTAAACGCAGGTCAAAACGTTGGATAGGCTTTTTCAGAGACGGATAGAACTAAAACGGCTTGTACTTGATAAAAAACAGTAAATTATGATAGTTAAAAAGGTCGAATGGTTCGATTGTAAACTCTTCGTTGAGATATTAACTTTTGTAGAAAGAGACAGAGTCATATAACGTTAGCGTTTTTAAATTACTGTATAATTCTTATAAAATTTGTTAAAAAATTGTTATTATCCGTTTAAATTATTAATTTCTTACAGCTTGGGTTTGCAGTTCTTATTTTACAATACATTTTATAAAAATATTAGGTACAGATTTTTGAGATTTTTTATTTTAGATTTTTTTATGAAAACCAGAAGCAATAACCTAAAATTTTTAAAAATTCAAAAATTCAACAATTCACAAAAACTGGAACTGCAAGAGCTATTTAAGTAAAGAGTTTTTCATTAAGGGTGGGTTGATGTTGGCACCCTGTGGCGGCCATGTTTTTTTGGTAGTGTCTGTGTAATCTGGTGTTTATTGTTCAGTCACTAATGCCAAATTACCATGACAAATTACAGAATTGAGCAACACGTCCAAATGATAAAACTTTATTATCAAAATGACTGTTCGTTAGTTTGAACATTGCGCTCGTTGTGCCCATTTTATGGAAACCACCTTTCAAAATCGACTCTTCATTGTTTAGTGACCAAATTTGAAACAACGGGGTTGGTAAGCAATCAGCCAACACCCTGTCGTCAAAGAAATGCTAGATCGGCCGAAAATATTGCTGCCGTACGTGAAAGTGTACAGCAAAACCCGAGGCAGTCAATTCCGCGTCGTGCACAAAAACTCGGCCTTTTCGAAATTTGGGATTACACCCGTACAAAATCCAATTAACTCAGAAGCTTAAAGTTAATGACCATAGACAACGCCGTTTGTTCGCTGACTGGGCTTCGAACCGTTTAGAAGAAGACCCCACATTTGGTCGAAAAATCATCTTTAGTGACGAGGCGCATTTGTGGATGAATGGCCACGTTAACACTCAAAATTGTGGTATATGGGACGACGCTAACCCACACGAGATTCAGCAAGTTGCAATGCATCCACAAAAAGTTACTGTTTGGTGCAGATTTTGGGCCGACGGCGTCATTCGTCCACAGTTATTTGAAAATGACGTTGGTGAGGCCATCACCGTCAACGGCGAGAGCTACAGAACAATGCTAACAGATTTCTTTTGCCCTAAATTAAACGATATGGAGGTAGACGACATGTGGTTCCAGCAGGACGGTGCTACGTGCCATACAGCAGACGCCACGTTCTGCATGAAGGATTTGAGGGCAGAGTTATTTCTCACAAAGGTGACGTGAATTGGCCACCACGATCGTGCGATTTGACCCCGCTAGATTTTTTTGTGGGGTTTTCTCAAGTTGCAGGTTTATACCAATCAGCCGCAATTGACCGATCCCCTTAAAGACAATATCACCAATGCCATCGGTCAAATTCAGCCAGATCTATGCGAGCGAGTCATTTAAAATTGGTCCGCTCGAATCCATGCCACAGTTAGAAGTCGCGGCGGCCATTTGAACGATGTTATATTCCATAAATAAAGGCATGCATGGACCTTCATATAAAAAAAGACTTTTCTAAATACCTCACACACAGTTTGTTTTATTCCATTTTAACATCGACCCATCCTTATTGAAAAACCCTTTATAATAAATATTGTAGACCTATTTTATAAAAATCGGCTATCAGATGAGGCATTTTATAAGAATAGAAAAAATTTCTTTATCAAAAAGTAAAAATATAGCCAAATTTTGTAAAAAATAGAAGTCATAGTCGTCAAAAAAGCTGCAAGAGGGAATTTATAAAAACCGCAATAAAAAATCGCCGTTTTGCAATTTTTTTATAAAATTGCTGTTACAAAAGCATTTTGTAAAAACCGGAATCCATAGGTGCCATTTCTAGCTTTTTTACACCAAAACTAGAAGCTGACATTTAGACAATTAGAAGTGATATTTTATGAAAAAATGCTAGAAGCTACACAGAAGACTATAATATAATATTGTGTTAAGCGTTCTGACGAGCGCCGTACGCCGTACCCCTCCACTTGTTAGAACCACAACCCACCCTGGAATGGTAGAGGGAGCGATTCTCCCTTCATGGGACATCATTCAGTCACTTACCACTGATCAATTTAGTTCTACTATTCATACATCCAAAGCTTGTAATCTTGTATTCACCCTTACGTCTTATTTAAATAAACCCGTTAAATCTATAAACGTACATTTATCTTTTCATAATAACTCAACAAATCCACACTCAAACATCCCACTTCTCTCCGAGCTATCCGAATACAAAACATATTGCAAGAGACATTTTATAAAAATCGCAATCAAAAATTGCTTTTTGGTAAAAGAATATATTACAAATTGTAGACGACATTTTATAGTTTTTTTTTAAATCAGAAGCTAAATGTACCATTTTCTAAAAATTAAAAGCCACAGACAACAATTTATTAAACTGAAACCTGTAAAATCGCCTTATTTCAAAAAGAAACAAAAATTAGAAGTTGTATGGCTTATTATATAAAAATTGGCTGTCATAAGAGACATTTTATAAAAATTTAAGTCAATAGAAGACATTTTATTTATAGCTTTTTTTATCAAAATCAGAAGCCAGAGGAAATATTTAGTGAAAACTGGGAGTCATAGTGACAAGAATTAATAAAAATAGAAATCTGCAATTGGCATTTTATAAAAATTGCAATCCAAAATTGCCTTTTTGTAAAAAAATATATCAGAAATTGTAGACCACATCGTTAGTTAAATTACCAAATTTTAGCAAGTTTTACTCCTAATAAGGTGATCTACTATTTCTCTCATTTCGAAAAGTCTCTCTTTGTGTTTATTTGCTCGTCCTAAATTACATTTTTTTTTATGAAGGATGAGATAATAAAGTAAGACAAGAGAATAATTTCTTTGTGTTAACGTTGATGTCTTTAATTAATTGTCTTCAAGCAAGTACCATTTAACGAATAAAATTCTCTATATTGCAATTCAAAAACACAAGTCTATTTATTTTATAAATAGCTTAGACAAGTAGTGCTAGATATTTTCCTTAATAACAAAATTTAAAAAATACCTAGCTAATGAAAATAATTTAAGGCTAAACATAGCACAGCCTTGTCAAACTAATTTTCCACAAATTGCTTGAAGAACAAAGTACAATATAAACATGTGTAGCTTTTCTTCCAGTTTATTGTCCTGTGAAAACATCCAATTTTCACCATTAACTCCCGAATGAAAATCGCAAATTTCAAACACAATAAATACATTTTCGTCCTTTGAACCCTGCTAAGGGACCGTTTTGGTCGCTTGTAATTAAATAAGACAGGATCGAAATTAGCAAAAACCGCAAATTTGGGGTTATTTAGAGTTTCTAATATTACTTAAATATCTAAGGACTGGTGATGTACGAAGGTTCATATCCTTCACCCTTGTTCCAGGTCGAGGCAATTACTTGAATGTCTCATTCAGCAAACGCCTGGCTTTGATCGGAATTTCAACAGCAAATAAAGATGAGCAAATTATTCGTTTAGTGAACTTGAATTTAGAATTTTTTACATAATTCCGGAGTAAAATGAAACAAGAATGAATTATAAGTAGTCTACCTTCAACTGTATGATGTTTAAGGAGGTTTACGACCTCTTGAATTCTTTATCGTTCGTTCATCATATTAATTACGTCTCGTATGTTCGTGACTATCTCAAGTATTAACAATTTAAAATGATTAAAAATTCTGAAAGAAAAAGTGTCGCAGTTAGGTGAGAACATATTTAATTTTACAAGTTTGTTATTAATTATGATTATTGCTCTATTTCTTGTTTTTCAGGTTTTGGAATATTCATATTTCTTACACCATTTTTAATTCTAGTTTCAAGCAGCTAAACAATTAAGAAAATTTCTACAATTTGTTTGATAATATATTATCATAGATAGTTACATATTTGTATTTAAATTTAATGAAAATCACCTTCACTAACCTTTCTAGCAAAAACGTTTCATTAAAATATATTGTTACAATAATGGATCTTTATTGAATAGTGACACTTAATAATTATTTATGAAGTAAATACATTTAGGTCAAAATTTTGGTAGCAACAAACAGATCTGATAATAACTGTTATCTCTGGAATTTGTCAAAAAGCTCTCTCGAATTTATTATTGAATGATACAAAATAACTGTGCTTTCTCTTGAATTGCAGGAATGCTGACATTCCTGAAAATCCTGAAAGAGTATAAGACGACTCTTGAAATTTTAATTCAACTCCCACAACAAGTAACTTGCTTTTATATACGGTTTTTCCAAAAGTAATGCTTACATTGCATGCAGAGAAATAATCTAAATGAGGCTAAAAATCAATAATATTGTGGTTCCCTCGGGATGTTGTTAGTTAGGCCGGACTGGAGCTACATCTAAAATTTTCACTTGAGTGCTAAAGCTATATCCCGTGTGAAAAAATTAATTTTAAACATAACAATGGTAATATAATATTGTATTAAAATTAGGACATCACTAAGTGAACCAAACAAATATTTACATGAGAATTAGCAAAGATCCAGAATAAATAAAAGGGTGAGAATGTCCTGTAAAGTGGATTAAACTTGACATAAATAGAACACGTCCTGTAGGTCACTTAAGTTGATTAATGATTGGCTGAAATTTACAACTGAAAACTTCTTGAATTGAATCGGTGTGAACTGAAAGCTAAATTGCCATTTCTGTGTAAATTTTGTGAAATTACAGAAAATGAGAATTTTATTTCTAGTTGCGAGGTGATAAATCGCAGCCTTGTTCCCCTAAATAACAATGAACCCACTTCAGATCATAATTAATTTTATTTTATTTATTGCAGTGATTTTATCACGAAAAAAACTCGGCTATAAGCGATGGTTTACTTACGCCAATGTGGGTAATGCAATGCAGCTATAATAAATTTTGTCTCGTTTTACAAAGAGCGATGATACTTGCATTAAACTTTACGATCATAAAGTTGTACTTCCGGTCCTGATACGAGATAAAGTATCGGCTAAATTGTCAAGTCGAAAATTATTGAATTTTGGATAACAAACGAGCTCGATAATTATGAAGAATTTACTACTAAGGTCAGCAAAAAGAAAATTATTTTATTTAATTAATAGCTAAATACTAAATCAAACTTACAATGGTAATAATTTTTAAATTTTTTGTTATGATTGTTAACAATTACAAAAACAGTGCGTTGGTTAACACAACAGCGGTTTTCTTTTTGAGAAAATCTGGTTTAGAGTAAATGTCTTAATCGTTCAGCTCTCTTAATTTCTGAGTATATTTGCAAACATCTTAGACTTTAAGTAGCTTTAAAAAAATAATTTAATGCTAGAATATTTAAAGATTAATTCAAAAATACTGTTGAAAGCTATTTTTGAATTAATTTATAAAATTGTTGAGATAGAAGAGCGCTGTTTTGTTGACAAACGCATTTTTAGTTAAAAAAAATAGAGCGTTGGTCAACAGAACCGCGGTTTTCTTTTTTGAAAAAGGTAGTTTTGAGTAAATATCTAAATTTTTCAGATTTCTAAAATTTTTGAGTATATTTGTAAGCATTTTAGGCTTTAAGTAGCTTCATCAAAAATAATTTGATGCTAAAAAATTTAAGAATCAAGGCTAGTTTCAAATTAATTTATAAAAAGTTTTTGAGAACAAAGAGCGCTGTTTTGTTGACCAATGCATTTTTGATTAAAAAAACAGTGTGTTGGTCAACAGAACAGTGGCTTTCTTTTTCGAGAAGAAGTGGTTTTGAGTAAAGATTTTAATCTTTCAGCTCTCTTTTTTTGAGTATATTTGCAAAGACTTTCGGCTTTAACTAGCTTCACCAAAAGTAATCTAATCCTAAAAACTTAAGAATCAATTCAAAAATACTTTTGAAGGCTATTTTTAAATTAATTTATAAAATTATTGAGATAGAAGAGAGCGGTTTTGCTGACAAATTCATTTTTTATTAAAAAATAGTGCGTTGATCAACAGAACAGCGATTTTTTTTAGAGAAAAGGTTCTTAATCTTAATCTTCAGCTTTCTTAAATTTTTGAGTATATTTGCAAGCAATTTAGGCTTTAAGTATCTTCAACAAAAATAATGTAATGCTAACAGATTCAAAAATCAACTCAAAAATACTGTTGAGGATTATTTTTGAATAAATTTATAAAATTGTTGAAATAAAAAAGCGCTGTTTTGTTGACCAACCTATTTTTAATTAAAACAATAGTGTGTTGATCAACAGAACAGCCATTTTTTTTTCGAAAAAAAAGTGATTTTGCGTAAATATCTTAATCCTTTAACTTTATTAAATTTTTGAGTATATTTGCAAACACTTTTGGTTTTAAGTAGCTTTAACAAAAATAATTTTATCCTAAAAGATTTAAAAATTATTTCAAAAATACTGTTGAAGGCAAGTCTTAAATTAATTTTTAAAGAATTGTTGAGATAAAAGATCGCTGCTTTGTTGACCAACGCATTTTTAATTAAAGAAATAGTGCGTTGGTCAACAGAAAATTAAAAATTAACTCAAAAGTACTTTTAAAAGCTGTTTTTAAACTAATTTATAAAAAATTGTTGAGAAGGATAAGCGCTAGATGAGCGCTGTTTTGGTGACCAACGCATGGTGATAATATTTTCAAATAGAACAGCAAGTTTTCAAGCTTTTGTTGTAATTAATAACATTTATAAAAATGGTGTGTTGGTCAACAGAACAGCAATGAAAAAAAAATCTTCTTTTTCAAGAAAAAAAGATTTCAAATAGATATAAAAATCTTTTAGCTTCCTTAAATTTCTGAGTATATTTGTAAACATCTTAGGTTTGAAGTAGCTTCAATAAATATAATCTGATATTGAAAGATTTAAGAATAAACTCAAAAACATTTTTGAAGACAATTTTTGAATTAAATTGAAAAAAATTGTTGAGAAAGAAGATCGTTGATTCAAGCTTTATTAGTTATTGCTTAAATAAAATAGATCTTCCTTTTTGCCGTACCCTGTTTTCTTAGCACTCTTTGTTTTATTTATATAGAGGCAGAACTAACGCTAAATGTCAGCTTTTGTTAAAAAAAGAACAAATAACAGTTTAATATAAAAGAAAATCTGTAAAAATGAAATGTCAGCTCAACACCGGATGGTCCACACTGTGTCAAATCATCTCGAAATATTAAAATGTTTTTTATTTCATTTTGTTAAATTGGTGTGTTTGAAAACTGGATATTTATGCGTTGATGGTGAGATACAAAACAAAAGTATAATAAACAAGTGACGTGATAATATGAAATCGTTAATTTTTTCTTTGAGACGAGACGTGTAAAAAATAAACGGCCCATCTAGACGCTGTTATCCTCTGATGGATTATGGACGGTAATGTATGAAGGCCCAGATGGATAGCCAAATGCGTAATTTACACAGATTAGCCACTGTGCACAAGGATTAATTATTCAAATTTAGACAGGCCAGCTATACAATGGGCAAAAAACGAATTGTTTAAGTAAGAACAAATACTGATTTAATACGAGAAATTTCTAATTTTTATTCCAAAAATGTGAATAAAATCAAAAAATTTCAGGCAGATTGCTTCATCAGTCTTTTTGATTTATAACAAGCGTTTGAGTCAATCTAAAATTTGACCTCTACGTGACACTGCTACGTAGATAAATGGGTAAGTGATGTAAAATTTCAGCCGGTAGAATTTCATCGATCATAGACCACAAAAAGGTCTCTTGTGATTTGAATTCAGATATCAAAGACAATAGAAATCGCCGAATCATATTTCAGGAGAATTTTAAAATGTGGGGTAATAAAATTACCTTTTGCTGCAACGAACGCGTTTCATAAAGTCGGTTTTCTGTTTTCTAATATGCATCTTTGAATACTCTATTTCAACAATCATTTTGGCTGCTTTAAGAGTTGTTTAGACAGCAAAAAATTATTAATTGTTTATCAAAAAAAGTTAGTCGTTCTTCGTTGTTTGAACTTTAATAAATTCAAAAAACATTTACAACGTAAAAAAAGTCGCTCTAAAAAGTTGAGCTGCAAATTCAAAAATATGCTCACAAAACAAAAAACAGAGCTTTATTTTCATTTATAAACAATAGATAAAACCTGAATTAAATACACAAAAAATTTAAAATAATTTATTATCAAAATTAGAATTATTTTGAAATTTTTGAAAAAACTATATTTATTCTATTTTAGAACTATTTTATTTAAGTTTTTTGTGACATCCAAACTTTTTCCAATGCTTTAAATTATTTAATAACTGCTTTGTTTGTTTGTTTTCTACATCTATGACATTTATATTTGAATTTTAACCTTTTTTTTTACTTTGCTATATGTCATCAGTTTTTCTTTATTTTTTCTTTCTTCCACGTGTCTTGGTATAATAATTTTTTTTGTTTTATATTAGTCAACAATTTTAAATTTTAAGTTACTAAAATTTATTTAAAAAAATGTTTATCATTGGAAATTATTTTGTTTTACGTCTAACCTTCAACTATTTAAATTATTTAAAATATAGGTAGAAGCAGTAAAATATCTAACACAACTATGAAAATAATAAATGAGCTAATAAATAATTAATTCCTGTATTACAACCAATGGTTCATAAATAATAATTACCATTTTGTATTAATATGTGACCATTTGTTGCCAAATTAAAATTTGGTAAACTCTGTTTTGCATAATTTTTTATTAACTTGTAAATTTTTTTGTGAAAGATAAAATGTATTCGTATTTAAATTTTGAATAAATTTTCAGCCTGAGTTTCTCGTTATCATCAATAAATGCTTGTTTTATCATCAAGTACTCATGTAAAAATTCACCCTAAATAAATCCTCTTTCGTTTTGAATGCAAATCTACTTTACTCTTTCCTGTAAAATCCGCTTTTAATATTTTTTCAGCAAAACAAAAAATTTAAAGTCTGTTTACCCTATTTCAAATAGCCAACATAAACAAATTTTTGGTTTATCTAAAAGTCACACTAAAAAATGAGTCTTGTCAGCAACTGGAATTATTCAGCTCTGGAGCCTCTTTGTGGTGCATCCAACCCCCACACCTTCATTATTTGTATTTGCTCACATCGGAACGTGCCTTACAAGCTCTTTAGAACTAATCAAATTTATCCCGGGTATCATTGTTGAAGTTTACTGACTGAAACAATTATGCTAATTTTTGGCGAGATGAAACCGACTTTTCCCGGAATTTTTCTATACCTGAGAAACTCGTTCTAAAACGTTATTAGCCTTAGGTTGTGTGTTTTTTAAACTTGAATTTACGCAAACCCGTTTTTTGTTCCTCTTTACAAAATTTAATTGTTATTGTAGTAGTCGTAGTCAAAATTTGTCTAATTTAAATTGCAGGAATGTTATTTATGTCGACATGTGTTGACCACATTCTCGGCCGCGTCTCAAATGAATATTAGAATTTTCAAAGGCTTGGAGGATAAATCATGTTTTAATTGTAGGGTTTAGTTTACGGAAATTTGAGTCGGGAGGTCGCTTTATAGCCGATTTTCAGTACCAAGCTCGTTATGAGATGTGCTACAAGTTTTTTACTGTTCTCATTAAATGTTAGCCAACAGTAAAACACGAAATTTGACCACAAATTGATCAATAAACTAGTGCTACTAACACGAGATAAACAAAATGTTCATTAAACAATGCTTTTGAGAGAGCAAAAGTAATTTTATTCACAAGTAAAACGAGTAAAGTGCCAGTGATAAGATTTTTTTACATAAATAATAATTTAACAATTTGACATTCTTTAAGAGCTGTTTTTCTTAAACTATAGTAACATTTTTTTGTGTTATACATTTTTAATAATTAGGTATGTTAGAAGCTTTATTATTGGATTGGCATAAGCTCGATCAGTCCTATTTTTTTTAAATCAGGACTATAAAGTCTTGATCATTAATACTGATAAAGGATCATTAGTAATGATCACTAATTAATCAAAAAATTAATAAAATTTTAGCAAAAATAGACAACACTACTTACATTAAATTGTCCGAAAAAACTAAAAAGTTTCTCATAAAAAATGTTTGTCGAATAAGTGAAAAAATATGTAATTAAGATATAATATAATGCAAAATTTAAGATTTCGGTTTATTTTTATAAATTTTTTTAGATTTAAAAACCATTGAAATATCTAAACAAAGACTACAGTATACAGGATGTTTCAAAATTAAGAGAATCCGAGTTTAAAGCATTGTAGAAATTCCTCCTGAAATAAGTAAAAATTTTCAGAATAGTTTTTAAATTACCGTTTTTATTTTTATAATTTGTCATTTATGGGCTTCAGTTTAAATCTTCTAAATTTTTAAATCATATCTACAGCTTTTCATCTTGCTAAAAAAACTATAAATAAAAAATGAGTTTTGTTATATTTAATTTTTGTAAAATAACTTTTGTTACAGTTAATCTTTATAAAATAAGCTCCACAATTTTTAATTTTGTGCTTTTTTAAACAAAAAAGACAAAACGAATTAACAATGTTTATAAAATGCTGATTATAGGTTCCATTTTTATAAAGTGTTGTCTACAACTCTCAGTTTATACAAAATTTTCTGCCATCTAAGCATCTGTTTCCAAAAAAAATCAAGACTACTAATAATTCCCATTTTTATAAAAGGTCTTCTGTGATAGCCATTTTTTTATATATAAAATGAGTCTTACAATTTTTAGTATGTTTTTTATAAAAGGCTATTGCTAGTTTCCTTTTTATAGTTGTGATAAAAAAAGCCATATAAAGTGTTTTCTGTTAATTCGAAATTTTATAAAATGCTTTTTGTGTTCTTTTAGTATTAGAATGCTTCTTGCAGTTTTTATTTTTATATATTTTTTTAAATATTCATTACAGGTTTCATTTTTATATAGAGGAGGTCATTGTTGCCTATGACCTCCTCTTATAAAATTTTTTGATTTCTAAGTTTTTGTTTTTTTAAAAAAGCTCTAAATATAATGTTTCTTGTTAATTTATTTTTTCTAGTATTAAAGTGTTTTTGCACTTTTTATTTTTATAAATTGGCGTCAATAGTTTCTAATTTAAAAAAAATGACTATGGCTTTTAGTTTTGATAAAAAATCTCTAAATAAAATGCTTTTGTTAATACCAGTTTTGATATTAAATGCCTTTTATTGTAATACCCAATTCTGTATAAAAAATGCTCCAAATTTCTAAAATTTTTGTTACAAAAAGAGATTTTTTATATCAATTATAGCAATTATAAATTATACATTTTGTGGCAATTATAAAATTGTCCCTAACAAAACCTGTTTTTATAAATTGGTGTTTACGATTCCCAGTTTTTATAAAAAAAACAAAACTTGTGTCTTCTTCTGCTGATTCCGATTTTTATAAAATGCCTCTTATGACAGCCAATATTTCTAAATTGTGGTCTATATTAACTGGCAGAATAAAATGCCTTCTGTAGTTTTAATTTTTATAAAATATTGCTTTAGGCTCTCAGTTTTTATAAAAGTTTATCTCTGGCTTCTGGTTTTGACACATCAAACTATAAAAAAATTTCTGTAAAATCTGTAAAATAAAAATCGCAAATTTTAGCCTTGAAGAACAAACATAATAAAGCAAAGCGTCAGTAAAAAACTTCCAGTAGTTAAAAAAAAATCTACAATAAATATAATTATGAAAAGATCTACTAGAAAATTGTGTGCCAGTCCGGCCCTGTGTAGGCTTGTTGGGTTGCTGCTTATTCTCTTTATTTAAAAGATTTTTCTGCATTTTTGAGTGATATTCTATGGTAAAAACTAGAACTAGTTTTACGTTCCTTGACTGATCGAAGACAACTATCAAAAATATGGCAGACCACAACTTGCTCTGCCTCAGCATATTTTCGTTCTCGTGGTAGAAAAAAATATAAATTGATAAATAAGAAATATTTCTTAGTTGAAGCAAAATGTTTTTTCTTCAGAATTTTGAAATACAGAGACATGTATGAAAATAGAATTAAATTCGATGATGGCGGACATATTAAAGAACTGAGAAGTATCAAATTGACGAATATGTCGATTGACTTTTAACTAAATATTTTTTTTTCAGATGTTGGGAAGAGGTCGACATATTTTAGTAGTTAGTTATATACAAAAAAACATGAAGTTGCAATATTTATAAATGAATATAAGTGCTGCGTATTTCCTGTTAAAATACTCAAAACATTTTATCTACAATTTGAAAATTCAAATTTGATAATAAATTATTTTACATTTTTTAAATGTAAATTTCCACTATTTTTGCCTTTGTTTTGTGAGCATATTTTTATATAATTCAAAACATCCATTCAATTACGGCCAACTTTTTGGTGTCATTTTGTTATCTCTCTATTTGATATCTCGCAGGCATGAATTGTTGTTTTCATTCTTGAGAAAATAACCCTCCAAGCAGCTCTTTTGTAATCATATCACTCTGTTACACGATTTTAATGAAGCACTGAATTAGGTTCGGCACACCTGTGACAAATTCAGTCATGATCCGGGTGAAAATAGGGTAATTGTAAGCAGAACAAGATTTTCAGGACCATATACATATTTATATTCCGAGAAATGGTAAAATGTAATAACCGAATGAGCTGCATCTCTCCTTAGAGAACGTTATTGTTGTAACTGGAGTGTTTGCACTAATAATGCAGGTACTTGCGGTACGTGAAAAGCTATTAGTAATTAAGCAAACACATTGAAGTTGTGGTGTATAAAAGACATTAAATTTTTTTGTCGGAACTTTACATAATATTATAAAGTTAAATTCTGGTAACAAACCTCGTTTCGTATATATAAATAAAATATTTAGATAGAAATGAAATAAAACAAAATTATTGCTTAATTTAGAAGTCACATAAGTGTGCTAAATACGATTCAAATTTAGCACAAAATGATAAAAAATTTAAATTAGTTGATAAATTTACGAAAATTTGAAATCTAATTATCTGTTACAAACAAGTTAGAAATGAGTCTGAATGATTCCTCTTGAGAAATTAACACAACAGAACAAACATCTTGTCAGAAATTAAAATAATTATTTTACCTCTGAGAGAAGTGTCGAGACAAACACTTTATCAAAACAATTTTTTTTTCGTCAATTTCGTGAACACTTGTTTTGCATAAAATAATACTCAACGAGAAAATATCAGACGGTTATGAAATTGGCAACAATGTTTTGCGGGGGATTACCTGGTCAAGGAATTGTGGTTCAACACCTACAGATTTTACCTATTTTGTTGCCGACCATAAAAAGAAAAATTAGAAATGTACTGTTACAATTTTTTTTGTCAAATATTTATTCAAAAATAACTTAAAGTAATTAAATTATAGCAAACTGGTTGTAATTCAACCGCAAAATTTGCACAAAATAAATAAATAATAATTTACATTGCAAATATTTAGCCGTGAGTATCGCATTTAACTATAAAATAGTTTTTTTGGGCCATTTTATCTGACACAAATCGACGATACTTTTTCTGTAAATTACCATAAATAAAAAATTGAAAAATATCTAAGTTGCTAACCAAATTTCGACCATCACCTTGAACTCATCCCATTTAAAACCCGCTAAACATTTAAATTGTGATAAAAAAATTCGCAGACCTTTGTTTGAAGTTTCACTTTGTCTTAAATTTAAAAACTTCCACTCTCACTTAGAGTTTTTTGAAACTAAAAATTCGCACCGATATATCGCGTCTCATCGCAAGTCCATTCAACTTGTCTTCAGTGGTGGCGCGAGTAACACTAAAGCTTTGCGTCCATTCATAAGAAAAGTGCGCACAGTTTGCACCTGCGCATCGTACTTACTCCTGAGCTTTGAGCTTTGAAAATCCTCCAAATCGCGCGCTTCTCGCTTAACTATATTTTAATTGTGGACTGATTATCCAGGAATGGTGATTAATCGGTCACGCTTCACTCATCAATCATTTTTAGAGATGCGAGCTTTGTCAACAAGATAAATTTAGTGGAGGGTGCTTGATGAAGGGTCAATAACCGGGGTGAAAAACTGAGAATCAGCACTCAGATGGAAATACAGTAATTGCTTTTTTGAGTGGTGCCGTTAAAGAGTTTATTTCTAGTTCATTGAATCTGTTTAATAAATAAAATCAGATTTTTTGACTGAGTACAGTTATAATACAGTGTGACACCAAATATACTCAGTGATATTAGAAGTGTGACACCCAGAATAAGTAAATTTAAAGCACTATGTTTTGCTGTGGGTTTTTTATTCACCGGATTTAAATCGCATCGAGAATGTTGAGATATAATAGAAAACAAACTGTCCGCGTTGCACCGTCCTTTACAGACTCTGACACAGTTAATCCATGAGGTTCAAGTTGCTTAAAACGAGGTGTTACAAGCAGACATCGTCTGTTTCATTTTGCTGATGCCTAAAAGTATCCTGGAGTGTACTCAGTTATAAAATTAATTTTATTAAAATCTCATTGTTTCATTCGTGATGAAAGTCTCCCACATTGTCAAATAATTATGGGTGTAACACTTCTAATCTCACTGAGTATTTATCTCACTTTCTTATTTTGTATTATACCGTTTCAAATTTAATTTTTATGGCTAAATTTCCTGTGAATAGTTAAGATTTTGTGGTTTACAGGCAATTTGATGTTGACACCCATTTCTCGATGCTTTACTAAGTAAACTAGTGACTAATGAAGCGCACGTTGAGTTAAATTACTCTTACAAGACGACGAGAGTGATTTGATTCGATTAAGCACATAAACTTTGGCTAAGTGAAATAGACTGATGATGATAACCATAATTGATGTATCAGAATTATTTTAAATTTATTGTTTTTAAAGAATACTTGTTTAGAATTTTAAATCAGTGCTTCACCATGTCTTGAGTACTAAAACAGCAAATTAACATTAATAACAGGAAAATTATTGTGAAAGTGACTGAAAGAGCCGGCAATTTCAGACTAAATGATTGGTAGTATAAAAAATAGAGACTTATGTAATTGATTATTTTATTGTGTTTTTTATTGAAGCTATTTATTTTGTATTTTTACAAAATTTTATTTCTCAATGCTAATCTAAATATAGTTTATTAAAAGTCGTCTATTCTATTATAACTCAACTAATAAATTCTGATATTTCAAACACGGAAATAGAGCATCGACATTGGAAATTGCAAAACCAAGTCAGCACATCTTATTTTCTTGTTATTTAGTTTACTAGACTTTAAACTCTTTAACAATTATTTTTATTGTATCCGTAACATCAAAAATGTTAAAATTTGAAAAATTGCATCATAACTTGCTTTTATAAAAATTGTAAATTATGTATATTAGACTACAGCAATTATGGTCACTGTGACCTAAGTTTAGACGATTACAAACGATTTTGCAACAACCAGATTTTTTCATTTAGATGAGCATGTAAAAAATTTGTTTCTTTTTGAGTTTGAAATAGCCCGAAAATCTGTTGTTTAAAGAATTAGAATTTCAGTAACAGTGGACATTTTTGTTATAGACGAGTATCTATGTATTACCACAAAGTTCAAAATTTATTTGGTCTAAAAGTGCATATTTGAAAACTTTAAAAAAACATTGAAAATGGCGTAAAAAAGAATAAGAAAAACTAGGTTAAAAAAAATACAATGTAAAAAAATAGAAAAACTATTTCAGAAACATAAAAGACTCTAAAAATGTATTTACAACAAGAAATAGAACTTGGTAAACAAATTTAAAAAAAACAAAAATTAATTCTTAATGAAAAAAAATATTAAGAAAAAAAGAAAAACCTGAAAAAACTAAAATAGTTATTAGAAGATGAAGAATATCAAAATACGTTAGGAAAATAAGCTCAAAAAACATTTTAAATACTTAAAAGTTAGCAGTTGAAAAAAACTACATTAAAAAAATTGTTTACAAGAAGAAAAACAGCAGTAAAATCTACAAAATTAAAAAAATTATAAACACTTTAAAGACGACTGTAAAAACTATAAAAGCGTTAAAAAAAACTTTAAAAGCGACGATTAATAAACCAATATTTTAAAAAAATAGAAACAAAAGTACTGAGCGATTAAATAGTTACAGAATCTCAGTTGGCCATAGAAGAGAAAAATAGTCATTGTAATATTGTCTAAAAATTTTGTGTCATTTAAAATGTCAGAATTAATTTTTTTTTCAAATTTGACTTTTTGGAAAGACTAAAATTAAATTATTCTTAATGTACATACTAGCATTTCTCGCACAAAACACAGATTTGTCGGCTTATTTTATAACAGAATTTTAAGTAATACAGTGATTTCTGACAGTTATTATGTCAGTAATGATTATTTTTAAATAGACAAACTTTACTATTGTTCTGGTTTTATTTTACGATTTTTGATTGCTTTTCAGAATCTAAAAAAATAATATGTATTAGAGTTATAAATATGTAATAATAGATAAATAATATTTTTAAGTAATTTGATAAACAACATTCTGAAGAAAAGCAACCAAAATGAAAACTACAATTGCAAAAACAATGATTCTTTAGAAATACTTGAAAAACAAATATAAAAGCTTCGAAAATTTTTTGAAACGCTAACATGAACAGAATAAAAAAAAGTCCAGCATATACAGAGTGATTTTTTATTTGTTCCTGCCCGAAACTCTAAAAATAGGGAACACATTATATTTTAAAAAATTTATTTTTAAAATTAAGGTCTTTTGAGTTGTGAATTAATGTTAGCATTGTTGATAATACTATTAACAGTGCTTCTAGAGTCAATTTATTTGGATCATTTGTTGTCACATTATCTAATTAATTAACTAACTTTTCGTTTGTATAACGTGTTGCCTATTTTTAGAGTTTCGGGCGGGAACAGATAAAAAAATCACCCTGTAGAATAGATAAAACCTAGAAGACGAAAATAATTTAAGTAAAAATTTTAAAACATCGGGAAAAGAGTCTGTCACAAAGAACTAATTTGGTAGAAGAACTAGCATTGTTCAAATTTTGTAAGCAACTGTTTACTGTTTAATTTTACCTTTGAATAAAAGTAAAAATATCTAAAGTCTTTAAATTGACTTCTGAAGCTGAGGGGTAGTCAGTGGGCGGTAACCATAGCACGATTTATTTTTTGTAAAGCGGCAAATCAGCCGCATTGTAATAAGATTTGCAGAGAGTTGGTCTTAGTTTATGAAGCCGCTTGATAGATAAAGGCAAAACCAAGCGTGACAAACTGTTTGAACAGATTCAAGAGAAAACAGCATACTATTGTAATACTAGTAACTCAGCAAATTTCTCGTTATTTAAAAACAAATCAAATTATGTCTATTTGTCTAAAGTGGTAAAATCTTTACTTGTTGTTGTCTTTTGAAACTGTTTCTATTGAAGAAATAGTAAATATAATTTAACCTCCGGGAGCGTTTATATTAAATTTCTGCTTTGTTTTTTTTTCTAATAAGAAAAGTAAAATAAATACTCTACTAATCGTTATTTGAGAGGTTTCAAATGTAATTTCATCTAATATCTAGTGCAATAAAACCAAGAAAAACTTCTAGATAGCGCTTTTGAAGTTTAACTGAGTTGATTAACTTTCTCAACTAGAATTCATAAATTTTACAGACGTTCCGTCTAAGTAAAGTGCAATAATAAATACCTGTTCTTTATTACCTCACCGTGATATTTTGGAAAGAAGCTGAATATACGTAGTGCATAAAACTAATAAAAGCTTTTCAACAAGGAGCTTGATCTTTTCAAGCAATAATGCATCTTTCGTAAACAAACTTTTAAAAAAATGAGATCAAAAGAAGCGTTATTCAACGTAGAATATTAATTTAATAAAAACTAGTCTGATTGTGTAACATTATAACAAGAGCGTTGAGAAAATTAGCAAGCTTTTTATGTATTTTTAGTTTTGACTAAATTATGGCAATTATTTTTTTATAATTTTAGCACATTTCATAGATAAACTATTTCAGGCGCTTTAATGTTTTGCCAATAACAAACTAGAACACATCTATTACGTCTCAAGTGTAAACAAAATATTTAACCTGATTGACTTTTTAACTAAAATTCTATATGAAATAGCACGTGGCATTTGCAGATGTGTAATAAATCACAATAGCAAATAATTTATTTAAGCAGAATTTCAAATAAATTACAATTTATGTACATTCTAAGTTTATGTTGTTACACAAAAATGTTAAGAATTAAAGTAAATAGACGGTTTGTTTAATTTTTAATGAATGATTTATAATTTGTTCATTTGTGTGTGAAAATAATTTAAAATTTTTGTTTGCTTGATTTCAACCAAGCGAGACATTTATTCAAAAATTGAACAAAATTGATTATTACAAAATTAAATTTAATAAAATTTGATAAAAGCATGTTTTCTTTCTTAAAGTTGAATGATTTTTATACAAATAGTAAAAGAATTAAGATCTAAGTCAAAGCTACAAGTTTAATTGAACTAAATTTTCACATAACTGGCAGAGCGCTTTCAAGAACTACACTGCTCCAATAAGTTAACGCACCACTTGAATTTTTTTGAAAATTGAAACATGTATTCGACCAATTTGTACAAAATTAAGCAAAATTTAACAAAAACATTTGTTTAAAGTAAATTAATATCTAATGTGTCCAAATATAGAAAAACAAACCGAAAACAAAATTTTATTAAAGTTACGCCGTTATAAAAGTTACAGAAAACATCTTAATATCGCGTATTTCCACCTCTATTTTAAATAGCCGCTGCACATCTTCGTTCCATGCTCAAAATTAACGAACTTATGTACTCTTGATTTAAGTTATTCCAAATTTTGTTTAGTTGAGGACCTACCTCTTGAAGATGGACAGGAGGATGTGGAAGATTTTTTAAACGTTTCTCGAGAATGTCCCAAACATGCTCCATAGGATTCAGGTCAGGGCTTCGAGCTGGCCAATCCAAAACATTGATTTCTGCCTCATTCAAGTAATCTTTAACAATTCGGGCAGTGTGGGGTTTTTCGTTATCTTGCATTAACAGAACATTTGGACCAATATAAGGGGTATATGATACAACATGCTCTTCAAGAATGTCTGTTATGTAACGGTCCGCATTTATAGAGCCATTATTTACAACCACTAACTCCGTTCGAGCTTGTAAGGAAATACCACCCCAAACCATTACTGAGACTCAACCAAACAATGTGGTATTCTGAATGTTACACTGTGCGTACCGCTCATTTGGTCTACGATACACACGAACACGTCTATCGCAATTGTAAAGGCAAAATTTTGACTCATCCCTAAAAAGAACAGACTCCCAATCCTCTCTTTGCCAATTTATGTGGTCTCTAGCAAATTCTAATCGGGCTCTACGGTGTTCTGCAGTCAATGCAGAACCACGATCAGGAATATAAGGTGTTAAATTATCCTCCTTAAGTTTTTTTCTAACAGTTTTCGTACTGATTTGAATTCCTTCTATGTCACGGAACTCAGTTTGTAGCTTCCTGGCGGTTACAAAGCGTTCCCTTAGCGCAGATATTCTTAAAAATCTATCCTGGATAGGAGTGGTTTTCTTTTTTCTTCCTTGCCCAGGTCTTCTGAGGTGACTTCCTGTCTCTCTGTACCTTTGTATCATAAGCGAAACTGACGTATGAGATACACCAAATCTTTCACCAATTCTTCTGTAGCTCCATCCTTCCTCCAACAAAACCACAGCTTGGGAGCATTCTTCTCGAGTCAAATTCCTCATAATGTTTTTATTATTGTTTCAAATGATAAAAACTATATACAGAACGGCAAATTCAAATAACAATAAAACGAAATTACAAATTAACGCAATTTAAAAATGAAAATTATTTTAAAATTTCTGCTTAAAAAACTATTAAACTCAAATTTCTGACTTTAATGTCAAAACTTTTATTACAATGGGTAACTAGATTATAGCTTGATTAAACCTTCTCAACCAAAGTTGTCAAATGTATTTACATAGTTTTAATTTTTTTACTTTATTTTTAAGTGGTGCGTTAATTTCTTAGAGCAGTGTATGTTATCACCAATTATAGTTTCTAATTTTTTTTAGTCAAAATAACATGTCATGCAAAGTCAGTTAGAAAAGACTTCAACTCAGCTCAAACTGCCTGGCTCAAAATAGTTAAGTCTTAAAAAAAAGAATCTCCTCACTTTAATATCGCATTTCAAATTTTTATATTTAAAAACTAATTTAATTTTACACTTTTGGAATTTTAACATAATGATTAAACAACCAGTAATTTTGTGAGTTTTAAGTCTAGATTAATTTTAGAAAATTTAAATAGTAAGTTGACAAAATTAGAAGATAAACATTTCTTGAGGCCTTTGTCCAAAAACACTAAATTTCTAGTCGTATAATTCGACGATTTAAAATCGTCCAGAAAGTGATGGTTTGCGTTTGTCACTATTTTGCACAGTCTAGACATTGAAAGTAAAATCTAAGAATTTTTTGTTTTTAAATTGTATTCATTCCAATACCTGTTACATGATTTTTCACGCAGCAAATTTCTAACTGCCTTTCTGGCTGCGTTTTTTATATGTTCTGGGTTATTATCGTCTTCTATTTTTTAATTTATTGGAAGAAATTCTATTTATTTTAGCACAAAAGCATGATTTGCCAGAATTTTTAATTGTTTTTTGTCAATGATATTTTAATGGCGCCAAAAATTTTTACAATAAAAATGTTTTTTTTAATTTAAGCAATTTTTCGGTCTAAAAAACGTTGTTTATCACACGGCCAGAAACTTCTTCGCGAGTATTCGCACTTGTGGGCCTCGGCTTTTCCTTAGCCCACAATCCGTGCTCATACTCGCAAAACGACAGTTTCTGGTCTTGTAATAAAAATAACTATTATATCTAAATTCAAAACGTTTATAATTTCTAAAATAATACAAAATTTTCTGAACACAATTTTCGCCCTAGAGTCAAAAATCTATCACATCTTAATTTTTCTACTTTGAAGTTGGAATTATTAAGTTTTGAAATAGGCCTCTCTCCTTCTTACTACATTCACAGATATTCATAATTTACTGAAAAATTTTATATTGTTTTTATATTAATTTAGTTCTCAATAAAGCAATTTCTCTATTAAATACCAAAGTTAACATTCTAAAATCACCTTTTTGACCACAATTTCAAAGAAAGAAAAACACTAAACTCAATTAAAAAAAAAAGCTAAAACTGAAAATTTGATAATTACAAAAACAGCTAAAAGAAATTGTGTAGTAATTTTAGAAATATCACTTTCTATCAAAAAAGTTTAAAATTTTCTGCCAGAAGTAACTTTAAAAAGTTGAAGTCTGACTCAACTTTAAGAAGTTGAAGTCTCGACTTTGAAATTTAACTTTTCACATAAATCTAATCTTGATTTTGTTCTTCTCACTCTAACAAAATTTAACGGTTTTAAATCTTTTTTTTATAGATTATTGCTCTCTTAGGCTTTATGGACTTCTTAAAATTTACAAAAATATTAAGAAACCACTAAAACCAGTGGTTTTTTGATACCATCTCACCTTATTATAAATTAGCAAAGTGGTTTAAACAAGTTATTAGAAATTTAAAAGATTCTAACAATAAATTTTCTGTAAGAAATTCTTTAGATATATTAAAAAAATATTTTGTTTTACTTTTCTGTTTTTTTTTGTTTCTTCTGACGTCACTAACCTATTTCCTTTAATTCCTGTCAAGAAAGCTTTTTCTATTCTTAGTAATCTTCTTTCTGATCACTCTCTTTTTTACACGCCAGTGATTTAATTTCTCTAGTTAATATAGTTTTAGATCAAGATTTTTTTATTTTTAATAATAGTGTATATAGAAGATACAAATTTAGGAAGTGATTCCTCTCTCAACCCCTTTTTAACAAAATTATTTATAAACAAATTTGAAGAAAAAACTTTGAAGCTTCCTATTTCTTCAAAACATATTTGTTTCTGGTTTAGATGTGTTAATATCGTCATCTCCTCGTTCAAAGACACCAAAATAGTTTTTTTAGTTTCTAACTTATTACATAAAAACATTAATTTTGATGTAGAAACATAAACAAAATTTGCATTTTATTTTTAGATCTTAATACAATAATTAGAAAAGACAATTTATGTTTTGCTTTTGAAATTTATAGAAAACCTACATCAACTGATAATAGATTTCTTCCTCGCTCTAAACATTGTTATTCTTACATTGTAGCTTTATTATTTTTTACTCTTTAGAATATATTTTTTTAATTATGTTGTTTTAAAAAAAGAATGGCTTATTGTAAAACAAATAGCAGTAAATAATTACAACACCTAAATAAACATTTTCATAAATTCAAAAACAAATACTCTCTAAGCTTTAACATATTACTTTTCTTTTCTATGTTCATCTCTTTTTTTAAAATCTCTCTGTTTTTCTATTCTTTTGATTAAAATTTTTTTCCATTTGTCATATTTTAAGAAACTATAATATAAAAGTTGCTTTTAATTCTAAAGGTAGTCTTTCGACGTGTCTTGTACACAACAAAAATTAAATTTCTTCTTTACATTATTTAGGCGTCTACAGTTATTTTGTAATGACTGCAATGCAGTTTATAACGATCACATAAGACAAAGAATTGAAACTAAAATTCGTGAACATGTGAAAAACTATAAAAAAATACAAAAATACAAATTTAACTAACACTTTATCTGCTTTTGCTCTTTATATTTTTTTTAGTAATTTTATTTCACCTACTAATAGTTCTAACAGCTTTTACATCTGCAATAAATGTTAATTTTTACATTTTTTAGAAGCTTGTAATCTGTTTAATTTGCTTCTTTGTCATTCGTGCCCTACGTTGAGCGCCACTTTGTAATCGGTTTATTCAGAAAATAGTTTATTCACATTAATTAAACATTACACTACAAACAGTTTATGTACAATAAATGGGTTAATGTTATTTCGCACTCAAGTCGAGACCGTGGTGTTGAGTTCGAACGCGGATGTACCGAGAGTCTGACCAGATAGGGACCCCTAGGATGCTCTGTTGGTGCAGAATGTCACGAAAGAGAGCTTTCAAGACCAGGTGGGACCCCACGGATGCCCGGTTGATGCAAGAAAAGGTCTCTCCGACGGTGCAGAAGAGTATGAGTAGCTCACAAGACCAGTTGGGACTCCCAGGATGCCCGGTTGGTGCAAGAGAGCGACTGACTGCATGATGGCTGTAGAGAAGATTGCAAGACCAGATGGGACCCCCAGGATGCCAGGTTGATGCAAGCAAGCAACTCAGCGTTCGGTTGCGGGTTGATGCCTTTTATTACGGTTTGTCGGTACCCTTCGGTCAAGCGTGGTTCCTTCCGGACTTCTGGAGAGGGTGGAAACGATCTTAGTGCTACTCTGGTGGGCGCTCGGATTATTAGAATTCACGCGGTTACAAGCTTTAGAAATTTTTAGATCTACCCAAGATCTTTCTCTACAAACATAAAATTATCAGATAAATTTTGGTTGTAATATTTTATCTTCAGTAGTTTATTTTTTATTAATTAATTGAATCTTTGTTTATATTTTTTTTTTACTCTTATCAGTATTTGTTCTTTTTAAATTGTTTTTTAAATCAAATGTTAATTTGATGTCAATTCATTTAGAAAAAGACACAATTTTAGAGAGCTATTTTTTTGTCAATTTCTAAAATAGCTTCCATTTGTTTATTTATTTTTCTTCTTCAAAATGATCAACAATTTTTTTGGTAAAACTAACTATACATTTTATTTTTAGTACACATTTTTATTCTTTATGTTTTTAATTTATTATTGACAAAAACAATTTTTTTCTTATTTATAATTTTATTTATATATTATTTATCAAGCACTCATAATAAAACAGTTCTCGAAAACACTCTGCTACTGATATATAAGAATTTTGTTTGATGAAACTTGTGGGTTTGACTTGTATTTCAGTTCTTTTACTATTTATTATTTTAAATTTGTTTAAAATTATATAAAACGCTTATTGTTTTATTTATATTTGTTGTAAACATTTTTAGTTTCTTAAACAATCTACTCGAGTATGCACCAAATATTTCATTAAGAAAATTTCCAGTATTTCATCAGAAAGCGCTTCTTTTAATTAAATATAAATCGTTGCATCGCTGCTCTTTCATGAAATATAAATCTGAAACACCACGCTAAAAAGACAAAAATGCCGGTCATAAAAACTTTAGATAACTTTAGAATCTCCATTTCAAACTACTTTTCACAAAAGTTTAAAAGCTTTAACCGCTTCAGACACAGAAGTCAACTTTGGAAATTCTCGCGTCTTTCAGAGAGAAAAAAAAAATTGAAATCAATAACATGTAATTAAACACCTTATATATGTAATTACCTGAATTATTAGGTTGTAACTTGTGATTAATCCAACAAGGTCGTGTTAGGGTAATTCACAGAGTTGCATTAAAATAAAAAAACGTCGCAATTTTGACAAATTTTAGTAAATTACCGGTATTTTATCCAATTTCGTAGAAAACTCTAAAAATAGATTAGTGTTGTTGTTGATATTTAAATAGTTGCGGCATAAATTAGAATATTAATTCAGCTCAGACATCTTCAATACGGAAGGCCAAAAAAATTACAAATTACGTCCAAAATTATAAAAAATAGATTAGCAAGGCATTGATAAAATTAAGCAATTATTTTCATTAAAATGTAAACATTTGTTTGGCTATTTGATTCAATGAATTATTCAAATGTGATCTATCATTATGCGATGTGTGCAACAATTTAAAAAAAATGTCAGGTGGAATACAAGAACTGGTTTCTTTGTAACTTGTTATTATTTATGTGTACTTTATAACGTGTTATTATGACGTGTCTATAAATTAAAAAAAATATTCCATTAAGAATACCAGTCAAAATAGTAACTACGTCCTCAAAAAGGCAGATTTAATCCTAATTAACCAGTTTTTGTAATTACTTTTTCAACAATTATTTCGAGTAATTATTTGTCATCAAAGATATTTTATTGATTGGCCTGGGAATCACCAGGTTTAAAATCGTAAAAAAAACTAATAAAATTAAAACCATTTGTAAATTAAGAATTTATAGATAAGAGCTAATTAGAACAGACAGAGTATTTTGCATTATGTCAGAAGAAAAAGTAATTAACTTATTTTATTATGGTTAGAATTACAGTTAATTAAAAAGCAGGTTTGCTTATAGGTTTACGATATCTACTAATTGATTTAAAAGAGACGTATTATTAACTTACATCCTTGAAAATTAATAACAATTTTTTTTCTGTTAACAGAATTAATGTTTTTAGAGCTTTAAAACACAAAATTAAAACTTTCGTTTGATGTTTAATTACTTTTATGTAAAATATTATTCTAATTAGAATTGTCTAACTGAAATATACCTAAAGCATGTTTTTGTATAAACAAATTTTGCATTTAGAAAATTATTATTTTGTTCACGACATTATAATTGATAAACTTGAATACTCTTACATTACCACACTGAAATTATATCAATTACGTAATTTGTTCTTAGAATTGCATTTTTTTGTTTTTATTTATTTATATGAACTGCTAGTTACAACTAATTTTAAATTAATTTCTTTTTATTTATGAGCATTCGTAATATTAAAAATATAGAATAAAAAAACAAAACTATAAGTACAAGAGTTGTACATATTTTTTTAAATAATTTGATTCAAAAATTGCAATCTATATAAAAGAGTCTTAGAATTAGATTCTTATCAAAATATTCACGATTTGTAATTGCATTTTATTTATTTTATTTAGCTTGCTTTGTTTTCTGCTCGCTTGAAATTCTGCAAGTCAAATTCAGAGTATTTTCTGTTATTGATAGTCCGAAAGGTATTAAATGGGTTGACTTTCTAAGCTGTAGTAAACCGAGTAATACTCATTGTTGAAGTTATAAGAGTTTAAACGACCGTGACAATAAATTTTAATTTATGGTAGGTTTATGCATAATTTTATTGTAATGTTGTGCAAATTTGGATTTTTCGATTCTAAGAGTTGGACAAGTATCGAAAAATTTATTTTTCCTATGTACACAAATACAACATTACTAAATAAATAACTTGATATTTACACTACAATCTGCTTATCACTCGCTTGTCTGGTTTTCGCTAAGTGAGTGGTCAATGTCTCTCTCCTTATATAATCAAACGTCTTTCTAGTATATGCCGGTTTGTTTCGTGACTTTTCTTCACTCAATTGGAAGTGATAACTAGTCAATTCTTTTGAAACAGGTCTATTAATTATTTCGGAAAACTTTACGTCTCGACGCAAAATCTTTCTAATATTTTCTAGAGCTATTTTTTTAATGACTTACTTTAGAGTATGTTCTCATATTTTAACATTATTAATAAAACTCTGACAAGACAGGTTTTCAGAAATGTTGATCGTTTCTCGTGTTAATAAGAGATAGCACAAAGTTTGCAAGCAAGAATGGATTAAATTTCTAAGCAGTTTTCTGTACTGCTTTTCAAAATATATAAAAAAAGGATACCAAACCACTTAATTGTGTAGGAGATTGTCCTAAATTTTTATTAGATATTTGTATCTGAAATAATTTGTTTGATAAGAAGGCCTAAAGTTTGTACATTTTGGTATATTAAATAGTACTATACAAGCAGTATTTTTGGTTTTTCAGAAAACAGTATGCTTGATATATTGTAAAAAAATCAGGAGGCTAAAGTAATAGTGAATACTACTTTGCGTTTATTATTTGGGAGTTTCAACTATATTCTGCTTTTTAATACATTATCAAAGAGTAAGATAGCGTTAAATAAACAGTATTAAAACAATTTTTTATGTCAAAGTTTTTCTAACAAATATTCACGCTATTTCAGTTTTAAAAGTTTTTTTAACCTTCTAACTGTAGCTGCTAATTGATGCAGTAGAGAGCGACAAGAATGGTACAGTAACAGTAAATACTATAACTTTGTTTGGAGAGAGTAAATTAAATTTGAGATGAAAAGAATGGATACGATACAATCGAGATAATTTATACTGTAGAATACTGTAAAATGCATTTTGTCAATGTAAATTGTACAAAAACAAACAAAGTCATACTCTTCTAAAAGATATTTTCTTTTTAGGTATATGATAGTATCCTAACAGATCTTTAAAAAGTTTTAGGAAAACAAATAGTTGTTTTTCTCTATTTTTCAGATTTAGGCATTGCATTTTTTAGCAGTTATAGTTTGGACACAGTATAGAAATGAATCAGTATGGACAGCTGATAAAGACTTGTCAAAAGCTAGCATCCCTTCACGTGAAAAATCTAAAAATCAGTGGCTCCATCTTACACATTTTACGTAAAGAGATGCCGGCTTTTGACAAGTTTTTATCAGCTGTCCGTACTGATTCATTTCTATACTGTGGTTTGGACGAGTTAAAATTGAAAAATATATAAGTAAAAATTTATCTACAATTACCATATAATTGAAGTTTTATCCACACTTACGAACTGTATAAAGTAACACTTTATCCACTAGTGAATAATGAAATCACTTTATTTCACTAGTGGAATAAAGAAAAAATACAATCTTAAATAAATCGCATTATATTTATTATTAATATTAACATTAACAGACTTTTCGTTTTTTGTTTCATCATATTTCACTTTGTTTCCATTAATAAAAAGTTTGTAGTTGTTATCGGTTTCAGAACGAATAGTAGTTGTAGGCACAATGAACGTCTCCTCTAGTAAGGGGCGACTAGTACCAGGAGAACCTTGAATTTTCTTTGCAATATCAAGCTTATTAGATACAGAATCTTCGATATAAGTTTCTGCTATGGCGGAGCTCCTCCACTTACCATGTCGTTTAATTGTTGTAAGATTAGCATCTCCATTGGCAAGTAAAGTTGTTGAAGTGCGCTTCATACAATGGCCGGTATAAGCTTCTGCATTCGCTAGATTCAAAAACGAAGCAACTTTAGAAAGAACTTTCGATAAAGCGTTAATTCCAACTAGTAGCGTTGTACATTTTTGATTAGCGTATTATAAAAAAAATTTCTCAAAGGATAACTTTTTAGGACGTAAGGACATGTATTTTCTACACTTCTCCACAGTGTTGATAGAGAATCCTTCTTCTACAATTGTGAATTTTTGTAACACGCCAGTCTTGGTATCTGGTATCGAAACAATCAGGTATGCGTCTCTGTCTTCTACATCACTGATTTTCAAATTTGTCAGCTTACAGCATCGACAACAACCAGACATCCTCATTATTAATGCAACCTAAAATATTCTAAAGTTTATTATCTACAATGTCTATGTAATGACAGAGATTACCTTGACCATCAAATATTATTTATTGCAAGCCTTTGTCAAACACTCTTCCACGTGTGCTCTTTCCAATACTGCAGCTTTCTTCAGTCTGTAGATATCCTCTTGACTGATTCTTTAGATAGGCCATGGGCTTACTATATTTTCCAATGTCTATGTTTTTATAGACCTTTATAGCGGCTTTCAGCATGGAGTACTTCGACCACATGGATAAAATTGCATACGTTTTCTTCAAATTTAAGAAATTCGATAGCAGAACTTTCTCATTTATTGTCATTATTCCCTCGTTCTTCTTTATTAAATTTTGAAAATACTTCTTTATAATGTTTCCTGGACTTTGCAGGCAATAACTGGCAAGTCGCTTCTTGAGCTTCCTCAAGAATTGTTTTAGGAAAAGTATCACTTTCTTCTATTTTCACCAACTTGCACAGCATTTTGTACAAATGGAGTCGATAAACAATCGAAAATAAATAGCAACGATTCAACACCTCCAATGTTTTTTAGTTAATTTCAATGATTTTTGAGGTGACATCTGCTGTCAGAGTGTAATGTCAAATCATTTTTTGATGACATGAGTTGAAATTTTGGCGATTCTAATTTTAAATCGCTGTAATTGTGGATAAAACGTTATATTAGATTCGTGTTTTAGTCGCGTTTTATCCACCTAAGAGTATTAAACCCTCGAATGCATCTCGCGCTTAAACATTCTTGTGTGGATAAATCGCTGTTTAAATCACTTATACAATAAATAACTATTATAAATACTAGCTTATTTAAGAGCTAAAAAATTTTAGGTTACATAGGGTCTCTAACAAAACCTAACGACTAGTGGTAACCAAGACCAAAGGCTTAACATCTCTTTCTTTCAAAAAGCAAGTTAGCTGCAATTAGTATGAATTCTGACACACTATAATTATATTCATGTAGAACGTATAATATTATTCTTAAGAAAGAGTTTTTTATAAACGATCTAAAAAATATGTTGATACATAACTTTTATTTATAGAAAGTAAAAACTTGGCTGAGAACAGCAAATGTTGATTAATTTTTAATTTCATTTAATTAAAATTGTATACGAGAGGTAATTAGCATTTTATTCTCGTTGAAGGTGGATTACACATATTTTTGTTGAAATGCAAGACGAGTATTCTACAGTTTTTGTCAATAAAACTAAAAACCTAAAAAACTTTCGTTGCATTTAAGAGAGCTTAAATAAATGTCTCATTAAATTTGCGCACTCATGCTTTAAATAATCTTCTATTTTTCCTACAACGAATGTTTTAAAAGTTCTTGTTTTAAGATTTATAAAGCGTCTGAAACAAACATTCAAAACTTTACTAATTGGAAGAAAACAGTAATTTAACTTTTTTTTAAATAAAATTTAACCGGCTCTTAAAAATTTAATGTTAAAAATGGAAACTTTTGATAGTTACTTAGTGCAACTTGTCTCGTTAAAGTTTTAGTTGCGGAAGGTCGCAATGGTGGATAAACAACTAAACTAACTTATTTGCGTTTAACTTTGTATGTTTGACACGGTGAAATTTATTTATTTTTCTATTTTAATTTTAAATGAGACACTTGCGACGTGTAAAAAATAAAAAAAATGTAAAATTACAATTTATAATAAAGAGAGCATAGTAAACTTTTGTAGACGAATTCTTGTAGAAATTAAAGAAAACAACTTTCATGTGTTTGAACTACCAAGTGCTAGATGGCTGCACCTCTTGTTTTTTTTAATTTAAATAAATAAACAATTGCTATTTTATAATTTTTTAATTAAGTGATATAACTTAATATTTGTTTATTTTTTTGTATTTATGCTTATTGTGGCTGAGTTCTTTAAATTTTGCATTACAGACATTACAGGTTCGCATTGAGTGAACTTTATCTCTAAGCTCATAGATGTCGCAAGTTTGCTAATTTTTACCAATATTATAAATAGGTTATTAATAAATTTGTAATAAACATGCAAAATCTGCGATAACCGAAATTAACATTTTTATAAAATTGCAAACATGATTGTACTTTTTAATTTTTAAAAATATTTTGTTACAGTTAGATAGGTGAAATGTTGATATAATTGGCAATCTGGTTTGCTATAGCTTTGTGATACAACAAAGGCACAAAGGTTTGTAAAAACCGTTTGTTAGATAGCGTTTGTTGTTTGGAACTAGATCATGTTTAAAGAGCATCCAAATATGTAGTGTTTCTTTCCGTAAACAGTTTTGCTATTACCGTTATTTGTCGAGAAAGAATAATTCGTCTGTTTATAAGTTAGCTGCAGTAAGCAAACAGATCGATGTTGTAAATTTGCAGCGAGTTTGCAAGAAGTTATAGAAGTGATTTAACGTGAAAGGCGTATGCAGCCTTTAAACTTTGTTTAACATTGTAAATTACTCTCTTTCAGAGTTTAATAATACCCGAGGAATATGCATTGGAAGTGGAAAAATCTCCACGATTATACGAAAGCACGTTCATTTTTAATATAAAGTCGAACATCAATTTAAATCACATTACACGATCTTAAAACCAATGAAAAGCAACTAGTTTTAGAAGTTTTTTCGTGCATCTGCCAGAGAGTTTAAATGACGAGTCTGTAAAGTAATCAAAACCCGACATCTGTATAATTTAAGAAATAATTCCTCAATATCGACAGAACTTCATGCTTTTTATGTATTCGTTTCCGAGACTGAACTTTCCCAGCCGACTTTAAGAAGTTATAAGAAAGCTTTATTACTTTTCCGTGGAAGAGTGGAGCTTTATATAAAATGCAAACACACGTACTTCGGAAATTTTCACAGAGATGGTTTTTGCTTTACACTTCATTGCTACAGAAATGCGCAGATAACTAATATTCTGGACGGGAAATTTAAAAACAATGTTGGATTTTAATTCTAATAAAATTCTAAACCTGTCTATAACATTGTGACACTAACTCAGGTTTGTAAAATGATTAGCAAGACGTGGATTTATAATTTTTTAGTAACGTTTACAATTTATATACTCGACGTCTGCATCGACGTGAAAGCAAAATGACGACTTTTAAGTTGGAGATCATAAATTGTAAACTATAATTTATGAATTCCCAAATTAGTGTTGTAATAAATTTTGTGCTTACCCGGCGCATCCACCAATTTTTGTTCAAAAACAAATATGATTTAGGTGATTTTGTACTAAGATAGCTGCAAGGTAATGTTATTTAGTAAATAATTTAAAAACTATACGTCATTTATATGCAAAAGTAAAATGTTTTGTGTGGTTATAGATATTAGAACTTTTGAATTTGTATTGTTAATAAATTTTGTTTGCCCGGCGCATGCACCAAATTTTTAATTAAAATCAAATTTGGTTAGAGTGATTTTATAGTAAAGTAGCAGTTAAATAATGTAATTAATATATAAATTAAATACTAAACGTTACTTATAGACATAAGTACAATGTTTTGTGTTGTAATATTAAAACTTTCAAATTAGTGTTTAAATAGAATTCTTGCTTGCCCGGCGCATCCACCAGATTTAGCACAACTGAAAATTTGCTTTGGTTGATCTGGTGGTAAAGTGGCTAAATTGTTAATTAGAAAAATAGCTTTTTGGTTAAATCTGTCGCTGAATAGGCTAATCCGTCTGGGTCCGAATATTCCGGTTGAAAGCAAGTGTGTGCTTGGAAGTGCCCTCCGAAGAGAAAATCGTTGAGGCGCGATACGCGTAGCAGCCGCGTAAGCAAAATAACCAGAAGCGGTCTTTACTTCACTCCAACGAACACTTTGATATTGGCTTCACACTTAATTAGACGTCGAATACAAACGTTCTGCGCATACACACGTGCTTATGGTCAGCACCCCTCATGCCAGTCAAAAGCCGCAAGCTTTGTTTTCGATTTATTAATAAAATAATTACCACGTCAAGAACATAAGGCGATCTCGGACATTTATTTTATTTGGAAAATATCTTTTTACTTTCACAACCAATGCTATGGGTTGCCTGTAAGGTTGTATACAGAGTGTCCCACTTTCTAAAATCTCCGGTTTCGTCCAAGTTTAGAATAAATGCTAAAACTGATCAATTTTAGTTTAAAGAGGAACCAAATTTTATTATGACTTCAAAGTTATTACCACATCCTTCTAGCGTCTAGAAACACCCATTCAAAGAATTTAAATAGCAAGTGAGACCGAGTGACACATTCTTTTAAAGCTGTTTTTATTGTCTATACAACTACGTATTTTTTTATCAATTTTGCACAATTCCTTTTTGAGATTTTTTCCTAAATTTCAAAATACAGTCTAACAAATGTTTTGTTAAAAATGTCTACCATCAATTTCTATGCAATGGTACAAGCGTTTTTCAAAAGCTTGCCTAACGTTTTGCATCATTTTGGGCGTAAACCAACGGCATTCTGCAACGATATTTTTTTCGAAACACTTGAAGAGATTCAGATGGTGTTGCATCCACCTTGGAGTTTAAGTGACCCTTCAAAAAGAAATCCAAAAGGGTTAAATCAGGAGACCTAGGAGACTACTCAATACGACTTCTTGGCCCTATTCATTCGCCGAAAAAACGAGCATCTAAAAGATCGCGTACTTGGACAGACGCTTTATTTTGTTGAAAAAAAGCTGTTTTTTGTGGTGATTTATGTCTTCTTCTAATGCTAGAGTAATTAAGCTGTCAATAAAGTCTTCTAACAACTACAAATACCTGTCGCCAGTCAAATTAGAAAATAACCCGATAATGTAATCACTCAGAAAGGAAAATGTGTGGATTAGTATCACTATAATAACGATAATTATACTTATTTACTTCACCGTTCAACACAAACATACATTCATAAAGAAACAAATGTTGTCTATTCGGTTTTGAGAATGCTTATGCAACCAACAGTTAACAAAAGATAATTGTCTATTAGTCGACCGACTAATATCAGTAGATGACCGACTATTGTTACTTATTAGATGTTGACCGATTGTTATTAATCGGTAGTTATGCAATAAACAATAAACGTCTAATACATGACATACTTTTCGTCTCATTTCCAGTTGCGAGTTTTTTTTTGAATCAATCGAATTTTATTATGTTTTTTAAAAACTTTCAATATGAAGCATATGCCAGGTCATAAAGTTTTATTTTGCATTTTAATCATTCTTAATTGTGCGAGATTGCAAAATTATCTTTGAAAATTGATAAATTTGCATCAAAGATCAGACGAGTTTGTTTACGAACCTCGTCGAAGGTAATCGGCGATAATGACTTGTAGTTAATTAGCATAAACGTATTTGAAATCCGAAATCAGTGAAAAAAGAGATTAAAAGTGTTGGCCGCCTTTTTGACGTCCCTGGTTGGATACACTAGATAGGTTTGCGTAATGTATGGATATTAAACGTCACAGCTTGCCAGCCATTTATAAAAAGGATGCGGGCTGCAGCCTCAGTTCTAACCCGAAAAACGCTCCGCATTCCTAATCGTATGAATTATAACAGGGATTAACGCAATTCGAGCTTAGATTATTGGCAGACATTGCTCACAACAAAGCCCTGCCGCAATTTATACACGTTGAATTTCCTGATTCTGTGTAATCCGACCCGCCCTTATGTCGCCCAAACAAATTGCCCAAATGTGTACACATCCTAATGCAACTATTTATTCCAGCAGACATGAAAAAATCATTTTAGGTAATTGCGAAATTTTTTGTTTCATTACCACAATTACCATTTTATTTAGTCGCTCTGGGAAAAAATGTGAATTATTCAAGATAATATCATAGCTGTCGCGTTACCTTTGTCATGCATTATTTATACCGGGACATTTTTTTAACTCTGAACAGAGGTAGTCTCTGTTCATTTTTAAAAGAAAATGATCAACTGTATTAGAAGTTTTTGTTATGCAACCAAGTATACTTGCTTACCGCAAACGGTCAAAAAAAAACAACAACAAAATTTCAAGTAATAAGTGCAGATTTAACGATGACGAAACAAAACACGTTAATTTTCGAGAAATTTATTAATCACCAAACAGAAACAGGTAAGAAATTTTATTATTACTTTAACAAATATTCGAAATGGATACTTTTCTGTTTAAGACAACACGTCAGTCTACGGAGAAAACCTTAAACAGAACTTCTAATAAAATTTGGAGGGAGTGTATTACAATATAAATTATTTGATCTTTGAGCTCTTCAATATTATTAAGCATGACATCACTATACATTTTGTCTTTTAGATGCCTCTCCCCAACAAAAAACATTATTAAGAGTCATATTTGGTGACCCAGGTAGCCAAGCTGTTGGTTCAAATCTGCCATTCTAGGTTAAATATTTCATTTAAATAACGCGTGATGATTGCCGTGAAATAAGGAGGGGCTTTATGAATTTGGAACTAGACTTTATTGACATTAAAATTTTGAATTTGAAGTAATATTTGCGTTTTAAGTAATTTTATAAAAGAATTTGTATTTAAATTTTTCTGAATAAAAAATGGACTAATCGATGTGTTATTGATCATTCCTGTCCACACATTAACGCTACGGTTGTACTGAGTCCTTGTTAAATTTTGAAGGTGTGGATTAGAGCTTGAACAATATCTGTAAAGAAAGGGATAATAAAAGAAAGAGGTATGAAATAATAAGTGGAATCAGTAATGACTAACCGATCAGTGTGATTAAAATTACTTTAAAATATGTAATTAATTACATTTACAAATAGTTTTGATAAAATGTAATTAATTACAGTTGGAATTACAAAATATAAGATTGTAATTAATTACAATTACAGGTTTTTATGTAATTAATTACATTAATCAATTACATTTTTAATTTTTTTAAATAATAGTATATTAAGTATGGAGAACGGTAGGGAACGCTTACCGTTCGAAGACAATTGTTTGGAGGAGGAGCGAAGCGACGACATAAAATGTAATTAATTACAGTTGGAATTACAAAATATAAGATTGTAATTAATTACAATTACAGGTTTTTATGTAATTAATTACATTAATCAATTACATTTTTAATTTTTTTAAATAATAGTATATTAAGTATGGAGAACGGTAGGGAACGCTTACCGTTCGAAGACAATTGTTTGGAGGAGGAGCGAAGCGACGACATAAAATGTAATTAATTACAGTTGGAATTACAAAATATAAGATTGTAATTAATTACAATTACAGGTTTTTATGTAATTAATTACATTAATCAATTACATTTTTAATTTTTTTAAATAATAGTATATTAAGTATGGAGAACGGTAGGGAACGCTTGCCGTTCGAAGACAATTGTTTGGAGGAGGAGCGAAGCGACGACTACAACTATTGTCTGAGAACGGTAATCCTTAACATTCGACATGCTTATAACGTTTTTGGCGCGATTGGAGTTTCTAGAATAATAGTAATAATAATTTATATCAATACATTTGTGATAATCGGGAAGATTGAAACTGAAAACTTTGGGTGGCTGTTCCATGGTTGCTACGGTTTTGTTCCAAACGAGTAAAATTGTCTTTTTGATACAATCATTCCTACATAGTTCTGTTTTGTGGTTCCGTTTTTGAAGCAAATATGAGCAATAGTGATGATCTACCGGATGATTTAGAAGACGCTTGGCAAGAAGGATGTTCGGCAATAATTCCAGAAAAATCTAAAGCCCGATATGAACAGACATACAAGTTGTTTAAGAAATGGCGTGAAGCAAAGAAGATTTCTGTAAATGAAAAGAGCTTGTTAGCGTATTTTGTGGTGAGAAGTGGACACTTGAAGGCCGCAGACAGTTTATGGGCGAAGTATTCTATGCTGAAGAGTACAATTTTTCTCTATGATGCTATCGATATTCCTAAGTTTGCTACATTAATTGCTTATCTTAAGAAAAAAAAATTGGATATCGGCCTAAGAAGGGTAAAATTTTTACCAAAAAAACATGAAAAAATTCTTGAATGAAGCACCAGACGAACAATTTTTAGTTCAAAAAGTATGTTGTAGATGATGAGGTGGTACATCTGAGTTCTAAAGTAACAATATATTTGCAGGTAGCAATGATATTGGAAGTATCGGGCGCTTGTAGACGAGAGGAATTGTACAATATTAAAATGAGTGACATAGAAGAACATGAAAAAATGTTTATAGTAAATATTCCAAATACAAAAACGAATATTCAGCGACCGTTCACACTTATTAATAAAGAAAATGAAGCAGTTCATTATTTAGAAATACTTCGAAAATACATAAGAATTCGACCAAGCAACCCAACGTCAGATCATTTATTTCTGAACTATCGAAATGGCAAAGGCACTAGGCAAGTCACAGGAAACGGCACAATTGGAGGCTGGCTGTCAAAAATTGCAAAGTATTTAAAGTTGCAAGCCCCTGAAGGTTTTACTGGACACTCGTTTCGACGCACATCGGCTACACTTTTGGCGAATAACGGAGTTGATGTGTTGGGACTAAAAAGACATTGTGGGTGGCGTTCATCAGCGGTGGCCGAGAGTTACGTGGAAGATTCCCTAAAAACAAAATTGAATTTTTTACACAGCGATGTTGGTGGAATATTACAACAACCCTGGACTTCAACGTCGGAAAATTTTGTCTATTAACACTAGAAACTCAAATGCGAGTGGTATTACTACTCTTAATTATAATAATTGTACATTTAATTTTAATAAATAATCGCAAAATTGTTTTTTTAGATTTAATTGCTTACAGTTCACTGAACGGTAAGTGAATTACTTACCGTTTTGTTACACGTAGTAACCAGTAACAGCAACCTACCGTCGTGAGAACAGGCACAGTAAACTGATAAAAACAATCAAACGCGCAAAAAAGATACTTTCAAACCATTGCCAGAATAAAATTTTTATGTTGATATCTGGTTTGCAATTAAACAAATAATAATTTAATTACTTAATAATGTCATAAATTTTTGTTAAGTCGTCTGCACCAATTACTCATTTTTTCTGTTAATTATGGTATTTATGTTGATAATAATTTTTAATTGTAATAGTAATGACGTTTTAAAAATTATTGTTCTTAATCTTTGTTTAAACAGTCTTACTTGTTAAATGTTTATTTAATTAATAATTATTTATTATAGCTATTTATTATACAAGTGTCTTGTAAGGCAAATAAGTCACGAAAGAAATGTTTAGCCACGAGAGCATGAGTACAATACATAGTTTTGTCCAACACCTCTCTCTGTAAGAGTTCTTAAAAAATCATCAAAACCCAAAAATTTCATATCTACAAAGATTAGTAGTAATCTATGATTTGGTTGCCATGTTGTTGTTGACAACAATAATATCACTTGAGAAAAGTTTTGCAAACAAACTGTTTTGGCGCTTATAACATTGTTGAAAATGAAAAAAAGTAGTTCTCTTCCTGAAAAAATTGCGAAAGATGTTGAAGAAGTCACATCGAGTTTGCTACCCAAGAAATCCAGCGACGCTTATTACAAAGAATTGAGTGAGTTTAATAATTGGAAACAGGAAAACGATGGGGGGGTAAGCAAAGACGTGCTGTTCGGTTATTTCTTTAACGCCAAAAAAAAAAAAAAATCGCAGCCTCTTTCTTCAATGTGGACGAAATACGGCATGTTAAGATCGACATTAAAGCTTCACAAAAATACAGATATTTCACAATATGGCAAGTTGACTGCTTTTTTGTAAAACGAATCAAAAAATTACAAGTGCAAAAAATCAAAAATTTTATAATTAGCCCATCTATCTCGGTATAAAAACACACATAAAAAGCAAAAGAGAGGGTTGACTACACAAATTTGCTCTTACAATAAAAAATTTCAATTAATAAAAATGCACACTTGCAGAAAAGTAATTAATGCGGGGATATTATTCATTTTCACGTTTGATTAATGCTCACTCGAAAAATATTAATCAAAACATATGCGCTAGATTACTTTCGGTTCTGCCATTGACCTGTTATTTATTAGCTGCCTATGATATATGACGTATATGTATCATTTCCGATGAATTACTTTGCACTAATACGAAATTTGCGGTTATTTGAATATTAGTTTCATTACACTAATTGCTTGCTAATTATCGGTTACAATGCTAAATAAGGTACTTTACGTCCTATCCTACACAATTAATTATAATTAATTGACAAAACCCAGATTGAAATTAAAAATCATCCAGATTTGTATTAACCGCAATTGAATACTCTTTAAAATCGCGATTAATTAAGATTATTATTTGTTTGTTTTCAGCTGCTCTCATCTCCATTAGTAATAGAAGCGTTCCCGTAAATTGCTCTCTAGTTCGAATTGATTGAAATAGCACAGGTTCGTACTGGAATAATAGTCGCTGCTTTTCTTGGTTTTCGCAATTTGCATTTGAAGGAAAAATAAACCATCACAACCGAGAAAGAAAAAAGTTTGCAGCAAAAAAACGTAATGTAATTTTAAGAGCTAGTTTTATTAAGAATTTTTTTTATTATAGAAATCTACCTAAAAGAATTTATTACCTACAAATTTTTTTTCTTGCTTGTATGTAAAGCAATTGTCAAAGTGTCGCGAAGTAAACGTTTTTAATTATCTTCAAAAGCTAGCATCTGTTGATTAAAAAAATGAAGATAATGTGTTTATATCATTGTATAAGGTGATTCAAAAAAGTTGAACTACTGTTTTTGTGGCGATAGAAAATGTTAATCGAGGCAAAAATATAATTTTAAAATTTTTCAAGAATTGATTGTGAAAATAAAATTGTTTAAAAATAAGCCAAAAAAAACAACGTTTTTGACACACCTTGGATCTAAAATAATATTTTATTATCACGTTCTTATAGTGGTGATAATTATTTATGTGCTATTGTCTGTCAAACCTAGGGTTACCAATTTTTCGATACCGAAATAAAAGACGTTTTAGTTTAAAGTATCTAGAGCTGCTATTAAGAGAACGGGTCCAGGATTTTTATTTTTTTTTACAATGTTTTTATAGCTTTTTCGTGTACTTAAGGCATACGTTTAAATTTTTTTACATTTGATTTTTTAATAAAACAAAATTTAGAAGGTAGAGATAATAATTCTTGTAAATAAGTGTTTACTGCATTTTCATTTTTGAAAAATGAGGTAAAACTGTTGCTTTCAACTTCTAAATTCAGTAAAAAACTTTAGCAAAATATACATTTTTATGTGTAGAAAGCAGGAATTAAGAATAAATGCTTTGTTTATACTCGGACTTGTCTTAATATTTAGCTCATATTTAGCTTTCTATTGATTTTTGTTTTTTATAAAACTTATCTTTTTTTGTTTTTTTTTTGTTTTTTTTAAATTGTTTGAATTTTTATATTTTATAAGCATTGTTTTTAAATTCGCCTAGAATTTGTTCTTTCAGAATCTTCCAATTTCTAATTTTTTTTAATAAGTTGCTATTTTTAGTTCGTTTAGAAGTTAACTAACTTCCTGAAATTTAAAAAAAAATACATTTTTGTTTCTTTAATATTTTTTTTTGTGTACATAATTGCTTTTCTTGGTTATTTTATGTTGTCTTATCTCAAATTTTTGTACAATCTTTTTCTTGTAGAATCTATTTCTAATCTTTTTTTCCCTTTAATTTATAGTTTGTTTTGTTTTTCTAAAATTCTAAATTTTTTTTTCTACTTGTAAATTTTTTTTGTATTAGTTTACTATTGTTTTTGTTTTTTTCCTTAAAAGTCATATTTTTTTAGCTTTATTTTTTTTATTTTTACAACTTCTAAATATTTGAAGCTTTTCAAGTTTTTTAACTTTTTTTGTATCTCTCAAGTTTTTCTTAGTCCTTCTTTATTTGTCAGCTGTAGTTTATGTACTTCTTTCTTTGAACTTGTTTTTTATCAAATTGTAAAAACTATCTTAGTTGTTCTAGAATCTTTCAAATAACGTTTTTAAATTTTATGTCGTTTTTGTAGATTTTTATTTCTTTTTCTACTAGTCAAAAACTAAAAATTTAGTTTCGATAACATTTCTCTCATTTTAATACGCTTTTAAACAATAAAAAGTGATAGTATAAGGTTAGCAAAAGTAGTTAACACGTGCGCTATTGAGGGCAGCAACTATTCTACCCGTAGAACACGTGTTGCATTTGTTAATTGGCAAAAAATTTTTGTGATGTAGTGCTAGATTTATTTAAAAAAAATTTTGGTATTTAAAAATTTTTTCTGAACAGTTTTAGTTATTTATTTTATTAGTAAATCAATAGTAAACCAGTATTTATTAAAAAATACGATAAAAATACTAATAAGTACGTAAATAACCTTCATAGGTCAAGTCGCACTAAGATCTTTTGTTTATAAATACTTTCATTAATGTTGCGAACATAGAAGAACGTCTAGACAATTTGAAAATATTTTTTGTGATTAGTTTTAGAATTATCGAAAACAACCAAACACAAATAGGTGTTTCAAAATTAAATATTTCTTTGTTTCTCTCTAGTAAAAAAAAATAAATTTAAAGAAAATGGTGTCTTAAATACATTCTCAAAGTTCTAAAAAACATTTTAACATTTTAAACATTCAAAAACTGCCTTTGTTAATACATAAAGATTGGTAACCCTAGAAAAACCTGAAGAAGATAATATTAGCTCAAATTTTTTAAAGTTACTAATAAAACGCAAAATTACATTATTTGCTTTAAAAATCTTTAAAGAGTAGACACGTCTGTGAACAGATCGAGAAGGAATGAGTCATTTCTTTGCCTGAGTAATAAAAGGTCACAAAACATCTAGATACATTCTGGAATGGTTATCTAAGCGTGCAGAAACATTGACTAGGAAGTTAGTCAGATGGTGAGAACCACACAAGCGAGTAATATTCTCTGAACTTAAGTGATTCAATAAATCGTAGGCGTTATTAGTATGTTATTTATTTATCAATTATTGTTGTTGTGTATATAATAAAAATAAGTGATTTGTTATTAATTAAACTCTTGGAATCACAAAAAACCTGCTTAATTATTATAATACAATAAAAAATAATAAATTTGATATTTTTAAGATGTCTAAAGCAAATTTGCCATCTTGCTAATTTCCTTAGAAGACTTAAAACACACTTATTAAGAATTGAACGAGTAGTAATTTAAAAAGAAAGTTTTTTTTTCTAAGATTACGAATCTTAAGAACAAATGAAAACTTTGCTATACTAGATTTTTTTCTTTTCATTTCGCATATTTTGTCTAACTTTGGCTTGCTATAGCGACAAGCAGTTTGCGAGTAAGTTTATGTAAGCTTGCGTATGCTGAAAATAAAATTTGAAATTCGCCGCACGCCTGAAATCCCTGCGTGCCAATCTGTACAGAGCGACTGACTCAGTACCTGCATCTCTGGGGGCATCTCCTGTTTTAACACTGTCGCTTTTTAACATTCCTCTCCTTTAGTCAACAGAATTAGTGTGCCATTGCACCAACTTACAGCCACAATGGAATTACCTCCTACTTTCTGAAACAATACGACCGATACGTATGCAAGACGCTTAATAAGATATTTTTTTATACCTCGCTGGAACGGAATGCTAAATTTTCTCTCTCAGAGAAAAAAATTTAAAAGCTACTAAAATTAAAAATTTATTGTGATTTATGGAGGACACTTTTATGCATATTTAAGGTTATTGAGGCGGTTAGGAAACACGAATTATGTATTATTGCTGTACTAAACGCGACTCGGTAAATTATCATTTAGTTTTATTTTTGTGGGATGTGTTTAATGAATGAGTTAATTAAAATAGAGTGAGTTTTTATATTATTTTTATTATTTAAATTATTAAACATAGAAAATTGGTTGGATATGTTTTAGTTTTATTAAAAATATATTTTAATTATTTCTACTTTTTGATTAAAAATGTTTTGCATATCGAGGTTTGGTGAATTCTGAAAAATATTTGCTATCTTTTGAAATGAAATATTTAAAAATCTGTGTGCTATTGAAACTTTGGTGATAATTTAAATTTGGTGGTAAAAGCAAAAAAGTGTGGTCGTTTTGGTCTCGTCTAGTCGTGGCAAATTGTAACGTCCGAGCGATTGCATTTTTCCATTTTTCTCGATTCAGATATTTGCGAGGAAAATCCATTGTGTTAGTGCATAATACAGGTCTGCGGGCAGCGGCATAAAGCCAGAAATTATGAAAACTACAAATCAAAACGAGAACAAACAGAGCGGACGATAAAGTATGGTTACATTAAAAGGGAAGTGTCATAAAAGTGGAGAGGGAAAGGCCGGACTCCGGAAGGTCGCTAAAATATTATCAGCAAAACAATAGGGGAACTTCCTGCTCACTATACAACAGCGCTACAATAAAACAAATTAAAAATATTACGAGCCTTAACTTGCGAAAGCGAGAAAGGGTGAAATAAAACGAAACGTTAATAAATGAGATGTGATGGCCGAATTGTGGACACTCGATGTTTAACCAGTTCTCTTGTAAAGATTAGATTAGAACGGGGTTGTTGTAGCGGAAAACAGGTGATAATGATGGGGCTTTTGTTGGAAGCGTTTTTTCTCAATAAAATAACTCGGAAATATCTGCAAACTTTGCCAAATTAATTAGTTGCGCCGTCATAATCGTATTTTTTACCAAAAATTTATTTTGCGCTGCTTCTGCACGTTTTAATATCAAGATGTTTCATTAAACAAAAAGTAGAAAACTTGACGAGCGTCTTGTTTTAATTTTAGAGACTTGATACAAGAAAATGTAAATATCTACAAGTACTTGTTTTTAGCAGAAGATTTCAACGTCAAACAACAAAATTATCTGAAGCTTAAAGTAATAAAATAACTTTTTCAAAAATAAGAAAAAAATTTCCAGACTTTTCTTAAAAGCAAGTAATGACTAGGAGTTTAATCGGGATTTTCACATCAGATAGAGACTCAATCAAAGTATGGCCTGTGGGCTGTTTATAATTAATTTCGTTTTACTGATATCGTCTATAATTCTGTCTTTGCATTTCCTTTGAATTTTGTTTATTTGTGGAGTTGCAAGTCTGCCATATGTTAATTATAGGAACCGTCGGTAACTGATTAATCAGCTTAAAGTTTTCGTTGGAAATGGAGTTATTGACAAAACGTGAAGCCAAGTCAAAGTTGGGAGATATCGTAATTTGTATAGAATTGTTCAATAGCAGGTACTCTTGATTCAAGTTTGTCAATTCGACGAAGTTGGTGAATTTCAGACAGTTCTTGTCCTCCGAAATGATGCACATACTCGCTAACGAAGTTCTGTTTTGCATTTTAATCACCAGTAATTGGACCAGATTGACAAATTATTATTCAAAATTATCTCTGATAAGTCACTCTCACAAACAAAAAACCATAAAAGTTTGAGGTAAATGTGTATTAAGTGGACTAGAACGGCTTCAAAAACCATTTTTTAAACAATTTGTAGACAAAAATGCTAAAAAAAACAAATATGCTAATTATATAGGATGATTTACGAGAAATTTTTTAATGCAACCAATACTGTCATGTTCATCAGTTCATCACTGTCTTTTTTATTAAAATTCATAATATATATCCACGATGATAAAGATAAAAGAATAGTGTGTTATATACTTTGCTTTACTCGTATAATCTAAACTCAATAATTATACAATTGTAAAAGCTTAAATTATATATATTTCTTACAACATTGGCATGAAAGACACTAAATTATTGGTTGATTACTATTTAGATTTGCTATTAGTTTTATTATAAATAAAAATGATTTCAAACGTCAAATTGGTAGATATTTAAATAAGTAGCAATACAAATATCCGACTTCCCTGTCATTTAATTATAAATTTAAACTTCAAAATTAAATACGACAGTATGCAAAAGATGGTTGAAATTAAATCTTAAACAAAACAAAAATAAAAATATTTTAATTAGCTGCTTCAAATCTTTAAATTTTGTTAAAAATTTAAAATTTAGAGTTAGCATGTTGACAGTTGTGTTAATAGTTCCAAATTTTTCAGAAAAATGACTTTAACTTGAGGAAAGAAAGTTGAAACACTTGAATTTATTATCATCCACTTTACGATATTTGGTGTAAAATATATTTTTTTAACAAATGCCAAATATCTTTCAGAAGTGTGTTACAAACTTATTAGTAGTAAAAAAGTTGTTTTAATGACGAAAAAAATAGATTTAATTTTGTATATATGATCATCAGTTTTTAAAAAATGTATCTCTTGCTGCGTAGCTTTGAGATATTCTGAAAGAAGGACGTCTTCTAACACAATCTTTAACAGATTGGAGAATAACTTAGAAGCTAATTGGCTCCTTGTTTAATTATCAAGTCGAGGTGTAGCCACAGATAGGTAAAATAAAGAAGCAGTACCACAGATTTTGGTAAATAAACTTTGGGAAGATTTGTAGTGCTGGTGAATGAAGAAACAGAACTACTAATTTCGGAAGATTGTAGATTTAATTAGAGTGGCGAGACAAGTAGAAATTTCCGCACTATTAAAAAACAAGTTCTATTTTTTTTCTTAAGTTTCAAAACTAATAAAGATCGGATTACCCTAGAAAAATAAATTTCTTTAAATTTGCTCGGCTAAAGGGTAATTTAAACTTTTTTTTAGATTATGTGATTTAAATAGCTATTTACATTCGTATGTGGTAGGCTTAATTTTACAGGCGACAGCTTTGTTTCAGGCCCGAGCTGAAAGCGAGGGCCTGATTAGTTGGAGCCTGTAAAATTAACTACCGCATAAGATTTGTATAATTTTTTTTGTCCGAAAGAGTCAAATTCTGTTTTTTTTTGCGCCATTTCAAAAGTTAGGTTAGGTACAAATAAATTCTAAAAACCCATAAAACGTACCCAAATGCGGCTTAAATACTCTGTCACTGCTTGCATAATTTTCTTTAAAACATGTTTAATGGTCTTTCCAGTACTTTTATTCACACTTTTAATTCTAAATTGATAATTACTGAGAGATTCAACATTCAACAATAATGGCCACGGATCCATAGAATAATGACATTTATTAACTAGACAGGAACACACAGGTTCTGAATAGATGGCGCTGTAGCGGTTTATTTTTAACATTCTGTTCTATATAAAATTGCATATTATTTTTAAAATTATCTTAAATACACACGTTGTCATTTTTAAAATTTATTAACTGCAACTTTTTCTAAAATATACTTTTATACCTATAATTTCGTATTGTTGTTAGTAATGGGGATCCACACTTGAACTACGCTGTGCGTTGTCTAAGGTCTCACACAACGTTTGACGTAAGACCTGTGACGTTTCAGCGATTTTTTCAATATATTATTTTTGTATTAAATATAGCTTTATTTGTGGCAATATTTTAGGTACGTACACTTTGATACATGAACTTTATTACTGCAAGGTTAGTTTTTTCCTCAAGCATCTCCTGTGGTAGTTCTAACCGTACAATGTGAGACCCGGTGTTTTTCTCATTTTTACCGCACAGTTTCCAAAAGTCCGACTTACTATTGGTGGATGCACAACTATGATAGCCTACTTTACAATACGGGAGGACAAAAAAACATTATTATTTCTATTATGTCTTAAATAATAAAGGGTTTTTCAATAAGGATGGGTTGATGTTGGCACCTTGTGGCGGCCATGTTTTTTTGGTAGTGTCTGTGTAATCTGGTGTTTATTGTTCAGTCACTGATGCCAAATTACACAATTGAGCAACACGTCCAAATGATAAAACTTTATTATCAAAATGACTGTTCATTAGTTCGAACGTTGCGCTCGTTGTGCCCACTTTATGGAAACTACATTTCAAAATCGACTCTTCATTGTTTGGTGACCAAATTTGAAACAACGGGGTTGGTAAGCAATCAGCCAACACCCCGTCGTCAAAGAAATGCTAGATCGGCCGAAAATATTGCTGCCGTACGTGAAAGTGTACAGCAAAACCCGAGGCAGTCAATTCTTGGTCGTGCACAAGAACTCGGCTTTTCGCAGACATCAATTTGGCGAATTTTGCGTCGGGATTTAGGATTACACCCGTACAAAATCGAATTAATTCAGGACCTTAAAGTTGATGACCATAGACAACGCCGTTTGTTCGCTGACTGGGCTTCGAACCGTTTAGAAGAATATTTCTTGCAAAGGTAACGTGATTTGGCCACAAAGATCGTGCGATTTGACCCCGTTAGATTTTTTCTTGTGGGATTTTCTCAAATCGCAGGTCTATACCAATCAGCCGCAATCGACCGATGCTCTTAAAGTCAACATAATTAATGCCATCGCTCAAATTCGGCCCGATCTATGCGACAGAGTCATTCAAAATTGGTCCACTCGGATCTGTGCCACAGTTAGAAGCCGCGGCGGACATTAGAACGATGTTATTTTCCATACGTAAAGGCATACATAGACCTTTCATATAAAAAAATACCTCACACACAGCTTGTTTTATTCCATTTTAACATCGACCCATCCTTATTCAAAAACCTTTTATTAATTAAATTTAAGGACACTTTTAAAGAGTTTTGTCAACAATAATTTGGTGTGATGTAGGTACTCAGAAACAGAATTATGTATAATAAAACAGAATTTTTTCGTAAAAAATTAACCATTTTTGTATATTTAAAAATTTTGTTAAATATTTTACAGATAGAATTAAAAAAAATAAAGAACTCAAAAACATAATTTGTAGTTTCAGCAGGATGGCGCATTTTCACACTTCTATAGAAATGTACGTCATTATTTAAACGTTGATTATAAAAATAAGTCAATAAGTACAATTTTAGTAACTCTTTAGCTTTCGAGGAATTTAGATCTGACTTTAGTATTACTGAGAAACAAATTGCTAATTTTTTGGTTTAATTTAAAACTAATTTTTAATCTAAATTATTTTTTGTTTATAAAACTTTTTGAGGATTAAAAATATGTCAACACGGTATACAAAATGTTGGCGGGCATATGCAAACAAGTTTATTTGATTTGGTTTTAGTAAACTCAAATAATATCCGTTTGAAATACGGTTATATTTTATATAACCGAGAGCACAGTTTAACTCCGGTCTTAATTTTGAAAATACTTTTCAAACTTAGTTATAAAAAGAAGTAGTAACAATTGATAAAAATGTAAAACAGTTATTTATAATATATTTTTTGTATACGCACTGACAGTGTTATTTAAAAAAAATCTACTTTTTTTAATGATAGCTAGAGTTTGTTTACTAATCAAAAACCTACCACCTGTTGAATTAGGTTAGTCAAAATTAAACTTACTAGAATTTGACATTGTCGAAGTTTTTGGTTATTCTGTCACTCTCTTGTTATGATCAAGAAAGTTGAAAATTTTAATTTTCAATTGAAATAAAAATGTTAAAATACTTTAAACAAACAGAGATTTGTTCGACCAACAACTGCAGCTAACTGCAACCTGCCGTTACAATTTAATAAAAAAATAAATTGTAGCTTCAAATATCTGTCAAATTTCGGTTAATTTTATTTTACGTCATTTTAAAAGTTGTGCCATGTTGCCAGATGTATTTTAGGTGTAAACTGCAATGTTGGTAGATTTTTGAAAAGTAAATAAACTTTATGTGGTCATAATGCTCATTTGGACTAATTTCATGTTGAGATAATATCGGTAGTATCTTCGTTTCTAGTCAAAATTAAAAGAATTCGGGGCTGTGATTGGCTGTTGTCATAAGAAAGTATTAAAATTGCGATATTATCGGTATTTTTTTATTGTTTTTTAGTTGCTATTTGTATTATCTTTTTTTTTGTTTTATATCGGTACTTTCACTATTTTTCACATAAATTTTTAAAGCTAATTTTCTTAATTATTAGGTCTGTCGCTGATAGTTTTCTGCATATTAAATATTTTCAGTCTTGTTTTAATATTTTTTTTTTACAAGAAACTAAATACATTTTCCGAAAGTAAAAATTGCTGTTTCGTTACAAACCGAAATATCTTTATAAATATGTACAGTTTATTTTAAAATGTTATCATTGTAAGCAGTTCATACAATTTTAAGTTATTAATTAAATATATCAGTAAGTTTTTAAAATAAAAAATTTAATAAAGTACCTAAATTTACATTTGTAATGCAAATCTCGCATAAAGCGTCTTATCTCTTGTGTCACCCGATGGATGATAATGTCTGTGCCATATCTATCATTGTATTTTGCGTAAGCGTATAAAATAATAATACATGAGGGCTTGAGAGAGGAACGCGTCTCGGTACTGCATTGCGGCCATTGTATGTGCACTAGACAGACAGTGGAGCAGGACAATGTACTCGGCCAGGACATAAATCCAGGACAATGCCGGCGGAAGGACGACTCCGCGCGCCAGGAAACACACCGAATCCTATCCTTGCTTTTAAACAACAAATCCTGCGACGTGCAATCATCGTAATATTCGTCAGGTCGGCCGGTAATGGCCGGTAATTTGCATAAGAATCGTAAGGAATAGGCGAACTTAATGCGAGTGGAAAAGTGTAAATAGTTTCAGTTTATCCTTCCATTAAACGTCATCTGGTCGCATTAGGTGAAGCGACGTGTAATTTAAATATTTTTTAGTTTGTTTGGGGATTTGATGATGGCGCGAGCGGTCTGCCTCATAATCGACCCAACTACTATATTCTCACAATGAAATTGTCCGGACGACTTGGCACTTTTGTTACTCCGACTAGGTTTAATATTTCACATCATCTTTATATAAGGACTTGTAAGGTTAAGTCGGAGAGAGACTGTTCAATTTTAGATTTCTTTTAATATACCCGGAAGGAATGATTTAGTTTCCGCCATCTGTGTCTCAACGAGATAAAGAAATTACAGAGATAATAGAGAAGAAAACGCATGGCTTTCATTTTGAATTTAATAAAAACGGTTACAAATTACAACAAGGTGTCCAACAAATTTATTTCACAATTATTATTGACTTACTTTATTTTATTATGTCACAAAATAACTTAGTTCATGAGAACTTTGTGTAAGTACTCGTATTCTCGTATAAGGATGTACACTCTTAATCACTAGAAATGAGAGGGTGAACTCACTAAGCTTATGTTATTATTAATATTATTACAATGAAATATAAAATAGTATTTTAAACAAAATAAATATGTCTCAAAAATACAAAAATGCAGATAAAACTTTAAAGATAACGACAAATGTATTCGGTTTGTATATCTCATTTTCAGTAATCTATAGTGTACCTATTCTACTTATAATAAATTACATGCTGTTCCAACTAAAATTTGCACCAAAAGCATAATATTTCTGATTTTGTCCAAGTTTGAAATCATGCTAAATGACGTAAATTTTTACTTAAAGAGAGAGCAAATTATATCTTAATTTTAATGTTATTGTTGCATCTTTCTAGAGCCCAAAACTGCTTTTTCAAAAAAAAAAAGGGTGTGCCAAATTTTAGTTAGAAGATTCTATATGAGGTCACTTTTGCCAAAATTTTAGCAAAAACAGTAATTATACTGGTTTAAAATACCTTGTAAACTTGAAAAACTCTAGAATTTAACCCACAGTATTTCAGTATAGTAGCTTCCATCTATAATTGAGCAGAACACAATACGTGAGACGAGAAGTCTTATGCGATACTTAAAACCCAGGTCTGTATTCGTATTTGTCTATTTGATGTATGTGTTTTGCTAGGTCAAGTGCTAAATTACTGTGTATCGCCCCAACTAAGAACCAGTGACAGAAAGAGTACCAGTGCATTTTTATATAAAATAAATTTATATAATGATAATACCAAGAATAAAAGTGAATTTGATAATAAAGACTCGACTAAAGTCGATAATAAAATTTCTTATTACTCCTGCAAAAAAAAACAAATTTGTTTAAATCTAGACAAAAATCTCTTTAAGAGGCAAAGAGACTAGAATATTATGAGCGTTGTTAAAGAAACCTCAGCACTAGCAAAAATTTTTTACTCAACTGTCAGTCGAAATCTGCGCCGTGTTGTGGATTTGTACAGGGAAACAGGAAGTGTGAAGCGCAAAGCAGGTGGAGACAGACCACGAGTAAAAAACGAAATACATGTGGAGGCCGTAAAGAATATTATGACTTCGGTTCGTCATCTGCGACAACAGGTAAACCTGTCTCACAGCACTTGTTGGCGAATCTTAAAAACGGACCTTGATATGTATCCGTATAGGCTGCAAGCTCATCAAGAATTGCTGCCGAATGATTTGCCACAGAGATATTCCAGTGGTTTATGCAGAATTTTGCCAACAATGACGAAGCACTGGAAAAAACATATTTTACCGACGAGAATTAGTCTTTCCGGCTATGTTAACTCACAGAACAAGAGGATGTAGAGCGGCGAGAATCCTCATTATTACGTTGAGGTACCGTTGCATCTGCAGAAAATTGGAGTGTGGGCTGCAATAGGCAAACGTCGTCTTATTGGACCCATATTTTTCGAAGTTAATTATTGTTACTTTTTTTAACAAAACAACTATAAGAATAAAATGTTGTAGGAATATTAACATCTCAGAGATACCGCCTTGAAATTCTCATTCCTATCATGGAGCAGCTGCTGGATGACGAACTTCAGCAGGGATATTTCCAGCAGGACTGTGCTCGTATTCACACCACTCGGGATAATCTCAATTTTATTTGTGAATTTTTCGATAACAGCGTGATCAGTTTGAATACGCTAGTGATATGGCTACCAAGGTCATGTGATTTGACTCCATATGACTTTTTCTTGTGACCATATGTGAAAAACTCAATTTTCAATACTCTTGTTGTAGACTTGGACGACCTACAGAAAAGAATAACCCTCAAGTTAGAGGAGATAAACAATTCATCCAATCTGTTAGAGAACGCGATCGCTTCTGTGAAAACACGAGGTAGAGTGTGCGGCGAACAGAATGGAGCTCATGTAGCACATCTTGTTTGATGTGCTGCAACGGTTTTCTTTTATGCTTTTGGTATTGTTTCTAATGTTTTGCTTTCGCCAGGCAAGTTTCATCTTACCTGCCTACTTTTATTCCTACCTTGTGTTTGCAAATAATAAAAATTAACGGATTTTGTGTTTTATTTGATTTTTAATAGTAATTATTAGTTTGTAGTTAGTGGGGTTAGAATGCGAAAAGTATTCTTTGGATAGTAGGCGCAAACATTTAACAGTAGGTTTTTTAGCGGTAGGTTTAAAACCTAAATGAATAGTTTAAATTACCCAGACATACGTCCTAAAACCAATGCCTGCTTTGATGACAATAGTTTCGAAACACACTTTACTTTATTTATTAATTTTACTGGGTCAACATTATTATTGAATAAAAAGCTTGCTATACGTGTTAGCTTGTTAAAGCTGAGATATACAGTCTGTTCCAGAAAAAGCGATAAATGCAAAGCTTAAAAATTCAAATAATAATCAGTTACAGAAAGTTTTTTCTAAGAACTTCAGGTAGCTGAGATTATACAATCTGACACCATTACAATGACATTCTTGTTAAAAACATGCCAAAGTAGGTAGATGTCATTTAAGATGTAAGTGTTATAAACCAAAAGTTTTTTTTATAATGTAAATGATCTAATTGACACAATTAGAAAACTCTTTTTTGGAATATTGTTTAAACTACTTTTTTTACTGTAGAGTTACTTATCTGTGCAATAAAGCAATCTTAGTTTATTGCTTTGAGGTGCAAGTTTTGAAACGCTTTGTATATTATTTGCAAGAACTAAACTTGTTAAAAAACGATATGGCTTAATTATTAAATTTGTATAAATACACTCTTGTTTTGAAAAAAGTACTTTTTTTATTGAATACAATGTAAAAACAAAATGTATAAAATAAACAAGTAAAAAAAAACAAAAAAAATATTGATTATTGAAACAAAGTAGATAAAACAGTGTTGCTGGTAAAGCTAAAATAAAACATATCTTTGAAGTTTACGACAAATTTTTGTGAAAAATGTCGTCCAATAAACCGTTTAAGTCGTCTTAAAAATGGTTATTGTGTGCAGCAGCCGCTTCATCCTCGTCCGAGTATAAGAAGCCGCCTCATCTCGAAAGCTAGTAAATAAATAAGTTTCTCTGTGTGATCGGGCTTCCAAAAGTAGTGTAATGGTTGCAATATTTTCGGCGGGGCAAAGTGTTCCGGCGGATGTGAGTGCGGTGAATAGCAAAATTGTGGTTGCGGAGTGGCATTTCCTGGATTAAATAAAAGCTGCTTATTTCCCTTCCATATCTCGTCTGATTTCCCCGACCTTTCATAAGGCGCAAACCATAGCAGGTAATCATATCATATCGGGATATTAAAGTCGTTCGATGTGTGATTTATGGAGTTCGAATCTGGCCTGTTCTCGCTCTCAGTCCTTTGGAAATGCAACGATAAATTTCCCGTTCCCGTTACCGGAATTGTAGATTTCCCGTTACAGTTTTATTGCGCGACTTGGACAGGGCGTGAAATTGAAAAACTTTCTTATAAAAATAGTCCGCAGGGAGACGATATCTTCTACATGAAACAATTACTGCAGCTCTCTGGTCATGCTCAGAGGTGACGGAACGAGACTGCTGAAATTTTCACAACTTGATTCCGATATGTGTGTAAATAAATTGGTGGAAATGCTGGAGGAGAGATAAATGTGGGGTTTATTAGGAAAAGGAGAAAGGCGAGGCGGTGGTTTATCAGATGAAAATTAATTGTGTAAAATGGCAATTGTGTGGAGTTTGTTTCAAACGGAGCATTTAAATAATGTTAATTCACTTGGCTTCGTTGGAGTTTTCGAGAAATTATTTTACTTTAAATTATCATCAAACAAAGAACACTTAATATTCCATAATTTGGAACTCGAAGCAACTCAACTCTTCGAAATTATGCAAATTTATTGAAAAGCGGGGACAAGCGAATTACTTTTAAACACAAGAAATAAACGAATTTCGGCAAATAGGGCAAAGCTGAGCACTGGATTAGAAACACGCACGAAATACAAAGAAAGATTTATTATAAAAATCCAAAAATAAACTTACACAAAAATATTTTAAAAACTGCTTTATTTACAGAAAATTACATAATTTTAAGACTTTATTTAAATTACATTTATTTTATTTAAATCAGCAAAAGACCTGAATACACCTGAAACAAAAATTCTATTAAAAACCAGTTTTAGATTTTTTTAATAACTTACTTTATAATAATTGGTATTTATCAATAATTTCCAGTTGAGATGTGAGTAGGGCTTGTTTCAGCAAAGAGCAACTTCTAAATTTGTTAGTTGCATTTTCGTTTGTTGATTTTTTTGATTTTCTGGCAGATTTTCTTTTAAGAAGCAATTTGAGTTCTTCTTTTTTGTCAAAAACTTTTTCTATAGCTTCGTTTCTAATTTCATCACTGTAGTTTTCTTTTTCTTCTTTAGAAAGTTTAAGAATTACTGTTTTAACACAACTTTCAAAATTCTTTGAAACGTATTTATCAACCATTTGGTCGATGGCAAAATTGTTGTGCCCGTAAGAGGTCATTTTAGCAACTGATTTGGATATTCTGAGAGGGTTGTTTAGGGATTAAGAAAGAGAAAGCGGTAGGGATAATTTTGAAATTCTAATAGTCAAGTCACTACTGGAAATATTTATTATAAAACACAAGAGAAACACTAAATAGATATTTTTATTATTTTTTGTTTTATATATTTATAAAATGTCTAAAAAATCGTCTTTGTCTTGACAGTTACAATAATGACAAATTTGTACAAATTGTGTTTTTTTATACAAAAAATGCATTACACTGTAAAATAATTACTGCAAATATTGTATTTTAAAAACTTGAAATTAATAAAAAACTACTTTTTTGTGCCTTTCAGACCTCAAAATACATTTTGGATGTTAAAAAATAACCAAAATAATTTAGCATGTTTATTTAATACACTTCGTACAATTTCGAATACAATTAAAAGTAGAAACCTACATTTTAAGAATTTATTAAAAAAAACATTGACTGATAATTTTTAACAATTCCGAGCAGTAAAATAACTTTGTGATGTCAACAACAAATTTTTTGATTTAATTGTGCTTAATAAAACTTTGTTTTAACATAAACAATATCAAAAAATATAAGAAATTTTACAAAAGACAAAGAAAAATAAGAAACCAACAAAAATAAAATTGTAATTTTAAAGTAAACAACACTAAACAAAACAACACTGCAAACAATGATAAATTATTACCAGAATTTAGTTATTATTTTTTTAAATTTAGGTGTGTTTTATATTTTATCAAATTACCTGTTGTTAGCGGAGGATTTAAAAACCTAGTACTGTTATAAAAATTATGTTTTCTTTATTATGTATAATTGTATATGTATACTTTTATTGTATGTGAGTTTTTAACATGCCAAGCTTTAACAATTTTTTTATTTTTTTTTACTCTTGTTTATGTATTCGTTCTTAGTCTTGTTAAATTGGAGAGATTTGTTTTCCTTTCTTTCTTATTTAATTTAGTTTGTATTTTTGCAGATTTATTGCAAAGCTCTGCATCGACTACTGTGACTTAATCAAAACTACTTTCTAATTTTTTTTACTTTTCCCAGAAAATAAAGTCTTTTAGACGTCTAATCAAACACAACAATAAAGTAAAACACATTAAATTAAAAAAATGTATTTACAAAAAGTACAGTCAGATCAGCTTACTTACAAAAGTAAGTCAAATCAAATTATTTATAAAAAGTAGAGTCAAATCAAGTTATTTACAAAAGTACAGTGAGGTCAGGTTATATACAAAAGTACAGTCAAATCAGGTTATTTATAATAACTTATATATAACTTTATATTACACTCAAATCAGGTTATTTGTAAAAGTACGGTCAAATCAAGTTATTTACAAAAAGTAGAGTCAAAACAGGTTATTAACAGAAGTACAGTCCAATCGGGTTATATACAAAGGTACAGTCAAACCAAGTTATTTACGAAAGTACAGTCAAATCAGGTTATTTACAAAAGGTACAGTTGAATTTAAAGCATTATTAACATTTACAAAATGACGGCAAATTAATTAATTAATTGAATTTCTTCTGTTTTCGGCATTTCCTAGAAAAAAGTTTTTTAGTAAAACATTTTCAACACATCAAAAAGCTACTTACTTTGTTTCCGTTTTTCTCGGTAGGAATTAAGAATACTGCGTTGTAGTAAAGTATTGGGTTTCTTCTTTTTACTTTTTCCTCCCTTCTGTTTGTCTTCTGACACAGTTTCCGTTTCTGTCTTCTTTAACTCCTGTTCTTTTCGTTTGCTTATTGCGGCATTCTCTTTTCGAAGAATCTTGTAAAGTTCCTTCTTTTCCAAAACTATTCTACTTGCCACCCTTCGAAGCATTTCTTCGTCTAGAGACTGATGGATTTGTCGTAAATGGTCCATTTGCCGTTTCAAAACTTCGTCAAAACACTTTTTCAATTCTTCGTCAACTGCTTGGTCGATTAGAAAATTTTGGTGAACACAGGCCATTTTTCAACACTTTTAAGAACAGACTGGGTAAATTATTTTGGAAAAAACGGCTTTTATGTTAACTCCCCACCCAAGGACTTGGGGGTAGAAGGGGCGGGGCTTAAAAAGAGAAAATGTGCTTGAAAATAAGAATCAAAATAAGTTTTTTTACTGAAAACTAAAAGACAAAACAAAAAAAACAGGTTTGTAATAAATAAAAAAATAATAAACTAAAACTAAAAAATAAAACAAATAGACAAATTTGTAATAAATAACAAAACAATTATTAAAATAAAACAAACAGCAATAAATTTGTTGAAATTGTTTTAGATTAATTTTTTATATAAATTTTAATAACAAAAAGAAAATGTTTCTAACAATATCTGTAACATTTAAACAAATCTTCTATTTTTGTTATTTCTATTTCTAAAGCTTACTGCTTCTCAGTTAACTAAAAAAAATGTGAAAATACTTTAGTAGAGACTAAAGAATACAACAAAAAGACAAACTTGTAATAAATAAAAAATAAAATATAAAAATAAAACAAACAACAAACAGAGTTTTAATACAAAATAAAGTATGTATTGACAAATTTTTTTTATTTATTTATACACACATTGCTTCTTTTTAATTAATCAAAAAAGGCGAAAATATCACTCAATAAATACTAAAGAATAGAAAAAATTGTAATAACTAAGAAAACAATAACTACAATAAAACAAGCAATAGTAAACTTGTTGAAATTATCCTTGATTTAAATTTTTTAAAAGAGTTTACATTCGAGTATCACGAAAGTTTAATTTTACGAGACCATGTTTCAGGAAAAGAGAACCTTGGTAGCTACTTACTCTATTATTACTCAACAAAATAATTCACCGGTTACTGACAACCCTTCATTAAGCCAGACGATTACTCCTTTTCATACGTAATCTGCAAAAATTTAGTTTACTCATGTTGAAAATGTAATAAATTGTCTAGAAACACAACTGTGTTGTTTAAAAATATGTATATTATATAAATAAAAAGTTTTAGAAATTTTGTTTACAAGCTGAAACTAGTTTTAAATAATATTATCCTCACAGTGGAATTTTAAGAGAAAGTGTCCCTTACTCAGTAAAAGCTTATCAGATTAGTTTGTTTATCTGAGACTCTGAGAGTTGAAAAAGTGAAAGCTCGGTAATTAGGGGTGAGACCTACCTGTGTTAACACCTGCCAACACGTTTCAGGTAATTTTACTTTCTCATTTTAGAAAAATTAGTTTTATAAATAAAATAACAGAACAGTTTTGTATAGAGCGTTGCTGGATCATAAATGCATCAACAGGGAAACAATGAAGCAGTTTGCTTTCAGTGCTGATCCAAATTAAACTCGCTAATTTCATCATAAATTAAATTTTAATAGTTAAGTTGCATCTCGTCGTTTTTTCCATCCTCGCAATTACTCTCCGAGTCCAATAACACGGTACATCATCCCCTGTCTAAATTACAACGACAAGTTTTATTTTACCTTTTATATTTCCGTATATTTGCAAGTCGTTAATTTGTAGTTAAAAGCTCTTAGCTTATGAAAATACGTTAAACGACATGTGAGCACGACGTCCTAACGAGAAAATTTATATTAAGCTATGAATCCAACGCTATATTACCAGTTTACAGCTTAGATGAAAATTTTAATAATGTGCTTTTTACACTTCTTAAGGGTTGCTAAATTTCTCGCTATTAATTTAATCAATTGGAATTCTCGCACCGCAATAAGCACCTTTATATTTAGCGAAACAAGTGGATCAATTAGTTTGTATGGAATTTATTGTTTGTTTGTCCACCAATTGTATACAATTTGGTATCATTAATTCCAGTAAAATTAATAAATTTATTATATTTTAGTGGCTAGGCAATTTTCGGTTTTATTGTAAATATTTGACCATTTGCAGGATTGTTTTATTTTGATTTAATAGTCTTTCAAAATAATTAAATTTTCGACTAATTTGTTGAAGCAAAGTTGCAGATGTCAATAATAAGATTAGTTTCCACTACAATGGCATATTATCCTTGTGCAGTCGAGTTTACGGCATGTTTATTATTCCATTACATGCATGAATAATGCACAATTGATGGTCCATTGTAACACAACAATAATTTCTGTTCTGTTTGTAGCATCTTAATAAATAACTCGAGAAGTTCCGATATCTCTAATTAACACGAAAATAGCGTGTTGGAGAAAGAGTAAAAAACTAGACAAAATTTCGATTTATATTAATTCAGTCAAACAGAAACTCAACAATATAAGACCTAACTTATAGTGACTATATACAAAATAAAACTAATTACACCACATATTAATGTAAAATCACGTGAATTAAGCGACATAATTAATCACGTTTTGTCGCTTTTTTGCCACAGCTGAGGCAAACAAAATTTGCTTAATAAACTTAGTTTTAATTATTTCAAAATAATGAAACAATTATTGCAACTTATTTCAGCAATACGTTTTAGTTTATATAACCTACAAGATGTTTCGTAAGCAAGCGGCAATATTTGAGATACAAATTGGTAAAAATCTAAGAATTGTGATTCTAAGAAGTTTGCGTTTTGAATATAGTCTCTTAAAGAACGGTGATAGTTTAAGAGTGACCAATAGAAAATCCCTCCTAAATAATAAATTTATAAATTTAATAATAGTCATTTATTTAATCAGTGTGATAACGGCATAATTAACATACGAATGCGGCAATTGCGCATTCGACGGCGTTAGCCCGAGTTATCGTAAGAGCATAAGTATGCTAATGGCCGTTAGGTCACGTATTAAATACAACTTTTTATCTACGACTGATATACGTTTGCTAATACAGAAAAGAAAGATTAATAAAGTAGATCTTTTTTATTTAAATCGTAAAAGCATGGTTTTCGACGTCATAGAAACCAGAAAATTTGTACGTAAACAATTTTGAAAATTTGTAATTTCTTATTGTTTTATTATAATGGGTGAGTCTGAAAGTCTTTTATCAGGCGTGGAAGAAGCTGCAACATAAGTAGTTTCGTCACTTTTACCAGAAAAATCAAGAATTAAATATGAACAAGCCTATGCGAATGGTGCGATGAGAAGAACATTAAAAACGAAGGGAATGAAAAGGTACTGTTAGCTTATTTTGAGAATTTATCCAAACGCTACAAGCCTTTAAGTCTTTGGGTGTATTATTTTATAATACGAGCAACTATATCTATGAAGAAAAATGTAGACATCAGAAAAAATATAATAAATAATACATAAGACATAAACCGAAGAAATCAAATATTTGAACTAAACAAGATGTAACGAAATTTTTACAGGAAGCCAAAGATGAAACATGGGTACTAAACAAAAGTAAATTATTTCGATTATAAATTTATATACCTAAAGAAACAATTTTTAAGGTTTTGCTAATTTTGGGACTTGGAGGTGCATTAGAAAGGAGGAACTCACTTATATGCAAGTAAGAGACGTGAAAGACGAAGAAAATGTCTTCTGCATCATAATACCTAAAACAAAGACCAAAATTTTTTGCGAATTTGTTATGACTACTGGAAACATTAAAAAAATCAATTTAGTAGAAGTAGTTCGAAAGTACATAGCACTGCGTCTTTTAAGTTGCGATCTTAGAAGGTTTCTTGTTAGATATAAGATTGGCAAATGTACGAAACAGCCAGTCGGTAATAAAACAATTGGCACTATGCCGAAAAATGTTGCATTTTTTTAAAAATTACTAAATGTAAAAGATTACCCTGGGCACTGCTTTAGAAGATCATCAACTTTGTTGCTTGCAAATTCAGAAGCGGACCTTTTAGCAGTCAAGAGGCATAGAGGCTGGAAAAGTAACACGGTGGCTCAAGAATACATTGAAACGTCTATTAAAAATAAGAAACAAATTGCTACAAAAATTCTGAAAGAAAAGAATATCCAGATGGACGCTTCAACCAGTAACGACATTAGCAATTTAGAAATCAACAAAACTTCGAACTAATTGTCCTTCTCTGGAATAAGTTTATCTAAATGTAAACATATAGTTGTTAATGTTTACAATAAATAATGTAGTTAGTTCTTATTTATATTAAAGTTTTGCTCACAAATCGTCTAAACCTCGTTTCAAACCTATAAAGAAATCTGTCAAACTTTAAATTCAATTTATTCGAAACAGGAACTATTTTGTTGTAACATAGGCAACAGCAGAAAAACAGTTTAATTAATCAATTTAGGATAAAAGATTGCTTTAATGAGGTTTAATATTTGAATAATTTAAATATAAAATTTGACAGATTTATTTATAGATTTGGGACGAGGTTTAATAAAAATGAGTTTGGTAATGAGAATGAGTGTGATAATAACGTTCTAATTCCTCTTAAAATGAGTAGGATAAATGACAGTAGATAAATTTTTCAAATTAACATTTTTGAGTTTTTACCAAGTTATACCTTAAAGATGCCGTTTTATTATAAAACACCCCTTATTGCATTAATTTTATAGTTAAAAAAAATTGTTTAATGGTGATTAAGCATAGTGTTTCAAATCAAGAATAGCATCGATTTTAGACCAATCTAGAACTTGGTGATGTTATCTGGACTTAATCCGCACAATTCTAACGAGAAAATTAGTCCAAAGAAGTGATTGGTTCAATAATTAAGAAAAAAACTTATCAGTAGAACAATTTGCTTCATCTTAATCAGGTTTGAAGCTTGAGGCTGAAGAGATACGCACGATGGCAGAGAACAATGCATGAAATAACAGTTAAGGATAGAACGAGTGTTCAGCGAGAGATTGTATTAGGGACCCTCTTTGCTTATTAGACCTTCAAAGCAGGTTATAACCTGTTATAATTGAGTGTGCGGACAGTATATCTGTTTGCGTTGAAAACTCCAATAAGAGAGAAACGCCCGACGTGATTTTATCTAATGGAAAAACTTTTCGTATTTGGGACACTTGTAAACATTCTAACCCACATAACTAAGTCATTAGGATTATCGATTTAGAAGCAGAAATGAGTGTGAATAAATCGTTTGTAGTTGCTGAATTTATCGATCGGTTTGAGGGTCTATTGAAAGCGGAAATCCTTGAAGGAACATATTAAGAAGAGCATCATATTCGAGTGAACTCTGTCGAAGACGTCCGTAAGTTCTTTGAAACCTCCCTTGTCCCATGGGGAGGATTTACCTCTGGCCCTGTCGCTGCGGCTTCTGCCCAGAGGACGACTGAACGAATCCCAATAATCTGCTGAGGTTTCCAATCGGATTTGGGGACCCGCCTTATTGCTTCTGATACGAAAGATTGAACTAAGCGGTTGGCGATGCTCGAATATGTTCCACCGGTGCATTATAAATAAATTTAAATCCCAGCTGATTACTGACAATTTATTTTTTTGTCGTTACTCAGATTTAAATAATTTGTATGAAATCGTTATAATATATATAAAATCTCTTGCTTTTCTATTTTAAAACGCACCTTTCTTAAGCTATCTATTTACTTAAAAGAAAAACAAATCAGTTGATAAGTCAAACGTCAAATAAAAATAAATCGAGAAGCTAAGAAATTTTATATTTTGTGGATGATGTTACAATCACTGCCTGAAGGAGATCGAAAAGAATACCAGCTTAGAAACGTAATCTTTATTGTTTCATGACATATCCAGACTTGTCTTGACGTCAGCAAGTATTATAATTGAACTTTGAAAAAATATTTCTTGTAGATAGCTTGCTATAAAGATAACAATTTGATGGATTGACTTTTAGTGGAACGATGACAAACTACGTTTATCAAAAGAAGCTTAAGATCTCTGCAATATGATCGAGGAAAAATTGCTTTTATTGTGTGTATATTTACAGTATGTTCCTGGATCAAATTTAAATAATAAAAAAAATTTTATTTTTGATAAATAAAAAGTAATTTGTGTTTTAAAAGTTTGACAACTAGCAACAAGAGTTAAATTTTTTGATAAATCAAAAATTAGAAAATACTAATCGTCACGAACTGTACGATTTGGTTTGACCATCAATGCATTAAGTTACAAGTTACACCAAAATACATAATTCACCAAACAAAATCTAATTTCTCTAAACCTCTTTACTTCACACCGCATGATAAAACTCTGAAGTAACCTAATAAAGAAAGAAGTTAGAAGATTCTACGCGAAATTAGACTGGACATATCTTATAAGAAAACTAGCTTATGACAAAATAATAGAAACCAACAACTATCACATCCTAACCAATATTTTGAACAATATAGAAGACACCTGCAATTATATAAAAAAACAAAAAAGATCTACTAACACAGAAACTTAATAATTAGAACAGTTTATTACTAAAAAAAAAACTAACAACTACTTGAACAGAGAAATACCAACTTCTACCAAAGGACCATTAATAAAACAAAAATAACGTTTGATAAAAAGGAACAAAGTATTTTGGACAACGGATTACAATATAATTGTCACACTAGCAACAAAGAAAATTACGAAAATTTACTCATCAACACTGAAGTAATCATTAATAAACGAGACACAGAAAACAAACAATTGATTAAAGACTACTGTGCATATAGGCTAAAGAAAATTTATGGAACATAAACAAACAACTGTAAAAAACATCATAAAAAATATAAAAAAAACTTAGTGGTAACAAAAGCAGACAAAGAAAAATGTACAGTCATTATAGAAAAGACAGATTACATCACCTGAGTAGAAGATTTTCTCCAAAACAACAATTTTAACACAGTGAATAAGATCAATCTTACTTCCTTCTTAAACATGGTTAAAAAGACAATTAAACGTTGCAATAAGGTTATTTTACCAGAGGTAGAAAACAATTTAACCTCAAAAAATCTTATTACACCTAGAGTATATGACCTAATAAAATTCACAAAACACCTGACTTGTCAAAAGTTTTTATTAGACCTGTCGTGTTCTCCATAAATTCACCCACTTACGATTTAGCTAAATACCTAAATAAAAAGTTAAAGAACTTGATAGAAGATATTTTTCAGAACACAGTTGTCATATGTTTGAAAGTGCCGCCTTCAAGTGTTGGGGACTTGTGTTTGGTACTGTTGGTGTGACAAGCAGTGTAGTTAGTAGTAATCATCAAGACGCTCACTTGTTAATATAATGTATTAATTATCACTAATAAAATAATAATATTACATGGCGCAGTCATCGAAACGAATAACTACGTTCTTGTGAAATGTGTGACTGTGGCTGGGTAACAACAACGTGGTGAGAGTACACGTGTGTTACACAAAGAAAAAAGCTGAGTTGTTCGCGTATAAAATAACGGAACAAAGAATAAAATGGCTGACGGAGTAAAAACACCGAAATCGCTAAACTTGATTGGAAATGTCTGTGAAAATTGGCGCAAATTTCGTCAAAATTTCGAAATTTATATGAAAGCGTCAGGAAAAAATGCAAAACCAGATGATGTGAAGGTAGCCATTTTGTTGAACGTCATTGGTGAAGAAGCTGTTGAATTATATAACACGTTCAAATTACCTGAAGACGAGAGAAATAAACTGGATAAGGTCTTACAAGAATTTGAAAATTACTGCAGTCCGAAGAAAAATATTGTATATGAACGATACAAATTTTTTAATCGACTACAAGGTGATGGAGAAAAATTTGAAGAATTTTTAACAGATATTAAGAAATTGGCACAAACGTGTGAATTTGAAGGACTTCACGATCAGATGATCCGAGATAGAATCGTCGTGGGAGTCAATGACCCATCACTGAAGGAGAGATTGCTACGAATGGGAAGCGAAGGATTAACATTACAGAAAGCAGTGAATCATTGCAGGACCACTGAGATATCTAAGGAACAGTTAAGCACACTGAACACCACAAATTTAGGTTGTGAAGTTAATAAAGTGGTAATAAAGAAGAAAGAATTTTCATGTTCAAGATGTGGGAAAACACATGGGAAAAAACAGTGTCCAGCATATGGTAAACAATGTAACAATTGCAAGAAATTAAATCATTTTAGGGCCTGTTGTCGAGTGAAGAAAGTCCGAGAACTTAATAGGGAAGAGGAAGAAGAAATTGAAGCTGAAAGTTCCAGTCTAGTGATTGATACTGTTCATGAGGTGGATTCCCTTGGAGTCAAAAGTTGGTATCAGGACATCAAGATAAGTGGTGTAAACATTAAAGTCAAACTAGATTGTGGTGCGGAAGTGAGTACAATTCCTCTAAATTTATATAACAAATTTTTTTCAAATAAATTTCACATGATAAAGTCAGATCAGTTGTTGTCTGGATTTGGTGGTAATACTGTAAAACCACTTGGAGTTGTAAATTTGACTTGTAAGTACAAGAACAAAATCAAAAATGAGCAATTTTCTGTTGTTGATTATAGTCATACGCCTTTATTAAGTGCTGAAGCATGTGAAACTTTAGGCTTGGTTAAAAGAATGTTTACTCTTGAAGAAAAAATTGATTGTGAAGAAACTTTTGTTAGTAAATATAAGAATTTATTTGAGGGACAGGGAACTTTTCTGGAGACATGTAAAATTGAAATTGATAAAAACTGTAAACCTGTTATTTGTCCTCCAAGAAGGGTTCCATTAGCAATTAAAAGTAGATTAAAACAAGCACTAGATAGTTTAGAAAATAGGAAAATAATATCTAAAGTAGAAAAACCAAAGAATTGGGTCAGTCATTTAGTGATAATTGAGAAAAAGAACAATGAATTACGTGTGTGTATTGACCCAAAATATTTAAATTCGGTTATTAAAAGACCCGCTAATGTTTTAATTCCTACTTTAGATGAGATTTCAGAACAATTATGTGGTAAAAAGTTCTTTACAGTATTGGATTTAAAGGAGGGATTTTGGCAGATTAAATTAGAAGAAAAATCTGCTGATCTCTGCACATTTTCTACACCATTTGGGTGTTATAAATTTAATAGATTACCGTTTGGTTTATCAATGGCCCCTGAGTACTTCCAATATTTAAATAATAGAAATTTTGGAGATATCCCTGGTGTAATTGTTTATTTTGATGACATTTTAATTTTTGCAGACTCAGTTGAAGAACATGACAAAATTTTGAGAAAAGTTGTTCAGAGGGCAAAAGAAAAAGGGGTTAAATTTAATAAATCTAAAATGCAGTTTCGAAAAAGAAGTGTTAAATATTTAGGGCATATTTTTTCTGAAAAAGGAATGGCTGTAGATCCAGAAAGAATTAGGGCTTTACAGGCTATAAAGCCACCTAAAAATATTAAAGAGCTTCAGAGTATTTTGGGAATGTTTAATTTTTTGAGAAATTTTATTCCAAATTATTCAGAATTAAATGCACCGTTAAGAGCTCTATTAAAAAAAGATGTTTGTTTTCAGTGGCTTCCACAACATCAAAATGTATTTGATTCAATTAAAAAGAAAATTTCTGAGGCTCCAGTTTTGTCAAATTTTGATGCAAATAAAGAAATCACATTACAGTGTGATGCTTCTCAAAACGGTTTGGGTTGCGCATTATTACAAGAAAATAAACCTGTTTACTTTGCTTCTAGAAGTTTAACAGAATGTGAAAGAAATTTTGCTCAAATTGAGAAAGAGTTGTTGAGTATTGTCTTTGCACTTCAGAAATGTCATAATCTTGTTTATGGTAGGAAAATCAAGGTAATAACGGATCATAAACCACTTTTGGGTATTGTTAACAAAAAAATCTCTGATATTGCCTCAAACAGAATAAAGAGACTAAGACTCAAACTTCTCAGATACAAAATTGAATTAGAATATTCACCGGGTAAATATATGCACATTGCTGATTTGTTGTCGCGATCGTATCTTAATGATACTAACATTTCGTCAAATTGGACTGAGGAAGAGGTTCATACTCTTAGTCAAAGTCTAAGTATTACACCGCAAAAAAGAATAGAGTTTCAGAAAGCAACACGCAATGATCCTGTTCTAATAAAACTAATGAATTACCATTTTAATGGTTGGCCCAAAAATAAGATTGAAGTCGATGACAATGTCAAATTTTATTTTAAATTACAAAATGAAATTCATGTTGAAGATGATCTTGTGTTTTTGAATAATAAATTGATTGTTCCACTAGAATTTCGTAGATATATATTAAGTTTACTACATGAATCACATCTTGGAATATGTAAAACTAAAGAACGAGCACGTCAAATCGTTTATTGGCCTGGCTTGAACGCTGATATTGAAAATCTAATAGCGTCTTGCTCTATTTGCGAAAAATTTTCAAACTCTAAAATTAATGAACCACTAATGCCACACAATATTCCAGATTTGCCTTTCAATAAAGTTGCTTGTGATATTTTAGATTTTAAAAACAAGAGTTACCTAGTTTTGCAAGACTATTATTCTAAGTGGTTAGAAATAGTTTTTATCAAAAATAAAACAGCACAAGAGGTCATATCTAAACTAAAAACAATTTTTTCAGTACATGGTATACCTAACATACTGATAAGTGATAATATGCCTTTTAACTCATATCAATTTAAAAAATTTGCAAATAAATTTGATTTCCAAATCATTACCAGTTCTCCGCATTACCCTCGCAGTAATGGCCAAGCAGAAAGAGCAGTTCAAACTGCTAAAAAACTGTTAAAAAAGTGCTTTGAACAAGGCTCAGATCTTGAAGTGAGCTTACTAGAATTTCGAAATACACCTATTACTGGTTTAAATGTATCTCCTGCGCAAATTTTATTTTCTAGGCGTACAAGAACGAAAATTCCAGTTCATACTAAACTTTTGAAACCTATTGCAAATTCGTCAATGACCCACAAACAAATAGTAAAGAATCAACAAGTGTACAAAAAATATCATGATCGCAGTGCCGGAAAAGAACATATTTCTTTTAATAAGGGGGAAAATATAGTAATAAAAGATTATAATAACAATCAGTGGCAACCAGCTAAAATAATATCGCACGCCGATACTCCGAGATCGTATTTAGTAATGAATCACAATGGTAATATAGTTCGAAGGAACTCCGCTCACATTAAACCTAGTAGTACTAAGTTTGAAGTACACAGGGATAACACTGAATTAATACCAGGTGAAGTTGATAACCCTAACGATGTTGTTAGTTCAAAACTTCCTTTGAATCCGACTGTGACAGCTGATATTAAGAATAATCTTCCGAATTTGACACATAACCAAACTGTGACACGTTCAGGCAGAATTGTAAAACCACCTGTTAGGTATAGAGATTTTGTTATGTAATTATTGTATTGTTATCATATTTTAAGTTAAGTAAGAGTACCACAAGAAGCCTTATTTTTAAAAAAAAAAAGGGAGGTGTCATATGTTTGAAAGTGCCGCCTTCAAGTGTTGGGGACTTGTGTTTGGTACTGTTGGTGTGACAAGCAGTGTAGTTAGTAGTAATCATCAAGACGCTCACTTGTTAATATAATGTATTAATTATCACTAATAAAATAATAATATTACAACAGTTAAATATTCCTATGATTTAATTAACAAAATTAAATCAATCTCTTGTCTCAATAATAATTTTATCCTAGCTTTACTAGGTAAAAAAAAATATTTTTAAATATACCAACAAAAGTTATAGATATTACTAAACAAAAATTAGAACCGTTAAACTTAGATACTGATTATATAAATAAGTCCGAAAAACTATTACAACTTTATCTCAAAAAATATTTGTAAATTTAATGTTAAAATTTGGTCACAAAATGATGGTTTAGCAATGAGTTCCCCTTTATCTCAAATCTTAGCTGATATTTTCATAGACGATTTTGAATGTTTTTTACTTAAAGATGTTAAATACAAAAATTACACTTAACATATTATATATTACTATAGATACGTAGATGACATCATACTTTTATGAAACGACACTTCAACAAAACTTAGTGATTTTGAAATTTTTAATAAACACTATAGATAAAAACTTAGAATTTTCTATCGAATTACAAACTGATAACTATTAATTAAATTTTCTTAATCTTACAATTACGATTAAAAATAACAAACATAATTTTGGGATTTTCTAGAAAAACACCAACACTGGATGTGTAATACATAATGCTTCAAATCATCCTATACAACACAAATTAACAGCTTTCAGTTGTTACATACATATCAATGTTTTTTTTTAGGCAGAATAGAATACAAAAAAGAAAAACAAATTATTTTAGATATTGCAACAAATAATAGATATAATATAGAAATAATAAATTATTAAAAAGAAAAACAAAAAATTAGAAATTTTATTTACCCTCAAAATAAAGTTTAACATAACAACAAAATAGTTATTAGTTGTAATGTGTGTTCGTTTAAAAAAACTCGTAGCAAGCCATGACATTGTTACGTATGTCGTACATGACATCATACAACAACAAAATCTTTATTATTTACATTATTCGTGTATTGTTGGTTGCCCACTATCCCATTTTACCCGTCACAAATTATCTTAACCATAACCTAAGAAATAAGAATATTTTCTCTTGCCGCCAAATCGAGCTTGGTCTTAGTGTGCTTTTCTGTGGTTGCTTTCGTGGTGTTTTTAGTTTTCAACATTCTTTATTTTATTTATCAGTATTTTTCAATACTAAATGTTGTGTTTTCCTTGATTTGTAATCATGGTGTACACCAGTGAACAAAAGGCTTTTAAAGAGTTATTTACGAAATGGAAAGAAAGTTAACGGTGTTAGGAAATATTCAATTCAACCGTGCCTGGAGGAGTTTCGAGAAGCTTTTCCAGACATTGTTGTTGTGTGTGAAGAATTTAAAATTACTCTACACCAAAGTATGAGCATGTTTCGTGAGACTGGGTCCGTTATACGTAAAGAGGGCAGTGGAAGACCAACTAAACGAACAGAAAAAGTTGTTCATACAGCACAAGAGATTCTACAGCAAGATCCAAAAACGTTGATTAGACATCTGTCTCAGCAAGTTAAACTTTCTGTTAGTACATGTCATAAACTCCTACCAGAAGATTTACATATGTACCCTTATCGTCTCCAAGCCGTTCAAGAGTTACGAACCGTAGATTTCCCTAGAAAATTGCAGTATTGTCAGTGGTTTTTAAATAACATTGCAAATAATAATGAACTTTTTCAAAAAAGTTTTCTTACGGATGAAGCGTACAACAATTACACAGACAACAATTACAAATATACAGACATACAAAACAATTGTTTTTTAGTTTCAAAGCACTCTAGAGTTTTTTTTAAAACACACGATATAAGTGTTTTAGACAGCCGTTTGTTAATATAAAAGATTAATATTAAAATAAAACGCGACTAAAATACAAATCCAATATAACGTTTTATCCACAATTACAGCGATTTAAAATTAGAATCACCAAAATTTTATCTCATGTCATCAAAAAATAATTTGACGTTACACTCTGAGAGCGGATGTCACCTCAAAAATTATTGAAATTAACTAAAAATCATGGGAGGTGTTGAATTGCTATTTATTTTTGATTGTTTATTGACTCCATTTGTACAAAACGCTGTGCAAATTGGTGAAAATAGAAGAAAGTGATACGGTTTCTAAAACAATTCTTGAGGAAACTGAAGAAGCGACTCGCCAGTTATTGCCTGCGAAGTGTAAGAAACATTATAAAAAAGTATTTTTAAAATTTAATTAATGGAAAGAAAAACGGGGGGTAATGATAATAAATAAAAAAGTTCTGCTATATAATTTCTTAATTTTGAAAAAGAGGTATGCAATTTTGTCTATTTGGTCGAAGTACTCCATGCTAAAGGCCGCTATAAAGGTCTATAAAAACATAGACATTGAAAAATATGGTAAGCTCATGGCTTATCTGAAGAATCAGTCAAGAGGATACAGGTAGAAGAAAGCTGCAGTATTGAAAAAAGCACACGTGGAAGAGTTTTTGACAAGGGCTTGCAGTAAAGAATATTTGATGATCAAGGCAATCTCTGTCATTACATTGACATTGTAGATAATAAATTTTGAAATATTTTAGGTTGCATTAATAATAGGAGTGTCTGGTGGCTGTCAATGCTGTGAGCTGACAAATTTGAAAATCAGTGATGTAGAAGACAGGGGCGCATACCTGATTGTTTTGATACCAGATACCAAGACGAGCGTTTTACGAAAATTTACAATTATAGAAGGAGGATTCTCCATCAACACTGTAGTGAAGTGTAGAAAATTCATGTCTTTACGCCCGAAGATGTTATCTATTGAGAGATTCTTTTTACGATACACTAATCAAAAATGTACATCGCAACCTGTTGGAATTAACACTTTATCGAAAGATCCTTCTAAAGTTGCTTCGTTTTTGAATCTGGCGAACGCAGAAGCTTATACCGGCCATTTGATGAGGCGCACTTCAACAACTTTACTTGCCAATGGAGGTGCTAATCTTACAACAATTAAACGACATGGTGGGTGAAGGAGCTCCGCCATAGCAGAAACTTATATGGAAGATACTGTATCTAATAAGCTTGATATCGCAAAAAAAATCCAAGGGTCTCCTGGTACTAGTCGTTCCTTACTACAGGAGACGTCTATTGTTCCTACAACTACTATTCGTTCTGGAACCGATAACAACTACAAGCTTCTTATTAATGGAAACGAAGTGAAATATGACAAAAAAAGCGAAATGTCTATTAATGTAAATGTTAATGTTAATATTAATAATAAATATAATGCAATTAATTTAAGATTGTACTTTTTCTTTCTTTCACTAGTAGAATAAAATGATTTTATTATTCCACTAGTGAATAAAGTGTTAATTTATACGGTTCGTAAGTGTAGATAAAACTTCAATTATAAGATAATTGTAGATATAATATATTAGCTTACCTTTTATTGAAAACCCATCTTTGATTATTGCCAAAATTATAAAAAGAATCAGTAAAGATTACATAATTTTATGTAATACTACTAACGACTTAAATAAAAAACTTTTAAATAATAAAGACAAAAAAGACAAACTAGATACAACAGGAGTTTACTCACTAAAATGTAAAGATTCTAATGCTTACTATGTTGATAAAACGTTTAGAAATTTTAAAACTAGATTAAAGAACATTTTTCTAATTTAAATAAAGTAGATAATAGACAATCACATTTTTCCAATTACCTAAAGGATAACTTACATGATTTTGATATAAATTCAATTTTCAATATTTTATTTGAATATACTTGAAATAATAAACTATTAGCTTTCGAGTCCGTAAAGATTTATAAATTAAACAATAACAAAAATAAAGTCACATTAAATTATCAAAATAACTTCGAAGTGTCAAGTTTAACAAAAAGTTTTAATTAAGTTAATAAAATTCTCCTGTTTCCTGTATTTCCTGTTAGTTATGTTGGTTGTTTATCATCCAAGTAGTTTTAATTTGTTATATCATGTATTGTTGTTAGTTTTATATTATTATTTTATTATATTTATAATTTATAAGTTTATTTATTTTTTGTTGACAATGGCCATCTTCTAGTCTAAACTTAAATTAAATTTCGAGCATGCTCTAATTTAAACTAACAAACTTCACAAATATAGTAAATTTTTAAAAATGGTGTAACTTTTAACTCGGTAAGTTTTAAATTAAGCTTACAAACTATTTACGGTTTTTTATAGGCTTGAAGATGACTATGATTAATGTGTCGAAACATGTAACGTTCATTTAATAAAATCTGAGAAAGAAGGACCATTCTATTATTTTGACAATAAAAAATAAAAAAAAATTTCTCTTTTAAAATCGATCAGAAAACATACTGTATAACGCTACTAGAAAATTTAATTAGTGGTTGTGAAAAAAAAGTGTGAGGATTTAGGGTTCCCAAGTGGTGTTGGTACAACTCCCTTTGGTAATTTATGTGTAAAAATTGTAAATGTAATTTGTTACGAAATGAAGCAACATAAGTAACACCTCAGTTTACAAATGTGCTACTCACACAAGAAATGAGAAATAAAGAGAGAAGTAAAAGTATTTTATGAAGGAGCAAAGCTTTACTATTATTACTTAGGAGACGTTTACAATGTAAAGTTATATATTTTTAAGTACCCGTCATAACGTCTTCGTTATTACTTTACCCTTTTTCGTTTATACCTTTGAAGTTGTGCAACAGAGATTTTGCGAAGTAAATTCATTTCAGTTGCACTACATAAATTTACCGAGATGGTTCTTTCCTAGCGAACAATGCCACAATATTTAACAGTCTGACACCCCATCAATCCATTCCACCCAAAGATACAATAGAATTGGAAATGGTTCTTTATTAATCAAGAACCGCGCAGGTGTTCCCTGTACATTAATTAAGACCGAGAGGCATCGAGCAAATTTGAAATTTAAAACAGAAAGTAACTTTTAAGAAATGAGAATTTGCTTCGGCGAGTTATGATGAATTTGTAAGTCGCGATTTAAATATTTCACATGAATTCATCTTTGAATCAATACTTCGGCGATAATCTCTGCCCATCCGCTTGATGGTAATAATCAAAATTCATCGGAGATTTGATTGATTTCGACGAATGAAGGTCGGGCTTTAATTAAAATACATAATAACAAAATTATTTGCTTATGAAATTGTACGGACAAGCTGGGGATGTGTTTACGGTTTACTGGATTTTTGCACGTAATTTGCCTGTCGAAACGCTACCATGTTCAGCTATATAAACAAAAAGAATTGACGATACATTGTTTATGTATAAATCGGATGCGTTGGATGTTGCATTACGCATAAATTAGCGGCCGTGTTGAAAACACAATTGTTTGCCGGACATGTTGTTATGTCATTGTTTAATTAATTACCGCAACAAGTTTTTGACTAACAATTCACTAACACGGAATAATTATATAAAAAACGACAAATTTTTATAAAAATTAGAAATTTGGTGAATCAGAGCAAGCCCTGGTATGTCATATTTTTGATAGTTTTGCTCAGTATAAAGACACAAAGCTATTTCTATTCAGTACATTTTCGTTCCCACTGTGCTAGACTATAAAATTTACTTCTTTATTAATTATTACTACAACTGATGTTCTTTAAGTAAGTTGTCTGATAGTTCTACTAATTTTTTGTTGATTTTGTTTTAGTTTCATAATTTACGATATTTTTTTATTATTAAGCAACCAGTTTTTTTGTTTTTAGTTTAAACATTGTACAAAATATCGGTCAAAATCTTCTTTTTTTGACTTTGTCCGCTGGGATCGTAAAAGGGGTAGTACCTGTTAGCACGAGTTCTGTAAAAATACGTACCGCATTGGTATGGCTCGTCTGTTGGTTGTGTTGTTTTAACACCTTTAACGCACTTGTAAATAAGGGTTGTTCTTAAATCATTTAGTGTGGGTGGTGTCTCGGAATAAACGTTTAGACTCGGCTAGGTCAGTAGTTCTAAAACATTTCAACGTGCGCCATGCATTTTACAATGCATAAACAAAACGGTTTGGGATCACTGGTTTTCCCCAGCCTGAATGCGACCCTAAAAATTCCACTCACTAAACCGACCTAAAGATGAACCTTATATAAAAATGCATTAGGGGTCATGGGAAAAATACAACCAACTGACGACTGTACAGCATCTTTAAAGAGCGGCTTATAGTTTTCGCAGAATGTTACTTGAAAGCGCATTTCTTCAAACAGTATTTTTCCGCTTACGTAAAATTATGTTCAGCACTTTTACTCACCACGTGGTAAATGACACAACCCTTTTTACGATCTCACCGGACAAAGTCAAAAAAAAAAGAAATAAAACTATAAACATAGAAAAATAAAACCAATAAATACAGAAAAAATATTATTTTTTAGAAAAAAATAAAGAAAGTCATGAAAAATATTCCCAGAAAAATAAAATAAAAGAATGACAAATATTAAGCTTAGTTAAATGAAGAATGCTGTGACATAGCAGCAAGAACAAAAGAATGACAAATCTAGCAAAAAATTATATAAAGCTACAAAAATATTAGTTAAAAATAAAAAAAACAAAAAATTGTACGAGAAATAGAGAAAAAATAAAAAATCAAGCATGACAAGAAAAATATACAAAATCCTCAATATTGGAAACCTAAATAAAATATTGACAACAGGCAACTTAGTAGATAACCAAAAAATTTATAAAGAAATATTTTATTAAATTTAAGATAAAACACTAGAACATTTAAATCAATAGGTTCAAAACAGAAAATTTAATAATTTTTATATATTTTATATTATTTTAAAATATTTTTTTGGTGGATTACGTCCATTTTTTTATTAAATTCGAAATTTGGTTTTACGGGGAAGTGGACGACAAGGCAAGAAAAAAAAACTGTTTTATGAGGCCAACGTTTCGAATCCTTTATTGATTCTTCTTCAAGGCTCCTAATAAATGTCAGATTTGTTTGGCATGGTACCAATTTGTCTCGGCCAGTGGTCGCCGGAAGAAGGAAGAATATTTCTTCCTTCTTCCGGCGACCACTGGCCGAGACAAATTGGTACCATGCCAAACAAATCTGACATTTATTAGGAGCCTTGAAGAAGAATCAATAAAGGATTCGAAACGTTGGCCTCATAAAACAGTTTTTTTTTCTTGCCTTGTCGTCCACTTCCCCGTAAAACCAAATTTCGAATTATTTTAAAAATTGAATGATAACAGAAGACGCAACAACAAAGCAAAACATTTTATAAAATAGAAGTATAAACAGAAAATATAAACCGAAAAAAATACTGTAAAACAAAAGCAAAAACACAAAAATGACAAATGAAAATAATTAAAAAATTAGATACAAAATTGAACGAAATGTAGTCATAATAAAAAAAAACAATTTAAAATAAAAGAAGTATTGCGACAGGAAGCTATTGTTTGATCTATAATATATAATTCTATTTGTTTATTTTTTACAACTTATTGTATATCTTTGTTTTATCTTGTGTTTTAAAGTTTTGGTAGTAGACTTTTGCAACATTTGGTCATGATTATCTTAGTAACTCAATTGTCTATAGCAATCTAAGTCCTACATCTTTAGAGAAAAAAGCAATTTAATGGTAAAATTCTTAGGCTATCTGTTATAAACGAGAGTTGTCAAAAATTTAAGTGTGATATGTAAACAAAAAAATTTAAGTGTGATATGTAAACGAATGTGTTTAAAAATTATGTATTAGTCAATAATAAATAAATAATAATAAATTGCGGTTTAATTAAAGATAAAACTACTCAAAAACTGTCATTTAATTTGTGAGCAGTTTGTTTCGTTTTTAGTTAAGTTTTGGCCTTTTTTTTTACCTGTTGTGGCATCACTCCTTAACAGGTTAACCATGATTATGATAATCCACTGTAACCTTTATTACAAATTCAAGAAAATATTCTTGACAAAATCACCGATAGGATTAAAGTCTGGTCGTAAAGGTAAAAGATTAAGATTAGAGATTGGTATGAGGATTTAAATATTTTGATTATTATCGGCTTAGATCAGTAAGTAATGCTTTCTGACAAGTTTTCTGGCTAGTTTCTAACAAGTAAACAAAATACTTACCGACAAGATTGATTTAGTAACTAGTAAATAATCTTTACTGTCTTGCAAACACACCTATTAAATGATCAAATAAAGTTTTATTTCACAAAAATTGTATTACTATAGATCTAATTCAATCTGAAAAATTTTTCAGCATTTTTTTCTATACAAAAATTTTGGTTTTATAGTTCGTTTTTACTGGCTGGAATAATAAAGTCGCTTGTCATGTTTTAATCCAACTTTTCCGATCCCTTTGCTCCGAATCTAAGTCTCCATTCCGTTAAACATCTCAACTATTCCTTTTAGTTGAAGCGGCAATAAAGCAACTATCACAATAATCGTCCACATTTTTCCCTTTTCCAATTTCGTTGAAAACCCCCAGTTAGTCAATCTTCCAAGAATTAGGCTTGTTGTTCTCGGAATGAAATAAAGCTGAATAAACAAACCCTCATATAATCGTTTGTAACTTTAATGTGGTGTAATGAATTTAACGTGTCTTTGGTGGGGCCGAGCACTCGAGAGAGCTCTTCGTCTTCATTTGGCGACTTCTTAGCGGAAGTGTAGGCTGGGAGAACGGAAGCGGTGTCATAAAGATTCCACTTACGGCGTCGAATAAGTTTCCACCGTCTGTTTGAAACTGTTAAAAAATTAATTGGTTTAGTTTTGAGCTTAATCTGTTTGACGCAGGTGCACTATAAAACTGCATTATTATCAATCAATTTGTTTGAAACGACTTAGAGATTTACGGCGTTTTGTCGTTATTTTACGATTAATTTCGGCCACGATCAATACCGTTTTACTTTTGGTATTTTTATTCGGCTATATCTTCTTCTTAGTCAGGAGTGTTGCGGCCGTTGTATATATCATCGTTTCGTCGCGTTATTTTGCCTTTGCGCGGTTTTATCGCTTTGGGGCAGGCGGGTTGGCGATGCACTTCAATCCTTGAAGCCATACATCAACTGGAAAATAAAACGCCTTGATGCTTTCAAAGACAGTGTTTTATGCCGCTTGTTTTCGATGATTTGTCAATGTTTGTGCGAACGCCCTGTACTTTTTCATCTCTGTTAAATTTTAAACATCACAAAGTAATGAAAATTGTTTTTTTCCTTGAGCCTACATTTCTATGCATTGAGGGGTGATTTTATGAATATTTCATTTCTTGTTTTGCCAATGTCCAAGAAAAATATTTTCTTTCAATTGTCGCTAGAAGAACGTTTCCAATCATATCACTGAAAATGTAATGAACACGACTAGTACCGAAAGAATGCAATTAAGTGAGGGTAGATAACTTCTTCATCCCTCATCGATTACAGATATATTAGTGTAAATGGTGCGGACTGACTTCTTGCGCTATCGTGAAATATGGCCTATTGAATAAAGCTCCAACGTTTTACTTCTTATTACATTTAGTGCTGTGTAATGTCCCAGACTTATTGACTTGTCACTTAGACTTAATCTATCGCTTTGTTGCACAAAATCACAAAAAATTTAATCACTTTTTATTATTGTTAAATAAAATACAATTTTTCAGTAAAACTCCATTTTCTAAAAAAGCTTTCAGAGCAAAAAATATAAAACCTGTTCCGATTTCAGTTTATTGTTGGATCTTTGGGCTTTGATCCGCATTCAATAATTCTTTGAAACATCTGAATTATTTAACAATAAATCGATCGGAACGAACGTGCGTTCCGCACAAATTACGTTACTTTTAAAAATATCAAAAATTCGTTATTCCATAACAATAAATTCCCTCAAATTTATCTCAAAATAAGTTTCTGTCACTCCCTTGAATCTTGATTCCATCTCCGATATATGCAGAACAAAATAGCCATAGTAATAGCAGGAAACGAATTTAGCCAAGTACCAACACCTGAGCCCAACTAAACCGGCAAAATCAGTTTATTTCCGCTTGTGTACTCACTCGGTTAAACGTCTGTCACTTGCAGATGGATTTTTTACTTATTTCTCATTTATTTTTCTATGTACCAACATAAAATCAAAATTGAAAGTCTTTCAAGCGATTTTTAACGCATGCTAATCGAACTTTATCGCAGAAATGTAGCACGATAAATTGCGGCTCGTTAGAGACACGACCGGCCGTAAAACGGAGCTTTTACGGCCGAATGTAAAAACACCAAATTGTTTAATAAATGCTCCAAATTGCTCGAATACAAGAGATTCAAATGAAAGAAATCTTTGTGTAATTACCCGGTTTTAATTAGTTTGTTTACAAAGAAACGAAAGTGATGGTAAAGTTAATGCAATTTTCTAAGAAAATTTCACTAAGTTGTAAATAATTATAACAACAAAATTATTTACAATAATAGCTCTCTTGGCAAGATCAAGAAAAAAAGTTTCTAATTAATTATTTGCAAAAGTTCAGCAAGTTTACAAAAATAAAAAAAAATCGATGCAATTTTGCAAAAAAATATTACCAAAATAGTTAATAATTATGACATAAAACTTTAACAAAGTTATTTTTTAAATTTTAACATCTTGTAATGTAACAGTTATAATAGATATTATTTATTGCTTCTGTAAAGATAACGTTGGTTTAATTTAATTAAGAAAATAACTTTAACCCATTTCTTGGCAAAAATAATTTAACCACAAAAAAAATATTTATGGGCTATTTTAGCTTCAAAATAATCTTGTAGAGCAAGAAACATTAAATTTTTAAAAAAATTGTTAATTGTTTTGAAATTACAGATATGTCGACTGGAGGATACATTGCTAGGTTTACTTACAACACGCTCTTGTATCTTTCAGTTTACATTGCCTTGTTTTAGGCACTATAGAACGTGCATATTGAGAGATACAAAAAAAATTGTTATGGTTATTATATTTATTTGAAAAATAACAAAAATGTAATAATTTGTGATATTTTAATTGAATAATAATAAAATAAAAAACAAAATAATAAAAACCAAAAAATTTTTTCTTAAAATACAAATAATAACAAACAAGAATAAAAAAATAATAAAAAACAAAATAATTAAAAATAGTAATTCTAAAAAAAAACAAATAAAAAATTAAACATTTATATTTTTGACAACATAGTGTTGTTTGTGCTTTAGTTTTGTTTTGGCCTTCTTCACTGCCATTTTGATTTTAAAAAATACATATACTTGTATATTTAAAAAATGGTAATATGCATTATAGTATACAAAATATAGCATTTTGCTATTTTGGCAAAATATCCTGCAGAATTCAGACAAAGTTCTTTCTAATCTTGGCACTGTATCTTCCAAGATACATCAATATTTTATTACAAACCAAGTAGTGTATCTTGAAAGATACATATTTCTATGGCCGCCAAGCTAGCAGTGTGTACCACAGGATACATAATTTTCAAAGGGCCCAATTATGTTTTTTTTACGTTTAAAATTTCAATTTGTTAACGCAAACTTATTTGTTTGTGTATGTATTTGTCGTACTGAGTAAAAAATACGTTTCAAATTTATAGTAAATAAAAAAAAAATAAGAAAAAACTTATCAAAGGTACGTTCAGACAAGAGCTAGGCAGCCATGTTTGTCACTTCAACACAAAGATCGTTACAGAATTCTTATTTTACGGTTAATATTATTTTTAGCGCCATCATTTGATAACATACAAATGCCTTAAAGCATTTAGTTTGTTATTTTTGTACAAGATGGCGCAATTACTTTAAAAAAAAAAATTCCAATATGTATCTTATAAGATAGATACATCGTCAAGAAGAGGGTTTTAATAAAAGACAGAGAGCCCAAGTCTTAATGACAAGACAATTATCTATTAAAAAATGTAGTTATTTTATTGTAATACTCGTAATATTACTATTACAATGTCATATCTATAGATTTTATTTATTGATTTTAACAACTGATTCTATAGTACAATGCCGTAACATTACAAAATGTTAAAATTAATGTAACTACAATAATAACCGATTTGAAAAACGGTTTGAGCTTAGAATGCAACAATTTTTGTTAATGCGAGATGTAAATATTTTATATAAACTAATACATTTTGTAATGTTTTGTAATTTGTTTTAACAATTTTTTCTTAAGTTATAACACTGTAACAGTAGCATTACAAAATGTTACAAGAATATATTTATTAAGAGTTGTAATCGTCTTAACAAACAAACCTAACTTTAATAATAACTATTTGTTGTTAAAAATAGTGTTACACTATCAATGTTAACATTTTGTAGTGTTATTGTTACAATGTTTTCTTTACAGATATGATTTTTTTAATTTAACACTGTTACAGTAACATTACATACAAAATTTAATGAATACTTTTATAAGGTAGTAACCAATTAAAAAAAACGACTAGCTTTTGATTATAATAATTTTTTGTTATTAAATTTTAGGTTAGTTTTTAAATTTTAACATTTTGTAATGTTTTGTTATTTATTGTAACAATTGTCTCTAAAGATATAACACAATAACAGTAACATTACAAATTGTTGAAATTTAGAGAATTAATAATTTATTAATGCTGTAACCGCTTTAACTAACAAACAAAACTTTAGTAATACTATTTGTTGTTAAAAAAAGTGTTATTTTAACAATTTTAACATTTTGTTGTGTTATTGTCCTTTTTACAGATATGATTTATTTATTTTAACACTGTGTCACAGTAACATTCTGAAATTAAAAAAGCAAATGGTAATGTTAGGTGGATAGAACGAAATGACTTCTATAAGAAAAAGAGGTATGCGTGTGCAGAAATTAAAAGAATGAGAGAAGAAGAAAGAACAATAAAAGAAAAACTAAAACAAAAAAATGCTGACATAGATAGCCAGGAAAGAATTGAGAGTATAAATGAATTAAGATACAATTCAAAATATGCCCTGATTGTTACCATCGAACTGCCAAATATCTAAGTCAAATATAAAGTAAAAATAAAAAAATGATTGCGTGATACAGATGTGGGAATGAACAAAGGAAAAATAAATTTTGGAGAGAAAATTGGTAAAGAATGTGTGGATTATGTAGAAAAGAAAAGAAGACGATAGAGCATTGTTGATCAGTGTGTGTAGAGTTAAAAATGTGCGGATATGGAAGGATAAAAGTTCTAAACAAAAATGAAGAAGAAAAAGAATGGATGAAAGAAGTTACGTATGCTAGAAAACGATTGAATAAGAACTAAAATTTTCTGTTAAATTAACAAAATTGTAAAAAATAGTGTATAAACTTACAAATACGTAGGACTGTAAAGTCAATTAGACAATAATGACATTAAAACTAATAAAAACAATAAAATACTGTAATTCAACTCTCAAGATAAAATACAGTAACTCGCCAGAAAAACAAATTTGTCTAATTCTTTAAATTAAAACGTTGGAAGGTTTTAAAAATAGAACAAAAGTAGAGTTGGTTGAAATTTTTATGAGAGATGTATGACCCACATCATTTTAATTTCGTTTCGAAGCGTTGTGTCTTTAGGTAAAAACGAAATGGTCCTCTTTTAAAACAAACGGAGTTGGGTTGGGACTTATACAAATGATATTTTTTGTTGTAATTTATTACTGGGACCCTTATCATCGGCGCAGACAATATAAATTTCCGAATGAGCCAATATTGTATTCAGGAGAACGCAGTCCGTGAGGGCGTTACAATATATCTCATATTTATCGCAGTCGGACCGCGAGCTTCCATTGTAGCCGAAACGGTAATAACACTTTCCTATGCGCTTTGTACATTTTATTGGGTGGAGAGTCCTCTTGGTAGCGTACATTGTGTCACGACAATGGGATTACACATTCATAATCTACGAATGGTGAACGAGGATTTATAAAGCTATGCGAACACATCCGTTTCGATATCGTCTATGAGAAAATATTTATTATCAGCAATTCGCGCTCTATTGACTGCAGGTTAAATAGAAAAGTTAATCACACGTTTCGACGATTCCTTCCATTTGCTTTCATCAATACGCACGGATGCTCTTTCGAATACCAACAATACGAAAAACACACACTGGATTATTAACAATTTGATGGAACTGATCTTACATTCCAACCAGATTCACGCATCAATACATCGAATGCACAAACAACGAAAGTCAACAAAACTAATAATATAATAATAAAGCTCTTGTTAAATATACAGAGTGCTAAAAAAAGTGTAAGATATATAAGGAGATAATGCACTGTGCACAAAAAGTTAGGGTTAATGTAAAATTTAAACAAAAGTTGTTTAAATTACGATTTATTTATTATTTTTGGATTGCAGCACAATTTTTATTTTTGATTTCTAGTGACTTTAGAAAATTTAGTAACTTTTAAGCAAAACATAGAAAAACGAAAAATTTTGTCTAAAACTGAAGGCAACAGAGCTGCTAGAATGTTGCAGGCCGTACTCAATCAAATGTAGCTCACATCTTTAGAGTGAGTCAAAGTATTGTAAGTCAGTTATGAAATCGATACCTAAAGACAGGATCTGTTTGACAATTATCTAGAAGAGAAAGACCTCGGTCTACAATCTGAAATCAAAACCATTATATGCGCATAGTGGTAAGAAGAAACTTAGCAATTTATGTATCGGCAGCAAGTAATGCTCTTGATGCTGCGAATGAAAAAGATTAAGCGTCTAAACCATTTAAAATCGATTTTGAGAATTCGGGTTGAGAAGTCATCTACCATATCAAGGTCTTCGATTATCACACCAAGACCAAGCGACACGTGTGAGATGGGTCACCCAATATCAACAAAATTGTGATCTGAAATGGAACTCGGTTTTGTTTGTTGACAAATCCAGATTGAGCCTCGGAAGTGACAGTAGACGTATTCGATTATGGAGAATAGCTGGTAAACAATTTATCCGACAAACCGTTTCATTTCAAGGAGAGTCAATTATGGTATCAAAAGTAAATCTGTCAACGCGATTGGCATTATAAACAACATTGTTGTCAATTTTGAAGCTGCTACTGGTCAAAATTTTGTTTATATTGACAATAATTGTCGGCTTTACCGTATCGCAAAAGGGTTTAAAGCACTTGATTTCTACAGATGAATAGAATAGAGCATGTATGGGATCTTCTTGGAAGAGCATTACATTTGTTTAGATTTTAATTTGCAAACGTGAGAGAGCTTACGCAGCTTTTACTCATTCTATGGTTGCAAATTCTACAGAATAAATTGAATAAATTGATATTCTCATAACTTGCTACTGACATTAAAAGTATAGTTTCTCTTTTATGCACCAGAAATTTATTTTTTATTTTTATTATTTATAGACCTAATTTTGAATTTATGTTTAAGAAGCTATTTATTTTGCAATTATTTATTACTTGTTTATTATGTACAAATAAACAAAAGGAGCATCTAAAAAACAATAAAAAAGAGTTTTAAAAGTTGTTCAAAATGCCCTTTTTTTATTTCCAAGCAGGAATGAAGTTTTTTTCTGAAGAATATTTATTTGAACATTTTCGAATAAAACACTTGTTTTGGTCTGATTGTTGTCATTTTTGCTTTAATTTTTTGTTGCAACTTTTTGAGGCTATTTACAGGAGTATTCACAGACTAATGTTTTAAATATCTCTAAAGAAAATGATCTAGAGAACTTAAATTAAGCGATCTTGAGATTATAAAGCAGGTTCGTCTCTTCCTACCCATCTAGGTAGAAACGTTTGGTGTAAATGCTTTCTAACGGCAATAATAAAATGAGCTAAAGCACCATTATGCTGAAATCACATTTGTTGTCTTTAGTTTAAAGAAATGTCGTTCAAAAGATTATACATTGTGTTTTGCATAAAATAATAAGATCTAAGAATCTGTCACCTACAATGCCTATCTAAATGTTTAATAAAAAACGTACCTGAAAAACTTCCCATCTTGGCAGCAATCCTATTAGCACGACTATACTTAAAATGCATGCCGGCTAATTTTGCGTTAGAGTAAACATAAAAAATAGCAAACAAAAAACAAATCTTAAATTTTAAATATTTATTTACTTTTTGTTTATCATCAGTTTACTCTGATAAAAATTGTAATTTTTTGTAAAATAAAAAAGAGTAAAAAAAGTAAATTTCTATATTTCTCAAACCGTTGCTTTGCGAAATCATGTTTATTAAAATTTTTTTGCTAATTGTGTTTTATACTACTATTTTCTTAAATATTCTAAAATTTTTTTAACACTCTGTATTAAATAATAGTATCATAAAGCTTTGATTTATCTGGCTAGGTTATTGATAAAACTTTAGGATGATAGGGCTGACTAGTGATGGTACAAAGCTTGAATAGTGTTTTTTCTTTGATTTGGTTTGCTTCCAACTAGGTAGCTGTTTATACAATAGCGTCAAAGCTCCTTTAGCACATTGTATCGTGAAGTGGCATTTCATTAACGACTATTTCAGGTCTGGTCTGCGACCGCATTTGGTTGCATTTACGACTGCTTCCACATGGTATTGCTTTGCGAGATAAGTGACTGCAGCAAACCACTTCATGTCGGTATAAACCAGGTATGTATCCGGAATCGAAAGAGCTTTCAAGCTGAAGCTTGAACATACAACAAAGAAAGCTTTTCCACATTGAGAAACCAATATATTAAAATATCCAGTCTGAAAACTTCCAACAGTGTTATTCACAAGTATTGCTCGAAATTTCCACGACCGTATTGTAAGTTCTTGAAGAGGGGCGCATTTGTAAAGAAATTTTTTTGAAAAAACTAGTTTTGTTACTTTGATGTAAAATTATTCGAATTCTGGATTGCGTAGAAATTATATATTAGGTTAGAATTTGAAACTGGATTGCTGAGAGGAATTTAATAAAGTGATGAAAACCTGAAGCAGTATATAAGTCAGAAATGTAGCAGCGGAAATGATAAATGAAGACAATTTCATGTGGGGGCGTGTAAAATACTCATGCCTAATTTAAACCTCGCACAGTAACACCGAATTAACTAACAATTTACTGTTTTCCATTTAAATTAACGCTCGATATTTTTAACTAAACTCCGAATTAAAACAACTTACTTCTATACAAATGTTATCTCATTTCGCGCACGTACTCGACAACATTCAAACATCTCCAGTTCAGATTCTGAAAGAAATACCTGAAGTTCAATTTACACTTAAAAAGAGGAACAGATAAGAGCGTTGCGCCTTTTATCCGGAGCGACGAGCGATGTTTCGTATCAATCAAAGGGACAGAACAGGGCTTAAAGCCCGAAATGAGGAAGTGTGTGTGTCACTAGGGGACGCCACCGACCTTTTTATATTGGCACCGGAACGTGTCCTTAATATTGTAAAGCTTTATGTACAATGTTACCCTCAAATTACTTTACACTGATGATGCGCTCGTTTTCTGCCCCCACACAAATTTCCTACACGCCATAATCATCATTGGACACGATTTTTACGCATTCTAAAGGCTCTACTAAAATATGCATTATCCCACTTTTCTCAACGGTTGTCACAACTACTAGCTTACTAAATTCAAAAAATGTAAGCAGGTATACAGTGTTGTTAAGTAATTAATTACAAGTAATTGAAAAATAATTAAATTACTTTTATTGTAATTGAAGCAGTAACTAATTACTTGTTCTTCAATTGTATTTTATTTGTAATTTAATTACTTGTTTTGTTACAATTACAATTACTATTTACAATTACATTTGCACAATTACATTCTTTAAAAGTTTAGATTCTGTTTTAACAGTTCTTCGCCAGATGTCTCAACATGCATACATTGTCTATAGCTCCCCATCCTTTTCTGAACCCTGCCTGACCGTCTGGTAACATACTTTTTTCGTTCATTTCTTTTCTCAATATTTCCTCTAGAACAATCGCATATATTTTGTAGGTCGTACTAAGTAAGGATATACCACTGTAGTTTTCAGTTTGGTCTATAACCCCTTTTTTATGAATTGGTATAATTAACTCTTTTCTCTACTCTATAGGAAAGCCTCCTCGCATCCACACTGCATTTAGCACTTTCCATACCCTTTTCCATAGCTTTTTTGTATCAAAAAACAGCGCTTTATTTGGATTTTTTTTTCTTCCGGGTGCTTTTTTTATCCTAAACATTTGTTTCTCAATTTTCTTTTTAGAAAAATTGTTTATTTCTATTTAAAATTCTTTATGTTTTGACAAGATACTTTTATTGTTACTTTTACCTAAAACCTCCATGAAGTGTTCTCTTCATTTATCTATACTTGTATTTTTACTTATTTTGTCTTTTCTTTTTTTTCTTTGTTTATAAATTTTCATACTTTTGCTTCTGTTTTTATTTTATTTTTTCTCTCTTTGTTGTATTATTTTCTTTTTACATTTTGCTTTGTACTTTTTTTTTGTTTGTAGATACTCTGCTTTTGTAGCTTTTTCTTTTTTCCATTTCTTAATTTTACAGCAAGCTTTTTGCTTTAGTTTGCTAGACTTTTTATACCTTCATTTTTTTTTCTTGTTTCTAGATATATATTTTTTTGTCTATTGCTACTTTTATTTTACTAATTAGGTCTTTATACATACTATCAATGTCCAAACCTCGGAAGTTTTCTTTATTTATTTGTTGTCCGTATTTTTTAATTGTATCTTTGTCTTATTATGTTCTTACTTAAAATTAATTTTTCTCTTTTTTCTTCTTGGTTTTATCGCTTTTTCGGGTTTTTAAATTGTGATTTCTAGATGCATGTGCTCAGTTTATTTTTTGAAAAGTTTTGAATAATCGGTTGTTGTGAAGACTTAGATATTAACAGTTTATGTTCTTTATGTGCCGCTACGTTAAAAAGCAACTTTTAATACTAATTTAAAGGTTTTGATATGGTGTTTGTTCCTAGCTTTGTAAGACGTCTATAACTAAAGTTTTTTTTTAGATTATTAAATTTAAAATTTTTATTGCAGCTCACTTTTAGTTTTTCTACTGGGTCAAAAACAAATATGTTGTTTTAATTTTTTTGCTTTTTATGTGCTAATGGTTCGTCTAGAAAAAGTTTTTTTTTAGAAAATTGACTAAGAAATTTTTAACATTGCTGATTTTACTACTCCAAATTTTGTGTGCTAACTATTATTTTAAGTTTTGGTATACTAGGTCAAGACAAGCAATTACTTTTACGAAATAAGAGTCAAGCTCCTGAAATATTATTTTGAAACTGAGATTAGTTTATTTCAAGAAATTGTAACAGAACCTGCAATATAATATCAAGTTTCTCTATTATTGTTTAGAAAGACAATAATTACAGAATGTAGCCGTGAGCTGTTCCTGTACGTTGTTATTTAGATTCCTCATGATTATGAAGCTTGTTAATAGACTCCAATATCTCGTGTTTAATTTTTATCAATTGCAAGCATCAAAAACAGTCTTCGATATATAACCGGCAAGTGGAAAAGCAAACCACAAGCAACAAAAGCAGCAATCTTGAAAAACAACCGATATCGTCTCATTCCTCATCGGCAGTCTAGGGACACTTGTGTTCGACTGTTGTCTGCAGTGTGGTATTCCAACTCACGTACAAGAAACATGACGCAATAAAGATGAGTGGGCGAGCTCTGGGAGAGTAATGCGAGCTGACAGCGACAGCTAGCTGAACTCTTAAACGGGAATCTGGGGCGCAGACATTTGACTCTTCATCCGCTTTAGGATAAAAGGCTATAACTGACCATGGATGTTGGTTGCTTGTGCGTGTCTATGGGATGTGCGTGATTTGGACTCGAAGTCAAAAGGCATTTGTATCTAAGAAAATAGAAATGAAACAATTTTGGTGGATGCGCCGGGAAAGTCAGTTATTTTCTATGTGAACATAGTTTAATAAACTAAGTTTACGCTAAGTAGATCACCTCTTTGAGCTTGTTTTGTTTGAAGCTAAATTGTCGCAATTTAATTTCTGCCAAAATATGAATCAATCAAGGCAAGTCTGGGATAAATTCTACATCTAAGACACCACATTTTATCGTTATGGCCGAATAAAAATAAAGTAGCACGATGTACAATCTGCGGAGTTTAAAAGTCGCTGTCCTAAATTCCAATCTGCTCTGATAAATCCCGAGATATTTGAGAGTTCACAATGGCCGACCTTCGTAATCCTATCAAGCATCATGACATCACTTATGGCCGAGGCGCCGACTCCCGTTTACTTTCAGGATTCAGTTTTTGCAAATTTGGCGAATTAGAGAAAAATCAGCCGACGGCTACCACTGTTTAGGTTCTTTGCGAGATTGTAATCTACATAATGGCATTTTAATGTAATTTAAGAAAAAAGTTTTGCGTTCATGAGAGGTTCGGCATCAGACTATATCAACAGTCTACAAAGATTTACATTCGGTGAAAATCAAATTTGTTACTTTTGCTTAAAAAAATTGATTGAAATTACAAATAAAAAACTGTTGATTTCTACATAATTTATTATTTGTGGAATTCTACCTTCAAATTGTATTAAACAGAAAATTGTTGGTAAATGACTAAGTTTCTTATTTTAGCTTTCTTTAAATCTTCTTTGTTTTTATTATTTTTAAAATAATAAATATATTTTTCTAAAATTGTATTTTTTGTTAAACGATAAGTACTAATAAGTGATAAAAAATCATTTTGCCATACTAGAGATACTTCAAATCTACGGGTCATTTTCAAATTGAGTGATTATACCTCTGATAAAAAATTTGATTCGTTATGTTTGCTTTGAAAATCGTAATTAAGTTTACAAAAATAAAAAGCTGTTTACTTATACATAATTTATTTAAACTTAAAAGAAATACGATACAACCAAATTTTTTCTCTTGCTCAGTCATGCAAAGGTTCTCCGGTTTCAAAGCTTTTTGTCTACCTGTAAACAAAAAGTAATTAAATCAAGCTTATTAACAAAAAATTAACTTACGTGTTTAATGAATTTTTCAACAATTTTTTCAAGCAAAACTTTCTCAAATCGGTTTCTCTTTCAGACGGTGCTTGTTTAATCGTTTCACTTTCTTGCACTCCTTTATTCAATTTGAAATTTTCTTTGACGACAACAATCATCTTCATTGCCAAAAACTTGACATGGTCTTGTGGTAAATGCGGGTATTTTTGCCGAATATTCTTCATTGCTTGTTCCAAAAACACAGAGTAATTATTTCTGACACAATTATCAACGTCTTGGTCAAAATTTCTATGCGAATTCATTTTGTCCGAAAATCGCGTGAACAATGGCTTAAGTCTTGTGGAAACTTGTCTTTTATACCTGACTTACCTGTTTCAGCCAATCAGGTTTATACTGAAAAGTTTAGTCGTCAAAAGAGTGAGAGTAAAATTGCAGTTTTCCAAATATTAAAATTTTTAAAAGCAATTTATTGTAATCACAAAAATAACTCAAGTTTATCTTTAATTGATTTTTTATTACAAGTCCTGAAAAATTTATTAAGGAGGTTGTGTTAGTTGGGTAATAAATAACGTTAATGTGTGTATTTTGCCCTAGCTCAAGGAATTTGCGTGGCATAAAAACAAACCCTGCAATGAATTATTTAAAAGTAAAGACATGCGACTGAAATTGCATTATAACGTTAGAAAATAACTTTCAAACAAAGAATCAAGAGATAAAATCAAATTACACAACATTCAATGTCGGAAAAATTATCACCGACTATTGAAAATATATTTCAGTGTATATTTTTTCAGCTGAAAAAACTTGCAGTCTGTAGACCCCTTCATCAATCAAACAGACACACAATATACGAGGGTAGAAACTTTTCCGTCATAACATTCTTTTTTATTTCAGTTTAAATCGACTAATGCTCGACATCTTTTTTCAGCCAAACGACTGAAATTTGATAAACTAGCACACAAAAATGTTTTTTTTCTCAGATCTATAATAAAAAGACTTTTATTCTTAAGATGCTTAATTGTTATTAAATTTGCCTTGGAATCTGCTGATAAAGAAGCCGGGGTTTTTGAATGTCCAGTACAAAGGGAAAAAGCTAGCAATTTCAAGAATGCAGTAATGCTTTCAATCACTTTTTCAAAGATTTTATTAGTGAGCAATAGACATTTGTTTCACAAGTATTTGATAAAAAAAAACGTTGATAAATGTAGGATGAGCAAAAAGCGTTTTGTTTTTGATAATTCTAGAGATACTTTCTAAAAGAGTAGCAAAAATTTTCAGCATATTGTTTAGTTTGTTTTCTAACTTAAATATATTTATAGGCTGTCATTATAAAAACGTTATTACTGAACTATCTATCAGAAAGATTTTGTTCGGAGCTACACGGATTGGAAACTCTCTTTTTTTTCGTTATAGTTTTTTTAATTTTAATTGTTATTAGTGATGGTAAAAACTGTTATCGTTTATTGACAGTTACAACGTATTACTGTTAAATAACAGCCAACTAATAACAGCTATCTTTAACTGGTACTTTTAAACTGTTATTTAAAAATTAGTTTTATAGATTTAATGACAGCTCATGCTTAAATACAAATAGAAAAAAGTAATTGTTTATAATTTAAGTGTTATTTTGTTACCGCTTTTACAATATAGTTAAAATAACAAAAAATCAGTAAATAAAAGCTTCCAACGTACTTTATTTTTGATCTTTAATAAGACTTGTTAATTGCTTGTAATAATAGTTATTGTTAAAAGAGCAGTTATTTTAACAAAAATAATCGTTTTTAGCATATAATGGTTTAGACTAAAAATAACTGTTATTTTTTATGTAAGGTAACAGTTTGTTTCTGTTATTTATAAATAATAGTTATATAAATATAAATATAAAATATAAAAAATATATAAATAGTTATATAAATACAAAAACAAATAAAAATAAAAAGTTATCACTAATTGTACTATATAATAGTGCATGCAGTGCGACAAAGCGTTTTTTCTGCACTCATTACTTTTTTATATTAGAATGTCCACTGTTGGGAATAAATATATGAAACGATAATGGCAGGTAGCTTAGCTTTACGTCCTGCCCTCTAATAAAACAGCAAGTCCGCCTCGTAAAAACACGTTTATGAAACTATCTCATATAGAGTTATGTAATAAAAAGCGTCTTTTTGAAATTTTAAAGACGTCTTTTGTTTAATTCCGTTGTAGGTTTTTTTCAGGGTGGCGACCTCGTCGCTTTTTGTCATTTTTACGGTCAGCCAGTTTATGGTGCGAGATGATAGCGTTAGTAACGGCTTTATGAACAGCACAGCCTCTCCCTTATCTCTTATCACGGAGTCTGCTGGGATTGCGCTTAGTAGTTTGCAGCTCATACGCAACACGACATTGCCCATAATGAAGCCGTTTAGGATTTACACTTATTTAAAACGGTGCAGAGCAATTCGAAAACTTTAGGTTTGTGGAGAGAGTAATGGCCAGGAATTATCGTGTTACATTCTGCTTAGTCGTAAAATTTAACTTTTGAGAAAAAAGAAAGTAATAGATTATCTCGTGGACATTATACATGACTAATCCTGTCGTGTACTAATTGAAAATTGGTTCCCTGTGGTGAGGGTGAAAGTGGGTTTTACTTGGTATCCTACTGTGATCAATAACTCCTGCATAAAGCTGACAGAATATAAAACTTTCTAATGCCACGGCTTTATCTCGTTTAGAAAATAATATCTTCTGTCATTATGCATTTATGGATGGTTTTACAAGATTATTTTAAAACTGCCTGCTTTCCAAATTTTCTATAAAAATGTAATAGCAATTTATCTGAATTTATCAGCAAGACACTTGTATCTCTCTTTTATTTTATGTTTAATAAAACTACATTATAAAAATGCTTTTTATAGACGAAAAAAGCACAGAATTGCCCTTGTAGTTAAAGTATATTACTCACCCAAATGTTTAAAGCAAAAAGTAAAAACTAAAATTAAAAGAGAAACCACAAATAGATATTATGTGTTTTAACTCTTGTACAAGTATCACAAACTAAAAAAAAATACAAAAAAATTGTGTAAAAATAAATCGCAGTCATTGTTTTATTATTTTGAAATAACTAAAACTAAGTGTCGTTAAGCAAATTTGCCGAACTCAGCGGAGGCAATAATTAAAACACATTTGCATAGTTTTCTGTTTTATACTTTTATGTAGTTCGTTTTTCATCATTATTATTTTAAAAAATATTACTTTAAAAACATTCTGTATTTTATTTTTAAATAAGAATAAATAAATATATAAACGTAAAAAAATCTTTTTATTTGCGCCGCAAAGATAAGTATTTTTAAAGACAACATTTAATTGGTTAAATTCCAGGATTTTCTTTGTGCAATAGAAGCTCATTTTTGGATTTTTACTGTTTGTTATAATAAAGTTTGCTATTTGTAACAATATTTAAAAAATTGCTTCTTTTGTGACATTTAAAAAAAATATTTTTTGCTTAATAATTTTGTTGGTGTTTAGTTATTAAGAAAAATTTGACTGTGCTTATTTTTCGATTAGTCACAAGGACAGCATTCGAGCTCTCCTTCTTCTCCTGCTTTGACCTCCTTACAGCTCTCGTCTTCAACGATTTTACAATAAAGTTGGTGCGACCAATTCCTGACAGTAGCCGGAAATCCGGCAATCGCCGAAAAAGAGTTGATGACAATTTTGTTCCACTTTTGCTGTAGCTTGTAAGCGTTACTTTCTGTATCAATCGGAAACTTGTCACAACAATAAGGATCCTTCTCGAACATCTAAAATAAAACATTTAAAATCTATTACTACGTTATGAAGCTTTCTGATTAGGTTTAATTGTTTGACTATAATTTTGTTTAAATAGCATTTAAGACATTTTCACGGATGAATAGCGTAATGACTCGACTGAAGGGAATTGTAACGAAGGGCGCGACGTTTGTCTCCGTCGTAATGGAAAACTACTTAGAACTCTTGAGATCGTAACTCACTGAAACGTCACTGCATTTCTGACGGATTGCAAACTTGCAGAGACAGTTGTTGCGGAAGCTCTATGGGAATTGTTTGTTGTTGGTCGGACGCTAGAACGCTTTTCTTGCTTTCATACCGCACTATAATTCTCCGACAACACTCACACAGGACTGCTTTATTGCATACCTTGGACCAAGCTTAATTGCCAATTTACACATTTAAATTTTAATTAATCTAAGCAAATAACGACCCACATCAAACACCAATACCCAGTGACCAAACAAAACCAACTTATTCAATATCACTTTAAATCAAAATTGGTGGATGCGCCGGGCTAATTTTTTAAAATCAAACCTAAAATAGTCTTGAATCATAAGACAATACATTTTTAAACTTTGCACTTAAGAAGATTTAGTCAGATAACATCTCATATCAAACATATAATCTATCGTTACCAAACTACCTAGACTATTCTATGTTATACTGGAGCAAAATAGATAGATGCGCCGGGCTAATTTGTTTTTAAATTAGATTTAAAATTGTTTAGATTTAAGCAACTGAAGAAATCGAAGCAAATTACGACTTACATGAAACACCAATGCACAGTGACCAAACAAAACCAACTTTTTCAATGTTACAATAAAGCAAAATTGGTGGATGCGCCGGGTTACTTTTATTTAAAATTGAACTTCAAATAGTTTTTAAGCATAATATGGTCTTTTATGTAATTCTGCAACTAACAAATTTTGCTTACGTTGAATAGTTCCAATTCCGCTTTGCATGCCGAAGATAAAGGTCTTTCTTTCGGCGGTTCAACAAGGCTGGGCACAATGAAGTTGCAAACGCACTTGTAGAGGTCTCCAGTGGTCTCCGAGTCTCCCCAAATTCCCATATCATAAGTAACATAAACGGCCCCTAAAGCCGCTAAACTTTTAGCGCCCAGTCCTATCAGTCTTGCCAAGCGTTGTAGTAAAGTAGGGCGTGGGATTTTCGGTGGGCAAGGACAAGGAGGCGGTGCACACATCTTTTTAAGTTCTGCTCCCGTACATATTTTAATTCTCTTGACTTGAGGGCTGGATATAGCTGAAATAAAAAGGCGGTAATAAAGAAGCTTTTAATTACGCGCTTAAATAAGTCGATTCTGGTTTGCAGCCACATAAATTTTAGTCGTAAAAATTAAATTTTAATTAATTCAGCGAAACTGTACTTTACAATGTTTTAAATGTCTTATTACGCATGAAGAGATACGATTATTCATAATTATACTTGAGTTTTCCGAGTTAGTGAGTAAATGAATTCTTACGAGGTACGTAGGTTTTCGGCTGAGGTTTGCAAGATGCTCCCTTTTCGCGTTCGTATACTAGCAAATTTGTCTTTTTGGCGCAAGTTTGTTGGGTAGATTCAGGGCAAACACGAGATTTAGACATGATGAAAAAAACGAGTGGGATTTTGACAGTTGTGTGTCATTACTAAAACAAAAAAAAATCACACGAGCAACCTCTTAAATATTGATATCAATTTACGAAATGTAAACTGATGTATTGTTTGAGAAAACGTCAACGACCTGAGAAACGTTCGATGGAAATTTCTAGCTATAAGTTAGAGATAGATTCAATAAAAGAAAAAATATTTCATCTCGGGTGTACATGCTGGGAATTTATTCTGATTCTTGATGGTGCGGTATTTCATGAGCAATCACTCATCCTCTGACGGTTCGAGGACGCATAAAAGGACTAGGGGACGACACGAGTGTGACACGATGTTATACTGTATAAATAACGTAATGATTTTACCACGATCAAATTTCTTCCCTTTTTTAAGGCGGCTTGCACTGACGATAAATTCAACAATAGTTGCTGACTTTGAACAACTTGGAAGAGTTTGTTGAACGGCTTTGTGCATTTGAACAGCTTTCTATGGGAAATTGCGAGGATTCAAGCGACCAAACTCAACGAAAAGTTGCACAATCATAAAATAAATGTAAAAAAAATAAAAAAAAATTAAAACTGGTTGAAAATCTTATTTTATAACCATATATTTGGCACAAAATACAAGATTTGAAAATTATAAATTTTTTGTTAAAAAAATTGATATTTAAGAAAGCTGCTTAATATGTAATTTTAGTTGCATATGATTCGTCGTCATTAGCGAATAACCTTGTTTATACAGAATGTTTGAAAACAACGTATTCTGTATTTTCTGAATAACTAAAGCTTTTTATGTATTGTGGTTACTGAAATCCTTTCAGTTTTTGTGAAACAATAGTGTATGAGATAAACTGGGATAGTTATAGTAGGACAGAATTTTCTTGTAAAGACTCAATCAGGCGTGTTTATACTGTACTGTTGGTACACGAGACAACACGCACGCATACATTGTTTGCTGATTAATTCCGGCAATTAGAGCTAGTGGGTATGCTGATGCTGTAAGTACATGATATTGATTAGTATTGATGGGCCTTGTTGCCGCTAAATTGATTATGGCCTTTTGAAAAACAGCTGTAAATAACCGATCGCACAAACCAAATAATTCCCAGTTGCAGTTTTAACAGGTGCCAAACGAATAGTGTTAATAGGACAAAGTGTTCATTCCATCGAAAAATTAGCATTGATGAAATGTATCGGAACGAATTCAACATCAACAAATCGTAACTGCAAACACACAAATCTGCTGCCAACAAATTTTCAGCATAAATTTACGAGGCCGTTTGTGATTTTATCTGTGTCAGTTCTGACGAAATTACAACAAAATTTTTGAAGGGAGAGAGAAATTAATGGGATTTTTCTGTTTAGAATTAAATGGTTTTTGGTTATATAAAGTTTTGTATAACAAGATTAACACTCGCATCCATCCGCTGAAACAAAACCAATAAAACTAGCGGTATTTTGTAATAGTAGGAACGTAAAGCTACATTTGCTGTTTCATTAGCAGTTTGAAGTAGATTGCACGGTAATTGACCAATGAAAGTTACATCTGCTACCAGTGTAATAACTTTAAAAGCACGGGAATCAATACAACACTTGAAAAATGATTCAAATAATAAAAAAATACAGTATCTGGAGAAACTGCACAAAAGATTATAAATCAATTCGAGTCGTGTACATTCCTAGAATAAATGGTGCTATTATAAGCATTTTCATAATAATATTGTTGATCATTAAAGCCGTATTTTATAAATGTAAAAGTAAAAATGTATTATTTATTAACGTAAAAAATAAATAACTATTATTTATTTATTTTTGTAATAACTAACTAAATGAGATTTTTTGGTTATAGGGTTTTATTCTCACATGGTCCAAATATATTTAGTTACCAATAATAAAGTGTCAGTGTAATTAAAACTATCAAATTTTCAAAATCAATGCATTTCCTAAAGTAAGAAAATCGACGCTAACCAGAGCTACAAAGCAACATAATTTAACAAAATTTAAAGAAATCGCTGCGGGAAAAATACTAAATTCAAAATTATAGCATCGATTCCAAAAAATTAAAAAAATATGAACAAAAGGTTAGAAAACGTAAAACCAACAGTTGAAGAAGGAAGTAATAACAAAAATAAAAATTTTATAACTTTATTTTCAAAAAAGACTTTAAAAAAAATTGGTATTATCAGAAAGAAAAAAACATTTTGCGCTAGACGATCTACTTATTTATGCAAAAAACGACTTGAAATTTACTGACGGGCGAACAATTCTATACAAAATTTTTAAATTCGTGGGCTATAAATACAAAATTGTTAACAACCGCAAACTGCTTTGTGAACAAAAGCATATCTTACCTCTTAAAATCAAGTTTTTAAGAAAATATCTGCAATACAAGGAACAAGACGTAACTTTTATTTATTTGGACGAAACCTGGATTTATAGAAACTGAACTGCAGCTAGACAATGGACAAATAAATTTGAGAACAAACATACATTACCTATCAAAAAACAACCAGAAAAACGCTATACGATTTTACATGCAAGATCAAAATTTGATTTTTTATATGGATGTAGCTTGCTTTTAGACTTTAATAAAAATGACGTAGATTATCACAAAACCATGAATAGACAACTTTTTAAGACTTGGACATTAAATCAGCTAATTCCTGCACTTGCTAAAATTCAAAGTAAATGCGTGGTGGTTATGGATAATGCACTCTACCATTTGATGTTTGTTGATAAACCACCACCATTTGCATCTAGAAAAAATAAGATGCAAAATTGCTTGGTTTATTGTAACAAACAATTTGACCCACATATGAATAAAACGCAGTTGTTTCTTCTAATCAAAATTTTTGGCTCAAGAGTACTTGGTTATGACGTTCTTAGGTCGCCTCTATACCACTGCCAATACAACCTTATAGAATTGGTTTGGGGGCAAACCAGGACTTATATTATAACAAAAACATTGACTCCATAAAAGACATTGACAAAGTTTTAAAATTATGGCGTAAAGGAGTTCAAAAATGTACACACCAGATTTGGCAAAACAATTTAAGCACTGTAAAAAAATTAGATCAGAGAATTGAGCAAAATTAAGAGAAAATTTCAACATTAATAATAATAATAATAATATTAAAGGTCTTTATTGTGCAAATAAAAAAAAAGATACATCAAGTACATCTTACATAAGCAAAATCTGCATAAAAGCCGAAGATCAGGTGGATGTGTGGTTGCAGAAGCAACCACATACCCTCTGTTTTTCATCTTAAGCTTATTATTATTATAAATATGGCAAAAGATTCGGACTCAGAACTTACAAGTAGTGACAGTGACGAGAACTAGTAAATTTAAAATAAAGTATAAAAGACAAATGTGCTTTTATATTTTGTGTTTGTTGCTTTCATCTAGAACTTTTCTCTCTTCAGTTTAATTTCATTAAGTTTATCTCATGAGCTACTTTTAATTAACCAAAAAAATTTTAAAAAAATTATTCATAAACAACAAAATCCAAAATATTAAATGTAAGTTGCACTAATTTAATCAAGAGAAAAATCTGACAACTAAACTAATTTTTTGCGCGATTGGTTGTTTTTATAAGTTTACTGTGCCTGTTTCCACGACCGTAGGTTGCTGTTACTGGTTGCTACGTGTAACAAAACGGTACGTAATTCACTTACCGTTCAGTGAACGGTAAGTAATTAAATCTAAAAAAAACAATTTTGCGATTTATTTATTAAAATTAAATGTACAATTATTATAATTAATAGTAGTAATACCACTCGCATTTGAGTTTCTAGTGTTAATAGACAAACTTTCCGACGTAGAAGTCCCAGGTTGTTGTAATAGTCCACCAACATCGCTGTGTAAAATTTTATGAGCAAATTCAATTTTGTTTTGGGGGGAATCTTCCACGTAACTCTCGGCCACCGTTGATGAACGCCACCCACCATGTCTTTTTAGTCCCAACACATCAACTCTGTTATTTGCTAAAAGTGTAGCCGATGTGCGTCGAAACGAGTGTCCAGTAAAACCTTCAGGGGTTTGCAACTTTAAATACTTTGCAATTTTTGACGGCCAGCCTCCAATTGTGCTTTTTCCTGTGACTTGCCTAGTGCATTTGCCATTTCGATAGTTCAGAAATAAATGATCTGACGTTGGGTTGCTTGGTCGAATTCTTATGTATTTTTGAAGTATTTCCAAATAATGAACTGCTTCATTTCCTTTATTAATAACTGTGAACGTTCGCTGAATATTCGATTTTGTATTTGGAATATTTACTATAAACATTTCTTCACGTTCTTCTATGTCACTCATTTTAATATTGTACAATTCCTCTTGTCTACAAGCGCCCGATACTCCCAATATCATTGCTACCTGCAAATATATTGTTTCTTTAGAACTCAGATGTACCACCTCATCATCACAACATACCTTTTGAATTAAAAATTGTTCGTCTGGTACTTCATTCAAGAATTTTTCCATGTCTTCTTTGGTAAAAATTTTAGCCTTCTTAGGCCGATATTCAATATTTTTTCTCTTAAGATAAGCAATTAATGTAGCAAACTTAGAAATATCGATAGCATCATGGAGAAAAATTGTACTCTTCAGCATAGAATACTCCGCCCATAAATTGCCTGGGGCCTTCAAGTGTCCACTTCTCACCACAAAATACGCTAACAAGCTCTTTTCATTTACAGAAATCTTCTTTGCTTCACGCCATTTCTTAAACAACTTGTGTGGCTGTTTATATCGAGCTTTAGGTTTTTCTGGAATTATTGCCGAACATCCTTCTTGCCAAGTGTCCTCTAAATCATCCATTAGATCATCACTATTGCTCATATTTGCTTCGAAAACGGAACCACAAAGCAGAACTATGTAGGAATGATTGTATCAAAAAGACAATTTTACTTGTTTGGAACAAAACCATAGCAACCATGGAACAGCCACCCATAGTTTTCAGTTTCAATCTTCCCGATTATCACAAATGTATTGATATAAATTATTATTATTATTATTATAGAAACTCCAATCGCGCAAAAAACGTTATAAGCATGTCGAACGTTAAGGATTACCGTTCTCAGACAATAATTGAAGTCGTCGCTTCGCTCCTCCTCCAAACAATTGTCTTCGAACGGTAAGTATTCCTTACCGTTCTCCATACTTAATATACTATTATTTGTCAATACCGTAGTCAAAACAATTTTAGGCAAATTAATCTAACTTAGTAAAGCTTAAATTTTCGATATTTGGTTGCTAGTAAGACACGATCACAACACAACAGTTACTAAATCTGGTAACTTTAGTTACTCATTACAAAATTTAATAAATTTTAGTTGAGAGTTAAAATTGTAACATAATATGTAACATTATATACAATCTTTTATTATTTATTAGGTATCTAACATTATATCAATCTTTTATTAGGTAATCTTTTATTGACCACATTAATAAACAATTTGTTCTTGCTGTAACAATTCTTTTAAATCAAAAACACTACATTTTCATGAGATAAAAAAACACTAGATTTAGTGACAAAACCACTAGATTGCCAATTCTGGTTTAAGTTCCACAGTCTTATTAAATGGGAAAATTAACTTTGTACTGTCGTCCTCTCTAAATTTGGAAAAATGACTTAAGCTATAAATCTTACAACAAAGGTGCTTGGAGCCGAAGTTAAGTTGCCCGCAATAAAGTTTACAATAAGTATTTTTCTGGTTATTGAAACAGATCTGGTCTTTGCCGGTGTGCCGCAGGTATAAAGTAAGGGTGCACTTTATTGTGGGCGACTTAACTTCGATCCTAAGCCCTTTTGTTGTAAGATTTATACTTAAGTCATTTTTCCAAATGTGGGGAGGACGACAGTACTGTCGGCCCAGGGTCGAATGGCCACTTTGACTTAAATCGTAAATCTTTACATAATAACCTCCCCCTGCGGTGCTAATTGCAGTTATCATGTACTTAAGTTGGGCTGGGGGTTTTTACGATTGTGCCCCAGGTAGATTCCAGGTGTTTCTCATTTAAGTAAATAAGAGATAATGGAAAGTTTATTTTTTTTCGAAATTTTGTTTTGATGATAATAGACTAATTAGACAGCGGGTAATAATTATCAAAATTTGTTAGCGTTAATTCGATTTGTAGAGATTGATTTATACCAATTATTAATCGACAAAATTGGTTTCTAAATCACAACAAATTATTTAAAAACAAAAAGCGCATGAAATATTTTTTAATGTTTCTACTTTGATGTAACAACAGTCAGTTTGAAAACGAATTTCACTTTTAGTTATCACTTATAAGTTATAAGAAACGTAGTAATTAATATGCAAAAATATTAAGCTAAACTTGCAAAATGTGTTCTTTTGACTTGTCTATCTACCTGAGTTTCTAATTCTTCTAAGGGTAATTTAAATAGACAGGTATAGGATTTATTTTTGTTCTGTAGAATTCTATGATAAATGCATTAACTTTAATTTTTTACTTATCGACGCTCGCAAATAGAAACATGGTAACTCAAAAATATGATTTGTAAAGATCTAAGAATAAATAAATACAAGTTTGTAGAAGTTCGGTTGTACCCTTTCTTTCACTGCTTTTAATATTTTCTCGAATAAAATAATTTTCAGCATATTAATGTGTAAGTAAGCGACTTTTCGGTTTGTTGAAAACCCGGAATTTCACTTTCCGTTAATAAAGTAATAGAATTGTTGGATAGTGAAAAAAAGTTGAGTGGGTGTAGAGAATCGTAAAATAGAGGAAACGTTAGCCGAGAGCGAGGGGGTGTTGACACACGGCTGAGTACACACATCGGGAGATCTCTGTCAATATTATGCTTCAATCTTGAACCGCCGTCGCACAGAACAACACAAGATGTATAAGATTTTACACTCGAGTACACTGCTTCGCTCTGTTTATGTCAGCAGCACACCGCATTATGGAAATTTTCGCATGTTTTAAGTCGCAGCTTAAGCTGGCTAATTTCGTTAAGTTTAATTAACGAGTTTGCCGTCATCGCGGAAATTATAACATGTATAAGTCGCTTTAAAACTACACTTAATTCGCTCCACTCCAATTAACAATCACCCAGATTTTGACCCCGGAAACTCCAGACGCTCAAACACCAAAATCGATCCAGAAAACGCATTCTACAATCTAAACAAAAAATATAGAATTAAGATTTAAAACTTGCATCAACATGTCAGAAAAAAAAACAATAAGATAGACGGTCAGAGAAAGTTGCCGAAGAGGCAAAACGGCAGATAAAACACCTAAATCTTAGCTGTGACAGAACAATACACTTTCTGCACATTTGTTATTAGAAGACAGGAAGCCAGCCGTAGATTTAATAAAAATTAAGTTACTAAAACTCTGCCACTAATGCTGTTAATGATTGTTATTTGCACTGAACCAATACAGAGCCATGGCGGGAAAATTTATTTTAATCTATGAATGAGTTTATTTAAAAATTTTTAAAAAAATTACATAATTTAAAATACTGTGTATATTAATAAAATAAAAAAAAATGATTTCTACAATTTTTCTTTTTGTTAAAATTAAATTTGATGTTTTAAATTGATTGGTGTATGATAAGAAAAATGAGGTTTTGGGATAAAATTAGTTGTCAGCTATAAAAATTCGCTCTTGTAAAAATTTGCTCATTTGGCGATTGGTCGACAAATGACTAAAAATCTTTGCCTTTGGCTTGAATCGAATCTAATACGTTCTATTCCATTAAGCGTAAATGTCGCTTTTAACACGAATTGAGATATTGGACCGGTTAACGATAAGAGTGAACTGAAACGGAAAAAGTTTAGAAGGGTGACCCGCAAAAGATAGAAAAGTTTGTTTTCTCTCAGACAACAGTTGTAAATCTTCGAATGACACCTCTGGGCTTCGTCCCTCGCAAACTTTATACTCACTTTGCCAAAACACGTGTAAATAAAAACTCGTTTTCTTCCCTTCACAGTGAATCGTTGCAATAAAATTTAATTGATCGGGAGGAATTCTAGTCACGTGTTTTCACTATCCGGAGACGAATCGAATAGATAAAATTTAAAGACGTAAGGAGGATCCCTTGTAATTAACTCCAGCTCTAAACCAAAGCTTAACAATCAACCATTAAAGTCAACTGAATTCTTACTTCTACAGGTTTTATGGAGTCGTTTCAAGCGCTCAATTGGATGCGGGCTTGATCTTAGATTGGACACAAAACAATTTAATTTTTTTTTAATCAATTTTCTAAAAACTTGTTTTTTTGTTTATTTTTATTAATTGATTCTTCAGTTTTTTTATTATTAAATATTATTATTATTACATTGTACAATGTTCTGTCTTCGTGTATAAAAATCATACAAGATTTTAAGAAGTTTAATGAGCAAATTTCAAGCTGAGATACTACCGGTAGTATTGCAAATTTTAATACTTTTTGGTAGCAATAACTAATAACAACTCCGAATTGTTTTAATATTTAATAGAAACGCAAATACTACCAGTCTTATCTCAACATGAAACTGGCTCATAAGTCTACATTAAAATGCTACTTAATCAAATAATATTTGTATTTAGTTAACAAATATTATTATTATCATACAAAACGTAGTAATGTGTTGACGTGTATTCTGAATTATTCAAACGTATTGATCTTAATGATAAACCGGATCAAACAATTTTTTTCTGATTAATGTACGAGAGGGTTATTAAATTTGTAATCCTTTCAATCTAGGTTATAATAACCCTTGTGATGTTTTAAGAAGATTTGAGAAAACTGCGTTTGAGAAATAAACAGATACCCTCGAGGGTGTGTTCCGCATGCATGATCAAGTACACAGAGACACTTGTTTATAAAATCCACTGCAGGGTTTTGTAAATACCGAGTTTTTGCGTTTGTATTAAAAAATAAACCCTCGAAGAGGCATAAATCTAGCGAAATGCGGGCCGAAACATACCCGAAGTGGCAACCTTTTGACCCCGATGAGGGATTAGGGCTTGAGAAAATTCATCTCTGAAGTGGGAGAGGAGTCGAATAAGAAAAGGACAGTGTGACAGTAAGGCTTAGCTTGTGCGAGAATGACTTAACCCAGCTTTAAGACTCCGGTCGTGTTGGATTTACAGCGATTTGACTGTGCAAATGTTTGAGGTCGGAATGACCCGCTTGAAAATTACTAAATTGGCTTTCAATAATTAACGAGACTTCATTTTTGAAAGACATAGTTGGGACTTGTGACGGGAGAAATTCAATCAGCGACTAAATACTACAAAAAGAAATCTACTGACAAGAACGGAATTGGGTTGAGAAGTTCCTTTGTTTATACACAAACGTAATTTACTGTGCTTTTGAGTATTCACACAGAAAGTACACACACAAAAACCGAAAGATTCAGATTGAAAACAAAATTATCTTCTTTGTCTTGAAAGAAAACTACTTGACTGAATTTTACACAAGATTAAAAACGTTTCTATTTATATTTGGTTAAATTGTCGCATTTATCGGTTAGATAAGTAATAGTATGGATTAAGTGAACGCTTGCGGAAGCTATTTCAAACCAAGATTCGGAGAAATTACTTTAGTTAAAGAAGGGCACACCCAGTGGTTTAAATCGTAAATGTATCGGAGATAGATGTGGGATCGGTACAGACTAATCCTCCTACAAATAGACGTACAACTTGCACATCTTGTCTCGCTAATAACAGATTGACGTATTAATGAAGGCTTCACTAAAGTTCGCAGTTAACATTTTATGTTAAAGGATTTAACTCTTAACTAATTGAATAAATAACAAACTTCCAAACTAATAGTAGGATTCAACTGAAACAGACAGCAGAAAACTCCCTCAAGCAGAAAGAGGAAAATGAAAATATTTTGAACAGTTTTTTTATTTTCTGTTAAATCCAAACTAAGTACATTTTATAGAAAATATATTTTTTGAAATGTTGAAATTAAGTTTCGGTATCTATACAGGTAAAACATGCGTTTTAAAATTTTGCATAATGTTACTAGCAAGATTCAAAACTAACTGTGAAGAAAAGAAAAACAGCATTAATAATTGATAAAACTTTTAACCATACAGAAAACCTATGCTGACTCCGCAAGTTTATTAACTAACGTTGAAATATTTTTAGAAATGTGTTTTTAGAAAAATAAAAATAATTTAAAAACTTTATGTTCCATCAGGTTTCTTGTTTAAAAAAAAAGTTTTTCTGCTGTGTTAAAAAATTTCAACTGTAAGTTGTTGAACGTATAAGTCAGACACTTTTATTACTTTGTAATTAGCGGGTCTAATGTCATTATATCTCCGTTGCCTAGCAGGATTACCAACTCACAATAATTTTTTGTTCTATTGTCCCTATTGTCAGTAATCGCAAAAGATTTAATTTTAAAACTTCCGCTTTTGGTTATATTTATAGTAGTTGCTACAGTGTTTTATTAAAGACACCCTTTGATATAATTTTTTTACAAATTTTGTTGTTAGTTTTGGTTTATTTTTATGCACGTTTAATATGAATGTTTTATAAATTAAAAATAGAAATAAATATTTGTTTACTTTAATTAACTTTTAATTAATAATAACAAAATGTTAATTAATTAAACTTGTCGTTTGTTGTGTTGAGTTAATATTTTTCTTTTATATTGTTTCTGGTGTGTGCATTTGAAGAGCTAAAAACGTAATGAATTAAATAAAACAGTCCTCGAATGGCTCTCCAAGTTTTATCATTTGTAGTGTATTTCTGTCGAACTAAGTCCCTTCTTGTGTTCGTTGGAGCTGAAAATGGCCATCAGTGCCTCCGGTCATTCAAGACTCCCTTCGTTTAAGTTCGGATAAGGTCCCCGAATTCCTTTTCGTTCTCCTTGAGCAATTATTTCGTCTAAACTAATTATCTAAATTCTCGTTTTTTTAAATTAGTTTTAGTGTTTTATGACATTTATATTTCCATTAATTTCTCAGCACAGTGTGAATTATGCAGACTTAATGTCAAAAGTAGTCCTGCGGGGTTTTGCAGGACACTGCAGGGGTTGCTTTTAATAAGATCAACACGAAACTTTTCAGCAATTAAGTTTTCAGGCTGCGTGTCGGTCGAGAAAACTTTAAGTTTGGCATTAGGTGTGCTCATCTTAACGAATTGTATTGAAGGCCTTTCTATTAGAGAGAAACACAGACTAGGGTACTTAAAAGTGAGGAGAATTGTGCAATTTTTACAACACTTGGAAGGTTAGAAAAACGACGAATACGACTGTTCTACATTCTCTTTATTGTGCACGTCTCTTTAGGGAAAATAGCCGAATATTTTCAAAGATGCTACAGTTTGTGTATGGATTATCCAATATCTACAAGTACACAAAAAAGCGCTTCAAAAGAGATCAGCATGCTGGTGCTGGTTTATCTTGTCTTTAAGCGGGATTACGCCAAATGTAATGTAGATATGTATATAAAAAATACAAGACGTATTTACTCAGAATTTTCAAATACAGTCACACCAAATACTCTCAAGTTTTATTTTATTACATCACTTTGGTGTTTATTAATGCTCCAGTAAATATAACGGAAATTAGATTTATTTGAACAGAGAATCTCCTGACAAATTATCATCATCTATAAACTGCTGCAATAATTGCGTGCAACCAACCATTTATGTTTAGTTTATTCTCAATCTGAATATCTATAATGATGGATCACGTTCGGACTAATTATCAACTCTCAATTAGAAATGTCTGTTATTTCACCTAACAAAATTACAGGAAACTGCTGAAACAATATTATCTACCGCACAAGCTTAAAACAAACATGAAATATTTTTTTTTTATCTTGTGTCTGTAACAGATACCGATTTGGGTGTCGTATTAGCCAGTTCAGCACCCAATTGCGTGCGTAACATACTATATGCTGTCCGCCGAACAGATAGAGTAATAAATCTCAGTGGAAGGAGACAAGCAGCGTAGCACGTTCTGCAGTAAAGTCAGATTTACACTGTGTCATTGTTTAAAGTCTGAATGAAGGCGCTTAAAATTTGAAATTGTTGGTTTTAAAAACGCTCACTCAGCCAAACAAAACAGAAAAAGGCAAACAAACACACCTTACGTTGAAAATTTTTTTACTTTCTAGATTATTCTCTAGTGTGTTAAAGACTTTTACTTTAGGTGCTCTATGACCAATGAAGAGCCATTATTTAAACAGCGCGGTTTAAGTGGGCGTTTTTATTACTTTATCTGTTCGGCGGACAAGGTATAGTGCAATCTATTTTTTTGAGTTGATAACACATATTTGTGACGTTTTAGCGTTTATGTCAGCGTTATGAGATTATAATAATTTTATTCGAATACATTTTGATACACTTCATGACCAGTATTCTTCACCAAAATGTTTTTTTGAGTGTATCACACTTAACCTATGAAACATTCGAAAATGGGGTGGGCAAGTGGCTAATCAATTTTTTTAAGCGTTTTTTTGTAAAATAAACAGCAAGAACAGAAGCAGCATCGTCTACATTAAACAACTTATTTGACTTCTTAATGATTAAAGCGGGCTCGTTTTAAAGAATTTGGTCACCAAATTTTTTACACCGGAATTTGAATTAATAACTTTCGGCTATTTATAATGATAAATTTCGGCTGAATGCTGAAGTTCGTGTAGAGTTCACACTTAAAAAAACTTAGTAACTTATAAACCTAGTAGTAACATAAGTGTAACTATAAAATAAGTTTTGTTTAGTTTTTAAGAGTGTAGTTTAGTCCCAGTTTCCGGTCTTTTATCCGTCATTAGAGTAGATTCTGTTTGAAAAATACAAAAACGAAGTTTAACAAACTGCAAAACTGCAAAATCCAATTTCCTACGTAAGTTACACAAAGGGCAACTTTTAGGTACGTGACAGCCCATTCCATTTAAAAATATCTCAATCGGTGGAAGCTCGTCGTGTTCGTAAGACCTGCATGGGCGATAAGACGACCCACCAGTTTGTCGCTTTGTCCAAGTTCGTATCGATTTTGATTTCTCGTTTTCGAGTTGAAATTGAACTGGAATTGTTTATAAAACATTTACCTTAAAAGTAGTCTGCAAAAAATTTTGAATTTAATTGATTTCAAGACTCAGGTGCGTTCTCTCGAGGGTATATTGCCATCGTCTGGGCTTTAAATCAAGACGCTGTCGAATGACACCATTATCAAGCTCTTGAGAACTCGCCCTAGGAACGTTTGATGTTATCAAGTCCGAAGTTTGTACACACCCTCTTCTCTTTGTTCTCGTCTTATTTATCTAGCTTTTTACGAGATGATCTCATCATGGCCTTTAAGATGACTGTGAATTAGATTCCGAATTATTTATAAGCTATAAAATGTTTCGAGGTTTGAGGAAAATGCGTGCGAGGGGGTTTACGACGTCGTTTTTCTCTGACATCATAGCCTTAGCATTATTTGATCAACTATCAATCAGTGGCACTATAAACTTTACCCTCACATAAATCAAATATTACTAGATTTTATTGCTAAAAGAACCACTCAAAAAATACAAAAAATTTGAAATTATTTTAGTTTTAAATAAATCTACAAATTTGTCTTAAAAAAAGTTACCAAATTGGGTTATTAAAAGTTGATTTTCAATTCGCATATCTTTATGGTACATAAAACATTTTAACAAACGTTAAAGCTGTAAAAGTTATCATTCGATATACAGTCTATAAAAAAGTTTCTTTTTAATGCCTAAAATAAAATTCTAAAATTGCTTCATGATAATCCAGAGCTGTCATAAAATGATACGCAAACCAACTTACAAAAAAAGACAAGTAACTAACTTATTAAACAGTTTTTTAAAATTTAAAATTATTGTTAAATGTTGCTTATAAGCAATATGATAAAAAATGTTCAAAACTTCGTTATTTTTTTATAATTTTTTAAATAACGTAAATGTTAAAATAATTAATAATATAATTAATTAATTACTAATAAACCTAAAAATTAAATTAAATTATTTTATTTTTATTTATTGATTGATTATGCTATAGTAAAAACTATAACGCTCCTTTTGCTTATAATGCCGTCTCATTAACTTTTGTTTATATAAATTTAATTTTATTAAAAACAAATAAGTCAATATGATCAAAACAGTTAAATACACAATTGTTACAATATTTACTAATAAATTTTATTTTATTTACCTATTATTTAAACTATTTAGACATAGATTTACAAGGCGTAATTTATTTATCTGTTTAAAGTAAAAAATAAAACTTTGTATGTACTAGCGGCATTACTTGATGTTTATAATATTTATGCAATTAGTAACAGTTTCTTACTCATTAAAAATAAACATAAAAAATATTTTTAGACAACGCTCTTTGAGATGACTTTGAAAACAGCTAATAATTTTAAAAATTTTAAAAAATGTTTAATAGTTTTGTTATTAGCAAAAATAAAACATAGTTTGCAATTGTGATACTAACAGTTTTTTTATGAAAAATCTTGCAAGACTTTAGAGTATAGTAGACGCGGCTACTATTTTATTTAGCCACGATGGTACGTTGAGAATTCCTATGCACCAACCGCTTATTTTTTTTGGTCAACTGATTTAACCCAAAGACATTTTACGCTTCGTGATTATAGGAGAAGACTTTTTTTTACAAATTTACTAATTTGACATATTTATATTGAGTGTCTACTTATAAAAGTTTTGTAGAGCAAGCTTATTTTAGTGTTTAGTTGAACACAAAATATGTAATTCTAAATCAATTTGTGCAATTTTAAAAACATGAAATAAAACATTGGCAAATATAACGTGATTTCAGTATTTATTTAGATTAATTTTTGCTAGAAAATTAATTTAAATTGTTAATTTTTGTGTGATTAGTTCACACGAAGATATAAGTGTGACTCGCGTGTTTGCGAAAATTATTCAGCTCAATTTTATCTTATAAGAGGAATTTTTTTTATGCAATTTATAAAAACTCTAGTAACTCTTCTAAAAGTTTGTTTTAACTAGATAAAAACAAATAGAATACAGGTTATTTTTTAATTATATTTCGTTGTCTGTCTCTTTTTAACACATTCATATACAAGAATGTGTTGAAAAAAGACAGCCAACGGTATATAATTAAAAAATAACCTATAACTTTGTTAGATTTTTGCCGACGTTTTGTTTTTATACAACTCAAAGCATTTTAGAGTTTAAATCAGCAATTTTTAAACAAAACAAAAATATTTTGAGACTTGTATTTTTGAGATTTCGACTGAATTTAAAATTTTTATTATAAAAATATATTTTTTTATATTGTTATCTGCTGGCATTTCTAACTAATCAAAATTACTTAAAATGTAAATTTAATAATGCAAAAATTTCTGGGAATTTTGAATTTATATCAGTTTCTTTTCTATAATAAGTAGTTTTTAAAATATTGCGTAATATTTTTTATTTCTCATATACAAGGTGATTTTTTTATTTGCTCCCGCCCAAAATTTTAAAAATAGGCAATACATTATACTTTGCATAGATTACGTAGTTTTTTAAAATTTAATTTTCAAAATTAAGACATAGAGGGTTGTGAATTATTGTCAACATTGTTGACAATACTTTTGACAGTGCTTCCAAAGTCAATTTATTCGGATTATTTGTAACCGCATTTTGTTAGGTAGAAACATTTTTTATAATTCGGAAAAAACGGATATGTTGTTGGTACTGGGAGAGTGTTAGAAAAACTACGAAGCAGCAGTTCGACTCTACGCTAGACGTCATCCTGGTAGAAGAACGCCATGTAATCATGTGTTAAAAAAAATTAAAAAGAATTTAAGGGAAAATGGAGTGTTTAAAAAGAAGAGCAACAGACGTTATATATTATATAACCCCCAGATAAGTCAAAGACAAATTTCACGGCAGATACAGATTAGTCAAACCTCTGTATTTAGTATTTTAAAAGCTAACCACTTTCTTTCTCACCATGTAACTATAGTTCAGGGTTTGAAAGAAAATGATTTTGGGCGTCGTCTTCAATTTTATGGATTTATCAGGAATCAATTAGAACAGGACCCTAACTTTTTATTTTACGTTTTGTCTAGTGATGAGGCTACCTTCACCAACAATGGATTTTTTTTTGGGGAAAAGTCAAAAACGAAGTTTACAGCGTCTCCATAGAAAATGACAATCAGCTACGTGAAAGAATTGTGGCGTCTTGCAAAGCCATAACCCCTGAGATGCTAGCCAGAGTTCGCAGAAATTATGAATGTAGAATAATATTGTGCCAAGAAAAAGAAGGGAGACAATTTAAACACTTTTTATAACAATTACTAAATGTAGTTTTGATCAAGGCATTGTATTTTAATTAAATGTTAAAACTGACTTTGATTTTTGAACTTCTAGCTTCTAACGTCTGGCGTACAGGCGAACTGCTGCTTCGTAGTTTTTCTGGGACTCTTCCAGTACTAATAACTTATCTGTTTTTTCCGAATTAGAAACCATGTTTTACTTAACAAAATGTGGCTACAAATGATCCAAATGAATTGACTCTAAAATTACTGTCAAAAGTATTGTCAACAATGTTTACATTAATTCATAACCCTCTATGTCTTAACTTTGAAAATTAAATTTTAAAAAACTACCTAATCTATGCAAAGTATAATGTGTTGCCTATTTTGAGAGTTTCAGGCGGGAGCGAATAAAAAATTACTCTGTATTATATAGACTAATAATTGTATTATTTAAATAAAAATCATAACAGCTATATAATAACTTAGAAATATATTTAGTGTGTCACAAAACTGCTGAAATATTTAAAATCAGTTACTAAGTTAGTTTTGAGACTTTTATTTTTTGAAATATTAATAAATATACAAAATTTTTTTCACAAAAATCTTTTTTTCAAAAATATTTATTAGTAATTTTTATCACCAAATTATCTTAAAATGTGTTTTTGACGAAAAAACTTTTAAGAATTTAGAAGTTGTCATCATTTATGTTTTATGATAAATATTTTCTGAGATATCGACCAATTATTTTGGTGAATTACGTCCATTCTTTTTACATTCGAAATTTGTTGTTACGGGGAAGTGGACAAGGCAGAAATAGTTTTTAAGAAAAATAGTTTTTTCTGTCTTGTCCACTTCCCCGTAACAACAAATTTCGAATATCGACCAATATTCTCATAGTTTTAAAATACCAGTTACACCAATTAAATTTTAATTAAAAATTCTGACAATTAGCTTGATAATAATTTTAAAATGCACTTAAATAGCTAATTGTTTAAATAGGCAATAAGGCATGTAATTTAATCTTTGACTGGCAGCCAAACCTTTGAAACTTTGGTCAGGTAAGATATTAAATCTGCTTTCTTGTGTTCAACATATAATTATTTTTCTAATTTTGAAATCTGCAAAGTTTGTCTTCAAAAATTGTTTTACAGGAGCTGCATAGAAAAGAGGTGCACCATCTTGTTGAAAAACTAGGTGGTCATATTTTAATTATATACTGTTGTCTGTTTTTTTTAACATTGTTGTATATATTGCTATGTAATATAGATTGTGTATTAAAAAAGACAGACAAAAATATGTAGCAAAGGTGTTCCAATCGAGCAACAACGTCGAAAAACTGTATACCGGATTTGGGGTTTTTGCCCCTCATCAGTACAGTGTATCCCAAAGCGTTGTGCTCGATTAGAACGGGTGGGAGAACTCGCTTATATCAAGCGAAGTTCGGCTAGTAGTCGTATAGACAGACACATTGTGCCATCTAACGAAGAGTGCTGGAAGGTGCGAGAGTTGATATAATAAGAGTTGTTTAATGATAAAAAGTTGATATAATAATGTTGGTGAATAACAAAGTTATCTCTTTGGCTCTCACTCAGCCACCAACATAACCAACCTCCACGATTAGGCAAAAACAACTACTTCGCGGACTAATGTCCCGACCGACATTGAATTACATCACCTAATCGTCCAACCAGCAACACACTGAAAGGCAGTGTAACCAAAACTAGCAAAGGTGTTCCAATCGAGCAACAACGTCGAGAAACTGTATACCGGTTTCGGGGTTTTTGCCCTTCATGTAGTAAGAGTAAGTAAGTAAGAATATGTAAACAAAAAATAATATGTATTTAACAAATTTTAATTATGTTTTTATTACCAAATTTATATTTTAAGCATAATTTAGGCGCTTTACTTAAAATTTAATTTATTTTTAGTCACAGTATTCTTAAACTTTTTTATTCCGAAAAAATTAAAATTCTACAAAAGACTGTGATATGCTTTTTACCAATATAAATTCCCTTATATAAAGAAACAAAGTTACAGCCTTTAGAGAGCTACATTTTCTTGGTCATCTAGTATAGTTCTGCTTGCTGCTCTTTTCGTAAACATTTTTTGTTTTGTTCGTGATAAATTCTAGACAATAGGTTAGTGTAGGTTATACATAGATAATTGGTTGAAAAATGTGTTTTTGTTTTCGGTTTTTTGTTCTTAAATCGCTGAAACTTCGTTGTTGTTTTTCAACAAAAAAGTAGAGAGAATTCTGCTGATAAGTTCTAAAATTAATAATATTGGCAAGTTACTTTTATAGAAATAGCTACATTGTAATCTATTTATTTAAGGCTTGGCAAGGCATGTAGAATGAGCTAAATAGTCTATTTCGTTAGCTTAACTCTGAAAATTATTAATACGTAGAGATCAGTTTGTAAATAACAAATTTGGGTGTTTGGTTGAATTTATCGTAGGCCGTTTGTATCACGTCTGGTTTGAAATTAGAGGCAAAACTAGCATCTGGGAATAAGGATGGAAAGTGTTATACAGAGGAAGCAAAATTAAGTATAGGTGTAAAGTTAATCCAGATTGATGCCAGCGAAACGATGGACGTGCGATCAGCTAACTGAATTACTGCAGCATTACGGGACTAATTTATCGTTGTGCAGATTTAATGTGCTTTGTTTTCAGGCGCCGATTTCAAGTATAATGGCGGAATTTATGTCTATTTTGTACGCATAATCACGTACAATTAATTGCGACGGGATTTTATCTTATTTTTACTATTTTTCTCTGTGATGGATTGGATTTGTAATGACAGCTGGTATTATTTTTTGTTTTACGAGCTTTTATCGCTTGCTGAATTATTATCATCTATTAGACTAACAAGCTTATTTTAACCGTACTAAAGCTGGTTAAGTTTTAATTGTGTCCTGGGGGAATTTCAAAATGTCGCAAAATTCAAAAAAATAAAAGCTGCTGACCGGAATTATTAAACGTTGAGTGCTGTTGACACACACCTTAAAATTAAAAGCCGCGTTCGTGGTATTTCATTGTGGTTAACAAATCTGTTTTTGAATTATTACGCATTCCGTGACATTATTGGTATATCAATAAAGAAATTAAATTAAATTCGTATAATGTGATAGCGTAATTAAACATGACAAGCATATTCATTAACGTCGATTTAATTTTAATTTGTGTCATTATTTGTTTCGCAAATAAATTTTTCGGGACTAGTCTTGTAGATTCAATCAGGTGTCAGAACACAAATCCGGGCTATTAATTATTAATTAAACGCGGAATTTTGTCACCAATGCGTGCAAGTTGAATATTAAATGGTATCATTCATCACTAGAACAAGGGTTACTTTTAATTTGCGTAATCGGACTTGTTACATCGGTTAACCGCAACGTAAGGGCTCTTGGAATGCAATTGAGGAGGGTCTCTCATTGATTGATATTGTAACCACATACAACCCCTTTACCTAATTTTAATTCGAGTGTAAAAACACATGCTGACATTTTCCAAGGAAAACTGATCGGTGTTACGTAAATAATAGATTAACGCCAACGAATAATAATAATCATTTCTTTACTCTCTGTAATAATTAATGATGTCTTTGTCCAGGGAAAATTCTTACTTGTTAGACCTAATAAAATATTAAAGATGAACGGTAAATTGATCCGTAATGTTAGAAGTTGTGTCGTTTCTGACACGTCTAATAAGATAAAAATGTCACAGATGAAAGAAATAAGAGAATATTTTGCTCAACGCACGGAAAAAAAAATTACTGAAATAGGAACTTTAAATGACGCAATGACCTACAAGCCTAGAACCAAAACAATTTTTTTTAGATTTCCGATTTGTTAGCTTTTATAAATTTGTTTATAGACATTTTTTCTAAATTATCTAGATTTTATAAACTGTTTCATACTTATAGTTTCTATCTCTAGAGATTAAACACACAAAACACAAAAATATTTCTTGTCAATTTGACTAATTTTAGCATTTTGAATAAATTTTAGATTTTTTTTAACAGAGTATTAAACAAAATCAAAATTATGGATTATCAAGTAGCGTATTAATCAATAGACAATAATTAGTACTATTAGTAGTTCTATTAGTATTAATAGAATTACCAGGCAATGACAAACAAACTAAATTTTTTTTTAATAAACACTCTGGAGTGCGTTAATAAATAACACTCTGGATATACTCTAGAGTCTAGACAATACTTTCGCTCCGAATCGTTCAAAAATAGAATAAAGTTCCATGAGTGCAATTTATACGAGCCTTCATAAACTGAGTCGAGGTGCACTCGAAATGTTTGCAAATCGACGGAGTCCGCAGGCCGGTGAAAAACGCTCGACATGCGCAAAGAAAGCATTGGTCGCCATTTTGAGCAGTGTTAGTGGTTCAACAAGTGGAAGTGAGAGATTCGAGGTTAGGGTTACATTGACAACTAATGGTTGACAACTCACGCGAAAAGACAGGAGGGGATTATTTACTCCAAAGCCCTCCAAAGCGTTCAAAAAGTCAGTGTCACCCTCGGTACACTCTGTGTCAACTTCGCATTACACTGACGTCAGCACGCTCTAACAGAGTATTAATTTATGAACGCACTCCTGTATTATCTATTTTTTTTATATGCACTGCCAGTGTTATTTGGGTAAGCTTCGGGCGTTTGATATCCGATGCGCTTTGAATCCGAGAAGATTGAATTTTTTTCCCGCCAGAAAATTGACAGTTCTAAAGTCGGCCAAAAAAATAACTAATATACTTCTTCGAAAAACTATATCATTATTTTATTGGCAGACTTTAGAACTGTCAATTGTCTGGCGGGAAAAAGGAAAAATTCGTGCTTCTCGGATTCAAAGCGCATAGGATTTTAAACGCCCAAAGCACACCCGTTATTTTTTACTTAAGTTTTAAGTAGAACTACTCTTTATCAACCATTTTGTACATTTGATATAAGACATATGAGCAGTAGCTTAGAACAGCCGAGATTTTATCTCAAAAATTACACTTATGGACAGTGTGTATCTCAAAAAATTAGATAATATATTATAGTAAATCTATAAAAAAATTTTTTTATAAAAGTTATAAAACTAAAATTTTTTCACGAATAAAATTTTGCACAAAATGTCACTAATTAGAACCAACAAACAATAAATATTATATTTTGTTTTTGTTACTTCTGTCTGTAAAACCCTTATATACACAAATAGGCTAGTAACTCTAGCATAACTTTATTGTTGTTACATATCTTTGTGCTGTTTTTGCTGTTTTACAGATCGATATGTCAACTTTACGATTTTATTTGTCAATTTTGACACTAATGTGTCAATTTTATAAAATGTAACATTGTCATACCAGTTTCAGATGCCTTAAAATCCTTGACTGCAAGCTCAGTCAGCTTTATCATAACATTTTTTATATTTTTGTTGTAATAATAGCTACAATGTTTTTTTAAATAATTGAGTCTATTTTCATTACTGCAGTTAGCAAGTTAATTGCTTTATTTAATATATCCTCAAAATGTCACAATTTCAAGAATTTTTTGACTTTACAAAATTTTTAATTTTACTTATTTATAATGTGAGATCAAAATGTAACTAAATTAGAGCAAGCCGTCGAAGTGGATATTAACATTAGACACATCATTGCAGTTACGCTGACACATCCTGCTCTGATTCAGTTACATTTTGATTTCACCTTATTAAAAACGCTCAAATTTTATTTATTACAAATCTACAAAACTATTTACTACAAGACTCGATCAATTACAACCACATGGTACTCGCTATAAAAAATTTGTAGTTTTTACTTTATTTTTGAATTAAATATATTTTTTAAATTTGTTATCTACAATTAAAAACAGTTGAGTTTTACAATACTTAACTTTTTTGTCTTTTCTTGGATGACTGATAACTTTGTTTTTTGTATTTTGTATATTTAATATTTTTTAAACTGTGACATTGCCATATAATTTTTTAACCATTTTTATACATTTTTATTCAAAATTTTTTAAATTATTTTATCTCTAAATGTTTAGATCGTCGTCTGCTTTGATTGACAGTTATGTCAAATCTGTCCATATATTTTTAACCGAATTAAAAGTGCTTTAGTTATAAATAAATAGAAATAATAATTATACGTGTAAAACTTAAATAAAACGTTAAAATAACTGACAAATTATATCAAATTTATTGTCAAATTTGAATAATAAACTATTTTTCAAAATAAAATAAAATAAATATATCGTGTTTTTTAATTTTTAAAGTTTTGTTTTATTTAGTAACGCTACAGGTTTTTATAATACGTCAAGACAGATCAGGTCAAGTAAAGTAAGATCAAGTCAGGTCAGGTCAGGTGCGTTAGCATAAATTTAGACGTTAATAGCATATAAAACAAAATTGCATGGCATCAAGTCGCAAAAAAATGATTTTGGTTGTGTAATTTTTAAAATATTGACGTTAATTGCAAATGTAGTTACTGCAAAATTTGCAACAACAAGCATTTATTAACATCATAATAAATAATAATTTATTGTATTTTATTTGATAATTATATTCGGTGTCAGCTTATCCAACAGAACAGTCGTTATTTATATGTATATTTTGTAAAACTATCACAATTTTTTACATTTGTTATTTATTATATAGAACAGTTAAGTGTAGAAAACTTTTTGGCAAATGTTTTTATTTACTGGATTTTTAACATTCGTTGTTTTTTTTATTTTTTTGTATATTTTATATTTTTATGGGTAAAAATAAATACTGTAAATTTACTATTTTTTAAAACAATAAACATAATAGCTAATTACAAACATAAGAAGAATTTTAGACATTTTAATGGTCCGTACGACACTGTTACATCTGCAGTATGTTTCAAATTTTATCTGTTTTCTTAACTAAATTAGAGTTACATTTTATAAAATTAATAAATTTTGACTTGCATTTTAAATTGTTTTTTTTAAATTTTACATTTCTTTTTGGTTAAATAAAGTTTTTGAATGTTACAATTAAAAAATTTTAATAGATAGACTTCGACTTCTAAAGCGAGCAAAGCAATCGAAATATTAAGATTCTGTAAGTCAACAGTTTAACATACTGTTTAACAAGGTTATTGTTGTAAATTTTAAATAAATAAATAAATAAATAAATTGATCCGTAAACTGACGTATTAATTTGTAAATTTTTTATTAAACAAGTCATAAAAGAGCTGTTAACTCAAGATTTACAAAGTAGCATTCTGTAATACCTTTTGATGACATTTTAGATGACAATGTCAAAATATAAATTGTGCAAAGTTTTATTAGTAACAAAATACAAAAAAAAGTCGTCTATTAAACAAAAAATAGCAACTTTAAGTTTGAGTCCACTAAATACTAAAATTTGAAAAAACAAATTGAATGATTTGTGTTGTAATGCCAGTAATGAATTAAAAAGCTTTTATCTCACTAGTAGCTTAAACGGTTTTTTGTTTTACTAATAACCTATTAGTTACTGTATTAGTGTAGTAAAATACAGGTTTACAATACTGCTTCGGTTTTTGTAATGTTTAACATTACAATCTAGAATATGTATAAAAATGGTGGATGCGCCGGGCCAATTTTTGTGTTCTGAAATTTTGTCTTTGTAACATTGTTTGTTTAAACAAGAATTTTTGCAATGTTGTTTTTGTTATTAATTTGCAATGCTAAAAGTAAGATAAATCTCAATCTTGTCTGTTTCGTTATTGATTCTTTACAATGTTAATAATAAATAGACCCTGAAAAACTTCTGTAATAATCCATGACATCAAAGCTTTTTCAAATTGTACAACACAGAACTAAATAAACAAATATCCGATCAGCAATGTTAAATCCTTATCATAACCGAGCGCATGCCTAAAAGTTCTCGGGGCTTTCAAGCTCCGCTATCTGCAGTCGTTTCGCGTACTTCGTCACCAAGTGACGGTCGGACCCGAATTGGAACTTTACGTAAGCTTCTCCCGGAATTTTTTCAGTGACAGCAAGCACAAGTTTCAAGTGCCGGAAAGTAAGATGTGACGTGAAACTTTGTGAAAGCTCAAAGAAAAATTCAAATTAGAAAACTTTAGTGTTCACCAAGTGTTAAATGTTAGACTAAGAACTCTCTAGTTACTGACAATGGCGAGGTTTCGTATTGTGATACTTTTCAGCGTTGGAGTTTTACTTGCTTTGGCCCATAGTAAGATTGATGCGAAAGATAAGGAAGGTTAGTGTTTATTTTTTGAAGGATGTAGTTAATCGTTGAAGCAGAAGGGATTTATTAAAATGAGATAAAAATATAACGAGAGTTTGAATTTTGTGAAAAAAGTTTTAATGCGGAATGAATTTTGCCTGCTTCTGTATGCATTACATTTATAACGAAATACTCGCAAAGCTGCTTCAAATTTTTTACGAAGGAAGGTACGTAAAGAGTGGGTCGAATGTTTATTTTAAAATGCGGAGGATTTGTCAGCAATGTAAATATGACCCCAATATCAACCAATTTTTTGAAAATATAAATAGGATTTATTTGGCTGTTTACCATGTTGGAAGCTATAATTTTACCATTTATCTGTTACTTTAGCTTCAGGATTTCAACCTACACTTCTATGATGACTCTAGCACTGGTCACGATTTATAAATTTTTGTTTGTTGTTTTAATTATGAAAAATAGTTTTTTTAGGTAAATTAAATCATAATGCATTAACTAATAATGTGATACTGACAACACAAAAAGGTTTTGTTAAATTATAACTATTTTTGTGATATTTCTATTTTTATAAAACTGCTATTTTACGTTTTTTATCAATTATTAAATAAACACAATTTTTTAAATGCGGAAGATTTGTCAGTTATGTAAATACGATTTTAATGTCAACTGATTGTAATTTTTTTAGAAATATAAATGGGATTTATTTTGCGGTTTGCAACGTTGTAAGCAATAATTTTGGCATTTATCTGTTCCATTAATTGTGCCATTTGGTGCCGATAAAATCTTTGGGTCAGCTACCTGAAAAATAATGCAAATTAGAGCAATTTGCTCCGTGAAAAAAATAATTTAGCAAAAATAGAAAATTTGGGAACAAAGCTTCGTGAGTTAATCTATCGTAATTTAAACTGACCGCTTTTCAAATTTAATCTGAAATCGTGTAAGTCTGGAATTTTTGCTGACCATGCAATTTAAGCATTTGCGTGCTTTTGCTTACCAAAAATATTCTTTTGTGAGTCTGAACCAGTTTAATATTTATCACACTTGGGGCTCTAAATAAAAGGTACTTATTTGAGTGTTTAATAAGTAATTTCGGCTTAATTCAAACACATAATACAATATTTTAATTATTGTTCTCCGACCCAAATGAAACCTATGTTAATTTGTGGACGTAGAGTTTGTATGTAAATGAAGGTTAAGGGCCTAAATCTGAACAGCTTATGATATATGTTGGAGTTTCAAAACTTGGGAGTTGCAAAACTGAACAAACACTGCTTTCATGAAGAACAACACCGAGATTCAAAGTGATCATATTTAAAATAAAAAAATTGCGCGTCAGCTAAAACTAGGACATAAATGAAGCGCCGTAATTACGTTTGAGCCATTTAATGGCACGATTGACCACCGGACGTGTTAATTAGTTTATGCGCTGCATTGTCTTTGATGTAATTTTGAGGTAATTAGATCGTCTGTTTGTATTAATGCCGATGGGTTTATAATTCCCTAATGGGAGCTTTCGATATTATTTTTGAGTGTTTTTGAAATTCGTGCGAGATGCACGTTGTTAGAGATCATAAATGTAAGCTGCAACGGGATTTGGAATGAAATACATGGATTATGACAATGTTGGCAGCGCAAACATAAACTGAAGCGCTGAAGACAATACGCTCAGTTAATTAGTACACAAGTGTTATAAGCACTATGTCAATTAAAAGCTCTCGATGTCATAGCGACAGCGAGATGATCGATGACCGAAATTAACTAACTCAATCTTGTACTAACTTTGAGCTAACAGAAGGAAACTGGTGGACATTTTTGCATGTTTAACAAATAATCGAATTGGAATGCATTACCAGGGAAAGTGCTCATGCATTATAAATGAGGAACGGGCAGGAATATGCAGTGACATTACTGGGTTTTGATGGGAATGGGTCAAGGCACTTAAGACTAAAGTGATTAAAAATAAACAAAACTTTTGTTAGACTTTCTATCGTAAGAACGTAATGTTTAGTTTGTTATATTTGTTATAGTTTTGCTCGATCAGTTAAAAAACGCAAAAGTAACTCTAATTGAGCACATTTTTGTTCTCACTGAATTCACCTGATACACATTCTTGGCAAATTATAACTTTGTTGAACAACAGCTCAAAACCGTTTAGAATTGTACTGCACAAGCGCAGGAATGTTTTAGAGGTCTAAAATCTTTACTGAGCATGCTCAATTCAGCTTCGAATCGTACTGAACTGTATCTAAAGCATTGTTAAAACGAATCTAATAATTTTTTTTTAGTTTTTTATTTAATAAATGCGGCTATAATTATATAAAACGTACCAAAATATTTCGAGATCAACCATTACTTCTAAAACGTATTATCGATGAACAATTTCTACAAGAAAATTTATCTTGAAACTAAAAACTGATTTTTTTGGTTAAAATAACTGTAATTAAAATTTTATTTAAAACAAAAATTTAAATATTAGTTAAAAAAACTGTTTAAAAAATTTGAGTCTAAAACTTAATTTGGAATAAATTTTTTTGATGTAACTATAATTTGCATCTATCTACACCTAAAATTAAAACAAAACAAATTTAACAAATTTAATTTATTGAGTTACAAAAAAAAAGACTGAAAAATTAAAAGAGTCGTAATAAAAACAGTCGGTTAGTTAAACAATCTTTTTTTACAACTTTAAAATAAAATCTAAGCAAATCAAAACAAAATAGTTATTTGTTTAATTAGGCAATAGAGCATGTGATTGTCATCTACTACATCTTGCCTTTAAACTGTCAGTCGAAAAATCTAATTTCGAGCTTTACTGTCGTATTAAACATAAAAATTTTTTGCTAGTCTCGCTAGTTTCCTGTACTTTTTTTTTTAAATAGCTAAAATTAATTCTCAAAATACTGTGCTAGCTAAAAAATTCTAAACTGTTCTAAAGTGCCCGTTTTATTGATTACTGCTTAGTGAATAAAAATACTAACATATTGTCTAGTCAATAAATGTAATAGTTTAGTGCTCTTAAATTGTTACTAAAGTGTAGTGTTTTCTGTTGATCGACAAAAAGTAAATTTTTCTATTAAAAAATAATTATTATACTATTACTTTGACTGTTAAAATAAATAATAGGTAAAAGTACAGTCTAAATTTGCAAAATTAATAAATAAATTAAAAAAAGTAAAAGTTAAAAATGTTTTTACTAAGATAAATCTGTTTGCTGTTTAAAAATAGCAAAAAATCTATTTTATTATTCGGCTCTAAGAGTAATTTAAATTTTACTGTTAGCAACGTTAAGACAAAAAAATTATAAAAAAATTTAAATGTAAAAATCACATCCGTCTGAATGATTTTTTTTGAAATTGACACTTATAATAGCTTGTTTATTTGCTCACTTATTAGAGAAATCTCTGCATGGCGTTGCTAACATCGGTTTTCTTTCAACCTTCAAAATCTAAAATCTTTTAAAAGCAAAATTTAAATCTGTCAAAACGGAAGATTGTGTAAGACTACTCTAGTAAAATATTTTAAAACCTTTGTCTCTGTTATCTTTACTTAAGTCTTTGTGTTGATCGTTTTGACTATTTGTTTGTGGATTTAGTTTGTTTATTGTTTTAGATTGAGTTTTTACGTTTATTTAAGCGTTTCTTAAGTTTCTTCAATTTTGACTTTTGAGAGATTTAAAAGAAAGCCGATGTTAACAGCGCCATGCAAAGATCTCTCAAAGTGAGCAAATGAACAAGCTGTTATAAACGTCAATTTCAAAAAAATTATTTAGACGGCTGTGGTAAAAACATAAAAAAGCAGCTTTTCTTGTAGATCTTTAATTAGCAGTCATTCTTATTTTGTAACTTTTTCTTTATTTTACATGATATATTGAGAGTTAATTTCAAAACTGAAAATTATAGAAAAATAAATGCAAAAGAGATAGAGAAAATACAAGTATAAATTTCCAAAATTGAATATTTAACTTTTAAAGTGGTGGGTGTGAAAATAAACACAGTAGTCATTTCAACTTTACAAATACAGAAAGTTAAGATTAATTTACATACATATAAAGCTTAAATTTGAAAATTTAAGTTTATATAAATCAAACCTGTTTCTAATTATTGTAACCATTATTGTTTTCATAACAAATAGTTTATTTTTACTATATTTACAATACACAGAAAAATAATTTAACAAATAAATAACACGATAATCACGATTGCTAACTACGATCGCTGTCACCTCAATAACGTCGCTTTCAAAAATATTGCTCATTCTAATCGCTGTCGATTTTGCATTTACTATCTAACTCTGATATTTTATATAACAAAACGTCTTTATAAAAAGTAATAAGATGTCTCGTCATTTCTCTTCACTTTGTAAAGTGATAACTCAGTTTTGTGAATCAATCCATGAGCATCTCTATTAATAATTTTGTAAAATTTTTTTGTATTTTTCTCTATATTTATTACATTATTGCTATAAGAAAAGTTATTAGTTTAGGGGCTGGTATTAGGTGTCATTGCCTGAGGTTTGTCGCTTTCAACCTATGATTATAATAATCAGTGTCAATGCTTAATTTTGATTGCTTTGATTATTGACTTAAGTCACATTTTCATTTTTTTGTAAATAAGCAATACAATACTGTTTTTTAATTTTTTCCTCTTTTTAGTTCTGTTAATTGTGTTAATATAACTCAATCACTAATTGATGCCGCCTACATTCATTTTACTAAAGCGTTTAATAAACAAAAACTGAAATAGGTTATTTATAAATTGCATGGATTATAGGTATTGAAAGTTTATTATTACACTTGTTTAATTAAATCTAAAAATAAATTATTAAATTTTTTAAATAATTACTATGTTTCTATTATAATTATTATTAGATGTGACTCCTTTTTGCAATTGGGTTATTTTAGAAAACCTTTAAGAGCAGTTGTATGACAAAATCCTTTTTGTTATAAGATTATGAAGCCTGTCTTAGGTGAAATAACAAGCAATCTAGCAAACTTATTACTTTCAGAGTAAATATTGCAAGTAGTTAAAGTACAAAATTAACTTTGCGACTGTCTCTGCTATATAATTTGTTAAAAAAGTAAAAGCGTGTTTGTGTCTGTGCCATCACTTCCGCCTGCAAGAAATTCATTTTATTGTTATTTAAGTTCCCCGTCAGTCTATTTCATATCGCAATAAAGCTTACAATTTATAAGTTTCATTCTCTGAGTGTATTTTTTGTTGTTCAACATTCTATTGAAAACCTCCAACAAGTCATCATTTTCCGTGTTATACGAAACTGATTGCTTTGAAAATTTTACACGCCTTGCTTATATCGGGCAATAGGAAAATGATTAGGGCGGAAGTGAGTTTAAAACTGACACTTTAATCGAAGAGTTTGCGGTCTTTGTCGTAGAAGCAGCGTGCTGTGGTTTGTAAGCAGTACGGTTAGGTGTAATATTGTGTTAGGGGTGCTAATGCTTTCCTTCAGGGTGAATCGCGTGAGGATTGTATTTCTCAACGTTTCTTTCGTGCGTGATATTCAAAAGTTTGTTAATTAATTTATCACACATTTGCATTCTAATGATTCGGGGATGCTATCTGTGTTTTTCTATGATTGGAGAGATAACAGCGAGGACGCCGAAATTTCTCTAAGCGAATAACATCAATGCAATACTTTAGGTGTTAATTAGGAAGCTTGAAACACGGTCAGTCAGGAGTGGTGTCGGCTGTAAACAAATTTATAAAATAATTTATATTTTATTGTAATATAAGAGTAGAAAATAGGTTTTATCAAAACAAGTCGATTTCGGAAGCTTTTTTACAGTGACTTTGCATCTTTTATAATCTTCTATGCCAAGACAAATTTGCGATTTGTCGCTAAATATCACATCATGCTAGTCTGTCTCTAAAACCTGCAGTTCTCTGCACCAGTCCAAACGTTGACGACAGTATTTCGCAGTTAAAAAACGCACTAGTCGAGGACGGTAAGAAAAAACTTTAGAAGCTTTAATATAGCAATATAACGTTTGCATACTAACAAATCGATTTTTTTCTCTAAACTGTTGGTGACTGAGTTGCCGCGTAGTAGCAAAGCGGTTTTAAAAAACTGGTTGTTTGAAGCGTCTGCTTTGACGTCTTGTAGTAAACTTCAATTGACTTATTGTTTTGTTTCATGATTCTTTACCTTTTTCTGTTCATACCCGAAACGCACGCATTACTCTCATTACAGTAGAATTAACATGACGACCAATTTTGCAATAGGACAAATTAACTTCTCAAAAAGCCACATTTCTGCCAAAGTCGCTAAACTGGTGATAACGTTGATAATCATAATAATGTTTGTTTTTCATCTATTAAAAAAATAAAATTTGTTAAATAGTCACAAAATACTTACTTAAATTGACTAACCGAATAACATAAATCCAATAATTTTGGTGTTAATTAGGAAGCTTGAAGCAGTGTCAGTCAAGGATGACGTCGGCTGTAACGACAGCTTTTAAATGAGTTTACGAAATAATTCACGTTTTAGTGTAATAAGCAGCCGAACTTTGGTGAGAGCAAAATGTTTTATCCCAAGAGGAAACAAGTCATAATGGAGAATCGATAATGGCGACGAAAATTCTACACTTGCCAAGATTGTCAACAAAGTTACTGTAATCAGGCGAAATTAGTATTGTCACGACAAAAAATGACTCTACACGAGTGTTTATAAAAAACTATGAGTGGAAATTTGCTAAATGCGGTTTGCGCTTTAATATAATATTTGTGTTGGTTAACCAAATGCTTGCAGCTCTATAAGGGTGGGTTATGACATTAAAGTTTCATTAAGAGAATAATTTCTGTTCGTGTCAGTTTCTAATCCAATTTACTTTGCTATAAATCCGGTGAGTCGGTAATAAAAATTTATACCTAGCCATTTCCATTGATGCACAATAAGTGTAATTACCGTTTCTGTGATACTATCTTTAAAAGTGAAAAATATCGAATGCATGTAGGATCTGATAACAGTATTAATAAACGAAATTATAGACTCTTAGTCGTCGCCTATAATTTAGAAGTGTCACACATACAATCATTTCAGGATTTATTTCAGACTAAAATTATCCGAAAAGCTAAATTGTAGCCTATAGAAAGTAGTATCTCACTTTAAATGTAATCTACTTTGTTAGGTCTCTACAAACAAGCTAATGCGACGTATGTCTTGCTAAATTTGTACGGCAAAAAAGCGCCACACGTGGCAAATGCTAAGAAATAAGAAAAAGGTTTTTTCATTTTGTTAATAAAAATAACTATTTCAATTATTTTGATAACTCTATTTTTTTAATTATCTGGCTTATTTAAATTATAAATAAATATAAAATTGGCATGCGTTGAGAATCTTTATCTATAGTACGTCTACCAAAAAGTTTTTTATGCTTGACCTAGACGTAGTGAGAGAAGTATGTTTAATGAAAAACCAATTGTCGCTTTAAAAATCTTGAATTTTTACTTGAGACGCCTATGTTTTGAAATAACACGTAAATCCTGCAAAGAATGAAATGTCTTGTTGAAATTTAATAAACGCAAACCGTGTAACGCAATGAAGTGTGTTAACGTTACCTCATTCCAAGTCCTACGCTTGAAGGATTCCCTCGCTGAGACTCCTGAGATCCAAACCAACAATTTCAAATCGTATTTCTTTGTCTTTTAAAACCATGTTTTCACTAAAAATAGTTGTCTGAAATAAATTTCGATTTTAACGAGAGACTATTACGTATTCCTCTGAAAGTCTTTCCTTCAATCTAATCCTAAGTCCTTGCTTATTTGGCACACGTGTAGAATTTCGATGCGGTCAAGGCGACCCAAATCTACGCATTTCCATCGACTTTTACCAACTAATTTTCCCTACTAATTTGGAATGATTTAATAAACCGTTTCTAACTCACTAATTAACAAGTTTGACCCGTCTAATTAATATTACATTTTCCGGGGGAAAATTGTTAACCCAAAAGCGACTTTGCAAAAAATTATCTACCAGAATGGTACTGATGGATGTAAAAAGGTATAGAGAAATTATTATTTGACGCAACAGGTTTCGGAAGTGAGTGATAAGGATGGGTAAATTGACAGATGATGGAAGAAAAATGCAAATGAAGGAAATTTAGGACCTGAATTGGGATAATTTCAGATTTATTAGTTTTAAACCGAAAGAGGGAAAGAAAATAATTCGATTTTTAACTCTAATGGATTATATTTAATATTATTTTGTTGCGACATACATTTGCTTTTAACTCTATATAACGAAGTTTAGTTTTTTGAATTAATTACTTAAATAAATTACAATTAGATAAATAAACTGATGTGTCATATTACAACTGAAAAAAGTAATTCTAAGACAATTCTAACAGTTAACAAAAGTAAAAAAATACTATAAAAATAAAGACTTATAAACGTTTTTATCAAAATGGCGGCACTACGTAGAGTCACTTGAAAAATGCGATAAAATTACAAATGCATTACAGCAATGGTAAAAATTTAGTTGCAAGACTAAAAAATAAATAAAAACTAATTTTTGTAGCAGGTTTTTGAAGTTTACCTAATTTTTTAACAGCTGTTTTTACTGAAATATCTTAGAGAAATAGATTTTTTGTTATAAACACTTTGCTCTTCTACGATTTTTGCATTTTACCGAAGATACAGTTGATAATGTACATCTATTCAATAACTGAAGCACACGTTCTTTAAAAACTGTTGATAAGATAACAACAATAAAAAATTGTCCAGAAAAAATGTTTTTGCTGAAAATATCTTCTCTCAAAAAAGATCTTATAACATAGTTGAAGTAAAACGGCCAAATTTTTTTGTTGAAATGACAATTACAGTTCGAAAGTTAAGTTTACAAATATTTTTTTAAAATGTAATATTTTTAAAAAACGGTCAATCTTTTAAATTTTTCCTAGAAAATTTAACATCTTAAGGCTAAGAATTTGTCCAAATCTTTACCATTATTTAACGTTTTGACAGCTGTGCGTTTCAGAAGATTCTTAATTCGGCGCACTGCTTATTGTTTTGTCTTGTGATTTTACACTATTTTTGAAGTAAATCTACAATATCTTGTGGCGCAATTGCTCTGTTCTCTAAAAAAAACTGAATGTTCCTTGTAGTAAATTTCTGTTTAATCGCACAATTTTGAAAAATTTTGGAAAGTAGTTTTAAATTAAACTGCATCACAATGCACCTCAAACAAAACTGCGCAATACTTCAAGCGCATCTTTGCAAAGGTAAGTAAAATTTTTAACTCAGACAATTTTTTTCTAATTAATAGTTTTATTAGAAGTTTTTTGCTAAGTTAATTCCTAGACTTATCTTTTAATAGAGGCGAGAGAAAGAAGAAAAACTATCTCTGTGCTCTTGTTAATTTCTGTTCTGGATCTTAAGCTCTAGCGAGTCTTATACGGTTTCAGTTTTATTGACAACATAATCAAAAATAACTTTAGTGCTTTGTTATACAAATAACTATTATTCAATTCTGTAGCTTTTAATTTGGTAGATTTATTGCCAGATATTTTTTATCACAAATAACCAGTAAATTTACTTATAATTTACTAAAATGATATCGACAATATATCACCACCCTTGACACCAACCGCCCGTTATCTATTGACAATTGCGTGATAGAGCAATAACACAGTTAGTTTTTTTCTTTTTGTTGAAACCTCGTCCAATTAATTATCCAAAATGATTCAAAATGATCGTCCGTGTCTCTTGGTAGTTTGTTTTAACGTGTCAGTTTAATGTGTTGTGGTCACAATTCCGCGACGGGGTGTCGTGCATACCATTTCTAGAATGGACAATAATTAAGTTTTATAAATTGCACCTAAAAAATAATTTTTCTACAGCAAAGTGCTGACATAATTCTAACTTGACCTTTCCAATTCTAAATGCTACCACTTTCTCGATAACTTCTTATTTATTTATACAGTTTTCCCATTCTTTAAAAATTTCGTGACTCCGCTATCACGTAATTTGAATGCGCGTCAGTGTTTATTATGCAAAGTTTCGTTTCGAATTTCAGATTCATCGGCTGGAAATTTTCATTGAAAAAACATGAACAAATTTGGATAAGTATCCGCTTTTGAATAAATTGACTCGATATTTTGTCACCCAAATAATATTAAAAAATTTAGAAAGTTTACATCAACTAAAAACAAAAATACTAATTACTAAATACCGGACTTTTCTTTGTTTACATATTTTGTTTCCTAGAAAATACAAGTTTTACTTATTTATCTACAATTACCTTGTAATTGAAGCTTTATCCACAGTTACGAATTGTATAAATAAACATTTTATCCACTTGTAGGATATTGAAATTACTTTATTCCACTAGTAGAATAATAAAAAAAATACAATCTTAAATCAATCGCATTCATTTTATTATTAATATTGACATTAAGATTTACATTAATAGACATTTCGTCTTTTGTTTTATCATATTTCACTTCGTTTCCATTAATAAGAAGCTTGTAGTTGTTATCGGTTCTAGAACGAATAGTAGTTGAAGGAACAACGGACGTCTCCTCTAGTAAGAACCGACTAGTACCAGGAGAATCTTGGATTTTCCTTGTCATATCAAGCTTATTAGATACAGAATCTTTAATATAAGTTTCTGCTATGGCGAAGCTCCACCACCCACCATGTGGTTTAATTGTTGTAAGATTAGCACCTCCATTGGCAAGTAAAGTTGTTGAAGTGCGCCTCATACAATGACCGGTATAAGCTTCTGCGTTTGCCAGATTCAAAAGCAAAGCAACTTTAGAAATAACTTTTAATAAAGTGTTAATTCCAACAGGTTGCGATGTACATTTTTGATTAGCGTATCGTAAAAAAATCTCTTAATTGATAACTTCTTCGGACGTAAGAACATGTATTTCCTACACTTCTCTACAGTGTTGATAGAAAATCCTGCTTCTATAGTTGTGAATTTTTGTGAAACGCCCGTCTTGGTATCTGGTATCGAAACAATCAGGTAGATATGCGTCCTTGTCTTCTACATCACTGATTTTTAAATTTGTCAGCTCACAGCATCGACAGCCACCAGACATCCCCATTATTAGTAAAAGTTAAAATATTCCAAAATTCATTATCTACAATGTCTATGTAATGACAGAGATTACCTTGATAATCAAATATCAAATATTCTTTATAGCAAGCCCTTGTCAAAAATTCTTTTACGTATCTCTTTCCAATACGGCAACTTTTTTCGGCCTGTATCCTCTTGACTGATTCTTCAGATAGGCCATGAGCTTACTATATTTTCCAATGTCTATGTTTTTATAGAACTTTATAGCGATCTTCAGCATGAAGTAGTTCGACCACATGGATGAAATTGCATATCTACATATTCTTCAAATTTAAAAAATACGATAGCAGAACTTTTTCATTTATTGACATTACCCTTCGTTCTTTTTTCCATTTATTAAATTCTGAAAACATTTTTCATAATGTTTCTTGGACTTCGCAGGCAATAACTAGCGAGTCGGTTCTTCAGCTTTCTCAAGAATTGTCTCAGGAACAGTATCACTTTCTTCCATTTTCACCAACTTGCACAGCGTTTTGTACAAATAGTGTCGATAAACAATTGAAAATAAATAGCAACGATTTAAAGTCTCCCATGTTTTTTAGTTAATTTCAGTAATTTTTGAGACGATATTTGCTGTCAGAGTGTAATGTCAAATCATTTTTTGATGACATGAAATGAAATTTTGGCTATTCTAATTTTAAATCGCTGTAATTGTGGATAAAATGTTATATTGGATTCGTGGTTTAGTCGCGTTTTATCCACTTAATGATATTAAATATTCTTGCGTGGATAAAACGCTGTTTAAAACACTTATACAATAAATAACTATTATGTATTAAGAGCATAATAAAAAAGATTATAAACGAAAAAATGTTAAAGGCTTTTACATTTTCGAGAGTCATTAGTGACGATTATGCTAGCAGTAAATACAAGTTTTTTTTATTTTGCATTGATTTGGTACTTTAAATAAAAAAAAAACTCTAAAAATTGATAGAAAAATAGTTAGCTTTCTCGTCGTTCCAAGTGGTACTATAATGTTGTCATTGCTTATTTGACCTTTTTTAAAATAAAAACTAAATTTTTTTGATTGTGTTGTTAGTAACCTTCAGTGTCAGAAAGATAAAAAATGTATTATGGTTGCAAAATAAAATATAGTAAATTATATATCAAAGAAAAGAAATCAAGAGAGCAGTTATTACAAACCGAATCGAATAATAAAAAACGAATTAAACATTTTTAGGGGCAAAAAGCAATAAAATATTTTAAGCTAATAACAAATAAGCTTTTAAATATAGTCTAAGAAAAACAACAAAAAAATAATTTAAATAGAAAATAATACACTTGCGAACGCGTCATATTTACATAATTTTTAGAGCATAAATATCTAGTCTCTGTTAATTAATTTTAGCACTGGTTTTAAATCAACTTTTTAAATTAAAAATCACCTAATTAAAGAAGAAAAAAACGTACCTTAATTAGAGTTAGTCTGAAGAGACATTCCAAACTTGATCAGAGTATAGATTTGCAATTTTCTGTGACATAAAATGTGTAAATTTTAATTAAGCGAAATCATTATTCAGAAGTAACATTGTATGCGGTTTTTCCGCTTCTAAAAATTTCGTCTCGTTCTTTTAATCTTAAAACTTTTGAAATATTCTTGCATTTATTAAAGCCAAGTCAGACTGTTATATTCTGAATTTTTGCAAAGATAATGTCCTCATTATACACTCGAGTGAACTATTGAATTACCACCAAAATCAATGCTGGATGTTTGTAACATAGTTCCCGTTTTTCGATCCCTTTGCAACTTGGAATTGTTGGATGTTTATTGACTGGAAACTGTTCGTAAAGCCCTTGTAACGCCAATGCAATAGCCGGTGTTGTGTTTCGTCCTGAATTCTCGATATTAAATTTGAGTTTATGCTTTTCTGTCGTATGGAAGGAAATTATTGCTATTGAACATTCCTCAGCAGAACGATTCGTCATGCATAAAATTCAAGCGAGATACGAAATGAACTCACAATTTCGGTCATTCCGCCAAATTCCTCCAACATAGTTTTAAATTTTACTCGACGAAAACACGGATAATAAAATATTTACAGGAACTAGAATACATTCTAATAGACATTACAAAATGTGTTTGCTCGTTACAAATGTGTTCATTTTATGGAAAAAACAACTATAACGTATTTTTTATTAATGCCGTGCGTGTTCAATACGCTGTTATTTTCTGAACTATGCATAATCACCTGGATTGTACCGACATTTGTTAGATTTATTATTCAGAAAAATGCTGTCGCTCCGATTAGAAATTTTTGGCTAATTTATTGCTCTCTAAGGATACTTTATGAGATTTAGTGCTCATATTCGCGCCTTGCTCCTTCTTTTTACACTTATTTATTTTGCATTTTACTCTGTCTATTCACAAGTAGAATTTAACAATGTAAATTTTACTAAATTAGCAAAGTTTTTTTAAAAACAACTATATATAATTTTATAAGACGTAGATATTTACACAACATATTTGGACAAGAATATATTATTATTTGCAGACCACATGTTACAACAAAAAAATCTAAATTTTAATACTATATTAGTTAAAAATTAAATTTTACTAAATTGTTTACAAGCTGCTTCGATTCGTTGGTCAATCTATTTTAGAAAATTTTAGTTACGTTTATTACTGTCTTTATTATCAGCGCCTACAAGTTCAAAAATAATTTATAAAATTATCTATATAAATTTTTCTAAACTCCAGAAATTATTATTACAATAATAAATTTTAAAACCTAGGATGTAACACTTATAAAGTAATAAAAGTTGCTTTGATATTTTTATATATGTTTTTATCGTCGTCTGTGCTGATGACAGTTATACAAAGTGATTCCAGTAACTAAAAAACATGCATCTGAAAAATTAAAAGTATTTTTAGATGGCATTACCTGACGGATTGTACAAACCTGTAGTCACTAAACAATGTTTTGTAACATATGTACAACCATACAAATGTAAAACATATTACACCAAATTAGATTCAATACAAACACGGAATATTAATTTTACTTTATTTTGAAAAATGGTTTAATATTCGAATTTGACAACTAACTCGGCGGAAAACGTTTCTATCCAAGTTTTACACCGACAATTACAGTTTCCATTTTCTTGTGACTAGTTTCTAGTCTAACTAGTTTCTAGTTAAGCTGAAATTCAATGGACAGGCTTGATATAACTGTCAATTAAGACAGACAACCACTTTTATAATAAAAAAAGCATTGCTGTGTCTAAAATTTATTTATGTCATTTGTAACAACATTATCAATAAAATTTATAATTCATAAATTTTTCTAATTAAGTTCTTAATAAAAGCTCAAAGTTCAGAAATTTTTTTACCAAAAATATTTGTAAAATCTAGCACTATTTGTTTTAAAAAATTTTAGTGTAAAATTTGTCTCATAACTTTTATAAAAAAAAACAAAACATATTTAATAGTTTAACACAATATTATTCTTCCAATAAATTGTGCATTCTCTTGGCAATTGGTAATGATAATTGGGTAAATCCAGTTGGCTTAAAAATTCAAAATATTTTTTTTTTGCTTTCTTATATGTATACCTACTAAGTCACCATAAAAAAATTATATAAATAGGCCACAATTTTCAAGGATATTCATTTGACTACGAACCATCGAAGGTATAACATCAAAATGGACAAAAACGAAATTAAAGCTGTCATCAAGTACCTCTGTTACAAAAACTATCTACCAAAGATATACAAAGCAACTTGGTGAAAACATTGGGGGACTCTGCTTCTTCATATCTCACAGTTTCAAGCTGGGTAAAATAGTTTAAGCTGGTCAGAACATCCACTGATGATAAACTTTGCAAAAGACGCGCATTCACGTCTCTCACTAAAGATAACGTAAAAAAGTCAATAATATGGTGTTGGCAGATTAAAAAATAATCATTAGGCAAGTAGTTGAGATCACAGGAATCTCATATGGCAGCGTTCAAAAATTCTTCTGAACGAAGTAGGCGCGTTGGGCGCCGAGAATGTTAACCGACAAGCAAAAAAAAAACCGAATCGACATTTCGAGGGCCAATCTCAAGAAGTTTTAAGCAGATATAAAAAAAATTTTGTTACATTTTGTGACTATGGATGAGACGTAAATCCACCATTTTGAACCCTGAAACCAAATAACAATCGATGACCTGGAAGCAAACCTCTTCATCGACTCCGAAAAAATTCATTGTCAAGTTCGGGGGGAAAGGTTATGGCGTCTGTTTTTTGAAACGCTGAAGGAATAATTATGGTGAAATATTTGGAAAAAGGTGCTACTATTACGGGGTTTTACTACGCTGACCAAGTAACAAGATTGCGGGAGAACTATTAAGGAAAAAAGACGCGGTAAACCGTGAGCTGGTGTGTTGTTTTCCCAAGACAACGCACCGGCTCATAAAGCCGCAGTCGCGATAGCTGCCATTAAAGAAACGAAATTTAAACTGCTCGAACACCCGCGCTATTTGCTAGATCTAGCTCCCAGTGACTTCTGTTTCCTCAGCTCAAGGAACATCTCCGGGGCGAAAAATTTAAAGACAATAGTAAAGTGATGACTGCTGTTGAGGCGTTTCTGAAAAGTCAAAAAAAATTTAAAAAAAAAAAAATCCTGGGTTTAGAAAAAAGATGGACTAAGTGTTAGAAGACTATGTAAAAAAATAAATTATTTTTTTAACTATAATCAACGTATTTTATTTTTTTCATTATTACTTTTGGATCACCCCTCGTATTATTGACCGTAGTAGCTTAGCTGTAGCTCATGCGTTTTGTTAGCGCCTTCTCTTCTTTTTTATGACTTAAAGATACAAATTAAAAAATAAACTAGTGCTTCTTAAAAAATTGTTTTTAGGACTAAGGAAAGTTCTAAGACTTTTAAAACTAAGAAGATATTCGAAGTTACTTGACGTTTTTATCGTTCTTAAAATTTAAGAATATAACTTGTTGGCTAAAGTTGGTTTTTTAGAACAGAAAAAGCAATGAAACAATTTTGTTTACTGCGACGTTTCGACCGTATATTCAGTCATCCTCAGGAGGAAACAATCTGCTGTCGTGCTTGAGACCTGGCTTAAAAACACCACTACTTCAATGTTTAGTCAAAAAAATAGAATGACAAATCAGAAAAACTATCTATTCATTTTTAGCAGCAGTCTATTTACTTCTATTTTCTGGTTAAGGCTGAAACTGAATGACAAAAATTCGTTTAAATTTAATGTTTTTAAAAGTTTGTTTTAATGACAAAACCGTTAAAATTGCAGATTTTGAAACTTTTCTGGTTTTTTCTAAAACTATTAGAAGAGTTAAGTCTACTTTTTTATTTTTTAAAATAGATTTTAGCTGTGAAATTAAAGACGGTACAGTCAGTAAGCTTTTAGACAACTTTTTAGCTTTAAGAGAAAGCTATAGAGTTTCTATTTTGTTTACTGGAATACAGAACTCGCTCTTAGTTGCTCGTTCTGCAAACTTTCTGGTTTATACTTGTACATAAAAGCTCATTTACTAGGTTTGTTACGTAATAATTATTTTCGTTACAACAGCTATCTGAATAAAAGCAAAAACTTTTTTTTTTGTGTATTGGTATTCTTTTTTATAAAAAAATTTATTAGTTTAGATAACATAAGTTACAGAAGTGATAAACGTGATTAGAATAATAATCAAAATAAATTGAAATTGTTATTTATTGTAATTATTCAAAGTTTGGTACTTAAGAAAAGCAATTGAATAAGTAACAAAAAGTCCTTAAATCAGAAAAAACCGAATGAATGTTTCAGTTGTCGAAAGTTGGAAAGCACCAAATTATACGTCAAGTACAAACTTAAAGAGATATGAAAGACTAAACGACAGCTCACTAAAGTAAAACTACAACAAACACAAACTTTTTGTTAATACCTTATGTTTGAAAACAAAACTTTTCTAACTTTGTTCGTTGGCTTTAATCTATGTTGATTTATGATTTCTTCCCCTGAACGACATCAATGCAGTAACTTTGTATTCATAATAAGAAATTTTTTCTAGTATTTAACGTCACGCAAGTCATAGTAAAACCCTCTGCAAATCTGATAGCGCTCATAAAACGGTCCCTTAGGTCCTTCCACATCTAAACAATCCACATTTAAGATTTTCCCCTTTTCCAAGCAGACATTTTTCATTTGACAATAATTAAAACGTCAGGTGGCGTTTGCGGTGATAAATTCTCAAAGTATGCAAATATAAAACGAGAATAAATAAAAAGCAACGTTACACCCTCTAGTTTTGACGTTAGTATTTTACTACATATGTTTTATTAGCTGACACATAAATCTAATGAGACAAGGATGGCATATGCAGGAAAACAGAAATTTGATGTGACACGTGTACACTGCTTTAAAAATGAAAGTCACATCGCGTAAAACGACGAGGGTGGGATAAAATACGTCAGAGAGACAAGAAGAATCTCTAATTTTTCACAAACTGTGAGAGAAAGAATCAATTTAATCACTCTTATCGCACGATTGCTTTATCAATAAACCAATTATTTTAATATTTTCGGAAAAATGAAACAACTTGGAAAGTATTACCAACGACACAAGCTGATATATGAGTCGGAGGCACGTCATAGCCGTATTAGAATTGATTTCTCCCAAAGCTAAGCACTTAAGCCGCTTAACAAAAAATCAGCCAAATAAATATAAAAAATGTTTGACAAATGTATTACATGGTTTAGATTATAAACGACATGTTCTTGTGTTTGTATCATCTTAATTTGAGCTTGTTATCACATTATCTACTCAACAATCATTTGGTTACACACTAGCTATTTGGATTAGCAATTTCTCTACCCCTAAAGCCCTGATATTCCACATATCTACATACCATACGAACACTTATATGTGTTTGAAGCTCAATGTATATTATGTATAGACCTATAATAGTTAATTGGAGCTCTTGGCTTAGTCAAGCATTGTTGGAAATGTTTAACAATGAAATTACGGTTTAACTTATTAAATCTCTCGTTTCTAGAAACATTTAAAAAAAAATTAAAAATATTTGAGTACACTGATTTAAAAAATGACTTTTTTGCAAGAAACTGCTGTCAACGGAAGGTCAAGTGGCTTCGTCGCGACACCTTTAAAACACCTATTGCTTAGTTAAATTTTTATTAAAATTTACATTTTGTATAAGTAGTAGAACAACCGTGATTATTTATTATTATGTATCAAACTTTCTGATTTAATTTGTCGTCTTCAATCCAATCAAATCCAAACTTTGTCATTGAATTTTTCGCAATTGGTTTCCAGTTTCAGCTCGAATAATTATTATTATTGGTAAAGTTCAGACCGCAGACGTTCGAACCGTCAAAACTCAATAGAATCCGAATATATTACTCTGTCAGTGAAACAGTAAAATCAAAGACAATCTGTCGTTATCTGAACAGAGTTGAATTCCAACTTTATACTATAATAAAGCAGTCTTAATAAAATTACAGGCGTTCCACGACCCGTCTTGCATGCAAATGCCTTCTTTAAAGAATGCGCTTTCTGAAACATCGCAATTAATTTCATATTCCACTGACATCCTTAAAATTATGTATGAAAATTAATTATGATACTTTACGTTTACTGTAATAATTGCTAACTTTACGAACGAAATTGTGCTGGAATATTAAACTAGAAGAGGAAACACGTGTATGCAAAGATTTGACTCAAAACTTTTCTTCTCATATTGTACAATACAATTATGTACAACATTTCTCCATTAAGTTTAATTTTCATTAAGTGGCAAGTCATAAACCCACCTGTATGTTTGTTGTGTGTGTGTCCATGTCAAAACGTTTAAAGCGGACAGAAAGATAAAGAAGGACCTAACTAAAATCCTCTATGAATATTCATTCTAGTTAATTAACTTCTTCTGTTATGTCTGCAACTGATTGTGTGATTAGTGCACTCACAAAGTGTCTCTTCTAAACTTACAAACTACCTGTGGCGTCTCTAATAAAATGTCATAACGTTAAACAATAAATTTATAATGATTTTTAGTCATACTTTAGTAAACAGTAAACCTTACGAACAGTGCAGTAAAATAACAAGATTACATTGAGTTGTTTGAAATACACTAATCAAAAAATTTAGAGAAACACTGTTTTCAAGATATATTTTTTTAATATAAGACTAATTAATGTGTTCTTTGTGCACAATACAGTCTTTAAATCTTCTTTTATATGTATCAATGTAAGAAAAATCACAAAAACTTTGTTGTCGAAACGTGCGTCGTGCAAAGTGAAATTGCTTGGTGCTATTAAAAGCTTGTTACATTTGATTGGAAACCTGTTAATTTGGTCTCTAATTTTGGAAAAACAGCTCTATCTCAGCATATGTTTAATAATATACATAACTTTTGCAATTTTAGATACCTACTGAAAAAGATTGGTCTAACAGGTTACTTTCTAAAATGTTATTTATTCAAAGACACACAAAATTTAAATAAAATTTATAATAAAATTTTAGTTAAATGAAAATTTCATAACATATCATACTGGGCTTCCTACTATTGATATGTCTTGTATTGACCAAATTTAAATTTATATTACATTCTAAATTTGTAGTTTGAGCCCTTTTTTTATTTAAAGTTTGTAAAAATAGTGTCATTGACTCCTCCTTTTAGCTCATTCTTTATTTGACCTTCTTAGTGCTACATGTGGACGCCACACTTTGTAGTAAATTCACGTCACTTTTTAATTTTACATAAGTAATCTTATTTTTAGTGTTCTTATTATGCCAATTGTAAAAAACTTTATCATATTTAATGTTAGTTATAAGAAAGTTTGGTAAGTTCTATAATTTTTTATATTATCGATGTTTTTTAATAACTTGTCTTCAGCCTGATGATGTCTTATGTGATTAGACGAAACATTGCATAACTTTTTTTTGGTTTTATTTATGGTCCTTCCCTAGTAATTTTAACATTTGAAAAAATTTCACTTTTTAAAGGACGCTAAACTTGTGAGATTCCTTTATTTGTTTGTTTTTCGTGTTTGTTTCCTGGCCAGTAGGGGTTATTTATTGGTTACTATAATGCAAGCTCGTTGATAAGTATTTTGTGTGTCTTTGCAGCTAACAAAAGTTTGTCACTACCGTTTTAGAATGATAAATAAATTTATTTAAAATTTATTAAATACAGTAGTGTCGCGCTAACTCGTACCCTCCGGTAATTCGGATTCTTCAGTAATCCGGATTATACTCTTTCCTTCATTGTCTATGTTGCAAACCGGATTTTATTTAATTTGATAGTCCGGATGTAATAATTTTGCTATGTTTTATGAAAAAACTGTACATTTCAAAGAATTGTGTTAACTGTAGTGTGGAAAACCGTAAACATAAGAAAAACATTTAAAATTGCAGTGATTTCAGTGTTTTCAAACTTGCCAACATGGCACCTCGAAAACGAAGTCATTAAACTCAAACGCTAAAAGAAAAAGCAAATATTGTTGATGATTTAAAACAAGGCTTAAGTGGAAGATCTTTAGCTGCCAAATATGAGGTGGGAACTTTAGCAATCAGTGATATTAAGAAAAATGCTGATAAAATTAAAGGATTGGTGTAGACACTGCCTGAAATAAAAAAAAATCTGACGTCATTTGAAATAATTTAAGATTTGTTGTTCAATGTGTTTCTGAGCCTAAAATGGAAACACTTTAAAAAAAGCGGAGTACCCGAAAATGGAAGAGAATCTTGCTTCTTGGTTTATAAATCTCAGAAATCGATATGATCGAGTTTTGTCAGAATTTTTAGCGGTTAATGCTAAGCAACTCTATACAAAATACTATGACAACGAAAATTTTAATGCAAGCAGAGGGTGGATTGCTAATTTTAGAAAAAGATATGGCATCAGAACCCTTAAAATTTGCGGTGAAAAATTGTCGGCTGATAAACCTGCTGTTGAACCATTCATTACAAAACTAGATCAACTCATTAAAAACCACTCTTTAGTGGCATCACAGATTTATAACGCAGATGAATCTGGGCTATTTTGGAAATTACTTCCAGACAGCACGTTGGTAACAAGCACTGTAAAAACAGCTCCAGGAACAAAAATTGGTAAGAAGCGCATCACCTTTTTAACTTGTTGCAATGCAAATAGAAGTCATCGTCTAAAGCTTCTGGTAATCAGAAAGGCAAAAAATTTTAGGGTTTTTAAAAATTTTGTGTTACCTGTGAACTACAAAGCTACAGCTAAGCCTTGGATAACTGGAGCTATTTTTAAAGAATAGTTTCAATAATGTTTTATTCTAGAAGTAAGGAGATTTTTAAGAGAACAAAACTTGCCTGAAAAAGCACTTTTGCTTGTTGACAATACCTCTAGTCACTGCTGCGAACAAGATCTCATTAGCGACGATGGAAATTTTTTCGTAAAATTTTTGCCACCGGATACAGTAGCGTTAATAAAGCTTATGGATAAGAATGCTATTTGATTAACAAAGTTATTTTATAAAAAAAGTCTTTTAACCAAAATATTGAAAAGTATCGAAAAAGATTTTGTAAAATGTATCAAAAATATAAACCTAAAAACAGCAGTGTTTGCTTCATAACGTATAGGAAAAAGTGTCATCTAAAACTTTAGAAAAATGTTGGAAGAAAAGCCTTAAAGTTAACAATGATAATGGTGATGCAAATCATGATGACCTTGAAGATATTATCCTTTTAAATATTTTGAGAAATACAATTCGCTCAGCAGCAGAAGAAATTGATCTAGTTACTACAATGCTTTTGGATGTAGGAAAAGTTGAAGTAAATCTTGATGAGGTGGTTGACTGGATTGATGCCCACAAGAAACTGACGGAATCCGGGAATTGTAAAGATAAATGTTACAATGACTTTGAAGATAATGATGACGAAATGACAGAGTTTCTACAAAAAAGAGTAAAGATTGAAACTGCTACAAAACGCTTAAATGTCGTTTTACAATGAGCAGCAGAAAATGATGTAACTTGATCAGATGTAACAACCCTTCAAAAGTTGAAAAAAATGGCTTTTAAAAAATACCAACATCGTGTTCATCAGACCACAATAACTCATTTTTTCAAGCCGGCTGTCCTACAAAATGCTCAATAAAAACCATAAAAATGTGATCACGTATTCTTCTTCTTACCTCAACTTTATCTTCACTTTCTTTTGCCTTGAAGATATTTAAATATTATTTAGAAAACATGTCTCGGTAATCCAGAATTTTTGATAATTTGAATTGTCTCGGTTTTAATTGATCCGGATTAGCGCGACACTACTGTAATTGTTTTTCGAACAAAAACCAGTTGTAGAAACAGGTAAATAATATCGTCGCTTAGCTCCTCCTCCAAACAATTGTTCTTGATCGGTAAAATGTTTTTACCCTTCTTATACTTAATATACTTATTATACTTATTCTTGATACTTAATGTACTATTACATCACTCTGCTGTAAATAGCTATTGTATTTTCTGTTTGTTTTCAGCCTCTTAATCGCAATTTTCCGTTGTATTAATTCACTTATCTTCTGCTTAGACCATAATAAAATCGGGTCCTAAAATTGGTTAATTAAGTTTAGTTCTCCCGGAAAAATATTCAAATCTATTGTCCCTCCCCTGTGCATTTTTCGTATGTGTCTCACGTACTTTCAGATACCAACTTTACACATTCTAGACGGTCCTGTGCAGGTGTTCGCCCTGGCAAACGTGCCAACTTGCTGAAATGATTTTGCGTAACTCTGTTTTAATGTTTGCCGAACGTGCATCTTTGCGTCTTATGCACTATGAAACTTAAAATTTTCAACTTTTCTGAATTTTTGGTGAGTATTGGAAATTCAATCACGCGTAATTTGCGAATTAAATATTTAACAGTTCAGTTGCCACCAAACAATTAATTTAACTAGGTTTAATAAATGATAGGGTGTGTGGGTGAGTTTTTGTTTAAAATTGAAAATAATAATAGTGGACTCAATTTAATTAACAAATTGATTTTGTAAAAAATCCGATTAGAAAGGATTTAAATAATTTTGTTGGTAATAAATGGTCAAAGTTAGAGAAGGGTATAATTATGTCGCTGGGTTAAGTGATTAACGATTAATATCAAACACGCTAATACCTATGTATTGTGATTTCAATTGTGGAATGTTTAATTAAAATATTTAAAAATGTATTAAATCAGACAAAAAATGTGGAACTTAACAATTCTAATTAATTTTTAAATTATTTATTTACGTAGACGTATTTTTCTAAAAACAAACTATTTTAAGATTCATTAAATTCAGTTTTAAGGTTGAGTCCGATCTAAAACGTATTACTCGAATCTGGTTGAATTCACACGGAATAAATTAAATTTAACTATTCTCACAACCCTCCAATTTAATATTTAAAAAAAATTGTTTAAATATAAATTTGTTTCATACCTAGTGTTAGCTTATTGTCGGATATTGAGTTTCCATGAGTCAGCAGTACGTGTCCTGCTAGAGCTGCAGTATCTCAAGGTCATGGAAGAGAGATACGCGAGGCATGTATTAAGAAAGCATCAAAAATACTACAACAATAATAAAGAAAATAGAAACATAGAACAAAAAAAATAGAAAGATATAGACTACAAATTGAAAATAAGCAAAAAATTAATAAAACTAAGATATAGTGGACAATTAGTAAAAAAGAGGGAATAGGCAAAGAGCTGGTAAAAAGAAAGCAAACCTGTTTTTATTATTTAGTGCTTTACACCCACCATTTTTTAATAAAAAAATATTATGAACACTAAAACTAGAATTTACAAAGCAGTATTTTTACCAATCATTATATAAGAAAGCAGATTGTAGGTCTAAAACAAAAAATATATATAAAAAGTAACAGTTTGTAAGACAAAATTACTGCGAAATATGCAGGAGTGGCAAGGCTAAATAAAATTAAAAAATAAAAAACATTTAAGTGTTTAATGTGTTCTAAAAAAAATTGAATAAGAAGAGATAAAATGGTTAGAATAAACGAAGACAAAATAGTAGAAATAATATAAAAAGCAAAAACAAATAAAAAAAGAAACAGATCATAGAGAAAATAGAATAAAAAAGTTATATAATTGCTAAAAAAAGAACTAAACTAGAGTTATGCAAAAAATAATAAATAAAAAAATAGCAAATCAAATAAAAAATATTCAATTGATTCAATTACTTAGAGCAGACAAAAAAATAAGAAACCAAATAAAACAAGTAACTTTATTAGTCTCTTATACCAAATATTTTTTAATAAAAAAAATATTTAGAAAGACTAAAATTAGAATTTACAACTCAGCGTTTGTAGATATCAATGGTTATATAAGAAAGCAAATTATGGGTCTAAAGCAAAAAAGTAACGGCCTGTGAGACAAAAATACTGCGAAAAATTGCAGGAGTGCTAAGACTAAACAAAATAAAAAGTGAGAATTTAGAAAAAATTAAACGAGAAGGGATTAAGTAGTTTGATCATTTAAAATAAAAAAAAATAGAGTAGTTAAAATAAAATAAAAAGCAAAAACAAATTAAAAACCTGAAGTATATTAGAACAATTACCCAGAACAGACAAAAAAATTTAAAAAAGTAGGAAACAAAATAAGACAAGTGATTTTATTTACAGACTTTTATATCAGATATTTTTTAATAAAAAAACGTTTAGAAACAGAAAAAACTAAAGCAAAAGAATAGCGGTTTGTAAGACAAAAATAATGCAAAAAATACAGAAAATAGAAAAAGATTTAAGTGTTTAAAGTGTTTAAAAAAAAAATAAACAAAAATAAGGTAGTTTGGCTATTTAGAATAAACAAAGATAGAGTAGTAAAAATAATATAAGAAGCAGAAACAAATAAAAAAACAGACTAAAAAAAATAGAATAGAGAGGTCATATAATTGCTCAACAAAAGAACTAAGCTACACTGAAGCAAAAAAGTAAGGAAAAGAGAGATATAAACTACAGATAAATATAGGTAGAACTAAAATAATGTAAATAGTAAATTAAACTGAAAATGCGCAATTAAAAATTTAAGTCAAATTAATAAAAAATGTAAAAGGGCTGAAGCAAAAATGTTTCAATCGAACAACAACGTCGAGAAACTGTATACCGGTTTCGGGGTTTTTGCCCCTCATCAGTACAGTGTATCTCGGAGCATTGTGCTCGATTGAAACGGGTGGAAAAACTCGCTTATATCAAGCGAAGTTTGGCTAGTAGTCGTATAGACAGACACAGTGTGCCATTTTTGCTAGTTGCTAGTGTGCCACCTTTGCTAGTTCTGGTTACACTGCCTTTCAGTGTGTTGCTGGTTGGGCGATTAGGTGATGTAATTCAATGTCGGTCGGGGCATTAGTCTGCGAAGTAGTTGTTTTTGCCTAATCGTGAAGGTTGGTTATGTTGGTGGCCGAGCGAGAGCCTAAGAATCCGCCAACATTATTATACCAACTCTCGCTACCTTCCAGCACTCTTCGTTAGATGGCACACTGTGTCTGTCTATACGACAACTAAAAGTGCTGAAGTATATTAGAACCATTACCCAGAACAAACAAAAAATTAGAATCCAATGCTTGTACCAATGCTTATATGTATAAGAATGCAAATTACGAGTCTAAAAGAAAAAAATAACGGTTTGTAAGCCAAAAATACTGCTATAAACTGCAAGAGTAACAAAACAAAACAAAAAGTAAAAAAGTAGGAATAGATTTAAATGTTTAAAGTGTTTTTAAAAAAATTGAGTAACATAGGATAAGGTAATCACTTAAAACTTAGAATAGTTCTATAATTACTAAAAAACAAAACTAATAAAAAAAAATAAAGACAGATTATTAGCTCTATACCTTCGCTAAAAAAATTGCAGATAAGTGAATAAGTTAAAGTAACCAGACAACGAAATGATTATTTCAATTGTTACTAAGATTTTCTGCACTCCGCCACCGACACCGCTCCAAGTCGCTGTTTTTGCTCGCCTAGACAAATTTTTATAATATATTCTTATCACCGCAGTAATTATTAGTTTCCATTTTCAATAACGTTAATTATTGTAGATAAAAAAATTATACTCTTTTGTAAGGTTATTTTTTTATTATAGATAAACTCATGCTACGCTCTCTTCACTTGCAATTTTTTTATTCCTATTAGAGCTTTTTTTGCTACTCTGTCTCACTAATAATATAAATAAACCAAAAACTTTTATACCAGCTATATTATAAATTGGCATTAGTAATAACTGCTTAATTGGGCTTGCTTTGTTGAAATTATTTACGACTTAAGTCACATTTTCATTCTCTTGTAAATAGACAATATATTATTATCAAATATTTTTCAGAATTTTTTTTTATTTTTTAGGTAAAATTAAGTCAATTTACTAAATTTGCTTTACTCTAATCTACTTTAATTTTAATTTTAAACGTAATGTAAGTGGAGTATGTTTTCTTAAAAATCTTGTTTGTAAGTAAAATGTTCTTTAAATATTAAAATTCAGTTAACATTTAATTCAGTTTCATCTTTCAGAAGAATTTAAAATAGTTTTTGCAAATACAGATTTATTTAAATTAAAATTAAAAACTCGTGCCAAGTTTGTGTTCATTTCCTGGTCTAATATTAGCCGAGTTTAATGTATATTTAAATTACTCTCTCATTTTTTTTGTTCAAACATTCTGCACATTTATTTCTGCCACATCCAATGCACATTTTTCCTCTGGCACAATAGTTCGTCGGTGCGATACCAACAAACACGAATGCCTTTGTAGAAAAAATTGATGAATAATTAATGTGACAAGTTGTGGTATAACATCAACAAATAGGTTTAGCATTTATGGGTTTTAGTGTGATTCTAGCGGTAGATAAATGAGACTAGTATCGGGAAGTTTGGCTTCGGATTATGCATTAGCGTTCATCGACAGCCATTTATATTCTGTTTAGACCGGCGCAATTAACACTAAATGGTTCTAAATTGTCCATGACTAAAGGCCGAGATTGGTGCATGTCAAGAATATTCAACCGTAAAAGACGCACCCGAGCCAAATTACTAGTTTATTTAGCAAGAAACCCACTGCTAATTATTACAGCCGTGGATAATTGGCGAAAGTGATTTATGAGGGATGAACTCTAAGCGTATTTTATGAAATTTTAATTACCCACGTTTAATGATAATATAAGGCACAGTTAAATTCTCCTCGGAGAAAACTTTCCGCGGAATTGTCTCTAGTTTAATGAATAGAGCCAACAAAGATTGCTTTTTTAATTTAAGGATAAACTAACATCTGGCCGCATTGTCTAGATTATTGTGATTTCACTGCTAGAAAGTACAAGAATTGAGGGTAATTCTCTTTTCCACTAACGAACTTTTCAACGATATTTCTTTTGTAATAGAGCACTTAGTTTGTGTCATTTTTAAGAACAGTGGATTTTAATTGAAATTCAGAAGCGGGAATTACGAAAGCTAATCGTCCAAATAATGGAGCTTTTTGTATTCATTTTTTTAAATAAATGCTAATTGCGAAACGATTGAATTGTTCACTCGCCACCCCTCAAACTATTGATCTATCGAGCGGAAAATATCAGGACGGTTTAACACATGGAAGTTATCAATGAATGTAGTTCCGAGTCCGGAACTCATTTATATTCTCAGTCTCTGCAAGAGACAGTAAAGTTATGTAAGTGTTCATTGAAGAGGTATCCTGTCAGGACCCTGAAAAATTCCCTGTTTAGAATCGAGGGAAAAAGTAGAGGTGTTTAATATCGGCTATGAAAGCTCGAGACGAGCTCCCTCTTTCATTAATTATCATAAATTCCGGGTAATTTTTCGGAGAATTATTAAACAAGCCGAATTAAGCATTCTTGAGTGTCTATAAATAAGAACGGACAAAAACACTCGACATAATTCTTTTTAATCCTGCCGCAACAGCCGTTTAAACCGAGTCGAGTTTCATAAACATCTGCTAATCTACCAGAATAGGAAGTTTGGAAAAGTTTCGAAAGGCACACCCAAGATAAATTCTCCTTATAATTGGAGGCCAGGTCTGGGCTTATTACTAGAAATTTTCCATATACAAAGAACTAAGTTTTAATATTGCTATACAACTTGGCCAATTTGGATTTCTATATACTAAGATTATGTAGCAGGATTAAGTAGACTTATTAAAAATGTACAAAGACGAAGTTTTTAATTACTTTACTTCTTTCTAAAAGGAACCGGTTTTTAATTTAAATTTATGCAAAAAGAAACAGAAATATTTATTTAATAACCTTTGACATACTCTGAGTTAATTTCGTTATAAACCTTTGATTTCTTTTAGACGAGCTTGAGAAAATAAAGAGCGAAAGCTTCAAGTCATTTATGTAAAATAAGGCAATTAAACGTGGACTGGATTTATTAAAAATCCGATTAGAGGTTTATTTGTTAAAAAGTAAATTTGACAACTTGTAGGTCTTTAAGTCGAAAATTTACCGACTTAATTCCGCCCAATTACGTACAAATTTGCATTTAACACAAATCAAACTGATTTACAACAGACACTCTTATCGCGATTATATTCAAATGACTTACTTTACAGAAAATTAAGAAAACTCCTATACAAGCTCGAATATTTACAACCCACTTAGTGCAATCAAACGAGAATTATTCCTATAATAAATTCAAAGTTTTACAGTTCATAATTGGGAATTTTCTGCGATTAACTTATATGAAAATACAAATTTTCCTAGACGTAAATCTCTATTACCAACTAAAATACATTTTTAAATCGGTCAGAAAACGATTTTGATCATTAAAATGCTCTCACAATTACATAACTATACTTCTGAATTTTTAAAAATCCGTTTAAAATTTAAAATTAAAAATCTATTTATTACGGTATTAATATTTTATTACGGTACTAATATTTTAAAATCCATATTAAAAGAAAAACAGTAACATAGCAAAACCAAAGTTTGGCAGTTTTAGCAGTAGTATCCTTCTGTTTTTTTTAAATTTTTTTTTGTTTTCAATTTCGTAATTTTTAAAAATTTTATAATTTCTAGAAATTTTAACTTAAATTACTTCTTCACTTCATTTTTTTAATGCATTTTACAAATTTTTTAAAGCGTTTTTTTGTTCATCTAGTCTCATATCTAAAATTTAGCCTAAAATAATTTTGGTTTTCTAAAACCTTCCTCTGTTCTTCTATTGCTTGTCGTATTTATTTTTCTTGTCTTTTCTTTTTTTAATCGTCGTTATTCAAGGTTTTTTAAAATCTCTTTTTATGTTTTTTTGCATGTTTTTTTTTCTAAGTATAGTTTCCCTGTAGTTTTCTAGAAACTTTTATAAAATTATTTCTTGTTTTTTTAAATTTTTTTTAATTTATTTTTTGTTTTTATAGAATATTTGTTAGTTTTTTACCTTTAATGTTTGTAGCATTTTTGAAGCCTTTTTGCTTTTTTAGCCAACATTTTCTCTTTTTTTTAATTTTCTGTAGCTCTTTTCTATTGATTGTCGTTTGTTTAAATTTCTTTATTTTAAACGTTGTTTTCCAAGCTGTTCTTAAATTTTTTTTGTGTTTTTAGAACCTTGTTAATATACAGGGTGGGAGACTAAAACCACCTCGGTCCACGTAGTTACGGCTTATTTAATTAAAAGGCGCTTTTACATAAAAATGTAGATCTTTAGGGAGCACATTTTAAAAATATTTTCTGTTATACGGAGTGTTCCAAAAAAGTTACACGTAAAAAACTATAGTTGCTATCATTGATAAAAATCCAAAATCTTATTAATGGTAAACTATCTTGCTGTCATTTTTTGCGAGATTTTAATAGAAATTTCATTTTAGGTGCGCCTGTATGAAAAGATTTGATATAACATACAGGCTGTTTAAAAAAATTTGACAAACTTGACACTTATTTTAAATTACCAAAAACTCAAAATTTTTAAATGGGAACTTTGTTGTTTTTTGTCGGATTTAAGTAGGCTGTTAAATTACTTTTCATCTGATATTTCATTGTCCTATACCTATTTTATCTAGTTTTCGATTAAATCAGATTTTTGTGAATTTTGAACCAAGAAAAACATTTGTTTTTTGGATACCGTGGTTACAAAACAATTTATAAAAAACGCTAAGAAATAATAACATTTCATAAAACGAAACAAACAACAAATTACTCGTTATTAATACACAATTGAATCCTTTTAAATTTGGATTTATTTTCCTAAGCACATTTTGAATACGAGTTTTTATGTCATCTTTAGTTGTCAGCAGCACTTTATAAACTTGTTCTTTAGCCCCATAAAAAAGTTCATACTAGTAAGGTTGGGCGTTCTTGGTGGCTACAAGCAGATAGGGCCATGTCGTCCTATCTATTTTTGAGAGAATGTAGTACTGAGAGCTTCCTTATCGTTTTTATAGAAATGCGCGGATGCACCGTCTAGCTGAAACTACATTCGCCTTCTAACCATTATTAGCACTTCTTCCAATAACGCAAAAAATTTGTTTACGATAAAGTTTTTGAACATTTCACCGTTTAAATGTCCATCGAAAAAGTGAGAGCCTATAACATCTTTTATAGAACTCCACCTCACATATTGAGGGACTATCTATGTTGGCGGTTAACCACGGTCTCCAATAAAAAATTGCTTTTGTTTGTCCATAAATCACATAAATCTGATTTAATCGAAAACTAGACGAGATAGGTATAGGACAATGTAGTATTAAATTAAAGATAATTTAATGGTCTATTTAAATCCGCCAAAAAATAAAGGGGTTTCTATTTAAAAATGTTGAGTTTCTGGTAATATTATAGTGTCAAGTTTGACAATTTTTTTGGACACTCTGTATGTTATACCAGACCCTTTTATGCATGCACGTCTGAAATAAGGCTTCTGTCAAAATTTTGCAAAAAATGACTACAAGATAATTTACCATTAACAAGATTTTAATATTTGTACCAATAATAACAACTATCATTTTTTAAATTTAAATGTAAATATTTCTAAAACGGTTAGAGATAGGTACAAGACATGCTCGACAAAACGTGTTTAAAATAATCCGCAAAATGCGAATATGCAATAATATATAGGGCATCCTATTTAAAAAAATATGTTTTTTACATATAACTTTTTTGTGAACATTATGTATAACAGAAAATATTTTTGAAATGTGATCCCTAAAGATTTTCATTCTTGTATCAATGTTGATTGAATAAACCGTAACTACGTAATGGACCGAGGCGGTCTTAGTGCCCCACCCTGTATATTTTATTACCCGATGTCTTTCAATTTTGTTCAAAATTTTTTTAGTTCTTTTTTTGCATTTTCTAAATTTTTCAAAAACATTTCCATGCTCATTTAGCCAATTTATCCAAAAAAAATTGGTTTTCTAAAACCTTTCTTTGTTGTTCAACTGCTTATCGACTTACTTTTTCTTGTTTCTTTTTTTTCAAATCGTCATTATTCAAGCATTTTTATAATTTTTTATCTTGTTTTTTGCTTGTCTTTTTTAAGCGCTGTCTTACAATTTAAAAAAAATACTTTTTAGTTTTTCTAGAAACTTCTATTAAACCATTTCTTGTTTTTTTTTTTTCAATATTTTGAGTATCTTTTACTTCCAACTGTTGCTTTTAAAATTTCTCCAGAATTATGTTTGCTTTTCTATAATATTTGTTACCTTTTAATTTTTTATGCTGGTTAGTATTTTTTCAGCTTCTTCAGAAACGTTTTTGTTTTTTAAAACTTCTTTGTGCTTTTTTTTGAAAGCAACGTTTTCACTTTTTTCTAAAATTTTTTGTAGCTATTTTCCATTAATCATTGTTTTTCATATCTCTTTCTTTAAGCGTCGTTTTCCAAGTACTCTAAAAACTTTTTTTGTTGTTTTCAAATTTCTGTTTTTTGTAGAACCTTTTTTAGATATATGTTTTACCCAAAATGTTGTAATTTTTTCCAAAACTTTTTTTCCACTAAGTTTTGTTTCCACAATTTTTCTTGTTTTTCCAAGCATTGGTTTAATAATAAAGTATTAAATAAAAGACTCATCTTTATAGAAGTCACTGCGTGTTCTCTTTAAGTTTGTCCAATGCTGACTGAAACAAAGAGAAAACGTTAGAATTTGAACAAAAAATAAACACAAAACGTGTTTTAACGTAAAATACAACAATATTTATCTTCAATACTTTTTATTGCACAACTTGACAGAGTCCTGCACTTGAAAGTAATTTATTTTTAACATTTTATAAAAAGGTCTTGGTAATTCAGATAATACTTTTTAAAATGACTAGACATTATATAAAACGAAAATCATTAAAAATAAATTATGAAACAGGAGCAAAGCAAATTGTGTTCTATGAGACACCAGTTGACTTACTTTACAGAAAATTAAGAAAACTCTTCTATAAGATCGAATATTTACAACCCACTTAGTGCAATCAAACGAGAATTATTTCTGTAATAAATCCAGTAAAGTTTTCCAGTTGATAATTGTGAATTTTCTTCAATCGGGTCATACGAAATTACAAATTTCCCTCGACATAAATCTCCATGATTAAAATACGTTTTCAAGTCGGCCAAACATTTATAAAATTAATTTCTTTCAAGTAATAAAGTTTAGATGAAAGAAGCTTGATTTACAACAAAGATAAAAACGAGAATAGCTCTCTAGAATCATGTCACGTCAAGTGCGGAACGAATGTATAACAAATACGAAATTCTTTTGACTGCATTCCTAATTCCATAAAGTCCCTGAAACAACATCTTTCCTCTGATTAAAAACTGTCGACTCGGTATTGATTTAAAGTTAGGCTAGGTTAGTTAAGCACATTTTTCCTCCGGTCTCCCTTCTTAGTGGATTACTAGGAACAAGGGTCGACGAAACAAGCGCAAGCGGAATTTGTGTCTCTAAAACGCTCCATCGTAAATTCAAAAACGTTCTTCGAGTTAATTATTGTCTGTGTTTATGCAAAAATCGAGCGATTTCATGTTAGCTTTGTGTAAATAGCCGAAATAAGCGTGACCGTAATTTTCTGTTATTAATCACTCCGAAAGGATTGATTGAGCTTTATTTAATTTAGGTCTTGCTTGAATTATAATCTCGTTAATGTTAATAAACCCACAAATAACATTTCAAACAAATTTTACTTAATAATATTAGAAATTATCGGCAAATATTGACGCCTGTATTTACCCAAAACCCAGCCGAAAAATAGCCTTGATTACATTAAGGGTTGGAGTTCGCCCAATCACTTTATTGTTGCCGAAAAAAGACAAAGTTAAAATCGATAGCTTTCACAGAACAAATCGAGTTTTTATAAATTTATAAAATAACAGCTATTACCGAAATACCTCTTTTCAAACTATAATTTACTTCCGAAATAATACATTTGTAGAGAAATTTTAAAATATATATTAGACTAAAAATTATTTAATAAATAATTAAGCCTCCAATATAAATGTTTTCAAATTTAATGTTTCTTTTCATTTATTTTTGTTCAAGTACTGTGACAATAAACCATTAATGGTGTATAGTGAGTCCAGATTTATAAATACTTAATTGCTTTCAGTTTTAATTACTCTTTAGTTTCATTGAATCGATTGACTAAAACAAGTACACTCAGTAACAATAGAATTGTTACATCTAGAAAAAATATTTTTTTGAAAAGATTTTTTGTCAGCAGATAGAGTAAATTTAAAGCCAGTTATAGTTACCATTACAACGGTTTATCTTTGACAGTTCTGGCAAAAAAAGTTAACTTTTTAGTTTTTGTTAGAAAAAAGATTATTAGAGCTGATAAGTAGAAGAATTTGCAGTTTCTGTGTCTCCAACTACTTGTTTCTGATGCAATGATGTTTTGGGCGTGAAGAGAAAAAGGTAGAAGAACACGAAACAGACTAACAAGTCAACCAAAGCGTATCATAGAGCATCAAAACAAGCGCTTTAGACAACTCGCTCTTTGAGACCGTTTTGCTACTACGCAACAATTCGGTGACTAACAGTTTAGAGAAGAAGGTCGGCTTGTTAGTATGCGAACATTATATCGCTGCATTCAAGCTTCTGAATTTTTTCTTACCTTCTACGTTTAGTACTTCTTTTAATTGTGAAGCAGCGGCTTCAACGTTTAGACTGGTGCAGAGAACGTTAGGTTTGGGAGGCAGAATGACATTCATTTTTATAGTCGCTGAGTATATTTGAAATCAATGATCATTCTGTCACATTTGGTCTAAATAATAGATTTGATATTGCATTAGCTATGGTCTCGTTGAAAAACGTCAAATTAAAATTGCACGTGATGCAAATATCGCACAAAGATCCTGTTGGAACTCCACCCAGGATTAGTTTTGATTAATTTGGAATTTATTCGGAATCACGCAACTGTAAAAGCGAAATAAATGTCAGTCGCATTTTATTAAATTATAGAAGAAGGAATCGTGGTTGTGATTGTTTCTATTTATTAGACTGACTTTTGGTTTATTTCGTTCTTTTGTATTTGTGACATTTATTCAATAGTTCATTTCTTGATAGCATGTCTTTCCATTAATAACGACTTGTGAGATAGAACGAGGATCAGTTCACTCATTTTATAGATGGAAGACTCGGAAAATGCGGCTGCTTAATATCATATTGTCGAAATATTTCATTTTATGAACTGTATTAGGTTTCTATCATGTCCGATTTTATAAATCGAAATTTAACACGTTTTAGAGCTTTTATTGCTTAGGCTTTCAAGTGACGGGTTATTTTAAATGCGACACTAATCTCCCATTTTGTTTACATCGTTTTACTAAAATTGGAGATTAAGCGGTTCATTGTTTTCAATGCACTCTAATTCGCATTGTTTTTCAATACTTGTTGTCTCGGCAGGTACATCATTTTTAAACAAGACTAATCCACAAAACTAGATTTATTATTTTAAGCAAACATTGCTCTATTATTTTATTAATTTATACACAACAAATGCACAGATAATACACACATTAATCATTTCTTTCTTTTAAAGATAGTGCATAGTTGAGTTTAGTATGTAATAGACCAAAGCGGTATTTGCGGGCGATAATATTGAACGATATAAAAGTGTGTTATTGTCAGGTTATTTTAACATTTTTGGAAATATTTTTTATACAGTTTTTTGTTATAAATGCAAATTAAAAACACTTTAAGTTTTATTAAAATTTACCTACAAAAATGTTTAAAATACCAAATACGAGAATATTTTCTAATACTCCGATTTCCTAATTTTTTTTATTTTTTATAAAGTAAAGAGATTGTATGTAGCCCGAAATTCTGGAGATTTATCCCTGAAATTAAAGAGCAGCTATCAATAATAAGGGATTTAAATTGTCACTGGTAGCTGCAAAGTATTGTTTACTTTTATTCTAAGATAAACGGTTAGAACGCTCCCTCGTCCTTCCTCACAGCTTTTTCATTCAATCTTTGCTCAAGTTTCTGAATTTCTCTATTGTGGCTGTGAGGGTTTAAAGCTTCGTCATCAAATAATGGATTTGCGACAGCTCCCATAAATTTCAGTGACAATATTAAAAAAAAAAGTTTGGTTTTAGTTAGTAAGAAATTGTAATTAAAATGATAATGTCTCAATTTGAGTTGAAGTCGTTGCACGTTTTAATTATAAAATTCATTGTGTGCATGAAACTTTTCGAACATACGTCGTCTTGAAGTTGTTTGTTATTCAGCAAGACTTCGGAACGAATACAAACAGCAAAGTTTTCTTAACTTAAACTTTTGTTTCATTGCATAAAACTGCACTAACCTTATCGATTTATACTAGGACTTTTAAAATGCAACTTGGAGAGTTTAATTTAACATTTAACGAGTCGGAAAAAATACACGATTTATTAGTTCGGCATTGGTTTGAAAAGTTTTAAATGAATTTTTAAATAATTCAACTTTAATTACAGCTTTTGCTCGATTACACAACGGAGCGTCACCTGAATCTTGCTTAATTAAAATTCTATATCGACACTAAGTGTCTGTTATTGCATTCAGACAATGTCGTAGTCATGGCTAATTCAGCTACAGAGACTGGCGCAGTATCAGCTAGATTACCTAATAACTTGTCAAAGTAACAGGAATTTCAATCATTTTTTTTTGTTTTGTTAGTTTTATTAAAGTTTGGAGATTGGGCACGAAATTTTTGTCCATCGGATAAAGTCAACAAGCCTCCTTGACTCTGGTTCTTTAATATAAAAACTTGAATGCATGTAGCAACTTGTAAAAATTTATCTAAATTAAATAAAAATCATTTTTAATTAAAGATTCGGTCAAAAATTTGGAAATGCGATGAGAATCTTGTAAAGGATAGGACTTTTGTTCAAAGCTGCGGTTATTTATTGTAAATGTGCGGTAAGAGTGAAATCCTTGAGACATGTAAAAGGAGAACCGCTCGAAACTTCATCCTTCCGAAAAGACGGCGACAAGAAAACAAAACGACGCCGCTCCAGTGTCTTATTCCGAATTCCGGCTGTTTAGAATCCGGCGAAATAAGAAATGGATAAAGTTAAGCTGGCGCAGTCGTTCTGATTCGGATTTTGGAGCAGAGTAATACTCCGACTGCACCAGTAATGATAACTTTGGACTGAAATAACATGTGAGTTATGTTGGCAAGCCGAGCGGCCCGACAGCTGAGGTAATATATGGAGACAGAGTAGAGATGTGATAACACCTGATCTAACTTGGCCCGCCGGGTCACGCTACCCTACGTTATTCGCGAACATTCTTCATTCCAACAGACTAGTTAGTAAATGCGGTTTCACTAAACCAACTGATCTGAGACGGATAGCGCTAATGACGGAAACGTAAACAATGTTTCTGTAGAAGAATTTGTAACACATTTTATTGGCATACCTGGGCGCAAGTAGAATTGCCAACTTTTTGATATTGAAATAAAAGACATTGTCAAAGTCGTATCTAAGATTGTTTTTAATGAAGGAGCATTTTTTATCATCTCACTACAGTATTTAGAATTTTACGCTTGGTTAGACTATTGGATTTTTACATCAGGCTTTTCAAGCAACAATTTTGAAGACGAAAGCGATAATTATTCCAAAAACAAATGTTTCAATAAAGTTTATTTAAAACAAATAATAACTGTTATTTTCGGTTTCTAAATTCTATTAAAAATTTTGAAATATACATTTTTGTTAGACAAAAACAGAAATTATTGTAACTTGCCTCTTGCAATCTTAGACTTCTTTAATGTATTCCATCAATTTTTAACAAAATTTTTATATTAAAATAAAAAAATATAAAGTGTCTTAATATCCTATGTTCTATGTTCGATATTTCCGTATATTTGTTTATAAAAAATATGTCTTTTGTTTATCGTGTTTATAAGTGGTGTCAACATGATGGTGAACCGCCGCATTTTATCAATTTGCTCAAAAATTTTTAGGTAAACAGTACACTAATCTACGGATACCTATAGATAATCATCAAAATTAAATCTTCTAGATTTTTTTTTGGGCGCCAAGTTTAAAATTTTGTATACAGGCAGTCTATTGCCGCTGAGGAACAACTCAGGGCTCGCATTTACAAAACTTATATTACAATTAATTCTCAAACAGTTACAATTTTTTTGTTTTAGTTTTTGAGATTTAAATTGTCGTTGAATCTTCTCAATTCTTTTTTTTGAGTAACGAGTTTTGAGCCATTCCGTCTGTAGAGAGATTTAAAATAAAATTAGCATGTTTTTAAAAAAGTTTATTTCGAGCATCTAACATTGTTTTATACCCTACAGTTAAATTGTTTTAAAATTATTATTATAGTGCTTTTGAAAAAATGATTAGATATTTGATTTGGCGTCTGTCGAAGTAGATTTGTATGTCTATAATTTTGGTAACTCAACAGTTTAATGTGATTTTATATTTTTATAGAAACAGATCTAAATCAGTTTATTTGACTTCAATTAGCTATTGATTTGAGCTTTGTTACGAGCTTTATAGAGAAAACATAATATCATTATCGATAACTTATTTCCGATTTTTCTAGATAACAGTGTGTCTAGCTGAGAAAATAGATAATTCAAAGTGAACTGTAACGTTTTACTGTTTGAACTGATTTTTCCTGATAAATAAGACATTTCTATAAATGTCCAAACAAACAAAAAAATGTGTAAACGTAATTACATTACAAGGGTAGAGCACACACTGAGATTTTTTTAATTGTAAATTCTTGAAATTGTAATCAAATCAAGCTCAAAAATGGCTTGTAAATTCCACCATCACGTTTTTAAATTCTGTTTATTAAGAAGCAAAAAACCGTGTCTTCTTCAATTTAATCCGCAAAAGTTTGTTTGGTTTATTTTCTAAATTGGGAAGCTCGTTTCATTAGTGAGATATATCCCAATTTTAATTAAAAATTTGTTTTCTTCCTCAGAACGACAAAATTTAATATGAAAAACTTGGGCGGGGAGTTTCATTCCGTAAATGAATTTTTTCAGTTTGTAAATAAATAGCTATCACAAAATTGTAAACAACAAGTTTGTTTTAATTAGAAAATATTTTTTTTAATGATGTTGTCTTGACCTAGCCTTGAATCAATCATGTTCCAAGCCGGGCATAGTTGCGAAAGTCGGGTTAAGGTGGTTGGGATTCCTCCCCTTCTTGGAACGCCTGTAACATTATCCACGTCGTCAAAGATATCTGATTACCTGCGATATACTCCCCTGCTGTTAATTTACTCACCCTCTCGTCCTTCTTGCTATTCCACACGACGCTTTTTGCTGTGATATGCATTAAGCAAAATTAATTTCGGTTGACATGCCGCGATTGTATCGTACTTTGTTGTCATGTTATTGGAATATTAAATCCATTTGTTATGCTTCTTGTAAATTAATCAAACGTGTTTATTAAGTGAACGGTTACAGCACACTCTGTATAATTAGCTTGAAATGAACACACGAAGCAAATATTGGCCGAATTCGGGATGTGTTTCCTTTCAATGAAGACAATAGTTCGGTGTTTTTTTAGGGCGTATTTGAATTGGAGGTCAAAGGGAGTGGTGCAAATATTTGCCAGGGATGCAATGAATCGGGAATTGGACTTGATTGATTCGTTCGGAAATGATACTTTTTCAATAAAATCAGTTGGAATAATTACACCAAAAATGTTTTGTGTCGTTATAAATTTTATCATTATAAACATAATTACATATTTATGTTAATTAGATCCCTCGATAATAATTTTGTAAACAATATTTTGAATTTAATTTTATTATTCGAAAATATCTTTTCCGCTTCTGTTGCATAAATAATTGTTAATAATTTAATAGGCTTGATTAGTTTTTCATAAAATATGACTCAGAGAAGCTCACCATATATTCCAAATTTGAATAATGTCCTTTTCCATATTTCATTTTATATTTGTATATTTATTAAAGATACATTATTAGTTATATAATTTTTCATTATTATATTTTATCAAAAATAATGTTAATTTTTATTTATTTTCAGATACACGTGGTTCTTCACCAGAAGGTAAGCAATTAATAAACAGTAACCTGGCGCCTCCACCATATTTATAGTATGACTCAAAACTTTTTATTAAAAATAGAACAAATAATGATAACAGTAACATGGCTTTATTTGTTAAAATTGTTGAAAAGTACTAAAAATTGCAAGTAACAATAAAATTTTATATATTTATTTCTAAAATAATGTAATAGATTTTTTTTTAAACAAACCAAAAATACACTGTTTTAAAAACGTTTTAAATATCAGCATCTTAGAACTCTAAAAAACTTATAAATAATAATTGCGTTAATAAAAATATAAATTCAAAAAAAGAATATGACATAAATTTACTTAGTTACCTATGTAAATTGCTGTTTTTTAAATACTTTTAAAGTCAATATTAAAATATAGCTAAAAAAACTAGAAAAACAAAATTCGTTTTTCTAGATGTTGTCTTAGCTTTTTTTTTCAAATCGTCGTTTTTATAAATGTTTTTTGTTTTCCTTAGCTTTTTTCTCTTTCATTTGTCTTCTAAAAACTACTTTTTTAGCCGAAGTATTTGACCTTTTTCTACAATTTTTCCTTAATCTTGTTTTTCTATAAATCGTCGTTTAACTCAAGTAGCAACACAAAATAACTTTTGATAATTACGCAACTTTGTAACAGATTTCTATCACTCTAAAAAATCGTTTAAAAATGTAATCGCTTAACTTTGCTAAATCAAACTGCTGACAATCTATTGCTTACTTATGTACACCATCATTAACAAATACTAATTGAGTTATATAAAGCTACTAAAATTAGAACTACTAACTAGAAAGTGTGTTTCGTTATTTTTAATCTATCACTTAGCTTGTCATTTTTATGAGTAATTCGTGTATTTGGTAGAAAATAAAACGTCTTTGTAATAAAAGCTTTTTTACAGATTTCTGCGAGCTTTCCTTTACTGATTTTAGTGTTGAAATGTAAATAATAATTATCAAAAAGTCTATAAATAACGATGTAATAAACAACATAAATGTATAACTTTAAGAAATCAACTTGCTTTTTACCAACGACAGTTTTTTATCCTACCGTCAAAAGCAATTATTTTGTTTGTTTTTGGGACAGAAAAATTACTATTTATTTCTTCAAATTAATAAGTCTTATACAGTATATTTTATAAGTCAAAACCTAACAATATTTTAGAAGTAAATGGCAATAGAATTAATTTTATTAAAACTGGTATAAGATAAATGGTAGTAAAGACAGTTTTTAAGATGTGTACGTACTTTAATGTTACCTGGAGTAAATCTAGAGTTTCCTGGATTTTAAAGAAAAAAATTAAATTAGTTTGACAATGGTTTGACACCTAACAATCAAGTCAATAAATACTGTCGAGTTTTTAAGCCTAAAAGTTTCTTAAGCAAAAGTTGCATACTAAATTAAGTTCATTTAGATTGAAACTATTAAAATGAAAGATACGTACCGACTATTCTAACCTGTTTTAATAAAACTAACAAAAAGTTTAGTGAACATTCCAAGAGTTAAAAACAACATTTGTTTAATTAAATTGAAAAATTAAGTCAACATTATCTACCACACTCTGAGGTGGGAGGTAAACGGCATATTGTTAAAAGTGACTTGTTTTGTATCACTATTATTTACTTTATTTAAACAATTGACTTTGCAATGCATTGTTAATAGAAAAAGTGTTTTTTATTAATAATTACTTTGATTTTATCATCACATAATTTTATTAGTTTATTATCGTTCTAGTCATTCTAAAAACAAACAAAAATTGTGCCATCTAACGAATAGTGCTGGAAGGTAGCGAGAGTTGGTATAATAATGTTGGCGTATAACAAAGTTATCTTTTAGGCTCTCACTCGGCCACCAACATAACCAACCTCCACGATTAGGCAAAAACAACTATTTTGCGGACTAATGCCCCGACCGACATTGAATTACATTATTTGGTTATGTTGGTGGCCGAGAGAGAGCCAAAGAGATGACTTTGTTATCCGCCAACATTATTATACCAACTTTCGCTACCTTCTAGCACTCTTCGTTAGATGGCACGGTGTGTCTGTCTATACGACTCCTAGCCAAACTTCGCTTAATATAAGCGAGTTCTCCCACCCGTTCTAATCGAGCACAACGCTCCGAGATACGCTGTACTGATGAAGGGCAAAAACCCCAAAACCGGTGTACAGCTTCTCGACGTTGTAGTTTGATTGGAACACCTTTGCTAGACACAAAATAATTAATTGTGTCTAATAGCGATAGTCTAGACAGATTACATCCGGTTGTAAACCGATTTCTACAAAGTGTTATAAAAAATAAGTTTTATAGAGCCTTCTAAAATTTTTAGATCAATATATACCTATATACGAGTACAAACAAAAATTTTTTGATTAAATAAAGTTGAAACTAGTTTTCTTTTTTTGGAATACTGCTAATAATACATTGTATAACGCTGTATACTTACCCAAATCCAAAGTGGTTTTTATGACAAGGTCCTACTGTATTAAAAGTAATGATAGTAACAAAAAAATAAGTGCTGCTAGGCAATAAAACTATAAACATAAATCTTCTTACTAGTACTAGCCGGACCTCGACTTAGACAAACGAATTTGATTTACAACAGACTTTCACAATCTTTTAATAGCATCATTATGACAGTTCTAATGACAATTACAACGTTATAAAAACCACTTTGAATTTGGAAAAGTATATATAAACGAGTCTGTTGGCAAACCTGACTGTATTGCTTCATTTGACTTGTTTAAAAATAATTGACACTTACAATTATCAGCAAAATTAAAAAGCTTAGAAATTTATTTGAAACCAAAATTATTAACTCAAAATTAAGCATTAAACATTTCAGGAAAAAAGTTCTTTATATATGAGCCAACAGTGTTATTTACAGCCACTCTGTATAAACAACTTTTTTTCTGAAATGTTTAATTTGAAAAATATTTTTGCGTTCAGCATCATAAACTAGTCGTTTAGTAAATTTTTAAAAAAGTGTAAACAATGGCAGATATCAACAATAAAGCATTAATTTGGAATGGTCTTTTTGATGAAATATTAAACTATTTTTATTTACATTATACTTTATCGACGTTTGTATGTTTGTATAGCACAATTATTCAAAATATTCGAAAATTAATTTAGTCATTTAGTTTAATAAAACATTGGAGCACAAATAATAAACCGTATCGGTTTTAACTACTTTTCAAATTATTTGGTTTTTATATTATTTGGTTACGAATATTTTTATATAAAAACGTAAGCAGAATTGTGTTTTGAAAACTTTTTTAGCAGTTCGAATTGATTATTCTGTGGGTAGTTAAATCTGGTAAAGTCGGCAAAGTTTCTCTCCCTTGTGGTATTATAGGCTTGATTAGAATGTAAGAATAGAATGGAGTTTTGGTTTTAAAAAGCTTTAGATTTATGTAGGCCGCTTTATTTCTGAACTGGTATAATTTGAGCAAACAGAAGTCAGGGCCTTATAAATAATGTAGGTCTGGATGTAGGCGGCCCCACAATTAGTCTGCCAGTTGATTACGCACTATCTGACACTCGTGTAAACATACACTGCAAATAGCGAGTAATGCGATTCTGCACGCGATATCATCCAAAAGGAAGGATATACGGCCATAAATCCGGCGAGCTTGGTATCTTCCGCCGTTCGGTCACATTGAGCCAATGTTTAAGGTAGATTTGTGGCGAATACAACATGGTAATTATCGCAAGCTGACGTTTCACAATATAAATTTCAGCCGACGTGCTTATTTTGTGTATGCTTCTGATAAATTGCTGAGCTTAAGTTTTGCCTCTATGTATTGTAGTAAATAATCCCGTCGGTCAGGTATAATAAAGTTCGCCGAAATAACGCCATTCATTAGCCGGATGCCGAGCCCTATTAATACGCCACCCACTTTATTCACACACGGGGATTTGCGAAATTTAATGAATTGACACAGTTTTCTAAACGAAAAGATTTAGGAGAAAACTTGCAAAGTCAAAGCCACAAAGTTAAAACAAAACCAAAATGTTTTTTTATAAAATCTCTAAAAAGAGTAAAATACTTGATGTATGTTGTAACCTAAAATAATCCATCTAGAAGCACAAATCTTTCTGTTATTAATAAAAAAATAATTAACGAACATCAATACACAAACAGTATAAAAATCTCAAATCAGAAAACCTAGACTTACGTAATTACGTAATTTTGTAAAGGTCGCCCACGCTTAACAAAAATAAATTATAGCAGCTCCCAAAATGTGTTAGAAAGTGTTATTTTTACCCTAGAGCACAAAATTTTATTTCAACTGGTACTTGTTATTCCAGTTTGATGTTAAATTTAACACTTTATAATTTTTATTTAATGTAATGAAGGTAAATAGGCAAAAACAGTTGTACGTTCATAGAGGAAGAAGATCACAAGCAGCTCTCGGCTTTATTTAATGCCCAAGTGTAACGAACATCAGACTGCTAATGCCTTTTTTTCTGCTTTTGCAATGTAATATACTATTATTGCATTTAATGCCCTCTTATGCTAAATGTTTTCTTGCTTTTTTCTGCCAGAGTGACAGTTTGGTTAGTTTTTTACGTCATTGTTAAAGGGTGAGTAAAGAACAAGACAAAACTTGAGTCAATACTAATTTATTTAAACAAAAACTTAACAATATAAAATCTGATCTGAGGTAATTTATAAAACAATAGCTAATTATTACATTGCATTAACATTATGTACTACGAATGAGTGATTATTAACATTTTACCGGTCGTTAGAAAATTGTATAAATAAGTTCCTCCGCTGAGTTGAGCAAATTTGCCTAACAACACCTAATTTTAGTTATGCTAAAATAATAAAACAATGATAGTAACTTATTTAAAAAAAAATCGGTTTAATAATAATGAAACAGTTATCATATGTTCAGATCACATACGAATTCCACTATGACAATTTAATAGCCGACAAAACCGAATAAATTTCTATTAAAATCAATATTTGTGTTTTAAGCAGCCTTATTTCTGTTACTTCATTTTATTTCTGTTACTTCAATAGAGTAAAAGCAGAATAAATTTGTAGATTTCTTTTATAAAAGTCGTCTTAATATTTCTAACAAATTCTAGATCATGTCTCAATACTTATAATACAATTCAATTAAATATATATATATAAACATAACACATTATAATAAATAATAAAAAAGTATTATTTGACTTGAATCAACGTTGTTATCAAATTGCTTAAATAATTTTTTTTACTTTGTTAGCAATACCAGCAACATTTACAGCTATTATGCTACTACTGTGCTTGCTTTCTTTTTTAGAAATGCTGTTAATCAAATACTGTTAACATTTGCTATTTAAAGTCTTACTTTCTAATAATTTATTTAATTTTAAAGAACTTTAATTGATATTTAATTATTCTCTAATTGCGATTTGCAGTTAGATTAGACCTTTATAAAAATTAGTAAAAGTTAGATACCGGATTAAGTCGTAAACACAAAATATCTTTTTGAGGACTCTAATGTCAACAAATATTGTTAAGTTTAGTAACTAAAAGACAAACTTGGAATGTTAGCATTACGCAGTAGATTGAAGAGGTAAGCGCTGGAAAAAAGAGGTTGTTGTTTAATTAAAGTCACATGAAAAGCCCAATAAGACCAAACAATTTACTTTGCACAATGCACGTTTTAACACCAAAGTTGTCATCCTCGGGTAGAGAATAAATAAACTGCAAAACGTTTACGTTTACGTTACGTTACGGTCATAAATTTAAACCCTAACACACTTAAACTATCTATCAGCAAAATAACAATATAAAATTAAATTTAGTATAAACAGATTTTAAGAAAATAATTGTAAAAAACATGTTGATTCTGCAAGTTTCTTAACCGGCATTTTTCAAACTTGTGCTTAAAGAAAAAAATGCAAATGTTTTCAAAAATTGATGTCTTCTAAGATCATCTGTTTTATTACAGTAACGACAGTATTTTGAAGAGTTTTACTGTGTTTAAATCTTGGAAAATGCACAAATATTAATACAACAAAATCTTGAAAGATTGTGGAAGCTGGTCTGAAAAGCCAAAGAGCTTTAAAAATGTTATTGAAACTATAACATTTAGTATATAATATAAAATAATATAATTAAAAAAAAAACTTAGACTTTCAAAATTTAGAAAATTGTCGCAAATTTTTAAAAACCTGCTTTATGTATAAGAATCAGAGCAAAGAAACCAAGATTACTGCCATATATACAGAGCAAGCAGCGATATAAATTAAATGGGATGGTTTAATAATGATTTGCAATAACCGTAATAATTTTTAAGCTATTGTTTATTAGTACTTAAAAGGTCAGACTATTTTTTTACTATTTGTTATACCAGTACCTATGTGGTTAACATAACAACAGCAAGCCTTCAATTCAAAAATTTTTTTTTGTTTTTTATTAGTGCGATTCTACTTACAAAAGTTTTTCCAAAATTTACAATTGTTTTTAGTTTTGTAGTTCTAAGATTTAAAGTCTTCAAAAAATTCTTAATTTGATGTGCCGCATTTTGGTTTGGTTAGTACCTTCACGCAATTTTCAAGTAGAATCATCGTATTTTATCGATTTTTGCTTCACTCCTAAAATCAAAAAGTTTGGATAGATGCTCGTTGTGAAGTTTCTATTCGTTCGTCTTCTTTTTTAAAAAATCTTGGCTTCACTTTCAAAAACTTTTTGTTTTAGATGTCGTTACATTGTTGACTGTTTTAACTTAAGCGCAAATCTTGTTTATTTTTTCTCGTTGTCTTCAATTTTGTTAACTAGATTTTGCTTCTTAAACATGAAAATTTTACTTGTTAAAATTCTATTACTTTTTATTACTTATTTTGTTTTTTACATAACATTTCATAAAATCTGTTCTGAGAAATATACTTTTATACAATAATAAGCTAGCTAATTAAAAAAATAACCAAACATTGATCGCTTGCAGTTATTTTTGGTAGTACTCTTAGTTTAGTTTAGTTTAGTTATTAGGTTTTTAGTCTCATATTGCATAAATAACTACAAAAAGTAATTTTTTGATTATTTAGTCATTACAACGAACAAACAAACCAAAATTTATCTAATTTTACATAAAAATACTCTGGAGGAGTAAAATTGCATTTTGATCTAAAAATAGCGTTTGCTATTTGCAAAAATAAGAAGTTGTAGAGTAATTTGAAACAAAAGAGAAAGAATATTCTAGTATTCTCAAAGCAATTTCTACTTATCAATTTGCAATATAAAAGTAAATTCAATTTTTGCAATTCTTCTAACAAGAATTTATGTTCGTTTTACAGTCAGAGCATTGTTTAAAGAATTTTCTTTACTTAAAATAGAACTGTTTACGAAGCAAGCAAAAGTTAGTTATTAAATTTGTCCTGCGACTTACAAAATTTAATAACGTCAAAAGATTAAAAAACTTTAATATAAAAGCGATTTGTTGTTGTTTAGTTTAAAAAATTTGTAAACTTATGTAGAGAGTAAAATCGTGTGGTAATAATGTCTTAAAAGTAAAAATTCGATATTAGCAAAGTTTGTTTTTGGCGTCCGTTCCGATTATATAGCAATTGGGTCGGAAAGGGGCCAAAGTGCCCTGAAGCTCGCTAATGACTCGAAGCCGAAGCGTCCAACTTGAGGAATGTAGTAACAAGTCAGGCATACCAACCTTCAAACGTGAACACAATTTGACTAATAGTTTTATAAGTGTTTGTTCCCAACGGAATTCCGCCGAATTTCACTGACCGAGGAAACGCACAATGCGTGAATTGCTTGTATTATGAGGAAATATTGGCCTTTTGTTCAGTCCGACCCACTCACAATGGCAAAGTGGAAAGTTTGCTTTTAACACCACCAGTTCTATTAAAAAGCCGATAAAGTAAAAATCTATAAACACGAGGTGACCATATTTTTGACAATAGCTTTTTGATGGAATGAATCTCAGAGGAATAATAGAATTTGCGTTTAATCTATCGATTAGGTCGATAAAAGAACGTCTTTGCACTCGACTTGAAGCAAAGTTAAACATGAATTGAAAGACTGCGACCTTTATTTAGGAAGATCAATCGTTTTTGTGTATCAAAGAACCCGATTTCAATTACACGGCACAAAGAGATTACTATGGATTTTAATTGCGAGGAAATTGACCGAAACAAAGGAAAACTTGAAATTGTAGCAAAACATCGTATTCGAATTGGGAATAAACTAATTTCCACGAAACGAGTTTCAGAAAATTGACAAATTTTATTTTGGCCCTTGACGAAATGCGCAGATGCTGTTTCATCACGTAACTCATTAAAAACTAATTTTCCAAAGTGAAGAAAGACGTGACGGTTAATTATGAAGTATGTTCACTTGCACATAAAAAATTTAAATTAAATTGACAAAACTTCGAGACCGATATATAAAGCTTCTCTCAACTTTCACAAATTCCTATTTATATTTTTAATTATCAGCTGGTAGATATAAAAGCGAGAGATTTCAATCTTTGATTTTCAATCTACACAGCGCAAGACTTTTGTTAAAAATCGACAATGGAGTAATTATTAATAGGAAACGCCTTCTGCAACCCATCCTCCACTTTACAAAGACCCAACTTTCACAAAGCAGCGACGGAACACTAAACTTAATTTATTTGCCAATTGATAGAGCCAGTCTAGTGTTAATTTTGCCATAATGTTGCTTTCAACTAATTACGGCTAAAAATGGATTCCCAGCTCTGACCAAACTAGGATCTAATTTCCGACAGTCAATAAGTCGACTATAACATTTCCAAAACATGAAATCAATAATGATATTATATTACAAAGCGTGAGCACTCCAATTTTGGATTCGCGCTAACCTATACAATAAAAATACAAATCGATATTTTCACCCCTTTATTTATTTTGTCAAGTGTAGTTTCGAAAATACACAATGGAACGCTAATTAACTCGCGATAAAACAGTAATTAGAAAAACGATTTTTAAGCCATTTATCAATTGCGACAAATAATACACTCAAAAGCTTTACGTGTTTGGGTTTTGTATGTGATTATTTTTAACTGAAAACTACTTTTTAATACAGTTGTTTTTTGTTATTATTTTTTTAATAATGTATGTTTACTAATATAAATAAATTATTTTGCTTATTGCAAATTCGAGAATTTTTAAAATAAACTAAAATTTAACCCTGCGCATCCGCCATTATAGAAAAATTAAAAGTACCTGAAAATTTTTATTTATAATAAATACTTAAATTTTAAAAAAGTTATATTACGTGTTTTAAAACTATTGTCATCCAAAGTGCTATTAAAAAATGAGATGCAAAAAAAGTCATGTCTTAGGTTGGATTTAAGCCTAATTCTGAAATTTTTATAACAGTAGTTGAAATAAATTATGTGACGTAAGGTTATGTTCTGTTTGTGTTGACAACCTGCTAATTTTATACTTTGCTGCATTTTCGGTTAATTTGTTCAGTTAAATTGGAAAATTAGTGGTTTAAAAGAACAAGATGGCTTTCAACGTGCAACAGAAGCGCTTCATGTTAGAAGCATGCTTCAGAAATAGTCAGAGAGTCGACAAACAGTGGGTATATTCGATAAACGCCGCATTTGAAAACTTTCGGAAAGAGTTTACTGGTTTGGCTGCCCACTTCGACCATTTCAGTCGAAATCTGCGCCGTGTTGTGGATTTGTACAAGGAAACAAGGAGTGTGAATTGCAAGGCAGGTGGAGCCAGACCAGAACCGAAGCAAATGTGGAGGCTGTAAGGAATATTATGGACGAGGAGCCTAGCACTTCGGTTCGTCATCTGCGACAACAGGTGAACCTGTCTCACAGCACTTGCCGGCGGATGTTGAAAACGGACCTCGATATGCATCCGTAGAGGCTGCAGGCTTATCAAGAATTGCTGGCGAATGATTTTCTACAGAGACAAGCATATAGCCAGTGGTTTATGCAGAATCTTGCCAACAGTGACAAAGTACTGGAAAAAATATTTTTTACCGACGAGGCTTGGTTTCATCTTTCCGGCTATGTTAACTCACAGAACATGAGGATGTGGAGCGACAAAAATCCTCATTATTACGTTGAGGTTTTGTTGCACCCGCAGAAAATTGGAGTGTGGGCTGCAATAAGTAAACGTCGTCTTATTGAACCCCTATTTTTCGAAGGTAATTATTGTTACATATAAAAAAACAACTATAGGAATAAAAATGTTGTAAAAATATTAACATTTCAAAGATACCGTCTTGAAATTCACTCTCTTTATAGAGCAGCTGCTGGATGACGAACTACAGCAAGGATATTTCCAGCAGGACGGTGCGCGTATTCACACCACTCGGGATAATCTCAATTTTATTTGTGAATTTTTTGATAACAGAGTGATCAGTTTGAATACGCCAGTGATATGGCCACCGAGGACATGTGATTTGACTCCATGTGACTTTTTCTTGTGACCATATGTAAAAAACTCAATTTTCAATACTTCTGTTGTGGACTTGGACGACCTACGAGAAAAGAAAACCCTCAAGTTAGAGGAGATAAACAATTTACCCAATCTGTTAGAGAACGCAATCGCTTCTGTGAAAACACGAGCAAGAGTGTGCGGCGAACAGAATGGAGGTTATGTAGCACATTATGTTTAGTGTGCTGCAACGGTTTTTTTCTATTCTTTTGGTATTGTTTCTAATGTTTTGTTTTTGCCAGACAAGTTTCATCTTACCTACCTAATTTTATTCCTACCTTGTGTTTGCAAATAATAAAAAATTAACGGATTATGTGTTTTATTTGATTTTTAATGGTAATTATTAATTTCTAGGTTAATGGGGTTAGAATGCAAAAAGTATTCTTTGAATAGTAGGCGCAAACACTCAACAATAGGTTTTTTAGCAGCAGGCTTAAAACCCAAATAAATGGTTCAAATTACCCAGACATACGTCCTAAAAACCAAACCCTGCTTTAATGACAGTAGCTTTGAAACACACATTATCAGTTAATAATAATTTTTCAATATTGTGGGTTTAACTGAAAGCTACATTTTGATATTTTTTTAATGTCCCAATAACAGATTTTAAATGTGAAATTGTAGTAAGCAAAATGTGCGATTTCTTTTGAGAAAATTTTTTTTTGTACCTAAGCAAAAGCTATTGAAGCGCTGCTTTGCATCTAAAGAAGTTAATAAAAAGTCCTCTCGACTATATTTTCTTATCGGCGATCTTCTAACGAGGGGCAGTTAACGACTGCCAGCTTCCAGAATGACCCGGATAATGAGCGCAACTTCCACGTTCCTGCTCACTGTTACTTATATCCTGGCGGAGTCTTTAAAGGACTTTCTTCCTCTGCTCATCAGCCGGATAACATCTCTTGATGGTAGCGTTTTCAGATAAAGTCTTTTCTAATTTTTCTTATTAGGTTTTATTAGTGTCGATGTAAATTTATGTGGTAGAAGAAACTATTTTTTTCAGGTATTGATTTTACAGGTGCTGAAAGACCGGAGCTTTTCTCTGCTCGGAAAACAATATTTCAGCCAGATGCACGTAATATATTAAAAGAGCTCCACAAAAGGCGGGCTTGATTAAAGGAATAACGTGTATTACAACTGCTGAAAGGTTTCTGAAATATTATTCGAGTTGACATCTAATATCTGCTTGTTGCGGAATAATTATACTCGAGAGAAATGCATCAATAAATCCGGGGATTGCGAATTGTTAATGCAAGTGTTTCCAATTTGTAGGAAATAACATGAGTGGGATTTGAATAAGAATTCTTCGTTCTGTTTTGTAGTCTTAGACTAATTGTGTGTATTGTTGAAAAAAAAATGTTTTCTAATTAAGATTTCGTAACGACGACAACCATAAAATTTATACGGATCTTGTTTAGGTGAATGATTAAATTAATTAAGACGTTCCAATTTAGCTGTAGCTGACGTTTATTCAGGGTTTCCTCTCTAATAAAATTAATACAAAGTGCACATAGGAAGACAGACGTTTTCTTTTATTGCAGTCGTTAAGTTAATTTTACAACCACTTAGAATAAGTCACAAACCAACAATCCGTTCTTAATCCTTGCAACTCTTGAAGAACACTTCCTTTTCTTATCCCTTTTCCGGGGAAAAGCCGCACCACCCCCGTACAAGGGTGAGCGCTCAACCAACTATTTACTTAATTCCCCTAATGAATGCTCTGACGATTCCTATATTGAATTTTACAAAACAACGACTCGAAACTTTATTACATTTACCTGATAAACGTGACCGAAAATTCACCGATAACTGAAATAAATTCTCAAGTAAATTCCTTTGATTTATGATCTTCGAGCTTGGAACAGGTTTCGAAAAAACAAGTTTAAGTCGAGATGTCGCTTGAATAGCAACCAAAACTCTAAAGTGACATGTAATACAATCCTTAATGCGATGGGCACGTGCTTGGCTTTACGAAAAAGAGTTATTGTACAGCTATAAATTCAACTCTTGAAATAAATGTAATTTTAACTTGCCGCAAACAATACGGTTAATGCGATGGTGTACCGCAGCTCGGTCAAATCGGTTTTAAGTAACTTTAAGGATCTACTTTTCAACTTGTTGGGAAGGAAAATCTACTCAGAAGGATTCAACCTGCAATTTAAGACTTGCCAATTTTAGAACTTTATCAAAATTAACTTTTATTTGTTTTAAGCCCTCATAATAAATTAAAGAATGAATTTGACTATTAAAACACAAATATTTTATTTATACAACAAATTGAGCAAAGTCCTTTTTGGTTTCAAATAAAAATGCAATTGACAGCTGATTTAAAAACAATATTATAGTTATAGTTAAATTGCTTTTCTAGGATTATAATATTATTTTCAAAAAAATAAAATCTACCTTTGTGAATCCTTGTACCCTCTGAACATAATAGGGAAAAAAATTGCAAATAATTTGGCTAAATTATGGATACCGAGCCTTCTTAACTAAAGTTGTTGCACTGTAAAGTTATACCTATTGCATTCTTCTGTTATTATTTTGTTTTTTTACTGCTAATTTATAAACTCTTGTATAATTATTAAATAGAAAAGTCTGAAACATTTTTTATGTAATGCTTTTGAATTTAAATAGTTCTTGGAAGTAATTTGCTTTTGATCGATATAATAATTCAGTATTAAATTATAACTTTATTCCAGGAAGGAAAACTATTAGAAATGTATACTACGAGTAGTATAAAAACGTGTACATATTATGATGAAGAGATGTTTGCTGTAAAATGAGGTAATTTAAAAGTGCGCATTTCGTTTTGATTTTTTATTACATCCGGATGCTGAAGTTTTCCAACTTTTCCTCCCATGTCTATTAAAAAATTGAGGTAAATTTAATATTTCATCACGTAGATGGAGATTAAGGCAGCTGCAATAAACTTGTATCAGCAGTTATATTACAGGTATAAAGTTGCGTTTAATATTACATAAAAATGATGTCTGGCCATCCAACGTTTAAATTAAACCGTCATATAAAACCCTCTGTAAAAATTCTGTTGTTGTGTGTCAGATTTTGTCCAAGATCGTAAAATATAAATTCAATAAACATTTATCTGTCAGAATAACAGTTTCATTGAAACAACAAAGTCTATCTCGTAAATTAATAAATCCATTCAACCATTGTTTAACGCCAGACAAAAAAAAGATTCCATTTTGTATCTCATTGTCCCTCAACTCTACTAAAAATATAATGGACAACTCCACGCATCCACTTTATCATTAGCACTATTGTCCTGCGATGAGCCTGAAAATAAAAATTCGTTTGTAAATTGTCATTCCTCACAACCGCTTGACAGCTCTTCCCAATTCTGTTTATTTATTTTTATTATATTGTGACGTTTATTATATGTGGGTTTCTGATTTAAAGAGCTGGAGATAATTTCTCGGCAAGTTTATTTACAAATCAAATTAATTACAACTAATTAACACAGCTAATATTCTAAATCACTAACGGAACACAAAACACTTTAATTTATCGCTTTCTAAATTCGCTGGATATCGCCGGAGTTCGCCTTTATGTCGCTCTCCCAAAACCAGACTGACTGACTGACTCGCTGTCTCGCATATATATAGGGGTATGGACTCTTTCCAGAACTTTCGAGTATTTTCTCGCGTTTCTCCTGAATTATTTCAATTCGGCAAGATGATTGGAATTCAATCACAATAGCGACAAACAATGCCGACGTAAACAAGAATAAATAAACCCATTCAAAACGTAAATAATACTCGAAGTTCTATTCAGTTCCTAGAAGTGAGCGGTCCACAACACAATACTCGATACTCTGATTCACCGCTTCTTAGAATTGAGTCGTTCGCGTCACACTACCCCCCTCTTAAGAATTGTTCGTCTCGAACAATCATTCATCGTCATTTGAACCCGCATAGGGGGCTAAACGGTCTAAATGCACTACCTTCATCTTAGCCCTGGGGTTCTTTTGGATTCTATACACCACGTCGTTAAGTCGGGTCAGTACGGTATAAGGGCCTTCCCATTTCGGCTGAAGCTTCGGACATCGCCCTTTCTTCCGTTGAGGGTTAAATAGCCAGACCAAATCTCCCTCTTGAAACCCTACCGAATTCGCCCTCAAATCGTACCGCGTCTTCATCCTGTCACTGGCAATCTCAATTCGGTCTCGAGCCAAGTCGTGGATATGGGACATCGTCTCTTGAAGCTCTTCTACATAGCTTCTAACTTCCTTGGGTTCTTGAGTGGGTGTCCCAAACACAAGGTCACAAGGCAAGCGGAGTTCCCGTCCAAACAAAATCTTGGCTGGAGTTTGATTTGTAGTTTCATGGATCGCCGCTCTGTAAGCCAACAAAAACAACGGTAAATGGCGATCCCAATCTCTTTGATGGGCCTCTACAACTTTCGATAGGTGCTCTTCCATGGTGCTGTTAAAGCGCTCGACCATTCCGTCGGACTGAGGATGCAGCGGTGTAGTCCTGGTTTTCCGAATACCCAAGAGATCACAAATTCCTTGGAAAACCCCTGACTCAAAGTTTCGCCCTTGGTCCGAATGCATTTCCATGGGAAGCCCATAACGAGAAATCCAATTATCCACCAAAGCACGAGACACAGTAATAGCTTCTTGGTTTGGTAACGCGTATGCCTCAGGCCATTTACTGAAATAGTCGGCAACAACCATAATGTATTTGTTGCCCGAGTCGGTGACTGGAAATGGACCCGCAATATCAAACGCAATCCTCTCAAACGGAGCCCCAACGTTGTATTGCTTCATGGCTCCCCGGCTACGAGTTTTCGGGCCTTTACTCGCAGCACATGTTGTACATTTCCGGCACCAATTAGCGACATCTTCTCGGCTATTGACCCAATAAAAGCGTTCGCGAACCTTCCCCAAGGTTTTGTTGACGCCGAAGTGAGCTCCAGATCTTCCATCATGGATTTCCCTTAAGACTTCCTTTACACGACTCTTCGGTAGGACTAGCTGCATTGTTACCGTCTTTCCATCCGCGCTTTCCCAAGCCCTTTTGAGCAGCCCATTTTCGACTTTCAGGGAGTCCCATTGTGCCCACAACGCCTTCAGAGCAGGACTCTTATTTGAAATGTCATGCCATTGCGGTCTTACATTTCCGTTCTCCTTGCTTTGTAAAATCGGTCCGATCTCATCGTCTTGCAGTTGCTCTGTTCTTATTTCTTCAGCTGTCCATCCGTCAGTAGGTTGCAAAACTAGCCTTCTAAGGTTGCACAGGTGGTCAGCTTGTTCTCGTTGGCTACAATGTTTGCAGTCGGCTCTGCACGGTCTTCTGGACAAGGCGTCTGCATTTTGATGAGACCTTCCCGTGTCAACCGTCATCTTGGTGTCTCGACCGTTGATTCGTCCATCCAGCAACAGACTATCATTTCCTTTTCCTAGCTGCGAGACGGAGATGATCCTAGGGGCTTTGGGCGTATCAGCTAGCACACGCCCCAAAGTGCTAGCTGAAATTAGTTTTCCTGATGCCGGGAAATTGAGGCCTGTGACATCTTCCTGACCCCTCCTTACATCCTCAGACCTTCCCCGTTGGCGGCAATCCCTTCTTATATGGCCTATCTTACCACAACCATAACACTTAGGCCGTCCTCCAGTGCGTGCTGGTGTCTGCTGCATCTTTTCCAACATACTCTTCAGTTCTTCGCAGCAGCAATTATTTGTTGGAGTTTCCTCTGCGGACATCAATCGCACGCGTTGAGCTGGTCGTCGTGAAAAGTCTTCATTTGCCGCCTCATATTCTAACGCGTGGATAAGCGCGTCAGCACAGGTTTTATATCTATGTAGACGTAGATAACGTCGTAAATCGCCATCTCTTAAACCATCAATAAATGCGCTGGCTTCCATCTCATGGCGAAGGTCTGCAGGTGCGGAAGGATAACCTAAATTAACCAATCTTTCTATTTCCGCGGCATATTCTTGCAAACTTTCGTTGCTTTTCTGATGTCGGGACTTAAGCATCATTTGGTATACTCTGTCCATGTGCTGGTCTCCGTAGCGCAATTCCAAGGCGTTGACCACTGCGTGATAGTTTTTCTGATCACGATCAGATACATTCTGAAGCAGCTGGAGAGCTGGTCCTCGCAGTGCTAACACCAGAGCTGTGGCTTTTTCTTCATCATTCCAGCAATTTATCTCCGCCGCTGCTTCAAACTGCCTCCTATACATTGACCACGAAGACTGACCATCGAAAGTTGGGGGTTTTACTCGTTGCGATGTTACTTCGCTTCCTAAAATTTGTCCTGTTCCAAGTTTCTTCATTTTACTTTCCAATTCTAAAACTTTCTTTTCTAATTCTTCCCTAACTTCTTTTATCTCTTCTTTTACTTCTTCTTTTACTTCGAAAACTTTTTCCTCAAATTCCTTTTTTACTTCTTCGACATCTTTCTTAAGAGCATCTTGTAAGGTATCGAATTTTTCGAAAATTCTTTCTTGCTCTTCCATTCGACGTTTTTCTTTTTCTTCTTTTTCTTGCAGTCGTCGTTTTTCTTCTTCTTCTTTTTCTTGCATTCTTCGTTTTTCTTGATCTTCCAGAAATTTCTTCTGTTCTTCTTTATCTTCCAAGCGTTGTTTTTCTAGTTTCTCGAAGAATACACGAAGTTGTTCCTCCATGGTTCTTGTCTGACTTCTTGTTGTTCTTCCAGAAGGTTCCAGAGACATAAACTTTTCTTTGTCCACCAAGCTTCTTTAAATCCCACTTCTGACACCAGTGTGACGTTTATTATATGTGGGTTTCTGATTTAAAGAGCTGGAGATAATTTCTCGGCAAGTTTATTTACAAATCAAATTAATTACAACTAATTAACACAGCTAATATTCTAAATCACTAACGGAACACAAAACACTTTAATTTATCGCTTTCTAAATTCGCTGGATATCGCCGGAGTTCGCCTTTATGTCGCTCTCCCAAAACCAGACTGACTGACTGACTCGCTGTCTCGCATATATATAGGGGTATGGACTCTTTCCAGAACTTTCGAGTATTTTCTCGCGTTTCTCCTGAATTATTTCAATTCGGCAAGATGATTGGAATTCAATCACAATAGCGACAAACAATGCCGACGTAAACAAGAATAAATAAACCCATTCAAAACGTAAATAATACTCGAAGTTCTATTCAGTTCCTAGAAGTGAGCGGTCCACAACACAATACTCGATACTCTGATTCACCGCTTCTTAGAATTGAGTCGTTCGCGTCACAATATTTTTATTAGCGTCCTCGGCTTTATTTGATTCGCGCTTACACTCAAAACAAACTCGACCCTTTTGTATTTTGTTATCTTGTTTGGATTATGTATTTTCGTTCGTTTCATATTTACTTAATCTCTTTACGGGATTGCTGCCGACATACTTTTACAAATTACCAAAGGATACCTTTGATGTCTCTCCTGCACCACAAACAAATTGATTATTTATAACTCAAACAACTTATTCTCACCTCCAAGACGACAACACAACAATATTTCTTATTATTATATAAACAATAAATAATCACTGTTTTCTAGAATACTTTAAACTTGTATTGCAGTTGTTTTAAATGTTTTTTTTGCGCGATTGGTTTTGCGAATTGGTTGTTTCCACGACGGTAGGTTGCTGTTACTGGTTGCTACGTGTAACAAAACGGTAAGTAATTCACTTACCGTTCAGTGAACGGTAAGCAATTAAATATAAAAAAAAACAATTTTGCAATTTATTTATTAAAATTAAATGTACAATTCTTATAATTAAAAGTAGTAATACCACTCGCATTTGAGTTTCTAGTGTTAATAGACAAACTTTCCGACGTAGAAGTCCCAGGTTGTTGTAATAGTCTACCAACATCGCTGTGTAAAATTTTATGAGCAAATTCAATTTTGTTTTGGAGGGAATCGTCCACGTAACTCTCGGCCACCGTTAATGAACGCCACCCACCATGTCTTTTTAGTCCCAACACATCAACTCCGTTCTTCGCCAAAAGTGTAGCCAATGTGCGTCGAAACGAGTGTCCAGTAAAACCTTCAGGGGCTTGCAACTTTAAATACTTTGCAATTTTTGACGGCCAGCCTCCAATTGTGCCTTTTCCTGTGACTTGCGCTATTTCGATAGTTCAGAAATAAATGATCTGACGTTGGGTTGCTTGGTCGAATTCTTATGTATTTTCGAAGTATTTCCAAATAATGAACTGCTTCATTTTCTTTATTAATAACTGTGAACGTTCGCTGAATATTTGTTTTTGTATTTGGAATATTTACTATAAACATTTCTTCATGTTCTTCTATGTCACTCATTTTAATATTGTACAATTCCTCTCGTCTACAAGCGCCCGATACTCCCAATATCATTGCTACCTGCAAATATATTGTTTCCTTAGAACTCAGATGTACCACCTCCTCATCTACAACATACCTTTTGAATTAAAAATTGTTCGTCTGATGCTTCATTCAAGAATTTTTCCATGTTTTCTTTGGTAAAAATTTTAGCCTTCTTAGGCCGATATCCAATATTTTTTCTCTTAAGATAAGCAATTAATGTAGCAAACTTAGAAATATCGATAGCATCATGGAGAAAAATTGTACTCTTCAGCATAGAATACTCCGCCCATAAACTGCCTGGGGCCTTCAAGTGTCCACTTCTCACCACAAAATACGCTAACAAGCTTTTTCATTTACAGAAATCTTCTTTGCTTCACGCCATTCCTTAAACAACTCGTATGTCTGGGCATATCGGGCTTTAGATTTTTCTGGAATTATTGCCGAACATCCTTCTTGCCAAGCGTCTTCTAAATCATCCGGTAGATCATCACTATCGCTCATATTTGCTTCGAAAATGGAACCACAAAACAGAACTATGGAGGAATGATTGTATCAAAAAGACAATTTTACTTGTTTGGAACAAAACCATAGCAACCATGGAACAGCCACCCAAAGTTTTCAGTTTCAATCTTCCCGATTATCACAAATGTATTGATATAAATTATTATTATTATTATTCTAGAAACTCCAATCGCGCAAAAAACGTTATAAGCATGTCGAACGTTAAGGATTACCTTGCCGTTATTAAGCATTCCTTACCGTTCTCCATACTTAATATACTATTTTAGGTTTTTATAACGTCATATTTGTCTATCCATCAATAAAACTCTTACATACATTTATTACTAATAGTTTTGTATTTTTTACTATACAGGGTGTCCCAACGTTCCGAAAAGGCTCTATAACTTGTATATTTTAAAAAATATTAATTTTTTCTTTTTTTTAGATTATAGCTGCGTTTCTGATGCACATTTTAAAAATATTGCGGTTTATATAGAAAGTATCCAAATATCAATATTAAAAAAAAAACACTAAAGTTATGTTTTTTTATAGAATCTACTCAGTTTGACTTTATTTTTAGATTTTTAGATTTTATGCTAAATTACAAATAACTTTATAAAGTTTGTTTTTATTTATCTGTTATCAATTTTGATTTGTGGTGCTTTTTTACCAGAGTTTTTGAAATGCAGGGGTCTATCTAAAAATTCGTACCTTCTAAATGCTTGCACACAAGTTAAAGTAAGTAACGTCGTTTGATTCCTGAATGTTTGCCGCATCTTTTAAGTGTTTACTCAACAACGTGCTCAGTGACATGTGCCTACTGCGTTTTTTTAAACATGACAAATTAAAAATGACGAAAACTCATTTTTTTCAAAAGGCACCCTCTATTTAATAATGTACTGATCAAAAAATCTTTTGACAAGCTTTCCATCAATATAAGGTTGGTATAGTGTCAATTCATGTAACAAAATATAACTCAGACACCTAAAAATTTCTGTAATTAAATTAATTACTCCGTTTGATGTTTGGTGGTTGTATTTTTGTGTAAAGTGTTGTAGTAATGGAATTACCGTCTGTCACCAAGGGCAAGAACGTGACAAAGGCTTTGATGTGAATGTGTCCCTGTAGCCAATTTGAATTAATTCAATTTTGAAATCGATGGCAATCAGTGTCCTGGCCGACTTAGTTTTTTGGGGGGTTGAAGTGTAGTATTTTGGGGTGGGATAATAGCACGATCGGGCTGTTTACAGCAATAAATTAATCAAAGTACCTTTACGGAATTACTCCCGAATCTGTCTTAGCGTCGTGTAATTTAGTTTGGGGTCGGTTGCCGTAGGAGGGCATAAGAAAAGGCAACGAATGACAGCAATATCTCCGCGTGCGAGGCAGCTACTTACAGATATCCTGAGCAATTTGCTCTTTACGACGTCACTTAGTCTGCTCCCGGCGGCTTCGCCTGCTAAAGAATCTGCTAAGCCTTATTGCGATACCAAAGCCTGTGCACTTTTATTTCAATTAATGGAATGTTGGCTTCTATCGAGGGAAAACTTGCGGAATATCTAATTGTTTTGAGCTTGATTATGATGAATTGCGAGAGTGGAAGAATGCAGGTTTTCACCTAATTGAAACAAATGGCGTTTGTAAATCTTTGTGCAAGATCAGCGTCTGAATCTATTAGGCATATTAAGAAGATGACAGAAGCTTGGGAGATATGTAAAATAAGCGAGTCTCGTTGGGATCCTGGAATAATAATGCTCCCGTAATGCCTTTTAATTAGCACAGTTGATGGCAATTAAAGAAGCGGCTGGTTTTAGAGACTTGATTACGTTGCAGAATGCATCCATCTTCATTATGCCAATTATGAGACTAGTTGCGAAAAAACAAAAGCGTCTTATTCGAATTTCATTATTAATTGCTTTGAAAATTATCGATTGAGGAGTGAATTATTAGCCGATTATGAAGGTAATGGTATTACCATTAACTCCACAATCAAGCAATCAACTAATTTCATGATTGATGAAATTTTTGCTTGAAAATTTGTCGCACTAAAAGAGTCAAACCTCGGCGTTTATTTAGATGAGTTATGATATCAATTTGTTTCAACCGCCAAATATGGAAACGCCTTGATGCGGTTAAGTTATAAACTTAAACTAAACTTCCAGCGACAATGGCTGAGCATTTATCACAACTACTTGCTGTGCTTTCCTCGACAAACTCCAATAATTTGTCATAATTGTCCAAAAATAATTCCGCATAAACTCCATCTTGATAATTTAATCTCGCAAAGACCCTTCCAGACTTGATGGTAATTTCAATCTTTTTCAATTTTAGAAAGTGTAGCGAACTCAGACTCTAATTTAAACTCTGAATTCTTACATGCCCTCTAGGAGCGAAAACTACGAGACCTGGAAAGGCCACAGATAATTTTTTTTACTGCCAGATAGTGAAACTTACTCAAGACTTTTACTGAGACATCACAAACATGGTCAAAGCAGTAGAGCAAGCTAGATAAAAATTTTCTTTTAAAAAAGTATCAAAATAAACAAAAAAAACTGTGATTAAAGAAAAATGTTATACAGTTGGTCTCCAAAATCCCACATATAAAATTCCATTAAAAGTGCTACCATCTCTCCTTATTCAGTTATTATAGAACTCTATATTGAACCACTGGCGAGCAATGCTTCTCTTGCGAAATAATAGGCAAGAACTGAAGCAGCATCGTCTTTATTGAAAAACTTATTTGACTTCTTAATGTTTAAAACAGAGTTTAAAATTTAGTCACCAAGATTTTTGCATCCAAAATTGAATTCTGGGTATTTTTGGTTGAATTTTCTGATAACAACTCGGTAGCACTCTTTCCCAGTTTTGTAACATTGAATTAGATAAATTCTTTGTTGTAAAGTCAACATTATTGCTTAAATTCTGTTCAAATTAGCGAAGATTTATTTTGCAGTTCTACTAACTCATTAGATTTGTCATCTGCTTTCAGTAATATTTTTCGAGACATACTGTAGATTATAATTAAATAAAATTTGCAAAACAAAATGACGTTTAGTAGTTTAAGATGTTTAAGGCAGAAAGTTTAATCAATAAAATAGAGTTAGTTGTAAAAACCAGCGATTTCTTTTTAGAAATTTAAACAATTTTGTTGTAGCTGAAGGCATTGACCCTGTAGTTGTTTCCCATTTTAAGACAAGAGTTTCTAAAGTGGTAGTATTAATTCAGGATTGGCGATCGTTGAAGTTCGGGGAGTCTGAACAAGAACAAGTAAGGAGCACAAGTTGCCGCTTAAGCATCTTAATTGAATCAGTGTGTATTTCGCCAGGTTCTGAATAATGGCGGTGCTAGAAGTGATCCGCCAACTGCCACCCCCGTTAGAGACACATCGAGGAAACTATAAACATTTACGTGTGCGCTTCCGCTTAATTCTAAATCTAAATGAAGGTAGATATAACATGTTCTGTGCTTTACTAACGAGCAACGAGAATTTGTTAATTGTTTATGAAACTGAATTTCTTAAATTTGTTTTAATAATAGAATTTGCAGCGGCTTAGTCTGAAACACGGGAGTATTTACCATGATAATAGCGTATCAAAGTGCAGGAGATTGGGCAATAAACTTAATTTCCGATGCAAAACGGACCGCCAAATTCCGGCTGAAAACCGTTAACGGTGGAATCACTCGGCAATTCAAATTTGTCATCGTTGCAGCAATTGAGCAGTGATCTATTGTAGTTCTAGCATATTTGAAATAGACGAAAAATTCCTAATTTCGGATTTCCGGCCGACGAAATTGAAATTGCCGATTCCGCCAGTTAAAGGTTTCTCATCGAATTGTGAAGGGTCCGTTTTACATCGGAAATTAGATTTATTGAACAATTTCCTCCGCTTTGACTATGAGCTATTATCCTGACACAGCTTTTTGCCCTAAAGCCAAAAATTTATTTTATCGCCGAGACTCTCATCAAACGATATTGCAACTCAGAAGCACATTACAAAATAAACTTTTAAGCGGTTCAAGTTCTCAAGTGCGCGCTTATAAAATATAAACTCGGTTTAATTATTAAAAACTAAAACAACAATTGAGTCAAAACAAGCCTCGTATGCAGCCGCGTTTAAACTTTACAATCTATTTAATTAAAAATTTTTGCTGACTTTGTTATTCTAAATAATATAATTTATCGCGAAACAAACTACCCACTTAGGTCATAAACACCAAGTTACGACATAAACACACTCTGATGACATAACCATTTTAATATGCCCAAGATAACTATTTGCACTGATTAACCCAATTAAAGAAAATTTGTTAGGGGTTGGCAGCAGGCTATTTCGCTGATAATGCAAACACGTTTTGATCATTAACCTAACACGATTTTGGAAGTGGTTTTATTTATGTCACATATTTCACCCCACAATATGCTCCCAATATTCTCCCCATTGCACAACTAACCGCAGTTTAGGGTGATTGCCGCAGGGTGAAGTCAAATCTAAGACGCTAAACACGAACAAATATTTAAAGAGTATGCCCTTAAAATAAAAACAAATAAAAAATGTATACAGGGTGGCATGTCAAACTGTCATTCTCTTCCAAAACTGAAAGATAATTAATTACATAAAGCGTAGTCAAATGTTGTGTAGAAAAATTGACCTGTTAATAGTCCTCGCTGAAAGAATGCTAAATACTGTTAAATAGGCATTACAAGCTTTGTTGGTTCATGGCTTGGTGGGCGATTTTTCTTCATTCTTTCTTATTTAGAGCTTTCTTTTTCTACTGCTTTATTTGTAATTTTTAGAGATCGTCTTCTACTTCTTTTTTCTACTCTGACTTTTTTAAATATGTTTTTTGGTAAGCTGTTTTCTTTCATTTTTGTTAAGTGACCTATTTATTTAATTCTTTGTGATTTAATTTCTTTTATTACATTTGTGTTTTTGTATAATGCTCTTAATTCTTTGTTTGTTTTTCTAATCAAAGTCTCTTTTACTTTTTCTTTTCATAAATTTTCATTAGAACCTCGTTTTCCATATCTGCAGCATGGAGGCTTGTTTTCTTAGTGTCTATTCCTAACTTTCGACAAACTAAATAATAATATAACTTATTCGAATATGTTTTCAGAGCGTGTTTTTTTTGTGTTATTTTAGGTATTTGATTGTTGATTCGTATCACACCTGTGTTGGATGTTTGATCTGGGCAGAATTTGATTCTGTGTCTCGTACCGTACCCTTATAAACCCCCTGTTGAAATATTTGATCCTGGAAAAGTAAACAGAGCGTCGACGGCTCATCGGCAGTACACGGTTTGTAACTTCAGCTTCATCTGCATACGGTATGGCTTCTTCGTGTAAAACACTTTATGCAGATATAACACATTCGTCGGTTTTATTTGCAACTCGACTCGTAACAAAGTCATTCGTGATGAAGTGTCTCTCCTCGAGTTAAAATGTTAATGAATTGGTAGTGTTTTTTGAGAAGATAGAGATGTCGTTTATCGAGATACACACCCGAAATGCGCACATGAATGTTCGCAATGACTTGTAACTAATACAAAAGGTCTTATCTCTCTGATAAATCAAATCAAGCGTGAAACTGGAAATTGCCAGAGAGCAGTGAGCAGGAATTCGGCCGTGATGTTAATGTTGATAACGAATTGTTCCTGATACGATTGCAGGAATGTACTTTAAGTTTTGCAAGTGGAAATTCGAAATGGCCTTTTAGTGAGGAAATATTTGAACGTGGTGGCAGTGTCAGTGTCCTCTTTGTTTTGTTAGTCGGTTTGTATTTGTCTAGAGAGCCCTTCTTAGCACTACTCAAGCCGATTAATCATCCAGGGTCGTATTGACTTAATCATTTAAACAGTTGTTTGACCATTTGGCTACTTCAGGAAAGTGGCAGTGAAGGTAAACCATCGAAGAAGATTAGGATTGCAAGTATTCCGAACGGATCTAAGTCCAACACAACTAATGAACTAAAACTTGAACAAAGCCGCAAACTAAACACAATACAGATCTGCTTATCCCTCAAGAAACATCCATTATCCTGGAATCAATGGACCACTAGATTAGTCCGAGGTGCCGTCTTAGAACTCAATGGAGCAATTACGGGACCGATTACAGTCCTATACTCTACACCACTGTCGAGCAAATTACTTGATACAACTAGCCCGAGTGATGCTCGTTAAGACGACATTGTCTCTATATAACCAAAAACCGCATTAGCATCTAAAAAAATCAGGTTAGCATCTTATCGACTTTTGCTTGTAGCCAATTCTATTGAAGCTATTTACAAGTAATTTGCCTTAAAGCTAGATGAGGCGCATTCTCGATAAATAGGAAACTAAGAAGGTAATGAAGTAATTAAGAATCACGTAAGCAAATGGTGAAAGACGAGATAAAGCAGAGTGGCTGCAAATAAAGTGAACGCTAAGTAAATCTCTCCAAGTATTCGTTGAAGAAGTGCAATTAGCGTCGACGTTGGACGTGATCGGAATCGAGAGTCGGCGTTCGAAGCTCGCCAAAACTTGGAACTCGTGACAGCAAACAACCACCACTCTGTTTTCCGACTAGTTGTGATTTAGGGTCGACGACTAATGTCCTCCCGGCTTTTTCACGACCTCCTTCCAAGAGAGACAGTCGAGATGTGGAGGAGACTGTTAAAATGTCCGCGCCTCGTAAATTATAACACTGGACTGTCTAAACGACAAGAGGTCAACGAGCGATCTGAATATTAATGCAACGATTAAAACACGAATTTTTAAGAGCAAGCTCTTTACAAATTGCGACTGAAAATTTTCTCAGATTTAACCAAAGGAAAAAGAAACACAATGTATTGTAGCAATTTTTTTAATATACAGAGTGTTATTGAAATATGTGCAAAGGTTTCATCCCGTTAAAACGATGCTACATAGTTTCGAAATTTGTCTTTAATATAAAAAATAAAAACTTCTACATCGGGTAACTCAAAAGCTATAAACATTATGCAGGGTGTTTCAAGAGTGGTAATGAGCCTGCCAAACTAAAAATGCAACCAGCAATACAATTTCAAAGGTAACGTAGTTATTTTGTTGTGTTTACAAATACATTAAATAAAAAATAATTTAATCTTTTGGTTAACTGAAAACAAACTAATGCCACTTGCTTGTGAAATTATTTTTTGACTTACATGTGAACAGGATCAGTAGCTGTTCTTGCTTTTGGCTTTTTCAAAGGTGGTCAATCTTCCTTAAGGTAGTTTCAAATCGTTCGAATATGGTGACAGCAAGAGTTCTTCTCTACCCGGAAAACGTTGTCTGTACAAATATCACGACAGAGGCATTTTTTCACATATATCATCATCGTGTCGGTTTTTTCATCGTTTAAATACATTTTTTTTATCGGTGATGGATTTGACAAATAAAATTTGAAATCATTGTCGGTTTTTTCATCGTTTGAATACATTTTTTTATCGGTGATAGATTTGACAAATAAAATTTGAAATCAATCTCATCTTCGTTAACTCTGGAATTGTATTGCTGGTTGTATTTTCAGCTACGCAGGCTTATTACTACTCGTAAAACAGTCTGTATTGGGCAAGTCTGGTTATTACATTTAGTATCTAGAAGTAAAAAAATATATATAAAAAAAATCCAAAAATTAAAAAATAAGAAACTTTTATCAAGAATACAAGAGAATTAAACAAGGATTTTACCAACGAACTGCCAAAATATTTAGATAAAATAAAAAGTAAAAATAAAAAAATGGTTGGAAGATACTGATGTGGGAATGAAGGAAAAGAAAATGAATTTTGGGAAGAAAATTGGGAAAAAATGTGTAGATTATGTAGAGAAGAAAAGAAGACGATAGAGCGTTGTTTGCCAGAGTGTGTAGAGTTAAGAATGTGCGAGTATGGAAGGATAAAAGTTTTAAACAAAAATGGAGAAGGGAAAAAATTATTTTTTTTGTCAATTTGTGTTAATTTTTTTGTTAACTTTACGTAGGACTGTAAAGCCAGTTAAGCAATAAAGACATCAAAGCTAAAAAAAACATAAGCCGCAAGCATGTAGGACAGCAATATTATGTCTAATCAATAAAAAAGAGACAAGATAAAATGTGAAAATTATAGAGGAATAGCGTTACTGAACACTGTAACACTAATAATGGCAATGCTACTGAATAATAAATTGAAAGAGCATATAGAAAAGTTAAGACCAAATATTTTTATTACAACAGATACAAGAAAGAAGTCACCAACAAAAATTAAAAAAGTACTGAATTACTAGTTTTTTTAAAAAAAAATGTGTAAATTCTAAAACAAGTTAAAAATAATGTATTTTTAAAAGATTTTTGTCAAAACAAATTATTTTTAGTTTTAATATAGTTATTTCAAAATTTTTCCATTCATTTCAAATACTGAATATCATCATAATTAGGTACTGTATTCAGTAATAGTGCAGCAGTTCTAAGTTGGTTTAAATTTATCGAAAATATAGTTGTAGTTTTCTCTAACTGAGAAAACCGTAGTAATAAAGCTTAAAATAAAAAAATGGTCGTTCTAATCTCGTTTTTTATAAATATTTGACTATTATTAGGACACGCAAACAAAGCAAATTTTCCTTACACGATTTATGAGCTTAGGACCGTAATTTATCTGAGCAGATCTGTTGCACGAAGTGTAAGTGACGTGGGCCGAGCAGCATAAAGCACAACTACAACTTTAATCAGAGGTTTATCATAAAGCAAACCCTGGTTTAGACAGAACGCATTTAATCCCAAAATAAGCAAACGATGCAAAATTCCGACCCAATACAGTAAAGAAATTGTTAATTTCTGCTTCCACAGTACAAAAAAAAAACCGTAATGAAATCGTGGCTTACAAATTTGAAAAGCAAATATCCAGCAGTGGAGATAATTGGCTTGTTACTTCCTTTATGACCGGAAATCGCGGTCCGCCGGCAAAACCGGACTCAATTTTGTTGAAAGCAAGATTATAAAATGCGGGTGTTAATTCCGACAATTTGTTATCTGAAAGTGGATGCAAACAGGGAATCTTTGTTAAATTATTATTGCCTATTCACTTTAATGATATCAGAAGAGATAAATTAGGTGTGCAAGACCCTTACTAAACCATAATCCCAACAGTTCATCAACGTCTATGATATATAACTTTGTTACTAAAGGGTTATCTTGCTGTATAGAACACTTGGTGTATATAGTAATTTTGTGTATTATCGATCATCTCGTGGTGTAGGAAATTCTCTTATGGCTTTATAATAGCTGTTTAAAAAATTGCAGACGAAACCATAAAGCTTATCTCACGGTAATCTACAAATAACAAATTGCTTGTTTAAAGTTATACTCTCGATAATTTCAAAAATGTTGAGTTAGACAAAGTTTAATTACGTTTGCTATTATTGCTGTTAATATCGACAACAACCGCCTCCGGAAATTCTATAAATCTTTATGACATTCCTCACGCATTCCGAATTTTGCAGGTAAGTTCGTGAATATTCATAACAAGTGAATTATAAGTTGTTTACACGTAAGATTCGTCGAAAATTCCTGCTAGAATTCAAAAGTGTATTTTCTTAATTAAGTCATTATTTACACGGACGAGCTCTGAAGTTTGTAATTATGAAATTAATCAATGACAGAGCGGAGGAAAAGTCGTTAGGTGTATATTTTTCTATCCCTTGCATGTCGAGATCGTCCAGATTAATCACGAAGTGCAAAGAAAGAAAATACCTACTTTTAGATGAAAAGATTACTCGAGGACTTCCATAAGCAGTCATTCATCGACACCGAACTCATTTTCAAACTGCAGAAGCTTTAAAATATTAACACTCGAAAAAATTTTATTCGGATTTTTTCCAGATGTGTATATACATTTTTCAAGCGACATGAAAAATTCATCTCGCTGTAATCTATTTAATACGAAGGGACGTCAATTTCAAAAAAATTGCACAATCAATTCCAGTTCCAACAAATTCCAAAAAAATCAAATTATTCTAAATACTTGAAACTAATAAATCTATTTCAAAGTAATTCAAATAATACTTTAATTTGTATTAAATTTTTCTAAACAATAGCTACAACTGTACTACTGAGGCACAGTAGCGTTTTAGTGAATATAAACTTATTGCGCGTGCTCAGTACTGTTTTAAACTGTTGTGATCTGATTCTAGAGTGTTTTAGCTAGAGTTGTCAAGTCTAGAACAATTTCCGCAAATCTAAGAAATTTTTGAACTGTTTGGGAATATTTAAAATTTTCTTTTAAGGATTATTTTACTATTTTAACTAATACCTAATAAGGTGAAATGTAACTGAATCAAAGCAGGCTGTGCCAGCGTAACTGTAATGATGTGTCTCATTACGCCTGCTCTGATTCAGTTACATTTCGAACTCAGGTTATAAACATAACATAAACAAATAAATTAAAAATATTAAAGTTTTTCTACTTTGCTTCTGTAACAGATACCGATTTGGGTGACGTATTAGCCAATTCAGCCCCCAAAATGTGTGCGTAAAGTACTAGTGCAATTTACTTTTTTAGATTGGTACACGCTTTCGCTGTAATGAAAAGTTATTTGTAACGTTTCAGCGTTTATGTCAGCGTTGAAATCATAATAATTTTATTCGAATAAATTTTGTTGGACTTGATGACCGGTATTCCTCACCAAGGTACTTATGTGTGTTTGTTGCAATTAACCTATAAAACATTCGAAAATGGAGTGGTTAAGCGGCGGTTACAATGAGGTCACTTCAACTTTCTTTTTGAGATTAAAACAGCTTCTAAATGAAACAGATTTCAGCCACTATTTTGACGATTTACAACCTCCATAGTGTTTGATAATTTGCAAGTTCTTTGCTAAATGTGTATATAGCACTGCTTGATCTGAAATAACGATGAAAGGAATCGCTGAGAATCGCAATTAATTTAGTAATTTTAGAATAAATGTTACAATGTTTTTGGAGATTTTCCTTACTGTGTTTATGCTAATTGAAGTATTAAATTAATAACTGATACGGTAGGTAAAAAAAAAACATTTGTGAGTTACTTACACAAAATTTTAGACAAATTTGAAAATACTTTAAAAAACATTTGACACCTTTATGACAGTTATTACCAACAAACTCGTATTAACGCAAAAGTCCTTAAAGATTGAATAATTAACTGTTTTACTGAGAAATCACGTAAAACGCGCAACGTAAAGAAAATAGCATAAAAAACACGTTTCTCAAGTCATTGTAGTACTCATTCTTTATAAAAAAACTCGCGCTTTGCGCTTGTTTTATAAACTTGAATTTGTGCCACGAAGTTGACTTTTCGAAACCCGTTCTTTATTATACAATTTTTTGTCTCAGCATTTTAAGGACGTTCCGCGAAAAATTACCTTTCTTACAATATCTTTCAATTTTTAAATACACATACTTCTAACTGTTCTTCATACGCAGGTATTTTTTTAAATAGTCCTTGCGGTACTAAATTTTGAAATATTAACAATTGAAAATCGTACATTTAACATGTATTCTCTATCCCGACCGCAGTTAGAACAAGCATTTACTTTGACAGGAACCGTACTTTTCTTAGGATTTTTTTCAAAAACTGAGAATAATTAATTGAAGATATAACAACAATTTTTTTTCAAGAATAACATAAATAAGCGGTATTCATTTTTTATAAGTAATTTTTTAAGTTTGTTGGAAACCTGACAAAATAAATTCAAAACATTGCATTTTGATTGATTACATTGGGATCTAAAGGATTACTAGTGAGACCAAACTAAAGGCTACTGCTAAAAAAAATTTGATTAAAATTTGCGAAATTTGATTTTTTAAAATGGTGTGCCTCCCCTGGTTATTACCGAAATGGCTTATGTTAGGCCAGTGCCAATTTTTTCCAGCATTATAAACCAAATTGATAATTACTTTATTTTAGTTTTGTTCAAAATTTTAAATTTTAGAAAAAGATATGAGGTAATGAAATTTTAGAGAAAGAATATTTTTCGAATATTTTTCCTAACTTTTTTAATAATTAAAATTTCGGAGAAAACCGAAAAAAGACTAGTCTTTAATTTGCCTCATAATGCTGAAAAAAAATCGTCATCGTTCTAACATAAGCCGTTTCGGAAATAACCAGGGGGGTACACCATTTTTAAAAATCAAATTTTGCAATTTTTTTTAACAGTAGCCTTCAATTTGGTCTCTACAGTAATCCTTTATAACAGAATTTAAATCCCATGTCCCATTTTCAAAATACAGAGTATCAAAAAATCACCGGACGCCACTAGGTGGAACTACCTTAATTGACTAAACAATAAAATAGACACTTTAGAGCCGTTTAGAGTATTTTAACCGCACTAATATTTGATGTTTAATGTTAGACAGACCGATCTAACCTGACCTAGCCAATTATATTTTTATTGCAACATCTTAATATTACTAGATTAATCCTCATTAGTTAACTGAATCTTTGTTTATAATTTGGTTTTCTTACTATCTTTATCAGTATTTATAAATTTATTAAATAATTTTTCAAATTAAACGTCAAATTAATGTTATTTTTTTAAAAAGACACATTTTTAGGCAGCTAAAGCTTATCTTTCTTTTGCCAATTTTCTAAATAGCAATCGTTTATTTATTTTTCTTCAAACTCGAATTTTAAATTTCAAATTTAGATCAATCAACAACTTTTTTAGCAAATTTAGCACTTTTTTTAGTTATGTTTTTAGTACACATTCTCACTCTTTTATGTTTTTGGTTTGTTATTGATAAAAGTCTGCTAAGTTTTTCCTAACATTTTTATAATTTGTTTTCTTTACATTATTATTTAGGCACTGATGATAAATCATAGTTCTCGAAAGCACTCTGCCACTGTTATGTAAGAATTTTTGTTTATTAAAATTTGTGAGTTTGACTAGAATTTAATTTTTTTTTTTTTTGGTTGTTACATTATGTTTTTTCATGATTTATGTTTTTGATTGCTTAAGTTAAAATTTTGTAAGTTTTTAAAATTACTTTTGTACTATTTGAATACAATTCTAACAAATTTGCTTTCAAGTTATATATATCAAATGTTTGTGCTACTAATTGCCTTTATTGAATTAATACTTCTAACCACTACATGTTCAAAAAAAATATCTTCAAGAAAACTGTGAAATGCTTTTTGTCAACGTAAATTATACAAGATTAAACAAAGTCATAGCTTTTTGGAGGTACATTTTCTGAAATAATTTTATAATTTTTTTTAGTAGTTTAAAAAAATAAGCAAAAGTATCTTTAGTAATAGTATATTAAGTACAGAGAACGGTAAGGAATGCTTACCGATCGAAGACAATTGTTTGGAGGAGGAGCGAAGCGACGACTTCAATTATTGTCTGAGAACGGTAATCCTTAACATTCGACATGCTTATAACGGTTTTTGCGCGATTGGAGTTTCTAAAATAATAATAATAATTTATATCAATACATTTGTGATAATCGGGAAGATTGAAACTGAAAACTTTGGGTGGCTGTTCCATGGTTGCTATGGTTTTGTTCCAAACAAGTAAAATTGTATTTTTGATACAATCATTCCTACATAGTTCTGTTTTGTGGTTCCGATTTCGAAGCAAATATGAGCGATAGTGATGATCTACCGGATGATTTAGAAAACGCTTGGCAAGAAGGATGTTCGGCAATAATTCCAGAAAAATCTAAAGCCCGATATGAACAGACATACAAGTTGTTTAAGGAATGGCGTGAAGCAAAGAAGATTTCTGTAAATGAAAAGAGCTTGTTAGCGTATTTTCTGGTGAGAAGTGGACACTTGATGGCCCCAGGCAGTTTATGGGCGGAGTATTCTATGCTGAAGAGTACAATTTTTTTCCATGGTGCTATCGATATTTCTAAGTTTGCTTAATTAATTGCTTATCTTAAGAGAAAAAATATTGGATATCGGCCCAAGAAGGCTAAAATTTTTACCAAAGAAAACATGGAAAAATTTTTGAATGAAGCACCAGACGAACAATTTTTAATTCGAAAGGTATGTTGTAGATGATGAGGTGGTACATCTGAGTTCTAAGGAAACAATATATTTGCAGGTAGCAATGATATTGGGAGTATCGGGCGCTTGTAGACGAGAGGAATTGTGCAATATTAAAATGAGTGACATAGAAGAACATGAAGAAATGTTTATAGTAAATATTCCAAATACAAAAACGAATATTCAGCGAACGTTCACAGTTATTAATAAAGAAAATGAAGCAGTTCATTATTTGGAAATACTTCGAAAATACATAAAAATTCGACCAAACAACCCAACGTCAGATCATTTATTTTTGAACTATCGAAATGGCAAATGCACTAAGCAAGTCACAGGAAAAGGCACAATTGGAGGTTGGCCGTCAAAAATTGCAAAGTATTTAAAGTTGCAAGCCCCTGAAGGTTTTACTGGACACTCGTTTCGACGCACATCGGCTACACTTTTGGCGAATAACGGAGTTGATGTGTTGGGACTAAAAAGACATGGTGGGTGGCGTTCATCAACGGTGGCCGAGAGTTACGTAGAAGATTTTCTCCAAAACAGAATTGAATTTGCTCATAAAATTTTACACAGCGATGTTGGTAGACTATTACAACAACCTGGAACTTCTACGTCGGAAAGTTTGTCTATTAACACTAGAAACTCAAATGCGAGTGGTATTACTACTATTAATTATAATAATTGAGCATTTAATTTCAATAAATAAATCGCAAAATTTTTTTTTTTAAATTTAATTGCTTACCGTTCACTGAAACTGATAAAAACAACCAATCGCGCAAAAAAATTTTTACGTATATTTATCTATATATTCTTTCTATATATAGCAAAGAATCGCAAAGAAATTGATACGATATCTCTGCTGAGGTTAGTGCTATAGATTCAAGCTTCATAGTAATTGAGCCATCATGCTTATTTCGATTAAATCATTAGAATTTCTAGAATTTTCCTCAAATTTTTAACTTCTAAGCGTATTTATTAACTCAGCTAATTTTTATCCGAGGAATTTTTAATAAAATAAATTTTGTTGGAAAGTATACAAATGCTTAATACCTAACTGTTTTTGTTTGCGTAAAAACAACTGCAATATTTTAATTTTACTAAACAAATTGCGATTCTAATAAGTGCTCTAGTCACGTGAGCTGAAACGCCAGAAAATCAGAGTGTAGTACGTAGTGGGCTTTCCCTTATAATGCTATTACGTTTTAATAATCTATTATGAGAATTAGAAAGAAACTTGAATTCAAACATCAATTAGCTGAGAAATGCCAAACCGAAGTACCCTCATCTAATTCCCTTCAGACAGATTTACACAGCAACTCTTCGAAACTGAGATCAAACCCAGTCTTGAATTTTAATCACGCAGATAAAAACTAAAAACTCATTTGAATTTTTGCTTGTTTTTCGTCATGTATGAGTGTCTCTAATTGCGCAAAAAGCGTTCTTTATTTCAGACACGCCTTGGCCATAACACACAAAAATCCTATTCGAACAAAAATAGAATATTATACACGTGGGTCCTATTATCTAAATCTACCTACAGCACAGTGCTGCCACTCTTCATTCGTGCCTCCGTTGTTATAAAACGAAAGCTTTGCATTCCTGCAGCGCACTTGAAAAATATTTCTCGAATGCAATTTCAAGCAAAATTCACACATATTTTTTTCTCTGAATTGAGAGACAACAGACATTATTGATTCGTTGTTCTTTGTAAGTTTGGCAAGACAACTTTGATGTTGCTACTATCAAAGAACATATAATCCATAAATAAGTTACAACACGCCACCTGCCGTCTTCACCTATGTCTTGAGTGCCTTCAGTCAGCAGAAACGATGTATCTGAAAGTATACTGCTGAAACGTGCCACGAATTGAAAACACGGACGTGGAGATACGGAACTGCGTTTACAGAAGAAATAGTTTTTGTTAAGAGAAATTTTTCATTATTTATACGGTTTTATTTGATTTTAGAAACGTAACAGGATTAAAATTTAAGAATTGACCTGTATTGGCTTTCCCAATCTATTCACTTCAATAAATCAATCAACTTTAAAATTTTTATTAGTTTTAAAAACTGAGATAGGTTTAAATGAACTTGTCCAGTAAATGAAGTTTTTAGGACACGCAAATGCCTCTCATGCATGTTTAATGGAGTAACCGTGCGTTGAACGGTCTTTATAGGTCGTTCTTTCAGACTTTTCTCTCGCAATCTAAACATAATCAACGAGTGATATACATTTACAAGACACGAACATCTGCTATTGTAAATGGTGTGTCACTAAGGTAGCTCTAGTGAGGCTAATGTTGTGGAATATAGGCTATTATGGAAAAAAAGTATTTTGTTTGAAAAATGAGAATTTAATAGGTTTGAACTTTTTTCTGTTTGAAGTTTAGGAAGAGGTCAGGACTTAAGCGAATTTTTATAGATTTTTTTCCACTAATATTTTTATTGCAAAAGTTTGCTGAAAAAATAGATTTGGTTGTGTATCGACATGGTTTTGCTTTCACCTCGAGTTTTTTCCTTTATTGGTAATTCGAAAAACAAATACCTGGGTTGAGTACACGAACGTGCAAAATTACCATTCAGATGCTCAGAATTTACGAGTCTGAAGCATGAAAAAGCCAATCGTAAAATATTCGTTGTAAATATTCATTTTGTCGAAATTATCTTGACGTGTCGTAAAATTCGGATTAGTACAAAGTTGAATTTTCTGATAAAAATATTAAATTCAGAGGCTGACAGCTATGGAATTAGTTGTAATTTTTTTAGAATTAAATCAGAACTTATTTGTAGTAATTAACAGAAATTTGTTTGACTATTATTTAGATTTCTTCAAATAACATAAAAATATTAAAATTCCTAAGAATTATTTGAAAATGAACATCTACGTCATCGAATTTTGAGATAAATTTTTTTTTAGAAGTAATTCATCAATAATAACTTTCAAAAGTAGTGGTCGGCTTCGATAATCTCTATTCAAATGCACAAAAGTTTAAAAAAAAATTTAATTGATTAGTTTTTTGAGCAATTTTAGGTTTTTCTTAAAACAGTTGAAAACGGTTTAGAATTAGACTGTGCATGTGTCGTAGCACATCACATAGACGTTTTAGCAGTCTAGAATTTATATTGCGGATGCTCAGTCTAGATTCAAACTGTTCTGAACTGGTTCTAAAGCATTGTTGAAATAAACCCATTGACAAGTAGTACAACACTGGAAGGTAATTTAATTTTTTTAACGATATTTTTGTTTCTAACACTTTAGAAGATCAGTTTAGCAAATGTTTGACCTAACTTGCCATTCAATATTTTGATAAGTGGTCCTCCATCAAAAAAGTAAAATATTGAAGATCTAAAAAATTCTAGAATATTATCAGTAGAAAAAAGAAATGAATGAAAGAAAGAATATGAGAAGTAAAAGCAGTTAAAGTGTTGGATATACAGTAGTGGCCAAAAAATTAGCAACTATCATTATTTTATAAATAAAATATTCTAAAACGTAACAAGGCAAAATACTAGGTTAGGGAGCTAGAGACGGCGTAATAAGCAGTAAGTATATGTATTATTTCAATCTATATATTTCATCCCTCAAACTAAATTGAGAAATTTGTGTACATAGGATGGACAAAAAGATAGCAACAAATTTAAAACAGCGTAGATTCTCTTTTATTTATTAAAACAGAAGCTACTACATCAATATTTGGTCCAATAATCTTTCGCCCTAATAACATCTGCACACCGTTTCGGCATAGACTCAATAAGTTGTTAATTCGAGCCTTATCCATATTATTCCATGCAGTTTGCAATACGGTAAACAGAGCGTCCAAATTTGTAAAGTTTTGGCCTTTGATATCTTCGTCCAGTTGATCCCAAAGGTTTTCAATTGGGTTAAGATCAAGCGACTGCGAGGGCCACTTCATAACGTCAATTTTTTCCTCTTTAAACCAATTAGCAAGCTTGGATGAGTGTTTTGGGTCGTTATCTTGCTGAAATTGATAAAGAATAGGCATGACGTCGTCGAGATAGGGTACTAAGTTGTTCCGTAATATGTCACTGTACATAGATGTGTTCATCTTGCCGTTTATTCTGCGGATGGGACCCATACCATATGAAGAAAAGCATCCTCAAACCATCACAGAACCGCCACCATGTTTAACTGTAGTTGCCACATACTTTTTGTCCAGTCTTTTACTTCGTGGGCGTCTTACATATTGGACCCCATCACTTCGATACTGATTGAATTTAGACTCATCGCTAAATACAATTTTTTTCCAATCATTCACCGTCCACTGTAAATGCTCTTGAGCAAACTGAAGTCGCGCTTTTATCTTTCGCTTAGAAGGTAGCGGTTTTTTGGCAGGACGGAGGCCCAATAAACCAGCCTCCACTAATCTCTTAATCTCCTAATTATTTGTGCATTCACTTGTGCATCTTTAGACTCTGCTAATTGTCTACAAATCTTAAAAGATTGCTGCTTAGAAAGGTTTTCTATTTGTCGGTCCATTTTTTTGTAGTTTTCCGTGGTCTCCCTAAACTCTTCCGAGCTAAAACTTTTCCCGTATTGAGAAATCGCTTAATAATTCGGGACACCACAGATTTGCACAGTCGAAGACTTCTTGCAATTTCTACTTGTTTTTCTCCGTCTCGGTACTGTTGCCCTATAATGTTCCGTACGGGTTCAGACACTGTTTTATTACGGCCCATAGTCAATTCATTAATTAATATCAGCCGATATAGCAATCTGTACACCTGTACTACAACTGGGACTTATTCGTTCGTCTGAAACATCGGAGTTGCTATCTTTTTGACCAATGTAAAAACAACAAAAACCAAATTGTTTTTATAAGAACTGAAAGATATCTTATCTCAGGTGCTGATTCTAGCTTTTATGTGAAAAGAATTTATAGGAGATACATTTGGGCAGTCACAATACTAAATTAGTATTTCTATTTAAATTTATTTAAAGTTGCTATTATTTTGATCACTACTGTTTATGTATTTTTGTATTTTTCTATTGTCTTTACATGTTCACCAATTCTGGTATTAATTTTTCGTCCTGTCTGACTTATATAAACTGCATTGCGATCATTACAAGGTAACTTATAGAGACCTGAAAAATGTAATGGAGAGTTTTGATTCTTGTTGTGTACGAGACAGGTCAAAAGACTACCTTTAAAATTAAAAGCAACATTTGTATTACAAATTTTTAAAATTTGAAAGATAGAAAGTAAAATTTTGCTAATAAAGAAAATAAAAGAACAAAAAGGTTTTAAAATAGTAGATGTAGAAGCAAAACTATGTAATAATAATAGTAAGTGATTATTTACTGTTATTTGTTTAATAATAAGCTACTTTTTTCGAAGACAATATAGTCTAAAACATTAAATAATAACGAATTAAATGAAGTTACAATGAGAGACTAATAATGTTTGGAATTGAGAGGAATTATATTATCAGCTAATGTACGTTTTTTATAAATGTTAAAGGCAAAAGATATTGTTTCTAATTACATTAAAATTTAAAAAAAAGAATGCAATAATTTTTTTCTGTTTACAGTTAATTTAAAGTTTATATCTAATGACTTGGTAACTAAAAAACAATTATCTAATACTTTTTTAGTGTTTCTAAAGACAGAAATGATGTCATTAAAATGTCTTAACTAGAAACTAATATGCTTTAAAAAAACAAGAAGATTCAAAAAAAAAATTTCTTTAAGGTTGTTTATAATTAAGTTTGCTAAAAGAAATCTAAGAGGAAAGCCCATAGCTAAACATGTGCTTTATTTATATTTATTATTATTAATAATAATAAAAAATTTGAATTTAAGACTAACTTAAGTAAAGAAATTAATTCAGTGACGAGTAAAAAAAGAAAAGCAAAAAGAAGATTACTAAATACATATATAAAAAGCTTTAATAGCAGGAATAGAAATAAATAGTTAGTACCAAAAGAAGCCAAGTAAAAATTTAAGAAGTTATAATTTTTTTATATTTTTAGTATGGTTTAAAGTATTTTTTTCAGATAATTTTTAATCAAAATTTATAGAATTTTTAATCAAAATTTATAGAATTTTTAATAACTTGATTTAACCTCTTTGCTAATTTATAGCAAGGTAAGCTGGTATAAGAAGCTACTAGTAAATTATTTTTGAATTGTTTTTAACTAGACGAATTAAACAAAAAACATTTTTCACTTGTTAGAGCTAACTGACTGCCAGAAAACAGCTAATTTACTTGTCTGAAACATTTTAAAAATAGTGTCTGCTTTTTAAAATATTTATTCTGTTGCGGAATGGTGAAATGGCTTCATCTCTCTGTGTATGAAAGCACTTGAAGTGTGATTCCGCCTTGGAGCATTTGTGCCATAAATCATTTACTTGGGGACGTATTATTAAAAGTAGTACGTGACTCAATACACATATTGCATTAATGATGGCAGTTGTGGGATCCATAAATTTCCGGCGGATTTTCGCCCGGAAAAATTCGCTGGAAAGTTTTTGTCGCATTTGGCTTAATTAAATGTCTGTACCTTCTTTAATTAGTGTAAGTGGGGATGTACTTCATCAAAGTGAGATATATGGTAGGGAGTTGAACTGTTTCGTCGGATAAAATGCCCCTGAGATTGAACCATTTACATAAACAGGATACACTGTAAAATCCTTTTAAATCCTGACGGTGTAACATTTGTTGCGCGGTTACACAGACACACTTGACAGCGATGCTTGTTTGAACTTGCCATCAGCGTCACTGCAACAACCCCAAACGAAGACAAATATTGCTTGATTGTAATTTACTTAAAATAAAATTGAATCACTACTTTCACTGTTATCAATTTTATAACCCAGTAGAATTAGATTTTAGCTTCAAAAAAATTCTGATTAAGCTGGACTTTTCTAGAAACATCTATTTAGATGTTGGAAACAAATTCTGAAAATTATATAGTTTGTCTATAAATGACACAAACGCGACAACACTCTTCTTTCCTAATCTTAGCATTTTTGAACAAATTATACGTTTGATTTTTTGACTCGTTTTTTGTCTAATTTTCCTGGAGTATTTCTGAATGTCAGAGAGATCAGCGAGCTTTTATTTTTTCATTTTGTGAGATAAACTTTCCTGAAACGACATTACTGACATTCTTTCTCTCGTTTTTTTAATAGTTCTCTCGTTCAGAATGTCTTATTTTTTTCCCCTAAAAATCTTTGGTGATACATCCACTTTGCTTCCCCTCGGTGGTAATAAGCTAAATGCGAGCTTAATTTTCTTGATGTAAGTGGAATCCTGTGCAGATTTGATGTGAGGGTGAGGAAAGTAAATATGACGGTGAGACGTCTCGATGTATTCTAAGAAAATGGAGAATGTCATTTCCGGATCAGTCCGCGTCAAAACGGTGTAAAAATGCGAGAACGCATTTCCATCGCCGGTAAATCCGAGATTCCACTTTTTCACTGGCAAATATTTAACATTGAGGTGCCACAAGTCATTCATATCACAGTAGCGTGCCCGAGGTATAACAATAAATGCACGAACAAAAAATGGATAAAATCCCCAAGGGAGACGCATAACTCACGATTTACATATTAAAGTGTGTCAGCATCTACGACTCACGTCTTTTATGTTTTTTCAGGACGAAACGCTTCCAGAAAAGTCAATACGTTGTGTTTTAAGCAATCGCGAAATCGATATTCTCTTCGATTACCAATGATTTGAATAAAACGGATTAAATAATGGAGAGCGACAACGGAAAGGAGCGCTCAAAGAGCAAACGTGTTTTAACAAGACTGACAAAGGTTCGCTTTTGTCTTTATATTTTTAAATAGTCTGTTGCTATCTACTTATCCTTTTTATAATTGGCCGCATTTTTGCTCCGTAACAGGCTGTTCTGAGAATGGGAAAAACTCAGGTTTTACAAAACAAACGAGATGTCTTCTCTTTTGAAGTATACGGACGTCAGATAATATCGAAGCTTCTCTCCATGCATTTCCGTTTACTTGACTGAACTTTCAAGAGTAGTTTTTCGACAACTTGCCCACAAACTTGCCTCTGATTGCGGCATTGCGTACACAGACTGGTCTAAAATTACTCGACAAATTTGTAAATTGTACTTTGTACAAAATTTTTTTTTGATTAAATAATAATTTACACTTCGAAGTACATCAATTAATTTCAAAACTCAAAACGATTTATTTAAAATATAGTGATCAAACAAAAAAATGCTAATCTAAATTTAATAAGTTACAAAATTAGTTTTTTTTTAAACATGGAAAAGCTGTTTGCACTCCTTTCACCAGTGCAGGAAAATTAAATAACAAAACTTATTTACTTATATACTTAACTGATAAAAGATAGTCTCAAAATATTGTTAAAATCGTAATAAAATAATAAATTTTAAAATAATACAAAACGGAGAATTAATTAAACAGTAATCAAAAATAATAGAATTTAACACTAAAATTAATAATTTACTAATAAATAATTAAAAATAAGATAATAATTAACTAATTAGCTAATTAGTTTATTGATTTTCAAACATAGAATACTAAACTGCTTTGTAATTATTAATTACAGCTTAAAAAACTGAAATTGCGTACTAAATATAAATTTATAAACAATAGTCAACAGTCAGTATTGCTATTTTAGATTATCTAGTATTTGTTTAACTATTGAATTAATTTTAATTTACATTAAATAAAACTTAAACTTGGTCAAAATAAATTGCAGTGCAAATTGCAAATTTAAATAGACTTTAAATCAATAAGTTATTTAGAAAAATTTCAGTGACGAAAATTTGAATCAAATTAATTTTGATTAATAATGTTCAAAAATAAATAATTATTTACAAATTAAACAAAAATTTGATTTCAAGTAACAAAACAAAGCAAAACAAAATTAAGAAAACTGCAAAAAAATGGTTTCAGTAGCGAGTATTTCCTCCTCGTGCTTGAATTACAGCATTCATTCTTTGAGGCATACTTGCAAGTCTTGCAAACAAGTCTGCGATCTCATCTTGGGCTATTAGCTCCCACTCATTCAGCAACGCCTGTTCCACCTCAACTGTTGTATGAAACTCCCCGTAGTTCTGCCTAATCCTTTTCCCCAGGTTGTCTCATATGTGCTCAATGGGGTTTAGGTCAGGGCTCATGGGTGGCCATCTTAGCACCTGTACATTAACGTCGTGAAGGTACTGACGCGTAATCTGGGCTGTGTGAGGGTGCGCATTGTCGTGTATTGAGAGAAACTTTTCCCCTACAAATGGCGCAAAAGGAACCACATGCTTTTGTAAACAGTCCCTAATGTACCAGTCAGCGTTAATACTACTTCTCTGCACCGTTACAAGAGCTGTATGCCTCCAAAGAAATCCCTCCTCATACCATTACACCTCCACCACCAAATGCTACTCTAGGCGCAAAGCAACACTGGGCATACCGTTCCCCCGGGCGTCTAAATACTCGTTGATGACAATCAGGTGGATACCTAGTAAAACGCGACTCATTCGTAAAAAGAACGGAGCCCTATTCGTCCATATTCCAATCAACATGATTTCGCGCAAATTCCAATCGCTGTCTACAATGCTCTGCGTTCAACTTAGGGCCAGTAGCAGGTGGATGTGATATCAAATTGTTTTCCTTCAACCTTCTTAAAACAGTATCAGGAGAAATCATAGCCCCATAAACATCCGCCAGTCTCTTGGCCAAAGCGGTAGAAGGAAGAGTCCGTTCTCGCAGCATTTGTAATCGAAGAAATCGGTCTTCTACTTTATTTGTTACTTGTTTTCTGCCTTGTCCAGATCTTTTGGAATAGGAACCAGTTGCCCTGAACCTTTGTATCGCATCAGATACCGTGCTTTTAGGAAAGTTAAACACATTTGCAATAAATCGTATGCTGCGTCCATCATTATGTAATGCAACAGCCTGGGCAGCTTTTTCGAGACTCATTACAATATGAATCGCTTCTACAACAAATCTCTTCACCAAAAATCCAAATTAAACAAACCAGAACCAGCTATCGACACCAATTTGACAGACGTGTAAAACAAACAAAACCTTTCTGATTGGAAGCCGCCAAAGAAAATAGGTACAAAAAGTAATCTGCGTGATAGGGGTTAACCCAAAAAATTGGAATATTTTTTTTAGTTGTTTTTTATGTGTAGACATATAAAATCAATGTAGAGAGCGTTTTCACAAATTTACGGGACAAAAGTTACAGTTATCCTCGTATAATCGATTAATATTGAAGTAGTTAAAACAAACTAAAAAACAGACATTGTTGAGACAAACCACATTGGCAATGGATTTATTTAATAGCTAAATGGTCAACTAGATGGTTTGACCGAACTTCAAAAAAAATTTTCTTTGTGAGGTGTTGACATAAATCAAAATTTGTCATTGTCACAAAGATCACATCTGAATTAGCTTTTGCTTTAAGGCATTTTAGACATTCTAAAACTGATTTTTGTAATATAAAAATCTTGCCATCTTGCTTTTGTGAATCAAATTCCAGCAGATTTCTAGTTACTAGTGATAAGATGTTACATTTGTTTCTTATATTTTGTAACTGTTATTTACAAATAACAGTAACAGACTGTTACTCCGCCTAAAATCAAAGCATTTACTGTTATTTGAATGTTACATATCCTGGTAAAATGTCTATTTGTAAATTATTTTTCTTAATGAGTAATATTAATTTTTAACTATCACTAACAATGAAATAAACTTAGCAGAGTTTACAAGCATTACGACAACATAATAAAGCTAATTTTGTGACATTTAGCAAAAGCTATTCATTTATTAAGATTTGAATCTGTCAATTGACAATTGAGGTTACAGCAATAAACTATAGTGGTAGTAGACAGTTTTAAATTGACAAATTTTGGTCATTTTTAATTCAATTTATTTTAAATCACTTACTGTACAGCACAGTACACAACTATACTTATCAATAAATAAATAACTAATTCTAAATTTAACTGGTGATGGCAGTCATTTGACCTTTTCTCCACAGCAGTCACTTAGCTTATTGTTACCAGCAGCAAAGCCCTTCCTTAATAGTATTCAACAAATCCTGTAATTAAAACTGTAATTAAAATAATTGTTTGGCAAATTTGAAATTGATGACCCCAAACGCATCGTTTCATGCCGGCATTTGTCCCCATTTTTCCGTTTTTGTGAATCATATTTTGGCATATTATTGATTCGCCATGTATTTCTCGTTTCTGTTTGTGATTTATGAGTTTTTGAATCGCGGAAATGACATATGAAAATGACCCGTTGTATTTGGCAATGCCATCAACAGACCCCAAATAAGCAGGTATGTGCTCGTTGCCGGCTTTCAAGACAGTATTATGTTCGAAAAAGCGTTCGGGTTTTTTTGACACTCGATTATAGAGGTTGTAAACTTGTCAATAGCACTGAAATGAGATCGGTTAAGATATGCAGCTGTGATGTTAAAAGGGATGATTTATTTCTTTACAAAATATGTAAATTTGCTTGTCTTTCTTTTCGACGTTTTAATCCAGCTCTAAACCGAATCTAATTTATGAAATATTTTCACACGGTAATTGCTTAATTGAGTAACTTTAAATAAGTTTAAAGTACAGTCAGGGAATGTTAGTTAAATTTAAATGCGGTTTAAATTGCTAATAGTCAGTGGTGTAAACGATCCAAAGTAAAGTAGTTAATTATTAATAGGCCTACTTAATGATTAGAAGCATTATTATTTAAATAGGTTCTATCAAGACAGACTTAAACCCAAATTTAATTTATTAAATATTTGTAACCAAACTTGATCACAATACTTAATGAGTTCAGTACTTAATAATTAAAACGGTTATAGTTTGTCTATGAGAGCTTAAATTTTACAGTACAATAGCCAAAGACATAAAGAAATTTCAGCACTTTTAAGTAAGTTGTTTCAACGGCTTTTTTTGCACAAAAACACTTATTAAATTTTTCGTAAATTAGTTTATAAGTCAAAACTATAGAACTCAAGCATTTCTAGACGAATTATAACAGTGCGATAAAAATATCAACAGACTGAAAAATGTTTACCTTTAAAACTGTTATGTAAATGAAATTTTATCAATAGAGGGTGTTATTTATAGAAGCGGCAGTGTTTGCTGAAACAAAAATAAAGGCTTTCAAGCTGCATTTCTAATTTCCCTATCATTATCACAAAAATGGTGGGTGGGTATCAGTAACGAACTTTCTAAAGTCATTAATTTTTGCACCTCACTGGACAAGCTGCAGCTTCCTGCTGCTCTATAATATGATCGGATATTATATCATGCTATTCATCTAAAATTTACGTCAGGTAATGGATAGCATGTTATGCAAAATTATAATTTATTTTATTCAGCGTAGAAGAATTTATGCAAAATTTGCATTTTCACATTTCTATCTATTATATTTCATGTTTCAAGTTTTTTTATTTAGAGGATGGGGTAGTAATGTGAGTAATTTTTCAGTTTCAGGTAAGAAAATTCAGCTAGGTTTGAGAAATAGGGTTTTATCAAGGTAAGTGAGTAGGTTATAAAATAGAATGTTTTCGTTGTTGCTTCTCACATGCTCGTTTTAATATAAGCTGTTTTATAAAATCTGTCAAAAACTGACTGAATACAGCGTCTTGAACGCAAGCACTCTAAAAAATTTAGATTATTTATCAAAATGTCTCAAACTGATTACCTACTTTACATCTGGAATGTTTCATAAATGTGATGGAGTCAAGAGAAAAAAATTACATTTTGGTATTGCTTATTAAATACCAAAACAGACATCTCTCATCTGGAATTTAATTAGGATAAAAGACACTCGATATTTCTTTTCTACATGGTGAGAAATAGAGAAACTCCGTTGCAATATTAAAGGATGTCTGTTGCAGAAATGAATTGTGCTAGACGGATAATACAACAGTGACCCATCTGTGGTGTAGACTGATTCTGATTAGTATAAAGCCGGTTGAGTAATTTAATAAAGCATGTCAAAACTTGGTCCTAATAAATGCTCGAAGCATAACAGCATTCATAAGCAATAAATACTGACGACGTTAACTCAACTCAGTCCTTTCGTGATACTAACTAACTCATAAACTTGGAACAATTATCACGACACAAACGATGAGAAATGCCAAAACACATTCAAGTTTAGCACCTCACAATCAAACTGTCCTACTTTCTCCCATTTTTGGGATAACGCCATGTCAGCACAGTCAGGACAAAAATTAATTGTTTGGGCTCTGAGACCGTTTAGAGAGCGTCTGCGAATTGTGGTCAGAAATGGGTCTTCGATGTCGAGTTTCAGTAATGAACAAGTTGCGGAAAGTGCCTCGAGAGGATCGGCGTTATACAGGTGTTCGATTTTGTGGGATATGGCTTCATGGCTCTAGGACAAGCTCTAGAAGATGCTTTAGTAATAAAAATAATACAGTAAAGATAGACTAGTTGTATTCTGCTGTTTAGGGGAAAGTATTATAAAATGACATATTTTTCTTTGGTAGCATTATATCTTAATTATTACTAAACTTAAAACCTAAGTTTTTTAATCAAATTACACAGCATTTTAATTCTAGATAACATTAAAAAAACCGTATACGACGTAAGTCTAAAACATACAGACGTGTCATTTTGCTCCTTTCTGGCAAATTCCAAATGTGCTCATTTCTTAAAGGTCATGCACTGTAGCCACTTTTTCCTTGCTCTAGAATGTTTAAAAAGTTTGTTATAATATAAACATGAAGCGTCTTCGTCGTCTTCGTCATCTTCGAAATAAAAGTATTTTTCTTTGTCTTCTTTATCTAGATAATTTTCTGTTTTTTTATATTCTGCTAGTAGAAGTAAAACCTCTATTAAAAATTACATTTTTAGTTTTTCCTACTTCCCCAGCTTTGACTTTTTTTTTCAGCCTTATGTTTCAACTCAATGACATTTGGTGAGCACGTAAGTACAGAAAATTTGTTAGAATTAACTCTTACTTTTCTCGATGTTGCAGAAGTTTTGGGCAAAGATGAAATTTCTTTGAAAGTTACTCTCTGTGACTTATCGTCAGATGCAATTGGTATTTCTATTTCTTCTTCTCTTTTAGTTAAACTTTTATCTAAATTTTTTTTGTCTTTATCGTCGTTATTGTCACTTTCTTCTATAATATAGTTTTCTTGAAAATTTCCGTCATTTACTAAATTTTCTCGTTCATTACTAATTAAAATATTTTTCTAAAATGTTGTTCTTCAACCTGATTTGCAGTGACTTTTTCTTGAACAATGTCAGTTGTACCCGCTGGTTAAAAAAGTTTAAGGAAAATATTTTCATTAAAAGGTAATATCTTAGTTTTAGCAAATCCACGAGTAGCGTTTTGCACTGTGGTTGCTTTAATATATGCCGAAGTAAACAAGTCTCTAATTTTAGAAATACCAATAGACCTTCGTGATTTTCCATCCAGACTGAACACTCTTAGTTGTAGTAGATCTTAAAAGGTCCAAACAAAGTAACATCTAAGAGTTGCAAGCGGTGTGTACAATGCGCTGGAAAGCTCATCATAATAATACCATTGGCTCTCGCATATGTCACGGCTTCTAAAGACTTATAGCCACTGTGTCTAACACACAACAAAGTAACAACACTTTGTTGTCTTAAGACGGTTTTACAAAACTATAAAAATACTTTAACTATTTTACAAAAAGATCTGTAGTAGTCTATCCAGATTTATGGTAAAAGCCTAAAGTCCCTGTTAGTGTCTTATCAGTAAGTTCATCTTTTCTGTTTTTTCGGAGAAAGATTAGTGACGGAGGAACAAAGTTTTCGACAGCATTTATGCAACAAATGGTAGTAACACGTTGCCTTGTTTTTGCACTGGTTAGGGACTCCATCTGTTTTTTACCAGCAGCTGCCAAAATCTTGAGAGGTTATTGGACGATGGAGTTTGGTCCATACTATAAATTTTGTTTGGTGTTATTAAATTTATTTAATTACTGTTTCTAAAGTTTCAAAAAACTTAGAGACTTGAACTTTATTGAACCCCATAGCCCTAGCTGTAGAAGTTGGCTCTGGTTGTCTTAAAGTAATATCTGCATCTTTTTTGCAAAAACCTCGAAGCTACATTAACCCAGCAATATTTTTTTTTTGTTAAATTTGTGAGGAATAATATTTTTTCAGCAATGGAACACGCAAGTTTCCTTTTTTCTGTTGTCGTAAAACCCAAAAGTCTAGATTCAAGTAATTTAATATGATCTACCAGATCTTTTTCGGTGTTTTTATCAAAAGTACAATCAAATCTACCCAACACTTTTAGAACTTCCTTGGTCTTTTTGTTTGTATTTTTCGCACGACGCGGCGCGCCGTCTTAACGTTACTTGTAGAACCCTGTTAAATTTCGAAGCTTTAAGCATTCCATTCTCTTCTCCAAAATAGCTTGGATGGCATCTCTCATAGCTTGCAGGCTCTAAGATTGACGATTAGTTTTACTGTTATATACACGAGCCACTTCAAGTTTAAAAAAATGTAAGTTAAAGTTTATACCCATAAGGGTTAAAATGACATTGTGTGTCATTTTAAACACTTCAATAGTATGTCGTTTTAGCTGGAGTGCTTAAGATTTACAACTTACCATAGGCTTTGTACAGAGAATAGTATCCTAATAATAGCAATAATACTCGTAAACAAAGCACAAAATACCCTTTTGTTAAATATGTATAAAGTCTGGTAAAAGTTTTTTTAAATCATTTTGAACTATTATTTAAAATAAACAATAAAATTTTTTACTCGTCGAATACAGTTTTTTGCGGTTATAAAATAAACTAACACTTCTCAGTTGGTAAAATCATACGCGTTCCTCTAAAGTTAAGTGGAATCCAAGAGTTAAATAAAAAGAAATTTAAGTTTTGGAGGTTTGATAACAAGCATGGCAAATCAACAAGAGTACCTATAATTTTCTGAGAAATTAAAAATAAGAAATTTGATTCGGGGACATACTGTATACAATTTTCTAATTTTTGTATATTTTTTAATCGCATACCCTGAAAGCGCAATTTTCTTGTTGCTATGTACAACAAAAACAAAATTTTGTTAACAAACAGTCAAATCCTGTAAAAAGTAAAATTTTTATGTCCGAAATTTATTAACAATGACTTCAACTAATTGTTTTACGGGGATGGGAACTAGCCGCAGCTCCAGCAGAGTTTTGCGTCCGCCTGGAGGCGGCTCTCATCACATTTTAGGGTTTTCAAATGAGCCCGAAGAAGCTGCACAGAAATCCTCAACGGAGAGTAGTCCAGATATTGAAGATAAAAAATCTGGAAGCGAAACAACAGCTGAAAATGTTTTGCCATCACAAAACCCACCTAAGCGAGTTCGTGTACCTCCAGGAGGTTTTTCTTCAGGCTTATGGTAAATTGTGAACAGCAAAGTTTAAATTTTATACAGTTTTTGTAAAAGTTATTTCAAGCTTTTAAAACATACAAAATATAACGTTATATGTTGTTTTATTTAGACGCTTCACTGATCAAAATTTAGCACCAGACTTAAAACTGTCTTAAGTGGCTTTTTGAAGTTTATCACAAGCGAAAGATTTTTAAAGAAAAAACATTTTTATTTTTCTGAAACATTTGGCTGAAATTAAGTTAATTAGAAACAGCAGTTTTGCATGTCGATCCGAACTTAAGTGAACTTCTAAACTATAAATTTATTTATAAACGCGATTAAAGCTCGGTGTTAATCCACTGTGTTTCTTTTATAAAGCCACATGCAAATTTCCGAGCCATCTGCATGCACTTTACAGCAAAGATAACCGCAATAATTAGAGCCATCTCTGCTTATGATGTTATTCTGAAAATTTAAATTTCAAAAAAAATAGTAATTAACTTAGTTATAATTAAATCACACACTTTTATTATCTAAAATTACTTGCTTAACAAGCAAAAATTTTAGTTTTGTATAAATTAAGGTTAATAGTATAATATAGGGTACCAGTTTTGTCCAGTAAATTATATGCGAAATAAGTGAATTAAAAATTAAATTAAATGATGGGACAGGAAACGCCCTGAGGGTACAACCCTTATGCCTTGAAAGTATGTTTGTTCCTTAGTAGGTTTAGGTTTTAATGTCTTTATTGCCTAAATGGCTTTACAGTCCTACATAAAAATTACAAAAAACATTAACACAAATTATCAAAAAAAAATCTTCTTTAATGTTTTTCTGGCACACGTAACTTCTTTCATCCATTCTTTCTCTTCTCTATTTTCGTTTAGAACTTTCATCCTTTCATACTCACACATTCTTAACTCTACATTTATTTTTTTTTTGAACAAGAGGGGCCCGTAGCGCGAGCCGCACACCGAGGCCTACGCCCATTGTATGCAACCTCTTGAAATAGCACTACTGCAGTAGCCCTGTGCCTCTGATAAAGCTCAGTACCTTATCTGCAGAAGCCTTCTCGATAGCACTGGGCTTCAGATATCGGGAGCCCAGGTGTAAATCTCTGATGCTTGCAAAATCAGGACAGTAGCAGAGAATATGAAGAGGAGTTTCCTCATCTTTAGCACAACCTCTGCAAATCTCGTCCTCGCTGAGTCCGATGACGTGCAGGTGTCTTTTTAGTAGGCAATGTCCTGTGTACATGCCTACCACTAACTGAAGGTCTCTATGGTTGAGACGCATCAGGTTTTCATTGCGTGCCTTGTCCGGTCCTTTAATAAAAAGCCTGGATTGCCGCATGCCTTCTTGAAATTGCCATTCAGAGAGATGGCGAAATTCTATCCACTTGTGAAGTGTGTTATTCTGTCGTCTTTTGGGAACGCCAAGAGCCGGTTCCGCCCCGATGAAGTCCATTTGTGAACCCTCTCGAGCCAGAACGTTAGCCCTCTCGTTACTAACTGTAACTCTACATACTCTGACAAACAATGCTTTATTGTCTCTTTTTCTTCTCTACATAGCCTACACATTTTCTCAATTTTCTCTCCAAAATTCATTTTCCATTTCTTCACTCCCACATCTGAATCTTGCAAACATTTTTTTATTTTGACTTTTCATTTTATCTAAATATTTTGGCAGTTCAGTGGTAACAATCAAGGCTTATTTTGAATTGTACTTTGGTTTTTTATACTCGCAATTTATTTTTATTTATCTATGTCAGCATCTCTTTGTTTTAGTTCTTTGTCCATTGTTCTTCCTCTTTCTCTCATTCTTTCAATTGCTTTACACGTATACCCTTTTTTCTCATAGTAGTCATCTCATCCTATCTACCTAATATTACCATTTGCTCTTTTAATTTCAGCCCTATTCAGCACTATTGCAGTATTCTGCATTCTTGTCGCATTCTTAGATATTCTTCGAATCTCACCGCTCTTTTTCTTGTTTCCACTCTCAACTTTTCTCTCTTACTTTTTTCTCTTACTATGTACCTTGGCGTTTGTTTATTTAACCGTAAAATCCATTTAATATACTTTTCTTGCACACTCTCAATTTTTTCATATTCCTTTCATCCTCATACTTCTGCTCCATACATTACAATACTTTTCACCAAACTGTCAAATATCATCATTCTTCTTTTACAATTTTTACCAAATTTATGTTCTCCCAAACTCCATACACTTCTCATTACTTTGTTTGCTTTTTTGACTACTTTCTTTGTCCTTTGTCTGTCATACTACTACTTAATACATATCCCAAATATTTCAACTCTTTCACTTGTTCTATATTTTTTCCTTCCCATTTCTATTCATCTTCTTTGTCGATTCTTACTTTCTTTCCAAACACCATCATTTTTGTTTTATCTACATTAACTTGGAGTTTTTTGTTTCTTACATATCATTCCATAACTTTTATCATTTCTTTCATTTTACTCTTGCTCTTTGCTAAAATTACTAAATCATCTGCAAACGCCAGAAACCACACTTTCTCTCTGCCTGCAACTATCCCTCCTACTCGAGCTCTACTTAAAACTTCATCCACATCTTCCATATATGCTAAGAATAGTGCAGGACTTAATGGACACCCTTGTCTGACAACTTTTTTTGTTCAAAAACTTTCACTTTCTTCTTCGTCTACTTTTACTTGGTTAATAGTTTCTTCGATAATTTGTTTGTTTCTTAGTATAGAATGTCAATTGTGTTAACACTGTCACCGCAACGCATTTTCAAGGTAGCTGTTTTAATGCTGGTGTAGCTGCTGCTTCTGCGGAGTCTCTCAAGCACATAAAATAAATGGAGACTAAAAAGAGGTATAAATTTATTGCTTTTGCTGTAGAAACCTTCAGTACATGAGGAATAAAGACCAAAGCACTTGTGAACATCTTGGGTAACCTCTTACAACAAAAAACAGTTGCCAGAGATGTTCAAAACGAAACATTTGTTTGGCAATTCAACGTGGACATGCTTCCAGTGTGCTTGGAACTGCTGACAAAGAAACTGGCCTCGAAAACTACTTATATTATATTCTTTGTTAAACTTTTCTATAACTAAAACGTAAAAAAATTGTTGTATAAAAGCGGTATCAGATAAAACGCTCAAACCGTCTATTAACAAAAAAAAGTTGTTTTCTTTTTTCACTTTAATTGAATATCCGCAACTCTCATCTAAAATGTAAAGAGGTTGTATTTTTGACAGATCAGGTTTTTGAAAAGCAACATTAGCAAAAATTTGTCGCAAATAAATACTATTTTTCCTCCAAATTTGATCCGGTAATTAATAAACCCATTAACGTCTCTTGTACTGTTAGGGTTTAGAACTGTTGTGTAATTGAAATTCACTTCTTTTGGTATTTGATATTCTTCTGGTTTCGGTATTTTTTTTATAAAACCAGTCTTTTCTAAAACACCAAAATAAAGTTTTAAATTTAGGATGCAAGAATCCTCCTTTCCGTAGAAAAATTACTGAAATAAAAGTTGTAGTTACCGTATTATCAAAACTATTTGTTTATTGTTTGTTTTGTTGACATGTAAAAATTTTCGTCCCGTCACAATTCTTCTAAATTTCTGTGTAATTTTCCAAATTAGACTGTATATTCAAAATTTAAGTTCAACACAAAATGGCCACACAGAAAGTCGTAATTCCGCGAGGACTAATCAAGCCCGGCGAGACTGTGGTGGTGGAAATCCCAGCCCAGTTAAAAGGAGTGAGTACTGTGGTGGCCCGACCCAAATCTGGAGCTTCAACTCCCCCGCGACGACCCCCTAAGCATCCTGCTCGTACTTGGCCTAGACGAAACGTAGGGGGTGGTCTCGCCAACTTGTACGATGATGACCCATATACATTTGGAGGACGTCCAAACGAAACAGATTCGACTATAGAAGAACCTTGTACCCCACCACGAAGACGTCCACTAAACCTATCACAGACTCCTCCACAAACATTTCCAGAGAAATCAAAGAAGCCATGGAGAACAGGGCAAGCTTATTCATTTGCTGGGGCGGAAAATAAAAGAATGAGGTTTAGAACAAAAGAAAGGCATTCGTCGCCAGGAGAGAGTTCTTCTTTCTTCGCAGGAAATGTTACCTACCCGAAAAACTGGCGTGAAAGAGGTTCGGGAATTTTTGTTCCTAATGTAATACGTGCTTCGAGTTTAAGAGAAATCGATGATCCTAGAGAAACTTCCTTGTATTGTGATTTCCGACCTACGAGAGGTATGTCGCCTAGAGCTGGTTCACCTGGTCAATCTCCGGATACGCTGAGGCACTGGCACTCGAGTATTCAGACTATAAGTCCGCCAATGGGAGAAAACGTTTCGTCAGGTGAAGACTACTCATATGAAGAAGCACCATATTATTGTGGATCGCCCGTGTGTCCTCGTGGTAATCCTACGTATCCTCCAGGCTATGATGAACGTGGTAATCAATCGTATTCTTCCCCCGAAGATAGTATGCGTGGTAATCCTATGTATCCTCCGGGCTACGATGAACGTGGTAATCGATTGTCCCCTTCGTCCTATGAAGAGAGTGGTTCGTCCTATGAAGAATATGAAGATCTACGTGGTAATCCTACGTACCCTTCTCCCTATCAAGAATACGAATACAAAGGTGACTCCCCTCACCCCAGTGACGAATTTGACTCTGATGGTGGGTCACCACAGTGTAGAGCACCTTGTGCATCATCTGGTTCTTCGTACGAATCATCTGACGACTCTGGACCACCACAAAGTATGGAAGAAGCTGAAGCACTTTTAGATCAAGTGGAAACAGGGGAATTAAAAGACTTTGTTGCAAATGTAAGGAATTATCAAACAGCAAGAAGAAAACTGTTTCTCTCTGTGGCACGCATGAATACTGCTCAAGATGTAGCAAACGTAATACAAAGCTCGTCTGACGAAAGTTATTAATGTAAATTAAAAATCGTTTTTAACAAATAAAACGAAAAATCTTTAGCTAAATGTGTTTTATTTTTGTCAACTGACGTAATTTTAAGGCCAAAATAATAATGCTATTAACGCAATAAGTTGCAAAAATTGGAGGTATGCCTAAAAAAATTGCAAAATCTTGCTTTCTAAATGCAAAAGAATATACCGGGCACTGCTTTCGCCGTGACGCAACAACACTTTCAGATTCAGGAGCAGATATTACATTAATCAAAAGGTATGGAGGATGGCGATCGAGTTCTGTTCCGGAAAGTTACATAGAAAACTCTATTGAAAGCAGAAACGCAATTTCGATGAAAATTGTGAGAAAAAAAAAACTGTATCAGAGAAAAGAAGAATCTATGACAAAAATAGCAAATCTGAAGTGGTGTCTATAAATACCGTTCCAACTTGTATTGCAGTTCAGGAAAGAAATCTAAAACCTTTAAATGTTCAATTTAGTCACTTAAGTAATTGTACTTAAGAGTATGTCCCTTTTACGCACTAGTGCGTAAAAGTACATCAGTTAGTAATCAGAATGACAATCAAAAAGTCACTGTTATAAAACGCCGCAACGAAAATATTTTTAAAAATTATCTATTAGGAAAACTAAAATTTAACTCATGTTAGGTATTTAATTTTTTATTTCACATAACAAAAATAAAAAATACGCTACAACTATCTCCCCACTTGCTTCAATTTATGTTTCTTAAAAATAATTTAAAAATTTTACTCTATCTAAAACACCAATAAGTTGATGTTATCTAATACGCATTGTAATTAAAATTATTATATCCTTGGTCCTGCTGGTAATCTGGATAGTTCTGTTGGTATCCTTGATAACCTTGAAACACTCGTTGTGTCCTCGGCGTCGTAACAAAAGGATTAGGCATTTGAGGGTGAGTTCTGTGAAACTGTTCATTATACCGAAATCCGGTATTTTTAACTCCATGTTGGTACTGATGTTTGGGGTAATTCGAACTAGCAGAAGGGTAAAAATGAGGTGCATTTTGACCATTCTGATTAGTTCCACCCCCAAATCTGTTCGCAATAGATCCTCCAGCCAACCATTTCTGCTTAATATACTCGACACCTTTATCAGCAATCATAACAATAGTTGCATGGGTATTTCCAGAAACCAAAACAGGCATTACTGAGGCATCCATGACTCGGAGTCCTTCAATTCCGTAAACTTGGAGCTTGGAATCCACTACTGCCATTGGATCAGACGCTGGGCCCATTTTACAAGTACCTGCTTGGTGATTTTCAGGCCCGGTGTAGTAGCGAGCGGCACACTGCCAAAAATCATCAGAATCATACCTAAAAAAATCAAAATAAAATAAAAAAATTAAAAAAAATTTTTTACTTGTGTTTTTTTTCACAATCTCCGTATTCTTCTTTCATCAGTTCAAGGCCATACTTATTCTTAAGAACTGTAGTATTAACAAGTCTTTGGGTTACTCGAACTCCTTCAACAAGTGTGGCGACATCCTCAGGTTCAGTTAAATAATTTGCAAACATTAAAGGTGGGTCTGATGGATTGTTCGTTTTTAATCCAATATGGCCTCGACTTTTTGGATGTAGAACCACTGGTGAAATTGTCAGATGTCTGGGAGCGTCTGGATTTTGTGGATTTTCCGCTGCTCGTACTTCTCCAGAAGAGGCACAATGCGCCAAGTACCCGCCAAAGAAAATTTGTAAATCTGGATGAGTTCCTGAAGGATCGGCAAATTTCGAGTTGATTCTCGCTGTAACTTGCGACATTCCTGTGGACGACATTGGTCCTCTCCTGTTCAAAATGTAGTCCAAAGCGTTGGCCCAGTCTAGATCTTGGATAGCTTTCTTACGTTTCATCTCGAACGTCATGTAAAAAGTGACATGGTTTTGGAGGTTTTTGCCGACACCGGGGAGTTGATGGACTTGTTGAATGTTAACTTTGTCTAGTTCTTCCTTGGGACCGATGCCGGATAAGAGGAGGATTTGCGGTGAGTTGATGGCTCCGGCGGAAACAACGACTTCCCGTTTTACTCGTACTGTGTGTAATTTATTATTGTAGAGAAATTGGACTCCAGATACTGTCTTTTGGTTGTTACTGGTGCTTATTAGGATTTTAGTCGCGGTCGAGTTGAGCATGACGTGGAGGTTGGGGCGGTCTCGGCCAGGACGCAGAAAAGCACGGGCACTGCTTAGGCGAGAGCCGTTTCTAGAAAAATATAAATCAGACATAAAGCTTGTTTACTAAAAAATTACAGTTAAGATTCTTGCCAATTTAAAAAAGAATGTTGAAATTTTTTGCGAACTCATTTGAATAAACAAACATCCAAAGCTTGTCTGGTCAATGGTCCTCGAGTCACACTATATTTACCGACATAATAATTTTAAAACAGTGAACTCAACACAGTGATTCAGCTACCAAAACGAATCAATTTAGTTATAAAATTACAGGAAACTGTTCACACTTAAGATGCGATCATTAGATCATTAACAATGCATAAAAACTGCCAGTTCAAACAAAACGTCAAAAATAGCATTTGTTGAGCTTATTTATAAATCATAGGCTAGTTTGTAATATTATTTAAAAAAAAGTGTTGCAACCACCTTCATTGTGATACGATTGTTACAAAAAACTAGTATCGCAATTGAAAAAGTTGTAACACGTATTTTTATGCTCTTTTTTTTTATTTAGCTATTTTAAATAAAGTTTGTCATTTTTTTATCTGTTATCTGCTGTCACCTGTCTACTAAGATTTATGTTAATCATCAAATGTTGGCAACAAGTTTATAGTGAAATTCATTAAAATCAACAAACGGTACTATTGTTATTTACAGTGCTGGTAACATACAAAATACCAAAAACTATTCTACAATGTTGAACATTGTAACACTGTTTTTTAAAAACTGTGCACTACAAAAATGTTATAATAAACAAGAAATATTTTTTTTAAATCGGTATTTTTGTCACAAATAAAGAATAAAAAACCCAATAGAACTTTAAGATTTTTTTTTATAAATTCGGTTTAGTATGTCAGAAATAACTACAAGAATTGACTGGACTACATAGACAATTTCTTTTTAGTATTTTTTTTTCCAACGTCAACCAACATTGTTTTTCTTGAATACACCCAGTATATTTAAAAATTAGATTAATTGTTTTAATATATTCTTTTTTTTAGTTATTAAATTTACAATTTCAGGACTTTAACATCATCACTGACGTGATAGCACCTAACAATAATGACAGCTTATAATTAAAGAACTATAAATAAAAAACAAGTTTATTTTATAGAATATACCTATTGGAATTTTTTTTCTAAATATAGCTCATAATGGCTGCTTGCAGAACTTTGGCAAATAACTAAAGCAATGCACATTATAAATATTTGACATTAAAAACACTTTTATAAAACATGATGCCCAAAAGGGTGATTTTAAAACAAAATTGACGTTTAAAATTTTCTGTTTAAATTTGGTTCCACTTGTAATGTGAATCTAATAGACAGTATCTACGTTAACAAATTTATGACAAACTACAAGTTATTGTTCTTAAATTTTGACGACAAGTATGTTATATCAAAGTTCAGCAACATGCAGTTTGATTTAAAAATAGATTCAGAATCGGATTATAAAAAATTTAATCGAATCGTTTGTATAGTCGATTTTAGTTTTTACAAACTTCTGTTAGATTTTCTATTTACTGAATTTTAATTTTATACTGTTTGCGTTAAGATGAAACATAATTAATAAAGAATACCTATCTATATAGAACATTTAAAAATAATTGACATTCCAGGCGGCTGTAAAAATTTAAATTTAAGTTAGCAATACGAATATACACTAAATAATAAAATCACTGAAATCTTGCTTTTATGCATATTTTCTTATGAGTTTTTGTGGCTATTTAGTAAATTAATTTTATAGTTAATTATAACTTACTATAATATTAACTTTTAATTACTAAAATTAGTTAATTAATTTAGTTGCTTTTCTCTAATACTGCCTTTACAAAACTAATAAGTTTCTGTTTATTTTTCAAAAAACCACTGTAATGACACTGCAAATTCAATTCTCGGTATTAAAAGCATAGAAACATAGAAACAATGAGTGACGTGAAAAAAGAGTAGCTATAATTTATACTAGGTAGTTATCTCTTTTCAGCAAATACTATAATTCCATAAGTTTGTCATGTTTTAATTAATCAAAACCATTTTCAAAATTTTTATGTAAACCACTCGATAAGAGAGTATTTTTTGCTATAATAGTTTTTAATAAATAAACAGACTATATGTGCTGTTCACACAGTCATGGCTTATTTCTTATTATAGATCTTTATCAATTATTCGAAAACGCTCTATATGAAGATGGGCCAAAAAAATCGATTATTTTTTTTAACTTATTCCAACACTGAAATATTGGTTCCTTGGCACTTTTAAAAAATGCTCTTTCAAGATGAGCTCTTAATTTTAATAGGACAGACTCCCTCATCGCAGTTTTTCATTTTTTTTTTTTTTCAGTTCCATATGGTAAAATCTATATCTCGTCACTACTTGATCGTACAGAAAAAGTTTATTAACATTTTTAAGGAAATTTAACTCTCTAAAAAAGGTATCTTACAATTTTTTTATAACTTTTACCGTTTAGAAGATATTAAAAGTCAAATTTTGAAGAATTTAGCAAAAATTTCTTTTTTACTTTTAAATTTTAGAACTTGTAGATCAATAAATATTATAAAATGCGCAACATACGGTTTTGTAGGAAATTAAACGCTTTTCAAAAAAAGTCGTTTGTAATTATTTGATTACTTCAATCATTTAAAAAAAAATAGGGATTTACTATTAAATTTTGGTTTTTAAAATGCGAATATCTTCTAAATGGTTAGAATAATCAATTAACCACAAGAGACCTTTTTTATAAAGCGTTTAATTTTCTGCAAAGGCATATGTTGTGCATTTTATAATATTTATTTATCTCTGAGTTATAAAATTTAGAAATAGAAAAGGAATTTTTGTTAAATTTATTAAATTTTGACCTCCGATATCTTCTAAATCGTAAGAGATATAAAAAAATTGTAAGATAACTTTTTTGTAGAACGTTTAATTTCCTACAAAAAACGTAAATACAAATTTTCTGTACAATTAAGCAATAACGAGATATCGATTTTACCATATAGAACTGAAAAAAAAAGTGCGATGAGGGAGTCTTTCCTATTAAAATTAAAAGCTCATCTTAAAAAAGCAATTTTTAAAGGTGCCTAGAAATCAATTTTTCAGTGTCGGAAATTAAAAAAAAATAATCGAATTTTTTGGCCCACCCTACTCTATATATTACTCGATATATCAACTACACAATGCTTTTTACGGTTTTTTAAAATGTTTGACCTTAAAAAAATTTATGTACAGCGTTATTTATGCAACCAAGCTTACATTTTCGTATGAGTCTCTGATAAAATTGAATTAAAAAAACGGTTTTGCAATTATAGTTACTGTATATCATTTTATGTTAATTTGACTGTCTTTGAGCAAAATTTAGTCAAAATGTTCACTGATAAAGAGAAGAATGATATGATCTTAATATATGTGGAATATAGAAAAACGCTTCAGCTGCAGTAAGGTTTTATGCAGAAAGATATCTTCATCGAGTGGTACTAACAGGCGAAATTTTTCCCAGATTTGAAGCAAAATTGCGCCAAACTGGCCCCCAAAATAATGATATTGTAGTACTATAATTCAGTCGATTACAGAAAATCCACATATTGGAGAAAATGTTGTGGCACACAATTTAAGAATTAGCCAAAGTTTTGTTTTTAGAATAATACACGCTAATAAATTCTGTTATACTGGTGCAAGAGCTAAAAATAACAAATTATTATTAAGTAGTTTTTCATTTGACAAGTTGTAAAAAAACGGAGAGAAATCGATAATCTTTGGGTAACTTTGATTCAATATTTTCACTGAAATGAAAAATATATCAAGAAAGCTGCTTAATATGTAAATTTGGTTGCATATCAATTAGCCATTATTCGTGAATAACATATAAAAATCGCTTTAATCGTTAACGCCTTTTTCCTTCTGCAAATTGTTAAATAAATAAATAGTTAATTTTGATGATTCTGAGCAAGAAAATATTGGTCTCACCGAATTAAATTTGTCTATACTAAGTACCTAGATTTCTAATAACTATTATAACTCTATTTTTTTTAACTTCAAAATAGTTTTTAATAGAACGTTTCGTAATTTTTTAATGATTATACTCGTATATCCTAAATTTTTCCAAATATTAAAAAACTTTTATTAGATATCTCATCAGAGACTCAAAAAAAAAACGTTTTGTATAGTTTTTGCGTGACATTTTCTGTCAAATTATATATCCAATAAATAAGAAAAAGCCGTAATAATATATAATAAAAGAATAACTTGAAACGTCATTTATGCCTGTATTATCTTATTGTTTTGCTGTTTTGAAATAATACATTATTAATAAATTCTCCTGAATTTTATTATCTTAAAAGGCATTTTTTTGCTACAATTTTATAATTTCTGTTTATAGCAAATATAATTAGAAATATAAAACGTTATTTACATTTCTCGTTTAGTATAACCAGAAATTTGCATTTTCTAACTGTAAAAACTAAATTCAGTTGTAATAATATGAATATTTAAATAAAATTTTAATTGTTTACGATTCTTAAAAATACAAAACTCTTAAATAAAAACATTTAATGTTGATCCTTTGGAAAAAGACTTTGAATATGTCTGTGCTAAATTTAGATCGAAAAATGTTGAATATGTGATTATTGGAATATACAGATCACCTACCGGGAATTTTGCTAACTTTTTAAATAAACTTTCTCTTGTGCTACAGAAAACATTTTCAGTTAATAAAAAATTAATCATTTGCGGAGATTTTAATATTCATTTTGAAAGTAAGTGTAAAGAAGTATCAGAAATATTGCAGTTACTCAGTACGTTCAATCTAAAGCAACACATATTTGAACCGACTCATATTACTCACACAAGCGCGTCAATCATCGATAATATTTTTAGTAACATTGATATCGACAACGATTTAAGTGGCAGTGTAATAAAAACTTTTATATCAGATCATTACGCGCAAACTCTTTCGTTTAACTGTGTTATATCTGATAGACTCAGATTAACAAAAACTAGTAGACAGATTAGAAATAAAGATTGTATCCGACATTTTCAAAATAGTCTCAAAAGTGAAACATGGAAAGATATAAAACTTTCATCTAATGTAATTCAAAAATATCAAGTGTTTTTTAATATTTTTTATTATTATTACGACGTGTCTTTTCCACTCAGGATAAAGACAATTACATCAAAAAAACATAAACATTGGGTACCGGACGAAATCAGCAATTGGTCACAAAATATCAGAAACTTATATGATTTATATAAACAAACAAATAACATCGAATTACTTTTGCGTTATAAATCTGAACGAAAGAAGTACAAAAATTATATCATTCATTATAAAATATGTTACAACGAGAACTTTATAGCTAATTCAAAAAATAAATCGCAAGCGTTATGGAAAAAATTTAATTCAATAACTGGAAAGTGCCAAAATACAAATAATATTAAACTTACCATTAATTCTAAAAATGTAGATGACCCAAAAACAGTATCTGAAGAATTTAATTCATATTTCAGTGGTATTAACACCTCACCAAACAACACTGCTCAGTACATTCATAATCGTTCTAATAATTATATAAAAAATTCAAATTTAAACTTTTTTTTCTACCCCACTTGTGCTGACGAAATAAGATCAATAATTTCACAATTACCATCGAGCTACTCTAAAGGAATTGACGATATTCCTGTACAAATTATGAAAATTGCAGCCGAATACATAAGTGATCCTTTGTCTGATATAATTAATGAATGTATAGTTAATGGCATATATCCTGAACAATTAAAAACGGCTAAAATTGTACCTATTTATAAAAAGGGAGATAAAAAATCGGTGGAAAATTACAGGCCGGTCTCAATCCTTTCTTCGTTTTCAAAAATTTTTGAGAAAGTTATTTACGACAGATTAATAAAATACTTTAATCAATTTAATCTAATTTCACCAACTCAACATGGCTTTATTCCACATAAATCAACTGAAACTGCGATACTTGACGCCATAAATTTCATTCATCATAATCTGGATAATCAAAAAAAAGTAGCAGGAATTTATTTCGATCTTTCTAAAGCCTTTGATTCCTTATGTCATAAAACACTGTTAGTAAAATTAGAACAACTTGGTGTAAGAGGTACGAGCAACAATTTAATAAAAAGTTATCTTTCAGATCGAAAACAAAGTGTGTGTATTCAAACGATACAAAATAATAAAATAATTTCAACGTACTCATCTATAAGTGTTATAAATCAGGGAGTTCCGCAGGGGTCTATTTTGGGTCCCTTACTATTTATCATCTATACTAATGACTTATCCAAATACTTGAACGTCGCCGTCGGTTCCTTATGTCAATACGCAGATGATACATCAATAATTGTCGCAGCGAATACGATAGAAGAACTGTCTAACCAACTTAATATCACTATTTGTAATATGATAAATTTTTGTAATTCTAACAGTTTACACCTGAATGCAAGTAAAACAGCTTTTTTGCATTATACTAACATCTTTGAAGATAAATCATTACTAATTAAGGCATCTGGTAAATCAATTAAAGAAACAAATGAAACTAAATTTCTCGGTTTAACAATTGACTCTAGGCTTAAATGGTCTACACATATATGCAACACTGTATCAAAAATGAATTCGGCCTGTTGTGTAATACGATATCTTAAAAACCAATTGTCAATAAGTAGTATTTTAACCTTTTATTATGCTTACGTTTTTTCTAGACTATCGTACGGAATAATATTTTGGTATCATTCTTGTGATATCGAGAAAATACAACGCGCCCAAAAAAGAATTATAAGAACAGCCTTAGGCTTGTCTTGTCGGACTTCATGCAGACAGTACTTCAAGGAGCTGCGCATAATGACGGTTACCTCTATTTATATAATGAAAATTATTATGTTTACCAAAAGCAACTTAAATCTTTTTCTAAAAAATGGTCAATTGTATTCAAACATGACAACGAGAAACTGTAACATGCTGAGTGTGCCAATCCATCATACTAAACATTTTGAAAATAGCCCTTATTTTAACTGCATTAAATTGTATAATTCTTTACCTACGGACATTGTGACAATTGCATCAAAAATAAAATTTAAAAAAAGCCTTCAGCTGTTTCTTACTGAAAATGTGTTCTATAGCTTGCAAGAATATCTAACACGCGGTCAATAATTACATATCTAACTGCAGTCTGTTAATTAAGTTTTTTTTTTCTTATGTATTTCTTTACTATGTACTTTTTAACTTTTAACTATTGTTTATTTTATTTTCTAAATTTAATATTATTCATGTGACAATACCAATGTTTTTGTAAAACTTATGTGGTAATAAACTTATTATTATTATTATTATTATTATTATTATTATTATTATTATTATTATTATTTACAAATTACTATAAAATTGCCGGTAATTGAAGTTACGGGTATTACCGCAATAGATAACTTTATGACATTTTAACAGCATCGTAAACCAAACTAGTAGTTAGGTCGATAATCATTGACCCTTTTATCTGATAATAGAAATATTTAGAACACACAAACGTATACAAAAATTCTCTTTGAAATAACCTTGACTTTGGCACGAAATGAACTCACCTCACACTTGACTGGGCAATAGTAAACCCGTGGTACTGCCGACCATTCAAATCATCACTGACCGGATATCCCAATTCCCTTGCCGCCAACAAAACATCTTCAGCTAATTCTGGATGATGAGGAAACCTCGCAGTTGTCATAGGACCCCCAGTACCATGATAAGCTGCATCAACAAGTGTCCCAATCTGCTGATTATCTTCTGCTCTTTTAAAAACCGGGAGCACATCTTGGTAACTCCAACCCGTATTGCCTAATTGAGCCCAATTATCATAATCCTTTGGATGTCCTCGCATGTACATCATCCCATTGATGACACTACATCCACCCAAGACTTTCCCTCTCGGCCAGGAACACCGTTTTTCCGGGAAACCAAGACAAGCTTGTTTTTCCGGTTCCGTTTTGTAATTCCAATCCATATGTGGGTCTCCATGATAGTTAATAACCATTGAAGGTACTTGCGAACCTGGAGGTTCATCACCGCCGGCTTCAATAAGAAGAACTTTCCATTCGGGAACTTCTGAAAGCCGGCCGGCTGCAGTAGCACCGCCACTGCCGCCCCCAATCACCACGAAATCATATTCAATATCCGGCTGTGTTTTCGGGATGACTCTCTGGCAGATTTCGGAAAGATCGCATTTATTCCTGATGAAGGTGTCTAACAGACTCATAAAGAGGACAAACGCACCGCCTCCACAGGTATTAGCCAGGGACGGACCGATGTAGGGCGCTGCACAACCACAATCCATTTTGCTAGCTTGTCGAACACTGAGAAAAAACAGGTTCGGATTAACGTTAAATAACCGCTGGAAACTGTTATTTGGTCAGACCCGCGACGGTCGCGTTATCGTGATTTGTTACGTCATCGGGGCATCCCGTCTTCACAATCGGACTTACTTAGCGAGGATTATCCAGTCGGATGCGCACGATTTATCGCCGGACTAATACATCATTGGGTTTTATTGGGCTAGAGCTAATCCCAGTTGGAAAAGTGCGACGAGGATTTTTGTCAATGGGAAAAAAGGCTGATTGACTCGAGGCTACGAAAAGACGATGAATGAATATTAAGCGAAGAGAGGGCAAAAAAGGACCAGGGGACCGAATTCGACCAAAAGGACGAGCGCGATAAATATACTGTTGTGTTTTTAACAACTTAAACAACAAAATTTTGTAAAATCTAATTAATGTTTTTGAAAATAGAATTTATTAATTATTAGTTATTTATTAGTGTTATTACTTATTGTTTACCTGATATCCGCACAACTACTTCCAATTTTCACTCAAGCGTTTTCTACCAAAACTTTTTTATAGGTTTGTTAAATAAGATATACAAAATTTTTTAAAAAGCTAAACAATTAATTTTCTATTCAAATAATGCTTCTCCTTTTTCTGTACTGATTTCAATGCATTCTCTAAATTCATTAAAACTGCGTCTTATTTCTAAGATTGATAAGAACTGGACTGCTCTAAATTGCTCTACGCCATTGTCTAGTGACTCAATGTACACAATTTGTTTTAAATGATCTCACAGATAAAAGTCTATTATTGTAAGATCAGGACTTCCAGGAAGTTATAAAATGCTGAAGTTATAAAATCTCTTCCGATTCAGTTATTATGAAACTCTGTATTTTGCCACTGGCGAACAGTGCCGGCATAATGAGCAGGGCACTCATCGTGCTGGAAAAACATTTCCATTTGATAGTTTAACGTCATTCATGTAGTTTATTAGCTAAAAAATTTTCTACTCATTTCTACATATAAATTACGATTTAGATTTTAATCAAAAAATTTGAGCCAGTAATCCAAAGTACGAAAGCTTACACCACAAATTATCTTTTTTTAAATATTGTCTTCGACAAGAAATTCTGAAGTTTGGATTCGTCTCACTACAGTGCCGGCAATATTAAAGTAAAACGACTCCGTGAAAAAGTTGATTTATCATAGAACATAATTCGTTGATGAAAATTTGAATCTTTTTTGTAAAGACAACATTATAGCATAAATACTGTACAAATTAGCGAAGATTCAATTTGAAGTTCTACTAACTTAGTAGATTTGTCATCTGCTGTCAGTGGTAGAGTTACTTCTAAAAATTACGAAAAAAACTAAGTCAAAATTTTGAAAAAAAAAATTGTGTTTTGAAGATTTGAAACAAGCAGAAAAAACTTTTAAAACCGATCCGAGGACATACGATGTACATACATAAGATATTTAAAACAGATTTTTTTTTAAAAACGAAGCTTCGGTCTTACACGCCCAGATCTCTTATTTATTTACCAAAAAAAACTTTGCTTATAAAATTCTAAATTAGACGCTTTTTCTTATGTCTAACCATTCTGCATTTTGTTATCACCTATTAATTTTTAATAAAAAAAATGCTTTAAAGATACCGCAAAATAAGAACCGACTTAGTTGTTTGTCCCTCAATAACACACGTGCATGTTTACAGTCACTAGTTGCAAATTCTTTCAATAGAGTGCGACTCAGTTCTTAAAATTGTTAGTATGTTTTTTGAATGATAAAAATTCCTTGAAAGAGTAATTTTCTTGAAAAACTAATAACTCAAATTTGCTCTTTGAGCTCACGAGTAAACTTTTTTTGCGCATTCCACACTTGCAATTATTACATAGTTATGGGAACAATTTCTAAACCTCAAAAATACCACTTTGTCAGGTGAAGCTCGGTCAGATCAGCTCTTTCTATTATCTTTTTTCTTCTAGTTTTTTTTGAAATTAATTTGTTGAACTTTGTGTTGTGATTTCTATTGGAACGCAGTGATTCGTTTTGTCATTTCCATTAGCTTAGCAATTTGGAGGTCACAACGATAAGGCCAGTAAACGTCGATAAACCAAAAAAATAATCGAAAAATTATATTAGTGGTCATTCTTGTTTATATTTCGCCGGTTTTTCCGTCCACAAACATTCGGTTTACGTTCTATCAACACAACATTAAACCGCCAATTTAAACACCAGTCACAATACCAAAACACTTTTAATCTTTAATTCATTAAAATCGTGGTCACTCAACTTTCGCAACAATAAATTTCCCGAAAATCTCGGAATTATTTTAATTGCGATTATCATCGGTTTTACCTAGTATTCATATATCTCTCGCATACTGTACTTACCTACACGTATATAATTACGTTAATTACGATAATCTTAGTTTATTGTGTTAGTTAATTTAGGTAATGGTTTCATCCTTTTAGCAGATGCGTAATTTCGCGCTAAATTCACCGCTTATTTCTAATTACTCCACTTGTTTGACAAATTTCGGCGATTTCTGGTGCAGTTAAAGATGCGTACACCTGCCTCGCTGATTATTAAAGGGATATAAAAGCACGCACGCATAAAATAGTTCTGAAAAACGTCGTAAAAGGCTTTGTTATAGCTGTGTGCCAGAAACAACGTCCATGTTAATTTAATGGACCAATAAAAGTCTTTCACACCTGTGACGGCTATTAAAACTACTTTTTCTTTTCGGATAAAAAAAATTCTTGACGTGCAAATTTTAAAATGTTGCTTATTTAAAAAAATATTTATTTTTTCAGAGAGAAAACAAATTGGATTTCTTACATTTTTAATTTTTACTCAAGCAGAACAACACAAGTATTCATTATAAAATAAATAGAGAACATAAAATTTAATTACTTATAAAAAATTTATATGATTTCCTCATTTATTCAATTCAATTTGAATAATAAAACAAAGCTGAACCATAAATATGTATAATGTATTTACAGTCATCAGTGACCAATGCATTCGTGCGTAAATGTTTTCATTGTTTTAAAAATAAATTACGAGCATTTAACTAATTTTATATCTTCTCAGAAAAATTCCATTTTTGCAAAAACTACTATTATTATTACTGCCAGTCCAAAATAGATAAGTTATACTATATTAATACAAAAATGTAGCCTACTGTCATAGCATTTTTCGGAAATTACTAAAACGTAAAAATGGTTTTTTGAGCCGGATACAACGTTTGAGCTTAAGCGACTTAAGAAAGCAGCAGTAGCAGTAACTAACAGTAAGACAATAACTATTAGATTTAGCAAAACGTAGCGGCATAAAGCTAATCTTTAGTATCATTTTCTAATCAGAGCCTAAAACAGGTCTTTGACATATTCTTCTTCACAAAAATCGCCGAACCAATTTACTTAATTCAAAATTCAACTGCGACTGCGATGATAAAGAGTGGCAGCTAAATTCTAGCCAGACCGACAAGCTTAAACCTGAAAGCCAGTTTACTTATTTGAGTTTGTGTGAAAGTGGTGTTAAAATCGAACACAAAGTACTTGTAGCAACATATATTACAAAAAAAAACATAAACTACACAGTCGGTTAATGTAAATAAAAAAAAATTAAAGATGTAGGTACTCAAAAAATTATTTTATTGCAGCGTTTACCAAAATATTAGCTTTCAATAGTTTACAATAGTTTCAATAGATTTGTTTTTGCACCCTAGATAACATGTTTGTGTCATTTCAGTTGCAAAATTTAAACTTTGGGATCTGCTCTGACAATCAGCTGATTTGCGAAAAAACGCCTACATGAAGTTAAATAACAAGAGGAAAATACACTCGCGAAATTTAGCTTAACAAGTTTAAACTAAAGCAATCGATAGTGCACCGATTCTAGTGGAAATTCAAATAATTCAATTAAAAGTTATGTAGTGCCTGGAAGGCTTCACGTTTGACAAGCAGATTTTATTGTTTCAACAAAAATATATACTAATGCACCATAGTGAAGCCTACAATACTTTAAATTCAGATTTATTTATGGCCTGCCCTCACGATGATTCCAAAAATGTAATCCAAGTGAATAAGAAAAATACTGTTATATTGTGGAACAATTTCTCAATATTTTTATTAACAATAAGTTAGCAAAAATGTTACTTAAACCAGCAAAAAGTTTAAAATTACTGTAACGCTGGGTTTGTATACATTAAATAATACGCTATTATTCCAAAAAAAGTAAGTGACACAAAGAAGCTGAAGAGTAGATGTCTAAGCTATTGTCGAGTAACGTGGCAATGCTGCTTCAAAATAGGTCTTACAAAACAAATAAACTTTACATTTTGCGATTATCTCAATTTTTTTGAAATATTTTTTCAGAAAACAATATTTCAACATACTGTCATTTAGAATGACGTTAGAAATAATGTAAACTTTATATTTTTTTAGCAAATTTATATTAACTGATTAATATTTATTAGAGGAAATATTAGAAAAATTCTGAAAAAATTTACGTGATTTATAACAGACTCACCCTGTATATTTGCTTAACGTAACCAAAGCTTTATTCTTCTCATTGTCAATAAAAAATTTTTTTTAAAGATTTATTATTTATTACTCTATTGAAAAATCTTTAAAATAAAAAAAATTTAGAAACCTTTAGAAATATTTAGAAATCTTCAGAAATCGCTACGAATTTTCAAAAATCTTTATAAATTTTACAAAAATCTCTAGAACCAAAAAGAAACTTTAAAAAATCGTGTTAAAAAAAATGTAGTGAAAACTTTTGTCAGTGCAAATAAATATGTAAAAAATTAGTAGTTTGTATCTCTAAGAATAGTTTGTTATAGTCAAATATTTATTATGAATAAACATTACATTACTTTAATACTAGATAAAGTAAAGGCTTTATACTGAATTCTGATAAAAACAGTTTAGCTGTCTAAGTGCCTTTAAGGCTTAAACTTTTAGAGAAAAAAATATTGCCTCAAAATATTTATTATACAAAATACTTCTCTTATGACTTTTAAGTTTCTGCTTATTGAAAAATTTATTAATGATTATATTCTATTGTTTTAGAATTAATTTTATTAGAGAAGTAAAATGTGAATCAAGGAATTTATTTATGAAAATTTCGAGCTAGATTTTAATGCAAAACTACTGTTTCTGTAATTTGCTTTTTGAAAATAAATACACGAGCCACAAGCAAAATATTTGCTGAATGTATTTTAAAATAATTTTTGCACTGTAGAGGAAACTAAAACCAGTTGTAATTTTAAAGAATCGCGTAAAATGTTTAAACGGTGAATAAATTTTTTTCTAACCGGAATTGTATAAACAGCGAGAAAAGGAAACACAATTAAATTCCCTTTGGCCGTTACCTTGAAACGTGTTAAATATTTGAGAGATCATTGAATGAAAAAGTGCATCTCCGTCCGCTAAAAATCAGGTCAGCAATAAAAGCTGGTCATTTGTGCAAGTTATCATCCGGTGCATCGTAATCGAAATGCAATTTTCCGATTTTCAAACAATCGATCAAAGATAACGCCTCGCCTGTCGTTAAATTTATTTCCCTGGCACTTAACCGCTCTGTAATTGCATAAAAGACGTTATTAGAGGAAACGTGTCGATCGAAATTGCATTAATGTTTGAAAAATTGCCGCCATATGTGTGTGACAACGAGTGGTTTCAATCAAAGGCGACGATTTAATTTTAAAACGCAATAAATTTTTGCACGGATGATGAAGCTGATAATGCCATTAAGCTCAAAAATCACTCGGAAAGGTTGTAGCGTTCCCTGTATGGCTTTTGTGTTGGGGTGGCACAAGTGTGAGCCCGTATTAAGGGCGAGTTTAGGTAAACGAGAGAGAGATTGGGATTGAGTTTGCTCGGTAATGTTGCAGACTTGGCTTCATTTGCACAAAAGTCGACGTTTAGACGGAATGGAAGACGTTAACGTTTTGCACTGCTTCAAAGATCACAAGAATTGCCAGACGAAGGAACAACCAATAAAGCGTTTGCATCCTGAAAAAATCTACAAACGAATGGAAAAAAAACAACAAATTTTATTATTTAAATGGTAAACAACGTACACTATCGGACAAAAGTACAGCAACTATTTAAAAACAAATGTAATTGTATATGTATTTTAGTACTTCTTTAAATTATTCAACCCAATGTATTTCTTTTATTTTGGTATCATTTTCATTAGCGTCTATAATCATTTAAGCTTTTAAATAAATTATTTGTTGAAATGGAGCAAAATTTTACGCGACAAAAGTAAAGCAACCTTTACGAAAAAGTTTTTTTTTACTAAACAACTACAAATATAGGTGGAAAGTTATCGAACTAATATTATTATAAAAGTATTAACTTAATTATTGATGATATATTTATTGTTAGCTGAAACGCACACAACATCAATAAAACTAAATTTTGAATAGTAATAATCGCCAGATTCGACCAGTCTTCTATAATTTAATAAATTAAAGACTTTGTATGAGAACCTTGTAGTTTGAGTTTGACGTTCAACTTGTTTTCACAAGTTTTTCTTTATAAGCTTGTATTTGTGGAAATTTTTTTCTATTATTTCCATTCTAATTATAATAATTTTTGTCTTTTTATTGCTGATTTTAAGTTTTTTTAAAATGTATAATAGTTATTTATTGTATAAGTGTTCTAGACAGCGTTTTATTCACGCAAGAATGTTTAAGCGCGAAACGCAGTCGAGCGTTTAATATTCTTAAGTGGATAAAACGCGACTAAAACACGAATCCAATATACCGTTTTATCCACAATTACAGCGATTTAAAATCAAAATTGCCAAAATTTCATCTCATGTCATCAAAAAATGATTTGACATTACACTCTGACAGCGGATCTCACCTCAAAAAACTAAAAAACATGGGAGGTATTGAATCGTTGCTATTTACTTTTGATTGTTTATCGACTCCATTTGTACAAAACGCTGTGCAAGTTAGTAAAAATGGAAGAAAGTGTTACTGTTTCTGAGACAATTCTTGAGGAAGCTGAAGAAGCGACTCGCGAGTTATTGCCTGCGAAGTCCAGGGAACATTATGAAAAATTATTTTCAAAATTTAATAAATGGAAAGAAGAACGGGGGGTAATGAGAATAAATGAGAAAGTTCTGATATCGTATTTACTAAATTTGAAGAAGAGGTATGCAATTTCATCCATGTGGTCGAAGTACTCCATGCCGAAGACCGCTATAAAGGTTAATAAAAACATAGACATTAGAAAATATAGTAAGCTTATGGCCTATCTGAAGAATCAGTCAAGAGGATACAGGCCGAAGAAAGCTGCAGTATTGGAAAAAACACGCGTGGAAGAATTTTTAACAAAGACTTGCAATAAAAAATATTTGATGATCAAGGTAATCTCTGTCATTACATAGACATTGTAGATAATAAATTTTGGAATATTTCGATAACAGGTACCAAGACGAGCGTTTCACAAAAATTCACAATTATAGTAGAAGGATTCTCTATCAACACTGCGGAGAGGTGTAGGAAATACATGTTCTTACATCCGAAGAAGTTATCTATTGGGAGATTCTTTTTACGATACGTTAATCAAAAATGTACATCGCAACTCTGTTGGAATTAACACTTTATCGAAAGTTCCTTCTAAAGTTGCTTTGTTTTTGAATCTGGCGAACGCAGAAGCTTATACCGGTTATTGTATGAAGTGCACTTCAACAACTTACTTGCGATTGGAGATGCTAATCTTACAACAATTAAACGACATAGTGGGTGGAGGAGCTCCGCCATAGCAGAAACTTATATTGAAGATTCTGTATCTAATAAGCTTGATATGACAAGGAAAATCCAAGATTCTCCTAGTACTAGTCGGTCCTTACTAGAGGAGACGTCTATTGTTCCTACAACTACTATTCGTTCTGGAACCGATAACATCTACAAGCTTTTTATTAATAGAAACGAAGTGAAATATGATAAAACAAGAAACAAAATGTCTATTAATGTAAATGTTAATATCAATATTAATAATAAATAGAAGGTGATTGATTTAAGATTGTATTTTTTCATTATTCCACTAGTGGATAAAGTGTTACTTTATACGGTTCGTAGTGTGGATAAAACTTTAATTATAAGGTAATTGTGGATAAAATAGGTATTTTCTTGATTGATTTTCCAGAATTCTTTTTTTTTTCAGTTAATATTTTACAAGATTTTTTTTTGTATTTTTTTTTCCTCTGTTATTTTTGTTTGTTATCTTTGTAGTGGGGACCCAGTAGGGATTTAAATTATTTGGTTTAAATTTTGACAAAATAATTTGTTATTTAACAAAACGTAAAATAAGGTCAGCCAATAAAAAAAAATTATATTTTTATATCGCACTTCTCGGAGATATCGCTCGTACACAATGCAACAATAACTAAGCGACATTGACTGTTTATCGTTAAAACTAATTACCCGCTTCTGCTAATCTTGAAAATATTTGCTAACCTGATGGTAGTTTCGCTCTAATTAAGAGATAAAAAAGAGATTTTTAGTGAATTTATCAATATTTCTTGGTAGTTAGAAAAGTTTAAAGCATATTAAAAAACATTTTTTTACTGAGCGTCTTATCTTTGCTAAACACCGATTTAGGTGTCGTATTAGCCAATTCAACACCCAAATTGCGTCAGCGTTGAGTTTATAATAATTTTATTCGAATAACGTTTGTTACACTTGATGATCAGTACTCTCCACCAAGGTGTTTTTGTGTGTGTGGCGCAATTAACCCACAAACCATATAAAAATGGGGGTGGACAAACGGCGGTTACAATGAGGTAACTTTAATTTTTTTTGAGGTTAGAACAGCATTAAAATGAAACAGCTTTTAGTCACTATTTTGACGATTTACAACCCTCATAGCGTTTGATAATTTACAAGTTATTTGCGAGATGAGTATATAGTATGTACTGCTTAGTCTGAAATAACGATGAGAGGAATTGCTGAGAATCGCAATTAATTTGGTAATTTAAGGATAATGTTACAATGTTTTTGAAGATTAAAGTATTCAATCAATAACCGATACGGGAGGTGAAGAAGAACCATTTGTGAATTACTTACACAGAATTTTTTTGAGCAAATTTGAAAACACTTCAAAAAAATTTCAACACTTTCATGACGTTTATTACCAACTATCTCGTATTAACGCAAAAATCCCTAAAGATTGAATAATTAACTTATTTACTTAAAAATCGAAAAACGCGCAAAGTAGAAAAAATAACTTAAAAAACTCGTTTCTCAAGTCAATGTGGCACTAATTTTGTATAAAAGCTCACGCTTTGCGCTCACTTTTTAACTTGAATTCGTGCTACAAAGTTGACTTTTCGAAACGCGTTCTTTAATTTACTATTTCGGTATTCGAGTTCTTTGGTAGTTTGTGGCAATCTGTGATAATCAAGACGATACAATGGTCATTTCTAGGAAATTTAGTTTTTTTGGGGTAATCCTAAAAAATAATGCTAATTTGGGGTTATCAAAAGTATTGAATTCTTAATGGTAATTTAGTAATATTTTTAGCTATTACTTTCTGTAATTGTCTAGTTTTTTTTTAATAATATATAATACGTGACCACAACAGAAGAATGACATAATATTAAACCAATCCAGGATAAGAATACGGCGGGTAATTCAAAATTGTTTTAAATGTTGTGTGCAGTAGACACAGAACATGAATAAATATACTTCTGTTTTTTCTGAGTGAGATGTAATTTCAAAAATACGTTTTTTTAAATAAATGCAAAGTATTGTTTGTCAGTTTATTCCGTTCCTTTCACTCAAATAAAAAAGAATTTAAAATTGTATTTTTTTATAAAAATCTTTTCAGGATTATTTTTATGAATGAATATCATTCTTTGCATACAAAAGAAACAGAGGAACAAAACAAATTACCCACAGGACATTCATACTTTATTCAGTTAGTTATTGAAATTTTGAATAGGTTTTGTGAGCGTAAAATCCAAGACGATTTTATTTTCCGTAAATGCATTTAAGGTGTAAAAAAAATATGTGTAACGGGCAGTCAACATGTGTTTGTTTTGAAAAATCCGACAAGCAATCCTCGTGGGTTGCAACTAAGTTATTTCGAATTCATGCAATTCTGCACACAAACACGACCAAACATGTTACGGCCGCAATGAATTTTCCAACACTCGGAACTCATGTGAAATTTAAAAAGAAGCAATCTATAATTTGTGCTGCAGCAGTTTTCATTTCCAATCCAGCTGAATCAGTGGCTAAATATGCAATCTATTTTTCCGATGATAAATAGCGAATATCTAGTACAACGTAATGAACGAATATGGCATCAACTTTATAAATGGAACGGAATCCAGAAGCAGTCCCAGTGGAAGTCCTCGTATGGCCACCACTATGAGCTCATATATCATGCAGAGTGTTCGTTGTTTTAATTAAGAGCACCATGAATTCGAATATGGATCTCTGTATAAATATTCATAAATTATGACCGATCGATACGGCCCCTAATTGCGTTTTTCTCTTAAGCTTGTCAATAATAAAATTACCATTAATCACAGCCCTCAAGTCGTTAAATGAATTTGTTTTCAATTAAAATTCAATAATGTTTGGCCTCGATTGCTTTTTGAGGTTTATTAATCAGCGTTACCTGCCGTTAATTAACTTGTTATTCAAACGCATGCATGCCCGGTATTAAAACCGCAAAAAGATTAACACACTACACACTGTTTGATTCTCGTTATACAAGTTAATTTTTAATTAAAAAGTCAACAAGATTCCAGCAAATGCATGCTGAAACAACCAAAACATCACCTATATGATAGGCTAAATTCATTCTCATATTACCACACACTTTGCTACATTTTTCCTCTCCCAAAGCACAGTAATACAATACTCTTCAAAAGCTCTTTTCAAACTCACACAACGCATTATACACGCTTTTACTACATCCTAAATGCAAAAAAAGTTTTTAAATATTCAAACTTTTATAATTAAAATTGCATAAAACATGTTTCGATATACACGTTTATACCGCAATATTTTATTTGTAGGGAAAAAGTAAAGTAGTTACTTGTATAACTTCTTGTAACAATATAAATTTAAATAAAAGCTTTGTTTAATATTTCCTCCAGCTGCATTTTTTGCTATGTAATAGAGAAGTCTACTGTAAAACATGTTTCTGGGAAAAACTAGTTACAACTATCATAATTTTCGATTTTTTTATTTAGTCACGTGACTTGAGATTATTTCTGAAAGCACCGTATTTATTAATAATAGTTATTTATTGCATAAGTGTTTTAGACAGTGTTTTATCCACGCAAAAATGTTTAAGCACGAGACGCAGTCGAGCGTTTAATATTCTTAAGTGGATAAAACGCGACTAAAACAGGAAACAATATAACGTTTTATCCACAATTACAGCGATTTAAAATTAGAATCGCCAAAATTTGATCTCATGTCATCAAAAAATGATTTGACATTACACCCTGACAGCAGATGTCACCTAAATTAACTAAAAAACATGAGAGGTGTTGAATCGTTGCGATTTATTTTTGATATCGATTCCATTTGTACAAAACGCTGTGCAAGTTGGTGAAAATGGAAGAAAGTAAAATGACACTGTTCCTGAGACAATTCTTGACGAAGCTGAAGAAGCGACTCGCCAGTTATTGCCTGCTAAGTCCAGGGAACATTATGAAAAGGTATTGTCAGAATTTAATAAATTGAAAGAGCGGGGAGTAATGACAATAAATGAGGAAGTTCTGCTATTGTATTTCTTAAATTTCAAGAAGAGGTATGCAATTTCATCCATGTGGTCGAAGTACTCCATGCTGAAGATTGCTATAAAGGTCTATAAAAACATAGACATTGGAAAATATGGTAAGCTCATGGCCTATCTAAAGAATCACTCAAGAGAATACAGGACGAAGAAAGCTGCCGTATTGGAAAGAGCACATGTGGAAGAGTTTTTGACAAGGTCGCAAGAATATTTGATGATTCATTGAAGGTAATCTCTGTCATTATATAGACATTGTAGATAATAAATTTTGAAATATTATAGGTTGCATTAATAATGGGGGTGTCTGGTGGCTGTCGATGTTGTGAGCTGACAAATTTAAAAATCAGTAATGTAAAAGACAGGGGCGCATACCTGATTGTTTCGATACCAGATACCAAAACGGGCGTTTCACAAAAATTCACAATTAGGTATAGAAGGATTCTCTATCAACACTGTGGAGAAATGTAGGAAATACATGTCCTTACGTCCGAAGAAGTTATCCTTTGAGAGATTCTTTTTAGAATACGCTAATCAAATATGTACATCGTAACCTGTTGAAATTAACACTTTATCGAAAGGTGTTGCTAAAGTTGCTTCGTTTTTGAATCTGGCGAACGCAGAAGCTTATACCGGTCATTGAATGAGGCGCACTTCAACATCTTTACTTGCCAGTGGACATGCTAATCTTACAACAATTAAACGACGTGGTGGGTGGAGGAGCTCCGCCATAACAGAAACTTATATCGAAGATTCTGTATCTAATAAGCTTGATATCGCAACGAAAATCCAAGATTCTCCTGGTACTAGTCGTTCCTTACTAGAGGAGACGTCGATTGTTTCTACAACTACTATTTGTTCTGGAACCGATAACCACTACAAGCCTCTTATTAATGGAAACGAAGTGAAATATGATAAAACAAAAAACGAAATGTCTATTAATGTAAATGTTAATGTCAATATTAATAATAAATAGAATGCGATTGATTTAAGAATGTATTTTTTTATTATTTCACTAGTGGATAAAGTGTTACTTTATACTGTTCGTAAGTGTTGATAAAACTTCAATTATAAGGTAATTGTGGATAAATTATAATTACACTGTGCCGATGCTTAACCTACAGGGTGCTACAACGGCAGTAAAATAAGCAGAAAGAAATAAAGTCATTATATATATCCTCTTGTTTGTTTATGATCTTCAAAAAATTATTCACTAATTTGAAATAACCCAAAATATCTATGTTTTTATTGCCTACGTTCCAAAATAGCGTACTGAAGAAATTTTTTTTACATAGTAATCAACAAATCGTGAGAAGGATAGAAAATCTAGATTGTGTTTTACAAAATGATAACCAAAATTATTGAAATGTAACTGCCCTAAAGCGGAAAATACAATCATAATCACAAAAAGTTTTAATTTTATTGGATAAATTTATGTGGTATTGAAAGTCTGGTCGTTATACCTAAATCAATTTATTTAAATTGTCATCCTAATTTATGTCAAAAACTATGACATAACACCATAAGCACAACAATAAATCTATAGAAGCAAAAAAGAAACAAGTTTCAAAATACGTTATCCCCTGTTTTTGGACTAATAAAAAGTGCCTCTATTACGACAGAAAAAATTTTTTTCAACTTTTAAAATATGTTTTTTTAAGCTATTTGTATTTTAGGAAAACTATTTTAAAAATAAAAAATACAGGTTTTTTCATTTTAAAAAAAGTAACAAATGTTATAGTAAAAAAACAAAATTTGTCATGTGAGTCTAAAAAAACAAAAAATATTCTAAAAGATAAACTGAAAACAAAAATTAACAGATAAAAGAAAAAACTGCTTCAGAAAAAATTAAAATCACGACAATTTAGAGAAAAAATTCAGAAAAAAAAGTAGAACAAGAAAAAAACATTCAAAAAACAGAAAATCTGAGAGGAAGTTTTACTAAAAGCTAAATTAAAAAGAAGATTAATTAAATATAAATAAAAGATAAAGAAAATACTAAAAAGAAGAACCAGAAATCAAAATTAGATTATTTTGAAAAACAAAATAAATTATGAAAATCAAATTATCGTCACAGCCAGTGAAACACCAATCTTTAATGACCATGCTTTCAATGATAATGTTTATTTTTTATTCCTATTTTTAATTTTTTAATATAAATCAATTTTATCTTCTTGGTCGCGCGTCTTGACTTTCAAAGTTTGCGCTGCGGCCCATACAAACGTTGTCTATACAATGTCAACAACCTAGGAGATTTTTCCCCTAAAATAAGAAGAGAATATTTAAGAAGAAAATCTTGAAAAACTATAACTAGATTACCAAAAAACTGTTAAACTGTTAAATTTTGTTGACAACTTAATCAGTATTTCTTAATTATGTTGTAATTCACATTTATTACTTATTTGAAGTGATATTATTCATTTATCAGAAATTAATTAAAAATTGTGTTTTGTAAAAAATTATATATTATTTTTACTTTTTGCTTTGTGATTGTAGTTCTTTTTAAAATAAAGTATGTTTTAGGAAAATTTAAATTGAATTTAAGAGATTTATTTACATATAGGAAAACTTATTGACAATAAGTTGGCAACACTGTGTCTAAATTTACCCTTTATAATTACACAGAAAAAAACAAATTACCTAGAAATTTAGAAATTAATTTTTCATATTAAATATATATTTTTAGGAAAAATCGTCATTTATCTCAAAAACTATTAAACAGTAATTATTAGAAATAAATAGTTTTTAAAATAATTGTTATTTTAGATGATAGTTGCCATTTTATGTATAAAAGTGACCTTTACAAAATTTATAACATTTATTTGACAGCTAGACGAATACGACGTTATAAAAGACATGAAAAAACTTTAAAATAACTGTCTTACTTCTTCGAAGCACTCTGGAGTTCGTCTTTAATAACTCAGTCGTTATTGATATCTCTTTTTAAACTAGTTATAAAATAATGTCACTTTTTATCACTAGTTACACAATGAAGAACGTTTGACAGCTGAAATGACATATCAAAATGGTTGCTTTTCGTAACTGAATTGCAGAAAAGTTTTATAACCTAAAATAACACTTACATATTTTTTGCATTTCTAAAAACAATGTTATTCTTGTAGCAGATTGTGTATTATTTTACCACCAATCGGTTAAACAGCTGAGAGTAACACAAAACGTTTATAACAAATATTATGAGCAGAAGAAAAACAAAACTAAAATGTCAAACTTTCGGCCATTGCGGTCCGGTAGTGGCGCACGCATCACTTTTTGCAACTGGAGGCGCCAAATTTAAAAATATACCAGTGTTTCTCAAACAATTACAAATCTCAAAAATTATAAACATTTGTATTTGTATAAGGCAACTTTGACTATTTACATATTTTCTAGGACTATTATCAAACAAAATTTCTGTACAATATTTGATTAAACTCTAAACTTTATTTAGGTAAGTTTATCTGATCTGTTGATTACTTTTGTGTTAAAATTTGCGGTTAATTCTGATTTACGGGTAAAATTACATTTAAAGCTATATTTTACAATAAATGAAAATATCGCATGTAGAATAGCCATAACAGTGCATTTATCGAGAATATAACGATTTTCAATTAGATTTTAATTATGTCACTTTATTACAGGTGGAATATGCGCCTTCTTATCCTTGTGTAAATTTGCATTAAACACCGCTAAACTCTTCTCTAAATTTACAACCAACCGCAAAACATGCAATTATACTATAATCAAACATTGTTTCAAACCACATTTAATTTCAATTTCGTGTAATACTTTTACTGGAAACCAATTGAGATTTTATTAATCTTTAGTGGAATTTAGATTATGAGTTGTTCGCATGTTGTCAAGGTCAGTGCTTACATAAAATTATGATATTGTTTAAAATTACAGTTTTGTGTAATAACAGCCGACAAGAGGAGGATCCGAAACTTGAAGAAAACGCTTTTTCATGCAAGATCCTGGAAATCTTAAAACATAGAATTGACGTTTTTCCGGTATTGGAATACCTAAATGATATACAATTTTTGAGTCTCAGTTTCGAGAAATAATTATATAAGTTACATAACTGGGATTTCATAAAAATCTGTTGAAATTCGTATTTGAGGAATTAGATTTATGAAGGGGCGAAATTCCCCAAAGTTATCGTAACAAGTTGACCAGAAGCCGTGTCGCATTTGCTGGAAGATACTTTGTAAAATTGTATCAAACTGTAAACATCTCTCGGGGAATTTATTGCGCTTTACTCGAGATAAATTCTTATGTACAAGTTCGATATTTATTCGTCTTCTCGTCGTGGACGTGATCTGCACAATGCATGACTATGCACTTTCAATAAATTTCATAACACTTTTTCTAAAAGATCTCTTGTCTGTCAATTCCCAAAGTCAAGTTCACAAATCCCCCCAAGCATAACTTTCAAACTTGTTTGAGAATGCACCGTTTTGAAAAACTAGTCAAATTTATTAGATTACGAAGTTGGGAACACTGCAAGAACCGCATAACTAAATGGATCAACCTGTTGACAAACTTCATTAAGTTGCTTTTTAGCGCACTACGACAACCGATAACTTCATATGACGCTAATTTATACACTACACTAAAATAAATTTTAACTGAAGAAACTTTTACTACGCCGGAACTTGTTGCTGAATTAATTTACGCTAAAACAACTACGTTATGTCTTGTACGTGCTTGTTGCAATATACTCGAAAGTTATCCAACTACAATCAAATCGACATAAAAGAGAGATAAAATTAAAGACAAACTCTCCATTCGCAATTTTTCTCAAAGATTTTTATAATTTTTCTTTTGTTAGACCTCAAATAACATACTCGGAAAGCAACAGTTGGGATTTTTTTAACTTCAGACGAAAAGAACTCAAGACCTCAGGCTTCAGTTTTTACAAACAATAGCAGTTTTCTTAGGTACGAAAACAACTACATTCTTTCTTTACAATTGCGTGGTGTCAAGAGATTTAATCATCAATTATAATTACTTTATAATGATGGCAATTCCCCAAAGATTATTATTCAGCAGAAAAACTATTTTTAAACTAAATAATACATTTTGTTTTCGTATATGTATAAAAACTTTATACCTAATTTATTTACTGCTAACGGGTGCTATTTTCGAGAAACTTAAAAGAGTTTTGGTAGCGTAGACATTTTATAGAACAACGCTGGTCACATCAGGTTTACATGTTTAGTTTGCTTGTAGATCTTAACAGTAAGAAGTAATATCATCGGTTATTTTTCTCGAATAAATCAACCAAACTATAGTAGATCTAGCCGTTGATAGACTACAATCAAGTTACTAAAACTCGCTTCTAATTGTAGTCATTTGCATTGCACCAATATGGAGCCTTAGCCACAAAAAGTATTAATTGCATCATCCTAAATCTGTTTTGCCAAAACAAATTTTTACGATGTTTTTAAGAATTTTAGCGTTTTTAAAATATTAAAAAAAATTAATTTTTGGATAGTTATCTGTACAAATATCTAATAAAAATTAAATAATCGGGTCGATTCTGTTTGTAGATAGCAATGCAAGTTCTTGTTATTATAACAAGGATATTTCTATAAACAACAAAATTTAAAAAACACTTATTCTGTTTTGTCCAACTTAACAAGATGAACTGTCAGTTTAACAAGATCTGGTTATCTAAACCTTGCTTTCTTGGCAAGTACGTTTTAGCACTTGTTAAATTGACAGTTAGTTCGTAATTAATAAAAATGGCAGTAAATCCTGTTTTTGTCAATTTGTATTTAGTGTTTCTTTACGAATTTGAGTATCTATTACGTCGACAACAGTTAAGATTACATTTCAGAAATATTAGTGACACAAGCAACCCATTTGAAATTTAAATTAAATTTTTTTTAAAATTATTTCGCTTAAATAAACCTGCTGCGCTTGAGTTGATTAGAACTTTAGAATTGTTTGTAAACGATCCTGCTAGAAGAGATGTTGTTCCATTTCACATACAAGTTTTTATGAGTTTATTATTTTACGCACATGGAGGATATCAAACAACAGTAGGTGAAGACTATAGTATAGGGCTCAGTCAGCCAGCTGTCAGTAGAATTTTAAATAAAATAAGCAGATTAATTACCGACCATCTCATGACAAGATATGTAACATTTCCAACAACAAACGAGGAAAGAAGAAAAATTAAAGATGATTTTGCAAATGAAGGTTTTCAATTTCCTAATGTAATCGGCACAATTGATTGTACACACATCGCAATTGTCCCTCCAAAAGTAAATGATCCAATATTTCCAGCAGTATTATATTTAAATAGAAAAGGATTTTATAGTATAAATGTGCAAGCTATATTTGATTCAAAATTAAGAATTATGAACGTCAATGCGAGATATCCAGGAGATAAAAAGAAGTCTAGAATGAGCAGGATTCGAAAACATTTTTACATCAAAATGAGCACAACAAAGTCGATAGTTGCCCGAATTTAAATTTGGTTTATTTATCAAATCTCGTCAACCACAAGCTAGTGCCCACGTTTTAAATCTGTAAATCACAAATTTAAATTTATTGTAAATTATCCAATTACTGAGGACTCTGCATAAAATGTTTGTTTACAATTTGAAATAAATGTCAAAGTTCTTACCTTTTCATGTCTTTTGGGAATCGAAAAAAGCTCAACTTGCAATTTTTTGAATTGTTTTTACATGGTAAAGCACTACAATATTCAACCATGGCTAATGACCCCAATCCCACGCATGCGCACAAATTTTTGATACAAGATTGTTATTTTTAGATTTTTTAGAAATTTTATTAATATAAGTCGAAACAGAATAATGTTTTACGAAGCAATCTTGCTAACCTTTTGCTTAAAGCAAGATTGTTATTTTAGCAAGATACAATGCCATGTACAAACAGAATCGGCCCGAATATCAACTGGAGCAAAAAAATTGTCATAAAATTAAATACAAAAAGTTGTTAAAATTATAATTCAAGCAGCTAAAAATGTAAATCATTAAATGATACATTCTATAATTTACGCCTCCACATTAAAACAAGACAAAAATACATTTTTCTACTTTACGTCGGTAACAGAGTCCGATTTGGGTCGGTAATAGCCAATTCCGCACCCAAATTGCGTGCGGTAACAGCTAGTGCAATTTACTGTTTTCGGATTGGTAACACCGTGTAACACGCTATCGCTGAAATGAAACGTCACGTTTCTGTCGGCGATGAGATTACAGTAATTATATTCGAATAAATTTTGTTGTACTTGATGACAGCAGTATTTCTCAACAAAGTGTTTTTGTGTGTGTGTGTGTGTTGCAATTAATCTATAAAATATTTGAAAATAGGGTGGTCAGCGGTGGTAGACGTAACAAGCTTTTCTTTTAAGGTTAGAACAGCGTTAAAGTGAAACTTGAAACTAAAATGGAGCTTTTGGCGTTTATTTTGACCATTTACAACCCCCATAGCATTCGATAATTTCTAAGTTATTTGCTAGATGAGTGTATAAATCTGCTTGACTGATATAACGATGAAATAAAAGGAGTCGCTGAGAACCGCAAATGGAGTGGGAATTTAGAGATAAATGGAGATTTTCCTTACTGTGTTAATGCCAATTGGATTATTCAATCAATAAGCGATACGGTAGGTAAGAAAGAACTATTTGTGAGTTACTTACACAGAATTTTAGACAAATTTGAAAACATTTCAAAGTTCGATGACTTCATTGACACTTTAGTGACATTTTTATTACCAACTATCTCGTATTAACGCAAAAGTCCCTAAAGATTAAATAATTAACTTATTTACTTAAAAATTACGTAAAACACGTAAAGTAGAAAAAATAGCATAAAAAACTCGTTTTTTAAAGTCATTGTGGCATTCATTCTTTATAAAAACTTGCGCTCGCGCTCGTTTTATAAACTTGAATTCGTGCCACAAAGTTGACTTTTCAAAACGCGTTCTTTAATATACTATTTTATAATTCACATTTTTAACAAAACTGTAAAACTGATTTGAGTACTTTTAGAGTCATTATAGCAGCCATGGTAGGAGTTCAAAATGTTGTAAAATTTAGAATCTAGGTAAAGTGAGGTTTCAATATATTTAATATTATTTTACTTTACAATATAATCTTTTTTACAAACGTAAAACAAGGCAAAGATTAAAAATTTAAAAATTTTAGCTGAACAAGTATGGTAATAATTGTATGTAAATTTGACTTTTACCTCTAATATAAAATCGAAAAAAAACTTTTATTTTTGTTTATTTGTTAAGTTGTTATTTTACTTATGTTGATTTACAATTTTATTTTTTATTTACAGCTTTATATCTGTTTCGAATTTCTTGTTTGAACAAACCTAATAATGTTAAATTGTGGAAAAATACCTGTAGGAAATTTATGCTGGCACTGCAAGTCTCTTAACTGGAGTAAAATTGTGAGTTATTTTAAACAATAAATGCTTTATCGGGATATTTATTTACTAAAATTTATTAGTAAGTTATAGTAAACATTAAAGTAGAATAATCGTTATAAATTTATAAAGAAAACAATTAAGTAGGTAAACAATGAGAAAATTTTCTTTTAAATTGTTTTTAGCGTCAAGATAATAATATTTTAACTTAACTTAAAACTTTATTTTTTTATTAAGTATAGGGAAAACGAACTACAATATATATAAAACACAAAAAAAATTAATATTATTTTAAAACGCTTATTTATAATTGATTAATTTTTGAAATAAATCAATGACAAATAAGTATTACAAATTTTCAGTGATTGCTAGTCTTCTTCTGATAAAAAAACAGACTTTAGTGTAGTTTTCAAACATACATTGTCTGCAGCAAATAATGTGTGTTTGTTAAAAAAAACTCGTAGCAAGCCATGACATTGTTACGTATGTCGTACATAAGCCCATACAACAACAAAATTTGTATTATTTATATTATTCATGTATTGTTGGTTGCCTGCTATGCCATTTTACTCGTCACAAATTATTTTAACCCTAACCTAAGAGTATCCTCTCTTCTCGCCAAAGCGAGCTTGGTCTTGGTGTGTTTTTCTGTAGTTGCCTTCGTGGTGTTTTTGTTTTTCAAACATTCTTTATTTTATTTATCAGTATTTTTCAATACTAAATTTTGTGTTTTTCTTGATTTGTAATCATAGTGTACATCAGTGAACAAAAGGCTTTTTTGTTGAAAAGTTATTTCCAAAATGGAGAGAAAGTTAACGGTGTTGGGAAATATTTAATTCAGCCGTGCCTGGAGGAGTTTCGAGAAGCTTTTCCTGACGTTGTTGTTGTGTGTGAAGAGTTTAAAAACACTCTCCACCGAAGTGTGAGCATGTTTCGTGAAACTGGGGCCGTTACACGTAAAGAGGGCAGTGGAAGACCAACTAAACGAACAGAAGCATTTTCATGCAGCATAAAAAATTCTACAGCGAAATCCAAAAATGTCGATTAGACATCTGTCTCGGCAAGTTGAACTTTCTGTTAGTACATGTCATAAACTCCTACGAAAAGATTTACATAAGTATCCTTATCGTCTCTAAGCCGTTCAAGAGTTACGACCTGTAGATTTCCCTAGAAAATTGCAGTATTGTCAGTGGTTTTTAAATAACATTGCAAATAATAATGAACTCCTTCAAAAAACTTTCTTTACGGATGAAGCGTGTGGTTTTACCTGTCCGGCTACATGAATTCACAAAACATAAGAATTTGGGCAACAGAACATCCTCATGAAATTGTAGAAGAACCTCTCTATTTACAAAAAGTAGGTGTTTGGGCAGCTATCAACAGTTTTTGTACGTAATAAATAAATATTTTTGTAAAAATGTATTTTTGTTTTAACTGTAGAAAAGTGAGGTTATGAGATCTGTCGGTTTGACAAGTGTGTAAAAAATTAATCACAGACATACAAAACAATTGTTTTTTAGGTTTTAAAGCACTCTAGAATTTTTTAAAAAAAAAAACACACGATACATTGTATTCTGGTTTTTGATTTGTTTATTAATATTTTTTTATAATTGTTTTTTTTAATCAGCTCAGAAAGTTTCGTAATTTTTAGCAGTTTCAGAGAGTTGAACTGTCATAATTCGTCAAGAAATCACATAATTTGATAATTTTTTTAAGTTTCATTTTATTTCCTTTTTATTTATAGGATTCGTAGGTACTTTGTTTTATATTTTTGCTTTTTCTTATTTTTTGTATTATTCTTTTTTGGTCTCTACATTTTAATTTAAATAACAGTAAATAACAGTTACATTTTTACAGTTTTTGCTTTATGTAATGGCTTCACTTGAATTAGTAGATAAGAGAGATGAAAACTCGACCAACAATTTTCTTGGTGTTGTTTTATTTGGTATTTTTGCAAAGTCTTTGTTATCAAAAAATTGTTATCAAACACTGACGTTTTATTATAAAAAATTAAAATATTATATTGCAAAAAGAGTTTTTTCTCTATTTTTAGTATATCGGTCTATCTCTACTCAACGTAAAGCAGAGAAGTACCATTTTACCATTTAGATGTGAAATTTTATATCAAAGACCTTTCAGGTTAGGTAGTTTACAAGTTAATTGTCTAGTAGTTGCAAGACACTTTTTAAAAACTAGCAGAAATAGCATCATCGAGAAAATGACTCATCAGCACGCGCAGCGCTATCGCAGCTGATTGGCAGGATTATCAGTACAAAACTTTCTCATTCTGTTGTTGTTATTATCGACATTTTTAAAATTAACGTTGCATTAACTTCTATAATAAAACCGGCAACATGGCCGGTTTTATCTGACGTAAGTTTCCCTTTGTTTTCATTTGCAATTTGTTCTTTTATTAGAATTAAAACAGCTTTATAAAACTACCTGAAGTTAATGGTTTAAATTTTTTTTGCGTATTTGTGCCATTTTGTCTATTTAAGTCTTCTTGTTTTACTTTGAAATCTAGATTTTTACAGTTTTCTTTTGCTCTTCTCAGGAACTTGTCAAACTTGTCAGTTCAAAAAAAAATTCGCATTATCAAATTCTAGTAAATTTTGAATTTGCAAACCTAATTGAAGATGTGGTAGTGCTTTGTTAAACTGAAAATTAGTAAATGACTTAGTAAAAACTGCTTTTATAACTAAAATATATTTAATTAACAGAAAACATTAGTTAGTTCTAGTTTCGACTAGAATAAACTAGAACTAGTTTCGGATAAATAACTAGTTTTTGTTCTAGAAAGATCGGGTTTTAACTAAAAACTGTTTTTTAAGAGTACAAAATTTAGTTTGCTAATTAATTAATTTAAAATAAAACATTAATGCTAATTTCGTGAGAGCTTTTATTCTGCAAGTTTCATTTTAAATTTTAATAAACGTCTAAATTCGTCGTTAAAAATTCTCGAGCTCCTCTTTTAGGCACCTGCAACTTCCACCGGAGTAGGATTCGTAAAAGCAATTATCTTAAATTTTACAGCTCTAACTTTGACAGTTTTACAATAAAATAATAAGCTTCGTCAAGTTTAAAGCAGGGGATTGGGAGGATCACCGAAGATTTAATTTAGTGTAAATATCAAAAGAATTTTTTTCTGTATAATATTAATTAGACATATATGTAAGCGGGAAACTCCGGTCCCGGATTAATTCCGGTAAATTTTAATATCTCTGTTCACGTAGCAACGATGTTTCCATTAATTACAAGTGCGGTGTAAATGTGGCACGCAGCAATTTCTAGATTGGATGTTTCGTTCTTGCAGCAGGGGGGGAAGTAGGGAAAAATAAATTTTGGAGCTTTGCAATTAAGAAGGGAGGAGAGTAATCTATTTAAAAAATAGTTTTTTGATTTTTTTTGGTGCAGTAGTAATGAATATAAGTGGTCTGGATCTAGATAGAAATTAATCCTTTAGAAAAATGTTAAGTTGAATGAAAAATAGCGCCCGTATCTGCAGATAAATAAGAGAAAATGCAGACGTTCTATCCGCGATGAGGTTTCCTCTCCGACCCTCTAACGTTTCTAAAATATCAACTTTTTATTTTGTTTTGAAAGTTTTATATCCAGCCTTAAGACAAGCTACTTTCTACTTTATTTTATGTATTACACTTTGCGGAGCACTCTGGTAAAATTAGGCACATATAAATCAAATTTTAAGTTTACTTACTTTTAACAAAATGAAACTTCAATGTTCTTCATTATTTAAAAAGTTAAACGAAGGAATTTTTTGACAAGCACGTCTCGAGTTTTTATATCAACATTTTCTCGCTTGACTTAACTTTTATTTTAAACTTTATTAATAAAAAAATCAATTTCTCGTCGCTCACACGTACAAAATTCTCTGATTTTAATCGGTAGGAATTAAACTTTAAAGCAGAGATATCAAAATATGCTTTTAAGAAGGTTAAGTCTTAAACGAGGCACCGGTTTCGATGCAAATCGCATAGGAAGTTCTGGAAGAACCAAAGTGGAGATGATAGCCTAACCTCGTTAACTTGCCGCCGCCAGCTTTGAGCGAGTTCTTTTTTATTTCCTGAAATCAAAAAAAAGAAATCCTTAAATGTCATTTTACTTTCAGAGATAAGCTAAATAGCACCGGTGGCGGTGGATTGCAACAGGGTCCTCGCTTACGTGTTGCACTATTGAAATTAGTCTAACAACAATACATTCGAGTTGTACAAGCAGTAAACAAATTTAATTAACAAACAATATATTACAATAACTCAGTACCTTTAGAACAACCTTTAAGTATACAAATTTTTATGATTAAGTATTAGGACATTTGTCACATACAGGGTAATTTTAATTTGCTTTCGCCCAAGATTTTAAAAATAGGCAACACGTTATACAAACGATAAGCAACTTTGGAAAAACTACAAGTGATCCAAATGAGCTGACTCTAGAAGCACTCTCAAAAGTATAGTCAACAATGTTGACATTAATTTACAACCCGCTATGCCCTAATTTTGAAAATTAAATGTTAAAATATTAGCAAAGTTGTTAAGTGTGTTGCCTATTTTTGAAGTTTTGTGCAGAAGCAAATAAAAAAACGCTTGTATTTATTGAATTATTTTAATTATTTTATAACGAAAAATAATCTATTACCTTTTAATGTTTGACTGATAAAAGTTTGGTAGATTTTAACTGATTCAAATGTATTTTCGTTTAAATGGTTTAACTTTTTTATTATTAGAAGTATTTGTTAAATTATCAATACTAATTAAGGTTGCCAGATTTTTAATAGTAGTCTACTAAATTGGACTTAGATCTACTATTTCCTATCCTACAGCAAAATTTACTATAATTTTCAAAAGTGACAGTTAATAGGAAATAGTTATAAGCTTCGATAAAGAGCCAAAAAGAGCTTGAAACGGTGGCTGCATGGCAGAGTTTTTTATTGTCTCCGTCAACTTTTCTGTAATTTTTCCTAAATTTTTGTTATTGTTTCGTTTATCTTAAGCATACCTGCTTCTTCCTACTATATTTACTAAAAAAAATTTTTTATAATAAATAATAAATGAATGGACAGACGAAATAAATGTTCAACAAAATTGATTACAAGTGAATTGTTGATAACGGTTATTTTCAATAAAAGTTGCAACGAATTTTATAACCTATTAACAAACGTTAATAAACTCTTAAAAAAGACTTTTTTCATTTGGAGATAAACTAACGAATTTAACTTAGTTTCAAGATTTTTTATCCACAATTACCTTATAATTGAAGTTTTATTCACACTTACGAACCGTATAAAGTGACGCTTTATCCACTAGTGGAATAATGAAATCACTTTATTCCACTAGAGGAATAATAAAAAAATACATATTTAAATCAATCGCACTCTATTTATTATTAACATTTACATTAATAGACATTTCGTTTTTTGTTTTATCATATTTCACTTTGTTTCCATTAATAAGAAGCTTGTAGTTATTCGAGAACGAATAGTAGTTGTAGGAACAATAGACGTCTCTTCTAGTAAGGAAGGACTAGTACCAGGAGAACCTTGGATTTTTCTTGCGATATCAAGCTTTTTAGATACAGAATCATTGATATATTTTTGCTATGGCGGAGCTTCTCTACCCACCATGTCGTTCAATTGTTGTAAGATTAGCACCTCTATTGCCAAGTAAAGTTGTTAAAGTGCGCCTCATACAATGGCCGGTATAAGCTTCTGCATTCACCAGATTCAAAAACGAAGTAACTTTAGAAGGAACTTTTGATAAAGTGTTAATTTCAACAGGTTGCGATGTACATTTTTGATTAGCCTATCGTAAAAAAAATCTATAAATGGATAACTTTTTCGGATGTAAGGACATGTATTTCCTACCCTTCTTCGCAGTGTTAATAGAAAATTCTTCTTCTATAATTGTGAATTTTAGTGAAACGCCCGTCTTGGTGTCTGGTATCGAAACAATCAGGTATGCGCCCCTGTCTTCTACATCACTGATTTTCAAATTTGTCAGCTCACAGCATCGACAGCTACCAGACACCCCGATTATTAATGCAACTTAAAATATTCCAAAATTTATTATCTACAATGTCTATGTAATAACAGAGATTACCTTGATCATCAAATATTCTTTATCGCAAGCTTTTGTCAAAAACTCTTCCACGTGTGCTCTTTCCACTGCAACTTTTTTCGGCCTGTATTCTCTTGACTGACTCTTCAGATAACCCACGAGCTTACTATATTTTCTAATGTCTATGTTTTTATAGATCGGCCTTCAGCATGAAGTACTTTGACCATATTGATAAAATTGCATACCTCTTCTTCAAATTTAAGAAATACGGTAGCAGAACTTCCTCATTTATTGTCATTACCCCTCGTTTTTCTTTCCATTTATTAAATTCTGAAAATACTTTTTCATAATGTTTCCTGAACTACGCAGGCAATAACTGGCGAGTCGCTTCTTCAGCTTTCTCAAAAATTGTTTTAGAAACAGTACCTATCACTTTCTTCTATTTTCACCAACTTGCACAGCGCTTTGTACTATTGCAGTCGATAAACAATCGACAATAAATAGCAACGATTCAACACTTCCCATGTTTTTTAGTTAATTTCAATGATTTTTGAGATGACATCCGCTGTCAGAGTGTAATGTCAAATCATTTTTTGATGACGAGATGAAATTTTGGCAATTTTGATTTTAAATCGCTGTAATTGTGGATAAAACGTTATATTGGATTCGTGTTTTAGTCGCGTTTTATCCACTTAAGAATATTAAACGCTTGACCGCATCTCGCGCTTAAACATTCTTGCGTGGATAAAACACTAATGAGCTGATTTCAAGTTAAGATAATAATGGTAGTATTTTCGTTTCCATGGTAAAATAAACAAATTCGGGGCTGCAATTATAGAAAAGTATTAAAATTTGCGATACTACAGGTATTATCTCAACTTAAAATCAACCCATTATACAATAAATAAGTCTTATTATATTTCAAAGTATGTATTTTATTTTATTTTGTTCTTATGTGCTAAATAAAATTATTTTATTTTAAGCTACTACATATTTTGTTAAACTACTATATTTTTCTTTACCTTTACCTTTATACTATTTTTATTTTTTTAAATCTGGCTACCCTAACACTAATAATTACTGATAATAATAGAAATATTATAAATTCATATTAGCAAGCTCAGCAATAGATAAGCCTCCGAAGTCCAGAAACAAAAAACGAAAATGAAATAGATAATTTAAGTAGTTAAAAAACAAAAAAATATAAACTAGAAATGTACTTTTGAACAGCCTCATAATTAAAATTATTTGCTTGGGTGGTTTGACAAACCCTAGAATAGAAGGTATTTTTTTTAAGATATCGTTGTCATATCTTAATAAGTCAAAAGTATTTTTGTACTGAGTCAATGTAAAGACAACTGCAATAATAATTCATTTGTATAAATGCTTGCATAACTATCTACAAAAGCATTAGCGATCCCAATGTGATTGGTTAATAGATTACCACCACCAATAATATACCAAAGCTTATACAATGTTATTGGCTCGGATATTAGTATACAATGGAGTTGGTGGCGCTCTCTGGTAGCCTGGTAGTTAATTGTTTTTTTGCTAAAATGATCAGCTGGTGACTAAAAATTTGCTGCAAGTTTTAATTGTTTTTTGTGTGTTTAAATATAAAAATTAAATGGATCTTACCGGAAATGGAAAGCGCGGTTTACCACGGTTAAAAAAAATCATCAGAAGACAACGTGAAGACTCAGACAGTGATAATACCAATTATCCCGATCTTGAATTTATCTATGATGATACTGACACTCACCCAAATGAAGTTGCCGAGTTGTACAGTTACAGTGAGCAGCCTAAGTTCGCCCTCAATGTTAAAGCTTTTGAGGATCAAATGGAGCAATACAACCTGGAACCAAATTGGCAAAAGCTGTCCCTTAAACTAAGAAAATCGGTAATAATGAATCTACTTGATCAACTAGAAGTAAGTAGCAAGCCTCTTAGAATGAGGGCTGCTAGGTGTATTTTGTACATTGCTCAAGGGTGTTGGGCTGAGATGCAATCTAATGCTGAACAACAGAAATGGGAGAGAGTGAATGTCATGTTGCTTTATCAATTAGGAGTTTTTAGTGCATTTACTGATCTTCTTAATATAGAAATCGAGAATAGCACTGCAGCTCATGCTGCTATGAAAAAAATAGATGTTTCATTAGCAGATTCGCAAGATCTGCAAGTTATTTTATCTGTGTTATACACAATAACTGAAGTTATTAGAAATGAAAAAGAGTCAGGTTTAACTGAATTCCAAAACGATGTTGAAGCATTTTGTACAGACCTTGCTAATTCTGATGACAACTTGCTTATTGTAAAATTATTGGAAATGGTGACAGAATTTTGTAGTGGTGCAGCTTCTCATTTTCCTATAAAAAAGATTCTTTTGCTTTTGTGGAAATTAATTCTGGTAACTTTAGGTGGTATGACAGTTTTGAAAGAGTTAAAAGATAATAAACGTGAAAAAGCTGGGCTTCCACGCTTGGATGAAGATGCAATAGAAATTGTCAAAACTATGAAGGCTTCTTCGCAACCTGCGAGTGTCTCTGATCTTGTAAAATTACAGAATCAAAAAAGGAATACAAAATCATTTAGAAGAAATTTGATGAAACAGAGTAGTTTGGATGAACATGAATTTTTGAATACTACCATGGTGAGTGATAGTGGTGATGAACTAGACGAACTTTCTGAATACGACAATTGTTGTCTTTCTGAAAATTCTGAAAATAATCAAATGTACAGTAACTGCCAGACATCAGCTTTTTTGGAAAGTTCGGTAGTGATCCCTCGAGGCTTACCTTGGAAGCCAAAAGTACGCCAAAAAGATATTGATTTGTTTTTGAATACTGCTCGATTAAAATTTATCGGATACAGTTTACAAAGTGATCGGGATAGTTTAGATGGATTACCTTTGCCGATTCATGAAAATGTGAAAACGTTAAAAGAGCACGTTTACACCTCTTTAGCTGAGTTGCAAGTACAAAATGAGGACGAAATTGCGCGGAATCCTTTTTTAAAGTCTGAGGGTGAAATTGAAATGACTTCAACTGAAATTTTATATCAGGCAGTGTTGCCTAATTTACCACAATATATGATAGATTTACTTAAAATATTACTTGCTGCTGCTTGTACCTCAAAAGCTAAAACAGATTCTATTAATATTATGGCAGAGATTTTGCCAGAGGGGTTGCCAATTTGTATGAAATTGAAAATTGACCTTAATAGACACAAGGAAATTATCGTTAAAGCTGTTTCTGCTATTTTATTGTTGCTTTTAAAACATTTTAAATTAAACCACATTTATCAATTTGAATTCATGTCTCAGCATCTAGTTTTTGCCAACTGTATACCTTTGGTACTGAAATTTTTTAATCGGAATATTATGGCTTATGTTAGCGCCAAGAATGTGTAAGTCTCAGCTTACGTTAAAATATAATCTTTAGAAAGATATTTCCAGGATTTCTAAACAAGAATTTCCATCTTGTGTTATTGGTGAGCAACCGGAATTAACAGCTGAAACTTTAGAAATCGATGACTCGGCACTATTTTCTTGGAGGAATATGTTTTCATGTATTAATTTGTTGCGAATACTCAATAAGTTAACTAAGTGGAAACATTCAAGGATTATGGTAACAAATAAAATCAAGTTTGATTAAGATAACATTTCTTTTTTTAGAAATTGGTGGTGTTTAAATCTGCTCCAATTTTAAATCGCACACTTAAAATCAGACACGCAATGACTCAGTTGTACGCTTTGAAATTACTGAAGATGCAAACAAAGTACTTGGGCCGTCAATGGCGTAAATCCAATATGAAGACTATTAGTGCTATCTATCTGAAAGTCAGGCATAGGTTGAATGATGACTGGGCATACGGGAATAATTTAGACGCAAAATCTTGCGATTTTCAAGCTGAAGAGTGTGCTCTTAGAGCTTCAGTTGATAGGTTTAATAAGCGTAGATATACACAAGGAAATCAAGACAGCGAATTTGTACCTGTAGACAACTGTCTAAATAGTGTGCTTGGGACCAATTATGATTTATCCGACAGTTTCAAAAAACACTACGAATTATGGTTAGAACAAGAGGTTTTTGGAAATACTATCGAATGGGAAAAACTCATACTAAACCAAAAAATTTAGTTTTGATATTACTTTTATTCTTGGTAGATATAACAGCACTGTTTTTAACACGGCAATAAACAACTTTAGTTTCAGTTAAATTAGTAGTGTGTTATGTTTACTGAATTTTGACGTAAATTTTCTTTACAAAAGGTTTTTCTATTGTTTCATACAGTTTTGTAAATTACTGTTGGCTGTTCTAAATTTAGCAAATTTGTTTTTTGAGCTATTCTATGTCAAAATATTTCCACCAACTCACGTAAGGTCAGTTGGAGTAAGTGCGACACAAAATGTTTTAATGAATAGTGTAATTATCCGTGGCACATTGTGAACATTTATAATTATCAGTTTATTTTTTTCTTAAAAGTAAGTATAATTGCCTACATCCTAAATAAAAAAACTTGGTTTAAAAATTATCGTTTCTGAACAAAATATTTTTTTATAAAAAGCTGTCAGTAATCGCACTTGCTCCTACAAAATAAAAACAAGTGAATTTTCTTGTATAAAGTGTAATGTATACTCAAAGTATCTAAAAGTGAGCTAAGTTTTAAGGCCTTTCTATAAACTAAAGAACAGTTATTGTTTATTTTATAGACACGCAAACTACTGTATGGAAGGATCTTAATTTATGACAGTTTTCTCCGCCAGGTGTAAATATATATTTCTGGCGAAAAAAACTGTCATAAATCGAGATCCATTCTTACGGTGGTTTGCCACTCCATAAATCGGACATTTGCTATTCTTTATAGAAGGGTTTTAAAAAGTCTGTCTACTTTTAGATATTTTGAATATATATAGTTTTAGTTTAATTAGAAGTAAAAGAGTTTTTTTTGAATAATTTTTAAATAAATGGTGTTTACAGATCTAAAATATATTTATTGACTGTTTCAATAATTTCTTTTTTTTTTCATGTATAGTCTGAGCATATTTTGACTAGTTTCGCAGTTTTTTATTTTATATTAAATTGTATCTTAATTTATATTTCGCTTTACTTCAAGTTTTCGTTTGAAATATTTTTTTTATCTTTGTTTTTATTAATTTTTTGTTTGTTCTTTTTTAGATTTACTTTCTAAATTTGTTTAAATAAAACAAAATTTGGTTTTTTATTGCAAAGTAACGACTGAAAAGTAGCTAATACTACGGTTTTAACCACATATATTGTCTTTAGGTTTCTAGATGTTTAATAGGTCTAGATTCGCATTATATTTATTATTTTCAGTGCTACTTTCTTCGTAATCTCAGATACCATATAACCCTGAAATTTGATTCTTTTTTGAACAACTAGGAGCTGTATCTGCTGTAACATAAACTAATAAATTTCGATAATTTTGCACATTTTTGTAAAATGAAAAACTAAATTTGTTTAATAGAATAACTTGAGCATTTAATGGATAAACCTCTACATTTTAAAGCTGTTTTGTATTACTAACAGATCAGTATGTTTTCATTTGACAAGCTAGGCATCTCACTTGTCTTTTAGTGTTTTAAACACAGATTAAGACAATTAGATAATTGCAAGAAATGGTCGGGTTGTGCTGGAAATTATAAAATAAAATTACAGTGAATCATCGAGAGAGAAGTTTCCGGAAGACTCAAAGCGCATCATATAATTTGCAAGTTAATTCATTATTTATCACGCTTCTATATAGTTTAGGAAAAAATACTTCCATATTATTTGAGAAGGTAGACTAACTATTATATAAAAAAAAGGACTGACCGGGCTTTCAGGCAATCAGAAAGTGTAAACCAGACAAGTCAGATAGTGAACTGCAAACAGCGACAGTAGATGGAATAACAAATAAGTTTGTAGTAATTTGTAATCATACTAATATGCGTTTTTGCTATTGTTTTTGTTTAAAAGGTCTAGATTTTTTCTGACAATATTAACTGTCTGAGGTTTTTTATTGAAAATCTATGCCTTTTTTACTGACTACTTCTGTTAATCTGACTGATTGATCTGACTGTTCTGTTTTGCTCTTAAAACTCCTGAGACCTTTAATATGATTTACTAATGTAGTTTTAGATATTTCATAAAAGACTCGTGCTTTTCCTATAAACATTTTATTAGACTTTATGTTATTAAAAATTGCTGTTTTTGGATATAAGTTGAGGTTTTTGCGATTTTCTCTTATAGGTGTTTAAATTTTTTCTAGAATTAACCAATAGTTTCATACTTTGTTGTTTAAAAGAAGTGTTTTTATTTTGTTGCAAACTTTTTATTCCGTCAATAAATAATGCATAGCTTTCTTCTTTTTCTGCCTACTTATACTCAATTTATAATTTATTTGGCTTTAGATAAATTTGAGAGTGAAGCTGGCAGCTTGAGCTTCTAATCTATGTAGAGTAAGTTTCATAAATGTCAGTCATAAAGTTTCGATTTTCATTAAGTCGGCGTCGAATTATAGGTGTTTTAGAGTGTAGCACAGGTGATGTTTTATTCTGAATAAAAATGTAAATGTAGCGTCGATAGGAAATTCCTAACCGCGTCGTATATTTCTTTCCCAATAGTCGAAATACTGCAAAAGAGGATACAATACGTCGTGCCGACATATTTCAATGCTTTATTACAGGAAATATATTATTCGTAAGATGAGAATGTTGTTTAAGTTAGATGGGTTTATGCCTCAATACCTGGTCATAAAATTTTTATGTGAGGAATATGTGATCTGCATCGAATCTGTCATAAATTTATAAATTCATACAGATATGTGCAAAAAGTCTTTCGTGTTTGAGAGTCCGAGTAATCCGGAAACTCTCATTAAAACATTTGCTGTCGGCGGCTGTTGAGCTCTTCTAGTCCAAGTTTGAAGCTCGTGGCAGGATTTCAAACTGCGGAATTACATAACAGAGGTTTCATTGTCATGCGAGGAGGCAAATGGCAAAATGTTGGTCTGGTAATTGATAGTGTTATTACCGGAAGAACACGCGTTTTGAAGGATCGTTTCGTGCGTGACCTATTTGGCATTGTTTAAAGCCGGAAACGAATTTCGCAACTGAGGTAAATTCGGTTATAATACAGCGAAGTTTCCAGCTAAACGAGTCATTTTACTATAATTAACCCTCTCGAGCGCAACTTTTACAAATACGGCTTGTATCATGTCGATGGGAAAGAAAGCGGGAATGCCGGAGGTAGCAGTGTTGGGGGAAAACTTGATGAAAGGGGACAAAGAGGAGGGCGCGTCATAAAAGGGCGCCAACACAAAACATCTTTGTGACTTACGGCAGCCGCCTACGAGAAAATATATATGAAAGTTTGAGGCCTCTTCTGCTTCTTGTTTGATAAGGAGCGATGCTGCTCGTTCATGTGTGCACTTGTACTTTTATTAGCTCCGGAGTCATGAAAACATTTTCAATTAAACGACGGAAGCTCAACGTCCTTCAAATTTTCATATTGCTTTCGTCAAGACGGAAGATTTTTCAAACTGGTTGATACACAAACTTTTTACCAAATACGCCTCACTTCATACCTCAATAACACAACTTTCAGCAATATCACATAACTTTATCACTAGGTATATCATAAAGATCCCAAAATTTTATTTAAAAACTGAGAAAAGACAAGAAAAATTAAGAAATAATTTTTACTGTTATTTTTAATCGTTAAAAACGATGCAAATTAGTCTTTATTTACATAACAAGAAGATAATAAAAGAGCTTGACTTTTCTCATTATTTTTCTTAAATGATGTAATCAGGAACTTCGGAGCTTGTCATTATTTCAAATAAAGCAAACAGGCTAATTGTGATGCTATCGGAAATAAAAGCAAAATTTATTAATTAGAATTAAAATATATAAATAGTACAACAGTGAGCCAAAGTGACTCAATTTGTTCTGTTTTATATCTGCATACAACAGAACAACAACAAAAAAAGTTTGACACAAGAAAAGAAACTAATTAAAATAATATACAGGATGTTTTCCAAATAGTTTATAAGCAATGCATAGTTATAACAAACACTGTAATACATATATACCCGAAATAAATATTAAAGAGATTCTATCTTTCTTGACCAAAAAAAAATTTAATTTAATTTAATTTAATCGAGAATATGCAGGTTATTAAGAGCAACTTTGAGACAGTTTTCTGAGCTATTGAAAGAAAAAGGTAGAATTTTTCAAGAGTTTTTTATAATTGTTCATTGCTTCTAACTATTTTAGAAACATTCTGTATAAACTATAATATAACGAAGTTAAACTACTATACAGAGCAAGAAACGTTATGAGCGGAAAAAGACAAAATATCTTAGAAAATAATTGTTACTATTAGGACTTTATAAGACAAGTATTGCAACGAAGGTATTTGCAAATTTGGGTTTTTTTTAATTCAAAAGGTTGGGTTAATAACAAATAATTTATTTTTAATATGTAACAAATACACACAACAATAATTTAATAAATAAATACCTCGATATTTACACTACAATCACCGTCTCTTTGGTAACGTCGCTTCCAAAAATATTGCTTATTTTAATCGCTGTCGAGCTCTACACTAACTGCCCGGTCAATGTCTCTGTTAGCTTATATAACTATAGGTTTTTTAGAAATGTAATTCTAAATTGTCAAATTAACACAAAATGATTTACAGTTACTATAATCGCAAAAACATTTTTTAAATTAAATTGTATCAAAGTCTCATACAAAAATGTAAGATTGGTTGTATAAATTTTCGATGATTTAGTAATTGTTGCAAAGAGCAAGAGTGAAATGAAAAAAATGATAAAAGTTAAGAAACAAAAGACTCCAAGTAAATGTAGATAAAACATAAATGATGGTGTTTGGCAAGAAAGTAAGAATCAAAAAAGAAGATGAATGGAAATGGGAAAGAAAAAATATACAACAAGTAAAAGAGCTGAAATATTTGGGATATGTATTAAATAGTAGTATGACAGACAAAGGACAAATAAAGGAAGTAGTCAACAAAGCGAAGAAAGTAATGGGAAGTGTCTAGAGTTTGGGAGAACGTAAATTTGGTAAAAATTTTAAAAGAAGAATGATAATGTTTGACAGTTTGGTGAAAAGTATTGTAATGTATAGAGCAGAAGTACGTGGATAGAAAGAATATGAAGAAATTGAGCGTGTGCAAGAAAAGTATATAAAATGAGTTTTAGGGTTAAATAAACAAACGCCAGGGTACATAGTAAGAGAAGAAAGTAAGAGAAAAAAGTTGAGGGTAGAAACAGAAAAAAGAGCGGTGAGATTCAAGGAAAATCTAAGAATGCGACAAGAATGCAGAATACTGCAACAATGTTGGGCTAAAATTAAAAGAGCAAATGGTAATGTTAGGTGGATAGTACAACATGGCTACTATGAGAAAAAGGGTATGCGTGTGCAGAAATTGAAAGAATGGGAGAAGGAGGAAGAACAATGAAAGAAGAACTAAAGCAAAGAGATGCTGATATAGATAAACAGGAAAGAACTGCGAGTATAAAAAATCAAGGAACAATTTCAATTGTGTCCTGATTGTTACCATCGAACTGTCGAAATATCTAGATAAAATAAAAAGTAAAAATAAAAAAAAACGTTGATATGGGAATGAAGAAAAAAAAATAAATTTTGGAAAAAAGATTAGGAAAGAATGTGTAGATTATGTAGAGAAGAGAGGGAGACAATAGAGCATTGTTTGTCAGAGTATGTAAAGTTAAAAATGTGCGAGTATGAAAGGATAAAAGTTCTAAACGAAAATTGAGAAGAGAAAGAATAGACGAAAGAAGTTACGTGTGCTAGAAGAAGATTGGAGAAGAATTAAATTTTTTTGTTAAATTAAAAAGATTGTATAAAAATGGTATATAAACTTTTAAATACATAGGACTGTAAAGCCAATTAGGCAATAAAGACTTTAAAACTAATATTTCGATATCATTTGTAAATAATCTTGTATAATTAACAAAACAACAAAATATCTATTAAGACATATAGGTACAACAAGAAAGTATAAAAATAATAAAAAGCAAGATTTTAGCAATAAAGGCAAAAAATTAAAAAAATAAAATTAAATGGTAGATAAGATTCGGATAAGTAAGAAAACAAGCAAAAAATTTTTGAATCCTAAAAATACATGTTATGGAACAAGGAAAATGTTAAATATTTGATGTCTAAACTAGATTGGTTTGTGTATCGTACTTGTGTTCCAATTTACATTTCATCCAATTTATTTACTTTGGCACAACGAAATGAAATCAAATAGAACGAAATATGGTGACGCCGGTACCTAATTAGATTCTCTCAGGAATATCGCGTTATCTAATAAACATAAAATTTCTATTTAAAAAACTATCTTGAAAAATTTGCTGGCGAGTTATTTTTTTCTGTCAACGTTTACGAGATAAATTATCTTTGGGGACGCATGAAGTAATTCATTCATTTCGCTATTTAACCGTAAAGCAGAAGATAACCAGACGCATAAATCTCAAACCATTAACATTACCTCCTCCTCTTCTCCCAAAACAAACTTGGTTATTTAACGATCGTCTTAATTAAAATTAAAATTCAACGTGCGAATTCCGTCTGATAAAGCTCTTAAATTCTCTAAAAACAAACTATTTTCATCTTCTTCGGTATTATGCAAAGTGCAGATGTGTCGTTCTTTGAGTGCAGGACTTTCCTCGCTCGTTAAGCAGATTCGGTAGTCGTAATTCTGCATTAGTTTTGGGGTAATGGTGCAAAGTGGTGTGAAATATATTGCACTAGTATCATAACTACAGCATGTCGCACTATTTTACAGTCTACGTGCAAAGAGATGTGCGACCAGCTTTATTCACACTGAATTTGAAAATTTAATTGCACTTGCACTCATCCGAAGCCTTAGGGATTTCGCATGCGTGCTCTCCATTTAAAAAGCCATTCGCATATAAAGAACGACTCATCACGAATACTACACCTTTTTTACCATTCTCTACCAAAGAGAATGGCGACAGCTAACGAGCATTCTTTACATGATTATGCGATTTTCTACTGCAACGAACGAAAGCACCACAAAAAACATGGGAAAAGCGCCGCTGTAAAGCGATTCACAACACACAGAAGCTCAAAATTTTACAAGAATTTGCGCCACAAAAATAAAAAATTGCGAGTTACAAGTATCAAAGTTCGTAGTAGAGTAACAGAAGCCCTAATTGTGTGTTTAAAAAACAAAGTAGTTATTTGCATTAGAATGCGGTAGGTAAAATTTACAGTGTGCACAATTAATTTCAGGTCTAAGCCGAAGACGAGAGTCAGATATAAGTCTAAGCACTGTAAATTACCTATTACACGACAATTGTATTAGATATTTTAGTCGAAGAAATTATTAAAAGTCAATATTTATTATCATAATTTATCATAATATTTATATCCGAAACAGTAGGGAAAAATTTATTTTATTTTGGTAACTCTACATTTTGACAGTACAAATTTTGACAACTGGTATTGTCAGAGGTCAAAGATAGTTATCATTCTTTATGTATTAATCTCTATATAATGTATTGCTTGTTATTATGTTTTAGAGTAAAAAGAGTTTATTTGAAAAAGTCATCAAGTTAACTATGATTTGTCAAAACTGTCATAAGAATACATGAGAGGTTTGACAAATCAAACTCAACTTGATGAAGTTTTCAATTGAACACTTGATATATTAATAAGATTAATATGCAATTCATAGACATATTAAACTAGTGAAGTTATAGCAAATCAAACAAATACATTTTTTCTACTTTACGTCGATAACAGAGTTCGATTAGGGTGCGGTAGTAGCCAATTCCGCACCCAAAGCGTGCGCCAAGTTCCAGTGGAATTTGCTGTTTTTGGATTGGTAACACTGGGTAACACGCTATCGCTGGAATAACGTCACGTTTATGTCAGGGTTGAGATTATAATAATTGTATTCGAATAAATTTTGTTGCACTTGATGACCACTAGTATTCCTCAACAAAGTGTTTTTGTATGTGTGTGTCGCAATTAACTTATAAAATATTTGAAAATGAGGCGGGCGGACAAGCGGTAGTAGAAAAGCGACAAACTTTAAAGGTTAGAACGAACAGGTTTAAAATAAAACTTGAAACTAAAATGAAACCTTTATTTGTCGATTTACAACATCTACAGCATTTGATCATTTACAAGTTATTTACTAGATGGGTGTATATCACTGCTTGATCTGAAATAACGACGAAAAGAGTCGCTGATAAACACAATTAGTGTGGTAATTTAGGAAAAATTTTACAAAGTTTTTGGAGATTTTCCTTACTGTGTTGATGCCAACTGGAGTATTCAATTAACAACTGATACGGTAGGTAAAAAAGAAACATTTGTGAGTTACTTACACAGAATTTTAGACAAATTTAAAAACATTTTAAAGTTTAATAACTTCATTGACACTTTAATGACATTTATTACCAACTATCTCGTATTAATGCAAAAGTCCCTAAAGATTAAGTAAATTAACTTTTTTACTTAAAAATCACATAAAACGCATAAAGTAGACAAAATAGTATAAAGAACTTGGTTTTTAAAGTCATTGTGGCACTTATTTTTTATAAAAACTCGCGCTCGCGCTCGTTTTATAAACTTAAATTCGTGCCACAAAGTTGACTTTTTAAAACGCGTTCTTTAATATACTATTTAAAAACTGGCTATCTTGTATACCTTTTTATTTGGTTTGCTATTTATACAGCTTTGGTGTTCTCTAACATGTATTTGTTGTTGCATATCCTCTATACAGTTTGTTATTTAAATTATTTCGTTTTTTATAATTATCTGCAGGCTATATCTTTCCATTTCATTTCTCTTATTTTTTCTCTTATCAAATCGATAGTATGTCTTTTTTAGCCACTAATATCTATTTATTATTTTTTAGTAAGTTTATTATCATATTTTGTTTTAAATTGTCTGCTCTATGTACTATTATCTTATATCATTTTTATTTTAACTGCTTTTTAATACCATTTATTTAAACCATTATTTTAACATTTTTTTCTACTAGTTTATGTCCGACACATATATATTCTTGTAGTATATTATTTTTTATCTTTTTACTAATGTCGTTGTTTTTTTTCTTTTTTTGTGTTAGAATGTATCTTTTATTTTATAGGAAAAGGTTGATCTGATAAATTAATGATGTCCATATATTTCTTGATAACTACTTCTAAAATAAAACAAAGAAAATTTTTCGTATGAACGAATCCACTGGTGTATAGCTTGTTTTTGGTTGTAGTGTTGTTTGGTAGGGTGGAATCAATAGGTCGTCGGCAGTCGCAGCTAACGGAATTAGAATATTACGAGTTTAAATCAGGCGTTGCAAGTTATGGATTTTCATTTCCTCTCTGTTGATCCGGTTTTTACTTTCCATGCTCTTCTCATGGGAAATTAACTGAATGCTAAAGTTGGTGCGCTAATAACGGCCCGAAACCCTTGATTTGTGCGATTACCAAAATCTTAAATAATTATTATTAATTCAGAAGCGAATGCTCAACTCCTAATTCCACGTTATACCTGAACTTTGATAACGTAAATTGTAATAGTTAGGGATTTATTGAAGTTGATTTATCGAGTAAGTGTTCATATGAACGCAACTATTCATAACTCTACCTAATACGACTGATATAAAATGCTTTAGTTTCTATTAATAACCAGGAGACGAGTTATTTGTGCTTTAGCTATTTATAGACGTTATCAATCAAATGGAGCTTGTGTACGACGCGATATTTAGCTCTCAGCTATACACTCCTGACTGATGAAATACCGTAGTTAGATTTTATGAATATAGGGCTGATATTGCAAACGCAAACTACAAACTAACTTCAAACACTACATAATTATATTTTATGTCACGTAGTAAACTAGAAAACGGCTCGAAGATATTTTTTTGTGGGAAACGTTAACACTATTATCACTAAACTCAATTTATTAAGTTAAATTTTAACAGTTATCATATAGTGCTTTTGTACTTTTTGACATTTCATATGTATTTTTTACGCAAAAGGCACAAATTTATCAAAGAAAAAACTACCAGAGAAGCAGATCGAGGATAATAAGTCAGACGATAGAGACTGTTAAAGATAATAGAAAAACAGTAAAAAGTGCAGCTAAAGACTTTAAGATTTAAGTATTAAAGTATTTTAAGACACAATCTTGATATAAACAAAGGTGTTGAACTAATTGCAAAACAAGGACAAAAAAGTGGAGGTGATAAATTTGCATTACCTGAACAAGACCAAAAGGACTTAGGAAAGGAACTGAAAGTAATAGAGAGGTGAGGATTTGGATTGAGTAAAGAAGAGGTTTTGGATGTTTCTCAGCGTTTTGTTTTTTTAAAAATTTAAAACCGTTTAAAGTTTAAAACCTAGGTTTAAAAACGGTGGATCTGACACTGAGTGGTTTATCAACTTTCGTAAACGCAATAACTTATACATAAAAACTTCAAGCTGTTTAGAGTGTCTGAATAAAACAAATCAGTCTATTTGTAATACACTTGACTGCAAAATTAACCAGACACTAAGTTTTTTGGAAAAATTTCATTGACGAAAATTTGAATCAAAATAATTTTAATTGAAAATGTGCAATGATGAACATTTAAATTGAAATTAAGATAATTTTGATTAATAATGTTCGAAAATAAACATTTATTTACAAATTAAACAAAAATTTGATTTCAAGTCACAAAACAAAGCAAAACAAAATTAAGAGAACTGCGAAAAAAATGGTTTCAGTAGCGAGTATTTCCTCGTCGCGCTTGAATTACAGCTCTCATTTGTCGAGGCATCCTTGCAATCAAGTCTGCGATCTCATCTTGGGCTATTAGCTCCCACTCATTCAGCAACGCATGTTTCAGCTCAACTGTTGTATGAAACTCGCCGTAGTTCTGCCTAATCCTTTTCCCCAGGTTGTCCTATATATGCTCAATGGGGTTTAGGTTAGGGCTCATGAGTGGCCACCTTAGGACCTGAATATTAACGTCGTGAAGGTACTGACGCGGAATCTAGGCTGTGTAAAGGCGCGCATTGTCGTGCATTAAGAGAAACTCTTCCCCTACAAATGGCGCAAAAGGAACCACTGCTCGTGTAAACACTCTCTAATGTACCAGTCAGCGGTAATGCTACCTCTCCGCACCGTTACAAGAGCTGTATGAGCCTCCAACAAAATCCCTCCCCATATCATTACACCTCCACTACCAAATGCTACTCTGGGCGCAAAGCAACACTGGGCATATTGTTTCCCTGAGCGTCTAAATACTCGTTGACGACGATCAGGTGGATACCTAGTGAAACACGACTCATCCGTAAAGAGAACGGAGCCCCATTCGTCCATATTCCAATCAACATGATTTCGCGCAAATTCCAATCGCTGTCTGCAGTGCGTTCAACTTAAGGCCAGTAGCAGGTGGATGTGATGTCAAATTGTTTTCCTTCAATCTTCTTGAAACATTATCAGGAGAAATCATGGTCCCATGAACATCGGCCAGTCTCCTGGCCAAAGCTGTAGCAAGAAGAGTCCGTTCTCGCAGCATTTGTAATTGAAGAAATCGGTCTTCCACTTCATTTGTTATTTGTTTTCTGCCTTGTCCAGGTTTTTGGAATAGGAACCAGTTGCTCTGAACCTTTGTATAGCATCGCATACCGTGCTTTTAGGACAGCCAATCACATTTGCAATAAATCGTATGCTGCGTCCATCATTACGTAAAGCAACAGCCTGGGCAACTTCTTTGAGACTCATTACAATATGAATCGCTTCTACAACAAATCTCTTTGCCAAAAAGCCAAATTAAACAAACCAGAACCAGCTATCGACACAAATTTGACAGACGCGTAAAACAAACAAAACCTTTCTGATTGGAAGCCGCCAAAGAAAATAGGTACAAAAAGTAAGCTGCGTGATTGGGGTTAATCCAAAAAACATGAATATTCTTTTTTTTAATTGTTTGTTATGTGTAGCCATATAAAATCAATGTAGAGAGCGTTTTCGCAAATTCACGAGACAAAAATAAAGTGTCCGGTTAATTTTGGGATTGAGTGTATATGGCTTTTATGACCTACCTGAGACTATAGTCAAAAAAATTCAGCTAGAACACAAACCAGAACCAATCTTTAATTGTGACGAATCTTGCGTGTACAATAACCCTAGAAAAATTTTTAAGGTTGTAGGAACTAGGAGTATACAAATGACTGCCAGCTGTAGACGAAAAAATACGTAAATTTTTATTTACTGCTTTGCATCTAAACAGAAGCTAACCTCATTGTATATTTTGAAAAAACAAAATATTTTAGACTCGTTGTTCAATTATGCTGATCAGGATGAAATACTATATTCTGCATTTAAAAAAAGAATGGATAAAGAAAGATATTTCTCACACTTGGTTTATTAATGTTTTTCTTTTTAATATGTATCTCGAAAGCAAGAACTGTACTTTTAGTTTTTGGCGGCTCTGTGGGGCTCATTCAAATGACACAAGAAAATAACTTGTACATTCTTAAGATACCTTCACATACATCGCATTACTTGCAGTCTCTAGATGTCTGCACATCTGAGCTTTTAAAGACTACATAGGATAAAAAACTTGTCCGTTGGCAGCGTGTTAATCTAAGATAAAGAATTTCGAAATCTAACTTTGTTAATATTTTTAACAAAGTTTCTAGAGATATTAGTTGACAAACAGATTTGCAGCTACAAGAATCTCTTCTATAAATCTAGTAATAACTAAAAAAAGCATTTTGCTTTAAACGATTAAAAAAAAGTATGAAGAATAAAAGAAGAAATAGTCATAAAAAAGAACAAAATATAAAACTGATGAAAGTGGAAGTCAAAAACATTTTTTAAAGTAAACAGGAAAGTGTTAATAATGAAAACGGTTTTACCCTTTAAACTGATAAGAACTGACCATCTACTTCAAGAAGTACAATGTTACTTCTTTTTAACTAACTCTTTTTAAAATATTTTTTTGTTTTTGTTCAAAGACAGAAATGTAATGGTAGAACCCCACTAACGAAAAGTAGAATAGTAAAAGTTTATGCAATAGAACAAAAATCATTTTGATAAAAAAATGTATATTTTGAGAAAATTCTCAAACATAATAAAGCAGCAAGAAAATAAAAAAGTAAGATTCTTAAAATCCTACCGAAGAAACCAAACTTTTGCTAGAATTGTCAAACTCTAAGGAACGTTCACTGCTATTTAACCATCATCAGATAAAGATGATGATAAGTCTTCCTACTTGAGAACAAGAGACAAAAATTTTGTCATCGTTTTTTATAGACTAAAGAAATATTCTAAGCAAATAATTGCACACGAAGATCTTCTTCTAAAAATAAAGTGTATGAAACAAATAAGAAAAATTGGGAATTAAAAGTGGCTATAAAAAGAAGATCTACTTTGATACAGTCAAAATGATATTTTATAAAAGAATTCTGTCTCCAATTACTGTCATCAACAGAAGTCAATTACAGTGTTCAAGGTATGAAAAAAAAAATGTCGGCTAGATAATAGACCATCATTATATGAATACTCACTTTTTGCAATAAAGCATTACCAAGTTTTTGTTTACATTAAATATAAGAACTTTGTATTTTTTCACAATAAATTTTTTATGGCTCTTCTATCTATTCACAGTGTTCAAATTTTTATAATTTTACAGTCGCTTCTGTAAATATTGTACTCTTTTGGTACAAGATAAGATACATATTATAGTAGACCTCAGTTATCCCAGAATGCAGCTTCAATAGAAAATAAGGAAAGTGGAACTCTTACGAATAGGGTAACTACATTGTAAAACTAAATAATTTTTTTAAACCAAATTTTTTGTTTTTTGTTTAAAGTAATATATTTTACTTGAAGTATACTACATTAGTTAACAATTGTTACTGTAAAAACATTTAACTGTAAAAAATGTTAAATTTATGATAAAAATAAAGTTACTAAGACCCAGTTAAACAACTTTTCTTTATAATTTTTTAAATTTTATTTAACACTTTTAATTTTAAAGTTTTTACAAAAAAATATCATTTTTTACTTAGTGTAAAAGTCACTTTTTGTGCTCGACGGTAAATGTTCCGATTTGTCACAAAAGTCACACTTTTACTCCTAATAAAACATCTGCTATTGCGATTCCCGATTTTTGTTTTAATTTAAATTTTCTCTTTGTGAGTTAAACTAAATTGGCTTGATAACGCTCTTATGCTACTCTACTGTCACCTAGAGATAAACTCGATTTTAATTATCCAATAGGTAAGAAAACAACAAAACTCTTGAGCCAACGCTGAAGCGATTTATTTGAAACATGAAAGGCAAGCTTCAAGACTTGATGTATGGCACAAAGTGCTAACTACCAGTATAACGTAATTAAAGATAGCGTCAGAGCTTGGAAAAGGTATCCATTTTTGTTTTTCGCTCCAGAAGCTCCAAAAATAATCGGAATAATATTCCTGGCATCTGGAGCGCCTACTTGGAAAATTGAATTTTTCCATTGACCTCCTGTATACCTACTAACTTATGATGTGTAATATCCAGACTCGATATCGAAATTCTTATCTCTTCATAGCAGGATATTGCAATGTATCGCTTAGTGAGGAATGATTGAATGATATGCTGGACTTTCTGTCCGTTCTTGCGTTCCACGTCTGATAATTGCATTTGTTTGTTGGAAAAATCGAATTAAAACTTTTACGTTTCTGACAGCGGTATCACACACAGTCCGACATGTTACGAACATTTTGATTCGTATAAAATAAAAGCAATGTCATTAATAATCCTGAAACTGAAAAAACGTTTCCAATTTTTTCAGTTATTTAAATCAGCTTGTAGTAGATTAAAACACGGAAAACTACTTGCAGATTTACATAGAATGCAATGCGATATTTTTAATTGTTGATTAAAATTGTAGAAATCAGAAAATGGCAATTTGAATGCATAATTGGCCCTAATTAATTAGTCAGTCGAAATGGATGTGTACAGTTCGTTTCAGATGTGCGTGTAGATTATTCGTAAACTCGTTTAGTAACGATCGTTTAAATACATTCGAACTGATGAATTTATATCTGTTAAGGTTTACCGGGGTTTAGTGATTTGGTGATGTTAGTGTGCACGAGAATTCAGCATAATAGCCGCTCATTAATTACTCTGGTTAGAACGCCCATTACATCCAGACGTGTTTTTTGAGATATTTTGAAGTTCGGTGGCCTCTTTACACAATCAGATTAAGCCAATCAATAGATGACATTATATAAAGTGGGAGACTGACCGACTAGTCAGTCAGTCAGGCATTCAGATAGTGTGAACCAGACAAGTCATATAGTGAAGTGCAAACAGCGACAGTAGATGAAATAACAAAGAACTTTGTAGTAGTTATACATTTACTGTGGTTAATTAAGTTAATTATGATTGTCGTGTAATTATTAGTACTAGAAAATAAATTTTAGGTTTTGAAATACAGACCGCAAGTTTAAATTACCCAAAATTTTAACAATGTTATTCACAAAACTGAACAAACTATAGACAACAAAAAGAAGAATTTTACTCTCAAAAAACACCTACTTTTGTTCATTACAAAAAAACATTTTGATTAAAGAAGCTTTGATTGAATTGTTTACTTCACAGTTGAGTTGTTTATAATAAAAAAAAGAATTTGGAAGGAAAATTCTTTAAATAAATAAAAGTTTAACAAAAAGTGGAAAAACTTTACTTCAACCCAAAGATAGGTTGTTTAAAATTTGTATTATAATAACAAACTACTAAACAATATTAATATATTATTTTTTGTTGTAATCAACTCTCTACATTTTTAATTTTCGTTTTATTGTAATTAAATTAAATAAAATAATTTTGTGTAAAACCTGTATAAAATTGTGAAAGGTTTTATTAAATTTAGTGATGAGATAAACATCCTTAAAGGGTAGCACTTTAATAGAAACTGCTTCGGAATCAGGTCTGACACAATTGATTCATGAACATTTACCAAATCCCAATGTATATTCAGCAAACTGTCAAACTGTATCACAAATGTAATTTGTTTTGCAACTCCGAAATTGACTTTGTGAAGCGAAATATTGCTAAACTATATTCTTTTGAGAGAACGAATCTAAATTTGTTTCTTCCCCACATATAAAACAAAGCTCTGAACTTTCCGACCAATTCAGAAACATGATACAAGCAAATATTCAATATCGTCGATATTGTGTGCACCTTTTAGGTAGTTCATATGTCCGGAGAAAAAAAAATGTTGCGAAATGAAAACGTTGTAAACATTTTAATAACCGGCGGGTCTATCAGGATCCTGCAATGGGCATAGAAAGTTCGACAGAGACTTCATAAAAGGAAGTATATTTGAGGCAGTCCATGATCCCCGTTCATTGCCTGGGGACCTTAAACATTTCACCCTTGTATCTCGTTTCTTTCTTTACTTCCAATCGTAGTCAGTATATTTACGTATTGGGGAAAGTGTCTCCCTATATGTTTTTTGCTAACTTTGGAATACTATCCGTCGAGATCTATCTCATTTCGGATAAAGGAATCGAAAGTCAATAGATAGCTCCAACCCTCTACGAAATGGGAAAAGCGACCCGAAAAATGGCTTAATTGGAACAGCGATTTAAGCGTTTTTCGGCCGCCATCTAAATAAAAAATAAATCGATTCCCTGAGGCAATTTTAACAGAAAAACTTTAATATTTTTTCCTTCGGCTCTGTATCAAAACAAACTTAGTTTTATTATAATCCCCAATATCATTTTCCGAGTGGCGTTTAAATCTTGAAGCCCGGAAATATTCACGTTTAACCTCCAAACAACTCTGGTCGAATTTCAATAGGGACCGGTTCGAATATAAAACAGGCAAAATATCCATCGACCGAGTGGTGTAGTAAAAATACGCAATTTTGCGGCCGGCCCATACGACTTTCGGCCAGTTTATGATATCTGAAATTTCTCCCTCTGCACTTCATGACGGTACTTTATGGAACGTCACACCCGCGTTTTTATAGCTTTTCTATTTTGTTTGCCTTATTTTCCGATAGAAACTTAACAGGCAAGCTTTTTAACGGCCGGAATCTCTCATGTGTATAAAGAAAAGATTTGGAAATTGGGAAAATTTATTGCCAACACATTTTTTACATACACACAAAAACACGAGCTCAGATACCGCTGACCCGAAACAATTTCAATTAAAATTCCCGACTGAAACTGACACAAGATGCTAAATGTAAACACACATTTTTTAAATAGATTTTAACAAACATGAAAGAAAATAAAATATCAAAGCACACAATTTAACAAACACAGAGAAATACACATAAAAAAATCAAAAAGTGTCTTATAATCAGTTTTATAAGAGAAAAAGAGTAAGAACAACAAAATGCCTTATACAGAGTGGCCCACTGAAAAGGTCTCACTTAGATTTGTTTTTGTTGTTTACTTAAAAAAGAGTATAATAACTGCAGTAAAAACACAATAAAAAACCACTTTTGTTGTCTTAGTGCCAACCTCCTCGTAAATCAATTTAGCTGGTTTTAAAAACTTTGATGTTTATTGTTGAATATATTCTGTAAATTCGTTGTACTAATAAAACAAAGCGATACAAAAAATTACTGCAAAAAATAAGAACTTAAAGATACAACTATTTTAAAAAAAATTGTTTAAATTTTTTTAATGAGTGTTTGGTAGGCGTCTATTTTATATCTTAAAACGGTTTTGCAAACTTTTAGTTTCATTTACGAATTAAGATAAAAGTCTCAAAAAAAAACTGTTTTAGGCCTCCGTCCAGAAACACTAAATTTTTAGTCGTATAAATCGTCCGAAAAGTGAGTTTGCGTTTGTCACTATTTTGCACTGTCTAGACATTGAAAGTAAAATCTAGAGATTTTCTGTTTTTAAATTGTAATTATTTCAATACCTGTTATATAATTTTTCAGGCAGCAAATTTTCAAATTCCTTTCTGGCTGCGTTTTTTATATGTTCTGGGTTATTATCGTCTTCCATTTTCTGATTTATTGGAAGAAGTTCTATTTATTTTAGCATACAAGCACAATTTGACAGAATTTATAATTGTTTATTGTCAATAATATTTTAAATTTAAAATTTAGTTATCATGATAATGCTACCAACCTCAGAAAAACAAATACACTAGCGCCAAAAATTTTTACAATAAAAATGTTTTGTTTTAACTTAGGCAACTTTTCAGCCTAAATACGTTGTTTATCACGCTGTAACGAAGCGTTCTAAGAATTCAGTAAACAAAAGAAGATAACGCCCAGCAGCTGATTCGGACCGCGTGACCGCGACGTTATACGTATACGTCAGGGCAGTAGTGGTGGTGTAATTCCTACCACACCGAGAACCACCACCAACGCTTCGCTACGATACTCCTCTCATACCCCTCACCAACAGACGAAGGCTATATATTGCGCCTACCGCCACCGATAGTTGCATACTTGCAGGAGCATCAACCTTGTAAGTAGCCACCCCCAGACCCGTCCACCCCTGAGCATTAACCTAGGGGCTTCCTCTCCGATACCGCTACCCAAGGAGCATTAACCCGTTGGTAGAGTCCTCTCCGAAACCGCTACCCACGGATTATCAACCTGTGGGTGAATCCTACCTCCCCTCCATTACAAGTGCGAGCCACCGAAGCCGACACGTCAAGGACGAGGAACCGAGGGCGAGGAGCCGACGACGAGGAGTCGAGGACGAGGGATATATATTATTAGAAAATTCATTTTAATTTAAGAATTATTATTTTATTTTCATTATTTGTACATAGTTATTATTTTAAATAAACCCCATCAAAACCGCTCTTCTCTCTCTCTACGATACCCAGAACCCGACACGGAAACAACCGTTACAACGCAACCAGAAATTTCTTCGCGAGTATTGGCACTTGTGGGCCTCGGCTTTGCCTCAGCTCACAATCTGTGCTCATACTTGCAAAACGACAATTTCTGGCCTTGTAATAAAAATATGCATTGTATAGACTTTAGATTGCATTCTCCATAAGATGAATACAGATTCTTTCCCCCTTAGAGATGCAAGAAAATAGAATTCCCCACTCTTCTTTAAAACTAGTGCGCATCTTTCACTCGCGGTTCATAAGATTCTGAACCTTCTCTACCTAGATTTGTTTAATAAGGATGACTGATAATGTTACTTTATTCGCTCAAGATCTACAAGCAGAATAACCATTTGATAGATTTGTAATAGTATAAGAAACTTAGATTCGGTACTATGACCATAGTTGTTATATTAGTTTTGTCATTCGGAGGTTTAGTGTTACCAAATGGACACGCAGGATTTAGGAAAAGAGGGAAGCTATAGCATATGTATTCTAAGACATCTTGCTGAGAAAAAAAAAGAGAAAAATGAAGACACTATGTCTGCATTGTCTTTGAATTGTGTGCTAGAGGTTGGATTTGCGTTTTTTCTAATAAGACAGCCATTAGTCAACAATTGTTTTGTTTTGTTAGTAATGTGTTGTTTGTACGGCAATAAAGCGGCACACGTTGTAAATGCTAAGAACTAAAAAGAGTAATTAATTCAAAAACACTTTGTACAAGCAAAAAACAATAAAACTCTCTCTGATTGGCTTTGATCACTAATCACAGTTACATATAATCCTTACTTTTGTTATAATTTGAACAAGCCTCAAGTTGCTGTTTCGCTGTGAAACACAAAAATTTTGCTTACTGATACATTTCTATGAGAGCCTGATTGTACCGAAGTTAAATAGCCCTGACTAACCCCATTTTCAGAACTTAACTCACATTTTTGTTTCAGTGGTCGTGACTCAAGACATTGAAGCTGTCGAAGGCAAAAGTGTTAGTTTACCTTGTGATGTGACCCCACCCAACAATCATGACAAAGTATACATGGTGTTCTGGTTCCAGCACGGTTCAGGGTACCCCATTTATAGGTAAGTCAAAAAAAATGTAATTTGCACGCACCGGTCGTAAATGTGTGATATACGAGAAGGATTTGTAAAAATAAATGAATTAGCTGGTTTTATGTCAAAGTTTAATTAGAAAAAGAGGTGTAAAAAATAGAATTATTCCAATATTTTTATTGTATGTATTACGTTTGTTTGTAGATAAATCAACTGTAGATAGCTATCTAAATAATTATAATAGCGGTTGATGAAGAGATTTTATTCATATTGTAGTAGATCGTTTGACAAAGTGATGTCACATTATTACGGTCATTGATGTCATGTAATTTTCGAATTTCTATTTGATAGCAACTGCATTCAAATTACTATTATAGGTATTGATTGCGTGGCGTTTTATCCACAAAATAATTTTTGAATTTTCAAGTGAATCATTCGTGAAGTATGTGTAAATGAGCACTGAGAATTTTGTCTATTTGCGCTTGCAATTCCGCCTCGTTTATGAGAAAGTCGATTTGCGCAAATATTTGCTTACATACAAAGTCGAGTCTATTAACAAGAACGCCACATAAAAGCACAGGTGAAATAAATCAGTTCGTAACAAAGTGGCAACATTATTCAATTCTCGTTACTCGTCAGTTATGATAACAGTAACTGGGTGGTTTATGCATCTAACCGCGTTTGTTATTATCTTTTATTAAGACAAATGTGTTTCATAAAAAAGTTACGGCCAATTAAAATTCAGCTCGACACATATTGCTTCGATAACAATATACCGTTAAACTAAAGTCGGCACGAACAACCCTCGAAATTAAACTATCAAGTCTTGTTAAGTATTTTTTTTGAGAGTATTTGCGTTTTATTGTGTACTTCCTCCAGAGTACCTCCACAAATTACTTAATGACGACTTTTGTAACTGTAAAAGATTTTTTAATGTAGGTAAAAACGAGTTTTATTTGGTGAAAGCAACTTGGTTGATTCTCCAGAGATTTGAGTTACCAACAGAGGCTATTTAGTTATCGGCGATTTTGATATATTAGTTTGCCCTTTAAAGGTCAATGTATGCACTATTTAACAATTTTTCCGAAGACCGATACACTTGCCCACTGCACTTTTTGCCTTTTTAAAATAATAAATTTAGAAGTTGTAGTGCAAGCGAACTGTAACACGCAAGTAAAAAAGTAGTTTAGATGGGTTCTGAAATTGTAATTTTAGACACATCTTTACCTTAAAATTAACTTGAAAAAATTAACTTAACTTAAAATTAACTCTTCTCAAAAAAATTTTAGAGTAATTAAACGTTAAAAAAAAATAAAATACGACACTAGCGATACAATTTTTAGTTTATAAAAGTGATAGAATTAAACTTTAGTCTTTTAGTGCATTAATTAAAAATATTTTACATTTATAATTAAAGTTAATTAAAGTTTAATGAAAATATAATTACGGTTATAAACTGATGAAAATATAAAAATCATATTTAGTAGGTAAAAACAACAACCGTGGAGCGGTTTACTAAAATTTTAATCATAATAGAAATAGCTATTTTTTGCAGATTTTATTCTTAAAATTTAAAAAATACCTAAAAACCTAGTATAAATAAAATTAGGTTTTTTCTGGCTACTCTTATCTTAATTTAAAAATATGTGCAGCTGTAAGGACTTTTTCTAAAACCGACAAAAGCATTCTAGAAACAAAAGAATGAAAAATACGTAAAAACTTATTCAAATTTACACCAAGGAATATATTTTTGGCGTAAAATTACACGCAGCAGTTTTGATATAATGATAAATACCATTTTTAACGCTACTTTATTAAGGTAGTTTGCTTTCCAATTTTGAAAAAATTACAACAAAAAAATATTTATAAAAACCTGAATTTGAAATATATAGATGACGGTTAATAGCTCCGTCTTTTTCGTCTCGATCTAACAGTAGTACTTAATGGTTATTCAGCAGAGAGATAAAAGTCAGGTTTATAAGTAACACAGTACATTTCAAATTTTGCGCCTTGAATCCGGTGTTAAAACAAAAGGTATAGTTAAGCAAAGATAATAGCAAATTTTTACATAAATTGTGAATTTAACAACAATACAAGTTAAGGAATCATTGTATCTTGGCGTTCTTTAAAACATTTCGTTTTAAAAAGACAAAACCAATAATAAATTACATGAACACTGCATTTCATTACAACTAACCCGCCTACTGAGAATCTTTTTTGTTAAATTTAAAACTTAAATTTTAATTTTTTTATAATTGTTGCTTTTCTCTGATAAAAAAACGAAACTAAAGTTATAACTAAAAATCAACTAAGTTTTAGTCGCTTACAAAGCTGGGAACAACCGAGAAGAACCAGAAGAATTTATATCAACATTACAACGTCTCATTTAATGTGACAACACACAAGAAACAAAGGCGTTTAAAATACATGGAAAGTGTGTCTCAGATTTTTGAAAAAAAAGTATAAATTACTACAAATATTTGGCAACAATTTTGCGCCTAAAATTTGACAGAAAACGTTTCAATGCAATGGGATGTTAAATTAAGAATCTTCTGAAGCGCACAGCTGCCAGAACAATAACACTATAAATTATACCTTATACTAGTATTCAAGAAAATTCTAAAACTTTAAGATTTTTCGGTTTCGTAAAGAGTATCATAGATGAAATTATATCAGTAATCGGGCGAATTTTAACGTTGTTAACCTTTTGGACTACCTAAAAACGTAAAAAAATAAAATCTGGGGTAAAAAATAATTACAGCAATACAAAATTAAAAATAAATGTATCTAGACAACCAGCAATGTAGCTCCAATTTTTTGTATAGTAACCAACGGTTACAAAATGCTTCTCAATTGTAATAAATTTTTCAATTCTGTTTTGTTATTTTTAATCTTCAAAAATAGCTTACAAAAAATAAATTTTTTAACCTCACTTCTAAATTTAGTTGAACTTTAAGAAATATATTCTCTTGTTTTATGCTATAGTTAGATTACTCTACTTTTAACATTCTGTTACAAATATTTATGTTATTTAAGTTTTCTAAGAGAAAAAATATGACGTAAAGGGGTTATTGATGGAAAAATCAATCACGTAATATGATTGGTGTCCCTCGAGTATAAATATTATATTATTTAGTTCACTTGCGTGCTGAATTCATGCGTTTATTTGCTATTACGGTAATAGCATAAATATTAGATTGACTTTCAAGTGCATAGAAAAATTTATCAATAGATTTTTTAGTGCTAAAAACTGTTTTAATTATACAAAAACTCATTTTAGGTCAATTTAAATTGTGGCGTTTTATAACGACAGTTTTTGATTGAAAATAAAAATTTTAAAACATTTTCTGTTTTACCAATTTATGAATAATATTATTTGAAAGCTGTCAAGCTAAAAACCAGTTAATAAATAAATGTTTAATTTAAAAATACGTTATTTTAACTACAGAATAGTATCATTGTAAAATAGAAGCTCACGTTATAATACGGGGTGTCTATTTAAAATTGCTATTTTTGAAAGTTTAAAAAAATAGTGTTAAAAATGTGTCAAAAAGTCTATATTACTGTATAAGTATTATCCAGCTCTTTTTAAATAGAGCTTTAAATAGTCACTCGTTATAATGAGATATGTCTCCTTGTTTATTTTTGGTAGTATATGGTAAGATTTTGTTTAGAAATTTGTCATTTCATGGTTGGAATCAGGCTCGCGATCTCCCCCAACTATCAATGGGTCGTTTTGCATTATCAGGTAAATCTCGCGTCTTCAATTTCCGCTTTTATTTATGAATTTTCCGGCGAAATGTCGTCTCGGGTTGTCGTGCATGTATGAGTTTAATCGCGGTAGCACGCTAAGCAATTTCCACGTGTCTATTTGGTTGTATTATGAAATCGCGTAGCGTGTAATGGTCTAGAGATGATACCCGTACCTATTTCAACAAAACACGTAGACGATCGTCGGTACCAAGTAAGTGTTTATAGGTCTCTGAGGGACAGAAATACACGCTCTTATATCAAACAGATACGCTATTATCTTTAGCCGTATTATAGACCCGAAGTGAGCAAAAAGAAGAGCGCGTTTTACATGCACTAGCCAGTTTTACCCTTATTCAAGAGTTTTATTTATTTATTAGAAAAAAACTGACTTATACCGGTAACAGAAGGCAAAAAACAAATCTGCTTGACGACAAATCGGTCGGTGTTTTACCCTAAAATTGTCGTTATCTATTATTACACTCATCACAACCACGGAATCAACTAAAACGTTCTAAAAGCAAATTTAAACCTTTCAATCGGCTGCAAAAATTTTCTAGAATAGTACCTGTGTAAGGTAACATATGACCCCACTAAGTTTGACTCAAAAATATAAAATACGGTATTTTTAGTCTAAGTCGTCATCGCTTTCAGCATCTGATATTTTAAGATTTACTATAAATGGGGTAATACTTTGAAATAAGATGTTGCCCATATAAATGCGCCAGCCTTCTTCAATTAACGTCTCGACATGGTTAACACAATAAGATATTTTAGACGTACAGTTTGATAAACGTTGCTAACACAGTTTTTGATATCGAAACAAACAGTTGAATTCTTAATAAATTTATTATAATAAGTCTTGCAATAAGTCCAAATCATTTCAAAAAGCTACATCTGTAACCAACGTGAAAGACGGTAAAGCGATTTCTCTTACTTTTTACTTTTACATTTTTTATTTTTTTGGCATTTTTCTTTACCCATTTTCGAAAATCAGAACAGTTTTGTATACTCAAGTTTTATCCAAAAATATAAAATTAACATCTTTCTCAAAGTATTTTAATTAAAGGCGGGGATGCCGTCTCAAAAATTTAATTTTTTCTGTTAATATATGATTTCTCTTTATCAAGATTTTTCGATTGTTGACTTTTTTGTAAGTGAAATCTATGTCTCGAACTATTGCATATAATAAACTCCGCGAACCAGTAAATTCAAATTTCGTTTTTCCAAAATACAACAATTTTTTTTCCAAAATACAACAATTTATTTATTCCAAAATGTTTTTTAGTTTTTAATTTTTTAAAAATTGGGTTTTGATTTTTTCTCTTAAATAAAAATTATTTATCCACAATTACCTTATAATTGAAGTTTTATCTACACTTATGAACCATATAAAGTAACGCTATACTCACTAGTGAAATAATGAAAAAATACAATCTTAAATCAATGGCATTCTATTTATTATTAATACTGACATTAACATTTAACATTAATAGACATTTTGTTTTTTGTTTGATCATATTTCACTTCGTTTCCATTAATAAGAAGCTTGTAGTTGTTATCGGTTCCAGAACGAATAGTAGTTGTAGGAACAATGAACGTCTCCTCTAGTAAGAAACGACTAGTACAAAGAGAACCTTGAGTTTTCCTTGCTATATCAAGCCTATTAGAAACCGAATCTTCGATATAAGTTTCTGCTATGGCGGAGCTCATACCACCATGTCGTTTAATTGTTGTGAGATTAGTACCTCTATTGGCAAGTAAAGTTGTTGAAGTGCGCTTCATACAATGGCCGGTATAAGCTTCTGCGTTCGCCAGATTCAAAAACGAAGCAACTTTAGAAGAAACTTTCGATAAAGTGTCAATCCCAACAGGTTGCTATGCACATTTTTGATTAGCGTATTCTAAAAAAAAACTCTCGATGGATAAAATTTTTCGGACGTAAGGACATGTATTTCCTACATTTCTCCACACTGTTGATAGAGAATCCTTCTTCTATAATTGTGAATTTTCGTAAAACGCCCGTCTTGGTATCTGGTATCAAAACAATCAGGTATTGGCCGTGTCTTCTGTATCACTGAATTTCAAATTTGTGAGCTCATGGCATCGACAGCCACCAGACACCCTCATTATTAATGCAACTTAAAATATTTCAAAATTTATTATCTACAATGTCTATGTAATGACAGAGATTACCTTGATTATCAAATATTCTTTATCGCAAGCTCTTGTCAAAAACTCTTCCACGTGTGCTCTTTCTAATACTGCAGCTTTCTTCGGTCTGTATTCTCTTGACTGATTCTTCCGATAGGCCATGAGCTTGCTATATTTTCTAATGTGTATGTTTTTATAGACATAGCGGTTTTCAGCATAGAGAACTTCGACCACATGGATGAAATTGCTCACCTCTTCTTCAAATTTAAGAAATACAATAGCAGAACTTCTTCATAATTTATTGTCATTACCTTCGATTTTTCTTTCCATTTATTAAACTCTGAAAATACTTTTTCATAATGTTGGCTGGACTTCGCAGGCAATAACTAGCGAGTCGCTTCTTCAGCTTTATCAAGAATTGTCTCAGGACAATTGACATCCGCTGCACTGTCAGAGTGTAATGTCAAATTATTTTTTGATAACATGAGATGAAATCTTGGCGATTCTGATTTTAAATCGCTGTAATTGTAGATGAAACGTTATATTGAATTCGTGTTTTATCCACTTAAGAATATTAAACGCTCAACTGCGTCTGGCGCTTAAACATTCCTGCATGGATAAAACGCTGCCTAAAACACTTATGCAATAAATAACTATAAACCATTTTCCCCTCTTTTTTCTACCGGTCTAAACGTCTTGCAAATTTTTTTTATTGCAATACATGTTGTAAATAACAGTTTTCAAAACCGAAGTATTATTTCAAAATTAATAAAAACTTTTTTTGATATACTACATCAAATATTCTGTAAAACCGATTCTGTAGTTCTTGTTTGGAAATATCTGGTTTCAATTTAATGAACTCTCTTTACACCTAATTTTCGTTTGTTTTAATTTCGCATTTAATAAATTGCGCTTTTTTCTCGGATTCATGACTAATATCAAAAACATTGATTTACAAATTGTCAATATAACAGGTAAGCAAAACGTTAAGCGACTAAATTCACTATTATTTCAAAAATGTTATTGCCAACTTTACAACAATTTAACAGGTATTATAGAAAAAGATTTATACTTTAACATTTTTTATATCGACAAGTTGATTTATTTAATTACGATTTATTTAGAAACGATTTCCTGTTGGTTACTTTTAAATCATCGCCATTCTTCAGAAAGCTAATATCAAAACGCAAACTTTTTAGAATCACAATTCTCGGATACTTACCAATTTATATCTCAAATATTGTCGCTTATTTACGAAACACTTTCTAAATGCACCCTAAAGAGCAAGTGTATTTTTTGACATTTGTGTGAATTGTCATCAAGTTTTACGATCGACGGAAAATGTTGTAACCAATTTTTTCCAATAATATTAAATTAAAATATCTGAAATAAGATTTCTTTTTTGTTTTAATATAGAGAGTCTGTAGAGTTGTGAAACTATTAAAATTGCAAACTTTACCGCCAGTTGTGATAAACAGAAAAACTCTGCCTAATGCAAAAGTTCTGGCACGATTTCATACCGAAAGTAAGTAGGCGTATCGCAGTCTGATTTATATTTATTTTAGTTTTAATGGCAAAAGTCTTAGGCTAACTTCCAAAAACTTCATGAGAAAACAAAGCTGCGTTATTCTTTTGTATGAGTTTTGTTTTAAAATGCACGTATAAAGTGAAAAATATTTGATTTGAAGATACCACAAGTGTGAAAATTGAATTCTCTTGAAAAATCTTTTATAAAGTGTTGAATTTGAAATATAATCTCCCAAACTGTCTCGGTATTATTCATCAAGTTGTCTCTTGCAAATTTGCATGCTAAACAATGATAAAATTGCAAATTTGGAAATACTGAGCGTGCAATTTTCTTAAACATATTTTATTAAAAGCGAGTGTTTGTGTTGGGTTTTCCTGAATCCAATTACGAAATAGCCAAGTGAAACAAATCTGGATTTTTCAAGTAGTCGTCTCTCGTCTGATATTATTTACGTTTTCGCATGAATTCTGGAGATTCCTCAACTGCACACAACTGTCACTGCAGGAATTTTTCAGTTGGTATTTCATTTCACGTAATAGAAGCCCAAAATAAACGAAATCGCCCTATTGTTGCCGTAAAATGTATGTCCAGACGTGATTAAACGAATCAATTCCTGAGTGAAAACTCGTTACGAGCTCATTAAGCTGCAGCTTTAGCCAGTCTTTGTTGTGTCGGAGGGCAAAGCACAAGTTGTAATTCTGGAGGGCTTTCAGCAGCTCACGTCGCGTTTTCAAGAAAGCACAGTGACTTCATATGCGGCAGAATTTCACTCTATTTCCGGTTAGTTCCGCGCTGCCGCAAACCGGGGGGGATGATTCTAAACCGTGTACGCAGTTGCTTTTACTGTACGTATTGTCTGAAAAATGGAATTCTGCTGAAAGGAAGTTTCACGAAATACGCGACTTTGAGACGGGATTAAACCTATCGCAAATTGGAATGCTGTATTCAGCCACGAGTGGAAAACTAGGAGCAATAATGGAAAAAGGAAATAATGGCGAATGGAAATGATGTCACTTACACGAACGCTTATATGCAAGAATTGCTCCGGGGCCCTCTGACACTTGATAAAAATCATGGCCCGTATTTGTAACAAATATACAATAAAAACGTTTTTTCGCAGGAATAAACGGAAAATAATGGGGCCATTATGTGGAACAAAAATGTTTTCTGTTGATATTTTGGGAATAAACTGAATTGCTTTTCTCATCGGAACAAATTTTAATAAAGAATCTACTTGAAAAATGTTGTTTACAAAAACTAGGAAAATATGAAACAGACCAAATTATATTAAATAAGGCTGACCTGAAAATTAATTAAAATGATCTGAAAAGAAAATGGTTGATGCTAATGCAATAAATATTTGTTTAGCTATAATTAATTGAAATTTCTCAAGACAAAAAAGTAAGAGATTAATTAAAGTCGACAAACATTATTTTGTGTTTGCAGAAAGCGCAGCCAGGAAATTTCACAATTTCCATCTTGGAAGCAAAATATTTTAATGAAACCGTAATCATTATTCACTTAGAAGATAAAAATAACAATGGCGGGCAAAACTCTATTTTAATTAAAACCACATCACCACGTCAAACAGTTTTTTACTTATGCAATAAATTTCATTGCTTGATAAAAAATCGTATTGCTTAAAGGGTGCTTTTTCAGGGATTATGGATTAATAATATTTTTTATTCACTGCCAATGAAGCTATCTCTGTGTGCTTCAATTTTAAAAGAGAGAAAGTTGCACTCCGAAAACGGACTGAAATAAAAGCCAATGTTAACCCAGCTGCTTTTTCTCACCAGTAATGCTAATGTTTTCGCAACCCCTTTAGCGATATTTTAAGCTTTACTGGATAATATTAAAAGTTTATATAACATTTATATTCTTCCTAAAGTAGATTTTAACACCTGATTTAAAGCAATTTTATTCTTATACAAATCAAACGAGACACAGATTTTACTCTTGAAACTACTCATTTAACAGCAAGCTTATAGCAAAAATATAAATAAATAGGATATTAAAAATAGAAATGACTACTAAAAACTAGTAGTTTTTTTTTCTAACTAATTCTATAAATAGTTATTTGTTTAATTAACCAATAAAACATATGATTTAATTTAACATATAAACATAATAAACATAAGGACATTTTGTGGATTTTAATTGGCAAAAATAAAAATGTAGCATTTATTGACGATTATTAAAATTCTAGTGGCAACGCTTGTTAACTTTAACTGATATAGCTGCTTCAGAAATCTAAGATCTCTGACTTCTATATATCTCTGATTAGTAAAATTTGCAAAAATATCTTACCACTGAAGATCACCTTACAATTAGAATCATTATTTAGTTTATTGCGAGTTTTAGAAGTCAGAAATCTTAGATTTTCGAGACACCTATACTAATGTATTTTAAAGAGGGTAATATCTAGGAAAATTTGATTATAATTATAAATATATTTTTACATTTTAAAAATTTTTAGAAATAATTAAAAAAACTGAGTGGGCAATTGAATACAGTTCAAAAGAGGCTTTAGAGCGCTTGCTTTTTCTACCTGAAAGCTTACACTACTTTAAAATGAGCTCAAAATTCTTCAAGAAAAGGTACAAACAAAGCGAAAGTTTACAACAATCAATATTTTGTTTTTAAAGTTTTAGTAGCAGAGTTATTAAAAACAACAAAAATTGGTAAACTTACTTTCAAAATTATACAAACGCAAAAAACGATTCGAATTAAAAGTCTTATGAAGCTCTCAGTTTTTAAAACGATAAACGCTTGTTCTTGTTGTTGCATCAACTACGTACAGTAAAATTAAAACATATAAAGCAGAGAAACAGAGATACAAAAAAAACGAAAGAAATATACAATACACGATTGACTAAGTTTTTAAATACTAATAGGTTCTATCATATTAAAGCTACAGCTGACTAACTAGCTGACTAGACTAACGGGCGTGTAATGAAATTCGGCTTTAAAGTTATGCTTTTGACTCATTTCTGGTTCAAATATGGTTTTGTTTATAAACAGAAATACAAAAAAAATAGATATTAATAAGTACACTAATAAATGGCCAACACCAAGATAACATAACGATCTAATTAGGTTTTACTGATGAAACACATTTGATATTTGTGTTATTAATGTTTACATGTTATATAACATTATGTTTATTAATGTTATATGTTCTAAAACACACATAAACAAATTGAAATATTTAATGCTGACTCTGTTTAGACCGGTAATTCTAGCACGCGTTAAAATCGGACCAGTTTGACAGAATGCTTTTTTTTAGCCTTTTCTATTTTGAAAAATAGATGGTTGATTGAATTGACACACGTGCAAATTTTACGACCGAGCACAAAAACCAGTACCAAAAGCCTATTATCGGCTTTCACCAACAATACTAATACTCTAGCAAATTCTTGATTGCAGATAAACATATACGTTAGATGTTACTATGTTACGACGGAAACAAAAGCTTGGGTGTTGTTGTATTAGTTCCAAGGTTCTTTATGGTATTATTTGCAAAAAATGGCTAATTACGATACTTAGAGTTAAAGTTTGAATGAGACAGTATAGTCAAAAAGACATTTATTTGTGGCTACTTGTACTGTGAAGTTCGCTTAGAGAGCAATACATGGTTACTGGACTCAGTCAGCCAATACAACAAAATATTTAACAGCATCTTGTTATGATATAGACACAATTATTTAATAAAGTTTTGAGTGAAAAAAGCCTAACCTTGCTTGAAACGTTGGTAAAAACACAGTGTAAAAATGAATCAGTATGAACAGCTGATCAAAATTGACAACTTGTCAAAAAGCTAACATCCCTTCAAGTTAAAAGTGTAAGCTGGAGCCACTGATTTTTAGACTTACTATAGGCAACTACAAAGACTGTAATTGTAAATAATATAATAAATAATCCAAAGGCAAGGGTCAAACAAGCATTAGAATAATTTTTATAGTATTTTATTTACAGTTATAGCTGTTTAGATTTAAATTGTGTATTATTAGTTGCCTAAAAATCTAAAAATCAGTGGCTCTATCTTGCAAATTTAACGTGAAGGGATACTAGCTTTTTAACAAGTTTTTATCAGCTATTCCTACTGATTCATTTCTATACTGTGGTAAAAACCTTTAATTAATGAATAAATAATTTAAAATATCTATCTATGAGTCAAGAGTTATCTGTTTGAAGAGCATTAGAAGAAACATTATTTGTTGACTTATTTCTGAATCTAAGAGCTGGTGTAAAGATTTAAGTAAATGCTTTATTTATTTTGATCATGTCTTTAATTGCTTATTGACTTTGATGGCAAGTTCTAGTAAACTAAATTCAGTAAAAAAATAAAAAAATGTTATAAAATTTTAACGAGATAACTTTTAATGAGAAGTAACGACTGTAGCATGTATTTCATAATTTAGCAAAGGCAGACAAAGTTCATGTTTGTTTGTTTTCCGGAAAGTGTAACATGTGTACTTAGAAAGTTTTTATTATGTCCTAAGGGTAAATAATCAGTGTTATTCTCCCATTTCTCTGCAGCGAGTGTTATAATATGATATTTTGTACCTGTGTCGCAGCAATTACCTTTGTTGTAACATTTAGAAGTTAAAAATAAAATCAGTGTTTGTGGATTTAGTGTTGTCAAATAGAAAAATACCAGCTTCAAAGCCAAGAAATGTCTCAGTTTACATAATCGTTGTCGTCTTGAATAAATTTATTAATGCTCGTCTATTCTGGTATTGCATTTTCTTTGTTCTTGCCCTGTACTTCATTACAGCGGTAGCTGAATTTATTGTATTCCTTTTTACCTTTATTAAGCTTTTGCAAACAAAACCAAACGATGAATCGCTCTGGAAAATTAAATTAGATACTCTTTGAACGAAATCATTTCGTGTTATTTGGATAAAAATTTTTTAAAAAATATAAAGCTTTTACTGATTTCCATCAAGACAAGAGAAATAAATATTATTTTACTTTCAGTAGAAATAAATTCTTCCAGTTGAGTGTTCATCAAATTACACAAACATATGAAACACAACGTTTAAATAAACAAATTTGTTTATTTACTCAAATTAAATCAACACAACAAAATTGCGTCTTGAATTTCGGATTGTGGCTATGACAGGGGTTTAAGTTCTTAATAAACCGCAATTAAGCATTCAAAGTGAGCTCAAATATGGCAAGTGTACAGATATGTGCGGACAACGTGTGGGATTTTGTGGGTTAGTTTGGAGAGGGATTACCTCACCATTTAGGGAATTTGTAAAGGTGTTCATTTATGACGTTCTACTTAGACCAGCTAACTCTATAATGTATTATTAAACTTATAAAGACGATTATCGCCGAAATTTTCCCTAAAAAACCGCTCGAATTATATATGCAGTCGGTGTGAGTTTCCACACACTCCTGCTGACAGATCTCTTCCTGCTTATGTGCCAACTGTTCTTTCAGTTCCGCAACAACTAGCCCACTTTAAATATGTATGCGCTGGATTTGTGTGAAGCGAAAGAGAGGCCGCCGTTTTATTTTATTTCAGATGTTTTTACACGGGACCTAAGTTTTTGTTTGGAAATAAATTGAAATCCTGTTATTTCAGCAGCGAAATGCTACACGAGCTTTTCTACTTGTTCTGTATAAATAAACAGCTTAAGCTACCTAATTCCGGTCTAATTTCAGCCGCTACATTGTAAAAATCCACTCAGTGCATACAACAAAACTTTTATTAATTTATTTCTCGCATTTGCTATAAGTGCTGTCACGATTTTGTGGCACATTAGCCGAAATCAAATTTTTTTGTGTTTATTAAATTGTTGTTTAAAAAAAAATTAAGAAGTTAAAACCAGCTGCTGTTATACCAATTATTATTAGTAAAAAGAGTGATGTGACAAATGAAGTTACCAGTACAGAGTGTTTCGTAAACAAACTGCAATATTTGAGACATAAATTGGTAAAAATCCAAGAATTGTGATTCTGTTTCGGATGTAGTCTCCTGAAGAACGGACAAGGTTTAAAAGTAACCAATAAAAAATCGTTTCTACTATGACTCCAAAAATAAAAAAACACTCAAACGGCATTACAGCATGAAAATTGAAGAGGCAACACCGTGCAGTAATTTTTCTTAGAAGAAACGAATATATATACATTCGGTTTATAGCGTCTTCTGTCGCTTTCCGATTTCCAATCTCCATTTTTTCTTGTCCAACCAATCTGCTTCGGCTAGATTTCTCTCACTCATGGCCTTGGTAATACCCTGTATCCAGTTTTTCCTCGGACGTCCTCTTCTATTTCTTCCTTCTGGTATCCATTCTAGCATTTGTTTTGGTAACCTATCTTCCCCCATACGACGTATGTGTCCATACCATTTTAATTGTTTCTGTTCGATCTCGTCAATGACTGTTGTCTTTGTATTCATTGTATCTCTTATCACTTCGTTTCTTTTATGGTCTATCAAATATAGACGAATATGAAACAGGAACGAATATGTCACTTCAAAAAAGAAGATTATATGTACCTATGTATTGTGTAAATCGTGCAAATAGATTAATGGTTTTGAATTATTTAGAATTTGTTGAATTGCACAAGTAATTTTTTAAAATTTATAGATGAAATGAGAAATGATACACAATTTAAATAAATTAATTGTGAGTATGTATTGACAAATATCTGAACAATATCTCATCGACATTAACTAATAGTAATATTTCTTAAGTTCGAGAATTTGGTTGTGCCATTTTACATTTTATTTGCAGTAAAAGTTTATGATTCTGAAAAAAACCGATTTTTTAAATGATGTTAAATGTAGGTAATGCGAGGCCACTTTGTAGATTACTGGAAAGTTTTCGGATTGAATGCATGCAGGAATGTTCACACTAAACTGAAGAAACCAAAGTTTACAAACGTTATAATAAATTAAGTCGAAAACTTACAACTGTTTTCTTCCTAATCATCAAAGTTATTATCTGCATCTGCTTCAGAAAAAAATAAAAAAATAAAATCAGAATCTGAATCAGATTCTTCTAGAGAAATAATGATGGGAGGGATATTCTATTCGGTGTTCAGATTAGATGCGTTTTTATTTCAGGTTTAAAGAATTAAGTCTTCACAGTGATGTATACTATTAAGCCACATATCTGAAATAAAATTATCAAGGGTTGCATTTCACTTATCAACAACATTGTTTTTATTGAAATTAACATAATGTTATATTTTGTTAAAAAATAACTTGCAATGTTTTAAGCTAATTTAATAGAATTAAACTGGCAGGGATATGGAGACAATCTCAATACATCTATACCGTGTTCAAAGAAAATTGTGTCTATTTCATATTTTAGAGGAGTATTGGGAAAATTGGCTTGAATTAATTCCCACAATTTCTTTTTTGTTGCTGTTAGACTGAAGGGAATGCTCTTTGCTTTCAAATTTCGTAGAATGCTTTTTTTTTTGAAGATTTTGTAGATGGTTTATTCAGTTTTAAAGAATGATATAGGGCATTATCCATTACGACTACAATCTTTCTACTATCAAAAACCAGTGCTAACATAAATTAATTTTGTTTCTTACTACATCAATATAGCCAAATATTACCTTAGTTACGGTAACCATTATGACATTCATAACTCTAGAGGGACTTAGAAAATAGAGTTAAACATTCTTAATTTCTTCTAATTTACATATTAAAAAGAGTTACAAACATGGCGCTCTAAAGTTACAAAAGAAGAAGAAATGTTATTAAATAACAATTTTTTTCTTAAAATTCGGCTTTTTTTGTAATTTATTTGGAATCAGTCTGGAATATTTTTATTCATTTATGCAATTTACAAATTCAAAAAAAAATTGTCAACAATTATTTTTCATAGCAATCATGCACAGTTAACTAAGTAGATCGTCTACAAAATTGTATTTATTCACAAAAAATACGTTAAATAAGTAAGAAATAAAATTATTTATTTTGGTGAATTACGTCCATTCTTTTTATATTCGATAATTGTTACGGGGAAGTGGACAAGGTAGAAAAAAACTATTTTATAAGGCCAACGTTTCGAATTATTTATTGATTCTTTTTCAAGGCTTATAATAAATGTTAAAATTTGTTTAGCATTTGTGCTTTCTTTCTGCCTTGTCCACTTCCCCGTAACAATTTTCGAATATAAAATTATTTATAAATCACGTGAATTATTATATGTTAATTACCTTGGGCAACTTACTGTCCCTCGGGCCTAACGGCCCTCTGGACAGTCGTTGCCCTCGGTAATTAACATCTTTATAATTTCCTTGATACATAAATAACTATTAAACCCATTGTTTAAACAATTCGCCGTTTATTAATTTGTGGTAGTTTCTGTCATTAAATTTTGTTCTTAGCAAAACCGGATGTACAGCGTGCATGTAGTATGATAAACCTTTTTTCTTCAGCCTTCCTAACTTTATATTTGTTTTTAGGGAGAGAATCGTTAGTTCAAGTCCGAACCTGCGAGCTATTTTGGAAAATCCATGTTTCGTCTAAGAAAATAAAATTGACATCGGAAAAATCTCTCTTATACTCTATGTATTTTTTTAAAAAACGAATACGTTGTGCTGTTATATACGGTTTTTTCATTAAAATTTGCTTATTGTTTTCTATTTTATATTTAAACTCTATACTTTTTAAAATTTTATTAAGAATTGTATACACCACCTGTATATTCTAAATTTTCTACGGCATAATTGCATAAATTGTTGAAATTGAGGTATTTACCAGTTTTCTTTTTTTTATGAATGAAGCGAGCAAATTCTTTACGAGAAAAAAAGATGTCAGTTCTTCACCCAATTTTTTTTGTTTTAAAATATTGAAAACCGTTGTTCGTGATACCTATTATATAGAATAATTGAAAAAATAAAAGTTGTTGTATAAGGTAATCTCAGATGGTTTTATACTGCAGTATAATTCTCAAATGCTTACAAAATTAATAAGAAAGGGCGTTGAAGATTAAGCCAGTGTCATAAGTTTTCTCATTACTTTGACCAAAAGCGAGATCTGAGAAATTATACTTACAGTAAAATGTACAATCGTTAAGATTACGCTATTTAATTGTTGCAAATCATATTGACTTTATCGGAAAAATATTTTCAACTTTCTCTTGAAGTTGACGCTCCCTTAAATTTGGTACTAATCCTTTTAACTTGTCGTGGCACTTAATAACAGCTTTTATTAATTTCAAATTTAGCAAGTGTTTTTGTTTACGTTGTATGTTGGTGCTTCAGACAAAAAAACTTCAAAATAACTCAATTTTGACACGAAATTCAAAAAATCGAGAAACTTCAAAACTGAAGCGATCATACCATATCTCTATGTAAAGCCCATTTGGAATTAAATTCAATTGTTAAAGTGTTTTAAGGTTCGTAACTCAATTTAAAATTGGCTTTTTTAGTTTCGTTTCTATGGCAATCTAACAGGATTCTAACAAAATTTCAGAATTTTTCACACTGACAATTGATTTAAAGAAAATATAATATGTATGTACTCATATCATGCCTCCTACCTGACGATACAAACAAAATATTTTTCAAGAAATCTAGTAGAATTTATGTTTCTACCAACATAATTCAATAGGTGGTGGATTTTTAATTTTTGGAGCCAAATAACTTGTAATTTGTATTTTAACACGTGACTCCAATCTTTAACGTTTGAAGATAAATTAAAAAAAAACATTTCTTGTAGTCTAATCAGAAATTTAAAAAAAGTTAACAGCACTAATGTTAACTTTATTAATAAATAAATAAATTACGTTACTAGATTTATTTATTAAGTACAGACATTCTAAAAACCGCATTTTTTCGAAATTAGGTTATATGTTAATGTAGTTTAATAATGCTGATGGTTATAGTATTATATAAAGTTTATTTTTTCATGACTTAATATTTTTTAATCCCTTGTTAGATGAGTTGCAGTTTAAGCATTGGCGTTTAAATTTTAATTAAATAATTGCTATCTCTAAATTAAAAAGAAGAAGAATTATGCGTTTGCTCTGTAGCGGCAAAGCACCATTAGCACAGCTAATGTTCTGTGCCAAATTAACATTAGTCTTTTTTAAAAAGAGCATTCACTTAATGACTTTAAAACAATGCGTTTTTAGATAACAGCAAAGCTAAATTTTGTGTAATAAATTGCATTAGTTTGTTTTCGTAGTAGTCGAGTTTCAGTCAGAATTATGAGCACTGAAGGACGCAGCTTACAATAGTTATATGAAATTAAGTTATGAAATTCGATTGGGAGATAGTTATGTGGTTCTTGTTCTCTAATTTGTTAAAGCTAATCTATTCTAATTCGTGTAATTGTTGTTATATGTAAACTTTGAGCACCTGCAAAGTTTACCAGAAAATTTGATCCGATTGTGGAAAAATGCATTAGCCCTCATCATCGCATAATTGCCAAACAAGCTCTAATGTTTGGGTAAACTAAAATATAGAAGCACGCAAACACCTGTGAACGCGAAACTCATTACGTGGGACTTTATAGGACAGTTATTTGAGTACAGCCCGCTTATTCGGGTCCTAAAGAACGGCTTCCATTCCTTGTGAACGTTCGTCGTTTTATGGAGATTCCTTCGCTTTAGTTAGTTTCTAGCCTGTCCCGGTCTTATTCTCCAAATTAAAGACTCTGAGTAGAACACACAGCATTCCACTTGAATGTAATGAGTAGCACCCAATTCTCCACAGACGTGTTTAACACTTAATATCGAAAACCCAAGAGAAATCATTTATTTTACTCTAATGACCAACTGATGAAGTGTCTCTCAAATTAATTATCCATTATTAGAGCGTATTTAGTTATGCCGTACTTTGGACAACCACTGAAAGTCAATAGAACTTTGATAGTTACAAGAGTATCAAAATTAACCCCATTTGCTAAGTGTCTAAACAGCGAGAGTTATTTGAGAAGTTGAAGTGAATTTTTTATTTGGTGGAGCAAATGTTCGTTTTAAAGTACCTCAAGTGGTTTGAACTTAAATAATTAAAAGACCACAAGAGCTAATTTTCTGCAAACACAGGTCGATGGTCGGTTTGCTACAAAGCAGTGGATACCGCAGCAAACCCACGGTATTACTAAACAGATGCCTTTTCCCATATGCCACTTGCATCACTGCAATTCGATGAAAACACAGCACAAAATAATTATTTCATTAAAATTTCATCAGATAAGGTGCTTTTCACCGCACCCAACAAAGAATAGTACTTTAAAAAACAAGTGTTATAAACACTTTCATTGTTATAAAAGAATTTCTAGCAAGTTTTTTAACAAAATAACTTGCAGTTCACCAGAGTTGCAGGATTTAAGCCAATAAACAACATTTACAGTTGCCAGCCAGTAGTTTTATATTGCGAAAATTTTACTGTAAGATAGGCGTGTAGACATGAGTAGTCCTCATCTTCTTTAATTTATTAATTTGTTATTTTTTTATCAGTACAGATTGGATTTTGTCAATTATCAATGTTAATTATGTTTTAACTTTCAAGTAAAAACTGGTAAAAAGTAAAAATTTTTTCTGCTGTTTTTCGTTTGATTATAACTTTGATAAATTGGTATTATAAATTTTGCTAGAATTTAATTAGTTTATGTTTATAAAACCTGTCTATGGCATAAACTGTGTTATTGACATCAAACATGGTGCAGTTGAGTGTAGTGTTGTCAGGTAAAATGGTAATTAGAGCACTTGCTGCCAGTTTTTTAGCGTTTCTGCTTTTCCATTAACCGATGCAAGATTTAATATCGTTTGAAAGCACCGCAAGCCCTTGCTTAATAGTTTTTCCATCATCGTAAAGTACAGTTTTTTTACGTCGTCTCGTAAACCGTAATAAAGGGTCGCGATTGCTGATATGTTCTGATAATTTTTATTTAGGGCAATAAAATAGCAGCACATAATTATTTCTGGTGAAATTCTGTGCTTGTCTGTCCGAATTAATAGTGGAATGTTATCAAAGCTGTTTAGCAGCAAACAAATTCCGTTCGCTTCGAGCAAAGGCTTATTCCATTAGGTTTTTCTCGAATGATTAATTTCGGAATTCAATTAGGATTAGAAACGCGATATAATCAGATCGATACTTCTGGCCACAATTAAGACTGAGGTTGCGGAGCAGGTGCATAGACCCGTACACCCATCTATTATATGATAATGAACCTCATCCCTGTTTATGTACTAATGAAATGACACACGAAGCCCAATATCGAAATTTAGCTAATTGCCTAAAGAGGATTTAATGACGTCTGCGCGAATCGCGGCTTTCAATTATCCAATGACGTATGCACCTCCTCGACTGTATAATTTCCTTGGCAATCGGATGAACACCTACACAATTTATTGTCAAATCAATCTGAAATGACAGAGTAATATACAACCGGATTTAGCGTCAATTACAGCCAGATTCGTTAACGATTGGACGCTAGATCAAATGTTTTTGTCAGTGCCGGACTATCTAAAGATATCTAAAGCCAAGCGATTTTTTTAGAGAGGGCCCACCACGGCCCACAGTCTAACAAATACTCAGCAATTTTTTTAAAATTATTTATTTTATTATTTAATTCAAGATTCCAAAATTTCCTGTCTACTCTGAGGAGGTTTTAAAAACTGAATAAAATACTAGTAGTTCTGCGGCTTATTTTCATTCTTTTAGTCAAGTTTATACCTACAACAGGTTTACTTAGAAATACAACATCTTTTTAAACTTTTAGATTGCAAATAAAAAATCAAAATATTAAAATGAAGCGTTTACAGACGAAAAAGTATATTAGATGTTTTTGTTGGCTGACTCTAGAACTGTCAATTTTCTGGCGGGAAAAAGAAAAAATTTAATCTGCTCGGATTCAATGCGCATCGGATTTCAAACGCCTGAAGCGCACCTTTTTTTTTCAAGATTTTGAAAAGTTTAAAAGATAAATTTTGACAGATACATTTTTAAAGTTGTTATTATTTATTAATAATAATTATTATAATTAGTTGTTAATTAAATTAATAAACAAAATACAACATATTATAAAAACAAGGACGCAGCTGGCGTTTACACTAAATGCTAACCAGACTAGTGGCCCTTCGATAACGCAAATGTAGAAACCAACTTAACTACTATCTTATCTAATATACTTAAATTAAGTAAAATATTAGTAACCTAACTAAACAATATACATGCAAAATATCCCCAACATACATAAAAAATATCTGTAAGTAATATTAAAAAAAAAAACAATTAAATCCCGAACAACAGAGAAACACCTGAAAACCTGAAACAGAAAAATTAGGAAAACCTGAAACAGAAAAATTAGTAGAAAAACTTGAAATAGAAAAATTACAAAAATCTGAAACAGATTGAGAAAAATTCTTAGATAAACCTGAAACATACAAATTATTAGAAAAACCTAAAACAAAAAAAATATGAAAATCTCAAGCAGAAAAAAGAATTAGGAAAAAACCTAAAACAGAAAAATTAGTAGAAAAACTTGAAATAGAAAAATTACGAAATCTGAAACAGCAATAACAGAAAGAAAAAAAATTGTAGAAAAACCTGAAACAGAAAATTAGTAGAAAAACTTAAAATAAAAAATTACGTAAATCTGAAACAGAAAGAGAACAATTAGTAGGAAAACCTGAAACAGTAAAATTAATATAACCTGAAAAAAAAAGAAATTACTACAGCTGAAATAGAAAAGTTGGTAAAATTTTCTATACCTACATAAAACAGATATCCCAAAAAAATCGATTTTAATTGAAACTCAAAATTTTGAATAAAAAATTATAAATTAAAACAGAGACCAACAATTTTAACAAAATCATAAACTATACATAAAGTCTTAAAGCATTTTCTTCTGGCACAACTGATGACTGGCGAATTTTCTCCTTCTGCTTTTTTCAAATCTACATTTAATCCTAAAATTGGTGCTTCTTCTTCTATTCTATGTGGCGATTTATCTCTCTGTTTTTTCAGATTTATCTTTAATCCGGATATTTTGCAATGTTTTTGGAACTTACGTCCCCAAACCCTAATAAAAAAAGGATTTTACTCGTATACTTATTTTTTACAAAAGAGGAGTGGAAAGGTACTTTAAATAAAACGTGTAAACTAATTATTAAATCAATTACAATAATGTTGATAGTAGATACCTAAAATTGTTTTTCTCTGTAGGATTTTGTTATTTAAAAATGCTAAAATTTGTTTATTTAAACAAAATCGCGATTTATTTTGTTTAATAGTTAATAGTAAATAAAGTACTCAGTTTTAGAGCGGTTGTGATGCGTCCTGTTCAAGAGCTGGCGCTCGACTGATTCAAACAAAAGGAAATATCGATAAATTTGCAAAAGGCAACAAAAAATGTTTATTATATTGCTGAATGTCAAACTTTCATTGTGTTTTTGAGTACTAAATCATAGTATTATGTAAACAATTACCTTATAGAGTAAATCAATAATGTATTTACAAAGCCACTTCTAAAATTTATTTATCTCCAAAATAACTAAAAGAAATAATTTGCAATTAAACTGTAACTGAATTGGAGCAGGCTGTGCCAACGTACCTGTAATGATGTATAAGTACAGTTACGCTAGCACAGCCTGCTCTGATTCAGTTACAGTTTCTATTTCACCTTATATCTAAAACATGCCAATTCCTCAAAAACTATAAAATTTTGAATTTTCTCGAGTTTTTATTATTAATTTACATAAAACAACCGAATAAAAGAAATTTAGTTTTTACAACATTTTTAAATAAATTTTTAGATGCACTTTATGTCTTCTTAAATAATAATTTAAATATCTTTCGTTAAATAAGTGAAAAAAATTCTCAAAATTTATTCACTATAAGAAGCACCAGGAATGTTGTTCTGGAAACGCTGGATTATTGTTAAAGCTAAGCACAGTGAATTGACAATTACAGGTGACTGCATGCGTCGTCTGTAAATTAGGTGGGACCTCGTTATATGCAACCAGTTACAGCATACCGCATGATTTGTATACATTAGAACAAGACGCATGATAAAGAGAGCGCTATAGTTGCAACCTTATGTTGATTTGCAACTTTATAATAATAGTCAATTCACTTTAGAAACTAAGAATTTCCAGTAGCAAAAGATCTACCGAAAAATTTTCGGTAAATTTGTTAGCCAGTCCAGCACTGTTTTTTGTATTTACTCATAAAGGTGCACATATCTTCCGCTCAGTTGCCCCAACTTTTAATTTTTAAGTCATGAGTAAGCAGAATTCATCCCAGCGTCGACATTTACGATCAAGTTTAATCTGATCTTCATGTCTAGTGCATTATCCGGGATTAGAAAGCGGAAACAGCCCTTATAAAACACATACACCGGCAGTGCTGACAACGTCATAAATTCAAAATTTTACTGTCCAATAACCGCATTGATGTCAAAAGCGGCGTCACGGCAGCGTCTTAGCGAGTATATATCAGTGCGGGGCGAGTGTATTTTTTTATTAAGTATTAAATTTAAATTTGATTGAGTTAGCGTTCCTATGCATACAAGACGAGGGTTTTTAGAGCTAAGGTGTTTTATTTCAGACATCAAAGTTCCGCTTGATCATGTTTTATATGGTGCCGGTGATGGGGTATGTATAAGCAAAATTTTTCAAATATCTCCCTTGACGGAATAAATGAAGCGGGGAAAATGCTCACCGAGAAAACTCTAACTCGGTTAATGTTACTCCAACACAAAAATACCAAAGTGCATTTTACTCGATGAATAAAATATCGCAGACTCGATACAAAATGGAAAACATGAGCTAAGATTTCCAATTTATTTCCTATTCGTGCAAAGTTCGACTTGCCGCAACTTTACGACAATGTACCAACACGAAATAAAACCGAACGCTTTCAAGGGGCACCCTCATAATTAGATGGGGGTAATATTTTATTCATGCTAAGCAAGGTAGGCTCAGATCATAACCAAAACTGAATTACTCTTTCCACGGCTTTACTTTCATATATTCCATTCTAAGCCCGATCGTCAACTGCATTATTTACGAGTAAAAAGCGGCCTTTTATGTGAGCTGCATATTTATACCCCCGTAATCAAGTAAATCTTTCCGAATCGGCCCATATCATGTACTGCCAGACGTACGTATTATTATAGATCAGTAAGAAAATAACCGCTGACCTACATCGCGTTTTATGAAGTTTTCATAAGAAGTGCGTCGGATAGAACATTTATGATTCATGAGGTGACGAGAAAAATCTCGAGTGCGATGACTGAGGATGATACTAAATAAATTGCTATTTAAATAATCAAAAGTCTTGCTTAAATGTAAGCTCTACTAGAAAGTTTTAGCAAAAGGTTTTAAATTAATCATAAACACTACCTTTTTTAAAATACCAGAAATTAATGATTTGTCATTGATTTCTCTTGTTTCTTAACTTCAAAAACTTTATTTAAAATTTTACACTATAAGAAATAAAATCCTGCATTAACAATAAAATGTTGGCTTAACACACTTACTTAGTACCAGTTTTAAAACATTTTAACCTCTCTTAAAGGGGTAGTAAACCAAAATTTGATAATAGCATGTAATTCTTATAAAATATCTAAATTTAAAACTCAAAACCGCAAGTCGCTACGACTTTTGATTTTCAACAACGAAAAAACAAAGTTGAGCGGGTGCCGTCATACCGACATCAGACCAAAGTAGCATTTGTATTTCTTTGTTGTTTGTGGTTATTGAAAATTATCAAAAATGACAAACTTTAAAAGAGTTGAAACTGAAACTATGTTTTCACACGCTTCATGATATGTAGTACAGTCATTTTTATTTCTTACATTTGTTCTCAACTCTACTTTATTCTCAACACAACATAAACAATTTTTTGGTTTTACTCTAAATAATAACTACACAATTTCCTCATACACCAAGATATGTCGTTAATTCTTTCGATATGTTCGTCGTTGTTTTGCAGATTATTTTGATTCTTCTTCAACTTACTTAAATTAGTTTTGGTATACCTTGGTTCAGAACTGAACAAACACCATAAGAATTAAAAAATAATAAACAATTACTTAAGTTACTAAGTTTAATGACATATGAGGTAGAACAGAATATGTCGGTATGACGTCAGGTCAACGTTTGTCACACTTTGGACTTTCATATTTCTAACACGGCAAATTGCACGTACTTAAAGATTTGTTCTTAGAATTTTTTTACTATATATTTATCTTTTGGTATACAACCCCTTTAAATTTCTGAATTTCTCTGGAAACAGGCTACATTTGAAGTGGTTCTAATCAAAATAATCTGATGTAAAAAATTTGAAAATCAATTTAAACACAGCTTTGACTGCTTTTTAAACTGAATAATAAAAACGCTGTTTTGTTGACCTATGCAATGTTTTTAGAAATGTTAGAAATTATAAAAAAATGTCTAAAGGTTACTGTTTTATATCCATCTCCATTATAAATAATTAATAATGTTTCATGTTTCAAAATAAGTTGTTCTTCCTGCCGGATCTACTGTACATAACTCCGTTTTTTATTTTTTATAAAAAATATTTAAAATGCTTTTAACATCGACAGAAATACAAGTTTTGGAAAAATTAAAATGAACTATGTAACTGACAAGAACAACCACTCACAACACCGATATGGCATACTATAATTTAAGTAGCAGGGAGATACAGTAAGTTGCGTCATCTCATGAGTTTGCTGAGAAGTATAAGAAGTTGCCTATTTCTAGAGTTTCGGGCGGGAACAGAAAAAAAATCACTCTGTATGTATAAAAACAAAAACAAAAAATACTAAAATATATTGAAACCTTTACCTGGCAAAGCTTGTTTTATTTAAAAACACTGGCCTAAAGATCAAAGCTAAAAAAATCTTTTTAAAGAATTTTTGTTTGTTTAGCAATTGTTTTTTTAATTAAGCGTTTTTTTTTGTTTTCTACTTATAACGGAGCGTTTCCATATTTACCAAATGGAGCAAGATAAGACTGATATCGGACCGCGACGTCATCCGAATACGTCATACTACTTTCACTGCCATGACGTACATCTTCCACTACCGACAGACCACCATCAAAGTTTCCCTACTCTTCTCCTCTTGTTTTCTCCGTCTATAATTGAGGGTATATATTGCACGTTGCCGCCACCTTTACTTATGGGCGGATTAACCTCACTTTCCTCAGATCTCGTCACGCACTGGTGCATCAACCCAGTGGATTCCTCCATCCTGAAATAATCTTTCTATTACCACTCCTCCTCGACGAATACTCGCAGCGCGTTAAACCTCGAGACACTCAGAGACCAACACGTCGAGGACAAGCTGCTAAGACAACAGGACCGGAGTGTTGACTTCAGCATGTTATCATTTTAGAAACAGGATTGTTTGTTATTAAGAATTATCAATTTATTTTACTTTTTTTGTACATAGTTTTATGTTTAATATACATCATTCAGGACCCCTGCAAAGAAAATACCGTTATACAAGGTTTTTACCTTTATACTGAACAAGTGCACATAATTTAACCAAAGAATAAGAAGTAAAAATTAATTGATACATATTTTTAATTTTTTCCCAAAAAAATTTATTTTGAGAATTATTAGTTCTTAAAAATCGCTGCAAAAATACACTTTATTTTTTATATCTAATAAAGTACTTGCTCGATTTTGATGAAACTTGGTATACTCATGCTGTATTAGATAACCACCTTACAGTATTAATTGTAGTATTGTAGGACATTTTAAAAAGAGGCTACAAAAGCCCCTTTGACACAGTTTGCTTCATAACGATGTAGCACAAATTAGTTTAACGTTGGGGTTCCTACAGTTTGAAAACCCATTAAATTTAGTAATTTTTTTGTCTCTTAAAAATTTTTCGTAAAACGCACCGTTTTAGAACGAGGTTTAGGAGTATCAACAAAAATAATTCAATAAATTGGAAGTACCTAAAAAAGAAAAAGTAAAATAACAAAATACAAAAGTAAAATAACAAAATCCATTCTGGAATATGATCCTGAAGCCAATTTCTTACATTCAATTGACAATGAGGTGGTGCACCATCGTGCATAAAACGGCCATAGAGGAACGCTAGTGGATAAAAGCTGGTCATGTGATACTAACTGCATCGTTTTATTCAAAAACGATGCGTTTAACGAAAAATTTGTAAGAGACATATTTTTTTTAAATTGAATGGGCTTTCAAACTGTAGGAATCCCAACGTTAACCCAATTTGTGCTACAAAGTTATAAAGCAAATTGTGTCAAGGGGGCCTTCGTAGCTCCGTTTTAAAATGTCTTACAATACTACAATTAACACTGTAAGGTGGTTATCTAATACAGAATAAGTATACCAAGTTTAATCAAAATCGAGCAAGTACTTTATTAGATAAAAAAAAATGTTTCAATTAATTTTTACTTCTTAATCTTTGGTTAAATTATGTGCATTCGTTCGTGAGACACCCTGTATATGTATGCACTATTTTTTTATTATGATCAATTTCCACGCTTAAAACATTTTTTTACAATTTTAGAAAGTTTTTCGAGATATGGTTGAGATTGTTGCAGTTTCATGATTTTATTTTTGGTTCTACATATTTTGTTTTAAAATTAAGTATTTTTTATGTACTCTATCATACTTTATAACGTTTTATGACTTGTCGGCTCAAACATTTTTAATTTTAATTTTTGATAAAGTAAATTTTTATTTTTAATTAAGTAATTTATTGTATTGTAGTTTTTGAGATATTTTATTCATACATCATTATTTTGACAGTGATTGTTATTAAATGTTGAATTTGGTACAAGTTCTCCTCTCTTGTGATATTTTTAATGTAACTATTTTAATATTTGTCAATTTTGTGAGATGTACTGGTATTTATTCTGGTGTCTGTGATGTCGATTTTCTTATGTAAATGTGTCTATAAATAATTCACACCGGTTTGAAATCGGGTGTGAGTGCTCCACCCCCGGCGACTAATTGATAATCATGCATTTTAATCGCGAATCCACGAAAATAGCATTCATCAGAAATGAAAACATGTAAATCGCGGTCCGAATAGAAATTGTTTATAAACAGGCCACACTGATTGCTGATTACGAACGTCATTCTGTCGAATTATTAGTTTTACGATTCGTTAGATATTAAAATGTTGCAATCAAACCTAGCATTAATGTTGGCTGAAGTATCGCTGGAGTTTGGGCATCATCTTATTTGTATGTAAATCCTCGCGAGCTGCTAGCTGCGAATCGCTGGAGGCTTATTACAGATTCATGGACGCCACTGTCGCTGACAGAGGTGAGATCTGGGGTCGCCGGATTCATCACTCCAATTAGTGTTTAATCTAGGGGGCAGACTGCGGCCGACCTGTTTGTTATTATCCCATTTCGTTTCGGAAACGGCGACGACGCCGTCACTCAACTCTAATTAACACGAAATATGTGATTAATATAGATAATTGCCGATTTTGGATGGGTACCTCCCTTCTATGGTGATTAGGACGAGCCAACGTTTTCATTACGAACATCACTTGCTCTTTTGTTCTTGTAGCTTTCACTCAGGCTTTTGCTGCAAAATTAACACATTCTCTCTGATAAACTCGACTTTGAAACGTCGACCCAGCTGCCAAATTACACAAAAATCCAGTTCGAGCAACAAAACAAATTTACTTTTGTTGCAAAAAGATAAAAGTTTAAGTTTAATTAATATTTAACATCAAGTTTGCTCTGAAACTAATTAATAGAGTCGGGAAAAGAATAGGTGTTTGGAGTAGTTTGCATATGCCCCTGTCGCACCGTATTTTAACTCTGTCACTTCAGCGAGATCTTCCCTTTGCATCTATATTAGTTTGGAAACTCTGTCGAGATCACTCTGGCTGAAAATTGCATTTAAGATAAAAAAAATTAAAAAACTTGTTTCTAAGTTTTGCTATTTAAAAATATTCAGTGCGTCAGTAATATTCAACAGAATCTAATATCTTAGATGATTATCGTGTTTCAGTTATAAGTAGGATTTTGGGTACATAGTTTGGTGGCAATATCTGGCTTTACGACGTTCGATTCTAAGCTGGCTTGGGGTCTTCGTTTAGAATGCGGTTGCTATGTGTAACTTAGGACCTGTAATTATAATTACAAGCACAAACTCTAACAACGTTCAATTTTCTCTCCACTAATTCCCAACGATCTTAATACACAACTTGCGTAGCTGCTGCAGACCAAACCAAAATGTACAAAAAAACAAAAATTGAAAAATTATGTAGTAAGTATAAATTTATAAAAAAGAAAACAAAAAAATTGTATTATTTTGATAAAAAGCACATAAATTAATAACGCAGTTTTATTACTTAGTTAGTTCTAAAATCTTTATACCACTAAATGTAAAACTGTGGGAGTTTTTCCATTGTGGTCTATTTTTTCTAACTCTTTCTGCTTTTTTTTCGTTATTTGCTTTTTAAAAACTTTTTTGTAAGCTTATCGTCTGGCATTCTACACATTTAGATGACCAAAATGTTTATGTTGACCTACTATTATTTTTTTTGAATCTTATACATATGTTGTTTTTGCCTGAAAGATTAGTTTATATTTTTTCTTCTTAGCTTTGTTTTCTTGTTTTTGCAGAAACTTTATTTTTATCGTGTTTATCTTGTAAGTATATAGTTCATCTGCCTTCTTTTTATTATTGCTGCTTTTATTTATTTGGCATTTCTTTTTAAAAAAATAAACGGTCACCATTTTTCTTGTCATATATAGATTTATTTCCTAGGCTTTTTTCGTGTTAGGGAATATTATTGTTATTGTTTTTTTACGATTAATGTTTATTTTTTTATCTAGCTCTTCTCATAATACCATGTAGTAATACTCTCCTTATAGTAATATATAGCTTACGTTGCTATATCTACAAAAAAGATTTTTGTTGTTGCTTACGTTGCTGTATCTACAAAAAAATTTTTTTTGTAGATGCTATTAAAGCCATATTATCTGCAGACTTTAATTTTGTCAGTTCTGTTTGTTCTATTATTTTTTTTAGTATTTCAGTGTTAATTTATTCATATTTTATCTTGGCTTTTTTATAGCTACATCTATTACGGTTGTACGCGTAAATAGAAGTAGACTTAATATACACTGTTGTTTTATGCTTTTTTGTTTCAAATTTTTTTAAATTTTTTGCTTTTTTAAATCTATAAAATCTATCTTCTTACATTTCATACCTAATTAAGTTTTTACTCATTTGTTTTATTAATATGTTTTTTTTATTTTTTTCTCTATAATTCTACTTTTATAGTTTCTGTTTATTTACGTTTATTTTTTGTTTTTTTATGCTGATTATTTATTTTATTACGTATTACTACTTTAAAGTGTTTTTTCTATATTTTCGTTATTATTATGTTGTCGTTTTAATTTTTTATATTCAGCATATTTTATTTTATTTTATTTTTGAGTTATTGTACATACTACAAAATCGCTTTAATTTTGTTATTTTGTAGTTACATTTTTTTAAAAAATATTCTATTTTTTTATTGCAATATTAACGTTTTTTAATTAGAACATTTTATTTCTACTTCTACTTTTTACAGCGTAGTAATTTTTTATTAAACTAAATAATTTCGCCATTTGTTTTTTTTATATTTTATATTTTTTACATATTTTGTCTGTCCACTCTTCTGTTTTTTTTATCTTGTCGAATATTATCTTATTTTTGCTACAGCTTTTTTTAACAGCAGTCATTATGTTGTATTTGGAGCTTTACGTTTTTATTTAATGTTTTTTCAATGTTTTGAAAAAAATAAAAATTTGTTTAGTTTTGAACTTATTTTCTGGTTTTTTGATACTTTTTTCTTTTAATTTGTAATTCTTTATTTTTTCTTATATCATTATTTTTCTTTTACTTGTATTTCCTGTTTTCTGTTTTTTTAGTTTTATTATTACTAAACAGCTTTTTTCACTTTCTTTTTCTTCTGTATTTTATACTTTCACAATTTTTATTTTGTTACAAATAGTTTGTGTAGTATAAATAGTTTTTTGATTGCTATTACTAAGTTATTATATATTATTATCATTTAATGGGCTAATTTCAAGTTGAGGTACTACCGGTAGATCCTAAATTTTAATTATTTTTAAAGCAACAACTAATTACAGGCCCGATTTTCTTAAATTTTTTGTATAAACGAAGATACTACCAGAGTAATCTCAAACTTTAAATTATCTCATTAGATTTTTCTTTTCTTTGTCTTATAAATTATAAATTCTTCTTTCCTATGTTTTGTTTTTAACTCATTTATTTAACTTTCCTATTATCATTATACTTCTTTCTACGTTGTCTAATTGTTTTTGCAGTTTTTCGAAAAATTTGTTTATATTAATCTTTGTCTACTAACAATTCTCGATTATACATTTTTTTGGTATTAGTTATTAATTACATTTAAAACAATTGCCTATTATTAATTCAACACCAAACTACTCAATATCTTTTGAGTATTTTTTTAAACCATCTTTTATTTTTTATTTCTATGATTTCAAGTATTTCTCTGTTTTGTTTTATTATTTCTTTTGCTATTTTTTTTTATTCAGTTTTTTTTATGTCATTTATTTTTTATTCTTTCCATTTTTTCTTGTTTCTTTGTGTGTCTCTTTGATAGTTTAATGCAAGAAGAAACGGCTAAAACTTTTCTAAATCTTATGCAGAAACAAAGCTTAGACGAATTTTAAATAAAAAAGATTTACAAAGATTAATTAAAATACGTAAAAATTAAAATTGTAGCAAAAACATTTGCTAGAAAAATTTTTTAAACGAGTTTTGGTCAGCACTTTATTTTCTATATTAATAATAAAATAATTTATAAAAATGTATATTATTTTTAGCATAACAATAAAAAAAATGCTAAAATAATTTGGTTTGACATTAGAAGGGTTAATTGATTCGCTTGTCGGCTAATTTTTTGCAAGTGCAGGTATGCACGTCATGTTATTAGCTTTGACTTCTAAGATCCAGCCTCAAGCAGGGCCTTTGTGCATTTAGATGCTTTAGATAGTGTTACGTCGTGCTTGTTTGAGCCCGGTAATGACTCCATCCTGAGTTAATCATATTTCATTGGAGAAAAAAACAAAATCACACACAGAGAACAAAACCAGATTAGAACATTCTCTACATCTTTGAAGCTTCGTAAAATTTGGTATAAGGACATTGGGTGAAAGGGGAATAAGAGTTTTGGGACTATGGAACAAGTAGACGCATTTAGGTCCGGAGTAAATTCGTCCCGAGACGCGAATAATGTCCCGTTTATGATAAAGTTATGCAAAATATTTAGGGGCTAGCAAATTGCCTCCGAAGTCTTCCAATAAAATATTCACATGGTAGAAAAGCAAGACCAGTGTTTCGTAATTAAGTGCTTTCATTTTGTAACACTGTTTTCGCAGCCGTAACACAGAAACTGATTAATTAACGGATTTTGTCTTGTACGAATCGCTAGAGAAAATCAAAAGAAGTCGTAATTCACGCTCAAGTGGCTTGTTGAAATTGTTGTCGCAAAGTTCACATATTGACGATATAGCGGCTTCATCAAAATGCATGTAATTTTCGAAGCGCCTAACGCTGCAAAATTTCAATAGCGAGCTTCAATATTAAATTAATTTAGACACTGCTTTTATGCATATCAATTTTTCAAAAATTGTTTGCTGTAATGCATCAGTTGCAGTGCGCAACGAGCAAAAACTAGCGAATATAAAAATTGCAAACTGAATTTTATTTTTGACAGGAAAACACCAAAATTAATAACTAACTACGACCAAATTTTAATCAATAAAATACGACTAAAATTTATAAAAAAACTAAAACTGTTTATTTAGAACAGCTACTGTCAACTCAAATTTAACTAAATTTTAACATTATAACATAAAATTAATAATAACTTGCTTTTGTCTTTTGGCCTGATTTCAAGTTTAGATAATACCGGTAGTATCGCAAATTTTAATACTTTTCTATGGCAACAAGCAATCACAACAACAAATTGTATTAATTTTCTATGGAAACGAATATACCACCGGTATTATCTCAACTTGAAATCAGCCCCCATTAGGGTATTAATATTGTTATATAAATTGTCTTTTTCTACTTTGCGTTAACAATATTGTCATTGTTAAACGCAAACGTGTATAACAATAATGACACTAAATTTTCATTACAGCACGGAAAAAAAAGTACGTAATAGAGATGATATGGAGTAGTTGATAATATCATGTAACGGTTGTTTCCGTGTCGGGTTCTGGGTATCGTAGAGAGAGAGAGAAGAGCGGTTTTGATGGGGTTTATTTAAAATAATATCTATGTACAAATAATGAAAATTAAATAAATATTCTTAAATTAAAACGAATCTTCTAATAATATATACGGCCTCGTCCTCGGCTCCTCGTCGTCGGCGGTCCCTCGTCCTCGACTCCTCATCGTCGGTTCCTCGTCCTGGACGTGTCGGCTTCAGTGGCTCGCACTTGCAATGGAGGGGAGGTAGGATTCACCCACAGGTTGATGCTCCGTGGGTGTATCGGAGAGGATTCTACCAACGGGTTAATGCTCCGAGGGTAGCGGTATCGGAGAGGAGGCCCCTAGGTTAATGCTCCAGTGGTGGACGGGTCTGGGGGTGGCTACTTGCAAGATTGATACTCCTGCAAGTATGCCACTATCGGTGGCGGTAGGCGCAATATATAGCCTTCGTTTGTAGGCGAGGGGTATGAGAGGAGTATCGCAGCGAAGCGTTGGTGGTGGTTCTCGGTGTGCTGGGCGTTATCTTGTTTTGTTTACTGAATTCTTGGAACGCTTCGTTACACCCATAAGCGAGCTGTTGAAAATATTGAAGCAAAATATCAGTTAATTAGTAAATCAGTTGAAAACCTTAATAAACTTGACAAATGTCATTACTTCATTAGTGCCAACCAAATTTGTCAAAAATCCCAAGTTGTGATAATTTTTTAAAAGAGACTTTTTGAATGTTTTTTTTGCAACGCAAAGTAGAAAAAATAGTATAATACACTCGTATGATAAGACAACTTCTGACCCTCACTCTATTTGAGCACTCCTCGCTTCGCTCGTCGTGTTCAAAACTTATTCGTGTCACAATAATCGTCTTATGAAGCACGTATAATAATGTACTATTATTCAAAATAAAAAAACTACAAAAGTTTAAAAAATGTGAGGACATTCCCTCTGGGTAGTGGTAATATTGGCAACAGTGGTGCTGAGGTTACTAAATCCAAGTTCAGAAATTATAAGGCTAAACAAAACAGCCAAAAAAAAAAAAATTAGTGAGAATTACTTATAGTTCTGAAGTTATTTGTTGTAAATTTCGTCGTGTTATTTAATTAAACAAGAACAAATAAAAAAAATAGTAGGTTATGTTAGAAGATATTATGGCGTGGACTCAATTTAAACTATCGGACTAGTCGTTGTTTATCAAATTTTCAAAAAGCATTTTTTGCTTTTTTTTAGTGATACTTTCTTACGTACTGTTTTTTGACAATTTTTCTTTGATCTCAAAAAATTGTTTTTGTTGCTAAATTCTTCTTGTTTTGTTTCTCTTTTTAAACGTAATTTAGAAACGTTTTAAATTTTCTGTATTTTTTTGTATTTTTTTTTGATTTAGTATCAATATTTTTCTGTATACTTTCTTTTAAACTATTTCAAAAACATTTCTGGAAATTTTTCAAAATAATCTTGCATTATGATCTTTTTCTTTCAGACGTAGTTTTTTATGTTCTGTTTTATTTTCTGGTAATTTTTTTTTTTGGTGTTAGCTTTTTATTTTTCTTGTTTTTTTTATCATTTTGATTGTCTTTCAGTACCGCTTTTTGACTTATTAGATTGCTTTTATGCATTATAGTATGTTATTTTTTCTAAACGTTGTTTTTAGGGGTGTTTCAAAAAAGATTTTCAAAAATTTTTTTAGAACATTTTTGTTTTCAGTTGAAGTTGTTTTATATATTCTGTTTTTTTTTCTGGTAATTTTTCTTTGATTTTAAATTTTTTTTGTTTTTTAGTTTCTATTGTTTTTTATATTTTTTTAATCATTGTTTAGTGCCGTTTTTTATCTTCTAGTTTTTGTTCTATTATTTATTGTTTTGATCTTAACATCGTTTTTAAGCCGTTTTAAAAACATTTCTAAAAAGTTTCTAAAAGCATGTTATTTTTTGCAGTTTTTTATTGTTTTTAAAATTTTTTTGCTGTTTAGTTTTTCACTATTTTTTCTTTCAATCGTCTCTTAGAGCCGCTTTTTGATTTTATAATTTTTTTGGTTTGTTCTTTTAGATTCTTTCCTTGTCCTTACAACACTTTTTTCAGACGACGCATTTCAATCTTTTTCAAAGTTTTATCTGCTTTTAGTATTTATTATTGTTTCTTCAAAAAAAAAAATTTTTCAAACGTTGTTGTTTAGGTTCTTCTAAAATCTTCTTTTGTTTTTTCAGAATAATTATTCGTTGTTTCTGAACGTTTATTAGTTTTTTGTGACTAACGTTTTTTGTTCTTTTAGTAGAACTTCTTGAATAAAAAAAATCACTTGATGTTTTCCCACTACTTTTTGTAGTCAAATTTAGTTGTTCTTTTTAAATATCGGTTTTGAATTTTATTCAGGTTTGTCTCAATTAAAATAACTAAATTTTTAAACGAATAATATATTAAACAATAAATAAATTTACAAAGACAGCTCAAAATTAACTGTCTAGTAAAAACTAATAAAAGAGGTATTCAGAGCTTATTTACAATAGAAGTAGAGAAACTAACTAAAGAAATCAATGTCAAAAAGTTAATAGGTTTGTCGCAACGGTTTATAATTAAATTGCACATGCGCTGTAGCATTTTAACGGTTCGAAATTTTAATTACACATTCTCAATAGAGTTCTGAACAGTTAAAAACTCTTGTTAACTGCAACTGAGCACTATCCTTAGTATCAAAACATTAATTTGACGATCAAAATTTTGTTTTGCAACTGTTATTTATTATTTGTTTTGCAGTCAAAATTTGATTACATTGTGGCGAGTTTTTAGATTAAGGTGGCGGCATTGAAATTTTATTGAAATTGGGTATTCTGACCAAACTTCAAAATAAAATTTGACATTGCAGAAATTTGATTAACAAGTTGTCATAAGTTGTAGCTAAAGTTTGGTTGAAATAGCTTTTGAACTAGAACATAAACACTTTTATTGTAATGACTTACTTCAAAATTAAAGTCTTCAATAAAATTAATAATTGACAATATTTTTTGGACCCAATTTTAACAAGTTTACTCTCAAGTGGTTGTATATTTTATTGTTTAAACAACGTTACATTCGGGTTGTAGAACGTTTTAAAATACAATAATGTTGCAAAACGAAACCTGATCGACTTTTAGTGAAGATGTTGTGGAAAAGATTTTCGTTCGAATGGAGCAAAATTTACAAAAATCTGTAACGAAGCTTTTATTGCAAATAGGTTTTACTTTGAATTAGCTCTATATACACTAATGACTGTATTTAATACTCTAAACCGACGAGTTAAGCTATAGATTAAAAATAACAGTGCACACTTTGAAACTTACTTTTAAATTTTGTTTCTGTATTTTTATTTGCTTTATTTTGCGTTGTATTATTTAATAAAATTATAATTGTTGTTGAAAATGAATTAATTATAAAATTTTATTTGATTTTTTTTTGGCAAATTTTAGACATTGCTTATATAGGTAATTTTGACAAACCGACAACTTGCAAAAAAATCTGGTAACTTGTATTACCAACTCAATCAGTATAGGTATTTGAAAAAAATGTTTTAAAATTTTTGTCAGTTTGCTTGAAGTTTTTGTAATAAAATCATTTCGTGTTTATAATTTTCTGGTTTGAAGAGTGATGTTCTTGTTCTTGCTTGTCATGCAAAATTTCAAGTCTGTTAGGCATCAACCTGGTGATTTGGTTGCAGTAAGTGTCGGAAATGTTTGTTGGCAAAAACTGCTTTAATACTAATAGAATATGGAGCGTGTAGTGGTAGTAGATCCATCATGTGTTCAAGCGAACTCGTAGCACAACACGAAAGGTTTGAAACAAAAACGGCGTGATAAATGTCACACGTTATTGACATAGGAAGCTCGAAAGCTGACATTTCTGTCTGAGCAACAAACATTGCGTGAAGTAACCACCTGAATAATTTTTTTCTCTCACTAGATAAACTGCATAAATAGTTAAAGGGCAATTTGTGAAAGTTTTAAAAGCAAGCAGGAATAATAAATAACCGCAACGATGGAACATTTACTAGTTAAAGAAGTAGCCGCGTAATCGGTAAAACCTGCACTGCACCTTCTGTTCCTAAGAAATTGCGCATAAAATTTTCAAGATACTTCGTCTCTGAACAGTTTTTCCAACACTCTCCACGATATATCAGCTCTAATGCCGTCCGTTCGTTTCCGGAAAGTTTTTATGGTATTTTTTTCAGGACAAGGCAGCCGCCTCCTGAAAAACTTCAGCATTTGTCTGAAATTCGTCAATGCTCTCTACTTCTTCTGGCATTTTTATCAGTGACCTCTCCGATTTGACCGCAACTATTTGTCACTGGGATTTTCAACAGAAAAACCAATTTTATATCGCAACAAATTACCGAATTTACTTAACAAAAGAAGTCATTTAGAAAGAATTAAATAAAAGAATATAAAATGCCCGCATCAGCTGGACGAATGAGAATTGCTGATTGTCTCGTGAAAAATTGATGGGGTTGTTAAACGTTCAATTTATAGCATGGGTTGGTTTTCATTATTGCGTTACCTACACGACTGCTTTTATTGTGATTACGTTGTCATTCCTAAAGGACTCAACGAGAAGGTCTTTCAATCTTGTAAGAAAACCGGCCGGAAGGTTTAGGTCAGCGATGTTTTAATACAAACCGAATCGGTTGGGATTTCCTTACAGGCCCAAAATAATTTATTTATAAAAGAAAAACCGCCTCTTGTTTAGCCCTTCATTAAAACTGTATCGGCCTGAAATGCACGATCACTTTTATTCCAACTTGCTTAAATAAAAAAAGCGTTTTTACAACGCAGCTGGCTCGTTAGTCCAGGATAAAAAATCACAGCCGTGCTAGCTTTTAAAACTTATGAGTCTACAAAGCACACATTTGTCTGACACGCCATCATTTCATTTTCATTATGGAAGATATAATAAACTAGACTTGACCAAGTAAAAACCATCTGCATGTAATTTATTTTGCAATTTTTTTTTGTATCTCATTAAATAATTTGAAATGTATATTACGACAGACAAAATATTGCATTCATATTTCAGCTTTTTATTACCAGCTGGTTCTTCTGATGGCAAAACTTCAGTAAAAACGTTTCAGATTACTGTAATATGTATATGTATATAAGCACTACAAGCATGTAGACTTATGACTAGGTGGGCAACCTTCTTTCACTGTTTTAATTGTAACCTTTAGGGATCGGTCTGTACTTTTTTTCTACTTCGTTCTTGGTCTACCTCTTTTATGCCCTAATATTTCTTTTGGTAATTTGTTTTCTTTATTCTTATTACGTGGCCTATCTATCTAATTTTTTGTGATTTAACTACTCTTATTACATCTATGTTTTTGTATAATGTTTTTGATTCTTTGTTTGTTCTTCTAATCTAAGTCTTTTCTACTTTCTTACTTCCATAAATTTTTCTTAGAACTTTTTTTTCCTATATCCGCAGCATGGACCCTTCTTGTTTTTTAGTGTCCACCGATTGTATTATGGTCTTGTAGATATAAAGGTTTATATGAAATAAAAGGACTAGTAGAAAAGAAAAAGAAAGCCTACCAAAAATGGCTACTACCACAATATTTGAAAGATAGAAGAATCTATACATATTGGAGTAAAGAAACTAAAAGAATGGTAACTAAAAGCAAAAATCTAATGTGGGAAAAAATATGAGGAATTAGACAGATACATGGGAGGAACCAAAATATCAGTAGCATGGAAGACAATCAAAAACATAAAAAGAGACGGAAAAAAACAACAGAAAAAATATTATAAAACACTGCTAAATAAAGATGGAATAGAATATGAAACACAGGACATATATATATAAAAAATGCAGAAGACAGAAAGGTTTTAGAAATAACATTAACAGAAGTTAAAACAGCATTGAAATTATCAATGAATGAAAATGCGCCTAGACTTGAAAACAACCCCATAAAGCTAGTTTAGCTAGCTTAAATATGAACCAGATATTTTAAATGAAATCATAACAAAAATATATAATAAGTCTATATTAGAAGGAAATGGCATTCCAAAAGCTTGGGCTATAGCTTATATTAGTTCAATATATAAGAAAGGAAACAAACGATTATGCTAGAATTATAGAGACATAAGTGTAACTAGCTCAATAGGGAGACTATATGACAAAATTTTGAAAAACAGAATTGTAAAAGAAATAGAGAAATAAAGTAGATTTTGCGCTGGAAGATCGTGCTTTGATAATATATTTGTTCTTCAACAAATAGTAGAAAAAATAAAAGTTAGAAATTCACCCATTTATTTGACGTTTGTTGACTTGAAAAAGCCTATGATACGAAAAAAAATATTTGAAACACTAACAAAATGTAGAATTAGTAAAACCTATATCTGTGCAATTTTGAATATTTACTGAAACTCCAACAGTTCGGTTAGATTAGGTAACACAATTTCAGAACATTTTTTGGATTACGAAAGGCTTTAGACAAGATTGTTCTTTATTACCTACACTTTTTAAAATATACATTCAAGAAGCACTCTATTTGTAGAAAGAACGAATTAAGAAAATAGGGATAAAAATTGAAAATCAATTTATGACAACGCTGCTATTTGCGGACAATCAAATAATTATAACAAATAATAAAAGTGAGAAGGATGTTATGTTCAGAAAATTGATGGAAGAATACAACAGATAAGGATTGAACATAAATTTAACGAAAACTGAATATCTAACAATAGGAGATGGAGAAATAAACCCCGAACTACAAAAAAACAAAACAATTCAAAGATGAAATAATTATAAATATAAATGGGCTGATTTCAAGTCGAGATAATACCGGTAGTATCGCAAATTTTAATACTTTTCCATGACAACAGCGAATCACAGCCCCGAATTTTTTCATGGAAACGAAGATACTACCGGTATTATCTCAACTTGAAATCAGCCTATTAGACAGTATAATATCATAGAAGGAACAACAAAAGAAGACATAAATAACATAGTAATACAAGCCCGGAAAAGTATTCCAATTGTTAACTCTTTATTATGAGTGAAACAAATTAAATTAAACACTAAGATAATATTGTACAAAACGACTGTAGAGCCAATATTAACACATAGTTTAAAATGATGGCAGTTTTCATAAAAAAAAAAGATTCGAAACGATAGAAATGGACTACCTAAGAAGATCATACAAAATATCGAGACAAGAACACATTCTAAATGAAGAAATTAGACGACACACAGGACGGACATACTCGACTATAGATCACATAGAAAAGCGACAATTAGTATAGACACGTAATGAGAATGCCTAAAAACCGATGGCTAAAAAAACTGGTAAAATACACACCTCCAAACCTAAGAAAAAGAGGTAGACCTACTATATCTTGAATACAAAAAAAAAGCTATAAATGAAGCTATAGAAAAAACTATAAATGACAAAGATCTAACAGACAGAGAAAAATGGCAAACGAAATATGGGATGCAGCGAAAGCAGTTGGAACCCCAATACAATAAAAATAAGATATGAAGTTTTGTTGCATTTGCTTCGGCTTTTGAACCTAGTATAGAGTGTACTACACAGATGCTTTTGTTTCCAGCTGCTATTCTTAGTTTTATTTCTTTTGCATTTGTTCTTTTTTTTCTTCTACACTTTCTAGGTAAACAAATCTTTTAATTTTTTAAATTTGTACTCTTTGGTTCTTGTTATAAATGTTACGTCGCCGTCGTCTGCAAATTGCTTAAAAATAGCTTTGTTTTTATATTTTTTTAGGACGATTATAAACAATGTCAAAGAAAGCGGGTCTTCTTGTATAAAAATTGGAAATGAAACACCCACTAACACCAAACTTCTTTACTTAATACGACGCACGTTTCGACAACAATGTTTTAACCTGTTTTAATTCCTACCTGAGAATGACAATATTGTTGTCAAAACGTGCGTCGTATCTAGTAAAGAAGTTTGGTATTAGTAGGTGTTTCATTTCCAATTTTCATTTAAACACACCAAGAAGATCCAACAAAAAGATTCAAGCTATCAAACACTTTAAATTTTCTGGACAGTTTTTCATTAATCTGAATTCAATTTGTAGTTTTTTTATGTCATTTTTGCTAATCTTGCTATTTTATTAACTGTTTCAAGGTCTTTCAAAACTTGGTATAATTTCTTTCTGTTTATGCTGTCGTAGGGCATCTTGAAGCCGATGAAAAGCTAGTATGTTTTTAATTATTGTTGTTGACTTCTCTGTTCTACCTGTTGTAATAAAAATATTTGGTCTACTACAAATCTACTTCTTCTAAAACTACACTGCTATTTTTTACTGCTTTTTCTAAATTCTTCATTAATTTATTACTCAATACTGTTGCAATTATTTTATATACAGTGTTTAGTAACGCTATTCTTCTATAATTTCCACATTTTGTTTTGTCTCCTTTTTTATGAATTGAACATAATATTGTTGTTCTCCGTGCTTGTGGCATTTATTTTTTTATCTATATATTTTTAATTAAACCATATATCACCTTTGTTATTGTTTTTCCTACTTTATCATTTTTTCTTGTATGTTGTTTTTTCCTTGGCTTTTGTTGCTTTTGTATTTTTCTATAATATTTTTAACTTTATCAAATATGGAAAGTTTTTCTTTCTTCTTGCTCGTTTCTGTTGTTTAACTCCTCAACTGTTCCTTTTTTGGTTGACGATTTGCTAAAGACTTCTTCAAAATATTTAGCTCATCTTCCTGTTAATTCTTCTTCGCTTTCTATTAATTAGCTATGTTTATCTTGACAAAATATAGTTTTAGGTTAAAATCCTTATTGAATTCTCTTGCATCCTTGATAAAAGTTTTTTGTTTTCTTACTTTTACAAAGCACAGATTTGTCTGACACGCCATTATTTTATTTTCGTTATGAAAAATATAATAAACTAGACTTGACCAAGTAAAAACCATCTGCATGTAATTTATTTTACAATTTTTTTTGTATCTCATTAAGTAATTTGAAATGTATATTACGACAGACAAAATATTGCATTCATATTTTAGCTTTTTATTACCAGCTGGTCCCTCTGCCGGCAAAACTTCAGTAAAAACGTTTCAGATTACCGTAATATATGCGTTATAATAATTAATTTTTAAAAAGCGTTGTGCACTCCAAATATTAAAATTCATTTAGATAACAATTGTTGTAAATATTGCGCTCCAAATGAACCGGCTTTATTACAATTCTACCCGGCAACGATGCAATCACGCGCTTTATTTTACCCAGATTTTATTTTTTCCGTAATTATCACCTTTTGATTAAACTAATGGACCCGCGAGTTATTTAAAACGGACATTTTTCACCGCTACACAATAAAATCCAAACTAATTTTTTACACCCACATTGTCTTCGATAACACAATTAAACGGAGTGTAAAATCCAACCCCTGTCAGCTGTAATCATTAACGATATCGGCATTAAACTCGAGTTACGCAAAAAACTTACCGTAACGACACTAGAAGACAGTAATGCTGCAATATATCGCAACGTTAATTGAAACAGCGCTGTCACTGCAGTAATTGTCTTTTCCTGCAACTGCATTCTTTACAGGAAGCTGTAAACTCACAATTACAGATATAAATAACTTACAGCTTTCTAAACTGAGACAGAATATCAAACTCGCGGTTTGAGAGAATTGTTGATCAGTTTGGGGAGTAACGAGGATCGACAGATTTGTTGATTTAGTCAATTTTCGAAAAAAAAATTTCTTTTAAATAAAGTTTGATTTAGTGTGAAACTGTGACAGTTTGAGAATTAGTCGTATACAAGATTTAACGAGTTAGAACTTAACCTTTTCATGAATGTAACAGCTTGAAGTAATTTTCATAAAGTTACACTTTGAATACAAAGTAAAAAAGTGGCCTTAAACTATTTTAATTTAACTAAAATGTCATTAATTTTAAATAAGATTTGAAAATTTAATATTACAAAAGCTTTTACATTAAACGAACTGTTAAGTAGGCACACTTTGCATCGAACTGTTGACAAACCACTTAAATTTGCCTCTTTGTCGGTTATTACGAAGCTGAAAGAGCGATTTTTGTTTTAAATATAACTGTCATTTAAAATATTTATGAAACGAAGTAAAAAAATAATTTAAACAAAAATGAGCACAGAGTAAATCCTTCAATTATCAATATTTTATAATTGAACAAACACAAACGTTGATTTCCATTTTACCCTGTTTAATAAATATGAAACTTGACATAATATTCAAACTAATGGATGACTAAATTGCAACGTTATAATCGCGCATTAATAATTTGATTGACGTATTTAGTCCGCGTCCTGCAACCAAAACTTGCATAGTCATTAAGCTCGAACCAAATAATTTCTCTTAAAAAGGTCTCACTAAAAATTGCTCTAATTATAGCCTGAGAGAAGTTTTAATAAACGCAATTTGGATCATTTCTAACATCAACAGCGAAAACTTTTAAAATTCATTTAGCAAGTTTGTGGCCTTCAGTCTTTCTTCAGCCAATGAAGTCACAAAATTAAATTCACTAAATAAATAAAATACGCGCTACTGTAAGTAACGAAAAGAGAGATGAGTAGAAACCGTGCAGAATACGGCCGGTTGGCAATTACCGACTCAACGACGCTTCCTGAATCGCCAATGTCATTGTTTCAGATCAAAGTAGAGCAAGGCGGGGCTACAAAAATGGTGGAGGCGCCGGGAAAAATTAAACAAAAATATAAAAAATTCAAAATATATTTAAACAAAAGTTGCTTTTAAACACAGTAAAAAAAATGTTTTTATAAATCAATTTATAATTATTATCAGATTTTTAAGTTTGTCTGATTACAGTATAGCAAGGCAGATGCTACAGAAATTGTGAAGGCGCCGGTAAACACTCTGCAAAATATTTAAAAAAAAAAACAAAAAAGATTTAAATAAAAATTGGTTTTTAAACAAATAATTAAATAGAAATGTTTTATAAATAAATTTTTAATTATTATTAACTTTTAGATAAATTATAAATCATATCTTCTGAGCTTTAACATCAGGGAATAATTCATAGTTACGTATTGCTTCAAAAAATAACATTATTAAATATATTTTAAATTTCTACATTAGACGGTTTATAAAATATGAGCAGATATACAATTTCAAAAAGTTCAAACTCTTTATTAGTCTACTTGTTTTACAAAATAAAATTTAAAGTTTTTTCCTGTAGCATTATTTAAGAGCTCTACTATTTTATATGATCCTTCTTCTTCTTGTTGTTGTAACTTGTGTGTTTTTTCTCTTTTTTGTGTCTTGTCTGATGCTCTTTCAAAATAAAGATTTCCTTAATTTATCTCTTTATCGAATAATGTTTTTTATAAATTTGCTTTTCTATTTTCCAAAGCACAATTTTACTTGTTCTCGTCAACTGCTGTTTGTATTGGAAAAACTGTCTTTTTATTAACGCAAACTTTATAAATATTTTTATTTCTTTTTGTAGACGTTTACTAAGTTTTTTTTACTTTTTGTTTTATGTTTTTTCAAAATAAAGATTTTTTTAATCTGTCTCTTCATCAAATAAAGTTTTCTATACATTTGCTTTTTTTATTTTTCAAAACACCGCTTTAGTTGTCTTTGTCAACTGCTATGTTTATTGCAAAAACAGTTTTTCTATTAAAGCAATTTTTTTACGAGATTTATCAATGGGACATTAAAAAAAATTTCTTATAGTTTCTTGTTTTACATTATTTAATTTTCGACAAGATTTTTTTTTTCTAATTTATGTACACATTTTTATTTTTTTCTAGACGTTCACTGAGTTTTTCTACTTTTTGTTTTTTTCTTTTTGCAAAATGAAGATCTTTTTAATCTCTTTCTTTACAAAGAAGTTCTTTATAAATTTTTTTTCTGTTGTCTAAAGCACAGCTTAACTTGTCTTCATTAACTTATGTTTCTATTCTAAAAACTGTTTTTTTATTAACGCAATTTTTTGACGAAGCGAATTCTCGGAACATCAAAAAAAAATTTTATGTTTCTTATTTTTTATTTTTCAAATTTTTTTATTTTTTTCTAAATTTTATAACTATTTTTATGTGTGTTTCTAGACGTTTACTGAATTTTTCTTTTCCTACTCTCTGCTTCTTGCTTTTGCAAAATGAGGATTTTTTATCTGTCTTTTCATGAAATACTGTTCTTTATAAATGTGCCTTTCTTCTATTTTTTAAAGCACACTTTTACTTGTTTTAGTTAACTGCTGCTTCTATTGCAAAAACTGTCTTTTTATTAACGTAATTTTCTTACGAAGCAAATTACTGAAACATCAAAAAGGCTCTCATTGTTTTCTGTTTTACATTCTTTAATTTCCGTCAAACAATTTTCTTTCTTCTTTTCTAAAATCTACGAACATTTCTAATTGTTTTTTAAGATGTTTACTAAGTTCTTCTTTTTCTACTTTTTGTTTTTGCAAAATGAAGATTTGTTTTTTACGAATTAGCCTCTTTTCTATTTTCTAAAGCACAGCTTCACTTATCCTTGTCAACTAGTGTTTTAATTAAAAAACTGTCTTTCTATTTACGCATTTTTTACGAGGCGCACTACAGAGACATTCGAGGAAACTCTCTTGATTTTCCTGTTTTATATTCTGACAAAAATTTTCTTTATTTTTTTTAAATTTTATAAACATTTCCATTTGTTTTTCTAGAGGTTTACTGAGTTTTTTTATCTTAATCTTTGCTGTAAAAGACAAAAATCTCGTAAATATTAACAATTTTTAGTGATAGCTAACATTTCTAGTAAATCTTTGTCTAACGACAGAAAATCACACACGATCTTTAACGTTTGTATATTTTCCAAAACTTTATCAGAATTTTAATTATATAGTTATCGCACAAAAAAGTCGTTTTACGATTTTTACTCTTATATAAACATTGCTGGCTTTACTACCTAATTCAGGCTAACGCTATCAACTGTCTCTTTCTTATAAAACAAACAGATTGTAGAGAAAACAAAAAACGGTCGATAAGAATAGCCTATGTTCAGTCTTAAAAAAATATGTTTTTGTAAGAGTAAAACATCTTAAATAGCTTTTGAGATAATACTTGATTAAATAATTAGTTGTTAAGATGTTTATTAATTAATAAATGACATGTTAACATTTATTAAATATTTTTTTAGAGTAACATACATACATAAATACAATTTTATATACCTACTAGAAATACTAAAAAGTTTGCAATAGTAGTAAATTTTATGGCAGCTTTAGCAAATCCATTTAAAAGCAACTTAGAATTAAAACCTGTTAAAAACCACGTCGACTGGCGTAATTTAATTTATATCAAGTGCTCGTTCTATTCGTCTGAAAGTTGTACAATTTTAAAAGTTTGGCGTGATTAGTTCGAGTTTGAGTAATTAGAGAAAGTAACAAAAAGGCTGTTTAATAAAAAATTTTGTGTTTAGATAGAACATTGTTTTGTTCTAGTTTTGCTGATACATAAAAAATTAATTTAAACATTATCCACTAGCACATTTCTACTAAAAGCATGTTAAACATGTTTTTTTGTAATTACTCGCGGTTCTCTATTCTCGCTAAAAGCAATAACATGCGCCCAGTTAAAAAATACACTCTTTGATACAACTGAATGGGTTTGGAAAAAATACGCCAAGTTATTCATCCCTCACTAATTTATACACGAGTTTGTAATGTCGAGACCGCGCATTTTATGTTTTGATTATGTACCCAAAATATTTTTACTAGCGTTCGTAATTATGTATGAAACATGTATACTAATTCGGGTAATTTGTACTCATTAACCGTTTGAGCCAAATGTGCGATGATATCTCTTCCTATACATGGAAATGCTCTTTATTGCCTTCCAGATTCAAACAATTCGATAAATTCACTTTTAAGTGCGCAAATTTTGATACAAATCCAGCAACAATTAAAAATCCAGCAACAATTTACGCTCCTAGTGGCACAAAAGGTGAAGTGCTTCCGTTTCCGTATGCACGTAAGAGCGCCATCTGATGTGTTATTGAGGTCTCATGTTTGCTTTGTAAATACTGAAATGTGGGTCTTGTTGGCGAGAAACATAGCATCTGGATCGAGGATATTTCACTTTCCTGAAGCAAGCACAGATCTTTACAGACTACAGTCTAAGACTCCGCCAAACAAAAAGCCCATTTTGAAGCCTAAAACAATAAAAATTATATATTTATTTAAATAGAAGATTTATCAAAAAAATCTCAACCGATAAATCTGGTTATAACAAAGTCGGTACAATTAACATTTGTTAGAGAAATATTTGATTGGTTAACTGCAAGAAAGACCGGATAAACCCTTCCTAAACCGTGTCTACAAATACAGCTTAAATATATATATTTTCAAATAACACATTAGTCAATACACAAATATTAAACAATATTAGCTACAACAATTTATTTTTCTAATATCTATCAAATGTTCAAAAATATTTCTTGGTCAAGAGTGCAATAAAATTTTTGTCATTCTTGCATTTTTTAACTTTTTGTACATTTGTGTTTTTTAAAAAAAAACAAATTTCAAATAATTAAATTACTTTTGAATGTTTTATTTTATCTTTACTGGTTTAACCTTTATTAGATTATTAAATATTTGTTTATTATTTTGTTTTCTTCTTCATTACATAACATTTTAAATAATTTTTTAATTAATTTTTAAATCAAATGTCAAATTTTGAAAAAACACACACGTTTAAGCACTAAAAAAAATTTTTGGCAATTTTTTATATAGAATTTATTTATTTTTCATCTTTTTGTTTTTGTTTATAAAACATTTATATAATAAAACATTTGTAAGTTATTTCTAACATTTTTTATTTTTTTGTAAATTTTTATATTATTATTTAGGCACTAACACTGATAAGGAATAAGTACCCTTCTACAATTTTTTTTTCAAAAAATTTATTTGATTAAACTCGAGAAATTGAAGTTAGATCTTTAGTTCTTCTATTATTATTTTTAATCCTAATTTGTTTATTTTTTTTCTTTTTTAAACCAATAGAAATTTACTAATTTTTAGCAAAAAATTTTTTTTGTTCAGGCGATACCAAGTAATTTACTACTTTCCAAAAAGATTTAATTGTTTTTTAGATTTTATCATAGTGTGACCTCATAAATTAATTTTTTGGGTTAAGAAAAAGTAAATAAAAATAAAAAAAATAACTAACATTTGTAACAAAAAACAATAAAAATCTTTGACCAAACGGTACACTAAAATTTATCTCTCTAGCTTACTTAACGCAAAAACATTTATAAACACTCTGTAGTTGTCGTTTTCATGTTATTTTTCTAATATTGTAATTTTTGTTGTTTTTTTTCTTTATGGAAGTTGTTAAAAAAAAATAATTTTTTGTGGTTGCTTCTTCTATGCAGTTTCTTTACTTAATTATAGTTTTCTGTTTTATTTCTTCTTTTCTGTTTTTTTAGTTTTAAAGTTCAAAGATTTTTTGTTACATTTTTGTTTTTTACAAATTTATTTTTGTTGGTTTTTGAGCTTTTTGTTTGTTTTTCTTATTTATATTGTAAATTTTTCGGTTTTTTATAAACGTTATTTTAAAAGTTGTTTTAAATTATATTTTGTTTTTTCCGATAATCTAGAGTATTATAGAACTGTAAAACACTTCTGATAAATCCTACTCCTACTTGTCAAAATGAAAGATCAGTTTCATAAAGGTCATTTTAAAACATAGTTTTTTTCTGTTGATTATTGATCTTTAAGGTTTCTAAAATATCTTTTTGTTTTTTCAAATTATTTTTTTACAGTCATTAAATAAACAAACAGTACTGCATTGTCCGCCATATTTGAAGTAAAAATTTGGGCAAAAACATTGGATTTTAAAATGCTAGATTTCAAGAAAGATTTTATAAGTTTTTATCAATTTTTACATCGATTATAAATCGAAAAAATCTATAGAGCTTTTTCTAGAATCTAAGATTTCAAAATGTGAATGTTTTCGTCTGAATTTTTACTCTAAATATGGCGGAGATCAGTCGAACGCTACAGTTCAATGTTTTTATTTAGTGACAGCACTTTCTGTTATTTTTATTCTTTATAAACGTAATTTTTCTTATTAGGTATTTTTTTTTTTTCTATTTTAGTTTCAGTGTTTTAAATTTGTCTACATTCTTCTTTTATAATTCTGTTTTTTTATCTACGTTTTTGGAAATAAAATTATGGGAAGAAACCACAACATCCTAATCAGTGTGAGTTTAGAGCTATCAAAATTTTCAGTCCGTCTCTGTCCTGACCTGTTAAAAAAATAAATATTCATAAACTTTTCTCGAATTTATGTAAAACTCGTCCTGAAACATTAACTTTGTACAGTCGATTAGTTGCAATAGAATCGACGCTTCTAATTAAACACTCGGATTATGTAATTCTATCGATTTTATTTTAACGAATGTAAATTTGCTCGCTTTTGAGAAGCAACAAAAAGCCGTCCATTTCCCAATTAATAAATTCTACAGGTATTTAAACGGCTTAAAAAAGTTTTGACGGCCGACCTGATTGTAAACATAGGATAAATCTGTAAAAAGATAATCATATTTCAGCAGATCAGTCCAGGCTTAAACTATCGCATTTGACTGAAGCAGATTTATTGAACTTTTTTTCAAAAAACAGATTTAAATATTTCACAGTTTGTTGGAAACACGTTCAATGCACCACCTCTGGGATGTCAAGTCAGTGTAATTGCGTCAGTAGCAAAAAATTTGTCATGTGTAAAAAGCTTAAAAACTGTATTTCTGTATTTCCCTCAGAGTGATTAAATTTTGGTTGTCTCGTTTTGCGGTCAAAAGGGTCTCTAAGCCTTCATTTTGCTTAAATTAAATTAGAGCGAGTGCACTTGAACAGTGAGTTTGATGCAAGAAATTAAGCTCCGAATGTCATTTGGTACAGAATGTGTAAAGTTTGAATGGTGAAACTTCCAAATTAATGAAGGTTCAAAATATTTTTGTGGCACGTTCTACGCGATAAATAAAAAGATGACAATATGAGAAATACGAAACGTGTTTCGATTTTGTGCTAAAACTGTGTAAAACTGAAGGTTATCTGAGTTATTGATTCTTTATGTGGCCTTGTTTGAGGATTGTCCGAGATAGGGCAGTGTTCGTCAGGTCAAAGGACACTTCAACAATGTGTATTCAGCACTGAAATGTGTTTCTTCCTTTATTGCGAGATTTAGTGGCTTCGATTCGGCCCAAGGGGTCTCCATTCGCCACTGCAGCCGATCATTAGATCAAATCTTTTCAAATTTTGCACACGACGAAATTTAATAAGGAAAAGAAAGGCTCCGATCCAGAATTATGGAAATTTACAGGAGTCGAGCTAATATTACTGTGTCACTGGCAAATAGGGATCACGGGATAAGCAGACCCGAAAGTTTGCGAAAAGGGAGAGGAGAGAGAGCAATCAACGCCAGATTGCTATAAGATTGAACAACCACGAGAAAACACGACGACAAAATATGTTTTCAATAATGCATCTGCTGGCTCAAGGAGCAAGTTTATTTGCCGCTTCTTATACATCAAATTCCAAAAGGCTTGTCTACTGGAACTAAAAACACATTAAGGGAAAAACATAACTTCTTGTTTTAACAATTTTTTAGTAATAATCATATGTAGATCAATCTTTAACAATTATAACAGTTTCTTACTAGTTCTACCTTCTGCTAGATCACCACTATTGCATTGTTATTACTGTAAATAATTATACAGTAAAGCGTATTTACTAGTAGAATAGGTCTTTTACGCACGATCGTGTGGTAAAGCTCTCACTAACTTATTTAAAATACATAGATTTATAAAAAAAATGCTTTTTTTGAACAACACAAAGCTTCGTTATTAAATTACAAAATCCACAAATTTTAAATTGTTGAATTACAATATTTTTTAAATTAATATGATCACACGTAGATCAATCTTTAACAATTATAGCAGTTTCGTACTAATTCTACCTTCTACTAGATCACTACTATATTGTATTGTTATTACCGTAAATAATTATACAGTAAAGAGTATTTACCAGTAGAATAGGTCTTTTACGCACGACTGTGCGGTAAAACTGTCACTAACTTATCTAAAATATATACAATTATAAAAAAAAAGTTTTTTGAAGCATACAATGCTTCTTTATTGAATCACAGAATACACAAATTTTGAATAGTTAAATTACAATATTTTTTAACTTTAATTAGTGTTAGAAGCGTATTGTTAAATAAAAAAAAATTGTTGTAGTTTTTCATATTTATTACTATCTTTCTAGATTTACCCCTCGATGCGTTTTCTGCGCTAAACCTTTCTAGTACTTTTTAGAGCTATTTACTCAAACTTTCTTTTTCTTATTGTTATTTTGAATTGCTAGTAACATTATGTACAATTTTTTTAGTAACTACCTAGACTTTAATTCCATAAAGTCAACTTTGGATGATTTTGTACAATAATTTGGCCCCAGCATCTATATTTATAGATTGCTTCTTTGCTTTATTTTGTACTTGTACTTTTTACTTCTGAATTTCTTCATTGCTTTTTTATCGTTTTCTCTAAAGTCAAATAATCTACTTCTACTGTATTTCCTACTATAAACTTGCTAATTGTCTTTTAGGCTTTTTAGTCTATAATATCATAATTTACTGTAGTTGTCCTGTTTGATCTAAAATGTTTTCAATCTCTCTCTTTGTTTTTATTTAAAAAAAATTTACTCTTAATTTCAAGCATATTGTGGAGTGTTAAATCTTTTTTATTTTCACTTTTTCTTTTTTTTTTAGCTTCTTCTTTATCTACTTTAGTCTTCTCTAAACTCCTCCAATTTTCTCCAGCTGAGTATCGGCTGAAATTGGCTTCTTTGTCCAAATAAATTCTGACGAATTATTGAGATTTCTGCTATTACATTACCACAACTAATCCTCTAAGGAGAATGCACTGCATTGTCTGCATTGTTAGCGTCAGTTGGCCTCCAGCCAAACATAACTATGCACTTATTACTGGATTAAGATATGTATGTAATTATCACTAAAATTACGAGCCCCCAAATTAAAATCCACAATAATTACCGACACTGATATTGTACTCAACGTTCAATTATAAATCCTGATATTTGGTAACAATCCAAATATAATTATTGCGGTATGACTGCGGATATATTGTTTGAAAGCACGAAAGCAGGCCCAGCGAAATAGTTTAATTCCAATAAAAAAATCACTTTGTTACATGAATTATAATAGTTTAATTATCGGCCATTATTGTAATCTAAATCTCAAAAAAGCCCAACAAAGTCATTATTTTTATTGATATATTGACGATTTGCGTGTTCTGAAAAAGCCGATTGTCGCGTTAATTTTTACCACTGCGCTATGTATAAAAATCTTCAGAAATAACAGGGATTAGAGATCGTTACGACTGCTTCAAAGATCGCGTGTAAATCCTCGCGAATATTTTAAAAGGCGGCTGAAATAACATGTTGGCAGCACTGGGTAATTGAATATTTTGGATTAAGCGTGATATCGAAAAGTGGCATGTAATGTGAGCGAGCAATTTGCCAGCTCAAGAAATAGACAGTTTTTTATTCGTTTTCAAAAAATAATTTTGTGTATGAGCAGCTTTAAGTACAGTACTAAATCTACTCGTTACTAGATGGCGCTTACTAATTAAAAAAAACAGCGATTAGAGCAAGTTTAGAATCTTATGAGCCACCAGATGCGCAAAGGCGTAGTCTAAAATTTAAAAAAAGCAGCGATTAGAGCAAATCAGAATCTCATGATCACACTTTCTCATTGTCATTTAAGTAATTGCATAATTATTTTAAATATGTTCTTAAAAAATAACAACAAATTGTTTTTAAAAGAAAGTTTTTTAAGTTTACCACAAATTTAATATTTTTATTACTTGTAGATATAAAAAATGCGACTTGTTACTAACACTTGTTTTTAGCAGCTCTTGCCATTAAACCATATTCTATTTTTATTAATTATTTATATATGTCAAAGGTGTTCCAATCGAACAACAACGTAGAGAAGCTGTATACCGGTTTTGGGGTTTTTACTTTTCATCAGTACAGTGTATCCCAGAGCGTTGTGCTAGATTGAAACATGGAACGGGTGGAAGAACTCGCTTATATCAAGCAAAGTTCGGCTAGTAGTCGTATAGACAGACACAGTGTGCCATCTAACGAAGAGTGCTAGAAGGTAGCAAGAGTTGGTATAATAATGTTTATGGGCGATTAGGTGATGTAATTTAATGTCGGTCGGAGCATTAGTTCGCGAAATAGTTGTTTTTGCCTAATCATGGAGGTTGGTGAGAGAGAGCCAAAGAGATAACTTTGTTATTCGCCAACATTATTATGCCAACTCTTGCTACCTTCCAGCACTCTTCGCTAGATGGCACATTGTGTCTGTCTATACGACTACTAATCTATATATGTATTTGTTAAAATATAGTTAAAAAAAGCAAAACTGTAGTAAAAAGTTTGGAATGTTAAAAAATATATATTTTTTAGACAGGTGAGCCAAAGTTTGGCGTCCATTTAGGTATTTACCCGTCATATTTTTCCGCCTGAAAGTTGCAGGAGAGTATGTATTATTCATAAATATAAATTTAAATCTGAATTTTATTTATATTTTCAGATTTGTAAATTATGAAGTCTGCATCTGTTTAACTGTAATCCCTGAAACAAAATGCAAAATACTTTATTTCTCAATTATACTTGATTTAAATAAATAAAATTTGTAAATAAACAATTTAGAACAATTTTCTGTTAAATTAATAGTATTTCTAGTTGCATAAAACGCGAGCATCAGTTTCTGTGTAACGGCGTCATAAATGAAATATTTGCTTTTAATAAATGGCCAGAAATGGCTTTATCCTCCTCTGTTATTAAAATCCGTCGGGTCTATTGTTGCAGTCATCCATTAATTGTCAAACTTCAAACGAATATCCAATTTTCGATTCTCGTGTTTATTCCAGAGCCAGTACTTAAAAAATTTCACACTTTTAATTCTCATTCGAAGCAACGTTGCGTAAATTAATTGCCGCAACTTATTTAAAATTCATCTGCGTTTTGAAACATCCCTAAATAATTTTATTCAGTGTCGGGCTTTGTTGTTTTTCGAAACGTTCGAATAATTTCACGCCGAGTTTGTATTATTTAAAAGTTGACATATTTAATTTCCGGAGACTTTATCGAGAGAGTACAATTTAAGTTTAGTAATCTCTCTGACACAAATTAACGCACAAGAAACCCTTTTAGGTACAATGCTTTCCTCTTAAATTATTTCAATCAATATTGTTTATCGACAAAGATTTACAATAATCGTTTCACCACCTATAATGGCTCCTGTCCATTTCCTGAGCCATTCACTGAACGACGGCCCATCACAAAACACAATATGACTGCATTTGCTTCCACATTCTCCAGCTGAGCATGTCGTTAAATAAACGAAACGTTTTGATCACCGAAATCGGCTTTTTCGACCAAATAAATTTGGACGAATTATTGGAATTGTTGCTATTTTATTACTGTAACTAATCATCTAAGAAAACTGTAGTAAATTTTTTTTTATTGTTTATTTGACTTTAAAGTTCTAACGCACAAACATTTTAACAATACATTTATTATATATAAGCACTACAAGCCTTGTAGGCTCATGACTTGGTGGGCCAGCTTTCTCCATACTTTCTTATTTAGAACCCTCAGAAAAACAACAGAAACGAACAGGAAAAATGAGAAAAACTTCCCACATACTTGTTAACTATAAAAAAATTTTTCGTAAATCTTTTTTCTTTTTGTACCAACCTCTAGCACACTTTTTTTTCTCCAAGCATTCTAGACCAGTAAATACTTTTTTAAAATTCAGAGACAATGCTGACATAGATTCTCTATTTTTTTCTCTTTTTTTCTTTCTTTGTAAGATGTCTTAGAATACATGAGCCATAGCTTCTCTTTTTTCCCTAAATCCTGCGTGTCCATTTGGTAACACTAAACCCCTGAATGACAAAACTAATATAGCAACTATGGTCATAGTACCAAGTCCCAGTTTCCTATACCATTACTATCTAATGGCTATTCTGCTTGCAGATCTTGAGCGAATAAAGTAACATTATCAGTCATCCTTATTAAACAAATCTAGGTAGAATAGGTTCAGAATCTTACGAACCGCCAGTGAAAAATGCGCACTAATTTTAAAGAAGAGTGGGGAATTCTATTTCTTTGCATATCTAAAGGGGAAGGCATCTGTGTTCATCTTATGAGAAATGCAATGTAAAGTCTATACCAAAGTTTTTTTATATTACAAGGCCAGAAACTGTCGTTTTGCGAGAATGACCACGGCTTGTGGGCTGAAGCAAAGCTAAGACCCATAAGTGCAAACTCGCGAAGAAGTTTCTGGCCGTGTAATAAACTACGTTTTTTAGGCCGAAAAGGTGCCTAAATTAAAAAAAACATTTTTATTGTAAAAGTTTTTGGCGCTGGAGTATTTATTTTTCTGGTAGCATTATCATGATAACTAGATTCTAAATTTAAAATATGATTGACAATAAACAATTGTCAACAGAAAATCCCTAGATTTTACTTTCAATGTCTAGACAGTGCAAAATAGTGACAAACGCAAACGATCACTTTCCGGGCGATTTATACGACTAGAAATTTAGTGTGTCTGAAAAAAAGATCTAAAAAATTGTTTAAAGTTGCTTTTGCAAATTAGGTACAACTTATGTTGTTTCTGTGAGATCGTTGTGCTTAATACGTGTTTGATCTATTTTTAATTTTATATTTACGTAAATTTTTTAAACAACTTTAACACAATTTTTAAATCCTTAAATCAGTTTGTTTTAATATTGTTAACAAAAAAAAATTTTAGTGTGAAATGTAAGTATTTCTTTTTTTTTAAATCAGTGTGAGAGAAAAACGTTTTTTTGACTAAATCAGGCTTTGAACCAACCCCAGATCGTGTCAGGTGGGTTTTGACTTCTCTTCGTGTTGCGTATCCAATTTGCGAAGGGTTAAAAACCGTTTAAAGTGAGCTACGGGGTAGATTTGGTGTTGGTGTGTCCTGAGGGCAGGCGATATTTCTTGTCCGGTATATCCGTGGAATCTATTCGCAGGATTGTAATTCCTTATCGTACGGATGTATCCGAGATAAGGTGGTGGAAAACAAGGAGTGAACGGTGAGAGGCGATCATGCGATGCAATTTCGTGCCGGCTGTATCCGTTAAGAAAATGCAAATTGTGCCTTGCATATCAACGAAAACAACAATGGCACTAGAACAAAATATATCGCCTATTTTAAGTGGAATCCGACTCATTCCGCAAACAATACGATACGAGGTTTATTCAAAGCTCTCGGATTTCGTTTTGGGAGGAACTCAATTTTCCATTATGAAGGACCGAACAATAAACACCGAGGTGTGCCTATTAATTGCCTCGCCGAAAAATACAATGCGAAATTTCGAGTTCAATGGGCTCCGCCTCGACGGTGTTAATTCTTGTTTAAAAGTAAGTCACCGGAAGATTACCAAACTTAAATTGTATTGCCGAGTTTGATCAACGAGACGAATCAACGCTGAAATTAAATATGAAACGAACATTTCAATAAAAACTCAAATTACAATGACTTTAAGTATTTTATCTCTCCGCTAGGATAGTAAATGCACGACAGTTTTGTTTTGAATAGGACTGGGCAAATATACAGCAAAATTTCGATATTATATGCTTTTAATATCTTTATAATAGTAAAAAGATGAATTGAGGCTTTTTGAGAAGTTAGTTTGTCTTATCGCAAAAGTGACCGCCGGCGCTGTATTGATTCTACTGCAATAACGGTAATGCCTATGTCTTGGGTGTGGACAGAAAAAAGTAGAAAAATACGAAACATACCAACAGGTCAACCATGGCGTACCATAGAGCGCCTTCCGACAACTAACTTTTTGAGGCCGTTTTGCTACTACGCGACAATTTGGTAACTAATGCTTTAGAAAAGAAGATTGACTTGTTAGTATGCAAACTTTATATTGTTGCATTACAGCTTCTAGACTTTTTTCTTACTGTCTACCGTTAGTACTTCTTTAAACTGCTGAATACTATCGTCACCGTTTGAACTGATGCAGAGAACGGAGGGTTTAGAAGGCAGAATGTCATACTGTAATATTCAGCGACGAATTGCGGTTCTGCTAGGCATACATAATGTCGTGGGGGGATAAGACGTTGTTGTGGTCACTGTCTATATAAAATTCGTTTATGCATTTGCCCAGCTCTAGTTATAAAATGCGAATTTCTACTGCAATTATGTAGATATGTGTCTCTGTAATACCCTGCAGAAAAATTAATATTTACTAGATTATTCATCTCAAACATTAAACATTTTTTGTGAAAGGAATAGAATCTCGCTATAGTCGTATTTCAAATGTGGCCATTTGCGATATTGAATTGGAAAATGCGTTTAGTATAGCGATCAAATATACGTCGTGTGCGATATAAAATGGCGATTGTAAATATCAACTAATAGATTTATGTAGCTAGTGTATGCTGGTATGATATGATAATTGGGATCTAATATAAATCACATTAGCTAGTTCAACGAATGTAATCACGAAATGGTTCATAAATATTAACAATACTTGTCAGAGATTCGCATAAAATACTTCCCTATATTGGCATTGCATTACCGAACTACCGAACAATAGCAATGTCAACAAGCTGGAATCAATTGCGAGCTTGATATTGCCATTAGGAGTTTTGACCACTTTTATTCACTTTTCAAGTGGCTTACATGACTTGAGACTGTTATTTCAGGTACAGGCTTTTCATGTCGGCAGCCTGCAATTATTATTATAATATACATCTACAAGTCAATTTATAGGTGGCACGTTGTAATTACTGGCGTACACATTCATAATGAAATAAAGTGAGTTTCCTCGTAAGGGCGCTTTCTTCCTGTTACAGCACGAACAGGGGTTTTATTATTCACGAATTTAACAAAATTTGTATTTTATAGCCCAAGCGAAAATTACAACTTGCCTGCTTTACATCAAAAATAATTTATTTTTTGAACACACTCACAAAAACAGTTACTTTACGGACTATTTTGAGTATTGTTAGTACTTCGTTTCAATGGGTGGTAAGCAGAAATAGTCAAATTTTTGATGCAAATTGTGTAAGTACATTACTATTTCTTAATAAAAATTATTGTGCTTATATAAAAAGGAGAGTTGAAACACTTGGGATAGTTTTGGAAATGATATTTTAATATTTTTGTTTGAATCACAATCCATAACAAAGCCTGCTTTAAGGCAATCCATCCCACGATAACATGGATTTGCAATTACGAACCGTTTCTACTTGAAAAGCAAAGCATTAGAATGGCAACACACCGTTCTCATTAAGCCGTACCAACAAATTTATGCCACAATCTGCGGCTTAATGTTTCGCAAAATTCCATTTTGTATTTATAAATTCGTAAGGAGTCGCTTTACTCCCTATTCCATCATGTATTGTAGATGATTATTAACCGAAGGGTAAATTATCGGAGCGTTTTCAAACTCCGGCTAAACATTTTGAGTGTCCCTGGAGGGTAGTGGTCAAATGGTGGTAATCTACAACGCGATACACGTGCGATAACACGTGAATATCAAATCACGGCAGAGGGCGACGCCGCTTTATGTTTGACACTGTTCGTGCCGAATCACCATAAATGTTTGATTTTATTACTTAAAACGAATAACCACTGGTGCTAGGCGCACATCCGCCATTGCTGTTACAGCCAACTTCTAACGACCGTTACTGCTCCAATTGTACGCAGGGAATTACAAATTTCTGATCACTGGAGCTGATTAAACTTGCTGAGGGCTGGAATGCGAAAGGGGTATTGGAATTAACTACTATATCCAATTTTCAACATTCAAATACTTTTCACGAAATAAACAAATTTTTAAAAAGCTTGGAAAGGAATTTTATATCAGAAAAAAAAAAGAAAATAATTTACTTTTTAAAAACGTATAAAGCTTTCATTCAAAAACTCTTTAGACTCCAATAACAAAACAACATTTTGAAGTAGATATTTTGCAATTAAAAGCTGACGCAGCTTTCAAACAAATAATTTATTAACAACAAATGAATTTACATAACTAATTTAAGAATAACACCTAATTATTAAACAACTTTATAACACACTTCTATCGTCTTGAATAATCTCTTAGAAAATTGCTCTATGTTTTGCTATACCTCGTTAAACTAAACTGCCGCACTTCTAGTGCTTTTTCTAATTTATAATTATTTAAGTCGGATTCTAGTACGTTTGTGGCGCCTCCATACGTATGTAGAAGCAAGTTGAGTCAAATTTCTGAAAAAAATAATCTAGATACATAGTACAATTTTATTAAATTAAGTCATCGTCCAAAATTTGTTTTTTTATAGAAAAAAATAAAAAATCTACTCGTACCTTAGTTCTTTAGACATCTTTTCTTCTATCTTCTTTTAAAATTTTTTAGAATTCTTCTAGAACTTTTCTTGGTTTTTTTTGTTTACCCATTGTTTAGAAATTTTTATTTTTAATTCTTTTTTATTTTTTTGATGGAGCTTTCGATTTACACAATATAAATTTTAAAAGAGTAATTATTAAATCATTAATTTACACAAATAACTTTTAATAATTGCTCAACTTATAAACACTCTTATATCGTCTTAAGTAATCTTTTGGAGACTAGCTCCATATAATCACTTTACTTCGCCAAACCAAACTGTCTCAATTTAGGGCTACTCTTGTTTTATATTTATTACAGTCGGTTTATTGTGCTTTTACGACTTTTTCAGACATGTATTAAAACACTGTGAGTTGTATTTTATTAAAAAAAAAGCGTTTTAGATAAATCTAGTTAATAGAATTATTTATACCTGTTTTAAACTAGTTAAAATTTTAGCTAAAAGAGTCATTATAACTAGAATTTTTAAAAATATTTTTATAAAGTGGCAGAGCAGTTAAAGGCCACAGAACTGTCAAACTGTCCTAGTTTTTAACTAGATTAATTTTTAGTAAATTGACATATTCTATTAGAAAATAAAATTTTCTTTTATTTCAGCTTCGACGTTCGAGGGAAGCCTCTATCTAGAGCGAGTCACTGGTCCGCACCGGATCTGTTCGGCTCAAGAGCCTACTTCCGGACGGTGTCTGAACCCGCACAGCTCGTCATCGACGACATCCGGCGTCGCGACGAGGGCGTCTACCGGTGCAGAGTGGACTTCCGCAATGCACAGACCCGCAGCTTCCGATATAATCTTACGGTTATTGGTAAGTGCGAAACTTCTTCATGTACATTATCTTGATTGATATGGGTATTCCCCCTAAACATTGCTTTCGGCTGGGGAAAAGTGCACACCTGCGCCTCTTTATCATCGTGAGTAATTATTGTTATTATCGGGACAACAACCTCACGCTGTCTTGCAGTTCTAAAGACTTGTAGCGTATCCATTAATATCACAAAAAAAACTCTGATTTTTTTTTAAATCGTTAGTAAAGTGCACAAGATAGTCTGAAAAGTAGCAGTTTTACGGACTGTGTTAAATTTGCAACTAACAATACAACAAACACTTTTGGCGTGTAGTTTCAGACAATTCTAATACGACCTATATTACGTATTACACTTTTTTAACATTTACAAAAGCAACGCTCTAAAATTCAAATTTACAAAATTTGACATAACTTTGAACTTTAAACTTCTAAAAATTTTGAAGGTATGCAACCAATATTACACGTTGCATTCAAATTTGAGCTAATTATAATTTAAAAAAAAAAAACGATTTTAGAAAAAAACGTACTGTATAAAGTCTTTAAAAAAATAAAGGTGTTTTTTCCTTTTTTCAAGTGAAGACCTCTACAACTCAGGCTGAAAATCGCCTTAATATCTTTCCCAGAAGCCAACGTGTAAAGTAGCATAGAGGGACACATAATGTCAGGATGACTTACTCAATATACTGCGTCTCTGGAGGTTCTTAAAAGCTGTAGAAGTTTGTAAATTGCGTTATCCAATAATTTGTATTTTGACTTTTTGAAATGCATTCTTAAAATAAACTTTAATGCTCGAAGGACCGGTGATAACGATCTAAATATTTTAGCAAAATTGCTCAATTAACAATTTTCGCTAGCGTTTGTGCTCCTATAAAAACTAATTTCGGTTAATCTCGTAAATATCAAGTGAAATGTTGCTATTATACATGGAAATTTGGAAATTTACTTTTATGACGTCATACAAGCGAATACCGTTTTACGGAAGGAAAACTTTGTTTCACGTTATAGCTTTCTCGAGTTTGCCTAAAATTTCCTCATCTCGGAAAATAATAATGTTATAAAGACCAATAACAACAAAAATTGAATTTAGTTTATAGCTTCGTAATATAGATGTAATAAAAAATTGTGTGTGGTCACTAGGAAAATAAATTAAATTTTTGTTCTGTTTTTAAAAATTTAATTTTTTTCTTTTATAATAAAACTTTAATTATTGGTAGTTTACTATATCCGTCTGGCAGTTTATTACTACTCAAACTAATATAAACTTTAATTATCTTCTTACTGTAATGAGTTTGTTAATTATCAGAGTATTGTTTTATGGTTACCATAAACCCAACTCCTAATAGTAGTTAAAAATGAAAAAACTCATTAAAATTAATTTGTTAACGTATGGCAAGCCTGTATTTTATAGAATGTTTTACAAAATAAGCTAGGTATTTAAACTCACTTTAAATTAGTTAAATTAAAATAAAACGATAACTGGTTAGTCAAATAAAATTTTGAAATTCTAAAATTAATTTTTTTTTCAAATATTAACTATTTAAGTTATTTAACTGACTAAGCTACAGAAGTAGCTAGAGGTCAACAAAACGACAAAACACTAAACAAGTAACGACTATCAAGATTTTCCAGACTACAGTCGAAAAAATCTTAACAACAAAAGTCGAAAAAACAAAACTTGATAAGAAAACTTATTTTTACCTGGTCGCAAAAGCATGTCCTCTAAATCCTGTTTAAGACACTTGACATTGTCTTCATGAAATTGTCGGTTGGTTTTAAAATATGGTTTATGCAAATTGTTTTGTCAAAAAGACAAATTTACATTGGTACTGACAGTTAGGTTTCGTGTCGAAGAGTGTAATAGTAGGTTTCAAAAAACTCAAATCCATATCAATTGAGTAAATCCATAAAACAAGAAATAGATATAACAGCAAATTGCAACGAAAATACACAAAATAAGCTTAGAATTATTAGGTTTGGGCACGCAAGGATGCACCTTTTCAGTTATTGTAAATATTTCTCTTTAAATATTGATTATCTATGAGAAAACTGGTCTTGTTTCGCATAAATAAATTTATTTTGAGATAGAGGAAGTGATGTTAATGTTGTAAATATTTTAAAAGTGTATATATACTGTACTTTTCATTATATTATTATACCAATATGAAAGTATTATGTGTAATTATTTTGGGTAATTTGATCATCTGGTAATCTGAATTAGAAAAATAAGTGAAGGATATCTTTAAAAGGAGGATACCAATTTTAAGAAATAAGTGTTAATAACTTTCAAGCGAAATTAGCTTAGATGTAGAAATTGTGACGTCATAAACCTGCTCAAAGCGGTGAGTCGTAGAGAGTAAACATTTAATGAAAATAGTTTTAATGCGAATTTAAAAAATACTCTTCAATACCAGTATTTAATTTGTAATATATGAATATAAAAAATTAACAAGATAAAATTGAGATATATTTTAAAAAATATATTAAAAGTTTAAAATGTGTGAAGCAATTACAAAACGCTGCACAAACGGTTAAAGATACAAGAACATGTTAAATAAAAAAGTTGTAAAAACTAGAAACAAAAATTTGTCTCTAATAGCTTGGGCTTTAAAAACGCTTGAAAAAAAACTTTTTGTATTACATTTTTGTATAATACATTTCCTCTGTTTATAATTCAAGCAATATAAAGATTATATCTTATAATTGTTACTTTTTTTAATAAATTTTAGTTTATGCTATATTATTACTATAATATTAGGACATAAAAAATATTACGATTTTAATGTGTAAGAACTAAGAAAAAACCATAAAATTTAAACAAATATAAGTAAACAGCTACTTTTCTGTTTTAATATGTTTTAAAAATTGTTGTATATTTATAATTTTGCTGTATGCTTTATTTGACAAATTAAGAAAATAAATTAACTATAGAAGTGTCAAAATTTTAAACTAAAATTGGTCTTTTTTTAAATCTTAATATATTTATTTAATTAACTGCAGCTGTTTCGACTAGAACACTGACTTCAAGCCTTAAAGTTGTTAATTTCTCTTACTATTGTTAGTTAGATTTAGGCAATAAGTAGAGTCAAAAATTTTAAGATCTGAAAAGAGCGTTACAGCCAAAACAGCTATAGCTACACAAATATTTAGCTTATTAAAACATTGAGGGTCTATAACGACCAATTTTATTCTAAAATTTCAAAAAACATTAAATGATTTTTACAAAAATATAAAAGGAGATGTTCACTTTGTGTGTAGGTATCTTTAAGTCTTAAACCAATGAACAGGCTAATTCTAAGTCAGATACTTTGGTAGTAAAGAGATACTTTACTTCGGAGTAAAGTTACTACCGAAGTATCTTTACTACAGAAGTATCTGACTTAGAATTAGCCTGAGAGATAATAATATGAAAGTTTATCTCGCCTACCTATTATTTTTTATTATTTATTAAATAAATAAATTAACAAATGTAATATGTTATTTATATGTAATGAAAATAAGAATATTTGACTACAGATTAGCTGTTTATTGAGAGCGAGAATAAAAAACATATCCAAAACATCAAGATTTTGCATCAAGAGATGTAAAAGTCAAATAGTCGTAAAAACTATGTAATAGTATATTAAGTATGGAGAACGGTAAGGAATGCTTACCGTTCGAAGACAATTGTTTGGAGGAGGAGCGAAGCGACGACTCCAATTATTGTCTGAGAACTGTAATCCTTAACGTTCGACATGCTTATAACGTTTTTTGCGCGATTGGAGTTTCTAGAATAATAATAATAATTTATATCATTACATTTGTGATAATCGGGAAAATTGAAACTGAAAACTTTGAGTGGCTGTTCCATGGTTGCTATGGTTTTGTTTCAAACAAGTAAAATTGTCTTTTTGATACAATCATTCCTACATAGTTCTGTTTTGTGGTTCCGTTTTCGACGCAAATATGAGCGATAGTGAAAATCTACCGGATGATTTAGAAGACGCTTGGCAAGAAAGATCTTTGGCAATAATTCCAGAAAAATCTAAAGCCCGATATGAACAGACATACAAGTTGTTTAAGGAATCGCGTAAAGCAAAGAAGATTTCTGTAAATGAAAAGAGCTTGTTAGCGTATTTTGTGGTGAGAAGTGGACTCTTGAAGGCCCCAGGCAGTTTATGGGCGGAGTATTCTATGCTGAAGAGTACAATTTTTCTCCATGATGCTATAGATATTTCTAAGTTTGCTACATTAATTGTTTATCTTGAGAGAAAAAATATTGGATATCGGCCTAAGAAGGGTAAAATTTTTATCAAAGAAGACATGGAAAAATTCTTGAATAAAGCACCAGACGAACAATTTTTAATTCAAAAGGTATGTTGTAGATGATGAGGTGGTACATCTGAGTTCTAAAGAAACAATATATTTGCAGGTAGCAATGATATTAAGAGTATCGGGCGCTTGTAGACGAGAGGAATTGTACAATATTAAAATGAGTGACATAGAAGAACATGAAGAAATGTTTATAGTAAATATTCCAAATACAAAAACGAATATTCAGCGAACGTTCACAGTTATTAATAAAGAAAATGAAGCAGTTCATTATTTAGAAATACTTCGAAAATACATAAGAATTCGACCAAGCAACCCAAGGTCAGATCATTTATTTCTGAACTATCGAAATGGCAAATGCACTAGGCAAGTCACAGGAAAAGGCACAATTGGAGGCTGGCCGTCAAAAATTGCAAAGTATTTAAAGTTGCAAGCCCCTGAAGATTTTAGTGGACACTCGTTCGGCTACACTTTTGGCGAATAACGGAGTTGATGTGTTGGGACTAAAAAGACATGGTGGGTGGCGTTCATCAACGATGGCCGAGAGTTACGTGGAAGATTCCCTCCAAAACAAAATTGAATTTGCTCATAAAATTTTACACAGCGATGTTGGTGGATTATTACAACAACAAATCGCAAAATTGTTTTTTTTTAGATTAAATTGATTACCGTTCACTGAACGGTAAGTGAATTACTTACCGTTTTGTTACACGTAGCAACCAGTAACAGCAACCTACCGTCGTGGAAACAGGCACAGTAAACTGATAAAAACAACTAATCGCGCAAAAAATATGATGGAACCGGTTTGCAGTTTAATATCGAGTTGGTCGTCTGTATTCTCAGTTTCTCTCGTATTTTTCTCCCTCTGCTGTATATCTCTTGATACAACAATACTTTCTGTATTCTGTTAATCTGTCAACTTTGTTGTTTTATTATTGTAGTAGAGCGACACGTTTTATTTTTAATACGATTTACAACGCCTACCCTAAAAGATATTTATGTTTGGTTACTCTGTAGAAAATGCAGAAATGGTAGATGTGCAGGACTAAAATAAATTCAAAATTAAATAGGTGAGTCAGAAAATTTTTTTTTGGAAAAAGTAATTAGATTTTTGTAGATCTATTTTTGTTTTATTATTTTTCAGGGCACGATTGTACAGACTGTCATACCTAATGAAATATCTGTAGCTGAAGTAGTTGATCATAGCCCAGCAGTGTTATTCAACGAATTAAAATTTAATTAATTCAATGCAATCGTCAAATTCCGAGATTAATATCCAATTTCATGGACGGCTTAAGTAAATTCGCCGATAAGACGTAATAAAAATCGTTATACACGCTTCGAACGCTAAAGTACAGGCGATGGATTTCTCCCAATGAAATTTATCAGCGCGTTGCATCCTTAGAATCGGAAATTGATATCTGTGCAATGGATATTTCAATGCGACTTTGAGATTGAATCAAGGCAATAAAATTTCCAAGAAAAAAAAACACGCGATATTGGAAAAACACGACTGTTATTAATTTGTAAACTGGGTTTCGTTCGGTGAAACTAGCGCTATAAATCTATTGATTTATTAAGATTCCCTGGGACTCGTAAATATTTTATGAAGACGGTGCAAGACAAATTACGCTCTGCAGCGGGATGCAAAATGCTGGCCGGATTTGGAAAAAAAGCGAAATTTTTTGGACTTTGAATAGGTTATAAATGGAGTGAACTTATCTGTCAGAAAATTGGATTCGATACGCTGATTATTTGAAGAGGAGATGGAAGGGATTTTGAAGCAAGACCTCAAATCCGTTAAAGCTGAAGCCGGAGGATCATATAATGAACTCTTTATTGATTTCCTTGTAATCCTCGGGCAGATGGATATCCCCATTATTCTAGTTGCGGAAATTCTATTAAATAAAATATGTATTCGGCTTTAAAATCTTTCAATAGTTGAAAGAATTCCTTGCATTCGGGTCATTAATCAGCTGACCTATTAACTCCGTTATCCTTTCAGAAGACTCAGGTCTGCGGCTAGAAGGGTCAAACTGTCGACTGGGACACCATCTGGTCGAGCACGACGTTAAGCTAGACGTAATTAAACATATCTGTCAGACATTAAAACACTCTATGGATGAGTTATTTGACAAGTGAGTCGATTCATTTCTGTTTACCAGAACTAAAGCCGATAGTTTTAGAATCACACGCCATGACACGAATCTGGCCATTTTCACCAAATTTGCTTACTCTAATCAAGCCCTTTTTGGATTATTGCTATTTTCACTGCAAAATAGCACAAGTTTGTTGCGGCAACGACCTAATTAGTTTTTATAGTTTCGAGGATAGCAACGAATTGCTGTGCGTGTAATTTTCACTGAATGTTACAAATCGTCAACGAGCCAACACTTTGCCAAGTAAACACAGACATTATGGGGGACCAAAGGCAACAAAAGGCCCTTTTTCCCTTCGCTAACCGCACATATCGGTGTACTCTGATTTAATTAAATCAAATTGACTTGAATTACTCTAAACGGTTTATTCTGTAATAAAATTTTCATAGAATACACACATACAAACAATAAATAATTTTTTAAACAAAATTTTCTATTTGACCTAATTGAAGGTACGTCACGGCATAAAGGCATTATCAGTCATACTTGTAACCTACATTAAACACAGCGCCAGGCTGCTAATGTCTACTTTTTGCTATTGTAACGTAATACTACACTATTAGGCAAACCAAACGTAAAATGACACTCCCTAGCAAAAAAAAGTTCTCGCTACGCTCATGCATCAGACTGCAATTTGATGGATTACCTAGAAATGACAAGAAAAAAGTTAAATTAAGAATTAGGAAGCATTTAATACTATTTATTAATTTTAATATGTATTTAATCTAGTAAACAACTAACACGTGTCAACGTCAGCTCAAAATTGTTCTAATTTAACGACTATTTTTTCAATTGCAGTTTAACTAATTTAAACAAAATTTTAAAAAGTATTTTATTGCATTTGCTCTACTTTTTTTACAAAGAAGACAATTTTAAGTGTTCAACATTTTGCATTTTTAGTTAATTTTACTAAATTTTACTTAAATCACTTGTCTTAGTTAATACGAGTTTATAGAGAGTTCTTGATCTGATAAAAAAAAATTGTTTGTTATTTCTAACATTTTGACGAATTTATTTTGTTGTTTTCCTTGGGATTTAACAAATTAAAAACAAAATTAATTTAACAAAACTTTAAAAGTAACAAATAATTTATTATTAATATGTAGTGCAATAACTCTTCTTAAAATAAACAGCAGAGGAAGAAAACAAACTATATTTTAAGTAATTGTTAAAACAATTAATAATGTACTAGAACTTAAGTACTTCAAAAAATATTCAAAATTTAAAATTTGTACAGTGCTGGTTTTTATCTCGAGACGCTGTGCAAACGGCAAAAAAATAAAAAAAGTAAAAAAAAAGCTAGAGAAAATTATATTTTTGTAAAATTAAGTCTGCGAGTCATTTTTTTTTTATAGTTAATGCCTTTTTTCTTTACAATGAAAAGGATTTCAACAATCCTTTTCATTCTCTACTAATTAATGTAAAGCGTTTATATATTTTTTATTACACAAAATTATTTTAAAAATATTGTAGTAGCACTGTACAAGTAAGTATTTATTTATTTATTTATTAACTATTTTGAAATTTTTACCTAATATACCTAATTGTAATATAATGTAACCTATATATTAAAAAAATGTTAAAAACTAATTACAATAAATTTTAAACTATAAACATAACATTACTTAAATAATAATAAATAAAGTAAACATTTGTTTATACTAAACAAAGTTGTTCGATTTTATACTTTAGGTATCTCTAGGATTTAAACTATTACAAATAAAAATATTGACACTTAAACTTTATTATGCAAAATATAATTTTCTGAAATTTTGTGTTTTAATATTTTTTTGTATTTTTGGTAGCTTACAGAGTGTTTTAAAATAAAGCCAAAACTTTGAATTTTAAACTATCAATATATTTTTTAATGTTTCAATAAGTTTGTTCTTAATTTTATTAAATACAAATAGTAAAAATTTAATGTTTTATATGACAGTATTTTTGTTATTTATTTTAAAACTATTTTAAATAAATTTATAGTTTCAATGTTTGTGACGTCGTTATTTCTACATCTGAGCTAGAACGATCTGCAGATCTTTGCTAATAATTATATATTTTTTTTTAGTTTTACAATAGAGAGTGATTCGTTGTTTTATTTTTTTTGTTTTTTTAGATAACTTAAATTCTATCTGTAATAGCATTTTAAAATCTTCTAAATTTTATAACAAATTCTATATGCTAATTATAATTATAAATTTATACCACAAAAGCATTTTTTTTAATCGCAATTTTAACTTTCTAAAATTTAGTAAACTTTCTAAATTATTCTATGAACAGTATTGCGATAAGAAAGACAAGAAGACTGTTTTAGACAAAGTAAGACAAATGCACTTTGTACTCGAAAAAATTGAGAGAATATGAAAAGTTAAGAAAGGTTTTTGAGAACCGATAATTTATTTATTATTACACCTAAGCAAAAATCTAAAAATAAAACAAAAAATTGTTGGAACTAGTCAATTTTTCTAAGAGAAAATTTTTTGATTTTTTATTTTGACAAGTAAGAGATGATTAAAATTATTACAAATATTCAAAACAGATTAGTGAGTAGTTTTTTAATGTACAATGTTGCTCAATTCTATTGTCATAGTTAAGCGTTTGTCTGTAGCATTAGAAATAAATAAATAATAATCATATTGTGACGCGAACGACTCAATTCTAAGAAGCGGTGAATCAGAGTATCGAGTATTGTGTTGTGGACCGCTCACTTCTAGGAACTGAATAGAACTTCGAGTATTATTTACGTTTTGAATGGGTTTATTTATTCTTGTTTACGTCGGCATTGTTTGTCGCTATTGTGATTGAATTCCAATCATCTTGCCGAATTGAAATAATTCAGGAGAAACGCGAGAAAATACTCGAAAGTTCTGGAAAGAGTCCATACCCCTATATATATGCGAGACAGCGAGTCAGTCAGTCAGTCTGGTTTTGGGAGAGCGACATAAAGGCGAACTCCGGCGATATCCAGCGAATTTAGAAAGCGATAAATTAAAGTGTTTTGTGTTCCGTTAGTGATTTAGAATATTAGCTGTGTTAATTAGTTGTAATTAATTTGATTTGTAAATAAACTTGCCGAGAAATTATCTCCAGCTCTTTAAATCAGAAACCCACATATATAAACGTCACACTGGTGTCAGAAGTGGGATTTAAAGAAGCTTGGTGGACAAAGAAAAGTTTATGTCTCTGGAACCTTCTGGAAGAACAACAAGAAGTCAGACAAGAACCATGGAGGAACAACTTCGTGTATTCTTCGAGAAACTAGAAAAACAACGCTTGGAAGATAAAGAAGAACAGAAGAAATTTCTGGAAGATCAAGAAAAACGAAGAATGCAAGAAAAAGAAGAAGAAGAAAAACGACGACTGCAAGAAAAAGAAGAAGAAGAAAAACGTCGAATGGAAGAGCAAGAAAGAATTTTCGAAAAATTCGATACCTTACAAGATGCTCTTAAGAAAGATGTCGAAGAAGTAAAAAAGGAATTTGAGGAAAAAGTTTTCGAAGTAAAAGAAGAAGTAAAAGAAGAGATAAAAGAAGTTAGGGAAGAATTAGAAAAGAAAGTTTTAGAATTGGAAAGTAAAATGAAGAAACTTGGAACAGGACAAATTTTAGGAAGCGAAGTAACATCGCAACGAGTAAAACCCCCAACTTTCGATGGTCAGTCTTCGTGGTCAATGTATAGGAGGCAGTTTGAAGCAGCGGCGGAGATAAATTGCTGGAATGATGAAGAAAAAGCCACAGCTCTGGTGTTAGCACTGCGAGGACCAGCTCTCCAGCTGCTTCAGAATGTATCTGATCGTGATCAGAAAAACTATCACGCAGTGGTCAACGCCTTGGAATTGCGCTACGGAGACCAGCACATGGACAGAGTATACCAAATGATGCTTAAGTCCCGACATCAGAAAAGCAACGAAAGTTTGCAAGAATATGCCGCGGAAATAGAAAGATTGGTTAATTTAGGTTATCCTTCCGCACCTGCAGACCTTCGCCATGAGATGGAAGCCAGCGCATTTATTGATGGTTTAAGAGATGGCGATTTACGACGTTATCTACGTCTACATAGATATAAAACCTGTGCTGACGCGCTTATCCACGCGTTAGAATATGAGGCGGCAAATGAAGACTTTTCACAACGACCAGCTCAACGCGTGCGATTGATGTCCGCAGAGGAAACTCCAACAAATAATTGCTGCTGCGAAGAACTGAAGAGTATGTTGGAAAAGATGCAGCAGACACCAGCACGCACTGGAGGACGGCCTAAGTGTTATGGTTGTGGTAAGATAGGCCATATAAGAAGGGATTGCCGCCAACGGGGAAGGTCTGAGGATGTAAGGAGGGGTCAGGAAGATGTCACAGGCCCCTCAATTTCCCGGTATCAGGAAAAACTAATTTCAGCTAGCACTTTGGGGCGTGTGCTAGCTGATACGCCCAAAGCCCCTAGGATCATCTCCGTCTCGCAGCTAGGAAAAGGAAATGATAGTCTGTTGCTGGATGGACGAATCAACGGTCGAGACACCAAGATGACGGTTGACACGGGAGCAACACTTTCTCTAGTGAGACGGGACATGCTGGAAACATCTCAAAATGCAGACGCCTTGTCCAGAAGACCGTGCAGAGCCGACTGCAAACATTGTAGCCAACGAGAACAAGCTGACCACCTGTGCAACCTTAGAAGGCTAGTTTTGCAACCTACTGACGGATGGACAGCTGAAGAAATAAGAACAGAGCAACTGCAAGACGATGAGATCGGACCGATTTTACAAAGCAAGGAGAACGGAAATGTAAGACCGCAATGGCATGACATTTCAAATAAGAGTCCTGCTCTGAAGGCGTTGTGGGCACAATGGGACTCCCTGAAAGTCGAAAATGGGCTGCTCAAAAGGGCTTGGGAAAGCGCGGATGGAAAGACGGTAACAATGCAGCTAGTCCTACCGAAGAGTCGTGTAAAGGAAGTCTTAAGGGAAATCCATGATGGAAGATCTGGAGCTCACTTCGGCGTCAACAAAACCTTGGGGAAGGTTCGCGAACGCTTTTATTGGGTCAATAGCCGAGAAGATGTCGCTAATTGGTGCCGGAAATGTACAACATGTGCTGCGAGTAAAGGCCCGAAAACTCGTAGCCGGGGAGCCATGAAGCAATACAACGTTGGGGCTCCGTTTGAGAGGATTGCGTTTGATATTGCGGGTCCATTTCCAGTCACCGACTCGGGCAACAAATACATTATGGTTGTTGCCGACTATTTCAGTAAATGGCCTGAGGCATACGCGTTACCAAACCAAGAAGCTATTACTGTGTCTCGTGCTTTGGTGGATAATTGGATTTCTCGTTATGGGCTTCCCATGGAAATGCATTCGGACCAAGGGCGAAACTTTGAGTCAGGGGTTTTCCAAGGAATTTGTGATCTCTTGGGTATTCGGAAAACCAGGACTACACCGCTGCATCCTCAGTCCGACGGAATGGTCGAGCGCTTTAACAGCACCATGGAAGAGCACCTATCGAAAGTTGTAGAGGCCCATCAAAGAGATTGGGATCGCCATTTACCGTTGTTTTTGTTGGCTTACAGAGCGGCGATCCATGAAACTACAAATCAAACTCCAGCCAAGATTTTGTTTGGACGGGAACTCCGCTTGCCTTGTGACCTTGTGTTTGGGACACCCACTCAAGAACCCAAGGAAGTTAGAAGCTATGTAGAAGAGCTTCAAGAGACGATGTCCCATATCCACGACTTGGCTCGAGACCGAATTGAGATTGCCAGTGACAGGATGAAGACGCGGTACGATTTGAGGGCGAATTCGGTAGGGTTTCAAGAGGGAGATTTGGTCTGGCTATTTAACCCTCAACGGAAGAAAGGGCGATGTCCGAAGCTTCAGCCGAAATGGGAAGGCCCTTATACCGTACTGACCCGACTTAACGACGTGGTGTATAGAATCCAAAAGAACCCCAGGGCTAAGATGAAGGTAGTGCATTTAGACCGTTTAGCCCCCTATGCGGGTTCAAATGACGATGAATGATTGTTCGAGACGAACAATTCTTAAGAGGGGGGTAGTGTGACGCGAACGACTCAATTCTAAGAAGCGGTGAATCAGAGTATCGAGTATTGTGTTGTGGACCGCTCACTTCTAGGAACTGAATAGAACTTCGAGTATTATTTACGTTTTGAATGGGTTTATTTATTCTTGTTTACGTCGGCATTATTTGTCGCTATTGTGATTGAATTCCAATCATCTTGCCGAATTGAAATAATTCAGGAGAAACGCGAGAAAATACTCGAAAGTTCTGGAAAGAGTCCATACCCCTATATATATGCGAGACAGCGAGTCAGTCAGTCAGTCTGGTTTTGGGAGAGCGACATAAAGGCGAACTCCGGCGATATCCAGCGAATTTAGAAAGCGATAAATTAAAGTGTTTTGTGTTCCGTTAGTGATTTAGAATATTAGCTGTGTTAATTAGTTGTAATTAATTTGATTTGTAAATAAACTTGCCGAGAAATTATCTCCAGCTCTTTAAATCAGAAACCCACATATAATAAACGTCACAATATTATTTGTTTTCAAGACACCTTATATAGTATAATCAATTAAATAGTTTGGAATCTTTCAATACAGGATGATTCAGCTCAGCTTTTATTTTTCGTGACTCCGTTATTACTTTAGTTGAAATGTGGATATTTTGTAGACTTTTAGGCTAATTTCAAGTTGAGATAATAGCGTAGTATCTTTGTATTTATAGAAAATTAAAAGAATTCGGGACTGTGATTGCTCCTTGCTATAAAAAAGTAATAAAATTTGCTAAATTACCAATAGTATTTTAAATTAAAATTAGCCTATAAATGTATAAAGTGGAGTGCATTTTAAAAATATATTTTTGATTATGCAGCATGTCCTAAAAAGTGTGACGTTATAATGATAATGTTTTTTTAATATTTAAAATTTTAGGTTGCTTTTTCAGTAACTTACATATTTCTATTTTTTTCAAATCAGTTTTAGAAAATTTAAAAAAATTATAAATAAAAACAAAAAAACCTTGTTTTGTTACTTTTGTTACTTATTTTAATTACAATTTTAATTTATAGAAGTTCAAAATGACTTGATGATTAACTCTAATATTCTATTAATTAAAATTGTGATTAAAAAATTAACAAAATTTTTGAAATTGATATGAAAACAAATTTGAAAATATGCAAGTAAGTTGAAAGATAACCTAATAGACTTAAAAAAATTTATTATGATAACGTCACACTTGTTGAGGACATTCCGTATAATAAAAATAGTATTCTACAACGCACTCTTGTTTATATATAGTGTTCAAGTAAAAAAACGCTCTAGATTGCTCTGGAATTTTGTTAAAACAAGACGCTATTAAAAAGTCAGGTCGTATCTCGAATGTTATGACTAAACATAAGCTCCAAATTTTATCCGACCGTGTGTTAAGTCAAAGTTTTTTTCAGTGGTTTTTAAGTTCTTGTGTGGTTTACAATTTTTCATAATTTCACAAATTAGCTGTTCTTACAGCTACACATCTTTCAAATCACTGAAATAACTCGGTTAGGGTTATTAAAACTTCAAAGTCTGACAGAACTGTCACTGGCTGTTAAAGCAGCCGATCGCATTAACGAAATACTACACAAATTGCTTTTATTTTTAAAGCATTCTAGAGCGTTTTTTACCTAGGACACTCGATATACAGGGTGTTATGGAAATGAGTGCAAATATTTTAACCTGAAATACAGCACCACAAATAATAAAAATCTGTAAAAAAATTTTTGTCTTATCTCAACTGATAACAAAATTATAAACTAAAAATTAATTATTACAAAACGTATAACAAAATTTTTTTACCATTGGGCAATTATAGGTTTTTCAGGTCAAAATAAAACGATTTAACACAATTTACCTCTATACTAAGTTGCACCGTTTAGGAGCTAGAGGACGCCAAAGTTAAAGATGAAAAGTCAGTTTTATACTTTAAACGTAAATATCTCGAAAACGATACGTTTTAGCTAAATATTGCATTCTTGCAGTTTTATGTAGAATCTACTGGCATATTCATTTTTGCTACAAAAATTAGAAATTAATAAGAAAAAAATTGGTTAATTACCCAAAATGTGAAAAAAAAGTGCCGTAACTTGAAATTGAGATGTGCAGCAAAATTTTGCTAGTAGAAATAAAAAGAGTACAGTCAACTTCATTTGTGTACCAAATTTGGTATTAATCGGTTAAGCGGTTTTCCAGATATAACAAAAAGATGTTTTTTTATATCCAACTTTGACGGCCTGTAATTTTGTTGTTAGTTGAGATAGGACAAAATTTTTTTTACAGATTTTTATTATTTGTGGTGCTGTATTTCAGGTTAAAATATTTCCACTCATTTCCATAACACCCTGTATAAAGTCTACAAAATATCAAAATTCCAAGTAAAGTACTAACTGAGCTAGAAAAGACGGGAGTTAAGGTAAACCACCCTGTATATTACAACTAGCAGATACTTATGTAGTTATTTTTTGTTAGATTCTAATTCGAGTTTTAATAATTTAGAAACTATATATTTATTTAAAGCTATGTAAATAAACTTTTCTTGTCAATTAGAGGAGAAAGTGAGATGATAATGATAAATTATTTGTCAATTAAAGAGTTATTTGGCGCAATTCCGGCTGGCTTATATTAGTTATGAAAATAATACTAGTTAAGAGCGCAATTTATCACCGAGCCGTCAAGCTCACCATTTTCTGCGTTAACCCTTGCCCTGTCCAAGTTGGTCATTGATCGGCCTTCATTCCCATTCCTGCATCGTCCTTCACCTTACATATTGAAGAAGGACGTGGCTATTGCCACTTCATATGTAATGTGGTCGTATCCAAATAGCCCTCTGACTTGACTATGAAATTGTGTCCTCCTCCACAACGGTCTATCTTCTCCCATTTCTCTCAATTCTGTTTTTATTCAACGGAATAATTTCCCGATCCCTGTATTTATATGTATTGCGTGCATTGTCAATTTTGACTCTCATGAATAAAAATGTTATTAAATTTCGACATGCTCTCAAATCCTCTCGAGACATGCCGCAATAATCCTTATCGCTGAGGTTCTTTTGCAGGTTAATTTTCTATAAAATTAAAACTTGGTATTAAACTTCCGCCATATTTCCTGTTTACTATCGAAGCAAATCCCTTGAGAATTAAACCAGTCTGCGGCATCTTTGCATCGTTTAAAAATAACTAAGTCTTGTGTGAGTGCGCGATTCCCAAACTTTGCGATGTTTGTTATAAACATAATATGCCACATTATACCAGCTGACGCCTGAAATAATATCAGGGAGATTCCAACCACCCAACAGTATAAATTATTCAGGAGAAAGTCGTTAAGTTTATTTTCGCATTTAAATTTCCACCAGACGAAAAAATTAACAACACTTCGCAGAGGTGACGACGGAAACGGATATTTGCGCCAGAGGCGACACGGTTTACATTAATAATAAGTGCTATTAAAATTTAAAACTAGATTAAAAACTGAATTTTGCAGTATCAGTATATCGTTAAGATATTTGCTGTTTTGACGCTTTTACACTTTATAACTTTACAATTACATTTAAGAGCGTCTAAAACTGAAATAGCTTGAGATTACTTTAGGAACTGTTGTTTCTTTTGATTAATATTTCTTAAGCATCTCGTTATAGTTAAGCAACTCTAAAACTAACATATCCCTAAAAACTTTAAGCGTAAAATTTTGCTTACACACTCTAGCTTTGTAATAAATTTAATAAACAAATTTAAATTTTAAACAAACACAAGAATTTCAAAAGATGTAAAAGTCAGATTATAAATCTAAGCTTATTTCTGAAACTTCTAAAACTTCAAGTCAATTACAACACCAAGAAACTACAAACCGGTTTTGGAGTTATTGCCCTATCTTTACTGCAGTGTTTTTTAGCACTGTGATCAAATTAGACACTGATAAACTACACTAAAAATTCAATGAGCGTGAAATGATGGCGTCGCGCTATCTCTAATTAGCGATGACAGATATTTCAATTGGTATTTGTGTTTGATGACAAATTATCAGATAATTTTTATAATAATTTTGTTTTACCGTAAATATGTTAAACAACTCTTTATTATTTACTAAAGACGAAACACCCACGTTGATATAAGCTGCGTGGGTTTTTTCTCATTTTACCCTCTTTCAATAAACACCAAAATTACTCTCAAATTTAATATAATTTTTAATTAAATTGTTTTTTATTTTTAAAACAAAAATAGCAAAATAATTTTATTCAAAACATGTTTTATAAAACTTGAAGTACATGAAATTTTAAAATTCTTGATTAAAGAACTGCTGCTTTTTTCAAGAATTTTTAGCTATTTTTATTAAAAGCAAATCTGGGCCAAGTGATGAACTTTCGATAATAAAAATATTGTTTATATTTACTTGTTCTAAGCTTTATACTAAAAAGAACATTTCCTACAAGATTTACTTGCAACTTTTGGCTTCTACTAACGACAACATTAAATATAATTGAAATTTGATATAAGCATTGTTTTTTGATAATGTGGAACTACTTTTATATAAATAATTACAATAAAAATTAATGTTCAACCCTCAAGTTTAATCAAAATTTCAATACAAAGCGCTTTTGGAAACTAAAGTTTTATTATTAGTGTCTGAATAATAATAATGCAAAAAGAAAAGTCATACCAAAAAATAAAGATGTTAAAATAACTTACCAATATTTTGTCAAAAACGAATTAAAACATTAAGCAATAAAAATGTATATTTTTGCGCGATTGGTTGTTTTTATCAGTTTACTGTGCCTGTTTCCACGACGGTAGGTTGCTGTTACTGGTTGCTACGTGTAACAAAACGGTAAGTAATTCACTTACCGTTCAGTGAACGGTAATCAATTTAATCTAAAAAAACAATTTTGCGATTTATTTATTAATATTAAATGTACAATTATTATAATTAATAGTAGTAATACCACTCGCATTTGAGTTTCTAGTGTTAATAGACAAACTTTCCGACGTATAAGTCCCAGGTTGTTGTAATAGTCCACCAACACCGCTGCGTAAAATTTTATGAGCAAATTCAATTTTGTTTTGGAGGGATCTTCCACGTAACTCTCGGCCACCGTTGATGAACGCCACCCACCATGTCTTTTTAGTCCCAACACATCAACTCTGTTATTCGCCAAAAGTGTAGCCGATGTGCGTTAAAACAAGTGTCCAGTAAAACCTTCAGGGCCTTGCAACCTTAAATACTTTGCAATTTTTGACGGCCAGCCTCCAATTATGCCTTTTCCTGTGACTTGCCTAGTGCATTTGCCATTTCGATAGTTCAGAAATAAATGATCTGACGTTGGGTTGCTTGGTCGAATTCTTATGTATTTTCGAAGTATTTCCAAATAATGAACTGCTTTATTTTCTTTATTAATAACTGTGAACGTTTGCTGAATATTCGTTTTTGTATCTGGAATATTTACTATAAACATTTCTTCATGTTCTTCTAGCTCACTCATTTTAATATTGTACAATTCCTCTCGTCTACAAGGGCCCGATACTCCCAATATCATTGCTACCTGCAAATATATTGTTTCCTTAGAACTCAGATGTACCACCTCATCATCTACAACATACCTTTTGAATTAAAAATTGTTCGTCTGGTGCTTCATTTAAGAATTTTTCCATGTCTTCTTTGATAAAAATTTTACCCTTCTTAGGCCGATATTCAATATTTTTTCTCTCAAGATAAGCAATTAATGTAGCAAACTTAGAAATATCGATAGCATTATGAAGAAAAATTGTACTCTTCAGCATAGAATACTCCGCTCATAAACTGCCTGGGGCCTTCAAGAGTCCACTTCTCACCACAAAATACGCCAACAAGCTCTTTTCATTTACAGAAATCTTCTTTGCTTCACGCCATTCCTTAAACAACTTGTATGTCTGTTCATATCGGGCTTTAGATTTTTCTGGAATTATTGCCGAACATCCTTCTTGCCAAGCGTCTTCTAAATCATCTGGTAGATCATCACTATCGCTCATATTTGCTTCGAAAACGGAACCACAAAACAGAACTATGTAGGAATGATTGTATCAAAAAGACAATTTTACTTGTTTGAAACAAAACCATAGCAACCATGGAACAGCCACCCAAAGTTTTCAGTTTCAATCTTCCCAATTATCACAAATGTATTGATATAAATTATTATTATTATTATTCTAGAAACTCCAATCGCGCAAAAAACGTTATAAGCATGTCGAACGTTAAGGATTACCGTTCTCAGACAATAATTATCTCAAACAATTGTCTTCCAACGGTAAGCATTCCTTACCGTTCTCTATACTTAATATACTATAAATACAAATAAAAGGTTATTTTTAGTTTAATAATTTTTGATAAACTTAAAAGAAAAAATATAAATAAACAAATTGTTACTGAAAACAAATTGTTGCTTAAATAAAGAAAAAAAAATTAAATATTGATTTCCGGGTATAATAACTGTACTATACAGCCTGTAGTCTCAAAATAGGCGTGCCAAATTGTTGATACGTTTTCAGTTAGAAACAAAAAATAAAATATATAATAAAAAAAAAATTATTTATAAAGTTTAAGGCCAAAATAGCCTTTTTGGTTACTTTTTTAAAATTTTAAGTAAACTGTGAGCTGTAAAAAGAGAAAGAAAAGTCACTTTTTTTGTTTTTATTTGATACTTTACGTATATTTTGACTAAAAGGTTTTATTTTGTTTATTTTTAAAACACTTGAGTCATTATAAAAATCTTTGCAAAAAGTTATTCTACAGTTTATTGCAATTTTTAACATAATTTTGTACCAAAAAATAATTTGGCAACATAACTGTATAAGGTGTACAATTTCAGTCTTATTAACTATGTTTTCTAATTTTTCAAAATTATCATTATTATAACTATAGCAGCAGAAATATTTTTTTAACGTTTTCCTTAAATTTTTTGGATTTTATTTGACAACACATCAATAATTTGGCACGGTTTTTTAGTCTATATATAGACAAATTGTAGATAAATTAAAAATTATATAGTTGGTCTTATTACAAACTGTTTTCTCTTTAATAAATAGTTTACAATTTAAAATATGATTTAGATTATAATTACCAAAACGACTAGATGTTTTATGAAACGACAAAATTTGTAATTGTTTTATGTGCTTTGCTTCTTTGCTATTTTTTTATTTATTGTTTACTTCTTAGATTAGTGTTTTTTGTGTCATAATTATTGCTCTTTTTTTGCTTTTATTATCTTTTTGATCTTCTTTGGTTATAATATTAACTGACAATTTCTAATTTAAATTATAGATATCTGCTGTTTTTTTAATGTTAAGATCATTCATGGTTTTTTAAGAAATGAAAATGTACTAAGCCTTAATTATAAATTATTTTTCTCTACTTTGCGTTAAGAATATTGTCATTGTTACTGACACTGTAATGACACTAAATTTTCATTATAGCACGCAAAACAGTAACTTTTTCATTAGTTATGTTGGCGTCGTAAGCGTAAAAATTAGTCTACTGCCTACGCAATTGAGATGATATAGAATAGTTGATAAAATCATAAGAGAGCTGTCGAAAATATTAAAGCAAAATAACAATTAATTAGTAAATCAGTTGAAAACTTTAATCAACTTGACAAATGTCATTACTTCATTAGTGCCAACCAAATTTGTCAAAAATCCCAAGTTATAATAATTTTGTCAAAAGAGTCTTTTAGAATGCTTTTTTTTGCAACGCAAAGTAGAAAAAATAGTATATTACACTGGTTTCATAAGACGACTTGTGACACTCATTCTATTTGTGTCACAAAACTCATTCGTGTCACAATAATCGTCTTATGAAACACGTATAATAATGTACTATTATGAAACGGTAATCATTAAACTACTAGTATCGTATATACAGGACAATTTAAAGTCTCAGGCAAATGCATTTAAAAAGACCCAAAATTTGTTTTTACAAAGTAGTGATGTTCAAAATTGAAAACTCATTAGCAGTAGTATGTATCAATACAATGAGACAGTAGATGATTGAATTTGTTGGTAATCTTGCAGCTTCTCTATGTTAAAAAAATTTTCTACCTCTCTTACAAATTAATGTTTATTTTGTGTTTAAAAAAATTTATTTACACCTACATGGTAGTCCAAAAACAGTTGCTCTGTTAAAATATAGGTATAATTTATAACTTAAGTCACATTTTTATTATCTGATAAAGTTTCTATACTCATATTTAAATGTATAGTTACCTGCTATTTTAGCAATGCTGTTAATAAAATGTATACCTTTTTTATTGATTATTTGGTATATAATATTTTTTTCGATAAGCAAATAGAATTTATGCAAAACCTTGAAAAATAAACAAATCTATACTAAAACACTAATAAAACATTAATTTAAAATGTAAACACATGCATTTTGTTAAACCGAAAAAAATACTCTAGAAAAAATTGTTGATTAGCAGCTAGTTACACCCATAATAAAAAACAAAAATTTTTCTGGTCAAATTAAGGTTAAAAAGCAAAATTTTAAGTATTTTCTTACAGTTATTTCAAAAAGTGAAACCGTTTATGGAGAAGCTGCTATTGGGTAAATAATACCTATCTATTTTTTTAAAGAATTTATTAATTTATTATTGTTTTTATACGAAAAATACTATATACAGGGTGATTATTTTATTCGCTCCCGCTTGAAACTCTCAAAATAGGCAACACATTATACTTTGCATAGATTACGTAGTTTTTTAAAATTTTATTTTCAAAGTTAAGACATAGAGGGTTATGAATTAATGTAAACATTGTTGACAATACTTTTGACAGTACTTTCAGAGTCAAATCATTTGGATCATTTGTAGCCACATTTTGTTAAGTAAAACATGGTTTTTAATTCGGAAAAATCAGATATGTTATTAGTACTGGAAGAGTCCTAGAAAAACTACGAAGCAGCAGTTCACTTGTACGCTAGACGTTAGAAGCTAGAAGTTCAAAAATCAAAGTCAGTTTTAACATTTAATTAAAATATAATGCCTTGATCAGAACTACATTTAGTAATTGTTATAAAAAGTGTTCAAATTGTCTCCTTTTTTTTTCTTGGCACAATATTATTCTACGCTCATAATTTCTGCGAACTCTGGCTAGCATCTCAGGGGTTATGGTTCTGCAAGACGCCACAATTCTTTCACGTAGCTGATTTTCATTTTCTATGGAGACGCTGTAAACTTCGTTTTTGACTTTCCCCAAAGAAAAACCATTGGTGGTGAAGGTAGCCTCATCACTACACAAAACGTAAAATAAAAAGTTAGGGTCCTGTTCTAATTGATTCCTGATAAATCCACAAAATTGAAGACGACGTCCAAAATCATTTTCTCTCAAACCCTGAACTATACTTACATGGAAAGGAAAAAATTGCTTAGCTTTTAAAATACTAAATACTGAGGTTTGACTAATCTATAGCTGCCGTGAAATTTGTCTTTGATTTATCTGGGGGTTATTAGTTAGAGCTTCTATTACTGCCGCTTCGTTGTCCGCATGTGTTGCTCTTCTTTTTAAACACTCCATTTTCTCTAAAATTCTTTTTAATTTTTTTTAAAACATGATTACATGGCGTCGTTCTATCAAGATAACGTCTAGCGTAGAGTCGAACTGCTGCTTCGTAGTTTTCCTGGCACTCTCCCAGTACCAACAACATATCCGTCTTTTCCGAATTAGAAAAAATGTTTCTACTTAACAAAATGCGGCTACAAATGACCCGAATAAATTGACTTTGGAAACACTGTCAAAAATTATTGTCAACAATGTTGTTACAACAATGTTGACAATAATTCACAACCCTCTATGTCTTATTTTTGAAAATTAAATTTTAAAAAACTACGTAATCTATGCAAAGTATAATGTGTTGCCTATTTCTAAAATTTCGGGCGGGAGCAAATAAAAAAATCACCTGTATAGAGAACATTTGCCAAAAACATGAAAAACATAATGTTCACATAACGAACTTTACAACACACAAAATCATTTTTTTATTACCTTTAAAGTTTTTTGTTACTCTTTCAGATTGCAAATCAGTTCAAAAAATTTTTAAGAAAACTTAGACGATCTCTATACAACGGTGTTTCCAACACTTCCATTGTCTTGATATCTATTTTTATTTAGATCTGTGCTATACAAATAAATTAATTTTGATTTTATTGGAAATTTAATTGATCATTTATAGATTTTTTCAATATTTGATGATTCTGGAGCATTTTATTGATACCAAATAAAATAATTATTATGTTTTAACACATAAAATCGTACACTGAAACGTTTATTTACTTTTGGAATGTTTTAAATTTTGGTGTTTTTCAAATTTATTAAATAAACACCTCTAAAATCAAAGCTTTGTTTTATTTTTACAAATACTACATTTAGCAGCGCAAATTTCCGAATTGTTTCTCGCTGTTATTTTTCGCAAAGTTTCAGCAATTCATTGTATTCGTCCAACTTTGGGCTTAACATATGCTTAAAAGCTTTAATTATAAAATTGCATTTGAATATTTCACGCACCGCAGCTTAAAATCGGCTAATTTTCTCCAGCAGTCTTTGCAAATGTCGTTTATTGAACAGGCTTCAGCTAAATAAATCCCGACATAAAATCCAAACGACGTTTTATACTTTACAAAAACTCATCCAACCGTATAAATTCCAGCAAGACAAATATTCGTTGACATGTAAAAATATTTCATCCCATTTGATATGAGTATGTTTATGGCAGAATGTGATTGACTTAATAAACGAGTGTTTTTTCGGCTGTCAGAAGCTTTCGGAAGATTTTCTACGAAAACCAAGATTTAAATCATGTTTAAGCTCGCATGCAAAGCTCCTTTACAAGATAACGTGGACCTGGACGACTTCCGCACTCATTCTTCATTCTCACTCAAGCACACACACCCTACTATAGTTTGTCTATAAATGCTTGAATTTTATAATGCAACAAAGACAATTAAAGGTCTTAACAACGCTGTGATTCTAACTCTGTCTCTTATTTTTTTAATAAGCGGCAGCTCAAAGTACAAGAATGCTATTTCATAATGATATTACTAAGACGTACTGTCGTAACGCTGTCTCAAGAAACCGTCTCTCTCACTCTCTACAAACAGCCGCGACGTTTGTCTTGTTAAGTTCTTACGGCAATAAATCGCCACCAGTGGCAAATACTAAAAACTAAAATAAAGATTTGTTTATTTTCTTAAATAATTAAAATAGTTATAATACATTGTTTATTTCATTTTTTTAAAGTGGGCAATAGGGCATATTTAACTTTACAACATTTTTCGTAGATTGTAGTCAAAGCTATAAAATTTAAGTATTTCCAGACAAATTATACACATTGTGCTGGCGAAAATGGCTATAAACACAGCTTTTTAGGTTTCTTACAACTTAGCTTTAATTAAAACCGCCACTAGCTATCCAGATTATTGATTAAGTGCTTTAATAATTTCCCTAGTTCTATGCCAAAGCCACATTCACTGGTTTACTCGAGAATATTATTAAACAGCATTTTTTTTTTCAAAACTAAGCTCGACTAACCACTAATTAAATTTGCTCCATTTCAAAAGGCCATAATAAATTTAATAAATTTTACAGGTAATATTAATTAAAATTGACGCTCGCCCCTCTCACACCCAAATTAATTAAATTCGACAAAACTTTCTATCAAACGCATAAACTTTGTATTGTTAGTGTTTGCTTGATCCAAGCCACTTAATATCTATCTATAGGGCAGCACATAAAAATTTTAAATTATTTTTTTTATACAGTTACAGTAAAAGAAATAAGAGTATCTTACAAAAGTATAAATTATTAGCAGAATATTTTCCTAAGTAAAAATCAAATTACAGAAAATTACCAACAGCAACTCTATTTACAAGATTTAATGATGATGTTATAACGCTCCTCAAATTCGGGTTATGCAGGTTAAAAAATATTTTTTTTTGATATAGGTTATTATACAAGGACAACTTAACAGTAACTCTCAGTAGTAACTTGATTTAGGAATTCAATTATAGTCGTTTCATTTTAATACTGAATTCGACTCAATTCTGACTTTAACTGTCTGGTCATCGCCCTCTTCTAGCTGTATATGCAAAGCATCCAAAATTATTTGGCATAAATTTAATTGTGGTTAAATTTGTATTAAGTAATTCTGGAACATACTGTCGAATAAGGCCGTTTTCTAGTACGTCCTTGTGCCATCAGATCGTTTTTACAGGACGTTATATATTGCGTAAAATTATTTTTATAAAAGAGAGAAGTGTTCGACCAGGATCAGTGATTGATCATTGCCGTAGTCTGCCATTTCTACCATAAATGTTAAAAGCTGTTAGGTTCGATGATTATCACTAGCAGGAATTTTGACAATAGCTTGACGTCATTTATCTGCAAATCGCGCTTAATTCTCGGCTAACGCAAGCTTTCGCAGAATTTTTCAGAGCCACTTGTTACAATAATAATTTTTTATTAGTTTTATTTTATTTAAGCATATTTGAATGTCTTACTGTATATTTGGTGTCATATTATTATACCGTATTTCAGCTGTATATTCGCCTAACTCTAGTTATTTATCTTATTTAGAACCGACGTATATTGCACACTTGCACCTAGCATTAGGTGCATCATCCATCTATCTATTTGAATGGAGAAGCTTGTAAGCTGCAGCTGTTGGACGTTTCTAAATGTGCAAGAAGAGAAATCGCCTGAAATCTGGCATCAGAAGTTTTGTTTTATGCACATTTATTTTTCCGCTTTTTTGAAGCGAATGTATAATTGGCGGAACAAAATTTTTATTAAAATAATGAAATATTCATACAACGGTGAAGTGAGGTGGTCCAATATTTCAGGCACTTTGAAATCCAAATAAATCGAGACCTAATCCCCATAATTTAATATTTAAAGCTGTTCGAAATTCCTAAATAGTTTCGAACAAAAGAAACGAGACGATAAGAGCTGATGCTGAGGTTCCACAATACAAAACACAATGTTTATATTTAATCTGAGGCTATTTATCAGAATTACACACCGAATGGCTCAACGTTGCCTGAGAAAGATGGACGACCAAGTTCGGAAAAATGAAAATATCATTTCGAATCATTTCTCTCGGACATTATTTAAAATGTCCAGGAAAGTGATTAATTGCAACAGACGTAATTCCACATAAATACAGGACTCGATACCTAAATGTCTAGTAATTTTAAGAATTGGATTAATTTCTACTTGACTGAGTTTTAAAAAATAAGTTTTTTTAGTGGGGTGTTACGGGTAATTGGATATTAATTTAGAAGTCATTAATTAAGAAGATAAATGACCGTTTTAAGATATTAATTAAGTGAAGGGTGGGAATTTAAACGGTTCGTGCGTTTTCGCTGCTTTTACTCAAGCTCACAACAGGAAATTTAAATTTGTCTTAAAAATCAAAATTTATTTTTAAAACAATATTTTTTATTCTAACGCACATACAGGCTGTCCCAACGGTCTGAAAAAGCTCTCTAACTTGTTTATTTTAAAAGAATTGATTTTTTCTTTTCATTAGATTATAGCTGCGTTTTTGATGCACATTTTAAAAATATTGCAGTTTATGTACAGGGTGTCTCAATAATTAAATACACTAAAGTTATGTTTTAAATAGAATCCATTTTATCAGTTTGAATTTATTTTTGGATTCTGTGCTAAATTACAAATAACTTTTATAAAGATTGTTTTTATTTTTGTTGTTTACGATAGTTTTATTGTTAGGGAATTATCAACCTATTTTGCAATAAACTCTGAAGGGTTGAAGTTTTTAAAATTTGAATGGGTTATTGCTCACTACTTTTACAATAATCCTTGTTTAACGGATAATAAACTACTTAAGGAATCAAGAAGTCGTTTTAAAGTATCGGTAGACAGACTATAAATTTTGTATCTAATTTAACGGAGCTTAACCCGCAACTGTGGAATAGTTTACTAAAATTCTAAATAATAAAAGTTACTATTTTTTTAATGTTTATAAGTCATTTTCAATTTCAATTCGAGTATTTAAAACTGCACTAGAAAAAATGTAAATCAAAATTATTATTAAAAACAAAAAGTCTTCTAACTCACCTCACTCTAAGTGAATGCATCTGCAAGACAACTACATTGAAAGCATTGCTTCACCACACAAAATTAAATTTAAGCGAAATGTGTTGCACTTCTCTTAACAAATTGCATTCCTGTTAAATCCTTCCCCACTTTTATCTCCCTAAATCTATGGCTTGTTAGTCGATGATATCAAGTCCGTGTTTATAAACCTTCTGTTATTAAATCCCGGAAGAGAAATATCTCCCGTCACGTTTTTCTTGTAGGAAAGTTGATTCGTTCAATTAGCGTCACCGGTTCGGAATCTGTGGACTCCTCTCTGAAATTAATTGGACATTTCTTTCTTATTGCAGTTCCACCGGAACAGCCCACAATCCTGGATAAGTGGGGCCGGCAACTGAACGGCACTGTAGGACCACACGAGGAGGGAGATGACATAACTCTGACTTGTCGGACAGCTGGTGGCCATCCTCAGCCGGTGGTTCGCTGGTTGATAAACGCAGAAGTCGTTGATGACCAGTACGAACATAACGCGGGGGATGTCATCGAGAACAGACTGGTGAAAAGCGCAATTTCACGAAAGGATTTGGACGCTATCTTCACCTGTCAGGCTGTCAACACGGTCCTCACCGAGCCCAAGGTGGCTTCAGTCGTCCTGGATTTGCTACGTGAGTGATATTTCAAATAGAAATTAGATATTGCAGCAGTTTTACTTTTCAAAGACTATGTTCGTTTATGAAGTAAAAATAGAGGCGCTTTGGCTAATCTTTAACAGGTTTTGTTTGATTAACCTGAAACAAATTAAATGTGGAACAAATAATCATGTATTGATTTCTAAAAAAAAATTAGTAACAACTCAAAGCCTATCAGAAGTTAAATAAAAGCCTACAAACCTGTAGTCGTCGAGTGTGAAAGAATAAAAATTCAATTAAGTCGTGTTATTTTGGATCGATTCGTTCCCTTTCTTGCCAGTGGAGAGAAATTATTGTGATTTGTCATGTCGAGAGCCCGATAAATCCGGATTAATGCCGAGAATAAAAAAACATCTGTCTGTCAGAAAATCTCATCGGTTTTGTTTCGATTTCAGTGAAGCCTCTCACTGCTCGAATCCTGAAAACGGTGAGTCCTCTAGTGGCCGACAAACGATACGAAGTGACCTGCGAGTCTGCAGGATCTCGTCCTCCTGCGATCATCACTTGGTACAAAGGCAAGCGGCCGCTTCGCAAATCCAAGGTAAGAATTCTCCGTGACTTATCTCTAAACGTGCCAATTTATGCCTAGCTTAGATTAATTTTTTCCGGCTTTCAAGAACTTTGGCTAATATTTATCCAAGCCAAATCCGGCTGTTAAATATGCATTTTTTTCAGCGTAATTTATTATTAAACGCCTCGAGTACAAAAGGAATTATTTCATCGTTCCTTAAGTTGATTTATGTTGCAGGTCATTCATTGTGTCTATAGATAGCAATCTCTTTCTTGTGAAAAGAGAATTAATTGGAAAAACTAACAAGGTTTCTGTGTTGGTCGGGAGTTTCAAATTGAAAATGAATGTATTTCAATTTTAGGTTTTGTATTGCCGGTAAACATTAGATAATTAATGGCAACTTAAAATAAATTTTAATTAACTAGGCTTTTTCTTTTCTACCACAAGATTGTTTCGTGTTCTTCTTTCATCTTTTGTTCAAAGGGTTTTCAGTAAAAGCAACGCTATATGCAAAAAATAAATGTTTAATTTATTCGAATGAGAAAAGCATAACCAGATCAAAGCCATTTTGTATTGCCATGATCAAAGCGCTCTCTTGCGGACAGTTTTTCAATATTTTTACAATAATTCACGGTATCCTAGATTAAAACCAAACGCATTTTTGCTTCTTAGAGAAAACCACAATAAAGATTTCCATTTTTGACATTTGTATAACTCAAAAAGAATAGGAGTTTAAAATTTTTGAAAACTTACATATTTTAATTTTTTAAAAACTTTGTACTTATTTTATTGTTTTTAAAAAAGAAGAACAGTTGAAGATAAAGGGAAGAACAGAAACGGATAAGAAGAAAAAGAAGAACTTTCCACATAAATGATGAAATTAAAAATGTTATACATAAACAGAAAAACAACCAAAGTCTAGAAAAAACAACATATAAGAAAAAATAATAAAGTACGGAAAAAAAAACAATTACAAAAATGATATATGATTTAATTAAAAATATATGTATAGAAGCACAAATGCTGCAAGCATGAAGAACAACAACGTTATGTCTAATTGAGAAAGAAGGAGAGAAGACAAAATGTAAAAATTATATTTTTAATTAAAAATTAAACACTCTATATAAGAAATGGCAACAGTACTAAATAATAAATTAAAAGGACATATGAAAAATGTAGTAGGAGAATACCAGTGTAGTTTTAGAAAAGGAAAATTTGTAGTAGACCAAATATTTTTATTACAACAAACAGAAAAGAAAAATCACCAACAAAAATTAAAAACATACTTGCTTTTTATCGATTTCAAGATGGCCTACGATAGCATAAACAGAAAGAAATTACACCAAGCATAAAAAGATCTTAAAACACTCAATAAAATAGCGAGATTAGTAAAAATGACATTAGAAAAAACCGCAAATAAGATTCGGGTTAATGAGAAACTGTCAAAAAAGTTTGATGGCTTGAAAAAAGATCTGCTTTCTTTAATATTGTTTATAATTCCTTTAAAAAAAGGATTAAGACAAAGCAATATAAATAGAAAAGGTTTTCTTTTCCATCAACAACATTAATGTCTTGCATTTGCAGATTCTACTTATAACAAAAACCAAAGAACAATTATCAAGAGTAACAGAAAGACTAATTAAAAACGCGAAAAAAGTGAGACTGAAAATAAATATAAAACTAAATTTATGATATAAAAAGATAAAGATAATGTTCGATGATGCAGGTGTAAGAAGACTTGAGGGTTCTTCTATACTACTTTATTTATCCAAAAACTTAACAATATATAAACTCTTTACAGTGGTTCTAAACCAGAATAAGATAGAAGTAATTTCTAAACAAAGAGAATTAAACTTGATTTATAAACATTTATATAGCCGCTGTAAAAATGAAAGTTATTAAATGCAAGCTAAGTAAGTCATGGCTCTACGGTTAATTGATTACTAAGGCTTAATATTTATTACGAAACAATCAGGATGTGTAACTAAAAGCGCTGACAAATAACACAACATCCGTTTAGAATTTAGAAGAATTAATAAGGAAAAAATCTGTTTAATAGAAGATTAAACAATAAAGATTTAAAGAAGAGAGATATCTGGAAGAAAAAAAGAGATACAAATTCAAAAAAATTAAAAAATTTGTTTACTTAAGAATTGTAATAAAAAAGAAACCAACAAATACTGAAAAGATAAAAGTAGGAAAAGCAGCTGAAAACAAAAGTGTTTATGCATTACACTTTACTCTAAGTTTAAAAGCCGTAGCAACAGCTACAAAATTTTATATCCACAAGACTATAATACGACCGATCTATGCTGCAAATATGGGAAAGAAAAGTTCTAAATTAAATTTATGGAAAGAAAAAAGTAAAAAAACTTGGATTAAAAAACAAACAATAAATTAAAAACATTATACAAAGATACAAATATAATAAAAATAGTTAAAGCACAAGGAATTAGATAGATAAATCACGTAACAAAAATGAAAGAAAACAGAAGGCCAGAGTAAAAAAAAAGTTAATAACAAGCCCCAAAAGTTACAAATAAAGCAGTAAAAGAAGAGGGCTCTAAATAAAAATAGATAGAAAAAGTTTGCTCACGAAGCCATAAGCCTACAAGGCTTGTAGTGCTTATACTATATATTTTTTTAAATATCAAAATAAAAAATTTAATTTTTTTATATAACAGTTTTTTTAATTGTTTCAAAACTATTTTTAATTGAAAATTTTTACTTTTTATGTTTCATCTCTAAGAGCAGTTAACTGCGCTTCTCTCGACCTTTCTCTGTGACGATGGCTAATAAAAAACCGTGTAATCATTTCTGTTTTTTTTTTTTTTAAATAAATGTATTTGAAAATCGCAGAATGGTCGTTATAAAACAGAAACTAAATTATCGTAGTTTCTGTAGCGTTAAAGTAATCCTCTAGGTATATCCCGAAAGCTATTTAACTACCTTTAATGCAGTTGGTTTGAATTGGCCGTTTCGCTGTATTAACCATCTTGATTTGCATATAAAAAGCGTCATTTAATATCAGATCTCATTTGTATCTTTATTAAAAAGAGTCAAAGAAAAATTTTCGCTGTTAAGCGATCCGAGAAATAACTTTTTTAACGCAAAACGGCAATGTTTTGATCGGTAGTAAAATCGCTTTGCTGCCAAGTTTCGTTACAGCTGACGGGCCATTGAACAATATCCGATTCTTTTATCATTTAATGCCAAATACTTTGTACATTTCGCAACAAAATATTGAGTGGAAATACGCGCCGAGTGCCGACAAAAAAATCCACCCTCTGAAGCTGTCAGCGTAACATAATCGGCGTCATTTTTTTAAGGCAACTGCGAAATTCATTTTACATACATATCTGGATGGGTCTTTTGTGTTTTTAATTAAATTTGAGTTGTGTGCGCATAAATCACGCTTTTGAAACAATTATTATGAAATACTGCTTCGGTAAAACTCTAATGTCGACACGAGTGAGCCAACATTTAAATGTCAACGCGGTTATTTCGTTTGCTGATTCTTTGCTACTGCGACACACTCAACATACCACTCGTCTGGTTTCAAACATCTATTTGCTGATAAGGTTAGAATAAAAGCAATTAGTTTTAAATGGGCGCGGTATTTGCGCTTCTTTGTCGAGCTGCAATTGCTCGGAAGGCAAGATTGTTCTCGCGACTAATTGCATTCCATTTTTTTCATACTGCTTTGCAGACAAATTAAACCAAGATTTTTAATTTTCTACGCACTTTATGCCATTTCCGATAACAAACACACACAAAAATTTGACCTGAATTTTATTTGAAAAGAAAGAAATGGCCTGATAAAAAAATATTTTTTAAAAACACGCTTAAAAACAGCTTTATTTCTAAAAATTGTTATTTCAAAGTCACTAAATTTAGCTGTTTAGCTTTTAGTCTCTATGTTCTAATTTTTAATTAGTTAGAGGTTGTTTTGTTAAAAATTTAAAATGAGTTTATTAACTCCTCAATCTTTTTCTAAAAACTATTAAATAACACCCAAAAAAAAATTTTAAAATTACTTCAAAAAAGAAAATTTTACTGCCGAACAAAATGTTGTTTTATTTTCTAAATAATACAGTTTCAAAGTTCGAATTATCTAAACCAAACGGAACAAGTAAAACTACTACTAGCTTGTAGATATCTATATTCTTCAAAAAACTGGTTTCTTTTAGTAAAGTAGAAAGACCACATTTATTAAAAGAAAATTTTTCTGCTCTGATAGCACAAGCTGATAATCTTTCTGAATTGTTTCAGATTTAAATAAACCGTTGCATCACGAAGCATTATTATTAAAAAAAATCAATTTTTTTTTTACAATTTTTGAAATAGAAATAAAATAAAACAAAAAATAAAAAACAGAAACTGTAAACTCTTTTATAGGCAATAGAAACATAATGGTGTAACTTCAAAAACAGCTTTAACTAGTCTACCAAAACTAGAACTAATACAACTCTAAAAACTACTTCTATTACTGTAAATTTTGAAACTGAAACTAGTACTAACTATAACTCGTTAAAAAAATTTTTTGTTACTGTAACTTCTGAAACAAATTTAACAATTTTTGAAGCTGAAATTAGTACTGCATCTGTAGGAACTACATACTTCTACAACTGTTATTTCTCAAATAACTTCAACGATTTCTAAATCTAAAACTAGTATAAATCTAGAAACTAACTTTAACAATTTCAGAATCTAAAACTAGTATAAGTCTAGAAATTACTTCTGCAATAGTACTTTAGGAAACAATTTTAACTATTTCTAAATCTGTAACTACAACGTCAAGCACTTGTTAAGCAACTTTAACAAGTTCTAAAATAAAAATTAATTTTACAACTTTAGAAACTAAGTAGTTCTACAACTGTAATTTTTTAAACAAATTTAACAATTTCTGAATTTGAAACTAATATAACTCTAGAAACTATTTCTGCAATTGTAACTTATCAAACAACTTTAACAATTTATGAAATAAAAATTAGTTTTACAACTTTAGAAACCAAGTACTTCTACTGCTGCAAGCCCTCAAACAAATTTAACAATTTTCGAAATTAAAACTAGTACAACTTTTATAATCAAAACTTCTCAAACAGATTTAATGATTTTTGAAACCAAAACTACACTCAACCGCAAAATTAACCGAACACTTAATTTTTGTCCCGTAAATTTGCGAAAACGCTCTCTACATTAATTTTATATGACTACACATAAAAAAAAAATTAAAAGAAAGTATACTTAAGTTTTTTGGGTTAACCCCTATCACGCAGATTACTTTTTGTACTTATTTTCTTAGGCGGCTTCCAATCAGAAAGGTTTTGTATGTTTTACACGTTTGTCAAATTTGTGTCGATAGCTGGTTCTGGTTTGTTTAATTTGGTTTTGTGAGGAAGAGATTTGTTGTAGAAGCGATTCATATTGTAATAAGTCCCGAAAATGCTGACCTGGCTGATCCTTTACATAATGATGGACACAGTACACGATTTATTGCAAATGTGCTTGGCTTTCCTAAATGCACGATATCCAATGCGATACAAAGGTTCAGAACAACTCCAAAAGACCTAGACAAAGCAGAAAACGAGTAACAAATAAAGTGGAAGACCGATTTCTTCGATTACAAATGCTGCGAGAACGGACTCTTTTTGCTACAGCTTTAACCAAGAGACTGGCGGACGTTTATGGGGCCATGATTTCTCCTGATACTGTTTTAAGAAGGTTGAAGGAAAACAATTTGACATCACATCCACCTGCTACTGGCCCTAAGCTGAACGCAGAGCATCGCAGACAGCGATTGAAATTTACGCGAAATTATGTTGATTGGAATATGGACGAATGGGGCTCCGTTCTCTTTACGGATGAGTCGCGTTTCACTAGGTATTCACCTGATTGTCGCCAACGGGTATTTAGACGTCCGGGGAAACGCTATGTTTTGTAACGGTGCGGAGAGGTAGCATTAACGCTGACTGGTACATTAGGAAGTGTTTACAAGAGCATGTGGTTCCTTTTGCGCCATTTGTAGGGGAAGAGTTTCTCTTAATGCACGACAATGCGCGCCCTCACACAGCCCAGATTACGCGTCAGTACCTTCACGACGTTAATGCTCAGGGTCACCCATGAGCCCTGACCTAAACCCCATTGAGCACATATAAGACAACCTGGGGAAAAGGATTAGGCAGAAGTATGGCGAGTTTCATACAACAGTTGAGCTGGAACAGGCGTTGATGAATGAGTGGGAGCTAATAGCCCAAGATGAGATTGCAGACTTGATTGCAAGTATGCCTCGACGAATGAGAGCTGTAATTCAAGCGCGAGGAGAAAATATTCGCTACTGAAACCATTATTTTGCAGTTATATTAATTTTTATTGCTTTGTTTTGTTACTTGAAATCAAATTTTTGTTTAATTTGTAAATAAATATTTATTATTAAACACTATTAACCAAAATTATCTTGATTTCAACTCAAATGTTAATCATTGTATATTTTCAATTGAAATTATTTTGATTCAAATTTTCGTCACTGAAATTTTTCTAAAAAACTAAGTGTCGGGTTAATTTTGCGGTCGAATGTAGTACAAAGCTGGAAACTACTTCTACTGCTAAAACTTTGCACAAAAGTTTACTAAACTATAAAAATTTTGGATGTTACACTTTTTCTAAAAATTTTTCCTTTTTTGACTACTATGAGTACGATAAAAACACTAACACTAATTTTTGTAACAACAGAAAAAGCTAATACAGTCGCTATTACAAATCGGTGATAATATTGAACAAGATTACTTCAATTTCTATAACTGTTTATGTATCTGTAAAAGCGTTTATCACAATTTAGTTATAAAAATTGTAAAAATTAAAATGGCGGGTTTATTAATATTATGTTCTTGTGTAAAGATGAAAACAAGCTATTTATCAAAAACATATCTTACAATATCAGATAAAATTAAAACAGGACACTAATTGGTCTACTGTGGTTTATTTTAGATTAATGTGGATAGTTCTAGTGTGATTTGATGTAGTTTGATGATGTCTTACGTGGTTATGTGGTTTGTGTATCCAGATTTTTTGCTAGCTGCTGTATTTTCTACTCAAATATAAAAACTAAGCAACAAAATTGTTTTAAATTACAAAATAATATAACCATACCTCTTATCTCATCTAAGAAAAGCTTTACGTTGTGCTTGATAAGATGGCAGCAAAGTTTGTTTCAATGTGATTACATCAAGGTTATTTATTATATTTGTTCTATTTTGTAGGTATTCTATTCTATTTGATTTTTTCTTTCCAATATTATTACTCTTTCTTCTACAAATTAGTTAAAAAGACATAAACTTTTTTACTTCGACAAAAATATCCATAAAACAAAACAATAAAAATAATTAATTTTCTGTTCAGCCTTCTTCGATTTCTAATAATAAAACACTCTTTAAAATTTACCAAAATTTAAAACTGTACAATACAAAGACACAGATGGTGTTAGTTGAGCTCATTATTTATTAAAACTAATTACAACGTCTAGACTATTATTACAGTTTGGTTTTGTTAATCTGCATCACAAAATATGCAGCATATCCATAAAAGCCGTTATCAGCTAAATTATTATCCAGTCTTTATTACGAGCGTTATTATCTTGCAAATCATATAAAACTTTTAGTTTGCTACTTTGTGTACAAAATGTGTGAGAAAGTCGTTAGTTTTTGGATCTTTTTATTTTGCAAGCTTTCAGAAAGGACATTATCCTAAAATGGGTAGAGAACTTTATTAAAGAGGGCTTTAGTTCGGCCCGATATTAGACCCGTGTCAATAATTGCCTTTAACAAATTTAATAATTACAGTTTTAAGTGAGAACAAAGAAGAGAAAGAACAAAGTCGAGCATAATTGTTGTGATGACGTCAGAGCCGGGTCCTGGAGCAATTACGCAATTTAAAGAGCTCGTTTCTGTGTTGCGGTTGCACTCCAATAAAAAGCCGCAAGTCTTGAAAAGTTTAATTGATCTCGAGCTTGTAAATGTGGAGTCTGATATATAGCCGATGAAGAGTGTTATTTCATAAGTTGGAGCGTTCATTTCGATTTCGGGTGATCGTAAATTTTGCCGTACGTCCAAACAAACTTTAGTTTTCCGGTAGCTGTTCATCATAACTTCTTATTTTAACATCCCGACTCTTAGCAAAATCCCCGTGTTAAACTTTTCATTTCGTTCGGTGCGAAGAATATTCAAATAATATAGCCTACTTTAAAATTTAAATTAATTGGTCTATAATTCCTCATTTATTTTCAGCAAGAAACGCGAGAAAATGTTACAATAAGTGAGTTAACTTTCATTCCGACGACCGAGGACGATGGAAAATCCATAACATGCAGAGCTGAAAATCCCAACGTCACCGGACTCTTTCTGGAAACGTCCTGGAAAATTGAAGTCGTTTGTAAGTACACTTTTTAACGATGAATAACATTTCAAAGCCTAAGTTGTTACTGTAACGATACTCGTTTGTTTTACATACGACACCGCATCGGAATCCTAATAGAACCACCTACAAATCAACACCAAAAATCAAATTGTTTTTACCACACGTTAGTACAATATTGTTCACAAAAAAATAGTACATTATTATACGTGTTTCATAAGACGATTATTGTGACACGAATGAGTTTTGAAAATTAAAATAACAAGTCGTTTTATGAAACAAGTGCAATATACTATTTTTTTACTCTGCGTTGCAAAAAAAGCATTCAAAAAGTCTCTTTTGAAGAATTATCACAACTTAGGATTTTTGACAAATTTGGTTGGCACTAATAAAGTAATGACATCTGTCAAGTTTATTAAGGTTTTTAACTGATTTACTAATTAACTAATAACGGACTATCCAATTCGAACTTGATAAAGTAAACTTAAAAAAAACACAAAATATTCGGAATGTAATGTAATTTTTATTTTATTTTAAAGATTGATTTTTACCATTTTTAGTTAAACAAGAAATCTCATTTAAATGTCCTCCACGGGACTTCTTACAGGTCTTGATCCTTTTGAGGTAATTTTCAATGACTTTCCGGCACATTTCGGGCGGTATCTCGGCCATTACATTACGAATATTAGTTTTCAATTCGTCAAGAGTTTAAGGATTGTTTGCGTAAACACGATCTTTCGCTTAGCCCCACAAAAAGAAATCTAAAGGCGTCAAATCGCAGGATCTTGGCGGCCAATTGACATCAGCCAATCGCGAAATCACACGTCCAGGAAATTTCTCTTGCAAAAGAGCTCGATTTGCTTGTGTTACGTGACTGGTTGCTTCATCCTGCTGGAACCACATGTCGTCAAGATCATAATCTTCGATTTTCGTAAAAAATCGGTTAACATGCGGCCACAGCGCTTATAATTAACGGTAACGGTTTGTTCTTGGTTGTTCTCAAAAAAATACGGCCCAATCACATCACCAGACAACAATGCGCACCAAACAGTGACTTTTTCCGGGTGTAATGGCTTCTCTATAATCAATTGTGGATTTTCTAAGCCTCAAATTTTACAGTTTTGCTTATTAACGTTTCCACCAAGCAAAAAATGAGCTTTATTACTAAAGAAAATTTTGTTCGAAAAATCAGCACTGACGGCCTGTTTTTCCAACACCCAATTTACGTATGTTTTTCGTTGTCCATAATCAGCAGGCTTTTGCTTTTGTGTCAAATGTACTTTATACGGACGAAGATCCAAAATGCGCCATAATGAGCCATAATATAGGCCTAAATGTTGAGCTCGACGAGGAATTGACAAATTTGGATCTTCTTCTACACACTCAGCTACAGAAGTGATATTTTCAGCATTGCAAATGTTTTGATGATGCACATGTCTTACAATATCAGTAACAGATTCAGTTTGTTCAAATTTATTCAGTATATTCAATATGGTTTGCTTTGTATGACGATTATGACGACCATAATCTGCTCGTAAAAGGCGAAATGTGGATACGGCAAAATTACTATTTTTATAATAAGATTCAATAATTTAACGCGTTGGTCGATTGTTAAACGCTCCATAGTCTTAAATGGCAGAATGTCAACTAAATAAATGACAGCGTATTTGACGTTTATCTTTGACAGATGTCGGTATACAAATTTTTACTTTATCAACTTCGAAATAGATGGCCCTTTATTTTGCTTCAATATTTTTGACAGCTTGTTTATGATTTCATCAATTGTTCCATATCATCTCCATTGCGTAGGCGATAGACGTAATTTTTACGCTTACGGTGCCAACATAACCAATAAAAAAATACTGTTTTGTGTGGTGTAATAAAAATTTAGTGGCGTTATTGTTAATCGCGTTTGCGTTTTATGGTGTGCCAACATAATTTTACAAGATCTTATTTGAGGAAAAAATTGCATGATGCCAAGTCGCAATAAAAAAATTGAGAATAATGGTGGATGCGCCGGGTTAGAAAAATCTAATTTACTGTTTCTGCTATTTTACTATCATGTTTATTTAATTTATAAATTTTTTTAATTAAAAAATTTTGTCTCAAGTTTTTCGGCTGAAAATTACCTTTTTGTCCAAATTAAAAAAATTTGTTCTTTACAAAATTAAACTTGTATTCATTGTTTCCTAAACTTTGCTCGTAAGTCGATAGTAATTTTTCATTAGGGACTCGCTTATAATTAAAGTTTCATTAGTGTACTTTTAAGAAAGGTTTTTAATTAGTCAAATGTATTGCAAAGCACTTTTTTCTCTCTCATCATCTACGGTTCGTGCAATTACTTTGTGTCTATTTCACAAAACAACTTCACTACAAAGCAACATCGATACATATTCAAACAAAAAATCGGCCCACAAGAAGAGCTTTGTGGCACCAAAACGAGATTAGTTTTTAGTGTTTGTAAGATCTCTTAAGTGGTTGGACAATGAGCAAACGAGCTTTTTTCTGGAGTAATCCCTGGAGCTGACGCCGGGTCGGGCCGGCCTTTCCTTAGAATCTGTTCATTTTCTTGGTCTATTGTTTATGAATCTGAGACAGAACACACAACAGTCTATCAATGATTTATATATCTCCGGGAGCAGTTTTTGCTGTCAGTGCTGACAATGGCGTATTGTTTCAGACCCCCCGCAAGTGTCGCTCCATTTGGGGAGTACGCTTAATGCTGATGACATCAAGGAAGGCGACGACGTCTACTTTGAGTGTCGAGTTACCGCCAACCCCCACTGGAGGAAACTCACTTGGCTGCATAATGTAAGCACAAAAATTTTTGTTGGTTTATCTGAAATAAACATATTTTGATTGATGATAATAACATTAATTGCTTTCTATGCTTTGCAACTGGATTTGATTGCAAATGCAAACATTTGTTTTAATTACAAAAACGTGTTTTTGAAAAAATTGTCATCATTTGAATAAAAAATGTAAAAACGGTAATGAAAATCATTTATTCTGGCAGAGAAAATTTTAAACTTCCATGATCATAACGACGTTTCAAACGAACGTGTTATTATCACAATGGAAGCAATACAATACCGTTTTTTTTGCTTTTCAGTAAATAAAGAAAAGTTTGCAGCAGTTACAATAAATCGTTACTAAAACGACTATCGTAAGTAATTTATTTTCGATATAAAATGACAATGCACGAAAATCTGTTCTAATAAAGGAGCAAATTCCAGACAACAAATATTTCTCTTTAAATTATTTCACGTTTTGCAACTATTGATTTCTAATTTCACTCATTAAGACTCATCCACGCCCAATGTGTTCTGTTTTTGTCTTTTTAAAACTTTTAGAAGCAGTTAATGATACATTAAATAAAAGCTTTTTTAATTTTATTTATTTAAAAAAAATAACTCATTTATTTACAATAAATTTTAAATATTTTTATATGGTAGACACTGGTAAATCCAATTTTTATAAAACGAAACAATAATTGTGAGGAAAAGATGTAAGTCACAAATTCTAGAATTCATTTTCTTTAAATTATTATTATTGATTAAACTACCTCACAGTGATAAGCCATTAGAAGTATCTAGAAAAATAAAAAAGATACTAAATTAAAATTTTGCCTAAAATATTGTTACAAACATTATGAAACAATAAGACAAACAGAGTTTCGAAAAAATACTAGAAAGATATCACGTCAAGAGTCGCACTGTAACTGGAATTTAATAGATTTGCCCATAAACCGATAGGGAAGAATAATATCCTTGCTTGGTACGAGTGAAAAAAGATTGCAAAACTTTCGGACTCATTCTGGAAGAACGTATGTTAACAGCGATTAAAATGAGCGATATTTTCAGAAGTGAGTTTATCAAAATAACAGCCATTATAGCTACTGTTTGATTATCGAGTAATTTATTTGTTAAATTTTTGTTAAGTATTTTGACCTAACTCACGCCTTTAACCTATTTTTACAAATGTTTCTTGCATTTTATTAAGTTCTGCTTACCAAAAAACTTAAACTGGTGAAAAAAGGTATAACTTGAACTGTCTGGTAATTTTTTAATCTTGGTCTTAAGTTTTGGTGAGTTTTACAACTTTTCGCTTTTTGCCGCTTACAGAATTATGTTCGTCATTTTTTATAAAAATTCTACGAGTAAAAGTTAAGTACAACTTTGGATTTAAGTTTAATCTATCTATATATATATGAATGTCCTAATACTCTTACAGTTTTGTTTTAAACTATTTTTAAACGCTGTACAAAAACGAATATTTTTAGTTTTTTTTATTATAGGAATTTTGGTAAACCGCTCGGTGGTTTTGTTTTTGTTTATTTTGTCTTTATTTGTACAGTTTTACAATTAAGGTAGTCCCATGTTTTATATTCTCTTTTATTTTTAATAAATACAAATTAAAAAGCAGCAAACTTCACAACAACGTACAAAATTTTATTTTTAAGTTATTTATTAAAAATTAATTTTTTTGTATACATTTTTAGAGCGAATGTTAATATTAATTTTAAATATGTTTTGCTTTGTCGAGAAAATAACCTCTAAAGCTGCAAAAATTTCACTGCATTATTAAAGCAAATATTTGCTTTTTAATACAATTTTTTCGTCGAAAGCATGAAGCCGCTCTTTGGAAAAACAAATTATCTCTCTTCTATTGTGAGTCACCAAAATATTAGCTTTTAATGTTAAAAATAGTGATTGATTTACCAAAATATTTCTGTGAAAAATAATAGTGTTCGTGTAGATGTTCGTTGTCATTTTATAACCGCACACCTAAATTCGTATTGACAGTTCCGTCAGTTTCGGCGATTTAACAGTCGAAAGGTCGAAGATGAAACATATTGACATCAGATGCTCCTGACGTTTTAAAACAGCTTACAGCATAGTTTCCGTTATTTTTATAGCTTGTTCCTTCTTGTTAGTCTTGAGAAATATAGCGTTTTCGATGTAATTTGCTTTCATAAGCAGAATTTTTATAACATACGTAACGAATATTGATTTTACTTTTATTAAAAATGCGGGACCTAACAGATGCTCTTTATTAAATTTCGGAGTTCAAAGGAAATATCCTACAACGAGGTAAGCCGCAAACCTTCCTTACATCATATTGGATCCACATAATTATTGTTTCTAAGATACAATTCTGTATTTAGTTTCACAAACAATACTGTATTCTAACTGCTCCAAGTTAATCGATACTGCAGAAAATTTTTAAGTATCCCGGCGCATCCACCATTTTTAACAATCAAAGTTGAGTTTAAGGCTCTGATACGAAGCCCTCTAGCGAAAAAATTGACAATACAATTTACACAAAAAATAATTAATAAATAAAATTTGTTAAAAACTATTTGTAAACTGCAACGTTTACATTTATACATTTAAGCAAATTAATTTTATTGGTTGTCTACTTTACAAAGTTTTTGTATATTTTTTTTTTAAAGTAAGCAACTATTTAAAGAAAAACGTTCTTATTTTAGGTATAGAAATCTAATGACTACTCAAATTAAAATTTTTATAGCAATCGATAGCTCTTGAAATAAGGAGCAATTTATATCATTGCGCCAATTTGGTAGATTTAAATAAAAATTGGCAAGAGTTAAAACCAGTAAAGCCAGACAAATCGAAAGGTAGAAATGTTTGGAAGTTATAAATCATCAAAGCGAACTTTTGACTGCAATACCGTGGTAGTTTTAACAAAACTTAACGCTATGAGAGGTGCGTTACGGTTTAAAACCTTTCAGATAATATTGAGAAAAAAAATCCTAAAACATCTAATTCTTTTGTATTGATATTTATAATATATGTAAATTATTTAGATAAACTGATATAACGGATATACTGTTATAATTAACTAATGTAATATTAAATTATTAACTGACATACACTCCAAACTGATCTAAACATATTTGTTGTAAACGCGTGGTACAGAAAATTAAAAATTATTTTAAAATTTAGAACTTTGTTTTACTAAGTTACAAAAACTAATTATTATGATACATGTCATTTTTGTTGCCACATGTTATTTTATAACTAATGATAAAAAGTGATTTTAGTACATTATTCCTGTAACAAATCCACAATAGTATTCTATGCTATTTCATATACCGAGATATCAAAAATTAAAAAAATCGCAGGCGCTTTTGGTTTCAAATATATTTGTCTTTATGTATCATCTTTTTTTTAATAAATTTTTTAAAATCTGTCCAATCAGAGGTTCAATATAATGCCTGAAAAGTCTGGCTAGGATTTTCTTACAAGCCTGACTAAAGTTTTACAGCAATACAAGATTTCTGGCTATTTTTATTAATAACATTTTCATTATTTCTAAAACAAAACATTGCAAAATTTTTTGACGACTTGGTTTAAAGGTATTATTTCATAAACATTACTAATGTTTTTATGCGTTTCGACTAAATCGTTCATTTTATTATAATAAAAATTATTATAATTAAATAAATTAACATCTAGATATATGCTGAGAAGTCGCATCTTATTTCTATAATAATAATTGCATATTTCAATACAAGCTAAAAAGAATTTGCTTTTTCTAAAGTCTGAAGTAGTAAAATAAAAGTACTAAGAAATATCGCTATTTTACCCCGGTATTTAAAAACCCAGGGATCAACTGACTTAATCCCTATAAATAACAAGTGAGAATTTTATGAACGCGGTGACAAAAGTTATTTAAACTTTAAATTAATTTAGCCACTTTATTTGAAGAACTACAAAGTTGATGCAATGATACCAATTGCTTTTTATTTTAAAAACTATCGATTGATACAAAAAATCTCAATTTAAGTGGTCATTAAATTTTTATAAGATAGGAACAATCTTCTTTATTTACTTTGGCGTATAAATGTGAACGTGATAATTAGCAGATGGCAGTTGTAGTTGGTGACAATAAAAATGTTGTTTTAAACATTTAAACAAATAAATTTAAATAACATAGCCTTAGGTGGCATTTTTGTCAATATTTAATGCTAATATTTTGTTGTTTTGTTTTAAATTTTTATAGTTTACCTAAAAAACGCCTCGATCCTTACGTGTCTATATGAAAAATGTAAAATATTTGGTTCCATTCTTATTGCGTTTTTAAAACGACGCCAGATGGCGCTTATATCACTTATTTTTATACTAATTTGCTCTTTTTAACTTCATTTTTATTTACCATCTAAATTATCGCTAATAAATTAGTTTTTCTTATTAGATTTTTGACCTGACCGAACTTTAAAAAGATTTTTTATTTATGTAATACATATTTTCTAAAGTACTATTTTTGAACAAAAGTTTTTTAATATAGGTATCTTATTGTGACAAGTCTACGGTTTACTGGGACTGTGTCACGAAGTCTCAAACATCAATTGAGATTTCTGGTGCCTTTTTACGTTGCAAAAATTGAATTTGTATCGCGCTAAGATTTTTGAAAAATTGGTAGTAACCAAAGGTTTTAGCTAGAGTAATGTCACAATAATTATATAAACTAAATGCTTAATTGTGTTGTGTTTGTTTCCACCACCTACCCTCTAGAGTGAACTGTTTTCGGGTTTAGGTTTGTCGGTCTGTGTTAGAACTTACGTAATTCATTACAGAAAAGAAATTTTAATATCAAAATACAAATTTAAACTAACTAAAATTCTTTTATATATGTAAAAACCAATACCAAAATTTACAAAACACAAGCAATTAAAAACTAAAATACTTTAAACTAATTTATACATTGTTGTATACATTGTCGACTCTAATATTTGCATATTTTTTAATCTATCCTGAAATATGACTGAAACATTGAATAAATGATGATTTTATCAAACTGGGTTTTTGTACTCGTATTCGGCAAAAATAAAATATTGACACTTTTATCAAATTTGCTCACCCGTTTTTACCCTTACTCTCCGAATTTATAGTTCTATTTTTATAGAGTTTTTGTGTCAGCCTAACAATTATTCCAGTTTTTTTGTAGCTTTGTTAATTTAATTTAATTAGCAATTACGATGGTTTCAATAGCATTATTTAAGTAACAATTTTAATTCAATATAAATTGTTAAATTGAATACAGAGGATTACAAATTACAATTTATAGAATTTATGAATTTCCAACGAAAAAGCTCGTTATGTTGTTTACATTTTCTATCTAAATTATTGTCGGATATTCAAAGAATTAATGTATTCACCGGTAAGAAAACTGTGGTAGGATATTGGTATTGAATAGAGGAGGGAAAATGTAATTTAGTAATCCAGACAATTTCTGTCGTAAGTTGTTCACCTCTCGAGTCTGAATTTCGTTGTGAGATATAAGGAACTATCGCAAAAGATAAACAAAGTATATAAACTTGTATTATAAAATTGGGTGTACGTATGTAGCATATATTCGAGGCGCTTATGAAGATATCGATTGCTGGAGGCGTAAACATGTTTCACGATTATCTCTCACTGAACAAGCATATGCGTTATATGAAAGCACCGCAGGGTGCTTAAAGACAAACAAGCGCACAACAAAGCAATGGATAGAGATGACAAACAACGACAAGATTAGTAGCCGGTTTTTCTAAATGGATAACGCCCTACGATCGCGAATAACCTGAAAAAAACGATTCGATATTTTCGTTTTTATCATTAACAGTCATTAATCCCCGCGGATTCGACGCGTCTATTTCTTTTATGGATGAAAAAAGCTCTGATTTTCAATTAAACAGAGTGCATAGGGTCCATTAGAATAATTCAGTGTTCCTCGCTTCTAATGGGGCATTTCAATTTCATATTCCCGTTTTAAAATATAAATCCAAGAATTTATATCCGTGCTTTATGTTCTACAAAAATTAATAGTCCATTTTTCTCTTTGGAAAATCAAATAAAAATCATTACGTCGGCCAGGTCAGAGCTTTGCGATTATCGGGTTTAGTGTATAACGCAAGGGTTATGAGCCGGCACAGAATCGATAGTCATAGATTGATAAAGGAGAGATGAGAAATTTAATGAGCTATGAACGAACAGAAGGAACGAATGATCCAGAAAGATGACAATCCAAAAATTTGCACAACACAAATACGTTTCGGAAAATCTGCAGAGGTGAGCTTTCGACTTGCTAATTAGTCAGCAAGTCTGGTTTAACAACAAACTTTCCTAATTACGTTGCAATAGTTAAAGTAATTTTTTGCCAATTTAAGTAACGATCTACTTCAGATCTGGTTAAAGTAACTGTGCCAATTACTGTCGAGTGCTTGTGGTGTAAAGTTTCGTAATTAGGGCGGTACAATCGAGATTGGTCAGAATTTTTTAATGAGTTGGGACAGTGGGAATAGCGCGAATGACCGCCAGCTGCATGCCTATGGTTCAATTTGTCGGCAGAAAAATGGGATAATTAAGCTAGCGCTGCTGGTAGAAAACTTTCCCAACCAAAACTCCATAACACGAAAAACTTGAAGTAATTTTTCTGAAATTTTATATCTCCGGGGATTTGTTATAATGGTTGAGTTTTTTAATATGTAATAGTCGAATGTCCTTCACCCTAATCGGATTTTAACGGCCCGTTTTCAAAGGGTGCGCTTCTTATAAACTTCACTAATTATTGCCTCGAGAACAAAACAAAGCTTCCAAAGAAACACAAAAGTCATACGGATATTAAAAACGGTGTAAGATTGATTTCAGGAAGTTTGCATTTTTTTCTTTCACTTTTCATTTAATAAATTACCTATCGGCGTCTTTAAAACTGTTTTCTTTTATTAAAATTGATGACCCTATTTACTGGGAAAATTTGCCGAGCTTCTTCCCTAAACCCTCTTCGTTCCCTGCTTTAACGGAACTGACAAAAACTCATTATGCCACAATTATGTTTTGCTGGATTTTTAGCTCTTGAAACGTTTTACACAAAATGATTACCTATTAACTCAAAAATACTAACTTAATTATTCTAATAGCACTTTTTTAATTTGTTAAAAACTGAAATACAAAGCTTTGTCTATAAGCAAAGACAATCAGCATAATGGAAGCTTCTAGCAGCTAAAGCCTCTATTTATTAGTCTGTCGAAGATAATTGTCAATACTTAAATGGTTTCACCTGCAGAACTAGTAAGACTAGCATTAATTGTTCTTTGTATTCTATTGTGATCTTCTATAATTACCTGCTTTGATCAAATTTATCTGCTTTTGATAAATGCGTCTCTTCTACGGCTTAAAGTAAATTTTTTATCGTCATTTATAGCAAACGTAAAAAGCTTACACTAAATTAAAAATAATGAAGAAAGGTTTCATTAAGCATTTACTGCAAAGCTGTAAAACTTGTTTAGTGCAATGAAAAAGAACTTTAGTTAGACGAAATGGCGTTTAGTGGCTGTTGCCAACTAATCCAAGTCGCTAAAGTAATTTTTTATTCGTCTCATTGTTTCTAAGTTTGCGATAATTGTATAATTAAACTCTTCTTAAAGTTAGACTTTAAGAAAATTACTTTCTGTTAAAGTGTAAATAAAACCCGTTGAATGTATGCGGGAATGCATTTAACAGATCTATTCACAAAACTTTGAGTCAATAGAAGGTTTTGCCGACAAAGAGAGTGTCAACTTTACAACTTGTTGACAGAACGGGTCCCACATTTATTTTGCTTTTTATGCCTCACTCACCAAAGCTCTCACTTAACCAAAGGTTGGAAAATAAAAGATTTTTTAATTATTAAAATAAGAGAGGAGGAAAAAGTTTTTGAAATTTAGATGCTCTTAAAACTTCTCTACTGGAAAATATGCGCATCTTTGACTGAAAGCTCTGTTTTAAATCTTTAAATTGATGAAGCTTTTATTATTGAAATAATTCATAAGGTAAAAGTGTCTTAAACCAACAAATTTAATAGGAAAATAAAATTATTAATAAAATAAATAATGATTTACATTTTAAAAATCAAAAACTAATCAATAATTTTGTAAATTTATCATGTAATTAACCAATTAATTATTTCTGTTTATTATGTAAATAATACCATTATTGTTGCAATAGAAATAGTTCATTATTCTAGTTATAATAATAAATGAATGCATTGTCCCTTCTTGACCATTATTTTCTAAAATTTCTCTGAAAATTGCCGTGAATCATTATTTGACACAAATTTACAAATTTTTGTGAAAAATATTCAATTAATAGGTAATGTACAAACTGCTAATAATAATAATCAGTTAATTAGGAATAATTTACGTAAAAAATGTGTCAATTACATTTTGTCTCGGTCTGTTGGTTATAAATAATTGCATTGTATTTTATAAAATAACAATGATTAATTAATGATTAATTTGTTGGCCAATACTCAGCCACTCAGTCGTAAACAATTAATTTACCAAAATAAATTCTAGTTTTAGGTACTTTTGAAAATAATATTTTGTATCAAAGCTTAAATTTACTAATTTTAAAAACTAATAATAATACTAATCAGTCAATCATCGTTAAATTATTATCCCAAAATAATTTTTGAGAACTACTAAACAGTTGTAATAACATTTTTATATTACCATATTACACAAAGGACTAGATAAAACCCTTCTAAACCATATCTACAAATAAATTTTAAATAATAAATAACACAAATATTAAACAAAATCAACTACAAAAACTGCAAAATATTTTACTTTTAAATGTGGTAAAAGCTAAAAAATAATTTTAAAATTTACAAAGCGTAGACTGTGGAATGCCATAATACGGTGGTTAAAAATTGTACAAGACAAATTTATAGACTCCTGTAGAAAAAATCCAAATAAAAATAATTGATAATATCTAAAAAATATATAAATATATTTTATACATAGTAGGCAGCGACGTTTTTGACACAAAAAAATTATAGAATTGTATCACCATCTGCTATCTTTTAACTGGAATTTCCAAATCAAAGCATTAATAGTAACGTATTTTATGGTAAATTTTATATATTTTTTTATTGAAAGCCAGGTTTGTTTAGGTAAAATATGACAGCCATTACTATTCTCTTATAATAGAATAGGTAAAACCTTCTGAAAATGAAGATGCAAAATTATTTTGTAAAAAAACTTGTACAAAAAAAATCAACAAAGTTGTGACTGCTTGATTTTACAACATAAGCTCTCAAATGATGCCGTCTCTATGCAAGCCAGTAGGCTTCACATTATCAAAACTACATACTTTGTTTGTGTATTGATTTCGATGTGAAGAAAATTCAAAATCACTGTTTTCTATCAAACAAATGAACCAAAATTTAATTTAAAATTGAATTAAGTAATGTACGTAGAATAAACTACAGAGGCTATAACAAGACAGAGGCGACACACTGAGCAAACGCACGTGTTTAGCCCAAGGACGGCGCATTGTGAGTGGTGACCGTCCCAACCAATGAAAAGTGATACACTCGTGTGTCGCCTCTGTTTTGTTATAGTCTCTGTAAAATAAACTATCGAAGTTTTATGCTCGCTCCTAAACAAGTTACTTCTGCTGATTAAATATAAGTTGTCAGCAAAGTACATCATTTAATAAAACAATTTCTAAAATGTAGAACATATATTCAAATTATTTAAAAACAAAATGACAATTTATTATTAATAAATTAAAATTTATTAATGTTTAATTGTGTAAAAATGCTGTAAAACACTGCAAATCTTATAAATTCTGTAGTCGTCATCATGGTTGGGACTGTTACTGCACTGCTCGCACCTAGCAGCTGTTGCCAACTCAAATTTTTTTTTTTCTAATTCTTTCATTTACGACTTTTTGATTTTTATTACAAAATTTTGCAAATTTGTATATTTTTTTTTTATTTTTTTTAAAAAGAATTACTTTTTATTGTTTGTTTATTGATTTATAGGTTACAAGAGGGCACACTTAATGGTAGTGACTTATATTTTAAGTTTTTCTTTGCAAAAAACTGGTTTTCACGGATGTTATTAACGCTGCGGAAATAAGGTATATAGGGTGTGTCAAAAGTCGCGGATTTCTTTAGTGGCCTGATTCCCACCATTAAAACAATCCAAACCTTAAAAAAAATTCTAACTTTAAAATTTGAAGTTATAATTATCTGAATTTGCAAAAAAAAATTTTAATTGTTTTAATATATATAGTTAAAAAAAATCAAAAGAACGAAAAAAAAAAGAAATAATAAAGCATTTTTTTGAAATGAATTACGTATTTATAAATCTCAAAAAAATACAAAAAAAAACAAAAAAACAAATAGGTATTGAATTTTTTTAAATACATTTTTGTGTTCCTTGAGGTTCTCCCATATATCCCTTCAGAGGAAATTCGCGACTTTTGACAGACCCTGTAATAAAAGCAGGTCAGGTAAGATCAGGTCAGAATTATTACAAATATACTTAACAATGCAGAAATAAGGTATATAAAATCAGGTCAAGTCAGGTCAGGCCAGGTTTATTACGGATATACTTAACGATGCGAAAATACGTATATAAAATCAAGTCAGGTCAGGTCAGGGTCTATACCTAAGTGTACAAAACTAAAATGCACAAAACTTTATGAAAAAAAATTGGTTAAAAAGGTTTAGCTATCATCAGATGCCACAGATTATTAACTAATGAGCTAATTTCAAGTTGAATAATGCCGGTAGTATTTTCGTTTCTATTAAAAATTAAAAGAATTTAATACTACCGATAGTACCTTAATTTGAAATTAGCCTATTGTAGGTCTAATAATTAGTCCTAAAATACTTGTATACCAAAATTTATTAAACATTTGTTTTAAGTTTAATAGTTTTAGAAACAATAGTCAATTGATAATTTCGTAAACCAATCATCTGTAAATTATTTTTACCCAAAAATCAATTCGGTAATTTTGTTTGAAAATAATGTTTTGTGTCAAAGCTTAAATCTATTAACAAGGAAAATCAATAACTAATTGATAATCTAATAAACAAGTTATTTTCCACAGTGTACAACAGTCAACATCTAACTTAAAAAAAAAGCAGAAATAACAGACAGTTATTAGTCTAAGTGTTACCCAAGATTCATAAAACACCTGTCGTTTAAAAAAAATAGTAAAGGTTACTTTTAAACCAAAGCAAAGCTTAGAAAATAGATTTTATTTTTAATTATTAAAATAAGAGAGAAGCAAAAAGTTTTGTTTTAAAAATTTAGAAGCACTTAAAACTTGCCTACTTAAAAATATGCGCAATCCTCGACCGAAACCTCTATTTTAAAATTTAAGATCCGTAAAGCTTTTAGTTAAGCTCCTTCGTAAGAAATTTATTGGTATCTAACGTATAAAAAATCTGCAATTAAATAGTGGTTAAAACCAAGACCTGAAAGAAAAATAAAAATCAGTTTGATTTTGAAATTAACTCGGTTTATTTCCAAGTGGTATTTTACGTTTATTATCTGAAATTTGGCTCGAGCAGTGCATAATGTTAAGCCAAACCTCCCAACTCAACAAATTGCACTCCTCTCCCATCTAATAAATCTCCTTGCGGCGGTAATTGGTAACCCTCATTGCACTAGGGAGTCAGACTGGGAGTTTCTCGGCGATCACGTCCGCCTTATCAAATGTATAAATATAAATAGAAGCAGCAAATCGAAGGATATTTATGGTGTGTTGGGCTTTTTATCACACGGAGCGCAGCTCCCAATTACCTCCCGCATGTCCGTGACTTTATCAGAGTCCATGACACGCGTTTCATCACGACCGGAGAAAAGACGGATTATCTTTAATTATCTGAGACATCGAATGCCGACTCCAATTGTGTTCTTCACCGCAAAAAGGATGACACTGAGCCGTATTTCTCCAACGATACAAAATTAGAAAAAACATGCTACACTACGAGGCAAAAACCGACTCGAATTTTGACACTGACAAAAAAAAAGTCTAAGTTTTCTCCACCAAATGTTTTTGCTACTAGTTTCTAGTAGTTTTGACTTAAACTGAATTTAGAAAAAAAGTTTTAGTTTTATGTAGTAAACATGATCATATAACAATACAATACTTTTTGTAGGAACGTTTTCAAAATAAAAAAGTAAAAAATCTGAAAGAAAAACAAAAATTATCTATTTAAATAAACCAGTCTGTTATACCAGCCTGTACAAATATGTATCTGAACAATATGGCAACAAGACAATATCGAATATATTTTAATAAACAAATTAACAAAAACAAATATATAAAAGCGACAGAAAAATCTAACAACAACAAGAAACTACTAGAACAATAGAAGAAAAATAAGAAGCAATAAAAAAATAATTAAAGAAGCAACCAAAAAACAAATTAAAAAAAAGTATAAAGTGAAAACAAAAAAATGGTACGATGAAGATTGCGGACTTTAAGAACAGAAGAAAAACGCAACAAAAAAAAATGATAATATAAAATATAAAATAAGAATACAAAAACAAAACGCAAAACACAAAAAAAATGCAGATAGAAGAAACAAAACACAACGCTAAAAAATGTAAAAATTATAGAAAAAATTTCCAAAAATAAGAAAATAAAAAACTTCTATCAAGGATGCAAAAAAATTAAGAAAGGATTCGAACCTAAAACCATATTTTGTCGAAAAAACGTGGCCAATTAGTAGAAAGTGAAAAAGAAGTAATAAGCTAAATATTTTGAGGAAATCAATAGATTTATCAATAATATTTCACTGATAAGAATGGCCTTAATCAAAAATTAATTTACATTTTTTTTTTAAATTTTGCGAGAGTGTTTTACCAAATCTAGCGTTCTATTTTACAATGGTCAACACCCTTCTTAATTTTGATTTTTTTGGGTTGCAAGAAAGCTTTTTTGATTTACAAGGCTGTGAGCTGTTGCAGCTCGCAGAGATTATGTTTAAATTCGCTCTTGGTATATCTCCAGCGCTAAAAATTAGAAAAATCTATGCTATTGAGTTGTTGGTATAATCCGATGAAAGCGTTCCCTTGTATTTCAGCTCTGCTACATTAACTTGTTTTGTTACAGGGCCTCGTACTTAACCACAACATGTCTAGTCGCATCATCCACAGCAACCAAAGTTTAGTTCTGCAAAAGGTAACGAGACAAAGCGCCGGCCGATACGTCTGTTCAGTGGTGAACAGCGAAGGAGAAACACTCAGCAACGAACTCAACTTTAGGGTACAATGTGAGTATTAGGCGTAAAGTGATTACGGATCTTCGATTTAGGGAAATTTAAACGACCTTAACTTATTACACAAGTCTTGCGTTTGAAAGGTTAAGTCGGCGCAAAGTTTCAAACTTATTATAGATAAGTAGGGTAATAGACAAACGGAGTTTAATCTGATAGAGTTTGATGCATTTGGGATAGTTATAATAGCATAACCGACAATATATATACGAGGTCTTAACGCTTGTGATGGATTAGCATACTGCAACATCGACATTTATGATTAAGACCGCTTAATCACAGGTTGCGGTTTTATAATCACAAATTATTATCGCAACGAGAGTTGCAACATTACGACAAAATAATTAAGTGTTCCAGTGTTAATTACTTCTATCAAAACGTATTTCATTTTATTTAAAAACCTAAACTAAAAATTACACAATAAAAATTGTAAAACACAAAATACAGCGGTTATCATGAGAAAATCAACGGTGATTATTCAAAGCGATAGAAGTGTGTTTTACTTGCGTCATTATTGTGAACTATTGTTTAAATTATTTGTGTGGATTAACTCGTTAAATAAATTGTTTAAAACTCAGACTTTTTAAATAACAGGAAAGTCGACTTATTGAAAAACTACAAAAGATTCTAGAGAAATTCGAAAAACTATTTTCAAAAAAACGCGAAGATACAGGAAAACAATGTTTACCAAATTAACAAAAACAAAATATTATTTTAGAAGTTGAAAGACCTCCCCTGTAAAAAAAATGATATTCTGAGTAGACTTCAGAAAGGCAAAAAATACATTAAAAAAGAAATTAAAAGTGACAATTGACATAAAAAAATAGCAACAAAAGTCTGCTGGTAGAATTTGTTTTATTTGAAGGTATAAAAAACAATTCAAAAAAAGCAACTGCGCTCAGAAAAAAAATTAATGACAGCAATTGCAATAAAGACGTCGGTTGGAAGATGAAGAAAGTTCAAAAACAAAAACACAATTCTATACAGAAAGATTTTGGAAAAACAGAAAAAATGTGAAATTTGAGCAAAAATTCTAAAAGAGAAATACCGAAATGACAATCAAAAAATTTTAAAAAAAGTAGACGGTAAACTGAATAGTTTATAGACTATTGTCTGGAGTCTGGCTACAAGAGACCGGTCAAAAATAATAGAAAAACCAACAATAAAAAAACAACGTTAAAAAAAAGAAAAAAGTTACAAGAAAAATAAAACAAATAAATTTTAAAAGCAAAAAAAATGTTGAAAGAACAAACAAAAATTCTAGACGTTGTACAACAGCCTTTAGAAAAAACAAAAGAATTTTATAAACGACGATTAGTGTAAAAAAAAACAAAGAAAGGTCTTTAGAAAAATGTAAAAACGACGATTTGTGAAAAAAAAGAACAAAAAATTTTAAGAAAAAATAAGGATTAGAAAAGAAAGAGAAACAATGAGAAATTTTCAAAACAGGACAAGTTTCTAAAACAGTTTAAAAATCGGCGACTAGAAGAGAAAAAACGGATTTTAAAAATATTGATTAGCATAAAATAAAAGAAAGCTACGTTTTAGAAAAAACTAAATATTAAAAAAGCTCTAAAAAAACAAATAATAATTCTAGATAAAAAAAACTACTACTAGAAGCAGACTAGAACAAAAAAAAAAAACGTCTAGAAATATTTGTAAAACAAATTAAAATTAAAATGCTTTGAACAACGACTAGATTAAGTACTAGAATCAAATAAAATCAGTATTACCTACAATAAATAAAATGTCTAAAAGAGCAAAGAGAGATTTTGAAAAATAAAACAAATTGTGGAAGAACAAGAGTCAAACTTAGAAAAATTTGAACAACGGAATTTGAATCAAACAGAAAATTTTAAAAAACAACGGTATGATTAAAAATAGAAATCACAAAATTTTTTTAGAAAAATGTGAGAAATGACAATAGGTGTATTATTTAGCAAAGATCTTTACACAAAAATATGCCTGTAGGTATGCATAAAATACTATAAAACTTTAAAAGAAAGCAAGATAATTTTAAACAAAAAAACCATGAAAAACTACGACTAGAAAAAAAAAAGCTAAAAAAGGTTTTTGAAAATATTTAAAAAACGACAACTAGAAAAACAAAAAATGTTTTGAATAAATTAAAACATTGCAAAACTAACGAGGTTAAAGATAAATTAATTTAGATTAACAATATTTTAAAGAGTAGAGGGAGAAGCAATGTTACAGAATATACTCAAAAATTCTAGTAAGTGTAGTCTAGTAGTAACTTTAATTCATGGTTGTTATGCTCAGGCCGAATTAATGACAATTATTCAAGGCGATATGATTATGCTATTTAATTGTTTAATTATTTAGAATTATTGTTAAATTATTTGTGCAAATTAATTCGTTGTTAAATAAACTGGTTTTGGGAAAATAAATTTGTTTAAAAATTGAATTTTTTAAAAAGTTAACATGCATGGATTATTACCTTTATAGCTTTCAATTGCAGCCGCAAGCACCAACTGTGGGGAATTAACCAAGATTAAGTTGGCTACACTGACGAGATTCAGGGCTGAATAGGAACTAGTGAACTGGCAATGAAAAACTACTTTCTACCGGTGGTTTGGTTTAGAGAATAGTAAATACAGACTGTATATTAAAAAAACTAGCAACTAGCCATGAAAAGGAAAATTATGTCAACGTTTTTTAATAATAGTCGGTCGACTATCACCAAAATAGTTGGGCGACTGCTACTAGTAATGGTCAGTTGACTATTACCTGCTATAGTTGGTCGACTAGTACTAGTAATGATTGGTCGACTGTCACTAATAATATTAAGAATCGATTAATACACCAATTATTTAAAAATTCAAAATTTAACAGATGTTTGCTAGAATTACTTAAATTCTAACAAAAAAGCATTTTCAACATTTTTTTTAATTTGAAATTAATAAACAGACACTTTCAACTTCTCCAAAATTCAATATTAGTAAAATATTACCTCTGGCTTCTACAACTAATAAAATATCGCTTTCCAGTACCTAAAATTACAAAAACATTCTCGTCTTTAATAAAAAAAAAATATATATCAGAAATACGTATATCATATTTGGCGTCTGACAAAATTAGTATATCTTGAGATAATTATTAATTAACACCTGTGGCTTCCAATTGTTATTAAACTGTCATCTGCGGCTTTATATTTAACCTAAACTGTCATTTGAGATTCACAAAATTTATAAAAACTGTCGGCTGCAGCTCTCAGTTTACACAAAATTGTCGCCTGCAGCTTTACATTTTTATAAAATTGTTGTCTCAAACGTCTAACTCCCAATTTTAATAAAACTGTTGCCAGCGGCTTCCAGTTTTATCTAAACTATCGTCTGAAATTCTTAAAATTTATAAAAATTGTTGCCTGCGGTTTCAATTTACACAAATTTGTCATCTGCAAGCACGGATATTCAAGCTTAGAAAAGAGCTTGAAGAAAAAAACAAAAAAATAACTACTAGTAACTAGTACTTTGTGTAGAAGAAAAAAAAGTAGAAACAATATTAAGAAGAAAAAATTAGCTAAAACAATAATAAATAATCTAGCAGAACTAATAAAAATACCAAATAATTCTGTTGTTTTATTTTATCTTTTAGCTGTTTATTATCACCTGTTTTTGGGCTTATGTTATATCCGTCTTTGTGTCGCTTTCTCCGATCATGAAAGCGTTCGCATTAAGATAAACCCCATAAGTGAAACTCTGAAAGAAAGATAATGAGTTCTTCCCTGGCAGTATTTTGATAATAATCATTTGCATGTTGTTCTCATCTCGTTTGTAGCTGTCTAAGAATAAAGAGTGTCGGTGGTACATCATTAGGGCCATCACATGAGACATTCACACGGTTGTTTGTAAAAATACGTGAATGTTTCTTTTGTATAATGCAATCTTCATCGACTTCTAATGAACGTTGCGCTGTTTCACGTCGTAAACAAGTGTTATCTCAAATTGTCTCATAAAAAGAAATTGTACGCCGCTTTGCGACCTACTTTGATACAGTCAAACTTTTTTACAAAATAAATAAACATACCTAAAATTAGCTCGAGTGTAATTGCAAGTTTAATCAGTTTTTGCCTCTACGTAAGCTATTAAATTTATTTTCGGAAAATAATTCAACACGGACGTGACAAATTGAATTTCTGTTCAAGACGTGTTGCTGAGGAATAAATTGAAATTGTGTCACGTGTGGACATTTAAATACTCTGAAATAGTTTCGGACGTAATTTAAATTTTTAGAGAAAGTTTGCCAGAGAGTGTGGATCGACCTTTATTAATGTCCTGTAAGATTATTCTGTGGATGTCCTTCCAAATTAAACCCTTTTGTCAAACTCTATATTATTTACCCACACATTATTATGGAAATATCAGTGTTTGGGTTTATCTTGGACAATCCGGTTAACGACTCTTCGAACCAGGTAAAAACTAAATTTAAATCTCTGCCACTCTGAATATTTATAAAGCAAAGTGTAGTTTATTTAGTAGAGGAATTATCAAGGGATAACAAACTGTCGTGGTCATGGTAATACATCACTTGTGTTGTGACGGCCAGACGCCTCTTGGGTCCGCATCGGGTTCTGGGACACGGCCGAATGCGGATACCCTAATGGACCACTCTATAAAGATAATAAATGAAAGAAGATGAAATAGCCGATAATGGCGATACCGTTATCCAATACCAAGAGAATTTGCCCCACAATTAAAAACTATACAACACAAGATAAAATATATCAACGTCTTCAACTTTTTCAATTTTGGTGAATGCGCCGGGCAAAATACTTAAAAAAATTAGAAAGAACAAATTAGTACACTAAATGTTGTTATTTATTGCTAAAAAAATGTTTACACAATTAAAAACTATACAACATAAGCTAAAGCTTCAGCTTTACAAATTATTATTTTAATTTTGGTGGATGCGCCGGGATACATACTTAAAAAAAGAACAATCTAATACACCTAGTGTTTACTTAGAGTGAGTAATAAAACTCAGTATTTACGTATTTTCTAGCGCTAACCGTATTTATCTTGGTCGAACTTATTCAATATGCTATCAATGATCCTTGGAGGATCGCCACCCTGCTCAGGTAAACAATGGCGGTTATAAAACCAACAGCGAAACTTATCTCCGAGCTTTCCGAAAAGATTAGGGCTAACTCCCGTGCTATTAGTGGCCGATATAGCTTATTGATTGCACACAAGGGCTGTTGTCTCAAATCTCAGCATGTGTGGGGAGCAACTTAGTCCATCTCATGATAATGATCACTGCTAGCCTTCGGCAATTGCAATTAACTTTTCCCCTTTTTGGCGGTTATTGGAAATTTAGCCGTAAGTGCCAACACCTAACACAAACATCAGAAACATGATTCTAATTAGGAAAAGTTTTGTTAAATTTTGGTAAAAATGGTTTATGTTTGATTAGTAATATCAACCAAAGTTATTTTCGTTATCAAATGATTTTTTTCTGTAACACCTTTTCTGTTTAGAATATTCTTCTCAATTTTTTAGGCACTTTCTTTGTTCTTCCAGAATCTTTCTTTTTTTTATTTTTTCAAACAATATTTTTTAGACTCCTTCTAGAATTTTCTGAGTCTTCTTTCTCTTCCAGAGAACGCATTTAGTTCTTGTAATCAAACTTCTCGAAAAATAAACAAATCTATATTTCAATTGTCTTGCATGACACCTAGTCAAACAAACTTAACAAAATAATAGAATTTTTATTTAATTTTTTTTAAATATCACTCTTGATATCAGTGTTATGTAAACTTTGAGTTTCTTACTATTCTAAAAGTTGCATTTTTTAACAAAAAATTATTTAACAACAAATTAATTTACAAAAATAACTTCCACTAATTGAACAGAGCTTTAGTAATACACTTCTATCGTCTTAAGAAATTCATCGCTTTGTTTTACTAAGTCGAACTTTAAAACCGACCTATTGCTTGATTTTATAGAGCACATTTGACGATTTCTCAACCTACACGTCATTTATAAATCACAGCTTCCACTTTTAAAATTACAAAAAATTTTTAGTGTAGTTTTGACCTTAACAGTAATTTTTTCAGATGCTCCCACTTGCAAATTTGACAAATTCGTGGTAGTTGGAGCTTCCAGAGGCGAGAGCGTCGACATCGTCTGCGAAATCGAATCAGATCCTCCTGCCAAGAGCTACAGATGGAAGTTTAACAACTCGGGAGAGACACTTGACGTCGCTGCTGAACGCTTCGCTAAGACCAGTAACGGAACAGTGAGCGTGCTAAGATACACTCCAGTTTCAGAACTCGACTACGGCTCGTTATCCTGTTGGGCAATCAACTCCGTAGGCCACCAGGTCACTCCTTGCGTTTTCCAAGTGGTTGCAGCAGGTAAAAAAATCAATTTCTTTCCGAAACCACTTCGAAACTGCTTAAACTTTGTAGGAAAGCCATTCCCGGTCCGAAACTGCTCCTTGTCTAACCAAACGAGCAGTTCGGTGGAAGTGACATGTCTTGCTGGCTTTGACGGCGGTCTTCCGCAACACTTTCTTCTGGAGTTGTACACGACAAACTCTCTTGTTCCGAGATACAACATGACATCGTTCCGGGACCCGGAGTTCTTCCTCGACAATTTAGAGCCAGATGTTACTTTTCGGATTGTTGTATTTGCCGTGAATGCAAAAGGGCGCAGTCAGGGCGTGGTGCTGGAAGAGGTGACGTTCCGGGACGCCGAAAAACGGACAGGTGGGTCTGAAAGCGCGGAACAATGGCGGTTATCGGCTTCAAACAGAGGACTAAGTGCGGAATAACGCTGCAATTTCTGTGCATAAGAGCCGAGCTCTAATCTAAAATCAATCCTGCATAGGTAATTCTCGCCGATAATTGCTTTCAAACGGCCGACGGATTGTGATAAACTCGGGCACAATATGAGATTTAGAAGAGAGTTATGGAAGGCATTTGTTAGTTTTGCGCGGCAAAGAGGTGACCTCACGCGATATGTTTGTCGCCTCTTATCGCGGATATGTGAACTGACGGCAAAAATCACTCTTTCTCGACGACTAATGGCCGCTTTAAAGGAACGCGACGAACTTGGCCCGATTTACATAAGACTAATATAGCTCATTTGCAACTGATAAGTGATAACACTGGTATTTATTACGATCAATTAAAAATATACAGTATGTCCCCAGTATGCAGTTCTAACTATTTTCGATATCTCAGAACGATTCTCCAAAAATCTCTTTTTTTTTTCAAAATTTAGACTTTTTCGTAATTTTTGGAAATTACTCTAGTAAGCAGATTTTATTTAAAAATACCACTGACAGCACATAACAAATCTAATACGTTAGTAGAACTGCAAATTACATCTTTGCCAATTTGAACAGTATTTTTGCTATAATGTCGAAGTCAACAAAGAATTTATCTAATTCAATATTACAAAACTAAAAAAAACTTCGTGACCAAATTCTTTGAAACGAGCTCGGTTTTAATAAATATAAAAAAGGTAAAAAATTGTTTAATGAAGACGATGCTGCTTCAGTTCTTGCCGTGTATTTCGCACCAGAAGCTCCAAGGTTGTCTTTAAGAACGAGGGCATTACAAACTGGCATAAGTAAATCTCATTTAGAAAGAATCTTCAAGGAGAACAAAATCTTACCAATTAAACCGCAATTTATGCAAACTTTAGAAAATGGTGAGGAAGCCAGATGTTTGGCTTCTGTTTGAAAATGACCTACAAAGTTTTGAATGATTCAAATTTTTGTAAACGAATTACGAGTCAGTTCTTTAATTAATCAACCTTCTAAACTAACAAACTTATTTTATCTCAACATTGCCGGTACTGGAGTGAGACAAATCCAAACTTCAAAATTTCTTGTCACAGACACTATATTAAAAAAGATAATTTGTGGTGTTTGGTTTCGTACTACGACATTATTGGCCCATATTTTTTTGATCAAAATTTAAACAATAATTTATATCTGGAAAGGTTTCAAAAAGATTTTAGCTAATAAACTAAATGAATTGCGGTTAAACTACCGAATAAAAATATTTTTCCAGCATGATGAATGTCCTGCTCATTATGCCAGCATTGTTCGCCAGTGCCTGAATACAAAATTCTATGATAACTGGATAGGAAGAAATGGTAGCATTTTATAGCCACCGAGAAGTCTTGATCTCACAATAATAAACTATTATCTGCGTGGTCGTTTAAAACTAATTGTGTACAGTGAACTTCTAGACAATAATGTAGAGCAATTAAAAAATAGGATACAATACTTATCAATCTTAAAAATAAGACGAAGTTTTAATGAATTTAGACTTCTTAAAATCTGTGCTGAAAAATGAAAAGCATTATTTGAATAGAAACTACTTAGTTTAGTTTTTTTGAGAATTTTATTTCATTTTATCATTTGTTAAATTTATTAAATAGAACTTGAGCCCTATTTAAATGTTTTTTAGCAATGAAATGAAATAATCTCGAGAACCCTTCAAGTTAAATAAAAATTAATTTGTGTTTTGAAGGTTCGAAAACAGGAAAAGCAAATCAACAAGAGTGAAATTTTCAAAGAAATCAAAAATAAGAATTTTTTTTCTCTTTTGTTATCGATTCGAGAACATACTGTATACTTGACCAAATTGTAGATTTTAAGGGATCACGCCTTAGGAATAGGGTGCGGTCACACTTCTAGCGAGAACAATTACACAGTTTAGTCTTATCGCCAGTCCCATTATATTCAAGTTCCATTCAATTCCGGCGGGTGTCAGAATCATTCCAATACAATTCAAGATGGATGGTTCCGCTACGATTTACGGGTCCGCCCTTTTCTCTAATGCAAATATCCTGTCGAAGATATGTCCGATTTCAAGATATGAACCGTCAAAAAAATTATAAGCGTCACGTCGAAACGCTTAAAGGGGGATAATTTATTGCTTAAACTTTCATAAAACATAAATCTTTTATTCGGGCTGTAAATATATTCTTTCTGATAATCATTTTATAAAAAAAAATTATAAGGAAAAAAAATTGCTTTAGTAATAAAAACACAAATTTGATTAATATGTAGCTTTTATTCAATGAGATTTATCTATATTACTAAATATGTATAAATTTGCAAAACAAAAAAAAGACGTAAAAATGCAAAATAATTTTAATTTTCCTACACAGTTAAATCCCTAGACATAAAATTTAAAATACTTAATTGTGATTGGTTGATTTTTAATTATTTAACAAATTTGATCAAATCTGACATTTTATATCACTGAAATATACAGTGTTATTCACAAATGATGACAAAATATTTATGCAACCAATCTTACAATTACGTATGAGACTCTGACAAAACTTGTACTCTTAAAAACTCTAAAAATGTTTTTGTGATCATATTTAGTGTATAACATTTTATGTTAATTTGACTGTCTTTTAACAAATGTAGTCAAAATTTTTACTGGTGGTGAAAAGACTGACATAATTCTGATATATGGAAAATGTAGAAAAAACGCTTCAGCTGCAATAAGACTTTATGCAGAAAGATTTCCCCATCGAGTGGTTCCCACTGACAAAATTTTTTGAAAACTTGAATCAAGATTGCGTCAAAACTGGTTTTCCTTGAAAACGCCAGAAAACAAAACTGCGACAGGAGAAAATAATGAGATTGCTGTAATTCAGGTGATTACAGAAAATTCACATATTGGGTAAAATGCTGTGAAACAAAATTTAGTAATTAGCTTTGTTCTAGAATAATAAGCGCTAATAAATTTTATCTCTACCGTGTTTATACTGGTACAAGAACTAAAAATAACGGATTAGGAGTATTAAGTAGTCATTTAATTTGCCAAATTAAAAAAAAACTGACAGAGATCGATACTCTTTAGGTTACTTTGATTCATAGTTTCGCTAAAATGAAAATTTTATTAAGAAAGTTGCTTGATATGTAAATTGGGTTGCATATGGATTTGTCATCATTTGTTGAGTATTACAAGTGACGTTGCTTGAGTTGTTTATTATCTTCAGTTTTGTATTTCTATATGCTAAATGACGAAAATATTTACAAAATTACTGCTTTCTAGCTGTAGCCAGAACCAAGATAGAAAGTCTAGTTGTTGTGAGATGTAGTGTTATTGCCATCTAACGAAAACATTTTCTATAATTTTGGTTGGTTGTAAGCAACTAAAGGCTACCTAAAAAAACACATGTGTTGGTTGAAAAACACATTAGGTGAGTATAGGTGCAAAAAATTGTTTTGAAACTGGCCTCGTTAATTCACTTACGTGGTTAAGAGACGTTTGGATAATACTGTCAAGGTTTACTACCTCTATAGATACTCTGCGGCCTCATGAATTTTACATGACGACTTCTAATTAAGAAAATATCGCTAGCGATTCATTAATAAAGAAAGTAACCGGTAAATATTTAATAAATGGAGGTTTTAGCACGATACAATCCGTTTTTTGTTAGTAATACGTGGTGTAACATTATCAGACTTAGTTTTATGATAACTGATACCTAGTTTCTTTATATACTTAAATATTACATCCATGATTATGTTTTACGGTTTATTTTAGAGACGTGTTTGAAACATAAAAATGTTGAATAAAATTTTATAGAGACTTTTACATCTTTTGTATGATCATATAGAATGATTTCATTCGTGTTACTTCGGGCCACATTTTACAAGAATATAAGAAAGTTGATATCTTTGTATTGGATGATGAGGATTTACGTCATGAACAATTTTGGAATTTTACTACTTTACCTCATAAATACCAAATTTTATACTTTGACGGATAACAGATGAGAATATCTAGTTGTTCTTTTCGTAAATTTGATCCAAGTAACTAGGATTTTGTATCTTAAATTTTTTTTAAACAAACGGCAATATTTGAGATATAAATTAGTAAAAATGATGGCTTTTACCGACAAAAATATTTTTTTCAAAAATGCAGTTTTTAATGTACGAAGCAGGCATTATTTACTCAGATATCTGAATGATATATAAATTTTTTAACTGTACACATTGCAACTTTTGATTTTGATTCTTTACATTTGGGCTTTTGATGTTATTGTTTGTTATTAGTCAAATTTAAACTGCGTTTATTTTTAAACCAAATACAACAAAAGCAAAAAAAAATTTAATTAACATTTTTTGTGTTGTTACCTAGTTGTACCTTAGTGATTGCCGTTTCTTTACAAAACATCATTATAAAGCCATATTCAAGGTTGCACTACAAGATAACAAGAATTTTTCCCAAAACTCCGGCTTCTCTGCTTATAAGAAAATAAATACGAATTACATTTTTAATAAAAACATTATTTAGTAATTTTAGTTTTTAGACAACGAACAATTAACTAGATTTTTTTGTTTTACAATAATTATTTCTTTACCTAATATAAACTGGTGAGCATAATTATAGCTCCGCCTTCAATTTTAACTGCATCTTCCTTAAACTTTAAGTGAATGTCTTTATGTACTTTAAAAACAAAGCTAATTATATAGAGTCCGTACACCTTCAGAACAGCATGTTGGGTCATCAAAATCTGTCAGCAAACGACACTAAACAGAATGACCAAGAATGACGAACGCCGCTGACCTTTCGCTGACCACGTGCCGCTTGGCTTCCTCCCCTTCAATTTGCAAATGGTATTGACCCGACACTATTTTGTCATCTGCACACTTTTATTGGTTTATTGGTGTGCTGTTCTAAAAGTGTACGGACTCTATATATAGCTCTTCAGGCCCTCGGGCCCATGGCTTTAATTTTTTCTACAATTTTCCTCCATTTTTTTCTGTTCTTGCTCCCTTTTATCCAGTCCCGGACTCCTACTCTCTTTAGATCTTCCTTAACCATCTCCAACTATCTCTTCTTCGGTATCCCTCTTCTTCTTTTACTTCCTTCTCCTCCCAGCAGCGTTTTTTTTGTGTGCCTATTCGATGCCATTCTCGCCACATATCCTAACCACCGCACTCTTTGACTCTTTACCTTTTGGATTATGCTTGAGTATCTATATATATATATATATATATCCATTATTTCTTTATTAGTTCTTCTTCTCCAGTTGCCTTCCTCATCTTTCACTTCCCCAAACACCTTTCTCAGTGCTTTTCTCTCTCACCTTTCACCTTTTCCAAGGTGCTTTAGGTCATGATCCACGTTTCAAATCCATATAGCACCGCTGGCTGGATTACAGTTCTATAGATTCTAATTTTTGTTTTCTCGACACTATTTTGCATCTCAACACCGTGTTTAATGCCCTCAACGCTTTCGTTCTTTTAGTTAGTCTTTTTTTTTATTTCCATTACTTTATCATTATTTTTATTTACCGTAACCCCGAGGTACTCAAATCTGTCTACTCTTTGAAAACAATATTTTCTGCCATTCTGTCCTGTCACTTCCAGGTCACCTTGTACTTCTCTTCCGTCTGTTCCCATATACTTTGTCTTGCTTTCATTTACCTCGAGTTCATACCTTATCGCACTCTTTTCCACAAAGCTAATTAGCGCCAAAAAATAATTTTTACCTTATTTCAAATTAATTTTGTTTTATTTCTTAACAAAATTACATAAATTATGGGTGCATAACTGTAGCTCCTAGAAAACTCAACTTCAAAAAATAATAAAAAGTCTTAATTTAGTAGATATCTATTAGCACATTTTAGTAAAAAAAATACCTGGGCCTTTGAAAATAAAAAAAATATATATTTTGATTTCTAGAATTGAAAAAACTATTACTTTATAATTATTAATTAATTTAAAAATGTTACTAACATTTAAACACTTGAGAAAACCTTAATTCTTAAAATATTGTTTGAGTCTTCAGGAATTAACAAAATGCTGTCTGTGTTGTTCAAAATTGTTTTTGGGGAAATTTTTTTTGGAAAAAATCGCTTTAATTTAAAATTTGGTAACAAAACCTTGTTGTTTCTGGATTCTATAATAGAAAAATATTGTCTTACGCTTCCAAAACTATCCTGGGTTGAGTTTTTTAAAATTAAAAAATGGCAGCCGTCTTGTTATTAATTAAAAAATTACCGAGTTGTTTATAACTAAAAAAAAATTTGAAACTTTGCCTTCGGCTTTACATACTAGTACGTGTGACTTAAAATTACTAAAATTTAATAAATAACTTCAAAGTTATAAGGATAACGTCGAGCTTGTCTTTAGTGATTTAAAAATAATAGGTTTTTAATAAAATTTGTTTTGTTACTGAAATTCCAAATTTGTAAAATGTCGTCTTCGGTTTTCACAGTTCTAAAAAATAATTTTAATTTTGATGTCTTTAATTTCCAAAATTGTTAAAATATTGTCTCCGGCTTTAAAAACTTTTGAAATATTATCTCTAGCTTACAAACTAACTTTATAAATAATTATTTTAATATTTAACATTATAAAGGCAATGTTTTTGCTTTTGGCTTTTTTTAAAGTTAGTAAAATTACCTACCCTGCTATAAGTACTTTGTTTGCGGCACAAGCGAAGAGAGAGTTGCTTAAGTTCAAACACGAAAAACTTCTCAAAATAAAAAAAATATATTGTTTTTTCTGAATCAAACAAACAACTAAATTTATTTATTACATAAAAATAAGTTTTAGAGGGTTTTACTCAAGAATTTTAAAACGCTGGTAAATAAGTATTACAGCGAGGTAAATTGTAGAAAAATAGATTATTAAAACTGCATGAAAGATTTTAGCTTTAGAAGTCGTCGAGTTGCGATTGTCTATAATAAAAAAGCATTCTAGTACTAGAAAATTGTTTTCCCGTACGATGAAGGTAGCCGGAATAAAACTGAAGAACAAAAGTTGTTCCTGACTTCCTGAACAAACCAGTCCGGCCCTGGCTATATTTTAATAATTTTTATTTATAACTTTCTGGTGTAAGTTTAAATGCATATATTCTGCATGACTAGTGCAAGGACGATGTTTTATGCAAGTTACACGGAAAGAGGCTTAACGGGGGTAATAAACTGGCACAAAATGTATCATAGATAAAGGAATATATTCAGTACACAATGTAGCATTATAATGATAGGCGAGAGTTTGCTATTCAGGCACCTAAATCCTGAAAACTTGCTGTGACATCCATCCTTTCTCGAAATAAAAACCAATCGACAAAAAGTCTTAAATATTGACACTTGTATCCCGTATCACAGTTATAATGAGTCATCACTTAGTCGTAATGAAAGTGCTGTTTAATAATGTAAGAATTTCTATTTCGGTGGGTACCTGCTATAACTTGATGCCGTAGGGAGAAATCAATAACGAAGCTCGCCCTACAACAACGACAATAACGTTATGCTTTCATCCACCCACATTTAATAGAAAACTAATATGAGTCCAGGAAGACTCTTAAGACTGAATTGGCAATCCACTTGTGCGGTTATTATTACCTCTTCCGAAAATACCGAGCGAAAATAATCAGGAAAATTGGATTACAAAAAGCGCTCGATACATTCAAATTTGGTATTGCGGAGTCAAATTTTATAGAGCAAAATTGGGTTTTTATTGGAAAAAAAAAAGAAAAAAAGTGTTGACCCCGACGTGATTTGAACACGCAACCTTCTGATCTGGAGTCAGACGCGCTACCGTTGCGCCACGGAGTCATGTTTATTTCTGCTAGTGAGCTCTGTTATTGGGAGCGAGAGTCGGTTCTAGTGAGCTAATGTCCTCTTTGATTTGAAGGTTGAATGTAATTTATTTCTCGCTAATTGAATAAGTGTTGGCAATAATTATCGGCCGTGACTGTTTCATTGATCGCTCGCTGTTGGAACACCAGCAAAGGAAATAACTCACCACGTTCTATTCTCAAAAATTACAAAGCTAAAAAAATGACCTTGAAAATTTAAAAAATAAAATAAAAAAAACTTATTTATAAAATTTACTTAAAAGATAAAAAAAATTCTCAGTAAATAACAACACGTTGTTGCATAATGCGCATACATATAAAGAAAATATTGCAGAAATGGCTCAAAAAATTTCTTTCAGGCATACTAAAATTTTTTAATTAATTTATGTCAAAATTAAAAAGTTAAAGTGCTGTCATATAATACTATTCTCCAATTATTTTGATTGATTTAATTATTTAGTGACTGTTTACAGTCATACATACATACATGTACCATATGTATACATACATACATCTTCTCTCACTACGTGAGTAATGATCAACATTCTTTGCTTGAAAATTATTATAATAATTACACATCACTTTTGTATTTTTTTGAATTTTTTACCACATTTAGGAAAGAAACATCTCCTAATTTTTTTAACTGCAAAATTTACCTAACCATTATAGGTAGTAACGGTGTAATAGCTCGTTAGAAAAGTCTTAAAACAAGCAATGTAATCCCGCATTAGTTATTTATATTATTAGTGGGATCGAAGCATCATTACACAACGAATGTGTAGATTACAGATAACGAGGGCGTTAGTCCGAGTATCTGTAACACATGAGCTACTGTAATGTGCCACGTATGATATACAAAACTTTATCTACGACTTCAAAAAATAAGAAAATCGAAAATTTAATACTGCCGATTTTTTTACATCTCCTATATTTCACCTTAAAAGTAAGGTGATCTATGAATATGTTTAGTGAGCACTATAGCAACCGTTTACAATTTTTTAACACAAAGCTCGCCATTTTGAGGTAATCAGTAAAAATAAAAAAATTGTAAACATGAATGACATGATCGGCGACAAATGCTGCTTCTTGCTTGGTGTCAGAGAAGTCTAAAGAAAAGTACGAGATACCTTTTCAACGGTTCAGTTCATGGTGCGACGAAAAAAATATTAAAAATATTACGCATGAGAAAGTTCTACTTATATATTTTGATTATTTATCAAAACAGTAAAAATCATCGGGTCTCGAGGCTTTTTATTCTATGATTAGAACAATAATAAAAATGAAAAAAGATGTTAACATCAGTAAATACGTGCATTTAACCGTCTTTCTGAAAATAAATTCTGAAGAATATTGGGCTAAAAAATTGCAAATTGTTACTAAACAAGATATTAGCAAATTTTTACAAGAAGCAAATGATGATAAATTTTTGTTAATGAAGGTACTGTATCCGGTTTATGCATAAATTTTTCTTACTAAATAATGTTAATTTTAAAGTTGCTTTAATTATTAGAGTTGGTGGAGCTTGTAGGATCCAAAAACTTACCAACATGCTTTTGGAAGATGTCAAAGATCAGGAACAATGCATTTATATTCTAATACCAAACAATAAAACAAAAATATCCATAAAATTTTTTATTACGTCAGGCGAAATTGATAGAGTCAGCATTTTAGAATTAATTTGAAAATATGCTGTACTTTGCCCTACTAACGCCAGTAGTACACGGTTTTATTTTTAAGATTTAGAAACCAGAGGTACAAGGTACAAAGTTACCTGTTGGTATATATACGTTTGCTGCTTTCCCTAAGAATGTTGCTATATTTCAGTTTCCTAATCCAGCAGGATTTACGGGACTTTGTTATAGGCGTTCATTTACTTCGTTGCTTGTTAATTGGGGAGCTGATCTTTTAACAGTAAAGCGTCATGGGAACTGGCGCTCGAATACAGTGGCAGAGGGGTATATAGACCCGGCAGAAAAAAATAAAAAACAAATTGCTTTAACAATTCTGGTTGATAAAAATACTGTAACAGTTAGAATTACTGCATCGACAGCTGTTATCAAAAAAAAATGCATCAGAAATAGCTTGTCCCACTATAATTAGGTGTGAAAATTGTGTTGTTAATATTTACAACAATAATAGTATATATAGAATTAAGATTGAGTTTGAAATTAAAACAAATTATTTTAAAGAGTAGATTTTTATTTTATTACTTTACTAGTGAAGTAATGTCACTTTACTTCACTCAAATATTTAATACAATATGCAGTTATCAAAGTAGTCATAGATAAACACTTTTATATTTTGGTAATCTGATAAGCACAAAACAATAGCAAAATGATTAGAAACTAACGCATAAAATCTGTCAATAAACCCTAATAAATTTTTTTGTTTGATTTTGACATGACTTTAGCTGCTTAGGCTCTGGAGACCAAGAAAAAATCCAAGCAAAAGAAAGAAGCCTAGAAGAGCTTTTCGTACAATGTCTACCAATTCCTGACTAGTTCCACAACTATTATAGTCACGCAAAAGCAAAACGTAAAAGTGTCCATTAGACAGCAACATCTTGAACCGTTTTCCCTTTCTAAGTTTTACCAAAAATCTAAAAGAACACCTTGATTAACTTCGAACGTGAACCCATTGAGAAAATCCGAATCAATCCAAAAAACTAAAGAAGCTTTCAGGTTTCGAAAATCTACGCCAATTAACTATTCTTTTTCCTGAACCAATTAATTTCCAAAAAATTCTGAGTGAAACTCCAATTCAGAAAAACCTTAATAATACATCTAATTGGGTTTTAGAGTTTTTGGTCGTTTTTGACTGCTATTAATACATAATACTGAAAGATTGTAGGACGTAATCCCAAAAAATTCCAAAAATTTAAAAAAAACTTAAAAGTTTCCCAAAAATTAACTGTAGAAAAGAGAAAGTCCCATATTCTGCCTACAGCGAGTTCTGCCACGACGATCTCAAAAAGAAACTTTGCAGAATGTGTCTTTGGAAACTCAAAGAAAACATAAAGTACAAGTTACAGGAAAGCCATATTTATACAAGTCCCCTTGATGGTACGCCAAAGTGGCCTTGAAATAGATTCATACTCACTTATAGATGATCGTAAAGGACTACTCTGCGTTTTGCGAAAATCTTTGTGTAAACGACCCAAAAGTTGGCGTTGCTCCTTCTCAAAAAAAATGTCTTAGATCAAAAAAACCAAAATCAAAAAAAGAACAGCGTGATTCTGTGTTAGATATAGAAGAAATTGCTGAAGCTGTTGAAGTTTCACTCAAAGACAAGCGAGCAGATAATCAGAAGAAAATTTTGATTTCTTAATGAAAAACATTGTCAAGAATTCTGACACTAAAAAAAAATTTGTTGTTTTTTTATTTCAAAGATAAATGCTTCTAAATTGCAAAAATAAATATACAGCAAGCCACAATTGTTTTTAGACTTTTTGAACGAGTTATTGGAATATTTGGGTTTTTTTGGTATTTAACAAAATGTGAAAATTATGCAACAAATTAAAATGACTTAAATTTTTGTGATCGAACTAATTAGACTCGAATACACAATTTATTCTAGTTAAAATACTCACCCTGTATATAATTATATTTGTGACTCAAAATACTTATTTTTTTATTTTTATTTTTATTTTTTTTTTAATCGGCTTGTCTGTTCTTTGTTTTCGCTGACTATAATGCTTCTAGTTCTTCTTTTTTTCTAATTGTCGATTTTATTATACAGCAGCTTCAATACGACTTAAGTTGCTTGCTTTTTAAATAAAAAATAAAATATTTTGAAAAAGATTTGTTTTGTATTTTATATAAATTTTTGACGTTTTTTAATGTTAGAATCCAGAAAACTATATATGGACTTTTCCGAAATTCTAATACAAAAGGCTGCAAAGTTTTCTGTAATTTTGACACAAAACCTGTAAATTTTAAAATTTATTTCAATACGTTATTGTTCACTAAACCAAAATTGAACAAAAAATTGTATTAAAATAAAACTAGTTATAAACTAAAAAAAGAGATATTTGTAACAATTTGGCAATAAATAATAATTCTATTAAAACAATGTGCTTTAATTTGGCAAAGTTACCTTCCCAAATTTATCGAAATTTCCACCCTAGAGTTTTTTTTTAATAAATGCCGCATATTTAATAGTTAAAATATTAACGCTGTGAGATGGTTTATCTTAATAGAGAATAAGTTTCTATTACCGAACAAATTTAATAGGCGTATGATGATAATGTTGGTCGAAAATGGGTCGTTAATAAGGCCATCACACTTTAAATAATCCGGGATGGTGATAACAATGGGCTAAAGAATTCCGGTGATAATGGGATGTGCTGCGAAGCGCACCGAAGGTTTCATTATAGCCATCGGAAATAACACAACCACTGATAGTCCACCAAAACTACCCTCAACTTACTCGGAATAAGAACAAGACCGAATCCCGTTGCTTCCTAATGCCTTATAATCACATCGTAACCCGCATAAACGCACCTGTCAACTGTTATTTACGTCACAGACCCTTGAATATTATCCGCATGGAAGAAATTCCTGGTATAGCTGACACATTTCTCTAAACAATTTTAACTAAAGTTGTAAATATTTATAATTGAGAAAATAATCACATTTCTGTTTCTAACTATCTGTTGTTATTTAAGTAGGTTTTTTGTTTTAATTAGTTATAAAATTAGTTAAAATTGCTTACAGAAATACATCAGCTATATTATGAGGTAGAAAAACAAGCAATATGCGAATAAGATAGGGAATAAGGTTCTCTTGAGCGTAATTTTTTTTTTTTTGTAAGACGAGAACAATGTAATTAATTAGTTAAATAAATAGAGTCGGTGTACTGGTACTTTGCTGAATTTAAATCAGTCTCGAGTCTTGCTAAATAAAAAAGAGAAAACTGCATTTTCTTACTTCTTAAAGAAATATTTCAACTCGAAAGGAAAGCAAGTTAAGTTAAACAGGCAGAAATTGTAGTGGCGAATATAAATAGTTTCCCGAGCGTGCCAATAAAGGAGTGGTCTCTATTCTATTGGATTTCCTGCATTGAATTTCCACCCCGACCATTTTTAGATTACGGTGATTGGATTGCCACTATATTTGTTATTTCATTTTAAGCGCGAATACTTTACCTATTTATTTCCAGACGTTCTCAGATCTATTTAATTGTTTGTGAAGTACTCAGGCAGAAATTTCTTAATTTTGTTGATTGAAGTGCATCTCTATTTATTTCTGAAATCAGCTAAGAATGCAATTTGAGCTGAGTCACGTTTTTACACCTAAGGGATCACAAGGCTTCGAGTCTAAATTGGGGCAACTAGCACCACCTTCCGGCCAATTTCATCAGCAATAAGGAAAATGGGGGTTATATGCAAGTTGGAGATGGACTCGGCCACAATTTACAGAACTAACGAACCGGCCATAGCCCAATTTATTTCGAAGATTTTTTTTTCAGGAGTGTTTTATATTTTTCCTATTACTTGGTATAATTTAAAGCAAATATTGAGGTTTATGTAAGAAAAATTTTAAAATTAATAAGCCTGCAGATAGGCACTTTGAGGATCGATTTAGAAATTCAAAAATATGGAAAGTCCGCTCGAGTTCGCTTTAGCAGTCCATTTTCCGTCTGATAATCAAAGAAATGATTATAACTCAAAGAATATCGATACAGTAAACAAGTTGCCGGCTTTGTACACCTCCGAATGTAATATAAATAAATTTGTATGCATTTGGCATCTATCGGAATCGACGTCTGGTAAGCCTTTGATCATCACATATTTTCCCAACGATACCTGTTTGAAATTTTCACGAAGGTAAAATATTTAAACGTTCGAGCATTTTCCATGAATTCCCGCCCTCGAAAACTTGGATCACCGCAAACTTTACTCTCACATTGAAAATTATCGTTAAGTCGATATTTATGTATGGATATTTAGGAAAACGGTGCGTTAAACCACACGGAATGTCAATAAAATAACAAGAATCGATAACTGGTGTTGTGACGGGACGCTAAGGGAAATTTGTCATGGTAATTTTGGACGCGAGGCTACGCTATTTTCTAACCGGCATACATTTGCGACATGACATCCAAATGAAATTTTTCAACAGCTAATTTAATAAGCGGCGAATTTGTCACTTTCTGATAACATCAAAAATGCGCGATTCTACACCGATTCCGAATTAATTTTATACACAACACTCAATACAATTTTTTATTTTTTTCAGTTACATATTTAGAAGGCGACTACTTTACAAAAGGTCATAAAAGTGTGTGAAATATTTAGTGCTGTTGCTAGGGCCTGGCAGCAGAAACACTTGACCAATCAGCATCTTTTGATAAAAGCTTCAGTTCCAAAAAAATTAACAAAGAATATTGTCTTAAACTTATACAATTAATAAAATACAGCGGGTTTCCAAAATAATCTTGAATTTTTATAATATGACTTTTGTCCTTTCCTTTCTAGCTTTTAAAATTGGTACGAAATGTTACTCTTCTGTTTATTAATTTATAATATTTATATAAAAAATCGTTCTTTAGCCTTAAAATTGTTAAAATATCGTTTTCAAAATTCAAAATTAGTAAAATGTTGCCTCTGGCTTGTAAAATTACATAAAAAATAGTTACAAAGCCCTTATTAATAACAAAATTATTGTTTTAAAATATTACTTTTTTATTAATAAACTACAACTACTGACTCCATAAAATAAAAAAAGTCGATTTTGTGTATTACAAGTGTAAATTCGGTGTTTTTGAAATGGTTTACAAGCAGTCCAGAGTCATAAAAGACACTTTAATATGTACCTACTTAAAAATAAAATAGTTAACAAAATTCTAAGGCACAGATTTCAAGTTAAGAATACAACTGCAAATTGCATCGTTACTATTATAACTACCACTCACTGTGCTGCATTTTTCTAAGTTATTGCGGAAATAATAATGCACCAGGTCCAAATTCAACTTAAAATTGTGTCTAAACTGACTCGCTTAGCCGAAAAGTTTTAGAAAACGTTAACTGCGAAATTTGCTTATTTGGAAAAAGGCTGTCTACAAAATTAGCAAAGCGTTGTATGTTCTTTAATAGTTATTGTGGAAACAATAATGCACCAGGTGTAAATTCAATTTAAAAATTCAATAAAAATTTAGTCAAAACTTAAATTTGAGTCTAACTTGACTTGGTTTGCCAAAAAAAATTTTGAAATATGCTAAATGCAAAATTTGCGTAGTTGAAAAATGCCATCTACAACATTAGCAGCGCGCTGCTTTTTTTTAATAGTTATTGCGGAAACAAAGATGCACCAGGTGCAAATTTAACTTAAAATTGGATCTAACCTGACTCTCTTCGCCAAAAAATTTTTCGAAAATATTAACTTCAAATTTTGCTTATTTGGAAAATGCCATCTGTAAAATTAGCAGAACACTGCTTTTTTTAACAGTTATTGCAAAAACAAAGATGCACTAGGTGCAAATTTAAATTTAAATGAATCTGACCTGAATCGATCTACCAAAAAATTTTTAGACAGCGTTAACCGCAAAATTAGTTTATTTAGGTTAATTAGGCTAATTTAAACTAGCTGTTTACAAAAGTAGTTTAGGCCAGTATCCAAAACTTATTGATAAATCTAAAAAACCTTATAAAATTTTATAAACTTGGCTTGTCTATTCCACAAAAATGCAATTTCTAAAAAACTACTTTGGGGCAGTTTTTTTAGCTATATAAAGAAGATTAATTTTTTTAACACTTTTTTTTTGAATTCTAGTGCATTTTACATGACTGCATTGCTTGTAAACCATACAAAAGACAACCTGTATAATTCAAAAAAAAAAACTCATATCCACATTCAAAATTTAGTAAAATTTCGCTTGTGGTTTTTGAATTATTATTTAAATGCTGACTCATACTTTAAAATGCTAATTTTAAAATAAGTAAAATGTCACCCTTAATTTCTAGAAAAGTTGTTTTTGTAGTTAAAAAAGAAAATAAAAAACATCGTTTTCGGATTTTACTTTCCTAAATTTTTCAAATATTGCCAGTACTACAGTTAGAGATTAGCAATAAAGACACTTAAGACTTGTCAATGCAGCAATATAAAGATAGATTTTTGATTTTTTTTGTTATTAAATCTGTAGTACAACAATCTTCTTGTTGGATCTCTTTGGTGAGTCGAATAAATCGAAAAACGTGTTCAATAACAGCAAACACTTTTTTCCACACGACGCACGTTTTGGCAACGATGTTGCTATTCTTGTCCAGTTACATAAATGTTTATCAAACTTAATGTTCCATTAGTATCTCATTAACACATTTTTAAGCAATCAAAACACTATTCTAAATTAAATAGAGTTTAATGGATCACCAAATTTAATAAACGTTTATACCGGGGTTGCCACTTGCGTGAAGAGGCCCTATTTGACTACAAAAACAACTAAAAATGGCACTGCGTCTAATGCAAAATAAAACTTGAATTAGAGACAATAAGTACTGACAGAAGTGACAAACTGCAGAGTACTTTTTTTTTAATTAAACTCAATTTTTGTGTTTTATTTTTATTTATATTTTAAAACTAAGGGAGTTGATTTTTTTGTTTTTAAGTGTTAAGACCAACTCGCTTTCTATTATATAGGTTATACAAATTTTTTGACTGTGAGTTTCTCAAAAAGCAAATTTTTATATCCATATACTTCTAAATTCATCAAAATAATTTTTTACTTTTATTTATTTTGTCTTTGTTTATATCAAAAGAAAATTGGAAATGAAACATCCACTAACACCAGACTTCTTTACTTGATACGATGGCGACGCACGTTTCGACAACAACGTTGTCATCCTCAGGTAGGAGTTAAAACTGCTTTGGTGTTAGTGGGTGTTTTATTTCCAATTTTCATTTAAACACACCAAGAAGATCCAACATGAAGATTGTTTATATCACTTCATTTTTTCAAGTATATTATTTTTGATGAATTTACAGGTAGTTTTGGAAAAATGTGAAGGCAAACGTAAAGTCTTTTGCAAAAAATAGTTTTATTTTTGGCATAGCTAAATAGTAAACATGGTAGGGCCTAATTTTTAATTATAAACTCATTATGACTAATAAAACTGATGACAAGGTTGATGAAGAACATATAAAAAGATTTTATGCAACCATTAATTCGTCAAGAAGTCAGTTACTAAACATCCGAAAATGTAATCCAAATGTACGACATGTTTCATTATCTCAGAGCATGCTGTGAGATTTTTTTAAAACAATTTGTATTTTCTTACATTGTAAAATCGATTTTTATAAAGAGTTTTAGGTACAAACAGCACCATTCTAAATTTAAAAAAAATTCTGCTTACACTTATCAATAATTAATTGACGAAACGTTTCAATCATGTTTACTTATTAGAGAGCAACTTTCCACGTGTTTACTTCCAAAACAATTTTTTATTAAAGCAAAGTTTAGACAGGTAGGAGTTCAAATAACTTGTTAAATTATTAAATAAAAAAAAACATGTGTTGCAATAACAATTTAGCTGAATTTTTTTGTCGAGTTGAAATGTTTTAATCTTGTAAAACCATCAATCCTTTAGTGAGGGCAGTCCGCAAAGGTCTTTTGGCAGGGTTTCTATTGTTTGTGAACTCTTCTCACTAAGTTTTATTGCAATAGTTTGTGAGTAAGTAGTAAGCGTCCTCACTAACGTCTTTTACTAGTTTCAAAGAGAAATGTTATATCAGATTTTTTACTAGACTTGTTCTTAAGTTAAAATCATGAACTTATAACAACGTTCAAAAGTAAATAAATTTTCAAAGTATAAACAAGAAGCCGTATTTTATCCAAACAGATGGAAACTTTGTTAGTTTAAGATTAATCATAAGCTATAAATTTTAAGATATTATTGTCTCTAATATTGTAATGTTGGTTTATTCCTGTACTATCGAGTGGGTTGACTTGCCTCACGTATTTTAGATAGGAATAAACCTGTGGCATTTAATGATTTATTACTAAATCATTTTGTAATTTTTGTAATTTCGCAATATGTCGGGTTTTCTAGTCCATAGATCAAACTAATTGTATTATGATTCAACAAACAAAGCGTTTAATTTTTTCTAATTTTTCTTTCTTTTCTAGCATCTGACGGTGACCTGCCTTTCTCACCTATATTGGGGGTACTGATCGGGGCCACTCTGACTATAATTATCGTCATTTTGCTGGTGATAATACGAGTCCGACGCTCTCAAAGTCAGCCTGAAGCTACAATAGAACAAAAAGTATTAGGTGGTCCTCACCACAACACAATGTCATCAACAAAGCCACTGTTGAGAAGTTCTTCTCCACGTGACACCGACGAGAAAGATCCCGATGTAATTCCCGCTAAATACGGTAAAGCTTGCTTTTGTACCGCCAAGAAAATAAATCATCGTATAATTTCGTTAGTCTATAAGTAACGCTTTTGTGAGACGCATTACAGCCATTTAAATATTCATAACGGTTTGTCTCCTATTCCGTTTTATCTCAGATAATTTACAATTTGTTTAACCCTGGCGGTGTTTCAGGCTCCCCGGACGGGGAGAGCGACAGAAACTTGGGGTCAATAAACGGCCCCCAAAGTCTTCCTCTGGGTTCACTAGCCACGTCTCCCAATTACGCCCAGACGGCCGTTCCAGGCCCCCAGTGGGTCAGTCCAGTCGTCCCTGCTGTAGAACCCATGGTATTCCGGCCCAATTTGCCAAAAAGCAAGTCTAGACAATCATTTGTTGCAGTATCATCTGTATAATAATCCCGTGGCGATGGTGGGCACGTTTTCCAGGGATTCCAGACCGAAAGAACTGAGATTGGGGAACGGCAGCTCGGCCACACTTCAAAGGGCCACGGATTTGGAGCTAAACGGATTAGCTATTAAAGAGAGACTGATGGCGAACCGACTGCCGGAAAGCTGTGTTTAAAAACAAGTGTCTTGTGGACGCACATTCACGAAAGGACCGTCCAAAACTGCAGAAAGGGCGAGAGGAACCCAGAAAGTTTCCTGGTTGTAAAAAAAAACACTCGCCCTCAGCTCTCGCAGAGTTTTCGTTTTCTAAATGTAAATTGTGTCTAAAGCTAGACTGACCTAGCATAAGCGATGTAAATATGTTTAAATTTGAGTGTTCGTGTTTTTGGTGGAAGAGTGGACACCTTTTAATTATAATAGACAATCTGTAGACAAAACTCTAGATGAAAATTTATATTGAAGACTTGTAAATATCATTGTTGCATATCGTGAAAATGGTTGGTTGTTTTTGTAACCATTGAATGCTTTTTGATAAAAAAAAATATAAATAAGCATACGAATCCAATGAAACGAATTTATCTGGAAGTGTTCTATTGCTCACATCTTGCTAGATTTAATTTTCTATTCAAGAGATTTGTTTCTGTTGCCAAAATGGCTGGTCTTCCATGTCTCGACGGTTTTACTAGAATTGGGCAATGTGAACAATATAACTACAATGAGGATAAACAAGGAATAAGTGTTTATACAATTTGTTATTTTGGAGAAAACTGAACAGTGTATGTAGATATCAAGGACTTAAGTGCATATCGTTACTTCATATCTTTTCATAAATCGGTTATTTTCCGGATGCACTTGTTGCTATTGTACTGTTTAAGATAGTTTTAAGTAAATATTGTGATATTTTATGTAGGCTAAACCCATGTATTTAGGAACATATTGTAGAAAAAAACAATAATAAATGTATAAAAAACAAACTTTTATTGGTAAAATAAATACACAAATACATTAAACAAAAACAAAATTTTTACAATTATAAATATCTTGTTGTATCACTGATAACAACAGGGAATGAAAAGCACAAAATTTGCTCAGAACGGGCAGTTTTCATAATCCATTTAAAAGTTGCATATAACTAAAAAAATTAATTTAGTTTTTATTTTTTTAATTCTGTAATTTTACCGGTTCGTATATAGGATCTACGTAGATGAGTGCCGAATATTCTGCACTATAATTTGAACTGAGTGGACATTTTAAAATTTCACAAGGTTCTTCTGGTGTGACACTTAATTCGAATCGTATTTCGTCTCTTACGTAAAAGGCAACGTCATTAACAATATCGGAAACAATATTAAAAGTTCCTGGAAAAATAACCAATACGTAAATTGCCGATCTAATCTTTTTTTTGACAAGTACAAGTTGTTGTAACAATCCTCTTAGTTTGATTGAAATGGCGCCAATATTTTATCAACAATATCAAAGACAGTGATTACTGATTAAGAATATAATTTTTCAAAAAAAAATTGGCAAGATGTCCTTACCGTCATTATTCTTACCAGTGTTTATTGCAAATGAAATTGAAGTATTTTTTCCAATTGGTAGAACACAGGCAACTGCGTTTTCAGCACAATTTTCTACAGTAACATTTTCAAAGGTCCAGTAAGATCCTTAAAAACATTATTAAGTCTTAATAAATAATAAATACGAAAATATTACCACAATTTGTTACGTCAATTCCGGAAATAGAGTGAAAGCAGAAAAATAAAGATGCAACAAGATAAATAATTACTGTTTTCTGCATGATGAATCAGTCTTTTTTGTCACTTTTGCTATCGAAAACTAACAAAATAAATATGATGCGATTGAATTAATACGTGCAACAAATCACTGCTATCACTCACTTATCTGAATCAGGATTATCTAATAAAAAAGATGATGTCCTAAGGGTTTTTGTTGTTATTTTTTTAACCTAAATTGATAAAGTGATTAGCAAACAAGGGAGTCAAATTTTGAGGGTACTAAACTGTAACAAAGCATCAATTTTGTTTTTAATAAATAATATTTACTGATAAGCGGAATTTAATGTGAAATAGTTTTAATTTGGTTTTCAGCCACAATTAAATGCGTTGAAAAATTAATATCATAATAAACAATAAATATTGTTAGCGATAAAAATTAGCTAGAGCGCCAAGACTCTATATAATAAGAAAGCGTATAGTGATCAAGCCTCAAGCACGACAGCAGATTGTTTCCGCCTGGGGATAACTGAATATACAGTCGAAACGTCGCTGTAAACAAAACTGTTTTATCCCAAATAATACCATTATAATACCTAAACTTTAAAACTTAAGTCAGGCTTATTTAAAATAAGCAAATACAGTGCTTTTGAAAATAACCACAAACAACGTGACTAAATAAAATTAAAAATCGTAATAAAGCGTTTGTGTATAACATTTTTTTTTAAATTAGTCGGCTGATATAAGCAACAAATCAAATAGCCAAAGTAATTGTTTAACATTTGCGTTAAATAATACTGTTTTAAAATGTAGAAGCAAATTGGTCACGTGGGTTGAGATCATTTCTGAAGGCACTGTACTTTAACATGAAGTTATTTATTGTTATCCTATAGGCCAAATACAAAAGAAATGTTTTTATCACAGCCTTCCATGCGATTGAGAAATGCCAACTCTTCTATTAAACATTTTTTTTATATTGTAATAGTCTTATTAAAAAAAAATCAAAGTATTAAGAGACATATTTTATTCGGTTGTAATCTAGTGTTTCATAATGAACAGAGTTTTTCTCTCCTAGAGAACTCCCTTCTAGACAGTTCTAGATCTCTTCAGTAACGCTACTCTCTTAAAAAGATATCTCCAACATCAAGAATCAATCAATCAAAAAAGATTTTTTTGGTAAATAATCTTTTATCAATTTTGGTAAATAAGAACGTGATTGTCACGTTATTCATATTTCCTTTCGCTTTTTTTACCTTTGTTGAATCACCGATATTATGTAAAATAAAAAAATGTCATACGACTTCAAGTACAGTCTTGTGAAACATTTATAAATAATTAAGTAATTAATTAATTAGTGTATTTTATGTAAATGAAAACAACAGATCATAAAGTTCCTCTCACTCATCTCATTCCTGTTCAATGATACAGCAACAATCTAAAAATTGTTTATTTATATAATTAATTATTTATAGAAAAGTTAGAAACACAGAAATTTCATTTAAGGCAGTCTACAGAAATAGCTTAATTTTCTAGATTAATTAGTTGGTAATTCTCGCCGGAACTTCGAAGCAGATAACATCTCCTTTACCATCCGTCGGTGTTACCCCCCAGTGCACAATAGCCTTGACCTAAAAAAAATTTTAAAATTTCAAAGATTCGTTTTGTTTCTTACTCTCGGATAAATCTGGAGCACTTCAATATTATTTTTGTAAAGATAGTCTTCGCCCTTTTTAAGCGGACATCCTACTTGATTCTGGCCATCAGCTGAGTAAATATTTTTGCAGGCATCGGTTTGATCGTTTCCAGGAAAAGGGAATGGAACACCAGCAATAAACGCCTGGATTGTATTTAGGACTTTTTCTACGTCTCTAGCTAAAATAAAAAATCGGCTTAAAAATACATCGATCAAGTGATTTGAGTTAAATATAGAATGGATTATCTGGAGATTGAGTTATTTTTAAACTTAGATTAAGTATGAAAATAACAAAAAAAAAAGTTCTACGCATGGAATACTCCATTAAGTGATTTACCTTCAATTTCAGGTTTGTCTTGAACGGCAGACCTTAACCTGACATTGACCATGTTGTAGCACTTTTTAAAAATTAACAATCTAATTAAAAATATTGTAATGTTATTTAAATTACTACAAAATTGCGTAACAAAAACAAAGTCTAAATTGGATTATTTGAAATAATTTTTAATGATTGTTATTAATGTATTGACGTAAAAACCTGTTTATGTAAATAACACAGTCAAAAACCGGTAAAATCAAAAAAAATTACAAAATATTCCAAAATTAAAGCAAAGATGGTAACACTTTATCGTTATGAATTCAGTGCCTTTATTTATATAAAAAGATTTTTAATCGTGTGTATACTCACTTGGGGTAATTTTTAATTCTATTTTAACAACAGTATTTTTTCTTAATCTACAGGGCGGTTTTTTGCAATTTCCTAATTTGACTCGTTCTGAGAGATTCTCAATAGGTTGTACTAAAAAATTTTATGTTAAAACTCGTTTTCTTTGACCTAAAATGCGTAAATTAACTTACCAATATCGTGGCATTGGGTAACATTAACAGCAGAAGAGCAAGAAATAGCACTAAACAAAAACAAAGCAACAAGCACTTTCATTGTCGCACTATAAGATTACTTAGTAATCAATAAAAAAAAATTAATGTTTTCACCTACTGTCCTATCAACGGACTCCCATGTGGGATATTAAAACCCACTCTTAAAGAGACGTTCCACTACCACTTGTAGTTCGTGTTAACTTCCGAGTCTGGCAATTTTTATTCTGTTTACGTATTTTTATTTATTGCTAAAGTCATTGTAAGGTTAACGATTTTGTATTGTTTAAAACTGTAGAGATTGGGATGTTTCAATTAACCTGTTGACAGTTATAATCACTGTTTTTTATCCATTTTATTTCTTTTAACAATTAGAAAATTTTTAAATTTAAGATAAATGACCTTGTTCTCTTAAAAATTCGTTACAGATCAGAAAAGACTTAAAACAATTTAGGCAAATTATTTTCGGGCTTGTTGAAACAACTAAAAAAATTAGGAAACCAATTTTGTTAAGGCTGAAGTTCTGTTTGCAACACTAAATACATTTCTTAATCACTGCATAGATGACGTAAATTTTTTATACTAAAATATAAAAAAGATTGTTTAACTAATTTATTTAATCGTCTCTAGGTTCTAGACTACAACAGATAAAATATCGTCTCGCAATTTTCATTATACAAAATTTAATTCTCTACAAATTTTTTCTATAACATTTTTTGTATCTTTGGTCGTTTGCGCATCGTTTTTAAATAAAGCCAACAATGCACAAATTAAAACTTTTAATATTTTTTTAAAATATGTTCTAGTAACATTTTTGCAATTTTTATTAGTACAATATTCATTTTCTTAGGTAAAATTTTTATTTGTTTAGAAAGTTTTTTAACAGAAAACTTTTATCTTTTTTGTCATAATTATTTAACCAATTTTCATTTAATAATAGAAATTTCAATTTCTAAGAAACTATCGTCTCGTCTGCGGTTTCTACTTTATTCTAAAAGAAGAATTGGAAGCTGTAGCCGATAATTTCATAAAAACAGAGAGCCGCAGGCGACAGTTTTATGAAAATTGAAAACCGCAAGCAACCGTTTTATAAAAATTCGGAGTTGAAGTACAGATTCAATAAATTGAGGAATTTTTTGACAAATAGTTTAGTTACTAGACAAGTGTGGTTTGTACGTGCTTAATTAAAATTTGTTTAAATTTGTTTACAAATAATTTCAAAAAAACTGTATTAACTCAGCTTAGTTGCAATTTTGGTAATAACGCTAACCTGTTTTCCTTGAATTTTAAATATGCATCCAGCGATTCGTTGCTAGGTTTTACGCTAATTTTGTTGTTTTTATTAAGTTGTCTAATTAAGATTTCTTAATTTAAATAATGGTATAAAGTACATCAGAATCAGGTGACAGAAGTTTGCATTGCATATAATAACAAAACAATTGTATTTAAGTAAATTTTCTCTTAATCTGGCATTGAAAGTGTCAAGTAAAGTCCATAAATTATAATTAGTAACTACATTACATGTAATGAGATTTTTATGATAGCAAAAAATAAATAATGTTAAAATACAATAAATAATTTATTTGAAAAAAAATTACTAACACTGTAAAAACATGTAAAACAAGTAGTTTTGAAACAAGAAATTAAAAAGTTTTAAAAATACGAAAATATAATTATAAATTTAATTTATTTCAATACAAAAAATTGATAACAACTGGTTTTTGCTTAATTATCTCATTCTTATCTTATCTTTAATAATGATTTTACGTGATGTTTCAAGCTAGGCAACTCAATATGAGTAAGTGATTAAGAATTATCAAATTACAAGGCGTAAGCATAAGAAAAAACTACAAAAACGTGTTAACAAAATGTTATATAAGCTTAACAAAGAAAATTTTACATGTCATTGTCAATGTCTTAACTAAATATTTTAACAAAATTTTTATATTTGCAAGCTTGTCTGTATTATTTGTTCTTTACAATTTTTTTTCTCTTTAGTATCAAGTACCTGTCTTTACTAAAGATCGTTAAAATCACTGAATTTTTAGTAATTGTTATTTAATCAGCAAAAGCCACCAAATCATTGTTTACATTACGAATACAATTTTTATCATTTTAAGTATTCTCTTAAATCAATCAGTGATCGTGAAAATGATAACGTAATAGATATGTGACGTCATTTACAGTCTGGGCTACTATCACACCATACTGGAAAAAAAATTGCTGCGTATATAAATGGTTGATGAAGTTTGGACCCCAATCCATTTTATTGAGCTTTATAAAACAACCAATTTTATAAGTTAATTTTCAAAAAAATTAAATTATGATTTTGTTTTTTTACCTTATAATAAAACAAAAAAAATAGTTAAAACAAATGAGTTAAGTTGAAAAATGTTCTTTCTCAAAATTGTGACTTTTACACAAAACAAATTTGTTTTAATAAACTTTTAGTTATAATATCACAAGAACTTTGCTATTTTTCGGAAGTTTTTTTAGGTGGTCTTTCAAAAACATTATTATTAATTAACCAGAGCAGAACGCAAGGGCTAATTAGACGTTTTTAAATAGCACTTTTTTTATCAAAATATGTCGGAGTTTTTGTGATATTTAGTAAGAAAGTCGTTTGACAAATAATTTGTATTAAAATATATCTTTCTAATACGATTTTGTGTTCAATTATTATAAACTTTAATTAATAAACTTCTCTGACACAAAAACAATACTTTTAAAAAATATTTATTTAAAGTTTAATAATTTAAAAATACTTCTAGCTATTAGTGTTGCCTTAATTGAGTAACATAAATGTGCTTTAAAAAAAATAATTTTTAATTAAAGCAAGTTATAATACTCGTTTCCCAGTGATTCTAATATTTATAATGTTATGAGAAAAAGAAGAACAAGAATTTCCTTCGTTCTATTAATGTCGGTGTTTTTGTGGTCACCAGGTTAAAATTCTTCGCCTGAAAAAAACGAAATATTTCGTCGAAACGTCGCGACAAATTTAATTGTTTTATTTTTTCGTTCTAAAACAACCTACTTTTATATATCTCTTTATTAAAAGAAAAGTTCAAGGACGTTTAATAACAAAAAAAGTAAAGATATAGTTAATGTTAGAGTGAAAAAAGAACAAAAAATATAAAAAGTAATAATAAGCTTATTGATAATTAAGAAAAAGTTGGTACTTATGTAGTAACTCGTGTTTAACCAGAGAAACCACTGAACACTTAATTACATTAAAAAATAACTTAATTAAACTTTCAACAAAATAAATTCAATCAAAGTGAAATGCAATAAAAACCGCAGAAATCAATTAGTAAAATTTTTAATCTTCTTGTTTAATAAACTTTTGAAATAATTAGAAAAGTGAATAAATTTTAGTCAAATTCTCCAAACTCAAAATTAGAAACGAAACCTACCTGCAGAATCAAGTTTAAATTGTGTTTTCGGGTCTAACATGATCTGGCACATCGACTGGTGCAATCTTTAATCTTTTAGCTTAATAAACTTCTAAGATAGTTGAAAAAATAAATTAATTTTAGTAAAATTTTGACAAAATTATCTGAAAGAGCGTTTTTTAAAATCGCGTTTACAGCTTTTTTGTTTACACTAGTTTAGAGTCAGTTTAGTGCAGTGTCGGCCTACTGCGTTTATCTGTCTAAGTTTTGTATAAAAAAATAACAATAATGTATTATCATTTTATATTAAAAAAAATTAAACATGCATAGAATGTAACGAGAAAAGGTGAAACAAGAAAAAGATTTTTTTCTACAAAATTCTTATTATTCAATCTTGTACTATTTTTTTATTTATTTTAAAAGTAATATAAAAAATTCTTTGTGTTTTTAGTTGTTTTAAAATTGTACTTAAACTAAGTGCAGTTTGATAGAGGTTATTTTGGTGCAAATGGCGTACCCTTTGCATTAGCTTTTATATGAGTTGCCATAGTAACCACAGTTCGTCATTTGCACCACAACAGATACTATGAAAGCAAACTTAGTTTGCTTATCACCTTATGAATACACCAAAATGACTTACAATAAATAACAAAACTATTTTTTAATTTTTATTGAGATTTTTTAATTTTTACAATACTGCAAAGACCCTCAAGCAACAATAGCAATATCAGCACACGACCTGAAAGTTTCTTGTGCTCCACAACCCATCTTCTGAGTACCATCTTTGCAAATTCCCCACGAGTTTCCAGCTTTGTAGTGCCATCTCAAAACGCATCTGTCACAAGTAACACCATCAGGCAATTTCACTTGATTTGTAATAGAATAATCAGTATCTTTAACACTGTAGTATGAAGATCCATCAGCAAGAGTCAAATCAGTGAAACATTCCTCAGCTTCAGGTTTTGTAGGATCTTCCAAGACACACAAACTGTAGGTGAAGGTACCGAGATGGTTAGCAGTGAGAGTAACAGAAGTCTCAATAACACTTCCAGCTTTGTAGGTTTTGGTGACGAGGCCGTTACCGAATTTTCCAGTATTTTCGTTACTTCTAGGGACGGGATCGGCGTAATTGTCACCGCAGACGCCGCAAAGCCCACCGTTTTGCTCGTATTGGACCTGAAAAGAAAAATAAAAATTATTTCTAAAACATAAAATTAAAAAAAATATACCGCAAATCCCCCGCAAAAGAAGGCATTATCGTCGTAATTTATAGGAGCTTTTTGGTCTATTCTCCACAAGGAGGCTCTGTTTGTAGGCTCCATCAACATTCCATGCCCCGAAACTTTGTGCAAACAAACAAGAGCTAACACTACTGTCACAAATTTTGCCATTTTTGTACTGTTTTTTGAGATTGTTGTTACAGGACTAAACCAATAATTAGAGTAGTGTGAAATTTTTTCTCTTATATAGAAATTTAATCGATAAGATATCGGGAAAATTTAAATAAAAATGAGACTTTCTATACGTTCTAATGATGAAAAGAACCGCCAAGTGGACGCGATAAGAAACAATACCTTAGCACCCCCACAGAAAAATTCATTGTCTTCGTAATTGGCAGGTTGGGTCCAGTCGAGTCTCCACAAGGAGCCTCTATTTGAAGGCTCAAGCATCATGCCATGGCCTGAAGCTTCTTCCAGGTAGATAAAAATAACAGAGAGGAGGACTACTTTGAGTGACATTTTTTGAGTCAGGATTCTTCTGAACTAGCAGAACTAATACACTACTGGCCAGAAATTAGGGTGGGACTCATTTATACCAATAGATAAGATAGATTTTATTAGGGGTTTTATTTTTATTTGAGAGTAATTAATTCTGATGAAAGAAACCGACCAAATCTAAATTATTTAATAAGGTAGAAGAATTTCTTAAAATTTCTAGCAAGTTCTATATTTAAAAAAAATATTTTTAGAAGATAAATAACTAAAAAAAAGAGTCGTAGGTGGTGAGATCAAAGTTTCTATTTTGGTCAAAGTTCAAATTAAGTAAATTCCTCTAGCATGTAGGAATTGATAAAATTCACAAGTAAAAAAGTTTAAAGTAAATTTTCATGTAAAATTAAATTTTCTATTGTTTTAGTTTTTATCACTCTATCGAGTTGTTAAAGCAAATGTTGACATCAGGAAAGTGTGTGCTTCTGTTTAGAAACTAAATAATTGCACTTTTGTTCTCAGAAAGAGTGCGGCAGTGTTTTTGTAATTAAATAAAAAAAAGATACAAGATTTATCACAAATAGTATCTCTGTTAATTTAACACTTAAACACTTGCGTTTTTATGATGTTAGCTTTGATGTTATTACACATTTTTTCAATAATTGTCTTTGAATCTTATTAATTTGTTAATATTAACATTGATTGTTTGACGTACATTATCAAGTGACATATCAATTTTTTCTAAGAATTTAATTAATCAAAAACCGATCAGCTCTTGTGTCTGTCAATCTATTTATTATTATTTATCAATTATTTTATTTTAGTTTTTGACTTTTATTGTTTAAAATTTTTAATATTGATTACAATCAAATAAATTAATATCTTTTTATATTATTTTTCTAAAGCACTTGTCACTGATTTATTAATAACAAAATTTTGAAAAATGGAAAATTTTTGTTATGTTAATTTTGTAATTTTCTAGGAAATCTTAGACACGAGAAATCTAAACGGTTATAACTACTTCATACAAGTGTTTTCCTAAGCTTATCTTTTCTTTAGTTGTTGTAAATATGACACAAAGTTAAGGAAAACAAATAGTTTTCCGAATGAGTGTTTACTTAGTTAGTCACAAATTTAATAATTTAAAAATTATAGATATAAAAAGTTAAACAGAAGCAAGATTAAGCCCTTCAAATTAATCTTTATTGTCACATAAAATGCATTTTTTTTAATTGCTTTTTATATTATTTTATAATTTATATTTTCGGTAAACTTATTACCTTTATAAAATTTAAACAGAAACCAAATCTTTTTGATTATTTTATTTACAACATTCTGTTGTTACAAATGTTAAGTGCGTTTATCTTGACATATGTCAGATTGATTGTAATTAAATTTTGGAGTTAAGAAAAGGTAATCTGTTTATTAAATAATACAATGTAAAATAATAAAAACACAAAACTAGAAATATGTATGCTGTTATTTTTAAACTATAAATTAACTTGTCGTTTTAGGTTATTAAATAAATTAGTGTATTCAGAGTTAGTAGGTAGTAAAACCTGTTTGCAATAAGAGCTTATTCACAGATTTTCTCGGATTTTGCTCTATTTGAACGCGAATATCATTCACATCTTCAGAAAGAGTAAAAAGTCGACTAGGTTTTGTTTTTGCAACATTACTTGTAATAAAAAGACGTTCTAAAACCTGCGTTTAGGGCTGTTTAAACATAATAAAATCTACAATCACTTCAATAAAAATTTGTAAAAATTAGACGTTGGTTGAGCCCAGAGAATATTGCAAACCGTTAATATCATTGTAGACTCCATTTTTAAAGTACGCCATTACAATAAACTTAAACTAAAACTTAAGCAACAACTAATGATAATTTATTAATAAAATTTTTGAAATGACAATACTGAATTTGAAGTGGCTACTAAAAATTCTAAAAAAATTGTAAAAAAATGGCGATTGTAACATTAAATTACTTTTAACTAAGTAGTTATTGCCGTAGTTGTTTTACATCAAAGTTATATTCACTTTAAAATGTAAAGTAATAGTAACTAAAATATTACTCAACAAATTACTACAAATTTTAAAGTGTTTAAAGTCTTACTGTATGTCATATAGACCTCAAACATTACCCTTAGAAAACTATTTTTTAATACTATAATACTATAAAGTTTTGTCTAATTTTTGGAAAAAGCACAAATTTTTTAAATTTTTAGTATTTTTTTAGTACGTTTCAGTAATTTTTGTATTTGTTTTAATACAAAAATTAAGAATTTTTAAATACTTCTTTAACAGAAAATTTTCATTTTTTTTGCTTTACCGGTTTGTCAACTTTATGATGTCGCAATTGAGCCAAGGGCTTGCACTATCCTAGAGACCATAATTGGAGTTTTCTTTTGACTCCTCTTTAAAACCTTCAAACAATAATATTGTTTTGGTTCGGTAAAATCTCTTTACTGTTTTTGGTACCACTACAAATCACGTAAAAGTTCAGATAATTAGATTAGTTTAATAGACTCTTATATTAAAAGTAAGTAAATAATTTCTTACTAATTATATTTTAATAAATCATTGAGTTAAGATTAATTAAACAGAATTCAAGTTTATAGTCACTTAAACTCAAGTATTTTCTCTTTGTTTTATTTTATCATTTTGATCAATCGTCATGCATTTTACAGGTGACACTAATAAAAGTAAAATTAAATAAATTAAGTGCGTCGGACATTAAAATTTAAAATTCTAGTGCCTGCCAACACGAGACGGTTACAACAACGATATAATGTTTCTTAAAAAAAATCTTTTTCTTATAATATTTTAACCGATAGTTTTCTTACTTAATAGTCTTTTATTTGTCTAGCCAGGTGCATTATCAATTTCTAAAAAAAATATTTAAATTAAAATAAAATATACTTTTCTCTAAATAAAACGTACACAAAAAGTCTGATTTTTTAACAAAATAAAAAAACTTTTTTTAGATTATAGCATTTGCCACGGGTGTCACTTTATTACTGTACAAATTTAACGAGACATACGGCGCGACCTGGCGGCTTGTTTGTAGAGACCTAGGAACCTATCTCACATTGAGAGTGAACAAGGCAGTTTTTTAAAGCAGCATTAAGACAGTACGTCTTAGCAATATCATTACAAGATGTGTTAAAATTTTTGTAAATAAAAATATTATTTTTGCTTATCTTTAACTTTACTGATCTGTACATATTTAAGTATAGCTTCTATTTAGTTTTAAAAGAAATATCAGTAAAGGTTTAAAGTTCTGTTAAAAGTAGATTTTTTCATCGCATTTTGATATGGATTTTAAATACTTGAAAAAAAAATGATAAAATCAAGAGGTTAATGATTGAAATGTCTGTTAAAAAGATTTTTTATTTGATCAAATTAAAGATTAATGTTGTGATTTGTTTTATAAAAAGTATTGATAAAATCCTGTCTGTATCTACAAGAACATTCTTAAAACAAGAAAAACAAATAAATAAAAAAATCATTACACATGAAAAATTTATTTACAAATTTTAAACGATTGCTATATCGGAACAAGTCCGGAAAGTTTCTTGCGAACCACAGCCTTTAGCCCAACTACCATCACCACAGTCTCCCCAGTTGTTACCTACAAAAAAAACTCAAAAAAAATTTTTTTACAAAAAATTGATAACATACCGGCACGATAATGCCACCTCAAAACGCAATGCGCACAAGTTTTTCCTTCTGGTAATTGCAAAGCAACAGATATATCAGTTTCACCAGCAGAAACATTATATTTTGTTGAACCATCAGCCAAAGCCAATACTTCAAAACACTCTTCTCCAGTTTCAGGAGATCCAGAATTTTTAATTTCACACAAACTGAATTCAAAGCTTCCTAAATGATTTTTTGACAACCAAACTTCAGCGTTTATAACACTGCCAGATTGGTAAGTCCGCACGATTGTTCCAGAGCCGTACTTCCCTGTATTTTCGTTATCTTGGGGGTGTGGGTCAGTGTAGGTGTCGCCGCAGACCCCACATTTACCCCCATTTAATTCCCATTGAACCTACGAGGTTTATAATAAATTAGTTTGTTTGATAGAAATTTGAAACAAATATTGATACATTAGAAGTTGTGAGGCAACGTTTCGGACAATTTTTATATTTTTGTTCTTTTGCAGTATTTATTACGTTTTTGAAGAAGAACAAAAATTTAAAAATTGGTCGAAACGTTGGCTCATGTTATGTAGTTTAATATGTATCACGCAATTTAAATACAAAGCTTAAGAAATATATTTTGGATAACAATTTCGACTTACGTAATAGCCCCCACAAAAATTCTGATTGTCTTGATAATTAGGTGTGGCAGATTTGTCGTATCTCCATAAAGAGCTTCGGTTTGGAGGTTCAAGCATCATTCCATGACCGAGAATTTCTTTGAGAAGTATTGTGCTAACAGCTAGAAACAGTAGTATTGCCATTTTATTTTTTTTTAATAATTTGACAAATAAACGTAATTTTTTTTTTGGTTTATATATACTAGAATGATAAGATAAAATAAAGAAAATGTGGAAGAATATAATAAAAAAGTATCCAGAACAAATAAAATTTTGTGTATCTTAATCTTTTAATAGTTTTATTAATATAATTTTTTATAAATGATTATTTTAATCTATTTTGTGTGGTAGATCTGCGAAACTTTGTAAAAAATTCCATTGATTGACGTAGTGGCAAAAAAATGGTAAATTATTTAAACAAACATAGCATTAAAGCAAGTCGATATATTTAGAAATAATAACTAAAAAAAATTTGCATTGCATTACTTAAAAATTGATAAAGACAGTAACTGGTATAAATGGGTAATAAATCATTACTACACTAATCAATTAAGCCCTTTCTGAGAGCAAAGACGATAAAATGTCTAAAATATTAACACAATCTGCGATTTTTTTATTCTAAACTTGAGAAGGTAATTCAAAAATAAGAAAAATGTGCTAAAACTAGCTACTATCTAATTAAATTTTAATATATGCTGTCAGCAGTTTTAGCATTCATTTCGATTCTAAATCTTTCTTGATCTGCATAAAAATGAGCTGATATGTATGTGGTAAATGCGTAAATGGTAACATTGATCAGTGCTGGAAAATTGTTTAGTATTCTATCAGAAATCAATTTTACATATTTATTATTTTTGTATTCAATTTATTTAATGATTTAGATTTCCGCACATAACACAAAGAAGAAGAAAAATGCGTCAATCGAATTCTTGGAAAAACCAAACTCAATTTAATAAAAAAAAGAGATTTTGAATCTGTAATTAAAAAGTAAATAAAACTTGCAAAACTATAAGCAACACTATATACAACAAAAAATATAAACAATACTATATACAACAACGATTACTATCCAGTAAAATTAGTGCGCATAAATGTATCATTTTTTATTATTAATAGTATATTAAGTATGGAGAACGGTAAGGAATGTTAACGTTCGAAGACAATTGTTTGGAGGAGGAGCGAAGCGACGACTCCAATTATTGTCTGAAAACGGTAATCCTTAACGTTCGACATGCTTATAACGTTTTTTGCGCGATTGGAGTTTCTAGAATAATAATAATAATAATTTATATCAATACATTTGTGATAATCGGGAAGATTGAAACTGAAAACTTTGGGTGGCTGTTCCATAGTTGCTATGGTTTTGTTCCAAACGAGTAAAATTGTCTTTTTGATACAATCATTCCTACACAGTTCTATTTTGTGGTTCCGTTTTCGAAGCAAATATGAGCGATAGTGATGATCTACCGGATGATTTAGAAGACACTTGGCAAGAAGGATGTTCGGCAATAACTCCAGAAAAATCTAAAGCCCGATATGAACAGACATACAAGTTGTTTAAGGAATGGCGTGAAGCAAAGAAGATTTCTGTAAATGAAAAGAGCTTGTTAGCGTATTTTGTGGTGAGAAGTGGACACTTGAAGGCCGCAGGCAGTTTATGGGCGGAGTATTCTATGCTGAAGAGTACAATTTTTCTTCATGATGCTATCGATATTTCTAAGTTTGCTACATTAATTGCTTATCTTAAGAGAAAAAATATTGGATATCGGCCTAAGAAGGCTAAAATTTTTACCAAAGAAGACATGGAAAAATTCTTGAATGAAGCACCAGACGAACAATTTTTGAATTCAAAAACTATGTTGTAGTTGATGAGGTGGTACATCTGAGTTCTAAGGAAACAATATATTTGCAGGTAGCAATGATATTGGGAGTATCGGGCGCTTGTAGACGAAAGGAATTGTACAATATTGAAATGAGTGACATAGAAGAACGTGAAGAAATGTTTATAGTAAATATTCCAAATACAAAAACAAATATTCAGCGAACGTTCACAGTTATTAATAAAGAAAATGAAGCAGTTCATTATTTGGAAATACTTCGAAAATACATAAGAATTCGACTAAGCAACCCAACGTCAGATCATTTATTTCTGAACTATCGAAATGGCAAATGCACTAGGCAAGTCACAGGAAAAGGCACAATTGGAGGCTGGCCGTCAAAAATTGCAAAGTATTTAAAGTTGCAAGCCCCTGAAGGTTTTACTGGACACTCGTTTCGACTCACATCGGCTACAATTTTGGCGAATAACGGAGTTGATATGTTGGGACTAAAAAGACATGGCGGGTGGCGTTCATCAACGGTGGCCGAGAGTTACGTGGAAGATTCCCTCCAAAACAAAATTGAATTTGCTCATAAAATTTTACACAGCGATGTTGGTGGACTCTAACAACAACTTGGGACTTCTACGTCGGAAAGTTTGTCTATTAACACTAGAAACTCAAATGCGAGTGGTATTACTACTATTAATTATAATAATTGTACATTTAATTTTAATAAATAAATCGCAAAATTGTTTTTATTAGATTTAATTGCTTACCGTTCACTGAACGGTAAGTGAATTACTTACCGTCGTGGAAACAGGCACAGTAAACTGATAAAAACAATCGATCGCCCAAAAAATAAGTTAATAATAAATGATAAGTTTTTAATTTATTTGTAAATGCATTAAAAATCCGTTAACTATCTGAAAATAGATGTATCACTCAACACAATCTTCTAAATTTCTACTAAAATTATTAAAATTCTAGATTAAAAATTTAGCATTAAAATCGAATGGCACTTTGTTAAATGCAGATGGTTAATTTAAAAATTTATATCTAATTATTAAAAAAAACATTTAAAACTATATAATTTAATAAGTTTATGATGAGCATATATTAGAGTAATTATAGTGAAGACATAAAAGGATTATTTCTCTGTAATAAATGTTTTCTTTTCGTTTATCTAATATTTTACAGCTGCAACCAGCAATACAGAAACTAGACTAAAACGCAACCTTCTATATGTTTTCTTTCCTAGATTTAATAATATCATAAAAATTCCATTAAAAACACAATCAAATCTCGAGTGAACACTACAAACTGTCAAACATAAAATTTTATATAAAATTTGTTATGAAAGATAACTCATTTTTAGCTTCTGCAATTTTATTAATAATTTATTTCTTATGTACAAAAATTTATAAACAGTGTATTTACACAATAGAAATATCAGCACACGACCTGAACGTTTCTTGAGGTCCACATCCTTCAGCATAGCTTCCATCATCACACTGTCCCCAACTGTTACCTAAACAAAGAAACTTAAACCGGAAAAATATTTTTTTTTTAAAATTATACCACAATTATAGTGCCAACGCAAGACACATCTGTCACATTTCAATCCATCTGGCAATTTCACTTGCATATCAACCACTAAAGTCTTATCAGTCGATTGGATATAATACCTCGGTTCGCCGTTTGCAAGAGTGATGGGCTGGAAACAATCCTCTCCAGATTCTGGAGCATTTGGATCTTGCAAAACGCATATACTAAAACTCTTATTAGAATCTATCTCTCCCCAAAAAAATTGATATTACCTATAGTTGAAATAACCCATATGGTTTGCAGTCAAATTAATTGTAATATCAACAACACTACCAGAATTATACTGTCTTACGACTTTTCCCTGACCATAAGTTCCGGTATTTTCGTTAGCTTGTGGATGGGGGTCGTCGTAAATATCGCCACAAACTCCACATTTACCACCAAATTGATTCCATTGGATCTTTAAGCAATTAAATTAGCGTATTTACTTAATAAAGTTTGTCTAGAAATGCTTGAACTTTGAAGTAGATTAATTTTTGGGTCTTTATTCCATTCAAGCGCTTAACTGGTCACTTCTCTTTACAACCCACCAATTCAAACATTTCTTGACAAACTATAAAATGCAACTTACAGCTACTCCACCGCAAAAGTTCTGATTGTCGTCATAATTTGGAGGTGCTGTAGGGTCAAACCGCCACAAAGAGCTGCGGTTTGGTGGTTCCATCATCATTCCATGACCGGAAATTTTCTCCACGAGGAGACAGAACGCGAAAACAGAAAAAGCTTTGCCAATCATGATGAAGACGTTCTGAGGGTGTTTGGAAACTTGTGGCTATTTATTACTGTGATAAGAATAGAAACATGAGTATTTTCGAAATTGTCAGATTTGAAATGATAAGGTGAAGAGTCAATTTGCTGATTTTATCACAATCAAGAAGTGGGCGAGTGTTAGGGAAAAAATGATCTGCAACTATTGTTGGTATGTAAGATACGCAATTTTAAATTGTTTACAAAAAGAAATAAAAACAAAAACAGTAATAATTTATTTTGCGTTAAAATTTTTAAGCAAATAGAACAAGTGTATCACTTTTGCTAAAAACCTATTTACGTCATAGATCTTCAAAAAATGTAACAATTGATCAGATAAAAGATAAATTTACTATAGTTAGTAAGCAACTAAAATAACTTTTTTATATTGTTCTAGATGTTTGAAGAGGAAAATTAAACAATCAGATATATTTATAAATTCAGAGTACTTTATTAAACAATTTTTTTCTTAAACAATAGCCACATCTGCACAAGATCTAAAAGTTTCTTGAGGTCCACATCCTTCTTGATAACTTCCATCTTCACACTGACCCCAATTGTTTCCTGAAAAACATTTTTTCTTATTTTTTGTAATTTTTATTTTTCTGTGAATACCTCCAGTGTAGTGCCATCTCAAAACACATCTGTCACACGTCAAACCATCAGGTAACTTAACCTGGGTTTTTACCGTTCTTTCACTGAAAGTAACATTATATCTGTCATCACCATTAGCTAAAGTAATCGACTGGAAACACTCCTCGCCCGATTCTGGAGCATTCGGATCTCCCAAAACACAAACACTACAAAAAAAAATTAAGTTCTTTCTCAAAAAAATTCTCTAGTACCTAAAAAGAAAGTAACCAAGATGGTTAGTAGTCAAGGAAACTTCAATATCGACAACACTTCCAGAAGAATACGTTTTGACGACTTTCCCTTGCCCGTATTTTCCTGTATTTTCGTTTTCTTGAGGGTGAGGAGCATTGTAAGGGTCGCCACATACCCCACATTTACCCCCCATACTACTCCATTGAAACTATAAAATTCAGTAATACATTTTGAGCTTTTAAACAAATTAAAATAACTTACAGCTGCACCACCGCAATAATTTTGATTATCGTTGTAGTTAGGAGGTGCGGTTGGGTCAAATCTCCACAAAGAGCTGCGGTTTGGAGGTTCTAGCATCATTCCATGGCCTGAAACTTTGGCCACGAGAAATAAGGAAAGAAGTGCACTTGCAATTTTCATTTTTGCAATTATTGTTATTATCAGAAGTGTTGTACGGTTTTATATACGTATTTTAGTCTTGTAAGAGATTGATAAGATTGGAATTTGAAGATTCATCTTTTGAGTTCCAGAAATTTCTTGGGAAACAAGTAAATAAGACTAATATTTGTTTAAATAATGTATTTTGTGTTGCATAACATTTTTTACAATTTAAGAAATTGTTATATCAGCACATGACCGGAATGTTTCTTGTGGGCCACATCCTTGATCATAACTTCCATCTTCACATTTCCCCCAGTTGTTTCCTGTTCAAAAACTGTATAATTTGTTTTCAGCAAGATGGAGTAACTTACCAGCTTGGTAATGCCACCGCAAAACACATCTATCACATGTCAAGCCTTGTGGTAGTTGTACTTGAGTATGTATGGTTTTTTCACCAGTGACAACGTTATATTGCCCATCACCATTTCCTAGATTGAGAGGCTGGAAGCAATCTTCACCAGATTCTGGTGCATTTGAGTCTTGCAAGACGCACAAACTATAAAAAAATGTAGTAACTGAAAAAATGTTTTGGTCCCTACCTGAAATTAAAGAAACCCTTATGGTTTGTGGTAAGCAAAACCTCAACGTCTATAACACTTGGTACTGCGCTGCGATAATTCCCTGGCCGTATTTTCCGGTATTCTCATTGGCTTGTGGATGAGGATCGTCGTATTTATCACCGCAAACACCACACTTGCCGCCCATACTAGACCATTGAACCTAACCAGCAATCAAAAAAAAATTCCAGAAGTATATAGAACTTACCCCAGCTCCTCCGCAATAATTCTGATTGTCGTTGTAGTTTGGTGGAGCGTTTGGATTGTATCTCCACAAAGAGCTGCGATTTGGGGGTTGCAGCATCATTCCATGACCAGAGATTTTCTCAACAAGAAGGCAAAAAACAAAGAAGCTAAGTTGGAGAAGAGCCATTTTTTCGAACTGACGGTTTGGGAAAAAATTTCTTTATATAGGTATGGTCAGATAAAAATTGAGAGTTTACGGCTTAGATTGAAGAATTTGTTTTTGGTTTTTAATCCCGAGGACGTGGCAAAGATTAAAGACTTAGTGTAATCGAAAATTTTAATCCAAAAAATTTAAGCGTTACACACAATATTTACTAAATGCAACTCAGCTAAAAATTTAATTTTATGCATAGTTATCAATGAGTGAAATGTTTTTTTACGCACTTGTCTTTTTTGTTTTTTACTTCATTTTTTTGCTTATCGAAAATTTCAAAAATTTTTGCAAAAATTCGTTAATTACAAAAAATAAACAAAATCAAAATTATTTTTACTAAAAATACGTTTCTTATTCTAAAAATTAAAAAATTACATTTCTGCATTTTTTACGTAAATAAAGCTTAACCTTTTATCATTTTATTGACACAGTATTAAAGTGGTAAAAGTCAAATTTATATCATTTTGATTAAATATTTATCCCATTGTTAAATTTTATTTGTTTTTTTTTCCCACTGACAATGTAAGTACTTGATTAGATAGATTAAACAGTTTACATAAAATTTATGATAAAAGAATTTTGTTTAAAATTAGATCAATCTTTTACATAATAATAATCAATCATAATTTTTGTTTACAGATCATTTAATTTTAATTTGCAATCTCAGTTAATATAATAAAAAATTATTGTTTATAAAAAAATTGTTTTTCAGACATCTTAAGACTTTTAAATTTAAACATATTGTTACAAACATTTTGAAATAACAATTAGAGAAAAGAATTTTGGGTAAATAGTTCGAAAAAATAGCAAAAAACTATCGCGTTGAGACATAGCTTTGGATCGATCGAGAAGAATAAGTCATCGCTTTACCTAAGTAGAGAAAGGTCACAAAACTTCAGAACATATTTGGGAAGAACGTTTGATTATATAAGAAGCGGCGACATTGGCCAGGCAGTTAGTCAGTTAGTAAGAATCAGACAAGCAAGTAAAGAGAGCGATATTCTTGTATCTTGACCTCTCTATATTAGTGTGCCATTTATTTATCAATTATTGTTATAGTATGTACAGATGCATAAAAGTAGTTTCTATTATTTTAATAAAAAAATTTGTAAAGCCAAAAATTCGCTAGAAAAATATTAACTAAAGTAATAACAAAGACAACAAAACAAGTTAAAGAACAGCTTGTATAAATTTAAAAAAAAAACAGTTTATTTACTTAAAAATATGTACAAAAAGTTTTAAATATTTACAATAAATACTTTTTTGTAATTTTCTAAACGATTCTTATATCAGAACAGGACCTAAATGTTTCTTGAGGTCCACAACCAATTCCAGATGTCCCATTTCCACAATTTCCCCAATTATTTCCTAAAAATTCTTTTACAAACAAAAAAATTTAAAAGAAACACAAAATACCTGCTGTATAATGCCACCGAAGCACACACCTATCACACGTTATTTTTTTAGACAATTTGACTTTATTTTTAATCATGTAATCACTCTTCAAAACATTATATTTAGCAGAACCATCAGCTAACTTAAGAGGAATAAAGCATCTTTCATTCATTTCTGGACCATTTGGGTCTTTCAAGACACACAAACTAAAACAAAATTTGTAAAAAAAACTTCGTAAACTTTTGCCTACCTATATTTGAAATATCCTTTATGATTGGCGGTTAATTTAATTTGAACATCGATAACACTTCCTGCTTTATACTCAGCAACGACAAAGCCTCGCCCATATTTGCCTCCATTCTCGTTATCTTGTGGATGAGGATCGTCGAATTTGTCGCCACAGGGGCCACATTTGCCCCCAAATTTGCCCCACTGTGCCTAAATATTTTTTTAATTTGGTAGTTCGTTGTGTTAGATACTTACACCATAGCCGCCACAAAAATTCTGGTTGTCGTTGTAATTTATAGGAGCTGATTTGTTAAACCTCCACAGAGAACTTCGGTTTGGGGGTTCTAGCATCATTCCATGACCACTTATCTTGTGGATCATGTAAAATAGAAAAATTGCAATACTCATGAGTTGATTCATGATTTTTTCTCAAGTTTGTTTTGACTAATGGTGGGCTGAAATGTGTGTCTTTTATATAAGGAAACCCCTATTTTACAATACTGATAAGATAAATAACTAGAACATAGAAATTTTCTAATGTTTTTATCTTCTTTATTTGCAAATGTCTACGTATAATTACTAAGAAAATTCTAAGTGAGAAGGAATTTCAAGTATTTGTTTTGGCGTAGAGATACAAACTGAATTTTGGATATAAACATTTTGGTCATATCCTGTAGATATAAAAAATGGGTTTATCATCATGCAAAAAAATAAAAAATAAAAAAACATAAATTATATATCAAAATAAAAAGTAGTTTTTACAAGAAATAAAACTGATAATTACTGTAGAAATTAATCATTATTGGTGTAATAAAAAAAATATTGCGCAGCTCTTCTCTTTCTGAGTATGACACAATAATGACTTTTTTGAACTGCACTCAAAAAAATTTCCGAAAAGTGCTTGTGATATTATAATTTAAAATATATTAGCTACAACTGCAGTAACAAGTTTACAATAAAAAAAAGCACAAAATTCTATAACTTTTAGTTTAAACACAAATACTTCTAATTATGATTATTTAAAATTACTTTCTTTCAGGTTTTAAGCAGTTTTCACTGTAATTTGAAACAAATATTAATTTTATGTACGCATTTTTAGATTTGCTTATAATGTCTATCTCTTTCGAACAACTAACTGACTGACTTCTGACGGTAACTGCTTTGGTTTCTATAAAATAGACTAACTTTACAACTTTTTGAAGATTAGCCATTATTCTAGTCGTTTCTCAAAGTTTTATGTAGTTATTTCTACTAAATAAAACAAAATAAAAATAAATAAAATAAAAAAATAAAACAAATTTGTATTCTTAACAATTGCTATTCCGGAATGCTGTCGACAATTTTGACAGTATCGTCACTTATTAAAAAATTCTGGGAAAGCCTTACTTTACTATATCCTCGAGCGTACTAGAAGCAATGCGTTATAGCCAAATAGAAGCACCTAGAATAGTAACAGTGCCAAACTTGACCCCATATAATTATAAGCAAACGATAAGCGGTTGGTAGTAGTTCAACTTAGCTAAGTAAAGTCAATCTCTGGCGACTATTTAATGCGATTGAAGTATATTTTAAATTGTAAGAAATCTAAATTAAGTTGACGTCACAATGGTGTCAAGTGAGACTTCTATTAAAAAAGTTTAAACAAAAATGTAAATAATTTGTTCTCCTAACTCCAACTAGAAGAAGTCAAACAGAAAGAATAACAAAATATGTTTAATTGTTATTAATAAAAGTAAAAAAAATGTAAAAAAACTAAGAGAAATTTTAGAAGAATTTGATAAATGGTAGTATAAAAAGCAAAACGTTTAATAAAAAAAAACAAAGAAAAAATTCTAGAAGAAGTTGAAAAACGTTATCTCCAGAAAATACTAAAAGAAAGTTTTAGAAAAGCAAAAGCGATTCTAGAAAAACAGAAAACGATTGTCCAAGAGATTGAACAACATTTAAAAAAGGAAGAAAAAAGTAGGAGAGGACGATTGATAACGAAAAAGAGTAAACGAAAATTGTAGATTAGTAAAAGCTTTAAGAAAAACTTGAAAACGGTAATCTTAGAAAACAAAGAGAGTTTTTAGAACAATATGAAAATTTCTAAGAAGAGTTTAAAAAACGACAAATAAAAGAAGAGTAATTAAATCGTTTTTTTATCTGAATAGATTTTTTGTAGTTTGTTTACGTTTTAATTTTTTATCTCAAGTAATTTTTATTGTTTTCCTCTGCTCTACTTTAGTTTGAAATTTGATAATGTTTGCAATAACTTTATCAAAAGTAGGTAACGAAGTTAATCCCAAATTTCGTCAAAATATATTAGTTCTTCAAAAACTGCTCTGTGGGAAATTTTTATTATCTATTGTTTACGTATAATACCGTCACAAAAAAATATTTATTTGGGTTATACTGTAGGAAATAACAAAGAAAATTGAAACAATAAAAATCGTAATATTCTAACAGATCTTTATTTATGAAATTACAACAACTGACTTTTTAAAAAATTGCAATATCTGCACAAGAGCGGAAAGTTTCTTGAGGCCCACAGCCTTCACCATAGGAGCCATCATCACACTGTCCCCAGTTATTTCCAGCCGTGTAAGTCCACCTCAAAACGCATCTCCCACAAGTCAAACCATCAGGCAATTTAACATCAGTGTAGATAGTATCATCGTTTTCTTCCTGTTTGTTCTGCAAAACATAATTTGCCGAACCATCACCTAAAGTTACCGGTTTGAAACATTCTTCGCCAGATTCGGGCGCATTTGAATCATCCAAAACGCACAAACTAAAAAAATATTGCAATAAAACAAAATTTCAGGATTTTAAATTACCTGAAATTGAAGAAACCCATATGGTTGGTGGTCAGCTCTACAGTTATGTTAATAACACTCCCAGAAGTGTAATTCTTTGCGATAATCCCCTGTCCGTACTTTCCCGTATTTTCGTTATCTTGAGGATGAGGATCGTCGTATTTGTCTCCGCAGACTCCGCATTTACCCCCAAAGTAGTCCCATTGAACCTAAAAACTCTGGTTGGAAATGATTATTTTTTGTAGATAGGTACATACAGTCATTCCACCGCAATAATTTTGGTCATCATCGTAATTAATAGGAGCATCTGGGTTAAACCGCCACAATGAGCTACGATTTGGGGGCTCCATCAGTCTCCCATGACCAGAAATTGAGTCAATGAAGACGCCTAAAATAACAAAATTAAGTGGTAGAACAAACATTTTGTTTAAATTTTGGACCAAACTGGAATAACTGTTACAAGTCGGAGTCTTTTTATATTAATTTTTGATAAGATTAAGCTTTTAAGGTATTGTGTGGTAAAAAGGTGTTCAAGTATTTTGTAAAGACAACAATTTTAATTGTTTTTCTTAATAGTAATCATTTCGCACAATCTTTATCTTGATTAGGTAAAAGTGCATAAAAGTAAAAACAATTTTGATTTCGTAGATTGTTTAAAATACAAAAGAGTGTGATTTGTGGTCAATTTTTAAAATAATCTTGACCAGATTCTGATTAATACAAGATAAGAGAAAAAGCTACGTCAATGATAAAAACAAATTTGAATGATAAAGATTTTGAATATTAAGCGTTTATAACAAAATAACAGTTTTTATTGTTTTATTATTTATTTTGCGTCTAAAGATATTAACAAATCTGTTAATGGATGGCAATATCTGTACAGGAACGGAAGGTTTCTTGTGGTCCACACCCTTCATCATAAGACCCATCTTCACACTGCCCCCAGTTATTTCCTTAAACAAAATATATTATGTTATCACCCCCAATTGAAATTTTGACTTACCAGCAGTGTAAGTCCATCTCAAAACACATCTGTCACAAGTCAAACCATCAGGCAATTTAACAGTCGTGTTAATAGTATCATTATCTTCTTCTTCTTTATTTTGCAAAACATAATTTGCTGAACCATCTCCCAAAGTAACAGGTTTGAAACACTCTTCTCCTGATTCTGGAGAATTCGGGTCTTCAAGGACACACAAACTGAAGTTGAAAAAACCCATATGGTTGGTAGTTAGCACCACTTGAACATCAATAACGCTTCCAGCTGTGTACTCCTTTGCGATTATTCCTTGACCGTATTTTCCTGTATTTTCATTAGCTTGAGGATGAGGGTCATCGTATTGGTCACCACAGACTCCGCATTTGCCACCGAATTGGTCCCATTGAACCTAATTCCAAAAACGTAATCCCGAAACCAAAATTTTGGGGTAGTTACTCACGTTCATGCCACCACAGTAGTTCTGGTCATCGTCGTAATTAACGGGAGCCTTGGGGTTAAAACGCCACAAGGAGCTGCGGTTTGGTGGATCCATCAACATTCCATGACCAGAAATGTTGTAGATCAGACAACAGAAAGCTAGACTTGCCAAAACGAACTTCATTTTTGCAAATTCAAGTTTGGCAAGAAATTTTTCTTTTATATAATTTTGATAAGGTGAGGTGAGTGTTCTTGAGTCAAGGGTTAATTGTTTTAAAAGTGTTTTTAATTAGATTTTATCAATTTGTTGTAAGAATTTAGCATCATGTAAAGATACAAGTAGAAAAACAAACAAATTGTAACACATTTTTAATAAACTAATCTTAATTTATCAATATCAAGACCAAACCTCAGTCTTAACTGATCTTAACTTGAAGATTTGTTAGCGTTATTAGCTTTGTTCTTCGCCTAACAAGTTGCAACAAAGTGTTGGTAACTTTGTTTATTATCGTGTTATTTAAAGATTTGATTTAAGTTTTTCATTAGTTTTGAAAATTGTTATTAGTTGTTGCCCATTTCTCTAAGAGAATATTTTAAAAATTCTTTAAAATTGTTTATAGCATTGAAAAATGTCTCCTCACAAGCAGTTTGTGATAATTTCTAGAATAACCATGTCTAGAAATACAATTTACTCAGATTGTGCATAATTTTTTAATGCTCAAGAATCAAAATTACTACAAGATAAAGAAGAAAACTACGTCAATGATAAAAATATATTAAAAAATAACATTTTTATTTTGTAGCCATTTAAGTAAAAAATAAAATTACTACGCATATCTTTTAAGTAGTGTAGCGTAAAGATAAGATACTTGTTCTATAAATAAATGTACTAAAATTGAATTAGTTTATTAACTGTTTTAAAAAGACAGTAGAATAAAGCAATAATAGATTTCTACTGCAGAGAACCTTCTGGTGCGGATGGGCTATTGCTGATATCAATTAAATCACCGTCTGTTAAGGCAGCATTTGAAGAGTTGGTTGGCAAACTGGCGAGTTGTCTTAACTCGGGAAGTCAAGTGGTAGCTCTGGTGGTAAACAGTCGGGTGTCAAAAATGTGACATATACCCAAACTTTTCAGTTTGTCACGATGTTAATGTAAGTTTTTTTTATCTTATTTTGTTTTTTTTATCTTATAGATACAAAATATACATAGAATTTTGTATCTATGTATATTTTGTATTATGTATATCTATGCAATTAAATTATCTTTTCTTATATAATCTCAATCCCACCCCACAAAGCAAAGCCCGTGACACTATTTTAATTAGCCAACAGCACACAAGGGTACTAAGGTAGTTCACTTATGGTGAGCATATGGATCATCTATGCTCATTTAACTAAGCTAAATAAACCTAAAGACTTTTAATTTTCTAAAAAATTATCCAGATGCTCTAGTATCTCCAAGAATCAAACCCGAATTTGTTGAAAAATACTACATACTTAGAACCTCAAAAATAGAAATAAAATCAATTGTTTCTGTACATTTTATTTTCCGATAAAAATCAGTAATAACAACTTAATGAATAGCAATATCAGTACAAGAACGGAAAGTTTCTTGTGGTCCACATCCTTCATCATAAGACCCATCTTCGCATTGTCCCCAGTTATTACCTTAAAAAAAAATTCATTTCATCGTTTCAGATATATTTTTTTACTTACCAGCAGTGTAAGTCCACCTCAAAACACATCTGTCACAGGTCAAACCATCAGGCAATTTAACAGTGGTATAAATAGTATCATGGTCCTGTTCTTCCTTATTTGGTAAAACATAGTTACCCGATCCGTCACCCAAAGTTACGGGTTTAAAACACTCCTCCCCTGACTCTGGCGAATTCGGGTCTTCAAGGACACACAAACTGAAATTGAAAAAACCCATATGGTTGGTCGTAAGCACAACTGTGACATCAATAACGCTTCCAGCTGTGTACTCCTTTGCGATTATTCCTTGTCCGTATTTTCCGGTATTTTCGTTAGCTTGAGGATGAGGGTCATCGTATTGGTCACCACACACTCCACATTTCCCTCCAAATTGGTCCCATTGGACATCCATACCTCCGCAGTAATTCTGGTCGTCATCGTAGTTAACAGGAGCGTCGGGGTTAAAACGCCACAAAGAGCTGCGGTTTGGTGGATCCATCAACATTCCATGACCAGAAATGTTGTGAATGAGACAACACAAAGCAAGACTTGCCAAAACGAGTTTCATTTTTGCAAATTCACGTTTGGCAAAAATTTTCGCTTTTATATAATTTTGATAAGGTGAGGTGAGTGTTTTCAAGTCAAAAGTTAATTGGTTTAAAAGTGTTTTGATTTTATCACAGTTTGTTTTATTTTGGATATCTTTTAAACAATCCTGATGCGCTATTTTTATTTCGAAACATTGTCCCAAAAAAGCCTGACTTTTTCTTTTTTGCAGGATTTTTAGATAGCTCTGTTAAAGTCGTAATTGTTTCATCTGAAGCATTCAGTTTTGTATCATTCTGATTTCCTCTACTTGTATAAATCGGGAAAGCTTTTTTTGACGTGTATAATTTATCAAAATTTCCTATCAAAAATTGATTTGGCTCTGGTGGTTTAATTTCTGTGGAAGAACTTTCATCAAAAGAGTTTCTATCATAAGATATAAATTTTTGCTCTGAGCGAGGTCTATTACTAACAGTAAATGGCGGAAAATTAAATTCTGGTCTAACAAGTGCTTTTCTAATAAGAGCCAACTTCATTTCGTCAGTAGAAATCGGTTTGGTAAAATCCTCATTCGAGAATTTCCTAACCGGAGCTGCACTTGAATAGGTCGCAGTTGTAGCAAACATAACTTGCTCATAACGAGGTTTTTCCGTCTGGTAAGGCCCCTGATGTCTTCTTTGTGGCATATTAGCTGCTCTTGCCCGACTTCCCGATGCTGTTGATACCGGCAATTGATTGACTGATGTGATAGGAGGTGAAGGGGTACGAACTAGAAGCTTGTCTCCTTCTGCACTAGGAGGAGTACGCTCTAGGGATTTGTCTCCTTCTGCACTAGGTATAGAAGTGCGACCATTTTCTCCATCTTCTGCACAAGTCCGAAAGACGATCCTCCCAATACACTCATAACTCCCAACTCGATCATCCCCTTTTCGACCTGGATTTGACTGTTTTTTGTACATGCAAGAATCCTCGTGTTTTTCCATCACGTTTATCTCCATTGCACACCCAGGTCCATGGTGACGTTCCACCAGAATTGGTAAAACAAATTTTTGCTGTTGGGGGCTTATCTCATCGTCGCGTTCGGTTATACGAGGTTCGGGTTCAGGTTCAGGTTCAGGCTCGGGTTCGGGTGTATCCTCTGGATATAAAACGATAACATTTAAGAAATTTTAAAGTGATAGATACCTGGACAGTAGGAGATGCTTTTCTTACAAGTTGCTTTATTACAACATGTTTCGATAGTTATTACGATTACATTATCTTTACCGGATTTATTACGGGGGCAATTGGGGGGGCATTGTTTTCCTCCAGAATTGCTCATTGACACGAAAAATTTTGACAGGTGACAAAGTGTGACGGTTAAGGCCTAGTCTTGTCAAAAATTTGATTTTTAATTGATCGTCTAGGAATTGTTTTATGATTTTTCTTTATTATAAACTTGCTGATTGCTCGATCCCATTTTTGTCGAACAGCGATTCGTTATGTCTTCTAAAATCTGCGGTTTTAGACTCATAAGTTCTTAATTCAGCTAATTATACACCTGCTGAAACATTTAAACAATTTTTTTTGTTAAGTAATTAGTTTTTATGATTTCAAGCTTGTTATTAGCTCACTCCGGAATTGATTGGCTAGTAAAGAAGCTGCGAAAATAAAAACAACAAATTACAATACTCGGGCCCGAGATAATTAATCAATTTTCAATTGTAAATAAATAAACAGTACTAATAGATATAATCCACTTAATGTCCTACTGTAAAATTTATAATTAGTACAATTATTGACCATGAAAATGCTGAAACAATTAGAGAACAAATGAAAAGCTCAAAAAACATGTAAAACAACCTTATTCTCATAATAAAAACAATAAAAAAATGTTGTATTGTTAGTTGCATTAAAAGGCCAACCAGACCTGAGTGGTCTCTAACTCAAATGTTGTGAGAGTTATTTTAGCCCCATTTTTGTCAAACGACTAAATTTTTTTTACACGAAAATCAAACTTGTTTTCTAATTAAGCGAGACTCGAAAAAAATAAATGTAGGGTAGTTATAAACGTTATTAATTTGTTATAAAATATAAAATAAAAAATTACCGCAGTGTTAAATAAATTAAATTCGGGGGTAACTCGAATTTTATCAGAGTGTTGGCGGTTTTATTTAAAAAATTTATTTTCAGTTGTTTGACTTGCGAAGATTGTGATAAATTGTAAACACTTTTTTCTTTAATTTTTTTGTTGTTGTGTAAGATTTTGACCAGCGAACGTTTCTTTGTTCAGTTGCCGCGAAGTGAGTGTGTTTTATTATTAAAGACGTATAAAGATCGGTCCAATTAAATTAAATAAATTAAATTATCGCGTTTTCAATAAAGTTTCTTATTATTGTAAAAATATGTGTCTATTAAAGGTGAGTTTTAACAACAATTTTTATTAAATATTATATACCTATTCTAATAATTTACGTAATACTGTGATTCATTTATTTATTTGAGACACAAAGGTAATCTGATGACATAATATAGGTCACTTCTTTAAGAGTTTTTTTGTTTTAAAAATGTATCGGTTTCTTTTGGTTCTAGTCAGTCTCGCAGCAACTCGAGAAGAGAACACATCAGCTAATCCAAACAAAGATAAGTACTTTTATTTATTATTTATTAAACGAAATTTATTAATTTTTGTTTAAATTATTTCTACAAATTATTCAAATATAGTAGGTATAAACAAGTTTTCTTTTCTAATATTACCAAAATAACAAAGAGATAAACAATTTTGATATTTTTGTTTGTAATTATTGTTATAATAACAAATTTATGTGTTTTATTTAGAGTCCCTTTTCACCCCCTTTTAAAAAATAAACGTTTTAAAGTAAATTCCTTTCGTTTTATTGGGATTAAGGATGTCCAAGAACATCGCTGGATATCTGGATTAAAGGTAGATCCGAAAGAAGCAGAAAGAGGAGACTCGTCACCCATCAGTTGTGACAGAAAAAGAGGCCTTAATTATTGTAAAATTACTACAAAAATTGTTTATCTCTAATTTTCAATTGTCAAATTTCGAAAATGTTCTTGAATTTTTTGTTTTAGCTGAGTTCAGGTGCTGTTTTAAAAGTTACCTAGTCCAGAGTGTACGTGCACCGGAAATACCCGTTGTAAAGATCAGATTTTTTTAATTATTTTTTAAAACATTCATTAAAAGCATTTTATCTATACTTACTATCAAATTTATAAAATCTACCGCGATATAAATAATTTCTTAAAATAAACTAAAACAGAGATCAACAATTTTCTTTTTTTTCCTTATTTACTAAAGTAATTTCAGAGAACACTAAATATTAAACAATAATTTAACAAAAACCACTTTCAGAAAAAAATTGTTTTAATATTGATTTAAAAAACCAAAATTTTGAAAATATCATTTTTTGCTAAATGACGTCAAAAAATATTTGCTGGCAACATTACAAAAATTTTTCTATAGATACTAATTTTAAATGTTGAATTTGAGTGTTAAACTAAACGTATTTTAATTATTTTCCAAAAATGTATAGTATCTAACTACAAAATGCCCACTTTATCAGTTCATTGGCGTATTCAGGCATTTTAAACTTAAAAATCTACCCAAAAATGTACAGCTGTTGTTTAGCATATTAATTAATAAATAATATTTTATTAATCCTTTTCCTCTACCTGTCAAAAATAAATAAATATTTTTAAAAGTAATTCCTTTCGTTTTATTGGGTTGGGGAAAGATCCAAAGAACATCCCTGAATCTCCGGATTAAAGGTAGGTCCGAAAGAAGCAGGAGGAGAGAATTCGCCACCAATCAGTTGTGGCAGAAAACGATGCCATCAAAGTTAATTTTAATTAAAACTTTTTTTGTGTATTTATAATTTATTTCTGCTTGTAGGTCCAGTTCAAGTTCTCGAAAAAATTGTTGATCTCTGCTTTAATTTAAAAAAACATGTTTTGCCTGATTTTTATTTTTTGAGCGCCATCCTATTTTATTATTTGTATTACCTAGGTTTTAAATTATTATAATTTAAGTAAATTTTTCAGTTTATATGACCAGATACCTTCTATTTTATTTAATTAAATAAGTATTTAATTGCTATAAAACCTTAGTTTAGCTTCCATTTGTTCTACTTCTCGTAAATTTCTCTTAAAATCGGAGTTCCTCAAATTTAATTTTGCTGATAGTTCACTTTTTTTCTACTCCTATAGTTAATTAATTTATTAAAAGTAAATTATGAAATTGACACTGAAATAAAAAATTTAACTCCACCAGCAATCGTGAATCAGGCCACAAACTGTTTATACCAAATAAATCAGCTGAAACATACGAAAATATTTAATTGCTTATTTTGATTTCTCAAAAAACAAATTTAAATTAAATACAGGCATTTTTGGAGACTCAATTTTGAATTCTATATTATCTATTAAACACAAAGTGAACATATCGAGATTATTGACTGGTCGAAGAAGAAATTATTGTTATTATTAAGTCGCAAAAGCTCGTATCTTAACAGCTCATTACATAATATACTATCCAAATTTGGTCAACATAAACTTTATTTTGCAATTGCAATTTTGTGCTTACAATTTTACAAAAAAAATCTCAAAAATAAAACAAATATAAATATGCCAATAAATACGTGACAATTAAATATTAAAAGCTAATTCCCTTGGAGTCATAAACTGTTTTACAACATCATCTGTAATTTTCGCCCTCCTTTCTTGATGTTGCGTCACAATCGGTGTGAGTGTATCAATCAAAATCTTCTTTAATTCACCTGTAAGTAAAGCCCCACTTGTATAATCCTTCCTAATTTGTTCAAGTTTCTCATCATCTTCCAAGAAAAACGTCAAATACTGATAAGAAATGTCGATATCACAGTTTCCTCCCAGCTGTCTATGCTCCTCCACGGTACTTTGCCCCCCGGAAAAAGCATGTTTGTTGATTTTATTCTTGACTTGTTTGGGAGTATCATTTAGAAAAATTGTTGTATTAGCATCAGACGCTGACATTTTTGTTTGAGCCCCCTGTAAAGCCGGGAAAAACGTTGCATGAAGCAGTGCTGGTTTTTTAAAACCTAGTCGAGGTGCTACATCTCGTGTCATCCTGAAATAGGGATCTTGGTCTATCGCACAGGGGATCAAACACGGAACTTTCTTGTTCTTGAAAATGTGGGGAAATGACGTAGAGAGAGCTGGAGTGGCTTGAACTGAAGGAAACGCTACTTTTCCAATAACAGAACTGTCGTCAAATCCGAAAATGCCTTTGACTTGGTTAAAAGTGACGCAACGTTGGATTCTGATCATGTTTTGATAAAATTCAGGACACTGTCCGATGTAGGTGAGGTCTGAAAACATGAAAGTTTTTTCAGGATCAAACCCAATTGCCATGATGTCTTTAGCATTTTCTAGTGTCATTTTATGTACTTCTTCCATTTTTAAATCCTTCCACAAGTACTTCTCGTCATCAGTCAGTTGTATAACTAGAGGCACGTTAAATATATCTTGTAGCCATTTGCAAAAAATAAAAGGTACAAGATGCCCTAAATGCATTGAGTGTGACGAGGGCCCTCTACCAGTATACAAATAGAAAGGTTTGCCACTTTCGTGTAAAGTTAAAATGGAATGCATATCTCGGTGTGAAAACACAATTCCTCGACGTAAAAAATGATGAACTCGTTTTCCTGTTACTTTTTCAAAACGGTCCAACAGCTCTTGATCGATTTTACTTGAACCGAACTTGTCTGAAACATGATGCAATAAGTGAGTCATATCGAAATTCATGTTTTTTATCGGAGAAACATCATAAATTGCACAATTAAACATAAATAAACGTACTTATTAGCTTGTCGTAGTCAATTCCTTTTTCTGATTTACTAACAACATTCCAGGGATCCACAAAATCGTCCTCCACTTCATCTTTGGTTTTTTCGCTAACTTGCAAATTGTTCACTTCGTTGATTACTTCTCCAGACATATTTAAATAGTTTTTAATAAATAAAAATACTGAAATAAGTTACAGACGAGGACAACGTGGAATTGAGGTTATCTCAAATGACGTTTGACACTTTGTAATACAAGGATGTGTGTACTACTTCGAATATTACAGTCGACCAAATTCTAACAATTTGATTTAAATAAAAACTAAAATTTAAAACAATTAATTAATTTAAAACAATTTACAAAATAATTAGCAACAAATTGTATTTGATTTTTTTGTAAAATTTAATACAAAATAACAAATTTGTAATAGTTAAATATTTTGCAATGAAAATATTCGGCTGGCCAACTGTCTTTTCGGTGTTAGAAGTAACAGTGGGTAATATTTTAAAAACAGTTAATAAACTAATGGGCTCCGGAAGTGTGTCGTCATGTAAGCGCAAACATTTGAAACATTAGGCGCTTTCCATTTGCAATTTGTCTGAGGTAGAGTGAGTTTAGTTCCTCTCCTCACCTCAGAATTTTCTCAGAGACGCTTAACTTGTTAAAAGGAACGACTCTCTCAGATACATCTGAGCCAGTACTGTCAACTGTCAAATTAGTGTCAAAATTTAGTCATTTATTTTAATTATTAAAATTATTATTAAAATTTTTATTAATTTAGTATTTTTATTTATACAAAACTCAAACATTTTTAACTACAAGCACTTTTTTCAACAACAACCCCACGCTTGATATTTAATACATAACTTACAAATATAAAATGAGCCAGGGGTCGTGCAGCATCGGTGAGAGGGGAAGTAAAATCCTCACTTCTCCTCACTCAGCTGGTCGCAAATGGAACGATGCGTAAAGTGAGGTGAGGTTAGTTTATCTGAGAAACACGACAAATGGAAAGCGCCTATTGTCTTTCTAGGAACATACCATAAAAAAGTTTCCCTTATTGCACTAGTACATAAGGTTAAAATTATAATAACTAAACATTGACCATGTACTTAGAAAACACAATTTGTCTTTTCATCAATTTTTTTGTCAAAGAGAAAGGAGCAATCGTTAGAAAATTAACATACCTATTTGTAATTGGTTAATTTCAAAAATAAATTAATTGTTTAAACGCTCTTTTAAGTCAAAAAAACATTTAAAAAAACACCCAATAGCACTAAACAATTTCACTTTGCACAGTTAAATTCTCTACCTGAGAATGACAACTTTGTTGTCAAAACGTGCCTCGTGCAAAGTGAAATTGTTTGGCGCTATTGGGTGTTTTTACGTTTTATTTTACACACTGAGAAGATCCAACAAGAAGATCCAAAAAGCCAAAAAAGTTTCGAGATTATTCCATTTTTGGTTATTGCCATTAATCGTTTAATTAATTAATCGATTAATTTAAAATTTTAATCAAATTGCGATTAATCAATTATTTTGCCCAGTCCTACTCTACATATTAGTTGTCCTGAGACTGCAGTATGACGTCATGTGAAAGTCACCAATTAAATATCGTTCCGTATTGTTGGCTGCCTGCTTGTACCAACCGTGCTGTAGAAAAAACCTAGAATTCTGATCTGTCATAATTTCACGTCAATTTCCCCATCAATCACTCAACTAAAATTCAAAATTATGTCGTTTTTCTGAGATTCCTTTGACAATAATGTCACCTTTGTGCCAAATTGATTCCACCTGGAGCACTTTGTCCTTGGCTTTGTTCGCCATGTTATGCGCATGGCCGGAAACAGCTGTTTAGCTGTCAAATGGTTGTGCACATCGTGTGGTTTATTAATGGGTATCAAAACAAAGGTGTATGTAAATAATTAGTGTCGTAAGTTGTAAGGCGCAAAATGCCTTGGTATCAGAACATTATACCAGAAACGGTACAAAAAAAGTGTTACGTTTACCTCATACAGAGGTACTTGGGGCAATACTTTGAGGAAAAACTCGACCCCAGCCAGCTTAGTGTTGATTTATACAATGGCACTTGTATTTTGAAAGACATTCGTCTAGATGTTGAGGTAAGACAAGATTTTCGCTTTTTTATTTAATGACAACACTCAGAAATTTGATGGGAGCCTTTTACGCACTTGCAGTTATCGAAATGTGTGGTCGGTTATCTCGTGCGTCGTTGTTTTTCTTGTACTTACAGCGTTTGAAATTATCTGATTTGAAGACGTAAACATGAGCGATAATAAACAATTTCGGGCTCCAGTCGAAGAAGTTAACAATTTTAATGTTATTGACTTGATTTACATTAAATATTCTGTTGTTACAGTCTAATAATCAAACTAATTGTTTGAGGATGTTATCATGTTGCTAAATTTTATTTTTGATAAGAGCAAGTTTCTTTGTTAATCTTAATCACCTGGTCGAAGACCTTCAGGGTTGAGGTGGAGGACATTCACCTAATGTTTGTCAACAAGACAAGGTCGTTCGGTATGAATTACCTGACGAAATTTGCGAATTTGTTATGCAAAAATCCGTTAAATTTCTTTATTACCAAATTTACAACAATATTTTTTATTTCTCCGAAAATTTCACTCTTATTGATTTCCTCCGCTTGTTTTCAGGCCCCCAAAACACAAATTACTTTTTATTTATCTCGAACGGTTCTCGAGATAATCTCATTTTAGTGCTACAAAATATTCAAATTGGACTCAAGTTTTATTTAATAAATTTAACAAAGGGTCAAAAGAAATAAAATCCTCAAAAAGCTATAAACTATTAATTTTCTATTTAAATAATGCTCCTTTTTTTCTGCACTGATTTCAATACGAAAACTGAGTCTTGTTTCTAAGATTGATAAGAATTAGACTGCATTTTGTATTCTATTTTTTAATTGCTATACATCATTGTACACAATTGTTTTAAACGATCCCACAGATAAAAGTCCATTATTGTGAGATTAGGACTTCTCGGGGCCCATAAAATGCTACCATCTCTTCCTATTCAGTTATTATAGAACTCTGTATTGAGCTACTGGCGAACAATATCGACTTTAATAAATAATGAGCAGGGCACCCATCGTGCTGGAAAAACATTTTTACTCTTGCGAAATAAACGGCAAGAACTGAAGTAGCATCGTCTTTATTGAACAACTTCTTTTATTTCGTAGTGTTTTAAACCGAGCTCGTTTTAAGGAATTTGGTCACCTAGTTTTTTGCCCCGGAATTTGAAATGGCAATTTTCGGGTATTTTTTGTTGAATTTTTTGATAACAACTCGGTAGGACTCTTTCTCAGTTCCGTAACATTGAATTAGATAAATTCTTTGTTGCAAAGTCAACATTGTAGCATAAATACTGTTCAAATTAGTGAGGATTCAATTTGTAGTTCTACTAACTTATTAGATTTGTCATCTGCTTTTCTTAGTATTTTTCAATGAAATCCGCTTAAACTAGAGTTACTTCTAAAAATTACGGAAAAAACTAAGTCCAAATTTTAAAGAAAAATGATATTATCTTGAGAACCGTTTGAGCTAAATAAAAAGTAATTTGTGTTTTTGGGATTTGAAAACAATCAACAAAAGTGAAATTTTCTGAGAAATCAAAAATAAGAATTTTTTTTCTTCTTTTAAAGTCGATCTGAGGACATACTGTATAATCTGCTTGTTTACCAGAGAGAGACTAGTAACCGTTGAAAATTTGAAATAGCTGTTTGTGATTGGCCGATTGCGAAAATTAACCAATCACAAATAAGTATTACAAATTTTCAACGCTTTTACAAGTCTCTCTCTAATAAAAAAAAAAACAACAGACTACATATTTACGTTTTTATTGAATTAATTTGCTATTGTCAAGCAATTTAATTTCACTAATTTGGTAATTGAATAATGTTACATAACCAGGAGTACACTACTATATTTTCACGATAATCAAAAAAGAATTTGTTGGAAGTGTTTTTTATAAGAACAAATTCGATTCTGAGGGTGAAGCTGCGTTTAAAGAACAAGAACTATCGTTTGAGACAGTTTTCTTTTTAATTTAATTTACAGCAAAGTAATTCGTATAAGGATAATGGGAGGAGGAGCCGCGATTTGGGGGATTGCGAGTCGCACATACATATGTTGTTAATCTGTAATAAATAAATTTTGCGGTGACATTTTTGTGATAGATGGACGCAAATTTATTCAATTAGAACGAATATAACAAAAAGAAAAAAAGTTTAACGTACTTGAGGTCAAAAAAATATACATAATATATTATATAAATATTATGTGACATTTTTTTGTACATTTTGAAATGAGTTTATCAACAAGATTATTTACTCGCCAATATACATAACAAGGTGAGAAACTTAAGGACACCAAAACCAAAGTTTTAAATGTATTAATTTTTTTAACTTTTTACCGATTTTAATAAAATTTGGTTTATTACTACAATTTTCGTCAAAAAAATTTTGAACATCAAATTTTAACGCTGACAAGTATTGTAAAATCGTGTTAAATAAACTGTCATGTCAATTTTGACATTTGTTATTGTCATCGTGACTGCTACAATTTGCGACAAAAAAAACGGTCATCAAATTTTGACATTGACATAAAAAAATGGGTAAATCAACTATTAATTTTTGTTTCATTATATCGGTCACGATGACAATGACTAACCTAAATCGACAAGAAAGGGAAAAAGCGGTTTACACGTTTTTATCGCGAATTGTAATGACAAAAAATAAAAATTAATTTACTCACTTTTGATATTTTTGTCAAATTTGTCTGAAATTTTTTGTCAAGAATTGTATTAAGTCATTTATAATTTATCTGGTACTACGTTTTCTTTTTGTTATTGTTTTAAAGTACTACCAACATTACAATAAATTATTTATGCATTATGCAACAATTGAATATGTTTTGTATTTATTAGTTGTTTAAAGACATTTTTTGTTTTTAATAAAATTTTTGCATTTGTTCTGGTTTTGGATAAAAAATTAGTTGTTTATAAATTAAGGGATAATCAGTTCAATCTTTAAGACTTGTCTTGAAGCAGAGGTTTTTTTAGGGTCATTATTGACAATTATACTCATGAGACTTACGACTTATTTTAGTTTGTTTTGATTTTTGAAATTGAGAAAAAAATAAATATTAAATTTAAATAAACAATTTTGGCCAGCAAATTAAAAATTTGAGTTTTATTCTTGAATAGCAACGTGAATATGTGTTCACCGTTTCTAAATTCTACTACCAGAGTGCGTATCACTTCTTGTCAGGTGCCAATAACAGCGGTCATTTATTAGGCATCCAAAAAAAAAATTATTGTTCTTAATTGTAAAATATAAACTCTTGGACATAATTAATGCTTTCATTTAATTAAAAAAAAATACTTTATAATTACGTTTAATTTAATTCTGACCTAAACCTAATAAAGAATCTATTGTATGAATTGTCTTTAAAAAAAAAGATTTGGATCAAGAGTTAATGAAGAATGGGATAAAATTAAAAATACTGTAATAAAAAAAATAATTGCTATTATTTCACGACGTAAATATGAAGGTAATAATTAAAAATGTGTAGAGGAGGATACACAAGTTTTAATGTGACAATAGGTCAATTTTTTATCTAAATTGATGTTTCATTTTTTACATGAATTTCTGTTATAATTTTTTTCTTATCCACAAAAATAATATCTCATATTTTTCTGATTTTTACCGTAGTTTTAATTATATTAATTTGTAACAGTTTGATTCCAAATTAACTTGATTTTTAATAGGTTTTTAAGATATTTTAATTCAACGAAGTGGTATTACATTTACAGATATTTACAAAAAGTTTTATACAAATCTCACGAGTTAAGTTATTTATAGTGCATAAAACAATATTGCACTACTATTTGTACAGTGTTTAAAATCACAACAAAAAGAAAATGGTAGCACCAGTAGATGTATATTTTGTCTAGGAATGCGTGAATTTTATGGTGCAATAGAGGCAGTTAATTTTTTGGGCCTTTATAATTAAGAAAACCGCAACCATTTCAAGGTTGTTTAGGAATAGCACACTTCTATTTACAACAACCCGTAATAAACCTCACATAAACTAATTTGTAAGTCCGAACCATAAAATCCAAGCATTTTTAGACAAATTATATTTATAATAGGTGGTAATATAATAGGTAATATAAGTATACCAACGATTTTGAAGCAATGTCCGTGAAAACGCATTTCTTTGCGCGTTTAAAGCTCATAAAACATGTCTTTTTCAGCCCGTTACCCAACAACAATGTTTTATACACGATTAGAATAAATAAAAGTCTATTTTTGCTAAAAAATTATGTGTAAAATAACAACGAAAACAGAATTAAATGCACTTCAATCAGTCAGAAATTAAAGTTTATTTTGCCAACAAACAAAAGATTGAATGGCTATTTAGTCCGTATATCGATTCATGTAAACTCCCCTCTTAGTTAATTTTTCAAATTAAATTTTAAATTTAGAACAAACACATCGATTTTTATTGGATGATTCTATACGAAACTAAATGAAACACCGACTTTGATTGTGTAAAACAACACATTACGGTATTATCAAATTAAAGAGTTGTTTTTGGTAACAATATTTATGTATTTAGTTGTATTCTAAGCACGTGGGAAGCTTCAATAACAAATATTTTTATTTTCTACTGACAACACGGTAATATTAAACAGACGAATCCACCTAGTTTTTTTCTGTTTTTAGTTACAAAATAATTTAGAGACGACTTCCTTATTCTATAAATAAAATTACGAGAGCAAAAACTGACTTGTTTTATTTTCTCTACTTTTTCAACGTTTTTATGCAATGTTTTCCTGCAGTTATTTAAGTATTTTAATTGTAAAAAATCGCAATAAACGATCGGGTCAAGATTAAACACTAATGTCAAGTTTTCAATTGAATTTAATTCAAGGACATAAGTTTATAATTATTTAATGCAAAAATTCTCTAGGCTCTGAACGAATTAGCTGACAAACAAAATTGGCCTTTGGAATTTGTTGATGGTTCAATTGAAAATCTCTTCATATCAGTACCATGGAGTTCATTGTTAAAAGAATCAAGTACCATCGAAGTCACTTCCTTAAGGATTACAATGCAACCAAAACAACGAAACGAATCTGGTTAGTTAAAATGTAACAACCTCATTTCATAAATTTACAAGTCATTAATAAGTGTTTTTTTTTTTTTCAATTCATTATCCATCGTTAGATTCATTCCTTTTTGACAACATGTTGTTAAGAGATTATTACAGCAACTTCAATGTTCGAATCCATGTGGACATCCATGACCAGTTCTTTACATTTAGCTGAGGAATGTGCAAAACAAGGATTGGCTAATTCACCAAATAGTACACAGACGTATGAAGGATTAGAAGTTTTTGCACAAACGATAGATTCAAGTAATAATTTAAAAAAATTATTAAGATCTTAAATAATTTAAAATTTTTTTAGTTTTGAGTAGAATTAAAGTTACTTTTATTAATTCAATTTTTCAACTTGAGCATCTTCCTAAAGGTAGTCCAATGGGAGTAGGAATTGTAATTAATGTAGATTTGTAAGTAAGATAATAACGGTTTAGAAAATTTTTACAAATTGTTAAATTTAGAATTACGTACGCTGATGAATCATCTAATGACCCTCCAAAAGAAGAAGCAACAGATCTTACAAAACAAGATGATAAAAAAGCATACCTTGAACAATCCTATACTGCTAGACTAACCCGACTTGAGGGTATTTCAATCTCAACTGTAGAATTTTCAAGTAAAGCTCGAACTTTTTCGCAAAGCGTTATGTCCGATTCGAGTTTCTACGACAAGGATTCTTTCTCTACCATAATAGAAAAATCAGAAGAAAAAAATGCTAAAATAAGTAACCAGGACCAATATTGCTCAAGCGACGAACGTAATGTAATAATGTTTGGCAAATTTGGTGGAAAAGTCGAGGTAAATTTTTGTTACTTGTAAAAAAACGCGTATGTAACTCGAGATTTAGGTCGTGGTGCGTCTTAAACGTACCGAAGATTTAGACGGTCCGAAAGTCTCAATCGAAACGGATATGGGTGCTCTTCTTTTATTTCTTTCTCCAAGACAACTTCATCTACTTATCGAATTGGTCAAAGGTTTGCTAAGTCCAGATTCGGAGGATCACAGTAATGTCCTAACGACGAAATATGCTGGAAAACCGATGTCTAGTGTTGATTATGAAAGGATTGAAAAGGATCTTCAACAACAGTTGACTAATCCAGGTCCGAATTTTCCTCTTCATGGTGTTCCAGGAGGTCATGGTTGGGCAACAGGAGCGTTAGATGGAAGCGATATAGATGAGAATTTTATGCCGTTGGGGAAATACTCAGGAGGGTTATATGAAAGCGCAATGTCTGGTGCTAGTACAATGGAGTCGAGTTTGAGTTCTAGTATGATCAGTTCCTGTACTGATATCACTGGTCGTACTAGGAAAAGATGTAAAAAAAAATTTTTATTTTATCTAAGTGCTAATAACAGTGTTATAGTAAATCGGATTGATACAGATCCCACAGCTGAAATCTCTAGATTTGAGATACATTTATCAGCGTTAGATGTTATTTTGTTACATGAGGATTTGTTAACAGAGTCTTTGGGTGCTAAATGTAGTTTGGTAGCTTCAAGTGTTAAACAAATGCAAGCTACAGTAGGGAAGTTTTTTACGAATGCGTTATCAGTGTTTGCTGCTAAGGATTTTAAGAGTGTGAATGCGGCTCTGGATAAAGCGTGTCATTTGAATCATTTAAGGTAAGAGACTTTACTAAACTATCTAATAACTTTCGATGAGAGCTACTTTATTTAAAAAAAATAGCAAGAGATTCTTTCTGTAGGGCATTTAATTTGTTTTAAAAATATGTATGGCTATTACAGTAAATTAAAAAAAAATTGCAATTGTTTCAGATTGTTGGCATCACCATTACATCTCGAGGGAGATGAAAAAACAACCAGTACAGCTTTTTCTATAAGTGGTTATCTTGAAGCTACTAATTTAGAATTAAATGAATGTCTTTATCAATCTACTAGTGATAGTGTAGAACACGTACCTTTACTAACATTTAGTGAAATTAAATCGAATCAGATCGGAAGTCCTGTCACTGCCAAACCTAGCCTTAAGTTGATTTTTAAACATTTAGATAGAGCGACGAAGAGTAGTTTGAATAAAACAGGACCAAAGACTGATCTTTTGTAAGTAATAGTATGTTTTAAACCTCGAGGCTTTAGCAGAGTTTTAACACTTTAGTATATTTTTTTCTGTGCAGGTTTTCATTGCACAAATGCACGCTGGAGTTAGACGTGACTATAATCGATAGAATTTCGGCTTTATTAAATCCTCAACCAATTTGTGTCGTTACTAAACCGGCTAATCCTTGGTCGACAAATGTCACTCATGTAGCCAACGATAGCGAATCAAAATTTGAGGTGAAAGTGACATCACCAGTAGTGACAGTCAAACTTAGATTTCCTATACCAGATTTTCGGCCACCACACGACATGAATAAAATTCCCTGGTGGAAAAGACATGTTCGGACGGATTTTTTGTCATTGGTTTTAGCAGGAGCGATGTTTCAAACTACGTTTCAGACTAATCAGACTGTGCAGGATTATACAGTCGAGTGTAGAAGTGTAAATATTTTTTATCATGATGACTCTAATGCTGATGCTATACCGATCGCGAAGGCTGGGTATGAAGATAAGCCAATGACGTCAATGCAGGATGTTTTAACTGAATGCAAGTAAGTTATTATTTGCTAATTAACGAAAGGTAATTAAAATTTTCTTGTAAATACACAGGAAATTATCAGTTTTGTAAAACAGTAGTTATAAGAAATCTTGAAACGTAAAACACCCACTAACACCAAACACTTTGTTAAGCGCGTTTTGACAAGAAAGTTGTCGTCTTCAAGTAGGATACAGGTTAGTCGGTATTTTACGTTTTATTTAACAGTGCAAGAAGATAAGAAATCTTGTAATTTCTTGCTTCTTCTAAGAAATAAAGTCAGAAGCAGGGATAAAAGAATGTTTATTATTTAATAAATTGGTTACATTCTGATTAAATCGCCACCCCTAAATTCGATCAAGTCGGGTAGTTGTATATTAGGAATTTTTTTGAATTCTTGTACAGTGCAGCAGTAAATTAATCCTTTCGTCAAAATTGTGATTCTATCTTTAAAAGCTCTGCTTAACCAAGTTATACTACCACAATTGTTTATTCCACAAGGATTGTTAACAATCTTCTTAACATTGTTAACACCAACAAAAGCAATTCCTTCTCCTGATATCGGTTCAATTACAACTTTCCAAAAATACAATTGAATAGGAATTTCATTTAAATAGCCTATACTTTGAGTTGTTCCCGTATAGATGACCAGTTTTTTATTAGCACGAGCTGCATTTGTTCTTAAAACACCTTCAAGGTCTCTCCAGTTTTTTTTATTAAAATCTGGAACTTGCGGAGAAGAATTTACATAATAAAAAGTCATTCTTTTTTCGGCACCACTGTAAAAATCACATTTTGGAGTTAGATGTCCTTTATGAAAATATGAATGATTATAAGCTTCATCCGGTTTGATTGTAAAAAAATCTTTTTTCCAATTTGTAGTATCACAAATCTGGCACGAATAGTCTCTTGGCTCTAACAAATGTCTTGTCCAGTAGGTTGTTAATCTTTGCGAGTCAAAACATAAGTAATTTTTGGTAAAAAAATCAAAGAAGTTATATTAAAACCAAGTTGTATTAAATATGAGCCCTGATTACATATACCAACTTGTTGGGCATTGGATTGAGGAATGTTTCGACATGTAAAGTCTTTAAAACTGTATAGTTTACCCTGTGGTAGTTTAAATTGGTTATTGGAACAAGTTGCAGTAACTGATTGAACATAATTTTGATTTATAATATAATTAGCTCGACCAGAACATAAAAACTGAATTTGTTGCCCATTTGGTAAATGTACATTTCCTCTAGAATTGTCAGGGTGTAAAATGTCGCCATTGATGAAGATAACAGGTTGTCGGCCGTTTAAAGAACTGTCAATGTTGAAGGAACATTGTCCTAAGATGATATCTAAAAAGAAACAATTATTTAGTTTTCATAAAATCAATTTTGAGGCACCAATCCAGGTTTACAAAACGAGCAGCGAAGTAGGAGTTTTATAAAGAATGAAAGTCTAAACTGCTTTTCTAAATAAACAAATTGGAAAAGGAATATTATTTATAGAACCCAAAAAATTGTGATTTAATTATTAGTACATAAATAACGATTAAAATTTGGTTTTTAGGTTTAAATACGTTTTAATTTTGATGTTGATTAGTTGTAGCTTTATAATAAATTTTTCCTTACCTACAATCGTTGCAAAACAACACAAAATAAAAAACCAACAGTACATTTTTACTTCAGCTGTTAAAATGTGAACTTTGTGTGATTTATCTGCTTTATATTGCGCATGATACGATTGGGAAAACCACTTATTTATAAACATTTTGTTTATAAGACGATAAGACTTTAAATAAAAAATTTATTTAGGTTAAATATTAAAATATTCCCTGCGAAAAGACTCAGTCTGGACGAACCATCTCAAGTCCCGCAAGAACCAATTTCGACTTCAATTGTTGGTCTTTTAGAAAATCACAAACCTAATGGCCCTTTTAGTGCCAAAAGAGTGATTCACGAAAGTGACACTCCACATCATAAATACCAATCAGGTATATACAAAAATTTCGTTTTTCCTGGATTGATATCTTACACTTTGTAGATGATTCTAAAGAGTTATTAGTTCCTGGTGATAAAGCGGAAATAAATGAATTTATTAAAACAACAACAGCATCAGCACGAATTCGTATCGATATCTCTTTACCTATAGTGTCACTACAACTAATTTCAAAACGTTTATACGAAACTATATATAACCGAATTAATAATGATTTATTATTATGGGAGCCAAGTGCTCCTAAACCTAAACCTCCAACTCCAGCTTATGATAACATCAATTATGGACCATTTGGAAACATCGATGGTGAAGGACAGGAAATATTTACACTTTGTAAAAGCGGGATTCAATACGGTAAATAAACACGTGTTTTATGCGATATTTTTTATTACACTTGTCTAACACAGATTCGGAAAGTGAAACCGATGATGAAAACGATGAAAATACAAACATTTTTTATTCAACTTATGGTTCTAAAATGAAAATTTCTCAAAAACAAATCGTGAATGAATCAAAAGAAGAAAGTTACCTAACTTTAAATTTACAAATTGCTCGTGGATTACTTTGTATGTGTACTCCAGTAAGAGATGCAACAAATAATCATGTGATTCCAAATCAACAAGGCGAATTTTTGATTAATGTAGAAGATGCAACGATTTTTTTAGTTAATGGATATATGGGTGATATGAATTTAGGTTTTACGTGTTTAGAGTTACATAATGCTCAACTTTATCACTGTGGTAAGTTAGTTTTGTTAGTTACAAGAGTATTTACCGGGTTTTTAAGATATGATTTCAATGCCGAGTCATAGTCCGCCATTGAAGGATATAGGAGCAACTCCTGGAAAACATCTACATCCTACAATTTATAGCTCGGAATCTGGAATGTTGGCAAATAGTAAAAATAGAGGGGGTAATAGGGAAATGGTCACTCTTTGTGTCAAAATTCAAGCTAGTCATGAAACTCACCATGTCAAGGTTTGTATTGTAAATAAGAGGTGCGTTCGGCTTTGCCACTTTAAGTGCACCTTCTCTGTCTTTGTTTGTCTTATTCAGGACAGATAAATCCATCGCATTATTTGAATTCAGGATTTTTTTTAATATAAAGACTGTTTTCATGACATTGTACGCCTTCTCTGCTCCATCTAATAACTGGGTGCACAAAAAGCGTGTGTTATTTTCGATACAATGTCAAAAAGCATCAAGTTTTGGTCACCGGATAGAGATAATGATATATGGACTCAATGAAGTAGATAAGGAAAGAAGCAGTGCATTCGGAGTGGCAAAGCCGAACGCAGGTTTTGTTGTTGGACCTTAGGTCGGTCAATTTTATAGATTTCTTGCCAACTGACTGACTGACTGACTATTTATACCAACACTTATTAAAAAAAATACATATTTGTTGTAGAATGTGTCAATTGGTGCGGGTTTTAATAAAGTCACTCTCCGACACCGTATGTGCAATGAGCCTAATAGTTGGGTGTCCCAATTAACTGATTTTTTTAACGTTACTGATTACCCTATTCCTGGATACCATGCCAAAGAGATTTTAACGGAATTATACCTTCATTTTTGGGATTCTGCAATTGATTACCGGCCGAAATACTTACCATTGCGTTCGGCAATAACATTAGGAAACTTCAGCATTTCGTCACATTTAAGTGCTGAAGTAAATACTTCAACTTTGAGATTTATAGCTGAGGAATGCGGGTTATTTCTCAGTCAGAAAGGCGTTAAGAAAAATTTTTTGCCCTACTGTGGACCAGTGGATCTCAAAAAAGATTATGTGAATGTTATTGATTTGGGATTGTTTGAAATCAGTCTAAAAACTTCAGATAAAGTGGGTTTTTTAGGGAAGGTGTTTTATTTTTTTTTTTTGACGAGTTTTGTTTTAGAAAAATCTTGAGACTCCACATTTTGATTTACGAGCGTCTAATAATATTATACATATACGTACTTGTGCAGATAGTGCACGTGCTTTGACTCAATTAATAAAGTATTTGGCAAATTATGGTGATTTGGTTTCGCCTGAGGATTGTACGTCTAGTGGAAGTGCCTTTTCAAGTCCTCGACATTTACCAGAACAAGAGTTAGTTTCAGTCGAACCACAAGAAATTGCTAATCTTTCTGAAAGTCAACATCAACAAATACACGATCTCATACAGGATGCTTTAGAGGATGTGGATGAAAGTGCTTCAAATCAAGGTAAGAAAAATTTTGGTGCACTTAAATCGCTCAGAAATTGTCGCCCCGTTTTGAAAGGAAAATCAAACTCAAACTAGTAATTTACATTGTTATTATTAAAAAATAAATTTGTTACATTGTTGTTAATACACCACCTGTAAAATAAGTAACTTCTGGGGGTAGTTGTATATTCGGAATATTTCTGAAATTCTGAATAGTACAGCAATAAATTATTCCTTTTTTGTAATCAGACATCTTAGGCAAAAAAGTTCCTCTTAACCAGGTTATCTGGTCACACTTAATTATAACACAAGGACTAGAAACATTATTATTAGTATCATCATTAACACCAACAAAAGCAATTCCTTTTTTTGAAATCGGCTCAATTACAACTTTCCAAAAATACTTTTGAACTGGAATTTGATTCAGGTAGCTCTTGAATTGAGTTGTTCCTGTATATATAGTGAGTTCTTTTTTGTTTCTATTTACATTTGTTCTTATTACACTTTCTAGTCCTTTCCAATTATTTCTGTTAAAATTTGGAATTTGTGGTGAAGTATTTACGTAATAAAACGTCATTCTTCTTTCATGTGCAGTAGGAAAGTCACATCTTGGAGTCAAATGACCTCTATCAAATCCTGATCCTTTATAGACTTGATCTGGATTTATTTGAAAAAAATCTTTTTTGAAATTAGTAGTTTCATCTTTACATTTGTATTCATTTGGTATTATTTTATTACTTGTCCAGTAAGTTGTTAATTCTTGAGGGTTAAAACATAGAGTAATTCTTGATAAAAATTTTGTTATTATATTAAAACCAAGTTGAATTTTTTGTCCATTTTCGTTACATTTACCAATCTCTTGTGAGTCAGATTGAGGAATATTTTGACAAGTAAAACTTTCAAAATTGTATGTGTTGTCGTTTAATACAAATTCGTTATTATAACAAGTTAGTGTAACTAACTGACCAAAAGAAGAGAAGGAAGTCTTAACATTGTTATTTTTACCAGAACACAAAAGTTTAATTTCTTCACAGTTTTGTAAATATATTTTTCCATCGGCATCGGGATATAAAATGTCATCATTTTTTAGAACAATAGGTTGTTTACTGACCAAAGCATCATTTAGCGTTATCAAGCATTGCCCCACAGTATTATCTGAAAAAGAAAAAAAATTGAAAGGGAACTAGTTTAGAATAGCTTTGAACTTATAGAAAAAAAAACGATTTTCTAGTTATCAGAAATAAATTGAATCAAAGTTGACTAACGTTACGTCATTATTTCTACTAATTATGTAAAGTAAGTTATAGAAAAAAATGCTTATAATATGTAAATGAACTTATATATATTGTCTTGAATTAAGATCTTGTTCTAAAAGCCTCTTTTATGTACGTTTTACTTTATTAATTAATATAAAAGTAACTATTTTGGTTTTAAGAACTGAAAAATGTGCTTTACGAATTTGAGAGAATTTTCTGCACTGTGCGGTAAAATGGTCTAGTATAAAATAGAGTTAAATAGTTATTTAGTACGTAGTTGGTATTCTACAAATCTCAAGTCAATAAAGCACTTTTCACTACAAGATTAATATTTTAAACAGCATTCGAGTCATAAAATACTTCTTAACAGCACTGTGCTGTAAATAACCATTTCCTTACCTTTTGTTAACACATAATATACTTCTTTTACATAAACCACTATTATAATAATAACAGTAAACCAAAGAAACCATCCCATCTTTATTATTTCAACTGCTAAGCTTTGTCTGAGTCATTTCATTTATATTTTACTTGGAAAAACAATTATTCATAAATTTACTCAACACGATAAGATTTTTTTATTTAATTTCAACATAAATTTTAATAAATTTTGAATGTTAAATGTGATGAAAACTTTATCATCTTAACGTTATTTATTTCCCAAGAAACATCACTAAAAAAAATTGCTGAATTTCTTTAGCGTGTCAAATAAATCGAAAAATGTACCCAATTACACTAAACACTATTTTGCACACAACGCGTGTTTCAGTAACGATGTTAACACTCTCAAGTCTCCAGTGAAACTTAAGACTCAGCTTTAAGTCTGAGAATGGTAACATTGTTACTGAAACGCGCGTCGTAATTGGTGTGATTGGGTACATTTTTCGATTAATCGCCAAATATTGTACAAATACTTTTTTTTTATTATGTTAGACTCGTATTTTACAGAAACGTTTTGTCCTGCTTCCTTTTAAACTGTTTGACCACCGGTGACGTCACTAAGTCAAAAAATAGCATCTACGAAACCGCCGATTTGGTTACAAAAAAAAAAAAACAAACTGAAATGCTTTTTATTTTTTTTTTACTTTATAGTGGATATCAAGGAAGATAAGTATATTTAACAATTTTGGGACTACTGATGACGTCACAAGACACCAAATTTTGCTGATCTAATGTTACTATAAGAACAATCAGGTTTTTTATGCTATTTTTTTTTAGATATTATTAGAAGAAAATTATAATAAAACTATCAATGGTTTAGAATGTGCGATTTTGTCTAAAGTGTTAATCGAATGTTTGTTTTTTTTTCTAATAACGAAATTGTTGTAAAAAACTTGTTTATTTGTTTTTTCCACATAATGAAACAATAAAAGTTTCGAAACAATTGTGGTGACTCCTGTTGTAGGCTAAGGAAAAACCAGATATTTAATTATTCAAAATATAACAAAAGAATTGTAAACATAACTTTTTAAAAAAATAAAAAATGATTTTTATCATTGCTGATATAATTTCTTGATAATTTAAATAGTAGTTATTTTTACGAATTGTACAAATGTCAAATTTGGATAAAATTGCTTAAATTTTTTTGTATATTTTGATTGAACAGAAAGGGTTGTTTTGGTGGTGCGGATAAAACTTGATTCAGTCTGTATTCTGTCTATATTTCAGTGTTTTTATCTTTCATCTTTTAATTTTTGATCCTAAATATTTTTTTTAGCAAAATCAGATTTGTATACTTACAACGGCACAAAAATGTTCTATTTTCCCGACGAGAAAAATCCGAGTCAAGACTCGGGAAAGCCTCTACCTCAAGTAACAACCGAGCTTGGTCAAGTTCCCTTCCAGCCGAAACTTGTCGAATCAGACGACGAGTTTTGTTTTATCGACGAAGAGCCAGGCTATAAAATTTTTCCGAAAAATGGAATTCCTGAAATTAAATGGCTGACTGAAGATCCTGTTCGTATAGTAGATAATCATTTTGCTGTACCGAGTGAAAAATGTGATCCGCTTAAAACACCCAAAAATTTTCCAACGCCTACACGGAAATACACTCTATGTGAAATGAGTATTGTTTGGCACATGTATGGCGGAAATGATTTCGGACCACTCGATAAAGAAAAAAAGAAAACTGTTAATTTTTCTGATATGAAACTCAAGGATAGTGTTACTTTTTCGAGTTTACAAAAAGATAAAGTTGTGATTGAAAGTGAGAAAATTAGAAAAAAGTCGTGGTTGAGTAAAGGAGGACCGAATCGAGATCATAATATTTTGATGGAGTTGCAGTTGAATAAGATAAGATTTCAACATGAAGTGTATCCAGAGTCGTCGTCAAAAGCGTCCAGACAAGTTTTGATTGTGGCAGAAATTGAAATGAGGGATCGGTTGAAAAGTAGTCAAATGAACAAGTTTTTGTATCAGTATATCAGTCAAGTTAGGCCGAAACAATCAAATGCCAATATGGTAAGTGCAATTTTACATATATGTTTACATAAGGGCACTGTGCGCTCTTTACTCTTACGGAAATATACCCCACTTGAAGAGCAAACTCGGGTTAACGCTACTGACTGTCTTTTTAACAAACACGTGGCAGAATGTGGCTCAGAACCGTATTATTTTATTTAACAATTTTATCAGTTTTTTTGTGTTAGGTTTTTGTCTGTTTTTAGTGAGTTTTTGTCCGGTTTGTAGCATTTAACAGTTTTAGACAATTTTCAAGGGGTAAACGTCTATAGTGTAAGCAAAAAAAATATTTGGGTAGGTGCTGTAAAACACTCTTTTGTTTTTGTTTTATTACTATCCTTTTTTTTAACACACTTGTCTTTTTTTTAGCTTGTCATCAAGACTCTTCACATTAGACCCGACCCTCAATTACGTAGTCAAGAGTGCTGTTTGAAAGTTTCAGTTTTGCCGCTTCGTTTTAATATTGATCAGGATGCTTTGCAATTTTTAATTTCATATTTTAGTGATTTAGGGAGTGATAGTAAAGATGGTACGTTTGTGTTTTGTTTTGATAATGTTATCACAATTTTTTTAAGATGATTTGCAAGTCAACTCTAAACATAATACTCCAGTTCATCAGCCACCTGTAATGACTGTAGGTGAAGATAGTGAAGAACGTTTAAAAGAAGAAGCAAAGAAAATTGTAGATGAAAATCTGTTGATTTTATTAGAAGAGAATAAAAATGAAGAAAAACCAACGGAAGAGTCACAATTTTCAACAAGTAGCACTTCTGAAGATAGTCCTATCTATTTTAGGTAATCTTGAATGAATCAAAAAATATATAAGTACTCTTTTGGCCTTCGGTGGCTACTCTAAGTTAACAATTGACAAGTAGATTGATGAATTTATCAAAGACATACAAAATAATTGATTTTCAATTTTCTAATAACATTCAAAATTGTTTTTAAAGTCGTTGTTTAACTGTATTTTGATTATCTTGTATCCACTCGTGCTTCGCACTCTTCAAATAACAAGTTTCCCTGATTGTAGGAAAGTAATTTTTTCACCAGACGTGCCTATACGACTTGATTATCACGGCAAACATTTTGATTTGCGAACTCATGGTCCACTTCAAGGTCTTTTGATGGGTTTAGCTCAATTAAATTGTTCGGAACTTAGGTTAAAAAGAATTTCGCACAGACATGGCATACTAGGATTTGAGAAATTAATGATGTTTCTTATAAAAGAGTGGATTAATGATATCAAAAAGAATCAAATTCCGAGTCTTTTAGTTGGAGTTGGTCCGATGTATTCTTTTGTGCAGCTATGTAAGTGCCTTATTGATCTAACATAACTTCACTTAAAAAAAAAATTGTTTTAGTTCAGGGAATTCGAGATCTGTTTTGCTTGCCATTTGAGCAATATAAAAAAGATGGCCGCTTCTTTAGAGGCCTTCATCGCGGTGCTAATAGTTTTACGACTTCGACAGCAATGGCGGCTTTGGAACTTACAACGAGGCTTATACAATTAATTCAAGTGAGTCTGAAAAATATTTTTTATATTGTTTATATTTTTGATTGTAGATAACAGCAGAAACGGCGTTTGATATGCTAACACCAGGTCCTAGTGTTAAAATAAATCCTAAGACAAAAGTTCGGCGAAAACGGTACAGCCAACCTAAGGATATTAGAGAAGGAGTGACTAATGCATATAAATTAGTTAAAGAAGTAATTCTGTTTGTTTTTAGTGGAATTTTTTGTTATTTTTTGCTTTTTAGGGAATTGAGGAAACTGCTGATAATATTTTGCAAGTGGCTTCGCATGAGCACGAACAGAAAGGATATAGCGGTGCTGTGGGTGGAGTAATTCGTCAAATACCTCCCACTATAATTAAACCAATTATTATTGCATCTGAAGCAACCAATAACGTTTTGGGTGGAATGCGTTGCCAATTGGTTCCTGATGCAAGAAAAGAAGCCAATGAAAAATGGAGAAACGAAGATTCTTACGATTCGTACGAGTGATAACAAAAGACTGTCGTTTGTGATTTTTAAATTAACAATATATTTCGATAGTTACGATTTGTTTTTGAGTGATTAGAATTTTTTTTACGTAGGCTTTTAATCAAATATTCAGTGTCCATGTAACGCCATTTTGGTATGAGATTACCTGAGATGAATACTGAATGAATAAAAAAGGACAATATTAAATATTTTCGTAAGCTGAGCCATACAAAATTCCGATGATTGTTCTCACGTGATATTTTAATAATCAAGTACTAATGCTGTTTTTTTTGTACTGGTTATTTATTTGTATGTTGTGTGGTGTGCTCATACAGATTTTTGTACATTGATGTGAAAATGAGATGAAATGGATCGAGAATTACCACTATGTGATAGGAAGATTGTAGAATTAAATAATTTTTCATGTATTGCAATATGAATAAATTTTTATACTTCTGAGAGGGTCTCTATTTAATCCCAAAATTAGCGCCAATGACAGTTTTTAAATTACTCATGGCTTACTACAACTGCCAGACGAGTTTTTCTCAAAACAATTTCAGTTTCTTTTTTTACAGATTTCTGTTTTAAAAAACGTTTTATATTGTCAGGAATGGCGATTTAATTGATGAGTCAGTACACAGAAAATTTGTTTAACATTTGATTGTGTTAATTTCTATGTTGAAATAGAACGCATTAAGGTAGTTTCAGATCATTGACAACGATATTGTCATAAAAAATGTAAAACATACAATGGGCGACTAAATGATAAACAAAATATGAGTGTCTTATACTTAAAATTTAGAGTAGAAACCAGTGAGTTCTTCTTCAGTGGTGAAAACGCCACATTTAAAATTACTTGTAACACAGATTAGACATACAATAATAACAAATCTAGATTTTGCTATTTTGGTTTTTGCAATTTTTTATTAGGTCATTATGATTGTTGATTTGAAAAACGTCTAATAAAATATAGTCTCACGTTATTTATCCATTATTTTTTTAAAATATTTACATTTTTATTTATATAGTCGACTACGCTAAGTCCACCATTTTATTTTATTTATTTATTTATTTTTTTAAATATTTATTACAAGTCGTATTAATTATCTTGTCAACAGGTAAGTGTACATTTTCGTGCGATTATGTAATTTTTTTGCATTATTATTACATAATTGCATTTAGTCTTCCATAATGAATCCGCCATTTTGAATTTTTTTAGTTTTTACCTCAAAATCTTAATAATAATAATAATAATAATGTTTATTGGTGTTATAGTACAAAGTACTTTACACACGTCAAAATAAAAAAATACAGAAAGAATTACGTACAACATAATGAATGTTTAATCTTACCTACAGATATATACAATTAAAATAAATATAAAGAATAACTAGAAGAAAGCAAGAAGTAACTCCTTGTTTTAATTCTCCATATCACTAAAATCATGTCGTAAGTATTCTTCTATAGTGAAAAAAGCTTTTTTTAATTAATAACTTTTCACAACATTTAAAAATACAGACCCACCTTTTTTACGAACATTGGCGGAAGTACATTATAAAATTTGACACAATAGTAATTAAATCCACATCTGGACTTACTTAAACGAAAATAACTTATTTCATAATTATGACTTCGTGTTGGATATTCATGATATGATTGTAGAGTGTTGAAGGAATCAATATTTCTAATAAAGTAATCAAGACATTTATAAATATATAAACAAGGAAAAGGTAAGATGTTTAGGAGTTGAAACCATTTTCTGCAATCTTCACGATATCCTAAACAAGCTATAATTCTGACCGCTCTTCTTTGGAGTCGAAATAAGCGATTTACTCCACCAACATGACCCCATAATAGAATACAATATTCAAGGTGTGCATGTACAAGAGTAAAATAAGAAGTTCTTAACAACTCGTGAGAGAGAGAATTACTTAATATACGTAATAAACAGATATTTTTACTTATTTTATTTGCTATTTAGTCAATGTGAAATGTCCATGATAGTGTGTTATCAACATACACCCCAAGAAATTTTGTCGAGTTTTTGATGTCATTATCATCAACTATTTGCTTTAAAGTGAAACAGATTTCTATAGTTTCATCTTTATTTAGGTGTAATTTGTTGTTATGCAACCAATTTTCAATAGACTTAAGATATAAAGAAATATTGTCATCGAGGATTTGGATCGAGGATCCAGACAGTCCTACGGTAGTGTCGTCCGCGTACTGAATAATATCCGCATCAAGAGTATAACCGGATAGATCATTTACATAAAATTTAAAAATAATGGTCCTAATATAGACCCTTGGGGCACACCGTATTGTACTGGTAATTCTTTAGATAATTCGTCATTTATACGAGTGACTTGAGAACGATCACTAAGGTACGATAAGAGAAGGTCAGTACTACCAGCATCAAAACCGTAACATTTAATCTTTTTAATAAGTATTTCATGAGAAATAGTGTATCAAAAGCTTTACTGAGATCTAAGAATAAGGTTTTGTAATACCGCTTGTTTTCAAACGCATTATTAATGTTATTAACAAGTTTAAGGATAACATGAAACGTGGAAAACCCTTTTCTAAAACCAAATTGACAATTTACAAGTAAACTATTAGATTCGAAAAATTTTGAGATTTGAGCAGTTAAGAGCTTCTCAAAGATTTTTGATATGATAGGCAACAAAGAAATTGGTCTATAGTTGTCACTATTCTCAGGATCACCTTTTTTATAAACAGGGATTACTAGAGCTTTTTTTAAACAAGTTGGAAATATGCTTTTATTAATGCATTCATGAGTCTTGTGAGCGGAGTAATTATCAGGTTTTGAATTGATTTGATGACATCCAGGTTTAACTCGTATATATCTCTACTTTTAGAATTTGATAAACTGTTTATACAATTTCGTACATCATTTAACGAAACTTCTTTGAAGGAAAAAACATAATTATTTTTCGTGATCTGAGGTGTGGTCATAAAACTTAAAGGATCACAATTTTGTGGTTTAATAAATTCCACTAAATTCTGCACACTATTAGTAAAAGATTCATTCAATTGATCAGGAGATGAAGAGGGGACTGTTGGGTGTTTTTTTGGTTTATTAGAATTAATTAATTTCCACATGGCACTAGGATAATTTTTGTGTTTTCTCAAAAATTTGTCATTAGCACTGATTTTAGCTTTTTTTATATGAAAATGGTATTTACTTTTAAACTCGTTTAATAATGTTTTATTTTCAGTTGTTTTATTTGAATCAGAACTCTTTTAAAAAATGTAATGTGTTACGCATTTTCCTTAAATCATTATTAAACCAAGTTGTATTATGAGAAATAATTTTATTACTCGTGCCCTTCTTAAGAAAATCTTAAATAAAATCTCCAAAAGACTCGAGTATTTATTTTGCTGCAACTTTGTCTAATACATTTTCCATTTCCAATGTTTATTTCTATTTTATTAACCTTTTTGTTAAATCATTATACTTTTTTTCTAGTTCGAGAACATCTTGTTTTAAATTTCTCTAAGATTTTTTCTGTATCCCTCTTTTATTTTATTAGTCGTCCTTTTTTGCTTTTTTATTTTTTAATTTGTCTCTCAAGTTCTTTTGAGTAGAAGAAAAATAAAATAATATTTTTTGTTTTAGATCTGCTTTTGTTTTCTTTTTCTTCTAAACAAGATTTGTTTTTATACAATCTTTCTTTGATATTTTCTTTTTATAAACGTGTTTTCTTTCTTTTAGTTTTTTTTTGAGCTTTTAGTTTGACTTATTTTATTTCTATCTCATTATTCTTTTTTAGATGTTTTACTTCTTTTTTTTTTTCATTTCGAAAACGTTTTATTGACAATATCTTGTAAACTTTCAAATTTCTGTAAAATTTTCACAATTTTTTCTGAAGTTTCTTTTAATCTTTTTTTAGTCGTGATTGTTTTTTTTTAATTTGTTTTTCATGTTCATCCGTAATTTTCTTTTAGATCTATTTTTGTTTTCTTTTTTTTTCTTAAACTTCCTTATTCTTTTATTTTAATGGTTGATTTTAAAGTTTATTCAGAATATTTGTTTGTTTTTCTAGAATTCTTTGTCTTTTTTCTCCTAAACGTAGATTTTCTGTTTCAGTTATCACTTTTTTATCTCCTAATTTGACTTTTTTTTTCTGTTCGCTGTGAGCACAGGTATGGTATTCGGGAGGCTATTATAGTCGATACTGTATGTAAACACACGCGGAAATATTTATTTTGTTTTAATTTTAATAAATTAAATAAAAATGAGACACCAGAATTGTTGTGTTGTTAATTGTACAAATACTAGCAGAAAAAATAAATGCAAATTTTATAAATTTCCGACCGCTGAATGGAAAATAAGTCAACGGAATCGGTGGATAGCTGCAGTTAAAAGGCTAAAGTAAGTAGTACCATAATCTTATTGTTATCAAAAATAATAATTCAGAGTATTGTAAATCTTTAAAATTTAGTTAAAATGTAATTTTGTAGCGTTGATGGATCACCGTCACTGCGGATTTTTTTTAGAATTGTACAGATAAGACAGGCAAGACATGTCCGGAATGTCATTTAAGGGTCACCTTTCTTCGATTTTAAGTTTAGAAGTTGAAATTATTTTTTTTTGTTTTTAATTTTTTTTCATGTTTCTTTATAAATGAAGTAATTTTTTTTTAAGTAATAGGTATGGGACCTCATAAGATACCCGTATAAAAAAACCGCATCATTTTAGCTTCATTTAAAAATTTTCAAAATTTTTGGTAACTTTAAAGGCGGTTGGGGGCAGTAGGGGGAGTGGTACAGAGCAACTGATATTTTACTTCTTTATTGTTCGTTTATGTGTATAAGATACAAAAAAAAATTAAAAATCTGAGAAATTTTTTGACCTCATCCATCTCAAGATCCCTATTAGAGATCGGGGGGAGGGACGATATCTTTTTTATTTATGATCTTAAAAATCTGAAATTCTGGGGTTACAAAATATAGATTTTTTAAACATTCCTGACTCTATCAGAATTTTTATACGGTATCTAGTTACCGAGATCTATAGACGTTTATTGGGGAATCTGGGGAGCCCAAACGGCATTGCGCATGCGCAAAATTTTTGTAAAATATTAAAGTCAGGATATGTCCGGGATTTCTTTTGAGGGTGTGCGTTCTTCCATTTTAATTTTAGAGATAAAAAATTTTTTTTGAATTTTAAGAATGTAAAGTTTACCACATTTAACCCTTTTTTGAGGGGGTAGAAGTAAATTTGAAGAAATGAAATTGTCAAATTCGTATTCTCCAGATCAAAATACGTCGGGACTGTCAAACTTACCAGCCTGAAGTTCGGTCTAGTACCCATTTTTCATCTCTAGTTATTGACATACATATAAAAACATACTCTGACAGCCTCCCGTAGTTCATATTTTGTCTGGCGCTGGAGCTGGAGTCACGCTCGGTGCGAATATCATAATCTTTTTTTAATTTTCTAAAACTTTTACTTTATATTTTTTCCTCGCAAGTTGTCGTTTTTCAAGTTATTTTGTAGCTTTTTTTAATCCTTTTTTAGGCAGATTGTTTGTTTTTTGTCTTCAAATTTAGTGTTTTTTAAGTTTATCTAAAGTGCTTTTTGTACTTCTAGAGACCTACCATTGTTTCCTTTTTTCCTTAAACAATTTTTTTTTTAATTGTCGATTTTCAAGTTTTTTAACAACTATTCTCTTGTTCTTTATTGAATCCTATTGTCCTTTTTTTTCAAAGGATACTTTTCGTCTTTTTGTTCGAGTTTCTTAGAAACAAATTGGTTTCTGTATTACTTTTGTCTTTGAGTTGTTATTTTTTTTTTTTGAGCTCCTGGTTTGACACATTTTATTTCTCTCTTTTTTTAGATATTCAAGGTATATTACTTCTTTTTTATTATTTCGAAAACGATTTTATTGATATTGTTTTGTAAACTATCAAATTTCTCTAAAATTTTCCCTGTTAGTCTTTATTTTGCTCTAGTAATCGTTTTTAAAATTTTGTTAAATCTTCTTTTATTTTTTTTGTATATTTTTTTTATTTTTTAATTTAGTTTTCAAGTTCTTCCAGAATACTCTTTTGTTTTAAATCTGTTTTTGTTTTTTTTTGCCTCGTAAACAAGATTTGTTTTTTCTTTCAATCGTAATTTTCGTTGTTTTTTTTTTCTTTCAATTGTTGATTTTAAAGTTTGTTTAGAATATTTGTTTGTTTTTCTAGAATGCTTTGTTCTTTTTATTCTAAACGTAGCTTTTCTGTTTCAGTTGTCATTCTTTGTGCTCTCAATTTGACTTATTTTTATAATTTTATATCATTATCTTTTTTTAATATCCTAGGACTGCTTCTTTTTTGTTTCTCCAGTCGCAATTTTTTCAAGTTTTTTTTAAGTTTTTTCCATACTACTAAGTTTTTATTTATTTGCCGTTGTCTGTCTCTTTTCAACAGATTGTTGTATATGTTGCTGTGTCATATAGATTATGTGTTGAACAGAAACAGACAAGGGTATTAAATTAAAAAATGGAGTATAATTAGATTTTTTTTCTAGTTTGTGGTTTTTATAGTGTTTTTTTTTGTTCTTCTAGAGGTCTAACTTTGTTCTCTTTTTTTCTTTAAACAAAATGTCTTTTTTTTTAATTGTAGTTTTGCTTGTTGTCATTTTTCATTCAATCGTGGATTTTCAAATCTTTTTCAGGAATATTTTCTTGTTTTTCTTTGAATCCTTCTTTGATCTTGTAGCTGTCCTCTTTCAGTCGTTATTTTGCGAGCTTTTCTAAAACGCTCTATTACTTTTTCTTTTTTTTTTTCAAAGGCTATTTTTTGTGTTTTTTTTTTTGTTTGAGTTTCTGAATAGCTAGAACAACGATTTCTGTTTTACTTTTGTCTGACTCTTTATCGTAGGAGCCAATGACGTAAATTATTGGTTTTTCATACAACTTTTTTCAATCCCACTCCTGATACTAGTGGATTATAACTGGTTTCCAATTCTTCGAAGCCTGCTAAATTTCAAATTGTTTTTTGTTTCTTTTCAACGAAGTTTCTAAACGTCAAACAATTGTCATAGTGACAGTATCCAAGACAACTTGATTGTCAGTAAAAATCCAAAAATGGAGTCTGACATCGACTTCTTTCCTTCATATCTCGATTACAACTTCGGCGATGGCGAGGGCGAAGGTGAAGAAGTGGAGGAAGAGGAGATTAAATACCACTACATCGAAACATTGGACGCTTCTCGAGAGCTATTACCACCGGTCGACTTGACTCTAAAAGACCTCACCCACATTGCAAACGAATTGGGCTTGATAAAACTTTGTTGGCCCGAAATCGAACATCCGGAATTCGAGAATAGAGTGAACTTCCCGGAAAGCTACTTAAGCAATTCCAACAAAGAGAAGTTACTTCTGCTCTACACCGAAAATTTCAGAAGGCAGTTCGGCTACAAGTATCCTCACCGAAAGCAATTATTTTTAGCCAGCAATAACGAGTGCGGAATGCAGGTAAGCAGAAAGCTGCTGAGCTTCCCTCAAGGGTGGATAGATGGGGCGCGATGTGATTTTTTCCAGAAAATGGTCTGCACTACGATTCGACCCACGACGCTTCCGTATCCGGAAATTGAAACTTGGAAGGACTGCGCTAAATTCGTGGGAAATTCGCTGAGGTTTGAGCCGTTTGAGATTCCCACACTTATTGTAAGTACGAGGCGAGAGTCGAGTTAGTTAAATCGAAATTTCTATAATAATAATATTTATTTGTGTTTGTACATTACAATGTTTATATATAAAAACATATAAAAGGAGAAAAAAAAAATAATTAAAGAAAACATTAGACTCTTCTTTAAAAGAAATGATTGAATACAAGTTTTAAACTTGGTAAGGGGTAGATTCCCTATTGTAATTGAGAGTTCATTAATAAAATTTGGACCCCAAAAGGAGATGCTGAAACGACTTTTTTTTAATCTATGAAAGTTAATATGAATATTCTCTTGGTCTCTTAAGTTGAGAATATGGAGTTCATAGCTCTTCTCTGCATTTTAAATAATCGTTCTGAAGCAAAAGAATGTCTCCAAACTAAAACTAATGGTTTTAGGGCTAGTGGTGATTAGAAAATTTATATTATAGTCACCAGTAATAATTAAAAAACGGGAAGAATTGCATATTATGCTACAAAGTTGATCCATAACTGAGATAAATGTAGAAAAATCTCCATCAGGAAGTTTATATATAACAACAATTAATGTGTTAAGCTCGATAGATTCAATTGCATATATTTCAACGATTTTTTCAACTGATAAGTACACAATGTCTTTTCTTTCAAAGAAGAGTTTAAACAAATTCAGATGAACATAGATATAAATATAGATATAAACTGGTCCTGGTGACGTAAATAAATCAGTGCTTGGTGTTTTATCCATTTCGCTTTATTTTTGTCGACAAACTCGTGTCTTGCTGAAAATCCTAGTCCATTTACCGGTCATAAATCTAGGATAGAGGGCGTCGTTCGATTCAAACAATGGTAATCAGATACGTATCGATAGAGAGCCGCGGGGTTAATTCAAATTAATACATCATTAGTTACATTGACCGCAACAACATCCACATCGTTGAAAAGACATATTTCATGGAGTATACCTATGATAGCTAAACGAGAATAAATCGTTTTCAAACTCGCCCACTTGTCAAGCCGTGATATTCGGTAACGGATCCATTGAATTTATTGCAGGTCAGGATAATTGAGTCAAAGTGGGCGAATTTTTGTACATGGAAGATGCGCGCTTTTTATCGATTATACAAATTCAATCAACGAAGTAAAAGTTCAAGCGGAAAATGGTACTACAAATGATGAAAATCTGTAAAAAAAAGATTATTAATCTTATTTTTTGTACACGCTCTTAAAATCAATTATTTTACGGTCTATTTTGAGTCCGTAAAATGAGTCTTTTTCGGACTGAATCCCAAAAAGTTGCCATGGCAACTTTTGAGGATCACTTATTGGGTAATAAAGCATAATCGCTGAATATAAGAATTAAGAAACTTTATTAAATGTCCAATAGTTACATCAAAATTAGGTTTGCAAGGTATGTACATTAATAACAAAAAAATTAGTTATAATATTTAATAGATACTTATTCCGCAAAATGAAAATGAAATGAACAATTTTGCGCACCTTCAAAGCAGTTACCTCCAAACAAAATACCCGAGCTTGAGGGTGTCGTGTTAATTTCTTTTAACGTTGCAGCTTCGGTAGTAACAGATATTTTGTTACTCGATAATGATTTATTGGTTTCTTTCTCTCCTATTAACTTTCTGCACATCTTTTTCTTCTTCTCAATTGATTCTTCTATATATGACTCTGCTGTTGATGATGACCTGGAGTTAGTAATTATTTAGAATAAAAAAACAATGATTTTGTAAACACTTACCTCCATTCTCCTAGCCGTTTTAACAAAGTTAAATCAACGTCAGCATCTGCCGCCAGAGTCACATAACTTCTTCGAAAACAATGTCTTGTATATTCTGTCGAGTTTCGTGGTTTAAAAAATTCAGCAACAATAGAGGATTCAAATAGGAAATCCAAAACAATGGATTTCTACACGTTGTGCCGTACATTTTCCATTACGATAAAAACTAAAAAAGTAGTCGAGCTCAATTTTTGCTGGCCGTAATCGAACATATTTCTGGTATACTTTTAGAGGATTAACATCTTCGTCTTCAGCTACCACTGGAAAGACTTTTTTGATGTTGGTCTTCGAATCGGATTGTTATAAGAAGACATTCTGCGTCTTGTTGTACAATATCTTGTATTTTTAGTGAATGTAGCTCTTCGCGTCTACAAGCATCACACACGCCAATGAGCAGAGCAACCTATGAAATTAAATAAGAAACAGATGCATGTCATTAAAGTATTATTCTAAACTAACTTTTAATAATAAACACTTCTCATCATCTCCATTTATCAAAAATGAGTTGATTCCTTGACGCGTCAAAACTTTTGACTTTGTAGGTTCGTAGCCTACTAAATTTCTTTTTTAAAAAGCTACGATTCTGGTGAACTTGATTATTTCAATATTTTCTTTAACCGACAAAACAGCTTTTATCATCGAATATTTTGACCAGAGTGTAGATGGTTTTACTTGTTGAGACTGTAATAGGAAAATATAAAAATAATTTACAATAGTATATTAAGTATGGAGAACGGTAAGGAATGTTTACCGTTCGAAGACAATTGTTTGTCTGAGAACGGTAATCCTTAACGTTCGACATGCTTACAACGTTTTTTGCGCGATTGGAGTTTCTAGAATAATAATAATAATAATTTATATCAATACATTTGTGATAATCGGGAAGATTGAAACTGAAAACTTTGGGTGGCTGTTCCATGGTTGCTATGGTTTTGTTCCAAACAAGAAAATTGTCTTTTTGATACAATCATTCCTACACAGTTCTGTTTTGTGGTTCCGTTTTCGAAGCAAATATGAGCGATAGTGATGATCTACCGGATGATTTAGAAGACGCTTGGCAAGAAGGATGTTCGGCAATAATTCCAGAAAAATCTAAAGCCCGATATGAACAGACATACAAGTTGTTTAAGGAATGGCGTGAAGCAAAGAAGATTTCTGTAAATGAAAAGAGCTTGTTAGCGTATTTTGTGGTGAGAAGTGGACACTTGAAAGCCCCAGGCAGTTTATGAGCGGAGTATTCTATGCTGAAGAGTACAATTTTTCTCCATGATGCTATCGATATTTCTAAGTTTGCTACATTAATTGCTTATCTTAAGAGAAAAAATATTGGATATCGGCCTAAGAAGGCTAAAATTTTTACCAAAGAAGACATGGAAAAGTTCTTGAATGAAGCACCAGACGAACAATTTTTAATTCAAAAGATAGGTATGTTGTAGATGATGAGGTGGTACATCTGAGTTCTAAGAAAACAATATATTTGCAGGTAGCAATGATATTGGGAGTATCGGGCGCTTGTAGACGAGAGGAGTTGTACAATATTAAAATGAGTGACATAGAAGAATATGAAGAAATATTTATAGTCAATAATCCAAATACAAAAACGAATATTCAGCGAACGTTCACAGTTATTAATAAAGAAAATGAAGCAGTTCATTATTTGGAAATACTTCGAAAATACATAAGAATTCGACCAAGCAACCCAACGTCAGATCATTTATTTCTGAACTATTGAAATGGCAAATGCACTAGACATATCACAGGAAAAGGCACAATTGGAGGCTGGCCGTCAAAAATTGCAAAGTATTTAAAGTTGCAAGCCCCTGAAGGTTTTACTGGACACTTGTTTCGACGCACATCGGCTACACTTTTGGCGAATAACGGAGTTGATGTGTTGGGACTAAAAAGACATGGTGGGTGGCGTTTATCAACGGTGGCCGAAAGTTACGTGGAAGATTCCCTCCAAAACAAAATTGAATTTGCTCATAAAATTTTACACAGCGATGTTGGTGGACTATTACAACAACCTGGGACTTCTACGTCGGAAAGTTTGTCTATTAACACTAGAAACTCAAATGCGAGTGGTATTACTATCGTGTGTTTTTTTAAAAAAAACTCTAGAGTGCTTTGAAACTAAAAAACAATTGTTTTGTATGTCTGTGATTAATCGTTTACACACTTGTCAAACTGACAGATCTCATAACCTTACTTTTCGACAATTAGAACAAAAATACATTTTTATAAATATATTCATTTATTACGTACAAAAACTGTTGATAGCTGCCCAAACACCTACTTTTTGTGAATGGAGAGGTTCTTCTACAATTTCATAAGGATGTTCTGTTGCCCAAATTCTCATGTTTTGTGAATTCATGTAGCCGGACAGGTAAAACCACGCTTCATTCGTAAAGGAAGTTTTTTGAAGGAGTTCATTATTATTTGCAATGTTATTTAAAAACCACTGACAATACTGCAATCTTCTAGGAAAATCTACGGGTCGTAACTCTTGAACGGCTTGGAGACGATAAAGGTACAGTGGCGAGCAAAACTTTTCGGGCAGACTTCAAATTTGAGTGATCTAAAATGTTGTCGTGGCTGAAAAGTCGCCACTAGATAATTATCGATTAATTGACTAATACTACCAATAGCAGAGATCATATTTTTAAATGAATTCTTCAATACTTTTTTTTTAAATTACGAAACTAAAATCCAACATAGTATTATTAAAGAAACTGCACGTGGAGAGTGAGAAGGGTTATAAAAAAACCATAAAACTAAAGACCTCGTCTAAATTGACCAAGACAAAGAGCAGGAGAATTTAGACGAGCTCGATAGAAAAAGCTAGCATATACAAATGACCTAATTAGCGCGTAGTTGGACCAATCATGTGCGAGAGCGAAAAATCATATCCATCTATGGAAATTTGGCATGGCACGTGCAGAACTTAAAGTGGGGTGAGAGATTATAAATAATCTCTCATCGCCCCTTGAAAGGACAGAATATTCAGATCAGTCTGAAAAGTAAAAAAAAAAATCCGAATCAACGTGCCCCAAAAGTTTCCAAACAGCCCAGAAGGAAGACTTCAAAGTTCCTGGCAAATCTGTAAGTGTTTAATTTTGAAGGAACTCGTTCATTATGTCTTTTTATACGCTAATCGTCATTCTGCTATATGATGCAAACAATCAGTTAAATTAATTTAATTTCTGTGTTAATGTGATAAATTATTTAAAACAAGGGGCCCAGAGTATTGTTTCGCTTGTCGGTGTATAAATTACAGGTTCATTAGTAAAGACGTATTAGATTAAAGATTTAGTAGAAATCATGAATAAGGTTGCACTATTTATATATCAAACTGCTGTCGGACATTGGGTTGCGAATAAATTGTTGCTAGTAAATTATAAATTTGAGTTAATGTAGAAATTCCCAATACATAATAAAAGTAATTAAATAAGATTTGAAATACTTGCGAGCCGTTCTAGCTGAGCTTTATTTTTGTGTGGTTCCAATTAGAGAAAGAAATAAAAGTCTGATATGGTCCATTTTCGATAATTTGATGAATGAGTTCAACGCACTCTCCTCCTCGAGAAAGAACTTTAATGTTAGTGTTTTTTTTTATAAATCCGAGAGAGAGAACAAATATGTGAGTATTGTAATTTGAATTTCCTTAACTTTTATATTGTTCTCTTATTTCGTTTATAATGTATCTATGTAATGCAACTTCAGATCGTTCATGAATTGTTATTTAGCTAAAGAATCCACTAAAGTCTCACTGACTTAGCTTTTATTTAATTGTTTAGAAAACTGAGATGAAATTAACTGTTGCAACAGATTGTCAATTATGTATTTAATGTTTTATTACACGATTGACTTATACTTGAAATTGTCTGTTTTGATCCAAGAACTCGTTTGTGAATTTGATAAAAATCATTCAAAGTAAAAACCTAACAAAATTGTTGATTGCTTTAAATACTAAAAATAGTTTTAATACTTAACTATGTATTCTCTTGTTATATTCGTATGTGTATCTAATTGTCTATTTTACCTTGTTATATATTCAATATATGTATTGTTAAAGTTTAGTGAGTAGTATTTTTGACTGCAAATTCCTGAACCCAATTATTAGTTGTAGCTCACTCAAAACATTCTGCAGAGCTTGAATCTACCAAAATATAAATGGTAATTGTTTACTGTCGTGGCCAACCGTCTCGAGCCAGAAATCAAACAAAAATTAAAAGTCAAAAATAAAATAAATACTTTAATTCAAAAAGGCTACGACAATGTGAAATGAGCTTTACGTGTTAGACGTATTAATAACCTCAATTTAATAACCATTCAATACTGTCGCATGTCATTTTGACAAATTATCATGACATTTATGACAATAAAGGTCAAACTACATTGCTTTTTTTTTAATGACATATGAATTTCTGCCCGAAAAGTTTTGCTCGCCACTGTACATATGTAAATCTTCTCGTAGGAGTTTATGACATGTACTAACAGAAAGTTCAACTTGCTGAGACAGATGTCTAATCGACGTTTTTGGATCTTGCTGTAGAATCTCTTGTGCAGCATGAATAACTTCATCTGTTCGTTTAGTTGGTCATCCACTGCCCTCTTTACGTGTAATGGCCCCAATTTCACGGAACAGATTCACACTTCGGTGGAGAGTGTTTTTAAACCCTTCATACACAACAACAACGTCAGGAAAAGCTTCTCGAAACTCCTCCAGGCACGGCTGAATTGAATATTTCCAAACACCGTTAACATTCTCTCCATTTCGGAAATAACTTTCCAACAAAAAAGTCTTTTGTTCACTGGTATACACCATGATTACAAATCAAGGAAAACACAAAATTTAGTATTGAAAAATACTGATAAATAAAATAACGAATGTTTGAAAAACTAAAACACCACGAAGACAACCACACAAAAACACACCAAGACCAAGCCCGCTTTGGCGGGAAGAGGAGACATTTTTAGGTTAGGATAATTTGTGACGGATAAAATTGTATAGTAGGCAACCAACAATACACGAATAATGTAAATAATAAAAATTTTGTTGTCATGGAGGTTGTTGTATGGGATCATGTACGACATACGTAACAATGTCATGGCTTGCTACGAGTTTTTTTTTTTTAAACGAACACACATTACTATTAATTATAATAATTGTACATTTAATTTTAATAAATAAATCGCAAAATTGTTTTTTTTTTTTAGATTTAATTGCTTACCGTTCACTGAACGGTAAGTGAATTACTTACCGTTTTGTTACCCGTAGCAACCAGTAAACCGTCGTGAAAACAGGCACAGTAAACTGATAAAAACAACCAATCGCGCAAAAAGGTTATTAATAAAGTACCTATAGCTACATTTACCTTTTCAAATAAATTATTTAACATCGCATCTTCGTCTACAATTACAATGTTGTTTCTTTCCTGTCATTCATATTCCTTTTTATAAATTTGACGAGATTTTACTGGTAGTAAATCTAACACAATTTTTTTTTGCGTTTTCAGTAATTTTTTCTAGATTCTGCATTTTTGTTGACATTATGTAAACAGTCCGGTTACTATGATAACATGGAATAAATACGAAGCTCACTAATTTCGAAAAGTATTTGTTCTAATTGCATTACTCACACAATAGAAAAACTAATGAAAAAGTATACATTTCGGATAGATATGTTGTGAAATGGGACGGATTTATGGTCTCTATAAAATAAAACTGAGATTAAAAGATAGCGAGAAATCGACGCTTTGAAAGTTTTACAAGTGTTTGAGATAATAGAAGAAAAGCAAATCCCTCGTGTGCTTGTTTTAGTCCTAATTTTCATGACGCCACTTTGGCTCGACTTTTCTAGTAAATTTTCTGATAAGTTGTCACTTGATCGTAATAAATTCACTGCAACAGGTAAATACCGTCCATCTAATATTGATTATGCAGTAAAAATGTTGTCTCTGGACATTTCGTGTCTGTCGATCGTTGAAACTTCAATATTCCATCCACTTATGGAAATAACCCTTTTTTTCCGTTGTACACGTTGGAGGAAAAATGTCTTTTCGTGGCCGAAGAAATTCACATAAGTTTTTCGTCGAGGAAATTGTGTCAGTGCCGGTCGGAGTAAATAATACAATAAATGGAACCTTTCTCGATTCTACTTTTTGTATTTCTTCGCTCGACGGCACCACGGAGGGTCGAAACTGGTTGGCGACTGCGAGACTTCCGCTAATTTTGTCGGATTTAAGACCGGGACAATATTTGCCTGGTTATTGTTTCGCTACGACTAGAGGGGACTGATAACTCTTTGTCGCTGGACAAAGGGATCAACATCTGAGAAAAAGTCTACATTTTAACGGCCCATAAAATCGGTTTTACGGCTTTTATTCGACGATTTAATTGGCGAAATTATACAATGTAAGTGGATTCAGATCGGGCTAACGTGCTGGCTGATGTTAAAATCTCAACGTGTTCTTTAACGGGCCGTAAAATCGAGTTTAAATCGCTTCACTTGACCGACGGGATAATATTCCATACAAAGAGCACGCCTTCTGTCTAATTTCATAACCACTTATTATATTAAAATACCTCTTGCGTTAAAGGGCTCTAACGGCTTATATTAGATAATAATTCGTTGAGGGTGAAGTCATTTTAGGGGATGCGAATCGTCCATCCCCTCTATATCTATGGATATAAAAACATCCCTTGCCGATATTAGCGGAACTGCCCTCCCTTGTTATGTTCTAAATAAACGCTTCAATTTTCTTATTAGGTCAATTATTGCCATAGCTAGACAATATAAAAGGAATTTCGATTGTTATTGTTTGCTTCAACACGGCTAATTCTACATCGCGGACTCAAAAACAAATTTAATCTGAATGTTAAACAAGTTATTTGCATGTTTATCTCGCGATTTGGACTTCGATGTTGACAACTTACTATCTTTTGAGCTTATCAAGCTTTCGTCTCAATGCAGCTCTCCAATATCTACTTCGACAAGGGAAAAATACAGGGTGCTTCATCATCAACCATTTAATATTTTTAGCAAAATTGCTAGCTTATTAGCGACTTTGGATAAGCAAGACGACATCTAGCGAATTCTTAAGAATTACTTAAACGCATACTCTTAAAATATTCGATTAAGTACACATATTTCAGTGTAGAGAAAATAATGTTGGAATTTACGCAGTTTTACCAAAAAATATAACTAGGATCTATCAAAATTCACAAAAAAATTTGATCAATATTCAAAAATGCATGAATCTTCTTCACATTCTGGTGTTGCTCCATTATTTCGCGTTACAACAAGGGTTGCCAACTGCCCTTTATTTCAAGGAATAGCCTTTTAATTTTATAAACTGTCCTTCAGTCTTTAACATGTACTTAAAGGACACAGTTTGTCCTTTTACCTAGTTTTTTTTACCAAAGAGAAACGAGCTTTAGAAAATTGACAAACCTATTTATAATTGGTTGATTTCAAAAATAACTCAATTGTCTAGACGTCTTTTTAAGTCATCAAAATAAATTTTATGTACGAATAAACAAACAAAAGTTCTATCCAGACTTGAGTTATGAAACCTACGTAAATAGCGTATTTAATGGTAGAGAGAAAAGAACAAGGAGACTTATGACTAGTGGAAAAAGAAAAATAGAAGTAGATTATAGAAAAATTTGAAAAAGTAGATTCTAGAAAAAATTGTAGAAAAGACGTCTTAATAACAAAAAAAAAATCTCGGAAGATTAATATGTATGTTGTACAAGAAAAAAAAAACAAAGAAGAATTTTAAAAACGTAGTTTAGACCATCTATTCTCAACCACTAGTGGTTCGCTAAGATATTTTACTATTCTTTGGACAATTATTTATCCGCGAAAAAAATTTACTTAATAAAAAAATAACTAAATTTTAATTTATAAAATTACAAAATACAAATATTTTATACTAACTTTACCGACAGATACTTAAGCCGCTAAATTTTAGTGGTTTGTAGTCCAAAAAAGATTGAGAAATGCTGGTTTAGACAATTCTAAAACAACTGTAGATTCTAGGTCTATACAAAAAAATAAAAAAATAAAACCAACGATTGGAAGTGAAGAAGAAGTAAATACAACTAAAACAAATGATAAAGAAAGATTTAAGAAGTTGAACAAGTCAATTCTAGGCGAATATGAAAAACAATATTTCAAAAAAAAAATAAGAATAAAAAGCGACTACTGAAAAAAGTTAGGAATATGTAGTAAAAAACCAAGAAAAATTCTACATTAACAAAATAATAATTCTTTGAGCCGGATACTGAGAAAATTCTTGGTAGATACGGAGCAATTACAGTAATTTTTGCTTTAAACACCCAAAAACTAAGGCTGGGAAAAGTATCGATACTTACAGAAGGTATCGATACCTGCTCAGGTATTGAACACCGATACCGACTGCAATCAGGTATCGAAGTATCGACACTTCTGATACCTCGGTACCTCTGATACTTCGATACCTCTGATACCTCAATACCTCCGATACCTTGATACTCCGATACCTCGATACTTTCGATATCTCAATACCCCGATACCTCCGATACTTCCGATATCTCCGATACTTCGATACCTTGATAAAGGGTGGCTATAAATAAATATCCTATTCAGAGTGCTTTGGATGTTGGAAACACAAGCTATTTTGATAAAAACAAACGAATTCACAAGCTATTTGATGCGATATTTATTTATTGCTACCCGATAGTTTCGATACCTCGATACTTCCCATACCTCCGATATCTCGATACCGCGATACCTCCGATACTTCCCGATACCTCGATACAGCGATATCTATGATACCTCGATACTTCCCGATACATACCTCGATACCCCCGAAACCTTGATACCTCCGATACCTTGATACTTACGATACTTTGGCAAGTATCGATACTTTGCAGGTATCGATACTCGATACCTAAAAACAGGTATCGCCCAGCCCTACCAAAAACCTTTATTTTAGTTATCTATATTAAAGTTTTTAATAGAATTTATGGGCTGGAGAAGACAGTTTGTACTCTTTTTTTATAAAAATTGCAGGAAACATTTATTTTTGTAATAATCGTTGCTTTTGAAGCCAGATGAAGAGAAAAGTCTTATTGTTAGTATAAGAAAGACAATTTCTCGCTAGCCTTTAATTTTATTTTTTATATAAACACTGCAGAATCATTTTTTTCATATTACTTGTTCTTCTAAGAAGTGTGAGTATAAAAGGGACATTTTTTTAAATTTTGTTTTTGTTTTTGTTACTTTACTACTAACATTTCAGGGCTTTCAGTTTTTATAAACCCTGAAACATTATAAAAGACATAATTTTTTATGAACAAATAAACGGAAATACCAAACATAAAACATAGAATTTTGGGGCACTTTATATTTTCTCTATTTTAATATAAAAATTGTCTTATAAATTGATGTTGTTTCAAGCAAGATATTGAAAATAGTCTGAGATGACAAGATGCAATTTACAATAATTTTTGTTTCCGTCTTTCAAAAATGTATATTTTAAAATTTTTAATAGAATTTAGGAACCAAAAGTAATAGTTTTTATTTGTTTAAAATAAACCTTGTAGAAACATTTGTTTTTGGGATAATTATCGCCTTCGGCTCCTAAATTATTGCTTGAAAAGCAGGATGTAAAAAAACCAAGATCCTACCCAAGAGAGTAGTCTAAAGACTATAGTAAGATGGTAAAAAAATGCAAACTCAATCCTCTTCGACTTCTCCACCTACTCCCTAAAGAACAATCCTAGATACGCCTTTGACAATGTCCTTTATATCGATATCGAAAAGTTGGCAACCCTAGCTACAACATCACCATTAATTGGAACAACAGAAGTTGATGATGGTGCATCTACGCTGAAATTTGGCCAGTGTTTTGTAAACACTGCTTTTGTATAGTGTTTTATCCATAAAAGTCAAAAAAACCACAGATGAAATCGTACATAGTACAGGAGATTTCTATTTTTATACCAAACAACTTTTTTCAAAACAACAATACAACAAAACTTGATCACATTGTTACAAACTATCAACTCAATAGGCTGTTGAATGTGTCATCATTCACGCGCGAAGGTTCGCAGCACTGTCATTCTAAAAAAATGCCTTAAAATGTCGTCTTTACTACACCAGTACATAAGATTAAAGTTTAACAAACGAAAAATCATATGGAAAAACAAATACACTTTACTCCAATATCTTAAACATTTTACATTTAACCCAGTCATAAATTACCAATAAATCTCATATAATTAAATAATTAATTGAAAACAAGAACTACCGTGCAAGCTTCGTGCTGTCAAAGCCACTCAATCAGCTGTAAAACAACTGCCGAAAATAGTGGAAATAGAAGTAATGTTTACATTTGGCTAGGTTGGCTGGAATTTACTCATGTTGGAGCTTAAAAATGGAGGAAATCTGTGCATGGAACGTTTTATTTTTATTTTGTAATTGAAAAGGTGATTATAGAAAAACCGCTATTCTGTAGATCTCTGAAATGCTAACAGCCTGCGTATCAATTGATCGAAATTGGTAATACCAACACCAAAAATTTATCTATTTGATAAGTGAGAAGTTCTTTCAGTGACCAAAACACACTTGGACTTGTTCGTTTTGTGCTGGTGATCTGACATCAACGTTGTGTTCTGGATTATCTATTTTGATAAACTCCTCTGTCTCAACCTGTATTTTGTAATTACTGGTGCAATTTTTTCGCTTTATGGCCATTAAAAATACTGTTGGTGTCAGTGTGTAGTAAAGTTATTACCCACATAAACTCCTACAAGTGTTTAATACAGTAATAACAGGTATTAGTGTTTAGGATCGTAAAACGAATACCGGAAACGACGGTTACAATTTGAAAAGGATACACGTGTCTTAAAACACTTCAGGTATGGATATCTGGCTAATCAATCTCGTGAGCTTCCTTTTTGCTATCATAGCCAGTTATACCGATCCAGAGTTGAAAGGACTACTTGTTGAGAAAAAAAAATTGCTTTCGTAAGACGGCTCATTGAATTTGGATCATTTGGTTTTTGACCCTTTCGCTTGACCGAATCCCTGTAAACGAATCTGTTCGTTTTCTATCAATCCTCGCTATTAAATCAAACAATCACCAAAAACGGTGTATTATTTAAATTTATTAATCTAGTTTGTGTTTTAATCTCGAACCGTTTTTAATGAGTTAAACAGATGCTTCATTATCTACCCTCAAAAGCTCTCTCTGCTTCTGTTGCCATATTTATTAATTGTTTTCGTTTAAAGCTCGTAGTGGTAGTTCGGTTTTTAATGCGATTAAACGTAATAAAAAGCTCAACGTGATGTGTTTACAAACGGCAACCTGTTGAAAACGTTTTATTTACATCGAATGAGCTCAAACACATACACACACTCTCATTCTCTCTCTTCTTTCATTCATAACTCCGTCACTCATGAATTTTTATGATTTCATTCAACCGTTGTTGATGTTTCTTATCCTCTCAGATACTTATAATACAGAAAAAGTGTGCCCACCTTTGAATAAATCTTACCGCAGTTAAAGGGTTACTTTACTCAAGTTTTATTATCAACGAAATTGAGAATAAACTCGACAGTTTTAAAACGTCGTAAAAGGGTCGCTACAAACGATATGATCGAACACCTAAGCGCTGAAGTTTTATAAATTACTCAAGGATAATAATACGGACATGAATAAAAAAAGATATTTACTAGGTCAGGGATAAATCGATCATTACGTAATTATTTGCAGAACACGGCGAGATTCACTAAATTTTTCATTGCCTCTGGACTGATTTATGATTCGGGTTTTGTATTGTTCCAAGAGTTTCCTCTTTAAACGAACTCTTGCCTTTTCATAGTATTAAGAGAAGAGGCCTTAATGAACTGAATAAACACGAAAGCAAGTTCGGAATCTCGCAAATTTAACGAGTTTTGCTAAATTCCTGATTCATTTTTTACGTTATAGCCGGGATACGTTATCTGTGGGATAATTGTCGTTACGACCAATTTAATTTGTGAATATTATCTAAACGACAAAATCTGGAACCTTTTGTCTAATGACCGATTTTCCATAATCACTAATTCCATTTCTAACGTCGACAATACAGTAAACGTTAAAAAATTCGTTACTCGGCAACAACAAATTAGAGCTGAGTAAAGATGCGGGAGATAACGAGATAATTCGATGTTCTTTCTGTCACACGTTTTTTTCCCTTTTGTGTTAACATCAAAGCTTGTAAATATTAAAACTTTCACTTGTATGTATTTTTCCGATTGGTAAAGGACCGAACTAAATTAGAGAACCGATCAGGGTTGCGTCCTAATTCGACGGCGGATAATTTGATTATCAGAGGCGGTCGTCTATAACAAGAAAATGTCTATCATGATATGCTGTCGACGTCACATGGGGGATGGACGAAGGAATATATAAGCAGAGGTGGAGTAGCAACTCTTGTTGCTGTTCATTTAAACATCAGAACAGGTCCGCGATATATAATCTTTATTTGAGGTCACTACACTCTGAATTTTTTAAAGAAACCAAGAAACTTCACGTGGAGTGAAATCAGGACGAATTTGTGGCTGAAAAAATAGAGAAACGTGTTAATGAAATTCAGAGTGTTGAAAGGGAGCTGCGTCATGAAATTTTCGGTTAGGTACAGACTGTACATAATTATTATATCAATTTGTGTATATTAAAGCTAAGCACGAAGGGTTTTGTCAATCTTCTTATCTCTGCTAACAATATACAGCACGTTTACCCGAGAAAGGATCATTTTGCCTTTAAAGTAAAAAGTTGTTTAGCGTTTTGCGGTGCTTCTACATTATTAAATTCCTCTAGTATGAACGGCTAGTAAAAGAGCTTGTTTTGAACGGGTTTAAGTCTTTTCGTGGTTAAGAAAAACAAACATCTTTAAGGGTTTAAAAGCTCTTTTATTAGGTAAACTTCAGTGACACATTTTTCTCGAAAAAAAACTTTTTGTTTTCCCCAATTCAGTATTGAAAGCTCTCTCTAAAGCTTATTGCGGATTATTATCTTTTATTTGAATCGCGTTCGATCTCGAGTCTTTTTTTTTCAAAACTTTCAAACAATGATAAATGAGGGTAATAATTCCGTCGTGGTATAACATCGAGATTATGATTCGTCCGAATTTCGGTCATTGTGTGCAATTTAATCCTGGAAAATCGTCCTTTCTCACAAAACTCGTCTCTTTTAAAAAATCAGCAAACGCAATCGGGACTTTTCCGTCATAATTGGTGGCGGTTGTGTGACGCACTTGCGGAGGGTCCTAGTGCTGATGTCGATAGTTAGTCCCCGGTAATTTCACGCGGAGAAGGCCGGGCGCTGTTTACCAGAGTGAACCGTCGAGGGAGGTGCGCGGGCAGGAAGGTGGTTCGCGAACATCCCGTCTCCTCCCCTTGGTCCCCGCGTCGACGTCCAAACGACCGTTGGGGGTCCGCGGACCGCGACCTACAGCCCTCTACCACCCCCCGCCTGCCTGTCCACCCCAAACCCAACGCTCAGGCCCGATTCACGCAGCCGAACACACGCGCGATTTCGCCCTTACGTATTGATAGATACAGGGGGTCGTGGGCTTTTTCACACGGAAATTATTTCGCAAGGGGGTGAAGAAACAAATAAAGGGTGCGTTACTTAATTTTTTAAATTATTCAGTTCTCGCAAACAATTTAGTTTCTCTGCAACAATAATAATATCCTTGCATCATTCAATAACGAGGGAAGAAGTTTCTGTTTAGTGCGGTCTTCCGCAAACGTTTATATAAGCTTATAAAACATTAGATCTTTACTACCCCCTTGCGTTGTAACTGGAGTATTTTCTACAGGGTTCTAACTGTACCTACATAAACCAAGGAATTTAATGAGCTGCAAAATTTTCATGAAAATACCTTCTGGATATGATTTTTTTTGTTATCCAAATTTAACAATAACCTCAATCAAACTCTGCATTTAAAGCTTTTATTGAAATTTTATTAAAAATTAATTTAACCCGAATACAACAAATGTCAAGCTGGGAAAAAATATAATTTCTTATTATTTATTTTGTTTAGTACTTCAGCTTTTGGTAAACTGTATTTTTGTTACAAAATCTGAGTAGCTACCCTCTGGCTCGATAAACAAAAACACAGGTTAAACAATAACAAAAGTCGCATCAGTCGTTGTTGAGTGAAATTTTGATTAAGAAAAGTAAACAGAGATTAGCGAAGAGAGGTCATTAAAACGTCATAACAATAGAAATTTTTCGAGAACGTCTGACGTCAAAACCATGGATTATTATTTCCAGGTAAAATGGGCAATGCGGTTTAATTATTTTAAGAGCTTTGTTACTAGGTAGGTTATTTTGCAGGTGCCTCTTTGACCATAAACACAAGGGTAACAGGGGTGGTTTAACTGACCGATAATATTGTTTTTATTTGAATTCCTTGAAAAACATGGAATAATAAAGAATGTTTAGATAGGGGTAAAATATGAAAATAAAAGTCGAGTTCTTTGAATTGATGGTCAATGAAAAAATGTTTTTCTTTGTGGGTTTATTTTGCGATTAATAATTCAACATGTTGGTATTATATTGTTGGTGCTTTTATCTAATTGGGGGTTTAATTACTTTCGAGGAAAGGTAGGTATAGCTGGAATGTCTCAGCTGGTTTTTATGGGTGAAGTTTTTAACGACCCTTATGTGTTATTCCCTTGATGGTAATTATGATGAAGATTCAGGTTTAGGTTTGATAAGAGAATTTTTGTGACGTGTGTGGTTTATTTTTGTATTGGGGGGTTGGTGGGGTCCATCAGCTGTTCTCGCACGTGATTCTTGTGCCGTTTGGTTGCGAATCTCGTGGTTGTTGAGCTGCGTGAACGCGTCTTCGCGCAAGTATTCACCCGTCCCTACCACCGGGGGTGGGAGGGTGTCACGTCAAGCCATCACGCGGGGACCCGCGAACCTCCCTGCTGCAGACTGCTGCTGCCTGCCCTGCGCTCAGTCCGTGTTCGTCCGTCGCCAGTATTGATCGCCTGGACAAAGGAACTGACCACCGGCTGGCCAACCTCGCAAGAAACTACTACTTGCCACTAGCCGGCCGTCGCGAGCGGATGTCCGCACACCCATCATACCCGGTGTTTGAGAAAAGCGCGCGCCTGCGTCACTCCTAGACCGCTGCATTCGTCAAAAGTTGGCCGCAAGTTTCGTTTGTTTCTGTGAAGTTTTTGCCGGTTCGGAGTTTTTTCACAACTGCGCACTCGGGCGCACAACTCCCATTGGCCACGCTGCACGCGACCACCACGTGTGTCGGTGGATGTAACGAGCCACGGCGACGATGTCCACGAAGAACGTGAAGAGGTCGTTGCGCACTATCAGCGCCCACGGGAAGCTGGAGGCGATAAGGAGAGTGCATGACGGAGAGAGCAAGGCCTCGGTCGCGAGGGACATCGGCGTGCCCGAGTCCACTCTCAGGGGATGGTGCAAGAACGAAAGCAAAATCTCCTATCTCTCTCGACAATCCAGTCCCGACACGGACGAATCCATCGAACCTAAAGACAAACGACCGAAAATCGAAGATCCGATCGTCCAACCTTTCAACCTTAGTCTAAAATCAGCGACAAACATTTATACGCCAACTAATTCTGAATCCTTATACACGCCGATGGATTATACTAAAAACGACATCGATTGCACACCGAAAACTCCACAGAATCTCAGTATCAAAACTGAAACCCCAAAGACAGCTTCACAAATCACCGAACGGGAGAGAAACCGAGCTGAATTGGCACGACTTAGCGTGGAGCTTGGACTTAACCGTCCGGAGATGTTCACCTCCAACACAAACAACACCTCTAGTCTTGCAGATCTAGCCGCAAACATTAATCTTCTAAGCCAATGGAATAACATCCTAATGCAACATCAACTTAACCACAAGAAAGTCACCCCCGCAGATACAACAACTCCCAGCAGCTCAACTCTTAAACAACACAATTCGATCAAACTACCAAAAGAACAACAATCAGTTGAAGAATATATCAATAGTTGGTTGAAAACACAAGAAGCAATGTTGGGTCACAGCCGTTCTAATGGACTACCACCAGTGACAACAACCTCCAACACCACCTCCAGCATGCAAAGCTCCTGGTTCTGGAACTGGTACAAGCAATTATCGTACTCTCAGCAGAGTACTGCACCACCGGTTACTCCCGAAAAGCCGATTTTGTATCAACAGTTGACGAAAGAAGCTTCCGATGTGGAGAATCTCTCAGTTGATAAATCAAATAACAACAAGGTGAAATCAGTCCTGGATAATTTATTACACATCAACAATAATAACGTGTCGGTGGAAAAAAAGGAGTGTATGCTGTCATACAGTGAAGCCGTCGAGCACGGAGAGAAATTCCTAAAGTGGTTGGAATCGTGCAGTAACCCTTCGGTGACGGCAATGCAGATAATGCAGTTCAGGGCGTTGTTGAGTAACGTCAAAAACAGTGCGGATAGGAAGAATGGTGATCTCCAGAACAAAACCAAAGTTAAAAGAAAGTGATTTACTTTCGTCTAGTGAAAAAAGGCTGTCTAGCTACCAAATCTTATTAGTTAAAATATTATGTAGTTTATGTAAAAAGTCTATGCGGGTGTTGTGTTTTTTTTTCACTGGAGTATTCATAAATACACACCCGTTCTTCCTTAAATGTTACCTTGACATAACGTTTATTGACGATTAAATTTGTTTGTACATACGTTACATACTTTAGTCGAATTTAGATAAATTTAATTGTAAAGACTATTCATAGTGCCAAATAATTTTTCGCATTATTTTTGCTCAAATATGTACCTAACTGTGTGTTTGTTATTATAGAACCGTGTTTTTTTCCTATTTCAGATCTCACATCACTGTTTGCCAAAGTTTAGTTCGCAGCGGCCGATTTTTCGGTCAGATTTTTTGCAATACATGTCTCAGAATTTGTTCCTTAGATTTAAGTGATCTGTTATACAGGGTGGTATGTACTTAATTATTAACCCTGTATCGAATTTCGCTAAAATTATTACATGGTGTTATTTGTACATTGTTGTATAATAAATTTATCTAATATTTTTGTACGAAATTAAATAAATTCTTCGACATTGACCTGATTTTCATTCACCTTCCAGATCATAAAACGGAGCGAAAAAGCTTCAAGTAGATTTTAAAACAAATTATAACGTCCCGTTTAACTCGATAATAAAGTTTGAACCTTGCCGAGAGAATAAAAAACAATAAACTCCCTTATGAATGGGAGATATGAATGGCTCGTAGTAAAGCGTAGTAAAACTACAAAACAAATAAAAAGCTCTACTTCATTCCAGCTCTCTTGACTCATTTGAACTTTGCCGGAGTGATTTAGAAGCGTACAAAACGAATTACCAACTTACAAACGAACTTTGTTTAATTAACCGCTCAACATTTTAAATTTATCAAATTATTTTTTTTGACAGGCATTATTGACCCGATACTTTAAAAATATTCAGACGGAATTTAATAATTAGGGGAGCGTGGGGACAACACCGTCCGCCTCGACATACTTAAAATTCCATTCAATTCCAATCGACTCAATCTGCAATTAAGAGGTCAAGTCGTAATTAATTTTCTATCCTGGGGTGGTATTCTGATTTGTATCACTTGTAGGTCGGGAAAAAAATCGGGAAAACAAATAAAATCAGTGAATTCTAATTGCTTTTTTAAATTAAATGTGGAAAAACCTTTTTTGTAAATTAGGGGTTATGGTTTACACTTTTGGTGTTGCAAGTGAAAGTATTCTGAAAATTATCGGTCTTTGGTTGTGACAGGATGTCTGACGTCATGCTTGTACAATTTAATTACGCAAATGCAAAAATTTAATCTGCACCTGTTTTTAATAGAATGGCAAGACTCATTAGCAGGTGGGTGATATTTCTTAAATGGAAAAATAAATGTTGAAATGACTATAGACTATAGGGGTGACTGTATTATGGTGTAGGATGTTACCGACAGAATGTAGAATACTAGCATTTAGTAAAACGCCCAGACATTTTATAAAATTCATTAAAATGCGAGAAATTGTTTAAATTTTATATATTGTGTCTAGCAAAAAGGGTCACCGTACATCTTTGATATCTTTACATGTTCTCGAATTTTAATTATTTACTTGTCGTTATGTTGCACAGAATTTGGCGCCTTTTTGTCCTACTTTTGACAACCAAATTTAAAATTTTATTCAGTTAGCATTAGTTGAAAAGAGATAAAAGACTGTCTGTGATAATTCTCGGACTATACTTACTCAAAAAAATATTTAGTAACGGCAATGAATTATAATATATCAATAATAACCAAAAAATAAATATTTTTTAATTTTTTTGTAGTTTATAAACAAATAAGAACTCTTATTACCGTACAAAAAATAAAATTTGATCAATTATAAACTAGCAAATGCATTTCAGTTATTTAAATATTCATACTTTATTTAAATTAAAAGTATGTATAAATATATAAGAATCTTAAACTCCTCTTTCAGTTTTTCATTCGGGAACCAATTCAATTACGATTTTATTTACAAAAAAGAAATAATAATACAAGAAAGCAAAAAAACGATAATAAACAAATAAAAAAAAAGAAAATTAATACATAGGCAAAGTTGTTTTTTGCTTTCTTGTATTTTTTTATTTTGTAAATAAAGTCGTATTGAATTGAACTAAATTTCACTCGAGAACCAATTTGATCTGCTCGTTTTGAGTCGTGCTACTAGAAATTAACGGGAAACAACTCGTTCGCGATTACCTAAATTTTCTACAGTACAACTTTATGTTTGTTTTAGCCTACAGAATGACCAATTCGACATTTTATAAAATGATTAGTTGTTTTAAAAAATACTAAATTTTTGATTTAGCTCGCTTATCCAGGGTTTTACCACTAATAAAAAGTAAGTCAGAAATCTAGTTATTTTATTTAATTTTAGCACTTTTACCAGAATCTCAAGATTTCGAAATCTGTTTTTGCAAAACTGTTAATGAATTTAATCTAAATGATTTTTTTAATGTAATGTACTGTATATTTTATGGACTATAAAGAAGAATAGATTGAATGCTTTTAAAAGATTATTACATTATTTAGAGAATACTATTTTTTGAAGCAAGTACAGTGGTGGCCATTGAAAAATGAGACATTTTGACAAAAAAAATTTTTGATTTTGTGAATTTATCTTTAAACGTCACGTTTTATAAATTGTCTAGAATAAGTGAGAGATTTAAATGTTACAGTTTTTTTTCTAAATTTTTATTAACGTTGATAGATTTGGTGTCCCATTTTTCAACGACCAACACAATATAGTAAACTGATTATTGTTGATATTGTCCATTATTTTGTATTACGTATTTGATGATTATCGGGTATTTTGGACGTGCAAAAAATAAAAAACTTTTAATCTCTTGGTTACGTTTCGTGGCCTTTATTACCACTTCTTCAGGCCTTGGACCTTAGAGAAGACCTTAGGTTACGTTTCGTGACCTTTATTACCACTTCTCTAAGGTCCAAGGCCTGAAGAAGTGGTAATAAAGGCCACGAAACGTAACCAAGAGATTAAAAGTTTTTTATTTTTTGCACGCCCAAAACACCCGATAATCACCGAATACGTAGTATATAGTAAAATAATTATACACTTTTGCTTTAATTCTTACTGTAGGTATTAGGCGTGTTACAAAAAGGGCATTTGTTGTTAATCATAACTTATTTTGAACAGCTTATGAAAATGGAAAAAAAATTAAAATCTTGCTTACAAAAATATAGTAAATTCAAATTTTTATTATTTGTCATGTTGTCAAACATTAAAAACATTTTTTTATATTAATGAATCATTGGTAATTCTAGGTCTCAAAAGCTAGCCAAAAGAAAAAAAGTTCTGTTACTAATTTTAATAAAAGGAATACTCTTCTTGGAACACTAGTGGAAAGGAACACTAGTGGAACTCAATTTCGAGATTATTTAGAACAGAACAAGGTGGTCACTTTTCTTAGAAAATCTACAAAAAAAATTCGAAAAAAGTTTTCTATTGGTAAAATTAAAACTCTATTTTGAAAATAGACTATACCACTAATCTATATCTATTAATAAATAGAATAGTAGAAAATATAACAAATTTTGCTGTCTTCTAAGAAAAGCAGCAATTTTTTACTATTTTTTTAGATCTTTGGATTTTAATATAGAGCACTTAATTTTTTTGTTATTTGATTACTTAAGTGAAAATACATATGTATATCAAAAATTGATTGTACTTTAGGCCTGTGCTGTATGTAAATAGTGAAAAATAGCTATTTTCTTTAAAAAAACTACAAAACTGATTGTGTTGAGTACCAGTATCTACGAGAAATAGTTCTACTTTGTTTTTATTTCTAAATAGATAGGTGGTGTAGTCTATTTTTGAAATAGGCTTTTAGTTATTTTATTAAGAAATTTTTTTTGTAATTTTCAGACGATTTTCTGAAAAAATCTTTTCTATAAAAACCGTTTTTTTCGGCAACAAATTACTTCATGAAATTTTATTGGAGAAATTGCCACAAATAATTTCAGGAAATTCAACCTGAATTTTATTGGAATTGACAATTGAAACTAATTTGTTCAGAGGGTGTTTCTTGATATTAGGAAGAAAAAGAAAAAAAAATTCTAAGAAAATGCCAACGTTTCGAACAAGTGGAGTGGTTTAGGCTTCTGTTTGCCTTCTTCAGGGCTAATTCTTAATTTAAAACAATAAATATGTAAATTAAGAATCTTAAATTAAGAATTAGCCCTGAAGAAACAGGAGCCTAAACCACTCCACTTGTTCGAAACGTTGACATTTTCTTAGAAATTTATTTTCTTTTTTGTCCTAATACCAAGAAACACCCTCTGAACAAATTAATAAAAAAATGGACAAAAACAACCAAGACAGTTGAAACTAATCTTTGAAAGAACATTTTTTCATATTTTCTGTAGTTTGAGTAAAAATATTGTAGGTTTTTCGTTGTTTTAAACGGTTCCAAAAAAAGATACAGAAATATACAAATTTTGCAAAATTTTTGAATGACAAAAATTTTAATTTTTTTAACAAGACAAAAATGTTTATCCATCGAATTACAATTTAATGTTACCGAGCGTTGTTTTTACTAGCAACAATCAGATTTAACACCCCTGAAGAAATAGTTTTTGTATCTTTTTTTTTGACTAACTTTTGAATATAGAAATAAAATAAATTATTAATTTTGTAAAAATTCTAAAACTTTTGGAAATTAATAAAAAAGTTTTATAATTTTTTATTAATGCTTATTGAAAGCTTTATTATTATTGTATGTACAGCTTCTAAGGAAATGCGCTCTTTTTAACACCCTTAATATGCCTGTAGATACCGCTTTATAAATTGTTAATAAATGTCATTAATATCTACAATGAAAAGATCTGAGGCAAATTGATTCATGGTTTATTTACTAGTTATCTAAACACATTAATTTCGTTAATTATGACTGTTTCTGCATGAAATTGTTGTGGGTGTGCTTACCCTTGATTCTACCATGTTAGAATTAAAATGATCAAATTTGCAAATAGTAGTTAATCAGCTGATGGTCTGCCGCACCCAAATTACATTTATCTTGCATGTTTCAACTAAACAGTTCTGTGTACCAATGTTGACGAATAATTAAAAGGTAAAAAAAATATGTCGCCATTTTTTTTAACCTAAATAAGTATCAATTTTCGTATGGAACGCTCGTAAGTAAATAAAAATTTTCTTTTAAGCATCTGATTTGCAAAGTTATTTCAGCTACTTTAGGGTAAAACCGGCCTAACTTGGGCTTAAGAGATTACGTGTCTGCAATTTGTACCTGCACACAATTACTGTAATAAAATCTGAACACAAAATGTTTTATTATGGGTCCTCAAAACCTTTCTAATCTCTAATAATAGCTATTTTCTTCAAAACAACTTTGTGACTTTTGTCCCTATTTTCGAGAAATTTTTATCACTCGATCAATACAATAAAGTTGTCTCTAATCAGCTCTTTGAATGTAAACTATTTTCTTAATTAATTTTCGAAGAATGTCGAAAACAAATCAGCTCGCTTTTCCTCGAACCTATCAATCGTTTTCTGCGTACAAATTGTTGAACAAAGCCCTCGTCGTCCAATCGTGAGCGTTTAATTTTCTCAAGTCCGTCGCTGTACCGCGTCCGACCATCCGCCACATGCAACCTTCCCTCCAGGACATCGTCGCATTTGCCGACCGTTTTATCTCTCTCCGAACTTGATATGGTTACAAATGAGGGAAAAGGAGAGTGGATGAGTGACGTGTCGTCAGGTCACGATACATTCGGGGTGTCCAAATGAGCATTACGTGCTGCTGGGCATTGACAGCGTGTAAAAGGAAACCGTGTATCCTGTATTCCTGTAGTTTGGGGGATGCATTTCAAATAAGGCACGTCACGCTTACTGACGGCCTAACTTGGACCCGACACCCGACCGCCCGCTTTTGCCCATCGCGTTCGATACACGACGGTCTCGTCCCTAAATAATATTACCAAGGGATGAGTTGGTCGCGGAAAGATGTTCGCGATGATGGATGTGGACACGGAAAGGGATTACTACCCTCAAAACGACAAGTTTTGTAGAAGGTAGTGAAATCATAAAGGAACAGTAACTTTAAAAAGGATACCGGGTGGACCAAATATATTAATAAGGGCGTTTTTTGAGTAAATTATAAAGAATTAAAAAAAAACAGTATACAGGCATCAAATGGTTAGCCGTCATATTTTAGTTTTTTAAATATTTTTTTTAGTGTTTTCCAAGTTCTTCAGAAACTTTTTTTCTTTGAATCAAAGTTTTTATTCTGAACATCATTATAAAATATTATTTTTTGTTTACTTTTTCTTTTTCAATTATAGTTTTTCTTATTCGTTTTTTTCCAATACACTACTGCTCCAATTATTTAATTTTTTTAAAAACTATGACTTATGGGCTGATTTTAAGTTGAGATAATACCGGTAGTATCTTCGTTTCTAAGCAAAAGTTAAACAATTCGAGGTTGTGATTGATTGTTGTCATGGAAATGTATTAAAATTTGCGATACTACCGGTATTATCTCAACTTGAAATCAGCCCATTACAGTTTTCGATTTTTCCAGTTTTTCAATTTATAAGAAACAATCTCTTAATATTCCTAATTGTTCTTAAATAATGATTGAAAACCGCAGTTGATAGTTTTATTAAAATTGGGAGTCGAAGGCGACAATTTCATTAAAATTAGGAACCACAGGCGACAGTATCTTAATTTTTATAAAAAGCAGAATCTATTAACAATTCACAAAAGCGATTATGCGATTTCCTTTCTATCGACGAGGTTTGGAACTAGTAAACACGTGTGTTATTAAGGGAGAAACGTCAATCACATGTCAAAAATTCGGATTGTCTCCCTCAATAACGGATGGATTTATTAGTTCAAAATTTTACTATTAGTATGCGAATCAGGTCTTGTTGATACTCAATAGGTAATTGCTTACCAAAACTAGATGTCTCGATTGATATTTTATAATGATAATTTCGTTTTCTATGTATATTTATGTTGAAATTTTGAAAGGGGAAGCTATAAGTTATTTTTTTTTAAGTGGTATATCAAAGAAAATGGGAAATTTTCTTTGTGTGTCGAATGACACAAAAAACACCTATTGAGACCAAACATTAGACTTAGCACTACGGGCGTTTCGACAACAAAGTTGTCATTCTCAGGTATAAAAATTAAAAATGAATGTTTGGTGTTAGTAGGCGTTTTACCTATTAAAGAAAATAGAAATTCTTAAAACGAATAATAGTAAATTAGTAGACAAAATATCGAATTTGAAAAAATTGAAATGTATTATGCTGATAGGGCTTTCAACCGTTCTTTATTTCAAAGAACAGTTCTTTAATTTTATATATTGTTTTCTAGTCTTTAACACGTACTTATAGGACACAATTTGTCCTTTTTTTTACCAAAGAGAAACGAGCAAGCGTTAGAAAATTGGCATACCTTTTTGTAATTGGTTAATTTCAAAAATAAATTAATTGTCTAGACGTCCTTTTAAGTCACCAAAATAAATTTTAATTACGTATAAACAAACAAAAACAAACCTACGTCAATAGGGTATGTAATGGTAGAGAGAAAAGAACATTGAGAATTACAACTAAAAAGAACAAAAAAGAACAAAAGTTGATTCTATAAAAAATTGTAGAAAAAAAACTAGGAAAATTATTATGCATGATGTACAAGAAAAAAACAAAGAAAAATTTTAAAAAGGTAGTTTTGACAATTCTGAAAGAATTGTGGATTGTAAATCTATAGAAAAAAATAAAGAACCAACTCAACGATTAAAAGAAAAGGAAAATACAACCAAAACAAACGATAAAGGAAGATTTGAGAAGTTGCGAACGTCAATTCGGAGGTCTTGGTGGAACAAAATTCTAGGCAAATTTGAAAAACAATATGAATATGAAAAACGACTACTAAAAAAAAAAAAAAGAAAATTTAAGAATAGTAAAAATCAAGAAATCTTCTAGATTAATAAATCAAATAATCCTTCGAGCCGGATAATGGGAAAGGCTTGGTAGCTACGGAGCAATTACAATAATTTTCGCTTCAAACACCCAAAAATCTCCATTTTACTCCAGTTTTTAATAGAATTTAGGAAGAAGCTGAAGAAAATAGGTTGTATTTTTATTTTAAATTGCAGTAAATATTTATTTTTGTAATAATCGTTGTCTTTGTTTCTGAAAGTGTTTATATTTTATGGTCCTTTCAGCCGGATGAAGAGAAACGTCTTATTCTTAGTATAAAAAAGCCAATTTCTCGTGAACGTTGCACTGCAGAAACATTTTTTTTTTGTATTAGTTGTTCTTCGGGTTTAAAACTGTATGGTCCTTTTAGCGGGATAAAGAAAAAAGTCTGAGTATAGAGTGGACATTTGGCAATAGTCCTTTTTTTTAGACCTAAATGGGCTGATTTCAAGTTGAGATAATACCGGTAGTATCGCAAATTTTAATACTTTTCCATGACAACAGCGAATCACAGCCCCGAATTTGTTTATTTTTCCATGGAAACGAAAATATTACCGGTATTATCTCAACTTGAAATCAGTCCATTAGTTTCTATTGCTTTACTACTAAAATTCTCCCTCTTCCTTTTTACTCCATAAAAAACAATCGTAGGTACTCCGTTGATAATATCCTTTATTTCGATATCGAAAAGTTGACAACCCTAAGTGCTAATGTTATTATAAAACGCTGCACAAACTGCTAAAGATACAAAAAAAGTACAGAATTAGTTTTTATATATTAAAGGCTTGAAAGGACAATTTCTAATAATTTAAGGCCTAGAGATGCTTAAAAGTAAGAAAGTGTAAATAATTCTTCTTATATTAACATAATTACAAAGCATTTACTTTATTAGCAATACTAACAATTCTAATTTTAATTATTCTTTTAATAAAAATAAGCGTTTGCATATCGACACAAATATAAATTGACAATAAACAAGTACTAATATTGTTTTGGATTAAATAAATTTTGTAAATGTGCTTTTACAGATTTTGTGTTTGCAAAACAAATCCTATTGAACTGTCGAAACGAATTATAATTATCGCCTCTTCTAGCTAAAAAATTAATTAGTTAAACCGAGTTTAGGAAGCAAATTGTTTTAGGAAAATCTCTTCTAAATAAAAACCCTCGTCGAACTAATCTTTTTTTGTCCCTTCTAAAAGTTGGTTAAAGTTTTCAATAAGAATCATCCGAGGTTAGAAGAAAAGTTGTCCAAGTTCAGGCCATTTGAGAGTCGGGTTTTGTTCTCGTGAAAAGTTCACTTTTAAAATGCGAAAATAATTAATGTTTTGTTAGCAAAGTAATTTAAGCGTTGAAACAAAATAGTAACCTGTTGCTTCAAAAACATCAGTTGATTTAATTGCAGCTACACTACCCACCGATGAAATATGAATTTGCACACCTATTTCGTGTTGTTAAAGTGTAATATGCCTGTCAACAATCATGTACGCAATTTCCTAGTAAATTATTCATGCTTGTAATGGTCAGTTATACCTGATGTCGTTTAATTATGGATAGATAACTCTTATTGTTAAACCCTAATGAGGTTTCGGTGAACATTTTATGGAAGCATCCAAAGTTAAACGATAGGCGTTTAGGGGGGAAAATCTAGCACGAAATCAGGGGTTTAAAGAGTGAAACTCGAATTACAGAGGGGTGATAATTCACTTTATTATACTCAAATATTTTTTATTTAGGGATTTTATGCGTTTTAGTAGCTGTAATTCGAGATTTATCTACAGGAAACCCAACTACAAGTCATAATCAATTTGTTTACTTGGGCTTTAGAAATGGTAATGTGAGCACGCAGCAAAATGCAATTACTATGCAAATTATTAACATAACGTCCAGTTTGAACACATTTTTTTTCTTTAAACGTCAAAGTCTTTAATGGTTAAAGCTTTTATTAAATCTTATAGAAGATATAGGGTACAGATAAAATCAATACGAAATATCTAGGTATGTAGTCCATTTTCTTAAAAACAAAATAATTATAAATATCTAAAATCTCAGAAAAATTAAGTTTGTAAGATAAATTTACTAAAACTAAAGAAATTGACTAAAATAGATACTTTCAGAAATTATTTCAAGCCACGTGACCTTTTTGCTTATAAAATTAGATACATGCAGTTAATATTATTTAAGGCAAATGTTATTGAATTACTTTCGCTTTCGTTAGTTGAATGTTTTTACAAAAAAATTACAACAAAAATGGTTTATTACATTTTCCTTTATTTAATAGAGTGGGTTGAAGTTATTCTTGAAGGCTCTGTATAATAAAAACAAATACAGCTTAAGGACGTAGCTTATAATAAATGCTAACCAGATAAGTGACTCTACAATCACAAACTAACATAGCCATTACCTTATGTAATACTTTAAATTGTAAAAATTTTTTTTTAAGTGGATATCAACAATTTTATTAAAATCGTGAACTGTAGTAACTGTATTAGCATAAATAAATCAGAATAGATAAACAAAAAGTTCAAATTAAGGACTCATTTTTGTGACAATTTTGTACCACAACTGATCGGTGGCGAATCCTTTTCTTCTGTTTTTTCGGACCTACTTTTACTCCTAAAATTGGTGTTACTTTCTTTTGCCATACGTGGCGAGTTTTTTCTGCTTCTATTAGGCCCAAGTTTAATAATCCGGACTTTTAACACAGCCCAGTAAAACAAAAGGAATTACTTTTGAAAACAGACAAAACACAAATTAATTTATTCATATAATAAACAGTAAGTGCTGTACATTTTTGGGTTCATTTTTTAAAGTTTGAGACGTCTGAAAACAGAAAACTGATCGATAAAATTGACATTTTGTTCTGTTTTTGAAAATAATTGAAATAAATTTTGCTTAACTTCAATAAAACTATTACTGATTAAAACCTTTATATTGCCATTTAAAATTTAGTTTTCAAATTTTGCGCTAATTTTTCTATGATTTCAAGAAGTCAGAAATCAGTGTCGACGTATTAATAAAAAACTGTTTTAAACAACAAAACTTTTCACTAGAATTGTTATCAAAAGAAACTGTAATGTTGTTAACAATTGTTTTTTAACAATATCAGTGGGAAATTTAAAATTTCTGTTAAAATAATCGATTTTTAAATTAGAATATTAAAAAAACTTTTTTCTGCAAGTGTATTCTATTCGATTATATATATTATATATTCCAAAATATTCTTGAAGGCCAATGTAACAATATTATACACATACAACATTCTTTACATCTTTGGTCAGTTGTGATAATACCAGTTTGTCAATATTGATAATACTGTTGTATTAATTTTATGAAATGTAAGTTTTACTGAGTTATCAGAAACTGGTAAATAGTTTATTTATGTCATATCAATATTGTTTTAAAATCTGCGTATATTATGACATTCTTTACATCTTTGGTCAGTTGTGATAATATCAGTTTGTCAATATTGATAATATTGTTTTATAAAATCTAAGTTTTACTCACTAATTAGAGATCTATAAAATCTTGAATGTCAATGTAAAAATGTCATAATATCAATAAATAATATCTAAAAGTCCGCCTATGTTATGACATCTTTAGGCAATTGTAACAATGTCAGTTTCTCAGTATTGATAATATTGTTTTATCAATTTTATAAAATGTAAGTTTTACTGAATCATCAGAAACTGGTAAAACTTTGAACGCCGATGTAACAATGTCATACCAATATTATCTGAAGATCTGCGTATGTTATGTTATTTTTTACATCTTTTGACAATTTTGACAATATCGACTTATCAATATTGATAATATTGTTTCATCAATATAAAATGTAAGTTTTACTCAGTGATTGGAAACTGATAAAATCTTGAATACTAATGTAACAATGTCATATCAATATTGTCTTAAGATCTGCGTAAATTATGACATTCTTTACATCTTTGGTCAATTTTAACAATGTCGATTAGTCAATTTTATAAAATACATCTTTCACTCAGTCAAGAAAAATAGATGGAATATTGAATATAACAATAACGTCATACCAGGACCAGCGTTAGATGTCTAAAAATCCTTGTTTACAAGATTACCCGGAACTCAAACCAATAATTCTGCTGCTATTATAATTATAACATCTTGGCTATTTTAATAACTGTAAATAGAAATAAAATTATTGCAAAAAATTTAGAATGTTTGTTAAAATAGAGCATCAACTATTAGAATATCAATGATTTAAATGCTGGAAGATAGAATGTTGTCAATTCTATTATTCTCTTTAATTAATGAGGAAAATGAATTCTTAAATTATTGTCGATTTTGGATAAATCTCTGAATCCTTGCATTGTTACACCTCTTATTGTTTCAGTTTGTAATAACATTTACGTTTAATAGATCCATGTGAGGCAAATATTTATTTGTTTAGCGTAAATTTTCGCTGAAGAGTTAGTATCGTGTTTGCACGTTAAGTTCTTGTCGCGTTGTGAATCCCGCCGCCTCCAGGTCGATGAATTCCGTCGGAGAAAAGACAAGAAACCGCCACCATCGGCGAGATGAGAGTGCAACCGTCGCGTATCGACGCAGCTGGCGTCGCTTTGCGCCAGACTGTACCGTATTCAGGTCGTCGTGTGTTTGAAGAGGGCAGCTAATCCTGGAGCCGTCCCTGAACGCGGCCTGGCGACGGTCGGCCGCGGCTTCGAGAGCAGATGCCGCGGATCCCCGGGCCCCCCCTGCTCCGTCAGTCACGCACACGGGGCGCGAAGGTCACTCCCGGCTGCGCACTTGGCCGGGGGCGGCTAGGGTGGCGGATAGGCGCTGCCCAATTTTACAATTTACGGCGTTTGCTACACGGCATGTAATTATCGACGGTCGAACTCGCCGCGACTTCACGTTCCATCCAACTTGGGGGCAGCGTCCCTGCGAAATTGCAGCCGTGACGTGACAGCCGCCCCTGCGAATGGACGCCGCCGACACGCCAATTTTGTTACACGGCCTACACCTACCATTCTTGCCCCTATGGGTGATTGTTATGAATCGATTCGGGGTGAAATGTGGGTCAAAAAAGCAGCGGGATTTTTGATAATTGAGTACGTAAATGAAGAGGGCGTAAATTAATCTTTTGATCGAGATTTTTTAAAGAGATACTTATATTTAACGTAGTCGCAAATGGGGGAATATAACTAAAGAGACACTTAAAAGCAGCAAAGAGGCGGCAATATTTCTTTATTATGCGGTCTGACATCAAAAATAATTTTCCCCAGTTTTCTACCACTGAACTTGAATAGGAAGTTTACCGACGATTTACTTGCGATTTATCATCTCTGAAAAAAAGCACTCACATTTATTTCTACATTTTTCCAATTGCCTTGTCAAGCTTTAAGACAACAAATTTATTTGCTTTAACTATTTGATTTGATTCAGTTTTAAATTAACATCAAACTGACAATATTTTCTACTGAAAAGCAAACAAATTTTAATGTCCTTTTTACAGGAACTAATATAATCGTGAATATTCAATTGGTATGTTTGCTCTGCCAATATTGTGATTGCATATAGCTGCAATCTGATTCAAAATGTGATTAAAGGACTTTTTTCAAAACTATAGCAGTTATATATCGATTCAGAACCAACCTACAATAACAAACAAAAAAATTCTCTACTAATGAAATACAATTTTTATCAACTTTTTTACCAAAAAAAAAAATCGGGAAAATTTAATCGCGATTCCAGCTTCTATCTGCGGTTTTTTCGATTTCTTGTCTTTCTCAGATTTTATACGACATTTAAAATTAACGGTGTGCGAAACAAAAGACACACTTTTTAGTTCACCAACGCTTTAGAAGAGAAGCTGAAACTTCTTTTACTCTTGAACTATCTTGACAGTTTTTCCCTCTTTAAACGATTTAGACGGGATATCTGGATTTTAAACTTTAAGCTAAAAAAATCCAACAAAGGGTTTTGACATTTATTAGGCTTTAAATAAAACAATATTTTGTGACTATTGAATATCTTAAAAGGTATATCTGTATATCTACCTACCAACTATCTAAAAATAATTTGTTTATATTTTGTAATCTTGAAACGACAATCCAAAAATATATCTTACTCTAACTACAATAAATTGTTATTGTATTAAATTTTGATTTAAAATGGAGTTTTAGTTTTTAAGATTATACATAAACACATGAAAGATAATGAAGCCACTCTTATCTTTATCAATTTATACTTTATATTTTTCAAAAAATTGTTTTAAACAAGTAACATTGATCAATTGTTTAGAGAGTTTAATATTATTTCTTGCCTTGATGAAAATATTCCCAGTTTGTGCGTTGTCTTAAACTCCTACCTGTTCCTAGTCCCAGTTCGTGCGTTGACCCTTTTACCATTTACCTGTACCAAGAGGCATGATCTTGTCGAAAACTTCACAATTGACAAGTTAACTTAAAAAACTGAAAAACAATTCTTATGCTTGACGCACGAACTAGGACTAAAACAGGTAGAACTCTAAGGGCTAGTTGTATAAAAGAGGATCAAATTTAATCTCGTTATTATTTTTTTTATATTTACATTTCTGACCAGAAGCTTATAAGATATAAAACTACCATATGAGTAGGTCTAAAGTAAAGAACATAATTCTGAATTTTTAATTCTAGTACAACACAAAATTAATTTAAAGTTTCTTAAACCCTTGACTTAACCACTTAGACCTTAGAAAAAAGAAATGGGAACGATGAGAAAATACCATTTAGGGTTTTTTTAAAATAGTTTAGAAGAAATTACAATTATAAAAGACATGAACCTTAAGAGAATTTTAACCCACTTAATCAATAAAAAAACTTGAAAAACGTTAGGTGACTGCAAAATTAGCTTCTTTGGAAAATGCCATCTACAAAATCAGTTTAGACATTGGGCCTCATTGGAAAACCTTATATAAACGTATAAACCTTTCTAAAATCGAGAATTTGTAGTTTGTAAAAAATAAACTTTTGGGGCAATTACTTGAGTCTTTTAAAAAATATTTTTTATTGTATAGGGCGTTTTAGAATTACTGACATCTAGGGAGGTTGTTGGCGCGGGTGTTCTTACAAATTCTGTTCTCGTAATTTTTTTTAACAATTTTTATGATAATTTACACAGCTATCTACAAGAAATCTATTTTTTTGAGAGAAATGCTAATTTGATGAGACTAATATTGTTTTTTAAATAACATTACTATAATCTTCAATTTAGTATGTTTGATATACGGTGCCTTTAGAAATGATGTCAACCCACGTGACCAAACATGTAAAGATAAAAGTCAAAATAAAACGTTTATGCATTACATTTTTTTTGAAGTTACCTTACTGATAAGCAAAAGATAGACAACCAATTGTTAAGCTACATTTGCGTTAAATAATATTGATTCTGTAGTTTGATTTTATAAGTAAATTGATCACGTGGGTTCAGATTATTTAATATTAAAAAATCTATAGGTAAATAATAATCAATCAGTTGGCACCGAAAGGTACAAGTCATAGTTGGGTTTAACTGTGTCATTTTGTTTAATATTAGTAGAAATGTTTCAAAATCAGTTTAGTAGTGTTGCAGAGGGTTATTTATCTGTACTAGAGCTTATAAATGTCTTCTGAATCTTTATTATTGTTGCTTATTGACTACTGTAATGAGTTATTAATTCTATAAAATTGATAATAGGCACTGTTTATAGCGTTTTTTGCAAGATTTTATTTTTGTAAAAATCTACGTTATAATCTCTAATTTGCTTTTTATGCTCGGCACACGAACTGGGACCAAAACAGGTAGAAACCTTAGAAAGCACGAACTGGGAAACCCATCTGTAGTCAAACATTAGCTGCTCCATTCAAAAAAAAATTGTTTGTAATTATAAATATTATTTTTATTTCGTTTTTACAATATCACTGGCAAAATCCACTCACTTTTTAACAATGAACTGTCAAATTGTGTGTTGTAGGGTGAAGAGCAGCTTTATTATAGAATCACACTTAAATTCCGTGCGGTTAAATTTGCATTGTGTGAAACGAAAATTTTAAACGTGATTTTGTAGTCTTCATTAAATGAGGTTATGTAATTGTGAATTAACCTAAAACCGCTGTAGCATCACATGCTATACGTCATTGTTTTGTTGGTGTGTAATATACTATTATACTGGTTTAGTACAAGTTTTCTTGGTCAAAGATTTCTCCACCTGGAGCGACAATCTCATGGAATTGATACTCTGCGAATACTCGTATTAATTATATGAATTTAGCAGATTGCGTGATCGTGATATATTAAATTTATGTCCTGTATATTCAGGCCAGAACTGTGCACGAATATTAGATTTAATCAAAAATTTTTTTGTATGTAGATGGTCGAGATATTAAAAAATATTAATTTAGAATATGGAGGTTTTAATCTGTTAAATTTTCTGTTAAATCTGTTAATAGTAATATCTGAGTCCGATCGTCGGCAGCAGCTTTTCCGCGACAAGTCGTCGTAAATGAAATTATGAGTCAATTTATGAGAAGCTTTGTAAGGAGAAAAACCGTGGAAACGCGGAAAAGCCGAAAGAAATTTAGGAAAGTTATATAAACCCCGTCTGTGATTAGGTATTATTATCATTAGGTCGTCTGTAATACGGAATCAATTTCCGAAAACAGCGTCCGAAACCTTTTTACGAGGCGTTTGACGCACGGTCGCTGCGTGGTCCGGAATATGTTATAAGTCCGTCCCTGTGCGGATCAGGGTCGTATCGGAGAGACCGGAAATACCGCGAGACCCTCCTCCGCCTCGCAAATAACGATCTTCTCCTGTAATTAGTCCGACAAGTGGTCAGTCGCTGGACGCAGTGCTCGATTAATGCACAACTGATATAGAATGGACTCTGAAACACATTCCTCCTCCTGAACGCGAGAATCCAATTTGAAACACGACCAATGTCGACATTAATTAGTTAGACTCGCTCACACCACACTTCAACCGATAATAAATAATCCACTACCTGACGACCTATCAATACGCCGCCACCAAGGAAATAGCAGCGTAGAAGCCGCTTATCTGCATCTATAAATTACGATGCGATTCCACCCTGCCCGCCAAACAAACGATTTATACCGAAATACGAACGGGATATTGTTTTTCCAAGAACATGACCAAAAACTAAAATTACAAAAAAAGATGTTTTGACAAAAGCTGCAAACCAAAACCGCAAATTCGCAATTTGGTTGTTTTGACAACATTTTGATTTTTTTATTTTCGGCATTAATTGTGTTTATATTCTAAAAGTGGTTCAACATTTACAGAACAAAAGGTCAAAAGCCGAAATTACCTAGAAAGACGTTTAACAAAAGCAACAAAGCAACTCCGCAAATCCGCAATTTAGTTGTTTTGACAACATTTTCATTTTCGACATTAATTTTGTTTATCTTCTAACAGTAGTTCAATATTTACAGAACAAAAGGTTAAAAGGCAAAATTACCTAGAAAGATGTTTAATAAAATCTACAAAGCAATACCGCAAAATCTCCGAATTCGGTTGTTTTGACAACATTTTGAAATTGGATTTTTTAATTTGTGTCCGTAATAATTGTGTTTGGTTAATAATAATAGTTTAACATTTACAGAACAAAGCTTAAGGTTATTGCACCCTGATTTTTAATCATCTTAGCAGGTAATAAAAGATCTTTATGAGGGTCTTCATTTTTTGTGCTGAAAAAGATCAAATAGCTGAAGGTAGGTAACAAACCCGTCAACATCCAATCCGCGATTTGTAACTTTATGATTTTTGGGCAGTTTCAAGGAGTTATTTTTATTTAATAAATCAGGGGCGGATTTAGGTATGATTTTTATAGACTGCAGTTCAAAACCTTGCAAACCAAAGAACACTCTTTGCGGTCAAGAAAAACTTATTTAATATAAAATTAATTTAACCATTAAATCTTGTGCGTTTCACGTCCATGATGGTAGTTTAAATATCATATTTTGGCGTGTTGTTCCCATTTTTCTAATTTTTTCTTTAACTTTATTTTATCTCGTTACTAAATTTTTCTAAATTTTTTGAAACCATTTTTTTTTTACTTCTAGAAAGTCTTATCTTCTATTCTTTACTTCAGTGTTTCTCTTGATTTACCTTCTTTTCCATTCGTCATTTTTTAAATAAATACTTTTAATGTTTCTTGATTTTTTTGGTTCTGTTTTTTTCTTTTTCTTATAAATAAATTCTTTAATTTTTTCAAGTGCATTTTAGTTTTTTTTGTGATTTAAATAGTCTTTCTTTTAATCACTGATTTTTAAATGCTTCTGAAATATTTTTATTGCTTTTACAAAATTTTTCTTATTTTTTTAACGCAATTTTTCATATTTTTTTTATTTCTTTTAGTTGTCGTTTTTGACTTTTTGTTCTTTAAGTTAAGATATTCTTTAGCTTTACTTTTTTCGATCGTAGTTTTTCTTGTTAGTTTTTTTTGAATATTGTTTTTCAAAGTCTTTGGATATTTATTTATTCTAAAATCTACTTCTAAATATAGTTTTTTTCTTCTAATGGCAGTTCTTTTTATTCTTTTTTTTTAATCATTGATTTTAATATTTTTTGGTACAAGCCTTTGTTCTTCCAAAATCTGTTTTTTTGAACGTAGTTTTTTTATACTTCATTCGCTTTCAGTTGTCGTTTGTGAGTTTGTCTAGATGCCACCAGCAAAAATTTAAAAAATAAAATATAAAATTATTTGGAAAATCACCCAAGTAGTGAAAACAAAAACAGGAAAAACGATAAAAATGAAAAGAAAAAAGTTAAGAAGTAGTTCTGGATAAAAAAGAACTAGTAGAAGAAATAGTTGAAGAAAAATGATAAAAATGAAAATACAAAAGTTAAGAGGTAGTTCTGGGAACGAAGAAGAACTAGTAGAAGAAATGATAAATTATAAAATGATTAAGAGCATAATTATTCTCAAACGGACTCAAACAGAACAGAAAAGACAAAAGGTTAAAGAAAAAATACTTTGACAAAGAATATTGGATAATATATCAGGAGTAGATAAAAAAGCGAACAAAAGTATGTAATGCAAGAAGAATTTATAAGCGAGACAACACTACCAACTAACTACAACCTGCTATTATAACGATAAAATGAGGCAATAAAGAAAGCTATGAAATATATGAAATGAAAGAGAATTGAAACATGAAACAAATAGAATAGACAGAAAAGATGTTCGCAGTTGATATGGCCCTAATGGCAATTACGAAAGAGAATCTGCAATTTAACTTCTTAGTATTAAAGGAAGAGCAACAGAAAATAAATATGACAATTAATATTGAAAGAAAGAAAGACAGTTATAGTCTCTAAGACAATGAAAGCTCACGAAATTAACCTGGATAGCAAATGAATCAAAAAAATTCAGCATTTTAAGTATCTGGGAACATTTATAGAAGAAAATTGATGAGGAAACAAATGAAAAAATTGGGAAAAGCAGCAGGTATATCCATTTTATTAAAAACAACTTTTTTGGAAAAAAAATGCCAAAGAAAATAAAAACACAGGTGATAAAAGAAGTGGTTAAACCTATAATATTCTACAGCAGTAAAATATAACAACGAAAAGACGCGATAAAAATAAAGTTCTTGCAAAGAATAGAGAACAAAATTAAGTAAAACAAAATAAGAAAAAAGATCTTTACATAGAAACTCTATATAAAAAATATTAACAAAAAAATTATAGAAGGACAACTTAGTTGGTTTGAATTAGTGTGTAGAATGTTGTATTAATGATTTACAAAAAGAGTTTATAATACGCGAGTGGTGAGAGAAAACAAAAAAAAGACAAAGAACAAAATAGACAGTGTTAGAGAAGAGAAGAGAAAAAAGGTATAAGTTGAAACACAATAAGGCAACTGATACGAGATAGGCAGCAATGGAGACAATTATGTCTTGAATGAATAAATGTTTTTAATTGTTGGTTACAAAGTTTTTTTGTTGATTGTAATTTGGGATTATATCTAAAATGATCTATTAATCGATTTTGATAAAATCATCATTAATTTAAGGCTATACATACATTAATGAATCATTTTTTAAACTAAAATCGTACATTAATGTTCTTATTATTAAATGGCCAATGAAAAAAAAAAGAAATTTAATTGGTGGATATTTAAGATTTGAACAAATTTTGGTACTAGACTTGCTCGTATGAATCCTCTCATGATCTTGTGATGTCTACCGAAAGTTGAAAGTGGAGCCGTGTCCTTTTGAAAGTTCAAGCCCGTTGTTATTTTAATGAAACAATCCCGTCGTCCTGTGAGATTGTATAATATTATATAAGACGCGCCGTGGGCTTTGTTTCAGGGCGGTGTTGTTTCTGGTCAAAGCGAAATTCGGGTCGCAGTAGTAGCTAGCAAAACCCGTCCCATCCCAATCTCCCCCATCTCATCCTCCTTAAATCCGTCCCTGTCCGAACCGCGACAGCTGCGGGTAGATCACACGGCAGGCAGGGACAGGACGCGGTAGAGCTTTCGCGGACCCGTGCACTAACTACACACCGATCGCCGCGAGCGGTGGCGGCCATTGTGCTTTGCCCTGCTTGCCCGCCAACCGACCCTTGGCCCTGCACCAGTGCCGTACACACAAACAATTTCACACCCTAAATCCCACCAGAAACTATCACAATCGCTAATCTATACCCATTGAAACTATTTTTGAATGGAACAGCAAGCTTTTTGAAAACTGCAATGACAACAACCGATTTTTTTGAAAATTAAATTTGTCGGACTTTCTAAAGTTATTTTGAAAAATTGCTTCTAAAATTTTTGCTAAAACATGTACTACTTTCAGAAAGCATTGCGTACTGGAAACGAAACTTTTGTCATTACTTCAGCTTCATGCTATACAGAATTATTTAAAAAAAGCTTTTTCTATAAAACACCTTGATTAAAAGATTGATTAAATTTGCAGCAGTGAGAAGAAATTTTCGGCTTGTGTGGGTGGTTTTCTGTATATGTATAATTGAGCAATTTGGAAATGTCTGGGTTAATTAGTTTGGCTTTAAAAGTGCGTTTTGTGGCAAAAGGTCGAACATCTGCTGGTCTCTTGATCACGCGCCGCCACTGCGTGCTCGTCCTTCCTTCCCCCGTCTCGTCCATCCGCCCTTATCTACCTACACACCGACGCGACGTGCGTGTGTGTATGTCAAAGTAATTCGCAGATACTACCCTCGTAGATCGCCCCCCGCTAACCACCCGCCACCCTCTCCGGAGTTAATGTTGCTTTGGGCCACCCTCTCGTTCCCTTGGCCGCCGCGGCAGTTTCTGCGAAATGTTTGTTAGCAGCCGGCCTTCGTTGGTGCGGCGGTCATGGGAATTGTTAGCAATCACGGTGATGCCGTGTCTTGCCTGCCTGGACCCCAGCAGATCGATTTTGGGATACGGAGGGTTTAATTGAAACGCGCCTCTCGTGTTCTTGAATCGGAAATGATGGGCGATGGATGGATGCATCTCTTGGTCATGTGTGTTTTGCCTTTGATCCATAGACAAAAGGCAATTAACAAAAGTTACTTGTTAGCATTTAGGTGATCTGGAAAATTGATCCAGGGATTTTAAGGAACGTCCATTATATTATTATTAATTCAAAAATTTTAGAAAAGTGAACAAAAATTTCAGAAGGTTTTTATCAAGACATTAGCAAGTCTAATTAGATTTTAAACTAGTCCTCTTAGATATTTTGTGGTCGTTATAGAACATGTAGAGTATAGGTATTTTAGAAACTATATAACTAAAAAGCCTTGATAAAGAAAAAATAAGCATCCGAAACGTCGGCTAATTACCAGAATATCGAGCTTTTTGTCCACTTTTCCATGACATTTTAAACAACTTTTAGTGTTCTACATCCAATTGGGTGGTTTTACGTTCATTCAATATCTGATAAAATTAGTTTTCAATAATAACGGAGCTTTGGTCGGTTGTAACAACCTTTAACCAGCTTTGAAAACATTTATGCCGTTTTCTGCTCTCTTTCAATTCCCGGAATAAAGTTGTTCGAGTTGGAAAACTTTATTGTGAGGAATTTAAAGTTGATATTCCTATTCTCCATATCTCGGTCAAGGGCAGAAGTGAGAGTTATTGTCCTGATTTCGTCCTTTTTCTGTAATTAATTTTTGTGTTTTTTTTGTAGAGAATAAAAGCTCAAATTACACATTTTGTTTGTTAATTATTATCCAATTTTACATAATAAGAATATAAAACCTGAACCAGTCAAGATCAACATCTTTTCAAGAAAGCTCGTAAAGCTCAATCATGCGGTCATTTATTGCACACTGAATCGGAAAGCAGTGTTGGATGTCAACAAATTCAAGCACTCTGGAAATATAAACCTTAGACATAACGAACCAAATTCTTATTAAATTACTCAAAAATATTTTGCGATTTTTTCTAATATTATTTTTATTGTATTGCGTTCTCCTGAAAACGGTTTCTTGGACCATTAGCATAAAACCAGAGATAAGAATAGGAGTGACAATGGCTGAACCCTAAACGCAAAAACTGCATCATAAATAAAAAACAAGGCAGAAGATAGGAATGAAAATTTCCCGATAGTTGTTTAGTGGGTTTATTGCTGACCTGTTTTGCTTTTTTCTTTTAAAAAATTGGACTAAATAAGTAAACGATTTTGCAATAAGGAGACGGATAACAATACACTTTGGAATTTGCATGTTTCATGTTAATAGCAGAAGTTGAATGAATTGCTTGAAGCTCGGTCAGTACTTTATTAGCAATCGAGGCATGCAAGGCAGAAGATATATAAATTTGAATCCAGTGTGATGAATAGTAATGACAATAATTGAAATTAATTTGTGATAGTGATGAAGGTTTCATTTAATTTGCATCAAAGCAGAACTGTGTTAAAATCATTTGGACCAAATTATGTATAGCACATTCTAGACGAGGTATGCTCAAAATTAGTGAAAAATTAGTCACATTTTAAACAAATTAAAAATATTAGCTAAATTTGGAGAACACTTTTATATATCAAACTTTCGTAATTTGCCCTGCTTTCAGTTTACTAATCTGTTTTCTCACAACTTCTTAAGCCTTCAGAAGCTTTTTTCAAATTTTTTCTTAAAATGTTTCTCTTTAAAGCGGTTTGCAAACTATCGAAGAAATATTTCTGTTCAAATTGTTTTTTTTTCCTTTCAGAACTTTGCTTTCTTTTTTTAAGTAGATTTTTTTTGTTCTTTTTTTCCTATCCAATTGTCACGTTTCAAGCTACTTTAGAATCGTTTTTTGCTCTTTTTGAATTTTTTTGCTTGTCTTTTTCTTCCAATCGTTGTATTTCAAGCTCTTTTAGAACTGTTCTTTCAGAATTTCTTAACTCTCCTTTCTTTGTCAATCGTAGTCTTTCTCACTTCTTTAAGAACTTCTTTAATTGCCTCTTCTTCTTTTCTAATTGTTTCTTAAATTCTTCTAGAAGCTTTTTTGCCCTTTTCTTGATCATTCCTTCTCTTTCTTTTTCTTCCAACTGACGTCTTTTTAAATTTTTTGTTGTTTTTTTTATTAATTGCCTTTTCTGAATTTTTTAAACGTTTTTTGGGTCTCTTAGAAGTTTCTTCTGCTTTTCCAGAATATTTTTTTATTATTTTCTAACTTTAGAAGTCTTTCAACTTTTGTAAAAAATTTATTTTGTTCTGTCTTTTACGCCAAACGTCGTTTTCTATTTTTTTTATTCTTTCAAACAACAATGTTTTATTTCTTCTAGAATCTTTCTGCTTTTTCTAGAATATTCTTTGATCAAACAGAGAACTGAAAATTTTTTTTTTATTTCTATTTATTCAAAAAAAAAAAAAAAAAAATTGTAATGAAGTAGTTCCAGTAACTTGCTCTTCTTTTATTTCTTCTAACAATACTCGTATCGAATTATCCTTTTTCACTGTCCCTTGTAGAAGCAAGGTTAATAGAACTTTAAAAGATTTATGATTTAATTTTTATTTAGACATTCTCCTGTTGATTTTCCAGGTCTAGTAAATAAAATTTTGTTGTTTTAAGAGAGTCATCAAGCAGTTGCCACTTAAATCGTTATCTGTTCGACCACATCTGGAACCCGTTGCAACAAAACATTTGAGATAACGACCCTCCTGTACCACAAATCACATCCTGATTGCAACTAATGCAACTCCAGTTAGTTTCCCCAAAAAACCTTCAATTTGAATTGTTTTACTTCGCTGAAAGAATTGTTGCTGGTCTTTGACCTGAGTCAAGCCCCATCACTCCTCTGATTATGATTAAACCTAGAAAATTGGTTGCGTGTTGGTCATTTCGAAAGCTTTCATGTAAAGCTCAATCAGTCGCCAGATATGAGTGCAAGCTGCAGCTTAGACAGCTTCCCGCTGGTAGGGTCCAATTGCGCGGTGCCAATCGCAGGTATCGATGGGTCCAAGGACACGTCACCGTCATGCGAGGGTCGTGGAGACGCACAGGCGGCTCTCTCGGACCCAGAAGTACAGCACCGGCTAAAAGATACTATCGCCACGCGAAATTTTCCAAGAATTAGTCATGCACTCGTGAAAACGACCGTTATTATCAAGATGAGTGACGAAGGAAATGGAAGCGGGGCTTGAAAAAGACGACAAATATTTGAGATAATCTATCAGTAATAAGCTTCTTGTTTTACATTGAGACAGTCTAATTTAATTCAGATTTTATTGTCTTAACCGTTGCCAAAACCTGGACAGTTTAATTTGACTACACTACACTAACGGTGAAATAAATAAAGTCCTGAAACCCTAAATTTAAGATTTTGTTGTTAATTTAGGAGTGTTTGGTTTATTGACAGTTCCAGCGTGAATGTTTGAACAGATCACGCGTATTAAAACCATGGAAGGCGCTTCCTAGAACGTCCATTGTAAATCAGGCCAAAGCTCTTTCTACCTGGATTGACAATGGCAGTGGCAAGGGTTCACGATTCGACCTCGTCGGGCGCTAATGACGAAGATTCGCTACGCAAGATGTTCCGTTGGTTGAGGGTTGATGCCACCCCACGGGATAAACCAAAGCGTTCTCATCGATCGCACATTTCTTTAATCCCATAATAGCCACGGTGTCGCGTGTGTTCGAATATCTGGCATGGGAACGAGACCGACTCATTGTCTGATCCTATTCACGTTTTGCACCCCTTGCCTTATTAAAACCCTTCACGATTTCCGCGGTTCGCCGCGGTAACACATTTCCTTGAAAACATGAGTTTGGTGAGCGAATTGGCCGACGGAGCTTAATTTAATCTCAACGGTGTCAACGATCTCACAGGACGCAAATGTCAATAAGAAAGTGCCCTCAGGTATAAACGGGTCTTTGTGTATCGAAAGCTTGCTGCATACGGAATATTCAACTCCTTCTCTGTATTCCCACCTGAAATTCACCGATCTGAACAAACACCAAGTTTTACAACCCTTATATTAATAATCGTTGAATGATAATGCTCCACTTTCCGACCTATCGATATTCCCAGCTCTCCCTCAAAAATAGTATCAAGTAAAGGGTTGGAATTGGTGAAAAGCTCCGACGATCGATAGATGAATAACGCTGAATTCTTGAAACGTATTGTGGTAGGTCAATAACAGGAAACGGGGTTGCTTACCCATTTTTTTATTGTTGTGTGCGGCGACGGGAAATGAGATTTTTTCTCAAATCCGGACCGCTTAATTTTCATTATAAAGAAATCGTGGTAAATCCACAAATGCGGAAAAACAGGCAGAGAACAGAATTAAAAGAAACGAATTTGGTATTTATTAATTTGTTTGTACACACAAAATGATAACTAAAACAAGAATATAAAATTATTGTGTATGTATTATGGGCATAATCAAAAAATAAGTAAAGTTCAAGAGAATGTGTAAAGCATGACGTGTAAAAGAGATCTATTATTGACAATTATGCACGTGGTATATACAACGTTTTCTGTACAATTAGAAGCAAAAATCTTAATTTTTAAAAGTTTATTTATTAAACATAGCAATTCAGAGGAGTAAATAAATCTTCGCACGTGCAAGAAGAAAAATAGGATAAAAAATGAGTTGCTCCCGTTGCTAAGGTTATTTGTTGCCGTCTTCAAGGTTTCTGTTTCGTCAAAAAAGTCTACTGTTTTAACTGTATTTTTGTTTCTGGAGTATAAAGATGTATCTATAGGTTATTTTTTTGACTTTGTCCGGTGAGATCGTAAAAGGGGTTGTATCGTTTAGCACATGGTGGGTAAAAATGCTGAACATAATTTCACGTAAGCGGAAAAATACTGTTTGGAGAAATGCGCTTTCAAGTAACATTTTGCGAAAACTGTAAGCCGCTCTTTAAAGATGCTGTACAGTCGTCAGTTGGTTGTATTTTCCTCATGACCCCTAATGCATTTATATATAAGGTTCATTCTTAAGTCGGTTGAGTGGGTGGAATTCTTAGGATCGCATTCAGGCTGGGGAAAACCAGTGATCCCAAACCGTTTTATTTATGCATTGTAAAATGCTTGGCGCACGTTGAAATGTTTTAGAACCACTGATCTCGCCGAGTCTACTCTGAGACACCACCTACACTAACTGATTTAAAAACGACCCTTATTTACAAGTGCGTTAGAAGTGTTGAAACAACACAACCAACAGACGAGCCATATCAATGCGGTACGTAGTTTTACAGAACACGTGCTAACCGGTACTACCCTTTTTACGATCCCATCGGACAAAGTCAAAAAAATAAGATTTAGATTTTATCTACAGTGACAAAATTACGCAAACATTATTTTGAATTACGTTGAAATATAACTACACAATCATTTAAAGCTGTAATCCGAGCTCGCATTTGGTCAGCAATAAGCAAATGCGGCATCTATCTTGCGGATAGCTTTTTTCTTTTTAAATCTTGATATAAATGATTAAAAAGTTTTTCAGTTGAGACGTTCACTTTATGAACTATTTTATGCATTTTTAATCGCAACAAGAACACGGACTTTATTAATCATTAGGAATAGGAAGTCGTTACAGTAAATGAGGCTCCGCGCGCTCAGCATCTTCCGTTCACATATGATCAATTTTGAAATGAGAAAACCATTTACAAATCATATCATGAGAAGGAGCAGTTCTACCATAACATTTGCACAACTTTTCTTTGGTTTTTCTATGTAAATAATAATGTTTACTTAGCATTCAAAAAAATTTTTCCCCATTTTTGCACACCAAAAACACTTTTTCTTTAAAATTGTAAAACGCGAGCTATCCACAGATTTGCACAAAATTTTTTTCTGTGTATTTTGTGCCATTAGCGTAAGAATTTGGACAGGAAAGGACAAGCTGCGAGCTTTAATGTGGAGAGATTTGAGCTTCCGGTCGTGTTTGTGACAGCTTTCTTTTATTCTTCTTGGAATTGTTTCCAATAAATGACAACGTCAGTTTTACCAGTGAAAATTTATTCCTGAAATAATAACCGGACTAGCCGTAACAGAGAAATTTAATTATTTATAGCTTCTACCTTTGCTCTTGATGGACCTAAATCAGACTGCAAATCCAACTTAGATAAGATTATAAATTTGTAATTAGAACTAATATGTTGCATTTATGATCCTAAATTTGGCTACTCCGTCTGCTATGAATAATAATCTAGTTAATTTAATTGAGGGCGAGTTTTTCTGCACCCTTTTGCAAACCTGATGGTTTTTCAAGTAGGTGCAAATTCCATTGACCCACTTTGCGCTAACTGGATGACATTTCCGTGCAAACCGCGTCGAAGAGATTGGATAACAAAGGCGAAATTCCTCCATGGAAGATTTTCAAAGTGGGTTGATGGTCAATAATGTGTTTTCGCGTGTGGTAGAAGGGCCTGAAATGGGAATGTGGCGTGAGGACGACGGTGAGTGGCCTGAAGCAAGAGGATGGATGGCGTCACACGGTCATGTGCTTCGGCTGGAGGTCTTCCGTAGCTATTGGAAACGGGTAGCGAACGACCGTTTTCTGACGATATAAATCAGTTCCGTTCGAAATGATGGCACATTTGCAGGGACGACCGCTAGCTCGTCAATGACCTCACAAATTATAGGCCGGAAACGCGGAACGCTGATCGATTTTTTGCATAAAATGCGAAATGCCACTAATTGCTAAAGAAACGTCAACAAGACAAAGCTTCACGATTGGCGGAAATAATAAATGATGCTATTCTATTGGTTTAAAAAGCGTGAATGTATTAACCTATCAAAAATCGGAAATGCATTGTTAAAGATTCATTCCGGGTTTCTGTTCTTGCTACTGACATTTATATGCGTTTTATTTCAATAATTTTTACTTATAATCTCCTAAATACATTGATACTGATTCATTAAAGCAAATATAGGAAACAACAAACGTAAATAAAGCAACTAATTAAATAAATGAAATTAGTTTAACCTGCCCAAACAAGAAACAATTAATTAATTGAGTGAATGACAGACGACCTAACAGAGCGCAGAAAAATTAAAAAACAGAGATTGAAATATTCAATTACTCACATTTTTGAGTTTATAGTCAAGCACAAAAACGAGAGCTCAAATTGAGGGTACTTATTTTTATAAAATAATTGAAATTTACTCGTAATTAATTCTAATTTAATTGTGTCCAATCATCAGAGACAGGAGTGATTGAAAAATTTGGAGTGCAGCTCTCTGAATGGGACAATTATTTCTGGTCATTCAGTATTTTTAATTTTCAATAAAGCCGTGTGATTTTTTTTAAAATTAAGAATGAAAAGATGATTTATTGAAAATTAGTTGAAGGAAATGTTTATTTTGTTTTTGCATTTAAATGAAGCAACTATTCGTGAAATCTGAGTTAGAACTGACTTTGTCATCACACACTATTAATTTTGTACAGATCGTTGAATTTCGCAAGTTTCGCTCGGCCACAGACATCAGACAATTTCAAATGCAGCAAGCTCTAACTTATTCAAGCCAGATTTTGACACTGAAAGAAAATTTTGATATTTCTCATATTTTAAGCATAATCTAGAATATTTATTGAGAAGCCTAAGTTTTGGAAGTGAGTAGAGCTAAATTCCAAATTTTTACAAAATAAATGATATAAAATTACTTATGGGTAACACCACCAATATTGCAAATTGCTCAAAATTAATGGTTTTACTTATTAAACTGATTTCAAAGTAAAAAAATCAAAAATTTGCTAATTGATTAAATTCATGTTATGCAGTTGTTGTATAAAAATGGAGAAAACAGTTTCGAATATTAAGCAAACGTTATTTTTTATCGTGGAAAAACCATCTAAAAAACTGTGAACAAGGTGTGCAAATATTATGGTAAATCTGCTCCGTTTTATGATATAATCTGTAAATAGTTTTCTCATATCAAAATTGGTCATATGAGCACGGAAGATGCTGAGCGCGCGGAGCCTTATTTACTGTAACGACTCTCTAAATAATTAATGAAGTCCGTGTTTGTAAAAAGCAATCCACGATTGAAGATACGTAACAGAGCTAATAAAGTATACATCCCAACTCAATAGATATTTAGTTTTTTCCATAAATATTTAAATATGAAACGCTGTCTGCAAGATGGGTGCCGCATTTGCTTAATCTGACCAAATGCGCGCTCGGATTACAGCTTCAAATGATTGTTTGGCTATATTTCAATGTAATTCAAGACAATTTTTGCGTTGTTTTGTCACTCTAGTTAAAACCTAGAGACATTATAATACTCCAGAGACGAAAATACAGTTAAAATAGTGGATTTTTTCCTCACAAAAAGGCAAAAACTGCAATGTCGGCCACTAAAGTTATAAACTTCATTGACTCTCTAGAAAAGAAAAGAACGATTTCCGGCCAATATTATGCTATCTTTCTGATACGTTTTGACGCCAAATTAAAGAAAAAACAACAACATCTGTACAAAAAAGTCCTGATTTATTACGATAAAAAGTGGGGTTGCCACTTTTAAATTAATCAAATTGGATTACAATTTGTTCCCTCATTTACTCTGTTCACCAGATCTGACTTCTAGTGATTTCTTCTTGTTCCCGAAATAAAAAATGCCTCTATAGAGAAAGATTTAGGTATACCAAATGAAAAAAAATAATTTTTTTGAAGTCACTCTTCTGACTCAAACCACCCTCGTAACAACAAGTATTCTATATTTTGTAATTTTCTAAATTTTGTTAAAAACGGTAGATACAAGTCCAAAAAATGGGTTTTTCAAAAATATAAAAATTCGAGTAATTATGAAATTTGCCACAGATTGCCTTTCAAGTGTGAAAAAGCTCTCTCTAGAGAGTTAACAATCGAAAAATTGAGGGATGCCCCCCAAATGTCAAAAAATCTGTTGCAATTTGCTCAGAGTGTTTGAATATTACCAAAAATTTTTCAGTTAAGAGTTGTAACTAATTAAATTTTCTACATTTTTCTAGCAGCTTACTTAATTTTTTTCAATTTTAAAGTTTCTGTTTTAGAATCAAATTTTCATGCGTCGAGAAACTATTCCAAAACCATTCTAAAAATTTCAGGTATTTTGGTGAGAAAATTTTTTTCTTTTTTTACCAAAAGAAGCAAAATTAATTATTTAAACTTGTTTCTGAAAAATTAAGTTGTTTTTTTTGACATTCATTCAATCACAAAATGCGGAAATCGCATGTTATACCAACGTTTTAGAAAAGCGAAATATTCCATCACATCTGGCAAATAATTTTGTGTTAGTTGTAAATAACAAGAATAACTGCGTCGAGTTTCACAGTGTTTTCTCTAACTTGTGAAATTTTAACTACAAAGGATACAAATAAAGGATTTCGGATTACGTTGTCTGCTCCTTAAACGATATTTTAAACTATTTGGTAATTTAGACGCATAACTTGTTCGGAGCTTTAAAGTCTTAATTCAGTATCGGATACTTGAATAAAACTATACAAAAAAAATGGGCCACTTGTCTTAAATTAGTAGATGTTATTTTACTGCGATTTAATATCAGATAAAATGTGTTGGTTGTAAATCTTAAAAGCTCGCAATCTTAACAACATGGGATAGGGAGAGCTGTCGAAAACAAGCTAAATGGAGGGAAAAACAATCCGGAGGGGAGTTAAAGGGACGCTAAGTGTATGAATCAAGAGATTCCTAATAAAATTAATAAATCTATAGATGAATATAATGTTGGTGTAAATTTTCAGTGTATTAATTAGGTAAATACAGGTCGGTGGTTTAGTAGTTTCCTCTAATTTCCATAAATATCTCCCTATCAAACATTAAATAATTACGTCTGCTGTAAAACACTAAAATTGGCCAACCCCATTTACATGAATATTTAAATCAACTTTACCGAGTCACCCTCTTTTAGAATAACACTTTAAAATTGTATTAAGCCGGCGCTAAACGCAACAAGTGTCTATAAAAATCAGATATGGGGACAGAATTTCTAAAGAATTGTGCACCCCTGTTTGTTTTATTACTTTTATTACGTCCGACAAACTGTTGCGAGTAACAGGTGGCTAAAATAAAATAACTCGAGGCAATCGGAAAACTGTAAAGAGCTGCAAAACTCGCTCCCGTTCCGCACGGCATTGCCTCTCGCAGATTTTATCACATAATGCCGTTTTAGAGACAATTACATTAACGTCCGTCCTAAGTGGCCCTAGTTACGTTACACTCGAATAATCGGAATTAAATGCGTCGCTGAAGATGACGACGACGACGAAACTCCTCGCATTTCTATTCTATTGAAAGGCATTAAAAACGGTTTAGTGACGCGTCATCCCTTGATCATTTTTTTGCGGACGACGGTGGTATAATTGAGACGAGCGAAATGTCAACCCGAGTCGTGTGGAAACGGATTTCGCATTGTTGTCTAAGGACAGATAATGAACGAGGGGAGGGAATGACGGCTAATTTGATAAATGAAAGATAACGCCATGTAGCAGTCTGCTTTATTTCGCAACTGACGAATTAACTATTGAAAATGTTTAGCCACTCATAAAGGCTTCAAAATTTTACAAGGATACTCTAAAATGATAAATAGAAAAACGAGATAAAATGTTAAATTATTCTCCCTTCACTGTATAGTCTTTAATTATAAATAAACAAGTCTAACATTAAATTTAGGGCCGCGTAGAGTAAAATTTAAATTTCGAAGAGCTATACCTACTGTCATAAATATAATTTATAGTTTGTTAATGTTAAAATTACGTCAAATTATTCAGAAACAATTATTATTTGGTTAATAAACGTTGAGAGTTGATTATCAGTTTCGTTGACAATAACCTCACCGATTCTAGTAATTCTCGGTTTAATTGTACAAATTCAGAATAAATTAGTACAGTAAATATTTTGAAATTTCCCGTCTTTACCGTATTTTTCGTGACGCCAAATTCAAACTAATTGCAAATTCTTATTCCCAAAATATTTATCTGTCATTCCAGGTATGTCATCTGTAAGCTTTGGTGCAAGAGAGTCTTCCTTAAACGACCAGATAATTAACCGGTGTAATCCAGCGGGCTGCATGTTATTCATTCAACTGGTCTACACTACAAGTCTATTATCTAACAGAAATCTACTAAAATAATATTTTTGAAATAACAATCTTGGTTAAAAAAGTAAAGAGGCTGTTAATATTTAATTTTTAACATAATGCGTTACAAAATAGCCTTCATTATTGTCTTTTAATTTTTGGTTTTTTATCTCAAATTTTTATAAAACTCACATTTTCTAAATTATTCTAACTGAATCTTTTTTTGTTCTTCAACAATTACTAGATTTGATTGATATTGGATTGATTTTTTGGAGTTTTTAATTTTGTCATTTTCCTAGTTGTTTAAATTTGAAAGATTCTCAAATATTTGAATTTTATAGATTATTGCAATATAGATTCTCAGGCTGTATAGGTACATTTAAATAACAATAATTATTGTATTTTCTATGATGTCAAGTTTTTCAAATTTGTGGGAGTTTTTTGACATTTTTAGAATTGTAATTTTTGTATTTTTAGAAATCTAAAATTTTTCGATTGATTTTGAATTTTATAGATTTTTTGTATTTGTACTACATATCACATTTTTTTTGCAGTCATCTAGATTTGTGGTTTTTATATATTTATTACATTTTTCAATGTTTCTAGTAAGGTGGGCTAAAAAAATCCACTATTTTTTTTAACTTCCTACACTAAAAAATTGATTACTAAGCATCTTTGAAAAATACTTTTTCGTGATGAGCTCTTAATTTTAATTTCTTATCGCAGTTTTCTATTTTTTTTTTCAGTTCCATATGTTAAAATCCATATCTCGTTATTGCTTGATTGTACAAAAATTTGTATTTACATTTTTTGTAGGAAATTAAACGCTGTAAAAAAAGTGTTTTACAATTTTTTTATAACTCTTACCGTTTAGAAGATATCGGAGGTCAAAGTTTAAAGAATTTAACAAAAATTCCTTTTCTAATTCTAAATTTTATAACTCAAAGATAAATAAATATTATAAAACCTAAAATATACAATTTTATAGGAAATTGAACGCTCTACTAAAAAAAGTTTTTGTAGTTAATTGATTATTCTAACCATTTAGAAGATATTCGCATTTTAAAAACCAAAATTTGATACTAAATCTTCAATTTTTTTTAAATGTTTGAAGTAATCGATTAACCACAAACGACTTTTTTTTGTAGAGCGTTTAATTTCCTACAAAATTATATGTTGCGCATTTTCTAATATTTATTTATCTAGGAGTAATAAAATTTAAAAATGCAAAAGAAATTTTTGCTAAATTTTTCAAACTTTGACCTATGATATTTTTTAAACGGTAAGAGTTATAAAAAAATTGTAAAATACCTTTTTTAGAGCGTTTAATTTCCTACAAAAAATGTAAATAATTTTTTCTGTACAATCAAGTAGTGACGAGATATGAATTTTACCATATGAAACTGAAAAAAATGGAAAACTGCAATAAGGGAGTCTTTCCTATTAAAATTAAGAGTTCATCTTAAAAAGCATTTTTTAAAAGTGTCTAGAAACCAATTTTTTAGTGTCGGAGGTTAAAAAAAATAGTTGATTTTTTTGTCCCACCCTAGTGTCTAGACAATTTTTTAGTTTTCTAAAATTTGTAAATTTAAAGGGTTTTTAAAACTTTAAAATACAAAAATTTGGATTCTCTGTGCTCTTGAGATTGTATAAAATTTATCTTTCTAATTTTTTAAAATTCAAAGTAAAAGATTTATTGAATTTTTAACATTGTCTCTTTATTTTTCAAATTTTGAAAGCAAATTTACCGCACATCATTTTTGTTATTGCTTTTCTCCTGAAATTATAAGGATTTGGTTAATCGGTTTTTGTCTTTTTTTTGACAATTTTAGTCACATTTTTTATGTATTTAATGGCTTATGTTTCTTGTGTGTCTTTGCGTTGAAATGTAAGCTGCTTCAACGTTAATTTTTAGACTTTTTGTTTATCTTGTTTTTTGCAGCTTTGTCAGTGTCTACAGCTTGGTTTTGCTTTTTGATTATACAAATTTTACTTATGAAATTTCGATTTTTTCTTAGCTTTTGTTGTTCTAGCGCGTCGCAAGCGCAAAAATTGTTTCAACAATTTTATTTACAGATCTTCTGATCTTCACACCTGTCATCTTACGAATCTTTAACTAGAGAGTTAGCTAGGGCATAACAAATAGACAGAAATGCAAATAGAAGCGACATCTATGCATTCAAAAATTTCATTTTTTTTATTAATAATTTTTTGCTGTAATTTAAAACCGGGAAGCACTACCTCGATAAGCAATAAATAAATAGCTGTTTTGGGCCATACTGTGCCACATGTTTGTTTAGAAATGCCATCAGTAGCATTAACCCGAGTTTGATCTCAAAGTGGGGTAAGTTTTAAATAAAATTAAGCTTTCAACTGTTTTGGGTTACATTCTGCCACGTTTCTGTTTTAAAAGGTAGTCAGTAGCGGTAGCCTGAATGCATTTTAAGGCCTAAAAAATGTTGATTCTACAATTTGACAGAAATATTAAATAAAAACAGTGAATCCAGCAAATTAAAATTTGCTATTGTTGTCAAAATATTTGTAATATATAATTTAAGAAAACAACAAATCTCGGCTTCACCTCGGCCTGTACAATTTTTCTCAATTATTCATTTTTTACCAATTTTTTAAATGCGTCTAATATAAGGTATTAAAATAAGAAAATCTTAAGAAGTTTTTCTTTTATATTCGTGTGTGAATTATCTATTCGGGGTAGTTGGCAACCCTGCACTCTCCTAAATAACCCTTATTTGGTCGCTTTTTGGAAAATCGTCCCAGTTTCCCTGGACGACCCCAACTTCCGCATGTATTATTTAAGCGTGCAGCTCTGGTCCTGTAGGTATAAACAAAGGGCATTGGAGCGAAGTCCGGACGGGCTAATTCTTGCTAATGGGTCTGGGGCAGAGGCCTGGAACACCAGGGCATGATTTAGGGCTAGGTTGCCGGCATCGCGGGTTCAATAGCCCGCGACTGACCCCTCCCTCGCCGCCCTCGGCATGCATAAGCTATCGGTGGCACGCCAGGCCGTCGTCTTCCACTGCATTGCCGATTCGAGATTAGGATATCGCCAGCGTCGAGCGGACCTTCCCCCGAACACCCCCTTACAGTACGGAGCAGATGGCTCTTTAGATTTCGAGCGCTGATGACGGTGCGCTACCCCGACTTCGGGGGGTTTTTACAGCCGCACCACCGTTGATTGTGTCACGGTGGAAGATTTTCCTTCCCTTACTCTCTTTGAGCAAAAAACGACCATTGTTCGACGAGAGCTGTTACTTTCGCGTTCGCTGCAAGAATTCGAACCATCCACCAACGAAACTTTAATTAAACACGGGCCACTTAACGGATGCATTCGGATGAGATTGGCGCTACAAGGATACCGCATTCCGCATTGATAAATTATTTTTACTCATTCTGTTATGAAATGTTTAATTTTATATTTTTATGTAATTACATATATTACATCACTTGTTATGCAATAAATTTTATAACATTACTAGTTACGTAATGACGCTTTGATAAATTTTATTATAGCACTAGAATTATGATCATTAAACAAAATCGATCTTTTCATAACTGGTTACGTAAATAAGTATTAAATTTTATTGTAAAACAACGCACTTTACGAGTATTTATTTTTTTCCTTTAATTTAGCACAAAACATGTTAAATTGTTTCCTTTGTAAGATCAAACAAGCCACATGTGTTATATATGTGGCATATAAACTTCGCTTGCAAATACACCCTACCTAACAAATAATCAACAAAGAGCGGTTTTCCGATTTTGACAGTTTGCCTTTTCGTTATAAATTGCGTTCAAAAAATTACAATTAAAATTAATTTTGTTAATGTTTTTCTAAATTTCTTTTTCTATGTAATAATAACAGTTGTAGCGTCAAATTCAGGTAATCAATCACTATACCCAAATAAGGGTTGTTTTCAGCCTGGCGGTTATGCAACACATTAAACTGTTTAATCGCTCAATTTTGTCTTTCAAAATAAAAATAATAAAGAATTGTTTAGACTACTACAGGTACAGGATTATTTAAAATTCAGTAATTTTTGTGAGTCAAATTTGATAAGTGATAATTCTCTATTATCAGAATCTACAATAATAACTCATTGTTCATAGAACATCGAAGCGTGGTTATTATTTATGGGGTTGCTATACAATACGAACATAAATCTTCATCTTTTAACTGACCAATACATAAATTAAACATTGATATACTTTACAAAAAGAAGTAGGCAAGTAATAAACGAAATTTAGATCAGTAAAATAGACAAAAATATTTGAAGATGCACTGATATCATTTTTTTTTTTTGATTTTTTAATACCTGTGTCACCCATCCTATAAAATATTTTTTTAAATAGATAACTTATATAATAATATTTTCATATAGTTAAAAAAAAGTTTATTACCAATGGCTTCCGAATTTGAACAAAAACGTTTATGGCGTCCTTTTTTACCGATTTTCGGCTACCATTAATTCAGCTGTTTTTGTGTTTTAATGATATAGTGACTGTTAAATAGCAACAATCTAACACACGTTTATTATTAATTTGTTTTCTGTGTTTATTGCTTTTTATTGAACAAGGGAGACACAATGAAGCCAAAATAATTAAGTTTAGATATCAACCACTCGCTGGTGCTATCTAACATTGTTGGCAAAAGTACCAAGTACTACATCTTTTTTTGTTTTGTGAAAATACGTAATTTTACGGAAAGAACTTTTTACATTTTTATCTTTGGAGTGTGGTACTACATGCCCGCTGCTTCCTGTTGTTGAATCTTTTTGATGTGTGGAATAGATCTAACAATTCACCCAATAACACCAAACAAATTTTTTACAACACACCTTATGACAATGTGAGGATTAATTCTCACTTGAGAATGACAACATTTTTGTTGAGGCGCACGTCGTGGTGAAAAAAAAAGTTTGGTGTTGATAGATTGGCTAGATTTTTCGGTTTGCTTGTCTGCGATTAACCCGAAAAATAACTCACAAAAGCAAAAATAAAAATGACTAGGCTACCAGCTACCAGATTGTCTAAGAATGCCAAACATTCACAAAAAGCCAAAAAGCTTAAAAAAAAATACAAATACAATAAAAACATTAGTAGAAATTATAGACATATAATTTGAAAAAAAAAAAATTCTCGAGCTTCTTTTGCAGAATGATCTAAAAGCCGAAAGCGACAGTTGATTCTAAAAATATTTAAAAAGTAATAATTTGTAATAAATTATGAAAGCGGAGAGCTGTCTTTGTTACACAAAAATATGAAAGAAAAAAAAAATACTAGCAAAAATGTGTAAAACAATGGTTATAAAATGTTTATAAAATTAATTAATTTTTTTGTTTATAAGTCCTGAAAAGTAGATGATTATTATTGATGTCCTAATTTGCTGATAGAAAGTATTATTTATTAAAATAATCTTCTAAAACTTGAAATTAAAAAATTCTAGGAATCTCGAAAACTAATAAATAAGAGTACACAAAAAATGTATCTTTGTACAGAACTCGTCAACGATCTGGTTACTTGTCTACTAAAATCTTTCTTACCGGACTTGATACGTAATATACTATTTTTTAGTTATAATGAAACTATTTCAAAAATAAAAATACCGGTTTTATCATTTTTGGAAAAGCAACTAATGAATTAGTAATGATATAGTTAAAAACCAAATTTTAGAACAAAGTCTATAAGCCTTAGTATAGGTTAGTATAGTTATAGTAAAAGCGTAGCGAATACGAGATCGTAGCCCGAGTTTATACACGAGCTACTGTAATATGCTCTGCCCACAAAAGCTATACCAAAGCTTATTTATAATTTAGTCAAAAATTTAACAAAAAACCAATTGTTGAGTGAATTATAGAATTTACTATTAATTTCAAAATAAAAAAGTAGGAAACGTATTTTATATTAATTTTAAAAGAGTTTTAATCAACTCAAAAAAAACCTTATTTTTTGCAAATCAAACGACTCGTATCTTATAAACTTTGACAAGTTTTGCAAGTAGCGGGCTGCAAAAAACGTGATCAACAAATGTAAAGAAAAGCTCATAACTCTGCTTTTTTTTGACATGGACTCTTAGGTCCAGGATTTTTTTTACGATTATTTATAAAATTTTTAGTAAACACTTTATTTTTTGCCGAAGTTAAATATTTATTAGTCCTAATCGATCTTTTATCAGAAATTTGGTAACTAAAACAGGACCCAAATTTACTAAAAACATTTTATTTTATTTTTAGAACTAGATTTAGTTAGAAGTTGTAGTTATTTTCTCTTAAACAATAATCTGATTATATTGAAACGTTTTTTAATTGTTTCGTATTAAACCATTCATAAAGTTGCGGACCTGTTGCCCCAGCAACCAAATGATCCGTCATAGCAACGTATTTGAATTATACAGATTGATTAAAGCTACTGGCTTAATCCTCGGTCATTCGTGTAACGTGATGTCATACATTAAATAGGTATATATTGGTATTCAAAACTGATTGGAGATGCCATTAAGAGACCTCGTTATTTTCAAACCCTATAACTCGAAATAATTATCCAAATCAACAAAATTCTAAATAATGTGAGCAGAGTTTATCTTCTCCTGTTAAATTTACCCAATTTGAAAATGTAAAATTGGCGAATGCGCCGGGCAAGCAATAAATAAAAATCAGGCATAATCTATTTCCAAAGAATTTGGGTAAACAATTATAAAACTTAGTTTAGCGCGATTTTGTTTGAATATTATAAAGTTGCTTCACGTTCATATAAAATGTTTTGTTAAAAAATGGTGGATGCGCCGGGCAAGTACATACTTTAAAAATACAGGTGTAATCTATTTCTAAAATTTTGTGTTAGATTACAAGACTTAACTTAGCGCAATTTTGTTTATTTATTAAAAAACCGTTTCTTACTTAAAACAGTTTATTAAAAATTGGTGGATGCGCCGGGAAATTTGTTTACAAAATTATTGATTTTAACCAATTTTGTAATTTTTTAGCCAAACCGTTTCTACTCTCCGCACACTACCGTAATCCGCAAATCTGGCCAGTCTCACGAACTCGCTTGCGTTCTTTGTTCTCTTCTCATAGGCCTCGGCTACGATGCTTACGTAGTGTTTGGATACGCAGTCAGAGATGTGACAATGCGAATAATGACTCGTGTCGATTCACCATATCCAGCCGATGAAAAACAAGAAGATGTACGTGACGAAGGTGAAGATAGTAAGAAATACACTGTTAGACCCCCCAGAGATTTGCGAAGTAAATTTATATTGATGATGGAACAGAAAGAAATCGATAAGGCCAAAGCTGAAGAAGAGCGTCTTGCTGAAATCGAAAGACAGAAAGAGGAGGTAACGACATTTGAAAAAAATTAAGCAAAAAATTTTTGATTTACTAGGAAGACGAAAAACCGCCACCTGATGACTTGGAAGGAATGCGGTTTCATTTCTGGGTATTGATAAGAACAGAAGGACGAGCGATTGATGACAATACTTTCGTTGAGCCAAGCACTGGAGCTTCATATCCTGTTGACAGTCCGCTGTTTAGCGGGATAGAAAGTCTCTGGAATCATCTGAATTATTGGGTGAATATGCAAGATTGCAAAGAAGGGTTGGGACATATTGATTATAATTTACACGATGTTGAAAAATGGGAACATTTGTTGGTTGGAGAACCCGCTCAATGGCGAGTTACTACTGAAAATCTAAATATGGATGACGAAGAAGCTGCTTTGGCTAAGATAATGGAAGAAAAACATTTAGACATGCCGGTATCATGGAGTATGAAAATAGTTGTACCACATAGCGGTTAAATTATTAAAATTTAAATTTTTGGGTCACTACATTTTATTATTTTTAGTTCTGAAACAAAAATATCCCGAAGGAATGCTCAGTACTTGGTATAAAAAAACTTTAGTAGAAGAATACGCTCCTTACATACAATATGATGGTCTTGTAACAAAAATTATGAGATTTAAAGATTTCTTTTGTACTGAATGTGTAATTGTTGAGCAAATTTATGAAAACCGGCAAGATAAATTACGAAAAATTGTTTATGATTTAAAAAGTGATATAGTTAAAGAGTATTTTGGACCTGGAAGAGAAGACGCAGTTATCGGTATTTAAATTTTATTTTTTTAAATGATTGTTTGAGATAATTTTTAGAGCACACTTACTCACATAAAAACACTGACACAAATAAAAGAATTGTAAAATTCAACCACAAAGCACGTCATGACGGTCTGGAATTACTCGAATTTGAGAAGGAACACATGATTGAGCGTTATATCAACCGAGACGATTTGTATGTTTTTCCTAAACTTTCATAAATAATTTTCTTTTGTAGTTTTCATTTTCGTGAAGTCTTCTATGCTAGGAAAGGTCACCCTCCCCCTGGTTTTACCGAAAGTCATCGCAAATTAATCCTTGTTAGTACAATTTTTCTGTGTCAAATTTCGCATTTTTTTTTTCAGAAAATAATAGAAAAATTCGAAAGAAATCACAAAGTCCCCGCAAATGAAGATATCGCAACTCGTCAGTTTGCAATTGTTGACCATCAGATCCTCCTTCAGTACCATTATGGCGATGGTCGAGTCACTTGCTCAACTCGAAATTTTACAAAACCTTCAGTTGCGGAATCTGGGGAAGGATTGAAATTCACACCAGAGTTAACCTGGGGTTATATTGCAGACCTGGGTGCTAAGCCCCCAACTCAGTTGCAGTTGTATTTGTTGTATCAACGAATGCTGAAAGAAGAAGAGGTTTCGATATCGCATATTCGAGAAATTGAAAATCAGGTATTTCTAGGGAAAATGTTAGAGACGAAACAAAATGTTTTTTTTTGTACACGCTCCTAAAAACAGTTATTTTACGGACTATTTTGAGTCCGTAAAATGAGTATTTTTCGGACCGAATCCCAAAAACTTTTGAGAATCACTTGGGTTAATAAAGCATAATGGTTGTATATAAGAATTAAGAAACTTTATTAAATGTAATATCCAATGTTTACAGCAAAATTAGGTTTGCAAGGTATGTACACTAATAACAAAAAAAAATCAGTTACAATATTTAATAGATACTTATTCCGCAAAATGAAAATGAAATGAACAATTTTGCGCACCTTCAAAGCAGTTACCTACAAACGAAATATCAGAGCTTGAGGGTGTCGTGTTAATTTCTTTTAACGTTGCAACTTCGGTAGTAACAGATGTTTTGTTACTCGATAATGATTTATTAGTTTTCTTTTCTCCTATAACTTTCTGCACACCTGTTTCTTCTTCGGAATTGATTCTTCTATACTATATGTCTCTGCTGTTGATGATGACGTTAAGTTAGTAATTATTTAGAATAAAAAGACAATGATTTTGTGAAAAACTGATTTCCATCTTTCTAGTCGTTTTAACGAAGTTAAATCAACGTCAGCATCTGCCGCCAGAGTCGCAGAACTTTTTCGAAAGCAATGTCATGTATATTCTGCAAAAATTCTATTTTAGGTACTTGTTACAAAAATAACTATTTTTATAGATTGTAGAGTTTTTGGCGTTGAGAGACCACGAAATGGCGTTTCCCAAACTGGATGTTTCGCTTTTTAATATTGAACAAAACGAGGAGTTCCGACAAGGAATGCTGGAGAAAGTTTGTTCTTAATTAAGTAATTTTAGGTCAATTATTTCGAAATTTTAGGAAAAGCTAGAACAGGAACATAAAGAAAGAGAAATTGAAGATGCGGGCGTGGACTACTTGGCTCCGTATTTGATGGCATTGGGTAATCCAGAAAGTGTAACTCCTGTTGTGGCGTACAAAGTTAAGGACAAGTGTCTTAATGATTTTAAAGAATTGTTGCTAAATAGAGCTATCGGAATTCAAAAACAATTTGAACACGTATTTTTTCCCGATATTGTATTTGTTTTCTTCTATTTTCTTTTTTCAGTGGAGTCAATACTTAAAAGACAAACAACAATGGTACAGTGTCAATCAGGACACGATTCAGGAAGACGACGAAGTAAAATATTTTCAAGATGTTAACACTTTGACTTTTCTTCTGCAATGTTACGAAATTCGGCTTTTTAGACATCGTGATCTCTCATTTTTGAGGTATAAAGTACTAAAAACGAACTCTAGGGTGCTAAATTTTTTTTTAAATAATCTTTTTCATTGTTATAACCAATTTAAAATTTCTATAACGGTCACACCCTTTGTTCAAATCTAATTTTCCCAAATTAAAAACAATCACCCTTACCTCCCAAGTTTTAATATTTATTTTGTTAAGTTTTCTTTCAACAAAATGTTTTAGCACTCTAGAAATTTTTTTTAAGTAAAACTTAATATTTTTCTTATGTACAACTGTTTTAATTTTAATTTTTGTAGATATGAATCGCTAGTAAGATACTTGAATGCCCATTTAAACCCAATGATCGAAACTTTTGGTTAAAATTTATTTCAAAATTAAAGCTGTATACAATGAGATCAAAAATAAAGAAATTTTTTTGGCTTAGTAACTAAACGACCAAGAACCCATTTGACCAATACAGTGTCCTTCTTCGTCAAAAGTCGCTAAAGTTAATTTACTTAATTTATTGGTAAGTGAAGGTAAAGAAGGTGCGTGGTGAGTTGTTCCTACAGTCAGTGAAGAGTGAGTTTCTGCAAAAAAACATGTACAAAAAAAAATCCAAATTTTTTCCTTACCGTTATCATTGCTAATTTGTTGCTCATACGTCTTATCAGTTTCATCATTCGATTTTGCTTTAATCTGATTCACAAAACCAGTGATTAAAGTGTCCATAAGACTGGCCTGTCGTGAAAAAACTTGCAAAATTTTTGAAACTCTTGCTCCATTTTCGACTACCATAAACTGCAGAAAAAGACAAGGAAGACAATCTGGGTCTTCTTCTTTTGATGGCCTGGCATACTCCCAACTGAGTTCCTCAAAACGCAAACCTAGCAATAAAGACTGCAAAACAATATTGCCAACAGTACTGCAAAAAAAAAACGTACACCTTGAGTATCATCAATCACGTAAACCCCTTTGGAATTAATAGCTACAAAAACTGGAATGTCTTGGTATGTAATAAGAGATGTTAAGCCTCGGACTGGTTGCTCGATTTGTCCCTCGAAAAAAGCAGATCTAGACAGAAATAAGAAATCCCCAAGAAATATTTACCCGTAAAAAGGCAACGACCAGCAAAATTCTAAATACTTCTTCATGAGTTTGCGGTTAGTTGCCGAATTCGGAATCCTTTTGAATTGTTCTAGAAGTCGAACTTCAGCCGAATTTTTTGAACTTATTGGTAACCAAGTCCAAGTCGAGCTTTTTCTTACATGAACAGGTAAATATTTCGACTGTTCCTCTCTGAAATAATGAGTTGAGTGGACTTGAGGGTTATAAGGACCTAACTCGACTCTCGCTTGAATCCCTCCCAACATAATATAATGTGCCACTTCGCAAGGATACCGGCCTTCTAGGATATTATGCCTTGCTTCTTCATATAACAACTCTAAGATCTTCTGATCTCTAGCAAAATTTTTTTTGAAATTCGCATTGAAGACATATTATAAGCAAAAAATACTTGATTTTTTCTTCCAAATGTTGCGGAAAAAATATATTCCTTTGGAACATAATCCTTGGTTCGTCCCTTTGTTGCCTGTTATGAGATGCATGACTGTATTGACCAATTAAACTCCTCCAACTCTGCCTGATTTCGTATGGCTTATGTGTCGGTTTCAGTTGCAATTCTAGAAAACCCGTAATTGCTAAATTGCCTATTTCTGGATATAAATAAAACCTAAAAGTGGGCTTGTCATCCATAAGGTGAAGACTTGCGACGCCAATTGTTTGTTCAGTCCTAGCTCATCGCTGTTAATAATCGCGTGACAGAGCAGATCGCTAGTAGCTGAAGGAGTATCTTCAATTTCCATCAGAATTGCTACATTGCTGTGAAGATAAACGCAAGTCGGTATAATAGGGCCCTGTAATTGCTCGCACGTGTTGGCTATTGCTGAAGCGCTAACGATCGAGCTTGGAACTGAAGCTGTTGTGTTCGAATCTGAAAAACATTTGGCGTCATTTATAACAAAATAAACAGGAATGGCTTTTATTTCAGCGAAAATATTATTGTTTATAATAAATATGGCAATATGGTGCTTGTTTGTTCTGGTTTTGTAGAGATAATTAATTGATAGTTTACTACAACGTAGAATAATCTAATAAATAATAATTAGCGGAAAACTGGAACTTTCTGAATAGAATATTTCATTCTGTTATTTTAATAATGTCGATAAAAACTTGATTGTGGTTACAATTACGTAATTAAGTAATCTACTATTAATCAGTTGTAACATCACAGGTAAGCCGATCGCAAACAATAATCAATCAATTGTCTCTACCGAATTAATAACATGAGAGCAAAAAAAAATTAATTGTAGTAGGTTGTATTCACATCTCCAATTATGACGTCATAAAACTCGGTGTAGTACTGTATGGTGCGTCTGTTTAATCAAACTCTTTAAAAAAGCTAAATTTATGGTCTATTTTTTAGTTATTTTCGATGGTAATACTCTGTTAAGACGCTCAACAATCTTAATATCATACCATAACGGATTGTTCTCGAAAATTCTAGCGGTAACTCATCTAGCGAACTCCGAATTCTACGTCATTCTTACCAGAAACAGGACTCAACGTTTTTTTTATACAATCATATCTAAAATAATGAAAATAGACGCAAAGCTAGTAGAAGCTGATCTAGGATTTATCCGATTAAGAATATAAGGCAGCAAAAGCACTAGATTAGGGCAGATATTCGATTTGGCTTTGTTACGAGTAAATCTTCGGTTATTATTGAGTTATATTATTAAGTTGTAAATTAATTTATTGATAATTAATTATTAAAGTAATAAAAATTATATTTTTCATGTTCTAGATGTTATCATTTATTTAAATTTTTGTTATCTAACGAAGAAAATAAATAAAAAGTAGTAAAACTTCAAAATATTAAATTTGACATATGTTACAGACATTTTTACTATTTACTCCTTTTTTCGGGCTATAAAAATGGAAGAGTTTTGAGCTGTTAACAATGGTTTATGCAAAGCTTTTAAAAATTACTGCAACCCACGTATTCATACCTATTTACAGCGCCTTCAAAAATTATCTTAGCCACGTGATCAAGTTGTGCTGTCTAACCACACAATTGACATTATTTAACGAAAATGTTGCCAAATGATTACTTTGGCCATTTTTTACTTTCATTATTAGCCTAACTTAAAAGAAACTGTGATACACAGTGGTTTTATCAAAATTTTAGTCACGTGACTAAAAATTCTTATGGACAAAATGTGTAATCTTTCTTTTTAATTTCGCTCCTGATAAAATCAAAAGTAATATTTAATATCATCTACTACTGCGTATCTTTGATTTTCTAAACAAATTTGAGTTGAAATTACATTGAAACACACCGTACTTTTACTTCTTAGGTAAATAATTTTAGCACTGCAGGCCTATAGCTTGGTAAACTAATTTTTTACACTGTCCTCTATTATACCGCTTTCCTTTCTTTAATCGGTTATTTATTTTGCATAAATCTTCCTTCAGCTCCCTCCTCCATCTTGTTCCAGGTCTTCCTTTTTGTCTTCTTTCTTCAGTATTTGATTTCAGAACTTTTCCATCTTCAACTGAAACTTCTCTGAGTTTCTATCACTGGAACAATATTTAGCTCGATCAAAATGCCCAATTCTTGATTGGTTCTTCTATATCACTAATCGCCTATTTCCTTTCTCATATTCTTAATTTTCCTTTCTTAATTAGTAACCAGGTATTGCTTTTCTAAGTCATTGTGAGTCTTACTACTGATTTAATGATCGTAAAGAGTCTTTTTAGTCTTCTCTTAGTCTTTTCTTTTACTCCAAATTTTCTTTTCTTTTATTTTGACTTTATTTTACATACACTTTCAGCGTGCTTGAAGTAAAAAACAACAGAAGAAAGACTAAACCATTTATCTTCTTTGGTTTCTCTGTATGCAGTATCTTCCATAACTATTTTTATTTATTTTTACAAGATATTTATATCGCTATTATATTCATGTTAATAATTTTTAATATTTTTGTAGGTTTTGTTTAAACTTTTCTTTCTTCGTTGGCTAGAAATTCCTCTTCATTCTACTTCTATTTCTTTCAAAAATTTTTTTCTTATACATTGTTTCTTCTTTTTTCTTATTAACTATTTAAACTTTAATTTGTATTTTTTATATTCTTCTTTGACTTTCTTTAGTTTGTTCATTCTTGATCGAAGCATTCTTCTCTTCCATGTCTTCCATTGCTTTTATAATTCTTTTTATAAGAAAATATCTTTTAATTTTTCTTTTAGCTCTTGTTTAAGTTTTCTCCTTGTTTCTTCTTTAGTCTTATTGATATTTTATTTTCTTTTACCTCTTTTACTCTTTTATATTCTTAAATATGCTCAAACCACAAAAATTTGATAACAAACTCAAATCACCAGTCAGGAAAATTTGGAATTAGATTTACCGTCACAAAGTACATTTTTATGGCCGCCATTGCCTCCATTTTTAAAAATCTATTAAAACACTAATTTTTCTCTAACATTAGCTACAGAAATTCGCGATTTTAACAATAAAACAGGTGCCCACGCATTAAGCAAACACCTTCTGTCAGAATAATGAATAACAGAGTTATAAAATTTTATAGACCTCCGAAAAATGTTTTATTAGACAAACACTAGTTTATATTTCACAACAAAAAACTTATGTTATAAAAAATTAAATTGTTTGTTTAAATTTCTGACATTTGAAATGATAAATTAATCACAGAATTGATTTTTCACTGTCAAAACAATTAGAACTAAAAAATCATAAATTAACATAAAGAATCCTTGAATTGTTTATATAATATTGTTGTGTTTCCGCCTAGAAATATTAATTGTTTTGTCAAGTAGTGCAATTTTGTGATGCCCTCTTTTCCCCTAATTACGACACCACATGGCGCGCTAATAAAAAAGCCAACACAGATAACCTAGTTGCTTTAGATCCAAACCCCCGCTAGAATCAATATAATAATAAATTTATACGAAATTACACAATTGTAAATTGTGGCAAATGTCATCCATCATTAGTGTTTAGTTCGAATTTGATGAAAACGGATGCTCAGTAAAACACTGATGACTCCATAAATATTTGTTTTCGGGTCTATTTAAAGTTTTATTGACACGAAAGCACCGAAGTCGATTTTTAAGTCAGTGATGATATTCTCCTATTGTAAGTTTTAACAAAGTATTTTTAGTAGTAAACTATCCTTGATTCTTCAACAATGAATCAATGGATACCAGTCTACTACTACTACCGTTCCTAAACAGTCATAGTAAAAGAGTGGCTTGGTATTTTGATAAAAGACGTCTTCCACTTAGAATTACTTAAAAATATTAGGAAGTGGTTAATCTATGAATCACGTAAGGTAGTAACTAGCATGACAGTTTCCTCAATTATGAAGTCGGCTATACTGGCATAACGTATTAATGTTTTATTCATAATTTGAAGGTACATGAAAATTCAGTTAAGTTCAAGGTTGTGTGATTCAAGGATGGAGAAGAGGGAACCCCTGGTTTAATCCCAAGTGATAACAAAACCACAAGCGGAAGAATGTTTCGGCAAAAATAAATTTTCTACACTGGTTTCAGTGAGTTTTTATTATAATTAGTTGTGTTTATGTGAATGCGTCAAAAAGTGATTTTTGTTTATTATTTTTGGTGATTCAAATTTGGGTGGGTTTGGTACACAAAATTATCTTTTGAAAAGTAATAAATAACTGGGAGATATTTTAGGCAAAAGATGAATAGAGAATGTTTAAAATTAGATTGTTTATTAAATTTTTAATAAGCGACTTTTATAGATACCGTGGGTATGGTCAAGGAAATAGTTGTTACTTCTAGTAGGTCACAATGACGAAAGAACTTAGTGTTTTCCAATTGATTTTCACTTTTTCTTAATTGAAATTCACACTATTTCTAATGCATTTCACTCTTATCACTAATAAAATGAACAAAAATGAAAATCATTTAAAACAGAGTGAATTTCAGTTGACAAAAAGCGAAAATCAGTTCGAAAATAACAAAAATTCTAAATCTATTGGCGTTTCAAAGTTTTTATTTAATTTTTTTAGTTCAGAGTAATCAAAAATAAACATTTTTTTGAGTTAAAGGTTGAAAATGGTGTTATATTGTTTCCAATTAAATTTCACTTTGTATCTATTGAGATTCACAATATTTCAAATGTTTTTCTCATTTGACAGTCCATTTTAATATTTTTTCAAATTGTTTTTCTTTATTTAAGTCAAAATTACTTTTTGTTAAAACAAACTTTCTTATTCAAATCGCATTATACATTGTTGGTGTTCTTTATCTTCAGAAGCTGAACCTGAAGATTCTGAACTATTTTTGTAGCACTTTTTAACTAGAGTAGAATAAATTCCTCGTTTCTTCATTTGCGGTGACTTATTTCTTCAATTCTTGTACTTTTTCCTTCATTTGTCTTTCATTTTCGTTCTTGATTTTATGCACTTTTAAAGAAGTTTCTTCTTATAAACATCATTATAACAACCGTTTCGTAAAAGTGCATTGACGTTATCAAAAAACAGTTTTACAACTAACCAAGTTTATTAAAAATATTGCTTAGAATCAAAACTAATTTTGAAGTTGTGTTTTTTTCTTTTCTTTTAGTAATTCTCTCACAGTCTCTTCCTAATTTTATCTCCGGGTTATCCGCCAAAACAAGTTCCCGTTTCGACATAAAATTTTCTTTCTTCAATACTACTGAGATGTTTTCCTTCGCAGCTTTAGTTGAGATTTTGTCCTAAATTCTTTGGTCAAACTTTTCACTATTTTTATCTTTTTTCAAATTTTCTTGTAACTGATTTTTTATTTTGTCAATTACATCGTCTTCTGCCAAAACCATATCAAAATTTTCAATCAATTCAGAGTCTCTTTAAATCGTTCAACCATTTTTGTTTGAAACAAAAATTTTTGTTGTTTTTTGATTTGCCAACACTGAAAGGCATCCATTACTCCAGTCTCACTCTGCTTCATCACTACTTCTTGAAACTTTTCGACCATTTCTTGGAAATTTGCGTTTATTTACTGCCATATTTTGAACTTTCAATTTTTCATTTTGCATTTAAAGAGCTCTTCATAGCTGCTTTTCTTGTCTTCTAGCTGAAAGTAATCATTCAAGCTCCGAAATAGATGTTTTAATATGTCGTTTTTCCTCTTTTTTATAAATAAGATTGTTATCTTTCAACAAATCAAAAAACCTAGTAACTGTTTCTAACTCTTTAGAATCACATTTTGATAATTCTACATTCAAACTGTCTACATTTGTAAAAATAAATCTTCAAACTGGCTGAAAATAGTAATTTCATAATTTTGAATTGTTTGCTTCAACTATCGTCTTTTGGATCTCTTGAAAAACAATTTTATAAATTTCTATTTTATCTTGGAAATTAATCTCTTCAGAAATTCAACTAAGTTCGTGTCTAAATTTTTCTTTTACATTAATGATTCTTTCTTCAATTTTAGCAATATGTACATTTTCTTCTTTCTTCTGTAACATCAATCATTCTCTTCTGTAAAAAATATTGTTCCAAAAGCTAAGTTTTCTTTTTATATATAAATTTTTGTAAAGCAGCATTAAATTGACTACATTTATCTTCTATAGTTTTAAAAATGCTGTTGTTACTTTAAGAATTTTCTTTTCAAAAACCCCGTTCTAGACTGTTGCTTACTGTAGAAACGTAAAGAAATTTTCTTTTTCTTTGATCAACAGATCTTTCACTTAATATGGCTTTCTTCTACTTATACAACAATTGCTCTTGAGTAGAGCTTCAAATCTTCAAGTAAACATCTAAGTTTTCTTTAAACTAGTATTCGCTCTAAACAAAATTTTTAGATTTTGCGGTATTTTCGTTGTCAGTACCATAGTAGTTATATCTCATTTTCATTACGGATTCTTTTTTTATTCTTTTTCTACTTGCAAATTCTCTCACAACAAAAATATTCTTCTATGTCTTCACAGTTTCTTATCTTATATTGGGTTAATACTTTCTGTAGTTCTGCACAATTAAGCTTTGTAGAAAATTCTGACAAAACTAAACCTTTTAGCTTCTGCCAGTTGTTTGTTTCTTTTTCAGACTATAATAAAAACTTTTTGCTGAAAATCGGCTATTGCATCTGACATTTTTTTGCTTGTTTCCAGTAATTGCACCTTCTATTCAGGCCGTTCATCGTCACTGCTTTTATTTTAGTTAAGATCGTCTTAAATATTGTCGTCTTTATTACTATTATTGTCGTCATTTTTCCGTCATTATTTTTGTCATTTTTATCATTATCTTCTTTATGGTTTTTATGAATAAATATTTACAATTCATTAATAATTATTATTATACTTTTACATAAATAAAAATAAAATGATTTGAGTTGCTTTGAATGACTGTGAATTTCACATTGCATTGACCTAAATATAGAAAAACGCTGCCATTTTGGGCGCCATATTTCAAAAAGGTTTAGTGAAACAAGAAAACAATTCTTTTGGCTTGTTATGAGTGTAACAAATTTTGACTACCCAAAACTGAAATTCTGTGTTGTTATAGCAATAGACACTTTCAGGAAGCACAAATCAAAGCATTTGTGTAAAATTCATTTTCAGGAAAAATAAATTCAAGTCAAAAACGCCAGCAAACTACTTTATCATTCTTATAAATTCTTGTGTTATTATGCAGCTACACCAAGATCAATAAACCGAAATAGAACACCTAAATTATTTTTATTAAGTCATAACATTTCAGATAATAAAATATTTCAGAAAAGAATTTCCTCTGAAATCTTATTATATCTAAACAATTGTTCTTTCGTCATAGATGTGTCACTTCATATTTTTTCTTCTCTCTGACGTCATTTTAATCGTCAGTACTATTTTTACAAGAGATATTAAAATTACAAGACTCGGATTATTTTAAGAAAATCAATTTAATAAGCACCCACGTGTTTAAACAAATATTATTTTACACGCCAAAAATTTTGTTGAATCAACGACAAATTTAAAAATTTCTTATCATAAATCAACAATACATCCATTCTATTCCAGACATTTACCAAATGGGCACCTCTTTATCAGAAACTTCAACGAATATGAGTGTGTTATTAAAATCAAATCTATCCCTTGATGACAAAGATGCTTCAGTTAAAGCCCAACTGACGCTATACGATATACTAATACCCACCATCGGAGGGATAATCATACTTTTAAATTTCCTGGTTGTAATCTCGAGCGGCTTAATATTAAAAAAAGGTAAAACAAATTTATTTCGTATTAAATAACTCAAAAAAATTTTTTTTTAGGATCACAACCACGTTCGACATATCTATTTTTAGGGAATGTCGCAATGACTGATTTAATAACAGGAGTTGCGGTCGTTTTTGGCCAATTATTCCCAGTAGAAAATCGGGATCATAACATTTGTGCACTTCAATTAGGTAAAATCAGACAAAATATCAACAGAGTGTTATCATATTTATATTAAAATTAGGTATGATAGTGGCGGGTACATTAACTTCCGTGTATTCAGTTGGACTGATTGCAATTGATCGATTTTTGTATATCCTACATGGGATACAATACCAGCAATGGGTGTACCCGACAAGAACCAGGATTTTCATTGTCTTCACCTGGGTTTTAGGTAAGAACCCAAAAAAGCAAAAACACAAATTAATATTTTTTTAAGGTTGTATTATTGGGTTCATGCCGCTTTTTGGCTGGTACGGTGATACTGACAACGGCAGAATTTGCTGGTTTATTCTTCTAGCTCCCAGAAATTTAATTTTACTCACTGTTATAATCGGAATAATCCCTCTAATCATAGTTATAATCCTCTACTCTATTATTTTATACCACGCTATTATCAGTATAGTCCAACTTCGGAAATCAACCGAAACAAACAACGAAGTCACAGAAACCGACTTAAAGAATCTCAGAATGTTCAGAGGTCGTCCAAACGAAGCAACCCCACCACAAAAACAAGAACTAAGTCTCTTTGCCAAAATCTTCAAAAAGAAGCCTTCGCCCAGTGTGAAACCCCCAAGTAAATGGAAGGCCATCAAAGTTGTTTTATTCACGACAGGAAGTTTTGTTATCACGTGGTCTCCGTATTTTTTAACGTCGATTATATATGTGTACCAGTGCGAAAATATCGATAGTAAAAAATGCAAAAATCTCAGAATTATCATAGCGAGTCCTTTGGCGATTTTAGGATTCACGAATAGTTTAATCAATCCGATTATTTATGCCTGGTGGCATAAAGGATTTAGGACTTACGTCCAGAAGAGGATGAGTACGGTGATTATGAGGACCACAAGATGGAGAAGCAACTCGATAACTAACTCGAATACGACAAAATCGTCAAATAGTAAACAAAATGGCAGCAAAATTGATACAATCAAAGAGGAGGCTAGCGAAAATCCGGCTTAATTTTAGTGGGTGACACAAGGGTTAAAACAGATGAAATTATGTAACTAGGGGTGTAAATAGGAAAAGAAATTGTAGATTTTAGGAACTGAAATGTTTTTCTACAATTAGACAACAGATTTTGATTGAGAAAGTCGATCTTGTGAGAAAATTATTTGACACCCTAGGTATACTCGTAATACCATCTTTTAAGAAAATTGTAGAGAATTAAATTTTGTATAATAAAATCCGGAAGATAATGTTTTAGACTCTCGAGGGCTTAAGCATAGAAAAAAGATAACAACCCTTTTTCATATTCCAAAATAAAAATTGTATAATCAACAGCAACTGATTTAGTTTTACTACAATATCTTAGAAATATTTTTGTGTTTTAGAAAATAATTTGCAAATAAATAAAATAACAATAAAATAGACCCAGAATCTGTTTTGAAAAAGGATGGGTCACCTTTCTTTTGTTGATTTGTTGATGATTGTTTATTTAATATGTTTTATTTTAGGTGCGTTCGGCTTCGCCACTCGAGTGCACCTACTCTGTCTTTGTTTGTCTCATTCAAGACAGATAAATCCGTTGCACTATTTGAATTCAAAATTTACTTATATAAAGACTGTTTTCATAACAACGTACGCACTTTCTGCCCCATCTAATAACTGGGTGCACAACGAGCGTGTATTGTTTTGGATACAGTGTCAAAAAGCATCAAGTTTTGGTCACCGGATAGAGATAGTGATATATAGACTCATTAAAGTAGATAAGGAAAGAGGCGGTGCACCCGGAATGGCAAAGCCGAACGCACGCTTCTTTTGTTGAAGCAATAGCAACTTATTTAGTTTTACTACAATATTTTAAAAATATTTTTCTGCTTTAGAAATTGTTCTATATTTCATCTAATTGTTCTATTTGAGATGGTATCGGTTTCATCTAGTAGTTATATTAAAAAAAAAAACCTTTGTATCACTCAACCAAAACAACCGAGACGTTGCTATGACAACAACTAATTACAGTTCATAATTTAGCGTCGTTGCTATAGAACCGCGTTTCTGTAGAAATACAAACCTGTGATATAATCTCACTGTTTCAACAGTTACTTTTAAATAAATAAATTGTTAAACTCACCATTTGTTTGTTTATCGCTCAAGACATCCGAATTGGCGTCCTTTGCGGTGTCTGTGGTAGAGACAGTCCTCTCTCTTTCCCAGTCCGACTGCATCCCAGGAAAAGTGTTTTGTTCAGTTGCATATCCTGTATCAGTAGCACACAAACTCGAGTAACTGGCACTTACAGTAGGGACTCGTTGAGACACTGAATACAAAGCCCCTTGACTTGACGATAGGTCCTCAGTTTGGATGTAATCATCGTGGGTTCTACCGAAAACGCTGATTATCTCACCTAGGACGTTTGTTCTGCGCTTACCTGTACTGCTCTACCATATAATCAGAGTTCTGGTTGTTGAAGCGGTTTCGTGGGTACTCCACTGGAATTACAGTGACGTAGTTGGTTTGTTGGATGTCTTTAGTGTCGGTGACGCTAGTTGCATCCATAATTTTAAAAAATTAACTCATTTTTATGGAGGATTGCTGAATGCATTCTGACAGTTGGTGGTATTGATTTTTGTGCGGGGGAAGCCAAGGTGAACGAGGTTGGGGAAATAAACATAAAGTAATTTTTTATGTTGTAATTTTGCATTTATTATTTGCACTAATTGTGCGTTAAGTCGACAAGGTCATGTTTGTTTACATTTTTTATTGTAAATAATTATCAGATGGTTTTGACGTTTAATGGATAATACAGGCATCTGCTTTACCAACTGATTCAGTCTCGGACAATTTTTTTTTCAGGTTCTCAACCTTATTTGTATGCCACTATCCCTTTTAATCCACAATGGTCACACCTTAAACCCTTACTAAATTAAATTTCAACAAAATATTTATGTATATTATAAGAATTTGTTTTTACTCGAGCTAATGCATCATTTACCTACAATTAATCAGTAATTAAAAATTAGTAATTACTTCCATGGCTTGTATAAAATTAATAAAATGTTGATTTTGCTTTCTATAATTATAAAAGCAATGTCAGCATTAAATTAAAAATAAAATAAAAAGAATTACTGTATCTAGCTTCTAAAATTAATAAAATTACCTCTCTGGTCTTCAAAATTAGTAAACTGTAACCAGTGGCTCTCAATATTAAAAAAAATGTTGTTTTTGAATTTTTTAATTTAAAAATTAGTAAGAAACATTAATTTTTGGTTATTAATTAGTAGAATTACGTCTGCGGATCAATATTAGTAAAATATTGCCTCCGATGTCCGATATTGTGTTTATTAATTTAGAAATTAGTATAAAATGTTGGCTCAGCTTTCAAATTAGTAAACTGTCGCTCCTGGCTCCCCTTACAAAACAATATCAAAACACAAATCAATCACAAAAAATAAGTAACACTGTTGTTGTATTTTTAATTGGTTACTGATTGAAGGATCGGATAAGGTTTTCCAAAACCGTAGTGACAAACAAGTGCCAGATTGGCAGAAAAAAAAACCGAAAATTTCAAGGTGGATTTCTTAGAATTCTGACCTTCTCTTAGCATTTACATTTTTTCCGAAATTTTACTACTTATTCTTCTCATTTTAAATTGTTTATCCTAAACATTTACTAATAAACGAGATAGTTAAAAGTTCCGAATGATAAAAGTGACCTAGCATCTGCTGACACTGCAAGTTCCTCAAAAAAATGTTGTAACAAAAAATAATCGAGAAGCTTGGGGCTTTGAAGAGTTTTCCTCACTTCAACAAACTTTTCGTAGCCTATTTTTCTCTTTGCTCAGTTTTCCCATATCATTCATAGATATGATATTTTTATCTTTATCCAAAATATGTATAAATGACCCAAACTTACAAAAATATTAATTAGCCACTTTATTTACCCATGATCAGCTAATTTTTGTCATTTCTCTAAACAGGTCTAGGAACTAGGAAAGTCAAACTCGCCATTACAGTTTCCTTTAATAAATTCTTTTTCTTTAATAAGACACTTTGAGCATTTTATGACTTATCGGTTGTTTTCTGTGGCCACAGATATGTCGATTATTTTTTATTTTTTGCTTAAAATATCTGTCTAAACGGGCTTTTAGGAAAATTGTGAGTATTTTCAAAAGTTTCTTGAGTGGTTTCACTGTACTTTAGCTTTTATAGAAAGTAAAAATCAGACAATTACCTATGCAATGCCATCACTGAGCATAAAAAAACCAAAATCCGTGCTTAATATTTAAGCAAAATTAACATAAAAAGCACAAAAACTGAAAATATGTCCAAAATTTGTAATTTGTTTTTTATTTAAGAATCGACTGTAGTGCAAATAAATTTCACCTTATTTTTGTGACAACGGCTTTTAAATGTAGAGAGTAATTATTAGCACCACTGTGGTTTTTTAAATAAAAAAAGATACTGACTCAAAAGTTATTTTTTTAAATCTATTTTCTATTCTATTTTCTAGTGAAAAAAACATCCTGAAAAACTATTGAATGATTATAAATCTTTTTGCACTATTTACTTTACAGTTTATTATATTTCCAGAAATGATTTTGTATAAAAATTTTTGTCGTACACATCATAAAAAAATTTTAAAAAAGAAAAATAGTATATTAAGTATATAGAACGGTAAGGAATGCGTACCGTTCGAAGACAATTGTTTGGAGGAGGAGCGAAGCGACGACTCCAATTATTGTCTGAGAACGGTAATCCTTAACGTTCGACATGCTTACAACGTTTTTTGCGCGATTGGAGTTTCTAGAATAATAATAATAATAATTTATATCAATACATTTGCGATAATCAGGAAGATTAAAACTGAAAACTTTGGGTGGCTGTTCCATGGTTGCTATGGTTTTGTTCCAAACAAGTAAAATTGTCTTTTTGATACAATCATTCCTACATAGTTCTGTTTTGTGGTTCGGTTTTCGAAGCAAATATGAGCGATAGTGATGATCTACCGGATGATTTAGAAGACGCTTGGCAAGAAGGATGTTCGGCAATAATTACAGAAAAATCTAAAGCCCGATATGAACAGACATACAAGCTGTTTAAGGAATGGCGTGAAGCAAAAAAGATTTCTGTAAATGAAAAGAGCTTGTTAGCGTATTTTGTGGTGAGAAGTGGACACTTTGAGGCCCCAGGCAGTTTATGGGCGGAGTATTCTAGACTGAAGAGTACAATTTTTCTCCATGATGCTATCGATATTTCTAAGTTTGCTACATTAATTGCTTATCTTAAGAGAAAAAATATTGGATATCGGCCTAAAAAGGCTAAAATTTTTACCAAAGAAGTCATGGAAAAATTCTTGAATGAAGCACCAGACGAACAATTTTTAATTCAAAAGGTATGTTGTAGATGATGAGGTGGTACATCTGAGTTCTTAGGAAACAATATATTTGCAGGTAGCAATAATATTGGGAGTATCAGGCGCTTGTAGACGAGAGGAATTGTACAATATTAAAATGAGTGACATAGAAGAACATGAAGAAATGTTTATAGTAAATATTCCAAACACAAAAACAAATATTCAGCGAACGTTTACAGTTATTAATAAAGAAAATGAAGCAGTTCATTATTTGGAAATACTTCGAAAATACATAAGAATTCGACCAAGCAACCCAACGTCAGATCATTTATTTCTAAACTATCGAAATGGCAAATGCACTAGGCAAGTCACAGGAAAAGGCACAATTGGAGGCTGGCCGTCAAAAATTGCAAAGTATTTAAAGTTGCAAGCCCCTGAAGATTTTAGTGGACACTCGTTTCGACGCACATCGGCTACACTTTTGGCGAATAACGGAGTTGATGTGTTGGGACTAAAAAGACATGGTGGGTGGTGGCGTTCATTAACGGTGGCCGAGAGTTTCGTGGAAGATTCCCTCCAAAACAAAATTGAATTTGCTCATATATTTTACACAGCGATGTTGGTGGACTATTACAACAACCTGGGATTTCTACGTCGGAAAGTTTGTCTATTAACACTAGAAACTTAAATGCGAGTGGTATTACTACTATTAATTATAATAATTGTACGTAATTTTAATAAATAAATCGCAAAATTGTTTTTTTAGATTTAATTGCTTACCGTTCACTGAACCGTAAGTGAATTACTTACCATTTTGTTACACGTAGCAACCAATAACAGCAACCTACCGTCGTGGAAACAGGCACAGTAAACTGATAAAAACAACCAATCGCGCAAAAAAGGAATTAACGATTTTAAAAGGGTAAAAGAAATTTTACAAAACATAAAATTGTATATAGAATTCATAAAAAACATGAAAAGCAATCATTCGAGTTGAAATAACAATTCAAAGATTTCCTAACGATTTCTGGTAAAACTGGATGTGCCGCCATTTTAAAAATATTTCAGTTAGATGGTTCCGTCCTCGCTTTATGTCAAAATTTACTTCAATACCTTTTTTAATTCTCCAGATAATTAACCCATCAGTACGTTTTTTTATTTAAATATTTATACATTTCCATAATTATTTACCCAGATAATTAAAAATTAAGGTAGCACAATTCTAACCCCCGGTTGCACAAACGTCAATCAAATTTGACGGACCATTAAACACTGATTAAATGAAAATATCGTGTTCTGATTGGCTAAAAATACGTTAATGACAGATTAACAAGCCATCAATTTTGAAGAATGTTTGTGCAACCGGGCATAAGTAAAAACTGCGTTGAATACTTTGAATTCCAAGAAAAAAAAATTAGCCGACGAGGATGGGATTCGAACCCACGCGGGCAGAGCCCATTGGATTAGCAGTCCAACGCCTTAACCACTCGGCCACCTCGTCTGATGCGCTCAATCATCCTCGCTCCAGATTTAAACCGCCTTCTAATATTTTAAATAAATCACCCCCAATATTTTTTTAAATAATGCACACACATTTAAAATCTTCCCTAAATACGAAATGTTCTCACAAACTAAAAAAATTAGCAGCGCAATTGCGCAAAAGACAAAAGGTTGCTATAACAACCCCTACAAAAGTATATACAACCAGTGTCAGTTATTCACGTTGTTTTCATGTTGTTGTGCGTGTTTATGTTACCCTATTTTCAACACTACCTTAAACGATGTAGAAATACACAAGGTATGACTTTGCAAATTTTTTTTTAATTTCTAAGTCTAATCGGAAAATTAATTGTTGTTTAATAAAAGGAAATTAAATTAGTTTTTTTTTAATTAATTGTGTTAACGAATTAATCTTAATTAAGTGTATCGATTTTCATTTGTTAGACTGACACAATTAAGGGTTGCAGTTGACACAAAAATTCCGATTTTTTTTTAATTTCAGTGAATAATTTATTTCGGTTCGTTGTCCCGTAATGATCGCATTATCCGAGGGTAGGTAATCATAATTACTAATCTATAGTGTCATTACTTATTACCCAGATTATGTATTTTTTATATAAAAATTTTTGATTAGTAGAATTTCAACCTTGAATATCTATTCTTATCTTAATTTATTTGATATGTTCGTCTTTTGATTGATATTCTGATTGATATCCTGATTGTTTTTTCGATTAAATACATAAAAAAAGAAGAAACTAGATTAATCTAGTGAAAATTTGTGTTATTTTTGTCTTAGTCGACCCTCAATATTTACATATCTGAGACCCCAATAAACTAAAGACCCCCATCATGCAAATCTCGACTCTCCTCAATTATTATTATTACCTCATTCTGAGGTATAATTTCGAAACCCTGACCAAGGTGTGACCCAAAAATAGGTCACCCCTTTTCGATTTCGCTTGTAAATGCATTTACACAACTCGTCGCGTGCACAAGAGAGTGAAGACAAAGCAATAAACCTAAAGTGAGAGCTCTACTGTTGATACAACTCTTCAATATCGAACCAAATCAACCCCTTCGACCCACCCCCAAGTGACAAAATTCATGTATTTTATCTAATTTTCCGATGCTAATCGCGTGCGATGTCGTCTCCACTTTCATATAATCGACGCCTACTTTATGTCATGAAGCTTTTGCACGGAAAGCGTTCATTTTCGAAAGCTTTTTCGTTTTGTGCATAACTGCCATGACAGGTGCTTGGAGTTATTGCAGAGGGGTTGCTTGGAATTTTCCGTGATGTAATTAAAAAGTTGCACCCGAAACAATGTAACGCAAGACTGCATCAAGGACAGCGTCTGGGTTTTTCAGTGCCTCATGTGGTCAAAACGGCGCGATGACGACGACGCTGGAGGGGTGAAGTTTGGCGCTCCGACGCCCTAAAATGACCAGTGCGGCGTCGGATCCCGTCACTGCAACGGGGGCTCCAAACACCAAACCTCGACGCACCACCACACGAGGCGTCACGACGCTCATGTACGCCGCACAGCAAGGTGACGTCGACAGGGTCCGCAAAATTATACAACAACAGGTCAGTGGGACGAAACAAGGAAAATGTACCGCTTTTCTTGATTTTTTTATATTTATTATTTATTTAAACAATAAATTTTTGTCCTCCCACACTGTTAAAAGGGGAAATAAATATTTTATTTCTACAAGCGTTTTAATCAAAATAAATCAAAAGTTGAGCACGATAGCGCGTAACATGTTTATTTAATCATAATTTGTAAGTTTTTGATTATTCTAAATTATAATAATAACAATAAAAACAGAACAACAAAAACAAAATAATTAAAATGTGTGGGTGGATGAAAATGTAGACGTAGTAACTTTCCAGTCAATTTATTTTAAGTGACAGCTTCATTTCATTTGTTATGTACTACTACAATACTACATAAATTGCATTTTTTTTTAAATTATTGGAATTAATTTCTTTCTGTTGGTAACGACAAGCAAAAAATTGATTTGATCTGCCGGTAAATCGTTGATTAAACCGCAAATATTTCTTACTGAATTTAGTTATTTATTTTAATAAATTTTTACAGTACAAGCGTTTGTAAAACAAATAATATAGTATATTAAGTATCAAGAAGGCTTAGAACATTTTACTTACAGAAGAAAATTGTTTAGAAAAGAAGCAAAGCAACAACTTCTTGTTTAAGATCGTGATGCTTCTGTCATTTTTTGTGTGATTAATTTTTGCTTCATCAATATACAGTATGTTCCCGCAGACATACTGTATACTTAATTAATTACCGTTCTAATGCGGTAAATATGTTATTCTTACCGTCGAGTAATAAATAAATAAAATATTTACCGACGAGTTTGCTTTAGTAACAAGTAAATAACTCTTACTGTTTTGGAAAGAAGCATGATAAAGAATCAAATAGAGTTTAACCAAAGAGAAAGTATATTATACGCCCTAGTGCGGAAACTATTTTGCCAGTGTCTAGGACAAAAATAATTTGTTAAATTCGAATTTAGAAACAACATTAATAAGTAATACAAACTATTTATGCTGTAAAGTTGATTGGAGGAATTGTGGGCTCTATTAGCTCTTGTTGATAGAAATTATAATACACTATTTTCCTGTATCTACTAAAGTATTTTTTATTCTTCTAAAATTGTTTCTTTCATTTCTAGAACCTTCTTTTGTTGTTTTTTATCTTCTCAACGACGTCTTTCAACTTCTTCTAGAATTTTCTTTTGCTTCTCTTATCGTTGATTCGCCTATGCTATTTTTTAAATTAAAGTTTATCCAAATTTTTTGTTGTTATTACAAAATTGTTTATTGCATTTTTAGAACGTTTTTTTGTTCTTCTAAAAGTAGTTTTCCGAAATCTTCCAAAAAAAATTATCGCTTTTAAATCTTTGTTTTTTGTTTTCTTCTAGAATTGTTGGTTCTTCTTCTTTTTTGTCAAGTCGTTTTGTTGAAACATTCTTTTATTCTTGTTTCAAATTTATTAACCTTTTTTTAGATTTTATTAAATTCCTAGAATCTTCTCCAATTCCTTTTCATCTCCAGTACATCCCTCTGAAAAGCATCTTGCAAAGTGTCAAATCTTTTGAAGATATTTTTCTGTTTTTCTGGTAGTCGTTTTGCAATAGGCTTTCTAAAGTTTTTTCCGGTTTTCTTTTATTTCCAGTTAATTCTCTTATCCTCTTTCTCTTTTCTTCCAACATCTTCCATGGTTCTTCTTTTTCTTTTTACCTTTTCAATCGTTGTTTATCAAACTTCTTTTAAATCGTCTTTTTTCAAATTCTTCTTTCACTACTAATTGTCTCCCATATTCTTTTTTCCAAATGCCTTTTTTCAAGCTTTTCGAAAATCTACTTTAAGTTAATTAAGTTAAATTTTCTAAAATTTTTCCTAAATTGTTTCATCATTTTTAGAATCTTCTTTTGTTGTTCTTTATCTTTTAAATAACGTTTTTCAGCTTCTGTCAGAATTTTCTTTTGCTCCTCTAATTGTTGCTTCTCGTATTCCTTTTTTTCCACACGCCGTTTATCGAAATTTTCTTTTACATAATTGTTATTACATAATTGTATCTTGCATTTTTAGAACCTTCTTGTCTTCTTCTTTTTGTTCTAAAATTAGTATTCGAGTCGTTTCTCAATTTTTTCGAAAATTTTAGAAATTGAGTTAAATCTTCTAAAGTTCTTCTTGGATTGTTTCACCATTTCTAAAACCTTCTTTTGTTGTTCTTTATCTACTAACTGACTTCTTTCAACTTCTTCCAGAATTTTCTTTTGCTTGTCTAATTGTCGCTTCTCATATTCTTTTATTTCAAACGCCATTTTTCCAAAATTCTTCTTCACTTCCAAAATCTTTTTTTGTTCTTCTAAAATTGTTTCTCCTATTTCTAGAACTTTCTTTTATTGTTTTTTATCTTCTAAACGACGCGACGTATTTCAACTTCTTCTAGAATTTTCTTTTGCTCCTCTAAATGTCAGTTGCCGTATTTCGTTTTTCTAAACAACGTTTATCCAAATCTTCTGTTGTTATTACAAAATTGTTTTTTGCATTTTTAAAACCTTCTTTTGTTGTTCTTTGTTTTTTAACTAACGTTTTTCAACTTCTTCCAGAATTTTCTTTTGCTTCTCTAATTGTCACTTCTCGTATTCTTTTTTTTTTCCACACGCTTCACTGCCTTTTTTCTTTTTGTCACCCCTATTTTTCTACATTTTAAAGTTATAAAACCGATTCAATATCTGCTTGATTTCTATCATTTGAATCTATAAAAATATTCCTTGAAATTATAATGCGGTTATCCTGTAGAGAACATCTAAAGAAACAATTAACAAAAAACTTTTTTAGAGTATCTTTTATACAAATTGTTCTGTTTGTTGAAGCTTTCAAGCAAAAAAACAAAGTACTAAATACGAAATTGGACGAGTATAACAACATAAGTTGCAACAGCTCCAATTAACTAAAATCTCGCATCATTTTAATATTTTTTTTAATTCAATTCGTACCATGTGACAAAACGTCCAGTCTAAATTAAAAAAATCCATTGCAGTAAACTGCAATTTCATACTCAGCAGTCTCACAGAAATAAAAGAAAGATGCCGAGTCCTTACATTCATTTTTCCACTCAACAAATATTTATTCCAAATATCATGTACATAAATTACTGTCGTGTTAGCCTAAAATTGTTTGTTTTTTTTTTAAGAAATGTAAATTTTCGTAACTGTACCTTATTTTGCACATTACTGAAACTTGAAATTAACACAAAAAGCCATGAAACTGCAAACACCATAAAACATAAATTAGCAGAAAAATTGTAGATATTCTCGTCGAAATTATTGACCATTAGATAGATTAGAAAATAGAGAGTCTCAATTACGTTTACAAACCATAAAACTAGTGATAAAATTATAGTGATGCCAAATATTTCACTGACTTGTAAAGCTCCAATTACAAGTTTGTAGTGAACGAAAGATAAGTCTTGAATATGCTGGATTTTGTAATTAGTGTCGTTATCTTCAAGCAATTTTAATTTGTCTGTAGTAATTAAAGGAAATAACGAAGAGAAATCAATTGAATTCAACTGTTTTTCTAAGTCTTGATTGATTGATTCAAATTTGTCACGAAAATAATTAAGTATGTCATTCAAGTAGAGAATTTCACAAGAACTGATAACTCGAGGAAACCAGAGGTAAATCGTGTAATTTATCCAATTTTTCCTGAAAGGAATAAGAGACAAATTTAGCAGAACTGAACCAATTAGAGCCAGTCTAGGCCAATTAAAACGTTTCGGTTTTTCGAGAAAAACTTGGCACTTTTTAATTTTTTTGACTAGTAGTCTAATCCGATTTCTCCGTAGAGTCAGTAAAGTAAAAGAAACCGTTGTAAAAATTATAGTAGACCAGTTGTTACAAAATTCGATGTAGACTGAAATATCAGTCGAATGCTCTGATAAAAAATTGTAATCAACACAGAGGTAAATAAAATAAGAGTAGAATGGGAGGCACCACAAAATTGTACAAATTCTACTTTCATCAAAATTTTGATGCACTCCTGTTACTTTATAAATGTATTTTAGATAAATCGGAGTTGTCTGAAAAACACTCATTTTGATGTAAGACAAATCGAGACTGAAATAATAAGAAAAACGTCTTGCATGTTCAGTTATCGATTTCGATTGCTTTTATTGTTATTATAATAATATAAAATTTTTGGAACATTATTTTCATTTTTGTAATGTAATTCGTAATTTCTATATTGCTTTATTAAAGTTTTTAAAATGTCAAGGTCAGACACGCAGAAAATTAAACTAATTATAGAAAACAGATTTTTAATTTTTGTTTCTTTTTTATCTTTTTGTCGAAATTTTTTTAAATTTTTGTTTCAAATTTATTAACCCTTTTTTAGATTTTAATAAACTTTTAGAATCTATTCCAATTTCTTTTTCACCTCCAGTAGGTTTCTCTGAAAATCATCTTGCAGAGTGTCAAATTTCTCGAAGATATTCTTCTGTTATTCTGGTGGTCGTTTCGCGTACCTCTCTAAAAGTTTTTTCCGGTTTTCTTTTATTTTCAGTTATATTTTTCATTTTTTTTAATTCTCTTATACTTTATCTCTTTTATTCCCGCATTTTCAATCGTTCTTATTTTTCTTGATTTTCCTACCTTTCCAATTGTTGTTCATATAGATCCTTTAGAATTGTCTTTTAGTTTCTAAGACTTTCTTTAGCTCTTCTTTTTGATTTAATCGTCTTTTATCAAATTCTTCTTACACTACTTCCTAATTGTTTCCTATATTCTTTATTTTAATTCCCATTTCAAGCTTTTCCAAAATCTACTTTAAGGTAATTAAGTTAAATTTTTTAAAGATTTTTCCTAAATTGTTTCACCATTTTTAGAACCGTCTTTTGTTGTTTTCCGAAGTTTTTCAAAACTTTTTCATGTTTTTCATCGTTTTTCTATTTCTTCTAAAATTTAAAAAATTAAGTTAAACCATCTAATGTTCTTCCTAGATTGTTTCACTATTTCCAGAATCAACTTTTGATGTTCTTTATCTTCTAATTGACTTTATTCCAGTTCTTCCAGAATTTTCTTTTGCTTTTCTAATTGTCGCTTCTCACATTTCTATTTTCAAACACCGGTTTTCAAGCTCTTTCAAAATCTTCTTTTGTTCTTCTAAAATTGTTTCTTTTATTTCTAGAACTTTCTTTTGTTGTTTTTTATCTTCTCAACGACGTCTTTCAACTTCTTCTAGAATTTTCTTTTGCTTCTCTTATCGTTGATTTCCCTATTCTTTTTTTTTAGTAAAAGTTTATCCAAATCTTTTGTTGTTATTACAAAATTGTTTATTACATTTTTAGAACCTTCTTTTGTTCTTCTAAAAGTAGTTTTCCGAAATCTTCCAAAAAAATTTATCGCTTTTAAATCTTTGTTTTTTGTTTTCTTTTAAAATTTTTGGTTGTTCTTTTTTTTGTCAAGTTGTTTTGTTGAAATATTCTTTTATTCTTGTTTCAAATTTATTAACTTTTTTTTAGATTTTATTAAACTCCTAAAATCTTCTCCAATTCCTTTTCATCTCCAGAACATCCCTCTAAAAAGCATCTTGCAAAGTGTCAAATTTTCCGAAGATATTTTTCTGTTGTTCTGGTGGTCGTTTTGCAAAGCTTTCTAAAGTTTTTTCCAGTTTTCTTTTATTTCCAGTTATATTTTCTATTTTTTTCTTAATACTTTTATTCTCTTTCTCTTCTCTTCCAACATCTTCCATGGTTCTTGTTTTCCTTGTTTTTCTTTCGTTTTCAATCGTTGTTAATCAAACTTTTTTTGAATCGTCTTTTTTTCAAATTCTCCTTTCACTACTAATTGTCTCCCATATTCTTTTTTCCAAATGCCTTTTTTCAAGCTTTTCCAAAATCTACTTTAAGTTGATTAATTTAAATTTTCTAAAGTTTTTCCTAAATTGTTTCATCATTTTTAGAATCTTCTTTTGTTGTTTTTTATCTTTTAAATAACGTTTTTCAACTTTTCTTAGAATTTTCTTTTGCTCCTCTAATTGTCGCTTCTCGTATTTCTTTTTTTTTCCACACGCCGTTCATCGAAATTTTCTTTTGTTATTACATAATTGTTTCTTGCATCTTTAAAACCTTTTTGTCTTCTTCTTCTTGTTCTAAAACTAGTTTTCCGAAGTCTTCCAGAATTTTTTCATGTTTTTCATTGTTTTTAAGTCATTCTTTTTTCATTTCTTCTAGAATTGAAAAAATTAAGTAAAACTTTCTAAAGTTCTTCCTAGATTGTTTCACCATTTCCAGAACCAACTTGTGTTGTTCTTTATCTTCTAATTGACTTCCTTCAAATTCTTCTAGAATTTTCTTTTGTTCCTCTAATTGTCACCTCTCATATTCTTTTTTTCAAACGTCGTTTTTCAAGCTCTTCCAAAATCTTTTTTTGTTCCTCCAGAATTGTTTCTTCCATTTCCAGAACCTTTTTTGTTGCTCTTTATCTTCTATACGACGTTTTTCAACTTCTTTTAGAATGTTCTTTTGCTCTTCTAATCGTCGCTTCAAAATCAAAATCGTTTTTGTTATTACAAACTTATTTCTTGCATTTTTAGAACATGTTTCTTCTTTTTTTTTTAAAAATAGTTTTCCGAAGTGTTCCAGATTTTTTAAAATGTTTTTCATTGTTTTCTAGTCTTGTTTTTTCAACTTCTTCTAGAATTTTTTTTCTCTTCTAATCGTCGCTTTAAAATCAAAATCGTTTTTGTTATTGCAAACTTATTTCTTGCATTTTTAGAACTTTTCTTTTTTTTTTTTCTCTAAAAGTAGTTTTCCGAAGTCTTCCAGAATTTGTTTATGTTTTTCATTGTTTTCAAGTCTTGGTTTTTCCATTTCTTCTATAATTTTCCGTTGTTCTTCTTTTTTGTCGTGGCGTCGTTTCTCTTCTTTTTGTTCGAGTTTTTCCAACAAGAGACGTATTTGTTACTCCATTATTGTCAATAATTTTTATTTGTTTTTTAAATCAATTGTCAACTCATTAAAACACATGTTTAAGCACATAAACTTAATCTTTCTTTTGTTAATTTTTCCAAATAGATTCTTTTACGTTTTTAATTTATTATTGACAAAAGTTTTGTAAGTTTTTCCTAATTTTTTCTATCTTTTTATAACTTTCTTCTGTAGTAATTATTAAGGCACTGATGATAAGACTTAGTTCTCCAAAGCGCTTTGCAACTTTTATGTAAAAATTTATTTTTACTGAAATTCTTTTACCATTTATATTAAAACAATCTATTTTTTGAAAAAAAAAAATACTTCCATCAAATCAAAAAAAATTCTCACGTTATTTAAATGAGAAACAAAAAATGGTTGTAAGCAATCTTCTACTGATACTTTAAAAAAAGACATTTTAAAAAACAAAAAATCGATTTTTTTTGCTTAATTAAACTGCCTTCATTATAAAAATGAACACAAGTTGAATGCACTTTTGACAAAAATAATGATTACACACTGTCATAGCAACAGAGGGCGTCACGTAAGTAAACTGTTTACCTCGACAATCAGTATCAGTGCCTGCATTAAATTTTTAACTGAAACTATGCTCAAAAAATCTTCCAATTTCCATTTTTATAAATTACTAAGTAGAAGTTTAACATTCCCTTATAGATCAAGGTAAGACTGCCTTTCCCCTTCCTTCGTGGTTGTCCTCTCAATAATTAATTCCCTTTTCCAGCCTGAAACTCTGCTGACCCGAGACAGAACAGGTAAAACACCGTTACACTACTGCAGCACCAGTGATAAAATCTGTGCTGCTCAAGCTGCAGATCTAATTGTGATGGCCGCACCAGACCTGGTGGGAAGTCACGATGAAGACGGTTTCACGCCGCTGCATTTGGCCGTTATTGCTGGGAATATGCCTCTGGTAACTTTCCTCCTGGCGAATAAAGCTGATGTAAATGCGGTTGATAGCGAAAAACATACAGTGGTACACTGGGCAACAGGTAATTTTGAATTTAATTTAGTTGGAGAAAATGGTGAATGCGCCGGGTTATAACATGAATTTTCTGGAATTAAAAATGTCAAGGTTTTGATTCTAATCAGAAAGATGATTAGCATTTCGGCAAAAATTGGGTTTGGTAATTAGATTTTCCAGAAACGTGACTTTTGATGTGAAATTCTGACGTAATAAGAGAGGGAATTAAAAATAAAAAAATGTTTTAAATGAGTAATTATTTCTAAGGTTTATGACTGGATTATTTTAGTTTACTGTAGCATTGCCATATTGCTGTAAAACTGACCTTTATTATACAATTTTTTGATTTTAAGTGTGCGATACGTAGCTATTTTAAACATAAAACGGCATGATGGAGTGCCACACATTTAAATTATGACATCATAAAATGCTTAAATTATTAGAGCCTTAATTTTAAAGCATTCTTAAATAAAGATTTTTTTGCCTTTACATAGTATTTTATTATATTTCTTCGTTTATTGTTTCTTTTCTTTTTTTGTATGTACCTAGAATGTAACAAATGTCATAACAGTCGATTTAAATTCAAAATATGCTAAGAAACGAGAATTTTAAGGCATTTAAGGCTGGTATAATTTGTGTCAAAAAATTCTAGATATCATTGACATAATAAAGTGTGTAAATCAATATTTAATTTTCATTATCTTTACGCATCAATGTCAAAATTTTTTTTGCAAATTGTATGACATTGTTACATCTGCGGTATATTAGCACAATAATATTTTACTATTTATAGAGTAAAATATTAGAAGAAGAGTTCAGATATTGATTTGACCCATAAATTATTTTTCGGAAAATAGAATAGTATTAGAAAATAGAATAAAAGAGAATATACAATAAATTTATTGAAAACGTATTACTGATACTCTAAACAGAAATTTGTTTCATTCAAAAATCTACTTTTTATAATTCATTGAAATTATTTATAAATGTTAATAGAAAAAAATTAAGAAAAAAAATGTTTAAGAGTAACACAGACGAGGTATTTAGGGATCGCCCCGGTTTATTTTTTTATCCCAGTGACCTCAATTGATAAGATGCGATATATATAAAGATTGCGTTCTTCTGGTCATTGCGTGCTTGATGGTCAAACAAACTGATTAGATTACCATATTTTCGCGATTATTTCCCACCATCAGGTTAAGGTTGCAAGACTCATTCATCATTAGTAATGCAAAAATTAATAAAAATTTTCTTTTATAACTAAAGATATTTTCTGCATTGTCAGCGTCTCTAATCGATTCAGTCCAAGAAGTGACGTCATTGCGGTCAGTTTTATCAAGGTTACAGCCATTGATTATCTTTCAGGACTCTTGTTCTATTCATGTTCAAACAGACCACAAGACAGGTTCACTTAAAGAGCTTTAATAGCGTTTAAATATGATTTGTACTAGGTAATGTAACTCTTGATTTCTGTTTTTCTTTCAAGATATAAAAAATAGGTCAATAGCTTAAGTGAGTTATCGTCTGGTGTGTATGAACTACAAAATTCAAGCAAAAGAATCGATTCATTATGTAGTGAAAACGCGTGACTTGAAACTATGCAAGTTCTACTTAAAATGCATAAATTAGAACAAGTTTTACTTTCATAATTTATCTCAGTTTAAAAATATATTTAATTTATAACAATTAATAAATATTACACAAAAATCGCCCGGCGCATCCACCATGATTCAGCGACAATTAAAATTTATAAATCTGTCTCAATTTTTTAAAGATTTCTTTAAGTTATTCTTCTGTGAAAACTTTTTTGTTTTTCCTTTTCTTCTAGTTCTTTTTCTCCACAATCTTTCTTTAATTATCTTTTGTTCTTCTAGAATTCTTCTTTGGTGGTTTTCCTCTTCAAATAATCGTTTTCAGGTTATTCTCAAAACTTCTTTTGTTTTTTTAAATCTTCCTTGGCTTTTCTTTCATTTCAATCGTTTTTTAACACAGTTATTTACTGATGTTAATAATTAAAAGATACATAATTCAGCAATAACTAAACCATTAGACTTTTTCATGTTCTTCTGGTTATCGTTTTGCTATTCTTAGTAGAAGCTTCTTTTCTTTTTATTTCATTTATAGTTTTTATATTCTTCTTTTTTTAAAACTACTTCTTTAGTTATCTTTTCGTCTCTTAAAATTTTTCTTTAGTTGTATTTTTCTTCTAATAGTAGTTTTTTACGTTCCTTTTGAAACTATTTTTGCTTTTTTAAAATCCTCCTTAGCTATTATTTCTTTTGTTTGTCGTTTTTCAAAACAAATGGTTATTTATTCATATTAGTAATACAAAAGTACATAAATCAGCATCAATTAAATCATAACTTTTTCTTGTTCTTCTGGTTATCAATTTTCTATTTCTGTAAAAGCTTCTTCTGTCTTTTCCCTTTTTTTAGTTACAGTTTTTTATTTTCTTCTTTTTGTAAAATCTTTCCTTAATCATCTTTTATTCTCCTAAAATTCTTCTTTGGTTGTTTTCCTCTTTTAATAGTCGTTTTTTAAGTTTTCCTTAAAACTCCTTTTGTTCTTTTAGAATCTTCATTAGTTCTTATTTCTTCTTCCATCAACGTTTTTCAAAATAAAAAATTATTGATTCATGTTAATAATAGAAAGAAATATAATTCAGCAATAATAAATTAAATCATTAAACTTCTTCTTGTTCTCTTGGTTATTGTTTTTCTAATCTCTGTAAAAGCTTTTTCTGTTTTTTCATTTTATTTAAGTATAGTTTTTTAATTTCTCCTTTTTTCTACAAAATTTTCGTTTAATAATTTTTTATCTCCTAGAGTTCTTCTTTGGTCTTCTAACAGTCGTTTTTTAAGTAGTTCTAAAAATTTCTTTTGTTTTTTTAAAATCATTCATAGCTCTTCTGTTTCTTTCAATTGTCGTTTTTCAAAATAGTTGGTTATTATATTACTTAATGTTATTCCATACTAGAAGATGCATAATTCAGCAACAATTAAATCATCAAACTTGTTCTTGTTGTTCTAGTTATCGTTTCTCTGGTCCCTATAGAAGCTTTTTCTGTTTTTGCTTTTCTTCTAGTTGTAGTTTTGTTGTTTCAGAATCTTTCTTAATTGTTCATTTTATTGTTTACTGTTATAAAGTCCATATTGAACATAAAATACAAGATAAAATTGCAATATATAACAAACTAAAAGTACAAGATAAATATATGAAATATAACATAGAAAATAAACAGTAAAAAAGACAATAATATATATATAAATTAAGATTTTCTTATAGTTGTAGTTTTTCTTGTTCTTTCCAATCGTCGTTTTTCAAGTTCCTCTAAGAGATCTTTATTCTTCTGAAATTTTTCTTGGCTTTTGTTTCTCATTTAATCGCGATTCTTCAAGCTTTTTATTAATTTTTTTGTTCTTCCGAAACCTCCTTTGCTTTCCTTTTTCATCCAGCCGACTACTTTCAAATTTAAGTTTTTTTTTGTTGCTTGTTTTCTTCAAATTGTCGTTTCTCAAATTCCTTTCAAATCCTTCGTGGTTCTTCTAAAATCTGACTTTGCTTTTATTTTTTTCTTTTCTGTTCTTTAGAAGAAAAACGTCGCGTTTTCAACTTCTTCTAAGCGTGTTCCAGCTCTTCTAGAATATATTTTATTATCATAAAATCTTTTTTTGCTCTTCCAAAACCGCTTTTGTTCTTGTTTTCCTTGCAGAAAACGTTCTTCTTTTAGAATCTTCTTTTGCTCCACCAAGCATTGTTTTCAAACTCCATTTTTTAAAATTCTTCTAGAATATTCTATAGTTTTCCCAAAATAAAAAATAAATTTGTTGATTTATAAATTATTACAGTAGTTCAACAAAAAACTAACATTATAACAAAAATATATTTTCAGTATGTGGCGAAACCGCTGCCCTGCGTGCCGTCCTTGCCGCCGGAGCTCCCGTTTCCACCCCCGACGTCCACGGCGGCTACCCCCTCCACTACGCCGCCCAAATGTGCGGAGGCGTAAGTCTCCCAAATAATCTAACTTGCAATTACACCATTTTTTTTCCAGGACAAGGACTCCTCTCTCGGCTTCCAAGTCCTCCAAACTCTTCTAACGCACAGCGATATTGTCGTTTCCGTAGCAGATGGCGACGGCCGCCAGCCTCTTCTTTGGGCTGCTAGTGCTGGCTCGGCCAAAGCTGTTTTAGCTTTAGTCCGAGCTGGAGCTAGTGTTGAAGCCCCTGATAAAGACGGTCTTACAGCTTTGCATTGTGCTGCATCTCGGGGGCACACTGACTGTATTGACAGTCTTTTGACACTCTGTGGAGCTAGTCCAGATGTGATTGATAGTAATGGGTGTACAGCTCTGCATTACGCGGTCACTTTAGGTACAGTTGAGACAGTTTTGGACAATTTTTGAATGTCTTTTTAGGACATGCAGATGCAACTGCACTTTTGTTAGCACATGGAGCTGATCCGAATCGTCAAGATCGCAAAGGACGAACTCCTGCACATTGTGGATGTGCCAAAGGACAATTTGAAACTGTCAAAATGATTGGAGCTCATGGTGCTAATTTGTGGTTGAGAAATGCAAGAGGAGATCTACCTTTACATGAAGCTGCAGCTTCTGGAAGAAGAGATCTAGTTCGATGGTTGTTAGACATGAGACCAAGTCAAGTCAATGCAAGAAATAATGATGGAAGGTGTCCTTTACATCTAGCAGCTCTTAATGATAATGCTGATATGTGCAAGGTTGTTATAAATAATTCTGGCGTGTGTACATCATTTGTCTTGCATGTTTTAGAAAAAAAGTTCAAGGTTAATTTAAATGACCTTTTCCTTGAAACACGTAATAAAATTTTTACTAGCACTTATCTAATTTATTCTAGCACGAAATTCTATTTTATACAAATTTCAGATTTTACTCGATGCTGGGGCACAAATCAATCCTGTTTTACGGACTTCCAAAAACACGTTTATGACACCTCTTGATTGTGCTCTCCAAAGAGGTTTCAGATCAACTGCTAAGTATCTACAACTACACGGAGGAGTTCCTGCTACTAGACTAGGAGATATAAAACAAAATCCAGTTACGACAGGAGTTAGTTTTCAAATAAAAGACGACGTAACATTTTGGGGTGACACAAGTTCAGATAGTGAACGAGAAAATGGTGAAGTAACAAAACACAGTAAAAGAATACAAAGAAAAAAAATTTCGCATAAATACGAGAAAAAGAAAGCGTCAATTTCAGGCAGTGATTTAGAAAATAATAAGTTACTAAGTGGTAGAAGTACGAAAAGAAGATTTGGAGAAAAAAATCAAAGAGCGAAAACAGCTGGTAGAACTGATAGTGCTACGAGTATTGATTTTCCAAAACAAGCGGCAAGAAAAACACCATCAGGTCGGTTTGATTACAATAATGAAATTGTAATCAATGGAAAGACAGAAATCAATATTCATCAAACGAAAGAGATTCGTGCAACTCCCGATGAAGAAAATTTAGATAAAGTTCCAAGTAAACTTTCAGCTGAAGTCACAAGTGAAGATAGAAGGCCAAAAAGTGCAAAACATGCAAAAGTTAAAGAGAAATCTGCAGGAAAAGAAGATAGTGTTCGAAAGAAACAAAAAGCAGAAAGACCGAGTTCTAAGCAGAAAACTGAAGCAAAAGATGAGACAGTTAAACCCGAAAAGAAATTTGTAGACCAGCAGTCTGTTACTAGTGAAGAGCAGGAAGAACAGAAAAGTCTTATTGTCGAAGCTGCTGTACACGAGCCTCCAAAACTTGAAAAGACTGAAAAACAAGAAGCTGATAAGGTTTCGCAGACGGATATTGTTGAAAAGGAATCAAAAATTGTGCAAACTTTAGATTTTGAAAAAAAGGGAGAAGAAGAAGAAAGCAAAATTTTTGAAGTTTCTGCTGATAAAAAAATCAAAGTAGAGGAAGATTCTAAAGAAGAAATAAATGACAAGGAACAACAAGAAAATGAAATTGTTGAAGTAACTGTTGATAAAGAAATGAAAATAGAAGAAACCTCTAAAACAGAGAAAATTGTTGAAGTTAAAAAAGATGTAGATTCTGCTGGTAATAAAATTAAAGTAGAAGAATTTGCTAAAACAGATGTTATAAATGACAGTCAGGTTGAAAAAAGTGCTGTTGAAGAAATTGAATCGAAAGAAGAGGTTGTAACTTCGAAAATACAAGAAGAGAAACTTGAAACAAAAATGAGTGAAACTGATGAAAGTGCACAAGTAGAAAAAAATACTGTTGTCGAGACAAAAACGGGAAATGCTATAGAAGAAGCTGAAACGAAAGAAGCGGTTGAAAAATCTAGCGTAATTAATGAAGCTTCAGATAAAAGAAAAGATGATAAAGAGACTGCAGTAATTACTGTAAAAACTGTTGAAGAAGAAAACGAAAAGCTTGTTGAAGGCAAAGAAGATAATTCCCAAAAAACTTTAGATAAGAAAGAAGTTGATGAAAGTGAAGTTCCCAAAGAAAAAGAAAATATTCCTGTTGAGGATAAAAAGAAAACTGATTTATCTTCTGAAAACAGAAAACAAGAAATAAAAACACACAAGCAGAAAGCAAAAAGAAAAACTGAACGAAAGAAACGCCAAGCTGGAAAAGAACAAGCTTATGAAATTATATACAAGACAATGGGAGCTGATGAAAGCGATGATGTAACATTAGAACAGTTAAGTGATCAAGACAAAACAATTAAACAAACTAAACGAGAAAAATTAAAACCTCAGAAAACTATTTCTGGTAGTAAATCATCTGAAGAAGAATACTCCAGTGCTTCAGAAACCGAATCAACTACTTCAACAAGTCATACCACAAAAGAGCACAAAAGTTTCCGAATTTTAAACGACAAAGAAGCTGAAGAAATTGAAAGCGTGAAAGGTAAGCCAAAAAAAGTGGCTCGTAAGCAGGGTAAACCACGTTCTCGTTCAGAAGAAAATAAAAAAATCAAAAACGATAAATTAAAAAGAAGCAAAATTCCGACATCTCTGACTAAAAATCAGTTATCCAAGAGTGATAAATATTTGAATATCCCAGACCGTAAAACCAAATCTAGCATGGAATCACGTGTGCCTTCTTTACCAAATATCAACGACCGTCTTAAAGAACACCCTCGATGTGAATCAAACATGTCTGCTCCTTTACTGGAGTCAATATACAGCGATAATGAAAAAGCAAGCGTTTCAGGAGAAGAAGACCCGAGTGCCTTACGACGCAAAAAAGTCAAAAAGCGGTCAAAAACACGCGAATCACGAAGTGCTGGAAGCGATTATGAAAGTAGCAATGTTATAGATTCTGGTTTTGAACCAAGTCCTCGAAGTAGCAGAATTCCAAAATGGAGGAATATGAGTGAAAGAGGAGTCAACATGACTTCAGTAACTCAATCAATCCAGTCAAATATTCGAAGGTACATTAATTAACTTTTGATCATTGATTATTAGGCTTTTTTAGGTACCATCTTGAACGTAAAATTTTCCAACACTTACTGGAGTTGAAACGAATGCAAATTCGAGCTGGCCAACACAACGAAGCAATTCTAGTGAAGCGAGCAGTTGATTCCTACCACCAATCATGTGCTTCTACTATAGGAGCAGGCCGCTACGTTCCTGAAGACTACACTTTCAAAAGTTTCGAGAAATTTCTGTACTTATCTTTAAGAAAATTGCAGAAAAACGGAGCTGACTACCTTAAGGGCCTTCCGGAATCACCTGCAAATCCTCTTTTGTGTACCCAAAGCACGCATAGGTGCCTCCACGCCACCCATGCCTACACTGGGATTCCCTGTGCGGCTTACTGTAAGCCCTTGGTGTCTTTCCTAATTTTCGGTGACAGTTTTTTGTAGTGCCTAAAATGGACCACCACACTATACCCAAAATCGGGTTTGCATCAACTCAGTGTAAGCCAGGAACGGGATTTTTGCCTACAATTAATCCCAAAAAAGCCGTAACGTTAGAATTGTGCCATGGAAGCGATAAACAAGTTATTTCACTGCCTGCTGATCGTCTTGATCAAAATAAACGATACTACGTTACGTTTACAGTTAAGGGGAATGAAAATAGTACCCCAAATGAGGAAAATAAAAGTCACAGACATTCCAAAAGCGACTAACATAAGTGCAATATTAGAGAATTTATTGTTTGATATGAGAAATTTGTACAAGTCGTTACTGTATAGTTTAAATTTTAATAAAAAAGTTTGATATTGATGTGGCTTGTTATTTCATCAATTATTGAAGGGTTTTCAATCAATAGATTGGGTAATAAGTAGCGGTTTCCGTGACAAACTGATTCAAAGTTGTAAATATTTTCCTCAAAATAATTTATAATTATATAAATTATAAAAAAAAATATATAAACCCCAAAAAATCTTTATTAATTAATCCCTTTATAAAGACACCAAATATAATTTTTGGTGCACTTTTAAAATCACTAACTTAAAACTTCACAATGTCTAAGCTCGACGGACTATGTATAACTCATATTCTTAGCTGATGTGTCCTTAAATAATTTACAACTGAATTGATTAAATGAGCTGAAGCAACGCTTAAATACAATTAATTAAACAATTAACCGAGCTGAAGGTTTAAGTAAAACAATTACTGTTGAGTTGAAAGCAAAACTATACAATTACAATTGATATAAATAATCAAGCTGAAGGCTCTATTAATTAAATGATATATTTAATACAAATATTACTATAATCTTGTAATCATCTTATGTCCTTCAAAATTTCTAGAATAGTTGAATAGAGTCCTCGCTAATGCTTGCAATGATTGACAATTCTATAAGACTGTGTACTCTCATAGCCAAGATCTTGATTATTCAAAATCATAAAGCTTTAGAAAATTCAGCAAAGGATTTTAGATTCTAAATTAATCATAATTAACTCATAATTGCTCAAGATACTTACAAAAACAAATTTTAATGCCACTTTTTTGAGAATTATCAGCTTATCTCATCTATTCGTAATTTGAGAAAAATCTTTGTTAATCGTAATTTATTTTGCCTTAACCCAGAAAGTTAAGACACCATTTTATTTGAAAAAAAACTCTAAAACACAAAAATATAGTCAAAAATTGTCAATTATTTTTTTTAAATTTTTTAGTAAGTTTATAGCAACATTTAAAACGCTTTGTATAATTACCAAGTAATACACAAAAAGACGGTAAAAGATTGCTTTAATAACAGGTTGTTTGAAAAGAAATAAAAATTTTCGGCAAGCTGCAGGTGCTACTCACCTGACCGATTTCTATTAGTCAGCCGAGATGAAGTAATATAACAGTAATATGTGACATCATGCACTGTTATACTGATTAACAACATTACAGGATGTAACAGTACAATTTGAATAGTCAAAAAAATAATATTTTCGATTTATATAAAACAGAAGTGAAAAGCAGAATTATCGGAGAATTAGCAACAGATCTTACCAGCAAAAAAGTCACTTTAAAAAAAATATTAGAACGAAAAAAAACTTAAAGAATTACTGGAAATAGAAGTGAGTTGCGGCATATACTATATTTTTTTCATCAGAAATAGAAATAGTGACTTGGTAAATATTACTCGTTTTTAAGCTAAAGCAATATTACGATTTCCGACGTCTATAATCTAACATTGGCAAAACTGTAAACGGGCTGATGCCAACAGATGTTTGTTTTCGGTTTTACCAGTGCAAAATTAGAGACGTAATAAATCGTAATAATGCTAATAGCTCAAGCAGGAGACATTTGTTAGTAAGATTTGCAATTTAAGCCGATATTTCTGTTTCTCATGGGTTAACTATACGAATAGAAGGTGATTTTTTATTAGCTCTCCCCGAGATTTCAAAAATAAGCATCACGTTATACAAACAATAAGCAACTTTAGGAAAATTACAAATGATCCAAATAAATTGACTCTGGAAGCACTGTCAAAGGTATTGTCAACAATGTTGACATTCAATGCCTTAATTTTGAAAATTAAATTTTAAAAAACTAGCAAGGCATAATGTGTTGCCTATTTTTACAGTTTCGCACGGAAGCAAATAAAAAAATCACCCTGTATAGTCTAGTCTAGTCTAGTCAGCAGTCTAGTTTAACCAAAGCGACACGTACACGCGATAATCTCTGAGCGATTAAAGTGTGATTGTGTTTGGGTCATTTTGGAGTTTTTTTGTTGTTTATTATATAAAATATTTGTTATAAAAAAGCTGTTTACTTTTAGTCATAAATACTTTTAATATAAATAGTCACTTAGTTTTTGAAGTCCTATATTTTTGATTTCTTTGATATATTGATAGGTATTGTAAAAGTTTAATAAATAACATAATATATAATTTTTCGAATGTTTTTTTAATCAATAAATTAGGTAATAAGTATCGTTTTCCGTGTCGGAAAACTGCTTTGACACAGTGATACAAAATTGTAGATTTTTCTACTGATAGGAAATAAATTGTCAATATCATGCAATTCCTAGAAAAATAAAATCAGCTTCAATGATTAGTTTTCCAATATGGTGGTGTTGTTATGGCAACTAAATATCAACAATAGAAGACATCCAGTTCTTACCGAGTCGAGGAACCTAGCGGATGGAGAAATGGTTTAATGGTAGTAAATTTTGGTTATTCGGAAACCAACTACAATTACTTCCAAAAAGGTAAATAGATTTTTAATTTATTTCCTGCTTTTAAAATATTTATACGAAAACACACAAAAAAGAATGAAAACATTTGTTCAATCACAGCAATTACGGATGAAAAATTATGTTCGAATGTGTAAATCAGATTTAATCAATTTATTTTTATTGAAAAAAAAAACCTTGACCTTCAAAATTTCATCATTTATGTTGCTTCATTGATTGGTGGCAACTGATCATTATAGATCATAAATAATAAATTTCTTTGTTTCGCCTAAAACCATTTTAATTGACGAATTTATTTTCCTGTTTATCGTGCCGAAATAAAGCGGAATAAATGGAATTTAGGTATATACAGTATGTTCCTGGATCGACTTTAAAAAAAGAAAAAATTTCTTATTTTTGATTTGTCAGAAAATTTTACTTTTGCTGATTTGCCCTGCTTGTTTTCAAACTCCCAAAACATAAATTACTTTTTATTTAACTCAAGCGTTCTCGAAATTTTTCTTCAAAATTTGGAGGTTTTTTCGTAATTTTTAGAAGTAACTCCAGTAGGCGGATTTCATTGGAAAATACCACTGACAGCAGATGAGAAATCTAATAAGTTAGTAGAACTGCAAATTAAATATTTGCTAATTTGAACAGTATTTATGCTATAATGTTAACTTTACAACAAAAAATTTATCTAATTCAATATTACGGAACTGGGAATAAGTGCTGCCGAATTGTTATTAGAAAACTCAATCAAAAATACACGCAAGTTATCATTTCAAATTGCAAAAAACATAGGAACAAATTTCAAAAACCGGGTTCGGTTTTAAACATTAAGAAGTCAAAAAAGTCGTTCAATGAAGACGATGCTGCTTCAGTTCTTGCTGTTAATTCCGCAAGACAAGCTTGTCTTTTAAGAAGAAGGGCAATACAAACTGGGATAAGTAAATCTCATTTACAAAGAATCTTCAAGAAGAAAAAAATTTTCCAGTCAAAACCGCAATTTAGACAAACTTAGAAAAAGGTGATGAAGCCAAACATCTGGATTTGTGTTTGAAAATGGCTTACCGAGTTTGGAAGATTTTTTTAATTCAAATTTTTATTAACGAATTATGTTTTCCGATTAATCAACCTTTTCAACTAACGGCGTCGTTTCATCTCAACATTGCCGATAGTGGAATGAGACGAATACAAACTTCAGGATTTCTTGTCGCAGACAATAATTTAAAAAAGTTAATGTGTGGTGTGCGGTTTTTTGCGGTGCACCAAAATTTAAAACGTAATTCATATTTGAAAATGTTGCAAAAATCTTTAGCTGATAAACGAGGTGAATTGTCGTTAAGCTACCGAGTAGAAATGTTTTACCAGCACGATGGGTGCCCTGCTTATTATGTCGTCATTGTTCGCCAGTGGCTCAATACAGAATTTCATCATAAGCAGATAGGAAGAGATGGTAGCATTTTATGGCCAGCGAGAAGTCTTGATCTCACAATAATGGATTTTTATCTGTGAGGTCATTTAAATAATTGTACACAGTGAGATACTAGACAAGATGTAGAACAAATAAAAAATAAGATACAAAATGCAGTCCGGTCCTTCTCAATCTTCTTGAAGTAAGACGCAGTTTTAATGAATTTAGAGCTCGCATTGAAATCTGTGCAGAAAAAAGAGGAGCATTATTCAAATAGAAAATTAATAGTTTAGCTTTTTGAAAATTTTATTTCATTTTACTATTTGTTAAATTTATTAAATAAAACTTGAGCCCAATTTGAATATTTTCTAACAATAAAATGATATTATCTTGAGTACAGTTCGAGTTAAAAAGTAATTTGTGTTTTGGTCGAAAAGTCGATCAGGAGACATACTGTATATTAGTAAAAATTTCGCCCAAATAGATGCCGCGGCCAGGCTGGCAAGCCCTTGTAATTTTTGCCGAGAAACTTGACTTAATTTTAACAAAAACGCATTGAACTATTGTTTCAAGTTCAAAAACTGTGACTCGTGTTTAAAAAATCCAAGAGGACGAAATCGCATGGCGTTAAGTCACAATTTTTTAAGTTTCAGCACTTTTTTTTTGGTGATAATCTACAATTTTATTGACAAATGAATCATCAAACATAAAAAACTTTTTAAATATTAGTTATACAATTTTTGCTTTATATGTTGAATTACTCGATGCTTAAACCTGATTACTTTTAACTCTAGTGCAAACATCACGAAAGAATAAAATGTAAATAGTAAGAAACATTATTAAACACGCGACCTTTATTCAATTTCAATACTGCAGAAAAATTTTCTCCTTGCTTTTAGTGTCATTTTTAGCTTCCATAAATATTCAAATACCGAAAATATAAACTCAAATTCGACCTTGCTACCCAAATCCACACGCAAATAATTGCCAGCTTGTTGCATGCCAACCTCTGACAAATCATCCCTTATGACAAGTATACAGTAGTGTTAAAATTATTCGCGCTTGTCTTGTATTGTCATTTTTGTTAAATTTTGAAATGCCGTAAATGTTTTAAAACCAGCGTGTGGGATGCGGGTGGGTAGCTTTAGTGCTACCTAATCGTAAAATTCTCGTGGATTATGTAACAAAAATGGCCTTAACCACCTTACCTACAAACCTAGTCGATTGTACAGATCGGGAAAAATATGAGGGAATTTGGAAACATACACACGCACCTTATTGGTAATCAATTAATTTTCTTGTTTATCCTTTAAATTGTTTATAACTAGGGTTTTCTTCTAGGACACGAACCTCGTCCAAAGTTATGGAACGGTATGAAAAAATCGCGAAATTGGGAGAAGGGAGCTATGGGATTGTATATAAGTGTAGAAATAGAGATACTGGTGAGATTGTAGCTATAAAAAAATTTGCGGAAAGTGAGGATGATCCTCTTATTCGAAAAATTGCCCTTCGAGAAATAAGACTTCTTAAAGTAAATCTCTCCAATTTTAAGCTTCAAAATAATTTTTGAAATTCCAGAATTTGAAACATCCAAATCTTGTAAATCTTTTAGAAGTATTTAGGCGTAAAAGACGTCTTCATTTGGTGTTTGAATTTTGCGAAAGAACAGTATTAAATGAACTGGAGCGATACCCTCGCGGATGTCCCCATTTACTAACCCAGCAGATAATCTGGCAAACCCTTCAAGCTGTGGGTTACTGCCACCATCATGGTTGTATCCACCGTGATATCAAACCGGAAAACATTCTTCTGACATCGACCGGAGTTGTTAAATTGTGTGATTTTGGTTTTGCCAGAATGCTGAGTCCTGGAGAGAATTACACAGATTATGTGGCGACTCGCTGGTACCGAGCACCAGAACTCCTAGTGGGGGACACCCAGTACGGCACCCCTGTGGACGTCTGGGCGATAGGTTCGTGGCTAGGTTTTAAGATTCTGGTTAATTTATAATTTAGGTTGCGTTTTGGCCGAATTGGTAAAAGGTGAAGCGCTCTGGCCTGGAAAATCCGATGTGGATCAACTTTACCTTATCAGATCGACGGTTGGTGACCTTTTGCAAAGGCACATGCAAGCGTTCAAGAATAATGATTTTTTCCAAGGGGTTATTTTACCGGTACCTCAACAAATGGTGCCGTTGGAAATTAAATTGCCAATGTGCAATCAGACAACTATAGATTTTTTAAAAGTACAAGCAGTTTTAAAGCTTGATTGGTGTTTTTTATTACCAGATTTGTTTCAGAAATGTTTGGATAAAGATCCTTTAAAAAGATGGACCTGTGATATGCTTCTGACACATGATTATTTTGAAAATTTTAATTTTAAAGTTGACGAATCTGACTCGCAAAGTTTTGAAAAAATGTCAAGAGATCGGTCTCGAGTAAGAACAAGAGGAATTCTAAAAACAATGTTTTACAAATATTTGTTTCAGAATTCACTTAATGGTACTTCTTTACCACAATTAACAACAAATAAACCAATTACTCCGTCAAAACAAAATAATAATAACCAGAAGTCAAAAATTGATCATTTGCCGACCATTTGACACAAATTTTCGTTTTTTTCAAAGTAAATTAAATTTTTTAACACTCACACAAATCAAATGTTCTATTTTGTGTATTTCAAATTAAAGTGTTATATTTCAGAAGTAGAATTAAGTGTAATAGTTGTATTTATGTTGGAATAAATACGACAAATTTATAGTAGAATTTATTTTCTATTAACTTTTCAGGAAACTATGTTGTTAACGAAAAGAAAAAGAGGACAATAACGGGAAATTCGACGAAGAGACAGAATAAAGAATAATGCGGGTTTAAAATAAAAAACAAAACAGGCTAAACAAATACCTAACGTATAACAAAATATAAATCAAAATTTATTTATTTATTATAATTAATCGACAAACAAAACCAAATTAATCTTTTTTATTTTTTACATTTTTCTAGATTAAATACTACGCCATTATTTTCGAGAGAGTGGGTGGGACAAAGAAGCTGAAGGGTGAATGTCCAACCTATTGTCGAGTAACGTAGCAATGCTGCTTCAAAGCGAATAAACTTTATTATTTTTTGTGGTTATCTACAATTTTTTGTGAAATATTTTTTACAGAAGATACTTACAATTACAACATTTGAATAATATAACATTAGAAATAATGTAAATTTTTAATTTTTTCAACAAATTAATATTAAATAATTAATAGATATTCATTAGAAGAAATATTTAAAAAATTCTGAAAAAATTCACATGCATAGAGAAAAAAACACAATTTTAAATGGCAAGTCCTAACGTCGCCGTCGGTGTGATAACTAGTTTTTGAGAAGAGTTAAGATATAGTTTTAACAGACTCACACTGTGTGGGTTAAGTTGCTTTAAATCGCTTTATTTTAATCTCTGTATAAACCCTATTAAACCACTTATTTGACCCTATTTAAGTTACATAATTTATAGAACTCTAATGATGTAACACCAAAAAGTAATCAATTTAATTTTAATTTTATTAATACAGTTATAATAAAAATAGTTCTTGATTTATCTGGTAAAATCAATGGCACTGCATAGCTGCAGCTGACTGAATTTCTTCAGGTGACTTTTTCGCTTTAAAATCATTCGTTTTAATCACTTTAAGCTTCAAACTTTACAAAATATTATAACAAATTTTGTTGTTACATATCACAGTACCTAATCTAAAAATTTCGTTTAGTTATGATTTCAAGTCATATAAAAAGCGAGTGCGAGTTTTATAAAAAATAATGCTTACAATGACTTATGAAACAAATATTATATAATTTTCTTATCATCTGCGTTTTTCCTCCATTTTTTTTATGTACAAAAGTAAAATTATGGATGCTTTAACAGGTCTCTATTTTATTAATAAACCTACTAAGGCACTCAAATGAATTTATAATAGATTTCTTAATGTTTTTTTACTTCTTACAGCATTTGAAACGCTTTAGTTTGACTGATAAAAATAAAAACTCAGTTATTTGTCACCCTGAAGCTCCAGACAACCTGTTTTCAGATAGTATATTAAAGAACAAAGCTTGGAAAGTCAATTTTGTAGCACGAATTTAAATAGTGCCCATAATGACTTAACAAACAAGTTTTTTATACTATTTGTTATAATTTGCGTATTTTGATCTATATTTTTGTTAGAAAAAAAATAAATTTTGCGTGCTATAATAGGCCTAGTGCTGTAATGGCTATTAAAACACCCAAATAAATTTTATACCTAATAGGTTTCAAGAATTATTTAAAAAATTTATAAATATGTAATATTACCAAAAAGATACAATTCAACACAAAAAATAAATTTATACATAAGTGAAGTCATTATCCAGCTAAAACAGTAAAAAAATCTTGGTTCTGTTTTACTATAAATTTTTATTTAAGGGAGTATTCTAGTGTAGAAATTTGAAAAAATCATTTTTTTTGTATTTTCAAAGCTTAACCTTTCAAGAATGTGTCCTTAAAAGGATTTGTTAAAATTTTAATTATTTTCAGAGATATACTCATTTTAGACCGGAACGAATCGAAGAAAAGACGTTAGAGATCACCCCTCTACCTAATATTGCCCAAAACTTTAAACGCGTTTTTTCAAAACTACATTTTTCAAAGAGTTTGTCATGATTTCTCAGGTTCTGCTTAACCGATTTACTTGAAATTTGGTGTGAGTGTTCTCAATACATGTCTCTATCGTACTAACTGTTACTATAACAAAATAAAAATTTTTACTATTTTTAAAAAATTCCGAAAAGGCAAAAAAACAGAACAAAAATTTTTCTTTTTTTCAGACAGCCTGAATTTAGCAATGAAAAAATGTTTTCCCACTTTTTCTTAATTAGTACGATAGCAGCATTCATCTAAATTAATAAACTTTTTTACTTTTTTGTTTCGGGTCATTAGAATCTTGACAAACTTGGCGCGCCATTTTTCTTCAATCCCCTACTTCAACAACTTATAACATTTTGAGTTTTGAATTTTTCGACATTTTTAATTTTTTCATGTATTCTTAAAATATTAATAAATATCTTGCCAAAAAATTACTAATAAAAATATTTTTTGTTTTTTATTTATAGCACCCGAAAAAATACCTCAAATTTATGCCTCAACACCTAACATTTTAAAAAATGTTATGTTATGCAACCAGTTATACACCAATTTCAGCAAAAAAAAAATGCATTTCTCTTAAAAAAATTGCAAGAATAATGTAAAAGTGATGTCCAAGTGTCAGAAATTGTTTTATAATAACCACTTAAGTAATATTCATGCCCCAAATAGTGAAACTGAACAACTAATACTACAAAATAAAAAAATATAACCAATAAAAATGATGTTGGAAAAATTTAGTAAAACAAAATTTAAAAATTAAGAAACAGTAAACTATTTATTCATCTAATTACAAATATTTACAATGTAGGGTTTCCATTCTGTAAATATTATTGTTTTTTTGGATCACCACTTGTTAACTCATGATATTTATCCACAGCTTTTTGCTTCAAGTGCTTTGCTGCCTTAAATAAACGTATAAAAACTACTAAAATCAATTTTAATTATATACTCACAAGAATTATTGGTAAGTCTTTCTTTTCTGATGGATCTACAAATGTTGGTACATTCTGAATTCTATACCACGACCAATGGACACCTATTATTATTGCAATTCCTGAAATCATGACCACATTTTCATTACAAAACGCTATAAACCTTTTGCCCAAAGACATTATTTTTACTGGGAGCCCCCTTAACCAGATACACAAATGTCAAAAATAACATTTGCAGACTGCCAACATAAGAAATATAAAATAAAAAACTTCTGAGATTAATTCGTAATATCTGTAATTACTGTGTAATCATTGTGATGTGATATAATTATATAAAGTTTTTCTGATTAGTGTTTTAATTAAAAATTAGATTTTAACATATAATTTAATCTGTTAATTTTATACTTAGGTTGGCCATTATGTCAAATTTTGACATTTGAGGTTTGGTATGCAACCAACATTTCGCCTTTGTATTTTATAAAGGACTGTGGTTATGTGTTAGATTGTGAGGTTATGTTTCCACATTTCGATATTTGAATAAAAACATGTCTAAAGCGGCTCAAGGAGTGAAATCTTTGAAAAAAGTTGTAGAAAAAGTGAAACATGGCAAATTGCGGACAAATATCCCGGCGGGAATGGCTGCAGCAGGACCCCCACTGGGTCCTATGTTAGGTCAAGTAAGATTGTATGACCCCTCGTGTATTACCCTTAATTTTATTTATGTTTACAGCGAGGTATAAATATAGCCGCATTTTGTAAAGATTTTAATGAAAGAACCAAAGACATAAAACAGGGAATTCCTCTACCAACAAGAGTTAAAGTCAATCCTGACCGTAGTTATGAACTTATAATTCATAAACCACCGGTTGTGTTTTTTCTAAAACAAGCAGCAGGGATACAAAGGGCTGCAATGGAGCCTGGTGGGTCCCACTTTTGATTGAATTCTTCTAATTTGTTTATTTAGGTAAAGAAATTGCGGGAAAAGTTTCCTTGAAGCATGTTTATGAAATAGCAAAAATTAAAAGTGAAGACCCGCCTTTAGAAACTAGAAGTTTGGATGATTTGTGTAGAATGGTTTGTGGTATTGCTAGATCTTGTGGTATCGAAGTTGTAAAAGAGTTAGATCCGGAAGAATATGGAGAGTTTCTTAAAGAAAGAAAAGCTATTGTAGAACAACAGAAGAAAGAACTTCAAGAAAAGAAAGAAGCCAAAATGTTAAGAACTGGTTGAACTAGTCAATTTTGTTAGTTGTTACTTTTGCAAGATAATTAGGAAATATAGTGTTTTATTCAAATTTCGTACTTCATATTCTAAGGCGACATCAAAATTCAAAGAACCCTTCAAAAATTAAAACAAATTTTATTTATTACAAAGCTAAAATAACTACTGTTAAAACTGTAAGAAGAAGTGCTGAAAGGTAATTCTCCCCTCGATTACAAAACTTTTTATCACACAAACACAAAAGTTGTTTTTTTGTTTGCATACAACCAGTTTTTAACAAATTCCCATTTTTGTCTTTATCTCCACTACAGCCCCTGAAAGTTTCGACATGCCTGTGATGCAGCTTTACAATTTTAGTGAAGCAATACGCTCCTGAAATATCCTATTGATTTAAACAAAAAAACAAATTGTATTTAAATCAAACCTTGATAACTGGGGCACTGCAACGACATGTTATACTTTTCTAGACGAGTCGAGAGTCTAAAAATCGTTTTATCGCACAAGGGTTGCAATTCGGTGGTAACTGAATGGCACTGGTAGCAAACCAATCCCTTAATAGCATCGTAATTAGGGTACACTCGCTGGATAAGACCTGGGTCTTCAGGACCTGGTTGCTCGGATTGGGTTTTAGTACAAATGCAAAGCACCAAAAGCAGTGACACTTTCAATGACATGTTTTGACAAATAAAACAAATTTAATTAAAAAAATATATTACCAGTTTTGATTTACATTAAATTCAGGCATGCTCATAAATTTCACGACGAAATAATCTCGTAACGGTGTGGGGCTGATTTTAAAAAGAAAATGATAAAAGGCGTAACGAAATGGCTCGACTTTGTATGCCGGTTTTGGAGATTCTAGACATAAAGCGTCTCTAAAATTTTTGTACAAAGATTTATCTTTAATTCGTTTGGGTATTTTTGATATTGTTATTCCTAATAAATGTGTGTGATATCTTTGAAAATAATCGTCGTAAAAAGCCTTTTGTTCCTTTGTGAAATTTCGGTGCATTTCATGGACGTGTTCAGGGTGTTTTGCCATAATATTACATTTAGTTACAAAAGAGCCAGGAGTAAACATAATTACTTTAACACCATATTTACCCAATTCCACTCTTAAACCATCAGTAAATGCCTTAATTCCGGCCTTTGTGGCCCCATAAACTGAGAGTCCAGGCAGACAAGTGAAAGAACAGTGACTTGTTACATTAATTAGTCTACCTAAAACATTGATTATTTCAAATTTGGTCCAAATGTAATAGCTACACTCAATGATCTTATAATATATAAGACAATATCAATCAATAATTTTTACATTACATTTTTATATAATAAAAAATTGTTAAACCGATTTATTCCAACAACAGTTTAGAATTAAAATGCCCTTTTAGCCCAGTACCCTTTTAGCGAAAAAAGATCTCTATTGCACATGTTCAATACAGTTCTGAACTGTTATTGTTGGAACAAATGTTATATTTTTATTTTTTATGATATTAACTTGATCTTATAATTTATATAAGATCAATGGTTACGCTGAATATATTTGCCTTTGTACTTCCTCAGAAGCGGAATAAAAGCCCGTGATAAATTCATTGTCCCCATTAAATTTACATGAATTTGTTGGTGAATCAGTCTTTCAGTTTGCCATTCAAATTCGCCAAAAACCATAACACCTGCATTATTTACCAGAGCATAGAATTCTGAAATAAAATCTGTAAGATCTAAATTTGAATAAAATCCTGAAAAATACCACAGTTAGGGTTCGTAATTAAGTATTGATTAATCGTTTCAACAGCTACAAAAATGCTTTCTTTGCTTGTTATATCCAACTGAATTTGTGTAATATTCTTATATGATTGTTTGATCTCCTTAGCTCCAGGTGATTGCAAGTCCAAAAATCCAGCAACTACATTAAAACCAATCTTTGCTGCGTCGATAGCAAGTGAGAACCCTAATCCAGAGTCACATCCAGAAATAAGAATAATTTTCCTCAAACTAGGCTGTTTGAACTCGCTGGAGTTCTGGAAAACGTAAATAAGGCTCCCGATGGATATTGCAGCCACAGTAAACGTCCCCAAAATTTGATTTGTTTTGTAACCGTGGTTTATCAACACTGCTAACCCCATAACCCCAGCACCCACTCCTATATACAACTCGTTAATAATTTCGAAGAAAGTCAAGAACATTTTCGACAATATACTCATTTTTGAGGATTTCGTATATTTCTACATTGTGATAAACCACAAAAAATTAATTAATTTAAATAAAAACCGGCTGTCAGACACTTGTGACATTTCAAGGTTAGGTTTTTCTGGATATAATTTAACAATTCTTGACGCAATAAAAAGGATTAAACAGTGATTGTGATAAGGATTTGTGCTGATAAATCATGATTTTGTAAAAATAACCGGAATAATTGATTATGTAAAAATTTGAAATGGAAGTGTTTACAGTTACGTCGTACGTGACTTTACTCATTGAATTGATAAAGAAGGAAACTTCTTTACCAGAGGATCGATGATTAGTTCGCACCGGCTAACGGTAGAGGCGCTTTTCGAGTGTTATTTTTAAAATTTTTATTTTCAAAACTAATTATTATTATAAAATTATTGTCAATTTAGAAATCATTTATTTATACACAATTGTTTTTTTAAATGTTTTTTTATTTCTACCTGTTACTCAACAGATTCTATTATACTTAGATAGTCGGTTTTTTTTTAATTTTTTTTTACTCGAAACATCTTGTTTATATACCTAAATATTTAAATACATTTTTGATTTATTATTTGAACTAATTGCTTATATAATTCGATGATTCAGTACTCAAAGACACAAAGAGGGTTCGACAAAAGAATGATATAATAGACATTTTTTGTTGTCTTTTGCAAATTTATCAATATTTTTCTTTGTTTAAATCAGTCATTCAGTCGTGCACCAGCTCTCCAATAGGACACATCACAGCTGCTTTAAAGCTATGTAGTTTTATTTATTATTAATTATTCAACGAAATATATGGCGACTTTATTCAGTATTTTTTAAATTCTCCAAAATCTTGAAAAAAATATATCAAAAACAAATCAAACACTAAAATACAGTAGAATTTTAAATTTTCCCGCGTTTTTTTAATAATCACTAATTTACATAAAACAGTTGATAAAAATTTACTTTTAATTACATTTTTAGATAAACTTTTAAGTGCATTTTCTGCCACTTTAAATAATAATTTGAATTTCGTTTGGTAAATAAATGAAAACAAATCTCGAATTTTTTTCGCCATAAAAGTCGCCATGATGTGTCAGGCGGGTTGCATACATAGTGTCTCACTAAAGCGCCTCTTCCGACAACAGGTCGAACTAAATACTAAAATTATCCTACCCATAACCCATCTGATATCTGTCAGTTGTCACCTTGACACTAATCTCTGTTCCGCATTTTTTGAAAATGATGTGTTCTCGTGTGTTGTGTGGTTGTGCAATGGTCCCTTTACCATAACCGCCCCAGTATGTCCCAGTTATACCGTTTGTACGGCGAATTTTGCGCCACCCACCCCTGGGAGGTGATAGTGGCTGTGGTGACTCTCACCACTTGCCTTCTCACCGTCGACCAGAAGCAGACAGCCCCCGAGGTGCCCCCACAGTCCTGCCCCGGGTGTTTCGAGGAGCAATTCAAAGCCGTTGATGTAATCGTGATGACGGTAATTCGCTGCTTGGCCATCCTCTACAGCTCTCACCAGTTTCGCAACTTGCAAAAACTGGGGTCAAAGTATATCCTTGGTATAGCTGGTCTTTTTGTTGTGTTCTCCAGTTTTGTGTTCACTTCGACTGTTTTAAATTTTTTACAAATTGATTTAGTTGATTTAAAAGATGCGTTGTTCTTTTTTCTTCTTCTGATTGATTTGTCTAAAGCTGCCACTTTGGCTCAATTCGCTTTGACTGCTTCTAATCAGGAGGAGATTAGTAGTAAAATTGCAAGGGGCATGTCGGTGTTAGGCCCCACTATTACTCTAGATACTGTTGTTGAAACTCTAGTCATAGGAGTCGGGACTTTATCAGGAGTTCATCGGCTTGAAATGTTATCGTATTTTGCCTGTCTTTCAGTTTTGGTCAATTATATCATATTCATGACTTTTTATCCTGCTTGTTTGTCTCTTATTTTGGAATTATCTAAAATCTCAAATTTTTATAAAGAGAAACAACCAATTGTTACAAAAATGCTTCTAGAAGAAAATGAAAAAGCAAATCCTGCTGTACAAAGAGTTAAACTTATTATGTCAATTGGTCTTACTGCTGTACACATTCACAGTCGTTGGTTCTTCAAAGATGAATCTTCAAATGAAGAAATTACTACTCCAAGTATTGATACTCAAAGTTGTGCTGATGATTCTTCACTTTATGGATATTTAATGAAACAATTTGCTCTCAGTGCTGACCATATTGTTATTCTAATCCTTGTTATAACACTTATCATCAAATTTGTATTTTTCGAAAATGACGAACATCTTCAATCAGTTATAATTACTCAAGAAAAAGAAGAAACTCATGTTCTTAAAAGACAACAACGTTTTATTAAAGCTGACTCGATAAACGAAGAAAAAGAAGTACAAACAAATGATGAAGAAATTGAGAATTTAGATGAGACCCAAGTTCGTAATCTTGAAGAATGTCTTCAGATTTACCGTTCAGAAGGTGCTTCAAAACTAACCGATAAAGAAGTAATCCTTCTTGTAGACACCAAACACCTCCCTGGCTACAATTTAGAAAAAGCAGTTAAAAATCAAGAACGTGGAGTCAAAATCAGAAGACAAATAATCCAAAATTGTACAAAATGTGAATCAGCTTTCTTCAATCTTCCTTACAAACACTACGACTATAGTAAAGTCATGGGTGCGTGTTGTGAGAACGTCATTGGATACATTCCAGTTCCTTTGGGAGTGGCTGGTCCTTTAATCCTTGATGGTAAACAGTACTACATTCCCATGTCAACAACTGAGGGTTGCTTGATTGCTAGTACCAACAGGGGTTGTCGTGCTGTGGAACACTGTGGAATCAAATCCCGGATTGTTGCCGATGGTATGACACGAGGTCCTGTAGTACGCTTTAATTCCATTACTAAAGCAAGTGAAGTCTCACTATGGTTAGAAAAATCCGAAAATTTTAAAATAGTCAAAGAGAATTTTGACTCGACAAGTCGTTTTGCGAGATTGTCAAGGATTACCTGTCGAGTCACTGGGAGGTACTTGTTTTTGAGATTTGTGGCAGAGACTGGAGATGCAATGGGGATGAATATGTTGTCAAAAGGGACAGAAAAAGCGTTACTTCACGTTCAAAAACATTTCCCTGATATGGAGATTTTAAGTCTGAGTGGAAATTACTGTGCGGATAAAAAACCAGCAGCTGTTAATTGGATTGAAGGTCGGGGGAAGTCTGTAGTTTGTGAGGCAGTAATTTCGGGTGATATTGTTGCATCAGTATTGAAAACGTCGACTCAGAGTTTGGTGGATTTGAATACTTCAAAGAATATGATTGGGTCGGCTGTAGCAGGCAGTATAGGTATAGTAGATCAAAAGAGATGATGTATGTCATAGAAAGATGATGTAGAGTTATCTTAGAGAACTCGAGGGCGTCAAAAACCTAAAAAATATGTTATTTTAGTAATAGTATACTTGAGCGCTCTCTAACTTCTATTCTAGATGGAGTACGCAGATACAGATCTATGTGGTCTCAAAAATCTCTCCAACATCTTTCTAAGACAACTCGTTTATATTTTTGATTTGGTGTTATTATTATATTTTGTTAGGGGGGTTCAACGCCCATGCCGCAAACATCGTCACCGCAATTTTCATTGCGACAGGTCAGGACCCAGCTCAGAATGTCGCTAGTAGCAACTGTATGACCATTATGGAACCTTGGGGCGAGAATGGGCAGGATTTGTACATCACCTGTACTATGCCGTCTATTGAGCTAGGTACTATAGGAGGTGGTACAATTTTGCCTGCTCAATCAGCCTGTTTGGATATGTTGGGAGTTCGAGGGCCTAATGAAGAGTCACCAGGAGCTAACTCCAAACAATTGGCAAGGATTGTGTGTGCCACGGTGCTGGCAGGAGAGCTTTCGCTGCTTGCAGCTTTGGCGGCAGGTCATTTGGTTAAAAGTCATTTAAAGTACAATCGGTCGTACTCGGAGAAAAGTAGTTGCGAGTGGAACGAGTCTCAGGAATGCAGTAAAACTTAGCTTTAATAAAATGTAGTACTGATTAAATTGTGTTTTATTTCAAATATTAAGTTATTAGGGAGGAAATACAGAAAGAGAAGAAAACTACGATTTGAGGAAAAAGAACAGGAAAAAACGATGATTGAAAGAAAACGAATAAAAAAGAATCTGAAAAGCTACGACTGAATGAAAAAGAAGAAAGCAGGTTCTAGAAAAATTAGAAAGAGAAAAAACAAACCTTTAAATAACATTGAAAGAAAGAAGGATAAAAGAATGTTCTCGAAAAATGTTGGAGCAAAAAGAAGAACGAAAGCTTGTAGAAGTACTTAAAAACTACGATCGACACGCTCGCAAATCATGACCATTGGTAGATGAGTAAGAAGAGTACTGTTATGCTGTTACATTCATTTCATCAGCTTTTTTAAAAATAAAAAACCCCTGAATCTTAGGACATTTCATTACTAGTTTAGGTTCACAATACAAAAGTATTTGATACGTCACGCTAGCTTTCTTTCTGGTCTTTTTGCTCCACTTCTTGTCTTTCATCATCAAGATTCAAAAGCAAATCTAAATCAGTGAAAGGTGGAGACGTTGCATCGAGGATCAAAGTGTCATACCGACTTCGTTCATTTTGTGTTTTCAAATCTGTATTTGCGGAACTTCCTAATAAATCAAGTGAGTTCAAGAGGGCATCCACAGATTCCAGGTTCCTATCATTTGAAGACGAACACACTTTTTGATCAACGTGATGATCACTCTTGAAAAGATCAGTCAAACTTAGTTTACTTTCTTCAACTTTGCCCTTTTTGCATATTCTTCGTTTCATTCTAATATCATCTCGGTTAGCTTTAAGTAAGTCGAGTTTACGCAAGGCTTCCATCTTTTTTGGAAATTTGGGAGCAGCCAAAATGCGACTTTTATTTCTTATGAGTTTCGTCAACGACCGTTTGGGATGACCTAAAGTTTTTGCCGCTGGAACATTGATTTCTTTAGGTATGTTTAGGTCATCGCGGCTTTTTGACGAGGTAAAATTCAAGTCGCTTAAAATTCGACCAAGGATATCTTTGCTAGCGAAATTACTAAAGGATTCTCTTGAGTCGGAGTATTTGAAGTTGGTTCGAGATGTAATATGGGATTTTGGGCTAAGTCTCTCATCAAATTTGTGACTTGAAAGGATTGCATCGCAAACTGCTGTTAATAGTGTGGTATGTTCTGGATCGGTCTTTTTGACGAAATTATCAGACGATAAACAACTTATTGTCTGATTCGAAAAAACCGGTCCTACATCCCGGTGAAGCTCTTTAGTTCCTTGGAAAAGATTCATAATGTTTATGTTGTTTTTTAAAAGAAGATCCAGTGATTTATGGAGGGAAAAGTTGTTCGGCTTAATGTCATTTGAATATGAAGGTTGTTTTCTTAAATTATTGGTCAGACAAAAATTGATGAGATTTTCTGTATTGAAATTGGGCTCTTTATTACTTGGACTTTTTTTCTTAGGACTTGTTTCCTTTTTTTCATTATTATTATTATTGTTACAAGGACAACACTTTGGTTGCACACAAGGACAACACGTATTTCTCATACAAGGACAACAAACTCGTCTTCTACACCCACATTTACGTCTCCGTCCACAACAACACTGGCGTTGTTGTTGTGGTTGTTTCGGCAAGTGAATCTCGCTCATTTTTGTTGCTTGCTCTTTCATTTCTTTGAAAGTTTGGGTCTCGGTTGATCTACACTCAGCTTTACATTCGGGTTTACACTCTTGAGGACTTTCCTGTTGACACATACAGCAACAACATTGGGCCATACAAGGACAAACACTGCAACAGCAATCATAGTCCACCCCACAACAACAACAATCGTCGAATTCGTCCTGTTTCATAGCTTTTGGTTCGTTATCAGCTCGTGATGGGAACTGGGCGGACCTTGAAGGCGTGGCTTGGACAGCTTTGCTCGTTTCCCCGTTTGACTTTTTCCCAAAACAATTAAAAAAACCGCCTTTTTTCTTCTTTCTGTCTCTGAAAATAACCAATAAGGTTACGATTTAAGTGAGAATGGCCGTACTCAGGGATGTGAGAAGACTGTGACTTTTTGGGTTCTGGTTCTTGGATTTCGGGTTTGCTTTTTTGGGATACTTCTTCTTTTTTTTTCACGTATGTCCAGCCAGACCATTTACAATACTGAAGTTCCCAGTCGGGACCGGGAGATTTAGGAGGAGTGAAATTGTTGCTGGGTTTATTGGGAATTCCTCGTTGTGTGTCTCTTTCTGGTCGTTCATGAATTTCGCATCTTTTAGAATTTCTACACTTGTTTCGGTTAGAACATGGATAGTCTTGGGCGGACATACAATGGGACATCATCAAAATGAAAAATTCAAGTTTTTTGACACATAACCAGCTGAAACTTTTGAATTTTTGGAGTACAAAATCGAAAAATAAACAAATGTTATGAAATGACGTTTGTCTGACAGAAGGAAAATACAGGGGGGTCCCAAACTTGAACATAATTTCTAGTTTTTTCACACTCGTTAAGTTAAAAAAAATGCGAAAATATTCATTATTTCTATCAGAAGAGGACCTCTAACTGTGGCTACAATCTACAAGAAAAGTTTGATGATTTATTTAATTCCATTATGTACAAATAATAAAGTGTGTAAATAAACTGACTTTAAAAATAATCACATGTTATCTAGAGCTTGCACATGCTGAACATGGATATTGGGATTATTTCTTATATCAAAATTGGGATCATTCTCAGTGCTGTACCTCCCTAACCGTGACATAATTAACATAAGAACAACAACCCCCAACACTAAAATAATCCCCAACATACAGTACTTCTTATAAATAGATTTGCCCCCTCTCACTCTTGAGGGTCCCCCAAACGATATCCTGCAAAAAATAAATTTGAAAAAAACTCACTCATGATGAACTGTCTTTAATCCTCACCTCCACCAAGTCTTGACCAGTTCACTTGCAGGTCTTCTCTTGTATTTATCATCATCGTGGTCAAACACAACCGGTTTAACCTCTCTAACATCCTGAAAGACTCTTCTGTTTGATGAAGCTTGATAATCATTCCCTATCCGACTGAAAGCTCCCTGATCTTCCACATTTACTACAGAATGTGACGGATTGGGTGTCTTATTTGTATGACTCACCACAGCTTTAACTTCTCTCTCTTCAGACAACTAAAAATTGCCATCAAATAGATATCATTTAGGAGATGTTTTTTTACCAATGGGAGTCCTAACCCGGCCCTTGCCCAGTTAACTCCCGCAAGTTTCTCCTTCAGGACATCAGCAACAGGGCTGATTAAGTTTGAAGGAGGGAATAAGGGACTCTTACATGAGGGACAAACGTAGCCTCTTGGGGCTGTTGTAGGGGGAAGCTGTCGTGAAAAGTGGTCAAGACACGACCAGTGAAACACGTCTGTAATTTAGAACAATGTGGAATTTGAGTTTAAAAAGTGTGGGAGGCTTACGATAACAAGTTAGCCTAATACTATCTTCCACGTTTAGTTCTTTGCTACATAATTCGCATATTGAGTTGTAGTCGCTGTCTTGTAACCATTGCAAATAGGACTGGACTACGCACTAAGAAATTTATTAAAATATTTTGGGAAGAAAGCAGGGAGACTTACAATGGGGTGGTTTGTCACCATACAATTTTCACAAACACACACTCGGTGCTCGAAACAGAACTGGTTGGTGACGCGCCGTTTGGGGCACTTGCAGAGGCCCATTTTTACACTTTGGGGCTACTGTAAATTCACTTATTTTATTATAAATATAAAAACATTTTTGGGGGCCACGTAAATGACAGAAAAATGACAGATTTATGACATAAGAATGACAGATTAGGTTAAGCTGACAGTTGCCGAAGGTGCGTAAGTTCGAATTTAATTTCTTCTTTAAAATGTGATAAAAAAAGAAACAATGATTTAAATAAGAAATATTGTGTTAATAAAAAAGAGCAACAAACTATTAGTTAGTGGACTTTTAAAGTCTAATTTATATTTCAACTCTTGTTAAAAAGTATTGGAAGAGCAAATAAAATTCCAAGCAGGGTTGACTGTGATTGGCCTAAAGTGACTTCAAAATACAATAAAAAAAGTATTAAGTTTTTTTTGAAGCCTGAAAGCTCTCCTGAAACTTTCTGAAAAACTCACAAACAAGAAGATTTAACTGACAGTTTGTCATAAATTTCTCAACAACATTGATACCGTTTTTTGCTCTCACCGCAAAATTAGCGCCAAATTTAAACAGTAAATTTAATTTAAGCATCAATTTCGTCACTCCCGTATCGAATAATAATTGAATAATCGCTATTTATGTAACAAATGATTAAAGTATTTTCTTTTTTCACGACTAGAGCAAAATCTACAGATAAAAAAAGTTTTTTTAATTATAAATTGCATACAAAGCTTTTTCTACGTTCGTAATTTCAGGTCACAATAATTAAAATAAAAATAACGAACATAAAAAACGCCTTTCTAAGATCAGAAGTAGCAACACGCCTATTTATTCAAATAAATATTAGATAAAAAGTACAGTGTTGAGCCTCGATGATATGAGTCAGACAAGGGCAAATCTGTTTTGGTTCAAAATTCAGCAGAATTAGTGCAAATGTTGTAAAGAGAGGTGTCCCCAATGATTTTTAAAATTGTATTTTTGATGGCATATGTTAAAAATAATGTAAAAAAGTGACGTCTAAGAAATTAATTGAAATTTCATTTTGACAAGTAGATAGACGAATTTACTGAAAATATACAAATCAAATAAAAAAAATAGTTCTTTCCTAACTGATGAAGTAATGAGTCTTCTGCTGTAAAGTGTCTACAGTTACGCCTAAAATACTATTTTCTTGTTATTTCCTGTTATTTTAATTACGAGTTGCATATAAAGCTTTTTCTACGTTCATAATTTCAAGCCACAATAATTTAAATAAAAATAACAAACATAAAAAAGGCTTTTTTAAGATCAGAAGCCAGCAAGACGCTTATTTATTCAAATAAATATTTGATAAAAAGTACAGTAGAGCCTTGATTATTGCTTGATTATATGAGTCAGGCAATGTCAAACCTGTTTTAGTTCAAAATTCAACAGAATTAGTGCAAATATTATAAAGAAAAAAGCGCTCTACGATTTTTAAAATTTAATTTTTAATGACATACGTTATAATAACGTAAAAAAGTAATGTCCAAGAACTTAATTGATGTTTCATTTTAACAAGTAGATAGATGAATTTACTAAAAACATTCAAATCAATTGTAATTTTTTTTTAAATATATAATTAAATAGTTATTTCTTAGCTGATGAAGTGTTAAGTCTTCTGTTGTAAGGTGTCTACAGTTACGCTTAAAATACAATTTTCCTGTGCCCACCTATATTAAAAAAAAATCGCTTGCTCAATATATTTTATTAATAATTTTTTAATTTTTTTTTGTCGGTTCATTCATTATTTGAATACAAAACACTCCAACAATAGCTCGAAGACACCACCAGGATAGATAGTTGCCATGACAACCCAAGTATACAAATATGACCCGCAGTAAACTCGTATTTACCGTTTTGCGTGCAACATTTTTCATCTAACTTTCGTTGAAAAGCCCCCTATAAAATGGAAGACGAAAATTCGTGGGTGTTTGATTCGCTTGTGGCTTTCCTAAATGGACCCATCTGGAGTGCTCCCCTGGACAGCTTCATTGAGGAAAAATCCTTGAGTACGTTCCAACAACGCAAAATCCTCCCTAAAACTAAACTGTTGCAGTTTTTGAGCCGAATGTGACTGATAATGAAGAATACAAGAAGATCTTCGACGAGTTTAAAAATCTGGTCGATTTCATGTTGGGTAATTTCATGGAAGATATCGGGATCACTCCCGAACAGTTTGAAGAAGCGTGCAATAAAGGCCACACTTATCCAATCAATTTCAATCATGTAAATATTTCATTGTTTGAATTATTCACGGCTAAAATCGTTACTCTTCAAGAATATCTTCGAGCAAATTTGGGCAGCTAATGATTACGAAATGTTCAAAAGGATGATGACGCAAAGAAATGTTGAGCTGCAGTTAGAAGCTTTGGAGTTAATAGAACGGAAGTATGGAATCACGCCACAGTCTTTTGTACCCAAGAAGAAAGAAGACACAGTCGAAACTGCAGTCACAATTGAAAAATCTTCCGCTTTTGAGAAGGAAATTTTAGATGAAGTTGCAAAGTTGGGAGTGGAGTTTTAAAAAAATTTAAATAAAAAATGAGTTGCAGGAATTTTCCGAAAGATGAGGCCAGTTCTGTACAACCGGAAAACGAGGTTCAGTATATTTTAGAAGAGAAGGAAATTCTGGAGAAAACCTTGAAGGAAACTAAAGGTTTAACTTGATAAAAAAAATTGCGGCTGTAATAAACTTGTAAACGCACCAAATGTTAACTTTAAATAGTCACCCGTTTTAACAAATACATATAGGTGCGTTCGGCTTTGCCACTCCGAGTGCACCTACTCTATCTTTGTTTATTTCAATTTCAGCATTATTTCAATTCAGATTTTTTTTTTTAATAAAAGAGTGGCCCGAAGCGCGAGCCGCACACCGAGGCCTACGCCCAATGTGTGCTACCTCTCGGATTAGTACTACTGGAGTAGCCCTGTGCCTCTGATGAAGCTCAGTACCTTGTCTCCAGGAGCCTTCTCGATAGCACTGTGCTTCAGATATCGAGAGCCCAGGTATAAATCTCTGATGCTTGCTAATGCATCATTCCTCATCGTCAGCACGACCTCAGCAAATCTCGTCCTCGCTGAGTTCGATGACGTGCAGGTGTCTTTTTAGTAGGCAATGTCCTGTGTACATGCCTACCACTAACTGAAGGTCTCTACGGTTGAGACGTATCAGGTTTTCACTGCGTGCCTTGTCCGGTCCTTTAATAAATAGCCTGGATTACCGCATGCCATCTTGAAACTGCCATTCAGAGATGGCAAGATTCTATCCACTTATAAAGTGTCTTTCTGTCGACTTTTGGTAACGCCAAGAGCCGGTTCTGCTCCGATAAAGTCCATTTGTGAACCCTCTCGAGCCAGAACGTCAGCCCTCTCGTTACCCGTTAGACCACAGTGTCCTGGTACCCAGCAAAGTACAACCTTTTTGTTGCACTCGGCCAGTTCCTGTAATCTGTTGTGACATTCCCAGGCAAGCGTCGATGAGTACCTGCACGATTGCAAGGCTTGCAGCAAATTCAGAATTTACTAATACAAAGACTGTTCTCATGACAACGTACGCTCTTTCTGCCCCATCTAATAACTGGGAGCACAATCAGCCTGTGTTGTTTTGGATACAGAGTCAAAAGCATCAAGTTTTGGTCACCGGATAGAAATAGTGATATATGGATTCAATGAAATAAATAAGGAAAGAGGCGGTGCACTCGCAGTGACAAAAAAGCTATAAAAATCTGCTATAACAGGTGACTATTTAAATTTTTCATTCAAGTCAGCTTGTGATTAAACTTGCACGGATTGGTTTTAGTAAAAAATGAAATACTCTTAAATTAATATTGTTTTTAAACCTTTATTTTTTAGAGAATACATCAAAAGAATCTGAGAAACCAAAAAAAGTAGACGCTATAAAAACGGAAACAAAAGCGGAAATAAACTACGACAAAAAGCACTCTGAGGTAAGAATATCTGCGGAAAAACCGTGTAGTGACCCTTGCTGCAGATAAACGCCGTGGAGTTGGCAAAACGGCAGGAGTACCTCCGGGCACAGCGTGACAAGTTGGTAGCCCTGAAAAAGGAGGCTCGTAAAAAGCACCTGGGTTCTGAAAACGGATCAAAGGATAAGGCAAAAGTGCGGCCGAAATCGGCCAAAGCCGCCGAAGCCGTGCTATCTGGCGAAAAGCCAGAGTCTCAGCAGTTGCAGCTACGCAAGGCGTTAGCCGAGCGTCTGAAAACGGAAGTGGTATCAAACAAAATCTAACTTTTTGCTTATATTTATTATCTAAATATAACGAGTACATTTTTACATTTCTTTTTAAAAACATTAATTACAAATTAAAGTAAATAGAAAATGGCCTTTGTTTAAAACTTATGGTTTGTATAAAAAATATCATAAGGCTGCCATTTGTGGAAGTCTGGATGTTGTACGATTTGTGCAACTTCCAGCCGGGTCAGAGAAATATATTCGCTCGATTTGTTGTACGTTACTTTGGATGTTTTTGTCTTATTATACCTACTAAGCTAAGTCTATTTTAAGTGAGATGTTTAGGTGAGCGAACATATAGTTAGTATTAAATTATAATATGTACAGACGTTTGATATATCCACATTACGAAATGAAAGAAGTTTGGTATTTGAAACCATTTTCTATTGGCAATACTGATTGAAAAATTAACTAGGATTAATCATTAAGTAATGTAGATTATTAAGAAAATAAAAAATGGACAAAATAAAATCTTTTAAATAGGAATAAACATAATTTATTGATCACAATAATTACAAAATTAATGTTAAGAATAAAATATTGATTTAGTCTAACTTTTAGAACTTCATACTGCCACATTTCCATGAAATTACTTAAAATGTTTTCAACACCAACAAAAGAAATTAAATATATTTTATTTATTTAAATTAAAGTCACTTTTCAGGCATAAAAGTTAACTGAGAACGAAAGTATTTAACCTATGTGATATCACAATTTAAAAAATAGCAAACCTGACGACATAACAGTACGAAGTATGAGACAATCTAAGCACTCCAATGACACTACACGCACTTTTTTAGACGATATATTCGATACTATATGCTATCTACTGTCTAGATATAATAACTTAACCTACAATTAAATTCACATCGTTCTCTAGAACTTTTACAATAACATGAATACCATTATTTATCTTTGATTGTTAATTAGAAACTTTATTTATTTCTAAATTGCAACACAATTTCCCACTAGAAAAATGTATAACAACCTAAAAGTAAACATCCGCCAAACGTTCATAACTTACAAACCAAAGATAAAACCATTTCGCCTTGACATGAAACCTGGCGAAATTATGTACATCTTCCATAAAAATATAACTTTTTTTTCATCAAAGAGACAGCAAACATTCTCATAAATAACTAGATCTTTTTTTAGAAAAAATCCTAATCATGTACATGGAATTAATTTTTGAAGAATTCTTTAATTGTACAATATAACTGAGGATTTTATTTTATTATACAAAGGAAGTTAAAAAAGTTGTGCTTTTACAGCCGTTGCGCTGCGGTAGACGACAGTGTTTGTTTCGGAAAGCATTCACAACTTGTAGTATATTTGAACTCTGTATTGAAAAAACAGCACCGGTTTAGATAATTGACCGTTCATTCTTCCATACACATCACTATGAGATCACACTTGGTCGCACGTCACTCCAGTTTGTGTCGCACTCACCTGCGAGTTGGCAAATTGACTATGACAGTCGAGGCCGCTTGGTTACCTCGCCGTTCTCCTCGTCTTCCTCGTCGGAATCACCACCTTCATAATCCACCAAACCCTTTAAAAAATAAATAAATATAAAAACAATATTTCAGTCAAGATTCTAATCACATACACGATCAATTGTGTTAGAATTACTTCAGCAGTATATTTTGAGACATCTGGTGAAGAAAGAAATAGACAAGGCGGGAGAACGTATGTATGCATTGTTCATGGACTTCAAAAAAGCTTTTGACAGGGTGGATAGGGATAAATTATGGCAGTATCTTAGAGAGAAAGGGGTGTGTAAATGGTTAGTAAGCAAGATGAAAGAAATTTAAGAGGAAACTATTAACCAAGTAAAAGTCGGCGAAGAAGTAAGTGAAAGTTTTTGAACAAATAAAAGTGTCAGACAAGGCTGTCCATTAAGTCCTGAACTGTTTCTAGCATATATAAGAGATGTGGATGAAATTTTGAATAGAGCGCAAGTGGGAGGGATTGTTGTAGGCAGAGAGAAAGTGTGGTCCCTGGCGTTTGCAGATGATTTAGTAATTGTAGCAAAGAGCAAGAGTGAAATAAAAGAAATGATAAGAATTATGGAAAGATATGTAAGAAACAAAAAACTCCAAGTTAATGTAGATAAAATAAAAATGTTGGTGTTTGGAAAGAAAGTAAGAATCGAAAAAGAAGATGAATGGAAATGACAAGGAAAAAATATAGAACAAGTGAAAGAGTTGGAATATTTGGGATATGTATTAAATAGTATGACAGACAAAGGACAAATAAAGGAAATAGTCAAAAAAGCAAACAAAGTAGTAGGAAGTGTCTGGAGTTTGGGAGAACGTAAATTTCGTATTGTAATGTATGGAGCAGAAGTATGGGGATGGAAGGAATACGAAGAAATTGAGAGTGTGCAAGAAAAGTATATAAAATGGATGTTAGCGTTAAATAAACAAATGCCAGGGTACATAGTAAAAGAAGAAAGTAAGAGAGAAAAGTTGAGAGTGGAAACAGGAAAAAGAGCGATGAGATTCGAGGAAAATCTAAGAATGCGACATGAATGCGTGTGCAGAAATTGAAAGAATGAGAGAAGGAGGAAGTACAATGGAAGAAGAACTAAAACAAGGAGATGCTAACATAGATAAACAGAAAAGAATTGCGTGTATAAAAGAATCAAGATACAATTCAAAATATGCCCTGATTGTTACCACCGAACCGCTAAAAGATTTAAATAAAATGAAAAGTTTATTTTATTATTCAACGGTTGAATAGCTAGTGAAATGCAACATACTGTTTAACAAACATTTTACTTCGTTTTTATTATAATAGAACAACCAAAATCCTTAAATAAAGTCACAAATTAAATATTTTTTCAGTAAGCAATCTCTCAGTCACCTATATAAAGCCATTTTAGGTTTAAATAAGCATAAAAAAACACTACAAAATATATTGCACTTACCCTTTTAAATAGTTGTAGCCTGCTGTCGTTTGGTATCGGCGTTCCTGGCGGTTGTGCCCCTGCATTAGCATTATTATTAAGAATCGCTGGTTTTTGTGACGAATTATTGTTAATTTTAGGGCCGTTGGCCTCTTGTTTCTTATCAATAATCTTCCCTATACTATCCAAATCCGTATCAATTTGTTTCGTTGAGATACTATCAATGTCATTAATATTAGAAGATAACACTGTTTGGGGTTCATCAAAATCATCATCTTCATTAAACCACATTTCTTCTTCCTCTTCCATTTGTCTTTGATCCCTTCGGTATCTGCTATTTCTCAATATCGATGGAACTCTATTGAACAAAAAAAAAGAGTAAATATGTGTAACACCAGATTTTTTTGCGTTACTAACCCATCTAAATTATTCCTTTCCCTGTCCTTTAACTTATCTTGATGTTGATCGTACCTCAACTTCAATGCTTTGAAAGTCTGTACGTAACAAATATTATCTAAACACTTTCCATAATTTTCAACAACGTGTGAACACAACGTTTTGATATCTTCAAGTTTAATAAACTCGAACATTTCGATTATAGCCGAATCTAAGAGGTTATATCGCCCCTTATTTCGCACGAAAGCATCCACAACCGGTGCGAAAAGATTACCTTTGATTATATACCTATTGTAAAACTCGTCTTTCAATGCTATCAATTTTCGCATAAACCTGAGCGCGCATAAAACTAGAAATTTGTGTGTGGATTTCATTAGCACTAATATCCGACGTAGTAAATCCTTATTTAGGATACAATTTTTTATATGATAAGTGTGATGTTCCACACAGAAAGACAACAATTCCAATATTAAACCTAACAACTGGACACTACGGTAATCTTCTTTTTGAGGTTCATCGTGTGCTGTATTTTCCAGAAGTGGTGCTAAACAAAGTCAAAAATCACTCAAATTCTATACACACTCTTACAAAACAATTTACCTATGAGAATATGGACGCTATGCTTGTAAAAGAAATTCAGAAAATCTGTTTTTTCTGATTTATTGACTGAAGCAAGCATATTTTCTGGATCTAGAAGAATCCTCAAAACACCCATTAGTTGGACCGCGCCGCCCAATTCAGGATCAGTATCGCAGATCATCTGTTCTATGATTATGTTCAGCAGCATTTGGTCCTTTAAAAAAAATACAAAAATTTATTTTTAGCACAGAATTAATGTACCGAAAAATGTATTTTTTTCTCAAAACAATCTAAAATATACACGTGTATCACACGCATTTTTTTCTAACACCTGATAAAGCTAAAAATTCATTTTTGGCAAGCACTAGCATTTTTAAATTTTTTTTGGAAGACAAATCTAGTTAAAACCAGTCATAATTTAATTACGTAATTTCACGTCATGAACTTTAAAATGCAATTTAACAGATGTTTAGTACATAAATTAGTTTTTATGTGTGGTTTTTGCAGTGTTACATTTATAATTACTGCAAAAAAACGATGGAATTCATAAATTTGTATAAAACGTATCCAAAATGGAGGCAATCTATTCTTTCAAGGTAGTTCAAGGTTGATGTTCGGTAAAATTATTCAAATCTCATACAGGTTGTGAAGTCATACTAATTTATGTTAATAATGAATTTCTAGCCTAATTTTCGAAAAGGTTTCCTGTTATCCTTTATGTCACATGTTACATTCCGACCTTTGGATAATTTCTCTGATTAGTGAAATGTTTTACTAATTTCACTTTCATTCGAGAATACAAGAGAAGCATAAATAAAGAAAATAATTATTCAACAAGAACGGTTAATTCTCACGTTTTTCTCTCAGTCTGTATTTTTATTTAATTAAATTCGACCTTTGGGTAAATAATGAATTAAATATTATAATGCAAATGATGCTAAACAAAAATCAATTGTTAATCTGTACAAAAGCAAAATAGAAGTGTTTTTTTTTAATTGGGTCATTAAAAATATAGAAGATTGAGACATAGAACTAACGAGAGAAATAAAAAAAATTCTTGACACTGTCATTGAACAAAAAAAAAAAAAAAAATGAATCCAACCTTGTTTTATAATTGTTTATAATATTGCTATTGTTTAACGTGACAGATTAAGATTTTTGTGATTCCAAGCTGTAAATAAAGCTTTCCGGTGAAAAACCACGAAAGCATGTGGAAAATATAAGGTGAGATCGAAATGTAACTGAATCAGAGCAGGCTGTGCCAGCGTAATTGTAATGATGTGTCTAATGTTAATACCCACTTCCACAGCTTGCTCTGATTTAGTTACATTTCCATCTCAGGTTATAATACTAATAACGAGTATTATGGTGTAAATCTTGAGCTAATTTTTTGCATTTTCATAATTTTCCTCCTAAAGAATTATTAGAAAAAATAATATTAATACATTTTGGAAGAGGTACTATAAGTATTTTTTTTTAAAGGGCGAAGATCTCAATAACTTTGGAAACCAGTAGTCTAGATAACCTAATAATAAACAAAATCCTGTCTCTATTTCCTTGTTAAATTTTCTAAACCTTATCAAATTAATTAGTATTTTTTAGCAATCAATTAGAGCAAATGTTTGATTTGTTGTTCTATGATTGTATATTTCTGAATAACAAAATAACTTTTCTGTTGAAACACTTTTTTTGAAAGAATAAGCTTTTTTAATAATAATAAAATAACCTGTTAAAGCCATGAATGACATCGATTTGACAACAAAGAATTAGTTTTGTTATAATTTCAATTCTAAAGCAGGTGCGATAAAAAATAATATATGATACACTTGTTTAAGTGCCTTTTGAATTTCGAATTAAACCTATTTATAAAAAAGGGCTGTTAGCAGCGTAAGCCCGAGTTTGGTTTCAAAGTAGGGTTTGATTTAGTAAAGGTAAAACGCCTTCAACTAAATGTTCTAAATCTGAGTTGACAAGAAAATAATCAAAATTCGGCAGCCTTAGAATATGTGCAAATGTTCTTATCACATTAACCAATAATAAATATTACCAATCACTGAAAACTGGTAAAAAATACCCTTTATCATATCAAAATATACAGTAAATGGCGGTTTTGAGGCCACTAGACAATGAGTTTTAGGTCATAATTACCAAAAAAAGTTATATAATTAAAAAAAATTTACAAAAGATAAGGTAAGTAGTACTATTTTCCATACTACATTGCTCTTATCAGGCATCATGTTATTATCATTGTTTTTTTGGGTACGTTATATAAATTGATAAGCTTTCAAGAGACGGATATTGATGCTAATATTGTGTAACCAAAGAGCAAATAAAAACAAAAACAACTTTTTTCATGCATCCTCCTTACCTCTTCTGTGTTGTTGGCTTGCTGCAAGGTATACTCCCTGACTACCGAGGGTGAGAATTCCACAATATACGTAAGTATGTCAATAGAGGCAGTTTTGGTCTTTTGGTCATCCATCGCCAGCGTTATTTCTAACGCTGGAAGTATTCCCAATGACGTCAGCGTCTTGTAAAACGTTTCCTTAGCTTGAGGTTGTAAATTTTGCGAGTAATTACAAAATTCTTTTAAAAATAGCACTAAGTCCCTTCTTTTTGAATCAGACGTATTAACGTCAGTCAACATTGTAAAAAGTTCAGTTAAAAATCTTTCATCTTCTTGAACTAACGACACGATTTCAACCTTATTGAAAAAAATAAAGCTACTCAATGTGGACAACATATTCTCCTCAAAAACTGAGGGCGTAGGGAGCACCACGTCCTGGATGTACTGCACCCGGAACGTTTGGTGGATTTTTGAGAGTAGTTCAGCGTTTTTAATCGGGATAGCTTCCCGAAACATCGCTTGCTGCTTCAAGTACTCTCTGTGGTGCTTCTGTGTTGGTGACGAAGGGTCGTATTCTAAACAGCCCACCACGTCAAAAATCAACTCATCACTAAACATAACCTCAAACAGCGCGTTTTTATTCAAGAGAAATATGTTTTTGAAAATATCGTAGAGGTGATGAAGACCCTCAATGTTCTCCAAGTCCTCACACATGTGAAACACATTTATTAGTTTACGAATATAACCGTCACTTTCAATCGCCGCCGCCAATTTCTCTTTCCTTATTTGCGAACTCAAACAGTTACTTAATAATTCACTAATGTCCTCTAAGCGGCTCAGTTCGCAGTTGGGCAGCTCGATCGGGGGCGTCGAGTCGGACATCTCATCAAAGCGTTCGTCTTCGGACTCCTCGACGATGTCCTGGGTGATCTCCACCGAGGGATCCTTCCCCTGGACTTGACAGATCTTCTCCCAGATCTCGTCGCAGCCGGCCTTCTCCTGGAAGCTGAGGGCCAGGTCGAAGTTGTCGCCTTCGGACCACACGATCAGCGTGTCCTGCTGCTTCTGGTAGGCGGTGTCGGGCTGGATCTTGGACTCCAGGAGGAGAGAGCCGTCGCTCTCGGCGCGCACCAGCAGCGAGATGCCCTTCAGCCGGTCCACGTACGAGGACGAGACATGGCCGGTGCCCCTGTCGTCCCATTGCCTATCGGCGTTCAGTGCGTACAATTTAACCCTTCTTCGTGTGTCAGTCATCCTGGATTCTTAGTCTTTCGCTCCGGATTGGTAATTTTCCCACATTCCGCCTGAAAATGACAAAGGCATAAACATTGTCAAAGCCGAGGCGCGGGAAATCTACCCCAAACACCTGGGGCTACTCACCTGGATAGTAACGCGGTTTGCTTCAATTGATTGACACAATCACAGCTTTTTTAAACGGATTTCGGGAATTTACGGCCGATTCCAAGCACGCTGATTCAAAACAACTAACCTGAACCGGATTCGACCTAATTTCAACACCTGATTAAAGAATAACACCTAATTTACTTTACTTATTCATTTAAAGACTTTATCTATTCGTAAACTTTGATATTTCTTTAATTATTTTCATAAACGGACACAACACTAATTATCGCCATATTGAATTCACAACAACGCTCAACGGGGTTCACAAGGGCAAACGCAAGGACAACGCGCAAATCAAACCGCCAAGTTCAAATTCCCAAATTTTAAAATCAAAAACACAGAAATATACGCCAAAATAAAATTTTTTAGTTATACACCAGCACAAAACGCGTAATTTGCAACAATCCCACACTAAAAAAATGTAACAAAAACACAAATACAACACTTAAAACAATTTTCAACTGACATAAATTTGATTTGCGCGGTCTTAATTTAGTGATTTTTTCCAATCGGTAAATTTCCCCAAACAACGTCAAAAAATAAACATAACCTCAAATGTAACCCTAATTTGAAAATTCGTCTAAAATGCAGCGGATATGGTTAAATACGTGGTCACTAAAGCGAAATTTTTTACTTCCAAAAATTTATCAGGAATTGAGACAGTTTTAAAGATAGATAAGCAGGGAAAAGCTGTGATTATAACCTGTGAACAGAAAGTCACGACGTTGGTTTCCAGGGGCGCGGTTTATGTATTTGGGGCTGTGTTGGCCCTCGTTTTGATTTATTTGTTTGTTGTACGAGATGTGAACGTGGTTAAGGGTCTTACTGCCATTTTTGTTATTGTTTTGTCATATCAATTTTTAGGGTTGGTTTATGAAGGTTTGTGGGGGTTATTTTCTACGAGACTGCTTAGTTTTGCAATTTTAGAGTCGTTAATTATGGTGCATTCCTTGGGGTATCAAGTTACTTCCAAATACGTGGGGGGTCAAAGGGATTTGTTTATTCCATGGAACCAAGTACAAAGTATTTTTATTAATGAGGTTATTATTAGGGTGAGTTTGAAACTTTTAGACTTTCCACTGTTTTAAGGGGATTTTTCAGCATAAAATAGTTCATTTGTTGACAATTCTGACCAAAGAAAGGGGAAAAGAAAAATTAATTCCATTATTTTTGGTAAAAAAGTTATCAAATTAATCGAGAAATAATCTTGACAAATTGTAGAATTTGGAGCCACGTCTCAAGCATTTGGAATTAATTTGCAAGCATTTAAAAGGGGCAAATAGCTGATAAATTTCACTTCCACTACCTCCTTTATGTAATTTTAAATATACTTTGTTGATTATTTTTATTTATTTTTAAATTCTGTCAGGTAGGTATTAATTGAAATTAATAAATATTTTAAAAACTCTGTTGATTTATGTCCGGAAACTACAATTTCTTTCATAAAACAATTTTTTCAATGTGTGAAGAAGGCAACCAACAATACACATGTGTTTTGATATTTCTACGTTTGTATAGTGTGACTATAAATAAACATCTATCCAAGACTGCCTTGCAACAAATTTAAATATCTTTTGAGTTTTACATGTTGAATTGGATCGGCAGTTTTATGTCTTAAAATTCGGATTTTAAACCGGTTCAAAATTCGCTCAATTAAGTAATAAATTCTTTTATATTATTCACCACTACATTAAAAGCAGCAACTGCAAATTTGAATCTTGAAAATAGCATTTTTTTTCTTTGATAATTTTCCAAAAAACAAATTTGTGTAAGTTGTGTTGCCATGTCAGAAGTGACTTTTAAGGGTTTTTCAAATAAAATGCAACCAGCAATACATGACCTGTCACAAGTTATTTTAAAATGTAATAAATCGCTTAATTTTTACTATAAAAAAATGTAATACCTAGAAACAGCTAAAAAACATTATTTTCTTCTTCTACAGCAGTAACTTATCTTTAAAAAAGTTAAAAAAATGCATTTTATCGCAATTTATTATAAGCTTTGGTAACGCGTACGTAGTTATCATGCTAAATGTTTAATACATAATTTTTTGTCTCGAAAAAAGGTGCTAATTATAAAATAAGCTTTAAAGAATCAACCTACATTTTAAATTTATCACTTTGTTAGTTTGTCACCAATATATTTGTTTTTAAAACTGAGCGTTAAAGATTTAAAAAACAAAATATAGAGAATAATAAATTTAAAATGTAGGTTGATTCTTTAAAGCTTATTTTATAATTAACACTTTTTTTCAAGACAATAAATGTTATATTAAACATTTAGCATGATAAGTACGTACACGTCAGCAAAGCTCATAATAAATTGCCTTAAAATGCAATTTTTAAAAGTTTTTTAAAGATAAATTACTACAAAAAAAGAAGAAAATAGTGTTTTTTAGCTGTTTCAAGGTACCTATCACATTTTTTTGTATTAAAAATTAAGCCATTTATAACATTTTATAACTTGTGATAGGCGATGTATTGCTGGTTGCATTTTATTTAAATTTAAATATACAATTTATATAAATTTAAATATAAATATAAAAATTTAAATAAACTTTTAAATGACTTTTTCCGTTAATCATTTAGAAAAAAGTTTATTAATGCATGATTTTTGCTAAAAAATCGTTATAAAAAAGCCTTTTTACACTCTGCGCATGCGTACAATTGTCAAATAAATAAAAAAGTTCTAAGGGTGATAATAAGACGCAACAAAGGTGAAACAAGATGAACTTATCAAATTAATTTAAAATTTTAATGTGAAATAGTACTGTTTTATCCCAAACTAAGCTAAAATGACAAAAATTTGTATAAAATTATTTAAAGGATAGGCAACTAAATATACTTTTAATTGTCCAGTGACGGATAGATGGCACTTCTGTACGATTCTTTAAATAACTAAGAACTACTATCTCACTAGTGACTTAAAGGGTATTTTACGTATCTAAAATGAGCATACTTATGGTATTTTTAGGTAGAGACATTGGATTAATTTAATAATTTAATTTATTCACGGCTATTTGTGATTTAAAAAAACAAACATATCTATGTTGAATTAATTGTATTTTTAGACAATTTATGAATAATTACATACATGATATAACACATAATATATTATATACATATCCAAAAATTTATATTAACACTACATGAACTGTTTAAATGAATGTATTTAAATTCGACAAGGCCACTTTGATTTCATTTTTACATGTCCAGTAGACCAATAAAAAAAATGTTAAAAAAATAAAACAAAACATTCTTTTATTGTCAATATATTAATACATAAGATGAGGTAATAAAATTATAAAAGTGAGAAAACAATGTTTTTGGCCATTTTCCAACATTGAAAACTGAAATAAATTTGAGCAATTTATATACATATTTACAAAAAACTGTATTGTACTGAAACAAATCCACATTAAATGGTTTACTAAGCTAAAATATTAATTAACTCTTTTAATGTTGTATAAAATGCAACAAACACTTCGTTGAAGTTTTTTTTTTATATAAGTAAGTCGATTGGACGGTGTATCCAATATTTCTTGATTACAAAGAAATACTTAACTTCTAAAATAGTTACATTTATTATGGCAGTATTAAAAAACACTAAATTAAAATATCACAAAACGTAAAATGTTTCTTCTAAAAGAAATCACAACATACGTACAATATAACGAGTGTTCATTTATATTTGGCGTGAAAGGTGAAACAAAAATGTGTCAAATTACGACGCCAAATTAAACAAACAGCCAATAGTACAATAATTCTCTTGTATACAACAAATATTGGGAATTCTTTTATTTAACAGTTCTAAAATTGAATAAAAAATTCTTGTTTTTAATAAAATATTTATAATAATACAATTTTATTTTCTTAAATAATTGATTTGTTTTCACAGCTATAAAAGGTTTATTTACAGGCGAATAATATCGAAAAATTCGGATTCAGATGTCATCGCTTTACAATAATTGTCTTAGCATTTCTTATCTAAGAAAATAAAGTAAAAAAATAAAAAATAAAATTTTTAAAAACCATTAAAGCAACTTCCTTTTCTTAACATTACTAAGTCTTACTATATAAAAATATCAAAATATTCATCTAATAGAAAAATTAACATAGATTCAAAACGGTAATAGTCTTTTCATAAGTTTTTATTTATAAAAAATGTATAACACACACTCACAGTGAAGGTAACACTCACGTTTAAGTCAACAAGTCTTTTGATTTATAAATAGTCTTCATCGTCTTTAATTAGGTCAAAAGCGAGTCGCTGTTACTGTCCTCGGCTGCGTCGAGGTCAAAGTGGGCGTCCTCGTAGGTGCGGCGTCCAACAACGGCTGTAGGGCCTGTGTGCAACATCTCACAACTGTGTCCCCCTCCTCAAAAATCTACTTACACTCGAATCCCTAGGAGTCATCAGCGGAGTCTCGGCATTGATGACGTTTTCGTGGATGAGCTGCTCCTCCCGGAGAGGCCTGTGAATATACGCTGGAAGATGAGGATGATGCAAAGTCTGGAAAGACGAAGGATGAGGCGGACTCAGCGGCTGGAGACACTGCGGGATACGCTTCATATCCAGCTGGGCGTAGACGGTGGGCTCCTGGCGCCGGATCACCGACATGGGGATGGCCTGCTGGTTGTAGATGACGTGCGGCATCTGTTGATTTGTGAGAGACAATTCAGCATAGGTTATTTCATCGCTCTGAAAAAAGGGAGCAAAATAGGGGCTTGATTCAAGAGGGATATTTACCGTCTTGTAACTGTCGTAGCCGCCGTTTTTGGTCTGGTTATTCGGACTCTGCATTCGGCTGTAGACGCGCAAAGGAGCGTTGTTGAGTCTTTCAAAGGCGCGTTCTTCGTCTTGGTAGTCGTCTTCGGCGTTGTTCTGGGGGATAATGTCAGGGTTTTTCTCTTCTAAACTATCGACGCTATCGTTGAGATCTTTATTTAGTGGTTCCGTGCTGGCTTTGTCACCGTTTCCGGCAACACAGCGCCGTCCCGACGATGACAAACCGCCGTCGTCGTAGTCCTTGTCGTCTCGATCGCCGCCCCCGCGGAGACGTATTACTACCACTATTATTACAGCGACTAGGATCAAAGCTGCCACTACGCCGATTAAAGCTCCAAGCAGAGGGGTTATTTGTAGTAAAGCCGGAGTCGATGCTGTAAAAGATTGTTGGTATGAGAAGGAGCAAACACAAGAAATTAACCAAAACCGGTACCAGCAGAAAAGGGCAAGCTCTACTTTGATAATGATAACTGATAGTGGAGTAAAATCGGGATAAAATAACGCCTATTTTTGAAATGAAGGTATAACCAGATATTACAGTAGAAGTCTGTTAGGGTAGTCTTTACGGACGAGCCAGAAATTTTATGAGACGAGCTCGAAGAGCGAGTAAAAAAAATAATTTTACCAAGTTCGGTTTTACTAAAAAAAGTTGTAGATAGCGATTTCAGATGGCCAAAATGATACTTTATAAGACTGTAAAGGTCCCGTCTGGTTATAAGTACCTTAAAAAAAATTTTCCAAGAAAGAAGCCTCGTAGGACGTCGATTTTACCCCACTATGAATGATTAAATTCAGGTGAAAAAGAGTACTAATTATTCAGTTATTTCTTTTTAGATTTGAATGATGTTTTAGTTATTGCAAATATATTGAAATTTGTGAAAAGAGTTTGCCCTTAAAAGGATGAGGAACATTATAAAACCGTTTAGAAAATCCTCGTCCTTTTGCTTCGTTCAAAGATTTAGTATTTACAGAAAATTTAAGCCACCTCAGTTAATATTGAACAGTTAAATGAGTAAGTCTTGCAAAGCACCACACCAGTTAGAGCCTCCGCCGTTTAAATATTCCTTTTGAAGCGTCTTACCCCCAGTTCTAATCATGGTATTCTTAGGAACGTAAATAATATTCGCATCGCTCATAATCGACCTCTCGTCCTTCGTCCTAACAAAAAGCAATAAATCATCGTACCGCTTCTCAAAGTTACTAAAAACAATATCCTCGGCATTCCGCGAAATGGCCGTCCCGATCAGAAACCTACTCCCGGCATCAAACACCTGGAGGAGATACGAATCATCCCTCCCTTTGCCCCTTACTTGGCACCTAATCCTCAAAAAGCGCGTTTGGTCTAGCAACGTGCAATTCTCGGGCGGAAGGGGTTTGCTAATTTCGACTAGAAGAGAAAGGTCGGAGATTTGGTCGAGATTTGTGATTTTTTACCTGTGTGTTTCTCGGCTGATTTGAGTGTGAAGGCATGGAGATGGGAGACGTCGCTACGACCCTTCTTGTTAGAGGCGTAAAGACCGATGTCGAAGCCCAGACCGGATTCCAATCCTCCCACGGTGAAAATGGGATTTTTCGATGTGACGTTGCTCACCAATTTGCGTGTCTGCGTGTCGTACACTTCCATAATGAATTCCTGCTGGAGACCGCCATCGAAGCCTTCAGTGCATTCCACGTGTAAAGATTCCGCTGTTTGATTCAGGATTGTACAGTTCGAGAGAGGGTCGGGCTTGCCTGGAATACATTTTTAATTACAATTCTAATTAAATTTTCATTGGGACGTATTATCGAACTCGGGCTTCGACCTTTTTTTAACTACCTGCAGGATTTATCTGGAAGATGCAAGGTTCTTTCTGCAACCCGATTTCGTTCCTGCCCCAACAAAGAAGAGTGCCGTAGTCTCCTTCAGTCATTGGTTTGTAAGCTGCAGTGCTTCGTGTCCTTTCACTGTAGATTTGATTTTGGGGAATGTCAACAGTATCAGCGGAATTATTAAATTTCCAGGTGAATTGGACATCGGTGGGGTTAGCTTCAAGTTCACAGAGAATTCTAGCGGTTTCGTGTCTTGCTACTCCGAAAACTTTATTCTGTCCTGGACGGCAAGTTGGAATAACTGGAAATTTAAATTTTATGATTGATTTGGTTTTGTCGAGGAACTAATAGATCAAATTCTGGATCAAGCTCTATGAAAAAGTTTAATATACGCAGAGAAAGCAAATAAATCACGAAGTGAGTAAAATACCTGGAATTGTAAGAATACACAAACACATCCATCATTTTCTTTTGAGACATATGAACGGACAACCTCTTAGAGGTTTAGAAATCGGTTTTGCTTGCGGTGATTTAAGGCTTTCGTAAACAACTACTATCTAGAACATGTCACATAAAAAATCTTATTTAGAACGAAATAAATGCCATCATATCGAGCTTTTCCAGGGACAGTTCATGCTTTTAGGAAGGCTTATTTTCATCCACGTATTATTCTATAGGATATAAATCTGACGTATCATAGAAACGCACAATCGCACTATTAAGTTGTTTATACATTTACAAAAATTATTACTATTAAGGAAGAAAGCCTTGTTTACGACGCAAAATGGAGGTTATCGGAGCGAAAAAAATGTTATTAGAGGAGTTTTTTGGGGGTGGTTGTTTAAGCGTTACTTAATGACGGTAATTAGGATTTTACAAGCAAATTTTAACTAATTTTGATTTTATTAATTAACATCTTGGTAATAGCTTTGTGGCTCAGTGGTACTTTAAGACGTTAGCTTGGAAGCCAGGTCTCGCAGCTGTAATCTTCTCAATTGGAGTTAACAACGCCAGCCTGTCTCTAATCTACATAAAACCGTAAGTGCTTCTAGTGCAACATAACATTGTAGAGACAATGTCAACTATGCTAACGAGAAACCATTCATCAAAGTTTTTTTAAGGTAATAATGTAAAAAAATATAAGTAAAACGGTTATTGATTTACTAAAATTTCAGAAATATGGCTATTTGCTTATAAACGCGTAAAAAATACAATTAAACTACATTCAATACCTTTGCAAATTATTTGTTTTTTATTAAAAGGTCATTACTTAATTGTGATTCATAAGTATAAGACACTAAGAAAAAATAAAAAAATAAGGAACGTTCTCGCACGTCCCCTTAATTTCTAAAGACTCTTTAGAAGTTGCTTAAAATCGTTCGTTTGTGTATTTTGTTATTTCGTTCCAAGACTTTATTTTTTATAAAGTCATTGAGTTCTTCAAAAAAAAAAAAAAATAAAAAATGGAGAAATAAAAATGGACAAAAAAACGTTGGCTAAACTAAAAAAAAGTCAAGGAAAAGTCCAAAAGAAATTGAAAAGCGTCAGATGAAGAAAAAATAAAAAGGAGCATAAATATCGAGGATTCTCGAAGATAAAAGAAATATTCTGGAAGAACAAAAGGAGATTTCCAACAACGTTTAGAGGAAAAAGTGGAAAAGAAAGAAGAAAGAAAGGTTATAAAAAAAATAAAAGATGTGGAAAACAATGATTGGTAAGAAAGAACAAAAAATTCTAGATCAAGTTAAAAAACGTCGGCTGAAAAAACGGAAAGAATGAATAAAGATTACAGAGGTTAAAGAAAAAAGCTATGTAGAAGAGATTAGATTAGAGCAAGAAGAACTAAGAAAAACACTAGAAGAACATGAAGGTTATCCTAAAAAGGCTTGAAAAATCACGATTGGAAGACAAGGACCAGCAAAAAAATTCGAGAAAATCAAAAATAATTATCGAAAAAAGTTTGATACGACTGTGACTCTTCGAAAGAAAAAACGAACTAAAAAAACTACCTCTACAAAAAAAAGTAATGCTCATGGCACTCAATTGTAATTTGGAACAACACCAATTTTTTTAAAGTTACTTCCCCTTTGAGAAAAATCAATAAACTAACAAAAATATTCTCTTATTTTTTCCTAAATTTGAATACAGTGAGTCAGCCAAAAAAACTGGAGGAACAAAAAAGAACAAAAAACTTTGATTAGAAAATAAGATAAATCAGGAAAAAGTCCAGAAGAAACGGAAAAGCCTTGAATGGAAAAAACAAAATAAAAATGAAGATAATTATAAGAGGATCTGGGAAAATATTTTTTTTTGTGAAAATAGAAGAAGACTAATAAAGACGTTTGAAAGAAAAATAAGATAAGAAGAAGCAAAACAAAGTTATATAAATATAAAAGATGTTTCTAGAAGAGTTTGAGAAACAACAATTGGTCAAATAGTACAAAAAGTTTTAGATCAAGTTGAAAAACGTCGGTTAAAAAAACAAAAAAAAAAGATTCTAGAAGTCGAACAAATGTGTGTAGAAATTAGATTAGAAGATCATGAAAAACTAAGAAAAACATAAAGACTATTCTAAAACTGCTTAAAAAACGACAAAAAAAAAGAGGAAAGAAGAATTCGAGAAAAGAAGAACTAGAAAATCTACCTCTACAAGAAAAAATAATGCTCATGACACTCAAACGTAATTTGGAAGTATTAAATCCTCTTATTGTTATTTCGTTCCAACGACTTATTTTTTAAAAAGCCACTTCCCCTTTTAACTTCTCTTAAAAATTTTTCCTAAATTTGAATAAAGGGAGTCAGCCAAAAAAATAGAGGAACAAAAAAGGACAAAAAAATGTTGCTTAGAAAAAGATAAAAATCAGGAAAAAGTCTAGAAAAAATTGAAAAACGTAGAATGAAAAAAAAAATAAAAATAAAAGAAGGATATCGTAAGAGGTACTAGAAGGAAATAATATTTTGGAAAAACAGAAGAAGATTAACAACGAGGTTTGAAAAAAAAATAAGAAAGGAAAAAGCAAAAAAAATTATATAAAAAAGATTGAGAAACAACAATTGGTGAAATAAAACAAAAAAATTTTAGATTAAGTTAAAATCCGTCGACTGAAAGAACAAAAAAATGAATAAAGATTCTAGAAGTTAAACAAATGAAGTGTGTAGAAGAAATTATATTAGAGGCCAAAAAAAACTAAGAAAAATTCTTGAAAAACATATAGACTACTTAAAAGGGCTTAAAAAACGACGATTGGAAGACAAAAACGCGTTAATTATTAGAAAAAAACTCGAAAAACTATCTCTACAAGAAAATTCATAAGTACAAGAACTCCTTCGCACGAGCTGGATTTGGCTTATATTTTTGAGAATTACTTAAGGTTGTTTGTTAGCACTTCTTTCTGTTATTTCGTTCCAACATCCTATTTTTTAAGAAAGCAATTCCCCTTTGAAAAAAGTAAGAAAACTAACATAAACGTTCTCTTCAGAAGTTTCCCTAAATTTGACTACAGCAAAGTCAGCAAAAAAATCAGGCAAAAGTCCAGAAGAATTTAATAAAAAGCGTTCAATAAAAAAAATAAAATAGAAAGAAAGATAATTAAGTAAAAGAGGTTCTAGAAAAGAAAAGAAACATTTTGGAGAAACAGAAAGAGATTAACAACGACGTTTGAAAGAAAAGTATAAAAGAAAAAAGCAAAAAAAATTATATAAAAATAAAAAATGCTTCTAACAGAGTTTGCAAAACGACAATTGGAAAAAAACAAAAATTAAAAAAAAAGTTAAACGTTTTTTAAAAGAAAGCAAAAAAGTTTTTAAAAGAATTCTAGAAATTACGATTAGAAGAGCAAGAAAAACTAACAAAACTTTTAGAGGAATTTAAAAACTATTCTAAAGGGGATTGAAAAACGACGATCAGAAAAGAGAGACGAGCAAAAAAGAATTTGGAAGAGCGAGAGATAATTCTAAGGAAGTTTAAAATGACTGTTTGAAAAAGAATAAGAATTGAATAGCTACATCTACAATCAAAATCTACAAAAAAAGATAGGAAAGATCATGGAAAAACAAAAAAACTGTCTGGAACAAGACAAGAAAATTTGAGACAACCAATATTTTAGAGAAAAACTGTTTCATTCTGTTTAATGTATGCCTGTCTTAACCCTATATCTAGGTATTTTTATTTATGACTATGTTGCTTTCTTTATTAAAACAGCTTACAGTTTGACACCAGAGGTCAGCTACTTTGCTGATTTTCTCCTATAATTTTTAAGCGACTATTAGTGTTTTGTATTTTTGTTTTTCAATTTATAAAATATTTTTAATGTCATAGAAACAGTAATGAATTTTTACGGTTGTTTGTGCCAGTTTTTGTTAAAACCGAGTGTGTGAAAAGTTTGAAAACGTCCCACAAATCCAAAATCCGTTCTGGGTATCGGATTAGCCCTCGAACCCTCTTCGCTGATGAAAAATTCCAGCAATAGCACTGAAAGTAATTAACGTTCAGCTCTCAACGCCCGACTGCTTCACTCCAAACAAAGTGAAACATTACAATGACAATTTCACTAGATAAAGTTGGGAGAGTTGTCGCCCTTGAGCGGCAGGAAGTTGCTAATACAAATATTGATATTCGTGAGGGGGGGTGGCAAGTGACTTCGTCGGTCCGGAATAAGCCGGCAGCGGTAGCATGTGTAACCGCCATTTCCTGTTACATTTCGCCGTTTGAGCATTCACAAGACACATTACAACTTCCACTTTATTTGTTGATTTATAACCGAACTTTATCTTTGATTCGGCTACAAACAGTTGGGACTCACTTAGAACGTTTTGTTTTGTAAATAAACTCACAAAACTTTACAATAAACCCAAATTAAAATCTTAGATGACTGCGCCTGGTTGTGGCAAACACGCAAATAAAACCAATTTCATTCAAAATTACACGTCATAAATCAAATTCTATTCGGTTAGTTCCCTAAAATGTCAAATAAATCATTCAACTTTCTTTCAATTGATTTTTATTAGAAACGAATTAGATTCAAGTAATTTCATCTGACCCATAAAGTTTATTAATTAATTTCACAAACAATGGATCATTTATTAAACAAACAAAACTTCAAACAAAATAGGTAAACAGTTCAATTTTAGAACGATCAATCTAATTATTTCAAAATTCAAACACCCTTTTCAATAACTCATAATTAATTATATTTACACGACATCACACAACAGCCTCTGGGCAACCATTTCATTATGTCTTATAAAGAACAACTTTTTATAATTTTTTTCATTTATTTGACAAACGATATTCAAATTACTTTTTAATCTGGCCTATAGCTATTATAAAAAACTATTTATATGCATTGTTAAAACTAAAATTTTCTAAACTTTTCTGTGTAAATTAAATATTGAAATCGATACATTTTTAAATTACCTGTATTTTAATATCTATTAATTTTAACAAATTTACCTCGAAACGGTAGATTTGATCATGTTTAAATAACACTGCATGCGGGTTGTGATACGTCTTTTAAAACAAGTAATGACGCAAAAACAAAATCTGGCCGACTTTCCACAAACTGAAGATGTTGTGGAAGACAATTTCGTTCGAATGGAGCGAAACCCGCAAAAACCTGTGAAGAAGCTCTCATTGCAAACAGATGATGTATTTAAAGTAGTGTCGCGCTAATCCGGATCAATTAAAACTGAGACGATCCGAATTATCAAAAAATCCGGATTACCGAGACATGTTTTCTAAACAATATTTTAAATTTTTCAAGGTAAAAGAAAGTGAAGATAAAGTTGAGGTAAGAAGAAGAATACGTGATTACATTTTTATGGTTTTTATTGAGCATTTTGTAAGGCAGTCGGCTTGAAAAAATGAGTTATTGTGGTCTGATGAACACAATGATGGTACTCTTCAAAAGTGGTTTCTTTCACCTTTTGAAGGGTTGTGATATCTGATAAAGTTATATCATTTTCTGCTACCCATTGTAAAACGACATTTAAGCTTTTTATAGCACCTTCATCCTTTACTCTTATTTGTGGAGTCTCTGTCATTTCGTCATCATCATCTTCAGAGTCATTGTGAACATTCATCTTCACAATCCCCGGATTTCGTCAGTTTCTTGTCGGCATCATTCCAGTCACCACCTCATCAAGATTTACTTCAACTTCTCCTACATCCAAAAGCATTGTAGCAACTAGATCAATTTCTTCTGCTACAGAGCGAATTGTATATCTCAAAATATTCAAAGAAATTATATTTTCAGGGTCATCATAATCTGCATCATCATTATCATTGTTAACTTTAAGGATTTTCTTCTAACATTTTTCCAAAGTTTTAGATGGCACTGTTTTCCATGCGTTAGGAAGCAAACATACTGCTGTTTTCAGGTTTATATTTTTGATACACTTTACAAGATCTTTTTCGTTACTTGTTAAAATATTTCGGCTAGAAGACTTGTTTAATAAAACAACTTTGTTAATCTAATAGTATTCTGATTTATAAGCTGTATTAACGCTGTTGTATTTGGTGGCAGAAATTTTACGAAAAAATTTCCATTGTCGCTAATAAGATCTTGTTTGTATCAGTGAATATAGGCATTGTCAACAAGCAAAAGTGCTTTTTCAAGCAAGTTTTGTTATATTAAAAATTTCCTTACTTCTGGGATAAAAAATTCTTGAAGCCATTTTTTAAAAATAGCTGAAGTAGCTAGCTGCAATAGCTGCAAGCCTTAGCTGTAGCTTTGTAGTTCAGAGGTAGCACATAATTTTTGAAAGCTCTAGGATTTTTTGCCTTTTTAATTACCAGAAGCTTTAGACGATGACTTCCATCTACATTGTAACAAGTTAAGAAAGTGATCTGCTCCTTTTTTTTTAACAAGAGGGGCCCGACGCGCGAGGCGCGCTCATTATGTACTACCTCCCGGAATAGTACTACTGCAGTAGCCCTGTGCCTCTGATGAAGCTTAGTACCTTGTCTGCAGGAGTACCTTGTCTGATGCCTGCAAATGCAGGGCAGTAACAGAGAATATGAAGAGGAGTTTCCTCATCTTCAGCACAACCTCTGCAAATCTCGTCCTCGCTGAGTCCGATGACGTGCAGGTATCTTTTTAGTAGGCAATGTCCGGTGTACATGCCTACCGCTAACTGAAGGTCTATACGATTGAGACGCATCAGGTTTTCTCTGCGTGTCTTATCCGGTCCTTTAATAAAAAGCCTGGATTGCCGCATGCCATCTTGAAACTACCATTCAGAGAGTTGGCGAGATTCTATCCACTTATAAAGTGTGTCTTTCTGTTGTCTTTTAGTAACGCCAAGAGCCGGTTCTGCCCCGATAAAGTCCATTTGTGAACCCTCTCGAGCCAGAACGTTAGCCCTCTCGTTACCCGTTAGACCACAGTGTCCTGGTACCCAGCAAAGTACAACCTTTTTGTTGCACTCCGCCAGATCCTGTAATCTGTCGTGACATTCCCAGACAAGCCTCGATGAGTACCTGCACGATTGCAAGGCCTGCAGCAAAGCCTGACTGTCGGTGCAAATACAGATTCGCCTGTTTGACAAAGCCCTCTGCACTCACTCAGTCACACAAGCGAGCAAAGCGAAGACTTCCGCTTGGAAAATGTCAACATGTTTGCCCAAAGGTATTGAAATTTCAACACCGAGCCCACATATAGAAATTTCTGAGCCCGTTCCATTGGGGTGAACCGACCCGTCAGTATAGCAGACGAGCCAGTCCCCCATTCTGAAGCTGCTACTCATTACACACTGCTCTCAACACTAGTGGATATTGTCCGATGACCCTTTCCGGTTGCTGTTTTCTATCGATTTGTACCGCGAAGCCGTAGGAAACCCATTGCACCAGACTCTTCCACAACAAAATTAAGTGGCCGAATCCCCACAATGAGCTCCATGGCTGCGGTCGGTGTAGTTCGGAAGGCCCCTGTAATTGTCAGGCAGGTTAATCGCTGGACCTGTGCTAAACACTTTTTGGCCCAGCACGCACTCGATATGGTACACCAGACAAGGGAGCCGTACGTGATCATTGGTCTGACAACATAGTTGTAGAGCCAAAGCATAACGCGGGGTGTGAGACCCCAGGTTCTGCCGACACCTCTTCTGCACGTCCAGAGCGTGCTCGTAGCTGTTCGCATCCTTTCGTCTACGTGTGTTCTCCAGGTCAAACGGGAGTCTAAAATAACCCCCAAATATTTAACCTTATGAGCTACACGTAGCTGTTCGCCGAAAAGCAGAGGGACCACATAATGGTCCCACCGTTTTCGGGTAAAAATAACATAGCCTGTTTTCTTCGGATTTACCGATAGGCCGTGGGAATTACACCATTTCTCAACAAGCCTGAGTGCCTTTCACCAGAATAGCTATGTCATCAGCATAGCCCTGGCAGTGTATGCCAAGTTCGTTTAACTTGTGAATAAGATCGTCTACTGTGAGGTCCCATAACAAATGAGATGGTACACCCCCTTGGAGACACCATTTAGTAGCAATCACTGTAGCAGAGAATTAGCCTATGCTCGCTCTGATAAATCTATTAGACAGCATTGTGCGAACCCATTTGACCAAGGTTGAGTCCACATTTCGCTTCTCTAATGCGTAACACATAGACTCGAAAGAAGCATTGTCGAATGCTTCCTCAATGTCTAGGAAAGTTCCAGAGACATATAGTCCACTGTCCAGCCCGCCTTCAATATAGATACAATTTCATGCAGAGCCGTTTCAGTAGACCGTCCCGTCATGTACGCATGTTGGTTGAAGTGCACATCCGCTCCTTACTAGTTTTTCTTCCTGGAGCTGTTTTTTCAGTGCTTGTTTACAACGTTCTGTCTGGAAGTAATTTCCAAAATAGCCCAGATTCATCTGCGTTATAAATCTGTGATGCCACTAAAGAGTGGTTTTTAATGAACTAATCAAGTTTTGTAATGAATGGTTCAACAGCAGATTCATCGGCCGACAATTTTTCACCGCAAATTTTAAGAGTTCTGATGACATATCTTTTTCTAAAGTTAGCAATCCACTCTCTGCTTGTATTGAAATTTTCGTTGACATAGTATTTTGTATAAAGTTGCTTAGCTTTAACCACTAAAAATTCAGACGAAACTGGAACATGTCGACTTCTGAGATTTATAAGTCAAGAAGCAAGCTTCTGTTCCATTTTTGAGTACTCTGCTTTTTTTAAAGTTTTTCTTTTTCCAGGCCCAGAAGCAACAAATCTTAAATTATTTCAAATGACGTCAGATTTTTTATTTCAGGCAGTTCCCCTTACCCTTTAATTTTATCAGCATTTTTCTTAATATCACTGATTGTTGAAGTTCCCACCCCATATTAGGCAGCTAAAGATCTTCCACTTATGCCTCGTTTTAAATCATCAACAATATTTGCTTTTTCTTTTAGCGTTAGAGTTTTATGACTTTGTTTTCGAGGTGCCATGTTGCAAGTTTGACAACACTGAAGTCACTGCAGTTTTAAATGTTTTTCTTATGTTTACGTTTTTCCACACTCCAGTCAAAACAGTTCTTTGAAATTTACAATTTTTTTATGAAACGTAGCAAAATTATTGCATCTGGACTATCAAATTAAATGAAATCCGGATTACAACATACACAATGAAGGAAAGAGTCCAATCCGGATTACTAAAGAATCCGAATTACCACTGGGTTTGAATTAGCGCGACACTACTGTACTCCTTAAAAGCAGTTTTATGCTAATTTGAAAAATTGAAAAATTAATTTGAGTATGATTTGCTAAATAAGTCAAAAAAAATCTGAAAATTTATTCTCCATAAAAAACAAAATAACAGTTGTCTGTAGGTTGGTGGTAGATTCTAACTTGTTTGAAAACGACCTATTATTAAACATCAAGTTAACAATTTAATAAAATCTGTCTCCTTTGATAAAACGTTAATTAAAAGTGCTCGAAATAATCCAGTAAACACTGTTACAAAAGTCAAGATGTTAATAAAATCTTGTTTACTCACATTTGACATCGAGTTGAACTGGATTACTTTCCCCATCACCCTCCTGGTTATGTCCAACGCAGGTATAATGTCCCGATCTGGCTCTGGTGATCGATTGAAGAACCAAACTCTGATTACTCACAATTGTATTTGCTTGTGCGTTATTGTACAGTTGTTTGCCCTAAAGCAATCAATGAGAACACTATCAGTAGTTTAAATTCAACACTTACGTTATGCCTCCAGCTGACTTTGTACACCCACGGATTCGATTTGATGTTACATTCGAAATAAACATCAACTCCCTCCTTTATAGTACTTCCATTTAACGTACTCCCCAACTCAAGGGAAACAAGAGGAACGTCTGAAAAAATAGACTTAATGGAAGCTGTGTCAACGTTAAAAATGTCAAGACTTGCGCTGCATTATGATGGATAATGCTTTTATTATTTTACATGCTCGCGAATTTGTAAACAATGTAAGGCGTGTTTGCGTCAGAAAAGAAGATTTATTAACTGGATTCCTAATTATTTTAATTAACAAGAAATTTAAAATAGTGTTCTTCGAGTTTAGGGAAAAAGCGTTTTGCTTCAATCATTTCGAGGATAAAGCGAAAATTTGCATAAATAAAATAGAACAAGTGTAAATGTGGCGCCGCGTCTTTGCTATTTCTGTTTATCGTCCTTTTACTCCCAGAAATACGGAATATACAAACAGCGAATTGTTAAGTCGATTCCACTTTCGTGTCATGTAATTAGAAGTAAATATCTGTGGGAAATAACCAGATGGGGATGCAGCAAAAATTTAAAATGATTTTCATCCCAACAGCAAACTGAAAAAATAACTGTTTATAAATTTCATTTTTTCTGTTTTACAGCCTGACTCAAAACAATTTAAATACTTTTTCACTGTTTTCTTTCAATTTCAATAAAAAAAATCTCACACCCTTTATGTGAGATCACAAAGTAGAGAAGTCCTGGAGGGATAATATGAGGGTGGAGGTTAGAAAAAAAGCTCCGAGATCCATTATATTTAAATTTTAAACATTTTGGAAAATTATCATGGTTAAAGTTAACATAATTATTGCTGTTTGTGTGAGATTAAAAATTTATAAACAGTTTACTTGCGCTTTGCAGCTTCTCTTTGTCTCAAACTTTGTTTTAATTTCAATATTTTTTTTTTCAGATCTTTTTTCGCTTCTGTTTCTGTTTCGTTCATTTTCTTTCCCAAACCTTTGTGATCTTTAAAACTTTACTTTAAGATTCTTTCTAGTTTCTAAAACTTTTTCTTCCATGTCTCTTATAAAGACATTGATTTACTAATACTAATAATATATTAATACTTAAAAGCATCTTCTAAATTTTGTGCAGCTTTTTCCTTTTGTTTTTCCTTTTTTTAGTGGTTTTTCTTGTTTCCCTCTTTCTTGCAGTTGTTGCTTAGGATTTATTCTTAAAATCTTTTTTTGTTCTTCTTTCTCTTTCAGTTCTAGTATTTCATTTTCTTCTAAAGCCTAAAAAAATAATAAAAAAGAACAAACAAAGAGTCCAGAATCTTCATTTCTTCTTTTTTTATTTTAATCGTAGTCTTATCTTCTGATCCTTTTCTTTCAGTCGTTCTTTTTCTTGGTCCTCTCTTTTCACCAATCTTTGCTTATAATTTAGTCTCAGGACCTTCTTTTGCTCTTCTTTTTCTTCAGTCGTAGCTTTTCATTTTCTTCTAAAGCGTAAAAGAAAATAAAAAAAACAAAGAATCTAGAATCTTCGTTTGTTCTTCCTTATCTTGTAATCAATGTTTTTTTGTTGCTGTAATTGTCATTTTCCGATTTTTTCTAGAATCTCCTTTTGATTTTGTCCATTTCTTTCAGTTGTTGCTTTCCATTTTTTATAAAGCTTAGAAAAAAATTAAAAATAAAACAAAAAGTTTAAAACTTTCGTTTGTTCTTCTTTTTGTTTTAGCCAAAGTTTTTTATTTTTTGTTTTTTTCCCGAAGTTCCTTTGTTGTCTCTTCCCTCCAATTATTGCTTATTAGTTATTCTTAGAAACTTTTGTTCTTCTTTCTCTTTCAATCATAGTAATTCATTTTCTTTAAGAGCCTAGAAGAAGATAAAAAGAACAAACAAAAAGACTAAATCTTCGTTTGTTTTTTTTCTAATCACTGTATTTTTTTGCATCAATCGTCATTTTTCGATTTTTTCTAGAATCTCCTTTTGGTTTTTTCCATATCGTTCATAAAATTATTGTTATTGTTTTTCTTCTTTCTCTGTTCCCTTGAATCGTTGCTTTATAATTTATTCTAGATTATACTCTATAATTTCTTCTTTCTCTTTCAGTCGTAGCTGTTTATTTTCTGTAAGAGACTAAAAAAAATAAAATAAACGAAGAATCTACAATTTTCGTTTGTTCTTCCTTTTCTTCTAATCAATGTTTTTTTTGTTCTTCCAATCGCAATTTTTCGATTTTTTTCTAGAATCTCCTTTTGCTATTTTCCTTTTTTTAGTCGTTGTTTCTTCTTTGTTTATCTCTTCATTTCAGTCGTTGTTTCTTCTTTGTTTCTGTCTTCCCTCCAATCGTTGTTTATGATTCATTCTTCAAAACCTTATTTGTTCTTCTTTCTCTTTGAGTCGTAGTTTTTCGTTTTCTTAAAAAACCCAGAATATAATAAAAAAACAAATGAAAAGTCTGTAACCTTTGTTTGTTCTTCTTTCTTTTTCAGTCGTAGTTTTTCATTTTTTTCTAGAACCCAAAAGAAAATAAAAAACAAAAGAAGAGTCTAGAACCTTCGTCGGTTTCTGTTTTTCTTCTAATCAACGTTTCTTTTTTTCTCCAATCGTCATTTTTCGATTATTTCTAGAATCTTCTTGTGTTATTTTCCTTTTCTTTTAGCCGTTGTTTTTCCTGTTTCCATCTTCACACTTACGATTTCTTCTACAAGCTTCTTTAGTCTCACTCCTGGCACGAATAATTTATAGAAACAACTTCTTACAGAAACAACTGAACAAAATACTTCTATCGCCTTAAAAAATCGTTAATGCTAGACTCATAAAAAACGCTGTCTCTTGCTATGTCAAACCACTCTACCGCTTCCTCTACTTGTAAAGAATTTTAAAGAGGATTTTAATTTGTTGTGAAGCTGTAAATATAACCAATTCTATCTGTGATGTTCAGATTTTTCCGTAATTTATGTACGTTTTTGACAAAAATGTTGGTTTATTTTTTTTTATCCCATTTTATGACACCTTATATCCACTAAAGTCAGGTTCTAGTGAATTCACAAAGTTTATATTTTTTTCTGATAACACCAGAAGCCTGTGAATCATATTTCTGGGAATAATGACGGAAGGTTTGCTAAGATATTCCTACTCGGCGCATCCACCATTTCTACATACTTTATTAAAAATTTTGATAAAGCTTTATAATAACTGCAAAACATTTTTACATAATTTATTGTTTGTAAAACAAATATAAACTAGTTATTTATAATTTAATTGTTGTTTGTCTGAGCTTTACTCATCTAAGCAACGTATTTAGTTGTGTTTTGGAGTGATAATTTCGAGTTTTTGGTGCCAAAATATTTGGTATTTGCTGGTATAAGTCGAGTTATAGTGTAAATTAGGAGCGGCTATCAGTCCGACAAGTACAATAATTAACCGGGTCCGTAAATAGAGGCAGCACTTTAGTGGGTAACTGCGGTCCAGATCTGGTCTAATTTATACAGAAGAGCATCAAAAGCAGATGAGGTGGTCAGTCTGTGGTTTCCATATGAAATCCATTATGAACGTAAAATTAAACTCGTGCCGAATATATCCAGAACTGGTTCCTCGAGCAAAGGCTCAATTAAATCACGATCCAATGATGCGAACTAAATTCGGAATGTACGAGACTGTTAGCAACTCACTAACTTTAATTTAGATTCACCCCGACTTATCCTCGTTGAGACGAGAAATTAATAATTCGTCATTGCGGGATAATAGCGGTGATAATGCAACTTACGGTAAATATCGAGCTTCCATCCATCTTCCAGACCACTGTCAGAGATATAAGGCTGTTGCCCCCGACAAGACAGATATTTACCCCCGTCTTCGACAGTCGGAGTGAACGTCAAGACGCTGGTTGTGGTGTTGAGGTCAGGACTCGTCTGCAAAAACAGATTTGCTTCGTGTAAATTGCTGAGAACCGGATGTCGCAGAATAAAACAAAATACAAGAAAATATAAAGATATCCTGAGGAAAAACGCCGGTGATGGCAAGAAGTTTAACTACATCACGTTCTCGCTGTATATATTCATATTTCAACATTTTTGCATTTTCTCTGAACAACATTCTTATTATATTATAATGTGGGGTGAATTTCTTTCGGTCGCCACGCCATATTTCTCCTCTACGTCAAACTGTACGTTTTTCTACCCTTCTTTTGTGATGAACTCTATAACTTTTTCTTGTACAAATATAAACCTTGACACCTATTCCATATAAATTCACCAGATAGAAATTTATGATACCAAAAAATAAATAAAGCGATAATCTTGTACAAAAAAAACGTTTTAAAAATTCACGCAGTCAGCAAAATTGCTTACCGCATCCAAATGGAAAAATAAAAAATGTTTATTAAGCACTAAATGTTTTATTTATCATAAAACTTTTATTAGTAAATAAAAATAAAAACAATTTTCCTAATATTAAGAAGATAATACGAGTAAAATAGTCCTCATTAAAACCCTTGCCAAAATTACACCCCACCTCTTAAGTCTCAAATGTAGTCCTCAGGACGTAATCACTGTTTTAGTATCTCATTATGCTACAGGATTACAATTCAGTTGTTGTTACAAACAATACCGAACTCCTTTTAATTAAAAACTAGTAATAAAATTTCTACTAGTCTAATTTGGGCCAAATTTGTTATAAAAAATAACCCGGCGCATCCACCATTTTGCACTTTTCAAATGTGCTAATAAATTTCTTTAAAATTATGTAAAGCAAATGGCAATTTTTTAATTTTGTTACAAACAGTACTAAACTTATTTTAATTAAAAACTAGTAATAAAATTTTTTACTTTTCTAATTTACTCAAATTTTTATCAAAAAATATCCCGGCGCATCCACCATTTCGCACGTTTCCAATCAGCTCGTAGTGTCTCTCTAAAATTATGTAAAGCAACTGACGATTTTAATTCGCTGTCAAATTAGTTGAAACCAAGTTAAAAAGCTTTCAGTTTAGTTTGAGAAAAACTGCAATCACGTATATTTACAATGTTAACAATCTAATTTCGTTGAAACAAAACGCTAACTGCGTCTGCGTTGTTTTTTAGTTGAAACAACTCGAGTTTTAATTGTGTCGACGCAATTCGCTTCCTACAAAAACTTGTCTCATAACTTGTCATAACGATTATGACATCACGAAACGCGAGAGAGATAATTTGATTGGACTTGTTTCAACTTCAGTAGCAGTTTATCTATAAAGGCAAAAATGAAAGTTTGGCCTAACACAAAAAAATCCTACAAGAATTTTTGTAAAAGCTTTCATCGATAAAAAAGATTTCAAGCTGGAACGTAATTTTGAAAAATAAATTATATCTGCTTCTGACATTTTGATAGACTTATATATCCAAAAACCGATCTTGTTACAATACCGAAATTGGTTATAGTTATATTTTAAATATTGTAAACAGATTCGCAACATAATTGCTTACATAGTCATCACAGCAAACCATCTTTATGTAATTTGTAATTTCAATTAAAAATTCGATTGTAAACGCAAATATTTAGGTGGTGATAATTGACATTTCCGTCTATTTCGTCACGATCTAACATCAGGGCAGTTGTCGCAATTCTAACGGTCAAACAGTTGATAGGTGGAAGTCATCTCTATTATTAACATAATTGTTATATAAACTATTTTTACCATTCCAAGATGATAAAAAACAGTAAGACGTTAAAACACCTCACATTTAACGTAACATTAAAAAACAAAAATCCTTTAAAGTATCCGGAAATATGCCCAGAATACTCCAAAAGAAAATAAAAACCAACAAAAATTTGATCGATATAACTAATCTTTCTAATTTTAGGCACAGAGTGATAACAAAGATAACAATTAAATAGGTAATTCTAATTTTAATATTGTGTAAAGGCACTAAATGATACTATAAACGGCAAATTAAGAATCTTCTAAAGCTCGCAACTTTAAAAAAAAAATTAAATAGAGCAAAAAGTCTAGTCAATGAATCATTTTCTTTATTGCTTTACAAGAACAATACCAATTTTGATAATTTACTTTTCCGCACAGAAAGTCTTATGATAATGGGCTACTAAAGTATTTGAAGAATTAACAAAGATATTTAATTGAAAGATATTGCAAATAAAGAAAATTCAAAAGGATCTATCTAACAAAAATCTTCTGAAATTGAAGAAGACACTTCCGTTCATATTGAAAGTAATTAGAAACTCTGTTATTTTAATACAATAAAAAATTTAAAAAAAGATTTCTTAATGTATAATCTGCTCGAGTCTAATAACTATTTTAAAACAGTATAATTCTAAAAAAATTTTTTTCTTAAAATGATTTCCCCAAAAAATACAGCGCTGGTCCCTTTTAAAAAATAAATTCCGGTTTTAACTCTATAGGGCTACCCTCTTTTTTGACATATTTTAAAGTTTTAATTTTGATTCAATTTTAATGAAGTTAGTTAAAAAAATTTCCGCTTTATTGACTCGACTAAAAAAGAAACTAGAAAGGAACAAGATCTACAAATAGAAAGTGTTTTTTTCTTGAAAACAAAATATAAACAAGTAAAGACTAATATAGTAAAAAAAATTATTACAAAGATTAAGAAACATTATGAAAGATAAAAAAGTAAAAATATGCAGAAAATTTAAAAGACGGACCATGATCGATGTCGCTGGAGTAAGAAGACTTGAGGGTTCGTTCTATACTACTTTATTCTTTCAAAAACCTAACAATATATAAACTATTTACAGTGGTTCTAAACCAGAATAACATAAAAAGCAATTTCTAAACAAAGAGAATTAAACTTGATTTATAAACACTTATATAGTCGCTGTAAAAATGGAAGTTATTAAATGCAAGCTAAGTAAGTCTAAGTAGGCTAAGTAGGCTAATTGATTACTAAGACTTAATATTTATTACGAAACAATCAGGGTGTGTAACTAAAAGCGCTAACAAATAACGCAACATCCGTTTAGAATTTATAAGAATCAATAAGAAAAAAATCTGTTTAATTGAAGATTAAACAACATAAATCAGCATAATAAATTAATAAACAGATATAATTATGAAAAAGACTATATGGTGGACAGGACATATCAGAAAGACATTAAAAAAATAGAAAAGTGTATCTAAAAGAGGTTTTTAAGAAAACAAAAACAAATAATAGAGAAAGAACTTGAAGGTAAACTCATCCAGAGATAATCAAAGAAAGTCAATTAAAATGATTTTGGTATAAAAAAAAATACCAGAAAATATTATAGTAATTTCAAAAAAAACTAAAGTAAGAAAGGTCAAGTAGAAAATAAGAAAAGAGCGGTAGTAAAAAAAATTTGAGACAGCTCCCTAAAAAAAAGATAAAAAGAACTATAAATATTTTCGAACTGGATAGACTATGTTAACTGCAGTGATAGTGAGTAAGCTAACGAATTGGATAAACTGCATTTGGGTAGTTGAAAATGTATAAAACTTGATCTTTGTTATTGAATTACAAAGCGAAGAGTCAAGAAGTCTTGCTTATTGACATTTGGTAGCGAGATACATGCCGATATCGCCACAATATCAGCGCACAACCGACCAACTTTCAGATCGCATTTTCTCAAAATATCTAATACGTGCTTCGGCTAGATTTCTCAACGAGCGCGTTCACCGCACAAAGAACGGTGATACCCTAACTATTCATATCTATACATGCGGAGAATTTCAAATAACATAATAAAACGACTATACTCCCGAAATTATATACGATAAAAAAGATTCCTCAATGTCTTTATGGTAACCAAAAGTGCTAAATTCGCACGTTTGCAAATTTTATTTTTCGACTAATCAATGATTTGTGAGACTTACACAACGATATTGCGACAATAAATATATAAATATCAAAGCTCTCGCCGGTTTTATCTGTGCAAATTGCTTCGTTGCGTATTTATACTGATTTATTTAAAGAATTTTGCTTTTATACACAAAATGATGATTTTCAACTTGAACGTTTAGAGTGACACAAACTCACATAAATTTAAAATGCTTGAAATGCTTTTCTTTTATTGTTTTACTAAAAACTTATGTTTTGGAAGTTATTTGATTTTGGGTTATATATTTTGATAGGATGATGGGTCATGTGAAATTTCATTTAACTTGAACAAACAAAAATATGAAGTTTATTTCAGACAAAAGCCAATCTTTTTTCGACAAAATATTCAAATTTTTAAGTTATTTAAATTCATAAAACTCTTAATTAATTAAATATGTGTGTTGGCGCTTGAAAAACAAGGCGATCTATTATTCTTCTACAAAGTAAATTCCGTAATTAATCTCTATTATCTTTTAGCTTTAAATAACGCTGTTTTTTTTTTAATAAAAAGCTGTTTGAGGCATTGAGGGTTCAGTTCTGTGATAAATCTCTTTAAAAGAATCAAAGGCAGTTCATTTATAATATCAATTCCCCGGCTTATGAGGTGGTTCGGTGGATAAATACTCCGGAAATCTCGTCATAAATCGAATAAAAGTAAATACATTCGGTAAATTTGTTAGGTCGGAATTGGGAAACAGAAGGAATATTTTCGAATCCACTAAGTCTGCTACAATATAACATCCTATTAAGTTTACGTCGAGAGCAACGTACCTTACTAAAATCCATATCTAGTGATTGAATCGAGTCTTTGATGGGTGAATTTGTAACTTCTGCACCTAGCTGCAACAATATCCGATATTTCACAGGAAACATAATTTACAATGTCTTTACTGGCCAACTTCAGACGACAACAAGACGCTCCTGATGAAATTTATATCGTTTGATCCCAAAGTTGCCATGAATTTCATCTCTTATTTTTGTTATCTCTCAAAATAACGTATGAAATTCTAACTCTGTGTAATACAAATGTTGCTCAAAGTAGAAACGACATCTCTTAAAAAATTGAATTTTTTATTGCTTTCACTCGTCAACTTTATGTTTTTATAACCGAAAAAGATGTATTTTCTTTAAATTAAAACCATATTTTTGTGTTTTCACTGTTTGACATCACACAAAATCAACTCGCGCGCCCGGAAACGCTTCTAATAACAGTTAATTAAATTCAACACTGGCGATATTTTCTTTGCCGCAAACTCCTAAATTAACTTTCATAAATTTTATTTTGTCACTAAAGTTTTAGACACTAAAACACAAATTCACTTCATAGGGTAAGTCCAGGATAGATACTCCACGTTTTAAAGTTTTTTATTAAAAACTAAACTTTTATTTCAAACGAAAAGATTATGTGAGCAAGTTAGTCTAATCCTTTGAGAAAAACAAATATTATTTAAAAATGTATATATACAGAAAATCTTTATTTCAACCAAAATCTTCGCCTCGTGTGGTAAAAGCCCTTACAATAAAAAAATAGTCGGAATACACACTTTTCAAAATAAAAATTATGGTTATTATCCAAATTTAGAAAAGATGGAATTTTTTAAATATTTTCTGGTGCTCTTTAGATCCCAATTCTCAGCAACAGTTTAGCACGCTTGTTTTGGCACAGCTGTATAGTTATACAGGCTGAGTACAAAATTGCAAAACTGGTCTACAGTACGTTATAGGAGACTGTTAATAGAGACCCTAAAAAGCTTCTCATTGTTCTAGATATGAAGAAGTAAAATTGAAGATTCGATTTTTTGGTTTTTTAAAATTTTGAAATTTGCAGTATTTTATAATCTGTTGTATCTCTTAGGCCATGCAAACTTATTTTTAATAATTGCTTACGAACTTTTAGATTTAGCATTGCCAAATTGTCAAAATTGTTTCTATGATTTTCTTAGAAGTTAAAAGCATATTTTAAATTATTTTTTCGGGGCTCTATTAACCCTTACAACAAAATTTAAGTCCCAACCTCCATTTTTTTTTTTTTTGACAAGACGGGTGCGAAGCGCGAGCCGCACACCGAGGCCTACGCCCATTGTGTGCTACCTCTCGGATTAGTACCACTGCAGTAGCCCTGTGCCTCTGATGAAGCCCAGTACCTTGTCTGCAGGAGCCTTCTCTATAGCACTGAGCTTCAGATATCGAGAGCCCAGGTATAAATCTCTAATGCCTGCAAATGCAAGGCAGTAACAGAGAATATGAAGAAGAGTTTCCTCATCTTCAGCACAACCTCTGTAAATCTCGTCCTCGCTGAGTCCGATGACGTGCAGGTGTCTTTTTAGTAGGCAATGTCCTGTGTACATGCCTACCATTAACTGAAGGTCTACGATTGAGACGCATTAGGTTTTCACTGCGTGCGTTGTTCGGTCCTTTAATAAAAAGCCTGGATAGCCGCATGCCATCTTGAAACTGCCATTCACAGAGATGGTGAGATTCTATCCACTTATAAAGTGTGTCTTTCTGTCGTTTTTTAGTAACGCCAAGAGCCGGTTCTGCCCCGATAAAGTCCATTTATAAACCCTCTTGAGCCAGAACGTTAGCCCTCTCGTTACTCGTTAGACCACAGTGTCCTGGTACCCAGCAAAGTACAACCTTTTTGTTGCACTCCGCCAGTTCCTGTAATCTGTTGTGACATTCCCAGGCAAGCCTCGTTGAGTACCTGCACGATTGCAAGGCCTGCAGCAAAGCCCGACTGTGGGTGCAAATGCAGATTCGCCTGTTTGACAAAGCCCTCTGCACGCACTCAGTCACACAAGCGAACAAAGCGAAGATTTCCGCTTGGAAAACGTCAACATGTTTGCCCAAAGGTATTGAAATTTCAACACCGAGCCCACATATAGATATCATTGAGCCCGCTCCATTGGGGTGAACCGACCCGTCAGTACAGCAGACGAGCCAGTCCCCCATTCTGAAGCTGCTCATTTTTTCACACCAGTTATCACGTGGTGGAATATTTACAAGGTACTTGTGATTTGTAGCAATCCTGGGGGTCATACTGTCGTCCCCCATTTCAAAAATGGAGTCCAAATTCAACATCCTAGTGGATATTGTCCGATGACCCTTTCCGGTTGCTGTTTTCCACCGATTTGTACCGCGAAGCCGTAGTAAATCCATTGCAGCAGACTCTTCCACAACAAAATGAAGTGGCCGAATCCCCACAATGAGCTCCATGGCTGCGGTCGGTGTAGTTCGGAAGGCCCCTGTAATTGTCAGGCAGGCCAAACGCTGGCCCCGTGCCAAACTCTTTTTGGCCCAGGACGCACACGATATGGTCCATCAGACAAGGGAGCCGTACGTGATCACTGGTCTGACAACATTTTGAAATTACAGACATCCACCAGCTGAAACTGCTTATACAAATAACGTTTATAGTTTTTAGGAAGTAGGTACCATATATCCATTTTATATGAGAATCGCTGGTAATTTTTGATGTTTGGCGTCTTAAATTGCCTTAAAAACAAAAAAAATGATCAATAGAGCAATACGGTTGTAATAATAATGTACTTAGATATTTTATGTTATAAATCATTTGTGTAATCATGAATGATATTTACATGGTTATTAGTTAATGACCTCGAGTTAGTCCATCTGCTTTTCCATCAATTTTTATATCTTTCGACAGAAAATTCAACAGAAATTTGCTGGCATTAGTCAAATTTTGGCAAAATTTTTGATAAAAGTGTGTAATATATAAAAGTGTCGTTCCCAAAATTAAAATTTAGCCGGTAGGTAAATGAAGTTATCAGCGACATTCAAACCAATTGTTTATTTATTTCGCATCAGTCTAGAGTTTTTTTTTAATAAACACACGATATTTGCAAGACTGAGACATCTATCCTGAACTTATCCTATTATCCTAGCTCTAGAAAATTCTAAATTGCCTTTGAAATTACCTGAAGTTTGTAGAGACTAGTTGCAAAACGACAAGAATTTTAGTTTATAGAACATCTCACAAAGTTATTGCCCCCTAAAGCTCCTAAATTGATTTTTTCATCTGGATACGAGCTAGCAATAATTCAAATTCTTTTGTTGTGTGTCATTATTTGTCCATTAGGAACCAGAGTTATTGTATCGCTCTAATTATTTTAAGCTTAATTTTAAAAAGAGTTAGATTTAATTAAACCTGGCATGTAACGCGAATTCACCTCATTCTTTTTAGATTTATTAGACCATTTGACATTCGATTAAACCAGTTTGCATTAGTTTTACACCATAGAACAGAAAATAAATCAAGTCGCGCCAATTCGAATTTTAATTGTAGATAATGAGCTAAATAACGTAACTTTTGCAGTGAAATAAAATTGATCAATGTTGGGAATTTTATTGCACAAAAGCTTCTTTCGGTGCAAAAGCCGGCCTTTGACACGAACGATATTGTCAAAGGCGTCGGCTTTTCTCTGAATGTACGGCCTATTACCCTCTTCACACTTTGCAACGACGCCTATAAGTCATAAAATACGTCACCAGTTTACAGGTAATAAACGTCTGTTACCGACCTCCCCACTTGTTACAATGCTATTGCTTATGGGATTTAATGCGGCTGAGGGATTGTGTCATTGACAGCCGAGAAATATTTTTATAACTTTTTATGATTGATAATGTTGCTAAAAATCAATTCGAGCACAAGGTGCAACGACTCATAATTGATTTTGTTTCAAACGGGAGATTTATGACCGGTGCACTGCTTGTCAATTTTTAAAGCGCTAAAATATTGGGTACAGCCGAACGTTACGTAATTGCATAAGAAAAACTCAGATTAATGCGATTTGGTGACAATTTTAAGGGAAAAGATAAATAGTCTGTTTGTTTGTTTGGAAATAAATGACTAGTCACAAATTCGGGGAAAAAATTTTAGCACTAGAAGCTCGGTAGAAGGACAACAATAAAAAACAATAAATAAAATTGATTATCTAGTATTTAAACCAAAAACATCTTTTAAATAAACAAGCTCAAAATTATTCGACGAGTTAAGTATTTTCCAGAGCTTGTAGCTTCCAGAATTACACAACGATAATAACAAAGATATATCTACTCATTCAAAAAAAAAGAACTGTACAGGGTGAGTAGTCGTATTGAAAGACACAGTGTGCCATCTAACGAAGAGTGCTGGAAGGTAGCAAGAGTTGCCATAATAATGTTGGCGGATAACAAAGTTATCTCTTTGGCTTTCGCCCGGCCACCAACATAACCAACCAATTACACTGCCTTTCAGTGTGTTGCTGATTATGCGATTAGGTGATGTAATTCAATGTCGGTCGGGGCATTAGTCCGCGAAGTAGTTGTTTTTGCCTAATCGTGGAGGTTGGTTATGTTGGTGGCCGAGCGAGAGCCAAAGAGATAACTTTGTTATCCGCCAACATTATTATGCCAACTCTTGCCACCTTCCAGCACTCTTCGTTAGATGGTACACTGTGTCTGTCTATACGACTACTATTCGAACTTCGCTTGATATAAGCGAGTTCTCCCACCCGTTCCAATCGAGCACAAAACCCCGAAACCGGTATACAGTTTCGCGACGTTGTTGTTCGATTGGAACACCTTTGCCTGTACAGGGTGAGTCTGTTAAAAGTTTATCTCTTTTCTCAAAAACTTGTTATCACATCAACTTCAGAGTTTGTCATTAAAAGCTTTGTTTTTTTCTATAATATGTGATTTTTTTTTATATATTTCTTAATATTCCTTCTAAAAAAAATTTAACACAAAAAAAAACGAGAAAAATTACAATAATATTAACAACGAAAGTTATCACAGGAGCAAAAAAAATTTATAAATCATGAGATTCATTGAAAAATAAATCTAGAAATTATCGCGCTATCGTTTTATCTCAGAGAACCGTCTATCTAAGTGTTGATTTAACAATTTTATCTAAAAATTTTTAGTAGAGCTCGTCCTTTATTATGCATCTTGGTAAGTTTGTCTTTCATCTTGGAAAACTCATTAACGTAGAGGAAAATAAATTTTAATAAGCTATTAAATGAGCTTGTACAAAGGTCTGTGTTAAATGAAAACAAAGCAAATAAACAATAACTGTAATAAAACAAATAAAAGCATTAACTTGTAAATTAACATGGAAGCATCAATTACAAACTTTGCTTGAAATTTCTAGGGTCTTAACATCGACGAAATGCTTGATTGGAGTAAACATGCAACCGAATTAGCAAACTAAACATCGCATCCCGGCAATTGCGATGTATTAGGCTTGATTGGATGCGGTTTATGCTGCATAAATTTTACTTAAATTGTGGGATATCTTTCAGCCAAGTTTCGATGCATTGACAAATTGCCAGAGCAATTCAAAGAATCAAACAGGGCTCAAGGACAGACAAATAAGATTAAGAGATACATTTCTTAACCTTGAAGGCTTTGATTAAATTTTTCCACTGAAAGATGTTGATATAGGAACGTGTTTTCAGAGTAAACAGTGTCAATATATTTTTCGGATACGCAATTTAAGAATAAATAGAAAAGCATGTAGAGCGAAATGGTGGAGGCGCCGGGCAAATCAAAAAACTTAAAAAATTTTCTTTCTTAAATATTAAAACAAATCAAATCAAAACTTGAAAAATTTACTTCTCTTGAGAGTCCTGCATGTGGAGAAAAATGGTGGAAACGTAGGGCAAATTCAAAAACTTATTTTTTTAAAAAACAGTTCTGGTCGAGTGAGTGACACGAGATGGGTAATAAATCACGTAATTTTTATTTGCGCATTCACAAACGAGTAAAATATTGACAAATCGACGACACTGGTCCCAACCAAATAAATTACGGCGAGAGTCACCTGCCGGAATACAAATCACGGTTAGTCGGGATAAAAATAGGGGCGAAAAAACCCATAAAGATTAAACGAAGTGAAGTTAGACGACAAACCTGGAATACAAACTACTCACACACCACTATACAACAATTACATTTGTATTCGTTCAGGTATAAATGCTCGAATGCGGCTTATTCAGAAGTGTAATGCAAAAAACGATACGGCAATCACGCAAGAATTACATGCATTATTCAACAAGTCGCAGAATATAAAAAATGTGAGTAATTTTATCAAATTGAGGCTAATCGAGAAATACAAACAGCGATAAAAATAACAATAACACGAAAATGAAACCGTAATAAGAAATCGCGACCGACATACGCTTCGCCCCTAATTTTATTTAATTTCCTAAAACACGATGAAATTTTCGCCATAAAAGGGATAATCACGTTTTATTACCCAAACTGAATTCAATACTTTTCACTGGGTGCTACAATCTGATATTGGCTTCATAGTCTCTTAATTACAAAAAGGTGTCACAAATTAAACAATTGATTTTTCAAAATTAACAACAGCGTTTTATTAGCAAAATTTTAATATTAAATAAAGCAGAATTTTGGATTTATTGATTAAAGCTGTTTTAGTCATAACTCAGCTTTAAACAGTTTAGATTTCATCGAAATAATTGGTTTAAATAGCTTTTACAACGCAAAATACAGACTGTTCCTGAAAAAGCGTTTTCAATTGTTGATACATTGTTAATTAGGGCCTACGCAATACAATTTATTTTTAAAGACCATTTATTTTTAGTTTACAAGATACAAGATCCAAAACGTAAGTTTTCTAGTTTTTTTGTAATTTTTAAAATAACTTTTGAGGTCTGAAAAGCACGAAAAGTACCTTTAAATTTATTTTGCCTAATTTTTTTAGATAATTTTGGTGGATAGAAAAGATTATATTTTGTGTTGTATTTTTTTTAAATTTACAGCACGAAAAATGATCAAAATAGGATGAAATACTAGAGAAGGACTCAAACAAATAAACTGTAGCTCAACGTTTTGTTTACTTTCATTGCAGACTTCCTCAGGCAATCGTACTATCTGGTATCAATCATATTATGTCCTTTTCCTGTAATTTATTTCATTTTGGTTATAGATCTGTAAAGATGTCAACAAAAACCATTATCTTTATAAATTTTTTTAATTTTGGACTGTAACATTTTCATTACTAATTTTAAGTGCCAAAAACCCAGTTTTACTGCATCAACACGTCAAAAACACTGTCTTGTTTAATAATTTTTTTAAATTTGATTTTGAGAATTTAAAAAGAAATCGACGAATTCTGCATATTATGATCTGTTATTTTAGCAGAAAGAAACTATATAGTCAATAAGAAATAAGAAATAAATTGTGCTTGGTTAATTTTTGAAATTATCCAATAATAAAATAGGGATTTCAAATTTCTGAAGCTTACAAGATTCTCTCTGCTCAAACAATAGACTACAAGTCAAAATTTTCGTCAAAATGTTAAAGTTGTCTAAAAATCTAAAAAAAAATTTGACGTGTTGATTCAAAAAAAACTATAATTTAGGTATTGCTATAAACTAAATTTTAATGATTGGTAGAGGTTAGAATAGAAAATAAAATTTTGTTTAAAAAACTCAAAAAAAAACAGCTACTTGTTTTCCTTCATTAAATTTAAATCCATAAATCCAGAAAAGCTTCAAATGCCTGTTCCGAGAATAAAATTACAGTTAACCAAATTAAACTAATATAAAACAAAAGAAATAAAAAAAAACTAGAAGACTTACTTGATTAAATTCCAAATAAGGTACCTGGCCTGACCTGACTTGACTAAATTATAAATAAAGTGATTGAAAAAGCTGGACCTCGGCTTTTAAAATTTTTAGAAACATATTTATATAAGAAAATCTCAAAAACTGCCAATTGCAAATCAAAAATCAAGCTGCAGGTTTCATATACTAAAAATTATCGTGAGAATTTTAAAAATTTGGCCTCTAAAGGCTTAAATAATAAAAATTACAAACAATTAAACAGTTAACCGAGCTAAAGGCTCAAGTAAACTAAATTACAGTTAAAATAAACAATCACATAATTAAAATTAAATAAATAATTGAAATAAAACTCAATTAATTTATTACGCCAATTATTACAACCTTGTGATCGTCCTATGTCCATCGTCATTTTTGTTAAATTGACACACTTTTTCCAAAGTCAAAAAAATTATTTCTTCTCTTGAATTAGTTGAATCGAGGTGGCATATATAATCTTCACTATCCTATTTAGATATTTTTTACTAAAATTTTTGATATATTTATCAATATTCAATTTCCAATACAATTACAGTATAGAAATAAATCAGTACGGACAGCTGATAAAAACTAAAAATTTGACAAAAAGCTAACATCCCTTCAAGATAAACATGTAAGATGGAGCTACTAATTTTTAGATTGATTTACAATAGGCAACTAATATTACACAATCGAGCAAGCCATATTAACATTAGATATATCATTACTAAGCTTCGGTGCTGGAGAGTCCTGCTTTAACGACGAAGTAATTAACCGGTGTAATCCAGCGAGTTGCTTGTTATATATTCAACTGGTCTACACCAGTTGACTAGTAGACTAGTTGAATGAAAAACATGCAACCCGCTGGATTACACCGATTAATTACCTGGTCGTTTAAGCAAGACTCTCCAGCGCCGAAGCTTAATCATTACAGTACGCTGGCACAGCCTGCTCTGATTCAGTTACATTCAGTTACATATAATAAATAATCGAAAGACAAGAGTCAGACAAGGATTAAAATAATTTTTGTAATATTTTATTTACTGTTATAGCACTTTAGATTTAAATTGTGAATTATTAGTTGTCTCTAATAAATCTAAAAATCAGTAAAACAAAAATCGTAACTGACAGCATAATTCCAAAATGTTAAAAATTGTTATAATTGAATATTTTTGTAATAGCGTCAAAAATCGATTTGGTTAAGTCTTGGTTGTTAAGGTAGACCAAAACAACTTTGGAAAAAAGTACATAAAAATTTCTTGATATTCCGTTTCTTTTTTTAAAGAACTCCAAATTTTTTTGCAAAGAGAGTGCTTCAGTCTTAAAATCTATTACTCTAAAATTAGTAGAGTTAGATTTTTGTTGAGAACATTATTAAAAAGAGCTCAACTCTTATAAAAATTTTCGAGCCATTTTGGATACTAATATTTGTGCCAAGCTATCATAATGAAAAGATTACCCAAAATTCGTAATAATAGACAGGTTTTTTAGAAAAAAGAATATTTTAAACAGAGTACAGAATAATGTTCAGGAACTTTCAAACATGTAAATGTTTAAAAAGTTTCAAAACCTTGTTTTTTAGTCAAAAATAATATTTTTTTAAAATTTAAATCATATAATATTGGCTCCAACTAGGTCGCTTAAATTGAAAAAAACTGTCACAAATTAAATCATTGCTTTTACAAAAATATTAACACTGTTTTATCATTGGATTTTTAAAATGAAATAAAGCATCATTTTTGATTTACTGATTAAAGCTGTCGTTAGCCATAATTCAGTTTTTACATTAAATATTTCATCAAGCTTTTGACAATGCATTTCAATCAAATGAAATTATTTTATTGTCCATTTATATAAAAATTATGCAAAATCTAAATCAGATTTAGGATCCTACGGCAAAACGATGATTTAATGTCTGGCATGATCCTGCCGTTTGTTTAATAGAATAATCCGGGCTTTGTAGTACCGAAATGTGATACGTTGTATCAATTTTAAGTTAAATTAGTAAACTACAATTAGGGCAGTGTGTGGTGAACCAGGAAACCGCCGAACCTGATCTGCAGGTTGCGGTAGTAATATTTATGCCGGTCATAAAGTGGTAGTGATCAAATAAACACCGTATTGCTAATCCTGCTATATTTTGACGTAAAGTCAAACTTGGAGGCACTCCTGTGGCAATATCCGCATCGGTTCATTGTGGGAATATTATCATTCGCATATTACCCTCATAATGCAATATTAATAACGATTCGGAGCTCGTGTTCTAGATTCGCATAATAAAAGTTGAAGCGTTCCTATGAAAAATTCCCGAGTCCATCTGGGTCTTGCAATTTCCATGCACTGCTATAAAATAATAATAATGCACCGCGATGCGGTAGAGCATCATTTTTCAAACATCCTAAATAAGGTTTTCGTCTAATTGTATTTAGGTTATTTTCTAGTTTCAGTTTTATTGAAGCTATTAGACGTCCGATAAGAATATTTAACGATTTCAATTGCACAGTTACTGCACCAGTATCGAGTTCTATATTCGAAAGATTTATTGTTGCGGTCATTTTGCGTATTTTGCTCGATTCTAGCCGCCGCTTTGGCTATTTTACTGCAGCACATCCAGAAAATAAACACGGTTATATTTTACCTTTCGGTAGACTTCGGGTATAGTAGGTAGCATATTTTATTACTTCCGGTGTAATTTCATAAATGTATGAGCAAAACTGAACAAAATCAGATAAAAGCAAGCACTGATAGAGGTGCTTATTGGAAAAATTGCAATACAAAGAAAATAAAATTGGGCTATTGGTAGACACCTATTTTTGCCATCTGCGTCAAAAATTTAGCATTTCAAATATTGACAATGACAGAAAAAGTCTAAACCGCTCTCTTTTGTCAAAATTAAAGTTGTCCAATCAGAAAAACGTTGATAAATTGATTAAAGTTATTGAATAAAGCTGTTAGTGTCAAACGACGGCAAGAAAGACAAACTTGACATTTAAACGGTGGCGTTATGTTAAAAAATTGTATAAAGCAATCTTTAATCTTTATTTTTATTATCCATGATCAGAGTGTCACTCCCTATAACAATGACTTGCGACAAAATTGACAATAAAGCCTAATTACATAAAATTTCTTGTCAAAAAGTTTGATATCACAAATTTTTTGTAGCAGATAGTACAAATATAATTTTTTTATGTAAAATTGTGTAAAATGGCAAAATTTTTAACAAAAATTAGTATAATAACGACAGAAAAGGTCTAATTACAAGACCGATAGTAACTGAAAACAATAATGAAGGCTAAAAAGAAAAAAAACAGCAAAAATAAGTCACTAAATGTTTGTAATTGATAAAAACGGGGTAAAAATAAGACAGTGTAAACAACAAATATTTAAATAAAAATAATCCAATAAAAACAAAGAATTAACAGTTACAAAACTGAAAAAAAATCCAATAAAAGAAAAAATTTTGAAAAAAATATATAAAAAAATTAGAAAAAATCACATAAAAAGCTCTTTATTAAAAAATTTCAAAGAATTATAATGCCGTGATAAAAGAAAACAAAACAAAAATTATCGAAACAATTATATACAGGGTGTAACATTGAAAACTTCTACCTCTAATAACTTTTAAATAGGTTAAGATAAAGAAATAAGAAAAAAAAAACAGTTTCGACAATATTAAAGGGGAAGTAGGATGGGTATATTATTTGGTCTGTTAGTATGTGTGTGTTAAAGTATTAGCACCCCAATCCCAACCCCTAAAAACTTAAATAAGAACTATACTATTTGTAATACATCCAATGAAAGGTAAAAACCGGTAAAGTGTAACAAAAAAAAAAACGCATAAAAATATCTTTATTATTAACCCCGATATAAAGAGAACAAGTGATGACTGAAATTTCTTTTTTTCGCACAATAATTAACCCCCTAACGATGAAAAGGTACTTGGAGTTGCTAGATGTTATCATAAATCCTCTCATCGTAGATGCAAGTGAAACAAAACCCACGTTAAACCCTGATGAAGTATTCATTCAGCCGGATGGCGCACCACCTCATTATTTTAGACCTGCGAGGGAGTATTTAAACAACAGGTACCTAAACAAATAGATAGGTCGGAAAAATAGCATCAAATGGATGGTCAAATGGTCAAATCGCCAAATTTTACAGTTTATTTAAGTCAATAAATATTATAGAATAACATCCGTTTATAATTTATTTTATTTTGTATCTCTGTTAATAATAAAAATATTATGTTGAACGGTTTTTTCCTTATTGTTCTATCTTCACCTGTTTAAAAATTATTAGAGGTAGAAGTTTTTAATGTTACACCCTGTATATAGTTTCATCATTACCCCATATCACTTTTTGAAAGCAGAGTCGAATCCTTAAAAGCATAACTATAGCACTAGCACTCCCCCATTTTTACATATAAGTTTCAAAAAAACTGAGAAAAGATCATCTAAGAAGTGAAAAATTTATATATTTCAGAGATTTGTCAACAAATAATTTTTAGCAAAAATACCATCAAACAGTTGTTCTTGATTAATGTTTTTTAATATTCTTATTTTTTTCCTACTTATTTAATATTTTATTTTAAAATTATAAATTAGCAATGTTGCAACATCTTTGCTTGTGTACAATAAATTTTGAAATAAAAATTTTGTTTATTACTCAAAAGCACTTATTCCTCGGACATTTTTTTGCGTTTTCCATAGATCGAAGGTCCTGAAAAGACGTTAGCTACTCTAACAAATCAACATTAAGTACCTCAAACTATTCCTGAGTTGCTGAGTACCGTCGAAATTGCTATTATTTTGTCACTTTTAAATATTCTTTAATTTAAGCTAAAACTGAACTCGAAAAGAATGTTTTTAGGAGTTAAAAGTTCAATCTATTTTTTGGAGAAACGTGACGAAAATGCAAAGGTAGATCCAGTCCATTTTTTATTACAAGTTTTTTAAGTTTTTCGTCAGAAAATAATAAAAATGGAAGTGTTTAAATTTTTTTTTTTGGAATGTAAAGAATCTTTTAGTATTTTATATTGTTTTAGGAACAGCATTATAAAATAAAATATGTATTAAAAATTCTGAGTTAACTTGAATATAGTTGCTTTAAAGCACTTACAAACACAAGAAACAGCAATTAGGAAGTTTTAGTTGTCAGGAACTGGTTTGTAGCTCTTTATGTCCATATCAAAAGACATTCTATTTGCTGTATTGTTGACAACATTAAACTATTAAAAGTTACTTTAGTGTCTATATAGTGTTTACATTTAGCAAGTGTGCTATTTTTAATTTTCGAATTTTGAACAAAGCTGTTATTAAAAAAGTTGTTTAGAATTTTAAATTGTGAAAGTTGTTGTTGCTTGTTGTAAAAAATCCGCCTATTTTAATTTCATGAAATCTGATTTTTCGTTTTTGTATTTTCGTGAATCGAATAGCTGAAAAATATTATCAGAAACTGCTGATTTATAACCGAAATTACGGAAGTTTTTTACAATCATACGTCACTCTGCAGTATTAGATTTGAAGCAGACGATATCGATTGGAAATATGTCGGAATGCTGATTTGAGTAATATCAGCCATCATTTTCCCCGACACAACAATTTTAAATCTTAATCTCAATCAAGTATGAGTGCAATTTATGCAGCGCTGATATATTCCTGTAAGTCAGTGTTTAGATTTGACAAACGAAATCCTTTGAGTGATATATTTGTCAGAGATAAATATAAACACGCGATATTTCCGGCCGCATTTTCCGGTTGAACAAACACAATTTTGAATCAATTACGGTGACGTGTTAAGGTATGTGGACTTACGGTTTCTCTGGTATTTTTCATTTGCACGCTTCCTTTCCACCAAGTTATAGTGGGAGGAGGCCGAGAACCCACAACTTCGCAACTAAGTTCGTAAGTATTTTCGGCCGATAGGGCCTTATTCTCGCCGAGGAGTCTCACCCACAGAGGTCGAACTGCAACAAAAATATTAACTGTAAAACGGGAAAAACAAACTTGTTGAAGTCTGGCTTTGGCGCAGTATTCATTAAATTGCAAAACGCGGAATAAATGCGAATCGTTGTAATTAGGCAGCGCAGAGGGATTATTCTGGATTAGTTGGAGATTCAGTTGTTGAATTACAAATATTTAATAAAAAGAGAAAAGCGTGCCAGAATAAATCGAATTGAAAAATTGTCTTAACAGGGAACTTATGTAAACTTCATACGGAGTGATATTACAAATCGTCGTCCGAACTAGAAAACTTTTCGACTTGGATAAATGTTAGGGTCAGTTTCAAAACTAACAAAAGCCGAGAAAAAGCGGGGTGTGTTTTATGACTTAGTAGAAGGCCAAGTCGGGAACTTTCATATTTCCAATAAAAAATAATCTATTGGTGTGGTAAACTACCGAGAAAATGCTTTAACTTGTATGCATTTCAGAAGTTTTCACTGGGAAATGCAACAAGGGATTCATCTAGATGCGTCTAATTCTATTAAAAAACACCATCTAGAAGTGAGATTTTTGATGCAGAAAGTCGTGTATGGATGCATCCGAGCGTTCCCGACTATTTTTCCGCTGTACTACTTCTAAACAATACTCCGCTCTTGACAAAATATCCTTTGTGTTTACAGTTTCAAAACATCAGAGGATATCAATTGGCGACAGCCGTGTATTGAAAATAATCATACAAAAGAGTTTTGTCACAGTCCAGCTCTCATTAAATTTTTTCACAGCCAAACATCGAGATATCCGGTTTAATTGTTGCCAAATTAAAACAAAAAAATCAATTTTCAGACTGACCAGATTTGGCAACGAGCGACATGATTAAATTAGCGACTCTCAAGCAAGCTCACATTTTATGCAAATCACTTAATTCGCTGTAATAGTTTAAATAAATCGTACAAATAAAACTTCAGCCGGCTTTAAAGCTAGATTCTGTGACAAGCAGACAAGGGTGAAATCTAGTTAAATGAGAATACACAAAACTGCATGTTAATGAATTAACCCGCATAAGACACCAAGAAAATCTCAATCGTAACGCGAATTTCGTGTTCCTATTAGCCACATACTAAACTTATGTCAAGCACTCACACCCCTTGTGGCGACATGAGTAATTACTTCGGGACAGCTCTTCGCACTCCCACAGTACCAAACTCAGACACTATTAACCACATTACGTCTAATGCCAACATTTTACAAAATTCGCACAATACATTTCCCTAAACTAAATTTCGTTACTATACCTACAAAAAAATTAGAGCCACAGTTATAGACAAAACAAAACAAATTTTGAGTAATCAACCCTCAACTGCAAAAATTCCACCCTCTTAGAGAGGTGTTAATAATTGTTGGCCAATATAAGTCAGACAGGATCAGATAGAGAAATGTATATATCCTACCCAAAAAATTTGAAGGACACAGGACGATCACAATGTCGTATTAAATTCTATTAAATATTTGTGTGTTTTTTATATAACTCGAATAACCAAGTCTTGAGCTCGCTTATCTATTTCAATTGTAATTCTATAAATTTTTCAACTGTAATTCGTTTTACTTAAACCTTCAACTCACTAACTGTTTATTTAGTCACCAAAATATGTATACAGTATGTCCCCGAATCCACTTCAAAAGAGGAAAAAAAATTACTATTAGAAGTAGCTCCAACCTCTTGATATCTAGCTACTTTTTCACAGCTATGCTAACACACAGCTTCCACAGATAAACAAGGTTCATAGCTACTAAAACCTATTTCATAGCAATTTTTTTTTGTTGAGCTTAAAGAAGATATAGTAAGTCATAGAAAAAATAGTGTTCCTATTTGTGCCTAAACTTGTTTTTTGTGCTGATCTTTCTTAAACCCCATCAAACCGCCTCATCTTCATAATGAAATCGGCAAATTATTTAAGGGTGGATTTATGTCTCCGATAACGTCTGCAAATTCCGAGAGCAACTGATACCAAGAACTTGTTGCGTAGTCTGTGCGTGACCGGTTTAATTAGGCAAAAGTGGGGTGAATTCGTCTATGACCAGGTCAGAGTGCGACCTCATCCAGGTCGAAACGCATTAATTACCCTCAGTCCTGGTGATTATTTTAAATAATTTAGTTGCCTTTTTGCACATATAATTTAAAATAGCGTTGTAATGATGTCAGGCAAAAACACCAGCAGTCATCAAGTGTGTTTTGCCAGTGCGCCATTTAGATTACACCCCCGAGAGCTGGTTATCACACGCGTCCTGATTAATTCAAATGTGCTTTTCTGTGTGTGTTTTTTGTTTGATTGATATCCTGGTAGAAATGATTTACAACACGCGAAGATGGCGGCCGAACTAAAAGCGTTATTGTAAAAATAAATAATTAGGAAAGCGTTAACAGGTTTCTCGCTTAGCTAATTACTCGCCGAATAATATATGAGTACTGTCTAATTAAACCCGGAGAAAAGCTTTTGAGGTTAACATACACGCGCATGTAATGGAAATAGATTGTAATGGGCGGACTTGAGCAGATCGATAGTAATCCAAAAGCTGCTTGACATTTTTTAAAATTGTGTAGGAGGAAGTTATTTTGGGTGGGATTATCCAATTGCAGTTAATCCTTGTAAATACGTATTATCTGAGATTGTCTCTTCCTCGTATCGGGTTAGCAGGCATGCCACCTTAACCGCCTCGAATTGGCCGCGATATCCTTATCAGACTTATCTCGAGGGAGTTCTGCGGTTTGACGTCTTCCATGTGAGCCATTTCTAGCGGTCTTCTGTCCGGACCACTGCCTCCGCTTTCTCTACTCTACTTCGATCCAATAAAACCGCAAGGTGGCGGCTTTCAAACCTCCACTCCAAGAGAAAGAACCGGAAATAAGGACCACAACTGCATAAAATTCGGCTGAAATATAGCTATTTGATGTAATTATGCACAGTAAAACTGTTTAGTCAATTTCACAAATAAAACTATAATTAGATGTGGTTAAGCAATTGTAAAATGATCTATTTATGTGTAAATCCATTTTGAAATACGCAAATACGGGTTAACCCTTTTGGACTGTTGTGTTTCTAATTTATTAGTTTCTCTGTTCATTTCTTTTGTTGCATTTTATGCCTTACTACGATAGACCAATTCCCTTTTTCTATACTTATAATTACAAACATTTTAAAGTAAGAATAAGAGAAAGAGTTTCGACTAAATAGAGCAAATAACGTAAATTCCACAAAATTATTAATAGACAAGCCCATACACCGATCGAGAAGAATAAGTCATCGCTTCCACGAAAGAAAAAAGTTGCAAAACATCTGGACATATTTTTAAAAAACGTAGTTATATATGAGAGCAGAATAATTACAAAACTTAAACTATATTAACGCAACATAAGCAAATAAAATTAAAATTAAGAAAACAATTAAACAACTCATATATTTACTGTTAAAAAATTTGAAAAAAAATTATTCTTATAGCAACAACTTAAAATTTTTGGTTTAAATTTTAATCATTTTGTTATCTCTGGCCAAACGTTTCTACCAAGTAGGTCAAAATCCATCAACTCCTTCTTGGTGTTATATTTTTATGACACTCATAGACTAATTTCAAGTTGAGATAATACCGCTATATCTTCGTTTCCATAGAAAATTAATAAGATTCTCTGTTGTAATTTGTTGTTGTTAAAGAAAAGTATTAAAATTTGCGATTCTACCGGTAGTATGTCAACTTGAAATTAGCCCATCAGTATATTGTCTTTAATTTAAGATAGCCTTGCCAGAATATAATTAGGCAACCTTTATGCATTATCATTTAGAAAAAGTATAATTCATGGAAATAACATTTGAGAGTATTTTGAGGGTCGGTTTGTTAGACTTTATTTTATTTTTTCCATCTTGATCGGATTACCTACTGTGCATATGATCTAAAAACCCTGAAGACGAACATATTTCGCGTAAATATATGCATTACACCATGGTTAAGAGGCACTGTTTCCCTCCTAACTTTGCATATTCCGGAGTTTGTGATTTAGTTGTAAACTCACAATTAGTTTGAGGAAGTAAAGCCTTGTCATAAGTCGCAAGGGAAATCTTACGATCCGCAGCAGCTTTCACGGGCCTATTGCTATTACCTTATTCTGACATAGGACACTTCCTGTCATTTACTTATTAATTTATGTAGAGCAAATTTGAAAAATCGATAGATTTAAATATTAATAGTTAATTTAGCGTCAAAAATATTCGGAATTAATGAAACATTGGTCACTCAATTTATGGCAAGAATTTAATGAATTTCCATTAATTGAAATTGATGCAAACCAGCGGTCAATGGACCTCATTTAGGTTCCAGTGTAGTGCAAAGATTCCTTCGCATAAATGCACTAGAGCTAATTCAGTTTGACAATCGTCGAATTCCTCAACTACATCAAATCCGACAATATTATCAACATTAAAAAAGAGTCGACGTGTCGAACATTCTTTAATAATTGCAAAACATCAACCGGCATGTGCAATTTCCAAGACTGCCGTCTGTGATATATTGAATTCCTTTGAGATCGAACGGATTCTATTACAGTTTCGTGTCTAGTTCATGTCTAGCCGACTTGAAAGCTTCCAAGAAAAATTTAGAGAGGTTACTGCAGAGCTTGCGAACTTTTCGGTGCATTTCGTTGATTGATTTAACTCGATAAGGGTTAATACCAAGCGCATCAAGTAGACATTCCAAGTAAATAAAGGTGATCAAGATCTTTAAGCACTCATTTCACATTGTTCAAGCATTATTCGATAAGTTTCAAAGCTAAAGAAAATTACTTCATTGAATTTCAACAAAAACTTTTCAGCATTCAGAAATTCTCACAGTTCAGTAAGAAAGAAGAAAAAGCAGAAGGTGAAAAAAACGAAAAGCAAACCCAACCGGAAAAAAAAGGGAGCGAAAGAAGAAGTCAGAAGATATTAGACAAGAAATCAGTAAACTGAAGCAAGAAGTGAAGAAAATAACGTCAACAAACGAGAGACTTAATAAAATAAACAAATGACAAAAGAAAACGATTGTAGAACATGTAAACAAAATAAAAGAGAGAGGAAAGAAAGACCACAAAAAGAAGAAAAGAAGTGTTTCAAGAAAAAACAAACAAGAAAAAATAGTTTGCAAGCAGATAATTGAAGCAGTAATATCAAAAATGAAATAAATACAAAAATGCAGAGAAAAAAGGTTGGGACAAGGTCGAAAAATTTAATATTATTAATCAAGAAGTCAATACATATAAGTAAAGTAAGAAATTACACAAAAGGTCACTAAATTAAAAGTTAGAAAAAGAAACAAGCTAGCAAAAAGAAAATAAAAAACTGGCACAAATATAAAAAGAACTTTTTAGAATAATTACGGAACAGACACGAAAAGGGATGAGAAAAAAAATAGTGTTTTAGGAAAAGAAGAATAATTAAAACAGAAGATAAAAATTAAAATTAGAATAAGTGCAAACAGACAGAGAAGAAAAACGAAAAGAATTACAAAACAAAGTTAAGAAAGTCAAAGATATTTGATAAGAGATGAATAAAGTCAGTAAAGTCAAGTAAAAGGCAGTAAATGAAGTAAAAGTTGCTGAAACAAATAAAAAACCGATTTAGATTTAGAAAATATATTATTGAGATAATTACTAAATAAAACATTGATAAAGAAAAAAAAAAAACAAAAGAAAAAAACAAAAATACTAGACTAACAAAAATGTAAAAAAAATTGAAAAATTGAAAGAAAACTACAGAAAGAAAGGCGACTTAACTCGAGAAAAAAAAGAAAAGAAAGACATTAAAAAGTCTCAAAAAGTAAAGCAAAAAAGTCTTAAAAAGTAATTTAAGATACAACATTAAAAAACTTTAGCAAATATAACAGCACAAAAAAGAAAAATGGGTGGGATACAAAACAAGATTAAGAAAGTCAAAGTTAGACAATGAAGTCAAACAGAAAATTAAGCATGACTTCAATAAATCTAGATAGTGAAAGAAGAAAAAAAGTTTATGGATGACTGGAACATCTTTAAAAAAATAACTATAGACTAAGCTAGTAAAATGAAGAATAATAGAAAATAACGTAGTGAACCAAAAATAATATTAGGAAAAGAAAGAAGCAAGCAAAAAGAAACAAAAAAGACGAAAATTGACAGAAATAAGAAAAAATAGATAAAAGGTTTTATATTAATTATGGAACAGATTCGTAAAAAAGAATAACAAAGAGAAGTAATGTTGCAGAGAAGAATCAAGAAATACTTAAAAAAGTGTTTCAATAAAGAAAATAAAAAAAGCGTTTCAAGAAAAAAATTGAAACAGCAATGTCAAAACTGAATTAAATTCAAAGAGGCACAGAAAAAGACTGGATAGGATACAAAATGAAGTGAAAGAGAAAGTTAAACAAGAAGTTAGCAAAAAATTGCAAAAGCAATTAAAAAACGATTTATAAAAGAGAAAAAATGATAGAAACGACAAAAGAATTTAATAAAGACAAAGAAATAAAAAAAATCATTAATTCCTCTTGTGTCCTGTAAATGCTGAACAGTTAAAAAAACTGCCATTGTCAAATCTTGACTTCCTAAAAATAACAATACAAAAATAAGTAAGAAAAAGAACAAAAAAAAAATTGTTGCCAGAAAGAAAGAAAAATCGTCTCAAGAAGAAAACTGAAACACTAAATCTTAAAATTAGAATAAATATGTATAAACAAAAATAGGTAAAATACTCGATGAGATATAAAACGAAGTCAAGAAAATCAAAGTGTTAGGTAAAAAGTTCAAAGACGAGAAGTCAAATAATGGAACCAGAAATTAGTAAAGTTATGAAAGAAGTTATTAGAGGGTAGAAGTTGCAGTTGCAAGTAGGAATCGACTGGACCGTAGAGAAGGTAAGCTAGTGAAATTTTTGAATTATGTCCATTAAAAAAAACTAAAATTTGGTACAAAAAATAAGTGTTTGAAAATCAAAAACAATGTTACAGACAGACTTTGCTTCAGTGGCAGATTTTTAAGTTGAGGAAATCATAGAAAGAAGAGCTTGTCAATAAATTCGTGAGCTAAAAAATTAATGAAATAAGTTCAGAATATAAAAAAATAGAACTAATTTTAATTTATAATGTTTCTAATTATTTAAATATTTTAAAAACTGTAAACCGCGTTGGGGTATGAAGAGTGTTTGCATTTTGGTGTTGTGAAAAGTGCGGAATGTGTGTATGTAGATGTCAAAAAGGTGTGAATAAAATTTGGCGTATCCGCGTCGAAAAAGCTTTTCTCGTGTCGTAATAAAGTTAAAGCTGGTGTGTCAGAATTTTATGGAGTTAATTTCGAAACCAAATTCAGTTAAATAAATAAACGCCAACCGCCACCTTTTGTGCAGAGGCTGAATTTAATAGCTTCCTTATAATAAGTTTACAAGAAGTCTTTGCATAGTTTCGCCAAAAATGCTTAATAAACTGTACGTATAATTTAATTCGCTACCGGTGTTCAGGCAAGTTATTCATTCTTTGCTGCTCCTTCAGCAGTTCGCTGTGAGTTATTTAGAGGTGTGCGGAAAATGTTCGCCGCGGCAGGTGTAAAGGGTTGCAAAGTTTTTAGCATAAATTTTAAATTAACAAGTCGGCGACAATGGCTATGACGTGCGTGATGATAAAGACGAGGAAAAATTAATTAAATGTGAAAACATCGGTGGGTGGAAATGAAAGCTTCATGTTGGTTTTATTATATAAATAAAGAAGAAGTGAGCTAAATTACAAAAACTGACAAAACTACTTCACAATGACTTATCACTAGGTGCGGAATTCCTGAATTGCTTCCAGCACCTACATGAACCTCCAATTTACTCGACACATTCCCAGTAATTACTACACATTGTTAACATTTGTCGCTGATAGCTCTTCCACTCTCATAACACTTCCGTCACTCGAAAACTAAGTTTTATTCAGATTATTACACGACATTTTTTTTTTTGAACAGATACACGACAAGATATGTAAAGTTAAAACTTCAAAAGACACTCGTGACGGATAATATACTTTGTAACTTTTTCACAAAGGACTTTATCTCGCCGCTAATGTTTGTGAGAATGTTAAAGTGCATTTTAAAAATTCTCTTTAAATAATTTACTGTTCTAATTCAATTTATTCTAGTTTGCTGGAACCATTTAGTTAGGTTCAGGAACGACTAGTTGAGCAACCTGATCTGTATCAGTTTGGGTTTAGTTAGTAACAGACTTTGAAACAATGTATAGATAACAAGTTTCTATTGGATTATGAAACTTGCAAAAGCATTACCTCTTTGTTTTTATATAGCGATGTGGGGTGAATCGACAACTAATTTTCAACAGGGAACTGGATTATCTCTCTAAAACCGTTAATTCGTCAATTAAATATTCTTTTTATTTTGTTGTGGCATTATTGACGAGGAAAGAAGGACCTCACCATAAATTTGTATACATATAGGACACCGGGGAGAGTCCAACCGCAATAAAACTCCATGACTCTGATGGTATAATTAAATTTTGAAATGTTGTCCACAAGTTTTGTTCGGCATAATTTTCTAATTCTCGTCATTCCTAAGTAAGGTCAGAAATTATTTCAGGTTGATAAAATTATGTAAACTAAGCTTCCTGCTTTACTAATTAAATTTTGAATTGTTTAAATTCTTGACACACACAGTAAAAACGGTTTTGCCAATTTAGATACAAATTACACTCTACACAGGTCCAGTAAAATTCAAAATGTTTTTTCCTTAGATTTAATTTGTTAAACTAGCGACTTGAACGTGGTTATCAACTAACTAAAAAACAGTTAAAAGCAAAATTAATACACAGAAATCTGGTGTACTTTTCGCCAATTTAACATGTAGTTAAATTTAACCGCAAATTGTTGTAAAATCTATAATAAATTTATAATAAGCTTTATTTATATTAACAATCTTAATATGCGATTTAAATAAAATATTTCGTACAATAATTACTCAACAAGTTTTTGTAACAAAGCTCATAAAACAACTTAATTCAATTTGATGGAAAATAATGAATCGTATGGCAAATTCCATTAAGATAAAAATACAACTACAATATGCTAAGATAGGCAAGCTAAGAAATTCTCGTAAGAATAGAATACATTTATTTATATCTATTAAATGTACACTGACACATATCAATAAACAAATAATAGTTATTTATTGTATAAGTGTTTTAGACAGCGTTTTATCCATGTAAGAATGTTTAAGCGCGAGACGCAGTCGAGCGTTTAATATTCTTAAGTGGATAAAACGCGACTAAAACACGAATCCAATATACCGTTTTATCCACAATTACAGCGATTTAAAATTAGAATCGCCAAAATTTGATCTCATGTCATCAAAAAATGATTTGACATTACACTCTGTCAGCGAATGTCACTTCAAAAATCATTGAAATTAACTAAAAAACATGGGAGGTGTTGAACTGTTGCTATTTATTTTCGATTGTTTATCGACTCCATTTGTACAAAACGTTGTGCAAGTTGGTGAAAATGGAAGAAAGTGATAGGTACTGTTCCCGAGACAATTTTTGAGTAAGCTGAAGAAGCGACTCGCCAGTTATTGCCTGCAAAGTCCAGGAAACATAAAAAAGTATTTTCAGAATTTAATAAATAAAAAGAAGAACGGGGGGTAATGACAATAAATAAGAAAGTTCTGCTATCGTATTTCTTAAATTTCAAGAAGAGGTATGCAATTTCATCCATGTGGTCGAAGTACTCCAAGCTGAAGGCCGCTATAAAAGTCTATAAAAACATAGACATTGGAAAATATAGTAAGCTCATGGCCTATCTGAAGAGTCAGTTAAGAGAATACAGGCCGAAGAAAGCTGCAGTATTTGAAACACACACACGTAGAAGAGTTTTCGACAAGGGCTTGCGATAAAAAATATTTGATGATCAAGGTAATCTCTGTCAATACATAGACATTGTAGATAATAAATTTTGGAATATTTTAAGTTGCATTAATAATGGGGGTGTCTGGTGGCTGTCGATGCTGTGAGCTGACAAATTTGAAAATCAGTGATGTAGAAGACAGGGGTGCATACCTGATTGTTTCGATACCAGATACCAAGGCGGGCGTTTCACGAAAATTCACAATTATAGCAGAAGGATTCTCTGTCAATACTGTGAAGACGTGTAGGAAATAAATGTTCTTACGTCCGAAGAAGTTATCAATTAAGAGATTCTTTTTACGATAAGCTAATCAAAAATGTACATCGCAACCTGTTGGAATTAACACTTTATCAAAAGTTCCTTCTAAAGTTGCTTCGTTTTTGAATCTGGCGAACGCAGAAGCTTATACCGGCCATTGTATGAGGCGCACTTCAACAACTTTACTTGCCAATGGAGGTGCTAATCTTACAACAATTAAACGACATGGTGGGTGGAAGAGCTCCGCCACAGCAGAAACTTATATCGAAGATTCTGTATCGAATAAGCTTGATATCGCAAGAAAAATCCAAAGTTCTCCTGGTACAAGTTGTTCCTTACTAGAGGAGACGTCCATTGTTCCTACAACTACTATTTGTTCTGAAACCGATAACAACTACAAGCTTCTTATTAATGGAAACGAAATGAAATATGATAAAACAAAAAACGAAATGTCTATTAATGTAAATGTTAATGTCAATATTAATAATAAATAGAATGCGATTGATTTAAGATTGTATTTTTTCATTATTCCACTTGTGGAATAAAGTGATTTCATTATTCCACTAGTGGATAAAGTGTTACTTTATACGGTTCGTAAGTGTGGCTAAAACTTCAATTATAAGGTAATTGTGGATAAAAAATTATTGCAAATTAGCAAAACTGTTTTTGCTGTGTCAAAGTTTGTGCCTTGCTGGCCACTTTTGGAGAATTTTGTTGCAATGGCTAGGATTCGTATAAAATTTACGATTGGTATTAGGAAAAATTGTGAAATTCTATCTCTGAAAATGCATAAAATATCTCTAATATTACTAGCATTGCTACTTTATCGAATTTCTAATGTCAGTCAAATGTCACGTGACCGTGAACGTCCAATACTCTCGAGTAGCTCATTTAAGCGTTAGTTCATTCAAATCCTGTCGAATATCGAACACCGAATCTTTCCCTTCTTATTGCTTATTCTATAGGTTATTAGAAATTCCAACCCTTCTAAGATCCGATTTATTGCAATAGTTTCGTACACATCGTAAAAATCTCTTCTCTGTTTCATTTCGTGAATTTCCTTCAAGAAAATGCCTTATTATTTAACGAATTTCCACGATCGCCATTAAAATTCAGCTGCTTCAAAGCGGAATGTTATAATAAAAATTAACTTAACACCTAAGGTAATGACTTCCGTAATTTATCCAGGCACAAAGAGCGACTTTTAGCTTGAAAACTGCAATAAATTTCTTTTGTCATTTTGGTTTATTAAAGCCGCATTTAGAAATGCTTTTAGTGTGCATTAAATTCACCAGACATTGCACAACCATCATCATCTATCCTCACAATTAGACTCCTCACACCCTCCTAGGATTAGGCGAAAAACACGAGCAACATACGGTGCTTTTCCCTATAGGTAATACTCGTACCATGAAAAGCGGCGCTAGAGTATAGCACATTTTGAGCACCGCCCAAGTTTTGTGTATTATCAACTATTTCTTCCTACTCCTTTTCATATCTTTGACCCCCCATTCGACAGCCCACTCAGCAAGACATTGGGCTTGTTTAACAACACTTTCCTTAGTATCTTAATACTGAAATCTATTAATATTGACATCCATCCCTTCCACTTTGTGACGTGTCACTAAATGACCGTATTGGGTTAATTTTGGCGCAATAATTAAATTTCCTGTTCCGCAAAAACTATCACTTTACAATATTTCGCGTGTTGGTAATTAAAAGCCTTCGCTTTATTACCCTCAGTATAATAGAGCGTAAAATTTGTCAAAACATCGCTCGACCAACAAATCGCGGTCGCTCTAATTATAAATTTTAATTATTGCCCGAATTGCTATAATTCTAATCCTGGTGTTCAGGACATTGTTAAATTATTCACAGGTTGCAGTCGCGTAAACCAAGTAAATTTACACGTTATGACCTTAAATAAAGCTGTGCTGTTTGTATTCAAGTGGAATTCCCACAGCTTTACAATCTAATGCAAGTTGCTAGAATATGCAATTATTTATGGGGACTTAGTCTTACCAGGATGAGATCAAAACCTAAACATGTTATTATTCAGATTAAATTCAATAGACCCGCTAGATAGTAATTTAATTAATAGAGGCCGTAAATTTTAATTTTTAAACATTAGTTTCACAGGAAATTACCAAGATTATCAGGGTATTGAGATGACAGCTAGTTCTTAATAGCTTGAAAATATCATTTTATTTTTTAATAACGGCACACGTCTTTTCAAATGTATGTAAATTGCATTTTAAAGTGGAAAAAGCTTCTTATAACACCTCACATTCAAATAATTTTATTTTTAGGAAGCACCCACACAAAATATTTAAAAGTAATATTCAAAGCAAAATTAAGCTCTGTTGCTACTAACGACGAAAGTTTTATTTTTAATTTATGTATAATGTTTCTCAAACAGGCTTTATGAAAAAACAAAACAAATTTTTGTACATTTTAATTATACAAAATGGAACATACAAGGCAGATTGAAAAAGTTATCCATCTACAAGACATGGAACCTTTGTTTTTAATGCTATTGCAACGTATCTGCGAAATTAAGTTTTTTTAATTTAAAGAATTGGATTAATAACAACATATTTATTTTTACTATAGACCAAATACACAAAATATTAATTTCATAAATAAATAAATCTATATTCACACAGTAATCACTACGATCGCCGTCGCTTGGGTGAACCAAAGCACAGAATTGCACTATTCTAAAAATGTAAAATTGATTAAAACGTTGGTATCTTGAGAGTCATAAAATTTTAAAAATCGAATTGTAAAATCTAGAATTCTTGAGTTGCAAAACTGTATAATCCAAAAATTATGTAATTTTAAAATTGCAAAATCCTGATTTCGTAAAATTATAAAAATAACGTAATGCCCTCTTTAGTTGCTTTTGTTGCATTGTTTCATAATCTTAAACAGACTTATGGGCTGATTTCAAGTTGAGATAATACCGGTAGTATCGCAAATTTTAATACTTTTCCATGACAACAACCAATCACAACAACAAATTTTATTAATTTTCCATGGAAACGAAGATACTACCGGTATTATCTCAACTTGAAATCAGCCCATTAGTTCTTAATAAGATTTTTATTTTTAATTAATAAATAAAAGTTGTGTAACAACAACAATCGCTAGATATTTTGTTATTTGTTATAGTTTGTTTTCATGTTAAAATAATGTGTTTGTCGATGTTAAATTTAAAGTGAATAAAGCAATCAGAGTTGCAATTCGTCGCTGTCTGTCTGAAAGTTGGGGCAAGACTACTCTCGAATTCAAATCAGTTTTCTGAAGTAGATTTAAAGGAAACAGCGAACAATTCCGTCAATTCCACATAAGTGAAAATTTGTTAATCCTATTAGTTAAAATTTGTGAGTTAATATTGTATAAAATGAGTAAAAGAGAGGTTACAGATTGAAGATTTTATTGGTAGCGAGTTTTGCAGATGTGAACTGATTAAATTAACCGCACAAATCCCAATTAAATTATGCATTCATGTTCTAAATTATCCCAACAGTATGAATGTATGAATTGCTTGGTCCCTGCTTACGGGGAAACGGTGCCCGAGGGAATTATTTCACTTGGTTCAACCGTCTAAGGCAGAAATGTAAGCACTCTTGTATCATACATCCTTAATTACGGAATCTGCAATTTACATTTGATTTCCTTTGTAATTATACGGCCTGTGTATGCACCACGTAATGCATTGTCGTCTAATTTCACTTGATTTACTTTCTTCCTGATATCATTTCTGCTCTACATCGAAATAACGAACTAATCAACTGAAATTCGAGCTTCATAAATCGATAATGCATTCAAAAACTTTAAGAAAACATCAAACGTCTCAATGGACACCTCTTAATCACGTCGCAATCGCACTTCACAAGGACCGATCACGTTTGAATTGTAAAATTGCATTCGGTCTGTCTGATTCCAATCTACGATTACTACTCACGTACAACAGAGGATTAAAGGAATACCAAAATACAAAGTTTGCTTTATTTTGCCGGTGAAATTCAATCAAGATTCTGTCAACAACAAGATCTACTGAAAAATTTTATTGTTTTTTTTTGTTATAACGGACTGTACCTTATAGCTATAACAGCAGAAAATATACAGGCTTATGAATTAGATACATTTTAAAGAAATTGAAATAAACAATGTATTATAATTATTTTAATTATTTAACAAAATAAAAACATTGTCTTTTAGCTCCTAGCATTTGCCACGGGTGATGCTTTATCGCCGTACAACATACGACACGGCCGCTTGTTTGTAGAGACCTAAGAAATTAGCTCACATTGAGAGTGAAAGAGATGGTTAATTTGAGAGAGCGTTAAGACAGTAGGTATACGTCTTAGTGGTATTGTAAATGTAGTAAAATTCTTGTGAAATAGTATTCTTGCAATTTGGGTTGCCGTTTATTAAAAAAAGAAGGACAGAATCACAACATCGTTTAGAGGTCCTTTAAAATCAGTTGTATTAGTTAAAAACCCATTATCTTTGTGTTGTGTGGTCTAAAAAATGGGCATCGTCTCGCCGGCATAAAAACCTTGGAATGCATCTCGTGGCGTTGTTCCAACACGTGTTTTTGGGTAATAAAATAAATTATGTTGATGCGCTTTTTGTCCAAGTGGCACTCGTGTCATATTTACGAATTTTTTCCCAGTCTGCTCTCGAATTAATTACGAATGTAATCTAGTTCGTGTCTGTTTAAATTCGTTTTTGATGGTGCTAACGAGAACTTAAAGGTTGCCGTATTTAACTTTTTAATGAAACCTCATCATACTTTTCAACTTTATTTGCATTCGTATTTTTGAGTCGTTTAATTACGTCCGCGACATCAATTCGTTAATAAGTTTCAAGTGTTGTTCGGATTAAAATTTTCCTTTGGGGTTGATACACGACGCGGTCGAATGTAAGCCGCAACTTCAGGGGTGGCTCGACTTGGGCAATTAATGATGCTTAACGGACATTTTGACATATTGTGCGATCAAGCGATAGTAGCAGCAACTTTACCGCTGTTTTTGTCCATCTGCCATAACCGCAGCGATCCTCCCTCATAACTCTTCCTTGTATCTTTCGTCTCGATCTGGATATGAAAAAGAATCCCCGCATGTGTTATTTGTTAAAAATTATAATAAAAAATAACGAATTTTTCTCAATGGATGGTGGCATCCCTGAAGCGTCGATTTGTCGGTGAGATTAACATTGCAAATGGCGGTGTATTTAACTTAGCAGTTACCATAACTTACTAAATGCATATTTCGTGCTCGCCTTGTGGGAATTTGCCTTGTAATTCCGTTATTACGTTTAGAATCGGCTTCTAAGACCCTATTTCTTGTCGAAGATGGGCATTATGAAAATATTCAACAGAGTCTCAGACGAGAAATGCAAACATAATCGCTTTAATATTTTGTAATATTTTAAGTAGTTTTAATCGCATTCGCTAATTCTTCACTTAACTTGAAAAGGGCGACCAACATTGCAAAAACCAATATCACTGTAACCCTTTACTTTAAAACATTTTATTTGCTTCATAATTATTACAGACAATATTTTACCTTCTAGGATTCTAAAACTGTGCGGTTTTAATAGTTCTACCTTTTTTACAATTAGAGAATGCTAAAACTTAAATTTTACCGTTCACTTTATTCCAAAATTCGACAATTCTATAATTCTCCAAATCTATATCTTTACTCTCTACAATTATTTTACGGAAAGAGTTTTCTATCTGTTGTACAATTTTGCTCTACAACGTTATACTTTTTTGGAAATCTGCAATTACCTAATTCTAGATTTTAGAATTTATCAATTTGGACTTTACTCCGTAAATAACAGTTTTGTTACATTTCCATTTATTATTTTATTTTTTCATTATTTAAATTTGCATTATACATGTTCTTTATCACATTTGTGGTATTTGTATTCACTCCTTTCTGTAGTAGCATTTCCCAAATATCCCTACTTCGTATTCTGTAAGAAACCCTATATGAATCTCCCTAATTTTGTTAATTAGTTTTTACTTTATTGCCTTATTGTAAAAATAAGATCTTGCGTGCTTTTATTATTTATTTTTTAATTTCCATTAATTACCTTTATTTTATTATTTATCCTTTTTTATTATTCTACCGAATACTTTTCTTAGTACAGTTGTCAGCGTAATCCCACTGTACTTATTACAGTCCCTTTTATCTTTCTTTTTTGAATTTTGGTAGTATGATGTCAGTTATGCCATCTTTTTGTATTTTTGGCTCTTTGAGTATATCATTCATTAGCTCTACTATTTTTTTTACGTTAATATTTAACCGGTTTTAGAGTAATATTATCCTTTCCTAGTGCTTTATTCTATTCTCTATTTCTTCTTCGCCTGAGGTTTCTATTTTGTATTTTTCTTTTTCTTCCTTTTCTTCCTCATATTGGTCTTTTATTTCGTCACGTGTTATATTTTTAAAGTGCTTTTTTATCTTTATGATTATCTCTAATTTTATGTTTCACTGTTATGTTGATGTTTTTATATTTTTTATTTATCATGTTGTATTCTTTTTAATTCCCAATTTTTTCTTTATTCATATATCTGTTCAAATATCTTGGCTCTTTAATAGCTGCTTCAACACTCTTTCTTTCGTTTCTCTTTGTATTATTTATAGTCTAATTCTTTGGTTTTAGTTAGTTACTCTTCATACTGTTTTTCTCATAGAATCTTTATGATTTTGTTTTTTTCTGGTTCTTTCCAGCTCTTTATTTTTTATTTCTAATTTTTTCTTAAAATTTCTATTTTGCCTCTTTAATTGCCACTTTAGCTCTCTTTCTTCCGTTTCTTTTTGTATTATTTGTAGTCTAGTACTTTCCTTTTCTTATAGTTAGGTACTTTGCCATTCTGTTTTTCTCATATAATTATTATTCTTTTCTTTGTTTCGTACTTCTTTCCAGTTGCACTCAGCATGTTGTTTAAAGTGTTCTCATTTTTCTTCACTGCTAAAAGTTTTTCTTTTAGTTTTAAGCCTATCTTCTAGTAATTCCTAATATTTGTTTCTTTAATTTGTAATTCTTTAGTTTTCTCTTATTTTTTTCTTTCTTTTATCTATTTTTCCTATTTTCTTTCTTCTCAATTTCATATTACTGTAGTCACTTCGTATTTCTACTTTTCTTTTTACTTTTACATGTTTTACTCTGTTCATGCTTTACTAAATAACTTAAAATAACTTTGCATTAAAATAAAGAAAGGGTGGTCCATTTTTTAACCATCTTTAAGCGCTTCTAGAACCTAAGCTATTAGAGTTTAAAAAAAAATAGTGAAAAATTGTTTTTTAATTTCTTTGTTATTGTTTGTAAATTGATGTTGGAGTTTATAACATGGTTGGGAACTCTTCATTAATGCTATCCATTGTTTTTGCGAGTAAAAGTTTGGCAAATATAGCATCACGTTTTTACCTAGAGCAAACTTTCGACGTGGATTATACTTATTATATAATGTCATGAATATTCAAAAGCTCGCATACATGTTTGCCTGCAGTAGCCCTGATTGGATTATCCATTAGAGGCGCGGCAGATGGCTTCGACAATCTGGTATGGTGGCAAACGTTTGTAGTTTCCATATTGTAATAAAGACATCTTAATTTTAATTTTTGTATAAAAAAGCTTGAACCTTATCGAGTATTTTCGTAATAGGGCTTTAAGCTTATCCTGCATACATTAGTTTGGGAGTTAAGGAATAAACGAAACACGGTTTAGTACTCAGATTTAACTTTGTTCTATATTAATGGAAATGAATGTAATTAAAATCGTCTCTTTGGGCTGGATAAAAGTTTGCGAATGTCTTCTCCGAGTCGTTGCAAATATTTAATTTTCGAATAAACTTTTATAGCGGAAATATAATTCCGGCGAGTAAAAAATCCGGCTCTGTTCCGGAAGCAAATATTTAAAATTTTCCGGAAATCACATCAACTTTCTATATCTGCGCCAAAAATGGATATCGATACTCTTCCCATCGGAGAAGAACTGCATAATCGCTGCGAGACTGTATCTGGAGTGAGGATTGGCAATTGCCTGATTTCCGCTCTTATTGAAAGTACAACTGGATTTTTACAGCGGCCGCACAAATATTAAACCAGTTCAAAGTTGAGATTTTCGAGATCGAAATTTGCGATGCAAGAAGTGCCCACACTGAGACTTGATACTCTTATCGACCATCAAAAGGGCCAACTTTTGCTCGGATAAAGCAGCTTTGCTGAACTTTCAACCGATAACGAGGGACTGCCCAGGACATTTACCGTCTAATGACTTTACTCGCTTAAATTACTCCCACTTTTTGCCACCTTCACGATATATGGATCGTTTTAATTTAGACGCTTTTTGCCCACACCCAAAACACTCACACCTTAATTTATAAGCCAATTATATCAAACTAATTCTTATCGCAATCGGGCAATTAAATTTTAATTATTTATCAACAGCACTTTATCTCAGATTATGAAAATTTAATAGGCATAATCTCAATCCTGTGTCATTTGGCCATAAATGTCTAATTAATTCTACTACAAAAACTACAACAAAAACATTTTATACACTCGACTTATTTTAAACGTTAAAGAATAGGCCGCTTTAGGCTGATCTTAAGAAGTGGCTTGGCAACGTTAGGAAAGCTTTATTTGACATTATAAAAACAATTGCTCGAATTAAAAATAATGATACATTAAAGAATACGTTTCATAAATTCAGTTTTATAGCACGAAACATAAAAAAAGTTCTTTAGAGTGTTTTTTTTAAATAACTTGGATTTGACCTTGACAGCGTTTTACGTTGCTACTACTAGTTGCTTGATATTACAGGTTAGCTTCAATATTTCAACATAAAAAAATATAACTCGTGGAACCTAAACGGTGTTATTCCCCTATAATTTTCACATTTTGTGTTGTCTTCTTTTTTATGTATTGGACATAATATTGCTGTTCTTCATGCTTGCGACATTTGTTCTTTTATCCATACATTTTTCATTCATACTCCTCCGTACTTTATCATTTCTTCTTGTAAGTTGTCTTTTCCTAGGCTCTTGTTGTTATTTTGTTTTTCTATAATATTTTTAACTTTATCATATGTGGAAAGTTCTTCTTTTTCTTTTTGTCCGTTTCTCTTGTTCTGCTTCCCTTTAACTCTTCTTCTTTTGTTCGGCGATTTGTTTAAGACTTCTTCAAAATATTCAGCCCTCATTTCTGTTACCTACTTCTTCTTCGCTTCCCACTAATTAGCCATGTTTATCTCGAGAAAATATGGTTTTAGGGTGAAATCCTTGTTTAATTCTCTTACATCCCTGACAAAAGTTTCTTATCTTCTTATTTTTGTAATTTTTTTCTATATCTTCAATTTTTTTAGCAGTGTGCTCTCTTTTCTTCTTTTTGCATATTTTTTTGTGTTCTGTTCTTTGGTTTTAGAATCTTTTTAGCTGTTTTGCATCCTTTTCCTTGCTGTCTTTCTTCTGTTCTTGGAGTCTTCAAACTTCATCGTACTATTGTTTTGTTTCACAGTTTTTCTTATTTCTTTTAAAATTACTTTAATTAAATGTCTTCATTTATTATATTTCATCGTAAAGAGTAGCTGACTGCATCTATCTCTTCAACGCAGAAACAATGGACAGCATTAATGAAGAGTTTCTGTAAACATGTTATAAACTCCTCTATCAATTCGCATAAAATATATTTTTTAATTTTTTTTTTCTTATTTTATTCTTCACTTCCCAGTTATTTAAAAAATATTGAAACACAATTCACAATAAAACTCCCGAATTTTATATAAACCATAAAGCAGAAACCACTTTATTTCCCCTCGTTGAAGGTGATAACAAATCGCTTGATCCTTCATAATAAAATATTTTCGATTTATTTATTCAAAAATCTGTATCGTTATTGTCAATCGCAACCGCGAGAAGGGTCTGAAATCAATGAAAAGGCTGTCCCTAAAGCTCACCTTGGGCGTAAAGTAAATAAGAGCTTTCCACGTTTAAAACTGAAGAGATGTAGAAGGAAACTGGGGGAATTTGTGTTTGTTAGTAGTCGACACGGGGTGCTATGAAATATCGTCGCACCGTTGGTTACTCGCTAACTCAATACGAACGGGTCTCGCTCGCATCCAGAATAAATTACAACCCTGACTTGTAAATACCGGAAAACTGAAAAAGCCACACAACTCATGTACGACCTGGTGATGTTTGTCGTTGTTTGCGGCTTGTCCCGTCCTAATTTAGGGTATTTTTTATTTCATTAAGTGCGTTCCGAAAGCTTTCTGGATTTTACACATTCTGAAAGGGAACACTAGTAAAAAAATGCTTGTGGTCTGTGGCGGTTTTTAACACTAAAAAAATAAGAATCGACTCTTATTTTTTTATCTACTTCAACGTTAAAATCTGTTAAACCTCGTTAAACACCGTCAAAAATAATTTCTCTTGCATTTGATAAAAACAAATGGTATTGACTCCTTCACAACATTTATTTTATTTTGGTCGAGCTTTTTAGGGTTTAGCACCGCGAATATTTTTTGTAAAAGAGCCACAAATTAAAAATCCTTGGTGGTTTGCAGTAAGTGTTTGACATTAATAAAAAATAAGTGGTTGCGGATGGGTGAAATACGGTCCGAATTAAAAACGGTGCTTGGCTGCAGAATGAAGATTAATTTAAATTTCTCTATAGCCCTTGCATTAGAATTATAAAATATCACTCTACGTAACTCGGGGCACAAAAAGCTTTTTAATTAGCTGTGAAGGGTTTGCTGAAGTAAATGAAGTTCTGACTTTCACATCAGACTTTCTGTCTATTTAAAAGAAATATTAGTAGAGGTCAAGACAAAGAAAAGACTTCATTCACCCTTGCAGTCTCGCCGCCGGAATGCAATTAGATATTCTGAGCGAAATTAGAGTGTTAGACGAATTGTGGTTGTGTAAAAAACTTAATGACTTTTATATGAGAGAAAACTGATTTGCTATTGCAGACATGTCTTGCGTTTTTCAGTGAAACTGTCCATTTTCCAAATACCTAGTCAAAAACCTATACGTGCTCGGCTTGTCAAAATGGCTCAACTCAAATATTTATACTACACAAAATTCAACGAGGTTCAGTAAGTGGCTGACAGGAAATCTAAAATTTATAGCCGATCTGCGAATGTTTTTATTTGGCGAAAATCTTACCAATTATTTATTTAATCAAATAAAAGATGTCAGTTTTCAAGAAAGACATTTCAATTTGAATTTGTTAAAAACTTGGCCATTTTCACAATCTGGCCCGCTTTAAAATGCGATCATGCTCACTAAAAGTGAGCAAACTTTATCTTACACAAGAATGCACTTATTCCGCTAACTTCTTTAATTAACTCGCTGTTGACACATAATGGAAATTACAGCACACTCAAAAGTAGTGTAGACAAACTCCCAGACTCTTCATCGATTATTTTTTAAAGACATTTTAAATTCAACGGTTTACGATTCACTGATCGTAACATTTTCTGCACAACTTGCAGCTAAAAGCAATGCTCAGAGACGGACTGGCACACCGGAAATTTCCCGGTAGCTTTCTTGAGAGCCCTTACCTTCAGCAATAATATTGATTATTGCAAAATTCAAAAAACGAAAAGACATACATTGATTTCTTATAAATAAATAATTCTTAACTCTATCTATCTTTAATTTCATTCCTGCCTTTGTGACCAAGAACAAATTAATATTTTGGCACTTGACAAATTAGAAAATAACTTCTTGATGATTTACTACAACAAGCTCAACAAATATTTTGTGGTAAATACATAAATCATTGTAAAAATACTCGTATCAATTGAGTTACATGATCTTAACAAAATAATATATCTATCCGAACGCACAGACAGTAATCACTTCAATAACTGACTTTTGATAATATTGATCCTAATTCATTGTACTAAGTTTGGCTTTAAGAACTGTTTTTTTTACAATTTGATATTTGTATTAACTCTAAATTGGTAGACTTCTAAGACAAATATCCTGGTGGGTTCAGACACTTCATTTCAGTACTGACAGAGTTTCTAAATAAAGATACAAATTAAAACCTTATATTTTTCATTATGAAAACTTTTTATCTTGTTTGTAAATTTTCTTTGCGTTTATTCAATTTGCAAACAAAAAAAAATGGTCCATGGCACAAAAATTTACAGGCTCGTCTTGTTTCAACAAAACAAAGCATGTTTTAAAATTTACGACGAAGTTTAAGGCCATAAAAATATAATTTACGAGGCAGTTTTTACAATGTTCCAGAAACCCTGTAAATAGTAATTTTTTATTCATTTACCTGTATGCATTACATTCGGTGACTGTGCTACAAAAAATGGGAATAATTTCATGATCTATAAAAATAATTCGCTCGTCTCTTGACCAATCTCGTTGGCCGTAAAATGTTTCAAGAGGGTTACGACATAAAAAATTTAATACCCGCGACTTCTTTAAAAATGCGCTTGCGTTTTGTTTATTTTTCCTTGTCCTATCTGTGCTACAAACAGAACAAGGATCGTTTTTCATATCGTTTAGTATAAAATGTGCAAATTTCTGCTCACGTTTTCTAAAATAAAGGCGCTTTGATGGGATACTGGAAGGAGATTGCTACCTGATACCTGAAACGGTTCTTGCTATAAAGCAAAGGCTCCCAAATAAAAAATCAGCAATCATTTACGGGTCAGGTTATTTAAATGAGAGACCGCTGAACCGACTCACTGTTTCGAATCTCCTCTACATGCTAATCCTGGAAAACTCTAGGACAATGGTTTTATTTGCGCTATATCCTGCGCACCGGCAGAGAATTAGAGCTGGCTATTATCCCTGCAAATCCGGATTAAATCCTCTAAATCATTTAGTAAAAATTACTCACGAAAAAACAACGAGAATTGAACCCCCAGTCCCTGTTTAGAAAAACTTGAACCGGCATTAAAACTAACTTACTCCACAATAAAAATCCTAAATAAAGATTACACCGATATTTATTTTTTAATTAAATTTTCTAATTGCAGAGCACAGCCAGAATTAATTACCCCTCTTTAAATTTATTTTTCTAAAAATTATTTGTTTTTACAGGTAAATATTTACGGCCAATATCTGTAAACATAAATCAAAATTCCTGAAATTAACCGTCAAATAACTGAAACGAAAATTACTCTTAAAAAGTCAATAAAATAATAAGCCGGTGCTCTTTAAACACCGATTTCAGGATCATTCCATAACTTTTGTTGAAGACCAACTGAAAGTAATGACCACTTTGCATTTACAACGTTGTAAATCTGACATTTCAAATTACTTTCACTGCCATTATCAGCAGAGTGTATCGACAATAGTTTTAACACATCAAAACTCCAATAAAAACTTTCCAGGAAAATAAAAATCTTCGTAAACAATTCTACTTAATATAAACTTTACTGTATTTTGTTTTTGTGTTTTCCTGAGTCTGTTCCGAATTATCAAAAAAGTAATCTTCTCTTGTCTTCGCCTTTCCCTAACAAATATCGATTTTAGTTTATGTAGAATAACGTAGAAATTGTAAAAAGCAACACCAAAACAATTCAGGTTTTTCAGAAATTATTGTAAGGATCTTACGCGTATAAACATAATTTAAGAACATTCAAAAAGCCAAAATTCAGCTTCAATTGGAATCTCCAATCAGTTTGGGCGATTTTCATAATATTTATCTAATAACTGAAATGAGACACATGAAATTTGTGAACATGAGCTGGTTGACTGAGTTATGTTTTCAGTTTTCAGTTTTCAGGCTAAATTTCAAAACTCGAACAGATTTAAGCATGTAAAAATAATTAGTTCGTATTAAATCCCAGTTTTGCCTTAATCAAGTATGTTTTTTAAACTTGTTTGGTTACAATTCACCTCCTCATGATGTAAAACAAGAGGATACACAGGTTTTCCTGTACCATCTACTCCACGATAGACAAGACGCTGGGCCAGCAGTGCATTGTACAGTTAAAATAAAAAAAATAATTTTCTTTACCCGACCGTTGTAAAGTTCGAAATAAATTATCGATTAAAAAAAATCAAATCTTTTGTGTTTTACCTTAAGTGAAGCAAAAGCAATGCGTTCTCTACCATTTAGAGTTCTGAGACTTTTTATTATTTTCATATATTTTTAGTCGAACAAGTCACACAGATATTTCGTTTATTGGAACATTAAAATGAAGTTCTGTTATGCAAAAATCCAGCTTTTCTAAAAAATAAAACTGCAGAATTCACAAAGGATTTTGTATTAGTTTGCTTTATTGGTGAATAAAATATATTAAAAAAAAGGTCATTTCGGAGTGATTAAAGTAATCAATACGGTGGCGGCATTAGCGATTTCATTTAGAACAATTTATCTCGAATTTTTTGTCATCATGATAAATTGTAAACACTTTTTGTTTAAATTTTTTGTTGTTGTTTCTTTGTTCACTTGTCATTAAGTGATTGTGTTTTTCAGAAATATAAAGAGCGGTATAATTTATTGAAATAAATTAAATTATTGTGTAGAGTTTATTATTGTTGTGGGCAAAAGTGAATCCATTAAAGGTGAGTTTATTTAACCTCTGGCTTTAGTAATTTTCTAAACAAAACCCATAAACGATTTTCTTTAAATATTTAAATATATTTTTGTGCTAATTTGTATAAAACTATTATTCATGTATTACTAAAAAAATACAAAAGTGATTGACGTTGTGGTGACATAACTTAGAACGCTTTTTGTGTTTTATTTTTATTTTGCATATTTATCAATTATTATTTTTCTTTGTTTTAGTCAGTCAGGCACCAACTCGAGAGGAGAACACGTCGCGCCGTCTCTACTCCAAAGCTAAGTACTTTGATTTATTAGTTATTAAACGATATTATTGCTTTTATTTAAATTATTTTTACCTATTTATTACCATTCAAACATAATATACTGTTAAAAATTAGGAGAATCACAAAGAGATAAACAATTGTACTACCACTATTTTTAATTGTAATAGGCATCAATAAATAAATTTTAGTTTTTTATTCAGAGTCATTTTGCACTCCTTTTAAAAAAATAAATTAATGTTTTAAAATAAATTCCTTGTGTTTCATTGGGACTGGGGTGTTCAAGAACATTAGGATATCCTGATTAAAAGGAGGTCCGACAAAAGCACAAAAGAATGCAGAAATAGATGCATCAATCTCAGGATTAAAGGTAAGTCCAAAACAATCAGGAGAAGAGAATTCGCCACCCATCAGTTGTGGCAGATTAGGATCACAAAAGTAGGTTTTTAGTTTAGACTTTATACAATCAAACCTAATACTAAATAAAAATGATTCACTTATTTAATTTATTGTTTCACTTTGTTTAAATTTGAAGTTTTTAAACGAAATAACTTGACCCATTCCATTATTTTCTGGCTGAAGAAAGACTAAAGGTATTTTGGGTCAAAGATGTTGAAGTGTCTATTATCCTGTCTCCGTCTGAGCGTTTGATTCGTCATGATGGGATAACGAGACGATCGCTTAAAATCTGAATCGGTTATTTAATATCCTTTGAACTCCCGAATCATTCACATCGAAAGCGTACTTTTAAATTGTATCGAACAGGAAAGTAGAATTAACAAACAGATAAAACGTTTAGTAAAATCGTCGATTCGGAAGTGAACCTCTCGATCAGAATTTAAATAAATCGAACTAATTGCTTTAATTGGCTTTACTTTATCTGACTTTTTCTTCATCTGAGGAAAATCGATCTAGTGGTTTGACTTTTGTCGTGCAGACTAATTTCCGGTTACGAGACAGTCGTAATTTACCTTGTCCTGTTTCATTTATCTCCCGGCCTTTGTCTCATCCCGTTCCATTTTCGTTTTTCAGTTCGAGAGTGTTTATTGCACCATTTGAAAACGACCAGTTTTAATTCGGTGGGAGAATGTAGGAAATATGCAAATTCATTCAATTATGTCCCGACTCAGGTGAACAATTCTCTGCGATGTTACAGGGTGTTAAGCAAAAAAAAATTCGATCAGACACCAAATTCGCTCTTTGTAAAACCCTACTACTTTATTTTTCTGTGCGGACAAAGCAATACAAAGACTCTACGTGTTCTTTACACTGAAAACAAGCTTAGACAAATTTCAGACACAACTACTGAAAACAAAATCACCAGACGATATCCTGAAGGACGTTCTGTGCTAATAAATAACAGCTAAATTTAATTGACTAGAGACGGTGACAATTCATTTACTAGTGGCAAACAAACTGTCACAATACAAGATCTAATCTAAATTTAATCCTGACTAAAATGCTGTCGAGATGTACAATCGGTTTTAATCCTTTGTAATATTCTATTAGTCAGAGAATTTATTCATTAGCCAATTTGGCAACAGTAATCCACATCAAACAAATTCTCTTCAAAATTAAAAATAATTACACCATTTTACTGTGTTAAATTTCAAATTCAATTTAGTGAAACTCGGCAACTTTATCGATTACAAGAGAAGTGAGAAAACAGAACCAAAAAACTTTCTAGATTCAGGTGTCTTTTTATATATAAAAAAATAGTGCTCAATACCTTTTACATTACGAAACTTTCTGTAAAAATTAAGAAATCTAATACGCAAAAGCATCACAAACTCTTCTAAATTAACTTCTAACAATGCCTGTTGTAAAATAATACGAACTAATTTATGACAACCCGGTAGAATCTGCTTAGGCTAAAGAAAAAATTTAAAACATCATAAATGTCATAAATTAGTTCGAATTATTTGAAAACAAGGATTAAAAGAAATTAATTTAGAGGTTTCTTGTTAATTTTGTAGTTTTCATAGATCTTGCAACCAATTATAATACCAAAACAACTTATTGAAACAAATACTACCCCATATAACTGTGTATTTTTGTAAAAATAACTTTAAGTTGATTTATATTGACGACAAATTAATAAAATTGTTGATAGAGAAATCACAACTGTCTAATCTTTAATTTGAGGCATTTTTTCAATTTTTAAATTGAGTGTACTGTTGGAAGCTATTTTTTTCCAAAAAGTAAGTAAACACCAATGAAAAAGATCGTAACAAGGAAGAAGAAAAATTAGATATAACACTAATAATAAAGTTGATGAAGAATATGAGAGAGAAAGTTTACTGTTCAAGAAAAAAGTAAAAAAAAATTCATGAAAAGCTAAGGGAAATAAAAAAAATCATAAAGATAGATAATAAAAGCATAAAAAAAGAATGTGCAAATAAAAAAGATTTGAGAAAGATAAGTGCCAAAGTAGAACGTATAGAACAAGAAAAACAAAAAAATTATGTTGTAGTAAGTATATAAACAAAAATAAAAAAATAGAACCAAGCAAGAAACCGAAGAAAGTAGAACAAATTTTAAAAAACAATTTGCACGTTGACTTACATACAAAAAAAACCGTAAAAGCAGGAAAAGACGTGTGCTTAGTTATGATAGTTAAAAAAAAGAGGATAACCAAGATAATAATAATAAGAGTTATGTAAAAAACTTAAAACTAAGAAAGAATGCAGCTGATGAAGCCAGAAAAAAAGTATAGTAAGATACTACTATAGTAATAAATTTTCCGAGCAACTCTATAGCCTACTGTAACTTTTTTGTTTTGTTTATTCCATTATTGTACAAAATATAACGCCTCTCCTTATTTTTTATATATAAATCACAATTTTTTTTAAAAAAACCAACCTAACAACACTAAAAATGGCAGAGTTATATATAGACCTCGGTGGGAATATGGGAACAAAAACAGTCGTCTAGCTAACTACTCGTACCCGCCACGCGATAAAACATTGAAACTTGAATTGGTCGATAGTAGGACCGAATTAGTACCGCTATCGACCAATTCAAGTTTCAATGTTTTATCGCGTGGCGGATACGAGTAGTTAGCTAGACGACTGTAAAGGGTTTTTGTTCCCATATTCCCACCGAGGTCTAGTTATATATTAAAAAGTAGGACCGAATTAGTACCGCTATCGACCAATTCAAGTTTCAATGTTTTATCGCGTGGCGGATACGAGTAGTTAGCTAGACGACTGTAAAGGGTTTTTGTTCCCATATTCCCACCGAGGTCTAGTTATATATTAAAAAGAAAACGCTAAATTTTCTGGTTTTTCCGAATTTTTTGAGTTACTAATGACTCTATTATGTTAGTTAAAAGTCAGCTTTATTCGCACTTTAATTTTCCACAAATTATGTTTTAATAGAGCATAAAGATTGCTTTATTAGCTTTAATTCTGTAGACAAAAACTAATAAAAAAGACAAATTTTTTTTACATTTTTTTAGAAATTAACAAACGATAGTTGCTAGTAGAAAACATAGCAGAATATAACTCCACATTATTTTTATTTTTTTAGTTTGTGTTATTGTCCATCTCTTATTATTTTTGAGTTGTTTTGTTGAGATCGTTGAGCATCAAAAATAAAAAAACTTTTTGGAAATTTTTTATAAACGGTTTATTTCGACTTCCTCATGGCTGATTGTTATAATAATTGTTTTAATATTATAATAAAAATTTTATAAAAAATTTTTTTATTTATAAAGCCCAACAATCTGAGCAAAACAGCCCAAAACTCTCCTTAATCTGATGACACAGTCGTTTTCCTGATGCTAATTTTGTCACAAAAAAATCCTTTATTAATTGTCCTACTTGTGAATTATCGTAAAAAAATAGTGGTTTATTGGTTGCCACAGCTAAAGGCGCCAAATTTAAAAATATACCATCGCTCCCAAAACAAAACGGATATATTGTGTATCTCAAAAACTATAAACAAATTTTGTATAAAGCTAGTTTGGGTATTTAACATCTTTTCAACAAAGACTATTACCAGGTAAATTAGCTGTAAACCTGTATATAATCTGATATACTTGAATAAAATAAATTCTCGGTAAAATTAGAAATAATTATATACAGAATTTTGCTGTGTTAAATTTTGAATTAAATTTCTTGTTGTCAGCTTCATCGATTTCCACGAGGAAAATACTAATACTCATCGCGCGATAAAAACTTTTCCAACAATAAGAGCGGGTCCTTTATCGAACTGTTGACACATTAAAAAGACGAAACGGACGCAAATTACGACTTTTCATCTCTTCAGCCAGAAGTTATTTCTTCCAAGCGGGTTTTAAACCTCAATTAAAACTTTATGATTAGATAAACTCCATCCAGCGTAAAGATGACTAAATAAACAACGTGTTCGTGCACCTATGTGTTACTTATGGAGCAATTTAAATAAATTTCAATATAAATCATCGTCCTAAACACCGGAAAAGGTGTAGAAACCGGATTAAAAAGGGTCATTGTTAGTTAAGATAAAATCTCAAAACAAAAAGTTTAATTTATTCGGGTTGTATATTGTCCTTAGTCTTTGTAGGGATTAAATTGCTAAAGGAAAGGTTTAACAGGACTGTTTATCTCGTCCAGAGTGATATTACTGAAATTAGTTTACAACAAAGTGCCTTCTTAAAAGAATTTTTTACAATTCAGAAATCTAACAAGGTCGCTGTATAAATAGAATTTAATAAGGATTTTGGCGTGACACGAGTTTAATTCCTTGTCCCGAAAATATGTTTACAAATATTTCCTGCTGACAGATTCTTGGTCTCTTCATTGAAATCGATCTGAATCATGTTTACATGGTTGGAAATCCTGTGGAATTAGCAGGCTCTAATTGGGGTTTATGGTGCGTTGTGGTTTGATGTTTTGCTGTCAGGACGAGTTAAGAATTCTGGACTGATTCTTAACGCGATTACACATGCTAATATCGAGAAATTCAGAACAGCAGCGCACGTTAATTCTTAACCAAACATAAACTGTGGAGACAATTTAAACGAAAATTGGGTTAGCCGAGAGGCGAAATTGTAAAACACGAGCAAGTTTATGTAATTAATTAAAGTGCGGAATTAAAACTCATCGACAAGGGGGCTTAGTGCCGAAGTGAGAGTCTAGTGTAGAACACAGGGATAAAAATAGGAAGATTAACTTGTGGCTTAGGTAATTGATGGAATCTTGTAAGGGATCATTTGATAAAAAGAAGACAATCCCTGCTTGATTACCTGGAGTGGAATTGAATGGGACAAAATAAACCTTTTTAATTGTGTCCAAGAGAACACAATCAAAGAAAAATTGCATCTAATTTTGGTTGGTTTTTTGATGGGGTTTGATAAATAGCCGTGATTTATATTAACACCGGTGATTTTTTACCCTGTCATTTCCAAAGAAATTTCATTTCAAAACTTAGCAGAATGAATAAATCCGCTGAATCTCCAAAATTCGTAAGTGCTCAATTAGGCTAATTATAATTACCACACCACTATTACTTTAATTGCAAACGCCATTCAAGCCCGAAGTTTGACATTCTTAACACGGCGACAGCCTGTTCAAACATTAACATTTCATTAAAATTATCGTTAGGCTTGTTTATTAACAATTAAGTAATTCCTTGACACGATCCGCTTCCAACTTTGTCAGAATCCTTTAAAAACTCGTCCTACCTGATTTTTCGTCTAATTAAAATACCAGCCATGTCTGTGACTGCCATTCATTCATAAAAAGTGTCATATTTTATCAATTTACAAGTATCAACGTGGTTTTATTACAGAAGCAGAGAAAACTCATATTTGGTATTCTGCAATCGTCGACATTCCATCAATTTCTAGGAAAAAATCAAACCGATGGATTCCCTCTACTGAATGCTAAAAAAATCTAACAAATCCTGAATTAGTTTGGGTAATTTAGCACCTGGGCTATCAACATTTTCCACTACATAAGCCCCAACAGATTAATTAGACTAAGCTCACTAAGCAGGATTCCCATAATGCGGCTATAAACACCCAAATTCAATTCCATGCCGAATAAAATTTCTCAAAAGTATCTTTCTCAAACGGAGGTCAAGTGCACACGATTCAAGTAAAACGAAAGCTTTGTAATCGGATAGCAAACCTTCATTTTATCGTATTGAGCCTTTTTACTGCTTTGCTTTTTCTCAAGAATAAAATAAAACTGGACCCTTGGTGATGCGACACAATTCTCGATTAGTCAATTTAGAAAATTGTTGCAACATACAAACATTAATTAAGGAAGCAGTCTTGTTTCTGTAATGCTTCGAACTAATTAATTGACGCCAAAGACTAAAAAATAATAAAATAATGAGAGTTTTAATGAGTGTATGTCAGAACAAGTTCAGCAACATCAGAGCTTGGAATTGTAACGAGAAATGTAAGAAAGAAAAACAACGATTCCAGGTAGGACATGTCAATTTAGACAGAAAAAAATCGACAAATTGCTTCTGTTTCATTTCAAGTATTATTTTAACACGTCTTCTATTTTCTTATTTTTCCCCATTTTTTTAAATGTAGGAACAATTTAACAGTTGTGTCTCAACTTATTACCCTCTTGATATTATTAAAATAAAAGTAATTAAAAAAATTTGTTATAAATTTCAAATCAATTAGCAACAGAATGTCTTATCTAAAGTTAAGAAGTAAATATCAAAAAATCAGTTTGGTTCTAGGAAAATGGTTCTAGGAGACTGCAATGCCAAGAGTGGAAGAGAAGATATATACCAGAGATACATAGAGAAAAAAAGTCTACACGAAAATACAAATAAAAATGAAAGACAAAAATAATAAGAAGCTACTAGAATAACAGACGAAAAGCGGAGAAACTAATTAACTAAACAAGCAATCAAAGAACAAATAATTAAAGGAAACAATAAAAAGAAAACAAAGATTGTATACTTCAAGAACAGAAGAAAGACACAGCAAGGAAAGAAAATAAGCAGAACAGCCAGAAAGATTATTAAAAACAAAGAACAAAATACAAACAAATTTACAGAAAAAAGAAACAAGAACACAACGCTAAAAAATAAAAAATACAGAAAAAAATTAAGAGATAAATTTTCCTTATCAAAAATTATATTTTGTTGGAATAAACATGGCCAGTTAGTGGAAAGCATAAAAGAAGTAACAGAAAGATACGCTAAATATTTTGAAGAAGTCTTAAACAAATCGTCGATAAAAAAAAACAGTTGAAGAAAAGAAGAACAGAAATAGGCAAAAAAAGAGGAGAAAATCTTTTAACTTATGATGAATCTAAAAATATTATAAAAAAACAGAAAACCAACAAGAACCCAGAAGAAGCCAACATACAAAGAGAAATGATAAAGTACGGAGAAGAAACAATGACGAAGATGCTATATGATTTAACTAAAAATATATGGATAAAAGAACAAATGCGCCAAGCATGGAGAACAGCAATATTATGTCTAATCCATAAAAAAGAAGACAAAACAAAATGTGAAAATTATAGAAAAATAAAGTTACTGAACACTGTATATAAGATAATGACAACAGTACTAAATAATAAATTAGAAGAGCATATAGAAAAAGTAGTAGAAGAGTTCTAGTGTGGTTTTAGAAGGAGAAGAATGTTTATTACAACAGATACAAGTAAAAAGTCGCCAACAAAAATTAAAAATATGCTGTTCATAGACTTCAAGATGGCCCACGACAGCATAAACAATAAGAAATTATACCACGTATTGAAAGACCTTCAAACACCCAAAAAATAGTGAGATTAGTAAAAATAAAATTGGAAAAAACTACAAAAGGAATTCGGTGTTGATGAAAAACTGTTAAGAAAGTTTGAAGTGTTTGATAATTTTAGACAAGAAGACCCGCTTTCTCCGATATTGTTTATAATCGCCCTATGCTTTGTCCATCAATGTTCGCAGACGACGTAACACTTATAACAAGGATCAAAAAAATTTATCAAGAGTAAAAAAAAAGACTAGTTATAAACGCGAAAAAAATAGAAAAAAAATGAATAAAGCAAAACTAAATTTATGATATAGAAACTGAAGTATTTAAAGAAGACATATCTAAATGTAAAGGTAAACAAAAAAAAAGAGATACAAATTCGACGAAATTAGAAGATTTGTCTACTATGTAGTAAACTGTAATAGAAAAGAAACTAACAAATACAGAAAAGATAAAAACAAGAATAGCAATTGGCTATGCATTACACCCTAAACTAAATTCAAAATCCGTAGCAAGCGCCACAAAACTTCATATCTACAAGACCATAATACGACCGGTGGTAACATACGCTTGCAAGGGATAGACACTAAGAAAACAAGAATAGTCCATGCAGCAAATATAAGAAAGAAGGGTTCTAAAGTTAATTTATTGAAGGAAAAAGTAGACTTGAGTTAAAAAAACAAACAAAGACTTAATAGCATTATACAAAAGCACAAATGGAATAAAAGTAGTTAAATTACAAAGAAGTAGGTAGGTAAGCTACGTAACAAAAATGAAAACAAATTGCCAAAAAAAAAATACTAGAAACAGGACTAAAACCCAACAGACAAAGAGGCAGACCAAAGACAGACTAGATAAAAGAAGTAGAAGACGACCTTCTAAAGTTACAAATAAGGCAATAGAAGAAGAGTGCTCTAAATAAGAAAAAATAAAGAAAGGTCGTTCACCAAGCCAGCAGCCTACAAGGCTTGCAGTGCTTCTTTATATAATTAAAAAAAAAGGTAACGACAAGATTAAATGAAAAAAACATTTAAACAAAAACAAAAGTAAAAGAATATACCTTTACCTACAAAAAAAATTCGAAAAAAGCAAGAAAACTTTTTTGTTTCATAAAAAAATAGAAAAGAAAGAAAGAAATTAAACAAGAACTCATCGAAATAAAACATAAAGCTGAAGACGTTCCAAAAAGATGCAAAACTGTGACACCTGAGATCACGAAAGAAGGGAGAGACTGGACTTGAAAAATAAGAGAAATTTTACGAAAAATTTCTTGAATATTTTATAGACCAGACTATAGATGCCTATGTTGGACAATTAGAAAAAATCTTACTCAGTTAAAAAATCAATTTCACTATATAATCCAAAAATTAAAAAATATAAGTAAATATTTAATTTGTCTCCTCGCTTTTATATCTAGATCGCCTCATTTTCAAAATAATAATTTGTGTAGGTAATTATCAAAAAGAGCCTCGGAGTCAATAAAGTTTGTGTTTCGATCTACTCACGCACTTGCCTTTGGCGAGTAATTGAAGGGGGAAGATGGAAACTATTAGTTCCGAAATCTCGGATGATTGGTGGTAGAGTCGCTTGTACAAGCCCCCCGAGAACACTAAGCGAGAAACTGGTGCAATTACACAATGACATGTATATTGGTTAGATTGTAAGGTCTTTAGACATTCGGTGTTGTACTCCCCTCAAGGAGTTGTTTATTATCCAAAAAAACAAGTTACATCAACATAATTCTTGCTTGTTTCCGCAAATGCATTCGATTCCTGCACCAGATGTAAATTCCATTTCCTCGACTGCCAATACATGCGATGGTGTTGACTCGAGATAAATGATGCATGTTGTGTTGCCTTTGCTTATTTGAAAAGGTGCCGTCGAATCTCAGACTGCTATTATCGAAACGCCGAATTTATTACAAGACGTCTAACAGCTTTTTTAAATAAATTTCAGAGAAGATTTTTTTGATTGCACCGAGAACCGTATCTAAAAAAGAAAATTAACTCGCACCAAAATTGGCCCTTGAAGCCTTTGAGAATGGCGAAAGTTTCGACAAGAATGTTACTGTTTTTAATTCGGTCTCGTTTAAAGTTTTAGCAACCGCAGCGAGTTACGTTATGACTTTATACATCATGAAATAAACTTGACTGTAATGTTATCTTTCTGGCATAGTTTTATCTGGGCAATATTCTACAAAGGAAGCTCAGTAAAAAGTTTTTACGCTTCTACAAATCACAACTTTTAATTGATAAATGATCACAGACTTGAAATCTGTCATCCATTAATAACACTCTTGGATGTTTACCACTGCAATAAAAGGATTAATTAAGAAGGATATTATAGCTTCTCGAGCGTAAAAAGGATCATTTTAGGTCAAGCAAGAAAATTTTTACTTAAGTAAAAAATTTATGACGTAAAGAATGTCAAGCTAACGCTATAATTCTTTTTAAAAATGCTTCTTAAGAAAAATTTTGTGGGTTGTTTCATTTTTCTTCGATAACTTCCAAATGGTTTGACATTGTCCAAGATATGTGGCGACTTTGATCGAAACGCGGGTATGGAAAAAAGTAATGGAAAGGATGAGATAGTGTACAAAGAAAAATGCTTCGAAAAATATTTATTCTGTCCTTCCGAAACAGCTTTAACATTAAATTATAAACGATACAATAATGATTACAACGAAAGTTCCTTATTTGATTGTGTCTGAAACAAGAGAATTAATAAATAATTAAACTCCTCGATCCTCGACAAGAATTTCATTTAAAATTGTTGAAATTTTCGTCAAAAGTTAATCATTGATTTGTCAGAAATAATTCAGGAGTTTGGGGTTGGTTGTTGATCTTAAAGTGTGTAAATTGCCGACACATTGAAGCCGTGGGAATAACTTTGAGGGCAATAAAAAAGAATTTCTGCTATAAGGCAAAGTCGACAATGCCCTCGTGCGTCGTAAAGAAACGAGAGGCTTTTAATGTTTTCTTATATTCATGTACAGTGAGAAATAACCTCGGGCAATGTCAAGTACTGTCGTAAAAGACTTCTCAAGTGCGTTTAACTATTCCAACTAAAGCGTCGTTCGACACTTCAAATAAAATCCTTTCTAAAACACACCGAAAACTTTTAAAGGACTAATAAACTTTTAGGAGTTGTAATTAAAAAACTGTTTTATTATTTCTCCGTATCAAATAAATAAAGCATTGTTGCCTTTATTTGGCATAAAACTCTAATCAATCAATGGTTCTCGATCAGTTTTGTACTGCTTTTAGTCAGTTTTTGAAGCTTTGATTTACGTATAATTATTAATATAACATGGGGATAATAATTTTCACCATTAAACCGTCAAAATTTTCGCCAAAAATGAATAAAACAGGGAATTTTATTAAAATAAAAGAGGATTTATTTCAATCACGATTACTACTGACAGACATAATTTACGACGTACGTTTATGTAAATCAAGAGATAATTGCATATAAATGAAGCTGCCCTGTTATGAATATAAAGTCCCTTTTATAAATATAAAATAAACCATATATCAAGTAAAATTAAAGCCACAACACCTCATTTTTTCGAGCTACCAGACAGACAATGAATCAGCTATAAATTACCACGAAATAATGCAAATTAATCTATTCAAGTCATTGCAGCCGAAGGTTACAAAGGGCTTTTGGAGGACTGATAAATTGGTAGAAATTCCTTTCCCGTCAAAAAATACAAACAACCCGAATTAGGGACATTGAGTATCTAGTCGATTTCGTAAAAACTCCCATTTTCAACTGTGTCATCAAAATTTAAATTTACATCGTAAAAATTTCGGCCACTGCACCACTGAGTGAGATTTATGACCAGGAGAACAGGCCCAGCGGGACATTTTTACATTTTTTACCCTGTAAATAAATTAATAAGCTGATACAAGCACGAATCAGAATATGCAAATTCCCTAAAAAATTCATTTATTATTTAATGAATTTCTTTGATGGCTTGTAGATATTCTAAGCACTTCCAGTGACCTAACTTTATTAACAAACTTTCTCATTAAGACTTGTAACTGAATCAGCGCTGGACTTTGGTCAAACCATAATTGCTTCTTGGAGCTTCAAGAGCAGCTTGTGTCCACTTCAGTAATTTCACTATTTCATTTCAAAATCAGCTCGAATTGTTTCAACAGGTCAGCACTTAATTGTCCTAAAAATTCTATTGCATGTTTCATTTAGTCGCTGTTAAACAAATAAAACGTCTGGGAGTAACTAGCTTCAAGCAAACCGAGCTTAAATGAAATGTCACGAAAGCTTTTTCATAATTTATGCTTCTTAGTTTTGTTCTAAATTCATTTACCTCCCTGAAAAAACTCTATTCATGTCACTATCAAATTTTTAATAGCAGCTGGATAATTACGTCTTTCACCGTCACAAATAAATAAACCTCAGTAAATGAATATGAAATTGACTTTTTGTAATAAAGCTCTAATTAAGTTTTTAATGACACGACTGTAGCCGCTATCAGCCTCTTTGAGAATTAATTGCCTTAATTACATGGGAAGCTGTAAGTTCGGAATAATTGTGTAGTAAAAAAAGTTGATTAAATTTATTTTGAAATTTCTCTCGATATTCGTGAGACACGTGTCGTATCAAGATATTCCGCATTTGTTGCACATTTCATAACCTAATTTCCTTCCCCTTTGAAATTCGGGCGATCAGTTGGCAACATCAAAGAGTCGAAGTCGCGGAGCACGTCCGTCCGGAATTTTAAATGAGGGATCTTTAATCCGGGAGTCGTGTTTAATTCAGTAGTCACGCAAACCGGTGAGGAATCACAGGTGAATGGACCATTCTGTGGCCAGGTAGAAACCAATGGGGCCACGCGACTCACCTTTTTGCACCGCAAAACACCGACATTTTATGCACGCAACGCTCCAGCCGCAAATAAATCGTAATTGTGGGTTTATGCGCGAGTTTAATTGTCGCAGTGATGCGATCTTGAGTTCTTCGATGATATCGGGGTATTTCCGCGGAGTTTTAACATTGATGGACAGATTACGCTACACGTAACTGCGATGCATTATTTATAAACGTCGTTACACCTTCACGGTACTAGATTTTGTTATATTTTCCGAAACGAAGCAGGAAAATCCACGATAATCATTAAATGGAATTGGGGCAGACATTAACAAGGGTAATGATCGAAAATCGATAGGGTGTGGGGGCATATCAACAATCGGAACTTCAGGTAGTTCACCCACGGTTACATGGAATATCAATCATCCGAAAAATTTACCCCTTCTTATTTTTTTACAACGAAGAAAAAGCTGTTATAAAATAACCCCCAAGGGAGAGTCGCGATCGGGCAGGAAAACTAATACACTAAATTGAGAGATAAAAATTAATTAATTAATAGACCATTAAAGCGATGATTTTCATTTGATTTTTTGCACTGGATTTATGTAAAGCCGATGTTGTCGAATTGAAATTGTTAAAGCTTTCAGTTTTTTAAATTTTGTTCGAATTTACAACTATAAATTAAGGAAAGTCTTCTAAAAAAATAATTTCTATTATAAGTAATTAAAGAACAGATTAAAGAAAAGTATAAAAAGAAAACAAACAAAAATAGTACGATGAAGATAGTAGACTTCAAGAACAGAAGAAAGACACAGCAAGAAAAAGAATGCTAGAAAAAAATAAGCAAAACAGCCAAAAAGAGCATAAAAAACAAAAATCAAAAAAAAAATGCAGAAAGAGGAACGACAAAAGTAGAAGTTTTAAACAAAAATTACAAAAATAAAGAGATAAGAATCTTCTATCAAAGATGTAAGAGAATTAAACAAGGATTTCAGCCTAAAGTCATATTTTGTCGAAATAAACATGGTCAATTGATGGAAAGTAAAGAAGAAGTAACAGAGAGATAAAGTGAATATTTTGAAGAAGACTTAAACAAATCGTCGACCAAAAAAAAACATTTTAGGAAGAAGAGAACAACAGAAATAAACAAGAAAAAAGAGGAGAAAATCTTCCCACATATGATAAAATTAAAAATATTATAAAAAAACAACAAGAACTTAGAAAAAAACAACTTACAAGATGAAATGATAAAAATGATTGAAAATATAGAGACAAAAGAACAATTGCTGCAAGCGTAGAGAACAGCAATATTATGTTCAATCACAAATTAAAACATATAATACTCTAATAAAAACCGTTCTACAGATATTAACTCTAAAATAAATTTAAAAAATTCTAATTTTAATCTTTTTATGTGAACCACGTTTACGAATAGATTCATACTACTTGTAGATTCAACAAAAGACACTAGATACACCTATAAATACATTTAAAAAAATAAAATCGCCTTCCCAATGATATAAAATTTGTCCTTAAATGCAAAAATGATTTTCTAACCTACCAAAAATTAAATTTTTTGGCCTCAAATGCGGCCGAAAAATAAACGTTTTAACAACGGCCAGAAATGAGCAATTGCTGCTGCGTCAAAAAGCCTACAAATACTAGTAAAAATTCAATTTTTTGTTAAAGCAACTTCAAAATCTTGTCTGTACGACGGCCAGAAAGAGTTTCTTGGCTGCGTCTGTTTTTTTAAAAAAGTTCCAGATACTGGTTTATTTTCGCAAATTAAATACATATTTTTTTATCAGCAACATTTATAATAAATTAGACAACACAAAAAAATTTTTTTTGTAACTAACATAAAAATTTAAAGATATATCTAAGACCTAACATTTTACACCGAATAATACATCCAAAGTCTAAAGACTTGCAGTGGTAGGATAAATTTCTAAGATAAGCTAACAAGACCTTCTCTTATTTTTTTTTAAATCTGTTATCAATACACCAAATTTTACATCGCTCATAAATTTGTTTGTGGTTTTTGTTCTTGATTTTTCTGTTAATAATTTGTTATAAAATAATTGTATTTTTTGTTGCTTTTTAGATGTCAGAAAAATTGCTTTCCTAGTTTGTAAAAAAACAACTCCCACCTTTAGGTATTTGCAACTCAAGCAGAAGAAAAAATTATAATCCTGTTGATCTTTATTTCCGAATACGTATTAAAAGATTTTGACTCTTTCTTGTTAAAAAATTGCGTTGTGGCTACTAGAAGTTGCCAAAGTCAAATTTGAAAAAAACCTAAAAATTATTAGTTTTAGTATTGCCAGTAGCTCTATCCAAATTTAATTTTAAAAAAATTTACTTTTGGTTAGGTGTAAACCAGGTGTTGTATCCTTGATTTAAATTTTTTTTGCGATTTTGTTTACTCGGTTTGTCCCAAAATTTAAAAGCATATGTTTGTTTAAACCCGTAATCGGGTAACCGGAGTAAATCGGCACTCCGCTACAAAATAGATTGAAAGTTTCCGGCGGCGTAACAATATTTTTACTTCTTTTTCATCCGCCCGGATGCTGCAGATATTACATTTGAGCGTCTTTGTTTCATCGCCAATATTTGTTCCCGTCTTTACACTCTCTCATCAAAAACTGTCGCCGTTTAAATAAACAAGAATTTCAGCGAGTTAATATTTTTTTTCCAAAGGTTAATTTCATGGATGAGGGTCCGAAAGTTTTATCTGCTGCACTTGCTTTATTACAACGAATATTTGTGTAGAACGGAACTTGGTTGATATAAATCTTGGAAACAAAGCGACGAATGCAGGCCACTGATACAGGCCAAAAAATAATCGCCTTCAAAGGCGTAATAAATTCAGATTTATCTCAGATTAATTTGTATTTGCGTGGTCATTGTTTTCACAGATTTATACTTAGGGAATGATAAAGGGTAGGTGAAGACAACGACCTTTTGTAATCCAAAAGACAATGTAACCGATGCTTATACGGCCGATAGTGGATGTCGACGAGCTTTGTTTCAGCTTGAATGTGTGTCTATTGAGTAAATAAACTGATATTGTGTTACAGAAAGTGGGACACAAACTATTTTTTTCATCTTACACAATTGTAAAAATTTGTTTTTGAAGCCGAAATTGGTATTAGAAATTTTGACTGAAGATCTTCAACTAGCTCTAGAAGTTCAGGTTGAAATAATTAAAAAGAAGGATGTATGTTATTTAGAAAATCACTCTTTGTCGAATTCACGTAATAACAGGAATAGAATTATGGCTAAAAACGCAATAAATAGCGTGTAGAATCCGGTAAAGTCAGCAAAAATTTGCATAACGGCAAACATTCCTGCGAATAACTCGACCAGTCTGAGCTTTAAAGCCCGATCGAATAAACAGCGAGAATTTATCGATTAATAGACAATGCAGCTGCATTTGTAAACCGAAAATTTTGCTTTAAAACATTATGTTAATTTCGGCATTGCGGTAGAGAAATTGTGAAGGACTTACGATTTATATCGAGGGTAACTGAACTAGAAATGGGGGCCACTAGATTGTTGTTGGATGCTTGGCAAGTAAATACGGTGTGAAGATGCTTCCTTTCAAGCTTTTCCAGGTGGAGGATATTTCTGACTCGACGATCCTTTAAGTACTCGAAAGAGTCGTCGAGGAGAGCATTCTCTTGCCACCATGTCACTTTCGGGGGAGGACGACCTGGGTTCAACAAAATACGTTAGATCGATAATTCACACATCGTGGAAAACTTTATGCAAATTTATGCTAAATTATTACAACTTTAGCTGGTATGAAAATTGTTTTAAACGTTTCCAACTCAAAAATTATGTTACAAGAGAGACTGGTGATGGTTAGTTCACGTTTAACTAAATTAACTCGACGTAATAAGTGTAGAGCACTTCATTTAAATCTCTATGAGAGAACTGAACAGAACTGACCATTACCATACAATTTCGAATAAAACAAATTTACGCAAATTTTAGCTCAAAATAAATTGAAACAGTCTTTATTACAAAATTTATTCCACAATAAAAATTTCGTGACGTTTTGTTTACCTGCACACATTAAATGTAATTTATTAGTATATTACAAACAACAGTAATGAAATAAAAATACAATACGCTTTAATAGTAAATCGTGTTTACTAAAATAGTAATTACAGTCTGCAAAGTGTTCCCTACGTAAACGGAAGTCTTTTGAACACTGACTAATAAGTCAAAAAATCGGAAAAATTTAAATTTGGAGGATAAAAATACCTTCTTTTAGTCTTTTTAACTCTATTTTTAGTTTCATTGCGTTATAATATTTTTAAAATTAAAATTTTAGAAAAACGATTACAAAATCTATTATTTATCTCTGTTGATAGAGACAAATCGGCATTGGTCTACTATAAGCCGTTTCAGTAGTACCACTTTTAGACCATTTTAGACCATTTTTGGAAATCAAATTTTGTTCAAAGTTCTTTCCCTGCAGTAGTCTATCTAATTCCAACAGGTACCCTTTACAACAAATTTGGGTCTCACGAATTGTTTTCAAAATACTAGAGATTAGCGTTAGGTAATTAATGAGTTTATAAAAAACCTATTTTTGGTTTTACCATTTTATTACTTTTTACATTATAAAAATTAACTTTTTTAAGCCTACTAACTCCTTAAAACAAATAATTTTCAACAAGCAGAATTCAAAACGTCCCCGCTTAACAAATTTCTACAAAAATTTAAAAATGCTTAATACAAAAATAAAACTCAAACTTCTATAAAAATATTCCTGAATTTGTCCAAGTATAGACGAAGTAAAAGAGCTTAGAACCTTCACTGTGACGTCACAAACGTGGCTAAAGTAATAAAACATAAAAATGAATTTTTTCTCTTAAAGAAATAAAAAAACAAATAAAAAAATATTACTGTACTAAATCTTCTCAATTTTTAATATTTGTATTAAAAAAAATAAACAAAAAATTACTGAAACATGTAAAAATTTACTGAAAGTTCAAAAATTTGTGCAGTGCTAGTTTTACTTTAAAACGCTGCGAAACAGTAAAAAATACAACACAATGTTAAAAAACAAAGTTGTAAATCAATACTATTTGTATAATAAAGTCCGGGAAACAATATATTTATTATCTCTAATAGTTTAAGCCCTGGAGACGTCCAAATATAAGAAAAAAAAAGTTACACACTATTTACCATATTCCGATATAAAGATTTGTTTAATATTCAACTCTCTCTCATCTGCCGCACAAGTTTTAACTTCCAATACATTTTTTTAAATATTTTCCAGTAACTTTCTTATTTTTTTTAACACAAATACTAAGAATTAAATCTTCTACATGACTGTATTTTTTAATTCATTTTGATAATTCTTAACAAAAAATTTTAGTTCTTGCTTTATTAATTCAGTTTCCTCTGTTATATATCAAAGATTATATTCTTTAACTCGTTACACTTGGTGTTGTATAATTGTGAGAGCCGCTGATTATTGAGTTATCTTTTAATTTATATTTGTTGTTCTTGTTAACAATATTTTTTTATTTTTTTTTGTTATATTGTCATTTAGTTACGTTTTCTGTTTGACAATCCTCAAGAATTGAATTCTCTACGAAACAGTATTTTTTAAATTTATTTTGACTCTTTTGAGCTAATTTCAAGTTGAGATAATACAGATAGTTATCTTCGTTTCCATAAAAAATTAATAAAATTCGCTGTTGTAATTGGCTGTTGCTACAAAAAGTATTAAAATTTGCGATATTACCGGTAGTATTTCAACTTAAAATGAGCCCATTTGACTAGCTAAATTTGATGTTATCTAATTGTAAGAGCTATTGATTATTGACTTACCTATCAATTTATGGTTGTTGTTTATGTTGGTAATATTTTCTTTATTTTTTTTTGTTATATTGTCACTTATATTGACGTCATAGTGAAAGTCATAAGCTACATTTAAGCTCGTACTATCGCAGACTTCAGAAAATATCGAAGAACCAATTTACAAGAGTTCTTTCTGATTAATTTTTTTAATAAAATGCCCATATTAAATTTTCTTATAAAAATTTAGATCAGTGCTAATTCATTTTTATTTTTTATAAAAAAAATTGTTTCAACATTTTAGAATAGTTCAGAATTAAAGTGCACATGCGCATCAGCGCTTTAGGAGTCCAATATCTCTATTACGCATGCTCAGTTCAGTTCCAAATCGCTATGAGCTGGATCTTAGAGTGTTACTAGAACAAACCTATTAAAAATTGTATGGTTCTTTGAACCGGATGAAGAATATAAGAAGTAGAAAATAGGCAAAAGACGCATAAACCATATTTCAAATTTGTTTTATGCTATGCCATTAGTTACTTTTTTAAGAAAGAAAACAAAAAAAGAAAATTTTTCTTTTTAAAATGTTTCGTAAAATTTTAGAGCCAAAAGTAACAGTTTTTGTCTATTTTATTACATAATTATATAAGTATTACAAAAGCATTGTTGAAATTAGTGTTTTTGCTGACGTTCATTATCTCATAAGTATCAGAGGTTATGGAACAGTGAGCATCTCCCTCTCTCTTTTGCTAAAAATTCGACGCTTCAAATTTTTTATAAATTGTTAAAGACCAAATTATATTACGAATTTTATGAACCTTCGAGCCGGACACAGACACAACGTTCATAAACTTTACCCTGCTTTAAAATCGAAAAGGTCTTTGTTGCCCAGTTTTCATTTTTGTTTTCTATTTATACTTCTATCTTTTTGGTCAATAATAAATCAAAAACGAGATTAAAAAATTTAAAACTTCTTGTGGGCAACATGTAAGATGTCTCACCTTTTTGAACCAGTTGTAGAATGTTAATAATATTTTGAAGTTAGGTCTTTAGAAAACAAATAACACTATAGTTTTAATAAATCATTTCTTAAAAAAAAATATCTTCTCTCAGTCGTATTTAGACTTGGGAAACATATCTTGGGCAGAAAATGTGAACCTACTGAATTGATCTTAATCCAGTTATTACCGATCTTTTGCTTTGTCAATTTTAAATCAGTTTAATCATTTACATAGTCACTTTACAAATAGAATCTTTTAGAATATTATTTCTAATTATGCTTTTTGATAGTCTATGCCTTAGAAATTGCTATTTATTTATGGAACATGTCTATTCCTTTATATAAAATTTATTTGCGCCCAAATAAAACAAAAGATCAATATCTTGTTTCATTTTTTTATCATGCACAAGAAAATCTTTTTCAAAGCATCAAGTAACATAGAAAGAGCCCTTTGTGCTCGAATTTCTCAATTACGTGTAAAACAGAAGCCGCCTTTGGTAGATTAAAGACCATCGGTTTTAGAGCAGTTTTGCGGTGAGACTGTAAGCAGATTATTAAATTAACTCACCTCCAGTGGCAACACATGTAATATTGACTGAGGACCCCTCATTATATGGTCCTAGAATGTAGTTAGAGATATGAACACCCGTCTCGTCGAGGACACTTAGTTGATCAGGTGGAACTGAAACAAAGATTAGAATCTTAATTAAAAACTAATCCTCGTCTCAAGAATCTTTTTTAAGAGTAATTGAGAACCAACCAAGGCAATTATGGCAATTTGTTTGAATTAAATAATTACAGTAAAAAGTTGCATGAAATTGTAATAAACTTCCTTGACCAGACTGATTTATAGACGCAAATTAGATCTCGCAGAGAGAGAAGCAACAAAACAATGCGATGAAAAGTAATTTTAAATTTTAATTTAAATGCAATTATTATTTATCACCAAGGATAAAAGACATTTTTTGATTAAAATAATACGCCTTTATTAAGTAATTATGGTGGATGCGCCGGGCTATTTACTTCTTCGATACTTGGCAAGTTTATAAAGTTTTTAATTAAGTCATAACTTCTTATGTACATTATAAATTAGAGTTTGGAAGTTTTCATAATAATAAATAAAGATAGAAGAGTAGTTGTTGATCGAACTGGAGAAATATTTCTTGTTGTGATTTCTCTGATCGCTCAAATTCCATCTACTGTCATTATTCATTTACTCAGCACCCTACTTTCTCGTTTACATACCAGCGAACCTGCTGGAATTTATGGACGACAATTAAACCCAGCGCAAATATTCGTCGTGGTCGTTCGGACGTAATAGATGCAAGAAGTGAGAATTCGCTTTGTCCGCTCGTTAACTAACTAATTTCGACCGGTAAATTCGGGTTTCCGGTAGAGATTACATCTGTTTCTGACCCGGGCACTTAATCTTTGAAAATGGCTGTGTCTTATGACAACCAGTGAATTATTATGAAACGAACGAAGAAGAAATCGTGCCAAAGATAAGACGAGACAGTAATGGTATTGAATTCTTATCTGATGCAATTTTTTCCGCTATGATGGAGTATCTCGTTATGCAAAGGGAATTTGAATTAGTAAAGCCCCGGGAATTCTAGGATGTCTAGTTAGCGTTATGAGGGTGATAAGACGCAGACAGGGGAACCGTTTCATTATTGTCGACGTTTTTTCATACGTGGAAAAGTGGGCCATTATTCACCCGCATTGTCTAATCTTGACGTATGCTAGATAGCTGGACGATTCAACAGTGCACAACAAGAGCAAATACTGTCGTAATTACATCAAAAATATAAAAAAATATAACGGGTGGAATTATGGTAGATGCTTCGGGTCAATGAATTTTTCCCTATTCTCTTACAACTTTTTCTCATATAAAGTAACAATTTAAACACGTCAACATAACAAATTAAAAAGAGGACATCGAAAAAAAACTTTAGTTGATTGATTAAAAAGTAAATAAAATAAAATAAGTTAGAAACTATAAATATTTGTGGACTAATTTCAAGTTGAGATACTACCGGTATTATAGCAAATTTTAATTTTTTTTTATAGCAACAACCAATCACAAACCCAATTTTTTAATTTTCTATGGAAACGAAGATACTACCCCCTGTTGCAATTAATTAAAAAATTAACAAGTTGTTTTTAACTCCCAAAATTATTGAAACTTCGCCTTCGTTTTTACGTGTAAGTAAAGTGCTACGTGTGACTTTTAAAATTAGTAAAATTTTGTTTTTGTTTTAAAGTTATAAGAATAACGTCGGCTTTGTCTTAAATAATTTAAAAATAATAGGTTCTTAATTTTTTTTTTGTTACTGAATTTCAAAATTTGTAAAATGTCGTCTTTATTTCTTCTGTATTTATTTTTCGTTTAAATTTTGAAGAGAAATGTTTCTTTTCCCGAAAAAAATATCTTTGACTCGCTAAACTTGGTGTTATATAATTGTGAAAGCCGTTGATTATTGAGTTATCTATTAATTTATATTTGTTGTTCTTGTTAGCAATATTTTTTTATTTATTTTTTGTTATATTGTCATTTAGTTACGTTTCCTGTTTGACAATGCTCAAGAATTGAATCCTCTACGTAACAGTATTTTTTAAATTTATTTTGACTCTGTTATATATTCTTTTGAGATAATTATATATAATTATTTTTAATTTTTAACATTATAAAAGTAATGTGTTTACCTTTGGCTTCTTTTAAAATCACCCACCCTGCTTATTATTTTTTTTAAATCACTCTTTTACTGTTATTTATAATATTTTTTAATTTATGAACAATTTTTTTTAAAAACTGTTCAGTGATGTGCAATTATTATGGTCAAATGCAAAAGGAAAAAAATATTGCTAATAGTAATTTGTTAAAATCAATAGAGTTCTCCTTTCCCTCTACCTACTGAAATTTTCTTTTTTCCTTTAATACTATGCCTCTTTTAACTCTTTCTGATTTTTGCAGTTAATTCAGTTGTATATTATATTCCACTGTTGCTCTGATTTTTTATATTGTTTCTAATTTTTATTTTTTATTCTTTTATTCTTCTTTCATTTGTACTAAATTATCATGCCATTTTTTTCTGTATATTTTTTGCTAATTTGATATATATTTTATATTTTAAATATCTCTATTTTTCTCTCTGTCAATTCTTTTAGTTTTTATGACTTTCGAACGTTATACTTCATCTCAACTGCTTATTTTCTTTTTTTTTTTTGATGTTCTGTTACCTTCTCAGTGCAGACCCCAATTTTTGAAGGAGAAAAAATACTGCAACTTATAATTTTTGATAACAGAGACGTACATATCTATTCTATCTTAATAAAAAAAATAAACGATTTTTTATAGCATCTCTAAGTCTAATTGAGTCATATTTAAAAATTAAACTATAAGCATTGTTTATAAATTTTATTAGATCCAATGGGCTAATTTCAAGTAGAGATAATACCGGTAGTAACACAACTGCCATTTTAGTCTTATTTTAGAAACCCAACATAGTTTTAGAAGCGCAAGACAATATTTTACTATTCTAGAAATCAGAAGCAATAAGTATTTGCTACCAGTTTTTAAATAAAAGCAATTTTTTCAAAAAAAATCCCCCAAAAACAATTTTGAAAAACACAAGCAGCATTTTACTAATTTGTAAAGGCTCAAACGATATTTCAACAATTTTGGAAGCCGTAATTGACGTTTTTCTCAAGTTTTTAATTGTTAATAACATTTTTAAGTTAATTAATAACTGTAAAGTGTATTTTTTTTAAATTCTAGTAGCGAAAAACAAAGTTTTTGTAATTTTCAAAAACACAAGTATTATTTTATTAAGATGTTAATACGGAGGCAACATATTATCAATTTTTAAACTGATAAGTACAAAAGCGATGCTTTTTCTAATTGTGGAAGAAGGAAACAACATTTTACTATTTTTAAAAGACAGAAGACGCCACTTTCTATTAAATTTTAAACTAATATAAATAAGGTCAATTTTTTTTAACTTCAGTAATCGGAGATAATTTTAGAAGCCTAAAACCATTTTTACTCATTTTAGAAACAAAAAACAACAAGAATTTTTTTTACTAATTGAAGAAATCGAAGACAACATATCCAACTAGTATTAAAATATTAACACAAAATTTTACTAGTTTTAAAAACTTAAGGATTTTAACAATTTTGGTAGTTCAAGACCATATTCCTTATTATAAATTTTCTTCCTACTTTTAAATTAATAAATACAAAGACGACATTTCTTCGAACCGTGGAAGTCAGAAGCAACATTTTTCGAATTTTGACATCCGAAAACATAATTTTACTAGTTTTAAAAATGTGGTAAAAAAGCTGCGGTTTTCTTGTAATAAATAATTCTAAGAAACTCCATTTTATTAATTTTGAAATCAGAAAAAAAGATTTCATAATTCTGGAGTTGCAGGCCTCATTTATTTTAATTTTTTAATAAAGTAATAAAAGGATAATTATTATAGAAAAAATTGATCCACAAAAATCACCCGAAATACTGTAAAAAGTTTTGACTGATAACATTTCTATCCCCGATAAAAAAGTAAAAAAATTTTTTGCTGTAGGTACTTCTTGAGTTAGAAATAAAATATTATGTTCATTTAATATTCTATCTAAAAATTAAATGTGTAGCAAAGTTTTATTACAGTTTTTTGTTATTAAATTAAAAAGGTATCTTGTTAAAACTGCAATATTAAATTTTTAATAATTTAAATAAGAGTAGTTATCTTTATTATGCTTGATTATGTTTGTTAATTTTAATAGCGTAACAATAAAAAATAAATGAATGCAATTTTGATTTAAATTTTTTATTGGTACATTCAACAAAACGCAGCTAAATTAATATTAATTAAATGTATTTCTGTATTCCAGTTTTAATTAAAATTACCGGAATACTTTAAATGAATAATATGTAATTAAGAATTAATTATTTAGAATGTCGTGTTTACAGATAATCTGTTAGATTTGAGTAAATATGAATGTTATCATTTGTGTTTTTTGGCAAAGACATGGCAATTCCGCTTTTAACGTTTTTGTTTCTCCATATTTACATACAGTAATGAAACTGTTTGAGAAATGATCCATTTCGTGTATCTGTGACAATGTCCACATAGCAAATCAATTCCAGAATTTTCAATCAAAGAGTACGTCGCGCCGTATTAAATCCTATCCAACGGTGTTTAACTAATTCCAGGTCACATTCAGACGAAATTAAAAACTGCAGTCAAGAGTCAAAAGGCCAAGCTTTAATCACGTGCGGGCGAGCTTTCACCCAAACTAAACCAATTTAAATTTATATCTCGAATATGTATATATTTTTCCGTTTGACAGTGCTCATTCCAGCCAATTAATTTGGTAATGGTATCCTGCGGGATTTTTTCGGATAAACTCCGCGAGATCTCGTACTTTTTTATGTTTCTGTAGCAATTATTCCCGACTGCCTTAGATGCGACAAATAGATGGATCGAGATGAGAAATGGGACGGAAACTAAGCGAGTTTCAGCGATTCTCGTAAATCAGAATTAATGCCAAGATAAATTTCAGACGGCACTTTGAATCATTTATGCCGAAGCGTACCTTGACTAGCCTCGAAAAATTAACACACAAAATTGGTTTGTTTTACTACCAAAAAACTGAAATGTAATGGGAAATAATGACTTTGACACTGCCAACATTAGCTCATTAGAGGAAAAAGCAAACAAAAATTGTACATATGACCGCTGATGCCGCAATGCAGATAATTTACTCAACTAAATATTAATGATACATATTGTAGCGGCTAGATCAACATTTCTGTGAAACTTTATTGAAATTTATTTATTTTAAAAAGTTTAAAATGTGTTGTAGGTAAAAAGCTAGGGGTGGATTAAAGTTTTGAAGACTAAATCTTTAAAGATTTATTATATTACACAACTTGAGGCTTTTCGTTTTTTTAAATCTTCAATCAATGTTTCTGCTTTCATTTTATCATTTGAATCTCTTCTTTTTATGACATTCAAAAAAATTCTTTAAGTGAATTTCCTCATCTACAGCACAGTAGAATCCGAGCTAACTGTCATAGCAATTAGTTTTCTTAAAAAACATAGTTTTAATATAAGCTTGCAAACAGTTTTTTTCCATTTTTTAGAGATCTTCATTCATTGCTTATTTCCAAGAAAATAATAAGTAAAAAATCAGAAATTTTTCGAGTCCAGTTGCTCTAGATTTATCATTATTTGAAGCAAATTCCAAATTTACTTTTTTGATTTCTTGAGGTATGTCTTCATAAACTTCTTTACTATTTTCTTCTTGATGACAACTATTATCTTTTTCGCAGAAAGATAGATCTTTCTCTATCGTCCTTGTTTACTAGAAAATATTTTATCAGTGTTTTCGTTATCTATCATTTCTATGGTATAATTTCTTCGTTTTCGATATCTACTTTAACTTTTTAGCTGTCACTCATGCAGTTTTTGGTGTTTCCCATTTTTCGCTTTTTCAGCCGCTACTTGAAAAAGATTTAACATTTCGCTCGATAATTACTGTTTTTATTTCAAGAAGACATACTCAAGAAACTTTTAATGATAGATCCTAACTCAAGAAAGTTCCTTGAATCCCTCTAGAATCAAGGCTCTATTTTCACAAATTTTTATTTATAGTATTCAATTCTTTACCAAAAATTGTGAAATGTTTCAGATCTAATTTTCCACCCTTCTACATTTCAAATAACGTTTTGCCATCTAACGAACTTGAAATGCAGAGATTTTGAAAGTCTGTTGCTGTTGCTACCATCTTGACCCAAAATTGGTTCGGTTATTCCGATTCTATAGGCATACATCTTGTCACTTCTAGCAAAGTTCTTTCAGCAACGCTTTTCTGTTGGTAGTCTTCTATCTATGCCATTTTCTTCATTTGTTTATTTGTTGAAAAATCCAACGCCTCTATCTAACTGTAGATTTGTTTTTCTTCCTCTTCTTTTCTCTTCATGGGCTTTGGATGTTTTAAAATATGTACTTCAAAAGTTTGCTTATTCTTCTTAGAAAATACACTTTCATTCATCTTACAAAGTCATCTCCAAAAAATGCTAAAACCTACACAATTCTCCAATGGATTCCGTTCTAACTAGACTACACAAATCCGTAACTTTTGTAAGTTTCTTCGGAAAAGAGCTTCCAGCGAAGTTCCCATAGAAACCAATTTTATAAAATGAGAGCTTCTTGTTGCTTCCCAAACCCAATTCAGAAACTTCTTTTGTTCTTGACATTTAAACAATTCATTTTCATTCAGGTGCCTAAATCTTCTTATGTCACAACAAAATTTTCTTGTTCTCTTCAGAAAACATAGCACAAACTTCTTCACATTTTTTTTAATGTATGACGTAGTACAAACATTGAGCAACATACTTTCTTCTTAAAGAATTACTGCTCTTTCTTTGTCAAATTCAACTTTGTTTTCAGCACCTACTTTTAGAATTAAATTTATGCGAAGATCAGGCACATGCAAAGTTTTCAACACTTTCATTTCAATGCTCTTATTATCATTTTCTGTTTTTATTTTGATTCTTGTTGAATAATTGCTTGCAAAATTTAGTTTCAATTCACCTGCTTGTCATTTTTTCAATTTTTTTTTAGCTACTACATAAAGGCAAAATATATCTACCATCTTTTGTTTCCGTTTGCAATATAACAAATTGACATCAGATTCAGCTTCTTTTTAAAACATTCTTTTCAATTTTTCTTCATTTTCTTCATGCAGATCTTCAATTATCTTGGTACTTCTTCGTGTATTTATTTTCTGGCATAGTTTTTAACCTTCAACGCTTCTTCTTTCCCAATTTTTGATTTTCTGGTTGCACTCTTGTCAAGTATTTTGATTTTAAGAGTTTCTTCCTTATCCGTCAATTTGTTTTTGGGTTAAATGATGCAACCAAAGTTATGAAAAATGTTTGAGAAGCTACATAACAAAATTATGGACAAAAATTCTGGTGCCACAGTGATCGTTCAGTTTACGAATCAACATCACCATCTTTATTTTATTTGTAATTCATCATCGTATTCCAAAATAATGCTTTCCTAGCTGGATCTCTAGATTATCTAGATTCAAAAATTGATTTTCTAACCAACTTTCAAAAGATAACTTGCAATTGTAGATTTGTTTTAATCCACAGATACAAATCTGCCTTGGGTTGATCATCTGTTTCTTCACAATTTGCTAGTTTCTCTTCGTTGATTGGTTTGTTACAAGCGACCACATTTTGTTCTTTATTATTAGCACATCTATCCTCATCTTCTATGCTTATAATAAAGAAATCCGAATTATGTTTTTGTCTCGATTGGGGTTTCGATTTCCTTTTGATCTTTAAATTCTTATCATTTACTCACAGTTTTTTGGCTCAATCTGCTGTAGAGAAATGCATTGAAGTTTTAAATCAATAAAAAAATTAAATTTAAATTAGGTCAATAGAATTAATTTATAAAGTAAGTTTCTATGTCGTGACTTTAAAAGTAAAACTTTGGTTAACAAAACAAAATAATAAAGTTATTTTAAGTTTATTATTACTTTCTGTAACTAATGATCGAGTAATTAATATTTAAGCTCTTCTTTGTTTCTCCTAAGTTAGGAAACAATTAGTGTCACAGCACAATAAAAAGTAAAAAATGGAGCTCTAATTAATTTTCATATGTACACCTTGGGAACAATTTTAGAGCGACGTGTTTAGTGCTTGTTACAAAATAAACTCTCTTGATTAAAGAGTTTATTATTAAGGACGTTAGGAGATGAGACTGGCAGGTAATTGCATTATTACCAATTTGCATTACAATTTCTCCTAAAGTAAACAAATATATTTATAGAACGTTAAAGAGAATTTTAATGAGAGAAATATCTAAAAATTCCCAAACTACAATACGATCAAAATTAATTAACTCCTCTCAAACGCATTTCTGTCAGTTACCTGAACAGGTTGATCGTTAATTAATATCGTAATCTGTCGAGTTTTCCCCGTCAGTTTCGTACTTAGTTTCTAAGACGATTAAAAGCTAAACTCACTGATAATGGTCAAGTTGACTTTAATGTTCCTTGTAGGAGTTTGTTTAAAGTCGACTCGGCAGTGATAGATTCCCCCATCGCTTTCTCGGACACTGTCCAGTGTAAGTATAGCTGGTTTGTCTTGATAACGGAAGTGAGCTCGAGCTCCCAAGACACTTTCGTCATGCCAGTGCTTTCCTTGCTCCGGCAGTTTATCCCTTGAGTCGAACCTGGAAGGACAACAAAGTAATAGATTAGTGGAACGAAATCCTCAACAAATAGGGGCCAAATCGACCAGAGACTCTATCATTACACCCAAACAAAGAGATCACGCGTGCCACTCAAACGTCAATAACACTTTATTTTTCCCAAAGAAACATATATACAGTATGTCCCCGGATTTTATTGCTAGAAAGTTTTATTTAAAAGACTTCAATTCAAGCTCTAAATTCATTAAAACTGCGTCTTCGGAAGGATTTGTTACTTATTAGTAATAGAACTATTTAGAATTTTGTTAAAGTTGTTGTTACATGATCTTGTAGAACTGTTATCTGTTATTCTGCTTGGTTTGTTAATATAATTTTTATAAATAATGTGCTGATATTCATTTAGTTAACCCTGGACATTCTTGCTGATAATTATGTCTCCCAGTGGGACATTTCCTGTTGTTTCTCTCGAAATAATTATTCAGAAAACTTGTTCTGTGGCACCTCGATCGTTTGTAATTAATTTTATTTCAGGTTCGGTTGCTTTCAAGTACGTAACGATTTCGCGTGATTTCCTTTATCTTGATTTTGGTTTTGTTGTTTGCATAAAATTCCGGTGTAGATCTTTATATAGATACAAGAGTTATTTCATTACGTAGTTTAGAATTTCTTTTTATTGGTCTACATTTGTTCTCTTAACTTTATGATATCTGAGACTTGCAAATGGCTTGTTGTGTTCAAACAGCAATAACACGTATACAAGAGAAGGTATATTTTTGCTTTCTGTTTATTTAACAAACTTCTTTATTTACATTGTAGCCTGGAGAGTTTAAAAGGAACTCTCAGGGACTGGGATAAAATGAAACTGATATATCCTGAATTGTGCTTTGGGCTATCTCAACTTTTGTACTAGTTCTGCAGGAGACCAAGTTTGTTTAATGACAAAAAACCTTTCATAATTGAAAACTATTTACCCTTGCAATAACAGACGGTAAAATCGATTAAACGAAACAAAAGCCTCTTACAAAATAAATTAAAGATGCTTCAGATATAATTTCAAACGTCCACTCATATTATAACCATCACATTGAAATTCAGACATTAACATGTTGTTATTCTAATTAATCAATATAACGATTTGGTTTAAATTTAATAATGGCACTAGACATTCATCAAGACCCACCGAAACATGAACATAAATGTTCACAATTAGAGAAAGCATGTACTGAGTTAATTACTTACGAGTATATGGGCGTTTTCTCTCCCTCTTTGTACCATATGACAATATGCATCTTGTCAGCAGTCATTGATGGGATAATATCGCATGGTAATTTCGCCATTCCACCCTGAACAGCCTCCACTGAATAAGTTGCACTCGCTGCAAAAAAATAAAATAATGAAATTCTCTCTTTTATTGCAACGAGAAAATTGTTGTAACATTAATTTTGAAAATATTTAAGTAGAAAAGCTAAATGTCAGCGCATCTTCTCGTTTATTGTTATTTAGGAACATTAAACTTTAATTCCTGCAACATTGTAATAAAATAAGAGATAAAATTCCAGAGAAACTAGCAAAAATCTGGAATAACTGTCTGGATATTAAAAAAGGCTAAATAATAAATTTCGGGTGTTTGAGACAGGATAAAAAGACAATTTTGGGAGTAGAAAGTGCGTCATTTTATTCGACAATTTGTTGTAATAAATTTCGGTTGTGATGGTTTTTTAATGAAGAGCAAGTTCGCCGCTATGCGAGCTCTGAAAATTAAGAAAAGTTTTATTGTTGTTTGAGTGAAATTTCTTGGGATTTATGTGTAAGAACGTAGCAATTTTTTTCAGCGTGACGAAAGGAAGCATTATATTATTATGTATTTTTCTGCGTTCTTCAAAAAAAAACTTTTCCAATCGAAATACTTGAAAATTAACGAACCTTTACAAGTCACATATTTATAAATAAAGTTTATTAGTTACTTAACCTTACTTCTAAAATTAGAATATACCTACCGAGAAAGTGTTACGTGATCAATTGTAAATAAAAGTATAGAAGTCCTCTTAAAAAAACATTCCTTCATTAATACATTTTTGTTTCTTAAAAATAAACAAAAAAAATAGAAAGCATTAGTTCAAAGATAAAATTGGAGCCAGGTCCGTCCTCTGCAGTTTATGATAGGATAAAACCCTAATATCCTAAGCAAAAATTTAATTGTTAATCCTGATCCTTACAACAGCTATAATTTTTATAATAAATAACTATTACTACTACATATTATTTGGATTTATGCTTCTGTGCACTTTTGTCACGTTTTCATGCTTCAAAATCCTTAAAAAAGCGTATTTTTCCATCCTAGAACAGTAAAATAAAGGCATGCCAAATTTGGCTAACTGCCATTGCCAGAAAACAATTTTCTTCTGTTTTCTTCTTAAATAATTTAACGAATAAACTTGCTTCTTTAATATGGTGTTATTTGGTTGGTTTTGTCACATTTTTATGCCTGGTAATCGTTAAAAAAGCGTATTTTTTTTATCCTAGAACAGTAAACTAAAGGCATTCCAAATTTGGCTATGTGCCATTTTCAGAAAACAATCTTGTGTTTTCTTCTTGAATAATTTAACAAATAAACATGTTTCTTTAGTTTGGTTTTATTTGGTTAGTTTTTGTCACGTTTCTGTGCCTCACAATCGTTAAAAAATGTATTTTTGCATCCTAGAACAGTAAAATAAAAGCATGCCAAGTTTGACTACCTGTCATTTTCAGAAAACAATTTTCTTCTTAAATAATTTAATAAGTAAAGTCGTTTCTTCAATTTGGTGTTATTTGGTTAGTTTTTGTCACGTTTCGATGCCTCACAATCATTAAAAAAGCCTATTGTTCCATCCTAGAACAGTAAAATGAAGACATGACAAGTTAGACTACCTGCCATTTTCAGTAAACGATATTCTTCTAATTTCTTCTTGAATAATTTAATAAATAAACTTGTTTTTTATTTTAGTGTTATTTGGTTGATTTTTGTGACGTTTCTATGCCTCATAATCGTTAAAAAAAGCGAATTTTTACATCCCAGGACAGTAAAATAAGGACATACCAAGTTTGGCTACCAGCCATTTTGAGAAAACAATTTTCCTCTATTTTCTTCTTAAATAATTTAATGAATAAAATTTGTTCCTTTAATTTAGTATTATTCCAGGCAGAAGCCACTATTTATTTTAAAAATTATTGTTAATTTAATTTTGAAATTAACTGTCGATCTCTTATCTCATTAATTAAAAAAAACTGAAGATAAGAATAAAAAATCCATATTTCAAAAAAAATTATGTGTATCACCACCGAAGAGCACTTAAGGAAGAGGTTAGCTGTTTTAATTTAGTCAAAATTTATTTCTTGGTTAAACCCTACCTTCCACAATAATTTTCTAGATAGCCACTGATAACCATACATTTATTATAACGCTGTACTAAAAATAAAGCAACAACCCCAAACCAGAATACAGTTTCTTGGTTGCTTGATCTGGTTTATCATTGTCATTATCCCGAAAATTTTTTTCTAATATTGTCATTTCAAAAAGCTGCTTATTATCTAAACAAAAATAATTTCTTGCTTTCATTCACTAATTTCTGTTAATAATAAACAATTTTCACTACAGAGAAGCGATAAGAAAGCTAGTAAATCGACTCATGAGTCATGACCATTCAAAATTACCAGAATTCAACATAATAAGTCTTTAGACTTATATGTTTAAATTATTTTAATTAACTTATATTTTTGGATAGCGTAACGATCGTGACAACTGAAAACCTGAAATAAGTAAGAAACTACTACTAGCTTAAAATTTTATGCAGAAAACTTGTTTGCAGGTAAAAAGTGTCTTTGTCTTCGCTTTCAAAGAATACAGCAAAAGTGATAAATCTTGTAAATTTGGGTCTTTGAAAAAATACAATTTTGGGAGTAGCGACAATTTGAGTTGTGATGGTATTTTAATGAAGAGTCAGTTCGCCTTTATGCTCGCTCTGAAATTAAGAAAAGTTTTATTGTTGTTTGGGTAAAATTTCTTGTAATTTATGTAGCGAATTTTTTCAGCGTGACGAAATAAAGTGTCCGATTTAGGCTAGGTTCGGCTTTGGAGCTTTTAAAATACCTCGAAGTCGTCGTAACTTAGTCTTCGTCGGACATAAGTAACATTTATTAAAGTTAAAGCGTCTATTAAGAGAAAGGAGCGTTTCTTTAGTTCCACCCCCTGAGCCGGGGTTAATGAGGCGCTAAGAGTGACCCGAGAAATGCATCGTTTGACCTCGGGAGAGCCCATAAATTCGACCGGGTCATAACGAAACCACTCCAGGAACTGTCTCGGCAATCTGCCAGCCAGAAACGATGCCAGATATCCATGGGCTTTTCGATTTTCAAATTAGGGGATCCATTGTGAGTGTAAATGTGAGAGTTTAACAGTAGTTGAAAGTTCGACAACTTATATCAACTGCAATAAGGACATATCTATAATTTAGAGACTCGTTATATTCCCAGATTGCAAAATGCGAGAGTTTCGGTATTGTCGATGAAATTTCAAATTCGATTTACTTGCACCAATGCTGAGAGCGGCTACGATTGTCTAAACCTAAAGTTTTGTTTTCACACCAGGGACTCAACGAAAACTACCTACAAATGCAACTAATTGAAACATACCTGCAGTACCTAGCTGCACTTAAATGGGAAATAATTGTTACCTAAAGCCATTGCTAATTTTGTTAATACCATTCATTAACAAAAACCGATTAAATTTAATTTCACAAACTAGTAATTTCTAATTAAAAACATAAAAGTAGGTTATTACGATATCGTAAAAGTGTTTGAAACACGCAATATTGTCTTGAAAATAACACTATGCTACAAAAAAAAAATTTAGTTTTAGTACTCTTTTCAAAAACAGCTCCACTGTATTTTTCATTGAACGAAAACTTATGTAACACGTACAGTGTGTTTAGTAAAATAAGTCACTTTTTTTATAAACAAATTATAAAACAAACTTCTTACAATTTGTTTATAAAATTTCGTATAAAGTCTGAAAATCTTCATATAGATTTTAGAAGAAAGATCTCTTCGAACCACTAATAAAAAGTTCTCATTCATATCTTCATGATAAACTAATTTTGCTTTTATGTCTTTTGCCGATAATAATAATGCGCTAGGAACCCATCCATTTACCAAACCGACATAAAGAATGATAATCTCTTGTTGGTGGTACTTTTAGCTGACATTTATTAGAATTATCGACTCATCTTTTTTTTACTGCAACTTGCCTAAGATACCAATATCTTGTCAATAAAATAAAATCTTATGTTTTGTTTTCTAAGTTCGTCAATTTCTTTTAAATAATTGTATTGCCATTCCTTTACTCTGCGCGATTTCATAATGATTTTCTTCTTACTTATGGTTTTATACGTTAAACCATTTTTTCTCAAAAATTATCACAAAGATTTTATGCTCTAAGTAATATCTTTATTAAGTATACATTTCTAAAGAATTGTAATTGTAGAAACACACTTTTTACCATACATGTCGTGAATTGTGTTTCAAATTAAATGCTCGTGTTTCTCGACTACTATAACGCGAGAAACTCCTTTATCTTTTCTTAATATCTTTTCTTAATTCCTTTCCTTTAGTATGAACCAGTTTGTGGTATAGAGTATATTGGTCATAAAGGTTGTTTTTCAATTGGTGCTTCTCCTTTATTTATATCTTTTAAATGTTTGTCAACCGCTAGTATACATGTATATAACAGCTAGTATAGTATAACAAAAAATACATCTAAGCTAATATGTACTAGATAAAATTAAATCCTTTCAATTTGAAATTGTGTGTTACAGCTACAATTCATAAACTATTTGTTAAAAAAAAACACATCTGTCAACAGCAGTTTTTTACCTTGTCCCTGCTTTCTAAATTTGTTGATTTTATGCAAAAATCTTCTTTCTACAACAATTTTCTCATAGTAAAAAGTAAAATTCTAACTGAAAAACTGTATGCGACAGAATAATGAATTTGCGTTTATTTTGTAGAAACTCCGGCTCTGGTCGTTTTAGAGTAGAATTTTCGTGACTGTCTGGCACTTTCCACTTTTTGAAATAAGCAGTTAATTTAGTTTTAGCGGTCGAGTGCTTTTAGTTTTTCCCGTCTGGCAACAAAATTGAAATTAGCAGTGGAGTGGACAGTGTTGAAGAAGTCTCAGAAAGCAAGAGGTGATATTTTAGAATCCAGAGAGTCGTTGGAACGAGCAGAGATCGGAAAGTGCAGTGAGTTGTGGTGTCTTGTAGCAGACACGGCTACAAAGAGAGCACTCGAACATCGCACCCTCGACTTTCTTCCCTCCGGAGATAAATTTGTTATCTGTGCTTTAATTGTTGACAAGTTGTGTTGGCTGTAATTCAACTTTAAAGTTTTGGTTTATCAGCTGGATTTCAGAAGGGATTTATGGCGGAAACAGCCCATCACAAAAACCGATTCTTGCTTGATCATTGGCGAGAAATGTAAATTTTAACACAAAATATTTACTTTTGTATTATTTCAAATATTTTCTGCTTCCGTTGAGGCCGCTTCCATTTTTGGTATCTTGGGGATATAAATTTGTCAGCGTCGTTCCATAATTTCTCTAATCTTTATTTTACGTCAGGTGCGTTCATTAAATGCACACCTTAAAGCTCCGGAGATGCTTTCTTTGATAAAATTCTCTGCCTTAATAATATTTTTCTGTCATCATCATTATTTATATTAAACCAGAAAACACGAACAAATTTTATATCTTGTGTATTTTTGTTACATGAAATTTACTAGAAGGGAAAAGCTGTTGAAGCTTTTCGGAAATGTGTCGGATAGTAAGTTTAGCTTCAATATAATAAGTTGCCGAGATAATATTTGATACGGAACCGATAAAGTTCGTATTGGATAAGAAGGGAGTCGTTCGATATGAGTTCTCTGCAGTTGCCAATATTGTAAATTGAATAATGTACGTAAGTCTGCTGCAGATACGATAACAATAGGGAAACTAATATAATAAAAACCTTATTGTGGTTTCATTGTGTTAGCTACCACTTCAAAAATTAATTTAAACTTAATCAGCTATTTTCATGTTACTTACTAAAACAAGCAGAAATGTAATCATCTCATTATAACCTTCATAAATTAACTTGTCTGAGGTTGCTAATTTATTTGTTACAATAACCTCGAGCTATTGTTTCATGTTTAGTTTCAAGTAATCGCTATTTAGACATTAATTTGGAGCTTCTCTAGCTGTGTAATTGTTTGCAAGGTAAACTTCATTTAGATTCTAAAAAAATATGTTAGTTTTTAATTACACTACAAGACAAGGTTTTGCTATATTTGCTAAAAGATATACTAATTTTATAAATTTAATTTACTAATTACTTTGAGGGTTTTCCCAAGCAATGTCGTAAAAATATTAAACTGTTGGCCAAGTGGTTAGAGTTTCGTAACAAGAACCCTACTGCGGATTTTGTGTTTATAACAAAACAAATTTAGATAAACTAATAACAAGTCAAATATTATTTTGAAATTAGAATACTAATGTTTCTCTGAACATTCCCTGTTCCATCGTCTGACTGAGAGAATAATAATTTGTTGAAAATTTGTTTTTTAGTGTTTTACAATATTCTAAGTATCACAAGTGGTTTATACAATTTTGGTTTTAAACCGTTTTTGAATTTGTTAATAACAAAAATTTTTATGAAGTATGTAGCTTCAGAACTGATATCTTAAAACAACTTGACCGGACTACATCAAACCGAGGTCGACCACGACGATTTTAATGCTAAAATAAAAATATCAAAATGGCGAATTAAATATAATAAATATATTTTAAAGAATCATTGAAAAATATTTGGCAAAACAACATGAAGCTGTACTTTAATTTAATGCAATCCTGTTAAGTAGTTTCTAAATATAATCAACCGGCCATATTAGGTTCAGCATTTTGATTTTTACTATTTTTGTAACAAAATCGTAATCAGTGATATTAAAGATACCTAAGTGTACAGCTTCACGTAATTTTCTTTGCAATCACCATTTATATTTTAATTTTTTGTGTTTTACATTTTAATTTTTATAATGAGACATTAATATATGAAGTTCGCCATTTTGAATTTACCAGTTTTAATACTAAAATCATAATCAGTAATCGTAGAGGCACTACAGTGTACAATTTCAAGTTTTTTTGTCAAATACTTGTATTTTCCAAAAATTATTTATTTTTATATTCCGATATTGAATCCGACATTTTAAATTTGTTAAAATTTACATAAAAATCATAATCAGTAGAAGACAGATTTTAGAAACAATAACTTTGCATTCAAACGCAAGACACAACAAAGCTGTTTAGAACCCTATCCTATGCAAAATAAAACATTTTGACAAATTTATTTTATAATATTGTACTATTTTTTAAATTTTTAGGTTAAAATTTAATGTTCCAAATTATTGTAGGGTCTATTACACCCCTAGCACCTTATTTTAGTACTCTATTAACATTTTTTTACATTTTTTTAGTAGAAATCAGTTCAAAATTTGTTTACATTTGTACTAATTTCCATTTTTTTTTGAATTTTTTCGTTCTACTATAAGATCTTTTTTTCTAACTTTTAAAGTTTTAAATATGCAGACTTCAAAATTAATAATCAAAAAGCTTTTTGTTTTCGGTTTTAAGTTATTTTAGTAAACATTGTCAAAGATAATCGTTTCTAAAAAAAATTCTAATTACATCCAATACAAATCCAAAAATGATCCAGCAAAAAAATTTTTAAATCATTTTTATTTTTTACAGTATTACAAAAACCAAATTAAGTAAATCAGTCTCTAATAGAAAAAATGTTAATTTGACGAAACTAAACTATATCAGAATACAGTTGAACAACGATAATAGTAAATTATAACTTAAGTTGTAAATTTAATAACAATGCTGCTTAGGCAGTTAATAATGCTACAGTAAGCTGCTGCGTGATCAATAAAAAAAAACTTTAGATTGTTTTGAATGTCTTTAATTGCTTCTTTTACCTATCTGTCAAAATAAAACGTTAATCAATTTTAGAAACGTTTTTTTAGACATTAAACATTTACACCTTGTCATCAAAACTATCCATCAATTTGTTAAAAAATGTTAAAAACGTTTTCGTTTTTGTCAAAATTTTTATTGAATTTTGATCTCAAATGTCAATTTTTTTTGCTCAATAAACAACCTGTTTCTCTATTTTTTTTCTAATGTTTGCTCAACTTTAATAATAATTTGTTTGTAAACTAATTAAAAAAAATGTTTTGGGCTAGACACTAGTCCAAGATAACATAAAAATTAATAAAGCAAGTACGAGAAATTTGAGGTTGGATCACAAATTTTCCATTTATCGTTGCCATTAGTTATTCTGTTCCATAATTCTGATTTTTTTCCTCATCTTTGTCAATATTGTTGCAAAATATATAAGAAACCCAATTTGTTGTAATCGAATTTTTGATGAGACTTGTTGTTTACTAATGTTAGTTGTTGTATGGTTGGTTATGGCTGTTATTATCATTAGTATTGTGTAAAAAATTGTGTCATTTTCTGGCTAGAAGCCGATTTTTGCAATTTGATTGATTTCAGCGCCAATGGTTAAACTGAAAGCGTTTAAATTACATTTGCGTTCCAGTTTGATCCTTTGACAAGACACGCATACCTCTGATATAATATATAGCAATTTCATAGAAGTCGTCTCAGTCAAAGGATATCTCCATTTAGCATCTAATACCCTATAATGATCTATGAGACATTAAGGGGTAAAAAAGGGTAGTTATTTTCGGTTGATCGCCTGATATTGCAAAAATATGCACAAAGAAATGTCAGACTGGATCGATAATCCAAGTTCAGCAATAATAATATAGTGACAGCGCAGTCTGCAATAATCCCGACGTAGATTAATCACTTTTCTGACACTTCCTGGTTAATTTGCATTCGGTAGCGGACGAATTGAAAGCTGTTGTCCCATTTCATCTCGGTCGACGTCTCGAGAATGCTTTTTGTGGATTTAGTAGGAATCATATTTGTCTGGGAAATTACGCGCAAACAATAAATTCTAAAAATAACTGACTCTGGAGAAATATTATAATTTAAACAATAAAGAGAAATTCCATCTTTCCCCGAATTTAATTTAGTTCTTTTGCATAAAACGCGCCGCGAAAAATATAATCTTTCATAAAATATCTCTATCTATATCTAGCGGGTATAATACAGACACAAATGTTTTTAATCTGGAAACCGGAAATCGCTCCAGTCTACTCCTGTCTTAGCCGTTACTTTCCGGCACTCAAGATTCAAGACGCGGCCGAAACTTGACATGCATATTAAAAGAGGTCATGCATCTATCTCTTCTCTTATTGTTATTCTTCTCGCTAGGATTGGCAAATGTGCAAAAGACATTGCGAATAGATAAGAAGTTAACGAGGAAGCGGCCGTAAAGAATTTCACAGATTATATTGACTGGAAATTTCAGACACAAATTTCATCCTCAATTAAAAATAAAATCGCTTACAGTTATCACCGTGCTAATTGGATTTTTTAGGGAATTTACGTATAAAGTGCGCGTGTTGTTAATTGCCCAATATTATCGATCAGAATCTCACGAACGTGTACCAAACATGCCACCGATCATATGCAGAGATACCAAACTTGTTTAACCCCGCCAACCCCGATTAGAAATACCGACTAGAGAAAGTTTCAGAATAATAAACACTAAATGTCATCCAATTTCCTTCCTGAATCTTCAAAGCTAGTGTTGTGTACTTTCTCTCAATCGAGTGTTTGCACCTACATCAATACATCAGCAGGTACAAAGCCTCTATATTGGTTCAGAACTTCATTTATAATAAGAGGATGTAAATGAAATGTGTCGACGATTCTGTGTATTTATGTACGTCAGGACTGCTTAACTAGTAGCAGGAGGTCGGTAAAGTGTAAACACAACCGTTTGCAGTAGTGGAATTGTTGACAGTTATCCGGGTTCGCTTAGTACCGCGAGAGTGTGGATAGTAGCTCAGGGTTCGCCAGTCGCTAGTGATTTACACCAGAGGATTTGGACCAGCGCCAGGGATAATTCACCGATGTTAAAAGCTGCGAGCTTCAGCAGACACCACTCATATTCGATATTGAAAGTGAGAGATAAAAAACTTCACCGATTTTTTAAGCAGAGGTTCTTTGTAATTGTAACAAACCTCGACTGTATTGGATGTATAACGCTTTTCAAATAAGCAAATAATTTTATCAATTTCTATTGAAAATTGTACCAATTTATAGAGAACACAGCAGACAATGTTATCTGGTATAATATAAATTTATCGAAATGTTAAAATAATACTAAAATATAGTTTTGAAATGACAAACCTACCTTGATCAAAAATATTAGGAAAATGGTGGATGCGCCGGGTTAAATTTATTTAAAAAAATATTTTTTGAAATCTTTTTTGAAAGCTGGAAATTCAGACAATGGATTATGTAGTAAGGGCCCTAAAGCCCTGTTTTACAATTTATTTTGATCAGCTACTCCAGTTTCATATATTACTTATTATTTAATGTAATTCCAATAATAAAAATTCCTCTTATAAAGATTCTAAAATTTAAAAGACTGAGCAAACCTGGCAGTCCACCAATTTTCAAATTCAAACCAATTGATGGTAATGTCCTGTGGCTGCCAAACTCTTTCCATGTTTTTTCCCGAAATCCAACTACAATTATACAGCGTGAGTCTGTTAAAAGTATCTTAATTTTTCTCAAAAACTAGTTATTACACCGACTTCAAGGTTTGCCATTAAAAACTTTGTTTTTTTCTCAGGTATGGTAGATAACCGCAAAAAACAATTAACTTTATTCTCTTTGTAAGATCTATTATAAAGCAGCATTGCTAGGGTAGTCAACAATAGGTGAGACATCTACAAGGGTAGATGTCTCACCTAAGCTAAAGGTAGCTTCTTCGTACCAACCACTCTCTTAAGAATATGTTTCTTACAAAACAATATTTCAACATCGTGTCATTCAGAATAACATTAGAAATAATGTACAATTTAAATTTTTTTCATTAAATTAATATAAATTTAATAATATTTATTAGAAGAAATATCAGAAAAATTCTGAAAACTTCACATGCTTAGAGAAAAAAACTCAATTTTTAATGGCACACCCTGAAGTCGGTGAGATAACTAGTTTTTGAGAAAAGTTGAAATATACTTTTAACAGAGTCACTCTGTATATAAGATTGCGTATATCTTAAGAACACTTCATGAGAAAGGCACTGTATAAACGTCAAATTTGAGAAATTTCTTCCCGTCGTCTAACACCAACAATTTGATTTTATTAACGTTTATCAGCGGTCTCCTGGTTGGCCAATTTTTACCAATATTACAAAAAAATTATTAAATATTTGGTAGGGAAGATTTATTATTATAATTAAATATTGAGATATCTATTTTGAGCACAATCAATTTTAAATAAAATTAACTATGCATTTAATTAAAATGTTTTTCATGTGTCAAAACACAAATTAAATTTTATATAGAAATTAACAAAATTACATTCAAAATGTTATTAATATTTTTTCGGTTATAATCCACAAAAACTGTAATTGCAATTAACTAAACCTGCAACTAATGTTTTACAAAATCAAATGTAGGTAATTTCTAGCAATAATTTAGCTGAAATAGATAATTATTTTAAGCAATAAACAGATATTTAAAGTTCATATAATAATTACAATTGTTTTTCAAAAATAAAATGTATTGTACTTTTTAAAAAACAATAAAGTTTCGTTTCTTTTTAACGTAAAAAACATTAAAAAATATAAATATTTGAATTAAAGAAATTAGCTTAAATCAGAGAATTTCAGCAGAGATAAAGGTAAGCAAGCTAAATAAAAGCTTTTCAAATATTTACAATCCACAACAAAAGCTTGGACTTTGAGACATTTACGTCATTTAATTACAATATGCTTTGCGATGAATAAGTCATTTAAATTATGATTTTTAATACTTACTGCCTCTACTCTAATAATAGATAGTTAATAAAATTTTGGCAAAAAGCAGTTAGACTTTTGACATTAGCTTAGAAAATATCCAGTCAATTCAACACTAAAATTTTTTTGTATGCAAACAGTCTGGTGAAGAGAATAAGAGAATAGTGAGTAATAAAATGAAAATACATTCTTTAAAATAATTCGTTTTAATTTCAAACTCAAATTTAATTAGATGCTATTATTGTTATAAATAGTAATACATACTTTCCACACCTATTTATAGTAGGACAAGCCATTTCTGATACATTTTTTTCAAAAACAGTTTAAGCTTTCGATGTAGTAGTTTTAACTGTTATGGTATTTGTGTCACCTAGAATTTTTAAAGCAATTTGCTTTTTATTTTCTTTTGCCGTGTCTATGTAGGTATCCCTCCGCCACTGTATTTGAGCGCCAGCCCTCATGACGCTTTACTGTTAAAAATCAGCTCTCTAATTAGCAATCAAGCGCCTATAACAATGTCCCGTGAATCCTGCTGGATTAGGTAGTAACTGGAGAAAAATAGCAATATTCTTGGAAAAAGCAGCAAATGTGTTTATACTAACAGGTAACTTTATACACCTCTGGTTTCTGTATTCTAAAAAAATCCGTCCACTACTGGCGTTATTAGGGCGAAGTGCTGCATATAAGTTCTTAGATCCTACAAGCTACACCAATTCCAATAATTAAAGCAACCTTGAAATTAACAATACTTAGTAAGAATAACATAAGCATAAAAAGAGTAAGAGTACCTTCATTAACAAAAAATTATTATCATTTGCTTCTTGTTAAAATTTGCTAATATCTTGTTTAGTGAAAATTTGTGATTTTTTAGCATTATATCCTTCAGATTTTTTTCTCAGGAAAGGGAGTAAATGCACGTATTTACTATTATCAACATTCTTCTTCATGTTCATTATTGCTCTAATCACAGAATAAAAAGCCCAGAGACTCGATGATTTATTCTGTTTTGATAAATGATCAAAATATGCAATCAGAACCTTGTCATGCGTAATATTTTTAACATTTTTTCGTCGCATCATGAACTGAAGCGTTAAAAAACCATCTCGTTCTGGACTTCTCTGACACCAAGCAAGAAGCAGCATTTGTCGCCGCTTCTTCGATATCAGAAGGTAAATTTTCTGAATCACTCATGTTTACAAATTTCTTATTTTTACCACAAAGCACAATTTAGACTGATTAACTAAAAATGTCGAGCTTGGTTTGAAAGATTATAAGCAGTTGCCATAGTGCTTACTGAACATATCCATAGGTCACCTTATTTTTGATGTAAAAAAATAGGAGTTATCGGCACCAATAAATTTTCGATTTTCTTAATTTCAGTCGTAGATAGAGTTTTGTATATCATATGTGAGCTAGAGCACATTATAGTAACTCGTGTGTTACAGATACTCGGACTAACGCCCTCGTTATCTGTAATCTACGCACTCGTTGTGTAATGATGCTTCTATCCCACTAACAATACCTATAAATAACTATTATCTCAGATCATTTTACTTATCTAAAATAAGGAGAGTTATGAGCTTTTTCTGTAGAAGCGTTGAATAAAATTATTTATAAATTTGTTCGAGAATTGCGAAGATTTCCGAGTAATCTGTGCCTTTTTTAATATTTTATTAGTTAAAATTGACATTTCATCACAAATTAACAGTGTTAATTAACAAACAAACAAAATAAACAAATAAATGCTTTCTCAACAAGTTTTAGACGACCAAATCCCATTAGAATGTCCTATTTTATCACTACTAATTTAAATTTTATTACTTAGTTGAATATTTGTTTAAAACCTTGTCTCCTTACATTATACTTTATATAACCTTTTGTCGATTTGTTTAAATTATTTTTAATTAATTTTATAAATTAGTAATGTCAAGTTATTAAAACTCATGTTTAGGCGGCTAAAATTTATGATCCTTTTGTCAATTTTTCTAAATAGAACCTTTTTGACAGGTCAACTCGCTCAAAAATATTTTTACTAAACATTTTTATGTATTATTGACAAAAATTTAAAAGTTTTTCTTTTTTTTTAATTTTTTTATTTCTTTTTTAAAAAACACTGATAAGACTTCGCTCTTGAAAGCGCTTTGCAACTTTGAATTTCTAATTTCTTGATCAGTTATTTATTTGTTTGTAACATTTTATAAAAAATCAGGATATGTTGATGCAACGGTCAATTTGAATTCAACTATTAAAATTAAATTACTGAACCGTTTTTTTTTTTGTGAAATTTGTAATTTTTCACGTCAGATTCTTTGAAGCATATTTCAAAGCGCTAAATTATAATTAATAAGGCGTCATAATTTATCACTGGCTCAAGTTGTTCTTTCGACTTCCGACTCTCGGACCTGTTTCCCTTATTCTGGCAGAGATTTTTTCTTTTTTTTCCGGTCGTCGAAACATTATTCATAGTTTCCGGACTTTGTATTGGTTCCTAGTTCGCATTGTCTATAGATCCAGGATTAATTCCATCCAAGTTTCATGATACAAGCAATCAATTTCGCATCCACTATGCTGTTGTAATATGCATAACCTTTGGCGTATGATCGAACGTGAACACAACCCGTTCAAATAATTGAAACTTTGACCGCTTTACCTGCAATTTTAAGCCTGACACTTGACATGTTAGTTTTATCTGGATTTGTACCAATTTATCAAGATTTATTCGAATGGAATCTGCTGGTTTTTTGCCTCTAACTGTGATTGATTTATGAGAGATTGCTCTACAATATATCTCTCTACGAAACCATTTACAAATTAGAATTTTTAAACGGTAAATAAAAGAGCTGTTATTGCGAAATGGGCAATTTAAGTCTAGTGATCATAAAATCAACCATTGCAATTTACACAACCTGTTTTCAACCGAGTATTTACCTAAGATAATCGAATTTAATCCTGTGGACTATCAGATTTCAAAGGATCGACATCTCGTTATAAAATTTCACGCCAACAAAAATTTCTTTTTACAATGCCAAGAAACGCACGAAACGTGGAATTACTCCTAACAAGCTTATGATGAATGGTGTTGATTTTGTTGGCAAGTCAGCGATGAAATAAATGTTTCACACTTTAAAAACCACAACAAATATTTCACTTTTTATTCTTTCACTTAATTGAAACGGCCGGAATGAAATTTTTGACGCAGCTTTCAATATCATTAACGAATTTAAAAAATTCGAGACATTTCGACATTTATTATCTCTTGCTTGAATTATATCTCCTCAAGATGTGAATTTTTTGAAATAAAAATGAAACGACGCTAATAAAATTCTGTCATATTTTTCCTTATTTATCACGGTAATCATTCATGTCTTTATTTGTTCGCGGCAACATTTATTTTTATTTATATTTTATTGCAGTGTACTTTAGAAAATTGCCCTAAAACAATTCAATTTAAACTTTAAAAGTCTCTATTAAAAATTTACAAAACTGGTTTAATTGTTTGCATGCTTTGAGACAAATTCAAAGAATAATTTATTGAGGACCCAGCTTTTAAGTATATTGTCTGTAGCTTAATTGAATAATTAAACCGACCTGAAAGAAGGCAAAAACGTAAATGCGGGTGTGCACTTAACCCCTAATGAAACACAGGGTCGAAATCCGCATTAAACCCTCCATCTGTAATTAGCGTATCTTCAATCATTCAATCATATGACATGACAATGCCAATGATAATTAATCACAGTAGCCGTTAATTAGAGACTGTTATCACTGCAGACTTGTAATAATTGGCCGTTTCTGCAAGGGTGACCTCTGGGAGGTCAACTGACTGCATGGTAAAATCGGTGTGACGGTTCGAAATTGCTTGTATTTGTTTCGATTACGTGTTGAATTTATTGCTTATTCGGTATTATTTGTAACGATCGAAGAGGGGATTTTTGGGATAGTGTCCGAGGGGGAGTAGGCAAATGGATGAAAAATATTATGTCGTTATGTTGTCAACATGGAAAATGTGATATATGGAAATAAAATAAATTATCTCAGTGCCGGGCAAATTTTTACAACTGTAAATATGTCGAGATAAATTTTATAACGAGAGGGAATGAAAAAATGTTTATTTTTATAAGAGGAGAATGGACAATTGATTTTTTATTTGGAGAGTAAATTGCCGAAGGTTAGGCTGTAGGTTCGCACTTGGAACAACATTGAATATTTTACATCTGCTTAAGCTAATTAAAATTCTACAACTGTACAGGTGATAGCACTGTCAGCGGGTTAAGTAAACGGAGTTTTGCTGCAGGATAGTCTAATGATAATAGAAAGAACGCAAGGAAAACAAGACCAACATAACGAGGATTATAAATATCTAAACATATTAGAAACTTAATCGAATTTCAGTCAGACTAAAATGACACAAATATATTTTGTTTTTTTAAAAAAATAATAAAATGTTAAAATCGGCAACATGTTTGCCATTTTTAAATTTGTTAATTCTTACATCAAAATCGTAATCAGTGATCTTAAAAATACACGAATCTACAATTCCTGTAATTTTGTTAATTATTTTTCAAATTATCATGACTTGCGTCATTATGAATCTTTTGAAATCTATCTTAAAATTTTGACTTCTAATGCCAAGATTTTTTAAGTCCCTCATTAAACATTTAAAAAAAATAATTAATTTAACTCCGCTAAAATTTGAAGAAGTATGCTGATTTAAAAATTATTATTTTTTACAAATTTAATATTTTAACAGCAGAAATTATCTACTCACGAAAAAATTATTTGCCGAAATTTTCCAAAATGTTTTACTTTTAAATCTTTACGACTGGGAAAATTTTAAATTTCCATAGAAACAGTACTCGTTTCTCATTTGTTTTAATATAATGTCATGAGACATCGATTTCAAGTTTTGATAAGAAAAAAAAGCTACAAAATGACTCGTGTTAATAATAATTTTTACAAAATGCCTTCTTTGAAAGCTTTTTTTTATAAAATAGGCTCCAAAATATTCAACACATCTTTTTTATATTAAAAATAATTTTTAATTTCTTTATAACAACAGTCTACATTATTTTAAACTGTAGCCTCTTATTAGTATTTATTAAATATCTTTTACGGGTTAGAAATTTGATAAAATACCTGCAAAATGACTCATCTTAATATAAGTTTTATTAAAATGCCTTTTTTGAAAGCCTATTTTTATAAAATCGGCTCAAAAATATTCAACATGTTTTCCATTATATAAACAGTAATTTTTAATTGCAATCATTAAAAACACCTTTTATACTCGTAGTTTCCATTTTTATAAATTATAGCCTCTCAATATTTATAAAATATCTTTTATAGGTTCAGGTTTTGACAGAAAAAGCTATAAAATGTATCTTGTCGATAGCAATTTTCATAAAATGCCTCTTTTAACAGTGAATCTTAATAAAATGTCGTTTACAATTTCTGATATATATTTTTGTTTATAATCTTTACAAAGTGCCCTTTTTCTTGCAGTTTTTATTTTCATAAATCGTGGCCACGGCTCACATTTTTTACAAAATATGTGTTAATGCTTCTTGTTTTATAAAAAAGCTGAAAATTGACTTTTGTTAATTCTGCTTTTTATAAAAGACCCTGCTCTTTGAAAGCCTATTTTTATAAAATGAGCCTTTTAATTTCTAATACGTATTTTCTTTTTATACAAAAAAATAATTTTAATTGTAATCTTCATACCTAAAATGCCCCAAGCTCGTTATATTATTATAAATTGTCGCCTGTGTTTCTCAGTTTTTATAAAATGTGACTAGTTGTGTCTGGTTTCTCATAAAAAAAACTATAAAACATCTCCAGTTAATTCCCATTTTTATAAAATGCCTTTTAAGAAAGCCTTTTTTTATAAAATAAGCCTTAAAATTTTTAACACGTCATTTTTATAGATATCAAAAAATTACTTTTAATTGCAATCCTTATCAAATACCCTTTGCCGGTTCTATAATTATAAATTATTGCCTGTGGTTCTCAGTTTTTATATAATGGTATTAGGTGCTTCTGGTTTCTGATAAAAAAAGGCTATAGAAAGTCTTGAATTAATACCGATTTTAATAAAATGCCTTTTTAAAAAATCTATTTTCATAAAATAAGCCCTTCAATTTCTAATGTCTTTTTTATATAAAAAAGGGAGTTTTAGTTGCAATCTTTATAAAATGCTCTTTGTCGTTCCAATTTTTACAAACTGTTTCTTGCGGTTCCCAGTGACACTAATAAAATGACACTAATTGCTTTTGGTTTTTGATAAAAAAAGATCTATAAAGCGTTTCTTATTGATTCCGATTTTTATAAAATGTCTTTTTAAAAGTCTATTGTTATAAAATGAGCCCTACAATTTCTAACGTGTCATTTTTTTAAATATACTTTTTTTAAATTGCAATCTTAATAAAATATCCCTTTTCCGTTCTATTTTTTGTTGCCAAAACAAAAATTGTTGCCTGCAGCTCCCTGTTTTTATAAAATATCACTAATAACATTTGGTTTTTCATAAAAAAGCTATGAAACGTTTCCTGTTGATTCCGATTTTTATAAACTACAGTTTCGGACATAATTTTTTACAAAAAAAGAATTGCTCTCTTTATAAAATGTTTATCTTATAAAAAAAATTTGACTTGCGCAATTTATCAGCATTTATAAACTTACCAGACATTTCATAAAATGCCTGCTTTTATCAAGTAGCTGCGACATTTACATATTTTGCGTTTACTTACATTTATGAACCTTCAACTTGCGTCTAACACTGAAAGTTTGATTTAATATAATAAGAGCGAGAATTTAATACTAAACCGTGTTTAAATTTTGACGATAAGAAGCTGATAAAAAATTTAACGGGTTACCCGAAAAAAATTTAATTAAGACTTTCAACAACTTGCCAAACTTTTCCCTCGATGATTCAAACATTCCGAAATGCTTACCTGTAACAAAAAAAAAAACGTTATTGTTTCCCAAACTTACATTTACATAAAACTTTGTAATTTCAATAAACTTTTCATTATTTTCCTATTGAATTTTCTAGTAGAACCCTTGTAAAGTTTCCTTCTCTTCCCGTGCAACAATGTTATAATTGCTTACAATTCATGTTTAGATTTTCAATGGTATCTCAACAAGTTTCTTTCGGCTCAATAATAGTTGTATATCTTGGAAAAACACAATATTGTTGATGTAGTGTAGCAAAATAAACGTTTTAAAAATCTCTGAATAGTGCTCGTTTCCGAATCATTCTCACTCTAGGGTTGTAATAATAGTGATTTCATAATTGCACTCGTTTGAAAATGCGTGTTTGTAGGGCCATAATTACGATAATTCCTGTATATTTCAAAACGTCCATCAAGCTTTCAGCGACTGAAACCAAACCGGAGGAAGGTTTATAATGTGGAGATGAGCGTGTTCACACTAAAGATACCATAATCTCACAAAAATTGTTCACGCGAGCTTCGTAAAGTGAAAAACAATATTTATTATAGCTGTTTCGTACCTTTATAAAAAGGTCACAGACGGCGCTTATATTTTAACAAAATCGAGGTTTTATAGCTCGGCTGCGGCGAGAATTGTCTGGAAATCTACAGATCCTTGATACATTTATCAAATAAGTCAACATTTCAACTTCTAGCGTTAATTTAACGCGTGTTTCGGCGTTGACATTGTTTAATTCTCACCTGAGGATGGCAACCTTGTTGTGTAGTGTTTAGTTTTAGTGAGTACTTTTTATTTTTTATTTGAGACAACAAAAAGATCCAGCAGGAAATTTCTCATTTTCTGTGCATCTTATTTAGAGTAAATGTCTCACACTTTACATTAAAATGAGTTCTTTATTAAACTTTCAAAGTTTGTCGCATATGAATGTAGTACATTTAATTGTTTTTAGTTATTTTTAGTTAGTAGTTACTTGACTTTTGTACTTTGTAGTTAATGAATTGTAATTAAAACACTGAAAGTTTAATTTAAGCAACACAAAGATAAAACTCCTTTGATGATAACAATGTATCTAAAAGCAAAAAAATGGCAAGTCTTACTAGTTTTATTCTGGTAAAATATGGATTATTCTAACAGAAAAGATAGTAAATGATGCAAACATAACATGTTTGTCCAGACGACATAAACATATGTTTACAAACAGACGAAACAGAGCACTTTTCGTGAAAACATGCTCAGTGTAAATCATACCAACTGTCGACAATTTATTAAAAATCATTCTTTTCCGGTGTTTGAGAGTTTAAGACGGGATTATCTACGTGAATCTGCTGAGGCTTATATTTTATTTACCGGGAAAATCATCAATCATGTTTTAAAATTCATGGTTGGAGAGTTGAAAAAGCAGGATCAGATAGAGTACACTACTGGATTTGATTTGAAAGTATAGAGACGGATATGCAAAGAAAGCAAGGTAAAGAAATCAACTTAGCTACTACACGAGTTGCTCTAAATGTAGAAAAAGAAAAGATGAAAGCTGCCGTCAAATACGTTCACAATTTAACTTCTCTTTATAACGCTACAGTTAACTTTGTTATTAATCTATTGGGGCAATCAGACCGCATTTTTTACAGCAAATCGATACCGAGTAATTTATTCAAAATGCATACAAAAAAGGTTTTGTTAATTTAACTCCTTTTTAACTAACTTTTTGTAATGAAATGTTTGGAGTTAATTCTAACAATATTTTTAATGACATTTACAAAAATATTCTAAAATTAACAAATTCTTGTATTCACCAATTGTGTTGCCAAATTACTCTGTTTTTCAATTGATTTTCACGTTTTGTCAATTAAGATTCATAATATAAATGATTTTCAAAGTCAACAATTTATTATTTTAGCACAATAACAACTGAAAAATGATCAAAAACCTGGCATCCCTTCAAATTTAATCTGTAAGATAGAGCCACTAATTTTTATTTACTATAAGCAAGCAATAATACAAAATAATCTAAAGACAAAAGTTAGAAAAAGATTAAAATTATTTTAATTTTTGCCTGACCCTTGTCGTTCGATTATTTATAATATTATTTACAGTTGTAGGCCTTTAGATTTAAATTGTGTATTATTTGTTGCCTATAGTAAAACCAAAAATTAGTGGCTCCATCTTACACATTTAACTTGAGGACATGCTAGCTTTCTGATAGATTTTTAGTTTTTATCAGCAAGATACTGCTTCTTTTCTACACTGTAATTTTGCACTGATTTACAGTAACATTGGGTAAAACATCTTCGAGTATTTAGCATCTTTTTAACGAGGTCTATCACCAGATAAAATTTATGTAGATATTTGGTCAAAGTGTTCTAATTTGTCAATGTTAAAATCTAATGTTGATGATCTCAAATTTATCTTATCGCAAATTGTATCAACATAAAAATATTTTCAAGTTACAAAAACTTGTTGAGCTAGTGTTTTCTAAAGTCTCGTAAGTTTATTAAAGATTTTACAATTGTTTAATTAGCTATTGAAATTGTTTAAAATAACAGAACTGTTTGTTAATTTAGCAAAAACTTTACAAGATTTCTATGAATTAATTTGTTACTTTTAACTGTTTTCAATTAATTTAACAAATCACATTGGCTACATTTAACAAAAAATATATTTTTAAATTTGACTAATAATTAATTAGTCTGGTCCTGTGGGAACTCTAATTTGTAGTGAAATTAATAAAACCGTTTTTACTGTGCAAATATAGAATTACCCTTTAATTCCTGTATTACAATCAAGAGTAAATTTTCTTGAAACAAACCCAAATTAGCAGCTCGTACCTGAAATCTCCGCTTGAGACAATTTTTTTTGCTGAAATTAATTTTCGTCTCTTTTGTATTTCGCGTTTGGACAAAGACATTCTCAAGGGTTAAGATGCGTTTCAAGTCGCCGCTTTCAAAGAAACAGACAAGGTGAAGTCGAGTAACGGATAATCGTAATATATGCCAGAACATGAACACAACAAAAGCCTTATTCAGCTATTAGTCAGCCCTTGATTCTGACCTCTTTCGATGAAATGTTCTGAAGTGGGCATAGAAAAGAGATAACAAAGCGGTTGTGGCTCGATAATAGAGACCGATTCAGCACCTGTATCTTGGAGGCATAATAAACAATCCGCTTTATGTGGAATTATAGAGCAAAATTGAGGGTAGTAAGGAAGAGATAATGTGACAATATGCAGATAGTAAGTAGGTAAAATGAGAGGAGCTTGGCCAAAGAACTGCCCCCTTGGGTGTATTTAACCAGTTCTACCTTTCAGGCAACACACGAAATATTTGTGGCTAATTAGCGGCTGCTTGGAGCTACCCTAATTAAGCCAAAAGTTGAATTTATGTAGAAACCTCTCAGCGACTGAAAATCTAATCTAAATCAAAAAAATCAATTATATAAAACTATTCCGGATCTTGTCGGAAAAGCCAAGTTGTAATTAAAAACGTTTCCAATGAGCTGAACCGATTGACAAGTTTTTAATTAATAGGTTTTCTCATTAGAGTGTCAGAATGTGAGGTTAGTTAATTAGAACAGCTCTGTGAATTGTAAAGAGTCAAATGTAATTATACTGCCAGTGGTGAATTAATAACAGGGGGATGTTTGATTAACCCTATTGTATAATATTGTAAACACGTGTTGATTTAAACTTATAACTGAAGATTTCTAGATGTCAACAATCAACCTTGAATAAAATTTAATTTCCTCCACTTGTAACCCTTTCCAATTCCAATTAAATTTTTCTAGAACGTCAGCAGCAAATAATTCCAGAGTAAAAAATTACAAGTGAAGCGGAAAGTCTCGTAGTGACACTTTTTAAATTGAAAGATTGTATTTTATAGATTTGCGTTGGTAACACCGACGGCTCTTAGGAAAAACAGCGCGGAAAAAGCATAAATAAGGCGACCCACACGTCCCATAGGGCGTCTTTTTTCCACGACGGTTAAAAACAAGGAAAATGCCTGACTCAAAACCGTTTCAACTGAACAAACTGGAAGACGGATGACGCAAAGTGTAAGCGTCCCGACGCCGCTGTTAATGCTCTCATGTCATCGCAGACGCCATTTGTATACACACCACGCCATTCCTCTAAGCAAATACCAATATATAGTTGCTTCCTGATACAAAAAAAAGCACAGAAAAAATTACACACTTTAATAAATATATCACCTATTTATTAACTATCAAGAGTTCGAGAAAAATGTTCTCTAGAGTGCTGTGAGATTTTGTTAACACAAAAGCCAGAAATAAAAAGATACCATTTAAGTACAAATTTAATAGATTTTGAGTCATTTTCTGCTCTAGAAACACTAATTTTATAAAATAAATTTGAGGTCAATAACTCACGATAATAAGACAGTCTTGACAATTACTACTGACAGTCAAGACAACAGAATTCACCTGAGAATTACGTTAAAATGTTGTTGTTTTGTCATTTAGTGCTCATTTAAATTTTAGTGGTTTTTGCAGTTTCATCCGGCTTATGATTTTTGGCAAAACTCAAAAATAGCTCTACTTAAATACACAACTCAATAACACTCTTCTATTGACTTGATTAATTGTCGAAGATATGCTCGTGATGATTGCTATCTGCTCTTAGGTTAGTTCTCTAGCGCTTCTCTTATCATAGTCTGCTGTTGCATATTTATGAGAATAATTATGTAAGTTTCAACTTTAAAAAGCTCTCAATCAATAAAATTCCAAACAATCTATCTCAGTTCTCCTCACTTACTCTCCTAGTATTGTACACAGAAAGAAAAAAGTTGCTCGAGTAACAAAAAACACAACCATCTTAAATAATTTGAAGAGAAAACCAAAACTTCGTCTGCTACAAACAAATACTTTAGTGAGAAAACGAAGTTTTGGTTTTTTTTACCCAAATTATTAGGCTAGACGCGTTTTACTAAATTTTCTTGCTGCCCAGATAAGTTTTTTCTCTCAATGTAGTCTCTCCCGTTAATTGTCCTACTCAATCTGTCAGAAGCTTCCAATATAATTTCAAACTGTTCTAACATTTCCATGTTTTTTTTTTCATAAACTTTTCTTGTTCTTCCAGATTCTTCTTTTGTTCTTCATTTTCTTTTAGAAGTAGTTTTTCTTATCCGTTTTTTTTTTCTAATCGTCCTCCTTTAGACACCTTCTGTGTTCCTAGAATATTACTTAAAAGATCTTTCTTTTCCAATAGTTACTTATTAAGCTTTTCTACAAACTTTTTGTTTTTCTAAAATATCATATTGCTTTTCTTTTTTATTCTGCTGGCGTCTTTCAACTTGTTTTAAAATCTGCTATTTTTCTCAATAAACAACGTCGTTGCTTCTCCTAGAAAAATCTTTTAGCATTTGTTCCTTTGATGTTTTCCGTTATCTTTCTTTTTCTTTCAACTAATGTTTTTCAATTTCGTCTACATTATTAATTTTAATGCTAAAAAAATAGACAACAAAAAAGACATTCAATTTTTATGCATGTCTTAAAATCTTTATTGTGTTATTCTACTCTATTCTATTAACACTAGAAGCAGGTACCTAGGAAACAAATTAGTCCTATAGCGTACTTTGAATCTGTTTAATTTAATTTTTATTTGAGACTTTTGTTCTTTTGTTCTTTTACAACTTTTCTAAACTGTATTAAAGAGTAATTTTTTATCAAATTTTTTTCTCTATATTCTATCAATTTGTTCGAAACCAAATTGTTAAGAAGAAAAGATCTAGCCCTCCACAGACCTGTACTCAATTAATTACTAATTTAAACATCTTTTCCAAAGAAACCCTTATATAAAAAAAAGACAGCTTTAAAGAGAAAATAATCCCACAGCTCCTCGAGAGTATTTTCAACACTAAAGCTTCTTCTTTTATCTAATAAAATAGATGAAATAGCATGGAAAAACTCTATAAAAAAGAGAGATTACAATGTAAATTTCCCTTCTGTTCTTGTTTTCCCACAAAAAAATTCTTGTAGAAACTTCTTTCGCTCTTCTAAAATCTTTCTTTGTTCTTTATTTATCTTCTAGTCAACGCCATTCTTTTTTGTCTATAATACTTTTTTGCTCATCCTGTTCGTAAACACCGTTTCTTAAGCTCCTGTAGAATTCTTTTTCTTGTTCTTCCAAAATTTTCTTGCTCTAGCAAAAACATCTTTCGCTCTTAATTCTATTCTAGTCACCGTCTTTCACCTTCTCCTAAAGTTTTATTTACTCTTTTGCCAAATAACATTTCCATAATTCTTATTCTTTCGGACGCCGTTTTTTGAACTCTTCCAAATTCTTCTTTTTTCTTCTAAAATTTTGCTTAAATCTAATTTTTATCCTAAGCGAAAGTCTTTTGTCCTTTTAATCAAACTTATCAAACACTAAACAAATCTAAAAAATGTCTTCTGATTCCCTGCAGTCCGACACAAAAAAATTAATTATTCGGGTTGTTGTCCAAACTGCTTTAAATCTCATTTCTTGTTATGATTCACCCATAATAATCGACTTGTTTAGCTAAGTTGAACTGGTCTATCCTCTAGCGTTTCTCCTTTTTTATATACGAGTATATCAGTGTCAGCTTCTAGTATGTTGGCACGATATGTTCAGAAACAATATACATTTATTTTTCACAACAATAACTATACCTGGGTTAATTCAAACTGTGAGAATAAGTAACTCTAAAACAAAAAGAACAATTTTTAAAAAGTGAATTTTATGAAACGAATTCTTTTTGTTCTCTCCACTGTAATTTTCTTTGTTTTTGAATCGACTATTTTAGGAATGCCTAGCTATATAATTTTTGTGTCAGCGATGAAAGAAAATTGCAGACATTTATGACGCTATCAGTCCCGTGATCCCCTAACAAGAAGCCTATCAAACCGTGCTCCATCTCCATCAATCTCTAGCTCCGACAGAGATATTTATTAAATAATTGGAAATATAATGAGTATCGCGGGTTTGCCCATCGACTCTTGCTCGAGCTAATATCTGAAGGGTGTTTCCCCTTTTTGTAGTAATAATGTGCGGGCTTGTAAGCTGTACATCTGTTCGAATGAGGGTCCAGATAGATGACTGTGTGATCCTTGGAGATATCCCGAACATGGTCATTCTCACGTGGAAGCACGTCTGAGCACTACAATGTCAGAGACGCGTGCCGGACAAAATTCCTCTTGACTTATTACCCCAACTTGTGAAGATTTCTTGCCGACGATCGGTCCTCTTGATATTGGAAATATTTCACCGATAATCCCAGGTCACGTTGCCTTCTAACGTAATGCTTCCACTTGTTTGCAACTACAACAAACTTATCGGAAGCTCAGGAAAATGGGCTTGCGGGCGGTTTTAGATTTTCTCGACTTGAAGTGTACAAAATAAAAGAAGTCGGAGCGATTTGACTTAATTTGAAGACTTTGCCAGTAATGAAATAGCTGATGAGATTTGATTTGGTTCAAGCTGGAAGTAAATGATAGATTGTGGGCTTATTTCTCAGAGGAATTGTCGAATCTTTAATAAACTAAAATTTCATATAGGATGTTGGCAAAAACGTGCTCGCGAGGCTTGGATCGATTTATCTTTTACTTTAGCCGTTTACAATGTTTTTATCGCATCGGAACAGCAACCAATTAATTAAATGTACACAGTAATAAATCAAATTCGCTCATCTTAATTCGCTGAATTTCATGATTCATCACGTTTGCAATGAATTGGAGCACTTGTATGTATTCTGAAATCCGGCAAGATTAATTGCCAACTAATGCGATGACTCAGAGGGTCATATGTGGAATAAACGTTCGTCCTGTCAGTGATCGAGTTACTGGCAAAGATCGCATTCCCAAAAGGACCCAACTTGGAGCGTTTCGAGTTACAGCACAAACAAAATCGGAAGAAAATCGTCGCGATTGTTTAAAATAAATCAGGAGTCGGAGTCGACTCTCCCAGGACATGATAATATAAAAGGACTTTTGCTACATTGTTATCGAACCACAATAAAAAGGTCGGAGGAGCTGCAGACTTTGGTTCTATTGTTAAAAGTGGTGCACGAAATTGATCGTTACTACGCCCGATCGGTTTGATGCAAATGCCTCTCATATATCTCCCTTCAAAGAAAACACTTGCTTAAGTAGCTCTAATTTAAAGAAAACATATATTCTGTTCGCCCACATCTCTTATTGCCTCATTTCATTCGCAAAAGCTTTCTTTAATTCAGGATTGCGGTCGAAATCCCTCGGGTTTTTTATTTTCCAGCATCGGATTAAACCAAGATGAAATCGGCTTTTGTTTGCGGTCATATTTTATTTATTCCAGGCTGTAATTATTTCACGATTCGATCACAGCCGAAAAATTTTAAAAATTGTCGTTGTGACCTCGTTTTCCAAAGGGATTATTTCTCGTTTAGCACAGTCCCCGGACTCTGCCCAAATATATTACTCATTTTTGCATGGAAACGCACAAAGTCTGACATATGAAGGGAATGGAAGCTCAGGGGAAATGTTATTGAAATGAACCTGATCCAGTATATATCTAAAGACCCGATGGGATCATCCCGAATATCACGATATCAATTTTTGCCTTAAACATATCCCTTTTACGACGGATTATATAACTTTTTTGCGGCTCCGATTCACCGATTTCTCCGCCTTTTTCTAGATCGGATCTCCAGATTTAATCACTCTTCCACCATGTGACATTTCGCACCGCCCTCAAGAAATTTCATCAGTTTTAAGCTTGCAAATTTACATACTCCAACTTTACTTCGCACCCTTAATGTAGTGTATTTTCTCTGGGCATTTAACACGGAATTAAAGAGACAGATTTTGTTAGCTTTGCAACTAAGAAAAGGCTTTTTAACGAGATTTTCTACGCTTAAATGTCTACAGACAATTTTGTCGCACGGATTTAGCTCTTCGACGACCAACACCCTCCCATCACTCATAAATCTCACTGAAAAACGCCCAAAACTAAACCAAATTTCAATTTAATTAAACCAACAATGGAGCTTATAACATACATTTATTAATTTGATTAATAAAATAAGAGAAACAAAAAAATGGTTTAAAAGCAATTAAAGATGCAAAAAAATTATGGAAATTATGAAAAAAGCATTTTGAAGAGATAAACATGACGAAACAAAAGACCAGGGTGAGGATGAAGAGGAAAAAACAAAAGATTAACATAAAGTAGAAAACATAAAAGAAGCATCTAGAAAGGTAAAATTAGGTAAAGCATCAAGAAAGGATAAATATTATCTTACAAATGATCAGATACAAAAAAAAAGAAAAAACTAGTAGGCGAATGAATGATGTGAAAAAGATAAAAATACAGAAAGAGTATTGTCTGTAGACACTTAAGCGTAGAAAATCTTGTTAAAAAGCTTTTTCTTACCTGGCATTATCTAGAGGGATAAAAGAAACTGTAATAACTGCAGAAGGATAACGCTGTTAAGTGTACCAGTGTCAATCGCGAAACGAATTTGGATCGATAAGAAGTACTTAATTTCTTTTACTATTTAATATTTTTGAGTTGGCTGTTGGTACTAAGGGAGTTGGTGTGACAAAGTCAAATTTTCCTTTAAAAGTTGTTCCTTAAAGTCAAGAACCGCTATAGATCTATTTAGTTGTTAAAATAAAATTTTTAACTAAAATTTTCAGTAAAATTTATAGGAAATCTAATTACACAAAGCAGGGTAAGATTGCACATGTGTTAACTGCGTTTATTAATCTGTATCTTCCTTGTGTTGTCTAATTAATTACTTGCACAAGTTAATTGTGTTTATTTCGGTCATCTCTGGGTATAATAAACGAGAGGTTTTAGTTTCCTTCAATTTGGCTTTGTTATGAATGATTCATTTCGCTAACGTAGCCCTCGAGCCATCAGCTAGTCTAGTCTTTCAGTGAAATGAACAAACATCTGAAAAATAAATAATAAAATACCTGAGTTTGCGGTAATTTCAGCTGTTGCTTCACGAAGGTGTTGGTTGAAAATTTACAAAGCGAATTATTAAATTTAGGGAAAAATATTGACGCTGAAAAATCGTTTGGATTTTCAGTAGTGGCACGTCGGCAGTGTTATATAATTTTCCGTCCTTATTCCTCCTTGAAATGATGCTTTAAATTCGAATAAACTGCGGCCTCCGTTTGTCTTGAATCTGAATCTGAATGTAAACCAGAGAGACTCAATCGGAACAGACGAATAAATTTAAAAGTCTATTTTCAGTCTGTATTACGGAACATTAATAACTCCGACAAGCAATAACTCTGAAACATGTATTTCAGCATATTCGGTGTCCTGATTTCGCAAAATGCTAGTTGGGTAAGTGTTACTTTTCTCCCTTGGATTTAAAAAGTGATTTTCTCATGGGACATTAAGCTCCGATTGAGATTTTTGACTGGCCCTCCCTATCACTATAAATAACGAGGACTGGTTTAATTCAGAAACCATGAACCACGGCCATAAAATAACTTTGTTATGTGAGCATTCTACCGCAATTTGTATTTTATGATAATAACGATGATAATGAGCGTAGTATACCATCTAATTTCGAACTCATTAAATTCACTGAGGATGTCGTTCAGAACTGTTTTTTCTGGCTTTTCAGAGAAACATTAGCGTATTAATGCAGTAAATTCGAAGAGAATTGTTTTTAGAATTAAAACAGTTAAAGGATTTCTTGACTGGAAAATAGGCTTCTCGGTTCATATGCTATTATTTCAGCGAAACCAACTGCGAACGCTAATTCAAACTGAAACATTGTTATGCCATGTGTTCTATCTAAGCTAATAAATGCGTGTTAAAAACTCCATTGTTGGTTTAATTAAATTGAAATTTGGTTTAGTTTTGGGCGTTTTTCAGTGAAATTTATGAGTGATGGGAGGGTGTTGGTCGTTGAAGAGCTAAATCCTTGCGACAAAATTGTCCGTAGACTTCTAAGCGTAAAAATCTCGTTAAAAAGCCTTTTCTCAGTTGCAAAGCTAACAAAATAAACGATAATTCAAACTGAAACATTGTTATGTTATGTATTCTATCTAAGCTAATAAATGAGTGTTAAAACTCTATTATAGTTTAATTAAATAAGAATTTGGTTTATTATTCGTATTTCTCGTAGTCTAATTCTGTTCTTGTAGTTATTTTTCTTATTTTTTTCACATAGTTCGTCTGCCCACCACTCTGTTTTTATGTTGTTTATTATTTTCTTCTTGTCGTAACTTTTATCAACTACAGTATGCTGTGTTTGAAGAATTTGAAGCTTCCATTTCTCTTCAATTTTTAAATATTTTCCTTAAGTTTTAAACTTCTTTTAGTAATTTTTGATATTTCTTGTTGTATTTTTCTTCCCATAATTTGCGACTCTTATCTTTTATTATTTTTTCCTTTTACCTTTTTTCCTTTTATTTATGTTTTCTGTTTCCTTTCTTTTTAGTTTCAGCATTTCATAATAGTGGTGACTTCCTCTTACTGTTTCTCTTTTTACTTTGACATCTTTTATTTAGTTTCAAAACATTTTTTCTTCTTAAAAAGTAATCTAAAGTAATGATAGATTCTCAAGATACTTTTTTGAGACAAATTTAATTGTAAATTCAGGTTTACACTACTTCTTTTGTTTTTGAAATACAGTGCATTTTAAATTTTTGTTATTTCTCTCAAGTAGCTTTTTCAAAAAGTAAAAAATCAGACGAAAATATTGAAAAACAAAAACAAATGTATTGAGAAAACACAAAAAAATAAAAAAGTTGTTTAAAAAAAAAGAGAACAAAAGACGTATTTAGTAAAACTCAAAACGACTGAAAGCAATAAGAACAAGAAACTTCGTTTAGAAGATAAATGACAATTAAAAGTTCTATAAGAACAAAAAAATATTCTAGAAATAGCTTGAAAATAAACGATTAAAAAAAACGTAAAAAGCTATAACTAAAAGAAAAAAAAATATGTTTAGATAAATAAAAAAAATAATTTTAAATAACTTAAAAAAACAACGATTATAAAAAAGTGTAGATACAAAAAACTAAGAAAAACCAAAAACACAATTACTAAAAGAAAAAAAAAATAGCAAAACTTGAACAACCAAGACTAAAATCAAAATAAGAACAAATAAAAAGCTGTCATAAAGAACAAAAGCAAATCTTTGAAAGGCCCAATAGTTTAAAAGTGTTTTTAGTATGACGAAAAGAGGATTTCAAAGGAAAGTTCTAGATCTAAAAAAAGTGTATTAAAACAGAAATAGTCAAAAAACATTTAATATGTAAAAAATTAGAAACTTAGAGACAATACAACAAATAAAACAAAATTAATTAAAATTGTTTTAATTTCCAAGTTTTTTTAGATGTAAATAATGAAATGGTTGATTGAATTTTGGCGTTGTTTTTGAGAAGTTTGGTTAATTGCTGAAAACAGCGGATACAAAAGTTAGTTTCAATTAAGATTTTCGCACAACACCGATAATAGATAGATCTAACGAGAGCTCGTTAGTAGCAATACGTGCTTTTGTCACAAAACGTAGAAAAGCAAGCAAGAGTGGGTCCATTACTAGCTTCTGTTGTATTCTGTACAGATTGCAGTGCGCTTTATCCAGCGATTGTCTTAAATATCTCCCCACCATTTAAGGGGATTAGTGATTAGTTCGGTATTAAGGTAGCTCCTATCCGATTGTAATAGCTTTAATCCAGTTGATGTTAGGTAAAGCTCGGTACGTTTAGACAAGATACAAGTTATCAGACAAGCAACATTACGGAATATGTGATGATTCTGGTACAGAACACGTTTCACTTTAATCCGCAAGCTGTAATTAATGTAATCATCGTAGAAGACATCCGAGTCACCTTAGTCCTTATTAGACATTTCTCGATATTAGGAAGATTTCTCACGTTTAATCAAAATTGCAACAAGCCGCATTTAAACAATTTGTCAGCTGAATAAATTCGCGTGAAAAGAACGAAATGGAAGGGTACGAGGACAGTGATTAATGAAGAGAATAAAGAATTCGCTCATAGCCAGTTGTTTTCAGCATCTCTTTCAAATTGAAACCAATTTACCGATTAGGCTAAATAATGCCACACTTCTCTCACCATGTCTCGCTTGATTAAATCATGAAGCTAGCGGTGATCGATCAAGCTTAACGTTTTTGCGCTAAACTAATGAAGAAATTAATCATGTCTTCGGCCCTTTAATTGAAAAGCAAATTTCTTGCTACTGCACAAATTATTTTATTTTCAACTAAATCACAATCCTCCAATATAATAGAAAGCCCACTTTAGACGGTCCACAAAGAGGATAAAGATGTTATACATATTCCAGTAAGGAGAACTAATAAAAGAGGTAGTTTTTGTGTAGGAAGTGACCCAAAGGCAGATGTTTGGAATAAAGACGATGACTCTAAATTTCGCCGCTTTTTTTCCCGACTTGAATACTGATAACTCCATCAAAAGCACTGCCACTCTTTTTAAAACGATCTTTTCACAATTCTGACAGTAGCAAATAAGGCAATCACTCAATCAGTTTACTCTATTAATTGTTCTCGATCTTTTATGAAAATAAAACAGATAAAATGTCGGAATATTTTTACCAGAGAGGCTTATTAAAATTTAAAAGAGGCCAATCGCCTGCTTTGCCTTCTAGCTTTTGTATTGAGGAAGTTTAATTGTGCGGTTCGTCATCTCCGTACTTGTTATTCCTGGGGCGTGTTTGGGTTATAGCTTGTTTCTATTCTGGATGATCGTTGCGTGGATAGAACCGCCCCCATTTTCTCGTAATGCAAGTACAAATCGATTTTAAACCAAAGAAAATTTCCCACTTGAATAGCCACCCAAAACTTTGTTATTCCCTTTTGAAAATTCCCTCTTTAATAAACAATGCTAAGGCTGTCTCTGCTCGAAGAAACTTTCTATTGACACAAGTTTGTGTTTTTGGCTAGCCAACAAGAGAAACTGCGAAAATATCAAGAGCTATCAAGGATCTATAATCAACTGCAATTAAACAAGTTCGAAGTTGGCGTTCTAGAAGGTTTTAACGCTAGAAGATAATTAAGTTGATGTCAGCTGCGAGACTCGTTCAATTACTATCTGGACGTAGTGCCTGGAAATCAATCTGATGGTGATCGAACGAGCTTTTCGGGGATGGCAAAGTATACAAGACCGCAACCCTACTGCTGATTTTGCTCCGACAACTTCGGCGATTTCCTTGCAAAAACTAGGGGAAGAAAATTGTTTTAATCAACTCCGAGCACGAACAGCCGTATGCACTTTCTTTAATTTTTACACACTAAATAGCAAACTGAAAAATAATAATGAGAGGTTTAAAAAATCATGAATGGATAAGTGGGCAGTATTGATCTGACAGAACCTAATGGAATGTGTGGGTTAGGTTAAAAATAAAATCGTAATTGCTCTTCTTTTAGAAACTTATTATTTATTCATCGAGAAAAATTTAATTTAGCAAAGAATTTTTCAATTTTGTATTTATTAATAAGTCGATATGGTTATGGACAATTCGCCAGACATAAAAAAAGAAAAACTGCCAGTAAGAATATACATAAACAAGAAAATGGTAAAAGGAGAGCAATACACAAAAAAGAATATAACAAATAAAAGGTAAAATAAGAGAAAAAAAATTGACAGAATAGGTTACCAGATGATCACAATCGAAAAAAAAAACAATGGAGATGAAACAAAAAACAAAATTTTTTAAAAGAAATTAAACTAAAATTATAAAAGTTAAATGTAAGAGCTAATTTCAAAAAAAATAATTCCTTACAAATTTTGTCAGTTACAACATTCATCAACAAAAAATTCAATTCAGGAAATAAATTCTGAGAAAATAACAATTAGAATAGATTAATTGTCGAAATATGTGTAGACACAGCTTCTATTATAATTAGGATTCTAGCAAACCGCTCCACGGTCTTGTCCACCTCAACTTTGTATTTTAATTATATACAATTTACAATTAATTTTAAAATACATATATGTCAGAAATAAATTAATGCAGTTTGTGTATATTATTAGAGTTCAGAGTATCTCAAAATTAGACAACATAATTTGATGTAGAGTTTCAATCAGATGTAAGCTTGTGGTGGTTGTTTACCAATTTCCAAGCGAATGTTTTTCCGAAAGTTTTAATTGACAAAGGGGTCACTTATTACATCTCATTAGGTAATTTGCGCAAAACTTTTCCCAAAGTTTGTTTAACTAAAGGAGAACATTCTGTATAATCGACCTTTGTATTTCATTACAAATTAGTTGTTTACTTATTTGAACTTTGTATAAAAGCATTGTTTGATGAATGCCCCAAGGATAGAAACCGAATTGCCTGAGAACTTAGAAACTTTTAACGATATAAGAATTAATAAAATCTTAATTTGTAACAGAGCTTCTGATTTTGAATTCAGTTTTCGATCAAAAGTGTGTTTTTTGTTTTTAGTCGGATGAAATGATGACGGGTGTAGAGGGCTTTCCTGACACTGATTGAACGCTGTATGAAGAAATTATCAGTGCAAAAAGATCAGTAAAAAATCCTCCGCTTTTGCAGTTCTAAAGGGAGACCGACGCGCTTTTAAATAATAATTACGACACGAGAATTATTTACTCGACTGAATATAAATTCAAGTGAACATTCATTGTAAAGATGAAATTTAACAAGTCTACTTCAAACAAAAGCAACGACTAAATTATTAACATCGGATCCTCTAAAACATGTCGGTTTATTGCATCGTAATTCAGGTTTTTTACGAGAAATTCGAAAATATAGCCGTCCGATAGGATTACCAAAAATAGGGTAACAAAAGTACGCACCCTTATTTCCACATGCCACATTTTATACCTTCTCTGACACGTACAGCGCTAAATAATGCAACAACTGCTTAGCACTCGCATCCAATAAAGGATTTCAAACACATGAAAACCGTCTTTGCAAATTTTAACAGCTCTCTGACACTACGAAAAATTTCCAGAATAAAAGATTTAATTTCTGAGCTAGAGCTAGATAAGTCTTGAATGCTCAAACTTGCAAGTTTTCACCGATTTCGTGCTGAATAGTTTGCCCAAATTATACTCCAACAAACTTTACTAAAGTTATGTTATTTTATATTACAGCGACTTTAATAATAAAAGTTACTTTGGAAGAAATAATTAATTACGAAGCTGTATTTGCCTATTTTTTAGTGGCACTTCGCTGCCAATAGACAGCCAAGTGACGGCCCACACTTTTAACGAATCTGTTGTCTGATGACGGACTAATTTTAAGTTGAGATAATACGGCAGTAACTTCGTTTCAATAAAAATTTAAAAAAATTCAGGGTTGTTATTGTTATTGTCACGAAAAAGTATTAAAATTTATGATACTACCTGTCGTATCTCAACTTAAAATTAACCCAAAATCTGTTATGTTAAAAAACATATTAAATTCTATATTTTTATAAAATATCTTTCCTCGTTACAAACATTAGATGTTATAGACATTCTATTTTATATATTTATAGATACACGGCATAAAATTTGCCAGAAATATTTTGTTTAGTTACTATTTTTTATTAACCATGAAATGCATTAACGTTGTTTTATTTATATTACCAAGAAAATAACAATACCTAAAAATTTAACCACAATATATTTATTAAAATTTATATCCGCTTAATCAACAGTATAGCGCAAAATTTTAAGCAGAAATACAGCAAAAATTATGAAAATCTGCAAAAAACGTCTTATCTCAACTGATAACAAAATTACAGGCCCCTAAAATTGCGTACAAAAAAAAACAATTATTACACTGAGAAAAAAAATCTCCAAAATATGTCTAGCAATAAAAAAATTGGCTAAGATCCCAAAACAAATTTGCAAAAAACACCAAGTTTTGATTTTGTTACCCATTTTTTTAAATGCTGAACGTATTTTAGCAAACTTTTTCTGTCAGTGTATAAAATTTGGTACCCTCAAACAAAGTTAAAAGTCTTTTTTTTATTAATAACAGCGAAATTTTGCTACATCATCTCAATTTCCGGTTTCGGTACTTCCATTGCATATTTTTGGTAATTATACAAGTTTTTGCTTCATTTTTCGATTTTTTATTGCAACAATAATTACGCCAATAGATTTTAAATAAACAAAACACGTAGAATTTTGCTAAAAAGATACCGTTTTCAAAATATTGGCGTTTAATATATTAAAACAAAATTTAATCTCCAATTTTGGCGCCCTCTATCTCCTAAACGGTGCAATTTCTTAAACTGCTGTAGTTGTCCTAGTTACAAATTTTTTGTAATACGTTTTACAACAATTAATTTCTGTTATGATTTTGTTATCTGTTGAGATAAGACTTTTTTTGCAAATATTGTGTTTCAATCATTTGTGGTGCTGCATTTCTTGTTAAAATATTTCTCCATACTTTTAAATTACCTCAAATATTTTCTTTGATTCGTTCTTTAAACTATAAATTATGTTGTTTGTCGTTTCCAATTTGTTGATAAAAGGATTAGCAATAATTGTGCTTTTCCAAAAGTGTCTCTGTGCCTATTAATATCTAAAAGGTCTACCTAGCAATTGCAATAAACGTAGCACACACACTTTGTATAATAAATATAAATTCTTCTCCAGTAAAATCAAAAATTTTTTTCAATGTGCCAACACACAAATAACAAAGATGCCCAAAGTACTAAAAAATTTAATCAAGAAGAAAGAGAAGCATAGCATAATTCTTCTTTCAAAATAGTAGGAAGAGACAAAATAAAGCGTCAAATTAAGAATCTTCTGAAATAATCAGATTTAGCAGCGACGAAATTATAAATCACGGAAATTTTTGCATTTAACACCAATTGTATTTGATAATTTTGCTTAAAATGTGCTTATTTTGACATATTTAAGGTTATTCTTGCTTATTTTTTTGTCTTTTATTTTTCAGAATTGTTTTTTTAGCGATTAACACAAAATTAAAATTAGGTACGTTACCATGTTTTACAAACTGTAACTAACTAAACATTGCTTAAACCTGAAATAATGTTTTAAACGGATTTTAATTGTTCAAAGAATATATTTCTCTATAGAAACTGTAGGTACAAATTTTTTCTTCTTTAGATCGTTGTTTTTACGTTTATTTTAAACTATTTTACAATTTTAAGATAATATTAATTTATCCTTCTTAATACTTATTTATTTTATTATTCAAGTTTACAAATTTTAATTATATAATAATTGAGGTTTTACTACTAAGAAGATTACTTAATTGTGAGTATTGTTAACATTTTGGTTTTAAGCTGTCAGCAGAAAAAGAGACCTTTTATCAACCAGCTCAAAATTTTTCTTATAGCTGAAGAGCTCTTAAAAGTACTAAAAAAATTTAAAAAAATATTTGTATCCGCTCTAAGTGTTGTTAGACACTAAAAAAATTATCAACACAGCAATTTACATCAAAATTACATTCTGTAAAATGGCACAGTTATATAAAATAAAACCAAATTTAACGTGCTTTTTTACAGTTTTCTATAAATCTGTAGTTTGCCCTTTGTTTTTAAACCTTTTGTAGTATTTAATACTCTGTCTTTGTTTGTCTCATTAAGGCAGATAAATCTGTCGCATTATTTGAATTCAGTATTTACTAATTTAAAGACTTTTCTTGACAACGTACATTCTTTCTGCACCATCTAATAACTGGATGCACAAAAAGTGTGTGTTACTTTGGATACAGTTTCAAAAAGCATCAAATTCTGGTCACCGGATAGAGTTAGAGATATATGGACTTAATAAAGTAGATAAGGAAAGAGGCGGTGCACTCGGAGTGGCAAAGCCGAACGCAGATTAACTCTCCTAGTTATTACAAAATTCCAATTTTTATAATTTTCTTAAGCATGACACTAGCCTCAAAATAATCAAAAGGTTTGTTAGTCATATTCTACTAATTTTTATATTTTCAATTCTAATTTAAATGTGATATTTTTTTAAACAAACAAATGACAGTCATCTAAAAGTTGTTGTCAAAGTTCAAAGATTCATCAAATGTTCTGTTTAGGAACCCCAAGAAAAAAATTTTTTCCCTTTCTGTTAAGAAAAACAAACATTTTGATATGATATTTGAATTAGGTATCAAATCAAAATGTTCATTATATAACTAGTGATAAAAAGGACATTATTTTGTAACTAAGCTTCAATCTTTATCGCGTTTTAAATAAAATTTTAAGCTTCTTTTATGAATCTTGTTAGTGGTTCCTGTTTTAGAATTTATCAAAAATCTGGCTTTTATAGCCGTGCGTTGAACGCGTTATTTCAGAAATTTATGACAGCAATGTTCACTTACGACTTGGAAATCAAATTAATCTAACGCGACAACTTCCCCAACCAATTTCAGGAGAATTGTGCGTAAAACAAGTTTACACATGGTGTGCTTACCCTATAATGGCGAAATGCGGGCTTGTGATAACTTGCGAGAATTTGTCTTGACGTTTTTAGGAGCAAAAATCTATTCTTCCAGACGGACAATGCTTAAAAAATTCAAAAACTTTGAAGAAAGGTGTTTGTCTTTTCTGAAATTTTGACACCTGTCTTTGTGGTTGTGTAAAGTTGACCTTTTTGCCCTATAAAAGATTAAAATAATAAAGCTTTGAAAGCAGCTCTGTTGTATTTTTAATCCTTGATTTTGCCTGTGGTAAGACCCGAAATTGCTCATTTTGATCTAACTTATATGAAAAGTGGGATAGAATCTAAATTTTTAATAAAGTAATTGGATGTAAGAGAAAATTGATCGAAAAATTTGCGATAAAATTTTAAAGCGGCACCTAGAGTGTCTATAAAGCTCTAATTATGTTGGATATAGGGCAGTTTCGGTAAATAACCTAATAAATTTATCAATAACTTTAAACGATATTCGGCGCACAATGAGCTTACCAAAGCTCGTTAGACTCGACCTAAAACTTTATTATAAAGACTGTTATAAGGGAAAAGATAGCTCGAACTTGTACCATGTGTTGTGATTCTTAATTGTGTATTTGAGTTTTGGTAATTGGATCGGCCAAGTTAGAGAACCGTCAAGAGTTTGGCGAGCTTTTGTTCATAGCAAATGGTCTTGACAAAACTATTAACTTTGGATAAATACACATACGGAAACGGCATTGCAGTTTATTTCCGGTCAAGATTGGATTCGCTCGAGATGAAACAAGGAACAGGATTAATAGCCTACCTGAATTGCCATAATTACCAACCTGTCAATATCTAAAGGATTTACGCTCGACCCTTCGACTTTTCCCTCACAATGAATTACGTTATGCCCATACATATTTCAATTTTAGTAATTTAGCTTCGTTTTCTTTGAGGGAATTTGTGACATGTGCAATATCATCCACTCTCGTTGGACGTTAATTTACATAAATTCACTTTGGACCAGCGGTTTTCAAACACCAACTCGAGAATTTACAGCTCATGTTACGCTACTCGTAATCACGCAGTTCTCGGGAGATGAGAACTGGCCCTTTCTAGCTATTAAAGGGAAGATTTGCAATTTCATGAAACCGGATCGTATAATCTCAAGCATCTACTTACTCAAAACGTTGAGAAAACACAACAAATTAACAGAATTCATTGCATTCCTGAATTTGATACGAAAAATGAGGAGCAGATTATTGAGAAAAATTTAATAATGATGGACAAAGTAATAAGATAAATTCTAATATCAAATAAATCTGACCAACAATGTCTGTTTATCTTTAGCATAAACTGACAAGATTAAACCCGAAAACCAGGTCACTTTTATGTTTGGAAGTTGTCGGAATTTGCACAACACTTCAAGAAATTAATTTGAAATTTAAAAAAATAGAGTAAGATACTCGTAAACACCAAAAATTACAACAAAAAGTTTCTAAAGTTTAACAGAATTAGGATAACTTTTACTGAAGAGCGAAACAACAATACGTTGGTGATAACTAGAAAAACAAACTAACAATTAAGCAGTTAGCTACATCAAATTCCCGTGACGTCAATTTAGCTAGAACCCTTGGCACCTGCAAACATTTTAGAAACACCAGCATGGTACAGCTCTAGTTCAACTTGCTAAAAAGGACCTCACAAAGCTTGATCATACCCAAGACTTCGTGATACAGCCCCAATAAGTTTCCTAAAGTTGTTACATTCCCAATTTTGTAACCGAAATACGATGAAGATGCTAATTAAAACAGAACAAGAAAAAACAATTTAAAGACAAAAATTACCAGCCAAAATAAAGATAAGGCAAAAAACCAAAAAGAACCTACAAAATAAACGCGTATAAGTAAGCGCTTTAATCAAAATGGTGGTGTTACTTAGCATCACCTAAAACACCAAATCAGAGAGAGAAAAAAATTCACTAGAAAAGTTCAGAGTGTTACTAAGAATGTCGCATTGTCTTAAAGTTAATTTCAGCTATGTAGCCTATAGATCACTGGAAATAAGACAATCAAACCGAACACACTTCTCATTACCTTGGAATATCAAAATTCTCTTCTACATTTATTTGTGATTTTAAGAATTTAATAAAATGAGGCACTATTACTTTATTTAAAACACTGGGTAATCTATATTCCTTTGTGATATTGTCGATTATGACACAAACGTAGCCCTCCCGCCTGTCTCATTTCCAGTGATCAAGAGTGTACGTTATATCAATGTTATCGTGAATTTTTTTTATGTTACAAAGACAAATTTTAAAGCTTAAAAAAGAGCACTAAAGAAAAAGAAAGTAAAGGAAAAGTGAGGATACAAGAAATAATGCAATGAGAATACGTAAAAGCTAAAAAAGTCAAAGATACGTGTTGAGGAAAGTAGATCTGTCATAAAGAATGTAAACCAAGAAGTAAATAAAGACATGAAACGTAATTGAGCCAAACACAGTGACTAGGACACTGCAGACCAGCTTCAGGGTTGTTGCTCTATCATCAGTGCAGCGTATCCCAGTCCTGAATCTGCATAGGATCACTCGCATTTGTCAGCCAATTTTTCTAGCTGTTGCTACAACTACATTTTTTGTTTACTTAAATAAAGTTACTTTAATCCAGCAAATTTATTAGAAATGTAAAATGTTGTAGAATTTTATCATGTTACAAAGACAAATTTTGAAGCTAAAAAAAGCACTAAGAAAGAAGAGTGTAGAAGAAAAGTGTAGATACAAGAGGTAATGCAACGACATTACATAAAAGCTAGAAAAATTAAAGATATGTTTAGAAAAAAGTAGATCTGTCATAAAGAATGTAAAACCAAAGAGGCAAATAAAGATATAAAGCATAGTTGAGCTAAATACAGCAACTGTGATACTGCAGACCGGCTTCGAGGTTGTTGCTCTATCATCAGTGCAGCGTATTCTAGTGCTGCCTCTATGTATGTATGGTAGTATCCATCCTTTTTGTCAGACAATTTTTTTAAATGTTGTTACGGCTAGAATTTGAGTTTATATTTCTAAGGTTACTTTGATCCAGCAAATTTATTAGAAACAGAAAATATTGTGTGATTTTTCATTCGGCAATGGTCAGAAAATACCGATGAGCCCAAGTTTATCCTATTTTCGGCCGGCTATCGTGATAAATGTCGCTTATATTAGAGCATTTTACGCGGTCGATTGGAATTCGAAGCGTTCGATCTGAGGGTGGACATTATAAATTTTTCAGTGAGTGGCTTGGGACAATTTCGGTTTGGCGATTTGGAAGTATGTCACAATTGAAAAAAGCCAACTCGGAATTAAAGCGTCCGATTATATCATTGGCATACCGTGCCCTCATGTGTGAAATAAAAGCCTTCCAGTCTCCCTAACAAAGGAAACACCTTAGCCAGGATTATTGTTTGACGAAATTCAATAGCCGTTGGTAAATGGTTTAAGCGTTTAACACTACAAAAAGGCTTTGTGTTGTTGTCGAATGACAGAGGCTCGATGCAACTGCACGGATTTTTTTCTTATACGGGATTTTCTTTGTTCGAAAAGCTTGGATAAATTGTTTGTGTAGTGGTAAAGTTGTCAACGATGAACAAAAGTACTCCAAGTTGATTGAGACAATTTCAAAGACGTAAAAGTAGAAATTTAAAATTCTGACCTAGTTTTTTATTTTATAAACAATTTAGATTTTTCATTGCAACGTAAAAATTTTATTTGGTTTGAGAGTATTAAAAGTTTCGTTAGTTTTAATTTGTGAATAAAAAATAAAACTAAAATTTATTTTTATAAACAATAAACATAGAAAATGTAATTTTGTAAGATTACTTTAGAGAGTTGTTTGTGTCATAAAATATATAAACAACAAAGAAAGTTCATCTAATGAAAGTTAACGATTTTTCCAATAAAATTAGCTTTTTGGGAAAACGCTTCTAAATTTCCTTTAATATGGAATGTAATGAAAATTTGGAAATAATTAAAACCCGTTGAAGTAACGTGCAAAAACTGAAAATTGGATTACAAAATATCGGGTGTTCGTTAATTTTTAATAAACAGGGTATTTATTAAACGCAGAAAAGTGCACGTAAGCTCCAAAATAATTAATTGTTTTTGTTCCGGAATTGATTTCTCCGTTGGGTAATTAATTTTAATTGGAAAGGCCTCGAATCAACTTGAGCGGATAAATCGCGAAAAAATCATACAGAAAAAAAAGCATTGTGAAATTAGTCTTCAATTTACTTTCTTGATCTGATTTACGTCAACAGCGGGTTCTGAGTTACATCAAAGCCAGCAATTACAGCTTTGTCTGGAACGGAGCTGGAGTGTGAAATGCAACTCCCAGGACACAAAGCAACCCCGAATTACAACTGTTTAATAACATTCCTGCGACGTACTTACTTTATTATCCTCACACTTTTAACTATTTTCTAATTGAATTTTCATTGCAATCAAAAATAAACCTCCAAAAAGACACTATATATTACTTACGTAATCAGTTATGAAAAGACCGATTTTATTTAACAAACATGTTTGTGAAAACGATTTTATTTTTGAAACACTTTTCATAGCTAGTGATGTAAAATGTGTCATTACATAATGCTAAAAATTGTTGAAAAAGTAAACATTACGTAAAAAAAATATTTATCCTCTGGCAAGCCGAAACTAATTCCACACACGCGTGCTATAAATCATAACAAAACAAAATTGTGTTCGTGAATTATGAAACAAATTCGGGTGGAGTTATCTGGTCGATTTTTCGCTATAGGCACGTCCTAATTTGTAAAATCCTGAAGGGATAAAACGATAATGCAATTCAGATAAACTGTAAAGAACAAAAGTGGAGGTGGCGACCACGAACGTCACGAGTTATCTCCTAAACTCAGGCCTCGTACGTGATCTCCAGCCACGTGTCGACAAACTTGACAGAGGAAAGACTATTTACCCCGGGTTAAGACTTGTCCCATCTAGCTTTAAGACAATATCCGAAATTGTTTGGTTGCATCGCTAATGCAGGAACAGCCAGTGAATCGCAATTTGAACGTTTTATGTCTCTGGATAGCCAGGAAGTCGTAATATGTGTTATCAGTAACCATTTTGTCAAGTCGCTTTTGTGCGTTCAGCTCCGGTGTACGGGGATATCCCCCAGGATAATAGAAGATCTCGGAAAGTGGATTGAACCCTCGGAAGGGACTTTCACACTGGTGAAATATTTCATCAGGATATAGCTTGGATATTAGAAATAATTTAAATCCCCAGATAAACGTAGATTAAATTGTATTTACTTGTCGATGAATAATGGATGCAGGACAGTTTGAAAATCCTCCCACTCTCTTAATTTTATTTACCTGATTGTCCAAGAGTTATTTACCGCAATTTAACTTTTTAATTAGATTTGGTGGTGTAATAACTCAGTGTTAGCATCTTGACTCGATTTATGCTAAATGACAGACGTAATTCGAATTGGATAATATAAACTGGAGTGGAAGACAACCACATCAATAAAGAACGAGTACAATGGCTCGGAAAGAGAGTTACGTCCAGGCGAGACCCACGGGGCGATCGTTCGTTTCGTTGTGCTTTCCGTTCGGGAATTTCAACGATGATCTCTGAGGGTGTTATCCCTCTCTCTTGTCTCAGAACATCCCTCGATGCCCGCCGGCCCGGAAAGAAACGGTCAATTCAGCGCTTCTAGCTCCGTCCTCACCCGACTAATGTAACTCCAATTAACCAGGCCCTATTTACCCAATTAACGAATTTATGCATTGGTTTCGATACGATACGCTCTCTTGAGCATATCGCGAATAAGGACCTCTGATCGAGTTACCAATCTAAATTCAATTCTTGCGCCCGTTAAACACGTCCACAAAGAATACACAATTACAAAGAATTTAACGATCAAAATATAATCACAATTTATTACAAAGTAAATTTTTGTATCAAATATATTCTGTTTTTGTTATTTATTTACTTTAGAGTATCAAAAGCGACTAGCAGTTGTAAGGAATTGCTTTAGGCCGGATAAAGATTAGCCAAGGCGGTAGAACTCTCTAGTAATAGGAGAACACAAATAATGTAAATTGAAGCCACAACTAAACTATAATTTACTCAGACAATAAAAGTAAATTTCCAAAAATGATATCAAAGTAAATTCGGAACAGAATTAAGTGGGCTGACTTTATAAGCTGTAATAAACCAAATAAAGCCCAATGTTGAAGTTTTGGAGATCCAAATCACACTGAATAAATAGCTTTTTTATACAATCCCAAGTGTCTCAAATTAGAAAATTTAGAAGTCAATCAATAAATCAGTAAATCAAAAATGTTTATTTTTATTTTTACGGCTTAAACAGCATGATCTGGCTAAAAACTTGTTAGCTTTTTCGTCGCCAACAAATCCCCAATTTACCCAAAATTTATTGATTGAAGTGTTTTCTCGATTATTGGAGTCAGTAAATAAAGTTTAAAGCATATCTCTTACCTTATTGTACGAAATGCGATAAAATTTAGAGACACAATAAAATCCAACCTTTTTGAGTTTTATGTAGCGTCGAGTCAACTCCTTAATTTTATTTCTAATCGAGTTGAGTTTGAAAGTAATCCAAGTCAGTTGCAAACCACAAACATGTCCAGACATAGATTTCAAATTGTGTAAGATTCTACAAAAAGCAGGCGTTTGAGTGTAAATCTGGTGAATTAAATTGCAAATTTTAGTCTGTGACACGTTCTTCCTGCTGGTACAAATCGATTCTTTAGTTCTTTCAGGTGTATCAAATCATTGTAACGCCTCGAAATTTTTGAGGGTGTAACCTGCTTGGGTTTCATGACAACGCAGGCACATCTAACACCTCACCCTCAGCACAACTCAATTACTAAAGTTAATTACAATGTAATTTACCGAGTTAATTGCTACCATTTTAACCGCTTATATTATCTACTGGTTCGGATACATAACGGCGTGTTAACGCCAGATGTCGGTATTCTGGTTTTCTCTGGCGAAGAATTCCCGAATCGATGGAGGTTTCTTGCATTTGATGTTAATTAAACGTCGTCTTAATTAGACTGCGGACCGAGTCATAAAATCAACTGTTGCGAATTAAAATCCGTTTCCGGTACCCGATTGGCTGAAATTGCTCCAATTACACGACTATCAAAAGTGCTAAACTTGTTACAAATCGAATTAAAAATAATTCTGTGATTGACAAGCATTGCGTTTCCCAAATCAGGAGTGGGATTTTTTTTAACCCGGCGCATCCACCAAAATTGGTAACAAGTGGTTTATGATTCATTATGTTAAGATCGGCATTTTTATATTCGAGTGTAACAAATTCAAAACGCGCTCTTGACTTTACAATCGCTGCCAAATCGCATTGTCTCCCCATTACGGTTGAATAAACTCCGAATGCTTTATGTTGAATCTTATCGATATTCGTTGCGCTATAAAATGCAGCGTCAAATATAAAATTTTTGCAACAGAGTATTCGAAGAAGCACCGACACGAATAATCACTCACGAAAATGTCGCCGCTTCGTCTATTCCAATAAATGCAGTGCAGGTCAGAAAGTCTCTATATTATGTCCTCGGACAAAGCCGATGTTAACAATGAAAAAACATTTTATTACACAGTCGTCCCCAGACTGGCTATATCTGTGTTTGCGTCTAATGGATAGGGTCAAATTTATCTCCCTGAGGATTTAAACACGACATCATCTAATTCTACAGAAATTGTAAGAAAATGCACAACAAACGCGGAATTTTTCCTGAAATGGATGCCTGGAATATGCATAATGCAAGCACTGGACCCAGAAATTTACGCACACGCTCACTTTACGCTGGATGCATACGTAAATAAATATTCTTGACTTTTTACGCTACAGGTGTCTCCACAACCTTAAAGAAATAAAAATTTATATTACAAAATAATATACTGTAACATTTTAAATAATTACACCTTCAATACGATTTTTTTGTTTTTCTTTTAAATGTTCGTTACTTGACTTTGACCGTAGATTTGACAGGATAATTTGTAAGGTTAGAAGCCCGTCAGTGTAACATTTGCACAATCAGTCAAAGATCTTTTTCTATTTTTCTTTTATTTTCCACAACTACCCTTGACCTCGATAATTTTCGTTAACACGGTGGAAACCTTTATAAACTGTAAAAAGCATCAGCAGTAACTGAAACCATTACAAACCTAGAATTATACCTTTCGATTCGCTTTGTACAAATTACGTAGGTAATATGAAGTCGTTAATTGTAAATTATGTTCGCTTTTTAGATCTTTTGCTCTTAATTTTGTTTAAAAAGATACCTTGATAACAATAGTTTTATCCATTTTTATATCTCTAGGTTTTTGAGATACAAGACAAAAACTTATCTTTGCATTTTGTCGAATTAAGACTCTTGAATAGGCCTATTTGCAATGGTTGTTCAATAGTTTATTGAATTTTTCTTCTGAATTTTGTTTAAAAAAATAATTTGATAGCAAAATAATTTCAGCTATCTTTAATCTCTTGGTTTTTTAAGATACAAGACCCCAAACTTATCACTCTGACACCTAGAGTAAATTTTGACTAAAAGATCTTTGCATTTTGTTTAATTAAGACTCTTGAATAAATCTATTTGCAATAGTTATTTTACAGCACAACCGTCTGAATGACATTTTTTGAAATTGACGTTTACAATAGCCTGTTCATTTGCTCACTTAGAGAGATCTCTGCGTGGCGCTGCTAACATCGGCTTTCCTTCAACCTTCAATATCTAAAATCTGTCAAAAGTTTTTTTATCTTCTGGTTTTTAAGCTACAAGACTCTAAACATATTATTTTGACAATTGAAGTAAATTTTGAGTAAAAAATCTTTGCATTTTGTTTAATTAAGACTCTTGAATAAGCCTCTTTGCAATGGTTGTACTAACATTTTTTGTTGTCAATTTTGTTTAAAAAAATAATTTGATAATTTTATCTCTTGGTTTTAAAGATCCAAGTCTTCAAATCTCACCTCAACATCTAGAGTAAATTTCGACTAGAAGATCTTTGTATTTTGTTTATTCAAGACTCTTAATTAAATTCATTCATTCAGTTCATTAGCAATAATTATTCTTCAGTTTGTAACATTTTTTGTTCTTAATTTTGATTAAAAAATTATTTGACAACATAATAACTTTTTAAATTATACAATTTCAGTCATTTTAATTTAAGATTTTTATTATTTTAAATGTTATTGTTATTGTAAATGCCAAAACAGAGAAGCATCTTTTTAAACATTTTTTTCGTGATCTTGGGATCTCATTTAACAGCATGTCAACAATTTGACACGCTTTTTTGGGATTACCTGTATATTCTTTTATTTGATCTATCGATAATTGACATTGTTTTATTAGGTAGAATATCATTTATTTAAGAAATAATAACAATAATTTTATCCTCTATCACTTTGTGCCTTTTACTGCTCCTGAAATTGAACTTAATATCAGTCATTGTGAAATTTCTATTTGTTCGTACCTTTTTAAGCACAATTTCCAAATATTTTAAGCGTCTTAGTTTCTTGTGTGTTGTTACGTTATATTATGGAGATTTTAACATGGATGTGAGCGTTTTATTGTGACTATCTGCAGCTAGCTTTTATTTTTTGATTATTCCTCTTATCAAAAGCTTAAAATTTGTTAATTAAAAACACTAAAAACGGATAAAACGTTTTTATAATTTCACCAAAAAATGTGACGAAATTAAATAAATTCCCTCTTTCGTTTAGAGCTCTAATCAAATATTTGCCTAAAAAAATTCCTGTTTATTTTCCTGTGTGGTAGACTCAAAGCGAGACACGATGTTTGACAAACCGTGTCATTTTTATTAGTGCTTGAGAGTCGCTAAAATCCGAAAATATTTACTTAAGAGTTTTTCTTTTTTAGGAAGCAAATGTATGCGTGTTATCTTATCTCGATTGGAAATTCGAGAGTCAATTTCAATTAATAGCGCACTAATTAATTCAAGAGATAAGACTTATTTCCCAAACAGTTTAGACAAGTCTATTTTGCATACCAGCCACCACACACGAACCCAAGAATTCATTTTCGAGTCAGTTGCAGGGCTTTTCCCACCTGTCCAACTCGCCAAACTCCACCAACTGCAATAATAACAGTTCCATTATTGTGGAAACTCCTCGCGGCGAATTAAATTTTAAAACTAAAATCTGGATAAAACCGCCCCTAGCGAATTTAGTTTCCACATTATCGAGACACATGTTTTATTGCATCCTCGTAAACATCCCCTCCTCGTTAAACTTCCTAACTAACATAAAGTGAACCATGAGCGTTGTAGGTAATGCCAAAATCGAGAATTTCAATGACAATGTGGCTTGTTTGCTACTCAGAAATCCTAGTTTAATTCACTTGTATTAATTGGTTTAATTTATGTGCAAGGTTTCGCTGGATAAACATGTTTTCAAACAACATGCCCACAATCGAGAAATAATTGGCCAAAACCGGGAAACTAAGTGGGAAATCATATGAAAGAAAAGCGGGTGCTACGCACAAAGAGAAGTGTTAATTTAATTGAGCATTTTTAATTAAGTTTCGACAAATCTGTTATTAATAAAAACCAGTTATGAATAAATTTCAGCTATATTTGGTGGTTTGGTGGCCACTAATAGGCGTTATTAAGTCATTATTGGTACATTCCCAGGCGACGAAGAAACAAGTTTATAGATTCAATTCTAATCTGCCTAAAGCTATTTATGCAAATAATTTTTACTACAGAAGCGGACACTCAAAACTAAAAAACACGATTTTTATGCAAATAATATCATAAGTTATCTGATAAATAATATTCTCTACGAGCGAACTTAATTCATAATTAACGACTTTATATTATGTAACTTGTAGAAAAAGAATTAAAAGTTATGATTCTAGGTTTGTAACGGTTTCAGTTATTGCTGAGAGTTTTTAGAGCTTATAAAGCTCTCTACCAAGTTATCAAAAATTATCAAGTTCAAGGGTGGTTGCAGAAAATAAATAAAAAATAAAAAAATATCTTTGATTGATTGTGCGAATCTGACACTGATATAATTCTAACCTTACAATTTATTCTGTCAAATATATTATGGTGAAAATCGCTAGTCAAAGACAATTAACAAACGTTTAAAAGAAAACCAAAAAGTCGTATTAAAGATTGGACAAGAACACAAAATGCAATAAACTGTAGAACACAACCGTCTAAATGACATTTTTTAAAATTGTCGCTTATAACAGCCTGTTCATTTGTTCACTTAAAGAGATCTCCGCATGGTGCTGCTAACACCGGCTTTCCTTCAAATCTCTCAGAAGTTTTGGTTATTTTTGTGACCCAATTTTCAGTTTTAACAATTTTGAATTTTGCTTTTGACAGATATTAGATATTGAAGGTTAAAGGAAAGCCGATGTTAGCAGCGCCACGCAGAGATCTCTCTAAGTGAGCAAATAAACAGGCTGTTAAAAACGACAATTTCAAAAAATGTCATTCAGACGGTTGTGCTGTAAAATAACTATTGCAAATAGACTCATTCAAGAGTCTTAATTAAACAAAATGCAAAGATCATTTAGTCAAAATTTCCTCGAAATGTCAAAGTGATAGGTAGAGTCCTTGTATCTTGAAAACTGAAATTACCAGTATATGTTTATGTCCTTAAAGAGTCTTAAAAAAATGAGTAAATTTTTTTGTCACCTAGGGTGTGTATTGGTTTAATAAAAATCGTCATCTCGTTGGATTCCACCAGTCGAGGAGATAAGAGATTGACGTGGCCCTCGGCCGGTGCTATTATTTCAAAAGAATCAATTGAGAGTCTGTGTCCACGTCCGAGTGCGTGTAGCGGCCTCGAGATTCGGTGGACGTGGTCAGCATTGAAATAAGAAGTGGTACTTGGGTAATCCTCTTTGGGAGTGACTGGCAGTGTGCCACCCTATAAAGCTCGGAATTACATCTAGTATTTTAAATTTAAGACACCCTCTTTGCTCCTTTTTTACGTGCTTCCGCGCCTAATTTGTCCTTAGCTTGAGAAATTGGACCGTAAAATCGGTCTTTATGCGCGGTTTGCGCCGCTATTACACTGTTATTGACTTTTGTTAATTGTTGAGTGTGGTTGAAAAACGTTCGCGTTTTTGAGTGACATTAAATTTGTTCGCGCCGCGGGTGCAGACTTGTTTACCCCAACGCCGATCAATTTTTTACCACAGTCTTTCAAGGCGATACGCAGGTTAGAGTTGACTATACATCAATTTGCCTGCAGAAGGAAGCCTTTTGAATCTGGCTTATAAAAGCTCTGGAAAGTAATTTTCGTAAAAGGTTCGCACTCACATCTGAACTTCTAGTTATTGGGAGACAAGCTGTCAGTTGGATTTTTGCTTGTCACTAAAGGAATGTCGATATAAAGTATAAACCTAGAGAACAGCATTATCTGTTTTCTGCAGAGTGAACACTAAGTGTCGACCATTTTATGTCCTTGCTATCTTTTATTTTTACTCATTTCACTTCGTTAGCTACGTATTGTGTTCAAGTTGTTAATCCTTAATTGGTTTTGCCTGTTTTTACTTTACGAACTTATTTCTATTTTTGACTTTCACAAAAGTCAAACGACTCAACCGGAATTAAAATTGATTGACAAATGATTCATAAATGATAGGAAATTTCTTTTACTAAGCTGAGATGATAGCAACGCTTAAATAATAAATTAAAATTCGACGTTGACGGTTTTAATATTCTAACAGCATTTTGCACTTCCACAACTGCTACACATTTCCACTTACTTGCATTTTCCAACAAAATTTCATTTTTACGCTCTGGGAAACTTGCGGTCAAAATCGTCCCTCTTTGCTCATTAACATTAATACCTCGAAGATTTTATAAGAGTTCAATTAGAAAAAAACAAAAACTGTTTTATTTTTACAGTTAAAAATTCTTTTGTAGTTTACGGTTCATTAAACTATTTTAAACATTAATAGGAGCTCTTATAAAACTAGAAATATTAAATTCAGAAAAGTTGCATTTTACAAAGAATTTCATTTTCATTTTCTTTACTAAGCTTTTGCTTCAATAAAATAATGCTTGCTTTATTATTAAACGTTATTATTAAACCTTTAAAAGGTACAATAAACATCAAAAAGAATTATGTAAAAATTTAATGTTTCAGTTATAAAAATGTAATGAAAACAAATTTCAGGCATTGTATTTTCCGAGATATCTAGGACAAAATTGTTGATAAAAATTGTCAGAAATTACAAAACAAAACACAAATAATCTAGTACATATTCCAAAAATAGTTTTAAGACTTAAAATAGCGAAATTGTTTATCTGACCGCAATGACAAGCTAATTAACTGTCCTTTTGTTCCAGTGTTTACCGACTTTCGACTTTGTGTATTGTTATGTTAAAAATCTTATTAAATTCCGCATTTTCCTTAAATAAAATGTTGGGAGTTTTGTATTTTTATTTTGCATATAATAAAAGGAAACATAATATACAATATACACTAAAAAAAAATAGGAAAACACTTTTTAAGCTTCGTATCGTTTGCCTAAATAAAAAAATAAAAATTTTAATATATTTCATAATACTTTAAGGTCTAGTCAATAAAATGTAAGAAAACAAATATTTTTAGCAGTTGCCTTTGATAAAAACGAAAATTTAAAAAAACTTTAAGTGAATTGATTATGCCTTTAGGTACTTTAAAAACAAAGTAAATTAGTATCAAAAATAACTTTTACGACATTTTAAAACAATAATTTTGATTTTTTTCAACAAAATTTGATAAATCATGAATGCATAACTATAGCGTCTATAGACACCAAAACATTTTTAGCAAAAAATAATTAAAACAAATGCCACTTTTTTTAAAGTCTTAAATTTTCTCAATTATTGTTAAAATGCCTCGCGGGTTTTATTTGTCTAAGCTTGAGAAGGGCAAAATTTTTGCTTTTCAAAACGGAAGGATAAGTGAAAACAAAACAAATTATCTACGAAACCCTGCAAAAAATGGGGCACATAAAAAAGAAAATTTCACGTAGTACTGCAAGAAAAATTATCGCAACTGCAAGTAGTTTAAAAAGTTGCAAATGGATAGCTGGAGAAGATAAGCAAATGTTTGAAGATAAACTAGAGGAAGGGTTTTACATGGAAGTCAGCAGATTATGCGAAAAAGACACCAAAGCTTCTTCAGCGCTACATAACTGCAAGATTGCAAATTGTTCAACGGAATATGAACCGGATCTGAGATGTCATTTATGACATTTACATCAGATTTACTTTTACTCATCTTTTACTTCCTTTTAGGTTCTTCCTAGATTTTAGATGTTCTTTAGGTTAATTTTTCCGATGAAAAAGTCTTGTCTAGATGGTCGAGATGGTTTTAATTCGCGGGAACTCCGTAGAGAGCGTCAATTCAGAGTAAGCTAAATTTTGGGAGGGGGACATGGTGTGAGGAGCCCTAACCAAAAAAAAACTTTAAATTTAGCCTATCCTGCAACGAAAATAAATATAAAAAAGTACCTTAATGTTTTAGAAAATTGTTTATTACCTTTTTAAAACGAAAAATGGTTTAGGAACGAAAATATTGAATTATTAAAGTGACCAGCTAGCTGACAAACCCATTGTTAAGTTAAGACTTTTCCTTATTTTTTGAAGTTGAATGTTCTAGGAGCTATAGTTATGCACTCATAATTTATGTAATTTTGTTAAAAAAATAAAACAAATTGTTTGAAGATAATGCAAAGTCTATTTTTTGGATTTATTTATTTTTAAACTTAAAAATATGTCTTAAAAAGTATTCCTCTAAATTTTTTGATCAGTAAAGGGCATTCTCTTCTCAAGTGAGAATTTTCACTTGTGAATAGTAACATCGCTGTGGAAACGCGCCTTGCGTCACTTGAAAAAATTGTTTGGTGTTACTGGAATTATTTTCCGATTGATTCTCCCAGAAGTAAGATTAAAAATAAGATGGAGGTAAAATTTGGGGGTCCCGGTATAATGGAGTATTTTAATTAAAATCGTCTTTATTTTCCCGTTGGTTTAATGATTTGATATAACCTCTACATGTGTAGAGTTCGGAACTGCGGCAGTAGTTGGTCGTTTTCGCATTGACGGAGGATTTCTCGGAGCGTAACAGTGTCACCCTAAAGTAATTAATGTTTGCGCTGCGGCAAACTTCATAACAAACCACATCAAACGCCGAATTTACTTTGTATAAAAACTCACTTTTATGGCGGAAAATAAAACAGTTTCGGCCAGTATGTATATTGGAGGCAATAAATAGACAGTGGCCGCGGGAGAATATACACTAAAGCCGCTTTGAAATTTACATATAAATTGTGTACTACGCCAGCCATCAAAAGATGTAAAGGCACATAATCTCGATGCCTTCCTGAAGTGATTGAGATGTTTGCTTAAACGCAGCTTCTTCCGACTACTTTTCACTGAATAATGCAACGACATATGCAGCGCAAACTGACGAACGATCAAATCGACAAAAATTCTGACAACACAGCATTTCATTTAGATAGAATTGACTTTAAACTTTTCTAAAAGTTTGTTGCTTAAACTCAACGTCGATCGCGATGTCAAACTTTTTGTCTGAACGGAAGTTCGACTGAAATAAAAAATAATAACAAGGTTTCGGGCTTGTCCTACACGTGCTCTATACACAAAACAAACAAAAATTGAAATAACTTTCATTCATTATTTCTCAAATTGACACAAACAAAAAAATTAAGATTAAACTGTCAGTTATTTTAGAATACTTTATTTACATAATGTTTCGTAATTATAAATAACAAGACGTCATTATAAACACTGTTGAAACTATTTAAACCCATTAAAAAGAGATTTATTTAATATTCTTGGTTTATCTTCTATAAAAATATAATTACTCTATCATTACAGATACAAGAAACGACAGACTAATCAGTTGAGGTTTTACATTTGCTTCATTTTCAAATATTTTTTAGAAGATAGTAAACACACAAAAACCAAATATTGGCAACTGAAAAGACCAATGAGAGTGCCACAACAAGATAAATAATAATCTTAAATTTTATACAATTATGACAATCAAAAGATGATTGCTTATGTCAATTTTTTTCAGAATTTTTGTTCAAGACAAAGATGTTGTTATAGGGGTGAAGGTAATGCTTGAGACACTCGGTATATAATTCTTAAATCGTCAGACAAATTGCTCACTAATTCGCCGTTTCTCCCAATTGAGATGCAATTTCTTCATTTTGTGATTGAATTGTTCCAACTCGGCGACGATTCAACTCACCTGAAACAAAAATGAAATTTACTGGAAGTCGAAACAATCACGCAAAAAAAGATTTCCCATTAAATGATTCAAGATTTCGTGTTTACAAATTTCTTTGACAAAGATCAATTCGCTCGAAAAAAGCGTGAAGAGACTTATAATGAAGTTAATCTTCTTGTTGCTTTTTCGTCTCGTTTAAATACTGTTGAAAGACAAACAAATCAAAAGCAAAGATCTTAATTGAAATACGAGTCGTAGAATTTGTTGCATTGTCTTTGTATTCTTTCGTAAAACTCCGAACTTATTAAAACCCCTCTAATACAAGAGTTAGATTAACAAAAGCTGTTTATTGGCTGCATTTAAACAAAGCTGTAGTTGCATGATAATGAAAAAGCTGGAGGAAAATGACAGAATAGCGTTGATTAAGCAAGTTTTCGTCAGCACACGTTCAACAAAAGTTCTTATTAAAGTCTTAAACATGTTTTGCAAACAAATACCTCGCTGTTGACGCTCATTTTGTAATACGTACAGAGCTGGAAGTGTAGATTTGAGAGTTTTGATCTCGAGGGAGTTGTCTACTAAGCGCTTGGCGGAGTTTCACCTGACCTCAGAGAAAAACATGACCGGCCGTTAATAAACCAGTTGCTCTGATTCAAGAATAAAATTTTATGAGCCTTTACGAAAAGTTCAGACCCTAATTTAGACCCAATTACCTGTACACCCACCTTCCAATCTCGGTTTAATCTAAAGTTTTACTCAAAATTCCAAAAATTCTAAATCACATAAGACGATGGTAGTTCAGCCGTTGTGCTAACTTAATTACCATGATTAATTAGCGTTTTTAATTTGTCGGTATTGACGGGGCGAGCTAATCAATTTTTTCGCACTAATTATGATTAAACGCGTAATTTATGAGTGGGATATTGTGTTAGTGACAAATTTTCACGGCCATTAGAGCACCATAGTTGCAATAATAAACAACATCACGTTCTAAATGGACGCTAATCCTAGCGTAAACATTTATGGTCAATAATTGTGGTGCAACAAAGGAATCGACGATAATGCAACTGGGACGTGAAGCGACATCATTCAATCGACACCATCTGCCGACAAAAATTAATTCCAAAAAGGGCAAAAGTTTTGAGTAGAGACGATTTCCAGATGACCCAATTAAAAAAAAAACAATTTTTTGCATGAGTATCATCGATATATTTGGAAAATCTCTTCATTTCCGGGGAAAACGGAAGCTCCAACGTGATTGTAATTACGTACATTAATTGGTAATCATCGCATTGGTAGATAATCTCTTAGAGTTCCCAAGATTAATAGCTAATACCTGACCTGAATTATCGATATATGTACAGAGAATTAAATCGGAAATTTAAAATAAGCCACTGCAACCTTTACTATTGTGCAAAATTTAAGAAGACCATCTAGTAAATTATCTTTATCTAGGCTTGTTAAAATTTGACCTTTTCTTAATCGAAATAAACTAGATAATTCTTTAACTCGATAGAAGCGTGAAAAAAAAACTGATTAAATAAATACAAAAGATAAAAAAATTGATTTTCTTCTACTTCTATCGTTTAAAGAAAGTACTGGAAAAATCGCTCGATATAATTGCTTTTCTTTGCTACAAGTACATAAAGCAAGGTCAGATCAGATCAGGTCTGGTCTGGTAGCTTCGCGTTTTGCTTTTATAATTGTGAGTCCAATGTGTCCCTACTCCTATAAAATTTTTTACCAATCACGTGTTAAAAAACCTTAAATCTTTTATTATTCCATCAGACAAAGTCATTTATTGTTGCCTGAATTGTCCATCTAATTCTTACTTGCACGTTGATCCTTCAAACTATCCTTTCCTACCATTGAAAAGAAGCGTACCACTCATTGAAACAATTTTAAAACAGTGTAAAACTATTAGAAATTACAAAAAAAAAATATCTAAAGAGCGGTAATTGATGATCAAAAAAACGAATTGCATCGTTTAGAAGCTAGAGGGCGTCTAAACTAGAAAATGTATTGTTTTTATCGAATTTGAGAGCCAAAAAACGATAATTACTTTCAAAATCAAAAATAATTTATTGAGTAGCTGTCTCCTTTGATTCTCAAAGACTTTTTGTAATAAAGCTTTTAATAAATGATTATCAAGAATTGCAAACTGTTTTAAGAGGTCTGGCATCTTTATAATTTAATAATTCTGGTCGATATTATTTGTCAAAACAACAGGTTTCGCCTTGAAGCGGCAATAAAATGTCGAATCGTTAATCCAAGCAAACTCCGTCATAATTCATTTTTTCCTTCAGCAAATTATATTTCCCACGGTAAAAACTGTTGGGAAAAAACCCCGTCTCGACTTTTTCCATCTCGGTTCAACGTAAACTTTCCAGCAGTAAAGAGACAGCCAATAATTCGAAGTAGCATCGTCCAACTTAATCTAAGTTCCATCTATTAAGTCACCCAAGTTTCCGTTCGGTTTTCCAACGAAAAAACTTCGATCTTGATAATATCAAAAATCACATTTTTCTTGATACAGCAATGCCGTTATTTACATACACAGAGCTGTAATTAGATGTCAAAAAAGATATCTTCGGTGGATATTTCAGCACCTGCTTTGAGGTAATTTCAGAGGCTTCTCTAAGCTCAACTCGATTACATTTATGCGGATTCGGAATTTAACAGAATCAAAGAAACGGGAAATGGCGACCGACCCTTAAAGAACGAAATTCCTCGAGATTTATTTAATTCAAAATTTGTTTTGATCTAATAAATAAACAACAAGTCTTAAAGTGACAACCTTGTTTTGGTATAAAGTTAAATCTCGTTTAATTAATGCTTGATAAATTAAAATTCCACTCTTGGAAGACTCAAGTGTACTTTACAAGGCCACTAAGCCACTCCCTAAACGACTTAAGTATCTTGCAGAAGCCAATAAAAAAAACAAACTGCGCTACTTGTGTAAGAAACTGAATTTATAATTAAACATGCGGGTCTAGAGCAACACATAAAAAGTTAATATTAACAACGGTAGGAAATTGTACAACACATTTCACTTTATGGGATCTTTTCCAAAAATAATATTGAAATCATAATTTCCCTTACGTTTATTTTCGTTTGTGGTTATTCAAACAAGCTGATATTTATTTAAAATTGGCATTCAATGAAAAGCATCGATTCGGTTTACTCATCTACAAGAGAAAATTTTTTTTTGGATAACGATATAAAAAATAGCGAATCAATAGCCAAGATGCTGGCTATTAAGGTGGTGAATAACTTACCCTTCGACTTACAGTAATAAAATAATAACAGTGATCAAAAATTTTTCGATTTGTAAATAATATTTTTTAATTATAATTTCGTAAGACTGTTTTTTGATATGTTAGCAACATTTGAAGTAAAAATATTCGAAATCATATTCTCAATTTTTCTCATTGAATAGATGATTGATATAATTGCATTTTTTTAAAATTTAATTATTGGAAAAGTTTTTTTTAACGGTGAGACATTCTGTATATAATACGTATAGAAAAAAGCTCAAGACAATGACACTGCCACAGCGAATTATTAAAACAGGCAGTCATAAACTAGAAAATTAATAATACCGCCATTAACCACTCAACTGGGGCCAGCTGTTTGTCGCCGAAGCGTTGTAATTTTCTTGTCCGAAAAGCTCCATCATTTATTTTATTAAAAACACACATGACGATATTATTTTTCAAAAAGCTTTTCAGTTTGCACCATATTTGAAACTTCAGAAAGCTGTTAAGAAGGCTTTAGAGAGATAGCGTCACTATTCAGAGCTTTGTGGTAAGCGGTGCAATTTTTATTTCAGCGAGCTTTAAATTTTCGAGGCATATTTGTTAGCTGTGGGTGCGACATGGCCAATGAGGGTGAAACAAGAGTGAATGGCAATAACCGACTGACTGTTCCATATAACAGGCAGTAATTAAACGTCGACATGTGCCGGGCGTTACAGTTACAGTACTAGCAATAGACCTCATCCGGACTCCCGATTATATCGATATTACAGTTCTATGCCACAATTAGCCTTGCTTAAACCCTACTAGACACAATTCAATTGGCTCTAAGGAAGCTAGATTATGCAAATAAACAGAGAAACTTCAAGGAGTAGGACCCTAATATGTTCTATATTATGTTACGTCAAATCTAGAAAAAAATTACGTTAGATAAAGCAAGATAAGTTATTGCAAGCGACTAGACCTATATTATGGCTAATATTTGTGTCACAAATCAATAAAATATAAAAACAGATTTATTCTAAATGTTCTGCTAAATATTCTGAGAATATTTTTGGAGGAGGCAGATTATCACATACGATAAAATATGCAGTTTCAACAAGATGACGCATCTCCACATTTTCATAAAGATATAGAACAGTATTTGAATATTGTTTTAAAAATAAATGGAAAGGTAAAAGTACAGTAAATCCTTCCCTTTAAAAAGTCCAAATATAACTCCATTTAAATTATTTTTGCGAGGAAAAATAAAAGTACGTGTTTAACAAACGCCTATTTTTGATAGAGAAGAACTAGAATAACGAATAACTACCTCATAGATCTATCAAACACTGGAGATTCTTGTTATTAAAGAAAAAAGCTCAATTTAAAAGCTTCTTAAAGTATTCCTCGTGAATCACCCCGTGTAGCAACCTGACAATACACAATCTCATTTTAGAAAATATTTTATACTCGTACCTGCATGTCCTTTGTGAGTTTTGTGCTTACAATTAGAATAATAAATGAGTCCCTAATATTAGTAGGCAAGCTTAATATTTAGATTTTTACCGTTTGAAGCAAGTTGCGCTCTTTCAAAGCAGTATCGGACTAAAGGGTAAGTTAACGTTCCATTAGGACCCTCAAGCTATTGCTCATTAAACCGTTGAAGAGCAACACCAGCCGCCTTGTAACCGTTCCGTAGCTCTTGACAGACATGTGATTAAGTTAATAAAAATGTACAAGTGAAGTACCCTCAACCCGAGTTTAATTGAGCAATATCCCAAAAGTTTGTAAGAAAAATTCAGAAGCCGATCGATGTTTGCGCCGTCTAATTTGCATTGTTATTAAGTAGTGCTCTGATTTACGGACATATTTCCGCGAGAAATTGCCACTTTGGCCTTTTATATTACAAGTTTTATTAACAGTTTGGGTGGTATTAAGATATCCGCGCCTGTTTAAGCTTCGTTTTGTCATATTTACCAAATACACAAACATTCGTTTCCGTCGCAATAACCGCAACTTTTATTTATACTGTGAAACCGTAAATTAGTTTTATGTCTTTTTATTTCTTTGAATTATTACGGAAGCAGAGCACATTGCCGTCATATCAATGAATGTCGAAGAAAATAAGCGAAATAATTAAACCCGGTTTATGCTAATATTGGTATTAACACGGGAAAAATCGGTATTATAAACACTGCATGCTGGGTAGGCAAAATTTTCTATGCGAGGCAAACAACGGTGTACATTTTTAATTGAATAGAAAATATAACAGAGCCACCATTAAAGTTGGATGGAAAAGCGGATTCATTTGTGAATTTCCAACAAAATAACATACAGAATAATTGTGAAAAAAGTATATAATTTTTATTTTATATACAACAAGCTTGATATCGAATAAAAGCACACAACATGGAATGTATTATCTGTAATTAGCTGCAATGACATATTGTGGAATGTAAAATGAGTTTTCTTTTTTCAGCCAACATGCCGATATGTTTTCATTCAAAATACGCTTTTTAAGGGTAATGAAAGCATGCATGACACCGTATCATCAAATTTGCCAGTTCACACTGTTTTAACCTAAATAACAAATGATGAGAGCATTCTATGTATAAAACTAGAATTTTTTAAAATTATTACTGACAAGGGGATTGTATTCGCTACATTTTTTTTTGTCCTTCAACAGAAAAACAAATCTCATCACGCGGAGCTCTCGATTTAGGGCTTCGACGCGGCGCGGTTGAAAAGAATGTTTTGCGTCTTCTGTAAAAAGCAATAAGTTTACTAGAAGAAAAACAGTTATTAGAACTTGGGAAAATAGAAGTAATGCTACAACCTTTCCTAGTAAATGTAAAAGAAACAAAAACTTCCTTATAGAATACAGATGTCATAGAAAATCAAGAAAGTAGAAGAAATTTGACTTTGAGCGACCTAATTAGAAGTATAAAAAGAAATTAGAGGTGAAATGTCAGTTTTGCAACTGAAACTATAGACATAATCAATGTAAAAATTTTTTGAAATTATCAGTAAGAAGGAAATGTAGAAAGAACTAGTGGAAAAAATAGTAAGCTCAAGGCAGGTAGAAGAGAAGATCACTATACAATTGTAGAAACAACGAAAATTTCTAAGGAGGTATTATTAGGATCGCACCAATAGAAATCAAAAGAGAAAGAAATTCTAGTAATATATAGAAAAAATGACAAATATATTGTCTTAAATTCGATCTTAAATGTAAATCATATGTATTAAACTTTAGTTAAATAAACACCAAAATTAAAGACTAACAACAAAAATATTCAAAACTACGAACTTAAAAACGTTTACAACATAAAAAAGTGGTCATGTTTAAGTCAAGTTTAAGCTAAATTCTCTAGAAAAAATTAAACCAAAGGTCTTAATAGGTCAAGGTAATTGAAATTTAATAATCACAGAAAATCCAAAACAGAATTTGCTTGGGTAAAAACAAAAAATCACTAAAAGCAAAAGATTTGAAAAACAACTTAAAAGTCTTCTCTGTAGAAGATGTACCAAAAATTAAGAGAAAGACAAAATAAGTAAAGAAGATCTATTGGCTTTGAAAAAAAGACAGATTAACAAAATTAATTAGAAATACTTTAGAACTGTTTATTTAAGATTCTAGTGGAAATTCCGAAAGAATGCTGTATAGTTTTGCCCAGATATTAGACATGTTCCATCAAGTAAAAATAAGAAAAGAAAAGCAAGATGTACAACGTTTTCTGTCATGAGGAGCAGATAGTTCAACTCATAATAGAATAGAATAATTTAAGAAACTTAAGCAACGAATTAGTAGCTGAGAAATAAGATTTTGAGCAAGATAAGCAAACCGAAACATGTGGTGTTGATTAACAGAAGGTCACTTAAGTAATCTAATAGCGTTCTCGATTGACTGCACCAGTGCGCACTGAGTGTATGTTTATTTCTAAAAATTATTTATTTCTAAAAAGAGGTGCATAGACAAAATATCAATCAAAAACGCTATCAGATGCAAAACGATGCAAAAAATCTTGCAACGCAAGCTCTCTTCAGGAAAAATATTTTTGTAATTTGAAGAAACCTAAAAATAATATTCATTTGAGTGCTGTCATAGCCACTAGAGCACCCAGTGCTCAAATAGAGTACTATAGAACCCAAAGTTTTACTCTCTTACCTACAATAAACTAAGTATATAAAGCGTTATTAATAAAAAACAGAATTATGAGCTACTCTTCTTTTTTCAAAAATTTTAAAGTTGTATTTTACAAATTAAAAAAAACATTAGCTTATTCCAAGATTTTCCTTGTTGATATCTAAAATTCGGTAAATTTATCTGTCATAAAACGATATTTAAAAAAAGTAGAAAGTAAATACAATTCACATTTTTGGAACCTAATTACCACTACGTAGCGATCCCTAGCTGCTACAATCAAAACAATTCTAAAATTAAAATACGGTGCCATATTCTTGATTCAAGAGATATACGGCTCACCAATTAAGTCGTAAAAGTAAAATAGTCGCAAAAACTATAAACAGTCATTAAATATTAATAAAGAACACAGCTGCATTTCTGTGATCAATTAGCAACGAAATGTTGATATAGTTATCCAGTTGAACAATGATTAGTTATTTTGCGCTTTGTTACATTAAAAACAAGCTGGTCGACTGTATCAAAGCCACGGCTACTTAATTTAATGACTGTTTACCTAGCTTTTCCGAGTATTTTACTTTTACGATTTTTTAATTGACGAGCCCTATTTCTCTTGAATCAAGAATACTAAGAAAAAATTTTGCGCAAAATTCGCATTATAATTTTTGAAAAAATGTTATACCAAGTGTCTCAAAATTAAAACATTCCTAGTTCAAAGTGTTGTAGGGGATCTTACCAGAAGAGAAAATGTGCAAAAAAAATCGGCTACCTCTCTTTAAAAAAATATAGACTTCTAAAAATGCAGATTTTGCAACAAATTATCGTAAAACAAAGGCTACAAATGTTGGAAAAAAAAACCTTGAAAAAGTAATTTTAATGTGGAGGTAAAAATATTCAATTTTTCTAAATTTTTAATAATAAAATAAAACAGTAAAGGGTGTCTTCAAATTTTTTAGTAGAGCTTATTCTTAAATTTTTGCGTGATTTTTGCAATTTTCGGTTGTTGAATTAAGATCTCCCCTGGTGATCACTGATCAAGCGTTGTGATAAATGCAAGAAATAATGTTCTCAGGGCACGTGTAAAGAATGCGGCCGAGTTCTTATCAGCGCTGATATCGACTAGATGTCATGTTATGTGTTTTTATTCGCCATATTTTTATTTTATAGGGATGGGCTCAAATAGGGCATTTCCGGTAAACTCTCTGGGGGAATTTAAGATACTTCCGTGAACGCAGACTGTGTGTCATTTCGTACGCACAAGAACAGTTATTGAAATATTTTCTTCCCGAAAAAAAATCTCAGATTAGCCTAAAATCCCTAGAAAGCTATTTATTGATATTTAAATCGTGCGATCTGCTAGTTGCAAAATATCTCTGGCTTCTGGATATTTTCCCTCTTGGTGGAATTCTTTGAGTGAACGATAATGCGTTATATTAAAACTGAAAAAATCCTTCTCGAGATCGAAAAATTTGATTTTCCAACTCTTGTACCGGCGCAATTCCCAAAAGGAACCCTGTCAAAGATGTTCGATTTAGTCGCCCTTGCGAAAGAATCCAATAAAAACTTCTTCGATACATCGTTTAAATTGATACGTCAATGCATAACCAAAAGAAACATCTGTACTCGCATTATTCTGATGAATGGACTGTTGACTTGAACAAAATTGATGACTGCTGTATAAAGTGGAAAGTTTAATACCAAACTTCCATTATAATCGTATCAATCTCGTGTCACACCTTGGGTTAACAAGCTTAAAAACAAACAAGAAAATCGGCAATGCCATTAGAAGGCTTATTCAAGTAATTATGCCAAAATTGGTTAAAATCGCGGAGAAACTATTGTTAGTCCGAGAAACTTTAGCTAAAAACTGCAAGCGTTTTATGATCGTTCACAATAGCAAATGTCCGGCAACTCAGACTACTAATATTAAATTTTGAATGATCAGACCTCTCTTGCAGATTTGGGCATGAGTTCTCGTAGTATTGTTACCGATTGAGGAAGCAATAAATTGTTCATAAAGATTCCAGCGTGTTTCCCGTCTAATATATAGCGCCCTACATCATGTATTACTTTGTTTTGTGGAGGAAACTTATTCGCCAAGTTGGAATGAAGTCTGGGGGAAAGAGTTAGAGCCTCTATAAATATTTCACTTGTCAAGTCCAGCAGTACGACATTTTACCTCTGCAGCTAAACCGGTGTGCAATATCCGAGGTGTGCTGTCGGATTTTCGCCCTCCAACCCTTGCTTTACGCCCTATTAAATTTATATTTTCTGATAATACCAACTCCATATTTTAAACGAAATTAGCTCAGCAGGCGCAAACAAACTCATAAAAACGAGCAAGGCCCCTATTCGAGCGAATAAGAAATCAGAGACAAATCTAAAAGACACATTAACATAAATACATATTCTGATTTATCCTAAGCTCACTCGTAATACATAAATATACATCTGTAAGGAGTTTTACTGCCCTCTATTCATACGCGGCGGAGAATTAAATATTTAAATCCGATGTTTGTCTTTGGATTTTTCAGTGTGTACTCAAAAGATATGACAATTTAGAGGCCTGTATCATGCCGAATTTAAATAAAGACAGATCTTAAACCGAAACGGAGACGGCAACACTTTACTGCTGTGTTTCACACTTTGGCTTCTTCTCAAACAAACCATTTATGCACAAACTTGCCCAGATTTTGTTAAGTATTTATTTGAATAAAGCTGGATTACTTTGCATTAGGTAGAAACACAAAGCCGACGCAAATTTACAAACACACAACCTTGTTCTATATTTTTTAAAATAAAATTTATTTATTCTTATTACAATGTACAAAAATCTTAGCATACTAGGTTATTATAGATTTAAAAAGAACAAAATAAAAAAGTCAAACAGTATGTCAATTTAGGGACCTCGATACTAGCAGACCGAGCAAGAATTCTGCCGATACCTTTAAAAAATACGGATAATTACCGAGTTTCTTTCCATATCTTTCCCCCATTAAAGTTAAGTAACAAATTTCCCAAATTTATATATAAATTTTCTCAATTTTCCTCACATTTGAAGATTTGAATGTAAAATAATCCCTACACAACACAATATGTTTATTATGTTATTAACAAAAGCTTATTAACATTACCTACCCTAAAAATACCTCTACGTTCTGTTCGCTAATTACAACAAAACAACCTTTTGTTTTTAATTGAATAACCAAAATTACAAACATACAAAATCGATATATTTAAACTGTAAATTAATAATGAACACCATCTCTCACCATAATGCTTAAAATTCCTTATTTAAAATGTATAAAAAAAGATTATTGAATGATCTTTACACTGTCACTTTGTTTCAAGTTAAAATTTATTTTTTTAGTCAAGCCTAACTTCTGAATTTTTAAATTATCCTTATTTTAGTGTTTTATCAAAAAATCCTGAAATTTTTAATTTTTTCTATGCAATAAAGCAAGCAAAGAGAAAGTAGTAAAAAGATGAATTAAGCTTGAAATATAAGCCGCTACCTCCTCTACAAAATTATTTTTTTTTGGATTCAGTAAAACCAGAAAATATGTGGATTCGAATCCCGCTTAACTATCGATGTTTGTGAAGTGCCTCAATGCACGATCTAGTCAACATGATTATAAGAAAAACAGTAGCTTCAACTTGAGTCATCATTAAAAGGCTTAAATAAAATTTTTGGTATTAAAATATTTTTTTAAAGTAAATATGCCCAAATTTTGTGATTTCTATTTGCTTTGTATTTTGTATTATATTATGTGCCTATATCAGTTGTTGGACCTTATCTAAATATGTAAATTCATAATAGAACAATAAATTTAGCAGATAATTTTAGATAAACAGTCAAAACAATAAACAAACATGTATATAATTAATTAACAAATATTTAATTAAACAATAAATTTAACCATTTTCACTGGTAATGTGAGAATTATAAAATGGAAAAATATTTGAACTGAATAAAAATAGTTTTTTAAAGAGAATGAACAAAAAAAAGCTTTTTATTTCAGTTGAGTATAAGTTGAGAATAAAATCTCTTAAAAAGTAGTCTCGTAGAGTGGCTTTAGAACAAGTGCTTTATAGATCTTTAATTTGGTTCTTTTCATATGCAAATAAAATCTGACATATCCCATTTCTAGAAAAATGCAGATGTCTTCATTAAATAAAACCACTGAAAGCGATCCGTCCGCCTCCACCAAGTTGAGCACATAGAATTCATCCGGTAAGAAGCTTTGAGTCGTGCAACGTCAGTCAAATAAAAACACTTGATAACCCATAATTGGCTCGATTCGGGTAAAACCTTGTCATAGCGATTCCGACAGGAGCAACGAAGCGAATGTCCCAAATATTAAATTTTGACTGTTTTTAGTTTGAAACAATCTAATTCCGGTCGTCGATATTTCTTTGAAGGCCGTAATCTGTTTTCCAGTCCGGCGTTCACGACGATATGACAGAAATCCTTAAAACATAGATCTCCTTTACGAATGTAGCCACACGCTTTTACCATGTCGAGGGATTTTCTTTTATACTCTTCGGTTTATTTTCGCTCGTGCACTACAATCTGCACCGGGGGATTACACCTTTCTGACCTAGTCATTGTCGCCTACCGAGCTAAGGAGCTTACAGACGCCGGAATTACACGAATAAATCACGCCACAAGAATTCTAATAAATATTTACTAATTTCAAAGATGCTTTTAATAGGAATCTAAAAAATTTTAATTTACAATATTTTTCCCAAATCTATACAAAGTTATTCACAAATTATAACAAAAAATTTATGCAACCAATCTTACATTTTCGCATGAGGCTCTGATGAACCTTAATTCAAAATATGTTTTTGCAATCATAGTTACATGTTGTATTAAAGAAAGTTGCTTTATATGTAAATCTGATTGCATATGGACTCGTAAATAGCCTTGTAGATTATAATAAAGTCTAATTTAAAAAAAATAGTCGCTTTATGTAAGTCCCCTCTTGTGATGTGTTTGGTCCGCTTGAGGAAATCCCGGTTTGCTTTTAATCTACATACGACAATCTGGAGACGAGTAAATATCCAGAAAGATAATAGGATGTCAGACATGGAGGGTGTTAATGGAAACTGCACACTACTTGGAAGCGTTTCCTCATTATCTTGAACTACTTATTGGATGCAGAACTATACCTATACGAAAATGGTGCGGATGAATGCGTCAACTAACAGCGAAATGCGAATCGATTACAGGCCGAGATAATCTAAAGGACGGTAGTAATTCGGTTTATGTTCCTCGCAGCAATTAGATAATATTTCCCAACATCAATAAATAATACACAATTCGATTGATTAATACTAACCACCAACTATCCATCATTCAAGGCAATTACATAAAAACAGACCCAATTTCATAAACAAGCCAATCTAACAAAAAAAAGATAAATTACGATCGTTTTTCCTTTTAAGAGAAAGAAAAAATGTAAAGACAATAAAATATAAATAAAAATCCTCTAGTCAAGAGTATCTTTTCTCCCTCAAGAGACACTAACTGGACTTCCATTTCAAGCCAACAAAAGCTGCTTACCGACAAAAAGAATTTCGCAATAAATAAATTTTTCCTTCTAACGATAATTTAAATAAGTTACAATACAGTTTGTTATTTATTTTATGACTGAAGGTAAAAATTACTTACCGTCCTTGACCTGTCTCTTTAGGACAAAGCCCAAAACTGAAGTTTATAAGCGATCAAACATAATAAACAAAAAATGTTTTTTTTCAACTAATTACTATGTTTATGTTCATAGAAGAAAGCGAATAAAATTAAATGGTTGCCTACTTTAGAGTAAAACCCTGTAAAGTAGGCAACCAATTAAATGTATTCGCTTTAGCATATGAATTAGCAGATGACATTTCTAGCTGGTGGCATAAATTCATTGCTACTTTAACTGGTCCGCCCCAGGCAAAATGCCCATCAAGTCACTGTATGTCTTTGTGTTCCTCAAAGCTTAAATAACTATAGTTTTAATCGAATTTTAATCATAATACAATCTGTAAACCCCCTGTTAAATAATTCATCCAAAACCAACACGACTAAGGCGTAACACTGATCCCAAACAAGCCCTCGATTAAATCTATTTTTCACACATTCTAAAGTTAAAACCGGAAAATTTGTATTCGAAGAAAGAATAAAAAGTTTCCAACTTGGTGAATAGCCGTTCGACTTTTATTGAGTGGAAAAAGTAATTGATACATTAAAAGTAAACTTTACTGAAGTTAAAATATCCCAAGTGCGATTGGAAAAAACAAAAAGACGAGTCCTAAATCAGGACTTAAGTAATGACGTATTTTGCGGGAGGCCTAAATTTAATATTTTGCCGAAAATTTTGTCTCTTTTCCTTCATTTAAGTGGATTGTTTTCCGTCTCTTGCTGGCTTAGAAGCGCGACTACTTTATTTTTTATTATTCGCTTCTTGTTCGCATTCGCTGTTGACAGGAGCGTAGTAATTAAGTTTACTTCTAGACATTCTTTTTAAGCGTAAATATGCAATCTCGTCTTTGCACTTTGCACCTGACTTCATTATTGTCTCTACCTTAACTTGTTTTAGGCCAAAAAGAAATTTTCCTCAAAACCATAAGTGTTTTCAATAATATTATTGCCGGGAAAAGACAATAAACGCCTCGTTTTGGGGCGGCAACCCATCACGAAACTCATAAAATCACTCCTATCACAGATTGCACTTAGTTTTCCCCCTTGATTTGTTTAGTCAATAACCAATTAAATATTTTTATAAATTTAAATCGGGCTTTTACGTGCTATTAACATGCAAAAAAGCCATAATCTTTTCTATAATTCAAAAGATAAAAAGAACGTAATAAAATATTCGTTGCCGAATTACTATAAATTTTACATTCCAGTCGACAAAATGTCGACTGTTACGGATTTATGATGATAAGATGTGATGCTTGATGTATTTGGTGCGAGATAAATATACATAAATAAATCATACATCCACGAAACAAGCAGAGAGTAAAAAAGGATCTAATTTTAAACAAGACCACCTGAAATTGGAAATTCGTTTTTTGTAGTTTTTCAGCTGTGCTCTAGCTAAAACCTGGCAACAAAGACACTTGCCAGGAGCGCAACCAGCAAAATTAGTTAAGTTTTTAGCCTCCTATACTAAAAATTAGTAAAATAGCGCCTTCAGTTTCTAAAATAAGTAAAATGTCAATTTTGGCTCACAGAATCATAAAAATGTGACATCCTTTATTATTAATTTAAAATTTATAATAACAAATATCTTCATCAGCTCTAAATTACTAAAATGTCGCCTCCGGCTCCTAGTATTGTAAACGACAGGAATTTCTGGTGCACAAGGAGAAAGGTTTTTTATAGATTCTCATATTTCATAAGGACATCTTAGAATGTCCCGTTAGATTTAGGAATAAGCAGGTATTAAAAGAGATTTCAAAGGATTTGAGATTTCTTAAGGATTTCCAGATAATTTTTAAACATTTCGCTTAATCTGCACTTGCGCAAAAAATTTGTACATGGTCCATAATGCGCATAATAGAGTACTGTGTGAAATTAAAAATAGCTCTTGAAGCTAGTAAAAAATTGTCTTCAGCTTCAAAATTATTAAAATGTCGCCTTCGATTTAGAAAAATAAAAAAAATGCATTAAAAACTAAAGAAAAATCACCGGCGGCTTCTAAAATCGTCTCGAATTCTCAAAATTAGAATAAAATGTTGCCTTTGATATAAATTTAAAATTTCTGAAATTAGTAAAATAGCGCCTCTGGTACCGAGAATTAGAAAAAAATATTTATAATTTTAAAGATCAATAAAAAATATTGCTTTTGGCTTAAAAAATTTGTAATTAATCAATTAATTAATGCTAATTCTGGTTTCAAAACTAGTAAATGTGATCTGCAACTTTCAAAATAAAAATAAAAAATTACTCGTAGTTTTGGTTCCCAAAATGTCGAAATCTATCATTTATTACTATAAAAATTGATAAGAAACGTCGCCCCTCTCTATAAAAATTACTAAGATATCGCCCCTGGTTTATAAAATTAGTAAAATGTAGCTTCCGACTATACCCGGCTCTTAAAATTCAAAAACAATGTTTTTGTTAATTTTAAATTTTAGCAGAAAACTTAACTCCAACTTCTAAAATTAGTAAAATTATATCTCCTCATTTAGCTCTAAAATTTAGAAAACAATGTCGCCTTTGTCTTAACTAATTCAAAAATTAATCAAAAATAATACCTACGGCTTTGAAAATAACTGAAATTTTGCTTCCAGCTTTCCGAATTACTAAAATGTACCTTTCAGCTCCTAAAAATCGAAAAAAAAATAGAATCTTTGTCATTATTAAATTAAAAAAATGTCCCTTTGTTTCCAAAAATGCTTCAAGACTAGTTCCATTTTCCAAAATTAGTAAAATGTAGCTTGAAGTTGGCAAAATTAAAAAAAAATATTATCTTTGTCTTTATCCTTATAAAAATTAAAAAAAAAATAGCCTTTGGTTCTAAAAATTGGTAAATATCGCATCCGGCTTCCAAATTCAAAAACATTACTTTCATTAATTTAAAAATTAATAAAAATTATTAGAACCTTCAAAATTACAGAAAAGTCTTTTTCAGATTCTACAGATATTAAAAAATATTTTTTTGTGGTTATTATTTATTAAAAAATTGATAAGTGATAATAAATGTCGCCTTTAGATCCCAAAAATATAAGAAAAAACAGATTTTTGTTTACTGTTTTATTATGTTAAGAAATACTATCTTTCTCCAGAAATTGCTGATGTATCGTCCCCGATGTCTAAAAACTATAAAAACTTTGAATTTAGCTTCTAATAAAATTCGTAAAGTTCACTATCGGCTTTCGAAATAAGTAAAATGTCATCTTCGACTTCTAAAATTAGAAAACAATGTCTTTTTGTCTTATTCATTTATAATTTAATAGAAAATATCTCTTCACGTTTACAAAATTAGTAAAATTTACAACAAATAGAACCCTTGCTGCTAACAATAAAAAAAAACTGTTGACAAAATGTCGCCTACGGCTGCAAATTATGCCAAATTTTTACCACCATCTGTTTCTAAACTTATATGGTAAAATAAAAATAAAAATTTGTTTTGGGCATCAATGACTCTTGTTCCTGCACTGGTTTTCAGCAGTATAGAATCGGTCCATTAATTCAATGCTTAAAACGCACCGAAAAGTCCGATTAAACGAAGCCATACTTATAATGAAACCACATGGGTTAGTCTAAGTAATTCTCAGCCCTTATTCAACATATTAAGAAAGTTTGGCAAAGTAGCGTTAAGCCGGCGTATATAAAAGGAAGTGCAAATGATTGGGGGAAACCAAATTGGTTCTAGAAGTTATGAGGCTATTCCTAAACCAAGATTCGCTCAAATCCAGCTCCACCAAAGTCGAGGGCAACTCGTCAGCAGACATCTAACAAGTATCGATTCTGCAATTCTTTGACTCATCCTCCGGTGCACGGACGTCTCACTCCAAGGACCAAATCATTGTTATTTTACGACGCTTTCATCAATTGCGGAAAACACCAGGTCATACTGACTCGGCGAATTTCAGATATTAAATTTTACGAGACTGTTTTTGCTTTGCTTGAAAAAAATATAATTGTTGGATATTGAAAAGAGTTTTTGAAAATAGGAACGTTCACAAGAGGGCTTCAAGTGTCCTCTCGAACGTTCTAAAGACCTGTAGTTTTTTACTTTTTCCTTTAACGCATCGCTCAAATGTATGGAAGCGCAATCGAAATATATTGGAATCTCCAGTTTCTTTAGCATGTGATTAGTGAAGCGTCAAGCATCAATATTTCCCAGTGATGGAAATTGTACAGCAACACCTGACAAATTTCAATCCGTTCAAATAGCTTTTTCACGATTGTCAGATTTAGAAATAAATTTGTTACTGTAATGACTCGACGGAAATTATAGCTATTTAACGATCAATGTAAAATTACAGCGTAATCAACTTCTGTATTCAATTTCTGGATGTTATATATTGTATTTATAGCTGAAACTAATTTCTTTTATCACTGAATCAATATAATTCAATGTTTCTTGTATCTCTTACTACCTTATATCAATAGGCCAAGGTGGACAGGTCGAAATACGGAAAGAAACATTAATTTGCCCTTTTCACGTTCATTCCGATAAAAATAAAAAAAAATAGGCTTAAGAGTAAGCTCAACACAAATTTCGCAATAGAATAAATAATAATTAAAGTCCCTACAGCCTTAAAAAATTAAAAATATTAAAATTTAGATACAAAAAATTAAGACTGGTGGTTTGGTAGTTAGTACACTGACTATCTCACTCAAGCCAGTTACAACGTCAGAATACACTGCACTGAGAATGGAGCAACAACCCCTTAACCGGTCTGCAGTTTCTTTAAATTTCAGTATAAGACAAACAATGTTAAAAAATTTCCTCTGTTTTAGCAAAAACCATAAGTCGAAAGAAAATAAAAGAAACACTTCTATAATCTACAAAAAATTTAGAACAGATGTCTGATCTTTTTTTTCTTAAGAATATTTTGTTTATGATTACAAATCTTTCAGATTTATAAATAATTGAGATAACAGAAAAAAATTAATTAATTTTAAAAGTTTGACTTGATAACTGAGCGACTATAAATGTCTTTTAGTCTTTAACATGTACTTAAAGGACACAATTTGTCCTTTCATCTAGTTTTTTTACCAAAGAGAAACGAGCAACCATTAAAAAGTTGACATACCTGTTTGTAATTGGTTAATTTTAAAACTAAATTATTTGTCCTTTCAAGTTACCAAAGTAAATTTCAAGTACCTATAAACAAAAAAAGTTCTATCCAGACTTGAGTTCTGTTGAAACCTACGTAAATAGGGAATACCGTATTACGCTAATGCTAGAGAGAAAAGAATAAGAACAAGAAAGACTACTGGAAAAAAAACAGAAGTAGATTCTAGAAAAATTTGTAGAAAAAGTAACCTAATGATAAACAAATTCGAAAAATTAATATGTTTGTTACACAAGAAAGAACATAAAGAAAAATATTAAAAACGTAGTTTAGACAACTCTAAAAGAGATGTTGATTTTACTCTTCTAGAAAAAAGTAAAGAAGCACAAAACCAACGATTGGAAGAGAAGAAAAAAAATACAACTAAAGCAACCATTGAAGAAAGATTTAGGAAGTTGAAAAACGTCATTTGAGAGGTCCTGAAGAAACTCCAGAAAAATTCTAGAAGAAGGAAAGAAAAAATTGTAGACAAATTTAAAAACTACATTTGGTAAAAAATAAAAATAAGGAAAACGACCACTGAAAGAAAAAAGTAAAGTTAAGAATAGTAAAAAACCAAGAAAAATTCCGATTAATAAAAAAGTAATTCTTCGATCCGAATACTGAAAAAAGTTTTGGTAAATACAAAGCAATTACAATATTTTTTTAGGCCTTCGTCCAGAAGTACTAAATTTCTAGTCGTATAAATCGTCCGGAAAATAATCGTTTGCGTTTGTCACTATTTTGCACTGTCTAGACATTGAAAGTAAAATCTAGGGATTTCTGTTTTCAAAGCACGATTTGACAGAATTTATAATTGTTTATTGTCAACGATATTTTCAATTTAAAATCTAGTTATCATAATAATGCTACCAACCTCAGAAAAACAAATACTCGAGCGCTAAAATTTTTAGAATAAAACTGTTTTTTTTAAATTTAGACAACTTTTCGGCCTAAAAAACGTTGTTTATCACACGGCCAGAAATTTCTTTGCGAGTATTCGCACTTGCCAGCTCGCAATCCGTGCTCATACTCGCAAAACGACAGTTTCTGGCCTTCTAATAAAGATAACTATTGCTTCAAACACTCAAAAATCTATATTTCAGTTACCTTTTATATTAAATTTTTAACAGAATTTAGGTGCTACTGTTGTTGATATTGTTATTGCTGTGTGTTGTTCTAGTACTGTTAGTGCTAGAATGTTATTACTATTAATTAATTATATTGATTTAATATTAATATAAATTTAAAAAAATTGCTAAGTAAAGAGCTATTCGTCTAGTCCTTGTGAGTGATTTACCAGCTTTCAATAAAATTTTTAGCAGAGCTTGGCCTTAAATATAAGAAAACATGGCTAAAAGAAAATAAAGAAACCGCAACGTTAATAAAAAATCTTTAAATAATCTTTGATTCTTTGCCCAAGATAATGAAATATGCCTCGCTTGCTCTCCACCCCACACGTTTAATCTCCAACCGCTCGATATAAGAATTTATGGAATCTCTGAAAAAAATGTTCAATGACTGGAAATACATTTCTATTAGTAGTCGTATTAAATCTTGGTTATCCTTACCCAAGAACAAAGTTTTTGTAAATACCAAGCAAGAACAGAAAAGACATAAAAATCCGAAGCGATTCAATCAACACAATTCTGTTGACAATCTGTAAAAGCGCATAAAGCACCTTTATAGCGTTGCTAATGGCAAGATTAGGTTAAATCGCCACTCAAACGTCCACATTGTTTATTTTTGGCCCATCCGGATTGTAATTTGTATGTTTTATATGTAGTTGTAACATCAAGTTTATTACTCGCAAATTTTATCGCCTGACTATCTAGGTTCTAATTGAATTGGGATTAGCAAAACAGCCGCATGTAAAAGTATCGTAAAGAGATATAAGAGTGAGCATCGATCGGGTTGTTAAAGCATTAAGATATTCTTAAGGTTTCTGCTTTTTCCTCAACTTCAACTTTGAAATATTCAGTTTACGATCTCGACGTACGTTTTATTGTCTTTTTACAATGTTACACATAGTGATTCGGTATTTATGTTGCATACCTGGATTTATTTATCATTACAAGTCTGTAAAACTACCGGTCATGGAGTCTGAAAAGTAGCTTAATTTTTTATTGAGTCATTTTATCACTCCCGCCCCTGAATAATGAACTTACATAGAGCGTAATTTATCAAAGGAATCGTCAACAACGCTCCCAACATTTATGTGAAAACTATTTTATGAATAGTGAAGCTGAATTCTGTCAGTTCGCTTTATAATTATCTATTGAAGCAATAAATCTTGTCGGGTAGTGTTTTAGCTATTGTTGATGTGTTTGTTATTCGGATCCATGTCCTGTCATTTATATTAAAAGCACGGCTATGTAAGTGACAAAACGGGCGACCATTATTCTGCTTTCTTCTTTATGAGACCATCTATTTTGTCTGTTGGAATATCCACAAGTTTTTTAGTTATTTTCTTTCGGCTCATTAAGGCGTTCCACAAAATCGTTCCCTTTTTTTATTTTGATCGTATCCGCTTCAAATAATTGAACATATTACATTTCCTCAAGGTATTTGTTCGATTGGTACTCAACTTGGAACACGTTATTGAAAATTCCTCGGTTTCTTTTTTCACCCGGAATATATTTGCTAAAGGGAAAAAGAACTTTTCAACAGAGAAAATGAAATCAAACAAAATATTTACCACCAGAGATGAATCGGAAGGTAAATGCAATCAGACCAAAACACATTTCTTTTTTTTTTAATTATTGCTACAACGGGTGCTACCAACTTAATTAACAACTGCCATTTATTTCTTTTATTGCCTGCGAAAACATGGAGAATGATGAATTTGGGGAGGCGGCATTTCTCCAAGAAAATGAGCTCGCTGGTCATAATACTCGCATTTTCCTCTCCTGAATTAATTTTTTTCATATTTTTGAAATCATCACAATCTTTTTTCCTCACTTTAGCAATTTTTTACCAGTTTAATTAGTTTGCGATGTCTACATAAAACTCCTTTCTCACTTTCGCAAATCCTTACCTAAATCTCGCAATCAGGTTAAAGCTTGTCTTTTTCTTTACGTTTCCAAGACAGTATATAACTTCCCCGTAATTATCTTTCAGGAAATCTCATACTACGTTTATCTATCAATTTCTTTTTTCTCTGGATGTAGTTGTTATCACGTCTGTTCTCGTGTTCTTTAAGCTGCTTTAGTGACAATTTATTACACAGTCTTCATATATTTTGTTTTTTTTTTCCAGAATCTCCCCTTCTTTTGCATCATGTTGCCTCATATCTTTAAGAAAATTGACACAACTTGTATTTTTGTAGTTACAAGCTCTAATAAAAAACTGTTTAAAAGTTTGAAGCAGTCGTTTTATTACGAAAAATATTACAGTTAATAAAACATTGCCATAAATTCTTAACGACGGAAACCTCATATTTTTGTGTAAGACTTTTCGCCAAATTTAGTGAGACCGCGATAAAACGGAATAATAATTCCTTGACGCTGCTTTTTATTAAAAAATTGTCTTTCACCTCAAAATTTATTTCGCAAACAACGACAAGAACACATCCTTTATTTACACTGAGATATCATTCGATCCGAAGCAAAATTTTAGAGGAAAAGAATTGAATCTCGCCGGAACTGTTATCAATAGTAAATAGAATCAATCGAATGCAGGATAAAGTCCAGCTATTGTGCGATAAGCAAGTGAAACGTTTCCAATTCTACCTGGAAAAGCTCGTTGCGACAAAAACCCGCCCCCAAATGAGCGTGTTCGTAAGTTAAATTTAGTGTAGCGTTTTTCGTAAAGTTGGCGAAATTGTTGTGAAATGCCCCATGCAGACGCTTTTCTATCCGTTAAAACAACGAAAAGAGTTGGAAGTTTCCACCGGTCCAAGTTCCTGATTGCGTTTGTTTTCTCCGCAAAAGACAACAACAAAAAAGGGAACCAAAAGAAATCACCCACTAGTTGTAAAAATTGTTTTCCAGTCTACCCCAAAACGGATACCTGTAATTTGATTTGTTTTTTGCCCGAGTTCTACTTCGAATGCTTCGATCGAAACAAATTAGTTGGAAATTTTTATAAGTGCCTTATAAACTTTGTTTTGGCTCTCTTCCGGAGATTTATAAAACAAGCCAATCAGTGATTGGTTCAAAATAAAAACAAACCTAAAGCCAATCTGACTTAATTAAGCGAAAACATTTAATTTAGAGAAGCGCAATTCCTAGCTTATGGCATGCTTCAATTTTATATTAAATCGACCTATTTCCATCGATAAAAATTTAATAATCTTCATTCGAATTTTTCAATAAATACTTATAATTTTTTTCTGTTTATTAAACACTCATGTAAAGCGGAGAAAATTTTGTAATAATAAACAGAGATAAATGTAGACTACCTTGAGATGTTTACCATACTAGAAATTTTATCTATAGACATGTTCCTATAACAGCTTCCTCAAAGAAACAATGTACACACAGAGTGATGGGATATAAATTCAATCAAATTTGATGTATTACTTGGTTGCTTTAATAGAATATCTAAGCCCACAGTAAAGTTAAAGCATCTTCAACAAGATTATGGCAACTCTCAGCAATTTATTTATTTGCTCTAAACTTCTGATTTAACGTTTTGTAGCTGAAATCAAAGTATATTGTTCAAATCTGCAACGATAAAAATAACTGACAACTCTTGATACGGAACGCTGCATCAGCTGACGACTCATTGGGGAATTTAAAACAGTGTCGTCGATTGAATGAAGCTATGATTCTATTTCCGGTCAGTTAACAATAAAACCGCCTTTACTCGCTGCACTCGCTTCCAATGAGCACACACCTCAACGTTAATTAAACGTTTGGGGAGAAAATTTACGGTATCAGTAAATAATTAAATACGTGAATATTTTTGAAAATTGGTAATAATTGAAGTAAGAGGGTAAAAATGTTCAAGAACATTTAGGAAACTGTAAGCCCAATGTGGATAGAAAACACCAGAAATGGGCATTAAATTCATTCAAGTTTATGCTGTTAGTAGTTAGATTCAATAAACAAAATTAATACTTCTTTTAGTTCCTAGTATTTGCCACGAGTGGCGCTTTATCGCTATACAAATTCAACAAGACATTGGCGGCGGCTTGCGTGTAGACACCCAACAAACCAGCTCACATTGAGAGCAAAAGAGACGGTATTTTAAGGCAGCGTTAAGACGGTACGTTTTAGTAATATCATTGTGAAATAGTATAGTATATATATATATTCTTGTACTAGAAAGAGGTAGAGATAGGATTACATCGTCGTTTAGAGAACCCTTAAGTCAGGTAAGTAAGAGCCCATAAAATAGGTTCTCTCTGGTCTATCCAACAATTTCGAAAAGTTCTTGGATATTTTGGAATAAAATAACTCTTCTTTCTTAAACTATTTATTGATTGGTGACTACAAGATTTAAGTCGTCCTGATGACGATATGACTTCTGACAGAAAGTGTCTCATGCCTCCAGTCCCGCTTCTAATAAAGTGAAGATGAGAATTTCAATTTTAAAACAGTTAATTTTTAAAATTTTGCTAATTAAACTGCAGTTAACATAGATGTGTTTGCTGGGAGAAGCCTCAGTTGTGCAAGGCAAATTTTAGGTTTCGAATTAACTGATCCCATTGTTACGATAATAATGCGTTCATGCCCAGCGCTGGTTATGTATGATTTCTTGTTTAGCCAGTGATATTTGCTTTCAACCCTAATAACTAATCAGCAGTTGGATACTGATACATCTGGTTTTAGACATGAATAGATGAAATTACAGCCTATAGGCATCGTCCAGTAGCAATGACAGAATATAATTGCAATTTTCACTTTTCACTGATTTTACTCAGAGAATGTTTGATTACACTCAGGCAATATGTCAGGCATGTAATCGCATTTTGAATTAAATCGCTTTATGCACGTTTTGTTTGAAACTATGATTGAGAACGGGTTTATTGTGCGAATAAACACCAAGTTATGTTTTGAATATAAACGGAATAGTTACTTAGGCTCGAAGTGTTACAGGATTAGCTAAAATAACGGATTAGAAGTTGCGTTGGAAAAATGGTGAAAATCCTCGTAACTTTGTTATGAATCTCGCTCATTAATATGAATAAATCGTAAGTGTAAGTGCTTGTAAGGAGATAATGCGTAATGACACAATAGAGGCTTAGATCCCTTAAGTCTCACTAATTTTCGTGTAATATAATAATGAGTAATAATGGAACTCCTTTATCTCTCAAGTAGATCTGCTTCTATTGTTTAGGTTTTTTGAGAAACAGAGTGATAAATGTAGTTCCTTACAAAATATTGTCCAGAGAGATTTCTTCTTGTTTACACCTTTTTCTCTCCCCCAGTGTGCAAAACACCTTACATAATACATCAAATCCGTTTTCCAAACCGAGAAAACCTTCCCGAAATTACGTAATCCTTAATCAATTATTTCTGAGCAAATCTCGAATTACTCTGATAAATCATTTCTTCGATCGATCCCTTGTTACACATTTTTTAAATCGTCCTCGAGAGAGTCGGAACTTCCCAAGACCGTGTCATAACACTTGGAAAAAAGTTGACAAACCCAATTTACAAGAATTTTTTGCGACCAAGGAGTCGTTGAGTCGGTTTATGGACCGGCATTAAAATGGCTATAACGTACCCAAGGGTTACTTTGATGAGCTGTGTATCCTTGTTAAGGACATTCGGCATGCATTTCATCCTCAAGACGAGGTTACTCGATAAATTGCAAGATAAGAGTATCACGTTATCAAGTAACTATATATGCTCCAATATGTCACCGGTTACATTACAACTTGGCGGATTGTAGCGACAAATTATGCGACGTCTTGCTGGAATGTATGCAGTTGTGTACGATATCAAAGCTATTTGCATGCAAATTACGTCTAATTATTGGGACGACATTGCCTGAACTTTGACACACAAATGAGGAATTTTATTTCCACACTTAACCGCAGGAATATTTAACATTTCAAACAAAAATTTTTTTAACACTATTAGGTTGACAATCTGTTAAAATTTCATTCTCATTTAGTTTTTTACGATTTATGTTGTAGTCTTAGAATAGATAACATGCTTAGTTATTGTTTATCAACTATTTTTTATAGCACGAATAGTAACTCACAACTTCAACTGTTTCAACTAGTGATGACCAGACATAGGCATAGAAATGTCACGCAGACTCACTGCATTCGCTTGCAGTCAGCACGAGCCATAAGCGTCGGATCTAGGCTTGCCGTGTGTAACAGTATTATATATTACTAATATATATATAACACAAAATTATAACTAGAAAGTAAAATCCGAGAGACGACGGACAGTTCGTTTACTATAAACAAATTTCTGTAAATTCGTTAAATAAGTACGTAGTTAATAAGTCGGTCTAGTTCGGTGCGCGCGCCAATGTGTAGCGATCGCACCGCATGGATTTTCCGCCGTGACATTTCTGTGCCTAAGTCTGGTGATAAATCGGTGATCTGGTGATCGGTGTAAAAATCCATACTTCAATTTTTCTTTCTTTTTGTGAAAAATCGACTTAAGAACTTTATGAATAATTAAATTTTCGGTTTTGATTTAATTTTTTGTGAAGCATTTTTTATTTTTTTAGAATTTGTATTTTGTTTGATGTTTTGAAAGTTTTGTTTTTTTAATTTTATGTAAGTTTTTTTGTTTCAGTATTTTTTTTAAGTTTTTGTTGTTTATAATGGTGTTTGGAAAGACAATAAGAATCGAAAAAGAAGATGAATGGAAATGAGAAGGAAAAAATACAGAACAAGTGAAAGAGCTGAAACATTTAGGATATGTATTAAATAGTAGTATTACCAAGGAGGTTAGATAGAAAGGAGAGAGTACGCCCTATACTTCCCGTGTAAATAGTTTGGTACCAGCTTGGTACCAGTTTATGACAAGTTTCAAATGAAGCGCAGAATCGACAGATCATGTTTGGCTGTGACTGGTCTCGCACAGTGGCATAGCTGACGCAAGATGCTAGTTTTTGTTTGATTGTTTGCTTTTATTTTTTTTACTGATTCTTTTTGGTTTGTGTGAATTGATTGTTAATATTCTTTGTTATTGTTGTTGTCGTTTTGTTGTGATTTTATCTTTTGTTTAAACATTTTTGACACTACATTATGTGACGCTACTGACTTCAACCTCGAGATGCGCCTGCTTTCAGTACCAGTTTATAGCTTTGCGCAGTGAAGGCGGCAAGTCCATTTTTTTCAACTTGTACTCTCTCCTTCCTATGTAACCTCCTTGAGTATTACAGACAAAGGACAAATACAGTAAGTAGTCAAAAAAGCAAACAAAGTAACGGGAAGTGTCTGGAGTTTGAAAAAACAAATATTTGGTGAAAATTTTAGAAGAAGAATGTTGATGTTTGACAGTTTGGTGAAAAGTATTTTAATGTACGGAGCAGAAGTATGGGGATAGAAGGAATATGAAGAAATTGAGCGTGTACAAGAAAAGTATATAAAATGGGTGTTAGGGTTAAATAAACAAACGCCAGAGTATGTACATAGTAAAGAGAAGAAAGTAAGAGAAAAAAGTTGAGAGAGAAAAAAATCTAAGAATGCGACATGAATGTAGAATACTACAACAGTGCTGGGCAGAAATTAAAAGAACAAATAGTAATGTTAGGTGGATAGAACGAGATGACTACTATGAGAAAAAGGGGTATACGTGTGTAGAAATTGAAAGAAGGAGAGAAGAAGGAAGAACAATGGAAGAAGAACTAAAACAAAAAGATGCTGACATAGATAAACAGCAAAAATTTGCGAGTATAAAAGAATCAAGGAACAATTCAAAATATGCCCTAATTGTTACCACCGACCTGCCAAAATATCTAGATAAAATAAAAAGTAAAAATAAAAATTGTTGCAAGATACAGATGTGGGAATGAAGAAAGGGAAAATGAGTTTTGAAGAGAAGATTGGGAAAGAATGTGTAGATTATGTAGAGAAGAAAGGGAGACGATAGAGCATTGTTTGTCAGAGTGTGTAGAGTTAAGAATGTGCGAGTATAGAAGGACAAAAGTTCTAAACGAAAATGGAGAAAGGAAAAAATGGATGAAAAAAGTTACATTGCTAGAAGAAGATTAGAGAAGAATTAAATTTTATTTTTGGTAAATTAAAAAAATTATATAAAAATGGTATACAAACTTTCAAATACGTAGGACTGTAAAGCCAATTAGGCAATAAAGACACTAATAAGGGCCGGTTTACAGAGAGTGAAATTAACTTTAATTGCGATTAAATAGTTAATTCGCGATTAAATCGGCTTTCTTCGAGTTTGATTGGTCAAAATCGGCATTTAATCGCGAATTAACTATTTAATCGCAATTAAAGTTAATTTCACTTTCTGTAAACCGGCCCTTATTAAACTAAAAAAAAGTAATAAATTAATTTAAACAACGAAAATCTTTATTTAATGCACACTTGGATAAGTATCGATATATCGAGGTTTTCTGTAGAAGGTGTAGCGATATATCGATATACTTTTTTGTCCGATACTGTCGTCACTAATTTCAATAGGTTTGGCATAATCAACCAAATTTCCTCAACCGACTTCTGCTTATTACTTCGCTGTTTTTATTCAAAATTCTTCGTTTTGTTAGCTGAACTCTATTTTTGCTAGTAATACTCAATGCGAGGGAAATACTACTCATGGGTATTCCATTTTAAATAGTCGCTTCAGGTTCTGGAGCAAATTAGATAATAATTAAACATAATTATTGTGCTAATTTTTAAACTTGAAGACACATCAAATGGCAATTTACTGACAAAATTAACAAACTAATTTTTTTTACTTGAAATGGTGAAATGCTACTACAATCACTCAAAAATTAGCCATTATTACTTTGAACGTCGTGGCTATACATTTTCTTTTGTGACTCCACACTCGTATAATATAATAAATAAAATATTTATTATATTCTTTCTAAGAAAGAACTCAACTAAGAATAGTTGTTAAATAAACAAACTATTCTTTCTATTCTAAACAAGGGAGTGGCAACTTCTTCTTTCAGGGTCAATTGACCCTCCTTTTAGCTCCTTGCGGTCTTTTAACGCAAAAAAATGTTTGTGCTGTATTTGGCGTCAAAATAATTTATGCATAAGTGGTGAATTAAGTATTTAAGCAGTTGAGTAGATTTGTCATCGGTTCTTCTGGGAATTGTAAACATCAATTGCTACTGATTGTCTGTCCTAAATTATTTCATTTCAGTTAAAGAGAGCAAAATTTTTGTTGATTTGTTTAGCATAAATTTTAATAAACAACCTTGTTTAACACTCCACTCATGTATCGAATTATGCGCATTGTTTAAAAATCCGAGCAAAATAAATAAAGCAGGTTTGTAAAATTTTAAGCTGTAACAACAAACTCGTATCAAAATCAAAATACCGTACAGAATTTTGATCTGCAAATACTTGACTAGAAAAAAATGTTTTTATCAAAGTAAAATGACGATCCTGTGAAGGCATGAATAAATGTTAAAATAAAATTGCGAAAAATGTGTCACTTCAGTATAAAAGCCAGAGCACTTAGATCTTTGTAAATACAGAGCTTTTTATCCCATAATTCTGTCCTTTTTCCGGTTCGAGAAAGTTGAGTCAAGTTAAGACACTTTGGAAAAGTAAAAATCAATCTGTATTTCCAAGATATCGAGAAAATTGTGTGTTACTTTGCGGAGGGTGTTGGATTTATTGGTGGTAGACCGTTCTGGAGAGCGCATTTCAAAGAAAATCCGTGAGGAATGTGCAATTAGACTGTAGTCATTAATTTTGATTTGGGCTACGAAGCGAGAGGAGTAAATTCATTAACTCCAGGCAGGTGCGTTTAATTGCAGAAAAAAGTGCCTACAATATGTCAGTATAATAGGAATATATCATTAGTAAGTAAGGGAGGTTTCAATAGTGGCTGATTGATGGGGCAGGATCTTGAATATTACCCTAGAAGCATTAGAGGAGAAGAAGAATGAGAGTTAAAGTACAGCGATGACAGCATTCTCGTTACTCCACATTACGCAGCAGCAGACTTGTTTGGAAAAGTAATAGGCGGTATCATCTCAGAATTAAAAATAATAAAGAGAAAGCTTTCTTTTATGTGTTGAAAGCTGCAGTGAGAACTTTATCTTGTCGAAAATGTCGTGATCTGTCGGCTCTTATCGCAAAAAAGTTTCAGAAATTTTAATTAAAATTATCAAACTCAATGGGACGTAAAACATATTTCAACTACCGACTTAAATGAAGCAGATTTATTAAGGGTAATGAGGTAAATGGTTTTATATATCAGAACAAGCGCAGAGGATTTTAATTTGTCCGTTCCTCTGTGGACTACAATCTATTTTTATTTTGTACTAGCTACCTCGTAAATAATAAAACCGACAGACAAACACATTCAACTATTAAACTTTTATCCTCTTTTTCTAATCCCAATCCCGGTCCAAATTCTCTCCTGCGTTTAGTGCCAAATCGATTAATTATTTATTGCCTACTTTTTCATTCGATTAGCCGGACTCAAATGGAAATTACAGCCTGAAAAAGAGACCCTTGTAATGGAAAAGGGCGAGCAACCCTACTTACCCCGATTTCATTTTAATTATAATTAATTAAAACTGTTTGTACGAAATCAACATTTAACAAAATCGAGGCAAACAACCGCTCATGACATAATATTTTTATCAATACAAACACAAAGCCCGTCAATTCCACAAAGTTAACTGTGTATTTCGCTGCGATAATAATAATTATTTCAGCAGTGAAAACATCCCCAAAAATTTCCCGACTCATTCCTAGAGATGCGTTACAATGTAAGCTCGCAGGATCAGGCTTTGACACTCTTTTATGTTATCCTTAGACGGATATTAAAATGGTTTCGTCATAATCACGTGTTCCCTCGCGCTGTTTCTTTGTACACTTTAGAGATGATGACAGGGCATCAATTGTACCGGTGACGTTACGGATAACAAAGGAAGGCTCAAGAAGAACCCCTCTAGACTCTTATTATACCATGATCAAGGGTAGCCACGCAGCACGTGTTTTGTTATTACCACCCACGTCCTGAATATTATTCCCTTCCACCCCAAGCTGTATTAAATGAATTCGAATGTGCCCCAAGTCTGGGGGAATTTATCATTGTTGTGACAACCATCAGGTACAGTACAAGAAGACAAAATGTAACCAGAAATCAAAAACTCAAATAACAAGTTAGTTTTATCAGATTTTTTAAGCCCAAAAAACCTGTTTTTGCGAACCAATAAATTCTAGAAGAAATTAAAAGTTAAAACTACTTTTTGGAGTTAATTTTTGAAAAGCAAATAGCGAATGTTCGTTACAAAAAACCTTTCTGTAGTGCTGCGGAATTGAAAAACAATTATTCTAAAAATCTTTGATTTATCTATCGAACTAGAAACTAAATAATCATTTGTTTATAATAAAGCAGTTAAATCATTGCCACGGCTGGTCATTCAAAGCTAAGTCGTTATAGATAGCGACTCTCTAAGCTGGAGACAACAAAAAAAAAATTATTGAGACTTAGGAGTATTGCAGAGGCTTACAACTCAATGCAACGACACACAAAAGAACAAAGACACTTAAAATATTGGAGTTATCGCCCTTTACGTCGGTAAACGTCTCTTTTTAAAAGAGAGATAAATTCTATATTTACATTTTATTTTTGAAATTAATAGTATATTATATATCAAGAAACTAAAGTGCATCGTTTAATCCCGAGGCTACCGAGAGTGAAAATTTGAAGTCAGATGAATCCAACCACTCCAAAGACTAAATTATTTTAGTCCTAAAGTTTATAGGCTATATTTTGCAGATTCTGGACTAAAGTTAATAAATAAAAAAGTAAGAAAACAAGCAAATAATTTTATTATTTCAAAAAACTCTTGTTCTCTCATTTTCTTTCGTCTAGCATTCCATGTTCTGAATACTACATATTTGAAATGATACAGATTTTATATTTTACATCCCAAAGAATTTTAAATGTCCGTTTTAAATCCCATAAATTTCAAATGTCAATTTTAAATTCAAAAAGATTTCAAATGGCAATTTTAAATTCCAAAGAAGTTTATATGTCACTATAAGTCCCTTGGGAACGCATCGTTTAATCCTCAGGCTCCCGAGAGTGAAAGTTTATAGCCTGAAGATCTCAACTGCTCCAGGGACTAAATTACTCTAGTCCTAGCGTTTATAGGCTATATTTTGCATATCCTGGACCAAAATTAATAAATAAAAAAGTAAGAAAACAAGCAAATAATTCTATTATCTGGAAAAACTCTTGTTCTCTCATTTTCTTTCGTCCAGCATTACGTCTTCTGGGTAATACATATTTGAAAAGATACAGATTTAATATTTTACATCCCAAAAAATTTTAAATGTCCTTTTTAAATTCAAAAAAATCTCAAATGTCAATTTTAAATTCGAAAGGATTTCAAATGTCAATTTTAAATCCCAAAGAATTTCAGATGTCACTATAAGTCCCTTAGGAGTGAATCGTTTGTTTAATCCCTAGACTCCCGAGACTCCTAAGAGTGAAAGTTTAAAGCCTGGGGAATCCAACTACTCCAGGGACTAAATTACTTTAGTCCTAAAGTTTATAGGCTATATTTTGCAGTTTCTAGACCAAAGTTAATAAATAAAAAAGTAAGAAAACAAGTGAAGAATTTTATTATTTCAAAAAACTTTTGTTCTCTCATTTTCTTTCGTCCAGCAATACATCTTCTGGGTAATACATATTTAAAATAATACAGATTTCATATCTGATATCCCAAAAAATTTAAATGACCGTTTTAAATCCCAAAAAATTTTAAATGTCAATTTTAAATTCAAAAGGATTTCAAATGGCAATTTTAAATCCCAAAGAATTTTAGATGTCACTATAAGTCTCTTGGGAGTTAAATACTAGTTTTTTCCCTCTTAGAAAAAACTAAAGTACCAACTTTAGTCCCGGAGATACAAAAAAATTATTAAGAACTTCTTTTACAGAAGTTTTTACCGATTTGCCGTGATTAAAACTTACTATCAAAGATTATAAACCATTTTTTTTACTTTGCTATTAAAAACCTACTTCTACCGCTTTTACCACCACTGATAATGCTTAATTTTGGTTAAGTTCCGTTTAGTCTTTATGAGCCTTTGACTTCAGTCACTCACTCAGTCACTCGCAGATGATTTTCAACACTTCCACAAAATGTCTCTGTGTCTATCAGCAAAGTGTTTCTTATCAATTTCTTATTTCAGTTTAATGTAGCTAGTTAAGAGCCCAATTTAATATAGTTCAGCCAACAAATTTTAAATTTGAATACCATTAGAAAGAGTAATTTCTACCATCATAAAAATTACCATTTGAGTATTTTTACAACCATGATGGCGCCTATTTACCAACAAAAAAGTGTAGCAACAAACGTTTCAATGTCATGGCATATTGCGAGTTGTTTTTAACGAACAATCTGTATTATAAAATAAAGAAGCAAGGGATTAGCAAAAAATATGCTCTGTCTGACAGCAAAATAGAATTTTCGGCAGAATGTCAGCAAATAAGACCTATTACTGCAATTTTCCGTGCTTTTCTTGATTTAATAAATGTAGAAAAATACAAAAACATATTATGCTCTCTAGTTTTAGAGTAATTCAAAAAAATTGCTTTCGATAAATCAATAAAATCTGTAATAGACTGAAAGCTTTTTGGAGTAACAATAAAACCACATTTTTTGTAAAAAATTGAATTTATTGTTAACTAAAAACAATAAACAAATTGAACTGAATTGCTTTGAATCTTATAAATAATACGTTGAATGGTATAATTTCTCAATGTCATAAGTGTTAATTAGCACATAATTCACCAAGTGAGTAAAAAATGTGTCCATGGAAAGCCACTTTCCATAATTGTAGAGAATTCAATGAATAATTTAAAAAGTGGTATTTTGCAAAACGCATCTGCAATGTTAATAGCAAAGGGCGTCAGCATAATTATCATGCTTTAACACAGACGAGGCTTTGAAAATTTCAAATTGTTATTATCAAGTCAGAGGCTCAATCAAAGTGCAATTTAGACAGCCGCCACTCACTCTGGTTGACAATCCGTGAAGAGTGTGCAATTTATATTCTTGAAATTTGCAGTAGGCATTGCGGCAGCTTCCTCAATCAACTGTGAAACAATAGACTATAATAATTGATAACGTGCTATATATTCACCATGCATAATTAAGACGACCTATGCCTTAATGCACATCCTGCGCCATTTCCCGTCCCAATTACACACATTTCTTGCAAAGACATAAAACAGAGTATGTCGATGGAAGTCGCGTTTGGTCACGTCCAGGCTGAATGACCGGACAGGACAAACTGCAAAGCGAATTGGAACAATTGATACTCCAAACACTGAATGAACCCTCGAATTTTGACGCGAAAAAACAGACCGACAGACGCTGCAGGTGCAGGTTTTGTGCGGAATTTCAAAGATGTCGCCGAGAGGTGAAATATTCAAAGCGCGGCTCGCAGGGAATACAAATATACAATGCAAGCCTTAATTAAATTAGCACAAAACAGGTCGCAGGAAGAACCAAGCTATTGTGCATCGTTTTGGACTGGATTGATTCCAAACTTCCAAACTTTGGAATAACTTTAGCCAGATAATTATGGACAATAAGGAGCGCGCGACGAAAGAAGAAATTAGCACAAAATCAAAGATCAACAAAAAATTAAAACTGAGAAGTCTTAAGAGCGAGCTTGATTGAAAAATTTAAGCTGTTAGATCAGTCACAGAAATTCGATTTTGCTGTTCTTTCTGTTTTTTGTTGAAATTTATTAGTGTAGGTCAGGTGAGTGTTTTTTCCTCGTTGGCATTTTGACTTTCTTGGTCGAGTATCGATCGTTGTGTAAGCCCAGCTTTTGTTTCTGAGATTCTGTTTTTCTCTCTTTGATTGACAGTGTGGAATATATTCAGTTTCGGTTGTGAATCTTCTGCTCACATTTCTGTGATTAATCTAAATTTTTTCTTAGCTATAAATATGTATTTAGCTTTAGAAGGGTAGTAAATATTCCGTCGTTAAGCGCAAATAGCAAAAGTTAATAACTTTCAGGTAATAAATCATCTATAAAACCGAGCATACTGTTTATCCTGCTGCTTAATTTTCTCGACGAAGCAATAATTGCAGAGTTTAGTGTAAGAATTCCCATCGTAGTTTGGACATTAGCCTGTGTAATTCAGCGTGGTAACATTTAGTTAAGCAGCATCTAGTGCACTCGCTGGGGAATTAAAACACTTTAGAGACACGCGGACGCAGGATAAGTCCGGAGACATAGCGCAGTAATAAAGGCTTAATGTGTTGTGGTAGCAGTGGCGCAGTGCGGGCGGGTAAAGAATGGCCTCTTCTATTACCTTCCACCCCTAAAACGGCAACGACTCACTGACCAGCTGAATTATTATCCTTCGCTAAGGACAATTGAAAAAAAGGACGACCAAGTGAAAAATTTTTCAGTTTTAAAACAACGACCAAGCGCGAATTATTAGCACTTCGCCGAACGGAAATGTGGACATCTAACGGCGCAAAAGTGAGTAATTTACGTCCGACCTTAATTAAACTTCATTTCAGGGTACTTGCAATATGCTTTCTTACCGAAACTGCTATTGTGGAATTTCTTAATTTCACCGATAATTGGACGATCGATGACTCTAATAAAGGGTAAAACGCTAATCTCATTCTAAACGACTTTTTATGCTTTCTAATATAAAAGTTTGCCAGACGTCTCTCAAACCATTATCCTCTTGTCACTCATTTCCTACACTAGACCAAACAGGAAAAAACGAAAAGAACAATAAAGGATAAATTGGATTTTGGCAAGACGTGTCCTGCAAAAAATTCGGTTCACTCTTATTAATCCTATAAAGACTATACAGGGTGAGTTATGAAATTAAGCAGAGTGGTCAAAATAGGTTTAAAAGACACAAAAATCTAATTATTGACATTGTATTAGATTTGAAAATATTCCTTTCTCTAGGATAAACGGCAATAAAAACGTCCAAATAACAGTAAACAAAGAAGCAAAAAAATTATTTTAAAACTATTGGGGTGCAAATAGATTTCATTCTATTCTTATTTCTAGCACACCATTTTTGAAAACAAATTTAGAAGTCACTTTTGCTTTTTAAAAAACTTTTAAATAGGTTGTCAAAAGGTTTAAAACCGTCTAAAACCGTTTTTGAGCCAGTTTTGGAAAACGCATAAAACCAGTTTTGAAAAATGCATAAAACCGGTTTTGAAAAGATTTTAAAACAGGTTTTGTCAAGAAATCTAATTAAAAAATTGGATTGGAAAAGCAAATTTGAGGCAATAGTACACCCGAATCAAAGAATTTATCCCTAATCAGAGTATTGAAATACTACAAATTCTAGATATTGGTTATAACGGATAAATCAAGTTTTATCTGTTCCCTCTACAATTTTGGTATAATTCGCGAAAATAAGTGCTTTACTATCGAAATCCTAGTTAAAAGTAAACGACACACTTTAACTTGAAAAAAAATTAAATATTGCTTACAGCTTCTAGAATTAGTAAAATATCGAAAGGCATCTCAAAATTATTTTGAGTTCTTATAATATGATTTTTGTTGTAATTAATTTAAAAAGTGATAAAATTATCGTTTCCGGTACCAGTTATTTAAAAAAAAATGTTTCTCTTTTGTGTATATTAGATAAAAAAATTAATAAAATACTGTTTCCTGTTTCTAACGAGATACATTTATTGATATAAATATTGAAAATATCGTCTCCGGTTTCTAAAATTAATAAAATTACGTGTTGGTATTTGAAAATTAGTAATTAGCAGTTGTGTCTGCTTTTCCAGGTTAGTAAAATATTCATTTCACGTTTTAAAATTAGTAAAATTTCGTCTCTAATTTGTGATCTTAAAATAAGACTATTGCTTTTGTCTTTATTAATTTAAAAATTAAAACGAAATAACACCTCTTATTTTTAAATTTAGTAAAATTACAGTTCCGTATTTTAGAATTAGTAAAATGTCGCATCTGGCTTATTAAATTGGAGCAAAACAACTTTTATTTATTTATTATTACATCACATACAGCTTCTACAATTAATAAAAAAGGTCTGTATTACGTTAATCCAAATAATATAATACATAAAAAAGTTGGCTATAAAAGTCGAAGATCAGATGAGTTTGCAATGTTAAATAAGTGGTTACACATCTCTTGCTTTTTATCCTAAGTAAGAAAAATATTTTTGTCATTACTAGTAAAGAATCAAAGAAAATAGCATTTACTTGTCTTATAATTAGTAAAATGACGACACTGCCTAACAAAATTAGTAAAATACCGTTCCAAGTACCAATTATTAAAAAACTCACTCTATTTTATCTACTAAATAAATAAAAAGTTAAAAGTTTTATTTCTAGCTTCTAAAATTAGTAAAATAACGCTAATGGCTTCCAAAATCAGTAGAATGCTGCTTCTGCTTTTAAAATTATATTTTTATGGACTTAGATATCAATAATATTGCGTTTGTCATCCAAAATTAGTAAAATTGCAAGTCTGCATTTGAAAATTAGTAAGTAATAGCCTCTTACTGCCCTAATTAGTAAAATATCTTTCTGGATTCTAAAATTGAATAAATGTCATGTTTGTAATCACCAAATAAATAAAAGTAAAAAAATCACAGATAGCTTTTCTGAAATTAGTAAAATTTTCTCTTTTATATTCAAAATTAGTAAAATGTTTTTCCTACTTCTAATTTACAAGTTACAAACAAATTTTGCAAACAGTGTTTCAAAATTATTACTATAAAATCGAGGCAATTTATCCTTTAGAAGGCAATGACTGTTTTCATTTTAAATATGACTTACATAAGCATTTTATGGCAGTTTTCACATTTTTTAGAATTTTTTTTATGTAGTAAAATGCCTCTTCTGACTTCCTAAGTTAGTAAAACATCGCTTCTGGTTTCCAAAAATAGAAAAAATCTTATTTTTTTATATTCATTAATTTAAAAAAGTAAAAAATACTGCCTTAGTCTTTCAAAATTAGTAAAATATAAAGTCTTGCTTTCAAAATTATTAAAATGTTGTTTCCGGTTTCAGATATTACAAAAACAGTATGGTCTTTGCAGTTATTATCTTCTAAACTAAAATTTGTAAAATACATCTCTGAAATTTCAAATTAGTAAAATATTGTGTCCTGATTCTCAAATTAGTAAACTGTTGACTCTGGTTTTCGGTTATTCGGTTTTAGTTTTTTTTCGGTTTTGCCAGCACTAGTAGAAACTCTGTTCTTAGAAAATTTTCATAATACAGAGATTTAAAAATTGACCGGCCGAAACTGGTTTTTGGACTTTTGGCCATTGATCCAGACATGGTGGGTAAAACGCTTGCTAATTGCTTTTTATATCAGAAATATTTACAAATGGAATAATAAAACTGTAAACATTTTTCGGACAATAATTTAAAAAATAAAGCAACAAAAATAAAATAACAGAACTCATCTGGGAGTGTTTAATTGCCTCATCCTGCAAAATATTTATACAAATTAAACTCATCCAAATAAGTGGTGGTATCGAATTTACAACGATGTAGGTCATTACAACCCGCCAATTATAATTAACTGAAAAATTACTCAAGCCGAAAATTTACATTAACCAATCAAAAATAAACAAATAAAAGCATCAATTTAATTGGGTAATGACACTCTTAAATTACAATTACTCAGTCTTGGTCAATTTACAAAATAATTTCTCTGGCAAACTCTCGCATATGACGCCCTGTGAAAGTGTTAAATGACCCTTTTGTCACAAATTAATTTAAATCTCTAAACTTTTTAATTAAACCCAATCCGAATTTCGCCCAAAACAATAAAATCGGAAAGATGTATTTAATTAACACCTGGGCGGCCACTAGGGTCCTATTTTTAGCGGTCGGCTAAATCACCTCGAAATTCAATAGTGAAGGTAATGAGATGGGAATAGGATTTCCCTCAAATGTCAAAGGTGTGGTGGGTCGAATCTAATTGATCCCAAGAATCTCGAGAAAAACAGGTAGCGAGATGACATCAAGGACAGGTGCCTGAATAGGTCTCATAATGAATGGGAATAGTTATCATAGAGGTGCTTTGAATACCGTTTGATTGATTATGCAAAAATTGCATTGGCTAATTATTTACAAGCAGGTAAGAATGTAATTAATATTCAGACAATGCAAACTAGGCGCCACTGCAAATCATAAATGCAGATTATTTCGAAATCACACTGTAAGAAAAACGTAAATAAAATGACAGAAAAATAGATAAGAGGTCACGTTTTACAAGGTTGTTTAAGCGAGCTAATAAATTTTTGGTCAAGTTACCAGTTTTTTATTAAATCATTAAGCAAACGCCGCGAATTTTTAAAATAAATACACGAATTGTAGAAATAACAGAGATTAGTTAATTACCGGAACAAATCTCCAAATCTTTTAATTTTCTTTCAGCAAAATTTGGAATTAGAGACCGACACACGCAAATCAAGTTAAATGTTTCGAATGAATACCGCAGGGAGCATTAAATCTAATAAAATTCCAATTTGTTTCGATTAATTAACTTTAAACTCTCAACCCCTTAAAAAAAATTTGTTTCAAGTTTGTGACTTGATGAAAAGGGATTTAATTAAACGGTAAGATACTAAATGGTAATTAAAATAAAACGGTTATTATTTCAGTATTGATTGCTACTTTATGACAGGAAAATACCCTCTACTTAGTATATCACTTGTGTTTATTAGAAGCTGTCACACTAGCTATAAATTCTAAAGCTACAGGTTTTAGTGATATAATAGAGAATATAGCTAGATACGCCTGTCAATTTAGAACTAGCTAATAATGCAGCTTTGTAAAGATCAATACCTTAATGGGTCTAAAACTTGCAGGAATGGTCACGTAGGTTTCATTGATTTAATCACACTTGTCAATAAATATTACCAGAATACATAAAATTCTATAAGTGAATTGTTGTCGTTTAAAAGAATTTCTTTTGTAAATTGAAATCTCCGGAAAAATTTCCAGATATTGTATTTGAGCACAAAAGGGTGCCATTTATGACAGACGTAGGTGAGCTCTGGTGGTTTTGTATCAGCTGTTCATAAAGTAAAAGCAGTTTCCTACACCATGACATGCTCCATAGAAGACATGAACAAAGGGTTATATGCAACACTGCAATTTCAGCTGCAGCAAAAGACCGAAATAATAAATAAATCCTGATATTACATCGCATTAATTACGTTTTAACATTTTATTATAAAATTATAAATATAAAATATGTAAATGTAAACAAATTATTATTATTAACGGAATCACAATATTTTGCTTAAATTATTTTACATAAAACAAAATTAATTTGCTTTTTTAATTCATATTAAAAATTCCAAGTCTAGTTCCGAGCTCTAATGAAACAACTCGCATAGTTTTCTCCTAGAACTTTCCAAAGTAACTTCTTTGATCCGCTACGCTAACAAAAATTAGGATGCAAGGCAGTTTCTTCCCTCATCACTTAGCACTGAGACAAAATAATAAAAAAAATTATTTGTGTGTCTTTTTGTAATTTCTTTTATAGTATCTTTTAACTTAGTCATAATCTAGTTTTCTAGGTAAAATTATAAAATCAAATTGACTGTTATTTAACCTTTTGCACTGTAATTGTTTCTTTGCGCAATAAATAATTTAAATAAATAAATAAATTATTGCTTTAATCGCAGTGTCGTTAAATATAACCAAAAATTTCTTAAACTTTGTTTAAATGACCCAAAACTGTCTTCCCAAAAGTAGAGAGTCACGATGTAGCAGATTTGTTTGAGAATCACTGTAATATTTTTAAATTTGGCGCTTTTACTCATGGCAACCAATAGATACGCGTATCACGAGCACGAATCCAGGCATTACAATTGTCTAATTTTGTACATTTAAAAGCTGTAATCTATATAGATATTTTTAAATAAAACACTACGTTTTAAAGTTTTTGTCAAAATTCATAGAAATAGTGTATTATGGGCTGATTTTAAGTTGAGATAATACCGGTAGTATCGCAAATTTTAATACTTTTCTAATCACAGCTCCGAATTTGGTTATTTTTCCATGGAAACAAAGATACTACCGGTATTATCTCAACTTGAAATCAGCCCATAAGTCTACAGAAAAGCGATTATCTTTCTTGAGAAATTACTTTTTATTTTAATAACAGCCAATCAAAGGTTTTTTGGGTCGATCCTCAAACCTTTTAGCATCAGATTATACTCACCAAGGCTACTTAAAGCATAAGGCGTTTGCAAATATACTCAGAAATTTAAAAGAGCTGCGAGATTTGGATATCAACTCTAAAGTACCTTGAAACGCACCTATTTTTTGATAAAACCGAATAAATTTCTTGATAAAAAACTTTTTTTTTGTTAAGAAAAATATCATTTTTATCAATTGAATTAAAATTGAAAGCCTAATGTTTCAATAAAAAATTTCAGAATTGCAAATGGTAAATTAAATTTTCAGTTATTAATTAAATAAAATAGAACATAAATCGCCAAAAGTGGTTCTCATTAAACAACTAAAAATTATTTAAAAAGTGTATAATTTTTTCTGCTCATAGAAGAGTAGGATTATCGCTGCTAACACAGCTCCTAAACAGACGTAATCTCACGGAAAAGCCTTACTTTCCTATCATGTTGTAAAATGTACTATTTACATTAAAAAAAATATACCAAAAATATTTTTTTAACTAAAAAATTGTTGAAAATGCTTTGCTGTCTCAAATTCATAAAAGCAGTTATTAAATTTAAAAGAGCTTTCCTGCAGTGCGGTCGTAAATTTAAAGGAATCGTGATAAAATTGCATCTGAAGTTAATCTGATTTGTACTGAGGTTTAGAATATTTAAACAAGGAAAAAGAAATAAAAATCTGTTTATTTTTAGATGATCTAAACCATTTACAATGCTACAAAAGTTTATGCAATAAACAATTATAAAACAATTAATAACTGTTACTCCTCCTATTACAACTAAATAGCTGTAATTTTTTTTAGTGAATAAACAATCTATTTTAGGAAAATGAAAATCAGACTATAGTGTAGACTGTGCCTACAAAAATAATCTCAACCCACGTGACCAATTTGCTTAAAATCTAGCCACACAATTGGTATTATTTAATGCAAATGTTACTAAACGATTACTTCAAATATCTTAGCCATTTTTTGCTCTTATCTAAAGCTTAACTTCAAAAATTTTTTTCTTTATTCAGTCACGTGGCTCAAGGTAATCTCTGAAGGCGTGTAATAATTACTTTAACATTAATCAATAAAGCCGTTAATAACAAAGTTTTTAGTTTGCCTATTATTGGTCCGAAAATAATATTTAAAATTTTAATATGAAACAAAATAAAAAAACAAATTGCAATGTAACAGACTGAAATAACGAATATAATTGCTTTCATGACTTTTTATTTATTTAATGAGAATTGATTGAATATCAATCTCCACTATAATTAAATTACCCCAAAGCATGAAATGCTAATAAATAGGTGGAAAACCAAAAATTCTCTGTATTTTAAATAACATCCAAATAAAAATTTATATTTTTTATAACCTACAAGTACAAGAAATGACATTTTTAATTCCCTAGAAAGTAGAGAAACGTCATATTATTTCCCATAGGATAAAAGTATACTATTTCTATGTTTCTTCGGTCTTATTTAACTGTTAACAAACTGTTACTATTCTTAAAAAATAGCACTTTCTGTTAAATTAAACTGTTATTTCTCCAATAAGTTTTGTTAAAAACCTTATTTAACCGTTAAATAAACGTAACCGAATTAACTGTCACTTAAGCTATATTAATAATTAGTATGGAGTTAACTTTTATATTTATTACTAACAGCTGCAAACCGTTACTCTTTAAAAAAAAAGCAGATACTGTTAGACAAAACAGTTATTTCCCCAATAACTACTGTTAAAAACTTATTCTAATCGTCAAATAAACGTAACCGAATTAACTGTTACTGAAGCTGTATTCTTTAGTAGGCAGTTAACTTTGTTATTTATAAATAACAGTCACAAACTGTTACTCCTCTTAAAAAATAACAGTTGCTGGTAGACTACTACTGTTATTTCTCCAAGAATTATCTGTTAAAAACTTTGTCTAACCGTCAAATAAACATAAGCAAATTAACTGTTACTGAAGCTATATTATTTAGAAGGCAATTAACTTTAGAATTGATATGTGAGGGCTTGTTATTCTAAATACTTAAGTATGTTAAGTAACAGTTAAACTAACACTAGTGGATAGCTTTAAAAACATTCAATTTAATTTAAATCACTTATTGTAGTTGTTGCATACTGCATCACAGTGAATACACATTAATAGGTTTTTATCAATGTTATCAGCAAATAAATATTTGTACATACCTTTGGTAACAAATTAAAAAAAAAAGGTTTATTTTAAATGACTGATATTAGAGCAGGTACCTAGCTGTTACTGTTAACAAATAACAGTTTAAAAATAACAGCTATACCTACTTATTTCACTGTTATTTTGAAAAAACAGTAACAGCACTAAAAAATAACTGTTTTGTCTACTACCGAAAAAACAATACGTATTATAAATAATCATTATATAAGAAACACAATTTCTGCTTAATTATTACTTCAATCAATTTGAAATATTTAGGAAAATAAACTTCTCCTTGTATTCTTCCAATGAAATAAAAAATTCTGAAACTTTCTGACCGCGGAATAAAATTAAAACTCTCTTATGAATACAGTATTACCGTTGTTTCAGAACACTAAACCAAATTCCCACTTTTAAAAATTAAAATATCGATTTAGTTAATTAATAGTTAATAAAGTCGTCTAAGTTAAGCAAATTGCTTCTTGCAAAACTCTTCCATCATTGATTTAAACTCGATGACAAGAGTAATTATTAATTACTAGTGCATAGAAATCTGTCTTCGTGATATCTCATTTCCTCTAAGCTCATTTAAGTAATAAATTAAAAATTTATCAGTGTATTAAGTCGTAAATAGACCGTCATAACCACCAAATAATGAAATGATGCGGTAATATCTAATCACTTAGAAAATCGTAAAAAAACCAAACTAAGCTATTATGTCTCGACCTTATTTACATCTCATTGTTAACAAGTCTTTGATCCACCATTCAAAAGCAATATTTAATCTAAACAGATTACCATTGAAATGTTTATTCCTTTAATTTTTTGACAAGTGCTAAATAGGTCACGCTTCTAATATAATTAAACTTTAAATTACATTTCCGCTTGACAGGAAATAAAAATTTAGGTATTATTTTTAACACGGGATTAAAACCGGCAAATTCAGTATCCCACGCTCCTCTACGACGTGAGAAGCATCCCATTGAGGAAATTCAAGACAGACGAACCCTCTTAGTATACTTTTTTCATGCGAAATAGAAATAGTGACTTAAGTTGGAAATTCTGACAAGAAGTCCTACTAAAGCTATTATCTCTTTTCGTGCACTGACAAAACCGAAAACAAACATTTGACATCAGCTCTTTTAAGGGAATACAAGATATTTTATTTTTACCTGCTTTATACCACATTTTAAAAGTCTTCAGTTTTAGATTCAGTTAAAGATTTTTAAAATATGGTAAAGACGAAATAAAAATCTCTAATGTATTCTCTAAGAGGTTTGATGCTCTAGATGTTTGTTTTCGGTAGAGCTTAAGTAGTTACTAAAATTTCTTGTTACTAAAATTTCTAATATAAGACACTATTTCTATTTCTTGTAGAAAAAGTATTTTAAAAAAATGTGATTCCCCAATTATCCTACCGGGTTCTTCGACGATCATAGCCCCGGTTCCTTGATAGCAAACCGCGCACATCCAAATCACTTTCCACACATGATCGAAAAAGTGGCCTTTTCCAAGCACCAAAGCCATAGTCACTCGCACCTGAACCATTCACCACCCCCGACCTGTGTTTATCTCAGTGTTTTACAAATACGAAAACCGGCAGATCGCGGCTCGGCTGTTTGAACGGATTTCCTCCAAGCTGCCAACACAGCGGACGAATCGCCACTGCTGGCGCTAAGATCTAAGCGTGCGCCCGGCCAATAGCTGCTAGCCCGAAAGCTTCCGAACGCCCACGAGACACTAAGGGCTATGTTGTTGTATCAAGGGCTTTAATTCTTAATCAGGCCGATGAGATATCTTCGCACTTCGACAAAAATGTCCCAATGGAGTCGCGAGCTTTCAGGGACCAGAGATACCTATCTAATTGCCAGCGAGCTTTCATTACGATATTCAGTCATTTTTATGGCAGATTTCGAGCCAGGCGAGATAACATCCAGTTGATAACAGCTGATCGACACAAAAATGAAAACCCAACAAAAAGCAGTTGGAAATTTTAACGAGGATTTTGTAGTGATAGCAAAAACTGTTATTTTATTAATAACAGTTACTGTTATTTTAAAATAAAAGCTGTTATTTTTAAACTATAATTTTCAAAATGTTAACTTGAAGTTCGATATAAAAAGTTGATAAATAATATATAAAAAATAAATCTATATTTTAAATTCAAATCGATTTTTTTTATTGAAAACAGCGCTTGTTCTGTTTTTAACATACATTTTTATTCTTTCACGTTTTTTGTTTGTTATTATGTGATGTTGTTATTATGCTTGGCAGTCTTGGCACTGATGATGAGACATAGATCTCAAAAGCGCTCTGCCACTGTATGTAAGAATTTTGTTTGATTAAACTTGTAAGTTTATCTTAGATTAACCAACCTAACTTTCTCCATTTTTTGGAAGTAACATAACTACCAATCTCTCCAAGTTAATAACAGTAATACAAAAATATAAAATAACACATTACAATTTACTTTTAAAAAAAATAAAAAAAATCCATTTTCTAAGAATAAACCGCCGGGTTAGTCAAACAAATATTTTCTTATCAGATAAGTAAAAAATCAAAGAACTCTTGTTGTTCTGATTATTTTAGTATCAGTAGACTCTCGCAAAAGGCGCTAAATTTGAAATCTATAGTAAGTAATATGTAGATTTTAATTTGGTTTTCTTTTTCGCAAATTTCGTAACAAGTAAAATTACTAGATTTAGAAAAATTCTGCGATTCTTATTTTTAAGGGTAACTAAATAACCCAATCACACAGTACAACTTGTGATTGTTGCTCAATAACGTCCATTTGCTTCCGAAAATGCTGCTCCGTTAAATCGCTGAACTCAACTCAATTATATGACATGACATAAGCACAAACTGACTGCGCACGGCCCTCTCAAGCTTAGATACAGATAGGCCGCTTCCTGGCTTTCTGCTAAATAACTAAATACTCATACACTCTTCATTCTTTAGAACAATGCGCGATTTTTCAGATCCAATCCATAGCCGTGACTAATATTTTTCAGAATCACGCGATATAACCTAAATTATAGAGCGACGTTGTTGCTAATATTTTTTTATACAGTCATATGTACAATATAATTAAGAATATTTATCCTCTAGAAGTCTAGAGTAAAACAATAACTTTGTATCGTTCCAGATAATTTACATTGGCAAACGCCCATTTTACATCTTTCTAGAAAATATTTTTTTTATCATACTGTATTTTAATGAGGAAAGTTTTAACGTTGTTAACACCAACATTTGCGTAGAGCTTACCTTTGATCGAGCCAAATGTTGAGCTTTCTTATCTTAATAAGCTTTTATTTATCGATTGAAGCCATACACACAGAACCGTTATTCCCACACAAGTGCTGAACGAATATTCAACAGTGGTGAAATAAATTCCAACGCGAAATCACAGTCAATGATCCTAACACGAGATAAATATTCATTACAGTGACATGTTACTGGTTTTGTACAGCAATATCTCTCAACAACGGACCACATTCAAGGGTTTGCTTTGAAACAAAAATTTTTAAATTACAATTTATCGGGAGTAACTCATAATTGGGGAGAATTATAAATGCAGTTAACAGCCGGCAATAAAATTTTATAGCCGATGATTCCTTAATCAATTTCCAAATTTCGAAATAATTTCTCTTGCTTCACAAAATATGTATCAAGAAGTTTATTTCATTATTAAGTTTTTTCAGAGGTACTGATTTAATTCAGAGCTTCATTTCGACTCGTAATAACAATAACTTTCAATTTAGAAGTCTTGTGGAACATAAATAATGCTTTTAGAAGAGAAGTACGGTTAAAATCAAGAGATACAAAAGACTTAGTGAATTCTATTGAACTATCGCTAAAGAATATCGAGAAGCTGCAGAGAATTTATTATTTGAAAACTTCTGTTCGAGCTGCAGATGGGGAGTGTTTGTAAATTGAGCTTTACACTTTATTAAACTTAATCCTTTTGTTTTAATTTATGACTGGCAGTTTTTAATCTAAACAATATTGATTTTGTAACTAACACACAATTTATCTGGTCTTTGCTTGATTCGTATAAATCCACTAACATCCCAAATTACTTACATAAACATTGCTGATGACTCCAACTTTTATTAGGACCCAGAGAATTATAAACCCTCGTGTTTAGGCAAAACTTTTGTCGTTATTCAACAGATCAATCTCAACCAAATCGTTTATTCAAATTATATTTATTTTACTACTAATTAACCGTAATTTGTCAACCAAATTAAATACTGTATCACTGGCTATTTTAACTCGCAATTAAATCTAAAACAATTTAATTAAATTTCTCTGCAGTGCGGTTTTCAAATAATTTTATTGAACACCACAATCAAAATTATATTCCACGTGTTCTAGAGTAGTTTCGGTCAAAAAACTCTTTCTTGGGACAATAATTAGGCTTAAATTATTAAATTCAATCCGAACCAAGTCTAAATTTATCTCTACACCCTCCTAAATAAAGCACTAAAGCTCTGGTAATAAGAGTTTTGCATTTTATTTTTTATTATATAATGTACCTACATACTTTTATTATATAAAAACTTACTGTTAAATACTTGCGCCTACTATCCAAAGAATACTTTTTGCATTCTAACCCCACTAACTTAAAAACTAATAATTACTATTAAAAATCAAATAAAACACAGAATTCGTTAATTTTTTATTATTTACAAACACAAGGTAGGAGTAAAATTAGGCAGGTAAGATGAAACTTGCCTGGCGAATGCAAAACATTAGAAACAATACCAAAAGCATAGAAGAAAACCGTTGCAGCACATCCTGCATGACCTTCATTCTGTTCGCCACACACTCTTGCTCGTATTTTCACAGAAGCGATTGCGTTCTCTAACAGATTGGGTAAATTGTTTATCTCCTCTAACTTGAGGGTTATCCTTTCCCGTAGGTGCTCCAAGTCCACAACAGGAGTATTGAAAATTGAGTTTTTCACATATGGTCACAAGAAAAAGTCATATGGAGTCAAATCACAGGACCTCGGTGGCCATATCACTGGCGTATTCAAACTGATCACCCTGTTATCGAAGAATTCACAAATAAAATTGAGATTATCCCGAGTGGTGTGAATACGCGCACCGTCCTGCTGGAAATATCTCTGCTGCAGTTCGTCATCCAGCAGAGTCTCTATAAAGAGAGTGAGGATTTCAAGACGGTATCTCTGAGATGTTAATATTTCTACAACATTTTTATTCTTATAGTTGTTTTTTTTTATGTAACAATAATTACCTTCAACAATATGGGTCCAATAAGACGACGTTTGCTTATTGCAGCCCACACTCCAATTTTCTGCGAGTGCAACGGAACCTCAACTTAACAATGAAGATTCTCTCTGCTCCACATCCTCATGTTCTGTGAGTTAACATAGCCGGAAAGATGAAACCAAGCCTCGTCGGTGAAAAATGATTTTTCCAGTGCTTCGTCATTGTTGGCAAGATTTTGCATAAACCACTGGCTATATGCCTGTCTCTGTGGCAAATCATTCGGCAGCAATTTTTGATGGGCCTGCAGCTTATACGGATGCATATCGAGGTCCGTTTTCAAGATCCGCCAACAAGTGCTGTGTGACAGGTTCACCTGTTGTCGCAGATGACGAACCGAAGTCCATAATATTCCTTACGGCCTCCACATTTGCTTTGGTTCTTGCTCGTGGTCTGCCTCCACCAGCCTTGCGATTCACACTCCTTGTTTCCCTGTACAAATCCACAATACGGCGCAGATTTTGACTGAAATGGTCGAAGTGGACAGCCAATCCAGGAACCTCTTCCTAAAAATCCTCAAATGCGGCGTTTATCGAGTAAACCCACTGTTCGTCGACTCTCTAAGCATTTCTGAAGTATGCCTCTAACATGAAGCGCTTCTGTTGCTCGTTGAAAGCCATCTTGTTTTTTTAAACCACTAATTTTCCAACTTAACTGAGAAAATCAACCGAAAATGCAGGGAAGTTTAAAATTAGCAGGTTGTCAACACAAATAGAACATAACCTCACGTCACATATTTTATTTCAACTTCTGTCATAATAATTTCAGAATTAGGCTTAAATTCAACCTAAGACATGACTTTTCTTGCATCTCACTTTTCAATAACACTCTGGATGACGTTAGTTTTGAACACGTAATATGTTAGTAACTTGAAATAAAAGGAAAAGCAGTACTACTAGAAATTATTACACAAAGACATTACACAATACTATAACAAAAAGGAAGCCATTTAGGGCAATTTATAATTTGAAAGCTTGTCAAATAAACTAATTTTTGCTTAAAATATAAGAGTTTTTTGAAAAATTAAGCTTAAAATTTTGGCGTTCGATTAAATAACTTATAGCTATGTAATGACTAATTTAATACCTTTTATTAAAAAGTTTCAGCAGAGCTTTCCTTTAAATTCGAGGGTAGAGCTTTTGTTTTGTATGTGGCGGTCACGTAGTGGTTCCTTTCGACAAAGTCAGGCCAGTAAATTGTCCGTGTCATCCGACTAATTGGAATTGATTAGAAGCACTCGGCTACAGGAAGACTCATCGTAAACACGAATCGAGCCAATAAAAAATAGAACATAGCAATAAGGAACACGACAGGGTAGAAACAACAAACTCTTATTGCAAAATAAAAACAAAAGAATCGGACGCCATTTGAAAAGAATCCGGTGAATGTAAAAAGAATTGAATTGCTGGCTGTGTCCATTGCAGTCTGAGAAAAGTTTTTGGTTTGAATGTGGTCACTTCACGGTGATTGTGTTTTTGATAATTAACTTAAATTTGTTTAGCTGATTGTGTTGCAATGAAATATGTAGGAAAAAAGCGTAAATTCAGTTTATCTCTGGAACGTTTTTTATTTGTGGATATATCTGAAACAAACAATTCAATAAAAGCCGTTTTATCTCCAAAGCAAAAGTCAATAACTAGAAATGAAAAACTAATCACTTATCTCACGTTGTTTGGTATAAATCAGTGGAATAGTGACTTTTGGCAGTTTGAATGGTATCAGGTCGCGGCAAAATGATGTTTTAATTCAACATTCTGTATATATTATTGTTATGTACGTGAACGCAATCGAAAAGCTCGATATGAAAACTTGGAATAATAAAACTGGAAATCTTAAACTTGAATTAGAGTGTCACCGGCAGTCGAAGAAATAGAAAATTCTGTTCAGATAAGAGACTAAAGTTTGAAAAACGACCGAGGTCAGAAATGTATGTGAATGCTTAATATGCAAAAGATTGTTTCGCTAGCAGTCGACTGAGAATATTAAATTCTGGAACCTGATAAAGTCTACAGAATGCAAGGAACTGATACAATGACAATTCAAACGCGGAAAAAATGCTAACTTAAAACAAATAAAGAATGCCTGGAACTTCCTTATCGAATTGCAAGACATATTTTGGACGAATTTTCCTAGACAGAATTTTAACTATACGATAAATCATCTATTTTCTAACCAAACTTCTAGCATTACCATATCGAATACAAGTTTCAGCTTCGCACATAGTTGCAACTTGATTTTTCAAAAACTAATTGCATTTCATTTACAAAATATTTTCATGCAAGAATGTTAATAAAAGCCACGGCCCTGTCTGCTCATAATACACAAAATTTTGTTTGATTCTGCTCTAATTCACTGCAGAAGCAATTTTCTTTGTTGTAACAGACCACATCAAAAAAATTTACTTTAATAACGCACTACAAATTTAATAAATATTCAAGAATTTATTTCACTTAACTAAAAGCTTTTTAACTAAAAACAAAATATTTATTTATTGTCAGTGTCTTTCAGCCGGAGAATAAAGTGGCTTGGACATCGAGATACAAAGTTAAAGAGCTTAACATTCTACCCCTTGACGGCTTTTTCGTAATTCTATTAACACAGATATCACTCATCCTATCATTATAATAGGACTAAAGTTAGTCGAGCGAAATTCAATTTTATAATTATTTCAGTCAAGTTTTAATGATATTTTTATGAAGCTGTTGCTGAAAAACAACTTAAATTAAATTTTAAAGTGGATTTTTTGTATTGAAACACTAAACTCGCAATTCTTGCCAAACATATTAGTTTAAGGAAATTACCCCCAACTTAAAATTAATTATCGTAACAGATAAATTTAAAATTTCAGAGATTGAGTTTTCTCGAAAGTTTGATGAGATATTTCGCATCAAGGGGCAAATAACCGCGCGTCAGAGGAACTGCTTTTAAATAATTTTGATTAGCTTTACAATAAGCGGTCGCTTGTTATGATTTTAATCAATTTTCCTTTTCATCTGTAATAAACAGAAATTAAATTGATACTTTCATCTATAGTAAACGGAAAGATAAAAGCGCTGACTTTTAACTACTTCAAATTAACAGAAACAGAAATTATTACTGTTACTGCAACACTCTAGTAAAAGGGTTACAATTGATTTACTATAACTGCTCTATAATGTCGATAATTACATGATTAACTCTAAAATAGTCAGAACTATCTAGTCTCAGATAAGTATTTCTAAAATTGGATATTGATTCTTGATTTCTGTATTTCTTAAAGAAAGAAGAATTTATATTTCACAATTTACTCAATTTACAATTTACAAATAAGAGTATTTTCTTTATCTTTTCGCTAAAAATATAAATGCTATTTATATAAAACGCAAAAAGCACACACTAAAACAACAAAGTTGTCATCTCCAGGTAAATAATTAAATTTATTAATTCTCACCTGAGAATTGCAACTTCGATATCGAAACGCAAGTGGTCTTAAATGTAAAACTTAGCTTTAGTGCATCTTACCATAGAGGAATAAATAAAACTAGAAGAAAGAATGTTTAAAAAGTTGAGATTGCGAAAGTCATAAAAGGTGTTTGAACATGGTGCCAAATTCCAGAGGCGTAGCATTAATATTTTTTCTGAAAGCAACACAAGATAAAAATAAATTTAAAGAAAATTTGTTCTACAATATTGATTTATAAATAAAATAAAGGATTGTTATAAACGTTTCATGCAAGTTAAATACAACGAATTCAACTTGCTACTAATTCTAGCTACTATTCAGTATTTTAAATACAGAACGCCAAACTCGTCGGTAATCGGCAAAACTTGATGCGCCTTTCGGTGCGCGTTGGTCATAAAGATTATAAAAGGTGTTTGAGTTTTACGCATAAATTTTACATGGTGATATAGGCGATCTTCTCTCCGGCCATATTTATTCCTCCATGCTACTTACACACAAACTATCCAACAAGAAAATTAGGCTCTTTATGTAGAGGATTCTATATCTATTTCAATTGATAGTTTATAGAAAACATATTAGTGCTGTAATGTCCTGAAAAAAGTTTAATTCTATTCTGGCTTTATTTTTCTCTCAAGAAAACTTTTTACTGCTGTAGTGTTTTGAAGATAGTACTTCTAACTTTGATTTTGTTGAGATTTTTTGAAATATTTCTGCTTGAAAAATATTTGCTCCTGCATTTATTGTATAATTTTTTTTTTAATAATCATTATTATTATTAATATTATTAATTTTTTTCCGAAAAAACTGTTCAGCGACAGCCACGAAACGAAAAACAATGAATAACAATTTTCTGACAATTGCACCTCCCGGAACCAATAACTGTTGTACAAACACTTCTGAAAACCAAGTTTTATCCGTTAGTGGTGTTAATGTTTACTACCAAAATGTTCGTGGACTACGAACCAAATTAAACTCTTGTTTAGTGTCTTGTGCCAGTGAAGACTATGACATCATTGTGTTTACCGAAACATGGTTACATCCAGGTATAAGTGACAATGAATTCTTGGACAATCGGTATGCAGTCTACAGAACCGACAGGTCTACCAACAGTAGTGACAAATCTATAGGAGGTGGTGTTTTAATTGCTGTAAAAAAGATCTTCTCTTCTTCAAAAATAAGTGTCTCAAATACTTCAAACATTGAAGATGTTTGGGTATTAATAACTATACCCAATAATGTTATTGTCTTTGGTGCCGTTTATCTTCCTCCAGATTCATCAATAGACACTTACGTTAATCACGTAAAAACTGTTAAAAACATTATTATTGATAACGCGTCTATTCAAATTTATATTCTTGGTGATTACAACCTTCCACATTTAAACTGGATAAATGATAATGAAATATTAGGTTTTGTACCTACTTGTGTTAAATCAGACAAAGAATCTGTCATTTGTGATAATTTTTTTTCGTATGATCTCAGTCAATTTAACTATATATGTAACCCCAGTGGTAATTTATTGGACTTATGCTTCTCCAATAACGACAGCGTAGTTATTGAGAAAGTGAACAATGCTATAATTAATCCTGACTGTCATCATCCTCCCTTTGAATTTATTATATTTATGTATAACAGCAATGAAGCTATAATCTCATCAGTATGCGATACTTCTTATGATTTTACAAACTGCGATTATACTCTTATCAATAATTTTTTATCTTCTGTAGACTGGTCTTTTATCAACCCAAAGAATGACATTAATTATATTGTAGACATATTCTATAACTATTTACACTTTGTATGTGATACGTTTATTCCTACAAGAAAGAAGCGCAAAGATAATTTTCCCATTTGGTTTAGTGCAGAAGCTAAACGTTTAGTCATATTAAAAAAATCGTTACATAAAAACTACAAATTAAGTGGTGATCTCAATTTATATGCTCAATTTGCACTCGCTCGTCAACAATGTAAAGATGTAATTGATCAATGCTACAGTAATTATATTTATAAAACTGAAAATCTTGTTACTACAAATCCAAAACATTTCTGGAAGTTTATCAATCATTTAAAAAGCAACAATGATTTACCAAATCTAATGTTCCTCAATGGTCACTCAATTTCCGGTAACCAAGATATTGCTAATGCCTTTGCTACGCATTTTTCTTCTACGCTCAAAAATAACAATTCTTTTGACATCCATAGATCTAACTACAGCATTCCAATAGATTGTGTGAATATGAATAATATTGTTATCACATACGATTCTGTCTGTAATGAACTTAAGGGTCTTAACTGTAACAAAGGGGCTGGACCTGATGGTTTTCCTCCATTGTTCTATCAAAAATGTGTTTGCAGCCTCACGGAACCTTTAAGCGATATTTTTTCCATCTCTATTCACTCTAGCGTTTTTCCCGACACGTGGAAACTATCGCACGTCACACCGATTTATAAATCAGGTCACAAACATAATATTGAAAATTACAGGCCAATTTCTTTGTTATCTGTTCCTTCAAAAATTTTCGAAAAAATTGTCACAAAACAATTATCTTTTTCGTTTCAAAACACTATTTCTATGTCGCAACATGGCTTTCTTTCAGGTAGGTCCACACAAACTAACCTTCTAACTTTAGTCAGTAACGTGTTAGATGCTTTTGAATCTGGTTACGAAGTCCACTGTATATATACTGACTTTCATAAAGCTTTTGATTCTGTAAATCATTTGATTCTTCTGCATAAACTAAGATTGTATGGTATATATGACCCTCTTATTTCCTGGATCGCGAGTTACCTTACAGGTCGTACTCAGTTAGTTCGGATTGGCAGGTCCAAGTCATTTGACTTTCCTGTAGGATCAGGAGTCCCTCAAGGATCTATTATCGGTCCATTCCTTTTTAATATTTTTATTAATGATATCTGTACTGTCATCAATTCCAACTGTTTACTATATGCAGATGATCTAAAGATTTACAGGGTTATAAAATCTGATAATGACAATACATTACTGCAAAATGATTTAAATTCACTTGAAAGTTGGTGTAATCAAAATGATCTTAAATTCAACATCGAGAAATGTTGTACCATTTGCTTCAGTCGCAAACCTATTCCTAGTCTGCCTCTCTACACACTTAGTTCTTCTTCTTTGAAAGTCTCCAATCTAATTAAAGATTTAGGTGTTTTCTTGGATTTCAAACTTTCCTTTATACACCACTTTGATTATATTATAAGTAAAAGCAGAAAACTTTTAGGATGTTTAAAAAGGTGGACTTCCGAGTTTCGTAATGTTAAATCTATATTAGTGATATACTGCGCTCTAATTAGACCAATACTTGAATACAACTGCGTTATCTGGGCACCCTCATACAACACGCACATTGATCGCATTGAAGCAGTGCAATTGAGCTTTGTCAAATACATTAGGTACAAACTGTCAGTAGTCAATATCACTTTAAGTCCAGATCAGGTTGTATCATATTTATCTATTAAGACTCTACAGAAAAGGCGAATCTTGCATAAGCTATGTTTTTTGTTTAAATTATTAAATGGTTACTTAAAAGTACCTGATATTTTATGCAAGGTTTGTCTGAATATTCCAACCATTAATACTAGACATCACGAATTGTTCGTTGTCTCTAAAAATAAACACAATTACTCATATAATGCACCGTTAAACAGTTTATTTTTAGAGGCAAATAAAGTTAACAATATTTTATGTTTTACTGGTATATCTTTTAGTCTATTTAAGTGTATGTGCCATAAATGTTTGTAATTTATTTGTAAAATGCCTTTGGCGTAAATATTAATAATAATAATAACAAAATAAATACCACAAGATTATTTATCATATATAGATAGATCTGTGTGCGATGAGAAACATTTTTGATTTTTATACAAAACTACTTAATGGTCCAGCTATTCAGCTTAAAGTTCTCGAGCTGTTTTTGTTATTATGATTTCACAATTTTTTTTGAAACTAGATGGTTCTCTCATGTTTACACAAAATTCAATTTTACTGTAGTTGCTTTATTGTAAAGAAATCTATGCAGATAGTGTATCTACCTTTGCAATGACATTTTTAGTTTTTGTTCTAACTTCTAGCTTTTGTAATTAACTAGATGGTATTTTAAGTCTTTGTCCTACTATAATTTTTTTACGTCTACACAAAATTTAATTTTTTTGTAGTTGCTTAGTCTGGAAACAATTAATATTAGAGAATTTATGAACATAGGGTACCTATAATTTTTGGATTTTGTGGTTAACTAGATAGTATTTTGGGTCTTTGATGAAATATAATTAAAGGAAAAAAAAAGAAAATAACACATACACAAAAATATAATTTTTCGTATAATCTAATTGTTGTTGAATGACATTTTGATTAGATCTAAAGCTTTTGATAAGATCTTTAAAGTTTAAAGAGTTTTGTTGTATTCCTCTACGACATAAATATCTTCTTATATTTATTGTTGTTTCCAAGTATTTTTTTATTATTTTTCGACTATTTTTAGAACTATCTCTAATCAACAGTTATTTGAAAAGTTGATTTAAAACAAACGTTGGTATAAAATATACCAACAAATAAACCTATCTACTATAAATTTGAGAAAAGACTTACAGAAACTACTCAAGCAACAAACTAAAGCAAAACTAAGCTAAAACAGGGTAGTTCTTGTTGCTTCTTGCAGTTATTACCTGTTTTCTATTGACTGTTAGTTTTAATTTTTTCTATATAAACTAGAATGAATTAGGTATAAATTGTTGAACTAAAATTTATTTATTTTTTTATTTATAATCTTAATACAATCTTTTTATTCTATCTAGCTCTACAGTCTTAGTCACTTCAATTTTGTTTAAAGGTAGCAAATAGTTATTATAGCAAAATTGTCGTTAAAATACAACAATTTTAATTGGTTGTTGCTGTAGCAAAATCAACATTGTTTTTTTAACAATGTTGCTACTTTAGAGCAGAACTGGAGATATTGGAACCAATTCTATAAGCAATGACTTAGCTAATTACGTTATTACCACCAAGGGACTATCAGTAACAAAATTCTTACTATAGTGATAGGCACATTAAAATGTCAAACCAGAGGGGGTTAATAAACACATTTGACAAAGCTTTCATCTTTCAATATGTTCCAAAAATGATCTACTTTATCTTTGTTATCTCCAAAAAAAAGCAAAAATTAGAAAAAAAGTAATTGCAACCGTTTTATTAGAGAATTGCAGTATAAACATTTGTTTCTGTTGTATAAGTATACTTAAAATGTAATTAATTATTTTCTAGTTAATTATCATTAATATTGCAAAAAGAAATTTTAGGGTGACAGAATTTGTTTCGAACTAATAATTTTCTACTGCTTAAACTCGTTTATTATTCAAATTAGAACACAACAAGGCCGGTTATAATGTGTAATCATCATTCTTGACCCTATGTTTAAAATTTAGGTAACCCAGTCTCCACCTCCCGAAAAGGAAATTGATTAAAACTATTACACAATTAATTATACTCCAAGGCTTTACCAAAAAGGGTCATTAATCAATTTTCCCAACCAACAGTTTGTTCGTCCAAAAATAATCATTTATTTAATTAATCTCACCGAATAACGAGAAAAATATAACGCCCGAATTGGCGACAACTCCAACAAGTAATGGAAAAGCCGCTGCCAGCTCAGTGAAATTATGTTTGCAGATCATAATGGTTAGTTTGACACGAGCTAAAATTGGTCAATCTTTTGGAAAGAAAAGAATTCTAATAAAAGAGGAGTTGCATTCAGTCCACTGATTCGAACATGCCGTCTACCGCTTCCGGAAAGGGATTAGAACGAAAATGAAATCGTTTCAGAAAGACCTACTTTTATTTATTTATCCAAACCGCTATTGTATCTGGTGACCTTAAAGTTCAAGTACAAAAACTGTTTTGCTAATCTAGTCATCTCATTTGTATTCTTGTCGTTTTGTTTTAGTGTGATGTGTTCTACACGAAGGGGTGTAGAACTTCTTCTGTACGCCATTACGATTCAGTTTGTCGATTGTTTCAACCCTCCTCTAATATAGAACTAATGGCTGTTTTGCTGATTTTCCCTGAAACAAAATTGTTTCTTTTAAACGTTTATTACTGTTAGATCAGCTTGAATAGAGTAATTATGCGTCAATAATTTTATCTCTCGATGATTTATCTATTCTACTAGTTAATTATAATTTAGTACAACCCTACTATCGTTGTCAAAATCAGCAGTTAGTCTCTTATTTACGTATCTCCGCTTTAAAGCACAATGCCACTAAGCAAATTAATCTTACTTAAATCAAATAATTAAAATTTATGACCATCGACTCTACACCTTCTTATCTAATAATGTCGACTCTCATAATTGATGTCATTTTCGCTCGAATCAGATGCTACAGGATAATCTGTGAAGAATGTGACATGTCGATACGGTTATGATAATTACAATAAATAAATCAAATTTTGTGAGGGAAAAACACGACAATTAAAAACGAAATGTTTTCCGATTTTGTCTGAAGCTACACTATAAATCAGGTATAATAGAAAGACAGCGGTCAGTTCAGAGATGCATTCCACTATCTGGTTATCGCCGTATTATGCATCCAACTGGTTGGGGTATGGGCCTTCTCCTCATTAATTCTCTCGCGATGTCCCTGCCAATTATCCATAATTCCTCACCGCCATCGTAAATAACTACTTTAATTGGAAGATGTATTAAGCAAATTGGACTGGCATTATACTAAATACACCGCAGGTAAACAATTCATAAAGCTTCCTAAATCCGATAAAGCAGAAACTTGAGACGAGCTACCGAATTGATAATCTTCAACCGAAGGAAATGTCAGTCTAAAAATGTTGTATAGAGCCGTTTAGAAAGCCATACTTCTCTTTTAAAACTTTTCTATTCTTCTATCCTCTTGTTGGCCAAATTTTAATTTAAATCTCTCACATTTAAAAAAACTGTAATATCGATGTTGTTCTTAATTTTAAAGGTAGTCTTGCGACCTGTCTTGTACACAACAATTGCATTTTTGGGTGTCTACAACTTATGTTGTAATGAGTGTCATTATTTTTTTACAGTAATATTCTTTTCGTCTTAAACAAAACAAGTTTTGTGTTACAGACAGAAATAGAGTAAGTTATAGTTAGAATAGTACTAATTTTGGTTGTTTCGAGTTAGGACACGTTCGAAGGGTGCAAAATCATTTTTCAATTTATTGTGAGATCGTGAGAGAAAACTCCAGATTTAAATTTTGTTTATTTACGACAGAGTGAGTTAGTATATTTGTTGTCTAAAATAATAATAAAAGCTGGTAAACAATACGAAAATAAATTTAAGGAATCTTATCTCGTATCTGTGAGAAATAAAATGTGAAATCAAAGATTCCGGGAGCGTTTTTATTTGAGCATCGACCACCTGGTGTTCATTTGTATAATTTAGCTTTGTATCTTAATCCGCCATCTCATCATCTCTCTCGGAGTGATTAAGACAACAGGAACATGTAAGATTTCGGAGATGATTCAAGGATAATTCCGATAAGATAACATCTAGATTTACCCCTTATAGTGGCTGGCTCTTGATTAGGTCTAGATAAGAACGAGGTTTACGTGTTTGGAATAGATGGGCGAGTTGCCGGTTTTATTGCAAGACCCAGACTTCTTCATTCAACAAGGACCGAATTTGTTATAGCATACGCCGTAAAAAAAGCGCGATAAAATTTAAAGCTAGCCCACAAAATTAACGGAATTAGAACGAAGGGCTGGTTATTTACGTGCGTATGTCGTCACGGCTTTGCAAACAAACAATTTACTTTGTCTTTAATATTGTCGAGCTTTATCGCATTCATAAAACGCCACAAACTCATAGAACATTATTTCTAGACGAGCTTCGGTTTGCTTGTAATGTGGAGGTGTTTTTATTGAGTAATGCGTGTAGACTTGTTTATTCTCGCCTCGAGTTATAATTAATGAACATTGTTTTACAGGTAAGCCATAAAAGCTGGGGGCTCATACCTTGAATGCTTTGCTCGATTAGTTCTACAACCACCGGCCAGACTGCAGCCTTTGAGTTATTAACACGCAATACTAAACCAAAAAAAAAACTATTTATTTAAAAATTTATATAAGTATTTACTTATCTCCAATTTTCCTGCAATAGGTTTTAATGTCTTGATTGCTTAATTGATTTTACACTCCTACATAAAGGTAACAACAAAAAAAAAACACAATTAAAAAAAAATAAAAATCTAATTCTTCTCCAATCTTCTTCTGGCACACGTAACTTTTTTTATTCTATTCTTTTCCTTCTCTATTTTTGTTTAGAACTTTTGTCTTTCCATACTCACACAGTCTTACCTCTACACACTCTGACAAACAATGCTCTATCGTGTCCCTTTCTTCTCTACATAATCTACACATTCTTTCTCAATCTTCTCTCCAAAATTCATTTTCCCTTTTTTCATTCCTGCATCTGAATCTTGTAACCATTTTTTTATTTTTACTTTTCATTTTATCTAAATATTTTGGCAGTTCGATGATAACAATCAGGGCATATTTTGAACTGTACCTTGATTCTTTTATACTTGCAGTTCTTTCATGTTTTTCTATTTCTAGCATCTTTTTGTTTTAGTTCTTCTTCTATTGTTCTTACCCATTCTCTCATTTTTTCAATTTCTGCACACGCATACCCCTTTTTCTCATGGTAGTCAGCTCGTTCTATTCGCCTAACATTACCATTTGCTCTTACAATTTCAGCCCAGCACTGTTGTAGTACTCTGCATTCTAAGATTTTCCTCAAATCTCACCGCTCTTTTTCCTGTTTCCACTCTCAACTTTTCTCTTTTACTTTCCTTTACTAATTTTTTTTGCAATATACACTGACCAAAAAATTTAGGAAAATACTGGTTTTAAGGCTTATGTTATTTTCTTAATATAAGATTAATTAATTAATGTGTTTTTCGTGCACAATACCGTTTTTAAATCTTCTTTTATAAATTCTTACCTGTCAGTAAGAACTTTTGTCATTAGCCTACAAAATTTTAATTTACACTTGAAAATGTAAAAGAAATCACAAAACAAAATATCTTTCGTAGAAGGATTTATATTACAATAAGATAACTGTAGAATTCACACTCCTAACAATACAAAAAACTTTCTACAAGAGCACGAAATTTGGGTAACGAAACGGCTTGCCATGAGCCCAGACCTTAATCCTATTGAACATGTCTGGAATATGCTTAACAGACGTGTTAGAGAGAGCATCCTAGAGTACCTATCAACTTAGAACAGTTAGCTGAAGCTCTGGTAGAAAAATGGCAAAATCTACCACAAAATGTGATAAGAACTTTGGTTTAAAGTATGCCTCGACGATGTCAGAGTGTAATAGACTTTCATAGAGGACATACACGTTACTAGCCAGTTATTACATTTAGTTAAATTAATGTTTTTAATACTGATATATTTATCAAAGACAACTGCGTAGTTAAAGACATTTGTTTCACTACATTTTATTAAGTAAACATTAAAGTATCATAAAACATATTAGAATTTTTATTTTGTTATTTAGACAAACGATACAAAGTTTTTAAAAAAGTGTTACTCTCTTTCTCTTTATTTATTTCTGGTTTTGTTACCAGTTGTTTCGTTTATAAATTTGTATAAATTTAATCTTTTCTTTTTTACCGATTTTTTTCTGTGTTACTTCCTTTTATGTTCTACTTTTTTGTTTTTTGTTTTCCTGTTTGTGTTACTTTTTATGCTTTATTTCTCCTCATTCTTAGTGTACTCAAACGACTTTAGTTTTTAACTTTTGGTTACTTCTTTCTCAAATTTTTATTTTTTAGTAAACCAATTTTGAATTAAGAACCAATTAATTAAGACCTCATTATAAAATATCGCACACTTTACACATTTTTTTTTTTTTTGAAAAACTAGTCTACTAAAAAAAAATTTGAAGAAGCTGAAAACTTATTGTTGGTGAAAAAGCTCAAAAATGAAGGTTGAAACGGTTTTTACAATCTTTGGAATATGAGCCAAGCAACAATGAAAAAATTAGGTAAAAGCACTAAACAATACTCGTCGAATTTTTTGAGCTTGCCGTTTTTAAATAATACAACTGGAATTAGGGTAATCTTTTGGCTGAAAATTTGGAAGTAGGTACTGCAGCTACTATCTTTCTATTTTATTAGTGTCAGTGTTTTTACTGAGTATGGTCAGACCAGCTGACATTAGTCAGTACCATGAGATCAAAAATTAAATAAATTGCTGACACGTCTAGATCGTCATATGATCTTCAAAACTAGTTTCCTAAAATAATTTAAAAAAAGTGATTTACAGAATTTGGCAATTGTAATTATGACCCATTTTAAAGATTTTCTATTAATTATTGTGATCACTCTTCAGCAAAAACCTACATGATTGAAATAATTACAGTGTTTGTTCTCTGCTATTTTTAGTCACAGTTTTTGATCACCCTTGTTGGCTCTCTATGCTGCTTAATAATTTCTACTTATCCTTCTATTTATACTCCTATTAACCTTCCTGACATTTCTATCCAGTCTCCGATTTTCTTTTTTTTTATTATTTATTAATAATACTTACTTCTTTTCTTGACTTTTGTTTGCTGTCAATGCATCTATTTATATCATATCTCTCTTATCCTTTGTCAAAATTGTATAGAAAGAAAATGAATTTTTCAGAGAAGTCTAAATTTGTAGCAAGTGTGAAATTGAGGCGTTGAAATTGTGATTTGGTATTAATAACGTCATAATTAGTCAGTTGAAGCATTTATAGGTTTTCGGCTTGTAAAACACATTGCTTTTAATTTTACGGCACCTTGTCGTAGTAATTTACGTCGTGAGGCTAGGAAGTCGTAAATTATAAAAATATGTTTGAGTGTGTTTTTTATTAGTGTCACATTGCCCCGTGTGTCAGTTGAGTTGAGTGAAATCTGGCTATTTATAAGAAACTATTTTTAATTCAGTTTGGACAAAGTTGGAAGCTGTTAATACCTTGAAAGAAGTTCGACCCTCATATATCCGCGCCAACGGGTCAGGTGTGTTTTATATCTTTATTGTTATCGACGGAAGATAAAGTGATACAAATTGGGCGACAAGTAACCCTTTAAGAATATTTTTTTTAATGGAATAATTAGATATTTCGGGGAAGGGTCCTACAATTAGATCTTTAATAGGAAAATAGCTGTTGTCGCGACTCGCAACTCGAAAAGTTTTATTAAAGCATTACTCTTCATTAAACATAATTAAAAAAATAATTGTTTCTAATCAACGGATTGGCCAACTATGTTACATAATTTATATCGTCACTGCGAGACCTGTGATTTAGTTAATAGCTTCGCAAACAAATTTTAATACTTTTTTGTAATTAAATGGGACTTTCGTTAATTGGATTTCCCAAGACAAAGCTTTTTCTTTTTCCAACAAGCTCGTTAGAATTAATCTTTGTTTTCTTTATATAAGCTTTTCACCAGATCGTAGAGAAGATCAATCAGTCGAGCTTTATGTAACTTGTGGGATTTCACACGACTTAACTTGAAATTATTTATTAAAATGCCATACTGCGGAAATATCAGAAAATAGAGTTTTGGACGTGACAATGTGTCGCTCGATACACTCTTTGCGCATATTAGGGAGCAATTTTTGCACTTTCACATCAAAAATTTATACGACGTTGGCCCAATTTAAGCAGCGCTCATCGTTATAAGAAACTGCGCTGACAAATAAAAAATGTGTAAAATTTAACACTCGCCGGAATTTTTTATTCATGATGCGTCGTCTCACTCAACAATATACTGCGGGACACACACCAGCCTTCATTACTTTTACAGCTTTTTCCAACCAACTTGCTAATTACGAATCGGCGAATTTTTATTTTCAGGATTATCCAGGACGACTCATTCAATCCAAAGGTGGCACTGATGAATTAAATCGCTTCACACAAATGAAAGCTAAGCAGTTTTCACCGAGCGCTGCACTAAATTAAGATCTACAAACTGAAACCAATTAATTAAACCTCGGATCCTAATTCAACCACCGCCTCTTTACTAATTTATTGTTAAATAATAATTACAAAAATTTGTTCTTTACAATTGTTTGCAGAATGTGTGTTTTAGCGGTCTCTCGGTCTGCTTGCATTTCGAGGGTTATACAAACTTTAGTGCATTAACGCTATTAATTACAAATTTGAAATGCATGTGTTGTATTTATTTAATCATGAATGAACATTTGTGTAATTTTGCCTACATATTACTCTCTGTTTATTATGTGATTATAATGTTAAATACAGGGTGTAATCAAATGTACAGAAATTTTACCTAGTTATAGTGCTTGTTGAAAGGGTGTTAAATACTTAAATTTGATTTATAAGCCAATTTTAAGTTGAGGTACTACCGGTTGTATTGTGGTTTTTATGGAAAAATAAAAAAATCGTAGTCTTGGTTGGTTGTTGCTACAGAAAAGTATTAAAATTTGAAATACTACCGAAAGTATTATTATACGATATGTTTAGATTTTTGAAATGAAAGATGTAGCCAGTTTTTGTAAAAGTTATGAAACATATTTAGTATTTTAAACTAAATAGTGTTAGATTTTACAACAGTCTTTGGTGAGATAACGCCAAAACGACGGGGTAGACAACTTTATTAAAAACTTGATTATAAAGAGTCAGCTTAATAAATTTTCAGGTAACTGGTGCTGAAAGTAAACTGAGTTTATTTTACAAATGAAGGGTACAGAGATAAAAAACTAAATGTTTAAAATTTTTTTTTACAGAACTGGCCATCTTATCGATTTTCTCACCGATATACTCTGATACTGGCTGAAAAACAGAAAAAAATAATAACTCTCAAGACTCCTGAGTAGACTAAGAAGTTTTACCGACTAAAAAAATCTGCCGTGTATGTAAAAAACAATTAGAGTCCCACTTCTGTAGGAAAATAAATTCTAGGACATTCATCTTACAACTCCTGTACTTTTCAAATATTTTTTCGTTGTATTCGGTCAAAATTCATTTCTAATAGACTAATTTCAAGTTGAGACAGACAATACTAAAAATATTTTTGTTTCCATAAAAAATTTAAAAAATTCAGGATTGTGACTGGTTGTTGCTGAAAAATATTAAAATTTGCGATTTTACCGAGAGCATCTCAACTTAAAATTAGCCCATAAGTCTACAAAATTATTTTAATTAGTTTTTTATTTATTAGTCTTATTGTAAATATAAGATCTTGCGTTCTCTTTTTTATCCTAGATCCGCATTAATTTTTTGACGTAGAGAAAATTAAATACATACATATAATGTACTTCTTTATTTCTAATTCTTCTATGGTTTCTTTTTCTTGTAATTGATTTTTTATTTTGTCAGACATGTCTCTTCAAAGTGCTCTTTTCATTATTTTATGTTTCTTTGTTACAATAATGTTGTTATTGATATTGAACATGCTGTTTTTTTATTTCTGAGTTGTTTCAGTGTGCCATAAAATACTCCTAATTTTAATTGTTTCTATAATTCTCTGTTATTTTATAATACATATTTTTTAAATTTTGTTTTATCTCTTTAATTGCTGCTATAACTTCTTTATGTTTCTCTTTGCAGTTTTTGTAGTCCAATTTTTTTCTTGTACTTAGGAATTTGTCCTTTCTCGACTCACATTTCTTACAATTTTTATAATTTTTTTACTTTTTAGTTTTACTATTATTAAATTATTTATTATTTATGTTTTAGTTTAGTATTTGTCATTACTAAGTTTTTTATTATTTACGCATATTTTAATAATTCTCATATATTTTTTTAATATTATATAATTTTTTTAAATTTTTTTAAATTTTTTTGTTTTTTACTCTTCCGTTTAAATATTCCACTATCTACATTATCAAATTTTTTTATCTTTAAAAAAAATGTTTTTTTTTATTTGAATATTGTTTCTGGTTTCTGGCCAGTTTTATTTTTACTAATATCAATCCCTTGTTTATAATTTCTGTTTGTATTATATTATTTAATATTAAAAGCAATTATTAATTCACTCTTATTTACTTTTTCTTATTTACCCTCGACCAAATTATCCAATAATCTTTGTGTATTTTTTTAAACCATTTTTTTTGTTTCTGTCATTCCAAAAATTTCTATATTATGTTTTTTTTTGTGTTAAATATTTAATGCTAGATTTTACAAATGTTTTTGTTAAAGTCTCAAAATATCGGACTTCTGTGCAAACTTGAATAGGAAGAACCAGAAAAATAAGATTTCAAATGACCGGAGGTAAAAATAAACTGTACTTATAATAATTATAAACTATAGGATTTATTGATGATGTTATTACAAGCGTAAATAAAAAAAAACTTTTTTTTATTTTGAAATTCTAAATAAAATATTAAAATCATTTCTTTATAACTGGAACATTGGATGAGGGCTGAGAGTCATTGTTCATGCCTCAATTTTCTAAACTTAAATTATTAGAATATTTTACAACATAGTAGTGTTTCTCAAAAAAATGCCTACATTTTGTACTATTCGCGACAAAATAAACTAAACACCAAATTTTGACATTGACAAGAAGAATTGTGTAAACTGACCATTACATATTTTTTTGACAGTTTTTAACGTAACGTTAGGAAATTTGAGGTTATTAGGAATCAAATCATCATAAAGATTGCTTTACAATTTTTTTTCTGTCAAGGTCAGAATTTGGTGTTTAGTTTATTTTGTCGCGAATAGTATCTCAAAGACCAGAAACATTTTCATGAGACAAGTTTGGATATGAGCTATGAAGTATACTTTAAACAAGAATAAAATTTTTGTACATTTAATTACACTGTCGTCTTTGTTTTTGTATTTTTTTTAAATCGTCTCCGCCCTGATAATTATTTAATAAAAGCTTTCAGCAACGAAATAATTCTTCCGTCTGTAACCACATATCTGACAACGTCACAACAAGATCGCAAACTGGTACCAAACTTTGTGATTTATGTATCTCGAACTTCGATATTTTAAAATTGCAATCTGGAGTTGTGGAATGTTCTTCCGACTTTGCTCCCAGCAAAAAGCCTGTCTATAAGAAGAGGCGTGGCTTCTTGTTGTTTCAAACTAAAGCACATAAATTATTGTGTTAGTTTCGTCACAATTTTTTTAAATTAAATGATTTTAACGAAAGAAAAATGAGCTGGTTTGCTGCAAACTTCTGATCTAATTTATATGAGAAGACTATTAAGGGGCCATAAAGAAGATAAAATCTTTAAGAAGTCGGGATTTACATCTGTAAGGCATTTAGAACGTTCCTGTGTAAATGCATTCTCTAAATTAAGTGCAGCAATAGCGGGAAGTATGTCAAGTGGCGTCTTGGAACCTGGTAATGGAGCAGACGATTGATTGTTCGATATTACGAGAGGGTGGTAGACCTGTTTTAAATTAAAACAATGCAAATAATTTTATTTAAAAATTTATAAACGCACTCTTGTCTATAATAATAACTCAAAGCTGCCATACTAGAATCTTCATATATTTAGATTATCTAAAGTAATCTCTTTGTTGGAAGCAGCAGGCATTGTTAAGGCAACCACATTCCCTTCAAAGATTTTATTGAATATCATGTGGTTCTCTATTGTGAACGATCTAAATATCTGTTTACGTCCTTTGTTAATCTACCACTAAATTAGTTTTGAGTTTTACACCGTCAAATTTCGAATACAATACACCCCATGATTCGTTTATTCGAGAACAGAATGATAATGTCATACTTCAGTCATTTATCAAAACTCTTTTCTTTTTTAATCGGATTCTCTAATTATTGCAATTAGGAAAAAATTAAAAGACATTTTATTCAACGAATGACAAATATATTAACGCCGGTCGATGATGTCGAGTCCGGGAATTGTCATGTGTCACTTTTGTCACATCCAGAGTTGTACATTTGATAAATTAATGGCCGGCCTACTACAGCCTTTGAATTTATATAACAGGCCCGGTCGATGCACAATTTTAGTCTAAATTGCGCGCTTTAATAACTAATTTGCCATACTCTTTGACTCGATTGATCAAAACTAGGAAAAATTGGAGCGTCAGCAATATTTCGTGTTTGAGATGAGATCATAATTAGGTCATTCTGCAAATTTTTATTGCATTTTATCAAATTACATCAGAAATGAGCTCACAAATTATAAAACTATCATCAGAAATTTATCAGTCCAGTAATTAATTCGATCAATACGAGATGTATTTATCAATTACCAATTTTAAACATTTAATAATGCTAAAACAGGCACAGATTCGGTAAAATAAAGAATTATTTTTTTTGGTGAATTACGTCTATTCTTTTTATATTCGAAAATTGTTGTTACGGGGAAGAGGACAAGGCAGAAAAAAAAAACACTATTTTATAAGGCCAACGTTTCGAATCATTTATTAATTCTTCTTCAAGGCTTATAATAAATGCTAAAAATTTTTTGGCATGGTACCAACTTATCTCGGTCAGTGGTCGCCGGAAGAATGAAGAAGAAGAATTCTTCCGGCGACCACTGACCGAGACAAGTTGGTACCATGCCAAACAAATTTTAACATTTATTATAAGCCTTGAAAAAGAATCAATAAATGAATCGAAACGTTGGCCTTATAACAGAAAACACATTACCTAGTTTTTCAAAGTCTTTTCGTGTATTTTTCGTATCAAAAATAATTTGTCTTCTCTTCTAGGTGTCTTCGCCTTTACATTATACAATCCTAACAAAGGTTTTGTGATTCGTTGTTCTATATTTTTACGTTTTTCTAGTGGTTAAATATGGAAAAGCACCACCAGCTCAGGGTTTCAGATATATCCACAAAAATTCCTGTTTTTCCAGTCTAACTACTTAAAGCACTATCGAGAAAGGAATTCTTAATGGTCTTACTGTATTTTTAGGTAATTCTTTTATTTAAATTTAAACAAAACTGCTTTTGTAAATTTTCAGTGTGAAATCACGTGCTACTGAGCTATGTCATTTGTAACCATTACTGTAAAATTCAATTATTGTACATTACTGTTGTGTAAAGTTATTTGCTAAATATTATTATTTGTGCTATTAGATACATGCCTTTAATATGTCCTGTAAGACATTGTTTGTTGGACAATAAACTTATTTATTTATTTATTTATTTATTTATTTATTTATTTATTTATTTATTTATTTATTTATTTATTTATTTATTTATGTCCGAAGAATCACTGATTCACCTGACTTATCCCCACTTTTGCTAGTAACATTTGCCTTACCAACAAAAACATTTTTTAAATATTTTTTGAAAAATTTAAAAATATATTAATTATAACATTTTACTTAATATTTTTTCGATAGATGATATGAATTGACAAATGACAATAATTAGTGAGTGTGCTCACTGGATATTGTTAATCAGTAACAAGCAAAAGCAAAACAATGAATTGATTAAATTTCAGCTCTCCTACTTTGAACATTTCTATTTGAATAGCCCAGTCATGATGAGTGGTTGAACAAAAAACGCCGTGGAATGTGATTTACCATTCATCTATTTTAAATCTGAATGACACATTGACATGAAATTATGTTTGGAATGGAGGCAGGAGAGATGAATCAAAGTCTCAATAGTTGCGTGTATCTATGGTAAACTAATGATTACAAAATTTGTACAAACAGTGTCATAAGTAGTGTTTTCATTTAATTTAGTGCACCTCCTGCCGCTCCTGCATAATTATCCAAGTAAAAATATGAGTTTGAATCATGCGATAATGCAGCAAAGCTAAAGTTAATTTAATAATACAGTTTAGAGTCCTATTAAAACTTTCTAATTTACCGAGATAGAAATTCTATGTAAAATAATCGTCGAGTTTTGATTTTATTGTTAATGTCGACATTTATAAGCAGTCCTGAAGAACAGACAGCCACACATGAAATGTAACAGAGATACCCATCTGGCATTCTCAATTTTTATGATTAAACATAAAAATAACTCAGAGAATTTGTCCATAAAAGTGCAATAAATTTCCGATAGCATCAAATACAGATTGAAATAATTTAAAGGTTTGCTGGACGAAGTTATGTGTGAAATGGCTTTGTCGTTTTAATAACTCACGGTTTCTTGTTGCTCTCGGCTAAAATGGATTTAAAGGTGACTTGGGATCTCTTGTTTACCGTGCGTGTAAAAGGAACCCAAAGCTCCAAATGAAATGAAATTGCCAAGAAAGTGTTAACTCGCAGTAGGCTTCGTCGCCCTTAATAAACCAGCAATTCTTCAACAATCACTCCTCGGAATTATCGACCGTTGAGCACTTAATTACCACGACTCGAGTGACACGAATTTAAAAAACGTCGGTGTTAACGATAAACGCTGAAAGGTGGTTTAGTACGAGTTAATCTAAACCGAAAAACGGTTTCGAGCTTTTATGCTTTAAGTATGTATCACAAACAACGTCTTAATTTAAGATTTTCCTCATCTAAAGGTTTTAAACAAAAAGACTACCTAGAAGTGCGAAGTAATAGAGCTTGATGATCAAAGAACTTTTACCAACTTGTCTCGTCTTTAATTACTTTGTTGCAACAAAAAACCTATTGAGGATGAGTTACATCAGACGATGAAAACAACACACCAGCGACTTTAATTTGTACTTCTACAGAGTGTTTTGTGAATAAACGACAATATTTGTGATATAAATTGGCAAAAATCCAAAAATTGTAATTTTAAATACCGTAGTTTTCGTTTCGAATATAGCTTCCTAAAGAACGGCGATGATTTAAAGGTGTCTTATAGAAAATTGTTCCAAAATAAATTGTAATTTAATGAATCAAGTTCTCAATTTAAAAAAAATATGCTAAAACATTAGTCATATAAAATTTATTCATTTTTGTATTAAGTAACTAAAGTTACCAGATTTAGTAACTGTTGTGTTGTGATCGTGTCTTACTAGCAACTAAATATCGAGATTTTGGGCTTTACTGAGTTAGGTTAGTTTGCCTGACATTGTTTTGACTACGGTTTTGACAAATAAAATTAGTTTATTTGTCAAATTTTTTTCTTGATTGAATTAGTGCAACTTCTATTGAAAATTTTGGAATTTGTTGTTTGTGGATAAATTTTTCAAAATCCTTTCGGTTAATTAAAAAGACTTCATGAGATAAGCTTAATGAAATTAAACTAAAGAGAGAAAAATTTTAGATGAACGCAACAAACACAAAATATTAAAGCACATTTGTCATCATGGTCCACTTACTACTACTTACTATAATCACTGTTACTACTTGTAAGTTCTGAGTTGGAATCTTCTGCCAAATTTATATTAATGGGCGGTATATCTTTAATGCTGAAATTTCCCATTAATTTTGACCAATCCTCTGATATGGTTTTTTCAGTGTGTTTAATATTGTTTTGCAAAATATGGGGTGTATATTTTTGTAGTCCTTTACGCCATAATTTTAAAACTTTGTCAATAACTTTTATGGAGTCGATGTTTTCGTTATAATAAGTCTTGGTTTGCCCCCAAGCCAATTCTATAGAGTTGTATGAAGGCAACCTAAGAACGTCATGACCATGTACTTTTAAAACTTCATCTATAACATCTTTTCTATCCCTTAGGCCAAAAATTTTGATTTGGGAAAACAACTCGTTTTATTCATATGTGGGTCAAACTATATGTTATATTGAAATAGCCAATTTTGCATTTCATTTTTTCTAGATGCAAGTGGTAGTGGTTTATCAACAAATATCGAATGGTAGGGTGCGTTATCTATAACCACCACGCATTTGCCTTGAATTTTAGCAAGTGCAGGAATTAGCTGATTCAATGTTCAAGACTTAAAAAGTTGTCTATTCATGGTTTGGTGATAATTTAAGTCATTGCTATTAGTGTCTAAAAGCAAACTACATGCATCTAAAAAACCAAATTTTGATCCTGCATGTACAATCGTATAGCGTTTTTCTGGTTGTTTTTTAATAGGCAATGTATGTTTTTTCAAATTCATTTGCTTATTTTCTAAAAGCAGTTCCATTTCTATAAATTCAGGTTTCGTCCAAATAAATAACAATTACGTCTTGTTCCTTCTATTGCTGATATTTTCTTAAAAACTGAACTTTAACAAGTAAGATATGCTTTTGTTTACAAAGCATTTTGCGGTTATTAACAATTTTGTATTTATAGCCCACGAATTTTAAAATTTTGTAGAGAATTGTTTGCCCGTCAGTAAATTTCAAATTGTTTTTTGCGTAAATAAGTAGATCGTCTAGAGTAAAATGTTTTTTTTTCTTTCTGATAATCCCAAATTTTTTTGCAAGTCTTTTTCAACATGAAATTATAAAGTTGTTTTTTGATATTACCTTGCCCTTCAACTGTTCGTTTTACATTTTCTAACCTTTCGTACATAATTTTGTAAACTTTTGGAACCGACACCTACATAATACAAAACAATTTTACCTTTTGTGTTAATATTGAACTTACCGAAAAGATATCTGTAACACAAGCTATAATTTTGGATTTAGTATTTTTCTCGCCAGCGATTTCTTTAATTTTTGTTACAGCTTTATATATATGTTGCTTTGTAACTCTTGTTAGAGTCGATCTTCTTAGTTTAGAAAATGTATTTATTTTGAAAAATTTTAAGCTGTGATGACACTGACACTAACACTTTATTATTGCCACCTAAATGTATTTGAACCATGAAATCTAACAACCAAAAAATCTAAACTTAAACTGCATTTGTTTTTAAACCAAGTACAACAGAAACAAAAGCTTTTCAAATTACTGTTTTTTGGATTTTTACTAAGTTGTGCCAGAGATTGCCGGTACTTTTTACAAAACACTTTTTAGGTGATGCATTTGTAAGTGAATCTGACTAAAATTTTGAGTAGTTTTAACAATTTAACGACAAAAATTTATGTTTAAATAATTTTGCAAGCAACAAGAAATAAAGAGTGATTTACAAAACTTAATGAAATTAGCTACAACCAGTTTTAGTTTTTCAGTTAAATTTAATAACTTAATCTTTTATTTTTTTGTAGATTACGTTCTTGGTAACAAAGTTATGTTTTATTTGGTCTAAAAAAAATTATAATGTTTATAACTGTAAGAAAAATATATACAAAGTTGTTCTATCATGTATTTTATAGATTTTTATTAAGTTGTACCTTTAAGATTACAGAACAGCTTTTATACTCTTGTTAAAACCGAGAATTTTAGCATTCGTCTATCAAAAACTCAAATTTGTCTCAACTAAAAAATAACTAATGGAGTTTCATTGCTTTGATAGTGATGATGGCATTTTATGGCCCCTTTGTAAAGACGAAATGATGGATGATAACTAGATCAAGTAGGTTGCATATTGATTTACATGATAATAGTGCAGATGGAGTGGAGTTGCAGTAGAATGATATTAGTCAATTTGATTTATAGCTCGCACTTCTCTGACAAATGTTGGTTTATCGAAGGAATTCGATTAAATTTATCTTCTTACTTAAATTGTTTATTTTCCTTCTTTCCTTTACTTTCACTAAGCTTCAAAAATTGAAAAAACTGTAATTGCGATAAAACTCATTGTAATCCGTGAGTAAATTGACATTACAGCTTATTACCTTCAATATGAGCTTTTATATCAGTAAATAGAGGCATTTAACTAGTGTCTCCACTCTCCACCCATCGCAATAATAATAACAATAACAGCACCAATAATACCGTAATGATTTTCCTTGTAAGTGCTTCGTAAATATCGTCAAAACTAGCAATTTTATCGACACTCTTCTTTTGTCTTTTCTGGGGTACAATCGAATTCGAATTTCTGTCTGGATTTAATAACTGGCATAATTTATCGAAATTCTTGCTGTTGGAATTTCTCGTTTTGATTTATAAGGAAATATCGGATCGGTTACACCCCCTTGAACATAATTCCAGAGGACAATAACGCGTCCAGGAATGCTCGTCGACACGGGCCAAGATGGCGACGATAAACCACAGGCCGTGACGTAATAGAGTCGTTACCCAGGGGGTCCTTGCGGACCCATTCGCTGGGGTCGGAACTCGACCGCTTCTTCAATTGCATTACAACTGGATTTTTATGGACCGCCGCGCGGGAACAACACTTTAAGAACAATCTGAGCTTTGTGGCTTGTCTACGGGGTGTCCGAAAAAATTTCGGTTTAATTAACTTATCGAGACGTCTCAGACTAGCTTTGTCTGTCTTATTTTGGTAATTATCGTAAAACAAAACATTACGAAATCAATTTAAAATAAAGTTGGCGTTTAATGGGCAATTTTCCTGAAAGTTTAATGAAATGTAAACAAAACAGACTGTAACAGCCTCCATCTAATTATCCAAATCGCCTATCTTTGACCATTTTAAGGAAAATTCGCTTTAAAATTATAATCTGACGGCCAAAATTCACAAAACTTGTGCTCTAAATTTAATGAAAGTGTTCATTAAGTTCTCACCAGGTGAACTGAAGGCGAGCTTATCGCTTTTCACCGATCGACCCAATTAAAAACCGTCTAATTGGTCGGTGTTAATAAACATGAGTATCAAAACATTGGATCTATGTTGTAATTGTTGTTGAGACAGTGGTTTCAACACAAGATCAACCGATTATGAGAGGGTTAAGCTGGATTTTACGTGTGGTCTGGAATTTTTCAAACCGATACGGTTTAACATAAAGCTGACACCTCGGAACACACCATAACTAATAAAAACACGCTAGAAATAAACAGTTATCCTTCTAATCTAGAGCTTTTTCACTGGAGTTGAAACACTTGGAATAGTAGTTTGAAAAGCTTTACCAATGGCTTGAAGTTTTTAATGGTGTTTGCTAAAGCTGAAGTCGGCCAAATATTTTTTTCTAAGAGAAAAGCTTATTCTCATAATGCTCGAAAAATAGTGTTTTAAAAAGGGATGAAATCTCTGATAGTGGAAATATAATTCCAGGACTTGATAAAACTCAAGCTCGGCTTATCTTTACAGTTTTGCAAACGTTCAGAAAACATAAAGATTGATTTGTTATTTAAGTGCCTTATCTTATTTATTGCCACAAGCGTATTGCAGTTTTATTACACAATTTTTTCAATATACCTATTCTTTCAAAAATTGCTTTATAATTATTTAATTTATTTTGTAAAAGTGTCAAAACAAAATAGTTATTAACAAATAAATTTGTTTATGACAATGATCAATACTAATCGACAAACTTAATAACTTGTTAATAAAGAAGTTAGTTACAATATTTTTTCGTTGATCGATTTTATCAATTAAAAAAAACTTTAGTTCTGAGTGCAATTAACTCTGAGGCTGGTTGTAATTGATACCTGCTATTTTTAGCTTAACTATTATTTAATTTTTTTAAGGAATGATAGCTCTTGTTAAAGGAATGCTAAATAACTAAATTTGCTTTAAACAAATGTAAATTCTCTAAACATACGAAGTAGAAATTTTTTTAAAAAATTTTGTTTTTGTACTAGATACAATACATTTTACCATTTTTTTTGATATACAGGGAGTAACTGAATTATTCACAGAAATATTAATAAATTCTAAATCAATTTTGAAACTTACGTAAAATAATAATTTTTTAAACGATTTTTTCTTAAATAAAAAAATACAAGAAGCCTGGATAATTTTAAAAATTTCTTAAGCGGAAGTCTTTTAGATAGATTTTTTTTATTTAACTCAGTAGAATCTCTGAGCTTATTGGTTGTTCTCTTGTAACAGGAGTAATAAAAACATTTTAATTATGAGAATATAATCATTCAAGACTAGTTTCTTTATTAGCAGTCTTTACAAGCGCATCGAAAACATTTCCCTGTTAACTACTAGACTAATTTTTTGTGAAGAAAATTTTGAGCATTTTTCGCATCTGTTTCTTGTCGTAAGAAGTTAACCAAGTGCTTTGGCTTGCCAATTAGGCTGAAGATAAACAATTAAACTAACAATTTTTTTGTTTATTTATGATAAACCACTAAAGAATTTTTTATGACCACTGTAAAGCACTTTGTAAAAGAGGAATCTACCATAAAGCTGATAAATTGGTCCAAAACTAATTTTTTTGTAAAATTTACTTAAAATTTAGTATAAAAAAATATAGTACTATTAACGTATTAAAAAAAAACAGTATATAGCAGTGTAAAAAAATTGAAAATGTTTGTTTTTTTACATCTAGATCTCTGATTACACGTAATCTTTTTACATTTCTAAATGTAATTTTAATTTGTTTTTTCGTTTATAGATAGATAATAAATGTGTTTCTGTGTCATGTGAATGAGTCACGTTCAATTTTGAAAACTAAATTTTGCAAATATTACAACCAATTCTAAAACACTGAGTTATTTCTTGTTTAGATAAGAAGGTAGCACACTAGCCGTAGTTTTGTTGTTTCAACATTTCTAATTTTAATCACAGTGGCCATAAATTTAGAAACAAAAATTGTAGTTTTATATTAAATGTATTAAATCACTTGTTAAAGCCCAGTTGCGCAAACGTTTTTCAAAATTAGAGAACCATTAATTTCTTATTATTGTAATTTTGTAAATCAAGACAAGGTATTTGAATTAATCAAAGCTTAATGACTCATCAGTTTTGATTGGGGTTTGAACAACCAGTGGTTTTAGAGAATTATATTAATATTATTTTTGTAGTGTTTAATTGCAAGTGACTATTGCAAAACTATTGAAAACTATAGCACGATCTAATAAATACCAAAATCTGAGAGTTATGGAATTGGCTTTCTTATCAATTAGCTTTTTATAAAATCATAAAATAAAAATAAATACTTAAAAATTGCAACAAATTAGGTAAAGCATCATTATAAGGTTGTCATTTTTAGATTTGTAATTTTGACATTAAAATCGTAATTAATTTTATTAAAAACTTTCAAAAAGAGAATTTTATATAAATTTGTTAAACATTATTAGAATTATCATTAAAAATAAAAAATTTGTTAATTTTAAGTTAAAGTGTTAAAAAAAAATTAAACAATGCAGTGGTCGCTAATTTTGCAAGACCGAGTTATATTTGATAGATCATTCACTGAATAAATGAAGCAAAATAGTTTTAAAAAAAAACAGGCAAAAACTAAAAAACGTTAATAGATTTCGCTAAAAATTTTCAGTAGAGCTTGTCCTTAATCATGATTTTATGTCGTAGGCAATAAAACCGCAGCAATATAGTTGGGATGAGATATAGCCAAAGTTTACCCCATCATCACCAACTTTGGCTCATGTGGTTTATGTAAAAAGCTTGCGGCTTGCCTGAGTTGATTGATTTTTTATTTTTATTAACAATGCCTTGAAGGCACATTGACGCCTCGACAAGCTATTATTTCATATTCTTGCCTGCGGGCCTCAAATTCAATTTAAAGACATTAAAGAAAAATTCTAATTATGTATTCCAGGTGCAAACGTTTAAAGAGCCACAGATAACTTTCCCAAGATGATTACGGTGAGTTTTATGGGTTGACGCCCAAAATCCAAGAGGGTAATTAATTTTAAGTGGACATGTAGAGAAAAAATATAGGATTTGAGTCTAGGCGAATTTAATTAAATATCTCTTGGCAATAGCTGGAAATACCTGCATTGGGGTCTGGACATCTACCAGCATGACGAGGTCTGACGGATAAAAGGTACTGAGGATAATGGAATTAGAGTGCTGCGATGATACTATTAGTAGCACTGCGAGAGCTCTGTCAACGCTTAAACACATTAGCTTCCATCCTTCGATCGCTATCACTTAGAGAATGACGCGTTTTTACTGGATTTTCCACCGGCGACAAATGAAATCACTGCCTACTCATTATGTCAATTTTCATTTGCCTTTTTTCTCGAAAATCATTTCAGATTATCACATACACTATCAGCCAAAAGTAAAAAAACTGTTTTTAAATAGATGCTTAACTTTCGTCCGACTCATATTCATTAAAAAATCTAATTGAGATAAAATGTCCTTGTAAGATGCGCGTGAAATCATAATACGCTTCCTCTTTGTGTATCCGGCAATTTTGCTCTCCACCCTTTCACGTGTATTTATATAAAATTAAAGCTTTGAGCAACGTCTCGAAATCCTTTTATCAAAGAAAAGGGCCCGCGAAAGGGTGGGAAGGTCGCAACTAAGGAACTTAATCAACTATGAGGAGCTGAATTGATCGTGTCATATATTAGTTCACGATGCACGTACTTCTATCACGACGCTCATTATTGCCGTACGAGGCGTCGCGACGCTCCAAACTTAACCAATGTCAACAAAAAATGTTTTGTTGCTGGGAAAGCGCATTATGACAGTATTATTCTATGCTTGAAAATGCACCGTTAATTATTATCACTGGAAAACAGATTCTACGCTTGCTTAAATTCGGGCTGGTTTTACACATTGTACAAAGCAAGTTGTTGGAATGAAACACAATTAAGAAATTCGAGAACTAAGCTGTTATTATAATAGCAGCTACACTTGTAAATTGTATCTTGTCAAGAAAGAATTTTTAATTCTGTTTCATATGACAGTATTTTTTAAATAATTCCAGTTTCAAATGACATTTATGGGAATGAAGAAAGATAAAATATTCAAGACCAAGCCTGAATTTACGTTAAAAATATTCATCTGAAACAAGTTTGTGTTTTTGAAAATGCAATTTTTGGGTCATAATTTGGTAGATTTTAAATATGTCCTCATAAACCCAATTAAAACTTTTAATATAAAACTAAAAATGATAACTGTCTTTGTTACGAAAAATATTATTAAATTAAAGTTACATTTTTTATAATAATAGTTGTAATAACTCAAAAATCGCTATAATTACAGCCTAAGACTCAAAATTACGCTTTAAATCAAATTATAAAAAATAGCCGAAAGTTGTAATCATTATCTACAAAAGCTTTTTATGTGATTTTGTCAATTTTTTTTTAAAATATTTTTTATTTTTATAGTCAGGCAAAGTTGGCCATTTGAATTTTATTCATTTTCAACTCAAAATCGTAATCAGTAATTTTAGTACAAGCACTCTTACAATGTAGGTATGACGAGGTTATAGACTGAGCATGTACAAAAGCAATTTAAAGAGTGATTTTAAAGCCTACTACGTGTTACATAGAATAGTTTATCACGACTACAAAATTGCAACAATATTGATAAAAATGATTAACATTTCAAATTCTTTTATTTAACAAATTGGAAAAACAGTTTGCAATATTTTTACTCAAATTTAAAGCAAAAATTAGTTTTTTTCACAAGCAACATTATAATTTTTCGTTAGGTTCTGCTACAAACAGCACGTTTTTTAAAAAAATTTACTAACCGAAGCAAAATTTATCTATTTGATTTTGTTTTATATAGAAAACTGAAAAACACCAGATTTATGACTTTGAAATAAGCATAAATTAACCTATAATTTAATTTAATTTTTATAACAACAAAATTAATGTACAAATGCTAAAAAAACCTTCCAATTTAAAGTTAAAAAAAATAAAGGCTAGAACTGAAGATCAACACCGTGTGCTGCCTGTCCATGAGCGAATTACACATGCCATTCTTTTTGGTTTTCTTCACTTAGATGTATGCTTAATTACTATCCAATTTCGGGTCTGCTACAAGCATCTCAAATTTTTAGAAGTAGAGACAATGTTAATTCTTTTCTCTTAATATACCTCAATCATGCTTAATTGGATTTAAGTTGGGTTCATCCACTGGCCATAAACGTTTTATATGAGCAGTTTGCAGCTATGTTTTTGCGATGCGAGTGGTAGGATCTTCGGCATTTTCTATACATAAAGTAAAAATTGTCACCAATTAATGATACAAAAATTTTAAAATATGGTTCCACAATGTGTTATGTGTACCTGTTAGTAACCATTGTTTCTCTAAATCTGTGCAAGGCTGATGCCGTCCTACACCATAGTAGAGCCTTCTGCAAAACTCAGTTCAACTTTTCAATGTGCAATTTTTTTCCCGATCGTCATTAGATCGATTGAGACAAAATTTTAACTTATTGCTTCAAAAATTTGGCTTTATTCAAAGCCTCAATTTTCATGTTTATGAGCAAAATGTGGCTGTTTATTTTAATGCTCTTTGGTCAACAAGGAACCATTTGCTGGTATTCTTGTAATTAAACTTCTTTCTAATAATTAATTATTCTTCTTACGTTTTGTTTGCTAACTAATACACCTCATAGCTCTTATAATGAATTTTAAATGTAGCCGTTTATTCTAATGTTTTCTGATTACCAAAGCATTATTTGCTACTCTTCTTACAACTAAACCCTTTTTTTTATTAGTGTTCCTTTTACGGTTTGTTTGCTAACTCATAACTCTTTTAATAAGTTTTAAATGTAGCCGCTTATTCTGATGCTTTTTGGTTAAAAAAGCATTATTTGCTGGTCTTCTTACAATTAAACCATTTTCCGTTGGTACTCTTCTTACAATTTGTTTGCTAACTCAGCTCTTCTAGTGAGCTTAAAATGTAATCGCTTATCTTAAAGCTCTCTGGTCAATAAAAAATTATTTAGTGGTCTTTATATAATTAAACCTTTTTCTTTTAGCGTTCTTCTTACGGTTCGTTGGCTAACTGATGCACCTCATAGCTCTTCTAATGAGTTTTAAATATAGTCGGTTATCCTAATGCTTTTTCTGTAACAAAGCATTATTTGCTGGTCTTCTTACAGTTAAACCTTCTTCTGTTAGTATTTTTCTTACGGTTCGCTTGTTAACTCATAGTTCTTCTAATAAGTTTAAAATGTAACCGCTTATCCTAATTTCTGGTCAACAAGAAATTATTTGCTGATCTTCTTACAATTAAACCATCTTCTGTTAGTGCTTTTCTTACAATTCGTTAGCTAACTGATACACTTTATATCTATTTTAATGAGTTTCAAATGTAGCCGCTTATTCTTATGCTTTCTGGTCAAAAAGAAATTATTTGCTGATTTTCTTACAATTAAACCTTCTTCTATCAGTGTTCTTTTACGGTTAGTACACCTTATAGCTCTTCTAATGAGTTTTAAGCCCCAACAGCAGCTGTGTTATATTGTTTTGTTCCTAATCCAACTTTTCTAGTGTTTTCAAGAATTTGGCCTGTGTGGTTCTGCGATTAACCATCTTGACAGGGCCGACTTGCCCAAATATGCAAGTTACCTCAAAATTCTAAATAAAAATTACAAAAATAAATACAATAAGAGCAATATTTAAAAGAAATTCTAACTCTATGTGTTTATTTTAATTTAGTCAAAATTTTGAGTATTTTGACATTACAAGTTTCAACTTTGGATGTGTAAAATAAAAATCTGCAGAGCATAGAACTCAGTATCTATAGGTGATGATTATCATTGCCTATCCTGTGCTTTACGTTAAATAACTGTTGCTCTCTGTCCGGAATTTAATAATTACGTCGACTTCACGGAGTCGACTCTATGACATAAAAAGCTCTAATGCTACTAAACAATTTGTATTAAAGAACGCGTTTCAAAAAGTCAGATTTTTGCCACGAATTAAGGCGTATAACACAAGCACGAAAATCGAGTGCCTAACAGTAGCTTAAGAATCAAGGTTTTTATACTATTTTATCTTTTTTATGTAAAATAGAAAAATTTTGCTTTTTATATCTTATTCTACCACTGGGTGCTATAATATTTATAAAAACAGCACGAAAAGAAATTTTATTGTAGGTTCAAAAATTATTTTTATTTATCATTATGAGAAAATTATTTGTGACAAACACAACACTATAAGTTAAAATAAATATCAAGTAAATTAACATTAACATTGATGAAGTCTATTAAAACCTACTGCGGTGTAAATTAACAATTATCTAATTTACACGATATGACTGCGCTAATGTAGTTATCACTCCTGACAAGACATGTCATTACTCTATTAGTTATATAGCGGTGCGGTCAAAACCGAGAATTTCGAGCAATTATTCAACACATTTTGTTAAAAGTATTTTTTTCTAGCACGTTATCTAGCGAAAGCACTCTTTGCTGCTATCGCATTGATTCAGCGGGTCAAAAGGTTGGTGTCCGCGAATCCTGACGCCAGTTTTGACAGCTGCCACATCTCTCATCGTCATCGGTCAACTTTTTGTCCGTAAACACGCCTTTCCGGCCAACTAAATCAACTTTCCGGACCACTCGACTCTTTGTTTTTTTTTTGAAAATTAAATAATATTTTTTGGTCGTTTAAATGGCAACTGAAATGCAATTAACTGTCTCTTGTTTAAGTGAATGGTATCTGACCACTCTATCTATGGTTGAAGAAGCGACTGACTGTTGTAAGATCCGAGATGGGATCGGTAAAGTATCATTCATGTTAAGAATTCACTTTATACCACGATCCCGTCAATTATTCCCTGTCGAAAAGGAACATCCTCTTGTAGACAGATAAATGGAAGGTATCTCTGGAAATTGAAAAGCTTCCAAGATACGCGATGTATGGACACGACAATCGGTTAAAATGTCGCGAGATTCTTGTACCTCCAAGCAAATTACTGTTTTGTTCTTATTAAAAAATGTAAAATAAGCTCCGGTTTTTTCATTCCGGAAATGAGAAACATTCCGGGCACTTTTCTGAATTATAAATAGGTATGTTCATCGGCTTGTCAAAGAATATCTCGTCGCAATCGCTTGATGAGTAAATTAAACCCTGAAAGTCGATTGCTTCTTAACTGGATCGAGTTAGCTTCCAGTTGGCCAGCTATGATTAATTGACGAGCTTTCTATTTTTGTCCGAGAAAATAAAACCGCTAAGTTATAACGGAAATAAAATAGTCGGAAGCTCAAGAGACTGTTGTAATTAAATTAAGAAATGCTTGACCGCCCATTTACGTCCATAGATATAAAGGCCTTCATCATTACATTATTTTGGCTTTGTCATCCATCTTGACGCCCCCTACTGCCAGAGATATGAGATGGGTGATTGGCAAGGGGTTGATGAAGTATAAGGTTTTGGGGTCGGTCGGGGTGTCAGTGTCAGGTCGGGCTTTCATCAAGTGACTTCCCTCTTGTGAAATTATGATAATGTCTTACATAGGTTCGCTTGTGCATGCCGACATCGGATATTTATCAAGAGTCTTTAGCCGATTTTGCCGCCGGTTGAACATAACGCCCTTTGGGACGATCAGCACTTACCCACGATGGTAGACGATCGATTAGGAATGATTAATTGGGTCAGTTAATAGCTGAAGAAATTTGACTAAGCGATACCATCTCGATTTTTTAATAATTTCTCTTATCGAAGTATTTATCACGTTTTGATTTATTGTATAGATTTTAAATTTGGAAATAAAACTCATACATCAAGATCGAGTTTTAGTTTATTTGTTTCATTCAAAAATACAAAACAAACAACATTGCCAAACAAATATCAAATATTTTATTCTGTCAAATTAATGAACAATTTAGATAATTTTATTTACACAGCAGGATATAAACAGTGTCATTTTCCCAACCGCATCTCATTTTTTACCATTCAAAATTAATTACGTTTTCCATCATAAATTAGTCACAAAATCCTATCCGATTATTAATAGTTTATATCGGAAATAACAAATTGGTAAATACCGCAGCCTCATAAACCTTAAATACCTTTGATAAAACTAACCGAAACTCAATTCAGACATGGGCTAATTCATACAAATAACTATCGAAATTGTACATTTGCCCCCACATACCGTAAAATGACACGATTAATTTTAATCCGAATTATTACAGTTGGGGATAATTTATCTCTGGAAAAACAAGACTTAAATGCGTTACGAAGCCGCCCATTAATATTTCGAGCATTTCGTATGTTAGTGTCAAAGCAAGTACGAGGCCTAATAGGATTTCGATCTCCAAGTGCTTATAAGATCGTTTGAACTGACATGGAAATGCAATCTCGTCGCGTCTTAAAGCCTTTGAAATGCGATATCGGAAACATACATGCTTTACGTTGTTATTTTAATGTTTATATTTATAAGAAAAAATCCACTCAAGACTTCAATAAATACATCACTCCATTTCAAAGCGTGTTGTCTTTGTACACTCGCGTATACATTACCTCCTCATCGACTCACTCCCACACTAAAGCTTTGAAATAAAACAGGCTCGGGAAAAATCCGGAATTAAATAAATACTACATTAATGTACTGCAGAGTACTCACATTTAATAATTCTAACACTAATGTGCTTCAAAGAAATCCTAAAAGCTCCAAGGGTTTATTAAAAATTTAACAATGTGTCGTGCTTTAAGCACAAAAAAATTATTTGGGCTTTAAATGTTTTTTGTATATAGCCATATTGTGTACTCAAATAGCAATAACGTGGGCTTTTTATGATCAACGTACAATATGAGCCTGTAGACGTGATCTCAGATGTCTATCTAAAAGCCGAAAATCCTCTTTTTAGTGAAACAAAAGCACAATATTTTGTGCACAAATATTGCAGACGGGTCTCTGTGTCTACACAATTTAACAAATTTTACTTTTAAAGGCAAAATTTACACAACTTTTGATACTTATATGATAAGAAAAATGTTTTTTCTTTTGCCGATTAGCCTAAACGGTTCGTCTAAACTAAATTTAAGTCAAAAATAAAATTGATCTTCCTATTTTTTTTATTTTTATTTATTTTATAATTTTCCCTTTAAGAAACTGCTTTACTGTAAATATTTATTTTGTGGACGGCTTTTTCTGTAATGTATTGATACAAATTAAAATAAAACTATTTAGGTTTTTGTTTATAAAAAATCAAAAAACATTTTAATAATATTTTTTTTATTAATGCACTTACAATAATTATGTTTATTGTTAATTATAGTAAGAAAAAATTAGAGTAAAGGACTGTAGTTAAATTTTCAAATTTATTTCGATAAACCATAAAATTTTATTGCTAGGCGTTGCAAGTTTTTACTGTGTTAAAAATCAAGCTCTAGGGCATTAAAATAGTTATAGCACAATCAATAATCTCAAAAATCAGGTTATAGTGCATTAAAAACTTGTTATAGGCTTTACAAGTTATTACTGACTCAAAAATCCAGTTTTAGGGCAGTAAAAAACTTATTATAGCGCCTGCAACAATCTCAGAAATCTAGCTGTAGATCAGTAAAGACTTGTTATAGGCGTTACAAGTTTTTACTGCCTCAAAAATTTAACTCTAGGGCAGTAAAAGATTTGTGCCTACAACAATTTCAAAGTCTAGCTACAGAGCAGTAAAGACTTGACATAGGCGTTACAAGTTTTTACTGTCTTAAAAATTTACCTCATAGGCCGTAAAAGTCTTGTTATAGCGCCTACAACAATTTCAAAAATCAAGCTATAATGCAGTAAAGACTTGTTATAAACCTTACAAGTTTTTACTGTTTCAAAAATACAGCTCTAGGGCAGTAACAAATTTGTTATAGCGTCTACAACAATTTCAGAAATCTAGCTATAGAGCAGTAAAGACTTGTCATAGGCGTTACAAGTCTTTACTGACTCAAAAATCCTGTTCTAGGGCAGTAAGACTTGTTATAGCGTCTACAACAATTTTAGAAATTAAGCTATAATGCAGTAAAGACTTGTTATAGACATTACAAGTCTTTACTGTTTCAAAAATCCAGCTCTAGGGCAGTAACAAATTTATTATAGCGCCTATTTTAGAACAGCAGATTTTTGAGATTGTTATAGGCGTTATAACAATTTTTTTACTGCCTTAGTCTACTTTATTGTCAAATTTTTTTTTTAAACAAAATTATAACATTTATACAATAAATTATGCACATATGTATTAATCTGTGATAAATAAAGATCTATTTATCTATAAAAGACACTTCTAGAAAAACATAAAAACATTTCTAGAAATGTAAAAGTAAAAATAACCAAAAATTAGAACCTTGTCTCTTGAAGACTAAAAAAGCTATTTTTTTACTAAAACTGTGGTTTTTAATCTTGAAGGAATGTGATTTTACAAAATTGCAAATTTTAGAACACCTATACTTGAGCACATCTGTAAAAAAATGCTTTTGACAACTGATAGTTAAAGACAAAATGTTTTTGTTGAATTTTCTAGAATTGCTTAAAAATCGGCATGTAAACATCCAAAATAATTTTCAAAAATTCTAAATCTTTTATTCGGAATTTTGTTCTACAGTCACTAAATAAATACACAGTACCTCAAGGTCTAACTGACGTCCGCCATATTTAAAGTAAAAATTTAAACGAGAACATTCAAATTTTGAAATGATTACAGTTGTTGAAATGATCTATTATTTATGTAGCAATTGCCAGAGAACTTATAAAATCTCTCATTAAAAAGAAAATTTTGAAATCTAAATGTTCTCGCCTAAATTTTTACTCTAAATATGACAACCATAACGGTATTTGTACCTACTTAAAAAAATCGTTTATAGCTTAAAGTTGTGTTGTCATGTACAAATTCAAAAAATTTTTGTTATGATGCTTAGAAAATCTACTTTTTATAAGAGTTTTTTAACACTAATTTAACACCAAATTGCAACGCAACTTTAATCAACACTAAAAAAATAGAATAATAAAACGTAATCAAACAAAACAAAAAATAAGAAGTTTATGGCAAGTTATAAAATATTCTTAAAATTGTGATTTATAAAAATGCCTCATCTTGTCACTTTATAGTTTTTCTATTTTATAGTAATCTTCGTAAAAGTTATTCTATTTTTCTACTATTACAATTACATTTATAGGGTGTGTAGTAGAAGCTGCTGGTATACAATTATAAAAAACTACTAAAATGGATGTCAAAAAGGTTTTAAATAAAAATAATTTGTCTTTTCTTGCTGTATTACTTTTAAAGACTGTATACCAATATACCTCATAGAATACATCAAATAAAATAATAGAAAATATTTTTTTAGTGGTGTTTACCTTTTTGTGTTGTAAAATCAGCGGTTTCCTGTATGTAATCAGAAGTTCAGCTTGTTCCAGCTGGGAAAAAAATGCGTCTAAATTGTTGTGTGTGCCACATATCTCGGGGCAGCCCAAACTTATTCGAAATAAGAATGAAAGAATACGGCTTTTGTTTACTGGTTGATACTGAGAATAAACCGAAGTAAGATCGTGCATCTGACATATTCCATGAAACTCATCTCAGCAACATTCAGCGGGAATTCTTTCCCTCGAGAATCGAAACCAGTGTGCATATTAAATGTTCTTACAGACGTTCATATGAATATAGATAGTGGCCGGAGAAAACAGGGAGAAAATCCAAGATATACCAAGATGGACGGTTTGCATTAGCTCTTCTTACATATTTCACGCCTTAGACAGTGTCTGATAGCGGCGCCATCTCACGTCTACACCCTATCGAACTGTCTCTCAGCGCAAGAATTGTATCTAATCTAATACTGGCTGTTCAATTATTTCTCAAATTGCAGGGAAGTGAGGTTAGTAATTTAATATTGGAATTATGGGGTGGTGGAAAAATCGCACGCTTGATATATCTTTTAATTAAAATAATTTGTCTGCGGTTCGAAGAATAAATGGAGAATGATATTACGTTTCGGTATTAATAAAAGTTAGATACATTCGAGTTATATAAGTGAAAATGGAGATTAGTCTACTGGGGATTGTATTCAACACAAGCTCCAGAGTGACCTTAAATAATTTTCAAACCAAACGATTAGTTAGAAAGCCGCAAAACTTGCAAACTACCGTCTATTTGCTTCATGAAATTCATGATACAAATTAATTTAAAAGTAGATGGAACATGTGCTGCTAACTTCCTGAAGTTTTAGATGCAATTAAGAACTACTACTTTCCTACATATAACTTTTTTGTTCTTTCTTGTTTTAACAATGAATTTTAATTGTGTCAATCATTTTCAAGAATCTCAAACACTGATGAATAATTAGATACTTAGATAAAAGAAAGGATTTTACGTCTTTCGACGTCATTACTTACCCTACAAAGAGTTAATTTCGAACGTAAACATTTCGTAAAGCCTTTTCCTTTTAATTTACATTTTATGTAAGATTTTTAATGACTGACCGGGCTTCAGTAAAATTGTGCCAACATTAGCAGAATTCCTGAGTAAACAATGTTGACTCGTTCGAAGGTGCCATTAAATTTTGCACCAGTAATCTAATTTTGCAAAAAGATTTTGTTGCTTGTAAATATTGTGAGTTTTTCGAGACAAATGTGTGTCGAAAGCTTAGCGAGTTGTCATAGCTTCTGGGAATAGCTGCCAAGAAGTTGTCGTAAGAGCAAGTTAATTTTTCGGAGGATGACAAATGCTGTATAAAAAGCATTTGTGTTCGTTTGACAAATATCAACGATTCGTCTATGTTCGTTATAAATGATGCATTTTACTTGGTGTGTACTCAGCGGGGGGTTGTTTACTTCGTTGTGTATCGACTCATACCGCAAATTGGCTCTAACAAATAACCTACTTTGTTTTTAGAAGCATAAACTCTCGTAAAGATTCACATTAATCTTGAAGATCCATCGAGTGCATTATATGAAAAATAAATCAGCTGTTTCTTTGCTTTCGGGGATGATTACTCTCTCTTCTAATAAATATTGAGGTTGTGTTCAAATTTGAAATTTTTCCAAATGTATTAATCCGGTGCGCTCCGGGAGATGATTTCGAGTAATACCATAAATAAAAAATGACAGCTTTGAAATGAAATTATTCATGGTCTCTATTTAACAACAGGCATGAAATATTAATAAATAGAGGCAGAAGAGTCGGCTTTGTGTTTTTCCAACTCGGATGACAGGCCTGCTTTTTCCTCCTCGAGAGTTTAATCCTGAAGGAACCACCACTGGCAAGTGATAGATCGTCTTTCGTTGAGAGAAAAACTGCACCGGATGTCCTGCACTGGACATTGGCTTTGCACTCTGACATTTTTACAGCCTGTTCGGTGTAACTCCTACAGTCGGATTCACGCCGCACTCAATACCGACCAGCTTTTAACTTGTTTACTCTTTCAAGAGTCCGATAAACGATAATGTAAACGATTTAGGTTCCAAAAAACAATTTTTTGCGCACTTTCTTCCTGATGACCGGTCTAACTCTGAAAGCTTTGGCTTAATGAAAGCTCATCGACGAGTGTGAACTCAGCTCTAAAAATTATCGGGAAATCTCGCCGGTTCCGTGCAAGGAATAACACGAGTAATGTGGCTTGGATTTTTTAGTTGCAGCTTTCCAAATTGGACATATTTATGGTTTCTGAGCGAATTTATAGTGTTTTTGTACTACCAATTGCGCCTTCTGGCCAAGTGTGAGTCGCCTTATTTGTTCCAATCTGATAAAATGGTTTCAGGTGAGGCGGAATCGCTTCAATTATTGAAAATCGCTGCTGGCGGCACTAAACTTTCAATAACAACGTAAATATAGAAGATCGGCTTATCTCTCATCTCAAATTTTTTATACAAAATTTAATACATATTTCCAAACAAGATTAACATACCTATCTTTTCCCAAAAAATAGCTTTTTGTTCTCAAAAATAAATCAAAATAAGAGTATAACTCAAATATTTAAGACCAAATCTTCTTAAAATAGCATTTTCTTGACCCCTCCTACTGTCATTCTTTCACGATTTACCCTTCTGTACCTAAAATTTATTCTGTTTTTTTAAAGAACGAACTGTTGGTAAAGATAGGACATTAATGTGGTGTATTATATCTTATCATATCTTGTACAACGTGACAAGTTTGGTTTATATAAGATAAAACGTCTTTAACTATATTGTTGTATAATTTAGAAACCATGATTTTGAAAAAAAGTTCTAGACTTTCGTAGATTACGTTAACTAGATTAAACTTTTTTGTCTTTGCAAATTTTTTATTTCGGCTTGTTTTGGGCTTTTTTGTGGCTTTTTAAGGTTAGTGTTAATGTGGTTAACCAATTAAAAGTGGTCAGAAATTAATGGTTTGAAATATTAAATATATAAAGCCAAGAAAAATAATCAAAATGTTTAAAAACTCGTGCTATACACCGATGTTATTCTTTCATATTTTTTGATTTTTTTTCTAGACGTAATTTGTCTTTTTATCTATTTTTGTTTTTAAAGCTTTTTTAGAATTATTTGTTTCTTTATAATTTTATTGTGTTTCTCTTTCAGTCGTCATTTTTTAAATTTCACTAAAAACTTTTAGGTTTTTAAATTAGTTTCTTAAGCTTTTTGGTTTTTTGTGGCTCCATTTTTTTGTTTTTTTTAGAATTTTTTTGTGTTGTTTCTTTCAACCTTTGTTTTTCAAGTTTCACTAAAATCTTTTTGGTATTTGCCATTCCTTTATTTTTGCTTCGTGGTTGTGCAATTGCATTATTATTGTACCAAAAATGGAATTTAAAAATACTTATTAGACGGAATACCCAATTATGTAAATTTCTAGTATAAAAATAATAAGAAAACGTAAAATATAAAAATATATAGAAGAGATAAATAATGTTTGCGGCTTAAAAACAAAAAACAATGTTTTTAAGAAAAAGAAAAATAGTAAATAGTTTTAAAAATACTTACAACTAAAATAGCAATAAAAACAAGAACAACTACGTCTATATAATAAAAAACAAATAAAAATTTTACCACAATAAAACAACACTTTAAGAAAACTTAACAATTGTCGATTAAAAAAAATATGATTAAAAAGAACGACTCTGTATTAAAAACAATATAATAATAACAAAGGGAAATTATGGAAAAACTAACGTTTTCTTTAAAATAAGCTGAAGAAGCAAAAGTAGAATCTAAAAAAACTTGAGCACCGATGACTAAAAGCAAAACAAGAATAAAAAACGCTGATATAAAAAATAAGAAAAATTTTTTGAGAAAGTTAGAAAGTCTAAAAAAATGTTTAGAAATACAGCTGTCCTAATAGAAGATGAAAAATTTAAAACAATGGTTTTAGATCTAGAATAATGGTTATTGATAGAGAAAGAAAAATAAAATTTGTAAAAAATATATTTAAAAATTGAAATAAACGGTTTTAGATCTAGAATAATGGTTATTGATAGAGAAAGAAAAATAAAATTTGTAAAAAATATATTTAAAAGTTGAAACAAATATTAAGTAATTGACAACCACTAGACAAATTACGGAAATTAAACTAGCTTTATTATAATGTACAAACTCTCAAGATTTGTAATTCAGACTGTTAATAATTCATTCTTTCATTATATTTTATAAAAATCAACTTTATTTTATTTTTGATTACAAACGATTTGCGAGGTTCTGAGCTGCAGCTCATAAAGATTATTCCTAAAGGCACTCCTAAAAAAGCAAGTTAAAAATTGCAGCTTCCTCGGTCTGCAGTAGAGAATTATTATATTTCTCTTTACTCTAAATCCATTTTGGTTCTATTTTTTCTTTTCTACTTCTACATTTAAATAATTTTGTTCTATTTTTAATGTTATGCTATTTTCAATTTTGATATAACTCGATACTCTCTTGCTATTTTTATCAAGTTTGTCTACAGTTTTCCCTCTCTAATTTCACTTGATTAATTTTTCTAGTCTACATATTTTATAATTAATTTATTTTTTTAAAATAAATATATTTTTCGTTCTCGTGTTTGCAACACTGGCCGAAGTTAAAAGTGCAGATTTCCGCTAAAAACCTCCCTGAAGTGCAGTGGGGTGTTCAGTCTCGTCTTGAGAATAACTTTGCATACTAAGCTAAGCTTTCGACTTAATTGCCGAATTTATTAAACGCATTATTAATTAAAATTTTCAGTATATCAAGTTTTGTCTTTAAGCTAATGTTCGAGTCAATTATTTAAGTCGTAGTTATAAAATCTGCATAATCGATCTGTGTAAAATTAAAATTTGTATTCGTAATACGCTATCAATAATTGAAAATCGTTACTGGCACTTAGTTTGAAAATGAAATTATGGAGACAATAAAATTTAGCTTCTCTCGTTGTAAAAAGATTACTAATTAGATAAAATGACAGACTGTGAAGAATGTTCCGAAATTAAAATAGTGTGATAAGAGTAATTTTCTTTTTGTTTTGGTAGCAAGTTGAGGAATGCCGTTGTAATAAATATTAAAATCGGTTTGCGAAAATCGAACAGGTGCACATTTCGCTGATCTTTTACCTACCTGTATTCTCATTACTTATGTCAAGGAAAGCGAAGTCATCGCCAAATCATGGCGGTTAACAGACAGGACAATAACTCTTTCTTCGACTAAGTGAATTCTCGAAGTTGAAATATTTAAAATCGCACTTTAATTGGATTTACTTCTGGTCGCTCTCGGTAATGAGAAGAGATTTAATTTAATAGAAAGTGGGGGCGAGACAAATGAAAGGAATCCATTCTTATTCTATATTATTTAAGAGAGACTCTCATTAATTCAACGAGGAAATTTGTTGAACACTATAGTTTTACTCAACTAATTTTCAGCATTTCACTCTAGTTGCTAAATCCTCCAACATAAGCACTGCATTGCTTAAACAACATTAGTCTAATTAAAGCGGAGTTAAAGCTCATCGCGACATTTTTATCGAGCTCGGAGGATTTTAAAATTGCTTATAGTTTCGCAAGTGGTGCATTATTTCGCGGATTTGGCAAAACTTTGGTCAAAGTGATTAAAAATTAACATCGAGAGGGATTAGTTTGCTGAAATTAGAAAATATTTGTTTGCTGTTGGAGAATATTTAATTATTTCTAGTAAAATTAAATTCGGGCTTTTTGAAGCTTTCATAATATGTCTGCGATCGAGTTGCAAAAGTAAAAAATGAGTTTGTTCGTCCTTATTCCGTTTGCTTTGACCCCGGTTCTTGAATTATGTTCGGCTCCCTTTTATTGTTATCTCACATCAAAGTAAAATGAAGCTTTTCGGCAGGAAATCGCTAATTGAGTTCTGAATTTTTATTGTCAACAGAGGTTCTGTTACAAGGCAATTTGCGGAGTGCAGAAGTTTATTATAAGGTTGGTTGACACGAGATAAAATTCACTTATGTTGACTGATCACGTTTTCCGCATGAACCCGCTTCTCGTGAGGCGAAGGTTAAAGTATGTTGACAGATAGGATAAACTGGAAGACTCTCTTCCGTCGAGAACGTGCCCTAACCGGAAGCTGCTCTACTTACGGCCAAGAAGTGACCCTGATTTTAATATTTTATGCCGAATCGAGCTTATTCCAGGCAGGTATGACATGTCGCAGCCGCATCAATCGTCTGCTTTTTATTACCAGAGATAAAACAGAAAATGTAAATGAAACCAAATTTAAAACGCAAATGCTAAAGAGATATTTTACTGAAGGATATCGTTGGCGCAAAAGACGTAAAGAGCAATGTGTGACATGACAATCATCGCGTAAAATCTCAACTTTTCTCTTATTTGTAAGTATAAGTCTGTGGATGCCCTCATAATACTCTATGAAGTATAGCTGAGACGTGATGCCATTCTAAACGCCTCAGATAAATGAGTCTGATATTTGAACTTTTTTCTTCATTGTTTGAATAAAATGCACAAACAGAAATTTTATTTCTTTCCAAAACTTTTAGAATAATTTTCAATTTTATCGAGCAAACGTCAAACAACATATTCCACTTCGAAAATTATCTACCATTTGTTAGATATGTGAGGCACGTTCACCTCTAAGCCTAATAAATTCAACAAACTGAATTCTACCAAATTTATATTGACACATATCTTCAGCCTAATTTTTTATCTTTACAACCTTTAATTCCTAAATTCTCGTTATTTAAACAAAATTCTGGTTGGAAATTTCCATATTCTCCAGCGAGTTAAATCCGTCCAAGCTGAATCCGGTTTGATTCTTCCACACATATAAATTTCCCGAATCGCCCATTTCATCAAAATAGACATTTAACCTCAGCTAACAATCTTGATATTCCAATTTTTCAGCTTTGTTTAATCCCGGAGTATATTCAATAACTCTTCTCCGGATTTCTCAAAGCAATAAAGCCCACCAATAAACCAGCCTCGAAACTTGGATACAATAATTCCGGAGTTGTAAAAATAATGGCCGTTTTCTGTGCCGGAGTATTGTTGGAAGGGGGTTGTTTGTGAAGTGGGCGAAATTGACGGTCATCCGGACTGTGACAGAACGCACGGGGGCCCCTTAGAAGCCGGTCATAAACAGCTCAGAGACGACGAAACGGGACCTGAGAGACCCATCATCTGAGGAAATGCTGTAAAATGTGTAGCACCTCAAAAAAAAGATCAACGAATTATGTTGTCATCAATCATTGTTATTAACAGCCGAAAGTTTTCAGGCGATTTTCACTGAAATTTAGACGGAGCTGTTACCATAAAGATGCCGGGGAGTTGGATAAAACTGGACCGGCTAATTATTTTGATTATACGGTTGGACAACTGCGCAAAAAGTTTTACTTTAAAAGCGAAATAAAAGTACGACCACTGAAACAGGAGTAGTTTTTTTATAAGTAAACTTTATAATTTCGGGTAATTCGACTCAATTTTAAATGTTACAATTAATTACAATTTTTGTGGCGAAAGCTTTTAAGGTTTTTAAATTTTTTATGTTCAAAACAAGATAAACAATTTTTTATTCTACATACTGTATAAATTCATTAAATTGGACAATTTTCTCTTCTAGTTCTACTCTTTTTTAATTCTAGTTTGCTCAGTTTAAATTAGATTTCGACTCGACTTTTTTTATTTGAGAGAAGTTTTTATAATATAATACTTTATTAAATACCTGGCAAACTTTAAAAAGCAACGATTCTTTCCAAAAATTTTTAAAACAATATGAAAGGTAAATTTAATTAATTTATGTAATTATTATTCAAGAACGAAAAATTACTCTTATATTGTCTATTTTTGAAAGATTTATGACTATGTACATAAAACGCTGCATTTTTTAAATAATATATTTTTAGTAAAACAAGAAAATTTAAAAACAAATTACATTTAATGGGGTTCAATATTATTTTAATATTTTAGCTAAATTAAAAAAAGTCGGGTTTAAAAATGATCGATTTGGCGTAGAACGCCTCATATACTGGGTGTCCTAGAACTGGCGAGACAGCCGTTAACTCCAAATTCTGCTCTTTCATGTGATTCAGATTCTACAAGAAAAAAACTTTTAGGTTCTCAGGTTTTTACATTAGAACCTATTTTAGTTTACCAATCACAGAGGAATAGCAAACTGTCTATGCAGGTAAGACATACGACAACAGATACGTCAGGTCATCGTCAGATTTTTATTCTCAAAAAGAGAATATGGCATATACTGCGGAAGAATATTGTTGATTATTTATGGTGAATGTGAAAGAAATGCTAGGGCAGCATCCAGACTGTATCAAGAGCGCTTCCTAAATCGTTTACAACCCAACAAAGATGTTTTCTTGCGATTAATAAACAGGGCACAAACAACCGCATCTTTAGTGGTTAACAGAAAAGATGTTGGGGGTGTTCAGCGTACGGTCCGTACTCCTGATATGAAAGAAGCTGTACTTGAGGCATTTACAGACAGATCCGATCGAAAACCACTTCCACCAATTCACGGTGAAAACGGGATCGTCTACACCGATGAGGAGAAAGCAGAAGCATTCGCATTGAGTTTGGACAGACAATGTTCTCTCAACTTCGAAAACGCCGAACTGGACCACTTCGAGACGATCACGGACCAAGTGAGAACCATCGTTTCACGAGAAACAGAATTTCCAACCGAAATCGCTCCGACATTTCCCCAGGAAGTTTACAAAATCATTTAAACTAAAGAAGAGGAAGGCACCAGGCCCAGATGAAATCAGCAACAAAGCGCTGAAGAATCTCCCGACGAAAGCCATCGTCGCCATGACAGGTGTTTTTAATGCCATGTTTCGTTTCAGGTACTTCCCCAAAAGATGGAAACTTGCCACGGTGATTTTCATCCTCAAGCCCGGCAAAGACCACAAATTTCTTCAAAACCACTGGCCAATCAGCTTGCTGTCGGCCGTGGGGAAAGTCGCAGAACGCCTCATTCACGCCAGACTCCATCAATTTATCGAAGAAAGGAAAATCATTCCCGACGAACAATTCGGATTCAGAGCAAAACATTCCACAACAGATCAACTTCTCCGAGTTGTAGAACACGCTTCCACCAGCATCGACCGAAAGTCGGTGACTGGTGCAGTGTTTCTCGACGTGGCCAAAGCCTTTGATGCCGTCTGGCACGATGGACTTATTTATAAGCTCCATCGGGCTGGGGTGCCTTTGGCGATGGTCCAGTTAATCCATTCGTTCCTCAGAAAACGTCAAGTTCAGGTGAAAATTTCCAATTCTCTTTCAGGAATCCGCACTCTAGAGGCCGGAGTCCCACAAGGCTCTGTCCTCTCCCCACTTCTGTATGCAGTTTTTACTGCAGACATCCCAAAGACTGCTCGTACAACACTTGCTGTTTACGCAGACGACACAGCGATCCTAACTCGATCAAAGCAACCACGTATGGCTTTTTTTTTTGAAGAATGGTGTAAATTGTGGTTAATCACTGTCAACCCTGATAAGAGCCAGGCTTTGATCATGTGTAGGCGGCGAAACAACTACGATGATGTCACGAATGTCCAAATGTTCGACCGGGATATTCCCTGGGTTAACCAGGTGAAATATTTGGGTTTGATATTGGACAAAAGACTGACCTTTAATGCTCATCTTGACTACGCCATAAGCAAAGGCAAGATGGCATTGGGACAGTTGTCATGTCTCGTAAACAGAAGAAGCAAGTTGTCCATCAACAACAAGCTGCTGCTGTACAAATCAGTCATCCTTCCACAAATCACTTATGCTTCGACTGCATGGGCCTACCAGCCTTGCAAAACTCGAATGCATAAGCTTCAAGTTTTTCAGAACAGATTCCTTCGCATCGCCTGCAATGCACCTTGGTTCGTTCGAAACAACTAACTGCACAGAGAAGCAAAGATGCCACTGATGGAGGAAACTCTCCACGAAATGGCGCTGCGCACCTTCACGAAAGCAACCACGCATCCGAACCCACTTCTCAGGGAAGCCCTCTCCTATGATGAAGCTAGACCATCGCGATGCAAAAGACCGAAAATGGCACTCCTCGACGAGTAGCCCTTCGGCAAACAGGTAAAGACACTTTTGTTAGAACTTACTAATCATCGCACCAATAGAAAGTGCTCTCTGTTTCAGGACCCCTCTCCAGGATTTTCCAAGGAGCAAGGACATCGTGGGATTCCCCAGGACCGACTAACATTTTTCTCTTTCAGCTAATTCTTTCTAATGGCACGCTTTTAGCGTGCCATTCGGATCCGACAGAGAACAAGGGCCAATGGCCTGACTGAAATCTCTACGTCAGAGGAGGTTTAGTGGGTATGTCCGACTTGCACACACCATCGGTACGAGACCCACACTCCCAGCCTTCCAAGGCTGGCGTGTGTAATCGCATTCCTCCTTCCCAAAAAAAGCATTTACAGAAGATTGTGCGATAAGCGTTAGAGATGTCGCCAATACCATAAACATCTCAAAAAGTACACTTCAAAGAATTTTATAAAGTAATCAGATGCAGGCTTATCATTAAACAGAAGTGCACCACCTACTACCTGAGGATTATCCTCTTCGTATGTAATTTTGTCACTGGTTATTGCAACAACACGAAGAAAATCCGAATTTTATATCGACCGTTTTATTTACCGATGAATCGTTTTTCAGTCGCAAAGGAACTTTCAATTGTCATAATTATCATATCTGGGCTACAAAAAATCCTCCTGCATTTTTTGTTAATCACTTCCAGCATCGTTTTAGCATTAATCTTTGAGCCGGCATTCTCGGTGATTCTCTAGTAAATATTCATTATGATTTCAACTTTTCTCGATTACATAAAAGGTGCGTTCGGCTTTGCCACTCCGAGTGCACCTATTCGGTCTTTGTTTGTTTCATTTAGGACAGATAAATCTGTCGCATTATTTGAATTTAGGATTTACTAATATAACGACTGTTTTCATGACAACGTACGCTCTTTCTGCCCCATCTAATAACTGGGTGCACAAAGAGTGTGTGTTGTTTTGGATACAGTGTCAAAAAGCATCAAGTGTTGGTCACCGGATAGAGATAGTGATATATAGACTCAATGAAGTAGATAAGGAAAGAGGCGGTGCACTCGGAGTGACAAAGCCGAACGCGGCTAAAGTAAGTAAATTGTAGATTTGTTATTGAATGTCAACGTTTCAGAACTTAATGAAAGCAGTTGACCAAACAGTTCGTCACAGAATTGTAACCAAGAACTCCTGAAATAAATTTTTTAGAAACCGCAATTTTAATAAAATTACCTTTTAGATAACGTCTGTGCTTGTCTAACTAAGATACGTTCTAATGTGAAAACCTGAAAACCAAAAATTTTCCCTCTTGTTAAATCTAAGTCACATGAAAGAACAGAACCTATAGTTAACGGCTGTCTCGCCAGTTTTGAGACACTCCGTATAGAATGCCTTTGAAATGGTTACAAGCAATTTCTTCTATACATATTTAGGTCTACTCTGATTTTTTTTTGTTAATAATTATACTTACTGTAGTTTTTATTTTATTTTGAATGTATCCTAGTCTAAATTTATTCAGGTATCTATCTATTTAGGTATTTGCTCTGATTTCGTTTTGTTATGAATTTATATTTAGTTCTTATAGTCTTTTTTTCTGAGTACGTTTATGAGCTTGATGCTGTCTTGTTCTACTTATATTGTACCTTTTCTACTCCAGTTCCTATTTACTAATTCTAAATTGATCTTATTTTACTTTTTCTCTTTTGTTCTATTTTCTTTTATTTATTTCTCTTGTAATGTCAGCAAATGTTTTCTTGATTATTTTTTCGTTCTCTCGTGATTTAGAATTTACATAACTATATTTTAAAGAATTTTTAATATAAAATAATGTAGTGTTATTGTTAATCATAAGATTTTAATTAAAATATGTCTCGTCTTATTGATTTGTAATACATTTTTATTTATTTTTTTGTCCAAATTTGGTTTTTAATTGCCGTTCTAATTTTTATATTGAGCATTTCCAGGTAGTGCTTCAGGTCGCTATATATCTTGCTATCCAATCAACTTCATTAGCATATAAGCCGTGCGATAATGGTTGGCGCGTTGAAGATGTTCTGGCGTCTTTAATTCGTTGGTACTTTATTTCTTGTGGATAATAGAGATGGTAGCGACTGAAACCCAGCATGAAAATTTAAGATACAGCCGTATAAAACTGTTAGATCGTTAAATTTGTTTTAATGGAGCCTGGGCTAGCCTCATCAGATTGGGTAATTTTGTCGGGAAAATGAGAGCAAGGAGAAAAACGTATACATTTTCAGTTGTCATCAGCAGAAATAATAAAATTTTACAAAGCAATATCTTACCAAGTAAATACTGACATTTTTCAGATTATTTACTTGCGGTTGTATGGACGCATTATGCTAAAAGCTCGTCATAACCGAGCATTCTTTGAAATTGCTCGGCGGTGACCAAGCCCAGATTCGTGTTTAAAACATGATATGGTCGTAGTAAAATTTCTATATGAATCTGGAAACGTCCTCGACTTACATAATTTCCGGACGTTTGCTCCAATTTTAAAAATATAATTTTGCAAGTTTATGATTTAATTTTCTGCTCAAGTGTCTTTAATAATTCGTGGGATTAGTAAATCGAGTGTATGAGTATTCTATAGCCATTTTTCAGACTCTGTGAGGGTGGATGATAAAGAAGAGGCGGTATTCATGTCTGTCTAAATATTATAAATGTAAGGATTAAAGCATGACTTACGGCCGAAGTGTACATGTTATTTGCCCAGCAAGCGAGCTAATATTTCACAGTCGACGCAAGTGGCGACATTTCTGAAGTGGCAAATTTTTTGTCACATCTTTTAACTTACTCCCTCTTTCATAATATCCCTCTGCAAGGATAGATTATGTCGCATTTTTCTTGTACCGTTAAGTTTCTTTGTTTCAGCGCAAAATTCTCGACTATTTCATCGTTATAAATTGCTTCTGTTGTACTCTTCCAGATGCTGATGTTAATTAGAAGATTTTTGAGTGCCCCAAACCGGTATAAATAGAATCGGTATTGGAAAAAGGCGGTGCAATTAAAATACAAGTGATAGGATGCACTAGGGCAATTACAGAATAAACGAGTTGCTGCAAAAGGCAAAAGGAATCAAGCTTCGGCTCTGGGCCAAATGAAATAGGGACGCAAGCTCTATTCCCTCGAGAAATTAGTGCGCTTGTAGAGCTAACCCCATATAACGCGGGTTTAAATTTAAATTTGTATACGGCAAATGTTCGCACTCATTATTACGTTTCTTTGAGGTTTCCTTTGGCAGAAACAGGATTTATTAGCAATTTCTTAAATTGATATATTCCAGTCCTGGAAATGTCGCATTTATTCAATTTTTCGACCCGGATGCTTCTAACCGCCTGAAAAATTTAGAAATTATACCAAACCGAAAAACGAGATGTTTGTGATTGAAACATAAATCAAACACTACATAAGAAAAGATCTCGTTCAACAAAGAATAATCCAAGATCGAGAAAAAGCTTTTGGCTTGTTAAAATATTCACAAAACGGTTTTCAACTCAAGAATATTTTAAATATAAAAAGTTTTAATTAACGATGATAAAACACGAATATTTAGAACAAAAGGGTTATATAACTATGTATCATTAATAAAAGACTCAAATTTTTAAATTGATAGAGAGCTCATGCATTTAATTTTTTATCTATTTCGTTTAGTTCGAACGCCAGCAGTAAAATTTGTACTTACAGCTGATAGAAGAAAGAAGCTTCAATTAACGTTAAAACGCTTCAAGTTTTACAAGACGACACATAAGAAACATATTCGTAAAATGATTACAAAATGTGCTAAAGATTCTCAGAGAAAATTACCACAAAACAGAAGGCAACTTCAAAGCCCTTTTTGTCTTCTTGTTGCTTTCTTCTTGTTGGATCTTCTTGGTGTGTTTTTTAAATGAAAATTGGAAATGAAACACCCACTAACACCAAACTTCTTCACTTGATTTACTTGATTTTTGTATTTAAAATTTAAAGTTAATAACAAAAAATAGAATACAATTAAAGCATTCTTTAGGAAAATGACATTACATAGGCAAAACTGTCTAATTTACAATGCCAAAAACAAATTTTTTTGGTAAGTAAATAACAAATTTATAATGAAAATACCAAAGCTTTCTTTTCAATAAAAAGTCACCTCTATAAGCGAGTCGCTTTTACTAATTTTGCTAATTCTGTAAAAGAGTGTTTTCAATATATTTTTTTTGCGCTCAAAGCCTAAGACACAACCTAAATGATAATAAATAACTCTGACCCAGTACAAAAGAATCTTAATTTTGAACTTTCAATTGGTAGGACAAGTAGCACCGCTAGCAGGGAGCTGTACAATCTAACATTAACACTTCTTAAGACTGATGATCAGTATTGTTAGAAAATATGTAGAATTGTAGAAATATTTGGTCGCTGAAAACATGTAAATAAGTATTGTAAATTAAACTAAGTAGGTAAATAATAATTAAATAAATTAGTAGGATAGAAGAGTGCTGATGGATTTTCCAAAATTCCTTCAATGTGATCACTTAGAATATTTAAGACTAAGAATATTTAAATATTTAAGTTTATTAAAGCAGGGTAATTAGTTATATTTTGTTCAACAAAGGCGAAATCTGAAAGCAGATTTATTTGGTCATTTCCTGTACAGGGAAATCTGAATGGATGTAAAATACAAGTTGTTTAATTTTTCAAAATGTAATAAGAGACAGAGGTAACTCGTCTTCTTGTGTTAAAAATTGCATTAAATAGTGCTTAATTTCTTATTTCGTAACTGAATTAAACATGTTATTGTATGAGAAACTCTGGAATTCGAGTATTTCCGTTGCGAACAAGTCAAATATTCAAGTACCTGTTAAGAGATCCTATCAGTCACAACGTATCTGAAATAATAATTTGATTATACCTGTTGAACGGGAGCTTATATTTATATTATTGTGATAATAACCGGTATAAGATTTATAGTGTCGAAGTCAAGATCTGAAATAATAGTCCCTAGTTAATTACAGCTTAGTAGCTCGAAACCGAATTGTTTAAAAACACCCTCAAGTTTTGTATAATATTAAAGAAGAGTGTTTTCTTTTTGTGCATGCGTTATTACTTCAACCTGGGGGTTGTTTGTTGTTTTTCGAGTTAATTGGCAGAGAAGAGAGGGATAATTTTATATGAAATTAGCCTGCGGATAACAAGGTCTAAAATGCATCATGAGCGTCGCTAACTACTTTATTGTTAGAATGCGGCGGCCGATGAAAGGTGATAATTACACAGGCATTCCTTGCTGAAGGCGGGCTGCGAACCCACTGATTACGGCACCCTGCCGACCAACATCTCGCCTTTTTGGCAGCCGTGTTCTCACAACAAAACACCGCATAATGGAAATTTAAATATAGGGCTGAAGTGCTCGATAAACAACTTATGTAATAGTTACACAGCTATTACAATCTCTTCCATAGTTTTAATACACTCAAGTAGGAACATTGGCGGTTTTCCCCCACTGACTACCGGGCGTGGTTTGCAGGGATTTGAGTGTGTGGGAGGTTTTTATGCATTTGAAAAAATTCCAGAAGAGTTTAATCATCAATTTTGATCGCAGCGCCATATCGAGCTCAGACAATCGTCATGTGAAGCCCTCCACGGGTAATAAATAATAAATCATAGAAGAAACAACAGCCTGCCGGGCCACACATATCTAGCCCAACCCTCAAAGATAATTTATAATTTCATAAAATTGAAGCTCGGAAAATAATTATATTATAGGTAAACATTGCTGAATAATGAAAATTTATTTATTTTATTCAAAGTGTTCTTTTTTCGAACATTTTTAATGTAATAAAACGTAATAAAACATTTTTTCGTTTTGTCTAAAAGTAGTCATTAAATTTTAGGGTTTCGTAATAAGGACAGTACTGTGGATTTGGTGTTTAAAAATTCTTTTTCGTACACGTTCCCAAGAACAGTTATTTTACGGACTATTTTGAGTCTGTAAAATAAGTCTTTTTCGGACTGAATTCCAAAAAATTGCCATAGCAACTTTTGAGGATCACTCGAGTAAATAAAGCATAATGGTTGAATATAAGAATTAAGAAACTTTATTAAATGTAATATCCAATAGTTACAGCAAGATTAGGTTTGTAAGGTATGTACATTAATAACAACAAAAATCAGTTATAATATTTAGTAGATACTTATTCCGCAAAATAAAAATGAAATAAACAATTTTACGCTCCTTCAAAGCAGTTACCTCCAAACGAAATACCCGAGCTTGAGGGTGTCGTGTTAATTTCTTTTAACGTTGCAACTTCGGTAGTAACAGATATGTTGTTACTGGATAATGATTTATAGATTTCCTTCTCTCATATTAACTCTCTGCACACCTTTTTCTTCTTTTCAATTGATTCTTCTATGTATGACTCTGCTGTTGATGATGACCTGAAGTTTATTGTAATTATTTAGAATAAAAAGACAATGATTTTGTGAAAAATTGACCTCCATCTTACTAGCCGTTTTAACGAAGTTAAAACAACGTCATCATCTACCGCTAGCACCGTCAGCATCTACCGCAATGTCCTGTATATTCAGTCAAGTTTGGTAGCTTCAGAAATTCAGCAAAAATAGAAATTTTTTCAAAAGAATGGATTTCTACACGTTGTACCGTACATTTTCCATTACGATAAGAAATAAAAAGTAATCGTGCTCAATTTTTGCTTGCTGTAGTCGAACATATTTTTGGTATACTTCCAGAGGATTAACAGACTCGCCTTCAGCTACCACTAGAAAGACTCTCTTAATGTTGGTCTTCGTATCAGGGATTGTTATAAAAAGACATTCTGTGTCTTTTTGCACAATATCTTATATTTTTAGTGAATGTAGCTCTTCGCGCCTATAAGCACCACACACGCTAATGAAAAGAGCAACCTACAAAATTAGATAAGAAACAGATGCATGTCAATAAAGTGTCATTTTAAACTTGCTTTTATTAATAAATACTTTTCATCATCTGCATTTATCAAAAATAAATTGATTTTTGACGCGTCAAAACTTTTGACTTTGTGGGCTCGTAGTCTACTGATTTTTTTTTCAAAAAAGCTACGACTTTAGCAAATTTGTTTATTTCAATATTTTCTTTGACAGACCTAACAGCTTTTATCATCGAATATTTTGACCAGAGTGTAGATGGTTTTATTTGTTGCGACTGTAATAGGAAAATATAAAAATAATTTACAAAGATTATTAATAGAGTACCTATAGCGACACTTACCTTTTCATATAAATAATTTAACCTTGCATTTTCGTCTAAAATTACAATGTTGTTTCTTTCCTTTTATTGAATGAATACTTTATATTCCTTTTCATAAATTTAGCGAGATTTCACTGGTGGTAAGTCTAACACAATTTTTTTCGCGTTTTCAGTAATTTTTTCCAGATTCTGCTTTTTTGTTATCATTATGTAAACAGTCCGGTTACTATGATAATATGGAATAAATACGAAGCTCACTAATTTCGAAAAATATTTGTTCTAATTACATTACTTATACGAATTTCTTTTTGAGCGCTTTAACAAAAAATGTTGTTTGTAACACTACCTAAATAATTATTTTAGATACTTGTTACAAAAATATTTATTTTGAAATTACTTCAAATTCTAAATCTTAATGTCAATGAGGTCTGATTCTAAATGGATGAGGCTTCTCCTTACTCTACAGTCCTTACTCTATGGCAATCATCACGCGTTATTTAAACGTAATATTTGACCAACGCTAAATTGGCAGATTTGAACCAACAGCTTAGCCACCTAGGTCACCGAATAATTTCTTTCTTTGGGGACACCTAAAAAACAAAATTAATGGTAATGTTGTGCTTAATGATATTGAACTCAAAGTTCAAATAATGTACGCTTGTAATGCACTCTCTTCACATTTTATCAGAAATTCTGTTCAGAGTTTTCGTCATAGCGTATTATCTCAAACAGAAAGCCGACTATTTTAAATATTTTTTAAAGTAACAATGAGATTTCTTACCTGTTTTTGTTAGTTGATTAATTCTCGAAAATTAACGTGTTTGGCTTCGTCATTGTCAAATCTGTTTTGCCATTTTGTTTTCTTGACAGTTTGCGGTAAACAAGTATACCTGGTTGCATTTTACAAGCTTTTAATATAGTTGATCTGTTTCTTTTTAAAATGAACATGGAGACTACTTATGTTCAGAGTTAAAAATATGTCCCAGTATACCTAATTAGGAATAAAACATTTTCGTGTATAATTCAGTTGAATTATTATTATTATTTATCAAATATTGCCAGTTCAGTACTATAATTTAGAAATTGTGTTGCTAATCATTTGTTACTTTTTCGCAAATAAATAAAACTTGTCCTAGAAAGTGTTTACGTTTTCTCTAGACACGAGACTGATAAAAGAAGCAAAAAGGCGACAGTTTGTTTTCTGGATATTTTTTACGTTGCTATACACATAATCTGTCGCATTATGCAAACTCCGATGATGTATTTGGGCAGTTGTGTTCTTTTCGGTATTTCTAAGACTTATGGATGCTGTTCGAGTTTCGTCCTCACGATTTATGTATCCTCAGCTTCATTAGCTATATTGAACACCGCAATAAATTTTCCAACTTCCACTACACAATAACGGTTACGTGGTCAATGAGGTTAAATAAAGTGCATTAGAGAATACCGGAAATGGAAAAGTTTAATTCTTACAATTTGTCTTCTTTCGCCCTATCGACTCCTGGACAGATTCAATCCAATGAAATTAATTACGCTTTATTAATCCGACTCTAAAGCCTTCCATAATTTTCGTGACCCTTAAACTCTAACAAAAATTTTAATAGCTATCACTCACATAAATTACCTGACACGTCTTTATAAATTTTTGTATTTTATTAGTTTGTAGTTGAGTTTGTGGAACATAAATCAAAAATGAAGTTCAGGAAGTAAAACTGTTTGAGGAACGATCTCAGGTGGAAACTTTTAGTAACAATTCCGTGTTCTGATCACAAAACTCGAAAAAATAAATGATAGATATAATAACTTGGCTCGGACTCTTTTATGAGAAAATTTTTTATAACCTAATTGTTCTATTTTGACATCTTTATAGTTATAGCCAAGAGATTTTAAAATCAGACTTGCTTTATCTCGAGGTTTATAATTTCCTCGTTTTTTACTATTATTTCAAAAAAGGTACGCTAGACACGGAAAAAATATAACATTCCTGGAGAAATGGTATCAGAAGTGTTGTTTATTGAAGGCAAACATGTAATCATGTTAGGTCACGCCATCCACGTTTTCTTAAATAATCGCTTGTATTTTTTGGAAAAAATTGACGCTAATGTGCAATAAATTGATTCAGGTTTTGCTAAACAATCAGATTTGTTTCGAACGTGTTTCAACAAATCCTGAGTTACCTCGGAAGTTTCAATTGCAACTAAATGCAACAGGTTACATACCGATCTAAAATATGCAGTGTGATTCATGAATAATAAAGGACATGAACAATCACACCGACAAGTCGGTCGTACGTTTATTAAATATGAAAACATAAAACATTAGATAAGGCTCTTTGTCTCAAATACCGGAAGCCGTAAAAATAAGGAAATGTCTTGACTTCTCCGAACCGATTTTTCAGGTGCTATTTAAATTTTCCAAGTCTTATAATAATAGCTCTTGAATTCACTTAAAATTATGCAATTACGAGTGAATAACGTACTTTAAGTTTTAATTAGTGCGAAAAAGCATTTCGGTTCATTTTCGAAAGTTTATACTACAGGGTTACTCCTCGTAATAAGTTTATGAAATAAAGTGCTATTGTGGAGCTGAGTGATATATCTTGCGTTAGTGCATGTCACTTTTAATTATCTTTAATAAATTTTAGCCGCACGCGGATGTTAGTACTTCTCATTTATAAATTTAATGAATTTGAACACCCTCCATGTTAACATGCCTCACTGAAATTATTACGGGTCATTGCCGGAATGAAGATTATTTGTCCTATACACAAGACCAACGCCTATCCATCGCCTTTCGCCCACTCAGAAAAATAACTGGACCAGTGAGAATACACACGACAACTACACATAATCTATAAGTTTCATTAGTAAAACCTACCTTAACAATAAATAATTAAACCTTTGTTTACTACATTATATAGGGTCAAATAAATAATAAATTTATATAAAAAATAAGTTTGTATTTGTCTAAGCAATTCTTCTTTTATATAATATAATTCGTTCCTAACTTTTTTGGTATTTTAATAAATTGAAATGTTTTAATTTCATTAAGGATTTTAAATTTATCAAGGATGCAAGAAAATTAAGCAAGGATTTTATCTTAAAACTATATTTTGTTGAGATAAACATGCCCAATTAGTGGAAAGTGAAGGAGAAGTAACGGAAAGAAGAAATGTATATTTTAAAAAAGTCTTAAACAAATCGTCGACAAAAAAAACTGTTAAAGAGAAGAAAAACAACAGAAAAAAACGAGAAGAAAGAGAATAACTTTCCAAATACGATGAAGTTAAAAATATTATAGTAAAACAAGAAAACAATAAGACCACAGGAGAAGACAACATACAAGGAGAAATGATAAAGTACAGAAGAGAAACGATGACAAAGATGATACGATGATATGATTTAATTATGAATGTATGAACAAAAAATAAATGCCGCAAGCATGAAGAACAGCAATATTATGTCTAATCCATAAAAAAGATACAAAAGAAAATGTGAAAATTATAGAGGAGTAAGGAATACTGAATAGAGGAATACCAAACAGTGTATATAAGATAATGACAATACTACTATATAATAAACTAAAAGAACGTATAGAAAAAGTAGTAAAAGAATATCAGTGTGGTTTTAGAAAAAGAAGATCCGTAGTAGAACAAATATTTTTATTACAACAGATACAAGAAAAAGTCACCAACAAAAATTAAAAACATAGTTACTTTTTATCGACTTTAAGGCGGCCTACGACAGCATAAACAAAAAGCAATTATATCAAGCAATAAAAGACCTTAAAGCATTTGATAAAATAGCGAAATTAGTAAAAATGACATTGAACAAGACTACAAATAGGATTCGGGTTAATGGAAAACTGAGTAAAACGTTTAAAGTGTTTGATGGCTTAAGACAAGGAAAACCGCTTTTCTTAATATTGTTTATAATCTCAAAGAAAAAAACTAAAATATAAGCTTTCAAAAAAATATTAAGACAAACCAATATATAGTTACAGACAAGGTCTGCTTTTCTATCAACAACATCAATGTCTTTCATTTGCAAACGACGTAACACTTTTAACAAGAACCAAAAAAGAGCTATCAAAAATATCAAGAAGACTGATTATAAACGCGAAAAATTAATGAAGAAAATGCTAAATTTATATTATGGGAAAGTTAAGTACTTATCTAAAAAAATAGATATCTAGAACTAAAAGTAAACGAAAGAGAAAGATACAAATTTAATAAAATCAAGAGATTTGTCTACTAAAAAAGTGTAATAAAAAAAACGATAAAAGCAAGAATAGCAGCTGCAAACAAAAGCGTCTATGCATTACACTCTATACTAAGTTTAATAATACGACTATAAAATAACTAAAACATTCCATGTTGCACATATAAGAAAGAAAAGTCCTAAAAAAAAATTGTGAAGGAAAAAAGTAGAAGAGATATAAATTAAAAAAACAAACGAAGAACTAAAAACATTATACAAGAACATACGTATAGATATAATAAAAGCAGTTAAATCACAAAGAATTATATAGATAAGCCACGTAACAAGAATGAAAGTAAACAGATTACCAAAAAAAATATTAGAAACAGGACTAGGACCCAACAGACAAAGAGACAGACTAACGACAGAGTGAAAAAAAGTAAAAAACGATTTTTAAGAGATAAAAGACAAATAAAACAGCAGAAGAAGAGAGCTTTAAAAAAGAAAGAATGCAGAAAAGTCGCTATTATTTAGACAAACGACACGAAGCTTTTAAGAAAGTGTTTCCGTAAATTTGTTAATCAGTGTAGTATCTATTATAATCTGTATTTTTTTAAACAAGGTCACACTTTAAAAAAATCTTTTTCTTGTGTAATTAACAATAAGAAACACTAAAAAGAAAAAAAGTTGTTGTGGATTGAAAAAAGGCTTTAAAAATGTCAAATTATTTTATTATTAGTTAGGTATGTAAAAAAAACAATAATTTTTTGTCACTGCTAATTTAATTCACTTCTGAATAAAAAAATTTCAAACAAGTAGTGTTACAGTACGATAACACAGAGATTTTTAATTACACAAAAAATTTTTCACGAAAAAGATAATTTCCTTTTTTATTTTATAAATACAGTTTGCTTATTTACCCTTAGTAGTTAATTAGTATTATGGTGTTTGTTGCCTAAATTTCAGCCGTGCGTAAATGTGTCCAAGTTTCGGTAGTTTCCTCTGCAAAGATGCTGTCCAGGTAAACCGCAGGACTTCCGTCTGTTGAATCAGTCCGTTCTCCCTAGAGCAGTTCTCCTTCCTCAAGATGCTATAGTTTACATCGGACACTACGACTACTTCCCTTCACATAATCCTTGATTGGCTGTAATTAAGCCGGCGGTGGTGGGCTTTAGAGGTGTATCTAGTTAATTGGACTTTGGTCTTCTTGTAGGCTTCGAGTAATTAAACAAACACAGTCCTATGCTAATGAACTTTACCTTCATGTTTACCGTCAATTGTCAATATGAGTTTCTCCACAAGTCAGTGGTTAGGGTCGTTTCTCATCCACCACCTGACTCCCTACAATTCGCTGCGGCTTAAATCTATTTAACTTGTACCGAGCAAGAAGATTTGTTTGCCAAGTTCGTGTCTAATTTTGAGAACGCAACGCTAATGAGAATACATAAAACTTTTTATGGAGCTATTTACTTGTGATTGGATTCGACCGCCGCGCCGGACTTAACAAAACCACAAAGTTTCTTACATTTCTATAATTAATCGGGATGATTTATACAAAATTTTGGCTTGTAATCAATCCTCGTTTGCAGATATTTTAATGGAGGTTCGGCTTAATAATACTAATGGATTATACAAATAACCCTCATACATATTTATTAATTTTTTTCAATAGATTCAACTTTTCAAGTTTGCCAAAGTTAAGACTTCGACATCGGCTCACCGCAAGATCCATTTAATAAAGTTGAACGCCACCCTTTTTACTACATTCACCTTACTTTGATTCTTGTTTTTGAAATATTTTTATTTATTTCTGGACTTGAAAGAATCTCATGTTACGACAGAACAAAACTCTAAAGCGTTGCGGTTGAGAAGTTAAATGGTCCTTCAGAAAACGACCTCCAAGGGTGCTCTCAACTACAGAGACTTTGAACTGAAACATAAAAAAAATAATTAACAGTTGTATTAACAAAAATGCTTTTACGAATTATTGAATTAAATCCCCATAGTCGTAATTAAATATAAAAGGCTTTTATTTATGGATTGCAGAGTAAATTGAATAAAGCAATTAAATGGTTCCACTATTACAATTCCAATTTTTTTCTAACAAAATTTTATTTCGTATTGTATTGATTAATTTAATCTGAAATAAAATTTAACGAGCAGTAATCTTGTGTTTATGTGCTTACTAATTTGGAAATTTTAAATTAATCTAGGATGGGTTAGACAGACACCACGTAAGCACAGTTTTGTTAGTAGTTATTTACAAACCAAGTGCAGAAAAACTGTGTTTCCGCACGAGCGTTTTTTGTAAAAACATTTGAATAAAAAAGATATTTAAATTTGTATTTCCATTATTGGTCGACACGTAAAAGCAGAAACTAAGGTTTAGATTTTTTATAACGAATTATCAAAGCGTTTTCAAGTTGATGACACTTACGATTTGTAGTTTCCACTCTGTTCTTCTTCCACCTCTTGGTTCGTTGGGTCCTAATCGACATATTAGGTCCTATCCAAATATTTTTTATTAAATCATATATCATCTTTGCCATCGTTTTTTCTCCGTACTTTTTATTTCTCCTTGTATGTTGTCTTCTTCTGGGCTCTCGCAGTTTTTTTGTTTTTTTTATAATATTTGTAATTGTCCGTTTTTGTTGTTCTTCTTTTCCTCAACTGTTCCTTTTTTGGTCGACACTTTGTTTAATAATAAATAGGTATAATAAATACTATTAAAATGATTCTTAATGTCTTGATTTCCTCTGTCTAATATTTTTTACTTCAGTTTGCAAAAATTTTGTTTAGTTGACTAATTCCACTGTTTGTATTTCATAATTTTTTAAAACACTGTATTTTGTTTGTTGATTGATAAATTACAATTTTCTCAAGCTCATAAATGCTGCAAACCTCATTTAAGTTGCACCGAACTGTTGAAAATGAATATGATTTTTTAACGAAGCCTCTTTCCCTTGAGAGCTCTTTGGATGGTCCCATTTATGAATTTTGCAGCTCGGAAAAATCGGATCAAATCCTGCACTTTTCACATCAGAACGTTTTGTAACTATTTAGCGTCTAGACAACACACCAAATTGAATTTAAAAACAATTTCAGTCTTATTTAAATATTCCGCCATATTGGCGCTTTTTTCGCCGAGAGTCATCAAGAACGCCGCCTTTATTCTCGGAGAAACATTGAAATGAGCGTTATTTTTGCAAGTGAAATAAAGGAATGGATGGCCTTTCACTGTTATCTTTAAGAAGCACATTTTCCCACTTATTTGTCGGCTCCAGAATGAGGAAATACCATACGCTTCAATGAGGCCAATCGTTATAAAACTTTCGAGGGAGAACTTCAATTTCACAAGATCTTTTACATTATATAAAAGTAACGTCTAATCTTATTAAGACTTGAGCGAAAATATAGAGATAAGGTTAATTGAAATTTAGCGTCACACCACCTTATAACTTCGTCAATAAAATCTCTTCTTTTATGCTAGAAAAAAAGAGAGATTTTTTGCTTTTTTTGTGATACCTGGCTTTAATAATGTCTTTTCTGGTTCAAGCACTAGCCACAAATTATCTCTCTAGTTCTGAGAATATTTATCGGTTAACTCCGTCTTAAAATACAGATTGGACTTGGTTGGTTGCCAGCGGGGTATTAAGACGTTTGTTATTTAAGGTGGTTATATCTTGAAAACAAGATTGAAATAATAAATGGAGCCTCTATGTATAATTACCAAATTAATTCGGACAGAGTTACACGTTTAATGAATCACAAGTCATCTTAATTTGTTGAATAGCTAACGAAGCGGGCTTTCAAATTTTATTGTGGCCACGAATTCGTCTCTTTTATTAAAGTAATTTATTCTTTTATGGATCAAAACGTACGTACCATAGTAGAGGAAAACGACGATTTACAACCCGCTTGCATTAAATACTGTTTAAGTGCAGTTAGTCATGAAATTCACAGCGGGTCTATAATTTACGTTTTACTACTGCTAGAAAAATAAAAGCTCCACTGATTGAATCAGACAAAAGTAGCTGCAACTGCAGTTTAAACCCGCTTTACAATTAAATCCTGTTCTCTTTTAAAAGAAATGTTTAAATCCAGTACGGTTTTAGGGTATTAGAATAATTTCAGCTCAAAGAAAAAACAAACACATAAAACCAAGCTGGGGTTGTAAGCTCCAATAAATCTGAACGTCGAAAATCATCGATAAGATTCTAACGAAGAAACTCCTTGCTTTATGACAATGTAAAAAGTGGAAAAGAAACAATAAGTAGGACTCAAATGGGGCATTAAGACGTAAAAAGTGCGAAATCATCGCCGACGCGCAAACAAATTCAGCCATTACCGAGTTTTTCACAAAAGTCGAAGAACTATAAACACGTCTTTGGCAATCCGCGACTTTAACGACTTCTAAACCCTAAACCAATTTTCAGAGTTGATGGTTTATTTCCTGGTTATTTTCTGAATACAACTCGTCAACGAATAACCCGATATTTTATTGAGGGAATAATTAATTACCTTTATGGAAAAGTTGGCAGTTTATGTTACCCGACTGCGGTTTTAACACCTTAATTAAATAGTTGGTTTATGGAAAATGAGGCAGCATTCAACCAATATTTAACTAATGTTAAATGGCTAATAGTATTGATTTAACTATGCTCTGCGTATTACATTTCTCTTAGCTACACAACAACAGTTGGTTAAACATTTATGCACACGTTAAACTGGCCAACCAAACACAAATTACAAAAACAACAAATTCTGTTATATTAAAACTAATATAAATAATATTATCATGCGTAAAAAACTGACAGAATTTTTGAAAAATAAATTAAATTTTTGGAAAAGATTGTTGTAAGAGTTATATCTGTTATTTTTGCAACACGATCAGCACAATGTCCAAAATGAACCAAAATGTCGTTAGCATATTTTTTTATAAATCTAGGTAAATAAATTTCTTAATTTTACTTCAACACTGAAATTATAAAAAATTTACAGAAATTCAGTCGTTGTTCATGCGGAACATGCCTCTGCCAAGCTTGTTTGAATTTGACATAAGTTGGTAAAAGAATAAAACATGCAGTACAGATAAAAGTCGTCTGCTACAAAAAAGACAGATTCGGGTTCTAGCAGTTTAAAAAATTAAATTTTTAACAAATAAAATTTATTTAACAACGAACTATTTACACGAACAACACTCTATTGCTTTACTGAACTTGACTTAGTTCAGAATTCGACTGTCTAGCCATTGTCATAGTGTAAATACTAGGAACAACTTGTAAGTTAGCTGCTTATCGTGATACCGCTTCATTGCAACATCTTTCTTCATATTTCTAAGAGCAATAAAGCTAGACGAAAAACGTTTTTACTTTCAACGCCACAAAGAAGAAAGCAAAGTAGGTAAAAGGGTTTTCTTTCAAACCCGACTCTTCGGTGGTTAAAACTGTTGGAAGCAAAAATACACTTTAATACAGTGAACATATAAAGTCCACAAATTTTTTTCTATTCTCACCTTGTTTTATATACAGTCAGGTCTTTTTTGGTAAGTTATTCATTGATTACAGCCAATTTTCGTTCCAGAAACTTTCAGAAAATAAAGATTTTTGACATTTTGTGCTATAAAAAATTTATTAACATACTATTTTGATACAGTCTCAAAATTCTGACAAAATATCGTCGTGTTTTTTTTACAGGTGAATTATAGGTAAATTAAATAGCTATAGCTTTAATGTAAAAAAAACTGTTTTATCCAACACCTCTTTATTATGACGTTATAAAAATGATGTTTTTGATTGAATTATGGGGTCTATAAAACACAAGTGGTTTTATAGATCAATAATAAAATTGTTTTATATAGTTGAACAGTTTACAAAAAATAGAACAATTTATTGAACATCAAAAAATACAATATATAAAATTACATTTTAAGAAACAGGAATCTCAGATGAAATCATTTGTTGAGATTTACGTTAACATTTATATTAAAAGATATAACTTTATTTGCTTCATTTCTAGTCACTTCAATGTTGTATCCACATTCATTCGATTTTTGCTTCTCAGTAACAGTTTTACAATAACATTGTCTTCTGCTTCCGAATTTCTACCCAGTATCTTCTTAGCAATGTCTACTTTGCTCAAAATTGACTCTTCGACATACACTTGTGCCACGGTTGTCGACTTTTATCGACCATGACGTTAGACCATACCAAGATTGGCTCCAGCGTTGGATAATAAACTCGCTGATGTGCGTCACATACTGTGTCCTGTGTAAGACTCTGATTCTAGTAATTTTAAAAAATCAGCTACTACTGAAGGTATTTTAGATAGATATTTAATTACGCTGGCTGTATTGTGTATTTCTCATTTCTATAGCACAAAAACAATCTGTTGTAAAAAATATTTTTAGGTCGGAGATATATTTCTACCAATATCCAGCACATTAACTGCAAATCCTTCTTCTATAATCGTAAAGCTATGTGAAACATATTTTTTTGTACCTGGTACAGATACCAACATATAGGATCCTTTATCTTCTACGTTATTGATTGACATGTTTAATCATTCACAATATCGACACCTACCTGACACACCAAAAGCTAGTGTGACCTGTGTAATATAAAAAAAATTAGATTTTGTTCTCTAATAACAAAATTGACCTACCTTCAACATCAAATATTTTTTATTAGGTGCTTTCTGCTAGAAACTGTTGAATATGCTCTTATTCAAGAATTTTTGATTTTATGCATTTCTAATTTTTTGATTCGTTTTTCAATAAAGCGATCAACTTGCCATATTGTAAAATATCTGTTTTTTCGCAAAGCTTTAATGTCGATCTTAACATGCTGTAACTTCGTCCACATTGAAGAGGCTGCGAATCTTTTTTTGGCGTTGAAGAAGTAACCCAACAGCACGTCTTCGCTTAGGTACCCCACAAACATCGTTTTCCTGGTTTATTGAACTCACTCAATTCTTTCTAATAAGCGTCCCTGGATTTCTTGGGAAGTAAACTCGATGTGACTTCTTCAACATCTTTCGCAATTTTTTCAGGAAGAGAACTACTTCTTTTCATTTCCAACAATGTTACAAGCGCCGAAACCGTTTGTTTGTCGAGCAAGCTCTCGTGGCTAAACATTTCTTTCGTGACTTATTTGCCAAATTACTTATTTTTTCTAAGTAAATTGCCAAAAATTTAGCAAAAAACAATTTTCTTTACGCTTGAAGATCTTCGATGATTTCTCAATTATCCACTTTCAGACTTTTTTTTTTTTAAAGCAATAATATGTGCCAAATATTATAATATTTTAAGTTTATCTCCTGTTAAAAGACCAATTTTTCTTGGAATAAGTAATAATTACGCAAATTCACTATTTAAACTTAGTTTTCTTGAAATAAAATTTATTTTGAATAATTTTTGTTTGTAGAGAAGATAAAGTGTTTTTTTCGCTTCGTGCATTTTGGAATGAAGTCGATTCAAGTATGGCCAATTTAATAGCAATAAAACTTTTAAATGCGTCGAGGATAAGTCGAAAAGATACAAATCTGCGTTTAGACAGTTGGCTATAGCATGCAAAACGCCGCCGATTATCCTGAAATCGGCGATTTCGTATTCTGTAGCTTTAGCTTGAAGGTAGATGGATATCTCTTCCATAAACTTGATTACATTAGCCGTATGCCAGCAATGGCCACTTAGACTGACATACGCGGATAAGTGAAACAATTCCTGAAATACTAAAATTCACTTTAGTGTAAAATGCGAAAATTTGCAGATGCATTTAGATATTATGTTTACATTTCCTTTATAACTAAAAGCATTCAGTTTGAATTTGGATACGATTCATGCCTCGTTTCAGGTCAATTATTAAAACTTTTCAAAAAGTCAGACACTGCTTCAGGGATTTTTTTTGATAAGTCTATCCAACGCCCTCGCTACAATTTATGATTTATGAGAATTAGATAATTGGTTAATAGTTATATTGTGGGTGTGGGCACCTGATAATTAAAATTTCTGTTCATGTTATATTCGATCAATGGCTTAATTAAATTTTAGAACCTGAGTAAATCTGATTACTGTACAGATCAAAATACACTAGAGTGTATCAATTCAATCGTCAATCGGATTCATTAAAAGTGGCCGTATTCAGAGTTTCAAGAACGCTCATATCTCTCATATTGATTACAGGAGTGCTCCAAAATAATGGGATAAAACTGGTGAGTGCGTTACACATGCCAGTTATGATTTATGAACTAGATTCAATTACCCTCCAGCAAAAATTAATTTTACTAAATTAAAAAAATATATTGTTACGAGTTTCGGCCTTGCTAAAATGTTATCTTTATGCAAGTAGGCTTATCAACTTTTCGATATAGAAATAAAGAACGGTTGGTGGTATCACTGAGAAGACGCGATCACAGGAAAGTTTATAGTCACCAGAAAAATTCAGAATTTTATAATAAATGTCGCGCTGTCTTAAAGTTAACTCCTCCTAGTATCCGGCTCGAAGGATTATTCTTTTATTAATCTGGAATTTTTTGGTTTTTTCTATTCTTAATTTTTTTCTTCAGAAGTCGTTTTTTTATTTCTCTCCAAATATTGTCTTTCAAATTCGCCTAGAATTTTATTTCTCGAGGACTTTCCAATTGACGGTTTCTAGTTTCTTAATCTTATTTTATCGTTTGCTTTAGTTGTATTTTTTTTCTTGTTTTCTAATCGGTGATTTTAAAATTCTTTATTTTTTTCTATATCTCTAGAATCTATAATTATTTTAGAATTGCCTAAACTTCATTTAAAAAAAATTTCTTTTTTTTTTTCTTGTACAACATATATCTTAATCTTTTGAGTTTTTTGGTCATGTTTTCTACTAATTTTTATAGAATCTACTTTTTCAAATTCTTATAGAAACTTTTTCTCTTCTTTTTCTATTAGTCGTAATTCTCCTTGTTCTTATGTCTTTACCATTAAATTACCTATTAACGTAGGATTTATAACTCAAGTCTGGAGAGAATTTTTGTTTGTTTACACGTACTTTAAATTTATTTTGGTGAATTAAAAAGACATCTAGACAATAATTTTGTTTTGAAATTAACCAATCACAAATAGGTATGTCAATTTTATAACGCACGCTTGTTTCTATTTGGTAAAAAACTTGATAAAAGAACAAATTGTGTCTTTTAAGTACATGTCAAAGACTAAAGGACAGTTTATAAAATTAAAAGACTATCCTTTAAAATAAAAGACGGTTGGCAACCTACTTGCAAGCTTAAAAACACTGATAATATATGGAGTTTGTCCGGAGTATAAACTTCAGTAGATGGATTAACTATTTGTGATTTATGAAATAGATCTAATTACTATCTAGCAATAATTAATCTTAATTTTTTTTAAATATGCAACGTGTTTCGGTCTTGTTAAAATGTCATCTTTAGGTTAATCTCCCAAGCTTAAAAACTTTGATGATAGTTGGGGTCTGTCCGGAGTAGAAATTCCGGCAGGTGCAATAACTTTTCCGGAGGCTAGAGTATGTCTGTATGGAATTGAGCCTGCTTAGAGTGTATTAGAAGAGCGTATCCTCGGTGGCATACGGCGCTAGCAGGAGGAGCTCTAGAAGGTCGTGCAGGAGGATCTGGGGCCTAACGTGATTTACTGCAGCAGTGTATCATCCACACGACAGCTTAGTTATATCCAAGGTCGTAAGCATTGAGGTATATCTGTATTACTGGCTTTTAGGGAAAATTAATTTCGGAAAGGTTTAGCCCGTTTTTTTTATGTATATGTGTGCGAAACAAGACATCACAAGAACTTACGAGCGCTACTATAAATTCCGCGTCTTGACAACGCCGGAATTTTTTAAGATATTTTCAGCGAAAATTTCAACAACACAACTCATAATTTATTTGCGAATAATAAATGGACAGTAGATACAAGTCTAAAAGCTTATATAAAATAAACTAACTTTATCTTGTATTTCTTTATATTACGACGTTTTGCCGCCATTAGTTATATCCGGTTCGGTTCACGCGACTTCCGTTTCAAAGTGAAATCGGGGAAAAACGACGAAATGTCCTTTATATGAGAGCTTTTATAAAAACATACACTTCTAAATATCCACAATTAAGGGCCAAATCGGGGCGGTTGGAGCGGGCCCAAATCAGCTTTTTTAATTCTTGGTTAAAAACTCGTCTGGTGAAAAGCTGATTTCCATAATGGTGACATGTCTCAAGATAATTTATAACGCAATTGGGTTTTACTACCTCATCAAATGAGATGTTCTTTTATGATTTTAATTGTTTATATCATGACAAAGTGCTCGTTTCATGAGGGCAATTATAGGATTAAAAGGACATAGAATGGCTTCATTTACATCATCTACCTATGTTATATCTGCTGTTCCTAAATTAGAAGCTACTAGATTTGAATTCTTGCATTACGAGCAAGCCTAAATTATATTCATATAAGGAAATACTGTTCATAAAAAAAATCGCAGAATGTCATGACATTGTAATTGCACTGTAACGTACCTAATATCTGTTTTTTTTATACCCACTGTGGTACAAATACAAATTTTTTATTGTTGTTTCTGTGATAACGTATTGCTTTTAATAGAGAAATTTTCCACTCTTGACAAATTTAAATTATCTATACAAATATAGTCATTTATTTAAATTTTATTAGTACCTCACTTCTATCTTGTTACCTTCTTTATATCATTTCTTGTACTTTTCTTATTCCTGACCTGACCTGACCCACATTTATTACTCTAGCCTAGCAAAAAGCTGGGGCTCTAGCTGAGACGAAGATCTTATAGCGTCTTTGAACAGTACAGTTTTGAGATTTTATCTTATGAACATAAAGCTTTTTAAGAAAATTAAAGATGTAATATCAAGAGAATCAAGTTTTATCCGCATCCCTAAAACATCGCTATCTAATTAAACAAAAATTGTAAAAAAGTAGAGGTATTTATTTTTTTAAGAAAAATTTTTAGTAGAACATACGATTTCATTTATTCTATCGCTGAATAAATTATATCTTAACGTCAACAATTTTTTCTGTACAGAAATTTTGATATAATGTATCAAAGTAGCTAATTACTCGTTTTAAAATTGTACGGCTAATTAGTGATAGCATTTTTATATTAAAACCATTAATTTCTTGTAAATTAAAACAGAAACAAACTTGTACATCTTTTTATTGAGTAGTGGTTCCTTAAGAATGTATAGCAATCTTAATAAACTTGCCATGCGACCATTGTTGAAGCTTGAAGATTAATGAGGGTAATAAGTTGCCGCTTCTAACTAAACACATCGAGCCATCAATTTTAAAATTGTTGTAAAGTTTCTATTTGTTTTTATTTTGTTAAATTTTAAACACTTTTATAAGCTTATGTTTCCCGTGTGTTGTGACGTTAAATCGTAGGGCTCTTAAAGAGTGTTTCAGCTAGGGTTGCCAGACCTCCTATATTTAATAGAAGTCTTCTATATTTAAGAAAAATCTTCTATCTTCTATGCTGTTTAAATATAGAAGACGAATCTTCTATATTTCGATATAATTATACATGTATTTAAAAAAACAAACAATCCAACAAGTATGTACACAATTTGGCAATTCGCGAATGATTTGGCCGGTGAGGCCGCCACTGGCGCATTAAACAGATGATCTGGATAAGAATAATATTGAATACAAAATTTTGTGTGTCTTGACCAGTTGTACTATTGTAATGTGCAAAAAATAAAGTAAAGCAAGTTGAAGGTAACACTTCGTTCATGTTTTAAATACGCTTTTTATAACAATTACTTGAAAAAAAGTGAATGAGTGTTACGTTTGTGCTTCTAAACTTTGTTTTTCTGTTACTTGTGATAAAAATTTATGATTTTACGGCAATTTATAGTAACTTTTGTCAGTTTCTCACTTTTCTGGAAAGCGATTATTGTGATTAAAAATGATTTATCAACAAATTCTAAGGGTTCTATCTAGAATATCTTTAAGACAACTCAATAAAGGTGTCTGTAGTTTATTCTAATTCACAGTTTTGCATAATCAACAGCTGTCATAAGTAAGCAGAATATTATTTGTTTTTTTATGAGATAAACCTTTTTATACCAAAGTAGTCTACTCAATTTAGTTTTAAGTTCACATTAGTCTTAGAGTACTTGAGAGATTTTTGTTTTGTTTAATATTTCAATTCTAATCCAGTTGTTTTGTTCAGTCATTGTTTAATATTTCAGTTTTATTCTAGTTGTTTTGTGCAATCATTGTTTAATGTTATTATTTTTTATATTATCACTTATATTACAAAAATAAAAAAATATATTTATGGTAGTAAATGACTATAAAAAACTTCTATTTTTTTATTTAATCTTCTATATTTTTAAATGAAGTCTTCTATTTATGACAAAACAATTTCTGGCAACCCTAGTTTAAGCTTATTTGTTGTTTTATCATGCCGAAAACGGAGAATTGTGTCAATAGCAAATTTGTTTATAATTAAATACAAAATCTGTCAGGTTATGTTACGTCTCTGACGGAAAAGTAAAAGGCAAAGTAGACGAAAATGGCGTAGGCACCATCTGTCTGTTTAAAAATTTAAGGTTTTTATTGATAATTTGTCATGATAAATTTTAACGCTTTACTATCAGTAAGCAAACATTGATAGAATAGCATTCAAAATTGTTTTTTTGTTTAGAAGTTTTTCGTGGTTGGAAGCTCCAAATGTGAAATTTAATTAAAAAACTCTTAATTTAATTACTAAAGCTTTATTTAATTGCTCACAAAAATAATTAACTAAAGGGAGGATAACATTTATAAGTCTGAAGTGACCAGATAATGCTCTGAATTTTGTTTAACTTTATTGTAAATTTTTTCAATTTTTATCAATCAGAATAGACCTTTCTACCACTTAGTATCTAGCAAACCGCTCCACGGTTGCATGTCTTGCACTCATTGACTAATCTCTGTTTTAATAACAATAAAAGCACTTTTTTTGTTTTAACAACAAACATCTTTTGTAAAAATTTTTTTTGCTTTAAGCATTTTTGCAATATGACAAAAACTAATTGAGGCATTATTTTGACAAATAGATAGATGACTTTGTCAAAAACAATAAAAACAATTGCTTTGCACTTTCAAAGCACTCCACAGTTATGTAAACCTACATAAATATTCAACGTTTTAATTAAGAAAAAGATAATTTTTCGTTTTTAGCTAAATGAGAAACAAGTTTATAAAATTTAATTTAATAGTTGTGAGTGGTTTTTGCGTGCTGTTGCAAGATTTAACTATAAAAAGACAAAATTATAAGCAAGAAATGTTATTTAAATATTGTTAGAGTAAACATGTTATTAAATTTTTTGCAAAACATACAATTAGAAGTTATTATTTTAATAATGTTTGCTTATTATCCGGAAATTTCTAAATTCTTGTTTGTAAATCTACAAAAATATTGAAAAATTTCCTGAAATAGAGCCCGCAATTTTGAAGTTAATTACGTCCTTAATTAATTCATAACAAATTTCGTTATTTCCAGATCGATTAACGTTCAGCATCCAGCTTTAAACCTCCTAAAAAATTCATAACATTTGAATAATTACTGCTCCAGTGGCGTGTAAAAAACCGAATCCAATCAAGTCGAAGCATTAAAGTCTTCTAATTTATTCTAACATGTGAAAAAACTAGATTTAGTGTTGGTTTTCTGCCCTAGAATGTGGCTGTTATAAATTATAGTAAATTCATCTTTAGGATCACTAATCCATCATTCACGTGACGTGAATTGTGACTTGTAGATAATAATAGTGGCTTTTATATAATAGAAGGTTCTGTTAAAATATGTTGTCAATGGCTGACATGTAACGAGCTTTTCGTTGAGATGATGACTCGAAGAGAGACAGTAATTTAAATGATTATTCTCGAGTACTGTGCTGATGTATGTCTTTTGTTTAATCAGAGTCAGAGCTCTTTCATTTTCTGAATACTTGAATGAAAGGAATTAATATATAAACTCCAATCCAATTTGCTACAAGCTTTATTATTTACGTTACAGAAGTACATTCCTATTTAAATACAGAAAAAAAATTGGAAATCTTGCTACTGAAGACATCTTTTAGTACGAATTTATTAATTTCAGGAGAAATATTTACAGAGTTCTGTACTTCAGGAACTGAAAGCGAGCTTTGTCGGCACGCTTTAGCTGTGTGCAATCAGAAAGAGATGGCGCAAGCAACGCATTTCTAGAAGAAACTATTTCGGAAAATTATCCATTTTAGACGGTATTGGACTGGCACACAACTTTATCGGGAATTTTCATGTAAACCTGGGGACCGTAGCTTCAACAATTATTTTATTTATTGAGCAATTTAAATTTTTGTCCACAATTACCTTATAATTGAAGTTTTATCCACACTTACGAACCGTATAAAGTAACACTTTATCCACTAGTGGAATAATGAAATCACTTTATTCTACTAGTGGAATAATGAAAAAATACAATCTTAAATCAATCGCATTCTATTTATTATTAATATTATTTATTTGTAATTATATTTATAAACAATTTCAAAACAAAAGGTTCTATTTGATGAATATTTACAAGTGAAACAATTAGCATTAAGAGAACTATTCGCTAATAAAGCAAAAGTGTAGAAAAACTGTTTTAACAAGCTACTTTAAAGCAATTATCTTATCTATTGGCCACTATTTAGTCAAGAAATACAAATAAATAAAGATAAGCACTTAAACATATAAAACACTCACTTTAAACAAAAATATACTTAGGAAAACTCTCATTTGTGAGTTATAAGCAGAACCAACAAAAATTTTGATATATTAGAAAATAAAATATGTGTTTATTAAACATTATAGTGATATTATTACTGAGTGCTATAGTGTGTTGTACAAAAGACGAAAAATATGATCCAACAAAAGTCGATTACTGTAAATCCGACTGTAGCAGATCAGAGAAACATACTGCCTGCCATTGCGATATACGAGGCCATCGGCAAGAAATACTGGATAACATAGTAGAATTTCGCCGAATTATGCTCGATGAACATAACCGTTTCAGAGAGCTTGTTGCATCTGGTAGAGAAACACGGAATGGTGTTACATCAGCAGCTGATATGCAAGCATTGAGTTACAGTTTGGAATTGGAATACATAGCAAGATGCTTTGCAAGGAATAGTTATGTAGGAGACCATGACAGTTGTAGGGATATGGCCGATGGTACTTACGCCGGACAGAATCTAATTGGATCGTTTGTTTTTGTTGAAAATTTAGAAGAAATAGCTGGATTTGTAAAATACTGGTAAGTTTTACATAGAAAGAAAAGATTTGCCAAAATACGTCAAGCAGAAAAGAAGAGCAAAATTTGGTGTTCTTCACAAAAATAATTTGCTAAGAACATTAAGTTTTGGTTTTCTCAGTTATTTTTTTGCTGAAGGTATTTTACCAAATCTTTTCTTTCAATGTACAAATACCTATTTATTTTTTATTAAACTATACAAGCTGTCCCTAAAATTATTTACAATACAATCACATTGCGGAACTCAACAAAATGTTAAAAAAATATTTTTTAAATGGCTCGGAAAACTATCTTAAAGGCTCTTTTTACAAGTTGCTTGTTTTCGATTAAGAAAGTTTATAAGATTGTATAAGATTTTTTAGTTTAGTTAATAAGTCCTTAATATACAATTTTTTTTTAAAATTTTTGCTTACTTTTTATGACAGTGCGATTTTGTAAACTATTTTTGTAACATTCTGTATATTATTAAATCTTGTTACTAGGTACGAGGAGATAAAATTCATCAACAGTAGTATCATTGACAATCACATTTTTGGCTACAGCTATGGACATTTTACAGAAGTTATTTGGCCATCGATTAATTTAATAGGATGCGTTAGATTCTATACAGAAGAACCGTTAAAAGACGGTTTTAAAGAAATTGACTTAGCTTTTAAATATTCGGTAATTTGTAATTATGCAAGCACATTTAAGAATGATTCACTTGTTAATGAATCGAACGTTCCCCTTTACAAGAGAGGAGAACCATGTACAGCATGCCGGAAAAACACCAAATGTGTTAATGAAGAATATCCATCGCTATGCGGAAAAATCGAACCAGTTCCTACAGATCCTCCTTTTAACATTCCTGATACAGCCACGACGCTACGTTTTCAGTTCTATTTTCTTATTTTAAGCATAATTTTTGTATGTTATTAGAAATAAAATGGTTTAAATGTATTTTTTTTTTAGTAAGAATAATTATAAATAGAATTTTGGCTTCACTAGGAAACCTGACCTAGCCCAATGGTTTTCCACAAATTTCTTAACATATTTTTTTATTATTTTTTTGTTTGTTTTGTATTTTCTTATAAATCTACTTAAGAAAATCATTTTTTATTTTTTAACCATTAGGTAAATATTTCTAGGTTACTGTACTATAACTATTTGTAGCGAACTGTTATCGCAGATATCAAATACGTGGAATAATTAGAAATTCTAATTTCGTAGAATTCTAGAATATTGTAAATGCTGTTACAGGTCTCTGCATCAAAAGCTTCCTTAAAAAGCTCTCTAAATTTTATTGTAACTGAATTTACAGTTTTGTTAGTGGTGCCATCTGACATTTTCGGTAGAAAGTTTTTCGAAAGCTTGCATATTGAGCTTTCGATGTGATAAATAATGATTAAGCAGTAAAATTTGTTTATTTTTTGTATTTTAACCACTTTTTGTATTTAAATTAAATATTTATAAACATGTCATTAATAACGAGATATTTTAATAACGAGAAAGTTGCCAAAACATCGTTAATAAACAAATTTAAAAAAGCTCAAGCTATCTAAGAATTCAATTTAACATCTTAAAGAAAAATGAAGTAAAAATTATTAAAATAGAAGATAACAACAACCAACAAAATTAAAATAACAGAAAATTATTAATATTAATAATCTAATTTAAAAAATCAAAAAAAATATTTATAGACAAAAGGAGAAGAAGAGAAACAGAGAAACTAATTGATCTTCCAATTTTTTATTTCTCCCACAAATTCTAAATACTAGTATTATTCGCTTCGAGCCTTGTTAGTGGCGAATTCTGTAAACTACAATATCAAGTACTGCAGAACATTTACTGTCAGAGCTTAATAAAAATTTATAGAAGTAACTATTAATAAAAAAAATATTTTCTAGTAGGTACATTTTTATAAAAAGGGTGATTTTTTTATGTTCCCGCCCAAAACTCTAAAAATAGGCAACACATTATACTTTGAAATTTTTTTTTCAAGATTAAGGCCTTTACATATGTGAATTAAGGTCAATATTGTTGATAATGCCTTTAACAGTGCTTCCAGAGTCAATTTGTTTGGATCATTTGTTGCCACATTATTTAATTAATTAACTAACTTTTTGTTTGCATAATGTGTTGCCTATTTTTAGAGTTTCGGGCGGGAACAGATAAAAAAATCACAATATATACAAGTAGTTCAGCTCAGCTGCTATCTTCGGTAGCTCACTTTTACTTAAGTTAAAATTTTTATATTTTGTTAAGTATTTAAGACGCATTCAGAAAAATACAGTACTTTTAGTTATGTATATAAATTGTCCCAAAAAACTGTGACGTCATAATGACACATTTTTCTAACTAGCATGCTATTATTTTTGTATGTCTATTAGAATGCCTTTTTAGTGATTTATATATTCTCAAAATGTTTTTTAATTGGTTAAAAAAATCCATTCTTTTTAAAAAAAATACTCTTTTCAAAAATTGTATCATTATAACGTCACATTTTTTGAAACATTTTGCATAATACAAAGTATTTTTCGAAAATTCCGAAATTTTTATATACTTGTATTTGTATAAAATTTACAAAACCTCAAGATTCTAGATTAACTAACAACTGAGCTACAGAAAACGGGAGCTAAGCTGAACCACCCTGTATATATCATAGTTCGCTCTTATTTAACTATTGTTATTAAAAACAGCACGTAATTAATATTGACAAAGTAAAGAATTATTAAAATATAGGCATCTAAATGTAGTTCATCGACAAAATCTGACTAAAATTCTTTAAAAAAGCCCCTCCAGTTGTATAAAACCAGTCAAAGCTGGTAGCAAAAATATTTGCTAGAAAAAAGCATGAAACAAAAGCTTACTATAATAGCACCAACATTTAAAATTTATCTTCTGCTCAAGCTTGTTTTGCTAATATTGATCTTACTTCTTCTCTATCCTTAAGAAATCTGCTCAAATGTTTGTTCTGGTAGTATAGAATAACTATTTTAATTTTTTCTCTTTTTTCACTTTTTTCCAAATACATTTAATCATTAATATTGTTTTGTCAACGACCCCTATTTCAATTCACGCTAATATTTTTTCCTTTTTTCTTTAACACATAAAAAATGTCTTTTCTAAAAGATCCAACAAAGCTGTGGTAGCTTGAGTATTTAACAGCACAAAGCCTGCAAATCAATTATGATACAAATATTTAAGTCAGAATTTGACCAGTAATATTATATAACAACAACTGTTTGAAAGAAGAAAATGTAATTTGTTATAATCACAACAGGAGAATAAATGAGAAAGCAATACTATTGTCGCCAAAAACTTAAATTTTGAAGAAAAAACGGAATTTTCATTTTTCATTTTTTTCTAGAAAATTTAACTCTTCTAATTTGTTTAAAGTTTTATTTTTTAAATTTCTTTGATTTGTAATATTTTCCAAATTTATAAATTCGTCTCTCTATTTTTGGTTTGGCTATTAGTGTCATTTATTACATTTTCCAATTTTTTTTGTTTTGTACGGTGCTTCAAAAATAATTACAAGTCACGTGACTAAATGAAGAAGAAAATCGTGATAAAACATTTCTCGTGTATCACTTTTTTTTCATTTAGACTATTAATAAAAGCAAAAAATGACTGAAAAAATCGTTTGCATCTGAGGGGTAGACACGTCTGAAAAAATGTTCACCGGAAATCCTTCTGAATCCCGCAGAATTTCTTACAATATTCAATTTATAATTAAATATTAAGTAATAATTACTCGTATTATTATTTATGATTTTTTTTGACACTGTTCAATTATTTATTTAAGACGAATTTGTGTTTTAATCTAATGGAGTTTGAGTGATTGGCGCTAAGCGTGTCTAAATTTCCCAATAACCCTTTCGTTTAAAATCGGCTCGAAAACTCTTGAACAAAGCTCCGTTTCAGCATCTCCTCCCATTTTGTCAAGATCTCGGTAATCGTTTGAAAAAGAGCGGATATCTCGTAAATCTCGCTTTAAATTTGAGTGCGTCGATTAATCTAATTGTCTTTGTTGCAGCTTGGCGCTTTTAACGTGTTGATTCAAAGCGGTTCGATTGAGGCCAAGAATGGTCGAGTTCCACCCTTTCTTTGTTTCAAAGGACACTAATCCTGCCACTCGAAAACTTGGAATTAAACATTCCAATCACCAGCCTTTGACTGATTGATGACATATTGACCAATCGAATCGATTATTGGGTTGGATATTTACGAGAGACTGGCTTTCGACTAGGACAATCATCAGCCGTTTAACATTTTAATGAAGCCGTAATTAATTCCACCCTGCAAGCAGCACCACAATTACATTTGCTCTAACACTTTGTGAGAGTATTCCGAGAAAATTTCAGTCAAATTCGGTTTCTTGTAATTCAAATATTAAAAAAAAATATATTTACACGAGTTCGATAAATAAATAAATTAATAACACTTTATATACAATTATTAATCTAGACCGATGCGTAAGAATTCCACGAATGCAGTCAATGTTCGGTAGTAATACTTCCCATAACAGGTGAGTCAGTGTATGTTGTGACGTCATGTATTTGAGAGCTCGAGTTGCGGATTTTTCCAGAACAGTTCGTTACAGTATTGATCGAGTTTCATCTAAACAGGTTTTTTTTGAAGAACAAGACAAATATCTTGTCATGACACAAAGGAAAAGGTCTTGGTATCGTAATAATCTCGTAATGACAAGACGCTCTTTTAGTCTTTTAAAAAAATAATTACGAGAGAGATTTATGAAACATAATTTAGTCGGAACATTGTTCAACATGGCCTTTAATGGTTTTTGCCGCTAAACAATAAAAATGTGATTCAATTAGCATAAAACAGTGATATTTTCAGTGTAGTGGTACACCGAAAAATATTCGTTCTTCGTCGCAAGTACGATTATGACCGTTCATTTCCGTTAAATTGTGAAGCACTGATTTAAATTTAGATAAATTCGACTGATTTACTACACATGACTTAATTTTAAAAGAGTTTTATTATGTTTGTAATATTACAAAAATTTTTCATTTCAGATAGGAACTCTAGAGAATGTTTAATGGAATTTTTCAACCGATAAACTCTGATAACGCGAGAAATATATTCAATAAACTCTTACTCATCCTGTTTATTTAACTCAAAGTTAGAAAGGACTTGCAATATATGCAGCCAGAGCTTAAAAGTGGAGCATCAAGTGCCGGAACATTTTAAGTAGACATGCAATGTTGATATCCGAGATGTTGGATAACAGCAGGATAAACTGAGAAAGAAAACTACTAATGGAAGCGTGTTTCCTGTCAGAACATCTGCCGTTTAGCAGCCAATATCACTGCCAGATCGACATTGGATCTGCCAAAAGAATGTAATCAAATGGCGATCTAAATTGAACATGGTGTCACTATTTATTCCATTAAAAACATACAAAATAAAACAAGATACACTAACTCTTTGTCTTGTTTTACTTCACAAATAAGAAACACTAAACCACCAGCAGACAGGTGTTCTAGATGGTTTAGTAATGTTGGGCAAACATGCAGTCTATTTTAGGGTTTTCACTTGCAGAGCTTTGTTAGCAATTGGTAAATTTACATTTACTCAAATTTAGACACAGTAGAGCTTTACTGATGTGTAATTCACTCTAGAATATTGTTGAATTACATACATGACTATCTTGTAATATATCGTAAAATTTGCCTTAAAAGCATTGCATCTTATTAACAATATTCTAAAATAGTAAGAGTTATATTACTTGTTGCCTACAACAACTTAACGGTAAGCACTACTTTCCGTTCTAGAACAGTAAGTAAATTTATTCAAAATTAATCAATTATATATTTTTTTAAATAAGATTTGTTTAATCAATTACATATTTTTTTAAATAAGATTTGTTTATCTAAAAATTCTATAAGCATCACAAACGGTGAGAACCTTTTACCAATCTTAAACAATAACAATTGCCTTTGATTTGTAAGATGTTCTTACTGTTTTTGATACTTAATATACTATTTTTGATATAAATTTTCTTTTTAAAACTAAGCTTTTTAGTTTGCTAAAATTTTTGTATATAAATCTTACCAATTTTTAATGTTTTTTAAATACGCAGAATCCATTATTTCTTTTTTAGGTATTTAAGGCCTTATATCCTAATTCTCAAGTTTTTTAAGTTAGTATATTAACCCTCACATCCATAATTTTTTCTAATTGGTATTTCTAAGTTGTTTAAGTTATTTTTAAATTCTTCTTTAAGAATCATTTTTTTAAATAGTGATTTTAGAAGAACAGATAAAACAACGTTTAAAAAAAACAAGACATTTTTCTCTACCACCAACTACAAATGTAATGAGAAAAATACGCGATAAGTTTTAAAAACAACAGCTAGAAAAAAGAAAAAAATAAGAGAAACTACGAAAGAGAACAAAGCTTCTGAAAGAAGAAAAGAAAATTCTAAAAAACTGCAAATTTATCAAAAAATAAAGAAAAAACGATATTTATAAAAAACAAAAGTAGATTCTCAAAATACAGAATAAAGAATATAAAAAATATAGTGCCAAGAAAAAAAAACAAATTTATTTTTAATAAGCTTGACATACGACATACTTAAAAAAAGCGATGTTATATAAAACAAAATAATGTTAAACAACAATCTATAAAAAAACAATAAAAAACAATAGTCAAAAAATATAAAAAAAGTGGAATAATATTCGAAGCACAGCGACTAAAATCTTCTACAAATATTTTCTTATTTCTTCTATAATAGAAAATAGAGAAGTACCAATGTTAGCGCGCTGATAGAGTTTAAAAGTTACTGGTAAACTGTTAATAATAAATAGATATTTGACAGAACACAGCAAACATTTTTTTTACAATAGTAGCAGCAGTAAGATATGTGAGCAACTCTCTACAATTTTTTAAATTTAAACACTCAAATAATGTTACTAATTTTATGAAAACAGATCTTTTTTAGGTTATCTAGAAACTGTAGTTGTTTTAAGATGTTATAATTTCTAAAAAAATTTTTAAATTTAAGTTTGTGTTTTGGTCTCTTTTTTATTGTAATTTTTTCAATTTATACTTGTCAAGAAACTCATTTCTTAAGCAATTTAGATCCCTAGTTGCCCTAATAGATACTAGTCGCCACATGCAAACGCATTGACGCTATTAAAAAAATATAATTAAGTCGCCGTTTTGCAGCTAAGTTTTTTATGAATGCCATTAGGATCACACACACTTTTTACAAAATTTACTTTCGACTGAGTGGTTTAAATCCTTACTACAATATTGGTCCAAAATATGACGTCAGTTCATTCATATGTGGTTGCTAGCATATATATTTAAAACATTTCGATTATCTCAGATTCTTCAACTTTACAGTTTGAAAATGCAGACAGACGAATATTTCTAGGGCGGTTTACTCTAGGGATCAAGTAACCTACCTACAGACTAATAAAGGTCTAATTCTAAATCAGATTTACGCCCGTGTAATTTGAGTTGCTAGGAGCAACGTCGTAACTATACTGTACTCTACATATTAGATGGCGTAACTTTGCGCTACTCCGATGGAGTAGCGTAGTGATTTAGAATTCCAACATAAGCGCAGTTCATCGTGTTTTTCGTTGCTCTAAATATATTTATTGTTTTACACAGTTGCTGTTTAAAAATTGATAGATTTTGGTGTCGAGTTTTGCATACAAATGTCCGAAAATATATTAAGTTAGTTTAAACAAACTGTATTAAATGATAAAAACACAATAGGCTAGTATTGTGTAAAAATAGAAAACAAAATGTCTCGTTAATCTGATAATGCGAGCTAATCAAAATCATTAAAACTTTGCTGGCAAAATAACAAAAATTTGATTTTGTTGACGTGTTGACTTGGACTTGTAAATAAGCTGAAATCATTGAATAAAATCAATATTTATTTATTTCTACTGAGACACTTATCTAAATAAATAAAATAGTAAAATATTTATAAAAGTCGCAATTTGGAGAAAATATAATACCTATTTTATTTTAAATGTGACACTGAGCTCTAAATTTATAATTTTCTATTTAAATTATGTATAATATAGAAATAAAAAAATGAATGAATTTAAGTTAGACTGAACAAATTACAGTTCTTTTATTTTATTATTATTAAATTATAAATAATTCAGAATATATTCTCGTGTGTCTCATAAAACCAAAGTTTTATTAGTATTTTATGACTCTTTTAATATTAAAGTCATATTAAAATAAAAATGAACACAAATATCTTTATTATGCAAAATCGGATTGATTGAAAATGTACTTACCGTAATATATAAAATAGAAAGTCGATTTACATAGCAATAAACACTTTATTCTGATATTCTTACCATGTTTACATAAGTTACAGATCGTCTTATAGAGACATAGTAAATTTGAAACATTAAACGAATCATATATAATTTATATAATTTCATTATTATACCACAGCAGCTCCGTCCCGAAGCGCATGATATCACATTCATTAAGATAACAATGTTTTAAAATTGTGTATATACATTATAATACAAATTTGTGCCTACAGACTCGTTCACTGCCAGCCTCCCTTCATAATAAAAAATCGTCTCTGTACAAAATACATTCACTAATTTAGAAAAGTTTCGATATGACTAGAAATGAAGATACAAAGGGATGATAGGGCCGATGGCTTCCCCTCGATAAAATACGTTATACAATTGATATACACACAAACATGATGTGATTAGAAAGACACGTAGACCCGATATGGTGTACATCAGATATGTCATTCGATTTCGCACTATTTACACTCGGTCCATTTAGACGCAACTCTCCTGCTGACAACCCATGAGGGGCGTTCGAACCGTCACCACTTCTCGGTGGTACAGCCCCGGCTTGGTGGAAGGAAACAAAGAAGACACAGGAGACACCAAAGGCGATGTCTTGCTGGGAATGGGAGGCGGCATCCGCCGACCGTGGTCTATCTGAGCGTATATTGTCGAATCTTCTCGGTTACGAAGAGTTCCGTATTGGCTGCCGCCGTTTTTCATCGTCTCGAGAGAGTTCGAACGTGCCAGAGACAGCTCGGCATAAGTCACTTCGTTACCGACCTACAGAAATTTATCTTAGACACTCTTCATAAACAAACAATAAGCTACATGCTCAAAAAGCAAAAGCACAAAGAAGTATAGAAATAGAAGACAAGATTTAGTTTCAAACTGTTTGTAAATATTGTATTTCGTAAAATGTATAAACAACTACCAAAAACTATTCTTTTATTAAACTAGAAGAGACGAAATACCATGCTATACTAAAAGCTAACTACTCTACTCTCTCAGTAAGCACATCTACGTTTAATGTTGTTACCTTTTTCTAATTATTTTGTGCGTAATAGACGCTTTTTGAACAAATCCACCGAGTTCCGTTAGTAGTGCAGACTAATAGCAAGCGACATCTCATGGAAATCGCTAGTACGAAGTGGGAATTGGTATATTTTCTTGACGAACAAAATTACTACTTGTTTACACAGAGCACAAAAAGTTAGAAATATTGTAAAATTTTAACTAAATTTGTTGTACAATACGATTTATTTATTATTTTTGGGGTACAGCACAATTTTTGGTCTACAACCCGAAATCAAGGTATATACGCGGAGTGGTGAGAAAAAACCCAACCATTTATGTATCGGTAGCAAGAAATGCTCTTCATACTGCGAAAGATCGATTAAGCGTCCACACTATGCAAATTCGATTTCGGAAATTTGGGTTAAGAAGTCATCCACCGTATCATGGTCCTTGATTATCATACCAAAACCATGCGGTACGTGTGAGATAGACTATCCAATATCAAAGTTGAAATCTAGAATAAAACTCGGTTTTATTTGCTGACGAATACAGATTTAGCCTCAGAAGTGACAGTAGACGTATTTGAATATGGAGAATGGCTGGTCATCGGTATCAGCAACAATTTATTCAAGAAACCGTTCTATTCCAAAAGAGGTCAATTATGGTATAAAGAGAAATCTGTGTTGGACGTGGCACTGACTTCAACATTGCCATAAAACTATGACCGGCCACACATACGCGAATGACAATATAAACAACATTGATGTCGATTTTCAAGCCGCCGTTGGTCAAAATTTTGTTTTTATTGACGAATTGTCGGCCACACCGGACCGCAAAAGTGTTAAATACACTTGATTTCTATGGAATTAAACAAATTGCTCTTCCTCCAAGTTCACCGGATTTAAATCCAATAGAGCATGTATGGGACCTTCTTGGAAAAGTATTACATTCGCATAGACCTCAACCCAAAAACATGAGAGAGCTTGCACAGTTTTTACCCAATCTGTGGTTGCAAATCCCACAGAGACAAATTGATACTCTCATAAGGAGTATGTGGCCCGTAAAATTCAGAAAGTGTTAGAGACCAAAATCCTTGCTATTGACATCAAAAATATTTTCTTCTTTTATGCACCAGAAATTTATTTTTAATTTTTTTTATTTATGGAATCAATTTTTAATTTATTTGTATAAAAACATCAAAATATGTTTTAAAATTAGTAAATAAAATACTTTGTTGTTTTATTTAATACTAATTTTCTTATTACCTATTTCAAACTTTTTGTGCACAGTGTATTTTCTCTATTGCTATTATATTATAAATAAATAGAGTAAACGTAGGTGTGCTTACTAGACTAGATAAAATCTATTAAATGTTACTTTGTAGATTTAAACTTACAAACATACCTATGTAGCCCTTTCTAATGTCACTAAAATGAGATAAAAACGAGATTATTTTCTGAGGATTTAAAAATCCGAAATTGTGTCATTTCACATTTGTTTAGTTATACCCTTGTCATCTTTATGTCAGTTGGTGAGGCTTGAATGGTCAAGAAAAAGATTTGTTTTGGTTTCAAAGTTGTTGAAATGTAAACAAAAAAATATTTAAAAACAGTTTGAAACAAATGATTGTGCAAAGAAAACATTTGTGGCGAAGCAAAATTGTTTATTATTCATAATACCTATCGTCCCTTTTTTCGAGTAACTTAGTTTAGTAAATGTCAGTAAACTGCTTATAGCTACCCTAAAAATATAAAAAATAAAAAAACACTCAAGTGAATCAAGCCGTAAAAAAATAAAAAGTGCGTAAAACAGTTCTAATGGCGTTAAAAATAATTTGGTCGTCGTAAAAAGGTCGTATAATTCGATGTAAACATCGAGCGAGCCCCACTAAGATATGCAAAATATTCCGTCAGAAATTGAATACATTTGAATATAAGAAACTTTATCGTTGAACTAAATTAAAACAAACATGTAAATTCAGGGTTGATCCTAATAAACTACATCCCGAACTAGCTTCAAACAACAACAAGTATGCGAACAGCAAGTTAAAAGCTCTCGTAGAATCAATTATTATGCTAACTTACATGTTGGGAAGCGTAAGCTCGATCTCTAGCCATATAGGCTTCAGCTAGAGGAGTGAGGCTTTGTTGAGGGGGTGATTCGTACTCTGTTGTTGCTGTCACTGAATTATTCAAACCGGGAGTTTGAGCGGCTGACCCCAGCTGATAATCGGAGTCTGAAACAGATGTAATAAAAATTTGGTTAGACCCGAATTAATATTTAAGCACACCACCAAAGAAGCCAAATGGGGTTTCCATTAATATCTTGCAACTGCAGTGCATTGTAAATTATCGCCGGTATAAACTTTCCTTGATTAATAGTTATGGCTGATAATGTATCTTGCAATGTCCCTCTCCAATAATAAAACAATATTGCAATTGGTATTGACTCAACTGCTCAAAGCTAATTTATTACAATTTTATGTTTCGGTTTTTCCACGATTTTTTTACACAATGTACATAATAAACTAAGCGGGACTATGAAAAGATTTAGACGAGGCGTAAAATAAAAACTTTACATTGTCAACAAAATGTTCCGGCTTTTAAGCTTGCATCCGCACTACGTCAAATATCATTTATGTCTGCAGTGAGAAATGCTTCGGACAATGAACAAATTTGCAAAACACGCGATGAAATTTTTAGAAAAATTATTAAAATTGTTGTACAGAAAAAAATAACAAGAGAAAATAATTTAAATACCACAGATATTTATCAGATTTGGAAACTGTGCAGGTTGTTTTATTGACAACGATTGATGGTAATTAAAATTCTCAGTTGTAATAGAATACTAGATGTCTTAAGTTTTACTTTCGTTCAATCAAATATTTATTTCAAAATTAATCTACAGAGTGTTTCGTAAATAAACGGCAATGTTTGAGATATAAATTAATAAAAATCCAAAAGTTGTGATTATCAATAGTTTGCGTTTCGTGACTAACCAACTATTAACGAACAGATACCAATCATAATAATTAATTAATTATCATAAATTAATTCAAAATATTGTCATTTGTTTTAGGCCCGGCAAATGCAGGATCTGTGTGTTCTTACCAATTACTGATCATCTCGCTCATATTTACAAAAAAACATATTTGATTGTAAATGCAAACTGATAACTTATCCTCGACTTAGCCTCATCACCTTGAAATACAAACTAATTTGTTTAGCAATTAGAACAAATGTAGAAGAACACAAATATTAGTAAAATTCTCAAACTGAGCCGACGTACTTTTAATTTTTCTACCTACAAATAAACACTACAGTCATAATTCAATAACTAAATCAATAACGTCAATGGGTTAAACAAGATTGATTCTGAAGTGATGTAAAGCACTTTTCAGGAAGACACAACCCAAAAATAAATGTGCTCTTCTGAAGAAACTAAGATTACCGATTTTACACGTCAAGTAAACTTTAACATACCTACATGATTAAAAATGATTAAAAATTTACAAGACACAATTTCAAAAAATGACAGCTAATTTTGCGTGTTAAAGTCTAGGAAGTATTCCAGAAGTCCATCAATTAGTGTTTAATCTTCGATTAAACAGATTTTTTCTTTATTTGTTTTCACAAATTCTAACTCATGCCAACAGAATCAGTCCTAAAACCATCCGATGACCTTGCCAGTCTAAAAAAAGAGGAAGAAAAAATTGACGATCAACTGCAAGAGATAACATGGAAGGACATCACTCACCATTCAATAATAACAAGTGACGTCACGGTAACTGTTATTATTGTTCTAATAGTTGTCTTACTGTTCAGTACAAAACTCATCTGCCGGGTTCATAAACAGCCGCGTCAGCTCAGATCCGCCGAGAATGTCACTCAAGGAATAGAACTTTAACCCCTTAGACCAGAACATGCCCAAGTCTACGCCAAACCGCGTCGCTAAGCTCATGCAATTTTAATTTTAAGTTTTTTGTTTACAATTTGCCTTATATTTAATGTTTTTATTTTTTATATTTAACTTTGCGGGATCAGGTTTTAGTACATTGTAATGTTAGGATATCTAGTTACGTTATTAACAGAGGTCAGAATATTTTGCCGAGTCGCCAAGATGTTTAATCTTCGATTAAACAGATTTTTTCCCTATTAATTCTCACAAATTCTAAACGGATGTTACGTTATTTGTCAGCGCTTTTAGTCACACATCTTCATTGTTTCGTAGTAAATATAAAGCCTTAGCAATCAATTAACCATAGAGCAATGACTTACTTAGCTTGCATTTAATAACTTTTATTTTTACAGCGACTTTATAAATGTTTATAAATCAAATTAAATTCTCTTTGTTTAGAAATCACTTTTTATATTATTCTGGTTTAGAACCACTGTAAATAGTTTATATATTGTTAAGTTTTTGACTGAAAAAAGTAGTATAGAACGAACCTTCAAGTCTTCTTACTCAAGCGACATCGATCATGGTTCGTCGAACAATTAGTTTATAATGACAATATTAGAACGCAGTGTTACATTGACAATAATTGTGAAAACTATTCTAAACAGCAGTAGAAAACTATAATTACAAAACACGATCCTCAAAAAATAAAACAGATCTTGAAAACTTCTATTAGAAAAACAAATTTAGAGAAGGAAAGTTACTCTTACCTATATTTTTAATGTTTTTATAGTTTTTTAGCTTGTAAAATGTAAGTGGGCCAACTGCCAAAACATAACATAACCTCAAAAAAACCGAATTTACACCGCACTCTGAATATTATTTGGGGAAATTTAAAAGTAAAGGTAACACACACAGCCAAACATGACAGATTAGATTTTAAACACCACTTACTACAAAACTAAATGCATAATATCTTGATTCTTCACATTTTTGCTTTTTATGTTATTGTTTGTTATTAATTAAATTTAAACTGCGTTTATTTTTTAACCAAGTACAATAGGAACAATAACTTTTCAAACTAACATTTTTTGGGTTCTTACCAAGTTGTACCTTAGAGATTGCCGTTTCTTTAAGAAACAACTTTTATATCTTAATTTTTAATTTTGTAACAAATAAAATTAAATTAATACACAATTAGCAGCTGAAATTTCCGTATTTGCAATGGAAAAAAGTAAAGCAAATTTTTATCTTTCTTTTTATCTGTTTACAAAAAAACAGACACACTAATAAGAAGTCGTAGTTATGAGAAACTTGGCTCCCATTGTCTATAAAAAAAATATTTTGTTAACGTGTCTAACTGAAAACAATGAGAATTCTTAATAGCGTTTTACAGTGTTTTTTATGTTAGTATTCATGTCGCAATTTAAGTTTAAAAAAAATTGTTTTAAACAAAAAATAAATAGGTATTTACACAAAATACTTCTTTCTGTCTTTAAAAAATTGAAACAAGTTTTTAATAATTAACAATTTAGTTGTTTTATCTGTTTAAAAAAATAGTATTTTTAATAAATAATATTGTTTCTGAACATTGCGTTTTAATATAAAAAAGTGACAATTTCTATTTTATATCCTAACGAATTTTTTTTTAAACAGTGAATACAATTGTTTTCAACTCGCACAGCACTCTATTTTTTTAATGTACGTCATGTTCCTTTTTTAACAAAAAAAATAAATTGATGCTTTTTTACATAAAACTCTAAAAATATTTTTCGTTCTGACTAAAATTGTGTACATTTTTGTAATTGTTTATAAATGTTTTTGATCGCAATCAACCTAAATTTTTTAGTAACCCGGCGCATCCACCAAATTTAAACATTTCTAGAAACTAATACAATTGCAGTGTATTGTTAATGGAATCACATTAGTGCGATAAATAAATTATTAAATAATTATTTTAACTTAAAATAACTTACCTTTATTAGCTGGAATCACATCGGGATTTTTATCATCCTTTTCAAACAAATCCTCGGACTCCGACCGTAATGGCAAAGTGACTTTCTCTTTGACAGGTAGAAATCCCGGTCTAAGCGCCCGCGAGCCTTCCCTATGCGCCGCTCGTACTTTAAGAGCCCCCAGAATTACAACCGTCACCAGAAGTAGAGCCGTCACTATAGCCACAAGTATCCCCAAAATCGGCGCAATCTCCAGCTGGTCTCTCGTCCCCAAAGACAAAACTTAAAAAACGAACTTAGCTAAAACTTCCAACCCTACTATGTACTAAATACCTGTTTGTTTTTCAGCGGCCTTGAGCATGAGCCCCTCGAGCATAACCGACTCGCTTTTTCCCTTCGAATTAGCTGCGTAGACCACCATTTTGAGTATCTTTCCCGGGTCGAGTCCGCTAACGGTAAACAAAGGAAACTTAGCGGACACATTGGCCTGGAGGGCGTCGGTCTGCTGGTCGTAAACTTCCAGGAGAAAAAATTGCGGTTGGCCTCCATCGAAGCCCTCCGAGCACTCGACGTCCAGAGATTCACTGGTTTGGTTCATAATGGTGCAGTTGAAGGGTGGGTCAGGCTTGCCAGCGGCGATGACGTGAAAGATGCAGGGTTCCAGCTGGCGGCCAGCAAGGTTGTTCGCCCAGCACATCACCGTGCCGTAGTCCAGCTCGTTCATGGGGGTGTAAGTCAATGTCGAAGTAAAATGATGCACTCCTGAGTGATACCGCATCTGAGGGACGTCCACAGTCTCGGCAGAGTTGTTGAACGACCATTTGAAGCTATCAGGAGGTGGGTAGGATTCGACCTCGCAGAGGATTTTAGCGTTCTCGTGACGAGCTACGCCGTAAATGCGTTTTTGTTCAGAGCGGCACACGGGTTTGTCTGAAAAGAGAATTTGATCGAATTTTCAAGGTGAAAGAGAAAATGCTTGAGGGTGATTAGAATTAACGGTAAAAGCTCTAAAGAAAGTTTTTCTTGAATGGAATTTTTATTAGGAACTGTAAAAAAGTTATTTATTTACGGAAATAAAGAGTGTTTAATAGAGTGGTCAACATGTATTTAGCTTGACGTTAAAATTTCGACGAAGTGATTTACTCGTCACCATAAAATGTTTTATTACTCTCAATCTACACAATTCAAGTACCCAGTCATTTGCTAGTTTATTTCCTTTAAAGGAACTTAGAAACAGATGTTTCAACCTTAAAACTAGATCAGAATATGGATAAAGAAAATTAAGACTTTAATATTTAGAAAAAAATATTCTGAATAATCTATTGTTTCACGAGCGGTGTGGACTGTTGCAGAATCTTGCTGAAAGTAACCTTTTTACAATTCAATTTTGTGTAATTCTTATATATAAAGTTGTAAAATAAAATTTATATAACGTTTTAAAATTACTGTAAAATAAAAAAAATACGTTATATCTGTTTAGAGATGACTACAGACACGGCAATATAATTTTCAGCTAACCGTACACGATAAATATAAGAGTTTTACAAAACCGTCAAGATAAAAGTATGTTTTGTAAGAAAAAAAAAATTATTAAAAAGTTATCATAATTTAAAAAATTATTAAACCAATTACAAAATCTCTTTTTCTTTGATAATCTAGAGACCTGAGGGACTAGACCACAGTAAATTTGTAAGAACAAAACTCCAATTTTTTAATGCATTCTAACAAGTGAAAGAAATTAACTTTAAAAATGCTTAAAAATGTTATAAAATGTCTCCTATTTATCTAAAGAATACGAAGTAAAACCTGTTTGCAATAAAAGCTTCCTCAGAGATTTTTGCAGGCTTTGCTCCATTCCTAGAAAATGTTTTCTACAGCATTTCTAGTAAAAGTAAAAGGTCTACAAGAAAATGTTGTTTCTGACAAAAATTTTAACAAAACTTTAACAACTACAAATAACTTCTTAATAAGATATTTAAAATGTAAAAATTTGTATTTAAAAAGATCAGAATAGCCAATTCTAAAATACATCCCAATGCTGCCAACCCAATCAATATTTGATAATCACGCTGGATTTGTAAAATTACAATTTTTATTTTAACCCGGCGCCTCCACCATTTTTAAAAAAACAAACAAGAATATTTATTAGAATCGTATTTAAATTTAAGCAGTTACTGAATGAATCTTCAGCTTTAAGTTTCAATTCGTTAATGTATTGATCTTTCAGATCCTTTTTTACTTTTTGCTTAAACTATATTCTAGGCCAAGTCCCTACTAGAGTCTCAAATATTCTTCAACATTGCTATAAAAAAATTTTTGTATAACATATTTATGTGTATTTGAAACAAATTTCAAAAATAAGTTACGAAAAATTTGCTAGCTCTTTTACATTCATAAATAAGTCTTAATGTTATGTGGTAATTAGGCCTGAAGCAGTAACATAAAACGCAGTGAATTTGTGAGCCAACTTCTCACAGACAGAACGAGCAATATCTGTCTTTGTCTTTTAGAAATTGTTAAAAGTTTACCTTCAAGGTTTTAACCGCAAAAAATTTCCCTAAATTTAGAAAATAAAATAAACGTTGAAACTCTCAACTTACACATGATTTTGAGTTCCACTCTGTTGCTATCACCATCCCCTTCGACGTTAGAGGCAACGCATGAATAATTTCCAGCTTGGCTCCTTGTAACTCCTTGTAGAGCCAGGTTCCCTCTACTTACAATAACGCCCTTTTGATTATGTTGTATAACTTGATCCTGCAAATAAATGAAACAATTTAAATATTTACTAACTTGTCAGGACGAAATGGATTGAAAGCCGGCTTTCAAGACTGCGATAATTGTTGTCTTTATTCGTAAATATTCGTCGTTAATCTGATGATTTCACGGTGGAATTATGATACAAACATAGGTTTCATCGAAGTTCAGTCGTGCAGTAAATTAGTAAATCGATTAATTGTTAATGGTTTCCGTTTTCAATACGAGAACTGCGTGTTGGACAGATCAATCAATTTAGCCGACAACCTAAAAACTCTCTTTTTTCTAAGCTCTTCGATTCGTCTACATGATACTCTTCTGTTTTTGTTTTCACACCAAACAGGGCATAAACACGGATTCTGAGGGTAAGCATCAAGGATCAGCAAGGGATACTTACTCAAACAACAAAGGATAACACGCCTAAGAATTAAAAATCGGGATTGAATATTTCATCTTTGAGAAACTTGCAAATTAAATAAGTTTTGATTAGAGAACATTCCAATAAAACTTTTAAGCCCACTTCAGAAACTAGAGAAAGCTCGATAAAATTTTGATGATGTCTCGTCTAAATAGAAAGTTTGTTTATAAAATATAGATCAGGAGATTATCTGATAGACGTTTGAAATTATCCCCAAATTAAACTAGAAAATATTTATGACAAAAAAATGTATTTCCAGCGCAAAAATTTAAATTAAGTCAAAGCTTTCAACTAGCGGAAGCTTTAGCATGTGCTTTGAACTGCCATCGCTTTTATATATAAACTTGGTAGTTAATTCCGGCGTAATGTTTTAAAGTTAAATGTCCTATGATGGAGAGATTAGCGCTTAAATTATTCATATATCTAAAGTCAAGTTTTGATGAAAATACAAGAACAGACAATTAGTCTTTGATTTAATAACGTCTGGTAGCGAGTGACAAAAACCGCGATAAGAAACAACACCAATAAAACAGAACAGCAAGCTTGCAAGCAGCTTTATTTTTTGCCGATGTTGAAATTTCTCTTTATTAGAGACAAGTAGCGAGGTTTGTGTACTAAATACACACACAACTTGCTTATTTGTCTTTTATCTCGACTCCGAGAGACCACATACTTATCTGGAAAGGACTGAACTACAATTAATAAACGAACTTTGAGAAACTTCTGAAATAATAGGGCTCGAATTCGACCATAAAAGTAGTGTCGTAACAAAATTTTCTATTTGCCTTTAAAATGCCCAATAATATAAAATTCTGATAAAAAAGCTAAAGTTTACCACTTGCAGCCAGAAATTTATTAATTTTGCAAGCAACAAGCAAGATTTTGAAAAATTAAAAATTAAAGAAGAGATATTATAACTATTCTGGCAACCAAAAGCCGCATTTTTTATTAAAATTTAAATTAGCAGAGGTAAGAATTAAAAAAATTATTTTTGTAATATTGAAAGCCGAAAGCTACATTTTACTAATTTAGAAACCAAAAACTTAAATTTTATTAATTTTAGAAACTAGAAGCAAAATTTTTAATTAATTTTTCAATCAATATAGATATATAAATAAAAACCATTTTTTCATTTTAAAAACTATAGAGATAATATTTTACTAATTTGGAAGACAAATAACATATAACTAATTGTGAAAACCTAGGTAAAATATAACTAATTTTGAAAGCCAAGACACTATGTTAACTGTTCTTTTAAGCTAAATCGAAATTTAAATTATTAAAAACAAGATTGTCATTTTTAAAAGTTAAAAAACCAATTTTTTCAGTTTTGGGAACCGAAGGCAACACGTTTCTAATCTTAAAATCTGTAGAATAAAGTTTTACTAATTTTAGAAGCTAAAAGCATTATTTACTGTTAGTTGTAAATTATTCTAATGACAAAAACAGTAGCTAAAAACAACATCTTCTTTACTTATTTTAAAAACAAAATTTAAATTTTTACAAATTTCAATTTAATTTTAACAATTTTTAAATCAAAACTTAAAGATAAGCTTTTACTATTTTACTAATTTTAGAAACTAAAGTCAATACTATTTTGTAAATTTTTAATATACAAAGTAAAGACGACAAATCCTTTGTATTTTTTTAATAGAAAGCAACGTTTTACACATTTTGAAAGCTAGCAGCAATAATTTATTAATTTCTAAAGCCAAAATTAAAATTATAACAATTATAAAGTCAGAAGTAATATTTCTTTTAATTCTGGGAGCCGGAGACGACATTTAGCAACTTTTGAAGAGATTTTAAGAAATTGAAGACGCTATTTTACTAATTATATTATATAAAAAAGTATTTCAATAATTTAGGGTCGGTTTACAGAAAGTAAATTAAACATTTAATTGTGATTAACTTTTAATTCGCAATTAAATCGGCTTCGCTCGTGTTTGATTGGTCAAAATCGGCATTTAATCACGAATTAACTATTTAATCGCAATTAAAGTTAATGTCACTTTCAGTAAACCGGCTCTAAGACACTAGAAACTTAAATTTTACTAATTTTGGAAGCTGGATGCGATATTTTCAATTAGTTTTTACATAAATATAAAGACATATAGACGAAAACATTTTAGTAATTTTAAAAACTACAGATAACATTTTAGTTATTTGGAAGACAAAATTAACATGTAACTAATTCTGAAAACCGAAATGATATGTAACTAATTTTGAAAGCCGGGATACTGTCTAAACTGCTTTTGTAACCTAAATTAATAAAGACATAATTGTCATGTTTTAAAGTTTGAAAGTTTTTTTTTATAAAGTTCAGAGACAAATTTATTAAGCATTTTTAAATCAAAACGTAAAGACGAGCATCATTTTACTAATTTTAGAAGCTAGAGTCAATACATTTTAGTAAATTTCTGATCCAGATAAACAAGGACGACAAATCTTTTGTAATTTTTTAATAAGAAGCAACAATCTGCTAATCTTAAAAGTTAGAAGCAATATTTTATTAATTTCGAAAACCAAAAGTAATATAACAAAAAGATAGAAGTAATATTTTTTTTTATAAATTTTGGAAATCGAAGACGATATTTAATAACTGTTGAAGACATTTTAAAAACTTTATAAAACCAAAGATAACTCGTTTCTGTTTATATTAAAAACTGGAGACGCTATTTTACTATATATAACATACAGAAAAAGTATTTTACTAATTTTGAAATCTATAAACGTAAGTTTTGTTAATTTTAAAATATAAAAACAATATTTTAGAATACAAAATAAATGTACTATTTTTTAAAATAGTGTTAGAAACATGATTTTACTAATTTAAAAATTCAGAGAATGCAACTTACTAATTTTGAAATCTAAAGAAGTAAATTTTACTGATTTTAAAAACTATAGGCAATATTTCAAAGCTAAAAATAGAACCAGAAGCGAGTCAAAAACGTTATAGCATATGATTTAAAAAAATTATCCTCTAGAAAGCTGCGACTTTGTTTCTTTCTAAATAATTTACATTAATAAAAAACATTCCACATCCTTCTAGAGAATAATTCTTTTTAATCATACATATAATATAAAACAACATTTTTTTTAATGTAAAATTTTCGGTACAATATTGGGAAACCAAACGAAATTTTTCTAAATCTGGATGCAACTCAAAATTTCCGCCCTTGACCCCAGACTTCAGCTACGGCACTGTCTGAAAGTATCATGTCCGCACAACTCCACTGTTTATTATATCAGAACGAAACGCAACAACGGCGTTCAGTAATTACAGCTAAAAGTCTGGACGTGTCTAGAGTTTCTGGAATTCCAGAGCATTTCAGGAAGAGGTGTAGCGTAATTCGTGCATACCGGCAGTATACAAGCGTCTGACGTGGAGAAATGGATACATCCATTCAGCGATATTAAAGGGATGCTATGAGACATCCGGAATTTGCTACAATTGTTTCTTTGCTGTGCCTAAACTTCGATACTCTTTGACGGCTTCAGCCAGTATATTTTCCAAGTACGTGACTGCGTTTTATTAAAATAAGGAGATCCTTTTTAGATTTTTTTTATTCGCTGCATCTCTTATAATATTAACAAGCTTTGTTATTGATAGAAACTGCATTATATGCAAAATGAATAAATTTTAACATAATTCTATAAATGCGTAGGTATACCATTATAAAATATATAGATATACAGAGTTATTCACGAATGAAGACGAATCCATATGCAACCAAAAATACATATTAAGCAACTTTCTTGATAAAATTTTTATTTCAGGAAAAATATTGAATCAAAAATTATTGATATTTGTCAGTTGCTTCATAGCTTGTTAAACTAAATTACTACTTGATAATAGGCCGTTATTTTTAGTTCTTGTGCCAGTGTAATAAAGTAGATATGGAACTAGCAATCTAATTAACATAAAATGATATACAGTAATTATAATCGCAAAAACAATTTTTAAATTAAATTTAATCAGAGCCTCATGCAAAAATGTAAAATTGGTTGCATAAATTTTTCGTCATTATTCGTAAATAACGCTTTTTTTTAATTTTACAAATTTTTATGTATACAGATATACAGACTTGTAAAAAATAATCCAAATAGAGTCTTTAAAATTTTTATGTGTTTGTACTAAAATAAAAAAAATTCTAATTAAAAATCCTTGGCACAAATAAAAATGTAAACAAAATTCGATGCAGTTGAGTGACTGTTATCAATAATTAATTAATAACAATTTTAAACAAAAAAATAGTCCAACAACCAAATGACAATGCTGTTATTCAAAATTTATTTATAGTACAATACTTTCGAATAAATTTGCATTCTGTGGTTAAAATAATAAATAATATAACTAGTAGCAAAAAGCTTAATTTGGTTTGGGATTTAATTCCCACAAACACTTTAAAATCGTTAAATAATGACTAAAGTAGTTAAATATTTTGTAATAGTGGTAAATCAGTTAGTAGCTTTGACGCAAATAGAATACATATCAAAGTTAAACTTGCATTCCTTTTTATTTTAATTAAACCGAAATTGCACAAATGTAACATAAACACAAGAAATTATTTGTACACTAAATTAGTGCATAAACTCTGCAATAGGAGGGTAAATGTAGTGCTAGTATTACAGCTGCTTGAGTTTAAACCGGTGTAGAGAAACAATTACAAGAGGTAATCCTGTCCAAAATGAAAATAGTTTCAGAAACAAATTTTAGTTTTTTGAAATTATGAATGTAGGTTAAAAGGTCTGCGATATGTGTTATAAATTTTGTCAAACCACTGAGCAAACACAAATGGTAAACAGCCATCGTTTCATCTTTTGGTATCTGACTGAGGCGACAAAGCAGAAATATTTTTTTTTCAGGAATTTATCGAGTTATTTGCTTAACTAACTTTAGTAATATAATAGAACGTCAGTACTTTAGAAATTTACCATCATTCCGCAACAAAGCGACCACAAACAATTCAGCTCGCAATTTATAGAGTAGGATCAGTCGGTCTTTTCATTTCTCGGCCTTCATTGGAGCTGAGTGCTCTAGATCTGAATTATGTAACTAACAACCTTGTTTTGTGGCTATTTAATTTTCTAGATAAATCTATAGACATGTTTCGTGTACTAATTTATAAAAAAAAAAACAATCGAAGTTCTAAGTAGATGTATTACCAGTCATAATTATCATAAAAAAATAATTTATATAATTTTGTTATTTTCAGCATATGCAACACAGATTTCTCATCAAAAACTCTAATAAATTAATAAAGTTAATTAAGCAATCATTCTAACTTCTTTTACTGCAAATATTAACATTCTTGTTTATTTTTTTTTTCTAATTTTTAGATCAATAAACATAAAGTAATACTGCAACAAGTAAACCAGTGCAAAAATTAACTAAATATACATCTGCTATTACAGCAAGGTAAATCATAAAAGAATGACAGTAGGAGGAGAATTTAATTTTGAAGTATGAACCTAACCTGACTTTTCAATGTTGCCAACCCAATACGTATTAGTTGATCACGTTGTATTTTGTACAAAGAGTAAGAATTAAGAATTAATCTAGAAATAAGTTCTAGAAGCTGACGATACTTAATTCTCGAGGTTGCAAGAAGCGAGAGCAAGGATTCATCTCTGACACGTAGGTATAAAATAGCTGACCTTGGCTCTATATAAGTGTAAACTGATAAACCGATTGTTTAGGTTTCGCGAGTCACCATAAAGCCAATCATTTAGTTAGTTCAATTAAAATATGATTTAGCAAAAACAGTGAATTTTGTGTGTCGGAAAAGACCTGATAAGAATGTGAGCTGATGCTCGAGTAGAACTTTCCAACTCTTCAAAAGAAGTTTAACTAACAACAAACATAAAACTTTTGCGATTTGGCCGGGACCTATAACGCTATTTTAAACCAGTTGTGTTTTTCTGGAAATTCCCGGTGAAAATAATCGAAGTTTAATTCAAGATGAAGGACGGGTTATAGATTTAACCCCCTTTTCTGCTATCTTCTATAACCTCTGAACTTATGCAACTTCAAACAAATTTTTATGTGTTTTCTTTGTTGGAGAAAGGAAATTGCTGCAGACCCTCAGTAAATCGGAAGAGCTTTAGCCGTTTCTTATTTGATCAATGTGGGGAGTGAATGTGTGATAAACGTCGAGGTTTGTTAAAAATATTGGCTGCTCGAGACAAAATGAGAAAAGGTTACGAACCCTATTTTCTTGTTTATTTTCAGCACAAAAAATTACTTTTTTTTAAATTGGAAATTTATGGAGGTTAAAGTCTTCTCGTTAAAATTAATTTAAATCGTTAAGAGGAAAAAATTCGGCTAAGGGTCCATTTAAAACTTGAGAAACTCTAATTTCTTATATCACTTTATTTAATCGCGAAAAATTTACATTAAGAAAATAAATAGCAACTAAGAGATTTTTTGTCGTGTCCATTACGAGCTTGTGACTCAAGAAAATGGTAATTTTTGCTTTAAAATAAAATAAACTGTGTTAATTACAACCGCATTGTAGACTGCAGCTTTATGTAACCCCACCTGACTTAAATATAGCTACAACACTTGTTATGCATTCAACAATTACAAAAATAGAACATTTATTAATAACAAAAATATCTTTTACAAATTAAAATATGCAATACACTAATCAAATACAGTCGTTAATTTTATATGAAATGCTTTTGATGTCAGTTTTAGCTTGTCAACGCGATCGTTTAAATTATAAATAATTAAAAGTTAAATTAATAAATCTTGTTATTTTTGATTAAAATATCCATCACATAAAATGTGATTCTAGATATTTTATTTTATGCAGGACGAACCTTGTACATATAAAATTTGAAAAAACAGACAGTAACAAATAAAAAGCAGTGATAAAATGTAATTCAGCTACCAATTTTGGTAAAATTAGGTGGTGTCTTAGGGCGGTTCAATACCCATGATTTGGCTAAGAATTAAGCGAAAGATTTTTTTTTAAGTGTTAGAAAAATAATAAAAAGTTTTTGTTTAAAACATCAAGCTGACAAATAAATTTTTTGTTAAAAACAAGGCTTCAGTAAAACATACCCAGCTCTTTTATTTCTTCACCAAGTAAATTCTGTTTTTGGTATTATAAATTAGACAATTTTTCTTATGTTTTACCATCCTGTTTTTTGTTATTGTCTTTTAATTTTTAGTAAAAAAAGTATTAAAGTTGCAATAAAATCTAAACCAAATTTAAAGTTTTCGTATAAGAAATTAAAAGTTGATAACACAAAGTCGGTTGTTGTAGCAACAATATATTTTTAGTAAATAAATAACAGATCTGTCTGTAATTGTAAAGCTCTGTTTTCAACAAAAACTTGTATTTAACATGTTATTATTTTAGACATTTTTTTTATTATTTTTCTAACATTCTACATATAAACACTACTAAATCAAACTTCTTTATTATGTTAAAAAATATTTGAATAATTTTTTGGCTAAATCATGGATACCGTAAAAAATAGTGAACATCATACAGGGTGTGTCAAAAATCGCGTATTCCCTTTAGTAAGCTTACTCCCACCATTAAAACAATCAAAACCTTAAAGAAAAAAAATTCTAACTTCAAAATTTGAAAGGTTATGAGTATCTGAATTTGCTAAAAAAATTAAATTGTCTTGATATACTTAAAAAAAATTAAAAAAACAAAAAAAAAACAATGAAACATTTGAAATAAATTACAAATTCATAAATCTCAAGATAATACAAAAAAAAAAACAAAAAAGTATTGAATTTTTTTAATAAATTTTTGCGTTCCTTGAGGGTCTCCCATGTATCCCTCCAAAGAAAATTTGCGACTTTTGACACACCCTGTATAACAACCAAAAAAATCTAAGACCACATTATTCTGCGAGAATTATCACTCGCTTACTCGGTTAAGCAATGTGCAGCCTTAGTCTTCATAAATGCAAATATAGCGTTAAAAAATCAGTTTTTGCAGAGTTCTTATTATACACCAGGATGTGGCAACAAAAAACTACGTGATCGTGTATCAAGTTGAGTTGCAACCAAAGTTATTGGTGTAACAAGTTGATTTTAATGTAACCAAAAAAATATTTTAATTTTTGGAGATTTTATATATGTCTGACCAAATTTATTATGTTCTACAAATCAAAAACTATTAAATACACAAAAGTCATGCTGAAACTCGGTGACGTAGTTATTTTGTCGTTTTCTCTCGATCTATCAGCGACGTGTGATATTTTCGAGCGGTATAAAACAGCAATTAGATTATTTTATTTATTGAGTGTTATAATCTACTCAAATATAGCTGCAAAATACTAATTAAATATAGATTTATCAAGTAAACAAACAAGAAATTGAATAGAATAAAATCATCATTTTCAAACTAAAAATAAACTATAATATGTACTAATAAAACTCAGTCGTTAATTCTATATGAAAAACTGCCTTTGATGTCAGATTTAGCTTGTCAATGCCATGATTTAATTTATAAATAATTAAAAGTTGATTTAACAAATCTTGTTATTTTTGATTAAAAATATCCGTCACATAAAATAATAGTTATTTTTTTTTTAATTAAAATGTTTGTTGCAATCACTAATTAAAATAGTTGCCTTCAAAAATTATTTTTAACTTTGCATTGTAATAATAAATATTTATTATTTTTTGTTTTTAATTTGCTTAGTTTTGCCGGTTCTAAAAACCAAAAAATTTCCGAAATGTCTTTATATTTTTAACCAGTTTGAGTAATGTAAGTGTTTATATTTGTTGATCTAAGTGTCAAAATGTCTTGTAGTACTATTGGTACTAAAATTTAAAATTTTCAAAATTTACAAAAAAAAATTAGACAATGAGGTAGCAGAATTATCCTAATTACTGTTGCTGTGTTCCTAAAATTTAAAAAAATGGATATCGGTTGTTGTAAAGCCTCTGTTTGTTTACTCTTTTAGTCGAGAAAATTTAAGTCCTTTCTCCAAGTATGTTATGAGTTATCACTCTTTTCGTATCACTTTCACAAACAGTTCTCAAATTATTATAAAAAATTTATTGTAGTTATAAATGCAAATAGTTATAAATAAAATAAAAATTGAATAGTTATAAAAACGCTTTGTTTTTTACTTTGAAACATTAGGTCAAAAGTTTTCGTGTGAAAAAGTGTATTTCTGGATAGGGTTTTCGAACAAAATTAATTAAATAGAATGTTGAGGCGATGGTAATTTAGAGAAACAATGTGATGAGAAATTAGCAGGCAAATTAGAGAAAATCGCGTTTCCGGTAAGATAATTCAGGCAGATAGCTGCTCCGGCAGTTGTTTTGAGTGGAATTATGCATTGAAATTGCGTAGGAATGAACATTATAACTCACGTTGTGCTTCCAGAGTACTTTATATGCCTCAGGGTTAGCATTCACTTTGCATTCAAAGTAAACATCATCTCCTTCTTCGATGTCGTCCGGATTCAGGTTTGAGCCCAAAGACAGGTGCAGGATCGGCACATCTGAAACACAAAAGATTTTCAATCCGCTTTTCTTAGATTATCCGACGGTCTTTTTCCAATCGGCTCGTGGCTAGATTTTATATTGGTGTTTACGGATATTTGATTTTGTCAATCGACCTCAAAAAAAAGTCACAGAATTATAAAAAATTCTTACAAAATACGTTAAGTTTCACGGTGGCTTCCTCCATCCCGTTCTGGACCAGGTTATTCGAAGCCTTACACGTGAGAACCTTGCCGTTATCCTGACGAGTTAAGATAATTGACAAGTTCGAGAGAGTCACGTTGCCGTCCGGCGAGTCCTGCAAAGGTCCAACTTTAAAAAAATCAAGATTGTAACTTAAACCCTACCTCTTGAGAATAATTATATTTAGGTGGAAGCAGCTCCTTGTTATCCATATACCACGTAATTTTAGCCGGTGGCCTTGATCCGAATGTTTGGCACGCTATTTCGTAAAGTCGGTCAGCTGAGAAAGGGTTGTTGCTGCTCATTATCTCAACGTGTAAGGGCCGAACTGCAAAACAAAATTGTAATCTATAATCAGAGTTTTTGAAAATATCGCTTATTTTAATCGCTGTCGAGTTCCGCATTAACTGGCTGTCCGGCCAATGTCTCTACTTACTTATATAACCGTATCTTCTTCCAAAATGTGTCCAAATTTCTTACTTGTAGAATGATATCGTTCCTTAGATTTAGATTTATTAGAAGAGATTAAAAGAAACTTATAAAAGCTTTCTTTGAAATCACGTTGCGTGCGGTAAAATCAATAAATCTCAAAATGCAAGTTTAGAAGAAAAGCTCGGAATAATTAAGTGTAATTTAAGCCGGTCCTATATCCTCATTACAAACCGCCGCAATTTAATGACTCCACATTAGATAAAGACTTTAGTGGCGAACATTCTTTGCATGTATCCTTTAGGGAATCGAGTTGACAGGAAAGCAAAAGAATAGTCCCACAGGATGTATGCCAGAAATATGCCTTACTGCGCCGTTCTGACCTTTTATCATGAATCACGATTAAGGCAACGTCTTCTTCCCCGAAAGAAATAAATTATGATATCCCTTCTATTATTTAGAAACTTTTCACAACACTCAAATTTTTAATTAATGTATCTCCTGTAGCTTAATTGGTTTAGGCAACACACCGGAAGGAAAATATCACGTGGGGTGTCAAATAGGTGAGATATTAAATTAAAACTCAATAACCGCAAAATAGAAAAGTTTTAACAGAGAAGGATTATTTTTACACTGAAAACTCTGATTCAACCAACTTGAAACAAAAAAGAAAAAATGTGCACGCTAAGGTGCAGCCTGTTATGCACTTGAAACTAATGGGGGTCAAACACGAAACTTAGATTCTAACAATTTCAACTCTCTTATTTTGCGAGCTTTCTGACACCGTTAATAATTAATTTTTGCACAGTTCTCTATTTCTGTTGCTTCTAATTTAATTAAATGTTGGAAAAGAAAAATACGATTCTAATCACTTTGTGAAATTATATTACACCTGGCATACAGGAAATGCCAATTGTAACTGTACATTGATGCTCTGTGCTGGCTTGTTTATTGTAGGATAGATTAAAAAAAATATTTTCAGTCATTTTTTGTGAAGTGAATCCGTTTATCGCCTTTATAATTCGGTTGTCGGTATTTTCCGTCTCGCAAATTCGATTTTTTAAAGTCGATTTAGCATCTCTGTGTTAGGCTTGAGTCAAAATGATGGGTAAGCACCGTCTTTAAACGGAATTAGGCTGAGTCAATTTCGATAATATAAATTTACGTCTCTTTTAAGAGGTTTTTATCAACAGGATAGGCAGTTAAAGAAGTGTAAGAGAGCCGAATGTGACTGGCACATTGAACGGGTTCATTACCAGTCGGATCAGAAGAGATCTTATTCCAATCACACCGACACAAACAACGCCAATAATTGCTTGGGAAAGCGGAAATCCTTACAACTAAATCAACTTAGCCGGTGTTAGATTATTAAAACAGTATTAATCACTCGTGCTTCATTAATTTCTTACGGAGAAGAAAGGGAATCTAATCACATCATATCGACCGGTTCGAATCCCTCTTCGTTCTTTGCATTTTAAACGATTGTTAACACAAACACGACTTAATTTATTTTTATCAGAAAAGTTCCGGATTTTATACCTGGAACAGGGCGCAAAGCGCATATATTTACTACAAAAAATCTTCAAATAAACATTATTATCGCACTGTTAATAATAAGATTAATAAGTATCATTAATAAGATGCTACGTACCAAATTTTTCCACGGATTGAGCGGTGTCTAAAAGTGTTTAAAAATTTTTACCCAAAATGTAAAAAGAATATTTTTTAAAATATGCAAAAGACATTAAATTTATTCAAGTTTATACAGTTAGTACAAATTTCACTAAAAAACAATGAAAAATATAATTTTAACAGCCTGTTCCAGGCGATACTCCAGTTTTTACAATTTTTTATTTAACCATTAAACAGTTTAGTATAATCTTCTTTTTTTCCTTAAAAATCCATCGCTTCTAAACCAAATTGTCTTATAAATATATAGGCACTACAAGCACTTTTTTCCTTTTTTTCTTATTTAGAGCGCTCTTTTTCCACTGTTTCATTTCTAACTTTTCAAAATCGTCCTTTACTTCCTTTTTCCACTCTGTCAATAGTCTGCCTCTTCGTCTGTTAGGTACTAGTCCTGTTTCTAATATTCTTTTTGGTAATTCGTTGTCTTTCATTCTTGTTAAGTAGCGGCCGATCAATTTTATTCTTTTAACTAATGTGTAATTTAACTACTTCTACTATAGCTGTGTCTTTGTATAGTATTCTTAATTCTTCGTTTGTTTTTCTGATCCAAGTTTCTTCTACTTTCTTCTTTTCATAAATCTTCTTTAGAAACTTTGTTTGAGCATATACTTTTCTTGTTTTCTTAGTATCTGTCCCTGGCAAGCGTATGTTACCACCAATCGTATTATCATCTTGTACATGTAAAGATTTGTAGTTAGTGCTACGGCTTTTAAACTTAGTATTGCAAACCTAGTAATGCATAGACGCTTTTGTTTCCAGCAGCTTTTTCGCTTTTATCTCTTCTGCATTGGTTAGTTTATTTTTTATTACACTTTCTAGGTAGACAAATCTATTGAGTTTTTGAATTTGTATTTCTCCCTTTCGTTTACTTTTTCTTAAATATCTGTCTTCTTTAAATAGTTCATCTTTCCCTATTATAATATTTAATTTTGTCTTCATTAATTTTCAATCCTATATCTTCTTTTTGCAATAAAAATATTTGGTCTACTACGGATCTTCCTTTTCTAAAACTACAACGGTAATCTTCTACTTCTTTTTTCATATGCCCTTTCAATTTATTATTCAGTACTGTTGCCATTATCTTATATTCACTAGTCAGTAACGCTATTCTTGTATAATTTTCACATTTTGTCTTGTTTTCTTTTTTATAAATTAAATATAACATTGCTGCTCTCCATGCTTGCAACATTTGTTTTTTTATTAATATATTTTTACTTAAATTGCGTTATCGTTTCTCTTCTTTCTTCTACTCTATTATTTCTTCTTGTATGTTGTCTTCTCCTGAGCTTTCGTTGTTTTTTTGTTTTTCTCTAATAGTTTTAACTTCATTATATGTAGGAAGTTCTTCTTCTCATTCTTCTTGTCCGTTTCTGTTGTTTTCCATTTCTTCAACTGTTCTTCTTTTTGTCAACGATTTGTTTAAAACTTCTTCAAATATTCAGTTCAATATTCTGTTACTTCTTGATCCTTTGCCACTAATTGGCCATGTTTATCTCGACAAAATATAGTTTTAGGGGCTGATTTCAAGTATAAGATAATACCGGTAGTATCTTCGTTTCCATGGAAAAATAAACAAATTCGAAGTTGTGATTCGCTGTTGTCATGGAAAAGTATTAAAATTTGCGATACTACCGGTATTATCTCAACTTGAAATCAGCCCATTAGGTTAAAATTCCTGTTAAATTTTTTTGCATTTTTGATAGAAACCTATTATCTCCTTATTTTTGTAATTCTCTTCTATATTTTTTATTTTTCAGCGTTATGCTTTTGTTTCTTTTTTCTGTAATTTCTTTTGTATTGTGCTCTCCGTGTTTTAAATTACTTCTGGCTGTTTTGCGTATCATCTTCTAGCATCCTTTTCCTTGCTGAGTCTTTCTTCTGTTTTCAAAGTCTACAATCCTTGTCATATCATTTTTATGTTTTCTTTTTATTTTTCTCTTTAATTTACTCTCTGATTGCTTATTTAATTAGTTTTTCTATTGCCTCTCATCTTTCTTTTATTGTTCTAGTATCTCCTTTCTTTGTTGTTGTTGGTTTTTTCTATCGCTGTTATATCTTTTTTTCTCGATTTGTTCGTTAAATTTTATACGATATTGTTTTGTTGCCATATTTTTCAGATTGTTATTTGTATGAGCTGGTATAATTTGCTTTAATTTTTTAGTAAAAATAAAATATTGTTTATCTCAAAAATTACAAACATATGTATAGAAAAAATTTGTTCAACGTTTCCAACGTGTCCAATGTTATAAACATGGTTAAATAGTAATCATAATTATGTTGAAATGCCATTGTTTAAATGTTTAGCGTCCGCCAATTCGAACTGTGTTTTGCATACAAATAACAAACAAAAATTATGACAAAAAAATTATTTTTGAAAATATTTTTAGCAACCCACAATTCCAATTAGTCTAAACCAAATTTATCAAAAATTTTTTGTTTAATTAAGTTATATATAAGAAAATTAGATGATTTAGATCGTAACAAGACTCCTTGTGTTTGTTTGTAAAAAACCTTTTAAGTTCTCCGTCCTGTAGATTGCTTGTAGAAATCACTGAGTCCGTTTTGGAGAGAGATCTCAAGTGCAAGTATCTTTCAGCAGCAGATCAGAGGCGGCTGCGGTCTCATTGATATTCTATGCGTGAAAACAGATACCGCGTTCCTGAAGTTCGTTTTCATGGTTTCTACAAAGAGCGGTTGGAGAACTTTTCCAGACAACTGTATCGTGCAAAAGAATCGCCTTTTTCCGGAGGACCAGGATATCAGAAAATTGAGCATTGATAGAACCGGTCGGCCATCTTGAAAATTTAATTGTGACTCTTCTGCAAATTACATGCGTCTATCCGCTTGAATAAAATAACTCACATGCAAGTTATGGGACAACTTCCCTTCATGAATATTCATAGTACGGCCACTCTACAAAAGCTGTGCCGGGAGAGCTTAAGTAGTAATTTCATTTCGCTAAACTGAATTAACAGGAATTAGTGTAAATCTTCGCTTTTTAAAATTGGACCAAAAACGAATTAAGAAAAATTTAATAAAGAGAGTGTTATTAAGAGGCACTTGCTCAACAATAAACGGTTTTACTATTCTGGGATTTTGAAAAAATAACAGGATAGTTTAGTGAGCGAAAATTAAAAACGCCGATTTAATCTACCTATTTCAACACACAATCATAGTGAATTAGTAGAAAATTCAATTTTCTCAACTGAATATCGATGAAAGCTCCACCTATAATTGCATGCTCACTCAACTGGTTTTTAATTAAAATTAGCTTTGGGTAACGAATAAATCGGCACTAATTCGGTGTTTTTTCCAAAAAATTGTTAATGAACAAACAGGATTAAACATTGATCATTGACTTGCCACCAAAAGCCACTGAAATTTAAAAAAAAGAGTTTTATTTCAATAAAAAATAAAAACATTTTAATTTAAAACTTTATCTCTTATTTAAAATGTTAATCACTCTTTTACATCTCCATTTCATTTGCACTAAGTCTGGCAATTCGTAGTTTATATTCCGCTTTTCAAAACTTGGCCATTTAAGCTTCATCTGCTTCTTTACTCTCTCATTATCCAAGACTATGAAGCATAAAGATAACAAGCATCAGGTTTCTGAATAAATTTTATTATCTCCAAAATATCAAAATCTGTATTAACGAAACATATAATTTTGAAAAATGTCACCTATTTAGAAAATTGTTCGTCTCACTGATTGAGATGAAAAGAGAAATTTCTATTCATGACGCAATGCGTCGTTGTCGATCGCTCACTGGCGAGAAAAATTTCTTAATGTATGAAATATTCTTTAGAAAACGAGTAAATAGATGCAACATTCTATAGCGCAGACATGTAAAAAGATGGAAGAGTTTCAGAGATTTTAATTTTGAAAACATATTTTAGAAGATATTGATTTCCCACTAGTTTAGATAAATTTCTATTAAGTGTTCCTGGGTGTGTCTGGAGAAATTCTTGAGGTTCCTTTTCACCAAACTAATTATACACGTTATCTCTTCCTGTAGACAAAGATAAGTATAATATGAAGATAAGTCATTAAATATAAATAGTTTGAAATTCAGAATTTGAAAAATTTGAATAAAATTTATACATTTTCTCAATTATCTTAAAAGTTTATTAAACTAGAAAACTAGAAATTTTACTAATCGATTCCTCAGGTCATGTACAGAATATAAAATTAAAATTTGTTTCTTTGATTAGATGTCAATTTTAATTTTAAATTTCAAGAATTCACTAAAATTTATACATTTTCCCAATTATCTCGAAAGTTTATCAAGCCAGAAGACTAAAAATTTAAAATTTTACCGATCAATTTTTCAGGTTATGCTAGGTAACAAAAACACATTTAAAATTTGGTTTTTGACGACTGAATTTGAAAGTAGGCTTTTCTAAGTGTCATTTGAGATTCGAAAGTTGACACTTACCGCGAAGCGAGCGAATTGCCAAAATTGCCGCTCTTGAGCGTTTTCGCTTTTTACAAATATTAACAAACATTGATTGTATTTGATTGAATGTTAGAAAATGGTTGTACTGGCAACGGTATAAATAAATATTGATTGTGTTGGCAACGGAATAAACAAAAATTTATTTATAGCAATCCATAGATAGCCAGATTTTTTATTGTTATCAATAAAAAAAATTATGACTAATTCTTAATATGATAACGTTCCAATTATTATTATATGTTTTTTTTATAGAGAAAACGGGTTACAGAAACAATAAAATAAACGATTTGACTTTAATCCGATGTTTCGACTGTTTTTTTTACTGCCTTTTTCAAGGATTTAAGTCATACTTATAAAGTTCCTGTCTTATAGAGACGTCGAATTAAAGTCAAATCGTTTATTTTATTGTTCCTGTAACCCGTTACCTCTAAAAAAAAATTATGACGTTACTGGTAGTTATTTGAATTAAGTGCGTGACCAGTCGTCGAAAAAATAGCGTGCATATTTCGAGCAAAATGCATTTTTGCCGCTCTGACATGATTGCTGCGAGAAGCGTAGCCGAATTTTCATGCACGAGCAGCAAAAATACTTTCTGCTCTTAATATACAATATACTATTTTTTACAAAACTGATAAAAGTAAGCTTTTTAATTGCCATTTTTGATGTTAAAAATGTCATTTTTTGACACGCGTATTAAAAGTAATTTAAAGTTTATTTAAATTTTGTTTTGAAAATTAATAAAACGTTTTAACAAGCACATGAACAACTATTTATTTTAAATAAGTACAAACCATCATTTTAACTAGTTATTAGTATTAACATTTAGAGTAAAATTAGATCAATTCGAAATTGTAATTCCCTGCGGAGCCTGGTATAATACTTAGTATAATACTTAACCTGGTTTTACTGTCAACATGTGTAACACAGCTATTTTCTGTAGAAATACTACTGGCAGTAGGTACTGGTGGTCTTGCTAGTAGTTGCAGCAGTAGAAAGTATTTGGCACGCAATTTCCTTCTTCTGTTCCAGTGCATTTTCAATGTAGCTTTCAGCTACTGTCAAAAATTTCCATCCTCCATGTCTTTTGATGATAGTAAGATTTGCACTAGAATCTGCTAATAATGTCGCCGGCGAACAACGAAAACAGTGTCCGGTGTAGAGTTGATGATTTGGTAGATTTAAGAACTCTGCAATGTCGGCAGACATTTTACCAAACATGTTAATTCCAACGGCATTCTTCACACATTTATTCTTCATATATGTAAGGAAAAGTCGTCTATGGTCAGCGTTGGGTGGTCGGAGTGCCATATACTTTCTACAAAAATTTAAATAGAATTCACCAACAACACTGAAAGTCCGAGGCACTTTCGTTATGGTATTTGGTATGGTCACAACAACCGAAGTGCCCAAATCTTCGATATTGTCGATGGTCATCTGACACAATACCTCCCAGCGACACGCCCCGAAGACACCCACTATTGCTGCGATTTTCATCATCAGATACCTACTTTTCGTCTTGTGTTTCTGTCTTCGTCAAAACTTTTGACTTTTTTGCTTGATATCCTTCACCCTTCCATTTTAACAAAGCAATAAGTTTATAGTGTTTGCTTATATCTTGATCTTGCTCTATTTTTTAGTTCTAATCATGGAATAATTTGCCCACAGCGTTGACGATTGCCATATCTTGGTTTTTTCCTCAAAATATGCCAGTAAAATACTCTCATTACATTTCCCAGTGACCTTTTTAATGTTGCACCATTTCGAAAAGCGTCTATAAGTAGCTTCGTACTGTTCTTTTGATTTCGCCAGCAATAATTCCAATGTTGCTCGCTATAATAATATTATCAAAAAATACTGTCAATATTTTTAGTTTTTTTTATAATTAACAATAGTACGGGATGCTACAAAAATTTTGGTTCATAAATATTGCGATCTGTGTGGTATTATTTTTTGATTTCTTATTTTTATTGAGTTTAAAGTTCTCTCAATTGTTTGGTAAAAAGATAGTGTATGTCAACTCCCAAAATAAAATTTTACTTTCAACACTAATATCATAAATAACTATTCTGTCAGTAAGTGTTGTTTTTAATTTTAAATTTCGAGAATTTTACTAAAATTTGTACATTTTTCCAATTATCAAGAAAGTTTATCAAGCTAGAAGGTAACAAAATTTACCAATCGATTTTTCAGGTTTTGCTAATTTCTTTCTGCTAGTAGGTTTCGTTTTTAATTTAAAGTTTAAAGAATTTCAATATTTATTTGTTATCAGTCAATATTTTTTCCTTAAAAATAATTTCATTTTAGGTCAGATTATAAATGTTTAGTAAACAGAATTAAACGGTATTTAGAGCAATAACATGTAATGTCAGTAATTATGTCAATGGTAGAAAAACATGTAGGCACGTCTACAACATATCATTTCGATATAGATCTAGAATTGCGTTAAATAAACTTCCCTCATGTAATTTTTGTCGTGCGTAATTACCCCATAAAGGAGTCGATAATTTCAACGCATTTAAATTGAATTAGTGGCCGAGGGTGCAAGGTTCTGTTCCATTGAACTTGCAGACATAGTAAATCCGTCCGTAACGGAGCTAATCTGCATAATGGCTTGTGAATATTGCCAGTGCTGCCACCACAGAGAACACGGGACTTCTGTAACCTGACCGATAAATTATACGAAACGTCAAAACGCGGCTTCACACTGCACTGCCTCACGCCCCCAAAGATATTTCAATTATTTCCGCGAAAGGTGTACGGATCGTAAATAAAACATGGCGTGTTTGCATCCAATTAAAACGCTAATTATTTCCGAATAAAAGATTAAGCGTAATTGCCGACAACATGTATCATACAAAGACGAAACTTGTCAGCGTGTTTCTTTAATTAAAATTTATAACCGATTCGGGATCAAATATTTCAGAAAATCTCCGGTTTCGTGCATCTATTAAAATGCCATATGCAGCAACCGCCGCCCTGCAGGAGCTGGTCGGTCTGATAGGGACGCTCGCAGGATATGGATATTAAGGTTGCAGGAATGTATATACTATTTCCGTTATATATACGATTCTGTGCGGTCTTATCAGCGCTCCTGCTACACTGTATGAAAATGCATTCAAATTGTACATTAGCATATTCAAATGTACTATCTGGAAAAGGCCAAGAAAAAATACGACCAAAGAGAATTAACTAGACCCAAACAAAACCACTAACAGATGCTTAAAATCACCAAATTAACTTTTTTTTTTGCTGATTCAATGAAATATTTGTGTTGCACCTTTTTGTTAATGTTGATGACAGCTCTATACAAACAGCAGTCACAGCCTGATTTTGCACAATAAGCACCGGATGTTTGTAAAAGGACACATTTGTGACTAGTTTTATTCAAGAAAGAACACTAAAGGGTTATACAAACTGTCCTAAATAGAACAAAAGACAACCTTTAAATAAAATAACGCTTTATTTAAAACTAGACCGCAAAGCTAGTCAAAATTATTTTTCTTTCAGCCAGATGTGCTCAAAGTCTACTAACGTCCGTTGATTACTTTCAATTTTTGCTCGTTTTCTATTACAATTTAAAGACATCAAAAGAAAGAAATTGAGACATATTTATTAGAAAACAAACAACTTATTTTGAAAATGTCAGTCAGTTAATAATTTAATAGAAACACAGGTCGCAAATGGTCAAGGTTTCGTTAAATATCGATCGTGTTATCAATATTGAATTAGAAAAACACTACCTTCTAAAACTTTATTAATAAAAGATTTGGAAGTAAGAGAAAACTGGGGCAAAATCGTGTCGTTAGAGGGCGCGTTGTCCGGCCACTGCACAATCTGCAAGCATTAATATTTATTGCCCACTTTAATCTCTGTCACGTACGTTATCCAAATGCGGCTTACGACTTGTCTTTGATAATTTTCATTTTGAAAAATTAATTCTCGTGTTGTTTTGTAGAAGTAAATGAACAGAATAAATTAGACCGATTATTACGCCGCCTCACAGCTTCCAATTAAACGTAGAAGCAGCAGGTGAAACAAATAACGCAATCAGGGAATATTTATCCTAGTTCTAATGATTTCATTGCGTTATTAAAAAATATTTGTGGAGTCATCAATTTCGTGTTATTGTTCTTGTAAGAATACGGTCCAATCCATCACTGCTGTCGATGGGTACTTACAATATATTTCGATGGACGTTGTGGCCGACACCGGTTGACTGATGTTGTTGTTGGAAGCTTGGCATGTAAAAGCGGCGTGTTGATCGGCCCTTCGCAAGCCTTTGATGACGAGTTGGTTCGAACGGACATTCTGAAATCCACTGCGGGTCTCTGTTGACTCGATGAGTTTCTCTCCACGCCACCATTTTATTGTCGGCTCTGGTTTGCCTGCAAATTAGACACGTTATTAGAAGATCTTTCGAATTTATTCGAATTAGACCGAACAACTTATAACTTGGTTTCTCTCAATGCCTCCAGGGGCTTCAGGTCGACCGACTCAAAAATTTATTTGTTGGTAAACTTGCTCAACTTCCGAACCGTTGCATAAGATCACCAGCCGCAAGCGGTTACTTGTCTTACTTATTATTAAAAGTATTCTCATGTTCAAACTTTTAATAGCTAACAAACTTGATGCACTTTTACTCTACTTTAACTATCGCCAGAAATCAACATTTTTATGCTTTCTGCTAATTTTATACCTCAACAGAACAGTAATGAAACATCTTGTTAGATGTTGACGCTAATGCGAACATAACATTTTACTGTTTTATTATCCAGAAAGATTCCAACACTGCTAATGCGGTAGATTAACTAATTCAATTATTTTTCATCATAAACCTGTTGCCCTGCATAGAGAATTATATCAAAAAAATGTTTTTGGAGGCATTATACAAAATAAAATTTTAGTGTCAAGCGTCAAATTAAAATATTTAAAAAAATAACATTATTTTGTGAAATAATAATGGTTTTATGTTAATTATAACAGTACATTATCACACATAAATATAGAGTTAATTCTGGTAAACAATAATTTTTGTAATGGATTGTGACGTTAATAATCTTTATGGCACTGCAATGTGTTTTCTACTTCCGCTGCTAGAAATGTAGCTAAATATACAAGCGTTAATATGTTTTTGAGTTATTTTTTTGCATTGATTTTCGTTATTTTCTTTTGGTTGTTTTATCGTTTCAGTGTTTGCAAGCATTGATAAATTCTGTGCAAAGTAGAAACGATTGAAGTTTGTGATGTCAGCGCCACTTGGCGAGTTAAAACAAGGAAATAAATTACTTTTAAACTTAGTCTAACGGGTCTCATATGTAAGAGAGAATGGAAAACAAATAAAAAACGAAAAGAAGAAAAGTGCGAACCGTTCAGTTCACTTTGGAATGCAAAACGGACACAAGAAAAGACTGCTGGAGAAAAATACACGAGAAACTACCAGCTTTAAGCACTTTAAAATGTATTTTCTGTCTGAATGTCGAGAAAAGTATTCATACAATCAATTTTAAATTTGACGATTTTTTTTTTTAAATTAAAATAAATTGAAAGCTTTCCGGAAATCTCGCCGGCATTGGTTTTCTTAAAGTGCTTTTATAATAATAAGATTTAACTTTGCTAAGTGGCATCCTCTGAAATCCTCAGTAATTACAAGAATTCTGGAGAAAAATAAACATTTTCCTGAAAAAGCCAATAACAATGAGTTTTATTACAATACTCCAAACTCGTGTCTATTGTCTCTTTATTTCAAATAAGATTCAATTAACAATAGCAATTCTTGATATTTATTAAAGCCGCTTATTAGTATTTTAATAACGCAACGTTCACTATTATAAAATTCCTTCTTTAAACAATAATTTCATATTTAAGATGTGTTTTCATTATCACGAAACAATGCTGCTCCTAGTATTGCAACAAATAAAACACGAAAATGTGACAAAATTGCAAGAAGCGTCTTGCCGGTGCATCTAATTTAGTTAATATGTGAGCTGAAAGTTGCCAAGAAGCTTATTGTTTACTCGAGAACGTACTCAGAATTTTCTTTTAGTTTCGTTTCAACTCTATTGGATAAAATTCTATTCATCGAACTCTTTCCAAAGTGGCTATTGATCCACACTGACCAAGAATAGAATAATAATTCGCTGCTTTTTTAGTTTCTAGTAAAATAACACGTAAATTTTGATTAAAACACTGTATTTATTATTGTTAGTGCTTATTATAAATAACACGAATAATTTTAGTAATAACTAAAAGCTGAAATTTCTTAAAATAACAGTACAATTAATTAGAAGTAGATAATAATTAGTTGTGCTTTCGATTTTTCTAAAGCTTTTTTGGCACATTAGCTCGCTTGAAACAGTTTAGAATTATATGATCTCTCTCTCGAGTTGTTGATTTTGTTGTCAGTAGCAGAACTATAAACTCTACAGAGAGTCTTACAACACGAATTTGCATCTGCCATTAGTGTCATTGTTAGGAAAGACATAGCGAGATTTAATCTCGTAAAATGCAACTACTTATTGCCGTTCCAGAGATAACATTCGAAGCACACCTTCAACAATACAAACTTCTGATAACAGTCGCCCTCTGGATTAAAAGGCAAAACAGCGTCGAGAGGTGTAATGAGCCGTAAACCATATTTCACAGGCCCGACCTTTAGACTCAGCGAACTGACTTTGCTCGAAATCGGACTACTATTACTCTTTGTTTAGACTATACTTGTTTCGATAAATTTAACAAAAAGAGCTGTTTCATAACAAAATGGCTGCAGATTGTGTAAATATTTTACAATAGGCTGCTCACAACGCAAGTTGCCAAATTTACATTGTTATACACAATTGAATATTAATTTATTATTTAAATTTTTAGTTCAAGAGAGATTTAAACATGGACTGCTGGTAGCTTTAATTTTGAACATGTATTTGTTTTATTTCAACATTTTGGTGAGTGTACAATTCAAACATAAACAACGATCAAAAGAGTTCAGGCGCTTAAAAAGGACAAATCGATGATTACGTCCTTTTGTGTCCAGACACTCTGAAATAAAATAATGCGTGAGGTGCAATTAGAAACATAAAAATTAATGAAAATGTTTGTCAAATAGTTAAAAAAGTTTGTTTAAATATACTCGGTAATATTAGAAGTGTTACACCCAAAAAAATCATTTTTGAAAGTAATTTTTAGGCATACCATTAACAATCTGAGAATTAAAGCAACAAGACAATATCGTATAAAATTAATCAAACAAGTCAACAAAGAAAAATATATAACAGCAGTAGAAAAGAAACAACAAGAAGTAGATACTAAAACAATGAAAAAAATGTGAGGCAATAAAAAAACTAATTAAACAAGCAATTAAAAAACAAATTAAAAATAAAATAAAAAAAGAATGGTACGATAAAGATTCTAGACTTCAAGAACAGAGGAAAGACAGCAAGAAAAAGAATGCTAGAAAAAAATACGCAAAACAGCCAGAAAGAATGTGAAAGACAAAGAAAAAATTACAATAATAATATATCCACAATAATTTTTTAAATTTAATTTTAGACCCGGCGCATTCACCATTTTTATAAAAATTTGAAAAAAAAATCTATTTATGTTTTAATTAACCAAATTGTGCTAAAAATTTGAGAACAGTATTTTGCTCTATTGCATGGACATTGTTTTATCTTTCCCCGTTTAGTAATAAATCCACAATATTTTTTTAAATTTAATATTAGACCCGGCGCATCCACCATTTCTATAAAAATTTGAAAAATAGGATAAAACATAAAGTTATGTTTAATAAAGCAAAATTGTGCTGAAATGTTTCAAATATACTTTGCTCTATTGCTTAGACATTGTTTTATCTCTCTATATTTAGGAATAGCACCACAATATTTTTTTAAAGTGTTTTTTAAATTTTGACATGCGAATTTGAGATTCTTTTGATTCAAAGAATTAAATTAATAACAAATAATTTACTTCTACTATATACACAACATTTAATTGCACAACAACAATTAATTTAACAAACAAATAATTTAATAATCAGACAGTAATAACTACGATCGCTGTCACTTTAATAGTTTGCCAAATAGTTTAAAAAAATTTCTATAAATGAAATTAATCAAATAGAAAAGTTTGTTTAAATATAGTCAGTGACATTAAAAGTCCTACACCCAAAAAGAATAATTTTTGAACTTAATTTTTTAGGTTTTAAATTTGAAAATTATGGCAACAAGACACTATCGTATAAAATTAATCAAACAAATCATCAAAAAAATATATATACCAGCAATTAAAAACAACAACAAGTAGATACTAAAACAATGAAAAAAATAGGAGGTAATAGAAAAACTAATTAAACAAGCAATTAATAAACAAATTAAAGAAAAGAAAAAAAGAATAGTTCAATAAAGACTCTAGACTTCAAGAACAGAAGAGAGACACAGCGAGAAAAAAATACGCAAAACAGCACAAAAGAATATAAAATACAAAAAAAAATACAAAAAATAAGCAAAAAAAGAAACAACAGCACAATTTTATAAAATAAAAAATATAGAAATAAAAAATTGCAAAAATAAGAAGATAAGTTTTTTTATCAAAGATGCAAGAGAATTAAACAAACATTTCAACCTAAAACCATATTTTATCAAGATAAACATGACCAATTCGTAGAAAGTAAAAAAGAAGCAACAGAACGATGGGATGAATATTTTAAAAAAATCTTAAACAAATTGTTGATGAAAAAAAAAACAGTTAAAGAAGAGGAAAACAGCAGAAACGGATAAAAAAAAGAGAAGAAAACTTTCCACAATAATATTTGACCACCGGTCATGTTATGTTTTATTGTCTTGTAGACATAAAGTTTTGTTGCATTTGTTTTTTGCATTTGCAGTAGTTTTTAAACTTAGTATAGAGTATAATGCATGGTAACACACATATCTATAGTAACATAGGCTTGCGAGAGATGGACAATAAAAAAACAAAAAAGTCCAAGCTGCAGATATAAGAAAAAAAATTATAGAGAAAAAAAAGTAGAAAAGATTTAGATTAGGAGAAGAAACAAAGAATTAAAAAACATTATACAAAGGCGCAGATGTAATAGGAGTAATTAAATCAAAAAGAATTAGATGAATAGGCCAAGTAGCAAAAATGAAATAAACAGACCACCAAAAAAAAAAAAATTAGAAACAGGACTAGGACCCAACAGATGAAGAAGCAGACCAAAAACAGAGTGAAAAAAAAAGTAAGGGACAATCTCCAAAAGTTAGATATAAAATGAACAGTGGCAAAGAAATGCTTTAAATAAAAAAAAATGGAAAAGGTCGCCCACCAAGTCATGAGCCTACAAGGTTTGTAGTGCCTACATGTATCTAATTTTTAGGCATTTAAAAATAAATAAATTTAAAGCTAGTTATAGTAACTATGGCAACGGTTGATCTTTAACAGTTCTTGCAATAAAACTTTAAGTTCTTTTTTTTTTCTACAGAAAAAAGGCTTATTGGTATTGATATGTACAAGTATTTGCAGTTTTTAAGAAACTAAAAAAAATTAAAATCATTGTCTTATTTTGTTGCTGAGTTGAGGATATTAAAGTGTGTAATAAAATATAAAACGTAATCACATAAAAAAGGTAGAACTTTTAGATTAATTGTAAAATGTAATGAAATAGAGTTTGAAGTTGGCCACAGCCTCATTTGAAATTTCAAGAGCGCTCTGTGTAGCTGAAGTGAAATAAGAGAAATTTCTTAATGAAGGAGGAGGTGCTTGAGGCATCTAGCAATATGTGTTCGTCCTGTTCAGCATCTTGGGCTTCATTAATCGGCGTCGTATTTTAGCATGAGCCGTGCGAGCCAAAAACTGTAAACTAGGTGCCATTTAGGCGGAAACTGCAATTTAAGTAAATAAATAACGCAAAAGTTCCAACTTTGAACATTAAACGGCACACTCGAGCAGACAATATTTAACTTTCGCTACTCGAGTAGACACCGAGGTACCGTTGTCACGTATACGAGCCCACTTAGTTACTTACATCGCACATGTTCTCCCAGGAGGCGCCGGAACGAATGTACGTGGTGCTACGTACAACATAATAACTTCCCGGCTATACAACATAATAACGCAGCCACAAACCGACCAAACCCTTTTCCAATTTCGACCATTAGCTTTCGATGAATAAAGGTTCATTCAGATAGAATTTTATATCATAAAAGATGTTGCCTTCGCTTTGTGATTATTTTTCTTTTGAATTTCAGAATAAATCAAATCATGTTCGAAATAATTACGTATCCAATTAACGAAAAAATATTTTTTTATAAAACCGAGGTTTTGTTACTTATTTAATTGATAAAAAAAGGATCAAAAGTAGCTAAAATTTCATTTAATAAATCGCAATTTGAGTATTACATCTCTCAGCATAATTAATCACCAAATTGGGCTCTATAATCATCAAAATGTCTACCTCATTTAATTTAATATTGAACCCCACGCATCCACCATTTTTATAAAAATATGAAAAAAATTATAAAAGGTGTATTTATGCAAATGTATCAAGAAAAAATTGTGCTGAAAAGTTAAGAATATACTTTGTTCTATTGCTTAGACATTGTTTTATGTCTCTATGTTTAGTAATAAATCTACAATATTTTTTTAATTTAAAAATAGACCCGGCGCATCCACCATTTTAATTTTGTTTTTATGAAAGATGTATTTATGTATTAATTAAGCAAAATTGTGCTGAATTTTTGAGAATATACTTTGCCCTATTGCTTAGACATTGTTTACTATCTCTGCGTTTTGTACATCTCCAATATTTTTTTAAATTTAATCATAGATCTAATAATAAGTCTAGATCGAGCCTCGCGTATATATTGCCAAAGTAAGCCGTGGTGACAACATAGTATAAAAGACAGAGAAATAGTATAATACACACACTAAATGTGTGTGAAAAAGTAAATCACTTGCTGGTAGGCAAAAACGTAGAATTTTTGAAAATACAAGAATAATAAAGCAAGAAAATAAATTTTTATTTTAATTCAGTAAACATATAAGCGCCAGGCCGCAGTATAGAAATAAATCAGTATGGACAGCTGATAAAAACTGTTCAAAAGCTAGCATCCCTTCACGTAAAATGTGTAAGATGGAGCCACAAATTTTTAAATTTTTGGACAACTAATAATACACAATTTAAATCTAAAGAGCTATAACTGTCAATAAAATACTATAAAAATTATTTTAATTGTTGCTTTACCCTTGTCTTTTGTTTATTTATTATATAATTTACAGTTATCGCCCTTTAGATTAAAATTGTGTACAATTGTGTATTATTTGTTGCCTAAAAATCCAAAAATCAGTGGCTCCATCTTACAGATTTTACCTGAAGGAATGCCAGTTTTTGACAAGTTTCTATCAGCTGTACATAATGATTTATTTTTATACTGTAGCCAGGCCTTTATTGTGCATGCATACAACATTCATACTTTATAAATTAATATTTAATTTATCTGAAAACATATTATCTAAAAGTGTTTAAAACGCTTCTTATAAACAAAATTATAAACACCTTTAACACCATTTTTAATGTTTTGCCTACCAACATGTTGTTACCATACTTCTTTGCCTACCCTTCTTCCAGTTTTATTATTAACTCAATGAGTTTAATATCAAACCCGGCGCATCCACCATTTTAATAAAAATTATTTTTTAAAAAATAAAAGATGTATTAATGTATTAATCAAGCAAAATTGTGCTATAATGTTTAGAATATACTTTGCTCTATTGCTTAGACGTTGTCTTATTTTTTTGTATTAAGTAATAAATCTACAATATTTTTTTAAATTTATTATCAAACCCGGCGCATCCACCATTTTTATAAAAATTTTAAAAAATTTATAAAACATGTATTTATGTTTTAATCAAACAAGTTGTGCTGAAATGTTGAAAGTATACTTTGCTCTATTGCCTAAACATTGTTTTATCTCGCTGTGTTTAGTAATAAATCTACAATAATTTTTTGTTTTAATAATAGACCCAACGCATCCACTAGAAATTTAATTTTTTTAATAAAAGATGTATTTATGTTTTAATTAAGCAAAATTATGCTAAGATATTTGAAATACCTTGTTCTTTTGCATAAAAATTGTTTAATTTTTCTACGTTTTGTAATAAGGTTACAATATTTTTTTAGTTTACCATTAAACCCGGCGCATCCACCATTCTCATATAAAAAAATGTAAAATTTATAAAAGATGTATTTATGTATTAATCAAGCAAAATTATGCTTTAATGTTTAGAATATACTTTACTCTATTGCTTAGACTCTGGTTTAATTTCTGCATTAAATAATATATCAATAATAATTTTGTTAATTTAATATTGAACTCGGAGTATCCACCATTTTTAAAAAAATTTGAAAAAAATTGAAAAAGATGTATTTATGTTTTAATCAAGCAAAACTCTGCTGAAAAGTTGATAATATACTTGGCTCTATTGCTTAGACATAGTTTTTTATCTCTATGTTTAGTAATAAATCCACAACAATTTTTTAAACTATTTTTAAAATTAATAGTAATAATTATGCAAATTTGAGATTTTTTTGATTCAAAGAGTTAGAATAATAACAAATAATTTATTTCTACTGTATACACAAATACACACAAGAACTTAACAAATAAATAATTTAATAACAATATCTTTATTTTAATAACTTTAATCGCTGTCGACTTTCACAATAACTGCCTGGTTAATGTCCCCGCTCCTTATATAACCATACTTCCTTCCAAAAGCGCTGACTCGATCTCTATCAGTCCTAATAGGTGTACTTCCGGCGCAATATCTCTCTAGTATTTTCTCGAGCTATTTACTCCAACTTTTTTTACTTATTGTTATTTTTTATAAATTAAAAAATTTTAGTAAAGCAATTAAGTAGATAGTGATTTAAAAAAGTATTTAAATGGTATGTAGAAAAATCACTGCAGAACACGATTATAATTACTCAAAGGCACAGTTTTAAGGATAAGTCTCAAAAAGCTTAGATTTGTATATCACAGGCAATAATTGAGAAATTTCTTATGACATTCAGAAATTATTGTGCTTCTAATCTGATTTGAGTGCCATAAAAGCTTAAATTATTATATGTTTTAATCTAAAATATTGTTGTTTTATTAATTGATAAAAAATCGGAGATAGATAAAATTTTATTATTTAATAAATCGCAATTTGTATATTACAAGCTCTCAGCATAATTAATCGATAAATTGGGCTCTATAATCATCAAAATGTCTATCTCATTTAAATCAAAAGCAAATAACTGGTACATGAAATTCTGGTTCTCGAAAACGGCAATTGCAATTTCCTTGTGAAGCTTTAATGCTGTTTTGTAACAACAATTCAACAGTATAAATTAAATTTTAGAACACAGAACTAGAACATTAATTCAAATTTATTCCAATCTAGACAAAACAATTACAATTAATTCTTAAATAATTTCTCAAGTTGTTATATGTGCATGTTCTATTATAATTTACAAAGAAATGTTGAGTGATTACAAGTTTTCGAATGATTCAGCTAAAACTTGCCACACCTCAACAACTTAATCAGCGAAATTTCCCGCTGAAAAAAATTGATATTAAATTTTTTGATATGGCCGTATAACTTTTAAATGAAAACCAAACGTTCATCTCCAAGCCAGTTAATTGCTTTTTTGTTTTCACAAAGATTCATGTTTGATAAAATCAATAAACAATTACTCAAAAATTAATTTCTGTAGGGTTCCGAGTCTAGAGAATTTACTTTCGGCAAACAATATCTCGCTATTCTTTATGACTTCGATATTAGAGTTTTTATACGAGGTGTCCTCCCTTGGCGGCAATAAAAATCGTCAATTCTCTCTGTAACCAATGAGTCGGCTTTATTTCGTCGGCAAATTGTTTTAATAATACGGTTCGAAAGCGGCTATAACGAATCAGCGCGTTATTACAAAAATCGCTTCAAGTTTCGTCAGCTGAATGCGTCTCTTAATGAGTGAAAACCGGCGGAAAAAATTCCGGTTATTGGAAAACAGGAGCCACTGACCAAACAATAATTGTTAATATCGTAAATCAACAAAGGCCGAGACTTAATAAAGCCGAAGTCATCTCGTTTTATGCTCTCATATACATTAGTGTCTTTAATATCAGCGAGGGTTTGTATCGAAGAAATCGTAGAAAAATCAATAAGAGAGTGTGGAAAACGGAATTGGACTCACCCCCACTAACAATACAAGTTAATTTCATGTCTCCTCCTTCTTCGTAGGGACCTGCCAGAGATGGAACCTCTTTACCTCGTTCGTCGATAATAGTCGGCTTTTGGGGAGGAACTGTAAAAAAATTCAAAATTAGGGCGTCATACAAAATTTACCTAAATTGTTGACAAGTGTGGAATATAACAATATACGTAAATCTATTGTAATCGAGACACGAAATGTATAAAGCATCTTTGTTTTCTCATATTAAATATCCATTCATGGGTTGATTGTATTTTGAATACGGTTGTTGGAGAACTCACCGGGTGGGATAAATAATTATTAATTATAAATACGAGTAAATATATTCTGGTTTGTAGGCGAACAAAACTTGGTGTGTGCATTTATTTTCAAAGGTTTTCCTAATTTACTAAGTTTAAAAAAACAAAATAAATTAACTAAAAACATTAAAATCTAATTAAAAAATATTTTTTCTCTAAAATAAGCCGTAAAATAAACAAAATAGTTTATAAATATTAAACTATAAGAGTCGGTAAAGAACTGTATTTGCTGATTTAGGTATAATTAGAAAAAAGAGTAAGTGAAGTAGACAAAAAAGTTCGTAAAGTTTTGTGTTTTATTGGTTGCATATTTCACATTATTTCAAAATATCCAAAAGAACATATTCGTGCAAAAATATTCAATTTTAGTCCTTTATTACACAAATCATCATTTACATACGGTATGAATCTGGTTAATTAATAATTTTATGCTTTAATGCCAAAATTTTTTAGTTAAAATCAAAACAAATTTTAAAAAATCAAATTTACAAATATATTACTTATTTATTATTGTTGTTTTTAGCTCACTTATTTGACTCTGGTTATTACTTTACTGCCCTTTACGTCCTCATTAATTATATAACACATTTTTTGTGCTTCATTATGACATTTTGCTCTACTTCTTTCCAATGGGCTTCATCTAGCTATTCAAGGAAAACTAGTCATAACAAGTTACCGACATAAGTAAATTAAATGTTGCAATAAGCTGAAATACTAGAAAAGTCTGAAAGATCAAAGAGTACCACACCGCCATTATAGTTGGAATGAACATACACCTACAAGAAGACTGATTTCAAATCAATCTTCAAAAGCTTGCTGACATTTGAAAAAGAACTAGCTATCAGATAGAATGCGTATAAAAATATGCACTTTAGTGATTGGAGTTATGTTCAACGTCCAGAAATATTAAATATGTTAGAGGGTTAACAGAGGATAAACAATAAAAATCAGTTGTAAAATTCAGTCGACGTTTCGCTGTTCTTAACCGCTTCATCAAAACTTTATTATTAATTTGTTTTTATAAGACTAGCACATTTAAAAAATTTAAACAAATTAAAATATTTTAAATTAAAAAATGCATGATTAAAAGTCTAAAAGAACTACAATTGTATTTGTAGTTTGAAGTTAATAATTAATTTTTCTTTCTGACTTTTAATGATGCATTTTTACTTTTTTTTAATTGTTTAAATTTTTAACTGTGCTAATCTTATAATAACAATATAGTAATAAAGTCCTGATGAAGCTGTAAAAAACAGCGAAACGTCGACTAAATTTTACAACTGATTTTTTATTGTCTATCCTCCGTTAACCCTCTTACATATTTGCACTTTAAGTTTTAAATTTTTTTGTACTTATTGCCTTTAAAAAGCTGTTTTTTTTTCAATCACCTTCAACGCTCAAAAAACGGTTTTGACTATTTGAGAAATTTCTGTTTATACTCAAATATTTAAGCATTTTTATTTATTTGTAAAATTTTAGAGCAAAGTAAGATTTGATAGTTTGTTGAGCAATGCTTCTACTAAGAAAATCTGTTTGAAAAATTAAAATCAGATGATATATAAGGCATACTGGAAAATACTGCCACAGTATAGAAATAAATCAGTATGGACAGCTGATAGAAACTGAAAACTTGTCAAAAAACTAGCATTCCTTCAAGTTAAATGTGTAAGATGGAGCCACTAAATTTTAGATCTAGTATAGGCAACTAATAATACACATTTTAAATCTAAAAGTCTATAACTGTAAATATATAATAAATAAGAGAAAAACAAGAGTCAGACATAAATTAAAATAATTTTTATAATATTGTATTTAAAGTTATAGCTTTTTAGATTTAAATTGTGTATTATTAGTTGCCTACAGTAAATCTAAAATAAGTGGCTCCATCTTACACATTTAACTTGAAAGGATGCTAGCTTTTTGACAAATTTTTATCAGCTGTCCATACTTATTCATTTTTATACGCCTTCAAAATATTCAAATTGCAATTGTGCCATCATAAATCACTCCATTTTCGCAAAAAATCGGCTCCACAACATAAAAAAGAACGGACTTATAATTTTTTTAATAAAATCTTAAAGTTTAAAGTTTTTCCAGATTTTCTCCCTTAATAATAATCTGATCGAATCAATCTAAAATCAGTTTATTTTATGCTTTAATTCTCTGTAATTCATATCATTAGAGCCTTAAGATTGCTCTTTAAATTTTGTTTATATAAGCAAAAAAATATTTTTTTGTTTTAGATCTTGATAACAACACTTAAATATTTGCTAGTAGACAACTTAACAAAATATAACTACAGACTATCCTCAATGTAAAAGCTCAGCTGTGTCACAAAAAAACCAGGTCTAGGTTTTGTTGATGTCAGCAAAACATAGTCAAATAAAAGCATTAAACCTCATAATTATTAAACTCTCAAACCCACTGGTGACAGTTCTCTGTTATTCATAGGTGGTGTCTTTGTTAATAAAATTTATAATTTATTTTGTTACTTATATATTGTCATATTATATTTATGTAAACATATATTAATTTGAGAATAATTTGCTTAAATTTTAGTTGTAAAAATATTAAATATTTCTGTACAGACAAATAATTAAAATTTAATCTAGATAAAAAATTTTTGGAAACTTATATGGGCACTCTAGATTTTAATATTTAATTTAAAAATTTTCTATAAAAAATTCAAGAGGTAAAAATTAAAAGATTATAGTCTCGCCCCAAATTCTACATCTGAACAGGAATTAATAGAAGCACATAAACATTATCCTCTTATCGTAAATTTATAAATGTATCAAGAGCGGTTGCATTTGCAGGCATTAAAATCAAAAGATAATGTTTATAAATAAAATTGTTGTTATAATTGTAATGTAAAAAATAGATACCAGCAAGCTTCAGTTGTGCTAGAGGTAAGTTAAAAAAAATAAAATAAAATAAATGGGCACTATCAGTTTTATTTTTTAAAGCAAATCTTATCAAATTGTTAGCGCTTGCCGAGACAGTAAAAATAATAAATATTATAAACTGTAGAAGCTTCCAAAACGAGAGAAAAAAATGAGATAAAAAGACTTCATGTCTGTGCTAAAACGCCCCACATTTTAAGATGAAAACCCACAAGGAACATAAGCTTGTAAAATACTTGAAAAATATTCTATAAGAACAAACAAACATAATTTTTAAAACTCTCCAAACCTTCCAATTTTAGAAAAAAGCGATAATAAAACCGATACAAGACGATAATTCTATTCTACATTTTTAAAAAGAGCAAAATGATAGATAAGGTAAATCGAAATATATTTAGCACTAAATAATTTTATTAATTAATTAATAAATTATTATCAGTAATTTTAAAATTCACAACTAGAAATACCGATAACGAGTATTATAATTTGTGTTTTGAATATGAGTGTTAAACTTTTTTTCTACATTCTCATGAGTCTTTAAAACCCTTGATGCAAGTTTTGAAAGATTGACAGTCCTTTTTTAAAGTTTGGCAAAAACAATACAGTTTCCTCTTCCATCATCGAAGCCTAGATCTTGTACGTCAATCCTAACAAAAACTCTTGCCATTCACCGACTCCGAACTGCTCTACTTCGCTCCGTCAGACAATTCAGGACACATTTCAACAAGAACGAACAGATTCGACAGCATAACACGTACAGTGAGATGCTTAAGGGCTGTTTGGAGGTCTCGCCATGTTGCCAATTGTCACTAAGATGCAAATTGGTAAAATCTGAGTTAATTTTTACGATCGCGCGCGTTCTCAATTAATTCCGCCACACCTTAATGCCGGCATTATTCGTGTCACAACAAGGATATAAATCTATCACAGAGGTGGTTTTTAGTCAAATAAACGTCGGCGTGATGGCTCCTGAATCACGCTCGACAGCTTCCATATTTTCGCCGGTATAAACTTGGTAAAGTTCCATTTTAGCTATAAAAGAAGTTTGTTATTTGAATACGAACGAGAAATAATGAAAGTTTAGTAATGGAAGCTGTGATCTGTATGAGAAGCTGGTTTGGCGCGTATTTTCCACCTGACGCCAACCCTATATTGATTTTGAGAACTGCTTCACCGTACTTGGCGGATTTTACCCCTTTTTGAAAGACTTGAATTTTGATTTTTTGGAAAATTTACAAAACAATTAAAATTCTTTCGCCTTTTCTCATTATTGCATTACTCTGTTTAAATTAAGTTTCACAATAGCGGCCGCAACCCCAGTTTAATAAAAAACGCCAATAATTTTACGACGAGTTGCTGATTTGATTATGGTGGCAAACTGAAAACCAATCTCCTGTATTATTTCATCGAATCTGAATGAAAAATGACGAGATTTCAATTGCAGGAGTGTATTTATGATTTGTAAGGTTTCGACAAAAGAGGCACTTGGTGGCCTTGTTGACCGCAAAAGATGATAAATGGTGGAATACTTGAACCTAAAAAAGCTTCAATAGTTTATCAACAAGTTAGGTTTTGAACCGAAATTAAACTGTAATTTGATTTTTCTAAAATGAATTTTTGAACGAGGTAATAAATGTGTTCTCATCATGTCAAGCTGCAAGGAAACTTTGCTTATGAAATATGAATGAGAATTTAAAGTGTTGGACATTTGGCTGGTTTTTGGTAAAACAGTATAAGAACTTTTCATAAATTTCTAATAGAAAAAAGGGGAGAAATTGTGATTGGGACTTAAATAATTTATTCAAACACTCTAGGTACAATCGATAATTTACGCTTCTCCCTGAAATCATAACTAAGTAAATTTACATCATAAAGTTTTATTACAAAGTCATCAATCAATGTCAGTTAATATTTGATACAGAGATAGATTTAGTTATTGGCTCAGTAGAGTAATTTTAATTTCGTATAACTACACCAGGTGAATTCTCCAGGATGCATATGTAAATTTTTCCAATATACCCTAATATAATCGTCTAAAAATAAATACAGAGCGACGTAAACCCGGCCAATTTTATTTGTATTTACCCTATACGAATAAGAAAGCCGCTTTCGCAAAATTACCCCTCACTCAAGTATAATTTTATTAGACCGGAAAATTTCAAAGTTTCGGGTAATCGCGTGTATATTCGAATGAAGCATCGCATGCGAGAGACTCAATTAAAAAGTTTAAATGTTCGCAATCGCAACAGCCGTACTTAATAATTCTTAGGGTTCCTTTTACAGGCACGTATTCATCGCTTTACTAGAATTGTGCTTGCAACTACCGAACTTTACTGATACTGTTGCAAAGTATTTAATTTTCCAACGAAATTATTTCCCAGCATTATGCAACGTTTCGCAAAGTATTGCTTGAATTTGAGGAACTCCACATCTCTCAAACTCGTTAACAAGTTGTTGTATGTTTAAAGGGAAGGGATTATTGTCCTTTAGAGTGAACGCGATGAGATGGAGGGATGCATTAAACGGACATGGAGATGTACTGCATTTCCACGACACACAAATGCAAATCTAACAGCTCCAGAGAACTCACTAACTCAAACAAAAATAAAAACTGATTTTATTATGTTTATAAAGCTATTAAACGTTCAAATACACAATAGTACTAAACTAGTAAGTTTTAAATAATTGAATAATTTTTCTCTTAGAGACAGTTCTAATGTAAAGAGATACCAATAGAAATAGTAACTTGTGATATAGCAGCGCGAAAACAGGGCAGAACTGTATAATTTAGGCGAGTCTTAACTGGGAATCGAATTCTGATTCACCAATTTTCCTATGACCAATGTTGTTAAAATTACTTTGAAATATGTAATTAATTACAGTTAAAATTACAAAATATAAGAATGTAATTAATTAAAATTACACGCTTTTATGTAATTAATTACATTAATCAATTACATTTTCAATTTTTTTTATATAAAACATACTTTTCAAACCCTTGCCAGAATAAAATTTTTATGTTGATATCTGGTTCGCAATTAAACAAATAATAATTTAATAACTTAATAATGTCAAAAATTTTTGTTAAGTTGTCTGCCCCAATCACTCTTTTTTTTTTGTTATAAAATTATAAATTATAATTGTAATAGTAGTGACGTTTTTAAAAATTATTGTTCTTGATCGTCGTTTAAACAGTCTCACTTGTTAATGTTTATTTAATTAATACTTATTTCGTATATTTATATATACGCAGTGTAATCGTTAAGATCTAGTGCCTATGCCGTTAAGGCCGGTATTTAGCGCAAAAACATAGTGTTGATTTTTTAACTTTATAAATGCATAAATTAAAATGTATCTAAAACAAAATCCTTTTAGACGAGGTGTGGAGGTATTTAATAAATATGATATAAAAAAAGCTCCAAGTAAATATGCCACAATAAAATATTATTAATCAATTTGATTACTTTTCTATAATATTTTAAATACCTTAGCAAAACTTTCACTTAGAATGTTTAAGTATTTTTATCTTTTTAACAAAATTGAAGATTCTCTTTTGCAATTCGCAGGTAGATATAATATTAACTTCTAACAAAATAAATAATTTCTTTGCCTTTTTCCATTATAATGCGGTGTTTTCAAATTAGAGTATTTTCCTAGGATAGTGAGTTTAGATCATTTGCATTCTGGTGACTAGTTTAATCCTACTTTCTATTTGCCGCTTTCTTATGGAATGGGTTGTATCCAAGGACGTTGTATGACCAGGACGGAGGGACGCCTATACTGCCAATGCTAAAATGTTGAAGGCATTCGCTCACTCTAAGGTAACCTTTTACGACACTATTATTCTCTCTCTCCCATACAAGGCAGAGGCGTAGTATGGCGTGGACGTAAGGTATATCTAACGTACAATTTGGAAAACGTTTCTGTTAGTTGCTTTAACTGTTAAATTTAAGCAGCTGAGCTCAAAATAAAGTGTCTTTGAATATAAATAAATATAAAATTAACATTTTAGATTGGAAGCTTTTCGTGACGTGCACTAATATATAAATCTAACAAGACGCTACTGGTTAGACATGCGTAGAATGGTCTACTCTAGTAACCTTTTATTGCTTAACGTGCATTGGCGCCGTTTTCACTGTTTTGAATTGACCCTCCGCTCCGTCCTGATCATTCAACGTCCTTGGTTGTATCCCCTTAAAGAAACTTATGAAAAATGTAATTGTGCAAATGTAATTGTAAAAAGTAATTGTAATTGAAAATGAGTATTTGAATAACATATGAATTATAATTGAAGACCAAGTAATTAATTACTGCATCAATTACAATAAAAGTAATTTAATTATTTATTCAATTACTTGTAATTAATTACTTAACAACACTGCCTATAACATAGCGCAGTCAGTAGTTGGCACAGAAACTAACTACTGTATTGTGATAACCATAATAGTTTTTAATTATATTTGTATTTTATTTGCAGCTAGTATTTAAACCCAAAAATATTATTGTTTATTATTGCATTTTGCTAAGCTCTCTTACTTACAAAAATGCAGCTAACATTTTGTTTCAAAAACTGTAAGCTTCAGAATTTCTTAGTTCGATGTATTTTAAAAATAAATCTATGTTATTTATAATTTTAATTATCGCTCTGCTTCTAAAATTATACAATTTAAATAATGGCTAGTAATTTTTTTGTAGCACAAACTTTAAATTGAAAAGATCTGATGTAACGCCCTCTTGTTTCCTTTTGTTTTTTTCAACTTTATAAGCGTCTGCAACTGAATTTTGTTTTCCGATAATAAAAATTTCACTTATTAAATTTTGATTTTCTCTTGTTTTTCTATCATGCCGAGAGCGCTAGATAACACCAATTTTATTTATAAACATGTCTTTTGACCTTTATATAGAAAACACACAAAAATGCAATTACAAGGGCCATCTACAAATTTAAAAATTAAAATTTTTTAATTAGAGTTTTTTGCTGTAAATCTTGGAGCTGTTAAATCTTGACTCCCAGAAAATTTTTACAGTTAAATAAATTTTTTAATAAAATATTTGTGTTTAGACTAGCCAGATAAATATCTGCTGTATTTTGTAAATTAATCTTCTTAAATTTTAATTATTGAAACTTATACACAACTAGCAGCTTCTCCCATAATTACAATTTAAACAAACCGCTCCACCGTTGTAGTTTTTGTCCACCAAATTGATGTGATCATTGTATCTTAAAAACTTGTAACGTTTTTGTAACTGTAATTTTCAATTTTGCATTAAATTTCGTAATATTTGATTGGTTTAATATTAATAATTGTGCAGGTATTTAACAGTTTTTCACTGCCTTTAATTCCACCTATCTATTGAGCTGTTTTTTTTTAAATTTCATCCGACTTATAGCTTTTCGTAAAACTGAGAAAATCCTGAAACTGTTTTTCCTATATCAAAATTGTTGCAAAGCTTGCCCTTAACACTTATAAATGCAAACCGAATCTAGAGCTTATAGTCCCAAAAAGTATCTGCTAAGCCGGCATTACATTGTTGCTGAAGCTTGAAGCGCAGGCACTCAAATTAATTTTAAAATAACGCTGCCACTAATAATTTCGTCTGTTTTATGTTTTTTCCCACCACATTCGATAAAAAGGCACTCCCCCGTCTTTACACAAAGAGCAATTTATGTAAGCCGCTATCTTGCAGTATTCATAAGGTTAGAAAATTTCCACGTCTCTCGAAAATTGCAAAATAACTAAGCATTCAAGCTCCCGACTTACCTATAACTGCCAGCTTTACTCTCAAATTCTTCGTAGGGGATCGTAAATAATCGATGCGACATCGATACTCTCCCTCGTCTTTTTCATTGATGTTGTCGATATTTAAGGTGGCAGGATCTGTCATTGTCCTGAAAAAAGCTCGCTGCCCCAAATTACTATCCTGCCAATGCTTCGGCGTGGTTTTGTACTGCCCTCTTGTGTCGTAACTGAAACACAGATAAAATTGCTGCTAAATCAAATTTGCTTTATAAATTTCATTGCGGACATAAATAAGCTAAGGCGCTTTTCGAGTTTATTAGGCCACCAAACTTGTCTTTTTAGATATTTCCAAACTACCAAAAAGGTTATGAAAAATTTACTAAACGAGGATTATTCAAAGAGCAACATACAAAGTTTAGGGTTATAGAAGTTCACTCCCTTTCTTATCTTTTACTTGCGTAACTTAATACCACCTAGAAAACACTTTTCTTGTGGTTTTATACTTTGAATCTTAAATCAATAGCCATTTTCCGGTTTACTAACCTATTATGCGTATCCCTTCCGAAGACCGGAAGTGGTTTGTTTGTTTTAAGTGTATATATGCAAAGTATACACTGCTGAAATTTAATCTAGAACTATCTTTGAAGTAACTGTCAAACAGTGAAAATATTTGGCAAGAAAATCAAGTAATTGTCCAAGCAGTCTTGGAATGGCCATTAAACACAACAGCCGCTTCTAAATTAATTTATCTGCTACAGAAACGATTAAGCGGAACGAATTTATGCAGAGTCCGGAAAGACCTTACAGAAATTATGTCCATAAAACATAATGAAATTAATAATCTCGAATGCAGCAACTTACTGAACTGAGAAATCACTTAATTTGAAACATATTTCGCTCGGTGAATGGTCGAGGGTTTTTGCTGAGACCCTCGGTCCTTTTGTGCAGTTTCAATTACACTTCAACCAAGCTAACTACCTGAAAAGGTAGATCTATTCGTAATGTAAATTGCAAACGTTAAAAGTCGCTCCACTGAAAGGGTTTTATAGTTACGGTCGATTTTTTCCCTCGAATCTCTAAACACAATCAAAATTAAAAGCCCACGTAATCTGACAAGTTCTGAGTTAAGCCAAGTTTTCCAAAGAAAAACTTACAGAAATATCAATATTGGTTATGAAACTTGGAAAGCTCCACACTTGCTCCGTAAAGGAAATTAACCTGCGATTCTTAGATGCCGCTAATACTCTAATCTTATTAACAGAGAGGGGAACCACTCGAGAAATTTAAATCCTTTACATATTCACTTGTGGGTGTTGTTCTTAAAGTTAGTTCAGTCGAAAAATAAAACCGAAATCAATCAATATAAATAAAATGAGTTGAAGAAAATGTGATTTTTTGTGTATTTCATGTAATAAAATAGAGCACGCGATGTTTGATTTCCATGACAAATTCCATCAATGTTCCATAATCCAATCAAATTTCTTTGATGTATTCCTCGATATCTAAAAATATTTTATTTTTTTAATTTTTGTAGCTTAGTTTTGAAGTCGATTTCGGTAATGTGGCTATAATCTAACATATAAAAGTAAACGTCTGTGAGTCTGGAAGAAGGCAATAATCTGCACGCGGCATCCGCCATTATAAGCGGTTATAAGGCCGAATCGGAAGAGCCGTTTCGCATTGCCAACTTGCCAAATAAACAAACTGCCATTAGTCAGCTCGAGAGGGAATCCGTCGGCAAGAAGCGGTGATAACGGCCGAATTATGCCGTGGCAGAAACACCAGCAAGAACAAGTCCAAACAAACGTACAGACTGCATCCCTGCTGCTGGTAATCACCATTATGCAAATACCGCACGATTTGCATATTTTAGGAACATTTTAAGGAAGTTAATTCTAAGGAGACGATAATGGCAACGCCCGAAATGCCAAGATTGAACGGACCCTGGCGATGACAGCTCGACAAGAATGATACTCTAATTTGTAATCAACAAATCTGCATGTTATGGCCAACCATCAAAATTTACCAACATTATATTAGTATTTTACACAGGTATACAGGGTGTTTCGAAAATAAACGGCAATATTTGAGACACAAATTGGTAAAAATCCAAGAATTGTGATTCCAAAAATTTTCCTTTTGAAGAACGACCATAGTTTAAAAGTGATTAATAGAAAATCGTTTATAAATAAATCGTAATTTAATGAATCAAGTTGTGAATTTTAAAAAAAATGCTTGTATTTAAAGATTATAATTCAATTAAATTTAATAGTCAGACATGCATTTAGTATACGGGGAAGAAAAGAGTAACAGTTTGAAAGTCAGAAAACATTACCAAAAGTTATATATTTCTCAAACGAAGAATTCCGCATAAAAACGTTTTTGAAAAGAATTACAAAATTAAAGAAATCAGAAAATATCACCTCCCATAATTTAGACAGAGGTGATGATTTTGTTAAGCAAAGTGAACAAACTATGGAACTAATTAAAAAAAATCTAAACAGGAGCTTAAGACAACTGGGCCAAATGGTAAGATCTTTTACCTCTACTGTTTAGAAAACGTTACAAAATGAAAAATTACATCCCTTTTATTATATTCGTGTTTTGACGTTGCAGCCTCAAGATAAAAAGCAAAGAACAAATTTTGTAAGTGGCTTTTAGAAATAGATGCGAAAAACCCTGGGTTTAGAGAAAGCATTGGTTTTACTGGCGAAAGTAATTTTGTAAGAAATAAAGTTGTTAATATAACATGCATTATTGAGCTGTAAATAATCCCCATGTAACAAAAAATATTTTTAATCAGCAGTTGTTTTCTCTAAACGTATGAGCAAGTATTTTAGTAATCTTCTGGTAGGTCCGTTTGTCCTGCCAAACAAATTAAACGACAATAATTATCTGGAGTTTTTAAAAAATGAGATTACTGATGATTTTTGAATGAAATGCTATTACAAACAAAAAATAACGTATTGTACATGCAAGACGAGGCACCTCCATTTTATTTGTTATAATAGTTTTGTTATTCTAGCTTTTGAGCTTAGTATAGAGAGCAAAGCATAGATGTTTTCGTTTCCAGCTGCTGTTCTTGCTTTTATCTCTTCTGTATTTGTTGTTTTTTCTTTCTATTACACTTCCTAGGTAAACAAATCTCTTAATTTCTTTAAATTTGTATCTGTCTCTTTTATTTACTTTTATTTCTAGATCTCTGTCTTCTTTAAATACTTCATCTTTCCATATTATAAATTTAGTTTTTTCTTTATTTATCGTCAGTCCCATTTTTTACTCGTTTATAATCAGCTTTTTTGTTACTCTTGATAGTTCTACTTTAGTTCTTGATATAAGCGTTACGTCGTCAAATACAAGACATTGATGTTGTTGATGAAAAAGTAGACCTTGTCTATGATTATTGCTTTGTTTTATAATTTTTTCTAAGACAATTTTAAGTCGAGGAATCGGGTCTTTTGGTCTTAAGCCATCAAACACTTCAAACATTCTTGACAGTTTTCCAGTCAACCGAATCCTATTTGTAGTTTTCTCTAATGTCATTTTTACTAATCTCAATATTTTATCAAGTGTTTCAAAGAGTTTTAACGCTTAGTATAATTGCTTTCTGTTTATGCTGTCGTAGACCGTCTTAAAGTCGATAAAAAAACAAGTATATTCCTATTTGTTATGTCTCTCTTTTATCTGTTGTAATAAAAAATTTAGTCTACTTCAAATCTTTCTATTTTAAAACCACACTAGTGTTCTCCTACTACTTTTTCCATAAGCTCTTGCAATTTTATTATTTAGAACTGTTGCTACTATTTCATATACAGTGTCAGTTCCTCTATATTTTTCACATTTTGTCTTGTCTCCTATTTTATGAATTGGACGTAATATTGCTGTTTTTTACGCTTGCGGCATTTGTTCTTTTATCCAGAGATATTTAATTAAATCATATATTATTTTTGTCATCATTTCTCCTTCGTACTTTATCATTTCGTCTTGTATGTTGTCTTCTCCTAGGCTCTTGTTGTTCTTCTGTTTCTCTATAATATTTTTAACTTCATCATATGTGGAAAGTTTTTCTTTTTTTTCTTGCCCGTTTCTGTTGCTTTCCTCCACTTCAACTGTTCCACTTTTGGTCGACGGTTTGTTTAAGATTTCAGAAAATATTCAGCATATTTTTCTGTTACTTCTTCTTTACTTCTCACTAATTAGCCATGTTTATCTCGACAAAATATAGTTTTAGGTTAAAATCCTTGTTTAATTTTCTTGCAACCTTGATAGAAGTTTCCTATCTCCTTATTTTTGTAATTCATTTATATATTTTCTAGTTTTATAGCGTTGTGTTTCCGTTTCTTTTTTCTGCATATTTTTTTGTATTCTGCTCTATGTTTTTTATATTCTTTCTGGTTGTTCTGCGTATTTTTTTTAGCATCTTTTATCTTGATGTGTTTTTCTTTTGTTCTTAAAGTCTTCAATCTTTATCGTACTATTCTTTAGTTTTTTTTTATTCTTCTCTTTAATTTGTTCCTTGATTGCTTGTTTAATTAGTTGCTTCCCATTTTTCTTCTATTGTTCTACTGTTTATTTGTTGTTGTTGTTTTGTTATCACTATTATATATTTTTCTTTGTTAATTTGTTCGTTGAATTTTATACGATATTGTCTTTTTGTCGTATTTTTCAAATTGTTATTTGTATGGGCTAGTATAATTTACTCTAATTTCATCCCATTTAAACCAAATACGATAAAAAAAAACTTTTTAAGTTAACATTTTTTGGGTTCTTACCAAGTTGCTACCTTAGAGATTGCCGTTTCTTTACAAAACACCTTTTAGTTGATGCATTTGTGAGAATATCTGACTAAAATTTTGAGTAATTTTAATAATTTAAAAACAAAAACAAAAATTTGTGTTTGAACAATTTTGTAGGTAAAAAAAACTTAGTAAGATTAAGTACAAGCAGTTCTAACCTTTCAATTTAATTTAATACTTTAGTCTGTTAAAAGGTTATTTTTCTATGTTTGTTTAGTCTAAAAAAGAAGATTATAGTGTCATTAACTGTGAGAGAAATATGAGCAAAGTTGTTCTATCATGTATACGTATTTTCCATTCCTGTTAAACTTCGTCCATGTGTTACTACTGTTCTTGTCTAAATTGTGCTATTAATGTAGTCGAATATCCCATTATTCCGGTCGTGTCCGTGCCCCAGATTCCTTCCGAAGAAAATAGGAAAGTTTAATATTCACCCTCCGATAAATTCTTCGTCAAGTATCATAGTCCGAACCCCGTTTTGTGTCAACATAATTTTGTTATTATTTATATCTCTCCGAAATTACAACTGCGTGTTCCGAAAGATAACATGCATACCGAAATTTCCGCTGACTTGATTAAATATAAATCCATGGCCATAATGGGGCTGTAAGAGGTTACCCTTTAGCACTTGAACATTGTCAAAAGCAGATTTGTTTGATTTTCTTGTGAAAGTAAAATAGCATTTGTCATAATCGATTGTGATGAGAAACACAGAAGCGGGCACTTGCTGAAATACCGACTGAATTTACAATACGTCTATTCAGACCGGTCTGTCTTTGTTGATAGATAGGAATGTTGAGGAAGCGAAGCAATCAGGACCCTCTCAGGAATGTCATCCATTTCATTAGACAAAGCTCGACTGATTTAAATAACTCTTATTCAATAAACACAATTAGTAAGAAATATTTTCAGGAAATATAGTTTGTTGCAGTAAACAAACTGAAAGCACAAATCTCTGATTTTAATTCGATTTATTATTTCATTGGTAGCGACTGTAATTTCCCGTAATGCTCGGAAAACTAAATGAAAAGAATGAATAGACTTTCAAGATTCTTCTCCAAGTGGCCAACTTCTGTTTCTAATTGTAGGGATTTCCGTGGGTTGCTGTTCGAAATTACTTAGTAATTAATTTTTGTTTCAAAGCTTGTTGCCCAACTTTCTGCTTATGAGATTTGAATCAATAGCTAACAGAATGTCATTTACCAAATTCTATAGAAACCTCATAGAACAGTAAAATTCCACAAAAAAATGTCTTTTCTTTTAGTTATAACATCACAAGTACTTTAATTCGTTCCAGAAATTTTTTTGAGTGCATTTCAGAAACGTTTTTATTAATAAATTTATTTTATATTTTACTTAAAATCTAATTTTGCTGGTTTTAGGTAAACAGAAAACATAAGTAGCTATTCTTTAACTCAACTATCCATAAAATTGCACATTGTTCAAACGTGATTATAGCCGATTCTCCGGCCGTAAAAAGGGCATGATTTATAGACTCGCAGTCTTTTTTCATCATTAACCACAAGTCGATTTCGCTGAATAATATGGAAATTAAGTCGAACATTTCCCCACGCGATATCTTTCTCAAACCGGATGCTTTCTCCTTGCACTTTACTGCACCATTAATTTTGATTTCGACGTCGATGATTCCAAACTGCAGCCTCAATAACTTTCATAGTCTATCAAATATACAACCAGAAAGACCTTAACATACGCTTGACGGCCTGATTTTATTAATATGAGCTTAGATGTATTCGTTTTTAACGACGATTTAGTTTAGAGAACGTGAACGTAATCTATGCATAAAATTTTTAAATGTTTAAACGAAACCCGCTATCAGTGACATTTTTTTGTATTAGATAATATCGTAATTACCCACAACATTAAATTGTCATTTGTTAGAGAAAACAACGTCCCCAGGTTAATAAATATTCTCCTGTGGTTTTAACGCCAGATGACTATCTACAAAATGCTTTATTAATCAAACAGGGCTTAAAATCCAAATTTCTACAAACACAGTTATAAAATTATTTAAATTAATTTAATGCTAACTAAAAGATACAAAAACCAAAAACATCTAACTGCGAATAACAACCTTCTATTAACAATTCAAACCTAAATTAACTCAATAAATAAGTACTGTATAGTTAACTATGTTTAAAATCGTTAGAAAAAAATAAAAGTTAAAGATAAAGACAGTTAAAGTTCAACAATTTCAAAGCAAAAATTACTTAATATAATCAATAGTATATCAAGTATGTAGAACGGTAAGGAATGCTTACCGTTCGAAGACAATTGTTTGGAGGAGGAGCGAAGCGAGGACTCCAATTATTGTCTGAGAACGGTAATCCTTAACGTTCGACATGCTTGTAACGCTTTTTGCGCAATTAGAGTTTCTAGAATAATAATAATAATAATAATAATTTATATCAATACATTTGTGATAATCGGGAAGATTGAAACTGAAAACTTTGGGTGGCTGTTCCATGGTTGCTATGGTTTTGTTCCAAACAAGTAAAATTGTCTTTTTGATACAATCATTCCTACATAGTTCTGTTTTGTGGTTCCGTTTTCGAAGCAAATATGAGCGATATGATGATTTACCGGATGATTTAGAAGACGCTTGGCAAAAAGGATGTTCGGCAATAATTCCAGAAAAATCTAAAGCCCGATATGAACAGATATACAAGTTGTTTAAGGAATGGCGTGAACCAAAGAAGATTTCTGTAAATGAAAAGAGCTTGTTAGCGTATTTTGTGGTGAGAAGTGGACACTTTGAGGCCCCAGGCAGTTTATGGGCGGAGTATTCTAGACTGAAGAGTACAATTTTTCTCCATGATGCTATCGATATTTCTAAGTTTGCTACATTAATTGCTTATCTTAAGAGAAAAAATATTGGATATCGGCCTAAAAAGGCTAAAATTTTTACCAAAGAAGTCATGGAAAAATTCTTGAATGAAGCACCAGACGAACAATTTTTAATTCAAAAGGTATGTTGTAGATGATGAGGTGGTACATCTGAGTTCTTAGGAAACAATATATTTGCAGGTAGCAATGATATTGGGAGTATCGGGCGCTTGTAGACGAGAGGAATTGTACAATATTAAAATGAGTGACATAGAAGAACATGAAGAAATGTTTATGGTAAATATTCCAAATACAAAAACGAATATTCAGCGATCGTTCACAGTTATTAATAAAGAAAATGAAGCAGTTCATTATTTGGAAATACTTCGAAAATACATAAGAATTCGACCAAGCAACCCAACGACAGATCATTTATTTATGAACTATCGAAATGGCAAATGCACTAGGCATGTCACAAGAAAAGGCACAATTGGAGGCTGGCCGTCAAAAATTGCAATGTATTTAAAGTTGCAAGCCCCTGAAGGTTTTACTGGACACTCGTTTCGACGCACATCGGTTACACTTTTGGCGAATAACGGAGTTGATGTGTTTGGACTAAAAAGACCCTAAAAGGTGGGTGGCGTTCATCAACGGTGGCCGAAAGTTACGTGGAAGATTCCCTCCAAAACAAAATTGAATTTGCTCATAAAATTTTACACAGCGATGTTGGTGGACTATTACAACAACCTGGGACTTCTACGTCGGAAAGTTTGTCAATTAACACTAGAAATTCAAATGCGAGTGGTATTACTACTATTAATTATAATAATTGTATATTTAATTTTAATAAATAAATCGCAAAATTGTTTTTTTTTTTAGATTTAATTGCTTACCGTTCACTGAACGGTAAGTGAATTACTTACCGTTTTGTTACACGTAGCAACCAGTAACAGCAACCTACCGTCGTGAAAACAGGCACGTGAAAACTGATAAAAACAACCAATTGCGCAAAAAGTTTATTATGTTGACATCTAAATCACAGTGTTGGTAAATATGCTCTCATATTTCACTATAATTATTTTAATAAAAGATAACTTTAGATATAGTTAACTGCAAAGTATAATATTTAATTAATAACTCTTCCAAGCTCCAGTTGACTGCATTCAAAATGTTTACTAAGTAAAAACGTTGATAGTTAATTCATTATTATGTAAACTGTTAACCAAAAAATTTTCTATTAATTGTAAGTTTATTTAGTTAATCTAAGTTAATCTAGTTATAAAACATTTACAGCTAAGTCAAAGATTCAGTGTAGAAGCATTGAGCCTAGATAGAAATTTTAAAATATCTAGTAGATCTTTAGATTTGTAGATGTTGATATTTTTACCAGTTAGTAAACTACCTGCATTTGTGTGTAAATTTGATGAAATTGTTTTGAATGCCCGTTTGTCATCGAGAGAAAGCTCTAAACGGCCACAGAACCAAGCTGGGGCATCATGAGCGCCAGTGACCACCCGATTGATTTAATGCGTTGTATGTAAAACGTAGTGATGCGCACAAAACAGTCCTACAAAGTGGGGTTTTCGTCCTGATAATTACCGGTTAGGGATTGCGTGACACGTCCCCCACTGGAGACCTTTGTTTTCCAGTAGGTTTTTTGTATCCGCCTAATATTTCGATTAATTTCGATTAATTAGTTTCAGCAGGTTGTCCAACTTGGGGAAACCGCAACCGAACAAAGCAATAAAGAGCGATCAGTAAACAAACCAGATTAAATTCTTTAATAGAAAGGTTTAATAATAAGAGAGACTAAGTCATATTTAACTTGAAACTAGACCGAACAAACTTTTCATTGTTTCTTGTAATTTGGGGTTTAATTGCGTGATTTTCCGAGGAGAGAAAATATTACTAGGGAGGGTTATAAAGACGAATTAGTTGCGAAATCCGATGTCGTCGTTTGGAATTTTCAAATTAAATTTTTAATTTTCCGAAAGCACTTTCATCTACAGCTTAAACCCTTTTAAGACTCACACGAGATTGCTTTTTGTTAGTTCATGACACGGCTCGGATTTTACTTTTAATAACACCGAAACAAGATCTGACTTTCACCTTACTGTAGTTTTTGATGCTTCTTGACAAGTGAAAAGCTTCTTTTCAATGAAAGCCAAATCGCTAAATGAAATATTTTAGAAAATCATTTTTTTAATAATATCCTCAGTAACATTAGAAGTATTACGCTTCAAAAAATATTTTTTAAGCGCTTCAGACAACTAGCTTTCCAAGACCGTTTTGCTACTACGCGACTACTAAGTGACCAATGGTATAAAGAGGAAGATCGACTTGGTAATATGCAAACGTTATATCGCCGCATCCACAAAAGTAATTATGTTTTTAGCAGAATATGGTCCACTTTATTACAAAATAAATTTTGTACAGTAAAAAGCAGAACATATCTAAGTGACAGCACTCATGATCAAAATTTAATGTTTTTTTCAATTTGGTGTTCTATGAAACAAGTTTCTTAGGTGTAGGTGCGATAATTAGATTTCTAGGTGGGTGAGAAATAACGAGTTGGTATTGTTGAAACACTTTAGATAAACATATTATCGTTAATAAAATTATTTCAATCAATATCGTCATCTATGCCATAACACCATTAAATTCCTTCGTACTGTATACTGTAATTGAGTTAGAGAGGAGTTAACATGACTTTCAGTGTAATGACACCGCAAGGGACTTCTCTTAGGATTACACGTCTTTTCGCATCATTCTGTAATCCCAGACGACAACTCTGATACCACCGCAATCTATTACCGGCCTAATGAATTATTTACACCCTCGCACTCTCTTTAATTTAATTATTTCTAAAAAAGTTTGTAAATCCGAAATTTCAATCGACCCAGCTCTTATCACAGTATGTAATAATACGAGCCGAGATTGGTGCAATCGAATCGAGTGAATTGAATGCCTCGAAAGAGGTAAAGAGATGGCGACCCGATAACTCGCTAGATGCTTCTACGAAAACACTATAACCATTCTCCTTAGGCCTAAAAGCGACTCGTTGATTTTAAATAGAGATCGATCCGTGTCCTATAAAATTCTTCGAAGCTCACTCAACCATTCTATACCCTAATTAATTTTACTGGAACCGTAGATTTTTACAAAATCACCCAAAGCCTATTTTTGTTACGCTAGGATAAATTGTAATAGGGTTTAGTAGTAGTGCTTTTTTTAATTTGGTCGAGTGGATTCGAGAGAGATCTCGAGCTTTGCTGTTGACGATTTTACCGACGTGATTTTAGATGAGGTTTATGCTGAATTCAATAACAAAACAAAAGTGGTCACGTATCGGGTGGTTTACTCAAGTTGGAATATTATTTTAAAGGATTTTAGAGAGGCTTACTCATGTTTCAATTACATTTTTAATACGTTCAACAAGTTTGGGCTTAATTAAAGTTTATTATACTTAAAAAAACACTTAACTAATAATTAATCTATCCAGCAAGTTAAAAAAATTGAATCAAATTTGGTTAGAGTTTTGTAAAGTCAGCAAACTACAGAAATAACTAAGTATTTAAAATTATAGTGTATTTATAAAAGCCTAAAATGTTGTTGTATAGAAATAGACAATTCTGTCTTAATTAGGATTTTAGTAAATTGCTCCACGATTGCATTTTTTTGTCTGTTTTAACTGATTTATCTATTTTAATAGCTATAGAAAAGTAGTGCAGCGTTATTTTTTAAATTTCCTGAATTATATCCACAAATCAAAGAACACAAAACTTATATAAAAACCCAGCATCAAAAACAAATCAATAAAAAACCGGTTATTGTATCGTTGTTCTTTACATAAAGTGACTTTCAACAACAAAGTTTTCTCTTCAAAAAATCAGAATCAGAAATTTCATGTAGAGCCACAAGATATTTTTTTGAATCTTCCAAAATTCCAATTTATTGCTAAAACCGAATTCGAAGTCATTTAAACGCTATTTTTATCGAAACTACTATTGGCAATCACTTGACGAAAGAAAATTTCAGAGTCCTTATTAGATGGCAGCATTCCAAAATTATTTTTGCTTTTACCATTGCTTTAGCTAACAAAGCACTGTCTAAAGTGCCAAATCAGTGTAAAAATGATTATTCTTAGGGCTGGTTGTTGTTAATTATTATTATACAGGTATATTATTATTTATAAACTGATTACTTATTTATTTGGTTATTATTTAGGTATTCGCTGTTTATGTGTTTACTATGTATTATTATTCCTAATTTAATTATAAACAAATTGACTAAAAAGCTAAACCTGCCTGCTGTTTTAAACACTATAAAATCGAAGTCTAGTCGTTTTATTAGAACGCGAGCTTGACAGCTTTTGACAGCTTCATGAACAACTAAAATCTGAGTCATATAACTCTTAAGTTTTTAATTTTCTTTTTTTTTAAATATTAAAATAAAAATTTATAAAACATATTATAAAACGTTTTATACTTAATTTTAATGTCTTGTCATTAAATAACTCTCAAATTTGGGTCTTACTATTAACACAACGGAAGATTATTCCCTCCAATTAAAAACAATCTAGTCAAAACTTGTAACTTTAAATATTTGATTGATAGTAAATAGATAGCATCAAAACTCGTCGTAACTTTTTGTTACTCAGACAATAGATGTCGCACTCTTTATAGAATTTTGCAAATAACGCTGAGTGTAAAACAGATTGTAAAAAAATTTGAAATAACAAGAACTAAAAGCTTTAATCTGAACTAAAAATCTTATAAAATATTTATCAATTTTAGATTATCTAAAAAAATAAAGTCTAGTTGTTCAACTTTCAGAAAAAGCTGAGTAAAAATAAAATTCAAATATTTTGTTATCTGAATTGCAAAATGTCATTCAATAAAGACACAAACAATAGGAGATTGATTAATTATCCCACCAAGCCACAATGAATGTCACAGATGATACCTGTGTGTGGTCCAATTAAACAAAACAAAGACTCCTATTATACTTTAACACACGTTTTCACATGAACAATTTATCACTTCATAAAAATTGGATGTGATAATTGTAACCAGATGTATCTTCTATAGATATCTTTTTTTTCTAAATTAGGGGAAATTAATTAGTTATAAACTATCTTATTTGTTGACTGTCAATTCAAGAAAAGTAATTTTTATCAACTATTTACTTTTGCTGTGTCTATTAAAATCTGTATCATTTTAAAATAGGTACGTAATTATTCATTCTCAACTCATTACAAAATATTTTATTAATTTTTTATTATTTTATATATTTTGATTTTTAATAAACCCTAATTCAGTACAAAATATTTTACTAATTTTTTTATTATTTTATGTCTTTTGATTTTTAATATTTTAAACTATTTTATATAAACTGCTTTAGAACAAAAATATTTCCAGTTGCTTCCTTTATCCATAAAACAAAATTTACTATTTTTACATTTTGGTGAATGCGCCGGGAAATATCTAAATGTTAATCTGGTTTTAAATAAAATTTATTTAATTTAAGTAGTTTTTATAAAAGTTCTCTCATAAAATGTTTATACGTCATAGTAGATTTATTATTACTTTAAATCACGTTAATTTATAAAAATGTTTTTAAAATGTAATTTTGGTAGAGTTGTAAAATTTTAAAACGCAAATATTCAAAATGGTATTTAAATTTGCCCATTTGGTGGTAATCATCGTGGCAACTGTCGCCCGAATTGACATGCGAACGGAACTTGGTAGGGCACCTGTATTACCGACAGTGCCGTAACCGCAGGCGAGATCTAATAAGCCGTGTGTACACGGACAACTACAGAGCACCGAAGCGAAGCTTAGACAATGAATACGACAGCATGCATAATTCATGCTCCTAAATAAATATACACCGGGATGGATATCATCATCTAGGTAGTTCTGGGAGATTATTGCCCTTGAGCAATTTGCGCCTCGTCGCCACCGCTTCATTGTTACACCGAATTATCATAGTTTTACCAGAAAAAAGGACTCGTTAACCTGAAAAATTAGAGCTTGGCCAGATTGGACGGAGCGTTAATAATGTAATGTGTCGGGTCATTCCGGAACTAATTGAAACACCGGAAAACACGTACTTGGATGCAGCATACTTCCGGAGTTTTATCTTACGAACTTGTTTCATAATATATCGATACGGGAATTGCGAAAAATCGGGATTTGACCCAGTTTGGCCAGTACAGAATTTTTCGGATTTGAAGTTGTCTTCACTGGAACTATCCACAATACACAATCCCATGTTTTGTTAGCAAAATTCACTCAAATAAAACCACTCTTCCATGTAGATACAACCCGTCAGTCAAACGGCAACAATAATAAACTTTCTCTCCTAAACTATTCATGCTATCAAAATATTCCCTTCACAATTCCCGGCTATTTTTAGTCAGAAAAATGATTTAATAAATCATTTCAAGCGAGTTATTCCAAAAACATGCTGTCGTGCAACTAAAGATAAGTTAAAACAATTCTGCAATTTTAAATAAAAACTTGTTGTATGAGAGCCAAAAGCAATAATTATGTTTTATTACTCGTATCTTTTAGCGCTATTTAATTTACAAATTTTATATAACAAGCTTAATTTACTGCTGTCAAAAATAGAAAATTAAAAGTTTGCAACGTATGGATAACTCTAACTTTGTGAATATTTTTAATGAGCAAAAGTTAGAAGGACGGTTCCATTTCAAACCAGGAATATCCTATCGAGGACGCATTTTTTTATTGGCACTCTCGTGTTACACGGTTTAAAAATTATGCTTGTGTTTGATAAGCCGTTCTATAATATTCAAATTTCGCTCTGATTCCTGCAGCGGCTATTTTACGTGTTTATGTTAAAGCGACCTTTTCTCAGCTTAAGCGCGAGCTACAACGTATTATTAAAAATTCTGTCATTAGTTTGGTGATCGATAAAGGCAGCTCGGTCAGAAAGTCTCCATTACATATGCACTTGCATTATTCATACCCAGAGATGGCTTTTATTAAATATATAACGTCTAAAAATAAAAACCTGAAATGTAGACAAAAAAATCAATTGCTAGTAATGAGTTTTATTAAATGGACAATAATGGACGTTCAGACACTATTTAATAAAATTATCTTTTATACAAAATTGTGTGGAATAAACGAATATAAAGCGGTTGGGTAATTTCATAAAGGACTAAAAGCATACATTGTACGTGATGCGTTGGATGCCGTTTCTATTACAGCATTATACACTTAATGCTAAAACTAATGGCCAATGCATAGGTTTCAGTAGAAAGCTTAAATACAAATTATGGGTTCTTCAAATTAAATAAAATTAAAATAATACTACAAAATGTTCCGAAAGTCAACAGCAACTTTTGAGACACTATTCAAACTTAAATCAAACAGATTTATCTTGTTTTTTATTAAGTTTAGTTTCTTAATAATTTTTATTATTATTTAAAGTAAATAATTTGTAATAAAAGTCAGGTATTTTATTAGATGCTTTTATAGATATTTCAATATTAAATATTATAAAGAAAAAAATTGCCAAAGTCAGCCTTTTTTAAAAAAAGAAATAAATAATAATGTGAGTTGTAGTAGTAGTAGACTTTGATGCCAAAAATACTAAAACTAATATATAATCAACATAAAACATTTTAATAATACAAGAAGACAAAATGAATACACTAACAACAATAACCATGATCCACAGAGAGAAAATAAACGAAATAAACCAGAAAAAAATATTTTATACAACAGAAAAAGTAATTAAGCGGCACCAACCACAAATAAATAAATTACCCAACTTAAAAATATAATAAACGAAAAATAACTGCAATAAACAACAATATCTATACCAAAAATTAAATTAAATCAACCATATAAAAACGACAAAAATTGATACCGAAAGTCAAGATACAAAATAATTTAAAGCCAGAGAATTCAGCCATTATAGCAAGTACTGAATCCTAACATTTGCTAAAAATTATAATTTTTACATTGGTTTTTATAACTATTAGATTTTTTGTAAACTGAAAAATAAAAAATAGAAGACAATATATTTCAATTTGGAAAGGCTGAGAATAGAGACACAAAAGGTTCCAGTGTTTAGAAAAAAAGTTTTTGTTTTTTCTTAACATTCTATTTGCGAAATTTGTGCTTCTTTGCTATTTGAATTATAATTATTATTCATGAATTTTTACTAAGCTTTTGTAATTTGACTCTTATTTTAATACTTTTTAATATTTTAATGTTGTGTAATTTTTCAGATCTTTTATATTTTTTAAACTCAATCTTTGAATCCTCAAATGCAACAAAATTTATCCTTTAATTGTCCTCGCTATCACTGCTTTACAAAAGAGAAAGAACTCTCAAAAGACAAGGTAAAAATTATTAATACATATTGCTTCTTAATTATATATTTTATTTCTTAATTGATTGATCTATTTATGTATCCATTTATTATTTATGTAATTATTAATTTTGAATTAATTATGGTAAACAAACTCTAAAAAAAAACATCGATATAAATCTGAGCTTTTTACTCATTTAAAGATTTATTGTCTCACTAAACAAAAAAAATTCCAGCCTATTTGCTCTGTAGCTAACAAAAATCAAATCCTGATAGCTCACAATAAACATAAATATTCAGAGTATTTTTTAAAAAAAGTCTACCCCAATTTTTCCTCTAACAATTTCGATTAAAAAAAAAGACAAATCAATTTTTATTGTCAAAAAGACAAGTGTTGTACTAATGTCATGTTAGTCCTACAGCTCCATTAAACACAAAATTTTTCACCCCTAGAGTTTAAACAAAAAAAGCCATTTAAATGCTACCCTTATTTTGAAGGTCTTCAAACCTTTATGGTTAATGATTATTTTTATCAGCGTTTGCTATTTTTGAGTTGAATTATTTTTCCTAAAAACAGCTTAATTTTTATGTCAAAAATGATCTTTAATCAAGAATGTGACTGTATAATCACTCACCCATTTTACCCCATAAATTTATCGTTAAAATAATTTAAATAAAAGCGATAGATCTAATAATAAGCCTAGATTGAGCTTTGCGTATACATTGCCGAAGCAAGCTGCGGTGACAACATAGTATAAGAAAGAGAGAGATAGTATAATACACAGATCAAATGTGTGTGAGAAAGCAAATCACTTGCTGGTAGCAAAAACGTTAAATTTTTAAAAATACAGAAATAATAAAGCAACAGAATAAATTTTTATTTCAAATCAGTAAACATATGAGCGCCAGGCCATTATTGTGCATGCACACAACTCTCATACTTTACAAATTAATTAAAAATTATTATTACGGGAAGGTGGACAAGGAAGATAAACTATTTTATCCAGCCGACGTTTCGAATCTTTATTGGATTCTTTATCAAGACTTATAAGTAAAATCAAAATTCGTTGGGCATAGTACCATCAACTTGTCTCGGTCAGTGGTCGCCGGAAGAATGTTTATTCCGTTCCAATCTTCCGGTGACCACTGACCGAGACAAGTTGATGGTACCATGCCCAACGAATTTTGACATTACTTATAAGCCTTGATAAAAAATTCAATAAAGATTCGAAACGTGAGCTTTATAAAATAGTTTATCTGCCTTGTCCACTTCCTCGTAATAATAATTTTTAACTATAAAAATAATGAACGTAAAACACCAAAAAAATTTACAAATTAATATTTAATTTATCTGAAATCATATTATCTAAAATTGTTTAAAACGCTTCTTATAAATAAAATTGTTTAGAAATATGCAAATTTTAGCAATTTTAAAACTTGCTTTAATGCAAATACCACCTCTAACACAGTAAATGCACCACTTTTAATGTTTTGCCTACCAATATGTTGTCACCATACTTCTTTGCCTACCCTCCCTCCAGTCTTATTATTAACTCAATAATAAAAACACCCTATTTGTAATAAGTTATTATTCAAAGCAAAATTTGTCAGGTCAAGTCAGGTCAGGTCAAGAAAATATTTATAGGAATAAAATGGGAGAGTGCTATCACATCTAAATACCAAAAATTTTTTTAATTAATAATTAGTTTTAATAAATCAGTATAGAATAAATTTGAGAAAAGCATTTTTTCTTAAACTGTCGTAATTTTTGATAAATAATTATTAACTTGTGGGTACAACATTAATTTTTATTATAATTATTTAGTATAGAATGTTGTTCGTTTATTTATCAAAAACTCAACATTAAAACAAATTCAAAAGCTTTGACAGGCTTAAATATAACGCATCTTTATTTTAAAAATTTATTTATAGCTGCTACAATAGTGCAAAATTTGCAAGCAAAACTAGAACAAAATAAAATTTTTTTTGTAATAAATTGTTCTTTGGTGATTCGGAGTCACATTACCTGTCAAAACGTGTTAAAAAAAACTGAAAATGTACCCCTATCACATAACAACAATACAAGAAGTAAAATTACATGGTTTTTCCCAACGAATAAAATACTGATTTGTCAATAATTTAAACAATTTGTTAGTGTATTTTTTTAAATTTTGCTTTGTTTTATTTTTTTGACCATGTTAGTCTGCAAACTTTTAAAATTTAAAGATCTGAAAATCCTTGTAATTATAAAGAAACATCATAGAGTTACAAAAACTTTGCTGCTGCTAATTATTATATTAAATATTATTAAATATTATCATATTAAATACTAATTTAATGTAGTAGAATTTAATATTTGTTATTTGTTTTAACTGAGTAAGCGAGTCTAGAAACTTTGTTATAATAAATGCAAATTTTATTTTAGCATTTTTATATAAAATTAAACAATGCAACAATATTTTTCTTTTATGCCATTATAGTATTCTGTTTAACTAAAAATATAAAATATGATTGAAATGCAAGCAAATCGGCTAAACTCCTACAAGCTTCACCCACTTCTTTCTATAAATACAAAAACTTTTTGAAAAGAGATCAATCATATTTTGTATATGTCGAATTAAAATCAGAAAATTTCCCTGATATCTAATAATAGAAGCTGACCTTCGTGTCGTTTTTATTCTATTTGTCGCAGGCTATCTTATCATTTGGGCCGTAATACATCTAAAGTGTATTTCACGGCTATTTGCTAGACCGAGGCAATATTTCCCAAGATGCGTGATATTTACGAGGGCGTCAGAAATCGGTAGGACCTCTCTGGAATATCGTGTCGAAAATTTTACGTTCCCAGCTCACGAACGCGTCCGGCTGTTATCCTAGCAGATAAATCTAGGATGGGATGTCAAACAGCGGACGGAGACGTTGACCAACTGCGATAACAATCCCTGTTTCATATTTTCCTCGTCTAGTCAGGAAAATCCCGACTATCCGAATGTCAACTTTTTCTCTTCTTCTCTTTAGCCCTTCGCCGTTTTCCTAATCCACTTTGTGGCCGGCCAAGATGGATGCGAGGACTCGCAAGGATGAAACGGAAAAGAGCGAAACTACTGAGCCGAATTCTCCCTCAGGGAAATCTGGCTTAGTTCTCGGTGAATCGGCTAATCTGGACGCAATCAACTGGGGCACTGTGCTCTTCTTGCTATTGTCCGATTATAAAACATTAACACAAAAAAGCAGCTTATCATATTTATAGTCAAAAAAATTTTAAGCACTCAAATCGATTCAAAGCTTAAGTAACATATCAGGTAGTGGAAATTCAAATAAAACAAATTTTGGTGGTTGCGTCGGAAACAGCTAAAAGCTAAACCTTAAATATTTTTCTTGTTTTTAACAATTTTAATGTAAAGATTAAAGCATTATTGTAAGCAAAAATATGCACACATAAACTGATTTAATAAAATAAAATTTCAGTAAGATATCAAACCGAAATCTCTCTTTTTTAAAGCCGTTATTATAAATTAAAAAATATGTTACATAATAAGTGTTGATAAAAGCTTTTGCGGCAATCAAAAGTAATCAGAACACATAAAAGAAAAATTCATAAAAGCTGATTAACGTTGCATGCAGAAAAAAGATGTAATAGATATAAACCAAGTTAAGCAGTTAACTCGAAAACTCTAATAATATATAAGTTAGTTAAAAGCAGTTTGTATAAAAATGTTGTTACAATATTTAATAATATTGTTTTAAACTGTAATTTATAAATGATTACAGAAAAGCTTGAAATAAAAGTAGTTATAGCGCTACCAAAATTGGTGGATGCGCCGGGTTTAAAAATCAAAATTAATGTTTCGTTAGCTAAAACTTTTATTTAAATTTCATAATTTTTAATATAACATAATAGTTTTTGCTGTTTACAGTTTTTACAGTTTAATAAAATTACAAAAAAGCTTTGAAACAAAATAGTTATGGCGCTACCAAAAATGGTGGATGCGACTGGTCTAAAAAACTATTAATTTGTTTGCTAATATTTTTATTTCAATGTCATAATTTCTATTACAACATAATAAATTTCTACAATTAATATAAAATGTTGCTATAACAGTTAATTATTTATTTTTAAAATGTAACTACAAAAAAGCCTTAAAACTTGAGTAGTTATAGTGCTACAAAAATGGTGGATGCGCCGGGTCTAAACAATAAACTAATGTTCCGTTTTGAAAAGTTTAAAACGTTTGTGAGTTGCAGTATTAAAGCCGCAAAGTCGATATCTACATTCAACCAAACAGAAAGCTTATTATTTCAATTTCAACATAATGTACCTAATTATTTAGAAAATTATTTGGTATTAATTTCAGCAAACTGAACGATTATTCTGCCATTAGCGTAATCAGCAAATTGTGTTTAATTATCATATAAATCTAAAAAAGAAATATTTCGGCTAATAAATAATTAAGCGTAAAACTCGCTTTGATTCCCCATCAAAATGTAATTAATAATTCCATATCTGTTTAAAATATTTAGCATTGTGGGCGTGTTTAAAAAATTTTATTAAAATGCGAACTTTTCATTTGTGTTTGAACAATTTTCCGTAGTGTAATTCTCGAGAAAAAATTTGGAGAATGCAGTAAATCCGGCTATAACAAACTCTTTGAGGTTCCCAGCACATATTACCCATAATCTGTGATCGTAAGCGAGGCATAAAACACGGAAGCGTCCCGTTGTGACAGACAGAGCCATAACGATTTTAAATCCTCTCTACGCAGCCGGGTTACATAAAAGAAAAAAGGCTATTAACTACCAGACTTATTTTTCATGGGGTGCATTTCATTTCAGAGGAAAATCTTTGATAAATGAACTGCTATCAATTTTTCTGCGCAGAGAGGGCTATTTATAACACCGGGCGATAATTGTAGCTTAATAACCAAATTTAAATTATTGATTATTTGTTTGGACGTCTGAATAAAAATTTCATGAGTTTATATGGATGCTCAATTTTGTTCGCGCTCTGCGACAGTGCAATAAACGAAATTTATTTTTCTTGTTAGCTGCTGTCGTAAAAATAAACACATATACACTGCCGGCATTGCTACATTCTAACTAGGTTTTTCAAAAGTAAGCAACTTCAATTATTTCGTTTTTTAATAAAATAGGTTATGATTGGCTTAGCAGTAAGGGTTTTCGAAGATTCAGACGAGCAAACGACGAATGCAAATCATATAAAAGAGTTTATATAACAAGCAAAATTTGCTCAACAAAGCTAGGTATTGATATGATCCAAAAACGGATTTTACTTTAGCTTATCAAATTTCTTTTTCCAAGTCAAAGCAAACATATCAGTTCATTTCTTTTATAAAAAATAATCTCAAAAAAAAACAAATTTCTTGATAACAACAAACTGGAAAAGAAAGGAGGCGTTAAAAAAAGCTAATTATAAGCTTCATTTATAAAAAAAGGTAAATACCTACAAAAAATATTCTCTTAGCTAGATTGACTTGTTTTTAGCTGTTATCCTTGTAAACTGCTGTGGCGTCCATACTGATGTTAAGTACATAAAATTGCAAAAATTGTTTATTTATGTTTTTTTAGTTATTATGTTAATCATTTATGTTTTGTTTTTGCTGAATAATGTCTAATCTGAGCACGCGACGGCATTTCGGAATAAATTCCTGTGTCCTCAATTTGGTGGGAGTGTCCTCTTTGTGGCACACACAATAAATCACAAAAAAGCAAGTGTTTGACACATTTTCGTAATTACTGTCGAGTGAGAAAGACTTGAAAAAAAAAATCGTTGACAACATTTTCACGCTAGACCAATCCAAGTCGAGAATTCTTTAACCTCGGGAATTGTTAGCGGTTCTCTTTTTGTTTTATTTACTTCCGTTGCGGAAGGAATCTCCATCAGTGGCGTTTAGCGTATTGTTCCGGCGGCAATTCCCTCACGTGAGCGACCGTCGTTTTGATAAAATATGGACAAACTCCTCAAACTCCTCGTAAAAATTGCAACATGAAACCTGAATAATAAATTACCTGTAAATTGGCGTGTGCTCGTCTTTGTACCATACGACGAGGACGACACTGTCGTTGAGTGTTGGGGGAAGGAGATCGCAAGGCAACTGCGCGTTGCCTTTGACGATGGCTTGGACGTGCGTCACGGTGCCACCTGAAACATAAATTAAGCTATTGTAGTAATAAGTAGTTTTTTAGCCATTATTATTTATTAAAAGTGGTCCTTGTTCACTACTAGATCATGTAATTGTATCTCCTGACCGGGCCATGTACCACAACTTGAGATTTACTGTGTTCTATAAAATATTCACAAACATCTTTGGCTAAATGGGATTTGAATCCTCTACAAGCTCGATGTTGAAACCGCTACCACTAGACTAAATTATAAAAGCAAGAAAAGAAAAAGCTATTGAAACGTTTATAAGCACCATTTAGGCGGACTGCTAAAAGCAAAAAATTCTCTGTTTTATAACTGCTACAAGCAATAAAACTAATCTGTAAAGACAGACTCTTTGTAAATAAAAGAAGACTAAAAAAATTAAAAAATACCATTTTATGAATATTCTCTTAAAAGCAATTTGTTTATTGTTTTTTAAATAAATAAACCTTTGTAACAATAATTATGTAATTACGTAAATAACTACAAAAAATAAAATAAGTGCATTTCTAAGCCTATTTTAATATTGAACTTAATAAAATTTGTCAGAATCTTTCAGTACTTAAATGTCTTTATTTAGATTGGTTTTTCAGTTATGGTGTTTACTAAATTTTAAACTCTTTTTCATTTACTTTTTAAGTTAATTATTTTAGTGTTTTCACTAGATTTTTTGCCGCACTTGTGAGAGAACTATTTAGGTTTTGAGCAAGTGTGTCAAAATCTTTAATTTGTTGAAAATCTTTATTCAGATTGTTTTTTTATTTATGGTCTTTATTGTGTTCTAAACTCGTTTCCATTTATTTTTTAAGTTACTTATTTTATTTAAATAATATTTTTTTAGCATTTAAAACATGTTTGTAACATTTATAGCAAGCATGTAGAAATGCCACGTTGCCAAAATTTGCTTTTTATAATATTATAACTAAGATATTAACTATTTTATTGTTCTGGTTTTGCACTCGTTATCATTATAACTTTATGGCATTACTTTCCATATTTTAAACCCCAAACTGATAAAGCTGGAACAGCTAAAATTTAAAAATAAGGTGGTTTGCAACTTAACGTAAAGACACAAAACGAAAATAAAAAGTTTTAAGATCTATGAAGAATGTGCCTAAGATTCTTTAAGGAAAAATAAGAACAATCAGTTAGGAAGTTATTACTGTTATCACTGACTGCAACAGACTGACCTATACTTGTTGATGTCGTATTGTGTTATAAAAATAAAAAACTGTTTAATTTGTAAATTGATGAGCTTTCAAAAACAGAATAAGTCATGTCGGTAAGATTAACGAGTTACAATTTATTATCTGGATTATATGATTTTTATTACGTGTGCGGATTTATTATTGTTTGGTGTTAAAATTTGAAATAGTGTTTGTTTTTGGTGTGAGTGATTTGTATGAGAGTCATTGAAATATCTCGCGAAGGACTAAACAATTATACACTTCCTTCCACCTACGATATAGCAATTACGTTCACAATAGCGTTGGAATACAAAGAAACTTTTGTTAAATTCAGTTTTACAAACAGCAAACACGAGGAAAACAAAGCATTTCATTATGAAGAAGCAGATGTCTTGCGTTGGCTTATCTACCTTGGCGCAATTTATTGTGAAAAGGGAGGAGAAGAGTAAAAAATAGGCATAATGAAAGCGTGAGAACATTTAAAATGGCTGTAGCCGTCTCGCTCCGTTATAAAACCTAATTAATAATTGAGTCCCGACGTGAAACTATAAATGAGGCGTTAAATCAGGCCGAAAAGGTCGATAAAAGCACAGAATGACGGATGACTTAGAAATTATTAAGTCAAAGTAGCCTATAAAATGCAGTTTATAAATACCACAGCGGTTTTAAACCGGCGTAAGTAGGTTTTAACGACGGGGTGGCAGAGTTCAATTCCACTTACCATCAACCCTCATAAATGACGGGTCGAGAAATCTGTTAACCTGTTTGAACCTCGGCCATCCCCTTCCGATCGATCGGCTCTAATAAAAAATTCACATCCGGAGGAATTCTTTTGGCTTTTTTACCATTCTTAGGGGCCACACATCAAATATTAATGCGAAAATAAATTTTAACGGTGACATATTGCGTCACGCGAAACTTTCAAATTGATTACTTCAACGTAATTTGTTTTCCAGACACGTAAAAGTCAAGAATGGATTACTCCTGCTAAGGCCCTGATATTATTAATTCTTTTCGTTCTGACGTTCGCCCAGTAATTGATGTAATTTGGACAGACTTCCATTGATTTCGTTATCTTTTCAATTAAGCGACTTCCCCGACTCTTGTTCACGCCACCTCAAAACGACTGATTAATCCTCTCAACGATTTTTTTCGATGTATAAAGTAGTCATGGTAAAAACTGTTATCATCTATTGATAACAGTTACTTTCTGTTACTGTTTTTTAAAAAAATATATTTACCCTTTGTAACAGTAAGAAATACCGGTGTTCCAAAAATAGTCATTTAAAGATTTTTTAAGAAATTTAATTTAGTCATTTAAGAAACATTCACAGTGCAATATTTGCCGATTGCAAAGTGTTAAGTCTGTGAACAAAATCACTGATTTTTCTCAATAACTTTGTTCTGTGTTCCATCGAATAGATCTACTCGCCTTTAACCTTTCTACCACTTCGAAAGTAACTTTCGACTAAAAGGTTTTGTATTCTATAGCGTAATTGGCCATCGCAACAAAATAACAATTAACAAGACCAAATAACAACGAATACTAAAACTAAAATTTAGAACGAACAAAAACTGAATACAAAAAAAAAGAAACAAACTAAAACTAGAAATAAAAATGACTTGAAATCTTGTAAACACCTACTCAAAAATAATCAAAATGATTTATTTTATTTATAATGTTTTCCATAGTTAGAGTGTATCAAGTTCCAACATCTATTTTTTTTTAAATTAGCATCTTTTAGAAAAAATGAAAATAAATTAAATTATTATTTTTGAAAATTTGATTTGTCAACTGGACGACTGACAGACTTAGATCTCCAACTGGGTAGACGAACCCTTACATGTTATCTTCAAGTACTGCAAAAATTTGACTGTATACGTTAGATCGTGACGAAATAGACTTAAATACAAATGCAAGAGAGTCTGTAGAAATGTAGAGAAGTAAACTGCTGGTATTTAATGTACTATACATACCGTATAATTATAATAAATACTCTTAATTTTGTTTTTATATCTTCTTGTAAAATTTGTTAATTAAAATTTTGTTTTTTAACATAACACTCGTGTGACCTTTAAGTACTGCGCAATTTTTACTGTAGGCGTTAGATCGTGACGAAATAGACAGAAATGCAAATGCAAGAGACTTCATAGAGATGTAGCAAAACATACTGCTGTAATTACTCTGCTATATACAAAGTAAAATCAAAAACTTTACTCCTTAATCTGTTTTTTTATATTCTTATACATAAACAGAGCTTGTTTATTCCTATTAACTGTCGTTGAAATCAATAATTGATTTTCTGTTAATTGTCATTACTATTTTTAAAATGTTTGCTTAATTTATTATCGTTATGCTTGAGCTTTACGTTTTATTCTCGTGCGGTTATAAATAAAATAATTGCATATCGTGTAAGTGCATATCAAAGAAAACTTTATTTTCCTTGTCAATACTAGAAGGCAGGTAAATGCGTTTAAGTAATTTTCTTATGTATATTTCAGACTATTTGAAAGGCGGCATTTAATCCTCCATCATTAACTATCTATTACCTGCATTGAAATACAGAATAAAATTTCACTCGAGTTCCATTTCAAGGGATTAAGTCTTGTAGCGGAAACGAATGTTTTATAAATTCATTGTGTTCGCAGTTATTTTATATTTTATCCGCTTTATTAGAAGGAAGTTGTGTTGTACTTTGTTTTCTTAATAACAGTATTGCATATTTCAGTACGGTTTTTAGAAAATTTCAGAGGAAAATTTTTATTTTGTGTATCATATGAAGCCATTTAACATTTTATAATAGATTGTACGAGATGGCCAAAACTTGTGACAAATCGTTTTGAAAGCAGGGCGAGATTAATGACTAGCATGTTCCAAAATACAATCATCTTTCAAATTTATTATTTTTGTAACAAAATACCACAAAAATGTGTTCACCAACCAGAAACGAAAATCAGCTGAATGGTTTTTAGTGATGAGAGCAATCATAGAATTGATGGGCTTTCTACAAGCTCGTCAATATTTGCTAATTACTCCCGTAAATTTACATGTTGGCTTTTTAGGAAAAAGCGAATAAAACTAAAACCAATACAAACGCAAACTTTAAATAAAAATAACTATAATGTAAGCAAAAACGTGTATTTTCAGTCAGTTTCCGTCATTTATTTTGTTTGTTTGTATTCGCAGCGAAATTTATGCAAAATTAGATAATAAACTAAATTTATTTATTTAAAAACGTCATCCGAAATTTGCATAAACTCTGTTAATATTCGTTTTTGATTGGTGAATCCCGCCCACATTTCTTGAATTACCATTTTCCAGATTTCTCTCTAATGTTAGATGGTAAATCTGCATAACGTTCTGCATTGAAGTGCAAATACGAGGCATCGCGCTTTATATATCTGGTCATTTTCCACGCTTGTTATTCTCTAACACTAGCCGAGGCTTAATTGAATTTCGCACTAAATTTTTATCTCGTCGTACTTTGAAACTCTGACTTAAACGTTCTTTAATCTTTTAATCAGTATGCAGTAACTGCAAGTTTAAAATTACCAACTAATTATTTAAAAATGTTTCCCTTCAAAATAATATTTTCTGAGCTTTCAAAGCGAGCAAAGCCTTTACAAAAAGTTTCAAACGTGTAATCCTTTAGAAAAACACCACAACCCCTTCAAACTTCTGACTTTTCGAACTGTTATCTAAAAATAAACTTGTCGCTAAAATTGTATATTATACAATCAGGTAGATAAAACATTAATTGTGGCTATCAAGCGAACTGACAAACCATAGAAGTCAAGTCTTCTCTACCGTAAAAATCAAAAACAAAAATACTATTTTTTTTATTTCGGCCTCTTCAGGGTCTACACCTGTCTACACGAATTATTTTTAATACTGTTAACTGTTAATTGTTAATAATCATTAAAAAGATTACAAATAAATCAGGTATTGTGTGGATGTAAACCTTCAGAAAGTTAGAATAGAAGCCTGCAAAATGCTGCCGCATCACTTTCCACACTAGGGTAGAAAGTTTTATGTTTACGTGAGAACTGTCAATTTAATTTTTATATGTGGTTGGAGCAATTAATGCATTTGTGGATATGTAAAGAAGGAGCAATTTAAGGGCTAAACATGTCATGTTTAGATAAAACGGTGTTTGCAAAAAGTTTGAGGTCGAGACATTTTATAAATAAGTAATATCAGCAGTTCTTTGTGCTGCCGCTGTTTAATAATTGGGAGAGATACGATGCAAACACCATCACTAATTCAGAGAACCCTCGCCACATTTATCTAGTTGTTGACATCACACATGGGGTTTCGTGACCTGAAACCACTGCTTAAAAATTAAGTTGCATTAAATTTTCCAAAGAAATTATCAAGAAATTTATAATATTTCAGTTTAAGTGGAGCATATCTGGGAGAGGTTTTATCTGGGAATCCTGAAATCCGAGGGTCTGTAAAACTTTCAGTAATCTAGATTAGGTGGAATCCGTCCTGCATCTACGATCCTTTCCATTATGTATACCCTATATAAATTGAGCTCGTTTTGCGAACGAGCCATGTCGTTTTTCAAAAGCAGATATATTTTTGATGACTTACGTAATTTAAATCGTGCAGATTTTGCACGATTTTTTCTCGACTATTATACTTTTCAATAAAACCGGCTTTGAGCGTCTTTATTTTTACATTTGGCGGCGACAAGAGCACTCATCCGAGTGGCCATCGAGCCAATTGATCTTGGCTATGTTGTGCAATATATCATCCTGAGTGACATCGCTGAAATAATTTGTGGACGTTTTGTGTTATGTTTCGGAACAGAGTTCATATTACAGGAATCGTACTTGTCAGCTCGATTGTCTCATAATCCGAATAATCTGAATTAGGGGGATTTTGCGGATTTATATCCGGAAGTTAAACAATAAATGGCCCTTTCTGCACGACTCATCTTGCACTCGTTATTGATTCAAGCTTAATGTTCTGAAAATTTTTACAAAACTGAAGCGTTTCAACAAACCCTAAAGTGTACAACAATATGTGGATATTATGCAAATTTTACAGGACAATACCTGGCGAGAGTTAATATATAGCCGGCCAGTTTTCGAGCAAAATTGACATTTTAATGTAAATCTACCACAACTAATTTTGTTAATCAGTTTGCTCGACGGATCATGTTCTCTATTATGAATTTTATGAAATTTTGTACACCGGAGATCGATTTGTTCAACACGATACACCGTTTTCACACACAAATTAATTTCAAACACAAATCTGCTGACTTTTCTTCCTTATCATAATCTAAATATATTTCAAACTAAATCACAAACCTGTTCTCTACATACTATTAATTCTTTCAAATGCAAAATTTGTTCTATTTATTATTACATGAATAAAACAATTTTTATTTGATGAAAAGATGCAATAATTACAATTCTGTCGCCACCAAAGTCTATAAACACGCCTTCATTTTAGTTTCAACAAAGTAAGATATTCGAATGTATGCTAAATTACATTTTATGAAAATTCCAAAGAAAGGTTTTGTTGGTATACCATCTTAAACCTTTTTTTTATCACTTTTTACAATTTAAGTTAGTATTTAAAAATTGTTATTTATGATATTAGTAATAAAAATAAGATTTTTAAAAATTTTCGCTGCGCTCGTTTTTTAATCATCTCCATTCCCAAAATAAAATCACTTTTAACACGTATATCATACACTATTTTTTCTACAAAACAATCGGAAAAACTTTAAACTCAATAAAAATAAGAAATCAAAAAATAATACCAAACAAATCGCAATGTTTATGAACCAAAATTTTTGTAGCAACCAGTGCTATTGTTAGTTACAAAAAAAAAACCTCAAAAATATTGACAGCATTTTCTGTTAATATTATAAGTATAATGAATAATCTAGATAATGGGTGTAACGAATACATCCCTGCTGAAATCGAAAAAGCCGCCAGTCAAGCAACATTAAAATTATTGCCAGCGAAATCAAAAAAACAGTACGAAATCGCTCATAGACGATTTTCGAAATGGTGCAACATTAGAAAACTCCCTGAGAAATGTAACGAAAGTGTTTTACTGGCATATTTTGAGAAAACAGCCAAGATATGGAAATCGTCAACGCTGTGGGCAAAAATTCCATGATTAAAACTATGTTAAAAATAAAACAAGATCAAGATATAAGCAAACATTATAAACTTATTGCTTTTTTAAAACGGAAGGGTAAAGGATAGCAAGCCAAAAGTCAAAAGTTTTGACGAAGACGCATATCGACAAATTTCTCACAAAACCACAAGACGAAAAGTATCTGACGATGAAAGTCGCAGCAATAGTAGGTGTCTTCGGGCCGTGTGGCCAGGAGGAATTGTATCAGGTAACCATCGACCATATCGATGATTTGATTTGGGCACTTCGGTTGTTGTGACCACACCAGCTACCAAAAGAAAGTACCTCGGACTTTCAGCCTTGTTGGTGAATTCTATTTAAACTTTTTTAGAAAGTATATGGCACTCCGGCCACCCAATGCTAACCATAGACGGCTTTTTCTTAAATATATGAAGAATAAATGTGTCAAGAATCCCGTTGGAATTAACATGTTTGGTAAAATGCCTGCCGACATTGCAGAGTTCTTAAATCTACCAAATCATCAACTCTACACCGGACACTGTTTTCGTCGTTTGTCGGCGACATTGTTAGCAGATTCTGGTGCAGATTTTACTACCATCAAAAGCCATGGAGGATGGAAATCTTCGACAGCAGCTGAAGGCTACATTCAAAATTCATTGGAACAGAAGAAAGAAATTGCGTGTCAAATACTTTCTACTGCTGCAACTACTAGGAAGACCACCAGTACCTACTACCAGTAGAATTTCTACAGAAAATAGATGTGTCACACATGTTGACAGTAAAACGAGGTTAAGTATGATTGCAATTTCAAATTATTCTAATTTTACTATAAATGTTAATACTAATAACTAGTTCAAATGTTGATTTGTACTTATTTAAAATAAAATGTTGTTCATGTGTTTGTTAAAATGTTTTATTAATTTTCAAAACAAAATTTAAATAAACTTTGAATTACTTTTAACACTAGTGTTAAAGGTAACTTACTTTTAACACGCGTGTCAAAAAATGACACTTTTAACATCAAAAATGACAACTAAAGAGCCCACTTTTAACAGTTTTGTAAAAAAACATATTTTTATAAGGACAGTAAGTAAACATTAGAATGCCAAGACTGTATTTAATGCTTGAGCGTAGCAAGCGTAGCAGACATAAAAACAATGTCTGTGTGACATATAACAAATATCTTTAATTAAATTAAATAAAAAACAGAATTACTATCAGAATATGTACTGCTGACAGTAGTATTGAAACACCTCCAGTATTATATTATATTGAAACAGTAGTATTGAAATTAATAGAAAAATTAAAAGTACTTATATCAAATTTTAATTTTTAAATTTGGCGCCCTCTAGCTCCAAACCTGAGTAACTTAGAACGTAGATAGGCATGTTTTGGCCTAAAAATTTTAGGTTTCTCTATAAAACGTCTTTAAAAAAAGAAATTATAAAAAACTGTTAAAAAATAAGTTTGGGCTTGAAATATTTTTTTTAAGCATAAGTCATGTTTGGATAAACTTTGTAAAGTTTGTATCAATGATGCAAGAGAATTTAATTACGTTGTTAATATATCCGTCCAAGCTTCAGCAATTTAAAATTGATTTGGCTTAATGAAAGACGAAACAAATAATTTGCAATTAATTAAGAAAATGGGTCTTTAGATAATTTAAAATGGAAATGCTGGCGATGTCGATACTGTACAGTCGGGAATTTTCATTAATTTAACTTCCAGCAAAGTCACCATTAAGACCATAAAGTGTCTGAATTTCAATTAATGTTAGAGGTATAAGAAAAGCCTTAACATCGCCAACCACAACCCTGTAAAACAATTTCCTAGTTTACATCAGACTCATAATTTCTGCATTCGCTTCGTTGAACTTCCAGATTGTACATGTTTTTGCTTTATTTCTAGCAATTAGCAAAACTTAACTCTAAACAGAATTAACTCCACTGTAATAAAAGTCAAAATATTTTCGAACGCAAATTTTGGTGTCCTCTCATCTATAAATTTAAAGCATAATTACATAAAATATGAATGTCTAAGACACGCCTTGAATCCAGGTTGTAAAATAACTTTATTTAATGAAAAATTACGCCCACTCGCTCAGTTTATTGCCTTTCTTGGATGCTGAAAGCGACATTTTAATCTGATAGAGCTATAAGGTGAGACACGCATACCATATTGTACACTGACATAAAACTTTATTATTATCGGAATTTAATAAAAGCATCACTTACTTTATCACCGTATTAAATATAAAATAAAGTAACTTAACGTCATAACTGGGAATATACTTTTATGTGGTGTTTTCATACAACCTCGTGCGAATATTATATCGCATTTATTTAAATTTCACTCGGCAATATTACCGAGTTTATGGAAATTTGTATTTAATGACCCGAAAAGATACAGTTTTTAATTTTTAAACAAAACGTATTTACAACCAATAAAACATTTTTCTCATTATATCAAATAATTTGTTAAAAAGATTGTTCTCAGAATTTTAACTTGACTGAAATCATTTTTTAATAAATATTATTATTTTTGCTACCACTTTTTAATTATTCTAAACCCTAAAGACTATCAAATTAAAAAAGTAAAACAAAATCCAAAGTAAAATTTAATGCAGTTCAATTTATATTACTGTTGTAGAGAATTCCAGAAGTTGACGTCAGCATTCAAAACGTAATAGGAGCCATGAGTCATCGACAGCTTAGGCGACTAGAACTTTCGAGAAAAGTAAGGTCCTCGACTCTTTATAAGCTACCCTAATATCATTAACCGAGTAGTATAATTTAACGAAAAACAACGAATATCTCAGGTAAATCCTCAGTAATTTTTGAAAACATAAAAAGCTTATAGAACATAGAAATAGAACTAGAAAGTGTCTAAAACAACCATAAAATCTTTAAGAACAGCTAAAAAAAAACAATAATTAATAGTTAATTGATTATTACCAGAAAAATTAGAATTTAAAATCTAAAAAAATAAAAACTTTATCTTGCATATTTTATTTTTTTAAAATAATTCTAAAAACTAAAAGACCTTTAAAAACAAAGACTTAAAAAAATTGAATCTCGTCGGTTGGCAGAAAACAAAGAGCGAATGTCAATTCCAAATCAGTAAGAGGTCTGTAAAAAAATTAGAGAAACAACAATTAAAAATGTAGCAAAATAAAATTCTACAAAAGTTGACAAAATTTTACCAGAAAAAAATAGAATATAGAAAGACTATAGAAATATAAAAGCTTTAGAATTGCTAGAAAAACAACAATTGATTGAAAAAATTTCTAATAGAACAAAAAATCTAATGAGGCTCAAAAAAGACAAAAAAACCAAAAAAAAATGAAAACTTAAATTCTAAAAAGTCTTGCTTTTGTCTATTGTTCTTTAAGAATCCTTCTAAAAACTAAAAAAAAATTATAACAAGAACTAAACAAAGTTGAACGTCTTCACTTGGAAGAAAACAAAGAGTGAATGTAGATCTCAAAACAATTATTCTTTCAAAAAAAGTCTGTAAAAATTAGAGACAGATCAATTATAAATGTGCCAACAAAAAATTCTAGAAGAAGTTAAAAGACATCGACTGGAAAAAATGGAATATAGAATATGTCTAGAAAAACTATAAAGAAACAGCTAGAAGAACGACAATTGATAGAAAATCGGAGCAAAAAATGTTCTAAAAAAACAAAAAATGTAATTGAGCTTAGAGGGCACCAACAGTCGCTAATTAGTGGCTAAAGAGCCAATTTTGTCTTTTTAAAATTAAAGAAAGAAACAAAAAACTAATTCTTTCGACTTTTGGTCTTTAAAAAGTTAATTGTCAAACTACAAAAAATTAAACGTTTTTAGGTTGAAGAAAATAAACAACTAGAATAACGACAATTAATAAAAGAAAATTTCAAAAATTGCTGGAAGAACAAAAACTTTAATTATGCTTAAAAGGCACCGAAAAATACCAATTATCAAAAAATTGAAATAAAAATTCTAAAAAAATAAAAGGCTCTTTCTTCTGCCTTTTATTCTTTTACAATCGTTCTAAAAACTGAAAGAACTTTCAAAACGAAATCTGAAAAAAGTTGAACACGTCTTTGGGTGGAAGAAAACAAAGAGCGAATGTAAATTCCAAAACAGTAAAAGTTCATAAAGAAGTTAGAAAAACAACTATTAAAAATGTAGCAACAAAATTTTTTAGAAAAAGTTAAAAGACTTCGACCAGAAAAGATAGAGTATTGAAAAAGTCTAGCACAATCATAAAAGCTTTAAAGACGGCTATAAATACAACAATTGATAGAAAAAAAAAATTACAAAAAATTACTAGAATAACAAAAAAATTAATTAAGATTAAAAGACACCGAAAGACACTAATTAGCACAGCAATTAAAATAGAATTCCAGAACAGCAGGTCTCTAAAAAAGATAGAATAACAGTAATTCAAAATGTAGCAATAAATAATTCTTGATAAAGTTGAATGATATCGAATAGAAAAAATAAAATATAGAAATTATTTAGAACAACCAGAAGAGGTTTAAGAACAGCTAGAAAAACGACAATTTATAAAAAAAAAGAGCAAGAAAAGTTCCAAAAAACAAAAAATCTAATTAAGCCTAAAAGACACCGAAAGACACCAAAAAGTAGAATAAAAAACTTAAAAATATAGAAGAGTCTTTCTGTTGTCTTTTATTCATTAAAAATCTTTCTAAAAACTAAAATAACTTTAAAAACGAAGATTGAAACAAAAATTGAACGTCTTCGCTTGGAAGAGAAGAAAGAGTGAATGTAACTTTCAGAACAGTAAAAGTCTGTAAAAAAGTTAGAAAAACAACAATTAAAAATAAAGCAATAAAATTCTTATAAAAGTTAAAAGACGTCGGCCAAAAAAATTGAACATAGAAAGTGTCTAAAACAACCATTAAAGAATTTAAAAACAGCTCAAAAATTCACAATTAGTAAAAAAAAACATAAAAAATGCTAAAAGAACAAAAAATTTAACTAAGACGCCAATTAGCAAAAAAAATTTAAAAAAACAAAAAACTCTTTTTTTCGTGTTTTGTTCTTTTAAAATATTCCTAAAAACAAAAAAATTTTCAAAAACAAAAACTAAAAGAAAAAAATTGAAAAGATTTTAAAAGGTAATTTAAAATGAATACCAAATTTATTTTCCCCAAAAAACATATTTCTTTATTATTACGCTGCTTTTGACACATTTTTTTTGTTTTATTGTCCTTGATTTATATTTTTTAATAAAGCAGCAACCACTTCAAGTTTAGTTCAACTAATTTGCCGTTTAAAAGCTATTAGTAAATTATGATAGCATTAAACCAGTATTTGCATTCCTTTAGTTCGGTATCTGTGGCAAGTCAATCAGTGTTTGTTCCTGCATAACAAGATTTATTTTCAGGTTAGGTCGTTTTCCAGGCAATTACAGCGCTGAAAATTTATGCACTTTTCTCTATTGTGCGTTAATGATCCATCAATTAAAATAATTGTTAAATATGTGGGAACAATTAAGCGTTGGACGTAGCCGTCGAAAATAAACAATCGTTATATCCTGAAAAACGTAGAAAAGGGAAAATAAATAAAGAGAGCTAGTCTAACAACGGGTGTACTAAACAAACACATCAGCTTAAATCTACAATTCGAGGAAAACACAAAGTCGAGGCAGTGCAATGCGTCGGCTTTTATTCGACTTGTGCATTTTCAGAATGGTGGGAGGGTTAACACGTCGTAAAGCTGCAAAGGGCGTTACTACATTTCCTATATAGGCTTGACCGGACCCAAGAACGCCGGATCTTCCGCCGTATATAAACTTAATCAGCAATGCTCGATTCACGATTCCATTCAACTACGAAACTCACAATCAACCCAAAGACGAGAGGAATTCGCACCCGGACGAGACCTAAGCGTGAAATGCAATTTTATGTCCACTTGCGACAAATATTTCAAGTATGTTCAAGCACGAAATGGAAATTGTATATATTTGCATTAAAATTGTAAACATTTATTTCATTTTAAAACAAAACAAAACATTTCTAAATCAAAAATATAAATACACAATACTAAAACCCGGCGCATTCACCAAATTAAACAAAATTCCGTAAACCCGGCGCATCCACCAAATTGAACAAAAGTCTAAAAATAAAATTAAAATAATTGTGTTTTTAATAAAAATTTAAATTATGTGCTTGAAACTAGAAAACGATTTATCAGTAGAAAAGCGTGTTTGTATTAAGTTACACATTTATCATTTATGACACTCGTATTTTAATACAAGTGAGTGTAATCTAAAGCAACTGATTGCGATTGTAATCTGTACATTGCTGTAATGCATGATAGTAATAACAGTTTGAATCACGTAACATCTTATTTTATTTTTGTCGTAATCAGAAAGTCCGGAAAATGTAAATAAAGCAACGTCAAAACCACGGCACAATTAAGTCCTGATAACACGGGTCAAGCAGCAACAAACTTCAATAAAATCCTTTCATGAGAGCAGTATATTAAAAGTTTGTTTATGCGTGTTTAACCCACTTAATAACCTAATTTACTCCAACCCCCAAAAAGTAATTAAAATACAAACAAAAATGTACAGCTTAACCGGGTCCAACCCTCTTATAAATTAACAAAAATATCAAGAAAAACAAATTAACAACTCGTTGGTTTTGTAGAGAAAACTTTTAATTATTTTCGTGGAGAAGATTTACATTTTCGGTTTTTTCTTAGAGACAAATATTGAACTTTCCAGCTACAATGTGTTAGAAACTTTGTTGCCAAGTACCGTAATTAGCTAAGAACAGGTCATTATTGTTATATGCTGCAGATACTACTACATTATACCGGTACAAAAAGTTTACAACTGAGAAGTTTCAATTATTAACTGTAAAAGCCATAAACAAAACAACTCGCTCAATTATCTGTTTTTAAACTAAATGAAAGTTTCATCAGTAAAACACGCATACATTTACATTTTATTTTAAATTGATTCAAAATCGCTAAAGTCAATATGCCGGTCCCGGCAGATACACCAAAATAAATTTTTGTTAAAAAATATTATAAATAATAAAAGTTTGCTGTTTTGTTATTAAATTTTAATCGTTAAAACAAACAAATTTTTTAGTACACAATTTTAAACAAACAACCAAAATATGTTTCTATATTTAACAGTTGGATATTTTATTTTACGTCAAGCTCAATTCTACACCTGCTCTCTATGAATAAGGAAAAAAACTACTTCAAAACCTGTTTGCCATTTTCAAATTGAATTTACTTCTGGTAAGACTAAAATTAAAATAATATTGTTGTACTAATGCTTACAACATTTCTAGCACAAAACACACACTTTTTCTCTTATTATAACATAATTTCGCAATTTTTGACATTTAAGATAACAATACTATTTAATTTTAATTAACCTGTTTGCATAGAGACACAATAAAAATCTGGCTAAATATAATTTTGATTATAAAATATGTTATTAAATATATTAAATAATATAAAGATTTATATTACATACAGGGTGAGTATTATACCCAGAGACCCAAACACAAATAAAATAAAGGTTCCGTTCGGGTTTCGGTTCTAAATATCTAAAATAATATCAGTTCTGTTACGATTACTAACCGAAAATGCCTGAGGAAAATTCGGTTCTGGTGTAGTACTAAAAAAAAGTTTGGGGTCTTGATTTCAGTCTAATTTTCAGTTCTAGTTCGCTTATAAATAAACAGCTGTTAATAGATTATTAGTCGATGGTAAAGACAGCCATTGTTATTTTTTACTTAGTGACTGACTCACTATGCAACACGCACCTGCTGGCTATACCTAAGTAGTGGCCTGTTACAGTTCCGGTTCTAAATTATAGAAAAAATTTTGATTCTAATTTTGTAGTCAAAAAAAACAATTAAAATGAGCTTCAGGTTCACAACAAAATATAGGTTTCGGTTCGGTTTTCGACTAGGTGTCGGCTCAGTTTAGAACGCTGATTATAACTGGAATAAATTCTATAACTCGGTTTTCATTAGTTAGATCCAAAAAATTTAAATAAAACAAAATTAAAATATTGGTTTGAGATTCAATTTTGGTTCACAATAAAATGTAGGTTCTGGTTCGGTTTTCGGTTTAGTATCGATCCGGTCCAAGTTGCTGATTATAACTGGAATAAATTTTATAACGCGCTATTTAGTATTTAGAAAAAAAAACTAAATTGCAATATTATTTTTGCGTTTTTTAGAATTTCCTCCCATTTGGAAAGCTATTCTTAAATGAAAATATAAATGTACCAATTGCAATAGCTTTACAAAGTTCTATTTAGAATGTTTTGAAACAAGAAATATGACTCAATTTACATTTTTAAAATTTGATATTTAAATCAAAATATTTGCAAAAAAAATTCCTTTTTCAGTGTTAAAATTGATGAAAATGTTTTTCATTGTTTGTTGACAGAACACTAATCTAAATTCCATCAAATTTTTAACATTTTAAAACATTGCTGATGTTTCTTCATTAGGTCTGCCGCCCCTTCGACAAAGGTTTAAAATTTTAAAATTGTTTTATTTATTAAGATCAAAAATTATAAAACAAAAGCAGATTAGAATCCAATGCACTAGAACACTGTCTAGACAAAATACGCTAAAAAATATATTTTTTTTACTGATGTCCCAAGTGATGTCTAAAGGTACAAACCCTAATTTAAGCAGCTTGAATGACCTATTTTAACAAAAAAATTATTTAGGTACATAATACAATCATATACAAATTTTTATTGCCTTTTCAACAAAATCCTACATGATTATAGTGTGCCATTTAAAATAATAATTTAAAGGTGGCTATCTGTCAAAGGATTTACAGAAAACAGTTTGTTACACCACCAAAAAAAGAAGGAAATATCAAAATTACCTGTTTAAAAATTTCTGCTAAAATAACTTACCAAAAAAATTTGAATTTTGTGCCATATTTTTAGGTAACCCTCTATATATTTATTGTTCCTTCTATATTTTTATTTATATTATTTATTGTAAGTATCATAATTTATATTTGGCAAATATTCGTCATAGAGCACATGTTTATGAAATATTAAACAAATACAGAGTTATTCACAAATGATAACAAAAGGTTTTGTTTGGTACCAACGTTAACACACAAATCCTAAAAAGACTCCCATTCCTCTCATCACCCTGAGAGAAGAAAAGCCACCCTGAGCTCGTCTGATGTAACGCAATTAGTTGATAGTTAAATAAATCATTAAAAAACTAGAACGCATCTTCAATTCTAAACAGTTTTATATAACCAATTTTACATTTTTGCATAAAGCTCTGATAAAATTTAATTTAAAAAAAGTTTTTGCGATCATGGTTACTGTATATCATTTTATTTAAATATGACTCTCTTTGAAAAAATTTTGTCAAAATGTTCAGTGATAACGAGAAGTCTGACACAATCCTGATATATGGAAAATGTAAAACGCATCAGCTGCAGTAAGACTTTATGCAGAAAGATATCTTCATAAAGTGGTTCCAACTGCCAAAATTTTTCGAAAATTTAAACCAAAATTGTCTCAAAGCTGACCTTCCTTAAAAAAGCTAAGAAACAAAACTGCGACAAGAGAAAATAATAAAATTGCTGTAATTCAAGCGATTACAAAATATCCACATATTAGACAAAATGCTGTGGTACAAAATTTAGAAATTAGCTAAAGTTCTGTTGCTTGAATAATACCTGCTAATAGAATTTATCTCTACTGGTACAAAAACTAAGAAACAATTTATTAAGTAAACTGGTAGAAATTGATAATCTCTGGACACTTTTGATTCAATATTTTTCACTGAAATAAAAATTTTATCAAGTAAGTTGCTTAATATGTAAATTTAGTTGCACATATATTCGTCATGATTCGTGAATAACCTTGTGTAACATGTTACTAGAGTAGTAAGTTATTTAGTACTGAATATCCAAAATGTTTTGTGTTTGCTGCCAAATTTTCTGGCTAGTTTGTACCGTATTTGAAATAAATCACATTCTCGAAACTTATCCAGGAATATTTATCCACCCAGTGCTCTGGATCGAATTCCCCCGCGAACGAAAACAGGTGGAAGGTCTTGCGAAGATGTGTGGTGTGCTTCAAGGAACAATTTTTCATTGTTAATTCTAAAGAGTGAGTTCGAGATATCGGTAACAGAAATATAGCGAAATCGCATCCTTTGGGGAATTTAAATCGCTTGCAGGTGTCTGCACCAGCCACTGAATCAATAATGTACTTCCACAAAGTTATTACACAAGTCTTGGAATTGATTGAAAAATATAGGTATCGTGGCCGAACTGAAAAATTTCTGTATTACTTCCACTTCGATCCTGTAATTTTCTTGGTCAAAGGTTTGCAAGCCCTCAGGAGGTTAAATTCAGAGAAGAATGCAGCCGTGCCTTTGTTGTCGATTTTAATACTCTTCGAGCTTTTATCTCACGAAATTTTGTATTAGAGGTAACCACATGATAATCCGACACCAACCCCTAGCGCACGTAGATTTAATTAAATTTTCATACAACAACGAACCCGAATTAAAAATTAACTCCCCGAGTATATCGGACAAAAAATGATTATTAATTAGGTTCGAAACATGTGCAAACCGAGGACATACACACTAATTAATAATACCAAAAATTCCGGTTTAGACACATTTTCATTTTGTAATACACATTTTATAGGTTAACCAAAAACCCAACAAAACAATATTTTTTATGCACACATCAAACTTTCGTTCAGATCTCACAATAAAAACGATTCGGAAACGTTGAATTGAAGGTAAAGAATTGCTTTTCCTCAGAGGTTTATTTTAACCACCATTTACTGTGTTAAAAAAAAGTATTTTTAAAATAAGATTCTTATGCTCCTTAAATTCAAAATAAATTTATCAGTTTTCAATAATAACAATTTTATACATATAATTAAAAAAAATGAATTAAAGTTGACACTAAAAAAATGTTTTTTTTTTAATTTTGGATAAAATTGAAAATTCAGTTAGAGAAAATATTGTCAAAATAAAAAATTGTAGGCAGAAAAGTCACACTTTTTGTAGCGAATCTTCATTGATTTTAATTTGACATAAAACTGATTCAGAGTTGACTCAGAAGAGACACAAACAGTAATTTTGGCACTATATAATTTATTACAATAATAAAAAAGAATATTACTTTTGTTGTCGCCGGAAGAAAATAAACTTTTTGTATCCTAAATTTATTTTGCAAAATAAACAACTTGATAATGTAAAATTTTTCTAATTTTTAAAAAACATTTAAATATATATTGTAGAAATAAAGCACAATAATAAAAATATACAATCGCTTTTAATTTTGATAATAGTCTAACTATGGCCAGCTTTATCTGCATCCACTAACGTTCCTAAATAGCCGTCTTATTCAAAATTGGAACTGTCAAAATCGGTCCCAATTGTGGCGTCCTCTACACATAATTTATTGAAACAAATACAGCTTCCTACTATTCTAATGGGTGTTTAATTACAAATGATTGCGTATGCCAATAAATTAAGGTTAAAATTCATAAAGCGAAGCATTTCTAAGTGTCAGTCGAGTTAATTTTATTTGTAAACAAAAACGCTAGGGGTCGCTAATTCTGAAACCGGCTGTTTTGAAGTGGAACGGCCATACGACATAGATAAAGCTGGCCGTGGTATAACTGAAGCCGTAACTGGTCAGATCACACGTAAAACGTATCTAGTGTATTGTTAGTTGCAAAGTTATATTAGTCCATAAAATTGCTGTTTTAAAGATTGTTTTAATTTATTTTACAAACTATTTTCTTTAACGATTTAAAAAAAAACTGTTTACAAGATAGTAAATTTAAAATAAAATTAACCCACAATTACCAAACTAAAAAACAAAAAAAAATATTAGAATAAAATTAGAGTAAAACAAAAACCAAATAAAATTTACATTAAAATCATAGTTGTAACGGAAACCACAATAAAACAAAATTTAAAAAAAAGTTGAATTATAGTATAATCAAGAAGAAACTTATCAAAATATTCTAAATTCAAGCAACAAAAAATATTCAAAATAAAAAAATTAAAGTAGATTCAAATTGGAACAGAATTAAGATAAAACAATAGCGCCAAGCATCAAAAAATTTTAGAAATAAATACACTAAACTAAAATATAATAATATTGAAACAAACCAAAATCTATGTAAAATAAAATTAAAACAAAAACTCAAATAATCATGAGGTTACTTACTGATTTATTCACCGTCAAAAGATAAAAAAATGTGGCAAAACAGTAAGTAGGTAGGTATAGCTAAAAAGCTTGTACGGGATGTTTCAAAATGTAAGAGACTTTTAAGAAAAAATCCAAATATGTCCAGCTCTTTTAATTTTCAAGATACAAGATAGTAGTCGTATAGACAGACACAGTGTGCCATCTAACGAAGAGTGCTAGAAGAGTTGGTATAATAATATGTTGTTCAAGGAGGTTAGATAGAAAGAAGAGAGTACGCCCTATACTTCCCGTGTAAACAGTTTGGTACCAGCTTGGTACCAGTTTATGACAGGTTTCAAATGAAGCGCAGAACTGACAGATCATGTTTGGCTGTGTTTGGTCTCGCATAGTGGCGTAGCTGACGCAGGATGCTAGTTTTTGTTTGGTTGTTTACAAACAAACGTTCTTTTGATTTTATACTGATTTTTTTTTGTCTGTGTGAATTGTTTGTTAATCTTCTTTGTTATTGTTGTGTTTTTATCTTTTGTTTAAACTTTTTACACTACATTGTGTGACGCTACTGACTTCAACCTCGTGATGCGCCTGCTTTCAGTACCAGTTTATAGCATTGCGCAGTGAAGGCGGCAAGTCCATTTTTTCCTATCTAACCTCCTTGATGTTGTTGTTGGATTGGAACACCTTTGCAAGATACAAGATATCAAATATTCATTTTTGGTTACTTTTATTTGTACATCTAAATTAAAATTAAGACTATTGAATAATTATAAGTCCATTTTGCTACATTTAGCCTAATTTATTATTTTGTAAAAATGGTTTTGTTGTTAATTTTATTTAAAAAAGTAGTCTGACAACATATTGTTTTAAATTTTACTATTTTAGTTGTATTAATTAATATCTACATTATATCAAATGCCGTCATTATTGCAACTGTCAAAATAGTGATCAACAAGTTGATCCACATATTTTGAGATACTCTGTATAGCTAATTTTACACAGATTTTTCTTGTGGAGTTAAGAAGGTTAGCATTAATCACCATCATATATCAATCTCTAGTAATATTCGCAAAATGAAGTTAAGTAAAAAGACCAAAATTGTTTCTCCTAGTAGCTGAAGTAAAAAAAGTTTTCAACACAAAGTAAATTTATTTTGGGTGGTTTAAGCATTTCTCCCCATGTCGGCAAGTGCCCTTCCGGTCTTGAAGTGTCGGCACGCTACTCCCTTTGTGCAGTGTGAAAACAATGCGGAAGCTTTTGATCGCATCCCTAAATGTAACAATCGATGCAGTTCCCTCTTGAAACCGAGATTATCTCAAAAACTGGAATGAATCGCAAAACAATCATTGAGTTAGCTCGGTATTGTGATATATACGCTCCGATTTACACTGCCATTAAGTAAAGGTGTACGAGATTTATACGAACAATTTGTACAGAAAATTTAGGGTCGGCCAATTGCGGACCGGCCAGATTGCCTTCTCGAATAAATTTTTCGCACCTTTGTGTGTGGTCCCGGCGGGAAAAATTTGTTGTTTTTCCAGGACACGCATTAGTATTCCATAACAAAACGTCATAAATCCTTGGACGGACGCGAACAGGATAATACACTTACATTTAATATATTCACTATATAACATATTAGATACAAATTGGCTGGTGTCAAACGGCGGAATTTATAGAAACGAGTTTCTAGTGGTGGGAATTTATAGCGCTAATATGTAAATTAAACCAAAGACTAACTAGGGTTCGATAAAAGAACCTCACTACCTATTTTAGTCAGATTATCACCTTTTCATCCATTACACTAATTTATTAGCTTTGTACAAATTTAGTGCGTGTCTAGAGTTTATTTCCAGCCGTCAGAAGTTGACTTGAAAAAGCTTTGTTTTAAAATTAACACCTTGCTTCTATTTTAATTATAAATTAATCAAATTACATTCTAATTAAACAATTTGCCGCTCAAGTGTAGCTTAATTAATTAAGTCTTTTATTAATAACAATTTTTACTCTCCGATTACATAATTAGGGATTCAAAGCTTGCAAATCTTACAAAACCGAGTCTCGTTTTTGAAATTGATTTAGCTAGTTTTAGCTCGACTTAAAAAATCACTATTCCCAGTTTTAACATTACAAGAACGTATAGAGGATATAAATTTCAGAACCAATAACTGTTGAATAGATTTTCTCAGCGTAGAAGCAACAAATTCGCTTTTCGCCACTACAAATATTAAAAGTCTGATAAATAGTCTCTTGAGTCTAATCAAGCCATGAATTTTGTTATCCACTCACGCACTAACAAATTTATAACAAAATGCATAAACGTCAAAGAAATTCTTCTGTCTTAAAAAGCACGGAATTCGCTCTTTATTGCAAACGAAAGATTCCTGAATAAACTAAAAGGTGGAATCCTTGCATGGAATTTTCTTCGTATAAAATTAGACACTTTTGTTTTAAAAAAATTCCTCGAAACTTAATATCAAAAAAACCAATCCATTTGTACAAGATTGTATCCAATAAAATTCCTTTCTGAAAAAAAAGCAATGCTAAAATATTTAACATAACTGGATTTCTCGTGTTTTATTGGAAATATTTTAGGTAAATAAGAAAAGTTGGAAGCAAATGTTAAATTAGTTAGCGAGAATCAAAACTCGATTCGATTATGCAAATTCGATAAAGCTATGTAGCATCTGGCACTCAATAATTTAATTTCGGCTGTTTTACACATCGTCAAAAAGAATTTACGTTTCCTGTTTTTGTAATAACTCAATACCGCATTCTTAAGCGGTTATAAATCTCAATTATTTATCCACATAAATAAATTCAATTAATTCACAAAATATGTTAATGTTTTCATGCAGGGAAAATAGCGATTTTCATTCACAGCAGGATGCAACCGGTATCTTTTTGCTTGGAGGAAAATTTACTGCTTGATTATCAACTTGTACCAGTATAAAATACATACAGTGAATTTAAATAAGTTGAGAAAAAAAATTGTTCAAATAATCTCATTATAACTCGTTCTAAACTCGGACTTGAACAAAATTAATTATTTCAGTGCTAATTACTCTACAAATAATTAATGGCTCTCCTAATGATCCGCTTAATTTAAGGAAACGAATAAAACGTTCAAATATTTAAAACTTGAAACGAAGCTTGTTAAAATCCTGCACCTATTTTTTCAATTAAAAAACCTCCTGTGACAAATAGTAGGAAATTCGGCATCTGTATCCTCTTCCTTGCAAGCTCCGCTGAAATTTTATGACCTTGCTTTTCTCATCCTGAAACATATATCCTTACAAGCGACATGTGCGATGTGTGTAAAGGAATCACTGTTCCGGATTTGCGGAATCGAAACTTTTCCATCCCTGTGTAAGGCTGTTTACGATGAATTCGAGAGGATAGAGACGATGTTTTATTGCCATCTGATTACCTCATACATATTTTAATACGTTCGATTTTATTTGTTTAACGAAAATAAAACATTTATTGTTGATATATAAGACGAATGGATTGAATACATGATAATGTGCAGCTTTCAGATACCTCTAATACATTATTCAAAACCAAAGAAAATAAATAACTCAATACTAAAACGCTATTTTCGGATATCTTAACACAAAATCACTATTGACATAAGCCGACAGGTACAATCAAGTGCTAATAAAAGATACAACACAACATTAAAAAGATAAAAGTATCTAATATCTTGTAATGTGAGAGAGTTAACAGCTTATATCATCAAAACTTGATATTAAATTCTATAAAACATGATGAAATTAATTATAATTTATTTTCATTTGACTTAAAATAAACATTTCCGACAGGTTTCCATATAATATACATTTCAGTTGTCCTATCATATTAAAGCTAGCCATTCAAATCTATCAATATTTAAACCAAATATAATTATTAATAGACATGAAAGCAATTGTCGTGTTTTTGTAATGTATATAATACAGAAAATTTGAGAATAATTTTATACAATCATTTAAATAAAATAAATAAACTCTTTAAAACCCAGTTTTACCATAACTTTGTAATAATATTTATTAATAAATAAACTCTAAATACCTAACAGGTAGCTGGATTATTTCAAATGTATTTTAAAATGCCAAAAACAAACTAATACTAACACAAACATGTAGGTAAGTTATTATTTTTTCTTTTAGGGGTAGTATCAAATGTCATAAGAAATCCTAATTTTGTTATTTGTTAGTAAAAATTATCTATGTCAGTATTTCTCAACTGCCCATTACTTCAATAGAACAGTTTGATAATTTAGAATCCATAAGTTTGGTGTTAAAATATGCAAGGATGCGAGGTATCTGCAAGAAGGGTAGGAAATTATTTTACCTGCTATTTACAAGACACAACCACCCCTACAGTTCTGATGAGACTTGACTTGGAACATTATTATCACGGTAACGCTCGAGACATCAAGTCTTCTACTCTCTCTCGCGTAACTGTACTCAATCATGTAAATGGTGTAAATAGACGTTAATCAAGAAACCCCTGAATTATATTTTACTCCCCAATCTAATAAAGATACAGTCCACAACATTTGAAAAAAAAGAAAGACAGTGAAAAAATGATTAGTTAATTTTTTAAATCATTTTTTATGATTTCCAATTGTAATTTGTTTACAGATTGATCATCTTTTGTTTTATGGAGAGATCAATCAACACAAAAGTATTTATCTCTAACTGAATAAGCTAATAAAATATGAAGTTCCATTACAATTTTCTCTATGTAGAAAAACAAACAAAAGAACTTTTTCCAATACATCTTTATATAAATGCATAGTTGATGAGTACCAAATGTCTAATTGAAAACTTGTGGTTTGATGATAATATTATTTAATTTTGGTATAGGAGCCGTTACCAGAAGATTTCCTAAAACACTACTCCAAGAAATTAATAAGAGGATTAGGCAATATTTAATGTACAGACCAGAAAGGTTAAAGAAAATGTTAAAAAAAATTAAAACAAACTAAATTATTTGTAAATAAAATATGTATAAATATTTTGTTACTTTTAATAAATATCATAACGTATGCATTTATGCAATGTGTATTATTTAATAAATTACAAAAAAATATGTAAAAAAGGTTATATAACCACAATATAAGCGAGGTATGTCGGCGGTTATATAACTACAATATAACCATGCTTATATAACGGTTATATAACAAAATATAACCGCAATATAAGCTAGGTATGTCGGCGGTAATATAAGTACAATATAACCATGCTTATATAACGGCTAGATAACAAAATATAACCGAGATATAACTGCTGTTATGTAACCACAATATAACCGCGCTTATATAACGGTTAGATAACAAAATATAACCTCTCTATAACCGAGACATAACTGCTGTTATATAACCACAATATAACCACGGATGTATATCGGTTATATAACATTTCCATTTGAATCTAACTCGGTTTATATAACGGTTAGCTACAAAAAGCGTCACATCTTGGACCTAGCGGTTATATTGAATGGTTATATAGCCGTTATATAACTGTGCTACTAGGGTTGTCACGCTCTATATCTAAAACAATTCTGCTGCAAAACAAAAATAGTAACGAGAAAAGTGACAAAAAAAAGATAAAGACCTGTGTTAATAAATAAGAGAAAGTAGTTATAATCCAAATGGTAGCGCCTTGCGGAATCGCTCAGAAAACACGATAAAAATACAGGTACAGTACAGTAACAGCAAAAATTTTGTTACAAATAAATTTATAGTCACTAGAAAAATTAAAAATTATTTAGAATTGCTTCTAATAATTTGGGATGTTTAGAATTGCACCGAAGAATATGTTTATATAAATTTATTTTTGAAAAGTCTTTTTAATAAAAAGAACTGAAGCAACAGGATAAATAATACGACAAACAACGTAAAGTAGAAAATGTATCAGCAAAAAAACGACAAATATTTTGTTCATTAACGTAAAGAAAAAAAAAGCCGAAAAGAAACAGAAAAAAAACGAAATTTAAAGCAATAGAAAAAACTAATTTAACCACAAGAATAATTCTTGATCGTCAAAAACGATCTAAATGAAATAGAGAAATCAATTGGTTAAAACGATAAAAACAATGCAAATGTTCTGGCCTTGATAAAAAAGCATTGGAAAACCTGAAATAATTTCCAAATAAAATAAAAATTATAGTTTAGTCGTAAAAACTTTGGGAATGCAATATGAGGAAAATTATCTTAGCCAACTTCCAAATCTATTACAGTGTGCTGCCAGAATAATAAACTGATGTTAAAAATTTGTCCCAAAATCTGTCGAAAATTCGTAAACAAAAAAATGGTATAAAGTTTTAGAGATACACTAATTTGCAACAAATTACTATCAAATAAATCAAAAAAATTGTTAAAAACTATCATCTACGAACTTCCCATCTACTTTTATAACAAAATTAAGAATATTAAGAATGCCGATGAGATTAGCAATACTCGGATTAGAAAAAATGCATTACAAATACTATAAAAGTCACTGAAACAAAGAAGAAAAGTAAAACAACAACAAATAGAAAAATGTTATAAGTGTGGTTTATCAGAGCACCTGAGTAGTATGCCATCAATTTCGCTCCACCAGAAAATCCAGAAATACTGCAACATCAAATATTCCAAAATAAACCAAAAATGCTAAAAGTTTTCTAAGAAGAGCGGCGAATAAGACGACTTACTAAATCGTATTGTAGCACAAGATTAGTAATTTGTAATAAATTAGTTAAGTAAAAAGTTATAGCTATAATAGCAAGATATTTTTTGGTTCAAATAAACTATAAAAAGTTCTGGGGATCCAATACTTCAGATACTACATGACGACCATAGTAGAAGCTATTTTTTGGTTGATAGAATCTTATCTAGAGCTAGAAATCTATGTTGCTAAGTCAATTGTCGACAACGTGTTCCAAATAGGTGCCTTAAGGAAAAGATCAGAGACAAGATCCGAAGAAAAAAATTATTTTTGACGTTGCTCTATTCCTACTTACAAATCTTTTACTATGCTATTAGCTCTTTTTAACTTTTTTATTACTAGGAGCCTTAATATTTGTACCAAAATAGTGCAAAAATTGGTTAGTTTTCTTATAAAAATTAAGATATAGTTTCGCAAAAAAGTTGCAAACTTAATAAAAAATTTCTAATAAATTAATTTCTAATAAATTACCTAATATTTCTACATAGTTGCACATTTAAGTTTATTATCATTCAAAACCTTTTGTTTTTTTTATTAAATAATAACAATGATTAAATTCTTGCTTTATTGACTGGCCTTCAATGGAACTGTCCTTAACAGTTTGCTACATAATTCTGTCTCTCTGACACTATTGGGTACCGTTTTAGCTAAAAATCTAGTAATTTCCTTTATTTTCATTTGAACAGTTTAATAAAGTAGACAACCACGAAAATGTAGCAGTGTCCGTCTACGATTAAAAAACCAAAATCAGTCGATAATGCCCGTAATAAAATTAACTAATCACAGATTTGCCATCAGGTAGAATAAGTTTTTATGCCTTTTTTGTCGACAGAAAAGTCACTTCCGCAAACAATGTAGTGCACCTATAATTTTTCAAAATTATCCTTGCTAATGAGTACACGTAATACCGTGTTGTATTTTCCCAGTTATCGACATATCTCCAGTGGCTGGTTCCCCATTAGAATTGTTAAAAACTACTAAGGAAATAACGTTCCAGATAATTATACCGCCACTAAATTCCATTTTTCCTAACTTTTAAATAATTTGAAGTGAAGCCTCTCATCGCGCCCCATTTAGGTTAGACCACAATCAGGCAAGTCGTGGCCTAATGAACCATAAACAATTGGAAATGGCGGTCGCGTGTACAAGCGAAATTTTTTTTCGATGGCGTATTTTATTGTATTTATGTAAATGCGACTGAAAAAAACCTAGGGCAATTCGGTGTAAATTTAATCCTTGTGTTGCGGAAACGCGAGCAGAGTCCATTCATTAAAATTCTTTCCTGTTCCAGTCCGATCTCTGATGTCCATTACGAAGGAGGTGGGACTTGCTGCTACTGTGTAGCAGTTTACAGTCGTTTCAAGCACGCAATACTCAACACGCGATTCAGATAACGCTAGAAGAAGAAATAATTTGCGTTTTTATTCTGCCATTGAATTAAGTGCCGATTGATAAGACAAGAAATCACAAAAATGGGGCTATTTAATAAAATTCTAGGACCTTTTAAGAAGAATATGTCGGAGTCAAGAAGCGTAAAAAAGTTATAAAATAATACCCTATCAATTTTTTATAGCCCTACAAGCTTTCTAAGCTCATTGTGTTTTATTGGAACTTGTCATTATCATTCCTATCTTATCGGCTTGTTTGTGTGAGCTTATCTAAGATTTACAAGCATTGGATTTAGTGTAAAATTGAAACATGTAAAAATTTTTTTTAGAACGATCAATGTAGCTTGTTCAATAGAGCTAATTATGCAGAGTTCTGTTGAAATAACCTCATTTAATAAAACCAGTAAAATATTTCATTTGTAGCATGTACACCATTGATTTTATTGTTATGCTTGTTGGGTTGATAAAATCAATTAATAGTCCTATAAATTTACCAGAAATGCTAGGTAATAAAGCAATATTTAGTGTGAGAAATAATTCTTGAAATTTCCTAAATGTCATCTAATAAATTATGTATACAAGTGACTAAAAGAAATAGAATTTAATAAACACTGATTTGTTTTCTAATCAATATTTGTCGCTACTAAATTGGTCTTAAAACAATTAATCATTGTGAAATAATAGAGAATAAAGTAATATTCTAAAATTAAATTTAATAACCGGTGTTATGATCGATATACATGAAATTCATTACGACAGGTGACAAACTACTTGCACATAAATCTTGTCAGTTTTGTTTAAAATTTCATATCGATTCAATTGAGTGTTTGTTAAGTAAATTGCTAATGTTTGTATGTATTAAATCTAGATTTTTGAATTGTGTAATGTAATATGGTTTCTAGTAAACAAGCATAAATCGTGATGATTTCAGAATGGTTCATATTCCATGATAAATATGGAACGGCCCAATAAATACGCTTTGATTTACAGACCTCATTTACATTAGCTGAAATTAAACTGATAAAATATATAATACATTCCGTAAATGAACTGTAAATGTTTAATTCAGAAAATCTTTGCTTCAAGATCGATTTCAAGACTTCTACGTTAATCAATTGATTTGTTAATTGAAACTACACACCACAGTTTAATTTGAAACACCCTGTATATTATTCATCCAGTAAGTGCAGGTTTGCATTTCTCATTTATAATTTCGTCCGAAAATCAATAGACACCCGAACTCGCCGTTATTTATTAAATAGAAGCGAACAAAGCTAAATTAAAAACAATCTGTTTACAAATCGATCGCGAATTAATTTTAAGGAAATTGCTTTTTGGATTTTTTTTTTAAATGATGTAGGACAAGGCCGTCATAATTACGACTAATCAATGTTGCGTGTTTCATGTAAGATTATTTCCTGCTAGGTACTCGTGAAGTGATGTATAAATTACAGGCTTTCGTACAGTGTGCTATATATTAATTAGAATTTTTCAGCCATTTCTGGAACATCAGCTGAATTTTTGGTGAAGTTTAAGAGTCTAGAGAGATTTGAGAATCTTGAAGCTATGATAGTCAAGGTTAAGGGTTTACAGGCAATAAACTTCGACGGCCCTTCAGCTGTAAATTTCAGAGATAACTCTGGACAACACTTTCGTTGATTTATTCCCAGACTGGTTTTATTTTGTTACGAAATTTATCTGGATATGTAAAAAAAAATTCTGAGGGGAGGAATATGTGAGCGCTCTTTTAAACAATTACCCTAGGTAAATAACAGAATATTCTACCAAAATTTAAAACAACATTCAAAATATAGCTATTTGTGTATCAAGTAGGTACACATTAAAAAAAAAATTGAATAAAGCAGTACGCAGCGTGTTTGTTTTTATAAAAACTAGTTTTCTTATTTTAACAATAAAATAAGTAAAAGTTGTTGTTCCTAGACTTATTTAAAAAAATGACAGTAATCAGCTGATCACAAGTCGTTAATAAAGAAGGTCGTTAAGCTATTTACATTATAAATTAACATAAGGACTTTACGTCTAAAATAACAATAAAATATTTTGTAGAAGCAAATTAGCATTTTGTTTAAATTAGCGCTAAAGACCGTTCAATATTTCGTTTGCAAATTGCAGTTTTTGTACCTTTGCTTTATCACTGCTTTTCATTTAGAAATTAAGAAAGGTAGGCGAAAGAGTTGTAAGTCACACAACCATGAAGGCATTAGCACTTCTTTTCCTTTTGCTCAAATATTTCTCGGATTGCTAGCCCTCACTTTCTGTTCTTGCGACGTAGCATACTACTGATTTTTGGAAAAGTTTAAACAGTTATAACTTCTAGTTTATCTATTTTATAATGTATGTTTTGTCTTGTAGTATTGACTACTTATTATCCTGTCAGATTTTCTTGCAAAAAACTGTTTAAAAATAAATAGGATCTTTTATAATTTCGGAAGAGTTTTATTTATGAAGCTTTGGTGTAGGTAATTTCGGCAAGCTTTTCAAGTTTGATCTCCTTGTTTATTTTTTGTGATCGCGTGTCGTGTTGCTCGTGTGGGCAATTCCATTGAAACTTCCCGAAACTTGTTAGTACAGTTGCAGTATTGTCGCATGTCTCCCGCACCGGTTCAAGATGTTGATTTAGTCCTGGCTGAAGCTTTGTAATGGTCCGAAATGTCCGGGGATAGTTATAATGGCGTCGGTAAAATCTTAATTGCATTAGTAGAGCGTCACGTTTTATGGTCCTTGGAGAATTTTTGAGTGTGTAAAGCCATCCAAAATTGACGTGGGTGTAAATTAAACTCCGGAAATAAAGTAATTCAAGAGGGAAACATTATGCAACAAACCATTACAGTTCTGCTCTAGGAATGGGAATAGGAAGGAAGAGGCTGGCCAGTTAGCAACGACTGGCACGTCCGAGACAACGGCTCGCCGGAGGGTCATTTTAGGGCGCGGATGCAGCCCCAAAAATTCGGTCGATTTACGAAATTTTGCCTTGATTAAATCCGGGAATTAATTAGGTGCGCAGTTTTCAACTATTCAGGACATAAAGCGAGATAATATTCGTAACGTATGCATGAGTCGAGACTCGCCTCAAATTTCTTGTCGAGGCTTATCGCTGTCATACGACTTTTCTAACTTTAATTACATCTGACATATTATTTACTACAAACTCTTCAAATCTATAATTAATAAGTGAAAGCGTAGGAGGTTGGTTAATCCCTCACCTCAATTTCAAAACTTTTTTAATAAAACAAGAATCAACGCGAAATCCACTCGATCAGTTGGAAAACTTTAAATGCTTAAAAATTGTTGTTTCGAAATAAAAAAAAAGAATATTCGCCCGCTTTCATTGTGAAGCTTTCCCAAGCTGCTGTTTGCAAAGGTATTTATTAAATTTCTCCATTTATTCTCTCTGTTTGTTCTTTCTTTCACTGGAACCGTTGTTTATTTTTCCGCTTGACCCATCCATTTAACGCCTGTATTTTCAAATAAATTGCTACAATTTTAAATCAATGACCGGTTCTTACAATTCTAAGACTAATCCTTTTTTACTAGAACAATTCAAACGCGAGCTCTTTAAACATACAATCAAACTAATAAAAGTTTCAAACTCCGAGCTTTTGCAGCAACCCCATAACAATAATAATAGTAATAATAATAATCCTGAACAATCATTAAACTTCATAATATCTAACTTTCACCCAGCTGTTTCAAATGAAACATACATCAGCTATTTCAAGAGATGTGAGTGTGTTCTATATTGATATTACCTCATCAATCACTTCAACAACAAGAAATTAGTGAATTCTATTCGCACCCTTCCACTTCATGAAAAATCAATGAAGAGAAGCAATTAAGGTAAAGGTGATTTCTGTAATGAAGTATGTGTTTGGTACATATATAGAGAAACCTGAAATGGCCATTAAGTAATTAGAGTACACACTGAAGTTGATAGACAATAATTTAATTTTCCGACTAGTTGAATAGTGATAAAACAATTAGATTGAGCTTTTGATGTATAATTACACGAATTGCTTTCACATTAATAATGTTTGTGCTGTTTTTTAATCGATTCTCGCTTGTGTTCATTAAAGAAAAATGTTAAATCGATTCGGAGGGAAATTATTCAAAGCTCTCCACTTTCATTTACTCAACTTGAAAATTGTCATTCTTTGTTGTTTATAATGTGCCATTTAAAGAAGCACCCGTTCAATTATTTCAAGATTGAAAAAAAAATCTTGTCGTCGCCGTCGTGCTAATTTATTAGAGAAAATAAATTAATGTCGGATTTTTTTGAATGGTGTCTGGCATCGAAGCAATGTCGAGTATTATAACAACGCAAAATTTGTCAAGCTTGAACTAGAAAATCGAATAACACGCATAACACCTCTTTGAGCATGTTTGCGATGTATTAGTAAACAAGGTGTTGATAGCTGCTCACGTTAGCATAACAAATAGAATTATTATGTCCAAGTTTGAGCGCTTGTTAGTAGTTGTCAAGCGTCACAGAGCTTCTCAAGGTAAACAATTTTTAAGTTGACGTCTGCTGAGTTAACAATCCAAGAAAACTTTTCGATAAGGCAACAGTTGGGATTAATAGGCGCGCTTTTTGGCAAGACGGTCCGGTTCATAATGCTCGCAACGAGTTAACAGATGTAATTTTATAGGAGCAAATCTAAAATGTAGAGGGCTGTAAATTACAGTGTAATTAAAGCCCCGTCCCTGGCGTCCCGCTGTAATGAACTTCAGTTGAATGCGTTTCCATAATTACGTGCAAACAAGTCAGTCGTACACCAACACACGCACCACCTAACGTGCTAACTGCTCTCTCATCTGCTAGAGTGCAAAGTTACGAGTGAAAAGTTAACTACACTTACCAACCAAAAGGTTACTCGTGTTTGAATTTTAGATAAAAGGCCAAAATTTTAGTCGAGAGCTTTTCAACTATCAAAGACTGGAATTTACGTTACCACCACTACACTCGAAATCTTCAATTGACTCTTTACACAAATTTTGTATAAATACCTAAGAACAGTAATGTTACAAGTTTTGTCATAATTTAGGTCATAAAACTGTCAGAGTGTGTGTACCGGTGCTGGATTTCAGGTTGGTTAATTTTACACGTAGAAAGAGTCAGTGGTGCCGTTCTATTTCTTCTGTTTTAAATGTTTTTCAAGAATACCTATTTTAGTTGTTATAATAAACTGTAAAAACAAATTTTTGTTATTAGTGACTTAGTAATTAGCAATACTTTAATTTTTGTTGAAAACTATTTTTTTTGCTATTTCACCTGGAAGTTCAACAATTTCAACACACATAAATCACTGATGTTTTCGTTGGTATTTTTCTAAAAAAATTTCTTAAATCAATAACTAACTAGTCTATAATTGACATCTAAAAAGCTGTTTAGGGGAAAACATGTCATCTCAGAAACTTTAAAAAAATGATAGCAATTTATCCTTACAAAAAATAACTTGGTGACTCAACTTAGTGGGCAATTTTTGTTTATTCTTTCTTATTTAGAGCTTTCTTCTTCCACTCCTTTATTTGCTACTTTTAGAGGTCCTCTTCTACTTCTTTATTGATACTCTGTCCTTGGTTTGTCTCTTCGTCTGCTAGGTCCTAGTCCTTTTTCTAATATTGTTTTTGGAACTTTTTTCTTTCATTCTTGTTACGTGACCAATCCATCTAATTCTTTGTGATTTAACTAACTACATCTATTATATCTGTCTCATTGTATACTGTTCTTAAATTTCGTTTGTTCTACTAATTCAAGTCTCTTCTACTTTTTTCCCTCTATAAATTTTCCTCAGAACCTTTGATTCCCATATCTGCAGCATATACTCTTTTTGTTTTCTTAGTGTTGTAGACATAAAGATTTGTTGCTCTTGTTACGGCTTTTAAACTTAGTATAGATGAGTGTAATGCATAAATGTTTTGGTTTCCAGCTGCTGTTTTTGCTTTTATCTCTTCTGTATTGTTTGGTTTCTTTTCTATTACTTTTGAAGTAAACAAATCTCTTAATTTTTTTAAATTTGTGTTATTCCCTTTCGTTTACTTCTACTTCTAGGTATAGGTCTTCTTTAAATACTTCATCTTCTCATATCATAAATTTAGTCTTTTCTTCATTTATTTTCAGTCTCATCTTTTCCGCATTTATAATCAGCCTTCTTGGTTACTCTTGATAGCTCTTCTTTAGTTCTTGTTATAAGTTTTATATCGTCTGCAAATGCAAGGAATTGATGTTGTTGATGGAAAAGCAAACCTTGTCTATATATCTTGCTTTGTTTTAATATTTTTTTAAAGCAATTATAAACAATGTAAAAGCTGATCTCTTTGTCTTAAACCATCAAACACTTCAAACTTTCTTGACAGTTTTCCATTAACTCGAATCTTATTTGTTGTTTTTTCAATGTCATTTTTACTAATCTTGCTCTTTTATTGAGTGTTTTAAAATCTTTTAATCCTTGATATAACTGCTTTCTGTTTCTGCTGTAGTAGGCAGTCTTGAAATTGATCGAAAGTAAATATGTTTTAATTTTTGTTGGTGACTTCTCACTTGTACCTGTGTAATAAAAATATTTGATCTACTACGGATCTTCCTTTTCTAAAACCACACTGGTATTCTCCTACTCTTCTCCTAGATTCCTGTTGTTTTCTTGTTTTTCTATAAAATTTTTAACTTTATCATATGTGGGAAGTTTTCTTTCTCTTTCTTCTTGTCCGTTTCTGTTGTTCTTTTCTTCTTTAACTGTTCTTCTTTCGGTTGACAATTTGTTTAAGACTTCTTCAAAATATTCAGTCCATCTTTCTGTTACTTCCTCTTCGTTTCCCACTAATTGTCCATATTTATTTTGACAAAATATGGTTTTAGGTTAAAATCCTTGTTTAATTCCTTATGTCCTTATTCTTGTAATTCTCTTCTACATCTTCAATTTTTTAGTGTTCTACTCTCCTTTCTGCAATTTTTTTGTATTCAGCTTTGTTTTTTATATTCTTTCTGCCTGTTCTGCGTATCTTCTTTTAGCGTACTTTTTTTTTGGTGTGCCTTTTTTTTATTCTTAAAGTCTACAATCTTCAGCGGACCATCCTTTTGTTGCTTTTTTATTCTTTTCTTTAATTTGTTTTTTAATTACTTGTTTAATTAGTTTTTATTTGCTTCCCATTTTTGTTCTATTGTTCTAGTAGCTTCTTGTTGTTAATTGTTTTTATCGCTGTTATATATATATTTTATTTGTTTTTGATAATTTGATATTTTCTTGTTGACATAATATACTGAGTGTATTAGAAATAGTGGTCAATAATTTAACCAGAGATACATCTCGTCAAAAGAAACAACTTTTCTATATGTTATTTTTGAGACATATGCTAAAAACTTTGAATTTTGTCCCCACCCTCAAAACAAGATACGCTTATAATCACTTTTCAAATAACTCAACTTTAAAAAATTCCAAAGAAACCAAAAATTAAATTGTCTAGTTACCATTATTATAATACTACATAGGTCAGTGGCGAGTATGGTATTTTGTACTAAATTTTTAAATAATTGTATCTTAATAACAGTTTAGATTCGGAAAAAATAGATTCTAGAAAAAAATCTTCTTTAAGCAGACCTATCACTGGCTAAATTTTTGACCATCATCTTTGATACACAATTGGCCATGTTTATCTCGACAAAATATGGTTTTAGATTTCATTGTTTAAACAGCACTGCATACGGGTTGTCCAGCGGTTTTAAATACAGATAATATTGCAAAAACAAAACCTGATCGACCTTCCCCTCTTAATAAAGATGTTGTAAAAGAAATTTACGTTATTCCAGAAAAAATCTGTGAATCTCTCATTACAAACAGGTTTTACTACTTATTAACTCCAAATTCACTAATTAATGTATTTAATAACTTAAAAAAACTTTATTTTCTATTGTATGATTTAGTAAAATCATTACTTTTGTTGAAAGTAAATCAATTATAAAATTTTATTCGGTATTTTTTTGACTGTTGTAAAACATAACGTATAAAAGTATTCTTGACAAACCGACAACAATTTGAATCAATTTCTAAAATTTGGATTCTAAATATTTTCTGTAATGCAGATCTGTTTCAAGTTATCTAAAATACCTTGTCTTTTTGGTATAAAATTCGGTTTTCGTTGGTTGCATTATCTCTCAATTCCTCCGTGCATGTTTCGTTGGCTCAATTAAAACCTTGGAAGCTCTCATCTTGGCAGGAAGTTGGTAAAGTTTTAATAATTTCAGTCTGTGTAAGTTTTGATCGGACCGCCCGGTATGCAAATGGTTTTGTGAAGATGATTGATTTTGTTGTTAAGTTAGGCGTAAATATTGCAAGTTGGGTGCTAATCATGAAGCTTACCAAACTTGTCTTGGTAGTGACAAGGTGAAATGTGACACATCTCCAAGTAATGTGAATGTTTATCCCGCTTCATCCGCGCGTATGAATATTAATGCTGTGGGATTAGCCAGGCAGATGAGTTGCGCCCCAGGAGGTACTACACACGCAGCATGCCACTTTTTCTAACTATTCCATATTTTAGACTTTAAACTCGGTAAATTGTGCCACTCTGCGTCATTAATATTTATAGCTAATGGGCGAGAGCACGTGCGCGGTAACACGACACTTTCCTCCTCACTCCAAAACTCGATTTTCTTCTACAACTCCTAAGACTCTCATGTTAATTGTTATTTGCATTTAGACACGAATTCGCTAACGCTCGAAGGTGGTGAAAATGTCGTAAAAATGAAGAAAATCGATAATTAATTTCCTACTCTTAGAGCAACCCCACTCATAAACAACCATTGTGCAACTCTCTTATTCTGGGTGCCATATCTAATCAACATCTAGATGAGATGTTCTGGGGTCACTGAGGTAACATTACCGACACGCTATTCCACTCTTACATCTAATACTTTATTAACAAGCTCTCATAGCAATTTCACAAACACAACAGATTTTTTTTACCAAAACCTAAACAAAACGACATAAACTATGGAAATTAGTTAATATAAACAATGACATTTGCCAATTTATAGCGTTCATTATTTATGTCTGATTGCGCACGATAACGATACATATTAACATTTTAGAATAATGCGATTTTGTGGCAGACTATCTAAATTTTTACTGCTGGAAATTTATTATATAGGGGGTGGAACAATAGTACAGATCCATTGAGGTTACAAGATACTGATGAAGCACATTAATTATGTACACCACCGAGGAGAATTCGCCATGATATTCTCTCATTAAGGCTTTGCATTATAGATCTTTGTCAATTATAGATGACACAATAACGTAACAAGGGCGTTGTTAGTGACCAAATGGATTTTATATTTGTGATTATACAGGGTGATAACAAGTTTATTGCAACCAACATTATATTCTCAGATGTTACGTAGATTTCAAGATATAATTTATACAAAACATATTAATATTTACAGCCTGTTGTCTGCGTTGATTGACAGTTATATCAAGTCAATCCATTCGATTTCAGCACAACTAGATGCGTTCTTGTCACAAGAGAATAAAAACTAATTCTAGGTGTAAAACTTGAATAAAAACGGTTTTCTTAAAATTATGTCAAATTAATTGTTAAATTTAAATAATTGACTTTTTTCAAAATTGAATATAATTATTTAGTTTTTAAATTTTCTTCTAAGGCACACCTATTTTTTAATGTGTCAATTAGTGTCAGGCTTAACAATGTAATAGAAAATTCAAAAAATCAAGCTAAGACTGAAGAAAGTGCTTGACGTTTATAATTACAAAAAAATTAAACAACAATTGATTACGAAGATACTCAAAATGTTTACTTATTTTCATAAATACTGTCCCCATACTGCTGTACATCTTTAAAAAAATGTGAAGGTGCCTCACCTTGCTAAAACCACATATTTTGTTTAGTGTGTTTATTTCCTTTTTCCAGTTACAACAGTAATCGCTTAATTTTTTGCGATAATAATATTGCTTCCGAGTATTCCGAGCTTATGGGAGATAAGTGGTTGGTTTGGGTGTGCTTAAAATTGTTTGTAGAATAAAGCTCTATAAGTTTAGTATAAAAGTTCGATTTTATGACTTTTGGGTTTTAAAATAAATAATTAATCTTGTCGTAGAGTGGATTGGGTTTGGTGATCAGCGCAATTAGTATAAGTTAGTGGTTGCATTAAGGTTAATAACAAAAGTTAGTTGAAATTCAGCGTTTTCAGTTTCACGGCATCCGCCGTCTACTCACCACAACATTCATTTAAGATTTGAAATAATTTCAAAGAGATTCAAAGTTTGTGAGTTCGGGTTTAAGATACACCTCCAATTGCTTTTAAAGTAATTTCTCGAAATGTTGGGAAGCATTAAGATACACTTTTCCTGTGTATTTCACCCAGTGGAAGCTTTTCAAAGATGAAATATAACTGTATTAACAGAATTAAATTATAATTTTGCGTGTCTGTGTTTTTGCTAAATGCGCAAGTTTTGAAAGGCGCTCGGTAATTTATTTCCGGGAGATTTTCATTGATAGAAAATTGTAAATAAAGCTTCTTACAAGTGATATTTAATTATGCAGACACCATTACGCAAATTTTTCTCGTAGATAACCGACACTATTAAAAACGCATTAAGCTGTATTTCTATTCAAAGACAGTGTTTAAATTCATTTCCGTAAATTCCGCTGACGCTTTAAACCGTATTATAAATGCAAGCTTACTATCAAAATGCAAAGCTGCAGGTCCTAAATGTGTCCCTTAATGCACAGCTTCTTTAATGACTTCTCCTCTGGATTTAATGGAGGCAAACTTTCAAATTGTACACTTTAGGGGTTGCGCTCCCTTTATATTAAATTAAACATGTCGCGCTAATCTATCTTAATGCATTCGTTAAACTCGAGTTTGCCCACACATCATTATTCTACGCTCGAATGACCAGGTATTTGATTGGAGAGTGTGCATGTCCTATAAGTGCGTAAACGTTTGCTTTAGCCCTAATCAAACACAGGCCCTTTCGTCTGACACGGCATCTATTTGACCCCGATTTCCTACACTGTTAACACAATATTCAGTTATATCACTGTCATAAAAGTGTAAAAAATAATCGATAACATCTTCACAGAATAAAAATCGTTAACAATTAAAGATAATGAGTGCATGAAGCACGTGCTGTGCTACTGCTGAGCGCTCTCATTTATCCGAAGATTTTTATGCGTCACTCGATCCCACTTACTATTTAAATTTTTTAAAGGGGTGGCTCCAAGCGATAGAAGGATGTGGTAATAGCTTTTATCTGTGAGTGCTTTGATAACTGCATATCACTAGTGAAGTAATAAAATAAAAATCCACTCTTTAAAATAATTTCTTTTAATTTCAAACTCAATCTTAATTACATGCTATTATTGTTATAAATATTAATATCACAAATTTCACACCTATTTATAGTAGAACAAGCCATTTCTGATACATTTTTTTCGATAACAGCTGTCGATGCAGTAGTTCTAACTGTTATATTATTTTTGTCATCCAGAATTTTTGAAACAATTGATTTTTATTTTTTTCTGTCGTGTCTATATATCCCTCCGCCACTGTATTCGAGCGCCAGCCCCCATGACGCTTTACTTTTAAAAAATCAGCTCCTAAATTAGTAAGCAACGATGTAGATGAGCGCCTATAACAATGTCCCGTAAATCCTGCTGAATTAGGTAACTGAAGAAAAGTAGCAATATTCTTGGGGAAAGCAGCAAATATGTTTCTACCAACAGGTAAATTACACCTCTGGTTATACACCTCTGGTTTCTGAATCCTAAAAAAACCGTCTACTGCTGGCGTTACAAAGGCAAAGTGCAGCATATTTTCGAATTAATTCTAACATGTTGACTCCATCAATTCCGCCTGATGTAATAAAGAATTTTTAAATATTTTTGTTTTAGTGTTTGGTATTAGAACATGGAAGCATTGTCCTTGATCTTTGACATCTTCCAAAAGCATGTTGGTAAGTTCTTGAATCCTACAAGCTCCACCAACCTCAATAATTAAAGCAACCTTAAAATTAACATTACTTAGTAAGAATAATTTATGCATAAAAAGGATACAGTATCTTTATCAACAAATATTTATCATCATTTGCTTCTTGTAAAAATTTGCTAATATCTTGTTAATAAAAAATTTGCGATTTTTGAGCACGATATCCTTCAGATTTTCTTTTCAGAAAAGCGATTAAATGCACGTATTTACTGATGTCAATATTCTTCTTCATTTTTATTATTGTTCTAATCATAGAATAAAAAGCCCAAAAATCGATTATTTATACTATATTGATAAATAATCGAAATATGCAAGTAGAACCATCTCATGCGTAGTATTTTTAACATTTCTTTCGTCGCACCATGAACTGAACCGTTGAAAAGCCAACTCGTACTTTTCATTAGACTTCTCTGGCACTAAGCAAGAAGCAGCATTTGTCGTCGTTTCTTTAGTATCAGAAGGTAAACTTTCTGAGTCACTCATGTTTACATTTTCTTATTTTTACCACAAAGTACAATTTTTAATAATTATCTCAAAATGGTGAGCTATGTTTGGCAAATTGTAAGCGGTTGCAATAGTGCGTACTGAATATATATCTATAGGTCACCTTACTCTTGATGTAAAAAAATAAGAGTTATCGGCAGCATTAAATTTTCGATTTTCTTAATTTTTCGCAGTCATAGATAAGGTTTTGTATATCATACGTGGGTTAGAGCACATTACAGTAATTTGTGTGTTACAGATACTCAGGCTAACGCCCTCGTTATCTGTACACTCGTTGTGTAGTAATGCTTCTACCCCACTAATAATATAAATAACTATAAAACTATAATAAAATTTGCTCCCCCTTTAAGCTAAAATTAACCTGTTTTTGCATATTTTCGAAACTTGAGATTTGAGGACGTGCAAATTTTAGTTGAGACACCGTGTATTCAAAAAAACTTAATTATTGGTAAATATAAATAATAATGAGTCGTTCTATACTTTCATGACTCTCCTATTTTATACCAGAAAGCCAGTTTGTGTTATAAAAGATTACCAATAATCGAAGCCTTGTTAAATGAAGTTGTTACTAACAGCGTGTGTTGTGCTTGAGGCGACTTTTATTATAATTTATTGTATTTCCTAACAATAAATATATCCAATAAACATACAAAAAGTTAATTTAAAAAACCCGTCCACAATATTCTTTGATGTTTATAAACATTAAAGGGTTTAACAAATCGGATAATATATTGTAAACTCATATAACAATACATCATCTACTTCAAATTAAAATATTACAAAAACAGTTTCTAGATTTTGATAAAAATCAAAAAAAATTCGCTTTAATTACAGCAAAATAATAGACTTTTCACCTTTCTCCAGTCACTTTATCGGATTTTGGCTAGGAGCCAAGCAACTGATTGCAATTTTGTAATCTTTGCTTGTACCAGTGTTGTGTGATTCCAACCACCTAAAAAACTATATTAAAACGTTTTTTTCAAAGCTTTGTACTGCACCCAATGCTTCTATTTTTGATTTATTTCCAATTCGTCTGATTTTATTCCAGTTAGTTGCGTTTTTCAGCACCGCACGTTGCAAATTAAATGACACGTTTTGTATTAAATCCGGTATAAAACTTTTCGCACCAGTTTACGCCAATTTGACACATCAACAAGCATTCCAAAAATACAAATTTGTCACAGCGACAAAGGGTTGCTCTCTAATAGCAATAAGCGAGGTGACCATTAGCGGCAAACACCTGGTGCATGGCCGCTGCAATCGTTATCTGACCTGGAATTTCCAAAGATGGGGAAACAGGAATAAAACTTATCTCACGTCCGAGAGATACTGCCGAATTTCCGGGTTATGACCCAATTTTCAGACAGGGAGCAAGAACAACAAAGTAAAAATTGTCGACTTTTAAAATAGGGCGTCATTACGATGCAAATTATAAATTTTATTAAATAACTAAATACACTATTCTAAATATCAACAGTAACTAAGATTTAAATAAAGAAACAAAATAATTTTACAAAAAAATCTATGAATTTAATAAATCAGTATGCAGAGGAGGTGATTCACTCATGACAACCCAACGAAATCTAGTAGAATTCTATAAAAATCTATTGAAATTCGTAAAAATCTATAGCAATATTTGTCATTTTGGTGAAAATAAATACATCAATACAATTTATTAAACAGACATTTTAGTTACAATAAAAAAACTTTTTTGCGCGATTGGTTGTTTTTATCAGTTTACTGTGCCTGTTTCCACGACGGTAGGTTGCTGTTACTGGTTGCTACGTGTAACAAAACCGTAAGTAATTCACTTACCGTTCAGTGGACAGTAAGCAATTAAATCTAAAAAAAAAATAATTTTGCGATTTATTTATTAAAATTAAATGTACAATTATTATAATTAATAGTAGTAATACCACTCGCATTTGAGTTTCTAATGTTAATAGATAAACTTTCCGACGTAGAAGTCCCAGGTTGTTGTAATAGTCCACCAACATCGCTGTGTAAAATTTTATGAGCAAATTCAATTTTGTTTTGGAGGGAATCTTCCACGTAACTCTCCGCCACCGTTGATGAACGCCACCCACCATGTCTTTTTAGTCCCAACACATCAACACATCAAGTATTTCCAAATAATGAACTGCTTCATTTTCTTTATTAATAACTGTGAACGTTCACTGAATATCCGTTTTTGTATTTGGAATATTTACTATAAACATTTCTTCATGTTCTTCTATGTCACTCATTTTAATATTGTACAATTCCTCTCGTCTACAAGCGCCCGATACTCCCAATATCATTGCTACTTGTAAATATATTGTTTCCTTAGAACAATATGTACCACCTCATCATCTACAACATACCTTTTGAATTAAAAATTGTTTGTCTAGTGCTTCATTCAAGAATTTTTTCATGTCTTCTTTGGTAAAAATTTTAGCCTTCTTATTAGACCGATATCCAATATTTTTTCTCTTAAGATAAGCAATTAATGTAGCAAACTTAAAAATATCGATAGCATCATGGAGAAAAATTGTACTCTTCAGCATAGAATACTCCGCCCATAAACTGCCTGGGGCCTTCAAGTGTGCACTTCTCACCGCAAAGTACGCTAATAAGCTCTTTTCATTTACAGAAATCTTTTTTGCTTCACGCCATTCCTTAAACAACTTGTATGTCTGTTCATATCGAGCTTTAGATTTTTCTGGAATTATTGCCGAACATCCTTTTTGCCAAGCGTCTTCTAAATCATCCGGTAGATCATCACTATCGCTCATATTTGCTTCGAAAACGGAACCACAAAACAGAACTATGTAGGAATGATTGTAAAAGACAATTTTACTTGTTTGGAACAAAACCATAGCAACCATGGAACAGCCACCCAAAGTTTTCAGTTTCAATCTTCCCGATTATCATAAATATATTGATATAAATTATTATTATTATTATTCTAGAAACTCCAATCGCGCAAAAAACGTTATAAGCATGTCGAACGTTAAGGATTACCGTTCTCAGAAATAATTGGAGTCGTCGCTTCGCTCCTCCTCCAAACAATTGTCTTCGAACGGTAAGCATTCCTTACCGTTCTCCATACTTAATATACTATTAATTTGACGCAGTTTTATAAGGTTTAAAACTCTTTAGAACCAGGTCAGAATGGTTAAGAACTAAAATGAGCATTTGCAATAGAAATTTTGGACCGCTAAAATGCTACTGTGCATGTGCATTTTAATTCTAAACCAATTTAAATGCTGATAGTACAAAACTATAAAATATAATTTTTATTGGACGGAGATCATTTAAAATGAGTAGAGTAGAATAACGGCTTCATTTGTATTAGTATCGGTATCGTTTTGCTTTGCGTAGTCGTTTTTATTTTAATTTTTTGCCGTCTACTTTATACGAAAATTGATCAGAAAGAATCCGTTTTAGAAGTAAAAAAATTATTTTTTACGACAACCTTTTTTATTTTCAACGTACACTTTTCTCAAGACCCCGGCCATTTTTTAAATTCTCTACAAATGGAATTTGTAAAATTTTGTAAAATATGCTTCTGTTTCAAGCATGACCTGCTTATTGAAGCAGAATTTTTTTCTCGCAAGCCACGTTTTTATGTTGGGAAATAGAAAGAAGTCTCAAGGAGCCAGATCGGGCTAGTACGATGGATGTAGCAGCAATTTGTAGCGGAATTTATCTAATTTGGCTTCCACGATTCTAAATAAGTAAGCTTTGTCATGTTAAAACAGCATATTTTGTTTTTGCCAAATGTAGCCGTGTTTCTTTAAATTTTTCATAGAATAGGTCAAATAATTTACAATTTCATATTCCCGCTTTTTTTTTCAAAAAGTCCAAGAATTATTCCTCTCAAATCCCAAAAAACTGTAGTCATCATCTTTCCGGTAAATAAAACAATCTTTAAATTTTCTGGAGCAGATTCTTCTGCAATAATCTATTGTTTTGATTGTCATTTGGTTTCTAGCGTGTAATAATAGATCCAAGTTTTATCAACGGTGATGACTAAAAGCAAAAATTTCTGTAGATTTTGACTAAGAAAGTCCAAACTAAAAATTACTCTAAAAATTAAGAAATGGTAAAAACTTAACTACTCTATAGAAAGTGAATGCATTTTAGAAAACAAGAACAGCAAGTTTCTGTGTCGGTACCGTCTAATCTAACGATTTTTTGTACAATAACCGCAACATAAATTGAAAAGACATTGTTATATATCGGCAAAAAATGAGTCACTTAGAATTTAAATCAATATAACTAAAAAGCTAGGAATTTAGTGAAATGTCGTCTTTCCAAGAGCTTCCAAATAGTACCAAAAAAATTAAATTAGACTTGTCTTACCATTTCCATAAGATGGAACACTATTTTATTGTTTTAAACTCTTTAAATTAAAAAAAATATATGTAAAAAATATAAGAAAAAACATTGATATTGAGTTACCATTTTCCGTTTTTGAAAAAAAAATTGTGTTTATGTCAGACCAGTGGTTTGTCAAAATTTTGGGTAATGCATAGCAGTCCATAAAAATTAGTGACAATCCACAGAAATTAGTCTATAATCTACAGCAGTCTCTTGTTTACTAGTGATTCGGTTGTGACAGCCCGGCAGCCCCGTCAAATCATCTATTCAAACAAAGTTCTTTCTACATTTAACAAACCGAGCAGCCTGTTATAGTAGGTCACGGCAAGTCTTGTATACAAAACGTATTTATTGCTTTTCAAAATACTTCCTACCACACTCGATACACTTCCCCATACGCAAGAACCCTCAAACCAATGTTCTCGCTTTTCTTTCTCAATGAAATTACATAATGTTTCCCATGCTACGATTCACTCATTTTCCGAAGCAAATTTATGTCTTTTTAATTGTGATTTTACAAACGGAAAAAAGCAAACTCGCATGGTGCCAAGTCAGGACTATAAGGTAGATAATCCAATAGTCGGATTCCAGATTCTTTAAAAGGTTGTTGAGTTAGTTGAGCACGATGCGCTGGAGCGTTTGTCGATATATCGAGCGCATCGGGGATTTTGGTCTCAGATTTTTCAATACTGTAAATAATTGTGACAAACAAATTTTAGTACACCAGCGAGCTGTGACTGTTTTTTGTTTATCTAGTACAACGTTGGTCACTAAACCCGTTTTACAAAAAAAAAAAACGGCTATTCTTCTTCCGATTCAACGTGATTTTTTCACTTGCACAGGCTAGTCTTCATTTTCAAAGACTCACACTTTGCTTGTGATTTAATTTGTACATAAAAAAAATATAACCAGCTCTCATCTGTAATAATAAAATTTACATCACTGTGTTTTCCAGATTCGAAGTCTTTCAATATTTTTATACCAAGTTACTCTTGCGTCTGGTTGTGCGTCGGTCAACTTGTGAGGTATCCACAGGGTACAAAGTTATCTAACATTCAAATGGTTTGGGATAATTCTTTCAATACTTCGTTCGGATATCTTCAGGGTTTCTGCTAACGGCCTATAAGTGATTCGCCTATTTTTAATTATTGCTTCTCTCAAAAGTTTAATGTTTTTTTCAGGTACGACATCTGTCGAAGTGTCGACCGACCTGAAGAAAGATTGTCTTCTAAATTAAATGGCCCATGATTAAAATTTAAAAACCATTTTTCATTGGTTTCTAAGGACGGACAATCCTGACCAAATATATTTTTTATTTCCTCTTCACACTGTTTAGCAGTTAGTCCGCGCCCAAAGTTGTAGACGTCAACAGCCCGGTAGCCGAGGGTTGGAAACAACTCCATAGCGACCTATTCAAAAAATTACTGACTAAATTGTATAAATAGCTAACAAGTTATATTTTGTACTTAGACTAAACAAAGATAGTACTTTATAATAAAGTAACCAAATCACGGTTGCGTTATGTTTAAGTACAATACGACAAGACTTATGCCGCGACCTACGTAAATTAGTTCGAATTATTTTACAACAGATATTGCAATATCAGAATCTAATCAGGTAAGATTTCTGATGATTTTATAATTTTCATAAATCTTGTAACCTACTATACAAAAATTATATTTTTGGAAAACTGCGCACTGAATGGCATGCAATAGACTATCGTGTAATTGCAACAAAGCTCAGTTTGTGGTCACGATACAGCAAGAGCAGTTCTATAACATTCTAAACAATGTGCACGTAAACCAGGTTTAATGTTGACGTTTCTATTGGCCATTATTGAAACGTAGGAAGCAATCTGTTGAAATTCAGGCAGATTTGAAGAATGTGAATAATTAAAGCAGAGAGTTAAGGAGCATTATGAAAGCAATAAAGTGGTCGGGAATCTTTGTAATCCAAAGGATGTCATTGTAATGTTGTAATAAATTTCGAGCGTTGCAACTATGACCACCACATGAATAAAGTCTCATTTTCGTTAAAGAAAACGTGGTAATTATGCATGTAAGGCATGTACAAGTTTAATTAAAAGAGCTTCAGCCCTTTTCAAACTATATTAAAGTAAGTAACATAATGGTAATGTGGATACAAGCTGTGTTTATATCGAATTTTGGATTAAGTTTATTCTAAGTTAAGCTACGTATTAGAGGAGGCATTATGTGCGTAAATGAATAGAAATTCGTACATTGTAAAATAGTTCACTAACTTGTATTCCTTCCGCCGAAACGGTTTTAAGTTGCACGAACTAACACAGAGAGGAAGCATTTAACTTGTTTCAATTAATTTACCTTCGCTATTTTAATTGAATCTGTATCAGAAGTTAGAGGATCATTTTTTACCTCAATTCTATTTGTACATATTTGAAAAGTTCAGACTCATGCATTCATTTAACTTTCCATTCATGACAAATAAGGAGCTGGTAAAAAATTGATTTGCTCCCGAGTTTATTAACGGATTTTGTGGGTTTATGTTTTTGCCAATGCAGAAATTCGTGATTCGACTCACGATTTGTTTACTTAAAAATTTCGCTTGTTTGTTTTAACTTGACCTGGTGCATTATTAAATCTCATTATTTTAACCAATACTAAGAGAATTATTTAAAACAAATTTGATTTAATCCCTTAAGCGTTTTAAATGTTATTTATTATTTTTGTAATTGTATGAGATTATTGTTTTATAACGTGATTAATATTGAAAATTTTATAGCGAGACAAACTGTTTATAAAGGGTCATAGATTATAGAATTTGCAATCGGTGTTTGTATTATATTTGGTCAAACTCGAAGCGAAAATTAACCATCCGGTATTTTAATTTCGACCCGTCGAAAATTATCGTTTCCGGAAATCGTTTTTAAAGGGCAATAAACACTCGACATATAAATCATTAATTTATTTGAGCTACCTATAACAAAGACCCAACGTAAACAGATCAATATAAAAAATAAAAACACGCAACTGAATTAATTAATTTAAATAAAGAACTGCTACGGTTTTAATAAAACTTGGTCGTTTCTTTGATTGAAGGCAAAAATCGCTTCTCGGTGGGATGCAAACAAATCATTCCCATTATTTTTTCTCCTAGAATATTTGTTCAGCAAAAATGAATTCCATTATAATCTGTACTGCGGGTTTTCGTGAGTTTGTGAAATCAGAGTAGCTCGGTAACGGCATGGTGATGGGGGCAAGAGAGAATAACGAGATGTAAATTGATTCCGGCGGCTTCTGGGGTTGAAATTGCTGAACTTTACCTAAGATGAATCATCTAAATTGCGGCTTGGTTAACTTTTTTTTCATATTTCATGCCCAAGATGCCCCCGGCTCAAACTAAGTGATAAACAAACGATCTCTCCCATAAAACACTTAATTATTTAAACAAAATTTTCCCCACTATGGCACAATATTTTTTTGTTTATTTTCGTGCCAAAATCCGCGGTAATTGAAAAGAAAATACCCAATTTTCCGCAAATTAGTTCCTTGAAGGAAAATGAAAAAATCCTCGTTGTAGTTAGATTTTCCTCTCACGTCTTCTGTCACTTCGGGTTATTATACAGGAATTTAAGTTTAATTTTATTTTCCCAGTATCGCTTAAGTAGGATATATTCACAGGAGAGGTTTACCAGATCATTTGAATAAACGTTTTGCAAATTTGGCGGATTTTCAAGGGCCGGTATGTCATTATGCAAAGCAGCACGGACTGCGTGTCCCTACCCTGCGTGCTACACATACTCGAGCCCCCTGAAAACTGCCACACGGCCCCTTCGGCTTGCTTCACCCTCTGCCAGACAAAGAGCGAGACGAATGCACTTTTTGCCGAAGTTATGGCGCGTTTTAGTCTCGTGCTTGTTCAAAAATTGATTGCCCGCAACGACATGCCACCCTTAACTATTCAGGTATGCAGAGTCGGCGGATCTATCTGACCCACAAAACACGATGAATTGCAAATAAGGCCCGGGCTGTGTGAGTTTTTTCAGAAAATTAATCAACAAGTACTTGGGTTTTTGTGCGCATATTGTAAAGTTTTTCTTTTTACTTGCTGAGCAAAGACAAACTTTATGAAATATCATGGTAAAAGGAAAACGAAGCAGAACTGCTGCGTCGGAAAATTTTAGAAAAATTGGTTTAATATGCAAATGAAAAGCGAAATGTTCAACGTGGGACACACGCGTGTGAGTCCCGTTTAAAAACTTTTTATACTCGAATGCGACATTGTGTAAAAATATTAAAATTACTTGTTTAGTTTTTCGGTTGCTCTTTTATTACTTTCCCTAGAAATCAAGACGTGATAATGTTCTTCTAGAGATAGGATCATTAAGCAAAACTTTTACTGAAAATTTTTAACGAAAGTTTTTGAATCACTCAGAAACACTACTACTACTATTAGAAAGAGGTTTTTTCAATTTATCTTCTAAAGTACGATAGATTAAAGAACGTTTCATTATAAAAACTATAATATTTTAAAAACTACTACCCAACACAATTTTAAAGCTTCAATAAGCTTTATCTAAATTAGATAGTTAAATGTTTATTTTTTGCTTTTTCCTTTGATATACAAATTTACCCAAGAAAATACTACTTTATTTATTAACCTACTTTAACAAACATCTACGTATTCGAAAAGCATTCGAGTTAAATAAAAAGTAGTTTGTGTTCTGGAGGTTTGAAAATAAGCAGGGCAGAGCGAAGAGAATAAAATTTTTTGAGAAATCAAAAATAAAATTTTTCCCCCCTGTAATAGTCGATCAGGAGATTTTTTCAGGTATTTCAATATTGTATATACTGGTGTCAGAATTGTTTTTTGTATATTTAAACTAACTGCCCGGTCAATGTCTCTGTGCGCTTAATGCTTATATACCCATACGTCTTTTCAGAATGTGTCTGGATGTTTTGCGACCTTCCTCCACTACAGCGAAGCGATGACTTATTCTTCCCAATCGGTTCATAGCTGTATCTATTAATAATTTTGTAGAATTTGAATGGATAAACTTACTGGTATTTTTTCAAACTTAAAAATTAGTTCGTAAAAATACAAGGAATTATTTAACTTTCTTTATGCTGTTTTTTTTAATAGTTTTTGGTAAAACTTATTTTTTTTGTATAGAAAATTGGTGTAAATCTTGCCCGTATACAACGGATATTATTCTTTTGCTCGGGTTAAATAGTGAAGGAAACTACCCACATACCAAACAGTTGCTTATCATTCCTGAAATTGTTTTTTTCTACGCAAAGAAATGCCAATACCTCGAGCAAAGCTCGGGAAATTGCAGCTTGTGTCGGATTATTATATCAGAAAACAGGAATATTTCGCAACGAAACCTCCGACATGTACACAAATATCCAAAAACAATAACAAAAATTTCTCGTTTCTTGTTTAAAGAAAAAGCCTTGATCAATCCAATTCGTTGCAGCAACACCGCAATAAAATTGATTTAGAAGCAGAACCGAGACCAGCACATTTTCCACAATGATGAACATTGTTCCTTCGCTCCAGTCGAGACTTAATTTCCAATTTTGCCTCTCAGATTCTGCATAAATTAGCTACGAAATTTAATAAGCTCATAGGAAAATAAACAGCATTTGTGTCAGAGCTGTTGTGTTTGTTTTCGGATTTATAGAAACCATGAAAATAGAAGTTGGCGCACTCGGATTATAGCCCCCTTTCGTATTTGCTGGTATTAAATACACCACTCTTGCTATTATACCTCTTCTTCATGGTTTATGTGTTTTCTGTATTATATACAGTTCTGAGAGTCATTGCTGCTCGATATTCATACGTCTTCTTAACTCTCAACAAAAAATTTCTCCTTCAACCGCCTTCTCTTCATTCTCAATACGCAAACAAATCACAATTAACGTCATTGTTATGGAATAATGCCGTTATGATGGCATGAAACTGCCATTTCGTTTTACATCAAGAGCGGCAACTTCTCTTTTACAATTCTAATGATATAAATAAATAAAACCTTGTCTGAACATTCAATGGATTTAATCACTAAAGTCTTTTAAGTAATCTTTTACCGCTTTTTACTTCTTTTAATCATATTTTCAAAGAAATCTGCTAATTAAAAATTAAAAAAGTCATATACCTACTCAGCAAATTAAATAAAAAGCTTTTCATAAAACAAATAAATGTTATCTGGTTGGTAAATATTTCTTTTAAAGGAATGATTTGAATTGTTTGCTTATGTATTAAATGTGTTTTAACTGAGTGCTTGATGCTTGTAAATAGTTATATTTAACGATTTCCTCGTCTTAGATCGAGTTTATTACAAAAGTTTTTGAGTCACGAAATGATTTCGATAAAACGTTTTAAATTCATATCAGAGAAATTACACTTATTTAGTCGCAATTACATCTTTAGAGCTTTTATGTTAGAAACGCAAAGAGCTCGTATCGATTGGTCAGCGCATATTTCAGCGCAAATATATTCATAAAACAAGAAAAAAGCTCGTTGAATGCAGATCCAATAAAAGAGTTGCGCGCCGATTCCTCTATTCAATACATCCATTTGATCATTTTACTTTCGGAAATTGAATATTTCTTCTAGAGGCTATACGTCAGTCATGGAATAATATAATGTTGTATAGCTTTTCCGAGCAAATATGACTTTTGTACTTGGCCGTGTTAGTTTCAGGTTTAAATGATGTACGAGCTCATAGAAAATGTACGGTCAATAAGTTAATTCACAGTCCATTAAATATTCGCTGGTTGGACTCGTACTAGAAAAGTTTTTAATCACTTGATTACTACAGTAATAACTTTGTTATGTGCCAACACTTATTAAAAATAAAGCCAACCAACCGAATAATTTCACCTACGTTATCTAATTAAGCAAGTTTAAATTATTAATCAACTAGTTGGGGGTGCTCCCTCCCAAGTATCGATTACAAATTCATAAGCCAGATAACGATACTCCAAAGCACCTGCCTGAGAGCTCCTATTGTACCCAACGCCAACATCTAACACTAAAAATTATACACAAAATTTAATCTACTCAACAGCAAACAGAACAGGTCAGCTGCGAAAGTTTTAACTACTTTCGAGTTGTTATTTGAAAATCTTGCTTAATTCTAGTTTAAATGATTTTCACCCTTTTAATTCGTAGTAATAACGCAAACAACACGGCAATAACTCGATAAATAAATACACTATCAAAAAAAGCAAAGCAACTATTTGAAAACAAAAGTAAAACAAATAATTTATTTAAAAACTTAAATGATAATGGACGCTAACAAAAATTTCTTCTTATTTTTTACACATAATACCAAAATCGGAAAAAATACATTTGATTTGATTACTAAAATATTTTTTAAATAGTTTTTAAATTGTTGCTTTACTTTAGTCTGCTAGTGTAAATCCATCTCGCAGTATATTGCCCACGATCAATGCTCAATATTGACGATTCGCTCCCGAGATTTCCGCTGATAGCTGACTAGTCATTGCACTGTTACTATATCCCTATATTGAAGTTTAATACAGTCATATTTTAAAAACTTTGTCAAACAATTCTTATTACCTTATTGATAAATATTGGCGAATTTTAGAGCCTAGACTATATTTTTTAAGTTGTGAAAGAATGTAGCTTTTTGCTTATGGGTAAAAAGGTTGGATGTTGGGAAAAGTGTTGTGTCTCAGGTGGCTTTTGGTAGTTGAGTGTGTTTGTGTGATTTTTTGGGTGTTGAGGTCATTTTCCGGGCAATAAAAGCGTGTGGGTTGGGTTTGGAAGACATCACGTAATTCATTAGGAAGCGGCTAATTCGCATTATCCGCAACAATAATTGTTGGTGGTTTGGCGTGTGAGGGATCGCACCCTGCCGGATGTTGTCCGGCGTCATATCCGAGTTAGGGGTGATATAGGATGCGGCCGAGTGTTATGACGAGGAAGCCGATGAGATCTCGAATTAAATCGCCGGTCCAATATGGCCGGATCGATGGGAAAAATCGTCCTGGACTCATCTTTCACGCAAAATCCCGCTTCTGATCCTGCAGGGACACGTAATGTCATGCTTTCATATCTGGCGCTTTTGCAACGTCAGATTTTTATTATACTTGCGATATACTTTCCTCAATCAAGATTTCATTATAGATAGCCGGAATTTTAATATCGGATTCAATTTCGTTTTGACGGTTCGGATTTAAAATGAGACACATAAATTCACGGCGATAATTGCTTCTTTTAGGACCCACATTCATTCGACTTCCGCAAAAATAATAACGAGTGCTTTTTTCCTTCGGGGGCTTCTATTGTTTGGATTGAATCGGTGGCGAATTTGATACAACTTCAAGAAAATACTCTTTGTTCTCACTCACCGACATAAAGGGTGCTTTCATGCTTTTTCTTCTCCACATTTTTAGTTTTATTCTTTTACACAAATTGTAAAATCCGATACACTTCGACAAATATTACTAAGGTTTCCACAACGAACAATAACCACAAAAAACCGACAAAGGATACCAAAAATCGAAAGCCGATTAAATTCTTTCATATTTCACAAATATAATATCAGTAAAATTAGATAATTTTAACTTCAAAAAGTTAGATTTTTGTGAAGATTTTTATTTAGATGCTCAAAATAATCTTAAAATAGTCAAAATTTGTATTTGAACAATATACATTTTTTAGAGCACATTATAAATATTTAACGAATAATTTATTTAAAACTACTATTTACACAGACAACAAAACAATAACTTAATAAATAAATAACTCGATTACACGGTATATCGCCCACGATCATCGCTCAATATTGTCGATCTGCTCTCGATATTGCCGCTATGTTGAACCGCTGAACACAAAACAAGTCATTCAACTAATAAAAATAGCAGTCTATTCAATTCTACACAACAAAGTCGTGCTTCAGACGGTTTTCAGATTGCAAAAACCTATTTATATTATTCTGTTTTAAATAACTATTTTATTTTTGGAATGTAACGAAAAATATGTAAATGTTTTTAATTTATTTTTAGAAATCTAAATCCTGCAGTAAACAAGAGCTGAAACCATGTTACAGCAGGATAAAAAAATTCTGGACACAGAGTTTATTAAAAAGGTGTTTTTATAGCTGGAAGCAAGAGTTAATGGAAGAAAAACAGTAGAACAAACTAGCATGATTATAACATTTTACGAGTTTCCCTCTCGAGATCGTTTTCGAGCACCTTAAAAGATGTTTCGATCGAATATATTACCAGTCTTTCAACAACCCATCGTAAATTTTTAATAAATATTTACGTAAGCCATCGCTCTCGTTCATAAAAGTATCCCCTGTTGCTAAAATAATAAACTTATCGACAGTTTTGATTTATTAGCTTTAAGTAAATCAATATTCTCTATTTCATATATCACAAGTTCTTTTTGAGAACACTCTCTAGATTTACTTACGGTTCGTCTGGTAATCTCCCACTTGGCCGCCGAAGTGATTGATGAATTTCCCTGAAACAACATTTAAATTTAGTCAAGTCTGGTAAAAATCAGGCGGAATTACGCGACTCGCGGTCTGGGTTTTTACCTGGTCATTAATTACACTCCGGTCCAGAATTTTCATAAATTAATTTGACGCTTATATTTCGAGAGAGGGGTCAACGTTTTATTACGCCCTTTGTGTGTGCTAATCTCGGTCATTTAGTATCGTTGGATAAAATTCACAGTTTTTGTTAAAAAATTCCATTATATAAAACCCGGTAATGAGAAGAACTTTTCATTAGTCTTGCGTGTTGACATTGCGTGAGCTTTTGCAACGCATGCTCTGCATAATTTTTACTCAATCAACCACAACCAAAAAACATTTATTATACAACTAAAGTCGAACGAATTATCCAAACCCTAGCCATTATTGTTTCTACCAGAGACAAACAAACTTAATAGCCATTTCGGTTTAAATAATTTGTGTACACGCTCAGTTTTTTATTTACCTACAATAAGTATAAATAAATAACAGGGTTAGCTTTTACGAAAATTTCGAGAAAGTAATGCACCAATTACGAGAATAGAAATAAATTAAATAATTGCGTGGATGCTATGAGACAATCATGAGCTAATAAGTTGTTCTATTTCTGTCAAACCTTGTGTCAAGTACTCTACCAATTATACACATTCCACTGTAATGTACTTATGTGCTAAATAATTCAGCATCAATATCAAGTTAAACAACTATTGATTACACTAACTATGTCAAGCACAATCAAAACAGAATTTGATTGAAGAGCTTTACTGTTTTCATTGATTTTTTTGCTTTATTTGAAGCTTCAGCTTGTTTTCTCGGCTTATCAGCTGCTTACTTTTTAAAGTGCTAGTTTTATAAATACACTCTGTACATATTCTTTCTCAAAAACATATTTTTTTGTCTAACAATCTCAATTAAATGCTTTTGATGCCACAAGCACACCTCAAAACAGAAGTGAAAACTATTTTACGTCCTATCTTATTGGGATAGACTGCTTACCGATATTAAAACACAAAAATTTACATTAAAAAACTCTACTTAAAAAAAAATTTAAAATGGCGTTACTGTTTAAATATTTAGTTTAGTTTTTCTTATGTAATGACAGTGATAGAGATGCGCAGTTCTTAAAAGTTGATCCATTAACTGGAGATAATATAGCAACCAATAGCTGTTTTTCTGACAAAAATGAAAAATGCTAGCATTTCTTCATGTTAAATATGTTAGATGGAGACACTAATTTTTAGGTAGTGCTATAATCGACTAACAATACACAATTTAGAAAGTACAGTTGTAGATAAACAGATAGGTAATCGGAAGAAAAAATTTGATTACTACAGGTTGAATTGTCTTAAGGTAATAGCAAAATGGATTGTACAATCGCAATAAAAATTTGAAAATTAAATAGTCCCTTTTCAAAATAATTTTCTTTTATAAGACGTTTTGTAATTAAAACTAATTAATAATCTTAGCAAAATTAACTAGAAAACTAATAACTAATTAATCTAAACTTTATCTTCTCTTGTCTAAGTTTTAAAACAAAATTGAGAAAATTTTTGAATTAAGCATATAACGTTTGTACTAATTTTTTCTGTACAAGTCTATCGTTTACAAAATATAAATATAAAAAGAATATATAAATAAGATTATTTACTATTTGTATAAAATATCTAGTACATCTAAATTTTTCTCTCTATATTTTTTTAAATCATGTTAACCAACCAATATTATCTATACATAAAACACTACTTAATGAGCTCCACTTTTTACTTAAAAGAAGTGGCCATATCGGCCCTATTAAATATATTGATATTATTGATATATTGATATTGATATTGATATGAGAGACTAAAACTTGATCTAAAGCAATTATGCGTTCTCTACACTGTAGAAAACAAAAAATGCGCAAAATAAACAATTAATAATTAATAATCAGAAAACAAAATCCAGTTATCAACGGTTCACCAAGCTGGAAAAGAACAAGAAGAGCGATACAAAACCACAATTTAGCCTGAGAAGAACACAAGATTATATATTCTTTGAAAAACTGACTTAATGTTCTTCAAAAGAAGGCATAAACAAGCAAAATGTTTCTAACAAGCAAATATCCAAAATCTTCGAAATTAATAAAGAACAAGCAATACTATAATAATGATTAGGTACAATTAATTTATTCTCAAAATTGTGTAAAATAAATGAACGGTACAAAGAATTAAGAATTTTCTGAAACTTGCTGCTTGCAAAAAAAAAACGAGAAAATTCTGAAGATTAAGCAATGGTACAGTACATATCTAAGCAAATTCTAACCCCAATAAAAAATTAAATAAAGATCAATAATAAAAAACATTTTTTTTATATAATCCTGAAAATTATTTTGAGATTTTAGCAGTTTACTTGCAATACAGCTTAATTTCCTCTGTACGAAAATTAATGGGCTGATTTCAATTTGAGATAATACCGGTAGTATGGCAAATTTTAATACTTTTCCATGGCAACCACCAATCACAACCTCGAATTGTTTAAATTTTGCTTAGAAACGAAGATACTACCGGTATTATCTCAACTTAAAATCAGCCCATTAGAATAACTAAGAATTACAGCAATGGCAATACATCTGATGATAAAATAAGATTTTATTGAAGTTTTTGAGAGTAAACCTAAAATTTCTAACTTTTTCAAAATTATATTAAGGTCAGTTGCATCATTTTCACAAAATTTACCTGAAAACAAAAGCTGCATCGGCGAATAAGCGTTTTGTTAAAGACGTTCGAATGCATGAAGAAGATTGTACTCTGCTGAGTAACTAAATAATGTGGTCTAAAATAAAACAAACTTTTTGTGCCAAAAAGTGTTAGTTGAAACCAAAAAAAGACCAAAAAAACTCACGTTAAAAACTGTATTGCCATGAATCCAAAGCTCACAAATGAGTTTTATTGAACAAGAAAGCTGTTTACAATCATAAAATGCATTCTAACAGAATCTCGTCATAAATCCCAATAGTTAATTCAAGAAGACATATAATCAGCAAGTATTTTAACAAAAGCCTGAACAAGACACAACAGAAATTCTGATGTGTCTCAACCCTAGATCTAATAACAATACTAGATCGAGTCTTGCGTATACGTTGCCGAAACGAGCTGCGGTGACAACATAGTATAAGAGAGAGAGAAATAGTATAATACACAGATTAAATGTGTGTGAGAGAGAAAATCCACTGACTGGTAGGCAAGAACGTTGAATTTTTGAAAATACAGGAATAATAAAGCAAGAAAGTAAATTTTTATATTAATTCAGTAAACATATGAGCGCCAGGCTTTTATTGTGCATGCATACAACACTCATACTTTACAAATTAGTATTTAGTTTACCTAAAATCATATTATCTAAAATTGTTTGAAACGCTTCTTATAAACAAAATTGGTTAGAAATATGCAAATTTTAGCGATTTTAACACTTGTTTAAATGCAAATACCACTTTTAACACGGTAAATACACCACTTTTAATGTTTTGCCTACCAATATGTTGACACCATACTTCTTTGCTTACCCTCACTCCAGTCTTATTATTAAGTCAATGGTCTCAAAGAGAAAACCTCTAAGAAAGACATTTGGGTTGTGTGGAAGATATAGAAACTCCTTTCCATATTATCTGAAACTGTCTTGAGCTTACTGTCTTAGGCAATAGAGCTTTACATCAAAGGTTTCTAATATCTATGCTTCTGCAAATGAAATACTGACCTTTATTAGAGACACAGAGCTACTGCATTAATTTACTTAATTGAGCTTTTTTTACAGCCATAAGAGAAAATTACTAAGTCAATAAATTAAGTCAATATTTAATAATAAAAGTCTGCAGTGATGTACATAGGGCGGATAAAAAGGTACCGAGTATGAATGAAAGCGCGTGACCTTGCCAAAGCATTGGCGCACGGCGATGTCATACCTCCATTTATTATAATAGCGCTGCATTGACCCGATGCCTGCAATGTGTTTAATATGCTTACACTCGATCGCGTCCCCTCCACGTCAAGCGCCACTGGCACAGGTACCTTTTTATCCTCGGCTTAGACTGATGTAGCAAAGCATACTGATAAATATCAAATTTTAGTCTATTGCTTGTTTTATTTACTAAAGTATTATTACCAAAATAATTACTTTTCATCTATTTTTTTGTCATAAGTGATTTTAATACTTTGCAAAAACCGTTTGTTAAATTTAAACAAAACTATGGCTTTTTGTATTTATTTTAATTATCATAGTTTATTATTACATTTCCGGATAATCCTAGCAGACGACAATGGATCAAAGATGAAGCAACCATTAATTAAAATAAAGCAGTGAAGTAATTTCAGGAGGTAAAAAGGCGTATTCTGAGTCAATTTAACCTGTATGAATTAGTAGGTGAATTGCAAAGTTTCAAACTTTTGCCATTACATTATGGTCTATCCATTAACAAGTTCTAATATTGATTAATTGATAACGGTTATTCTTGCATAAGTTATATAAATCTTGCAGTACAAAAGCGCTAAGTATAAAATCGTATTACGCCATTTTTTACAATATAAATCGCCTTTTAAATGCCACGTTACCACTATACGCCGCAAAGCTTTCTAACTTTTTGCCCAACCCCAAGAAGTCATTCATCTTGGCGAGGTTCACGATGCGACAGGAAACATGATATTCTAGATATAGATTAGCCGGGAAATTTTCAACTTTGATATTACGTAATTGTAGCTTTAATTATAAGCAGTTGCGTGATTTTAAAAACGCAAATGAAAATCGATTTTGTTTAGTATTTGTCACAGAGAATTATTTAATTGGTAAATGTAGTTAATGACCTCTCTTGATTAGGTATGTGAAACCAATTAATTAACGGCAAATAATTGCCCATACGCTATGACAATTATTAACTGGCAAGTATTGATTTTCCAAGTTTCCGACTCATCGCACATTTCGTGTAGTCTTAGAAGCAACAAGACAATCAACTAAAACAATCACTCAATTTTAAACAAATTAATTGCTTGTTACATTTATAATAAAAACTGACAGCAACAGATTTATCAAAATACGCACAATTACTACTTTTGTGCATTTCAAATTTCAAATAATAGCTTCGATTCAACTTGTTAGCGCTACAATAAATTTATTAGTAGATAAAATCACTTTTCTAAAAATAAAAAAATATTTTTACATATGACAGCTCCAATTTAAGCGAATACAAAAGTACTAAAATACGTTATATCTGAAAATAAAAATGTAGTGAGACATAAAACAAATAAATGGAACAAGCTATCCTCAAACTTTATTTCCCTGATGTGAACTTTGTCGTAAAATATAAATCTCAGCCCTCAGCTTGTTGTTCCTTATATCGTGTAAATACTACTTTAAAACTCTTTAAAAATTGTTGAAAAATTAATAAGAAGCTTGCAGAATTTTGCTTTGTTACAAATAAAAGAAAACTGTTAAGAAATGTGCTTTATTCCACAACACCAGTCTCTACTTTCAGGCTTTAAGAGTATCAAGTAAGTGGTTGCAAGCGAATTGACTACACACAGTAATACCCTCCACCATTAAAACAATATCTGACGTCACAAAATGCAATCGGTTATATGCAACCAGTTATACCTAGAATACAATGTAGACATTACCTGATTAGTCCAGTAAAATTAAATTGTATCTCTCCTTTAATTTGTTACGTAATATTATTACAAAGTTTTGTCTATTATTAAGTTTTTTTTTAATAAATAATATTTTTTTAAAAGTATCTGCGCCTAGCGTATATGCAACCTCTTAAACGAGTATAGATTTTGTGTGGTAGGCGAGTTAGAATGAAAGGAATGATAAAGGATAGCTATTTGCAGTTTATGACGTTTCACGTTTTGGTTGGTTAACGAGTTTTTTGGCATCACTGTATCTAGTCAATTCATCGTGGTTGCAGGCAGAGCAAGAACGCATTTTTTTCAATATTTAAACGTTGATTGAACTCACGGGAATGGCTTAATATTTGATTGAGAATAGATCCATTAATACGGAGCGTAATGTCTCCATCCATCAATTTGTAGACGTGAGCCGGATTTTGTGACAAGCTAAGCAAAAAAAAAACAGATTACTTACTGTAGGTATGTCAAAACAGAGATTATCCACGATCAATACTTTGTTTCATAAAAATCCACATCGAGAAGATAAGAGAATAATAAAAGTGTGTCAGAAGAATTATTTATTTATACAACTGATTCGCCACCCTCGAGCAGCCCATTACTGCACATCTGCTCTTCACCTTAAAAGTATTATTAGATTTAGCTGTGGAATAGGTAATTCTTTTATTTGAATAAGAAACTTGCCACAGAGAGAATGTCGAACGAAAATGTCGGATAATTCTAATGGTAAAAAAATTTCACTGGGATTGAATAAGAAATAGAAAGTCGAACTATTGTTATTTTGTATGTTACATTTGTTAGATCTATCTTAGAGTATGATTGTGTAGTTTGGGCTCCTTTTTATGCTACACACATTGGACGAATTGAGAAGGTTCAAGTAAAATTTATTAATTGTGTTAAATATAGATTGCCGAGAACTGTGGGATGCTCGTATAATATGTGTTTGAGTTATCTTGCTCTGAAAACGTTAGACTCTCGACGTAAATTCCACTGTGCTTGTTTTGTATATAAGGTATTAAATAATCTGTGTGATGCTCCGGACATTCTCGGAAAAATTGGTTTTAATGTGCCTCAATACCATCTCAGGAATAGTCCCCTATTTAATCTCTCTCACTGCAGCACTAATTATGCATTATTTTCACCTTTAAATTCAATTTTATCAATATGCAATAGTGTCTGTAGTGAAATTGATTTTTTTGCACCATCTTTTAATAACTTTAAGAATAATCTCAACAAATTTATAACATGAATCTTGTAATCTTTAATTGTTTTGTTCATTGTAAAGGCTGTAAATGATGATGCCGTTAATAAAGTATTATTATTATTATTAAAGCTCAAGGGATGATTCCGGTTAACTAAATTTAAGACACGAAACCAACACTGTATTTCTATCCGTTTCCAATCTCATCAAACGTCGTTTGCTAACTCGGCACGGTCCCAAATCGGACACATTTAGATCTGAAAAAAAAAAATCCAACTCGACAATTGCAAAAAGTATTACAAAATAAATAAATTATCGGTTTTGCTTGCCATAAAGACCGTTTATTACTCATAAATCATTCGATCCTGTTTTATTGAAATGCATTGAAAGATTTTAAAACTTTTGTCATAAAATACGTGCTGCATAAAATTTTTATAACATATCTATTTTATTACGTTTCATATTTATTATTAAATTACACCGGTCAGAAAAATCCAACACGCCCCAGGATATTTTTCAGGAATTAACCCTTTAGCGTCAAAGTTGAGAAACAAGGTCCCTGAACACACACTGCATCATAAATTTTAGCGATTTAATCCAGACGATAAATTTGAAAACAATTGCTAAAAATTGATGTGAGACTTGTATGTAAATTTATCAAGTTGCTAGTTTTAGTTTTCAGTTAGATTTAATAAGGTAAGGAGCTCCAAGTGTTGTAACTAAATTTAGGAACTGGCCGCGGAAGTCGAGCTAAAACAGAGGAGGTGTGCGGAAATTACAGAAGATGAGAATTTAGGACCGGTGTTTATTTAGTCCTTGCTTAACATTTAACATGAGTTACGTTAAGAAAACAAGACCAAAACTGACATAACAGCAAAAATTTTAACTGATTTCCAATTTACTTTAAAACAGAAAAACTAATTCTTTATTAACTTTTAATATTTTCTAATAAACGTAAGGAAATTCACAGTTAATATCGAATATTAGTTTTATATAATGGCAAAGCTCATAAAAGTGATGTTATTATTTTTAATAATCCCCATTAGATAATTAGTTTTTCAATTTAATTTTTTGCTTGTGTTCAAATGTGTAAAGAGGTGTATCAAAGGTAAGTGTAGGAGTACGTTTTAAATCTGATTTTCAATCATAATTATGCAAGGGGTGACTATTATTATCTTTATACAGAGTAAGCCATCGGTACGTTATAACTAAGCCGAGGATAAAAAGGTACCTGTGCCAGTGGCGCTTGGCGTGGAGGGGACGCGGTCGAGTGTAAGCATATTAAACACATTGCAGGCATCGGGTCAATGCAGCGCTATATAATAATTGGGGGTATGACATCGCCGTGCGCCAATGCTTTGGCAAGGTCACGCGCTTTCATTCATACTCGGTACCTTTAAATCCTCCCCTAGTTATAACTAAGATTCGGTGCTGGAGAGTATGGATTAAACGACGAAGTAATTAACCGGTGTAATCAAGCGGGTTGCACGTTATTCATTCAACTGATCTACTCAACTGGTGTAGACCAGCTGAGTATAAACCCGCTGGATTACATCGGTTAATTACTTGGTCGTTTAATCCAGACTCTCCAGCTCCGAAGCTTGGTTATAGCAAAATTTTGCAAAAACATTTTTCTTATTTTAATATTGTTTGGCCTATCTATTTTGTCAATAAAACTGAATAATTACAATAGTGATCGTATCGTTTGCCTAAATAACAAAATTGTATAATACTTTAATGTACATTTATTAAAATGTAACAAAACAAATATTTTTAACAAAGCAGTTGCCATTGCTAAAAATAAAAGTCTAAGAAAACTACTAAAAATACTGGGTGTCTGATAAACTCAATATTCAAAAACATTAATTTAACTACGGTTATTAACTCTTCAGTAACGTTATGTCCTTCATGGGAGTCGATTACCCTCTGACATCGTTGAGGAATACTTAGACCTAAGGTTCTTATCTAATATTGTAATATTCTTCTACCAGAGCTTTAGCCAACTGTTCTAAATTGATATAGGTGCGACAGCACGCTCTCGTACACGTTTGCTATTTAAGCATATACTAGAAAAGCTTAAAGGGTTAAGGTCTATGTAAACCCATAGCAGGCCATCCCACTTCTTGTATTTCATACCTTTAAAGAATATTTTTTGTACGGTTTGCAGTGTGAATTCTACAATTATCTTATTGTAATATGAATCCTTTTCCAAAATTTTTGGCAAATAGTACAACTTTTGCAGAACTGTGTCCACACACATTTCAGCACTAAGTCGTTGGAGAACTAATTCGGTGAAGCTATCTATACTTATGCCAGTCCAAATCATAACTGATCCACCTCCAAATCTATCAAATCGTATTGTCGATGTAGCGATGTATTCTCTCGCACACGCCATAACAGTGTGTAAATATAAATCTTGACTTATCACTAAAGTGTACAGGTCTCCAGTGCAAAGTTGCCATTGTACATGCTCGCGAGCAAACGCCAATCGAGCAATTTGTAGTTTTTGCTCAATTATGGCGCCCGCAGAGGTCTACAAGATCTAAGATCTCTTTTAACCAATTTCTGACTGTTTGATCAGAAATCTGCCCTTCTGTCGCATATAAAAGAAGATTTATAGTTCGCGAGACTGGGTAGTACGTCGGCCATGGGTGAAAATGATGACATAGCAATCATCCCCAGGAATGGTTTTTGTTTAAAACCTTGTCTACGTTTCCTAGAGTAGTTACTTGTTAGTAGTTTGATATCTATGCCAAAATCTGTAGATACGAGATGGAATAACTTCAAATTGATTTGACACATACAATATGATTAAATTAATGCTAAAAGAATTTATTGATCAACCGATATAATAATTGAACACAAAATTCTATCAAAAACATATATTTCAGTACAAACTTAATTATTTACTAAGCGACTCTTAAACTTAAATTTAGTTTCAAAAATTTTTAGAAAAGATCTACGTTCTTGTGATATTATAACTGACAATAAATAAATTATTGTTGTTTTGCACTCATTGTCATTATGCTTTTCTAGGTTTTTTTTTTAAATATTTAACTAAATTTCCAAAAAAAATCTATTTGTAAATATAGAGTTTTGGCGGCAAATGCATTTGCATGTCTATTACACTTGCTTCAGTTTGAAATAAAGGAATACTGGGGTTTCCTAAGAAGTTGTATTTCATATAGCTCGCGCTAGTTATCTGCGGTAGAATGTATTTTCCCACAAAAAGCAATTACTCGTGCTTTTATTTTTGTAAATTTTCTAACAAGGTAAAACACGCAATTTTGTAATTCTCTTCTTATTTCATAATACTCGCGCTGTTTTACAAACGAAAATAAATAGCGATTATTCGTTACGTAAAGTACAAAAGACGTTAGTTAACATAACTGCTCCTTTATGTTGCGGTTAATTTAGCGCGATCGACGTTGTGTCAATATGTGTTTTAAGGGAGGACCATTATTCTTGGGAATTGTTTACGACAATGGGACTTTTACCGAATTTTCAGTCGGAAATAAAATGAGTTGTAAAACTCGCAAATTGGCTAGTTACAAAGTGGGTGTCTTAATCTTGAGAGAATTTGTAAAATTTTTATTTTCTGGTTGGTAGTAAAATTTTGTAATTTTTGGTGTCCATTTGCGAGTATGGAAGGGTTAGTAAAATAATGCAATTAAGACATGAAAGCTGTCATAAAAGCTCAGCGTGTGTTGGTGGTGTGAATAATTTATTGTGATGCAGGCTGGTCGAAATTCTTTGTGTTTCGGTGTGTGTTATTAATAAAAATGGCTGTCGGAAGACAATGTACTCGCAGCGTAACGGCAGGCATTTTTCTTTGTTTTGTAGATGATCGAGGCAAAAGTTGTAAAATAAATCTCGAGTCGTCGAGAACAAGTTTTATACATATCTCGTACCACGCTTTTGCATTTGGTTTTGAGCTTTTTCTCCGGGGATTTCGAGTCTGGGTCCTTGTGCGGAATTATGTTCAGCTGTCACATACGACTGTCGATTATCCACACGAATCCGGGGGTGATTTATGTTTTAGTCATTTCTGAGGCCGGACTTTCGATAAAGGACCGGCCAGGAAACGGCTTAAATTTTTTTACATTCAATGATTGTGGTCACGTATTTCATATAAAAAGCCGCACTTAACTTTTCAATTTACAGACTTTCAATTTATTACCGAACGAAATGAAATTATTCCGGATTTTTATCGTACTTATTCCTTTCACGCGCCGCATAAATCCGCGATTTAAACACACAAATGATACCGAATCCTTCATGATAAATTCACAATTTCAATACAATCCCACTCTTACTTTGGCAGATTTACTGCCGTGCAAATAAAAGAATTTCCCAAATCGAGACGCACTCCCCTTAAAAACCAATCACACCAAAACTTTATTAAATATTCTTCACAAGCGTGCTCATGAAATAATTGCTTTTGTTAAGTAGCAAGAGCTTATATTTCAAGGGGTACAAATAAGTAAATATTTATACTGCAGCTAGTCATAACATTTTCTCTTTGATATACTAACTCTGACCTTTTACAGTATTAACTTGCTCCAGCTTTTGCCAAAAAATCCACACAGCGGGCTTTATTATTAACGGAAAGTTATTGTTTGGCCAACTTTGTGCTTTTGTAATTTTGTACATTATATACTTTTTACCAAGCTTAACTCAAAAAACAAAATATTTTTCATAAAACAAAACACTCAACAAAGTGGTTTTATTTTTTTTTTACAAAAATTTATAAAATACAGCCTGATTCAGATAAAATAATGAGCCTGATAATCGGGCGATGCAACCGAAAATACAAATTTTATTTACGTCTTGATTTACTTTTAGTTACGATTTGTCATTGCAATTAAGTTATCTTATGTTACTTTGACAGTGCTTTGACATTAGTTAAAAATGGTTTTAGAATAGATATCTTTCCCTACCTTTAATGCCTCATTCTGTTATACATTGTGTGTATAGTGGGGCTAGTGTGTATATAAACCCAGAAATTTTGTAAATTATTCAGTTTAAATTCACTTTGTTGTCGATACGTGCGTCGTGAAAAGTGAAATTGTTTGGTGCTATCGGGTGCTTGCTACGTTTTATTCTACACACCAAGAAGATACAACATAAAATTATTTATTAGATTACTGTAGGTATTTTGAAGTTATTTTTACCAAAATATATTTATCAAAACCAAATTAAATAAATGTATCTTAACAAACACTCTATCTTGTTGTAACGCCATAGTTGAATAGCCCGAAGCAACTAAAATTTACAATTATTTAATTAAGTTGATCTTTATGTAACATTTTTAAAAAAAGAAGAATCTAATCGTTCTAACTTACAAAGCGTTTGCAGTTTTGCATTTTTAATAACTAATTAAATTCGACTAAATTCTATAATAAATTTAACACAAAAATGCGCTGATTGTATTATCTATAGTTATTTAAGAATAATTTCAAAATTATTTTTGCCAAATGGCCCCAGTATAGCTTGCCTTTAATAAAAAAATCGCGTTGGTCTCGCTCGTGCATTTCATTTCTCGTAATAAAATTATTAATAAACGTGTAGAAGACAATTAATTTTTGGAGGGGTATAACAAGGAGTGTCAGAGTAACAAGGGTGTCCCATGGCGTTGCCACAAAGCCGTCGTGACCAGGCGGGGGTCTCGCTATAAACGGCGTATTGTCGCGCGAATAGGAGGCGTCACAGATGGGGTAACGAGAATAACGGACTGAACTCATGCGGAAGATGAAACATAAAGTATAATTGAAATGCGAGGAGGCGACACATTGTCGGAGGCAACACACGGGTGCGGTGCTTCGACAATTGTTGCCGCTACACGGTGCGTTGCCAGTTAGCGGATCTCTCTACTCCTCTGCTGATACACATATTAAATTTATTTTCGCACAGAAAGCCACTTGCATTGAGATACTTTCACGCATCGGTGCGCCAAAAACGACACTTGCCACAGGGAAAATGCACGCGAAGAAAAAAAAACAAAAAAAAAACATTCAAGACTTTTATCGACATCTTTTGGTTTTGATAAAATATTCTAGACAATTCCCAGTTGTCAAAAAACACAGCTTAAGAAATTGTTTTTTTTTTAACAAAAAAAAATGGCGGCATTAACTGGTAATCACAGAAATATCAAACCGAGATCAGATCTATTATGCCAGCAAAAAAAAAAAATAGATGAGGTCACTGATTTGCTATCAGAGCGAGTTGTTTTTTGTTTGCTTTTGCCAGCATAGTCACTACCTTTTTATTTTATTTAAAACTTGTAAATTGCTTGTATATCTCCAGCAAAGGTGGCTTAAACTTTTTAAATCACGTACTCGGAATACATAAACAGTATAAAGCTCGGTATTTAAATAAGAGTAAAAAGTTGAGCCAGAAATAAAGCTTTGGCAATTTCCAGGTATGGAAAGTCGTCTCTCGTAGTGTTATTGTCTCTTCATATGAAATTTATATCTTGGTGAAGGCACTTGGTGACTTTTCCACCTCGATACATGGAAGTCTCACCCGCCCACTGTACTCTTGATAGCTTTGTTTCGATATGGATTTTCATCCCTGAGTCTGACAGTGTCGCACAATTAATCCCGACACTCGTCCACTGAAAGTGTTTGACTCGGAATTTCAGTGGTAGGGTTTTTTCCTTTAACAGATTTTTAGTGAATGGAGCAAAAACGTCCTATATATCATGATCCGGGGCATTATAAATAGCTTAAAATTCACTCGGAGCAAGGCCGTCGTTCCAAACTCTTCATTATCCATCATGAAAAACGACAAGTTTTGGGAAGTGTATGAAGTTGGATCGTATCCGCACAAATTGGTGTCAAATTTACGTCAATCACGAGCTTGTTTCGATCTAACTTATTTATTGGGAAAAGTTTTAATGCGATTGAGGCGACATTTGCCTAATGGCTGGCGATGGAGGACGGTCCCTGGACGCGTCTTAAACCGTCTTTGGGGGGTTTGGTGTAGTAATGATTTGACAAAGGGTGTTTACCCTCGGAGGATGCCATATGTGTATTATAATGGTTAGGTCTTTTGACTGTTGATTTATGCCTCGATATCCGTGTCATAAACAGAAAAATGTCGTATATAAACTAGGAAAGCTCAAGGGAGTATCGCATCTGTTCACTAGTGCAGAAAAATATTCGATTCGAATAACTCGGGCAACTAATCGACCTCAAGGGCCTGGTTTTAATCACGCCGTCTGAAATATTTGTGCTGTTATTTTCAAGATTAATTTCATCGTGTTGACAGTCGTCCCAGAATTGAGCAGATTTCACCCGTTTATTTATTTGGCAATTTATAAGATAAAACTGCGGTCTTTAAAACGTCGCAGGATATCATTCCTGCCGCACTAATGAATTTTAAAGCATTGTTTTCGTGTTTTGCCAAAGTTGAGCGTATTGTTTCGCTTGAATAAAACGTCCTAAAAATTCACCAACTGTTACACGTTTTATTTATTTGCTGTCAAAAACAAAAATTCAGATTTTTTCGAGACGGGAGAGTTTAATTTATCAAAAATGTATGAGTTACAGGACCGTCTTTAAGGTTAAAGAACTCGTTTCTGAAATCACTCAAATTTCCATATAAATCAATCACTGCTGAATACAACAGACGTTTCCTATGCGGACGGGCATATACATGGCGCGATTTATCTTCAATGTATTTAAATAAAGCAAGTCGTCCGTGAGATTCCATCAAGTTCCAGGATGCTCGCTATCAACCCGAGCGCGAAAATTACTACACTATCTGCAACGATAAGGCGAACTCAATAGACTTGTTCCACCTTCAACTTCCCGATCGCATGGGATAGTTCGATTCATATTCAAAACATTGGTTTAAACAGTTTTGGGGCCTCCTGTTAATTGGAAACTCGTGTTACACCGGTGTTAACTTATTGTAAAGCAACTAAACAGACTATCCCACGCTGACCCCTAAAGCCAAATACAACAAACCAAAGCACTAAACTAAACCAATACATTAAACCACCAAAAACAATGCAAATTTTCCTAATTTAAAAAAAATAAACATTTTAAGCTAAAACTAGAACTAACTGAAATTATAAGACGCTATAGCTTAGATACTAATTGATATACTTTCTTTTTTCTATCACCAACAGGTTTGTCTCTAAATTTTAGTCTCTAAGTTGAAAGTTAATTTGAAGTTAAATCTAGTTGCCGTACAAACACCAACATTTTTTTTAACATATCAACAAACCAAAATAGTATATTAAGTATAGAGAACGGTAATCCTTAACGTTCGACATGCTTATAATGTTTTTTGCGCGATTGGAGTTTCTACAGTAATAATAATAATAATAATAATTTATATCAATACATTTGTGATAATCGGAAAGATTGAAACTGAAAACTTTGGGTGGCTGTTCCATGATTGCTATGGTTTTGTTCCAAACAAGTAAAATTGTCTTTTTGATACAATCATTCCTACATAGTTCTGTTTTGTGGTTCCTTTTTCGAAGCAAATATGAGCGATAGTGATGATCTACCGGATGATTTAGAAGACGCTTGGCAAGAAAGATGTTCGGCAATAATTCCAGAAAAATCTAAAGCCCGATATGAACAGACATACAAGTTGTTTAAGGAATGGCGTAAAGCAAAGAAGATTTCTGTAAATGAAAAGAGCTTGTTAGCGTATTTTGTGGTGAAAAGTGGACACTTGAAGGTCCCAGGCAGTTTATGGGTGGAGTATTCTATGCTGAAGAGTATAATTTTTCTCTATGGCTAAAATTTTTACCAAAGAACACATGGAAAAATTCTTGAATGAAACACCAGACGAACAATTTTTAATTCTGATTGTTGTAGATGATGAGGTGGTACATCTGAGTTCTAAGGAAACAATATATTTGCAGGTAGCAATGATATTGGGAGTATCGGGCGCTTGTAGACGAGAGGAATTGTACAATATTAAAATGAGTGACATAGAAGAACATGAAGAAATGTTTATAGTAAATATTCCAAATACAAAAACGAATATTCAGCGAACGTTCACAGTTCTAAATAAAGAAAATGAAGCAGTTCATTATTTGGAAATACTTCGAAAATACATAAGAATTCGACCAAGCAACCCAACGTCAGATCATTTATTTCTGAACTATCGAAATGGCAAATCCACTAGGCAAGTCACAGGAAAAGACACAATTGGAGGCTGGCCGTCAAAAATTGCAAAGTATTTAAAGTTGCAAGCCTCTGAAGGTTTTACTGGACACTCGTTTCGACGCACATCGGCTACACTTTTGGGGAATAACGGAGTTGATGTGTTGGGACTAAAAAGACATGGTGGGTGGCGTTCATCAACTGTGGCCGAGAGTTACGTGGAAGATTCCCTCCAAAACAAAATTGAATTTGCTCATAAAATTTTACACAGCGATGTTGGTGGACTATTACAACAACCTGGGACTTCTACGTCGGAAGGTTTGTCTATTAACACTAGAAACTCAAATGCGTGTGAGTGGTATTACTACTATTAATTATAATAATTGTACATTTAATTTTAATAAATATATCGCAAAATTGTTTTTTTAGATTTAATTGCTTACCGTTCACTGAACGGTAAGTGAATTACTTACCGTTTTGTTACACGTAGCAACCAATAACAGCAACCTACTGTCGTGGAAACAGGCACAGTAAACTGATAAAAACAACCAATCGCGCAAAAATTATTAAATTTAGAGTCATACTTTGTAATCTTATAATATAATATACTATAATAGTGTTACTAAATAAATTCTTTTAAAGTCTAGAATCTGACCCATCTCTATTCTTAAGCATGCTCAAAACAGAAGCAATGACTCATAAGTAAGCAATAAGTCGCCTTAGCGAAAAACAGCGATTATATTACAAATAAGCCCCTGGCAATAATTTAAAAGCTATTTAAAAAAATTTAAAACAAGATTTAAGAAAAGCACCAGAAAATTCTAATAAAACAAAAAGGTTTCTACAAAAACGTGTAAAACAAATATAGAAAAAATAGCCCTTCTAGAAAAACAAAAACTGAAAACAAATAAAACAATAAAAATTGCTTTTTCGCGACTGAAGATTAAATCGTGTTATTGAAATATTTGTACCCAAAGTTTCGCCAATTGTTGTAAGTAGCTTTTCTAGAAGTAAAGAAGCTTATATTCTGACTCTAACGTGAAAACCTTCAATCATTTAAACAAAAACAATTTCAGTAAAACAAACATTTTTAAAAAAAGGACATCAAATAACACTACAATTGGATGAAAAAAAAAGCAAAAAAAAAGATTTTGCAAAAATCCTATTAAAAAAACTAGAAGAATAAAAAATATGTTTGAAAAATCAGTTTACAAAATATTAAAAAAAAGACGTTCTAGTAATAAAAAATAATGTAATATTAGATTTACTACAATAGTTCAGATGTAAAAAAAGCTAAATAAAAAGTATTAGTTTTTGACTTATTAAGTAATTCTTTATAACCACAAAACTGTTTTAAACCACCCTACAGTAAATCACGCGAGTTTAGGTCTGTTGAGCGCGATGAACCTAGAATAGGTCCATGATTTTCAATTCATTTTTTCTAAAAACAATTCTGTGACCAGGCAGTTATTGTGTGTAATTTAACACAAAGACCAGTAAATTTTTTTGTAAATCTTCTCCATTTTGTTTTTTTTTGCATATTTGATTTTCATCAGAGCCGGCAAGTAAATACTTCTTGCAATTTTTTTAGTTGTTGATTGGTAGTTGTTGTTGGAAGACAAAATAGTGCTGACTTGAAAAATCCTAATGTCGATGCTACACTTTAAAAGTCTTCTATTATCTATTCGTTTTACGTAGTTAAGCTCTATATGTTATAATATCATTTATACACTACATTTCTGTTATTATGCTTTTGATAACCTTTTCCTCCAAAATATTATTATCTTGGCCACTTGTTTTTATTTTGGTTGCTGAAATAATTGTCTACTAAAAATTTCAGCATTTCATTGTACTTTGGCATTTTGAATTACCATATTTCTCTTGCTTTTTTGCAATCTTTTGCACGTTTCTTGTTGTTTTGTCTATGGCTTAGTGCATGTAGAATATATTAGCTGTAACCTGCTTATATTCTTTGTAACATGTGTTGCAGGATAAAAATGGTGTTGAATATTTGCAAACTTCTTGATTTTTGTGTCAGCTGTGTAATGATGGTACAAAGAAAAACGTGTAATAAAATTTGTTTTTTTATGAGAATAAATGCAATTTGCAATTTTGGAAAGTTGGCGCTCCCTGCATTTTCAGCAGTGAAAACTCGAATGTAAATTAGTCGGTTGTGGGTTTCCACGCGAAAAACTCTCGATGAAGTTCTGCAAACTATTTAACCGGAGTGAACGCTCGTGAAAAATGTAAATCAATAATTTAATATTATTTTCCTTTGTGATAGCATCGAGAATCTGAACTTTGAAGAGGAACACGTATTTTTCTTATCTTGTAATAAATTTCGACGCTTGCCTCATCTGTCTATTTCTCTTCGATTTTCCATTCTGGATTTAGTGCCTGGCAATATTCTTCTCCTCTTTGATTACATATGGTTATGTCGTCAATTTTTTTCATCTTTTGCGGCTTTAAATAAATTGCTGTAATGATGTAAACATCGTCGGATAAATTTCTCGCGCTTTGGGATGCTGAATCCTTTTAATGAACTCGATAAATATTAGAGAAATGGCGGCAGGAAATGTTCGAATACAAAGAAACAAAATTGTCTCATTAAATTTGAAATTATCAAATAAATTACTGAACTCCACTCATTTTTCCTACAATAAAAATACGAGTCATTTATGTCTTCTTCCGCTTTTTATAAAACAACCCTTAAATTATTTTCTGGATAGGCACAGCAGCTGTTTAACGCTCAAGTGGAACATTTATTACCAGTTTTTTTATTATTTTGCGGATTATGAAAAAATTTCATTTCAATAGCAAATATTCAGATGCGTGCGTGAATAACATAACACGAAAATTTCATTACTTTAAAAAATTCAACAAGGCTAAAAATACAAACACGTTTCAAGACAACTTAATTATTGTGGCCAGTGTAAATCCGCGAAAATAAAATTTTATGACTAACCATTAATTTATTCGTCAGTAAATTTCGTTTCTTATCTACCCTAAACATCAGGTGCCAAAAATGAAGAAACTTCTCCGATAATGAGAAAAGTTTAATAGCTGTAATACGCATTAAAAGAGATCGTTTAATATTATTCTTTTTCTCTGAAAGCATCGTCACTTGTCCTCTACGAAGAAAACTTTCTTATGTCGTGCTGTAATAAACGCATGGCGTGCCAGCAAACTGTTTACTTAACGGATTGTCGAAGGATAATCCCCCATATTGCACAGACTGTAGACTTGCAAAATTAGGGTGGTGAAACTTGTTTCAGCTATTTTCATTGAAAATACGCGTTCGCTTCAGCACGAAACGTTTGTTTATTACGATTTCAGCCTTAACTACAAAGCGAAAAATAATTTTTGTGATTGCATCGATTGGAAAAATCGAGCGAAATAAATCACAAAACCCAGCCAATTTAGAATTCATGCAGATCAGCAACTGAAATGACAAAAAGCTTGTACAAAATCCAATAAAACAAACAAATCGTACAATAACTACACGAATCGAGGTCCACCCCTGCATTACCTACAGCAAAATATTTTTTTAACTGTTAACAGACCGAACATCTATTTGATTTGTTCGTCATCACGTGTAAATTGTGAATTGTAAAAAACTCCAACAATGGATAAAACCACAGCCTGTTAAACATTTGCATAGTCGAATAGGATTTTATTGCGTAAAGCGTCCTAATAAAATCGTTATTGTTTATAAAGCCATTAAAACTTTCATCACTCGACAAGGTTTTATCTTCCTACCGACGCATCGAAAATATTATTTTTAATTTAGTCGAGCCTCCGAAATATTAATACTGTTTAATATTCAGCGACCGGCGTTGGCGATTTAGGCACATACGTATAATTGGAATTACCGTTTTTGCTGAAAATCGAGCATGGAATTGGGGCTACATTTCAATACGAAAATGAAATTTTATTATTTACTAACTGTGCCCCATTTATTAGCGGACAAATTTAAGAGAGAAATGTTCTGAAAGCAGCTACTACCGGCCGTCTCGTCATAAATATTACTTTGACATGCAGCTCACTCTCCTCTCTTCAAATCTATGCAGGCGAGAAATAGTATTGCTTCCTTTTCAAAAAATCAGGATACGCTTCAGTTCGCAAGACTCGACCGAGATGAAAGGATGAAAGGGTTCATATTATACAACGACTGATATTAAAAATGTTTGCCTCGATGTAAATTGCAACCACTATTAATGCCATTGCACTAAAATACGAAAAAAACTTTCTAAGCTCAAAAATGTAAATCTAAATTTATTAAAGAACGAGTGTAAATACTGTAATTCATTAAAAAGCAATATTGTTGTGTAGGAAGACAATTCCAGCTAAATTAACTTATCTAAGCTTAATTTAAAATCAATCGGCTGGATAATTAATGGCTGCTAGACAACGTTTATTAATTAATTAGTTAAGTAATCGTAATATTTATTTGATAACAAGTTTTGTTTCTAATTTCTTTATAAACACATAATAGTAACTAACAAATCTTTGTTTTCTCACTTTTCATTTCTTTATTATTATTTTTTTAATAAAAACAATTTATTATTAATTTTAATTTCTTACAATTTAGTAAATTAAATTAAACATTTATGTCACATCTATTCCATAATAAAGTGTTTCTTATTAGTAATTTATTTTTCCAATATACAAAAGTATTTTAAAAATATTACAGTTAACCTGAATTATGATAATTAATTTATTATTAAATTTAATAATTTTGACATAAAAAATGAGATTGCTAATTATAGGTAATTATAATTAGCATATGATCAAGTTTACTAGCCTTTTTCATTTTTAAGCGTATCTCTACATTCTAAAGCAAAACAAAAATAATTTCTTGATTCTACAAAACTTTTAGAAAACTATATTTTGCATAATGAGTTCTCATAAAAAATATAATTTTCTAAAACTTTTTTTAAACATATTTTTGTGAATAAATATTTTAAAATAAAAGCAACTTTTAAGAAATTTCAATTTCTTTTTCTATTTTGCTTATTATTAAAATATCAACTATTAAGTTGTCTTTACTGTCTTGAAATAATAATATTGGATATAAAGATTATTCAATCACAAGGACGAATAAAAAAATTGTTTTTGTCGACTGGTTTCACTCTTTACTATTGAACATCATCAGGACTACAAAGAGGATAATAGACAATATAGAATTAAAATACATCTTCAATGTTTAGAGTTAGTATTCACCATTGACAACTAATTTTGTAATCATTTTGTTTTCTTTGTAGTCCTGATAATGTTCGATAATAAAGAGTAAAACTGGTCTGAGAAAAACATTTTTTTGCTTGTCCCTGTTATTGGATAATCTCTTTAAAAATTGAAAAATCAAAAATAATAATTTAAAAAATTATTATTATTTTTTCGTTATTTTATTTATTATTTTTTGTTAATTAATCAGAATAATTTATAAAGTGATCGTCTTACTCAAGTAAAACTTAAAGCTCTGAAAGCTCCTGACGTATTTAACATGTTTAAACGTCCTTGATTTTTTTATAAAGTACCTAAGAAATAGTTTTTGACAGAACAGGTATAATAAAACACTAAATTCGTCGCAACGTTTCGACGATATATTTCGTCTTCTACAAGTTAAAAATTTTTCAGTTCTTCATTAGTATCTGTGTCATAGTAAACTGTCAAGAAATTTTTTTCTTTTTTCTTGATGGCGTTTTAAAAGCTTCTTTGCGCTTTAGGAAGATTTGAATAGTTAAAAAAATTATGCCAATAATTAGTTAGTTTTCTCTTTAAATAATAAAAGTTTAAACTCTAGTAGTACCTATTTCTACTAGAGTCAAAAATCTGATAACAATACCAAGCTGCCAAAAAATTAATTTGTTGAAAACGATTTTTAAATTTTCATCACAATTTTTTATTTACAAAAAAAAATTGGGAACTGCTTTACCAAAGTCTTTCTTAACCAAAGTTATCAATACATATTTTTTAGTATCACATGAGCGTTATTTATAGTATATTTCCTAATTAGGTCTAATTTTAGAAGTATAATCTATAATTTCTATACAAATATTGCCATGTTACTCTAATTGTTTTTAAATAAAAAAGCGCATTTTTAAAAATCACAAAGTAGATTTACTTTTTATTTCTAATTTTTTGTATTTGTCATTGTTATTTTAATTTTTCCTTACTTTTTCTTTATTTTCCAAATAAATAATGACAGATAGCAAACGTAAAAACTTTGTTAATCACTGCTATAGCACAAAAATATGTTAACTAATTACGAAATTTACGATTTTATAATTTAACCAATTACACTTCTTACATAAAGCTGAGAGACAATAAATTATTTAAATTGAGATTAAACAATTACTAAATAATTAATTAATATAAAAAAGAAAATAATTCTGTTTATTTACAGATTTAATGTTGAATTAAAAATTATTTTTTGAGTAACGACAAGGGCTAAATTTTAATCATTTAAATTATGAGGTGATGAAAGATAGTGTGCCAAAGAAAAGAGTTTGTTTTAGAAAAAAAATTAAAAAAGGTTTCTACTTAAAATAAAATAGTTACAATTATTTCAAAAATTTAAACAAATACAAAATTCAACGTCTATATTTTATTTTCTTAAAATCGTTTAGCCAAAAATCATTTAGTTCCACATATTTCACTCACTCAAAAATCAAGAATTTAACAATTTATTCGAGAGCATTGTTGCTGTCCTAGTATCTGTGTCACTTGGTTTTATAAATGAAAAAAGAGATTAACTTAAAAATTTATAGCCAGTCCTGTGAAATTAAAATCGTGTTGACGTGCAAATTCCAAAATAATGGAATGAATACAGATTGGCAGCGTGAATTCAAATTTTTTATTTATTTATTGTCACTAATACAATCACTCATATTTAATCTATCAGTACCCCAAATCTCTAAAAAAAATTGTAGTGTTAGCATCTAAATTTCGGAAAGTTCTCTTTGCTGACATAATTTTGCCTTGACTATGTAAATGATTAAGATTCGCTTAAAGTGCTTAAAGTGATTACTTCCCGACTACTCAATGACATAATTTAATAAAAACTTGACAAGTGAGTTATTATCCTTTAATGAAAAATTGATGAAACCGGTTGGCTTAATAATAAGATTTATTAAGAATTACAACGTCACGAAAGCTGAAAATATTTATTTTAAAAGTAAAATATTCGTCGTATTTGATTATAACAAAACAAAACGACTCAATCTTCTCGGAGAAGAAGATAAAAAATTATTACATGATTATAGAGACGGAAGTGTAGTAAAGAAAGGACAAAGATGGGAGGGTCGTGTATTAGCTAAGCCTTCCAGATATTTATGGCAGCTATTTGCGAGATGTGAAGCGGCCAGTGTGCAAGCTCTATTTACTATTTATCTGTCCCGGTAGTGCCATTTGACTTTATCAAGATGGCGGATCTCACTATCATACACGCTTGTACAGGACGATTCCAACAACCTCTAGCTCTTATAAGCTTATATGTCATCTAGATTGGATAATAAAAAAAAACATAAAATTTGATCGTCAAGTATTTAATTAAAAATAGCAAAGTTTCATATTGACACAAATGCATTGTTCTGGAACTGACACTTCAATTATGATACCCTAAAATAACTAAATGAGTATAGACGCTTTGAGGAGTTAATAGCAAACTTGTTTATTTAGTATCCATTTACGTTTTTCTCTGTCTGAGTGTCATTCTCCGACAGATGCTTCACAACAAAGTGAATATTTAAAAGTAAAGCTTTCATAAATCTAAAAATATCCACTTGAAAATTAGCAATAACCAAATAAAAATCTTTTGAAATTATTCATCAAAAAACAAAAATACTGTTCATTATTCGAGACAATCCAGCTTCATTTCTCATCGGAATTTTCTTTTTGATTCATTATTCGTTCCATCATGCAGATTGAATCAAGGAAAAATTCTATTTGGTGCGCCTTTTTGCATTTCTGTGGTGTGTATGAAAGCTATCAACGGTGTGGCAAAATTGCAGGTGTAGGAACTCGTTTCCTTAAGAGATAAAGCGATAGGAGGATATATCGACCTGTTAGGAAATTGACAAAAAGATCACACATATAAATTCTCCTTGTATACGAGTTTCCACGTGTGAAAAAAATTTTGTTTGCTTGATGTAAAGTTAATTGCAGGATTCGTTCGGAAAATATCAATTTGTCATAAAATCCCAGATTGAAACAAATACAGTTCAATTTTTATTCCACACACATAGGACATATCTATAAATGCAAATTGCAATAAAGAAATAAAAATGCGACATCGTTTGCTACATAACATACGAGAAAATATATGCATCTGGAAGATCCTTTATTGTCTTTTTATGTCCATAATAGCAGAATTCATAAAACGGGGTAGTAATAATTTTTATATCTCGTAAAAAATGTCTCTTTGTTTCATACACTGACGCCCTATCGAATAAAGTATAATAAATATTTTTGTAGAGGGTTAAAATGAGAGCTTGCTTAAGGGTTGTAGGTATATTAATGTATAATTTATTTAATTGGGGCCGGGTGTAAATTATGATAACGTGCATTATAGAAATGATTTAATGGACCGTCACGTGAGCTGTGGTATATCTACTGGGTTAAAGGGTAGTATTAGACAAAGGCATTTAAACACAGAGAATTAATTATCCCCTTTTTCGGTGCTTATGACAATTCAATAGTCAGGCCACACAAAACATAAAGTAAAATCAGTGGCGAGCTTTTAACAAAACGGCTTGACATTTACATCTTTTTCGAGGGTCGCAACAAAGGCCCAGATAGAATTGAGAAGAGGGTAAACATAGGTCGAGAGAACGGAAACAACCATTTGTCTCAAGGTTACTATTTTGCGGTCTTCATAAGTAATTCTGTATTCTACGGCACCCCAAGGTGAAAAGAGAAAAAATAAACTCGCTCCGACATATATCAATGGGTTATAATCATATTTTATACATCCATTGTGTGCCACGAACAGGGGTGAATATATAAATTATATATTTGTGAGTTTTTCAAAACATTCGCGTCATTTTGAATTCTCACAGAACCGTATAAAATCCAATATTTATGCCGGTTTTTATGAAAAATCCCATTTGGCCGATGCTATTTTTTATTTATTATTTGATACCTGCTTCATGCCTTAACCGCATCCTATTCAATACTTTCCTATAAATAAATCGACTCAACACCCAGAATGCTTTATGCACACTGATTTCGCACCGACACTCCATCGACTTTTTAATACCAAATAGAACTCTAAACGGCACATTTTATTTAAAACGATTGTTACTTTACCAACATTCCTAACCTTGCCAGTAAATTAATCCTTGGACTTAACACGCACAGTTTTATTTATTTATTTATTCTCAGTTAATTTTAAATTTATTATTGTTTGCTTATTTATTTATCAAAACAATAAATTATTTTGTTTACCTAAACATAGATCCCCTACAGTAAAATTTGTGATACCCTTTTATGCGTTTAGAATATACATTATTTATAATATTATTAATGTATAAAAAAATAAAATTACTAGGTATCGTTTTATAGTTAGAAAATATTTTTGATAAGTACCTTACCTTCTTTTATAAAATAGTAATTAATTATAGAAAAGTTAGCTCTCTGAAAACACTACAAAAGCAATGTTTAAAAAATTGCATAAAATATAAAATCATTTATAAAAAACCAGGCAACTTATAATAATTTTTTTAGAGTGCACTAAAATTTTGTAGATACTTATCTTTAAAACATTGATTAAATGTTTGTTTTTTATATTATCGAATTTTTTAATAACTACTTTAAAATTTGTATTTTTAACAAATGCAGTGTTGCAATTTTTTCATAATAAATAAAAACGTAAGAATAAAATTGTTCGCTACAAAAAATGGAATTAATACTTAAATACTTATACCAGGTAATAGTAGTTGATCAGATAATGCGTTAATAGATTAAATTTTAAAAATATAAAATAAGATAGATGTTAGTTAGTTAAATCGTTTATTAGTAGCTAGAAAAATCTGAAGCAGACAGCAAGAAATCAGCTAAATTATGATCAACTTCCATTGACTTTTAGTTCAAGAATTGGACTGTAAAAAATTGAATTATTAGTGAATGGAGTCGTTGATTAGTTGGGTTGTTGTTAACGTCAGTTGCTCGTAAGTTTGCTTGTTGATTAGTTGAGTTGTTAAAAAGCTAACCCGTTAATAAACCCGTTGGTCAGTTAAGCTGTTGATAACTAGTTTGCAAAATTTGAAGCAGAAACAGCAAAAAATCAGTTAGAATGTGATCAACTTCTCTGACTCTCACCTTAAGAGTTGAACTGTGATAAGTTGAATTACTAGTAGATAGTGAATTATTAGCTAGTAGAGTAATTGATAAAGTAGAATTGTTAATAAGCTGTTAATAATTAGCATAAAAATTCTGATGTAAGAACAGCAAAAAATTAGTAAGAATGTGATGAACTTTTACTGACTCTTTGAGTCGTTGATAAGTTAGGTTGTTATCAGCGTTAGTTGTTGATGAGTTAGCTCAGCAGGAAGTTGAGTTGTTTATAAGCTAGCAGGCTAATAAATTAAGTTAATGTAAGGTAATAGTTTGATGATTAGTTGGGTCGTTGATTATTTAAATTCTTTTATAATAGCTTAAAAAAATCAGTTAAAATTTGATTAACTTACATTTTCTTTTTTTTAGTTGGACAGTTGATCAGATAAAGCGTCATGATGAATTCATTCTTCCGGCGACCACTGGCCGAGACAAATTGGTACCATGCCAAACAAATCTGACATTTATTAGGAGCCTTGAAGAAGAATCAATAAAGGATTCGAAACGTTGGCCTCATAAAACAGTTTTTTTTTTCTTGCCTTGTCGTCCACTTCCCCGTAAAACCAAATTTCGAATGTAATCAATTTTTACTGTAATGTCCTCATTGAGTTAGACAGTTGATTAAATAAGGTATTAATAAATTGAGTTGTTATAATATAGATTGTTGATTAGTTAGGTCGTTGATTATTTGGATCGATTATTAATAGATTAAAAAAATTGAAGCTAACATAACAAAAAAACCAGTTAAATTGTGATCAACTTTTATTGTCTTTTTTTTGTCGAGTTGAACAGTTGATCAGGCAAGACGTTAATAAATTAAGTTATTGTAAGATAAATCGTTGATTAATTAGGTTGTTAATTAGTTAAAATGTTTATTAACAGCTTGAAAATTTTAAAGCACACACACCAAAAAATTTGTTAAAATGTGATCAACTTCCACTGTTTCCTCCTAGGTGACTTGGACAGTTGTTCGGACAAGACGTTAATAAGTTGACTTCTTATAAGATAGATTATTGATTAGTTAGGTCGTTGATTAGTTGAATCAACGTTGAATTTGTTTTCATTTAGTTTAGTTGAATTGGTTTACTAGTAACATGAAAAATCAGAAGTAGACACATTAAACAAATAGAAAGCAATAGTTTAGCAAAAATTCAAAAGTAAAAATAGTAAAAAAATTTAAAAAATATAAAATCTATGTGCCCATAAAGTGCCTAGTGTTTCCAAAAAATTTAGAATACTCAAACTCAAATTTTAATACGAGTCTAAGTCTAATATTTGTTGTAATGTATTATGTGTTCACAGGATCGAAACCCATTTTTACCACTTATAGATTAAGACTAAGTCAGAAAGAGTAATAAATAATATTGAGGTTCCTTTGTATAAAGCCAAGTATAAATTATTGTTATTTAAATTTAGTGTGACCAGTAAGGAGCTCTTTGTGTTAATTTTGAATTATTTTAATCACTGTATAGAGATTAGAGTAGCTGTATAGAGTAGTCGATATATTTTTTTTAAGGGGGGTTCTTTTTCTTTTTTTGAGCTCTAACTTCACAACCTAGCTCTTCACATTTTACAGCTAAGTTGCACAAGTTGGTTTAAATTTCCGTATCACTATTGTATTTGTCTTTTATTATACTTTTTGTTGAATTTTGATTATTTTATATAACAGTATATTTACTTACCGAGCCAAGTTGAGATCAACAAAAGTGAGTTCAAATTTCCATAAGACAATAAACAAACTCGGGTCAAGTTTAAATTTTGTTTAGTAAATTTCAATAAGATATTCTGTCAAGTCTCTTCCTTTTTCTTCTTGTAATTAGAGTAAATACTCTCGACGTTCTTGATGCATTAAAGTGCGATATTTTAATTCTGAACTTTGCGAAATACTAATTAAAATACGAATAGCTAAGTAGCCTGCAGTTAATGAGCTTTTTATATATTTATAGACAAAGCACCGCATTATTTACTCTCTTGGAAGTACGCTTTATGCCAGTTGCCTTACAAGACGTAAATTTAAGATAAAACCAAAAAAATTATTACAGTTGAATAAATCACTTGCTTTCCTCAATTTCCTATAAACAAGTTGTAAAAAATTCTCATAAATATTTACAAGACGAGGAAGAACTTGCCCCGATCGGCTATAACCGAACAATTACCGACAAATTTATTAACGTTGAACGCTTCTATCCTGAGTATTGTTACATAAATAGCAAAGTGTTTGAGAACAATGCTATTCATGGTGTCTGTTATATTATTGTTTGCCATTCGCTAACGCTCCCTCTTGAATAGACTGAATTCAAATCCAATCGATAAAATTACTCTTTTATACACGCCTAAGCCAGATACTGAAACGATGCGGTTGAATTAACGGATTGAAAGCATTTTAAAGCAATTAAAAATCAATGATCTGAATTGTTATACTATGTTCCAATTAAATACCCCAAAAAAGTATTTTTCATTATAGTCGTGACTAGTTCAAGAGTATTTTATTACCCTAAAGCACTACATTTACAAATTAGAAAGTCGAACTCAACGTTCTTTGTCTTTGAAGATTTTATTACGCTCGATATGCGTATGACTTCTCGTTACCTGAATGCAGAGCTTTATTTCATTATGCAAATCGCTCTCAAACAACGCCTTCAGATTCTGGTGCAAAAATCTCTGCTTACAAACAGAAATTTTGATTCCAAATTGGTGGATGCGCCGGGCAATTTTTACAGAAAAATGTATTGTTTTGAAATAACAGAAAACTGCAATTTTCTAATGTCAATTTGATCTAATCTGACACAAAAATATATGAACAAACAAAGCAAGTAAATAACTTGTAAAAAGTAACATTTATCTGGTGTAAAAATCTTTGGTTACAATCGAAAATTTTTGAATAAAATTGGTGGATGCGCCGGGCAAAATGTATCGTTTCAAATAAAAACAAAATTGCAATTTTTTAATGTCAAATTGACGTAATTCGGCAAAAAAATATCTGAAAACAGCTATCAAATAGCTTGTAAAAAGTAACATTTTAAGCTCAATTGAAGCCGCAACTCAAAAAAAACAACTCACTAAAAAATATTCTATTTGTTGGCTTTCAAACTGATTCTGTTGATTTAAAAAATCCCATAAAAGCTTTTATAAGAATCCAAAATAAGTTAGTTAGAATAAACGACGTTATCTTTTTGCTTTTGAACGTCGAGTCCATTTAAATGCCTGAATTAGCAGACTTCAATTCTTAATGCTCGAGACAAACTTAATTTTCCCACGCGAGGGTAGTTTTCTCATCCTGTTTTTAGCGTGATATTAATTTAAATTTAATCCGTTAAGGGTTGTGTTTTTGCGGCCAAATCGTGACCGTTCATAGAATTGTTTCGTCGATTTTATCATCTGAAACTAATCGGTGTTTTAGATGAAACGATGATGGCCTGAAATTAATTCGTAAAACTTGGGCCTCTTCTAATTAAATTACATATTCAAATTAAGATCGCACGTTCGGCGCCAGGCAAAAAACGCAATTAAGAAAAACCGCAAAAATTGGAGAAATAGGGTGGATATTCAAAAGCAAGCTTTACAAATTTCGGTGTAAAGAAAACAGTGTGCTAAAGTTTTTTAGTGGTAAAAAAGACTATAAATCGGCTGATATAGAATAATACTCTTTGAAATCTCCAAAATACAGGTGATTTTTCATTTGCTCCCGCCCGAAGCTCCAAAAATAGGCAACACATTATACTTTGCTAGTTTTCTAACATTTCATTTTCAAAACTAAAAAATAGAGGGTTGTAAATTAATATCAATCAATATTGTTGACAATACCTTGACAGTGCTTCTAGAGTCAGTTCATTTAGATCATTTAAGTTTTCCCAAAGTTGCTTATCGTTTGTATAATGTGTTGCCTATTTCTAAAATTATTTCTAAAAATCTCCCTTATTTTTAACAAACGCTATCTAAGACAAAAATCTGATCCGTCTACAGAGTACTTAGTATGACTTAGTAACTTTGGGTAAAAGTATCTAGCAGTGCTTTCATTTAAAAATTCATGTATTCTGGTAATTGTGGTGCAAGTTCTAGGAAACTAGTTTAATAAAGCGCCGCAAGTCTTGTTCTGATAAATTCTGTATCCAAAATACAGTAAGTTCTTATTCTGTAAATTTTGTGAAACATTTTATGGAGTATAAGTTTTCATACGGGTCTCGGCTGAACGTGAAGTTTATAAAATAGCGTTGTGCTGATAGCAAACTAATAGTAAATAATGTGCGGCTGAAAGCGATAGCATCGTCTGGAAATATGTGAGTAATACTTTATCTCGTGAAAATTTTATGTGTAAATTGTCCGAAGCTTTTAAGACGAAGATGCTTTCTTCAAACGTTGTCACATTCAGGCAGACTTAACACATCAATCCATCAAACTCGCTTCGAGAGTTGTCCCGAATCTGAAAGCCGAGGGAATAAGAGGACACGGCCAATTTCCCGATAAGTCGATTGATTTGTGTATTAAAATTGAGTCTTGTTGTAGTACTTAGCTGGTGGTGGAATTGGTGTAGAATTACAAACACTCGTATCCTTTTCGCTAAAAGCATTTTTAAGTGTCATCTGGTATTTTCTAGAACGAGTTTCTACGTTTATAATGAGATTTCGTTGCGCCACGTTTCAGCCAAACTATTGAAAAATGTACAGACTGACGACGAAACCATTACTTTATTTTATGAAAGTCGAAAGATAAAACGAAATGACAAATGCAAAGAACAGAATACTTATGAACATGATATTTAGATTGAGATCTTGTAATATGACGCTATTTCATTCTGTGACGGCTTGATGTTAGCACGTCTCTTAAGCTTTCAGCAAAGCTGAAAACTGGGTCCTTTAAACAAATATAAGGGAGGCGCTTACCACTCCACTCCTATAATAACATCAAACCCACGTACCTGCAACAATAACATAATATTAGATTCGTCTCGATTACTCCACCAATATTTTTACAACCCCACACAAATAATTATAATACACAGATCAAAAAAATTAGAGAAACATTATTTTAAAAGCTTCGTGTCGTCTGCCTAAATAACAAAATAAAAATTGTAATATGTTTCTAATACTTTAATATCAACTTATTAAAATGTAGCAAAACAAATATCCTTAACTAAGCAGTTGTCTTTGATAAAATTGTTTGGCAAATAACTAAACTCCTAAATTTTTTTTTAATTTGAAAAATAGTCTACGAGAACTTTGTGTTTGTGATTTCTTTTACATTTTTACGTGTATATTAAAATTTTGTGAGCTAATGACAAAAGTTTTAACTGATGCGTATAAAAGAAGATTTGGAAACTGTATTGTGCACAAAGAACACTTAAATAGTCTTATATTAAAGAAGAGAAAGCCTTAAAAAAAGTGTTTTCCCAAAATTTTTTATTATTGTATATCAGCACAAAAATCATCAAGTAGTGATATTGGAATGAAAATTTAATGCCGTCTGCCATGTAAACACACATTAGCAAGCACATGAAAGGAAATTTTAAACGAGTGATTAATGTAGTCGACCATCAATCAGCAACTAGAACATTAGACTTTGATCAACACCCTCATAAATAATCGTCACTACTTTGCGCTATCACAAAATCAGCTCAATACTATTTAATCATCTTTTCCGGAAATCCGTTATAAACTCAGACGGAAAATAAAGAAGCAGCTTTTACACCTAAGCTGTTCTCAACATAAACAATTTGCATACCGAATTTACGACAACGAAAAGGAACAATAAAAACATTTAATATCATAAATGCAAATTGGCTGTAATACTGGCAAGTATAATTTAAATCGAGATTATGCGACTGCTTAGGTAATTTACAACATAAAGCAATTGTATTATTCACTTAGTTGATTTCAACACCGCCAGTTAGCGTCGCGACGTCGCATGTTTATTCGACTGGCCATGACCGTTTTGCGTGCTTTCACACCAGAAATTTACCACACCAAGGCCGCATTCTGCTTCAATTGTAATTCAGGACCTCGTAAAAACAACAAGAAAATTTTCACAAAACTTTGAATTATTATTTTATTACTAACACCTACAACCGGCCCAAATTGCCACCACTGAATTATTCAAAACAAAGTTTTTTGATTCAATTTTCAACACGTTTTACACCAGCGTAAATCGTTCTTTATACAGACTGGCCCTAAAAACTAAAAAACAACTTATTACTCAAATCTTACTGTGTCTCACAATAACGTTAGTAGATTTTGATACCGTTTGTATAAAAGAAAAAGTTATTCTACGTTGCGTCTGTAACAAATACCAATTTAAGTGTCGTATTAGACAATTCAGCACCCAATTGCGTGCGTAAAGATTAGTGCAATTAACTTTCTTCAGGTTTGCAACACGCTTTCGCTGAAATGAAACGTCATTTGTCATGTTTCAGCGTTTATGTCAGCGTTGAGATTATAATAATTTTATTCGTATAAATTTTGTTGCACTGGATGAGCAGTATTCCTCACCAAGGTGTGTCAGTGTGTGAGTCGCAATTAACCTACAAAATATTTGAAAATAGGGTAAACAAGCGGCAGTTACAATGAGGTAACTTCAGCTTTCTTTTTGATGTTAGAACAGTTTTAAATTGAAACAGCTTTCAGCCACTATTTTGACGATTTACAACCTCCATAGCGTTTGATAATTGACAAGTTATTTGCTGGATGAGTATATAGCACTGCTTGGTCTAAAATAATGATGAAAGAAATCGCTGAGAATCGTAATTAATTTGGTAATTTAAGAATAATGATACAATGTTTTTGGAAATTTTCCTTACTGTGTTTGTGCCAATTAAAGTATTTAGTCAACAACCAAGACAGTAAGTAAAAAAACCATTTGTGACTTACTTACACAGAATTTTGAACAAATTTCAAAACACTTCAAAAAACCTTTGACACTTTCATGACATTTATTACCAACTATCTCGTAATAACGCAAAAGTCCCTTAAGATTAAATAATTCTTTACTTAAAAATCACGTAAAACGCACAAAGTAGAAAAAATAAAGCATAAATAACTCGTTTATTAAGTCATTGAAGCACTCATTCTTTATAAAGACACGCGCTTTGCCACAAGGTTCGTGTCACAAAGTTGACTTTTCAAAAGGCGTTTGTAATATTCTATTTTTACACTTTTAACTGATCAATAAAGTATATATTTTCTGTCATCACCCCACACTATTGATTGACCCTTCCAATTTTTGGGAAAAGAAAATTTCATTTTGGCTAAGTCATCCAGTTATTGAGACAACAAAATGCCTTTTCAGAATTAACTAAAATGTTTTAGTTAGAACTGACACATTCTCCCATTTTACCCTGACAGCTTTCAATATCCTGTCACATTTCCGATATCCCGAAAATGCACGCTTATATGAATATTTCATTGCTCTTCTCCTATTGCATTATAAATTGAGCGTGTTGTTTTGCAGAGCACGCTCAAAAATGATTAATTATAACAATTACGTAAAGAACTCCGTCTGATGACACATTGCATCTCTTAATTGACGTAATTTATAACCCGAAAATTTTTCAGCTACTCGTTTTAAATTCAAAATTATAAATTTCCTAGAGTACTTTATGAGATTTTGTTACTTTCAAAGTTGGAAGCTAGTGGCCGGCCATATTTCTAATCTCGAGGGTAGTCCAACTTTGCTTTCTTTTCCCTCGATATATTCACCAGCAAAACTTATTTTTCCGCGCTAAGTAAATGTCCCACGAGTCTCGAGTATAAATTAATTCAATAAAGAATTTCTGATGAAACAATTAAGCGAATTTACCATTCCGTGATGAAAGCAATCCATCGCTAATGTTCGTCAGGACCAAGCTGCGGTTGATCCTGTCCCAGGCTGAGCTCGCCGCAGGACACAGACTTAGAATGGTGCATTCAGAAGTAGATCCGGGTCAAAGAAGATAACCGCATTAAAGCAGGCCGTAATGAAAAGCCTAATCAAGCTGCTGGCTCATGCAATAATGTTGCGCCATTAGTCTCGTCATCTATTATGACCACTCATAATAAATAATGCCTGTCTTTGGATGATCCGGCCGAGGAAATTAAAATTAATGCAATGCCTTGACCGGGCCAGACACCGATTTGTCACCAATTGAATCCGCATGGCACTGCAAAGGCAGATGATGGATGAACAAGTGCATGGAATATTGTTGCCTCATTGTTTGCGTGATAAATCTCGACAGAAATGTTATTAATGGCCTAATGACTGCTCTCCATGCACCGGAGGATTTTCCAGAGAAAAAACTTTTACCAACACTTGAAAAGTTTCTGATTTTTAATCAAATTTCTGTTGTTTTTTAATTAAACTTATTTATCGGATTATTTAACTTTTACAATAAATCACTCAAGGGAAAAATTCAAAGTTATTTTGACTAAACTAATATTTGTGTTTGCTTTAGGTCAGGAGGTCACTAATCGGCTGACAACAATCAAATTGATTAGAACTGATGCAAACCGACATTATTTGTCACTGAACAGGTGATTACTACTCATCAAAATTTCCATATTCAATCATCTGGAATAACAAATGAAAGTCAAGCTTTTAATAATAACAGAGTAGAGGTTCTCATAATAGATTTAGTACAATTTTAAATAATATCTATTCTGTAGATTTATCTCATGTTTCAAATAACGATTGACAGTATAAAATTTATTTTTTATTATTGGAATAAACTCAAATAAAATGTTTCATTATAGAGAAAGCTTTTATTCAAACTAAACAATAGGATATGTGAATAATATTCCTGAATGTAGATAGTTTAATATTTAAAATGCCTGCGGGTATTGATTTATCTATAAATGTTCTTTTGCTAGAAGTCGTGAGAAAGTCTATTTTTTTATAGCAAAGAAGCAAAGAAAAAACAATTAATTAAAAAAGAAACTAAAAAACAACAAAGAAAACATGACAAAAAAAACACTAAGATTAACATCTCACTTGTTATGCCATTATTTCAATAAGATCAGACGCGTTATTAGAGCGTAATAATATCCCATAATCAGTTGACAAAAATAATTTAATTAGTAACTAAGTTTAAAAAAGTAATTCTAATTTTTAATTTGACTAATATTGCTAAAAACAATTACTAGTGAACTAGAATCCTGTCGAAAGATCGGTAATTTACTTTTCACAGCCTGTATATCAATCAAAGTTTCTAATTGTAACCTTCTGAAAAAAACGTTGTATCCCCTCTTTTCAATAATTCAGCAGCTGAAATGGCACAATTTACCACGTGGCATGGTTTGCTGACTGCTAGTCTGATTTTTCAGAATATTGCAAAATGTAAACAGAGAAACTTTTTGTAAATCAAATAAACAAATTTTTATTTTGCAACATTATTTAATGTAAAGTTGTCATTACCATTACAGTCGCAAGAAAGAAATTTTGATTGTTAAATTGATTTTTTGGCATTGAGTTGTCAGTTATTTTTTCTGCTTCTTTTATAGATTAGCCAAAAATTTTTTTTATTAAAACGTTTCTTGTTAAAGACGTTTTAAAGATACTCAAAAAAATTTTTACAAAATATTATTTGTGACTTCTTGCGACTGTAGCTTTATTTTATATAGTCATTTGCTAAATTCTAGGTTTGTTTATTTAAAGTCTATATAAAGGGGGTAACTTTACAAAAAAGTAACCAACAAATACTTTATAATAAATCTTGTAAAACAAAAGATAATTTTTTAAATACTTTTTCTGTGTTCTTTGTACCCGAGTTGACAACGCATCAGCAATTTGGAAAGCCTATTTTAAAAGAACCTGCATACAATTTTTTGTTTATTTTTTTCAAAAATTGAAGAATTCTGCAAGAAAAAAATCTTAGAAATATATTATCTAGATAAACGCCAGCAGAATTTTTGTTAAAGAGAAAAAAAATATTTGAGAAAAAAAGAAATGTAAGAAAAGAAAGCAAATAAAATGTTAGTTATATTTGTAATTTTGTATTGTTCTTTACATGTTCACGAATTCTTGTTTTACTCTTTCGTCCTGTCTGACTAATACAAACTGCATTGCAGTCATTAGAATATAACTTCTAAAGGCCTGAATAATAAAAAAAAATATCCTTGTTGCGCACAAGACATGCCAAAAAACTATCTTTATAATTAAGAGCAACATTTATAGATATTTACATTTAAGAGATATAAAAAAAAATGTTTCCACTGAAAAGGATAGAAGAATACAAAAGTTTAAAAAAAAACTAAAAAAAAATATCAAAAACTAATTTAATAAAAAAAGTGACGTTGAAAGAAACAAGCAAAAAACCTAAACTCAAATTAAAATTGTCTTTTAAGTTTTTTATAACAATGAAATTGAGAAAATCTTTTGGTGTATAAACTTATAAAGCTTTCTTTAATTTTAAAGCAAAAGCTGTAAAAATAAAATTTAAATAAATAGTTATTTATATTAGAGTGTGGTAAAGTCATATTTTACAGCGCGACAGCTTTGTTTGAAAAACGAGCCTGTAGGGCGACGAAATTTGGATAAAATTGAAAGACACGATGTTTGTATAACATTTTTTGTACGACAGTTTTTTTAATTTTAATAATAAACGTACATAGCCTCAAATTTTAGAGCAAAATTAATTTTTTTTTATAAATTATCAAAATGCTAGAAAGAAAAATAGGTAACTTATCAATACAAATAATTCAGTCTCCACAGAAATTACCACTTTTATAAAAATTAAAAATCACGATCAGGTCCTCACCATTACTTTGAATTGAGAAGAAGTAATTAGACATCATTGATTTATGCTTGGTGGATTTGAAAGCAATAGAATAAGACGAATTTAAGTTTTTCCTTAATGTGTTAGATTTATAAACTGGTCATTACCAGAATTTACAACAGTCCTACAAAATAAACAGCAACTTTTAAAGTTAGGTGCCTAAAAACTACAAGCACAAACCTAGTCCCAGCCATTGTAAATTGTTTTTTTTATACAGCAGTGTTTCTTATAACTATACCTTACTATTATAGTTAATAAACTGAATAATCAAAAAAATATTTTACGTGTAACTGTATTTTTTATACTCTGTAAATTTTTTCTTTGTAATACCTCATTGTTAAAGGTAGCTTTAAGAATTGTTTGTTACAATGAAAATTGAAAATAAAACACCCACTAACACTAAATTTCTTTACTTGATACGACGCACGTTTTGACAACAATGAAACTCAGTTTTAATTCCTACCTGAGGATGACAACATTGTTGTCGAAACGTGCGTCGTATCAAGTAAAGAAGTTTGGTGTTAGTGAGTGTTTTATTTCCAATTTTCGTTTAAACACACCAAAAATCCAACAAGAAGATTGTTACAATAAAAACAATACCTTAACAATCAAGGATCCGTAAAGAGCGGCCGTTAAGAGCGGCCGTAAAGAGCGGACGTAAAGACTGAATCGGAAATACAAATGCTTTTTCAACCAACAATTTTCATGTAAAGAACGGTCGACTTTGACAACGTACAACGCACTCTAAATCATCTCTTCTTTAATAAAAATTAATAAAATCAAAAAATAAATGCGGCCAAATTATTGAGATATTACAATAACTACTGTACAGTACACGTCTGTTAGGGTCTTTACGGCCTCGTCAGTATTATTCGACTCGCTCTTCGAGCTCGTCTCACAAAATTTTTGGCTCGGCTGTAAAGGCTACCCTAACAGACTTCTACTGTAATATACTATTAACATTCGGTCGGTATGTCGCTATGTCGGTAATACAGATAATTATAAACTTACTTAAATTCGTATATATGTCGCCATAATTTTATAAATAGAAAATAAAATAATAAATTTATTTTCTTTTTTTATTTGTTGCTTATTATGTAACGTCTTGTGTAATTAACTTTATCGTCATGTACTTAATTTATTTCTTAAACATCTTATAAAGTTTAAAGTTTACTGCAGTTTTTGTCGCACTAGTGCGTAAAGTGACACTTTGAGTTAACGTTTACAATGCTTCAAAGTCAACTTTACAATACAAGAAGACAAAAAATTGTCTTCTTGTACGTCAGATCTACGTGTGTATAAATGTCAGAATAACAAGAACTGGCTCAAGTTTAAAAGTTTTTGAAATATTGGAAGTAAACTTGATATAAAAATGTGAAGATATACCAATTTTTATTCCACTTTATTGAGTAAGTACATTATAATTAAAATTTTCCTTGAATTAAAATGATAATTACAACTTTACTAAAAATTAATCATATTTATTTCTAAAGAGTTCTTTACGCTTCAATACTCGTATTTATTTCAGTCTTTTAGTTTAATCCCGAGTGAAAAGCTTCTGAATGGAGGTTTTTACCCTTCTAAAAATTCTTGTTGCACTATAAAAGTTCATTTAGTAGAGCGCAAATAGCAGTTCTATTTTTAGTATCATTTGCTCGACGAATGTTCATTTATATAAAAACTTAATTCCTGTCAATGAACAAATTAACCTCTCATTAGTCGAGGTCGTCGCCTGTGCACGAAAAGGTCATTTCCTTGTTCCCCATATGTTTGTAACAACCTCTCAAAATGTCTGTTTAAATTTTTTGTTTTTTAAAAACTCATTATCCACCAATAAGAATTTTTTGGCAAGGTTATAAAATTAAATTCCGCGATAAGCCCTACACGGCAGTAAAAATTTTTCAGTAACATGATGTGCGAGAACAATAGCTGTTAAATTTTCTTATACAGTCGAGGGAATAAAGTTTGTCTGGAGAATATTCTCCGAGTCGGTAGATTACAGTCTCGCCAACACGATAATGTTCATATCTTATCACGGGCAACACAAAAAATACGGGTATGCCGGGTAATAATCAAGATTAAGTCGGGGGTGAAAGCAACCCCGCTCGGGGATGGATAAATTCGAAGAGTAAGCCCAGCAGATCGTAAATTCAGCGCTCTTCCCCCTGTTTCGGCCTAAATCCACTTCCATAAGTTTCACCACCGGTCAGGTATCTGGTGCGAGGCCTCACGAGCCGAAACGGACAATAATATTACTCTCAGGACACATTAGTGTAATCCGTAGTCGCCATAAAGCGACTTTTTACCAAAATACTACTAAATTGATTTAAATCGGGTGAGCAATGAGCCGGAATGTACCACTAGGATAATGATAACGGAGATGATGAGACTGATTCGACGATGATTTGCATCGAAATGTGACTGCAAGGGGAAATTTATTGCACTGAAACAACCGAGCTTATGGATGATCAGTCATTAGGGAGCCATCTTTTGCCAAGCTGTTTTCGCACGACTACTATCTATCATTGCTACCAACTTAATTTAAACGACCAAATTTATAATTAACGCAGATTTGTGAAACACAACAGTTAATAAAATCTCTTAAAACTAAAACTCAGTAATTTAAAAAATTGACAAATCACCAAATAAAAAACGTATTTCGTTAAAAATATTTTATTTTATAACTAGCAGCAAAGCAGTTGCGATTTTACTATTCATCACTAGTTATGTAAAATATAGTTTTATGTAAAATGTAGTCGGCCGACTATTACTAGTAAAAGACGGCCGTCTGTTACCTGTGGCAATCGACCAACGATTACTGGTAACAGTCGGCCGAGTGTTACCATTAATACTCGGTCGACTGTCACTAATAATATTAATAATCGATTAATACACCAATTATTTAATAAATTAAACTTTGACAGAAATTTGCTAGAAATACTCAAATTCTAATAAAAGCGTTTTTCTTGTTCTTTCTTACAGTTGTTTTTTAAACTCTTTTGAAGCTTTTGAGCTTTTACCTCTTACAGTTTTTATTAAATATTTTTTAAAATTTTAAAACAGCTGTTGCTTATAGTTCCCAATTTTGATAAAATACTGGCCTGCGAATCCTAATAATTTCTATAAAAAATTTTTTAGCAAATTTGGAAAACGCAGCCACTAGTTTAATTGATGATTGCAATCGCCAGCTCCATAAAAAAGAGATAAATAAAGAGATAAAAAAGTTGTCTATGCAGTAAAAAAAATTCTGATATTATTCGATTTTAAACAACTGTTAAAAAAGCTTATATACAGAGTGTCCCAGAAATGCCTTCCCAAAAAACAATTTTAATTTTTTTATGAGCATATGTATTATTTAGAAAAAACTAAAGCAGGTACAAAAATTTTCAATACACAAAAATTATCTCGAATTAATGTAGTTTTATAGTAATATATATTTGAGCTAATGAAATAACACATAAAAAAGTTATACATAAAAATATAGGTGTGGTAAAAAAAGCAATGTTAGTATATGTAGGATTAAGAGTAATAAATTTGTTCCAATCGCACTTTAAAACCAGTTCAGAACAGCTCAAAACTGAACTAAGCACACGCAGTAGAAATTTTAGTTTGCTACTGCGCAGTCCCATTTTAGACGGTTTTGAACTGCTGTTGAATCAAACTAAGTATATTTGTACAAAATTAGTCTCAAAAATTTCAGGTTACCTACCTTATGAGAACCTGAGAACATAGTATAGCAATAAATCAGTATAGACAGGAGATAAAAACTTTGCAAAGCTCTAGTATCCCTTCACGTTCAATGTGAAAGATGGAGCCACTGACTTTTAGATTTTTAGGCAACTAGTAATACACAATTTAAATATAAAAAGGTATAACTGTAAATTCTATGATAAATAATCAAAAAACAAGACTCAAGCAACGATTAAAATAATCTTTAGAGTATTTTATTTACAATTATAACCCTTTAGATTTAAATTGTGTATTATTAGTTGCCTGAAAATCTAAAAATCAGTGGCTCCATCTTACACATTTAACGAGAACGAATGCTAGCGTTTTGACAAGTTTTTATCAGCTGTTCATACTGATTCATTTCTATACTGTGCTAAGAACTTGTCTGGGACAACCTGTAAGTTCTACACTAAAAAAAATATATAGTAAATGCGTAACTAACTTAAAATGCATCCAAAAACAGTTTGCATGTATAATTAATTTTTTTATAAGTTGTACCTATTATAGTATATTTTTAACCTGTTTGTAATCCATTAACTTACGTGAACTATCTTTTGACTACGTTTAAAGTACACCAGACTTGTAATTTTAGGTAAGTCACCGTGTATATCAAAAAATTTTGAAAATACGGAAATTTTTTTGATAAAATTTTGTATATACCTAACCTACAACAACATAAAAATAGAGTGACAAACAGTTATAATAATTTTTAAAATGTAATTAGTCAGGGAGTACTCTAATTACTCTAACCTAAATGAACAAACTTCGCCAAAAATAACCCCATTGTTACATAAATAATTTTGTAAAAGCGCTTTGGTATAATTTAGAAACTTTTATCTTTCTTATCAAAATAATAGAAACTGATATTTTGTCTAAAAATGAATAGTATTGAAATTCTTTGCGCAGATATTATAAAATTTGTCGTCAAGCGCTTTCTGCAACAAGAAGAAAAGATATCATATAAATTAAATGAATAATAATATATATAATAAATAATAATAATAATAATAATAATAATAATAATAATAAGTAATAAATAAAATAATAATTAAAAATTATAGCCTCACACTCAATTTTGTAAGATTTGGATATTTTTAAAACCGCGAAAAACACCACTTAAAATTATAATAGTGTCTATTCTTTTTGAAAAAAACCGTTCAATGTGCTTTCAAAATTAAAAAGAAAATTATTGATTTGTATAATCCTGTAAAAAGTTTGTCAGTTAATTATAAGGTTAAACACGTTGCAGCGTCAACTGCAGACATGAAATTACCACATCAAAGGCAAAGTACGTGTATATATCAGTATTGACATGATGCTCCCATTAATTACTGTCATTACTCTTCATAATATTCTTAAAATATTGTCCCGCTTGAAAGCATCCACTAGTATTGATTTCATGTTAATTATAGTAAATATCGTCACACTTGAAAGCACAAGCTATTTTAATTGCAGCTTTAATTATCGGCGATGTTATCGATGGTGGAAATAATTAGTATCGCTTGTATCCAAATATAAATCCCTGGAAATAATAATTCACGTGTGGGTTGTGGAAAAGGTTCGATGAATATGCCCCACGGGCGTTCCCTGTCAAGGATGAGCCACTTGAAGTCACATTTGCCATTCAAGCTTCGAACGCTCTTTTCATTCCAGACACTTATAAGTTCGCGTAGCCAAAGGCATGAGTCAATTTACACTACAATATGAAGAGTGCGAATCAGTAAATTCCAAAAGCGCAACTGCACAATTCGTTTATTAAATTTCGAAAAATATTCTTGCAGATGCGCGTCGTAAAAGTTTTAATTTCGGTTATCAGACGATGTCGACATTTGCGGACAACTTTTATAGCCTTAGTACTGACCGCAATCTTGGCACCACAACCAGCTTTATTAAATTTTACATGTCTTAATAATTCTTTAAAGAAATTGTTTTTATCCGAGAAGACCCACTTTTACAAGCGTCTTATCACGCACCATCAAATGAATTCTTAGCGTGCTTAAAAAATTGGTGCAGACGTCCGTTCTGTATAATTACGTTAAATAATTAAATCCTTGGAGTTTCAGAGATAATTACACTTGAAGTAATATTCAACTGAAATTTTTATAGTTGAGTAATTATCGGTAAAAGTACTTTAAATAGGAAAAGTTCAGTTGAACGACTTTATTTAAATCGAAGTATTTTGCAGGAAAATTTGTTGACATGCTACAGAAATAACGCTTCTTCACCCTCGACAGTCTAATAAAGTTGCTAAAAATAAATTCGGAGTTGAAGCATGCTTATAATATATGTGTATGTGACAGATAAAAATTTTTGTATTTCTGGAGAGCAAGTTATAAGAAATGTAATCTTGGATTTATTAGCATGGAAACCAAAAAAGATTATAACAAAATCAGAAAAAAATATTAGAACGTATGTGCGAAAGCGTGATTTTTTTAGTTCAAAGAGTTGGATTAAAAACATATAATTTATTTCTAGTAGATACACAAATACACACAACAATAATTTAACAAAATAACCCGATAACCAGACAGTAATAACTACGATAACTGTCACTTTGATAACATTTGTTCCGAGAATATCGCTCACTTTAATCGCTGTCAGTTTTGTACTGACTGCCTGGTCAATGTCTCTGTTCGCTTATACGTTTTCACAGAATGTGTCCAGATGCTTTACTGTCTGTTTCCGCTCGTAGAATTATTTTTTTAAACGGTCTATAGGCGCGTCCATTAATAATTTTGCGGAATTTCACATTACTGGTATTTTCTCAAACTAATTACTCAAAACTCTCTTTCTCTTATTGTTACTTTGAAATGTTTGTAACAATACTTATTAGAGACAATTTGTTTTAATTGGTTTTGTGTTTTTCAATTCTATTAGTACATTAATTTAAAAAAATAAATATAGAAATATCCTAATACCATTTCCACAACTAATTGTAAACAATGTCTCCTACAGTTTTGAACAAAATTTTAATATTTTTGATGACATCTTGACAGTTTCCTAGCCTTAAAAGTTTTTTTAACAACTGTCGATTGCATTGAAGACGATTTCTTTTCCACTTCTTGCCCTTCAATTTCGTTTAGAATAAACCAAGAGAATTGTTAAAGCGACTAGAATTACAATAACGCCACGGGTCGGGTTTTTCCCTTCCATTCGGTATTAAACAGTTAAAGCTATTTCCCGGTTCAATCTCTTTTTGTTTCTGGGGGCATCTCAATCCTCGTCTTTGATAATCTATCACCCCTCGCTATATTACTCGTTTCACTTCCATCATCTATAATCTTCCATTGGACCTGAATTTACCCGGATTTTCTACTTCCTTATTCTAAGCCTTTTAAATAATTTATCTCAAAGTCAATTTCAAGGGTTGAGAATTTTTTTCAGTGCCACGATTAATTTTCTTTTGCTCACTTCTTGATTTAATGTTTTATTTATTTTCGTTTGGAGTTCGCTAGGTTCCTAGATTCATTACTGTACTGTCCTATTCATTATTCCGTTTCTAGCATAAGGCCGGCTTTGGTTCAAACACTAAAAGGATGTAAATGAAAACCTTATTCAGCGGATTCTCTTATTGCCGTTTTATTTCGTATTCAAGACTTTGTGGTGCTGGCTTAAACACATTAATACGCTTTTTCTTATTTGCCAGATTTATCCCAAAAACGGAATTTCCAATTTAATAATAACTCTTCGTATGAATGAAGCTATTTTGAGAGGAGTTACACACCTTACTAAACTAATTGGCTACGCTTCTGCTCTGTTATTTCCTCTGAAATTTTAACATAAAATTGTAATAAAAGTATGTCAAACGGTGCAAAAATTTAAGAAAAACTCTGCTTATCATGCTGCTGACATTCATCGTGTGTGAGAATCGTATTAGGGGTGCGTGTTCATATCATTTTCTTTTCTATAAATTTCATGAATAAAAGAATTTTCATTTGAATTTTTTTATTGTCACTTGGATCAGATTCCAGGAACGTACGAGCAGTTGTATTTGTTATAAAAATTTATTTTTGCTACTAACATTGAAGCTTTTTTAGACGTTCTATTATCAGAGTACAAGCCTCAGGTCGCAATTTTGTTATTTTCTACACCGCAACAATTACAGGAACGACCACGGCCTTGTCGACTGGATCTAATTATCGTCCTCTAACGTTTTCTCTTATTGTTAATTCTATTTTCAACTTGAGAGAAGCAACAATTTAGAAATAATGCTTTTCTTAAACAATGTTGTTTTTAATAATCTAGATATCTGTGTTGTGAAACTGAATAATTGTAGAAGTAATTAACTCGTATTTTTCTATGTTGTTGAAACATTGTAAAATGTTTGTATCTTTTAGTGCCGGAGGGGTTGTTGGATTTTGAAATGTTTTATTTCAGGTTGATGCTGCGTTTCTCCAACCCTTGACATATAGTCAAATAATGTTTCAAAAAATTGTAAACAATTCAAAACGGTTTTAAAAGCAATTTTTACCAAAACTGAAATTCTATGAAAAACAGAAAAACAAAATAGAACTGAAAAAAGTCATAAACAGAATTACCAGATTCGAATCGAGAGTAAAACAACTAAAAATTGCAAACAAAGCTTGTATTTTTTAAAGAAGAACGTTTTAAACGCGCTTCAAAAATAAATGACACAATTAACGATTTTGCGGGATATGTAATAACGTAAATTCTAAGGTAAAACAACTTGCAGCGTCAATATAAAATACTAATTTCATTACATTAATAAGAATTACAAATTTCTAAATTCCTATTATTTTTGTCTTTTAAAAATTTCCTGAAATTCAACTGTTTTGAAATTTAGACATTGCCCTAAATCTCGAGCAAAATCTAGAATAAAATCTTTTGGTATAGAAGTGCCGTGCCCCCGCTGAGCTAAACAAAGATGCTTAACGACACCTAGTTTGAGTTATTTAAAAATAATGAAACAATGATTAAAAATTATTTGAGCAATAGTTGAGCAAACACAAATTATTATTTAAGCATTTTGACATAATCTTTATTAAAAAAAGTATAAAAACTGTTTAATGATGATTAAGAAGTAATATTAATTTAGTTTTGTTTTTGACATCAGATCTAATTAAACTACACCAATAGGCCTTTCTATTTTTATATAAGAAAAATTGTTTGTTTAGCATCTTTTGAACGAGAGCTAGCAACTAATAAAGTTTTTAAAGTAATTTTCAAACTTTAAAATTTTAAGAATATCCTGTTAAATTGTTGTAAAAATTAAACTCCGTATTTAGCACAAATTTTGCTTGCACCTGCTTGAGACACCCTTTAAAAATATTACAAGAAGAAAAAAATGCAAACGATGAACATGTGGATAAGATTTTATATATGGTAGAAAAAACATGCAGCATATAAAAGTAAATAAATCATAATCATAACTAAAAACTATTTTCTAATTAGAACAATTGAAATGATAATGATCAAAATAACAATATAAAAAAAAAACTTACTCGAAAAAGAGAAAGAGATGTAGAAAATTGGCAAATTAACAAACGCAAAGAACTGAGACAAGTGGGAAAACAATACATTTATAAAAATAAAAGAGGTCACAAAGAAGTAGTTTTCAAATACAGAATATTTAAAAAGTGTCATTTATATGCTCACAAAAAATTTATGTCAAGGAAGATTCTAGAAGAATTTTGGCAATTAAGCGATAACGAAAAAAACAATTTTCATGACAAGACAACAAAAACAAGAAAGATAAGTTCACTGACAAAAAAACTTTATACTTATTTTTCCACGTTGGATATGAAATTCTAGTCGGTTTTGTTTTCAGAAGCAACCAAGAAAAAAACAAAATTTTATTGAACTAATTTAATATACCTTCTTATTTTGTTTTAAAAGACATTTTTTTAATTGTTGTTTGAATTATCCCTCTAGGAAGTATTTGGTTTGTAAGATTTTTTCAAGAAAGCTTTCTTAGCTTTATTCTTAGCTTTCCTAGATTTTAATGTTTATTCATCAAGTTACCGGTTTTGGCTATTGGTCTTCTTCGGACATTCCTACATTTATTACATTAGTATTACTGTGTTTTTAGTATTTTACTTACGTTATAATAATAAAAATAAAACAAATACAATTTAAAAAGTTTACCCATAACACGTATTATTATAATTTTCTTTTGACGTTTGGTTCATGAAGTATGGTTGGGGGGATTTTTGTTTTCGTCAGCTGTTTTCTGGTGTGTTGTTTCGGGTTGCTTGTTTTGTGTTTTTGGTTGTTTATGCTTGTCCAGGTTAAGGATTTTGAAAAAGTTCTACTTGGTCGTTGATGCATTTTATCCTGGGGTCATTTTTCTTCTTTGCAATTTCTAGTGCTTTTAATAAAGGTAATTTTTGGCCTTTTTTGTCTCTTGAAAAACTTGAAGTTCTTAAATCTGACGATAAAGAAAAACAAGGAAAAATATCGTTTGAAATGTACAGGTAGGAAACAGCTACAAACACAGTGATACACCAGTCCTCAAACCATCCAGAGACATACAAAGATGCAGCGTTCAAATGCTACATTAATAGACTCAAAAACATACCCATGTCACCAAAAAAAATAGAACAATACATAGAAAAAAAAATCAAAAATATGATAACAAAAACCCAAAAAGAAGAAAAACCAAGAAACCCAAATGAAGACTTTTCAAACATTAACGTACATGGGACCCATCACACAGAAGATAGCACGCATATTATACAAATATGGAGGAAAAATAGCGTTCAAATCCACAAATACAATTTCACAAAGACTAACCAACCCGAAACGCAAAAATCTATTTAAGAAAGAAGTGGAGTATACCAAATTAACTGTAAAAACTGCAATGCCATATATATTAGAGAAACAGGACAACCACTAAAATTAAGAATTAAAGAACATCAAAATCCGAATAAATACTTAGCGATGAGCAATCACCTAAAACAAGAAAAACACAATCTAGATACGAATCATACGAAATTATTACATCAAGACAAAAAAGGCCAAAAATTAGTTTTATTAGAAGCACTAGAAATTGTAAAGAAGAAAAATGACTCCAGGATAAAATGCATCAACGACCAAGTAGAGCTGAAATTCAAACCAATTTTCAAAATCCCTAACCTGGACAAGACAACACAGAACAAGCAACCCGAAACAACACACCAGAAAACAGCTGACGAAAACAAAAATCCCCCCAACCATACGTCATGAACCAAACGTCAAAAGAAAATTATAATAATATGTGTTAGAGTCCGTACACTTTCAGAACAGCATGTTGGGTTATCAAAATCTGTCAGCGAACGACACTAAACAGAATGACCAAGAATGACGAACGCCGCTGATCTTTTGCTGACCACGTGCCCCTTAGATTCCTTCCCCTTCAATTTGGAAATGAGACTGGCCTGACATTATTTTGTCATCTGCACACTTTTATTGGTGTGCTGTTCTGAAAGTGTACGGACTCTATGAGCAAACTTTTTAAATTGTATTTGTTTTATTTTTATTATTATAACGCAAGTAAAATACTAAAAACACAATAATACTAATGAAATAAATGTATGAAAGTCCGAAGAAGGCCAAGAGCTAAAACCGGTAACTTGATGAATAAACATTAAAATCTAGGAGAGCGTTTTCTTGAAAAAATTTTACAAGCATTTTTTTAAGTTTAGTTGAATTATTTCACTAAATTTCACGTTTTTTATTTATATTTATTTGTTATTCTGCCGCTAAGAATAGAGAGTGAAACAAATTTTTTATTTATTACGGTTATTGAAATTGTCACGACTGCATTAAGTATTTAAATTTTATGGGCATTTGGCATCTGTAATTACAATTTTCTGCAAAATTTGCTATTTTAAGCAATTTGCGAATCAGAAGCACCTAGTATCTATGTTAACAGATGCATTTGTTGGTTTTTCAATTACCTGCAGCACATAAACGTCTCTCCAGTAAAATTTGTACAAATAGAGTTAGGACACTGTTATTCTAGGCAGGCGAAATAATAAATTTACGAATTGTAATTAGAATCACAAAGTCGTTATTCAATGTCAAAAAAATTGCAAATACGACGCAAAAAATTTAACAGATATAATGTTTGTATAAAATAAAAATGCTTTTAATTTAATTAAAACCAAATACTAAAACTGCATGAAATGTATATTTTGTAGTAAATTAAAATCGCAACGATTTTTATCAGATAACAATTTGTCAGTCAAACTTTCATATGTTTAAAATTATAATTTAATTACACTGACATAACTGATAAATTAATTTTGTCGTTTAATAAAACTGTGATTAATTTTTGAGCTAAATTACAAATAATTATAGATCATGTTTTTTATTATGCTACTTTATTTGATAAATGTAGGAAACTAGAATTGGGGCTTTTGTTATGATATGGTAATAAAAAAATGATCTATTCACTGTCAAACTTTCATGATTCAGAGCAATTATTTCTCCATTAAATACCCCGTCCCGTCATAATTATTTACATAATCGTGAATTAATGATAACAGTGGAGATATATTCCCGAAAAGCTGGTGTAATTAAAAGCTTTCCTCTGTTTGTTCGAAATTGTCCATTTCGTAAATTGTAAAGTCCCACTTGCGTATATGTTATTAAAAACCAAATCCATTACGCTCGTCATAAAAATTTGAATATAAACAGACTGTTCTAACACTAGAATTTTTGTCTTTCATGTTTTGTAAGTTGTTAATATTCTTCGCATTTACAGGAGTAAAATTCAATTTTCTAACAACGTGTACGATGTTTCGCACAATTTTCTACAGTGAATTCCACTTTGCTAGACGGGAACTATTTTTCATGTGACATATGTGGGTTACAAATTTGGGAAATGTATTAAAGGACAAGAAAATAACTCTGTTGTTGAATTTCCCAAAATAGCGCAACCAAGCCAAATGTCGATTAATTCCATAAATGTGATTGATGGTTTTTGGTAAAATATTTTATATTATGGCATAATTTACGACCGGAGCTATAATTATCTGGTAGTTTGTGCGTGAAAAAGGATCTTTATAACCGGCGCTTGACAAATATCAGCGATATTAGATGGTCCGCTTTATCACTTTGAAAGAAGTGATTATTCTAGAGTCAGCTTAGCTGAAATTTACATCGAACAAAAGTGGTTTTTCGTCCGGCTCTTAAGCCCAATAGTGTATGTGTTCGGGTGTGTAAAGAGGGGCCCCCGAGACAGTAAGCAGCCTTTTCACGGCGTGATGTCTCTTTCCGCTTGTAATCTGTTGGTGCGAAGATAGATTGCTCTACCATTGACTGAACTAATCCTCGGTCTGCGACCGCAGATACGAACGAAAATTGCTGGTAATGCCTTTTAGTGCTCGAATGTTCATCCGCTTTTCCTACCATCCTGATTCAATCATCCCACGTCACTCACAAACTGCGATAAGTTAGTAATTAATAACTTACGCAACTGTTCTAATCAAACCTGATTCAATTTAGGACAAGCATTGTGCCAACGTTTACCTTCATAAACATAAATCACCGCATCTTTGATCTAAGGAATTTAATCTACTGGAGATTTTACTGACATTCACAAAAATCAAAACACGACTTATTATGAATTTTACGCCCAATACCAGCTGAGATTATACAAAGTTTGCCGTAACTCGGGTTAATTACTATGAATACAAGTTTAAATCTCAACCATAATGGCACAAACTGTCTTTGGAAGTTTGTAATAACTTCAATTAGTTTATTAGTAATTAGTTGCCAAAACACAATTTATTAAATGTTTCTTTAGAGAATCGTGTAGTTCATAAAATTTCCTATTAAGAAAATAGCATCAAAAGTACCCAAAAGCTGCAGTACTAGTATTAGATAAGAAAGAACGAAGATTTTAATAATTAATAGTCCTTTAACAATAACTATTAAACGTCGATTAATTGTTAAACTCTAAACGACGATGTAAATCAAACTTTGTCCTCTTCTTTTTTACCAAGCGGTAATCCAAAGTACAAGAATACTATTTCACATTGATAAAGCTAAGACGTACTGTCTTAATGCTGTCTTAAAAAACCGTCTCTCTCACTCTCAATGTGAGCTACTTTGTTAGGTATCTACAATCAAGCCGCTGCGACGTATGTCTTGTTCAATTTGTTACAGTGATAAAGCGGTTCCCGTAGCAAATGCTAGGAACTAAAAACAATTTTTTTTGTTTTATTATAGCTATTTATTATACAAGTGTTTTTTAAGGCAAATAAGTCACGAAAGAAATGTTTAGCCACGAGAGCTTGCTCGAGTGGCCTAATTTTTCTTAAGTGACTTATTTGCTGTTAAGACATGAGTACAATACATAGTTTTATCCAACACCTCTCTCTGTAAGAGTTTTTAAAAAATCATCAAAACCCTAAAATTTTATATCTATAAAGATTAGTAGTAGTCTATGATTTGGTTGCCATGTTGTTGTTGACAACAAAATTATTATTTAAGAAAAATTTTGCAAACAAACTGTTTCGGCGTTTGTAACATTGTTGAAAATGAAAAGAAGTAGTTCTCTTCCTGAAAAAATTGCGAAAGATGTTGAAGAAGTCAGATCGAGTTTGCTATCCGAAAAATCCAGAGACGCTTATCATAAAGAATTGAGTGAGTTCAATAACTGGAAACAGGAAAACGGTTGTGTGGGGTAAGCGAAGACGTGCTGTTGGGTTACTTCTTCAACGTCAAAAAAAAATTCGCAATCTCTTCAATGTGGACGAAATACAGCATGTTAAGACCGACATTAAAGCTTCACGAAAATACAGATATTTCACAATATGGCAAGTTGATCGCTTTTTTTAAGAACGAATCAAAAAATTACAAGTGCAAAAAATCAAAAATTCTTGCAAGAGAGCATATTCAACAGTTTCTAGCAGAAGCACCCAATAAAAAATATTTGATGTTGAAGGTAGGTCGATTTTGTTATAAGAGAATAAAATGTAATTTTTTTACATTACAGGTAGCACTAATTTTTGGTGTGTCAGGTGTTATTGAACATGTCAATCAATAACGTAGAAGATAAAGAATGCTATATGTTAGTATCTGTACCAGATACAAAAACATATGTTTCACGATTATAGAAGAAGAATTTGCAGTTAATATGCTAGATATTTGTAGAAAATATATGTCTCTCCGACCTAAGAATATTTCTCACAACAGGTTGTTTTTGTGCTGTATAAATAAGAAATGCACAACACAGCCAGTGGGAATAAATAGTCTATCCAAAATACCATCAGTAGTGTCAAATTTTTTAAAATTACCAGAGTCAGGGTCTTACACAGGACACAGTATATAAGACGCATATCAGCGAGTTTATTATCCAACGCTAAAGCCGATCATGCTAAAAAAAAATGCTAGAAAATTATATATTTTTAATCTAAAGAATTTTTTTTAAACCATTAATTAACACACCTGTTTAAACAAATAAAAAACCGTTTATTTGATATATAATTTTAAAAAATTAACTTTAAAAATACTATTTATTAATAAAGCAAATGCCCCCCTTCAGCAGATTCTTAAGCAAGTATAGGCAAAAAAAGTGTTCTAAAGCAAAGTTTATATTTTTTTAATAACAATTGCCAGTAAATTTCAATGCTGTGAGCTTGATGCTAATGTTAACGATTGAGACCTTAATCCTTAATCAGTCTAGACTTTAAAACTAAAGATTTTTTCATTTTAAAATAACAAATAATTATTGTTATTAATTAACCTATACAGCTACTGTTAGAATTAAAAAAATAGCTTGTCAAAGCCAAATATGGTAGCAATTTAAAAAAAGTATAACGTTAAGTATATTATTTTAGCAAAATCATTAAATAATGCCCTTTTTTGTTTTTTTTTACTAATATTGTAATAATTATTTTATAGTTATAATTTTGCACTTGTTGTTATTGTCTTTTCATAGTATTATCATATTTTATTAAACTCCCAACTTAGAAAATTTCTCTGCCCAGTTGAGGGTCTAGATCTGTCAGTCGCCCAGTTATTAAGTCAAAATTTTCAGAATAATTTAATTTATTTCTATATTCTCTATTATCTTAATTATTTTTTTAAATTAAATATGAAGAAAAATGATAGTTGTAATCAAATATTCTTGAGTAGTCAGTAATCAAAAATCACTTATCAGATAAAATAAACAAAAAAGTAAAATCAATACTTTATTTAAAAAATCAAAAAAAAAGAAAAACTTACTGATGTTCTAAATTTTTCGTAGATTTTAATGTTTTTTTCAACTTTCAACATTCTTTTACTTGTGCTGAAATTTGTTTAGACCTTACCTTTAACTAAATATCTGAATAAATTTAAAATATAAGATTAAAAATTGGTTAAAAGAGTTCTGTACTTTATCATTTATTCTTGAAAATTGCAGCTTATTAAATCCATTAAGTATAAATTTTTTATGCTAAAATTAATGTTATGCTCTTGAAGCAGCTTCAACGGTCAAGTAAATTTTGAATCGATATTATTATCGAGGTCAAGGTTTATTAGCTGTGGTTAAAAATTATTTAATTATAAGTCAGTTAAATTATATTTGTTGACTTAATCTTGGTAATTTCGATCGGCTTTAAAAGTCGCTGTTAAGGTGCGTGCACGTCGCTATTAAAAATGCATTAGAGGGCGATTAAACTCGTCGAAGAATTAGAACATACTAATCAAACCCCCATCACTGAGGAGCCATGTATCTAAATAACCGCGGCGGAAATTCCGGCAATATCGGAAGTAAATATAAGCCAGGACAAATTACATCGAAACTCCTCTAACCGTCTTAACCCAGGAATCGAGTTAACACACGGAACGCTTGTAAGCCACAATGCGACAAAATTCAGCATCCGGAGGCGTTTAACCGCGAGCCACTTCTTTGCGATTCCGGGATGTTATCACTGAAACATAAATGTAATATCGAAATGTTACTCAAGTGTCGCCCTTTTTACCATATATTCCGAATTCAATTCGCATTGTAAACTCGTTTATGCTAACAGTGTTATGTGTAAAAAATTCGCTGTGAATTATGATTAGGTTGAGTTATTGGTATACCGGCGTGCCAACGTGTGTTCGCCTGAAACGCCACCCTTATTTACAATTTCAATTGGGTTAAATCGATGGCGCTAAGCGGGATTTATAGCCTAACGAGCAAAAAGCACCGTAATGGCCTTCAAGCTTAAAAAAATCAATCAAGATTTATTCATAACCAAGAAGTTCTACAACAAATATACCTAAATTAATTAAACACAAGCGTTACTGTCTCTTCAAACAAATATTTTTTAAAATTTTAAACACACGCTGTGTTCAGATATTTTTGAATTTAAAACATTTGTGGGGTTGTTGTGTAAGTGGTTAAAACATCAAATTCTAACCACTTACACAACAACCCCACAAATGTTTTAAATTCAAAAATATCTGAAGAACCCAGCGTTTATCGTGCTTAGATACTATTTGGAAAGAAAAATATCTAAGTTTTTGGAAGGTTTTCTCAAGTGACTAGTCAAAAAAATATATTTTCTTCTCAAAAGCATAACAGACCTAGAGTCTCACTAGCCCTAAGTCAAGTAAAACTATAGTATAAAAAGAACGCAATAAAAGGCCTAATAGTCACTTTGGCCTCCTCCAAAAAATAATAATAAAATTAACTGAACTAAAAAGTTTTGAGTGGGATAAGAACTTCATTATCACACTCATTCTCATTACCAATTAAATTCAAATTACATATTCAAATATTAAACCTCATTGAAGCAATCTTTGACCCTAAATTGATTAATTAAATTATTTTTCTGGTGTTACACTTGCCTATGTTACAACAAAATAGTTCCTGTTCTAAATAAATTGAATCTAAAGTTTGACAGATTTCTCTATAGGTTTCAAACGAGGTTTAGACAATTTATTTATGATTTAGACAATTTAGACAATGTATCGCTTAGACAAATTCTCGAAATAAGCTAACAGTACCTCCTCATTCGCCTTGTTTTTAATTTTCTTCTCATTGCACTATTCGCTTGTTCATATTTAATTCTTGATTTTTCTGGTAAAAGTGACGAAACTACGTTTGTTGCAGCTTCTTCCACATCTGATGAAAGATTTTCAGACTCACTCATTATGATAAAACAAAGAGAAATTACAAGCAAAATTGTTTACGTACAAATTTTCTAGTATTAAATAAAAAAAACCTATTTTATAATTATAATCTTTTTTTTTGTTTTAATATAAAAAGTTGTATTTAATACGTGGGCTAACGGCCATTACCATACGCATGCTCTAACGATAACTCGGGCTAACGTCCTCGTATGCACAGTTGCCGCATTCGTATGTTAATGATGCCGTTATCCCACTGATTAAATAAATAACTATAACAATCCTGATTATAATTCGTTTCAGAACATTTACGACAAAAGCAATGTTCTAAGCAAACAAATCTTCCCTTTTTTGGTAGTCCTTTCTTATTTCTCCTTCCAATAATCCTTTCTCTGCTTCAAACAAAATCTATTCTTGTTTTATCCCTGGTACTAGAAGCAAATGGTAGAACTAGAAGTCCAGATTTTTTTTACATCATTTCTTCTTCTTTTTATAAACAACTCTCAGGTCAGGTCAGGTCAGGTCAGATCAGGTCAGAGTTTGTTTTTAGTAAATTTAGATAAACAACTCAAGGTCTCAGAAGATCCTTAAGTAATTCTAGACATGAGTACAAAAATTTTGATTTCTTGTTAATTTTAAATTATGATAGCGTTTAAGATCATTTAAAATATTATAAAGGATTGCCTCCTTCTGTTTCTTGACACGTAACATTTCTCATATAGTTTGTCTGCTTCTTTAGTATATAAATTTTCAAGCAAATTTCTTCTTTTTTTAAAGAATCATTTATTTGGTCATTATGTTACGTTGTGGTTAAAAACTAAACACGTTTACTTATTTTTTTTAAATTTATAAAAGTAGTTATTGTCGTTTTTGTCTGACAGACCTCATGCGTCAAAATTTATGTAAGTTTAATGTAGAAATAAAAAAGTTTTTCTCATGAAGGAAGCTAGAGAAGATATAAAAGAATTGATTTAACTCATTTCTTTTATTATCTTTTGTTGTTGTTTATTTAGATTTCTTATCAACACATGTGTGTTCTAAAGAATTAAATATCTATATTGATAAGCTTCAAATTCAAATCTTTCAGATTAACAATATGTCGATAGGTTTCAGAGTTGGTAATATTGCAAGCGAAAAGCTAGAGAAAATTGGCAGCAATGTTAGTAGTCTACAGAAGTAAATTTATTGATTATTATCTTTTCTAAACAAATAGGCACTGCAAAACCACTTTCAAAAACTTATTTTGTGCTTTTTAAGCTCAGATAACTCGTGAAAATACAGACATTTACTAATAATTTCAAAATTTTTAGAGGACTCTTTGCAGCATAGTCCTGTTCAATGATCTGCAGAAAAATATAAAAGAATTTAAAGATACTTCTAGATGAATGCTTATTTTCTTTGTTTAGTGTTTATTCATTTTGTTTATTTAGTTTCTTTGTTTACTTCTTTTTAAGTTAAAGAAGATATTGTCAAGAAAATCCCAATAAGATCAAGATTTGTCTCAGAACATTTCGTTTTAACCTAACTATAAATAAAAAAGCAGCCGTATTTTCTTTATTTTCTATGTTTAGGCTCTACAGTTAGTCAAATATTTAAAAGTCAATAAATTTGTCTTTAAATTAAATGTAGTTTTTAAAATTATTGTAAATTAATATTTGAGTTTTGTTGTTTAAAAAGATACTCAGACATTCTTCATAAAGACAATATGGGAAAGTTTTATCCGGTCCTTTTTTAAAAAATTCTATTTCCTGCAGTAACATTTTACCAAACTTTGCCGCTATTTTATTAAACACAACGTAAAGCTTCTTTTTTATCAGTTTGAGAACGCAATTTTGAGTTTTGAGAGCTAACTACAGCAGTTTTGATTTATTATATATATTTTGCTCTATATTCAGTTTTTAGCTAACACCGTAATTTCATTATTACTATACATATATTCAAGTAATATAGAGCAACTAGCGCTATCTTCAAATATCTTTGGTAAGTTTGAAAGAATTGGTTGCTGTGTTTGGCTTGAAAATTTTTGTTATTAATATTTTTTAATACTTGGCTAGATATTCTGTTGTTAGTAATCTGTATAGGTAGATGTAAAACATATATGTTTTAAGAATCCAAAAATAATTTTCGAATTCGGTCGTCGAACCAAATGAAAAATTTAGGCACTAATACATCAAAGCTTTACTGAAATTACCTCCATACGAACAATCACAGACACAAACTGTTTTAATAAATTATTTATTTTTTGTGTGCAATCACACGAAAATGGTTAAAAAACACTGAAAGTGCAAAATTGATTTTTTACCTTGTTTGTTTGATCTCTAATTTGACAATCGATGCAGCCACCATAAAATATTCATCAAAAAAAACCTCCAAATGTTCGTCCAAGCCAATACAGAATCTATTAACCTCCCTAAACAAACTTGAAATTTCTGTAAAGGATTTAGACAGTTTTTTATTACTAAAAAATACTCCGTTAGTTTTTTTAAACAAAAGCAAATATATCTCTTATTGGAAAACGTTTAATAATTAAACTCATAAAATTTTCACTGTGAAATAAGTGAAACTAGTAATCTTTTTCCTAGAGAAGCACGTACACCTACATTAATCCCATAAAAAAAAAGGTAGTTATTAAATAATAAATTAAAGTAATTAGGGTTGCTTGTTTGGAAATCACTTGTCATGTTATAACACGTGTCTCAAATTGTAGTTTCGACCACATGTTTATTCTATTCCATTAAACTAATTAAAAATACCCTTCAGTGTGGGGTCACAGTGGTCCTTTGAGAGCATCCAGCTTTAATCAGAAGTCTCTCAATCCATAAGGGCACTATTCCCATTTCTAGTGATTACACGTTGTAGCATCGAGGACAGACAATCCTCGCTCCCGATGTGATCTCCCTTGGCGTTTGTATTTTATTGAGCCCCGTGTTTCTCAACAACATTGACCTCGTCCAACAATGACGTGAAATTGTTCGTTCTCACTTTTGTTGACGTCGTTATTTTCCCTCCTTTCGCTAATAGTTTCCGTTTCGTAATATCGAAATCATATCGGGAAATCTTGGCCTTTGACCGGGTGCCGATTTAATGGCAACGATATGGCGAATGCTACGGATTTCGTCTTGAAAACCTCACCGAACTATCCCTTTTTACATCACACAGATCTTGAGATTTCAAAATCGACAATGATAAAGCAAAAAGCTTTCTCGTTTGATAATTTCACCGGAGCTTATTGACTCTTTTGAATTAGCTTGAGAAAAGATGTTTACGAACCGATAAACTTCAAGCCGTTTCACTTTCTTTGTTAATAAACAGAGCTCTTATTAGCGACAAGCCACAAAACCATGATAAACTTTATTTGCCTTGCTTTGGAGATTCACAATGAAGGAAACCTGAAACTTCTTAGTTAGTTTTAACGTCATAGAAAACGACTGATTGCTGGCTTTAGAAACTTTTTACCACTTTAACTATTTTTCATTAAATTCACTCAGCTTTAAATGAGACGTACGAGAAACTTGCTAAAGCACTCGCTCATCGCAGACTTCTATTATTATCCCATTATAAAACTATTACACACAATTTAACAATTTTTACCAACAACGAGATTATAGAGGATTCGTTTAATAATCGAGCTGTAAGCAATAAAATTTAATTGTTATCATTACGAAAACACGAAAATCACGAGATTTACGTCATGTTTACCAAAAACGGTTTTAGTCACTTTCCTTATAATTTATAAAACAACCTTTTTTAAAAACAAACCGGAGTTAACAATAACGTAAATACTGAGTTCATTAACTTGTTGAAAATAACCAAATTAAGCTAAATCAAGTACCTAGATATTTTTGTTTTAGGTAAAAAGTATATTAAAATATCACCTAATCACCTCAAAACCTGCAGACTTGACTGGAATCTGTATAAAAATGGTTAAGTTACAAGTTTTTGACTATTTTGACGTCGTATAATGGTAATCTGACAATACTATTCGCAAAATCCACTAAACTACTGAATTTATTTCTACATCCTTCATTTCAGAAACATAAAATTTTAGAAATATTTTTAATCTGCATTTCCTCTCTCTCTAAATAAAATAATCAAAATTTATAAAGTAAAAGTTAAAGTTAATTAATATTCGGTAAAAACGAACAATAATAGAGCGCCAACACGATTATAAAAAATACAAAAATAGTTTGAGTGGCAACAATGGTACCCGTAGAGCAGTTAGCCAAAATTCTAATTCACCAGAATTAAGAACAGCTAGAAAACTTTGTTTAGCACAAAATAACAGATAATTAAAATTTAGATCCACAATTTATAGATATTTCTAAAGAAATAATATTTTTTGAAAAATTTTTAGCAAAAATCTGAGTTGTTTTTTAATCGTGGCTTTTTTATGACTTATAATTTCAAGTCAAAATACGAACAGTATTATCGCAAATTTTAACACATTTCCGTGACAACAACCAATCACCACCCTCATTTTTTAAAATTTTTCATAAAAACTAAGACTCTACCGGTATTATCTCAACTTAAAATTAGCCCATACTACTTTAGTTGTTTTTTATTTTTCATTTGTTTATTTTTCAACATTTTATGAAATTTTGACATATTGTTGTAGGCCTAATTAAAAAATTTATGCAATTCAAAACAACTATCAAAAAACAAATAAATTAAAAAAACAGCAATTAAAAATCTAATTTTCTGTTAAAATTTTTCAAAAAATATCGTGTGTATGGCAACTCTTAAAATTTTAGGCCCAGATTTAATTTATCAGTTTTTTTTATTAGAAAAACTTCTCTGCCAAATATGATTCTAATTCATCAACCCCTTGTGGGTGTTTTTTGTTTTATAACACCAAAAATAAAATAAATATAACACGGTGCTGGAATTTCAGTTTAAGGGAATGTAATTACCTCTTATAATATAAAACATTTTTTAAATATTTACTTAATTATGTCAATTCTAAAAAAAACGCCCAAAGGTATTGATTCTGTTGTGTAATGGCTATACTATTAAAGCATTTGTAATTATTTAAAGCCATATATGCAACGAAAGTTTTTTAATTTTCCGAGGACTATTAGTGACGATTATGCCCGTGGTATACACAACGTTTTATTTTTTTTGCATTGCTTTAGTTCTTTAAACCAAAAAAAAAATCAAAATTGCAGCCAATCTAGCAAAAACTGTAAAAAATTGATGTAAAAAGTAAGTTATTCCAAAAATTATTGACTTTTTCCAAAATAAAAACTAAAAGAATCGTATTTTTGGTGTTGAATACGTCAAAATAATAAAAAATTCTCCCAATTTATTTCTGTTTTTTTTATTAGGTACCGGTTTCGGCCTTTATACAGCCTTTATCAGCCTAATCTACAATGATAAAGGCTGTATAAAGGCCAAAACCGGTAGCTAATAAAAAAGAAAACAGAAACAAATTGGGAGAATTTTTTATTATTTTGACGTATTTAACACCAAAATTCGAAAGAACCCCAATTGAGGTGGAAAAACTACAATGAAAAAATCGTATTTATTTGTCATTTTTCTAGACCATAAAGATAAAGATTACGCCCTAATTTGCGGGCGTTTAAGAAAAAGTATAGTTCAAGAATTGTACAGTGGTTATTTATGTATTAAGAGCATAATCATAAAACTTGACACAACTAAATTTTTAAAACACAAGGTAGAAAGACTCCTAATTTCCCAGTGCTATTAGTAACAATTATGCCCGTAAATTTCAGTCAAATTAACAAAAAATTTAAAAAATTGGTATTAAAATTAGTCGGCTTTTGGTCGTCTCTGGGAATACCATAATGTTGTTATTGATCGTTTGACATTTTTTTAAATAATAACTAAAAAAAATTGTATTTATTTGACATCGTTGCTTAGTAACTTTGAGTGACTTAAAAATAAAAGAATACGACCTAATTTTTGAGCGTATAAAGAAGATTATATCTGCAAAATAAAATACAAATTATAATAAATTACGTAGAAGAGGATATCGCTTCATCCCTATTTTGTTTTTTAATCTAGTTAAAAATAATTTGTCATTAACATTTTTACAAAAACAAAGAAATTTTATTTTAATTTAAAAAAAATTATGTACATAAATCAAAATTTAATAACTCAAGAGTGTCTCAAGTTTTTTGAATTAATCATAGAATATAGGACCCAATTTCTGTTGCAATAAGAGGACCAAATAGACGACCATTGCATTGAAAAAAAATTAAGCATTATTGTAAAATTTAAGAAACACAACAGTATTTGGAAAAATTTTCAAAAATTGATTACCTCCTCCACTTCCAAAAAATTCCCAAAAACAGATTAGGTATAGTCTAACAATATATTTTAATCATCAAAAAACAAATACATAATCAGTTTTGCTCTGATTATTTCAAAAATTTAATTTAAAAGAAATTTGACTGAAACTTTAGAAAAAAAACTTTTTTACAAAATAAAATACTCATAACTCTTTTAAAATTAAAATCTTAAAAACCGATTTTGTAGTCTTCTTGTTGGATCTTCTTGGTGTGTTTAAATGAAAATTGGAAATGAAACACCCACTAACACCAAACTTCTTTACTTGATACGACGCACGTTTCGACAATAATGTTGTCATCCTCAGGTAGAAATTAAAACTAAAGTAAAACTAAAGAGTTTTAATTCCTACCTAAGGATGACAACATTGTTGTCGAAACGTGCGTCGTATCAAGTAAAGAAGTTTGGTGTTAGTGGGTTCATTTCCAATTTTCGATTTTGTAGTCTTTAAACAGACAAATTATTATCGAGAGTAAACAAAATCTTTGGTGCAAAAGAAAGTGTGAAAATTGACATCAATTTTATTATATGTTGTTAAATTACAATTTTTACTTTTTTTAGCTCCAATTATATTTCTTTATTCATCATTGGTGTCTTTGTCGTTAGTTAAATTTCGAAAAAAGCCTCTGGGGCTGTTAATTACCGCTCGTCGGCAAGTCTTCCGCCTTATAATAAAAGAGCGTCGCGAGTCTTACAATTATTTCAGCGGCGACATAAAGGGTGTGTTGTTTATGGGTCTGTAGGTGCGAGTGGCGGTGTAAAAGAATTGACAAATTGGCCGCGTAATAAATCTACGAGGTAACGATAACGAGACGGTGTCAGAGGAGCAATAAGAATGGGCAAAATCTCTCTTAACAACCCTCGAAGAGCACTGAAAGAAAAACAGAGAAAATTATAAGCAAGACGAAATTCAAATACCTATTAAAACTCTCATTGGCCCAACTAACTAACACTGTCTTGACTCAAATATATTAACTGCGTTAAATTGGGCTAGAGTTCTTCCCGGGAATTCCCTATATATATTCTCTAACAATCAGAACGCTTCGCAAAGCGACGTAATAAGTCCAGGATATCAGAGCCCAGTTTATCCTGGCCCTTATTGGGTCTGTCTTTTCCGTCCAAGAATCGTAATCAGTGTAACTGACTTTCTTCGACTCAAAGGACTACAAACGCAACGAAATGAAACTACATAAAAGTTTCAAAATGGCGAGAGCGGTTTCCACGAAACCGACTTTCGACTGATTACATTCAATTTATTATTTAAATGTTTCGATGACAAGAAATCGACAAATTTACTTATTCTGTATTCAACACTAAATTAAAAGGTAGAAAATTATTTTATTTTTGTTCTGTCTAGTCGAGTTTTAATTAGGAATTTATATTGTGGGTGGAAAAGGAAAATATCAAAAATTGTTTACCTGACATTACTTACTAGAATAATAAAGCAAGAAACATTTTATATTAAACAAACTTTGTTATATTTATTTATTTAAGAAGCTTCTATTCATTTTTGGTAGACTGATTTTGAGAACAACATTAAATCAGTTGGCTCTGATTTTGGTTTGTATTCCAGAGAGTCCTGTTCACGACATAATTTAGCTCCAACACCTACTCTCTAATTTACCTTGTGAAATGTGTATAAACATTCTAAGCAAATAAAAGAGAACGGAAAAAAATTTAACCATCTGTAATTATCAATCTGAATTCGGATGACAAATTAAAAGATTCCAATTTGAATGTATAAAAAATGATTTCTGTTTGATCTAAGTGAAGTTAATTTAAATTCTGATCGATTCTTTACCCTTTCAATAATGAACTGTGTTCCAGTGACATTAAATTGAACGGTTCGAAAGGCAAGAAAATTAACCACGTAATAATGTCGATCATAATGATCCTATAGAGGCCAGTTTTCGATCCAGACAATTTGCTTTCTTCTGTCATACCTGAATAGAATTGAGTTAGCAACTCCTCGAAGACTTCCTCTATTATACGACAATATTAAAAAAATGATTAGTTCTCGAACTGACACAAATACTAAATGAGATCTCGTATTGACCGTTAAAACTCGAAGTTTGGAATAATTAAGAGAATTGTTTGGTAGAGCGCAAAAGGTAGAAAAGTAAGTAGCTTTATCTGGTGGAAGTTTATCAAACCGGGCGTAATTCTCGTGGTGCGAAGATAAAGCAGGTCAGGAATTATCATTACTTTTGGCAGTTTAAAAGGAAACCAACATCTGGAATGGCAAGTGGTGACGTTATAAAGCACCCTGCGGTTAGAAAGTGCCAAGCGCTTGCGCACCCGAATTGTGAGACGAAAGACTAATGACTCCAGCACCCACAAAATTGCTTCATAATTTTCTCTCGTAACCTTTCCGCTATCAATTCTGACGCGACAGCAAAACCCAGTTTCTAGGTGCTATACTTCAATAACTTTGCTTTATTGCCACAGCTTTTTGAACGGAGATAATTGAACAAAAATCCAAAGAGGGAGCTTTATAAACACAAAGTATAAAGCATGAGAGAGAAGCCGGCTGAGATACATGTTTCGCATTTATTTTATAGTCCATCCATATAAATTTTTGGTATTATTCTTGTCTTTAATAATTGCAAGATTTAAGTTCTAAACAAATTTCTGTATAACGAAAACAATATCAAAAGTATTCTCAGGTTTAACTACAAATGTAAGTCGGTTAATTGTTATGCAATCAAACATTAAGACGGAACAAGTTTTGTTGGTTGCCTACTTTACATCTATAAAAGGAAAGCTGTCTGACTAAATCAGTAGTACTCAAAATTATTTAACACATTGCTCTATTTTCAAAAAAAACTGAATAATCTAAAGTAATACGTTTCCAATATGGTTTTTATGATAGAATTGATAGACGATAGTATTCTATTGTGTTAAATGTGTAAGATGTTGTTTTATAAAACTGTAAAGCAAACTTTTTATCGGTTTTTCTCTGACCTAAAGTCAAATTCGAACAATTCAATTAATTGACTATACTAGTGTCTGTCTTAACCGCATCACCATACTGGTCATAATTATAACTGTAATGTCATAAAAACTACATTAGAAACGTATTACTTTACTTTCCATTTTGTTTTTGAAATAGTGGCTTCCATATAGCTGATTTGCCCTGCTTGTTTTCAAACCCACAAAACACAAATTACTTTGACAGTTCGGCCGTAAACTTGTGAGCTGATTGGTGGTAAAAAATATTAGAAATGTTAAGTTTCATGTTCTAAATATTGTTTTCTGTTAATTATAATATTTTTTTTGTAAATGTAGAATAATTCTGTTAATTTTGTAAATTGTTTCGAAGCTCATAAGCGGTGATAAACGTAACTGTAATAGTCGTCACAAAAATCGGCTAAGACAGATTAGATAGTTTGTTACTTAATAGTAATTTTAAGATTTGGATTTAATTTTTGCTGTAGAAATCGATATCTACAAATAAATGTTCTAATTTTTTTTTGTCGAGTTGGCCCTTGATTGTCTTATTCGGTGAGGTGGTGTGGGGCAATCGGTGGTAATTATGCCCCGCATTGACAAATTCGGTTCGGTTTAATTAAGGCACGAACCGATTTCGGCAGAGGAATTAATTAAGCCAGGTCGCAAATCAAATAATGCGAAATTGGACGCAGTCTTTGGCGTGCACGAGCAGACTTCCTTTTGTAAATGAATAAACAATGAGGAACGTCGCGGAGGAGTACATAGCGAGTAGAATACATGGCAGATCAAAGCCGCCACTGTGTGCTGCACGTCCCCAAGGACAACGAACTAACTTATTTAGGCACGGACGGACAGTTCTGGCAAACTTTCAAATCCTGGAGGACTTAACGCGGCCGCTGTCGATTTGTTTATATTATAACACGACCAAGATGAAAATTTTTGGTTTTTGAAATGTGATAGACGTTTCCTTTTAGAGTTTTACACCCAACAAAATAACTTATTTCAACTGGGCACAATCGACAGGACATTATCATGCATAAAAGCTTGCCGAGTTGTATAGTGCGCTTTCATGCCGCATCAAAATAGTCCATTATGTGGAAATGGACGTGAAGAAATATTCGTTCATAGGTTTTTATTTCGGAACACAATATTGCGTTTAATAAGGTGTCATATTGGGGCTGATAATCGTGTTAAAGTTAATGGCTTAATGGGCTTCTGTTACTCGTATTATGAGTCGAATTAAACGCTGGCTAATGAATGACAATCTTATTACTCGGGAGGTCTCCAGAGAATCCAATAATTATCTGTCAGAATAATACCAAGTTTAACAGCTCAAAAATGAGTTGTTTGAGCGGATTGAGTATGATGGTCGAAAAACACGTGCATTTATTAGACTGACTGAAATAAATTCGCTCGTCCTGTGCTCTTCATTACAATGCGTCTACAATCCCCTACCAGCATTTATCATCCCGCTTTTCTTACATTGTACACATCGCTTTTTCTTCCGACGACACATTTTTCTATTCTTTTCTTTGTGCGCCGGAAATATTTTAGTCTCTCGAGAAAAGCTGGTGCGAAAAGTCGCTAGATATATTTCAATCTCTCGGCTCTTGGGAACCGACGCTGTCTGATTGAAAATTAATCGATAGGCTTTTAATTGGTTTGTATGAAAAACAATCGAGAAGATTAAGATTCTCACTACCCCTTTTCCAATTGATTAGCTAGAAAAAAACACGGATATTTCGCATCATAAATATACAAAGTTATTCACGAATGATGACAAATCCATATGCAACCAAAATTACACATTAAGCAGCTTTCTCGAAAATATTGAATCAAAGTTACCCAAAGATTATCAATTTCTGTTAGTTTCTCAACTTGTCAAATTAATTGACTACTTAATAGAAACAAAACTTTGCCTAATTCCTAAATTTTAAGCCCTAGCATTTTGTCCAAATTGCCTTTATTACAGCAATTTTATTATTTTCTCTTGTCGCAGTTTTAATTTGTGACTTTTTCAAAAAAAGCCAGCTTTGACACAATTTTTTTCAAGTCTTCGAAAAATTTTGTCAGTTGGGATCACTCAATAGAGATATCTTCTTGCATAAAGACTTACTGAAGCTAAAGCGGTTTTTCTACATTCCTCATATATCAAAATTATGTCAGTCTTCTCGTTATCAGTAAACATTTTGACTAAATTTGTTTAAAGACAGACAAAAATTTGAATTAAATTTAATCAAATCTCATGCGAAAATGTAAGATTGGTTGCATAAATCTTTCGTCATCATTCGTGACTAACACTGTACATAGTTCTCGTTTTGGTAATCCATGTACCAGACATAAATCATCATTGTCTTTTGTGCAAAGACATTTATCTAGAAATACAAGAGCTAAACCGGAACGCCCTGAACTCCGGATTTAACAGAAATGATGTCGCTTGCTGTTCTACACTTGTTGTTTCGTGACAACTCCCGTCTAATATTCTGCAAGATTAAAACCTCTTCTTATCCCAACTGTTTACCTCCCCAAAAATATCAATTATAATCCGAGTTTGTCGAGATGAATTAAACATGGTGATATTCCACAAGAGGATTGTTTTCTTTTTTAATGCATCCAAAACTCGGTCACAAGTTAGAACTCTCGACAGAACTGTTGGGAAAATTTAAATATATGCGTTAGTTGGGATAGTCCCAAGACGGTCGGTGAGTTCGCGCATTCTAAAGCTCCAGGGAACCGGAATCAACCGACTTGATTTATGTGATTATCTTTTACACTTACACCTTCGGCTGGTTCATTCACACATTCATCGCATCACTTGTTATTCTGCGCAATTAAACCGCTAACTTTTAACAAATTAACTCACACACTAATTACTCCTGACATGGGTATTCAACACAATACAAAGACGGAAGCTTTAATTTAAAAAGCTCGCCTTTCTTGTAATCTAATATCTTTAGGACATAGTAAGTAAAATATTTTTCATTACTTTAATTTGAAATAGAAGACTGTACTTCATCCAGCTCTTGATGCTTTATCACTAAAGCCCGGATTTTTAGGACCCCAAAAAGAAATAAATAAAATTCTGTAATAAGACAAGAAAAAATTTAAATAGTTCTTTATGTATCAAGTACAATGAAAGCCTTCTTTTTTCTTAAATTAGAGTATTTTAATATAAATAATAAAAAATTTAAAAATTTATGTCAATCCCACAAGTTTAATCAAACAAATTTTTATAGAAAAGTGGAAAAGCATTTTCGAGAGTAGTCAACTCTTATAATCAGTGTTTAAATAATAATAAAAAATAAAAAATTAGATGAAATTAGAAAATATTAGAAAAAATCTCGGAAACAACTGCCCAAACTTTTACCAATGAATTAAAACATAAAAAATAGAAATGAACACTCAAAATAAAATAAATCGTTATTTTTAGTAGAAAAAATAGGTTAGTCGACCTGACACATCAAGTAAATAAATAAATCGTTGCTAATTAGCCGCTTAAACATGTCTTTTTTTTAAAGGTATAACTAAATTAGTGTTAGATTAAACAAAACATGGATTTAGCTATAAGGTTCCCCCTTAGCCGTATTTTAGCAAAATTAGAAATTTTCTATTTCTTCAAAGCTTATTTGTTTCTAATTTTTATACCTTGGTGAAGTCATCTTTTCGTAGGATTGACTTAGATTTGTAATTCTAAGTGGTAGGACAAAAACAAAAATTTTTGCAATGTATAAATCAAATTAAAAAATAAGTTTTTAAACAAAATTTTTTAAGCTGGCCGACGTCTGCAATTTGTTTGTTTTTTACAACAACTAGTTTTGATATTGTTACGATCAAATCAGTAAGAATTGTTTTGTTTTGTGCGAAATCAGTGACTTTTTTATTAGTGTGGATTCTATATTTTTGCAAAAGTAACATTACAAAACTCAATAAAATGATTTTAAGGACAAACCAAAGTTTTTCTAAATTATCTATTTTAAAGCAGATTCGTTTATCAGTTAATGTGTTTTTTTCTTTAAATTAGAATGACCTTTTAACGTCGCCACTCGTTATTGGGGCATATTTAAACACTAAAAGGTCAAGTTCTAGTTTTACCTCACGATTTTTCTTAGTTAAAAGACTACAGACTTGAGACATTTCTCCAAAAATAATTTTTTTGAAAAGAAACTCAGCAATTTTTTGTATGCAGTTTTTAATTTTTCTTCATAGTCCTTTTTAACAACGTTTTTACATTTTCTATAATTTGCATCAATTCGTTAAGTCTGATTGTTCTATTTTTTTTAGCAAAGTAGCAGTACTGATAAATAAATTTTAATATACTGTAAATTATACAAAATATAATTTTCTTTCTAAATTGTGCATTTTTCATAGCTACTAATTCGGCTTAAAATTCCATGACACCTGACCTGACCTGACCTTACCTGACTTGACCTGACCTGACCTGACCTGACCTGACTTCACCTGACCTGACCAATGACATCACTTTTTTATAGCACAAATAGTAAAATTATGTATTTTTGAGCTTACTTTTGTATAAAATATCAAAAAATAAAATTACTCTCCAAAAATAAATTCACAATATTCAAAATTTCATTTTTATAATAGCTTTAAAGCTACACTTAGCCAATTTTTTAAAACAAAACGTTATTACAGACTCAAATATTTTAATTCTAGAATTAGTAGCCACCCCCGCTAGTGAGGTAAAATATTTATGTTAGAATTATAGTATATGTTTCTCAGAAAATAAGAATTTAACTTAAATAATAAATATTTGATAACAAAGCGTATTTAAGCTGCTAACCACCCACTGATGGGTTTAAACTCGAAGTAATAAATAACCACAAACGACGGTATTAAAAAATTAAACCCTAACCCAAGATTTTTACCTGCTTTTAGTAAAATAGTGTCATAAATTAAAATTAAAAACTTGTTGCCAGAAGTATTAATAGTTGGAGCACGCTTAAATGATTTATAGTTTTTAGTCAAATTCTCATTGTCTGATAAAAGAAATATATTCTAAGTATTTCTCTTTTCTCGTAAAGAAACTCAACTTGATTTAAACATTTTCCAAAAATCTTGTTTTTTTGTTGTGCCACTTCTATATAAAAATACTAAATAAAAAAATTTTCTTGCAATTTTTGGCACAAATTACCTAAAAAACCATTAACAAAGTATTTTATTTTGCATGTAGTGTGCTTCTGTATAATTTTCATTGTTATGCCTAAGTCTAAATGAAAAGAAATTTTTCCTGAAATCTGACTTCCATTTATCACTGTTTTCACTTTCTCGGCAAGAAGATACTTAAATTCTGAACACATAATTGATGTGAAACACAAAACAAATACTTCAGATCTAGTAATAACATAAAATATTTACCTGAGCATATTTCAGTTTCTGAATTTATGATCTTGTTTACATTTTGTGCTAACAAGTCTAATAAGAATACACAGCGCTTGAATCTTTTCTCTAGCTTCTATTTTGATATACTTTGGCAAATAAATTACGTCTAATAAAAGTTTTCTTTAATATTAAAATTATGAGAGCAGTTTACATTTTGCAAACTTTTTCTCAAGTTGGTAGAATTTTAGTTTTACGAAGCAGAAACTAATTACAAAGTCATTGAATCGTTTAAAATTTCTTGTTAATAAATTTTTAATTCAGATAAAAAATCTTGTGGCTTAGCGAATTACAAAAAGTTTCAAGTACAATTCTAGAATAAAGCAGTTAACTGAATTTTCTTGAAGACAATACGTACAGTTGAGTAAATTTTTAAAAAGGCACGGATTTCATGCTCACGTTTGTAACAGCTTTTAGCAGCAACTAGATTAAAGCAAATAATTTAATAAATTATTTAGCGAATAAACAAGCTCGAGTTGCTTTTCTAATTAATCCTTTTAGTTTCATGTAAAAGGTTATTTTACAATAATAATTTGCATCAAGCTTTATTTATACATTCAACAAGCAATTATTCGGTATGCGGAAGTGCTAGTCGCCGTAAATTGCCTTATCAAAAATGCCTGGTGATAAAAACTCGTCGTGACCTTTCGGTCTTGATCGTCAAGTGTCCTAAAGACGGTGCCTGGTTAAGAGGGTGATCCATTTATCATGAGAAGGCCTTTCATAACGTCAGACCCTCAATGTCTCATTTACCTCGAGTCGCATTCTGTTTATATTTAAAATTAGTTTTTTAAATGGAAGAAGTTGAGGGCCAACTTTAACGTCTTTATTAAAGTGTTATTTAGGGCGGAAATTATTCAAATTTTAACTAAACAACCCCAACTTCGATTTTTTTTAATAAAACTAGTTCCAAACCGGCAAGAACATGTGAGAAACCTCCATCTTGCCGAAAGATGCAATAAATGGCCTCATGAATCATCGGCCTAGATATAAACTTGATGACAAAATGATTAAGTTTCATAAGGCCGAACATTTGTACCCTTGGGGGATTTTTTCCGGGCTTTTTCTTAATTAAAAACCTGCTACTATTCTAGATCGATTCAAATAAAACAATTTGCATTTTAAAACAAGATAATTCATGTAAAAGTATCCTAAACAAATTTTTCTCGCGGTGATACACTTATCTGCTATCTCAAAGGAACGAAAACATCAAAGCTCCCAAATTTAATTTATTTCCTTTCACCTTTTTGTTTCTAATTTGTTGAATTCTGCTAAATAGATTTAGGAGAGTATCAAAAGCGGTTCTTTATTTGCAGTAAGTGCACTAAAGATTTAATTAGACATTGATACGGGTGTCAAAAAACTGAATGAAACTCACTTCGTTTTAAATCAAACCGCTGAAACTTCGAGTCGGTGTGACAAACAAATAACTATGAGATTATATTTAACGTTTAATTAGAATTTATTTGATGTATTTGCCTGATGTTAAACTCGAAAATTAATTATTCGAGATCAAAATCTAATTGCTTCATGTATCAGTACATGAAATGTTTTACTTATACGTGACAGCGCAAATAAACTAATTTCAACAACAGATCCAATCACTCTCATAGAATAGTAATAGCTCGCGATAGAAATCATCCAAGAATAAATTATTCACTTTTAATAAATCTACTCCTATTTTAATCTAACTCAAATCAAGTAATTAAAGCCAATCTAATAACAAAATAAAAAATTGAATTAAAAACTTGTTTAATCCGAGTTATATTTCTATTAAAACCTTTCAATCCTGCAATTTTTCCCCATTCATCTAGTAATAAAGCACGAACAAACCCGACCAGTCGATTAGTTAATAATTAATATTGAGCGAACGTCTCTGTTAAATTTTGGTATTATTAATAAAAAATTTCAGTTTTCAGAACTTTTGTTACATAAAACGTAAATTTTCTTTGACGGAAGTGTTTGATTCACGTTTTACGATCTAAATCCCCGTCTGAATGCATTTATGGTAAATGGGAGGCTTACACAAACGCAATAATACGACAATACATCAAATGTGCGAATGCCATAATGCTATTCTCTCCGCAAAAAATATGTCGTTGTTTATTTGTTTTATATGGACCATTTACCTACATGTTCTGGGAAGGAAATAGTGTGAAGGAGAAACGGAACTCGGAATTTTATTGTAATAGAGACAGTAGCAAAATTTAAAAGGAGACAACAGGAAAATGTTGATCTTAGAAACGTGGGAAATGCAATTAAATTAATTGCAAAAGAAGAGGACCTTTAAGTACTAAAAGAAAAGTGTTTGTCTTGTAAATGGTTAACCGCAACAGTAAAGATTTTAACGTTAATATTTTAGTTCCATTACAAAATTTAAATAATTGAACGAAGCCATTTCATAAAATTTCCAGCCAGTTCATAAATCATTGGCAGATTGTATAAATCAAAAATTTATTGTTCAAACTTTTAAGACTAACAATTATTATAAAATGTGGCCTACAATTTGTAATACAATTTTATTACAAAAAGGCAATTTTTGGCTGCAACCTTTTATAAAATGTTCCTTGCTAATGCCGATTTTTATAAAATATCTTTTTTGACAACCAATTTTTATAAAATAATACATACAATTTCTAATTTAAATGCCCTTTTTACAAAAACTATAAAACGTTTCCCGTTGCTTCCGCTTTTTATAAAATGCCTTTTACGATAGATAATTTTTATAAAATGTTGTCCACAATTTAATTTATGTGCAATTTTTACGAAGCAATTTTAATTCTAATGTTATACAACGCCCTTTGCAGTTTAAATTTTTATAAATTGTTAATTTCAAGTTATTACAAAATGTTGCTTAGGACTCGTTGATTTAATAAAGAAAGCTATAAAATGCCTTTTGTTGTTTCGGATTTTTATAAAATGCCTTTTGCGCCACCCAATTGTTATAAAATGTTGCCTAAAATTTCTAATTCAAATGCTTTTTTTACAAAAAGACGATATTTTAATTCTAATTTGTATAAAATGCCCCTTTAAGTTTACATTTTTATTAGTTGTCGCCTGCACTTTCTAATTTTTACAAAATGTTACTAAGAGTTTGTGGTTTTAATAAAAGAAGCTATAAAATGTCTCCTGTTAATTCCGATTTTTACAAAATGCCTTTTGAAACTGCCACTTTTGATAAGATGTTGCCTACAATTTCATGTTTATACGCACTTTTACAAAAAAAAAACAATTTTGATTCTATTTTTTTTTAAATGCCTCTTTTCTGCCAACCAATTTTTATAAAATGTTGCCTACAATTTCTAATTTAAATGCCTTTTTTACAAAAAGCCATCATAATTCCAGTGTTTATATAATGCCTTTTGCAGTTTCCACTTTTATAAATCGTGCCATGCAATTACCAGTTTTTACAAAATGTTAGTAATGGCTTCTGTTTTTGATAAAAAAACTATAAAATGTTGCTCATATTTTGTTATTTAAATGCACTTTTTACAAAAAGCAATTTTGATTCCGATCTTTATAAAATGCCCCTTTTAGTTTCTATTTCTTTAAATTGTCGCCTGCGATTTCTAGTTTTTACCAAATGTTACCTAGAGTTTGTAGTTTTAATAAAAAGCTATAAAATATCTCCTGTTGCATCTAATTTTTATAAAATGCCTCTTGCGCCAGCCAATTTTTATAAAATGTTGCCTACATTTTGCTATTTATATGCACTTTTTATAAAAAAGCAATTTTAATTCCAATCTTTGTAAAATGCCCCTTTCAGTTTCATTTTTATAAGCTTGTTGCCTGCAGCTGCCGTTTTTTTAAATTGTAACTTACGACTTGTGGATTTGATTAAAAAAAGCTACAAAATGGCTCCTGTTGATGCTAAATTCAATAAAATGCATTTTCAGACAGCCAGTTTTAATAAAATGTTGTCAGCAATTTATTTTATATGCATTTTTTATAAAAATGCAATTTTTATTCCAAGTTTTATAAAATGTCCCTTCCAGTTTTAATTTGTATAAATTGTCGCCTACGATTTCTAGTTTTTACAAAATGTTACTTAGGGTTTGTGGTTTTAATAAAAAAAAGCTATAATCCTCTTCTGTTGATTTCTGAATTTTTTTGTAAAATGCCTTTTGCAACAGCCGATTTTTATAAAATATAGTCTACAATTTCAAATTTATAATCACTTTTTACAAAAGAGCAATTTTGATTCTAATCTTTATAAAACGCCCAGTTTCTATTTTTACAAATTTGTTACCTGCAGCTGCCAATTTTTTAAAATGTCACTTACAACTTGTAATTTAATAAAAAAGAGCTAAAAATGTCCCATGTTAGCGCTGATTTCTATAAAATGTCTTTTCTCACAGCCAATTCTTATAAAATAATGCCTACAATTTCTAATTTAAATGCCCTTTTTACAAAAAGTCATCTCAATTACAATCTTTATAAAATGCCCTTTTAAGTTTTCATTTTTATAAATCGTCGCCTGTTATTACCAGATTTTATAAAACGTTAGTTATGGCTTGTGGTTGTGATAAAAAAAAGTTACAAAATGTTTTCTTTGCTTTCAATTTATAAAATGCCTTCCGCTACAACCAATTTTTATAAAATGTTGCTTACAATTTTTAATTTACATACAATTTTTACAAAAAAAGCAATTTTCATTCCAATCTTTATAAGGTGTCCCTTTCAGTTTCCATTTTTATAAATTGTTGCTTGCAATTTCCAGATTTTACAAAATGTTACTTAAGACTTGTAATTTTGATAAAAAAACAATAATATGCATATAAAATATCTCCTGTCAAAGCCGATTTTTATAAAATTTCTTTTGCGGCAGCCAATTTTTGTAAGATGTTGGCTACAATTTGTAATCTTTATGTACATTTAGTGAATAAGCGATTTTGATTCCAATCTTTATAAAATGCCCATTGTAATTTTAATTTTGATAAATTGTCGCCTGCGATTTTTAGTTTTTACAAAATATCACTTAAGACTTTTGTATTTAATAAAAAAAGATATAAAATGTCCTCTGTTGCTACCAATTTTTATAGAATGCCTTTTGCCACAGCCAATTTTTATAAATCATACCCACAATTCCTAATTCCAATTGATTTTTTTTATAAAAAAGTTATTTAGCTTTCAATAATAGTTAAATGCCCCTTGCACTTTCCGATTTTAGAAAATATAACTTGCGACTTGTGAATTTAATAAAAAAAATCTATAAAATGTCCCATGTTGATGCTGATTTTTATAAAACGCTTTTTCAGACAGACAATGTTGCAAAATGTTGCCTAAAATTTCTAATTTAAATGCCCTTTTTCAAAAAAACCATTTTGATTTGTCTTTATAAAATGCCCCTTTCAGTTTTCATTTCTATAAATTATTGCCTCAAATGCAACTAAATTTTTAAAATCGCTGATAAATTCGTTCGTACTTTGTTCTCTATTTGTCTATTAAAAATTCTGATAACAACAACAATAGGAAAGTGTTGTTTATTACCGCGTCTTAGAAGTAAAAAGGCGAGTTTTTAAGTCATTTCTGTCATACAAATAGCAGGAGTAATAAATATAGTCAAAAAACATAAAAATATGTATAATATAAGTAGGACAAATGTAATGAATTCTGGTTAAAATGAAAAATGTCAGTCTTCCATTAAACTAGGAATTTGTAAAAATTGCTATTAACATGAAATTAAAACCGACATCAAAGAACTCTGAAAATAAAAATTTGCATTTGAGTTTGTATGAAATGATAAAGATTAATTGTATGTCAGGTAATTTAAGTCTTTGTGTTGATTTAGATCCGTGTGAAAATTCATTTCATTTCTACCTGCGCGCTAATTGTGAGATTTCATTTTTTCAAGTAGGAAGTCTTGAGGAACATCAAACGTTATCCTTCTGGCAAATATTTTTTTGTTGGTTGTGTGTTCGTGGAGTTTTTCTTTGTCTTCTTTAATAACCATCGATTTCGGATATCAAACTACCTTTTTTTAGAATACTTATTTCTTAGTACATTGGATTCGCTCGAAGCGAGCTAATATTTAATATCGTCCTATGGAAGGTTACTCCAATCCCATATAAAAACAATCGAGCGGAAAATCAAATTTGCAATTTTTTGTTGTTTCAAGGGAAATTATTCATGACTTAAAAATTGACCATAATGAGAGCGTATTCGGCCACTGTAAATAAAACAACATTATGAAAACTAATGCGGCATAAAGGGTTTATCTTTCATCTAGGTGAGGGTGGCGTAATCTTCTTGGTGAGGGCTCCGAGTCAACCGAGGGTCACCCTCTATTTACATTAGCAGGCTTCTTAAAAACAATATTTATTTGAATGTATTTATTAAAGTCGGCGCTTAAGGGATTTCGCTGCTGTTTTAATTTTAATATCTACGAGGGAAAATAATTATTCGAGAAACGGTTTTCTTTCAGAGAATAAATCAAACATTTCATTACAAAACATAAATTCGATATTGCGTGCCTTCACCACGTGGACCATAAAAATCGGCGCAGTGAAGATGAAAAACTGCCCTTATTTAACTTAATGACGGCCGAGGGTTTACGGATTTATTGATTAATTTAGCAATTTACTTTTTAAATAAGCGTTTCGTTTAAAAATTCACAACTTTTCTCAGAGTTTGCGACGTTTTTAATTAACCGCCTGAAAGCGAATGATTGACAACAGATAAATATTCTAGAGGGTAATAGTATCAGCTGGTTTACATTTTACGTATAAAAACCGGGAAAAATCGGGAACCTGTGTTTGGGAAAAATATACCGAATCTCGCAGACTTCCTTCCCGTTTCAGTCGTCTTTATCGGCCTTGTCGTTAATGATGTATGAGGTTGAGTATTTTTCAAAGAAGGAGAATCTAAAAAGAGTTTTTTTTCAGGCTTTAGTAAATCATACGGCTTTTTGAACAGAAAGATATAGATTAAAATCGTGTTTCTTATATACTATTCTGCTTTATTAGGTATTGCTCATTTCAAAGCAATAATATCAAATTTCAACCCCTCAAGCATACCGACTTTATTCCTCTTTTAATGTTATTAGTTTTTCAGTGACAATCTCGTCATATCACATCCCTCAAGCCAACCATCATAAAACAGACATAAAAATTTTAAAAGTCAACAAAGTTACAAAATTCTTTTCTCTATCAAATTTCATCAGTTTTAATAGCTGATTCAGTTCAACTAAATTTACTCAGAAAAACAAGAAAGTAAAATATTATCCTACTTTAAATTCGTGATTCCGACACCAATTGGATTTTATTTTAAGATTTATCTCTGAAAAAATAACAAAGAGTCAAAGCATCCCTCGAAGCGAATACCTTTCACTAAAAGAAAATCTTTTATTCGATTGTAATCTGCAGCGTTTACATACTATCCACATTTTTCTCTTGAGCGAATCAAGTGTTAAACACCAATCCAAAGTCTTTTAACTAACTCAAAAATTTTAATTTAGCTTTTAACTACTTAATGATTATGTTGAATGATATTTATTAAGGCTTCACTTTTAATTATCTATCGATATTTCCCTCGAGAGGCGCACATTTAAAAAGCTATTAAATTCTACTAAATCTCAGAAAGATTCGTTCGCTTTGCTACTAATTATAGCCATTGACATTTTTCGTTTTGGTAGAAAAGTGACACAATTTTTTTTAAAACTCATTTTAATATTCATTAGTTATTTCGCAAAGTTTGAATGAGTAATTTAAAAAATGTATGAAATCATCCTTTTTGGATAGGAAAGTTTACTCGTCCTGAAAGGTCCTTGCGTGTTTATCAGATAGAAAGCGTTCAGAGTGTGGATGTCACAACATTGATAAGACAGAGTAAACATCTTGTGAAGTTTGTAGTCCAGCTGTCAGTTGCACAGGTCTTACCTTGTGCTGTCACTGCTGGTAAAATCCCGATGAAAATAGGGAGAAAAATTTGTAAAATAGTAACCATTTCGCCTAGAAGCACCCAATCTCTAAATCACTCATTTACCACTCTTGTAACAAAAATTAAGAAAAACCTCAGAAAACTACACAGTACACCCCCAAAAATCGATAAGATTAATCACTCAAGTTTCGGCGAGTTTATCGTGTTCCGGAGCGAACGTCTCTGGAGCGCTCCGGGAAACTTATCCGCAATTAAAATCCGGTTGACGTGCGCCGGAACATTGTCAGATATGTAAATAACAATCCAGGAACACGGAATTCATGCAAATCCTCGACTAAACTCCGTACACATGGATGATATGTCACTGGAGGTGGGCGGGTCCGGAATCACCGGATTCTATCCGGAATAAGTTGATAGTAACAAGTCTCGCGTGCTACTGAGCTACCTTCTAGTTTAAAACGTTCAAAGCGTGCGCGCGAAAACTCCCCACCATGTCGCACCCTCGGCGGCTATGATGCGCACCCGGACCCACCTGAATACGACCCTCAAGGATTTTTGATGGTTGCAGACGAATGACGAAAATTATTTTACTATTTCGAACACTTGCATTGATCCAAAGCTCCCGCTAGACCAAACAGAGAAGAATTTTTTTTCTTCAACAGAACTCAAAAATTAGAGCTTTTTTTAACACATTTGACCCAGTTTTAAGACACCAAAACATACTAAATTTTTAAAACAAATACTAATATTTACACCAAATATTTAAAGCTACCTAATCTCTGATCGCCTTTTAATACATTTTTGTTGAGAATTTTTAGTGTAATTATGGTACAGTTTGATACATAAAATTCGTGTCGTCAATGTCATTTTTTAACCCATCAAATATGTAGAATTACGTCCCTTGTAATTGTCGTAAAAAACAATAATGTGATACAAAAATAGAACTGTTTCAATAAATTGTTACTAATATCTGATATCCAATTTTAAGCTCAAATTTAAAATTTTTGAAACACAAGAATTTCATTAACACGATTAACTTCAAAAAAGTTTTCTAATTAATACTGAATGCACTAAAAACATGTTTACGCACTATTACTTTTTTGTTCTGAACTGTGAATGGTATTTAACAGTTCTTCATACGTCATTGTGGTAGCAAAAAAGGTCCAGCCAAAATTTATCACTGATTATAGTTATTAAAAATGAATGCAGTAAAAACACGTTTACGTACTATTACGTTTTGACCTGAACTGTAAAGCGTATGTAACAGTTCTTTATACGTCACTGGGGTAGCAAAGAACCTCCAGCTAATATTTACCACTGATTATTGTTTTGTCGTTCTAGAGTTTGCATGCTTCAGACAATTCTTAATTCAGCCTACTTGCTTCTAAATTTAAAATGTTTAATAGTTATTTATATTATTAGTGGGATAGAACCATCATTACACTACGAGTGTATAGATTACAGATAATAAGGGCGTTAGCTCGAGTATCTAAAACACACGAGTTACTGTAACGTGCTCTAGCCCACGTATGATATACAAAACTTTATTTATGACTGCAAAAAATTAAGAAAATCGAAAAATTAAATCCTGCCGATAACTCCTATTTTTTTACATCAAAAGTAAGATGACCTAAAAATATGTTCAGTAAGCACTATGACAACCGTTTACAATTTTTTAAACAAAGCTTGTCATTCTGAAGTAATCAGTAGAAATTGTGCTTTGTGGTAAAAATAAAAAAATTGTAAACATGAGTAACTCAGAAAGTTTACCTTCTAATATCAAAAAAGCGGCGTCAAATGCTGCTTTTGGCTTGGTGCCAGAGAAATCCAAAGAAAAGTACGAGATGGCTTTTCAATGGTTCAGTTCGTGGTGCATCGAAAAAAATGTTAAAAATACTAAGCATGAGAAGGTTCTACTTGCATATTTTGATTATTTATCAAAACAATATAAATCGAGTCTCTGGGCTTTTTATTTTATTATTAGAACAATAATGAAAATGAAGAGCAATGTTGACATCAGCAAATAGCTGCATTAAATCGCGTTTCTGCAAAGAAAATCTAAAAGATATCGTACTAAAAAATTGCAAATTTTTACAAGAAGCAAATGATAATAAATTTTTGTTAATAAAGGTACTGTACCCTTTTTATGTATAACTTATTCTAACTAAATAATGTTAATTTCAAGATTGCTTTAATTATTGAATTTGGTGTAGCTTGTAAGATCTAAGAACTTACCAACATGCTTTTGGAAGATGTTAAAGGTCAGGAACAATACTTCCATGTTTTAATACCAAACACTAAAACAAAAATATCCAGAGAATTTTTTATTATGTCAGGCAAAATTGATGTAGTCAACATGTTAGAATTAATTCGAAAATATGCTGCACTTCGCCCTAATAACGTCAGTAGTGGACGGTTTTTTTAGGATACAGAAACCAAAAATGTATAAAGTTACCTGTTGGTATAAACACATTTGCTGCTTTCTTCAAAAATATTGCTACTTTTCTTCAGTTACCTAATCCAGCAGAATTTACAGGACATTGTAATAGGCTCTCATCTACTTCCTTGCTTGCTAATTCGGGAACCGATCTTTTAACGGTAAAACTTTTTGGAGGCTGGAGCTTAAATACAGTGGCGAAAGGGTGTATAGACACGGCAGAAAAAAAACAAATTGCTTCAAAAATTCTGGATGACAAAAATACAACAGCGAGAACTACTGCATCGACAGATGTTATCGAAAAAATGTATAAGAAATGGCTTGTCCTACTATAAGTAAGTGTAAACGTTGTGTTATTAATATTTATAACAATAATAGCATGTAATTAAGATTGAGTTTGAAATTAAAACGAATTATTTTAAAGAATGGTTTTTTATTTTATTACTTCACTAGCAATAAAGTAATATGTCACTTTACTTTACTCAAATATTCAATATAATATGCAGTTATCAAAGCAATCATAGATAAAAATTATTTATTATTTTGATATTATTACTAACTTTAACTAAATTAGATAAAACAAGTGTTTTTTCATAATTTTATAATTTGAAATGCAGTATTTCAGATTATAATTTTGCTCCATTTAAATTTAATTTGTAACAAATATTTTAATAAATAAATAAAAAATGTTAATTAGGTCTGGCTTCTAATTTAATGTAAAAAAATGTTGCTTACTTTTTATTTACGAATTAAATTTTAGTACTTAATAAAACTGTCACAGTCAGTTATTCTTACCCTGAAATTTAAATTAAGACTTTACTTGAATATTTTTTGCTATATTTTAATAAAAAAGCTTTAGTTCTAATTAGTAAATAATAAAAAATAAGAAAAAAAAATGTTTAGAGACTCCCATTTGTATCGTTCCCATTATTTTGTATATTTATATACGGATTTATCCATAAATTATAAACGTGTTATCTATTTGCTAGACACAAATAATAATTAATTATCCTCTTCATATACAAAATTATTTAGGATAGCGAAAATATTTACACAAAATTATGTAAAATAAATACTATATAATATACGCCCCTGCAAATAATTCGTAATTCAATAGAATATTTTTGCTGTCAACCTAAGAGGTTTTGTGAAACCTGAACCAGCAAACACCTGTAGACTCGTAAAATGAAAGCAATTAATAATTCAAATGCGTTTTTGGAAATAACATTGTTCCATTGTGTCGCTGTCCAACTATCATAATAAAGTGTGTATAATAAAGTGGACACAGCAGTTTTACACGTTGAAATTTGATTGGCAATTAATCCTGTTGACATTTGCAGTTAACCAAACGTATCACTAATCTCTAATTTCTGATAGATTTCCTCACTAAATCGCACCTTAATCCTTAAAATTAATCAAAATATGTTTTATCTTTAAGCGGTTTTCTGTCCCTATCATAGAGAAGCTATCAAAGCAGCTTTTTTATCACCGAAATTGAAAAAAATTGTAAGTTTAGATAAAAAAATAAATATTTAAAAAAAAGAGTGTAAAAAATTTAAGAAATAATAGTATGAACCAGAATGAAGAAAAACGACTACCAAACAGACTAGTAAGCAGTGCTTACACAAAACTTTATTCGAAACACAATGTATAATCTTTTGGAGACATTTGTCACACAAATATGGTTCTAGCATGATGGTGCTCCAGCTCATTTTTTAATTGCCGTTAGAGAGCATTTACATCAACGTTTCCACGTTGATAAGTAGGAAAAAACATACCTGTTTTATAGTCTGCAAGATCGCCTGATTTAGACCTTATACATTTCTTTCTATGTGAATATACACACATTCTTCTCTCTAGGTGCTTGCTAAAAGCTAAAAAAATTTTTAAAAAATTATAAGTATTTGTAACAAATCTGAAATAAGTCTTGTCGTAAACAAGCAAGTTTTATAGACAACACCTGACACTTGCAGTTGTTTTAAAGCTCGCAGTATTCTGTTGACGATGTACTTGTGAATATTATATTCTCCAAGATGCACACTTATTTTATTCGTTGAATATCTCTGGTGTTACGACAAGTGGCACAACTTCAACATCTACAAAGTAAAAGATCTAGTATTACATTTATCTTGAAACAGCTCCGTTAAAAATGTTAATTAATTTATGTCAGGATTTATGAATATTCCAAGCGTTGTTAAAATTTTTACGACTTGTAATTTTGCAACAATTCTCTTAAAGCTTACTTAGTCTAGTTTTAGTAATAAAATAAAAACTGAATTAAAAAATATATTTGTTGAAGCTCTTGTTGAAAAGATATAGGAACATAAAAGTCGGTTTCTCTTGAGCTGGGAAACTTTATTTTAAGTTTAAGTGTCCATCGAAGTCCTATTAAAGAAAAATGTTATTTCACATTAGATGTAATATTAAAAGAAACGTGAACAAGAATTGAGATGTTCGATAAAGTTCAAGTCTTTTTCAATAATAGATAGAGCCCTTTTACTTTTTGAGAGACTACAAATCGAAATTAAAGCGATAAAAATATGTACCCACGCATCCGTAACGCATAAAACAAAGTAAAGTCGTTTAATGTAATGCCAGACCCCGAATAAATAGACTGGGAAAATCAAATAAATAGAAAGCGTTTGGTCTAAATGGCAGGAACGCCCCAGAAATTGGGCAATATTCGTAATAAGACCGGTTCACTATTTCACCCCCTGAAACCATTGAATTATGTAGGGTTGATGCATGGCAGTTTAAATCTTAGACGGTGCAGGTAGACTCTATAAAATTTTCTATTCCAGACAGATGGGCCACTAAAATTTTTCTGTGCTGGATTCCGCACTGTTATGAATTTCGTATGATTTTATTATACGGTGTGTCTCCGGTATAAAGCCGCTCGTTTATTTTTATTGTCTAAAATAACAAGTGATAAACTCAAATCGACACAAGAATCGGTTTCTTTGTCTTTGGATCAGTGAAACTAACTATAGTTAATAAAATGAACTCTTCTAGTTTCAATCTCATACTATTGAAGTCCTCTAAACAAAGCTTTATTTTTAATTTGCCTCTTTTTTTTGTAATAAGCGGCAACCTAAACTACATGAATACTATTTCGAAAAATTTTTACCACATTTTACAATAATACTACTAAGACGTACCGTCTTAACTATGTATCAAATAAACCGTCTCTCTCACTCTTAATTTGAGCAAATTTGTTAGATCTTTATAGACAAATCGCTGCGCCATGTTTTGTTGCATTTGTACGGCAATAAAGCGGCACCCGTAACAAATTCTAAATACTAAAACAATTTATTTCATTTTGTTAAATAATTAGTAGTTATTTATTGTATAAAGGTTTTAAACAGCGTTTTATCCACGCAAGAATGTTTAAGCGCGAGGCGTAGTCGAGCGTTTAATATTCTTAAGTAGATAAAACGCGACTAAAACGCAAATCCAAGATAACATTTTATCCACAATTACAGCGATTTAAAATTAGAATAGCCAAAATTTCATATCATGTCATCAAAAAATTATTTTAAATTACACTCTGACAGCGGATGTCACCTCAAAAATCATTGTAATTAACTAAAAAACATGGGAACTGTTGAATCGTTGCTATTTATTTTTGATTGTTTATCGACTTCATTTGTACAAAACGCTGTGCAAGTTGGTGAAAATGGATGAAAGTGTTGTTCCTGAGACAATTCTTGAGGAAGCTGAAGAAGCGACTCGCCAATTATTGCCTTCGAAGTCTAGGGAACATTATGAAAAAATAATTTCAAAATTTAATAAATGAACAGAAAAACGGAGAGTAATGACAATAAATAAGGAAGTTCTGCTACCGTATTTTTAAAATTTGAAGAGGAGGTATGCAATTTTATCTATGTGGTCAAAGTACTCCATGCTGAAGGTCGCTATAAAGGTCTATAAAAACATAGACATTCGAAAACATAGTAAGCTCATGGCCTATCTGAAAAATCACTCAAGAGAATACAGACCGAAAAAAGCTGTAGTATTGAAAAGAACACACGTGGAAGAGTTTTTGACAAGAGCTTGCAATAAAGAATATTTAATGATCAAGGTACCTAATCTCTGTTATTACATAGACATTGTAGATAATAAATTTCGGAATATTTTAGGTTGCATTAATAATGGGGGTGTCTGGTGGCTGTCGATGCTTTGAGCTGATAAATTTGAAAATCAGTGATGTAGAAGACAGAGGCGCCTGATACCTGATTGTTTCGATATCAGATAGCAAGACGGGCGTTTCACGAAAATTCACAATAACAGAAGAAGGATTCCCTATCATCATCGTGGAGAAGTGTAAGAAATACATGTCATTACGTCCAAAGGAGTTATTTATTGAGAGATTCTTTTTACGATACGCTAATCAAAAATGTACATCGCAACCTGTTGGAATTAACACTTTATTGAAAGTTCCTTCTAAAGTTGCTTCGTTTTTGAATCTGGCGAACGCAGAAGCTTATACCGGCCATTGTATGAGGCGCACTTTAACAACTTTACTTGCCAATGGAAGTGCTAATCCTACAAGAATTAAACGACATGGTGGGTGGAGGAGCTCCGTCATAGCAATAACTTATATCGAAAATTTTTTATCTAATAAGCTTGATATCGTAAGGAAAATCCAAGGTTCTCCTGGTACTAGTCGTTCCTTACTAGAGAAGACGTCCATTATTCCTACAACTACTATTCGTTCTGGAACCGATAACAACTACATGCTTCTTATTAATGGAAACGAAATGAAATATGATAAAACAAAAAACGAAATGTCTATTAATGTAAATGTTAATGTCAATATTAATAATAAATAGAATGCAATTGATTTAAGATTGTATTTTTTCATTATTCCACTTGGGGAATAAAGTGATTTCATTATTCCACTAGTGAATCCAAAGTGATTTCATTATTCCACTAGTGGATAAAGTGTTACTTTATACGGTTCGTAAGTGTGGATAAAATTTCAATTATAAGGTAATTATAAATAACTATAACACATTGTTTTTTAAAACAAAGATGTAGTATTATACTGTAGTTTTGCCAAATGTTTTTACTGTTTTAAGCATTGTTTTTAATAAAAAAGATTAAGATTTTGATTTTAAGAGCAGTACATTTGGTGACATCCATAACAATTTTCAGAGTAAATTTTTTCAGCTGCATCAAACTCGTCTGATTAATGCTTGTGGTTTGCAACATCGACTCTCAAACTAAGAAAACTGGATTTGCATGATAAGAACTTTGAATTTTTAACTTAAAAACATCTTCATTATTATTCAGTTTGTCGTAGTTGAGCGGCGACAGATGTTTTTCATATCTCATTGAAAAGAGATTTGTCAAGAATATTTAAGTTGATTTTCAACTTTTTTACAGTTAAATTTTAGCAGTATTCCGGCAGTTTTTAGAGTGGGTAGAAACACAGATATTATAATGAAGCTCAATAAATATTTTACATTAATGCCAGCATGCATAATAAAATTTAATTTTACATCTACGACACTAATATCTGGTAATTAAAATATTCAAACAAAATTATTGAAAGCTTAATTTGAATAAAAACGTTCGATATTTTTATATGAAAACATCTTAATTTATTAATATTTGTTTGGCTTAAAATAATTTCCTTTGCTCCAGCTCAAGCCTGTAATTACAATAAATCGTATCAGAATTACAAAGAGTCGATGAATAATTTAGGAAAAACTTGGTAAACTTCGATTAAATTCATCTTTGATCCTAATATTTCGCCACGTAGCTACTTAAAGTCATTAATCAATAAATTTTCATTTATTAAAAAGCTGACGTGATATACTCCATTTCATTTCCCTGATTTAACTCGTCACCCAATCTTTGGCAAAATATCTGACCTAAAATATTAGTTCATCTCAATTCGAGAGAAACAAATTAACTTTTTGTATTTTGAAGCGCGGTAAAAGCAATCGGCAGTTAATGTCTCTCTTCATAAAGTTTAAATCGACAAAAAGTTACTAGCTTTAGTTTCATTGGCGCATGAAATATTTTCGCCGATTATTATTCAAATTGGGTTATAAGTAGTCTTAATTGTGTGATGCCGGCTGTTCGTGTAGATATAGTGTTAGTTTATTAAGGTTGGGATATTTCTACGGGTCAACAGCTGGTGGGTGTACTTAATTAAAATACCTATCTAATTAGCTCCAATTAGGGGCCTCTAACGACTCACTCAACGATTATCACACCAAGTATTTGCCATTTTTTACACAGCGAAAACTGTTTTGTTCATTTTACTCATTTTTAACAAAAATATTTTCGAGCTAAACGCTTGCAGTTAATTTTAACCACATTTTATATAGCCAATCACGAATATAGCGAAATTAACAAAATGTTGTATTCATCAATCGTTCTTCTTTTCTATTATTTATCGTTTATAATAATATCTTTCTAAACATTCTTTCTGGTCTAATCTTTCTAATAATCTATTTAAAACTTTTACGAAATATTTTATCTACTTTTCTATTTCTTTTTATTTAACTACTCCTTTTCCACGTTTATTCTGACAAAAACTTGTTTTTGACTTGTATTCTTGTGTCTCAAATTTAGGTTATTGCAAATTGTATCGTAACGTATTTTTTAAATTAAAGTGTTGGATTAATAACAAATTATTTAGTTCACACTACATTCGCCGTCGCCCCCAAGTCGTTTCTGAAAATATCGCTCAATTTAATCGCTGTCGAGCACTAACTAGTTGCTCTGGCAATATCTCTGCTCGTTTATATAGCCATATGTCCTTCCAAAAGTATTCGTGTACAAAATATTTTGCTAAAATAGTATGTCTGTTGCAGATTTTACAACAAATACAGTTAAATTATTAGCACAAAATTGTTAATAAAACAACACAATTATTTCTCAATTTAACTAAAAACTACACGAGATTTATATGTATAATTTATTACTTTTGACTGTTTTAATTGTTAGTTAATCACTTTCAATTTGTTAATTTAACAAACTACAAAGCAATATTTAACAAAAAAAATGTTTTTTGTTTTTACTAGTAATTAGCATGGATCTGGGAGAGCTTCAATTTATAATAAAATATAACAAAGCAGTTTTTACTTCATACGAGACATGTGTTGAAAGTTCTTGCTGAATTTCTTCACCTGTAAGGGTGAAATCTCCCCCTCGATTTTTCTACTCTTAACATTATTCGACACGGTGGGGTGTCATGTCAAAATGTGTTTCTCATTTCAAATGCTTTATCATTTGTCAGTTCGAAATTAAAGTGTATTGTGAGTCGGTAACTTGTACTTTAGCGAAACACAAATAAATATCTCACATTTTCAAATATTAATCAAGTTTTGTTTCTTTTTAGTGTTATCTCTTTTCTCCCCCTAGGTTGGGGTGCATAAAATAAGGGTGCATTTGTTAAAGACACAATAATTGACTCAAGTCTGACAAGTGTAAAAATTGAATCAACTTCATTATAAGAATTCGCTTTTTTTGTTCATTTTTTTATGTTTAAACGACAAAATTGACCTGTCTAGTGTCTAGTGAGAAGTGTCTGTGACACCCACTCTTGTAATATTTTTTCCACTTTTTTTCGCCACGCCATTTCTCGTGTTTACACAAGCAACATTTGCTACTATCAACACTGTCAGATGCGACCTACTGTGAAATGTTTCCTTCAAACTATTATTAAGCTTGAATTGCACCAGAAACTATTCCAAAGCGCATAATTAAATATTGATTCATTCGGAAAATTCTGACATATTGTTACATTTACGTTCGGAATTGAATAGGGAGGGTATTGTTTGGGCGTTTTTAGCCATTGTTCCGCACCCATTTTCTTGGATATGATATGCATCGTGTCAGTTCCGACACCCCGAAATAGAACCATCAATGCGACCGAGCTTTTCGGTTATGTCGATAAAAATAATGTTTGAGTGGGAGGGAAACCAATAGAGAGGGTGCGAGGTGGAAAATAAAACGATAACATTTACTAAAAAAATATACAAAGAAAACAGTCATCATAATAACTTACCAAAAATTTACACGTCGTAATCATCAACACGGAACAAAATTTAAGTTTAATTAAACTGAGAAATCTGATTATAAACTGACTAATCTTTTTATCTTATTTAATCGTTTTAAAAGTTTATTAATACACTTTAGTAGTAGAAATCACCGAATGATAAAAGTAATACGATGATACAATTCCAAAGACTTTCTCTACAAAATGTTCTTTAATCGCCGTCAACAGTGTTGTTTGTTCTTCTAAATGTAGTTATAGTAGAAATTATTACATTATCTTTTAATGTTTAATATCCAAACATTCTACTTTTTCTTTTATTAATAAACCCTTAAGGGAGGGTAAATTTATATAAGAGATGTAACGAGACGCAACATACATGTAGGTAGTATTACAACAAAGCCGTGAAAATTAGAAGATGTGTGCTAACCATTGTCTCTATTATAACGAGCTCTCGTCTCAAAGCTTTCTCTACCAAATACTCTTGCTACTACTTAGTGATTGCAATAAATTTGCTTGTTCCACTATAACCACCACAAAACAGGTCACAATTGCCACAATTCTGCAACATCAGCAACGACATCTACTCTAAATTTATTGATTGCAGAGTTAAAAATAAAGCTAGAACTTTAAAAAAATAATTTCCTTTTTGTTGTATTTTAAATATTTTGTCTGTCAAAATTACAGCAATTTGTTGCTGTTATGTCAAGATATTCATCAACAAAAACGAAACGCCTGGGCGATAATTTCTGAATGATTTAAATGCGATTCGCTTTGTGTAAGAAATTGAATAAATAAATTATTTGTTAGATTTATATCAATCAAATGTAAAATAAGTCTATGTCACAATATTATTTTATATTTTTCAATTATTTGATTAGTCTTAATTTAATAAAGTATGTTTTCTAGAGTTATTAAATTTGCAAAAGCTGCCGAGATAATTGTTGGTTTACGACTTTCGCGTTTTTTGTAAATTTAATAAAATAAAAAAGCTTGATCCATTAATCATTTGGTAAGGTTGAGTATGTCCAGAGAATATTAAAAAGTCATAATGCGGTAAATGGTATCTCTCTGGTAATGAAATTAAAATGGCAGATATCATAAAGAGTTGAGCGTTGGCAAACAAGTAAATAGCGACTTAACTATTAATAAGTATAATTAGATTTAGCAAACTTTTCGCAAATATAAATAAATAAGGAAGCAATTTAGGTTTGTTAATAATTGAGTATCTGAAACGTAGGATGTAAATTGGGTTTGATTGAAAATTCAATCCTATGAAAGATTGCAAAGTTTGATAATGTTCAGGACGAAATTTGTGTCGAGCTTTTTGTTTGAGTTGCGACAAATATTGGCGCTGCTAATACTGAAAAATTGATTTTAAATTGGTGCAAGCTACAGGTACCAGCATTAACCAAGATAAGTTCCGTTTGAACAAAAATTATACTTTCCTGATTTCTGTAATTGATTTAATGATAAATTACATCAACTTTTATTGAGTTTCGTTCGCAAAACTCCGATAATGTAATATCTTCGGAACACACGACCATTAATAATGCCGCCAGCTTTATAATACATTAATCCCGGCCACTTTCAAACTCCGATATCAGCGAGGGTCTCTGATCTTTGATAATCTTATTATCTTAATAATTAGACATATGCCTCGGCCCATTACCCAAAATACAAAAATTATATACATAAGCATTACAAGTCTTGTCGGATTGGTAAGTGACCTTTCTCTATTTGTTTTTATTTAGAGCCCTCTTCTTCCACTTTTGGAGGTCGCTCTACACTTCTTTTTCTACTCTGTCCTTGGTCTGCTTCTTCGTGTGTTAGGTCCTAGTCCTGTTTCTAATATTCTTTTTTGGTAATCTGTTTTCTTTCATTCTTGTTACGTAGCTTATCCATCTAATTATTTGTGATTTAACGACTCCTATTATATATGTTTTTGCGCGATTGGTTGTTTTTATCAGTTTACTGTGCCTGTTTCCACGACGGCGACGGTAGGTTGCTGTTACTGGTTGCTACGTGTAGCAAAACGGTAAGTAATTCACTTTCCGTTCAGTAGACAGTAAGCAATTAAATCTAAAAAAAAAACAATTTTGCGATTTATTTATTAAAATTAAATGTACAATTATTATAATTAATAGTAGTAATACCACTCGCATTTGAGTTTCTAGTGTTAATAGACAAACTTTCCGACGTAGAAGTCCCAGGTTGTTGTAATAGTCCACCAACATCGCTGTGTAAAATTATATGAGCAAATTCAATTTTGTTTTGGAGGGAATCTTTCACGTAACTCTTGGCCACCGTTGATGAACGCCACTCACCATGTCTTTTTAGTCCCAACACATCAACTTCGTTATTCGCCAAAAGTGTAGCTGATGTGCGTCGAAACGAGTGTCCAGTAAAACCTTCAGGGGCTTGCAACTTTAAATACTTTGCAATTTTTGACGGCCAGCCTCCAATTGTGCTTTTTCCTGTGACTTGCCTAGTGCATTTTCCATTTCAATAGTTCAGAAATAAATGATCTGACGTTGGGTTGCTTGGTCCAATTCTTATGTATTTTCGAAGTATTTCCAAATAATGAACTGCTTCATTTTCTTTATTAATAACTGTGAATGTTTGCTGAATATTCGTTTTTGTATTTGGAATATTTACTATAAACATTTCTTCATGTTCTTCTATGTCACTCATTCTAATATTGTACAATTCCTCTCGTCTACAAGCGCCCGATACTCCCAATATTATTGCTACCTGCAAATATATTGTTTTCTTAGAACTCAGATGTACCACCTCATCATCTACAACATACCTTTTGAATTAAAAATTGTTCATCTGGTGCTTCATTCAAAAATTTTTCCATGTCTTCTTTGGTAAAAATTTTAGCCTTCTTAGGCCGATATCAAATATTTTTTCTCTTAAGATAAGCAACTAATGTAGCAAACTTAGAAATGTCGATAGCATCATGGAGAAAAATTGTACTCTTCAGCATAGAATACTCCGCCTATAAACTGCCTGGGGCCTTCAAGTGTCCACTTCTCACCACAAAATATGCTAACAAGCTCTTTTCATTTACAGAAATCTTCTTTGCTTCACGCCATTCTTTAAACAACTTGTATGTCTGTTCATATCGGGCTTTAGATTTTTCTGGAATTGTTGCCGAACATCCTTCTTGCCACGTGTCTTCTGAATCATCCGGTAGATCATCACTATCGCTCATATTTGCTTCGAAAACGGAACCACAAAACAGAACTATGTAGGAATGATTGTATCAAAAAGACAATTTTACTTGTTTGGAACAAAACCATAGCAAGCATGGAACAGCCACCCAAAGTTTTCAGTTTCAATCTTCCCGATTATCACAAATGTATTGATATAAATTATTATTATTATTATTATTCTAGAAACTCCAATTGCGCAAAAAACGTTACAAGCATGTCGAACGTTAAGGATTACCGTTCTCAGACAATAATTGGAATCGTCGCTTCGCTCCTCCTCCAAACAATTGTCTTCGAACGGTAAGCATTCCTTACCGTTCTCCATACTTAATATACTATTTCGTATAATGTTCCTAGTTTTGCGTTTGTTCCTCTAATTTAAGTCTTTTCTACTTTTTTCTTTCTATAGATTTTCTTTATTTTGTTGGATGCTGTTGCATCCTTGATAGAATTATCTTATCATCTTATGTTTGTAATTTTCTTCTACATTTTTTATTTTTTTAGCGTTATGCTGTCGTTTCTTTATTTTGCAGATTTTTTTATTTTGCTTTTTGTTTTTTCTATTTTTTCTAGCTGCTCTGCGTATTTTCTTTTAAAATCCTTTTCCTTGCTGTGTCTTTCTTCTACTTTTAAAGTCTACAATGTTAACCTTGCTTTCTTTTTGTTCTTCTTTTTAATTTATTCTTTGATTGCTTGCTTAATTAGTTTTTTTTCCCATTTTTTCTATTGTTCTAGTACCTTCTTCTTGTTGTTTTTTTCTATTGCTGTTACATATTTTTCTTTATTAATTTGTTCGTTCAATTTTATACGATATTGCCTTGTTGCCATATTTTTTAGATTGTTATTTGTATAGACTGGTATAATTTGCTTTAATTTTATTTCTACCCTAAAATAACCGAAATCTACGTTTGCGCCTCTATAGAATCTTGCGTTTTAAACGCTTTTTATTTTGTATCTCTTTCAGTAAGTGGTCAATTTGATTTACCGTTTTTCCGTCTGGTGTCATCCATGTTCTTTTGTATATGTCCTTCATATAATTCGAAAAATTATTTTGTAAATATGTCATAAACAAACCCAAATCCGCGTTTACAATTGCTTTTTATTATGGCAATCAATCACCGCACTTATTTTTTGGTCAATCTAATTCAATACAAAGTTGGTATAGTGTTTCGCCAGCGAAAAAAAAATGTACATATCATCAATCAAAATGTAGAGAACTTCGGCGGTACTTTGAGGGTTGAATGAGGAGAACTAGCGGTTGCCGACTTTCATGTTCTTAATTAATGTGTTTTCCTCCTACACTCACTACACTCGCTTTCAGACATGATAGATTCTTTCAGAAAGTTGCGCATTTGCAATTAAAACAAAATTTTCCTATGATAGATTTCTTTCCTTCATCGATTTACAATGCATTTAAAAATGACCGAATGTAATAAATCACAGAACACTTGAAAGAAATCAGAAACGCAGATACACGTGAACGATGAGCGGTTGCCACTTCAGAATAGAGACAATCGATCTATCTTGGCCATTTTGGAGAGTGATAAATGATCATTACAGATTGTCAGCGTTGTGAATGCGATACGAGGTCGGTTATCTTTGCTTTTTATTCGAATATTTCGTGGGTAATGAACGAGCAATGAATTGGTACAGTTACTCTGTTTACAGGATATTGGTTGGTAGAAGGTTTGTGGTTGATTGAAACAGCTGCCCGCGACAAATGATAGCGGGTTCTTGTTCGACAAAAACCTTCATTAATTATTTTAGTTATCTGAGCCAGCCAGGTGAAGAAGGGAATGTTGAATTGGATCTTTTCAAGCTACTGACTCTGCTACTCTATCAGGAAACAACAAAATATTTCGAGAAATCTTTCAGAAATACAGGTAATGAAAAATCTGTAAATAGATTATCATATTTCCAGTAGAAACAAAATTGCAAAATTAAAAAAAATAAGTGTAAAAAATAACTGTATTACAGATAGGTACCTACTCATTCTTTTTTTCTGTAAACTGAAAAAAGTAACAACTTAAAAATAATTTTAGTTTTGGTCGTAAATTTGTATTTTTGTCTGTGGTATGATAAGTATCTGAAGCAATTACTGCAATTCTCAAGACAACAACATCTGAAATTTGCCTATTCCATATTAACTATGAATCATCCCTGAAGGCATCTGTCATTTTGACGTCGACGTGATATGTATTTATCGTAGATTTCCATCTCCACGCCACGTACATCTGTCTCATGAACCCCCGAAAATGCAATTCTCCCGTTATCCGAGTGTTAACCTTGCAATGAAACAAACTTTCTTGAATTCTGACACGAATATGATTCACATCTTTGTCGGGGCTGTCACCCCAGCTGCCTTTTGTTTACACTTAAAATAAAATTTGTTAGTTTGCACGAACATTAGTCACGACCGGATATAACGCATTTATCACAAATTTTAGGCGGAGACACTGATGGGGTAATGACTTTATATGTATAGGAGAAAATGGGGTATCTGGATTGGCATAATTATGTCTTTAATGCGGATGGAATAAACCCCGTGTTTTATGGTTTCGGACTGGTCACAACATGTAATAAAAACGCGAGTGACTTGTTGCGAAACGGGAAAAATCCCTAATTTTCACTCCTAATGGGTGTAATTGTGTCACGCGGCTTTACATAAAACATAAATTAAAATGGATGCAAGTTAGACTCGTTACGCTGAAACAACCAAATTGAGTTAACTTCTCAAAAAAATTTTTGAAAAATCTTATCACTTTTTCTCGTCCAGCAAATCCCCAGTGACTGATTCCCGGTCTTTCAGCGATGAAGTCCAAATTCTCGCCTTGTCCTTTTGCATCCGTCATCGGTAAGATCTCCCTTCGACCGCTATCCTTTAACAAATTCCCTTCAATTTTTCTCCCTGGTGTTAATTCAGGAGACAAAACTCCTGTTTGTGTATGGTATCGTGTTTGATTATAGGGGGGCGCCATTAACGCCATCGATCTCACGTGGCATGACTAATTCTCCACGGGTCTTCTATTAGACACCCGCGCTTGCAGCAGCTGCGCCCCCATTTGTCTGCTAGGCGTGCGGTGGTTTCCCCTAAAAACATGTACCTGGATGTCATATTTCTCGAAGCATTGACAAACATAATGGAAGGCAATTCGCAAAAAGAGATTTTTTTTCAGCAACTGAAATTTCAGGTGTGTGTCCTGAAACGACACAACTTTTTTACTCAAAGTGGTTATGGCAATTTTATTCAGTGCTAAATGCTTCACTGTGCCACTTAAGAACTGAAATGATTTGCAGGGATTATTGTTTCAAGGAAAGTCGAGGGAAAGCTTTGCTTCAAGTTGTAATTATGAAGCGGTCTTGACGAGTATACATTTTTTAAAGTCAGTTTTATTTCTGTAACTAATTTTTTCATTTTGTTAGATTTGCAACTGAAGTATACTGTTTTAAAGGAAGACAAGAAACTACTCATTTATTTGAGCTCTTTTATTCAGATGCCAATATGTCAACAAAGTAAATGTCTCTAGAGGATTCAATTTACTGCAACGCCAAGTTTAACACCAAAAAGTAGATCTCTTTTCTTGTATTGACGTAAACTAGACGAGTTTTATTTCCTTTATTTCACTTTAGAAAGTTTTGTTTTCTAATTTTGTATTACTTTTCGTAATTCTACATAATAATCAGCCTCAATTTTAATAATGCGACTGTTATAGTCATCTACTTTTTCACTCAGCTACGCGCCGTGTTTTAAAATAATTCCGCACTGTAAAATGTAACGTTACGACACTTGAATAAATAACTATTTTTATATTTATTTTTGAGACTTTTTGAGAAAAGACAAAATTTTTGCAGATTGCTGTATTTCATTTCAAAGTAAAATTTTTGAATCACTCGAAAGTAATTAAAATTCAAAACGTGTTGAAGCTAATTTCTGGAGTTTATGTGAGTGAACAATTGCATTTGAGCGTTTGTAATAGATTTGGAAGTTGGCTAAATTGCCTAACATACGACTTAGAACTCTTTGTCGTCATTAAGTTCCTGACAGAAAGCAAAGTTGGAATTCTCATATAAAACAATAAATAGTCTAGAAATAAGATGAAAGCTAAAAGCTGACACCTCCAGTGTACGCCTCGAATCCAAATTATGAGCGTAGTGAAGTGCAAGAATTTGCCAACAACTAATTGAACATTTCAAATATGATTTTAATTAGATCGTAGAATAGTCTGGTATTCGCTCAAAACAAACCGAATAATTTAACAAGAGGCATTCATTGTGCACAGTTGTATAATTAATAGCAAAAAAGTAGATCAATCAGAATTTTTAATGCAAAATTTCAAAGCGCTGCTAGACAAGCTTCATATTGTCGCACAATGCAAAAATTATCAATTATATAAAGTCGGATTTTTTGCAAGAGCTTTGTACGAGAACGAGTTTCAATAAATTTATGTTTCTTGCAGGCAATATAACTGGAGTAATTAGAGAAGCTGAAATGCAAGAATAATTGGTTATAAAGCAATGACTGCGACGACCAGTTTCTGCCGATAAACAGTTTTCACAATTTATTACCTCCTTATTTCAGTTATATTACATTATTTTAGAACAAAATACACTGTAAAATTAATTTTGACAAAAGTGTAAACAGTTTTTACAACAAAAAGATCGATAAGCATTGCATGCTAATTATAGTTACGTTTGTCAGTCGTCAAAGTTATCAGAATACAAACTCACTTTATTAATAGACAAATTATTTCTTCTAAAAATAAAACATTGATTGAGCATGTTGCAGCAGATGATTTTAATTAGGTATTTACGTAATAACACTTTAATTACCTTTCAGTAAATTAATAGAGAGCTTCACAAGATTAATTACCTTTTTACATACGTAAATAAAAAGTTTTTTTGCTGGAAACTAAATGCTTCAAATAAACATAGAAAGTTTTTCTAGATAATTAATAATTTTTCTGATTTAGTTTGTATTTACCTTGCGGAAAGCTTAGATTAGGTAGACTCCTTTGTTCTTGTTTGCTTACAATGTAATTTTCTTCTAAGCAAGAGAGTTTCAAAAGTAGGAAAACACATTGAGCACACATTTCCGATATTTGTATGCACGACACCAGTCTGTACAAGACAAAGTGAGATTTTCCATTAAAATAATTAAAAGTTTGGTAGAGCACTTGTCGGGAATCGAGCGCACTTTTAGCGATATTACATTTAGAAATAATAATAAATTCTGGAAAATATCAGCCAAGCTAATGATAGTAAAAATAGTAAAATGTGAAGAGACCAGGATATACAGCACAAAATCACCAATTTGGCAAGTTTTAACTTTGAAAATTTAGATGAAAACTTCTTTCAATGAGTACTAAACGAATAGAAAATTTCAAAAAAGTTGCAGATGTCAAGGTATTTATTAAGTAATTAGTTAATCATACAATTTTAAACAATAAATACAGACTGTCCCAGAAATCGCATTTTAAATATCAAACTGTCAAAATATAGATAAATTTTGAGACTTTTTTTGTGTTTCTTGGGCCTTAATTAACAACGTATCAACAAAATGGTCCGCAAATTTTAGAACACCTGTACATCGCTCGTACAATATAAAAAAAAATTGCTTATGAAGTACAGTAATACTATTAAAAAATGAGACTAAATTTTGCAACAAACTCTCAAAACAGTCAAAAGCGTTTCAAATCTAAGAACAATAAAAAATAAAACAGAAAAATGCAAAAAATCCAAGTAGCGGTACTTCCCGCAATAACAGGAAAAAATATAAACAGTAATCAGCAACAAAAGTAACGATACAGACTGAGCAAAAAGAGAAGGTTCCTTAAAATTTCAGCTACTAGTCTTTCAGGATTACGTCTCTTCTATAAGAAAATATGTATTGTTACTTACGTGCTTGATAATAAAAGGCTAAAAGGATATAATATAAAGGCTTAAAAATCTTTTTTTGTGTATTAATACTTAGTGACTCGTTCCCAAAATAATTTTTTCGTAAATGTTTCAAAAAAAAATGTATTACATAAATTTATTCTAACAAATATGCTGTTAATGTTGTTGCTTCTAAATTTGCTACTCTAGTGATTTTGTGACAGACAGATAGAGTGAATACGCTAAATACGAAATATGCTAAAACAGCTACAGTCACAGAAAAATTCTAGTTCTGCACCAGAGCAGAAAACAATAAAAAATGTTTAAAACATTATACCTATGTGCTGTAGATAAGGAAAACAAAGATTCCAAAAAAAATTTATGGAAAAAAAAGTAGAAGATCAAACAAAGAATTACAAACATTATACAAAGACACGGATATAAAAGATGTAGTTCAATCCCAAAAAATTAAATAGAGAGGCTTACGTAACAAGAACGAAAGTAAACAAATTATCAAAAAAAAAAAACAGAACTGAAATCCAACAGACAAAGAAGCAGACCAAGGTCAGAGTGGAAAAAGGAGATAGAGGACGATCTTTCAAAGTTACAAATACAGCATTGTAAGAAAAAGGCTCTAAATAAGAAAGAATGGAAAAAGGTTGTCTACCAAGCCATTGGTCTACAAGACTTGTAGTGCTTATTTATATGTATGTGGCTTCACTAAACTCAACTTATTCAACTATTTGAGTTCGACGGACTAGTCATCGTCCTCTCACATACTAATATACAGTTAAGCCGCCTTCTACTAAATTCTCGTAGATTCTTTATTTATCTAAAACAATTCAATGGAAAAAGGAGGTATAGGATGAGCTCTAAAAGATACAAATACAGCATTGAAAGAAGGAGACTCTAAATAAGAAAGAATGTAAAAAGGTTGTCTAACAAGCCATTGGTCTACAAGGCTTGTAATGCTTATTTATATGTATGTGGCTTCACTAAACTCAACTTATTCAACTATTTGAGTTCGACTGACTTGTCATCGCCCTCTAATATACTAATATATACTAAAATTCACAGCTATTTTTACACCACCTGTTGATTTTTCTGAAAATTCGGCATTGTACAGATAACTTAGTTTGGTGTGAACTAGACTTTTGGTGACGTTTCTTAATTCTAGTTACAAATCTGATGTCATTTTTTGACAAATTTTATTCTAATCTCTACGAATGCAATAGCATGGGGGTTATAAGTAAGACATGCATAGATACAATTTCCTGATCTCTGGTGCAGTTAGTGAAAATAAAGTGACAATATCAAAATAGTGTTATATTTACCTCATTTTCTGAGATATCAATTACCTACCGCATATTTACCAAATGATGAGTATACGCAGCTCGTATACACGCAAGTGCCACGTTCAAATAGAATTTGTTACATAATGTATTTTGGCTTTTAAACAAACTGCAGGTTTTAATACTATTTGCTTACTTACAAAGATTTCTGCCACTTCTTGCGAGATTTTTCGCTTTGACAACTCAGGATGATTTTTAGAAAACTTTTTAAACAATTTTATTAGTGCTGCCTTCATTTGGGCGAAGATAAGAACTCTTGTTTTTTTTCTGCTTTTTCTTCATTTTTAAGAAAAGCGCAAGAATCTATTGTAATGCAAGATCAAATTTAAACATTCAAATAATAATTTGACTTTTGACACTTTGCAATTATTTCGCATATAACCAACTTTGTTTTTAAAAATTACTACATAGGGGATTTTTGGTTTCCAACTTAAATCAACAGGTGGTGTAAAAATAGCTGTGAATTCGATTATACAGTTAAGTCGCCTTCTACTAAATTCTCGTAGATTGTTTATTCATCAAGAACAATACGTACGTATTCTCCAAATCTAGTCAATAACCATGACTACTATCTTACCGAATCACGCGCTATAGAGTGAATCATAGCGTGACATTATATTTCTGAAATTTTCTTCTCGAGCATATAGTTTGTTACACTATGTATAAGGAGAAGTCTATAATTTGAAAAGTTGTAGTCTCATAAAGTCGAAGGGTTAGTCGTATAAAATAGGGCCTCCTCCGTGGGCGCAACTTATTAGATGTTTGTTATAAATCTGGCCGGAAAAAATATAACGAAATAAAGTCTGCACGCTATAAATATAAGCCCCCGAAATAATATAACAAAAGTTCCATGCGTTGAATTTTAACGTACGGGCGAAATGTTTAGTTCGGAAACCGGCCGAAAATGGCATCTATTTTTATTTATGATTAATTCGAACTTGGTTGAATTTTTAATAACGCCGACGATTTATAGACGAGCGGCTCCGGACTCGCACCGGAATTTACTCTAACAAACAATGTGCATGTGAGTGATTTTTTAGTTTATTGATTTTAAATGCGCTATGATTTATTCGAGCGGTGGTTTAATGTTTTTATTTAATTACCCAGAACACGTGAGAGATATTTTTTGTCTTGTCTAGAGTATAATCCCCTCGGATCAGAAAAGTATCAAATAATCACACGTGTTGTGAATTTTTTCAGCCTACAAAATATTAATCATGGCATTCTTTGTGATGCTATCATCTGGTTAATAATTAAATTAATGATTTTCATACCACCTGAAACAGCTAACTGAATACAACCATAATCTATCATGTACTAACATATTATTTTAATTGAGCATTTAGAAATGATTAGTCATGTTAGTGATGCACAGGTCTTCGCTTTAATGACTGTTATTAAAAGACTTCTTCGGGAGTGTTGCAACCTCGGCTGTTATTATTCATAATTTGTTGCTATTACGGAATATTCTAAATCAATTTTCAAAGAAACAAGACACAACAACACCGCCTCATAAGATATTTATCAAAAAAACCTAAATTACTGTTTTTGTAGTTTTTATCTTCCGGCCTTGACTCATCACAATTTTTTCTTTTATTAATTACGTTTGGTAATGGCTCTAAATTGCTGAAATAGCTCTTATAGCAATTAGAATAGCACAGCCCTTGAAGGTATTTAGGACGTGTCTAACGATTCGCGCGCTCTTATAATAATTTAACGAGCAAACTTCCAACAACACGAAATTATTATTACAAATACCTGGTAGGTATAAAATTATTTTCAATCTTGGTTATTCAACCCTTAATTTGCGAGCCGGTGTAATTATATTATTACACGAACAAGGCTGAAATTGCCCCGTTAACGAATAGCCGACCACGCTGTATTACAAATGCCAAGGTCTTTGCCCAAACAGAACAATATGAAAGCCGAGGTACTTTAAGACCGGCATTAAATACCGCTATATTGACTCCTCTTCACTAATTTGATTTGCCGAAATGGTTCCTACCTATAGCAATTTTTTTAAAGAGGTTTTAATTGCGCAGAAATCGATGATGGATGAGTTAAAATTAGACCTAATTAACGGTTTTGTGGGGTAAATATAGGGCGCTAATGAACGTCAATCTCCTTGTCTACACGTAATAACAAGCTAAGTTTTTTAGAATTAAATAGTATATTATGCACAAAAGTCGAGAAAACTTTTTCTTACCCGCGATGCTCGTTTTTTCTATTTGTAAATGTCGTTGTACTAAAGTGTTAACAGAAAGCGTTTTGCACAGTGTTTATTAGTGGCAGTAATATGTTAGATAACAGAAACAGACAAGAAGAAAAAGAAGAAGAACTTTCACATATGACAAAGTTAAAAATATTAGAGAAAAACAATAAGAGCCCAAGAAAAGACAACATACAAGAAGAAATAATAAATTACGTAGGAGAAACGATGATAGATATATAATTCAATAAAAAATGTAAAAATTATAAAGGAATAGCATTATTGAACACCGTATATAAGATAACGGCAACACTAAGGATCTTCCTTTTCTAAAACCACACTGGTATTCTCTTACTACTTTTTCCATATTCTCTTTCAATTTATTACGCAGTACTCTTGCCATTATCTTATATACAGTAGTCAGTAACGTTATTCCTCTATAATTTTCACTTTTTGCCTTGTTTTTTTATAGATTAGACATAATATTGCTGTTCACTATGCTTGCGGCATATGTTCTTTCATCCATATATTTTTAATTAAATCAAATATTATCTTTGTCTTTGTTTCTCCTCTGTACTTTGTCATTTCTCTTTGTATGTTGTCTTTTCCTAAGCTCATGTTGTTTTTCTGTTTTTCTACAGTACTTTTAACTTCTTTCTTCTTTTCTTTCTTCTTGTCTGTTTTTGTTGTCCTCCTCTTCTGTACTTCTTTTGGTCGATGATTTGTTTAAAACTTTTTCAATGTATTTCAGCCCATTTTTTTGTTACTTTTTTTGTTTCCCTCTAATTGGCCATATCTATTTCGACAAAATATAGTTTTAGAATAAAATTCTAGTTTATTTTTTTGCATCCTTGATAAAAGTTTTTTGTTTTATTATTTATGTAGTTTCCTTCAATATCTTCTAATTTTTAGCGTTTTGTTCTTTTCTTTTTTTTTGTATTCTGATCTCTGTTTTTATATTCTTTCTGGCTGTTCTGCGTATTTTCTTCTAGCATCCTATTCCTTGCTGTGTCTTTCTTCTGTTCTTGAACTCTACAATTTTCATTGTACCATTCTTTTGTTTTTTCTTTTTATTTTTCTCTTTAATTTGTTCTTTGATTGCTTGCTTAATTAGTTTCTCTATTCTTAGTAAAGTCATAGTGTAAAAATATTATGTTATTTAGTTATTTATATACTAAGTATTGTTGTGTTGTTCGTGTAAATAGTTAGTTCCTAAATAAAATATTGCTTAAGAATCAAACTCTTTAAATTACAAAAACCCAAAAATTGTTACAATAAGTATAGCAAATTCTATACTTACAAATTTGGTGATTTTTTAACAGTATAATTTAAAAATAGTTATTTTTTAACTCTAGAAAAATAACATCATTTTTATACTTACTCAGACTACCATTACAATATCAAAAGTAATTTACGTGAGAAAATTGCAGATTAAAATGCGATGTATATCACTTTTCTGCCTGTAATAATTCAGTGTTTTAAAGCAAAGTTAGTTGAGGATAAATTACCATTTAAAAAGTACTTTTCAAATCTAAATAGTCGCTGCATAAAATATTAAGAGAGAAAACCTGAGGCAATGAATGAAAAAAGCTCTATTTCTTGCATAAGGAGCCGAGGAAACAAGTGTAACAAAGTTCTGATATTTTTTATTAGATACTTATGTTTCGGAGTTTTCGTATTCTTTATTGTTTTAAAACAGAACTGAACGTATATGAACAAGTTTTTACCTAACCGGGGTTGGATGCCAGATGTGTCAGATGTATGTCTAGAGTGGAAATATTTCCATTTCGATTCGTATGCAGAGCTTTATTTCATTTTGATCTCTCAAACGACTCTCTCACAAATAATCGATTTCGAAAATATTTTTTTAAAGCTGTCGTTGTTTAAATAATACCTAGATGTCAGTACAAAAAAACACAATATATACATAATAAAAAATATCTTTTAAAGTGTCTTTTAGCGCCAATCAATTATTTAATTAAAATCTACAGCTTATGACATGACCTAACGATCACTGATGACCGGGACCGATATCCAAATAATGACCGCTAATCAGCTACCGCTAATTATTTTGTCATTTTATTTAATTTATGTAGATTCTTATAAGTCTATTTAAAAAAAACCGTTTTATGCGAGTATCCTATTTGCTTCTAGAAGTTAATATTGTGTAAAATGTGCGTATTGGAAGTAAGAGCCGCAGTGAAAGTTTTTCCACTCATTTATTCTTGAACTTTTTAAATTGCAAATATAAGTTGTCAAGTACCCATCTCGCGTTCAACTTTTTGCCCGAAGCGTCTCATCTTACTACTTCACTGTTGGCACCCAATTTCGAAGTCAGTTCAAGAGAATCACCTCTTCAACTTTTTACCAAACTGTGTATGAAATTTCAACGGATCTGTTATTTTAAAAGACTTATGAAAGTCTCTCTTCCGCAAATCAAATAAACATTTGAAATGCTTTTGCTGAAAATATTTGGAATGTTTTCTAAATTGATATTCTTTAAACGCACGCTGCTATACTTCTATGTAATTCGAACGCATGAAACAAATAATAGCTTATATTGATGTAAAGATATTTGCTTTGAATTATTTATAACTCGGCAGGGTTAAATTGGTTTTTCTTAACGATACTGTTATTGGAAAATGTAGTACAAATAAATTGTAAATTAGTAAAAGAACAGTAACAAAGCCTTTCCAGCAAATTAAAACAGAGGTAATTATTACGAATGAAGAGCCCCTGGTTGGTATATGTGCATGAACGCGACTCGCAAATGGAAGCTCGGCATTGTTTTAAGCAAGGTTAACTACTGATATTAAGTTTCATGATGTTGAGAGTTACGAATTAACTAATTTCTAGTAAGACACGGAACGTTGCGAGGAACTAACAATGCACATCATCCACCAAGCCTATTTTCTGTATAATGAGTGAACTAAGACTCACTTGATCAAGTCTTTGTTTACCGCAATTGTGCTCGCAGACGTCTCTGTTTTCTCTCTTTGGTCGATAGCAATCATTCTTCAGCTCCACCAGATTCAAGACGACCTATTTGCAAACTCTGTGTTTAACCAAATTAAACACATTATTGAAACACCAAAAAAACTACACTAAATAAATGAAATACAACAAACTTCGTTATGTCTCAAGGTTCTGACAGTTTTATTAATTATTAGCGCCATTAAAAGTGTACAGAAAAGACAAATGTTTGCAATTCCTACCGACTCTTAATTAATTAAGAATATAGTTTGTTTATTAAATAACTTCATTAATTATAGTACAGTTAATGATCGCTCATTCCGTTCTCAGTATTGTAGAAAATACAACAAGTCATAAAAAAAATATTTTTAATTTCAAGAAACTTCAAACAATAGCTACAACAAAAGATAAATAAAAAACAGAAAAAATAGAGAAAAAATTGTTTTAACTGTAGAGGCTTAGAATACAGATAAAAAAATACAAAAACAGAAAAAAGCAGCAAATATTTTCAACGTAATAAATATATAACTATACAAAAAGCTAACATAAGTAAGTAATAAAACCAACCTAACAAATTTATAAAACAAAAATGATAAATAAAGTAAAAATATTGGTTTAATAAATAATGCAAGCTTTTTATCTAGTTACCAAAAACAGTGGAAAAAAATTTGAAAAACTTTAGTTAAAACCTCCCAATTTAATTCTAATTAAAATAGAAAAAGAGCAAATTATTCCGAGAAATAAAATATGTGTTCTTCCTATTCTATTAACAAAGTCTCTTATTGTAAAAGGTTAACTTGGACCAAATTTCAGAGCTTACAATACAAGCATTTAACCACCATAAAACATTTTATAAAACTGCCAAAACAAAATTGAAGAATGAAGACATCAAAGAAACAACAAGGATTTTATTTTTTCTCTAGCACTCAAACACGTTTTCTCCCAGGTTATTTAGTTTTACTTTGACATACTAGTTTCGGGTTTGTCCCTTCATGAGTTCCACCATCAATTCCCAGGAGAAAACCAGAAACTAGTATTCTAAAGTAAAAATAAATAATAATCTAGGAGAAAACGTGTTTGATTACTACAGATAAAACGTTTACGCCCCAGGTAAAAAGAAAAAAACAACAAGAATTTAAGTTTTATTAAGTCTGGTGTTTTTAAATATTTTCAACCAACAAATAATAATTTTCTAACTTTTATGGTTAACAAAGAAGAAGTTAAAAAATACTATTATGACGTTTTCAAATAGTTTGACAGCTAAAATTGGTAGCCTAAAGACAGCTAAAAGACTTAATCAGCAAGGCAACAATTGTTCTCCTATATTACCAACCTTACCTTCTCCGAAAAATTAAATTGTAAAATTACTTTTTTTGTATAGAGCACTTCTATGTGCTTTATCCAAAAAAAATTGGTGGCGTACGTCCAATTGCTGTTGGTTGTATTTTTCGTTGTTTGGTTCAGAAACTTAGTTGTCGTTATATCTTAGAAAAGCTTGCTAAGTGTCTTTAAAACTTACTCAGCTTGGAGTTGCTGTTAAAAGTGGCTGTAGGTCTGCAGTTTATGCTACTAAAATAAATTTTGCTTAAAACTCCGATTTTAAAATAACTCAACAGCTTTTAACGCTGTTGAAACAGATGTGCTTCTTTAAAATATTCAAAATGAAATTTCTAAATAATTTTCTTATTATTTTAATGTTATACTTGTTTTTCAAATTTATACTACCACAAACATCAGATCTCTTTTCTGGTTAAAGTAGAGTTATGAAAAGGAAAATCTGCTTGGTGCAACAATCTTCAGTCACTCGATTCAGGCAGCTACAATTAACAAACTTGCTTCTAAACTTAACATTTGGTATTTGAATGATGGCACCCTTGCTGATTCTTTTAATAAAGTTGTTGCAAACTTTCAAATACTTATTAATAAACTTGAACCTCTTGGATTATTGCTCAATTTTTCCAAATGTAAACTTAAACTTAGTTTTCCTTCTTCTTTTAACCTAATTTTTCTAGAGCATTTTTTAAAAGCTGTTTCAATTTCTTGCTTTTAACATTACTTTTTAAATTTCAAAATTAGCATTTCTTTAGCTTTCTGTTACATAAAAATGCGTTTCTTATTTTACTTAAGTACTAATCTTCTCAAAAAAAATTCTTTTGATTAGCCTTCTTTTTTTAAATTACTATTTAAAATAATAACTATTTTGAAGACAAAAAACATATGCAAGACTTTTGATAACGAAGTTGTAACTACGCTACAAAAAAACCTAAAAAATATTGGTATTTTTAAATCATCTTAGTTTTAGGCTTCACTTCCTGTACCTTTGGGTAGTCTGAGAGTTTGTTCTGTTGTAGGTATGTTTTTGCCAGCTTTTCTAGCTTGGATTTTTTACACTTTGGATCTTGTGGGTTCTATTTTTCTTCTGTCTCTGACTGTAGATGCCTGTGGAATTCAATACAAAAGCAAAACTTTGGTTTTATAAACAAGACGTTGTTTTTACCTGTAAATAAGAAACTTTAACGTTATTTGGACATTTTGGCAATAAGAAACAAATTTAATGATTTGTTGAAATCTTTGTAGCTTCAACAACGAGCCACTAATTTAGCTGCTTCTCAACAAAAATCTGGTGCATTGTTAAAAGCTTTACCCTTTCAAAAACGTAGCACACCTATAGAAATCATGTACTACAAATTTCTGTTTGCTTACGCCTATTTTCTAAAATTTGTCATTATCTTCCTTCTGTTTGTCACGCAATAGTCAATTACTTAGGTCACCACAGTTTATCTTGTATCTAAAGCAGTAAAAGATTTTCTGGACAGAATGAAATAAATATGATTTTAAAGCTTGCGTTTTTACCAGCTAATATTCCGGATATATTAGAACCATTGGCTTATCCAGATACAACAAAAAATAACTTGACTATATGCCTATGACGCTTTAGAAGAATAATCGTTTTTTAGTATGACAAGTCATTTGCGTTGAAACTGGCGCCGCAACTCATTTTCAAAAAAGCTTCACTGTAGAAACTCGCAGTTCGTCGCTTTTGCTGTAGAAACCTTAGGTGTATAAGAAGTAAAAGCTAAAACACTTGCAAATACCTTAGGGAACTTCTTATGACATGAAACAAGTGCGAGAGATGAACAGAAATTTTTAACACAAAACATTAGTCGGGCAATTTAACAGAGAAATGCAGTATAGAAAGATAAAAAAAGAAAACTACTCCGTTTAAAATGGCAGCTATATACACTACAATTTCCAGTCAAACTACTATGCTTAGAATCGAAAAGAAAAACAATATTTTTTCTCTAATAATATACTATTTTAGTCATATGTTATCACAAATATCTAGAGAAACAGCCACGATTGGAACTTTTAATAGGTTTATTAGAACTTAAAAATAAAATTATGTTTGTGCAAAAATTTTGCGTTTTCAATAGATAACCTTTAAAATTACTCTGCTACATTCAATTGTCTAAAAGAAATCTGAAAGTAAAATTAAAATAACGCGTTTCAGAGTGCGAGAAACCGTTTCGGCCATCCACAGGAATTCCACCATATTACATCCGGAAATAGTTGAGCTAAATAGCCAAAGTATTTTTCATTATGCAAAAATCCACATTTTAACGCCCTGAAAATTTCAAATACGACTGACGCTTTCTTTCGCTTGTTTGACAGCTTCGCACATTAGGAAAACCTTGCATAGAAATTTAAAAGCGGTCTGAAAACAAATAAAAAAACCCGCCCAAAATAAATTTAGTATGCATTATAAACTTAAATTGAGTTATTTAAAATTAACCAGGAACAGACCTTTACAGGCACTCATTTTCGACTCGTCTAATTTGTTTTGTTTTAATTTTGCGCACAGCGAGCAATTTTAAATAAGATAAGGCAGCTGCCGGGAAGTCTTACCAACTTTGCGAGTTTATTTCCAGTGATTGGCATGTCGTTAAACACACATGTCGTCAAAACAAATTATTTTATTTTCTAAAACGGGATTAAAACCCCAGAAATTACTGCCTTCATAATTTAACAAATTTTCAGCGAGTTTGAGGGGAATTTATAAATAGGAGTTAGGTTTTTACAGAAAAGGGTTGCTTAACGTTTACTCTTTTGATGTGGTTGAAGAGGATGACATGAAACACAGTCATTTGTGTCCTGAATAAATACAAATATTGATTTTCACCAGTTTATTGTTTGTTTTAATAGCCACTTAAAATAAAAATATTCAAACATTTTTACAAACTTAGCCGCTTATAGTTTTTAAGTTAATTATAGCTGATTTACCGAGGTTTCTAAAGTCTGCAAAGTTAAATTAATGGTAGCGTCAATCTTGATTTTCGTATATTTAATTAATTTCCCGGTAAAAGTTAAACGACTTACTGAAATAGTTGGATTAGAAATTTACCCTAAAATTATACCAAAAGAAATAGAAAAAATTACTATTTCTTATTATTGCCAAATCTCTAGCCGTTTTTAAATTACTTCTACTCATATTTGGTTATTTTCACTACTAAATTACACAAATAAACACAACAATAACTTAATAGATAAATAACTCGGTATTCACATAGTAATCACTACGATTACCGAATAAATAACTTTGCTTTTATTTGATGACCCGCTCACTCTTTAATTGCTTGACAAGTCCCTACTAGATCGTTGTCTTCACGCCGCTTATACACTGCTCAAAATATTAGGGAAACACTTTTTCAATTTGTTTTTGTGATTTCTTTTACATTTTCTACACGTGAAAAAAGTTTGTAAGCTAATGACAAAATATTTAATCAATACGTATAAAAAAATTTAAAGACTGTATTGTGCACAAAAAACATATTAATTAATCTCATATTTAAAAAATATAAGCCTTAAAAAAATGTTTTCCTAAATTTTTGAGATTAATGTACAACGATACGTTCTTCTAGCAATTATCCAGAAGTTTATGCGCTCTTAGTCATAAAAGCCATAACAAATATTTTGTAGAATTAAGCGCTATATTATAATTCATATTTCTAGAAGGTTATTTTAGTATTTCCTGACTGACAAAGACTGCACCTATAGCCTTAAATCTATAACAAAACTAATGCAGAAAATCCTTAGCAAACTGGAGGGGTGGTCCCCAAATTCCAAAAACAGGTTTTACTTTTTCTGCAGAAAAGAATAAGTGTTTAGTATTTTTCAAAACAAAAAATAAAGAGCAGCGTCTACTTTTATTAAATAACAAACCGCTTACTTATGATTCCTCTATCAAATACCTTGGAGTAATTTTTGATAACCGGCTAAACTGGGAAACACACATAAATAATATACGAAAAGAATGCAATAAACGCTTAAGACATCTCAAAGTTCTGGTTAACCACTCCTGGGGAGCAGACACAGGTATGTTACTGCAAATATATAGAACACTAATTCGACCAGTCATTGATTATGGAAGTATAGCGTACGCCCTGCAAATTCTTTTATACTAAATTATCTAAACGTCATACAAAATTCCGCCTTAAGAATAGCTCTAGGAGCATTTCGCACCACTCCAATCGAAAGTCTCTAGTGTTTAGCATCAGAGCCACCTCTCTCTCTCTCTCTCTCTCTCTCTCCGTCGTAGCTACCTTACACTTGGATACACTCTTCGAGTCATCGAACATCCAACAAATCTCACTAACAAGCTCCTAAAATCAAAACGTTCCCAACAAATATTTGAGAAAAAAAAATCTGCTCGCCTACCCATATACCGCCACATACAGCTTACTCTCCAAAATCTTTTACACAAAGTTAGTCCCATTTATCTTCATAATTACCTAAATCCCCTTTTTTGAGCCTACGCCTACATTAACTGTAATTTCAACTAACGTGCATCTGAAACTCTCTATTTCTGTAAGAGAAACGCTCCTCATGTACATGCTTCAGTCATACAACAACCCATAAACCATCTACGTTGATGCGTCCAAAAGAGAGCAAGAAGTAGAATGTGTATACCTAACACCAACATCCACTAAAATGTTTCAACTACTTCCTGAAAACTCTGTACTAACAGCAGAACTTTCTGCAATACATTTGGCTTCACACGACCAAGATCTACAAACAACTGCAAAAAGAGACATTATTATCTGCACTGACTTGCTTGGATCTTTACACCAGCTTCAATAGCTAAACCCTAACAGCCCCTAGTCAAAAACATTAAAAGCAAGGTTCTTTCTCTTCAACAAATAGGAAAGCCAGTACACTTTATATGGATCCCGTCACATCTGGGAATCTCAGGCAATGAACAGGCAGACAGTGCAGCTAAAGAAGCCATACATACTATAACAGCGAACCAGCAAAGTTGTGTACAAAGACAGAATGTGGTAATCGCTTTGAAACAGCAAATTCAAAGCAAATGGCAGTCCCAATGGGCTAAAGCCAATACAGCTCTTCACAAGTGCAAATCTACCGTAAGCAAATGGAAGTTCGGCATTCACTCCTGAAAAGATGAAGTTGTTCTCTCTAGACTATGACTAGGTCACACACGTTTAACCCACCAACACCTTCTCACTTGAACGCATCCACCCGTATGTTCCAAATGCTCAGCATCTCTTACAGTCGAATACATTATTCAGGAGTGTCCATTTTATAAAGCCCAAAGAGAACAATTCGGTCTACTAGAGACTCTATCCGAAAACCTCAAGAACAATACGCAAAACAGGAAAAACGTTGCAGTACCTAAAATCCACTAAACTGTTCAATTTACTGTAACTAATATCTATATATTGTATATATTATGTTTTTGTATATAGTTTTAGGTGCTAATAACCCACGTCGGTTGATGCACCCTAAAATAATAATAATAATAATTAAAAAAAATTAATTGTTGAAATGATTCCTATTCTTTTGCCGGGTTTAACACATAATAATAAAAAGAGTAATAATCTCAAATCTAACAAAATTATAAACAGTTTTTTTAAACATAATCATGCAAAAATTCCTTTTTTTTACTTAGAATTACTACACTAGTATCGTTTGTGATTTTTGTTTGCTTTGCGCAATATTAGTGAAATGTATTCAAGCCGATAAAATTTGATGTGTTATTGAACGTCGCGTTGTAAAATAACAAAATATCGAGAACAATAAAGAAGCTTTACCGAAGCTCGCACAAAGTTCACCGATACGAGGAAGTTTGGAAATAAGTTTTCGTTGTATGGCAGAAAACACGTCTAGAAAATATTGTTAATATTAAAGAACTTAAACCATCTTGTTAGATGTGACCGGCCAACTTTTATTAGATTTTCTCATCAAAAAGCAATCGCTTCGTGAAAAATTCCAGTTTTGTTATTGTTACAATTTAATTCGGTGTTAAAAAAGCTCACTCTTCTCTAATTCCGCACTCTTTTTCATTCGTACATTAACCCATTCGGCGAGAAAATTGCGGCACATCGCTCGAGCTCTTGCTTAGCTTAAGGCTACTCTTTATGTCTCCTACTTTCCATTAAAGGAAATGATACTTCTACTTTCCAACGGCTTCGTATTTTCTCGACTAAAGCTTTACAGCCGGAGCTAGCTGATTATCAATAAGATACCGCTGATTCCGGCTCCACCTGCGACCGGAGAATTTTTTTAACGCTAGGGGAAATTCGATTTTTGATCGAGAGAGCTCTTATTTAATTTTGTGTCCATTTTTCTTTTATGTTGTCCAAGTTGATTGTTGTTTTATTGTGTACTCGATAAAACTTTATTGATCATTAAACGTGTTGCTGTCGCTTTCATAAGCAATAACGCCACATTCGGCTCGAGGTTGTTAAAAGGAAATGCACTGGATCCCAAAATAAACAAAAAACAAAGCTTCAGTGCAATGTTATCGGGCTGTTTGAAGTGCAACTTGACCTACTAAAGACGATGTACTCGTTTATTTAATATTACACTCTGCACTTCGGATATTGTAACACACTTTTCTCATTCCAACTTTGATACAAAGTCCAAACTAGCTACAAATTCTCAAACTACAGCTAATTTTAAAGTGCATCCTTTGCTCCGATCAAGCCGAGATAACTAAACTAACCCACAAAATGCAGATAAACTTCTTTTTCAAAAATGGTATATTTTAAGAAAGCTCTTTCCTCTCGAAATGCAGTTCCGCACATAAATCGGAAACATTTTTATACATTCGGGTTGGTATTTGAAAGAGGTAGCAATATTGTACAATAAGGTTTATGCCTTTGCCAAAAGCAAATTTTAAATTTACTAGCGCACGTTTAAAATCGATTTTGAAATTGAGATATCCCTGAGAATCGCAGGACAATAAATGGGAGGTCAAACACAGCGGTCAAAGAATTTTATTTATTTTTTTCTCGACTGTACATTTGTCATTTGGCTGAACAAAACTCTCTCAGAGATATTGTCTGACGTTACAAACTTTATCTCGTTCTTACACAACTTTCAGTAACCTGAGAACTCATCCTCACTTTCACAATATTTGACAAAAATAATGCGTGTCTTTTAGAAATTTTCTTCGCGAAATTATTTTGCGTTTTCTGGTCTGTGGCAAACTCCAGAAAGATTTTATTATCTTTATACGCTTTGCGCTAAAAGCCAACAAAAAGGATACTCATATCCTGCACTAACAATAAAATATTGTCCATGTTATTTCTCGTGCGCCTTGAGCTTTTAAAGCTGTTTTCAAAAAAAAAGATTTCGAATTTTATTTCCACAATAACATACAGAGAATTTAAAACGTAATAACCAGATACAGTTTTGTATACGGGAAAAGTTTTTATTTTAAGATTTAGTTGTTTAAGAATTCTCATAAATTTTATTTATTATTAAAAATTTAAGAATGAAACTAAAACGTTTTATATATTTATCTTGAACATGGGGCAGTATTAGATAGTTATTTATTTAATTTTCTTAGAGTAGATAAAGGCAGTTAATTAGCACAATTACTTATTTAATCTTCCTGGAGTAGATAATACCAGGTGACTGCTTTAACCCTCTTGAAGTTGACGAAAGCGGTTATTAACACAGTAGAAGAGCTAACCAGATATTCCACTTAGAAATGCAACTCTTTGAGTGACATTTTGCAACTTTACATTAATATACAATACAAAAATCACTTTTTAATGTAGTTTTTGTTTCGCGGCTTGTTACTTATACCTCAAAACAAATAAATTTTTATTTTGATCCTGCAGATAAGACCAAACATTGCTACTCTTTATCTTAAAGCAAAGCACGTAGGTTTAAATCAAGTTTTAGAACCTAGAATTTTATATACTTGGATTAAACTAGAACAGTGTTGCCTTCCAATAAAAAAAATATGTGTATCATTATGAGCTCTTTTGAGCACAAACACGAATGGCATTTAAATCAATATGGCAGCACATAAAAGACAAATTACGATGATGATTATCATCAAATCTGGCACGGCCTAATCCAAAATAATTAGCAAATCGATAAAGAACATCTGGCCTGAAACTGGCAATCACATTATTGGTTAATGCTATTGAAATGTTTTTATTGCCCTAAAATCGGGCAACTATTTAATAGGGTTTTTGTTAGTAAACTGTCTGAATATAAAATGATGTCGTATAATTTTGCCCCAATTACCGAGCTTTTTAGTTACAAATTGTTGCGTTTCAGTGTGTAATCAAAGAAAGTAAATTGTTATACTCAAGGTAATTGCAGGACATTCTCGTGTTTGGCCTGAAGTATTCCCTCGAAGAGTGCTTACATTTGTCATAATGACTCTGTTCCTGGTGAAGCACCTTCAAAAACCTGATGGCTTTATTTGATCAATTTCTGTTATCTATTCGAAAGCCTTGATTTGATGATATCCAATTTGTGTAACAAGGCAACAATAAAGCGCCACAATAACGGAATTATTACGTTATCGATTTCTAAAGTGCGCTAAAAACAAATTTAAATGTAAATTAATTAATTGAAAGCATTTGGCAGCACATTTGCAAAGACACATCTTAACCCCACACTGATGTAGTGGGTCTTGAGGGCCTGGGGACATGCCTGATGCCGGATTCTGTGGCCGTTGCCGCATTTGCCACTTCATTCCTCCCGCACTGGATTATCTCCGGATCTAGACATCGAGTAATTTAACCATTTGCGCAAATACGCCATATTCCTCACGGCGATGATATAAAATTTAAAGAAGCATGATTCTCCACTTTAATCAGGTCACTAAAACGAACCTTTCACGTTTTCAAAAACTATTTAGACTTTTAACAGTTTACATTTTTAACAGTTCTTACAGTTAAATATTTTGTAAACAAATCAATAAAGAGAAGAACAAGAAAGCACTGGAAGAACACCTGGAGCAACAAGAGTTTGATAAAAGTGTAGAAGAGAAATTAGAATTAATAAAAACATTTTAAAACAAACAATCAAAACGAAGAAGAAATTGTAGAAAAAAAATTGGTGAGATAAAGAACAAAAGAACAACGCAACAAAAAAATGCTAGAAGAAAATACACCTAATGGCAAGAAAAATATCTCCACTTTAATCAGATCACTAAAAAGAATCTTTCAGTTTCCAAAAACAATTTAGACTTTTGACAATTCGACACGAAATTCTCTATAAATCTAAAATTCACGGAACTACAAAGAGTGCTCATAAAAAGCGCAACGAAGATAAAACTAAAACTTAGTAAACAAATCAATAAAACAAGCAATCCAAACAAAAAAATTGTAGAAATAAAGATTAGTGATATAAAAATTGTAGACTACACATACAAAAAAAGAACGCAAGAAAAAAGAAAATGCTAGAAGAAAATACGTAAAATAGTCAAAAAAGTCTCTATTTTAATCAGGTTACTAAAACAAACCTTTTACTTTACCAAAAACAATTTAGCCTTTAGACATATTTTTCTATAAAACTAAAATTAAAAGAACTACATAGAGTGCTTATAGAAAGCAGAAAAAGGACAAAATTTAGTAAACAAATCAATAAAGAGAAGAACAAGAGAGCATTAGAAGAACACCTAAAGCTACAAGAGATTAACAGTAGTGTAAAAGGAAAATTAAAAATAATAAAAACAATTAGAAACAAGCAAAGGAAGCGTTAAAAAAAAGGTTGGTGTAATGACGATTGTAAACTACATGTACAAAACAAAAACCGACAAGAAAAAAGATGCTACAAGAAAATACCCCAAATACCTAAAAAATATCACTACTTTAAGCAGGTTACTAAAGCAGACTTTTCACGTTTCTGAAAATAATTTAGATTTTAGACAGCTTTTTCTATAAAACTGAATTTAACAGAGCTACATAGCCAGCTCATAAAAAGCAAAAAGAAGAAAAAGTTTAGTAAATAAACAATAAAGAAAAATACAGAAAAGCATTAGAATAACACTTAGAATTACAGAAGTATGATTAGGTAAAGTGTAAAAAAAATAGAAAATAATAAAATTATTTTAAAACGAGCAATTAAAACGAAAAAATTGTCGAAAAAAGTTAAGTGAGATAAAGATTGTAGACTACACGTACAAAAATACGCTACAAAAAAGAAATTCTTAAAAGAAAATACACTAAATGGTTATAAAAAATACAAAGATCAAAGTACAAAAAAATTTACACAATAAAGATGAGACAGTAAAACGCTTAAGTAATATAAAATATTAGACAAAAATACAAAACAAAAAATAAGACATTTTTATCTAAGTTGCAAGAAGAAAACCAGTCAAAAACAATATTTTGTTCAAATAAACGCAGCAGGAAAAAAGAAGAAGTACCTAATAGAAAAGAAAAAAAAACAAAATGTTCCAAAAAAGTTTTAATTAAATTATTACAGAAAGAAAGAACAATTAAAAAGAATAGAATAAAAACATTATCAAAAAATTGAAAAGTTATATAGAGTGTGTCAAAAGTCGCAAAGATTTTTTGGAGGGATACATATGGGAGACCCCCAAGGAACATAAAAAATTATTTAAAAAAATTTAATTTTTTTTTTTTGGTATTTTCTTAAGATTTATGAATACGTAATTTATTTCTAATGCTTTATTATTTTTTTTTACACACCTACTTTTGACACACCCGATATAATCATTGAAAAGGATAACATACAAGAAAAATAAATTATATATTAAAAAAAACGCTAATTTAAATTATTGCAAATGCACTAGAAAAGAAAGAACTAGAACCTAACAAACGAAGAAGTAGACGAAAGAGAAAATTAAAGTAAAAAAACAAATTTCAACAATTCAAAATAAAGAGTGAAGAAAGATTATTAATCAAACCATGAGCCAAGAAGTTTTATAGTGTTTATATATATTAAAAAAAAATATTTTTTAAATATGGTAAATATATTTGTGGTAAAAATTAACAAATATAGGAAATAAAACTCAATTTTATAATCATAGACGTAGGGGCACAAAAAAAAAACGCAAAAGACATAGATCTAAAATTCATACCCATGTCCATCGTAAGCTGACAAGCGAAGATCCTTTCTTAGCATTTCTTTTTTTCTAAGTCTTGGTTAGCTGTAATTAAATAAATAATAAATAAATAAGTAAACAAATATGTCAGTTTTTTAAATAATAAAACAATTAATAAAAAGCAATAGGAATTAGTAAACCAGAATTAATTTTCTGTGTGGATATTTTTCGTTTTGATGTATTTGTGAGTTTCAGTAGAACGGCTAAGTAATTACGTATGCAAAAAGTAGTTTGATTAAGCTTAGAGGCATCAGTGTTTGTCGAAGCATAATTAACTATTGCAGTAATCTAGTAAATGTTATCAAGTGTATTGTGTATGTGTATTAGGCGTCCGAATTAAGGTTCGGGTATCCGCCGCCTCTTCGAAACTGTAAATTAATTCTCTTTCTAGACTTAATCGAATATGTTTTTTGGTTGCTTATCGATTAAAACAAGATATACGATCGTAAATTATAGGTATGGTATAAATGGCTGGCGCTTGTTTCCCGACTCTTATAATTCATCGGTTTTAACACCTTCTTCGATCGATATTAGCTCTAAGACACCTTTATGCATAATGCATAAACTTATAGATAAAACCCCTTATTCGCTAAGAATGCAAAATTTATAGCGGAGTTGATCGGAAAATAATAGCTGGACGATTTCCCTCTGATAACTAATTGATATTGTTGCTAATGAAGGAAGTGGATGTAATCGAGTTAAATAGATCAAAAATTGGAGATTTAGCATTGAGATTTCGTCAATCTCGGCAAGCCAATCAATCGGCTAATATATTATTAACTCCGATCGCTCGTAGGCGAAATGTGAGCGGCTCAGAGATCCGTTGACGCCTATTAATTTCGAGCAACAAATAGAGATATCAAATTCCAGCCTTAGGGGTTATGCAGATAGTGATAAAATAGGCGGTAATTATCAACGATCTGCAATTACCAAACCCACAGAATAAATACCAAAACTGACCCAAAATTGAAATTATTACAGCCTCTCACTTTTCATCGTGGCGTAGCGATTTTTCGACGCTATCTGAAAAATGTATGTATATATCTTGATACCCGGCATCAAATATGGATAAATGAGGGCGAGGGGCAGAAGTTATGAGGGTAGTCCTAACTCCGTACGTCACGTCTGCCGGGAGATATCTGGGATTAGGCACAAGACACATTATTGGACATTGTAAGCCAGTCTTTGACCGCAGATAAAAGACGAAAGAAGGGCTATCAGCGATACAACACCGACGCTGTTAGCACCTTTTAGCGACCAAATCCCAACTACCTGGACCGGCCAGTGACGAAATTGCCCTTTTCGGGATGAACAAAATTGATATTTTATGGCTTTTGGAACGATAAAACTTCTATTACTTTCTTAATTTCGATTTTATGTCTTTCGGCCCTGCCTACAATTGAAACATATTGCAAGGAGAAGATTTTTATTGTATTTTTTATTCATGATAGACGCCGACATTAGCAGAGTGTTTTAACATTCTCTTAAAATTTCTTACATGTTTCTGCTTTTACATTTTAACGATTTTAAAAATTTACACGAACATAACATCCACCACAGGATTTATCCCACAAAGACTTCCAACCGCACAAAGCAATAATGGATGCCATTTTAATCTATTCATTATTTAACATTTCACTTTTAAATTATTAGCAAAAGTTATAACCGATAAGTTTTTCTAACATCAGATAGTTTTTCAGAAGTTCCAATAGTTTTCTAAATCTAGATTATTTAAGTAATGATAAGAGACTCAGAAAATATGATAAACGTAACTTCTATATTACTTTTATCATCTGGAACTTCCACTACTAAGTTCATTTTTATTGGTAAACTCTTGAACAGCAGAACTGAGAAAAAAAAAATGGTTTGACTGTGAAAGATAAATGGTAAATACTAGTGCTGTTACAGCAAATCCTTCGGTCAAAACTTTATCCGCCAAATGTTCTTGATACCTGTTTCTGAGGTTTATAGCGCAATCTACCTACTTTAGAAATAATTGCAGATTTTTAAAAATTTCAGAAAGTTTTTCAAAATTTAAGAATAAAGATAAACTTAGAACGAAAATCAAATTTAAATGGTGATTCTAAAATGATCTCAAAAATTAATTAGTGCTAATAGAAACTTATAGCCTAATAAACTTCTGAGATAATTGCAGTTAGGCCATCAAAAAATATCTGAAATAATAAATAATGTATTAAAAAGTTAGAAAAGTAACATTAAAACATAAAATTTGCAGTTATACATAGAAAAAAATACACAAAAAAACTAATAAACAAGACAGTGTTAACATATAAACATAAGTCTTAATGTCAAATTGTATAAAAGCATCTGAGATAATAGATTTAGAAAAAGTTAACAAAATGACATTAAAAGATAAAATAAAAAGCAGCAAAACTATTGTCTTGTAGTTACAGAAACTTTAATTTAGAGTCCAGTGCTGACCAGAAGGCATTTGTAAGATTTGGTCTACCATAAAATTTTACGACCATTTCCTATCAGAAAGTCGATGATCTAATCACAATTATTGACAAGCAATAGTTTTTTCTTTAATTTAATGTAGGTATAATAATATTTGTTGTAGTCAGTTGTCATTGACTCCACCTATAACAGATTATTTTATGGTAGACAATAAATGCATAGATATTATTGTTTAATCTTCGATTAAAACAGATTTTTTCCTTATTAATTCTCACAAATTCTAAACGGATGTTGCGTTATTTGTCAGCGCTTTTAGTTACACATCCTGATTGTTTCGTAATAAATATTAAGCCTTAGTAATCAATTAACCGTAGAGCAATGACTTACTTAGCTTGCATTTAATAACTTCCATTTTTACAGCGACTATATAAATGTTTATAAATCAAGTTTAATTCTCTTTGTTTAGAAATTACTTTTTATGTTATTCTGGTTAAGAACCACTGTAAATAGTTTATATATTGTTAAGTTTTTGAATGAATAAATCAGTATAGAACGAACCCTCAAGTTTTATTACTCCTGCATCATCGAACATGGTCCTTCGAGCCGCATTTGAACCAGCGACCTATAGATGATATTAGGCTTCATTTGATATGAAAAACTGCTGTTCTAGTTCTTCTTTAGAAAGATACTTTCAATGGGCACTGATGACTTGGTGTGCATCGATCTTCCTGCCTTACTTGTTAGAAAAAAAATTTCAAAAATAGTAGTTTAAGTAATTTTATAAAAAAAAAATGTTTCATTGTTAGCATAGTAAAAAATAAAATGTTGAACAATACATAAGAAGCAAAACCACTAAAAAGGAAAAGGAAAAGTACACCAAGAACATTAAATAATATTCTAATAAGAAACACAAAAAAAACGGTAAAAAAATTATCTCAATTTGACATTTGAAGCAATAGATATAGATCTTAATTATACATATATATGAATAAAATAATAAAATCATTTTTTAAACAATATTATAAACAAAACAGTATTAATTGTTGACCCCTCCTTGTTTAAAAAACGATTTCGAAAATAATAGTTTAAATAATTTTATAAAAAAACCTATTAGCATAGATTAAAATAAAATATTGAAGCACACATAGAAAAGAGAATATCCAAAAAAAAAGAAACAAAATGTATACAAAAAACATAAAATAATATTCTGAAAAAGAACACGAAAAAAACGGTAAAAATTTTTTCTCAAAATATTAAAATCAATTTATAAACAATATTAACAACTAAACAATTTTGATTGTTGATTAGTTTGCTTTATGAGGATGTTTTGGTAGGGAAGGTATCAACTAGTTAATACTACAATATGTCAAATTTTCTTATAAAACATCAATCTTTTTATTATTACATAAATATTTTGACAACATTTATTGAAAAAAAAATGTAATTAAATTATGTATAAATCTCTGTTTCTTGGTTGATTTATATTTTATAGTCTGCAATTAAATAAAGATCTGTTGCTGACATTTTGTAATTTCAACTAATTAAAAGTTTTCTTGTTGAGTAAAAATATTCTAAAATATTGATATTTGTTAAGCCGTCAGCCCAAGGTATTATTATTTTTTCCTCGCAATTTCCGATATTCTATTTTTAGTAAATCCGTTGTTTAGAGCGTGAAGATATTATTAAGCAAATCTTCTCAGATTACGAGTACACTTTTTAATAATTTTCCATAATACAACGTTATTCCTGAAACAAAGCTTTAATAATAAATAGGATAAACTTATTGTGAAAACGTTGAATTAAAGCATAATTAAAACTGAAAATGAGCGTAAAAAATTCTTGAATAATTAAAACAAAACTTATAAAAACAATAAATAAGTAAAAACAGTTAAAATTAAATCGTCAAGAGAGTTCAAAGTGTTGTCACAGAATTTATTGGAAGTAGAATCGAACTAGAACAATAAATAATGAAATGTTTGATTTATGGTAGACACTCGGACAGCGACCTGTTTCGATACCTGACCGTCCTTTGAAGTTCGAATCTTCAGTGAAAATTTCATCCTTCCAGTAGTTGCTCTGTTATAAACTGATTGGCTTCTTTATACTTCGTGACGTGCATTCCATCATATATACTTAATTTGATTTATGTTTCGAATTGTATCTACTCAACAAAGAACCGGTAAAACCCTCTTCTCGGCGATTAGGTAATCCTGATTATCTCAAATCTGAAACTTCTTATTCTGAAAGCTCCTTTTCGAAAACCACGTTTTAACACACTCACGATTTTGTCACTGGAAAATTAACTTTTCTAGTGAATTATTTTGTACAAAAGCTTTTGTCCTGCAAGGCGATGATATTATAAACGTGTTTGAGTCACTGACAGTTTTGATGGACTTTCAATAAGTGTCTAATAAGTTATCTTCGAAACTTTCATACAATTCAATCAATTCTAAGGAACCGCGGCCTCTTTAGTGGTTTACTTCAATCCATTCACTTCAAAGTGTCATTAATAATAACGCCACGAGAAGTCACGCAACTAATAAGCCTTATTACTGAGGAAAATTCGCCTTTTTATTGATTTATGGTTAGAAGACGATTAGTTTTGAAGTAAGACAATAAGTTGGCAAGTTTGTTGCGGCAATCTGGCCGGTAAGTTGTTGTGCTGACCGAAGTAGGGTCAGTTTGAAAAGTTTTTTAAGTTGAAATAGCGTCTGTAAATCTTGGAATCTCAGTAACGTCATTCCAATATGTTACTGCAACTTTCTGCAAATGTAATATCTTTCTACCGCTATCATACGTGTCTGAAACAAATATTAACCGATCGAGATGTTCGAAATCTATCAATTAGGTAAATGGAGCAGAACATAAATTAGAAGATGGCGAGAATAATTACAGTTGTCCATTAGGGGATTAATAGAACCTTGCGGATAGATGAACAATTTCGGATGGTAAATCAGTTATTTGCGTAATTTCTCGCTTGAATAATTCCAGCTATATCCAGGCACTTATCGAAAGAATAAATAAAGACACAATTGTATTACTCACTGTTATTCAAACTCAGCACAAAAGAGAAACCTGAGAGTGCAAGCAGTGAAAAAATTTCAAACGCACCTGTTTTCTTCCACGGCAAGAACGCAAGAGCCATCCTGTAATTATAGGTTATTTCGTGGGTGGTCAAAGTTGAGTGGACCTGAAAAGCTTTCCGTAATTGATTACAAGATAAGAGCTTGACCGCAACTCCTTATTATCTTTTTCTGCTTCCAGATAAAACAGGTGCTTGGGCAAATTGATTTCGCTTTTGGTCACACAGATTTGGGGATTTGAATAGTGGGTACGTTATCGCTGTCCAGCATATTGCAAGCGAACGTAAACAGAATCGCATCAGTGGTATTGCAGTTGGGCCAATCTTGGCAATAGCCGGAACATGGAACTTTCTTATCTGTGTTCCTATTGTTCCTTTAATGAATTCAAATCCAGGAGGCGGTTCGCGAAAACGGCGGCTTTGCATCCATTTGCATAATTGTATATATTGATGTTCGTTAACGAATGTTGTTCGGGTGCGTCTTGTCTGGAACTTCCTCAAAGTATGCGAAATTTAAAATTCATTCGATGTAACTGTATTTCAATCCAAATGGATTACACGCCCGGTAAAGTATTTTAATTCGCCATCGTTTTGGTTTTATCATCAAAGCATTGTAAAGTTTTACTTTTAGCAACTTTATTGCTTTGATATTGAGAATTACGATTACCAAAGGAATACTTAGAAACTTCGGATTAGTTCAAGCATAGATTCCTTACGGAATTTACAAATATTAGATGATTTAAAACATGATTTTTGACAACAATTAATGACAACACCTGCGGTTTATTACATGCTTGATACTTGTTGCATTGACACTGCAATTGAAACAAACCCTAAACCACCCCAACTATATTCTATTATTATCCTGCACCACCCAGAAGTCAATGTAATGAATCATCTAATGAAAGAAGGAGGATCTTTCAGATACCATCGACACATACTAAATTTATGATTTATCGATAATAAAAATAGAGAACTTTATTACCACCTCCAAGCATCGGAAATATAAAAACAATTAATCGTTTTGTTTTCGTGACAAGTAAATAATACCAGACAGAAAGTTAAATTACGATAGAATTTTTTATTTTTCAAGGAAACCAAAACATCATTTTCATAGATAGCAAATATATAAAGTAGAAACTCTATTACAGTAGTTCTAGTATCTACCGTAATCGACTATAATGGGCTGGAGAAGTGTGTCGTAATTTTAGCGCGAACGTTTGAAGCACTGTCATTCTGAAAACATACCTTAAAAAAGTCGCCCTTATTGCACTAATACATAAGGTTGAAATTATAACAGCTAAACTTTGACCGAATAAAAATCACATATGGAAACACAAATAAGGCATAAAAACATTCAACCCCAATACTCTAGACATTCTAGTTTTAATCCAGACACAAGTTACAAACAATTCTCGCATATTTGAGAAATTAATCGAAAATAGAAATTACCGTACAGGCTTCGTGCTCTCAAAGTGACCCGAACCGCTGTAAAGCAACTACCGTAGATAGCCGAGTAGCAAAGTAGCGCGCAAACGCGCTCACGAATAGAGAAAATTGTTCACGTTCGGCATAGTTCGCTGGCATTCGCTCATGTTGGACCTGCGCAAGGATACTATAGAGAGAAGGATTGTCAGATGCATGAATATTTTCTCCGCGGTAGCATGAGCGCTGTGACGTCACCGGCGGACCTACCACTTCATCGTATGCGTTGGATAGTCTAATTTTTTATCAAAAGTAATCAATTACACATGAAATAAAATAAATATACATTTAAAAATATTTAATTCATCTATTATTACATTAATAATTCTAAAAAAGTAAAAAAGTAAACATAAATACGCAGTGATTAATTAATTGAGAATTTTTTTCATTTTTTTTGATAGCTTTCGAGTTGTGTCCGAATGTGGTGTACTTGAAGTTAATTTACGTTTCCGCATTTTCTGAGCTTTTTCCATCTCTTTTTTTACATTTAAATAATTTATTCTAATAATTGTTCTTAGTTTGCAAAATGATTTTATGACATCTTCTGATAGGTGGTCCCTTTTTTTAATTTTATTTGTTAAATTTTTAACAACACAAGGTGTTGTTCTCAATTTGTCACCATGATATTTTTCAAAAAATTTATTCCATGTTGTCACGTGTTGCAAAAAGTCAGTAGTGGGTTTAATCAGTCCGCCAAACGACAATTGTTGCACCCATGATGGTAAATTATAGTTGTGATCACTTTTGATTTTGTAAGTATGATCTCCCAATTGGGGATGAGTGGCTTTAATTTTTTTGGCAATATAACCAGCAATATATTCGAGGGCATCCTTTGTTGTTTCTGCTGATGAAGTTTCAACGTTTACTGAGGTTTCAACAGAAGAAAATGAACTGCCACTGCTGCTACTTTGAGTTACGCCAAATTCAGATTCTTCAATGAAAGATTCATCACTAATCGAAATTTTTGCAGTTTCCAAAACTGTTGATACAACATACTCTTCTCTTGATTTTTCTTCAGTGTTTACCTTTAAAAAAATAAATATTGTTGTTGTTAAAAGTAATACCTTCTAAAATACCTGTGCTTCTAAAATTCCAGGATTTTTTCCAAGAATTATCATTCGAATTCTCTTCATCGCTTCAAGCGGTGACGGGTGTTCGTTGGGTCCTCTGCAACGTAGTTGGAAGAAAAAATTTTCTAGGCAATCCTGATTCAGTTTATGAGTGCATATGTAATGTATGTCTTCAAAGTCTTCCTTTATATCGTAAAACAACGATTTTAAAGATTTGATGGAAATTAACATTCCTTTTTGAAATAGCTGCATTGAAGTTTTGCCTTCCGCTCTTAAATGCAGAAGCAAATTTTCAACTTTTTCTAAATGCTCTACTTGCTGACTTAAATGTATACCAAAAGGGGCTTTCATTGGGTTTGAATGTGGAAACTCTTGCACATGACTATTAAAAATATCAAACCACGAATTAAAAATATCAATAAAATTCTGCTAATTTTTTGTCTGGACCAGGTTTATATCGTATTAATGCTTGTGCTGTATTACGATATCAACTCTGCCGCTAATTTTACATTTTGTCGTTGGCTTTTTTCAACTAAAATATGTTTTTCTGATATTTTGTAGCATAAATTAATTTCGACGTCAGTCAATTTAATTAATTCTTGAAGAGGAAGTTGATTAATTTTTGTTCCATCTTCAAGAATAAAGCCTTTATCTAAAAACCAGTTCCGTAAAAGTTTTAGTAAATGTAGAGCGTCCGCAAAAACGTAAATGTTTTTTTGAGTTAAAGGATGTTTAAAATAAGTTTTATTTATATCTACAGCAAGTTCTTTCCACAATCCTATGTTACTAGCACCACAATCACTTACAATTGCCACACAGTTATAGGATATTTCATGTAACTTTGTGATGATGTTCATTAATATGTCTTTGGTCATTTTTTGATCAAATGCTATATAAACAGGTTGTTTCCATTTAGCAAATAATCCCCTAATCATACAGACTTGCATTTGATTATATGAGTCCCGATTACTTGATCCTGAGCCACATCATACTCAAAAATCGATTTAATTTTCACTTCGTCGAACATCATGACAACAGTTTTTTCTCTAGAAGTCATGTTTTCTCCCGCAATTTTTAAAAATGTAAAAACGTCTATTAAAATTCCAGGTTTTATGTTGATTTTTGCTGCCCAAGTTCTTAATGTGGATAAAGCTGGAAGAGGAAAATTTAATTTGTTTCTTATGTACAAATAACTTTTTTGACTAAAATATCGAAGTGTAAAACCAATGGCAATTTCTTCAGTTGTCCAGTTAACTCTCTTTTTTTTATTTAAAAGAATAGCAATCTGGTTGTCTGTTAAAAATTTTTTGCATACATTTATTTCTTCGACTTTTGGAGAAATTGTGCTTAATTTGCGTATCTGCTTTTTATAATATTGTAACTGTCTACGTTGAAGATTTAGTTTTGCTTTTAACTTATTCTGACTTTGTACCAAACTTTTATATTTTTTCTTTAAATCTTCATTCTCCTCTTCTAAATTTTTTTTTTGTGTTATTTTCAGTTTGATCTAAAATAGCTTCAGGTTGAATGTTTAATAAAGATTGTTCAGCAATAAGTTCATTAACTTCTTCTTTTCTTTTCATATCTTCTTCGATTTTTTGTTTTCTCAAATATCTTTTCTGGCGTTCTGTAGTTTCTACATTATCGGTTTCTTTTGGCAAATTCAAAGTTGGTACAGCTGTTTTTTTAAGTCGTTTCCGTGTAGGTAATCCTAATAACAAAAAATGTCATAATCTCAATTTTTTATTTTATATTATGTTTTTACCTAATAATTCATTTTGCATATCACGTTCATAATCGTTTTCAGTAAAATGAATAGAACAAATTTGACAGTTATTCTGATTCCAATTTCCTGTTCGCCTACAGCGATGTATCCATTCTTTGCGAATGGTAACTGATGTAAAATCACCACTTTTGGGGAAATTATGATAAATAATTTCAGGATTTAATTTTTTTGTCGACATACGGCTATTATTACAACCGAACACAGCACATCGTCTTCCAGGCATTTTCACAATTATGAATAATTAATTACAAATATTGTAATAGACATAAATTATTAATACCGATCAAATACAAAAAAAGAAACACCGAACCATCAAAGATGCGAGCGCGAATAAACGAGAATGAACATGAACGGGTCCGTCGCCTACGTCACGACTGAATGTGTACGCTACAACATTGCGAGCATAGGGATCTGACAATCCTCTTCTCTATAGTATCCTTGGGACCTGCGTTAAAGCTTAGAAATGAAGGAAATCTGTGCATCGAACATTTTATTTTCCATTAAATTCTTTATTAAGTGTAAATTTGTTGTAATTCGTGACTTATCAATAAATGAAATGTTTAGGCTATCGAATGTCGACATTTTTAGGTCTTATTTATTTTATTTAGTGTATTTATTCATCGCATAAAATTTGATCTTTATAAATTCAACCTTATTTACATGTGCAATAAGGTCGACTTTTTCAAGGTATTTTTATCGAATGACAGTGTTTCAAAATTTCGCGCATTTTTTACGTCACGGCTTCTGGAGCCCATCATAAAATTAATATTTTATGTGGTACACATATCGTGTACGGCTTGATTAAATCTAGAAAACAAATTTTAAATAATAAACAAAATTAAATAATGGTTAAGAGTTGCCAAAGTCAAATACTTAATTAAGAATATTACAATTATTTAAACAAAAATATAAATAAGTTAAAAATTGAGTGCAACAAACCGCAAGAGTTTTCCAACAAACCAGATCGTTTTTTAAAGTTGTAAGGATTAACAATATGACTGACCTGTAGGGTCCAAACTAGAAAAACCGAACCGAAACTTATATTTTCTTGTGATTAATACATATTATCCCCATTTAGAACCAAAACCTAAACGGAATCTTTAGGTTCTTTGTCTATTTTATATCTGAACAAATAAAAAATTATTTTATGTCTTTACACCTAAAATTTCAAGTTCTAGGTACTGTAAGGTATCATTTCCGTTGTGAGGCATGGATTTCGCGGTTTGAGTAACGCCCTAGACATGATTATGTCTACTTGGCTATAGATAAACTTTTTTTAGAATGACAGCAGCTGCTTTATATTTTGAAAATTTCTTAAGTAAAGACAAGTTATTTTAGTGAAAAGTTTAGATGGATTAATAGAGATTATTTAGAAGCCAGGTATCAAAAACATATTTTTCTATTTTAAGTTTTATCTTATAATAGAGAAAAAAACTTGTCGTAAAACCATAGTGGTTTTACAAGACGATCTTTTCATAAAATGTCCTCCAAGAACTGAGTTTTTTTTCTTAAAATATCTTTGATAATATACTGTCAATTTAGTCAAATTGTTTTTATTGTTTATAAATATTTAGTCAATATATACATGTTCTAATTAAAGCTGATTAAAAAAGTGATTATTTTGTTTTCTCTAAGATATTTTTAAGACAGTTTGTAGATACGGGTTAGTAAAGTTTTATCTGTCACTTTCACAGTAAAACAATTACAAAATATCTTAGCATTTTAGCAATTGATTTGAAAAATAATCACCATTACAAAAATATAGACCAGAATACTAAAGATCAAAAATAAACTAAAATAAGGTAAATTTAGAGCAAAACAAATTCACATCACAGAAGTAAAATGGCTCTGCTTGATGACAAAGTAGTAAAAAAAAGAAAAAAAATCTATTTTAGTCACATACAAATATTTAATAGTGAGAGCACACTAACTGCTTATTCCTGCAATGAGCCTTAAATTAAAAATTATAAAACTAGTTACACAAAAAATATTGTAACAGTAACGATAAAATATTTAATATTATTATACTTTTTAATAATAGCTATTTATTATACAAGTGTCTTATAAGACAAATAAGTCACGAAAGATATGTTTAGCCACGAGAGCTTGCTCGAGTAGCCTAATTTTTCTCAAGTGACTTATTTGTTGTTAAGACATGAGTACCATACATAGTTTTATCCAACACCTCTCTCTGTAAGAGTTCTTAAAAAATCATCAAAACCCAAAAATTTTATATCTACAATATTTTTATTGTTTTTTTTGATTTGGTTGCCATATTGTTGTTGACAACTAAATTACTATTTGACAAAATTTTTCAAACAAACTGTTTCGGCGCCTGTAACATTGTCAGAAATAAAAAAAGTAGTTCTCTTCCTGAAAAAATTGCGAAAAATGTTGAAGAAGTCATATCGAGTTTGCTACCCAAGAAATCCAGGGACGCTTATTAGAAAGAATTGAGTGAATTCAATAAAACAGGAAAACGATGTTTGTGGGGTACCTAAGCGAAGACGTGCTGTTGGGTTACTTCTTCAACGCCCGCAGCCTCTTCTATGTGGACGAAATATAGCATGTTAAGATCGACATTAAAGCTTCACGAAAATACAGATATTTTACAATATGGCAAGCTGATCGCTTTTTTGAAGAACGAATCAAAAAATTACAAGTGCAAAGATCAAAAATTCTTGAAAGAGAGCATATTCAACAGTTTCTAGCAGAAGCACCCAATAAAAAATATTTGATGTTGAAGGTAGGTCGATTTTGTTATCAGAGAATGAAATCTAATTTTTTTACATTACAGGCCGCACTAATTGTTGGTGTGTCAGGTGGGTGTCGATGTTGTGAAATATAGAACATGTCAATCAATAACGTAGAAGATAAAGGATCGTATATGTTAGTATCTGTACCAGATACAAAAACATATGTTTCACGTAGCTTTACAATTATAGAAGAAGAATTTGCAGTTAATATGCTAGATATTTGTAGGAAATATATGTCTCTCCGACCTAAGAATATTTCTCACAACAGGTTGTTTTTGTGCTGTATAAATAAGAAATGCACAACACAGCCAGTGGGAATAAATAGTCTATCCAAAATGCCATCAGTAGTAACTGATTTTTTGAAATTACCAGAATCAGAATCTTACACAGAATACAGTATGAGACGCACATCAACGAATTTATTGTCTAACGCTGGAGTCGATCTTGGTATGGTCCAACGTCATAGCCGACGGAAGTCGACAACCGTGGCACAAAGATATGTCAAAGAGTCAATTTTGAGCAAAATAAGACATTGCTATAAAGATACTGGGTGGAAATTCGGAAACAGAAAACAATGTTATTGTAAATACTAAGAAGCAAAAATCGAATAAATGTGAAAACTACTTTAAAGTATCAAAAAACAAAGCAAATAAAGTTATATCTTTTAATATAAATGTTAACGTAAATCTCAACAACTGATTTCACCTGAGATTTCTGTTTCTTATAATTGTAATTTTATGTATTGTATTTTTTGATGTTGAATAAAATGTTATATTTTCTGTAAACTGTTCAATTATATAAAAACAGTTTTATTATTGATTCATAAAACCACTTGTGTTTTATAGACTCCATAATTCAATCAAAAACATCGTTTTTATAACGTCATAATGAAAAGGTGTTGAATAAAAAAATAAAGACATGTTTAAAAATATTGGAAACTTAAAGTTTTTGCATTAGTGGCTTATTCAAAAAAGCTTTACAAGTGGTCAAAACTGTAAAAAAATGTTGAAAAAAAAAAGGTATGAGTTGTTGAAGCAGTATGTTTAGCTTTCATAATTTAGACTCAAAATACGCTTCAAGATCAGAAAAAATTAACAACACCGATGATTCCGCTCAGTGTAATCTACAGTGTTTAAAATGTTATAAATAAAATATCACTCTGCAGACTTTATTGTTAATTGTTATTATAATTCTCTATAACTTTTTGATTAAACATTCTTGTTGCTTTGAGCATTTGCACAGCGATTTTGATTAAAGCCAGCACTAATGATAAACTTGTAGTATACATTCTAATATGTTTTAGTAACAAAACAATAAAGAATTTTTTTACAATTTAAGAAAACTTAATGTCGTCTAATTTATCTTATTTTTATTAACATTAAAAATTGTAATAGAGATGTTGAAATATTATCATTGAAATAATAACGTAGTTTCAGAAAACCTTATATGTTGTATGTACTTATTTTGTTGTTAGAAACTGCAGGTATGTACAAACAAAAGATAAAACAAAATTATAACTCATTACATTTGCTTGTTAACGTTGTTGGTTTAATATAGAAGCTAATAGTAACCAATAGAGTGGTATTTAGTTAAAATTCCGCCTTCACTAAATATTGAAATTTGTGTCAACAAAGAACACAGAGTGTCTTTATAAAGAAGAGACCTGTAATTTGTTAAAATTTATACATAACGCACTCACTAACACATATCTCTATTGCTAGTGCCAATTTTGAGTAACCCAAATTTGTTGGTTTAAAAAATGTATTGGTTGGTTAGATTCTAACCGAATAGCTATCTCGAATCCATTGATTCCCGTTTGCGTAATGAATAAACCGTGCACTATCAGTGCAGTTAATTGGTGTACGTTGAAGCTCACACCGCATCCCATTTAAAATTTGATAATATAATTCGGGAAAATATCTCAATCAACTCTTCTCTAGTTGGAGTTGCAATGTTTTTACTTCGAAGGTGTTATTTTGGTCTTAATTTTCTTGTGGTGCCTGTCGGAGCCAGAAAATACATTTTGTGATCGATCGTGATGTAATACTGCAATTATTGAACGTTCTATACATTGCATGGTTAAAATGTAGCTTTGCCATAATTATTCGACTGCTTTAATTTAACGCACGCCATCATTTTAATGATGATGTAAAATAGTAGACGTGAGAGCGAGTAGTTTCTGTATCTGAATTAACGATGGACCTCGATTCTGCAATTTTCATTATAAAGCCTGATTTTAATACGGATCAATTCAGAGTACCGCGAATTACTCACTCTAGAAACTGCATAATTAAAAACTTCATGGATTGGTTCGTGTTCAAGTTTTTTGCGCTTTGATGTAGAAATTCCAAAACATAAACTGCTAATTGTTATTCGGATGTACTCCGCTTGAGGAGTTTTCAAATTTGTGAAAAATCTCAGAGTGGTTCGGTGTTCTCGCATACAAATGACATTAATACTATTGTTAGCACACCGTTATTGTTATTTAGCAACGTTGGTGGGCGTTGTAATTGGAAGGGAGGATAGTAGCAGAGGATGGTAGCGCATCGGCACCCTGGCGTGTCGTTAGTGACCCCCATTTGCATTTACATCTGTGTTAGAAACTATAGAAACCCTTGACATGGCCAAGGCGGTATGTTAAGATTGGAACTGAGATAAGACGGTCCTTAACTATTTAATAAGATCCCAAAGGGTCGTCTCAAACTACATAAATTCATTCGATGGAATTTGTCGCCAGTATTTATTGTCAGACTTCGTGCCGCAACTTTAACAAAAACCGAATATCGGAACAAACTTGCTAAGAATTTTTATTCGATCCTTTGTCCTTCGAAAAAATTTAATGGAGCTTTATAGCTACAATCTGGGAGGTAAACCATTCATAAAATTTTACTCTAGGTAAAGTTTGCTAAAAGATAGACCGATTTTACAACTTTGACTAACTAATCACTTTATGAGAGATCTTCCTGGTAATGTCGTAAAAATGTTAAGCCGTCAGCCGAGTAGTTAGAGTTTTGTAACAAGGAGCGTACTGAGAATTTTATGTTTACAACAAAAACCAATTTACCAGTAGAAGCAAAAAGTATTATACTAACGGTTTACAAGCATTTAAAAGATATAAATAACAATTTAAAAAATCTCCATAATGACCAATATACTCTATACTACAATCTAGTTCATAATCAACGAAGAAATTCAATAAAGAAAATCAAGAAGAGATAAAAGAGTATCTCGCGTTCTAGTAGTCGAGAACCCCGCGCCCTCTATTAGAAAAACAGTTGACGACATGTATGGTGAAAATTGTGTTCATACAATTACAAACCTTCAGAACCAGATATTTGATAAGAGTATTACGTGTAGAGAGTCTTTGCGACAATTTTTGAAAAAAATTGGTTTTATGTATAAAGCTGTAAACAAGAAGAAAGCCATTATGAACTCTCTAAAAATAAGTGAATGATGATACAATTATTTAAAAAAGTTGCCGAACTTAAAAAACAAAACAGAACATATTAATTGGTTAATAAAACGTAAAGTAGGAAGTGAGTTGTAGACAAAATGTTTAAACCACATGATTCAAATTAAAGAAACTTAGAGATCAAAATTAAGCTACGATTATGAAAAAGACATTACAAGCAAAATTTATAAATACCAAATGATATGTGGCACCATACAAAAACATTGCAAAATAAGACAAGCAAAATCAAACTTGGGCTCTCCGAAAACAAGACAAACAACGCATACAAGCTGCTAAAAAAATTTTTTAAGAAGAACAAAAAGTTGCACAATAAGAGATCAAATAAGAAATAAAGAAATAAGAGCTGAATTAAACATATTCTCAATAAATAATAAAACACAATTAAATGGAGACAACATATTAGAAGAATAAACAATAATAGAATAATAAAACAAATAGTACGTTATAGACCAACAAGAAAAAGAGACGTAGGTAGTCCTAGAAGAAGATTGCTGCAAGCCTAATCCTTGAAGTGCAGAAAAAGAAAAGAAGATAATAACAAGAGTGAAAGTAGCATTCAAGTTATTATAGAAGATTTAGAATATTTTTATATAATATTTTTATATAATTTGTGTTACACCATTTTACACCACTATATATAGTTTTGTTTTAACATTTTTTCTAGTGCGATTATAAACAATGTCGAAGAAAACGGATTTTCCTGCCTTATGGGCTGATTTCAAGTTGAGATATTACCAGTAGTATCGCAAATTTTAATACTTTTCCATAACAACAACGAATCACAGCCCCAAATTTGTTTATTTTTCCATGGAAACGAAGATACTACCGGTTTTATCTAAACTTGAAATCAGCCCATTAAGCTCTCAAATATTTTCTTGACGGTTTTCTATAAACCCGAATCCTATTTTTGGTTTTCTCTAATAGCATTTTTATTAATCCCGCTCTTTTATTAAATGTTTTAAAATTTTTCAATGCTTAGTGTTATTCCTTTCTGTTTTGAAATCAATAAAATGCAAGTATGTTTTTAATTTTTGCTAGTGACTTCTCTCTTGCATCTGTTGTAATAAAAATATTTGGTCTACTACGGATCTTCCTTCTCTAAAACCACACTGGTATTCTCCTACTACTTCTTCTATATGCTCTTTTAATGTATTATTCAGTACTGTTGCCACTATCTTATATACAGAGTTATCAGTGACGCTATTCTTCTATAATTTTTACATTTTGTCTTGTCTCCTTTTTTATCAATTGGACAATATATTGCTGTTCTTCATGCTTGCGGCATTTGTTCTATTATCCATATATTTTTAATTAAATCATATATCATCTTCGTCATCGTTTCTTCTCCTTACTTTATCATTTCTTGTTATATGTTGTCTTCTCCTAAACTCTTGTTGATTTTCTGTTTTTCTATAATATTCTTAACGTCATCATAAGTAAAATGTTCTTCTTCTCTTCTTCTTCTTCTTCTTGTCTGTTTCTGTTGTTCTCCTCATCTCCAACTGTTCTTCTTTTAAAACTTCTTCAAAATATGCAATATTTTTCTGTTACTTCTTCTTCACTTTCCACTAATTGGTCATGTTTATCACAACAATGATAACCTTGCATCCTTAATAGAAGTTTTTTATCTCCTTATTTATGTAAGTCTCTTCTATACCTTCTATTTTTTAGCATTGTACGGTCGTTTCTTCTTTCTGCAATTTTTTTTGTGTTTTGCTCTTTGCTTTTATATTCTTTCTGGCTGTTCTGCGTTTTTTCTTCTAACATCCTTTTTCTTACTGTATCTTTCTTCTGTTCTTAAAGTCTACAATCTTCATCACATCATTCTTTTGTTTTCTTTTTATTCTTCTGTTTAATTTGCTTGTTTAATTAGTTTTTCTGTTGCCTCCAATTTTTCTTTTGTTGTTCTAGTAGCTTTGTTTGTTGTTGGTTTTTTCTATCGTTGTTATATTTTTCTCTGTTGATTTGTTTTAATTAATAAAAAATATATTTAAAATACGAATCTGGTTAGACTCGTTCTTGCATAATCTTCTGTAATAGATTTATTGCGGTTGCAGCTAACTCTCTACCACAAACGACTCAAAAAATTTGAAATCAATGAAAAAAAAATTGCCATCATTATTCATAGAATTTCTTACCATTTTTAAAAATTTTTATAAAGTTTCTGCAGATTTCTAAAAATTTGTACACTGGATTTCTTAAGCGATTTACTTCCTACCACAACCGTTTCAAAACTGCTGATTTTTACAGTTTGATTATTATTGAAATATCAACCAGTATACGAGTATTTGATTTAAATTATTTCTATAAATTACAAATTCGGAGCTTCAATACGAGAATTGTAATAAAATTAATTATAAAACTGTCAAAATCAATCAAACGTTATTTGATTTCGAATAATAACTCTCGATTGAATTTTTTTTTGTAATAGACCTAGTTACCTGTCTCTGGCAAAATTCAGGCAATAAATTGTTCAAACATAATAGAGCTTTAATCTTGCCCCTATATTTCGTATAAATATGTAGCGCTAGCGGCAAGCAGAGTATAAGTTAAACAATGTTTGTGAACCGATGTGTTTGCACAAGAAATACGGAATAATGTAACAATTCACCGGACGTTGGTAAGTTTCGAATTTACAATCAACTTCCTAGTAATACAGCGCACAGTTTAATTCACTTGATGATTTGTGAGAACCGCTGAATTATTTTAATGTTAATAACACTAACAGCTGGACCAGCTCTGATTCACCGACTACTAGCCACACTCTGATACAGCCACTGTACAATATGAGTTTACATGTAAATTATTGCAACGTGTGTGATAAGAGATATTGCACTATTGCACCCAGGATGTGATTCGCCACGTACTCTCATAAAACACACACTTTTTTGCCATGATAAACGGCCACCAATACCGACCTCGACGTCGACGTCGCGACACAACGCACAAATTTAACATTTTTCAAACGATACAAAGCTCACAACAATGGTCGCTCTAATAAAGCACAAACTTAGAAAACCTCTCGAAAACTCAAAATATTGCAGTTCTAAACTAATTTACATTTTGCTATAATATACAGAGTGTTTAAACAATCTCACAGCTAGTAATGAAAAGAAAAAATACTTATTAATGTTTTTTACTTATGGATTTATTTTTTATTTATTTATATGAAACTATTAAATTATGTTTTAAAATTAGTAAATAAAATATTTTGTTGTGTTATACATTAAATTTTTTCCAATTTAATACGAGTTTTCTTAATATCCTTGCACAATAGTTTAGGTAATCTAAAAATAAACATTTTGTTTCGCCAAAAAAACAGAATTACCAGCATAATTTAGGCTTAGACTTTTGTAATCAAATTTTTGCTGTCATGTTGATGTAGAACATGTTGAAAATCCAAATTATTCTATCACTCAGAGTCACTTTAAAAAATTTTCATTTGTAATAATTCTGAAACCTACAATAAAGCACCAAATAATAAAAATGTGTAAAAAAATATGTAATGCTTACCGACGCTTTTTCGTTGGCAACAAGTAAAGAAAGTACTTACCGTTAGCAATCAGTAAATAACCCTTACTGTCTAGGAAACAGATGCGGTAAACAATAAAAAAGTGTTCAATCGTACAAAAAAAATTACTAATGGATCCTAGCAACGACTATTCGAAAGCTGTTTGATGTGAACGTATACCCATTAAGCTATAGTTAATATTTAACAGATAATTAAATATTCAAGAGAGGGATTTGAAACTGCGTGTGTAGTCACTAGTTGCAAGAAATATTGTAATAATAGCAAAAAATCCGCTCTCTTTCATTACACTGAACAAGCATAGCAGTTGCATGATACAAACTCATTTTTATATTAGCGTTTTAAGGCTTGCGATTAATAATTTAATAAATGTTATAAATATATTATTATAGTTAATTGTATGGATTGTATGTGCTGTTATTAAATGTACAACATGCAAAGTTTGTTCGACTCAAATTTTTACAAAATAATTAAATTATTTCAGTGTAGTAAAATAAATATTTTACCTTTATTGATTTTCGGTGTATTTTCTATAAAATTTAATATGTATTATATTGTAACAATATTGTTTGTTTTAATTTTTTTTGGAAATAAAAGCAAATTTTAATTACGTGTCAGAGATATAAAATACAAGCCTCGACGGAATAAAATTGTAATAAAATAATTTGAAAACTAATTAATTGTTAATTACTATCAAAAAATTTCTCAACTACTTTTAATTATAACTAATCTAAACCTTTTATACAATTTACAAATTTTTACAATTTAAATTTTTTGTTATAACACATTGTTTTTTTCTCCCAGATTAAGACAGTATTAGGTCAATCTAATTTAAAAAAATGTTCTAAATGGGAATAAGAATTAAATACAAGATATTTCGTGATAAACAGCAGTTTATAGAGTACAGACTGTTAATGAAAGAAATGTTATTCTAAAAAGTTTTAACTTCCGATGAGTTTATGTATTTAAAAAATTATACTGGTTTGATATTAGCTAATTAAAAGATTATTGATTAATCAATTGAAGTTAGACAATCAAGTTGTTGATATCAATTTTTTCAGCAAAAATGGCTATTACTTTTAAAATGTGAAATAACAAGTGAGGTCAAGGAGCATATTATTAAAACGGTAACTTAAGAAAACTCTATTTTCTGATGCATTGTTTTTTAAAGATTGGATATATAGAGTACTTCAAAATTACCACAATTTTAGTCCTAAATACAATACTGCAAATGAAGAACTCAAATGATAACAAAATTATAACCTTATAATAATAAGAAATAATTGTTTTAAAACATGTAACAAAAAAAATTATTATAAGAAAACACTAAGTTGATCAGGTCAAAATAAAACGACTTAACACAACTTAATTCTACACCAAGTTACTCCGTTTAGGGGCTAAAGAAGACCTCAAAGTGAGGATAGATAAAAAAAGATTAGGTAATTACCAAAAATATGCAACAGAAATACTGGTGATGTAATTATTTTTTTGGGCAATTGGTTGTTTTTATCAGTTTGCTGTGCCTGTTTCCACGATGGTAGGTTGCTGTTACTGGTTGCTACGTGTAACAAAACGGTAAGTAATTCACTTACCGTTCAGTGAACGGTAAGCAATTAAATCTAAAAAAACAATTTTGCGATTTATTTATTAAAATTAAATGTACAATTATTATAATTAATAGTAGTAATACCACTCGCATTTGAGTTCTAGTGTTAATAGACAAACTTTCCGACGTAGAAGTCCCAGGTTGTTGTAATAGTCCACCAACATCGCTGTGTAAAATTTTATGAGCAAATTCAATTTTGTTTTGGAAGGAATCTTCCACATAACTCTCGGCCACCGTTGATGAACGCCACCCACCATGTCTTTTTAGTCCCAACACATCAACTGCGTTATTCGCCAAAAGTGTAGCCGATGTGCGTCGAAACAAGTGTCCAGTAAAACCTTCAGGGGCTTGCAACTTTAAATACTTTGCAATTTTTGACGGCCAGTCTCCAATTGTGCCTTTTCCAGTGACTTGCCTAGTGCATTTGCCATTTCGATAGTTCAGAAATAAATGATCTGACGTTGGGTTGCTTGGTCGAATTCTTATGTATTTTCGAAATATTTCCAAATAATGAAATGCTTCATTTTCTTTATTAATAACTGTAAACGTTCGCTGAATATTCGTTTTTGTATTTGGAATATTTACTATAAACATTTCTTCATGTTCTTCTATGTCACTCATTTTAATATTGTACAATTCCTCTCGTCTACAAGCGCCCCATACTACCAATATCATTGCTACCTGCAAATATATTGTTTCCTTAAAACTCAGATGTACCACCTCATCATCTACAACATACCTTTTGAATTAAAAATTGTTCGTCTGGTGCTTCATTCAAGAATTTTTCTATGTCTTCTTTGGTAAAAATTTTAGCCTTCTTAGGCCGATATCCAATATTTTTTCTCTTAAGATAAGCAATTAATGTAGCAAACTTAGAAATATCGATAGCATCATGGAGAAAAATTGTACTCTTCAGCATAGAATACTCCGCCCATAAACTGCCTGGGGCCTTCAAGTGTCCACTTCTCACCAGAAAATACGCTAACAAGCTCTTTTCATTTACAGAAATCTTCTTTGCTTCACGCCATTCCTTAAACAACTTGTATGTCTGTTCATATCGGGCTTTAGATTTTTCTGGAATTATTGCCGAACATCCTTCCTGCCAAGCGTCTTCTAAATCATCCGGTAGATCATCACTATCGCTCATATTTGCTTCGAAAACGGAACCACAAAACAGAACTATGTAGGAATGATTGTATTAAGAAGACAATTTTACTTGTTTGGAACAAAACCATAGCAACCATGGAACAGCCACCCAAAGTTTTCAGTTTCAATCTTCCCGATTATCACAAATGTATTAATATAAATTATTATTATTATTATTCTAGAAACTCCAATCGCGCAAAAAACGTTATAAGCATGTCGAACGTTAAGGATTACCGTTCTCAGACAATAATTGGAGTCGTCGCTTCGCTCCTCCTCCAAACAATTGTCTTCGAACGGTAAGCATTCCTTACCGTTCTCCATACTTAATATACTATTTTGCTATTCCTAATAAAAAAAAAGTACAATTAATTTTATTTGTTGTGTACCAAATTTCAAAATAATCGGTGATGCGGTTTTTAAAATACACCAAAAAAATTTTAATGTTTAGCTTTAAATTCTCGTAATTTTTATACTTACCGTTCTAGACTGGTACTTAAAATAAATTTAATTATAGTTTTTAAATAGTTTTTTGAACCTTAGACAATAACTAAACTTGTTCTTACCATTTTTAATACAAATATACTGTAACTAGTTATTTATCGTATTTTAGAGTTACTGAAAACCCGGTGGTAAGCATTAGGTACTTACTGTTCTAAAACGGTATTCAAAATAAATTAAATAATTGTATTTTAAACAGTTTGTTAAACCTCTGACAATAACTGTACAGACTTATTTATCGTGTTTTAAAATTACTGAAAACCGGTCAGTAAGCATTACTTACTTACCGTTTTAGAACTGTATAAATAATTGTTTTTTGAAATGTTTTTGCAATCTCAGACAATAATTGGACTTTTCGCTTCGTTCCTCTACCAAAAAATTGTTCTCGATCGGTAAAATGTTCTTTCCGTTCGAGATACTTAATATACCGAGTTATTTATCGTGTTTTAGAATTAGTGGATGCTAAAATTTGGTATATTAGATTTGACGATTTAGGAATTACCTAGTACAGGTATATTCATTGCGTGAATGAAACGATCAATGACATGAAGCAAGTAGAGACACATATGCCAGTCTTGCGCTATACAATTCGAATGTGGGCTTATTTTATAATATATACAGTTTGATCGGTGTCGCAATCAGGGCTTATTTCATTAGCTCCCCTTGTTAATTAGAGCTCCCATGTAACGAGATGAACTCCAGAACCACACAGACCCCAATTATAGTGGAGTAAAGGTATAGAGTTACACCTATATCAACATGAATTAGTTTAGAGGTTTCTCTCAATACGGCAAAGGAGTCTGCGGGCAACACCCCGTCTGAATTTCTAATGTTAATCTGATCTCATAATTCATGCTAATTACTGAAAAAAATTCTCATTGATTTTCCATTTAAACTCGGAGTATTTTTCAAGTGATCTCAGAATGGTAAATATTGACTTTAGATAAACTTTATCCATTTCTATACCAGACAAATATTCTCACCCTTTTGCACCGGATTAATCTAAGTTTTATAATTTTAGCATAAATGGATGTTTGCTTAAAATCTCAAGATTGAGGTTGGGAAGGAAACTTTCAGAAAGTTGCCTTATGAAAACAAACCGGGCCAATGATTACCACGCAAATTTAAATAAATTAACTACTGAAGTACTGAATTGTTTATCTATAATGCTGGAATAGATTCTGCTGAGTATAAACAGAGATTGAGAGATGATTAACTACTAATTAATGAATTTAATCTAAACACCGATCATTGCTGTCGAATTCATCACGGAGACAATGAAATTCCACGACTATAATCTCGTTTCGGTTGTACCAGGATTGACATCTAGCAGCCAAAGCACTGAAAGCGCGGAAAGCTCACTGGTGGCGACATCGTACAGAGCTTTCAGCAACTAACACAAACGAGTTTCCTGCGAGGAAATGAAAGAACCGAAATAGAGAAATTCTTCAACGAAATCTAACCGTGCTCGCTAGATGGGAGTGAGAGCTCGAATTTTTTTATGCTTTATAATAAATTAGTTAATAAATACAAAAAAAAATTTTAAAATGTTTACAAATAAAAAAAACTGATTTAACTACATAAAATTAATTTTTTGCTATTTTAATGTGCATAAGATATTTTATCATTTTTATCAATTGTCACATTATCAGTTTTTATGTATAACGTTATCTGACCTAATGCCACAGACTTTTCTGTCTTATAAATACTTTTTTTATATAGATTTAAGCTACATAACGCTCATTCTAAGAATTTGCTTGTAGGAATGTTGAAACTACATTTTCGATTTTCTCTGCAAACATTCATGCCTGCTGTTAATATTAAAATTATTATTATTCATGCATATAGTTTATGATAAAATAATAAAAATAAAAAAAACTAAAGAAATGATTACAGTAACTAGGCGAGGCGGGTAATCTAAAGTACACAATCTGTGCAACTCAGAATAAACTATTAAATTCGGAAACTTTTGTTTGTAATAACAATTGTTCAACTGCAGTTCTCGAGACCTGAGGAATCAATAGGTAGAAGAAGAATGTCCGGCTACATAAAGTAAAAATTTTATTGGTTAAAATGTCAGCAACCCCGTTGATGGATTAATAAGTAAAAATTGTATTCAATATTTTTCAAAAAACTGTTATTATAGAAGTACACTTAACACTGGCCACCCTGTGTATGCAAATGATGCAAATTTTAACAAAATTTAATTAATGAATTAATAGTTTCTTTCTAGGAAATTTGGAAAAATAGTTTTTAAGCTACATTTATTGATAAACAAGAAAAATACTGACATTTTTAACAACTATTTTCACAGCTAAACCAAAAAACAAAGACAGGAACCACAAGAAAAAATAAAGAGGGTTAAAATAAACGGAAGTAAGTACGCTATTATAGTGTCGGTTAAAGAACAAGAAAAAATGAACATGCAATTGTAAAAATTTTGTCACGATAGATTTACAGTCATCAGAAAAATTAATTTTTTTTTCTTGAATGACCTTTGGTCTTAGAAAGGTGTTCAGATGGACATAAAAAATTTAAAAAACGAATGTAAAAAAAACTTTGAAACCTATCACAACTGAAACCACCTCTTCAGTGCAAATATCCAGCTATGTCGCCCAAAAAGACATCATAGATTTTCAAATCCAACTACTAAATGCAACACTAGAATTTTTAATTAGAGAGTATTTGTACAATCAAAAAACAAATAAAACTGCTAAAAACTGACAATACCTTATTTATTTTCCGACGTTATTTTTGTTTAATTTTGATTTTAACGTCGAAATATTCTTTTTTTATAAATCTTTACTATTGTAATTTTTCTTTTTGTTTTTGACATGTTTTTTAAATAGGTTGTATTTATTCGAAGAAGACAAATAGAACTGCTATTACAATGTTTGTTATTTTTTTGGGAGGTTTTTTGGAGACAGCAACCGAAAATAAGCAACCAAAAAAATTAAAATGTTTACAACGTATGTTTACCTAAAAAATGAATGAATTAAAAACTGAAATAACACCGATCTTTTAGCTCGCTTCGTTAGGTCAGGTCAGCTCATATCAGAAGTTAACCATGCTTTCAATAAAAAGACGCTAAAATTTAATAAAAATTATAAAATTTAAACAATAGCTTAGGCCGAGACAGTCAGAATAACAAAGTATAGTTGTTTCTATAAAAAAGAAACGTCGGTTGCTTCTGTTTTTTATTTTTATCTAGCAGTTTTATCCTTTATAAAAAAAATATAATTCCAAAATTATTATGACACAGATGAAAACGACAATAGAAAACATAAACTTATCCTAAAAAACATTATTTTTTTGATAGATTGGGTAACTCCTTAAAAATGATTAAATTTCAGCGGTTTTTCCAACGACAGGGACTAATAAAACAAATGTTTTTAAAAAATTTATGTGTCTTTCCCTTTTAGTTTAAATAATTATCGTTTTAGCGACCTGAAGATGTTCTAATAAATAAATAAAGAACAACTAGCCGGCCTAAAACATTTGTTTTATTATTCCCTGTTGTTGGAAAACAGCTAAACTTTAATTATTTTTTATTTTTTGCACAACCAAGGGTAAAAATAAGAAGAGAAATAATTTGCTCCCGTTGTCAAAGTTTGATTAGGCAACACGTAATACAAAAATCCAAATAGTATATATTCTACGCAGAGAAATTTTAAACAACAAAAACACTTTCTCTTAAAAAATTGTAAAACGCGAACTATTTTACAAATTTGCACAAAATTTTGAAAGCAGTTTTCTAAAAAATAATAAAAATAAAAATTAAAAAATTGTTGCGGGAGCAAAAGTAGTGCCAATAGTCAAAAGTTACTCTTCCGTCAAACAACTCTCGTATTAAGTTAACTTTTATCACAATTATCTAAATTTTTTATTTGAATACAGAAGCAAATACAAAAATTTTACAACAAACAAAAATTGCTTAGAATTAATGTGATTTTACAATAAGAAAATATTTGAGCTAATCGAATAACATATACAAACTTAGAAAAAATAGTATATTAAGTATGGAGACAATTGTTTGACAATATTGAAGGCAATTGTTTGGAGGAGGAGCGAAGCGACGACTCCAATTATTGTCTGAGAACGGTAATCCTTAACGTTCGACATGCTTATAACGTTTTTTGCGCGATTGGAGTTTCTAGAATAATAATAATAATTTATATCAATACATTTGTGATAATCGGGAAGATTGAAACTGAAAACTTTGGGTGGCTGTTCCATGGTTGCTATGGTTTTGTTCCAAACAAGTAAAATTGTCTTTTTGATACAATCATTCCTACATAGTTCTGTTTTGTGGTTCCGTTTTCGAAGCAAATATGAGCGATAGTGATGATCTACCGGATGATTTAAAAGACGCTTGGCAAGAAGGATGTTCGGCAATAATTCCAGAAAAATCTAAAGCCCGATATGAACAGACATACAAGTTGTTTAAGGAATGGCGTGAAGCAAAGAAGATTTCTGTAAATGAAAAGAGCTTATTAGCGTATTTTGTGGTGAGAAGTGGACACTTGAAGGCCACAGGCAGTTTATGGGCGGAGTATTCTATGCTGAAGAGTACAATTTTTCTCCATGATGCTATCGATATTTCTAAGTTTGCTACATTAATTGCTTATCTTAAGAGAAAAAATATTGAATATCGGCCTAAGAAGGCTAAAATTTTTACCAAAGAAGACATGGAAAAATTCCTGAATGAAGCACCAGACGAACAATTTTTAATTCAAAAGGTATGTTGTAGATGATGAGGTGGTACATCTGAGTTCTAAGGAAACAATATATTTGCAGGTAGCAATGATATTGGGAGTATCGGGCGCTTGTAGACGAGAAGAATTGTACAATATTAAAATGAGTGACATAGAAAAACATGAAGAAATGTTTATAGTAAATATTCCAAATACAAAAACGAATATTCAGCGAACGTTCACAGTTATTAATAAAGAAAATGAAGCAGTTCATTATTTGGAAATACTTCAAAAATACATAAGAATTCGACCAAGCAACCCAACGTCAGATCATTTATTTCTGAACTATCGAAAGGCAAATGCACTAGGCAAGTCACAGGAAAAGGCACAATTGGAGGCTGGCCGTCAAAAATTGCAAAGTATTTAAAGTTGCAAGCCCCTGAAGGTTTTACTGGACACTCGTTTCGACGCACATCGGCTACACTTTTGGCGAATAACGGAGTTGATGTGTTGGGACTAAAAAGACATGGTGGGTGGCGTTCATCAACGGTGGCCGAGAGTTACGTGGAAGATTCCCTCCAAAACAAAATTGAATTTGCTCATAAAATTTTACACAGCGATGTTGGTGGACTATAACAACAACCTGGGAATTCCACGTCGGAAAGTTGGTCTGTTAACACTAGAAACTCAAATGCAAGTGGTATTACTACAATTAATTATAATAATTGTACATTTAATTTTAATAAATAAATCGCAAAATTTTTTTTTTTAGATTTAATTGCTTACCGTTCACTAAACGGTATAGTGAATTACTTACCGTTTTGTTACACGTAGCAACCAGTAACAGCAACCTACCATCGTGGAAACAGGCACAGTAAACTGATAAAAACAACCAATCGCGCAAAAAAAATATGTAAGTCCAACACTAATTTAGTATGTTAAACCAGAAACTAAAAAAATAAAAGTAAAATCTCAATATACCTACAGTCTTAACAATGCTGGTAAATTTTGTTAAATTGTTAAATTGCAATAAACTCTTTAAAAAGTTAATTAAAAACAAATATAAATTTCTAACTTTGACGCCCTCTAGCTCTTAATCAGTGCAACTTGAAGTAAAGATAAGTTAGGTATACTTAAAATATCTAATGTGGGTTAACTTGTTAAGACCCTTCTATAAACTAAAGAATAGCCATTGTTTAATTTATAGAGAGATAAACCACCGGAAAGATGGATTTTAATTTATGAAAGTTCCCTCCGCCAGATGTTTTGCATGCAAATATAACTGTCATAAATTAAGATCCGTCTTTACGGTGGTTTGCCTCTCCATAAACTGAACATTATCTAGTCTTTGGTTTATAGAAAAGTCTTAAAAAGTCAGTCCACTTTTACATAATTTAAGTATATAATCGCTTTCTATTTACTGGTCTTAAAAAATCAGATTGTTTTAGGAGAACGTCTGAGACCGTTGTATATAGAGACAAAACTGTAGAAGTTATAAAAAATCCAATTTAAACTTCATTTTTTGTTTTATTTTTATTTACTTTAATTATTCATTAAGAAAGTCTCCAAGTGCCATCCCTATCATCGCAGAACTGCATTCTTATTTCTCTTAGCTTCTGTTAGAAAAAATGTAATTACAAACTTTTTACTTTCCTCATCAAAGACAGTTAATTATTTTCTCAGATAACTATATTGAATATAATCAGAACTTTGTACTAATTAGTTTCGTTAAGTTCGGAAGTAGCAGATGATCACAAGATTCTACAAATTTAAAACTTTACGATGCTTGCTAGGTATTTATAGATAGTCTTAAGAGGTATTAGAAATTTTACGAGTAGCATTTGAAAAAGCAAAAGAAGACATAAATTTGTAGTAAAATTAGTGAAATCATCAAAAATTTTATTCTTCAACTCTCAAACTTGTGTTTTTGATTAAATGTACATTTCTAGCTTTGTTAAACAAACATTTCCGGCCTAATAATTATTTTTGTTCTAATAATAATCGAACAATGAAAAGTACAATAGCAACCGTCAGTTTCGACCTCTTTCATGCTGAAATGGCAGCGTAAGGCGCAGGATATTGTTTGGTAAACCGTCAATATTGGAACAAAGACCTCGTCACAAGTTGCTTTTACGTAAATTTTCTTCTTTTAAATTTTTCTTTCGACAAATATAAATTTCGAATTTGGCGTTTTTCTAATTAAATTCTCCTGAAACTAGAATTAGCTTAAACAATTCTTAATGAAAAAGAAATAACCGTTGCAAGCCGTGTACAAGCCACAACAAAAGACCTTCATAATCACACATCCATATATTAAAAAGAAAATTACAAAATATCCTCGCATAAAACACCGAACCGGACTTAAAGTGGCTAAATTACAAACGAAAAGCCTGGTTTTAAAATTTATGTGCTAATGTGAATTTCAGAGCGTTCTTTAGCTACCTCTGTCCTTCTTTTACAATTAATCGTGAAGCATTGTTTGGTGGAGGCATAAATAAATTAGGATATAAATGCAGAGGATTAGAATAGGACATGGCTATGACGGTTAACTAATCACACTTTTGGACCTATTTAAATTAAAATAGTTGGCCTTTAGCCTCTATTAGAGAACACCTTCTTGAAATAACTTATCTGGAGGAACCGACGTCGTAATTACTGAATAGTTTTGTTGAGCGCTTGGGAGGAGATTACAGGGATACCAACCGACCTAAATGGACGACGCACAATCGTATTATTCTATCCGCACTGATACAGGAATTTACTGATACTGGGACCTTTCATTAAATGATAGCAGTTTTATTAGCTGGACGTAATGGGCGTGATAAAGGCTTAAGCCGGCCCAACCACAATTAAATATTTTATCGCGGCATAAACAAAATTGTTCAGTCGATCATTGTCACTGTTATAATCGAATTAGTAATTACACAAATTGTTATTATCGATTGCAAATTTGGCCGAGTTCAAGGGAACTTTTCTAAATTTAAATTTTATGTTTCCTTTCTGCCAGCTCAAGTGCAATTACACCAAATAAAAAACACAAATGTCGCTTCAATAAATCGGCAATAAATTAAGTGAAAAAAAGATTTTTTATAATATTCGGTATAGGTCTGAGAATACGTTTGCCTCCTGCATAATTTATCAAGTCGTGCAGGAAGGATCGGTTTTTTGGGATATATTTTATAAAAGTTTAGTTGTCGCTTCTTAGAATTTAGAAAGAGGAATGGACGCCGGACCTGATTTCTAAGCGAAAGGAATAAGATACAAGAGTTCACATTAATGAGATTCTGAACTAGTTTTCAGGATTTGTTTGTGTTTTTGCTTCTGTTTAGCTTATACAGAGCAAGACTTGAAGTGCATTAGTTCTCTTTTCTTTTCTCAAAGTATATGCAAGCAATTATCTATAAGTTTGTAAAACTACATTTCATATTTCGTCTGAAACTTTAGGCTTTTGAGAAAAACTTTCTTATTTTTGGTCTGACTTTATTTTATAAAACTCTAGAAAGCAGAATTACCTGAAAGGTATATTATACTTTCAAAAAACCTTCTTACAATATTACATAAAAATATTAAAGAAATCTAGAATAAAACACAATTTTACGTTTCAACGGGAAACACTTTTTAGGTTTTGATAGTTAGTTATGGTGAGAAGCGGCTGTAATATGTAAAAAATATGTGTCTAAATAAACATTTTTATTGCATAAAGTTAGACTTCAATTTTAACTCAAATGTAAAACAGTGGTTCTTTGGTCTGTACAGTATAGTTCACAATTAATGCCACTCTCGAGCACTAAAAACCTGAGTGCAACGTGAAACTCTTCGTTTGAAAACATAACATTTAGCCCTAATTTGTTAAAGATTTCTTTTTGTTAATCAACAAATAAATGTTAATTAGCTACTTTTTTACTAGCTTCTGCTTTGATAATTTAGCAAAAGTCACGAACGTTTTAGCATTACTTTTGACCTATACTGTACATATTTATTTAATACTAATTTCAGCTTGATAGTTATCTTCGTTTCTGAAAAAAGCTAGTGCCAAACAATTAAACAAAAAGTAATGAACTTACTTATGTGAGCAGTTCAAAATGTGTTGATACAAAAATGATCTAATCTACTTTTCTAAAAAAAAATAATAGATCGTTATAATAATTTCTTTAAGAAAAGATTTACAACAGGCAAAAATGACCTAATTTGATTTGTCTGTAATTAAAGCAATTACACAATTCACAAGTTATTATCAGAGATGGTACTATAAATATTAAAAGAATCAAAATAAACAAATGCAAAAATAAAAAAATATATATAAGCGCTTTTTGTTATACAGAGTGTCTCAAAATTAAGGTATTTGAAGTTCAGAGCGTTCTAGAGGGTGCTCCTTAAAACGAGTACAAATTTACGTTCATTTTTAACCAAAATTTCCAGAAATCATTTTTATTTCTGCATGACACCATCCTATTACTGTTTCTCAATTTATTTAAAATTGTGGTGAGGTATTCATTTAACGGTGACGTTCACTACTAAAAACGTTGTTTAAAAGACGTTAATGTGTTGATTAGAAGCAGTGAGTTATTAGTTGCTAGTAGTTTCTAGAATATTTGTATGCCTAACTTTGGTTTTATACAGTTTCAGTCGTCCTATAGGTGGTTCGACTTAGCAGAAGACAATACTTATTAGGAAAAAATCTCCGACGGTACCCCAAAGCGTTGTGCTCGATTGGAACGGGTAAAAGAACTCGCTAATATCAAGCGAAGTTCAGCTAGTAGTCGTATAGACAGACACAGTGTGCCATCTAACGAAGAGTGCTGGAAGGTAGCGAGAGTTAGTATAATAAAACTTTGTATTTAATGATTGTCATGCCTAAATAGGCAAAATTTAAAAATATTCTAATCAAGAATTAAATACGACAGTTTTGAGTATTTAGGATCGTTTCAGCAAAGACTGTTATAAATAAAAATTTCTAAGGTCATCTTATATGAGGCAAAAGAAGTGTTTGACTCAAAAATTGTGGTAAAAGTAACTAACGCTAACTAACAACCAAGTAAAGTATTAAAGAAGACATTGAAACGTAATTAACGTTAAGACGTTAACGCTAACGTCAATGTATGTTTCTTATTCTTTACTGTCTAATCGTAAATTCCTCTTGAATCAATTAATTGGGGTAAGTTTGGTAAGATTTCCCAACGCTTATAAACAGTATAAAGTTGGTCATAATTGAAACCCAGTAGCCAATAAAGCGTTAGGTAGTCCTTTTGTAGTTAAGTCTAGCTAAAGTTATAAAGCAATGTTTGGGAAAGTATGAAGGCCTGGCCATCGCTTGTTAATAGGATATTCATGTATGCATGAGTTTGCTTGTTGCATACTGTTATGTATGCAATCAGCAGTATCATTAATGAAGAGTAATGAGAAGCAGCGATTGAGAACCTCTCAATGCTGGTCTGGAACCGCAAGTGTCTCATCATCGTGCGTCACTTTTCAATAAAACCTCCCGGGGAAATTTAATTATGTATTCTTTTCACCTTCAACTCTAACATTGTATATTTGCATCTGAAAGGAACGTTAAAAACATTCCGAGTTCATGCAATGCACACAAAGCCACCACCAAAAAAAAGCAGACAATTCTCTGTTATTAGAAACAACAGAAAGCAATATACTAATGCACAAGGATATCTAGAGTATCTTTGCGCGTTTCTTCATAATACGATTAAATGGCCATATTAAAAAGATATAATTGATAGCAAACACTGGGGGAAACGTGAAAGATGAGATGTCAAGTTTTATTCCAAGTTCAGCGGCCCCAGAAGATTGTAATTTGATATATAACAAAGGAATTAAAAGCTTGGCGCCAAGGAATGTTTCACATGTTGTAACAACTTCAATTAAAAATTTCCCAGAAGTTTTATTATGAGTAATTGAGTGAGTCACTTTTCACTAAATTCTGAAATCCATCAAGGTATAAGAGAGCTAATAAAAAGCTTCACTCCGGCGCCTATATACAAAAAGTTTTGAATATTTGTAAAGTTGGTAAGTGGGCTCATATAAAAGTTTGAACTTGTTTTTCAGTGCAACCAATATAAAAACTCAAATAGATTTTGGAATGTCTTTAATAGTTCCCCAATGCGATAACAATACCCAAGCATCTAAAGGGAAAAAAAGCGGCAGTCAAAACATTATTAGAGTGTGGCGTATGTTATTCCACCCTATTCGAATAAGCTGCTTGTCACGATTTTGTCACCAAATGTCAGGCTATTTCGTTTCTTTTTAAGACGCTGTAAGCATCAGAATAGCTCCCGAGAATAACATAAAGACAAATAAACTATTTATTTCTCGCACATTTTTCGGTCCTAAAAACTCCTGCAATTTGCCAAAGCTGGATAAATCAAGAAATGTGATGGACGACTGACTTTGCCCTGACCGGAAAATATCGCCTCGAGCTTTACTTCCTCATGAGCACTTCCTGCGCTCTTCAATCATCGGCATCCTCGTATTTACATCGTATTTGACTTGGGACTAATTGATGACGGTGAAAAAACAGGAGATTGTGTCATTTCTAATACAGAAAAGGGTTACTAATTAAAAAGATCCTTATTAATTGATATTGGCTTTTGAAGGAGCTTTGTTTCGGTATCAGACAAACCTGATGATACTCAAGTCATGAAGACTTGCAAATTCGTGTTATATCACTGCGTGCCATCAGAACCAACAAAAAGCTCTGGCACTTCAATTATTTTATAATGAATTGAAACGGATTTGACTTTGAGTATAAATCCGAAAATTTTGTTGGGATTAATTAAGAAATAAGAGACAATTTCGGACCACCTGTTAACAGTTGCATCCAGACCTCATGTTTAAGAATGTGTTTTTAATTTAGTTAGTATACTTTTGGATCGTATTAAAGAACTTCTCGTTTTTACACCAACTTTAAACGAAGTTAATTAACTTGACTAAGTTTCGAGGAAATAGTATAAAAGTTGTCGACATTTTCTCGAAAATGAGAAAACCCAATTAACGAACAGAGAAAAATTAAATTTGCGACGGATTAATATTTGCTTGATTTATCGAATTTTTAGGATCTTGAAAGAACAAGGGGTATAATTTTCGGTAGCTTTATTATCTAGTGTAATCAGCCGTTTGTCATGCTCTATCCACCCACAGAGAGCAAAGAGGAAATTTTCTGCGTACGTAATAATATGTGTTTAGCTCAGACTGGCTTAATTTATGACTTGCATGGGATCGAATTTAGAAACCCCACGATAATTTCAACACAAGTCCTTGTCAGCATCTACCCGAATTTTATTGCCGGTAAATTTATTTCCTTCGAAAAGGACCACTACAAATATTAGCCCACAAAAATCGAATAAAACGGTTTATGACAGATCTAAGATAATTTATCACAAGCAGTTGAACAAATAAAAAACTCGAAACTTCTCATCCGTCTGGGTTTAGTTTGTTTCAACTTTAAGACAATCAAACAAGCTATTTTCTTGTAACGAGATTATCGCACAATGTTTATTTAATTACCTATTAATTTTCAGAATGAAACATTGAAGAGTTAGTGAACTATTCGCAAAACACATTAAAGGGAGAAATTTACATTAGGCACATTTGTAAACAATTAAATAAACGTAAATTAGCACGTGCATTAACTTGTTTTCACTGCGAAATATATGCGGATTTTACAGAAAAATTTGTTAATTAAACTTAAACGACGGTAGAAAGTAATTTAAAATAAAATATTAACTTTACTATATTTAATTACTTAATTACAAGACACAAAAGAAAAGTGTTTTTCTTAATAAATATCCCATTTGAAACCAAAAAAAACTACATAATTGTAGCTTTGTTTTGTTATTAATTTTTAATAAATTTCGTCTAAAACTGATTGTGTAAAATACTCAATTAAAATACATTAAAAAACAATTTGTTACTGTTAGTTGAATAATTTACAAAATTAGTTTTTACTAAAATATTAATCAATTTATTTACATCCAAATTAAAACCAGAATGTTTGTTGTTTCAACACAAAATTATAGACTACAAAATAATCATAAAAATATTTGCAAAAGACTGGAATATCATCTGATTTTTGAACAAGTTTACAAAACGCAGAGTCGATCTGAAATTTCTGAGAGTATTCATCAACAGCAGCAATTTTTGTTGTTTAATCAGCGGTTAGGCACGGATCTTTTAGTGTCCAAAAAGTTATTATTATACATTATTTTGTGACAATCAATTTCTTTTTGACATTTTGGGCCGACATGTTTCTTTTTTTTTCAGTTTATGTTAATTAGATAATTAAATCAGAAATATTAAATATACGTAATAAACAAAAAAATAAACAAAGAGGTAAATGAGTTTATAAATAATAAAATTTATAATTATCAAGCAATATAGTGACATTGATCTCTTAAACTTCTACAAAAATAAGGAGCAAAAGAGGATAGGAATAACGTAGTCGCTGCTACATTATGATGATTTAACAATTAAATTTTAAAATTTATTTGATATACTAGTTAATGAATTTAATTAATTTAATAGGAAAAACTTAAGAATAGAAAATTGAGAAAAAGCAAAGATGACAGAACAACATTAAAATATTAAAATAATTTATCTCAAACATTTAGCAAGAAAATGCTTTAGGTACAGTCTGATCAAAAAATATTATTTTCTAATCTGGCGGCAAAAATTTAGGGATATCGTTAATTAAAAAGTAAAATCCAATGAGTTCAAAATAAATTTAATTTCTACTTATTAATTGATTCAGTTACATGTTTTTTGTGTGGTTTCTCAGTTTTTATTAATGTAATTGGCCAGGATTAAAAGATGTGCTATACCTACGATTTGCGACATTTTGCTAATAATGGGTGTGTCCGCCCCTGACTTCCAAAACTTCCGTAATTCTGTTGGGCATACTTCTTTTAAGATTATCAATCTCTTCTTGAGGCAAAACATCCCACATTTGTGGTAAAACTACCCCTAACTTTTCTAATGTCATAGGGGCAGGTTGATGCAGATCCAACCTTCTCTGGAGCAAATTCCACATGTTCGATTATGTTTAGATCAGGGGACAGAGCTGCTAATGGAATATGCGATATACGGTCGCTCCTGAGCGCACGCAGCACTATTCCAACCCTATGAAGACGAGCATTATCATCCAAAAGTTGCAGTGGTGGGTTTCTATGATTAAACATAGAGACGATTGTGTTTAAAATAATGTCGTCTCGGTATATTCTTCCTGTCATATCCCCCTCACAGATATACAATCGTGTGCGAGTGCCCAAAGCTACTCCAGCCCAAACCATAATTGAACCTCCACAAAAAGCATGTGCCTCCTGGACAAAACCTCGATGACGCGGTGTGTTTCGTGTTCTCCAAACTCGTACTCTTCTGATGTCACTATGGAGACCAAAACGAGATTCATCTGTAAAAAGGACAGAGTTTCACTCATTTCTCCAATTCTGTCTTTCTACAGCCCACGCTTCTCTAGCTCGCATATGATGAGGTCCTAACGGAACTCTTCTAAGAGGTCTTCTAGAGAAAGGACACACTTCATGCAACCCATTTCGTACAGTTCTAACAGAGATGACAACTCCTGCAGCATTTAAAAACTCCCGCCGTAACATTGTAGCTGGGGTTGTTGGATGCAATCGGGCATTTAAAGTAAGAAGTCGGTCTTGTTTTGCCGTTGTTTGTAGAGGACGACACGCACCACGTCTTGGCATTACAGTACCAGTCATTAGAAAAAGCCTACTGATAACACTTTGCGACACGCCAAATCTATTGGCCACATCCACTTGCCGCATGCTCCCTTGTAACATCCCAAATGCCCTATTGGCTTTTTCTAATGTTAGATGACGTCTTGGTATAGTACACTACAAAATTGACAAAAATTAACACAAAACAGCACGTACAGATAGAGAAAAACTGAATAAATATTTTAAGATATAGAGGTTGCGCTGATAATCGGGGTTTTACTTTTTTGGAAATTATCTGAGAAGCCAAATATCTGCTTTAATTGACTCTCTTTTTAATCAGATTTTAATAAATCAAAACAAAAATTTTAAAAATAATTTATATTACACAGATATCCCAATACCTTAAATTTTTGCCGCCAGTTTAGAAAGCTGTAAAATGATTTTTGTCTATCTTTGTTATAAAAAAAATTCACAGCCTTCTAAAAAATAATGATTTAGATCATATTGCACAACTTAGTTAATTTAGGATCAGATTACAAAAATTTAGTTAAATGTTAAGATTACCTGAAAAATGTCTTTTAGAAGATGTTGGTCAAATTCTAATCAAACAGCAAAAAAGCAAAAATTTTTTTTAATAAAATACAGATAAGAATATAGAAGTTTTGCACAGAAAACAGAAATCTTCAAAATAGTCTTGTTCTCTAATAAGTTGAATCAAGTTCAATTTTTAACAATTTTTTTTTCTACAATACTTAGAAGTTATACATATAAACCATAACTTAAGAAAAAATATGGCAGGTATATAATCTATCATAATCTATTAGGTCATAGCACATAATAAATCAAAACAAAAAATTACACAAATGATTATAAAATACAAAGCAATATTGTAAAATTGTGAGTACTACTGCAAGTAGAACTGGATAAAACCTTTCTAAACTCTATTCATTGTAATGTAATTAATTTGAGAGTTGTGCATTATAAAATATAAAAAACACTTCCAACAACTAATTAATTATAAATATACATACTCCTTGATGTAACTATAAAATAGTGAAAAATACAGATTATTTTACGTTATGAATTTAATTTTAACAGAAGCTTTTAGGACGATGAATGCTTCAAACAGTGGTTGCTTTATAATTGGTAATTTCAACACATAAAGTAAATTAGTTTCTATAGAGTTGACAATGCCGCTACACACAAAAAAAGAAAGAACGAAGTGCCGAAGGGTAGCACAAACAAATTTTTAAAACTATCAGTTTAAGTCAGCTCTAAATAGACATTAACTAGGCTATCTTAAAATTTTCCGCTTGATTCAAGGTACAACTCCTAATTATCCTGATACTTCAAATTGTAATCTAGTTTATGGCTTAAAGAGCTGTACGAAAGCTCTCTTTTAGTTTCCTCTATATTGTTTAATAGAAATAGGTCATCGCTTTGCACGAGTAGAGAAAAGTCGCGAAACACACGGATAAATTTTGGAAGAACGTATGGGTATATAAAAGAGCAGAGACTTTGATCAAGCAGTTAGAGAATAAAATGTTAGATCTGTTTCATAATTAATTTTGCTCCTACCTTCCTTTTTTGGAGTTTTAATGCAATGAAATAATTTTAATTCATTGGTAATTTTAAAATCTAATCGTCTAATCTAATCTAATCTAATCTAATAATAAAATCTAATCTAAGCGTCTAATCTCGAGATCTTACTTATGATTCTTTTTAAAACTAAAAAAAAATATATTGTTTTTCCTATACTCCAATTTGTGAATCTTAATATTTTCGATTTGACTTGTCATCAAGTTTGAAGCACTAGATCCTTTTCAGGTCCTGAAAAGTACAAAATACTTGGCTGCAATTCGTCTAATATATTTATTTTAAAGCAGTCAGCTGTTATCGTCTATTTCAGTGGTTACTATTTCGAAGCGCGTCGTTTTCTCTCTCGAGTATTCTAATAATACTCTCACAACAAACTAACCTCGTTCTCTTTTCAGTCGAGTAAAACCCTCTTTGGTAATTTTTTTCATTTGGATGAAATTTTCCCCGCTTCATAAATAATACTGCGATGTTTCTTGCGAGACGTTAGTAACACTTTTTTTGAGAAAAAACGTGTTTACAAAGGATAACAAACGACTTCCGAGGACATACAACTTCCGTGACCGGTTCTATATCTCAGCCATCGATGGAAGTTTATCTTCGTGTAAATTAGACACAAGCGATGGATTCGTAAATGCTCGCTCGGCATTTTTCCGATAATTATATTGATAAGGTCGCACGCATTTACGCTTTATTGCTGATTAGAAAAGTAGTTCCTTATCCTGAAAAAATTTGGCAAGTACGCACATTCCTGATCCTTGCCAAGTCATATTTGAAAACTATTTAAACGAATCTCAAGTTCATTGAATTTATGACACGTGTGCCTCCTCTTTACAGGACAATTTATAATAATGCGAATTGTCATTTTGAAGGAATTTGGCAAAATTTAAAATTTTTTGAGTGTTTATAATACAAAAATAAATCTTTCCCAACTACTGTTTAGATCATTCTAGCAAATATCGGTTTATTGGCGTGTAATAGGCTCGTAACGCATTTTTTTTGGTTTTAACTAGCTAACATAATATCTAAATAAAAATCCTACTATCTATTTCGTGCATCACAAAGCCTAAGTCTAATTCTAGCCAATTATGTTAAGGGTCTTTTAGATATTATAATTATTTTAATTATTTAATAAATAAAAAAATCTCTTTTTTAGTTTTTAGCATTTGCTACGAGTGGCGCATTATCACTATACGAATCCAACAAGACGTACGTCGTGACGGTTTGTTTGTAGAGACTTGACAAAGTAGCTTACATTAGGGATGAGAAAGACAGTTTATTGAGATGGCGTTAAGACAGTACGTTTTAGTAGTTATTATTTTTTCAGTTACCTTAAGTTCAATTTGTAAATAATGATTAAATTGTACTCTACACTCTACTAAAGGTCTGAAATAAATTAAATCGAAATGTCATTGTGAAATCCCGTTTGTACGATTTTCTTTCTTTTCCGTAAGTCGTAAAATCCGGTAAATGGGGTTTTAAGAAAGGTCCAGTTTGGGGCAAGCGTTCTCAATTTATAATGTAGATTGTGGTATCATATTAGCTCCGGTAAATGAAATTCATATGAAGTACGAATACGCAGAATCCTTGTGTATAGCGAAATGTAGGTAGGTATATATGCGATTTAACAAATTTACATATGTAGAATACCTCGGATGATAAAATAGGGATCCCAGAATGCAGTAGTCCGTAAATTCACAAAACATTTGACATATGTTTGGCGTTAATTCGCCGGCTCCCAACAACCGTATTTGGTTACATTAGTGTTAAGCTGGAATACTACGGGTTAACGCTACGATATGTGAGAACCTAATTAAGAGTTACTACCTTACAAAACGTACATATAACGAATTCTCTAAAAGGCTTTTTAACGGTACAAATGGAGGATATTTTTATATTCACACTCGTTTTGCTTAAACTACCGCTCAGCGCACGGATTCACACAAAGCCGCACAAATTTCATAGCAGAGGTCCAAAACAACGCAAATTAACATTTTATTAAAATATTTGTACACACAAAACATTGCGCAAATTTGCATTTACTCACCAAAATTTTTTTCAATGTTATTTCAGAATCTTTTATTTTGAAAATAATGAGCAGGGAATAAGGAGTTTTTACCAATTTTTTGCTAATAAATACGTATTTTTAATAACAGATAAGTAGATAAGTTTATTAAATTGTTTTTTTAAATAGTTGTTTTCAAATTTGAAAATAATGTTAAATTAACAACACTACCCCGGAAATTTTTAATTTGTTTTTTATTTCAGGGTTATTTGTTTAACAATCTTTTTATTAAAACATTTTGCTTATGTAGAAAAACAAAGCGTCTGTTATTTTTAATAAAGCAGTTTCTTTTTATTGACGTAGTTGAGTTTTTGAAATTTGAAAAGCGCGTTTTTCAAATTTAAATTTCCCCTGAGTAGTTTTTAAAAATAATTTGCAATTTTTCCTGAAAGCAGTGTTTAAACAGATATTTCAACCTAATTTAAAAAACTTGCACTGTTATCAAGAGTTTTTTAAAGATATTTCTCTACTGTCTAAAAGTAATAATTTAATTTTAAATTGTTATTTTGTTCATAAGTTTTTAAAATAGATTTTCTTGGTTTCACATCGTTGTTTAATGCTTTATGTTTTTAACTGCTTAAATTATAGTTTTATGACATCTAATATCTGCTTTTAGGCAGTAGAAATTGATTTTGCAAACTCCAAAGTTTAAATAAAAATTGAATTGAAGAGTTATTGTGACAGTAGTTACCAACAGAACAAAATTTGAGTTTGGTTTTATAACTGTCAATTTATTTTAGAGTCTAGTACACCTGTTTCGCTCTATCCACGGCGACCTTCAGATACAACTCTTGATATTAAGAGTTAAAAGCAACTTGTTTAACTTACACTAACCCCCATTTTGTAAAATATGCTACATATAGGCCAAAACAGCTGTATTAATTTTGTTTTATTGTAGTGCGTTTATCGATATTTTAAAACGACTTTTACCATCTTTTAAATAACTTACGAAAGCTGAGATTCTGTTCTAAGAAGCTTTAAGATTTGAGAATCTGAGAATTATTGAGAATCTAAATATCGATAGACGAAGTTTTCAGATAGCATTTACAGTCTTTACATGACCTAACGACCACTGCTAGCCGAAACTGACAGCTTAACAACAATAATAACCGCTGACTGCGTTGCTTAACACGATAGATTAAATATAATCTACAAAACCACCTTTGCTAAGCAGCTACTTTTAATCAAGAGAATTAAAAATTTTTAAGAGATTATTTTTGATTGAGTACGATGTTTTGCTCTTTTATTTCGGGTCCAATTCAAGACAATTTCAAGGCTGTCGTGTAAAAATTAACTTAAATACAATTAATTAATGACTGACGAGGAAATAATGATTGCAAAACTATATTTAACAAAAATATTTAGATTTTTTATTTGTTTTTTTAACTCTTATTTATTTTATATAAAAGATTACGGCCGTTAACAATTTTAAAAAATTATAAATTATAATTAGACTATTTTAACATGTTCTTAGAACAAATGATTCGAGAAATTTAATAATAATCAAGAAGCTAAAAAATTGTAGGTATATTGTTTAAAAATTTGAAACTCTTTTTTTATTTGCTAATTCTTTCTCAAGATATTTTCTGAAATATATGCTCAAAAAACATAAAAAATAAAGAATTCCGAGCTTTTCCAATTGCTTTAAAACTTATTTTCAATCCGATTTATAGTTTTGAAGTAATAAAAAATTTTTTAAAAATATTTTTGACATCTTGTATAGTTGAAACTACTAAACCAACAAAGCGACTTTAATAAGTAATAATAAGTAAAATAAATTTACATTAATTAATAAAAGAAAATGTTTGTAAGACGGAAAAACTACCCGTCAATATCAAAATATTAAAATAATTAATCTATAGACTCTAGAGCATTCGACAAAGAAATGATTTACGAGTACCATTCAATTTTCAAATAAATAAAAATTAAAAAAAGTTCAGTTACAGTTAGAACTCAAAAGTACCTTAAAAATGTTCTTTGAAAAAGTGTTTAATTAAAGACGTTATATTTAATCATATATCAAACAGCAAGAAATTGAAAACAATTTAACAATCTTACTTTAGAATTTAAACAAAGTTTCTTCAATTTATTAACAACAAAACCTAAGAGTAAGAGGAACCGAAGTAAAAAATTATAATTTTAAAAAAATTGCAGACAATTGAATAGATTTCATGTTCATCCTATAGTTTTCAATAGTTTTTTAATCTATATCCTAGTTAGAAGATTCTAAACATTGTTAAGTAATGTCCATACCGTTAAAACATAGCTTTCGACTTACAAATTTTAATAATATTAGCGCCAAAGCCAGGCTCAATTTGTTGTAAATTTTAAATTTTGGTCGATAAATTAATAAAGTGACCTGACTTGACCTGACCTGACACGTTAACTGTTGTTTATAATAATTTAATTAAAATTTGATTAAAAGGGTTAAAGATGTACATTATCTCTCGTGTTGTCACAAATGGTTCATAAACAAAAAAATGTCCTGACCTGACCTGACCTGATCTGATTTGACCTGACCTGACACGTTAATTGTAGTTTATAATAATCTAATTGTAATTTGATTAAAAAGAATGAAGCTGTACATTATCACTCGTGCTGTCACAAGTTTATAAACAAAATAGAAACTTTTTTCTCTCTTTCTTCTTTAATTTTAAAATTTGAGAACTCTTGTAAAGATTAATACTTATTTATTATTATACAGGGCAATTTTTTTTGCTCCCGCCCGAACCTCCAAATATTGGCTGTAACACATTCTACTTTGCTAGTTTTTTAAAATTAATTTTCAAAGTTAAGGCATAAAGGGTTGTAAATTAATGTCAACATTGTTGACAATACTTAATTGTTGACAGTGCTTCCAGAGTCAGCTCATTTAGATCATTTGTAGTTTTCCCAAAATTGCTGATCGTTTGCATTACGTTTTGTTTCTTTTTAAAATCTCGGGCGGGAGCAAATAAAAAATTATCCTGTATACTTGTTATATTCACTATTCACTTGAAATATAAGCGTTCCTTTTTGCCAACTTCCTATACAAACTAATAATGTAAGTAATTTGTTTTTAATTTTTACTTTGTTATTAAAATAGATAATTATTTGCAACTGATTTAAGTTTTCGTTTATTTTGTAATTTTTCCTGAAAACACATTGCGTGGATTTTCAGGCTTTGCGTCCTGAAAGCTCAAGCCCGGCTAGCTCAGTCGGTAGAGCATGAGACTCTTAATCTCAGGGTCGTGGGTTCGAGCCCCACGTTGGGCGCTTAATTTTTTTTTTAATTCCCATGTTAATAATTAACTCTCAGCTTCCGTAGCCTGTTTATTAATGCCCCGCATCTCAGCCATATGTTAACATATTCGGAATAAATGCATCTGTTAAGTCGCGTTCTTGTAAATCCTGCTTCCAAATAGAATAAATACTGGGAAGATCCCAGCTATATATATCCTGCAAAAAGTCCAATTCCCGAGAGTAGGAGTAGATTGAGTAAAAAGCTAAGTAGGGTTAAAGTTTAGTTTTAGTCGCGAGCTGGTTTAAGTCGCATGTGGTGTCGTAGAATGTCTCCGAGTGCGTCCGAAATCGGATTCCCCCCCGGGTATGGTTGAGTAGCTGGCAGGATGCTCCAGAAGGCGGCCAAAATCGTATCGGTGTTCTGGTTTTGTGCCACTGCTGCATGCTTGGATACACAGGAGTTCCACAGGAACCGTAAGTGCGAGATATTAACTACTTTGATTTGGGGAATTTATCGCCATTCGGCATTAATGGAGGTAGTTAAGTGCAACACCAGCGAACTAATTATCCGCAACATTGTTATGTCCAGATAGTTGCAATTTACGGCCAGTGGGCTACAAGTTCTTTGTGAGATGGCCCAAGGCGGCTAATCGCAAATTTCGCTAAACACTACATCAATTTAAACAATTATTCGAAAAAGGTGCAACGCCTATTATTTTTATGACATCTGTGATTCCAGCGGAAATGACATTTTGGCTGTTAAAATTTATTTTTAATACCAACTGATATAAATTCCTCAATTTATGCCACTCAAATGTTTACCATTGGATCTTGTTTTATGAAAACAGTTTCGATTTTATTGCAAAACCAATATTATTATTTTGACCAATTTAATTTTTATTTTCTGTTACTGTTGGCCATAGAAGTTATTTGAACTCACCTAATTTTATATTTTTGATTTTACAATTCCTACTAAAACTGTTTTATAATCGAAAATTTAAAAAAAAATGATGAAACTTAAATTTGTGGTTGGTTTACAATTTACAAAATTATTATTGGTAACTTAGGCTTCAAGTTTATAAGAACACTCGATATATTACTTAAGAAACATGAAAGAAACTAATAAAATGAGTTCATTGATTATCATTAAAAACACTAGAAAATAATTATTAGCTCACAAGAAATTAATTAATATTAAACGATAAGTGGCAATTAAGCTGCATTTCTTGTTAGATTAGATTTTTTTTAATCATCGTTTTATTTATTATGAAATAAATTTACTCAAGCAGGGGAAGGTGGGACAAAATTACAACTGATGGACATTTAAACGAATTGCTACGAACTCCATTCAGTATACAATGCGTCGATGTCATAAAAAAGCAAACTAAACACAAATTGTAGTTTATTTTTAATACTTAATTGCTCTAAATTTACAGTCGCGAGAACAAAATCTTAATCTTTAAACTAATAATAACTAAGCAATGGAACGCGTACATTCCCCACCACACCACGTTTTAGGCACACACCTCCACATTGCAACCAGTCAAATGTATTAGATTTGCTGACGTCAGTTGACGTCCTCTTAACAAAAGTTATTAATTTTTGGCGTTAATATTAACAATTAAGCAAAAGAAAAAAATAAGTCAAGACCTATTATTCTGTCTTTTTTTCGGTGCTTTTTTAGGTGGCTGCTTAGCGAATTTGACTTTGTAGATTATCTTTAAATATTTAGTAATTTCAATTTAATAAATTGTAGTTAGTAATAGTAGTATTGTGGAAAATCTCGAAAAACTACCTTTAGAAAAAAAAAAGAAAAACAAAAAAAGATTTTAAAAATGCAAGAAACAATTTTAGAAAAAAAATATTTTTTAAGAGTTTGATAAATCACGCTTGAAAGAATAAGAAAATCAGAAGCGACGGTTAGAGAAACAGAAGGAAATTTTGAGGAAAGTTGAAAAGCTTTGGTTAGAACATAAAGAACAATAAAAAAATGCGAAAAATAATTCTGGAAAAACAAAAAAAAATTGAAAATGTTTGAAAAACGACGCTGAAAACAAAATGAATACGGAAGACAAAAGTTAAAAGAACAAAATTCAAGAAACGACGGTTAGAAGAAAAAAAAGAGCTAAAGAAGCTTCTAGAAGAACAAAAGACAGTTCTAAAAAAGCTTAAAAACAACAATTCAAAATAAAAGAACAACTAAAAAAAGTATAAAACTACAACTGGGAATAAAGGAAAACCAAAAGAAAGTTTTAGAAATCTTCCAAAAAAGACCATTAAAAAACAAACTATTGTTTTCAAAAAATTGGCAAGATGTTTTTTAAGAAAACGTGTCAGAAGTAAAATAAATTGAAAAAATTCTAGAACTTCAAGAAAATTTCAAGAAAAGAGTCGATAAAATATAAATAAAAATCAAAGAAAATTTAAAAAAAAGGTTATTAAATTTAAAACAAGAATTAAAAAAACCTCACTAAAAAAGATAAGACAAACCGAAAATAAAAAATCTGGAAGAGCAAATTACGTAGATTGCAATAACATTACAACGAATAAAATTGCTGATATATGACGCCAAGTTTCGTAGACAATATATACAAGACAATTTTGGAATAAAAAGAAGAAGTTAACAGCTCTCTTGTTGGCGCTACGAGGCCCAGATTTCCAGCTGTTGAAGACCATACTGTCACAAAATTAGATACTACCAGGTTTTTATTGATGCAAAAACCGGCACATGAAGGTAGTATACCCGATGTTGTTAAAACAGGAAAATCTAAAAACGCAAAGAGAGCTTGAAGGAATATGGAACAAAAATAGAGAAACTGCCTATTAATTTGGTCTACCTAACCATCCCTGTAGATGTTTGTAATCAACTGAAAACCGGTGCTTTTATCGACGAACTAGAAGATGAACAGTTACAACGTTTTCTTAGAACTTTTACGACACGTCCTTGTTTGTTAACACAGATAGACAAACTAAACTAGTTCAAGCTGTTCCAGCAAAAAAAAAGCTTTATCTGAAATTGTTGAACTGTCAGAAGAACTTAAGACTATGTTGATGGAGGTGAGACACACAGCAAAACGCAGTGGAGGAAGACCTAAGTGTTTAAACTGTGATAGAAAAGAACATTTAATAAAGACTGCTCTCAACTAAGAACGACTTCAGAGACCCAAAAAGACGTGTCATCCAGAATTAAGAAAGGCCCAAAGACATTGTAAAAAAATCAAGCAGGTCTAAAATACATTGTTCAAAACAAACCATTTTTAGAAGAAAGCAGTATCACAAACTAGTCCAAAAAGATGTCAAACACTCTCAGAAATCACATCTTAGCGCATAATTCCAAAAAATATTAACCATTATTCGTCATATACTCACAAGATACGAGAAAGCTGAGTCATCGTTTCGCCTGAATAAAGATTGTTCGCGTAAACTTCTGGGTAATTTCGAAATAAAGCTCTGTTATCAAGTAGAGCGGTTTACCAAAGGCGACATTATTAATTCGTCGGGCGTTATTCTCTGTGAATATCGAGTTATTTATTGATCAAATTACTATTGGTGTATTTGTGTGTACCTTAGAAATGAATTATTTGTTATTATTTCGATTCTTTAAATTAAAAGATCACCGAATTTGCAATACGTTGCATTATTTATCATTGTAATAAAGCTATACATCAATTTCTATATTGATGAGTGTATTTTAATGAAATCATCAGCAATTAATAAAAATTTTATACATAACCTTTTAATATTTTACGTTTTTGTAGTTTTAAAAATTTTTGCTGTTAATTATAAAACTTTTAATTAAAAATTAAAATTTTAATTTACAAAACGTAGAACTGAAAAATTTTATAATTTTTTATAGAGAATGTAAAAATGAATAAATACAAACACCGATGCGTGAGGCATATAAAAATGCCCGATAAAAAAATATATCCCGTGTTATTTTTCGGCTCCATCAGTCTGAGATTAGTGCTTCGTACCAGTACAACAATTTCTCGAACAAAGAGATATAATATTATTTCAAGCAAAGGATGTTCAAAAGGGAATCTAATACAAGCACTCAAAGCGTACCAGTATTATTTGTGGAATTCGCAATTAGTCGGGGTCAAAGGGTTACTAAATGAATTATTAACATCTCCTTGCAATCAGTTGTAATTATTTGAATAAACAAGCATAACTATTCCAATAAAAGTTATTTGAGAAAATTAGAAATTTCATTCGCGTCGTTTTACCACGCAGTACCTACACTTTGAAATCTTCTTGCTGTGTTATCACATCATTAAAACAAAATTACTCCTGTTAAAACCAACTCTAATTTATTACCGTGAAAGCTCCATTAAGTCGCAGCTCCCGTTTTTACACTGTCATTTCCTTCGAAAAAAACTACTAGAAACGCTCTTTTAATTATTTTATTATAAAAGACATAAAGAGAATTTAATATCGGCTATGTATTAATTACTCGGCTTTGAATTGCAAAAGTTAATTGCAAATGCGCTGATTATAACTCGGCAAAAAGTTATCCATATACTTGAGCTTTGGAGTGAACGTTTTCATTTTTTTTAATCACTGTCTTTTCTCTAAAGTCGAGATAAAATAAATATTGGCTCAACCGCTCAACATTTTAAATATGTTTATTGTTTATATAAAAGAGGTCACGGTCACGTGAAAAACATTTATTTTTTTCGACTTTTTTTATGAGCTACAAAAAAGCTAAAAAAATAAATCTCCCCACAATTGAGTAACTCAATCTAAGCAATTTAAAAATCATAAATAAAGAGCTTCGTTGTCCTAAATATTTAAACTTAATTTGACTAGATTTCTAAACATTTTGATCGGAGATTAAACAATTTTTATGTCCCACAAACCTCCGTAAATTGATTTAAATCACGTAGAGGTGAACCTTTATAACGCCAATTTCCTTGATGTTCAGCCAATTACGAGGATATCGAAATAGGTTCGGATTATTTTTAGACCGAGTGACATTTTTCAAAAACACAAAACTTATTTTTTTTTTGACAAAATTTTCTCTTTAATTAATCCAGATGTTAAACTAAAATTCTGCGACGCAATTAATCGAGTTTAACAATCTAGATCGAGACTAAAATAGAAAAGAGCACACGTTTTGATCCTTTTACATCCAGGTGCGTGTTAGTTGCATTGTAATATAGAATTTTTAAAGGCAAATATTTCACAAAGGCTGAGGTCATTTAATGGAGGAAATAATACATCTCTTCTCTATGCAGAGATCAAAGCTTCATCTCAAATTCTGTTCCCCTTTCAAACGAATTTTTTTGACCAGATTTAATATCATTGGTGCACTCTCCATTACTACACTAACAATTTAAAAAATAGTGAGATAAAATGTTTGTAATATAAACAGTGTGTTAATTAAACAATTTTCAATTGAATAAATAAAAATAATAGATATAGGTGAAATAAAAATGCGCTTATATTTACCGAGATATAGAAATATAATTTTATTAAACAATAAGTTCTCCATTTGGAAGAGTTATTTTCCGTTGATCGTTTAGAAAAAAGCTTATTTATGCAAAAATTAGTTAAAAAAGTTGTTGGGAAAAGTTCCAAAAGTAGTTACAAAAAGTAGCGGAAGTAGCGAATAGAGCTAGGCGATTTTCATTTTAAATAATCAATAATCGATTATTCAAAGTAATCGGTTATTTTGATTAATCGATTATTCCGATTATCGATTATACCGATTTTTGATTTTTCAGTTATAGTAATTAATTGATTATTTATTACTTCGATTAATTAATCTTGGTTAAATGAAGATTTCGATTTTATACGCTTTATCTGTCATTCAATAAGTCTTTTATTTTATTAATACAGTAGTCAACAATTGACATGAAACACCCTAAAATTTTAACAAAATTTAAATTCTTGTAATTCCCGCAAAAATATAATAATTGGGATAATCTTTTTTTTTCTGTTTAGACTGTTTAGACAGCTTAGACTGTTTCCATTTTAACAAAATAAATTTTTGGATTTTTTAACGCGTTTCACAAGAGAGCTAGACCAAGGCTCAAAACGGTTTTGCAGATTTTAAGCTAAATTTATAAATTAAAACCAAAATTCAAAAAAACTGTTTTTTTGCGCTACAAAAAATAATTTTGTTAATTAAAGTAAAATTTTTTTCTTTTTTGCCTTATTCTAAAGATATTAGTTTAAACTTGAATTTTGGAAGACAACGGTAGACGTACTGTTAGAATTTCTTGTAGAAAAATATTCCCAAAAACAATAAAATTTTTAAACAGCTCCGAATTTTAGTGTGCTAAAAATTTATTTTATTAATAATTTAGCATTATTCAATTTAATTAATCGATTATTTTAATTAATTAATTTTTGATTATTCCGATTATTTGATTAATCAATGAATCATTAATCGAATAATTAAATTTATAATCGAATTGCGATTAATTGATTAATCCATTTTTTAATCTCTTAATCAATTATTTTGCCCAGTCCTAGTAGAGAAGAAGAAGCACAGTGAAACTATCAAATTAATTTCAAATTTTAATGTAAAATACCGCCGTTTTGCCCTAAACTAATTGTAAGCTGAAGTATCAAAATACTGTCTGATATCCCGTAGGATCCTTTCAAGTTAAATGTGTAAGATGGAGACACTGATTTTTAGAATTACTCTAGGCAACTTATAATACACAATTTAAATCTAGAGGGCTATAACTGTAAATAATATAATAAATAATCAAAAAACGAGGGTCAGACAAAGACTAAAATAATTATTATAAAATTGTTTTTATAGTTATAGTCCTTTATATTTAAATTGTAAATTATTAGTTGCCTAAAAATTTAAAAATCAGTGGTTCCATCTTACACATTTAAGGTAAAGGAATGCTAGCTTTTTGACAAGTTTTCAGTTTTTATCAGCTGTCCATACTGATTCATTTCTATACTGTGTGTATAGAAATAATTAACTAAACAATTTGAAAAAAAAAGTATATTAATTCGACATAAGGCAGCTAGCAATCGAAACCCTTACGATTTTTTTAAATATAAAAAAGGTAGTAGAGATAAAAGTCAAAATACACTACATTCATCTTCTTCGCAGTCATGGCTAAATGAATAAGCGTCAGAAAGAAACAGAAAAAAGCGGTTGCATAATTTGAAATTTGGACAGTTTGTCGCTTATTCGAGCTTATCAGCTGAGTTATTTCTTTATTTTGTATCGTAGACTGCATCAATTCTTTGTAAGTGAATGTCAGGTGGACAGATAATACATTTTTCTTGAAGTTTTTAGCTTTTGTTTAATTTTTTTTAGATAGAATGAGGTTACTTAATTTTGTTAATAACATTTCACAAAAAATCTAAAAAATATTGTGTTTTGTTATTTCCTCGCAAAATCCTAATCCCGTATTAAAACAAAAGTTTATTTTCTCTTTATTTAGACTAACGCGAGATTATGCCCCCGCTATTCCCATACCTCGGTTTCATATAATTAATTTTTTCCGTTGTGCAAATGTTGACTTTCGGATTCTCGGCTTGGATTTTGTAGACTCTGGCTCTCGTTCAAACACCTCTCCTATTTTGTCTCGCATTTAAAGTATTTCGAAAAGTCATAAATCCGCAATTTATCCCTGGCAATGCAGATCTTGTCCCGCATTAATCAAACCTGCAACCAAACTAATTTGGATGAAAATCCAGCATCACGTAGTTTGGTAAGGAATGCGGAGTTTCGCAAATAAATCTTATTGTTGCAAGTTGGCGCCATTGTTCGCACATCCTCTGACCATTCGGCTCGTGCCAAAGCCACTTTTGCCACATCTGGTCTCACTTTCATTGATGAGGCGGCTTTAAATAAAAATAGACGCGATTCCATCGAATTTCTGTGCGCTTTCCCAGGGGAAAACGGCGCTTATTTGCTCTACTGAGATAATTAAGCCGTGACGTAATCTGTTTATGATATTAAAATAAACGTTTCTATGGCGTATGTGTGCGATACAATAAGTCGCATGTTCCTAAGCCATTGTTCCGGAGCTTAAACGGTACAATGCAGACGTTTTGCGCTTTGTTCTCCCTGATGACTTATGACGTTTTAACATATGCTAACAAAAACCAACTTATCTGATGCTACCTACATTTATGAATCGTGTTTTACTTCAATTAGAGAAACGCTGAGAACGAAGGCTCAAAATTTTTTAAAAAATGGCTTAATTACAGCGACGTGTGCGGGGTTATAAAATCGTAAAATGCAACTAACAATCGCATCGTAAAATAATTTCTATGTGTTTCACGCTCAACTCATGAAAATGAAACTTTATCGTCTTTGTTGTTGCGACTTGACAATACTTTGAAGTCTGCTATACTCGAAAGATTATAAGCTTTAATTATGGTGGATTTAATATGGAGGTTATTAACTGACGAAATATACGGTTATTGATATTAATATTCCGGCCTTAATTGCTGTTATTAACGAACAAAGTTTTTGAGTGTTAATAATTTCGACAATTTTTTTATTTGTTGGTAGAAGTGACACGCATATTAGACACGCAAGACAACTTATGGTCAATGAGAAATGAAAATTCTTGGTCCAAACGTAAGGGTGCTCTAAACAACGCTGCGAACCTAACTATGCCTCTTCCTGTTTTAGAAAGTGGCAACCTAAAGTGCAAAAATACTATTTCACAATGATATTACTAAGACGTACTGTCTTAAATGTCTCAACAAAAACACTGCCTTTCTCACTATTAATGCTACTTTGTTCGGTCTCCTCAAACAAACCACCGCGACGTATGTATTGTTAAATTTGTACGACAATAAAGCAGCACATGTGGCAAATCCTAAAAACTAAAAAAATTCTTTATTTTGTTAAATAATTAAAATAATTATATGACACTCTCGATTTTAATTTTTTCAAGGTAAATCTAATTTATAAACACATTGTAAGTCTATACATTGGTTGCTGTTATAAACGTAAAGTTCGTTTGTCTAAACAAGCGTCATTTTAAAAACATTAATTATAACTTATCTATATAAGCACTACAAGCCTTGTAGGCTCATGACTTGGTGGGCAATTTTTCCCCATTCTTTCTTATTTAAAATTTTCTTCTTCCATTGCTTTATTGGTAACTTTTGAAAGTCGTCCTCTGCTTCTTTTCTCTACTCTGTCTTTGGTCTACCACTTGGTATGTTAAATCTTATTCCTGTTTCTAATATCTTTCTGGTAATCTGCTTTCTCACGTTCTTGTTACGTGACCTATCTATCTAATTTTTTGTGATTTTTGTATAATGTTCTTAATTCTTCGTTTGTTCTTCTAATATAGGTCTCTTCTACTTTCTTCCTTTCATAAATTTTCCTTAGAACCTTTCTTTTCCATATCTGCAGTATGGACTGTTTTTGTTTTCTTAGTGTTTATCCTTCGCAAGCGTATTTTACCACCGCTCGTAATATAGTTTTGTAGGCACGAAGTTTTGTTACTCATGCTATGGCTTTTATACTTAGTATAAAATGTCTCTTCTGTTTATCTCTTCTGTATTTATTAGTTTCTATTTAAACAAACATTTTAATTTCATTAAATTTGTATCTCTTCCTTTTGTTTAGTTTTACTTCCAGATATCTGTCTTCTTTAAAAACTTCATTTTCTCATGTCATAAATTCAGTGTTTTCTTTATTAATTTTCATGCCCATTTTTTCCGCGTTTAGAAGAAGACTTTTTCCTAATCTTGACAACTCTTTTTTGGTTCTTATTATAAGTATTACTTCGTTTGCAAGATGTTGTTGATGGAAAAATGGACCTTGTGTATATGCTTTGTCTTAATATTTTTTCTAAAGCGATTATAGACAATGTCAAAGAAAACAGGTCTTTCTGCCTTCTCATCAAATGCTTCAAACTTTTTTGACAGTTTTCCATTATCCCGAATCCTATTTGTGGTTTTCTCTGATGTAAATTCTGCTATTCTCAATATTTTATTGGGTGTTTCAAGGTCTTTTAATGCTTGGTGTGATTGCTTTCTGTTTATGCTATCGTAGGCCATCTTGAAGTCGAAAAAGACAAGTATGTTTTCAAATTCTGTTAGTCACTTCTCTCTTGTATCTGTTGTAATAAAAATATTTGCTCTACTACAGATCTTCCTTTTCAAAAACCACACTGGCATTCTCCTGCTACTTTTTCCAAATGCTCTTTCAATTTATTATTCAGTACTGTTGTCATTATCTTATATACAGTGTTCAGTAACGCTATTTTCCGATAATTGTTAGATTTTGTTTTCTCCTTTTGTATGGATTGGACATAGTATTGTTGTTCTTCATGCATGCGGCATTTGTTCTTATATTCATATATTTTTAATTAAGTCATATATCATCTTCGTCATGGTTTCTCTTCTGTACTTTATCATTTATCTTTGTTTGTCGTCTTCTTCTAGACTTTTGCTGTTCTTCTATAATATTTTTAACTTTATCATATGTGAGGAGTTCTTCTTTTCTTTCTTCTTGTCCGTTTTTTTATTTTCCTCCTCTTCAACTGTTCTTCCTTTGGTCAACGATTTGTTTAAGACTTTTTCGAAATATTGAGTCTATCTTTCTGTTACTTCTTCGCCTCCTACTAAGACGCCATGCTTATCTTGACAAAATATGGTTTTAAGTTAAAATGCTTGTTTAGTTCTTTTGCATTCGTGATAAAAATTTTAAATTTCCATATTTTTGTAATTCTCTTCTAAATCTTCTATTTTTTAGCGTTGTGTTCTTGTTTCTTCATTCTGCAGATTTTTTTGTATTCTGCTTATTCTGCTTCTTCTTTTGGTCGATGATTTTGTACATGACGTTGATGTATTATTACAGGTGATACAATTAACTATAAAAGAGCTATTTGCTAATGAAACAAATGCTGCATTTTATAGAACTCTTTTAAGAGCAAGGTGTACTGAGAATATATCAGTAAAAGCTAATAAATTTTAACACTGTTTTTTCTGTATTATAATTTATGAACATTGTATCAGCAATCTGTGCCACCCCCTACAACGATGAAAGGCAGTGTACCAGACGTCTAGATAAAATTGCTTCTTACTCATGTGTCTAATTAGAACATTATTGCTTTTGTTTGTTAGTTTATATTGTTAGGCCCCTATCTCAAGTAACAAGCTTAAAAAACATAGTTTCGTTCAAGTAGTGTTTAAATTTTTTAATAGAGCTTCTTAAGTTTTTAATAGTTAAATTTTTAGTGTATAAAAATGCAAATTATACATTTATATCTACATTTTGTCAGTCTCTACACGTTGTAATAAATCTTCTAAATGGTTTTGTGCATCTTGTGCTTGCACCAACAATTTTATGCACTTTTTTCAAATTTAATTTAATTTTTGCAAGTTTGAATTAATCCGTTGTCGATTTTTGTCATAATCCCATAACTTTCGCCCGGTGCTTTAATTTCCCATTTATGACAACAAAGATTTTGCTTGTGTAATCCTGTGGAGCGCGAGTAGTGTCTGAGCGAATCCGATGAAATGTCTTGCAACAGCTTACAGGTCACGCGGTAAATGAGATTATATAATCTCTCAATCCTCGTTAATTAGAACCCTTAAGTGGCCCCGTGGTCTGAAACAAGATAATCTAAATTAAATAATACCTGTGCTAAACTGTGACCGGACAGGAAACGATTGCCGACCTGGTGTCTCCCGGATTATATCACTCGAAAATTACACCACGAAAATCGGACTTTATTACTAAATTACAATAAGTTCTCCCATCACTGCATGATGAAGTCCTAATTAGAGAAAAACAAATGTCAGACCCCTGCGAAGATTTCCTATGAAACGTGTCGTGTGCCGGGGTTGGAGCGATGCCAGCTAGGGGATTCGAGAAAGACTAAAATATCTGTGTGGGTGCGAAATGGTTAGCCTCGAGATTTTACATGAGCTTTCTCGACAATAAATGTTGATTCGTGCCGAAGGAATTTCTCGGCGTGTGATATCCGACGAATTTTCACTGATGTAACCACTTAAAAAATTTGACAGACCTTGGATCAACGATAATGAAATGGATCATCGCACTGACACATATTCACCTGCTTCTAAATTAATGTGCCAAACTTTTAGAATGTTTGTTACAGAGGCGCCAGAGAGATGTCCTACAGTATTTTAAGAAATGCCTTAGAGGCAACTACACTTGGTGGCAGTTTGCGAAACCTTGACGAGTTATAAACGAAACTAATTTGATGATTATGCTGTTTCCTTAAATTAGCTATTTATAGCAACTACTCAAATATTTCAGGAAATAGTTTAAGAATACGTACTCCCACTATTTTAATCATCAAATTTTATAAAAAAATTTCAAAGAAAGTCTTTTGACTTGTCTGGTACACAATAACTGACAGAAAATTTTTCTATTATCATTTAGGCATTACTGAAAAATAACTGTCAGAACTAATACATATTGGTTTAAGAAAAATTGTTAAGAAGCGTATTTTAAAAATGATAAATTATTAAGAACTTAAGAGCTTTTCAATTCATCCAAAACGTGGCTTGCTTATTTCTTATTTCTTTAAAAATAGTCTTTCAATAAAAGTATTTAAAAACTTGTGAACTAAACGAGATTGGCTCTCTTTCCATGTACTCTCCTTTTCTCACATAAAATGCATTTCGATCTGAAAATAAAGAGACACCGGAAGAACGCCACGTGCTCAGTTCCTCTCACGTTCATTTTAAAGCTTTGAAAGAATTTTTTTCGTATGCATGTTGTATTTTGTAAATTTTAGTACCTAATCGATATGCGATGTAAATATAAATAAAACAAAATACATGATACTGAAAAAAATAAAAACGCGAGTTTATGTTTGCGAACCTCGAATGGGATTCGAAAAGTGGAAATTTATGGTTAAACAGTGTGGAATGTTATATGCGAAACAAAAGGCTTTCCAAATTACAGATTGCATTTTATGTGTGTTACGCAGCGAAATAATCCAATTAGTCATCTGGAAATGGCCTGAAACAAATATACGTCCCCATTATTTCAGACTTTTTCACAATAATCAGTCAATTAACAGCACAATTCTCCGACAATTTTGACAAATTTACGAATAATTAGCGCGAGAAACATGAAATCGTTCAATTGCAGCCAGACAGATAAATTATCCTTGACCTTGCAAGGATAGGTAGGTGCCCGCATGGGGGTAGATGAATCACTAGTTTTCCGGCCGGATTTATTAAGTTAACTTGCAACGAGCAAACCTCGGTTATAATAAGTTAACCGAGTGTGAAAGTAGATGATAAACTCGGTTCTTCCTATCAAAGCTCGTGATGACATAATTTTATTAATGTTGGCGCAACGAAGGATTACATTTAATCCGGCATTTCTACGTCTGCTGAAAAAATAATTAAGTGCACAGCAAAAACGGTTTTGTTAAATTTAACCAGAAATTTGAGCTTCTACAAGTCTATGCTAATCATTACTAAAATTTAAATTAACAAATTCAAAGTTACTGTCTAAATAAAATAACAGTTTTAAAGAAACAAATTAATACATAAAAATCTGATGTACTTTTTGTTAATTTGTAAAATAGTTGTCTCGTTTTAAACAATTCTAATCTTTTTTACTTAAAAAATTATTTCATTAACTTTGTATAAGTCTATTTATTGCTCTAAAGCAGTAAGTAATGCTGACGGCCAAGTTTTTTTTAGCAACAAGTAAACAAACCCTTACTGCCTTAGAAACAAACTCGGTAAACAATCAAATAGAGTTTAATCGTTTAAGAATTATTATAATTAAGAATTCAGTATTAAAAAGTAACCGCAATTAACAATTTTTTTTATATTTTATATATTAGTGTGGTTAAGCTTATTATTTTGTCGCAAGGTGTTTAAAAAATGTGGCTATCATCGGTGATTGATCCACTTTAAGATTCTCGTCAGAACTAACTACTAGCTATTTAGCTATATATTTTTTTAAATTATTAAAATGAACAGAACAGTTTTTAGTGTGTTTAAAGGCCGTTTTGTTGCAGTGCCTGCGAAGGTGATTTGGGCTGTTTTGGGCAAGGATGTGGAACTGCCTTGCGATGTGACCCCGCCAATACCCAGCGATAACGTCAAGATGGTGTTTTGGTTCAAGGATACGAGCGGAATGCCGTTATATAGGTGAGTTTTTCATGCAATATTTTAAGAGGATTCGGGCGAAATATTGGCCAAACACGCCACAAATCCGTGACTTTCCGATATTTATCTGGGAGGACTAATACAGCATTATGCGATCTATCAGGATTAGCTTTGCGATAAACAAGTGAGGTGAAAGGCGTGAATTTTTCTTTGAATCTCGGCTGGAAATGTATGACGAGTATGAAGTGTCCATAGAGGCAGAAGAGCTGTATCCGGGTTCGCATTCAATTACCTTACAATGGACTGAACTATGTGCTCGATATCGGATTGGTTGTTCCCTCGAGTGTCGTTTTTACAAAGTGGGATCATACTTCCTATCGGATTAAAATTTAATGAATTTCGCCTCGATTTAACTCAAGAATTTTTTTGTTTTAATATTCTGCGGATAACCGCTACAATGTGTCGAATTCCTTTCAGCAAAAGTGATGAAACGGCTCTCAATATTTGATGTGATGGCTTTTGCGAGTTCAGCAAATTACCGAACGCAGTCTTCTGACAGCAGCCAATAAATGTGAATGTTTTATTGTGCTATTAAATAATCCATTTGAATTTTGATTTGACGGAAGAAAAGTTTTTTAAAGTAATTGTCACTTTTCACACATGTGATATCTGTCCCAAACAATATTGTGTTTAGATTTATTTCGCAAATTCAGAAATCGATCGAACGGAAACCGTTCTGAGGATCCGGAATATTTAACGCAGAGCAGGATGTATAAATCAAAGTCCCGGGCCAGTACAGCAAATTGCTGACTTCACTACTTTCCTGCGAATCCTCCAAGGCACAGAATATGTCAGAAATGATATCCTAAATGAAATTGTACTTTCTATTTTTTTTTCTTCTTTTCAAACAAACTAAAATCTAAGCTATAATCTGGTATTCATCTATTTATAAATTAGGCAAAATTAATTTTAAAGCTGTGAATTATCACTCCTATTTTTACAAATACATAGTTAAGGAATATTTTTTTATATAGTGTGGTTGGTCTTCACAGCTTTCGCCGCATCCCACATTTCGTTCGACAATTTTCTTTGTCTGTTACATTATACATCTTCTTCATTTATAGCTCGATTGTTTAGATTTCTTTTAATTCCTTGTATCCAGAATATCGTGAGTCTACTTTTTCTTCTTCGGTTTGGGGGCGTGTAATTTATCAGTCTTTTTGACCATCGGTTTCTAAGCATTCTCATTACGTGTCCATACCAAACTAATTGCCCTTCTTCGTCGTCTAATTTCTTCATTTGGAATATGATCTTGTCTTGATATTTTGCATAATCTTCTTAATAATGTCTGGTCCATATTTAGCTAGCTTTATGAGGATGTTTCCAAGTCTAGCCGCCTCGTCATTCTTTAATGATTTTAATGCTGCTTTCATTTCTGTTGGTGTTATTTCTATAACCTTTCTGTCTTCTGCATTTTCTATATTTTTGTCCTGTGTTTTATATTCTATTCTATCATTATTTAGCAGTGTTTTATAATATTCTTTCCATTGTTGTGTTATTTATTAACTCTTATTAAGTTAAGTAATAAATACCTAAGCAATAGACCACGCACTTTAGACGCGAAATTTGAAAATATACCTTCGCCTGTCGAAGTTAGAATATTCAGAATTCTTTTAGGAATAGCTGTATCGAGTAAAATTTTAATACAATATTGATTTCACTCTCTATGTTTAGATTAGAACAACAAAAATAAATTTGGTTTTGATACTTTGCCTATTTTTATCTTGAGGTATTACATGTGACTGTTATAAATGAGAAGAGACAACTACGAAATTTTAGTTATTTAGAAATTGACTCGTAAAGAGTCGTCGGATGTTTTAAGACTAATAAACCTATTTTTAGAAGAGTAAAAATACCCTCGTTTTGGATAAAATCACCTTTAAATTCCCCTGATTGAAAAAATGTTGTGTTGGTGGTCTCTCCGGTCAAATCCCCCGAAAAACTCGTGAATATTTAAAAGCACAGGTGTACGTCACTTGTAAACGTTTCACACTCCGTTCGCACACCAATTAAAAGCTCTCGGTGGTTTAGTGAAAAGCTCATCGGTTATTTTTTCTTGGATTTGTAAATTTGTTGAAATCAGATGGAGAAAAAGTTTATTTTTAAACCAAAGTTCCTGTGCTCAAACTTTTCAAGCTTCTTTCATCTTCGCCAACAATTCAAAAACATATTTAAGAAGACAGTCCCGGAATTTCCAAACTTAAAAATAGCTGCGAATGATAACTGTGATGAATTTAAAAAATTTGTGGCTTAATTGTGTTTTGTGGTTTGGCTTGTGAGTGCTTTCTGCTTTCAGAATTTATGATATGTTTTTTAGCCGAAGCTGAAATGAACTGAAATATCTTGTGCAATATATTTATGATTGGCTGTAAATCACTTGTAGTGGATACGTGAAATATGAACTTGAAGGATTTGGAGTGAATAGAGTCGGGGGCGGTTGTTTTGTTCGTTTCAATCGAAGACTAGATGACGTGTCATATCGAATCGGAAATTTCTCAGAATTTAGATGCATTAGGCTAAAAGCTCACGGTTGCATCAAATTTCCATTGCACTTTATACGGGAAAGCACATGCGAGATAACGCGTCAAAGATCCGGGAAAACTATAACTCAAGCCGTCACATTTGTCACCGATTGAATCCGGGTGCTCCGGGATGGAAAAATTTCACAGATGCTAATAATGAGGAATTGGCTAGAGTTAATTTCGGGAAAAAGTAAATTAAATATAAAGCAGCGGGTTTTTATTTAGTGCTAACTCGGCACTTGCTATTTATCTTTTTATCAATGTGGTTTTTGCTTGCAGCTTAGATGCCCGGGGCGGGCCTCTCGGTGAAGCCTCTCAGCTGGCAATGAGTGATGACCTCGGATCTCGCTCCTACTTCATCAAGGATGAGCAACCCTCTAAAGCCAGGCTCAGGATACATAATGTTACCATACACGACGAGGGAGTCTTCAGATGCAGGGTGGACTTTGATAACTCGCCCACGAGGAATTTCCAAGTTAATCTGACATTAGTAGGTTAGATTTCGACCCTCAACCCACATCACAACAATTTAAAATTATTCCAAATTTATTATCTAACAAATATTCAAAAATTTTAAATAAAATTTTCACTTGATTAAAGACACGCAATGTTTTAATTACGTAAAATATACAAACTTGTTTACATTACATTATTAAATACAGAATAATACCTAAACACCTAAATTATGTTTTCTTTTTTTATAGTAACATTATATACAATTAGTAAACAAATTTTGAGGGTAATTAAAGCAAAGAACACTTATAGTTTGGTTAGTTGTGAAGCTGTATCAACCCAGTAGCACTTTTGAAATTTTGATCAATCAATAACAAACACAATTTCAGACTTAAGAAGTACTTTAGAAGAACCAATTTACAATTCACCATTTTCTTTAATTGTTCCACGAGATTTGTTACTTATTTTGTCAAATAAGAGGGTTATTTTATCAACTTCTTAATTGTTTTTCTATCTGCGACTTACAAGAAAATATTTAAATATCCATTTTATAATTGATTTGCTTATGTATCAAATTTTAAACTTTTATTACTAAAAATTGATAAGCTGGTTTAGAATACATATCCCAAAAGTTGTAAATAAAATAATATAAAAAAGAATTGTGGCATGGTTTCGTCCATTGTTTATATTGAGAAGAAAAAACTTTAAAATTAGTTTTTACAAGACTGCTAATCTTATAAAGACAATAGTTTTAGAGTAACAGTCTTGTAAAAACAATTTTTAATATAAAAAAAGTTCAAATCCTAAACAAAGTTTTTTTTCAACAAAAAAAATAATTAGATACAAATGTCTAATTTTTATTTTTTTCTGGGAAAAATTTAGGCAAGTTTGTGGAGAAACTCATGTAGAGACTACATCTATGAAAACATAGTGCTTTTGCTAAAAAAAAGTTCACAAAGTGCCATGATTATTGTAATAGAAGCTGCGGTCTTCAGAAAATTCTCAATTTAACGGACTTTATGTTTTATTGTAACATGTTTTTTTCTAAATTTTGAAATTAGACAGACTGGATATTGATAACTAAATTTTCTGTTTGTTTGTATTCTTGAAACATTCAAAAAATCTTGGATACATTTCGAGTATTTTAAGAGCTTTCTTCACAAATAATTCTGCAATATTCTGTCTTATTCCTGTTGGATCTTTTTGATGTGTCAAGTAAAACGTCAACACCTACCACCACCAAACAAACACTATACTTAATCCGACGCGCGTTTCGACTACAAAGTTGCCATCTTCTGGAATACTTTGTACATAAGAAGTTTAAATTGTCTCCCTTATTTTCTTCTTTGACAATCGTTAAGTTTTGTTTTTTTTACAATTGGGCCAAAATAAAAAGCTGGAAGACTTCTGAAAATGCACCGATGTTGATGGAATAGCACCAAAAAAAAACTTTTGCTATGTTTAAAAAACAAATGGTTTAGAAATGTGACTGTCCGGTTGAAGGAATTGATGGCGACTAATCTAAAGTTTTGCAAGCTAGAGGCTATCATAATTATTGTCGTATTGTTATAGAAGCTGCTATATTCAAGAAATTCTTAATTTAACGGACTTTATATAGTACTGTTTCGTGTCATCTTTAAGTTCTAAAATTAGAAAGATTGAATATCAATCAATTTGCATTTTCCAAATCTTGTTTGTAAATCCTGAAAATATTTTGAGCATTTTAAGAGCTTTTATTTTTTGTATACCGACACATTAAATTGTGGGGTGGAGAAACGTTAATGTGGATTTTATGTCTATTATATTGTTTTAAAATTTATGAGTAAAATTGCAGCCCGAATTTGTTTTTTTTAACATTATAAATTGTAGGTTTCTGTTCCTCTTTTACTTTTTTTAACAGTTAAATACGGTTTTTAAAAGCATGATCATTACTCTCTAAAAGTAACTTTTAATGAAACCTACTTCGCAAGGTTTTTTATCGTTAAAACGTAACGAAATAGACGAAAATCTAAATTCAGGCGATATCTATGTTTAAACTTTTAAAACTTTTTTTTTAATTTTTGGGTTTTAAAATTAGATAAGCCTATGTTCTAATACAAACCTATTAGAGAAGAAGCCTATTTGATTCAAGCTTTTTAGCAAAATTTCGCTTAGTTATAAAAGTTTTGTAAGCAGATATTATTGCTCATTAATACTGTCACGAAGCGGAAGTTCGTTAGCCTGCTAGGTCGAAGGCCTGCCGATGCGGATGGGCTATTGCTGATATCGACTAATTCACCGTCGGTTGAGGCAATAGCTGGCTCAGCATTTGGGGGGTTGGCGAACTAGCAGGCTAACGAACTTCCGCTTCGTGACATAATCGAAGGGTCTAGACATATCTCACACTCTACCTAACTCAACTCTCTTTGTTGAACTCTACCAACCGACTCCACGATTAACGCCACCCGCTAGTTCGCCAACCCCCCAAATGCTGAGCCAGCTATTGACTCAACCGACGGTGATTTAGTCGATATCAGCAATAACCCATCCGCATCGGCAGGCCTTCGACCTAGCAGGCTAACGAACTTCCGCTTCGTGACAATACAAAACTTCAAAAAGATAGAAATTAGGTGGAGTCACCTATACAGAGTGGACAAAAACAAAATTATAAGAAAACGACAGCAAATGACAGTAAAAAAAAACCACAATAATGCAATAACAAAATCAGAACAATTATGACAAAAAAATACTTTAATTAAATCACAGCAACAACAATAAATAAAAAAGTGAGGTGTTAATTTTTGTTCAGTGATTTATTTATTTTATTAATGAAATATTAGGATAATTTAGCGTAATATCTCAATTCCAGTTGTTAGAAAAAAATTAACTATATATGTACACTCAGTCAAAATGACAATGACGCATCTATGTAGATCAGTTCAAGTGTTAAATTTGCCTGAAGAAGCTAAGTAGATTAAAATACTTTGTCAGTCTCTTAGATTTACAACAAATTTGCAATTAAGTATTCATAAATAGAATCGAAATAAATTGTGTTTAGACATTTTAACAAAAAAACCAAAAATTTGTTTAAGGACGTGTCATTTTTGTTTTAACCGAGTGTACTTACATATATTCTAATTGATGCTAATGGTAGACATTAGTTAAAAATAACCAAAAGACATGTTTTTACTTAAACCTGGTTTATTATCTAATGCACTGACAGAGAATTATTAAAATTACCTCGAATTAAATATTTACAATAGCTCGCATTGACTCATTGGCACTGTGCCAAACAAATCTTAAATTCATTAAGAATGTTAATGTCTTTTAATCTAACTGATCTACTCGACTCAGCCTCGGTATAAATTTTTTTATTCTAAATTATTTTTATTGATTTTTGTGGTTTTAGTGCAGCCATCTGTCCCCCGTATCTTTAATGCCGAAGGCAACGAAATTAAACGAAACAGCAGTGCCGGCCCGTTTTTGGAGGGTGATGAGCTTTTTTTATCCTGTCAGGTTACAGGTGGTAAGTTTATTTCCGCTTCCACATGACTTTATTGTTCAATTTTAAGCCAAAGTATTTAATGGGTATTTTGACACCTCGGCTGTACATATTTCAGAAACTGTAAAGTTTGCCAAACAGTTTATTATTTCAGTCGACAAAACAGTTTTTGAGGAATGTTAGCAACTTTTGAAACGCATCCGCAAACATGCATATTCAGCTGCATAATTCAGTTTCCGGTTGTCTAATTACGAAAAGTTTGGCGAGCTTTTGGCAAAAAGCTGTGCTTTTCCAGGTCGCCCACGGCCTTCCCTGACCTGGTGGTACAACAATACGATTCTGGATGGAGTTGTTGATTCGACTAAAGACTCTTTCACTACAGTGAACCAGCTAACGATCAAATCTGTGCCAAGATTGTTCAGGAGAGGACATTTTGAATGTAGAGCGTCTTCGTCGCCAATTGCCGGTGATCTAGTTCGGGTTGTTCCTATTGTAGTTTTTTGTAAGTGAAATTACAATAACAATAGAGGTTTTATTGTTTCCGTTTGGAACTCAATCAAACATTGAACGGTTCCGTAATTCACCTGTGTATTCAGTAGCAATTAAATTTTTTAAGCCTGATTTAGCATTTGTTTAACCTGCGAAATAAATGTGTATCGATTAGTGAATGAAACAAAGGCAAATATAATATTTAACTTTGAAACTTCAACAAATGCAATAAACGTAAATTTCGCATTGTTTCATTTCCCTACGGTACAGTTTGGCATCAACTATAAAGGGCGGAAACGAATAAAATTCTCAATGTGACAAATTTATCCAGAATTTTTGCCTTAAAAAATAATCAAGTTTCTTATTTAAATGTCTCAGTCACAACAAACTCGCCTCTTTACTGGAGCTTTTTTCAGTGAAGCCCAACAAGGTTAAGATTGTCACTCCCAACGACCTACTCTCGATACGTAAGCCGCAAAATGTTAAATGCGAAACTTCAGGCTCCTATCCGCCTGCAAAATTAACATGGCTACTTGACGGAAAGCCTATTAGAAACGCTGTCGTTACGGTAATGTGATAACGATGCACCAAGTTGCAACAAAACATTTTCGGCGGCTTTTCCAGGAAGAAGTGACTGATTCGTTTACGGGCAGCATCATCTCATTAAACGTAGTAGCACAAGACGACGCCAAGGATCTGGTATGCCGAGCGAACAATCCTCGATTCCCTGGGGGCTCTCTCGAAGACAGACGACAGATACATGTTGCTTGTAAGAATTTTTTTTATTTTACTTCTTTCGATCGTTTACCACCTGTTCGGATAATTCCATGTCGAGTAATCTAAGTGAATAATGCTTTTATCGTGTACATTTCTCAATAATCAATTTTTGATATGTCAATATAATATGTGACCCACATTTTTATATAACATACAGTGACGGAATATTATATTGTCTGATTTTGATTGTGGGTAATATGGATTTCGCGGTTTGCGGAAGGCACGTCTGAATAAATATGAAAATTAACACGAAAAAAACATAGCAATAATGTTTAAAAAAAATATTAAAAGAAGTAAAAACAAATGTAGAAAATTAATTTTTTAGTCAGACACAAACGCCAACAAGAAAACAAGAATTTTAAAAATTACAATAAAAATAAGACTAAAACAAACTAAAAATAAATCAAATGAAATCCAAAAAAATAATTTTTTGATAAAAATTACAAATATAATTTATGATCGAAAAATTATAGAAAAACAACTTATATACGCCTAATGTTAGACAATAAAATTACAAAAAAAATTGTTGAAAAATTTTTTTGAAGAAATAAAGAAGAAAATTAATACAACAAAGTTTTAACAAATTAAAAATAAAACAAAGAAAAAAATTACTCGGAAAAGAATAACAAAACACAAGACAGAAATTATTGAAAACTAAAGAAAACAACAGATCTCTAGCAACTTTCCACATAACGATAAAAACTAAAAATTAAAAGTATTAATTAAAATTTGTGCTAATTAACAAGGTATTTCTATTATATTAAACATTAATAAAAATTTATTTGTCATTGAAAATAAACTCGACAATAAATTATTAAATATACAAATGCGCATATTTAATTAATTTGCTGGATTTTACACCAATTTAACTTGATTAATTTAAAATAAAAAATAAATTTTTGCTAACAGTGTAATAAAGATTTGTGATAATTTAAATTGCTAAATTTAATTATCGACATATTAATAAAACGTATATTAACAATGACATTCCCTAATTAATTTCAACTCATTATGTTTGTTTGGGCTGCAATGAATACATTAACTTTCCATTCCGTGTCAAATTGATAGATTATCGATAAACAAGTTTTTTGTGTAAAATTTTTTCAAAGAAAACAAGACGTAAACAAGGCAAAGTTTTAAAAAATTTTCTTTAATAAATTTTGGAGTTTTGATTAATAAATGATTTTATTACGTTTTGCGGTTTAACACATAAACTAAATTAAATTTGGTATTCGATATGAAAGTAGGTAATGCCATCTCCCGTGCCATATTTTCGACCCATTCGCAATCTGTTACACCACAGCCGTTAACCCTCTGAACAAATATGGGGGTTGGCACCCCTGTAATTGTGAAATGACATCGAATTAAACGTGTCGTCCGTGTCCTCGTCCCTTATTTAATGAAAGTTCGCAAAGAGCTCAACGAAATGCGCGAGGTTTCTATTAAAACAGTTTAGTAGTAGCAAGAGTAACGTTGCGGATGTCTTTAACAAAGCTAACTCAAGCTTTTTCCCGTGAGACATGCACCGAATTCAGGATGACCCTGGTTTTGGAAACCGAGCATCACAAATACGCCGGTTTGTATTCTGATCGTTCGTTCGCCAAAGTTTTGTATCTTCTTAACTCCAAGATGGTGTGTAATCACTTTAGAGGTGGGTTCAACACTACGACGGAAACATCACTTTAATTGATTTAGAGCGGGATAAGCACTTAAAGCACTTTTAATTTAAATAAATTCGCAGAGATCGCGACAAAAAAACGGTTTTTTTTTGTTGAAGAGAAGGTCAATAATAGCGATTTTTTGGCAGATGACATAATCACGGCATTAAGGTTAATGAGAAGCGCACGTGCTGAGACACTTTACCAAAGGGTTAGTGGCGCACTGGATCAAACCACCCATCTAAATAACAACCTCAAAATTTGGCTTTTTCTCTGAATATTTAAAAATAAAACATTATAATAATAACGAGAATTAAAATGAATTATAATGATGTTTAGAAAGAAAAAACCAAATTAATAATTTTTATAATTTTGGATTCTTATCTAACTTGTTAACACTCATTTGGGTGCTATTATAGCTCTTAAAGCACTGTTGTAGAAGTCTAAAAATTTTAACCGAAGATGTAGTAATCGCTTTATCTGTATTTTTTTATTTGTCTGAACAATTCCAAAAATATTGAAGTGTTTTACTTCATTTTATCTTAATTTTACTTTTTTATGATTTCTATCATTCGTTTATTTTTCTTCTTCTTTTTCTTTTTCCTTTTCCAAACGTTTGTAAATATATTCTTACATGTTAACCTTTCAAATATTTTTCTCCATCTTTCTATTATTTTATCTTCTTTAAGAAATAAAAATTTACAGAAAAAGTACCATATATTTAATTATTTATGGAGTGATATCATCTATCAGGTGTTTTTTACCTAACTTTATTTCTTTAATTGCTTCTTTTTTTCTAATTTTTATTTAATTTATATTCTTGTTTCATTTGTTAAAACTTGTGTATTTCAATATTCTTGCACTTCAAAACTCTTTTTCTATCTTTTCATTATTTTATCTTTTTGTAGAAATAAAAACCTTAAAAATCAGAGGCAGAAACAATCAATATATTACAATAACATGACTATATTTTATTATCTCTTACAGGTGCTTTACCTAATTTTATTTTCTAATGTTTGTTATTATATCTTCAGATGTAAGCTCTCCAAAACCCATTCTCTTTTTTTTATTATTTTATTTATTTCTAGAAATAGAAATAAAAGTATAAAAACTCGAGGCAGCAGTTAATAAATTACAATAACATATTTTTATTGTTTTGCTCGCTTAATTTTCTTAATTTATTTTACTTACTTCTAAGATTTTTATTTCCCATTTGTATTTTTGCTTCTTTTACTTCTTTTTTTTTCTTTTAAAGTTTATAAGTATATATTTTATATATTAATTCTCCAAAGCTCTCTCTTCATTTTTTTATAACAGAAATTTAGAGCCTGGAGGCAATCAGAATTTTTTATAATAACATATATTTTAATATTTGTAGGATGACTTTATCTGCCGGACATTTATCTAATTTTTTCTTATTTAAACGGTTATACCACTTTTTCTATGATTTCTATTCTGCGAAACAAAATTCAAAAAAAAAAGATGAATAAGAAACAGAAGAAGATAATACAATGCAAAGATAAACAGGGGTTTGGGTGGAGATATACAATCCTTCCAAAAGAAAGAAGAAGAGAAAGCAACAATAAACGCTAAATAAAAATTATTATAAGAAAAAATAAAATATAAAAGCAATTAAGAAAAAACCAAATTAGGTAAAAAACCTGATAGATAACATTAATAACATTACTTTAAAATTGTTAAAATATAGCTGTCGTTAACGATTCTCAGATGTCTACAAGAAGATAAAATAATAGAAAGGTAGAGAACAGATTTTGAAGAGCTAACATGTGGGGATATACAAAGAAGAAAAAATTTTTTTTTACATAAATATTGAAAATATAAAGTTAGGCAAGACAACTGTCACAGATAACATAGACTCTAAAACTTATAAAAAATAGGTTATTTTATAAAAAAAATGATAAAAAAGAATTTATATCCGAACAAAAAATATCTGATTTTATTGATTGGTCTACTTCTAAAAATGTTACAAAATATTTAAAGTAAATTTAACTATTAAAAAGAAGAATATATTTGTACATTGGAAATAAAACACCCACTAACACCAAACTTCTTTACTTGATACGACGCACGTTTCGACAACAATGTTGTGACCCTCATGTTGAGTAAATCTGTTCAGTTTTAATTCCTACCTGAGGATTGGTGTTAGTGGGTGGTTCATTCCCAATTTTCATTTAAATACACCAAGAAGATCCAACAAGAAGATTATATGTGTACAAATTATGCAATAATTAAAGTGCTACTAAATGTCACTAATATCAGCAATATTCAAGATTTAAAAAATATCGTAACTCCAAAGTGTTTTTGTATAAAAAACAAGAATTTTGAGCAAAAAAGTCTAAAATATTTTTCTGTATTTTTTTTTATAAAGCAAATTAATGTTTTAAATTCTGTAGGTTGCTACAATTATAAGCTTGTTTGCAGTATGTCAAAGAGAGGAGTTTTGTATAATAAAACAATAGTTGAAAACATACAAAAATTAAAATTATGTAAACAGATTTTGGTAAAAATTTAATAACAATTTAATGTTTCACTTTGTCTTTAAGGATTTTATAGAAAATTTGTCTAAGAATAAAAAAAATCACGAGTCAACTATTTATGCCAGGATTTCAATAGTTTCAAATATGAGTATGTCATTTTTAGTTGTTTATTTTATTGTTAAAATATCGAACATTTAGCACTGTCTGTAGAAAAATGTATGGTAATTAGAGAATGTGGTTATCGCTTCCAATAATTGGGTTAAACCAGTAACCCCGATCAATGTTCTAATAATACCTACTCCTGATTATTATTTGAAGTGTATCTTTAGTATAATCCAGCTTAAACATATTTAAAACAATTATTCTGTAGCAGGATATGCCGCAGGCTCATGTACTGAAACTAAAAGTGAGCTAGTAAAATTGTTGAGTTAAATAGTTGAAGAGAATATTCAGTCTCAAGCTTATTAACAAGCTGAAACTATTTTAAAATAATTTAAAAAAGTATCAAACAAAGTACACAACTCGAAATATGTTTCTGTAATAACAAAAGCTGAAGCGCTTGTTAGCTAATTTATTTAATAAACTCGTCATGCACAAAATCGGGACTAAAAGCAACGTAATGTATACCTTCTGTAATCCAGTTAGCTGTGGTTTCTATTCCAGAACATGGGCTGACCTAACATTTGTCACTAGATCCGAATGAAACCACAAGGACTAAACTACGAGCTTACCTTATCCTTATAACGCATTAAAATGACTCCACGTCGTGTTCTAATTCTAGAAATTCGCAGATTTAAAAATGTAAAAATATTACGATACCCTTTTAACAATTTGCGTTTGAAGGGTCGGGAAGCTCGCTTGAGTGACTTATAAAAAGTAGATTTTATCCTCCGATAGCGTGGCATGGTTATTGTTGTGTCTTTTTCCGGCCCCACCATATGCTTCTACTGTTGATAAAACTTTCTTTTTAGTGGCTAAGGACTTGGCTCAAAGTTTACAAAACGCCGAGTTTTATCAACAGCACACGGTCAACTCGACAAAACAAGATGAATACAGAAAGTGGGTGGCAGGAGAATACGATTACTCAAATACTTTCGAAGTTTTCAAGACTTTAGGCTTGTGGAAAAATTTAATTTGTGAGAGAATACCAAATTTAAAAAAAATGTTTTTATCAATGACTGACATATCGGAGTTGCTTTGATATCTTTTATATTTGCATCAAGTGTATAAAAGAATGTTTTTTTAGGGAAATCACATGCCTTTTTTAATTTTCTCGTGCTTTGTGCTTGTTTGAATTTTGTACAAAAGATGCAGTGATTAGAAAAATTTAAATTTGTTGCTAATTTTTGTTTCAGATCCTCCGAAATTATCTGTAAAATTAGACTCTGGAGTGAAATCTCCTGTTAAAGAAGGAACAGACGTTACTCTTCTTTGTGATTCTTCGGCACGTCCTAGTCCCAACGGCTATAGGTGGTATCACGACGTAAGTAGGCGATTCTAGATTGATACGAATTTATTCTTGTGTGAAGCAACAACCAGTCTAAAATTTAGTCTAAATTAAAGTCGAACGTTATTTACATAAACAGCCCCTTAATTGAATACTGAAGCGAAACAAAATGTGCAATTGTTATTCAGTCCATTGTATTTTTAGAGTTCAAAGTAAAAGTATTCTAATGTATGCGGAAGCTATGCAAAAACCCCGTTGAAGTCTGTTGAATTCCCAATATAAATAAAAATCGAAGGAAATATGGAAATTAACTTGCCGCATGCTGAACTCCCCACTTATATTTTTGCTTTAATATTTTCATTGTGCCAGTGTTTTCTTCTCATAAATATGTATCTTTCGAATTGGCTACTTACATTGCACTCTTGCCTCCAAACTGTTTTACGGTCTTAACGAGATTACAAATGCTCCACTCCGTTAAATCTTTCCTCAACATAAATTTATAAATTATTAATGACACAGATTTAAAGCCAAAAACTAAACAAATCGCTAATAAATATTATTTCTTGTCAAAATTATTCGCGGGCCTTTGATCAACCTGTTTGCTTATTTTTCGGTACATAAAATCAAAGTTTCAAACATTTTTGATTTATTTTCGCGCTTCTTTGAAGTTTTGAATAAATCACGAAGAAATAAAATATTATTTACACTTTTGTTGCAATTTAATCAGGTTTCTTCCGGTGATATGATCCGATAAACGCTCGCTCAAATCTGCATTTGCAGAGGTAAACCATGTGTGTACAAATTCCAGCGAATCCGACAACGACTAAATCAAATACAGACGTCACAATCTCTCCATACTTTTCACGTTTCTACGAGATATCCATCTCCCTGTCATGTTTTCTGTTAGGCCACATAAACAGATGTCTTTCGTTTATTCAAGGGGTTAGAATGTGTTTGCCTTTTCCCACTTCTGACATCAGCCGCACCAAAATGCGGTATTTTTACAACGAAGTTTGAATATTCAAAATTGGAAAAATATTTAAACAAAAAATAGCAAACCCGGCGCATCCACCATTTTTACTCAAAGATATTTTACAAATTAGGGTAAAAACAAGATTGCACACCGAAAAATATTGTTCTAAATTATACTTTAAACATATTATTTCGACCTGGACAAACCCGGCGCATCCACCATTTTTGTTCTAAGATTTTTTTAAATTGTTTTGATCTTTACTACACTTTATATTGTATTCTCAATGATTGTTTTAACAAAATTCAGTTGTTTACATACATAACTAACAAAATCAATTTGTTAATAATAAATGCCTCTTTTAATAAAGACTTTTTTGTTATTACTTATACTTAAACTGAGAGTCCAGGATCTGTTGCTAAATTGCGGATCACTACGCGAACCGAGTACAAGTAAGACACAAGTATTCTAAGAAGAATTTTTGTTTAATTCTAAGCTACTTAGTAGTACCTTAGTCAGTAACAGCAAAAAAAGACCAGCAAGGAAAGTTTGCTTATTCAACTCTCAGATTGGAAAAATACAAGACGATATAAAAATCATAATAGTCTCTGTCAGATAATTATCTAGATATTTTCTCTCAAAGTTCTCTTTCAGCTCAATTATTATTTGTCTCGAAATGCTTTAATATTTTGATTCTGATTTACACATAGTTTATAAAGAGTTTAAAAAGTTTCTGTAAATAGAAGTGCGGGCTATTATCACCGAAGCGATACAGGAACTGGCGGAGTGCAACAAAAAAGTTGTACTTTGCTGAGTACCAGGACACTGTGGTCTAACGGGTAAAGAGAGGGCTAACGTTCTGGCTCGAGAGGGTTCACAAATAGACTTTATCGGGGCAGAACCGACTTTTGGCGTTACTAAAAAACGACAGAAAGACACACTTCATAAGTGGATGGAATTTCGCCATCTCTCTGAATGGCAGTTTCAAGATGGCATGCAGCAATCCAGGCTTTTTATTAAAGGACCGGACAAGGCAAGCAGTGAAAACCTGATGCGTCTCAATCGTAGAGACCTTCAGTTAGAAGACACCTGCACGTCATCGGACTCAGCGAGGACGAGATTTGCAGAGGTTGTGTTGAAGACGAGAAAACTCCTCATCATATTTTCTGTTATTTGCAGGCATCAGAGATTTATACGATATCTGAAGCCCAGTGCTATCGAGAAGGCTTCTGCAGACAAGGTACTGAGCTTCATCAGAGGCACAGGGCTACTACAGTAGTACTATTCCGAGAGGTAGCACCCAATGGGCGTAGGCCTCGGTGTGCGGCTGGCGCTTCGGGCTCCTCTTGTATTAAAAAAAAACACCGAAGCGACCAGCGGAACTATTAAAGCAATCTTAGAGAAACTGCCGTTTCTTTCTTTTAAAGCCCCTAAAAGTTAAATTCTTTTTTTGCATTATGAAATTTAAGGATTGGTAGACAAACTGTACCTGTTTTTTAATTTTTTGTTGTGTATTAAAACTAATTACAAAATTTCTGCTTTGGGATATATCATGAGAGTCTATTACTAATTTGTCTAGTTCTTTGTCTGTAATAATTTCTTGAATAGTAGCACATTATAGAAGTGTTCTTGAAAAAGACTATAAACAATGCACAACCATAAAAACACTGTAATAGATAGTCGAAAAAAATGTTAAAAAACTGTAGTAATAACTTATAGCTTAAATTGTTTTATATAATAAGCTGCCATTTTTTTTTGTTAAAAACAAGATTTCACTATTTCACACTCAGATTTGTTATTTGTTTACCAAAAAAATTCGGGCTTTGGCACTGTAAATTATACATTTTTTCTTATGATTTACCATCTTAATTTTTTTATTTTTACTAAATTTGTTTTTACAGTAAAATAAAACCCGACTTCAAAACTTAATAAAAAACTCATTTCAGTATCTAATACTGAAACCCTGTTTTCAAGGGTTTTATTTGTTGTTATCTTTACAATGTTTTTTATTTACAATAAATGTTTTTTTGTGATTCTGTTAATATTTAAATTATATATAATTTTATTTGTTTATTTGATTTATTTTGGCACGTTCTGCATCTTATTGGTATTCTCATAGAAAAGATATTATTATTATTGTAGCTAAAACAATACTAGATTTGTTTATATTTTACGTACATTTTTTTATCTCCTCACCTATATTTCTTCAATTTTCAATGCATTTACTATAATATTGTTTCTTCTATATATTCTCTATATATCGTCTTTAACACCTCTTCAACTAGATTCATTTACTTAGTTCAATTCAGTAAGTTTTTGTTTTGAGCTGTGTTCTATTTCAAGTATAATGCCCTCTTTGATATTTTGTCTATACTCTCTTATTTCGTTTCTACATTTTTTTATTTTTTTCTACTTTCTCATTTTGTTTCTATATATATATATTTTTCTAAGTTGCTTAATAACAAAAAAAGGTCAGAAACTTGTTCTATAACAACACATATTTCATACGAAATCAGAAATTGTTAATTAAAATTTTATGGATGATTACCTAGGTTCTTAAATCTCAGGTAAGCTTATTGCTCTTGCTGAAAATTATTAAATTTGTCTCCGTTGTTTTAACTTTGTTTTGTTTGTAAATAAATGGTAGAAAAGAAAATACAAAACAAAAAAACTAAGAAGATTAGTATTTAGCGAGATAAGTATGTATAATTACAGATTTAATTACATAATTTTTAAAAAATCTATTTTAAAATGGCAAAAGTAGGAACGACAGTAATTTAATTGCACTCTTGACCAAGAAACACTTATAAACACTCTGAACAAATTAAAATAATTAACCTGAGTGCGTCTCTTGGTGCCTCTCCTTCTGTTCGCAACTTTGTGAGATTGTTCAAGTTAGAAAATTGCGAATTTCCCTGAACTCTTTAGAAAGGAGTCAATTTTGGTGCGAATTGACACCATATGTCATGCCCTTGGCAATAGTGTTGGTATAACCAATCTGTTCTTTTCACGCGCAATAAAAACTGTTCACTTTTTGTTTAGCATACATCTATCCCGTTACCACTTCAATTCATCAGAATGACACTGGATTTATGTTATCTATGTCTGCCTTACTAGATATTTATCTCGTTCTCTATATCCGTTTCACGTCATTCCTCTCATTCTTTATAGAAAGCTTGCCGAAGAAATCGACTAGACAACCTACATTAATAATAATGCACGAAATCGGAGCTTTCACTAATTTTTCTATAAAATTCTAATTGAATTATTTAAAATTTGGTCTTACTAATTTATAATTAATTAAGTGATGTTAAATATTACACGGAAAAGTAGGTGCTCTATTAGACTCAACGGAGGAAAAGTTTTAATTAGTTTGAGTTGGGTTTTAAAAGTACCCGTGTTTATGCATGTGCATAATGAGATTAAACTTCTTAATCAGAGAAACTATTTTTACAAATTTGTTAAGTTCAATGCTTTTGTAATCCCACAAAAACAGATTAATTTTAGACACGATTTCGAGTTGAACACTTCAATACTTAATCAAGAGATTATTTCATTACAACCCTATTTATCGACTTCAATAGATCATTAGCGACCTGCTATTATTTATTCGCTAAAACTCAGTCAACATGTTTTCTAAAAAAAGTTTTAAGTGCTACGTTGTTATTTGTGTCTTTTGATTTAATTAAAAAAAAGTTGTCTAGTTTTGAAAGTGCGTGAAACTCTTCTAAAACAATTAGGACTAAGTTACACTACTTTAGAATTTCCTCAAGTTGAGTGAATCGCTTTCAATCGTTGCGGTTGTTTTGAAAATGAGCTCTTTGAAAACTTGTTTCAAATAGTTGACAAAACTCGGTTTAATTATCTTACAGGAAGAGTGTCGATAGTGTCTGGCCATTCACGAAAGATAACGCAAGATTTATGCAACCAATATTACATTTTTGTATGAGACTCTGATACAATATTTTTGCGATTATAGTTACTGTATATCATTCTATATTAATTTGAAACTCTTCAATTCAATTCAGTTTGACAAGTTACGAGAAAACTGTCAGAAATCGATAATCTTTGGGTAATTTTGTTTCAATATTTTTATTGAAATGAAAATTATATCAAGAAAGCTGCTTAATGTGTAAATTTGGTTGCATATGAATTCGTGAAAAACCTTGTATTTCTTGTGTAAATAACGTTAGTTGTAAAGTGTAATATCTCAGTTCTGTTAGGGGATATTTTAGAAAAGTGGAACGCAATATCACGCCTTTATCGCAGTGCAAAATAGAAAAATAGCAGAAACAAGAAATTACGAATTTCCCAGGGGTGCGTGAGGTTTCATAAAGAACGAGTCGGCAACGAATGAGAGAGTTATGTGTTCTGTGTTCAAAAGCGGGCATTATCTCTACACCCTGTTTAGTTTTTAAGAGTGATGCAGTTTTAATGTGAAAAGTGTCGTTGAAGTGCTAAGTGGACTGACTAAAGGAATGGACTAGAAGGAAAAACAGATAAAGAGGGACCGAAGCTTTTATGATACTTGCGGAAATAACTCCAACGCCAGATGTTTTTTCATGAATGCAAAGATAAATGACATTACTTGGACGAAACGGGGACTCACATCGGAAAAAGAGGGTTATATCTGCTGGAAATGCACCGATAGACCCTCTTAATAGAATTTATCTCAGATGGGCTGAACCTAACTCTAAGACAAAAATTCCACCTGTTTGGTCTTTCAAACTTGTTTAATCTTCACAAATAGGAAAAAAATGTTAAAACAGCTGGGAATGTAAACTTTAAAAAAGTAAAATTGTTACAGAGAACACACAGAAATTAAGAGATAAAAAAAATTATTTGTTTTCAAAACCTTTAGCTCAAAGAAAACTAAAAAAAATTTAAAAATAACTGAAAACGACGTTTGGAAGAACAAGTAGAATTTAGAAAATACTGTTTGGCAAAAAAGCTAAAACAACAAAGAAAGTTTCTGGAAGAATCAAAAAAGCTTTTAGATGAAACGAGCAAAAATTAAAAACAAGAATTTTAAAAACTGGAAGTGATGGAAGAAGAAAGGTAAAAACAAGTTGAAAGACGTCGAACAAAGGAAAGGGAAGAATAAAAAATATTTTAAAGATGCAAGTAAAGTTTCTGGGAGACCAAAAAAAAATTCTAGAAGAAATTGGACAACATTAGCATAAATGAGAAATTTGTCAAACGGCAATTAATAAAGAAATAAGAAAGAAATATCTATAAGTTAAAAAACATTGATTGAAAAAACAAGAAAATCAAAAAAAGATTATAAGTTACAAAAAAAATTATTAATTAAAAAAACGACGATTGGAAGATGAGGAAGTTCCAAGAAAATTTGTACAACCGTCAAATCTAGCTAGCTAGCTAAATCAGCTTACAAAAACAATGACTAGAAGAGAATGAAGAGTCAAAAGCGATTCTAAAAAATTCTATTTTAAAAAAGCTTGAACAACGATTGGAAGAAAATAATAAACAAATAATTGTAGTAAAACAAAAACAATTTCAAAGAAAACTGAAAAACAGCCATTAGAATGTAAATAAAAGGAAATAAAAGGAAAAGAAAATACGTCAAAAGAAAAAAAGAAACAAATTAAAAATTAGACAATTAGAAGATGAGAAAGGTCTAAGAAAATTTGTATTAATGTCTAATCTAAAACAGCTTGCAAAAACAATGACTAGAATAAAAAGAAGAGCTAAAGATAATCCTAGAAAGGAATCTATTTTAAGATATCTTAAACAACGATTGAAAAAAATAATATACAAAGAATTCTAGAAAGTCAAGAACAGTTTTAAAGAAACCTAAAAAACAACGGCTAGAAAGAAAATAAAAAACAGAGAAAACACGTCAAAGAAGAACAATTTTTAAAAGTTAGACGATTGAAAGATAAAGAAGATCTAAGAAAATTTGTATAAATATCAAATCTAAAACAGTTTGCAAAAACAATGACTAGAAGAAAAAGGAGAGCCAAAGGCGATCTTAAAAGAAAGAGTTTATTTTGAGAAAGCGTAAACAACGATTGGAAGAAAATAATAAACAAATAATTCTAGAAAAACGAAAACAATTTTAAAAAAAACCGGCGCAAAACAACGATTTGAATAAAAACATAAAAAACAAAATACGTAAAAAAATTAAAAATTAGGCAACTGGAAGATGCGAAAGTCTTAGAAAACGCCAAATCCAAAACAGCCTGCAAAGTTGTTTTAAAACTAAAAGTGAAAAAAGAACCAAAAACGATTCTAAAAAAAGAAAAATTTATTTTAAAAAACTTGAACAAAGATTAGAAAAAAACAAAAACAATTTTAAAGAAACCTGAAAAACAATGATTAGAATAAAAATAAAAATAATGCGTCAAAAAATAATTTAAAAAATTAAAAATTAGACAATTGGCAGATAAGAAAGGTCTAGGAAAATTTGTATAAACGTCAAATGTTTAACAGCTTGCAAAAACAATGACTAGAATAGAAAGAAAAGCCAAAAGCGATCCTAGAAAAAAAGTCTATTTTAAAAAAGCTTGAACAACGATTGGAAGAAAATAATATACAAATCATACTAGAAAAACAAAAACAATTTAAAAGAAACACAAAACATAACAAACAACGATTAGAATAAAAATAAAAAGAAAAAAAAGAAGAAAAAGAAAGAAATTAAAAATTAGACCATTGGAAAATGAGAAAGGTGTAAGAAAAGATGTATAAAATTCAAATCTAAAACAGCTTGTAGAAACAATAACTAAAATAGAAAGAAGAGCCAAAAGCAATCCTAAGAAAAGAAGAGACAATTTTGGAAAAGCTTGAACAACAATTGAAAGAACATAATAAACAAATAATTCTAGAAAAGCAAAAACAATTTTAAAAAAACTTGAAAATCGGCAGTTAGAATGGAAATAAACAAAAAAAGATATGTCAAATGAGAAAATGAAATAAATTAATTACACTAAAAAAAACAAATTTGAGAAACGACAACTAGAAAAATATTTAAAACCAAATTTCTGAATGTTAAAAGTTTAGAAAAAATGTGCGGATTAAACTAGCGTCTCAACGAGTAAATTTTCCCAAATTTGCGGAGCTGCGGTGACAACATAGTATAAGAGAGAGAGAAAGAGATAGTACAATACACAGATTAAATGTGTGTGAGAGAGCAAATCACTTGCTGGTAAGCAAGAAAGTTAAATTTTTGAAAATACAGAAAGAATGAGGCAAGAAAATAATTTTTTATTTAAATTCAGTAAACATATGAGCGCCAGGTCTTTATTGTGCATGCATACAACACTCATACTTTACAAATTAATAGTTAATTTATCTGAAATCATATTATCTAAAATTGTTTAAAACAATTCTTATAAACAAAATTGTTTAGAAATATGCAAATTTTAGCGATTTTAGCACTTGTTTAAATGGAAATATCACCTTTAATACAGTAAATACACCACTTTTAATGTTTTGCCTACCAATATATTGTCACCATACTTCTTTGCCTATCCTCACTCTAGTCTTATTATTAACTGAATGGTCAATTATTGTGGCATTCTTTGCGTACATTAAATAAGCATTTCAAAATCTGTTATCATCTCTATCTAGTTGTCATTTTATGTATATCTATTTTTTTAAAACATTTTAGTTGCTTACCGTATACCAATTATAATTATAACCTCTGACAGTATTCTACCTTTAGCAAAATTTTGGTGAACCTGCATTATATTTAATAAAAAAACAGCCAAAGATTCTTTTAGTAAAAAGAGTGGTTTACTATTATAAACATAGATTTAACCCGGCGCATTGACCATTTCTGCAATACAATAAATATGATTAAATTGTTAGAAGTGTTTAGTATTGAACTTGGTTTCAATTAGAGGTTGATCAAGGTGCAGTCCAATATCTTGCGGTTGCACTGACTCGCCATTGCCGGTTATTATTATCCGATTAATTCCGTCTCAGTGCTTTGTTATGATTTGCAGACATCGTTGGATGAGTTTCGAAATTAACATTGTTGTAGTAATTGCAAATTTAGTTAGTATCAGTCGGCATGGAACATCTTGTTAATTACTAAATCCATAACTGTAGTGATTTGTGGATTTTTCTTTAAATCTTGATGACACTTTCGAAATGAAAAGTTTCTTTCAGACACGTAGTTATCCCGGAAGGCGCACAATTCAGAAATGAAACCTTTGGTGTGCTCGTTTTACATCGATTCACCCGCCAGCTGTTATATACTCATCAGAATTGCTGCAAAGTTTGAAAACTTCGCGACCCTCTGTGACATTCATGTCACTAATGATTATATCATTTTGACTCCGCTAATCCCTCTCGTTTCTCTCAGATAAAGCCCACTGATTTTGATTGTTTCAAAACTGCCTGATCATTCAGAAATTTGCGACGGCTTCTACTTGAGCAACTATTTATTATCGCTGGTGGCATTGTTTGTTTTAATCAGCGGGATTTCGGAAAGTCGCTTTATTGACAGTTTATTTTTAAGCGGATCAAATTTTTCAATAACTGTGTTTTCGACGGCTTTGTCTAAATAAAAAATGGATTTATAACGACTCGGACTGATTGTCAGCGTGAAATTCTGACACGAACTATTCAAGAGACGGTAGAAAGATAATTCCGTCGTTATTCCCTAATTAAAAAAAACCGTTTCCTTAATTTAATTAAGCAATTTCTTCCAGGGACACCTCGTTGCGCTTAATGAAAGCGGGGGAGTTTTGCCCATCGACCACATCTTGACTCTCAAGTCAGTTCAGAAGAAGTTTCAGGGACAATACGCCTGTTCCGCTTCAAATTCAGAAGGAGAAACGTATAGCGCCCCATTCGACTTAATCATACAATGTAAGTAAACAAATTTCCCCAATGTAATTTGCCTGAACACAGTGAAAAATTACACACATTTAGATTTACTCTTCTTTTGTGTGGGTTTTTATGTATCAATCGAAAGCGAATGAGAAGAAGAGGAAATTCATTAGGATACGCGTTTTTGCAGATTTGATTTTTTTGCAGATAATTGGCCAGGTTTGTGATACATTGCTGTCTGCTAAAATTCAGGACGAAAAATTATTAAAAACTGGCAGATTCGTTTGTCATCAGATAATTGGCTCGTAGATTTCAGGTACGATTGAAGCTACCGCACTGCGGGACTGCCGATATGACCCGAATAATGGCCTCTAAAATTTGACATTGAATATCTATCTAATATCGCAGTTACCAAGCGGAGTTACTCCCACAAGTTTCAAACATTTTATTAAATATTCAATAAGCCGATGCCAAATTTTGTTGTAAAGATACTAATCTATGTTTAAAAAAATCAATCAAATATTTACCAACCAAATTTTAAATTTTTTATGAGCGTTTGTTTTCTCGAAAATTCAGAGGATTTCACGCATATTTTATTTTTAATCTGTAAAAGAGTTATCGTGTCAATTGTTCCTCGAACAGAAAAATTTATAGCACCTAACACTGTTTACAAACTGTAATTTGTAAAATATTATACAAAAAAAATTTATTTGAAAATGATGGTGTTTTACTAATTGTATGTACAGGTTGTTCCGTAATTAAACAGCAATTTCTAAAACACAAATTAGTAAAAGCGAGAAGAATACTATTTAAAAGAACTTAATTATCCGATCGCTATTCTCCCGAAATTAGAAAAATTGGGTATTGGTTGTTGTAACGCTTCTCTTTGTTTGTACCTTATACCAAATAATTTTGAGCACTTTTTTTGAATTATTTAAGTATTTTCGTTTCTTTTGTGTTGCCACATTGAGTTGTAAATCGTCCTAACTTTAACTTTTAGCTTCTCCTTTTGTTTTTAATTATAATATTTTAATTATTGGATTTCTATTTTTTATTTTAACTTTTGTTTTATTACCGTGTTTAATTGCTCTCTTGTCAAGCCGTGAGTTTTAGTACACCGTAATCTCTCTTGGCGATTGAATGTGACAAAATAGAAGGAAATGCAAATGAAAGCGTCTTATACAGAATGTTCTAACTAAAATTTGCACCCTCTAAAACCTAAAATCTAAAAAGCTATTACCACATCCTTATAAAACGCAGAGCCACCCCTTTAAAAAATTTAAATAGCAAGTGAGATCGAGTGACACATCATTTTTAAGCTGCTTTTATAGTCTATGCAACCATTTTAAATAATCTACTTCGTTAAAGTAGCTTTAAAATATTTTTTTTAATTTTTAAAGCCCTATTGTACTGTTATAAACATGTGAGTTAAATTTCTGATAAGATCTTGGAACCATATTACTATAATAACATCCCAACTATTTTGTTTTTGTTTTTGTAGTATTATTATAATAGATAGATGCATCAGAAAGATTGAATGAGCCTAGCCGATAATTCTTCCAAGTTCGTTAATTTGGCATTGTTTGTTGCATTTATAATATAAGAAACGTGTGCAAAGTGCGCCAATTTAGCTTGGGCGATTTAAAGAGGATGCAGAGAATCGAACGGTTGCGGTTGGCACACGTTGCCTAACATGCCACATGCATGGGGGAACAGAAGCAGAGGGTGTGCAGTTGAACGGAGAGGATGGCCACCAAAATACATCGTGGTGTAACATATTGTACGTAAATGCCTATTTAACATGAAGCCAGTCGTGTTGTTAATCTACCGCATAAAGGGCGCCGAAAAAGGAACGATTTACAACATTCCTGCGCTTATTAAAATTTTTATTTTGGTTGAGACTGGTGATTCTTTAATTGGAAAGAGGCCGGCGATTTTCCGCTTATTACTCGTCTTGGAGAAAAATTAACTTTATCTGACTGGAGTTCACCGGAAATTGCACATTTTTTCTGCGCGACAGAGCGACTGCTTAAGCAGCTGGATGAGCTAATAAAACTGCTATCCTAACGCATTTTGAACGAGACTAATGTGTCAATCAAGCCACTGAATCGGAAAACCATTCGAACGAATATTGTAATTTTCTGATTTGAACGCTTTCCACGTCGGACGTTCTGCACTAATGTTTTTGTTTGTTACCGTTGTTGAGTCGCGAAATTGCTCAGAAACAGCTAGGGAGTTAATTGAGTGTAATTGCCAATTGAGGGTTGACAAGAAAATTTTCATAAAAAAATAATAATATCAAAACAAGATTTCATAAACAGTTATTTTTTGAGAGAGCACTATTGTCAACTTAACAAAACGAAATTAGTATTAATAATTTATTATTAAGTGTAAACACTTACAATGTGTTTGTACAATTTATTTTAATTACTTAACAAAATGAAAGAATCATCTTTTTAGTACTTAGCATTTGCCAAGAGTGGCGCTTTATCGCAGCACGAATTCAACAAGACATACGTCGCGGCTGCTTGTTTAAAGAGACATAAGAAAGTAGCTCACACTGAGGGTAAGAGAAACATTTTCTAAGACGTCTTAGTAATATCATTGTGAAATAGCATTCTTGTATTTTGGGTTGCCGCTTATTAAAAAAGGAAGGGGCAGTGTGAGAGTCACAGCGTCGTTTAGAGGACTCTTAAAGGTAGCTAGAAAATTTAATAAGTGTAGAAAATAATCTGTTGTTTTATCACACGACAAATTTGAGATTTGTAGTTTCCAGATCGAGAATTGAAAATTAATTAAACCACCGGCAGTCGACAGGCTACTTAAATTACCTTTATAGTACTGGCGAGGATGTTCGAGATAATGAAACGTCGGCGTCTCGATATTCGACATCTGTTCTGTGATTAAAATCGACATCGTTATTGTTATTCGAGTATTACTCGAAATCGAACCATTGTAATCCAACTATGCAGACTATTGCTTGGCATTTAGAGTTCCTATACAGGTTGTAATTTAGGTTCCTACAACCTCAAACAGCTGCGCTCGATAAATTCACTGTTGCTCTTTAATGACAAACGTCATGTTACTAAAACCAAAACACTCCAACTTTCAGTTTTTAACAAAAATAAAATTCGATCAAGTGTTTGAACTCGAGTTCAATTACAAAACGAAGACTTTTCTGCAATTTTATTACCTTGAAATCCCAAGTTCTGGTTTCATTCTAGGGATTCTGTGAATTGTCTCGTAATCTTAAGATGGCTTGTCATAATTTTCTACTTTTGGTTTTGGACTTTTTTAATTAATTAAATGCGGCAAAGTAACACAGAAATTAATAACTTTATTACATCCATTTTTACTGTTTATTTAAGCTTGTCAAAAACCATAAATTTAATTAAATTTTCAAGTATCATGAAATTTATCTTTCTAAGTTAAGCGGTTTCAAACTTGTTAAGAAGGATTACAGCAACAATAGTGGAGTTATTCAGGTGTTAGGTTGCAAGAGGATTATTTGTTATATTAAATTAGCTAATCAGTAAATAAAAAATCACATATACAGTTTGACCTAATAATACATTGAAAATTAAAATTGTTTTCAACAAAACTCACATAAAGTTGTTGAAATAACATCAATATTTTTTATACAGTTTGTGTTAAGTCAATCGACAGTAAACACCACATTTTAGTGACAATTTAAACACACTGAACTATCACATTTACTGACTAAGCAATATGTTAATATTTTTAGAGACTAAGCAGTAAATCAGGTCCTTTAATGCAGTTTATCTATTACAAAATCACAAAACACACGCAATTCAATAATAAAGTACAAGCAACATTGGATTATAATATATTTTAATTAGTTTGCAGCAGGAAGGACCGGATCAAACTTTCCCAAACCGTGTTCATAAATAAAGCTCATATATATTTTAAATAATAAATTTTGAGGTATTTTGTAGAAGCAGTTTATTGTCCCGAATTTTGCTTTCACATTAATATGAGGTTTCTATCAGTAGCTCCACAAAATGATGGCTAAAATTTTATTATTTTCTTTTTTATTATTTGTTTATAAACTCTCTCACAGACAATTTACTGTACTTCGAAGACAAACGACTTGCTTTGTTTCTATCTAAAATTAACTTTGTTGTTTGCTCTTTACTCGTAATATGTGTACCAACACAAACAAATCTAAAGTTTCAAAGCTTCCATTATGTTTTTTAAAAAATGCTTGTTTAAAACCCCATTTTGAGTCTAAAATCTTTGCATTGTTGTCTTTCATGTCAAGGCCGTGCACACTTCCAATTAGTATTTTTCTCGTTGCACGCTCATTCTGATGGCTAGTTCCGTTGGAAGTATCGGCGTCCAGCACGCATTAAAACAATTACAGACTCGTGTTGTTTGGTTAATTACTGATGTTTTGCTTGATTGTGGCTGTTTTATCAAGCACCATCTTGTATCAACTCCAAACCAACAACCATCGCATCGTGCATGTCTTTTATCAGATGTAAAATATTTTAATTACAGGAAATATTATCACAACGAAATAATCCCGCATTCCACTCATTATTTTTCTTTTATCTCGTTGCAAAAGCCTCAAGAACAATATTTCTTTTCAGTGTTGTGAGTTTTTTTTCTCGTACTGTAAGAAATGATAAATGCCGGAAAAGTGGGTGTGTGACAAAGTCTCATCATCCGCAGAGAAGTGATGCTGAGAACTGGAGTCACGAAGTGCATGTCGCTATAAATCCTACTTATTTATGAAACCAGAAAACTCGCAGGACATGGCTGTGATAGCGTTAAGGATATGCTCTCAAATCGACATTTTTTTTTATAATTGTAACAATGATAAATGTGAGAAATGTTTAAGAAATAAACTTTACTCATTTTATACGATAATTATAAAGAAATGACGTGATAATTCAGGCGAGCATGAAAAATTCATTACATGCAAAACAATTTCCTCTAATTACCTCAGAAACAGGTCAAAGATAATTTGTTTTGGCTGAAATATCCTTAATGTATTTTCGTAATAATAAAATATTAATATAAAAAATGAAAATTTCAGATTAGTTTGTAATTGGGTAAACATTTGCAGTGAAATTTTCATTGTGATTGTCTTTTGATAATGTTTTCATGAGTACTTATCCTTTCAGTTGCGGCTTATGCGCTTAAATTATTTACAAACTATCTTTTGAATATTTAAAATTGCATTATAAAGTTTGGATGAACGAGTAAAATTCTCATTTCGAACTAAACTAAAAATGGTTAATTACTTCCAGACGCTCCTCGTTGCAAAAAGGGTTACGAAGTAATGAGGGTTGGAGTGTTCAAGTACTCGCCCCTCGTCGTCCAATGCCACGTGGATTCCCTTCCCGAAGTGCGCTTTTCCTGGACTTACAACACCAGCACGGGCGTTTTTCCCGTCGTGGGCGACAAGATGCATAACAACGGAGGCGTTTCCACCCTGCATTTCACCCCGTCATCCGAGAACGTGGACTCGCTTTCCTGCTGGGCTACTAACAACGTGGGCAAGCAGGAAAAGCCCTGTGTGTTTTACATCATTCCTGCAGGTAAAAAATTCGGGAAAATCTTCAATGTTTCAAAGTTTATACACCTCGAAAATTTGATAATATAACTAGGAGAAATTTCATTACCATATTCGCATCTCGAAGTCTCATCCAGGCTTATGAATATTCAAACTACTTAACCCGTTAATTACTTACTTCACGAAAGCACTCAAAACCTCGAGGTGCAAATCTACCGAAAAACTATCGAGTTTATGGAGCTTTTATGACACTAAACTCAATTATTTATACACAAGTACCACTCCGTCATTGTCGTTCAACTCGCATAAAACGGGAATTGAATTTACACAAATTAATTATTCACTATTTAAAGAAGAACGGCGAAAGTGATTCCATCAATAGCGCGAATTTTACCGCTCTTTGTTGTGCGAAACAAATAAATCAACAATTAAATATACCAAAAGATAGCCTGTGTTTTTCAAATTCTGTAGGACTCAACCTAAAAAGTATTATTAAAAAAAATACTAAAAATTATGATAAAACTCACTTGAAATAGGCATTGATGCAAGCACCAACTACACCAACTTAAGGATTTTTGCTATAATTCTGTAACTGTTTTTTATAAACAGCATAATGCTTGTAAACTTCTTTAAACAAAAATTTATTATAATAGTCACATTTTTTTAAAGCATTTATATAGTTACTTTGTTTTTTGCTCATTGTCTTCTTCGAAAGAATTTTAAGATTAATAAATTTATTTTGGTGATCTATCACATTTATACTTATTTATATTTAGCTGTTATCTACACAAGTGTCTGACCTTTCCGTCTTAAAAATTTTTGATTTGTTAGTCACATTTTCATGTAATCATCTGTTTTACGATTTCTTAGTCATCATGATTCTATAAAATTATTAATAAATAAATAGAAAAAATAAAATAATACTAATTACGATTTTAAATCAATTATTTATTTTTCGTTAAGTTTTTTACGTAGCTTTTTATAATAATAAAGTAAAAAAACAAATATTTCACCACAATTGTTTTAAATTGTAACTACTCTATCTAGTTATAACTGATTTTTAATTCAAATTATTCAAATAACTTAGAATTTATCAGTTGTAATTTAGACTAATTAATTCTAATTTACACAAAATTAAAAATTATAAAGAAAAAATTAAATTTCAGAAAATATAAACTGTAATTCAATTACGTTTCAGAATACCAGTTTATTTTATAGATAAGAGACTATTTGATTCAGCAGCTTATAATACCTTTTTGTCGAAAAAAACTTTTTTTTGTTTAAAACCTTTTGTCTAAAAGATGCATTTTTAAAAAAAGCTAATTTTTGAGTATTGTTTTAGTGCAAAACTAGTAAAACTACTGCACTATAATTGCTTCTACATTTTGGTTATAAATCACAGTAAAATTCTTGTTTGATCTTCTTGGTGTGTAGAATCAAACGTAAAGACACCCAATAACACCAACAAATTTACTTTGAACCACACACGTTTCGACAACAAATTGTTTGGTGTCATTGGGTGTTTTTACATTTCAAAGTTTAGAGTAGTTGAGAAGTTGATGATCTGGTAAAACTGCGACTCATAAACACGATTTAAATTTGAATTTTATATTTTTGAAATCTACGTTCTGAACCTAATAGTCTACTTTTTGTAAAACCAAAAGCATTTTTTCAAATAAATTTAAAAATTAATTAAAAAATAAAACTAGTGTGATACGTGCTTTAGTTTTCTTGGTTTAACCTATTTTTATTGAATATAAAAATAATGGCTAATTAGACTTTTAAATCAACATATTTTTTAACAATTTAATAATACTAAAAAATGCATTTAGTAGTTTTTGCAATATTTACCAAAATAATTAAATAACAAAAAAAGTTAAGAGAAAAAGAAATTTTTTAACAGAAGTTTAAGCTATAAGAAATAGTGCATTCTTACACCTAAAATTTAATGCAGTATTACAAATGTAATTTATTAAGTAATTAGCAGCAATACCACGACACAGACTTAAACAGACTCAACAAAACATAGGATATTGGGGAGCCGTACTTTATCAAAAAGTTCCACAGAAGATAAAACAACTTAATAAAACAAAATTTGAAATTAAAGTTAAAGAAATTCTTCTGAAGGAGGCCTTCTATTCAGTAGAGGAATTTTTAAACTGTCCTTTTTTATAAGTTTTTTATGTTTATTGTACATTAATGTTTATACTACATTATATTATCATATATTCATATATATATATATATATATATATATATATATATATATACATATATTGTGACATACCATGTAAAGTACTTTGATGGTAAATAAATTATTATTATTATTATTATTATAATATTCTAACGTAATAATTTCGTAACATTTCCTTTTTACTTTGCGTCTGTAACAGATACCGATTTGGATGTTGTATTGCCAATTCAGCAAATTTTTCGTTTTGGTAACACGCCTTCGCTGGAATCAAACGTCATTTGTTTCAACGTTTATGTCAGCGTTGAGATTATAATAAGTTTATGTGAGTGTGTCGCAATTATTCTATAAAACATTCGAAAATGGGGTGGAAAAGCGGCGGATACAACGAGGTAACTTTAACTTTTTTTTGAAGGTTAGACCAGCTTTGAAATGAAACATCTTTTAATCACTATTTTTATAATTTACAACCCCCATAGTGTTTAATATGTTACAAGCTATTTGCTGGATAAGTATATGACACTGCTTGGTCTGAAGTAATGATGAGAGGAATCGCTAAGAATCACTTTATCAAAACTATTAGTAAATTTTAAATAAGTTTTTGTTTTAAAAATAGCTGAGAAAGTATTACAAATAAAATAAGAAAATTTTGTAAAATAAAAAAAATGTTTTAAATTTGTAATAAATATACAAAAGTAAAATAAACACTAAAAACACCTTTTGCCCGGCGCATCCACCATTTTGCATCACGCAAATTTTATGGCTTTAGTGTTTGCTGAGGTCACTAATTTCCATCCACCCGTTTCGAATTGCCCTAGCACTATAATTAACATTCAATATTCTCCTCGTTGGCAAGTTGGAGGCATTGCATCGGAATGCACCGGTGTTAAGCTGTTTGCAAACCTTCTCATACCCAGATGCGGTTTCTTGATGTACGAGCAACTTGTCGTCATCTGTCTCCGGAATATTTCCCCTCGAAAACCCTCAGCGATTGCCTTATTTGTTATTGTTAACAATGTTATTTCTTGCAAAATTGCACCGTCTTTGTTGGGTTAAGTGCTCGAAATTGTGTCCTATATCTTACTAGAGAATTATCTCCGCATTACACAAATACAATAGATCTGTCATTTCAGAAATTAACGATCAGACAATTTAATAGAGCACGTGATTTACCTTAATTGAAATTTTGTCGGCTATTAATTGCCAAACCGTAAATATTTCAAAGTTGATTTTATGATAACAGTGGATTAAAGCAGTTGACGTCACAATTATCTAGTGTTTGGGGTGCAGCTGGTTTCACCAGCTACCCTGCTGGAATTCATGCTGGTACTTAAAAGCTAAATTAGTTTTAAAATTAAGTTACAATTTAAATTTAGACGAGAAGGGGTAAATTTAATTTGACGCGAATAACTATCGAGATAATGTGGTTACTTGCGATTTATCAGTGCCCGGCGCATCCACCATTTTTAATAAAAGATCCAGAAAAATTGTTTTGAACGTTTTGTCAATTTTTGGTTTTATGAGGTCTCAATGGACGTTGGCGTTCAAGAAAGACGCCATAACCCGACCAAACCGACAGTTTATAGTCCTTTTACTTATCTAATGTGGTTTTGTTCCGTCTGACAATTTATGTCTCCCTTGCAGGTATAAAATAGAAATATTATTGCATAAATTTCCAGCTTCTTGTAACAATATATTATTACCGTAGGAAACATCCAAAGAAATATTGTTCTCTTTCAGACAATTTACAACTCACAAGAAAAACCCGAAAGAAAAAATTTACAATTCTAACCTTTTTCGCATATTTGCTTTATTCATAAACTTTTGTAAAGTGCAAAGTGATGAGGGAAGCGTCATCCCAAACCCAACCAATCATTCTGTCATCACTCTCACCAGAATTTTCTTACATGAAATAAACTCTGAATAATTTAAATAATCTCCTCATTAAGGATCACTTTCCGGGTCCCTCCAAGGATTACACTGTAAGCTTTTAAAATCGAGGAGTAAATTAAGAGGGTTAAAGGGACAATTTTGGGTTACTTGGGCTAGTTGTGTTTAGATGAAAACAATTCACAAGTTGAGTAATGAACGGTCACTAGTGAGTGCCGTTTCTTGTAAGAACCAACAACTAAAAGCTCTCCACACGCGTATTACGTGCCAATATGCCTATTCTAGTTCCGAATTTATACCCGGTAAGCTTCTATTTCCACGGGATTGCCACGAAGGCCTTTGTGTACAAGCTCCCATTGGACGACGACTTTAACATGCAAATCGGGCCGAAGTGGCCAAAACAAAGAATTTTTAACGCCCATAAGAATTTTATATCACTACATAACCAAAACATATACAAATGATGAATACTCTGAGATTGATGTAGAAACTAATAACAATTTATCATCGGATTTATTTATAATTATTTTTTTTATTAAAACAAAGCAAATATTTTTTTATTAAAAGATTTGTTAATTGTTTGGTTTTCCTCTCTTTTTAATTACATTTTCTGTTGTTTCCTCTCCTTTTTTTACTTTATAGTTTTAGTTTTGTTTTTTTTTTCTTTTTCTGTTAACTTTTTTATCTTTCTATTAATTTATCTTTTTTTAGAAAAAAAATTTAGGGCATGTACACAACAATTATAGTTATAATTTTTAAAAACAAAATACTCTACCTCAGTTGTTGTTGTTGTCTATATCTCATAATTAGTCCTTCTGTATTGTTATTTTATTACTCACTTTTTGTTTTTACCATTAATTATTATTTTCTTACAACATTCTAGAAACGCCCGAATCCCCAAAGCAGTGCACCCTCCGCAACACCTCCCTCGGTCTCCTGGAAGTGCGGTGCGTTGCTGGCGATGATGGGGGCCTCCACCAAAGTTTCGTCCTGGAAGTGAACGACGTGACAATCCCCTCGCCGCCTCCAGGTGTTACTACTCTAAGTGATCAAGGCGAAGCGAAACTGCTTTACCGGACACTGGAGGACAAACCCCGGTTTCGGCTGCACAGTCTTCATCCCGGGAGAGAATACCAGATCGTGGTCTATGCTGAGAATGCTAAAGGCAGGAGTGAGCCGCCTGTTCGCCTGCCGAGTGTTAGAGTAGAGGCCGAAATCCCGGCTGATACGCTGCATGAGACCGGTAAGTCCCAAGGGATCGGCTTAATTTAATTAACAAAGACACTAACAATAACTGGATGTGCGCTAGGCATGTCTAGTCTGGCTTAATGGAATGACCTACACGTGTTGAAATTTTGATTTACAGAAAAAACCTTTCGAAAATGGTTAATAAATTTACTTTTTTTTAAGTACTCGATGTTTACACTACAGTCGCCTTCACTTTACTGTTGTCGCTCATTTTATTTGCTTGACTCGCTCTCACTATCTGAATGACTAAGTCGCGGTTAGTCACCTTCCTTATATAATTAAACGTCATTGCTAGAATATGCCAGATGTTCTGTGACATTCAATTAAGAGTAATGGCTCGTCTTTCTAGATCGATTCATATGACTTTCTAGAGCTTTATCTAGAATCCGGTCTCTACTTATTATGTAACTCTTCATATGTTGAGAAAAATCGCCAAGTTTTGCTTTGAGTTTGTTTCAATTTATTCTGGAATTTCTCGCAAATATTATAAATTTCCACCCGTTTTAATACCCACAGGTATCGCATTGCTGGAAATACAAGTTTCAAATTTATAACTTCATTGTACACAAACGGCAGAGGCTCGTTTAAAATTTTGTATATTTCGAGTTTAATTAAATATTTTACTGCTTAATTCCGGTTATTTTTCCCGGCTTCTATTTGTTTAAGTCTGTAATTTTTCAATATTGGGCAAAATTAAACCACAAGTATTTCTTGACCGCTCCGAAAGACAATTTCAGTATAAAACCGCTGCTATCTGTAATTTCGGAGAGTCCCATGGGTGCTTGTATCCTAGATTACAGTCATAAATTTATTTTACAGCTCTAAAACTTCATCAAATTAACAAAGAGCATTACTTTTATGCTGAAAAGTCAGATTGTTGATGGTTGCGGTTGAAATTTACCGCGACAAGATGTGACATGCTATTTTTCAACAAGAAATGAATAAATTGGAAAAAGTCGTATTATATTCTGAGATGGCTACATGTCTGCTGAAGGTGTTTAGACAATTGTTATTACAAATCCAGAAATCTCAAGAGAAATATGGCGCCACAGAAAATCTGACTCGGCGAATCGAAAATTAATATGACAAAGTCGAACACTTTGAGAAATTAAAAAGTTTTTTTCGACTTGCTTTATTGATATTTTTCAGACCGGAATCTGAATTATGAGTGTAGCTAAAATACGAAAAAAAATATGTCGAATTACAAGAAACATTGTTTTAATTTTGTCGAGTGTTACTCTGATATTGATTTACATGAAAAGTGCATTTGGGTAATTTGACAAATCATTTATTTTTAATGAATAAATGTATTCGGTGACAAGAGATAAATAAATGACTGTTGAATTTAAAATATTTTTATTAAAATAAAACTCCACAAATTTTAAAATATACACATTTGGTTGATTTGAAGCTATTGAGGCCTCTTTCCTATCACAATGTCTCAATTTTTACGATCTTTATCCCAACTTATTTTTTATATTTATTAGGTTCCATAAAAACTGATGTATGAGAAACGGCAGTTTTACAGTTTTGTGGCACAGGCCTCTCCAGATTTAAAATATAAACTTAAAAAACTTTGCTTTTACAGAAACTAAAGAAAGTAATGTCTGCACCTACCAACAATAAAGTACTTGATTTTTGTATTAAGAAAAAAATTAATAAATAATATCTATAATTAGTGTGTTCATAGCAAATAATTAAATATAATTGACATTTTTTATTATATTCAAGCCTTTTCAATTTTTTTGAAACAAAGATAAGATTATTTTATTTCAAAATGTAGTTAAAAATCGGCTAGATGCGTTGAAAAAATTTCACTAATCGATCTAGATAATTATACAGTAAAAATGAAAATCTGCTGAATTAGAGTTCTTAAAATTATCAAGATTATGACAGACTAGTGTTTGCAAATTTTTGTTTGCCACGTATATTTCTATAATAAATATAAAAGCTTCTGTTTATAAACAGTTTTTGACTGAATGACACGCCAGTCTTTCATATTCTAGTTGACAGAGGTCGCCACCAGCAAAATGCACGGAGCGAATAACTTTAAATCAAAATATATCCAAATTAAGTTTTCGTCTAACTTGTGTCAAAAAAGATATACAGAGTGTTTCACGAGTGGTAATGAGCCTGCAAAACTAAAAATGCAACCAGCAATACAATTCCAAAGGTAACGTAGTTATTTTTTTTTTTGTTTACAAATACATTAAATAAAAAATCATTTAATCTTTCAGTTAACTGAAGACAAACTAATGCCACTTGCTTGTGAAATTATTCTTTGACCTACATGTGAACAGGACCAGTAGCTGTTCTTGCTTATGGCTTTTTAAAGGTGGTCAATTTTTCCTTAAGGTAGTTTCAAGTCGTTCGAGTATGGTGTCAGCAAGAGTACTTCTCTACCCGGAAAACGTTGTCTGTACAAACTCATCGCGGCAGAGGCATTTTTTCCCATATATCATCATCGTGTCGGTTTTTTCATTGTTTGAATAAATTTTTTGATCGGTGACAGAGTTGACAAATAAAATTTGAAATCAATGTCATCTACGTTAACTCTGGAATTGTATTGCTGGTTGTATTTTTAGCTTCGCAGGCTCATTACTACTCGTGAAACAGTCTGTATAGAGACAAAAATTTAATTTTTGTTTTTTTCTTAAGTGTAATTTCAAATTAAAGAAGAAGAATGAAGAAACAGGTTCAATTACTGTTAGAGCGTTCTTTTTAAATCTGCTAAAATCGCGCTTTTTCTGCAAATTATCGTTTCTCAAATTCTTCTAGAAATTATTTTGTTCTTCAGATTCAAGAATTTTTTATTGCTCTTCTTGCTGTTTTAATAGACGTTATTCTCTAGAAACTTATTGTTCTTCTAAAACTTTTCATTGTTCTTTTATTATTCATTATTCCAATATTAAAAAAAAAAGTCAAAAAAAAGCAGGATAATAAAGAAAACAAAAAAATAAAAATAATTTAGAAAATTATGTTTAGTATAAATTTATTTAAACAAGAAAAAAGATAAGCAAGAAATAAGAGAAGATAATATACAAAATTATTAGCTAAATTACAAAAAGTTACTCATAAAGTAGATAAAGAAAACAAAACTTTCTTTAATTGATAAAAAATTAATTAAACAAACTAATAGGCTAATTTTAAATTGAGACATTACCGGTAGTATCTTCGTTACCATAGAAAATTAAAAAATTTGGGGTTCTGATTGGGTGTTGTTATTAAAGAATATTAAAATTTGCGATACTACTGTAGTAACTTAACATAAAATTAATTCATTTGGTTCTGCAAATTTGACATAAGTTGCTGCCAAATGTAAATTGCACCCAGATGTTGCAAGTCTGATGGTACAAATTTATTTTTTTTTAAATAGTAGAAACAAAATTAAAAATGCTTCTATATTAATGTTTTTTCTAAAATCCTCTATTATTTTTGATTTTTAAAACGACGTTTTTTAACTTCTTCGAGAATTCTTTGTCTCTTTATTCCACCAATCTTTGTTTTTTACATTCTTCTAGAAACTACTTTGTTTTTCATTTCTTTCCAGCCGACATAAATTAGCTTTTTCTACAATAATTTTATTTTCTCTTTTTTGCGCTAAATGTCGTTTCTAAAATTTTTCTTTTTCTAATAAACCGTTTCTCAAGTTTTTTCTAAAATCTTTTTGTTTCAACGTTCTAAATAAATTTGAACAAATTCGAAATGTAAAAAAAACAAAAACAATATTGAAAAACGACTTGAAAGATCAAAAGAGCAAAAAAATGTAAAAAAACAAAAATATTTTTAAGAAAATGTAAAAACAACTATTGGTTGAAATTAGATATTTTAAACAAAATTGAAAGTCTTCAATTAAAATAAACAAAAAAATTTTTCAAAAATACAATTGTAACAAATTAAGGAGCAATAAGAGATTCTAGAAAAACAAGAAAGTTGTTAGAGAAGTTTAAAACACAAGATCAAAAAAAAAACAAGCAAATTAAAAATTAAGCAAATAAAAAAGTAGATTCTAAATAAGTATATATCTTTTATATTAATAAAACACGACGATTGAAAAGAAAAAAAATTAAAAACTACATTTAGTTATGATCATTTTGCTTAATAAAAATATAGAACTAATTTTTGCTAATAATAATGCTCATTCAAAAATTTCAAAATTATTGTACAACTTACAGATTTTAGATTTTGAAATTTTTAAATAGCAACTAATTAAAAACTTTAAAACTTGTTATTAATAAAAGTCAAAATTTAAACTTTAGCTAGAGTTTTACAATTTAGGATTCTCATCATAGTAATTAAAAATTATTAAAATATTCAAGTTTTTAGAAAGTCAGTAATTTTAGAGTCTTTTGAACTTTAAACAAGCTTCTTTAATCTTTAGAATATTTAAAAAATATATATTAGAGTAAAATTTTGAAATGTTTGAATCTAAAGAATCTGTTCTTATTTATATGTTCGAAAGATCATAAATATTTAAAGACTCTTGTTAAAAATAGATCTGAGTTTAAGAAAAAAATTACTTTCTTGAGATTACTTATTTTCTAAAACTTTTTAAAAGCTTTATAAATTATAATAAGATTGATTAAATTTACAATTTTAGCATTTTTCGTTACTTTCAATCTAAGAGATATCATTTTATTGTTAATATAGGAAATAAGCACCGATTTATTACTAACAGCTTTAATTTTTATCAAACATTAATTTTTCCTCGCTTTGCTCACTTAAATAAAATTACGAAATCACTTTTATTTTCCTTCTGATTTTGGTAACAAATGAATAAAAGTTGAAGAAATTAAACACATTAAGAAAAGTTAAACTTCTTAAACGTATACACAAGCCGAAAAATCCTCTTGATTAAGTGCCCCATTAAGTTTTTTCGTCCTTCCTTTACAAAAGATTAAAACACTATTAGTTTGCGCAAGTGCTTTCGCCTTTAATTGTCCGTCAAAAGCGACCCCTTCTTTTAATTGATTACGAATTTACCATTCTCTTTGTTCTAAAGCAATAATAACTCGGTCTGAATAATTTAATATTAAGCGAGCAAAAGCACGCATTGTAGAATTGAAACATGCATCCCTTCGGAGAAACTAATGACCAATCTGTTGCGGTTCCTTAGACACAACAACAAGACCGGGGTCGGAAGCATATCCCTCGTCTAGGCAGAATTTAACCGTAATATTAGTGGCATTGACCGCAGCTGCAGTGCTTCTCATTGTGGGAATTGTTACGACGGCCGTTGTTATCGCTTGTAGAAGGACTCCTGTGGTAAGAAGACGAAACCCGACTAGAAGGAAGTCTTCCGATGACTTGGAACTTTCCGAAGCCGGATTTAGTGAGGGCTTCCAAAGGCGAAGTGCTCAGTATAGGGCCAGTATGTACGCACTTCAAGAGACTGAAGATAGAATATCAAGGCTTATAGAAGGTAAGATAAAATACTATTAGAATTTACTACGAATTTTTAATTTCTGTGCCTAATGTTTCGGCTAATCTAAGGCTTTAATCTCGTATTTAGGCGCTTATGCAAAACCCGTTCACTTCTGGCCTCCTCCATTTAAATTTCGTCGCTTCTAAATGATCAACACAAAACGAAAGCGGCGATAAGATTAGCTGATAACAGAAGCGTTCTCTCAATTTCGGTGTTTCCTCTTCTTTCATCTAGTTTTATGAAAATGGTCGAAACTCGGTATATATTTAAACCGGTCAGGTATTTGAAATGCGTTCGTGATCTAATTTAAAGGGTGGCAAAAGCAAAAAAACCGGTAATTTCATAATTTTCCCTCGGCATATGTATGCACACCCTCAGCTTTGCATGTTCACACCGGTCTCTATTTTCAAAATAACTGGGATACTATCGGCCAATCTGCGGTTATTACATAAACGCGATTTCTGATACCGCAGTGGTGATGTCATTTTGCAGCAGGATTGAGACATTAAAAAAATTTGAAAAAGCTTGGGGGTGGATCCTGAACATGGAGTGATCGTGAAATGTAGAAACAACGAGATATAAAGGCACACGTATGCAAATAAGTACCGTTAATAGTTTAATAGTTGTGTGTTGGAGTCAGGACAATTGTATGCAGGATACGTCTGAGGTCTCGTGAGTCGACGCATTAAGGGATGCTGACGCGAAAGCAGTTATGAACACGTGTGTGTCTACCAGGGACCGGCATTTAGTTCGCTCTGATTACTGTTGCGACTAACCTGCCGAGTCTGGAATACCAAATCTTAGAAATGCTGGACAAGTAATTAGACAAGGAGGACACAAAAAGAAAAATGTTTACGAGATTTTTAGCGTCTACGTTAATTCTTCATTAATTAAATTTGTAATGTAACTCTACTGATAAAAACACAAGGGTGAGGAAAGTCAAGTTTTGTAAAGGGTTAATTAGGGATCTTAAAACAAAATACAAAATGTTTTTTAAAAAAATTTGGCTAGACTTCTTGAAATTTTAATTAGCTTTATTTCAAGAGGATAATACTTAAAAAGTGCAGTATTCTGTAGAATTTTATTTTGTGACAGAGATGTAGTCAGCAGCATTTATAGTAAGAACAAATTAATATTGTTACAAATAATTCAAATTAACAATAAGAGAAAAAAATTTGGGAAAAGTTGTATCGGTGTACAAGTAATTGCATAAAAAACGACTACACCAAATTTTTGGCTGTGTGGTTTGCGTTTTTTTTTAATTTAATAATAACGTCAGTCATTAAAATGCCAAATTTTACTTTAGAGAAAAAGGGGTACTTAATTGCAAAAGTAGAGAAATGCTGGTTAACTAAAAGACTTGAAACAGAATTAGGTATTTCTACAAGCCCAGTTTTTAGAATAAAAAAAGATGGGAGCAGGAAGGTACAGACGCAAGGAAAGTTGGTTCTGATGGCTAGAAAGTGTCAACTGCGCAACAAGATAATGCTATTTTAATTATTTTACGAAAGAATTCGTTTGAAAATACTTGTTTGCAATCCTAATTTTCAAATCCCTGGTCTACAGTCTCCTAAAGAATAAAGGATTCGGAACTAAAAAAAATTATCGAGTGCTAAGAAACAAACTTTTTCCGTGGATAATAAACAGGAGCGAATTCTTTGTTGTATAACTACATTAATCGGCCCTTAGAATTTTGGAATAGAGTGGTCTTTACAGATGAAACTTTTTCAAATCAAGCAATGACGGTCAAACCCGAGTGTATACACCACCAAATTCTAGATTTGACAAACGATATGTTACTCCTCCAAACAAGTCCGAATGTTTTTCTGTGAATATTTGGGCTTGGGCAGAATCCAAGGGCATGTTGTCAAATTAAAGGTCGCTTTAACAGAGAGACCTATTGTGATATTTTAGAAAACGTTGTACTTCCTTCGGTTAGTCAAGTCGATCGTGATAATAATTTTATTCACCTACAAGACAAATGTCCTCTCCACACTACAGTTGCTGTTCGCAACTGGTTTAAAAATAATAACATTATATTATTATTTTGGCCAGCAAACGGTGCTGATTTAGATCCATTCGAAAATATTTGGGTGGTGCTGGTAAAAAAAATATACAAGAAATTTTAAGCCTTTAAATGTAGAACAGCTCTAGAATTCTATAACTAATGCTCAGAATAATTTGCAAATTCTGTTCAATCAATGCCTCAAAGATCCAATGCAATGATGGTGCATTGACAAAATATTAAGCTTAATGTTTTGAGTTATATTGTTTTTTATCAAAGATCTGTTCTTTGCATAATACTTTTGAAAGCAGTTTTATTAATGTGACAATGGGCTGCCACCTCATCGTGGTAAAGAAGCCTAGTAATACCCTTTCTAAAAAATTTTTTTAGAGACGTAGGTTTTCCGAAAGCTATGATAAGCCACGGAATTTCGTAAAGTGTTCAATTGCGCAAAAAGGATGTCTCCACGTTAAAGAATATAAACGGTGATTTCTGCCACCAGGGAACATCTACTTGTATTAGTTTCTTCTTCTGTGGTAGGTGAACCTCTGCCGTAGTAGATTTAATTTTTCTTGCTTTATATCGCTCACTTCATTACATAAGGCGAGAAAGTCCGTTAAGCTTGGTTTTGTGTTTCTAGAACTCTCTTTCAAAGTCTTTTAAAACAGTCGCCGGACGCTATCTGTACAGTTTTTTTTACAAAGATTTAGCGACAATACTTTACGCTCTTGGGAGTCTAAGATCTTAATCGAGAATCTTTACATTTTGAGCTCAATTTGTTGGTGACTTTTTCCTTGTATCTGTTGTAATAAAAATATTTGGTTTATTATAGATCTTAAGTTTCTACAACCACACTGCTATTATCCTACTACTTTTCCCTTACGTTTTTTCAGTTTATTATAGTTAGTTTATCTTTTTATATTTTAGTATAAGATGTATTAGGGTTTTTGATGCTCTAGGTAATAGTTTAATTCTGTTAAATATAATGAAGGTAATAGTGTTGCCGTTATCTTCTGTAAGTATCGATTGGACATATTTGCGGCATTTGTTCTTTTATCCATACATTTTTAATTAAATCATATATCATTTTTGTCATTGTTGTTCCTTCGTACTTTATTATTCCTCCTTGTATGTTGTCTTCTCCTGAGCTCTTGTTGTTTTTCTGTTTTTCTATAATATTTTTTAAAGTCATCATATGTGGAAAGTTTTTCTTCTCTTTTTTCTTATCTGTTTCTGTTGTTCTCCTCCTTTTAAATTGTTCCTTTTTATTTGACGATTTGTTTAAAGCTTGTTCAAAATATTCAGCCCATCTTTCTGTTACTCTTTTTTGCTTTCCACTTATTGGCCATGTTTATCTCTATAAAATAGGGTTTTAGGTTGAAATCGTTGTTTAATTCTCTTGCATCTTTGTATCTCCTTATTTTTGTGATTCTTTTCTATATCTTCTATTTTTCTAAAGTTGTGCGCTTTTTTTCTTTATGCGAAATTTTTTTGTATTCTGTTTTTTTATTATTCTTTCGGCTGTTCTGCATATTTATTTCTAGTATTCTTTACCTTACTGCGTCTTTCTTCTGTTCTTAAAGTCCACAATCTTCATCGTAGTAATCTTTTATTTTTTTTATTCTTCCCTTCAATTTCAAGTGTTCTAGAGCTTTTTTTCAAAGTCTTTAAAAGCAGTTGCCACATGCTATCTATAAGCATTTTTACAAGAATTTAATAACGATACTTTACGTTCTTTGGAGTCTAAAATTTTGATCTATAATCTTTATATTTTGAGCTCAATTTCTAGGATCTCTATGTGAGCAACCACCTGGAATTTCATCATTAAGCCTTGAACATAAGGACCAAAATCTTGGTGTTGAAATCTTTGATTTTGATAAGACTGTTTTCAGGATATTTAGTTTTGAGCATCTGCACTGCCTAGCGCTCAGGAGCTAACAGGAGAAGCACTGGACTTCACCAGAGGCACAATGCCACAATGTGATTGCTGCTGTTTTTAGTTGAGAGGTTTCATCCTAATGTCTCGATGTAAGAATTGATTTTTAAGCTCTTCTTGTCAAAAAAGTAACAACTAAGATAATCTTGTTTTACAAAAACCTTGTTCATACTACAAAAAAGTTGGTGTAGTCGTTTTTCTGCAATCAAGTGTACATATTAAAAATAGATTATTTGCAATTAGTCTAACTCTTTAAATTTGTACCTTAAACAAAGTGCATTCATTTGTTGAAACAATCTAATTTTTGAAGATAATTTAGAGTCATTTTTTAAAAAATGTTAGTGGTTTAGTAAAAATAGTCGCCTGTCCTTGTAAATCCTCTTTGTAATTTTTTTCGGAATGAATGTATTTCACATTTACGTATTTGGTCGGTAAATCAAACGGTCTTTAAGCGCTGCCAGTGAAGCAAATGAAAGGGCACGTTTATACCAAAATGGATCGAGGGTAAATCTTTCAACCTTATCGAAGGAATCCAGTTGGCTTTTGCGGCTTTGTATCCTGCTAATTCGGAATACGCCGCAGTTCGCTTTCGGTTTACTAAAGAAGAATTCAGTCTGTGTTTTTCGTGAATGTGTTACGTGTCGTCGGGGCGTTAAACCGGCGATTAAGTCTGAAAAGTATCGACCGGCGCGGTCTATTGAAACAATATTTTCGAGGGCAAGGTTGCGGTATGTAAAGAGAACCGCGAAATACGAGGGAATACGCTCTGTAACTGTTCTCGCTCCCGAAGGAATCAGACACGTTTCACGACCAAGACTTATGGTTTGTTTAGATGGTCCTGTCTACTTCACACGATTTGTGATCGGAGAATGCAATTTACTCCAAAATGGAAATTCTATATGACCCACTCAAGGGAAACCTGTTCAACACATTTCTCATTTTTATTTCGCACAAAATGGGTGATAATAGAATTTTTAAATGGCTTGAGAAGCCACCTGTAACAACAAATATTTTTTTCGCCTTGACATTTTAACACGAATTTATTAAATTTATTTTTCAACAAGTTTGGCGGGATTAATATCAGTGAGAGAGATTTTTATAAAATAGACAGCTTTTTGCTTCGTCAAGTCGTGTTATGACTTTTACGCTTTCTTAGCATTACTACACCTACACTTGTCAAGCTAAAAAGCTTTCGTCGTAATTTTTAACTTTATAAATTTTTATATTTGGTGTAGCATTATTATATTTATTTTATTATAACTATTATCATAAAATTTTTGGTATTACTTCTATCTTAAAATTTGATCTGTAGAAATTGTGCCTAAGGTTTTCCTACAAGAACAAAATCTGTTTTATTTATCAAAAATTACTATAAAATATATTAAAATTATTTTTTGAAAGATGAATTATTATTTTTCATTTGTTTCAATATGTAAAAAAATTTTCTTTCCGTCATAAACCTGTGGTTGACTTTCCTCCACTAAATTTAATTAGAGAAATCCGCAATAGTAATTTTGCTGAAACTGTTGACATTTCAAAAATACGGCCACATTAGACTAAATGAAAAAATTATCAGCCAGGTCTGGTGTTTAGTGTATTCTAGCAAAAAGGGCAATTAATAATCCACCAAAGTGCTCGTCGTAAATTTCCTAGTTGAAAAAATGTGGAGGAATAAAATCGCTCTATTGTTCGTAATTTCGGAGTACAAAGAGATCTAAAGCTTCCTTTTGTATTGATTAATTCCAATCAATTGTCCAACCAGCGAACAATGTTTGCTTTACAATAAAAGTGCCCATTTAGCCATTCCGCTTTGAAGTCTTTTGCAACTTAACTATTCAACAAGCGTTGGAAAATATTCATTAACGTAATTACAATAGGAAGCCAATTTCTTCGCCCCCAAAAATTAATTAAACAACTCTTATCCTAATTTTTTTTTTCAGGACCTGACTTAATTCTTGCTCCGGTGAGTTTCTCGCAACAAAACACCGAGTTTTGAAGAGTTGAGCGACGACAGTCAACAGCTCAACCCATTCCACATACCCAGATGTACATAATTTTAAATAGGTTGGGAAAATAAAAAAAAGAACTGATTTTTAGAATAGTCTGACTAATATAATAAGTAATGCATCACCAATAGTAAAGTACAATTTTTAACTCGTTTTTTTCTCACATGCAAACAGTATTATAAATTCTTGTCTACTTTTTTCTCAAAAAAATAGATTACAGAAATTTTAGTAATAATTAAATCCATTATTTTTATATTAGATGTAATTTAATTTTCCTCAAATATAAATAACATAATTTGATAGTAGTGTATGTAAATAATTATTTATGCAGCAATGTTTGGTATACGGAGAGTGATTATGTTTACCATTTGACTGTTTTTTTTCTGTATATATTAATTAATGTATTTATAGTGTGTTATAAAATATGTATCAAAATATTACTAAATAAATAAGTTAAAAAGTATAAAATCAGAAACAAAATTTTATAAAAAGTGTTTGCTCAGGTATATTTTTAGATTTGTATTTATTTAGGCAACCATTTTAATAAAATAACTTCAAAAACTAAAATTGTTTTACTTAACATCATTTTCTTTTTTCTGAGTAACAAATCTCTTACTTTTTTTAAATTTGTATATCTCCCTTTTGTTTATTTTTACTTCTAGATATCTATCTTCTTTGAATACTTCATCTTCCCTTATCATAAAATTAGTTTTTGCTTCACTAATTTTTAATCCCATTTTTTCCGCGTTTTTAATCAATCTTCTTGTTTCTCTTGATAAGTCTTCTTTGGTTTCTGTTATGAGAACAGAAAGATAAGCTGAATATTTTGAAGAAGCCTTAAACAAATCGTCGACTAAGAGAAGAACGGTTTAAGAACAGAAGAACAACAGAAACAGACAAGAAGAATATGAAGAATAACTTCCCACATATGATAAAGTTAAAAATATTATAGAAAAACAACAACAGCCCAGCAGGAATAATAAAGAACGAAGGAGAAACGATGATGTTGTCTGAAAATGCAAAACATTGATGTTGTTAATGGAAAAATAGACCTACTTTGTCTTAAAAAAAAAGATATTACTTTGTTTTAATATTTTTTCTAGAGCGATTATAAACAATGCCAAAGAATGTGCGCCTCCCTGCTTTAAGCCATTAAACAATTTGAGCTTTCTTGACAGTTTTGTATTAACCCCAAACCCTATTTGTGGTTTACTCCACATCACTTTTACTAATCTTGCAATTTTATCAAGTGTTTTAAATTTTTTTAAGACTTGGTAAAATTGTTTTCTGTTTAGGCTGTCTTAAGCCGTGTTGATGTTGATAAAAAACAAATTTGTTTCTATTTGTTGTGTTTCTCTTTAATCTGTTGTAATAAAAATATTTGGTCTAATACCAATCTTCTTTTTCTAAAACAAAGCTGGCATTTTCCTACTACTTTTCCCATAAGTTCTTTCAGTTTATTATTCAGTAGTGTTGCCATTATCTCATATATGGTGTTCAGTTTATTCCTCAAGTATTCGTTTAAAATTTTCACATTTCGACTTGGTTTCTTTTTTATAGATTGGACATAATATTGCTGTTCTCTATGCTTGCGGCATTTGTACTTTTATCCATATACTTTTAGTTAAATCATGTATCATCATCTTCATCATTTCTTTACCAAATTTCATCATTTCTTCTTGTATATTGTCTTCTCCTAGACTGTCGTTGTTCTTCTGTGTTTCTACAATATTCTTAACTTTATCATATGTGAGAAGTTTTCTTCTCTTTCTTCTTGTCCGTTTCTGTTGTTCTCAACCTCTTCAACTCTTCTTTTTTTAATCGACAATTTGTTTAAGACGTTCTTAAAATATTTAGTCCATTTTTTTGTTACTTCTTCTTCGTTTTTCACTAACTGACCATGTTTATCTTAGCAAAACATGTTTTTAGGTTAAAATTTTTGTTTAATTCTCTTGCATCCTTAATAGAAGTTTCTTATTTTCTTATTTTTGTAATTCTCTTCTATATTGTCTATTTTTCTAGCGTTGTGCTCTTTTCTTCTTTTTGCAAATTTTTTTGTATTCTGTTCTTTGTTTTTTATATTCTTTCTGGCTGTTCTGCGTATTTTCTTCTAGCATCCTTTACCTTGCTGTGTATTTCTTCTGTTCTTAAAATCCACAATCTTCGTTGTATAAATCTTTTATTTTTTTATTCTTCTCTTTAACTTGCTCTCTAATGGCTTGGTTATTGTTCTAGTATTTTCTTGTTGTTGTTGGTTTTTTTCTATTGCTGTTGTTGATTTGTATATGAATAACAATTTACATTTTTATTAATTGTTACTCTTTAGACAATTTTATATTTATATATTTCTTTTATATATTATGTTACCAAGATATATTATTAACGTGTTTATGAGTGAAAAGACAGAAAATATAATTTAAAATATGTTAAATAATTTATGTACATTTTCATTTAATATTTAAATTATTTATTCAAGTAGCATTGTTTTATTCTATTAATTTTTGATTATATGAGTTAATTCTTTCTATTTTTACCTGAAACTGGTTTACTTGACCATTCGTTTATTCCGCAATTAAGATAAATGCTCGAACTAAGCAATTCTCGAAGTCTATCCGTTAAATAATTCAGCTATTAAATAAAACAGAAACTTTGGCAAAATGTCCCGGTCGGTTTGAGTAGATTTAGAGACAAATCCCGTCCATTTACACAGCATACATGCAGCCCAGGCAATTCGTTCTGTTAAATTTTTAATTAATAAAATCCTCTGATAAAGCATTAGGGGTTTTGTAAAACACCTCATCCAAACGCGCCACACAAACCGGCGCTACTTTAATAACTAAAAGCATAAATTCTATTTTATAGGTACAGCAATTGTATTTATTTCTCTTGCATTATTGCCGTTTCTACATTTCGGAATATTTCTATTTTATGAAAATTTCTTTCACGTTTTAATTTATTAAGTGTTTTACTTCATTTGTTAAACACAAATTTTATGTACATGTTTTCCAGAAAACCCCTGCAATAAATCAGGCCATCTCCTACTAGGTAGCTCGAGGAAAACAATGAATTACGTTTACTTAGAAAATTGCAAACCGTAAAAACTACGAATTGAACGAAATATTTGAGCGCAGTTACACTCATTTAGAATCTTACAAAAATACAGAGTGGTTAGAAATATTTCTTAGTTAAGAGTGCCAAAAAAATTCTTTGCAAAGAATATTCTTGCATTGTCAACCTACTTAAACGTCTTCTAAAGAAAAGCATTTCTTAATTAGCAGACAGTTTTTATAAAATAGATACACTTTAAAAAATTGAAATAAATAATGTCTTACAATTATTTTAGTTACTTTACGAAATAAAGAAATTTTTTTAGTTTCTGGCATTTGCCACGTGTGACGCTTTATCGCTGTACAAATTCAACAAGACATACGTTGCAGCTGCTTATTTGTAAAGACCTAACAACGTAGTTTACATTGAGAGTAAACTTCCAGTATTTAGTATTTAACAATGTCTCCAAATATAAGTTTATAACACAATGTTTTGTCTCGTGAGTGCATATTAAAAAAAAATACCAGTGATCTTTGCTTTTATAATTGGGTGAGTGTAATTATAGCAAACAACTTCTGTTTGGGTAGGCTGTGTGTTAACCGCTGATGATTTACCGAGGCTAACATTTGATGTTTTCTGTATATGAGTAATAGGCACAACTAAGCATAAATCGCAAATCCCACTAGAAATGGCTTTTAATGAGAGTTTGAAAAGCCCATCCAATATACACTTGACTGCATAATTCGTGAGAACAACTAATAACTAGAATATTAAGTGCTATCAGGAACTTCCGCTCATTGCACGTCCCGTTTATCGTTAAGAACTCACCAGACTGACATTCTTTATGTTTAAGGAAAGATAAGAACTCTGTATAAAAATGTAATTTATATTGCTTTCCAACTTTTCGACGAAATGAAACAAAGTACGAGCGTGATAGCGACGAGAAAATTTCAACAGGAATTTCTGAACTGCATTGCTGATACTCCAACATTAATTTCGACAAATTTGCTCCTTATTAATACATATTTTTATAAGTCAACATAAATATTAATCAAAAAAAAAACAACATTGTATATACAGGATTATTCACGAATGATAATAAAAGATTATGCAACCAATCGTACATTTTTGCATGAGGCTCTGATAAAAATTAATTTAAAAATGTTTTAGCAATAGTAATTACTGTATATTATTTTATGTTAATTTGAGCAAATTTAGTCAAAATGTTCACTGATAATGAGAAGACTGACATGATCCTAATCTATAAGAAATGTAAAATCAACGCTTCAGCTGCAAAAAGATATCCTCTTCGAGTGTTCCAACTGACAAAATTTTTGGAAGACTTGAAGCAAAATTGCGTCAAAGCTGGCCTTCCTTGAAAAGCCGCTATTAAATATATTATAGGTGTGTTCGGTTTTGTCACTCCGAGTACAGCTACTCTGTCTTTGTTTGTTTCATTCAAAACAGATAAATCCGTCGCATTATTTGAATTCAGGATTTACTAATATAAAGACTGTTTTCATGACAACGTACGCTCTTTTTGTTCTATCTAATAACTGGGTGCACAAAGAGCATATGTTGTTTTGAATACAGTGTCAAAAAGCATCAAGCTTTGGTTACCAGATAGAGATAGTGATATATGGATTCAATGAAGTAGACAAGAGAAGAGGCGGTGCACTCGGAGTGGTAAAGCCCATTCATTAACTAACTACACAAATTGAAGAGAAAGTATAAATATATCACAATAAAAAATGGTGGATGCGCCGGATGTAAAATTTTACTAAAAAAATTTAACTTAGTTAAATATTTTTTGTGTATGTTGTACAATTTTAAGTTAAATTTAAAAATATTTGTATCATTTGGTCAAGTTAGACTCATTTAAAATTTTACGATAATACAAACTGAAATAAAATTATACAAGTATTTCAGTAAAAAAATGGTGGATGCGCCGGGTCTAAGATTATATTAAAAAATCTTTTAACTTAGTTGAATATATTTTGTTGTGTCTTGTACAGTTTTAAGTTATACTTAATAAAATTTGTGTAATTTGGTCGTCCATTAAGACCAACACGGTTTCGAGTCGATCGTATTAAGTTAATAACAGGGTATTAAGGCCAGCACACACCAATCAAAGTAGAAAATAGCCTCGACTACAAAGTCCCCCATACTTTATCCAGGAATGAAAATTTATTAGTTGTGTCATTATGAAAATGGATGTCGCTTAATATAAGCGGTGATTTTACTAAACTTGGACCATATTCCCGCCTTTAATCTGTGCTCAGGGCTGTAAGGAAACGCTAAAATTTGCATAATTATTATAGGATGCTGAAACAATAATATCGCCGGATTATTCTTATCTGACCTGAAGAATCCAAATTCTAGTAGTAAAATTAAAAATCTCGTGTTGGCGAAATATCCGCAATGGAATATTGTAAAAATTCCGAATTGTGAGTGGATAAAATATTCAAGAATCGCGTGATTACAATAGCGTGTCTTACTTAAATGTAAAATTCTTTGAGAAAGAACCGCACTAAAGCCGCCACTTAATGTTTTTATAAACATAATTTTGGTTTAATTGGTGAGCAAGTGCATGTTGCATTCCTGAGAAAATTTGTTCAATATTAGAGGAAAAATCGTGTGATATTTACATTTAAAAACAAGATTTATAGCATCGTTGTGAGAAAAGACGTTATAAAATATCGTTAATAACTGTCATAAACTGTGAAGTTTTTTAGAACTACCCAAGGGTATAATTTAATGCTTCCTTTTGCTTGTATAGAGAGGCTTTGACCATTTGCAGGACAAAGCTTTGTAGAACAATATCGAGGATTTTTATGGTTGACATAAAGCTTGAAACATTTTTTCAAAAATTTCGAACGCGCAGTTTAATTATTTCGCTTAAAGGGTGATTTGAACTGGTCATACAAAATCGATCGAGTCAAATACGTGTGACGAATTTCCAAGTTGGCATGTCCTAAACCCGTGAAACTTATTTATGTAATGAATCCCTTGGCCGCTCTCGCTCGTAAACCAACTGCTCACCGTACATGCTTTATTGAATCGAGCATTTTATTATTTTTATATCGGTGGAAGGCCAATGATTGATAAAAACGTTGGGATGCCGCAAAAAAGCCAATTGATGGCCGCGATAAAGAATTTAAGTGAACAATATGTCAGGCATCGGCGGATTGACCGGGAGGGCGATTACTGGAAGTGATCGGAGAACTAAGTTGGATCGAGGTGTTCGCTTTAGAGTTTGTTATCGGCGGCTAGGATATCGTGTCACAAAGCCGCGACCTTACATCTTAAATGTGTTCTGTCCCTTGTCACACTCGCACTGACATCTGATGAGTTTATTCCGGATCGACAAAACCCCACCTTCAGAAACTTGAACCGGGAGTGTAATGAGACACGTGTAATGGCTATTGGCATGGCTGGGATAGCGAGACATCTGATTCAGAGAGAGATTTCACTCAATTTTAGTTAAATTAAAGTGGACTTTAAAGCAAAATGCCTTTCACTAAACGATGTTGAATGGTTTAGTGACAACAATCTTAATCTGGCATTAATAATAAAATGTGAGTTTTTTATGTAGTCAATAGTTTTTATTTTAACATCAATAAACTTCCCTTTATGACTTGAAATTTTAAGCTACAGATTGTGTCCTCGCGTAAAATGATCAAATACAGTCTTATTCTAAATGATGACAAAAGATTATTCGACGACGAAAGATTCATATGACATTAGAGGATATAAAAGAAATTATTTGCTCCAGAAGTTAAGATTATTAGTATGCTTTCAATCCTGAGAAGTTAAATTTTGTTATCTTGGTAAATAACAAACTATTATCTACTACTAGTAAATAATTATTATCTACTTCTAGTAGATAATACAACGAACGAAACCAATATTTTGACAAACAAAACTTATTCGTGAAAATTATAATTTATAGTGCAATTATTGCAAGTCATGTTAATAGCTGCTGAACCCGTGTTAGACGTTAACATTTCTACTGGAATCTCAATTGTTTTGTTACATAATGACGATGAAGTCAAAGATATTCCATCAATAACTCATTATCGAAAATCTGGCTCAGATTAAGTTTCCTCCGATGTTATAGAGCAAGGTCCGGGCAAGAAAGTTCCAAAGGCCTTTGTACCTTTGTAGCATTTTTTTTCTTATAAGAAATCTTCAATATACTCCTCTGCGACCGAGCTGGAGCGCCAACCCCCATGTTTTTTAAGTGATAAGATGTCGGCCCATTATCTACCAAAATTGTCGCCGATATCCTTCGTAAAGAATGACTAATGTAAAAATTTGAATTTGGTAGTTTCAAACATTTTGCAATTTTAGTTAAAGCCGTGCTAATTTTGTTGTGGCCCATGTTCTGTATGGTTGGTTTACCTAACCTAAACCCACTAAAAAGACGTTTTACATCTCGTGCGGGTCTTTCCCCAAGTATTTTTTTACCACCTCAATCCAAGGTGGTTCTACAATGACAAACTTTCTGGAAATATGTGTTTTAGTATGCAGAATGTTTATTAAAATAATGTCGTCTCGGACGTCAAGATCAGCTAATTTCATGTTGCAGAGTTCATCAGTTTTGCAGGCTCCGCCAATACCTACTATAAGTATCACCTTGAAAGGAAGAAATGTTTCATCAGATGCTTCAGAAAAGAAATTTTTTAATATGTTTTTTTCGAACACTGCCGCTTTCTTGGGTACGTACGAATTGTTTTTCCTTTTGAGAAAAGCAATAGGACTATAATAATTAGCTATGTCTATGTCTATGTCTTCGTTTATTTTTAGGATTTAATTAAGCATAGAAAATATCGTCCATAAACTAGAAACCGTTCTGGTGGCCCGATGTTTTCTTAAAAAACACTAAAAGAGCATTTTCGGACACTCTTTTTTGATTGCCACCAATCTTTAAAACTTCTATAGGCTTTCATGTAAAAGTCTCTGGATTTTGCAGGTAATAGATTATTTTTGTTAGCCCCCTTGCCGCTTCTCGTATTTTAAGTAATGTGCAACCGCCAAAATCTTTCATTCCGTATTTTTTTTAACACATTGATATCAAAAATATCTATGCGTAAACAACCGCTCATTTGTTTCTTAAAACGTCAAATCTCCAGCGAACTTGAAAAATACAGGTATGTTCTTTAAAAATTTCATGACTAATATCCTTAAAAATGTAAAAAATTGAGTGTGTAGACCCAAATAAAGATTCAAGTAGTGAAAAAAACAATATACAGCCTGATTCAGTTAAAATAATGAGACCGATGTTTTGACGATGCAACCAAATAAACAAATTTCATTTACGTCTTGATCTACTTTTAATTACGATTTGCATTTGCAATTAAGTTATCTTATGTTACTTTGACAGTGCTTTAACATTAGTTAAAAATGGCGTCGTATACCAACAACGAAAAAACCGATTTAATTTTAATATACGGGGAATGCAGAAAAAATGCTGTTGCTGCAAGGAATTTGTATGCTTAACGTTTCCCTAATAAACGGCATCCCAGTGACATGATTTTTAAACGTCTTGAGAGAGAACTTCGACAATACTGGCCTCTTCGTAATAGAGTAAGACAACGCACTGCCAGGTGTTTGGAAAATGAAGTTTTTGTAATAGCATCCGTGACACAGAACCCACATATCGGCCAGAGGAGTGTAGCCCGAGAAGTTGGCATCAGCCAGACTTCAGTTAATCGTATTCTTAGGGAAAATAAATTTCATCCCTATCATGTGCAGGTAGTACAAGAACTTAGGAAAACTGATTTTGAACGAAGATTAGATTTTTGTCAGTTTATCAGAACTCAAATGCAAATTGACAATAACTTTATGCAAAATATTTTATTTAGTGATAAAGCCAAATTTTCTAACAACGAAAATGTTAACAAGCACAACTGCCATTACGACGCTCAGGAAAATTTACGATGGATACGTAAAACACATTTTCAACGAATTGTTTCGGTGAACGTTTGGTGTGACATTTTTGGGAATCGCTTAATTGGACCTTTCTTCTTCCAAGCATATTTGAGGGGAGAAATCTACCTAAATTTGTTGCGAAACACATTAGAACCAATTTTAGAAAACTTGCCATTAGCCGTCTATCGTGGTTTGTGGTTTCAAAATGATGGGGCACCACCACATTACCATAGACATGTTAGGCAGTACCTTGACCATATTTACAATCAGCATTGAATTGAAAGAGGGGCCTTTAATGCTTGGCCACCTCGTAGTCCGGACATGACTCCTTTAGACTTTTTTATGGGGTGCTGTTAAGGAGCAAGTATACGCGACACCTTTTGACACTCTCGAAGAGCTACAGGAACGAATAACCGACGCAGTGCATAATGTTTCGTCGGAAATTTTACAACGTGTTCGGAGGTCTTTCCTCAAAAGAATAGCGGCTTGCGAACAAGCAGGAGGCCAGCATTTTGAGCACCTTCTTCGTTAAATAAATATCATTTTGTTGTCTCCTTGTTTATTTTTTCAAATTATGATTTAAAATAGATCTGTTTCTTACCTTTAATGCTTCATTCTTTTATACATTTTGTATTGGAGTTTAGATACATCAAAATGAGTTTTTCATTTTCTTTCTCTGACATATATGACCATTTTCTGTGCTAATGTCAACTTGGATTCAATTTGAAAACCCTACTTTAAGTTAGATCAAGACGTTAATGAAATTTGTTTATTTGGTTGCATCGCCAAAACATCGGGCTCATTATTTTAACTGAATCATGCTGTATAAATCACGGTAGAGAAGACAATTTTAAGCCTCGCTTCTTTATTCCTCTTTTATTTATAGAAGAAACTACCTCGCCTTAAAAAACGTCTTTTCTACCTAAGTGTATTCTACTTTTCTACTCTAATTTTACTCTAACTTAATTTTACATGGCTTTCATCTCTATTATAGATATTTATTTTACCTTGTTTTTAGTTTTACTACTTTGTTGTTCTATTACTTTAGTTTAATTCTAATGTATTTTAATTTTTTTGTTTTTTTTTTAATGCTGGATCTCAAAAAAATTATTGCAAAATTAGTTCCATTAAGGACTACGTTTGCAATTCCTATTTTTATATGACAAACTGTAAAAATAAAATTTTTAATTGCACAAAATAATTTAGAATTTTACAATTTGTGTACAACTGCACAGTATAAAAACTTCTGAATTTTACTTAAAATCTAGCATTATAAAAAGAATATTTTATTTAATTTAAATAAAATTTTGATAACTTCTTTTCTCTCTATTTTGTCTTCTTTATTTTTTTCTTTTTGACAATACTTTACGTTTCTCTAATTTTGTATTATTCTTTTACTATTAATTTTATTTTGATTTCGATTCTTATATATTTTGTTTCTATTGTATTCGATTGTAATTAGAGTTTTATTATAACTTTTGGTTTTTTTTTGATTAGTTTAGTCTTTTTGATTAATACTTCTTAAAAGACATCATTTGAGACAAACACCTCATGTCTTCATTGTGTAATAAAAAATATATTTAAAAAATTCTGCATTTTTCGATAAAAAAAGTTTATAAAATTTTATGAGGTTTTTTGGGCTTATCAATAAGTACTTAATACATCTTTAAACTGATATTTGACATGCCTTTTTCAAAAAAGCAAATTTCGCTGTTCACATTTTCTAACATTTTTTTTTATAAAGTGGGTTAGAATTTATTGTTCTTTATGACAGTGCATTTATGGTAATTATTTTGAGAATAACTGGTAAGCTGTATACTTAGCAATAAATCATTATTATGTTGCGTATATAATCGTAAAGACTGCATATTAAAATATACTTAAATTTTGCTGTAAAATGGTAAACCATGGAGTTGAGTTAACTAACATTATATTAATAACCTAAATTTTGCTGCTAAAATGTTGTTTGATATATCAACCATTTAGTTTTGTTTCTTCTGTTCTTTTTTCACTTTCATTTTTCGTTGTTTTAAACAATTTTTTCTTATCTGCTTAAGTTATCTTCAAGATCTCCTAGGCTTAGGTTGTTTTGGTCATACAAGGTTATTCACGAATGATTTCTTTCTTAACATTTGTAAAACAATTATTTTACAATGTGACAGCTCTCCAGATTTCAATTTTGTTAAACAGGTTTGTATAGGTTTAACGCTCTGTTATATTCTCAGATAAAATAAAAATTGTGAGTGCAATCTTTCAGTTTTTGAAAAATCACCGTCTAAACGATTGCATGGGTGGGCAAGGTGTTTGCATCTTGAGAAACGACGTCGATTTTTCAGGCGTGCTTAAGCGAAATTAAATTCGAAAAATCCCCCAACCAAATTTATATTTGTCCGTAAGAGGATTATGTTTTTGCATTGTTTTGGTTTTGTGAAAAAGTAAAACGGGTAAAAAGCGGTGGCTTTGCGTAATGCGTCTGAGAGAGAATTCTAATTTAGAAGGATAATTCATCAACAAGTCTCGCTTGGCCAGGCTCTAGGATAATCTCGCAATGTACTCATCGAAAAATTCAAATAATTCCGGTTTATGTCACATCAATCTGTCCAGGGTTAGGAAACGTTTCAGTTTTATGTCTCATTATAGCGCAAAATGCGCACTAAATCGTTGCTTTTAATTTGTATTTATGAAAACGCCAGTCGTAATTAAAACCGCCAACGGGAAAATGCTAATACAATTGCCACTAGTTTTGCAATTTGGAATATATTTTATATAATAAATTGTTGCATTGAGGCGACATTTGGCATATGAAACTTCCGGTTATGGTTTGACCGTCTGCAACTAACAACACGAAAATCCGGGGTAATTATTTTTGAGACAGTTTTTCTGTATTTTGTTGTCTGTCTCACCTAGAATTTGATCGGATTTATATTAAATTTAGAGCTATTAATCTGTATGCAAATAATGAAACACACCATCCAGCTTCAAACCAAAATAGATTAATCAGTAGTAAATTCAAACCTGATCCAAAGTGATTAACAATGTAAATCGCCCGAGAAATATTTAATGCATTATTGTGATTTTAAGTAATAACTGTTTTAGCAACAAACTAAGTTTAATTCCGAAACATTTTCTAAATTTTTTTCAGCGCCCAACATGTCTTTTTCACCCTTGAAAGCAGAATGTCGTATAAATTCCATGTCACAACATCTAACGACAAGCTTTATCGTCAAAAAGCTTCCTTCTCGAGCAAAACTGATAACAGGAGATCAAACCACATCCAAAAATTCAATTCCCACAAATTTGTACCAAATTACAAAAGCGTAAAGCTATAAATTAAATAAATTCAACAGCAGACTATTTAATTTTCTGATAAATAAATAAAATATGTTGTTTGTCATAGATTTATGCCAGTAATTATAAATAAAATGTGTTTGATATTAAATGAAGCGTCTCATTTCTATCGATTCATCGTATCGTAACAAACCTGACATTTAGGAAGACTTATGATAGACTTCGAGTTTAATTCCGACTTCTATCTTTTCTCCGCTTGAAACACAACCATTGGCCAGAGTTCATTTATCAAAGTCCGATAAGTTAGAAACCTACATACTCCACACATTAAATGTCCTTGCACAGTTTAAAACGTATAAATTTCAAATGAGAAATGGTACACGGAAACACTGCAATAAATGTATTTTTAAAACACCGAGAGAAGATGTTTTAACACGGAGAAATTCTAGTAAATTGAAATTTTCAAATTGAGACGAAATATTAATATTTACTCTCAAAAACTCACTCAAAGAAGTGATTACGGAATGTTATTTGAGTATTTTATATTAATGCAAGTTTAGATTAAATGAAAATGACTGTCTTATTTAAAAGTTCGGATCGCAATATTGAGAGACGATAAATTTCAGTTTAACTTGAGTAATTAAGAGGAGGAAAATAAGGTGGATTCGATTAGACGAAAACAGTAAAACAACGAAGGAATGTTGCACGAAATAAAGAAAATGGTGACGAGTTTTATACTCCTTTTTTGCCCGATTTACGAAAATTGCTTTTCCTACTGTAAAACAGCTAAAGATAGATTTACAACATTTACATAAGCAGTATTTTTTTACATTTTAATAACTTTATGTTCTTTAGGTTTATATGTTCTTAAATTTGTATTGTTTAACATTTGTGTAATTTTTTCTTAACAACTAGTTTAATTAAAAATCACTATTTAATTTGTCAAAAATTTGTGCAACAATTTTTTTCTAAAATATTAGAAATAAATAATAATTGAACAAATAAAGAATTAAAATTCAAGTCAAACCCACAAGTTTAATTAAACAAAACTCTTACATAACAGTGGCAGAGCGTTTTCGAGAACTATGTACCATTATCAGTGTCTGAATAATAGTGTGAAAAAAATATATATATAAGATAATACAACATGTTAGAAAAACTTACTGAACTTACTGTCTCAACAACAAGTCAAAAACATTTACGCTTAATTTTACAAAAGTCAATATCAATTTTGCAATATGTCGATTTTACAGCAAAAATCGAAATGGTAAGGCAATGGTAACATCCCAATGGTTTATGTTAAAAAAATATCATTTATTTCTTTAGGTTTCTGGATTATCTGTGAACAAATATGCTCTGTTTTTAATTAATTAAACACTATTTTAGATTATTATTGATTAACAGCAATAATTTTTGTAATATATTCTTTTAAATCACTTAGAATTCGAAAATGGTGGTCATCCGCACTGTACCAATACGAAGCCAGTGCGGAAAAATTTATCAGTGGCACCAACTTAAATCTGTCTTGTAAACACAATTTTGTACGGCATTTCTAGTAATTTTAACGTTTTTAAAATGTTTAACAAAATTTAATTTATCGATGGCTACACTATAGTGCTGAATTTTACGTTAAAATTGTGCCACCTGACAAAGAGACATAAAGAGAAAGACACTATACATCTACGTTTTGTAGGACGTTTGAAAATGTACTCCATTTTTCCTTATTTACAAAAAGATATTTTATGTAGGAATATATTTTTATTCAGAGTATGTATACAGTGTTTCAAAAATAAATAAAAAATTTTTAACTACTTGTAAATTTCGTCTAATAAAGAATTTTTTCTAGATATTTTTTTTTCTGAATTTCAATTGTTATCAAGATAAAATTAGTCTTGGCAAAAAATTTCATACGCGCCACTATTCTAGTCACTTATCTAGTCAAAACAGTAGATTGCACCACTATAATGCTCACCATGATAACTATAGACAATTCAAAAATTATTACTTGTAATTATGACATCAAATTAATTTTATGATTAAATATTAATTAGAAACATTGAACAGCATTATTCTAATAATAAATTATTAGATAGAGTGATTAGTAGATCAATAAGTAAAACTATCGCATTTTATTGAAAAATTAGATTTTAATGAATAAAAAATTTTTTCATCTAATTTGTTTAGTTGTGGAAAATATTGCGGTGCGCCCCCATTTAAAAATTTCAATAAGTTTCCAGAATAAAAAAAATCACCAGCATTAAGCCGCGCAAGCGCAAAAAACAACAGAAACGGCTCTTGCACTTAAACTTATTGAATATCCATCCGGCGTGACATTGAACTAGAAAGTTTAAGTTTTTAAGATTAGTTTATGGTATTTAGTTTAAAGTTCAATGTAATTAAGTGGCCCAACTAATTAACTTGTGTTGATAAGTACAAACGAAATAAAAATGATTAAAAAATAATCGTAATAACTAGAAAGAACTTAGCATTAAACTTAACACAAATTATAACAAATGTTCAAAGTAGCCGGCATTATTCTTCAAACAACGCTGAAGACGTCTGGCAAAAGATTTATTCACCCTATTTAACATATCCCTGTTGTGCCAGATACTTTCAGCCGCATTTTCTACCCGTTGGCGTTGTCGTAATTCCTCAATTGTGGCAATTGGCGAAAAGTACACAACGTTTGTCATGTGGCCCCATAAAAAAATCGCAAGAATTTAAGTCGAGTGACCTCGCTGGTCATGCAATAGAGCCATTGCGACCAATCGATCTTTCTGGGAAGTTGTTGTCTGACCATTGTCTCACAATGTTAGCAATGTGACATGGTGCCTCATTTTAAAGGTACCACATGCTAGCTCTAGTCTCTAACGGCACATCTTCACATAACTAGTACAAAATGTTGTTCAAAAAAATTAAATACTCCACTGTGTTTAATCGTGGAACTAGATTGTATGACCCAAATAATTGACCATTTTCAATGCCAGCGAAGCATTTGTTGAAAATTGCCGCTGAAAACAATGCTCCTTAATAGAGAGCAGATTTTCATCAGACCAGATATGAGTATTGTGCATGTTAAAAATGTCCTCTTGTGTAAAACCAGCTTGGTCTGTTGTCATCAAAAAGTTTAAGAAGTTTCGTTGATGTTCAATTTGCGTAAGCATTCACAATAAGTACGTCTTTGAGGTAAAATTTCTGGTTTTAGGAACTTTACCTTCTATATGTGGTGTGGATACAACAGTTGTTCTTTCAATAATCTCCAAACTGTTGTAAAGGAAATACCGTCACGAAGAGCAAGTCTGCGACCACTGCACCCAGGTCTTGCAACGACGTCCTCTAACACAGCCTCTTCTGCATTCGCAATCGCTTCCGGACGTTGTCTACCTCAATCACGAGCTGCACCTTGGTACGTTCCATGATTTCTAAGATGCTGGACAACGTTTGTAAAGGTTCAGTAATTAGAAACTGCGCGATTACGAAATTTTTGCGCATAAATTCCCTGAGCTCTAGAAGCATTGCCTTGCACTTCTCCATAGGTAAGAACCATATCTGTGTACTCACTGCTGGTAAAGTCAGGCTTAGTGGTAAACTAATGCCGACAAAACAAGAATAAGAACACCAACGAACAAAAACAACAACGATAAAAAAAATGAACAGAAACAACAACGAAACAAAAACAAGAGCAACAATAAACGATTGTAAACTAGTCAATAAATTAATGCACGAATCTCGGTTTGAATTATGAACGTATTGAACTTGTCAATTTGACAATTTTTCTTTAATAAATTGTCATTCCAGCAATGCACTTTTGATTTCTATGATTTTTGGAATTTACAAAATTTCACAAAAATGTTAGCTAGAAAAGTTGTTTGTTTTGGTGAGATCTATTACTGGTTAAAATGTTTGTATCTGTATTTGTCTGTATTTATATCTGAAACACCCTGTATATTTTAAATAAATTGTACAATTATTACAAACTGTTGTTATAAACAATAATTAGTATTTGTTTTGATTTATACACGATATTTTATACCGGTTTTTTTAATTAAAAAAATTGTGTACGTCTTTAAAAAAATTCCAAGCTTTAAGACTAAAGAAGAAACAAGTTTTACTTGCAGAAAAGAGCCAATAGAGTCAATTTAAATGTAAAGCTTTGTTGACAAAGTTAAAATGTTGCTTCGTTCTAGTTTGAACCCTTGTGACCTACATCGACGGACTTACGGCTTCGGAAACATACTAACTGATAAATCCGGGATTTCGAACTCGATGTCAGACCAGGTAGATGAAAACTTGTTACCTAAGACAACAAGAGTTGACGCAAAGCTCCAAACTACTTGTCACAAATATTTCTCATAAATTTCATTCGCTGTAAACAAACGGTTTAAAATTTTTAGTTGATCAATTTTTCACGAGCAAAAAATTGAGCGAAATTCTGGTATTAAAAATTCGATTCGTCGAGGAGTGAAACTAAATAATTAATTAAGATTTCAGGATTATGAAAACTCGGGTCAGTTTTGTGAGAAAAATAAAAAACGTGTTTTTATAGTTTGTTGGTTAATATTTAAGAAGAATTTTGAATAATTCTACGACAGGTCATAAAACTGAAAACACTCACTTACATTTGAAATATTTATTAATGTTTGCTTTATATCGGATTATTAATAATGTTAATTCACTTTTCCTAAATCAAGTTTGTCGATTAAATCAGACATTGGTGTCAAACTCGTCAATCTTTATTAATTAGTAAAAAAAATGGTCCATTAGAGCTGGAATTTTTCTCTAAAATTTCTCTTATTAATTGCCGGCAGTCATTTCTTGGTAATAATCTTTGTCACATTGAAATTAATGAACGACAAACCCATCGATGAAAATAGTCTTTATTAGTCACTAATCTGCAAGTTTCTGACAAAATAACGATCAATCATTCATCCAGAGGAAGATGTATGATGAGATGATTATCATGTTTCGGTAATTAAGCACTCGCGAATAATTAACCAGCACGTCATCGATGTATCAACCACTTAAGTGGAGTTTAGTAAACAGGAGTTCTGTAATTTAGATTTATAAACCCCCGTGATGCTGCCAAACTCCTCTCGGAGAGGTCTAAGAACGGCTCACGTGGGTTCTGGAATCTTCTTATCCAGATTATTATGTTAGGCAATTGCAAGCGCCTCAGGACAATATTGAAATGTCCTGTTTGAGGTGCCATTGTCAAACGGAATCGAGTGCTCGAAACTCTTACGGTTATTGTTATTAGTTTAAACGCAAGAGGGAAATTCAATTTTAACTGGATAAATAGACACCTGAAAGTTGATTTTCAAATGGACAATTCGTGCTCTTTGTGAGAGGCAATAATGTGCGAAATTGGATTGCAAGTATTAGCAAGCAAAACCTAACAGGGTCATATTTCATAAGTTACTAGGCCAGTTGCTGCGGACACTGCACTACTATATTACCTTATTTTGTACGCTGGTTTCTAGCAGATTAGTCTAACTATGACACAAAGTAATTTCATAATTTATTTCATTAATTACTTGTTCAAGTCTCTTTTTCTTTGTAGTTTTTCATCTGTAAATGTCAATGGAAATCTACCAATCCCAATTTTCAACTATGTAATTGACTGTAATGCCATCTGGTAGTGCTAAACTCTTTCCAAGCTTTTCTTCGTGAGCCAAAGTATGTCTGTAAAACACAGAACCCCACTGGTGAAACGTCAGATAAAAAAAAATAAACATTTTCTTTACAAAACACTAAAACAGTTGTTTCTCCATAAAGATGATACATTAATTTATTTAAATAAATTTCACAAATCTTTACTCGTGTGAAAAGTGAGGTAGAAAAGAGCTAGTAAACATTATAAGCGATCATAAAAAAATTAAATTAAAATTTAGAAGAAAATCTGTTAAAATTTACTTTATTTAAAAAAATTATTACATTAAAATAAATTATAGTTGATTGTAGAAATCTGTTAATTACCTTTTCATTTTGTTAATTCTCAAAATAATTAAAAATTGTTACTAAGCTCAGTTTTTATTTGGCTAAGACATGATAGTATAGCGAGTATTTTTGGCGTGAAATATTCGTAAAAAAGGCCGAGTGGTGGGTTTTTACAGCGAAGCTCAGTTTAAACAGTCGTAAACTGTTTTATAGGCTAGAGCTTTCAACGTGTGCACTTTAATGTGCTTTTCAACCATCTTCATAATTATACTTTGTCTCTAAGGGACTGTAAATTGCTCATGATTGTTAGCGTCGCTTTACTCGCGTATTCTGTCATTTGTGTCATTAGTGCTGTAAAGAAATTAGGAAGCGCAATTTAAACTATACATTTACTTAAGCTGACGTTTAATTTCATTCAAACAAATTTAATCAAAGCCTTTTTCCCGAGATACCATCAATGGAAGTGTTATCACCGGCGCTGTATCAGCACCGGCAATGTCTTCCACATCACTTACCTAAAAAATGTTTTCTTGGCCAACAATATTTTTCCATTAGTGAAAAATTATTTTGGCAGTCGGAGAGGTTCCGTTACCTCTCAATTATGACAGAAATCCTCGGAAAATGTTTTGGGAGAAATCGCGAATAAGTGCATAGGTAAGGGAAAGATTGATGGACCAATCTAGAGAAAAGCATCAAAGCTTCCGCATAACGGGGTCTGTGTATAGTTAGGGTAACGTGACAAGACAAGTGGTAAAGATGTCGGGGAATCAGTGATGTAGTGAGGTGAGGCGTTGATAGATCAGCCAGCAGCTATACAAAATCGACGTACATCACTTAACCCATGTACGAATCTCGTCGGATTAGGCCATCCTTCACTTATTTACCGAAGACGATAAACCCATCCCGGCGACGAGATTATGTCGTTCAGGATAAGGACACGAGGGCGGCAAGGACGTGCGTGTGATTTTTGCACAAGAGCCGATGCACTCCAATTCTGTATGGAAATTGATTTTTCACCAAACAGACCCTTCAAGAACTAAACCAAACAAGTATTCTAAACCAAAAACGCTTTTCTCTATTAAAATAAATAATCAAACAAATAGAAAAAGCCTACGTTTTGGTAATTTAATGAATAAATTGACTTTGAGTGGTTTTTGGTAATTTTTGGGGCCATTGTAACATCAAAATAAAAGACGATGTAGTTTGTGTACAGAATGGGTCAGAAGCAATGACACTACGCTACTTAAACGCTAGTAAAAACTAAAAGCAAGTAAAAATATCTATATTATGGCTGCCACCGACATTTTGTAATAATTAATAGCAGTAAATAACATTTATATTTGTTTTATAAAATTGAGTGCTGTACCTAGTACCTTTCATAATAATGCATATTAAAACTGGAGACCATAAGCGACATTTTATAAAATTAAAAACTGTAGAAGGCATTCTATAAAAAAAAAACATTTTTGTAGGCGGCACTTTATTGTTTTAGAGAATTGCAGAAGAACCGTAGGAGGCATTTTTTAAAGTAGCAGCTGCAGGAACCATCAAAGACATTTTATAATAATAAAATTAAAAAACTGAAAATATTTTAAATGTTTTGTAAAAATTAGATCCACAAGAAACATTTTTTTATATAAAACAGATAACAAGCAAAGCCGCAGGCAATATTTTATAAAACTAGAAACTGTAAAAAGCATTTTATTAAATAAATAATGTATAAATGTTATTTTATAGAAAAGGATATATACAAATTCAAAAAATATATATACAAAAGTATTGAAAACACTTTATATGTGTTATATAAAACTAGAAACCACAAAAAACATTTTACATATTTTTTAAATAGTATTGTTTTTGCCGTTTTTATAAAAATTATTTCGACTAGGAGATTCAAGACGTTATTTTCGGTGACATCCTGGACAACCTCAAACATCAAATGATGTTCATTGGAAAAAGCGTTGCGTACATAGATAAAAATGACTGTCATTACTTGTGCTTCGCACTGTACTTAGAAATGGTGCACGTCTACCATACGTAGCTTTATTCAATTTGGTAGTGAAGATGTAGTTTTTCTTTTATTCTATTTGTTTGACTTTGGAGAAGACATTTATCTAAGACACGGTGAACGGCGCAAACTTTTAACAAGGTTTTCATTATCCAGCTCACCTCAAACTTGGCTTAATATCTTCGTATTTTTTCTGGTGTGACATTCCTTTTATCGAACAAAACAATTAGAAGACAATGTTGAAATGATTGCCATAAATCAAGCTTTTGTCACAAATTGGTAAAATTAAATTTTCCAAATGTATTTATTATTAGTTCTGCAAGCTGTGAGTGCAGATTGTTCGTTTATGAAACAAATTGGTATAAATAACGAACGCAACAATGAAAATCCCAGGTGATGAGTTACAACGGCATAATTTATTTTCAAATGTCCGCTTAGAGCGCATATGTTATTCACATGTCAAATATTACCTTTTGTATTTGACAATAAACAATAGCGAAACTACTAATTCCCAATTCGGATAACATAATCAATCAAACGTTGTTCCGCCTCGGCTGTTATCACAAAACCAAACCAAAATGGTGACCGAATTTTCAAATGATTCGTTTAATCAGAAACAAAACTTGAAGCTTTAACAGGAAAATGCATTAAACATGGCTGAGTGGCGGTCAATAGTGGCCGCATTAACGGCTAAGTCCCCAATAAAAACACACAGTGAATACCAAACGACAGATTTTGTTTAGCTTCGATACCAGCAACACTCTGTATAATAATGAGACACGTGAAAGGCTTGTTCCCAGCTTATAATTAATCAAAACTGTAATAATTCCAGAGCTTGCACGACACGAACTAATTATTTCATGTGTTAACGTGTTCATCAATGAGGCAGTCCAAGCGAAATGTCTTTGATTAAACACATCTTCCAGCGCTCTGTGGAAAGTTAGAGCGAGATGACAAAAGCAATTTTCATGAGCTTTCGTGGGAGAGAAGGGAGAGCTTTCGCTGTGTTGGATAAATAAAAGTGTATTAGAGTTTTCTTGCAATATTAATAATCGAGAGTTATACCGTGTCTAAATAAAAGATAACGTATAGTTCAATAAAGTTGTGGAAGTGAACAACATGTGACTCTTTCATAAATAAGAATTGATAAAAAGACAGAAATATGAATGGGACGTTATGGACGATAAATCAAGCGACACAAACAACTGCAATGCCAGACCTGAGAGGGATTCTCAGATGGTTTGCGCATTTTAATAAATGCCGAATTCCATTTTTTATTCTTGGACTTAATACATATCTAAATTATTTTTGACACAAATAAGTTGTCATGCAAAAAATATTTTTTGAAAAACAAATTCTTATCTTTGTTTCGGTTGCTTTTTAAAATAAACCCAATAACACTGAGCAAATTTCAAACATTCGATATTTTTTTTAGTACATTCTAGCAACTTTAAATACAGGTTGTCTCAGAATTGACAAAGAAGCTCTTAAGGGTACACTATATGTTACAAATCAGAACAGATTTTGTTCGAAAATTTATCCTGCATATTTTCGTTTTTAAATTATTCAAATTTAAAGGTGATCAATTAGAGTATATCGCCTTCCAAATCATAAAAAAAATTAAAATTTATTTGTTGTTCAGCAACGGTAAAATTATTATTATAACAAGTGTTCATTTAAAAAACTTGTCAATAATGTCATGACATGACAAAACAAAAACATTATGAAGTATGTATTTCTTAATTAAATTTAGCTGTCGTACTGTCACTAATATTTGTCAGAAATGTCAAAATTGTCTTATTATGTCAGATTAGTAACGTGAAATTTATAACACATAATATTTTATAAAACCAGTAATCTCTAAATAATTATTCATTAACCCGTATAGACAAACATTCCCAGTGCAATATTTGCCGATTTCAAAGTATTAACATCCTGTAAACAAAATCACTGACTCGTGATAGAACCACTCGTCTTCAACCTTTCTACCACTTCGAAAGTAACTTTTGACTAAAATCTTTTTGAGCTCTAAAGTGTAATTAGTTATCGCGACAAAACATTGATTAACTAGGCCCAATAACAAACAAAACTAAAACTGAAACCTAAAACAAACAAAAATTGAAGACGAAAAAAAGGGAACACAATAAAATTGGAAATGAAAATGACTCGAAATCTTGTAAACACGAACTCAAAAATAATTAAATGATTTATTTCACAAATTCACAAGTTCACAAATAGAGGATATAGTGAAATGATAACTTTATATAGAGAATGCTGCGGCTCGCCAGACATCCTCATAGAAGAGCACATATAATTAATGTAATTTTAAGGTTAATGAAAGGGATAAGAACCACAGATTTGATATAACCACTAAAGAAGTGTAGCGGGCGTTGAGCGTCAAGCTTGAACTGTAGAAAATAAAGAAGATGTTTTAGACGCTTTTAAAGAATTTTCTACAAAGAGCATTAGAACAGTAGCACATATAGTAAACGTGTCTCAAAGCAGCATTCAAACAATATTCAAAAAAATTGAAAACACGCCTATCATTATAAACGTGTGCAATATTTAGCATCAGAAGAGCCTAAATTTTTGTAGATAGACACTCCAGTGACAGGAACAAAATCCGAACTTTGTATCTAACATTCTATTTACAGAAAAATCGTATTTTTCACGCGGTGGGTTTTTTAATTTTCATAATTACCACATTTAGTCTAAAGAAAACCCACAAGCACTAGAACCACGAAATTCTTAAAGAAAATCTCTTGATAATTTATAGGCTGGCATTGTTGTAAATTTGCTGGTAAGCAATTTTTTAAATCAGCTTAGCAAATTACCAAAAATATAACACTTTAGATAGAATCATTAAAACTGCATGTGCGACTTAATAGTGTTTCTTATAAAAACTTCTTCAACAACTATTTACCAGAACATTGAGAAGATCTTTCATTTGATCTGAAGCTACGTATGTGATGACAACACGATGGTGCTCTACCACATTATGTCAGTCATTATAAAAGACGTCTACTAGACCGAATTGGACGTGAAAATCTAATAATTTAGCCACTTAGATTCTCTGATTTGACTCCCTTTTACTATTTTTTTTAAAATCACATAAAAAACTATGTCTACCTGAGCCCATAGATTTAATTGAGAAACTACATAACAGAATCACAGAATCGCTAAAAACGATTACTGCGAACATGATTAGAAATGCTGGAAAGAGTTTAGTGCGTTGAGCATATCTTTGTATCAACATAGATGGCGCTCATTTTAAACATCTTCTTTAAAACTATTTAATGTAGTTATTGGTTTTTTATTTGTTAATTTATTAGTTATTTCAATTCGTAGCTTTTGTTATTATTGTTATATTACTATTAGATGCTACTACATTATTTTATTTGTCTTAAAATCTATAAACTTATTGAAAAAACTTAGATCCAGCATTTAAAGCATTAGCTCTAGAGTGAGCTAATAAGGACAATCCCCTGTTGAGTAAACACTGTCGTGGAGTGCTCTAATATTCACTGGCAGCACAATCACAGACTGACAGCTTCAAATTTTGTTAACATTTTTCCTGTTTCCGGTCTGTGCAGCTTTACTGCAAAATTTATTTGTTAACTTGAATAATTAAGGAATAGAAAAAAAGCCTTTCAGAGTTCCGTGTAACAAACCGCCGATTAAGAGTTTGTTTATTAAACATTGAGAACGTGTAGATGTTCTAATCAACATTGATAGACATAGTCGTAGTGTGGCATAATCTTTCTGAGTCCAATAGAAAAAGGAAAAACTTGTAGTAATTTGTATCGGTCCATTACGCAGTGTGCTCAATAGCTCAATTCTATACCTCTCGATAACGATCTACAAAATCTCAGATCTTATCTTTTCTTAAAGATTAATTACGTATAATTCTCCCTAATTGTGACTTATAAAACAATATCTCTTGCCTTCTCTTGCTATTGTTATAAAAGACATGTAAATAGTCCATTTCAAAAATCTATTTCTTAAAAGTGAAAGCTCCAACTACAAAACAAAATAAAAATTTAGTGTTTAGTCATTGTTTTCGTTTTGCATTTTCGAGTTCTTTCATCAATTCTAAAATAACCTATGTTAAAAATTTGAATCTCTGTATTAAAATAGTATTACTTCGTGTAATTGTTTCTACAATTTATAATGCAAAGCGCACCGCAAAATTAAGCAGCTCTTTCTCTCTCTTTTGGATATTTTTATGTGGGTCCGGCTTAAGAGTAAATAACGTAGTAGAGACACGGTTAGCATCAGTGGTGAGATGTAGACACTTCTTTGCGATCTAGAGCCTAGAGCCATCTCGTTATTAAAACAAATAATTTGTGAATTAAGCTGCGTTAAAAAATTGTTGATAAAATGTATTTTTTTATAAATTTGGGCAATTTAAAATTTGTGATATTTGTGGCAATAAAATAGAAACGCTTGAATATCGTATTTATGCTAATGAATTCACAATGTCATAAACCGGCAATCAACGTCATAAAACCGCTGATTTATGACAAGAAATCCATGTCAAAGCAATTTTCCTATCTATCCGATAGATCCGAAGTAACAATGTAAGAAGAGTGTAATCTAACATGTTGACAACCGTTCGTCATGCTCAGATGTCGAGCGTTTGTTAACATCGGGGTCGAGCGGTGTTTGTCACGTCTCAACACTCTGTATAATGACTAGGTTTAACCGTGGCAGTTTTAATAAATATTTGCCTTGTTAAGCACATACCGATTGTTTTTCGAAAGCAATTTGTCTCGAATAAACTCGTTAAGAGTTGCGGCGTGCCGTCACCCATTTCCCCAATTTAAATTTTCTGTTGTGGGAGGTATCACGCTGATACGAAAATTATTCCTGAATAATTTCGTAATAACTGGATTAAAAGGGGAGTATTAGTGAGGTTTTACAACGGCGCGGAAATATTTCTTAGTGACTTAAGTTGGTCTTCGCATGCTCGTAAACATTTAGAAACGAAATGAATTTATTAGCGTGCACTGACCGGAGAAAAAAAATTAATTAGGCCAGGTTTACGAGACATCCAGAATTTGTAATTCCAAGCAGGAAAAAATTAGAATAAAATTAATAAAGCATAAAAGGTCGTTGAAGATTTTAGGTGCGGTTAATAGTGCTTTTAGACGCAGGTGGCTCCCTGCAAGATACAAAGTACTCGGGAGTTGGCAACCCTGACAATTTGCATGTAATGACATAGTAAAGTTCACACGATACTTGATCTCAGATAGGGATCTCTCGTGATGGTTGATTTATGGAAATGCGGCCGGAGCTAAATGATATGTTTGCAAAAGTGGGCTTTAAATCATCATGTTTTGAATTAAGATATTTCAAAATCCGGAATGGAATAATTCAAAACTTTACGAGGATTATTTATTGAAGGATTCGACCAAAACCGAACACACAGAAAATTCAAATTTTAATTAGTCGAGATGTGCATTGCGAATGGAATGTAAACTGCAATGGCTAAATTAAATTGTACACGAACATGGACGACACAAAGCACTGAATCTTTTATTCATTCTCTTAAATGTTTCACATTCCAAAAATTAAAACAACTAACCATTCTAGTGAGTTCTAAATAAAACTATTAAAGACAAGCTCTGCAATCAGTTCCCGAAACAGAAACAAAGTTAGAAATCTTGAAATACTTACTTGTGATTGGTTTATTTTTAAAATCAAACAATTACAAAAGATAGTATATCAAATTTCCAACATTTACTGATTTATTCCTAAAAAACTAAACGTACATTTCGTGCTTTTACTAATTTCTTATCTACGTCTCCCATTTACTTCTTCTTTTTTCCTTTTTTAACAATTTTTTGTCTCTTATTTCTTCTTCTTTTGTAATGCCACTGACATAAAGATTTATTATTTTAGTCACAGTGGCCATTTAAGCAGAGCAGTACTGTATAAAATTGTATGTTTGTTTAAAATCCAGAAATTAAATATTTTGGTGTGTTGTTATTTAAATAACTATTTTTAGTTAGTTAAGAATTAAGAAATTATAATGATGGTATTATTTTCTCGTATATAGTTGATTCGCTCATTAAAACGCAGCAATCTATTGGTTGTTTACATTTTGAGAAATTTGCGGTACAGCAAAGTTGAGCCGCCCCGAGATAATTTGAGTTTGTTTACATTGCATATTCCCGTTTCGATAATGAATTTCAAAAGATATATTGCTTATTAAAATAACATCAAGGTTGACGTTGTCATGGCTAAAGTTTAATTTCTTGTCGGCAATATCGGGTCGCTAATAATGACTTAAATTTGAGCGTTAGTTAAGCGAAATTAACAATATTCGTAAACAGTTGCACGAACAAATTTTCATGAAGCTTCAATTAAGTCCGGAGCTTACTGTTGCTCACAAACTATTTCGCAAGAAAGTGGAGCGGTGGTGGCATAATTCGAAAACTAGTTTAGACTAAGCAGATACAGAGCGTCTCACTGAATAAACAAAACAGCGAAGGATACTTTCAGAAAGTAATTTCACACAAGAAAAGGTCGAGTAATAAGCTTAAAGGCAATGAGCTGATGACAGTAGCGTTTAGCATGTGTTGTTGAAGAGGAGATACTACAGCCATAATGCGAATTTGGAGAACTCTAATTACGCTTCCTTGTAATTATAATTATCTCTGCGCTAATTTAGGTTTAACAAAATTAGAATTTTGTATTTTTTAACGAAATTATTGAATATTTTGTCGCTAGAATTTTCAAAAAAAGTTTCAACGATTTTCAAAAATAATTTGACAACAACTAATGGATATGCACGAGTTATCTAAAAACAACCAACTTGTCATTTTCAAATTCTGTTAATTTGACTTTGATTAATGAATTAAGGAACGATATATAAACATGACCTGACCTGACCAGATCAACATCACATAAAATACAGTAATAGTTTATTAAGCTATAGATCAGCTAATAAATTTTAGTTAAATAGTGTCTGCTACTTGAAGACTAGATTATCAAAATTCAGATGCCAAAAATTGTTGATTTGAATAGATTTTCAGTTAACAAAATTTCTAAAAGATTCTACTTAAATTTTGAAACTCAATTAAGAAAATCTCGAACTCACCGACCAATTTTTTATCATTGTGTTTAGCTTAATTTTTTCAAAGTTCTCTTTATCTGAAATGCTTTCAGTCTGTCTCATTGCAGGAATCCTCGTCAGTTTCATATTTGGTGGAAATTTAATCTCGCCCGTCTTTGATCAATGAAAGTTATTAACTGATCTGCTGCAAAAGCATATTTCTGAGTATAACTTTGACCCTGTAAAGTCTATTCTGAGTGGTGGAAGTTGCGTTCTGCGCGAGTGACCTTCTTGATTTGCTCTGTGTCGAAGAGAAGAAGGAATGCCTCCCTGGAGGCCCTCCGGCCGTATTGAAGTCGCCTCAAAGAATTTTTTTACGCCTAACTATGCATAAAAGCGAAATTTTCTCGGTTTTAATTCGAGTAATTTTTCATAACCGGCCGAATCTTATCTTGGTACGTTTCAAATCCGAGAGGGTAATAAAATTGTTATCTATTTTCCGGGAGTTCATGTCTTCGACAGTTTAAAACTTTGGAAATTTTCTTTTTATATACTTTGGGAGTTGTTCAGTGGAATCGTTTTAAAACCGTGATGGCATTTATTTTCAGGTTAGAATAACAGTGTTTCAAAGAGAGAAAAATTTAGTAATTCAGTTCTAAACTGGATAATAAAATAAGATTTATGCGAAAGCAATTAAATGGTGAGAAAGCAGTGCACAAAGAAAATTTAGACGCTTCCTGTGTTATTTACTCTATAAGCGTGTCCTGTATATTTGTTTGGAATTTGGTCTAAATCGAAGTCTTTTGGCTGCGCCGGCAATAAATAACATTTCGGTCCGGGCTGCGATTTGCTTCATGCTATATTGAACTTCTACACTAAATAAAATACAGCTCGGTATACAATCATTCCTTGGTTTTCCTTTGAACAGTTGGAACATTATTTAGAAACATATGGGAATTTTTCACGTTTCACACACATAAATGTGAATTTCGTCTAACATTCAAATTCAACTTACACCGACGATCTATGCTTCGTTACACTGAACACAGCTACCGAACAATTCTGTTTTATCTCGACTTTAATATTGCCTCACTGGTTATTTCACGTATATCGCAGCCTCATAAATATTTCATATTTTTCCAGATTTCACAAATCGGAAAAACACCCAATTCATTGACAAATTCTGAGCAAACCTCAGGTTAATTAAACCACAGAGAGGTTAAAGGCATCTCAAGATATTTGAATATTTAGAATTCCAAGCCCAAAAGTTAATTTTAGGCCTGTAATGACAATATTAGAACATGACACATAAGCAAATTCAACAAAATTTGGATTAACATTTTCAACTTTATATCTTTGTCATTTGTAATCCTCTGTGTTTGTTTAACCGATTTCATTTGCGAAATTTTGATTTAATATTCAAACAAGTTATTGCTGACAATTGAATCTGTGATAACAAATAATTTGTAGTTAATTAAAATTTCATCGTTAATTATCTCGTAGAAGCATTAAATCTTTAGTAAAGGGGACACTTCAAAGATGTCTCGCATATGTTACGTCGCCTTAAAGCGTTAAAACATTTCACAACTTCCTTCCATCCCTAGTTTAATATATCTTTCATTGCTCCAGACGCCCCAACGTATGACAAACAGTCCGGCGTTAAAATAAATAATTCAAAATTTTCCAACAAATTGCTAATAAAGTCTCGGATTTTATTCGGATAAAAACATTTTTGTATCAAGTGGTCACTTAAACAATTCTCCAGAGAGGTATTGCATTTTACAAATACTACAAATTCTACATTTTTACGGCAAAAATTATTTCACGAACTAGGAGTAAGTCTACAAAAAAAGAACTACAAATTTTGATAAACAGATAAAGACAAAATAGAAAAAGAAAATACGAATGAAAAAACGAGTTGTAAAAGATTTTGTTGAGCAAATAAAAAAACAACAAAAATATTATAACAAAAATCTATAAAAATATTTATATTTATAATAAATAAAAAAACAAGAGAATAACAATGAAGAACAATAAAAACGTTGTAAAAAAGAATCTGGTAACAACATCTAGTTCTAGCTCAGAAATACAACGTTTGGATATAAAAACATTTCCAAATTTATTATTTTAAACCATCGCTGTCCTTCAAGAGACAATATTCGAAACGCAAACTTTTTAGAATAATAATTCTTAGATTTTTAGCAATTGTCGTATATTGCCGTTTATTTACGAAACACCCTATACTCTCAATTATCATCAACATTGCAAAAAAATAATATTCTAAATGTTTCTTATCAAGATAAACACACAAAAATTAGTTTAAAGATTTATGACTCTAATCACAGTGGCCATTTAAGCAGAGCAACACTATTTGCGGCTCCTCTGCAATTACCCAATACGGCCAATTGTTTTTCACTTTATCAATAATTCAGACAAAATATTTACTCCTGTGATACCTCGAATTAATTGTGGAAATATTAATGCGCTTTGCGTGTCGTTGTTTGGCCTGTAACAAATCGAAATGTCCAACATTGCGGTTAAACAAAACCAAGCTTTGACGAAAATTTTAATTCGTTTGAGGTTTAAGTAAATCTAAATGTACCTTTACGCGGTGTTTGGTGTTAATAGACATTGATGAATGTATTCTGCCCCGAGTAGAACATAATAGATGCAAAAGTTTATAAATTGAATGGAGTAGAAGTTAGAAAGTTTGAGTAACTATTAGGTGAGGAATTTGCCAAGATTCAATTATGGCCGTTTGTTTTTTACGAGCTATTAATTTCTGTGATGTTGGTATAAAATAACGCGTAAACTGGTGGCTTGTAAAGTTAGGTTTAACATGGAGTGTGCATTAATCGGTATTTACGAGGACTTAATCTTAAGCTCCGGGAAAAATTGTTTTAGTATTTGAAAGATTTGAGAATTTATGCTTTTGAGAGAAAAACAAATTCTGTCACAATTAATTCGTTTTTGTTTTATTGATATATTAGCATTGGGCCGTAATCTATTTAGTGAACAATGTACAATTAAAAGTGATTTATACTATTAATTTATAGAATGGCTGTATAATTTCCAGTAAACAAGTCCATGTATTTTTAAACAAAATACTTTTAAATAAATCATTTATAATACCAGGCTCGAGTCGCAGCTTATCCTATTTTCATTCAGAGCAGGTTTGTGACACGGCCCCACTTTTCCTAAATTATACATTTTTGAATGAATGGGTTATAATTGCACCCAGTGAATACAATAGAAGCCTAGATAAGGCCTAATCAAATAACAAAAGGTCGTCTTTGTCTGGAACCCAGCAAGACGCCTATTAAAGCCGCTCATCATTATTAAATATTCATTGAAGATTTTAAAACCTGAAATTTTTTAACTTCCGCTCTTGTTAAGAAAACGCTCCATCATTAAATCGAAAACTGTTTGCCCATTTGTATTCAGTAGGGCCCTTGTGGTAGCATAAATAATTCTCAGATAATTACATTTTCAAAATTGTTGTACTTTGGGAGCTTCAACACTTCAGCCTGAAAGGATTGGATTAGTGTGCGCTTTTTCTTCGTTATCCGTCCTGAATACGATTTCGGCGTTAATTAAGCAAAGAACGATAAAAAAGATTACTCGAGTTGAAAGTTTGTTTCTGAAAGAATGAACGGGTAGTTAATTTTAATGGAGGAAAACGAAGCGGCCACTTTTAATCATACAGAACACTACCGGACCACAAAAATTAATTACATAGGAACTTCCGCTTATCGAGACTAACTGACAATGTTATTAATCTTCAACTACATAGTCCAGAAAAATTAAAAATTTAGAAAATTCACGATTTTAAATAATATAAGTACGCAAATCAGCGAAACTGAATATTTATAAATTTATTTATGTAAGCCTTCAAAATTACAAATTTACAAATATCAAATTTTGTGCTTATCGAAACTATAAGAAATGCGAGTTGGTACCTACTCTGTAATTAAATTGTCTACAGATTTTTAAATCTGCTACTATACCAATCTATGATTTTTTAAAATAAGTGCATTCATATGAGCTAAAACTCGAAATTGAAATACTATAAATTTATAATTCAGAAATGTAAAATTAAACCGAATCCAAATCTGAAAGTATATACCAATCTACTAATTTAAAAATCTACTAATTCAGAAACGAACCTCTGTTTAAAAACCATAATTATCAAAACTGAAAACAAATACATGTAGATCCTTTCAAAAATTGTTTAAAATTACATGATCAGTCTTCACATCATAAAAAAAGCAAGTGTTTGAATCCATAAACATTCAAATACAAGAATCTAATTTAATATAATAAATATATAAATATTGTTATAAACATTTTAAAATAGCATTAAAAGAAAGAAAGGTTTGAGTAAATAGTTCGAGAAAATACCAGAAAAATATTGCGCTGAGCGTCGCGTTGTAATGTAAAGTTTCACAGACGGGCCTATGAACTAATCGAGAAAAATTAGTCATCGCTTAGCACGAGTGAAAGAAGGTAGCAAAACGTCCGGACACATTCTGCAAAAACGTGTGGTTAGATAAGCGAGTAGAAACATTGGCCGGGCAGTTAGTTAATGTGAGACAGCGATTACAGTGAGCGATATTGTTAAAAGAAACGTTATTAAAGTTAACAGTTTTAATCAATTTCTTGTTTTGATAATTTCAAAAATCCAGAGTATTTACAAATCTGTAAAAATTTAAAGATCAATAATTTAGTACAAGTCCAAGTCTACAAAATCTGAAAACCAAACTGTACACTACAAATCTACGATCTGCCAACAAGTAAATCTACAAAAACTACAAATTAAAAAAATTACAAAAATATATTTTTAGATAAGATATCTTCGAGTTTTTTTAAGAACACGTGGTAAAAGAAACATTCTAATGCCGATCAAAACACTTTCGTTATCACTAAGCTGTCCAATAAACATTTTTGTGCCATTTAATATTAACAAATGTAGTTTTAAGTTGCTATTTTGTTCATAAATAGCTAAAATGTGTTTATGTGTTGTTTTAATTTAAGACCAAAGACTCGAATTTCTTTCGTTTATAATTTACATTTTTCCGAATTAAATTAGATAACTTGCTTTGTGACTCTTAATTTTAAATTGTTTTATTAATTATTAGCGCTAATTTTGTTTCTAAAATTAGGATCTACAAGCAGAATAACCAAGTAATTAATAGCTTTTTGATAAAATAAAGTTTGCTTGCAAGCGACACCATAAAAACATCTAGAAAAAGCTATTCGTTGTTGTAAAAAAAAAAATTGTAGAAAGAAAGTAGTTACTACAATGCCTTATCATTTAAAAATAACACTTTTTTGTTTTGTTTATTAATAATCTTTTGTAAAGTGAGATATAACATTAAATAGACACAGTTAAATATATTTCTTCTCTCAAGGCTTTTTCTATCAAATATTCTCGCTATTTTACTTTTTAAAAGTCTTACTTGATTTTTCAAATGTAGTTTTTATAAGTTTTACTTAATTTTATGTTTGTAGTTATTTGTTTATCAAAAAAAAACTGGAATAAGAGTATTAAAGCAGTTTCGACATTGCTTTCATATTTTTTGATTTTTTTAGAGAGACTAAATTGAGATAAAAATAACTAGTACCTATTACTAGTATTAGTAACTATATACCAACTAGTAGTCGCATAGACAGACACAGTGTGCCATCTAACGAAGAGTGCTGGAAGATAGCAAGAGTTGGCATAATAATGTTGGCGGGTAACAAAGTTGTCTCTTCAGCTCTCGCTCGGCCACCAACATAACCAACCTCCACGATTAGGCAAAAACAACTACTTCGCGGACTAATGCCCCGACCGACATTGAATTACATCACCTAATCGCCCAACCAGCAACACTGAAAGGCAGTGTAACCAGAACTAGCAAAGGCGTTCCAATCGAACAACAACGTCGGGAAGCTGTATACCGGTTTCGGATTTTGCCCCTCATCAGTACAGCGTATTTTAGAGCGTTGTGCTCGATTGGAACCGGTGGGAGAACTCGCTTATATCAAGCGAAGTACGGCTAGTCAAAGCAAAATAAGATTGTGAAAGTGTTGTAAACACTCGCTATAGACAGGTTCTCTTACTTCCACTAACAGAATTCATAAAGTAGGCAAGGCGAAATCTTTTATCCTCTTCTGTCGCACGTAAAGATATGACAAGGCTAGACCCAATCGGTTTTAGAGAAGACACCTGCGTTCCACCAGTTTTTTAAGTAACACCAAAGAATCTCAAACAGTTTGCAATAAGCCTAATCCTCTTTAAGTGCAATTTTGCAGAAAACATTTTGGGAATTTCTGGGTGGGGCGTTACTGTGTTCAAGAAGCACATGGCTAAGGAAGTAGCGGACTCTTTCTTGTTTGACCATCTTTTAGCGAACATCCAACAAAGAGAGAAATAGTTATCCTTACTCAAACTATGAGCTTTCTATCCACTTCTTTAAGAGTAAGTGAAACAGCAATATCTAGGGCGTGTTTTACAACACTTTCACAAGCTTATTTTGACCCTAGTATAGTAGTCGTATAGACAGACACAGTGAATTATACCAACTCTCGCAACTTCCAGCATTCTTCGTTAGATGGCAAACTGTGTCTGTCTATACGCCTACTAGCCGTACTTCGCTTAATATAAGCGGGTTCTCCCACCGGTTTCAATCCAGCACAACGCTCCGAGATACGCTGAACTAATGAGGGGCAAATAGTAAACGTTAATTTGTAACAAAATTTTCTCCACTAAATGTTTTTGCTACTAGTTTCAAATATGGTTTTGTTAGGCTAACATTTTTACTATAGAATTTTCTAAGATAATTGCATAATTCTGTTGCAAAATTTATGGTATTAAATTTTTTTTAATTAAATTCAAAAAAATTTAAAAAAAAACATCTAAATAACGTTCAGCAACGAGCAAAACAAACTAAACAGCAGTTTTGACATAAATAATTGTCAGCCAGACTACACTAGATGGCATCAAACTACACTAGATATGCCAGGCTGTGCTAGACAACACCAAACCACACTAGAAAATTCACCAACAGACCTCATCGAACCACACTAGCCGGTTTTTTTTGCTTCCGACTGAACATAAGTAACAACACATTTAAAATGTTACAATTACAAATTTAGAATAATAAATTTAATATTGATTGCTAATCTGTCGAAACCACATGTCTAGTAATTATCAACAAATCTATAAATTTGCAATTTTAAAAATATAAAAACGTTTTTACAAAAGTCTGTTATTTAATTTACATAATTGTAGGTAAACCTAGAATTTTTAAATAAGTAAGCAAATTCCCAAATTATTAATTATTTTACAAAATCAATATAGATTTAAAAATTTACAAATATTTATTTAAAAGCAAGGTCTCTCAATCTAAACATTTGTAAATTTACAAAACAAAAAAATCCTCAAATCTGCGAATATAGAAACAACAGCCCAACTCCGTCAGAAAATTAACCAATTTACAGCTGTACAAATTGCAAATTACTATAAAAGAAAGAATCGACAAAATGCGAGTTCACAATCTACATATTTGCAAATCTACGAATCTACAAAATCTGCAGACAGATTTTATTAAAAATCTGCAGAAACTATACTACTACGGATCCATAAATACAACTGCTTATTAACCTACCAATTCATAAATACCAAATCTACTAGTTTACTACAGTAGAAATCTACAGATCTACTTATGAAGCAGAACAAACCCGAAAATCTAATCCTCACTAAAACTTCCGCTTATCGAAACTGACAAAGTTATTAATGTTGAGCAACACACTCAACAAAAATTATTAATCGACTCAAGTTGATTTCAATCATAATATCTGCTTCTGGGTGGCCCTTGATAACTTTTAGTTAAAAGAAAATTTCTGTGTAAAAATTCACGGCGAACGTAATTAGAAAAATAAAACTCCGACTCAATGTTTATCTCTGGAAAAACTTTACACTCGGTCAATATTTAAACGAGTTAAATTGAGAAGTTCCCGGTATTGAGTAAGATTCGAAAAGTGTTTTATCAAGTTGAAACCACCCAAAATAAAATCTCGACCTAATCATAGATAATAAATGACAGTAAATTAAAACAAAGCTTTATTAAATTTATCTAATTTTTCACTCAGCCCTCGATCGAATCCGTCATTAATCTCAGCTGAGTAAAGACGTAATAAATAATTTTTAACCTGGCTATTGTTGCGTGATGACATGACCCGCCATTGTTGTGTCGTTCTGAAATTCTTTAAAGCGATTTGATGAATTGGGTCTTGGCCAATAAATTATCAAAGTGTTGTGTGCGTGAATTTATATCTGGCACGCCTTTCTTGGTTAAATTTAACAAGACGGAGATGTTTGCTTATTTTAATTATGGCCGCAATATATTTTGTTTACAGACTTGTACAATATGAAAGGCATTAGAAACGTGCTTCAGAACTAGGAGCTGTGCTTACAACGGCTTCTTGTCGCTCATTAGCGATTATTATTTTAAGAACGACTCTATTGCCGGATATTGCCTCAAGCTCAAAAAATATAGAAAAGTTTTTTAATCAGTCGAAAAGCGATTCATTAATCGACTGAATTTGTAACTCGACCAAAATATTCATATTTAAACCAGTGGTTTTTGTGTCGAGTAGTGTTAGTTCAGTGTTTTGCACAAAAACAATATCAAGTGCTATTTACCCAACTTTTAATGAGTTGTTTAACAACATTTCAAAAATTATTGTATAATAATAACATTGTATACATGTTAAAGTACCTCTTCACAAACTCATATTGCTAGATTATAATCAAATCCAAAACTATCACATTGTTTAAAAACAATCACTGTTCGATGGCTTTAAAAATCGAATTTTTATAAATAATGTAATTCTGGTTTTATAACACATATTACCATAAAATTCTCTATTCTTGCGTAAAATGATCCGTGGTATCTGCATATGTTAATAAAATTTTTCAGCGTTTACAGGCAAGCTTTATCCACGCCAGCTAAAGTTAATCCACGTTCAGGAAAAACGCTTTTTTATTACTTTCCCTCCAAAAATTATTTACCAATACTTTCGAGAATATTGAATTTGGAAATTTACTACCCTCCACTCTACAATACAACAATTTTTTGGTTTGTTTTTGAAGGCGTATTGTGTCAGAGTTAGAATTCTGAGACGCTATTTTCAAGAATGCTTGTCGATGCAATTCATGTCTCACTTTCATACATATTAGAAGCCACATCACATTCTTTTGTAAAAAGTGAGAAAAGCCTTTGTGGGCTTAAGTATTTGACCGAAAGCATTGTTTCAAGAGGTTTAACAAGCTGTAATTTTGTATAATTTGAGGGAGAAACAGGTTAAGATCTGAAATGATGGTTAGTTTTTAGTTTGAAGCATCATCGGTCATCTTTAATAATTCTTCGGCCATATACGTTTAATGAACAAGGCACTAGAGGAATTAAGAACGCTTTAAATGCTTTACTAAAAATGAAACTTTTTGCTTTCGGCGGTATGAGATTAGAGATGTATAAAAAAAAGTATAACTCAAGCACTCGGTATGACACTGACAGCGATTTAGACATAAATTTTTATTTAAATTCTACAATTCTTGTCTCATTTGACAAATATCTAAAAATGAAATAAAATAAAATAAAAAAAGAAAATCATTTTTAATGATTTCTTTATTACATTCATTTGAAATTTGTTAATTAAACAATTTAATCCTTCATAAGACAACGTTCCAATTGTTATTATTAAATGTTTTTTAGAAGTAACGAGTTACAGGAACAATTAAATAAACGATTTGACTTTAATCCGACGTTTCGACTGTTTTTTATTATTACTGTTTATTATTATTACTGCTTATTATAACTATGACTTAAATCCTCGAAAAAGACAAATGACGAATACTAATTTCTGTCATTTTAGAGGCGTAATTGTGAGTTTTAGGCGATAAGTATAACCACAAAGTGAAATAAATTAATTAAATAAGCAAGATAGAGAAAAAAAATGATAAAAAAGTTCAATATATATAATTAAAACAGTAAGAAAAAAAAACAAAAATATACCAGTCAAGCAGTATACCATAGAAACGAAGATGAAAAAAATGTTTTAAAGCAAAAAAATTATATTCATTAAAAACACAAAAGAAGCACTTTGATAAACTATTAAAGAAACAACAAACAAGATCATAAAAAACGCAGATGCAAGAAAAGAAATAACAAGAACAAAAAATAGAGAAATCTACGAGAAAACTAACCATAAAAACAAAAACAAAATTTACTAGTAATTTTTTAAAAAATAAGAGAGAAATAAAATTATTGAAAAAAGACTATTTTAATACAATAATGTCAGTGGCAGATAAGAAAACAATTTAAAATGGATTTGTTTATCATTTAATTTTATGTGTGGCTAAAGTATCGTATGTTTAAAAAAACTCTAGAGTGCTTTAAAACTAAAAAACAATTGTGGTGTATGTCTGTGATTAATTTTTTACACACTTGTCAAACTGACAGATCTCATAACCTCACTTTTCGACAATTAAAACAAAAATACATTTTTATAAAATCATTCATTTATTACCTACAAAAACTGTTGATAGCTGCCCAAACACCTACTTTTTGTAAATGGAGAGGTTCTTCTACAATTTTACGAGAATGTTCTGTTGCCCAAATTTTCATGTTTTGTGAATTCATGTAGCCGGACAGATAAAACCACTCTTCATCCGTACAGAAAGTTTTTTGAAGGAGTTCATTATTATTTGCAATGTTATTTAAAAACCACTGACAATACTGCAATCTTCTAGGGAAATCTACGGGTCGTAACTCTTGAACGGCTTGGAGACGATAAGGGTACATTTGTAAATCTTCTCGTAGGAGTTTATAACATGTACTAACAGAAAGTTTAACTTGCTGACACAAATGTCTAATCAACGTTTTTGGATCTTGCTGTAGAATCTCTTGTGCAGCATGAATAACTTCTTCTGTTCGTTTAGTTGGTCTTCCACTGCCCTCTTTACGTGTAACAGACCCAGTTTCACAAAACAGGCTCACACTTCGGTGGAGAGTGTTTTTAAACTCTTCACACGCAACACCAACGTCAGGAAAAGCTTCTCGAAACTCCTCCAGGCACGGCTGAATTAAATATTTCCAAACACCGTTAACTTTCTCTCCATTTCAAAAATAACTTTCCAACAAAAAGCCTTTTGTTCACTGATGTACACTATGATTACAAATCAAGAAAAATACAAAATTTAGTATTAAAAAATACTGATAAATAAAACAAAAAATGTTAGAAAAACAAAAAAAACCATGAAGGCAAGCACAGAAAAACACACCAAGACCAAGCTTGCTTTGGCGGGAAGAGAAGACATTCTTAGGTTATGGTTAAGATAATTTGTGACGGATAAATGGTATAGTAGGCAACCAACAATACATGAATAATGTAAATAAAATTTTTGTTGTTGTATGGGCTCATGTACGACATACGTAACAATGTCATGGCTTGCTACAAGTTTTTTTTTTAAACGAACACACATTACTTGCCACTCTTTTAAATATACTCAAGTCTATTACAAAAACATCTTATTGCATATTTCATAAAATAATTGCTATTCAATACTTATTGAGTTTCAAATAAAAGTAAGTAACTAATGTATTTATTCTTGCAATGAATTATTAAAATTAATAGTAATTTAAAAACCATCATCTAACAATTTAATTACGTATTACGACTGTAATTACAAGCATAATTATTATGAATATTTAGAAAAAAAATATATTAACAAGTCACTGACGAAATGTGTTATTTCATTACTCATATTTCATAGAGCATCTATCCATATTAGGTTAAGAAAACATTATATCAAAGTCTAATCCGTATTCAATCATATTAATATTAGAACAGCCATTCATCAAAATGTCTTGTCATTGCGTTTATCTACATAATGTATGTAGTTGTATTGTAAAAAACTTTTCACTTCATGATTGAACAAAGTTATTAAAAATTTTCTAAAAGCTACAATTTCATAATTCTGAACTAGAAAAATAATCAAAAGTTTCTCGGTTATTTTATATGTAAATCCTACATTGTGTCGGCCTAAAAGAAATATTTATGGAAATTTGCTTTCTGTAGCAGTAAATGTAACAAAGCTTTCACAGGATAAAGAACTTTAGCAAGAATAAAAAAATGGTGATTTTGTAAATTACGTCATGTGAGCAGTTGATGAATCAGCGATAATTGACAGATCCTGGACGAATAAAAATTGAGAAAGAACGCAAGAATGTTATAGCAGTGCAGTAAATTATTAAAGATAATTTATTTCTTTGATTTTACGGTACCACTCCTTCAATAATCGAGTGTTTATGCACACTACTGCGCTTTTAATTTCCATAAACATTGTTAACGATGACACTTGTGATCTTAGATTTGCACGAAACTTGATCATTAATCATTTGACAGTTTAAATTGTTTAGGTTTAAGCTGCAGTAAATAATAATTGATTATTTCGAATTACCTACAATGTAGAAAACGCATTTTTAAATAATAAATGTAGTCGATATTGAGTCGAATTATTTATAAAGCAAAGAGAATAAGAGACGAGTATCTTATCAGGTAATTCAGACTTAATAATAAAAAGTTGCGTAAGATTGTTTATACATCTAATTAAACAAAAGGATGTGATTAATTAAGACCTAATGACTTTTTAATAGCTGCCAAGGTTTAATTCTTGTACAACAAGTTTGTAATAAAATTTGCATAACTCTTGTAATTGTCGCATCTTCCACAAAATAATGTTTTCGAGGCCAAATTAAGAGAACGTAGCACCTCAATTGACCCATGACATATTAGCTATTATGTGGGTTGTGTTTTAGTGACTTAACAAATTCTTTTTATAAAGGAATTTACGAGTAGGTTAATTTTCTCCGTTGCAAGGATACCTCAAACCTTTCAATTCGCAATTAGCACCACCCATCATTAACATAAATCATTCTCTCTACTCTATGATTACATGTGTGAGATTTTTGCGGAATTCCTCGAAAACGTTTAAGTGTAATTATCAATTCAGATACGGTGAAAATTGAATTTACTTGAAGTGAGATATAGTAGAGCGGTCATTTCGAATTCCACACAAAGGAGCAAGCTCAGTCAGGAAAATGGCTTGTTCGTATCCAACTCAGGCCATGAAATTAACTTGCATTATGTCGGGATGTCTTAATTTTTCATAGTTAACATCGCTGATGAGCGCTTCTGGACGGAAACCTAATTGTTATCTCCCCACTTTATTATAATACAAAACACATATTTCTTTACTCACTTTGAAAATTTATTGCAAGTCGTGATAATTCATGTTTGCAATTAGAAACGGAGATAACAACACATGCAATGGACTTTAAACTCAATAAAATTCTTGTTTTTACATGCAGATTATTTATCTTGAAATTTTGTGCAATTTGTCTAAACGATTTTGTGTACGTGGAGTAGTTGTTTTTGTCTTAACTGTTTAAGAGTTACTAACGTTTTGCCAATGTATATATTTCAACCCTAAATTTGGTTTTTAACATCAGTTATCTGAGATTGTTTATCTTGAAGCTTTTTGCAATTTGGCCGAACTGCTTTGACTGTATTGTAAGAAAGCTTTCGGTAATATAATGCATGGAGTAAGTTTGCAGTCAAGGTGCATACAATGCAGTTTTCTTATTGATTTATACTCATATATTGCCAAAAATAGTGAAAGCATGTTTGCAACAAAAGAGCTTTGCAGTGCAGAATAATAAATTGCAGTGGGATTTATCTGGAGGTCTCGGCGTATGATTAATGTTTTGTACAATAAAATTATTAGACAATTAAAGTGCTTCCAGGACTACACTATAATTATGTCTGGATGGTTTAATTATAAATCCTTGCTCTTGAAATCTAATACGAGTCGATATCGTTTATCACTTGCCAATCATGAATATTAAAAAGATCGATCAAGTTTTATTCATTAGTAATGACAGTCGGCGTTTGCCACAGTAATAAATCACAGAAATCGCGTTCTTAAAATCGCTCTTTTTTCGGAATAAATCACACGTAATTGTACAAAGTGCAGAATTGATTCTAATCCGATGAGGTATTTTTCGCTGTGAAAGCTCACTAATCATCGGCGCTACCATAATTATGAAAGATCCGCCTATTACAGTCGGCTAATATTTACATCCAATATTTACCATTGGTTCTCGTCTTGTCTGTTGTTAATAGGGCAATAAATTGCTGCATTCATCGCTGATTTATCGAGTGATATTATCATACGCGGTAATGAAAGCACCGCTCTGCTGCTCACGTACAGGATATCCGAGATAAAGCCGATTGTACGTCGGCAAGAGGTGGTTATAATTGCTGCAGACCAAACAGAACTGCATGGGTATGACCTACAACTGAAACTAAAAGGAATAGGGAAGATGGAGAAGTCGTGTGTAGATGTGCTCCTACATATTTCGCGAGGAATCATGTTTTATAAATATGCAAATTCGTATCTACTTTGTTATCAAATGTCGCCACGACATGCACGACTTTAAATAAGATGAGAGAGGGTGCCAGTTGATATCTAACATCTCGAAAAATTTTACACAATATGAGAAAAAATAAATTAATTTTCACCAAAACTAATCTAAAAATAATATTTCAAAAAAAACATATACCTACCAAAATTGAATTTTACTTCTCCAAAAATATATATATTTTTTTAAATCTTGTAGATTTTTGGACTTTTGTATATTAGAAAAATAAAAAAACAAGAGAAACAAGACTCATTAATAGATAAACCTTCTGGAAAATATTAACCCAACTTTATTGCAAAATGAAAATAAGAAATAAGATCACAAGAAACCTGTTCTCGCCAATTACAGCTTGTATTTTGAGTTGCTAAAAACATTTTTTATTCAAATTCGATGTTTAGTATACTAAAATAGCAGTAAAAATAGTTATTTTTATTATTGGTGGGATAGATAAGCATCATTAGACAACGAGTGTGTGAATTAGAGATAACGAGGGCGTTAGCTCAAGTATCTGTAACACGAGTTACAGCCAGAGAAGTCCAAAGAAAAGTACGAGATGGCTTTTCAATGGTTCAGTTTATGGTGCAACGAGAAAAATGTTAAAAATACTATGCATGAGAAGGTTCTACTTGCATATTTTGATCATTTATCAAAACAGTATAAATCATCGAGTATCTGGGCTTTTTATTCTATGATTAGAACAATAATGAAAATAAAGAAAAATGTTGACATCAGTAGATACGTGCATTTAATCGCCTTTCTGAAAAGAAAATCTAAAGATTAACGTGCTAAAAAATCGCAAATTATCACTAAACAAGATATTAGCAAATGATAATGATAAAATATAATGATAATGATAATAAATTTTTGTTCATAAAGATACTGTACCCTTTTTATGCATAAATTACTCTTACTAAGTAATGTGAATTTTAAGGTTGCTTTAATTATTGGAGTTGATGGAACTTGTAGGATCCAAAAACTTTCCAATATGCTTTTGGAAAGTGTCAATGATCAGGACCAGTGCTTCCAGGTTCTAATACCAAACACTAAAACAGAAAATATAATATCAAAAAAATTTTTATTACGTCAGGCGGAATTGATGGAGTCAACATGTCAGAATTAATTCGAAAACATGCTGCACTTCGCCCTAATAACGCCGAAAGTAAACGGTTTTTTTAGGATACAGAAGACAGAGGTGTATAAAGTTACCTGTTGATATAAACACATTTTCAGCTTTCCCCAAGAATATTGCTACTTTTCTTCAGTTACCTAATACAGCAAGATTTTCGGGACATTGTTATAGACGATCATCTACTTCGTTGCTTGCTAATTTGGAAGCTGATCTTTTAACAGTACAGCGTCGAGAGAGGTAGCGCTCGAATACAGTGGCGGAAAGGTATATAGACACGGCAGAAAAAAATAAGAAATAAATTGTTTCAAAATTTCTGGGTGACAAAAATACTATAACAGTAATAAGAACTCTGCATCCACAGCTGTTATCGAAAAAATGTATTAGAAATGGCTTCTCCTACTATAAGTAGGTGTAAAAATGGTGTTATTAGTATTTATAACAGCTATAATAGCATGTAATTAAGATTGAGTTTAAAATTAAAACGAATTATTTTAAAGACTGTAAACATGTAACATGTCACTTTACTTCACTCAAATATTCAATATAATATGCAGTTATCAAAGCAGTCATAGATGAATAATTTTGTAAAACCCAATCCGGAGTTAAGTTTAAACCAGAAGCTAACTCGATGTCCGAACAAATAGTTCTAGTAAATTTGGTCTCACACAATATTTTTTCAATTTACTTTTTAAAATAATCAACAAACATTATTTACGAATTTGAGAGTGAAATTGTTACTTAAAGTCTTTGCCCAACGGAAAGGAGGAGGTTAAATGACCTTTAACATTTAACCTCCTCCTTTCCGTTGGGCAAAGACTTTAAGTAACAATTTCACTCTCAAATTCGAAAACTTAACCCAACTTTGAGATGGTCACCCAATCTACAGAAAACATTATTTAATCAAATTTATTATAAAAATTATCGGTGATATCTTTTACCTCTTCTTTATCATCTTAACTTTCTATTTCGCTAGCTATTACATTTTCTTTGTTGCCTTTTGTTGTTTTTTATCTGTCTTATTTCTGTCCTTAATTTTATTCATTATTTGTTGTTTTTTATTATTTTTATTTGTATTATCTTCTTTGTGCTTTTGCTGTTTACTTAATTGTCTTAAAACTTCTTCTTCTTGTATTACTATTGGCTAATTTGTCATATAATTCAATACAAAATTTAAACAAATACGAGTAATTCTTTGTGATGGTTTGTGTCGTATATTTTTTTTGTTCTATATCTGAATAGGTTTGTGAATAATTACTTGAAACTAAAGCGGTTTACAGCAGGTCTTTCATATTCGATAACATGCGAGAACATTCAAAGAAGACTTAATAAAAATGTACTCTCTACGCTGAAAAGGAAACGATGCTGTGTTGAATTTTGATTTATGCTACTAGTTGCAAATTTACAAAACCTTTTGAAATGTTCTTGCTAGTAAAAGCAGTCGTAAAGTGTTGATACTTTCAAAACGCAACAAAAACGTTCATTAAAAAAATAAATTGAGGATGTGTTGAGGTTTTATGTTGTATTGTCTTTGAATAGATAATAAAATTAGTGAATTTGGGGGCAAAGAGGTGAGTAATTGTGTTTCGATTGAAAAATAATTAATTTATAATAGTAAAATCCCAGTAAATTTAAATAATTGTGTTAATGTTGATGGAATAAACACTGTACAAACATCAACATTATTACCCCAAACGTCATTTGACACTTGTCCATTAGTGTACTCTTTTGTGATGCCATTAAACTGGCATTTGATATTAAACACAAACATTTCCCACTGATTACAATAAAAGATAACAAAGATAGAAGTTGTAAATCGACGACCTCTAAGATAATATTTATCCGAACATGAAATGATAATTAATAGGTCTAACATGACACCGAAACATGTATATTCCCTATTTACATATCTATCACTCGTCGTAATCTAAACCAGAAAAAGCCAATAATAATCCAAGAATGCTTTGGTAATTTAGAAAATCACTACCAATGCCTGAAAATTACAGAGAACACCTCATTTCAAATTAGGCTTGCGTGTCTCAAACAAGGCCTGATGAAAGCCACAAAAAGTCAATAAGGTGGTATCTTTGACGCGGCATTATACCAACTGGAGGTGTCCAGGTACAAATTACGCCCGGTTGTAATCAATCAGCTTTGTTGGCCAACGATCAAGTAGTGACAAAATATCCCCAGGCTCCAAACCTACTTCAATGGAAAACCTGTTTCCAAGACGCACAACCAGGGAATTCAATATATGTTAATTAAAACTTACGAGTTGAGCGTTCGGAAGACAATAATTAATTAGGAGACAGACACTTGTACGAGTTATGGAATAATAGAACCGAGCTAAGACTTAAGGGTTGGAGAGGAACGTTAATAAAAGTAAAGCTTTAACAAGTATATAAACTAGATTTTTTTTTAATTGTATTTCTTGTCTTAGATCTTAACTGTTCTATCCGATTAAAGAGGAAGTGACTTGTTTGTCGGCATCGGCAAGCTAAATAACAGCCGCCGACGGAAAGCCAAGTAACTGCCGTCACTTGTTGTATCATTGCTTGACAGCAATTATACGAGTATTGTAATGTTGAAAATGTTAAGTATTAAATTTCAAATTTTTATAAAATAATCTTTTATTAATCTGGAATCAAAAAAACTAAGAATAATCTGAATTGAATGTCTTGTAATTTTAAAACGTGATCACTCCACATATTTTAACAATAATTAGCTTTTTTGTGTTAAAAGTTAAAAAATGGCTCTACGGTTCGACTTTTTGTTTCATCCATGTTAATATTTTGATAGTTATCTAAGAAGTTAAAAGAGAAAAGAAAAAAAGGTTTTCAAAGCAAGTAAAAAAATACCAAAAACAGTAATAAAAAATAAAAAGCTTAAAACGTAACAACTAATAATAAATATATATCAGTAAAATTATTTATGATAACAATAAAGCAAATAAAGAGAGAACAACAAAGAATAGACATCATAATCAAAATTAGAACAAATTCAACCAGACTTTAAGACGGCTTTTATGCACTTTTGCTGCTTAAGAAGTCACTGTAAAACAAAATTGACAATTAACATTTGTTGTTTAGTAAATTTCCGCCTAATTTCGGTGTGAGGTCTAGAAAGTTTAATGACAAGCTGTCAGTTGTTTTTAAATTAAATTAGTTTTTTACCAGAGAGAAAACAGTAATCGTTAGAAATATGAAATAAGTACTTCTTTGTAATAAGTTAATTTCCGAAATTAACCAATCACAAATAAATATTTCAAATTTTAATTCTTTACTGGTTTTTCTCTGTTAAAAAAACATAAAAAAATTTCAGTAAAGCTTCAAAAAAATGTAAAAATTAGAAGTATATACAGCGTTATAAATATCTTACCGAAAAAAATAAAAAAATGTATAAAAGACACAACGAGGAATGTTTCCAAAGTTCTAGAAATTTAGCTATAATTTTTTATTTTCTTATTTTTGTCAATATTAGAGTGTAGTTTTTAAGATGATCTAATGATAATAATAACAATAAACTAATTTTTTAAGCCGTCTTCGAAGAACTTCTTCGATGTCTCTTCACTCCACCTATATATGACACTTTTTACGTCAGATAAACACTCAAATCGAACACCCTATAGGCTTTTTCAATTCTGGGAACAGACGAAAATTAGATCCGGTCAGTAAGGCGGATACCAAAGTAATTCCCACCATAAATCATTCAAAATATCCTTCGTTTTTCTGGCATTATCCTGTTCTAATAACAGACGCTTATGCAACTTTCCAGGTCGTTTTTTGATAAATGTTTGCTGCAGTGGTATTAATTCTAATAATATTCTGGCTTAATTGTAGTACTTTTTTCCAGATAATCTATAAAAATAATCTCTTTTGTAATCCCAGAATACAGTAATTGTTACCTTTCCCATAGTGTCTTAAATGGAGGCCCTTCTTCGGGTTTACGCCATTCTTTGGATTGACTTTTGGTCTCAGGAATAAAATAAAAAATCCATGTTTCGTCAAATTTTATTATCGTTTGCGAAAATTCATCAGCATAACGAGCTAACAGCTCTTGAAGTTGGCAACAGGTATCAGATCTATAGAGCATCTGTTCCGGTTGCAACAACCTTGGTAGAGTCCGTACACTTTCAGAACAGCACGCGAATAGAAGTGTGCAGATGACAAAATAGTGTCGGGCCAGTCCCATCTGCAAATTGAAGGAGAGGAATCCAAGCGGCACGTGGTCAGCGAAGGGTCAGCGGCGTTCGTCATTTTTGGTCATTCTGTTTACTGTAGTTCGCTGGCAGATTTTGATGACCCAACATGCTGTTCTGAAAGTGTACGGGCTCTACCCAGCGAACTTAAACTCTGCTTACGTCTATATATAATCATGCAAAATAGCATGATCTTGTCGTGTACCTACCTATTCCTAGGCGGAGCGAACAAATAGTTATTTGCCTGTTTTCTTTCAATTCTTCTAAAGTTTTGACAACCTCTTTCCACAAAAAGAAAAGTATTGCTCTTAGAGATCTTCTTTTTAACCACGTCTTCTATGGTAACAAAAAAGAGCTGTATTACGTGAATCAGACTAAACTGCAATAGATAGCTGCATAAACATATCAAGACTTGTCTATCACATATAGCATTGCCTATAAGTTTTGTGTAATTTAATTAGAGCACAATTTCCAGAACTTTGGAAACACCTTTTCTATAAAAAAACAGCAGTCGAAAATAAAAAAAATATATAAAAATATTTTAAATCTTAGTTTTAATTCAGAATCAAATCCTAAAAAAATTTAATTTGCCCAAATGAAGAAACTTTAGTTAAATTGTTTAGATTTTGCTTGTAGATTTTCACTGTCCTGATCAGGGTCTTTTGCTAATTTTTTGTGTTAATCCAAAAATTTATCATTATACCTACTAGCCAGACTAAATTTTTGCGAGTACTCATTACACAGACAATTTGTATTCTATTTTGGAGTTGTTCAATACGTGTGGCTTCAGATTGTTTGCAAAATTAAACAATTAAGACAATTCTTGTGTTAATTTTAATTCTTTTAAACTTTATGACACATTAAATGACAACTACCTGACAGAATTACCACACTAAAAAAATTAAATACTTGTCCCAACATTTTATGTTCACCGATGATACATAATTAGGTCTAAATTTTGATAACAATATTACGAAGAATAAAAAATTAACCTATTCGTAAAACTAAATGTAAAAAAAACAAAGCTAGCTCTAGCATTAATGTAAAAGTTTAAAAAAACTATAATTAATTGAAGAAAAAACGACAATATTTAAAATGTCGAACGACTTAAATTACACAAATTATACGTATTTTTTTGTTATTGCATTTGAAATTTGAAGTTAGAACACTGTTTTGCCGTCAAATTTTTCTTTTGTGTTTTTCGTTGATGGTAGAGCACTCACTTTTTATTTTTATGATAAAACAAAAACTAATTTAAATAGGTTTTAAGTATTTTAAATTACAGAAATTAATTTTTTTGCCAAATTCCTGACCACCTGTGGTACATTATTGGTGAGTAGCAAATACGTGAGCTGTTTTTTTTGCGTTGGATAAATTTAAGCTCTTAGTGTAGAAGAAGCAATAAAAAGCTGGTTAGATTCAGACGATCGGAAAACATTGTAGCGAAATGTTGCGGCTTCTAATATTATCGGTAAATAGAAGATGTAGCAAGGGTTGGAACAATCGAAAGCAGAATGTAGGAGATAAACAAACAGTATCGTAGATTCAAACCATAATAAGATTTAATAGCTTAAAGGTATAAGGTTTGTTCGAATATATTTACACAAAGGGGGAAAGTAAGATGAATCATTTTACATGACTGGCTTCCAGATAACATCAAATTTATTCCAATGAGGTAAAGTAAAACTCAACCGAAAAACAAATTATGAGCTCATATCCTTCTCGATAGAACAGTGTGACACTAGACACGGACATTGACTAATGTTCCTCGGAAATTCCTCCTTGAATCGCGATTTATTTTTCATTTCTCACATCCTACACAATAAATAATTCAAATTTTACAGGAAACAGCCGCAACTTTAATTAATCTGCCCTCTCTAGGGTTAAAAGTAATGAAACAGGACTTCTTTACGTGTTTCCTGTATATAAATTATTCATGATTAAAATTTCTAATGGGTAAATAATTGTCCTCGACATTTTTAAAAAAAGACCAAATTTATTGACATCAATACAAAACTTTTCTTTTGTAAACTAAGCAATTTATAGATATCTAAAAGTGATTGTATTCGAAAAAGTTTGCTTGTTTATTATAATTCTTTCCAACGGAAGCACTCCGATAAAGAATATTCAAACTCCCGGAATTTTATCTGGAATGTAATTGACCGAGTTACTTTCAGTCAAGTGGATACCAAAAGATGAATTGCTTTTTTTTATTCAACTAATTAAAAAATATCTAATTGAATTTCACTGTGTAATAGATTGTTTCACAATTCACAACATGATGCTTAAATAATTACTAAAAACAATACTTGAAAGAGAGTGTTTGTTTAATAATTAGGTTGTAAAGTCGAGTAACGGTTCTATGTAGCTCATATTTTTAAATTTGAAAAAATTACACAATATCCAATTACATACAAGAGAAGCAAATGTAGCTAAAAACATTTTTCTCTTTGTTTCAACAAATAAAATTTAATTTCAGCTTTTATTATAAAATTTACATTCACGTAATTATCTATAAAAAGTGAAGAGCTTTCAACATCTATTATTTTTTCCTACAATGCTTAATTAAGTCACTTTTAGAACCCCCTAGCTGTCGCTTTAACGAAATAATTGTAATTAAATTAAATTGAATCACACCTCTGTACAGTAAAGCGTAAATTTCTCGTCGATATTCTCAAGCCATTACTAAGTTATTTAGGGTAACACGAATTGGAAAATCTCGGGCCTAAAGTGGACCTTCTGAAGTAGAATTCCAGCCGGTGGTTGAAAAGACGTGCGGAGAATCTCCTATTGGAAGTCCATTCACGGCTTGACCTACTGAAAATGAAGATAAATAGTTACACAAATTTTTCGCAGAGTGTAGAAATGGCCGCCATTTATAATTCACGGAAAAATTTCGCACTGATTGAATATCGAGCTTGAGGAAAAAAAAACAAATTATAAAAAAGTTTTTAATGTAGCTTTTCATTATGTGAAATATAGAGTTTTTTTGTAAAAGAATACTCAGTTAATTTCAGTCATTTTTTCTGAAAAGGCAAAAGGTATTACATTTCCAGTCGGGTTTCAAATAGAGAAAAACAAAAAATCGAGCACAATACTCCCCACATTTTTAATTTTGTCTCTTTGCTATAATCAAAAGCTTTCGTTATTTACTTTTTGTAGGTCCAAATTTCGATTTTAGGATATTTGAGAATTTGCATGCCAAGAGTCGTATTCACACCACGCGAATATACAATCTGTCACTGCACAGACATGACACGAGCTGAGCGTGTGAGTACGAATGTTTCTATGATATTTTCCTAATTGCATTCTTTGTATTTTTATCAACGAAACAGACATTAGTTACATGTAATTTGCGTTATGTTGCCACCATTTTTAATTGCCCAAACATGGCACAACAGGATATCACATTTACAAAATTTTAAACAGAAAAAAACAGACTGCAAATGTCACCATACACCTGATCAATCTCAAGCTATTAACACATTCTTGAGGCAATTATACCATTCTATGGCACTTTTAGCACGCTCATAAGCCGGCATTAGATTAATTCTATTATTTATGACGAGGCTTTGCATGTCAATTGCTTTGTTTAATGCCAAGCTCTACACAAATTTTGGTGTAAAAAAGAGTTAAGACTGTTCTCAATCAAAGTCAAGCAAAAATGTAAGAATCCACATTAAAATCTTGAAAAAATTATAAATTATAAAATTATAAATAACATCTTTTTCGCAGTTTTTAACCGGTAATCGATATCTATTTCAATAAAGTCTAAATGTTTGACAAGATAACTGCGCAATTAGTTCAAGATTAAAATAACGCGTTATAAATTCAAATCTACCGCTACTTCTAACTACAGAGAAAAACAATTTAAGTTGGCAACCCTAATAAACAGTGGCGATTTTGCTGTGAATATCAATGATGAGAAAAAAAATGACGTAAAACTCGCACGCGTTTTCTGCGATATTTTTTTCCATTTTAACTTAATATAAATAGGAAAATATAGTGAAACTATTTAAAAAACTTACTGCACTTAGTCTACTTTATACAATTCGATTTTGTCACGAAACTCGCGAAAGTAAAATTATATATGATATCATAACCAAAAACTTGTTTTGTGAATCAGCTGATAACGAAAAAATCGCTCACAGGCAATTAAATACCAAACTCAAAAACACTAGCACACCTCAGCGTAATAACTTTAAAAATTAAGTCTAATTTAACAACAATCTAACCTAAAACCGCAACTATTCTAGCAAAATCTTTAAGTATACTATTATAATTACTCTAAGTCAATTATTAAACCATAAAATATACTTATTAAACCACATAATAAGTCATAAATTTATAACTACTCACGCTAGTGTTATTCACTAAGTTAGTCCCAAGAGCTTAGCTGAAAATCTAACCACAAAATTTTACTAGTTTAATTATCAAAATTCATCAACAAAATTCTTAAACAAAGCAACCATACGTTGTTGCAAACCGCGATACAAAAATATGGGTAAAAAAAAACAAAATAAATTTATTATAAATGTAAAAATCGAAGATTTTGCATAGAAGCGAGACTATAGCAAAAATTCTTCTGCTAAATCTTTGTACTACCATTGTTTTTATTTGTTTTTAAAGTGTCATATTCTTTGTATTGCAGAGAAATATGAGAAGTTTGACAAGTATACTTTGTGATCTAGTAACTAGTTGAGCCAGCCACTAATTTTCGATAAAAACGTTAATAAATGAAGAAAAAACGTTAGTCAAGAAATAGGCTGCAGAATTAAATGTCGTCCTCGTACTAACCTGAACGAGACTTTTTGCAGCAGGTGACCAAAAAGTGGAAGACACCTAAAACTATTTAAAAAAAGTTTATAACTTCCTGACAAAAAATTAATGAATAAAAAATTCCAAAATAGCTAATTGTAGTTATAGTAACTCGCTAAAATAACTAAAATAGAAAATTTAAAAAAAAATGGTTTAGCCAAGAAACAAATTACTTTTTATGAAGATAATGATGCAATCAAACAAGCAAGTTTAGCAAGAAAATGAAAAAAATTAAATTCAATTCAACACCAGACTGCATTTTTTTGCTATGTTTCTACGATTACAAATTTTTTTTTTAAATTAGGAAAATAGATTAGAACATAAAGCTGTTTTTGTTAAAACAAATCTTGATGTAAAGGAAAGAGTTACATATAGAGTAGGCTCTAGAGCTATTTTTTCAACAAATTCAGATGTCTAGGTTTTCGCTTCTAATTGTTTTGACTACTAGTCGCAATTGGTTTTACAGAGCTAATAATTTTAATTAGAAAATTTTCTAAACTAATAATATACTTTTCTTCATCTTCATTTTAATAAATTTTACAAAAGTCAGTAAGTTTGTTCTCTATATAGGGTGTGTCAAAAGTCGCGAAGATCCTTTAGTGGGCTGATTCCCAGCATAAAAATAATCCAAACTTCAAAGAAAAAAAATTTCTAACTTCAAAATTTGAAAAGTTATGAGTATCTAAATTTGCAAAAAAAAATTGAAATTGTCTTGAATAGGTAGTTAAAAAAAATCAGAAAAACAAAAAAAAACAATAAAGCATTTGAAATAAATTACGTACTCATAAATCTCAAGAAAATACCAAAATTTCAAAAAAATACAAAAAAAAAACAAAAAGATATTGAATTTTTTTAAAAAGATTTTTGTGTTCCTTGAGGGTCTCCCATGTATCCCTCCAAAGGATCTTCGCGACTTTTGACACACTCGTTATACTTCTGACAATAGTTGTTATAAGAGATGAGTACAAAATGGCAGTAAAACTTTACAGTACGTGGTAGGAAACTGTTAATAGAGCCCCCAAAAAATAGTGAAAATACTCTTTTGCACCTTCTTTTAGACATGAAATGGTAAAGTTAAAGTTTAAAGTTAAAAATTATTATTACGGGAAAGTGAACAAGGCAGATAAACTATTATATAAAACCGACGTTTCGAATCTTTATTGGATTCTTTATCAAGGCTTATAAGTAATGTCAAAATTTGTTGGGCATGGTACCAACTTGTCTTGGTCAGTGGTCGCCGGAAGAATGAACCTGCCTTGTCCAACTCCCCGTAATAATAATTTTTAACTATAAAAATAATGAACGTAAAACACCAAAATAGTTAAAGTTTAAAGTTGAAGAATTTAAATAGTATTTTTTTGTTTTTTTGACATCTCGAAATTCGCAAAGTGTTTTATAATCTGTTGTACCTCCTGAATACGTGATAGCAAAATCATTTCAAAAATTTCTAGTAACTGTTTATATTATAAAAATTAATAAAAATTTTAAATTTAACTTTTAAAAGTGTTTAATTAGTATTAAATTTCATTTAACGTGAATCTATAATCATTTACCAGCGATGTTTCTAAATTGTAAAAATTATTTATTTCATTTTTTAATTTTTTATCGAATTAATTTTCCGAGGCTCTATTAACAGTCTCCTACAAGTACTCCTACAACAACTACCTACTGTAGAGCTTTCCCGCTATATTTGGTACTCACTCTGTATATCAACCACGTTTCATTTTACATTTTAAATAGTTTTCCGTATTTTAAGTATAAAATATTATATAATTATTGTACCTAATTTGTTTGTGTATTGAAAAATATATGTTTAAACATTGTTTGTAAAGAAAAGTTTAGAAACGTTTTATCTGATCCACTTTGGACAAATTTAAATTTAGCGAGCAATAATCTTAAATTTTAAAGGGTACAGCCATACTGAGTCATTGTAAAGTGTTAATACAATTTATAAACATTTGAATTGTGCATAATTTGTAGCAAAGTGACAGCATGAAAAACAATAGTAAAATTGCAAAACAGCAATAAAATAATTATTAAATATCGAAATAGTCCTTTTGAGTAATTTTGCAGCTTTCGCAGAGATATTCTAGTAGAGCTTGTTTTTAAAGGAGAGAAAGATCCAATCTCGTCATGTTATCATTTCTTATTTACAAATCGTAAATTGCTAAATTGATTTTATTTGAAACATTGGAAAATCGTTGCGTGACAGTAATTTAAACGAGTTTGTAAATAAAACAATCATTACTGGACATTTTTTAAATCAAAACATTCCATTTTTTTTCCAGAAATGTCAAAGTTGAAGGAAGACCTACTTGTCAAGGCTATCCGAAATCATCTACCCACTTAGCCAATTAAGACTTATAGTTTTAATCCTGTGTTTTTATTGTTACATCATAGTAAAAGCTTCTCATAATTACATTTGTGTGTAATCAACCCACTCTACCGCTAATGTAACAATGATAAATGTTGTTTTTTCTCTTAAAAAATATTTGGTAAATTTAAATAATCACATAATTGCTTATGGTCAAGAAAATTTGCATGTCTTAAAACAGCCTTGGAGTCGTAAAAACCTTTTGCAGCAGTTAGAATTCTCATAAACACATTTCTTGCACTTTAACCAAGTGAAGGCTAAAGGTTGTTTAAATATTAATGAGTGTTACGACATAGGTGGCTCTCTGTTAAATATTACTTTACTTCATTTGACTTTAACAGGTCATACAATTCAATAAAGTCAATATTTCACTTGACTTTTTATGTATAAATTTGCATAATTTACAGTAAATAATTTCAAAGCTTTGTGATAGAGTTTATTTACATCTAGGAGGGCCGATATTGACTACCCACACTTTATTTGGGACAAGATTTCATTGATATGTCAAATTTTTTATAAAAAAATACAATAGGAAGGTTTCAGGTTTTTATAAAAAATCTTGTAGACTCAACCAACCACATACATCAATTTTTTTATATCGGATTTAATTTACTTGTTCATGTTCAATTCCCATGAATTGCAAAATCATTGTTGTAACGAATTTAATAAAAATTATTACGTCGTGTACATTTTTGAGTACAATTATTATTTTACGGTTGTATTGAATATCCTCTCTCAAAATACAAAAACATTGAAAATCAAATCTCAATTAATTATTTTATACAACTGCATACAAACTGCTAACATATTGATTAAAACTTAATTTAAAATTTAAATTGCTGTGCATTTCAGCTGTTTATTATTCATAAACACTAGTATGGTATAATTTGATTACATTTAAAACCATCTTAATGCTAAGCCATACGCGAAAATAAGACGTCAATTCGAGTCGTAAACCTCCAAATTTTTAAAACGCCACAAGAATAAAAAAATTTATTCGCTAGGATTAAAACTGTTACTCAGCACTAACCCATTTTTGTGAAAAAGTGGCCGAGGCTGATGAGTACAAGTATAAAGAATTTATGATACTCAGACCTGTAATTTTGCTTTCATTAAGCATTTTTAGCCGAGTAGTTCTCAAAAAGAGTAATTAGCTGAAAGTGGAAAGATTTTATGCCGACCTTTTTATGTCTTTGTAACTAGTTTATGAAAAAATAATTAATTTAATTAAAATTTTCGAAAAAAATTTGAATTAACACAATCAGGATTTGCATTAAAAGCAAGATAATTTAATTTAAAATAACGAAGCAACATTGTTGGAATTTAATGTAGGTTAAAAATTCGCTATAAAATAAATTGTTTTTTCTAATGACAAATTTGCAATTAAGGGTATTGATTATGACTTCATTTCGTGTGAATTTTACTATACAACTTGCGACTCACCATGATCTGAAAAAACACTGCATTAAGTTAAATAACAAGACTCAAATACAGTTGCGAATCTTAGCGCCTATTGGGTTAATTTCAAGTTGAGATAATACCGAGAGTATCTTCGTTTCTACAAAAAATTAAAATACTCGAGGTTTGATTGGTTGTCCTAAAAAAGTATTAATATTTGTGATGCTACCGGTAATTCAAAAATTTTTGAATCTGTTATGCTTCCCGATTAGCAAATTCGTCCTAATTTAAATAGATAAAATCTACTTCTTGAAACAAAAACTTTACCTGTCAATAAAAAGAGAGCAAGAAAAACGAGGCCAAGAAAAAATAAATCTGTTAAAACAAATCAGGAAAAATGGCGGCTCTGCATAGCGACGCTTAGAAAACGCGATAAAAGTGTACATCTCTTAAATCAGTCGCAAAAATATCGAGAGAGATAGATGATGATTAGCTACAAAAAAAATTAATAATTGTAACAATTTACCTTAAATAATATAAGTACCTAAAAGTTTGGTTTTTGTCAAAAAAATTTTTATCTACGATTTGCTGAACAACGTGGATTCAAAACAAAATATTTATTAAAGCAATGAGCAACAAAAAATAGAAAAATTATTCACTTTGAGACCAAATTTCGTCTGATGCTACTGAACGCTTTTTTCTCTCTATTTTTTGTGACTTATTGACAACAAACAGCTATACGATAAATATACTTTTTGATTACAGTAATAATTTTTACTAATTATATATTGCGTTATATGTTTTAAATGAAAAATTAAAAATATACCATCTTGGTGTTTTTACCAAATCTTGTAAACCCAGTGCTGTTATTTTAGATAAAATACAATAGACTTGTTTTTTTTTTTTTTAGACAGGCCACTAATAAAATACAATAGACTTGTCTTTCTTTTTAAAGACAGGCCACTACTGGCGTTTAAAATTAGATAATTCTTGATCAGAGTCACCATTATAAAACACTCTTATTAAAAATGTTTTTGTAGCCATTTTAATTTTTTTTATTTTACCAAAATACATCTTTAATAACAAATAATCATTTTTTTGTCATTTTTTTTTTAAATTTTTTAAGTAACAGTATACTAGATCACCAGGTCATAAGTTTTTGTAGTCAAAAACGTAGTTTAAAAAACCCAAAGCAAAACCGGAGGTATTTTAAATGTCTCAGACTTCAAAAACTGTATACAATTTCAAAGTTCATATAGTATATTTTCAACTACGTCATTTAGTATATTAGACTTCAAGAGTCGTAAGCATAATTTTCGAACACATGAAAGGAAGAAAAGAGCAATAATGTGCTTACAGCCGGCTTTTACTGCCATAGAATCTAAGCTTACCGCCCTAGGAATTATAAGCAGCGTCGTTTCTATGGCAATTGATAATTATTCCGTTGGTAGTAACTGTTGCATCTTGTTTTTGTTTATGTAGCATTAGGTAGTATTAGTATTAATTTCTTGACAAAAATATCCCATCATGTTATATAAAAAATAAAATAAAAAAGTAAACAGATAAAGTAATGTATTTATTAAAAATAGAATTATTGATACAATTCTCTACAAAAAAGAAAATCTTAAATAAATATTTATTTAAACTATATCAAGTGTTCAATTGAAAAGTTCATCAAGTTAACTTTGATACGTCAAATCTCTTATGTATTCTTATGACAGATTTGACAAGTCATAGTTATCTTGATAAACTTTTCAAATGAACACGTGTTATGTAGTGATAGTAAATTTTTTTCGAAATAAATCAATGTGCTTGTGGTATTCATCAAGCGAATAAAGTTACCAAATAATTTATTATTATTATTGATGAATTAATATTATATGATAATAATTCAAAGAAAACTACATAAAAAACAGTTCTTGTCGCACTAAAAAATACTTCTAATTAACTTAATTGACTGTAAAATTGCATTTATATTATAAACTTTTAATGACGTAAATTCTTTCGTTTGTGGCCGCTACTATAATTTTAATAGCGCTGTCCTAGACCCAATCTACTTTCTGCTCTTGGAATATAATATACTAGATCCAGCCGTGCCTCTAGACCAGAACCAAGCTAATGAGACCCAGTGAGTGCTGTCAATGGTTGTCATCAGCATTGTACCAATACCGAGCTTTAGCTGCAAAATTTATCAGTAGCACCAACCTAAAGCCGTCTTGTTAGCACGAACTTTTAGAATATTTAAAAAAGTTTAATCTATCAATGGATATACTATATAACGCAATCTAATTTTGTATTAAAAGTCAGGATAATTTAGGAAAACAACATTACAAAATTTATTTTACAAAAAAATGTGAAATTAGATTTTGAAAAAAAAATGTTTTTCCCAATAACAAATTTTCAATTAAATTGACCAAAATGGAGTCCCGCTTCATATATTTTTAAAATGTTTATTATTTCAGGTAAATTTGTAAATTAAAACTGAATTTTTATAAAACATTAAATAAATAATTCCGACATATTACCATTTAATAATTTTATGTATTTTAATTAAAAAAATATTAAGCAAACAAAAATATTTATCTGAATTTAAAATGTGATAGTTAATTTTTAATAAAACTTGCTAAAAAATTTGTTTAAAAAAGCTTTTACAACTAGAATGACTTAATTATCCTTTTATGAGGCTGATAATAGTAGAAATCGATAAAAATTACAATACGGAGCTCAGGTGTCAGCAATAACGTGTCCAGTAGACGTGTCTTATGCCGCTTATCCTGAGCTTTATGCATCGTTTGAAAATATTTGTGGTGATATAAGTGAGAGTCCTGAAGGATTGGAAGATGCGGAACGCAGCGCGAAGGTAGAACAGCAGAGCGCAGAGTAAGCAGAACCTGATATAGGCGCTCAGTACAGCGATGACCGCGAAAGAGCTCGTTTCGAACGGTGTCGAAGGCCCGGAAAGCCGCAAGGATAATATGCCATGCCCGCAAACCTAACCCCTCAAGACCGACTTTTCCACTTGTGCTGATTTTTCCGCGATGAAAATGTGGCCAAACGGATTATAAAGCGTGGTGGTGTGGTGTTGTGATCTATTTCAGTGCTGAGATGTAAGGAAATGATAGTGTACATGGGGTTGATTTGGAGAATCCTTGCCATCTATTTGGTGACCGCGCCTCAGGTGTCTCCCATCTTCAACGGCCTAGAGGATACTTCCACCCCCAACGACCTCGATAAGCCCGGTAAGTGACAAAATATTTAAATACGTGGAAGTTGGTTAATATTTTATGGAATTTATTTAAATTTGACACAAGACGTGGCGCACATAAATTTCTAATCAGGTGTCTGGCATTAATTAAACATTGTTGCGGCTGAAAAAAGCGAGCTTTTGTGACAATCAATTTCAGAAATTAAATTTTACGTTTCAATAAGCAAAAGGGCAAATGGTAAATATTTGCTTTTATGGGAAATTATCGATTTTACCTAATTTTTCTCAGGAGCTTAGATAGAAGACGTAGAGAAAGAAAATGTGACAAAACAAAGTGATAAAATGAAATAAAAATAACAAATATCTACGTTTTATTACGTTATTCAAATTCAAACATTTACAATAAATTTAAAGAATTTTACATACATCAAAAGCGAGTTTAGCAAATATCACTTGATGAAATATTTGCTTAATTAAAATGTTTTTTAAGAGGTACCTAACACAACACAATTTTTTTTCCTCAAGACTCAACGGTTTAAACAAACTAAATACATTTTAAAAGTGTTTTCTTACAAAATGTGAATATAATAAAAAGGTTCTAATGAGAACATTAATTTAATAACGTGCTTATAACAATAGAATAAAAGCAAAGTCAATATTTATTTTGTAGTAAAGAAATTAATATTTATCGACTTCAGACTACACCAAGTAATGTGAAAGTTTGTCAAATTTTTCAGAGATTACATAAATATATTAAAGCATCGGAATCTAAAACTGACACATGAAATTTATAAAATATTTAGCCAGATTTTTCACTCGTAAATTAAAAAGTCGTCTCAATTTGTTTCAATCACATCTATAATTAATTTTGTTTAAGAGTATTGGTCAAATAAATAAGAAAAACAGTTGTAATAACGAATAGACTAATTGTAAAATGAGACAGCAATTTCTTACAAATGTGTTAGAAAGAGATACATTATTTTCGGAAAACTTTTGGCGAGTTTTGTTGTCTTAAATACACGACAGATCTGAGGAAAGTTATTACGAAAGTTGAAGGTATTATCAATGTCGGGATTTTTAAAATAAAATGTCATTTTTTATTTTATTAGGATGTTGAAATTTTTTAAATCGCATATACTTATAGGTAAAGTATCTTTAGAAGATTATAACAATAATATTAACATTAACTATTTGATCTCCAATTTTTTAATGCAAAACCTATTCGAATTGTTTTTAAAAATAATGATTTCTGCAATTTCTACTGTTTATTTATTTTAACAAAACTGAAGTTTTGAACTGAAAAGAAAACAATGCTTCTTCAATTTATTCATTGTCAGTTAATGACACACCAATTTTCTATTTAAAACTACAAAATGAAACATTGTGTAAACTATATAACACTGTCATGTGACGTCATAGTCCTCAAGCAGAAAACCGTTTCGTCATTTCACTTCTACACATTGTTCTTGATTAACTTTAATACTCAAAAATAAAAAACGTTTATCGTTTTTGTATTTAAAGATTTTGTTAGAACAACAAAGTGCAGAAAACAGTGCTAACATTATAGTTAACCTGACTTAATCTTGTTACCATTTATATAACTCGTATATAATTGCCACATACAGAAACACAAAACTGTCAATAATCAAGAAACAGTCAAAACACATGGTAAGCAAGGTGTAAATGGGCAGGAAATACGTAAAAATATTAAAAAATTTTGTCCTCAGACAGCCATGTAGGCTGTCAAGTGTTGACAATGCTCCATTGACTAATGTATTGACAGTAAATTATAATTAATAACTATTTTGTAGTGTACAAAGCAAAGTTTAAAACTCCTTTTTAATTTTGGTTTTGAGCAGCAATTTTCTTCTTAAATTATCTGACAATCCTTATTACGTACAATTGCTAAAAACATTAAGAATCGGTTTACAGAAAGTAAAGTAAATATTTAATTGCGATTAACTTTTAAGTCTAAATTATCTAAATTAACTAATCCTTTTAAATAACCGATGCTTAAGTATTTAATTTTAAATATAAATTATTTAAAATATTTTTACAACGATTTTAGGTATAAGAAGTAGAGAGATTGTCCATTTAGACAAGTTATGGTGCCGAATTTGAGTGTCTTGGACAAGAAAAGGAAGGATACCAGTAGCTGAGGACTAAATAATGCCAAGAATTAATTCCTAATTCTTAGACTTTATGTAGATATTAGATATTATTAATAAATTACAATAATAATAACTTCCTATATTTTTTCTTTTTTTTCTTTCTGTCTCTTTTGCATTTTTTTTTCCTGCTCTATGTCTTTCATTATTGTGTACTCATTCTTTCTTGTTATCAATTTTATAATTTCTTTGTACTTAGTTTTATCTGTACAATTTTTTAGAGATGCTTTTTTATTGTAATCGTGTGGCCCTTTTATATTTTTTATAAATAAAAATAACAGACTCTTATTCTGCTTAAAAAATAGCAGTTACGATTAGACCAAACTGTGGTTTCGAACATAACACTTCCATAATTCTAACAAAGTAAACTGTTATTACGATAACAGATTAGTTATTATTAAATAGCAAGTTTTATCATTTTAAAAACGAGTTCTGTATGTTATTTTTTCAACTAGGAAAGCTACGTTTTCTTTTTTTAGAGTTCGTTGCATTAATAGGAGATAGTTGGTTATATATGTCATAAGTGTCAAGTATTTTTTTAATTTTTTGCAAATTAGTCTCCAAAATCTCCAAAAACATTGCAATAATTCTTAAATTATCAAATCGCGGGCTTTTTACAGATCCACTCATTATTAATTTAGACCAAGCAGTGCTATAAGTATACACATTTAGCAAATAATTTGTAAAGCATGAAACGCTAATGGGGCTGCAAATCGTCAGTGGTGGGTAAAAACTGTTTTAAAGCCTTCTTCCTCAAAAAGAAAGTTGAAGTTACCTCATTGTTCAAGCGGTTTACGCTACTGTTTGAGTGTTTCGACACACACAAAAACATCTTGATGGGGGATACTGGTCATCATGTGTTTGATTCATTTTCTCCGGCGTATGATAAGAGCAAAAGCGTCATTAACTTTAGAAATATAAATTGTACTAGTTACTTTTTAGCACGCAAATAGGTGCTGAATTGGCTAATACGACTCCCAAATCGGTATCGTATAAGGCTTTGTTACAGATACAAAATAGAAAACAAAAAATTTGTTTTAAACTAAATAGAAAAATAAAAGACTATTTTTAGTAACAAAGATTTAAAAAAAACAATACAAAATAACAAAATGAAGTGAATAAGATGTGGGCAGTATGACATGGGAAAGAGGTAGGTCGAAACACGATTAAAAAACACATCTATCCCAAAAAGTCCTCGAGTTTCACTAAAGATTCAATCTAAAGAACAAAATCCTAGAATTGATTTTATAAGAAAACAAAATTTGCATCAACAAAAAAAAATAACTATTAGTCAATGAAGGTTTATTTTTAGGTTATATCCCACGTTGGCACTCATTTCCATCGCCTATCTAAACAAAGAATAATTTGGTCATTTGTCATCTAGAACAAATCTAGATCTAAAAATGTTGATTCCTTTTTTAGACCACCCGAGTTTATGAGAATTTTTGATTTCAGAGATTAAATTTCCTTTATTTCAAATTTAATCCGTTAATTGAATACCCAAATAGGATTTCAAACTAGACAAGAGCGTTACGTGAGAGGTCCATTAATCTATTAGTCGGTTCAAATTTCTTACAGTTAGTTATCAAATTAAAAACAATCGAAAACCAATTAAGTGTTTTATGTTTCTCTTTATTGGTGTAACTCTATTTTTTTAAATAATTTCCTGAAAATTCGGTTTTGATTATGGATTTATGCAAATTTTTTATTTACACCAAAGTTTCTTTTGACTTTGTAATTAAATGGCTAAACTCTGGTATAAAAAATCAATAAATAACGAAATTACGAAAAAATGTAGAAACTTTATGATTTACATTTAAAAGAAGGTTAAAAATATTTAAAAAGCATTCATTAAAATAAATCGTGTGAGAATATAATAACTGTCTGTTGTTAATTTAATGAGTGTTATACAGTATCATAAAAATAAAAATACGACTTGTCATGAGATAACTAATCTGGGGGTACCTATAAAAAAAATCTCGGCTTGAAATAATAACTTAAAACATTTGTTAAAAGACGTAATAAAAAATTTAAACAACTTGTTAAACATTGATGACCTTTTATAGATGTTCTTGTAAATAAATTCGTAATTTAATTCATATTCAAGCCACTTGTCGTATTATTTGTGGCCGTAACGGCCGTTAGTTAGTGAATCGATTCGTCCCCATTCTAAATTCAAAGCGAAAAAGTATCGGAAACCACTTACAGTGTTGGCAAGGCGCCCACACAATATTGTGTGAGATCAAAATTCGCTTAATAACGTAAACCTGCAATAGTAGTTTTATACAGTACTGCATTGTGTTTGACGCATTAATGCATTAGGAAAATTGACGGGTCTTTTTATAAAATGTGTCAAGAAGGTTTTACACCACAAACATGATTGACCCAATCTATTATAGATTCTCATATTTAGATGTTTGAGAGGTCGCCGACACTTTCTTTTTATCTGATTGATGGGTTACTTTGCAATAAATGAAACCAAACGATTAACTAAATCAAGATAAATTATCTTGCTGGAGGAGTCAAACGGCGATAACAGTTAATAATGTGCTAGAACAACAACCAGACGGCTCTAATGGATCATTTGCATTTCTTGAGAAAAGTCAGGAATGTATTGATCTTGCCGGTCATTTAACAAACTGCAACACTTTATTCCTGTTTTTACTCACCCAGAAAAACACAATTAGGTACAGCAAAGCGCATGCTCGTATTTAAGTGCTGTCATTGGTGGTTATTAAAACTGCAACACATAAATTTAAGGCGTTGCTATAACAACCACCAATCACAGTTCCTAATTTTGCCTCTTTGCTATAGAAACGAAAACAAGCAAAATTTTTGTTGGTACCTTAGATACAAGACACAGTAGTGTCGCGCTTATCCGGATCAATTAAAACCAAGACGATCCGAATTATCAAAAAATCCGGAATACCGAGACATGTTTTCTAAATAATATTTTAAATTTTTCAATGTAAAAAAAAGTGAAGATGAAGTTGAGGTAAGAAGAAAAATACGTGATCACATTTTTATGGTTTTTATTGAGCATTTTGAAAGACAGCCGGCTTGAAAAAATGAGTTATTGTAGTCTAATGAACACACTGTTGGTACTTTTTAAAAGCCATTTCTTTCAGCATTTGAAGGGTTGTTATATCTGATAAAGGGTCATCATTTTCTTCTGCCCATTGTAAAAGGACATTTAAGCTTTTTATAGCACTTTTATCATTTACTCTTATTTGTGGAGTCTCTGTCATTTCGTCATCATCATCTTCAAAGTCATTGTAATATTCATCTTCACAATCTCCGGATTCCGTCAGTTTCTTGTCGGCATTAATCCAGTCCACCACCTCATCAAGATTTACTTCAATTTTTCCTACATCCAAGAGCATTGTAGCAACTAGATCAATTTCTTCTGCTGCTGAGCGAATTGTATTTCTCAAAATATTCTAAGAGATCTTCAGGGTCATCATAATCAGCATCATCATTATCATTGTTAACTCTAAGGATTTTCTTCCAACATTTTTCCAAAGTTTTAGATGGCACTTTTTCCCATGCGCTATGAAGCAAACATACTGCTGTTTTCAGGTTTATATTTTTGATACACTTTACAAGATCTTTTTCGTTACTTCTTAATATTTCGGCTAGAACACTTTTTTTTATAAAATAACTTTGTTAATCTAATAGCATTCTGATCCATAGGCTGTATTAACGCTGTTGTATTCGGTGGTAGAAATTTTACGAAAAAATTTCCATCGTCGCTGATGATTGTTTGCAGGAGTGACTAGAGGCATTGTCAACAAGCAAAAGTGTTTTTTCAGGCAAGTTTTGTTCTCTTTAAAATCTCCTTACTTTTGAGATAAAACATTCTTGAAACCATTTCTTAAAAATAGCTGCAGTCATACAAGCCTTAGCTGTAGCTTTGTAGTTCACAGGGAGCACATAATTTTTGAAAACCCTATGATTTTTTACCTTTTCGATTACCAGAAGCTTTAGACAATGACTTCCATCTGCATTGCAACAAGTTAAGAAGGTGATGCGCTTCTTACTAGTTTTTCTTCCTGGAGCTGTTTTTTCAGTGCTTGTTACCAACGTTCTGTCTAGAAGTAACTTCCAAAATAGCCCAGATTCATCTGCGTTATAAATCTGTGATGCCACTAAAGAGTGGTTCATAATGACTTGATCTAGTTTTGTAATGAATGGTTCAACAGCAGGTTCATCGGCCGACAAATTTTCACCGCAAATTTTAATAGTTCTGATGCCATATCTTTTTCTAAAATTAGCAATCCACTCTCTGCTTGCATTAAATTTTTTGTTGCCATAGTATTTTGTAAAAAGTTGCTTGGCTTTAACCGCTAAAAATTTAGACGAAACTGGAACATGTCGATTTCTGAGATTTATAAGCCAAGAAGCAAGCTTCTCTTTCATTTTTGTGTACTCCGCTTTTTTTAAAGTTTTTCTTTCTCCAGGTCAGAAACACATTGAACAACAAATCTTAAATTATTTCAAATGACGTCAGATTTTTTCTATTTCAGGCAGTTTCTACATTTTTTTAAATATCACTGATTGTTGAAGTTCCCACCCCATATTTGGCAGCTAAAGATCTTCCACTTATGCCTCGTTATAATCATCAACAATATTTGCTTTTTCTTTTAGCGTTAAAGTTTCATGACTTCGTTTTCGAGGTGCCATGTTGCAAGTTTGAGAACACTGAAGTCACTACAGTTTTAAATGTTTTTCATATGTTTACGTTTTTCCACACTCCAGTCAAAATAATTCAACGTAACTGACTGAAGTTTAACGTAAACAGTGGCCAGTATCTCCTTTCGGATTGGGATAACCAAGATATTTTGCTATTTTACATAGTACCTACCTTTCCAAAAGAATTTTTACCGACCAGTTGTGCAAAACACTGATTATTACAATAACCCGAAAAAAGCAAGGCATCTATCTTATTTTTTATGCGAAAAAACTCCGATTTTTATTCAATGTGACAAGTTATGAAATAACTGACAGAAATCAATAATTTTTTAGGTAACTTTGATTCAATATTTCACTGAAATGAAAATTTTACTAAGAGAGTTACCTAATACGTAAATTTAGTTGCATATGGATTCGTCATCATTTGTGAATAAACCTGTATGTATTTATTATTTTATTTATTATATTTATATAATATAATATTATAACTGAATATTATAATATAGTTTTCGCTTCAGCCATGTCACAATAATGAGTTAAAACATGGTTGTGGTAAAATTATCATTGGAATAAAATTATGATCACTGACTGTAATTAGAATTGATATATTCACGAATTTCTGTGTTACTTGATATCTGAGTGGACTAAATCAGGAATATAGCACAAGTAAATAAATATAGTATTTTGGGCAATAAAAATAAATCATTGGCTGAGTTTTGTTAGTAAATGTATATTTTATTGGCCCTAATGATTATGTAAGTTGCTTAAGGAATTATTGCTGTAAAACCAGTTCTTTCTCCGATATGTTATCTTAATAGGTGATCAAGCAATGATCACTATCTCTAGTTTACTACTTCCCACATAGTTTATATGTTGTGATAATTCACTCGCAGGAGCTGAAAAATGGTACAAATTAAACTGACCTGGAAATTGCGAAAGCTTTCAAGATAAGTACTACAAAAGCAATTACTAAAATTACTCGTAAAAATAATTTTAATTAGGTCTTATATTAAATGTCAAAATTAATTAACATTTTCACAATTTTTCTCGGAAATTACCAGTAAGAAAATAAGCATAAATCTTTTTATTGTCCACTTAACTGTCATTACTCATTAATTATTTTGCAAGAGCGTGTTTACGTGTATTTAATTTAAATAAGGAATTAACAACATTATGTTAATTTTTTCTGAAATCATCATTGGCAATTTTATCGAGAATAGCGAAAGTTAATTCTGACATGACACTTTGTCAATCAATTTCAATTTGCGATTCGTAACGTCATGGTAATGACCGGACACCAACAGGCGTGTAAAATACCCATCGATAAAATGCCATTAAACGGACATTTATTGGGCGCTGAGGCCGAGTGAATTAATCGAATATCAAACCTCTTATCAGGCCTTCTTTCACTCATTAAATTTAATTAGCGCATAATGCAATTAAGAGGCGCCTCTTTTTGTGTTTTTGTTGATTGTGAATAAATTTAGCGCTTTGATCGTGGCAATTTTTCAAGTTGATTCATTCACTTCCGAATCTGACCCTTTAATTTTAGCTTTGTTCGAGCTTTATCCACCGATTATCGAATTTGATTTATAATTCTCTGTTCGGGGAAAAAATCACGCTTCCGACCCTTTATAGACATGATACTAAATGAGATAATAAAAACTTAGGTAGACATGTGTTCAACACATTGGAAGGGTTACATTTCCTAAAATGTAAATAAAGTACGTATATAATGTAAATAAGGCGCAGTGGCGCGTTTCTTAAAGATAAATTTTAACGGCACAGTGTGTAAGTAATTCATGGAAAGATCTTCGTGCTTACAATGGAGATAATTTAGGACTTAATGATCTTACAGTGACTTTAATTTGACTTTGTTAGACGTTGCTGTTATTATTTCCTTATGTAAATGTTTTGTGTCGATAAATTTATATTCTGAGGGGAAAAGATGAAACGAAATCTACAAATAATTCAACAGACGGTCTTGTTATTATAATCACCGAAATTCACAGACAGACTTACAATACTTTCAGCAAACCGAAAGGAAATTTTGACACAAAACGAAAGACCTTGACCCTAACTTCACACCCTTACTCTTATCACAAATTCTCATTTCCACACAAAATAAACATAATTGAAGTAATTACACTTACTGTATTTTTTTATTTCGTTTTAATTTCGGTTTTTCGGTAGATAATTACGTTTAATACAAGGATAATTTGATGTTTATTCGCTAGAATAATACTACTATTTACTGTAATAATTGGTCACGCTTTTAGTTCATACAGATGTGTTATCTTGATTTATAAACTGTTTATTCGAACAACAATACTTTTATTTCAAATATTAACCATTATAGTTATTTACGTATCAAGGGCATAATTATGTTTATGCCCTCCGAGAGCGATAAGTTTAGAAGTCCGAAGACCCTTTTGGAAGACGGCCCGAGGGCAATAAACATCAAATAATGCCCGTAGCGCATACAACGTTTTATGTTTCAATATCTAATTATTTAAGCGAAGTATTAAAACTGATTTTTTAAATAGTGGCTTTTTTGATTTAAAAAATCAAATAAAATGTAAATAAAAAAGACATTATTAACACTTGTAAAGATTACTATTTTTACTTATTTTAATATTAACCTGATTTTGGTATATTTAGGATATTTGGTAAATTATTACCAAACTAATAGCTATTTACATGATAAGTGCGGTAACATATATTTTGCATATGAGTGCGACCGTTTTTACACGAGTGCGCTTTGCGCATGAGTGAAGAATGTCGCACAGATAAAGCAAAACTGTTCCCGCACATCTCTTGTATATTATTTTTTTCACGGATCTTCCGCAACGCCGAAAAACGATAATTTTAAAATTTATCTTTAATTTGTCAAAAAAATCAAGTGCGGTCATGTCGATAATGTAGGTAAGTGTCAATTTTTTTTAAGTTACTAAAATCTACTGTCAATTTTTATGTCTTATTCAATTTCTCACAGATGGCGCTTCTTAAACTTAAACTTTAAAATGCAATGTTGTGAATGCATTTCTGTTACTTTATCTGAATAAAAGTGGTAAAGTGCATTGTTTTATTATAAACTTGGGCTCTGATACGATAATTTAATTATAAACCCCTTTGCAGGCACTAGTGCGGTAAAAACGGTAGATGATTGCAAAATTGACGGTCCCGATTGTTCGCTCAGTGCGTAATCACTTGATTTTTAGTAGAGTATTGCAAAAAATAATTTTACCGGCTTTGATCTTCTACTGGTCTGGGATAATTGTGGTTAAATTGGTGCCATTCAATTCTCTACTTTACTCGGTATCTATATTTCTCGTTCAAATCCAGAAACCTTTATAACTTGCTTTTGCATCGCAGAGAAAAAGTTTTTCTCTCAAATTTACATTGAACTCCTTATTTACCTAAAAAATACCACAAATGAAAAAATATGTAAATTAACTGAAGAATAAATAAAGATATTGCAAGCCTACGCTTCTAATTTCGTTCTTCCTCCTGTTTTCGCAATGTTTATAGCTTTCCTGTTCTCGTAAATTGGTAAAATTTTTATTGTGTATTTCGCAAAACCTGGTCTTGTAAAAATGATGCTTACGCCACTTTTCAATTAGTTGTTACCAAATGATAAACAAACAAATTTTTAATTTATGACTGCACAAATATTTGTTGAAGCACCAGTTTTTTAAAAATCGATCCAATGCACAATTGTGAATGTTTTAGTAAGTTCCATCGTGTATTGTAACAGCGTTTTCTCGTTCCGGAAATGAAGAAACTTGCCTTGATAAGAGTTGTTTAGAAAAGTTCAACACCGATTTTGACATCACGAGCTCGCGTGTGTAAAAATTCCGAATCCTGAACCATCAAAACTAAGGTATAATCTCAGCTTATAAAATTCAAATAAGTTGAGAACTTAATAGTGTGAGAGTCCTAATATGTACCAGACATGCATTGACCTAAATCACTCTAGATATTGCTAATCTATAAAAATTTAATCAATCATGTTGTTTTAACACGGACTGCCTTTCACGAACATTATCACTTCATGTTCTTTAGAAAATTCATAATTTACACTGGCTTTGATCCCGGATTATTTACAAATTATTAAGTCGGGTTCCCGGATAATCGACTGGTTAAATATGTATGTTGCCTTCAATTGCCCCTGAATTACTCAAAGACAGTGCGAAGAAAAACTTTATGACGTGTTTATTATTTAGAAGCGTTTTGTATGTACAATTCCTAGTTTATGGGTTCATAAACCCTTTAATTGTGTATAATTACTTCAATTATTGTAAACACTGAACGGGGGATCTTGCTTTTGTTAACACATGACTACAAATAAATCTTGATGTATATTTTAATTAAATTTTTCTTGTTGTACACCTTTCCGGTGATTGCCTAAGCCAACAGTCAAAGGTTATCTCGACCATTTCAATTACTCTCTTTTACTGTGCTGTTACATTCCAATTTATACATTCGTGCAGTTTCCGGATTGAATTTGCAGATTGTCAAGATACAAAACAGGCTTTACATCGAACATTCACAAGGGAAATAAATCAAATGCAGTTGATTTTTTTAGAATAATTTACTAAATTTTGTAATTACAAACACATTGTCTACTCCCGCATTTATAATTCTGAATTTTGGTTCAAAATATTTTGTATTCATTTCCAATATTGATAACCCGGAATTCTGAAATTACCAGTGCTTTAATAATTTGAAACAACGATTTTGTGTATGCAATTAATTTCAAAAATTTTATTTGTTCCGATGTTGTAAATACATATATATACTGATTTAAATACTTCGGTAGAAATGTACTAAATTTGTAATAAATTCATTAATGGAATTTTGTTTCAAAATATATTTTTACTATAAAAACACATTTTATACAATTAATAATTAAAACGTATAAATTACAGAATAAGCTTTATTTGTTCTAAAACCAGAACAATATTTACAAATTCGACAATTATCAAACAGATTTGGACTATATTACCCTTTTATTATTTACTGTAAATAATCGTTTAAATGTCGTTGATAAATACCGGTTACAGAAAATTTAAAAAAAATTGTTGCATGTCTTTATTAGAGTTGAAATAGAGGAGAAGCAAGTACATCCAAAAATTTGACTTATTCTACAGATTTTTTAGTAAAGCAAACTAATCTAGGCTAGCACCAAAGATAGCTTTCTTCTTTCCTTCGTTAAAACACACTACTTCTTTCCCGTGGTTAGAAACCCGAGATTTTCGTTCAGGATTATCACTCACTATTATTGTTTTTTGAAAAATTTATTTTTACATCTGAGTGTATGGAAAATTTTTGAGTTTAATGGCCATATAAGTGCCCGGAATTTCGTTTGAAGTTTTCTTTTACTTTTTAAGTTTTAATTATTGTTACCTGTACAGAAATATTATTCATTCCACATTGCTATGACTCGCCTACAAAATCTAGTATGTCATATTTAGCCGTATGAGTCAGGTTTAGCCCTTAAAGTCTCACTAAAAAATAATTGAGAGCAAAGTCCTTTAAACTGATTTCTGAGGCTGAGGAGTAGTCAGTGGGCGGTAACCATAGTACAATTCATTTTTTGTAAAGCGGCAAATAAGCCACTTTGTAATAAGATTTGTTAGCAATTCTCTACCTTACTTTAGGAAGACGCTGGATAGTTTCTAACAGTTTCTAGCGAAAATAACTCTTAACTCAGCTTTTTATAGAGTTTATACCCGTTTTCAAAAGCTTTAGATGGAGATACAAGTTGTACCTTTAACTGCGTTTGAGTTCCAACGTGGAATAAATATAGCCAAAAGTTGTATTAGGATTGTAGCAAACCGCTCCACGGTTTTGGCCCACCAAAAGTGATGTTTATTTTTTGATAATTATGGCGGAATTTGTGCAATATATTGTATAATTTTCTGTAATTATACAGACTGTTCTACAATTTTTTGGCTCAATTTTAACCACAATTACTCTAATAATACAGTAGAGTATCGTAGCCGATAAAATAATTTTTCTTGCTGATCGACACCACATTCTAGTGCCAATTTAATCTCACTAAAATATTGCATTTATTGACTAGTCAATATGTCAGTTGTTTATTGACTAAGCAGACAATTTAGAGTCGTTGCAAAAAATGACCTGACTTGACTTTACCTGACCTGACCTGATTTTTTTTCTTTCTAGAGAAAAACTAATGCGCTCTGGACTTGTATCAATTGTCCAGAGACTATTCCTTCTTAGGATAACCTATCCATTAAAACTCCTTGTGCCGAGTGTTATCTAGCCCTCACCGAAACCACGTTAGCATTACTTTATAACCTGACCTGACTTTTAATGTCAAGCAGCAAATTTTTAAAAATGTGATTCGCCGAATAAATTATATTTCAATTCAACAATAATGCAGATTTAATGCCTTGTCTGCCTTCAAAGCCGCGGCTGACTTCTTGTCTTTGAACTGCCAGTCACGGCATTAAATCATATGCTTTATTGCTTTATAAAACAAATAACTATTCTGTGACGCTTAATAAAACAGTTACATCTGGTCAAAGCTAGCTCATGACTTTTAGGTATTTTTTTTAAATAATTCAAAAAGTATTTAATCGACTTTTAATAAAATCGGATAGAGTATTTGCTAAGATACTCGTACATATCTGATTGAATTCGCTTAACAGAAGGAGTAGTTTCTGTTAAAATGTTATAAAATTTTAAAAAGTTTTGCAGTTAAATTCCTTATCTACAAATAGTAAAATTATTTTTTTACGGGATTCAGAATAAATGGTTTAAATAACGGGTGATAAAATAAAGACACATTTTTTTTTATGAATTTCCATAGAGAAAAAACTTTAAAGTAATCAATTTTCATTTAAGAAGCGACACAAAAAAATAAATATACAGGTTTTCATTTTCTACTGGTCTAGGGTAATTGCGGTTAAATTTATGCCAAATTTTTTACTTTACTATTTATCTATATTTCTCGTTAATTCCAAAAACCTTTATAACTCGCTTTTGCATCGCAGGGAGAAGTCTTACCTTTAACTAACTGCGTTTGAGTTCCAATGTGGAATAAAAATAGCTAGAAGTTGTATTAGGATTATAGCAAACCGCTCCACGGTTTTCGCTCATCAAAAGTGATTTTGATAACTGAGGTGGCATTTTTGCAATATATTATGTAATGTTTTTATTACTGTGGTCATCATTTTTTGATATTTGTTATAAAAGTCAAGAAATGAATAAAATAATTCTAGAATTTTAAAAAATCTATTAGAAAGTGTATTTTCTATGGACCTATCTTAAATAAGTTGTATGTCTGGTTAGTTGAAAATTGGTTGTTCACTGACAAATATGAATTTATATGGAATTCGTCGGGTCACGTTTGGCAAAATTGTTGAAATTGGTGAATAGTTTGAAGAGTCGATGTATCAAAACTATGTCAATATTGGTAGACCACAGTGAGGTATGAATCGAATATAAATCTAAAGAATCGAATTTGAAACATGGTAATTATTTCAGCATAGCACCTAATTAATGAAAACTGATTTCAATTTAATTAAAATGTTTATTTTGGTCCTTCAAACAAACGGTACTTGTAATTAATTGTACGCAAAGAAAAATAAATATTTACCAGAGCTCATAAAAAATCGCTTCGATTATTGAAAAACGGGAACGGCATCAAACTCAATTACCAGCTCGATTATTGGCTCTTCCGCCAGTTATTAATTAAATTTAATTAAGTATAAAAAATTAAGATTTTATTGATTTTTTACAAAATCACCTCTGACACATTTATTCAGTATAACGCGGCTAGTAATTTTGAAATTTGCGAGTAGCGCTCTTTCATTATCTAATTTTCTAAAATTTATTAATTAACGAAATCAATTTTGTTTGATATTTAAAGACGTTAAACTTTTATATCTTTAAAGGAGAATAAAAACGAAGAGAAAGACTTTGAAACAGTGGATAGATTATCATCAATTTAAAAGCAAATCGATTAGACCCGCTTTCAAATTAAATCTAAAAACATTTCAGTATTTACTGAAATTATTGTGAGTCAATGAAAGAAAATTAAACAAATTCCAAAGAATTTAATTATTCCCTTGAAAAAAATTAGCTGCGGTAGGTCCTTATTGTGCTTGAGAATTTGCTGCTAACAACATAATTAACAAAGTTATCTGATGCTTAGTAGGGATTTTGCAGCAGGTTTTAAATGCGGAAGTTGAAAAGTTATTTCAGCAAAATTTTTTCCAATCTAATTAAAATCGTCAGAAAAAGTATTCACATCATTTGCATGCTCAAACTGATTTTAATAGAATTTTACGCCCAACTCTTTACTTTCATCCATCAACCTTCAAGAAGACGTAAAAACTTTCAGATGGTGCTATTAGTGTTTTTGTAAGGGGTTAAACTAACAAAACGGACGCTTTCGCGCAAAAAACCGTCTGCGACTTGTAAAAATATTAAAGACATTTTTCAGACTATAATTTACGTTCTATAATGCCGCTTAATTGATTATTAGACACATCCGGCTTTGACCAAAAAGGAAAAGCCGGATTCTTCACCGGAGATGTTCCTCATTAAGGAAAATTATCTGAATTATTTATAACAAAAAATTATGACTAGAAACGAGCTAACTATTCGGTTTTGTAACTAATAGTTTGTTCGAAATTACGCAAACTAGCTGGGTCAGCAGAAAATGTGAGATTTCATTTTAATTGGTTAAATTTGTATTGTCCTAACGCTGCAAATTGTCAGTGCTATTTATGTTTTATGGATGACAGTAGAGATGGCTATATTTGTATTTGTAGATGCTAATATTAATGTAATCACTAACAATAAGATGAATTTTATATGAATACGTATTTACAGATGTGAATACGAATTAATACGGCTTTATTTATATCATGAGAATGAAAATTTAATAAATAAGAGCAAGTTTTGGCTTGTCATTTTTGTATATTTTTGCTCGACCAGACAAGAGGCGTACAGCAACTTTAACTCTGCACATTCTCATTCTCACACTATATCCGCATAAATATTCGTAGTTACGATTTATATGCAAATGTCAACATAATTTTATAGATAGCTAAATGCATATTTTTAGTTTTCCAGAGTTAAACAAATTTTCTAAGTGAAATTGCTTTCGATTTTTAAGAAAAAGTTTTTTTTAACTAACCAATAAAATCGTTTATTTCCACTTTATTTAATAAATTCAAGACATCGTGAGAAAACCAGCATTTGATTTTTATTTGCTTTTTGTTCTAACAACAAATAAAGTAAAAATACGAAAATAAATAGATAAAGTAAATAGTTAAAATAAGTAAACCTGGTCTGACATGTCTAAGATTTTATATGTTTTTGTTGAATGAGTAAAAGTTATAAATTTAACAAATCGAGTTTGTGATAATAAATAAATACGAAAAATTGACATAAAATAAGATTTATGATGATGAATAATATGATGAATAAGAATTGACGTAAAATAGAAAAATCAGCATGTAAAAATCTGCCAAACCTAAATCGGTTATTTTATAGTTACTAAACAATTTTGTGTATGTATCGTAAGGTTTGATAGACACAAAACGATAAAAAATATTTATTTTGTTACGTTCTAATGGCCTAATTTCAGGTTGATATCCTACCGCTAGCATTGCAAATTTCAATACTTTTTCGTGGCAAAAACCAATCACAACCCCAAATTCTTTTCGTTTTCTATAGAAACTAAGATACTACCGGTATTATCTCAACTTGAAATTAGCTCAAAAATGCATGTTTTTAGTGCATATTTTGACTGTTTTTTGTGCATATCTGCATGCATATTTTACTGCTTTTTAACTGTATATTTATGCTTTATGTTAACTAAACCTTTGACTAAATGTTGAACACGAAACTACTACAAAAATATTCGAAAAGAACAAATAAATCAGCTGACTACGATTATCTCTCCACTGAAGTGGGGGAAGTTTGACTTGCACGAGCTCAATTTCATAGTTGCTAATAAAACAGTAAAATTTAACCTAATTGCAATACATTGTTCTGATAGAATACAATATTCACGAGGCGCTGCAAAATAGAAATTTGCACTACGAAAGTAGAACTGACTCTAAAACAATGTGCTGAAATAATAATAAAATGAATAATGACAATTCGGCAAATATTTGAGATAGTCGCAGGAATTGTTAATGATTGCCTTTTGCACTAAGAAAAATACAAATGTTCAAATCATTTAATATTTTTTTATTACTAATTTTGTCAACAGTGTCAACCTGAAACCTAACTTTTTGTTGTTTATTTAGTTTATTAATATTGCTTTAAAAAACAATTTTTTGAAAACTTTATTATCAGGTTTGTGTTTATTCAACCTTCCAAAATGGTTTAACACTAAAACATAACTGTGTTTAATATTAAAGGACAAGAAACAAAGACAAGGAGGCCCGTTGGAGCTATTCGATTAACAAGAATTTCTTGTCCAATTTCTAGATTTCAGCATTACTTACAAAGACACAAATGAATATCTGAAGATGGTTATAATCAATAAAAATAGCCAAAACATGTAGCAAAACATAAATAAATTTATTTTGACAAAAATAGGACCTTATAAAAACCATTTTGTTTAACTTAAAATTGTAAAAAAATTTCATAAAATGAATCAAATACTTCTAATAAAATAAAAGTGTTGATAAGGAGAAATCATATTTATTTAATTGGGAGATGTACAAAATTTGTAATTGTTGTGTTCAAAATTTATTGGTGGACATTTTAAAACTGTTGTGTAAACATTAGTAAATATTTTAGTGACTTTTTGAGTTTTTAATCAAAGAAAAAAATATTTAAAAAAATGTGATTTCGTCTACCATTGTGGTAATTTAAAATATTATCTTTATTGCTTTATCATCATTTTAGTGAAGCGGTATATTTTGCTTTCAACCGATTCTTAACGCCTACTCCAAAGAACAATTATTTTCGCTACTCTGTATATTTAACAAATTGAAAATTAAAATGTTGAAAATAGAAGACTTAATTATTATAGCTCACTAATTATAAAGAGTAAAAATATGTAGTAAAGAGTCGGATAACCGCTAGTGTGGTGATAGTAAATGTCATCTATAAACATCTGGTTTTTTACAAGCTCTATCACCTATTAAAATTTCTAACATTACTTCAAAAGCACCCTGTATATGCTTGGATATAAAGATACAAATCCTAATATTTCAATATATTAGACAAAATAGAAAATAGCATAAAACTATGCTAAAACTTGGTATATTTCAGATTACTGATCATGATTTTAATAACAGAATGTAAAAGTCAAAATGGCAAACTTGTTACAGCCAGCTATAGAGATAACAATGCTAATATATATCGTGTGTTTTTTTAAATAAAAACTCTAGAGTGCTTTGAAACTAAAAAACAATTGTTTTGTATGTCTGTGATTAATCTTTACACACTTGTCAAACTGACAGATCTCATAACCTCACTTATCGACAATTAAAACAAAAATACATTTTTATAAAAATATTCATTTATTACCTACAAAAACTGTTGAAAATGTCTTCCTTGATGTTGAACACATAAAGCATATCGTCTTCGAACATTATTTATCACATTATTTAGTTCAACCAAATTTTCATTAATTTCATCAAGTTGTTGTATGGGGTCACGTACGACATACGTAACAATGTCATGGCTTGCTAGGAGTTTTTTTTTAACGAACACACATTATTTTAGACAATATTAGACAAAATAATATTAAATTGTACACTTTGCTGTTTTTAAAATTACAATTTTAGGATTGCCAATTACGATTTTCTTGCTAAAATTAAAAAGCTCAAAATGGTGGATTCAACATGACAGCACATAATGACTAGTAATGATAGTTTAAATATTATTTGACAAAACTGCATTAATCTGTACAATAGGCTGTTCACAAAAACACTCAAATTTAAATTTTGATGTAAAATTTATAAAGTATAAAATGGCGGATTTGATAGATATTGCTGGTTACAAAGTTTGAAATTGACAGTATTTTTAACAAAATTAGACAAAATGTACATAAAACTGTACACTTTGTTGTTTGATAATCATTGACAACGATTTTAAAATACAAATTGCAACATTTAAAATGGCGCTAGAAAGCGGTTATATCTTAAATATCTGTTTTTTGGAAATAAATGAACCCTTTTTTATTGTTTCGATGGCAACGTAATGCCTTTATTATAGAGAATTAAATTTAACAATTTAAATTAAATAAAAATTGCAGCGCAGTGGTTTTGATGTCAAAAAAATTGTATTCGTATTTGTAAATCTAAATGACGTCACTTTTAGTTTAGGGTATTTTGTGTCTTATTTTCGAAAAGTTAGTACAAAGCCTGATGAAACCCAACTTCACGTAAGAGCACATTTGTCGTTGAAGTAGTTTGTTAAGATGCGGCCCCATATGCCAGGATATGGTTTAATTTATATGGCGATTGCGCCTCAAGGAGTATAATTTGTGAAACGGCTTTGAGTTACAAGGAACAGCATTAGAATATGAGAAGCAACGGCACAGTTTACGTTACTTAGTTTGACCTTTCTAAATTAACTGACTATCTTAAACTTGATGAAATATGGCCAGTAGAGCTTGTTGGTGACTTTAATTGCGCCATTTTCCATGGAAAAACATTTACCAAATATTACCTTCGAGATTTATCAGCGTGTTTTGCTCAAAAGTCAAAAATTTCAGCTTCGGAACATCGTTTCTTATGTTAATATTGCTCTGTACGAGTCTTTGAATAAATTTGCATATTTTCACAGAATTAGTTTACAAATAAACATTGCTCAGGTTAAGTGGAACTTTGATAAGAATTGCTGAAATCCGGGGATTATTTGCTTAGATTTCGACGATTCGATAGAGGTAAAAGAAGGGTAAGTCTTATCGTGTACAATCAGAAGCGAAAGTAATGTCACAGGGGATAAGCACACGTCACTATGCATGGAATGGTTGAATTCACAGGCATTATGCCTCAAGAATTGTATGCATGATATATCTGAGTCTTATCTTGATTGAGGATAAGTTATGGTTTTGTTTTATTCAAGTAATTCCAAGCTCGTTAATTTCCGACTTGAATTAAACACATTTCCAGCTGTCACTTAATAAAATTTCGAAATCGGTTAGAAAACAAAAAGAATCTAAAAAATTTTTATTTTCTGTGTTTTATTATTTTTACATTCACGTAATCTGACAACCATGATTAGGTTTATGTAAGAGTAGGCATTGATTCAGATCTGATAAACTGTTTTCACGCTATAGATGTAATAACAGTGTTGGATTTAATAAAACACGATTAAAAAAATAGTTGAATAACTTTGTTTACTTTTAATTAAATCATTGAATAAATAATGAGATAGATAAAGAGTCAGTATCAATTAAATCATAACGCAGATACGAAAAGAAAATAAAGTTTTTACTGTAAAAATTGATTCTAAAGCTCTAAAAATAAACCGAAAGTCACCGCTTTTTAACAAAAAAATATTTTTATTGTAAATTAATCATTCAGGAACTGTTCTATAATTTGCCGTCATTATGACGCTGACAAATTATTTTTACAAATGTTGGTAGCTTTTCGAACGATATTTCCGTATTTTGAATTTGTTGCTTTATTATTAAATAGTGCTTCTCAACACACATCTGGTGCATATATAAAGTTGGCCCACTTTTAAGCAAATCTGGACTACAAATATCTGTTTACTTACTTTCTTCTGAAATTTGTCAGCCTCATTTTTGTGTTTGTAACGCAATTGTAACCTAAGCACGGTTTATCTTGCGTCAAAAGCAATGAAAAATTTTCTCAGCACAATAAAATAATTATGATCTTAAAGCGTGCGTTTTCATAGACTGATATTCCGTGTATGTTGGAATCACTTGGTTTATCAAGATGCAACGGGAAATGACCAGACAGTTTGGTAGTACAGTAATGACTGACTATTAGGTCTTGGAAAAAAGGTCTTTAAGGTAAAACCACTTATAAATACCTTAAATACTTAATAAACACAAAATTAGTGTGAAAGTTTATAAAATAAAAAATAAAATGTTGCCGTCGACTCTTTAAATTAGAGAATAATGTCAGATAATTATAATCAAATTATAATAAGAATGAGAAATGTTGCTTTCGGGTCCCAAAATTGTTAAAATAAAGCCTCCGACTTTCAAAATTATAAAAAATGTCGTTTATATCTTTATTAATTTAAAAATTGGCAAAAAATATTGTTTACAGCTTCTAAAATTAGTAAAATATTTCTTCGATTTTTAAAATTTTATCGCTATCAGTACATAAACTGTTAAGAAGTGTATCCTCTAGCTGCCTAAATTTGAAAACCGTTGTACTTATTAATTTAAAACTTAGTAAAATCAAAAATGTCGCCTCCGCCTCTTAATATTAGTAAAATTACGTTTACGAATCTTAGAATTAATAAAATATTGCTTACGTCTTTAAATTACAATAAACAATGTGATCTCTAATTTTATTGTTTTAAAAATTGCTAAAAGATATTTTCTGTGATTTATAAAATTAATATAGATAGTTACGTCTATAAAATTTTAGAGTCAGTAAAATAGCGCCATTAGCTTGTAAAATTAATAAAATATAATATCTCTTCAGGTCCCAAAATTAGTAAAATGCGGTTACAAAATCTGAAATCAGTAAAATATTGCTTACGTCTTTCAATTACAATAAATATCCTTTGATTTTATTGATTTAAATATTGATAAGGAATATTTTCTCTGACTTCTAAAATTAACATAATTACCTCCATAAAATTTTAGATTTAGCAAAATAGCGTTTCCGGCTTCTAAAACTAGTAAAATAAAATGTCTCGGATTTACAAAATTGATAACACATTTTAAAATAGGTAGAAAATGTCTTCTTGTTGCTATTAATACAAATGTCAACATCGTCTTACAAAATTAGAAAAAACAGGTCTACGAATTGCAGAATTAGTAAATTATCGGTCTCAGCTTCCGAAATTAGTACAACACTTTTATAAGAATTTGTAATCTTTGCAGTAATGACGATAACATAAGAAAGATAAAAGTAAAAATTTAAATAAAAAATTGTGATAATGGCAAGCGGAAAAAAAGTTTATAAAATTAGATAGACAGGAAACAAAGTTTAAAAAATAACAAAAACATTAAATATTAAAAACTAACTAAACAGACAACAAATAGAACAAGTAGAAAATTTCGAAAATCTAGTCTAGAGACAAATAGAAAATTGGTAAACGTGAAGTAAAAGAGAGCTTGAAGAAAGCAAAATAGTATACTAAAGAACGCCTTTCGTAAATCCGTTTTGTAACACGAATTCAATTTATAAAGAATGAGTGCTTACAATAACTTAGGACACAAGTTGTTTATACTATTTTTTATAATTTGCGTTTTTACTGACTTTTTTATATTAAAAAAATAATTTTGCGTGTCTTAAGTGACCTGTAAGAATACTAGTGCTGTAATAGCTATAAACGCACGCAAAATGGCTTTTTTACTAGGTTCCCTAGAAACAAAAATAATTTAAAATAATATATAAATTATAAAAAAAAATATTTTTTACCAATTTGCCATAATATATGTCACAATTTAGTGGTAATAAAAGCACACTAAACTGTCACATATTCAGGCTTATTAATAGTAAACCTTTTTATTGACTAGGCAGTAAAGCAGCAATATATAAAATAATTTTATTTTTTGTTTATAGTTACAGTAATTGAATTACAAACTGTTATTTGGTGAGCTGCTTTCACGATACTGATGTTGACATTTTGAATTTTGAACATGGTGGTGTAGCTTGATTGGCTTAACCATATATGAAACTTCTACAGAAGCTTGAGTTCAATGGTAAATTCAATGGTTTGTCTCTTGAACTACGAGCAATAATATGTTCAAAGCTATAAATTCACGACTTTTGCTAGACGGCTACTACAAAGAACATTAATTTATTTTGATTTTTTTTTATCGTTCTCACAAAAAATATTTTTTTTTAGTTCATATATCCAAATGTACTATTATCTGTTTATGCCATACCTTATTAAAAAAATAAAATCGTCTTTTTCCGGGAACAAAAAACGTAATTACTGCGGCTCAAAGCTAAAATTAATTCACAAAATTCAATTGTACAAGAAGTTAGCGTGTTAGTAAAAATGATTAATGTTAAATTTGTAGGGACACGGTAATAATTTTTAATAATTAGGTGAAAAGGATTTATTGCGCATTATTCTAAAAATCTCAAAGGGAGTAATAAATCCTTTGTGGGTGGATACAGAAAATTATACACAAATATGCAAATAGCAATTAGGGCGGAGCTTTAAAAAATGTCTATTTATGGCAGAAATTAAATTAAGATAATGGCGATAAGGAAATAGTTCTTGAGATATTAAACCTCTTTTAATTACAAAGAAAAATACTTTTGTTTTTGGATTCTTTCATAGGCACAAAAGCGTCTTTAATAATAAAACAAAGATCTGTGCTCCATTCAAGGACAAAAACTCGTGCACCTTGTGCAACGGAAGAAATAAAAGTAGAAATATGCTTCCATTAATATGACGTGAATATCAAGTTTCTCGGCACATAATGAAAGAAGCTGAAAACCCCCTAGGGGCATGGAATAAGCAATCAAACCAGGCTGAGAAGTAACCCGAGAAAATTTCTGTGATCCGTATGTGTTTACCACTCATTAATTAGGTCTCTCGGAAAGTTTTTCATCGCGTGTTGCTCTGGAACGTTGATTATTATTTAATTTCTTTTATATCGCAAAAGCTCTACATTTGACGCGTGTTTTCTTTAATGTACACCGTATTACAACACGCAAGCATTTTGTATAAATACGCGTGAGGCCAAAATACCCACTTACACCCTTACGAGTTCATTAAGAAAATTCCTCAGTAATAACAGCATTTTTTTTCGAAATGGCGCTTTGTACCGAAAGCTTAGAAAAACTTAAAACAAGCCATTGTTCGCAGCCGAATGAACATCTGCTTCATCCATATAATCCCTCAAAAACGCTAATTTTACATGGCGTGTTTCAGGATAATATTGAGGATATATGAAGTAGAGCTTTGTTTTGTTCTCCTTGGAAAAAGAGGATTTTTAATCATAAAAAACTATCAAAAGGTGAGTGGACGGACTACCCACCAGAGGCTAACTCGAAATAAATTGAAATTAATGGGATTACGAAAAGGTAGATCATAAATTTCGGACACTACGCAAAAAATATTGATCCTGGACTAATAGTGAAATAGGACCAAACATAGCTTTGTCATAAATTCGGTGTTATTTTATAGAAATGAAGTTTGAAATTTGTAGAAATATATGAAACCTATTGCTTCAACATTGCTATTCTCCATTCATAGCTGCATTTAATTCTTAACTCATAATTAGTCACTGATGATAAGATCTAGTTTTTGAAAGCGCTTTCTTTAAAATCTATACGATTGACTTATTAGATTTTTTATTTTTGTATCAATTGTGTTTTTGTTATCTTGTAAACACATTATATAAGCACAACAAGCCCTGTAGACTCATAGCTTGGTGGGCGATTTCTCTATTCTTTCTCATTCAGAGCTCTCTTCTTTCACTGCTTTATTTGTAGTTTTTTGAGGTCGTCCTCTAATTTTTTTCACTCTATTCTTGCTCTGCCTTCTCATCTGTTGGGTCTTAGTGCTGTCTATAATATTCTTTTTTGTTGTCTGTTTTCTTTCATTCTTGTTACGTAGCCCAGCTGTCTAATTCTTTGTGACTTAACTATTCCTATTATATCTGTGTCTTTGCTTAATGTTCCTAATTCTTCGTTTCTTCTTCTAATCCAAGTCTTTTCTACTTTTTTCCCTTCATAAATTTTCCTTAGAACCTTCCTTTCGCATATCTCTGTACTTTATCATTTCTCCTTGTATGTTGTTTTCTCACGGATTCTTGTTGTTGTTCTCTTTTTCTATAATATTCTCAACTTCATCATATGTAAAAACTTCTTCTTCATTTTTCTACATATTGCATAATACTCTTTCTAAATCTTCTCTCTTAAAATCTCTCTATACTTCTATTACTATTACCTTCATTGGCAAAATTTGTCTTTCTATCGTTCATATTTTAAAACATCACAATATAAAAGATGCTTTTAATTCTAAAAGTGGTCTTTTGACTTGTCTGGTACGCAATAAAGATTAAATTACTCATAATTATGATAATATATAGTTTTTGAAAGCGCTGTGTTTGAAATCTATGATATTGCCTTTTTGGATTTTCTATTATTATTTATCTTGTAATAATCTTGTCTTTGTTATCTTGTAATAATAACACATTAACGCATCAAAATTTTATTTCAGTGCTTAGCTTGTCCTCTAATGTATTTACTTTTACTTTAGTATATTATTTGTTTAGCTTGTTGCTTGTTAAAATTAATTATTTGTTATATTTAATCTACGAAATAGAGCATGATTTGTATTTATTTTTAGGTACCTGTCTTGTAAAAGAAACATCTTCATAAAAGAAATAATATAAGCTTTATTAAAATTTTATTTTAGTAGAATACATCATTATAAAGGTACGCTCAGATAATGAATAAAAAATGTAACAAGATGATGAAATAAATCAGAGAAATAAAACATTTCTGTAGAATAGCTGGTATAAAAAGTGAAGAACGTGTGAGTGGGGTGTAAAACAAAAATTTAGCTATTATTTTCCGCTTTAAAAAATTCACCTAGAGCAAGTCCATAAACATAACAAAATAAAATTTTTGTGAGGCGTCATAATCCTTGGGACTTTTATTAAGCGGCACCTGAGTAAATTTATTCAAACGAAGTAATATTTCTTGTAAGAATTGAATCGGCTTAAATTGCCGAAGAGCTTGGGTGTGCATTTAGTAAATTAATTGGCGACCTTATTTATAGATACCGTTGTCAAATTTAGTTGTATTTTCAATTAATCACGGTCGATACCCAAGCAAGCTGCTCAATCGATAAATTCATTTACGGTAGTGTAATTAATTTACTAAAACCACTAACGATTATAAAAGACTGAACATACTTTAAGGATTCTTGTAAACAAATCGATTCTAAATTATTAAATAATCAGTTATTTCTTTAAAAAATGCACAAAAAGAAAAAGAAATAATAATTTGTTTACTTTATAAACACTTCTGGAAAAATATGGCGGCCAATAGCGTCAGTTCGAGTGAGTATACTAAATAATTAAAATTCTGAAGCATGCACAGATGTTTCGGATTGTCTTTGGCCTGCAGAATTGTTAGCTCTTACTAGAAATTGTTAAATAAGCTCTACATAAAAATTAGTTTAGGAAAAACACTAAAATCTACAAAAAAAATTAGAACAGTAGTTTTTCTTTTTCAATTCGTGTACAAAATTTTAAGAAAAAAATTTATAAAGTTATAATGGTTTTAAGGGCAGTACAGCTCGCCCTTAATATTCACTGAATTCTTTCTTTAGGACTAAAGTATTGATTTCAATCAAAATTTCGTAAAAAATTTAAAAATAACTTTGCTAAGTATTATTTTGGTGAATTACGTCTATTTTTTTATATTCGAAAATTGTTGTTACGGGGAAGTGGACAAGGCAGAAAAAAAACTATTTTATAAGGCCAACGTTTCGAATCATTTATTGATTCTTTTTCAAGGCTTATAATAAATGTCAAATTTGTTTGGCATGGTACCAACTTGTCTCGGTCAGTGGTCGCCGGAAGAATGATGGTTGGTACCATGCCAACCAAATTTGACATTTATTATAAGCCTTGAAAAAGAATCAATAAATGATTCGAAACGTTGACCTTATAAAATAGTTTTTTTTCTGCCTTGTCCACTTCCCCGTAACAACAATTTTCGAATTTGCTAAGTATATTTTTATGTTTCTTTATTACTTTTTTATTAACCTAACGTGTCTCCTGTCATTATGAGGTCTAAATTTACTTTGAAAGAAAAAGTTTGTTCTACTAATTGTTATTGGTAACAGAAATAGATAGCGGTAATAAAAAATGTAACGCTTGCTTCTAAAATAGAGAAAGAAGAAATCGATAGTAAAAAAAAATAGACGGAAAATAGAATAAATACCAAACTAGATTTCTTCGAGATTTATTTTTAAAATTTGGAGAATTCCAGACGTCTGTTGCGTCAATTTCTACCTCACAGGAGTACTCAAAGCAAATATAGCAAGTCATACACCCCGCAAACATTATTTGTACAGTCTGGATGTAGCTTTAAGTTGTTTATATGAAAGATAAAATCCTGTTGAAAAAGCTTTTGCTGGTTTATTTCCAGCCGAAACATCGGTCCAATCGATAAATCAGCTTTTTTCCATCTACCACCGTAATAGCTAATTCGTGCCACGAAAGTATATTTTAGATAGGTGTTTTTCTCAGGTAATTATGTTTATTTTAAGCACCTGGATACTCTTCATTGTATTGTAGTAATTCAAAGAAATTCAGTCGCGAGTGCAGTAACTTTATTCCAAGCTTTTGAATACAACATCTAATTATCATTTCTTGTGGAACTACTCGAAGTAGTAATAAGTTGAGCTTTCGTGTTTTAACTTTGACTTGAAATGAGATTCTTAGCTGCGCGCTTATCCTCTTTTATTTCGAACAAATACAAGTTTTCTTTCAGCGGTTTCTATCTTTCGTAATTCGATTTTGGTTTATTGCTGAGATTTTGACACGACACCTGCACGCATACGTGCACCAAAATAAAATATACATAAGGAGTATGAAATCAATACAAGGTAATTTAGAAGGACCGACGCTTCTTAACATACAGATTGCTTTCAGAAATTGCGCATTATGAATTTTTCATGCGGGATTTCAAAGCTTTTCCTATGTAGTTTATAATATTTGACCCGGAATCTACCGCAAAAGAGATTTTCACTTTTATCAAAAGATATTTTCGACAGCACTTAATTTTACTACGCTTTTGATCATTTGCGACAAGCTTTGTCATTTCGAACATCTTCCAATATTTGATACGAGATATTTTAACAATAAAACATGAATTGTAGATCTAGGACAAGTTTTCCTCGGTTCTGGCTATAAAAATATTTTAGAGGAAAATATTCAAATGCGTTTTTTCCAACTAAAGTTTTTACAATGATACTGAATGTAAATTAAATATTCCACTGCTTTTATCTCATCTTTGTGTAAGCTTGAAATTAAGTTTTTTAATCTTGAGAGATTAAAACTCTTGATTTTAATTTTATTACGTTTTTTGCTAGAAAACGTAACACGTTTGGTGACAAGAATTTTTCAATTTTACAAACTACAAGCTTAACATTTCAGCTAAACGTGCTCTAAAATAATTATTTTTATTTGATTTGTTTGCTACTTTACTTCAGCTTTTTAAATTCATCGAAAACTTGAAAATCGTGTTTTAAACTGGCAATGTCACTGAAAGACTAACCTCGCTTCTTCTATTTTCTTTTCAGGGATTTGCTGTTCTATTTTTCTCTTTCTTCCTAAGTGTTGTACACGTAGAAAACAATAGACAAGCGGGTTGAAGAAAAAGAAAACTCGAAAACGATATTCGTAATAAACAAAAACAAAAAAGTTTGGAGAAATGCCTTTAAAGCTCCAGGCTAAATATCCTAAACTGGAGACAAATAATTACTTACAAATTAATTGTTTTACAATTCTGTGGTCTTCGATACAATAGATTTTGAAAAAACAAAAAAAATTCAATTAAAGCGTTTAGAAAAAGAAGAACAAGGAAAACTTTAATTGATAGATAAAAAACCGAAAAAAGGTTCAGAAGAAATAGAGAAATGACGATCAATAAAAAAGAAGAAGGAAAAAACGTCGACTGATATAAAACAACATTTAAAAGACAAAAAGAACAGTGGAAGAAATGAGATTGTTACCTAAGTTATAAATAATTCTAACAAAGCAACCCTAATAAAGCAATTATTATTTATACCAATTAATAAAGCAACAGGTATAAAGTTTTTGGTTTAAAAGCTCGAATGGTTTTGAATGCCATTACCTGAGGTTATTTTCTACCTATTATTTGTTAACCCATTCCAAATTAGCATTAGTAATAAGTATTTAATTAAGGTTGCCTTGTTGAAATCATTTTGAACTTATTGGTAGTACAAAAACTTTTGATTTTTGTTTTTGATGTTTATAGTCTTGTTTTTTATGTTTGACATTTTATTCAGTGTTTTTAGTTAACACAAATTAGACATTTCATGTTTTGCCAGGATTAAATATGTTGCACCTTCGGCTCATTTTTTTTCCTTTATTGATAATTTTAATTACTATCTTTTTGTACCAAACTTTTAAAGTTTTTTTAAAAATATTTTAGATTGTTTAAAACTAAAATTTAAGCAACTAACTTGTCATAGTAATCAGTTCCTCACTTGTGGTAATTAAATAAAAAACTAAAAAATTGATTTATTTATCTTATTACAAATTAATAGTAGTAGCTTCTAATGTGCATAATCTCTCTAGCAGGGATATATCAAATGCGTTTTTCCATTTACCTGCTAATAGCTCTAATCTTAGTTAATTACAACAACATTAAGTGAGTTGTTTATCGCTGCATTTTGCATTTATATCCTTTTTATTATACAGAATATATTGCCATTCGGCCTTCTATAAAGCTGCAGTTTATGGTGTGGCCATAAAAAAACCTTAAAAATAATAACCAACGACTCTTCTTTCATTGCATCCCATTAATTTAATATCACAAAACTATAAATCCCAAACGAGACTTTCTCCCTATTCCCTTGAATTTCCAATATCGAAGAGTGGCAAAAACTAGTTGAAATTTGTCTAAAATTTTCATTTACAGCGTTTCGTACCGGAACAAACAATCCAACCGGCAAACTTGAAATTAAAATCGCTGCTCCTTTTTACTCGATGAATCCTTTGTTTATTTCCCGATTTAAAATAAACACGCGCTTTCCGTTTTTGTCTCCAAAGACCCGGAGAACTTGAGGTCAGCTTCGTTTAATTACTCACCCTGATCAGAATTATAATAACAACCTCGAACGGTGCTCCAATATTAGCTCGATCTAATATCGAACTGGTAAATATTAATTGGGAGAGGAATCTGCAACTCAAAACTACGCTGAAATAAAACACCTTGTCCAATTTTAAGGCTATTTAGCCATTCAACTGCATATTTGTTCCCAGGACAATGCGATTGACAAACACTGAAGTATTTACTTTCTAAATTACTCACGGTTTTAGTAGAGGAAAATCGGTCGGCAATATCACTGGTTTCTCTAATTCTACAATAAATCTACCCTTTCCTTCTTTAATAAGCGGCAAACCAAAGTACAAGAACACTATTTTACAAAGATTTTACCACATTATAATATTACTAAGACGTACTGTCTTAACGCTGACTCAAAAAAATTACTCTCAATGTGAGCTACATTGTTCGATTTCTACAAATAAGCCGCCGCGTCGTATGTCTTGTTGAATTTGTAAGGCAATAAAGCGGCACCCGTGGCAAATACTAGGAAAAAAAGTATTTCTTTATTTTGTTAACTAATTGAAATAATTATAACACATGTTGATTTCGAAAAAAGAATTATTTCGGCAATTAAAGTCACTCATTGGCTAATGCTCGTTTTTGTTCTAAACAATCTCGATTCTTAATTATTATTAGCATCCTTGTTTATTATATGAGTATTTTTAAAATCAATGCAATGGGGTTGTTAGTATAATTGGAGCAAATTCCGGTTTGCTTTGATGGTGGTGAGTGCTGTCATGGCTTAGTTAGGCTGATATGTAGCTTCATAACTTCTAATTAGAAGTTAGTGCAGGTTGTTTGTGTAAATTGGACCGACTTGAGGTGAGTGTTGGCAAAAAGCTCGAAAGCAGGCTTTGTTAATCGTTGCAATTCTGTCCGAGTGTGAGCATCTGTCAATGAAATATGTCTATGCAAATATAATCGTCGGTGTCAAAATCCGTATCACTCGAATTAGCAAAGCTCCGCATAATATTAAGTGGGTATTCACGTGATTAATTAAAGTAAGAGCTGTGTGAAACGGCGGTCAAACTACTAATTACCATGAGCGAAGTGGACTGCGTCCGCCCGCTAATATCCACTATCACGTACATTACCACACACAAGTAGTAATGCAGACAAAAAGCCTAATGTTCGGTCGATTGTCCGTCGCTAATTCAAATTAGAACGCCATATATCCCAAGCCCTTATTTACACGCGGCGACTCCATGTAGAAATTTTAATTAATTTTTTAGTGGGAAAAAACGGACGTAATTGAATTTGGAAGTTATTTTTCAGTGTGGATAGGCTGAAAGAAGACAAGGAAATTTAATTACAAAGCCGAAGAGCAAACAGTTCTGGATGAATTCGCGCCACTTTTACCATAGAAGTACCTCAAACGCTCATTCCTGCTAATCACCACATAAATGCGACGGACATCACAACGGGAAAGCAAACAATTGCTCATGTTACGAAAACCTCTTCACAGGGAAATTACGCGGAAAACTTTTCATAGAGCTGAGGACCACATGGACACAGAAAACATAAAACACCCCCCCCAAAAAAAAACTGTTTTAACAGGATAAGATTCAAGAAAAGCAAGCAAAGGATTTGAATGTTCTATAATTTAGTTGGAAAAAAAAAGAAAGTTATTAAATAGCTATTAATGCAGTAAGTTGCAAAAACAGTCTGTTAAGCACGAGACGTAAATCTTAAAAAAAACACGTCAAAGCTTAAAAGACATCGATTTTGCAACGTATTGCATTCAAGATTTTTTGTTACAGCGTTTTATAGTAGATTTTCTTTCAAAAATAATAATCTCAATCAAACATTCACATTGTACAGTAGGCAGACAGCACGTTGCTATGGATGTAAATTTGTTTGTTTACTGTTTTTTATAAAATTACAGACTGTCAACTTGGGTTCTGTGTTTAAGTTTTGTGATAAAGGAACACAAAAATGAACGATTCTGAATTTGATTCTGACTATGATTGATTGGCCTATTTTTCAAAATTATCTACCATGTATAAGTCGTCTACTTTATGGAGTACCTACTCAATGCTAAGAACCATGATATATCTTAACAAGAATGTAGATATCAAAAAATTTTCAAACCTGATTGCATTGCTAAAAGGAAATGCCAGTGGGCTCAGAGCTAAAAAATCCAAAATATTCACCAAGCAAGAGATAGAACGTTTCATGAAAACGGCTGATGACAAAGACTATTTATTGGCAAAAGTCGTGTTAATTACTGGGATTATTGCGCGTTACGCAGAAAAGAAATTACGTTTTTGAAGGTGAAAGATATAGATGATTGTGCAAGTTTTATTAAAGTGAAGATACAAACATCAAGACAAAAATTTTACGAATGTTTACAATAACTGAAAGATTTATAGATGAAATTAGTTTTCTAGAAATTTTCCGCAAATACGCACAGCTTCAACCTTCTCATACTGAACATTACAGATTTTTCTTAACCCACAGAAATTTCAGGTGCTGTACGCTACCAGTTGGTATAAATACTAGTGGAGGTATGCCTAAAAAAATTGCAGAATGTCTCGGCCTTCTAAATGCATAAGATTATACAGAGCACTGCTTTCGGCGTTGTTCAGCAACACTCTTAGCAGGTTCAGAAGCAGATATTACATTTCTCAAAAGACATGGAGGATGACAATCGAGATCTGTTGCGGAAAGTTACATAGAAAACTCTGTTGAAAGCAATAACGCATTTTCGATGAAAATTATGGGAAAAGAAGAACTGTATCAAAGAAAAGAAGAAGTTGTGACGAAAATCGAAAATCTGAAGTGGCGTCTACGAATACCGTTTTCACTTGTATTGAAGTTTAGGAAAGAAATCTGAAATCTTCGAATGTTTAATTTAGTCACTTAAGTAATTGTACTTTTCATGTTTACAATAAATAAATAAAATAAAAATGTATTTTTCATTTTTGAGCACAAGTACTTGAAACTACGTCAATTAGCAATCAGAATGACAATCGAAAAGACACTGTTATAAAACGCTGTAACAAAGAAATTATTACTATATTATCAGATTAAAATTCATTACTAAATTAATAGTTATTAAAGTGATAATTAAAGCAAATTAACCATCGTAAATTATAAAATTGCCATAAGATTTTAATACTATTTTTGGAAAGTCGGTTGCGCATTCAAGCAACAAGAATTCACTAAATTTCTAAAATAACTTTAAAAACACCTTGTAGTAATACAGCTGTTTAACTTTACACTTTTGCCTACTGGAAATGAGACAATCGGGCGAACTACACTTGTGTCATTCTCAAACTAGTCTATACGGCAAAATAGGGTGTAAAGAATAACGCGAAATTACGCCACTCCACTGCAAAGTGCTCGCTTCCGCCGAACCCTAGTCATTATCGATAATATTACAATGGAAAATAGATAACTCAATGTTACAAATATGTACGCAGAACCTCATTATTCTAAGGTAACAACAGCTATTCGGTTTGAATCATTTAATTACATTTCATTTTTTTAAATTTGCAAAATTCGACTACAACCCAATTTTTTAATTTCAGTGTTGCCAAATAATTTTTGGTGATTTATTTAAAAAGTAACCTAGCTTAATAACATTTTACCAGGGGTTCTAGCGATAAATTATTTTTTTTAAACATGAGTGTCGTATAAAAAACATTGTGTTAATTTCTAAGTAAATTGAGGGTTGGTTGTTGCATGTCTACCAGGTAAGCAATTTCCATTTGTGAGTTAACGAGATGTTGTAAAAAGACAGTTGTTGGTGATCAAATGAAACGTTGTTTTAGTTTTACGAGAACAATATTGTCGAACACTACAATTTCTCTTAGGACAATAAAAACGCCTTCGATGCGTGCAACCCCTTACAAGTAAACAGCTGTAAACTTCGAGTCACAAGAAACAATTTCGGAATGTTGCCAACATATAAGAGAGGTAATTAGGAAACACAACACACGAGGGACTTCTAAAAGGGGGCACAAGCTTTATGAGTGACAGTAAAACTGTGAACTCTTTTTTTAATTAGATCTTTGAATTTGGGGTGATAATTAGGTGTTGACGTACCCCTTAGGAATTTCTTGTCTCAAGGGGGAATTTATGTTTTGTTGTGGCTGTATTACTCCTGATACATTTTAATAATGTGTTTGCGATAACGTTGTTATCGTGTTAATTAATACCTTATTTGTGGAAAGTGGTGCGAAGCGAAATTGTGGCTTCTGCTATGACGACCTAAGTTGTGGGGGTATTGATGTCAACCATCAAACAAACAATTTTTACTCAAATAAATTGTAGTACAATTAACAAACGCATATTTAAAGAATTTCTAGCGTGACTCCAAGACAATCGGCAAGTAATGACAGTTGTTAAAGGAAAGCATAACTGGAATTAAATCATTGCAAGGTTATTATCTGCAATAAGAGAAGGATTTCAGGGAATTTCTGTTATGCAGTAATGAAAGTCAAGTTTATAAATTAACCTGTTCGAATTTTATATAAAATTTTATATAAATAGTAAATGATTTTTTTGGCTCGACCTGACGTGACTACAAGCATTAGCTCCATATTTTTACAAAGTTAACGAGCAAACGAGATAATTTTTAATGAGGGTAGTTGCTGGAAATATTTGACACATCGTAACTCTACAGTAGTAGACCCTAGAAAGTAATGAATATCTGCTGAAAATATTTTTTATTGACTTTAAGTAATCGTATATAAACCACAGAATTGAGACTTTAATATACAAAGAACTAAAGCGAGAAATTGTGTTATTGAAATGTGAGAGAAATAGGTAATTTGCACGTCACGTAATCTGCGGTAACTGACTATATAGAGTAACTTTAGCCTCTTACAAGTGTCATAACCCAATAATAATGTTACAAACATTTTAAAATAACAACAAGAGAAAGAGAGTTTTGTGTAAATAATTCGGGAAAGTAAGAGAAAGATAACTCGCCGAGGTCACACCAAAGCATGAAATTCCACCAAACCATTATTATACACGCCAATGAATAGAAAACGCTTCGCACGAGTGGAGAAACGTTGCTAAACTCTCGGGCACATTCTGGAAAGACGTTTGGTTGTATAAGCAAGCGGAGACATTGACCGGGCAGTTAGTGTGGAACTGGACAGCGATTAAAGTGAGCGATTTTCTCGGAAACGACATTATTAAAGTAACGGCGATCTTAGTTATTACTCTCTAATAATCGGGTTATTTATTTGTTAAATTATTGTATACATAGTAGAAATAGGTTCTTTGTTATTAATCAAACTCTTTCAGTTAAAAGAACTCCGATTCCGCTCAAACGTTTCAATAATAAGTTTGTCTTCCTGGACTGACTATGTCACGTGACTCGTGGCAACTTTTCTATTTCATTATTCTAGATTCTTTTTTCTTAATTTTACTTTAATTTATCTTATCTATTCAATGATTTAATTTGCTCTAATGAAACAAGACCTCAAATTAAAATAGATCTTGGAGGAAAATTGTGTCTGAGCTTTTCAATAAGAAGTTCAATAAAATTTCGAGTGTCTCATTTTCATAAAACTAGAACAAAAAGCTCTTTCTTTTAATACGATTTTGTCATAGTTAGCTTCCATAAATTTCCATATTTTCTTCTTGAAACTGTATTAAATGAGTATAAAACAACTTTGAACGAAAAACTGTTGCTTTTCCAAAACCTGATGTTCTAATTATTTAACAATAAAGTGGCGTGTTTGGTGCACATTACAAGCTTGGAATAATACAAGATCCCGTTCTGATGAAAACAACGAAATCACGAAAGAAGCCTGTTGTAATTCAGCAGCCTTTTTAAAAAAAACAAGTACACTAAAAAAGTGGACATAATTTTTAATAAAAGCCAACGTAATTAAATTCGTAAATTTGCTCGGTTTTATAAAAGTGCTGAATCCTCGTAGCTAATATTTCGTCAGTTGAAAATTGCTTAAATAGAACGAGCGCCAGTTTTTATTTTTGACAATAATTCATTGTCTGCCTGCTATTTCACTGAATATGGTTTACATTTAAATTAAACGCTGGAAAAGCACTAAAATAATCATTTGATTGATAGGATTTTGCGATGCGGAATCGAAGTTTCACTCTCGCAATTGATTCCGAATTTTAAATTTGTTTAGGTGTTTTGAATTTTTCACCAAGTTTCTAACAAAGATCGATTATTCGACGGGAGAATAATACACCTAAGAAATGATGTAGGCTGTTGAAAACACATTTGTGATGTATTGGCTGAAAAATAACAACAGGCTTATCCTGAAAAAACAAATTCCCAATACCAGGGCTTATTATCAAAATAAGGAGCTTTTCTTTGACGCCGCTTCATTGTTTTAATGAAAGCGACATTAATCATGTCAGAACTCTAATGTAGGAAAAACGCGCCATTTTCTGAATTAAATTCGTCTAGTGCTAGATCTAATTTAGGAGAAAATTCTTCTTTAGAATATCTAAAACGCTTTGCACATACAATTCGTCTTCTTAAGAGTATTTCATGACTTCATATCACGTCAATTTTGCCTCATGTCAATATATTTTATTTAAAATTACAATTCGAATGTTATAGCGACTCAAAATAGCCTTAGTTATCACTCGAAACCTAAAATTTACCAAATTTCACAAGATGGCGGCTAAATTTGTTAAAATTTTACTGATTTGACATGAGAGTTTAATAATACAGTGTTGTGGCATTTTCTGATTGGTTTACTGTAAGAGAAACCGGATAAAACATTTCTAAACTCTGTCTGCAAACATATTTTTAATTAACAAATTACAAAATATTAAACCAATGTGGAAAACCCGTCCATAATTAATTTATTATGTAAAAGGCTAAGTTGTAGGAAAGTATAATATTTGTGAACAAATACAGTCAAGTTAGAAATATATAGGGTGTTATTGAAACAGGTCTTTAAGTTCAAAAATGTAAAGATTAAATTTGAAACAATGGGAAAGAACAACGCTTCCAAGTATTTTGATATGTATTGATAGCAGAAACATTTGGTAGAAAAAGCCTTGACACGAATATTTGGTAGAATAGCACAAATGGTTACTGTCTGTCTCCTTATCTTCACACTAATGCTTCTTTTAATAGTGACAGTTATATAACCACTACATTTATCACCTTAGGACTTTAACTAATTTGTTGGGACAGTTCCAGTATTTTTGTTACTATTAAGGTATGTTTCTTAAGCTCCTAGAAACTAGAAAAAAAAACTAAAAAAAGTGAAGACTTTAAAAACAGAGCAAAGCGTCAGGATAGAACCAGCGTGAGAACGAGTTAACTTAAGCGGTTGTTACGGGCGATTATTCAAGACATTAGAAGTAGGTATTTATAATTGAAAGTATCTACATTAAATTTGTTTTTTTTATAAATAAAGATGTATTAAAGTAACTATTTTTGAAATATCTATTTCATTATAAATGTGTTTACAAACTAAATTGTATACCTATGTTATTATTGCAAAACCACATATATTCTGTCAATTAGTAATGAGTTCATAGTAGCATAATAATTTAAATTTGTGTTCAAATTTTGAGATTAATTCACCATTCCATTAGAGAGCAGAATTGATGATTATCTACAAACAGCTATGCTATTATTTTATGTTATTACAATTTCCTGATATTGATTGTTTGCCATAATGATATGCAGCTTGTGCAATCAAACGCCTTTAATGTAAAAAATGATCAAGAAGAGAGAACTTTGGTAATCCCTGAAATTTTCGTGTTTTACACAAGTCGTGGGTGTTGACTGCTTGAGTAATAATTGAAATTTGTAAAAGATGAGTAGAAAATAGGTGACACCCACATTGGCCCAAATTCCGGTCTTTTGTCTCTTCAAGGGGTTATTTATCACGTGTCGTTTGGTAGAAATGTAACATCACACATCAGAGATACCAACCTGCAAATATCTAATCCACATCTACGACATAATTTGTCATTAAATTCCTTAAGTAACACGAAGCTGGAACCATTAATCACTGGTGACGTGAATGAAACTTGCATTGTAATAAAAAGGGTTGATAAAATAGCTAATTGCGTATTTTGCGTGCAGTTTACCGAAATTAGTGTTTAAGTAGAGCGACATCGAAATGGTTACGTTGTTACGGTTTGATTTATGACGAGTGATGCTATCAAGATAAGAATTTAAATAAATTTGAATCCTCGTCGGAATAAATCTTGTCGTATTGTTTAGTAGCTGCAGTAAAGTTTTGTATGTTGGGATCGTAAATAACCCGTAAATAAGTTGTGACCAGCACTAGCTGCTTAAAATTGTATTAAAAAGATAAACGCTCAAGCTTACTTGCTATAAACTTGAAGATTAATCAGCTTAGGGCGGTTATAACTCATTATAAATAGATAAACGAGATTAAGTTTATTAACGAGGAAAACACAATAAAAAACCGAGGGATTATTATAATTTGAAACCGCCTGAATATATCGTGTTTTATGAGTTATGCAAAAGTTTCGAAAAGTTTTTCATATAAAAACTTTGCTTGTAAAGCTGAGCCTAACCGTGTACATGTTGCCATTATTGTTAAATTGCTATTATTATTGCGACCGCAAACTCGGAAAATTGCAAAGAATTGGATTTTTACAAACGAAAAACTCGAATAAAAATGATAAACGTGACGTCAAAAAGTAGACATTTTTGGGCTGAGTTGAGTACATTCCCAGTGTGCTCACGCACGAATATTATTTTCCCAAGGGATGCCTAAACATTACCGTACACTATGCAGTGAAACTTAATTAAGACGCGGTTGCAGAAAAATTTTTACCAGAAGCAATAACGTGCCAACGTCAATTTGCCTCAGCCAAAAATTGCACGAGCAAAAAGTTAGTAATGAAAACAGGGCGGAAAATTGCACGTTGCTACTTTAAAAAGATAAACTGTGGGTGCAACGAGTTTTAAATATTCGAGACGTTTCAGCTTAAATTAGATCAGGCACTAGGCGAAAACTAGGCGAATTTAACAACATACGTCATGACTCATGAGCTTTCTTAAATTTTAAACAACACAACGACATAAATATATGTAAATATAGCATAAGTAAAACGACAATAAATTAGCCAAAAATTACCTGTGATTGTGAGTTTAGTATTAGTAGATTATTCTCGTTGCATTTGAATAAATTAATTAAACAAAGATCGTTTATAGAGAGCAAATCAGCTGTGAGTTAGACTTTTGCAACAATAATTGTAACAATCTTTTACCCTCATCTAAAATTTATAAATCACCACATAAAGAATTAAATGTCGGCGTAAAAACAAACGGCTAACTTTTCTATTTCGTACGTTTGATTGATTCACCAGCGTCAAGAAATACAACAAAAACACGAATCGTCCAAAAGTTATAAACTATTCATACGAAAAATCTAAAAAAAGCCTGAAGAGTTTTCCATTTTGTGAGCTTATAAAAATTGAAAACTTTCCCTTCTGGTTTAAAATTTAATTTGTAGAATAAGTTGAAACAATAGCCGACATGAAAGCATAGAGATAGTGCCCCCAAACAAGTCCTGATTAAAATCTGAGTGATACCATTCATAAGTTTCAGTGATGTGTACACATCTGTAGCGCCTCAGGCCCTCATATAATTAAAATAATATTCCGGGAGTACCCGGAGCAATATTTAAAGAATTCCCAGACATAAATAAAAGCACCAAGACTCATATTTGCTCTTTACGATCTGCTTCCAACTAAAAGAAAAATATCTTTTATGAAACAATTAGTGGCGCTCCAAAGTGAGACAGAGATTTTTTATGTTGCCAAACATAAACCCTTTATGGCGGGTAGAAAAACGCATTTTTATAGGTTCTAAAATAACCGAATTGTCATGTAAGAATTTTATTTGATTAAATTGCGTTTTACACAACTTGTAGTGGACATAATTTTCCGAATAAATCTGGGTATGACGGTGGTATTTGTGGAATTTCCGTTAGATGGGCTAATACGCAGTCACAATAAATTCAAACTAATTTAACCAAATCCGATATAGAAATTTGTAGCCAGGTCAAATCTAGGCAATTTATTAAATAAATTTAAAATTTCTTGAAACCTGGTGTAGCGTGTTAAGATTTATGTTCCTGAAAAAAAGGTATGTAATTTCTTGATGTTTACAAGATCATAACAATCTAATTTTAAATTTGTTATGCTTGATCAAATACAATGGTCGGCTTGTGGTTTTTTAAATTTAGTAGGCAAGGTCGTAGTGAATGGAAAATAAAACTTTTGGTTGGAATTTGTTCTAATTCATAGCTCGTTTAAATGAATAATGAGTCCCTTCCAAACTAGCTGATTATTTATCGTCGATTTCCTCTTTGTTAGGTTATAATTTACTTAATTGTAGATTTTTACGGCAGTTGAGCATGAAAACTCTTCATAATTATTAACACGACAAGTGTTTATTTATTTAAATAAGTTAATTTCACCCGAAATTTCTCAGCTAATTGACATTCAGGATCAGATTTCATTTTTTACATTAAAATATTTTTCAGATATCTATGTCATTATAAATGTGTTTACAAATTAAATTGTATAACTAGATAGATTTTTATTATTATTGAGAGAAACTTTAAGATTTTATTAATTTTATTTATAATCTAGGTTGATTTTAAGAAAAAATATTTCGATAATACAGAATGTGTGACTTCTCCAACATCTTTCGCAATTTTTTTCAGGAAGAGAATTACTTCTTTTCATTTCCAACAATGTTACAAGCGTCGAAACAGTATTTGAGAAAAACAGCAAAATTTTTCTCAAATAATAATTTCGTTGTCAACAACAGCATGTCAACCAAATCATAGACTACTACTAATCTTTGTAGATATAAAATTTTTGGGTTTTGATGATTTTTAAGAACTCTTACAGAAAGAGGTGTTGGATAAAACTATGTATTGTACTCCTGTCTTAACAGCAAATAAGTCACTTAACAAAAATTAGACCACTCGAGCAAGCTCTCGTGGCTAAATATTTCTTTCGTAACTTATTTGCCTTATAATAAGACACTTATATAATAAATAGCTATTTTGTATCTATTAGAATGTTTTTTTGTTAGAGCTCTGTTCGTATTCTAAAATATTCCAAAAATTATTTTTTTGGACTTATTGATATTTAGGTAGTAACTTGCATTTTTTCTACACGTATTCAGATATGTTTATGAAAAATCTTTCGTAAAACGTAGGAATATTTCACAAAAAGCATTTTGTCTGTTTTTTAATATTTAAATAAACTATATTGAACTATTTTACAACAATTTTAACTTGTAAGATACAGATTTGTACAGTTCTTTTTCAGTTAATAAAAAATAGATTAGTATAACTAGTTATATAGCAATATATTGGTTGTTGTAGTTCCTATTTGCTGGCCCTTTCTTTTGAAAAGTTTTAGACAGATTTTTCAGGTTTTCCTAAGTTAAAATTTAGTTTTATACCTTTGAGTCAATTTGTATATTACTATCTCGTAAAATCTTCTGTATTTTTTATAAAAAGCGGTAATTAGAACAATCAGAGTGTTATTTTGAGCTTGTTATGTATATGTAGTATGTTAAAATGCAGAGTAATAAGTTCTTTAATTATCTGGTTGTGTATTCTTGTAGCGATTCGAATCTCGCTTAATTGCTATTCAGTCTATTCATCAGCAATTAGCATACCCTTATCCTCCCGAATAAAATTAAACACAGTATGCAAATGTTAAAATGTCGAATTCTTCGCTGCAATTGTATTGATGTAGAAAATTAGTGCAAGTTCGTGCAAGCTCGTCTTCGATTTTAAGTAATTTGTGGAAATTTTTCAGCTCGACTAGTTTGATTTTCTGTTTTGCAACGGTGCAATTAGTTGAGTACAGAGCAAACTTTTTCCGGTCTGATGCGTCCCAATGAGCTGTCGATTCTCCTTCGCTATAAATTTTACAGCACTTGGCTGGTAAAATGGGGAAAACTTATCAGTGCGGTTTCTACGGACAATAGGTACGTTTCCAGATATTGAACCGATAAAACCTCCTTCTGTCTTTTTTTTAAATTGGCAAATAAATAAAAGTATTGTAAAACCCTCGTGCTATTCTTCTTCTGGACAGCAATCAAATGCGTGCCTCGATAAATAATCCGGGAAATAAGTCCTGATGGTGGATGAGTGGAGGCAAAACCCCGTCACGGCGCACTAGATGCCGGCTTTATCACACCGGCCACCGGAGTTATTAAGTGACTCGGAACCGGATCCGCCAAAGGTCCGGGAATGATTACCCGGAAATTCCAGCGGTCTTTCCGCAGACATTCGAGCATTCTTTATCCGACATTGCCGATACATGGTGATAAATAGCCCGTTTTTATACACCAAGCTTTTATTTTTTTGTTATTGATGTATTGGCAACGAAAGAGACACCATTTTGCCTAAACTTTATAGTCGGATTTTGATTTTATATAAAGCTTCATATTTATGCTGACCACTAAAATCGTTCGGATCAGGTCACTATTAAGCCCACATCGTAAACTACACATTGCTGCCAACATAAATTTTAAACTTAAATAGGTATAACATGTTACGTTCACGTAGAAAGCTGGGTTCGGTTTACTGCCTTGTATTATTACCACTTACACTATAATATGTTTGTTTCAGTGTACTAGTGTCAAATTCGAAATGTTGCCACAATAAATTTTAATTCCAGAATCAAATACAGAGAGAATATAAGCCCAAGTAGTGATTATGACGAAACAAATGTGGTCTAAGCGTTAAATTTAAGACAGTAAAATCTACGTTTAATATAGACGAAAGTACTGGAATAACAAAAACAGAGAATAAAAAATAACTATTTTAAACTTTTAAATTATAAACTTTCAGATTTTTACGTCAAAATAGCAGAATTACTAATCAATAATCTTTAATATCTCTGAGTTTACAGTTTTATTCGTTTTTGTCCAATGTACGTATTTGCGAAAATATTAGAATTTTTATTTATATAGTCAGTCATATTGCAACGTATTTGCTAAACCGGCACTCTCTTGATTCAACGGTTGGAATAATAACGAATAATTTATTTCTACTATATACACGAATACATCCAACAATAAATTGGTAAACAAATAACTCGATAATCAAACAGTAAAAACAACGATCGGCGTTACTTCAACAAACCGCTCACACTTCAACCGCTTATCGGGTTCTCACTAAATACTAGGTCAAATTAAGTAGTCTCTGCTCAATATTCTCGCAAGTTGTCGTAGCGTTTTTTAACTCTTCTGTTGAAGAACATTGGGTCATTACTGTCATATACCGGTCTCCCAATACATTGATAACAGCGTAATAGTTCTTTTCGTCTTGTTCTGATATAGCCTCGATATGAGCAGAGCCTCGTAGTGCCAACAAAAGAGCTGTTAGCTTTTCTTCAATTCTAACTGTTTTCAGTTTAAAATTTCAGTTTCTTACTTTTTGCTTCAAATTTATTAACCTTTTTTTTAGATTATCTTTGGCTTTCATCACCTTTTTCTCCAAATTTTCTTGAACCTCTAGAATTTTCTCAAATCCCTTTTTTATCTCTGGTCCATCCCTCTGAAAAGCATCTTGCAAAATGTCAAATTTCTCGAAGATTTTCTTCTGTTTTTCTGGTAGAATTTTTCCGAAATTTTCTTTTGTTTATTTTTAATTCCAGTTGTAGTTTTTCATTTTCTTGTTATAATTTCCTTATACTCTTTCTTTCCTTTTTTTTTGTTCTTTTTTCTTTTTTAATGGTTGTTTTTCAAACTCTTTTAGAATTGTCTTTTGATCTTCTAGAACTTTTGTTCCGTGACGAATATTTCTCGAAATTAAGCGCTATACTGTGATTCATAATTCCGAAAGTGTTGGCATCTCTTTGAACTAGTTTGTAACAATATAGTATCCACAATATAATGTTTTTTAATTTTTGCAATAATTAAGAACTACAAAAACACCAAAATTTACGCTTTTTTATTTTGTGTCCAGTTTCATGTTATTTTGTTTAATATTGTTCAAAATTTTGACGTTATAAATCAGGTGAATTTAGGTCCACCATTTTGAATTTTCCAAGTTTTACATCAAAATCGTATTCAGTGATACGAAATAAAAATTGACAAAGATTGTTTGTTATGCAGTATTTGTACTCATTACATAGCTTCATTCAGGATGTTTCAAATTAAGCAAGTTTTTATTTTTGGGAGCAACTATAATTCGCTGACTTGCCACCAGAGAGTTCTAATTTGTGCCTCGATATGTTATTTAAATTCCAGCGAGCAATTATTGTTGCATTTCCAATCCCAGTTCCATCATCGAGCCGCTGAGTGCAATTCCCTCTCGCTTTTTTTTTTGGGTTCAAGTCCCCGATTTATTTTTACTATTCTCGTGTGAGATTCGATAGTTATTGTTTGTCTAAACGTAAATAATTACACACCTCATGTTCGTCAAAAAAATCTTTTATTTCGGGTTTTATGTATCCCGGAAACTTGACGGTAACAAAATATTTACTGACGTTTATTGACGCTTTAACTGGAATTTCATTACTATTACTGAAAAATACAGGCAGTAAAAGCTTTATTAACTCTTCTAAAATAATCACGTCTGCTTCGATCGCCCCAGACCACCATTGTGTGTCTATTCTCAAATACACAACCCTGAAAGGTGTTTTGAAAAACCATTAAACTGTCTGTATGTTGTTAAAATTCAAGTTATTAATAACGGTTTATCAGACAGTGGCTGAATATAATATAGAACATACACCGGTAACGCCCGTTAATAGAATATTAAAACGAACAAAGCTTTTCCTTTATTAATATTTAATTTAGTCAGGGAAAGATGAGGACGTTGTTTTGGTGGTTTGTGTACACGTCCTGGGATTCAATTATTAAAATTTCGACAAATTTTCCCAATAGCGGTAACAGTGAAAAAGTTCCGCGGTTCGATATTGGATGCTTATATTGAAAGCTGGGGGCTATGTACTAATATAAACAGTTTTCCTTTGTATTGCCGTTCGATTCCGGGGGTAATGTCTTTGCTACGAACAGGCTGAAACTATTTTCAGGGATGAGAGGTGCTTGGGTTAAGCACTGTAAATTTCCAGATATCTTGCGGATATAAACAGCAGTAACTAGAGGAAACACGGCTTGAACGGCTTTACAGAAACTCACAAAAAACACGAAAATTGATTACCTTCCAATATTTTTTCATTTATTATGAGAGTGTGGTCGCAGACTTATAATTATTATAATAATACACAATGCGATCACTCGTTTATTTTTTATTGCTAAATTGGCAGGCATGACCGATTCTTTGAGGGACGGCTTTCAGGGAATTTATTATCGATGATTGAAATCTATAACGATCAAGAGGGCAGCAATTTTTTTAATTAACGTGTTTTAATGTCCATTATACAACTATCATATTTTGTTTTCTATTGCTCAAAATATAGCATTTTTATATTTAACAGTCATCCATATTAGATCTACTCTTTTAGATTTATTAATTTCTATATTAAAATCGTAATCAGTAATTTAAAAATTTTTTGAACAGTTTTATGTGAATTTGTGTAATGTTTTTCAAAATATCTAGATTAGAACTTAAGAAGAACTTGATTAGAACTAGAAGAACTAAAATTTCAGAATTTTTGTGTAAAGCGGGTCCTATAAAGTCCACCATTTTAATTTTTTTAATTTCTGAACTAAAATTGTAATCAGTAATTTCAAAAAACTTTGGTATTTTAGTAAACTTTTTTATGTAATTTTTTTAAATATTGTTTTCAGAATACCTGTGCAAAATTTTTAGTAAGTCTCAGCATTTTTTGCAAGCAAATCAATGGCAATTATTCGAGGCGATAGAAGTGGGTTAAACTGTCGTCTAGTTATTACTTGTAATTCGTTGTTAAATAAGAAACCTGAATTGTGTCCACATCATAGTCCTATTCCAAAATTAAATTTTTCTTCAATTTGGTGTTCCCCGTGCCTACGCTTTTTAATAAACCCCTTCAAGTCCTCTAAAAAAGCTCGTCCTGTTTCATTAGATTCCCATATTCCGTGCCTGTATTAGAAATTTCAGCGTCGTCATCTCTCTGATGTCGTGCAAGTGACATGTACAAAAATAATTTGGAAATTTGCGAGAGCGCGTCTCGCATTCTTTATCAGTCCGACACTCGTTATTATGTTAATTCATGTAAATGCCGACGCCTGAGCAAACATGGAAGGCATCTGTATGCCGCAGATTAATGCAATCTCGTTAAAAATATATGACGATTTATCGTTCTCAATTCTAAGGAAGCAAATATCGGATGCTGGATTTCCTTGTGCAATTAAGAGCAGAGCATTATGGAGATTGCAGGTACCTAGCCACGTATGATTGTACTCCGCCTTGTTATCTCAACGTACAAAGCACAACTTCCCTGCAAGGAGTTAGTCAGCCAACAAAAAAGACAGGATTTGTAGCACGGCCTGGGGATTAAAAGGGCATTATCTAGGGTCATGATGCTTATTACTGCAATTAAAAAGAAATTTATTTAATTAAATATATAATTAAAGAAAGATTTAGATTTAATAAGTTTCAAGTGTCAAAACAACAAAGTCTTGGTGATGACTTATTGAAAATTAATTCGGGTGAGGTGAACTGGGATGTCAAACTGCAGGTGACTCAACAACAGACTACAATAGGATCATGGCAAATGCACTGCTATGCAATAATGGAGAATAGAGATAATACATCTATAGAAGGAGCAAACGTTGACTCAGGAGACATTCAACTAATAATGCCAGACGACAAGTTAAGCCTGGCTTTATTTTTTATACTCATATAATATACTCAGCGACATTATAAGGATTACACCAAGATGGAAAGTGACTTTTTAGCCAGGATGGGTAAATTTAAAGCCAGTTATAGCAACCATTGCAAGGGTATATGTTTGACAGTTCTTGCAAAAAAAAATTAACGTCTTACCATTTGTAAAGAAAAAAGCTTATCAGAGCTGATAAGTAGAAGTATTTGCAGTTGTTGTGTCTCCAACTACTTCTTTTAAGGGTAACAAAATGTCTCCAGTTCAAAGGCATCAATGATATTACCATCTAAGCAATTTCAACAGAGGTAGAATGGTGGCCTTCTGAGAAGTTGGTTTGTCCTATCACGAAATTGCCCACCGTATTAACTCTACTGTAATGACGGTGATGCATGTGTTTCGGGTGTAGACAGAAAAAGGTAGACGATCACAAAACAGACCGGCAGGTCAACCGAGGCAACAGAGCGTCAAGACAGGCGCTTCAGACAACTAGCTCTTTGTGACCGCTTTGCTACTACGCGACAACTCGGTGACCAATTCACAGTGTTTCCAAATTTCCGACCAAAACTCTGAAACTTTCAGAAACTATTTCCAATAAAAAAATATATAAGAGAAAAATATAGAAAAAAAATTTGCATTTTTAATAGGGGTTGTATGAGTGAATTTTTTTAACTTAAGTAATATCAATAAAAATTAATGTAAAAGGTTAAAATAAATTACAAAATATTAACTAAAGAAATATATTTAAAAAATGTGTATCAATTATTTTGGTAGTGGGGGTGAAAATTTGTCCAACTTTAGTAAGAAAAAAATTATATAATAATCTGATTTCTTTTAGATTGTGATTACAATTTTTAGGTGAAAATTGTAAAATAAGAAATAAAAAAAAATATATTTTGGACTAGATATTTTAAAGTATTTTGAAACTTTGATTCAATTTTGTTGTCAATATCCATTACAGTAAATCCCTCTGCAAACATGTAGAACCTATACATTACAGCATTATGCACACGTAAAATATACGTGCTTTAATTAGGTAGAACATTATATTGTTACGCTTGAAAGTAATATAATTGCCTCATATTAAACAAGACACTTGAAATATGATTGTTTTTCCTGTTTTAAATGCAAATATCACTTAATTAAAGCAGAAGCTAGAAAATAGAACGCTATTTTACCTTTTCCAGTCGCAATTCTTTTAATTTAGAAAACAAGAAGCGGCATTTCGTTTTTTACAATTTTGGGTTTAGCTCAGGTGTAGTGTATCCCTTATGTCGGGGTTTATTCTCGACTAAGTGGCAGTTTAATAGTGCGAATGAAACCCGTGGGTCTTGAACGCACGCTTAGCAAGTGATTGCTTGGGGTCGTTTTCGGGGTGCTCCAGAGCGGGGTGATTGAAGATTGCGCCAATGAGTTAATCTCAAGGTGCTATTACCACTGACCGCATCCCTGTTACCAGAATTTGGTTATATAACAATCGATTCCAGAGTGAAAATTTACGATGCGGACACGTTCACGCGAGGAATTTATTACCGAAGAGGACTGATCAAATGATTAATGTCGCCATTAACCACAAGACGAATGACGAAAACGTACCAAAAATTTCACAAACAATCATTGTTTACGCGGTTTACATCAATATGCAAATTGGATTTGGTTAGGTGCCCCAAAGCAAAGTAATAAATTTGAAAAATTTCAATTGGGAAATTATTTTTTCGAGAGGAAATTAAGTTAGCATAGAGGCGAGTTTATTTATTTAACGCCAACTAAAACAGAAATTTATAGATTAAGGGGATTCTAAATTACAACATGCAAAGAAATAATTTTAAGAAAACATATTTCACTCAACAGACTATAAAAACGCCAACACTGTACTAATAAAATTGGCAGATTATAAAAACCATAACTGCTCCGAAATGGACATGTTGAGTTAATAAGATTTATTGTTAAACAGTAATTAATTCACCGTTTGTATAGTCTCAAAAACTCCAGGTGGTTAGATGGGAGATTTACCATCTAATTGTCTGACTAACAAACTAAAGTCCTCAAACTATCAATCTGTGGTTACCGGTCTAACACCGTTATATTCGTTATGAAAATTGTCTAAAAATTACTTCGTTAGTTTTTGCAGTGTCCCCGGATCGACTTAAAAATTCCTTATTTTTGATTTCTTAGAAAATTTCATTTTTGTTATTTTGCCTTGGTTATTTTCAAAGCACTAAATCACAAATTATTTTTTATTTGACTGGAACGGTTCGCGAAATAATATTTTTCCTCAAAATTTGGTCCTTTTTTGTACTTTTTAGAAGTAACTCGACTAGGCGTATTTCATTAAAAAATACCACAAAAATACCCAAAAGTTACCATTTCAAATGCCGGTGCAAAACACTTTGTGACTAAATTCCTTAAAACGGGCTCGATTTTAAACATTAAGAAGACAAAAAAGTTGTTGAATGAAGACGATGCTGCTTCAGTTCTTGCCGTTTATTCCGCAAGAGAAGTTCCAAAATTGTCTTTAAGAAGGAGGGCAATACAAACTGGGATTAGTAAATCTCAAAGGAACAAAATTTTATCATTTACACCGCAATTGAGATAAACTTTAGAAAATGGTGATAAAGCCAAACGTCTGGATTTTTGTTTGGAGATGGCCTGTAGAGTCTTAAAGGATTCAAATTTTATTACGTTCTCCGAGGAATCAACCTTTTCAACTAACGGAGTTGTTTCCTCTCAACATTGCCGGTACTCCAGTGAGACGAATCCAAACTTCAGAATACAAGGACATACTGTATACTATCTTATCAATGATGGTTTATTATTAACCGTTAGTAATCATCTTGATATCAGAGGACCTGCCAAGAATTTTTAAATAGACCTTGAAGTTCCTTAAATCAAATAGAACATAAAGAATAAAGATTTTTTTACCATAACAACCCTCTACACGAATTTGTGGTCCTTGTTAAAAGTATAAGCGAGTTTTAACGACAAAAAAATAATTCCTTAATTCCCTCGCTTCAGACATAATTATAGAGAAAGGATCCAAAATTATGGAAACAGCATTAGAGGTATGTTATTTGAATCGAATCAACTAAAGTGCCTACAATAGAATAATTATAAAGTGTATTCCGTCTCAATTATATCTCTTTTAGAATGAAATTTGTCATTAGTCTTTGGTCTGGAACCAATAAAGTTGCCTAAGTCCCGTTTGATTTTAATCGCGTCAATTAACGAGTGGCGTATCGTTAAAGACTGTATATTGTTATTTATGGTTGTTCTGTAGTAATGGCGTTAGAATTAGATTCAAGCAATAATTTGCGGCGCTTTTCCCATCCCTGTGATGAGATCTAATACAGCTCGGTGGCGTCTAATTTCGAATAAAGCTACAGTTATAGCTCTATGTAATGGATGTACTTATACTGAGCCGTTTTAATCAAGTGTCGTGCTTCTTGTCGGATTCTTAATGGCGAATTCTCATGTCGCGACGCGTCGCTTAAAACACGAACATCGTAATTACATGTGTTTGGAAATTCGGCAAAATCACAACGAAGACAAGCAAAACAACCAAAGAAAAACATTATGCAAGCGTATACATAGTTTATATGCAGTTTAATAGCAGCTTGCGACTCAACAGAGAACGGCGTTAATTAGTTTTGAAGTAATTATACCTCTTCATGGTTGGCCACACTGTATTGTTCGCCTCCTCCGCGTTTCAATTTCGAATTGCCGCCCTCACTATCAGCACGACTGTTTCAAACATTACTTAACTACTTGTTGGGGTTGCCGCATTTCGAAACGACAGTTACAGTTTATAATAATTCAAGTTTACAATTAAGCGTAAGCCAAATCTCGACGATTCGTTGAGGCTACCACAAACAGAAACAACTATTCTAAAAGCTTACTTTTCTATTTCATTTTAAGCGGAAACACGAATTTTAGTATAAAAGTAAACGGATTAGTTTTATTGTATGGCGCAGGTAGCAGTTTCTAGCAGCCCGTCTAAGTAGTGCTTATAATCGTTATAAAAACTAAGAAAATTTATATTAAATTGGAAAGAATTTAATAAATAACACAACAAAAGATTTTATTTATTAATTTTAAAACATAATTTTATGTTTTCATAAAAATAAATTAAAAATTGAGTCCATAAATAAAAAATTAAAAAATTAATTTATGGTGCATAAAAGAAAAAAATATTTTAAATGTCAATAGCGAGTATTTTGGCTTCTAACATACAAAACTTCCCGAATTCTACGGGGCATACTCTTTATGAGAGTATCAATTTGTTCCTGTGGAATTTGCAACCACAGAATGGGTAAAAGCAGCGCAACCACCCTCACATTTTCGGGTTGAGGTATATTCGAATGTGATACTCTTCTAAAAAGGTCCCATACTTGCTCTATTAGGTTTAAATCCAGTGAACGTGGAGGAAGAGCGATTTGTTCAATGCAATGTAAATTAAGTGCATTTAACACTGCCGTGGTACGGTGAGGCCATCAATTATCATCAATAAAAGCAAAGTTTTGACGAATACCGGCTTGAAAATTGACAACAATGTTGTTTATAATGTCAGTTGCGTGTATGTGGCCGGTCATCGCTCCATGGCAAAAGTACAAGTCAAGGCGACCTCAAACACAGATTCCTCCACATACCATAATTGACTCCCCTTGGAATAAAACGATTCATCAGAGAAATTGTTGCTAATATCGTTTACAACCATTCTCCATACTCGAATACGTCTGCTGTCACTTTTAAAGCCAAATCTGCGTTTGTCAGCATGCAATATCGAGTTCCATTCCAGATCCCACTTCTGACATTGGGTGTCCCATCTCACACGTGCCGCATGGTTTTGGTGTGATAATCGAGGACCTTGATAAGGTTTGACGACGTTTCAACCCGAAATCTCTAAATCGATTTTGAATGGTTTGGAGGCTTAATCTTGGTCTATTCACAGCATGAAGAGCATTGCTGGATTTCTTCTTACCACTCCGCGTATATACCGGTCTTGATTTGGGGTTGTAAACCGAGGTCTCCCTCTTCTGGGTCTTTGTCAAACAGATCATGTCTCCAGGTATCGATTGCATAACCGACTTACAACACTTTGACTCACTCCAAGGGTGTGAGCAACAAGCGATTGAATATGGCCAGCCTCCAACATCCTAAAAACTCTGTTGCTTTCAGCTTTAGACAAAATTACTCGTCTTTCCATGTTTTGCTCAAACGTTACTAAATTTTGTGCAATAATGAATCGACGACGACGACAAAATTTCAATTTAAAAAGTTATCATTAATATCAAAAAAGCGATTAATACTGCCATTTTCTTTACAATGAAAAATAAAAATGATGCTGCAACCCAAAAATAATAAATAAATCGTAATCAAAAAAACAACTTTTTTCGAATTTTACAATATCCCTCACTTCTTATGCACACTGTAGTTTACCCTTCATGTTGCAGCAGCGTAGATGTCTAATTAAAGATTTAAGATAATTGCGACTCACCAAGTTTGAATTTGAAGTTGATAGAGTCTCCTGGATTGACAGGTTGAGGTTCAGCTTCAGTCCCTGATTGACGACGTAGAGTTATGTTGAATGGTATGTGTTAGATGTCAACAAACATGTTGAAAGGTCCTCTAAACAACGCTGTGATTATAACGCTGCCCCTTTCTTTTTAATACGCGGCAACCTAAAGTACAAAAATACTATTTAACAAGAATTATATAAATGTTACTAAGAGGTACTGTCTTAACGCCGTTTTAAAAAACCATTCATCTTACTCTTAGTATGAGCTAGTTTATTAAGTCTCTACAAACAAGCTGCCGAGCTGTATGTTTTATTAAATTTGTACGGCGATAAAGCGGCACCCGTGGTAAATACTAAAAATTAAAAAAAAATATCAAAAATTTTTTTTTCTAGAAACAACTGTAAAAGAAGTATCTGCTAATAAAAAAATGTTTTCCTTTAGCCAACTTTTAATACAAGAGTCTGAAACTTGCTTTTAATACTGTGTTCGTATCTTTGTATTTAAAAATAAAATAGTTCTGTTAAAGATGAATAAAATAGAAATAGAAGAGGTTATTACTTGTTGTATTTTATGATTTTAAATAAGCTGGAAAACATGTTTATATTAAGCCACTCAGAATTTGTGCAATAAGCCTTTGAGCATGCAATCTGCGAATATTGAGTTTCGATTTAGAAAGCGCTTCTCAATTTTCATATGCAGGTAACGCTGTTGCTGTCGTTTCCGAAGTGAAGTTAATTTGAAAAAAATTCGTTATTCTGTTAAAGATAATGTTAAATCGTTTCAGGCAACAATAGCCTGAGTATTATGCATCAAAAATGCAAATGTTTTTCGTTGGCAGAGTCTCTGCATAATAAGATGCACTAACATAAAAGTGTACATCTCCTAACGAGGTGGTTGTTCCACATACTTGAAAACTAGTTCGCGAAAACAATCTGCACTTCGGGCCGTAACTGAGATATTACTTGGAATCCAAGACAACAAAACGATTCTGTTTAACGACACCGACGGCCCAAATAAGAACTGACAATACTCCTAGCTGAGTATTGCGCCATATTCAAAGACCACCAAGCATATGCCTGCTCTGACGAGACTCCATTATCCCGCTCCTTCAGTTACATGGGCGTTTATATTATGGTCGTTGCGTACTTATACAGTTCCTGTATTATACGAGAAATGTTCCATCCCTAGGCGAAATGTGAATCGACGCATTTTAATGAGGACGGATGCGGAAACGCTGCTACGTATGAGAAAGATTTTTCATACCAACATCTAAACACCAGCCAAGGCAACAAGTAATAAATTGATAGCTGTGCTAGTGAGGCAGACCGGACTTTCCTCGTTATTTACGGCACTTTATTGACCCTCCACAGTTGACAAAGCATCATAAACTGGCGAAATTCGGCCTCTACTCCGATACTTATACTCGGAGAGCAGGTGCGAGAGTGGGGGTAATCATGGCACCCTCCGACCTCACATTTTAATTACAAAGCTTTTCTAAAACGAGATAAAAATCAATACGTATAATGGAGTGTACTCTAAAAATAAAACTAGCGGAATTTACATACCCATTATTTCATTTTTCAAAAGGGTTTGTTAAAGCAGCAAGCCTTTGTTGGCCTCTTTAGACTAATACCAAATTCTCAAATAGTGTAGTTACGTCATTTTTGAGAGATAGCAATGCTTTATGAGTGTTTTGAAGGGTAAAAAATGTCTTGTTTGCAATTAATATTATTTTTGGGTAGAATAAAGCTGTTCTGTATTTGATTACGTCGCAAAAAGCAATATGTTCAGTTCGAGATAACAAACATGGTGTAAGCGGCCTGTTATAGGGATATTCGTTTTAATATCAGAGATGCAAATTTTAAATTCAATTTGGCATGGGCGCCTGTTGCCTTTCATTTAAAATGCTAAAATGCTTGTTACTGTTATCGCCTGCACACACATGCACCGGTTTTTGCATTTTTCATTTTGGATTTGTTGGTAATGACAGGTTTTTTTGAAAAAATCGTGTGTGGGTAATTAGGTGAATTGTTGTATGAATCACGTGATTGTAAGAAGCAATTTCCGGATCGCTCGAGGATGAAGGTGTGATAAAATCAATAGGTGGACTCACGTGAGTGCTTAGAGGATGATTTAGAATACGGCGTGGTTTATGGGCGAAATAAAAAGTTTTAATTTTGTGAAGCTACCGGAGGAACTAAAGCACGGAATCGATTGTTCTGCAGATATTGGCCTCGTCTGCAGTCGTTCGAACGGTGTAACATTGCTGTCCGGCGGCTTTTTATGATTACTTCCACCGAATATGCTCTCCATGCTCAATTGACTGAAGAGGAAAACGTAACACTTGGATTTTATTTGATACAAGCAAATTGAATAGTTTTTCAATTAGACACAATTGGATGTTAAAAGTTTTTAGATTTTTTTTAAGCTCACGTCTTAAATAAACTTTTATATGCTAATGTCAATATCATTAAAAAGTTTAAATTGTGCCTCTTGGAGAGGATACCGAGCGCACTCCTGCCTGATCGGGTATATAAATACGAAACGTTTTAATATGAAATTTAAAATATTTTTCCCTCAGGATGCCGAATAGGGAAGCACTTTTATGATCTAGAATAATGGGTGTGTGCACGAAAATATCAAAAAAATCTCAAGAGAAATTTTCGCTATTTTCACCAAAAATAAAAGCTTGTTAAATTTAATACGAGACAATCTACTACGAGCCCTGGCTCCTCCGGAAAATTAAATGACGCTCATTTATTGCCTGTTGATTAAAAAAATTCAATTGCGAAAAGTATTCAGATTTTTCCAGCACAAAAAACCTTTTTAATCAGAAGTTTTCGGATTAATTCAAACTATCGACAGACCGACAGCACTTTATATTAACACTTAATCAATGTTTTAACAATGTGTTAATTAACAATGATTACGTTTAATAGTTTTTGGAAAAGCTGCTTTACCTACTTAAAAAAACAAAAGGTATTGAAATTTTTTTCGTTAAGCTTGGGCTTTTGTATAAACTTGCAGCAACTGATCTAAAGCTACAGGACTATTACAGCAAGAACAAAAACAAATTTAAAATGTTCCTTCGTTTTGAGTGGGAAAATGTAGCTAAAATGGATTTATATTAAGAGAAATATTTTTTTTTAGGTTTTTGCAATGAACAGAAAGCATGATCCTTGCGTTCTTATCCTTTATTCGCCTAATTGTTAATGCTTTAGTGATAATATATGTAAAATTGTTACTTTTCTCTGTACATAATGAAAAATAAAAACAGCCTACAACCTACAAAGCAGTCGCCATAAATCAAATGGAACTGCTGAACTGATGACAGTAACAATCAGCTTTAGAACAAACAGTTCAAATACATATTACCGTCTTAGCTAAAAGCTATCAAAAATTATCACCTTTGGCCCCAGAAATTGTAAAGCAATTGAGCTATTTAAATTAGTAAAATGTTATTTCTGACTTCTAAATTAGTAAACTTTTGTTTTCGGTTTCCAAAATTACCAAAAAAATGCCATTTAAGTGCATGCCATAAGTTAATAATAAGAAATGCGGGATTTTAAATTAGTAAAATTGTCGACTTCGACTTCCAAAATTATCATAGGTTACTAAATTTAAAAAAAAAATGGTTGGTTTTTTCGCAACTAATTTAAAAATCGATAAAATTTTTAGCTCTCGGCACCCAAAATTTTGAAAATATTACCTCAGCTCTCTAAATTAATATAATCTTTAAATAAAATTAATTAGTAAAAATGCGAGATTTGAAAATTAGTAAAAACGACGCCTTCGACTCTCAAAATGGTCATGTGTTTTTAAAATTAAAAAAAAATGGTTTTGTCATAATTAATTTAAAAATCGATAGAAGTTCGTTTCCTAAAATTGCTAAAATATTCCCTTCAACTTCTTGTAATGGTAAAATGTTCTTTCTAGCTTTCAAAATTAGTAAAACTTAGTCCCCGACTTCCAGAATTACAGAAATAATGTCTTCTTTGTCTTCAGTAATTTAAAAAGTGATAATAATTATGAAATTAACTTGATTAGTAAAACTGTAAGATCTCAAAATTAGCAAAACTGTCAAAGGTTGCTAAAATTGAAAGAAAATGGCGCCTTTGTTGTAGATAATTTAAAAATTAATAAAAATACGAGCCTTTGGCTTCTAAAATTGCAAAAATATTTTACTTATGCTCTCCAGTTTAGAAAAATGCTTGTTTGTCTTCCAAAATTAGTAAAATATTTTCTCCACTTCCTAAAATTACAAAACCATTATCGGTTTCATTTTTAATGATTTAAAAATCGACAAAAAAATTATTAATAACTTCACTACTAAAATGTCGTCTTTAGCTTCCAAATTTTGCTCTCAACTTTTCAAATTAGTGAAATATTGTTTATTAGTTCCAAAATTATGTTTTTATTAATTATATTTTAAAATTCTAGTTTACAGAATTTTAAAAAAATTAATTATGAAATTTCAAAATTACTAAAATTATAGAAATCGGCTTTCAAAAGTGTATTGTTTTCGGCTTTCTAAATTAGTAAACTGTAACTTTTGGCCAACAAACTTGGTAAAGCGTTGTCTGCGCCTTCTACAATTACAAAATTACAAAAACAGTATTATCTTGCTTTAAAAGTTTATAAAAAATTATTAAATAAACTTCTAGCTTTTTCGATTTGCTGCACTAGTGCGCATTGTGTGTAGTTGCATCTCTGTTTAATAAGAATATGCAACAGATATTAGACAGAAATGGAGATACACTCAATGCGCACTGATGCAGTTAATCGAAAACGCTATTTTCAGTTTCCAAAATAGAAAAAAGTCGCTTATGTACTCGTATGCATTTATAAATCTAAAAACTAAGTTAAAAAGATGATCTTACAAACCTAGGCAGCTTCAAAAATGGCACTATTTGCCTGAGTTTTGAATTCCTAATTCATGAATTAGGCACTCAACTTCGGTTTAGAAATGTTTTTAACACTTGAATTTGGCACCGCTTACCTGAAACAACCATCAACCTCTTTCAACAAATTTTTGATTATATTTAATTTTATTATTGAAGAGATTTTTTTTGTGTTTTCTGTATATTTGTTAATACATCTAAGATAACTTATGCATCTCGAAACTTTCTCTGCAATATTTGTACAACCCAATGTGTAAAAATTTCACAGAAATTCATATAAAAAGTGCCACATCTATTGCTTAAGATAGTATTTATTATTTCTGTTGTCTTAAGCCGTTTGATTTATAATTTAGAAAAAAATCATTTGATTGTTATTTTTACCTACCTGTTCAACTGTTTTTTTAATATAGTCTTTTTAAGATTTTTTTTATGTATTTATTATTAATTATGAGCAAATTACTAATAACAATTTTTTTTTCTAGGTAAGTCATCTCTAATAATCTTTGTGGTAAGTCCATTGCTGTCACCTTTTTTTCCTTTAATTATAAACCGGCAATTCCCTGACATGTAAATAACACACTTGAATAGAAGATTATTCGAGATCGCTTCTTTCACTTCCAACCTTTGCCTCTCACAATAAACTCAAGCAGCGCATCCGTTTCAAAACCTTACGTGTATGATTCTTTGAAAACGCTGATTTCTCAATTTCGCTTCTGCGACAACACCGTATGTTTACTATACACTAAACGCCGAAAAGTTTTCTCATTTTGTTGACGTTTCATTATGATTAAATTCTTGTAAATTGGGGATTTGGTAAACTTTTCACAATACTAAGAGCAAAGTGGAAAAACATCTCGAAACGTTTCAAAGCAATGCACTTGATTGTGATGAATAATCTTTCCTTGAGAAAGACTAATGCTGAGGATAAACAACTCACGGTCGGAGAAATACCTTTTACGATTCATTATTGCTGAAAAATAGAAACGTTGTTCAATGAAGTAAATCTAAACAATACAAGTTTTTGGACTTTTGGTTTGACTTGATTTACATTTCGTTGAATCTCAAGTCGTATCTTGATACAGATCTAAATTACGCGATACATCTGAACACTGAAGAGGAGTGTCATTCACTTCTGTTCTGCTATGTTGTGCTCCTGTATAGCGATTTGCAGATAACGCAGAAAGGTTTTTTTTTAGATCATTATGTTGAGGAATTTTCTATAAAATTTCTCGTTTTGTAGGTGGACAAGTAGATGTAATTTGTTTTTGCAATGTTTGTTCCGAGTGGATGATTTGAAAATGTAAGAAGCTTTTATGAAATGCGAACATTCAAGAATAAATTAAACGTCATTTTGAATATACTTAAATAGGAAACGTGGCTTGAGGGATATTAATCTAGGAGCGTTTGGTAGTTCAAGATACGAAACGTTGAAAAATTTTTTTGGTGAGAATTGATGATCACGTCTTCTCATCAAATCGGAATTTTCCGTTTCCATTTTAAACATATCGAAATTCGATTGTCGACGTTCGACATAAAGTGAAAATAAAGAGTGGCAATAAGATTAGGGCGCGAAAATAATGATTGGTCGATTTATTAGCAAGGCCTTTCACGTTCGATTACGTTTCGGGTCTAATGAAATTGCTGGAAGTGTTCTTCTTTAACTGCCCATTTGGTTTCGACCACAAACTTGTTAGTTAACTAACAGTAGACAACGACCCATTAACATCATGACACACACTGATGTCGGTACAAACGGACGGACATAAAGAGGCAATATACACAATAATACATCACTTGATGCCCCAGCGACATGCGGTCGGAGTCGTTACTCAGGCCATATGTGAAGGAATAGGGAGGTATTCTATTGTAGTCACCTGTGCGTTGCCACCACAAAACCACAAGATAGTCCGCTTTACTAAGTTGGAGTTATGGCCAGTTTAACAGCGACGTTGCCGGTTATTATTTAAATTATTTTATGGGACGACCGGCGACGACTGATAACGCTTATATTGTCAACCGAACTCTATAAAAGCGCGGAAACTACCACAACAAATGACCCCATTTTCATTCCAGATGCAACCGTATTTTATCATGATACAAACGGAATTTTTAATTTTTATGCACTTTCAAAATTACTAAAACAAAACTGAGAATTTTATTTAAAAATTGTTTCAAAAACCTGATAAAAATTACTTGTTTATCGGCTTCAAAAGCCAGTATTCTAATATTTAAACAAATAAAACAGTAAATAGTAAATAAAAAATTTGTAGTATATCTCCTTAATTCAATAGCACTAAATTATTTTATACAAATATGATGTCAACCAAACAGCAGCTGCAGCTGTGCTGTGAAATCTTAACAGTTTGTGATCTTAGCATGAAGCCTGCACTTTACAAAACCCTAGAGACCGAAATTTTAAGACGTTAAGTTTCAAAATAAAGCATCGATTTGTCAAAACCTTTTCTCACTTGCATAATTCCCAAAATTTCTGATGTTAACTGACTTTCCAGATTTGGCCGCACTCATAATTCATAATTAATTTCGAAATGTCCCAATAAAAACAGCATAATTTACTGTGCTTTATTTTAAAAGCAAATCCGGTTTGCTTGAAAAAACCCACTACGAAACGTGATCCTGAAGGATGCATCAGACTACAATCAACACGCGACAAAAACTGCAATTTGCAAAAGCAGTTTTTAACGGTTTTCTTGTTCTCAAAGAGTTTATTTTTTAGATGTAATGTATTTATGTAAACTTCAAATATCGAAGATTCAAACTCACAAAAATAATCAAGAACGGTTTTATTTACCACCCGTGATCAGCTGATTCTGTCATTTTTCTAGCCTTAGAAACTCATGCTTATTACTAGTTTTATTTAAATCTTCAATTTAAATAGTTTTTATATGATTTGATTACATTAGAAAGATTTGTTAGAAAAAGATGAATGAAACAGTCAAACTAAAAGTTTCATTTGACAAAACACAAAAAAAATGATTTTTATAAAGAATATGTGCAATTGTCTGTAATATAGAACCTTACATGTTACTGTCTAAGGAACAGTCAACACTGTAATAAATTTTTGTTTATAATCAAGAGCAGGAATCAACATTAATTTTCTTAATGTTAAACAAAATAAAAAACTAAAATTATTTCCTCATTTTGAAATAAAAAACGTTTTAACATACACTTGCCTCTGATTTATATAAACTTCCAATCCAAAGGCACGTCTGGCATCTCTAGGCCACCAAAAGCATCAAAAATTCAACAAAATTAATAAAATAAAAAAAATTGTAAGATTTTATCCAATGAAGAAAGATTAAAGACTTTGGAAAGATAATCCCAAGACACGTCTAGCATTTCCAGGTCAGCAAAGGCTTCCATGTCTTTCTATAAACGATCATAAAATCATAAGACAATAGGGAAAGATAAAATATGGTTACTTAAGAAAAGGATCTCTAAATAGTCCATCAAAAATTCACCAAAAAAATTGTTGTATAACTTTACTTGATTAACATACAATTCCGATGCAGCATTTTCAGGTCAACGAAAGCTTCCATGTCTTTCTATAAATGATCATAAGATTATAAAACTGTTGGGAAATATAAAAAAGAATCTCTTGAAAAAAATTCAACAAAACTATTAATCAATTTAAAAAAATGTTGTAAGATACTTTGGAAAGATAGTCCCAAGGCACAATTAGCATCTTCAGGTCACAAAAAGAGGCTTCCATGTCTTACTATTAATGATAATAAAATCATAAGACAATTGTCGAGAATGAAAAAAAATCTATTTTAAAAAAATTCTAAATAGACCATGAATCATTCAACAAAATTAATAAAATCAAAAAAAGTTGCTTAATTTAATTAAAATACTCTCGAAAGATAATTCCAATGCATATCTAGCATCTTCAGATCACTGAAATATGTCTCTATAAAGTTTATTATAGTATAAACGATCACAAGATCATAAGACAGAGGGCAAAAATAAAAAAAAAAGATTTCTAAATGTGCCTTCAAAAATTCAACTAAACTAATAAAGTAAAAAAATTGTAATATTTTATCTTATTAAGATACTTCAGAAAGATTATCCCAAGGCACATCTGGCATCGCCAGACCACCGAAAGCTCCGATATTTTTCTTTAAATGGTCATAAGATCATATACTTATAAGGCAACTGAGAAAAATAAAATGGGATATCTTTTTTTTAATTTTTAAAAGGGCCATTAAAAATTCAAGATAGCTGATAAAGTAAAAAAAAAATGTTAGATTCTATCTAATTAAGATACTTTGGAGAAGTAATATGAAACTTCTTTTGAGGCAATATAATAGTAAATATCTCTGAAAAGTCAATCAAAAATTGAACAAATTTATAATTAATTTGAATCGTCACAAAAGATTACTCAATTTTTTTTTATAATTAGTTGTGGAAGATACCATTACTGTGGTACAAATAATGACTCTCTAGATTTAATTCCCTATACTAAAACCATTCTGTTATCATAGAAACAATAGCAAAGTATTTAGGAATGACCACTTTGTGAAAGAAACATTACTAGTAGTTGTGCTGTTAGTAAATTTTTTTTTAGTGTGGTTAAATCTCGATAACTGGAAGCACGACCTAGACCTAAGAAGTTTCACTTATCGAGGTTTCACTTTAGTATTTCTACAATGTTTATAAGGATAAAGTGTACAGAACTAGGAGTCAATCGCTCCGCTTCCATTATAATTAAGCAGCGGATGGATTAGTACCGTGGCAGAGACGTCGCGAATAGTGGAGCTATGCATACTCGTACGCTACCTACATAAAAATATTACTATTATTTAATTTATTCCCTTGCAGCCGATCACAGTCTTACTTACTTACTTGATATGACACCATGTGATAATATTAAGCAATTAATTTTGTTTCCGTTAACCTGAAAAATTTTGGTTATTTATGAAAATATTTGCGGACGCCACTCTTTTTGGGGATTTCAAACGTCGGTACAGTAGACCGGCTAAATACTCACGACGTACACCGCACGGAATACGGCACGCTTTGTCTGTCCAACTGAGGCAGGTACTAAAGAATCCGCTCTTTAATCATAATATAACACCTATTTAACAATATAATAATGTTAACAATTTTTTTAGTAACAATTCTCCTATTTCATCAAATTTTCGACTCCGAAATGCTTGTTAGTTATTTCTGGATCGTGTTCCTAATGGGACGGTATAGACGATCCCAAATTCATGATTATTGGTATAGACGCTCGAGTAATTCAATCTGATTTTAAGAGTAGAATTTCAAAAATTTGAGTATTAATTTTACTTCAGCAATTTGTACTCTTGTTCCTATTTATAATCTCTACTCAAACTAATTCACTTTTTATTTTTACACAAGCTCATTTACTCCAAACAGGCGCAAAGTCGTAAGCCACATAATGCACTTTACTTGTAAAGCGAACTTCCATAAAAATCCTTTTTCTCGTTAACAAATTTTTCTCCAATTTTCATAATTACTTCCAACTTTTGCATAGTTTTTGATGGATGAGGCCACGAAACATGACGCAAGATGATTGTTTAGGTTTTTCGGTGCGAGAGAGAAAGAACACATCGATCTATTTTAACGATAATTTATGTAATCTGTGCCGTCAGAACCTGTATCCACTTTTATGGGTGCGTGTAAAGAGACCAGCGTGAAATATCTGATAGATAAAATGACCATTTGCTTGTTAATTAAGTTGTCTTAGAAAAAAATATTTCCGGGATTAAATTTTTATATTTTGATGGAATAACAGAGACATTAAAGCATGTAATTTTGCTTTTATCGAGTTGTTTTGTTGTTACAAAATTGACAAACATATTTTTCCACTATGATTACAATTCGAGGAACATTATGATTAGTAGTTGGCTGACCTAGTTTAACTGGAGAGGATTTTTATTAACGTTTCGCTTATCTTTTCATGCTTCAAATAAGATGAGCTGTAAAAATTTTTATTCAACAAATAAAATTCGTATTACACTCCTATATACGATAGCTTTTGGGATAAAACCGGATCAAGTTTATGTAAAACTCTTACACATATCCAAGCCATTGTGAGCCGACCTTTCAATATTAAAATATCGCTCAAAATGTAAATCTCCTCAAAATATTTTAGACAAACTAATTACAAAAACTAGGGAAAAATTTTATCTTCTAATACGACTTTTATTTTCTCACGCATGACCCAAATTTTAACTTAGGAATCAATACAGGTAGCGATGTAATCGAAATTCATCACAAGACAGTAATGACTAATCAATTTTATTGGATTCCTTTAGATTAAGATTAATGGCTTCAATTACCAGGAAACGACACCAAATTTTTTTTATTATACATCAAACAATCGTTTTAAATATTTTGTTACAATTTTCATATAATACATCTTAATAGAGAACCACTTTTAAAGCTTCTAATCTGTCAACTTTGATCGCCTCTAAAACAGTAATTTATCAAACTTGCTACTCTCTGAAAATTTTATAGCCCACTCCTGTTATAAAAAATCTGAAATAATAAAATTTTAATTAAAAGTATGAAGCATAAGTCTTATTTAATTAAAAATACCAACAAGTGTTTGTTTTAATTTACTAATTAATACCCCACATGACTGTAAAAATTTTTCTCGTGTGTATCAATTTCAAAAAGTGAATAAACGTAATGAAATTGCATTTTGTTTTGCACAAGAGTTACTTATAAGAGAGAGTCGAGGTTGTATAAAATAATACTGCTTTTATTGCCAATTTGTTGTAAAGTAGTAAGCAATACAGCAATTTACATCATACTTGATCGTTGATGCACTCGACACTTTTCCTCCCTTTTCAGGGACTATATAAACTCGAATTTGTGATAAGGTGGGAGAAGTAGCGGTTTTACTACCAGAGTGCTCTTCATAAAAATTTACACCAGAGTAGTAGAGAAATATTTCGGAGATTACTACCACTTAGTTAGGACAACTAAATCCGCCAGAGGTGCCACGTTTTCTGTCTGCTTTAGAATTAGGAAGTGGCGGTTAGGGTAGGCGGAGCAAATGGCATTTAAAGCGCTGTTTCTTGTGATTTTAAAACTGTTGATTAGCTTGTAGTAGAATGTTCCGCCATATAAAGTAAAAATTTTATTGGCTAAACAATCGCCTTAGCGCTCAAAATGAATCAGGGAGCCCGGCTTAAGGGTTAAGCAATAACATGAGGCTTAACTAGCTTAATTACTAGATAGCCCCCCTTTTTCTGGAAAAATCTTGTTCTATACGTAGATGACTTTAAATATCTCAACTCCCGCTTTAAGAAAAGTGACATTTGCTTAAAGCTAAGACGGCTGGGCTAAATAACACACTTTCTATCTTTACAGAGCCATTTTTTTATCCTATTACTTTACTAGATGGTGCAAAACATTACTAATTGTTAATGCTTAATTTCTTGCATGTTACTTACGGCTTAATAGAAAGAGGTGGTTCTAACTGAATGAATTCTGAAAAAACTATCGGAACTCTTTTATGATCGAGTATTTGATGTTTGACCTTTTCAAGTTAAAAATATTTATTTTATGATGACTAGAGGGAGGATTTCAGTAAAAATGTCTCGTTATTTAGACTCCAGAAAAAACAGTGAAGAAAAAGAGGCTTTGTCTGTCTTAAATGAGTTGTTATAGTCTTATATTTTTGGACTTTATTTTTAATCTGCATTGAAATCTGTGTAAATAATGAGTTTAACAGTGAATAAATAATTTGTGGCAAACATTTGATTCTCTTCGATAATTAGTAAATATTTTGTTAAAAATATGTGCAAAAAAATTGTATTTAGTATTTTTATATACAGGGCGGCCCAATTAAAACGAAACAAAGAAGATTTTGAAGATTTATCAAACGAATTTGACATTTATTATAAACCTTGAAAAAGAATCAATAAATGATTCGAAACGTTGGCCTTCTAAATAGTTTTTTTTTCTGCCTTGTCCACTTCCCCGTAACAACAATTTTCGAATTTATCATTATGTTTTCAAAAATTACTTAAATAGATCAATTTTGTTTAAGATCGAAAAAATACATTAAAAAATATTAACATTGATACTTCACTCTCTCAGCGGGAGCGGCTACCACTTTTAGAATTCCAAATGGCAAGTGGGATCAAATGAAACATCCTTGAACCAGTAACTAAATATAACTATAACGGCGTGCTTTTTATTTAAAAATTGATGGGGTATAGATTCAGAGTTATTAGAAATTGTTTGAGATGTATTCTCCGGGAATAAATTAATTTTTTACTATTATTTTACAAAAAAAGTTTATTGCTTATTTTTGCTACAAAAATATGTAGTTATTACTTATTGGTTAGAATATCAATAATGCATTCCAGCTAAAAAAACAATTGAAAAAACGTGTTGAAAATATTATGGTATTTTCTACAGAACAATCGGAAGTCATAAAAAGGATACAAAGGTTATTTATACTGCCATCTTGCATAAAAAAAATGAATAATTAGGCACACCACTCACTGAATTTATGCAAATTATAGACAACGTCAAAATGTCATTGAAAACGCTCCTGAAGAAGTAGAAGAATTTATCTTAAGTTTGTTTTAACCGTATGGTACATGAAATTTTTTTTTTGTAATTTGCGTCTCTAAAAAACCCATTATAGGACTTATTTTGGTGCTATAGTAGTCATTATAACACTCACGCCTGCTTCGCGATCGTTTTAAAACTTAACTTTTGGAAACACTTTTATACTATTAAATAATCAGAAAACTTGGAATAAATAGAAGAATTTGTTTAATCATTTCATCATTGCTTAGTTTATTTTTCTGTTTAGTGTTGATTATTTTATTATTGTTTTACTGCAAAAACTATCCCATTTATTATTCATACCCATCTATTTACTTATCGAGCTATTTTTCAACTTTTCTCAGATCCAATCCATGGCCATGATTAAAATTTTGTAGAATTACGTGCTATAATATGGGTCATAGTGCGATGTCATAATTTCGCAAGTGATCGGCGGTATATCTCTTTAGAATAATTCGTTAAAGTACTACTAATGTCAGACCTGCTGGCAATTTATTTTATTATTATTAGTAATTTTTTCTTTTAATTGATGTTATAAATTGGTTTAAAATTTGTTTATCCACAATTACCTTATAATTGAAGTTTTATCCACACTTCGGAACCGCATAAAGTAACACTTTATCCACAAGTGGAATAATGAAATCACTTTATTCCACTAGTAGAATAATAAAAAAATACAATCTTAAATCAGTCGCATTCTATTTATTATTAATATTGACATTGACATTTACATTGACAGACATTTCGTTTTTTGTTTTATCATATTTCACTTCGTTTCCATTAATAAGAAGCTTGTAGTTGTTATCGGTTCGAGAACGAATAGTAGTTATAGGAACAATGGACGTCTCCTCTAGTAAGGAACGACTACTACCAAGAGAACCTTGGATTTTCCTTGCGATGTCAAGCTTATTAGAAACAGAATCTTCGATATAATTTTCTGCTATGACGGAGTTCCTCTACCCACCATCTCGTTCAATTGTTGTAAGATCAGCACCTCCATTGGCAAGTAAAGTTGTTGAAGTGCGCCACATACAATGACCGATATAAGCTTCTGCGTTCGCCAGATTCAAAAACGAAGCAACTTTAAAAGAAACTTTCGATAAAGTGTTAATTCCAACAGGTTGCGATGTACATTTTTGATTAGCGTATCGTAAAACAAATCTCTCAATAGATAACTTCTTCGGACGTAAGGACATGTATTTGCTACACTTCTCCACAGTGTTGATAGAGAATCTTTCTTCTATAATTATGAATTTTTGTGAAACGCCCCTCTTGGTATCTGGTATCGAAACAATTAGGTATGCGCCTCTGTCTTCTACATCACTGATTTTCAAATTTGTGAGCTCACAGCTTCGACAGCCACCAGATACCCCCATTATTAATGCAACCCAAAATATTCCAAAATTTATTATCTACAATGTCTATGTAATGACAGAGATTACCTTGATCATCAATTATTTTTTATCGCAAGCCCTTGTCAAAAACTCTTCCACGTGTGCTCTTTCCAATACTGCAGCTTTCTTTCAGCCTGTATCCTCTTGACTGATTCTTCAAATAGGCCATGAGCTTATTATATTTTCCAATGTCTATGTTTTTATAGACCTTTATAGCGGCCTTCAGCATACTTTGACCACATGGATGAAATTGCATACCTCTTCTTCAGATTTAAGAAATACGATAGCAGAACTTCGTCATTTATTGTGATTAACTCCTGTTTTTCTTTCCATTTATTAAATTCTGAAAATGCTTTTTCATAATGTTCTTTGGACTTCGCAGGCAATAACTGGCGAGTCGCTTTTTCAGCTTCTTCAAGAATTGTCTCAGGAACAGTATCACTTTCTTCCATTTTCACCAACTTGCACAGCGTTTTGTGCAAATAGAGTCGATAAACAACCTAAAAAAAAAATAGCAATGATTCAACACCTTTCATGTTAATTTCAATGATTTTTGAGGTGACATCGGCAGTGTAATATCAAATTTTTTTTGATGACATGAGATGAATTTTTGGCGATTCTGATTTTAAATCGCTGTAATTGTGGATAAAACGTTATATTGGATTCGTGTTTTAGTCGCGTTTTATCCACTTAAGAATATTAAACGCTCGACTGCGTCTCGCGCTTAAACATTCTTGCGTGGATAAAACGCTGTCTAAAACACTTATAAAATAAATAACTATTACGTTTGTCTTATTTTTCATTCTATTTTTAATTGTTTTGTTTTATTTTACAATACAATTTTTTAACATTTCAAATATTAAATTCCCGCTTGTTTTAACTTGAGATTTAAGAAATTAAAAAAAAAATTGTTTTTGTTCCCATTAGTGCAATAAGATTTCTATCTTCAAGAAGCAAAAGATTCCTTTACAACCACTACCTGTTTCAAGTAAAAACATGAATTTTAACTGACTCATGTCTTTTCTTAACCTTACTACTAGATAACACTTATGTTTGTCTAAAAAAAAATTTTCTAACCATTAATTTTAATTTTATCAGAGTATTTAAGCATCTCAATTTTGCCTTCCAAAAGAAAACAGGATATTTGTTTAAATCTGTTTTAGAATAATCATAACAAAATTACGGTGACGGACTAGTGTTAGACATTGATTTGATTTTAATTAGTTTTATTCTAAACTAAGGGTGTGAAACACGTTGTAGATGATACAACTTGAGACGTTTCTCTTGTATATCCAAGTTTCCTTAAGAATTTTTAAATTAATACGAATAATTTTCCACTCTGCGGTTTCCTCGTCTTGAGTAGCGTTGAGGTTGCATGTTGTTTGCTTTACTCTTGTAAAATTTGAATAATTGCCTTTCTTAAGTGGTACATGTGTACATTTTCTGATTGAAGCCGCATATTTAATTGAAACGCAAAGTGTTCATTAGAGGGAGGAAGAATGCGAAAATTTGAATATTCCGCCGGTGATTAAGATTGAGTGTGGACAAGGCAAAAATCTTTTGCATATTCTTTGCATAATTATAGTAAAAAGCCTGTGCCACCCACATGCCGCAATTAATTTCGTATACGTAAATCTTTTGTTAGTTGGTGTGTTTTAATTACTTGTAGAGTGAAGGCAATGAAATAAATTATTTTGGTATCGGCAGTCGATCCGAGTCGTATTACAAAGGTTTGTAGGCGGCTATAACTCAGTTACTTTTATTGGAATAACGAGTAGTTGGTTTTCTTTGAACTGAATTCCCCGAGCGAATTACGATTTCGAATTAAAATAATTAAAAGTCTTGTAATAAACTTCGAGAATGTTGATCAATATTGGCTTGTCTTTGACGGCCAATCGCCACGGCTTTAATTAAAACGGAATCAGTTCGACAAAGATTTATCTTTTTAACCGAATTTTAATTAAGGATTCGGTTAATAAAACATCATTTTCGGTCCGGAGGCTATCGAATTGATTGCAGTATGTAATACAATCTAACATTCTATTCTCACCCGGGATCAGATGTTCGCCAAGAAGACAGATGCTCGCAAATGGGGGCTTACATAACTCGCCTTTTAATGATGTCGTCTGTAACGAGATCCTTACCCAATTAGATAAATCAATACATTACGTAAAATTTTAATAATTGCGAATTCGGGTAATAATTCATTCTAAGCCGGTATTAATAATCCGGAGGTGTTGGGGTTTCCTATCAAATTGTGTCGGCTTAAAATTATTTATTGGGTCTCTGTTCGATTAAAAAACGAGCAAAAATTCGAGACAGAATTGGCCGGATCTTCAGTATTGTTGCCTTAACGAGGATTCTGCCTTGAAGGAAACGGATAATTAGGTTGAACTTTTCTAAATCCTTTTAAACTTTGATGTAACAAGACCTGTTAAATCTTGTGATCTTTTTCCGTGACAGTGTCTTTCGAGGTGTGACCAACGATATAAATAAAATTTGAAGGAAAAGAAACGAAAAATTCAGTGGTTTTATCTTGTGATTACTAAATGCCTTTAAGGAATTTTTAATTTTGTTTGAAAGAAACTCGACATTCTTGTTTTAAAATTTATCTGGTACTTTATCTGAAAATTGCTTATCATAAAGATAGGGCTTTGTTCCGCAACCAGTGACTTCTTTTATAGAATTAAGTCGTTTTCTTATTTCAGTCTGACAGATATGTGATAAATAAATGGAAGCAGATTTTGAGCTGTTATCAATCTGGTACAAAAGCATTCTTTTGTTGAAATATTTACGTGTATATTTTTTCAACAAAGGAAGCGTTCAGAGTTTTTACTTGGGGCAAAAAAGGGTGTTAAGGATTAAGGATTTTGTATTGAAAGCCTGTTTTTAAATGAAACAGTTTTTTCTAAAATTTGCTTTGTCTCTTCGCAAATTTAATTTTGTCTCGCATGTTTGATTTTTCTCTTCTATATAACCAACTTTAATTACACTTTTTACAGCTTTAAGAAACTTCAAGGAAAAACAACATAAACCTGAATGTGATGTATTTTTCTTTAAAAGAGCGTCGTGTTTCTTCAGGACTGTTAATTACAATTTCTAATTAAGTAACAAAATTACTTAAATATCAATGAAGTGAAACAAAACAGTTGTTTGCTTTTTACTTAAGATAAACACAGATTGGATCATTAGCGTAAATTCCGCCCTCTCGACGTCTTTTCGTTGCAAATTTCCAATTTATACAATAATTATCGCTGTTCAACACATACACACTCTATCCCTGTTGACTGACAAACAATACCCACCTTATTATGTGCTACATGTATTTCACTGTTAGGATAATTGCTTGTTTGGTGACACTTTCATTGCAAATTGTAATTGTTTAGGTATGTGAACGCGACAGTATTAATTAATTTTACCACGTGTCGAGCAGTGACGGCTCGTTAAGGCTGCTTACCAGACTTGGAAGTTTGAGCGGTGGTAAAGCTCGCAACCACAGTTTTATTTGATTTTTTTATTCTCGTCATAAACGCTCTCTCTCTCTCTCTTTACTAAAATGTAAACTTGTTTAAAATGAAGGTGACTTTATTAAGGAAACAGCGATAAACTGACACAAGTATGTTTAGACTTGCTGTTTGTTTCCTTTCACATGAGCTACTCCAACAACACAAACTTCCAAAACTGTCTACAGACAAAACAATCCCGAAGAGTAACAAGTATCTATTTATATTGTAAACTTGAAAATAAATCAGCTATTGGTTGAGATTAAAGTCAACAAAAGCTTGCTGATAACCAGCGGCGGACTGGAAAACTGATTTTTAAGCTGAAATTACAAAATGCTAAAGATGAACTTGTCAGAACGAAGTCGAGGGTTTTAACAATTGGTTACTTACTGACTGGCTGTTCCAAGATTTACTTTTATTGTACAATAAATGTCTAAAATATATCTATTTAATAAAAATGCTCTACTTTGCTAGTACCTAATTATTTTTTCCTATAATATGTAAAGTGAAAGGATAATCTTTTAGATTCTTTAAGGGGGTATTCTGGTGTAGAAATTTGAAAAAATCAACTTTTTTGATATTTTCAAAGCTTATTAACCTGTCAAAAATATGTTCTTAAAAGGATTTGTTAAAATTTTAATTATTTTCAGAGTCATTTTAGACATTTTAGACCGGAACGAATCGAACGTTAAGATCACTCGTCTACTTAATTTTACCCGAAACTTTAATTGTGTTTTTCTCAAAATTACATTTTTCAAAGAGTTTGTCATGATTTCTCAGGTTCTGCTTAAACGATTTACTTGAAATTTGGTGTGAGTGTTCTCACTACATGTCTCTATCGTACTAACTATTATTATAACAAAATAAGAATTTTCACTATTTTTAAAAAATTTCGTAAAGACAAAAAAATAAAAACAAAATTATAATTTTTTTCGGATAGCCGTAATTTAGCAAAAGAAAATTTTCCCACTTTTCCTTAGTTATTACGATAGCAGCACTCATCTAAATTAATAATCTTTTTTACTTTTTTGTTTCGGATCGTTAGAAGGGTTGCAATCGTGACAAACTTGGCACGCCAATTTTTTTCAATCCCCTACTTCAACAACTTATAGCATTTTGAGTTTTTAATTTTTTGTTATTTTTTATTTTTTTGTGTGTCCCTAAAATATAAGTTAATATCTTGTCAAAAAATGGATAGTAAAAATATTTTTTGTTTTTTATTTATAGCACCCGAAATAATACCTCAAATTCATGCATCTACACCAGAATACCCCCTTAAATTTTTTATTCTTTTACATTTTCTAGATTTCTTATTTGCTCTAGACTTACTAAAATCTTCTACCTTTCAGTTTTTTTGTAATTGCTGTTTTAGTTTTTTCTAGATTACAACATTATTCCTTGATTTCTTAAATTCTCTAGATTTCGTAATTATTCTGTGTTTTTATTGTCTATATTTTCTAAGTTTTAAATTTGCTCCATGTCTTAATTAATAATTGCTTTTTCTACGCTTCTTAGGTTAATTCAGTTTTCAATTTATTTTTTATATTTGTATCCTTTTTTTGTACACTTTCCAAATTTCTTAGATCTTTAAGAATTTTAAATCAATTTAGTGTTTTCTTTATTCTGATTCTCTATATTTTCTAGCATTTCTAAATTTATAAATCCTCTAAAATAAATAATTTTTTAATTTTTTACATTATAATTTCTTGAGTTTTTAAATTTTCTGGATTTAATAAATTCTGTAATCTCTTTTTTTGATTTCCTAGACTTTTTAAAATTTTTGCATTTACTCTAAAATATCAAAACGTACAATTTTAAACAAGTCTAGAATTTACATATTTTTCTATTTTGAACTTTTTTAAAATTCACATTCTTATGTATAAATTTTTTAGCTTTGCTATAGTTTTCGACTTCTTACATTTTTAAACTTCTTCATTGCTTCACAGAACAGTTCGCAACTAAACGACTATAACATCTAATCTTTGTTCTATTTGCTTCTTCTATATTTTTGTTTGTAGTATATAACTTTCTAGTTCTTTATTTTGTGTAGATTTTACTAAACTCTAAGACAGTCAGGAGTATTTGTTTTTATTTTTATTTAATTTTGTAATTTGGTAATTACTTTAATATTTTTTTGTTTTAAAAATTATGAGATTTATTGTTAAGCGAATCTCAGAAATTCTAGTTGGTCTTATTATTTCCTTAGTTCCTTATTAGTGCTTTTTTTCTTCTAGTAGAAAAAAACTGATAATATTTCAATCAGAGAAAGTTCATTTTTTGTGACAAACCTGAAGAAACATCAGCGTCGATGACTAAATCAACATCTTCCTCAAAAAAATTCAGTAAAGCTTGTCCTTAAAATTTTTGGTGATCTGTATTCATTATCCCACTACGAAGGCACCGCTCATAAAATAAATTTACGATTGCTACGTACGTTTTTACCTGCCCCACATGTGTCTGATTTTATCGACCTTTCGTGATCCTAATAACTATTGAGAATAACGCGTCGAGAGAAAGCCTCCGAATGGTAAAAATCGCATTATTTGGAGTGCTTCTAACTTACATATTATGATGGCCTAGTGGAACGTATTACTTTCCTCCATCTTAACCGAGAAAATTGATGGGAGCACGTCTTACCAGGAACGGCCAAAATGAGATCGAACACAAAATCGAAAAAAACTTTAATTTATTTTACTCCTCTTGAAAAACTCTCGTCAGTATTTAAAATACTGGACTTTTTCATTGTTTTGACTAGCTCGTCTTTCAGTTCAATTCAGTCAAAACACAATTAAGATAATATTTTTTTCCCTTAAACACACTCAAATAAAACTAAATATTTTATAGCCCCTCGAGCGTATTTTCTCCCATAAAAGCACACAAATTTTCGACGATTAAACAAAATGACATGGTAATGAACCAAAACATAATCCAATTTCAACCGAGCTGCCTATTTTATAGTCTAATAGCATTGCATTAATTTAAATTTAAACTAAAACTTTAATACGACCAAGAAATTGTTCCGTTTTACTACAATATATATTGTACAAAAGAAGAATATATCATAAAACAGCTCGTTAATGCAGTTTTAAAATAAAAATAATTATTCGTCGCCTGTTTGTTGTGTTATTTCAATGTAAATAGTTTGTTTTTAATTACAAAAGTGTATTTTTGTGAGTAAACAATTTTAGTTAATGAATAAATAATAATAAGTGAGAAAAGCGTTAGGTTTTCCTTTAAATGTCGAAGTGATTAATGGTTTTGACATTATCTGATAGCCACACAATGTGGTTTCATGAAGCAACCGAAAAAAGTAGTTTTTCCGTGTTTGAATCGATCTGAAATTAATTAATCAATAGCTGGTGTAAATTTACAAGGTGTATGTTGGAATAGGGTAGTTTGGGAGAAAAATGTGTCGTCGTCGAGGTCGGAGTTATGTGGGTGGGCAATTTTAGCGTCCGTGGGGGGCATTTAACCCTGTCAGGGTCGAATGAGAATAAAGATATATATGTCAATAGAGGTGTCAAGGCCGGATTTTAGAGATTATCGAATGTTGCGTCAATTTTGAGCAATAGATTTCACTTGCATTTTGTATTCACGATCGGTGGGTAAAAGTTTTATGCAGGAAATTTATTTTTAGCTGTCCAAAGCAGAAAACATATATTGTAGTGTAAGGGTTCTTTGTTCTGTGGAAGGATCCGCTGTGAACTTTTATCCAAATCCTATTGAAAATACTGTTATACGTTGGCGTTTTATAAAGGTATTAAGCAAATATAAGCAGTTTATTACTGAGGCGAGGAAAAAAGTAATCTCGAAGTTTTCAACTCCCCGACATCGATTTAATTTCCTTTTCTAGTCGAGAATTTCGGAATATATTGCGAATAATTGCTCACATACATTATAAGCCATTCATGCTTTCTTTATAAAATTACTTGAAAAAGTTAGGAAAGTTGAAAAAGTTTTTCCTTATGAATACATGAAAAGGCACCTGGTTATGACAGTTTAAAATTACTATAAAGTTTTATAATGATATGACATAGGGAACTCGAAGATAAATGATAAAAGGGGATTAATACACTCACCCGAACTCACTTTATTGTTTTTACGGGGACTCCGTTGGGCCCGATATGCTTTAATGCTGATTAAGTTACTATTTGCAAATACCTACGTCTGAAACGTTTTATTGTCTGCCGGTTTTGAATAATTAATGTTATGTTGCGGAATTTACCGTAAATTACATTAAATCTACGATGCAGTCGAGCTACAACATAATTCTATTTCACGACGCTATTAACTACAAAAAATACACAAGAACAGCCTCAACAAATACTACAAAATCAGGATTAATTGATAAATTTAACTCAATGTTCATTTACATTTTAGATTATGTTGTGCCAACAGATACGGATACAGTTTGTGTACCTAATAATTTTCAAGTTAAGTGATTTTGACAGGGGTCCTATTATTGACCAACATGACAAAGGTCAACGGATACGAAATTACCAAATTCGAAAGGAAAATATCAAAAAATTCAATTAGGAAATCCACAATTTATAAAAAATACTTTCTTCACGATTAATTTTGCATAGTTCATATCGAGTTAATTTACTTATTTACGAATATTCTACGTTTTCAACTATACGTTTTAGAAACGTAAGAATGATTTTATTTTAAATTATTTTTTATTTTTTGAGATAAAACTAAAATTATCTAAATAAAAAACAATCATGAACCGGTCACTCTTTAATCGCTTGTCGAGTTCTCACTAACTACCCGGTCAATGTCTCCGCTCGCTTATATAACGATACGACTTTCCAGCACATGCCTGCAAGTTTCACAAGCTTTCCTTACTCAAGCGAAGCAATGAAATCATTCCTCTTGATACCTCTTCACTTCTTTCGAAACCATGGACGTGTCTAATAATGGTTTCGTGAAATTTTGAGCAACAGTCTGACTCAAGACGCGATATTTTCTGGTATTTTTCGAACTAATTACTTAAAATCCTCTTTTATTTAAGATTTTTTTTGAAGCAATCTAATCTTCTTCGTTTGACCCAGAATAGAGAACTAGAGGATTCAATTAAAATCCAACCAACGAAATTTAAAGATAACTTATAAATTAATTACTAATTAGATGTAGTCAACTAATCAATGAGATAAATATACTTGAAATGTAATTTTTTGACCTTTAAGAAAACCTGAAACTTATGATTTTATCAATTTGATAAAATCATAGATATCTGGTTCAAGCTTTGATGAAGCTTCGTACTATAATTACTCCATATTGGTATTACATTTTTAATAAAGGTCAAAGAATTCTTCTTTAGTGTTTGCATTATTCTAGATTACCTAACATTTTCTAAAAGCATTCTTCTCTCTGAAAAATGCAAAACTCCATGTCTCATCTTTGTGCTCTCTATAAAATGCAAAAATCGAGTAAAAGTTTGGAGTGTGAAATTGAAATCCTGGATGTCACTCCTTTCTTGTAAACAGAATAATATTTTACTCATCTCGATTTTAATATTCTCTCCGTTCCATTGGTGTTTCCCTCTTTTCTGGAGGATTAACGACGAGATAAATCTGTATTTATACGTTTTAGTTCCTTGAGCATAATTTATCGAGCGTATTGTCTGAAATCCGCGAAAAAGCCGGGAATAAATAATTGATTGGCATAAAATATTGGGCAATAAACGTAAGCAATGAAGCCTCTCAGTGGACGGCTTCGTCGGCCTCCTAATGCATGTTAGCTCCGACAAGCAGTCTGGACGTGCGGAATTCCCAAACGGCATGCGCTAAGAGACTTCCGCTTCCGCAGTGACGGTGCAAGGCGTTCGATGTCCCGTAAGTCGTGATAGTGCTACTAGATAGAACTATCCGAGCTGGGGGAATATGCCTGACAAAGCTCACGACTATCTATGGGCATTACCGCAAACGGAACAAGACGTGGTTTATTAAGCGATGTGGAGAACTTTGCCAAAGCTTGACATTCTTATTTATTTAGAATTGCGCAGACTAATACTCATCAAAAAAACATATTACATACCTCTAGAATATCACCAGGAATTTTTCTTATTAGCAAAGCTCGACCAAATGAGACTATTTATCTTTATTACTAGAGAACAACATAATATGCTCCTAATCAGTTTACAAGGCTGACTTGCTCCTGACTGTCTTGATTTTCTCATTTTGTCTCTTATTTTCACAAATGTTCTAATAAAAACAAGGTCATGCAAGGCCAACTCACTGGATTTAAACATATAAAGCCTAATTTGATAAATATTGAAATATATTTTTTTAATGGAAATCTATTTCGATGTTTTTCTCTAAAACAAACCTTTTAATGAAAATATTACTGTATCAATTTTTTTATGTAAACATTTATTAATGTTTTAAATTTAAAGCAAACATTTTTTAAAAAAATTTTTGTTCTATTTAAAGCAAAAATTTTGTTTAAAATTTGGTAAATAAAGAATAACAAATTGTTTTTTCTTTCAGAGTAATTTCCAGATTTTGTACTGAGCACATTTATGTTGTTTTGTTATAATTATACAGGGTGATTTTTTTATTTGTTCCCGCCCGAAACTCCAAAAATAGGCAACACATTATACTTTGAAAATTTTATTTTCAAAATTAAGGCCTAAAGAGTTGTAAATTAACGTCAACATTGTTGGCAATACCTTTAACAGTGCTTCTAGAGTCAATTTATTTGGATCATTTTTTGCCACATTAATTAATTAATTAACTTACTTTTCGTTTGTATAACGTGTTGCCTATTTTTGGAGTTTCGGGCGGGAGCAGATAAAAAACTACTCTGTATGTTATTAAAACAAAAATGTTGTCTAAGCTTTGAATATTTCATTAATTTTTTTTCCAGATTCTTCCCTTCAAATTCCTTCCTCACTTGTAGAACATTCTCTTAGTCTTCTCTTTTAGAAGAATTTTATAAATTATCGAATTTTACGTTCTCCTGTTGTTCCATTCTTTTTTTTTTTTTTTCATTTGTAATTTTCTTTGTTTTCTTGTTCCAATCGTAATTTATCAAGTTCTTCTGCATACAAGTTTTTTTGTAGAACATTTGTTTCTCTTACTTTCAGTCGCATTTTTTTATTTTCTTTCATTTCCAATCGTTGTTTTTTTTTTATTTTTTCTATCCTAAGCAAACTTTTTTAAGCGTCTCTTTTTCCCCATTTGCTTTCTTGGTTTCTTCTAGCACATCATTTTCTTCCAGTCGATTTTTTGAAGTTTTTCTGAAAGTTTATCTTGTTAATTTTTTTCTCTTAGTCCTCGTTTCTCTTGTTGGTATTTTTCTGCTATCCGTAGTTTTTCTTCTAATGATAGTTTCTCTTATCCTTCTTTCTGTTCCAATCGCAATTTTTAAGTACTTCGAGAAGCTATCATTTTTCGAGAACTTTCTCTTGTTATTCATTGTTTCAATGTTATTTGTTTTATCTTTTTTCTTTTCCAATAACCGTTTACTTTCTTTTTTCTTTCCTAGACGTTATTTTTCAAGTTTTCTGTCGTATTCAATCCTAGCATTTCTAATTATCCTAGAACATTTTTTTGTATTTTCTCTGCCTATCGCTATTTTCTAAGGTCTTCCAGAAGCTACTGTTTTCTTCGTTTTTTTCAGTTGTCGTTTCTTTTTTTTCCCAAATCGTAGTTTTTCTCGCTCTTCTACTCGTCTTCCCCTTAATCTTTTTCCCTTTTTAGTTTCTTAAGTTCACCTAAAAATTTCTTCTTCTTTCTTCTTCAGCCTCTCTTAACTTACCTTTTAAATTAACGAGTTTTTAGAAAATTATCTCCTATTTTCCCAGTCGCTGTGTTTTTTGATTATCAAAAAAACATACTACATAGGGTAGCTCTGCAATATCAGCAGGATTTTTTTTATTATCAAAGCTGGACCAAATAAAACTATTTATCTCTATTACTAGAGACTAACATTTCTATCTGACTAACCTGACCTGACTGTCTTGATTTTCTCACTAAGTTTCTCTTGGAATTTTTTTTTTTTTACAGTCATAGTTCTTCTTGTTCTTATTTTTCTTCCATTCGAAGTTTTTCTTGTTGTATCTTTTTCAATCATAGTTTCTCTTATTATTCTTTCTAATCCATTCGTAGTTTTTAAGTACTTCTATAAGCTATCATTTTTTCGAGAACTTTCTCTTGTTGTTCGTTCTTTCAATGTTATTTGTTTTATCTTTTTTCTTTTCCAATAACCGTTTTCTTTGTTTTTTCTTTTCAATCTTATTCGGTCCTAGCTTTTCCAATTATTCCAGAACATATAATTTCCTCTGCTAATCGCAGTTTTTTAAGGTTTTTCAAAAGCTGCTTTTTTCTTTGTTTTCTTTCAAGTGCCGTTTTCTTTTTCTTCTTTTTCTTTAAATCGTAATTTTCTTCGCTCTTTTACTCGTCTTCCCCTTACTTTTTTCCCTTTTTAGTTAAATTTTAAGTTCACCTAAAAATTTCTTCTTATTTCTTCTCCAGTCACCTTTCTTAACTTATCTTTTAAGCCATCGAATTTTTTGTGTTTCCCAAAACACATTTTTTTTTATTAGCGAAGTTGGACCAAATGAGACTATTTATCTTTATTACTAGAGACTAACATAATATACTCTTAATCAGTTTAGAAGACTGACTTGCCCCTGACTGTCTTGATTTTCTCATTTTGTCAAAAAAACAGGGTCATAGGGGGGCAAGTATAAGGATTTAAACACAAAAGCGTAATTTCATAAATGTAGAAACACTTTTTTTAATGAAAAATCTATTTCAATGTTTTTTTCTAAAACAAGCTTTTAATGAAAATATAACTCCATCAATTTTTTTGTAAAAATTTAACATTTCAAATTGAAAACAAACATTTTCAATTTTTTTTTATTTAAATCAAAAACTAAAAAAATTGTTCAACATTTCAGAAATAAAAAATATTTTTTCTTTTAGAATAATTTCCAGATCTTTTATTGCGCACATTTCTGTTGTTTAGTTATAGAAATTATAGAAGTTATAGTTTAGAAAGAAAAAAGTAGAAAAGACAAAATTAAACAGGTAAAAACAATAAATAACAGAATAAACACTTGTATATATTTTTAAACAATTTACTGGAAGTACATATTTATTCTAAAGGGCACGTTATCAAAGTAGAAATGATAGTATAAAAAGTAGTTGTTGCAATACTATCAGAAACCGCCGAATACTTTTTCCTTAATCGATAACCTAGATTTTGTTCAATTTTTGTGTGCTTCCAGCTTTCTCATTTCCCTTGAAAAATCCCTTGCAAAATTTACGTTTCTCCTAAATAAATATCGTTATGTAAAAAATCTACCCCATGTCGTACCAAAATTAATTTAATTTTTGTACTGCTAGAAAAACGAAAAGCTTGTTGTGTTGTGAGTCACAGAACATCTCTTTGAAATCCGGTTAAATTTTCTCAAACTCGTTCATTTCCCAGTTGCATTAACACAGGCCGTGTCCTGCGGGATCTCAGCTTTTCCACTGTGTGTTAATAAGTCATATACGGTCGATTATTTATCTGGACGTGTTGTAAAGCAAACACATAAACGGAAGTTGCGGAAATCCCCGGCCTGGCCCAGCAGGCAGGAAACAGAATTGATCCAACAAGCGACCGGTCGAAAACGGTAATCCCTGCCATACGTGCGTGATTGGAAGGCATAAACGTCGGATACGTTCGCTCCTCTCATACATCGGTCAACACAACATCTTCTTGTAATCCCTCGCTACCCGTTACATTGCCTTCATCCCTTCTATCCATGCTAATTCGATGCTGATTTACATTCATTCGATAGATTTCGGCATTTTGTACAACTTTAAATTGAGTTGTGGGCTTGCTGGATTAACTTTATTGAACAATTTAATACCACCGCTTTCTATCTAACCAGTTTAGGACTCTAATTAGATCACTCAACTATGTTTTGCGTATTTCACAATTAATCACTTATTAGCCACAAAATTCAGACGCCTCTGATATTTAAACAAAATTTTATTCAATTATCTGTATTTCTTTCTTTTCAATTATAACCCGGCGCATCCACCAATTTTGTCCCGCCAATCCAGAAATTTAAATGTAAAATTTATAAATCTCAACTATGTTTTGCTTATTTTGCAATTATTCAGTTATTAGCCACAAAATTTAGGCGCCTAGTATTTAATTAAGTACAAAATTTAATTCAATCCACTGTATTTCTTTCTCTTCAACTACAACCCGGCGCATCCACCATTTTTGTCCTGCCATTCCAGAAATTAATAATAAAAATTTATAAAGTGTAAATAACCGGAAGAGGCTTTATTGAGAAGAAGCACCATCAATTAATTCTATTTGTGGAGCAATATTTCAAAACTGAGCAATTTCTGTCTTTGATCAAGTATTTATTTAGTGAGAAGCAATCTCAAAAGGTCTCATTTTGCCAAAAGTAAACACTGAGACAAAGAAAAATAATATAACGATATTCGTGAAGCCATCGGTGTGGAAATACCTGTCATAATAGCTTCAGTGTTGCAGGCATTAAACTGAAAATATTCCGTTTGGTCATAATTTCCATATTTACGATGTCGTAAATTTTCTAAACGTAACAAAATCAATCGGAGAAAGCCCCAGTTTGGTATAATTTGTTTTTTGTGATGGATTCTCCCAAGTAAAAAGTTTTAATAATGCTCAATCAAGAGATTTTTTTCTCGAAGAGATTTCATAATAAATTTAGAGAGCTCGAAAAGCGGAAAAAGCTCCAGATCGTAAAAGAAGAAGAAGCAACAACAATGCGATACTAGGCAGTAAACAAAATATATGCGACTGAAAAAGGACACCCCAGACACCGATAAAAGTAAATTAAAGGCTTCGACGAATGTTTAAAATCGAAAACGCAATTACTTGTTATCTATTTATCTCATTGCCGTTTCGGAAGATGCTTTAAAGGGATTTTTAAAAGTTTTATCAGTTTCTTAAATTATAAATTCATAAAAATGTTGATTTAGAATAACTAATTTACCAAAACAGGTCACTCTTATTTTTATTTGTTTCTTCAAGTTTCTATAATTGTTGAAATATTGCTTCTAACTTTAAAAATAGGTAAGATGTTACTTTTAGGTTCCAAAACTTGTCAAATGTAGCTCCGACTTTTAAAATTACAATAATTTTGTCATCTTTTTTCTTACTGATTTAAAAATTATTCCAACATATTGCATCTCACCTCTCAAATTAGTAAAATTACACCGGAGTTTGCAGTTAGTGAAATGTCGCTTCTCCGATTCCCAATAATAGAAAAATTAGTTACCGTTGTCTCTAATAATTTAAAACTTAATAAGAAATGTCGTTTTAGGCTCCAAGAATTACGAAAACATTGCCATGGTCTTAAAAAAATTTAAAAAATCTTTGCCACCCTTATTTTTATGAATATAAAAATTGCTAAAAAGAATTGTCAAAGGTTTTTAAAATTAGTAAAAGTACATCTGTGGATTTCAATTAGTGAAATGTTTCTCTGGCTCCCAATGTTGAAAAAAAAAAAAACAAATCATTCTTGGTCTTATTAAACTAAGAGTTAATAAGATATGTCGTGTAGGATATATAGAAGAGAATCACAAAAATAAGGAAATGAAAAACTTCTATCAGAAATCTTCTACCAAAAGAGAATTAAACAAGGATTTCAACCTAGAACCATATTTTGTTTAGATAAACATGGTCAATTAGTGGAAAGCAAAGAACAAGTAACAGAAATATAGGCTGAATATTTTGAAGAAGTCTTAAACAAATCGTCGACCAAGAAGAACAGTTAAAAAGGAGGAGAACAACAAAAACGGAGAAGAAAAAAGAGAAAAAGAACTACATATGATAAAGTTAAAAATATGTATTATAGAAAAATAGAACAACAACAAGAGCCCAGGAAAAGACAACATGCAAGGAGAAATGATAAAGTACGAAGGAGAAACGATGACGAAGATAATAATATATGATTTAATTAAAAATATATGGATAGTAAAACAAATGCCGCAATCATGCAGAACAGCAATATTTTATCCAATTCGTAAAAAAAACAAGACAAAATAAAAAATAGAGGGGTACCGTTACTGAACACTTTATATAAGATAAATACTGAATAAAAAAATAGAAGAGCATATAGAAAATGTACTAGGAGGACTTTGGTTTTAGAAAAAGAAGATCCACAATAGACGAAATATTTTTATTACTACAGATAGTCAGATACAAGAGAAAAGTCACTAACAAAAATTAGAAACGTACTTGCTTTTATCGACTTCAAGATGGCCTAAGACAGCATAAACAGAAAGCAATTATACCAAGGATTAAAAAACCTTGAAGCGTCCAACAAAATAGGGAGAATAGTAAAAATGACATTGGAGAAAATCACAAATAAGATTCGGGTTATTGGAAAATTGTTAAGAAAATTTGAAATGTTTAAGAAAGGTAAGAAAACAAAAACAGTCCATGCTGCAGATATAGGAAAGAAAAGTTCTAAGGAAAATTTATAGAGAGAAAAAAAAATAGAAGATTCTTGGATTAAAAGAACAAATAAAGAATTAAGAACATTATTTAAAAACGCAGAGATAGGAGTAGTTAAATCACAAAGAATTAGATGGGTAGGCTACGTAACAAAAATGAAAGAAAACAGATTACAAAAAAAAATATTAGAAACAGGACTAGAACACAACAGATGAAAAGGCTGAGTAAAAAAGTAGTAAAGGACGACCTCCAAAAGTCACAATAAAGCAAGGAGAAAAGAAAGCTCTAAATAAGAAAGAATGGAAAAAAATCGCCAACCAAGCCATGAGCCTACAAAGCTCGTAGTGCTTATACAGGGTGGACCAAATGTATGGAACGGGCCGTTTTTTGGCTAAACTATGAAAAATTTTGAAAAAACAAAATATAGGCATTGAATGACTAGGAAGAAGCTACCTGAGACAATGTTTAAAATTATTTTATTGTTATCAAAACTGCCTTCCACTTTTCATATGCTGGGATTTGATGCTGGTTGAGGCAACAATAGCAGTATAGCAATAAAATAGCTCGGGGGTGTGTACAAACGCCTACTTGATTTCCTTATCGGTGTTTGAAAGGTGGAAGACAGTTTTGTGAACATTTTTCTTTTAACAATTTGTTTAAATTAAAATTCGGGTGTTCTTGATATTTATTAATTACATTTTATTTATTTATATCTAGTACTACAACATACTCGTAATATACACTACAAACTAATAAAAAATTAAGAAAAAACACATTAATTTTTATTGTTAAATTATTAATTGTTTATTAATAAATAAATTATTTTTTGTAAGTTTTTTAAAAATCTGTTATTATCTTTTTAACGTGCATAAGTTGAATTAACCAAACATTTTGTAGTTTTGACAAAAAATAACAATAATATTCGATAATGTTTGTTTTTTTTATTAAAAATTTATAAAGTTAATATTAAAACAATTAACACAGCAACATTTCTTTTAAAAAGCTTGTTCCTAAAAAAAATTCAAGAATAAATTTCACAAAAAAACAAAAATGTTGCTATGGTTATCTTAAAAATTTAAACAAATAAAAAATTTTTAAACATTGTTCCAGGTAGCACGTTCCTAGCCATTTAATGCCTATATTATGTTTTTTCAATATTCTTTATAGTTTAGCCAAAAAACGGCCCGTTCCATACATTTGGTCCACCCTGTATATAATAAGACGTGTGAGGATTGTTACAATATCAGTTCCTGCTTTTAAAAGTAGTAAACTAAAGCGTCCAATTTTTAAAATTTAAACAAATTTTCATTTTTGTCTTTATGTTGATTTAAAAATTGAAAAATTGTATTCACTATGTAGTTCGTAAAATTACAGATCTGGATTTATAAATTAGTAAAATGTTGTCTTGATATAGCTCTCAATATTGTAAAAAAATATTTTTTGTATTTATTAAATTAAAAATTGGTTAAAGATCTTTAAAATTAGCTAGAATCTGGTAACTGGGACACGGTCAAAACGCCAATGTATGGGATGTGCAATAAATCAAAATTTTTATTATATTTTTTACGTTTTTGCATATAAAATAAAAAACGTCTTTTTTATTTACAAAAATTAATACATTTTTGTGTGCGTTTAAATCGTAGTTTTTCCTGTTGGTTTTGCCATTGAACCCGTCCGAATCTTCGATTACCTCAAGAATGGCGTGCGTGCAGGCCTATATCGGCAATCACGCAAGTGTAAGCCTTGCTTGTTTCCAGAAAACTTAATTAATAATTTTGAGAGACACTCTTGACGATTATTAAGATCGTAAACTTGTGTCATTATGCTCACACGAAAAAACGATTCATAAAAGTCACTCTTTTATGAGTACTCAGTTTTATATATTGAATACGGAAACGTTTTCCCAGTTTCTACTTAGTTGTACATTTTGGCTTTCTGCTTTTATTTTCTTCAAATAAAATGTACAAGTTGGAAGATTTATCGAAAGAATAATATATCACTCCTCGAAAGTTTTGTTTGGAATTTTAGAATAGACCGCAACTTTTATAATTTTCACTTTTTGTTATTTCAGTATCGTTTGTTATTCGGGGAGCCGTTAAGATGTCGGCTTAAATAGGGATTTAAACTTTAGGCGATAGTTAAGCCTAACTCAACACGAATATATTTATACGAGAGAATTTATTTAATTAAAAAATCTTTCATTCAGGTCAAACTCGGAAGCAATTAGGCGATTATAAGACTTTAAGTCGAATAATTTGAAAGGGTTTTGGCTTCTCGAGATAACAGTTTGCTCGGGAACAGGTAACCGAGACAGCTCCAATTTATCAATGTTTCAAAGCTGACGTCCTAAATATTTGATAAATCGTATCTTGTAGAGTAGAAATCATTTTTTCGAACGGGAGTAATTTGATGGGAGAGACTTAATAATAAAGCATTAGTTTGTAATAAAAAAAAATACCTTACGAGCGCTATAAAAGATTCGAGTAATTACATTTTGATATAAAAGGCATTTCTGCAATAAAACAAACGAGAGCTTTCTCCTTGTTATAATACTTTTTCAGATAAGATAGCGTACATAAAAGGGCACTCTTAAGAAACAAATAATTAACCTATCTCTTCCTATAAAATTAATAGCGTTCTTCCCGGCACGTTTACGAAGGGATGACTTTTATTATTTTCATAATTAAAGACTGTTTTCAAGATGTTAAGGAGAATTGGAAATTACAAGATATTTTTACTTAGTGTTTCAGCAAAAGTAATATCTGAAATCCACTGATAATCTTCTCAACTTTATAAAAATAAACAACAAGACTTTCAGTTAATTTCGAGTGGTTTGTTTAGCTGAAAATGCTAAATTTAACTAAATACAAACAAATTGTAGGTCACTGCATAAACAGACGTCAATTGTTACTTTACTTTGATATCTAAATATAGAAGAGTTCTTCAATGTTGTCGTTCCACAATTAACAGGAATTAGAACAGAGCTCTGTTTTGTATCAAATTGAAAGGAATGTGAGAATAGTCGCCTTTCCACCATCTGTTTAAATTTTATTGTTAAGATTTTAAAAATTTATAGACGGTCTGCTCTCACAGCCATCAAATTCGAGATCTCTGAAAAATTTGCTGTCATCGCTCCCATATGCGAACTGTTTTGATCATTCAGCACCGCTTCTGCATGTCTTAATTTAACCCAACCAAACTCTGTTTATTATTGTTGGAAAGTTGGTGGGAAAAATTCGCTGTAAGCACTAGTTATTTCGTTTTCAGTTTGCGCTAAAATATACATGAAGTGTTTTGTTTTGAAAGTACAATGCTCGACGGTATTGTAAAAAGTTGGAATTGGAAGTTGGAACGAATAATTTATTTTGTATAGGGAAACTTTGATGTTGCGGTTTCGAGCAAGTCTCGAAAGAAAACGAGGAAATTTTTAATTATTTCCATTATGGTAATGCTTAAGGAGCACTTTTCTAAATTTTTAAACTGGCCTATTGTGGATTGTATGACACAGAAAGTGAAAGTAGATCAAAACTTATTGAGAACCGCTCCTAAAATCTACTTTTTCAAATTAGTTTTCTTCTTTCTAAACTAAGCAAATCACACAGAAACAAATATCAAGACTAGACGGTAAGTTGTAATTTCTACTTAAGAGATTACCCTAGAGCGGTTTGTCATAAACTGTAACTGTACAGTGTTTTGAGTTATATAATATTAAAACTTAAAAAGTGACAGCTAAACCAAATTCAAATAACAAATAAAACATTTTTACAAAGCGACAAAAACAATTAAATTATTGAAGAAGTCGATGTTACGCAAAAACTCGCCGTAACTTAATGTCAAAAGCATTAAAGCAGTAAGGCATTATAAACCTACATTCAAAAATATATAACGGAAGTACTGCAACCGGGAATTGAGAGGATTTAGCAGAATTTTACTAAATTAAATTACAACTAAATTACAAATTAGAGTACAGTTCGGCGGTCCATTGAAGCGACATTCTCGGAAGCAGCGTTATTAAATGACGTTACTGTAGGAATATTGAGTTATTTATCAATCATCAAATTATTATTATGTCTACCTATGTAAATAGTAAAAATTAATTATTAGTTATTAATCAAATTCTCTAAATCACAAAAACTCAAAAATTCAGACTTGCTTCAATATGTTCCAACAATTTTCTTATTTGTTTTGAAGTTTCTTTAACCAACAATTTTCATATTACTTGTTTACCACTTTGTCCACTTTTTTGACGTCACAACGGAGGTCCTAATCTAGATTCAGGCTTGTACTATTGTAATTTTACTAGCTTTAAACGTTATACTTAACAGTAGGAAAGCATAGATAGAGCTTAGTAAAAGCAATTTGTTTCTGGTTACTTTAATGTCTTTCTTTGTAAATTACTCTTTTTCTATTCTCAAGGATACTCTGTACTGATGAGGAGTTTCTGGCGCTGTATCTAACTAGAACACCTCATTTTTCCTTGTTAGTGATTTAGATAATTTTGCAAATTGCTTTATTGTCAGGAATTATTGCATTGTTTGTCCACAAAGGCCGCTAAAACAAGATGTAGCTTTCGCCGCTAATGACCCGAATCTGATATTGACAACAAACAATTTGTAATTCTATTATAAGAACGTTTTATCGGTGTTTAGGAAAATCCATTTTAGCTCAACTTTTGCTTACAAGTAATAGGAAAAGTTTGTAACCATCTGGACGATGAGTTTCAAGTTGCGGATTAAATACTCACAATTTTAATGGAATTATGTTTTCCTGAAACCCATTTAAACGAATTATCTTTTTACATCAAGTAGGAATTAATGCAGTAATGCAAAAAAAAATCGCAAATGTAACACTTTACTTGATTCGTTAAATGATTTGCTTTCAATTTACATGTTTATATTTAATTAACGAATGGAAACAAAGAGAAGCGATCATGCGAGCACTTTTAATTAGGGCTTTTTGCCACAACAAAATAAGCAGCTGGTAGTTTAGCTCAATGACATTTTACTGAATGTGATGCAGTGTAAAGGATCAAAGCTTCAAAACGGCTTTACGTTGTTTTCAACATTTGAATAATTGCATGAGGCTTTCCATTTATTAAATTTCTTGGGGTTATATTTCACTCGGTTTAATCTTTTTTTCTCTGTCGTTTTGTTTTATTGACAGGTGCTAAATCAACACGGACGACCGCAAAAAATTTGAATAAATCTTTAAGGGCAAGCTCCAATAAAAAAATTTAACGATTGTTGTTCAAGCAGTAGTTATACAGACTACTTAGAACAGAAAAATTAAAAATTAATCAATTCAATTCTATCATAAGTTATGTAATAAATTTATTACATCACTCAGTTAGGTAATGAGTCTATTATATTACTCAGATAATGAGCTTTATATTATCTACACTGTGCACAAAAAAATAGAGATAGTAAAAAACTAGTAATAATTTGGAAAAAATAAATAAATAACACAACAAATTATTTTATCGCCTACTACTATGGAAAGTAAAACTTTATTGTATCCATTCAACGAGAGAAAGTGCCACTTTGTCTGCCTAGGCAGGTAAAATATTTTACCTGACTGGTGATAGGCAACCCTAATTGCACGTATTTTACATTGATTAAAATAAAATTGCAAAAACGATTCTTGGTGACGTTTACCAACAACAGCCAACAGTAGTAAATACTTTCATGGCTAATGAAGATACGGAGGTTTGCCAGGAGGATTTAACTAGTGAAGATAAGCAAAAGCACAGTTCGACTAACAACATTGTAAACACTTCAAACACATTTTCAATATCTACTCCTTCAACATTTGGTGTTAATTTTCATAATCCCACTGGCTGCACATTTACCTTTAATGTATTTAATAAACCGTAAAATGTACTTTTTCATAATACCTACCTTAAAATCTGAGTATTAAAAAAATGCAACTAAATTATTTTTGGTGGTACAATGGTGTGGTGGTAGGCGATAAAATGCATTTTACTGCCTTGTTACATAAATAACTATTTTAAGCCTCCGTCTAGAACCACTAAGTTTCTAGTCGTATAAATCGTCCGAAAAGTGATCGTTTGCGTTTGTCACTATTTTGCACTGTCTAGACGTTGAAAGTAAAATCTAGGGATTTTCTGTTTTTAAATTTTATTCAATCCAATACCTGTTATATGATTTTTCAGGCAGCAAATTTTCAGTTGCTTTTCTGGCTGCGTTTTTTATATGTTCTGGGTTATTATCGTCTTTCATTTTCTGATTTATTGGAAGAAGTTCTATTTATTTTAGCACACAAACACGATTTGACAGAATTTATAATTGTTTATTATCAATGATATTTTAAATTTAAAATCTAGTCATCATAATAATGCTACCAACCTCAGCAAAACAAATACTCTTGCGCCAACAAATTTTACAATAAAAATGTTTTTTTTAATTTAGGCAACTTTTCGGCCTTTTAAAACTTTTTATTGTAACTTGATTTTTGGTCGCTAGATGTAGTTATAACAAACATTCTTAAAAATTGTTGGATGCGCTGGGTTGTTGGAGTTTTAATGCGGTTGCCCATCTGATATGAATATAATACAGCTCTCTTGAAATTAAGAAGTTGGTAAAACCCTGGAGTTTTCTTGTGAAACGTGACGAACATTGCTGCAAATTCTTGAGCGATAAAGTCATTATAGTTAGCTGAATTTTCCACATCACTAATTCGTACTCGCGAACAGTTTAATTGGCCAAAAATGTAGTCTTCCGCACAAAGGATGTGGAAATTGTCGCTAGGATAAGGTGGAGAAAGTGGTAAAATTCCAATACTTGTGGCCTGACTCGCTCTTTTCGTATAATTGAAATAAAAGTGCGTGAAATAAGAGAGAAGTGTTACAAAGTCGACTTGATTAAATTCTGCACTTGCTCTGACATTTCTGATGATTGATGTTTTCAGATAAACAAACGGACTTGGCAGGAAATAAAATAAGAAAGCGATATTAGATGAGAAAGCAATAAAGCACAGAGATCTTTTATTAAAAGTTTTTGCGGCTTAGAGTTTTTTAATAAACGCGTTTTTTGTATGAGTGCTAGAGCCAGGCGACACCTCATGACTAATAATGAGAAATTTTGTAGCCGAGAAAACGACAACAGTATAATGACAGTTTAGTAAAGCCCGGCTTTTTCGACGATTTTATTTAATTAATCGATTCTTGAGGCACCACACGCATATTTATTTACTTGGAAGTTTGTAGCGGCATATTTGCATTCGGAAATCTTTCGGGCTTAATGGAATGTAAATTGGTATTGCGTTGTTATCTTAACTGACTTAAAACTCGACTGATCTCGGCAAGTTTTCTTGCATTATCTCGTCAAAAAGCCCAAATTCTTTATAATTTTAAAAGCGAGTTTTCAAATACCCAAATATTTGGTTTTGATCGGATGCAAGATCACTATCGTGTTAAATGTGTTTTAGAAATCCGAGTCTATGACTCCCAGTGCAATGTTACAATCATCAGAAAGGGTTCGTGGGGCATAAACTTTTCCAATTACAATGTTTACAAAGTAAGCAATTTAGATAATCTGTTTGCTGATCGATATTAGGGTTAGGTGTTGCTGGCTTTTCAGAATATTAAATTTACTAATTACAAAGTTCAATTTTGAATCGAATCGAGCGGATATTTGTTGTTTTCTCAGCGGCTTGTGCCTCAAGCTAACATATGAAATATTTGTTCTTTTTTTTTCTACATGATCATTAAACGTATATCAGAGTTATTCGATTAGAGCTATTTGTTCGCAAAATCCATGAAAATTCATTTTACCGACGTTATACTGCTGCGATTTAATAATTTATTTCGGCTTCTTTCTTGTTTGTTTTTCAGTAAATCCATTACTGAAATTATTCTCTTCGACGGTGCTCGGCTGGATATTATTTTTAAAAAATACACGAATCGAGATGAGAAATCTTGTTTAGAAACAACATCAACACACGACGAGGTGCCTATAAAAATTCATGCCGAAGTTAAACATTTTTAAGAAAATAATGTTTTTTACAAGAAAGCCAATATTTTCTTTGACTTTTAACATTTTCAACGAGAAATTTTCAACCCACAAAAAATCACTCTGATTTTATTGAAACCTTCACAAAATATTGATTCAACAGGTTGCAAGGATATGTTATTTTTATAACATAATGTGCGTCAATCATTTATTATTAATAAAATAATTTTTTATCAATACATATACCTTTGAAATAGTATACTACAGACCAAAGTAAAGAGAACATTTGTATAGTAATTGTATTCATTGAAAGAATGCTAATTACCCAAACTTACTCTATACAAATATATATGGTAGTAATATACTTCTAAAATTAAAACTGTCATTCCTTTATCCTTCAGATTTTGTAACTGACAGCATTGGAAATAATAATATAATAATATTCCTTGATCCAGAAAACAAATAATGGCAACTCCTTTAAACAACTATTTATATTTCGTAAATCAGTTATAAATGAGTGCTCCTCGAAACTTTTTAAGCCAAACATTTTCCTAATTATTTATTTCAGAGCCTTCCTGCCAGAATTATTCACCATTTCCATTTTTCCTTCCTTTTGTGTTTCTCTCCGTGACTTCATCCAACTATCTTAATCGTCAAAGTTTTTCTGGTGTTCCACAAAATAACACGACTCATTGTTACAGTTCCAATGGTGGAAGTTCAAGGAGTTATGAATAAAAAGAAAGGCCTCCCCTGTGATATTACCCCCAAGGAACGTGATGACGCTGTCGCCATGGTTCTGTGGTTTAAGGAGACCATCGGCGAGCCTCTGTATAGGTTAGTTAACTAAATTTTTCTCGTATTTTTGTGGTATTAAAAGATTATTAGTTTTTGAAGCAGAGTTATGAATGTTTCCACTGTCTCTCCCTATGCCATAAAACACTGTGAGTTCAGTAAAGTTAATTTGTGAGCGTTGCTGATCTTAAAGTAACGTGGGAATTGTCACTTGCATTTTCCTATGAAATAAATGAGAGGATAACGAAGTCTAGGAAGGTTTATTATCACGGAAACGTACCTAAATAAGGGTGCAATGGTTTTCCTAATCCGATCATTTGCTTGTTTCGGCCCTTGGCTATTAATAGAACACTTTCGGTGTATTTTTATTATCTTACTAATTGCATGTCAGACCTGTGATGAATTTACGAGTGACAAACGTTTTCATTACAACGTTAAGGCTTGAAAAAGCTTTTATTGTCTTGCCAAGACTGCTTGGAACGAAGTAATGAATATTCATCCTCGTATAAAAGCCGATCTCGAGTTTTCAAGGGGTAGGTAGTGGTTTTAATAGAACACTTAAATCAAGTTAAAGGACAAGCAAGTTCACAAGGAATATGAACGTTTTGCGACTGCTTTACTCTAGATTATCGAGGACGAAAATGCAGAAAGACTTGTTGCTAAAAATTTTAAATCATCTTAAAAATTTAATGAAAAGGATTTTTTAAGCACAGTTTAAATACTTGGCATGCTTTCGGTATTTCTTAGCTAAAAGTTTTATCTGAGTTTAATGCAAATAGTGGTTTGTGGCGCACTTAAGATTTGTAGTTTTACTAAAAGGTATTTATGTAAAATAGGATTACTTTTATCTTTGACTTTATAACTCGGGACTTAATGTTTTAGTAACAAAACCAGATAAATGGCTTATATTAAAATAAAATTTTATAATCAAGTGCAAAGAAATGTTCAAGAAATTTTATGAGCTATAAGAAATGTAAAACAAGTTATAAACATTTAAATCTTATGCATATGTATATAACGAGGAAAACTAAATACCTACTAATATATTTATTTTTTGTTATTTTATATTTGTGTTTTTTATACTTTTTATAAATACCTGTACATGTATGTTTATGTATTTAGTTTTGAAACTAAATATCCTACCTCAACCCTTGTTTATGTTTGAATCAAAATTACGTTGTGTTTATTTTTTTAAGATACTATTTTACCACCCAAGAATTATTTATATTCTGTTTTAACTACTACATTTTTAAATATAATTTATGGTTTTGGTTAATTTTTTAAAATATTTCTACTTACATAAGTTTTCTTCTTCAATAAAATACATACCTTCATTCTATATTTTACCAATTTTTATTGAGCATTTTCGCCCTGTTGCAACTGTGTTAATCGTCTTTTGTTATTGTTTTACCGTTCTCTTTATTTTTAAATGACAACAACCTGAAACAAAATATATTGTATAGGCTTTAAGACCTTTCTGCAAATTTCTATCGGTATAGAAAACTGCTATTAAAGAGATTATCTGACGTTTTTTTGCTAGATTTTAATTACTCTGTGTCTTCTGTTGGCTTTCTGAATATCTAAATCGCCATCTTGACCTTGATCAACTGTTGATTTTGAATTCGTTTTGCTGTAGTATCGACTTACTCAAAGTACTTTTATTGTCTAGAGTTCTGAAGGTCGAGCCTTTTGAAAACATTTTTCTATTCTTTATTGAATTTCGAATTTTATCAGAAGCTTCTTGTTCTTCTAAAAAATTTTATTGTTTTTGTTTTCTTCTAACGTTGTTTTTATCGTTTTTGTATTCTTTATTCCAATCGTCTTCAGGCACTTTTAGAATTGTTTTTTGTTCTTCTAGAATTTTTCTTGGCACTTCGTTCTCTTGCAAAGTTATTTTTCAAACTTTTTCAGAACCTTTTAAAAAAATTTCTTGGGCTCTTTCTTTTTCAGATGTAGAGTTTTAAAGTTCTTCTAGAAACTCCTATGTTCTTCTAAAATCTGCTTTTGATCTTTTTCCTTCTTGAAGCATCTTTGAACCTCTTCTCAAAACTTTTTTGTTTTTATTGAAGTTTTATTTGCTTTTGTTTCTTTCATCCGACCCGACCACCTGCAACATCTTCTTAAATTTTTTGCTGTTTTTTTTTCTAGCCAAGCTTTGCTTCTCCAATTATGTTGTTTCTTCTAAACGCCGTTGTTCAAGATTATCTAAAACCTATTTTTTCTCTTTCAAAACATTCTCTTCTAGTCAACATCTTTCAACTACTTCTAAAATTTGCTTTTTCTTATGCCATTTTCCAAATTCTTCTAATTGTACCAAATGCCGCTTTTCAAACTCTTCTTCGATTCTTCTAGAATCTTTCTCTATTCATTTTAGCTCTTTTTTTCTGACCATTTTAATGCTATCATGTATTTCGTAACAGAAAAACAGCTGTTTTCTTTTAGAGAATATGTTTCACTTTTGGTTTTCTTTAAAGTTCATGACTTACTACGATTACTGTCAGAGAAGTTTTGTATTGTTTCTAACAAGAAGTTTTTAAAAACCCATTTTTTTTTTCGTTTCCACTATAGATATATTTTCATTGAAATAGTTTTGAGATGGCAAAATCAACTACCTTAATTTCCTCATTGTTAAAGCAACAATCCAATCAAAACTGCAATCAGATCGTGTATTTCATTTAGAAAATTAAATTCCTGTAACATCTACTTAAACCTGTTAGCAATTTACTTAAGCAGAACATTGCGATTGATTTAATCCTCAATCGCACATTTCTCTTGTTACTTTTTTCGCTCGAATGGTATTTCTATCCGTCCGCTGCAGGCTCTATACGCTCATCAGTATTCAAAATCTGCGATAATCTCATACACTTAGAACTTAAATTACCTTCTGAAAGAAAATATCGATTTAGCGCAACCATAAACGTAAAGTATTGCAGATACGTTTTATGCATCGTCATCCCATTCAACTAAACACACTTCCAGGCTTTTGTATCGACACACTTTTTCAGAAAAAAAAATTGAAAAATTACTCTAATCGCATTTAACTAACTATCTAAAAGGAATGAAGATGCTGGTTTAATAGTTTCTCAAATGAATGAAATTAAGCTCAACTCACTTTTTATTTGTTTGAAAGTTTCAAACTTGGACTTAATCATTTTCAAACATTTCAAACTATAATTGAATAAATTGGCTCCAATTTTACGTAAACTGACACTTTGGGAAAATTTCGTTAGTTAAGCTTGTACAATTATAAAGAAGAAGAACACGCGATTTTAAGGCGGATGACTTGAGAAAATGCAAAAGGGTTTATTACTCAAATTGCTCGTGTTGTATTCCAGTGTAAACCAATTTTGTTTAAGCATATAATTATGAAATAAAAGCTGAGATAATAATTATTTAAAATACTTGTATTTGTAAATTTATAGAAATTGTTATAGCAAAAGTAAGATATTCGATGAGGTCGTAGGCCTCGTTGTGTGAGAGCTTATTAACTTACGTTACGTCTAACATACATCATTTTCTAACATTTCAAATTAATTTATCCAACGTCTCTGTTTAAAAAGCCCATAATTATGCTCATAGAGAGACAAAAGTTATAATTTTGATTTTTGGATAGCTTCTTAGCGCCACTAAAAAATCAGAAATTTTTAGCGTTTTCAAACAGATTTAATTTTTAAATTAAAAACGGATTGATTGTCAAACAAATGAAGCGACTTTTAACACCTCGACTTTATTCAAAACAAGATTAGTTGTCAGATTAGCTAGAATTTTGGCTTTAAGGTAACTTCTTAGCACCACTAAAAACTTAAATTTTTTAACGTTTTTAAATAACTTTAATTCTCAAATTAAAAATCGCTATATTCTTAAACATATGAACCGATTTTTAAAACGTAGATATTATTCGAAACAAGATTAACTAGAGGATTAGCTATGATTTCGTCTTTTGGGTAGCTTCTTAAGACAACTAAAAGTTCAGGAATTTATAGCATTTTTGAGTAAAAACAAGCGATTTTTAAATCATGGACGTTATTTCAAACAAGGTTAGCTAGCGGATTAGTTATATTTTTAAATCTTAAACATTATTTTAATAAGCGGATTAGTTATAATTTTGACTTCAGGGTAACTATTTAGCGCCACTGAAAACTTAGAAATTTTTGTTTTTGAGTAGTTTTAACTCTCAAATTAAAAATCGCTACACTCTCAAACAAATAGAGCGATTTTTAACGCCTCGACTTTATTCAAAACAGGATTAGCTATAATTTGACTTCTGAGTAGCTTTTAAAGACAACTACAAAAGTTTAGGAATTTATAGAGTTTCTCAATAGAAACAAATAAAGTTATTTTTTAAACATAGATATTATTCAAAACAAGCTTAGCTGTGGAATTAGCTATAATTTTGACCTTGAAGTAGCTTCTTATGGCCATTAAAACAGAATTTTTTAGCGATTTTAAATAAATTTAAATTTTAAACAAAAATAAACAGCTTTTTAAAACCTGAGCAGTTTTCAAAAGAGGATTAGTTAGCGGATCGACTGAATGTGAAAAACTTACACTTTTGAGTTTTTTGTCTTTTTTGAAACTAATAGAAAATCACCGTTTTACAATTTAGTATTACAAGTAGCTTAAAAAAAATTATTTACTAATAAAAATCTTGAAGTCTTTCGATTTGTCTAAAGTTTATTAAGATTGATTCAAAAGAAATCTGGAGAAAGTTATCTAAATTGTAAAATTGCACAATCAAATTTTTTGAAAAATTCAAAAAGAGAAAGACAAAATTCCAGATTTGTCATATAACATGACCTACATTTTAAAAACCCGAATTTCTGGTAAAAAACATAATTCACAAAGCCAAAAGTTTGAGTTGATGCGCTGTTGTTTAACATTACAAAAGTGATCCGAATACATAAATATTGGCAAAACAATTGTTCAAAAAATTTTGAAAAATTAACAGGTTTTTGATTAAAATTTGGTAGCTCCAAAAAAATTTAGAAAAAAGCTATTTTTAGACCAAAATCTAAACAAAAATGTAGAAATATTTGCTTGACTCTACCTTCTAAACCAATGACCCAATTTTGAAATAATTAACGTCATTAAAAGAAGCATTCATTAAGCTAGCGACTCTCCATTAAAAGTAGTTAACAGCAGACATCCTACATAACATTTATAAAAATTAATCAAATTATAGTGCCTTAAAATTAAAAATTCTGTAAAATTTGTGGTTTTCAATTACAATTTTAACAAATATCCTTTGAATAATTATTTAAATTTTATTAGTAACTCAAATACTAACCTATTTAGAATTTGTTGATTACAGTGTATTAGATAAAAACACTAATGTTCAAAAAAAAGGCGTAAAGGTTTTAATTATTTTGTAAAAGTCATTTTATCTTTGACCTGACAAAACAAATTTGAAAAAATAAGTGGACAAAATAAAAAATAGATCTTTTTGTTTGTGTTTTGTAACTCAAATTCGTGTCGGTGAATGCCATAATAGGCTCCAATTCAAACAGTCGTAGATCCATATTTTATAAACATTTGATTGTATAAAACATTGGGTTGTATGTATTTTGTAGATAATCAATATCCGTGCTAACGCCAATTTCCCTTACACGTTGTAGACTGTTAAGCGTCTCGACTTTTTGTGTATTTTTAGATGGAGATATCAATCAATCTATTTAAGGTTAAGGGTGTGTGTGAGTTTTGCGGAAGTCGTTGTTCCGCACCGGCGCTTCTCTCCAAGGACTTCGACTTTATGAATTTTCGTTAATAGTTCTTGACTGATTTATGTATTTTTTTCAGTTTCGATGTAAGAGCTCGTCAGTTTAGTCAAGCAAAGTATTGGTCCTCACCGCATGTGTTCGGAGATAGAGCGTATTTTCGGCACACCACATCACCTGCAACGTTAGAAATAGCATCGATCCAACTTTCCGATGAGGGAATTTATCGATGTCGAGTCGATTTTAAAAATTCGCCGACCAGAAATAGTAAAGTCAACTTCACTGTTATCGGTAAGTGGGACGATATGAGAAAGGTTTAATTTGGAATTGGATTACCAAGATGCGAGCGGAGATAATAAGGATCCGGTCTCATACTTCGTTTCAATAAAATAATGAAGGAATTTAATACACTTGGGTTCCTTGAGATAGTTACAGATGCCAGCAGCAACAAAATTAAAAAATATTTCAATAACTTATTGTATTACAAAATTAGTTACTTAAAAATACAAATTTTTATTTCAAAAATGGTGGATGCGCCGGGTTACAAATTTCACCAAGATTGTTCATTAACTATAAATTACAAAATAATTTCAGTAAACATTTTAGAATTATTGAGATATATCGTTTTTCAAAAATGGTAAATGCGCCGGCTTTCAAAATTTTCTGATTTAAATATTGTCCACAAATTACTGAATAATTAGCCCTATCTTTATCTAAAAAATGGTGGATGCGCCGGGCTACAAAATTTACGGATAATTCTGAAAAAATATTTGTATTTACTGTACATTAAACATTGCAATTTTGTTTTTAAGTTTAGATTAAAATGCCACCTACATTTCAGCTTGTGAAATTTTTATTAGGTTTGATTAATAAACACATCTAAATTTTGAATATTCATCAGCGGGAGATAACTCACAAACGAATTTCAGCTGTCATATAAAACTGAAAAAGCAAAAGATTGTTACTACCGGCTGAAATTTTATTTAATATTTGATAAATATTTTATTAAAATCCACTTTACAACGTAGTTTTTGTTAACCACATAACGTAGTTTCACAGAGCTTCAAGTTCTAAAACAAAATCGTTATTTTTCTTTTATATTTATAAAGTAGAATTAGTAATTTTTTATTTTTATACAACGAGTGTGGAGGATAGAAACCGTTGTGTGGAATCCTTTTTGTTTCTAGAAATTAGATGCGCCCATCTTTTCTTATCTTGTCTAGAAAACAGTATATTTAAGACGAATAAAACAAAACAAAAATGTTGGTAAAGCAAAAATGCGCAAACACATAATGATACAAAAAAGTCTTGAGCTCTGATCAGGCAGAGTTTAATAGAAATTGCCGTTTAGTGACGGAAATTGCTGTTTTTCTTTACATTTTTGTTAAATCTAAAATTACTGGTTTTTGTTGGATGCTATTTCAATAAAATTTAATTGGAAATTCAAAATAATTTCAAATCACGTATAGAGAAATAGAATAGCATATTATGTGCAATGTTTATTTAAATAACTGGCGTACAAAATATGAAAATTCAACTTACCAAACTGAATTTGCATGAAATATTTTGTTATTTTTGTTTTAGTACAAATAATTGTACGGTTTTAATAATGTCGACACAGTGGAATTTCACTAAAACCAGAGCAAACAGCAGAAAAGGCGTCGCAATATAAGTGTAGGCCGGCCTATGCGAGAATTCTCTGTTAGCTTGTGAATTAATTACCGAGGTTTATTGTCGTTTAAGCCGCCACCGCCATGAATAATATTAAAGCTCGATTTAGTATGTAAAAAATCGAATTAATAAGTCTGCGGTATTTAATCAGGTATGGGAATCAATCAGAGTATAAACTGTCAAAAGCAGAGAGCCGTGTATAGTTTAATTAAAATTTTCATAAAGCCTAACTGTCGCCGAAATCGCTGTAATTTTCATAATTTCAGAGAATGTTAATTAAACATTCCGAAGAAGTTAGAAACAAAACACAAGTCGGGTAATAATTTCATCTGGAGGTCTGAGATGTGGTTTACTCTTATTTATTTTTAATTTCAAAGATCACACAAAAAGGTGTTTGCATTAAAAGAGTAATACGGCTTTTCTTTAAATAAGTAATGAATTTTCTTGTAACTTTGTTTGCCGAACAGACCTTAATTAAGGAAATTTTAACACTTTTCTTTTAACTTTCATCTTTACTTCCTTAAGAAAGCTTTTATTAAGTTATGATTACATTATCTCCTCGAGAAACATTACGCATTAATAAAGTACAAGGAAAGGAAAATTTCATAGATAAACTTGATAAAGCACCCCTGAGTAATCAGTCTGTGATTGTGGATTGAGCCAGTGGCGGCTCGCCAACTCACTTCTTTTATTTTCTTATGTCCTAGAATTGACGGAGAAGCTTCAAGCGCAAATCAAATACGATGACCACAAGCCAAATTTTTTATCTGCTTCATTGTAAGACCTTTCATTTAAAAAAAATGGATTTAGCTAACGGTAGACATACTCTTTCATGTGACGCCAAAGAAGACGCCAAGAGAGTCAAATCAGGGGATCTAGGTGGCCAATTTATTGGACCTTCACGCCCAGTCTCGTAAACGTCTCACAGTTCTGGCATAATGTGGTGGAGCCCCATCCTGTTGCCACTACATAGCAATGATTGAATTTCATAGTTTTGACTTAAAAACTAGTCTATGAGGGATTTAATAAGGGTTGTTATAGAGAGAATAAATGTGTGCTATGTCACCGAAACAACCAGTTGGACCTTAAAAAAATTGTAAATTCCTTATTTCTAGAAATCCAAAAAGGTAACTGCCTGTTTTATACGATAAAATTCAAGCTTTTTTGAACAAACTATATTTTATTTGAGAAGTCAGTCAATACCAATGAGGCAAAAATCAAACCAAATTGTCATTTTAAACGTTACATTTTGTCATGTGACAAATATCCTGGCAAAACCAAAAAATTCGAGATTTATGACCCAATTTTTTCTGGCCACCGGCAATAATAAAATTTAATAGAGAAAAGTTTACCTCTTCACGTGTTGATTAATCCAGATGGTGCATTTCTCTTGTCTGCGAGCCGCAATTCCGTCATCTGCTCAACACGTAAATGTAATCATGTAAATTAGATATGCAAATACAGCTCTTTGCGCTCCCTAGACATTGTTGAGCGTTTTTGAATTTGAGATGTTTAACCTACAAGTTTGTTAGCGAGCTTTAATCCTATGCAGACTCGTAATTCTCCATATTAATTCGGTTCTGTCAGGCGTCGTCGTCGTCTCAAAGAGGGGCTTGCTTTATTGTTGAGATTTTAGGTATTTCAAAAATCTTCAATAAACGACTTTATTAAATAAGGCCTAAATCAAGATTTGTTATTCACGCTATATAACTTTCACCAGCAACAATTGACAAACTGTCAAGCTTTCACAACTCTTACATGGTAAGCACTTTAATAATTTTAAGACCGGAAATGTCAATATTTTGATGAAATATTCGAGAAACTCGGGGAATGTTTGTTTTGTTATAATTTTATTAAAACTTGTGTGTTTTCATTCATTTAACTCAAAGTAAACATAAAACACCTGAAGTGTATTTTTTATTCAAGTAATTTAATTAAATAATTTTGATTTAACATCTGAAGTTTCTCCAGAAAGTAACTGTCATTTGCGAAAACAAAAATATTATGATCAACTTCCATTTCATCAATACCGAACCCAAAAATCAGCAACCCAATTTATTAATTCAATTTGTCAAAAATTCAAATCTTCAACAGCCCCATTTTCCACCTAGACATTTTGTCAATTGGAAACTATTGTTATACAAGGTGTCCCAGAACTCGTAATCCAAAGAAAACTGGTATAACTATTGTAAACTGATATAAACAAGTACTGTATCTAGCAAAAAAAAACGGGAATCAAATTCTGACTTTGTGTAAATTGTGTAAAATAACTTTTAATAGGTATTTGTTTCCATTATGCCAAATAACAAACTTTTAATTTTTATTTAAGTTTTTAACAAAACTCCGTCTCATTTCTGAAAGTCGTTCTTTAATATACTATTTGTTGTGACGAGACGGCTATTTTGCAAACGCGCTTGACTTTGAATAATCAAGTCTCGGATAATTGGGTCTCGTTGCAATGTTTTAACATATATTCTAGTTCGTTAAGTCTGCTGTGCCAAGATAGGAGACCTTATCCGGGTCAGTAGACAAAAAGCAACCTGTTAAGGAAACTCTGTATAAATTTCGCTAAAAATAAATAGATTAGCACTTGTAGTGGTAATATATGGAATTGTGTTTCCGGCTTTGATTAATCGTCCTGTTCCGTTTTGTCGCCATAAATCAGTTCTTAGTTTCTTATATATTGATATAAAATCCCTCATATAAAACTTAAATTGCTTTTGCCGAAATGAGATGATATGCTGTGATTTACATTTTATCTACGTCGGGCCCGTGATACAAAAGAATTTCGGCTTAGCTTATCATTTTAGGTTTCCGTTCCCTTTCATAGCTGGAAGCAATACATCAAACTTTTCAATTACTAGTGAGATATTTATTTTTTCATAATTGGAGTCAATTAGAGTTCCGGTTGAGCGAAATTACATCAGGGAATTGTCCTGGATTGGAGTTATTAATCAGATTAATTGAATTATTTCCGATCGATAAGCTTAAACGGCTGTTTGATAAAAGTAAGGAGCAGGTGGAGCGCTTTATGCCAAAGATAAGAGCTGCATTGTGGGGAGGGATAACCTATGGCTTCATCTTCGAAGTGCAGCGACACATTTGCAGTGCGACCACGCCCGAACTTTGCCAAATTACCGATCGAAATAATTTATAGCTAATTCGATAGCTTTGTTTTCCACAATTGAATTCAATTTAACTTCCAACAATCGAATGATAGTTTACATGACCTCACAACTTTACCAATTAATACATCCTTTATCCCACATTTTTACCACAAAAAAAATCTGGCAATTTTAGACAGAAAATCAATTTAACGAAATTATATATCAAATCAGGATTTTTATATACAGACTGTCTCGGAAATAACCAGCATTTCTGAGACATAATCGTATAATATAAATAAAGGAATTGCAAAAATTATTTTTGATCTTATTAGCAATCGTAAAAGGTTGAAGCAATTACTAATCGATTGAGCCGGACATTTTCAAAAACACCACATTCTCATAAAATTTAAATTATGTAAATATTTAAAAATTTGGGAAAATAATAAAACGTAAAAATGGTGGCTGCGCCGGGTTAAAAATGAATTTCAAAAATTATTCTTGATCTTATTAGCGGTCGTAAAAATTTGAAACGATTACCAATCCATTCAGCAGAACAGTTTCTATCAAAATCACAACACACTTATAACATTTAAACAGTAAATGTTTAAAAAATGAAAAAAATGTTTAGATGTAAAATGGTGGGTGCGCCGGGTCAAAAATCAAATTCGAAAATTATTCTTGATTTTATTAACGGTCGTAAAAATTTGAAAGAATTACTAATCAGTTGAGAAGAACATTTTCTCTCAAAAACACCAATCTTATAAAATTTAAATTATGTAAATATTTAAAAATTGGGGAAAATAATAAAAAGTAAAAATGGTGGCTGCGCCGGGTTAAAAATGAATTTCAAAAATTATTCTTGATTTTATTAGCGATCGTAAAAATTTGAAACAATTACCAATCGATTCAGCAAAAGATTTTTCGTCAAAAACGCCACATTCTTAAAACATTTTAACAATGTAAATATTTGGTAAAAATGGTGGATGCGCCGGGAAAAAAATCAAATTCAAAAATTATTTCTTATCTTATTAGCAATCGTAAAAATCAAAAACAATTACTAATCGATTGAGCACACCATTTTCTATCAAAAACACCACACTTATAATATTTAAACAATGTGAATATTTAGATGTTACCGTGCAATAATGGTGGACGCGCCGGGTTAAAAATCATTTTCAAAAATTATTCTGGATTTTGCTTGCTATCGTAAAAATTTGCAACAACTACTAATCAATTGAGCAGAACATTTTCTATCAAAAGCACAACACTCTTTTAACGTTAAAACAATGTGAATACTTAAAAATCGGGAATAATACAGCGTAAAACGGTGGATGCGCCTGGCTAACACTCAAATTCAAACAATATTTTTGATTAGCGATTGTAAAATGTTGAAAATTTTTAAATAATACAGACATGAAATAGAAATTCTCAGACATAAGTACTACGAGTATTTTGAGCCCTTTCTCTCATAGCTGACTAAGATTCCACGACTTTTGAATCGTTTGGTATTTAAACCCGCCGCATCCACCAAAATTTTCTGCAATTCTTAATGACAAAGTTTTGAGGAAATTTGAAAGTATGTTCAGAAAATTGGTAAAACTCAAAACTTTGATGATTGTTCCTAAATTTCTTAAAGGATTAATTGGTTTGGATACAATTTGCTGTTGACAGTTGATTTAGGAATTTTCTCTTACATTTAACAAAAACTTGCTATCCGGCCCCTCCCCCAATTTGCTAATTTCGTTTTATGAGTTTTTGTTCTAAAAATAAACACAAAAATCAGTAGACAATCAGATTTAGACAAACAATATATTTATTTGAGCAGCTGAAATATTTGAGATTTTTTGCCCGTCTGAAAACACGCTGAAATATCTTGTAATTTCAGTATTGATAATTCCCGTCTAATAAAATTAATATTTACTGCGCTGAAAATGGCTCTTTGAGCACTCTCTCGTAACTGCTTTTAAATTGGTCTAAGAATAGCTTGAAACATCTTCATTATTTTCTCCTCTGTTCCGACTAAAATGCAATTGAACTTGTGGGGAACACTACATTAATTTTTTTTCGGCTTGTTATTGCATGCTATTGAGCCATTTGTGTCTTAAGGAGTGTAAGTAAAAGGGGAAACTTTAAGTGGGTTTCGGTCTGTGTAACCGGGAAGAATGATGACACTAGAAATTGTGGGATAAAGGATGCCGAGACGAACCGCAAGGGAAACGGCCGATATACAACTTGCCTCGTTCACTTCCGGTCTGTATCGCCTTGAAATCCTTCTTATCATATCTCGCAAAAACCCTTACCCCAATAATCTTTTAATTAGGAAGGGAAAAGAACGACAAGGTTTATCTCTCGTCATAAAAAAAATTCTTCAAGTTTAAGAAACTTTGTACGATTATTAAGCTTCAAAGTAAAAACCACGTATTTTTTCTACGACGCTATAAAAGAATTATTGCAGCCAACAAAGGAAATAATATGCCAATAAACTTCCCAACAATGTTTTCTTTACGTCGCGTCTATAAAATTATCAGCATTTTTTGCTGTATCATATTCGTATTCCTCAGGAATAGTTTGAAATAATTTTTGTTTCAGTGCCTCCTGAAAAAATCCATATTTACGATGACAAACGAGTCGACAAGACGATTCTACTAGGACCGTATAATGAAGGTTCAGACGTTAATTTACTGTGCGAAGTAAAGGGAGGTAAGTGCTACTTAATAAATTTCAGGGCGTATCAGAAAACAGCAGCAAAAATGGAACGTGTGTTTCAAAAAGAATAGCGCTCTAAATTATTCAAAATTATTCTGAATTTAAAACGACTCTTATCCAGCATTTGAATATTTTGCGTAAAATATTGTGTCCGATACAAAACGACATCGATTTAATTATTTCAATGAAACGGACATAAAATTTCATCATGGAAACTCAATTTAGTGGTAGTTAAAGTCGGTAAACAACCATGGACGTTAATTAAAGCAGACACACATATATAGACAAATACAATTTGTCTCCAATCCAATCTAATATTTGCTCGATATTACAATGCTCCAAAACATTTAATGCAATTTCGCATACCAGCGATGCCTTGACCACCATTCTACAACGAAAACAAATCATTAAACTACCATTTATTGGCATTTTGGGGAATTTTTAGTGGAAAATTGGCTACTCTGCTGAAACTCTATAAAAAATAAATTTTATGGTCTCATATACTGTGACGTTGATTAAAACCTACAAATCCAGCTCATAATCTTCACTGTGACGTCACAAACGTGGTCGAAACAGTAAAGCAAAGAAAATAAAAATTTTCTGTTAAGGAAGTTTCAAAACAAATAAAAAAATACTGTCACACAGGACAAGATGAATATTTTGACTGGAATAAATTCTATATCTTGGCTCTTATTAGTTAAAAAAACTGTTTTAATTTGACACATTATTTTGTTTTGTTGGATTTTCTTCCTCTTTTAGGATAGAAATAGCCCCTATTTTTTTTCAAATAGAAAATTACCTATTACTTTCTAATCTCATAATCTTTGAAACGCAAGAAATGTACAAAAAAACTTTTTTTTGTCTTAAAATTTTGAAAATATGTTTAGTTGTTTCTTAGAAAAAGACTAATCCATTTTATTTTTGACATTCTTATGCTTTTATGGGCTTTATTGTCCGATTTTACGGTTTTTTTTCTAATTGTTTTGCGCTTATCAGATTAGCAAAATACAAAAGTGTAAAATAAGTCTTAATCCTTGTTTTAAATCCTTTCTAAGGAGCTATCACAGTAGATACACCTTTTGCATTTGAAAAAAAAATTTAGGTGGTTTTTGTTCCAATTGTAAAGAGGAAAATTAAGAAAACACAAGAATAATGTACCAAATTAAAAAGGTACAAACGTCTTTTTTTATTTTCTAATCCAACTACTCATTTTGGGTATAGGATTACATTCTTTCTGTTTGTATTAAAATAATAAAAACACTATACATAATTTAAAAATTTGTTTAGTGCTGGTTTTCTTATAAAACGCTGCGCAAATGGTTAGTGTTACAAAAAAAAGTTATAGGACAAAGTTTTATACAACTAAATTTAATATTATAAAGTTTACAAGTGATTTTTACTCTGATAGTTTAGATCCTAAAAACGCTTTAAAATGAGAATAAATTTAACATTCTAATGTTCTAATATAATTATTATTAGTAATTTATTAACTGTTCATATTAAATACGTTGTCAATGATAACGTATTTTATAAATACAGAAATAATACTTTTCTCGCTTTTTATATAAAAAAAAGTGTCGAAAAAATATTGAAGACAACAATAAGTGTTTTACAGACAGTTTAAATTTTCGGTTCGTTAAATTCTCGCTCCCTAACTATTGCTCGATTTTTAAAATGTTTGTAAAACTCTTGTTATGTTAATTAATAACTATTTTGCGTGTTAAAAAATAAATTATTAATCAAGTAAACGCTTAATTAGTATTCAAATATGAGAAGGGTTGTTCAGCTCTCTTTTTCATGTTTAAGTACTGCTAAGCTTCAAACTATTAGAGATAAATATATCGTTTTAAAAAACTCTTATACAAATTTTTATTCTCTACAACTTTTTCCTTTAACATTTTTCTGTAGCTTTAACTGTTTTCACAGCGTTTGAAAATTGTTGAAATTCTTGACCCGGATTCTTAAATCAGTTTCTACAACCAGGCTGAAACTATAGTAGGCTTTGCCTTATCCTTAATAATGTATTTAGCAACAAATTAATTTAAACAAATAACTTGAAGTTCAATGATTACACAACTCAATATCTACTTATACTGCCTTAAATAATCACTCAAAGAAGCGCTTGTAATAATCGCTGCCTCTTACTTTATGAAATTATTGGTTAACAGCCTATTTACCATTTTATGAATAAAATAATAAAAAAATAAAATTTAAAATAATATAGTAGTTTAAAGTAGCTTATGGGCGGTACAAAGCCTACGATAGTACAAGCATAAATAGATCAAATTTATAACTTTCACTGTGACGTCACAAACGTGGTCAAAATGGTAAAGCAAAGAAAATAAAAATATTATGTTTAAGAAGTTTGCAATACAAATAAAAAAGAAATGACATATAGAAATTTAAATTCCTAATATTTTTTGTACAGAAAATAACAAAAAAGTTACTGTAACGTTAAAACTTGTGCAGGGTGACTACATTTTACACTGCGCAAACGGCCAAAGATACAAAAAACTGTTATAGAAAAAAAATAGATAATAAAGTTCGGAAAACGATTTTTTTATCTTTTAGGGCCCAGGAACGCTCAAAGATGGGAAACAGTTAAACAATTCTCATATCCCAATTATAAAGCGCTTGTTTTTTTAGCAATATTTTTATAATATACAAAAGTACTTTTAAAAATTATGGAAAATAAAATTAAAATTACTGTAAAATAAGAACCGACTTCAAAGCTTTATTTATCAAAAATTATAAGTTAATAATTAACAATTAATAATAATAAGGCAGGATGGTTGGACAGAAGAAAAATTGTTTAATTCACAATGCCAAAAACATAAATTGTTGGTAAACAAGTAACAGATCTTGGGTGAGTAATACTGAATCCCTGTTTTCAGGGTCAACAAGAAAATACTTATCAGCTGAATATTTTAAACAATTTTTTTATTATTTTTTTAAGATTCTATGAACACCACTAGATTGAAGCTTTTCATAATTTCTTTAAAAAAAAATCTCCCTAAATTTTTAGCCGAATTAGAAGTATCGTACCGTCTTAAAAATTTAAAAGAGGCGCAAATTTTTTGCTGATGTTTCTAATTTTTCTTTATGAAGTGTGCTTTTTGAGCGATATTCTGACAGTAATTTATATGTTTAGTCCGTATTTTGTGATTTTTCAGGTCGGCCTCGACCGAAGGTGACGTGGTTTCTCGAGAACAGCGTGATCGATGATTCGTACGAGATAAGATCTGATGGTATAGCCGTCAATCATCTCACATTTCCAAATGTTGGCCGTCAACATTTACATGCAAGACTGATTTGTCAGGCCAGTAATAACAATCTGGTCCCACCTGAGACAAGAGTAGCTGTATTAGACATTAATTGTAAGTAATAAACAAATTTTGTAAATAAAACGTGAGTATCCTAGATTTGCTATATTTATGATTCGTGACTGAAATGCATGCATCACAATTTGGTTTAATTAATCATTATCTAGTCTTAAGCTGAAATTTTTTAAAACGAGGATAAATTATTACCGGATGTGTGCTTCCAATATTCCGGAATTCCAGCAATCAATTATAATTTCGCACAAAAGCTCGTTGCTACTTCAAAGATACAAAATGATTACTGGAAAAAGGAGTCCTTGGTGAGAACCGTCAGATGCTTCTTTGCCAGGCACAGAGCCCTACAATAGGACCATCTACAAAGGACCAATTGAATAAAAATGTTTATTTCAGCCTCACTGCTTCCTAAATAAATCTGATAAAGCAAAAAACACTCACATGAACGTGTCAAATTTTTATTAAAACTAATCGTACAAAGAAATCGGTTTTATCGGTCTGTGAAACGCCTGCGGATGATAATCTCCTAGTAAGGGAAGATTTAGGACCTGCTGGATCACTTGTTATTAGTAATCTTCTCGGGATTAGTGTTATTGGAGACTATTATTTCTGCTGAGACTCTTTTGACAGAAATAGATTGTTCATTACTGTAATGGACGGCTCACAAAAGAACTATAACCAAAGATCCTCTTATATTTTAATAACCCTCATTTGTACTCGTTTGTGTCTTTTACAGCTAACTATCAAGAAATGTCGCCACGGACTGTTTGACTGTAATTTTTTTTTTGTTGTTAAAAATTAGAATTTATGTGTGTGATGCGTAAATCGCCTGAAGGTGGTCTTCTGCATGAGACAAACTTGGATCAAAGCACTTTCTGTCAAAGGTAAAACCCTCATTATACTCTCTCATTTTTTTTTTCAGTAAAACCCCAAACGGTAAATATCCTAACAAAAGAAAAACAAGTGTCAGCAGGCAAACGCTACGAAGTTGAATGTAGGACGTCTGGATCGAGGCCGGACGCTGTTATAACATGGTGGAAAGGAAGCAGACCTGTCAGAAAACTGGCAAAAAACGTGAGTAGATTTCGGCGTAATTTTGCGCGTGTTTCATTCAATTATCACTGACCCGGAAAAAACGCAACTAGAGGCGGACTGGGAAATGGTTCCAGGGCTGGAAAAGAACGTGGTTACCTAATTGTAAACATAATTTATGTAAGCAGCTACTATTGACAGAGACTCAAAATAACACAAACCTAATCGCACTTGAATCGCTCAGAAATATCGCTCGAGCTTTGTTAAAGCACGAAAATTGCAAGCGAAAATATAATATATAGACTAAGCTCGCTTTTCAGAAAGAGCTGAGTTTTCTGAAACTTTTTAAAATATTTCGTTACATCCTTTCCCCTTCATTTTATAGGTAATTAAGTTTTGCTCTATTTACTCTTTAGTTGGTTTGGCATATGACAGTAAACAATCTAGTTGGGACTTTCAGTGCTCTCTAGTGTCTCTCTATTACGTAATTGATTTGTTCAGAAGAAAGCCAATGTAAGAATATTTCTACTTTGCGTGAATTTTTTCTTCTGGATGTTTTTGATTTTTTGTTCCCATTTCATTAACTTTGTTTTTCAAATCCTTTTTATTTTTATAATTAGTTATCTAACCTATTTTACCAGATTTTGGTTCACTGACGTTTTTCCAAGACTCGGATATTCCTGTTTTTTATGTCAGCGTTTTACTTTTCCTAGTTTTTTTTCTTCTTCCTCTTCTAATTCTTTTTTTTAGTTGTAAACTTTCTTTTTCATCATTTTGTGTAAATCGTTGTTGTGTTATTTTTCAAAATCTTTTCGACTCATCCTATTTACCGTTTTATTTATTTTGTCATTTTTTGTTTATATCTTTCTTATAAACAAAGTTTTTCATTTTTTTCTGACAAAAGCACATTTTACAATCAATCCTGATAAAACACTTTTATTTCTGCTTTAGGATGTTCCTGAATTTGATACACTACATTGTTAATCCGCTTCATAACCGTAGAAAGATCTTGCCAAAGCTGCTGAACTTATTCTCAGATCTTCTTCGCCCTCTATTTCTATTTCATCAAGCTTTTTTAGACACTTTTTTGAACTCTACGACTGTTACTGCAATTTTTTTTTTAATTTCGAAATTTCAACGTCTTTCTTAGATAGAAGTTTCAAAATATTTAGATTTTTCGTTAGTCTTTATATCGCGTCAGAATTCTTCTTCTTTTAATTTTTTTCTCAAATTGTTGTTTTTTAAAATGTCCAAAAAGCTTCGTTTGATTCATTAGTTGTTTTCCTACCTTACTATTATTGTTTTTCAAGTTCCTCTAGACCAGTCTTTTGTGCTTCTATAACCTTTCTTGTTAAAAGACTTTTTGTTCTAAATACCGTTTGTTTAATTCTTTTAGAATTTTCTTATGTTCTATTTCTTCCAGAAAAAAAATCTTCGTCTCTTTGTTTCACTTTTTAATACAAAAAGACAAATTTTTATTTGGTATTTTTCCTGATTTTTGTAATTCTTCTTTATCCTAGATTTTCTCTGACTTTTCTAAGTTTTATATCAAATTTCATTTTCACTTCTAAATCTTCTTTTCAACGTTAAATAATTTTTTTCTCTTTTTTATGAATGCGTTTTTCTTGTTCTTTTATTCTTCCAGTTGTTTTTTAAGTCCTTCTAGAATGTTCTTTCATTATTATTTTTTTTAAACATTTTTCGGCACTTTATTATATGACTTTAATATAAACGGCTGGGCCTTGCTTTTGAACTGCCAGTCACAGCATTGAATCACATATTTTTTATTGCCTAATTAATCAAATAACTATATATTTTTTTGCTCTTCTCTATAATTAGATTAACTAGATAATTCTCTCCTCTAAACCAAAATGTTCTCTTCTAAACGTGGTTTTCTAAGTCCTTCTAAAACATTCTTTTATTTTTTTATTTTTTCTTATAACAAACATTTTTTGTCTTTTTATTCGACTTTCTTTTACAATAAGGAAATCTGGTCTTCTCTTAGGTATTCTCGCTGATTTTTTATAGAACTTTTTTCTCTGATCTTTGACTTTTACAATCTGTAGATGATTTTTTCTTCATTCCTGGAATCTTTTCTTCAACGACTTTTTTAAAAGCACTTTGTAAACTATCAAATTTTAAAAGATTTCTTATTCTTCTTTATATACTCTTATTCTACTTTTTCTCCTAATTGTTCATTTTTTGTTCTTCTAGAATATTCCTATAACCTTTTTCTTACAAATTGTTTTTTCTCCAAGTTCTTCTAGTTTAATTTCTGGTGTTCTTTTTTTCAACTTCCGTTTTACAACTATTTTTAAACATGTTTTTCTTATTTCTTTAATTTTCTTTTTTTTTAAAACATTTCGTCAGGTTTCATATCTAAAATTTTTTTTCTCCTGTATCCTCTCTTCTATAAAGAAAGAATCTATAACTCCTGCTTTTTATTCTTCGAGTTCCTAATCTTTTGTTTCCGGTACATTTTTTCTCTTTCTCGCTTCTTCTTTGTTGCTTTTATTATTTCTCTTTCAGTCTCACCTTTATGAATTTAATCAAACTTTCTTCGAGTTGTACACAGTAATATCAGGTTGGTTTTAATTAAAAATTCTCGTTTCTCTTGGAGGGTTTAATATCAGTGACGTAATTTTTACTCATTATGAAACACAAACAGCTAATATTAGTAAATAATTTCGAACCAACCATGATCAGACCGTATTTTATATGCAAATCGGTTTTAAAGCGAGGAAATTGCAAAGCCGTAAAGGAAATTACGTATAAACAATATTAATTTGGAGGGAATATTTTGCATAAACACTGGATTGTTCGTAATTTAGTTGCAGCAACGTGATTTATCGAATGCATGTTCGAAACCATTTCTGGCTTGACACTGATATATAATTACACATAATATATTTTCTCAAAATAAAATTGTTTTACCAGGTACGTTACACAGTAATATATCACGGATAACGCTCATTTTTCAAAATAATAATCGAAACTTTGAGATAAGAGAGAGAGATTAAGTTGTCACAAGTAAGCCGACTTTCTATTCATTCTAGTTCTTTTGTCTATTTTTATTTTATGAGTTTATAATCCAAAAATGTCAAAATTCTCTCTTCCATCAAGCCCAGTCTAATTTTCCCATGTATCCACCACCATTTCGCATTACTCTCGTTTGAGTTCACCCTAATCACCAGCAGGCTGCTTATCCTTTGTGCAACGCCAACCCATTGAAAATTGAATAAAAGCAAGGACTGTGTAAAGAAATTCAAACTTAGATGAATAGATGGCGTCAGAAAGTATGCGTAACAAATGATCGCCAGACACTGGAAATTTTTTAAAAGTTAATGAGGCTTAAAATACTGTTTTTATCCTATTAAATTGTGGAAAGTAAAGTTTGATTTGAGAAATAGGAAAATTCACCACCTGTACGAACTTTTTAATGGAGAAGAGTCAGAGCAAAGCTGCTTTATGGAAGCGTCTCATTGTTGCCGCCTCCATTGTTGCTATTAAAACCCAATTTGGCGCTCGGGAAAAACTAAAATATTTTCATGGCACTTGTTGACACTCTTTTAACGAGATCTACTGTTTGCTAACAAACAAAAATCAGGCTTTTTCAGCTTTTTATAATGCACTGGATAATTCTAAATGGAAAATTGACCAATTTACCAAAAATGCTGCCAGTATTTTAACCATCGTTTAATTTATAGTTACATCAATTTAAAAATACAGCAAAACAAGAAGCTGACTACTTGTTAGTTAACATTTATTAAAAAAGTACAATGTTTTACCGTCAGATTTTAACAAAAACCATTTTTGCCTATTCTGTAAGCATGGGTTACTATACTTAGAAAATTATCTAAGCTGCCTAACTACTGTTTCTATAACTAATGAAGAGATAAAAGTAAAGTAGCAGTGCTATTTTTGCTCTTTCTAAACAAAATTGACTTATTTAAGCAATTTTTGGTACAAAATTGGCGTTAAATACCCCAAAAAACTGATTATTTAAGCCGTCCTGAATAACATTATGAACACAACATACTCTAATTGTTGCCTTCATATAATTTTTGAAATAGATTTGACGTTCCCTACGGTTTCTTATCGTTTAGATTAGAAAAAAAGATTAGAAATCAGTCGTTCTAATGTTTTTGTTTATTTGTCCTATATTCTTGAAATTCTGGACATTTTTTCTGATCAGTTTAAGCGCTTTTGTTTCTTAGGTGTCGTCTTGTAAGTCGCCTCAATGTTAATTGGTTCCGTTTTGTCGTCTGTATATTTGATTTTGGGATAGTTTGATTTTGAGATAAATCGGACATTTATGGTGTTTTACGGTTTTTGCTTAGTGGTCTACGTTTCGCCTCTTTTTTGAGGCTTCCTTAGTGCTATTAAACTAGGAAACCGCCCGTATACATTGCGGGGGGAAGACATTTTGTAAATTTACATAGCTTCCCCCTCGCAAAACATATATACGAGCGGTTTTCTAATTTAATAGCCCTGAAGAAGTCTCAAAAAAGAGGCGAAACATAAACCGTAAAAACCGTAAAACACCATAAGTGTCTGATTTATCCCAAAATCAAACGATATCTCAACGTTAATTTTTAAACTTTTGGAACTTCTCCTTGACTCTAGCTTTGAAAGCATCTACAGCTTAGCTTTGTGTTTCGCTCATAAAATTTCAATCATTAGATTTTAATTTGTTAATAACAATGCTGTTTATAAGCTTGACCTTCACCTGCCAATTGTGTGACTTCAAGTACTGCACAAGCTCCACTGCCCTTATACCATTACACAATAGACAAAAATACAAATTCGATTGCCATCTCTGCATTTAAAAAATTCGAGTTTCTTATAAATAATTTTTCGTAGTAAATTTTCGCTCATTAAAATTACAAAACAAACTTCAGATTCAGATTTTTACTAGGATTGAAGCTCAAATTCAACCTTTTATCGTGGTTATTTCTCACCACTCCCTTTTCTGTGACTGAGCCTTATCTGTAGCTGTGGAAACAGGTTTTTCTTAAATTTTATTTTAGAGTGGTTATATAAGCGCTTTAAATTTTCTCTAAAAGCTTAGCTTTCACCACTAGAATTTATTATCGAAATATGTACTTTCAACTATTTTTGTCATAATAAATAAAAATTAAGGCTAATCGCTCCACGGCTGCAGTTTTTGCCTACAAAGACCGATTTCTGTATTTTAATAACCGTGATGGCACTTCATTATTAGTTTTCATTTTTACTGAATATATTTTGTTTATTGCTTTTATTTTTACATCTTAAATACATTTTGACTAATAATTATTATTATTATTGTTATAAGGGATTTAGGGATTTTCTAACATAATATGTTTCCCGACTTTCATTTTTCTACTTAAATAAAATACTATTAAAAAAAGGGTGAACCTTGTTTCGTTTACACCCGGTATATTTAAAAATCCTGCCTTTCTCTACATTTTCCGCAAATGAAACATGAAACCCAAAGTTACTGTTTTATAACGAGTTTAGTAAAAGATTTCGAGGTCGGCTTGCAATTTTAAAACTTGCCACGCTCGAAAAATCTTCCACCTTTTTTGGAAAGGTTGCGGAAGTAACTTATGTAACTTTTATGTCGGTCTAATTGCTTAGTTAATAATTAAATCGGCAATGTTTGCCGACTCTCTACAAATAGAAACTTGAAATCGAAATTAATTTTTGACTTTGTTACTTTTTCAGTTTTCGGAACAAAACAACCAAAGCCTAAGCATTTTGACGTTTGTCCCCGTGATCGATGACGACGGCAAATACTTGACCTGTCGAGCTGAAAACCCGTCCATCCCTGAAAGCGCGCTCGAGGACAAGTGGAGATTAAACGTCCATTGTAAGTTATATTTATTCTCTTCAGAATTATTCTCAAGGAAAACTAAATCGAACCGGACTCTTACCTTTTTGACCATATTTATCCAAGCTGGTTTATCTGTCAACAAAACTCACAAATTTTACACACTTTCTCATTTTTCTCTTAAATGCGTATTGTTGAGATGTCCGTCACTGAAGCTCTTCTTGTTTTCCTTTTTCCACTATGATTGTCATTAAATTTTCTTTGGCGAGACCAGAGATCAAGGAAAAAAAACTAATGCACGCTTCAAATTAAAGCTGTGGCTACCGCTCTTATTCCTCAAGAATTCATTCTGGACTGCTTTGTGTCAGAGACTTGGAAGTGAAACCTCTGATGGACATATTACGGAGCTGATGACATTACACCACAAAGAAATAGTTTTAGTTTTTGTGTTGCTTATTTTTTACAATTTGATTAATGGACTCTCATATAGAAAGAAGCTGCAAACTTTAAATTCTTTACAAATATAAACCCAGTAAAAACGATTTTATTAATTTGACTACAAATTAGAGACCCCACAGGTCCAAGATATAACTATTAGCAAAATTTTGAATTTTTTTTTTATATAGGTTTACTGAGCAAAAAAATATAAAAGCTTCGTATCCTTTACCTAAATAACAAAATAAAAATTCTAATATGTTTTATAATATTTTAATGTCTAAATAATAAAATGTAATAAAACAAATATCCTGAAAGCAGTTGTCTTTGATTAAAATAAAAGTTTAAAAGAACTACCAAAAATAATGTGTGACCAATAAACTCATTATTCAAAAACATTAATTTAACTAAGATTATTAACTGTCTAGCAAAGTGTATGTCCTCCATGCGAGTGATTACACTCTGACATCATCGAGACATATTTTGAACCAAGGTTCCTATTAAATTTTATGGTAGATTTTGCAATTCTTCCACCAGAGTTTCAGCCAACTGTTCTAAACTAATAGGTGCCTTAGGACACTCCCTAACACGTATGTTAAGCATATCCCAGGCGTGCTCAATAGGGTTAAGGTCTGGGCTAATCGCAGGCCATTCCACTACCCGGATTTCATGCTCTTGAAAAAAGTTTCTTGTATGGTTTATAGTATGAATTCTACAATCATCTTGTTGTAAATAAATCCTTTTCAAATATTATTGTCAAATGGTACAACATGATTTTGCAGAATAGTGTCCACATAGATTTCCCATTAATTCGTTGGGAAACAACGACTAACTCGGTGTGGTTATCTGTACTTAGCCACTCCAAACCGTAACTGATCTACCTCCAAATCTATCAACTTCTAGTATCGTATTGTCAATGTAGCGTTCTCCAAACTCCTAGACAGTCAACACAATGTATGGGTGTAAATCGTGACTCCTCAGTAAAGAGCACGAATCTCCAGTGACGAAGTTGGCATTGTATATGCTCGCGAACAAACGCCAATCGAGCAATTTTGTGGATTGTGGCGCACGCCAGCTCTACGAGATCTAAGACCAAGCTCTATTAACCAATTTGTGATTGTTTGATCAGAAATCTGCCCTTCTGTCGCATTTAAAAGAAGATTTTTTAGTTTGCGAGCCGAGACTGTGTTTGGTTGTTGCTTTTGTTAGGTAAATTGGTAGATATTTAGTAGCATTGTTGACTTGAAAACATCAATTTGTACTTTTGTTGCACTACTTTATTTCAATTTTTGAGAACAAAGTTGGTAATGGTAACAAATGTACAATCACGTGCGTAAAGAATGTCATCTTTATACCTACTCCGATTCGGGTCATAAAATTCCGAACTAAAGTGGCAACCATAACTCGTTTTTAGTTATAAGTTCCAATAATCATTATGAAATAAAATTTTTTCGCTATATAGAGTGTGTCAAAAGTCGCGAATTTTCTTTAGTATCCAAACCTTAAAGAAAAAAAATTTCTAACTTCAAAATTTGAAAAATTATGAGTACCTGAATTTGCAAAAAAAAATTTAATTGTCTTGATATAGTTAAAAAAAATTAAACAAAAAAAAAGAAACAATAAAGCATTTGAAATGAATTACGTATTCATAAATCTCCAGAAAATACCAAAATCTCAAGAAAATACAGATCAAACACAAAAAAAACAAAAGAGTATTGAATTTTTTTAAATAAATTTTTGTGTTCCTTGAGGGTCTCCCATGTATCCCTCCAGAGGAAATTCGCGACTTTTAACACACCCTGTCTATGCATTTAAAACGTTATATTTTTAAAAAGAATAATCATAAATCAATAGTCATTTTTAAAAAAATGTTAAAATTGGCAAATTTTTAAAAACCATTGTCGATGGTGCATTTTGCGCCTTTCCATTGGCTCGTTTGCCGCAAACTTTTCGCTCATCCAAGCAAGTTCTGAGTAAAGCAACTCTGATGAACTTTTGTATGGACATCCGTGGACAAAATCAATGCATTGAATGTCCGCATTGATGCCTCCGTGTGCCGAATTAGTCCCGAAATGTTGGCATCGAAAATTGATTTGTGATGTGGTCGTGTGTTCGATTTATTTTTGTTTGATTTCGTTAAAACCGTTTGCGTGTTAATTAATGGTTTTGTAAGCCTTTTGAAAAACGCTGCTCTTTATTGTAGATACTCCTGTGGTAACGTTAAAAATGGGCTCGACATTAAATCCCGACGACATCAAAGAAGGTGACGACGTTTATTTCGAATGCAATATCCGGGCCAACCCCAAAGCTTACAAACTTTCCTGGTTCCACGATGTAAGTATTTAAGAAAACAACTTCCTCAAACTTTGCCTCAAACTTTCGAAACTCTTTCATATTACTTGTTGAATAGAGTTTTATGCGCATAGAAAGTGTCGTCTTTGCTCTTTAAATTAACACACAAATTTGCATTTCACAATTGAGATAAACTGTCAAAGGGCTTTGACCATTTAAGACACTTTGTTGTCCTTCCAGGGAGTGGAGATTTTCCAGAATGTTACAGCTGGAGTGATCATGAGCGATCAAAGTCTCGTACTTCAGAGTGTTACCAGAGCCACAGGAGGGTCATATACTTGTATGGCCACCAATGTTGAGGGCAAGAGCAACAGTAACGCCGTCCAACTTGTCGTCAGATGTAAGTCTTTTATTTTTATTAACTATCATTCCTAATTAATACAGGACAATAATGAGGGCGCGCATTATAAAATTACTAAAATGTCAAATAACAAAATTAAATGAGACTAAGAACATCTCTCAACAAAAGCTAAAAAATCATAGAACACCTCAATGCAATAGACACGCCTCGAGTCCCTATTCGGTGTAATTTCAGCCACCTATCTCATATGACGTCAAGTCGCAGAGGATTTGTTAAGACAAAGTTTTTCTAGTCTTGTGATTTTCAAAAATTTTGGTGTTTACAGGCTTTCGAATTCTCGTATCCTTTAATTCAATTTTAAAACCAATCACTTCGCTTTTTCTAACTTTTAAAGATTTTTCAATGTTTTTCTGTTAACCTTTCAGTTAAATAAGATATATTCTATTATTGGTCTTTCTGTTTTACTTGGAACAAGTCTAGTGTACCTATTTGTGAATGTGGGTTTCTTGAATAAACAATTTTCCGAAAATGCGCTCGATTTCCATTTTACAAATATGTGGGAATAAAGTGGAACTCGTGAACGTTATAAGGAAATTGCCTTGTTCAAGCACTTTGATCAACTGCCCAAATTTAAACGGCGATTGATTTAATCGGGTCAGTTCACTAGAATTCGTGCTAAAGAAAATTCGACGGAATATTGAACGCGTTTTTTGAGAAAGCATGCATGAGATTTCAATTTATTTTACAGATACAAGTGAGAACACTTCAATTTAATGAAATTTTTAGAATTAGATTTTAAAAGAGAAAGAATCTTGTCCCTCATCGATGAAACACATCTTTAAAACAATCAAAAATTTATATGACCGGTCTTAAAAGCTTGTGTAATATCCAATTTGACTCAACTTGGACATTTGGACTAGGGAGTTGCAATAAAAATGATAAATTATTATCTCCGATAACCTTTTGTTGACCTCATTTCAAACTCGCCCAACTTGCGGTGACTATCAATTTCTGCTAGATAGTTTTCCTTTATTGCAAAGACTTGCAGCAAATTTTATTTAACCTAGACTGATTTAATTCCAGAACAATTCCGATTTCAACAAGCTCTTTTATCTCTAAAATCTGGATTTTTAACCAATAATCCCTTGTTATTTTTCTTGGAGAAAGCAATTAAAGTCGACAAATTTAGTATTTCATCAGCACGACAGTGTACTAATTAAATTATTAATTCGGTTAAAAACTGCAACTTTACTAAACTGACTGGCTGCTTAGGGAGTTTTTCATAATTTACAATTTCCTTCTTGACTAATTTAAAAGTTTCAGCCGAATTACATTACGCAGAACCAAGAAGCAAAAATAATTACCACAATTCTCCAGTTGTGATCCTTTATAATTTTTTCCAGAAATTAAATTTTAATAGTGTGTTAAAATTTGGGTTACCCAGTTTCCACTTCCTGTTCTTTTCCTGTTTATTAATGGATCATCCGGTACCCGGAGTGTATAACAAATAAATTACCTCGCAAACTCCTGAAAAATTTAAGCTCGTTTTTATAACTAGGGATGGGCAAATCCTTAAATACATTTTTTACATTTTTAGACATCCAAGTCTTTTGAAGAACATTGCATATAGATGTTCCACAAGTTTTTAAGCTAAAAAAACGTTGGTTATCTTCTTAAGGATATTTACATTTACTTTCATTCTTATTGCGAAGTTAATAACATTTTTTTTTAGATTTTCTAGATCTTTCTCGAATTCCTATTTCACTTCTGACACGTTCTTCTAAAAAGCATCTTGCAAAGTGTCAAATTTTTCGAAAAAAATTTCTTTGGTTTTTTTAATTACCAATTTCCGAAGCTTTATAAGAGTATCTTTTGCTTTTCCTCTATTTCTAGTTGTAGTTTTTAAAATTATTCTTCTTATTCGTTTACACCCTTTCTTTTCGCTTCCAGTATCTTTTTACCTTATTCTTGTTCTTGCTTTATTTCTAATCATTGTTTTTCAAGCTAGTGGAGCTTATCGTTTTTTGTCCTTCTAGAACCTTCTTAAGCTCTTTTTTATCGTCGTTTCTCGAATTCTTTTTTTTTTTTTCTTTCTTTTAATTGTAGTCCCTTGTATTCATTTCTTCCCTATCGCTCATTCAAACGCCGTTTTGAAGCTCTTCCAAAATCTTCTTTTGTTCTTCATGTTCTAACCCACCTCTTTCAACTGCGACCTGGATTTTCTGTTGCGCATCTAATCTTCGTTTCTGATATTATTTTTCTTCCAAACGCCACGTTTATCAAGTTTTCTCAAAACCTTCTTTTGTTTTTCCAGAATTGCAGATTGCTTCTTGCATTTTTATTTAAAATCTTTTTTTGTTCCAAATATTTATTCTAATAATGATTAATAAAAATAATTAGTTTTACTTTTTCAATGCATATTTTAAAGCATGTTTTCGTAAATATTTTATAGCATTCTTGCGGCATATTAAGGGTATATGATTCCGTATTTTTGCCCATCTCTATTTCTAACTCTCTTCAAATCAATCACGCCATAAATGTGCATCGCGGGATCAGAACTCAAGAGTTATAATTGACCTGGAGCTCAGCTCCTAAGATGCATCTGTTGTGAGCAAAGTTGGCTTGTTGACGAAATTGGAAACGGGCCCGATCGAGTTATCTCAAAGTTAAATAATAACTTCTGGAGTTGTTCTCGCACTGGAGTGGAGAAGAAAAATCAATGCGAACCGTTCCGACCTTTTCATGAAAGGATGACTTACAGTTGACAACGGCTGATGTTGCAATAATATCATTAGCGCCAGTGTCATAAAGTCAGGAAAAGATGGGCCTCTAGGCAACTCATGTGTCGGCAATAAACAAGGACATTTTACCGGAGGCTTGACGATACGACAAAGACGGGAAAAAGACTTTTTTAGACAAGGGTAATAAAACGCGCAATAAACTTCTGACGTATGATCACGGATGTGATTGCTCAAAAGTGAGGTCTTATTACCATTCAACGCCTCGAAACACGCACCAAAATGTTTCAACGAACTGTTAGGGTTTTAGAGGGAGCGTGGGAGAAAAATTACAGTTTTAAGATTTGAAATACAAAATATTGGTTGAGGTCTGTTCGGTAAAAGTTATATCTTGGATATTTTACGAGACAATTTTGATTTATTAGCTTCAGAGCACTGTTTCAATACAACTGAGTTGTGTACCGAGAAATTAATGATTGGTCTGAATTACGATATAAAAAATAATTAAAAGAAAAATTAGAGAGATAATTAAAACAGCTGTTTTATAAAACAAATCAAGCGTAAATACTGGCAAGTAAAGAAGATAAAAAGCGAAGTTAAAAAAGCAAATGAAATATAAAAGTATATCTATACCTTTTATGGTTATCGTCTGCCATATAAAGTCCGGAATTGTGAAATGTTTAATTTTCACAACAAAATCGTAATCATTAATTAATTTATTAAATCAAATAATATAATAAAACATGAGGAGGAAAAGTATAGCTATAACCTTCTATAGTTATAAGCTTCTAAGTTATTAGCTTCTATTGAACCTTTCAAAAAAACATAAACCAAAGAAAAATTAAAAATACGTATATAACAAAACAAAAAATACAAAAAGTTATGTAATAGTTAGAAACGTAAACCCAAACAAACATAACTTTTGGTTTTGTCGAATATTTTCCCAACTATCGCTATTTATCTTCATAGTCAGCCATATTGGATTCGTTATTTCAAATGTACAAAACCCTTTACTGTACTTAGTTCGATTAAACTTCGTTAAATTTTATCCCAAATATTAATTTTTCTTTCTTGTAGCAGTTCTTTAGTTTGACAAATCCAAACAAGCTTTATAAAATTAAAATAATGATAAGGTAATTAGTCTAATGTTGCCATTTTGTTATAATAGCAATAATAGCACAAAAGTCAAAAAAAACTTAAACAAATCCTTGATAGTGCGTTACCATCTATTTTCTTTTTCGAAATTTATAATTTTGCACCCCATTTTTGATTCAAAAGTGGTGTCAGAACTCTCCAGTCTTATAAGTATTTTGATAATATAGTGAATTTAGAGAAAAAGGCATTAGAACTGATGGCATAATACTTTAATGCTTTTGTGCTATAAATAAAAAAAATGACAGAAATTTTAAAAAACGACAAGAGTGATGTTGACTAACCTCGAAAAACTTCTACAAAGTTCTAAAAAGGTCTACAGAAAAATATTTAAAGAAGTACAACTGCGTGAAAATGAAATAATAAAAAAAAAACAAAAAAAAATGTAAGTAATACTAAAAACAAAAATAATAATCATAAGAAAAATAAAATGCAGAAAAACAAATATAGAAATGTAATAAAATTAAAGAAAAAGAGAGAAAAAGCAACGCAAAGCAAAAAAGCATTGGGAAGAAGAAGAGTTAGAACATCGCAAAAAAAGAAAAAAAAATGTGGATGAAAAAAGAACGAGAAAGAAGTCTGAAACAATAAGAAAAGACAAAAAGGAAAAACAGATGCGAAAATTATACACACATAATACAAGAAGAGTAAAAATAGAAACAATACACACAGAAAAAAAAATAAAAACAAAAGAGAATTTAAATAAAAAATAGACAAAATCTAATAAATCAATAGAAAAGAAGTTCAAAAATTTGGTAAAAACTTTAAAAAAATTGTTGCTAGAATTAACAATAAATAAAGACAAAGTACGTTATTACAGTGTCAGTCCGTAAAATTTTTCAAAAAACCGATTTTATATATAGAAATTTCCTAAATTTAAAAAAAAAAATGTTTTGAGATAAAGCTCTTAATCTGATAAGACGCTCCAATACCAGAAACTTTGGAACCCAGGTTTGAAAATAAACATATCAGCCCGATTTTCCAATATTTAAATTGACAAATAAAACTCTTTATTAAAAAATGTTTAAATCGCCAAAGATTATAAACTGGAAAGTGCACATTTAAATTTTATAAAATTCAACCCATTTTCTTATTTATAAAAAAATCCCCTCACTCTAGTAATCTTCTAGCAACGTAGTTTAACCTGATATTAACTGGGTACCTTCAGAAATAACCTCAGCCACGTGATTAAATAAAAATCGCAATAGAACGTTTCTGTTTCATATTTTTTAAAAGCTAGGCTACTGATATAAACAAAAGTAACAGTCTTACAACATTTGCGTTAAATAATACCAAGTGACTTAATTTTATAACCAAACTGGTCACGTGGGTTCAAATACTTTCTGAAGGCACTGTATACCCAAGCAATTCTGAGATGTCAAAAATTAGGTCGACGAAAATAAACCCTCGGTATTGTTGCTTTTATATTTAATTATGCAATAATTTTTTTAACTGCTCTATGAAGAGAAATACGGGCGGATATTATACATAGACAGATACATAAAATAAAAATAACACAAAAACACTGTTTCAGTGGTTATAGTTTTTTGCATAATTTTCGGTTAAGTTTTAGAATTTTTCTTACTGTATGGATTATTTAAACATTGTGTCACAAATATTCTGGCGCATCCGCCATTTTCACTCAGCTGTAAAATTTAATTCCGTTCGAATCGCATTGAAAATTGGCTTTTAGTGGCTATAAAATAGTACAAAATAAATACAAATTGGCAAGAAAGTAGCTTGAAAAGAATTTATTTAGTAGTAATCGGAGTGTTTGCGTTTTACATAGATAACTTTATCTACTTATCCAGTACAATTCCTTCCTGGGACAATGTAAGATAAGATTTATTATTTACCCTCCAGTGCTTTTTACATCTTGTCGTAGTAAGTAAAATCGTAGTAAAATTCGAAAACATGTCACGAAAGCGTTTGAGGAAAATTTTATGTCGAAAATAATCGTTAGTAGCTTTAGATATTTAACTAAATTAGCTTATTCATTGTGGGTAATTATAGTTTTGTAGTCATAGTAAAAATTCACATTTCTTAATTTAACGAGCGCCCACAAATTATAAAGCAAATTTAAACTTAAATGGGCTCCTTCATCTTCCTTCCTGCAAAATGTCAAGAATTTATTATACACTTTAACCCACTCATTTTTCCCGAGATGCAAAGTTTCGTTTTAATAGCGAATGCTAACACAATATTTACTTCTCTTTTCCCAAATCATTAAAAAATGTCTTTGTCGAGCTTAATTCAAAAGCATGAAAACCCGATATTGTGTTAATTTTCCGGTCACTCGGTTCTTTTCAGAAATAAGCTCAAGATGCGTTGTTATTTTAAATAATGATCGTATAAAGTGGCCGCTCTGTATCCATCGCAAGTCAAAGAGTGGTCACGAAAATTTAATTTGCCAGTCAAGCTGCCCGATTCACAAAGGTAAGCTTGCTTTGCATGGTCAGTAATGTCATTTTATAAGCGTCCCTGCTTTTTAATTTGATTCGTTTACGTTCAACTAAACAGGATGGAAATCGGATGGAACGTCGACCTTTGTTGTTTAATTTTCGCTGTGTTTCTACTTTAAAAGTCAGCTTAATGAAAGCTTTGTGTTTCGGGGGTGAGTACTTATAACGCGAACATTGATCTCGACTTTTTCGCTTCTTAGGGCGGATCAAAATACCAATTTACGAGCGTGTCCGGTCGACGGATCCTGCGATACTTTGAATGGATAATGGGAACATTTACAGCTAATATTAGCGCAATATGTTTTTATTTTACTCTACTATTCCGCCTGTCTTGTGTTATGGGCTTTAACAATGGCGCTTTATGCCGAATATATGGCGTTTAATTTCATTTTGTACATCTCACACAAGGGAAACGGAAGTCTTATTTATGGTGCCGATTTCAATGTGATGACCTCTTTATATGCTTTTGTTTACATTTTTAACAAATTTACCACACCAAATTCGACAAACCCACTTGACAAGCTAATAGTAAAATAAACAATCTTGCTTTTTACAATGTTACAAAGTTTGTTACTTTTTACAAAGTTTCTTAGACTGATATTAAATCAAGTAATTGCTTACACTTTAAAAACATAGATAGGGTATCCCAACTAAAATTTGCACCCCCTAAAATCTCTGATTTTGTCTTAAGTTTCAAAAAAAAACAAGTCAATTTTAGCTTAAAGGGGGGACCAAATTTTATCATGGTGTTCAAGTTATTCCAACATTCCTTTAGCGCTCAGGGCCACCTCTTCAAAAAATTTAAATAGCAGGTGGGATCGAGTGACACATTATTTTAAAGCTGCTTTAAATGTACTGAATCTTAGAAACCTATTTCCCGGATTAATATGAGTCCGGTAAATGAGTTACAACAATTTCAGAGTCGGTTTAGATATTCTAGGCTGAGCTTCTTTCTCGCCTCGTCTGTAATATCCAACTCGTACTGTTGCAAGTTGTCACATACACCTTCATACAGTCTTACACGATTTAGCCTATGACCTCGTATTTAACTAGAGTAAAAAAAATAGTAGGTATATTGTCGAGAGTAATCGTTTAACATCGCCTCTACTTTGGGTGGTTTAAAGTAAGCGTATTTAATGCAAGTGTCGCTCTAGAATAACCGTATCTTAGAAGATTATAACCCCATGTTGTACCGCCCGTCAGGCCAAACCGAAGTTCTCACAGCAAGCATCCGCTGCGGTTATGTAATTACTTATTCCAAGTGCTAAACGACTTGGCAAATAACTTGTTACTTCCTCGCCCCCTTTTAAGAACAAGCTTGCTTCCTCTTTTTTTTTTCTCTATACAATTCGTAATTACATTAAACCGTTACAAAATGAAACAAACAATGTGAGAAAATTCCGCCGCCATAAATCCTCGCGAGCGTAAAAAGAAAGTTAATTAAAATTAAGGAAAAGTTGCAAACCCTTAAAGCAGATAATTTCCTGTTCAATGTTTCATTTCGTTGTCTAGTTAATGCCACCATTTCAAATTTTTGTCGATTTCCAGACGCCCCCGTGTGCAAACAGGACCGGGAAGAGTTATATGGCGCGTTGAAGCAAGAGACCGTGACTTTGCGCTGTCAGGTCGACGCCAATCCTGCCATAGTGACCTTCCACTGGACGTTCAACAACTCCGGGGACCTGACCGAAGTTCCGGCCAACAGATTCACAAACGAGGTCTCTTCCTCCCGACTCAACTACACCCCCGTATCAGACCTCGACTACGGCACTCTTCTCTGTTGGGGTGACAACGATGTAGGACACCAGAAAGTCCCCTGTGTCTTCCAAGTAGTCATAGCAGGTACGAAATCATCACCATAACATAAATAGCAATAACCACAACCCTTATACATTTGCGACCAAATAATAAAAACCAGGAGATATATAAAACGGCTCATTTATACATAAAACATCTCTGGTCGGCCTCTTTTTTGTTTTTCATTATTACACCTCAAATCGGAATATCGACCCATGCTTTCTCTCTCTCGCATTTTTTCGAGGATAGAGGCGCTAGATTATCAAATAGGTCAAAAGCGGAACTACGAACATTCATAATGTAATTAAAAAAGGCTCAAGAGCAGACTTTTAGTTACCTCAAAAGGGAAATGAAAATCTGCAGTTGGTAGTCTTTTTATTTTACTTCCGTCATCTATTGATTGAATTACTTTTACAATACGAATTTCTGTCTAATTCTAAAATTTAAATTTAATTCAAAATATTACACAAAATGTAATCAAATTTTGTACATAAATTTGAAAATAGTAACCGAACTTTTTTGCCCTTTTGTTTGAGAAGCACTGAAAAAGCACTTTCATTTGGCACCTTAAAGATCCTCCAAATAACGCTGTTCTTCTAACTCTACTTATTCGTTTATAATAAGCAGTAACCCAAAGTACAAGGATACTATTTCAGAAAGATTTTACCACATGTTGTAATCATAATTTATTGCAATAATTATTTAAATTATTAATAATAATTTATCATAATTATTGTTAATCATAATAATTTTTACTGCGATAAAGCGGCACCCGTGGTAAATGCTAGAAACTAAAAAAAATCTTCATTTTGTTAAATAATTTTAAAAAAATATAAGCAATTGTTTATATCAAATATTTTAAAGTTTGCCAGTTCTTGGTGGACGGAACGTGTTGGTCTATCACTGCAAATCTTCCTTACAAGACAGTCTAATAGATTTTCTGTTGAGTCCAAGCTGATTGTGAGACGCAAATTGTGTTTAATTTTATCTAAGAGTTTATTTTTTTGTGTTTACCTGAGGCGCCAATATCCGCTTCAAAACCGTTTATCTCCTCATTAACGCTCTAGGACGTGGTGTTTATCAAGCTTTTGTTGGTTGTCTGCGGCAATTATGCCAAGTCGGGCAATAATAGATATGGGTGCGAGCAAGTGCAACCAATACAACAAGTCCATTAGGGCATTGAAGCCGGCGCTCCATCAGCGTCATTAGAGGCGGCCCTCGGCGGCGGCCTTTCCTGTTTAGTATGCGCTGGAAACGGTGGCTGCCGTCACGGCAACGACACAAATGAACTAATCGATCACAATTAAATGCGTGTGGTGGGACAAAACCCGCTGTTTTTACAAATCGAGACACAAATCTTCCAACTGGCAAAGCGTGGAGCGAATCTCAATACAACAGAGAATTGACACGCAATAATCTAAGACAGACAATAATAGAAAATCAGGCGGATTAGTCAAGCACCTCAAAAATTATTTTTATTATTTCTATGTTTTTTCTTTATAAATTCTGCAAGTTGTAACAAGTAAAAACTCTGTACAAAATCAATCTTTGTAACAGTCAAAGTTTCAAAGCTAATTACTACCTTACCCAGCAATCAATCCATACTTATGAAAATATAATTGTCGTGAGTTATTTATGTCAAACAGGTGCAAAGTACAATAATAAAACACGTAATCCATTTTTAAACACAATTATTTTCTCTCTACTTACTACTCATATGCAAAATTTCTCCTTCTCATAGTTCTCTCAGTGCAAAACAATTTCACCGAACCTACGATCTCATTAAACATGATGGGGTCCATTTCTTTCCTTTAATGTCTTCCATATAAAGTTCTGAAACTCAAAGTTCCAGACGTGTGAACGTTCTATGGCCCGTTTGAAATTAATAAGAGCCAAGCCTTCGTGCAAGTGATATAATTACTTTATAGAGCAAACGAAATTGCTTCAGGTGGCGTAATGTTTGACGATTTCTCAGTCCAAGAAGGGCACTCGATTGACTTACCTAATGTCTCACTTCCGTACTTGAATCTAATTAAAACGTTATTTCCAAATTTCATATCGTACTTATTAATATACAGGGTGTAGTCAAGGGTTGTACAGAAACTTTAGTTAATTGTTCTTATTAAAAAGATACGAAATACATTTTGTACAAATCAAACTATCACCGACCAGAGATTACTTTGTGTTTTAAAAAATCTTGAAATCGTGTTCAGCTGGTGTAAAACAAAACTTATAGGAGAAGGATTCCTTTCTTTTTGCACTTTTTAGACCCTTTCTCGAATGTAAAAAATACTAGTAGTCGCTTAAATAAAAATATTTTTTAAATTGAGATCTTTTTCTCTACAGAACACCAATTATTTCTTAATGAAAGGCAGTTAATTATCAGAAGCTTGCTAACTGAAATTTCTTTCAGGTCGGCCGTCACAGCTACAAAACTGCACAGTTTCGAATCAGTCGTCCGATTCCCTGCAGGTGGACTGTACAGAAGGCTTCGACGGTGGCCTCCCTCAAACCTTCTTCATGGAGATTCTCGAATTGCCTGGTTTGAGGTCACGACTCAACGTAACGTCGTATAGAACACCCCCCACGTTCTTTGCCGATGGCCTTGATCCGGGGATGAGCTACAGGATCATGCTGTACGCTGTAAATGCCAAGGGAAAGAGCGAAGCCACCATTATTGACCCCGTCACGTTCAAAGGTGTCGCCAAATTACAGGGTGAGTTTCAATAGCTCGATTATTATTAAAGTTTAGGAAACTTTTCAAATAAATATTTAAAATCAAGGAAAAATTAATTTTCCAGCATCGATTTAATAGCTGCAATTTGTATTCACGAAATTAACTCGATAGATATAGGGGAAGGTAAATTATTCTGTTTGAATAATCAAATATCCATGTTTGTAATTAACAAAATCCGGTTTTTACATCTTTTCAGTGAATAAATTTTATTAATTGGGACAATAATTTTGAGAATAATTATACTAAAATTGCTTACAATATAAATGAGATAATGAAATGGTCGTTAGTGAAATTTTAGCTAAACCTTAACTGCAAAAACTGAGATAAAAAAGCGCAATAGCAAGCTCGACGGTTCTTGCAGGATTATATTAATCAACATTCATTATCAAGGAAGCGTGGGATGCAGTGGCGTACGTGTTGACTTTGTAGCAGGACAGGGTTTCCTGCAAAACACCAAATTTCCAGTCAAATAAACCAACTTTAATTTTTTGACAAATATTTTAAATTTGGAAACACAAAACAAATTTAATTCAGTTATTTTCACTTTTAAATTTCCTCTAATTTGAGGAAATTTAATTACATTTCGGATTTTAAATTAAACAGAGGATTCAATCTGAACAAAATGTTTTAATTTTTGCTAACAACAGCACTAATTTTCTGAGATTTTTTTAAAGGACTATAAGCAATTTTTCTGTAGGCAAATTAACAGAGAATAAAATGAGTGATTATGTGACAATAACAGCAGCAGAAAACCGACTTGGCTATCACATTGAGGATAGTCTGTAGTTTCACAACTGTCATAGCTTAATTGCAAGTAGAAAATATAACATAATATAAATACAGACTATCCTTAATGTGATAGCTCAGTTAGTTTCCTGTTCTCATTGTTCTCCTGCTGTTTTTGAAATAAAAAAGCGTAATAGCAAGCTCGACGGTTCTTGCAGGATTATATTAATCAACATTCTTTATCAAGGAAGCGTGGGATGCAGTGGCGTAAGTGTTGAATTTATAAAGGCAAGGTTTTCTGCAAAACACCAAATTTTCAGTCAGATAAACGAAATTTAATTTTTTGACAAATATTTCGCGTTTGGAAACACGAAACAAATTCAATTCAGTTATTTTTATTTTTAAATTTTCTCTAATTTGGGAAAATTTAATCACATTTCAGATTTCAAATTAAGTTCAGAGGATTCAAACTAAACAAAAATGTTTTAATTTTTTTTAACAACAGCAACAGGATTTCCTGAGATTTTTTTAAAGACTATAAGCAATTTCCCTGGAGGCCAACCAATCGAGAATAAAGTAAATGATTTTATGACAACAATAGTAGCGGAAAACCGACTATGCTATCACATTAAAAATAGTCTGTACTTTCACAACTGTCATAGGATAATTGTACGTAAAAAAACATAGCAGAATATAACTACATATTATCCTTAATGTGATAGCACAGTTGGTTTCTTGCTGCTATTTTTGTCACAAAACAATTCTCTATTGATTAGCCTAGTGAAGTGGCATTTACATATGATATGAGGAATACTTTGGCTTGAAATTCGTGAATGAGGCCGAAAGTCCTTAGAAATGGGTTGCACTGTGTTAAGATAATCAGAGTTTGGCTAGTCATTATTACAATGTGAATGTCAAATGCAGTTCGAATGTGAATTGGATTTAACTCCAATCCAAACCGGATTCGAACTGGATAAGCGAATATAAATTCTAGTAAAATTGGATTTGACACAGATCCGAAACGTATATCTTAAGAAAAAAAAGTTTCTTGTAATCTTTTCACATTTTTAAAACAGAATTGCGCAATTTTCCTTTGAGCCGTTCGATCATAGCCACTCTAAAAACATAGTATCCTCTATTGTGTTGCACTCTTTGAACCCTCGGCCGCGGTCCTCCTAAAATTTAAATAGGTCTCATCCCATTTTTGCGTATCTCACCGTCCGGTCTAGCGCTGTCGTTCTTCATTTCCATATTTTATTCAGTCTCATGTATAATTCATTTTTGCCTTGCCGCGCTCCGGTGTCTTCCTGATTCCGGGGAATCGCAAGCGATACGCGCTATGCCCTTTGCTCCGGCTATCTCCGCAAGGAATCCCTACCTTTTTTATCAAACTTATGCTAATCCGAAATTCGCCTACAAACACCAAGTCGTTAGCGAGAATTTAACAGAAATTCGTAAATAAACAAATAGAAATACATTCACAAATTGCACTATTTATATCGTAACTGCAGTTCTGCAAGAAAATGTGACTAAAGTTGTAGCTAATCATAACAATACAAGTGCTTAGAAAAGAACAAAAGTAGGAAGCAATAAGATGGATGAAAATAAAAAAAGAGATCCTGTCAAGAGGAACTTAAAAAAATTTAAATAAAAGAACAAAATACTGAGCAAAATAGCAAAATAGAAAAATAGCAAAAAAAAATTTATAGCGAAATAAAACACCTAATTTTAGATAGACAACCCAAGAGACAGAGAATACAAGAGTACAGCTTTAGTTACATTTTCTTGCAGAAATACACCGACTATATTTGCAAGTTGGTGCTAAGCACACATTTCGCATAATCCGACTTGTTTGAAAGCTCGTGAGAGTAATAAATAAATGTTTTATTTGCTGTACTTTTAATTTGTTGGCTAAAGTTAAATATTTTCTAACAGGTCTGTAAATCACTGAGAAGTTTTTTTTTTAATGAAAGTTCCGCCTCTTTGCTATTTCCGGTGACAGAAGTAGGCGGAGCTCACATTTTTAATAAAGAGCCAAGTTTTATTAATAATGAAATTCTTGTGACTTTCTTATTACATGAAAAGTATTTATTTATGAGAGAACGTAACGTAATAAAACCACTAAATAAAAGAACACTGGCATAAAACTGTACATATAAATCATTCAACAAGTTTATGTAAAATTATTCTTTGGAGAATTACAAATTTATTACAGCTGTAAGTACAAAAATGATGTGAATAATTCAGCAATATCTCACCGTATTGTTCAAAATTATAAAAATAATTTTTGATTATTTTCCTAAAGATTTATTTGAGATGCTGAACCAATAAGACTGGAAGCATCTTTTTATCAAAAAACTTTACGTTCATGTTGATAGAAGGATAAATGGTTGTTGGAAAATTTGTTTACATCCACATCTGCGTTGAAAAATATGAAAATACATTTCATCCCCAATCGATCGAATTCTCCAATATCACTCGCACGAAATTGAAAAAATAATAAAATTTTCCTTTGAATTAATGTTATCAGGTGTTGGTGATAAATCCCGGTTTCAGGTTCAACGGCAAGCATGCCTGTTAGTCCCCTAATTATGGGTCTTTTGGGCACGGCCGGGGTACTGGCAACGGGGGTGTGCCTCGTGCTGGCTGCGCTGTGCCGCCGCCACTACTTAAGACCGTGCTCCAGGCCCGAAGGGGGCACCAAGCACGTACCTATGGAGGCGGTTATTGCCGCCGACGATCTCATTGTTGACGGCTCCGTCACGGGCGTACGCACACCAGCGACTCCCGACGCGGCCATTACCGCCGAAGCCGTGAGAAACGGCACTTCCATAGAAGCCACGGATCCAGATATCATCCGAAATCAATATGGTAAGACTAGAATTCTAATAAAACAATAATTTTGTTTCTGCTGCTTTATTATGCTATTTTCTTGACAATTTAGAAGGTTGTAAAGTAATAAAACGGAACGGAACGGTGTAAAATGTTGTATATTAATATTTCATTAAGGCTTTAATTGCTGACTACCTGGGGGTGCTCACAAATAAAAAGTTTTAATGGACTACACATAATTTTACCACTTGGTAATAAAATTAAGGGCAAACTCGACTAAAAAATTTTTGGGAAAGCGAGTAAACAGTCATAGGTATTATTTAGACAAACATCTGTGTCGCGAAATAAGTAAATAATAAAACTAACTTAAAATTAAAAAAAAATTATTTTTAATTTATATATTGATCAAGCATGTCATGTACTCAATCTACTGAAGAAATTTTTTTTCAGCTCTAGAAACTGCTAAAATTTTCCTTCCGAATTTCTAGATTAGTAAATTGTTGCTAAAATTAAAAAAAAAGTTTTTTTTCGTTATTAATTTTAAATATTGATCAAACATGTCATGTCCCGCATCTACTGAAAAAAAAAAATTCAGCTCTGAAAATTGTTAAGATTTTGGTTTTGACTTTCTAAATTCGTAAATTGTCGCCTCCGGCTTCCAAAACAACAAAATGTCATTTTTATTTTTATTGTCCTAAAAATCAACAAAAAATATCACTTACAGCTTCTAAAATTAGTAAAACAATGCTTCTGACATTCAAAATAAGAGAGACAAAACAGCTATTGTCTTTATTAATTTAATAAATAATAAAAAACATTGCCCTTGGTTTCCTAAATTAGTAAAACTTTTTCTTTGAATTTTAAAATTATTAAAGCGTTACCTCCGCTTGCCAAATGAAAAAAATATGTCTTTTGCTCTTTGTGAATTATAAATTGTGAAAAATTATCTCCTATAGCTTTTGAAATTTTTAAAATAATATCTTCGCCTTTTAGGATTAGTAAAATGTTGATTTTGGTTTCCACAATTAATAAAATGACTAAAATTACAAAAACAATGTTGCCTTTATCTTTATCGATTTAAAAATTGATAAGAAAATCATCTCCGACATTTAAATTTGGCGCTCCGGCTTCTCCAAGTGTTAAAATCAGTAAAACATTTTTGCCTTGTTTTTATTGATTTCAAAATTGATAAAAAATGTTTCCTACAAATCTCAAAATTAATAAAATATTATCCTCGGCTTTTGAAATAAGTAAAATATTATTTTGACTTCAAAAATTGGCAACAAATATTTGCTGGAGCTTCAAAGTTGATAAAATGGCACGTTGAGATTGCAAAGTTAGTAAAATGTTGTCTCTGGCTTTCACATTTAGTAAATAGTGTCTCCGTCTTCCAAAATTTAAAAAAACGGTAAGATCGTTGGGCTTCTTGACATAAAAATTTATAAAAAAAAATCATCATCGACTTATTTATTTGTCAAAATTGCTTCTCCAATGTTAAAATGAGTAAAACGTTAATATCTCCTACAACTTCTAAAATTGTTTAAGTATCATTTTCGGCTTTCAAAATTAGTAAAATGTTGTTTTTGTTTTTCAAAATTGCATAAAATATATGTTTAAGCTTCAAAAATTAGTAAAATAGCGAGTTGTCTATTTAGAATTTATAAAATGTTATTTTCGGCTTCCACAAATAGTAAATCTGCCCTACAATTTCCAAAATTAAAACAAAAATGTCTCCGATTTAGAAATTGAGAAAAATTAGCAAAATAGCTTCTACCTTCAAGATAAAAAAAACCTTTTTGCCTCGGTTTCTAAAATTGAAAAAACACCACATTTGCCTTTATTGATTTAGAAAAGATAAATGTGTAAATAAAGTCTCCAGCGTCCAAAATTACAAAATAATGGAATAAAGTAAAGAAAAAAAAAGAACAAAAAGATCTTCAAGAAAGATTTGAAGATTGCCAATACAAAGAACAAGAAAAATTATTCATCAAATTAGGCAATTTAAAAGAGGCTGAGAAGAGTAAATTGGTAAAAAGTTTCTAAAAATAAATAAAAAATTAAACTGAAAGTTGGAAGTCAAAAGTGTGACTCAGTATGCTACGATACAGAACAGAATTAGACATGAAGGTACTAGAAACTTATCTTGCTTTATACAAGCAAGCAGAAGACCGTTGACATTGCTGTTCAGTCTAGAAAAAAAGCAATTAAATCGAGCTATTTGCTGAGTGATTAATCAAGACGATAGAAGAGGACTTAAAATAATTTGTAATAAGTCACAGTAGGTCACGACACAATACACTAATTTATTTAAAAAAAATTGGCAATAAAATTACTAACTAGGTATTTTTCTAATTTTTTCTTAATTTTTAAATTCCCATCCGGTTTATGGTTGTTGCGTTGCTTTCCCTATACTGAAATTTGTGTATAACTTGTCCTTAAGACAAGGAGAACGTTAGTTGGTTAATTTATTGTGACAATTTGAGAAATTTATTTTTGAACAAAATTATCGATTAAACCTCTAGTAAAATATACAATGGACAGTTAGATATAAAGCACAATTATTTAATACAAAGTTGCAACTTCCCATTGTTTATCTACATTCATTTTACATTTCCAACATCACTCAACAAAGCGACTAAACCGTCAGATGACCGAAATTCAGCACACATTTAAAATTTCAACTAAAACTTTTTTAATAAATCGTGACAAAGTAAATTGCATTTGAAGAACATTTTTGATTAAAATTTAATTGTCAAATCAGGTCAAACAGAATAATTCGGAACTTTTTATGAAATAGTCTAGTTTATAAAATGACAACAGTTTTATATTAATTTAGAATTTTTATTTAATTAGTTAATGACGTCGTTTTAACAAAACTGTTTTATTTCTCAGATGAGTTATTATTCAAAAGCTTCGTTTTCGAATTGAAGTTGTGTAATTCAACACTAACACAATCCACTTAACTAAGAGAAATGCTTTTTACAATAGTACAACAGACGCTACACTCGACCAATTTAAAAACTTTCAGAGAACTTTTCCACCATCTATCTGTTAGCTTATGTCGGAATAGGTTTGCAGTTGGCTATTAAATAGCGTACCAACTCTCCAAAAGTCTTTGTTATAATAAATTTTTTTGTTGGTAGAGCGTCGTCCGACTCTCGGATTTATGAAAGTGTACGAACCGCCCGGGTCCAGAGAGGAAGAGGACATGGAAGACGAAGGCGAGGAGTACGATTTCAGACACGTTGCCAAAGAAACTCACATCCCCAATCAGAGCGTAAGTTGGCAAAGTTAGATTGAGACTGAATTATAGCACTGATAAGACGCTTGGTTGGCCATTGTAGGTATACCGGAGTCTGCAGAGGCCCGGCCGAAACCCCGTAAACCCCATTCCGGGCACTCAGACCTTGACGCACAAGTATCGAGGGCCCGAAGTCATTACGACGTCGAACCGAATACAGGAGAGCTGCATATAAATGTAATTGTTTTTATCATGTATTATATTAATGTATTTAAAAACAAATAAAAGCGGACTTTCATGTCATCAACGTTTTATTTTTGATGTTTTATTTCAATTTTTTTAAGCAAATAGAACAAACACGAGTTACAGAAAACCTGTTGCTGGCAGAAATAAACACATGTATTGATTCAAATTTTACATCCAATGTAGATTTTTAAAGAACGCAATTGTTTTCTAGTAAACAACAGTTTAGAATATAACTATTTTTGGGGCCTTTTCAGTAGGTAATAAAAAAAAATTCGTAACTTCTAGACGCCGAGATGAGGAACTTCAGTGGGAACTTGAATAAGAAGAACCGGGAAAATAGAATGTCAAACAACTGTTATTAAATAAAAACGGTCTTAATAATAGTTATAAACTAAAAAATTTATAAATAAATAATATAAAATAATAATAAGGAAATAGGTTATAGCAGTACTTCTCAAACAAAATGGCTATATCCTTTGTTTAAAAAACATTAAACATTAAATTGCATAAGCCAAATTTGAGTATGTAGCATCCTTTTAACAATGACTATAACCGGGCAAAATTTGTATTTACTTTTAAAAAAATAACTGCTATTAGAGACATCTTTGTTCCTGAGCCAGTAAGCCGCATACCTTTTTAGTTGGAGTACTATAGAAATTTGTATCAGGTTTTTTGTCCGACAAACTTTAACCACCCTTTTTTCAAAATATTTTAATCCTTTTAATAAAGTTTTAAATTTAAAACATTTAAAATTTTCCTTTTAAAAATCCAAAGTGAGTTTTGTTTGTTTTGTATTTAGATGTTCTACAGTTTGTGTCTTAAAACATGAAAATGGCTCTATTAGTTTTAATTTTATAAGCAATAATCATAAAAAAGATGATCTTTTGACTTTAGATGTTAATAATAAATTAACAAATGATAGTTACAAATAGAAAACACAGCAAAATATAATTACAGACAGTCCACTGCTTCTGCCATCAAAGAAGTTCTTTTTTGAGTGGTTTAATATACTTTTTTTGATTTTTTTTTTGTAACAAGCAATCTATTACATAAACCTAAGTATGGCAAATAATATAGTGGCAACGTCCTCAATTTTTTTTTAACCACTCTGGTGCAAATAAATGTCCCCCTCTTATTGTTTCTATAACGAAATGCTTTTAAAATACAAGATTAAATTTGAAACGTCATTATTTGCACCACAATGGTTTAAAAAAACAGAACAGCGGCCTTCTTTTTCAAGAAATTTATTCAGTTTTATTCAATAGTAGCCAATCAAAAGTATTTCTAGGCTAATATCAATATTTTTTAGCATCAAATTATTTAAATCGAAGCTACTTAAGGCATAAGGTGTTTGCAAATATACTCAGATATTTAAGAGAACTAAAAGATTTGGATATCAGGTCGAAACCACCTTGAAAGAGCTGTTTGTGAAGTAAACTAAATAATTTTTTTAAGAAAAAAGACCGCTGACCAAAGCTCTATCTTCATAAATGTTAAAAATTACAACAAAAATAGATTTGTAAATAGTAGATTAAATTTTTAGTTATTAATAAAATAAAATGGGTTGTTGTTTTTGCCGAACTTCGTATTTTACGTAAGATAGTCAAAAATAGTGCATCAAATTCATTAATAAATAAACAATTATTAATAATAATGCTACACTCAGGTTTCGGAGAATTTAGATCGCATTTAAAGCCTCTGGTATGACCTAACAACCATTGGTAGCCGAGACAGCTTAACATCTCCTCCAAAAGACCAAGTAGCAGCAGATATCCATTATTTTAAGTGAGTCACCTATACAAGGTATAACTGCGATTGTTAAATAATAATATTAAATATAATCGTCGCTAAACACCTACCTGTATCTATATGAAAGTCTAATAGTAAAGTAAAAATATTTATTAAGATTTTTAAACTTTAATAAACCTGCCAGTCAAAATTTGTGACAGAATGACTGGCTAACTAAATGATTACAACGATAAATTGGTTAATTCACCAATTTCAATTTATTATTATTCTATGTATTATTAATAAATATTGATTTAAACATATAAAAAATTAAAAAAGTGAACCAACCAAACCAAAACACTTAAAATTTCTGTTGCAAAATTTTAACAACAAAAAACATTATTTTTCATTTTTTGGGAACTTTGAAGAAGTCTCAAGCAAATAAAAAAAATATAAGCTCATTGACAAAGCTTGCAGAAACAATAAATGACAGTTTAATGTCTTTAAAAAGGTTGAGTGAAGTCAAGTTTGAGTTTCTATCGCCATTTCAAGAGGAACTGTTACTAGTTAAAATTTCTAAAGAATCATTTATGAAGAACACCTTGTAATCACTAGAGATGTCAATAACAAATAGTTAATTTCTAGAGTTTTAAGTAAAAAAAAATATTGTGCACGGCTTGCCTGCAATTAGCTTTTATTGTGCTCACAAAATTATAACTTTTTGGCTCGCTAATAAAAACAACTTTACCAGACTTTCTGCATAAAATAACTACATTTCAAGTAAAATAATAACTTCAGGTTACCCTTGTATGATGTTACTTGTACTGAAACATTTTTCTAATGAATCTGCTTGAGGATAAGGCAAGACAATCGTCTATGGCTCTAAAATAAATATTATCGTTGAAATTAGTTGTAACAAGCGTCCGTAGAAACTAAATTATAAGTGTAGCAAAGCTGGCATTGCAGTCCTGACACTTTGTTATGTTTTCCTTTGCACATTTCTCTTTGTGCTTGAGAAGGGTAACGTAACCACAGCCGTACATAAACTCAAATTATATTTGTGTAGAACAAGGTTTGTGTGAAGTGATTCTATTACGAACTCAATTAGTTTTATTAAAGATTTCCCAAAATTTTTTTATTTAGAAAAATTGAGCAAGTTTATTCACGCACCCCTCTTTCGAAAACAAAACTTATAAAAGGAACCCGACGAAATGGGTTTTATTACATCACGTATGTAAATGGAATGACTCGAGCGAAGGTAAACCACTTATTCTGAAAGAATGTACGTGAGCAATACGCGAACTTAAAACGCAGAGACGTTTATCATTTTTAGCGGCGGTATTGACACAGCTTCTTAAAACGACAATTTATTTCAATATTGGTGAATTTTTTTTGACGCGGTTGATATATTGCTAAAATCGAATAAAGGAGGATAAAAGTTTGTAATATATTCAATAGTAAGGTTGCATCCAAGCGGAAAAGGACCCACATAAAACAAGCAAACCGCAGCGTGGGGCGATCAAATGATAACATAAAAACACAAAGTAACTCGTGTAGTCCACTTTATCGCAGCCAACGGTACAAATATGGGCCCAAACACAAGGTGCTGCTTTATGAAAGGACCCTCATACATAATGCCCAGCCCAAACAGGCTGCGACATTAAAATAACCCACGGAATTATTTTTCCTTGGATGGAGAAAAATGGTGGATGCGCCGCGCCGGGTCAATGCATTAAAAATTGCCGTTTATTCTCCTCTTTTCGTTTCACTTGAAGCCAACCAAATGTGCTAAAGTAATGTTATGGTGTAAGTATAGATCCGGGGAATAAAGTTGAATTGTGCGAAGTTATACCGGAAGCCGTAAAGTGAGCAAATTTATGTATGTCTATGAAAACGTTGGCTTTTATTCCAAATAAATATTTTTAGTGTTTGCCCACGAAATGTAATATTTAACAAAAACAGGGTCTTAAATTGTTATTAAAAAAATTATTAATTCAGGCAAATATTATGAAATCCAATAGAATTTACGTGTTTCCTAGAATAATAAAATATTGATAGGTTCGGTAAAACGGTGCAAGTTTTATCGGGAAATACATTTAAATATTGAATGTGGCATTTAAATGGGAGGTAATTTTGAATTATGTCAGGATTGGGTACATTTTGTGCTTTAATTTGCTTCAACGACAGCATTTCGATCAGTAATTGGAAAGACACTTAAAATCGTTTTGCTATTACTGAAATTTAAAGCAATTTTAAAACCATTTTCTAAAAAATTCAGCAAAGAAATTATAATGCTTAAAAATAAGTACTGAAAGTTAAAAAATAATTTTTTACAAAATCAATAATTAAGACTTCAAAATGGAACTCTTCTGCTCAGTTTGAATAAGCGATGTTCTACTGTAAGTCATTAATTGTTGCTTGCCTATGACAAAAAAATATGGATCCCAAAGTCCCTAAGTCTTCCTATAAAACGTATTGTTACAAAAATTAAAGCCTTTTAGGTTCATGATCTAATTTCTCTGTCTCTATTTTTTCTTGTTTCGCCCGTTTTCATTCCACTGATTTATTCTAGTTGTTGAAAATCGTCTTCCAGCACTTGTTTCAATTCTGCATTAGTCTACTTTTTGTCTGTTGGGTCCTACCATATTTCTAAATTTTTTTGGAAAGTCTGTTTTTTATCTTTATTACTTGGCCCATTCATCTGATTCTTTATTTAACTACCCCTATAATATTTGTGTCACTATATATTCCTTTTAGTTCTTCATTCTTCCTGATCCAAACTTCTTCTACTTTCTTCCCTCCGTAAATTCTTCTTAAAACTTTCTTATCTTGTTTTCTTAGTGTCCACCGTTCTCAATTGTGTTAGATTATTGTTTTATAGTACCTATACTCAAAGTTTCATTGTTCTTGAAATAGATTTCGGCTCTATTATAGAGTTTAATGCTTAGATCCTTCTATTTGCAAACGCTATTCTGGCTTTTCCTCACTAAATTTTTTGGTTCCTTTTTTATTTCCTAGTATGTCTTGTTTTCATTTACATCAACTTATAAATATTTACCATCTTTGTATCTTGTGTCCTCTCCCATCATAAATCTAATTTTCTCTTCATTAATTTGCAATACTATTTTTGGGAATGTTCTTACAACTCTTGCTAGTTCTTGTTTTTTATTTTATAAATGTGACGCCATATGCAAAAGCAAGTCATTGATTTTATTGGTAGAAAAGCAAACTTTGTCTTCACAGTTACTTAATTAGTGAGTCTGTAGAAGAAAGTAGATGAATGTAGATCTTTTTACCTTAGACCGTCAAACACTACATTTTTTTTTATTAGCATTCCGTAGAGTTTAATTTTCTCCATGTTTTTTTTAAATCATTCCAAATAATCTTATATTTTTCCGTGTTTCAATATCTTTTGAATCTGTCTGTAAACTGTCTTAAAATGAATAATTGTGTTTGATCGGGAAATATTCGTAACGTTTTTGATAATTAATATACTATTTTAGTCTCTATTGGTGCCTTCACTCTTGTAATTGTTACAACAAAAATATTTGGTTTACGACAATCGGCCTTTCCTGGTATTCGTCTACTATTTTTTTCATTATTTTATGCTCTTTCATCCTATTGTTTATAGACATCGCTTTAATTTTGTATGCAGTGTTCAGCAGCGCTATTTCTCGTTATTTTTCTCACTTTCTCTTATCTCCTTGTTGTTGCAGATGTTTGTGTCATCTTTTCATCTTTGCAAATATTCTTAAATATATCGTATTTTCTTCTCTATATTATTTTATCATTTCTACTTGTATGTTGTCTTTCCGTGAGCTGTTATTGTTTTCAGTTGTTCGATAATGTTCCTTACTTCATCAAATGGCGGTTTTGTTTCTCTTAATCTTGTCGGTTACTCCATTTATTTCCCTTTTTCAAAAACTTTTTCGAAACATTCTACCAATCTTTCTATTACATCTTCTTTTCCTACTAGTTGACCACGTTTATTCTGGCACTCTTGTTAATAGTTTCTTGTCTCTTTGTATTTTGCTTCTATTTTCACTGTTTTCTATTAGTTACTTTAGTGTTTTTCTTCATTCTGTAAATTTGTTTGTACTGTGTTTTTGTTTTATGATATTTTTTGGCTATTTGATGTATTTTCTTCTAACGTCTTTATTCTTACCACACCTTTATCTGTGTAATCTACAGTCTTTCGTCTTCTTTTTCTTCTTTTCTACAATTTATTCGTTCATTGCCTATTTCATAATTTTTTCTATCGCTTCCCACTTCTGTTCTACACTTATTTGTTAGTTACAAATTTTAAAAAAATGTTTCTTTTGTTGTATTCTTATTTGAATTTATAAATATTTTTTTTTTAATTTTAAGATTTCTGTTGTGTATAATAAACAAATTCCTATAACTAAAAGCAAAAAAATGTTGATTACCCACGAAATGAGATAAAAAAAGACATAAAATTTTGTGTTACAAGTCTGAAATGCTTTTTAATCATTTACAAAAATTGGTCACTCACCTCTTTGGACCTCGTGGCTAAATTTTTAATTTCGTGACGAATATATCACGATCCACACCCGTATAATAAATATCAAACTATTCTATAATATTATACACTAAAAAAAATTTTAATTTTCTGAAAAAACTGAAAGAAATTTATTTTTTTGCTATTGATTAATTAGACTTGAGGTAGTTGAAAAAATCTAACCTATCCTTGTTAAACACTTTCCCACTAATTTAGTTTTTTCTGTGTCGGCCTTTTCTAATCTATCACAAAGCCTTTTTCATTTTTATCCTGAGATAATCTACGATATTTGATTTTCCGAATCCATTGTGTCTGTTTGCTCCAAACACACATAACTTTCGATTTTCCTTGCCTCGCCGTTATCTTTATTTACTCGTTTTTGATTGTTTGTATGCTCAAACATAATTATTTACGGCTTTTCATTAATACCATAAATTTGGAAAATGGAACAAACCTACCAAAATGTATAAAATTATAAAGACGATTTTATTTTGAATTGGATTTCGTATGCGTATATTTTTTAATCGGTTTGTCATAAAGTCGATGGAATTGAAATGAGTTGGTATCAGGCGATTAAAAAATGCGCTCGTCCATATTAATCCTTTCCGAATTCCGTCGTTATCCTTTAAACGTTGGTCGTTCGTTGGAGCACTTGAAATTTATTTGTGCGACGAAAGAGGCGCCTAACTTATTAAGACCTCTTTTCTAGAGGAAGCGTTTTACATAAACGCGTCAGACTGAACAGGGAAAAAACGGAACAAATATTTAAAAAGGGAAGTTATAAGCAAATTTCGTTCTTTCATGAAGGTTTCGTCTAAAGCTAGGCCAGATTGGACTTATCTGGTGCGGAAGCGTGTAATCAAATTCAATTTCAGGCCTGAACTGGAGAAGCCAAAGGCTGACACCGATAATCTCTAGTTCTGTTAACACTAAGAAGACGTTCCCTTGAATATTTACTTTCAGGGAAAAAGCACCACTCTAATATCGAACGTGTCAACTCGAAAACAACATTGTTGCTTTAACTAGATAAAAAATACGTGTTTGTCTTCATAAATCATAAAAATGCCATCGAGGATGTTAATATTTCATACGCTAAACAAAGCATGCGGGAATGTATTTGTGTGGTTGGATCTTCGCCGCAAATATGAGCCGCTTAATCTCCAGAGGACGACAAATTCATCCTTTATTTTAATTTCGAAATAAAATCAAAGCATACTTTACTTTTAATAAATTACCGAAACGAGGACTTGGATGTGCGAAGCTATAATTGGGCCTAATAAAGCTTACAAAGATTTATTTCCCAACATTAAAATGTCAATAATTGTTCGTGATATTAGCCTATTTAAACGCGAGCGGTCATTACTGGAATTTGCTTTGTGGAGGATTATCAAGATCGATAATGTTTAAGTATTTAAGGACTCTAATCACCGTCAATTAGGTCGTAGCCACAATCACAAAAAATGGCAAAACGACTTTTAAACGATACAATCACCAAACTAAACTCTCTTCACACATTAAACAAGATAGATATAGAAATACAAATTATCACTGTTGCTTAGCAAATGGCTCTGTTGCTAAATAGACATTCTCTAATACAGCCACGAAATGCTAAATACTGGAACACTCTGTACATCAGATGTACAATAAGGTCAATCACGAAACCCTTTCAGGTGGATCGCCAAAAATTTAAAAAAAAATGTCGATCGCAAACAGATTTTGATAGGCAAAATCAGTCTTGTAAAACAATTAGTACCCCTGCTGTATGGTAAATCTTCTTCAACAATTAAAATAATTGAGAAAATACTATTAAATTATTTTTAATAATACATAATTATGTTTTTCACTTCTATAACTTCTCTATTAAAAACATTTTATAAATTGAATTGTTCTGATCCATTGTGAGAGGTTAATTAAATCGGAATAGTAGTAAGGTCTTTCACTCTCATGTTTTATTAATTAAATGCGCTACATGTTTCGACCACTATTCTGTGGCAATCTTCAGGCTAAAATATCAAATACACTGCATTGTGAATTGGTGAATTTGAGAGTGAAGGACCTTACTATTATTCCGATTTTATAAATTATCAAATATTTTCATTTATTCTTTGTCAACGTTTTTCTTGTTCTGCTTTATAATAATAATAATACTTTATTAACGGCATCATCATTTACAGCCTTTACAATAAACAAAACAATTAAAGATTACAAGATTCATGTTATAAATTTGTTGAGATTATTCTTAAAGTTATTAAAAGATGGTGCAAAAAAATCAATTTCACTACAGACACTATTGCATATTGATAAAATTGAATTTAAAGGTGAAAATAATGCATAATTAGTGCTGCAGTGAGAGAGATTAAATAGGGGACTATTCCTGAGATGGTATTGAGGCACATTAAAACCAATTTTTCCGAGAATGTCCGGAGCATCACACAGATTATTTAATACCTTATATACAAAACAAGCACAGTGGAATTTACGTCGAGAGTCTAACGTTTTCAGAGCAAGATAACTCAAACACATATTATACGAGCATCCCACAGTTCTCGGCAATCTATATTTAACACAATTAATAAATTTTACTTGAACCTTCTCAATTCGTCCAATGTGTGTAGCATAAAAAGGAGCCCAAACTACACAATCATACTCTAAGATAGATCTAACAAATGTAACATACAAAATAACAATAGTTCGAATATTGGTAAATTCATTAGTAAACCTCCTTATACAACCCAAGACTTTATTTGCTTTTGCTATTATATATTCATAGTGATAATTAAAAGATAACTTGCAATCAAGTATGACTCCCAGATCTTTGATTGTAGACACTATTTTCAAATCTTTACCACCGATTTTGTATTGGGGGCTAGAAGGTTTTAGCTTCCTACTAAAGTTAATTACTTGACATTTGTCACAATTTAGTACCATTTCATTTACCAGACACCATTGGTATAAAACAAATAGATCCTGCTGTAGAATGTTAACGTCCTGAACGTTATTGATCACTTTATAAATTTTTAGATCATCTGCAAATAGTTCAAAATTGCATGTAAAATTATCACAAACATCATTAATAAAGATTGAAAATAGAAGTGGACCTAATATAGAGCCTTGAGGAACGCCAGAAGGTACATGTTGCTTATCTGAAAAATTATTATGTAATTTAACAACTTGAGTTCTATTAAACAAATAACTACAAATCCAGCTAAACAGACAGCCAGATATTCCATAAGCAGATAATTTAGCTAACAGAATATGATGATTAATTTTGTCAAATGCTTTACTGAAGTCTGTGTAAACAGCATGAACCTCCAGGCCTTCACTCATAGCATTCACAATGTCATTAGTAAAATTTAAGAGATTTGTAACAGTTGATCGCTTACTAAAGAATCCATGTTGTTTAGGCGTGATAATGTTTTTAAAATTTGAGAAAATGTTGGTAAAAACAATGGATTCAAAAACTTTAGAAGGAGTGGATAAAATTGACACTGGTCGATAATTTTCAACTTTATCTCTACTACCTGATTTATATACAGGAACAATATGTGCTTCTTTCCACACCGACGGAAAGGTACCAGAATTTAATGACAAATTAAAAATTAGTTGAAGTGGAAGCGCCAAACATTGACTACATTCTCGGTAAAATCTGGGAGGAATACCATCAGGACCTGCCCCTTTACTGGTATCTAGATTCCTTAAAACGTGAATAACATCAGACACATGAACATTTACATTATTGATATTAACACATGAATCATAGGAAACATTAAAATTAGTGATATTACTTTGAACAAACACAGAAGAAAAATAATTGCTAAAAGCTTGACAAACATCATGATATGTTGAAAATAAATTTTCACCATACTTCATTGGAAGAGGAATTTGATTATTATTGGTTTTTTTGCGAATGAATTTCCAAAACTTACCAGGAGTATAAATTAAATCATTTTCAACATTTCGGATGTAAGAGTCATATGCATTTTTTATACAAATTTTACATAACTTACGCAGATTAATGCTTTCTCTTCCTTTCGTCATTTTTCAAGTTTTTCTAGATACTCCTTTTTATTTTAGAGAGTTCCTATTGCTTCTTAAAATGTCCTGAAACTTCTTCAGTTCTTTCCAATCGTAAGAATATTTTTCTATTTTTTTATATCCATCTTTGTTTTCTTTTTCTTTCAAATATAATTTTTATAAAAAAAAATTGTTTAATCAATAAGACATAAGTGAGATGATACTGTAACGCCATCACAAGATTACGCTGGCAACTATTAATACAACTCCAAATTAGTTTTCCAATTTTCTGGTTGCTTCTTCAATTTTATTGTTCTTTCAAAATCTTTTTTAATTTTTTTACTGTTCTCTCTTTTATTGTTTCTGTTCAGTTGTCATGTTTTTCTTTTAAAGCTTAACTTGGTTTCTATCAAACCTTTTTATCATTTCTTTACGCCGGTGTTGTTTTTGATCTTTCTCTTCTAGTCGTCATTTTTAAACTTTTTCTGGCTACTTCCTTTCATTTTAGATAGTTACTATTGCTCTCTAAGATAAAGGGTTTTTTAATAAGGATGGGTCGATGTTAAAATGGAATAAAACAAGCTGTGTGTGAGGTATTTAAAAAATCTTTTTTTATATGAAAGGTCCATGCATGCCTTTATTTATGAAATATAACATCGTTCAAATGTCCGCCGCGACTTCTACTGTGGCGTGGATCCGAGTGGACCAATTTTGAATGACTCGCTCGCATAGATCTGGTTGAATTTGACCGATGGCATTGGTGATATTGACTTTAAGAGTCGATTGCGGCTGATTGGTATAGACCTGCGACTTGAAAAAACCCCACAAAAAAAATCTGGCGGGGTCAAATCGCACGATCTTGGTGGCCACATCATGTCACCTTTGCAAGAAATATTCTTCTAAACGGTTCGAAGCCCATTCAGCCCATAATTCTTATTGTTTTTAACACGACTTATATTATAGTGTTTCTTTATAACTCATTTGACTTTAAAATACTAATAAGGTACCGTAACTCCATCTCAAATTTTAGATGGCAGGTATAAAAGAATAGACAGAACAATAACTTCGAAAGCAGACTACATTTTTCTGTTCCCTGTAAACGCTTTGTCAGATTATTTTTCCAAAATCTTCTTTGTTCTTTTTTTAATGTATTTCTATTTAAATTGTTTTTGACTTTTTAAGTCTTCCTTTTCTTCAATTGCCAAATTTTTCTGAATCTCCTTTTGGTATTTTTTCTTCAAATCGTAATTTTCCTTGTTGTTTTTCTTCTTCGTTGACTTTCTCTTCTAGACGTAGTTTCTTATTTTTAAAATATTCTTTCAATCTTCTAGACTATTTATGTTTGTTTCTAAAGTGATTTTTCTTATTTTTCTTCTTCTTCAAGTTACCATTTTTTGAGTCTATCCAGAATCTTCTTTACCACTTAACTAAAAAATTAAATAGTGGCCTCCCAAACATATTAGTCCAGAGCCACTAAAATTAGCAGTCCGCCTCTGCTTATAGTATCTTTCTTTTTCAATTTGACGACCATTTTACAGGTAAAATTCAATGACAAATATTTTATACTTCACAGAAAAATTTTTATTTAAAAAAAAATTGACCTCATCAAAGACAGTTGAAACCTATATAATATTTGACTAACTTTTTCTTTAAATTGCTCAGCTTTTTGAGCATTTACCTAAATTTTAATCACTTATTGATCGCTTCTAGGAAGATGCACTTTATAAAAGACGACACAGATAATGTCGGTTCACAAAGATATGTCACGTAGTGCACAACTTGTGATTACAACCCGATATGGAACAGCTATAACTTAAAGTCAACAACCAACAAATTCTCAATGGCTGCTTTATTACTTTTGCAAGAAAACAAATCTTTGCGTGCCTTGAAGCTCCATTATCATGTTTCCTTAATTAGAATTACATAATTTTTGTGTAATCAAAAATCCAATTGACATTCCTCACCTTTATTTAATTAACCCTAATCAAACTGCCAACACTGGTCAATATCAACGATTATTTATTTGGTACAGATGTTAATTACTCGCTGGGATAATAAATGACTGGCCATCAAATCACCTAATAAGTTTTAGCCTCTAACCCTTATCAATATTTTAGTATCAGTATCGATACGTTTTAGACATAAAAATGAAAAGTTTCCGGATGCATAAATATAAGTTTCCCAATCAGAAATATTATAGCTTCTTCCTGTTAAATTTATTCCTTTGCAACTTCTCCAAAAATAGAAAATTTTATGCACTCACTTCAAAGCTAAGCAGATAAACCTACAATATTTATGAGAGTTAAAAAGTTGCAGAGAAAGTGATTCTAATCCACTGTTAAAAAGTGAATACTCTCTTTGAAGAGAAGCGTGAAATTATAACATTCTGCAACGTAAAGATATGAAATATGTTAACACATATGCTAGGCTGATCTCGACAACTTGCAAATTAAATTTTAATTAAGTTTAATTAATTAAACGAAGCCAGTCTTGCGTGCACTGTTGTTAGAAATGTTGGAACTTCTGTTTTAATAAACTTTACAGAGCAAGTTAATATGTGATTTTATGAAAAGGGTAAGTCGGTTGGTATACCTTTCTAAAGCGTGCATCCGAAACGAAACCAATCAACACCTTACTACTAAAAGCCATTCAAGCTGATATTAAGCCGAAATGAGCTTTCATTATGTCTTACTTAAAACGTTTCTATTAAATATTTGAAAATTTCTAAAGCGCGCCATCTTTACCACTCTTTCACAACTTAAGGATCAATATTAGTTCTGTTGAATACACCTAGATGGCGTTTTTGGTGTGAGAAATTTAAAATGTAAATTACATAAAAAAAAACATCAAAGCAGAATGTAATCAGTTTATTGTCAAAACAATTATCTTTTCGAAATTAAATGTTTGTAAAGAATGTTAATTGAATTTTGTGAAGACTTCTCTTTAGAATAGTCAAGTGGTCAGATAATTGGTATACTTTAGAGATGTGTCATTCGGAACTGAACCGGTTCACTGCGCCGACTCTTTAGAGTGAGCCAAATGAGTTGAAACCCAAATGTTTACTGAATCGGTTCCCGGCTCATTTTAATTCCTGCTGTTTCAATGATTTGAATGATGCATTGAGCCAAGATTGGAAATGGGATCCGACTTTCGGGACAGGTTTTCATTCACACAATTCTACTTTGCGTTATTACGGGACTTACGAGAGTTGCGATACACCAAAACATCCGACAAGCAGATGAACTATTTGGTGTTGGTAATTTGGAATTTTGGCATTCGCTCGGTTCACTTTGGCGCATTTTGCAAATTAGACTATTTGAAGGAAAACATTAAAATATGTCCGTTGTTGAATAGAAAAAATGTTTATTTACAAAAAGTATCTAAAATAACGAACAATAAAATGTAATGTCCAATAAAGATATATGTAACTTCAAATAAAGTATAAAAATAAAAAAATATAACAAAAAACGATAAACAATAATATAAAATATAAACATAAAAAATGTTAACCAATTTTAAAAAATATGAGTGTAAAAATTTAAAAGACGAGTATAATAATATATAGAAATAATAAATAATCTGAAATCAGCAATCATCGGATCCTTTAATGAGACATAGGTATTATTTATTACACTTTGGCTCACTCCACCAGCTCACTCACTCAGTCGCTCATAGACAGCTAGAGTAAGCAGGGAACCGTTCGGCTCAGTTGAACCGGTTCAAAGAACCGATCTCGCCAATGAGCCAGATCCGAAGATCCGAATCATTCAAGTGAACCGTTTTTCCCATCTCTAGTATACTTGTAGAATTCCCAGAAAGTAGTAATTCGGTCGTCTATTTAGCAAACATTCCGTGTATAGCGTGCTCCATTTTGTCCATCAAGAGATTGGCTTCCGCTAAGAGAAATTACCTCGAAATGTTTTATTGCCACTTCACGATAATGACGCAATTTCTATCGCGCCGCATTTGCAAAATATCAAGATCGCATGACTGAAAAGACGTTTTTTGGTGAATTTAGTCGGTGAGAGAATAAATCAAGTAGTTGTACAACTTAGAATCTTCTTTAAACTTAATAATGAAGTTTATAAGTCGTTCGCATTCCGGGTCAACGTCCAAAATGAGAAAATTCCAACATAATGTATCCGTTTTGTTCTAAACTGCATCAAAGAAATAAAGTCTCGCGAAATAAGTCGAATTCTAGTTTGAGAAAAGAATTTTTTCATTGAAAGTGAAACCGAAGATTTAGTGAGATTAAAAGGCGAGGATTGGAACACATTCCACGGAAGAAACAGAGGACAACAATGAAATAAATAATTTTTTGTCGAACTTAACAAAAAATTGATTTTTTAGTCGACCTTCACGCTTGACAGCGGCCACAAATAAGCAATCTTCAGCCGCTGCGTCATATATTTAAGACGGTTCGGTGAAAAATTAATCCAGATATTTTTTTTTTTTAAATGAAAAGAATTAACCTAGTAGTGTTCGTAGAATGTTATAAAAATAATTTTAAAATAATTTTTAGAATATCAAGCTGACAAAAAAATTTTTTTGGTAACAAAAGTCCAGTAATAAAAAAAATCGGTTCCTGTTTTACGAGTACAGCAACTTGTAAGCCTTTTTTTGATAAAAACTAAAAGTTAGTAACAAAACGCAGGATGATAATACATAAGAAAAAGTGTTTAGTTTACAATGCCAAATACAAAATTTTTTTGGTAAATAAATAACAGATCTGGGTGTGTAATGCTAAAGCCCGGTTTTTAACAAAAAAATGACAGCTTAATATTCTAAACAAAAAGTTTAAATTATTTTTCTAACATTGTATGAACACTACTAGACCAGTCCTCTTCTGGGTTAATTTCAAGTTGAGTTAATAGCGGTAGTGTTTTCGTTCCAAGGAAAATTGAAAAAATTCGGGTTTGTGATTGGTTATTGCTACGGAAAAGTATTAAAATTTGCGATACTACCGGTAGTATCTCAACTTGACATTAGCCCATTCGTTATTTTGAAAAAAATATTGCAAATAATTTTTGACCAAACCGCCTTAATATACAAATTTTCATAAAAAAAAATTTTTAAGCTGAACTAACAAATCTTGTATGCCCCATAGCCAAAACCTGTTTTTTTCGGCTTCGCTACTTTTCGGGATTGGGCTTCACCTCAGACATTAAAAAAGACTCAGCCGAACAAAACTACTTTTTGACCTTAGCGTACAAATATACAGTAGAAATAAAAAAAATCTTGATTGTCAAAATGTCAAAAAATGTCATAGGTACATTTTTTTTACTTTATTTAATATTTTACATTTAACACCTTTAAGAGGATTTTTAATAATAAAAGAAGCAAAGACAGTAACTGACACGAATGCCATATTTTTTTAATGTCAAATAATCAATTTGACGACCAAGATTTTTTTTATTATTTATTAAAATTTGATTTATAATTTCAAAAAGATCCAGAAAAAACTACTTTTAAGCAAAATTTGTAACAATAATTAAAATCTTTAACGTTTTGAATTATTGAAACCCGAAAATATAAGGAGAAGCTATTGATTGCATATAAAATCTTATTAAATATTTTTCCAAAAAAAAATTCGAAATTGTTCTGAGTTCTAAAGTCAAAAAAAAACTTTCTCTAATTTTTTTATATTTAAAAAACTACTGTGCTGCAAATAACTGTCATCTTGTTGCTTTTTCCATAACAACTTAATGCTTTTAATGTGGGAACTTATATTTAAAGTGTCATTATTTGCACCACAGTGATTTAAAAAAAACAACAAATGTTATATAAATGGATGAGGAAATCAATCCGAATTGTTGTATAAGTACATGTCATTTATTATGATTAACAAGTGTTGAAACAAAAAGCCAGATTGTAAATAACAAAATAACGATAAATAAAGTTGCACTACAACATATATTTTAACAATTTTTCTAAAAATACTATTCAAAGATATGCTAAATATTCAATTTTCGTGTTTCTACGATAATAATTCACCCGTTTTCTTCATTTTACCCCTTTTTTACTTATTTATTATTCACAAAAAAGACTACAAAAAATACTATAATAAGTGATCCAATATTCCAACAAAACAAAACTACTATTTGTAAAAAAACGACTGCGATACTTAATTATTAGGCTTTTTTTACTTAACCTAAGCAAATAGCAAAAATTAAAAAAAGCAAATTTTTTTTCTTCCTTAACCATTACACCACAGCACGGGAAAAAATATACTAAAAACTAACGACAAATCGCTCAAATCTGGACAGATTATATCTTTAATAAAGTCTTCTCTGTAATGTTTTGTTACATCAAACTAAACGTCGCGTCTAGGCCCCGCTTTAGATTAACTCAATACTGATTTCCATTTCCAACATTCCTGCAAACCTTGTTATCGTATTAGACTACATAGACTCCTTTTAAACAACAGATAGTACATTTTCTTACAGACAATAAATAAAAAAAATATATTAAAAATAAAAAAACTCACCAAAAAAATCAAAAAAACTTGAATGTCTGTAGACACTTCACTTATTTACACTCACATTATTAAAAATCCGTTAATTTTTTTATTATTAACATATTAATTAAAACAAACGTATTAATAATAAAATGACAATTGTCGTTTATCAAATCTAGTTACCTGAATTCAAGCGATGCAAGTTCATTGACCTCACTAAAAGTACACTAAATCGCAAAATTAAATTCCAAATATTATTCTAATCAATTACCGGACTTATAAAACACAAAATTTGCAAAAATTGAACAAGAATTTATAAAAAAAACTAGTTATTTTAAGCAAAAGAAGCACCAGCGTTTTTCATCCCTCATGGAGAAGCCTCGCGGCAGTGAGACACTGCTGCCAACACTGTACCGCTAATCCCCCAGTAATTGTTATAAGAACCACACTAAAACTAAATTATAATGCAAAAATTTATTTGTTAGTGTTTGTTTAGTTTACATATCTGTATTTTTTATAATGTGTATCCAGTTTGTTTTTATTTTTTTAATAATAAAAAGACAATTGTCATTTATCAAATCTAGTTACCTGAATTCACGCGATGCAAGTTCAATGACCTCACTCAAAGTACACTAAATCGCAAAATTAAGTTTCAAAGATTATTCTAATCAATGACCGGCCACTTAAAACACAAAATTTACAAAAATTAGACACGAATTCATAAAAAAACTAGTTTTTTGAGCAAAAAAACACCAGCGTTTTTCATCTCTATGGAAAAGCTTTGCGGCGGGGAAACACTGCTGCCAACACTATTCCACTAATCCCCTAGTAATTATTATAAGAACCAAACTAAAACTAAATAATACAATAATTTATTTGTTGATGTTTGTTTAGTTTACATTTCTGTTTTTTTATAATGTGTGTCCAGTTTGTTTTTATTTTTTTAATAATAAAAAGACAATTGTCATTTATCAAATCTAGTTACCTGAATTCAAGCGATGCAAGTTCAATGACCTCACTAAAAGTACACTAAATCGCAAAATTAAGTTCCAAAGATTATTCTAATCAATGACCGGCCAGTTAAAACACAAAATTTACAAAAATTAGACACGAATTCATAAAAAAACTAGTTTTTTGAGCAAAAAGACACCAGCGTTTTTCATCTCTAATAGAGAAGCTTCGCGGCGGGGAGACACTGCTGCCACAAAACATATACATATCAGAAGCGCAAGCTCAACGTATACCCAGGGAAATTTCGGTGACAGTTTAATGACAGAGAGCCGCCATCTTTTTGCGTTGGCATAGACGCGCGAAATTTGAACGGACTTCAGCTTATTGGAATTTTGCTTTTTTTATTTCAAATTGATCAATTTGCTCAAATTGTATTTTTTTTATTTCTGTTTGAAAAAAATACATCATTTTTCTTTAAACAGAAATAAAAAAAATGCAATTTGAACAAAATGATCAACTTATTTAGGTAAAAAAATAAGTTGAGCATTAAAACAACAAATGTCCTTAATCCTATATAATAAAAAAAACTGTTTAAAAGTTACAAAGTATTAAATTAAATACAGGTTAATTAGAAAATATCAATTTTTCTATTTATTCTATTGATATAAATTGAAAATTAACAAAACCATTAACCATTAACAAAACAGGAAAAGCAGCAAAAGCTGCAGATTGCAGTCTTTGCGATGTCACAGCCAGTTAGAAATTATCGCAGCCAGTTAGAATCTTCACAGCCAGTTACAACAATGTCATATCCAGGTTTCCAGAGGATGTCCATTCATATGAAACAATTGGAAAATACAATTTAATGTCGCACTCAAATAGAAAAGAAAGCAGAAACAGATATTTTGCTGCCTTTTTTGTCACGCAAATATTTATAAATTGTCAGCCGAACACATTTATCAATAATTGCACTGTGACAATTGTGCAAACTGCAAAATGAAAAAAAGTTGAGCAAAGTAGAAAACTTGGTTTTAAAAGCGTCTTCCAGCTTTATATCATCGTGACCATGATCATCCAGGAACTCATACAACTTGATATGAATCGAGTCAACGAGTTCCGTCACTTGATCACTCGGATATAGCAAACAATCAAAGTCCTTATTCCTCTCTTTATGGGAAATGAAATAACGACTTCGAGTTTTGTCACTGGCAAAGAGATTTTGTCGTTTCTTGAGCAATTGCAGAAAAAATTAATTCCTTAAAGTCAATTTCAAAACACTTACCACGAAAGTTACGTTCATATACAGTTAATATCACACAGGTTTCAGATTTACCAATAATTGCGTTGTAACTTCTATAAAATCAGGACCAAAACGCTAAAAGCCCGCCGAAACAGAACAAGACGCTAAATTGACAAGCACATGACAAGACAAGTGACACTTTCGCGCGTGCGCAGTGTTGTCAGGCGTCTTCCTTCCCCTTACCTCAGCCCGCACTTGCGTTGTCAGCTCTCTACAAACTAAACGTCATCCGTCGACCAAGATCGGCAATACAACTTTCATCCCCGTGACTGCTGCCAACACTATTCCACTAATCCCCTAGTAATTATTATAAGAACCACTCTAAAACTAAATTATAATGCAAAAATTTATTTGTTGATGTTTGTTTAGTTTACATTTCTGTATTTTTTTATAATGTGTGACCAGTTTGCCTTTATATAATTAAAAAAGTGTATAGATTATTTCACAGTCATGGAATCTTCAAGGCCAGTTTTGTGGAATTTTTCAGTGATCTGGGTCGGGATGTACGTTTTGTATTTATATTTTCCTCTAGATTTTTGTAAAATAAACTGTAAGTTTTAAATTTTAGTTAAAAAACGTTAAATTTTCCGTAAATTTAAACATTGAATTCGAATTGAGAATATTTAGAATACGGTCCTGTGTAGCACAAGCGCGCAATTTTGCGCATGCGCACACGTTGAGCATTCTTCGATCAGCTGAAAAAGTGAGGTTAAAACCGCTCCAATTTCACAAAAACACTTAAAACACGCCCTAAGTTCTATTATTTTAAAATCCTCAAATAACCCACGTTATGTTGTGTCCTCTTTGTGTAAAATCACTGTGTCTTTAATTCACAATTGCCAATTTTCTCTAACTTTGACATTTGACGTTTCTAGTATAAAAAATCATTGCAAAGAGCATGTGCACACTCCTTCTTGTTCCTCAAATAGATGATCTCATCGGCAAACATTAAAAATTCACTTGTGTTTAGTGAATCGCGTTCCATTCTTATCATTCAGTACCGGTTGAGGATTGGTTGGACGAAGTGTTCGTTTTAGAAGCTCACTTGGGGCGTCCCTTCGCCATCATGTCAACAGCCCTATTAGCCGCAATCGCTGTTATCCTGTGCATCCTGTTCAGGATACTCAACGTCAACAGCCAACCACAAAAACCAGTGATTTGGTGCGGTGATAAGAAATTCCTGGATACTATCCTCAAGATTTCTCCCCTTATTACAGAACCGTAAGTAGCCCCCTAAAGAAGGTTCGGGAATTTGGAAGGGGGCCTTGATCAATACAGTTTTTAGGCCAATGTTATGCGCGAATAAGTAGAGGCAAGGTTGCTGGAATAAATTTCATGTAGAACAGAACTTGCTTTCAAATCGTAGTGAAAGCCTTTTTTATGTTAATTAAGTTTCCTCAATTGCTAGTGATGAATTCACAAACGAAATTGCAATCAAAAATATTTTTTTACTATGACGAATTGAAAGTATTGCTCTAATTCACCTCAACTGTGACAATTAATTTCAATTAAAATTAATTTCTTAATAGAACATGAGGAAAGAGAATGATCTGCTTTCGCAGAATTTCTGAAGTGATAAAAGTGGGAGTAAATAATTATTATCTCTGACATAATTTTGATGATTCACAATGGAAAATTGCTGTGTTTTAGCAAATAACAAAAAAAAAATAGATTATTACGATTATTTTTAACAAGATATTATCAAAATTTAATAGTATTTTTCCACATGAAAAAATTTCCTGTTTGTTTTAGTTATTACTGCATTTTTTTAAACACCTATTGTTATTAAAAATTATTAAACTCATATGGGTGCTTTAATCATAATCACTAGAGCACCAGTGCTTTAATAGGCCTATTACATAACCTGATCAACAGACATTAAATAGATCTATAATGAAGTTCCTAGAATTTTTTTTTAAATACAATAAATCGATGGATTTTTTGACAAAAATTAATTTAGAATGAGGATATTTGTTAAAAATGAGAGTGAAAACCATGATTGAAACAACTAAAGTATCAAAATTCTACTACAATTATTATAAAAAATAGTACAAGAAATTTGTTTTTCAAGGGCGAATCTAGGGGCTACAGAGTCTATTTACAGGATGCCCCTTCGTATATGCATAGTGGAATTTTGAACTCTTATAATAAAGGGAAAAAAATAAAAAAATTTAACTATTTATTTATCGGGCGATAGAATAATCTTAAAAAATATTATCGATTTGGTAGTCCATTTCAGTGAAAAATAGCAATTTATGCAATAATTTTTTTTTTTTCGTTTTTTTTTCTTTGTGATCTGGTGAAAAGTAATATGTCAGGAAGTGGTAATAACGGCAAAATTAACAAATTTTTAAAAGCAACTAAATTGAAACGTTATTTATTGGTATCCTACTGATAATTGAAGTTAACCGCAAGGCAAGACCTTTATTTATAGTAACAAAAATTTATGAACTTTGGGATAGACGGCTTTGATTCTTAGGTAAATAGAGCCCATTGTTACAACTACCTACTTTTCAACCTTAAATAATTACCCCTTATTTTGCGGTAATGCTATTATTTGTCATAAATATCTTTCTTAAAGTGACGTCTCGTTTTAATCAAAGATATCTCAATTGCTAATAGATTTTAATCAATTTTAATAGCGCAAGGTGACTTCCTGAAACATGAACATCATTTGTAGGCAAAAAAAATTAAAAAATAAAATTTTATTGCATAAATTGCTCTTTTTCTCTTATACGAACTAATAAATCGTTAATATTTTTTAAGATTATTGTAGCGCTCGATAAGCGAATAGTTAATACGAAGTTTTAATTTTTTTCGTTCATTCTAAAAGGTTTAAAATTCTTCTATGCATATACAATGGGACACCGTGTACAATAAAAAACGCTAAAATAGCATTTTCCTCCCGAATTAGAGCGATCAAAATTTTTTTAGTGTTGCATAATTTTCTCCAATATTGTTTAAAATATAAGCCTCTTTGTCTTTATAGTCGGACATATTAGAACCGCCATTTTAATTTGTACATTTTCGTTATTAAAATCGTGATTTAAATGAGTTATGTAAAAAACACTAAAGTAACAGTTTTATGTTATTTTTCCCAATATATATTGTCAAAAATATTTGTATTTTTGTTTTATAGTCTGCTATGTTGGGTTGGCTTTTTGTATTTTGTATAAGTTAGGAAGGCTAGGCTAGTAACCGAAACCGGTCTTAAAATAAGCAGAATTAAAAAATTGGGTGAGATTAATATTTTTTGTCTATTTTTTATTATTGTTTTAGTAAGATATTTGATATTTTCGACAGTGATATGTGAGTAATAAATTAATACAGTGCGACGTTTCGTGACTTTATTTTTAATTATTGTTACTTCCTCAAGCAAGGAAATAGCAATAATTTAAAAAAAGTCACGATACTTTGTACGAACTACTACGAACTTTGTATAATAAAGACTGCATGAAACCATATTTTACCTCTGATATTTCAGGACCTAAAGACGTTCAAAGATAAGAAAATCCAACAATCTTTTTTATATTCCAACAAAAAATTTTTCTCCCCTTTTAAGCGTCTCTGGTTTCTAAACTATTATACATAAAATATTGCTTCGAGGATTTTATTATACGAAATTTAATTCTCTCCAAGTTTTTTTTTAAACATATTTTGTAACATTGATCGTTTTCACAGGGTTTTAAAATAAAACTAGGGCTGAAAAAAATTTTTAAGATTTTTTTGTAGCAGACTTAAATTTGATTTTCGCAGCCGTAGCCGATATAAAACGAGACTTTTTTTGGCCGGAAAACTAAAACTTTTAAAAGCGGTTATTATGCAATATACGCAATAAAATGTATATACATGATATAATAAAAAAAATATTTATTTTTTATTGATTTCTAATTGTCCCATTATCAGTGGATATTAACTGTAATCTTGATTATTCAATAAATACGACAAAAAACGATAACAAAACACGTTTAAAGCACCTCCAACACAACTAAAATTCAGTTACGCAATTTTAAATTTAAAAATTCAACAGAGAATAGTTTATTTATACAATTTTGTTAATGCAGTAGATATTTATTTATTTTACAAGTTTGATAACTGTCATTTTGCAAGTGTTACAGCGACGAGCACAAGCGAGTTTTACCACCAAACTTCTGTCATCTGTAACTGTCAAATCCTAAAAATTTTACAACATAATATGTCAAAAATGTAGTAATTATAATAATAAAAAAGCAAAAATAACCTGACCTGACCTGACCTGACCTTTTTCCTTATTCTTAATTCCCTACCGCATGCGCGAACGAGCCATTTCTTTGACAGAACATATGACATTTTTCTCCATTGACCTTACAATATTTATAGATGGCTTGTTGGCAGAAAAGTTCTAGACAGATCGTCAGGTGGGCGTTTTGATTTCTTTACTATTATTTAAAGAATAGTGGCTGAGGTAACTCTTAGGTTGATTCAATTTATATTATAATTAATATTACTTTATTTCTTAAGTTGGATGGGCTCTCTATACTTTTTATAATTCAGTGAACTTAATGCCGCGGCGCATGCGGTAACGAAAATAACTTTAATAAGGAAAAAGGTTAATTCACTGACTTAGCTCTCCATGCAGCCATATTGGATAACGTTAACAATCTTTATTCTTGTCACAGAATTATTTTGTCGGAAGTATTAAGCAATTTGTATTGTTGTGTGAATAATAATAGTGGAGAAATTTAATTAAATTCACTTTCTTGTCATTTATTACACAAAAAAAATGCTAAAATACACAAACTTGAGTGGAAATATCCAAAAGGTGAAAGAGCGCTAAACGCTGCTGATAAATTAAATATTCCAGAACTGTCTATTCTAATTATAAATTATTACAACATGTCACAGTTGGTAATTTTTTTTGCTGATAAATTTTTTTTGTTATTGTTATTTAGCTTGTTTCGATTAACAAAAACATATGTCCTAATAAATATAAAAATCGGTTTTGTAGGTGACACTGGAACGATTTTTTTAACGACTTGTAAGGCAGAAAAGATTTCTAAATAATTACTTTTTGTAACTTTTTATATAAACTAAAATAATGCTTTTTATATAAAAAAATAGCGTATATTAACGGTATATTAAGCTGTAAAATAGAATTAAAAAAAAAATGTTTTTCTATTAGATAGTGCGCAATGTCCACCAGACATTTTTTTTAATTGCTACTTTTTATAAATTTTCGGCGACCTACCTAAATAGCATTGGCATTGAAACCTTGTTGAATAAATAATTAATGACATCATATTATGACTCAGAAAACTAATTTATTATTGTTACCTAATAATCCCGATTTACGATAAAATGACAAATCTTATCTTTTATATGGAAAATAACATTGTTTACGTTCTATATTGTCCGTTATCGATTGTCTTTTTTATTTATTACTATGAAATTTAAAAAATAGTTTCCGGATGTCATTTTGTTCAGTGAAGACACCTGTACTTACAAACAATAAGTTCATTGACACAACAAATTAATTTGTCGTTTAAAAAACTGTCTGGCTTTAAATAAACCGAATGAGAGCAAGTTCTGGCCTGTCATTTTTGCATAGTAGAGTGTTTATAGTTCAGCTTATTATCGTTCTCAAATAAGTTTAGCACGTTGCTATGGCAACAAGCAATCAAATCTCTAAAAAAATCTTTTTTTCAGATACATTCCAACAAGGTTGTGGGGCTTTAGTGGCCACGTCCAAACAATTCTTCACAGTGTTATCGGCAGGGTAAAATGTCCATGGCCTATTGGCGAAAGAGTTTTTCTTACACTCCAAGATGGGACCACTTTAACTTATGACATGTACCAACCTTTAGATACAAATTTTCAGGGTAATTACACTCATTTCAATTAAAAATTTTAAATTAATTTTTTAATTTTTTTTACAGATGACCTATCAATTGCTATATGTCCAGGTATCGGAAATACTTCCGAAAGTGTATATATACGCACTTTTGTCCATTGGGCACAGTGTCACGGCTATAGATGTGCCGTTTTGAACCATGTGGGGGCTCTCCAGAGCGTACCAGTTACAGCTCCACGTATTTTTAGTTATGGTAAGGATTAATGACAAGGGGTAATTTCGTGTTGTTACCAACTTTACAAAAATACATTTAAGTTTTTCTTTGACAGTTTTGACAACCTCAGCAACTGAAAAACTTTTTTTTATCTGAAAGATATCTATTATTTTTGACGCATGTTGTATCATAAAGAACCCGATTTTGTTTAAGAGCTTATAACTGATAATACACGTACATTTTTTTGAGTATTATCGAATATTGTTTAATTTTTGTAAAACAACACGTGTTATAAGAAATCGACCTTAAAAATCTAAACAAAGTAGGCCATTTACTTATTCATTATGTCAATTAAGAGGTCGATGATTTTTCGTTTATTTAAATTCAATTAACTAATTATGTACATAATTTATTTCCAAATATTTACAGTTTTTAATAAGCCATAACATGCTATATCTTTTGGTGTCAATTTTGTTTGTTAAAATGCAAAAAAACTTTGGTAATTGGACAAAGCAGTTTCATAATCAATACTCTTAATAAAGAGAATGGTCCTTTGAGCCGGATATATACAATATAAATATGTATACAGTTTATACAATATGAATACCCTTAAAGGGCATGGTCCTTCGAGCCGGATTCCTTAAAGTTTTGTTTGTTTTTTCAGGTAACACTAACGATTTCCACGAAATGGTGTCTAATTTAATCAGTAGACACCCCAATACCAGAATAGTATGTGTGGGTTTCAGTCTAGGTGGTAATTTAGTGACTAAATATATGGGTGAAACTGACAGAGAAAGACCTTTACAAATAATCGGCGGAATTTCGATATGTCAAGGCTACTGTGCTATCGAGTAAGTTGAATATTGAATATCTGACGCAAGTTCATGAACTGGTGTGGTCGTACAATAATTAAATATAATTGACCTCATTTTTCAGGGGTACAAAATGGCTATTAAACTGGCAAAACTTCCGCCGTTTTTATCTTTACATTATGACTGAAAACATGAAAAATATTATTCTGAAACATCGCAATGTTTTATTATCAGATGAAGTGAAAAATCGGTATAAACTCAACGAGCATGAAATTATTTCAGCTGCAACACTTCCTGAATTAGATGAGGCCTATACACGAAAAGTCCACGATTTTAATTCTATAACAGAATTATATTCGTGGAGTTCTAGCATCAATTATGTTAATAATATTAACAAACCGATGATTTTTATTAATGCTAAAGACGATCCAATTGTTCCAGAACCTCTCCTTGAGCCGATTAAGTCAATAACAAGTAAGTATCACAAATGTTTGTTTTTGCCAAATTTCTGAATAATTACTCAAAATTTTGTATTTGCCACAAGGAGATTTGTCAAGGTTTTTATTGTGGGATTCCCCTGAGCTGAAACTAAATCCCGATTGTTTTTGTGTGTTTTTAGATGAGAAAAACAACATGTTGTATCTGGAATTGGCCCACGGAGGGCATTTAGGTTTCTACGAAGGGGGTCTAATCTACCCCAACCCTGTGACTTGGTTAGATCGTGCACTTGTCGCCCTTGTCGGAAGTTTGGCGCTCAATTATAATGATTCTGTTATGAAGACGGCTCAAGTCATGTAAAGCACCAAAGTGAATTTTGATATTCCACAAATTTGCATTTATGTGTGTGATGTATGCGTGATAATCACGTGTGAAACACAGAGTTTTATTTATTGTATTTATTTTCGCGTAATTGTTAGATGAACGTGACTTAAATACAGATTTTAATTCTTTGATAGTATTATTTAAAATTTTAGTGAGAGGAGGTAGAGCTGGGCTCCGTCTCCACGTTTCTGCTTTTTGGTGCTCATGTACCGCGCCATTCTCACCTGTACTTAAATGTGATATGTAGGTAGTTTATGAAACTTAATTGAAAATTATTCATATTTTTGTAACTTTGTACATTGATTAACGAACACTGTTGTGATTTTATTAACCGGCTTTGTTTTATATGTTCAATGTTTTATAATGTTAATCAAATATAAAGTTTGAAAAATTTACGGTTTTTTTTTATTTTAACCACTATTGCTTGAGCACGAAATTTGAAATAGGTACTCAATTGTAATTAGAAACTTTAAATTAAGTAAACTATAAATTTTTTTGCTATTTATGAGCAACAAAATACTAAATAACGGTCATTACACTTTTTTAAGATTTTGATGTAAATTTCATTACGGTCCTGGCAAAGTTTGAATTTCCCGCTTCTCACTGCACATGCGTGGCTTTCCTAGGGGGCGCAAGTAGTCTCAAACAAGCGTTAAGACGCCATTTTTCTTGAACCTGCCGAATCCACGAAAAACAAGTTAAAAAGCGAGAATTTTTGGGAAAAACTACTGAAAATAACTTCAAATTTACTTCTACAATGAAAAGGTCACGAACGTTTAAGATCGGAGATAAAGTCTTCGCTAAAATCAAAGGCTATCCGGCTTGGCCGGCAGTGGTGAGTTTCCTGTTGTGTTTGATTGGTTTTTTTTGAACTTCGTGGTAGATTTTAGGAAAAAGCGGGAAGAAATTCAATGTCCAGTTTTACGGGACGGGAGAGACGTAAGTACAGTCTTTTATTTGCACTTTTAATGGGGCTGAAATGAAATTGGAGCGGGAAGATTTAGCTTCAAGTATGGGGGCCCCTAGATCAGTTTTGGAACTTGCCGACAGGCTTTTATTGAGTCAAGGAAGCCTGTGCGATATTTCCATACAATAATACCATTTTAATTTTTTTTAGGGGGTATATTAAGCCTGAAGATATTTCGTATTACTTGAAAAACAAAGAACAGTTGATTAAAGGGTCAAAAAAGAAGGAATTTAAAGACGCTGTTGACCAGATTGAAAAAGCAATAGCTGAAGATGGCACTGATGGTGATGACGGTCAAGATGTAAGTATTACTTAGGTAAAAAAAAATCGAAGTTAATATTCTTAATTTAGGAAAATGCACCTGCATCTAAACGAAAAAGAACTAACTCTGAGAAATCGTCAGATTCAGTTCCGTCATCAAAAGTTGGCAGTACTGCGAGAAATTCTGAGAGTGAAGGAGGTAATTATGAATTTGTAATTTTGTAAACAAAATTATAATAAATTTTTTATAGATTCTAATATGAGTGAAAGTATGACTGAGGGTCCTAGTGAACCGAAAGTTGAACACGATCCTGACAGTATGGAACCTCCAGAAGAACCAGAAAATGGACAAGAGGAAGAAGAGGAAGACTTGCCTTTCCTCCCTAATATTCGAATTGTCTCTGAACTTAATTTAAAAAATTGGATTATTTATGTAAGAACAAAAATTGTTTATTTAATAGAGTAATTGAATAATTAATTACAGGCCGATGCAGTTAAAGAAAAACCAGAGTTTTACAAGTGTGAGTATTTTTTTAAATTAGTTATTAATTCATTAATTTCTTTTTCCATTTATTGGCAGTTTATTCAATAACAAAGTAAAACCTGGCTATTGAAAATTGCTGCAAGAATCACAGAATTTCGTGAATTAAGAAAAAGTCTTAATTAGTAAGACATCCAGTTATAAAAAGAAAATTATATCGTTTTTATATTCTATATATTGACTGTTACGAGTAATCCACTTACGTCAAATTTGAATTCTCTTGATATGCCTAGATACATAAAAAATACGAATTTTATGAGTTACTTTATAACCAAATCTTGAATGTTTATCTTGTTTATAGTGTATATTTTTTGATGCAATATGTTGTGCTACATACTATTGAAACTATTAAGTGCATAGCGGCGTTCTTTAGCTTGTTTTGATTATTTCTATTATTATTTTAATATGGAGTAACCAAAAATCAAATCATTCTCGTGTATTAGCGTTTTTCTTGGTTCCTTTGCATATTTTATTGCTCTCCAATTAATAATGTACTATTTCCTTTTTTTTTTTTAATAGCCCGCCCTATGGAACAACGCCTCTATTTCGAAAACCAAGCATTCCCACTGCTACTTCCTTCCGGAAAATACGCAGGTGTAAAACTGCACAAAACGTGGCCCCTTCATTTCGACAATGAGTACGATTGTGCCCTGTATGACAGCGAGACAGCTTCTCGTGTTTTACTCCTGAAAGAAGGCATTACAAGCGGTCAAATAACACCGGAAAGTATCCCAGAATCATTTGTGGACGATTTTAATCTAACCGAAGCTGAAATAAAGCGTGATGCTGAAATGAAGTTAATCAATAGCAAATATAAGAGAGTTGAACGTTTAAGAGCTGAATCAAGCCTTGTTGAACTTGATGCAAAAATAAAGAATTGTTTAAGTTTAAGTAAAGCTGATCCAAAGAAAGCATTGGAGTTTTTAGATTCTATGCTTGAAGTAAACATGGATGAGATTATGTTAAAGAAACATTCCCACGTTGTTGAGATGATAAGAAGACTGAGAAAATATGTGGGAAATATTGAAGAGTGGAATTTAACACCGGACGAGCTTGAAATATTCAACAGTGATGCACAAAAGGTGCGGAATAAAGCTGATGAAATTTATAAGAAATTTAAAACAGTTATTAAACTACCGGAAGGGTCTGTTAATTTCTGGGATGGGTTCAATGAAGTTGTTCGGAAATTTAGGGAGGATTGTATTCATTTGAATAATCGGGAAGTTTTTGTGTTGTGTGCTGAGCCTTGTAAGTATTCCAAATTAGTTTTTTTTGTGTGTTTTATAATAAATTTCCAGACTCGAGACAAGCTATTATCGACCGACTTGAACAAGAGGAGGAGTTACAAGAAGCCGACATTCATCGACCTACTGAAACTGAAGTTGATGCTGAAAGAAATGGTAATCACACACAAAGAATTACACAAAAATAACTCTTATTCTTTTCCAGAAATCGAAACTGAATCTCTGTAGGGCTACACAAAAACAACATTATCCTATAATTAAGCATATTGTCAAATAACTTTTTTTTTTAATATAGCTACAATTAGTTGTGACTACGTCTACTTTCATGCCAGTTTCTTCTCTTTTCCCTCTCCCGTGCCTCCTTAATTTCTAAACTGATCGGCTTTTTGAATGGTCGGTCTCGTCCTCCAAACCGTAACTGTCCGGACTCTTTCTTGCCGCCAAAACCGCCCCCAAGTCGTCTTGGTCGCCACCCCTTCAATAACCTTTCACACTCAAAATCCACAAAGATTATATTTCCGTCAATATCCATTTTATTTGCCTTGCTATAAGCTTCTTCAGCGTCGGTTTCATTCTCGTATTCGATAAAAGCATAGCCTTTGGGCATCCCAGTCACTATATCTTTGACTAACCTGAATCTGCGTAAAGCACCGAATTTTGAGAATATTTCCTTGATTGTGTCTTTTGTGGTTTTGAGATTTAAACGACTGACGAAAAGTGTGCACTCGGGACGGCCCTTGACGTGTCTGTTGGGCTGGTATTCGGAATTTAGGGCTCTGATTATGCCTTTATCGTGGGGCTCAGTGTCTGTGCCGTCAATAGAGCCGATTTTCACTGGGTCGTAGTATTTTGCAAAACGGGACCACGAAGTGTCAGAAGAACGAGCAGAAGAGTCCTAAAATGCAAACAATTTTACACAAAAAGTGCTTAAAAAATTTGTTTACAACCTACACTCATTTTTAGGTTAGGTAACTGTCATCTGTCAATAAGTGTACAAACTACAAATGTGTTGAAGTATTAGTAATTTGAAACGTAATTCCCTAAGCATATTATTGTTTTAAATAAATATGTTATTTAAACAGTAGTTATAAGGTAAACAATGTTAACATAATCAATTGCAAACAATAAATATATTGTCAAAAAAACTTATTCAATGTAGTAATACTTACATCATTGTAATAATCCTTGCATGAAGCAGATGTTTTTGAGTTTTTGACAGTTGACATAAAAATATAACCTCTAAATAATGAAAAACGTGTTTTCTGTATTCTACTTTATTTCAAAATGAAAACTAAACAAACTGGGACTTTAGCTGATAAAATAGCAGGTATTTTAAATACTGCACCCTCGAGTATTGATCCAGAGGATGAAGCTGTTGATTCAACCGTTGCAAAAATTGTGGAAGATGTGTCAGAAAACGAGCAAGAAGAGGAGATTTTGAGTAAATTTCGTCGAGAAAATCTTGATTTACTTGCAGATTTAGATGAAAAGTATGCTGGGAAAAAGACTAGTCGAAAAAAATTAAAAGATTCGGATTCTGATGACTTTTCTGAAGCTGATAATGGGGGTGATAGTGACAGCGAAGAAGATGATCAAGAAGAAGACAATGATCAAGAGGAAGAACAAGAAGATGATGATCAAGAGGAAGGAGAAGAAGACTCTGAGGCTTCAGAAGATTCAGACGAAGATCTATCCGAAAACAACAATTTTGAAGAAGCAGCCGACAGTTTTAAGCACATCTCAGACACTAACATTTCAAACCAAGTGAAGAAAGGAATTTGTGTTAGAAACCAGATGGCAATGTGGGAAAACCTCCTAGAAGTGAGAATTCAGCTCCAAAAATGTCTTCTAACTGCAAATAAAATGCCTCAAAGTTCAATATTTAGAGAAATCAAGGAGTCAGAACCGGATTTTTCAAATAAAGTTTCTGAAACGAAAAATAAATTGTGTGATGTTTTAGATAAGTTGTTATTATTGCAAGAATTGGTGATAAAACAGTATCCAGAAACAAAAAAAATTGACGTGAAGGATAGTCAGAAGGCTGAAGATCCAAATGATGAGGAAATTCCAAGTGATACAGAAAATGAGGAATCAGAAACTGAAGAAACAGAACCTGAAGCACCTAAAAGTAGGAAACGAAAATTGGCAATTTACGAAACAGAAATTTCTGATCAACACAAGAAGTATAAAGATTATAGAAATAGCGTCATTCAGAAATGGAATGACAAAACTCGTGTTGTTATCAAAGGGGGTACTGCATCACACTCGGTTTTGAATCAGATTGAATACAATTTGAGTAATAAAGAGAAATTAATTAAGAAGACTCAGTTGAAACGGTCGCAGTATTCGATTCTTGGTAAAGAAGAAGCAAGTGATAAAACTGGCGAGGAATATAATAGTGAAATTTTCGACGATGATGATTTCTATCACCAGTTATTAAGAGAACTAATTGAAGTTAAATCGGCTGATGTCAGTGATCCAGTCCAGTTAAGTCGGCAGTGGATACAGTTACAGAATTTGAGGAGTAAAATGAAGAGGAAAATTGATACGCGAGCAACAAAAGGGCGTAAAATAAGATATGCTGTACATAGTAAACTTGTTAATTTTATGGCACCGATTGATGAGAATTTGTGGACGGAAGAGGCAAAAAATGAGTTGTATAATTCGTTGTTTGGAAAAAAATAATTTATTCTTAAAATAAAGGTTTATATTATGTAATGTTCAATTGTTTATTTTATCCAAAAAAAAGTGTTAAATTCGTACCACTATTACCAAAAAAAAGATTTAATAGATCTCAAGGTAAAGAGAAGGGCAGATGGATCGGAAATATACTGTATTTATATCTTATAAAAAGAACTAACAGGGATTTTATCTCTTATGTTGGTACCTCAAATATTAAGTTTAGCATTAAAATAAGAAGTGACTAAAACTGTTTTCTTTAATTTTTTGTTAAATCTTAGATTCTAAAATAAAATTAAACTTTTTGTTCGATTTAAAAACTAGTTTGGCAAAAAAGAAATATATTGCTAGTGTTATGTAGACAACCACCAATTGTTTTGAGTACATACCGGCGCCGGAGGGTGCTTAAAAAGGTTCACTGATTTGGTAACAATCTAATATGTAGTTATCATCATTTTCAACAAAACACTTCTAATATAAAAAAAAATAATAATATAAGCAATATTTTATAAACAATTTTTGGATTACGTTACTCCGAAAAATTAAATTAAATTTTTTTTGTCTTGACATTATTGTCAAATTAGCTCTGATGATAGAATTTAAAACTAGTGGGCACGTGCATTATTGAGGGAAAAAATTACAATCGTTAACAATAAGTAACAAGGTGAACAGATAATTTCGGATGAAAACCGAATCTATTAAAAATAAAAATTAAAAAAAAATAATAAACTAATCTTTCTATTATATCAATCTTTGTAGGCAATGTCAAAATTTTTTGTCCCAAATTTATTGTCGCATATAGTATTTATTAAAATTTCTCTGTATCCCTGTTTTGCAACCAACCTAATCAGTATTTCATTGATCGTAGTTTATTATTTTTTTTTATCTTGTACGGTAGACTAAATTATTTCTTTTCTAACTTCCAATGCTTTAGATAATCATTTTTTTGTTATTTCAAAATATAGCCTTCTTGTATAATGTACCTACTATTTAAAAAATAACGTACTTGGGTATTGTAAGTGACGAAACGGCTAGATGGTCGAAGCTTTTGTTTATAGAGTAGCTGTTTCTACTAGCCGTTGAGGATGCTTTGTTTGTTTCAAGTAATCTGTGATTTGTTTGCCAACACATTCGGCATTTCTTGTACCTGTACGCACTTCAAGCAGATGGCCCCACTTGCTTTATTTTGCTGTCAGGGCCGGATTAAATGCTTGTAAACATTTATAGGATTATATGTGTTATTTAGGAGAGGAGGGCGGTAATTTATTAGCGCTCGTACTCGGACAATAAAGAAATAGAAATCACAAAGTCTAAGTCAGGTTTAAATCTCTGAATGTCACTAACTCTAAGTCAGGCATATCGGAAAGACACATTCTGCTGATGAGAGGCAAATATCTCGAAACTTATACAAGCGATTTTATGTTAATGATTAGAATATCATAAATTTTTGTTTAAGCATAAAATGCTTTTAATTTTGTAAGAGCATACAAGTGTTGCTTATGTTTTTCTATAATTAAACTGAAAACAACAATTACATATTTTCTAGATGTATAATATTTTATTTTAAGATAATTTGAGTTTGAACAGTATTTATTATTTACACCACCAATTCGAATTGTTTCGTTAGAGAATTACAAAAAGTATTTTACGATAAAACGTCGAGTATATCTAAACGTTTAATGGCTGTTTTATTTAATCCAAAAAAGTTGATTTCTAAAGCAGATACTTTAGAGATCAACAACACAAAAACCTAAATGCGTTCAAGCGACATTTTGTAATGATTTGTGGATTACGAAAGCACTGCTTTAAAGGTAGGGGAATATAAAAGAGGACTCTCAACAAAAATTTATTCAATTTTCTTCTAGTCTTAATTTAGTTTACAAACAATAATATTCAGCTTTATTTTGAATAAATACAATTTGTGTTTTCATTTTGTTTGAAACGTAGGTAGTTCCACTTTCTGGTTTTACAACGAAAACAACCACTGTAAATGCTTTCAAATACGGAACGTTTGTGAGCGAAATTTATCCAGCTAGTTTAATTTAATGTAGAACACTGTTTGTATTTAGCACAGTTAAACTATTTTTATTTATAAATTAGAAATTAAAATTAAATAATTTCTGAAATAAAATGACAACTGAATTAATAAATTTGCAACTGCAGGTGTAGCAGACAATCATGTTTGAATAATATTATCAAAGGATTACTAGAACGTTTATTGTCACTTCAATGTCACTTCGATTTCTGTGTTTGATAGTTAATTAAAAAATAACTGATTCTATTCAAAATGTAACTAAATGTAAGAATGGCAGCTTTTCAATAGAAATCCTCGATGACATCGTGAATGTATTTTCATTTCTTTATGAAAACTAATTTATATAGAAAATATGCATCTGCATTTCACAAAATTCTAAGAATCTTCTTTTATAGAAATTTCTTTTTAAGTATTTCAAGACTCGACAAAAAATGAAATTTTCTATTAAAATTTATTTTATCAGTGTCGGACTGATAGAGCGTTACCGAGAATTTTACAATGGGCTTTTTGTATAAGATTTTTTACAAATACTAAAACCTCTCAAATAAAAACAGCAGCAATCACATTGTGGCATTGTGCCTCCAACGAAGCCAAGTGCTTCTCCTGTCAGCTCCTGAGCGCTAAGCAGTGCAAATGCGCAAAACTAAATGTTTCCCAAGACTGTCTTGTCAAAATCAAAGATTTCGACACTAAGATTGTAATCCGTTTGTTTTTGGATTAGTGATGGACTTACAGGTGGTTGGTAACATAGACATCCTAGAACTTGAGCTCAAAATATAAATATTTCAGTTCAAAATTTTAGCCTCCAAAAGCATCGTCTCTAAATCTTTATAAAAATGCTCTATAGCTAACGTCGGGAAACTGCTTTAAAAGACTTTAAAAAAGAGCTCTAGAAACAGCAAACGGAGCTAAACGAATCTTCTCATTTTATGTAATGAAGTGAATGAAATTAAGCAAGAAAAGTAAAATCTACTACGGCAGAGTTACACCTACCACAAAAAAGAAGATAACACAACTCTGTTCTTTAATAAAAAAAACAATATAACTCAAAACATTAAGCTTAATATTTTGACAACGCACCGTTTGCTTGTATCACTGTATTGAAATTTCGAAGCATTCAGTGAACAAGATTTACAAAGAGATCTGGGTTTGCTTACAAATTATTTCAAGCATTAGTTACAGAATTCTGTAGTTGTTCTGCATTTTTCTGCCTAAAATTTCTTGTATTAATTTTTTTGACCAGCAACTTTCAAAAATGTTCGATTGGATTTAAATCCAGACTGTTTGCTAGCCAAGGTAACAATTCAATGTTATTATTTTCGAATAAGTTACGAACGAAAATAGGATTATTATCAGGATACACTTGGCTAACCAGAAGAAGCATAAGTTTTCCAAAATATTACAATAAGTTTCTCTGGTAAAGCGACCTTTAATTTGGCAACATGCCCTTGGTCCCTGCACACACATCCAAGTCCAAACATTTACAGAAAAATGTCCGGACTTGTTTGGAGGAGTAACATACTCTTTATCAAATCTAGAATTTGGTGGTTAATCTACTCGGGTCCAAAAATTTTTATTTAAAAGACCACTCTATTCCAAAATGCTAAAGGCTGCTAAATTTAATTTAAACAATAAAGAACTTCCTCTTAATTTTTTTTTTATTATTTAGGAAACTGAAAATTAGGATAGCACAATAATGGCAACACGAGCACTTTCAAACGGATTCTCTCGTAAAACATTTAAAAGAGCTTTATCTTGTTGCGCAGTTGTTACTTTCTAAATTCCTAAACCATCAGAACCAACTTTTCTTGCAACTGTACCTTCCTGCTCTCATTTTTTTTTTATTCTAGAAACTGTGTTTGTAGAAATCTCTAATTCTCTCACAAGTCTCTTAATTAACTAACCTTTCTCTAGTTTTGCAATTATGTACCCTTCTTGCTCTAGAGTAAGATTTGGCATTTTAATAGCTGACGTTAATAAATATTAAATTTGCCAAAAAACACGCGGCCACACAGCTAAAAATTCCGTGTAGTTTTTAATGCAATCAATTTTGTATTATTGATAACTAATCCACTTTAATTTGCTTATTGTGTGGTTTATGAACGATTTACTATAAGTAACATGTAAATAAATATTTTTTCTTACGATAAACCTACAACCCTCATTTAACTATAATTCAATTAAACACAATTTAAAGTTTTGTTTTCAAAATATAAATTTGATTTGGCGCGTAGTTTTAACTTTTGTATTTTTGCGAGGATTTTTGTGGTAAATACTAACCCTAAATAAGTTTCTCACTTACAGTAATTACAGTTTTTTTCTTTTGTGACTGGCGCGTATCTAGTTCTATATAAGGGTGAACGGATAGACTTCATATAACTGTTAATTAACGCAAATGATGAGGTTTCTCTCTGGTCACAGTTTAAAGTTTTATCTCATTTTTCTTGCATAAAGTATCTAAATAAAACATTATTAGTACTGTAAAAATACAAATAAATAAATGCTTGCTTCTACATTGTAGTATTATTGTACTCTCTTACAACCTTCCTGTATTCACACTGCAACAAACTTCAATAGAAATTCTAGAGTTATCGGAAAATGAAAAATAACTTAAATTATGCAAAATATTTACGTTATACTGAATTTCAAAAGATCTTCTTTTGAAATACCACTAACTACATTTCGATCCTGAAAAATAAAATTAATTGCAAAAAATATGAAAATGAAATAATAGTAAAAAATTAATTAGCGCAATGCATGTATTTATCTGAAATTTATTTAAATTGCTTTCGTTCTATAAAAATCCAAACCTTTTATAAACAAGAGTAATGCGGTAAACGAGTGATTCGTAAAGGTCAGTCAATCGTTGTTCCTGGCAAAGAAAATAAGATTACAGATTTTGCAAGTAAGTCACAGAATTGTACATCGATTTGTTGTAAACAAAAAAATTTTACATCCTCCCACACTCTTTCATTTTTAACTTCTCTGTTTCACATTTCACCGTGTCAAATATATTATCTTGTTGACAGTCTCGGGCCCTACATCTTGTCACATCCGTAATGAATTCTCGTGTACTTAACACGATCAAATTCCATTCGCACAAAAAAATTAATGAAAATGTAGCCCGCTGAAGGCCGGCTGTAACCTTTAGGGTCAACTGATACCTCGCATGTTACTGATCAGTCTCTAAACGATCATCTTTCAAGCAAGTTTTGTGCTTTATGGTGCCACTGAAATGATTTGTTGTGACGGTATACTAATAGTTTTAGTGACTTTGAGACTTTGGGAAGTGAGAACAAGGTAAGAGAGAATTTGCATAACAAGCAGAAAGTGTGAAGCATTATCTTGTTTACTAAAACTGTGTCAGTGTAGTTTGACTTAATTAATATTTTTCAAAATTTAAAATTAAAATTTCTTGTAAACAGTTCTAAGATCTGAATCATTGATAACCTCACTGTAGAAACCAATCAGAAAACATTTTAAATAACAATAAAAACAGTTGTTAAATATTTTATTTACCTAAAACAAAATTGAATTAAAAATTTATTAACAAAATTATCGTGTTTCTACTTTGCCACAAATTTAATAAATTATTTAAGATCAATTTTGCTAAAGTTTCCGAAGTTAAAAACGAATTACAAGGTACAGTCAAATTCAATAATAATGCGTTTTAATGTCAGAATTAATTAATTAAATTAAATCATGTGATCAGCGTGGGTGCTTAAGATAACTTGTTTATAACAAGATTAACAAAATAAAGAATTTAATGACTGAAATTATTATTCAGTAACTCTAACCTCGACTAATGAAGATAAATAAAATTATTATTAATGACTTTTATCAATGATAAATTTTGTTTATTAAGATTTTAATTATATAAGTTACCTTTCTTCGAGAAAATTCTTTCAAAGACATAATAAGTGACAAAATCAAAGATAAGAAAAGAATGTAACAACAATTTTTCTAAGAGATTGAGAGAATTAACAATGAGAGTTTTAAAAATCAAGAGGTCATCAAAGATCAGCAATAAAAGATAACTGATTTGTTTACAACTCGTGTTCTAATTTTTTGATTTTGTTTGTTTTCATTGAAAATTTAGAAATGTTTGTGCGTGACTTTTCCCGAGTTGATGACATTAGAATGGGATTGGTTCTCAGGCAGCTAAAGCTTGAGAAGAATATTAAAAGCGTCGTGGAGTTTATTTTAGCTATAAGCCGCAGATGAAAACATCGAGATATACAATTAAAAGAAATTTTTTTGTAACATTTCAAACAAAAAAGTTTGTTCTGAAAACATTTTAATATAAAAAGCTGGAATATCAATATTCTAAATTACTTTTTGTTTGTTTTTTGATATAATATTTAGAAAATAATATCACAAACTTTGGTTGCTACTTTATACGAGATACTTACTCATAAACTTGGACTTTATTGCCACTTTTATGACCTATTTTTAGAAGAAAATTCCACGCATTTTTTTAACGTTGGCAATTTCACCAAAACTGGGAACAATTTTAATTTTGTCAGGAGTCTAACAGGAATTTATCAACTGTTTAAAGACTGACAAATGACAAAGGGATTTGTTTGTAACACCCACCTGCTCCCATCTGTTTACTAAGTTTATCTCTTTAATTCAATCTAGAGAGAAAATCGAGAGGTAAGAAACTAGAATTGGTTTTATTTGAATATTTCTCGTTTTGTTCGAGACAGTTTTACATTAAATTTTAGGTTTATTACGTCTTTAAATCAATCTCTATTAAGGTCACTCTTTGTTACGTGAAAAACACCTTAGAAAACACAAAGAAAAATTTCTTGTGTAATTTTTTTCTGTGTCGAAAATAAGAGCTTTTAATTAATTTCGAGCAAGTTTATTTTTAAAACTGTAAAAAAAATACTCAACATTGTTATCAATTTATTACCAGCGTTAGCGTTGCGGAAAATTAATGAGATTTTTATTAGCTAGAACAAGATAAATTAGTTATTATTTCCATTTATTACTGTTATGACAGCTGTATCAACTATTTTTTTTTAAATCCTGATTTTCAGGCTAGTAACAAGCTTGCACTTGTCATGAAAAAGCTCTCAGATCCACACTGATACGTGCAAGTCGTACAAAGAGTTGCTGAAATTTAATTAAGTGTGCTTTTTAGAATAATTGGCAATTTATTAGATGCAAAGACAGCTGAGCTAGGAAACAGGATCGAACAATACAGTCTAGGTTTGCGTTAAACTTGCGTAAGTGAGATAATTTCCGGGAATATCTGCCGAGATATTTGGTTTTGATAACGTTTATCTCACTTCCTTTGTCTAATTTAGTACAAAGTTTTGACAATTTCGGGCTGAAATTCAATTTGAGAGGGCTAACCCGGCGCATCCACCAATTTGTAGCAGTTTTAAAATGCTGAATAAAAGCAAAAGTTCATCAACAGATTTATCGTAAATTGATTTTTGGGCTTAACCTTGTTTTGAAATTTAATTAATGTTTTGTAATGCAAGTTTGTATTTTTGGTATATTTAATTAAAATTTATTCTTACTAAAAATTAAAAAACTTGTTTTAAAATCTCATAACAGAATAGAAAATAATAAAATATCAAAACGTGTTGAAATTTTAAAATAAAATTATATTAAAAGCTTGCAGTTTTTAAGCTAATGTATCTACAAAAAAAATATATAAAGATTTAAACATTGTCGGCATCGTAGAAAATACAATATTTAGAGAATGTAAAATGTTAATTTCAATTTTTAGAGTGCGATAAGTCTAAACAGTGTTAAGTAAAAGCTGAAAACATAGTTTGGAAATATCTAAAACTAAATTAATTTAACGAGATAAGAAACAAACATATTTTAAAGAACAGAGCAAATTATTAAAACACCAAAAAAAAATTACAAAAAGTTAGTTAAGATCTAAAAATGTTATTCTAGAAAATCTATATAAAATTATTGTTACATATTTAAGCTTTGTAAAAGTTAACTGTTTTAAAAATATTGCAAAATATACAAAGAGTTGGATTAATAAAGAATAATTTATTTCTATTAGTATACAAATTTATTCTACAATAATTTAACAATTCGATATTTACACAGTAACTACGAGTGCTGTCGCTTTAAATACCTCTCACTCTTTATTTGCTGGTCGAGTTCTACTTTAACCGCCCGGTCAATGGTTTCTCTTCCTTATATAACCATACGTCCAGAATATATCTACAAGTTTCGCTATATTTTTCTGATATTTTTTTGACCTATTTACTTGAATCTTTTTTTATTGATATTTTGAATTGTTTGTAACAATATTTTAAAGAAATGGTAGACAATTTATAAAAAACGTGTGACAATCATAAAACAACTTTAATAACGATAATTATTTTAAACTATTGCGCTAAATTACTAATTTTATAAATAAAATCTTAAATTTTGTAAGACGATAAATGTAAGTCTTGAAAAAGGATAAATCTGTGTCTGAAACGTTAAAAAAACAGCAAAATAAAATTGTTTTAAATAATAATTTGTCTTGTTTTCGACCAGTCTTAAATAATGCTAAATTAATATAATATTAACAAATTTACTTAATACATATAGGATTAAATTAAGGCTTTGTTCCTTAATTATTTTTTATTTTAAAGAATTTTGCTAGCGCTGGGAAAAGTATCGATACTTACAGAAGATATCGATACTTGCTCAGGTATCGTACACCGATACCGACTGCAATCAGGTATCGAAGTATCGATACTTTCGATGCCTCGATATCTCCGATACTTCGATACCCAGATACCTCCGATACTTCCGATATTTCCTATACTTCGATACGTGCGATACCTTGATAAAGAGTGGCTATAAATGAATATCTTATTTAGAATGCTTTGGATATTGGAAACACAAGCTATTTTAATGAAAACAAACAAATTCACAAGCTATTTGATGCGATACTTATTTATCGCTACCCGATACTTCCGATACCTTGATATCACGATACTTCCGATACCTCGATACCTCCGATACTGTGATACCTCCGATACCTCGATACTTCCTGATACCTCGATACCGCGATACCTCCGATACCTCGATACTTCCCGATACCTCGATACCCCCGATAACTTGATACCTCCGATACCTTGATACCTCAATAATTTGGCACGTATGGATACTTTGCAGGTATCGATACCCGATACCTAACAACAGGTATCGCCCAGCCCTAGATTTTGCTACATGTTTGGCCGTTTAATAAATCATAACTATCTTCAACCATTTTATTTTAATTTTTTTTGAGTAAATCAAAAAAATTTATTAAAATTTTATTTAATTTAAGAAAAAAAGACTTTAAATTTTTATCTTAATATTAATATTTTTTTTACAAAAATTGTTTAAACAACAATTATGTAATTTTAGCTGGTTTTGTCTCCAGGCAATAATTTTGTGTTTTTCAAATCTATTTTTTTATATCTGTCTTTTTTCAGCTTAACGTAATGACAAAGACCGAGCTAATACGTGAGTCTATTGTTAGATATTCTTGTTGAAATCTCATGATTACCAACAGATAAAATAAAAAGTTTTTAAATTAAGTATTTCCGCAAATTTATAAACTTATTTTATTGTTTAATTTTGACTAATTAGATAACTCGTAATAAAAAGCTAATTTTGACAAATAAAATATTAGAAAAGACTCAAAATTAGACAAAAATTGTTTTTTATTAGCAAAATATAACAGTTTGGCAATTAACAATGTTTTTTGTAGAATTGTTGTAGAGATTCCTGTTTATGTGTACATAAAAAAATTTTAAGATATTAATAAACAATAAGAAGTTGTTATTTAGACTTGTGTTATTAAAAATAGCACCGTTTTTACAATTTTGATAATCTTTGATAATACTTAGAACATGATTCAAAACTAAGCAAAAAAAAAACAGAATAAAGTTACACAGATTTATTTCGTCAAAAAAATTTTTTTACGAATCGAAGCATTATCACATTAGTACAAAAATTAATAAATTTAAAACAATAATTTACATATTTAAATATACAAAAAAAAATTTCTTTTTAATTAAAAAAGACAGCATTTTTAATTAAGTTGGTAGCAGTAAAATATCACCAAATAAAACCAATTTTTAGTAACTGACTTGACAAAAAAATTAATTTTATTTTTAGATTTGTGCCCAAAAATATTGTTTTGGTATCTGAAAAACTAATAAATTTTTTTGGTGATTTATTGTAGCAATCTCAACAATTTTTTGTTGTAAATATAAACTGAATCTATGATATATTAAGCTAAGCTATTTTAACAAATTACACAAAATACCTCTATCCGGATGCGGCTGATAACTCAGTGATTGAAATTTTTATCCTAACTTATTTTATCAAAATTGCTTTTAACAACAGTTTTTACACAGATTTACGTGAACGTCGTAGCTTGAGCCATACTTTGGATGGTTTATTATTTATTGAAATTTAAATTTTCATTCTGATTTTTTTATGTCAGTTTATAAGAACTAATTAGACATTGAGTCATTTGCATAAAAATGAGTATTTATTCCGTACTCAATCAAGTCTTCGTTTTCAAACTTCCTTTGCACGTGAGTTAGTCTGAAAATCAGAAACGATTTAAAATATCTGGTCGCTGGATTTTTTTTGGAATTTGCTATTAGCACAAAAAATCTATTTTCAAAATTTATAGTTTGGTAAAAATTTAAAGAAACTGCAACAAATGAGTACTTGAGGCTTGTTGAAGTCGTTACGATTTTTATGTGAAAATTAAAAAAATAAGAAGGGCGGATTTAATAAAAATTCTGGATAATGGATATGTATTTTGACAGAATATCAGTATATCAGTAATGTTATATGTTTGTTTATGAAATTGGATATGAGAATCATTACATTTTCCTGTAACTACAAAAATTAAAAACAAAAGCCTTAGTAAAGCCTGCATTGAAATCCGATCTTAATTCACAAAAAAAATACTGCCAGGATTATTAACATTTGCATGGCTTTGCTTTTTAATATCTCTTATCAAAATCCGTTTAACCGTCAAAATAAAATAATAATTACTCACTAATGAGACGCTCAGCTTCGTAAACACGTAAAAAATCATCATTTCAGATAAGAAACGTTTTTTTTCTCAATAATTGCGCAAGCGTCTCTATCATTTTCAGTTTGGAGCTTTTGCGAACGTCCTGATAAGCGTCGCGACGTCCAACAGTTGAAAACGCGCGTTGGTGATGATCTTAAACGTGGCGGGATAGTGGTTTCAAAATCGAAATCTCGTTTGTGTAATTTAATTGCGAAAACCTACAGAATTCAGAGGTAAGTTTTAGCGACCAACAACAATTTCAAAAGAAATAAAATTATACGCAGAAAATGAGTAAACAGAATAAGAAACCGAAATTACAAAAAAAAATTTTCTATGTACGTTTTTGTAAAAACAATTTGTGCTTTCCTAAAATAACAGAACAAAAATTTTTCTTATTGATTTTGGATAGAAGCGATTAGATTTGCTCTAACACAAATTAGCTGTCATCCTTCAACTCCCTCTAATTACACTTAATCCGCGTCAGAATAAACTACTCGATTATTGGATTAATAAAAGATTCCTGAGTTAAGTGTTGTCATTCTAAGTACGGAAGGCTTTAAACCTAAATTAGAAACCTGCAGTTCCTGAAAGGCGTAATAAAACCTGTCGAGATTTTCATATAACTGAAAGCTTTTTTGATCGTATTAAAATTTTTCCTGTAGTTAGAAGCTCTTACTTTGATTCATTAGGCAAAAAGATTCTTGCATTTCCTAAATTTCAGACGGGATAAATTAGACTAACGTTTCCTATCTGAGAGATTGATGATAGTTAAGAAATTCTTGCAGCGTAATTTGCATTTCGGAGGTAAACGAATGCAGATTCCTTCAATTTTTGGCACATGCTTATCAAGGAGTTTACCTTCTCCTACATTTATGAGATGCACACAAAACATTGTTTAAAACAAGAATGTAACACTCCCAGTTTAATAACAAGTAATAACTGTATAAAATTCTAAAGCTGGGTGCTTTAAAATAAAAAGTAGCAGTTTTTGGTGCTATCTTAACTGCAGCATCAAAATAAAAATTTGATTGTCTTGAGGCAGAAATAGCAACATTTTGATTAAATATTTAAAATTTTGTAATTTGCGGTTTAATAAACTTATTATAAAATTTATTACAGTGTTTTAATTATTATTAAAACGCTAGTGTTCTAAAAAATGTATTAAAGCACCCAAAATTTTATTTTTTACACAAAAAAACACAAATTAGAAACAGCTTCTGTCATTATAGATATTTGTTCTTTATAAAACTAGCACTTTGCGCTTCTTTTACAAACTGGAGACTGAGTTTATGAAACGCGGTTTTTAATATACTATTTTTGGAATGTTTTTTAGTACTAAAATTAAAAAAAAATAATTTGTTGTAAATATATGATAAATAAATATCAAAATAACAGCAATAATTATTATTTAATGAAAAAATAATAATTTGACCAACGTAATAAATTATTGGTAACAAAGCAGTCATATTAAAGCAGTATAAACTCGCAGTCATAAATGGCATTATAACTCAGGCCAATTTTCTAGCGAATCTTTTACAATGTGGATTATTTGCCGCTTTACTAAAAATGAATTGTACTAAGGTTAGCGCCTACCGACTTTACCTCAGCCGTCAGTTTAGAAGACTTTGTGTCTTAGTGATTTATTGGCATTTTACCTATAAAGCCTTATTTAGCAAATCAGAGCACACAACGTTAATACAACATAAAAATATCTATTACAATAAATTACAATTGTTTGTATTATTTTAATTTAGTGATCTGCCAGTTTTAATTCTGCTTTTTTTAAAGAAAACTTGCTTTTGATATCTTTCAATTCTTATAGTGTTTATTTAACATAATAATTTGTTCTGGAAAATATTTTGTTTATTATGTGGGGTACCCTATACCTACAGATTTTGTTACAGATATCTCTTAAAATGTTTATAGGCATTAGTAAAAAAGGCCTCTATTTAAAGATATATTGTTATGAAATTTATTTATTAGTTTTCTATAAAAATACTGTATAATATTAATTGTTATTTATGTATTAAGGGCATTATCGAAAAATTACAGCCCGAAAAAGCTTGACGTGCAACGAAAAAGTGTTTTGTAAGGCTAGTATTAACAAATAATTGTTAAAAAGTACATAAGACACTATTGCACAATTGAAAGCAAAAATATTAATTAGTAAATTAATTTTTAAATTTTTATTTTGCATTGTTAATAATACTTTTTTTACTATTCTTATACTATTTACATTCCGTCGTCAAAAAACATTATGAAAAAATGATATTAACTATAAGTTTGTTATTTATATTTTATAAATAAATATGTCAGATACTTTGCGTCTTACAGTGTTTTAAAAGAAAGTGTTTTTGTTGTTAAATAAAAATAGAGAAAAAAAATTTGAGTGTCAAGTAAACATTATATTTTACGTAAAAAAACTATTAAAAAAAACAGAAAAAAAGTTGTACAAATATTATGATAAATCTACTTTGTTTCATAGCATAATTTGTAAATAGTTTTCCTATTTTAAAACTGGTTGTATAAACACGGAAGATGCTGAGCGCGCGGAGCTGTCATTTACTGTAACGACTCCTGAAATGATTAATAAAGTGCGTGTTTTTGTAAATATAGATCCAGGATAAAAGTGCATTGATCAAGTGGACTTTATTAATGCCTCTGCTCATTTGTGCGTCTCTAAATTAATTGAATTGGATTATGAATCGCTGTTTTATTCACCTTATTCACCCGACCTAACCCTAATGACTTTTTTTGTTCCTAAAATTAAGAAAATGGAATAACATAGTTTTAAAAATATTAGAAACATGCTAAAATAAATGTGGTGAATAGCAACGAAATTATGTTAAATAATAAACTTGTTTTCTTAGTGTAAAATAATTTTTTTATTAAAAGGTCACTCTCTCGTCAAAAAACCACCCTCGCAAAGATATATAAAAATTTTATTATATAAAGAAGTATTTTTTAGTAGGGTTTCTCTTGTAAATTTTAAATAAATGAATAAGTAAATATTATAGGAAATTTATAAATTTTATATTTATTAACTTATTATATAAAACTATTGAAACTCTTAAAGCAAATTTGTTTTGTGTAGATACATTTCGAGCGTACAAATGATGAGTTTTAAGAAACGTGATTACATCTTTCAGCCCTTCAACAATATCACGAAAATTTTAATTCTGACTGAATATAAAGGAAGAGAAATTGCGTTGTTTAACCCTTCTTTTAAAATTCAAATTTGTAGCAAGTGACAAGGTCACAAGTTCACACGTCTTAAGCGAGATAAAAACTTTGCTTTTAAATAATAATTTTATGAAATTTTGGTTTATAAACCAATTATTTGTTGACGAACTTGCATTGTATGTACTGTACAAGAATTACAATTTGCTCTGAGTTTCAAATAAATACTCTTTACTGCTTTTGTCAACAAAATATGCATGTCACTGCGGAGAATTACAAAACTAAAATTCGAATTCTCTCTCTAATTAGACACAATTTGATTTTAAATGTAAATATTCCAGCTTGAAAGGTGCTTAAGATAATTAGTTTAGTGAGTAAATATTTATTTGTTTACAGTTTTTAGGAAAACTGAAAAAAAAAATGTTTATTTTAAAAAATCAGCTTTTGTTTGGCGATCTGAAATATTCTATTACAGGTTGATGACAAAATTGGTTAAATCGATTTTCTATTTTGTTTCTAAAATAATGTAGTGAAAATAATTCTGGTATAATAAAAGCTCTGATGGATGGGCTTCACGACAGTTATGTAAATCAATATCCGATTTATATTAACCAATTTTCTGCATCTGACGTTTTATTTTTTAAGGCTTTATAGATATTTTAATAATGCATTCAGTTTTTTAAAAGATCGCGAAGATCACAATATAGAATTCACATGACGTTGAAGGATGGCCTGTTTTATTTTCCAATTATAAAGATTAATGTTTTCGTTGTGAAAAAAAGGGTGAATTCAATTTCTGAACTATTATAGTTTTTCGAAAATAATTAAAGCATTTTTGGTTGACATTAGCATTTAAATTAAAGCCGGTTTAATTAAATCGGGGCGGTACGCCAGATTTTAGTTTTCTACAAATTCGGTTATTTTACAAATCGTAAATTAAAGCGCGTGTTCAATCGATAAGTGAAACAATCGGGTTATCATTGCTCATCATGGAAAGTTAATCATGCGAATCAGGTTTTAGAGCTTAATAATGTATTGTTTTTCAGGTTATCGAGATTTTTGCAGATCTGGCTGAAATTTGAGTTTTTGTTTTCATTGCCTAGTTTGTTATTGTACAGATTTGACCAAAACACGTTTCTGATTTCCTCAATTTGGAAAAGCAATTAACTGTTGTCGATACAAATTTAGTTTGAAATCAAAAGAAAATATGTATTTAAATTGTTTTTTAAAAACAAACAAGTATTTTTTACAGAATATCTAAAAAACAAAGTATTGCAATTATAACAATATACAAAAAAATCTGGAAAAAAAAATATATATAGAAGATGTCTTCTAAAAAACCAATCAAGGTGTATCTAAGATTATTTATTACCTCATTTTAAAAAACTGAAAAAACAAATTTAACGATTTGATTTAAAATATGTATAAATAATTAAGGAAATAAAACATTTGTAAAATGTAAAAATTATCTTACCTAGAAAATGCAAAAACAAGGCGAAACATAAAATAGAAGAAGTTATAATTTAAAATCTACAAAAAGTATAAAATTTAAAAGTGGTAATAATTGAAAAACTTGTAGAAAATTCAATTGAGATATTGCAGAAATTGTCTTAATTTGCAAAGCTTAAACATGTTGTCTCATTACAAAAATAAATTAAATATAAACCTAGAATGTTTAAAATTTAGAGAATTTAAAAAAGTTTTAAAATTATTTTATCTATAATTACCTTATAACTGAAGTTTTATCCACACTTACGAACCGTATAAAGTAACACTTTATCTACTAGTGGAATAATGAAATCATTTTATTCTACTAGTGGAATAATGAAAAAATACAATCTTAAATCAATCGCATTCTATTTATTATTAATATTGACATTAACATTTACATTAATAGACATTTCGTTTTTTGCTTTATCATATTTCACTTCGTTTCCATTAACAAGAAGCTTGCAGTTGTTATCGGTTCCAGAACGAATAGTAGTTGTAGGAACAATAGTCGCCTCCTCTAGTAAGGAACGACTAGTACCAGGAGAACCTTGGATTTTCTTTGCGATATCAAGCTTATTAGATACAGAATCTTCGATATAAGTTTCTGCTATAGCAGAGCTCCTCCATCTACCATGTCGTTTAATTGTTGTAAGATTAGCACCTCCATTGGCAACTAAAGTTGTTAAAGTGCGTCTCATACAATGGCCGGTATAAGCTTCTGCGTTCGCCAGATTCAAATACGAAGCAACTTTAGAAAGAACTTTCGATAAAGTGTTAATTTCAAGAGGTTGCGATGTACATTTCTTATTAGCGTATCATAAAAAAAAATTCTCAATGGATAACTTCTTCGGACGTAAGGACATGTATTTCCTACCCTTCTCCGCAGTGTTGATAGAGAATCCTTCTTCTATAATTGTGAATTTTCGTGAAAGGCCTGTTTTGGTATCTCGTATCAAAACAATCAGGTATGCGCCTCTGTCTTCTACATCACTGATTTTCAAATTTGTCAGCTCACAGCATCGACAGCCACCAGACACCCCCATTATTAATGCAACCTAAAATATTCCAAAATTTATTATCTACAATGTCTATGTAATGACAGAGATTACCTTGATCATTAAATATTCTTTATCGCAAGCTTTTGTCAAAAACTCTTCTACGTGTGATCTTTCTAATACTGCAGCTTTCTTCGGCCTGTATCCTCTTGACTGATTCTTCAGATAGGCTATTACCTTACCATATTTTCCAATGTCTACGTTTTTAGAGACCTTTATAGCGGTCTTCAGCATAGAATACTTCGAACACATGGATGACATTGCATACTTCTTTTTCAAATTTAAGAAATACGATTGCAGAACATCCTCATTTATTGTCATTACCCCCGTTCTTTTTTCCATTTATTAAATTCTGAAAATACTTTTTCATAATGTTTTCTAGACTTCGCAGGCAATAACTGGCGAGTCGCTTCTTCAGCTCTCTCAAGAATTGTCTCAGGAACAGTATCACTTTCTTCATTTTCACCAGCGTTTTGTACAAATGGAGTCGATAAACAATCGAAAATAAATAGCAACCATTCAACACCTCCCACGTTTTTTAGTTAATTTCAATGACTTTTGAGGTGACATCCCTTGTCAGAGTGTAAAGTCAAATCATTTTTTGATGACATGAGATGAAATTTTAGCGATTCTGATTTTAAATCACTGCAATTGTGAATAAAACGTTATATTGTATTAGTGTTTTAGTCGCGTTTTATCCACTTAAGAATATTAAACGCTCGACTACGTCTTGCGCTTAAACATTCTTGCGTGGATAAAACGCTGTCTAAAACACTTATACAATAATAAGTAACTATTTTGCACGTGCATTTTTGCTAAAGATATTTGTTTTTGTGTAAAGGTTGTGGAGTGCATAAAACAAATTAATACCAAAGCGCAAATTACAATTAAACTTTGTTGTTGTTTAAATAAATTTTTACAAAAAATAGTATATATAACACTGGAGAGAAATGATATTATTTCTTCTATCGGACTATGGCCCTCTGCCAGTAAATGCTTCTCAGGCTTAATCATACATTTTTCTTTCTTGAGTGCTACTAAAGTTGCTACATTTAATCGCTTGGGATTAAATTTTATTTTTACTTTTTAAATTACTAATTTACTTTTATTTTTTTTGTTTTTATAGATATGAAACATTGAAATAAATACTTAAAACTATATGTACTAGAACTAAATATAGAACTAAAATGTTTTTAAATCTCTTTCAATTAATAGTGCTTTTATTGCGCTTTTATAAGCGCAATTTTATAATCAAATTGTGTTTAAAATTTTGGTTTTGCTTTTATAATTACTATTTTAATTTTATTGTAGATTTTGTTATCTAGGTTTTTTCTTTTAGTTATGCAGTTTTCCAATTTTTATTTTTTTTAAACAATTCATCTATTTACTGTTTTATTTTTTATAATTTTTTGGAGTTTATAATGTTTTAGCACAGCTGGTGAGTGGATCGTTGTCCCTTTATATTTTATAATGTTTTATTTTCTGTTCTATCAAAAAAATTGTTTCTTTTTTGTTTTTTTATTTTGTCTTAACTTCTTTTAATTTCTTATTACTTTTTTAATGTCTAGCGGTTTATTCAGTTTTTCAAATCGGCTATAGTGATATTATTTTTAAAACAATTTTTTTTATAATTCTATCACTATCTTCAACTGATTTTATTCTCTCTTTTCTAGTTTTGTTGTTTTTTAAATATATTATAGTTTTATACGACGCATATACTTACCAAAAATTAAAAAAAATTAGCAGAATTTTGTTATTATTTGGAAATAGAGAGAAAGATGGAAAAATTTCTGCTATAAATTTTGACAGTTAAATACTCGACTAAAGTATTGTAAATTTGTATTTCATAAACAGAGTAAAATTTAACATTTTCTACATTATTTTAAATTTGATTTTAATAATAGTAATTTTTTTATTTTCTATTAAATATATTGTCTTGGTCTTACCACTTTTTTTTCTTGTTTCTCATAACGCTACCACCCATTTTCTATTTTCATAGTTTTCGGTATTAACTGTTTGTTAATCTTCGTTCAGTCTCAATTACGAGCGCTTATTTCCTGAAATCTTACCAAATTTTTTTGGTATAAAGTAATACAGATTTTTCTTAATTTTGCAAAAATGATGTAAAGAATCTAACATGAAATTTAAAGAATTTAGCAAATGATTTAAATCTATTATTTGCTATTCTGAAGTAAGCTGTCTCATTAATTATAATTTTGGCTTCACACAGACACAATCAAGACTCAATTTAGTCTTTGATCTTTGAAGTAAAACAAATTATTAGAGCTCAAATTTCCAAAGACTGTACACATGAGACATCTAAAGATAATGACACTGTCTATATTTAAGCAAGCTTTGGTAAAAGTAAGAATTTTTTTTAATAACAAAATAATGCGCTTAATATTAATTTAATGTAAATAATATAAATACTGTTTGTTAAGTAATATGTAGCAATAAACTATATTTGGCTCTAAAGAAAATCAATATTTTTTTCTCAATATCTTATTTCAAAGAAGATTTATTAAATTTTTAAAATGTTATCAAAAATTATTAATTTAAATCCTGAAATTGACTTTCCATTTTAATTTTTCTAAAATCCAGTCTACTTAATTCAACAATTTCATAAAAAGTTTCAGCTATATTAGTGCAATTACCCTCTAAATTAAGCTTTCAAGAAGAATGTCTTAAAGCAGACACGTTTTTCACGTAAATTTAATTTTTCACCGAGGATTATTTTTTGTATTGTAGCTAGACACTTTTTTCAGACTTTATGACATTTACTACACTTAATTTTGCGATTTGATTTCTTTTAAATTTTAAACATTTCTTTCTGTACTAAGAAAAATAAAAAACTTGACGAAATGTAAAAAAATTCATCAATATTAACAAGATTTGGAAGTTTTGAAAGTTTGACAAAGAAGAAGCTTGCTTTAAAACTTCACAAACTGACTTAGAGTAAATAAATAGTTTTAAGCAAGTTTTCTCAATTTTTCAGTATTTTATTTTTAAGCTGCTTTGTAATTTACACAAGCAACCAAACCAAAACGATAAAAACGCCGCTTTTGAAGCGTTGCTGCATGGCTTAAGCCTCCTCTGTTATTCTTTCATATCAGTAATCCTGTCGTCTAGAAAACGTGATTTTTTACTCGATAATTAACTAGCGTGGAGATTAGTTACTCTCATTAGAAGAGACAAAAGCGTGATGACCTTAGAAGAAATCACACAATTTTTTTATAATTTGTGCAAATATTTGCCGGAATCTATGTGTCAGGAAAACAATACTCAATAAAGCTCACAATTTCGATACGTGATCTGGAGTCTGATCGGCTTCTCAATTGCGAAATTTACGTAACAATGCTATAAAATGGCCTCCTGCATAAACTACGTGCTTGGATTGGACAAAAAATAGAGCGAATTATTCAACTAAATGCTTAACTAAATACTTGTCATGAGCTTGAGTGCAGTCTTCAATTATGCAACAGTTTCTGCTTTCAAATAATTAAACTAAAATGAAGAGACAGATTTGCGGTTGTTGGTTTTATCCTTAATTAACTCCAGTCTCTGAGTTAAATTTGAAAAGTGCTTATAAATAAATTTATGACTGTGTTATCATGAGAAAACTTTGTAGTCGGTGCTATACACCAATTTTACTGCTTTGTTATCGCTGCACGTTTTGCAAATTTATTGATTTATGCACTTAAAATTAAAAACTGTGCTGACAAGAGAGACAAAAATTACTTCCTGATTTTTATTTTTGTTAACGGATTTTCGACAAAGATTAACATTTGGCTTAAGTCTACAAAGTGTGGGCGTTATTAGACGGAATATTCATGTACGGATAATTATGATCTACTCTAGCTTTTAATTTAGTTAAAATTCCAAAAATAAATCAAGTACTTATTACAAAAAATTATTTTCAGGCTTATAATTAAGATTTGTGTGGTTGTGACAGGTATCCTAATGAGTTTGCTAAATAAAAAGATTTGCTTTATTAGGTTGAAATCAAATTTAATACAACATCAAGGAGGAAAAAATAAACCGATTAAACTGGCGGAAAAAATTTAAAGATATTGGGATATTTATGTAATTGAAAATTTATGTTTTTATATGTTAAAATCTAAATAAAAAGAGCTTAGTTAAAGTAGATATTTAGCTTCTCAGATAATTCCCAAAAAAGTAAAACCCTGATAATCAGCGCAACGTATACCGCATATTCCACTGCCAACTTTGTCTCCTGATCTAAACGTCATGGAACATGTGTGGAGACTGTGGAGTTTGCTCCAGAGAAGATTGGATCTACATCAACCTGCCCCTATGATATTAGAAGATTTTAGGGCACTTTTATTACAATTGTGGGATGCTCTACCCCAAGAAGAGATCGATAATCTCATAAGGAATATGCCCAACAGAATTGCGGAAGTTTTGGAAGTCAGGCGGGCGCACTGATTATTAACAAACTGTCTCAAATCATAAATTTTGCATACATTTTAGTCCAGGCCAATTATTTTAATAAAAACTAAGAAGCTACACAAAATAACGTGTATAATTACGTGTAATTAAATCAACTAATAAGTAGAAATTATTATTTTTTTTTTTTGAATTTATATGATTTTACTTTTTAATGATATTTCTAAATTTTTGCCGCCAGTTTATTTTATAATGTTTGATACGAGAAATGTTTGTAAAGTTTTAAAAATTTTGCAACATTTTTGTATTTTGTCAATTTTCGTCAATATTATATATATAGCTCTTCAGGCCCTCGGGCCCATGGCTTTAATTAATGGCTTTAAATTTCCATAATTCATCCAGTCCCGGTCTCTTACTCCCTTTAGATCTTCCTTAACCATCTCCAACCATCTCTTCTTCGGTCTCCCTCTTCCTATTTTACTTCCTTCTCCTCCCAGCAGCGCTTTCATTGTATGCTTGATGCTATTCTCGCGACATGTCCTAACCACCGCAGTCTTTGGATCTTTACCTTTTGGATTATTCTTGGGTATCCATTACTTCTTCATTTGTTCTTCTTCTCTAGTTGCCTTCCTCCGTCTTTTACTCCCCCAAACACCTTTCTTAGTGCTTTTCTCTCCCACCTTTCTTTCGTCAATATTACAATATAATTTTTTAACAAATCTCTATTTATTTTAACAATAAACTAAATTTTTTAAGTCGTCATCGAAAAACTTTTTCTGTGTCTCTTCGCTCCACTTATTTATAACAAGTTTTACGTCAGTTAAATTCTCAAATCGAACACCCCTGAAAGGGTTTTTTAATTTTTTTATCGTTAATCGTTTAAAGCATTTTTAGTTTTTCTGGTGTGTGCATTATTGGTAGCTTATTTATCGAGCTAGAAAACTTTTAGAAAAGCCTCGAATACATCTTTGCTCTATAAAAGTACTCAGAAGACAATAACCGGACAGTAAAATCTAGAGTCGAAGTCAGTAAAGAAACAGAGAGAATAATACAGTTATAGAGTTATTTAATTGTTAAAAGTTTTTGTTGAAAATTTGACTAATTATTACATTACATTCTTCTGTTTTTGAGTTTACATTTTTGAAATTATCTAAAGAGTTTTGTCGTTTTCAAACTTTTCTGGATTTGTTTTTATTTTTTTTAAGATTTTTTGCTTAACTTTATTTTTTTTGTTGTTTTTTATGCTTTTCCACAAAGCTTTTTTAGTTTTTCAAATTTTTTTTGGTCGTTTTTCTTTTTTTTTTAAACGGTGGCTGTTTTTTAGGTTTTCTAAGATTTTTTTTTTTTGTTCTTCTTGATCATCTTGATCTTTCAGAACTACAATTACTTGTTAAAGCCGACGTCTTTGTATTTTAACCTCTTTTAAAAATGTTGTTTTGCTTTTTATGTCAAATGTTTTGTTGTTCTTTCTTTTTTTTTAGTTGAAGTTTTTTTTGTTCTTATAGCTTATTTTGTAATCCAATTTTACATTTTTAAACTTGTCCACATTTGTTTTTATTTTTCTAAAACTTTTTGCTTATCTTTATTTATTTTTTTTTTTGGTCATTTTATATGCTTTTCTACAAAGTTTTCTCAAATTTTTTTGCTCGTTTTTTTAAATTATTTTTGATTTTTCTAAAATTTTTTGTAGTTTTTCTTTTTCGTCCAGTTAATACGTCTTTCAACTTTTTCAAAAAAAAAAAAATTTGTTGTTTTTTTTACCAATCGTTGGTTCTCAAATTTTTGTGGAAAATGTTTGTATTTTTCAAGATTTTTTTTGTTTTTCTTTTTGTTCAAAACGCTAACTGTTTTTCAGGTTTTTTAAGAATTTTTTTAAAGACTTCTTTGTATTTCAATCTCTTCCAAAAATGTTATTTTGTGTTTTTTGTGCCAAATGTCGTTTTCCAAATTATTTATATTGTTCCACACATTGTGTTTCTTAAAAAAATTTAGTTTTTTTAATGTACTTTCTTCTTTTTTAAGCAATGTCTTTTATCTTCTCAATCAAACTTTTCTAGATTTTTTTTTACTATTTTTCTGGTCTAACTTCTTCTAAACTACTTCTAACTTTTTTAAATCTTACTTCTGACACAATTAGAACGTAGACTTAATACGAATTTTTGCTATTTAAAAAGTGTGGTGCCTTCTTGTATTTTTACAGTGTTTCCAGCCGCCGGCCGATGATGTATTATTTTAATGTATTCCAGAACACAGTAATTGCGCAGAATAGATTACGTCTCCGTCAAAAGCATTCCGAAACATTATTTTTACAAAACTATATAATAAAACAAAACAATACTAGACTATATAATATAATTGTTTTAAAAAATTATATTTTTGATCTTATCTTGCATTTATCTAAACTACAAAAGTTGCAATTAATTCAAAAAAAAACATGAAAATATATGGGAAATGTGTAGTAAGATTACAAATAACATGTTTATAATAACAATATAAGACTCAGGTATTTTATTTACAAACCGCAAAACTCAGAAGAAAAAACAAAGTGAAGTTACCTAGTTGTGACAACATGACATAATATGGACATAACTACAAAGCGGCTTTGTTGATTTAAGTTGATTCCGTTGTTGTCGTTTCCCAGTTTTGAGAATTGTGATCATTGTGGCGTTGTTTCTAGTATAGTTTTTAGTTTGATATAAATCAGAAGTTAGAGTTGATTTTAATACTTAACCTAGCTTAAAACTCTAGCTAACTTTACATTGTTTGACTTTCAGAGTGTTGCGGATTGCATATAAAATGTCTGATCTCTATACTTACTCGTATCAGTAAAAAAGTTTTGAGCTAAGATTACCGATTTATATTATATTTATATTAAAAACGTGTGCGCACAGTTTTGTGATCTACACTATAATTTGTGTTTTAATTAATGCATTGTTTTGAGCCGGCAGGTGTGAATAGAACTGTAGATTACTGTAGCAAGAATGTCAAATATTTAGTGAATTTAATTGATGAAATACAGTTACAAATTATGTATTTACCTGAAATAAAATCCGACTATTTCAAATTTCATCGAAATCTATCCCTTTTATCTTTGTAGGTGCGCAGTAAAGCTGTAACAATATCCGCATATTGAATTTTATGAAATTTATTTAGAAGCAGATTTATCAATATTAAAACGCATTTTTTTGAGAATTCTGAGGATTTCATACTTTTACAAAAAACTTATACTTGCTTTCAACTGTTCAAATAAGAGAAAAAGTGAAAATAAACACTCTTCGTTTGAGAAATATTTGTTTTTTTGGGAAGCTTATACTCGGGAAATGTATTATTTGTACTTGGATTGGGGTCACAATTGCATTTTTGCATCAACAGGTCGTGCTTTCAGGATATTTATTCCAATTTTTGTTTACTCACTAAGCTCTCACAGCATGACAAATAGTTCCGATAAGTTTAATTAATTTAAACCGATTTTTCTCTCTTATCTCTGACTGAAAAAATGGTATTTTGATCAAATTAACGATTTTAATAATGTTATTGCTCAACTTTCCGAGAAAATAAAATCTTGCCAGACTGCTTGATTTATTACTAATTAACAACAACAAGATAAATTTGTTATATCAAGGTAATATTTTTCTGGTGAAATTTTATCACAAGTTACATTATTAAAGGAAATTCAATTCGAGACTCTTAGTATGTACAGTAGAGTAGAGCAATTATCGTAATTAAATTGTAGTAATTTGACAATTCGCTACTTAAATGGATTACCTAAAATAATTACGTCAAATTTAGATATAATTGTTTTGTAATTTCTAAACTTTAAAATTACTCTTGGAACTGATATTCGAAATCAAATCTAAAGTTAGGAAGTTTTCGAACTGTTCAAATGTTTGTTTTATATAATAAAATAATAAACAAAAATAGATAACAATATTTTAGTTATAAAACAAGTTTTTTAAAAAGTATTTTGTGACACGCACAGATTTAAAGTGCGACGAGCGTAGCGAGGAGAGTTTTAAAGAAGTAACTGCGACAAAATGTTTTTATAATCAAAATATCAAAACGGCTGTACAAAAAGTTTTACACTGGATTTCTTGGTCTTGACTACAAGTGCGATAAATAATTTGTTTCTCAATTTGTAAAAAAAAATAATATGCTTAATTTGCAAATTAACGTACACAAAAAAGATTTAAAAAAAATTCTAAAAATCTCTAGTAATCTCACTCAAACACTGCTACAACAGGTAACACAACTGACACAACACTAGTGTAATCTGTAAAGCTGCAAACTTCAGCAAAACATTCACAGATTTTAAGTGTTGTAATTATGATTCTATCGACACTTACTGTAACGGCAAATCTGTTAATATCTACTTTATCTACTGCAAACACTAGAAAAATCAATTACACCGTATTTAGTAATATTATAACACGTTAATTGCTGGTGATATATTACAAAGCGCAAATGCGTTTTGTAATAGTCTTAGCACGAACACAAAGTAGAAAAACAAATATTATGCTATGTTTATAAATTCTCTTCTTATAGCGTATAATACAAGCACGGTTTTTTGGCAAAAATTGTTATATATTTGTTTTAAAGTTAACACTGAAACGATTAATATCATTGTTTTTAAGATAAAGCTTTTAAAAATTTCGAAAAAACACAAACTTTTTATTTGGTTTTATAAGTTTTGCCAGTTTTTTCTTGCATTTTTTTGTTACAATTGATAAAAACCTTTCTAATCAGACAAAATTTTGTAATTTTATAATGGCGATACTTTGAAAAGTTATACCTTGAAAAGGGTCGGCGGTAACGGATGCACACTCCGAGCCGCTAGTGTGTGAATCCGATGCCGGTTCGAGCTCGGCCGAAACCATGGGTGTTTGTAAACGTATAAAAAAAGCTCACAATAATGGGTATTGCAGTAGTGAGCGGTCCGGCAGCGAAAGGCCACCGAGAACCCCCCACATGTGGTGGGCCCGGTCGGGTACGGTACTACTGGGCTCGGTAATTAGGGCACGCCACGACCAGTCAGACACCTTTTCTTAAAAAAAAAGTATACCTTGAAAATTGTGAAAAGCTGTTTTAACTGTTTTTGTTTTAATTTATTACAAATTGTTTTAATTTTAAAACAAATACAACTCTTTTTGCTGTAAAATTGTGCTTTAAAGTTAAATTTAACAAAAATTTATATAAACAGAGAATTTTCTGGATTTTTTCAAAATGAAGTATTTTTAAAAAACAGTATCTTGAATATTCTGAAAGTTACATAAACCGTTTTTATTTTAATTTGCTACAAATTCTGTTAATTTTAAAACAAATATAACTATTATTATCGTAAAATTATTGCTTTCGAGTCAAAATGAACATGAACTGGGATAAACAAAAAATTTTTAAAATGCCTTTGCTTTGAAAAGCTGTTTTTTTTTTTAAATTGTGAAAGCTACATTCATTGTTTTACTCTTAATTTGTCACAAACTTCACTAATTTTGAAACAAACGTAACCATTTTTGCCGTAAAATGTTTTTTTAATTACAAGTCTAAAATTTGTAATGACAGCTGTATTTACTAGAATTAGTCTTTGCCGCAATTTTTGTGGACTTTAAAAGCGAGTAAAGAGTAAAAAAACTGTATTTTTTTTAAATATTGCTATTCTAAAAGTTTAGGTTTTAAAATGGCAAAAGAAAGAAAATTAGTGACCTTTTCTCTAAATAGACGAGAAAAAAATTAAAAAGAATCTCTATTGTGAAGTATTTCTATTATATTTTCAGATAACAAAGAATTTAATTGGAGATACTTAGATATTTTGACAAATAAACCAAAACTAAAACTTATATTAAAAGAAATTCTTGTCTTGATAATTATGTATCCTCACAAAGAAAACAAGCAGGAACAGTATTACTCTAAGATAATTTACTTTGCTTCAAGTTCTTTGCAAGTTTATAATTTTCTATTAGAAATTAATGGTTTCAGGTTTACCAAGCTTTATAGTTTAATATTACACTGAAAACTTGATAATGAAGCAAATACATATTTTAAAATATTCATCATAGTTTTAATTGAGAGCTTAAAATGTTCATAATTTATTTTTAAGTGTGTTAATTAACAAAGTTCTTGTTACTAAAATTTCTAATTATTATTTTTTTGTTACAGGTTATTTTCCAAGTGTTTGTGATGAACTTGAGTGAGGAGTTTTGGAAAATGAAGGACCCAATGAGTGCTAGTGAAACTGTGCAAGACCATAGAAATTTACTCGATTGGTCTAAAACTTCTTTAGACAATGCAACTGAACATAAGTTACCTATTAGTATGCGGTTTAATGAAGGACATCAATTATCTATCATAGTGTACAGTATTTTAATGGTGTTCTCTGCCATTGCCAATACGACTGTGTTAGTGTTAATAGTGAAAAGGCGAAGGAAAACTCCTTCAAGGATAAATACAATGTTGATGCATCTCGCTATTGCGGATTTATTGGTTTGTAGTTTTTTAAAGTTAGTTTTTTACAAAGTGAACCAAACTGAAAATGTTATTGGTTGAAATCAATGAATAGTAAACACAACGCTACTGTTTTATTTAGTGGTTGATTTTACTCAGTTATCAAAGGGTGAATTTTAATATAAATTTACTAACAAAAATCAATAAAATTTTCTCTTTGAAATACAAAAATTTTATTTAAATTGAACAGGATATACAGTATGTCTCCAGATCGACTTTAAACGAGGAAAAATGTCTTATTTTTGATTTCTCAGAAAATTATACAGAAAATGATCTAGAGCAATTAAAAAATTGAATACAAAATGCAGTCTAGTTTTTATCAATCTTAGAAATAAGATGCAGTTTTAATGAATTTAGAGCTCGCATTGAAATCTGTACGAAAAAAAGGAAAAGCATCATTTAAATAGAAAATTAATAATGACTTCAATACATGTAGAAACAGTACTTGTAGACGCTACTTCAGATTTGCTATTTTAGTCACAGATTCTTCTTTTCTTTCATACAGTTTCTTCTTTTTCCATAAGTTTTATCGAAATTGCGTTTTTGCTTTCAACAGAGTTTTCTAAGTAACTTTCCGCAACAGAACTTGATCGCCATCCTCTATGTCTTTTGAGTAATGTAATATCTGCTCCTAAATCTGCTAAGAGTGTTGCTGAACAACGGCGAAAGCAGTGCCCGGTATATTCTTTTGCATTTAGAAGGCTGAAACATTTTGCAATTTTTGTTAGGCATATCTCCAATAGTATTTATACCAAAGGGTAGCGTACAGCTCCCAGAATTTCTATAAATTAAGAAGAATCTCTGATATTCAGTATGAGGAGGTTAAAGCTGTGCGTATTTGCGGAAAAATTCTAAGAAACTAATTCCACTTACAAATCCTTCAGTTATTGTAAACATTTGTAAAATTTTTGTCTTGGTGTTCGGTATCTTCACTTTAATAAAACTTGTACAATCTTCTATATCTTCCACTTTTAAAAACGTAATTTCTTCTCTGCGTAACGCGCCAAAAATTCCAGTAATTAGCACAACTTTTGTCAATAAACGGTCTTTGTCATCAGCTGTTTTCATGAAACGTTGTCTCTTTTGCTTAGTGCATATTTTGAATTTCTTAGCCTCGTACCCACTAGCATTTCTTTTAAGTAATGCAATCAAGTTTGTAAATTTTCTGATATCTACATTCTTGTTAAGATATATTATGGTTCTTAGCATTGAGTAGGTACTCCATAAAGTAGACAGCTTATACATGGAAGATAATTCCGAAATATAGGCCAAAAATACCTTTTCTTTAATACTTCTTACATTTTTTTTCTCACACCAACTACCAAATTTTTTGTATGTTTTCTTGTAAATTTTCTTAGATTTTTTGGACACTAACGTGGCTAGTGCAGCTTTCGCAGCATTTTTAATGTCGGAATCAAATTCGGAATCGCTCATTTTTGTGTTTATTTATCACAGAACTTAAACACAGAACCCAAGTTAACAGTCTATAATTTTATAAAAACAGTAAACAACAAAATTTGCATCCATATTAACCTGCTGTATGCCTATTATACAATGTGAATGTTCAATTGAGATCATTATTTTTGAAAAAAAAATTTGTTATAAAACGCTGTAACAAACAATCTTGAATGCAGTACGTTGCAAAATCCATGTCTTTTAAATCGATCCGGAGACATTTTGTAAAATTTTAATATTAGTTGCCACAAGAAAATTTTGATAAACATTTTTTTAATTCAAATATTTGTACCGAATCTGCCTTTATGCACTGATTATCTTTGAAATTTTATTTTTATGTGATCTCTGCAACGTAATTGCGTGTTTTACAATTAAGTTTTTACAAAAATTACACTTAAAACAAATTTCGGAAATAATCAATACACTCAGAAGCTTATAAGTGAAAACATGATGTTTATAAGCCCCTCGTGCAGGAACTCAGATTGTTCACGAAACGCTCTCTGATTCTCCTCCAGGTCACATTCCTGATGATGCCTTTAGAAATCGGTTGGGCTTCAACCGTGTCCTGGTACGCTGGCGATGCAATGTGTCGCATAATGATGTTTTTCCGAATGTTCGGTCTCTACTTATCGAGCTTCATCCTTGTCTGTATCAGCGTGGACAGGTACTTTTTATACAAACTAACCCAATTTCTTTTTTTAAAAAAAATTTCTTCCAGATTTTACGCTGTTCTGAAACCTCTCTACCTCCGAGCTCTCGACCGCAGAGACAAACTGATGCTGATCGGAGCTTGGATGGGTGCTACGTTATGTAGCATTCCACAAGTAAGTGTCAGTGTTCAGGAGTTGCAAGACAAAACGACGACATTTTTCAGATGGTGGTTTTCCACGTCGAATCTCACCCCAACATCACGTGGTATCAGCAATGTGTCACCTATAATGTCTTTCCCACCTACGCTCATGAACTCACTTATTTATTGTTTGGGATGGTGATGATGTATGCTCTGCCTTTAGCCGTCATCATTTTTTCTTATGCGTCGATTCTGCTTGAAATACGACGAAGGACGAGGAATCCATACGGAGGTAAAAATATCAGGCACTTTTTTAAAAAATATCAGAATCGCAGAAAATTAAAACATTCAAAAGAAATTAATGAAACTACCTAATTAGTTTTTGTGGAAGCGATTCAGTGTCAATTTCAAAAAACGGTATGTCAGAAATGTTATTTTACTAACGAACTTAAAATTAATAACAATTAAAATTTACTTTATATTATATAATTTTGTCGTTCGACATATGACATTTTTTAAAATTGACGTTTACAACAGCCTGTTTATTTGCTAACTTAGAGAGATTTCCGCATGGCGCTGGTAACATCGGCTTTCCTTCAACCTTAAATTATCTGAAATCTATCAAAAGCAAAATTCAATTCATGAATCACTCGGTAACTCATGAAAGGTTTTTTGAAGAGCAAAGCTCTTACAGTCAAGCACGGTGCATTTCTCTTTACGTGACATAATGTCGTAATAATTAAAAAATTATTAATAATTAATTAAGTTACAAAAACTCACAATTGAAATAATCATTAGGGAACGTTCAACAGAAACATTAAAAAACTGGACCTAACATGCCTAGTGATAACTAGAACAATAAACAAAGTAAAACTACGAACAAATAGTCAAAACGATCAACACAAACACTTAAGTAAACGCGACAGAAGCAAATATTTTAGTAGGTGGTTTAGTAGGGTAATCTGACACAATTTTCAATTTTGATAGATTTGAATTTTGACTTTTGAGAGATTTGAAGGAAAGCCTATGTTAGCAGCGCTACAAGAAGATCTCTCTAAGTGAGCAAATAAACAGGCTGTTATAAACGTCAATTTCAAAAAAATGTCATTCAGACGGTTGTGGGCCTGAGTTTTGGAAAATTTAAATTTCTATAAACAAATTACGTTTTCCAATAAATCATCTTTTTTAACTAACGGAGTCGTTTTATTTCAACATTGCCGATACTGGAGTGAGACAAATCTAAACTTTAGGATTTGTTGTCGCAGGCAATATTTAAAAAAAGTTAATGTGCGGTTTCGTTCTATGGTATTATTGGCTTATATTTTTTTATCAAAATTTAAACTGTAGTTCATATTTGGAAATGTTACAAAATTTTCTAGTTTATAAACTAGATGAATTTCCGTTAAACTACCGAATAGAAATGTTTTTCTAGCACGATGAGTGTCCTGCTTATTATGCCGACATTGTTCGCCACTGGCTAAATACAGAGTTTCATGATAACTGGATAGGAAGAGATGGTAGCATTTTATGGCCACCGAAAAATACTAATTTCAAAATAATAGACTTTTATTTGTGCGGTCGATTAAAACAAATTGTATACAGTGAACTACTAGACAATGATGTAGAGCAATTAAAAAATAAGATGCACAATGGAATCCAGTCCAGTTTTAATAAATTTAGAGTTTGCTATGAAATCTGTGCAGAAAAATAAGAAGCATTATTTGAATAGAAAATTAATAGTTTATTTTTTTAAATCTTATTTTATTTTAATAATTAATAATTAATAGTTTTTTGCAATACAATGATAATATTTCGAAAACCAATCGAGTTAAATAAAAAGTAATTTGTGTGTTGGGGGTTTGAAAGCAAGCAGGACAAATCAACAAGAGTGAAATTTTCTGAGAAATTAAAAATAAAAATGAAGAACTTCAAATATGCAAATTATTATGCAAAAAACATTTTAATATAGAACTGGATAGGCCGTCTCCGGTGGCTTATCTTCATAATTTGTCAAGCTTAGAGTGTCTCCTTTTGATTGATGCTTGAACAAACACCTAAATAAATTGTTGCTTTAATTTTCCTCTGATGGATGCTTTCTACATTTTTTCAACTTGTTCTAAAATGAAAACTTTCGGTGTTAAACTGTCTTTTCCCTCGACGTGGGTGTGCAATTACACATCAAAGTAACTTCTCGATGTAATTTGAACTTTCTGAAAGTGTCTGAAAACACATTTTTATTGAGATTTTCTTTTCAGCAGACAGCATCACGCGTTCCAGTTTGGCATTTTTGGGTAAAGCTAAAGTCCGCACTTTAAAAATGACCATCATTATCGTGTTGGTATTTTTTGTCTGTTGGACTCCTTATTACGTCATGTGTATCTGGTAAGTAATTTTTTCTACAATAGAATATCGTCGTGAAATGGAACCGCATTGTTAAACGAAATTGCTCCAAACGAGAAAAATCTCTCATTTATTGAATTCCGGTGAATGGTCGTCTAATTTTACATGAAAAATCGTAATTGCAACAGTTGTAGCGTCTTATTATGAAAAAAATTTCAATTACACGTCTATTTACAGTGTTTAATTTATGCTTTGAGAAGAGAGGTTTTATATTATATTATTTATTACATGTTCAAAGCAATGCGTATTTTCTTTTTGACTCTGTTTTACTACAAACACTAATATGGATTTGTTATTTACATTTTTGAATTGGACTTGAAAAAGTAAAAAAGCTTTTTGTTTATATTTAGCTTATATTTGAAACACAAAAAGTATTGAAAGAAGATCGTTTTCAAATCAATTTAAATCGAAATTTTTCTGTATCAATCAATTGTTTTTAAAATAATTAATAAATTAATTAATGATTTTCGTTTTTAATTTTTTAATTCTTATTAACTAAGCCTATATATAAAAAGCTACAAAATTGGCGCAATGATACAAATTGCTTGTATTTTATGAGCTATCGATTGAAACAAAAAAAATCTCGATTTGAGTGGTCATTAGATTTCCATAAGATAGGAACAATTTCTTTTTCTACCTGGACAATTTTTGTTTATTATTTGAAAAATAGATTAGTAAATTAAATGTCAAATTGATGTATTTTAAAATTATTTATTTGTGTACAGAACGACGTTTTGCCAGTTTTTTTCTGATCTCTTCAGGTCTAATAAGAAAAGTGTTTTCTTACCAAAGAATTTTTTATTTAAGTAGGTAGAGTAGCAGGAAAGTTAGAGGAAAAAGGTTATCTATATAGTACTAGGCATCCTACCAACGACAGAAATACTAAAACAAAAACTAAAAAAAGAGTAGTAAAATTCTTGTTGTTTAAACTAAAGAAAAAAGAAACAAAAAAACTTACAATATGTCGGGTCGTTCTAAACTATAATTTAACTGTTCCTAATGTTAATATTTTTACAGTTTTTTCATTTTTATTTTTTTATTTTTTTTAACAATCTGTTTTTTATCAGATTATGTAGATAGTTATGGCAGAAATATCCAGTTAAGCTCAAATTATTGTCTCTCATAACGTTTAAAGCTCGAATATTACAATTTATTTAAAAGAAGAATTTTTGCTCATATTCGGAATATTTAGCCGAGTTTTTGTTAGATTTATTTTGAATGTTTTATTTATTTTAATTTAATATGACGCGTGTAAGCGTGTTATAAATACAAATAAACATGCAATATTTATTATTGATTGCATGAACTACTATAATTCCTGACCCTCTGTTTATTTTTTTATTTTTTTTATCTCAAAAACTTTAAAAAATGTAAATTATGTAGATTTTAAATTTTGTCTAGTTTGTTTTGGAGGTGTCATATTGTTAATATTGATTCTACTTTCTTTAGTTTATGAAATAAAAAATATTTGATCCAACACCTCTTCATTATGACATTATAAAAATGATGTTTTTGATTGAATTAGGGGGTCTATAAAACACAAGTGGTTTTATGAATCAATAATAAAACTGTTTTTATATAATTGAACAGTTTACAGAAAATAGAACAATTTATTGAACATCAAAAAATACAATACATAAAATTACAATTATTTGAAACAGGAATCATTTGTTGAGATTTACGTTAACCTTTATATTAAAAGATATAACTTTATTTGCTTCATTTTTTGTCACTTCAATGTTGTTTCTACATTTATTCAAATATTGCTTCTCAGTATTAACAAAAACATTGCCTTCTGTTTCTGAATTTTCACCCAGTATCTTCTTAGCAATGTCTATATTGCTCAAAATTGACTCTTCGACATACGCTTGTGCCACGGTTGTCGACTTCCATCGACCATGACGTTGGACCATACCAAGATCGGCTCCAGCATTGGACAATAAACTCGCTGCTGTGCGTCTCATACTGTGTCTTGTGTAAGACTTTGATTCTGGTAATTTTAAAAATCATCTACTACTGATGGAATTTTGGATAGACTATTTGTTTCCACTAGCTGTATTGTGCCTTTCTCATTTCTATAGCACAAAAACAACCTGTTGTAAGAAATATTCTTAGGTCGGAGAGACATATATTTTCTATAAATATTCAGGACATTAACTGCAAATCCTTCTTTCATAATCGTAAAGCTACGTAAAACATATGTTTTTGTATCTGGTACAGATACCAACATATAGCATCCTTTATCATCTACGTTATTGATTGGCATGTTCAATAATTCACAACATCGACACCTACCTGACACACCAAAAATTAGTGCGACCTGTAATGTAAAAAATTAGATTTTATTCTCTAATGACAAAATCGACCTACCTTCAACATCAAATATTTTTTATTGGGTGCTTCTGCTAGAAACTGTTGAATATGCTCTTTCAAAAATTTTTGATTTTTTCCACTTGTAATTTTTTGATTCGTTTTTTAAATAAGCGATCAACGTGCCATATTGTGAAATGTCTATATTTTCGTAAATCTTTAATGTCGATCTTAACATGCTGTATTTCGTCTACATTGAAGAGGCTGAGAATCTTTTTTTGGCGTTGAAGAAGTAACCCAACAGCACGTCTTCGCTTACTCCACAAACATCGTCTTCCTGCTTCCAGTTATTGAACTCACTCAATTTTTTGTAATAAGCGTCTCTGGATTTTGATCTTGGGTAGCAAACTCGATGTGACTTCTTCAACATCTTTCGCAATTTTTTCAGGAAGAAAACTACTTCTTTTCATTCCAACAATGTTACAAACACCGAAACAGTTTGTTTGCAAAATTTTTCTCAAAAAATGATTTTTTGTCAACAACATGGCAACCAAATCAGACTACTACTAATCTTTGTAGATGTAAAACTTTTGGGTTTTGATGATTTTTTAAGAACTCTTAGAGAGAGAGAGAGGTGTTGAATAAAACTACGTATTATACTCACGTCTTAACAACAAATAAGTCTCTTAAAAATTCGAGCAAGCTCTCGTGGCTAAACATTTCTTTCGTGACTTATTTTCTTTATAAGACACTTGTATAATAAATAGCTATTATATCAGGTGGTTTAAAAGTATAGAGCAAAATTTTTATTTAACAAGAGTATTACCAATAAAAATTAGCAAAACAAATTGTTATTTCAAGTGAAAACAAAATTACAGGTCTTAAAAAAAATATTTTTTGGTAAATGTCGAAAACTAGTTAACCAATTATTATGAGATCAGATTCATAGATAAAGCAAGATGTGATATTTTTATTAATAATAATAATAATGAAATTTTGCTATTTTTTTTGCTGCAGCAACTTTTTAGAATTATTTAATGTTTTGCTCTATAACTCTTAATTCTTATTGCAAAAATTAAGATGCCAATACATTCTAAATAAAAAAAATGCAATTTTTTTTTTATAATTAATATATAAAATTTAATTTTTAGTGTTGGCGTCATCTATATCCTAAATAATGCAACTTGTACATAAGTAAATTGTGTTAAGTCATTTTATTTAGGCCTGACATATTATTACAAGTTTTCTTCTCTTTCTATCTGTTTTTAATTCGTTTTATAATACTTAATTTTTAAGATAAGTTAAAAAAATTTTGCTGCTTTTTACTATTTTTGTGGTGCTTTACTTTAGGACAAATTTTGCTCTATACATTTGAATCCTCTGATAAATTAAAAAAATTGTTGGCAATTGATTTTGGTTTTACCATCTATACGAATTTTATAAAATTAAATTAAATTAAATTAGATTATATGCGACATATTTCTCTTTCTTATTGCTAGCTGCGAAATTTTTTTAAGCAATCCCTATTGAAAATCATCTTTCCGAAAGCGAAATTACTTTTAATCAGTTTTAATATTATTTTTAAATATTGTAGAATGTAGATTGTTGTTAAACTTAAAAGTACTAATTTTTTTCAATTATTTTTATTAAATAAATTTTAAAATTCTTGCTGTACAAATCCAGAAAAATTGTGTAAAGGGTAATTAATCATCTTGAGTGAAGTTAACTTTTACTTTTTCTAACTAGATAAATTCCAGCAAAAAAGTTGGCAACTTTCCTGCTCCATCTGCACTAATATTTCCATTTTATTGCGATTCACAAACGTTATTTTACGAGAAATCTATAAACGTAATCACCTAAATTTTCTTGTAAAAGCTATTCAAGACATTTAATATAACTCGCAACGTATTTATTGCCCTACTTATTAAAATTTTGAGTGAAATAACCGTCTACACTTCTTATTGCGCCAATTGATTAAGTCGTCATTTTCGCTCGACTGAATTTCGAATAATCAATTCGGAAACATCCCAAAAGCTTGCTTTAATAACCAATCTGTTGATACCTAAAGAGTCATTACATCGCAGTTAGCAGAAGCTAATACCAGTAATATCCCTCCATGAATAAATCATCTTGGAAAATTTATCAATACACGTGAAATCATTTGAAATATGATTTCCAGTCGAGCGCCGATTGACAGATTTGTTTATACGCATTGTCCCTCGAGATAACCCCTAACGAGAGTCCTTGAGAGTGTTGTCAATAAGCAGTAACGAGCACGTGATGACACATGTTCTAATAGAAAAACTTTTTTAGGTATTGGCTGGACAGAGAATCGGCAAAAAACGTCGATCAACGAATACAAAAAGCTCTTTTCCTTTTCGCCTGCACGAACTCTTGCATGAATCCGGTGGTGTATGGAGCTTTCAACATCAGAGCGCGAAGGACTGGACGGAAGGTGAGGCCTAGAGTCAACACAATTAAAGTTAACACTTCCTGCATCCCAACCCCGAATGGCGACTCCCGGTTACCGCCGCTTGAGATCTCCCTCAAGACACTGGAATGAATTTTATTTTATGTAATTTTTAGTTGTATGTTATTGTTGTCTGGTTTTTTAAATACATTCTATCAACACTTCAATGCTTTTACTTGCCTTTTTGCACAAGCATTTCAAAGCTTTAAACAGTTTCGTAAATAACGCGATTGTCAACAAATTTGTTTACGCACAGAAAGTAGATTCAGTGGCTTCAGCATATTTGCAAGAAAATATTGAAAAAGCTTCAGGTTATTATGCAAAATATACAATAATTTGGGTTTTAATTAAAATAAAATAATGACAAATTAATTAATTATTAAATAGCACCATTAACTATTTGTTTGTTTAAAATCAATTTGTGATAATATAATTTGCTTTTATGTAAATATTAAAACGCCACCATCAACAAATTTTGTAAAAAATTATTAGATTTTATTATCATAATAACACTAAAAATATTTTACCGATTAAAAACACTAATTGTTTGAAGAAATAAATGTTTGAGAAACGCTGGTATATTTTTAAATTTAGCGCTTTAGGTTATGACAACCAATAAACTCGCGCCTCTTAATTTGAGTCTGATTATTTAACCTTCAAAATAAGAAACAAAACAACAACACTGTTAATATCTAATATTAATAATGAAATATTTATTTTACTATCAATTGATTCTACAACTAAATTCGTAGAAAAATTTCTTTGCGTTTCAAACAAAACTACTACAAAGTTAGTTTAATTTATAGGTACATAAAACATTTCAAGATTGCTTCAAGGCCATTTTGATGACCTTCAAGATCTTACTACAGTCTCTGTAAATTAGTTTGTAAGTTAAAATTATAAAATTCATAATTCAAGCAGCTCTAGATACATTTTAATTGAAGTAAAGCCGTCTCTAAAACGTTTGTTTAGAACGTGAATTTAATGAGATTTGGCTATTATGACGTCAACACTTGTAAAATTAATTGTTTTAAGTAGATTGACATAACCAAGTTAACACAAGTATTGTATAACAAGCTGCAAAATATTGTATGTGCAAAATTGGGATTTTATGGTTTAAAAAATTGAATTAATAACGAATAATTTATTTCTACTATATTCATGGATAATACAACAATTTTTTAATTGTGTAAATACAGTGTAAATAACAAATGAATTGTTTGATATTTACACCGTAATAACGCCTACGATTTAATAACGTCGCTCATTTTTCAATCGCTTGTCAGGTTTTTGAACAACTCGGTCATGGTCTTCGCGCTGCTTATATAACAATAGGTCGCTTCTCAAAATTATTTGGAAGTTTAGGCAAACAGTCTTTATTCAAGCAAAACGATGACTCAGTTTTCTCGTATCCAGTTAATGGCCGTGACGACTACCTCTCAGATTACGCGCTTTTGTGTGATTTATAAGTCTTAAAAAGTTGGGTATCTCTCTGAAATAATTCAAACAATCTATCTTAGACTTGCTGTATCAGCATGTTCTTTATATAATATTATTAAACATTACTAAAATAATTTTAAATTATTTAATGTAATAAACAAAGAAATAAATATTTTCTTGAATATTGTAGTTTTGCTGTGCTCTCCCATCTCAAGCCTAATGCTGTCACAAAATTTCATGTAGAAACGGTAGAATGAAATGATAATTTATTGGATTACGATAAGTAATTTAAAAAAGATCTTATAGAAATCTAATGACCACTCAAATTGTGATTTTTTGTATCAATCGATAGCTCTTGAAATAAGGAGCAATTGGTGTTATTGCGACAATTTTGTAATTCTTTAAATAAAGTGGCTAGATTTATTTAAAGTTTAAATGACTTCTGTCACCAAGTTTATATAACTCTTACTTACTCTCATTTAAGGGGATTAAGTCGGTTGGTTTTTGGGTCTTAAATCAGGTACTGGCTAAATAGATATTTTATGGTATTTACCAGTGGCGGCCGGTGATTTTGTGAAACTCTGTATTTTGAAAATGGAGCATGGGATCCAAATTTTACGAAATTAGATTTCTAAAAATGGAGAGCCTCTTGGTTATTTCCGAAGCGGTTTATGTTAGAACGGTGGCGATTTTTTTTTTTCAATATTATGAGACAAATTAATGACAAATTATAGTTTGGTTTTTTTCCAAAAATTATAATTATAGAAAAAGTTATGAGCATTTAAAATTTAATTTTCGAAAAATATTCCTTTTCTAAGTCCTAGATTTTAAAATCATTTTCGATTTTCTGGTACCACGAGTTTACAACGAATATGTTTAGATCAGTTTCGACTGTATATTAATTAATAATTTAATATTACATCAGTTAATTATAACAGTATATCCGTTATGTAAATAATATCCGTTATGTAGTATGTAAATGTTTTATTATAAATATTAGTACCAAGTAATTAGATGTTTCAGAAATTTTTTTCTCAATATTATCGTAAAAGTCCCAAACCGTAATACACCTTCTATGCCGGTAAACCTATTGTTAAAACTACCAGATTATTACGGTCAAAACCCAGCTTTAATAATTTATAGACTTCTAAACATTTTTACTTTTCGATTTGTCTGGCCTCACTAGCTCTCACTCTTATCAATGCATTTTGCATTGCCGTTTTTAGTTTTTTAATTTTTAATTTAGTCTTTATTTAAAGAGCTACAAAATTGGCGCAATGATACCACTTGCTCTTTATTTCAAGAGCTTTCAATTAATACAACAAATTTTGCCTTGAGTGATTATTAGATTTCAATAAGATAGGAACGATCTTCTATAAATATACTACTCGCAAGTGAAATCCGAACACCTTGAAATTGCAATTATTTAAGGATAATATTTTAGGAAAATGAAAGAATGTGTACACCCAAGCATTCATTTAAGTTTTATTAAAATTGCCTCCAATTTATCAGTAATGAGTGTCTGCCCCGTGTTGTTGTATACACTCTTGTATACGTCGAGGCATGCTTGCGATTTGATTATTTATGAATTCTTGGGATACAGCGTCCCATGCTTCTTGTACTGCAACCCGAAGTTCATCTAAAGTTGTTGGAGGACGGAGTAAATCACGGATATAGCAACCCATCCAATCCCACACTTTTTCTATTGGCGACAAATCAGGAGATCTTGCTGGCCAAGGCAATACCGTAATATTCTCCGATTCCAAAAAGCGTCGAGAAGCACGAGTAATATGAGGGCGTGCGTTGTCTTGCTGGAAAATTCCGCCTTCGATGCTTCTTACATAAGGAACAACAATTGGCTCTAGCACATCATTTACATAGCGCTCGGCTGTCATATTGCCACGAATGATTAATAAACGGGACCTACTACCAACTGCAATGGCACCCCAAACCATCACACCAAGAGTGTACGTGGCGTTCAATAGCCAGATCGAGACGACGACGTTCACCACGCATCCGTCTGATCCGTTGCCGACCATCGTGGCCTCCCAAACAAAATCGGGATTAATCCGAAAACGCAATATGATACCATTCATCATTCCATTGTTGCCGTTCAACGCACCAGTCACGACGTTGACGACGATGATTTTCCGTCAGCGGCAGCACCAAGTGTGGACGGTAAGATCTCAGGCCCATGGCAATCTGTAGTATACGGTGCGGAGTCGAATTGGCCTTCCTACTGCTGCAAACCATTCATCAGCCACAGACCGTGTAGTGCGGCGTCGGTCCCTTAGAGCCATTAGTCGCAGAAGACGATCTTCGCGTTGGGTAGTTCTTCTAATAGCCCCTGTTCCTCTAGCACGCTGAGTCCGTCTTTCCTCCGCCCATGCCCGCCATGCATTCATCACACTTAACACACCGCACCCACAGCAGCAGCAATCTCGCGGAATGAAGCACCACGTTCGTGCTGCCCCACAATGCGTCCCCTTTCAAACCCGGAAAGCTGGGAAAAATTTGCGTTTTGCCTTCTACGGGGCATTTCTGCATCGGGTGGCTTCTAATACTATCTTTTTCAAAGTGATAAAGCCGTATCACAATCCAAAAAACTATCATTTTTGCCTTTAAGGTTTTGCGGTAATGTTTTTACAAACACCCTTATACGCTGTTCAATTGTTACAAAAATTTAATCGTTTACTTTTCAAAGCCTCCTATACAAACCCCTACAATTTCATCGTTCAACAATCATTTTTTCTAGGTGTTCGGATTTCACTTGCGAGTAGTATATTTATATTTGTTAATCACTATAACACTATAATTATAACAAAGTGAAAACAACCGGTTATAACGATATTTTCAGCGCCGATATTAGCTATAAAGACTGTGAAAAATTTATTTTCGCGTTGTTAGAAGTAACTATTGCAGTTACTACTTTTACTCAAGCACACAGTATATTTGTCGTTATCGACTAGACTTGACCAAATTCATATTTTTTTAGACACCATTACTATTTATTCGACCACACAGTGCTTGAAGCAGAACCGCAAAAACGCGCAAAAAGTCTTTCAGGGAGCAATAGAAGCTCTCTGTAAAAAGGTAAAAGCTTTTTTTTATTTGAATTAAACAATGGGAGTTTTTGTAAAATTTTTTGAAAGAAATAATAAATCATATTTTCATATTCAACAAGCAGAAATAAGTTTATATCGACGAAAACAAAATTCCCCACAGGTTTTATTCGAGTTTTATTCATGTATTCAGATACTTTGTTGTAGGAAAATTTTATGTTAGCGTAGTAAATTTGTATTTTGTTGTTTATAATTTTATATAACGTAAAATGAATTATTCAAAGTTTGTGTTTAGGAAATTCTTGGTATTAGTACTAAAACTATAAAATATGGGGAGTGTTATCCTGTCAGGAATATCCTACCGCAGCATGTACGAGCATGTTGATAGATTTAGGAACTTGCTTTTTGTTGCTTGAATATAACTCTCCGTAGGGAAGAGATAAGTTTTTCTAAGATAAACTGAAAGCGTTTGCTTGATAAGATAAATTTTAGTGCTTTTAACTCGCATTTTCGCTCTATACAGGGTATTTCATTTTATTATCACTATAATATAATTTTATAAAATATTTATAAAATTATATCTTCGTGTTTTGAAATAGATTGATAAAACATTTTACTACTTATGTACAAAACAAGATTAGTAAAATGTTTAGTCCGGTTTCTAAAATTTTCTCTAAAAGTTTTGCAGCAGTTTTGCGAACCTACAATTCTAAATATCTGTTTTGTCAGAGTTTCATCATGATGTAGTTTAGAAATTAGGTACAAAATTTTTGTTTGCAAACGACAATCTTACAAAATTAGTGGTTCTCTCAGTCTTTGTCGTTTTAAAAATATGCTTCAATAATAAACGTTTTTAAGAGACGTTTTATCACTAAAAATAAACAAATTTGTTTTTTTATTTATTAGATTTGATAAAGATGTATTTTATTAAACTAATTCCTGGCTATTCTGCCTTTTAGGATTCTTTAAGCAATAATTCCTTAGCTTTCTGATCGATTTCAGAAAAATATCTCTATCTGGTTAGTTTCAGTGGATAAGGACAAATGTCGTTCAAAGTACAATCCGATTAGATTTATGACCAAAATTAAATTTGAGGAGGAACAATAACCGTTTCAAGTTGCAAGTTAAATTAGAGAACTTGTAACAAAAACAAGAGTCTTCATTATCTTATTGTTATGCATTTGTCGCTCTTGCAAGCGTTTAATAGACTTTATAAATCAAGTTATAAATACAAAACCTTTGTACGTGTACAAATTTTGCAAGAAATCAAATCGGCAGTAAAATATAAATTTTGATATTGTCAAACTTTTTATTACATCAGTTTTCTATTCTTTAAGGCAAGAGTTCACTTTCCTTCCCATGTGGTCAATGAAAAAATCCACAAGCCGAAAAGTTGAGTAAAAAGAATTAACACTTCTTTTGACATCGAAAATGAATAGCTCTAGGTAAGATTTTTGATAAAGCTAATTTATTACTGCAGATTTGACTAATTGCAAATTGGGTCGTATTGATTTCTTGCATTCTCTGTTTTGAATATAGATGTCGTAAGCTAATTACAAATACAATTGTTTTATAAAACGCCTAGTTTTTATGTAAATGGATAAATAAATAGAGAGTTTTTATAATGCGAGTCAAAATTTTAAGCGAATTATTAAAAACCGAGTAGTACTATAATAAAATATTTTTTTAACAGGTTCTGATTTAGAATGTAACTTTAAGCCTAATTTTTACAAAAACATACTTTACTTTAAATCTTTGGGATGACGCTACCAAAAGGCTTTTAGTTAGTTTTTTTTATTTGTATTATATTATTACGTTTGAAGCTTGTACAAAAACACTTTCAAGCGATCTAAATATTTTATTAACCAACTTCAAAGTTCTCTCTTATAGCTAAACCTTTTTATATCTTCCTAAACATTTTTATGTCATGTCGTGTTGATGTTCTTTGACAAATATCGACGTTCCGAGAAAGTCAAAAACCATTATAAAAGATTTTATAAAAAGCTAAAAGATTTGGAAGTATTTAAGTGAAGACGTCTCACTGAGGGAAAATTGAAGATCGACGTTACAAGAACATACTTGATGATTTTATAGAAAACAAGAGAACTTCTAAGTGTGATGCATCACTGAAGTCGTCTCATCGTGAAAAAGTCAAATATCGACGTTTCAAGAAAGTCAGAAAATATTCTAGAAGATTCTATAGAAAACTAAAGAGCTTTTAAGTGTGGTATGATACTGTAGTCGTCTCAGTAAGAGAAAGTCAAATCAAAAGTGGAAACATTTCGAGAAAGTCAGAGAACATTATACAAAATTTTATAAAAATTTATGACGTTGGAGAACATTGTTAAATATTCTATAAAAAACGAAAAAAATTCAATGTGTTTGAAATCGTTTCACTAAGAGAAAGTCAAATATCTACGCTCTGAAAAGGTCAGACAATATTCTAGAAGATTCTATAGAACACAAGAGAACTCCTAAGTGTGGTATGTCGCTAAAATCATCTCACTAAAAAAAGTCAAATATTGACGTTTTGAGAAGATTAGAGAACATTTTAGAACTTTCTGTAAAAGACGAGAGAATTCAGAAGTATTTAAGTAAAGTCGTCTCATCGAGAAAAAGTCGAAAATTGACATTCCGAGAAGATCAAAAAACATTCTACAAGATTCTTTAGAAAACGAGAAAACTTCTAAATGTGACATGTCACTGTAGTCGTTTCAATAAGATAAAGTCAAATATTCATGTTTTGCAAAAGTCAGAAACATTATATATTTTATAGAATATTTTGTAAAAAGCGAAAAACCGCTAAGTGTAGTGTATCACTGAAGTCGTCTCTCTAAAAGAAAGTCGAATATTAACGTTCCGAAAAAGTTAGAAAACATTTTAAAAAATTTTGTAAAAGATGAAAGAAACCAGAAGTGTTTAAGTAAAGTTGTCTCACCGAGAAAGTCGAAAATGTACATTTTGAGAAAGTCAGAAAACATTTTAGAAGATTATATAGAAAACAAAAGAACTCCAAGTGTGGTAAGTTACTGCAGTGGTCCTACTAAAACAAAGTTAAATATCTGCGTTTTAAGGAAGTCAGAGACCATTATAGAAGATTTTATAGAAAGTCAGAAAATCTCTAATAAGTGTGGCGTATCACTAAAGTCGTCTCAGTAAGAGAAAGTCGAATATCGACGTTTTTACAAGATCAGAGAACATTTTAGACAATTTTGTAGATGACGAGAAAAAAGTATTTAGGAAAAGAATAAAAGTATTTAAGTAGAGTCATCTCGAGAGAAAGTCACAGATCAACATTCTGAGAAGATCAAAGAACATTCTAGAAGATTCTTTAAAAAACAAGAAAACCCCAAAGTGTGGTGTATCACTGAAGTGGTTTCACGAAGAAAAAGGCGAATATTGACGTTCTGAAAAGATGAAAAAACATTCAAAAAATTCTATAAATGGCGAGAGAACTTAGAAGTGTTTAAGTAAAGTCGTCTCACCAAGAGAAAATTGAGAATTAAAATTTTGAAAAGACCAAAAAACATTCTAGAAGATTCTATAAAAAACGAGAAAACCCCAAAGTGTTGTGGATCACTGAAGTCGTCTCACTAAAAAAGTCGAATATTTACGCTCTGAGAAAGTTAGAAAATATTCTAGAAGATTTTGTATAAGACGAGAAAATCCAGAATAGTTAATTAAAGTAGTTTTATTGTGAGAAAGTCGAAGAGCTACATTCCAAAAAAATCAGAAAATATTCTAAAAAATTCTAAAAAACGAGAAAATTTCTAAGTGTGGTATGTTAGAGTATTTGTCTCACTAAAAAAAGTCGAATATATACGTTTTGAGAAAATCAAAAAACATTATAGAAGATTTTAGAGAAAGCGAGAAAACTTATAAGTGTTTCACTGATATCGTCTTACTAAGAGAAAGTGAAATACATTCCGAGAAGATCAGAAAATATTCTAGAAGATTCTATATCAGAGAACATTATAAAAGATTTTATAAAAAACGAGAAAACTGAAGTGTTTAAGTGAAAACGTCTTACCAAGAGAAAGTCGAAGACCGACAGTCTAAAAACATTCTTGAAGACACGGTTGGCCTACTAGCGTAAATCAGTTTTGTTTTCTGTCTTAAATTCTTTAATTTAGTTTCTTACTACACTACCTTTCGACAAGAATTTTTTTGGTTTTTCTTTATATTATATAAATATTTCTATTTGTTCTTCTAGACGTTTATTTAATTCTTCTTTTCCTACTCTCTCCTCTTCTTTGATTAAATAAGAATTATAAAAGCTATATTAGTGCTATTTCGGCGGTTCGCAGATATACTACGACATGTTTTTGGTATAGTCACTGTAAAAAAAACTGATGGTTTTGCTATTGGACATGTCAAATCCAATTTCTACAAGCTAACGTCACTTTTTCCGGAAAAATCTAAACTAATTTGTTATTGTGCTTTCGAGTCGAGCAGTCTAAACACTTTAATCAAACACTATTAATCAACTTGTTTAACAAAATAACATTCAGAGAGATTTTCTCTCCTACAGCTGAACTCTTTTATATCTTTTTTAACAACTCTTGTATTTTATAATAAAACTAACACTTATTCGGCGTTTTTAAATACGCTTAAAATTTCTCGTCAGATTTTAAAAACTCTGTATTCAGTCATTTTCAATATGTCTAGTCGTTTTATAAAACAACTGAATTTGTAATAACCCTACGTCATAGTTTTTGAGTCTTGTTGGCCTTTTTCAGATACCAGAAAGGATAGATTCGGAGAGTCAAGTGAGTATCGCTCGAAAAGGAGATGTAGTTTGTTTAGTGTCTTGGAAAAAGCCAGCCAAGGAGAAAGTTGCAACAATGCGCCATCAGAGAGATATTTGCCTCAGTTGTGGGGAATCATATGAATTTCCCGTTGATGGGAAGGGAATGTGTACTTTAAACGGGAAATGACGACGAATGTCTTCGTGCACTCATGATTTTGCTACGGAAATGTCGGTTGTAGATACGTGCTTGTAAAAATACAGGGTAGATTCTATCTGAAATATCATTTGTTGTAAATGTCTAAATTTAAGATAGTTGTATATTTGTCAAAGCTGTGATCTTAAAGTAAATCAAAATATTGTATTTATATTTTAGTATCTGTAAATATTTTATTGTTGTAGGTTTGTAATAATTTTTTTCTGCAATAAAATTACGAGTATAATCGATATTAATTTTTATACAAAAACTTTTTATATATAATTTTATTACGTATTGATAAACTAAAATAAATGTTTTAAATGTTATTAATAAAGTATAATGTAAAACACACTTTCATGTAAGTAATTGTAAAATATGTAATTCTATTATCTTGTATTATCACAATCTGTAAATTAAATAAAATATTATCTTTTTACAAAAACTAAAAACGTGTTTCAAATATACTATTTAAGTTAACTTTAGTTTTGGTTGTTTATTTATTTTTTTTGTTATTTTGTTATGTTGTTTTGTTCTTCTAATTTGAAAACAATTCTGATTTTGCCTAATTTTTATTTTATTGTATATATATTTTTTTAATTTTAAATTAAATTTAATTCTGTTTTTTTTATTCGGTTTTCCTCAAATTTAATTAAATTTTACTTTTGATTCTATTGTATTTTATTCCTATCTTCTATTCCATTTTGGTATGATTTTTGATTTAAATAATCTTGACTCTTCTGTTTTTTTTCTATTCTAAATTTTATTATAATATTATGATGATTCTAGACGTATTGTAACGAAATGTACTCAAAAATTCTAGCAATCTCATTTTTTTTTAGAAACCATAAGTTATCGATTGCTGGAAGTTCTTAATCATGCCTCATCTATGCTCTATATTAGCGAGAAATAGGTCTTTGACTGAGTAAATAAACACCGCTTATTATTACTCTATCTCCACCAGTTAATCAAAGTAATAAAACTGAGTTTTTAAGTTGTCTAGAATTACTAAAGTTATTTTTAAATTAATTTTATAAATTATACTATTATTAAAAATTTTTTTGGTAAAAAATGTATTTTTTTAAATCACAAAAAAGTCGAGAGTTTGGATAATAATCCGAATTTTTTTTTTGAGTCTGACTACAAAGTCATACTAATGCTTAAAAAATTTTTTAAAAAAAAGAAAGACGAGAGGACGAAAAATATAAGCAAAAAAAATTCTAGAAAAACAAAAGACGATTTTAAAAAGCCTGACATAAACAATAAAAAACAAAAATAAACTGCATAGAAAACAAAAAACAAACAGGTATTATGAAGCTAAAGAAAAACATAAAAAACTACAATTGGAAAAGAGAAAGACAAAGAAATCTTCTGGAAAAACGACCAGAAAAACAAAAGAAATGAGAAATTTACAGTTTGCAAAATGAGTTACAAAAAAAAATACTTACCGACGTTTATTTGTTTAAAAACAGACGTAAATTCCAATTTTAATTTATTTTATTAAAACAAATTTGTTTTTTATTCTATCTTATTCTTTTTTTTATTTTATTATTATTATTTTTTTTATTATTCTATTTTACTCCGATTTTGTTCTATTCCAGTCTGATTCTATTTTATTTTAGTCTAATCCTAATTTATTCTAATCTAGTTTTACTATGGTCTAAATCTATTCTATTCTATTGTAGTTTGATTCTACACTATTTTGGTCTGATTTTACTCTACTCTAGTCTAATTCTGTTTTATTTTCGTCTGATTCTATTCTATTGCATTCTGATTCTATTCCATTCTAATTTGAATTAATTTTATTCTAGTTTGATTCTATTCTAGTTTACTTCTATTCTATGTAATATAATCTGATTCTATTCTGTTCTAGACTTATTCTATTCTATTTTGGTATCATTCTATTCTACTCTAGTCTGATTCTAATCTACATATTTTAGTTTGAATTTATTTTATTCTAGTTTAATTCTATTTTAATCTAATTCTATATTATTCTAGTTAGATTCTATTTTGTTTTGCTCTGATTTTATTCTACTCTAGTTTGATTCTATTCTATTGTAGTTTGATTCTACTCTGTTCTAATATGATTTTATACTAGTCTAATTCTATTCTATTTTGGTATAATTTTATTCTACTCTAGTTTTATTCTATTCTATTCTATTCTAGCCTGATACTAAATTACATATTTTAGTTTAAATTTATTTTATGCTAGTTTAAATCTATTTTAGCTTAATTCTATTCGATTATAGTTTGATTTTATTCTAATTTGGTTTTATTCAATTATAGTCTAATTCTATTTTAGTCTGTCAATTCCATTTTAGCCTGATTCTATTCTAGTCTTATTTTATTTTAGTTTAATTCTATTCTATTATAGTCTAATTCTATTCTATTTTGCTCTGATTTTATTCTACTCTAGTTTGATTTTATTCTATTTTAGTTTGATTCTATTCTAACCTAATTATATTTAATTATGGTCTGATTCTATTTTATTCTAGTTTGATTTTATTCGACCTTGATTTTATTTATTTTAGTCTAATTCTATTTTATTTTGATCCTATTTTAGTCTGATTCTATTTTATTCTAGTCTAACTCTATTCTATTCTAATCTGATTCTATTCTAGTCTGATTCTATTCTCTATTCTAGAGTAACTTTATTCTATTCTATTCTAAGTTAGTTTGATTCAATTGTATTTTAGTTTTATTTTTATTCTATTTTAGTCTGATTTTATTCTATTCTGATCTAATTCTATTTTATTCTGTTTTATTTATTCTAGTCTGATTAGTCTAGACTAGTTTGATTCTGTTCTATTCTAGTCTATTCTGATTCTATTCTACTCTAATTTTCTGCCAAATTTTGTTTTATTTTATTTTAGGTTTTTTTATCATTCTGTTCTGCTTTATTTTGATTACAAGTAAAACTATTCAGATTTCTTATTTTACACTATTAACGTTCTGATTTTTTTTATCTTTATGCTTCTTAGATCTTATTCCGATTCTATTTTAATCTAATTCTTTCTACCTAGAATTCTAATTGTTTATCTTATAATAATAGTTTCACTTCTGTTTATGCTTGATTTTATTTTATTCTTTCAGTTATTAGTTGTATTTTGCTTTGTTTACTTATTTATTTTTAATTTTTATTATTTTGTTTTAAACATTATTTATTCTATTTTCTTCTTATATCTTCGTTTTTTTCCTAAAGCTGACTATTATTTTAACACAGTTCATTTCCTTGCAAAATATATGCTAACATTTATGGAGCTTTGTTTATTTAGTTGTCTAAAACACTTGTTATTCCAATGGTTGATTTTATTCGGCCGCAATCTAAACATACTTTGATCTCCTTAAACTTCCTGTAATTCTCCAAATAAGTCCTAAAAACACTTCAATATCTATCTCTCAGTACATCAACTTCTTGCATTCCGCAGTTACATAACGTATGACCAAATCTGGGTCAGTTATTTTTAAATTACAGTAATTACGGTGGGACCCAACATCGCCAATTTAAAATTTATTCAACACAAGGCTGTTAAGTGGGAGAGATAATAGCGATTCACTGAGCAATTTCCGCCAGTTCTAATCTTTCCTGAGCAGAGAAATCAGTTCGAAAATGAGTGATTTATTATCCGATGAACAGAATAGAATTATCGAAAGTGTTGCACAAAGCAAAGGTTTCCAAAATTACAAAATCGACGTCCAGGCTGGATCTTTAAAAGGCGATGGCTACTTAGGGATTATCAAAACAGTTAAAATCCGGGATAAAAATCAGGAGTTAAATTTGGTGATCAAATCTGCCCTTAGTGGCGAACAATTGAGGCAACATGCGCCAGTCAGAAAGGCCTACGAGAGGGAAATCTACATGTACACGACTGTTTTTCCCGAATTCCGCAATTTTTCACAAGAGAGAAATATCAGAAATGAATTTACGGAAATTGCGAAATGTTATGCGAGTTTACTGAAGGAGAATGAAGAGTGTCTTGTTCTGGAAAATCTTAAAGAAATTGGTTTTAGACTTTGGAATCGGAAAATTCCAATGAACAGTGATCATGTAGGACTTGTTTTTAAAACTTATGGCAAATTTCACGCGACTGGACTTGCACTTAAACATTTCAAACCGGAAAAATACGGAGAATTAAGCAAAAATCTCGTTAATATTTTCGAAGATGGAACAGAAGAGGGAAAGGAAAGATTTAAAGAAAGTGCTAAAGTTATTTTTGAAAATGGTTTTAAAGCAGTTGCAAAAAGTGAAAAAGCCACTCAAGCTTTAACACGGTTTGCTCAAGGATTTTCCGAATATATATTAAAAGAAGGGGTTGAAGTTAATAAATATTGCACAATTCTACACGGTGATTGCTGGTGTAACAACATGATGTACAAATATGAGGTAAATTGTGACAGAAACGGCTGCAAAAATTTCTTTCGCGGCCGTTGCTACGAGTAACTGACACATAATACATTTTTCTGACTGTTGTCGTTAGGAACAACTACGTCATTTGTTTTGTAGCAGTTTTTGCTAGTTAAATAGTGACAGACACGGCGGCAAATTTTTTTTACGGCCGTTACTACAAGTAACAGACACAAAATATCTTTTTGTGGCTGTTGTTATTGGAAACAGTCACGTCATTTACTTTTGTAGCTGTTTTTGCTAGTGAAATAGTAACAGACACGGCGGTGACGACAAAAATTTTTTTGCAGCCGTTACAACGAGTAACAGACACAAAAAATACGTTTTTGTGACTGTTGACATTAGTAAAAGACACGTTATTTGTTTTTGTAACAGTTTTTGCTAATTATATAGTGACAAGCTAAGCGGTAAAAATCTTTTTTGCGGCCGTTGCGACGAGTACCAGACAGAAAATACGTTTTTGTAGCTGTTGTTGTTAGTGACAGTCGCAATATTGGTTTTTGTAACAGTTTTTGCCAGTGAAACAGTAACAGACACGCCAATGACAATAAAAAAAATTGCGATCGTTGCTACAAGTAACGGTCACAAAATACATTGGAAACAATCACTTCATATATTTTTGTAGCAGTTTTTGGCAGGTAAATAATTTTTTGCAGCCGTTGCTACGACTAACGGACACAAAATACGTTTTTACAGCTCTTATCATTGAAAACAGTCACGTTATTTGTTTTTGTTGCAGTTTTTGCTAGTTAAATAGTAACAGACACGGCAGTGGAGACAAAAAAATTTTTGCGGCCGTTGCTATTACTAACGGTCACAAAATACGTTTTTGTGGCTGTTGTTATTTGTTTTTTTTTGCAGTTTTTACTAGTAATAATCACAAAATGTCTTTTTGCGACTTTATTTCAGACTGTTTTAATTTTCAGGATCCTGAAAATCCAACCAAACCGACTCAAGTCTGTTCCTTGGACTGGCAAATTGCAAGAATTGGCTCTCCAGTCTTCGACATCTCCTATTTTTTCTGTGCTTGCAGTTCGAAGGAAGTTTTATACGATATTGATAAATATTTAAAAATTTATTATGAGAATTTGACGAAAACACTAGAGGAATCGGGTTTAGATCCTGAAAAAATTTTTACGTTTGAGGAATTGAAGTGTCAGTGGAAAATCCATGTAAAATTTGGTTTGTTTATGACGCTTTTTGTTACGAGAGTAATTCTGAGTGAAGTCGATGAAGTTCCCGATTTGAGCGAATTGGCTGAATCGGGAAAGGATATTTTGCAGTGCATTAGTTCCTCGAATGCTTCGAATAATGAAGAAATCTTTAAAAGGATAACAGATGTTGTGCTTTTCATGGACGATTTAGGATATATTTAATTTCTGTTTTTATAAAACAGTATTATGTAAGTTTGTTATTCAAGGGTTATTTTAAATAAATTATATTTATATAATTTGTTTTTTTCTCTTTGTTAATTCAAATAATTCGTCTTGACATTGTCACAAATTGGTCGTATTTTTTCTGGTAGTGTGTAATACAAAACCTTTTAAGACTGAAAAAATAAAAATACAACCTATTAAGTAACGTTATACCCAACCACAAAAGTTACATCAAATTTATTGTTATTGCAAGGAAAAATAAAAGTTTTTCTTAAAATAAAGCTCAACATTTTTATCGTAGAAAACTGTTTAATTTTTTTTATTTGACCTCAAGTGGGTGAGATTAAAATAGAGAGTAAAAAAATGTAAAAATGGATTTTAGATATCAGAAATAAAATTGTGAATTAACAACTTACTAAAGATACAAATTTGTGCTTTAGATATCTTGAATTATTAATTTTCAATAAAATAGTTAAACACAAAATAAGCAGTACATCAACAGTATTTGTTAAAATTAGTTTAGGTTTGTTTTTTACCAAACGTCATTTCAGGAACGCGTCTTTAAGTAGCAAATCACACACATAACAGCTGTGACACAAAAAGTTTTGTACTGTTGATGTATTATATCTATAATAAAACAAAAAAATTATATTTTTGGTTAAAATAGTATTATTTCATCTGATAATTTACTACAAAGCTTGTCTAGAAATTTATGTATCATTTCCGGGAACGCATAAGTCTTTAAATACATTAATATTCGACGAAACAGATAAGCCAAGTAAGCAATCATGTAAAGTACCACGATTTAAGCCAAAGTCCAGTGCTTTTTTGTAAAAAGTAATTTAAATTGAAGAGGTAATAAGCTCTATATTTGTGTACAAAAGTTCAACTTTAGTGCCTTGTGAAGCAAATAACTACTTTTCTACTTCTTATTTAAAACCTGTAATTTTATTATCTCTTCATATAAGTCAAAATTATTTGTAGATTTTTATTACTTGTGGAGCTTCATTTTAATATTGCAATATTATTTTTAATGATCTTGAAATAATATATCAATGACATACCGTAAAATGCCCTTATTTTCAACTTTTTAAGACAAATTAAAAGTTTCGGAAAAATCTAAAAATAATTGTTTTTCAGCAGTTTTTCCAGCTGTTTTTACATTTTTGTAATTTCAGGCTTGTAATCTATTTAATTTACTTCTTCGTCGTCAAGCCCCACGTTGGGCGCCACTTTGTAATCGGTTTATTCAGAAAATAGTTTATTTATAATAATTAAATATTACACTACAAACAGTTTATTAACAATAGACGGGTTAATGTTATTTCGCACTCAAGTCGAGACCGTGTTAAGATCGAACGCGGATGTACCGAGAGTCTGACCAGATAGGGACACCTAGGATGACCCTCCGACGGTGCAGAAGAGTATGAGTAGCTCACAAGACCCCAGGAGGCCCGGTTAATGCAAGAAAGCAACTGACTGCTTGATGGCTGTGAAGTGTGGAGAAGACTTGCGAGACCAGATGGGACCCCCAGGATGCCCGGTTGATGCAAGCAAGCAACTCAGCGTTTGGGAATTTTTTATTGGGAAGGAGGAATGCGTTTACACACGCCAGCCTGGGAAGGCTGGGAGTGTAGGACTCGTACCGATGGTGTGTGCAAGTCGGTCATACCCACTAAACCTCCTCTGACGTAGAGATTTCAGGCCATTGGCCCTTGTTCTCTGTCGGATCCGAATGGCACGCTTTCAGTGTGCCATTGGAAAAGTTATCTGAAAAAGAAAATATTAATCGATCCTGGGGAATCCCACGATGTCCTTGGTCCTTGGAAAATCCTGAAGAGGGGTCCTGAAACAGAGAGCACCATCTGTTGGTGCGATGATTAGTAAGTTCTAACAAAAGTGTCTTATACCTGTTTGCCGAAGGGCTACTCGTCGAGGAGTGCCATTTTCGGTCTTTTGCATCGCGATGGTCCAGCTTCGTCATGGGAGAGGGCTTCCCTGAGAAGTGGGTTCGGATGTGTGGTTGCTTTCTTGAAGGTGCGCAGCGCCATCTCGTGGAGGGTTTCCTTCATCAGTGGCATCTTTGCTTCTCTATGCAGTTGGTTGTTTCGAACGAACCAAGGTGCATTGAAGGCGATGCAAAGGAATCTGTTCAGAAAAACCAGCGTTTGGTTGTAGGTGGATGCCTTTTATTACGGTTGGTCGGTACCATTAGGGCGAGGGTGGTTCCTTCCGGACGTATGGGAGAGGGTGGAAGCGATCTTAGCGCTACTGTAGTGGGCGCTCGGATTATTAGAGAATACGTGGTTACAAGCTTTATTTTGCTTCTATTTATACACACGAGTTAAATGTATAAGCTATAATTACTTTTATTTTTAATTATTTCTTATACTTATTTTCTTTTTAGATTCTGATAACTTCACAGTACAAAACCCAAAAAAGTAATGTCTTCTTCTAATAAATTTTTTTAACAAATACAGAATATAGTGTTTGTAATTTATGTCTTAAAAAAAGAAGAATATAAAATACAGGTTGTCCTAAAGTTTGCGGACTAATAAAATAGTGTTTTCCTAGATCAAGGAAAGCTCCTATAAAATTCTCAAAAAAAACAGTTCTTTTCTTTAGTTTTTAAGCTTTTTTGCAGCATTAAGTTTACAGTTTATTACATTTTTAATGTGTAGAAATGATTTTGTTGTAAATTTTGCTTAAATTAATTAAGATAACATATCAACGAGTTAGTTCGCGAATTTTCGAGCAGCCTGTACAGTCAAACTTCTCTAACTCGAAGTTTTCTTAAACTCGAATTTTATTTTCGTTCTCTTGTAGAGATTCGGGTTAGAGACGTTTTACTGTATTATATCTTTATCTTTAAATTTTTATATCTATTTATTACAGAAATTAAATAATTTATTGTATTTTTACTGACTGATTTTAGTTCAAGTAAACATTTCTCTTTTTTTTTGAGATACAATACTCATTTCCTCTCTTCACTTTTTTGTATATTAGTCTCTATCATGCTGACTACTAAACATTTTTCAAATTGTTATTATTGTGATCCTCTCTCGCAATTTTTAATCCACGACCCTGAGAAGACACAATACAAGGTCTACACCAAACCAATTAGGTATAAATTTCCAGTTCTGTCTAAACTGCTATAAAGTGATTTCACTTTTACTTAACTTCAGTCATTGGTAAGAAGAAAATTCTAACAAAATTTCTTTTAATGATAAGTGATTGTTTATGTTTGTTTTAGTACTTATCAAATCAAACAAATATCATATGATTTCAAGGCAAAATCGACGTATTATTTATTATTGAAGACAGTGTTTCATTGTGAATACAAATTTTCTGCCTTTTACGGTATGTTCAAAAATAACAATTTTCTCTGAATTGCAATGTAATTGTTTAATTTTCAAACCAACAAATATTTGCTTGTAATAGTGACTAGGGTTATTTAAGTTTGTTGTTTAATTAGGTACGTAATAGCTTGATTAGATAAGATTGAAAACATACCCTTATCAAACACGTGGTACTGCCACTTCGTAATTAAATCCCCAAGCTTTATGTAGTTAATTGAAAGAAATTTTAAAAGAGAAAAATGACGTCAAAAACTGACCTCGAATTCAAGCTTCAAAGTGTTTTAAACGAAGCTGCTAAAAGCCTAAACTTGAGGAAATTTCAACTTGATTTAGATCTGAATGTTCACAAAGGAGACGGATTTTTATGCGAAATATACAAAGCAACAATAGAGGAAAGTGGTAGAAAAGTCCCTGTAATTATCAAAGTGGCACCAATCGACGAAACACGCAGAGAGAAATTGTGTATTGAAGCGGCATACAGCAACGAAATTTTTTTCTACTCGGAAATTTTTCCTGAATTTATTCGATTTCAAAAAGAGAAAAATCTGGAAAGTGTTTTTGATAACGTGCCAAGGTATGTGACAAGTGTTAAAAAACGGGGTGAAGAAATTATTGTTTTGGGGGATGTAACAAAAGAGGGGTTCACAATGAGAGAAAAAAATTTACTTCTAGATGAGGAACATGTGAAAGCGATTTTTGAGACTTATGGCCGCTTTCATGCCGTTTCGTTTTGTCTCAAAGAGAAATATCCTGAAAAATACAAAAGTCTGAGTGAGAATTTACGAAATGTGGGTGCGGAATTAGGAAAAACTGGGGGTTTTTCACGAGCACTTCAAGCTATGACAGTTAAGACTTTCAAAATTTTGGAGGGAAACATAAAAAATGTTTTTGGAAAATACGTTGACGACACTATGAAAATTTACCTGAAATCCTTGAATTATAAAGGAAAATACTCGTGTATTCTACATGGAGATTGCTGGTCTAATAATCTCATGTTTAAATATCAAGTAACAAATTCAAAAATTGTTGAGAAATAAAAAATAATAATTTGTTAATTTTCAGGATTCACAAATCGCTATAAAAATCCTTGATTTTCAAATGTCAACAGTGGGCACTCCAGTTCACGACTTGTCCTACTTTTTCTACTCTGGTGGTTCTAAAAAACTGTTTGATCAATTAGAGACGTTTTTAGATATTTATTACGAAAGTTTCTCAAAATTTGCGAGAGAATTAGGAAGTGATCCTTTGAAACTGTTGCCTCGAGAAACTCTCACTGAAGATTGGAAACAATACTCGGTTTTCGGAATGTTTATGACACTTCTACTAACTCAAATTAAATTAATGAGTAAAGAGGAATCGGTACAATTGTCAGAAACAGCAGGACATAGCGGCCACAATAAGCTTTCTGCGGCTAGTGTTGACGAAAATGTTTATAATGAGAGAGTCAGAAATTTAGTAACACATATGAATGAAATTGGAGCTTTGTAAAGCTATTCTAATAAAAAAAATTCCTAATTGTGTTTTTTATTAGAGAAAAGCTAATAAAGAAAAAAACGGTAGAAAAAAACAATCATAAATAAATAAAATGTGTTGGTGTTTTATTTTTATTTCTCATTCTTCTACATTGTCTTCTAATTTTTTTCTTTTCTATTTCTGCTTTTAATTTTTATTCTATACGTATTGTAACGAAATGTACTCAAAAATTATAGCAATCTCATTTTTTTGGAAAGCATAAGTTAGCAATTGCTGGAACTTTCTAATCATGCCTTATTTATGCTTTATATAAGCAAAAAATAGGTCTTTGATTAAATAATTTGACTAGATAAGCAGCGCTTATTACTAGTCAATCTCCAGCAGTTAATCAAAATGATAAAAGAGTGTATTTAAGTTGTTGAATTGTTAAAGTAAAGAAAAAATAAAGTTAAAGGTTAGAATATAAAAAATAGAACAGAGTAGATCGAGCAAAACCTTGACAGCTCACGGTCAAAGTTTGTGGTTAATGTACTGTAGAATGTAGTTTGAAGCAAGTTAAATAATTGGAAATACTAATACTGTAATAATAAATAAATACTGTACTGTACGATATTTCTACTACTATATTGTCATTCTCAGGTAAGAACAAAATAACATAATAAATAAAATTGACTACAGAAAGCTTCTAGAACTGTGGCAAGCTTGATGTTGGCTTTATAAAAGCTAAGAACAGGTTATTGGCTGAGTAGCTCGACTTAACAAAAGACAGCGATTATCACAAGCAAATCTCTGGCTATTAATTAAGACAATAAAATAAATAATAGATATTGTTATGCCAGTAATGCTTCACTTATAAGTCAGAGTTTTCAGATTACTACTAGAGTCTATTTATTCTATCTTAGTCTGATTCCATTCTAGTTTGATTCTATTATATTCTAGTCTAATTCCATTTTATTCCAGTCTGATTCTATTCTATTCTAGTCTGATTTTATTCTATTCTGGTCTACTTTTATTCTATTTTAGTTTGATTTTATTTTTTTCTATTCTGATTCAATTCTAGTTTGATTTTATTTTTTTCTGGTCTAATCCTATTATATTCTGTTTTAATTTTATTCTATCCTAGTTCGATTTTATTCTTTTGTAATCTGATTTTACTCTAGTTTGATTCTAGTCTGTTTTTATTTTACTCAAATTGGATTGATCAAATATTTTATTTTTGCCTAATTCTATTCTATACTAGTCTGATTCTATTCTAGTTTGGTGTTATTTTATTCTAGTCTAATTCTATTCTATTCTAGTCTGTTTTTATTCTATTTTAGTCTAATTCTATTTTATTCTAGTTTAATTTTATTCTATTCTAGCTGATTCTATTCTATTATGGTCTATTTATTCTATTCTGGTTTAATGTTATTCTATTCTAGTCTAATTCTAGTTTGATTATAGTCTAATCCTAGTCTGATTTTATTCTATTCTAGTGTGATTCTATTATATTCTGCTCTAATTTTATTCTATTTTAGTTTGATTCTATTTTTTTCTAATCTGATTTTACTCTAATTTGATTTTAGTCTTTTTATTTTATTCAAATCTGATTGTATTTTATTTTTGCCTAATTCTATTCTATTCTAGTCTGATTCTATTCTATTGTGGTTTAATTTTATTCTATTTTAGTTTAATTTTATATTTTTTAAATTCTGATTCTATTCTAGTTTGGTGCTATTTTATTCTAGTCTAATTCTATTCTATTCTAGTCTGATTCTATTCTATTCTGGTTTAATTTTATTCTATTCTAGTTTAGTTCTATATTTTTTAATTCTGATTCTATTCTAGTTTGATGCTATTTTATTCTAGTCTAATTCTCTCCTATTCTAGTCTGTTTTTATTTTATTCCAGTCTGATTCTATTTTATTCTAGTTTAATTCTATTCTATTCTAGCCTGATTCTAATTTATTATAGTCTAATTTTATTCTATTCTAGTATAATTTTATTCTTTTCTATTCCGATTCTATTATAGTTTGATTCTATTTTGGTTTAATTTTTTTCCCATTGATCCTAATATATTCTAGTCTAACTCTATGCTATTCTGGTTTCTATTCTATTTTTTCTATTCTAGTCTGATTCTATTCTATCTTGATTTTATTCTATTCTAGTCTGATTCTATTTTATTCTATCGGTACAATTGTCGGAAATAGAAAGACATAGCGGCTACAATAATCTTTCTGCGGTTAGTGTTGATGAAAATGTTTATAATGAGAGAGTCAGAAATTTGGTAACACATATGAGTGAAATTGGTGCTTTTCTTTTTCTATTTCTGCTTTAATTTTTATTACTTTTAATTGTCAATCTAATATTAGAATTTTTGATTAGCAGGAGTAACACGTTTTGGGGTGAGCAAGAAGACTTCAATGGTTTTCTCTGTACTAGAGCTGATACCATAATATTGCTTAGTCATGCTGAGACGGTATTACGGTATTACGGTATATTTGTGATCTTAACGAGATTAATAAATCAGGCTTACCACTACAATTTCATTTAAAAAAAAATTTAAAAATGTTGTAACTAAAACCTTTGTGTTTACATTTTTTATATAAACATTTTATATAACAAAATCTATTTCTTCTATTTTGCCTTAAAAATAAAAGATAAATTATATTAATTATAAATTTGGTAAAATGTGTTTCTATTCTGCCATTTAGAAAAATAAAACTTTTTATAGAGATGTAGATAGGTTCTTATTCTCCTATCAGATTATGTTCCATCAATTACTGTTATCTCTATTCTAAAAAAGGCAAATTTGCGTTATCTCAATCATTATGAAAACAAACTAAAGTTATATTTAATGAACTCCATTTTAGGTAAAATTTACTATCTACAACGAAATTATTTGAGACTATCTCTCCGATATAAAAGGAAAGTTGTCTCAAAAAGCTACCAGTGAAGCAACAACTTTCAAAACATGGCAAGTGTTTTTGATTTTGAACAACAACTAACTGAACTTCTCCATGAAGCTGCCAGAACTTAAAAAACTATTTTCTGAATCTTAATTTTGAAGCTAACAAAAGTGATGGCTTTGTTGGTAACTTCTACAAAGTGTCAATAACCGATTTGGAAACTACCAACATCCATCACTTAGCTGTCAAAAGAGCACCAACTGAAGAACCCCGACGAAAAGAGGGCAGTATTGAACCACTCTACAAAAACGAGATTTTTTTTCTATACTGAGATTCTTCCTGCGTTTAAAAAATTTGAAAAAGACCACCACGTCGACGAAATTTTTAGTGCTGTGCCAAAATTTTTGACAAGTTGTGGCAAACCTGGTCGGGAAGTTATTATCCTGGAAGATGTAACAAAATCAGGATTTGAAATAAGAGAGAAACAGTTGTTGCTTGATGATGAACACGTTCAAGCTATTTTAAGGACTTATGGTCATTCTCACGCAATTTTGTTTATATGAAAGAGAAAGACCCTGAAGAGTATCAAAAGTTGACAAAGTCGCTACACAATATCTGGCAATACTATTCTAAAAATCTGGATTTCTGTAATTTGTTAACACAAATTTCTGGGATGGTTTAAGAGAGTTTGAACCCGAAACAAGATAGTGGTGTTATTCAGAAGTTTCAGAAATACAAAACTGATTGTGGGAGAATTTACAGAGAGAGTTTGGAATACCAAGGAGAGTATTTTGGGATTATTCATGGAGATTATTGGTCTAATAACATGATGTTTAAATATTAAGTAATTATTCTATTTTTTACTATTTTTGTGATTAATTCTGTGTTTCTAGGATTTTAAAAAATTGCACCTTGCTGGTATGCAGTTGTTAGATTTTCAAGTCGTTTCAGTTGGTACACCTGTATATGACTTACCTTACTTTTTCTATACTGGAGGTTCCAAAGAATTGTTTGATAAGTTGGAAGATTATTTGGATGTTTATCATGCTAGTTTTAGCAAAACTGTTATTGCTTTAGATTGTTCTCCACGAAAACTGTTGCCACGAAAAGTTTTGACAGAAGAATGGAAGAAATATTCAAAGTTTGGTATGATTATGGCAAATCTTTTAACTAAAGTCAAATTAACAAGTAAAGAAGATACAGTTGAGTTGATTGAAGAGTCAGAAAGAGCAGATTCAACAGAGAGTAAAGAAAAGTTTATAAAGATGAAATTTAATGAGAATTTGTTTAAAAGTAAGTATAAAAAACCTGTTCTACATAAACTGGCAAACATTCACAATTTTTTACTATTACATTAAATTGTTGAAAATGAAATATTATAATATGATAGAATGTCGGATTTTTATCTGTCAAATTTTTGGCCTTGTGGAATTTCCTCAGCTGGGATTATTGGTCCGTGGTTTATTGAAGAAAATGAACTCACAGTGACAGTGAATTCAGATCGGTATGTGAACATGCTAGAGCAATTTTTTTTCCAACGACTTGATGAATTGAATTTGGGGGACATTTGGTTCCAACAAGACGGAGCAACAGCTCACACTTCAAGGGCATCGATGGCTGGTTTGAGGGAACACTTCCTGGAGCGCCTCATCATAAGGAGTGATTTGGAGTAGCCAGCCCGCTCCCCGATTTGGCAGCGTGCAATATTTTTTGTGAGGTTTTTTAAAATCTTGCGTTTATGTCAACCGCCCAAAGACCTTACAAGACCTGAAGGCCAACATCCGGGCAGAAACCCGCTGATATGCTGGTAAGAGTCATGACAAACGCCAGAAATCGTTTTATTCGGTGTATGGACAATGGGAGGCGTCACTTACCTGATATGGTTTTTAAAACTGTGTAAAACAAAACTTTAGATATTGCACTTACATTATAAACAAAAAATAAAAAAATCTGTTTTGTAAAATAGGTTTTATTGCGTTTTATAAAGAGGAAGTTATGCTGCCGCAGCCTGTAAAAACTAGAAACGCAAAAACACATTTTTCTTCCTTTAGAAAGATTATTACTTTCAAAATTAGTAAATATTTTCGTTCTGATAGTCAAAAATAGTAAAATTTGAAGTTAGATTATTAAAATTAGGAAAAATAGTAACGAAAAGCAAATATATTGCTTTTCACATTCGTATTTAGTAAAATGTGGTTAACACCTAAAAATTGGTAAACTAGTATCTAAGATTTTTTGTTTTTAATGCTAAAAATTTGTAAAATTTAGTTATATAATAGATTTTTTAATGCTTAAACAATACTGCATACGGTTTGTAAAACATCTTCAGCAGATAATGTTGCAAAAACAAAACTTTCTAGTAGACCTTTTTTTCTTACTAAAGAGGTTGTGAAAGACATTCGCTGTTGAATAAAGCAAAGCCTGCATAAATCTGGAATAAAGCTTTTCTTGTAAACAGGTTTTTCTACTTATTAATTCTAAATACACATATTAGTGCATTTAGTACTCTAATAAAACTATAGTAAATTATTTTTTTAAATAAAATTATTGTAGCATTGTCTCATTGTCTCAGACCAAGTAGATAAAGCAGCTGTCTGAGGCGGCTTTAGAATGCGGTTGTTTTCTTTATAAATCTTAAAACGTTATAACTTATTAATAAACAAAGTTTTGTTGATAAAACACAGCGAACACTTCTCTGATAAAACAGAGTTTTTTTTCAAAATTTTGTAATAATATCATCTAAATTTAATCTGAAATAAATCTAAATTCCTGTCAGAACGATAACGTTCAATCTCAATTTAAAACGAAAATTATAAACAATTATTAAAAACTTGTAAAAAACAACTTGAAAATTTGTTGAGTTAGGGTCAAAGATTAAGAAAATAACTTGCAATTAATCCATTCAAAAATTTTCACAAATATTCAAAGTCATGCCAGTAAAAGCGATAATTTCTCAGCAAAAAAGCACTTCAAAGTATTAGATAAATCAACCGATAATCTCTTTAAGTATAAAAGCAAATTTATCTGCTCTAAGTACCATTACGTTTTACTAAATTAAAGTGATACAACAAAACAATGACAAGTGCATCAGATTTCGAAATACAACTCCGTTCTGTTCTTCACAATGCAGCAAAAAAACTTGAATTAGAAAATTACTCTTTAAACCTAAATCTTGAAGCTATCAAAGGAGATGGCTTTTTGGGAGAGTTCTACAAAGTGTCAATTCTTGATAAAGACAGTGACAAGGAACACCACTTGGCTGTCAAAAGAGCACCAACAGAAGCTCTGAGAAGAGAACAAGACAACATTGAAGCACTTTACACCAACGAGATTTACTTCTACACTCATGTATACCCAGCGTTGAGAAAATTTGAGAAAGACCGGAAAATTCAAGAGTGCTTTTGTTCAGTTCCGGATTTTGTAACGAGTTGCAATGAAACAGGGAGAGAAGTTCTTGTTTTGAAAGATCTAACAAAAATGGGATTTGAAATCAGAGAGAAGAATTTGTTACTGGATGATCATCACACGAGATCTATTTTTAAAACTTATGGACATTTTCACGCAATTTCGTTTTGTATGAAAGAGTTAGAACCGGAAAATTTCGAAAAGTTGACGAAGCCGTTAGAAAATTTCTGGATGTTTTGGGCTGACAATGAAGCTTTTACAGGAATGCTTAATAAAATTGTTGACAAAGTTGATGAAAGTCTCGATCCAATTCAGGACGCTCAAGTTATTGAAAAATTTCAAAAATACAAGCGGAATTCTTGTGAAGTATTTAAAAATTATGGGCAATATAAAGGAACCCATTTTGGTATTATCCACGGTGATTGCTGGTCTAACAACATGATGTTTAAATATCAGGTAGTTATAAATTTCTCCTCAAAAAATTTTTTGATTACGAATTTTTAGGACCAAACGAAATCAAAACTTGCAGATATGAATCTGATAGATTTTCAGTTAATTAATGTTGGAAGTCCTGTTCATGACCTATCTTACTTTTTCTATACAGGAGGGTCAAAACAACTCTTTGATAAGCTAGAAGATTATCTAGATATCTATCACGCAAGCTTTTGTAAAGCTGCAATTAATTTAGGATGTGATCCGAGAAAATTATTACCAAGGAAAGTCTTGAGTGAAGAGTGGAAACAGTATTCGAAATTTGGAATGTTACTAGCTTTTCTTTTAACAAAAATTAAATTAATAAGTAAAGAAGATACAATTGAAGTAATTGAACAAGCTAATAATGTAAAAAGCGTTGAAGAAATTGATGATGGAACTAAATTTATGGAAGTTAAATATGATAAAGAATTATTTAAAAAGAGAGTGCGGGATATTGTAGTACACATGTACGAAATTAATGCTTTATAATAAACAATTTTTTAAACAAAATACGTTTTTTGATTTTTAAAACAAAGAAGTAGAAAAATTGTTGCTAACTCAGCTTCTTTCTTGAAGAGTTAGTGTTATTTATCACAATAATAAAAATTTGTAGTAACTAATAATCACACAATTACAAACAAATTTCACTATATACAGTTGTTTTTTTTTGTTTTTTTGAATTTTTACTAAATCCATTATTGATTTGACAACACTTCTTGGCTTCTTGAGCTTTGATGCCGCCTGTTTTTTTATTTTTTATTAGAAAAACTCGAACAAAAAGAAGAAACGACTATTCAACGTAAAAAAAACAATGAAACATTCTAGAAAAAATGGAAACTTGAAGATTTAAAAATGATGAAAAACATAAAACAATACTAGAAGATTTCGAAAAACTACTATTAGCAAAAACAGAAAAACAGAAGAAAAGAAGATTGTAAAAGAGCTTGATAAAGCCGGTTTAGAAAAAAAAGAATATGAGAAACGACAATTAAAAAAGCATACAAAATTTTTTAAAGAAGTTGAAAGACGTCGGTTAGAAAATAAAAAACGACGACAAAAAAGGTTTTAGAAAAACGAAATAAGGTTTTTACAAGCTTAAAAAACGGAGTTTGTAAACAAAATAATATAAAACAACAACAGTTAAGAAATAAAAATAAATTTGAAGAACAACGATTAGAAGAAAACAAGAGCTAAACGATTTTAAAAGAAAAAACCAGTTAAAAAGCAAAGATTGGAAAAACAAAAAATTTAGAGAAAAAAACAACAACGAAAGAAAGAATTTTGCAACATGCTTTTAACAAGAACGTACCAGCAAAAAAAAACTTTTAAAAAATTTCTAAAAAAGAAATTCGAGAAGGTTTTGAAACTTCAAAAAATTTATTAAATTTTAAAATAAAATCTAATATTTGACATTTAAGCTTTTTGACTAATACAGAAGACAATTTGAAACAGTTAAAAAATAAAAAAAAAGAATCAACAATTAGAAGAAAAACAAGAGCTAAAGGAAAGTCTAAATGATTCTAAAAAAAGGCAGTTGAAAAGCAACTATTGGAAAGACAAAAAAAAGAAAAAAACAACGAAAAAAGTGCTTAAAAAAAGAGAAGTATAAAAAATACAAATCTACAACTAGAGGTAAAAGAAAAAAGAAACAGGAGAATATCTTCGACAAATTTGTCATTTTGCAAAATGCTTTTAACAAAAACGTTCCAAAAATAAATAAAAAATTTGAATAGAATCTAAAAATGAAATTTGAGAAGATTCTGGAAGTTCAAAAAAATTTATAAATTTCTTTAAGAAACAAGATGAAAGAAAAAAAATCGAAATAAACCTCTAATATTTGATATTTAAGCTTTGTGGCTAATGTATATAACACAAATTAAAACAGTTAAGAAATAAAATTAAATTTGAGAAACAACGAATAAAAGATATAAAAAAGTTTAAATAGTTCTAAAGAAAAACAGTTAAAAATCAACAATTGAAAAACAAAACAAAACAAAAAAAAGATTCTGAAAAGAAAAAAAAGAGTATAAAGAAATTTAAAAAAGCAATAAAACTACAACTAGAAGTTAAAAAAAGCAAAAAAAAAGAAATTTGACATTTTTCAATTTGCTTTTTACAGCAAATTGAAATCTAGTGCCTAACGTACTAGAAATAAAAAAAATCGAAAAAGTTCTTGAAGTTTAATAAGAAAATTAATAAATTTGAAACAAGAATAAAAAATGATATCAAAATAACCCTCCAATATTTAGCAATTGAGCTTTGTGGCTAATGTATGAAAGACAATTAAAAAACAACAGTACATTTAGGAAACGACGATTACAAGAAAAACAAGAGCTAAAGAAAAGTCTAAACAATTCTAAAGGAAAAAGAGTTAGAAAGCAACGATTGGAAAAACCAAAAAAAAAACAATAAAACAGAACTAAAAAAGGTGCTGAAAAGAAAAAATAAGAGTGCAAAAAAATTAAAAGAAAAAAGTAAATACTACTAGAGGTAAAAATGGCAAAAGAAATAGAAAAATTTTTAACATATTTGATATCTCGCAAAAAGATATCGAAATAAATCTCCGATATTTGACAATTAAGCTTTGTGGCTAATGTATAGAAGACAATTAAGAAATAAAAGTAAATTTGAAAAACAACAATTAGAAGAAAAACAAGAACTAAGGAAAAGTCTAAACGATTCTAAAGGAAAAACAGTTAAAAAGCAACGATTAGAAAGACAAAAAAACAAGAAAACATAACTAAAAAAGGTGCTGAAAAAAAAATAAAAATGCAAAGAAATTAAAAGAAAATAGTAAAAATCTACAAATAGAGGTAAAAATGCAAAAGAAACAGAAGAATATCTTTAACAAATTTGACATTTTGCAAGATGCTTTTTACAGAAGCGTACCAGAGATAAAAAAATTCGAAAAGGTTTTAGAAATTCAAGAGAATTATTAAAATTAAAACAAGAATAAAAAAGATATCGAATTAAACCTCCAAACCTTATTTGACAATTAAGCTTTGTGGCTAATGTACAGAAAACAATTTAAAACAGTTAAGAATTAAAAGTAAATTCGAGAAACAACGATTAAAAGAAAAACAAAAGTTAAGCAATAGTCAAAACGATTCTAAAAGAAAGACAGTTGAAAAGCAACAATTAAAAAGACAAAAAAAAACAAATAAAAACTAAAAAAGGTACTAAAAAGCAAAAATAAGAGTGCAAGAAAATTAAAAGAAAAAAGTAAAAATCTACAACTAAGTAGTGGTAACAAGAAACAGAAGAATAACTTTAACAAATTTGACATCTTGCAAGATGCTTTTCACAGAAACGTAGGTACCTACCACAAATTAAAAAAAAATTCGAAAAGATTCTAAAAGCTTAAGAAAATTCTTAAATTAAGAATAAAAAAAGATTTCGAAATAAACCTCCGAGATCTAATAATTAAACTTTGTGGCTAATTCATAGAAGACAATTTAAGGCGGCAGCTGCTGAAATGAAAAAAGCTAACAATTTTCATCTGTCAAGATCAGAAGAACTAACTGTTATCGATGTCTTAGAACAACGATATGGAGACCGGAAAAGATAGAGAAGTTTATCCGATGTATTTCAACAGAAAAGTCCAAAAAGGCAACGAAAACTTGCATAAAGGTAGAGCAAAAAAACTGCTAATTCTGCTATCTGACGATACCTGCGAATGTTTTTTTTTTTTAGTATTACTGACCACTAATTTACATTTATCTCATTTATTATAATCTTATAAATGATTGACTGCAAGAAGCAAAGAAATAAATATTTGTATATAAAGAAGGGTTTTTCAATAAAGATGGGTCGATGTTAAAATGGAATAAAACAAGCTGTGTGTAAAGGTATTTAAAAAAATCTTTTTTTATATGAAAGGTCCATGCATGCCTTTATTTATGGAATATAACATTGTTTAAATGTCCGCCGCGACTTCTAACTGTGGCATGGATCCGAATGGACCAATTTTGAATGACTCGCTCGCATAGATCTGGCTGAAATTGACCGATGGCACTAGTGATATTGACTTTAAGGACATCGGTCGATTGCGGCTGATTGGTATAGACCTGCGACTTAAGAAAACCCCATAAAAAAAATCTAGCGGGGTCAAATCGGACGATCTTGGTGGCCAATTCACGTCACCTTTGCGAGAAATAACTCTGCCCTCAATCTTTCATGCAGAACGTCCAGCGTGGCGTCTGCTGTATGGCACGTAGCCCCGTCCTGCTGGAACCACATGTCGTCTACGTCCATATCGTTTAATTTAGGGCAAAAGAAATTTGTTAGCATCGTTCTGTAGCGCTCGTCGTTGACGGTGATAGCCTCACCAACGTCATTTTCAAAAAAGTATGAACCGCCGGCCCAAAATCCGCACCAAACAGTAACTTTTTGTGGATGCATTGCAACTTGCTGAACCTCGTGTGGGTTAGCGTCGTCCCATATACGGCAATTTTGAGTGTTAACGTAGCCATTCATCCAAAAATGCGCCTCGTCACTAAAGATGATTTTTCGACCAAATGTGGGGTCTTCTTCTAAACAGTTCGAAGCCCAGTCAGCGAACAAACGGCGTTGTCTATGGTCATTAACTTTAAGCTCCTGAGTCAATTGGATTTTGTACGGGTGTAATCCCAAATCCCGACGCAAAATTCGCCAAACTGATGTTTGCGAAAGGCCAAGTTCTTGTGCACGACGCGGAATTGACTGCCTCGGGTTTTGCTGTACACTTTCACGTACGGCAGCAATATTTTCGGCCGATCTAGCATTTCTTTGACGACGGGGTGTTGGCTGATTGTTTACCGAACCCGTTGTTTCAAATTTGGTCATCAAACGCTGCAGAGTCGATTTTGAAGGACCACCGTGCCTTCCATAAAATGGGCGCAACGAGCGCAATGTTCGAACTAACGAACAGTCATTTTGATAATAAAGTTTTATCATTTGGACGTGTTGCTCAATTGTGTAATTTGCCATGGTAATTTGGCCCATCAGTGAGTGAACAATAAACACCAGTTTACAGAGACACTACCAAAAAAACATGGCCGCCACAGGGTGCCAACATCAACCCATCCTTATTGAAAAACCCTTTAGTTTTATTGTCCTCTTCCACCTTGAACTTTTACGCAGTTATTTCAACAAACTTCATCGCCATTTTGTCAAACACAACCTTCAACGTAGAGTTATTCTAATTGACAGTCAACAACACACTCAAATAATTTTAATACTAACTACTTGTTTACACATATATACGTAAATTAAACAACATTTATGTACATGTAAATGCACTAGTATGTAATTAAGTCAACGTAATGAGATATTTACAAATGAATGGGTTATTGTTTAAATGGTTTAATAATACAGAGAAATACAGTAAATAATTAAATTTTTGCAAAATATTAAAAATCTGAGATAACAAGTGGCTGAAAACTGATTGAAAAAGTTATAATAACTTCAGGTTAGTAGGTATCAATAAAAATTTTATTTAGAAGATTTGAATAAGACAAAGAGAAGTAGAAACACCTACCTATATTACCAAGAATTAAAAGTTTTTTGATTAAATTATTCTCAAATGAGAAAATCTTGCTTAATCCTCAATTTCCTGGCAGTGTAACCGACGAAATTGTCTTAGACTAGACTTGAATCTCTACATGCTGCTAAATAAATTTACTGTCTACACTTTAAGTTCCTTGTTTCTACTAAATTTAGCGACAAACAGTTAAGAGACACAAGAAAATTATATAAATCCTTTTTTGATTGCGAGTCTCATAATTGGCAAAGTCCTCTCCTCATACTTTTCTAGATTTTTCACCGTTTTCATGAACGTTTCCGTCAGATCTTGGTCCGATTCTGCAACTTCCGCTAAATCATTCACTTCGTCTTTTCCCGAGACGCAGATACGGGCAATTGACGGCAACATCACCAATCCAAACAAAGCAAACTTCTTCCATTGATTCATTAATTCCTCAAACGGAAATACTTTCACCGGATCACTCCCTAATTCCTTAAGGAAATTTGCGCAGCTCTCGTAGTAAGCATCAACGATATCATCGAAATCTTCAGTGTCTTTTTCAGAAAGACAAGTAAAGAGGAAATAAGACAAGTCGAAAACGGGAGAGGCTAATCTGCTTATTTGAAAGTCCAACAAGCAGACTTCAATTAAATGCATTTTTGCCTCATCCTGAAAATTTACTAATTAAGTTCAGGAAGGCATAAAAACCGACTTACTGCATATTTAAACATGAAATTATTATTCCAGCAATCGCCGTGAAGGATTATGGCAAAAGGGTCAGAAGGGTCGGTTAAGTCGTTGTAAAATCGGGCCTTCTCGTTTAGAAGAGCAGCCTTTTCAACAATTTCATCCTCGTTGCGTTTTTGAGCTAAATCCATAATGTCCTGGTACATATTTGTACCTTCTTTGACTTTAAAACTCTCCGACATTAGTTTTAAAATATCTGTTAATTTAGATGATAAACTCTGAAATAGTTGCGGCTTTTGATCTTTTAGAGCAAATGAAATTGCATGAAACTTCCCGTAAGTTCGTACCACTTTCAGGATATGTTCTTTATTCATACTGTTTGATCTGTTATGTAAGGAAAATCCTAAATTTTTCACGTTTTCCAGAATTAATACTTCCATGTCATCCATGATAAACGCGTCGTAACATTTGGCTACGTTATCAAACGGTTCCTTCACTCCTTTTTCTCGCTGAAATTCCATAAACACTGGCAAAACTTTCGTGTAGAAATAAATCTCATTTTCAAAGACACTCCTAATTGGCATAATATCCCGCAATTGCGTACTTTTCTTTCCGCATTTTACCACAAGACTGTAATTTTTTCGGCCAGTTTCACTGTCGCCGGAAATTTCAACGAAAGTAATGTCGCCTAGATAATTGTCGCCTTTTTCCGAACTTCCAGAAATGCGAACTTCACAATTTCGAATTTTTTGTTTTTCGGTAAAGCGGTTTAGCCATTTTTCAATATCGGTTTTCGTTGCGCGGTTTGCAGAATTCATTGTACCAACTGATCAATAGTGTTCAAATCTAGCTTTAAAACTCGTTATCTTTTTTGATAACAATTTTTAAAGACCTTTCGAGTACGTGTTGCAAAATATTATTGTAAAAATCTCAAGGATATTATATTGTAAAATACTCAAAAATTTTATCATGCAATTATCGGTTCTTGATCTTCCGACAATAAAGTTACGAGACAATTTTTGCCCATTAAAATTTGGAAGTCACGTACTTGTTAAAACTGAGATTATAAAGCTTTGTCTTGTTTTATCGCAACAAAACGTGATTTACAAACTGATGTAACACATTTTTTACAAAAATAAATCAAACGTTTTAGAAAAATCCGGGAAATAGCAAGTTTTATATCGTAATTGTCTCTTCTTGTCATATAGCTGATAGCTTTTAAGAGCTTTTCTAAAATACCTTGTTTGATTTCTGTTACCTCTGCTAAACTAGCTTCATCTTTCAACAACAGCTTTTACAATTGAAGGCCTCATAACTAATCAAAATATAGAAAATTTCTTCTGTTGCTTGCTTAATCTTAAAAACCGTACAAAACAGTTTCTCTATCTTCTGTATACTGTGACGTTTCAATATATTGTTACAAGCAATTCGAAATAACAATAATTAAAAGAAACTTTTGACTAAATAGTTCGAGAAAATATTAAAAGGATGTCACGCTGAGAGTAGCACTGCAGCCTAAACTGATCGAGAAGAATGATATCATTGCTTCACACGAGTGGAGAAACATCGCGAAACTTTCGGATGCATTTTGGAAGAACGTATCGTTATATAAGCGGGCGGAGACAACGACCGGTTGTTAGTGTGGAACTCGACAAGCGAATAAAGTGAGCGGCACATCAAAGCGCAGGCAACTTAAAAACAGATCTACAATCTTTAAAATTTATAACGTACATTTATTGATTAATGTATCAATAAATTGATTTGTGTTTTATTTATCCATTTACTGTATCTATCAAAAAAATTTAAAGCTATTTCTGTGGTTTTATTAAGGATAAGGAAGTCTAAAAATATTACTTGAAATCAAATTTAAAGATAAATTCGAAAAAAGCAGAAAAAAATATTTGCCACCTACCAGTTGTGACCAGTGTTGCCAACTTGGAAGATTTCCTCTTAAATTCAAAGGCTTTTTTTACGAGTAACTAGTTACGAGTGGTCACCGCGGGAACGATACCATTCTGTTTTATCGACATACTAGTATGTTTGCACGACGTCATAGATGACGTCATTGTGCAAATTTTGGTTAAATTTCTCGTAACCTACTGGCTGAGGTAGTTAGTAGTCCGTCTCTCTCTGTTTTTCAAGCGAAAAAGTGCGCGAACTGTCGAGATCTGTCATTTGGGGTTGGATTTTCATCTCTCATACAAAAAAATATGATTAAATCAGTTGGATTCAGCGAAGAAATGCTTGAATTATTTTTAAATAATGAGGGGATATGATTTTATTACTATCATCCCATTAATTGTTATTATTATCATCTCATTTTCACAATAAAATAAATAATTTTTTTTATTTTTCATTAATTATCTTTGATTAAAAACTTTGAGAAACAGTTTTGATTAGAAAATATAGGTTAACACTTGACGGGGTAAAATCATCTCTGAAACCACACCATTTTTGTGGAAACCTAACTAGTTAAATCCGTACGACGTCATAGCTTTAACCAAAAGCATACTCGAAGAACGTAACTAGTTACTCGCAAAAAAAGCCTTTTAGGGTATTTTTCGAGAGGAATATTTAGGGAGCAAAGTTTTGTAGGAGATTTTTTAGGGTATTTTTAACTACCACTAAAAATTATCAAAAAAATGTTAAACTGTTAATTTTTTGTTGCCAACTTAATCAGTATGTATTTCTTGATTACGGTATAATTCACATTTATCACTTATTTGAAATGTGATTTATTATCTATTTATTAAAAATGATAAAAAAACGTAAATTAAAAATTGTAAGTTGTAAAAAACTATTTTTTTCTTTTTATCTTGAGGTTGTAGTCTTTTTCAAAATGAAGTATGTTTTGGGCGAATTATTCAGCTTGGATTTAGGAGATTTTGACCCATTATATGGGGGAAATCATCGTCAATGGGTTGGCAATACTGGTTGTGGCAGAAGTGCCATAAAACTGGAGCCTTAGTTACTACTTTCCGTTTATCTATTGTAATTTTTTTAAGCTTGTTGAGTACAGATTTAATTTTAAAAAAATTAATTTCCATTTTTGAGTTGCAGTTAACATCGTTTTATTTTTTCTAGAATTTATGTTAAGGTACTGTTTTATAAATTATATAAATTATAAATTATATTAAATAAAATTGTTATAACTAGGGCTATGCAGAAACGTGGAGTTTTTGCCGCTTGATAATATACTATGAGCTAAATGTCTGTCAATGGCGTAGAAATTTTACGAGAGGCGTCAGCGTGTAGATTGTTTAATCTAAACGGGATATTGCCTTATGTAGTACTCACCAAACGTACAAACCTAGTTGGTAAAATGTTATAAAATCACAGAAAATCACAGCGAGCATTACTCAGCCATTTGCTAGAAAAAAAATCCTTTTCTAAACACTTTTGCGTTTTCTGTAAAATTTCTACGCCATTGACAGACATTTAGTTTATATTTAGTATATTATAGAGCGGCAAAAACTCCACGTTTCTGCATAACCCTGTTTATAATTTAACAATGCTTCTGATTTAGGTTATAACAATTTTGTGTTTCTGATGAGCTAATTTCAAGTTGAGATATCACTGGTAGTATCGCAAATTGTAATATTTTCTTATAGCAACAATAAATAACAGCCTCGAACTCTTTTAATTTTTCTTAGAATCGAAGATACTAGCGGTATTATCTCAACTTGAAATTAGCTTATTAAACTTTAATAGTTTTTCTGTGTCAGATCTTATTTAATCATTTTCTAAATTATTAATTATATAATTTATCGGTTATAAGTTATAATAATTTTTTGCTTTAGGTATTAATTTTTTTGCGTTTACTTTAAATATTATTTTGTTTCAAATTTTAATTAATTATTATTCTCTTTTATGTTTTAAGAATTTTTCGTTCTAAGTTTTAGTAATTTTTCTGTTTCAGGTTTTAATAATTTTGTTTTAGTTTTTAATATTTTTTTGTTTCAGATTTTATTAATACTATTTTTTTTGTTTCAGGTTTAAACATTTTTCTGTATCAAGTTTTAAGATTTTTCTGTTTTAGGTCTTAATTTAAATTGTTTTTTAGGTTTGAATAGTTTCAGGTTTATGTTTTAGGTCTTAATTAATAATTTTTCTTCTTCAAATTTTAAGATTTTTTGGTTTTAGATTTTAATAATTTTTTGTTTTAGTTTTTAATATATTTTCTGTTTCAGGTTTTAATAATTTTTTGTTGTTTAGTTTAAATATTTTTTTATTTCAGCTTTTTAAACATTTTTGGTTTTAGGTTTTAATATTTTTCTTTTTCAGGGCTTAGTTAATTATTTTGATTTAACATTTTAATTAATAAACTTTTTTTTTCATATTTTAAGATTATTTTGTTTCATTAATTAACATGTTATTAATACGTTTTGTTTTATATTTTATTAATAATAATTTTTTAATTTCAGGTCTTAATTAATAATTTTTCTCTTCCAAACTTTTAATATTTCTTTGTTTTAGATTTTAATAGTTATCTAACGAGTGTTCTAAATCTTTCGTCATCGAGTTAATTTTGAAGGAGCAAACGCAGGGCTTAGATAGATTCTTAACAAATTATAGAATGACATTCTTGATTAGAAACGTCAAATTATGCTTTATTAATTTATAATAAATTTTTTTATTTATTTTATATTTAGACTTGTTCTATATGGTTTTGTTTTACCCAATATTAGTTATTAAATATTAGTTTTATTTTATGTTCAAATAAGCATTATATTGTAACATTTGGTCATTATTTTATTAGTAACTGTAGCACTCTATCTAATCCCTACGTTTTGACAAGCAAAAGTAACTTGACGACAAAAAATTTGGATCATTCGTTAATTTATGAGAAACTTAATAAGAGTGGTTGTAAAAAGAAGTGTGCGCTCTTGTTACCGAAGCGACTAGCTGGTCCGCTGTAGCAAATACAATAAGCAAAACACTTAAAAAATTTAAGCATTTTTAGACAACTCTAAGATTATTGAAGCCGTCTATTTATACGTTAAGGGTGGTGGTAAAAATAAGTGTGTTTTATTGTCACCAAAGCGACTAGCTGGTTCGATATAATACCACAATATAAAACATTTAAAAAAATTTAAACATTATTGGCTTGAATCAGACTAATTTTAATTAGACTTTATTAGGATTTTTATGATATTAAATAACAAAAAACTACCTAAAGCGCCATCTTTTAGACCTATGCAGCATTAAAATTTGTAATCGATAATCCGCTATAACAGGTAGCTTATCTCTCGTGACGTCATTAAAATTAGATGGCGTCTGTTTCAACTCAAATTCTTGAAGTACACTTCCGACTTGTTAAATATTTGTAATTTCACTAATTTAAACAAATTTGAAAGTAAATATATATTTAGAAATAAAGTTTTGATACAATTTTTGAAAGAATACGTTTTATTAAATTCTCTTTAACTTTGTTCCCCAACCCAAAACATCGATTACCTACCTTTCAAAAAATTCTTTTCCTCGTTCTTTGTTTGCGTTATTATCATTCCAAGCAACTCCAACCTGCCTTTACCTTACAAACCTCCGTTCCCCCTCCTCGTCCTCCAGGTGGGAAGCCGCGGCATTCAGGTGTGTCAGGTAAAAGACAGTGAAATCATTCTTGGTTCGTGCCTTCACCAGCTCACCGCCATCTTCAACAATGTGTTCGTGATACGGTCCTTTGCTGTAAAATGGGTTCAAAAATCGAGTACGTGGACTCCTCGCAGATCTACGCTACGAGCTACGTGCGCAATTCCAAGGCCATCGGAGTCCTTTGGGCCATCTTCACGATTTGTTACGCTATCATCGGAGTGGTGTCGTTTGTTACACCGGAGTGGATCGGGGATGTCGAGAGTGAGACTCCGGGGAAGTTTGGACTATGGGCGGTGTGCTATGCGGAAGAAACGGGCGAACAATGTAAAGGGAGACTTGATGATTTTATGAGTATTGCAAGCAGTGCGTTTCAAGCAGCGACGGTTTTTGTGGGATTGGCGGTGGTTAGTGCCCTTTTGACGATTTGTGCCATGATTTTGTTCTTCTTTTGTCATTCCACGACGGTGTTTCATGTCTGTGGGTGGACGCAGCTGGTCTCGGGTAAGGGAAAGGGAAAATATGGAGATATATTCAAAGAGAAAATAAAGAGTGAAAACAAAAAAAAATGTTTATTAGTAAAAACAAAAAAAAATGGTTTAGTACTTAAGATTTAAAAAAAACAGTTAATTTTAATTAAAAATAATATAAAACTACAACAAACTACTAATTGCACTTAATAAAAGGAGATTATAGCAGATTATGCCTGTAATACACAACGTTTTATGTACAATTGAAAACAAAAATCAAAAATTTTACTCAAAAATATTTAATGTAAAAAATATCGTGACAATTCTGCGCAATAAAATACTTCAATTGTACAAAACACATAATATTAGGCTAACGCTACTGACTGACATTTTAAACAAATACTTGACACAATGTAATACAGAAAAGTTACTTATTTATTTATTGTTTAATTATTTTTATAGCAAATACATTTATTTAGAGACCAAAATTTATAAGAAATGTTAGTTTTTTTAAAGCACTTAAATTATTTTTTTTATAATTTACAATAAAAGCTTGTTATAACTATCTTAAACAACTCTTTTTCTAGCAACAATGTTAACAGAATTTAAGGGTAGAAGTTCAATATTTTATTGTTAAATTCTATCACCTTGTGCACAGAAGAGTAATTATAACTGGTTTTTACTGTACCTACTACTTATGAAATTTTTAATACTACTTATCAAATTTTAAATATTTTAAACAAAAATTCTAAATTCTAAAATTTTTTTTACTATAATATTTGTTTCAACAATAGTTCAGAACGGTTTAGAATTACACTGCACATGAGCAGTAGCGTTTTAGCAGTTTAAAACCTCTTTTGTACATGCTCAGTTTAGTTTCGAACTTTTCTGAACTAGTTCTAAAGCGAAAACCTATTGAAAATACATAAAAGTAATATTAAAATGAAAGAATAAAATAAGAAAATTAAGAATAAAAAATTCGATTGATAAAATTTGACACAGACGGTATTTTAAATACAATAAAACAAACGGCCTACAGCTAACAATCGAGTAATTATAATTGATGGTCCATAAACAATCCGTTTTACGTCCAATTTTGTCCTAGTACATCTATAAAGCGTACATAAGTTGTCCATAAAACGTACGTCGCTGGATAGTAATAGTCCGTTTTTATCTCGGCTGGACGTTTTAAAAACGTCCATAAGTTGTTCATTAATGGTCCATAAACGTCCGTTTTAGGTCCGAGAGTATGATTTGGTCCAAGTACGTCCATAAACCGTACATAAGTTCTGCATAAAACGTCCAGGGACCGTCCGGCACTGGATCGTGCAGAAATTGTCAAAATAGTGAACTCGGGACGTTCTAAAACCGTCTATTGGACGTCCGATTTACGCCGAATGAATGGTCCCTGGACAATCGTTCGGACCAAAAAAGACGTGCAATAGACGTCCACAAAAACTTGTTTTTTTAATAATTTTTGTTAATTTGCTCAAAGTGTAATTATACAAATTTCTAGCAACAAAATTTTTCTACAATCTACTATTTTTTTAGATTAAAAATTGACCGAGTTCAGGTTGTTCAAAATTTCAGGTTCTGAAACTTATTTGTGCTGTTTTTTTTTGTCATTTTTTTTTTAAATTTATTTTTTGTATAATTTTTTTTATTGATGAATTTTGAAGCCGACAAAATATTCACCGATTTTTATTTTTTTAAGTTTTTTAGATAAAAATTTGTTATGACGCTTAGTACCTAACTGAAATTTAAAAAAAAATTCTAACTTAAAACGATTTACTTAAATTTACAGCATCTTCTTCAACAGCGACATCCTATTATTTTTTTTTTAAGATTTGATAATTTTGATGATTTGAAAGCTTTTGAAGAGGATTTCGATGAGCTCTCGATTGTTGACTTTGAAACGTTTGTTGTTCTATACTTTTAAAACTATCGGTTTCCTTTAATTTTATAATAATTACAATATTTTTTTGCTTCTAAAACGCAACGATAATAATATTTTTTTAAATTTTTTTATTGGTATTTTTGGTAAAAGTATTGATAACTGTCATAAGCTGAATCATCACCAGAAATTTTTGTTTAACTGCGATTTTGTTTAAACGAAATTTACCGCTTAGATTATCTCAACATCGTTTTTAAATTCTAGAATTGTTTCAAAGTTCTTTATCAGCACGTTTATTTAAAACAGTATCAAGAAAATTCTTTTCTAAAAAAGTCAGTTGCCAAGATCTTCTTTTCTTATATTATTTAGGATTATTTCTAAGAAGTTTCTCATTTAAAATCACAAATTTAGTCTAATAAAGTATAATTGTGGTCAAAGAAAAATCAAAAATTACTATCTAAATTTTAAAAAGTTCGAAGATATAACTGGTTATTTCATACCTTTTAACTAAAATTAGCAATTTTTAATCATCAAACTTAAACTTTAAATACTTTTTTTGTCTCTAAAGCATTTACAATTGTTATGTAAAATGTAAAAATATTTTTTATGTGAAAGAAATACACATTGTGTTTAGCTTAAAGCGATTTTAGCCAAAATTTGTTACAATTAAATAATTTCTAGTCAATTTAACAATTTACATCTTCTGTTTACGTTGTCAAGACAAAAAAAATCTTTTCAGTTTTTATAAAATATTTCGCAAAATATATAAAAAATTTCAACCACTTTACTTTTGACACATCATAAGAATCAGCTCTAAATATACAATTTTTTTGTGAATGTCAAAATTTGATATCAGAAATTTATTAGAGAAGTACTTTGTTTATTAAATGAACGACATTATGTTAATTAGGGGAAGTAAAGTTCATTATCGGTTTATCGGAGAATGATAATGTGACCTAAACCGTCAATAATCCCAACAAAGAAACCATAATTGAGCAATTATTACTAATCCTATCTATAATTATTTAAGAGCCCGAACTAGGAAATAACCTCAGACACTTGCATTCAAACCCAGCTATAAAAGTTCTCGCTTTATGGACTAAAAGTGGTTTTTAAAATCTCTCAATCTATCATAAGTAATAATTGCATAATTAGGATTTCGTTGTTGGAATTATTTACTATTTAAGTCACATTCTCATTCTTCCGTAAACAGACAATACAAAACAAGCCACAAGACGAGTGACTAATTTGTGATAGCTAATAATATCTGTTCTGTGGATAATTATAACTATAATACTGTGTTTCTTTTATTTATAAATATAAAATGGTTTTAAAAGCACAGATGTAAGGTGTTTATGTGGTTATAAACGTTATCTGTAACAATATTTTTTTTCAAAAATGGATTGTTTATTAGTAATAATAATAGAAGTAATAGATATTATTTATAGATAATTATTTTTAGTACCTACAATACGGTAGCACAGCTGATCAAGGTACACCAAATTTAGCATTTAATATTACTCTTACTTCTATTTTTTTTTATTATTTAGTTTTTATTATTTATTACCGTGAAAGTTTAAAGAAGAATAAAAATTAAGCGCAAAAAGAAGTAAATTAGAGAATGAACGACTCTCTTATAAAACAGCTGTTTGATGCGACAGTGGCGGTCTTATCGGTTATCTCAGTCGCAAATAGTTATATTTCACTCTTCACCAAAATCAACAAAGTAACTATAAATATGTTTATCTAAAATCGTAAGTAAAAAGTAAATTTTTAGGTTTATTTTAAGCAAGAAACATTGAGCATTATCCACGGAGTGAGAGAAAAATTCAAAAGTCGCGAAATTCTTAGATTTCTTATAAAGTTTTTAAAAACATTTAAATCACAAGTAAGATGTAGTATTCATGGTTTAAAATTTTTTTATATTAATAGAATAAGCTGCACGAAAATATATTTAATATATATAATTGGTACATACAAAAAAAAAAAATGGGATCATGTTTTCGTTTAATTAATTCTTGAAAATACTAAAAATATTTTTTATATTTATAACTACATTAAAAAGTTTGTTTAATTTAAGATTTTATGAAACTCTTTATTTATGACAGACTTAAAATTTGCTTTAGCTTAATTATACAACAAAAATATTCTTTCTTGTTTTAATTTTCCTAATTCAAATTTAATGAAAATGTACTAAATTTGGTGAGAGTTAGAAAACACAATTTTTGAAACGGTTTTATAGTCTATTAAAAGAAGAAACGGTAACAGATTATCAGCATCTGGTTGATCTTGAAATTACAGATCTTGTTTATCCATCTAGAAAAAACTAAATCAACATTAATTTGTTCACTAGATTTTAATTTAAAATTAAGAAACTTTTCAACTAAAAAAAACGTTTCGTAAGTGACAAAAATTAGAAAATCACGTTCTTCACAATTAAATTATCTGCAATAAAACGTTTTGCTCTACCAATTCAACTTCTTCCTATAAAAAACACTCATCACTAATCTACAATCTCTAAGAAAAGCATGACAAGTTATTTGAAATGAAAGTGTTTTGTTTTGGCGAAGACAATTTATTTAACCAGTTTTATGAAATGCTTTTCCGCTTTGTGACTCTCAAATGATGTAAAAGTTACAATAATCGGAAGAAAATGTGCTCGAAGAATGACTTTTTTAGTTGTCAACAAACAATCCTCAACTGTACAATACATTCATCTTCAGATAATAACAAGGCGCAATTTTTAAGACGCAATGTATGCCACAATTAACATACTGAAAGTTAAGAGGTAGGGCAGTCGTGACGATGTCTGATTGATTATTTACACTTTACAGCCAAGGCAGAAAATTTATGCAAAAATTTAATTGTCAAATCTTAGGATAACTGTACAAAATGCGAAATTGTATGTCATGAAATCACTTCTAATTTAAGAAATGCTAAAACTTGTACTCGTCATTAATCAATTTCTGTATCTACAGGTCATCAGACAACCCAATGATTACAATCATTTTCTGTACTTTCTCCACGTTTTTCGCCACATTTTCTTCGTTATTTTTCTAATTGCAGGATACGACCTCTAATAAGCATCAATTAATTACATTAATTAACAGACCGAGTAATTTATAAACAAGTTTTTACCCATCAAAGATTTTTTTAAACGAAACTCGGCAATAAAATATTTTGAGATCAATTTCTGTTTCTTCTGTAAATAACAACAAATTTCATTCTCTCTTTATAAAACGTAAAAACACCCGATAACACCAGACAATTTTGTTTTTTAATATTTAATGATCAAGATGGTCAAAATGCACAATTTTAATAAAGATAGAATCGTGAACGAATCCTGAACTTTAAACAATACTCATTGTTGCTAGTTCTTCCCATACTTGGGCAAACAGTTATGACAATTTATTGTTTATTGTTGCGTAATAGTTGCATAACGCCTTCACACTGAATAAATTAAAAAAAAAAATGTTTTTGAGTGATTAGCTCTTTCACCTATTGACCCAGATTTGACCACAGGTTAAGTGTGTTATACCTCGAAAAAAAATCAAGTGAAAACGATTCAACAACCCACATAAAACTGTGCGTGGGTCATTTATACCAGAGGATTTAATTGGTAAAAGTGTAGCTGATGGGGCATCCAAAACAAACCTATTGTGAAAGTGATTACAGGAAATAGAAATTGGTAAAAAGACATCTTGATAGCTTTATACCACTGTTATTAATTTATTGACTTGCATAAGGCTGGTTTGCATAATAAACAAAATTGAATTGGAATTGGAACGAGAAATCAGAAAACTGAAATTGAATAAAAATTCTCAGGGCATAAATGGATAATAGAAAGCGTATTTTTCTGTAGACAGGAATAAAGGAAAACAGCTTTGTATTTGGTGAATTTATTTAGCTATAAACTGTTACAACGGAATGTTTAAGCTACTTTTACATCTGTTATGAGTAGATATAACTGTACTGAATTAGCACATTGTATAATTTAAAAAAAAAGCAATTTGTTTAAAATTTATGTCATTCCTGTGTTAGCACACGATTAAATAACTAACTGCAGTAGGTACTTTCTAGAAGTACTTAAAAAAAATTCATGTAAATACAGTATTTAAATATTTTATAATATAATATTAGACTGTTAATCATCCTTAACAGTTTAACAACCGTCTAAACAAGGCTATTATTAAATAACCATGATTACAAATTTCCTAAAAACTTTTCTAACATTCCCTTGAAGTGAAAAGAAACATTTCACACTTTCAAATAAATAAACTCAAGTTAGTGCTATTGTTCGTCCCCTAAACTTGCGTAACAATCTTCAATTTTTTCTCCTCGAATAACGCTTTCATAACTAATCAAATTCTTCAGACTCGGCGTAAACTGTTCCACAATTAGGAAGTGCAACGTAGTAGAATTATGAAATAGCAATTTCACAGTTCAATTACCTCGATATTTTTTTTCTAGCGATTTGTATGATCGCCGGCTGCGTGTGTTACCCCGCTGGATGGTCCGAAGACAACGTTCGGCGCGTATGTGGAGCATCTGATAAGTACGAGTTGGGCAGTTGTGGTATACGATGGGCTTACTTACTGGCCGCTATTGGATGCCTTGATGCCGTTATTTTAGCCACTTTAGCGTTTATCCTAGCTACGAGGCATGTCCGGCTGCAGCCTGACCCCCATTACGCCCCAGCGAGTCTCTTTAAAGGTAAAAAAGACAGTTTTGGGGGATTTAATCAACTTGGGGTTTTAGGAGAGATGAATAGTGCTTTTGTGGCAGATAGTGCCAGTGTTGCCGGTTCGAGAAAATCTCTGAATCTTCATCCGGTGCTTTTGATGCATCCAGGTCAGGATGATACCTACTCGCAATTCTCACAAAGGACTGTACCGAGATCGACACATTCAGGGCACTATGCCCATCCACACAGCTTGCACCACCATAATTTTCAATTGTAAATTAACATTATATTTTATTTTTAATATTTTATATTACAGAAATAAAATTATTTATTCTCCTAAAGGACTTAATGGTATAACGTTTAAACTATTTGCTATTTTATTATAAGTCTCAATTACTTCTTTTAAATAGTGAAGCCCACCTTCTTTATCTATTGTTTCCATGTGTGCCTTTTCTAAATCTCCAGGGACAAGAACAGGCTTATCAGGATCAATCTAAAACAAACAAAAAATATTGCTTCTTAATAAACAACGTGAAATAACCTACCGGTTGCATATTTCGAATAAAATTAATTAAATCACTTAATCGTTCTTCAAAACCTGGTGCAAAACACGTGGGATTTATCGCAATAAAGCATTGCCCAAGATTTGCAATTTGGTCAAAATTGCCATATTTTCTTATATTGGGACCATAAGCAGATCCTGATAATATCCCACACATAATTTCGACAAAAAAAGCAAGACCAAAACCTTTATAATTCGAGTTAGGTTCATGCCCTCCTAAAGGTCGCAATGCTCCAGTTTCAGGATTTGCCCATTCTGTAGGTACTGGCATTTTTTTTCGGCTTAAAATTTCGATTTTGCCAACTGATACAGCTGCTGTTGACATATCCAAAACAAAACTATCGTGACCTAAACCAGGAGCTGCTACAGAAATTGGGTTTGTTCCAAGAGCGGCCTAAAAACGTAAAATTACCAGATTTTTTTTTTGTTTGGTATATATACGTCTAAAGCACGTGTTGGGGCTACCATTGGAAATGAGTTTGTGAAACTTAACCCTAATAAACCTTCTTCTAATGCTTGGACTGAGTACATTCCAGCAAATCCGTAACTGTTTGAATCTTTAGCAACCACTAAACCAATTCCTGCTTCTTTTCCTTTTTTTATAGCGAGTTCCATACAAAAATTACCTATGACTGCTCCTAAGCCGTTATTACCATCAACCCAAGCTGTAACTGGGGTTTCTTTTAAAATTTTTGGAACAGCTTTTGGGTTACAAACGCCTCGTTGAATTTCATCAATGTATGTTTCTAAAATAAAATTATTATTTTTTTTTGGATTGGGTTTACGAACGGACCTAATTGATTCAAGCCTTCGCAATAGTGACCTCTATAATCTGCTTCAGTTAAACAAGCAGCAAGAGCTTCAGCGTGACTTACTGGAGCTCCAAGTGCTAACATACAATCTTTAATAAAACGACATACTTCTTTTAGAGAAAATAAAGGACCTTCACCAACAGTTGATCCTTAGAAAAAATATTTAACTGGTGAGAATACCACCAAAACAATTTTACCTGAACGTGAAATCTTTGCTGTTGACATTTTTGACAATTATTTGACAAATACGACATTATTTTCTGTTATTTTTTATTTATTCAGTTTTTACAGAAGGCAATAATGGTTTTATTTTTAAAGTTTCAGCAAGCTTTTTACAAGAGTCTAACTGATCCTGAACATATCTCACTCCTCCAGCTTCATCAACTTCTTTCATGTGAAGTTTTTCCGGATCACCAGCAACCAAAACCGGTTTTGTCTTATCAATCTGAAAGAAGAATTTTAAATTTTGACTCCAAATTTTGGAGAATGTCTTACAGGTGGCAATTGTCTCAAAGTTTCTAAAAGATTGCTCAACCGGCGTTCAAAATCCGGAGCGAAACACTTGGGATTAATTGCAATAAAACAGTGTCCTAAATTAGCAAATCTTCCAAACGTTCCAAATTTTTTTATAGCGGGACCATACGGTCCTCCCCCAAGTATCCCACACAAAATCTCAACAAGAACAGCAAGTCCGTAGCCTTTATAAGACGAGTTTTCTTCATTTCCTCCTAAAGGACGCAAAGCGCCGGTTTGAGCATCTTGCCACTGTGGCGGTATTTCCGATTTTGTCCTCTTTTTCATTTCGATTTTACCAACAGCAACAGCTGAAGTGGCCATATCAAGAACGAAGCTGTCACAGTTTAAACCTGGTGCTGCTAAAGCCAACGGATTTGTCCCTAAAGCCGCCTAAAACACTTTTTATAAAACCAAAATATCTAAAACATAATCGGACTTGTCGAGTTCTTGTTGGGGCAACCAAGGGAGAAGTGTTAGAGAAAACCATTCCTATTAGCCCTTTTTCCATTGCTTGCATTACGTATTTTCCAGCAATTCCGTAATGATTTGAGCCTTTACACACCACGAAACCAACTCCTACATTTCGGGCTTTCTGCATTGCTAAATCCATACAGTAATTAGCAATAACTACCCCCAAACCGTTGTGACCTTCAACCCAAGCTGTTGCAGGTGTTTGTTTTAAAATTTCAGGAACAGCAGAAGGTTTACAGACGTTGTTTTGGATTTCGGATAAGTACTTTTCAACACGGTTCATGCCATGGCTGTATTGACCTCTGTAATCCGCTTGGACTAAGACATCAGCAATTGCTTCAGCATTTGGTTTGGGAGTACCTACTGCTAGGAAACAGTCGGTGATAAAGCGGTGGCATTCACAAAGAGGAATTATCGGAGTGTCTTAAAAAATTTTTTTATGGAGAGATTCAGGATTTTGGAGCACTCACTGGTCTCGAGGAGTTTTGTTGACATTTTTTTGCAAAGCAATTGTGTTTCGAAAAGATTTGAATACATTTTCCACATGTTTAAATCTTTTCTTGGATTGGAGCTTAGAGATCAGTGTTATTTGTAAAATTAGACAATTATTATTTGACAGTTTATATGTTGTCATAGATAAAATAGATATTCTTGTGGTTTTCTAATGGTTTTCTATGTAAACACCTAAAAGAAAGCGTTTTAATAAATTCAAATAACAAAAAAACAGAAAAAGTTAGAAATATATTAAACATTGTATGTATTACTGGACTAACTGGACCAAACTAATTTTTATTTTTTTCCTTTTTTATAGCAAAAATTTCTGTACAGAAATTGCTTATAACTGCTTGTAATAAATCGTTGCTAATATCTATCAATACAAGCTCTAACAGGAATTTTTTTTTAGGATTTTAGAAACAGCAGACGGGCTAAATTTTAGAAAACAAATTTGACAAAAAGACAATTTATTTCTGTTATTTTTTATTTAACCAGTTTTTACGGAAGACAATAATGGTTTTACTTTCAAAGCTTCAGCAAGCTTTTCACAAGTGTCTAACTGATCCTGAACATATCTCACTCCTCCAGCTTCATCAACTGCTTTCATGTGAAGTTTTTCAGGATCACCAGCAACCAAAACTGGTTTTGCCTTATCGAACTGAAACAAAAACCCTAAATTTTGACTCTTAAATCTTGAAAAAACTCTTACAGGTGGCAATTGTCTCAGAGTTTTCAAAAGATCGCTCAACCGGCATTCAAATTCCGTTGCGAAACACTTGGGATCAATTGCAATAAAACAGTGCCCTAAATTAGCAAATTTTTCAAAATTTTTAAAGGGTTTTATACTGGGGCCACACGGTCCTCCCCCAAGTACCCCACACAAAATCTCAACAAGAACAGCAAGTCCGTAACCATTATAAGACGAGTTATCTTCATCACCGCCTAGAGGATGCAAAGCGCCAGTTTGGGAGTCACGCCACTGTGGCGGTATTTCTGATTTTGTCCGCTTTTTCATTTCGATTTTGCCAGCAGCAACAGTTGAAGTGGCCATATCAAGAACGAAGCTGTCACAGTTCAAACCTGGTGCTGCTATAGCCAACGGATTTGTACCTAAAGCCGCCTAAAACACTTTCTATAAAACCAAAACATCTCTAACATAATTGAGACTTGTCGAGTCCTTGTTGGAGCAACCATAGGGGAAGTGTTAGTAAAAGTCATGCCTACTAGCCCTTTTTCCATTGCTTGCATTGCGTACTTTGCTGCAATACCATAGTGGTTTGACCCTTTACACACTACAAAACCAAATCCAACATCTTGGGCTTTTTGAATTGCTAAATCCATACAGAAATTAGCAATGACAACCCCCAAACCGTTGTGACCTTCAACCCAAGCTGTTGCAGGTGTTTGTGTTAAAATTTCAGGAACAGCAGATGGTTTACAGACGCAGTTTTGAATTTCGGATAAGTACATTTCAACACGGTTCATGCCATGACTGTAATGACCTCTGTAATCCGCTTGGACTAAAACGTCAGCAATTGCTTCAGCATTTGGTTTGGGAGTTCCCACTGCGAGGAAACAGTCGGTGATAAAGCGGTGGCATTCACAAAGAGGAATTATAGGAGTGTCTTAAAAGAAATTTTTTGGGAAGGTTCAGGATTTTCGAGCACTTACTGGTCTCGAGGAGTTTTGTTGACATTTTTTTGCAAAGTAGTTGTGTTTTGAAAAGATATGAATACATTTTCCACATGTTTAAATCTTTTGTTTGATTGAAGCTTAGATATTAGTGTTATTTGCAAAATTAAGCAATTAACATTTGACAGTTTTTATGTTGTCATGGAAAAAATAGAATTCTTGTGATTCTCCTTGTAAACACCAAAAAAAAAACCGGCATTTTAATAAATTCAAATAACGAAAAACAGAAAAAGTTAGAAATATATTAAACATTGTTCGTGTTACTGGACCAAACTAATTCTTAGTTTTTTTTGTTTTTTTTATAGCAAATTCTATACAGAAATTGGTTAAGACTGCTTCTAATAAATCGTTGTTTCTATCGATGCAAGCTGTGATAGAAGTTTTATTAGAATGTCAGGAACAGCAAATGGGCTATATATTTTTGTAAACAAATTTGAGAATCAAGACAATAATTTATTTCTGTTATTTTTATTTATCGAGTTTTTATAGACGGCGATAATGGTTTTACTTTTAAAGCTTCAGCAACTCTTTTACAAGTCTCCAACTGATCCTTAACATATCTCACCCCTCCTGCTTCATCCACCGCTTTCATGTGAAGTTTTTCAGGATCACCAGCAACTAAAACTGGTTTTTCTTTATTGAACTGAAACAAAAACTTTGTACTTTTTTTTTCTAATTTTGTGTAAAATCTTACAGGCGGCAAGTGTCTCAAGGAATTCAAAAGATCGCTCAAACGTCCTTCAAAACCCGGAGCAAAACATTTGGGATCAATTGCAATAAAACAATGCCCTAAATCAGCAAATTTTTCAAAAGTTCCTAACTGTCTTATATTGGGCCCATACGCTCCTCCTCCTAGGACTCCACAAAAAACTTCAACAAGAGCAGCAAGTCCATAACCTTTATAAGACGAGTTTTCTTCACTACCCCCTAAAGGATGCAAAGCGCCGGTTTGAGAGTCACACCACTGGGCCGGAATTTCCGATTTTGTCCGTTTTTTCATCTCGATTTTACCAACAGCAACAGCTGAAGTGGCCATATCAAGCACAAAACTGTCACCATTCAAACCCGGTGCTGCTAAAGACAACGGATTTGTCCCTAAAGCTGCCTAAAACACTTTTTATAAAACAAAAACTATTTGGCAAAAAGCTGACTTGTCGAGTCCTTGTTGGGGCAACAACAGGAGAAGTGTTGGTGAAGCTTAGTCCAAGTAGCCCTTTTTCCATCGCTTGCAGTGCGTATTTTCCGGCAATTCCATAATGGTTTGAGCCTTTGCACACCACGAATCCGACTCCTACATTTTGAGCTTTCTGGATTGCTAAGTCCATACAGAAATTACCGATGACTACACCCAAACCGTTGTGACCGTCAACCCAGGCTGTTGCAGGAGTTTGGTTTAAGATTTCAGGAACTGCAGAAGGTTGACAAATGCCGTTTTGAATTTCAGATAAGTACATTTCAATTCGGTTCATGCCATGGCTGTAGTGACCTCTGTAATCCGCTTGGACTAAAATTTCAGCAAGGGCTTCAGCGTTTGGTTTGGGAGCTCCCACCGCCAGGAGACAGTCGGTAATAAAACGGTGACATTCAGAAAGTGGAATTATAGGAGTGTCTTAAAAAAATTGTTTTATTACTAACTAAAAATTTTGAGACACTCACTAGTTTCGAGGAGTTTTGATGACATTGTTTTGCAAACTACTATTTGTGGTTCAAAGAGATATAAATAAATTTTCCACATATTTAAATTTTTTTTTGTCTGATAAGAGACAGATATGAGTAAAATTAAGCAATTAGGATTTGTTAATTGTTATGTAATTGTGGAAAAAATCGGAATAAACTCTTATGATCTTCATGTGTTTACCCAAAAAATAAAACACAAATAAAAAAATACAAAATATTTAATACATCAACATTTTTAAAAGATAACAGCCATTGTAACATTAAGTTTTTTGAAACTCCTTCAGATCTTGGAAGTTTAGGCCGAGACCAGCGGCTTGACATGCAACTTTTGTACCAAATCCTGGCACGTCTTAAGTTGATCTTCTACGTATCTCACTCCTCCTGCCTTATCAACATCTTCCATATGCAATCTTTCAGGATCACCAGCAACTAGTACAGGTTTGCTGGGATCAGCCTGAAACACTTCATTTGTTATTTATCCAGTTCTGAAAAATATCCTTACCGGTTGCATATTTCGCAAAGTACAGAGTAAATCCCCTAACCGGCCTTGAAACCCAGGTGCAAAAAACTCTGGATCAATCGCAATAAAACACTGTCCCAAATCAGCCTTTTTACTTGAATCTCCCCATTTTCGAATATTGGGACCATAAGCAGAACCCCCTAATATCCCACAAAAAATTTCAACAAACGCTCCTAGACCGTATCCTTTATATCCAGAGTTAATTTCAGATCCTCCTACAGGCATCAATCTTCTGGCATCATAAGCAACAGAAGCGTCAGTCGTGATTTTACCCTGAGTGTCCTGAGCCCAACCTTCAGGAATAGGTTGACCTTTTCGTTTTTGTATCTCGATCTATTTAAAAGAAAAAGAGTTATTTGATTTTTAAATGCAGAAAGTTACTTTTCCGACTGCTACAGCTGTGGTTGCCATATCCAAGACGAAAGAATCACCACCGGCTGCTGGAGCTCCTAAAGCTAGTGGATTCGTTCCTAAAGCTGACTAAATTTGAATTAAGAAAAATTTTTTGGTAGAACTTACTCCTTTAGCTCGTGTTGGTGCCATTAAAGGTGAAGTGTTAGTGAAACTTAAACCCAAAACTCCTTGGTCGATTGCTTGTAAACTGTACTTACCAGCAATGCCATAATGGTTTGATTCTTCAAAAAAAAAAAAAATGTAGGTATGATTCTAGTAGAAGAAAAGTCTACTTACCCTTCGCTACCACCATCCCAATCCCAACATTTTTTGCTTTTTTGATAGCCAAATCCATACAAAATTTCCCCACAACAGCCCCCAATCCATTATTGCCGTTAACCCAAGCAGTGGCTGGTGTTTCTTTAATAACACAAGGAGTAGCTTTGCAATTACAAAGCCCTCCTTCAACATCCCTTACATACATATCTGTTAAATTCTTCCATTAAAAATTTTTTTGACGTGGTGAAAAATACCTAAACGGTTCATTCCATGACTATAGTGTCCTCTATAATCCGCTGCAACTAAATTATCGGCTAAAACGTCCGCGTATTCCTTTGGGGTTCCCACAGCTACCATACAATCACTGATAAAGCGGTGAACGTCGGTGAGGGGAACAATAGGTGTATCTGGGGATTGTTTCAGTATTTTTTCTGAAAGAAAGGTTTCTTACCGATATCTAGAATTTTAATGGCTGACATTTTGCGGACGATGTTGATAGTTTGGCGGTCTCTTGCGATTTGAGATCGCCTCAATAGAGAAATGGAGCGTGTTGTGATGGAAGTCATGATGGGGGGATTGTTGATAAGAACTACAATAAAATTATGGTTTTATTAGAGTCATGGGTTTGGGTTTGATGGACTATAAATGGTTAAAATATCTGAGTTACAATTTCATCAAAATTAAAATGACGGAGATAAGTCGGGGCGAGGTCAATGAAGTGCGTTAATAAATCAGATTTATATAAAATATTTAAAATTCCTAAATATAGAAGAAAAAACAAGATTCAGTTGTTGTCTATTTTGTATTTCTTTAAGCTATACTAGAATAGAACAGAATGTGCTGTACTGATGAGGCAAAACCTCATCTCAAAATCGGTTTGCAAGTGCGTCTTATAACAAAACTAAAACGCAATTTAGACTGTTCTTTTTTATAATTTTTATTATTCGATGTAAACAATGCCAAAATTAATTTTTGTATTTATAAATGAACTACTTTTAATGATATCAATAAAACAAGTTTAACTAGTTTAACCATAACATATTGCAAATAATGATTACATCGATCTATCTAATCAAATATGTAAATAAATTAATAACAACATATGTTATCAATTTATTATACGAATATTTACGGAGATTTTAAGAAACATTAAATTCTGTTATTGTTCTAAAAACAATAATAATTAACAACAATAGTACATTATATTGACATTTTTTTATTATAGCAACCGGAGATAAACTGTGGTAGCAACGGGTTAACCATTTTTAGTATTGTTATTCCAACTTTAAGAACCAAAAAAAATATTTTAGTAATTTTGAAGACTAGAAAAAAACTAATTCTAGAAGCCGAAAGCGTATTTTTTATAAGTTTATAAATTAGCAACGACAAAGTACCATTTTGTTCTAATTTTAAGTGTCGAAGTTGAAATTTTACTAATTTTAAAAAGCGGAGACAAGCTTTGCTATGTTTTAGAAGACAGAGACGATGCTTTAGTTATTTTTAAAATAAATAAATAAAGATATCATCATTGTTTTTTAATTTTAAGAGTTGAAAATAATTGTTTATTATTTTAAAAAACCAGAGAATTTTTTTATCAATTTTAGAATCTGGAGGCGAGAATTTTTATACATTTTTAAAACCAAAAAGGAAAACCTTATATAATGTTTAAATTAACTGAAATGAAAATATTTTTTTTGCAATTTTGGCGGTAGAAAATGACATTTTATTATTTTTTTAATTTAAATAAAAATTTTACTTATTTAAGAAGTTGAAGACAATATCTCATATTAAATCTTAAATTAGTAACAAATACAAAATTTTTAATTTTGATCGCATTTTATTTTGTAATTTTAGGTGACAAAAACCACATTTTACTATTTTTTAATATGAAAGACAAATATTTAATAATTTTAGAAGCCGGAGGCAGCATTTTTTATCGGTTTTTAAATTTTTAAAGACAAAAAACTTGTTTTTTTCTATTTTGAAAGCCTTAGAAGCAATCAAAAAATCGAAAGTAGTGTTTTAAGAGCTAGATACTGCATGCCTAATCTTACTAATTTAAAAAAAGCAAAGCAAAATATTACCAATTTTAGAAAACGGTTGCAATAACGTTTTTTATTAAATTTTAAATTACCTAATTTTTAAACAACAACAACAACATATTTTTTTTTAATTTAGGAAGCCAAAAATAACGTATTACTAATTTCTGAATGCAGAAGATAGATTTTGGTCAATTTACAAGCCGTAAACAATATTTTTATCAGTTGTTAAATTAATAAATGTAAAAACTATATTTATTTTTAATTATGAGAACCAAAGATGTTACTAATTTTGAAAATCAAAGGTAAAATTTTACCAAATCTTAACAGTTGGATTTGTTGTTTTATTAAACTCTTAATTTACAAAAACTATAAACGATATATATTTTTATTATTTTAGATTTAGAAGACTAGAGCCAATATTTGCTAGTTTTGCAAATTCAGAAGCAAACTTTTACTAATTTAAAAAAAAGACGCTTTTTTATTACTTTTTAAGTAAATGACAATAACAGTTGTTTTTGTTGTAACTTTGGGTGCCTAAGTTGGTATTTACATAATTTTGAAAATTCTAGACAAAATTTTGCATATGTTTTGAAAACCGTGTCAATATATTTCTTATAACGTTTTAAATTAATAACAACAAAAATGACCTCTTTTGTAATAATAAATATCTATAACTAAAGGAGATCGTTCCCATCTTATGGAAATCTAATATTGAGAAAATAATGTAAATACCAAAAAATATATATTTAGCCGGTTTCGGGCCTGAGGCCCAAGTACCGACTTAATCCTTATAAATAACAAGTGATAGCTTTATGAACTCAGTGACAGAAGTCATTTAAACTTTAAATTAATCTAGCCACTTTATTTGAAGAAATTTAAAGTTGACGCAATGATACCAATTGCTCCTTATTTCAAGAGCTATCGATTGATATAAAAAAATCTCGATTTGAGTGGTCATTAGATTTCCATAAGATGAAAACGATCTCCTTTCACTAATTTAGTAAGCACTTTTACTAATTTTAAAAACCGTAAGAAAATATTTTTTTATCAATTTTTAAATTAATGGAAATAAATACAACATTTTTTATAATTCAAGAAGCCGAAGTTGGTATTTTACCTTTTTTACTGGTTTAGCTCACAGATCTTACTAGTTTTAGCAACTAAGAAAAATATTTTCTGTCAAATTTGAAATAAATAACGACCAATTTAACAATTATTTTAAATTTTACTAGTTTTAGAAGGTAGAGACCATATTATTTATTAATTATAAAATTAGGACAGATAAAGACGACATTATTTTCTATTTTTGAAAGCTAAAAATAATATTTTATTAATTCTAACTAAAACGGAAATAATACTTTACTAATTTTAGACGCCAGAAACAAGATTTCTTAGCAATTTTTGACGACAAAAGTAACATAAACCGAAGACAAAATTTTACTAGTTTGTGTGTTTCAGAAGCGGGATTTTTAACTTTTACATTAGTAAAGACTGAAATCTGACATTGTTTGCTCATTTTAGAAGTCGAAAATGGCATTTTACTAACAATTGAAGGCAAAATCGACATTTCTAATTAATTATTATAACCATAAAAACAAGTAAAACATTTTTATCTAATTTTGTCAACCGAAAAGCCCATTTTACTGATTTATAAAGGTAGAGGTAATATTTAAGCCATTTTAGAGATCAAATGCGACATTGTATGCCAATATTTAATTAATATTGACAAAGACAAAGGTTTTAAAACCAAAAACAATTTCGGCAACATTTTACTAATTTTAGAAGCCCCGAAGTCGGAGTTTAGTTAAAAGTAAGGCAACATTTAATTCGATTGTAGAAACCGAAAGCTAAATTTTGTAAATTTGAAGCTATAGAGACGAGATTTTACTAGTTCTGGAGCCAGAAGCAATATTTCTTATTTTTTTAAGTACAAAACAAAAGTCACGTAATTTTTCTAATTTTGAAAATTAAAAGAAATATGTTTCATCAAGTTTTATATGTTATATCACTTTCTTCTTAGTGTGAGAGCCGTAGAACCGCGCCGAGAACGACATTTTACTAATTTTAGAAATTGGAAGCATATTTTATCAATTTTTTAAAAGCGGCAGTAAAATATAATGTTTTACTTTTTAAAATTAAATCATTATAGTGTAGTCTACAATTACAAGGTTTTTCATGCAAAACTGCTATAACCTTGCTTGTGCTTCGCCTACCTAAATGGTATATCATCAAAGTATATAAATATTTCAATTTTAGCCAAAAATAGATAACCTACTGATACCAGTGAATCCAATTATCCAGTTTTTTTATTAAAAAGTTAATGACAAAATGAAATAACTCACCAAATTTTAGTAACAGAAATGAATCAAACGATTAAGTATATTATAAAAATGATTACACAGTATTTACAGTACCTGTTACATTGCTGATAAATAGAGTTTCAAGGACAGTTTAAGTGTATGTTGACTTTACTGTTAAGATATAATCAAACAAATATAATTATTTAATCAGGAACAATTTTATTAGGAACAATACCGACCTGAAATCCACGAAACTAATTTATTCATCAAATTCAGCGACATTTGAAACACGAGGTGAAGGCCATTCGCAACAAAATTTTAAATTAAACTCAATTAACAACTGAGCAAATTCAAGTCGGCTCACATATAAATTTCTAAAAATAAACCAAACAACATAAATAAATTAAAATTTAAAAGCGGGTGAGTGGTAATTAGTCGCAAAACACTCACAGAATTACCTTAAATTGCCAGTTTTATTGAAGCACACTATATAAAAAATAAGATATTGCCGAGATGTTCATATCGCGAGGTTAAGATAGGGCATAGTATGACGCAAAATAGCGCAAGCGTCGATTGAATGATTGGGAAAGCGGCCATGACCTGCCTTTTCAGTTTTCCACAGGTTTTTCCATAACCTAAGCAATTTTCAATTTTCCCTCGAAATGTGCGTGTGATTTGGTGCGGCCATAGGCAACCATCAATTTGTTTATTTACTCTATGAATTCGGTACGTACACCGAATTTTTACGAACAGGACACACGGTGCCTTCATTTTATTTTAGCATTGTTTATTTAAAGCTCGACATACGGCGCAGAACTTCTCGACGGAGTGATGCCAACGGAGACGGCGACGGGGCGGCCAGGGGAAGTACACATGTAAGTAGGGTTGCCAACTTTTCGATATCGAAATAAAGGACATTGTCAAAGGCGTATCAAGGATTGTTTTCAGGGAGGATTGAGTTTGCAGTTTTTTACAGTCTTTAGAACTCTTCTCCTGACTCTTGGGTAGTTATTGGACTTTTTTTACATCCGGCTCTTCAGGCAACAATTTAGGCGCCGAAGGCGATAATTATTCAAAAAACAAATGTTTCTACAAAGTTTATTATACACAAATAAAAACTGTTATTTTTGGTTAAAATATACATTTTTGAAAGGCGGAAACAAGAATTACTGTAAATTCCTCTTCTAATCTCAGACTTTCTTGAATATCTTGCTCAAAAAACCATCAATTTTTAACACAAATTTTATATTTATATTAAAATAAAAAATATATAAATGTTCCAAAAATCTATGTTTTATGTTCGCTATTTCCGTTTATTTGTTTATAAAAAATTATATATTTTCTAATGTTTCCGGATTTATAAGGACTTATAAGCCTTGAAATGTTAGTAATAAAGTAACAAAAACAAAAAAAATTCTAAAAAAGATGCCATAAATAGAACTATTGCAAAATGTCCCGTCTATACTCCGACTTTTTTTCTAAAAGGATCATACAGTTTTAAACACAGTTTGTGAGTCAAAAAACAACTGATCTAAAAAATGATTTTACAGAGCTTATAAAAAAGGTAAAATTAAACTCTCGCGAGAAATTGTCTTTTTTATACTAGCAATAAGACGTTTCTCTTCATCTGGCTCGAAGGACCTTAAAATATACACTTTGGGAGCCAAAGGCGACGGTTATTACAAAAATAAATATTTTCTCCAACTTTTATAGAAAAAAAGAGTACAAACTGTCTTCTCCAGCTCCTGAATTCTATCAAACACTTTAATATAGATAACTACAATAGAAATTTTCGGATGTTTAAAGCGAAAATTATTGTAATTGCTGCGTATCTACCAAGACTTTTTTCAGTATTTGGCTCGAAGGATTACTCTTTTATTAATCTAGAATTTTTCTTGTTTTTTTACTGTTTTTAACTTTTTTTAGTAGTCGTGTTTCTTATCCTTATTTTTTTTTTTTCGCTCAAATTTTGTTCCTTCAGAACCTCCCAACAGACGTTTTCAACTTCTTAAATTTTTTTTTATCGTTTGTTTTAGTTGTATTATCTTCTTCTTCTCTTCCAAACATTGTTTTTGTTCTTCTTTATTTCTTTATATAGGCCTAGAATCTACAGGTTTTCTAGAATTGTCTAAACTACGTTTTTTAAAATTTTTCTTTTATTGTACAACATACATATTATTCTTCCGAGCTTTTTTTGTCATTAGGTCATCTTTCTAGAAATTTTTATAGAATCTACTTTTTCAAATTTTTCTAGAATTATTTCTGTTCTTCTTTATCCATTAGTCGTAATTCTCCTTGTTCTTTTCTCTCTACCATTAAATACCCTATTCACTTAGATTTCAAAACACAAGTCTGGATAGAACCTTTGTGTGACTTATTTTAGTGACTTAAAAGGACGTCTAGACAATTAATTTATTTTTTAAATCAACCAATTAGAAATATAGGAATATCAATTTTCCAACGCTTGCCCGTTTTTCTTTGAGAAAAACTAGATAAAAGGACAAATTGTGTTCTTTAAGTACATGTTAAATACTAAAGAACAGTTTATAAAATTAAAGAACTATATCCTTTGAAATAAGAGACGGTTGGCAACCCTACATGTAAGAATTAAAAAAAATGATTGCCGATTATCGAAAATACATAAGTTGTTAAACTTCATCGAACAGATTATTTGTGGCAGATCACAGAGATTTTATCTTATTTAATTGCGTTATTATTGAAGTGGAAAAGACGGCGAGATTTTTTTAATTGTCATTACACTCAGATTAGAATCCCTGAATGTTATTTTGACGTTTCTTGCTTATAACGAGTTCAAACACTAGCTTTTTTTATCTAATTATATCGAAAAAAAATTTTTGTTATAATTTTGTATTAAGAGTTCCTTTAAGATTGTTTTTATTAACTAAACAACCTCGTAAAGATCGCGGTCTATCGTAAGGATGTTAAGAGCCTCTTAACGGTTAAGAGACCGTTAAAAATACAAAAAAATTTTATGTAACACAAATCTAAATTTTTTCCCCGGTTTATTCGACTCGCTCTTCGCATTCACCTCACAAACAACCCTAACCGACTTGTATTATTAATAATTATGAAATACTGTTATAACGTTATTTACAACACCTAAAAATTCATTTCTGACACATTTACTGTCAATGCAAAGCGTATAACAATGAGTGTCAGGACTCTATAAACAAGTAATGTCAAACTGCCAACAGGATCTCTAGACAAAGCCATACAAAGTCACGGGATAATGTACTTCACAGGATTATTGATAATTGGATATGTCACTGGCCGTAAAATCCACGGATTATGTCTAATTAGAGACTTCAATTTTTGTATTTTGTTTTAATAAATAAAAAAGTGGTGTTTTAGTTTTGATTAATTATAAAATCTGAGTAAAATAAAATGTTTACTTACAAGGAATTATTAATTTTGATGTCACTTAATTTAAAAAATGTCAAAAATGACTACTTTGAAATTTATGAAACAGCAGTACTCAAAAAAAATTAGAAAATACAAAAAACGGTTGACTATTTTAATTTCTGAAAATTCTGATGTTACTTACCACTAACAGCTTTGTGTAATTTTAACTACACCTAAAATGTTAAAGATTTTGGATTCTTTTGTTCAAAAAAAATTTTTTTTCTAAAAATCCAACTTTGATTGTTATTTTTTTACATTTATTGTATTTTGTTGTGGTAATAGTTATTCTTGTTTAATTTATCAATATTTTAACGTATTGTGTTTTTTGAACATTAAAATTATCTTTTTGACGCAACAATAAAGTGCTTTTGTAATTATTTAAAACAATAGATACCACAGAATTGATTAAATAAATAAGAGAAGTTAAAGGGGTTTTTTTCTGTTGTTTTATTAAGGCGGTTTAAAGCCCATAATTTAACCAAAAATTACTGACATTTTTTTTAAATAATGAATGGGATTGGTCTAGTAGTGCACATAAAAAAATAAAAAAAATTGTTAAAAATATTAAGCTGACACTTTTTTTGATGAATCCAGGGCTTTATAATTGACAAAAAAAAATAGCATAGTAAATGAGACACTTTTTCTTATTGCATAAGCAAGTTTTTCTTATCAAGTTATAGTTTTTATTTAAAAAAAAAAGCTTTTAAACATACCATAAAATAATAATCGATTTTAAATTTTTTTTTATTAAATATTAAAACCTGATGACAAAAACCAGGATGCTTCGGCATAAAGAAATGTGTCTAATTTACAGTGCCAAAAACAGAATTGTTTTGCTAAATAAATAACAGATCTAGGTGTGTAATTTGAAGCTCTGTTTTCAATAAAAAAAATGTTTTCAACATTTTTTTTTATTATTTTTCTAACATTCTATTTATTAACACTACTAGATCAATACTCTAAATTATTTTGAAAAAATATCTCAAATAGTTTTTAGCCGAATTTATATCCTAATGGGCTAATTTCAAGTTGAGATACCGCTCGTAGTTTCGCAAATTTTAATACTTTTTTATAGCAACAACCAATCACAGCTCCAAATTCTCTTAATTTTTTTTTTGAAGCAAAGACCCTACCGATACAATCTTAACTTGAAATTAGATCATAAGTGAACAAAAAAGTAATATGAGTAGTTTCGGAAAAACGTTTTCTTCTGGCTTCAACGTTAGACACATTTTGTTAAAAAAAATTATGATAACACAGTTGCAGTCAACGTAAATAGTACTTATTTTCTCTTTTGTTACAAACTGTAAAGAGTGCAATTATATAAATATTTTCTTAAATAGAGGAGAAAGTGGAAAGAAAGAAATAATGAAAAATAATAGAGAAAGGTACAAAAAATAATAATTCATTATTGTATGAGCAGGAATAAAGGTATTATACCCGAAGAAGTATATTGTAAAATGACCTTTATAAGCACGAATGCAATATAAAGCTTTTTCTACTCATTAAAAAAAAATCAGCAAATAATCTACCAAAAAAGCGGTTGTTACAAAAATGGCAAAATTCACTCAATAAAATATTTCCTATAAGAAAGAAATACTGTGTTCTGTTAGTAGTGAAATGTTTTCTCAAGCTTCAAAATTAGTAAAATATCGCTTTTATTTTATTAGTTTAACAATAAATTACAAATTCTTAACGTAAAATTGCGTTTTTAAATTTCAAAATAGGTAAAACCTTGCCTGTGGTTCCTAATATTGAAAAAACATGTCACACTTGCCTTTACTAATTAAAAATAAGATCAGAAATGTCACTTTCAGCTCACAAAATTCTAAAAATATCGTTCTTTACTTGCAAAATTAGTAAAAAGTTATTCCAAGCGTCCAAAATTAAAATATTTCCTTCAGCTTTCAAAAATACAAAAGACTGTCGTCCTTGTATTTATTAATTTAAAAAAATAAAGATATAGTCATTAAATCCTAAATTACTAATTTTATAAGTAAAATTACGTTTCTGAATTTGTAGAAGTTAGCAAAAAAAATTTTTTTGCCTTCCAAAAACTTATCACCTTTAATCAATTTAACTTAATGAAAAATGTTGCTTTCAGTGCCAAAACTGTTGCGATATAAATAACAACCGACTTTTAAAGTTAGTAAATTTTTTTTCTTGCTTTAAAATTAGCAAAATATCGTCTTCGGCTCACAACATTTCAAAAACATTGCCAACTTCTTTTTATTGCTTCAAAAGTTGATACAAAATGTCGTCTTCGCTATTATTAATTTAACAATTGATAAAAAATATCTAAAATAAGGAAAATTACGTTTTAGGATTTCAAAATTAGTAAAATGCCTTCAGCAGCTCCCAATATTGGCAAAAGAGGTCACCCTTGCTTTGATTAATTTAGAATTTGATAACAAATAATTCCAAAACAGTTAGATATATTTAGATTCAGTGTTTAAAATTAGTAGAATTTTTATTATAGCTACCAAATTAGTAAGACATTGCCTCCCACTTATAAAAATCCAAAAACCGTTTCAAGTTTGTCTTTATGTAAATTTAAAAATTACTTCTAGCCTCTATACTGATGTAAATGATTGTCTCCTGCTTCTAAACTAATATAAAAACAATGCCACTTTGCTCTTTATTAATTTAAAAATTAATAAAATTCTCGTTTTTGGTTTCTTACAATTAGTAAAATTACGTTTCCATATTTTAAAATAAGTATATATTTTGTCGTCTTTGTATTTATTGAATTAATAATTGGTATAAAAGATACTACTGCCGGCCTTTAAAATTAGTAAAATGTTGCCTCGAGTTTCCAAAATTAATAAAATGTTGCGGTAACCGAGAGACTTGTCGCAGCCACGATTGTAGAGGGCGCAACCAATAGAACTAGATTTTTGATTTTATTTTTTAATGACAAATTGTAGAAACAATTATAATTAATTAGAGATTTGTAATAATTACTTTTAAAGAGAAATAAATAAAAATTTTGCAAGCCATTGTACTGAACAAACTTACTAAAAAAAGTTTGGAAACTTAATAAAGAGAATAAATTTTTTATCAGAATTTAGGTAGTTATGAGCGATTTTGCTCTGATTATAAATTATGTTAAACAAACTTTGTTTAACAATTCCAAGGATAATTTGAACAATGCAATTTCAACAAAATCCTTTGATAAAAAATAAAACCTCTCTAAACATCAGCTGTTAAAACCTATTTGTTCATCCGTAACCGTAACAATAATTTCAGGTATCTAAAATAAAATGCAGCTGGTAGAGTGGAGTGGTAGGTATCCAGTGTTAAAAAGCTTCTTGAATTCAAAAGCATGGGTCTTTATTTATTCTGTAACTTAAGGCTAACAGAATTGCAAATATTTTCCCAGGTAACAACGTGTGTTAAAGTCATTGCATCAATTGTTTGGTCTTAAGTAAATACAAATATCATCAAATATTAAATAACAAACAAATTTTGAAGCCGTAACACGATAAACATGTCCCTAGATACTCATCGTTAAATATTTATTTTTTCCTATTTGTCCAACGGCAGAAATGTTTAATTCCCTGAAATAAAACAAAAGTTTTGAAGGTGAGCAGCCCCAGACAATTTGCCTTTAAAATCTCAGCTTTTTTCCCGTCCACACCGCTTCGATTGGCCTCAGATCCGCCAGATCTGGCGCTCTAGTTCCCCACCAAAGCGCCGAGTGTATGACCAGCCGTAGGTACAATGACGTCTTCTCCGAGATGGCCATGGAGGATGTTAACGACGCGAACCAGTTCGAATCCGTGCTGGTTTCGCGCCGCACGTGTATGGAAAACGTTAATTTTCAATTAACCCCACCCAGAGGAAACCGTACGAGTTCCGTAAATAGTGACTTGGCCTCTTGCGTAATTAAATCAGTGATGAAGAGCCGAACGCGAAAACCACATCGGGACGTTCAAGGACGGTGGTAGAGAAACTGCCCTGTCCATCTTGGTATCTTACCTGTGTTCAGGTGCAAGCAACATGATCCCAGCCCAAACTCTCACTCGGCCGGCTACCAACGACTCTCTCTTTAGTGTGCAGTGACAGTGCTCAGGAGCAAATGTTGATCAAACGATAACACGTAAGTGGGATTTTGCACCCCAAAAAACACTAAAAACAACAATCATTTAACAGAACCCGCCAACAAACTTACCCGATTTAGCACCTGTTGAATTCACTTGGTGTGCTTCAAATGATTCAACTGCTTTGGTAACTCGATTATCTATAATAAATTGGAAAATAACGCGTGGGTGCACAATGAAATCTCGTTCAATTTTCAATTTTATTATATATTATATCTTCTGACATTCTCTCTTACATTTTGCTTTCCTACCAAAGTGTTAAATATTTATGAACTATACCTATTTTTAGTGCAATGGATCATGAAAGGCCCCTCATTAAAATAATGTGTTTACTGTCTGTTAAACACGGTACAATCATTTTGAATATTGGTATAGGTCAAATTTTTTTGTTAATTTTTGAAATTTGTTTTAACTGGATGTGGGACCACTATTTCCGGTTATTTTTGTTATTTCAAGGTTTAACTGTTCTTTTTAAATATTAAATAGGTCAAAGTGCATAAATTAATAAAGGTAGACAAACTTACTAGACCGAAAAATGCACTATAACCGTAGTCATTGCGGTAGTCTTATAATTATAATTAAATGCATTATAATTAAATTATTCAAAAAATGTAATTTGTGGAATAAAAATTGAAATATAACGTAAAACTTTGGTTCAGAAAAAACTGATTATAACGACTCTGAAAGAACATTTTTTGTTGATGCACTTCACAGTCGTTATAAGCAGTGTCAAAACAACAGATTTTTGTAATGAGAAACTTTAGCTATCTACTATCGATTTTATATATTGTAGAATGAGTGGTTACCTGTGATTAGCTCAGATAAGCTTAGCCAGATCAGCATAATTATAAAAAAAAATGAAATATAGATCTAGGCAAAATATCGAAAACTTTAAAATTTACAACAAAAACTAAATTATTTTTATTCATAATTTGTTTAAAACATTTTTTTTATATTTGCGATTTAAGAAACTAAAACAACTCATTTTTTGATGCTGTAATAGCCATTACAACACTCTGTGATATTATAGAGACCAAATAGTACATTATTATACATGTTTCATAAGACGATTATTGTGACACGAATGAGTTTAGAGGACGACGAGCGAAGCGAGAAGTGTTCTAATATAATGAGTGTCACAAGTCGTCTATAAAACGAGTGTAATATACTATTTTCTCTACTTTGCGTTGCAGAAAAAGCATTCGAAAAGTCTCTTTTGAAAAATTATTACAACTTGGGATTTTTGACAAATTTGGTTGGCACTAATGAAGTAATAATATTTCTCAGGTTTATTAAGGTTTTCAACTGATTTACTAATTAAATGATATTTTGCTTCAATATTTTCGACAGCTCGTTTATGATTTTATCAACTATTTTATATCATCTCCATTGCGTAGGCGGTAGACGTAATTTTTCCGCTTACGGTGCCAACATAACCAATGAAAAAGTAACCATTGCGTGCTATAATGAAAATTTAGTGTCATTATTGTTAACGCAAAGTAGATAAATTTTAATTTATTACGCTAATAAATTGAAATATTTAAAAGTAAAAACCCTAAATATATAAAATAATATAAAAATCTTGTTTTTTAGTCTTTTTGAACATCAAGTTTTGAGTTTTGTGTTACAAAACTAGTTTTAGGAAACATGTTATTTCATATACTATTTTTATCCTCATATTTTATTTGATATTACTTATATCAAAAATACAGAAATAAATCAATATTGAAAGCTGATAAAAACTGAAAACTTCTCAAAAAGCTAGCATACATTCAAGTTAAATGTGTAAGATGGAGCCACTGATTTGTAGATAATAATACACGATCTAAATCTGAAGAGCTTCCAATGGCTACTTTCTGCCCTTGTGTCGTAATATACTCTTAAATTGATTTAAAATAATAGTATATTACATCGCAAGGACATAAAAGCGGCATTAGCAGAGTCTAAATAAGGCATTAAAATGAACTAAAAACTGCTAATCACTTTCTGCCTGTGTGACGTAAAATTGTTTTCTGCCTTTTCTTAATTAAATGAAAAGAAAACTATAAAACTGATTTAAAACTCTAAATGAACCGTTATACTAACAGTTTACACATAAATGGCAGACGCTTGTTGAAATGAAATTTTCTGCTCTAGAACAGAAAAAAACTTTATTAGTCATAGTGGCTGTATTAAAAGTTATATTTGACAACTGGCGACATCTTTTTTTTTGGTGGCTTTATCTAATCCCTCTTAAGAAGAAATTTTGGAAATTGAATTTTTTATTCCATAAATTTAAGAGAATATGACAAAACTTCTGGAAAACTGAAAGAAACATTTCTTCAGCAATTTTTGTAATCTAAATTCAGTAAAAATAACAAAAATTCGTTTTTAATATCTTACAACTGGCAACTCTATTTTTTGGAAGCTTTTTCTGGCCTCTTTTAAGAAAAAAATTTGGAACAATTTTTATTTTATTTTTCATAAATTCAAGAAAATATAAAACACTTTTGGAAAACTGAAAGAAATATATTTGTTCAGCAATTTTTCTAATCTAAATTCAGTGAAAATTACAAAAAATTGTTTTTCTTGTTTACGTATTCTGTAACTACCTACCTATTGTATATTGTTTATTACTTATTTTAAAATCGCTATATTGAAAACATTATTTATGCGGTTTAATTGTTTACTACGTCTGTTTCCAAAACATTAAAGACTTATTACTTGTTGTTTATGAAAACTCGATGGTAAGCATTACATACCGTTCTAGAATAGTAAGTAAATTACTTAAAATTATTTTTTTTATTTATGAAAGTTAATTGCACAAATGATGTAATAATAAGAATTATAAACGTTAATCAAATTATCGCGGTGGTTTCTCCTCCAAATGTTCGTCTCCAATTGCTAAAATAGTCTTACAATTAGTGTTCTTGATTCTTAATATACTATTAACTGTACAAATTGGTTATTCTTAATTTTAAATATTTTTTTTTGTATAAAACACACGTGTGGTATAATCTAATTAGAAATTTATACGATGCCTGTTTTCTCTCAGGTACCTAGTTCAGCTTTTTTTTTTAACCTGAATACATAAATATTAAACTGTAATTATCAGTCATTTAACCATTGTTAAAACAGTTTTAACATATGTTGCAAATAAAAAAACATAAAGTAAATATTTTTTGTTTGAAATTTATTTTTAAAAAAACTACTTTAAAATATCAAATAACTGTTTTTTTTTGATATTTTTTATTTTGTTTTACATTTTTGTCATTTGTAATACCTTTCTTATATCATTTATTCACTGACTTTGAATCCTTGGTAACCATATGTTTATTGCATGTTGGTAATAACATACAATTTTGAAAATTTTGTGCCAAGAATATAGGTATAGATAATTTTAAAAGCCTCCAATTACAATGACATGAAAATGGAAGTACATACATCTTTATTATTTATGTCATTGCTAGTTTTTTTTTAAATGTACAGTAATTTACAAAAATCCTGACCGGTCTTTGAAATGTCTGCTTTACTGCCCAGTTAATAAAAATTCTGATATACTAACTGTGGCGATATTATTTTCATATTTTTTTGTTATAAATCACCCATATGGGTCTCCATTTGCGTTTGATACCATTGAATGAAACATCGTGTTCCGTTAAATGATCGAATCTGGAACGCCCTCAAATTTTTATGCCTCACGACCACAATGACGCCATTACCAACAATTATCATTACCTACATGTGCATGGTAATGATACAGTAATCATAGGATGGGTGTTTTCATTGAACCAGCAACAAATAATTTACGTAATTATTAAAATCGACCAAAACTTCGTCAAGGATTTCGGGCAAAAATAAAAATTTCGTTTGGTAATGGCGTCAATGGTTAATTACGTGTTATCAGTTTACATGTCAAAAGTTCACGGCTCTTTCTTCATCTCAAGGAAGTTGAGAAAATTAAGACGTGCAGTTTTAGTCAAGGTAATTTACTTGAATTAATGATATAATTAAGTAACTGGATTGAATTATATGCTAAATATATTACCAACTGACAACAGGCTATTGTATTACTTTGAGTCGTATGGGCATCAATTTTATGATTAATTAATTAAGATTCCAGTTACATTCTAAGGTATGAATTATTCAAAAATTTAAACAAAATTGGAAAACAATACCGACAGTTATTTTATCGACTATTATTCAACTCAAGCACAGTTTTAATTATAGTATTGAATCATAAATTGCACGCAAATAAATCAGATCTGACTGGGTAAAAATTTAAACAAATAATTAATAAAACATTTTATTTTTAATAATTAGAGATGGATTAGAGAATGAGATGGTTTGTAACGATGATTTCCATGCGACGTACTACAGCTCCCTCAGCAAATTATTTTATTACAGCCATTATTACAATTTTTTTCTATTTTCGTAATACAGTAGACTCTTGATTATACGAAAAGGTCGGGACCAATAATATTTCGGATTATAAATAACAAAAAATGGAACATGTTTTATTCAATTTTATTAAAATTAGTAACAAACTGCATTATTTTTAATTGTTTTCGTTCTTGCATGCCTTTTCTTTGCTGCAATGTTTTGCCGTCTTCTTAAGAGAAGAACTTGATATGCTGTGGCTTCAGACTGTTGTTCAACATTGTTATTGGCAGTTTCAAAGGCCTTCATTGCAATAGAATGAGAAGTTTTTGGCACCTCTATGTCCATATTTGTTATTTCTTTGTCGTTACTTTCATCTGCATTTTTATGTTTGTTTTCAGCCTAATTTATTAATTTTTTGTTCGCCACTGCTTTATTACTGCCACAAATTATCGGACATAGTAATGACTACACGTTTTTTTTACTCATGTTGTCACTACATTTCATAAACGAAGATTGGTAGAAAAAGAAAACTAAAAGAAAATTCTAGAAGGAGTTAAAAGATGTTGGATGGAAGAAAAGAAAATATGAAAGGAGTTTCTAGAAGATTACGAAAACAACGATTGGTGGGAAAAGAACAACAGAAAAGTGAAGAACAATGGAATTTTCTAAAAGAATAAAGCAAGTTGTTACTTGTAGAAGAATATGAGAAACGACATCTGATAGAAAAAGAAGTGCGAAAAAAAATTTAAAGTGTAATAACGTCGGCTGAAAAATATAAAATCAAAGAAGAATTCTAAAAGATGAAGATTCTAGATTAGCTTAACCATCGGCATTTCGACGGAACAGAAGAATTTTAAAAAACAATATTCTAGAAGAGCTTAAGATGTTCCTAGAAGAACGAATTCGTCTCGAAGAACAAATTCTTTCTCGAAATAAACAACGATTTGTAGAAAAAGAAGAACAGAAGATTGTAGAAGAATTTGAGAGATGTCAATTGATAAAGAACTAAGAGAAAAAAAATCAAGAAGTACATATAACGATGTCGGTTGGAAGGAAAGATATGACAAGGACTTTTGAAAGAAAGGAAGAAGCTTATAGATGATCTTGAAAAACAGCGTTTGGATAGAACAGAATAATTTGAATCGAAAAATACTAGCAATGGAAATATTCTAGAAGAACAAAAAAAGTTTTTAGCAGGATATGAAAAAAGATCTTCGGTGGAGAATGAGGAACAACGGATTGTAGAAGAAGCTGAAAGACGTCGTCTCAAAGAAGAAAAGAGCAATTCAAAACTTTAAAAGAATAAAAAGAGTTTGTACAGGAAATTGAAAAACTGTAAAAGTAAAAAAAATGTAGAATTTACTGTTCAATTAACAAGTTATGTATTATGGAATTGTTTGTGTAAATTGAATTATTGTTACATTGATTATTTGTGTTAAAATCTTCCTTTTTAAATCGTAAAAAAATTTGAAAGAAGAAGAAGAACAAAAGAAATTTCTATCTGTAGAAGAATATGGGTGGCGACGAAGCGCAGAAGAAAATCTTAGAAGTGACACCGACTGGAGAAAAAAGGACAAACAAAAGGAGGTTCTGGAAGAGAAAAACAAGTTCTGAAAGAACAGAAGATGTTGAATTGCGGCGTTTGGACGGAACAGAAGAATTTGAGAAACGATGACTGGTGGAAAAATTGGAACAAAAATTATTCTAGAAGTATATAAAAAAACTCACAAGATTTTAAAAGAAAAAAAAAGGAGTTTCTGTACGTAGAAGAATTTATTAGCCAATTTAAAGGAGAATAGAAATGCGATCGAAAATTCAACTATTTTTAGAAGAATGAAAGCACTTTTTATAAAAATGTGAAAAACAACGATTGGTGGACAAAGAAGAACAGAAGATTGTAGAAAAACTTGAAAGATGTCTTCTGAAAGAAAAATGAGACTAATACAACATTATAAAAGAACAAGCGACGTTTGGACGGAACAGAAGAATTTGAGAGACGACGATTGATAGAGAACTAAGTGTGAAAAAAATTCTAGAAGTATAACGACGTTGGTTGGAAGGAAAGATAGAACAAGGACTTCGGAAAGAAAGGAAGCAGCTTGTAGATGACCTTGAAAAATAACGTTTGGATAGAATAAAATAATTTGAATCGAAAAATACCAGCAATGGAAATATTCTAGAAGAACAAAAAAAGTTTTTAGCAGAATATGAAAAAAAATCTTCGGTGGAGAATGAGGAACAACGGATTGTAGAAGAAGCTGAAAGACGTCGTCTCAAAGAAGAAAAGAGCAATGCAAAACTCTAAAAGAATAAAAAGAGTTTGTACAGGAAATTGAAAAACTGTAAAAGTAAAAAAAATGTAGAATTTACTGTTCAATTAACAAGTTATTTATTATGGAATTGTTTGTGTAAATTGAATTATTGTTACATTGATTATTTGTGTTAAAATCTTTCTTTTTAAATCGTAAAAATTTTCGAAAGAAGAAGAAGAAAAGGAATTTCTATCTGTAGAAGAATAAGGGAGGCGACAAAGCGCAGAAGAAAATCTTAGAAGTGACACCGACTGGAGAAAAAAGGACAAACAAAGGAAGGTTCTGGAAGAGAAAAAAAAGAACAGAAGATCTTGAATAACGGCATTTGGACGGAACAAAAGAATTTGAGAAACGATGACTGGTGGAAAAATTAGAACAAAAATTATTCTAGAAGTATATAAAAAAACTCACAAGATTTTAAAAGAAAAAAAGGAGTTTCTGTACGTAGAAGAATTTAATGGCCAATTTAAAGGAGAATAGAAATGCGATCGAAAATTCAACTATTTTTAGAAGAATGAAAGCACTATTTATAAAAATGTGAAAAACAACGATTGGTGGACAAAGAAGAACAGAAGATTGTAGAAGAACTTGAAAGATGTCTTTTGAAAGAAAAATGAGGCTAATACAACATTCTAGAAGAACAAACGACGTTTGGACGGAACAGAAGAATTTGAGAGACGATGATTGATAGAGAACTAAGTGTGAAAAAAATTCTAGAAGTATAACGACGTCGGTTGGAAGGAAAGATAGAACAAGGACTTCGGAAAGAAAGGAAGCAGCTTGTAGATGATCTTGAAAAACGGCTTTTGGATGGTACAGAATAATTTGATGGAAAAATACGAGCGATGAAATATTCTAGAAAAACAAACAAAGTTTTTAGCAGATTATGAAAAAAGATCTTCGGTGGAAAAAGAGCAACAAGGGATTGTAAAAGAAGCTGAAAGACTTCGTCTTAAAGAAAAAAAAGCAATGCAAAACACTAAAAGAATAAAAAGAGTTTGTACAGGAAATTGAAAAACTGTAGAAATAAAAAAAATGTATTAGTGTGTTATTTATTGTTTAATTATTAAGTTATTTATTATTGAATTGTTTGTGTAAATTGAATTATTGTTACATTGATTATTTGTGTTAAAATCTTTCTTTTTAAATTGTAAAAATTTTCGAAAGAAGAAGAAAAAAAGGAATTTCTATCTGTAGAAGAATAAGGGAGACGACGACGCGCAGAAGAAAATCTTAGAAGTGACGCCGACTGGAGAATAAAGGACAAACAAAAGGAGGTTCTGGAAGAGAAAGAAAAGTTCTGAAAGAACAGAAGATGTTGAATAGCGGAGTTTGGACGAGACAAAAGAATTTGAGAAACGATGACTGGTGGAAAAATTAGAACAAAAAAATATTATAGAAGAATATAAAAAAACTGAGAAGATTTTGAAAGAAAGAAAGGAGTGTCTGTTTCTAGAAAAATTTAAGAAGAGTATCTGTTCCTAAATTTAATTTAGAAAGAAAATAACGCTAGCTAGAAAAAAGAGAGATCAAGAGGAGGTTCTAGAAGGCTTTTAAAAACGGCATTTAAAGAGAACAAAAAAATATGAAAAACAACTATTTTTAGTAGAATGAATGAAATCAGTTTTTAGAAAAATATGGAAAAGAGCGATTGGTAGAGAAAGAAGAACAGAAGATTGTAGAAGAAGTTGCAAGATGTCTTCTGAAAGAAAAATGAGACTAATACAACATTCTAGAAGAACAAACGACGTTTGGACGGAACAGATGAATTTGAAAATCGACGATTGGTGGAAAAATAAGAACAAAAGAGTATTCTAAAAGAATATAAAAAAATTCTAGAAGAAAAAGAAGTTTCTGGTCGTAGAAGAATTTACCGGATACTATATACTTGTTCAAACCAACTTAATATTTAGATGTCGCAATACGCAATTGTCTATTTCATCATTTTTGAAAAATTGAAAATAGACAATTACGAATCAACAAGCTTTTAAAATTTGACATTATTTTGACAGTTTATTATTTTTTCGATATCACTTGCTGACACCAAAATTTTGATCTTTTGAAAATGTGAAAATGTTAGGTAGTACATGTGATGGCTGAATTTTTAAATCTCCAACAGCAGGTAAAAATTTTTTGTGAAAAATGACATACCGTTTTTTCCACCTGTTTAAGTGGAACATTTCTAGATCAAAATAAAACACCAAGTGGCAACTAATATTTCGCTTAAAATATCTCGAGGCTAATTAATACCTAATTAAAAATAAATCTTTGGCAAAAATAAACTTGAACCAGATTCTTGAATTGTATATTTTTCCTCTCAACTTAAATATTTACAAAATAGCAAATTTAAAACGCATTTCGCAAAAAACACAATTCATGCACTTTGCAAGATGCACTATTTCCCACCGAATTGCAAAAAATTAGAGCGCCTCAACAGTTAGTTATTTTTATGCCGAGTGTTACACTAATTTAATTAACTGAAACGCTACTGTCTGGCACAAATTACGTATTCCCGTTGCATAGAACGCATTTTTTACGTCTGTTATGTCAGTTGTGAAAAGAATAAATTCGCATTTTCACTGGTTCGATAAACTAAGAAACCCTTCCTGTTAGCTCTATTAATTTCGGGTGAACCAGGTCAAAATATCCATTACGTGAATCGATCTGTGATAACGAAGACGTAATTAGTCTTGTTATCTTGTTGGCAACAACAAAGATACCTTCAAAATTTTGACGCACTTTTATCTAATTTTACGCGATCTATTTCTATAAGGGCTGTAAATAGCACCGGGAAATGGCTCTGGGAGATTTTTCTGTAGACAGGTGGCAGCAAAATGCATATAATAATCGAGAGGAAACTGGAATCTGTCCAGCATCCTGTCATTTCACTTCAACTTCCCATTCTATTTCATTGTACGATAATGTTCAAACGCGATTTTATTCATTGGACAAAAACTGTGATAAGAATTTGTGGGTTAATAACAGGTGGTTTTTGATGGAGGCGTAAGTAATTTTTGTTTTTCAAGGTTGTGCGAAATTTTTATTTATTTATTTCCGGTTGTGTAATAGCAAACTGGTATTTAATTTGAACGAGATTTTTTCATTTGCATAGTTAATGGGTTTTGCTAGTAATGGGATACATTATTCTGATAGAAATTTGCAATTTAGCACACTCTTGTATAACTGCTGCTTGGTATTTACCTAGAGAAAATTGTAACAAATACAAAATGATATTTTTATATTATCTACTGTGGGAAAATTAAAATGAAGGATGTTGTAAAATTAACTATTTATTTGTTATTGGATGACACAATGTAACAAGAAAATCTCAGCATATTATTAAAACAAATGTTTCTTATATAAACAGTTCTGGATCTTGAAAAATGGTTCAAAATTCGAAAATTTGCTCTTTGACAAAACAGTAAATATTGCATTTTTATGCCAAAACAGACAAAAACGAATTTTTGCAATTTTAATTTATTGCACAATTTTATATTTAACTTATTGTTTAATTTATAAACAATTAAAACGTCCAAAAAGACAAGAAAACATCTTTTAATATTTATAACAAAAAGTACCATTGTTTATAGGCAAATTTAAAACATTTTAGTTATGCCAAAGCTAAAACAAACAACAAATTTTTGCAATTTTTATTTACTGCACAATTTTATATTTTACTTATTGTTCAATTTATAAACAATTAAAACATGCAAGAAGATAAGAAAACAACTTTAATTTATCGCAAAAAGTACAATTATTTATATTTACATTTTGAAAAATTCTAGGTGTGTGCGCAGTTTTATATTTTACTTATTGTTTAATTTATAAACAATTAAGGCATACAAAAATATAAGAAAACTTTTTCTAATATTTTTGCAAAAAGTACAATTGTTTAAACCCGAATTTTGAAAAATTTCAGGTAAGCCAATACCAAAACAGACAAAAACGAATGTTTGCAATTTTAATTTACCGCCGATTTTTATATTTTACTTATTGTTCAATTTATAAACAATTAAAACATACAAGGGGACAAAAATCAAATGCTAATATGTATCGCAAAAAGTCCAATTATGTATTTATACTCGAATTTTGAAAAATTTTAGTTATTCTAATACCAAAACAGCCAAAAACGAATTTTTGTAATTTGGCGCACAATTTGATATTTTACTTATTGTTCAATTTATAAACAATTAAAAGATACAAAAAGACAAGAAAACAACTTTTAGAATTTACAGCAAAAAGTACAATCGAATTTTGAAAAGTTTTTGGTATTCCAGCGCCAAAACAAACAAATTTTTGAAATTTTAATTTAGTGCAGAATTTTATATTTTATTTATTGTTCAATTTATAAACAATTAAGAGGACAAAAACAACTTCTAGTATGTATCACAAAAAGTACAATTATTTATACCCGAATTGTGAAAAGTCCTAGGTATTCCAATGCCAAAACAGATAAAAACGAATTTTTGCAATTTTAATTTTAGTGCACATTTATTACTTATTTTTTCTATTTATAAACAATTAAAACATGCCAAACGATATGAAAACAACTTCTAATATTTATCGCAATAAGCACAATTATTTATATTTCCATTTTGAAAAATTGTAGGTATGTTTGTTTTGTTTGTAATATTTTTTGTTCTGGAGAAAGTTTTTAATATATTTTTTGGCAGAAGAACGTATACTCGTATATACCTAAAATTGTATTTCAGGAGTGGCTCGAGTTTTCATTTTTTTAAAATGTCTTTACAGCAGCTCTAACAGCTTCTACTCCACCATTTGGTATGTCTCTAATTTTTTTTACATTCGGTTTGAAGAATCATAAATCTTTAATAGAATTTGGGAGCAAAAAGCACAAAAAAATTTCTTGCTCCCAGCTCCCAAATTTTATTAAAAATCTCAAAATATACATTTTTGAGAGTTTTTCTATATCCGGCTTGAAGGACAGTAACATTTTTAAAGCAATCTGGGAGCCAAACTTGCTAACTATTATAAAAACATATTCTATATTGTTTATTGAAAAACAGTAAAAAATTCGGGGACTTTAGATCTAAAAACTTTGTTAAAATCTTTAAAATAAATATTTTGTCAGACGATTATTATTTAAAAAATGTTTAGGCAAAGCTTATAAAAAAAATGAAATTGTCGTCTTGGGCTTTAAAATTCTATTATATTTAAAAATGCATTTTTGAGAGCTCGAATTATTAATCCTATCTTCTTGAATCTAGAAAGACAATAAAATTTCTAGACCCAGTCTAGGAGCCGAAGCCGCTAATTATTATTTAAAAAATTATTTGGGATGTGTATTGAACTTATTCTTTCTTCTAATTTTTTTTTAATTTTTAAAATAAATTTTTGCGGGGCGACAATATATTTTTTTTTAATTTGACATGGCTTAGTACCTAAAAAATTGTATGAAACTGTCACCTTGGGTCTAAAATTTGGTTAAAAACTTTAAAATATACATTTTTGGGAGTCAAAAGTGTGAATTACTAATTATTGCTTCTTCTATACCTAGATTTTGCTGCAAATCCTACTCGAAAGAATAGAAATTTTAAAACAATTTGGAAACCAAGTGAGGTAGTTATTACAAAAAAATATTTTTGGGAAACAATTATAAGAATTATAAAAAAGGTTTTGACAATACTAATTAAAGAATTTGAAGAAATTGTTGTCTTGGGTTTTAAAGTTCTGTAAAAAACTTTAGAATATACATTTTTGGGGTCTAGAAGCGAAAATTATTGTAAATTGTTTCTTCTACATTTAGACTTTGCTCTATATCCGTCTGAAAAGACAATAAAAAGTTAAAAAACGAGCTGAAGGCGCCAACTATTACGAAAATATTCTTGAATGTGGATTGAAAAGAATAAAAAACTGTCTTTCTCTAGAGTTTTCAGCTCTAAAATTTTATTAAAATTTTTAAAATATTTTTTGGGAGACGGCAAATACGACAGTTATAAAAAATTTATAAAATTGTACAAAACTGCTTGAAACTGTCGTTTAGAATTTGCTTTTTTCGAAATCGTTAAGCTAGAATTGTAAGTTTTCTCTTCTATATGCGGCTTGAAAAACAATAAAAATTTTTAAAACAATTTGGGAGCCGAAGGCGCCAATAGTTATTAAAAAATATTTTTTGCATGTTGATTGAAAAAACAAAAAAACTGTTAACTCCAGCTCTAAAATCATATTAAAATTTTAAAATCAATTTTTGGGAAACTATAATTTTAGTAAGAAAAGATTAGGTAATATGCTTAAAAAAAAATAGAATGAAACTGCTGACTTCGGCTTCAAAATTCCTTTAAAAATCTTAAAATATGCATTTTGTGGAGTCGGAAGCAAAAATTATTTTAAATTGTCGTTTGTATTCTTCGTCTGTACTCAATATCCTGCTTGAAGGACCATAAAAACTTTAATTTAATTTGAAAGCCTAATAAGGCAACAATTACAAAAAAAATGTTTCTGCACAGTTTATAAAAAAAAGAAACAGAAAAAATTTTGTGCTCTCAATTCAAAATTTTATTAAAAACGAGATATTATAAATTGGTTCTATTTTCAGAATTTTCCATTCTAAACAGACAGGAGTATTTTACTTTTCAAATTTTTGTGTTTTGGCAGGTATTAACTGACCAGTTTATTTCCAAAAAATTACTTTAGAAAAATTTCGAATTTTTCATATCTTGTCAGTGAAGTAATCACACTAACCAAGCAGCTAGTTATCCTTAGAAAAACTTATCGACGACCATTTTAAAGCAATTTCCTGATATTCGAAGCCATCCAGCTTGTAACGATTTTCCCCCTCGTCATAACTTTTTGCAGCATTAAAATTTTATTTCTTGCCTTGACAGAATCCAGATTTCTGTTAAAAGCTCGACTTATATTTTATTTGAATTCCGTTTATGTACATATAATTTCATTGCCTCTATAAAGGCGAGTACCAGTTTTTCAAATACAAAACGCAAATTACGTGTTGTATCCTGCATGAATGCATTAGAGAATCATCGATCCAATACCGCCAACATCACTTTAGAGACTTGTGAATCCCCTAGGAAAATGTGTGGAGGATATATAGAAGTTTCCTGCTAGTCTTGATGTATTGAATTTCCCTCTATTGATATCTAAAGACGTACACAAAGACAAGCTTTGTGGTTAATTTTTTAGAGGATTAGCGAATTGTTTCATTTCGTTCTGACTTTCATTTATCTCTGGTTCTTAATATAGTAATTGCTTTCGTAATCGCCTCTATCATTCCCTAATGGGTGCCACCATACGTAATCAGAAACTCATTATCTTTATAGATTTTACTTGAACGCTGAAATTTCCTTACTCCCGGATATTGTCTATGTAAGTAAAGTCTGCGATTATTACGATTCAAAAATAAAAACTCAAGTCGGCGATGCATCAGCGAGTTTCTCATTTCCTGGATTTCAAAGCGGTCTAATTAAAATTTTATATTTTCTCTTCTCTAATCGATCACTGTTTCTGATTCTGATAATGGACTGTCAATAGTAGTTAAGTGGTTAGCGGAAAACATGTCTATTACATCAATACAAACACGTCCTTAATCCTTTTGAAAGGATATTTGTGTCATCTGTTTTTACAAATTTGTTTTAGTTTCCGAGATGCATTTAACAAATAAACAAAACAAACTACAAATGTTTACGTTTTGTATTGTTTGATTATTTAACACTTTGCACAAATTTACAATACAAATATTATTATTTATAACACAGAATGATTTTTTTCTAACTTGACAGAACCATAAATCTTGTAATAAAAAGAATTTTCCAGTCATAACTTTTTCCACAAGATTATTCTTTTGAATTTCAACGCAACTAACTTTTTCTAGTTTTATTGTTGCTTTACATAACGTGACATTTACTATTTTCAATAAATAAAATCTAGAAGAGAAAATTGAATTTTTCTAGAACAGACGGATTGAACATTTCAATGTGTCAGTACTGTGTACTCAATCCTTTTCTTAAGGACATTGGTCCTAACTTTATCTTTATAAAATTTACCTTAAGTCACAATAAAATTAACCATACGTTTATGTTTTTTAGTTGGTAAAATTCACATTCAAATTGTTATTAAATTAAAAAAAAAACTAGAATTTCTACTGAAAAGGATTCTGTCGAAAACAATGCTTAAATTTCTGAACAAACAACCTTAACTAATTTTTTATTTGCCACTTAAATTACAAGAAAAATCCGCCAATGAATATTACCATGTTAAGCCAATAATCCGTCTCGATGAACCCAATACAATTCTCATAAATCATTGTGGCAGATTCTTAAATCGTATTGCATGCACACTTGAGATTATTTTTTCATAAATTTATAAAAAAAATTCTTGTAGAATATTCCGTGTTTTTATTAAATTATTTTCATATTTCAAATTGAAATTATGGAAAGTTATGTAATTATTTCCAGAAATAGAAAGCATGTAAACTGATACAAACATCATTAAATTTATTGTGGGATCAAATCATTAGATGGAAATATACGAGTTGTTCAAACACCCCCACATTGGTTAGAATTATTATGAAGTCAATTTCATTCTTAGATTTCAGAGTTTTAATAAAGTCCCTGAATGCCAACTTGTACAGTTTCTTATTTATAGAGTTCGAATACTCAATTTTCCTCATTTTTTAATTTTTTAGAATTTCCGGGAGTAAATTGACGACTTTAGTACTCCGTTTAAAAAACTAAACTGGAATATTTATCAAAACAATGAGAAAGATTATCTAATCAGAAGAACGGGTTAAAAAAATTGTTTCTGCCGACTAGTTTCGTTCTTTTTAATTGAACATCATCAGGAATACAAGAAGGATAAGAGGATTGCACAATCAGCTGAGGTGTTACCTGAAAAACTGAGCAAAAAAAAACATAAGATGTCACTATTAACAACAAATTTTGTAATTCTTTGGTCTTCTTTATAGTCCTGATGATGTTCAATAATAAATGACAAAACTAGTCGACAAAAACAAATTTGAGTAAAGTCAACTTAATAATTAACCAAAACTTTTCGACAATTTTGCAATTTTTTAAAATCTGTTGGATTTTAATAAAACTTTACTACGTTTCACATTTGTTTTTTATCTTTCTTCAGGGCTTTTAAGTTTTTTACTCAGGTGTACATCTGTACTAATTTTTTTTTAAATTTTTTGTTCTCTCTAAATCTTGTAGTACATTAACAAGTAAATTTTTCGTTTGTTACCAACTTTTTTATTGGTTTTGCTGTTTTTTATCGTGTTCTTCACTTCTTCGCTCTTTACTTTTCTAAATGCATATTTCTTTAATTTTTCTTCAATATTGCAAGAAATCTATTTCTGATCTGTCTTCTTCTATGTTCTTTATGTTTCTTGTTTCTGTCTGTTAAGTAATTTTTCGAAATACTTTTTCTATTTTATTGATACATTTAGATTGGTGATCTACGTAAAAATTTTAAAAACAAATTGGGAGCCGAAGGTGCCAATTGTTATTAAAAAATATTTTTTGCGTGTTGATTAAAAAAAAACAAAAGAAACTGTTTACTCCAGTTCTAAAATCCAATTAAAATTTTAAAATCAATTTTTGGGAGACTACAATTTTTATAAAAAAAACTTTGCTAATGCTTATTAGCTTATTAGACAAATTATTGATTGAAACTGCTGTCTTTCTCTTTAAAATTTCGTTAAAAACCTCAAAATATGCATTTTCTGGAGTTCGAAGCGAGAATTATAATTTATTTTAAAATAACGGTTCTATTCTCGGACTCGATAAGGGTACATATGTAAATCTTCTCGTAGGAGTTTATGACATGTATTAACAGAAAGTTCAACTTGTTGAGACAGATGTCTAATCAACGTTTCTGGATTTTGCTGTAGAAACTCTTGTGCAGCATGAATAACTTCTTCTGTTCGGTTAGTTGGTCTTCCACTGCCCTCTTTACGTGTAACGGACCCAGTTTTACGAAACATGCTACACTTTGGTGGAGAGTGTTTTTAAACTCTTCACACACAACAACAACGTCAGGAAAAGCTTCTCGAAACTCCTCCAGGCACGGCTGAATTGAATATTTCCAAACACCGTTAACTTTCTCTTCATTTCGGAAATAACTTTCCAACAAAAAAGCCTTTTGTTCACTGGACTACACCATGATTACAAATTAAGGAAAACACAAAATTTAGTATTGAAAAATACTGATAAATAAAACAAAGAATGTTTGAAAAACAAAAACACCACGAAGGCAACTACAGAAAAACACACCAAGACCAACCTCGCTTTGGCGAGAAGAGAGGATGGGCTCATGTACGACATACGTAACAATGTCATGGCTTGCTACGAGTTTTTTTTTAACGAACACACATTATTTTGCCGATACATTTAGATCTACGTAATGCAACTGCAGCTATTTCGTCTTTGGGAAGCGACACTGTCTCGGTTATCAATGGTCGTTAGGTCATGTTAGAGCCTGTACAACCTTACAACTCTAGCACTTGGGTGAAGCACTACCACTAGAAAATTATTTATTTATTTATTGATATTGGTGATGTTTCTTTCGTTCTTGTCTTCAATTGTACTTTCTTAATTATTTATATTATTATTCTCAAACTTTTCTCCAAATTCTTTCCAAATTTTTTTAAGTATTTGTTACTATTTATTTTACTTTTTGTTACTGTTTTTTTTGTTTGTTGTACATTTTTTGAATTGTGTCTTAAATAGTTGTGCCACTTTTCTTCTCTTTTACTACTTTCATGTTCACTTTGCTGCTTTTTTTTTTCTTCTACTTATTTGTTACAGTGACTCTACAACATTCTTTTGCTGCGCTTGTATAACTTTTTTAATTAATATCATATATTTTGTTACTACTTTTATTTCTTGTAATTTGTATATTTGTATCATTTATATCTTCTTAGTTGTACTTTATATCTTTTTATTTTATGTTCTTTCTCGTTTTCTTTTAGAGTTTTAATTTTTTTTATTAGTAGGTTGTCGTATAGACAAACACAGTGTGCCACCCAACGAAGAATGCTGGAAGGAAGCAAGAGTTGGTATAATAATGTTGGTGGCCGAGCAAGAGCCTAAGAGATAACTTTGTTATTCGCCAACATTATTATACCAACTCTCGCTACCTTCCAGCACTCTTCGTTAGATAGCACACTGTGTCTGTCTATACGACTACTAGCCGAACTTCGCTTGATATAAGCGAGTTTTCCCACCCGTTCCAATCAAGCACAACGCTCAGGGATACATTGTACTGATGAGGGGCAAAAACCCCGAAACCGGTAGGTTGTGATCAGTGAAAATTTTCGTCTCTCTTGATCTTTACGTTCTTAATCATTTTTTTGTTATTATTTTTTACTCTAATAAAGCTATTTTTTTTTTGTTTTTAGCTAATGTTGTCCTACTAATATATTGCAACGTATGTGCGAATTCGTTTTTTTGTCCAAAATCTCTATTGCGCTTGCTCAGTCCAGTTCTGAACCGTTTTAAACTGGTTCTAAACTCTTGTTGGAACTAACATATTACTGTGATTGGTTGATTTTGTTTTTTTTTTGGTAAAAAAACAGGTCGTAGTTGTTATGTCTTCTTAAAAACAAAAAAAACACGAAAAAAGTTTTTGAAATAAAATATATTAAACTTAAACTTAAGACAACTTTTGATACAAGACATAGACTTCAGGTCCGCTCTATATAAAAATTTGAATGGATTTAGAACTTTTATATAAAGGCCATTATCGCCTACTTGCTCAATTCCTAAATGTAATTGGTGTTTTAATACACTTGATTTTATATACATATTATACAATATTTATTGCATGATAATCTCTTCTAAAAATCTACGTCCTTAATTTAATTACCCCTAAGAAACTTTTTTTTAAGGAACAAAGTTTTTAATTTTTTGTCAGAGATAAGAGAAAGTTTTTTGCCACTTTACACGTATCCGTTTCCGGGTGCTTGAAGTTTGACGGCGGTTTCGTAGCTGGGTAGGCCGCCTTCATCCTCACCTCCTTTGTCTCCTTTATGTATCGGAACGACAAGATCATAGGCTGGGGGCGGTCCAGGAGTCGGTGGCCGATGATGGCTTTCACTAAACTCCTCCGAACTGAAACACTAAAAGACAGAAATATTTATTTACTCTCATGGGCAGTAAGTAATTTCATTTATGCGCGACTATCGGAAAAGTTAGAGGAACAAGAGACGAAACGTAATAAGACTTGGAAGTTTCCTTGTGGGAAACTTAGAGATGCTAGATTTCGAAACTTTGGGACAGATTGAATGCCATTTGCAAAGTTTCAAATGTAATTTTAAAGGAGTTTTTAATGTCTGATCAGTGTCTGATTTAATGGCGATTATTGGGGTAAATTGAGGGGATTTTGATTAAAATTGGTGAGGAGTGAAACGGGGTGCCAAGTCTACCAAAACAAAACTATAAAGCGAACTTTAAACTAAATATTTAGAGAAAAGGGGAATTGGTGTTTGTTCAGGTAATGAAGAGTGATGAAAGTTGGCTTTTCAAGCGCGAAAACAACCAAAATAGGTACTAACCTACAGAGGTTTTCAAAGAAATTCAATTTAATTATGAAAAATTGACTCGCTCACTAGAGTAGTTCATTTCTGATTTGTTTTTTATAAATTTCTCATTTTACACAAAAAAATTTTTGGTGTAAACAGTCCGCAAGGGAATATTTTTTTAACTCCAATAGTTTAGGCCTAGATACGCTTAAAGATGAGAGTTTAACTATTCTTTTTGTATATTTTATTGTTGTATAAAATGTTTGTTATTGGCAATTTATTTTTTTAATTCATTTTTAATTTAATTTATTTCTTTAATATGATATTTTTAAATTATTTAAGTAAAACTAAATTATTGTAATTAGTTTCCTGTTATTTTTTATAACAAACTAAGAACAAAATATGAGTTAAAGATAAAAAATAAAATGAAAAAACTATTTAGTTTTACTGCAATATTATAAAAATATTTGTATTGGATAACTATTGGGTAATCAAGTAAACGCTTAATAGTTGTTTTTTTTTTTTTATTTTTAAGCGTCTTTAGAGTCTAAACTATTGAAGATAAAAATATCGTCTTGCAGACTTTTTTATACAAAATTTAGTTTTCTATATTTTTTTTTCTAATATTTTTTGTATTTTTGATTTTTTGTATAGCATTTTGACATAAAACCAGCGCTGTACAAATTTTAAACTTTCAATATTTTTTAAAAATATGTTCTAGTAACAATTTTGTTCTTGTTTTTTAATACAATTATTGAGAATTTAGTTCTCTCTATGATAGTATTTTTATTTATTTTCTAAATACATATTTTAATTGAAAAATTTTACTTTTTATGTTTTACCACTAATATATCTCTCTCTGGGCTTCTCTCTTCAATAGCGGTTGGCTGTAAGAGTAAATAGTCCTGTTTTATTATAATATCTTGTTAAATCAAATAATATAAAAAATACATACAAAATGGTGAAGCTAAATTAGTAAAAAAATTTTGTTACAATAAAGCTAAAAAAGAGAAATAGAGAATCTACTTTTTTAGTCAAAAAGCAACTCTAGTATAGAGAGTTAGTCATGATATAAACGGTGCCTCTATTATAACACTATTTAAAAAATTGAAGACTTGCTAAGGGAAATTGTATAATTACGTGATATGTATAAAAATGAATTAAGAAAAAATTAAACAAACAAAAACTTTGTTTTTTTGTCTATAAATACTTAATTTCAACAAAAAATTATTACGTCACTGTATTTTCGGAGGGTACTAGAAGTCACTGAAAACTGGATGCTTTAAAATAGTCGAGTGTTGCTATTGATTCTATCTAAATGAGTGATAGGTTGTTGGCCTCGCAGTTCGGTTTAGCGAAGGTAGAGCGGTTCTTTAAGTGATTATTTAAAGCTACAGAAAGCAAAATAAAATCAAGGAAAATTCTAGAAGGATAAACATGAATTTTTGAAATAAGAATAATTTGGTAGATAGCTAATTAAGCAGACAACGGACGTTTAGCAGGAAAAAAATTGAAAAAAGAGTAAAATAATGTTGTGAAAGAAGTTGAAAGACATTGACTGAAAGAGAAAGAAAAACAAAAGAGGGTTTTGAAAGAACAGGGAAAAATTTTGGAAGAACTGAAAAACACTCTACAAAAGCGAGAAAAAACGAAGTTGGAAGAATAAAAAGAATTTGAGAAACGACGGTTGATAGAGAAAATCACCAAAAAAAAATTCTATATTGCGTTTATAAATTATTTAGATCAAAGTTCAAATTCTTCTAAAACGGCACTGGAATTTTTTTTTTATTTGGACCTCATTTTGGAGGTAAAACTCAATCATTAATATTTTGTTTTTTAGAAAAAACGAATTTTGGATTTAAATTTTGAGAAAATTTGAAAAATTTATAAAATTATCAAAGACAATCAAGAATCTTTCTATTTAAATTTAAATAATTAATAAAAATATTGAAACTAATAGACGTCGGCTTGAGGAAAAAAATTTTTTAAAAGAGCAAAAGAAGTTTCTGCAAGAATTTGAGAAGCGACGCTCGGTGGAAAAAGACGAGCAATTAAAAATTTTGAAAGAAGTTTAAAGATAGCGGATGGAGGAAAATGAAGAGTAAGAAAAGATTCTAGAACAAAAATGGAGATTTCTGGAGAAATTTGAGACATTACTATTGGTAGAAAATGACAACAGAAATATTGTTTCAAAAGAAGTTAAAAATCGTCGATTGAAAAAAGAAGTAGGGGATTGTAGAACAACAAAAAAAATTTCTAGAAGAGGTTGAAAAACGACAAATGGAGAAGAAAGATGAGTTAAAGGAGATTCTAAAGAAATAAACAGCGATTCTAACAAAGCTTGAAAAACAGTAATTGGAACACAAAGGAGAATAAAGTCCAACAAGTCTATGGGAAAATAAAGAACATGAAAAACTACAACTAGAAGAAAGATTCTATTGAGCAACAAATTGAATAACAGGCAACTTGTAAAATATTTCGAAAAAAGAAGGAAAAGAAAATCAAAAAACAATAATGCAATGCAACCAACGCAAAATCAGAATTTAAGAGGTTGCTGAGATGCAGATTATAATAAAATGGAATATTCTTATAAGTAGACCATTTTGTCACGTTATTTTTATTAATAAAACAGCTACAATCAAAAATAGGAAATTTTTGTTAAAAAAATTAATTTAAAAAATAATTTTTACTTAAAAATAGTGAAGTTGTTTACTTAAATATCAACAAAATAATAAAATTCGGACTTAAATAGTTAAATGAAAGAAAAATTTTGTTTATTAGATAATTTCCTGTATTTATTTATTTTTATTTTTTATTGCTTAATTAAAACACTGTGGATTCCTCGTTTTTTTATTCTTTTTTTGTTGTGGTAATTCTACTACTGTTTTATGATCAAAAACATTTTTTTAATTGTGTTGTTTTAACGAGCGTTAACCTCCGATTCATCGTTTAGATAAATAAAAAACAGATAAATTTACCTCCATTTAATTAAAATCTAAAAAAAATTCAAATACTTTTCTAAAGTGAAGGCTGTTTAGGCAATTTCGTTTGGCTGTAAAATAGTGAATAATTTTTGTGACATTTACGTTTCCTTTACGACAAATTTAATTTTCGATCCATCTATAAACAAGTACTCGACATAAACTCGAATACTTTGGTAGTATAATAAATTCGTAAAGCCGTAAAATGTCATCTAAAATGCATTTACAATTTAAAGTCCATCTGAACCTTCTAACTAAACTTATCTACTTTATTATGTTAGCAATTAAATTTTAAAATTAATTAGACACATAAAAGTAACCTTTAATTATAAACCCAATTAAACAATAAAGTGACTTGCACATAAATTTTAACTCTCCGACTTTTAACTTAATTGTCATAAAAAACCGATATTTCTAGTGTCAAAAGTCATTTGTGACATTATAGAGAAAATCTCATTCGAAACGTGATGCTTCATGAAAATTTTATGTTTTCTACATGGAAAATGTCATTTTGTTCGATTGAAGTTAATCAATCGGCTTTCCAATTCCATCTCCCATTAAGCAATAAATTGAATTTGTAGTTTAAAAGTTGGCAACAATGGACATTCAAACCTACCCACGACTACCAATCTACCGCCTACTTATATTTTATTAAATGGTTAATTATTAGCAGTTAGGGACCAATTTAAAAAAAATCACATAACCTTGACTCAAATTAACTCCAGATCGATCCAGTTAAGAAATGTCAGTCTATTCCCGTCTTTTCAATATTTAACTCAATTGCAGTTTGATCACGTAAAGTACATTACAAAAAGAATGTCATTGCGAGAATTTGTCAAAATTTAAATTTGACAACTGATTAAACAAGCAATCAAAGAACAAATTAATGAAAAGAATAAAAAGAAAACAAAAGAGTCTTAATGAAGATTGTGGACTTTAGGAACAAAAGAAAGACACAAGGAAAAGCATACTAGAAGAAAATACGCAGAACAGTCAGAAAGAATACAAAAAACAAAGAGTAGAATACAAAAAAAATTGCAGAAATAAGAAACGAGAGCACAACGCTAAAAAATATAAGATATAGAAACAAAATCTATATCTCGTCACTACTTGATCGTACAGAAAGATTTTATTTACATTTTTTGTATAATATTGAACGCTCTAAAAAGGTATCTTACAATTTTTTATAGGTATTAACGTTTAGAAGATATCAGAGGTCAAAGTTTGAGGAATTTAATAAAAAAAAATTTAATTCAAAATTTAATAACTCGTAGATAAATAAATATTATAAAATGCGCAACATATAGTTTTGTAGGAAATTAAACGCTCTACAAAAATGCACTCGACCGCGGAATTCACCGGACACTAAGTTTTTTAGAAAAATTTTGGTGACGAAAATTTGAATCAAAATAATTTTAATTGAAACTGTGCAATGATGAACATTTAAATTGAAATTAAGATAATTTTGATTAATAATTTTCAAAAATAAATATTTATTTACAAATTAAACAAAAATTTGATTTAAAGTAACAAAACAAAGCAAAACAAAATTAAGAAAACTGCAAAACAATGGTTTCAGTAGCGAGTATTTCCTCCTCGCGCTTGAATTACAGCTCTCATTCGCCGAGGCATACTTGCAATCAAGTCTGCGATCTCATCTTGGGCTATTAGCTCCCACTCATTCAGCAATGCCTGTTCCAGCTCAACTGTTGTATGAAACACGCCGTAGTTCTGCCTAATCCTTTTTCCCAGGTTGTCCCATATGTGCTCAATGGGATTTAGGTCAGGGCTCATGGGTGGCCACCTTAGCACCTGAACATTAACGTCGTGAAGGTACTGACGCGTAATCTGGGCTGTGTGAGGGCGCGCATTGTCGTGTATTAAGAGAAACTTTTCTCGTACAAATGGCGCAAAAGGAACCACATGCTCTTGTAAACACTCCCTAATGTACCAGTCAACGTTAATGCTACCTCTCCGCACCGTTACAAGACCTGTATGAGCTTCCAAAGAAGTACCTCCCCATACCATTACACCTCCACCATCAAATGCTACTCTAGGCGGAAAGCAACACTGGGCATACCGTTCCCCCGGACGTCTAAATACTCGTTGATGACGATCAAGTGAATACCTAGTGAAACGCGACTCATCCGTAAAGAGAACGGAGCCTTATTCATCCATATTCTAATCAACATGATTTCGCGCAAATTCCAATCGCTGTCTGCGATGCTCTGCGTTCAACTTAGGGCCAGTAGCAGGTGGATGTGATGTCAAATTGTTTTCCTTCAACCTTTTTAAAACAGTATTAGGAGAAATCATGGTCCCATGAACATCCGCCAGTCTCCTGGCCAAAGCTGTAGCAGGAAGAGTCCGTTCTCGCAGCATTTGTAATAGAAGAAATTGGCCTTTCACTTCATTTGTTACTTGTTTTCTGCCTCGTCTAGGTCTTTTGGAATAGGGACCAGTTGCCCTGAATCTTTGTATCGCAACGGATACCGTGCGTTTAGGACAAGGACAATCGTATGCTGCGTCCATCATTATGTAAAACAACAGCCTGGGCAGCTTCTTCGGGACTCATTACAATATGAATCGCTTCTACAACAAATCTCTTCCCCAAAAAGCCAAAATAAACAAACCAAAACCAGCTAACGACACAAATTTGACAGACGTGTAAAACAAACAAAACCTTTCTGATTGGAAGCCGCCTAAGAAAATAGGTACAAAAAGTAATCTGCGCATTAGGGGTAAACCCAAAAAACTTAAATATCCATTCTATTAGTTGTTTTTTATGTGTAGCCATATAAAATCAATGTAGAGAGCGTTTTCGCAAATTTACGGGACAAAAATCAAGTGTCCGGTTAATTTTGCAGTTGAATGTAGTTTTTTCTGGTTAATCAATTACTCCAACCATTTAAAAAAAATTGAGGATTTAGTCTCAAATTTTGGTTTTTAAAATGCGAATATCTTCTAAGTGGTTAGAGTAATCAATTAACCTAAAGAGACCTTTTTTGTAGAGCGTTTAATTTCTTACAAAACCGTATGTTGCGTATTTTATAATATTTATTTATCTACAAGTTATAAAATTTAAAAGGTAAAAGAAATTTTTGTTAAATTCTTCAAACTTTGACCTCCGATATTTTCTAAACACTAATAGTTATAAAAAAATTGCAAGATACTTTTTTAGAGCGTTTAATTTTCTACAAAAAATGTAAATAAAATTTTTCTGTACGATCAAGTAGTGACGAGATATGGATTTTGCCAAATAGAACTAAAGAAAAAATAGAAAACTGAGATGAGGGGGTCTTTTCTATTAAAATTAGGAACTCATCTTTAAAACCATTTTTTAAAGATGCCTAGGTACCAATTTTTCAGTCGGAAGTTAAAAAAAAATATATTCGATTTTTTTGGCCTACACGGCTTAGGTACTGCGGCGTTATTGATTTTGAAATAAACTTTAGTTAAGTCACAATCAATAAAATCATTTCCGTTTCCGTTGAATACTTACACTTTGCGCCTCAACTGTGTATATCTCCATAGAGAGGCCTCCGGGGTCCCTCCAATAAGGAGGCAGATGTGTTTGTGATTTCCGGTGCGTCTTGTGACAACAGTAGCAGAAAATAAACACGACGAGGATGATTCCACTGATCATGGCCCTAGAAAACAAAAATTTTATCGGATTGAGGAAATGACGTGTCTCGAGGATAAAAATGGAATTCGCGAGGTTAAAAGATAACCCGGTTTTTGTGAGGTTTAACCTCGGGGAATTCGGACCAGCAACAGTTTTACATTTTTTGATAAGAAAACTTGAATACAATTGATTTATTTTAAAAGTATCAGGAAATCAAATTAAGGACTTAAAAGAAAGGATGTACGAAATCGATTGAATTGGAATGTTTCCTTGAAATGATTGAATTTCCAATTTTATTTATTTATCAAACGGAAGTGAAGCAATAAAGATTTTGCTGTGGCTCAAAATAACTGAAAAATTAATAAAACTTGGGCTCTTTATAAAGACTAAGTTTTAACGAGTTTATTTAGGGATAATGGAAAAAGGTAAGTAGTAGCGCGAAGAGTTTTTATCATTTGGTACATACATTTATCTTTATTAAGTTCACGCACACTTACATTCTTTTAATTGCTATAAATAAAAAAGTATTTTAAGGTAATACTAAAAATATTTTTTTCTGTATTTTAATGTATTTTCTATAGCAATGCCTTGACATTAAAGCTTTATTACTTTGATACAATATTTTTCAATGAGTTTCTTAAATTTACAACAATTTTTAACAAGTGTCAAGTGTGAGATTTGTTAGCATTGTTCGTTGTAATCCAAACAAAAGTTACTTCTTGTTAATTTTGTCTAAAAAGTTGTTTCACAATATAATCTTTTAAATTTTGCGATTTTATTCATAAGTGACTGGTTTAAAATATTTTTTTCGTGTTTTTTTTAAATTCTAAGAATTAAGAACATATCACCAAGTTGTTCCCCGAATTTTAGGACACCCTGTATTGATAATGTGTTTAGAAATGGGATAAAATCTGGAACAATTACAGGATTTAAATATTCGTGCATGCATTTCTCTTTTTGCACTGTCCTATTCCGCTTTATTTACACAAATTACACACAATAAAGAAGGATAAAATCTGGAATTTTAACCAAAACGAAATCCTTCGATAATCCTTTTTTCCGTAATCAAAATGTTCCTTTCCCGCTTAATTAATTTCTCTCTCGTTGCTCTATCCAATTAATAATTTCCACAATAATGAAATATTAACACGTTTGGGTCTTTCGATCAATAATTACTGTTAGATACAATAAACATCTTACCCTCCCAGCATCACGTTGACCCCATGCACCGGAGCTGGAGGGGATCCTGGTGTGGGGTTCATATCGGTTCGATTTAGTCCGCCATAATTATGCAATGCTGATAGGACGGCCAGTTTTTTCATTGACATAACACACCTGAAAGAAAATAATAATAATAGAGATACTAAAAGGGATAAAAGAGTTAAGTAAAGGTAATTTAAGAGGATTCTAACTTTGGTAATATGCATAAATGCATTTTGGATTTTAGTATTAATAATTAAAGGACGCTAAGTAACCTAATATACATTAAAGGCTCTAAAATTACTGTTTGGTTTAAAACTAATAAACTACAACTGGATTTGGGGTAAAATATTAATATAGTAATTGATTAAAACTTCAAAATCTTTTGTTTTATCAGAAAAAAATTTTAAGGGTGGTTTTTAAAAGGCGATTTAAAGAAAAAAGAAGAACAAAAGAAGGTTCTAAAAATGCAAGAAACAATTTTAGAAAAACAAAAGAAGATTTTGAAAAAGTTTTATAAACGGCATTTGGAAGAAAAAGAATTTGAGATACAACTAAAGAAGCAAAAAAAATATTCTGAAAGAAGTTGAAAGACGTCGCCGTTAGTTAGAAGATAAATAATACGAAAAAAAAAATAATTCTGGAAGAACAAAAGAAGATTTTGACAAAATTCTATAAAAAGCATTTGGAAGAAAAAGAATAAGAGAAACGACAACTAGGGGAACAAAAAAAAATTCTGAAAGAAGTTGGTAAACGTCGGTTAGAAGATACATTAATAACAAAAAAGATTCTAGAAATGCAAGAAACAACTATGAAAGAACAAAAGAAGATTTTGAAAGAGTTTTATAACCGGCATTTGGAAGAAAAAGAATATAAGAAACGACAAGAGGAGCAAATAAAAATTCTGAAAGAAGTTGAAAGACGTCGCCGTCGATTAGAAGGTAAATAACAAAAAAAGAAGGTTCTGAAAATGCAAAAAACATTTCTGCACTGAAGAACAAAGGAAGATTTTGAAGGAGTTTTATAAATGGTATTGGGAAGAAAAACAATTTGAGAAACGACAACTAGAGGAACAAAACAAAATTCTGAAAGAAGATGGTAAACGTCGGTTAGAAGACAAATAATATCAAAAAAAGTTATAGAAATGCAAGAAACAATTTTGGAAAAACAAAAGAAAATTTTGAAATAGTTTTATAAACGGCATTTGGAGTAAGAGGATGAGAAACGACAACTAGAGAAGCAAAAGAAAATTCTGAAAGCAGTTGGTAAACGTCGCTTAGAAGATAAATAACAATAAAAAAAAGGTTCTGGAAATGCCAAAAACAGTTCTGAAAGAGCATTAAGACGATTTTGAAAGAGTTTAAAAAACTGCATTTGGAAGAAAAAGGGTATGAAAAACGACAACTGAAGAGCAAAAGAAATTCTAAAAGAAGTTGAAAGACAATAAATTGATTAGAAGATAAATAAAACGAAAAAAGGTCTCAGAAATGCAAAAAACAATTCTGAAAGAGCAAAAGAAGATTTTGAAAAAGTTTTATAAACGACATTTGGAAAAAAAATATGAGAAACGACAATAAAGGAGCAAACAAAAAATTCTAAAAGAAGTTGAAAGACGTCACCGTCGGTTATATAACAAGAAAAAAAATTTGCAAATACAAAAAACAAATCTCGAAGCACAAAAAAATATTTTGAAAGAGTTTTAAAACGATATTTAGAAAAAAAGATATGAGAAAGGACAACTAGAGAAGCAAAAAAAATTCTGAAAGAAGTTGAAAGACTTTGCCGTCAGAAAATAGATAACAACAAAAAAAGTTTCTAGAAATGCAAGAAACAATTTTCGACGAACAAAAGAAAAATTTAAAAGCATTTTATAAACGTCATTTGGAAGAAAAGAGATGAAATATCGCCGCCAGTTAGAAGGTAAATAACAAGAAAAAAACGTTTTGGAAATAGAAAAAAACAATTCTGGAACTACAGAAGAATGTTTTAAAAGAGCTTGGTAAACGGTGTTTAGAAGAAAAAGGATCTAAGAAACGACAACTAGACTAGCAAAAACAGATTCTGAAAGAAGTTGAAAGACGTCGGTTAGAAAATAAAAAACAATAATAAGCGAAAAAGTTTTAAAAATGCAAGAAACAATTCTGAAAGAACAAAAAAGATTTTGGAAGAGTTTGAAAAACGGTGTTTGGAACAAAAATTTGAAAGACAACAACTAGAATAAGAACAAAAGCTAAAGAAAGTTGTAGAAGAACAATAGACGATTTTTAAAGAACTTGAAAAATAACAGTTTGAAAGAAAAGATGAACAAGGAACAGAAGGACGAAAGAAGAAGCTGTAAGAGAAAAGGAAGAGTATAAAGAAATTAGAAGAAAAAAATGTAAAGCTACTGGAAATATAGCAAAAGAAACATTTCAAAAGCTTCGAAAAATGATCACCAGAAAAACAGAATATTTTCCTATTTTAAAATTTTCAGATTTGTGTTTTAGAAACCTGTCTATTTTCGTGTCACACCCTTTATTATTATTTTTTTCTATTTCTATTACGTGGAAATGAAGAAAAATTGCCATGACCTATAGTGTATAAATAGTTAATTGAGATTGGTCATAGTTAATTTTGCGATCGATCCTAGCTACATTGTGATAGAATTTTTTTAAATAATTTTGTTTTAAGCAAAAAAACAAAGACAAATCTAAAAATATCGGTTTGTGTATTAAATAAAGAAAATGTTTGCTTTCACTGAGACTGACACAAGCAAAACTGGCAAAAAACAAGTGTCTAATAACAAAATCAAAACAAAAACAACTTTTCTCTGTTTACGAAAAATTTCTCTCATTATTTTTTCACTCCTCTTCTTTAACTAAATCCCAAAAAGTTTATTATTGCAACTTGTGCAATGTAACTGTGTAATAATTGAACTGAAAATAGCTTTGTGGTTGTGGCACTTGACCGCCATCATTGCCATGCGTTTAATTTCCATTTTCAGCTTCATTTAACTCTCTTTTTTTGCTCTCTTACCTGTTATAAAGCGCCGTCCTGGTGCTATCTCAACATGGCAACCTTTAAGCTTCTTCAATATTTGAAAAGATGTGAAGTGTGCTTCAAGTGAAAGTCGTTGACATCGTCTTCGATAACTCTCTGAAAGTATTGTAAAACACGTATGAGCCGCTTTACATAGAGCCACTTAATATTTGAAACATGGTGAAATACTGACGCACACTTTGTATATCGAACGCTCTTACGCGACTGAAACTACTACATTTTACCTGAAATAATCAATACTAGGAGAGGTTTAATGCTTTTTAACACCCAGGACAACCGGTAATGGAAACTACCAAGGAAATATGGTGAATGCGCCGGGCAAAAAAAATTAATCAAATTGGACAAAACTTGAAATTTTGGACACTAAAAATTATCTAAAATATTAATCATATATCAAAAACGTTTTTTGCATTTATTAAAAATTAACAAAGCAAGGGACGCATTTTTTAAGGCAAGTTTTGTAGCACGAGTCGAGGTTTGTAAATCGAGCAATGCTAAAATATTAAAAAGTTTAAAAGAAGACTAATAAAACAAATTTTATATTTATACAATTTTTTGCTATTTTGTACTCATCTTTTAGGTATTTTCTTTATTTAAAAGTTGATTTTTTAAAATTTTGTGATGATGTAATTATTAATTATTCTTAGTACAGTAACAAGATGACATAATATATTAAAAATTTAATTTATAAATTTCTCAATTTGTCTCTGTAAAGGTTTGTTATTTATACGATTTATCTGACACATTTTATTGGTGTTTTATTAACTATAAAGACTATAAAACGTCTATAGGAGATGACTGAAATTTATGTCGACACCTCCTTAAAGCAAAATATTAAATGGCTTCTTTTATACCATTTTTGTTTAAAATAAAAACTACAAATCCTATTTAAAACAAAACCACGAGTGTAATACAGGGTTGGCTACAATTTATTGAACAAATTATTATTTTAATAAAAAAAATGTCAATCGACAGTAAACACTACATTTTAGTGATAATTTAAGCATTTTTGGGTCTAATCGGTAAAGCAGACACTTTAAAGCCGTTCAGGATACGATCAATAAAGTAGGTTGAATGCTTTGCCTTGGCTTTGAACTACCAAGACAGAGTCTGACTGTTTTATTTAGCAAGTTAAGAGCCGTAATTTTTATTTAGATAAGTTTTTAAAATTTCAAAGTTTTATCTATAAAATGCTGTACAGAAATAGCTACTTCGATTTTTTTTATTAATTTTTTGGTGAACCGCTCCACGGTTATGATTTATACTCATTTTTTAGTGACAATTTAGTACTAAACTATAACATTTATTGACTAGGTAATATATCAGCATTTTTATAGACTAAGCAGTAAACCAGACATTTTAAATCCGTTCAGGACTTTTCAGTTCAGTTGTCTCAAAATTTTGTCATTTAATGTCAAACAGCAAATAAAGAAAAGTAAATTAATAATAACACGATAATAAAGTAGATCTAATGTTTTGCCTTGCTTTGAACTATTAAAGCAAAGTTTCTCAGCTATATTTAGCGAGTTAAGAGCTGTAATTTTGATGCAGTTAAGGTTTCAAATTTAAAATTTGAAACTTCTATAAAACGCTCTATAAAAATAGCTTTTTCGATTTTTCTATTTTTAAAGATTTTTGGTGAATCGCTATACGGTTCATACCCATCTTTCAGTGACAATTTAAGCGCACTAAACTAGAACATTTATTGACTAGGTAATATATCAGCATTTTTATGGACTAAGCAGTAAAGCAAACACTTTAAAGTCGTTTAAGATCTTTCAGTTGTGTCAAAATGTTGTTGTTTAATGTCAAACAGCAAATGAAGAAAAGTAAATTGGTAAATTATCAATAATACGACAATAAAGTAGATTTAATGCTTTGTCTTAGCTTTGCACTACTTAAGCAAAGTCTCACAGCTATATTTAGCGAGTTAAGAGCCCTAATTTTTATTCAGTTTAGCTTTCAAATTTTTACATTTTTAATTATATATATATTCGGTTTATAACGTCTTGTGTCGCCTTCCGATTCCCAATCTCCATTTTTTTCTGTCTAACCAATCTGCTTCGGCTAGATTTCTCTCACTCATGGCCTTGGTGATACCCTGTATCCAGTTTTTCCTCGGACGTCCTCTTCGATTTCTTCCTTCTGGTATCCATTCTAGCACTTGTTTTGGTAACCTATCTTCCTCCATGCTACGTATGTGTCCATACCATTTTAATTGTTTTTGTGCAATCTCGTCAATGACTGTTGTTTTTGTATTCATTATATCTCTTATCTCGTCGTTTCTTTTATGGCCTAATTTTGAGTGTCTGGCAGATCTTCGTAATGCATCCATTTCTGTTGCCAGTATTTTCCGTTTGTCATTTTCTGTCATAGTCCATATTTCGGCGCCATATGTTAATACACTTTTTACCACGGTGTTGTAGACGGTTAGCTTCCTTTGTCTGTCTATATTTTTTGACCAAAAAATTCCATAAGTGCTCCTATGATCCTTCTACTCTGGCCTACTCTTTTTTGTATTTCTTTTTCATCTTTTCCGTTTTCTTCTAAGTACTTGTATGTTGTACATCTTTCAAATGTAGTTCCATTACCTAATAGTAAATTACCATCATTGCTTCCTATGCCCATATACTTAGTTTTTTCTATATTTATTTCCATTTCCCAGTTTTTATATTCCTCACATAACTTTCTCGTCCTATATTTTAGGTCTTCTTTTGTTTGAGCTACCACTATTTGATCGTCCGCAAATTGCATAGTATAAGGAGTGGTATTGTTTAATTATTAAATTGTTAAACATTTTAATTTTTATCTATAAAAAGCTGAACACAAGTCGCTATTTCGATTTTTTATTTTTATAAGGTTTTTGGTGAACCGCTCCACGCTTGTGATTCATACCCATCGTTTATTTTTATCAAATATTGATTAATTTTAATTGTAGAAACTAGATAATTTATTAGATTAATTAGACGTTTTTGAAATGCACAAAAAAAAATTTTTAAACATAAATTAAACAGCTGAGCTGTTGTTCCCACATCCCTACTTTCAGATAGAGATTACAACATTTTTGAACACTCTATATAACTCAATAAGCAGAAATTTAAACTTTTCGTTTAATAACATCTGAATATAGAAAAAAAAATGGTAGAAAATATTATAAAAATTAGATTCTTTTGGTTTCTAAATTGAGTTGTCATTACAGCCACTGATTTTATGTGTTAAAATGTGTTCGTGGAGTAGTTGTTTTTAATCTGTGCGTCAAGAATAGTGTTGGATTTAAGTGGCGATTTGCAACATCTTTCACAAATATTTTGCACTTTTTAGTGCTGTTTTGAGATGTCGCTGCTGTTTCATTCTACGCGTGTTGAAAATGGTGAATGCGCCGGAGCAATATCTTTTATTTAAAAAGAATTATTTGTTGTTTTGTTTTTTGTATTTATTAGTAGTTTTAATTGTTTAAATTGTATTCGAGAATTGGATTAAAAACGTTAATTAAATTTTAAAAAAATGTTGGATGCGCCGGTTCAAATTATTTTCCACAAAACTGACCAAAGCTGTACAAACTAACCGAATAAATTTCTTAAAAGTCTCATTTATTTCAATTTCCAGTAAATATTTGTTCCTCACATTGATATTTATGTAGTCAAGTGTTGTCTCCGGACATAAACTCTAATTTTATCTAAAAGACCATCACCCATTAAGAGCTGACCACTTTCCTAAGTTCTAAATATTGTTTCAGAGGGGCAAGAGGATGAAGCCTGGCGAGTTTAAGCGTGTCCTCTTCGTTTTCTCCCTTTGCTGCATTTTATTCTTCATTTATTTATATTGGCAACAAACAACCAACATCCCCAATTCAAGGATACTCTACACTTACCGAAACGTCTTCTCTAGGCAAAAGTAAGTTCAATTTATTTATCTCTAATTTGAAGTGTCTGAGAAGAGCAAGAAATTAAATATGCATTAGACACAAGATTTTGTTTTTTTCTTTGGACAGTTCAGGAAATGCAGATCACAGATCTGGTAGTTGCATGTGCGAATTAATTAAAGCCGGATTTAGGAGAGGAATTTACATGAGCGGGTTGCGATTGACCACTGACCGAAATAAATCATTTTGGATGGAATGATGTGGTCGAAATATGAAATGAAAAGGCATGACATTCACAACGAAAAACTATTAGCTTGTCATAAAGTTTAGTACATCGTAAAAGGCGGACTTTTTGATGGACCTTAAGACACACATGGATACGAAATAATAACTTTGGGGATCAATAACGGACGGGTTATTTATTACAGGACAATTTCGAAAACTAGAGTAATTGGGTTAGTTGTTTTAAGGAACTGAAAGAGACGTAAAAGTTTTTACTTTACAGTTTACACATTTTGATTATTGAAAAATTTATATTATTGTTTAATGTGACAGAAGAATAAATTATTTAAAACGAAACGAGTTTAATAAAATATTAGCAGGTGGTTTGGAAAAATATTTTGAAGAAACAATTTTGTGTTTATCTGTATTTGTGTATCTCGACACTGCCACATTTATTATTTATGTCATGTGAGTGTCAACGAGATCATTATTTATTGTCAGTGTCTGTTGTAAATCACCAAATTATAACAGTTTGTTATTACCTTTACTGATACTAATTAAATTTCCATTGTTAGTTGAGAGGAATGTTTCATTGTGATATAAAATTATCTCAGTTAATACAAAATCACTTTCTTGTTGAATCAAATCATTAAATATCTAATAATTTATTAAAAAACATTTTTTCTACAAAACTGTTAAAAGTGGGCTTTTTAATTGTGATTTTTGATGTTAAAAGTAAGTTACTTTTAACACTTGTGTTAAAAGTAATTCAAAGTTTATTTAAATTTTGTCTTGAAAATTAATAAAACGTTTTAACAAACACATGAACAACTTTTAATTTTAAATAAGAACAAACCAACATTTTAACTAGTTATTAGTATTAGCATTTATAGTAAAATTAGAACAATTTGAAATTGTAATTATCTGCGGAGCCATCATACTTATCGGCTGATTTCAAGTCGAGATAATACCGATAGTATCTTCGTTTCCATGGAAAATTAATAAAATTTGTTGTTGTGATTGGTTGTTGCCATGGAGAAGTATTAAAATTTGCGATACTACCGGTATTATCTCAACTTGAAATCAGCCCATTAACCTGGTTTTACTGTCAACATGTGTGACACATCTATTTTCTGTAGAAATACTACTGGTAGTAGATACTGGTGTGGTCTTGCTAGTAGTTGCAGTAGTAGAAAGTATTTGGCACGCAATTTCCTTCTTCTATTCCAGTGAATTTTTAATGTAGCCTTCAGCTACAGTCGAAGATTTCTATCCTCCATGTCTTTTGATGGTAGTAAGATTTGCACCAGAATCTGCTAACAATGTCGCCGACGAACGACGAAAACAGTGTCCGGTGTCGAGTTGATGATTTGGTAGATTTAAAAACTCTGCAATGTCGGCAGTCATTTTACCAAACCTGTTAATTCCAACGGGATTCTTCACACATTTATTCTTCATATATTTAAGAAAAAGTCGTCTACGGTCAGCGTTGGGTGGCCGGAGTGCCATATACTTTCTAAAAAAGTTTAAATAGAATTCACCAACAACACGGAAAGTCTGAGGCACTTTCGTTTTGGTATCTGGTATGGTCACAACTGAAGTGCCCAAATCTTCGATATTGTCGACGGTCATCTGACACAATTCCTCTCGGCGACACGCCCCGAAAACACCCACTATTGCTGCGACTTTCATCATCAGATACTTTTCGTCTTGTGCTTTTCTGAGAAATTTGTCGATATGCGTCTTCGTCAAAACTTTTGACTTTTGGCTTGATATCCTTCACCATTCCGTTTCAAAAAAGCAATAAGTTTATAATGTTTGCTTATATCTTGATCTTGCTTCATTTTTAACATAGTTTTAATCATGGAATTTTTGCCCACAGCGTTGACGATTTCCATATCTTGGCTTTTTTCTCAAAATATGCCAGTAAAACACTTTAGTTACATTTCTCAGGGACCTTTTTAATGTTGCACTATTCCGAAAAGCGTCTATGAGCGATTTCGTACTGTTCTTTTGATTTCGCTGGCAATAATTCCAATGTTGCTTGACTGGCGGCTTCTTCAATTTGCTGTCAATATTTTTGCGGTTTTTTTTTGTCACTAACAATAGCACTGCTTGCTACGAAAATTTTGGTTTATAAACATTGCGATCTGTGGGGTATTATTTTTTGATTTCTTATTTTTATTGAGTTGAAAGTTTTTCCGATTGTTTTGTAGAAAAAATAGTGTATGATATACGTGTTAAAAGTGATTTTATTTTATTCGTGGAGTTAAAAAACTCGCTACACTCGTTTTTTAAGCATCTCCACTCCCAAAATAAAATCTTACTTTTAAACACTAATATCATAAATAACTAATTTCTTAAGTTTAGAAAACGAGTAACTAAGTGCTTTTTATTTATTTTGTTAACAAAAATTCTTATTACAGTGCGATCTATTTGTATATTCACACACTCAAATATCAATACGAAAGAATTAACTGAAAAATCTGATATACAAACCTGATGCAGTAGGTTATTTTACAATACTCCGACTAATACCACACGCCCTCTAGAAGCTTGTGCTTTAATAAACAAAATTGTCGCACTGCAAAATTAGACCTGCCGCATTCTAGTTTGAATAGCTTTTGAGCTTTTAATGAAGATTTTTTTTGCTTTTGTTGTGTTATACTACAGGTGTTTCACCTTTGAAAGTTCAAACGCAAGGCATAAATGAATTAATAAAAAGAGGAGAATAACATTTCTAATCAATTTTAAGCGAAAACCGATTGTAATGACTGCTTTGATACGATTTTTGTTAACGACAATTCCTATTCTTCTACAACAACTTATAAAATAAATTAATTATTGTAGTTCGTTCACACCGATAGAAAAAATACCTGATATAATAAACATTTTTATCAATATATTATCAAATTTTGTAAATGATTATTTCGCCAATGAATTTAAATAAAAATTGTTTTTTAGTTCATTTTTATAAAAAAAGATAGGCAATTCTGTTACAGAGTTCTAAGTTTAACTAACTCATAGAGATCCAACATTTATTTAAAAATCGAGCTAAATATTACAACAATATATGTATGAGCGGTTATAAAGACATCCATGAAGGCAAAAGTCAAGCCGAATGGCGAATGGAGTAATAGGCCTAAATTACTAATGCTTTTATTACCCGGGAGTGTAATTCAGTTAATTTCTTTTTCACTCAATTGTACATCATTATTACTTTGTTTGAAGAAGAATTATGAGTAGATTGAAATAAATAGAAGCCCACTATTAGAAAAAAAAATCTATTTAATCTCAACAAAATCTAGAATGACAAACAATTAAAAAATTAAATATTTATTAGCCATTGACCTACTCTTTTTGATTACTCTTTATATAGCCTATCATGTTTTTTATGTCATTATAAAAATAGTATCTATAACAAAATTATTACGTCCTAACATAAAAAATAGTTAGTACAATTATTGTCACGCGAGTTTTACATTTGTATATTTATTTATTCGTTTCCTTGTTTTCTGATAAATATTTTTACTACAACATTTTTATATTGTTGTAATAATTTTTCCGATTTTTATTACCTTGTAAAGCAAATATTTTATGTTATGTAATAAACGATTTTCTAATTATGATACACATAATTTTCTAGATATTTTAACTCAACAGTAATATGTATTAGCAAATTAAGAATTAAAATTTAAGTCAATCCTATCAGTTTAATCGAGATTTATGATATACACTGCTCCAAGAAATTAACGCACCACTTGAAAATAAAGTAAAAAAATTAAAACTATGAACATTTGACCACTTTGGTTGAGAAGGTTTAATCAAGCTATAATCTAGTTACCCATTGTAATAAAAGTTTTGACATTAAAGTCAGAAATTTGAGTTTAATAGTTTTTTAAGCAGAAATTTTAAAATAATTTTCATTTTTAAATTGTGTTAATTTGTAATTTCGTTTTATTGTTATTGGAATTTGCCGTTCTGTGGATAGTTTTTATCATTTGAAACAATAATAAAAACATTATGAGGAATTTGACTCGAGAAGAATGCGCCCAAGCTGTGGTTTTGTTGGAGGAAGGGTGGAGCTACAGAAGAATTGATGAAAGGTTTGGTGTATCTCATACGTCAGTTTTGCGTATGATACAAAGATACAGAGAGACAGAAAGTCACCTCAGAAGACCTGGGCAAGGAAGAAAAAGGAAAACCACTCCTATCCAGGATAGATTTTTAAGAATATCTGCGCTAAGGGAACGCTTTGTAACCGCCAGGAAGCTACAAACTGAGTTCCGCGACGTAGAAGGAATTCAAATCAGTACCGAAACTGTTAGAAAAAGACTTAAGGAGGATAATTTAACACCTCATATTCCTGATCGTGGTCCTGCATTGACTGCAGAACACCGCAGAGCCCGATTAGAATTTGCTAGAGAGCACATAAATTGGCAAAGAGAGGATTGGGAGTCTGTTCTTTTTACGGATGAGTCAAAATTTTGCCTTTACAATTGCGATAGACGTGTTCGTGTGTATCGTAGACCAAATGAGCGGTACGCACAGTGTAACATTCAGAATACCACATTGTTCGGTGGAGGCTTAGTAATGGTTTGGGGTGGTATTTCCTTACAAGCTCGCACGGAGTTAGTGGTTGTAAATAATGGCTCTATAAATGCGGACCGTTACATAACAGACATTCTTGAAGAGCATGTCGCACCATATGCCCCTTATATTGGTCCAAATTTTTTGTTAATGCAAGATAACGCAAAACCCCACACTGCCCGAATTGTTAAAGATTACTTGAATGATGCAGAAATCAATGTTTTGGATGGGCCAGCTCGAAGCCCTGACCTGAATCCTATTGAGCATGTTTGGGACATTCTCGGGAAACGTTTAAAAAATCTTCCACATCCTCCTGTCCATCTTCAAGAGGTAGGTCCTCAACTAAATGAAATTTGGAATAACTTAAATCAAGAAAACATAAGTTCGTTAATTTTGAGTATGGAACGAAGATGTGCAGCGGTTATTCAAAGTAGAGGTGGAAATACGCGATATTAAGATGTTTTCAGTAACTTTTATAACGGCGTAACTTTAATAAAATTTTGTTTTCGGTTTGTTTTTCTATATTTGGACACATTAGATATTAATTTACTTTAAAGAAATGTTTTTGTTAAATTTTTCTTAATTTTGTACCAATTGGTCGAATACATGTTTCAATTTTCAGAAAAATTCAAGTGGTACGTTAATTTATTGGAGCAGTGTATATTGATCTAACAGCATAATTATTTTTCTACATCCTCTCTTCTAAAACCTCTCTATTCTTCTATTCTCTTCATTTGCAAAATTTCTCATTCTATCTCTCATATTTAAAAAAAAAACTATAACATAAATGTTGCTTTTAATTATAAATGTAGTCTTCCGACTTGTCTGGTACACAACAAGAATTAAATTTCTTTCTTACATCATTCAGGCAGGACGAAGGATTGAAAGCAGAATTCGTGAACATATAAGGATATTAGAAAAGTACAAGATTACAGATATAACCAATACTTCATCCGCTTTTGCTTCTCATATTTTTTCTTCCAGTTTAGAAACTAAAAAATTTTTAAATTCGTTCACGAACCTTCTCTTTAAACATTTAATTAAATTTTGATTGTAATATTTTATCTTTATTATTTTAATCTTTATTAGTTAATTATAATCTTGTATCTTATATCTTGTATATTATAATCTTGTCTCTTTACTCTCTCTGTTAGTATTTATACTTTTTTAAACTATTTCTTAATTCAACGAGACAATTTGATATCAATTCTTTAAAAAAAAATTTTAGTTGATTAAAATTTATTTTTCTTTTGTTATTTTTTCTCCAAATAGCTACCAATTGTTTATATATTTTTTTCTTTAGATTTATCAATAATTTTTTTACTAAAAATACCGATTTATTCTACTTTTAGTATACATTTTTATTTTTTTAAATTTTTAATTTATTATTGATAAAAGTTTGGTGAGTTTGTTTAACATTTTCCAACTTTTTTTTTAATTTATTTTTTACTATATTATTCAGGCACTGATGATGAGACAATAGTATTCGAAAGCGCTCTACCATTATTATAAATTTGTTTGATTAAACTTGTGGATTTGACTTGAGTTTTAATTCTTTTATTATTTGTATAATAACTATATTGTTTCCGTGTAATTTCACTAAATACCGAATTAAATTATTTTGCATTTTAAATTATAAACAAAATTGAATTCGTTGTATAATAACTGTAATATTTGATTTATAAAATTTTTGTTGCATCCACAATATAAATGAAATAATGTGTGTCTAATAGCAATATTTATTCCACCGCACGTAATTTGTTCCATCTGCCATTTCCCCTCGAGCCTTAACTTCAAATATTTACTCCTATTAATCTAAATTTAGTTCATCTATTTGTTTCAGAGGACAACGAAATTAATGAAATCTCACTCTTCTAAATTTTTCTCTAAATTTAATCGCAATTAAACCCTGTTTCAGGAAGTCCCACCCGCCCCAATGGACTTGGCAATGTATAAATCAGCGTTGCGAGAGGCGGCATATAAAGGGAGCCATCCCCGTGGTGTCATTATCGACATGCAGCATGTTATGCGGCTCGACACAACTCTGGCCTCAACCCACAGGACCTGTCACACTAGGAAGCAGAGCTGTTACATTTAAACATCAACAAATTCAACTTGAAACTGACACACCAGAACCAGCAAGGACACTTCTTCAACAATCTTTTGCTTACTTCAACAATAATATTATCAGTCTAGTCCAAAACAAAGAGTATCTTCAACGAAGTACAGATATTAGGAAATTTACAATAAGAATTACAATTTTACATCCCAATGTTGTAAAATTGAGACTTGATACAAGTGAAGGATATAGTCTTGTTCTAAAACCAAAAGAAGGTGAAATTGTTGCAAATATTACAGCGAAGACGTTTTTTGGTGCAAGACATGGTCTTGAGACGTTATCTCAGTTGATATGGTGGGATGATTATGACAGAAGTGGGATGTTGAAAGTACTTAAAGGTGCAAGTATCCAGGATAATCCTGTTTTTGCATATAGAGGAATTATGTTAGATACTGCAAGAAACTATATGAGTGTTGATAGTATTCGAAGAGTTTTAGATGGAATGGCTGCAAGTAAATTAAATGTGTTTCATTGGCACTTAACAGATTCTCAAAGTTTTCCTTTGGTGTCACATCGAGTGCCTCAATTAGCTAAAAATGGAGCTTATGGTCCTGATATGATTTATACTCCTGAGGATATCAAGGATTTGGTTGAATATGCTCGAATTCGTGGTATTCGTGTTATCCTTGAAGTGGATACTCCAGCACATGCAGGAAACGGCTGGAATTGGGGTCCACAAGAAGGTTTAGGTGAACTTGCAGTGTGTGTTAATGAAAGACCTTGGAGTTTATATTGTGGTGAACCTCCATGTGGACAATTAAATCCAGAAAATCCAAACGTTTATGACATTCTTGAAAAAATCTACAGAGACTTATTAGAACTTAGTGATGAAAGTGAACTTTTTCATTTAGGAGGTGATGAAGTGAATTTAGAGTGTTGGGCCCAACATTTACAAAAAACTACAACTCTAGTGAATTACACTGACTTACATGACCTTTGGGGTGAATTCACCCTTAAGGCTTTAAAAAGACTTGAAAGGGCAAATAACGGGATAAAAATTCCTTCTGTGATAGTCTGGTCAAGTAATCTCAGTAAACGCCCTTACATTTACAAATATTTAGATAAAAAAAATATCGTGGTACAAAGTTGGGGTGCGAGTCAATGGCCGGATACTCCTGACCTCATCTCCGACGGTTATCGCGTGATACTCTCGCATGTGGACGCGTGGTACCTGGATTGTGGGTTTGGGCGGTGGCGGGAAACGGGGGAGGCGGCATGTGACCCATACAGGCCCTGGCAAACTGTCTACAGTCACAGGCCGTGGCAGCAGCTTCGTCTCAATAAGAAGCAAATTTTGGGCGGTGAAGCGTGTCTGTGGAGCGAGCAGTTTGATGAGGGCTCGCTGGATACGAGACTGTGGCCGAGGGCGGCAGCGTTTGCCGAGCGGGTGTGGACTGACCCACAGCTGGATACGAGTAGTTTTATCCAGGAGGATGTCTATACGAGGTTGAATACGCACAGGGATAGGTTGGTGGCGAGAGGGATGGGGGCTGAAGCGATGTGGCCGGTATGGTGTGTACAGAATCCAGGGATGTGCCTTTGACGGGGGACCAAATGTGCCAATAAAAGGGCTCGAGCAGAGTACTTACAGCCAAAGGTTATGAGAGTGTAGTACAAGTAGGGTAAGATCAGCAAGTGTTGCTTATTTATTGAATAAAAATTTTAAGTAATTAAGAGGGAGTATTTTCTTGGGGAGGGGGATGTAAGTAAGAGTGGTAAGTAAGTACCCTAAAAATTAATTTAGAAATCGAGATAAGTAAAGCAGGTAAGTTAAACTTTTTGTTCCGATGAAGATTAGCCAGAGCGCCATGATAATAAATAAATAAAAAATTGTTACAGCGTTTTATAACAGTGACTTTTTGATTGTCATTCTGATTGCTAAATAACGTACTTTTACAGCCTAGTGAGGAATGTAATTATACACAATTATACACATAAGCGTAGCTAGTGCAGCTTCCGCAGCATTTTCAATGTCGGAATCAAATTCAGAATCGTTCATTTTTGTGTTTCTTATCACAGAACTTAAACACAAAACCCAAATTGACTATCTGTAATTTTGTAAAAACAGTAAACAACGAAATATCCATAGCAATCTGCCGTCTGCCTACTGTACAATGTGAATGTTCGATTGAGATAATCTTGAATGCAATACGTTGCAAGATCGATGTCTTTTAAGCTCTTGACATGTTGACACTTTGAAGATTTACCTTGCGTGCTTAAAAGACTCTTTTTTTTACAACTTATTGCATTAATAGCTATAATGAAATTAAAATAGTTAATAATTCTAATTTTTAGACGGGATAAGGACTCTTAAAGAAAACAGTTTAGATTTTCGCCGTCATTTTACGTTGACTGTATTATTATAGTTCTGAGGCATATAAATATAAAACACTTATTTTCAAAATATACATTACGTTAACAGTTATTTTAAAAATGAGACTGAAATTTGTGAAAAATCTATTTGAAATTTAATTCCAAATTTTTTTTTTGTCTGCATTTGAATCTACAACTTACTTTCATTTATCTCTCCCACTTTTCTTTCATCACTCACATGCCACACATGAATCGTCCGAGCGTCGCGCCGCCGATCACCATCCCCGAAAGATAGCGTCAAAGATACTACTGATAGTAGAAGTGACGTTTCATCTTTAACAACCTGTAGCATGGCACGTGTTCGCGCAGATGCCGTCGGGACGCAGTCGCACGTGACGACGTCTTTTCGACGTCAACGTCGCGACGTCACTACCTTCCAAACACGTGAAGCCAACGCTCCAAATCATAACTGACGTTTTTCGGACGATAATTCACGTGCAATCGACTAGAACAAACGTGAACTTTACAGGCTTCTGGAGGTGGAAGAAAACACCCCAAACGTGAAATTCGATACCAGATTTTCAGAGAATATAGAGAAAGGAATCACATTTCTCCAGTAGAAATAACAAAAAAGAAATTTGAAATTTAAGAACGGGGTTTAGTTTTGAAGCACGTGTCCAGGTTTAGGAAACGAGTAGCGAAGCGATTTTACACAATTTGGGGTTTTTTATTAATAAAATAGAAAATTTTAGGTTTCTACTTACGTTACCAACCTAAGAAAGTCCTACTAGTCTATTACAGTACTCGAATTTTATTACAGCACTGCTTTCAGTGTCGTAACAACATTATTTACTACGAGTATATATAGATGCAAAATAAAAATATGTTTTAAGGATTTGGGATTTTTTAGGAAACGTCTTTGTCTGTTTGATGATGACATAAATTTGGTAGAAATGGGTTAAAAATGAGTTTAGTTTGCAAGTCCTTGTTGAATTTGCATTTGGTTGTTTTTTCAGCACCACGAAGGCTTTGAAATTGAAATTGACTTTGTTTTGAGTTGATCCAAATGCAAATGATTGCACGTATTCATTGAATGTCCTCAAAGTTTGACTAAAATTCAAAATGTTTAGCATTCTCGACAAGTACAAGACTTCATAATTAATCACAAACTGCAATAAAATGTGGTTAACCCGAGGACGACAATTACTAAAGTTAGAGAGGATTTCCTTCCTTCCACAAAACTGGTTTTATTAATAAATAGAAAACAAAGCCAAAAAAATTTTATTTTGTGTGAATTATTTAAAGCTTGAGTCGATTTTGTGCCAGGTAAGAAATTGCTTCTTAAAAAATTCACAAGACACGTTTTGTTTCAAGCGAATTTCAGATCGTTTTAGTTAATTCTAAAATAAAACTGATTTATAAACATCTCAACGAACTTTTTCCGCTCCAACAATTGCCTCAATTAAGACACCAAGTGGTGTGCAATGTAAACAGTTTATTTATCACCACAGACATACAAAAATTAATTTAAGACAAGTTATCTGAAAGTTATTAAGAATTTTATTGTCTTGGGGTAAAAATAGCAACAAATTCTGATTGAATATTTAGACACTAGACCTATTAAAGCAGCCAAAATTTTATTTTCTTATATAAAAAGAAGTGGGAAAAGCGCTCTCTGTGCTCGTTTTATAAACTCAAATTCGTACCACAAGATTGATTTATAAAACACGTTTTTTAATATACTATTTTTGATATTTTTAGTGCAATTTTTTACAAGAAACTTACTTGTTAGAAATGGATAGAAAATGTCAAAAAACAAAATTTTTATTCGAAACTTAAATACTTAAGAAGCAAAGTCAATGAGTCTTGTGATCGACGCTAAAAATTGAAGTACAGTTTTTTCAAAATTTGCGTGAAATTTGTTATTTTTAAATTGAAAAACTTAAGATTAGTAAATTACATAAAAATTTTTACACATTTTATATACTTAAATTTTCGTAGGTATAATTTTAGAATTGTATTTTTTAAGAACTAAAAGAAGAAAATACTACTTGAACTATGAAAGAAGTCAGACGTGCGTGATTCAAAGATTTATTTAAAGTTTACTTAGTATAAATTTGAATTAAGGTATCTGTTGAATGTACTTATCTGTCTAATGGTTGCTCTGGTTAATCTGGTTTGTCAAAAACTAAATAAATATAAGTTCTTCAGCTTCTTTTCATTATTAAATTAACTTTTTCAAAATTATTTGCTTGTTTAAATCAAAGTTCACCTATCACATTAATTATTTTTGTTACAATTTTATTAATTTATTTATTTTGTGTTAGACACTTAGGTCAAATACTCGTACAAGATTAGTCAAAAAAAATTAACTACTTTTTATCTTTATTGTCATTAATTAGGGCATTACTTTTTTTATAAAGATAGTAGAGTCAATTCATTAAACTCCTTGTTATGAACCCTTCCTGCACTGGTGAAAGGAGTGCAAAAACTTTCTTCAACCCTTCAAGGAAATCCAAGCTTTCGGTTTTACCTGAAATAACTTTTGATTTTTAAATGAGACATTATGTATATTTTTAAATTTTTGAAAGCAAAATAATTTCTGAGTGTAAAACATTGTTTTTATAACATTTTTTTGTAAATTATTTTATTAATATTACAAAAACTAGTGGATAGATTTTAAAAAATTGGTATTTTTAGATTTATAAAAAATCTAAAAAGTGCAGTTTAAAAACTGTATTTCGATTAAAAAAAGTAGTCAAAGCGGTAAAACTAAATTACTTTAATTTATACGGCCGTGTCTTCTAAAATAATACATTGGTTCTATTTATTAAATTTTATTTATATTGTTTAGAAAACTTTTAGTAATTAAAGCCCCCTAGAAAACAAAAATTACAAAAAAAAATCACAACAAATTATAAAAAGTAGTGTATTAGACTCACGATTTAATGTAGATTCCAAAAATATAAAAATATGTATGTATATAGTGTTCTATTTTAAAATAAAATTTTTTGTTTATTTTTATATCAATAGAATCCGAAAATGTCAAGAAGTTGCTAAACATTTTCTAATGTAATAATTATTCCAAGTTTTGTTTTTGTTTATTCATTATTAGTTCTTAATTAATAATATTTAATATTATTATTCGTTTAATTTTTAAATTTGTAAAATAGATATATCTACAGAGTAGCTCAACGAAATCAAAACAAGCAGGTTTTTGAGTATTTAACGCTATTTTTTCAAGAATCGCTCAAATAGGTCAATTTTCTTTAGAAAGGGAACACTATACAAGACTTAGGGCAGTATCAGTACTGATACTTTACCGTTTAAATAAGGTGACTATCACTTTTTGAATTTTAAATAGCCCAAGTGGCATATCACTTTTTTATGGTGTTTTGTTTTGAAAATCAGAGTTATTGCAAATTAAAACAGTCAAATATTCAAAAATCATCCCCTAACTGAAAAATTTTACTTGATCTTAGGAAAATAGTGTCGTAAATTGAAAATTCATTGACAGAAGTTGAACTACTGACTAAATACTTCTGCATTGTTAAATAATTTACGAGTTAAGTCACTGATAAAGGAAGTATACTTACATACGATTTTCTGTTTTTATAAAAGGATTATAAGAATTATATTTTCAGAGAATAGCTTCATTTCTGAAAATTTAAACTGATAATATTTCTAAAAGTACTTATTTCGTTTTAAAAGTTAAACGTCGTTGTAAAGAGAATTTAATTGCAGATAAACCCACTTGCTATTCAAAATTTTTGAAATAGTTATTACTCGTGTTAATGGGGTAGAATATTAAAGAGCCTAATTCTAAATCAGATTTACGCCGGTGTAATTTGAGTTGCTAGGGGCAACGTCGTAACTTTACTATACTCTTTATGTTAGATGGCGTAAGTTTGCGCTACTCTGATGGAGTAGCGTAGTGATTTAGAATACCAGCATTAGAGTTGATATTATTTTAGGTTTTTCGTCTCCTTTGTTTCCTTCTAAACAAAATCGAACTGTTTAAAATATTTTTGAATAAATTGGTAGATATATATTATATACAAATTTATATGCAACCAGATTTACATATTAAGTAACTTTCTTGATGAATTTTTATTTCAATGAAAATATTGAACCAAAGTAACTCAAAAATTATCTTTATCAGCTGAAGCGTTTCTTCTACGTTTTCCATATATCAGGATCATGTCAGTCTTCTGTTAATAAACATTTTGACTAAATTTGCTTAAAGACAGGTAAATTAACATAAACACTTTTTAAATTAAATATTATCAGAGCTTCATGCGAAAATGTAAGATTGGTTGCATAAATGTTTCATCATTATTTGTGAATAACGCTGTATATAATTATTTAAATTTAGTAGATAAAATAAAACTATCTAAATTCTAAAAAAAAATTATTTACGACGAATCTATTAGCCAAGTAAATGTAGGCGAAAAAGTAAGTGAAAGTTTTAGAACAAATAAAGGTGTTGGACAAGGCTGTCCATAAAGTCCTGCACTATTCTTAGCATATATGGCTGATGTGGATGAAGTTTTAAGTAGAGCGCATGTAAGAGGAATAGTTGTAGGCAGAGAGGAAGTGTGGTCTCTGGGTGTTTGCAGATGATTTAGTAATTGTAGCAAAGAGCAAGAGTAAAATAAAAGAAATGATAAAAGTTATAGAAATATATGTAAGAAACAAAAAACTCCAAGTTAATGTAGATAAAACAAAAATGATAGTGTTTGGAAAGAATGTAAGAATCGAAAAAGAAGATGAATGGAAATGGGAAAGGAACAATATAGAACAAGAGTAAAAGAGCTGAAATATTTACGATATGTATTAAATAGTAGTATGACAGACAAAAGACAAATAAAGAAAGTAATCATAAAAGCAAACAAAGTAATGGGAAGTGTCGGGAGTTTGGCAGAACGTAAATTTGGTAAAAATTTTTTGGTGAAGAGTATGTAATGTATGGAGCAGAAGTATGGAGATGAAAAGGAATATGAAGAAATTGAGCGTGTGCAAGAAAAGTATATAAAATGAGTATTAGGGTTAAATAAACAAACGCTAGGATACATAATAAGAGAAGAAAGTAAAAGAAAAGTTGAGAATGGAAACAGGAAAAAGAGCGGTGAGATTCTAGGAAAATCTAAGAATGCGACAAGAATGCAAAATACTGTAACAGTGCAGGGATGAAATTAAAAGAGCAAATGGTAATGTTAGGTAGATAGAACGAGATAACTACTATGAGAAAAAGGGGTGTGCAGAAATTGAAAGAATGAGAGAAGAAAGAAAAACAATGGAAGAAGAACTAAAACAAAGAGATGCTGACATAGATAAGCAGGAAAACATTGCGACTATAAAAGAATCAAGGTACAATTCAAAATATAACTTGATTGTTACCATAGAACTGCCAAAATATTTAGATAAAATAAAAAGTAAAAATAAAAAAATGGTTGCAAGATTCAGATGCGGGAATGAAGAAAGGAAAAATGAATTTTGGAGAGAAGATTGGAAAAAAATGTGTAGATTATGTAGAGAAGAAAAGAAGACGATAGAGCATTGTTTGTCAGAGTGTGTAGAGTTAAGAATGGGCGAGTATAGAAGGATAAAAGTTCTAAACGTAAATGGAGAAGGGAAAGAATGGATGAAAGAAGTTACGTGTGCCAGATGAAGATTGGAGAAGAATTAAATATTTTTTTGGAAATTCGTGTTTATTTTTTTTTACCTTTACGTAGGACTGTAAAGCCAATTAGGCAATAAAGACATTAAAACTCATTAGAAGTGCAAAACCTTCAAAAAATGTTTTTTAATTTATGAAATTTTGTGAACATGTTGATTTTGAGTTAATCAATAAAAGAAAGACTAAATTTGCCTAAAGACAGTCAAATTAACATAAAATGATATACAGTAACTATGATCAAAAAAACATTTTTTAAATTAAATTTTATCAGAGCTTCATGCAAAAATGTAAGATTGGTTGCATAAATATTTCATCATTATTTGTGAATAACGCTGTATATAATTATTTAAATTTAATAGATAAAATAAAACTATCTAAATTCTACAAAATATTTTTTTTAGTTAGATACAGTTCAAAAATTATTTCTCCCAATTGCCCAAATTGCAGAGTGTCACCATCGTTTCCCTATTGATTTTCTTCTCCTCGCATGGGTCCAAAGACCCATCATAGATGCTCTCACTCTCCCTGCTCCCTGCATCCATAATCTTTATCAAATTTCCAGCCGTGAAGTCATTTATGGATTTCGCATTATCGAGGACAAAAACAGTCATTTGCATTTGTTTCTGTCGCGTTTTCCTCGCGAATATTTTTGCCAAAACTTTACAAAACGCGGGACAAAACATGTAGTACAGTACGAAATCCGTGCTGAGACTTATCGCTGATATCACAGTGGTTATCTCCCGAACAGTTTCCAGCGATTTGGAATTGCACGCCTCGTCTGAATCGGCTGTTGGGAAAAAGAAAGTCGACGCCGATGCACGGTTGGTTAGCATCGATGGAATCTGACTTATCAAGAAGAAGAACACGATTAGGATTAGCGTCATGGTCAGATTGGTGTAGTTCTGGAAAAGTAGATTAAAGCGAATAAATCGAGAGGAAAATCGCGAAATTGCCTGCTGACGGAAAATAACAGATTTTCAATGGGAAATTGGCTTACTTGCGGTTTTCTGCACTTGATACTGGCGTTGCATTTGCCATAGAGTTTTTTTATTTTGCGTAAACTGTAAATGAGGAAGCCGTTGCCAATCGTGAGGAAAAATGAGGGGAGGACACCCAGAATTATGAATCTCATCCAATTGTAAGAGTTGAAGAAGCTAAAAAATAAAATAGAGAATTACCAAGAGAAAAAAAGGAGCGCCCCCGGGTGGGCTCGAACCACCAACCTTTCGGTTAACAGCCGAACGCGCTAGCCGATTGCGCCACGGAGGCGATGAGAGAAACTAAGAAAATATTGTTTAAAATCTGAGACTATATTTATCAAAAAATTATTAATAACTATTATTTAATTAAGAATTTAAATTAACAAAAAATTAAAAACGAGTGAATATTCACTATAAACCAGTTTTTAGAAAAATGACATTTTTCAAAAAATTGAATTTTTTTTAATTTTTCTAATATTTTTTTCTAAATGAATATTAATTTGCGTAAAAAAAAATTACGATATTTCTAATGTCATTCTAAATGACACAATATATTGAAATACTGTTTTGTAAAAAAAATATTTCAAAAAAATTGTAAATAGCCGCAAAAAATAATAAAGTTTATTCGTTTGGTAAGACCTATTTTGAAGCAGCATTGGCAATAGGTTGGACATCCACCCTAGCTTCATTGTCCCACACACTCTCTTGTGAATAATGGCGAGTTAATTAGTATAGAAAAATTTAAAAAAAAATAAAAAAGAACAATTTGTTTTTGTTTGCCGATCTAACTATTATACTTACTTACACAGTAAAAAAATTGCGTGAAAACCGATCAACTTTCATTTTCAGTAAAAATTTTAACTCTTTTCTAATTAATAAATTTATGTTTTAGTGAGTTAATTTAACAGATCTGTTTATAAAATTAAAAATTTCAAGACTTGTGATTGGTTGTATGCATTAATCTACCGTAAACAGTGATTTATACACGTTTAAAAATAGAACTAGATAAATTATAGATACCTTGAATAATAAAAGGGTTTAGTTTCGATATCTTCTCCATCTGTTGAAACAAAAATAAAGCAATAAGGCAAATTGACCAGAACTGATATAACAAAACAGGCCAACATAATCCGTCTAGCCACACATTCGTGACAAAATTTCGGTTTTTGCTTCGTTAACGGATTAGCCAAATAACAAATCCTATCTGTAAAAAATCCTGAAATACATTTTTTTTTCTAATTTAATTATACTTTACCAAAAGTAACCATCAGGGTAGTCAAGACACACATGGTATTGAACATGGAAGCTAGCGGTAACCCAAAAAGCACATCATAGACCGGCCAGTTGTTATAGACGAAGAACACTCCACAACTTAATCCACTCATGAATAATAAAATGGAGCTACAAAGGTCCACAAACGCTAAAACTAAACTGCTTGTAAATAATTTGTGCTGTGAACAACGCTGAAACATTAATTACTATCAGAGAAAATGTCACTTCAAACGGAAATTCCGGCCAAGTTCCTCTCTTTTACAGGATATTAAACTTCGGTTATTTGAAAGATAAGAAAATGAAGACTTACCTGCCAAATAAACATAAACGGAACCTTTGAGTTCTCTTCGACATAAGACAAGCAGTGATAACACGTTGCCAAGGATACCAAAAACGCAAATTATGGGAGTCACAATCGAATAAGTAATCACACCTAAAATAGTTATTTGGTTAGTTTAAAAAATATAGATATTTGGTGTATCTAGTAGTAGTCCGAAATCTCTTTGTTTTTATGAAATCGAGTTAAATCAGAGAATTGTTGTATCTTGTACATAATCAGTGATATTTCTAAAATTATTATTGCAAGAGTAATGTTAAAAACTAGCCTACAGAATGATAAACACTTCCAGAATTATTAATCACACAATAGCGCGTATTTTTGAGAAATATACGTTTTGGGCATTGAAGGTTACGAGAAAGTTGAGTCATCGTTCTGTCTGATTAAAGATTGTACCCGCAAACTTTTAAAAAATTTTGGAAAAACATTTTGTTATATAAGCAGCGCGAAAATAATGAGCGGTTGGTTATTACTGATTGTAGATCGTAGTTATTACTGTGTGAATAGTTATGTATTTATCGAATTATTGTGTGTAGTCGTGTACGTATATATAGTAGAAATAGATTATTCATTATCAATCCAACTTTTTAAATCAGTAGAATTCCAATTTATGGACCAAGGGGCGACAACAGGGAGTCAAAATTTTGAAAAATCTAGGAAAACTATTTCTAGAAAAAAAAGAACAAAAAAAAGTTTTACAAATGCACGAAACAATTTTGAAAGTATAAAAGAAGATTTTGAAAAACCTTAAAAAACGGCGACAAGTGACGACAATCAAAAAGAAAAGAAGAATATGAGAAACAACGATTAGAAGAAGAAGAAGAGCTGAAAAAGGTTTTAGAAGGACAAAAGATATGATTCTAAAAAAGCAGATTGTAAAGAAAAAAAAACGAAAGAAGATGCTGTAAGAAAAAAAGAAGAATATAAAGGAATTACAGAAAAACTACAACGAAAATAAAGGAAAAGCAAAAAATCCTCTTAAAAAAGCTTTAGTAAAAAACTACGAGAAAAACAAAAGAATATCTTTGAAAAACTTAACACTTTGCAAGATATTTTTAGTGGAACGTGCCAGAGGTGATAAAGGAATTTGATAAGGTCCTAGAAATTGACAAAAATTTTTAGGAAAAGATCGATAAAACACAAATGAAACTCTAATCAAACCTAAAAAAAAGACTTATAAATTTGGAACGAGAATAAAAAAAGGTTTTGACAAAAAGTTTAATAAGATAGAAGCAAAAATTAAGAAACTGGAATGAAACTGACAGCGAATGAAACTTCCAATATTTGACAGTCAAGCTTTGTAGCTTAAATATATAGAAGCGCTAGCGGGCATGAGCATCTAGAATTAAAATGAAAAGCTAACAGCTCTCTTTTTGGCATTACGAAATCATCAAGCTCTCCAGCTGTTAGTGACCATATCGGAACAGAATCAGATGAACTGCCACGCTTTTATCGAAGCACTGTAGTGACCACATGGAAGCTGGTACATGAAGGCAGTCTATCTGGGACTATTGAGCTGTTAGAAGGACTTAAGATGGAGTCGCGACACATATCAACTCACACTAGGGACAGGCCTAAGTGTTTTAGCTGTGGTAGAAAAAAACATCTAAAAAGAGACTGCTGTCAACAGAATGTCTTAAGAGATGTGAGAAGACACCTTATCCAGAAGCTATTCGTGTCGAACAATCTTTTAGATGGAGGCAATATTACGAAATAGTCCAGAAAGAAACCGACACTTTCAGAATTATGAATCACACTATTGCGCGAAATAAATAATACAAGAAAGCTGGGTCATCATTTCGCCTGAATAAAGAATGTTTGATAAAATTCTGGATAATTGCTAGAAAGACCTATTGTTATATAAGCCGCGCGAAGACAATGTCCTAGCAATTAGTGTAGAATCCGAAGCGATTGAAAAATGAAAAGTGAGCATCGAAGCGACGGTGATCGTAGTTATTACTGTGTGAATATTGAATTATTTATTTATCGAATTATTATTGCGTGTATTTAGTATATAGTAGAAATAAATCATTCGTTATTAATCCAACTTTTAAATCAAAAGAAATCTGATTTCGCATATTTGTTTTAGTAAATTAGGAGACTGGATACCATAATTTTAAAGAAAAGCATACAACAATGCTAAATTGTCATTTGTTTAAATTTAAAGCGACGTTTTATTTTCTTGTTTTTTTTTGGCTTCTGAAATCATCCAGAAAACTTTTCATTTATTAGAACTTACTTCTAACAATAATATATTTTAAAAAAATATGAAAATAATAAAAATAATCTACTGTAATGTTTTTACGACAACTTTAAAAGCCAAAAGCTGTAAAGAAGGCATTTTTTGGTGTGTTTTGAGTCCACAAAATAATTATTTTAGAGAACAAAAGCAAAAAATTATATTTATCAATTATTTTTTACTACTCACCTTGCTGGGTTGGTGTCCCATCATAATAAATATTACCAGCACCAGAAATATTTCTAAGAATATACCGTACACTTGGATAGTAAATAACACTCTCCATTACTTTTTTAATTTTAAATTTTTGCTCACATTCTTCTGTTAATCTACCAAATAACTGTGTGTATATCAGAAAATCAATGATTTGAAATTGTTAGTTTCGATGTTGTACCAGATTAAGATTAAAACGTTTGTACTGTTGTACATAATTACATATCTATGTAAATTTGCTAAATTACTCCAAAATTGTAATATATGTAGATACGTCATTTTGATATTGGGATTCGAGCAAACTTAATCAGTTCGAAAATAAAACATCCACTTGACTTTCAAAGCTACACAAAATTAATAAAGTCATAAAAGATTTATAACAAGTAACAAAGACTTATCAGTTGTTGACTTATTTACAAAAAAATTTATGCCCAAACAATATTTTTTATTATGAATTTAACGTTTATTAAACTGACCAAATTAGCTGTATTTAGTAGTTATTTTTACTTTTTTTCAGATAATAAATTTTTTATCTGTAGGTACGACTGAACTGGATTATAACGTGGCGTTTATTGTACAGTTTGGGGCTTTTATATGGTAATCACTTCTTTGTTTTACTAGTGCAATAATGAGATAATACTCTCTAAGCGCAAATATACGCAATTTGTATAAAGTTAGACTTTTTGGAATCGCTCTTTTATCTGTCTTGATTATTTAAACGCTCCACAAGGTCATACCGCTTAAAATGGAAAAAACCGACGAGAAGCTCTGCGTTGTGTTTGACAAGATGGCTATAAAGTTTTTCGAGGCGTGAGTGATTGCGTGAGGATTTTGGTTAGGAGAGTACAATAAAAAAACTGTAGGAAGTAACATTTATTAGTCTGTTTCTTGCAGTAAATTGTTTATGAAATCTAAAATAAATATAATAAAAGTGAATTAGTCGTCACTAATACAAAGTAAACCAAATCTATTTTATACAAAATTATAAACAATTATAAACAACATAAATGTAGTGCCACTGACATTTAATAATAGCAACATAATATGACGAAATTAAAATTTGTCATTAACTAATGGTAGGTAGTACCAACCTGACAGAATTTTGGCAGTTAATTATAAAAAAACTATATTTTGTTGTTTCTCATTATTTAAAATAATATTTATCTCTTATCTCAATTTAATCTTTCTTTAAGCTGTACGTAAAATTAAAAGACAAATTTTGTAATTTAGGTATATTTTAAAAACTAAAAAACGGTTTATAAATAAATTTAATTTAAAGGAGGGTTGGCAACCCTAGATACGAAGAGTTTTTTGAAACATTTTAATGTTTTTATTTATTGATAGATTAGTTTAATAACAATTTGATATTTATTAAATTTTGATTATATCGAATTATTTTTTGCAATATTAGATTTGATCTTCATTGATATTATTGCAAATCCTAATATATTCCCCTGTATTACATGCAACCAGCAATACTTTATATTTATAAATTTTGATATTTTTCTACAAAAATATTTACTTTTCGTAAGAAATTAGACAAATACAATACAAAATGCAAATATTTTAATTTTTTAGGTATTTATTAATTTATTAGAACAATATTATTGACATAATTTAAAAAAAACGCTAAACTTTGCACAAAACATGTTACTTCCTGTTTGATTAAAAATAAATACAAATAATTTTTTCATTTAATTCTTTTTATTTCCTGCTCCAGAATACGTGGTCCTTTGGCATTTGTCCACAATCCTGTTTAAAATCCTTGAAACTAACTTCACTCGTATACGTCATCTGTCAACGTCAATTCCTTATCTAACTTCATTCCCGTCTTTTTAAAATCATGGCAGACGTTGTCAACCTAATCGTGGCACAAGCTACCGAAAATGTGAAAGAAAATGCCACAAACACAACAGGAAGACCCCCCAGTACCCCCGAAGGAATGGCTGTGGCATACGGCAGTATCGTAATCATGGCCCTCTTGCCAATATTCTTCGGCTCCTACCGATCTGTCAACTACCATAAGGAAAACGTAAGAGACTTGTCGTCCCGAAACACACCCCTAAGTGCCATATTCCAGAAACCCGAGAAAATGACCAAGAAAGATGCTGCTATTTTCCCTATAATGGCATCATGTGCTCTCGTGGGGCTGTATGTGGTGTTCAAGCTGTTTTCGAAGGAGTACATCAACTTGTTGCTCACGGGGTATTTCTTCTTCCTGGGGGTGCTGGCGCTTACACATCTTCTCAGGTGATTAATAAGTGACTGGAATTTTTATTTTTTTTTTATTTTTGATTGTTTCAGTCCTGTTGTTAGTAAGCTGGTGCCTGCTGCAATCCCGAATATTCCCTTTCATATAACTTTCAAGCAAGGAGAAGGAGATTTAGCTCAATATTTAATTAATTATCGATTTTCTTCGTATGACGTTGTTTCCCTTGCTGCTTGTTCTCTAGTCGGTGCCTGGTACTTAATGCAGAAGCACTGGATTGCCAATAATTTGTTTGGGTTGGCTTTTGCTGTCAACGCTGTTGAACTTCTACATCTCAATAATGTAATCACTGGATGTATTCTTCTATGTGGACTCTTTTTCTACGATATTTTCTGGGTCTTTGGGACTGATGTTATGGTCACTGTTGCCAAAAGTTTTGAAGCTCCAATTAAACGTAAGTAACCCAACTTCAAACAAGCCAAAATATTGTATAATTTCCAAGAATTTGAAAATAAGGAAAAATACATTCGGTTGAATAATTTAAAGAATTGCGAAAGTACATACACAATTTCTTTTGTTTTTAAATAGTTGCTTTACTTTTGTCTGATAATGTAGGTATAAGAAAACACACAAAGTTAACAAAATCTCCTTCCTAATTACCCCTGAAAGGTTAAAGGATTTTTTGATACTTTACTTGAGAGACAATATATGCTAAATTACAGAACTGTTATAGTTTTACCTATTTTGTAGGTATTGTACCTATTTTGTTAAAATAATTAGGAGAATTCAACTTTTATTTTTTCAGTGGTTTTCCCTCAAGACTTGCTCCAGAACGGCTTCGCAGCAAACAACTTTGCCATGTTAGGATTAGGAGACATTGTAATTCCAGGCATTTTTATTGCCCTACTTTTGAGATTTGATCATAGTCTTAAGAGGCAAACCAAAACATACTTCCATGCTGCTTGTTTAGCGTACTTCCTTGGTTTAATGGCTACTATTTTTGTAATGCATGTTTTCAAACATGCTCAACCTGCTTTATTATATCTGGTACCTGCTTGTGTAGGCACACCTTTACTTTTGGCCCTAGTTAAAGGAGATTTGACTGCTCTATTTAAGTAAGTACAATTCTCAAAAAAAAACAAACAATAATTATTTTCCATAGATATGAAGACTCCCCTGATGAAAAACCTGAAGAAAAGAAAAAGGAAGAAAAAGCCACAAAACCAGAAACCAAAAAAGTAAAATAAATTTTCCAGATTTTTTTCGAAAGTATTGAATTATACTTATTTATTGTAATTCAATTTTTGTATTCCTTCCTAGAGTTTGTTATTTTTAAAAAATTAATTGTTTTCTATTAAAAGTATTTAAAAATTCAAAATTACCAATACTTCACCCCCCTAAGAAATGAACCAAAATTAATTAAAAATTTATTAATACAAAATTAATTCTCTTTCAAACTTTCAAGTGTGATAGGTGGCATATCATGTACCCCATTTTTATCAATAACCTGTACTTTAAAATTCGGTAAATTAACAATGAGTCTTGTATGGACCTCCTTCACACACTTCTTCAATAAATTATATCCATCCTCTTTGGACATTGTTGGTAAATAATTCCGGTCCATAATACTCAACGAGAAGTACCCTCCATAGCCGTGAGCCGCATATGTCACACTTGCAACAGACGCCAAATAATCCATGTAGTACAACTGGGGCCCCTCCTGATCATCATACCCGGCCAGAAGCAAATTCACGTGATACGGCGTCTGCAAAACAACCTTCAGTGTCTCCACCAGCCCCCAATATACCCACCCTCGTCCTTAAATTATCAGCCAAAATCCGGCGTGTAAAATGCGAAGCCTCCTTGGGGCTCAGCTCGTAATTGTTCCGCATTTTGTACAACTGCACGTTCTTCGCAATGTACTCGGCGAATTGATTAGTGTCGCCCTGTTCGCCAGAAATAGCCATTGCGAGCTTATTTGATAATTTGTAAAGCTTGTCTTCGTCTGAAACAAAAGTTTGGGGGTTGCTCAAAAATAAAGAAAACCACGTACCTGTCTTCATGACCATTATGCTGTGGGCGTTCGTCATATCGGCTGCAACTATGGCAAAATCGTTGAATTTTATTCCAATAAGACAATCCATTTTTGAAACAAAATGCTTTGTAATCAAACGGTGAGGTTAGGTTTTCGAAATGTCAACTCATGCAAGATGGCGTATGCTGCGTTGCCACATCAATATTACTTTATTTATTTTTTATATAACACTGTGTTTGAGCTAAAATTAATTTTTTACGCTTCAGGCTAATTTAATTTTATGCGAAAATATAAGTTTGTATTTTTTACATTAGTTTGTTTAAATTTTTTTGACATTTGTGTTTACGCGGGAATTTCAAATCTTTATTTCAAAAAAACAGGTAATTTGTAATAAAAGGCATAAATAACAATTTTAGCAAATTTGGTTTTATTTATTAATTACTTAATTGTAAAAATATTGTAAATGTTTTGTATTTATTGATATTTGAAGAATTGGTTCAATATTGGTGGGGCAAGGTGACTTTGATCATTCGTCCTTGAGATTAGCGGTGTTGCCACATCATTTTGACTGTCCATTGTTTTTCTTATGTCAATTTGCTTCGAACTGTTATTGTAGAACATATGTAAAGACTTCTCCTCAGTTTTTTAAAATTTTGTTAATATTTTGCAACTTACAGATGTAAAACAGGTGCGTATTGACTATTTTCCTTTAAATAAAATGAATGTCCTTGTAAACTGTCATTTTGTTGTTAAAAAAAACCACTTGAATCAAAGTCAAGTCATCGGTTGTCATAACACAAAACTTCATAAAAATAAACAAGATTTTTTTTGTAATTTCTTTTTATGTTCCGTTTAAAATTCGTGAATTTCTGTTCTACATTTAAAAATTCTATTGCATTGTTGGTGTTGTGGTTAGAGCCATAAACTTGAGACGCAAAAGCAGTGGTAAATTTCCATCCTTTGACGTCCTTGTCCATAAAAGCGAAAGTAAATAAAAAATGCCTAATTTCAGATATGGACAGTGACGGTTCCGCAAGCTTTGGAGGCTGCCCAAGACCGAAAAAATCAAAACCATCATCATCAGAAGAGAGCAGTCCATGTTGGGCACATCTTCCTTCGGTTGTTATTCACGAAATTTTCGACTTGCTGGACAGAGAGGACCGAAAGAATGCTTCAAGTGTGTGCAAGAATTGGAGACAGAACGCATTTCATCCAAAGTAAGGCACTTTCTCTTTTACACAATGTCTTTAGTTTTTATTAACTTGCTTTATTGTCTGGATATCTGCTTAGAATTTTGCGAGTCAAATTACAACCAATTTTTGTTATTTAAATTTGGTGAAATTTTGCATAGATACACATGTTTTGTTTTTACTGAAGAAAACAAACTATTGGAGAAAATCAACAACGTAGCTGACCTCTGGTGTCGAACTATAAACTGTTCTTATAGGAGGTGCGTTCGGCTTTGCATCTCGAGTGCACCTACTCTGTATTTGTTTGTCTCATTTAAGACAGATAAATCCGTCGCATTATTTAAATTTACTTATTTAAAAGACTGTTTTCATGATAACATACGCTCTTTCTGCCCCATCTAATAACGAGGTGCACAAAGAACGTGTGTTTTGTGGATACAGTGTGAAAAAGCATCAAGTTTCCGTCACCGGATAGAGATAGTGATATATAGATTTCAATGAAGTAGATAAGGAAAGAGGCGGTGCACTAGGAGTGGCAAAGCCGAACGCAATTAGGGTTAAATTCTGCGAATGATGCGCTATCTATCGCTTATGTAAGAAAGCACAGTCAGGGAAAATTATGTCATGGCTAGGGTTGCCAACTTTTGGATATCGAAAATAGAATTGTTTTCAAGGAGGTTGCATTATTTTTTATTATCTTACTATAGTCTATAGAACTCTTCTCTTGGGTAGGCTCTTGTACTTTTTTTTACATCCGGCTTTTCAAACAACAATTTAGGAGCTGAAGGCGATAATTATTTCAAAAACAAATGTTTATAATAAACAAATAATAGCTGCTACCTTTGGTTCCAAAATTCTATTAAAAATTTTAAAATATAAATTATTGTAAATTCCTCTTCTAATCTCAGACTTTTTTCAATATCTTGCTTAAAGGACGATCAATTTTTAACACAATTTTTATTAAAATAGAAAAAAGATTAAGTATCCGAAAATTCTGTGTTTTATCTTCGGTTTTTTGTTTATAAAAAATTCTGTCTTTTTTAATGTTTCAGGGTTTATAAGGCCTAATAAGCCCTGAAACGTTAGTAGTAAAGTAACAGAAACAAAAAAAAAATTAAAAAAAAGAGTGCCATAAATAGGACTATTGCAAAATGTCCCGTCTATACTCCGACTTTTTTCTACATGCCGTTCAAAGGACTATACAGTTTTAAACACACTTTGTGAGCCGAAGAACAACTAATATAAAAAATGTTTCTGTAGTGTTTATAAAAAAAAAGTAAAGTTAAACGTTCGCGAGAAATTGTCTTTTTTATACTAATAATAAGACGTTTCTCTTCATCTGGCTCAAGGGACCATAAAATATATACACTTTGGAAGCTAGCGGCAACGATTATTAGAAAAATAAATATTTACTGCAATTTTTATAAAAAAGAGTAGAAACTGTCTTCTCCCGCTTCTAAATTCTATTAAAAACTCTAATATAGATAACTAATATAGAGATTTTTGGGTGTTTGAAGCGAAAATTTTTGTGATTGCTCCGTATCTACCAAGATTGTTCTTAGTATTTGGCTCGAAAGATTATTCTTTTATTAATCTAGAATTTTTCTTGTTTTTTACTGTTCTTAACTTTTTAGTGGTTGTTTTTCTTATTGTTATTTATTTCCAAATATTGTTTTTCAAATTCACCTAAAATTTTGTTCTTTCAGCACCTCCCAATTGACGTTTTTAACTTTCTTTCAGTTTGTTTTAGTTGTATTTTCTTTTTCTTATCTTTCAATCATTGTTATTGTGATTCCTTTTTTTTTATAGGCCTAGAATCTACAATTCTTTTATTAGAAATGTCTAAACTACGTTTTTAAAATTTTTCTTTGTCATTAGATCATCTTTTCTACAAATTTTTATAGAATCTACTTTTTCAAATTCTTCTAAAATCTACTTCTCTTCTTCTTTTTCCACTAGTCGTAATTCTCTTTGTTCTTTTCTCTCTACCATTAAATACCCTATTTATGTAGGTTTCATAACTCAAGTCTGGATAGAACTTTTGTTTGTTTATACGTACTTAAAAATTATTTTTGTGACTTAAAAGGACGTTTAGATAATTAATTGAATTTTTAATCAACCAATTCCAAATAGGTATGTGAATTTTCTAACGCTTACTCTTTTCTCTTTCGTAAAAAAACTAGATAAAAGTACAAATTGTGTCCTTTAAGTACATGTTAAAGACCAAAGGAGAGTTGTTTATAAAATTAAAAAAAAAGGACTAGGTTGGCAACCCTAGTCATGGCACATAGTCAAGTCGGTCTTGTGCTCTGTTGATTGGTCTCCTACAGTTTTAAAAAAATATATTTTTGTATCTTTTAGATGGTGGCCCAATGCTACGTTCAAAATTAAACCGGGAGAGAGTGAAAGATCGAAATTTTTTACTTCGACCTTTGGTCCAATCGTTACCAATGCCAAAATCCAAGTAGATACTCTCACACCTGAATGTACCGATGAATTTGTCATTCTTATTGAAACACTAAGTGAGAATAACAATCTTAAAGAACTGATTATAGAACCAACTCATTGCCAGTTTGAATTCTCAAGACATAAAATTGAATTCAGGTAAAAACTGATCTAGAACGTTATATAACATTCTTGAATTTGAATTTTGCAGTGATAATAACGTCCCCAGTTTAATAACAAAATTGATAAAATGTCTCCCTAATCTGACAAAATTTAGTATCGGTTGTTTAGAAGAATTTGCTTTTTATTTGGAAGAATACTTAACTAATCTCGCAAGACACCAACCAGCAAAAGTCACACTTTTAGGATTTGCATCAGTAAAGGATAATCCCAATGAGTACCTAGATTCGTATTTTGAATGTGATCTAATCAAACCGTTTCCAAATTTAAAGGTAAGTCATGAATAATAAACATAAAATTTATTTTTTGAAATATCTAGTTGTTGATTGTTGCCAAGTAAACGGAGGTGGCCTGTCATCAAGGTGTAAAGACCTTCTTAACAGTCGACAGCACGTTAATAAGAGCTTCTTTAAGAAAAACAAAATAAAATTAACAAATTCTAGTGATATTTCAAAAATTTTGTACAATTCACATCCGTTAGGGCCTTTGAGATCTCGCCAATCCCAAAATTCGCTTTGTTTAAGGTGTTAAGTATCGACTTTGACCAACTTTCGGACTACTTCCTAAGCTGCTTAGACACCTCCAAACACCTGGAGCGCCTTATTGTGCATTTACATGGCGTGAGAGAAGGACACCCTGGAACATCGGAAAATGGATGGTCTGATTTCAATTCCAAACATCCAGATTGTGAGCTTCGACTTAACATAATTCATTCGTATGATGAGATTCAGTGTTTACATGAAACTATTCTGAAACCCCAGATGCCTCTAACTCATCTTAGGGTTTTGTTCTGCGAAAGTGTGAATGTTGGTACTTTGGAATTTCTGGCATCGTATTGTCACAGACTTAGAAGTTTAGTATGGGTTGATTCTAGACGTAACACGAAAAAGAGTCGTGCATTAGTTGCAATTCAATATGATTATAGTCCTGATCCGTTGGTAATGATGGTTTGGATGTGTAAAAGCTTAAGTGAATTGGTATTTTATGGTTACAAATACCGTGAAGAGAATCTTGTTGCGATTGCAAGACTTAAAGGAGAGATGTTGAAGAAATTTGAAATTGCACAAGAAGATATCATGTTCTGTAATAATAGCCATATGGAACAGAATCTTCTAAATGTAAGGAATTTTTACTATTTAATTGGGTTTTTACGTAAGCATATTTTTATGTATTAATTTGAAACAATAGAATGGCGGTGGTGAGGGAAAAAACAGTTGCGTAACTACATATTGCTCTAATTATTATTTTAAAACAATTGAATGTTGCGAAACAATATTTTTATATCGAAAAACATTTGAATTTAAAATAACTTTAATTCAAATTGATTTAGAACTGAAACACCAAATTTTTTAATCAGCTTTTTATAAAATACCTCGAAAAGTGAAGAACTTATACAGTATTTTATACTGAATATAGCAATGAAGCAAGCCCTTATACGGCGTTTATCAGTTGGTAAAGCAAATTTCGTCTGTGTTGTCATTTGTATTTTGGGATAAATTGCGGTGTTGGTGTTTTTTTAATTTTTTAATAAGACACCTGAAAAATTATGTACATTATTTAGTTTTTAATAACAGAAAAATATAATATTCGTATTGTTATGATGTAAAAATTGTTTTTGTGATTTTTCTTAGTGAAGTATGTAATATAATTTTTTTTTAGGATATTCAGCTCCACTTGAGACAGCCCTGGACTCCTACACAGACTTCAGACCTCCACCCTGTCATTCGCGATGCCAGAGCAGGAGATTCCGACGAGTATTTATTGCCGATAGTACTAGCTGACCTGCACTAGTTAAGTACCGCAATTAAAAAGCAAAAAAAAATTCTCTGTTAAAAAAAACATCTACAAACAACCCAGTTGTAAAAGAATCTGTTTAGTATTATTTCGAATATTATAGTTCAACAACTGCAATCTTTTGTAAATAGAAAAAGGACCATCGTAACGTATTGTTACGCTATATAAATCTACTTAAAAAAAAATTATAATCAAAAAGTGTTAAAGAATTTTCGTGTTGTTTTAACGTTATTTGAGTGACTTAAGTTGTTGTGCTATAAATGTTGTTTTTTTCCTACTTAAAATGCACTGATTTTTCGTTTATGTTTAATTTATCGTCGTTTTTTGGATGAATTTTATCACAATCCAAACTCGACAAAATGACAACTGTTTTAATTTTCTGTTCGATCGAATTTTTTGTTGTATAAAGTAGCGATAAGAAGAAAAACATCTGTGATATAAGTAACTCTTATACTTTCGAACAAACAACGATTGTTAACAAACACAAAAACTGCAGCTATACTACAAAGTACCTGTGTTCAAAAAAAAATATAATAAAGAAACAGTCTCAAAACGACAAAGAACTGACAAAAACCAAGTTAACAATCGAATAAGAGTGTGAATGTCATTGCAGTTTTCCAACAATGCGATAGTACATTTTATTTTTTTAATATGTTGTGCTTGTGATAGGTTCGATTTTAACAAAAAGTATTATGTTGGTATTGAATTATTTGTTGCTAAAAACAACAAAACACCAACAAGTTTATTTTTAAAAAAAAAGTGTAAGAGATTTGTATGTTAAAAGACACGTCACATCGAGATCGCTGTTATCGGAAAGGTGCTGTTCCTATATTTACACCATACGACCAATTTAAAAAAAAATGAAAGCAAATCCGTGAATTTAGACGCCATTCCAATATCTTATTATTCCGTAGGATTTAGTAGAGAGCGTGTTTTCTGTTCGGGACCGTCTACATCAGTCTTGTCTGTGATAGTGAAAAATTAATCTTGAATATTATATACAGGTGTTCCAAAATTATTTGATGCAATTTGAAATCTGCTAAAATTGATCAATTCTTTATTTTAATGCAACTATTTTTTATCAGATTCTGATTTTTTTATTTGATTAAACATAAAGTCACCTGAAAATTCGTGGTTGAATTAATATGAAATAATTTTGGACTATCTGTAGACAAAAAATTGCATTTGTTCTGATTTTGGCGAGAACGGAAAACGGCTGATGTGTGTGTAAAGATCAAGTACCTGAATATCAAAGTGATTATAGCGAAATTAGCCTGCTATTGTAACTCTTAACCCTAGTCCAAAGCGTTGAATATTGAATAAAATCTTTATTATGTAATATAGAATGTGTGAATGGATGATTAGAGGTTCCCATCGGCGACATAAAACCGCTTCCAGAGAAATGTCGCTAGTATTGGGAATAGTTTGTTAAGTTGCCATCTTTATCATGTAACTATCTGTGATGTTAAAAGCGGACACATTGTTAACAGCGTACATATGTTAAACAGCGCTCAAATGTTACAATGTAGGTCTCACCAGCTTTATTCCAAGTGTTGTCCGTCGAGAATAAATCGAACGACGCAATGAAATTTATCAAAAAAAAAATTAAAACGAAAACGTATAGACAATAAAAAGCTAGTTGGACAACACTACACGATCGAGATGTCCTCCCTCGAAAGGAAAGGGACGACAAAATAGTCATTTTAAGTTTCTCATTCTAATATTTTTTTATAGAATTGTTTGCGTATATTTTTGTATCCTTTGAAAGTTTTTTTTTGTTGAGTTTATCTAAGGCACGGTGGTGTCTCAATTTTATGAAAAATATTTGCAGCACCATTTGTTTATTCTTTTCACGCACTGTATTTTTGAAAAATTCAAAATATCGGAGCGGTAATATCGCTCAAATTTTTTGAATTGTAATTGTTGAGAAAAATTCTTTTTTTAGATTAGAATAGTGTAGGAAGAGAATTATAAAATGTAGAGTTGATTTATGATATAAAATTTTTGAAATTTATCAATGTACTCCTTCAGTGTTATCAAATGTTCTCAAATTTAATCTTTAATCAGTATGTTATAAAAAAGAAATTATATTACGTTTTCAATGTAACATGTAATTGGTTAATAAATATTTGGTAACTCAGTTTTTGTCTTTTTTTCAAAATCCAGGAATAGCAGTAAAATTTAGGGATGTTTTTGTGTTGAAGACTTCGATATTTTAATAAAAGTTTTTAATTAGATTATAGTGATTTATAAAATATAATAATTATATCTAATATCATATCAAAAGACTTATAAAAAGTGAGCACCCTACCTATTTAACCCTATCTTGTACCATTTTGGATATTATCAATTAAATTACATTGCATTTTCATCTCGGCTTCTGTAACAATTTTAAACAAATCTACCTTAACTTGTGTTTGTAAATTCGGAGGAAACTTCTTAACCATTTTATATAAAAAGTCAAATAAATTCTTTAAACTATCATCTTCTTCAGATAAATGTGTTTCTAATGTTCCTAATTGGCTTGAAAATGAGGCTTCAGGTGTTGTACTTGTCTCCCTTTCTAAAACCGGTGGTGAAGAAGGAAATTCCATTTCACTAACTTCCTCTTCAGTCTCAGTTTTAACATTAGTAATAGTAATATTATCCAAAGGATTATCTGTCTGGCAACAAGAATGTTTCTTTTTCACCCTGAAACAATAAAACTTAAATCAAAATTGAATTTAAATAATTTTTTTGAAAACCTTTCCATTTCTCGAATTATACTACGTAAACTATGGCTGTGATCCACAACTTCCTCAGCTAAATAAGATTTGCGTTTTTCACCTTGTCTAAAATTACTAATCATATACTGAAACGAAGGTAGAAAAAACACTTCAAGTGGTATCCTTTTGCCACAACAATTTTTAACTCTTGGAAGACACCCTTTGTGGTACATACTGCCACAAATCTGGCACACAGGTGCTCCAATAAACACCTTTCTACCACATTTGCGACAATTATAATCTCTCTCTTCATCTCTAACAAACTTAATCTGGCAACAAGGCAACTTTTTATCAACACACTCAACGTGGTAGATTTTCCCACAAAGGGGGCACCGAGGCCCGAACGAGACTCCCAGCTCGCACTCAGCACACGGTTTGAGAGCAGGAGACTCGAATAACTGCACCCCGCAGCACTTTTCAAACGGTGAGACGCAGTAGCTGTGGTACCGCTTGTGACAAGAAGGGCACTCGGGGCCCACCCCTAGCCACCCGTTACACCGATTGCATTTAGCCTCGGGCAACTCGGCTGGGAGCAGTCTCGTCCCGCAGCACTCCCGCCGGAAAAACGCGCATTCGTAGTGGTAATGAACGGAGCAAGTGGGGCACTGAACCCCGTAATGTGAGAATTTTCGGCAACGGCCGCATTTGTGGGCTACAAAAAGGGGGCTGGTGGTCAAACGAGTGATGTCTTCAAGGGGGAGTTTGTGGACGACTACGTAACATGGAGGGAGCTTCGCGGGATGGGCCCTGAAAAAGACCGAAGGAGAGGGTGGGATAACCAAACTTTGGGGGTTGGTACTTACATTTTGACCGGCATTAATAGAGATTTGCCAATTTGGTGGTTTGTTTGCTGTTTTTTGTTTACTTGGGATCGGTCATAAACCGCCAAACATTTTTGACAGCTATTAGCTGTCAAAATATTTGACAGATAATGTTAAGCCATAGAAAAAAGAGGGGAAGAACAAACGATAAAGCCGCCATTTTGAAATAAGTATAATAATTTTAGCATCATTTGTATTAATGGTTGTCTATCTGTGTTTGAAACAGTAATAAATTATAGTGAAAACAGAAATAATTATTGAACAAAACGATGTTTTCAGTTGGAGATAGATTAAATACAACAAGCAATTTAAATATAGTTCGTTTTTCTTTTTAATGCGCTTGTCTGTCTCTGTTCAACACATTATCTATATGAAATAGCAACCAATACAACAATGTGTTGAAAAGAAACAGACAAGCGGATTAACAAGAAAAACGAACTATATTAGTATTTATTAATGGCTAGAATTACGATAATTCAGTTATTATCTATTAATGTTATCATCTACTTGTGTAAGCTTTTAAAACAACATTTGTAGCAGAGACCAACCTGAAATAAAACGTTGATTGTTGTTTGTTACCAACCACAGCACCAACCTCCAAACTCAACAATCTCTAATATTTTTATAAACCACTCTAAATTTGCATTTTAAGTTATACCGGGTGTAAACGAAATGTGGCTCACCACTTTTTTAAATAGTAATTTTTTAAATAAAAAAACAAAACGCGGGAAACTTATTATGCTTGAAAATTCCCATTAACTGTATAAAAAATAACCTTTCTATCACTTCTGGTTTTACCGGAAACGACTATAATATTGGATTTTTAAATAAAACATAATAATTTTTCACATATTTTTACATTTTTATAATGTATATTAAATTTTGAGTCTAATATACTACCTTTTATAACTTTTTGTAAAATAAAAAAAACTTTTTTTTGTAATACTTGTTTTTTTTTTTTTTTGTATAGAAGGCTGTGATAGTTAAAGTATTTCTAAATAATGTAGGCAACCATTAAAAAATAAAACTACCGCGATAAATGATTATTATTTATTTATTGTTATAAACTATAAATGATTGAAGCAAATATAGTGGGGTGGTACGCTTGAATGGTTAATAGCTGCATCATATTTGCGTCTTGTCACATTTTTAGGTTAGGTACAGTATAATAATAATAAAGACTTTTTAGTTGTAGCACAGAATAAAATTCCAATCTGTTACCAACCCAACAAAAAAAGTCAAAATCATTTTTAGTATTCTGGTATTTCCATAAATAATCTAATTTAGAAAATACACAAGTTTAAATTAGAGTAAGTTAGTTTTTCAGGTTTTACCCATTTTTTTTTTAATAGAACAATAATGGCTCACTAAACTTTTTAAATTAACGTTTTCTCTGTCAATTCAAAGATACCAAAATTTTGAAAATCTTCCCAGAAGTTTTTGTAATATGTATGTATTTACAAGAATAATTTTTTAAAAATCTGAAAAAAAATTTATGTTGAAGAAAAATGTCAAACAAGCTAGCATTTTAACAAGAAAACAAAATAGACAGCTATTAAACATAATTTACTTTTTTATTTTACAGGCTGCTTGAATTTTAATTAACATTTATAGGGATTTTTTCAAAATATTTTTGTAAACATTACAAAAACTACTAAATAGATTTTAAAAAATTTGGTATTTTTAGATTAATAAAAAAAATTATTTTTAAATGTCGAGTGAGCCACTATTGTTCTATTTGGAAAAATTGTATAAGATGAGAAAAACTAATTTATTTTAGTTTAAACTTTTATATTTTCTAAACTAGATTATTTATGGGACTGATTTCATTTTTTAGTTGTTCTCTGCATTATTTAAAAATATTTTTTTCTCTCACAACTTTCTAGATAAAACAACAAAAATTACAAAAAAAAAATTCACTAAAAAGTTATAAAACGTAGTCTATTAGACTCAGAATTTAACGTAGATTTAACGTAAGTTGTATTAAATCGTTTTATTTCGACCTGAATAACCTAAAATTGTTTTGTCTACATTTTTTGGTTCTACGTTTTTACAAGCAAAAGTAGTTCGATGACGAACGATTTAAGACACTCAATACGTAGCATCATTCAAAATGGCGACTATGTACTGTTCTAACACGATTAGATTACCAACTAGCCTCGTGACTAGCTTATTTTAGTTCGTTTTATATCTGTGAACGTAGAAATTTTAATTTTTTATTATTAAATATTGTAAAAAAGATTTTTCTAATTTTAAACAACTCAAATATTTTTTTACAAAGACAATGCGAAATTTACTAACAATAAGTTGTGGAATGTACCAAAATGTGATAATCGATAATTGCGCAAAAAAAGTATTCAACATTTTTGTGTTTTTTACTTTTTTTAATTCCATTTATTCATCCGCCTCTAAATAATTGAAATTAATTAAGTACCGCGTCAATCAATAAACTAAAGATATGATGGCGGCTGAAGCGTGGCATCTGTGACACCAAACTCATCTAATTAAAAATTCAATTTTATGACGTTTGCAACACTGTTTAACCGTTTTAACTGTTTAGATATGTAAAAAAATGCACTAATAATAATAAAAAACATAATATTTTTGTATTTTTTGATTAAAAAAACATTGCATGTAAAAATCATTTCAATTTCACAAAATTGAAATTCACCACTTTAGACACGGCGTTATTGATTTTTCATCAAATTAGCATATTAAACAGATTTCAACCTCGGACAATTTTATGCCACTACAAAACCAACAATAAAACGGGAGGATAACCGAAAAAACTCTTTTATAACAAAAATAAAAATGCAAATTTTCAAAAAAAAATTAAGTTGGTAATAACAGCTAATTAGAGTATTTATCCGTGACGTCAGTGTTTTAATCAAGGCCCTCTCCGATTTTTCCTCGGATGACATGTTTATGAACGGACGAAAATCGGGAAGAAAGCGCACACGTCTCTCTATCTCATGCAATTTAGAGTGAGACAGTTGCATATTTAGCCGTTTGTTTGATGCAATGATCTGCCGGTGGACAGTCAGAGTTTCAACGTGTGTGACAATGACACAGCTAATGTCTCTTGTCGCGGCTTGCACCTTACCGCGGATGAATAAAGGGCGGCCGAGTTGATCTGCGACACATGTCGTGAAAGGTAGGAGTGACGTAGTAAAAGTTCGAGTGCTCACGATACGTCTGTTTTATCAACGCGGTAGTGTTTGTAGACACAACACAAGGCCACGCCATATTGAATTGAATCAGTCGTCTGTTAATTTCGGTGCGGTTGTGAAGTGCGGACGATTTTCCGTGTTTTGAGTGCTGGGGGCCGATGGTGGCCGCCGGGGATGTGCCAGTGCCGGGCCAAAGAGTGCTTCATCAAGAGTGGTGTGTGATTTAGGGATAATCGATTTGTCAACGACTGTTATTACATTTTCGGTGCACCGATAATTGACCCAAGGTGCGCTGGGATCGCGCCGTGTCATGCTCTGAGAGGTTAGGGGGCTCTCATGGAGAAGATGGACGTTGATGAAGCTGTCGTCGATCTGAGTGTTAGGTGGGTTTAGCGGCAGCGTCACCACAATCGATAACCGATTCCTGATATCAAAAAACAAATACGGCTTTTTCCGCGAAATTTTTTTATTGACAGATGTCAAATTTGACATTATTGTTGCTGTTACCGCGGTTTTGTTATGTAGCTATGGTTACCACATAGACGTAACGAGATTTTCAATATGGGGGTCTAATCAAGTGACCAACCGATGCTGCAACCAGTTCTACCAACAATTAATTTTAATGACGACTGATCTTCATTAACAGATCGACGCTAATTAATCAATCAAAAAAAAAACTGCATAACCTGTGACATTATTTTAGGGAAGGGTCGAAAAACGGTTCAACGCTTTTGTTAGGGTTGCAAAGCGGTTAATTTATGACATGTCAAAAAAAACATACAATCTCAGACGTACGGCCTACCGCGATTCGCTTTTTTTTTACACATTTTTTCAATTGTTTTAAAGGTAGGAAAAGTAATGAATGTAACAAAATCAATATCTATTAAGGTCACGAAAGAGTTTATACATTTTGGATTATGTAATCTCTAAATGTATTTATTTCCTTTACATAAGTCGGTTCTTATCTATTCACTTTGAAAAACTTTAGAAAAACAAATATTGTCATGAATTAGTGACGTCATAAACCACAGTTTTGACAGTTGATCATAGTTAAGAACACCCAACATATCGATTGGTTATTAACCTGTCGGTCAACTGTCAATTAGATGTAACAAATTTTATTGTAACATAAAATAAATGACAGTCTTATACCTACTTTGTCTTTGCCAACTACTTTTTGTAATTAAAACAACCAAAATTTGATAATAGATGGTTTCATGTAAAAAAAAATATTTAGGTATTAATTATTTATGAGAAGAAACTATTTTAAAGCAGACATTTCTATTTTTGTTGTACTATATTCCGTATTGTATAATGCAATATTTGGTATGTTAGAGAAATGTAAATACTATTCAAGCCAAATATATTTATGATGTGTTAATGTAACCGAAAATTTGTTTACTGGAACAAGTAACACGTAATTTGAGAGTTCTGCTGTCATTTTTCCTAAAGCACACTCAACTTATTATTTTAGAACATTATTAAAATCTTGTTCTTTGTTTTCATCAAATAAAAATGTTAAATACGAATTTATTTAGAAGCTTTTACAATAAAATATTTGCTTTTGTTTTACGTTTGAGGACTGTAAAAGTTACATATTTACAACAACCTATTTCATCAACTCCTTAAAAGATCAATGAACCTGACTCATCAACGGACCAATTCGCCAACAACTCATTTTATCAATTTTTATTAATTTACGGTAAAAGTAGTGTTTATGGCAAACTGGGCCTGACGCTAGTGCCTGCCTTTTTTTCGCAATTTATTTATTTTTGTGTTCATAGATTTTGATGTATAAAACACAAAAACAAACAGTAAATTTGGAATATCTGAAACAGAATTTAGCAAATGATTTTTGTAAACAGAGAATAGTAAAAGAGTTGAAAAATACCGTAGTAGAACAAGAGAGAGAAAGAAAACAGTAACAGAATTTAAAAGAATGTGCTGTGGAAATTTTATAAATGTTGATTATAAGCTTTAAACAATGTATCAGATTTTATTTTTAAGTAAATTTAAATAAATAAAAAACTAATTAAATTTTTTTAACTAAACCACTCGATATTTCTTTGAAAATAAGTTGGTTCGAATTTTTTTTTGTTATAACTGAGATAAGGTAGAAAGTTTTCTTGTGACGTAATAAGGGAACTTTTTATTGTTTAAAAACTGTTACTATCAGCTAAAAGTGCATGTAGAATCTGTCATAACTTTACCTTTTAACTCGCCTTTTAATCATAGGCATTCGTCATAAAAAAACATTTTTTTTTATGTTTCTGTCATAATTAATTTGCATTTTACTAAATTGTAATAAGATAGATGAGAACAATGAGGTAAATTATTAGGTATTATTATTATGAGGTAAAATTTTATATAATTACTGCCTTTTTTATGTTAAATTATTCAAGATTGAATGTCGAGACTCTAGAAAATGTAGTAAATTTAGAAAAATTGTATAGGATATCTACAAAAAGATGGTCAGGTTAGGTTGTTTTTTGTGTTTATTCAGTTTATTCAAACTTAATAATTAACAACTGATAGAGTTCTCAGAACGATATTTCGTGATTATGATATAATCCGGTATTTAATTTTTACTAATTTTTATGAAGGTTTAACCGCAAACCATCATTTCTAGACCCCATTAAAGGTAGGTAAACAGATTTTGTCAATGCTGGGCCAGGACAGTGCCCGTGCTGAATGTGTGTGACCATAAACTTATTAAAGAATCAAAGCTATAGAAGGTTTATATTTTTCTGAGGACTTTACTATATTGTTATAGATAACTTCTATTTTTCGGCTGTTTTCTTTACTACGAACTTCCTAATTCCTGTCGGGAATTTCTTCTCCAATTTTTGCCACAGTTTTGTGCGTCGACCAATTTCTCAGTTTCATCAGTAAAACAGAGTAGTTGTTTTCATAATAATAAGTTAATTACATTAGTATTATTTATAGATACATAACAGTTATTAATAAATAGAAAATACAAATAAATACTTGCTTACTTACTATTAGTTCTTCTGAGAACTGGACTAATATAACTAGATTTCAAAGAACCTGCAGTAAACCAATTTTAAATTTGTTAAAAAAAGTATTTAGCAGACTGTGCTTTTTACCGTATTAATGAATACTTAAATACTTACTGTTGTAATTTATTTGTTATCTATTCGTTCTTCGTTTTGTGTATCGAACAATTGACTTACTGTTTTTTTTTTAAATGCGTGACCACGTGTTCGTTTTTTATGGAATATGACTACGACAGGCGTGTCAATTTGTCAATAAAAATGTGTTTACGATCTACTTAAAAAAAAGAATTTTGAAGTGAGTACTTCTAAAAAAAAAATTAACTTGTTTTCGGGCTTTATCCAGTGTTTTATCCTTAAAAAAAATTAACACCAAGCCTTCCACAAATCTTAGGAATACATTTTTTTAAATTATTTTTTTTTATTATTAATCTTCTTGTTGTAACACGAAATATTGTTTTTAACGCGACAACAATGTTGTCATCTTTCTTCTTTTTTCAAACCAATGAGAAGTGAGGAGAATTGGGCATAGGCTTATTGTCCGAGTTTATCAATCGATCTTTATTTATACGTAGTGTTATGTTTGAGACTTTCAAAAGTGTCAATTTTAGGTGTTTTCAAATGTAACACCACAAAAATGTGAGAATAAATGGCAATACGTGGGAAATTATTTTCTAATTAACGAACTTTTGTGTGGTATTTGATGGATTATTTTTTGACATTGATTTTATTATTGATTTCGTAGAATAATAAAGTACTAAACTTTTTTTGAATCCTTTTTACAGTTTTTGAGAAAATTGACGACAGATGTCAAATAAAAAAAATGTTATCAATTATAAAAACAAAATACTTTAAATTATTTTCGCAGCAATAATCTACTATAGAAAATTTCCACTATAGTAATGTTATGATTGGCTAAAAATGACTGAAATTGAATGTTTTTATTGGATTTTAGAAAAGTCAAAAAATAATGCCTCTATTTAAATCTGAATTAAATTTTTTCAAAGGAAAATTAATGAGCCAATAAGCTAAGAAATTGAAACTGGTCATCTTGTGTTGAGCACAATGATAAGCGTCTGCAATGATATAGCGAAGCCATATTGGTGTTTTTTTTATAAATATTAAATTTTACTCTATTAAAAGTATTGTTTCATTTACTAAAGAATCCAAAAATTGTAACTCTCATCTCCTTCCTTTTTCCTAAGTTCTTTTGTCACTCACGTGATACAAACAATATTTATTTATAACTTACTTTATTTCTGTAGAGATGTCAAAATAATAACATAAATTTCGATTAATCATAGATCAGTGTGTGTAAAAAAAAGGAAAAACATCCCTCTGACTGAAAACACACTTGACACACGTAATAAATATTCGTAAAAAATTTTCGGTATTTTTTTACAATAATTTTACAAATATTTAAACTGCACTTCACGCTAAAAAAACCTGGATATAGAATTATCATAATCCGCCATGTTAAATTCGTTTGCCGTCCATCTGTTACATTTCAGTCGTGTAATCTTCGCAAAATTAGTGGCTCAAGTCAGAACCAGGAGATACAATGTTGTGTAATTTCTTTCATTCACGCAAACATGCAATACATAATGCACTCGAAAAAATCGAATATTTATCTATGTAACTAGAACAATAATAATCCAAAATTACGACCTCTGTTGCTAAGTTGATAAAATCAAACTTATTTATGATTATTAATTTCATTGTGATAGTCTATCCGCACATCAAGAATGACAAAGTCTTATGAATATTTAATACAGAAGGAAAAAAACCAGTTAATGACCAAGTTCTAGTCAGTTATGATAATTAAGAAATAAAAAAAAATGTGATGATCGACTTGTCTACCTGAGAATTGCTAATTTGAGAAAAATCGTGTTACAATTTGAATGGTAAAAGGTCAGAATCGTGCAAAAATACGCTTTCACTGGTAATGACAGAAATGTAGAAATTCTATTGTTGTTATTTACGAGATAAGATAACGTTTTAAAACGAAAAACACTAGATTAATGTTGGCCATCTTGATTATTATGACATTACGAGTATATCACTGCCTGTTTTTCGTTGTCGTAAAACCTAATTGAAAGCTTTTTTTTTTTGCGTGTTTACACTTAAATGACCACAAAGCAAGTGGACATCTTGACTAAATTGTTGATAAAATTCTTGTTAAGTTTTACGACTTGTCTCGGCTATTATTCAATTAGATTTTATGAAAGTCCGGTAGGTAAGCCAGTCAAACGGAAATGACCCTTGCTTATCGTTGATAATCATTTAAAAAAAAACTGTTTTAAAATTCGAAATTTAAACCGTTGAATGTATTTTTATTCAAGTTATCGATTCGCACCTACTCTCAGATGTTGCCAAAACAAATATGTAATTAGCCACACGCCTAAAACAGAGCTTCCATTTAATGACGTGGCAACAGTGTATACACAGATCTCGGGGATAAGAACGGGCGTCCATCGCGAAATATCGAGACAAATTTTTTTTCAAGGTTTATGCTAAATAATTGACTTATTTTATGTCGGAGGTTATCATTAAATTTGCGTATTTAATAGAGAAAAAGTTGTTGTTTTGACACGGTTTTTTTTAAAAGATCTAGGACAATCATTTTGTCTTGTCGTGATTGAATAAATAAAATCTAATTAAAATTGATTTATTCAGAGAAAGGAAAGAAAGGGTTCCGGATCAATTGGTGCAATATTGACTAATACTGACCCTTGGGGATTTTTCGGAAATTATTAGATAATTGTAGGTTGGTATTATGTAGGTGAAAAAAATACATTCGCTACTAAAACGATTATTTCCGAGTGTTTTTGATTTACAATCGCAGCTAATTGGATTACCAACAAAATTTGCTGGACTTTGCGATGACAAACAGGAGGGCTGTTTTAAACAACGTGATGGGGCACCTACACATTACCTCCAAGAAGCTGTAGATTTTTGTTGACAAAAGACCGAATACAGTTCAATAAACTGTACAATTTACAAACTTTAAAATATAATTTGTACTATTTCAGCATTTAAATGGAGATTAACAAACCTAATTACGTTTTGAAACAGCCGTTATAGACACAAAAATTAAAAGAAGAAATAAAAAAATAATCAATGTTTATTCCTTTTTACCATGTCCTATTTAAATATCTTTTTTTTTTTTAATTACGTGATAAAGATAACTAGATAAAAAAAATTCTTTGGGGAAGGTAATTAAAAATCAGTTTAGATCGGACGTTACGTAACTGAGCAAACAGATTAATTTATTTGCACATTACTCAACTAACAAAGACAACAGAGATATGTAAATCGTGAAGATAATAGAAAAAAAAGGCTAGTGGTGTAGGCTGTGTAATTTCGTAAATTTCCACTTTCCGAAAACAAAGTTTTTACGATAAAAATTAGATTAGGGGATGTAAAAAAAAAAACTTTTTATTTCCTTGATTTATTTCGATAAAACTTATGCAATTTCATTTATTGTACAAAAAGTTGAATTTCGTAAGAAATCCTATTTCCATTTCTAATTGGAAAAAATATACGATAAAATTCCGATTAATTTTTTTAACATACATAACTGGTAAGTACACTTTCCGTCACCTCGCTTGAATATTTTTCAAATATCGAAAAATCTAATTCATTAAGTCACTTACTAATTATTTAATTAATTCGATTTTATTTATTATTGATTAATTATAACATACTTCCGCTATTTGTACCGACAGCACTTGTAATAAGTCGTTATATCTTGTATCTAGTTGTTAAAATACAATTTGAAATAAATAAAATAAAAGTTTAACAAGTCCGTGAGAAAGTTTCAACATGAAAAAAACATTATTAGAATTTCCACTTCAGTACAAAATTTTGTGCCACTCTCCATCTCGGAAACGGAAAGTATGTCAAAAACTATTTTATAAAAATCCAGACGTGTTAGGTTGTCAAGTTAAATAAATGAATACAACAAATTATAAAATAGTGATGATTATTATTTTTGATAAAACAACAATTTCCGTATTTTATGTTTCAGCAAAAATTATTTTGGAACAATTCCAAAACTCAGCAATTTATTACTTGTCACAGGAGTCTACAAAACAGTCATTGCAGCTGCCATCCAATTATAATTTTTTTTACTACAATTTTAAATTTATTTTCAATTACTGTCAATAATTGTTAAAATACGCCGAGATAAATCACATCATCCCTGAGGGTTGATATCTCAAAACTGGTTCAGTGGCAGACTCAACAATTGATAATCTATCTTTTTTTTCTAATACCGGTTTTTAGATATACTATTTTATAAACACTGTTGGTTCCAAAAGGGTAATTAATTATCTTGGTAAAATAATAGTAATGTGTGTTCGTTAAAAAAAAAAAACTCGTAGCAAGCCATGACATTGTTACGTATGTCGTACGTGACCCCATACAACAACTTGATGAAATTAATGAAAATTTGGTTGAACTGAATAATGTGATAAATAATGTTCGAAGACGATATGCTTTATGTGTTCAGTATCAAGGAAGACATTTTCAACAGTTTTTTTAGGTAATAAATGAATATTTTTATAAGAATGTATTTTTGTTTTAATTGTCGACAAGTGAGGTTATGAGATGTGTCAGTTTGACAAGTGTGTAAAGATTAATCACAGACATACAAAACAATTGTTTTTTAGTTTCAAAGCACTCTAGAGTTTTTTTTAAAAAAACACACGATATAACGTAAGGCATTAGCTGAAATAATTTTTATAAATGGGTGATAACGTCAAAACACTCGCTATTTTTCAATTCAATATTTCAAGTCTATTTTTTTCGTAAATAAATCTGTTAAAAGAGTTGAAATTGTAAAAGTTTGCCCTATTTATATAGGTGTTGGTTGAACTTACTTTCTTATCTCGATCTGGAGGTATTTAAAATCGACTCGCCGCAGATCCGTGACGTGTCCTTTCCGCTTCCCCTATCATGTAGGAAATTTTACGGTGCGCCACCCCCCTCTGTCCCTTCTACATCCCCCGACCTAGTATGTCGCCACCTGGTCTTATCTCCCTCAGTACCCCGACCGTCGTTATAATAATTTATAGAGGTTAGAGAATCCATCTTTCCCCTTGTAATTTCTCCAACACTTGTATTTAATCAAAAAAATTTCTTTTTTTCAGTTCAAACCGATCAGCTTCACCAGTACCCCAACAACAGGCGCAACCCCAACCTATGGGCATTGTTTCAACGAATAGTGCCCAGTCGATGGTCTATTCGAGACGAGTGCTTCGCCCCCGCACTGAACCAAGAAGTTACGTTGAAAGTCCTGACGTGCTCATTAATGGCACTTTAGATAAACCGCGAACGAACGGAAACGCGGACTATAGTAGCGATTCGAGCGAAGGTGAAATGCCCCCATTGGCGCCCATCAAGGAGCTCAGCCCCTCGGAGCTGAAGCAAAGGTATAAAAAATTTTGCAATATTGATTGTTCCACAATAAATATCAAAACAGATTGAGGCATTCATAAATAATTACTTTTTCAATATGTCGATGCTATTTTTACATGAATTTTATTGAACTTGTTTCTATTAAAAAACTTTCATTACGTCGGCTGTTTATGTTTGGTTTTACGAGAGGTGTTTAATTTAGTAAATTCAGTTGCAAAATTTTTAGTTGTCATAGCAATGGTTAATTAAATTTGCCGATTTTTCTACTAGTAACATGGAAATGCTGATTTAGAAAAAGTAATATCAGCATTCTCGATGAGATTTTTCATGATATTCTATGAAATGTTTGTTTTTGGAATTAAAAAATTTACAATTATGCATTTTTATTTTGAATCAAAAATTATTATTATTCATGGAATTGTACAAAGTGATTCATTTTAGATATAGTTTTGACGTGTTTCTCATACATCTGATAATAATAATCAGAGAAAAAATGTTATCAGTTTTGCATTACTGTCTTTTATTTTTGAGATAAATTTTTGGTCTATTTTTTTTAAAAATTCCACTTTTTTACGTAGAATCGAATAGTTTACTTATTATAAACGAAACTAGACTCTCCTCTTTTTTTTAAATAATATTTTTACTCCAAAACTTTCAAAATTGGAGTATTCAAGCATTATTTAGAAATATTTTTTATATCAGAGACAGCCGTCAAATTAAAAAAACAAAACATCTAAAAAAACTTTTGGTTTGACAAATATTGTAGGTTATAAAAGATAAACATATACAGGATGTTTTTGAAATAACTTTACAAATTTTGACAGGTGGATGGCCCTTATTGAAGGAATGCTATATTAAACCAAATTTGCATCATACAAATGTTTATAGATTTTGAGATATAACGGTGTAGAAATTTTTCTCATAACAGTATTGTCATATATTGTGTATCTCAAAAATAGTATTTTTTTGAAAAATAAAAGATTCTACAGTGTGTATCTCAAAAACCAGCAACATGTTAAAAGGCAAATTTGGATATTTAGCATTATTTCAACAAGGGCTACCACCGGTAAAACTATTTCAAAGACACCCTGTATATCTAATTTTAACATTAAAACTAGGACTATCACCAGGAAATTTTTTTGCATATACATATGTCAGAACACATTGTGTACCAAAAAAAAAATGCTTTAATACATTCTATCTCATTAAAAAAAAGTGTACCTCGTTTAGAAGACTATTTTTAAAAAAGTTCTTTTTAAAATTCTACAGTGTATATCTCGAAAACTATAAACATTATAAAAGACAATTTTAAAATCTTTAATGTTAATATTAAAAAAATTTTTAAAAACCTATTGCGGAGAAAAAAATATCTGGTAGATGTAAAAAACACTAAATACGCTAAAAATTAGATTTTTATAACCATTCTATGTCCATTTTTTTTTAATTAGGCGGAAATATTTATCATTGAACTCTGAACTCTAAAACATTTCTACGAATCTCCCCCCTCTAGGAAAGTTTTACAATCACGACGACTTGTTCGCCATCTGGTGGTAAATCATATCTCAGGTGCGGTCTTAAATCGTGAGACGTCTTAACGTTGATGTGAGCTTTTTTGTTTTTTCTCGTTATTTTCGGTTTTTTGAAGTCTAAAGGTGAGGTATGTTTTTCAATTATGTATAAAATTTTAAATCTATATACCTATATATTTTTTTGAACGCAGACATTTTAATTTGCTTATAACTATGATTTTCACCTGTTATTCTACCTAGTTATTTCACAGCTGGCGTTAGATCGTGACTAAATAGACGGAAATTAATATATTTCAAAATTTATAGATTTTTGCTGTAAATTTTCGACCGGAAAATGGACTCCTCCTCGATAAAGTAGTGTCAAAAATGTTACTTTCGTTTCTGGTGTGCTTGACAATTCATCATTGCGATTGTTACATCTCTTAAATAGTCCAAAATTCAACAGAAAATTACAAAATAATATTAGAGTACGAAGTAAGTAATCTTTACGAAATTAATTGACAATTAATTTAACTAAAGACGTATATATTAATTATTTTTCAATTTTATGTCACTCTAGATATTGTTTTATTAATGAACACTCGTTATATTTGACCCAATTCTGGTATTTTTAGGACAATCATAGTAAGTTAAAATAAAAAAAGTTTCATTTAATTGGGGGGAAAAAAAGTTATGTAATCGCAAAACTAATGACAATATTATCAACAATCCATGGCCAACTGTTTTTATACGAAAACATAACAAGCTGATTATTGAAATTTTTAATTTACTTGAAAACTAAGATTGTGGAAATTATTTCAAGTTTTGCAAGAGTTTTATAATTAGTTTTACAATAAGTAAAAAAACGATGATACCTCATTTAATATTAAGAACTAGCAAGGACAGACAAATTTATTCCAGGTAATTAAATATATTTTATCTGTGTTTACCCACTTTAGGAGGGCTATGACCCTTACAAAAATTCTTTTGTCTCTGAAAATATGTTGCAATAAATTTTATTTATCTCATGATCAAAATGATTAAACGAAATAACTTCTATTTTTTTTATAAAGTAACAGGATAGGTAGAAAATTTTTGGTTTGGGTAGGCACTACTTTAGATACTTAATAATCTAAATATTGAAAAAAAATGGAGGATTTTGTAACGACCATGATTAAAAATCCGACATCATTATATCGAATAAATGCAAATTTCTGCATCAACCAACCTTTGGAATAAATCAAATTTTTTCGCGAATAGTAGACCTTCACAAGATCAAAGTTCTCGTTTGTTTGTCTGGTTCACGAAGAATTAATACCTTTACAATAATAATTTTTCATACATAACTATGTAATCAGTCAGTTATATGAATAAACTAGCTACTTTTATTACAGAGATAGGGGTTAGAGACGTACGTCTGCATGAAAGTAATTTAATACCTTTTCGATAAGAATATCACGTACATAACTATGAAATCGGTCATAAACTGGCATTGTTTTTTTTTATAGAGATAGAGGTTTGAGACGACTCCGTGAAGATCTTCGTGCTGAAGAAATGAAGTTGGTGCTTTTGAAAAAATTAAAACAATCACAACAACTAAAAGAGAATGTTGCCGTTTTGCCACCGAGTATACCTCAGTCGGCATTACCGCCGACCGGTCTTCCAAGCGGTCTTAGCATCACACCAACAACTGTCAAAGTACCATCAAATAAGAATCAACCACCACAATCGATTCATTCCCGACATCCTAATTCGCACAAGACTGGACAAGGAAGTGTTCCTTCACTTCTAAGAGGAGTAAGTTGTGATGAAATTTTGTTTTTTTTAACTTGCGGTACTTTGTAATTATTTTGCTAAACAAGCGATGATTTTTTATTCACGAGTCACGTAGAGTACATTTTAAATTTCAAGAGAACATGCTTAGAATGTTTCCTGTTTAGTTAAACACGATCGGGAATTTTTTTTACTGTGATTAATTAAGAAATTTATTGTGCGATTTAATGGGACGATAAGAATACAATACGTAATTAAATAAAAGAAGCTTTGAGGTATAATAATTTATTAAAAGAGTTGCATTTAAAAAAAAAAGTCAGATTTAGTTGTTTTAGATGCTCTACAGACTACAGATATAGATATAGAGTAACCTGCGATTTAAATCAGCTTACTTACCTCTATATAAAGTGTAATATCTAAAAAACATCTTAAATCATAAGTTGTTTTTTGAGTTTTTGTTGCAAACAAAAATACACTCAACACTAATTTTAAAAAACTTAAATATTTATTTTGACAGTTAAGGTGAACAAGAGATAAATTATTATTTATTATAATTCCATGGATTCTTAAACATTATCAATACCACTTACATTTCATTTTTTTTAAATACAAACAGAAAATACGTATTAAATTCCGTCTATCGGTTAAAATCAATTTTTTCATAATTTTATTATTTTTCAGCAAGACAGTTAACTGTCCACATACACGAGATGGGCTTATACGAATTTACATACGTAAAAGAAAGAGATCCGAGACGATCACGTGAGATGTTGAAAGCTAAGAAAGTAGTCGACTATTTTCAGTTTTTTTTTTACGATTTTGACGGTTTAATGAATACCTTTTTGGGCCTTTTTAGAGTTTCAACAATTTTGCTGTGTTAATATTACTACTCACCTTAATGTTAAATTTAAAAGAACACACTATACAGCGTGAATCTATTAAAAGTATATCTTAACTTTTAAGAACATTTTAAAACGTTGTCAATTTCACTAAAATTTTGGGAATAACAAAGGAAACGTAAAATATAAAATAAACTAAAAGTCGAATACATAATAAAAATTTATTTATGTCTGGTGAAAAGTCATTTTAATTAAAATATTAATAGGGTTTTTTAAATGGCTATTTGCGCAGGTAGATAAGCGTTTTTATCTATCATTCTATTTCTGTATTTAATTGCTGTTATATCTTTTTTCTATTTTTTCTTCAACCTACATATTTTGCGGTTGATTTTGACGAGTTTGGATCTTGACCTATAGTACGAGAAAAATATTTGATTGTGGAAATGTAAAAAAAAAAAATTAGAAACGGACGATTTGAAACGGGTTCAATAACCCAGAGTTGAACCTTGAAAATCTACAACTAGGTACGATTAGAATTTATAACGTAATAACGTAACGAAAATGGCGCGATAAATTAAAAAATTATTAAGCAAATCGTTGAAGTTTTTTTTTTGACACTTTAATTGTGCGGCAACTTCTTAATAAATCGCTCTTCCGGAACTCGAGTTTTCCATCATCTTCTAATCTCGGTTTTTCAGAGATTACATCGGATTTTCCTTGAGGAAAAATTTAAAAAAATTTGCTTGTGAAAATTTCAATCGAATTTAATAGGACAATAGAGTTATTTATAGAACGAAGGTGGCGATTTGGATAATTGGAATTTTTCCAAATTGGTACACGGTGCCCTCATCTATAGAAAAGCAATTCTTTGTCAATTAGAGAATGATTATTTATTTCGGATTGAAATAAACCTTCTGGAAGATTAGTGAAAGCGAATGACTTATTATGTAATTCTAATTACTAATTGGATTGTTAAGCAATCTAAAATTTATTGTAGTAGACGCAAAATCTTATTTTGGAGATAACCAGCGGCCTTGAAATAGATTTTCGATGATTTTTGCCTCGAGCCAGTTTCTCGATGAAAGAAGAAGAAGAAGTACAAAAACGTTGTGCATTCCTATTTAAAATCTCGCTTAAGACCCGAGATACATTGGGGATGTTTACAAAACCCGTTCAGATGGCGCAGGCATTCACTTTTTAGCTTACAACCATCCAAGCCTTCCAAATATTAGAGAAAGTTTGGACTTGTGTCTTCGAGTAAGCTCGAACGGACACGGTACTTCCCGAACTTTAGCCGCTTTACAAGATATTCCAAATAATCGTATATTTTGTAAAAAAAAAGTGAAAAAGATTTTTTTGTTATGACAATATGTGGCTTTTATTTAAAACACTGCAGCTATAATAATTTAATCATCATTATGTCAAATAGTGTAAAAACTATTAAAGGAAAACTAAATAAATTTATTATTATGTTTTACTTTGAACTGGAAATTGAAATAAAATGATTGTTTATATTCTAATTTATATTACCGCATTTATTGAGATTAAGTAAAACTTTTGGTGCTTAAAAATTCCAAAAATTAAAATAATGTAGTTTTTCAAAACTGTCTAAAGTGGGTCTTATTATTTTAAAATAGAAACAATAGATTATCAGGCTGGAACCATATGTTTGTAAGTTATTGTAGAAGTTATAGTTATAAAAGAAACAAGAATATTAAATAATATTTTTATAAACAATTTTAATATTTAAAAATTAAGAAGAAAATGTTATTCAATAACATGATTTTGAAATGTGAGATTTCAACATTTATTCAAAAAATTTTAAACTTTTATGAGAGGCTGCTTTAATTATAATTTATGAAATAACAGAAATAAGAAAATCTCACAAAGTTATTATTTATTTGCGTACTTGAATTCAGCAGTTAGCTGAATTTCATCATTCATTACCAGGAATTTTCTTTTACCGGTACCGCCAAGAATTCTTGAAATTTGTTGTCGCCAACTACTTGTTTTTCCCGGAATTGTTTCATTTTAAATTAGAGTGGGTAACATAAGCTCCTTCAATTTTACAAATTATTCATTATTATTGGTGGTGCTACTTGTGAGTGAAATGTTTCTGATTTGCTTTTTTTACGATGGGACAAACTTCGCGTACAAGACTTCAAAGATTTGTAAAAGAAATAAAGCTTCTATCTCTCGAAGAAAATATCTGATTGCTAAAAAAGGTAAATAAAATACAAACATATTTTTAAAATATATAACTATACAGAATATTTAATTACAGTTTTAGCTATTACTAAGAATGCAGATTGTACTGACGAAACAAGAAATGTTATGGGAGACACAAATTATGATAAAATCTGTTCAGAAAAACCAAGAAGACTGGATGAAAAAGTAACATTTTCTAGGTTTGTGTTCAAGCGTGTAATTGTGTAAATTGTGGAAAAGTGTGCTTTTACGATTAAAACTTTATCTAAAAGGTTACACCACAAATTAGAAGCTATGTATAAATTTTATTTCAGTTATAAAAAAAATTAAAAGCGATATCTGAAACGCCTTCAATACTTTATCATAATGTACATTATTTTTTATATCAATTGACACTTTACGTAAGTTTTATATTAAAATATTTTAGTGAGGTTAAACCTTCTACGTCTAAAGAACATGAAACAGACAATAATTGTAAAAATATGAGATGCGATACACCTTTGATGAAAGATCCCATATGCATGAATGAAACCACATTTAATGAGTACGACCTGTTGAATACATGTTATGGTTTTAATTTTAGTATGCATAATTTTTAGAATAATGGATCATGAACTTTGCATCGAAAAAGATGATGTCTATTCCAAAGCACTTCCTGGCAACAGAATTGTTGATTTGGGTTACATACTAAAATGGGCTTTTAGCATGCAGCACAGCCACTCCAAATTATGTTCAGGAATATTATATCCTTCTAAGGAATATGACAGAGGATTAGGACTGGTACGCCACATAGAATTTAAATGTTCAGAGTGTGACATTGAGAACATAATTCGAAGTACTGAAGATCCCAATAAAAAAAATTCGGAAATTAATTATGGAGCTGTATGGGGCACTTTGGCGACTGGCAGTAGTTTTGGCCACTTGGAGGAATTATTATCAACTATGAATATACCACCCATGAATCAAAGAAAATTTAATGAAATAGAAAATACATTGGGAGATGTGAGTAAAAAAACGCATTTTGTGTATTTATCTTTATTTAGAAACGTGCTTATTAGGTTTGGAAAGATCAACTTTGTAAAGATATGGAAGCTGCTGCTTTAGAAGATGCTAAAATTGCCGTAGAAAATGGGCATGTAGATCCTGACGGGGTACCATATATAACGGTTTACTTAGACGGTGCATGGAGTCATAGAAGCTACGGCCATAATTACAACGCTGCATCTGGAGTTGTAAGAGATCATTATCATTCTTTTATTTAATATATCTACGTTAATGTTATTTTAGGGAGTCATTATTGGTCAAAAACTTTGAAAGTTTTATATGTGGGTGTAAGAAATAAATACTGCATTATTTGTGCAAGGGCCGCAAATAAAAAAGAAACACCAAAGGAACATAAATGCTTCCGCAATTGGAGCGGCAGTTCTTCTGCGATGGAAGCTGATATAATTGTAGAAGGCTTTTGTTTTGTAGAGAAAGTTTACAATTTACGATTTAAATCTTTTGTTGGCGATGGGGACTCCAGTGTCTACACTAAAATAATTGAGCGAGTCCCGTATGGAAAAACAGTAAAAAAAATTGAGTGCGTCAATCATGTTCTCAAAAATTATGGAAAAACACTCTTCCATTTAAGCAAAGACGCAAAAATTGATTTAGCGGCCAGAAAATTATTAACAAATAAAATTATAAAAGATCTACAAAAGGTCGCTCAAAAAGCAATTTATAATTGCAACAAAAATTTTGATCAGTTAAAAGAAGATTTAAGAAATGGTCCTTTACATACTTTTGGTGACCACCGCTCATGTAAAGATCGTTACTGTGAGACACCTACCGTGCTTCATAATATTAAAAAAATTGAAGCTATAAAAAAATGCGGTCTGTACAATCATTTATATAGTAAGTATTTGATTTTTTTTTAGTTGTAATTTTTTTATATGTACCGTATACATTTTTGCAGGTGCCTTAGAAATTATTTTGAAAAAATCTCATTTATTACTAGAAAATCAGAATAACAACCGGGCAAAAATATTCATGAATATACTAGCTAGATTTAATGCCGGAAAACGTTTAAATCTGACTACAAAGGGCTCATTTCAGGCAAGATGCACAATGAGTGGAATGGGCATTAAGTGGCATTCAAGTCCATAGAAATCTTTAACAAAAAAAAGCCCGGGAAAATATTTTAAACAATACATTGACACTCAAAGTCACAGGGCAAAAGTTAAACCAAGAAGAAAAAAATTGGAATTTAAAACAAGCGGACAAAAGTTACCAACTATAAAAAATATAGATTACGGTTTAAATGCCCAACAGCCTGAACCGACAGAAGAGTATCTAAAAGAAGAATGTGCAAGAATACTTGCAAAATTACAGGTAAATACATTTAGTATAAGCCTTACTGTCACCTGTGGCAACTTATTGTCTTTTTGTAAATTAATATGTAGTTCGTTTTTCTTGTTAGTGGGCTTGTCTGTTTTTCTTCAATACATTATGTATATGACATAACAACGTATACAACAATGTGTTAAAAAGAGACAGACTAGCGCACTAAGAAGAAAAACAAACTAGATATAAATTATCCATAATAACTTTTTTTTTAAATTGTACTGATTTTAGGTTAGTAAAGAAGAACAAGCTTTTATCGAACAAAACACTAAAGAACAGTTTGGCAGTGAATTGTTTAAAACAGAGAGGGCAGATAGGTTGACAGCATCTTTTTTTGGCAACGTTATAAAGCGAAGAGCGTCAACTTCTTGCCATAATTTGGTTAAAGAAATTTTATATGGGAACAGTCTTTCTACGCCAAGTCTTGAATATGGAAAGACAATGGAAACAGTCGCCATAAAAAAATTTGAAACAGAATATGGTTTCGTTGTAAAAAAGGCTGGTTTTTTCATTGATCTTAATTATGGGTATCTTGGTGCGTCTCCAGATGGTTAGTATATTAACTATTATTCATTGTTAATTGATTTAAAATGATTTATTTTTCCATTACATTATTTTGTTATAGGACTTGTAGGTGAAACCCACCTCGTAGAAGTAAAATGTTTGCACAGCGTTTTTAAACAGAACGTGGCATTAGAAGAGGCTGCCGAAAAAAATAATATTTGTCTAGAAAAATATGAGAAAAAATTAAGATTAAAACGAAACCATACTTATTGGTATCAAATCCAAGGCCAGTTAAATATTGCCCAGCGAGAAGCATGCTACTTTGTAGTTTATACTGGAGATGCAAACCCACTTTTTGTTGAAGAAATTAAAATTGACATGAATTTTTGGAAAAATAAAATGTTACCAATTTTAATAAAATTTTACAATGACTGTGTCTTACAAGAAATTGTAAGACGCAGAATTCCTAAAGGAGAAAAATGCTTAGATCCACAATATATATTGTTCAAGCTCAAGAAAATAAAACATTAAAAAAAATAAAGTGTAACTTAAATTTTCTATGTGATGCTTTACTATTAACCTGTCATTTTCCCTTTATGCTTAGTTTTTATTTTGTAAAAGTCTTTATTGAGGCATAAACTATGCAATTTTTGATATTTATTTTTAACTTCAATAATTTCAATATATTACGAGTATAATCAATGAGTGTAAATAAATATTTATTTAATTTATTAATCAACAGTAAATTGTTGAAATGTGCTACTACGAAATAAATACATTGTTAATAATAAAAAATGAAAATACGTATTAAATTCATTGATTCAAATCTTAATCTGCCTTTTGCATAACTCCACAAAAGAAATTGAAACCATTATTGTTAAAAATTTTATGTTAAGTTCGTACTTAATTTTTTCACTTCTTACCGTATTAATTCTCTTTTGCATATTGTTTTAAATAATATCATAATTTGAAAATGGTTGCGCCATCTATTCGAAACACGCTGAAGTTTTGTCTGACTTTCACATAGATAGGCAACCCATATTTCTTATTGAAAGTGTTAGATTGTTATAAAAATTTTATGGCGAAAATATCTAAGCTATAACACAAACATTTTGAAGATTTTTTTATGGTTATTTTTATTGGATAATACTGTATTGATTCGTCTTTTTTTAAGCACGAAGGCATTAATATTTAATTGTTATTAAAGCAATTTTCACTTCTACTAGCTACAACACTTTTAATATTTTTTATTAATTAATGACCAGCTTTTTTTAACAAAAAAACCTACTGATGCAATTAATTAGATGTTGGTCTAAAAGAATCTACAAAAAAAACAACTCTAATTTATTTCATAAATGAAAAATTTTCGACAAAAGTTAGTGCTGTTTTACACGCAATGAGGGCTATGTATCTCTCATCTTAAGAACAGGTTTAAGTCGACTTTAGAATAAATTCGTTACAGAAAATTGTTAACTTACGTGGAATTCCCTTCTGATAAGACGATATCAAGGTTATTAAAACCTGCAAATCAAATCGAAATGTTCTTATCAGAAATCACCTTTGTTAAAGCGATAAACAGATGTGTTTTATAGAAACTCAACCTCACTGAAATTCAAAACAAGAATTTGAAACAAACAAGTAATTGAAATATTTGTCGACCGATTAACACACTGTCGTTTTTTATTACCACTTACCAGTAACAAACTTTGATAAAATTAATTAGAGATTTAAAATACTATTTTTATGCCCTAAAAAATTAAAAACATGCAGGAAATGACGTAGCAAGGTCGATAAAAGTGTTATTTTTTGTAAATCGGATGTGATTATTAAAGGGAAATCACTAATGAAAGAAACATTTCACTTATGCAAAATCGAGGAAAATTTAAACATATTTAACTTACACTTATAATTTATTTCATATTAGAAAATGGTCAAAAATTAATTTTAATGGCTTTTATTCGTAATAAATGAGAATTAAATACTTCAAATGACGTCACATGTTAGGCAACTAAGCGATACATACAGTTTTTATTACTTATTTTTTTTAGTTTTAATGTCTTTAGTGCCTAATTAGCTTTACAGTCCTACGTAAAGGTAACAAAAAAATTAAGACAAATTAACAAAAAAATAATAATTCTTCTCTAATCTTCTTCTAGCACACGTAACTTCTTCCATCCATTCCTTTCCTTTTACATTTTCGTTTAGAACTTTTATCCTTTCATACTCGTACATTTTTAAATCTACACACTCTGACAAACAATGCTCTATCCTCTCTCTTTCTTCTCTACATAATCTACACATTCTTTCCCAATCTTCTCACATAAATTTATTTTCCTTTTCTTTATTTCCACATCTGTATCTTGCAACCATTTTCCTATTTTTACTTTATCTAGATATTTTGGCAGTTCGGTGGTAACAATCAGGGTATATTTTGAATTGTACCTTGATACTTTTATACTCGCAATTCTTTCCTGTTTATTTATGTCAGCATCTCTTAGTTTTGGTTCTTCTTTCATTGTTCTTCCTCCTTCTCTCATTCTTTCAATTTCTGCACACGCATACCCCTTTTTCTCGTCGAAATAGTAGTTATCTTGTTCTATCCACCTAACATTACCATTTGCTCTTTTAATTTCAGCCCAGCACTCTTGCAGTCTCGTCGCAATCTTAGATTTTCCTCGAATCTCACCGCTCTTTTTCCTGTTTCCACTCTCAACTTTTTTCTCTCACTTTCTTCTTTTACTAAGTACCCTGGCGTTTGTTTATTTAACCCTAACACCCATTTTATATACTTTTCTTGCACACGCTCAATTTCTTCATATTCCTTCTATCCAGATAGTTCTGCTCCATACATTACAATACTTTCCACCAAACTGTCAAAAATCATCATTCTTCTTTTATATTTTTCACCAAATTTACGTTCTTCCAAACTCCAGACACTTTCCATTACTTTGCTTGCTTTTTTGACTACTTCCTTTATTTGTTCTTTGTCTGTCTTACTACTATTTAATACATAATATTTCAACTCTTTCACTTGTTCTATATTTTTTCCTTCCCATTTCCATTCATCTTCTTTTTCGATTCTTACTTTCTTTCCAAACACCATCATTTTTGTTTTATCTATATTAACTTGGAGTTTTTTGTTTCTTACATATCTTTCCATAACTCTTATCGTTTCTTTCATTTCATTCTTGCTTTTTGCTACAATTACTAAATCATCTGCAAACGCCAGGGACCACACTTTCTCTTTGTTGCACTTATGTTTACTTTTAAATTATTTTCGAAAATAAAGAAAAACAACTGTTATAATATAACAGAGTCATTAAACTTAGATTTCTCTAGACTGTGACAGTATTGTGTAAATTCAATGTTTTAAAAATTGTTTCAAGACCTAACCAAACTTTTACCATTAAACAGTCAACAACTGCGGTACCTTGAATTCCACGCTAACCGCCAATCATCGTCAGACTGCAAATATAGCTATTCTTTACTATACCTCTCATTCTAATGCATACAGTTTAATATGGTGTGGTATAACTGGTTGCATATTACCGATTACAGTTTGCTTTAGACATTTCACAAGAGAAGAAAATCTGAAAATTAATCTTTATAAACTTTATATATCTGTTGTCGAAAGTCTTTTGGGTTGCCTAACTCCCTGTTACGTGTTCGTAATCGCTCTATTTTTAAATTTTTTTGTTCTTTTCTACTGAAACGCGATTGCGCTATTTATATTGACTAATAGCTTGATTTTGATGATTTATAAATTTTTTCGTTCGTCGTTCGTATTTCTTGAGTAACTCGTTAACGCGAAACAATCGATGGTTTTTCAGCAACCGCCTCCAGCTCGTTCAAGTATCCACGCGCCGCCCTTGGCCGGTTCGCCTTTGAGTAGTCGAGGCGCGAGTCTATCCGTACCTCAACCGCCACAAAGGAGTTCTTTAGGTCGACCTCCTTCAGGTTTCCCTCCAGGCGTTAAGGATCTCTCGCCTTCCGTTACGATCACACCCGCACCGCCCCAACCGTCTAAGGTTTGTGTCCCATCGAAAATAATACGTAAAAAAAAATGCGAGAGTTAGGATAAAAATTTTAAAAAAATTAATTGGACAGTCTGGCATAAATATTGCGTATTTAACTATATTTTTAACGTTGTTTTAATGCTGTCAGACTGCTAGTGGATTAGATAGTAAAGGATTGGGTACGAGCGTACAAACAACGCCTTTAGGCGAACCACAGGTAACTAGATTTCTAGTTGGATTCAATTGTGAGACACATAAAATCTAATTGCATTTTTTTTGGTAACAGGACCGGTCAAGAGACGATGGACAAACACCAGCTCAAAGACAAGCAGCCGCGAAGTTGGCGTTGCGAAAACAACTGGAAAAAACGCTACTACAGGTAAAATATTCCAAATATGAAGTGTCCTAAAAACCACATTTGATTCGGAAGACTATACGTAATAATTTCTATTTAAAGCAGGATATGATTTTGGCTGAATTTTTTAAATCAAATTTAATGTTTTTGTTCCAGATTCCTCCGCCCAAGCCACCTCCACCCGAAATGCATTTCATCCCGAACCCTAGCAACACCGAATTCATTTATTTGGTAGGATTAGAGCACGTGGTTGATTTTCTCACGAAAGAGACTCGGATGCCGTCACCACCAATGCCGTTTTCGTGTAGTCAGTGTAATTCTGATTTCACGCCGGTTTGGAAATGGGAAACAAAAGGCAAAAATAGAGGTATTAAAATTGATTTAGATACACGAGTCGCATAGTCTATTTTTTGTGATTGCAGGAATTAGGGTTATTTGCGAGCAGTGTGTAACAAACAACGTCAAGAAGGCATTAAAGGCGGAACACACGAATCGGCTGAAAACTGCCTTTGTTAAGGCCCTTCAACAGGAGCAGGAGATCGAACAGAGGCTTGCCCAGAATGGTGTTTTCACTTCGAGTAGTCCGGCACCATCACCAGTCACACCTGAAGCTATTCCCAAATCGGCAACTCCAACTCCTACACCTAGACATGCAGCGACTCCACCGGCACCTTCAGCTCAACAAACACCGCCACCTTCCAGGAGTTCGCATTCCTCGTCGGATAAGTTCTCACAGAATGCCGCGATGCAAGCACTTCAGCAGCAGCTTCTTAGAAGTGAGTAATGTATCACGAAAAATAAATAATACGTTGATTGGGCGTAACTTTGGACACTTCTTAAAAATTTAATTTGTTTGGCATGTAATTTTGTGACTTCTAATAAAAATTTTGACAATCCCACCTAAATTATTATTATTTTTTTTTGAGCACACGTATGAGTGCTTATAATGGCAAAAATTATTAAAATAATTGTTTTTGATTATTCTATACACCAGATTGAAGCAAATTTCACGTATATTATGAAACTGGTGTCAAAAATAGAAAAAACTGCCTAAATTAAAAGGTTAGAACAACCAATTTCTCCATTTATAAATTTTACATTGTACTTACATAAAATTAGATAGAAAGTCTCTCTTTACTATGTTTTAACAATTTTTTGCACTAATTCAAGTCAAAATATTAACGATTTTTCACAGAAATCTATATTTTTATAATTAATTTTGTAAAATCGCGCTTCTAACCTCAAAATCACAACTAATGCAGTCACGTGAGCATTACAGCCAATCACAGTAGAACACGAAATTTGTTAAATATCATAGAAATAAAAAGTTGTAGATTGACAAAATTATTTTCTTTTCTTCGTGTTTTTTTTTTCTGATAACCCTCAAGAATTTTTTTTTTGTTTCTTTTTTACAGCGGCAGTGTTAATCGTTATCCGTCCGTCTTTATTATTACATTTGTGCCATTTTTATTTTTAAAAAGACGTTCTTAAACCTCAAAATCACAACTCTATAGTACAGTCACGTGATCTCCACAACCAATCACAGCAAAACACGAAATTTATCACATATTATAGAAATAAAAAGTTGTAGATTGACAAAATTATTTTGTCTTCCTGTTTTTTTCTTTCTTTTTTACAGTGGCAATCTTAATTATCAATGCGTCTCTATTATTTTATTTGTGCAATTTTTATCTTGTCTTAACCTCAAAATCACAACTACATAGAACAGTCACGTGATCTCTACAACCAATCACAGCAAAACACGAAATTTGTCAAATATAGAAATAAAAATTTGTAGATTGACAAAATTATCTTATTTTTTCTTTTTCTTTTTTGTTTCTTTTTTGTAGTGGCAGCTTTAATTATTATCCTTGCGTCTTTATTATGTCATTTGTACCATTTTTATTTTATAAAAAGACGCTTTTAACCTCAAAATCACAACTATAGTTTTTTTTAATGCGCTTGTCTGTCTCTGTTCAACACATTATGTATATGACATAGCAACGTATACAGCAATGTATTGAAAAGAGACAGACAAGCGCACTAACAAGAAAAACGAACTATACATAGTACAATCACGTGATCTCTACAACCAATCACAGTAAAACACGAAATTTGCTAAATACCATAGAATCAAAAAGTTCTAGATTTGACAAAATTATTTTGTCTTTTCTTCGTGTTTTTTTTTTTTTTTTTTTTTTTTTTTTTTGGTAGTGGCAGCATTAATTGTTATCGTTGCGTCTTTATTATTTTATTTGTGCCATTTTGATTTTGTAAAATGACGTTCTTAAGCTTAAAATTACAACAACATAGTACATGTCATAGAAGTAACAGGTTTCAGATTAGTCTATTTTTTCAGTCTTTCGTGTTTTTTTAATTTTTCTTTTGTACTGAGGCTATGAAAAACGTTATTACTTATCAAAGCGTCTTTATTGTTTTATTTATGCCATTTTTACATATTACTTTGCTCTATTTTTAATTTTACATCAATTAATCTAGGGGTGTTGTTGAGATTTGTAGTTAAATTATAATAACACCCTGTAGGTCATTGTGGACACTCATTGCTAACTTTATTAAGAATTTCAATATTTTGACACGAAATTCACAGTAAAAACCATTTTTTTTTGTGATTATAGTTTTTTAGAAATTAAAGATAATTTTTTTGTTATAGGTTTGACTGCTGGGGCCCCTCCGGCTCACATGCTGCCATTCTCGCCGCTATTTTACCCATACCAGGTAGCTATAGCACAGGCAGCCGCAAGCGGCAAAGGGGGCAGCGCTAACATGGCAGAATTGCAAAGAGCAGCGGAGTTGCAACGACAGTACCTCCTCGACATGATCCCTCCAGGTCCTGGTCAGCGTCACAATTGGAAAACATGATGTGTCAGTGATAAGATTTAGATAATGACGTGCTAAAAAAGTGATCGAGACTATAATAATATCGCCATCGAGATGTAAAATGTCTGATGTGCCCAAAAAAAACTTCCAGAAGTAAAAAAAGTATTTATTATTTAACAGTTTGAGTGGAAATTTAGTCAATTATCGCAAGACTGATTCTAGTACCTATTGTATTACCGAGTGGTTTAAAAAAAAATAGATAAACGAACGGAGATCTCAGGATTGACATACTTACTAAGTTTATTCATTTCCTTAATGTTAAGTGATGGCTTTCTGATTTTTTTTTTTTTTTACTTCTGGAATGTTGTTATTTATTACGAGATGTTCTCGAGACAGTGCAGGACATGTAAATAAGCTTTGGCGATTTTTAGATGTAGAAATAAAAAAACGGTTGACAATGCTAAAGCAAAAGATGTGTTTGTAATTGTGTGATTGGATTATTTCGGATTTCATGCATTCTATAGGTTTGTTACAACAATTCAAAACAATTCAGAATTGTACAACACAAGCGTAGTAGCGTTTTATTTCGACTGAAATCTCTTTTGCGCTTGCCCAGTACTGTTCTGAACTGTTTCTGGAACAAACCTTATATTTGCGGTGCACGATTAGTTAAATTTTTCTCGAGGCATTTATTTTATGAATGTTTGAATGCCGAATCCTGTAAATAGGTGTTTTTACAATTGTATAATAGTTAATCAATAGGAATATTGATGCATATTATGCTCATTAATCTTGATGTTGACATTTATTATGAGGTGTTTTCTATTATAACAAATGTTTTCTAAAACGATCAGCTGAAGAAAAAAAAACATGCTGTATAACTGTAAAGATTTATTTCTCATATAACCAGAAAAAGTGGTATTTTCGAGGCACCTTAAAATTATTATTAAATGCAGCTAGAATGGAAACTGAGGGGTCGAGAGAGTAGTTTTTTTTTCGATTTCACTATACTGTGTTCATTTTTAATACTGTATTTTTTCCAATCGTGTATATACGAGGGTGCTAACAGAAATTCCGATTTCTGATAATCTAAATGAATTTTGTTGTATTTATGGGATGAGTGTTTGAATTAACACAGTTTTTTTTGCACATTTTTGTCACAAAGTGTATGAAGCTCAATAAAATTATTTTTTAATCTAAAAATAACAGTAAGACTTATTTAGAGCACAATTTATGCCAGTAAAAATATGTAAATGCATTTTAAATATCTGCAGTGTGAAAATCGTCTACATAATAAAATCAACTTTTCAGTCTTACTTGTATTACTAGTGTTATTATTGTAGGTAGTGCTTGCAATTTTTCCATCTAAAATATAGTCAATCTTTGTCGGTAATAAATCGGCTGTGGAATTTTTTTTCTTTTTCATTATTTCATTTTTTTTTCTCAAACATACAGTATCACACACACTGAACAGGTCTTTAGGAGGATAAAACTACAGGAACTAAATGCCTCTTCAGTACTTACGTTATTTTTTTGCCTCAAAGTTTCAACTATTACTATTTTGTAAGTTGTGTATAATTATTTCAACATGTTTTTAAATAAATTGACTCATAAGTTATCTGTCTTTTATAATAAAAAAGCCCATTTTCTGATTATAACAAACGGTTGAAACAAAACACGTGGATTTCCAATCATTAACAACTTAAACGATTTGATCTTGACCCTTGCATTGATTTTACCAAGAAATCGGTCCAAGGAACTTCATTTATTTAAATGTGGGATTTCCCGCTTAATAATTTTGGCAATTGAACGTGACTTTTTCGTTGCTTGAAACCGGCTTTTGCAAAATTTTGAAACAACTGAAAAACAGTGCTGCCAACCCACTTCCAAAACATCTAATTTGCACGTTTTATCACGTTCTGGCATTAAAAACTTAACGTTTCTTATCAGTTTGCTAATTTGGGTAACGTTTTGAATAAATAACAATCTATTTGTTTGTTGATAATCGTAATTTGGTGCCTTGACACATACCAACCCAAAACGTAAAAATCACTAAGCCAAAAGTGAAAAGTGTTAAATCTGTCAAGTTTATTGAGAAATTGCTAAAAATAGTAAAATGAAAATGTTAATTACGCTGATTACGCGCTTTTAAGAGTGTTTTTATCGAGGTCATATTGTTTATCGTGATGTCACATCAGTAAAATTCCGGGAACGAAATGTGAGGTTATGATGAAAATTTTTTGGGCATGGAATACCCTCTGCAAGATTTTGATATTGACCAAGAAACGGCATTTTTATTAGGGAATCAATCAAGTCATGGAAATGAAATGGACGTACAAACTAAGAATAATCGTAATCCCAAAAGACGTAGAAGTGTAGGAGCTATACTTTGCAGGTAAAACACTCAAATTTAGTCAATTTTCACATTCCTCTACTTTCCCAAGCATTAAATTTAAAAAGCGTGTCGCAAAGTGTTGTTTTCCGCGATTTTATGTATGCAAATTCAATTTTCCCGCTTTTGACATACTGTCAACTGTCAAATTATCATCAAACGTCAAATTTTGTTTTGATAACTTGATAAGTGTAAAATGTAAATTTGTGCGTTTTTAACATTTATCCGCGATGGATAATTCTGAAACTCAAAGTACTATAACTAAAACCTCCAAAGAAGACATTCCACTAATCTCCAAATCGTACAAAGAACCGTTATGGAGGTACCTCCACTGTAAGCCCCCTCTGATGACTAATCCAATATTTCCAGTTGTTGGTGTTCAATGTTCCGAAAATGCTGCGGTCCCCGCGAACTCAAGCCCCGGAAAATCATGTTAGGGAGTCAAACCCCTGGCCAATTTCCCGCCAACGCAATCAGAAACCAAAAATACAACATTATCACCTTCCTCCCTCTGGTACTCTACCAACAATTCAAGTTTTTCCTAAACCTCTATTTTCTCATCATGGCAACGTCTCAGTTCGTGCCGGACATTCGAATAAGCTACTTGTACACCTACTGGATCCCTCTGGTAAGTGCAACCCCCTGGAAAGCACCTCCTAATTAAATTCTCAGTGTTTCGTGCTCACTGTCACCATTTGCCGTGAAGCCATCGATGATTTACGCAGATATAAACGCGATCAGGAGGTCAATAACCAGAAATGTAAAAGATTGCTCAATGATAGAAATAAACCGTATGAGATTGTCGCCGCTCATAAATTACGGGTTGGGGACTTAATTGTTGTGGATAAGGATGAGAGAGTACCTGCAGATTTGGTACTTTTGAGAACATCCGAATCCAGTGGGTCGGTTTTTGTCAGGACGGATCAACTGGATGGGGAGACTGATTGGAAATTGAGGCTGGCAGTTCCTACCACACAGAAATTGGCTACTGATCATCAGCTGTTTGAAATCAGTGCGAAAATATACGCAGAGAAGCCCCAAAAGGACATACATTCTTTTATAGGAACTTTCAGTAGGGTAAGAGACTAAGTAGAAGCTTATAAGTGATAATAACACTTATCACTTTATTTGAAATTTTTGTGAAATCGTGACGATTATTTCTAGTTAAATACTTAAAGCGATAAAAAAATATTGTTGTGTTATGTACATATCAATCATAGCTGTCACCTTTGAGCAGTTTATATGGAAACGGTCCTAATATTACTAGGGACAACACAATACAATGCTTATTTAACGAAGAACATTGAGAATAATGAGATCTTGAAGGTCAAGCATCCGTCAGTTAATTTTTTCGCCATCACAGTGCGACTGTGCAACTTGTTGTTCGCAATGTTGCATTACACATAAGAATTTTCTTGATATTTTAGAATATAAAAATTAATATTTTTTTTTATTTAAAAATGTAGCTTGATTCACTGAATTCGGACGAAAGTCTGGACCTGGAAAACACATTATGGACCAACTGTGTAATCGCTTCAGGCCAAGCTTTGGGCGTCGTTATCTACACCGGTAATTGTGAATTCCCACTTAACCAAAATCCCATTTCACTGAAAAAATTTCAGGTCCTGAAACCCGGTCCGTAATGAATAATTCAGCACCTCGTTCAAAAGTCGGTCTTTTAGATATTGAAGTAAACACAATAACAAAATTATTATTTGTTGCTGTAATTGCACTTGCTTTGATTATGATGGCTTTGAAAGGTTTTGGTGGTCCTTGGTATCGGTATTTGTTCCGATTTATTCTACTTTTTTCTTATATAATTCCAATCAGGTATTTGTTACACTTTTTTTGAATTTTTATAAACCATTTTTTTAAAGTTTGAGAGTGAATCTAGAACTGGGCAAATCGTTTTATTCCTGGGCGATTGGTAAAGATCCAAATATGGCTGGAACTGCAGTTCGGTGTACAACAATACCTGAAGAATTAGGAAGGATTTCTTATCTCTTATCGGACAAAACTGGAACATTAACACAAAATTCAATGGTTTTGAAACGGTTACACTTAGGGACTGTTAGCTACGCTGCTGATAGTTTTGAAGAACTGAGCACGACTCTGAAATCGACTTATTTGGGGAGTGATACGACTTCGTCAAAAACTAAGTTTCGAAGATCTGAAAATACGAGAATTAGAGATGCAGTACAAGCTTTAGCATTGTGTCATAATGTAACTCCAGTTTATGAAAGTGATACTAGTGAAACAGGTAATAAAAATTAAAAAAAAGCAACTTACGACTCTTCAGGTCCGTAACTTCGTTGCCTACGGTCATTAAGACCGTTATAATTTTCTTTAATACATAAATAACGTATGATTCAGGTTCAATAACTTCTGAAACTGAAGCTGACCAACATTTGCAAGTTTCTGGTAAAAGAGTAGTGTCATATCAAGCATCAAGTCCTGATGAAGTAGCTTTGGTTCAATGGACACAAGAAGTTGGTTTAGCTTTGAGTCGTCGTGATTTATCGTCGATGCAGTTGAAAGGACCTGATGGAAGACATTATGATTATACTATTCTACAGGTGTTTCCGTTTACGAGTGAGACAAAACGAATGGGAGTCATAGTGAAAGTGAGTGTAAAAAAAAATAAAGCAGTTTTTTGTATATAATTGTGGGTTTTTGTAGGATTTGCAAACTGGCGAAATAATTTTTTATTTAAAAGGAGCTGATGTTGTAATGTCACCGATTGTACAATATACTGATTGGTTGGATGAAGAAGTAGGCAATATGGCAAGGGATGGATTAAGAACGCTGGTTGTGGCGAGAAAAATGCTCACAGAAGAACAGTATGCAGATTTTGAGGTAAAAATATTGATAGGTTTGTGGTATTAAGAGGTCTGACCGTTGCGAGTAATCCAATTACGTCAGAATTAAGCTCCCTTAATATAACAAATTACTTGTTATTTTTAACGAAAAATTTTATCTTTCTAGAGTCGCTACAACGCCGCTCGCCTCTCTGTAACCGACCGCGTGACTCGCGTGGCTCAAGTAGTCGAATCCCTTGAACGTGAAATGGAACTTCTCTGCATAACCGGCGTTGAAGACAAGCTCCAAGACAATGTCCGCCCTACTCTCGAACTTCTCCGTAACGCCGGTATAAAAATCTGGATGCTCACAGGCGATAAACTCGAAACCGCCACATGTATAGCTAAAAGTTCTCGTCTCGTTTCACGTAGCCAAGGTCTCCACATTCTCAAAAAAGTCGTTACAAGAACAGACGCCCATCTCGAATTGAATTCTTTTCGTCGGAAACAAGACTGTGCTCTTGTTATCAGTGGCGAAAGTCTTGAAGTCTGTCTCAGTTACTACCAACCGGAATTTATGGAATTGGCAACAGCAGCACCTGCTGTGGTGTGTTGCAGGTGTTCACCGACACAGAAAGCACAAGTTGTACAGTTAATACAGAAACATACAGGGAAGAGAACAGCAGCTGTAGGGGATGGAGGAAACGATGTCAGTATGATTCAACAGGCAGATGCAGGAATTGGAATTGAAGGAAGGGAAGGGAAACAGGCGAGTTTAGCTGGGGATTTTAGTATTCCACAGTTTTCGCATTTGGCGAATTTGTTACTGGTGCATGGGAGAAGGTCGTATAAAAGGTCGGCCAGTTTGGCACAGTTTGTTATACATCGAGGGTTGATTATTTCGACAATGCAGGCTGTTTTTAGTAGTGTTTTTTATCTGAGTTCAGTGGCTTTATATCAAGGGTTTTTGACAGTTGGATATGCGACGGTTTATACAATGTTTCCGGTAAGAAATTCAAAGTTCATGATTTTAATAAAAGAATCTTTAAGAATAATTTCAAGTCACGTGACTATATGTCACCAGGCTAAATAAGTGGTTGTTTGTAATTAATTTTGTTGAAATTTTATTAAATATACCTTAATGTTGGTAACTGGTAAGTTCTCTAGGTCTTCACTATGAGGAAAATGTCTCTCTGCTTAAAAAAAATATTCTAATTTTGCACAAAATTCGACTTAACCATGAGTTGCTTAATTTTATAAGCAAATTGGTCACGTGGGTTGAGATTATTTATGAAGGCACCGTATAAGTTGAGAAGTTGGTAGTAATTTTAATAAATGATTTCGTCGTGGTTGATACACAACATTAAATTTGAACCAACAAATTTTAATTTGATAATTTAAAACACTTTTAACACCACAAGCTCTCACCACAAGACAGACACCGGTCAGATTATTTATTTTATTCAGTTCTTTGCTTGTATCAACATTTTGCAAATGATGAGATCATTAAAACCTACTGCCACCAGCCCTCCAGCTACTTGACTTTACCTTTTTCCTTTTAAGGTTTTCAGTCTGGTACTTGATCAGGACGTAAGTGCTGAAATTGCACTAACTTATCCCGAATTATACAAAGAATTAGCAAAAGGTCGAAGTTTGTCCTACAAAACGTTTTTTATGTGGGTCCTAATTTCGATATATCAAGGTGGCGTGATAATGTATGGCGCTTTGCTTTTGTTTGAAGATGAATTTATCCATATTGTGGCTATAAGTTTTTCGTCGTTGATTTTGACTGAACTAATTATGGTAGCACTGAATATACGGACGTGGCATTATTTAATGATTCTAGCTGAGCTCATTTCACTCGTTTTGTATCTGTTGTCGTTGATTGTTTTACATGACTATTTCGGTAAGTTAGGTTTGAAGTGTTATAAAATTATGTAAACGTTTTGTTTTAGATTCTGAGTTTATTCGGACGAAAGATTTTATATGGAAAGTATTAGTAATAACGTTAATTTCATGCTTGCCTCTTTATATTTTGAAATTTTTACGGAAGAAATTTTCGCCGCCGAGTTACAGCAAGTTGTCGTGAATTTTCGTCATTGTGATAAGTTTGTTTGCATTTCTCTTCTCGAGAGAGAAGGTAAATTATATAATTTAGATTTGCTTTTTTGGTTTTTATTTTATTTTTGTATAGAAATAAATAAATATTATATTAGAGTAGCTAGTTCCTGATTATCAGTTTAACTTTATTAATATTTATTTTTTTTGTTATTACTAGTGATAAGTCGAAATAATCGCGCAATTACTATTTTTGTGATAATTTTCACAGTGAAGCTAGTAGTGATAGAATAACAATGAAACAATCACTGATCAGAAATTTAATCTTTTTTTTAAGTGTTTTTTTTTAAATTATGCGAGAAATGCAAATTGCAACTACCCAAGTCAATGAATGTATTTTATTTTGTTAAATATTACATTATACCTGTTAGAAATATTTTATTAACTAACTTTCATATTGTTAATTTAATAACTAAATGTAAATTATTAATATATTATACTTATTTAATCAAGTGTTTTAATTATTAGTTTCACATTCCACCACCAGAGAGCGTTTCTTTTGTTGTTAATTGTCAATACATAAATATTTGAAATGTCAAATTGGAAGTGTCACAAGTTACGCTAACGCCAATTTATTCAAGTGAACATTAATTATTGAAAACTGCGCTTAATTGCAATTAAACAGCGTTTTTGTGGAAAATTTTGTCTTATATAACGTAAGTAGCGACAATTATTACAATAATAAGTATATATTTTTTGTTAATTGCAAAATTTATTCCGAAAATTACTTGTCAAGTCATCATACCCTAACCTCACTTTTTCAGAAAACTGCAAAATGCCTGCCGGAGGTGCTTTATTTGGGAGTGCTGCAACAGGGCCTGGCTCAACAGGCGGCAACAAACATTTGGTTGAAGTCCGAGCCGGCAAAATGACTTTGAAAGGTAAAAAAACCCTAAACTTGTACCCCCTTGTGATTACTTCTATTTAGGTCGTATGGTGTACCCCGATAAGCGCAAGGGGCTCCTTTACGTGTACCAAAGCGACGATTCTTTGATGCATTTCTGCTGGCAAGACCGCACTAGTGGTGTTGTCGAAGACGATCTTATAATTTTCCCTGATGATTGTGAATACATCAAAGTACCCCAATGCACCACTGGGAGAGTTTATCTGCTTAAATTTAAGTCTTCGAGTCGGAAATTTTTCTTCTGGTTACAAGAGCCTCGTACTGATAAAGACGACGATAATTGTAAACGTATTAACGAGTTGTTGAATAACCCCTCAAGTGCGGTTCAATCCTCGCAATCGCCAGACCAGGACTTGCAGTCACTATTCAATAACATGTCTCAATCTCAACTGATGCAGTTATTTGGGGGTGGGCAAATGGGGGGTTTGTCGAGTCTCCTAGGAACGATTAGAGGCCCCAATAGTGGAAGTGCTCGCACTAGCACTACGCCTGCAATCACTCACCGGACTACAGTTCCAAGTACTCCAACTACTAACACGTCTACTACAGCAGTGAGTCAATCTCCGGCCACTCCGCAAACTACTACAGCCCCTACTGCGGCTCCGGGAGCGCCTCGTGTGTCTCGATCGTCGGATTCTTCATGTCAGCACAGGATTCAGTTATCTGATTTGCAGAATTTCCTGCAGGGGATCTCCCCAGTTCAAGGATCGTCATCTCAACAATCAGGTAATTCAAATTTCTGTCAATTTTTTTTTTTTGGTTAATTTGGAAATGTAACAGTTGATTTATCGACTGCTTTGACTGCTGAAGGTTTATCGGGGATTTTAAGTAATCCGGGGGCTCTCCAAGCCCTACAAAACCATTTACCGGCAGTCGAAGGTGATCCACAGGAAGCTCTTAGGTCAACTTTAAATTCACCCCAATTTCAACAAGTAATAATTGACAGAAAAAAATTTGGGTTTAGTAATTTTTTTGTAGGCTGTTTCGCAATTTTCTAGTGCTTTAGAGTCGGGACAGTTGGGGCCGGTTGTGTCACAATTGGCGGTTAATCCAGAAGCGGTAGCGGCGGCGTCTCAAGGAAATATGCAGGACTTTATGAAGGCGTTAGAAAAAAATGAAGGATCGTCTAAAGATGATGATAAGGAGAAGAAAGATGAAAAGAAGGATGATAAAGATGATGATCATATGCAAACTGATTAAATTTCAAACTTTCTGTTTATTGAATAAAAATTTCATGTAGAAAAAAGTGTTTTAATCGTTGAATTTTTTCAAATCGGCGCAGAAAAGCACCTAAAAAATAGTGTCACAATTATTTATTTTACAGCAATTTTTTTTCTTACTGTGTGTGCCCATCCTGCAAGAGGGCCGTATAAATCTCGGAAGTGATCTCCTATGTCTTTATAAATTTTTGTTGTTACCGTTTTACGTTTTGGTAAGCCTGGCATGTAGAATTTCCTTGCGATTTGATACACATGTGTGTCAACAGGGATTGCCCCTAGGTGGCCCAATGACATCAAGCAGATACAATCTGCGACTTTGGGGCCAATACCAGTTAAGGTCATTAGCTTATTTTTTGCGTCTTCGTATTGCAATTTCGTTAAGTCATTAAGCCACTTCTCTCCACCTTCCTTTACTATTAATTTTGCTGATTCATTTATGTATTTGGCTCTGTACCCGAATCCTTCTTTTTTTAGAACTGACTCGACATTATCTTGTGCTAACGAATCAATTTTTGGGAATGTATAGTACGTTATGCCCTCAATTTCGCATATTTTTTCCCCATATAACCTCGCTAATTTCTCAACCATTCCAGTTATACGAGAAATGTTATTATTCGAGGAACAAATAAAGGAGAATATGTTTTCGGTTAGGTCTTGATTTAGGATTCGAATCCCATAAAACTGAGTTGCTGCTTTTGCAAAAATGGGGTCTTTTGAAGACCAATCTGTGAAGTTTTGTTTCAGATCTAAATTGAGTTGGAAGTAATTTACTAATAAAGAATTATAAAATTGCTCGTCTTTATCAGAGCCGTAGACTTGATAAGTAATAGAATCGTCGTTTTGTTTTAAAATCCAGACGTGATTCGAAAAAACACCGATCCATTGTTTATCACCTTCATTGAATTTCCATCTAGGTTAAGCATTGTTAATTTGTTAAATGGCAAATTACGAGGTTAATAACACTCACCTGAAGCTTTGACCCCCATTTAAGGTGCCCAATAACTGCAATTGCTCTTTTTCACAAATTAACCTAAACCAAGATCGGGACATGTTGAGGTTAGGTAACAAATTTGAATTATTTTCCCGCCAGTTTTTCGGCTTACTGAACACCACGAACATTGAAACGACCGAAAGTGTTTCAAGCTGAAAATTTAAAACTGTATGGTGTAGGCAACCAGGTAAACGGGCCCAACAAAACAATGTGGAATGGTAGCACAAACATTTGATCGCGAAAGCTGTGACACTTTCAAAATAACTTTTAAAAGGTTTTATTTCATTATATACTAACGTAGCTAAAATAAAAAATATATAATTGCCCAAAATTCTACAAAGAAAAAATGTATAAAAAAACATTAAACATTTATTAAACAATTTAGGTACCTTGGAGGGTAGTTTTTGTGTAAGGGACACGCTAATCTCAATTTATAGTGTAAAATTCGATTTTATTCAAAAATAAATAATTTAAAAGAAAAAATAAATTACAGACTAATTTGTTAATTATTCTTTTTGTTAATTCCTGTAAACTTGTGCGAAATTTACAGTCACAAACAACTCGATATTATAAAAATATAGGTGCAACTGAAGTAGGCTCTTATCAAAGGCCACTCTGTTATTATATATTTGGGACATTCTGTATATATATACTGAGACTTTAAAAATAATGTAAACACTTTTTTTGAGATTGTAAAATGTTGACAAGAGATTTTTCACCTCAACTTTCAGTTGGTAATAACGCAAATAATGTTTAATCTCATTTGTTTAAATAATTTAATTATTGCCTTTTTCTTGCTATTTTCGTAATTAAATATAAATTGAAAACAAAACTCGATGAATTCCAAAAAGATCGATGTCAAATCAAATTCAAAATTTCGAATAAAAAATTACAAATTAAAACAGAGATGAACAAGTTTAATAAAGCCATGATCTCTACCTTAATTAAAGCATCTTCTTCTGCCACAACTGTTGGGTGGCGAATCCCCTCCTTCTGCTTCTTTCGAACCTACCTTTAATCCTGAAATTGGTGCTTCTTCTTCTGCCCTATGTGGCGATTTATCCCTCTGCTTCTTTCGGACCTACCTTTAATCCAGATTTCCAACGATGTCCTTGGAACCTATCCCCTCAAACCCCAATAAAACACAAGGAATTTTCTTTTATTCAAAGTTTTATCTTTAATATGTAAAGATAAAACAGTTTTGTAAGTTACTTGTTTAATTACTCTTTGATAATTTATTTTCTGTTACTTCTAATTAATAAATAAAAAATCGAAAAAAGTTGATCATTCGTTTAAATTATTTTGAAAATTTTGCAAAATAATATTTAAATTCGCGAAATGAATGAATGTTATAAAAAACAATAATAGAAAAAATCTGACCTTGAAGTAGGAAAGGCGTTGTTGGTGCACACTCTGGACTCTGGAGCAAATTATTTCAAAAACGTCACCTAAAATTAAACAACAAATTTAAATAAATAAATAAATAAATAAATAAACAGCAAATCTCTGGTCCCAGGGAATATCATCATCAGTTACTAAAAAGAAAATTTCACCAAGATTGTTTTAAAAAATTTGATTTTATACAAACTCTTTAAACGATAAAATTGGAAAAAATTATTATTTAATAAATTATTTATTTATTGCAAAAGGAGGGTGGGAAGTAACACTAAATAAAACGCGTGAATTTATTATTAAATAAATTACAAATAGTGATAGTAGAAACTAAAATTGTTTCTCTGCGTTAATTTAAAAATGCAGAAATGTACTTGTTTAAACAAAATCGCGATATATTCCATTCAATAATTAATAATAAATAAAAGTACGCACGTTTAAGCGGCTGCGATGCGTCCTGTTCGAGAGCTGGCACACAACTGATTTTTAAACAAAGAGAAATATTGATAAATTTGCAAAAAACAACAAAAAATGTATATTATATCACCGAATGTCGAACCCTCTTTGTGTTTTTGAGTACTGAATCATCGTATTATGCAAGCAATTAGTTCAAATAATACGATGATTCCAGTGGCGTAGCGCACATTTCGAAGGCCCCCCACATTAAATTTTGGACCCTCGCTTCGTAAAAAGTAGTCATGAGACCTCACGCAATGCGGGGTCTTTCGCTCCGCTACTGGATAATTCAGTACTCAAAAACACAAAGGCGCTTCGACATTCGGTGATATAATATACATTTTTTGTTGTATTTTGCAAATTTATCGATATTTCTCTTTGTATAAAAATCAATCGAGCACTAGCTGTCGTAGAGGACGCATCGCAGCGGCTTTAAAGCTAGATAGTTTTATTTATTATTAATTATTAAACCGAATATATCGCGATTTTATTTAAACAAATACATCTTTGCATTTTCAAATTACAAAATAGCACACAGATAAACAATTTTAGGTATATATCATCTCATCATTATTTGGAATTGATTTAATAATAAACTCACGCGTTTTATTTAGAGTTACTTTCCAGCCCCCTTTTGGAATAAATAAATAAATAATAGTGGTAATAACTTATGAAAACAAATTTTTCCAAACTTATCGTTTAAAGAGTTTGTATAAAATCAATTTTTTTAAAACAATCTTGGTGAAATTTTGTTGTTAATAACTGTTGAAGTTATTCACTGGGACCAGAGATTTGTTGTTCATTTTTATTTTTTTAATTTGTTGTTCAATTTTAGGTAACTTTTTTTAAACGACCTGCTCCAGAGTCCAACCTGTCCAGAAGTGTGCATCAACAACGCCTTTTTCCCTTTAAGGTCAGATTTTTTCTATTATTGTTTTTATAACATTCATTCAGTTCGCGAATTTAAACAATACTTTGTAAAATTTTCAAAATAATTTAAAAGAAAGATCAACTTATTTTTCGATTTTTTATTTATTAATTAGGAATAACAGAAAACGAATTATCAAAGAGTAATTAAATAAAGAACTTACAAAACTGTTTTATCTTTAAATATTAAAGATAAAACTTTAAATAAAAGAAAATTCCTTTTGTTTTATTGGGGTTTGAGGGGATAGGTTCCAAAGACATCGCTGGAAATCTGGATTAAAGGTAGGTCCGAAAGAAGCAGAGGGAAAAATCGCCACAAAAGGCAGAAGAAGAAGCACCAATTTCAGGATTAAAGGTAGGTTCGAAAGAAACAGAAGGAGGGGATTAGCCACCCAACAGTTGTGGCAGAAGAAGATGCTTTTATTAAGGTACAGTTTATGACTTTGTTAAAATTGTTTCTCTCCGTTTTCATTTATAAATTTTGTATTCAAAATTTTGAGTGCCTTCTGACATTTTTTTTAATTCATCTCTCGTATAAGTGTGTAGTGTATTCTAACAACTTATCTGTTTCAGTTTTAGTACATTTTTTTGTTTCATATTTTTGTAATTTTGTTAATTAAATTATTTATTGTAATTTAAGTATATAATTTTTCTAATTTAACTAGATTAATAAACAATTTGTTTATAAAACTATTCTATTTCTCTTATTCTGTTTATTATGTAATCAAGTTAGTCAAATATCTAAATTTAAATTATTTCAAATCGTCAAGCCTTAATTAATTAATTATCTATTTAATTAAAGAATTAATCATTTTTAGACAAATATAACTATAGGTCAGATAATGCATTTTATACCATAAAAAAAAATAATAATAAAATAAATGAAAAAAATTTTCAAAGAAAAACGTTCCCATCTTATGGAAATCTTATTGACCACTGAAATCAAGATTTTTTTGTATCAATCGATAGCTCTTGAAATCAGGAGCAATTGATAACATTGCGCCAACTTCCTGAACATTGTCCTAAAGCTGATCTGTCAGGTGGGTTGAATAAAAGTCTAAAAACGCCTCATTGCCCAAAATTCTACAGAAAACAATTTATTAAAAAACATCAAAACATAAAACTAAACAACATTTGGAACACTTTGAAACACAAATACACAAATATAGCCATAACTACGTAATGCACAACAGCCAAAATTCTCATTTTCTTTCTTGCATATGGGAGAGTCTCCAATGGGTCATGGACTAAATAAACTCGCCCATGTTTAACTGACTGTTCCCAGTATTTTGACCAGTTAATACTCCCTAAATTAAAATGAAACAACTGTCGATCTTTTTCACTCATACATTTCCATAAATTCGCAACGTTATCAGAGTCAAAATTCCAAGTGTTTGTTGAAAAATGTGATAATAAAAGCAACATTTTATTAACTTTTCGCATTTTTCTAACTGCCCTAAAATAATTTTTTTTTGTATTTTCGTACTGTATTATTTAGATACTAACATTGTTTTTTTGCCCATACAGATAAAAACAAAATCGGCAATATACGATAGTAACGTGTGTTGGAAAAAAACACGTATGTTATACCATGTTTTACAACTAACTACGTTAAAAATAGGGAACCAAGTCATTTCTGATAGAGGGTACACCCATTTTAGTATATCTATGTGTTTTGCTAAGTCACCTAATAAAACAAAATTATTTGGTAAATAATAATGGTAATATCCGAATCACCAAACAGTGCGCACACAACTGCGATATTCTGAATGCATTTTTAGTGAAATAAAATAAATTACTGTTTGGCAATCTGTACAAAGTAACATACCAAGCGTTTCTGTATTATTAGGCGGTGCCACGTGATTATAAATAGCGATTTCGTTATTTTTTTCGGTCGACCTACAACTTTTTTTTTTGATTATTTTTCAAAACAGTATTTTTTACCTTGAGTTTATTAAATTCCAAGTGCTAGTCAATATTAAATTAACTACATAGTCACATGGTACAACTTTAAGGCAAGTATCGGGTTTTCCATGCAAATTTTTTATTACCCCAAGCAGCATTCCAGCGCAAACACCTACAACTCCGTAGAAATTGTCAATCCAACCTGGTACAGGGTCAATTTCAGTTGATATAACTAAAAATCGTAATACACCCTAAATTAAAATTTTTTTGCTCACACGATATATCAGTTGATTTACTTATACAAGGCCGGACAATAGCCAATGGTAAATTCCCAGCTTTTCGCTTAATTAAATCCTCGGAACTACATTTAGTAAAAACATAAGTGTTTGGCCAATCTTTTAACAAACTAAAAAAAAAATTGTAACGAGTGATTCAAAAAAATATTTCTCTACTTGGGTGTTATGGCATCTAAGATTTGATCATCAACACTATCTACAAGTGTTATTAAATTTTCAGCTTTCATTCCAGGAGGGTAAAACTCTTCTTTGATGTGTGACTGAGAACAGTTTGAATAAACTGTCGAAACGTATACAAAGGCCTAAAACACTTTTGATTTTTACAATTTTTAAAAATTAGGTTGTTACTTTAAGCTGAGGTATTTCTTGTGCTAACTCAATCAAGTCTTTGGTAGCTCTGACATTAGCATAAGTCGCAATTCTTAAAGTTTGGTCAAATTTGACATTTGCGGCTGCATGTACCACAATTGTGACTTCCTTTTTTAAAATCTCACAATCTTGTGACGATATTCCCAAACCAACTTTTTCACAGTCTCCACTAATCAACTGAATTTTATCAACAAAATTTGGGAACTTGGCTTTCAGTGGTTCGAAACACTATATATAAAAATATTATTATTAACAGTTATTTACGTAACCAGTTATGAAAAGACTGATTAACAGCTTTTTCATAACGTAATACATACAAAAATTTTCCTCACTCTGTCAAAAAAAAATTAGTGGTGTAAAGTCGCACTTTACGTAACTCGTAATGTAATATTAACCATCAAAATTAACCATTTGATAACGGAATGAAGAAAAAATAAAATTTCTAGAGGAATACTTACAGGAAAATTGAAAATATCTGATATTCGTTCATTTGGCGTCTTATTTCTTTTTGGACGTACCAAAAGAAAAATCGTTTTTACATCAGAACAGACAGTTAATAATTTTGCTAAAAAAACTTTTCCGATAAAACCTGAACCTCCGGTTAGAAATATTGTTTGGTTTTTGAAAGATTCAGCAATTTCGCTTTGGATTTCCATTGCGGCTTTAGACAAGTCAGATTGAAACTATTCTTACAAAAGAAAATTTTAAGAGTCACTGCTCACTACCTTTACAAATTAAAATTGTAAAATGATTGTTAGATTTTATTTAAATCTTATTAGCATACAATGAATTATCAGAATATGCAATTCATGGACAAACTTGAATATTTTAAACAAGAAATTTTGGACTAAATATCTAAATTTTTAACTGTGTTATAATAAAATCATTGCATTAAGCACTTATTTAATAAAAAATATTTAAAAAACACAAAATTTGCTTTATTTCATAATTAAACAACAAAATTACAATTAATTTTTAATTAAATAGTCAAATGTTTGAAACTACGTCAGTGACAAAGATGGCAGCCCGTGACCTTGATCTTTGATAGCTTATTGGTCTCAATTGACGTCAGAATTTTTGATATTACAGGACGACCGGTATTAGGGACAGAATCATGGAAAAAGAACCATTTTAAAACCGTTTAAATATGTTGTTACACAATCGTTATTTATTGATATTTTCTTGTTTTATCTCTTAATAAAATTTGTATCTATTTTTTTTCTTTTCAAAAAAATATTATTAACACATAATACTGGCCATCCTGTACAAATAAACTCAATTTAATGAGCCGTGATGTAAATACCAGTGTTGTTCTATTTTATTCAAATAAAGCCAAATATGAATGAACATATCATCTGGACGAACAATAGTAGATGATATTGCATAATGCAAAATAGTAAATATTTGCTGATTAGTAGAGAATATTGCATAATCCAAAATTGGTTTGTACACCTACATTAATTAAAAAGTTTATCCGTCTTACTTGTCTTTTATTATTGAATTATTTTGTTGGAATTTGGAATATCGAATGGAGGAAATAATAATTTTGTTCTTGTATTAAATGCTCGTTGTTTTCCAATTAAAACATTTATAGTGGATCTAACGAAATAGTAGAGTTAAGTAATTAAAGGAATAGTCATAACCATTGTTGTTAACTAATGAAAGAGCGGTATTCAAGTTAGGCTGTAGGGATGATGAATGGGCCTGTTGTAAATTCTGAAATCCTAAGGACTCGAAACTGGTAGGTAAATAACGAGACTCTACTATTTCATTAGATCTACTATATCTAACCTGAGATCGAAACGTAACTGAATCAGAGCAAACCGTGAAAGTGGGTATGAATAGTTACGCTGGCACAGCCTGCTTTGATTCAGTTATATTTCGATCTCACCTTATAATATGAACTAGTTAACTCGGATGAGAATAATTACTGTTTCTAATCAAAGTATTAACTCCTGTTTCAAAAAGCGAGGAAATTTGAAGATTTTTGAGGAAATTTGGCATCTTTGTGTTACATAGTTATCAATTGTATGTATAACTGGTTGCATACTCAATCTCTTTTACTTTGTAAATACTTCTGTAACTGTAAATAAAGTTAGTCTAAGCTCAACTCTGGTGTTACTCAGACGCTCCTACCAGTCCTCCTCAAGTCGCACAACAAATAATTAATTAAATAAAAACAACAAAACATAACACTTTGTTTTAGGAATTATACGAATCTAGGTTGGCAACACTGACGCTTTTGACAATGTCAATCCTTTTCAGAACAAAATGTCTTCTTCTACTATACGAGTCAATTTTTTCGTTTTTTAAATAAACCTTTGTTTTATTCATTTTTTCCGATTATATTTCATTGATAAATCGATTTATATAATTACAGAACTGTACTTACTATTATATTCTAAAACTGTGCGCCCTTCTGGGTTCGTCGCTTGACCCACCATTACAGTTCCTCCAATTTCCCTTAATTTCGCTCCTCCCGCAGCTTTCTCAACCCTCCAATTTCGCCCCGAATCCTTAAACAATTTGCATTTTTGAATAAACAAACCAGTTTCGGAATGTAGGCCGAATTTTCTCCTTCTTGAGGTAGTGGGACGCTTCAAGATGTCTTCGTCAGTTCGCCTATTTGCCGCTAGAGGGAAAACGCATTCCAACGGCCATTTAAAACCGTATCGTGACGTGTGCCAAGGGCCGTTCGCCCCAAACAGCCATATTTCGTGTGTTCGCGAGTGCATTCACCCCCCGTTATGCACCCCAGTCGGCGGCGCAAAAAGCGCCCCAACTACGGCATCCGTACCGTTGAGGTATTACGCGGCTCTAACGGCTTCGGGTTCACCATCTCGGGACAACAACCCTGTATTTTATCCTGTATTGTCGCGAATTCGCCAGCGGATCATGCAGGACTCAGGGCTGGGGATTTTCTTATTTCGGTTAACGGGATTTCAGTGTCGAAAATCACCCATGATGCTGTGGTTAACCTCATCGGGAATTGTGTGGGGCCCATCAGGATGACAATCGCGGAGAATTACTATTCGGATAGTAGTGAGGAAGAACTGGATGTGAGTCGAATGATGGGGGCCAGGAAACCGAAATATATGCACAAACCTAGGACACACAGGTAGGACAATCCAAAGAACAGAAAAACAGGATTTTTGTAACAAAAATACCAGCAGAAAACCGATTGTGCAATCAGTCAATTACTGCCATCACATTAAAGATAATCTGTAGTTACACAATTCTATTATTTCCACTCGTAACTACTATAAAAATGTGGCCCTTTCTATCAAATCCTGTATTTTTATAAAACAATGGCTACATGTTTCGGATACTATAATTGATAGCCATCTTCAGGCTAGTGTTGTCAGATAATGAAAATGGTTCTTCCGAACACATTAGAAGAGAAAATAGTATATTAAAGAACGCGTTTTGAAAAGTCAACTTTGTGGCACGAATTCAAGTTTATAAAACGACCACAAAGCGCGTGTTTTTATAAAGAATGAGTGCCACAATGACTTGAGAAACGACTTCTTTATGCTATTTTTTCTACTTTGTGCGTTTTACGTGATTTTTAAGTAAAAAAGTTAATTATTCAATCTTTAGGGCCTTTTGCGTTAATACGAGATAGTTGGTAATAAATGTCATAAAAGTGTCAAATGTTTTTTGAATTATTTTCAGATTTGTTCAAAATTCTATATAAGTAACTCACAAATGGTTCTTCTTTACCTGCCGTATCAGTTATTGATTGAATACTCCAATTGGCATAAAGACAGTAAAGAATATCTCCAAAAACATTGTAAAATTATTCTTAAATTACCAAATTAATTGCGATGGCCTCTCATCGTTATTTCAGACCAAGCAGTGCTATACACTCATCTAGCAAAAACTTCTAAATTATGAAACGCAATGGGTGTTGTAAATCGTCAAAATATTGGCTAAAAGTGAAGCTGTTTCTACTTCAAAAAAAGCTGAATTTATCTCATTGTAACCGGCGCTTTTCCACCCCATTTTCGAATGTTTTATAGGTTAATTGCAACACACACACACAAAAACACCTTGGTGAGGAATACTGGTCATCAAGTGCAACAAAATTTATTTGAATAAAATTATTATAATCTCAACGCTGACATAAACGCTGAAATGTGACAAATAACGTTTTATTTCAGCGACAGCGTGTTACCAATCCGAAAAAATAAATTGCATTAGTACTTTACGCACGCAATTTGGGTGCTGTATTGGCTAATAGGATACCCGAATCGGTCTCTGTTAAATATATTAAGATTAAGACTGTAAAAAAACATTTCAGGAGGTCAAAACAATGATAAGTGATAACGATGTTGTCATACATACATAGAAATCAAAATGGCAAACCCAGATGTTTTTCAAATCACTCATAACTAAGGCGAGGACTAAAAGGTACCGAGTATGAATGAAAGCGCGTGACCTTCGCGTCCTCTCCACGCCAAGGGCCACTGGCACAGGCACCTTTTAATCCTCGGCTTACTCATAACCATTTTGTCATAAAAAATTTAAAAATCAAATGACAAAACCAAATTTATTACAGTAGAACTCCAGCAATCCAATAAACGTTTTGTAGAACGGTCCGACAAATTACAGATGAAATTGTATAACTTGAGTTGATTTAAGTTTTCACTATTGTCTTTATAAATATTATAAAAAAAACCTAAGGCTATAAGATTAGGTGAACGTGGAGGTTCATCGTATTGAGTCTTTATTTGCGATCCATTGTTCGCTAAAATATTCTGTTACATTTCTAATTGCATGTGCGTTATGGGTGGGAGCACCGTCTTGTTGGGTACCAAACATTTGATAAAACATTTAATGGTATATCGTCTAGAAATCCATTCACTGTAACACCAAAAATCTGCTCGCACTGTCGAGTGTTTAAATAAAATAAAAATCAACTTGTTCTCTTAAATATTGTTTTAATTTTTTAAAAAATAGGTAATTATATATTTTTGAAAACAGAAAAAAATAGCGATTTTTTTAAAGTCACAGCCAACTATGATTTCTATTTAAATAAAAGTAACTCTGGTCCATATCTTAAAAACTAAAAGATAAAAAAAAGACTACACTGTTCGATTCTACATAAAAATCTGTAAATAGCACCAATTTTAATTTTTTAAATTGATTGAAAAATAAAAAAGTTACGGAATTTTAAAGAAATCGTCAAAAAATCGAAATAGTGATAGACAATAACTTATAAGATAAACTTATATACTCATAAAAAAAGGTGATAAGACGAAACTGATTAGACCATTAAATTTGCTTCAAAAAAAGTAGCACGAGAATGTATTTTTCGTTTCTTTGTGTGATGTATGAATTAAAACAATTAATACAGCAACATTTCTTTTAAAAGACTTGTTTTGAAAAAAAATTAATGAAAAATTTCACAAAAAAAACAAGTGTTGCTATGGTTATCTAAAAAATTTAAACAAATAAAATTTTTGTAAACATAGCCTCGGGTAGCATTTTTATAAAACCATAATCCCTATATTTTCTTTTTTCAAAATTCTTTATAGTTAAGTCAAAAACGCATTTGGTCCACCCGGTACGTAATTTTAATTTTTACTGTGTTTACAGTCTTAAGTTTAGGACTGATTTAGGACATTTATTATGCTTTTTCTTTTTAATTTTTTGTTTGTAATTAGACATTCTTACACTAAACGCAATGTTTTTGTCTTTATTTTTGTTTATTTTTGCTTCCTATCCTTGTAACGTTAGTAACTCCAACAATTTCATGTCATTTTCTCTAATATTTTATAAGAAATATTAACATAATATCCTTTCTAATCGTTCATAATAAAATCGCCATTTTGATTTTTGTAAATTTTCATTCAAAATCGTTATTAATGATCTAAAAACCGCCTAAATGTATCGTTTCAAATTACTTTGATTAATATTGTTTAAAATATTAACATTTTCATATTTATAGCCGGATATATTAGACCGCTATTATGATTTTTGGATTTTGTATGATAAAATAGTGATCTGAAAAACACCTAATTATACAATTTAATGTATTTTAGTCAAATATTTTCTGAAATATTAACATTTTTATTCTTTAACAACTTTATTTAGTCGATCATACTAGGTTCGCCATTTTTATTTTTACATTTATTTTAACATCATCGTTATCAGTGATCTGAGAGACACCGATTATTTTGTATAAAAAATTTCTTAATTATTAATATTTGAAAAGATGCCTGATTCTCTGGTTTTAAATGTTTATAACATGCTAATAGATAGTGGTTTTGAGTAGAAAACACAGCAGAATATAACTAACTACAGACTATCCTTAATGTGATGGCACAGTCGGTTTCTTGCTGTTATTTTTCTCACGAAAAAATTCTCTCAGGTTGTACAAACCCAGTGAAAACACCAAAAAACACAACGACGAAAATTTATTAAATACAAGCCAAAACTCAATTGAAGATGAAGCCGGCCCTGTGGAATACAAAGCTCTAGTGGGCTACTTAGGAACAATTGAAATGCCTAAACAACTATTACCAAACTCAAGACTACAAACAGTTTGTAGTTGCATCCGGAAGTTGCGCCAGGAAAAACGTGCCCCAACTGCTGTCTTAATGACAATCTTCCCCACTTGTCTCACTTTAAAAAACTCCTCAAATCACATTCTTGCCATTTATCCCACAAATCGAGTAGTCTACATCGGAACCACAGCCGATAGAGAATCTCGATATTTTGGATTGGTTACAAGTGCCGTTTCTGATACAAGAACCCCCGAAAACGTTAAACGCTTCAACAATATTGAGCCCGAAATTGAGATATCTAACAGTTGTCACGTGTTTATGATCGATCCTAAAATAGTCGATCATAGTGTCCACGCCAAAAAGGCAGACATGTTCAAATTCAGTTGTACCAATGATGTCATCACCGGAAACTGCCTGGAATTTCCACGGAGTGCCCTCTACATTGTAAATCTAGTACAAAACATGTACAAATTGCAGAGTTCAGAGAATTCAAAAAGTGATGAAGCTAATTTGGGACCTCTCGTAGCCAACTCACCTCAACCCAGTGCGTCCAGTAATTCTGATTCTGGGATTGGGTTTCGGGATGATTGTGGGAATATCAGTGATAGAATACTTGTCGTGGAATTTCCTTCACATCGGCCATTTCCGATTGTTAGTACTACCAACAACAGACCTGTAGGGATAGATTTGGAAAGTCTGGATTTACCTCTAAATAATGAAATTAAAAACTCGGAATTGCCGAATAATCTGTCCAAACAAATGAACAACTTGAATAATATCAGAGCTTGTGGGTCTGTTAATATAAAAAATGTCTTAGAAAAAAATGATAATCACTTTTTAACGAAACAAAACAATGACGGGGAGGTTTACAACAGATTGACGTGTCGAGCAATGCCAGATCGTCCGAGAATCACTCGGGGGATTTCCCCATCAAGCTCTGATGATAACACAAAAGCACCCGAAACGCTTTCAGTGTCTGAAGATGTTGATTTTCAAAGTTCAGTTGATAATATTTCGACTCACAGTTCAACCAGCGTTTTTAAAACTCCAAGTATGTTTTTTGAGAATAAAAAATTGAAAAGACAGAGTAAAATGGTGAATAGTTGTGACCATTTAGATAAATTCCATGAGAATATTATCAATTATAAATTGAGTCCCAAAGTTTATGGTTTATCTAAGCCTAATCTCAGTTGTGAGGAGTTGAATAATCTAGATTCAGTTGAGAAGTTTGGATATGGGAGTTTACAGGAGTTGTGTAGGTGGCAAGGGAAAGGGAAAATTAGGAATATTGCACAGAGTGAACCGGATGTGAGGATGCAAAGGATTGGGATGGAGGTAAGGAAATGTAGATTTAGGGGAAATACTTACTAAGTTCTCAGAAAGATATGTCGTGTTTACAACCATAAAACCATATAGCTTTGATTCTTTAATAAGTTTATAAATACTCTAACGCCAGTTTACTTCCCTTTATTAGGGTCTACAAATGATGATTTGCGGTTAGGCCTTCATAAAATACTGGATTAAGTCGTAAACACGATACATTTTTCTGAGGACTTTAACAATGAATAACCAACTAATCATGTAGTTGTTACAAAATTTGTTGTAGTTTTAGGCGAGAGTCGGCCCTTATTTGGCGCAAGATTTAACAAGTTAATTAAAAAAATATGCATAATTTTATAATGCATGGCCAACTGGGGATTAAGTAATTTTAATATAATATTTTGTTTTGTAACTAGTTTAAGGTTATTTCTTTATTAATTTTGGAGTGGCAGTTAATTGAAATTATAAACCCGTATTGAAAAAATGCAACAAAACAAGTGAACGGCGAGAAAACAATTGGTAGCAACTTTCTCTTGTACTGAGTGAATGTTGTAGCAAATTTTATTTTGTTAAAAGGTTTAATAACAAAGAGAATGGATGATTTATGTGAAAAATTCTGTCTTCAGTAAATTACTTATTACGTATATTTGAGAAAATAATACGTAATAGAATATTTATTTTTATAAAAAATCGTTTTTTTGTTGTACGAGTATCCAATCTTATTGAACAAATACGTGTTACACTCGAAATGTCATTGGTTTTTGACAATTATAATTCTTACTTAACTCGGATCTTGTTTTATGGTAACTTTAAAGTCTTTATTGCATTAAAAATTAAAAATTTTTGGGGAAATAAATAACAGATAGATCTGTAATGGAAGTTCCATTTTTGTGATCCCAAAAAAATTTTAAAAAAATATTTTAGTATTTATCTACCACTCTATAAACACCCTCATTATTAAAAAAAAATCCCTAATTAATGTTTGGCCAAATCTTTGGTGTTATACCAATTTGAGTTGTTGTAGTAATAAATTTCCGATACAATAAGGGATATAGTGCCCTAATATCTGAAGAAAAATGACAGTCCCATCGCCCAGAAATTTCTTACCATTTCCTTCGAATTTCGTGTAGCAAATTTATGAGGAATACTATAAACTAGATATACCACAACCCTAATTTAGCTAAGAATGAAATTTATGATTGTGTCATAATTCATAAAGAAAATAAGTGAAAATGCTAATTTAATAGTTATTTATGTATCAAGGGAATTATGAGGGTGTTAATTACAGAGGGCAACGAGTTACAATCCAGAGGGCCGTTAGGTCAAAAATTGTTTTGGAAGATTATTCTACGTAAATTTAAAATCTTAAATTAATAGGTAAATCGTACAATCCAATTTTTCAATTTTTATTTAATTTTTTCTTGAATTTATTATTTGTTTTGGATATAATTTTTGGTCAACAATTAAATCTACTTTTGTAGGTTTGTTTACCTATTATTTTTCTGTGTCAAAACCGCCATTGAAACACTGCAGATTTGAAAGAAAAAACTTTGTTTTACTTTTTGTTGAAGAAATTCATATTTTATTTAATAATAATCAAATATTACTGAATTACTATGATAACAGATTAAAATATTGTTGGCATTAGCTTAATCATAGTCATCTAAATTAATTTTTGATCCAAAAAGTAGAGCAGATAAGAAATTTTTAGAAGCGACAAAAATTATTTAGAACTAAGTAGTTTTCAAAAAAAAAAAAAAAAATGTAGAAGATGTTTTAGATATACTTGGAACACTCACAATCAGTGTAATAAATAAATTAAAAAATGACTGTTATATTTTAACGTCTTCAGTGAAACTTAGTAAAATAAAAAATAGACGAAATAAAGAAATAAATGAACAATTGTACAAATTTTCGCTTGGAACGCTTAGACCATTCACGAAACCGCTTCGCTGTAATGGACTGCCAATCTCCTAACCTTCCTGTGCGTGAGTTACACGCCAACATGCAAGTGACAGAGATATATATTTTGTTTCTTTCTTTCCAACACTGCGCGCCGGTGTACGCAGTTGTCAAATTTATTTTGCTTCAAAGTTGGGGATTAAAAAAAACAAACAGCCAATTTTAAATAGAAACATCATGTTACATTTGCAAAATTTTTAAAGCTGATACAATTTATTTTATTCTGCAGATCTATATATTTTTTTCTTACACTAAATTTAAATTTAAAAACATGATATGGCAACGTTACAAAGCAAGAACTTGAAATCGTTCCGGCACAGTAAAGGACCAAGATATACTTTTGTCCTTTAGATGTTTTCGTGTGTTTTTGAACCGTATTAGTAGTCCATTACAGCGAAGCGGATTCGTGAATGGTCTAATGGTCTTGGAACGTATGCAACACACAATGGGCATCCTGTTGTTTCCCATAAAATAATTTAGGGATTTGAGTCACAAAACCGCTACTTTTATGTTTAATATTTAATAATTTTATGCTGAAATTTCAATTTTATTATTTTATACAGTTATTAAGTAATATTATGTTTGTGTTTCCACCTACATAAAATTTTACGAAACTAATGTATCACATTTCGTGGCAATTAATTTAATAACTTTCAATTTTTTATATTATTATTGTGTATAATTCATTAGAAGGCGGAAAAGAATTTAGGAAAAAAAAATAAGTAAACTTGAACCTGGCTATTTATAATCCCATTGAAAACCATTGAGTCATTTCTGGGCATGCATCACTAAATAAATGTCTCTCTATCACTCTCATCTGACGCATCTAATTCCCAACAATGCCTCCATAAACCCATTATTATTTAAAATAAAAATAGGAGAGGCGTCGGATATTTAACATTCCTCTTCTCTGAATAAAATTGCGTTCATGCCGTACATAAAAGGAAGTAGATAAATTACAGAGAAAGGCTGATTTTTATTTCTATATCACTCGGTATTTAGTTCAAGTGTTTTGATGCAAAATTAAATCTTCATCGTCCCCACCCAAGAGCAATTTCTCAATGAAATTAAAACGAACTTGGAGTGCTACTCGCGGCGCGCTAGTTGTGTACAATCTGTTGAAAGTGTTGTTTGTTAAAAGCATGGCATGTGTGTGTTAGAATGCGGCCAAGATTTTAGTGCAATTCAAGTCATGGAAATATGCCTGTAAGTGATTTTAATTGCTCAATTAACAGTAATTCAAGGTTTTTTTTCCCTATATATATATGAAAGTTAAAAACCTCGTGAAAGTCGTGGGAATCTATCACTAATTACTGATAAGACACTTTGACGTACCTACTTATCATTTGCGAATTTCACGGGTCATAAAACTCTTGACGTTTATATGAGATTTTTTGGGTTAATTTTTAATGCGTCACGTCACAAAACAGTAAAAAATTCTATCGAAGTTTTCGGTTTGTGGTTTAAAGAAATTAAAAAGGAAGTGAGTTTGCCACAATTCGTCATGATTTTTGTGTCAAATAGTCGGGAAATAATTTTTTTTTGTAATAAACAAGTATTGGAATAACGGATTTTCAGATGTAAAATGTTATTTAACAAGAATGTTAACAATTCGAAACTGTTCCAATCACCAGGAAATCATTTATTTTTTCTTGAATTAATTGAACAACAAAGGAACTGTTCTACATTTTAATTTTATAACTTTTTTCCGACAAAGAAACTTTCTATTGTTAATCATGCTCAAACAGAAAGTTTTCGTTACTTAATGATAAACAAACAAATATTTTTGTATAGTGTGGTCCCAGAAATATTTGGCACAAATCACAGTTATCTTAAAACAATAGAGTATCACAGTTTGTGACAGTATTGTTGTCATTACTACTAACTCAAAAAGTTCTGTAGAAATCTCTAATTTGTCTCTAACTCGAAAATGTGGTCAAAATAATTCAGGACCAGCCTATACATGAGATGAAATAAATATCTAATTGGAGTAGGCCGCAATTTGTGACATTGAAGGTCAAGTTGTAAACAACATTTCATCTGTCAGTTTTGAGGTTAATTTTAATTAACAAAAATTTGGAAAAAATTCCAATCGGCCACAAAATTGCGTTCATAAATATGTGGAGGGGTATTAGTAAGTTAACACGCCTTGATTGTCCATCACTCTCAATGATAAGCTAAAAATATGAGCAAAACTGGCGCCAGCTTTTGACGTTCTCCACAAAAAAAATAATAAAACACAGACACTGTATTTCTCTTTATTTTTAGTACTTCCCTGAGTTAATGAGAGTCAATTGTACTAATTGCAGTTACAATATGAGTGCGTTAGTACAGTTAGTTTAGTTGTGAAATGTCACATAAATCCTTTTACTTTTGTTGTTGTTGTTGTGAAGGTCAATTTTTTTTCTTTGTATGCATTTTTTCGTGGAAAGGAAATTGTGTTTAAACAAATAGTAATTAATGCCGTTTATGATATTGCTTACGCACGATGGACGTCAGAGAATCCCGGTGTAATTTTAATGTCACACCTTTTTGTAATTACGTACCAACAATAATAATTATCATTGAAGGTACACGTGATTCATACTCGATTAATTTGTTGTACTGGTGGACTTTGTTGTTGATAAAAAATAATGAGAGAATTTGTTATGTAATTTTATTAAAGGGGGATCTAATTGAAAGCTGCAGATTATGCAGGTGGCTATGAAAAATACTCTTATCGTAAAAATTCAATTTTATTGGTTGGTTAAAAGACAGGTATTGGCAGATTATGGTGTGATGAAGTCTAGAATTTATTGAAATAATTTTAGTGAAACTGAAAAATCAATAAATTTTATTTAAATAAAATAGAAGTAATTATAAAAAAAAGAAAAAATAGTACGTTTCTAATGTAGTTTTTTACGTTTGTAATATTTTTCCTAACTGAAGCCGAGCCTGAAACTCAGATATGTACACGAATTTTATTTACAATAAACCCCAGATACGTTTTTTATCGCATCACAAAGCTAGTTATAATTGTAACTGCAGTTTGATAAAAACCAAATTAGAAACGTATCATTTTATATTTTTGTAACAAGCGAGTGAGAAAATTTTTAGTTCGGGTTAGTGCTGGAAAATCTTGTTTTTGAGATTAATTTTAGATCACAGGCTTAAAATTCAAACAGTGGATAATGAAAAGTATTAAAAAATAAAGAGCTATTCAATTCTGTTCTGTCAATTTTGACAGATTAATTTGCTTGTCAGTTTTATCTAAAAAAAATTTTGTCACTTTCTTGTTATTATTGTTGAGTTGTTATAAATAATTATACTTATATCAAATCTGCTTCGCAAATTCCTTGGAATATTCAGTTTATAACTAGTTTTTTTATTATTGTTATTAATACTATTATTACTTATTATTATTTTGTAGCTCCTTGTGGATAATACATTCTAACAGAGTTACAGTTGTAAGATTCACTTAAATCCCGAATTCCCCGAAAATCTTTAATAAATCCCTTGGAAATCCTATGTAAATCCCCATAATTCCTGAAATCTAATAAGAAATCCTACTAAATCCACATAAAAACAATGGAAACAAGGGAAAAAATCGGGTTGGTTGAGGTAACGGTCGTTCTTTTCCTGGCCTACTTTGTTTCGATTTATTTTGGATCACTGGTTACATTTAACTTCGCTAATACACGTATTATTTTTGTAAATAAACATGTGTAAACTTAACCTTAACCTGTTTTTTTAAATATATATTTTAGTGTTTTTTTTTTAATTTCAATAACCTCCCTATTTTATTTTTTGTGGGATTGCATTTTTTTTACACTTGCTATAAAATTTTGGTTAAATAATGAATTTATGAGAATTTTTTCAGCTAAAATTTCCGTCTTTCTAAAGTAGATTTCCTTTTTTATAAATAACAAGATCTATTAATTTTCTCAGATTAGATAACGATTTTTTTCTTTTACAGAAAATAACATAATCGCAAATAAAATCACAATTTAGGTAGGCTGTACTTATGTTATTTATTGAACGTAACCTTAGAGACATTATAACCTTAAAATCGAAGCTGAAGTGCTAAATATATTCGCCATTGTCCTCAAAACATTCAACTCACTGTTTCAGAATTATTCAGTTTTATTCTGTCGTTTCTGGAAATTTACAATAATTTATTAACAAGTTTCAAAACGTTAAAAATTCTCTAAGAAATTAACAAAAAACAGTGTTGAAAACCTGAAACCTAACATTTCTAAACTGTACTTCAAATAATATTTAGAAAAATTGGTTTCATTATTTAATTGTTTTGAACAATATTTATTTATTTTACCACCAATCGCTTTGACAGCTGATTTCTTGCACGCAACCTATTTAAACTACTGTGACATAACCTCAATCATGTAAGAGTAAAGGGCACTATCGGTTGATCTTAATCGTCTAGTTATAACATTCACTACTTTTCTATCGTTCTAATCGTTCCAAAAGACCGTCCAGAAGCTATTTTCTGCATTTGGGACTACTATTATCACAAAAAAATTGCTAAATTTATGACAGGTAGGTAGCTATTAACCACTCAACTTGAAATTGGTTACAATGAAAAAGTAATAAAATTTGCGATACTACCGGTAGTAACTCAACTTGAAATCAGTCCATAAATCTGTTTTCGTAACAGTTAAAAGTTTTCTAATGAAACATAAACATCAAAATTTATCAAATTAGGAAATTACATTTTACAAAAATACTTTTCTACCTAGAATTTCGGAAATATCCTGTTTTTGGGAGTAGATTTTCTTGTTTATAATTGATAAAATCTTTTATTTTAATAGTACAAGATTAGATACGATTTTTGTCTGTTTCTTAGAATTACGTGAGAGCAAAAAAAACTGAATTTACATTAGGTTTGATTACATAAATTAACTAACTACATGTTTTTCAAAATATTGTTGCTACAAGTGAGCTGTGCTGTCAAACAACTATTCTTTATAGGTTTTTTGATAAGCGGGACTCTGGTTTAATCAATTATTCAAAGACAATAATAATTAAGAAACTAACACTATTGCCATCACAGCCAATGATGAGCTAATTGTCGCATATTTCGTCCAAATCAGGACACCAATAAAATTTAAATCTCCGTTATATTAAAAAAGCAATATGTGACAAGTTTCTTTATCTGCCGTATCTCTATTTTCTCTGCCGATCTTTAATTTTTATCATTTTTAAGATTTTCACCTGTTGATTCAGTCTAGCTAAAAAAACCTTGCAATTGCAACGATTTTATTTGATTTCTCCGTTAAATAACGACCAAAATTCCGGTACAGAGAGGGTGAGAAAATAAAATTCTCACCACCCGGAAATAACCGATACGATAAAATTATCAGTATTTACTTAGTACACTTAAGTGAATCAATTCACACTTTCAACAGTGGGTGTTCTATTGATAAATCAAACATTTCCTTGATTATCAATTAAAAATTTTCCTTTTTATTTACTTATTTTTTTCTCCAATCAACGTTTTACTGCACCTGTCACAGTCAACTCCACCTGACTCGACCGTTTTTATTTAATTCAATGTACCAACTGTTGCCTTTCAGAGTATGACATTCTGTATACTATTTCTGTATTGTTCCGTAAAATATTTACATCCGTTGTGCCCGCACTTTATTCATTTGACTCGATTAATTTGAAGCGGGTGTGTGTGTATATATTATGATTTTTCGGTAAGTTGTAAAATAAATCAATCAGGACGTCTTAATTAACTGTGGGAAAATGTTATTTTGTGATAAGAAAGTTTCAAGAACGGAAACAATTACAGAAGATGTAATTTATAGTGCTATTACTCAGATTCACTCGAAACCACACGTCACGAGATAAGAAAAAATTTTTTGAATCTTCACAGTCTATACTTATTTGAATTGTTTAATTGGTGGCCTTCGGCCACCAAAACCGATCGTTTATTGTTTATCCATACGTGTAAATTTGTACGTAGATTAGATTAGCACCTCTTGGTTTTTTCACCTTTTTTGTGGCAGTCAATGCGCAACTGATACGAGATACGAACGTATTTTTTTGCCTCACATGGTGTGCATCACAAAGTGACTTTGTGAAGATTTTTTTTTTAATGGATACCTTATCGAAAGTTTACAATCATATCGTTTGTCAATTGCTTTATCAAAGAACAGGGTGAGTTTTAAAAAAATTTGTTTAGGGTAAAATATAGTGTGCTAGATTAGGGTCATTTGCATATCACGTGATTGTTTTATTTTCTGATATAAAAGGAGCTAATTTTGTTTATTGAATCAGTAGGTGAGGATTATGTAAAAATAATTTCGTTTCGAATGATTATTATTTTTGGTCAGATTTGTTATGACACGTGCTGATTTATTATTTGATATTTTTAGGATTACAATGTCAGGTTTATGTGATTGTAAAGCTAATTTTAGAGACAAAATAGAATTTTAAAATGTGGCTTTTTTCCTTATTGTGATCATCAAATATTTTTTTAAAAGCATTTCTCTGAATGTCATATCAAGAACAAATAAAAAGCTTTAAGATATTACCGAAAATACATCCATATCTTATTGTAAAATACACAAAAATAGTAACAAGATTACATAAAAGATTTTCGAATTCTTTTAAACATTTTTTTCCTTGTTATCATCTCACAATAGCTAAATTTATAACTTATCAAAAGATCATAAATACTTTGTTGTAGATGACTTTGAAAAACAACAATTTGTCTTTATTGCAATCTATTATTTTATAATCTGACATAAACTTAAGTAGGCTTTAAAGAATTTTAATCATAAACAGCAGAATCATAAAGTCTGCTTTGAGATTTTCCTTAGATGGTTGATAAAATGAACAAAATAGTCCACGAATTAAAGCAAAATAGTCCGTAAAAAAGTACTTTTGCGGACTCATGTCAAAATTAAAAATCGCCCGTAAAGTAGTCAGAAAAGTCCGTAAAACGTGTGTATTGTTGGTTATATAGTTCATATTTTTACGTAATATTATAATTAGCGATTTTTTTAATCATTTCTATCCACTTTGTTGATAACTTCATTGTGGAAAAGTGCTTATTTACAAATTCAATTTTGAGTTTACAAATTGGGGCTAGTTTTGTTAACATATTTATTATAAATAAATAAAGACAGAATATGTTACTGGATGTTTATTGGTCCTGATCCATCTTTTATCTTTTTTTATAAAACATTTGGTAACAAATGACAACGACCGATTATGATATCGATTATTTATTGGTCTGAATCGATGTTTATCTCTTTTTATAACAAATTTTGTTACCAAATTTTATACAAATGACAAAGACAGACTGATCTTGTTTACTGATTGGTCCTAATCAATGTTCGGTCTTATTTCATAAAAAAATTGGTACGAAAAAAATCTATTATTTTGTTAACTTTAAGGTATGTTCAGATTCCATGACCAATTGGGACACCAAATTTAAAATGACACAGGTGAACTTGCGTAAAAAAGATTTTTTTTTGGTCTCAAGTTCGGTAAACATGACTCATCCTTCAGATTCTTTATAAAAAATAAAGATAATTTAATTATTTTACATTTTTAACTATAATTGGAAAGCGACATCTCGTATTGCGAAATGATTTTGTTAATTACAGATTTCGACAGTACTTTTTGTAGAAGAGCTTCTACTCTCAAGAACCTTTTTAAAAAAATATGGATTTTTTTAATAGGGGATTTAATTTAGAAACTTTTTTGTTTCTGAAAAAATGATAAGAAGACATTGATTTCTAGGAAAATTAAAAAACTGAAAGGCCATTTCTTATCATCAATTAGAGATTTGTACAGTGCTTTTGCAGTCAGTAACCATGACGACGATGTTATCTTTTTTGATGTTGCACTGTAAAATGGATATAATTAATAATAATAATAGTAAAAAAGAGAGTGTCTGAATTTTTGTTTAATTTTTCCTCAATTTATTTGAATCCGAAGTCCTAAATAAAATTAGTCATTATTTGAGTTAATTATTCATTTATTTATTTATCTTTGGATTAGAATCTTTCCTTGGATTAAGATTAATAAGGCCAAAAAATAAACAGGAAAAAATTGCTTTCTCTTAAAATTTATAAAATCGAATACGAAGTTTCTCCATTGTGAATTACAATTCCAGTATCTACATCATGCCTGACCCAAATCATGATTGCAAATAACAATAATTGTTCTTAAGCAAGATAATTATCAGTGTCTGGAGCCACTTCCAAACATGACTTAGTTCTTGATTCACTTAATTACTACCTTAATGAAAATTACTCATCTTAAACTTATCTCTCTATTCTTAAACAAAACTTGCGCAATATTTTTTTTCTAATAAGATAAAAAAAATGATATAAGAAAAAATAAACATTTAACCAAGTAATCTCGACGGAATCCGCGTCCTCAATTTATTTATCTTATAAAAAAAAAAAACTGCAAATTGATAATAACTGTCGCCTCTCGCTATAAAGTAGACTAATTTGGGGTTGCATGTGGTGTAGTGATGGAACCAGTATCGGTTCAGGGCTGGTGGTGGCACTCAGACCTCCTTTCAAACGTTTCAACGGCTCCTTTCGTCGCGGAGGTTCCCAAAGGTTGCCTCGACGTCCCGCTTCGCTTCTCGCCCACTCTGACGTAGTGCCCCAGGTATAACATGCATGCCGATAATCATTTTTTATCATATTTTGTTCTCTTATCGCGACTTTTTTTGTGTGTCACTACGTCACAATTTTCATCCATTAGAACCAATTAAGCGTCTGGTGCGGCAGCACTCAATTGACTTTCAGTCGAGGGGAATTTAGTCCAGCTGCCCGCACTTGATACGCTTTCCCACGATGCCTTCATTAACTGACCAATATTCTAATTTGCAGTGTGAAAAAAATGGACACGGGAAGGAATCGGAAGGACCCGCCGGGTGGGCATCCTCCTTTGAGAAACTTCTGGACGATCCTCTAGGTCTAACTACCTTCGCAGTAAGTGAACTAAATAACTAGACTTGGAAAATCTTCAGCTAAAGCTAGTAATTTTTGTTTGTCAATGTTGGTAAAATCTGTTTTTTCTTTAGGAATTTTTGAAAAAGGAATTCAGTGCTGAAAACATCTATTTCTGGACGGCATGTGAGCGTTATCGGCGACTACCGGCAGGTCCGGCTCGAGTATCCGAAGCTCAAAGAATCTATCAGCAACATTTATGTGTAGGAGCCCCAGAAGGTGTTAATGTTGATTCACACGGACGTCATTGTCCTGAACAATCACTACAAGAAGCAAGCGAAACACTTTTTGATCAAGCACAAAAACAAATATTTAATTTAATGAAATTTGATAGTTATCCAAGATTTTTAAAATCAAATTTATACAAACAATGTCTTGCTGGTGAAATTGAGAAACCACAAATTGATGCTGGCTTAATGATACAACCACAAACTCCTACAAAACTAAAAAAATCATTGAGTAATGCTGAAGATAGAAGAAGAAAATCATTATTGCCGTGGCATAGAAAAAATCGATCAAAATCAAAAGATCGAGGAGAGACGGAGTATCAAAAAAGGAGTGATATTATTACGAGTAGCGAAAGTGTAAATGGGAAATTGGGGGGCGGTAGTGATACTCATAGCAGTAAGTCATCATTGACGTCACTGGATTTGGCGATTACCTCCACTCAGGTGAATTAGAATCAATCAATAAAAATTTGCACTTTGAATTATCAATTTTTCTATTACAGGATTTAAGTAAAGGAAGCCAAGATGAAATGTCCTCTTCGACAGTCGCTCGAGGCCCCCTCTGTAGAGTAGTTTTAAGTAATGGAAGCACAACAGTAGTACAAATAAAATCGTCTGAAAGTATTCAACAGTTGGTCACGAGACTATTAGAAAAACGAGGAATTGTTTACTCAGCGTTTGAAGTCTATACAAACAAACATCAAAAGGTAATGTTTTGTTTTAAAAACAATTGATTATGTTATCATTATTACAAATACCAGTCATTTGTTTTTTTTTAATTCCACACTACCTAAATTTAAGGAAATGTCGTAATAAACATTTTTATACAAGTTAATCAAACAAATTCTTATATAAAAGTGGCAAAGCGTTTTCAAAAGTAGTTATCTCTCATTATCAATGCCTAAATAATAATAATATAAAAATGAAACAAAAATATTAGAAAAAAAATTAAAAGACAGGATTTATTTTAATATTGTTCGTTTGTTTCTACAGGCTCTTGATATAAGCGAACCTTCAACAAAACTAGCCGGCTGTGAAGTAACAGTTGAACAGCGAGTGATTTTCAAGCTCGATTTACCCAACAAAAAAGTCATTTCGGTCAGATCCAAATATACAAAAGTGATAGCAGATGTCTTACGTCCCATTTTACAAAAATACAATTACAATTTAGATCAAGCTAAAGTAACAATCGGTGAAACCGAACCGGTAGATATCGGTTTAACCGTTACATCAATTGATGAAAAACGTCTTAAAATCACCTGCTGTGAAAAAGTACCTGCAAATCCTGTTATAAAAGTCAATAATGTCAAAGCGAAATTAGATGAAATAACCAATCAAGTCTTTGAGGATATCCTTCAGGAGAAGTCTGATTCGGGTTTTCTCAAACCGAAGTCGGATAAAGGATCGGTGAAAAGTGAGGATTGGGGATCGGAACATTCGTCAGGGATTTTCGGAAGGTTTCTAAGGAGGGATTCAGGACTCCATGACCGCAAGAAAAAGTCCTTGATGAAAATGAAGGGTCCTAATGGGAATAGTGTAGAGGATATGAATGGGGAACAAATCAAGAAGCCGCTAATTGCCAAATGGAAGTCCGGGGTCAAGCTGCAGATGGCCTGCAGCGAAAGCGATGGTAAGTTTTTTATTATATTAGCCCAGCTCCAGCTCTTGACTATCACTGTGACGTCACAAATGTGGTCAAAGTGATAAAACAAAGAAATGAAATATTTCTATTAAGGTTTTTATGGTGAAAACGTGGAACACCTTAACAGGACATAACTTGAGCCAACGTTTCGGAAGATTTATATTTTGTTTTCATCAGGGCTTAGTAGGTTGTTTTTGTGCTAATATCTGTTTCACGTTTCTATCATATAAACTAATAATTAGGTTTTTTCAACATTGAGCATGCGCAATTGAGATTTCGGACCCTTAAAAGCCTAGTGGGCAAGTGCAGTACAATTCTGAACTGTTTTTGGAACAAACCTATTGTATATTTAAAAATTTTCAGACTACCAATGACGTCACAGGCAAATAAGAAAACGGAGAACTGCTTCTTTAAGTTATATCATGCTGATGTAATAAAAAACATCGTATGATACACGTGTGTGAAACTATATTTTATTGTTTCAGAACTGGTTGAGGGTTTGACGAGGGCCCAAAGGTCGCGTCTGGAGGACCAACGAGGGACTGAAATAAACTTCGAGTTGCCTGATTTTTTGAAAGATAAAGGCAGGTGTATGGAGGAGTCAAACAACAGCCGATTTTATGTAGAAAATGGCGACTTGAAACGGTTTAATTACGAGAACCGTAACATCATCCCTAAAGATTTTAACAATTTAACAAATAACAACAATTCGTTTACCAATCATAATCAGAAGTTGAACAATTTGAGGATTTATTCCCCTAATAAGTTTTCTTCTGATGAAAGTTCCAACCAATCAACGCCGTCAAAAATTTTAGAAAATACAGTGATTGAGAAAAAAGAAAGTCCGAAATGTGTGGAACCACCTCCTTTGCCACCTAAACCAAAAATTGTTCCTATAAAACCGCCAAATTGGGGGCAAAATGGTTTCTATAAAAAGGAATTGACCAGTGATAAAAAAAGTTTGTATTTAGAACAGCCATCAAGCAGCTTTGTTTAGTCTAATTGTATAGTGTATAAATAACATAATTTATTGGATTTTTGTATATTATAATAATATATTTTTTGTATGTTTTTTACTCTTTGGAAATTTGTTTTTCTTCAGTTGGTACTGGTAATGCAGCTTTTGGGGGTTCCTCAGCTGGTTTAATATATGTTAATTCAGAAGGTTGTTTAGGTGGAAGCCAATCTGGGATTATCTTACTATGAACTCTCCACTTACCATATAAATTAGCTAAATGTTTCTCAAAAACTACATACTCTAAAACATCCTTTGCGATAATTTCACTACCATGCATCAAACGGCCGAACCTATCATACACTGCCAACATCTAAAAAAGAATTGTTAACAACCCGAAATCAAAAAAATTCCCAAATAACCTGTTGCGTGTGAAACCTAACTGTCGTTTGCCCAAAAATATTCTCTTTTGTAATAACATCAGTACATCTCGCGTGTACAACCCTTGGCAATTCTATATTTTTAATAAATTTCCAGTGAATCGTCTTATTTTCAATATTATGAATAACCTCCGGATATGCCCTTTCAGTAACATAATCCACAATATTTTCCAAATCTCTCTTTGCAATACATTCATGCATTTTCACATAAATCTCCTCTGCTTCTTTACAAAACGTCGTAGTATCAAAATCCTCTTCAAAAGTCCGTATTTTCCGAATTGCCATCATCGTCTTTGATTTCTTTTCCAAAAACTCGAGTTTCTGTTTAGCCCCCTGCATATGAATCGGTGATATTTTCCCGTCACCTTCAGGCGGGACATACGCCTCAAACACACCACCAGTCGAGCTTATAAAATAGGGCTTTTCCACCCACGGACGTGGGGGCAACAACCCGTGTTCTTTCAATTTAGCACGCATTTGCTCCTCAGTTAGGTCATCAGGTTTTTCACGATAATTCGGTAAATCGACCTTCATTACCTTCTGGCGACGGAGACTTTTCCACTTGGGGAGCCAATGTTTGGTGTGGCGCTGTCGCAACTGAGGCAACACTAAAGGGGGCACATTGTCCTAAAACCTAACCTCAAAAATTTTACGTACAAGAGTAATTAACGTACTTGAAGGAGACGAATTTTGGCTAAGTTTGCAAGCCGGAGAGACATTTCGTCAAGTTAGAGCTTTATTTCGTGTTTAATTACGTTTGTATTTTGAAATTTTATAACCAAAATTTCGTTTGACAGAAACAGGGGTTTAGAACTGGAATAAAATCTGCTAGAAACGTGTTATAGTCCATCGACCGCATGGTAGATGCCGCCACAGTTGCTAAATACCAACATGATTTTAGCACTCTTTAGTACTTTTTTTTCAATATTGGCAATATCGACAGTTCCCCCAGGTTCCCCGTTTTATATTGATTAACAGCATTGCCAAGTTAGGCAATAAAGCATGAAATGTACCGACTTTTGAACACAGATAAATTCTATAACATTTTCTTCTTGTACTAAAGTATTTATGAATGCATTGCAAATAGAAGTACAGTACCATATACAATATCATGTGTTGATGCATTATTCGATTGGATTTTCTAAAATAAAGACAACAATGTTCAAAGTTACCGCCGACGGAGTGCCGCAATCTGACAACACTGTATTGACACGCCATGTCATTTTTCACATTTTCGTGAAAGAATTGTTTTATTGTTCTGTTATTTTTATTGTTGTTTTATTTATTTAAAGATGAAACGGTGTTGCATTTTAGGTTGCGATGACAAGTCTAGTCGCAGGTAAGTAACAATAGGAAATGTAAATCGCAATTATAATTGTAATTATAACCACACCCAAATTTATAATGGCATGACTATCGGGTTTTCTTCTACGTGTAATGTATTTTCCTGATGTATTTTGTCCCTACAGGTTTAGGTTACCAACAGATTCCCGTATAAGAAGCCTTTGGCTTGAAAGAACTGGTGATTCATCACTAGCCAGGCTTACTAATAAAGATTTGAGAGTTTGTGCGGCACATTTTGATGAAAGATGCCTGAATTCAAATGGGAAGCTGTTACGATTTTCGATACCCACATTACACTTACCAGGTACCAATTATATTCGCCAGTTTGTTGTTTTTTACTTGTATCTATATTTTGGTTATTTAAAGGTTTTCACCAGCCAGCCTCAGCCAATAGTGACTGTTTTAGTTATCCTGAGGAAGGGTATCGTGGTTATCAAACACCTGAAAAAATAAGAGGTATGTGTTGACAATTTTATTTCTACTTTATTTAAGAGAAATTACAGAGAGTCTTCAGTTACCTTCCATGTCATCTAGAAGTTCTCCTGACGAACTATTAGTGAAGCTACCGAAAATAGTTTATGCTGCAAAAGGGCTCAAAAAAAAATTATTTGGTGCTGGTCCTGGAGAGAGTAGTCAAAATGTAATTACTGATACCCAGCCATCAACTTCATTTGCCTCTCCAGTTGAACAATCTGTTTCTATCAATTTGTCTGAAATTACCAATGTGTCGGATTTGACTTCTGCTTCCCAGCCAATTACAGGTACCTTTAATGATTGTAATTAGTTAAAATTTTGTTTTATACTTTCAAATCGCCCCGAATTTGAAGGGAGTAAAGTTCATTTAATCCTATAAGTGAAATTAATCCTACCTTCTTGAGGGATAACTGCACTTACATTCTGTGCTCATATGATTTGCATGTTTGGGTCAGAATATCGTTTTATTCTCTACTTTTGATAATTTTAATTTTGTGTTTTACTATTGTTTCAGAGTTGAAATTAAAAGCACACAAGAAAACCAGTCTCTTGCGTTCACTTGGCGTAACACGTGTAAACCACCTTGGCGCTGAGGGGAAATCTTTATATAAAAGGGCTAGATATTTACAACAAGCTGTAAGTAAATTAAAATCTCGTCAAATATCATTGAAACATAAAATTAAATATTTACAAAGCAAAGACTTTTTGTTAGCCCAACTTAATGACGTAAATGAAGTTACAGCTCAATTCATCTGGTCGCAATTAAAAAACCAAAAATACAAACCAAAGGGCCGAAGATTCACAGTTAAAGATAAAACTTTTGCTTTAGCTTTATATAAACAAAGTGGTAAAGCATATCGTTATTTATCAAAATTCTTTAGCTTGCCATCAAAAAAAGTTTTGACCGCAATATTAAATAAAGTGCCATTTAATACTGGCATCAATGAATCAATTTTTAATCATTTAAAAGAACGTGTTGCGAAAAAGCGAATGCAAGATAAATTATGTGTACTTATGTTTGATGAGGTAAAACTATCAACTGGATTGCAGTATGATAGTCGCAGAGACTCCATCGATGGTTTTGTTGATTATGGTGGTTGCAATCGTAAATTATCATTTGCCGACCACGCCTTAACATTTATGGTAAAGGGAATTTGTACAAAATGGAAACAAGTAGTATGGTTTTCATTCTGTGAAGGAACAACACCGACTGCTGACTTAAAACACATCATTAAATCTGTTGTTACAAATGTAGAAAATTGTGGACTAAAAATTGTGGCTACTATTTCAGATCAAGGTAGTACTAATCAAGCTGCTATTAATCAGTTGGTGGCCGAAAGTTCCATACAAAATAATGCGGACCTTCTTCGTTATAAAATTAATGATGAGGAAATAATACATATGTTTGACTTTCCACATTTAATGAAATGTATTAGGAATATGATGCTAGCAAAAAATTTACATTTTTCACAGGATGGTGTTGAAAAGATAGCTTCTTGGTCATATGTTATACGTTTGTATGAAATGGATAAATCCCACGGATCGTTTAGTCAATTTGTTAAATTAACAGATGAGCATATATATCCGACTAAACTTAAGAAAATGAAAGTGAAAAATTGTACTCAAGTATTCAGTCGTACTGTTGCTACTTCCATGAAATTGTCGGCTGAAGTAAGTAAAGAATTGGCTCCAGATTCAGAGCATTATATAGATCCGAAAGCCAGTGAAACAGCTGATTTATTACTTTTCTTTGATCAGCTTTTTGATAGCATCAATGGTGGGTCATTACAGTCTCAACCGGGAAAAGAATTACGCACAGTTGTGAAACCAAATTCGCAACATGTTACTTTTTGGAAACAGTCTCTCCCGGTATTAGCTTCAATGTACTTTACAGAAAATAATTCACAAAAACAAATAAGGCCCCCTTGTTTAAAAAACTGGTTATTTTCAATACGAGCTTTAATATATATTACACCAAAATTGTGGGAATATAAACTTAAGCATTTTGCACCTCGAGCATTTAATCAAGATCCCCTCGAAAATTTTTTCTCTGCAATACGTAGTTACGACCATCGAAACATTAATCCAACATGCTCAGCATTTATTTCTTCGTGTAAGTCGTTATTAGTTAATAATTTTACTTCTTCACACTCCGCGGGTGCTAATTGTGAAGATGATGAGTCTACAGGTCCGTTAGACAATTTAACATCATTTATTGAACAACCTGTAGCAGAAACAGTTACACCTTACGTACCACCCATTATGAGCAATTTTAGAAGTTGCCCTTCAGATGATCTTGTTGGTAAATACTGTACTTCTTATGTTGCAGGATATGTTGGTCGAAAGCTTATGCAAAGCATTTCCTGTGACACCTGCAAAGAACGTATGAGGAGCGACATTCCCTTGGAAGAAAATCGTTTGATTGCAGAAAGACAGTATGAAAATTGTCAGCTTTTTCAGCCAAACAGAAGCTTGAACAGAGTTTTTCGTAAGGTTATAAACACTTTATTAGCATACATACCAACAAAAGTATTATGTTTTGATTTAAGACGAGAATTACGACAACTGATTCTCAGTAAATATTCGTCGGATATTTCATTGCTTTTTTGTGACCAACATAAGCATGCTATTCATACATTTGTTAACATTTCAAGCAATGTAATACTATTTTCATACATATCTAATGTCAATAAAATGTTAAATGGAAAGGATTTACGACGGTACAAGAATCAGGATGCTGTTTTTAAATTAGCTTATGACAAATTGAGAAAAACCAAGAAATCTTAGGTTGCTCAGTTATACCACCAATAATAATAATAAAGCACTAGCTTTGGTCCAGTTGTTTAATATAAGCACTGCATTTTATTGTGGTGTTCAAATACAATAACCTTATTAGCATTGGATTTTGTTCTGATGTTTAATATAAGCACTGCAGTTTATTGTGGTGTTCAAATAAAATACTTTATTAGCATTGGGTTATATGCTGGTGTTACACACGCCTTTACATACACAAAATTTATAACATATTAGCCTACTCATTGTTGTATTTTTTAAAGTTGGCTTTACAATCTAATGCCATTAATTGTATCACAATTTTCCAGATGTAGGTTTTTCGCAATAAAACGTTTTAAATATATTGGGTGTTTCATTTATTTATACAACTTGATATTTTTTTTATACACAAGTGCATAATGGTAAATAGTTATATATAAAATACAGCATTTAAACTAAAACTTAGCACTCTTAGTGATCGAGTTTAAAACTTGGTCACTATAGAGTGCTAAGTTTTAGTTTAAAGCGAAAATAAATTCGAAAATATAAATAGTGTAATATTTTAAATGTGGCGCCAAATTTTTTAGAATTTTAAAGAAGATTTCTTTTAAATTTTTTCTCAAAACTTGCTGGACCAGACGCTAGATGGAGTAGAAAAGCGTGTTTCCAATGAGGAAGCGAGAGAGTGGTATCTATTTCCTTCTTTATCTATGGACAGAAATGTCACTAAATTAATACCAACATTGAAATCAAAAGTTACTAGCCAAAGTCTCGAGGCTGCTCCAGGTAAGTCTATAATAAATAAAAAAAATTCAAATAAAGTGTAAATTGTTAATATTTATTCTTTAAAAAATATAAATGTTTAAACTAAGTAAAAAACGGGTGAGTTTTATATTTCGCAAACTCTTCTTCTTCTAGTTTGTCTTCAGCATCTGTGACGTCATTTTTGATGGCTTTGATCAAATCGTCAACACTGCTGAAATTTTTTTCAGGTCTTAGGTAGCCAAGCATGCCAACCTTAAGAATTTTTCCGTAAAAATCCTCATCAAACTTATGAATAATATAAGTTTCCATAGATTTTTTTGTATTATTATAAAAAGGGTTCCACCCAACACTCATAACCATTTTATAAACCGGTCCTTGTTCGACTTGTGCAAAACCGAAGTAAACCCCAGGTTCGGCTTCTTTCGGCAAATTATTTACAACATCTTCGTCAAAGTTCGCAGTGGGAATCCCCAATTCCTTTGACCCTCTTCCAAAACCTTTAAAAAAAAATTGTAATTTTCCAAAAATAAAGAAAATTTTTGTTTTAATTTTTTACCTTTGATGACTATACCCCTTGCGAAATGGGGTAGCCCTTTGCCCGTCATTTGTTACGCCTCTGGGGTTGGAGTATGCGCAAAACGTTGCTAACCTACAGTCGTTAAAATACACTAAATCATTTCATTTTTGGCAATTTCCGAAAGTAAATTAAAGCCATGGTCGACAACGAGAAAAAAGTAAGTAAAATTTATTTATTACTTGAAATAATACTCGGGTTATCAATAATTGTATTTACAACGTTTTGTATCGTTGATGTCCTTTGACGACCTTTGCACGACCGCTGAACTTTTCCGACTGATTCATTTACTAGTTTTAATAAATTAATAGCGCAATTTTTACGATCGTGATTTTCTTTAATTTTATAGAAATTTTGTTTTTTACAATTGCATAACCTGGAGCTTTTTTATCGTTTTTATGTTGGTAATCAATAGAGATAATTCAGGGGAAAAAATTGAAATAAAAAACACTTACAGCCTCTGAAAATCTTAAAAAGATAAGCAGCCACGCGTAAAAAATTGAAAAGTGCTTAAATTTTGATAAGGACTGATAAGAAAGAATGTATCATAAAGTGAAACTTCGCTATTGTTTTAACTGAAATGAGATTTTTAAGTGTAATTTTTGCAAGTTATGTAACCAAATTTTAATTAGAGGTATTTGAAGTAATTAAATCAGTGGCGTAGGAATGTTATAAAAAATATGTTTCTTTAATTTATGTCGGTTGGATCAAGTGCATAGATCGGAGAGTTTTTGACTAAACTATACAAAAATTTAAAAAACAAAATATAGGCCTTAAATGGTTATAACAATGCTACCCGAGGCTATATTTAGAAAAAAAATTAAGATAACTGTAGCAACATTTTTGTTATTTTTTGAGAAATTTTAGTTTTTTTTTTCAAAACAAGCTTGTTTAAAGAAATGTTGCTGTACTAATTTTTCTTTTTTGTTAAATAAATAAATCAAAAACACTGAATTTTTATCAAAATTGTCTTCTTTTTCACAGTCCCAGTAGAAATTTACTAGGTGGTACTTTATCGCAGTGAGATAGCACTCAAAATGGTGGTCATAAGTAGAGATACTTTTTGTTTTGGATAATTTGATCATTTTTGATATCCAATTTTCGATTTGTTCCGCCATTTTATGGGCATCGATAGTACATGTTTTCATTTAAAAATTGATACTAGATGAGATAGCAACAGCAATAGAACAGCTTGAAGATGAGTAAGAACGCCTACTTGACCTGCCACCAGCGTTCGTAAGGTGGAAGACAGTTTTGATAACATTTTTCTTTTAACAATTTATTTAAAAACAAATTCGTGCGTTTTTAATATTTATTTACATATTTACATTTTATTTATTTATATCTAGTATTACTACATACTCGTAATGTACACTACAAAAAAATAAAAAATTAAATAAAAACACGTTAAGTTTCATTGTTAAATTATTAATAATTTAAATAATATATTTTTTTAACTTTCTTAAAGAACTGTTAAAGAGCAATAGAACAGCTAGGGGGTAAGTAAGAACATCTACTTAACCTTCTACCGACGTTCGTAAGGTGGAAGACAGTTTTGATAACATTTTTCTTTTAACAGATTATTTAAATAAAAATTCGTGCGTTTTTAATATGTACTCTTTACATTTTATTTATTTATACCTAGTACCACATCATACTTGTGCTGTACACTACAAAATAATAAAAATTTAAGAAAAAACACATTAACGGACGGTTAAGGGGGTCAGTGCCTCACAAATTAAAAAAATTGACATTTCTTTTTTATTTATTTTTTCTCAAAACTACAACTCTTCCTGCACATTTTGGTTTTTGCAAAATTAAAATCCGAGCACTGGAATGACCTAAATATTTTTTATAAATTGCGGTTTCTTGGTTTTGAATAGACGAAGTTTCTTTGAAGAAAGGCACACTTTTCTCAGGAACCACTGAACGGATTTTAATGAGGTTTCGCACACTTTTTGCGATGAATGGTATAGTAGAAAATTTAAAAAGGCTTAATCAAAAAAACTTATGGTGTTGCAAAGATTCACGTTTTTTTTAGTTTGACATTTTCCATTTTAATTTTATTTTTTATATGTTCCAATCCGAATTTCGGAAAGTTATCTATCATATTTACCCTCAATTCATTACCGTACATGATGAAAAAAAAAAGTGCCGATATGTTAATTAGAACTAGAGAAAAGTGTACCTTTCTTCAAAAGAACGTACTTTTCAGGAACGTAAAAAATTAAAAACGTCGTTTATTCAAAACCAAGAAACCGCAATTTATAAAAAATTATTTAAGTCACTTCCAGTGCTCGGATTTTAATTTTGCAAAAACCAAAATGTGCATGAAGAGTTGTAGTTTTGGGATTTTTTTAAAATGTAATTTTTTTTTATTTGTGAGGCACTGACCCCCTTAAGTTTTATTGTTATATTAACAAGTATTTAAATAAATTATTTTTTAATTTTCTTAAAGAACTGTTATTAGCTTTTCAACATGCATTACTTGAATTAGCTAAACATTTTGTAGGTTTGGCGAAAATCAAAGATAATATTCGGTAATGTCTAGTGTTTTATTGAAATTTTAGAAGGTCAATATTAAAACAATTAATACATTTCTTTTAAAAGGCTTGTTTTGAAAAAAAAAAAAAAATTAGGATAAATTTCACAAAAAAATCAAAAATCAAACTACAGCTATTTAAAAATTTAAACAAATAAAATTTTTCTAAACATTGCCTTGGGTAGCATTTTTATAACCATTTAATGCCTATATTTTGTTTTTTCAAAATTCTTTATATTTAATTAAAAAAACGCCCCGATTCATGCATTTGGTCTACTCGGTATTTATATTTTATTTATTGTCTATAACTTTTTTCTTTAAATTATTTATATATGTTGGATCAATTGGGCAGTGTTTTCAAATAAAGCTAGCGCTACATAAATTTTAAGAATGAAATATTGTTTTAAAATATGTTCCAGTAACTTTGTCATTTTTTTAATACGAATATTAAAAATTTAATTCTTTAAGTATTTTTATGTAATTAATTTTTTTGAGTAATTAATTATTTCAAAGTCTCTCTCAGGCACATTCCGTTGTTGGTTCTAGCTGACGAGTGAATACTCCATTCTATATTTTATTTCGTGTTTTATCAAGGAAATTTTGTTACGCTTGTCCAAGCTTAGAAAACGAGCAATGAAGCAAGAGACATCTTTTGTTCTATGTTTTTTTCAAAATATTGTCACAAACATTTTTTATTACTACTGTACTAGAACCCTTGACAAAACGAAAATTAATTGAATTGTTTTTAATGCACTTATCTGTTATTTTTTATCTTTGAAATTTATTACATTAAAACATAATTACTATTTAATGTCACCGCGCTAACCACAAAAACTACTTAGCTAGTTCCGTTGAAGGTTCAAGAAGTAAATTTATCATCAAATTTTTGATAACATCAATACATTGAATTAATTAATTAAAATATAATAGAGAGATAATTTCAAAATTTGATTTGATTTGAATTTCTTGTAGAATTGTGATTTACTATTTTTTTTGTGAAATTCAATTTAGACTCGTCTCTGTTGGTTAATAAATTATTTTAATTTTATCAATATAAGCAATTAAAACATATTTTAATGTGAAAAATAGTATATTCAACACCCAGCGTTAAATATAAAAATAATAATTTTCAATATTAATGTTTTTATCTGGCTAAGCTAATAAATATTCGATTAAATAAAGTTATGCATTGAAGCCCACCCTGGATTTAAACGAGTCATAATTATTGTAACTATGTAATCAGTGTCAGCTTCCAGTAAATTCGCGTATACTCCTGTCTACACCAGAAGCTTGTCAAATCGCATGAATCACGTTTCTGGGAATAATGATATAAGCCTTCTGGAGCATAGTATATTACTTTTAACAATAATAGGAGAGAAAAACAGTTTCACACACTTAATGAGGACACTTTTTATTACCAATAATGAAGAAAATATACTCATATATTTACGTCATTGCTCGATGTTTCGAATTACTAAAAATTGAAGTAAACGCATTGTTTTGTGACGTCTGGTGTATTACTAAAACTGACTTACAAAATAGGTCATAAATTAACTTAAAAATTAAAATACTTAAATAAATTGTTGACTCACCTGTTATTCTCTTAATTTATAAGTTCCAACTGTCTTTATATTTTATAAATGACAAGCCATAATTTATATTGCAATAACAGGCTTATCATAATCTGTGATAATTTTTTATACCCCAAAAAAAAATTCATTAACGTGAAGTTGTTATTACAGGCGAATTTCGTATTTTTTTTAAATTTAGTGTTTTTGTTGGTCATGGAAAATTAATCATTTATTTGGGTGTGTTTATTGAATTTACCTGACCTTATTAGAATAGGTAATCAAGAAGTGTCTCCCTAAGACGGAAAAAAATTTGGTGCGTTCACAGTACAGTTATCAGCGCCTACTTTGATGCCAAAGTTAAGACAAGATTCTCGACTTGCGTTCTCTTCTAAACGCATTTTGTAAAAAAAATAAATAAAAATGTAAATAAAATATTATCAAATTAGTTCAAGGTTGTAGACTTGTAATTCATAAAATTAAGTAAATAGATACTTTTTAAATTTTTAATAAAAGTACGCAATCAGTTGTAAACAAAATAATGTCGATTTATTTTTGTGACAATCTTTCTTAATATACAAATAGAGTGATCTAGAAAATGTAACAAATTTTAATGATCATTTTTTGTCTGTTCATCCTTATCATTTATTATTTAATCTCAAGTGCCGATATGATTTAACTAATTGTGTAATATTACAAAAAATCTCATAAAAAAAAGTCTGGAATAAAAACATCAAGTCATGTGCGTGTATGATCATAAATGACCACTTACATAATTAACTATCACATTTGTTTATCCATGCTCTTCTTTTCAAACGTACGATAATGATCCCAATAGTCTAATAATAGTCCTCTCTCTTGAAAAACTCCGATATCTCTCATCGAGGAAACAAAACTTTATCAACTTGGATATAAAATAAGTGTACATTCGTAACGATTCCATACTCAGTCTTGTTTTCTAATTCGACATGAGCACATTACTTGAAAGGGTACGTAGAAATAATCGCCAAGGCCAAAGTCATAACACAATTGCATCAATAAAAACAAAACACAAATTTTTTGACGTTTTTTTTTTTCAGGTGCGGGGCCATTCACGCGCCTCTAGTGGATCCCGCGAGTTCCTTGAAGCCACAAAACGCGACGCTCTGAATCTCCTAGAAAAAGAACTAGAGAAGCTCCTCTCAACAGCCAAAGAAAATGAAAAAGAAAAAAGCCGAAAAGAATTTCAAGGATTTACAGCCCTTTTTGGAAGGTTTCTCGAAGAAACTGGACCGTCTGTTAATTGGAATAAAATTGAGAAGCTGCCTAATGATGCTGTTAGAGATTACACTACTTTGGAGACACCAACTGCAGATATTATACACAATATGCTCAATAAGTTAGTTGTGGTTAAGCTTAATGGGGGTTTAGGGACTTCGATGGGGTGTCATGGACCCAAATCAGTGATTGCTGTCAGGAATGAACTCACGTTTCTTGATTTAACTGTACAACAAATTGAGGTAAGGAGGACTTCTTCTAAAATGAGTATTTTGATTTTTTTTCGGTTTTAGCATCTCAATAAAACGTACAAAGTTAATGTTCCTTTAATTTTAATGAACTCATTTAATACTGATGAGGATACACTCAAAGTTATTCGGAAATACAAAAATCTACAAGTTGAGATTCACACATTTAATCAGTCGTGTTATCCGAGGATTAATAGAGATACTTTAATGCCAATTACGAAGAAAATTGATGTTCACAATGATTTAGAATCGTGGTATCCTCCAGGACATGGTGATTTCTATCAAAGTTTCCAAAATTCAGGACTATTAAGGAAGTTTATTGAACAAGGGAGAGAGTACTGTTTTATTTCAAATATTGATAATTTAGGAGCTACAGTTGATTTAAATATTTTGAATATGTTACTGAACCCCAAAGATAAAATCCAACATGAGTTTGTTATGGAAGTCACTGATAAGACAAGGGCTGATGTCAAGGTTAGTCAAATTTTGAGGTTAGGAAAAAAATTGTGTTGATTTACTCATTTTTCTTAAAATTTATTACAAAAATTGATGACTCACCTTAAACAACATAAAGATGACTCAACAAAAACTAATCTGTAATCACTTAAATCACTATAAATTTAAATTAATTGACAACACAGTTTTCTAATTTTCACTGCAGCCATATTTCAAAGAAGTGTTATTGCCAACTTGAAAAACTAAATACCCTAATTAATTTTCCAGGGTGGGACTTTAATTCAATACGAAAACAAGTTACGTCTTCTTGAAATTGCCCAAGTGCCCAAAGAACACGTCGATGACTTTAAATCAGTGAAGACATTTAAATTTTTTAATACGAATAATTTGTGGGCGAAACTTGACGGTACGCCACTGTGCTCGAGTTTTTAAACCGGAGAGGAATCAGTAAGGGAGGGAAATTTGAATTACTCATTTGTGATTGGTCAGTTTCCAAAATTAACCAATCACAAAATAGTTCATGCAAAGTTCATTTTAAAATAATGACATCGCAGTGGAGGATGACTGAAACGGCATTAAAGAAAAGTAACAACCAACAAAAAATAGTTAAATAGGTTTAGAATTTGTAAAAGTACCTGATTTGTTTACATTTTCAAAAAACCACCACCTGTTGAATTAACTTCGTCAAAATTGAATTCACTAGAATTTGACATTGTCAAAATTTTTGGTTATTCTGTCACTCTCCTGTCATGCTCAAAAGATTTAGAAAAATTTGGTTTTCAAGTAAAATAGGAATGTTAAAATACTACAAACAGTTAGAGATTTGTTTCATTAACATCAAAAAGATGAATTGCAGCTCTAAATACCTGTTAAATTTACGTTAATTTTATTGTACGTCATTTTAAATGTTGTACCATGTTGCCAGATGTATTTTAGGTGTAAATTGCAATGTTTGTTTACCGCCAAAAAATTACGCTGTCAAATTGAAATGTCGCAACACCAAAATCAAAATATATAAGTTTTCTTCTTTAAAATTCTAATTTAATGTCATGGATACGTTAAGTCATTTGTTAAATGATTGTAAATAGGGCTTTACTGGTTTCTCTCCGGTAAAAACCAGATTCTAGTATGCTCTAGTGAACACGTGCGTTATTGAGGGAAACATTCAATAACACACATCTCCAGAGCGCGTATCTTTTGTATAAATTTTTAATAATTATTTTTGCAGCGATTGAGAGAGTCTTAGCTGAGGATTCGCTAAGTTTGGAAATTATTATAAATAATAAAACGCTGAATAACGGCCTAAATGTAATACAGTTAGAAACTGCAGTAGGGGCAGCTATGAAATCATTTGAAAGGGGAATTGGCATAAATGTCCCTCGGAGTAGATTTTTGCCGGTGAAGAAAACCCAAGATTTGCTTCTAGTCATGAGTAATTTGTATAGTTTAAAAAATGGATCGTTGGTAATGTCACCACAGAGAATGTTCCCAACTACGCCACTGGTGAAATTAGGGGATTACCATTTTGGGAAAGTGAAGGACTTTCTGGAGCGGTTCGCGACAATTCCGGATTTAATCGAGTTGGACCATTTAACGGTTTCAGGGGATGTTACTTTCGGAAGGGGCGTTTCGCTGAAGGTAACAAATTGTGATTTTTGAACCGTTTTTGATTTTTTTATTACAGGGAACTGTAATTATTATTGCCAATCATGGAGATAGGATCGATATTCCTTCAGGTGCCAACTTAGAAAATAAAATTGTTTCCGGTAATATGCGTATTTTGGATCACTGAATGTGTGTAGTTGTTTTTTTTTTTGTATTTGTAGTTTTAAAAGATTTTTTTTTATATTTAAATTTTACATGATGTAGATATTGTTTACTATTTATTTATACAGATTTATTGCGCAACTTTATAATATATATTTTGCGAAAAATTGGTTTTATTTCTTTATCATATCATTGTGTATTTGAAAAATATCAAAAGGGGTGCTTTTATAACAGTGTTGCCACCCCAAATTGGTAGATCAAAATTCCCCTAAATTTAAATCAGATTTTGCCGAACCATTTCCGGTCTCTTCATTATCTTATCCGTACCTCTGTCTATAAAAACTTAGTTTTTCGCATTTTTTTTTTAAGATTTGTCCCTGAACTCGTTCATTTACCTTATAAGACGGATATGATACTTACAAAATGTGCGTAGAATAAAATAAAACGAACATTCAAGTAACACAAACATAAAATAAACAAAAATAAAGACCATTTTAATGAGACGTTACAAAATTGAATAAATAAAAGAACAAAGAATAAAAAAATGGTGGCACCGTAACCACTTCCGCGCCATTTTCATTCAAAATTGTCAAATTTAAAAACGATTTTTTTTTGTAATTAACACTTTTGTTCTAATTAAATTAAGCTAAATTATTTACGGATACATAAATGCGTCTTTATTTTGTAGGAAAACCGTGTTTTGTAGATTTCCATTTGGGTAAAATCCGTGAAAAACTCGTCCGCTCGGTCGGTAATTTGGCGCGTTTTGACAACCGTCCGTCAGCCATTTTACAAGATCACGTGACCAGTTACTGAAGTGCGTTGTGGTTTTACTGATTTATACAGGTATGGTTAATGTTCTCGTTTTCGGTGGAATTTCTCAAATTAGTGAGTGTTTGCCAAGGTGGGCTTTGCGTTTTATTGAATAGAATGCGTTTTCCGGCTTGGATCCAGTGAAATCCGTTAGAAAATGCGTGTATTTCCTCGGACTGTTTGGTTGTAACGAACTGCTTTACAAGCTCTGAAATGGCGTCCCTCCACATGGTACAAAAGCGGTCGGTGGGTCCTCCTGGCCCCATCCATGCGGTGGCGGTCTCCCACCCCGCGATCGCGCCCCGCTGTGTCCCCCGAATCCGGGTATTTCGCAACATTTTAATGGTTGTTTTCTTTGCAGATAGTTTGTAAATAGTACACTGTACATACTGTACAAATCATGAGTTCGAGCAATCGAACCACCTCCAAAGGTGGGAAGGGGTCAAAGACTGACAATAAGACACACAAATCAGACAAATCCGACACAGGTGAGTTTTGGGACTGTGGCTTTTAAGGGGGCTAAAATCACGGTTGACGACAGGTAAAGGCTCAGATAAACAGCAGGCTAACACACATGTTAAATCAGAGGATCCCTCGATTAAGGAAAAAGTCCGGCAACTCATGGAGATGTCCCAACGATCGGAAGAAGAGGTCTGTCTTGCTCTACATGACTGCGATTTTGACGAAAACGCGGCTATGAACATGCTACTGGAAAATATGGCACAAGTAAGTTCTTTATCTTACAGGTTTCTGTTTTTTTTATGTCTAATTTGACGGCTAATGTAAGAATTGACGTTGGCCCAACTTTTAAAAACAAAAACACTATTAAATGATAAACAATTGAATATCTGATAAGAATGAGTAAACAGTGATTGCTATTTTAATGAGTCAGATTCATAGCAATGTGGAAAATTAAACATAATCTCGATTTTCAGGAAATACGTGTCAATTAGGTAACAAACCAATGAATTCTGATAAAAAAAGAATGTTTGACCTGTGGACTAGTTTTGAAATTTGGTAGTGATAATATTGTGAACGCGCCACAAGTCTCGTGAAGATTACAAGTTTTTTAGTATATTTAAATTTATAAATCTATGTATTTGAGTAGACTGTGATCACATTATCACAATTTTTGCTTACTGTATCCCCAAATTTTAAAGAACACAGTTTATATAGTAAAATGAAATAAAGAATAGTAGTGACTTGATATAATAAACGAGCGAGAATATTGTTAGTTTAGGTAGGCACTAAAAATACAGGGGGAATCTTAAAATAGGCGTACCAAATTGGTACGTCGTCAATTCAGATCTAAAAACCACAAGAAAAATGTTTAATAATTTCATCTTTTTTTGGTTTACAAAATACATACATTTTTGGTTATTTTTATTTTTACATATTGCAAGTTTTGGGGTCTGAAAGGCACACAAATAGTTATTTTGTTACAGCGTTTTATAATAGTGAGTTTTTGATTGTCATTTTGATAGCTAAATGACGTACTTTTAAGCACTAGTGCCCAAAAATGAAAAATACGTACATTTTTCATTTCATTTATTTCCTATAAACATGAAAAGTGCAATTACTTAAGTAACTAAATTGAACATTCGAAGATTTCAGATTTCTTTCCTGAACTTCAATACAAGTGGAAACAGTACTTGTAGACGCCACTTCAGATTTGCTATTTTCGTCACAGATTTTTCTTTTCTTTGATACAGTTTTTTTTTCTCATAATTTTCATCGAAATTGCGTTTTTGCTTTCAACAGAGTTTTCTATGTAACTTTCCGCAACAAAACTCGATCGCCATCTTCCAGGTCTTTTGAGTAATGTAATATCTGCTCCTGAATCTGCTAAGAGTGTTGCTGAACAACGGCAAAAGCAGTGCCCGGTATATTCTTTTGCATTTAGAAGGCCGAGACATTCTGCTTTTTTTAGGGCATATTTTCCAATAGTATTTCTACCAAGGGGTAGCGTACAGCACCTGGAATTTCTATAGGTAAAGCAGAATCTCTGATGTTCAGTATGAGGACGTTGAAGCTGTGCGTATTTGCGGAAAACTTCTAAGAAACTAATTTCATCTACAAATTCTTCAGTTATTGTAAAAATTCGTGAAATTTTTGTTTTTTGTGTTCGGTATCTTCACTTTAATAAAACTTGTACTATCTTCTATATCTTCCACCTTCAAAAACGTAATTTTTTCTCTGCGTAACGCGCCAAAAAACCCAGTAATTGGCACAACTTTTGCCAATAAATAGTCTTTGTCATCAGCTGTTTTCATGAAACGTTCTATCTCTTGCTTGGTGAATATTTTGGATTTTTTAACCCTGTACCCACTGGCATTTTTTTTAGAAATGCAATCAAGTTTGTAAATTTTTTGGTATCTACATTCTTGCTCTTATATCATGATTCTTAGCATTGAGTAGGTACTCCATAAAGTAGACGGCTTATACATGGAAGATAATTTCGAAAAATAGTCCAGAAGTACCTTTCCTTCAATACTTGTTACATTTTTTTCTTCACACTAACTACCAAATTTCCTGTATGTTTCCTTGTAAATTTTCTTAGATTTTTCGAACACTAGCGTGGCTAGTGCAGCTTCCGCAGTATTTTCAATGTCGGTATCAAATTCAGAATCGCTCATTTTTGTGTTTCTTTATCACAGAACTTAAACACAGAACCCAAGTTGACAGTCTGAATTTTATAAAAACAGTAAACAACGAAATTTACATTTATAGCAACCTGTCGTTTGCTTACTGTACAATGTGAATGTTCGCTTGAGATCATTATTTTTGAAAAAAAAAAATCTGTTATAAAACGCTGTAACAAAAAAATCTTGAATACAATACGTTGCAAAATCGATGTCTTTTAAGCTCTTGACGTGAAGATTTACGTCGCGTGGTTAAAAGAATTTCTTTTTGCAACTTATTGTATTAATAGTTAACTTTTTATCTCTTGATTTTCAAGATACAAGACCTCAAACCTATCATTTTGACATCGACATAATTATTCTACAGTTTATAGTATTTTTCGAAAATGTATTGTAGCTAATTTTCTTTAAAAAAAAAATCTGCCAACATAATCTATTAAAATTCATCATTTTTTCAAATGACATTATTGTAACTGTCAAAACAGAAATATATTTTTTCATGCTCTTGAACCTTACTTGACAACATAACAACAATTTGGTATGCTATCTTTGGGATACTCTGTATTATTTACTGAGCACATTTTTAGGTATACAGTCTCAACGTTATTCTGAATCTGCCTCACGTCATTTTTTATCAAAATAATTGATTAACGCGTTTATAACAAAAAATAAATCTAAATTAATTTTTAGCTTATTCAACACTCATGTAGGAATTTTCTTGTTTATTTCTTGTCGACTGAAATCCTATATTCTCTGATAAACATTACTAATGTTTCAAAAACAAAAAACATCTATATTTTTCTTAATAAAAACAACCTCATCCTTTATTGAAAAAGTACAAAAAGAAGTCGTATTATTATAGATATTTCGTATTTTTTGTTTTGTTTTGATTGAATAATGATTATGATTTAAAAAGGTTACTGCAAGGACTTGACCTTAACCTACATTTAAAGTTTATATTTGTTACATACAATTTTAAAAAACTGGTTTATTGTACGAAATTAATTAAAATTTTGTTGTTTATGGGATTATGGAATTGTTAACAATTATTTTGGTAGAGATTCCAGAAATTACATCAAATTTACCATTTTCAAGGCTGCATTACAGAACCTGATAAAAGCTTGATATCGAGTGACTAGCATGATAACTATTCAGAGTATGTTATGACTTTATTATGACTTTAACTACTGGCAATCTACCAATAAAACAACGAAATAAATTATTCAGAGCTGCAAAAAAAATATTATGTTGAACATGTTGTTCATTAACCTCATGTAACTTTAATATCTACCTGTTTTTTCTATCTACTTTTTATTGTTGTTTCTTTGTTTGCGCCATTTTTTTTTCTTTTATTTTTTTCAATTTTAGAGAGACCAATAATGTATTACTCAATTTTGTTTTATCACTTTATTGAAATAGTATTTTGCTCATGTTATATTATATTGTTTTTTTTTGTTTGCTTTACTTAATTTCTCAGTTTGTAACGGTATTTAAAGTTTTTGTAAATTATTTTTCTTTTATTCTTATGATATTTTTATTAATTTTGTTTATTAAAGTCATTTTTTTATTTTCAGGGAGAGTGGGAGACCAGGGTAAAAAAGAAAAAGAACCGCCAAGCATCCACCAGCAAACAAGACAAATCAGAAGAATCTACAGGTGGCGACGAATGGAATGATATCCAACCAAGTGGTGGTAGTGGTTCTGGAAATGGCAACGAAAAGGATAAACCACGTAATAAAAGCGGTCCACCACGTCTTCACGGTCGACATAACGACAGCCGCGGATGGCGTGGTAGAGAAAAACAAGAAAACGAGCGCAATCTTGAAGAAGGTGGTGGTTCTCGTTCTGATTTTCATCGAGAACGTCGTGGCAGACCTGGTGGATCAACACGAGGACCTGGAGGTGGCCGTGGAAGAGGTGGTGGACGAGCTGGAGGAAGATACCCACCAAGGGGAAGTCGAAACAACTCCTATAACAAACCTATCGATACCTGGGATAATTCCAACACGTGGGATAACAGCACGGTTGCTACGACGAACCACACAGGTAAAAAAAATTTCATGGCCAATTTAATTTAATTTTTTTATATAATCGTTTATTAAATTGTTGTTTACGTTTGTTAAAAATAAAAATGTTTAATTGACTTTTCTTCCGGTAAATATTTCAAGGATTTCAGGAATTTTAAGTTTTGTAAGCTCACTATATGTATCTTTTATTTTTTAGAAAATTGGGACGACTTTCCTGGTACTGATGAATGGACAACTGAGGAGTACACTGGCAGCTTAGCAGACACGAAAGTGTTTACACCTAGTGTTTCATCTGCGATGGATTCGGTCACTGAACCTGTAGCAAATGTTGGTCTTTCAATTGACAATGCCGTCATAAATACTGGTCAACAACTTCAAGCTGGTGGTGGTCAAATGCCTTCTCAAAGTCCTGTCCAAATTGGTGGGACATTAAATGCCGCACAGACACAGTATCTCAACCAACTTACTCAACAAAACAGCGATAATATTAAACAGTACGGCAGTGCTCACACTTACCACGCTCAAAATTCCAGTCAGGTTTATAATTCAGCGAATACGAATCAACAGTATAATTCACCGAGTGGATATGTCAATAGTACGTATCAAGGGGGGTACTAATAACTATCCTAATACGGCTGAAACACAACCAACGCAACAACCGGTGAGGACCAAGACCCAAAGGGCGAGAGTACCACCACCGTCCAAGGTATGTTCTAGGCAAAACGAACAGAAATGATCCGGCTCAAAGGACTATTTCTTTAAGGGGGTATTCTGGTGTAGAAATTTGAAAAAAATCATTTTTTTATAGATATTTTCAAAGCTTAACCTTTCAAGAATATGTCTTTAAAAGGATTTGTTAAAATTTTAATTATTTTCAGAGATATAGTCATTTTAGACCGGAACGAATCGAACAAAATATGTTAGAGATCACCCGTCTACCTAATTTTACACGAAACTTTAAACACGTTTTTCTCAAAATTACATTTTTCAAGAGTTTGTCATGATTTCTCAGGTTCTACTTAACCGATTTACTTGAAATTTGGTGTGAGTGTTCTCAATACATGTCTCTATTATTGTAACAAAATAAAAAAATTACTATTTTTAATGTATGTGTAATATAATTTGTCTCTACACCAGAATACTCCCTTAAAATTGAAAAAAATAATTTTATTTATCTACTTTACTAACTCTGCTTCAGTTTACTTTAAACAAAAAGATAATATCCGGTTTAAAGGACCACATTTTTACATTATTAATAAAAATATATATATGATGAGACTAGATGACGAGACTGAGGCTCCGTGAAGGTCAATTCCTTGCGATTTTGGCAAGTTTTTTGTCAATTTTGTTGGGGTTTTGTGCTCTTTTCGGTGCTCGTTGAGGATTTGGCAGCCTGACTAATCATTAATTGATCAAAAATTTAATAATGATTTTGGTTTGGGTCTTGCAATTTTTTGTTATTCCAGATTCCTGCAAGTGCTGTTGAAATGCCAGGAGATTTAAACAGTAGCATTGGTTATTTGGACGTCCAATTTGGTGCAATGGACTTTATGTCGGACACTAATTCATTTGATGGTGCTAACGACAGTAAATACGGTTCTTCCAATAATTCTGGTTTGGACAATCCTACTGTAACATCAACTGGTACTATGGATCTCAATACAGCTAATCAAAATTCCAATCTTGATGCGTATTCACCAAAATCTAATACACAAAGCAGTATTAGCTCAGCGTTAACGCAGAGCGTAAGTGTTAAACTCGTGCTTCGTTTCAAGTCATATAACTATTGGGTGTTTTTAGCTGACGGATAGCATTCCACAAACAAGTGAACATTTAACAAATGCGTATAATACAGCACCGAGGAGTTCGACTGGTAGTTCAGTAACGCCTTCTGTCACACCGTCGGGTCTAGATATTGGTAAACAAGGAGAAAGTCATTCGTACAGCCAACAGTCGACGTATAATTCCTACCAACAGAAAACTAACACGTACAATGCGTCAACGTATAGTGGCACGCAGGTAAAGTAACTGGGACAATTGTTAAATGTAAAAAGAAAAATTAAAACCCTAAATGATGAAACGATGACGAGACTGAACGGTTTTTTAAACGACTTTGTTTTTCTTTCATCTGATAAGTTTTTTATTGGATGTTTGAAACTTTGTTGTAGAAATTCCGGATAAGAGTTATTTATGGCAATCTGATTTATTTTCGTTTCTTAAAGTTTAAAACTGAGAAATTTGGAAGATTGTAATTGGATTTTTTTGTTGTAGACTTCCAATTCTTATGTTTCCAATCAAGCCAATAGTAATTATGCAAATAGTCAAGTAACCCCTTATAACACTCCCTACCAGAACGCTTATTCATCAGCGGCTTCATACCAATCGAATGCGAATGCTGGTAGTTTCCCATCAATAAGTCAAGCAAATTCGTATCCTTCTAATAATCAGTCGTACCAACAAAATTCCAGTCAGTCGGTGTATGGTGCTAATACAGGTAAGTTTTCTATTTCATATTAGTATCTTACACAGAATATCTCATGGTTCTAGAATAAAACATTCTAGAACACTGAGAGATATACAGGGTGTAATCGAATTGAGATACAATTAATCGTTTTTGCTTTACACTCACTGAATCGAACTACTGACAGTATAAACTTGAATAGATTTATTATCCATCAAGTATCTCTATTAAGTGGTTTCTGTTCAAACCCGGGTTAAAATTTCCTAAATTGTCAAAGATTGATTACACAGTGTATACAGGTTGTTCTATAAAAACCTCATTTCTGGGACATTTTTTTATTCAGGTTTGAACAACAGTTCAAATTTGGGTAACACGACGACAAGTCAATACAACAGCTACAGTTCCGCAAGTAATCACAAGTTGAGTAAAGATACTGGTTATGATAATTCATCAAATGTCAGTAACACTCAGACGACGACGTCGAATAATGTTTCATCAACAGCTTTATCGTTATCTCAAACAACTGTTTCGGTATCAAAATCAACGACGACATTAGGTGAGTATTTTAACTCTATTAATATTTTTTTTCTGTTATAAGAATGATGATTATTATGTTAATTTTATAGCCGCAAAGAATTCGAGTAGTAGTGTTGTTTCAAATATACCTCCAGGTGTGGCACCGGTGATGAGTACGCCCTACATCATGGGACAAGTACCATATTTCCAACCACCTGTTTATTCATATGAAGAAGTACAAATGATGCAACAAAGGATTCCACATATGGTATGTATTATTGGCTTTTTTTTTTTCATTAATATGGCTTGTGTTTTGCACTGTGTATGAGAGAGAGAGAGAATTGTGGCTTCAGTTTTATGCGAATGTGATACAATACACGACCCGGGCTTACAGGGGTTGTTTTCTTAAAATTTGCTTTCAAGTAAGCTAAGGAACTGATAAAAATTGTGCAACAAACTATAGAAACTGTCACTTCTGAGATGCTTAATATATTTGCTACTTGTCACGTGACATTAACATGCAACAGATTTCAATTTAAGAGAAACATAACTCACTGATACTCTATTTCAACGTCAAGAACATTTAGCCAATTGAATAAATTAAAAGTAATTGCAATTCAAATTATGACGTCATTACGAAATTGATCACGTGACTGCTAAAACTTTAATAAAAAAGTATCTGTTGTTTATTTTGTTCATATTTTTTGTGTCATTTCACACTTTTTCCTCTTTTTGTGTTATTGGGCGTATCCTATTTTCCCCCTCTCCTTAATAAGTCCGCCTCTTTTAAGTCGTGTATTGGTGTGATTGGTTCAGCTTGTAAATTGTCTTATGTGTGTTGTGTATAAACTTCTTTTCACTCATTGGCATCAAAATGACTCACCCGTTTTTTTGTTTGTTTTTTTTTTTTTGTACATAAATAATCCGCTAAAATTGTGAATAACCAGAGTGGTCTTAACTAATTCTGTTGCTTTAGTTCCTGAGAAAGCTTGCTAATCCTTAATTATATATTTAACTGGGCAAGTCGTTTTGATAGAGTGACAAGTTCGTTTATGTATTCAGACGACTCCCTACTATGACATGAGTTACCAGACTCCGACGACGTTGGCGGCTGTTAGAGATGGAACTTTGGGCAACGTAGGTTATTCGATGTCATCAGATGGACGTTTTACACGTGGTGACAACAACGCATCACCAGTTCCATCAACACTTTCACAACAAACCACATCTTTAACTCAAGGACATCAAGCACAGCCAATACTCACGGCTGGTACAGCGGGACATCCATATTTTTTCACAGCTTTAAACGCCTTTCCCAACTACCAGTTTTACACTACGGTATTTTTTCTACCACTTGTTTTATGCTTTTTTTTCTTAAGTGTATTTGTAGCCAATGCCTGCTGTGACGAATGCCCATGGATCAAGTAACAGTACTCAGTATCCAAAACCGGCAACGTATGGTTCAGGTTATGGCAGTTATGACACGTTAAGTCAAACTCAAGATTATAACAAGACAGGGTATGTTGGTAACAATCAAGGTCAGAAAGGTGGTGGAGTTAATGCATCATCGACGGGTTCAAGTGGAAATGATTTATCGGCGATGTATGGAAAATCACATGCGGCGCTGGGAAAAGTTAATGTGAGTGTTTTAACATGTGGGAGATTTTTTTTTTTGATAATTGGGTGTTGGTAGTCATATGACAAGCAGGGGTTCCATTCTGGGACGCCGCCACCGTTTGCTGGAGCATTACATGGACAGAATGCAGGGTTAGCACCTAGTGGAACTGGTTACGGACCACAAGTTTATATTCCAACAATGACACCACATCAACAACAACTTTCAACACAATTGATGCATCAGCCGTTACATCAGGTAATTTAGAAGGGTTTGAGGTGAAAAATGGTGGAAATTGATGTTTTATTGTTATTACGTAATAAAGGAAATAAAAAATTACTGGATGTACAGTGTGGTTCATGAGTAACGTCACGTTTTAAGTAGTATCACTGAGTAGGGATTCTGGAAGAGAGTCTTACTCTGGGTTGTGTGGTACCTTTGATGTTTAACCTAGGGCGTAGTTAATTATTGGGTATTTAAACCAGTAATGCATGGTATTCACGCGGTAAAGAAAAGCTGATTAGCTGATTGATGCGACAGTGGCGACCTCATCGGCTATATTAGCTGCCCATAGAGCTGCAGAGCATGTGTGATTAATGCTGAGCGAAAATTATAGTAGTGCACTTCCATCTTGTTCTAATTTTGCGTTTCTTCATCGAGTAAGGCTTCTGTAAGAATCCTTATTCTGTGGTTTTATATTATACAGGCTGTTCCAGAAATGCGGAACAACTTGAGATTGTTAAAGCGAAAGTAAAACAATTTTAACATAATTTATTTCTGTTGTAAGTTACAATTTTTAGGAGCTACAATGTTCCAAATTAAAAATTTTTTTTTTCGGCAACTTTTAACAATTTTAATGCATCTTGATGTAGAGATATTACTGTTTCAGTTACATATTCTGACATTTTAGTGTTTTTTGGTATTTTCTTTTGATTGTTATTTTTGTATAATGAACCTCGGTTATAACGAATTGTTTTCACCGGTCTCTTAAGGGTCGCTAAACCGGACACTTTAGTGTATTTTAAGGAGCAATTCGGGCTAATTTAAGCCTTTTAAGACCCTTAAAAAGTCGAGTCAAATTCAAAAGATTTTAATCACTGTTGCAGTGATGTTGCATTTATAAAAAATTACAAGTCGATTACAAAATTAAGTTTAGACATAAAAAATAAAAGGTATGTATTGTTTTTTTATATATTTCATTAAAGAAATATCTAGGAAATCTTTTCGAATTTCTTGAAATATCTAGTTCATAAATTATTTTTATTATCAATATTATTATTATTTTGTAGAGCTTCTCGTGGATAACATATTCTAATAAAATTTCACATTTGGCTTGGGCATATGCAGATCAAGCGAAATGTTTATGATTTCCCTGGAACCTTTAAGAAATCCTCTGGAAATCCTTGTAATTCGTATCTGAATCCCCAGAAATCCTCAAATCTAATTGGAAATCCTAGGATCTACGTAAAAACATGGAAATTCATGGAAAATCCTGCTCCTTATACACCAGAAATCCCTCTTGTTGATGTCCTTATTGTTCAAAAAACGAAAAGAAAATGTTCAGAAGCATCGAATTGTAATTTCAAGGAAATGAATTTTTGCCTTGTGATTTAAAAATTTTGGCAAAATACGGAAAAAATCTTCAATTTGCTGTTATAAAAATGAATATTGTACCTTGTTTTTGGAGCACTTCAAAACACCAAGAACTTATACGGGATTTTTACTCAAATTAATGTTTTTTGCTAAAAAGGTATGTAAAAATGTTTATTAATATCTTCTAATTATCTATCGTCAACGAAATTTTCTTGTGAATTATCTTGAAATCGAGTATGAAACAAAAATGTTTTTTCAATTTTTTAAAAAACTATTAGCGCAACAAACCTTTTTTTTAACTGGCAAGCTTTTGAGATGCAGAATAACAAGCCAATAATGTACTCAGCGAAATAAGTCTTCACATCCAACACCTATTGAAAAAAGGGCACTATCGGTTAGATTTCATCGTTATTACTACGATTTTTATTAGATTTTTCTATTAAATTGTTTGCGAAAACACGTGGAATGGATAGAACGTCGGAAATTGGTCTTAAATACTTAATTTAGGATTCTTAATTAATTTCTCTTTAAACCTAAATACCGACAAAACTCTGACTACATTATTTTTATATACAGTAAAATCTCGAAATCGTGAATCTCGAAAAGGCACGAATATTTTTGCAGTATCACATATATTTATAGAGCTGCTTGAAAGTGCTTTTTTATTTCTGTAAGCCCAAAAAGTGAATTGGTTCTAATGCACAATAAAATTCAAGGTCTACATATGCTGACCAAAGTAGAAAAGACTCTGATTTATAAAGCTGAGAGTGTACTACAGAGAATGTAAAATTAATGTAGCACCTTCACAATTAAAAGTTCGAGATGCAACACTTTCATATTTTTTTGTGAGGGTAGTACTTTCTCATTACTTATGAACCATAATGTACTTGAAATTTTAGTTTTGCATGCTCTTTGGCGACACCGAGCGCTTTTTGGTCACAAACAGCATGACCCACAAACGTATTTTCGTTACTTAGTTTTGTTTTGCTTGTAGATGGACGTCCGGCACCAAGGCCGACGTGCGGTAAGTCATCGGGAGAAATAAACGATGCCTTTTGTGTTTGTGTATTGCTGTTTGTCGAGCTGGCTTTTTTGTTTTAATTCCTAACAAGATTTTTATAGCATTTTGTTAACACTGAGTTTTAGCAGCTTGTGGTAGCGGGTGTGCGAATAATTTCGTTTTGTTTTGTTGGTAATTGTGGTTTTTCGTTAGGATTCTGGAAATAATAGTGGCAACCGGTCGCAATCTTCTAACCAGGCCAAAGGGGGCGCTAAACAACCCTACCAAACATCCTACTGGAACCAAGCCTAAGACGGACTCGGACGCTCATTGCTTTGCCCCCTCTGCCCGAAAACGTTCCCTTTTTTATAGTTATAATTAGCTTTTAATTGTATTTTATAGAGCGTATCAACGTCATAAATTATTCTTTATGTATTTATTTCAGTCTCCGTGTTTATTGGGGGCTTTACTTTATAATTTTTATGTGAAATAAATGACTTGTACGATATTGTTTAGGTACACATCCACAGAATATTTTTTTTCTTAGTTATTTTGGTGTGCGTAGCGTGCAATTTCAGTGCAATTGGTACAACTGTGGATGAATTTTCATTTTATTTTGGCCAGTGGATGTTTTAAAAAAAAACACGCTTATGTACTTTAATCTCAAGTCTGTTTGTATTATATTATATTTTTTATATTGGATTAGTTTTGAGTTTTTTTATATGTTTCTTTTTCGAGGCGAGTTGGTGAGCAGTGATGCTGAATTTGCAAGTCAATTTTTGAAGTTTCTCGTTTTTCTTTTTAAATAAATGGACATGGATTTCATACAAAAAAATGTAAATACAGCTTAGAATTACAAAAGATTTTCGTACTGAATCACATGCTCTGTACCTAGTTCTGCCTGTGCATTGTGCAGTAGTTTAGAGAAATTCTTCTAGATAATTTGACGTATGATGCGCAGTCGTTTGTTTCGACTGACCACTTAGGTGTCTTCATTCTTTTTGATAACTTATAAGACGGTACGTTAAGGATCGCAAAGTTTGATAAGAGATTAATAAGATGCCTGAGTTTTAACAATGTTTAGGTAGATTTATTAACTAAATTATCTTGTGTATCTATATGCTACTTGTATAAAATAATCACTTATAATTATGTAGACACTGTATATGTGTAGTTTTGTTTTTGTATTTGCTAATTAATTACGATATGGAAAATACACATGGATAAACCTTGACACACTTATTGTGTATCGTTTATTATTATATTTTGTATTTACATTTTGTAGATTCATAAAAGAGGTATGAATGTTCAAAAAAGAATAAAACTTAATAAAATTGACACCTTCTTTACACTCTTTTTTGGTAATTGGTTAAGAAAAAAGAATTCGTACTGCAACATATAAAAGAGATATTTTATTGTAACAGTCTTGTAATGAAAAAGTTTACAGTGAATTATTATTTTTTTTCCTTAAGAAGCATGAAATAATACAATGAAAAAAGCAACGAGGTTATATTAGATTCATTCTTAAATTAATAGAAATTCGATTTAACTTAAGGCAAAAACCCTGCTAAAAATCGGCACTCTGACCGTTATTATTAAAGCTACAAAGAAAAATATACAAAAAGTCATTCGGAAATATCTACAAAATTGAAACACAGAAAAGCATGGATAAAGAACACTTAGATTGGTCATTAAAAAATTAAAAATTAAGCCTTTTTATCAACAATGGCGAGTAATTCGTTCAATATCGTATCCAACAATTTTAAATCTTCTACAGGACCTTTAACTTTCTCATCTGTACTATCATCACTACATGACGTGTTTTGCGTTTCCGAATCACTGTCACTTTTTTTATCACTAGTGTCCTTTGACGTACTCGGCTTATCTTCTACTGCTTCCCTACTCTCACTTGGTTCCGTATCTAAAATAAAAAACTGTGATTAGTGCCGTCCAAAGACAAAAACTTTGGGTTAATAGAGAACTGAGGATAGATAACGAATAGGAAACAGTTTGTTTTTCTCTTTTAAACGTAGCTTTCCTATTCTTTCTTTTTGAATTTGTCTAGATTAGAGGGGTAAAAACAATTTCTAAAATATTAATATAATAGAGCCCCTAATCAGCGTTAGCCCAAGGCAACCAAAGATAGAGGTTCGTCTCTGTCTTAAAGGCCTATTTATTAAGGACGCAAAATTTTCCTTTTTTTAAATATCTCGGGTGTAAACGAAATTAGATTCTTCTCTAATTTTAAAAGTATTTTTTTTACCATAAATTGAAAAAGAAATAAACTTTCTATCACTTCCGGTTTTACAGGAGAAGACTATAACTTTAGATTTTAAAATAGAACACTGTATATTTTTAAATTTTTTGAATCTAAATTAAATTCTGAGTCTAATACACTACTTTTTTATATTTTTTTGTAATTTTTGTTTATTTTTCAAAAAGAGAAACAGTGACATTCGATACGTTTTAAAGCGTCTACTTTGTAAAACCTATTTCTCGTTACATTTGCTGTGTTTAAGGTTCATTATCTTACGTGACTAACCCTGTATAACGCGCTAGAGCGGACCAATTTATCCAGGAGCCTTAATACTACCACCGTTACCATGGAACCCTTGAGTTCTTATTCAAGCAAACCGTAAAACAGACAACAAAAACTGACCTTTTGGCTTTAATTTGGCGATTTCCATCCCCACTTTCCCCTGTAACTGTTTAAGTGTGTTTTTCAAAAGTGCTGGTGGTACACCTTCTGGACTACTATACACCAAAATTAATGCACGTAAGTCTCCTATAAGTCTTTTAGCCATTTTATTGACTTCTAATGATCCCACTTGTTCGCTTATAGCTACCACAGTGTTGTCGATCATTGTTAGTGTTTGTTCAGAAAGAACATGTGCAGAAACTTTAGGAAAAAATGCTACCAAAAATTCGTAAATTACATTTACTGTCAACGCTGATCTTTCATCAAGTATAACAGCATCGATGTAATCAACAAAATAATTACAACTTGTCAACATTGAAATATATTTGCGGTCGATATGCTGCAACAAAAATAAGAATGTAGTCAAAAACAAAGCGCCATCTTGTTGAGTTCTCAAGAATTAATGAAAGCTACTCACTTGTGCCTTAAGTATATCCAGCCACAACTTTGGAAAATACGTCGAATGCAATGGTACAGCTTCAAATCCTACCACAGCACTTAAATTAACCAAAACCTCAGTAACTGTTTCATTATTAACAGCTAGTCGGAATAACATATCAATAAAATCATGATACGGTGTATAAAACTTATCCAAAGCTTCATCATACTCAGGATCAACTCCTCGACCACATTCCAATTGATTATGAGGCACTGTCATTTGCACCATTGGTCTTAAAGGTCTTGCACCTCCTTTACCTGCCACTACAGGTACAGTATGCCCTCTACGAGGAAAATACGGACCTAGAGGTACCGCATCGTGACTATCTTGAAACGCTGAATGACAGTGTGATAACAGAGGAACTAAAATCTGCATCACTTCCGGTGCCATAATTAAAACAAATTCCTTAAGAACATCGATACTTAACGACCGCATTTCAGGAGGATTGTATGTATTGAGCAGTGTTGCCAACTTGCGAAGTACTTCAAGCCAATCCTTGGTAGCTAGAAGAATCCCACGGGCGTCTTTGTTATCCCGATAGGTGCGTACACAACGCACTAAGTCTTGCATTATGGTGAGGATGTCCATTAAATCACCAGCAACATGACAAGCAGTGGCTTCATGAAGCATTATATGCAAGTTTTGGAAACACTGAAAGTTTTTGAAAGTTGGTAACACTCTTGAGGATTATCTACTATACCTCAAAAACAATCTGTAATCCTCCATTGTAGGCAACATAGAGTTTATCATCGTTTGACTCTAATAGTACCCGAAATGCTGAAATTAAAGTACCCCAACTCGTTCTCCCATCCAAACACTGTAAATACGTCATTAGGGTATTTCTTCTAAAACTACAGATTTCTCTTTGTTCGGCTTCTGTCATGTCAGGGTGTTTCATGACCATAAGTTGCATTAGTTTAAATAGTTCTTCAACGGCTTGGGGGTACTGTGTTGGATGTGGAGTGATATTTTTGAAAGCCCATTGTAGGTTTTGGTGTTGGGCTAAATGACGGGTAAAAATACGAGATTGTTGACACATCATACGTAAAAGGCCGTAGTAGGCGGGCAACATGGCGCGGTTGTAGAGAACTATTTCTTGATCGTCATGATCGGCACTAAAATGAAAAAGTTGTAGCCTCTTTTGTGTAACTGGGTTTGTACCTCTAGTCACGTGACCAGTTACTTACAGAATATAATTAAAGGCGATATTTTTCGTAACGTGAGCATTCTGCAACATCAATTGCACATTTTCGGGACAATCAACACACACATGATTCCAAAACGCAAGTAGCGCCTGTTTATTATGATATGCCGGTATTGAAGGTTCTGATAATTTCGGATGAAACAAATGCCACAGTTGTAAGAAATACTGTCCAAACTAAAACACAACGAATCAAAATCTACAATTTTCACCCTCCATCACTCCTTACCATCAATTTCTCCGTCCTTGAAATACAGCAATACATCAAAAGTGCAAAATACGTTGTCAATTTCATCGTGCCGTGCTGTTGCATATCTGTATAATGTTTAGCTGAGGAGAGAAGTCTTAACAGCCCTGTATACACCTGGTGGAGCACAGTTTGAGCTTCGTTGGTGAGTTGTGGTTCTCTTTGCATACGATGAGCGGCACGAAAACCCTGTCTGAAGGGTGCATTGGGTACTAAACTTACTAGGAGGTAACCAGCGGCTAAAATACCAGTTTAAAGACTTATCTGTGGTTGGTCCAAGTAGGAAATTACCGTTTCGTACACGTTGATTGCTATGAGCAATAAGGAAGTGCTCTAACCATGAATCCATTGAACTTAAAACCCACTGATGGACTAAACGATTCCGCACCACTTGTAATGCCAACCAGTCTAAAGCCGAGTATGGACAACATTCTGCTGCTTCCCACACCTTCTGTAAAACTAACTGTGTGAAACATGGCTGGGATGATGAACCACCTGAACCTTGAGCTGTACTTTCAGTGAGTAATGTTAAGATTTTAAAAAAGGGTTGAGATGTCTAAAAAAAAGTGTATATTGAGTTTTTTTTTTTTTTTGAATCATGACTTCCTAGATCAAAAGTAAGAAGAGGATTTTCCGGTTAGTCACATTAATGTAACTAGCTCACAACACCCCCGTCTCATTATGATCAAGGAAGCCGTGATTTAGATGTGGTTAGTTACATCGGAATGTCGTGAAATTGCCTGTGAGATCATACAAATAATTGATTGAGCTAATTGATTGTTCCCTCGACATAACGAATGAATAAGATTACGTGTCTGTTGTAAATTTATGTTGTCTTTGATTTGTTGGTATAAAAATGGAAATCCCTAGAAATATGTAGTAGAAAAAGTTTTGTATACAAGTGGTGACTTACTTTGCCTTCAGCTACAGCACTGTAATCTTTCTCACTTAATTGTAATTTCATATTAGAATCACGACTTTTCTCAACGAGGGATGCTACTAATGTTATCATTTTATCAAGAGATGCCGGTTTATACTTATCATTAGGTAAAGCAACTACTTCTTCTTCTTCCTCACCTTCACTTACATCAACCTAAACAAATTATTATTATTATTTTTTAATTGAGAGAATGTGAGTACATACAAAATCATTCGCTTTTTGCCCTAAATAAAAATGCACCATTGAGTTAATAGCACCTACAGCTAATAAAAACTTTGATTCTTCCTCTCCCATTTTACTAAATTCATATAAAAAACCGAAATATTCCGTCAAATGTTTTAAATGCGCCTTTGCACCATGTTCCATCTAGAGACAAACTTAAATTAAACACGAAATAAAAGAGTTTCATAACTCACTAGTGATAATAATGTTTTAATAAATTTCGTAACACACGACGCATTTCCAATTTTCGATGGTTCAACTTTATCAGCAGGAATGTCTCGATCAATTTCTAAATATAAACTAGAATGTGACTGCTTCAAGCGTTGTATCACATGTATGCACAGCCTTTGAAACATTTGTCGCACCATTTGATTTGGACATTTTAATAATACTTGAACTGGCCACCAGGTGTCATTTGCCATATGTTCCAAGAACCAAACACAAGCTTCCTGACAGGCATTAAATTGCTTTGTTACTAACTCAACCCATTGAACCATAGTCGGCTGAAAAAAAAAATTCAATATTCAGTCTGCGGTCCAGTTCAGTTTTACCTTCTCTTTCGCATGGATAAACGTCTCAATAAAAAACGAAGTCGACAATTGCGCCGCTTTCTGTGTGATATCTGGCTCAATTGGCATGATAGTTTGAGGGATGTAACCGCAAATCTGCCACATAAAACTTCAAAAAAAAATTATATTAAAAAAAATTTCGGATATTTAAAATCACTCACTTGAAATAAGTGTGTTCAAAAATATTTTTATCCTGAATAAAATGCATATTATCCTGCCAAATCCAATCCTCTAACTCTTTACTTAACTCAAAAGTTGCAACAGACGTGTTATAGTGACTCTGACTATCAACTGATTCGGGTGTTGTTGATGAACTTTCAGAATTATCCGAAGTTATAATCGGGCAACGTTCATAAAAAAGCATGTATGCACTGTTTGTTTTCTCGAAACTGAAATCCATGAATTTATCCGTCACACTATCATACGTTTTACTCTGAAAATTTAATGTAAGTCTCGGTATTACAGGTAGTTAGGAAGTTGGTGGCAAGTTTTAGGCCATTGAGTTCTTTTATCTACTCCAAGAAGGTTAAGAAAATAATATTTACTAAACGGAGTGAAGGCCGAGTTTTGCTACCACTTCCCTTAATACAAAACTTGTCAACAAACCGTCATTTCACCCCCAAAACATTCAGCCGCAATTTGATTCGGATCAAATGGTTTAACTTCAGCATCATTAAATAAAAACCATTTATCACGTGACCCTGCTGTCCGATCTTTAATAAAACTATAGTAATGACCACCATCTGCTGTTCCTGTATGTACAGTTACTCCAATTAAATCGTACTCGTATTGCTCATCTTCCGGTTCGTATTGTTTCAGTTTATCCTCTAGAGTTTTAAACAAATAAAAATCAAATCTCATTCAAATTTTGACTTACTTACCTTGATAATGTTGCGGCATTAATTGTTTTTCAACATATCCTGCCATATTTAACCTAAGTGGAAACGAAAAATGCGTATTTACCTTTTCTTTGAGCATTGTTAACATATTAAAAGTATATCGCATTGTATTAAAACATAAAATGTGTGGTAATTTTTTAAAACACGCTCTTTTTTCAGCCCGGACTTTTTTACCGCACTGTGAACAAGTATACATGTTGTCTCCTTCAAGAGTGTCTTTCACGGTAACTTCATCGAGAGATTCGTAAAGATTTCGCATATCGGCGACTTGACATCGGACAGTGTAAAATTCTTCTAGAGTACGACTAACATGATCACAGTCCTAGTGAAAAATAAAAAAGACAGTCAAGGGATATAAAAGGAAAACAAAAGACGTACTAGTGACACGACGTTGTTGCTAAGTACGCCGCAGAATAGTTTTTTTACTACAGTTTTTAGAGCCGGAGTCATTTCTTCAAGTTTACTAACTAAATCAATGAAAAATTCCGCCATGTCTTTCTGTTCGGCCGTGTTGAGCGGCTGATGGTCCATGGTGTAGACTTTGCAAAAGCTGCGGGGGTTGTATGCCTTGCGCTCGCTCTCCTATACAACAATGTTTTAATTTAGAAGTAACACTTTTTTGGAACAGCCAGAGTACATACCAGAAGGTAGGCAAACATCCGTTGCAATTCCTTAAGAGTTGGTTCATGCTTTGAATGCTCTGTATTAGCTGCCAAAATAGAAGCCCTAGCTTGAGGCATCATATACAGATGTTGCATACAAGATGCCATATAACAAGTAGCCCCCAAATTGGTTAAACCCACATAACCACATTCCGAACGTCCATCTTCATGAGGCCAATAGTCCCACGGATAGGGCGAATGCGGACCTGTTACAAATCAGTGTTTTTTTTTTCAAATTACAAAATTATTAAAATACTAACCTGGCTGATGCTGTTTGAGCAATTTCTCATGTAAAATATAATAATTCTGCGGTGCCCCTTTCACTAACTCCACTAATAAATCATACACTGCTGTCCTTGACCTAGGCGACTTACACTTAGGCACATGCCTTAATTTCGGACTTGGCAAAGCAAACAAAAAATTAAAAATCTCCGCTAGTAATTCCTGTCCTTGTTTACTGACTTGAAACGGTGGTCTATGCTTAATTAAATTCGTAAGTAAGTTAATTAAACCAATCAAGCCATCATCATCAATTGTTCGATGCCTCGTTTCAAGATACTCCCTTGCCAGTAAGGATCTTGCGATTTTATTTGTGAGTCCATTAATATCAATAACACAATTTTGGGGATCTTCGAGACTCTCCTTAACTAAATCATCTGGGAGACTATCAACCAGCCGCGATACCAGCCAGAAATAATCTCTACAAGCCGGTCCATAAGGCTCTTTGCCTTCTTCAGGTGCTGGAATTGCTTCAAATTTCTGCGGTCGCATACTTTCAGCCTTATCCAAGTACAAAAGTAGTTCGGAAAGCATGGGAGCAACAAGACTACTATCTAGCATATCTCCATTGGCTGAAACTCCCAAACAAAGTCTGTAAATAGCCGAACACACTTCACGTCTAACCGCCGGTTCAGGATCTTCAAGAACAAGCCGTTGTAACCACACGGAAAAATTCGGCGACTGGAAAAGAGCCTGTCTTGCATCTTCGCTACAGTGTAACCACGAAACAAGGAACGACATGGCATAGTGAACGACCTGAGCACGGCCCCAAAAACCGGTTTTATACAAATTTGGGTCTTTAGGCAAGGAAGCTTCTTCAAGAATACTCGTCAATTGTGGCATGGTGCTCTTAACATCGATCATAGCAAGCATAGCCTGAAATTTTTTTTTTATGTTTGTTTATGTTGGTATTTGATTTTTTACTTCATTCAAGTTAGGTATCACAATTTTATCGCTTCGAGACGGCCGAGATTCCGCCGGAAGTGGATCAACCCCCAACTGGCAAATTATTTTCAGTAAAGATGCGAGACAGTCTTGTTGCCATTCGCTGCCGTTGCCTCCATCTCGTTGCAAGACACCTAAATTTGGCAAGTGATAGATCACATGTGACACAAAATTAGGTGATTACCTGACATGAAGATATCGAAAAGGTGTCGCAAACCACCATGTTGGATAAAAATCCGGCTCCAAGGTTCGTTCTCACTTTCTGATTGTTTTTGATTTTTTGCACTTAAAGATTCGATTATATACAATGAATACATTAGTTTTTGTGCGCTTGATGGGTCAAGTAGTTCAGTTAGAGGTGTATCCAACTGTTTAAAACCCTGTAATAGTGTGGGACTTGTTGGTAGTAGACTTAAAATGTCCCAAACGCGACGGCTTAACACTTGAGCCTTAGTATTGGGGATATGGTGCTGAAAAAAATTTTGTGTTTCAAAATCTGGCACAAATATTCAATGTTTTAGTATCTATGTCAGTTCCAAATTGAAATAATGAGAACAACCAGAATAAAAACTAGGTAAAACTTCACCAAAAGAGATCTGACAGCTATTAATGATTTCTACAGACATACAAAAGTGAGTATTATCTTTTTTCTATATTTAATATACCTGTCTCTTTATTAATAATTAACAAGAAGCAACACAATCTACAACTTTTATTCTGTAAGTCTTTCTTATTAGTGAGCATTTGCTTTAAACACAAAAATAAATAATATAAATTGAGTTACTGTGCAGTTGTCACATATCATGGCGTCCTACAAAAGATTTAAAAAAATGCCATAGTACAAAGTAGTAGACTATGCATGTATGTCTCACTTTATTCTGTCAAAAAAAAGCCACCACAACCCCAAATGTTGACTTACCCCGCCTTTAATTGGTACTTTCATCGAGCTCAACGTATGCATAAGGGAAAATAATTGCTCGAAATAATTCGGTCTTAAAAGCAACAACGTCGGAATACTTTCCCTAGGTGGTGGTGGTTGCAACGACGGTAAATCCATACAATCCCTCTTTTTCATATTCTTTGAAACCCCAATCGAGATATAAACCATTTGATTATCCTTGAATCCCATTTCACCCAAAGTCTTTTCATCGCAATCAATCGTCAATTCCTGACCTTGTGTTATAAGCCTAATACAAGTCTCATTGATTTTATGCCCTTCAGAATCTTGATTTTTCACTTGTGGTCCTTCAGACCATTTCACGATTTCCGCTCGAAGATCTGCGACATAATCCGATGATAACATATCGAGATAACAACGTTCAGTGGAACTCCCTGATTGGACAATAAGACGAAGGGGAGAGCCGCATCGGTCGATTGAAGAAGCTGAGTGACTTCCTACACCTTTCCCTTCGAGTATCCATCGTCTGAGATGGTAAGCATATCGGCGTCTGAACGTCTCCAAGTGACTTTTCATAAGCAATAATGCCCTTTGTATACACAAAAGTGGTGCTTCTTCACCACCTGGTGTACTCACACTAACTAAATCTTCAGTTGCTGCTTTAAGGTGAGTCATACACTGCCAGACAAATTGACCTTCATTTTGTAAATTCTGACCCATGTAGTAGCTATTTATGTATTGAATAGCGGCCATACTGACTTCAGTGTTGTTTGCCCTTAAAGCGATTTTCCACATATGATCCATACCGACATTGTAACTCTCTCTGACTGACTCTGACCCCATGTTTATAGTCAGTAGATGATTTAGGCTACACAATTGTTGGAAAAGACTCAAACAAATCATACTGAATTTTTCTGGAGCTAAACTTGGTAAATGATGCATGTAAAGACGTCTTAAAGCATCAATTTTTAACGCATGAAGTTCTGTTGTTTTAGTTTGAGACAGTAACCAACTGAAAAGCTCGTCTGAACATTCAGGATCATGAGCCAGGCATTCCCATAATGTATCGACTTGTTCTATGCTTAATCTAGGAGAAAACAAAATAGATATTTACGTAAGCAGTTATGAAAAGACTGTTATTATTTCAATAAACAAAAAATATATAGATTAAGTATATATGCCGTTGTCAAATTTTATTCAGACAGTTTTACTTTTCAAATAAAGTAAATAACAAATCAGTTAGTTTAGAATCGGCATTATATAACTAGTTACGTAATAATAACAAATGAAATAATTACTTGAAAGTGTTGGGTGAGACCACTGGTGAAAAAACAGCTGAAAGAAAATGTAACCGGACTTGAACTTGCATTTGATGTGTATATAATGGCAGAGATTTTGACGGATTGGCTGTGTAAGTTTTTAAATTATTAAAAAAATGTTTCATCATGTGGTGTTGTCGTTCGGCCCAATGGGTCACATGATGCATATCAATGCCTCGAAATGACGTCAAAAGTTTTGGTAACATTCGTAATGAGACCACAACTGAGCTACAATTAGTCAAAATATTATAAAAAATGTCCTGAAAACACAAAAAATACGTACACATTATTAGCTAAATTATGTAAACATCCCTCAATAAATTTCATTCGAATTTCTTTATCAGGTGTGTAACAAATTAAATTACAGAGTGTTTTTTCAGCTTCTAATGCAAGTCCTTCTCCTAGATGACACTAGAAAATTATTTATTATTTTGTGTTTGGTGTTATTTGAGCTGTATACGATTTTATCATCTTGAAGTAAATCCCAGAGAAGAGTGTTTCCAGGTTGACAAACATTGTCGGCTTTAAAACATGCTGAAAGACGGGGATCTACACGAACTGGAGATTTTTCTGGTGATTGATTGGCTAAAGCGTGGAGATTCAACTGGGCCTTGAATCATACAATAAATTATAAAAATCTGGAAGGGTATTTTAGAAATTCGATACATAAATCTTGACTAAAAAGGTCAGAAATATGTATATGTAACTTCACGCAATGTTATGAAAAGTATGAAGACATTATTTCAAACTGTTGCCAACTTAAATAATTCATACTTACATGTTCATTCAACTGTGCCAACTCCTCTTCACAAACTGAATCCTCTCCATCAAAATCCGCCATATTCTTTTCCGATTTGTTGCTCATCCTCGACGAGTAACTTCCATCAGCATCACCTTCAACTTCTGCTTCTTCTCCACTCAGCATTTCCAAAATATGACTGAAAACATTCAAACTGTGATAAATTTATTAGAGTGAAATTTCGAAGACCTGAACCGATCACGTACCCTCCTCGAGGATGTAAACTAAGAAAATTTGTACAACCGCCTTCATGGCTTTCTAAAGTCACTGAATCTTTCCCTAACTCACTACAAGACGAACTCTCATCCAGATAATCAGCAGGTTTTAGATTTCTAAAAGAGAAAAACACTCAAAAAATTAATAATTTAATAAATAAATAAAAATACGTTTCAACTAATCCACTCATTTGTGCCGGAAGAACCAACGCCGCGGCTGCGACGCCTTTTAAGGCCGCCTTCATTTCCGAATCACTATCTACTTCGACTTCACTGAGTGCCTCGATTCCGCTGATTGCCACTACACGTTTATGAACCCCTAAATCATTTTACCAAAACGATTTAAATAAATTTTTTATTAAAACAATACCTTTCTGTCGTTTAACACGTGTTTTACGAAGCATTTTACGCCGTTTTCGAAATTTTATGGGAACTTCCTCGACATCAGCTTCATCTTGAGAACTACTCGATCCGATTGCTTCAATTCCTTCAGGAAGGACATTTAATGTTGACAGGATTTTTTTCCTGACGGAAGACCTGAACAAAAAATTATTTCTTATTTTTTTATTGCAAGAAACCACGCACATTTGACGTTTTTCGGCTTTAACTTTTGAAACAACTGAGCATCGTTTCGTTTTTTCCGGTGGGGTTTTGATTGGCATTCCATCGATTTCCGGATCGGTGCTACTTCCGTCACAATGAACACGAGAAATGACTTGTTTTCGGGCTAATTTGCAAGGAGGTGGACCTGCACTAGCACCATCTATAGGACCATCATCCTCGTCGATTTCCACACCATCGATATCTTCACTGTCCGATTTGTGGCTTTCTGATTGGCCCGTACTCTCACCCTATCAATTGAAATAATTTTTTTCAAAACAAGCCTCAATCTGCTGTTTAATTTTAATAGGTTATGAGTTAAAATGTAACATATTTTTTTTAGAAAACGTTTTCTAGCAGATTAACGTTAGAAACAACCAACTTGGTTTCATTTTTGTTTGTACCCCCTTATACTTACATGTTCCTCTTCAGAATTACTGGGATCAATACTGACACTATTCTCTGACGAAGTGGCACATTTATGTAATGTAATTCCAGCATTAGAAGCCGCTACATTTATTAGACCTACTTCCGGTACACCGCCGCCACGTGACCAAACTGCCTTTATTAATGCTGAAGCTAAATACAAAGTCTAAAAAAAATATTTTTTATTAAAAAAACAAACAATAAACTATCAAAATCACTTGTTCTGTATGTTCTTTCGGTTCCAATTTCGTTAAAAGACTGTACAAATGCAAAGTTGGTGAAGCCGCTAAATGTTTAACCAAACCGGGCAACAAATCATGAACTGGTTTTGAGCAATGTTTCAATTGAGCTGCCGCCCAAATTGTATCCATATGATCGCATGTTATCCTTCCCTCCATCGCCAAAAAATTCAAAATAATATGACTTTGCTTAATAACCTAAAAAAAAAATCAAGTTTAGGCAGTGTTGCCATAGAAACAAGCCTGGTTTCTATGGAAACAAACAAGGCTGGTTTCTACAGAAACAAACAAGCCTGGTTTCTATGGAAACAAACCTGGTTTCTGAAGAAACAAGCCTCAATAAAACAAGGAAGGCTTGTATTAATAGAAATCAGGTTTGTTTCAATTGTTATTTGAAGAAACAAGCCTGTTTTCCATCGACACATACTTAGTTTTGAATGAAACAAGCCTGGTTCTTATAAATACAAGCTTCTTTATAAACCAGGTTATTTTACATAAGAACCAGACTTGTTTCCATAGAAACCAGGCTTGAATTAATAGAAATCAAGCCCGTTGTTTGAAGAAACAAGCCTAGTATCTATTGTTACAAGTCTAGTTTTTACGGAAATAGGACTGGTTCTTATGAAAACAAGCTTCTAGAGAAGCCAAACTAGGTTTGTATTAATTAATAGAAATCAGGTTTGTTTGAAGAAAAAAGCCTGGTTTTGATGGATGCAATGGTGAATTTTATGAAAACAAGCCTGGTTTTGGATAAAACAAGTCTGATTTCTATAGTTACAAGCCTAGTTTCGATAGAAACAAGTCTGTTTTCTTATAAAAACAGTCTTATTTCCATAGGAATAATAATTAATTGTTTTTGAAGAAACAAGCCTTGTTCTGTTTTAACAAGCCCACTTTCCATTGAAACAAGTCAGGTTTCTATAAAAACAGGTCTAGTTTCTAAGAAAAGAAGCCTGGTTTCTATGGAAAGAAGCCTGGTTTCTATGGAAACAAGACTGGTTTCTATGGGAAAAAGCCTGTTTTCTATGGAAAGAAGCCTGATTCCTATAGAAACAAACAACAATGGTTTCTATGGCAACAAGCCTGGTTTTTATGGAAACAAGCCTGGTTACTATGGAAACAAGCTTGGTTTCTATGAAAAGAAGCCTGGTTTCTATGGAAAGAAGCCTGGTTTCTATGAAAATAAGCCTGGTTTCTATGGAAAGAAGCCTGGTTTCTATGGAAACAAAACTGGTTTCTATGGGAAAAAGCCTGTTTTCTTTCAGAAAGAAGCCTGATTCCTATAGAAACAACGATGGTTTCTATGGCAACAAGCCTGGGTTTTATGGAAACAAGCCTGGTTACTATGGAAACAAGCTTGGTTTCTATGGGAAAAAGCCTGGTTATTATAAAAGAAGCTTCTATAAAAACTAGGCTTGTATTAATAAAAATCAGGTTTGTTTCAATTGTTATTTAAAGAAACAAGCCTAGTTTCTATGGAAATATGCCTAGTTTTAAATAAAACAAGCCTAATTCTTATGAAAACATTCTTCTAGAGAAGTCATAGAAACTAGGCTTATCTTATGGGCTGATTTCAAGTTGAGATACTACTGGTGGTACTTTCCATTGAATCAAGTCTAATTTCTATTGATACAAGCCTAGTTATTATGAAAACAAGCCAAGTTTCTATGAATATAACATAAAACTAGGCTGTAAGTTAAACTCAACAAACCTCGACGTGTAAATTGGGCCCGAAAATATGCGAAATAATATTATTATTGATAAGCCAGTCTGCCATGTGTCTTGGTGCAGCTTCAGCTTCTGGTAGGGATTCGCCAACACAAATTTCTGCCAAAACTCCAATCTGATTATTAATTTGTGTAATTCCTGCTAGTCTCATTGTTAGAGTACTCGATGTAAAATACTTAAAAGCTAAATCTAAGCCATCAATGTCGAATGCAACAGGAGTATCAAGAGGATCTTTAATTGCATTCCACATAAAGTCTAGAAAGAAATCTATCGTTAAAAGTGCTTGCATTCAAAGATCTGTCATAAAACACACCTGCCATGCTTTTAATCGTAGGGGCCCTTAAATCCTGATCTGATAACTTACACATATAACGTAAAACGCAAGAACGAAGAGGTACCAACATCGAAACCATACTTTTATAGTTCATCCACAATTTTAAATTCCCAACTGGAAAAAAAAATGTTAAAATTTGTGTTTCAAAGTGAGTTAAAGACGTACCAACTGAAATCATAGCATGTGCAGTTGAAACCGGTAATTGTTCCGGAGACAACTGCGTAAAACACGCTGTCATTGCGAGTAAACCCCCCATTTTACAAAACCAACTAACATTTTTGAGTAAATAAATCGGAATTTCCGAATCGTGTAAATCACAAAACAGGTTTAAATTCTGCATTTCTTGTTGTGTCAATTCGTCAAGCTTGGCCTGAATTGTGTGTTTGTACGCAACGTAAAGTGGGAAATTTAAAAGAAACACTTTCGAAACCAAAATCAGTAATTTATCTCGTTCCTGAACTTCGTTCTCACTGCTTTCCTCCTTGTTTTCATCTGGGCCTTTCTCAGCTAACTGCTTCAACTGACATACTACCATGTAAATCAGGCCCTGGGTAATGTAACTGAACCGTTCTAGATTTTTTGGGTCGCGGTAACAGCACATGCATTGTCTGGAACAACAAATGTGAGGGTTGTAAAACAGAAAAGAGTTTTGGGGCTCACCTGGCTGGCCATGTCTGCACGTAAACGTAAATCACGTCGATTTCGGGCTTAGTTAAGGTGGGCTGTTCATTGCTCTCTCTGCAAACCTGGGCTTCATCTAGAAAGTCAGTTTTTGAAGGGTTTTCAAGAGAATGCGTGTGTTATACCCAAATGGGGGCTTCCTACTTACATGAGACAAGAAGTTGTACAAAATCCGAACATGCATCACACATGTCTAAGCCTGTAGGGTTAAATTACGAAATTTTCATCGCAATTTTGCGGCAGATAAACCACAAGACTTGTTTTGATAAGTTTTATTTAGAGTTTTAGATCAGATGGTAATGATTTAACGACAAACATCGGCCATTTTGAAACGTCTTCGAACCAGTCAAAAGAAGGCGAGTCCGATCCATACTCAACAGAATCCATAAAATTTATAACTCTCACAAAATTAACAAATAATTTACACAGAAATTGCCTTAAACAAACATTTTAATTACTACAAAACACACAAAAAGTAATTTTGATACACAATTTAAATAACAATCACAAATCAAATATTCGTGTAGTAACAGTTGCCTAACCAATGTGTGGATTTTGTGAAACTTCACAAAATCCATACTAAACTCGGGGAATTACCCTCTATTCAGAAAATCAAATATCTATTTAAATTGAACACAAAATATATTGAACACAGTTGTTAAATTTTATTCGTATATTTTGAAATTAAATAATATAAAAAATACTAAACAATGACACTAATTTTCCGTTTGCATATTTTCTTCTATATCGTTATTTAGCTGTGATGAAATCCACGCCAAGCCCCACTTCAAATTGGTTAACATAAATTTCATTGCTTTGGTCCACTGCTCCTCTGAATTCAGCTGAATTCTGCAAAAAACAATCAGACAAATCCAAAACTCCAAAACCTCACTTTATTGAATAACTCGCATCATTATCCTCGATTTTCCCTTTATTTGTCCTGTAGGGAAAACAGAACTGTTTATTCCCCTTCTCCAATTTTTCAACTTTCTCCTGAAATTGCTGCAAACAATCTAAAAAAGCGGCCATTCCGTTATCAAACTTGGTATCCCACAGAAACTTAAAACCGCCAGAGCCATACAAAGGAAACTCTTTTTGTTCGCCAATTACCTCAATGTACGAGTGGTTACCATATGGGACTAGCCTGTACCTTTCAAAAGTTAAGTTTATTTTACGTGCCAGTGCAGAGAGCAAAAGCGCAGTTTGGCCCCAAGCTGCGTTAATTTCAGACCAGTCGACAGGAGCTGAAGGTAATCTTCCCAAACAGAAGTTATTGATTGTGCCAAAGTGGCCTTTATGCCAGATGTGGAAGGTTGCGTTAAATACATTGGTTTTTTTCAGTTTATCGAGCTGGATTTGAGTGTAGCTCAACTGACATTCCAAACTGAAATTAATAATGAAGATAAAGAAGCTAAATTGTGAATTCAAGACCTTCTTGCATCTTCAGTGGCTTGAGTGTAAGTTTTTTGATGCTTGGTGTATTCCCTGTAGTAAATATTACGTTCTTTATCAAGTCGTCTAGCTTCAGATTCTTGTTCTTCAATTGCGTTCTGTAATTCAATTTCTTCTTTCTTTAAAGCTTCTAATTCTTCAAGAAATCGGTTGCCTTCGGCTTTTAAATCTTCTAATTCTTTCTCCAGTTCTGAAAGTTTTGGCTCATTTGAGTCGTTCTGAAGCCTAGAAAAGAGAGAGAGAAAAAAATATTTTGTGATTCATTCAAGTCTCTTACGAACATTTTATAATATCGTAGGTAATCATCATAATCAGTTTGTGTATCTATTAATTCCTGTTCTAATATTTCTATTAAATAATCTGTACATTCATCACACAAGGGATGATCAATATTTGAGTTGCCTGAGAGAGTATCAAATAAAGCAGCTTTTCTCTGAAAACAAAACCTAATAAAACTTGTTTAATTTAAAATTTTGTACTACTTTATAAGCGTGACTAAGTGAATCAATTTCATTTTCATCTGAAATCAACATAAAACCATTTCCTGAATCAACTAATCTACAAGCTGGTATATATTGATCAAAGCTTGTTGCTTGTGACTCTAAATCTACATCTGGATTGGAATGTATAGGTACTACAACAAATCACATAATATTACACAATTATTTAAACAAATCTTTTTGTTTTTACAATTCAATTCAGCTGAAATATGTTCACTGAATGAACTCAATGAATCGTCTAATTTTATAGGTTGTGAACACCGTTGGCACATAAAAGATATCAGGATTTTTTCACTCTTATCATCTGCCATTTTAACACTTTCTTTTACATATTTTAATCTAATTTATCACAAGTAAATAGACTTTTCTTTTGTGATCGTTGTTTGGCGTTTAACAGATGATTCGACGACAGATCATCAGGTTGGCAATACGAAACTCCCCAAACTGCTACCAATTCACACCTGTCAAACACAATTAAAATAAAAATAAAAAGCACTCTAATTTACAATTATTTAACACCTACAAAATGCAAACTAAACTTACATAATTTTCAATGTTGTTTAGAATTTTTTAAAAGTGGCAATACAAAAATTTGAAATATATGTAGTGTATAATTTATATTGGCACTTCTGAATCCCCTAGTCCGGTACCAACCTGGCTCATCTGTCACATCTTTTACATAACAAACCTCAAAATGAGTGTCTCAAAAGAAGTAAAATTTGATTACCTCGCGAGCCCCGATGGCGAAGAAGTCTTTCAGAAATTTGGGGCAATTGCAAAGCCTGTATCAATGACAGCCTTCGCCCTTTCAACAATCGACGTTATGTTGTACAGCCACCCTAAAGGTTATCTTGATACAATTGGAAGGTACGCTCACTGTTCCTGGCCGGTTTTTGGGGCTGCTGCTGCTTTCGTGATTGGAAGTAACATTGCGGGCTCCATTCGCCATAAAGACGACAAGTGGAACTGGTTTATTGGGGGTGCGGGAGCAGGAGGAGTTGTTGGTCTTTGGAGGAAGAACACAATCACTGGGGGTCTTCTCGCTTTGACTTTTGGGGTCTTGGCGCTTTATAGGAAACAAACTTATTTAGATGGGACGCATATGTTTTATCCTGATACACTCGAACCGAAATGGGGGGGTCTTAGGACTGTAAGACAGGACTGGACACTCACTAAACACAGGCCTGGGAATTGGACAACGGGGGAGAATTAACAAGAGGGTTTGGATTGTAGTTTAATGTAAATAAAGTTTGTTTAAATAAATGTGTTTATTGATAAAATGGTTTTTGTACTGTTGGAGTAACAATAACAAGCATACCAACATGTGTTAACGGAAACTAAATATTTTATCAAGACTATAAATCAGTTATAAAATCGGTAATTTAAATCTACTCACACAAAACAGGTTATGAAAAATTATGTATAAGCTACAGTATCATTTTTGATGAGCATATTTTCATTGGTCTGGTTCTGATTCACCAGAAACATGATTTACGTCATTTTCTTCTTCAGATTCTTCTATTTCAATGATTTCTTCTTCTTCCTCCTCAACTTCTTCATCTGTTAATTCCTCCTGTAAAAAACAATGAGAAATTATTCAAACAAATCTCACAATCTTACATCAGAAATGTCATTTTCTGCCGCTGTGGCGCCACTAACTGTTGTATATTTCGATTCTTCAACAAAATCTTCACTTCTCTCTCCATTTACTCTTTGGACAGAACTCGATTCAGTTCTGTTCAGATTTACATCATTTGGTATTTCATCTTCGTCGCTTTCTTCTACTTCAATTTCTATTTCTTCTTCTTCGCCACTGTCATCTTCGTATACTATTTCTTCGATTTCTTCTATTTCTTCTTCGCTCGCGAGTTCGTCATCGTCTGGTAATGGCTCGGGTTTTCTTTCTTCGTTATGATTCTGTTCTTTTTGGCACTCAATTTCTTCATTTTGAGCAAAATTTCTTCTTTTCTCATCTTGGTTATTTGTTTCAATTTTTAAATTAGAGTTGTTTATTGAATTTTCGACGTTATTTATCGCTTTTTCATCATTTAAATTTTCTAAACTATTTTCGTCATTAATTTCTCTTTGGTGAATATTATCAATTGCTTCTTGAATTAAATCTTCAACTTCTTTTTCTAATTTTTCAACTTCTAAAGTTTCTTTCATGTCGTCACTCTCAAACGTAATAGAAGGAGCTTGAATTTCATTTTGTTCTTGTAGTTTCTTCAAAAAATCTTCAACATCTTTTTCAAGACCAAGTTTTGGTTGTTCTTTTTCTTCTTCAGGCTCCTTTTCAACAATTTCTTGACTCTGTTGACTCATTGTTTCATTTTCTTCACGCAATCTTTTCAGAAAATCTTCCACATCATTTTCAAGGTTTTCTCTTTCTTCTTCAGGTTCTTTTTCAACAATATCTTGACTGTCTTGATTCATTGTATCATTTTCTTCTTGTAGTTTTTTCGAAAAATCTTCATCTGTTTCAACGTCAAGTTTTGGTTGTTCTTTCACTTCCTCATCAGCATTTTCTGTGAAACAATAAACTTAAACCAAAAAAGAATCCAATAAAACTTCTAGAATAAATGCTATAATTGTTTTAATTTGAAAACAGAAGGTTTTTAGAATGTGATTTAGTTGCGGTACATAAACACTTGGTTAAAGAAGTGTACTATATGTTAAAAGGGCCAAATTAATTTGGCAATACAATTTGAATTTGGGGTGTGGTTAAATCCCTTAAACTCCTCCTACAGATCTGATTTTTGCCAATTTAATTCGCTAGAACTGTAAAATGACACTGATGTCAAATTAAGCCCCTCCCTATAATTGTATTGCCAACCTAATTCGTAAAAGTGACACATAACGTACCTGATCAGCTTTAATTATGTAAATTTTAGCACCTAGATGTAGCAAAAAAATTTAAAAAAACTACCAGGCGATATCCAATTTTCGAAAAAATGATGTTTAAAAAAAAGCAAAAAAACACAAAATATTTGATTTATTAAACTTAATCCAGATACATGCTTATTACATAAAATATGACTGATACAGTCATCCTGAAATTTACACCATTTATTCTAGAATTTGAAAACAATAAATAAGTTAACAATGTTACACTAAAAACTAAAATAATTTAAAATAAGGCACAAAATTCCATGCCTTTTTTGACATTTAGTCATGTCTGTACTTACCCGAATCGGGACTTATAACAGACAATGTCATTTTTCCAGAAAGTACCACAGCCGGGTCTTCCCCTGAAATATGTTCTGGTTCAATGGCGGAATCAGCAACCAATAATTGAGATTGAGCGGGAAGAGCACCTTCCAAATAAATTTCCTATAACATTTTTAACAAAAATTTAATGTATCTCTCGTTATATTGTATTACTTGCGGCGGTGGCACAGGTTCCGATGGCGGTGGAGGCGTAGGAGTTGGCAGTACTGGCGATCCTGGCCTTGACCATTTCTTCCCGCCTTCACAACTCGCCGTCATTTCCATCCCCAAAACCTTAACTGTGGGTTGTTCCTCATCATGGGGCTTAACAGCATTCCCATTCGATAAATTCCCGTTTACCAAATCCTGTAATTCCCCGATTTTGTATTCGCCAACCCCACAAAACGAAAAACACTAAATCAAGCAACTAGGCATAAGCACGGCAAGGGGTAAGTTGCACACGTTTCATTCACGGGTTAAAACAATTGGTAACACTGTTACCTGTGCGGGTACCTCGCTGCTTTTGCGGCGAGCTTCAATTTCCTGATCGACTTCGTCCAGTAATGCTGACATGGCATTAACAACTACGAAGAAACAGTTTTTTTGATATTGGTAAGTTGGTACTCCTGAATAATTTTTAAAAAGGGGGACATGCAAAGCTAAGCCAAGCTGCTAGTGCGGGTCAGGAGGGACAGGTCGCACCTGGGCTTTCAGAGGCACTTTAGACATTTGCTCGACGATGCGTTCCATTGCTAATTCGGTTTCACGGAGACGTTGACGGAGATGGTCCAGCTCTGCGTCTCCTGGGGACACAATACCAACCCATAGAGGAAAACCCACATTCCCTCCTGTACTACACTAGACAGTGACTTCTAATGTAAAGCACATTTCCTGCTCTTAAATTTTCGAAATCAACCTTGGCCGAAATTTTTTTTTTTTTTTTTGAACCTCAGAATCAATCAAATACTTGAAGTGACGCCAAGTGACTTACTAACCCGATACAGGTTTAGATCGACATAAAAAAATTAAAACCTCAACTTTAGGTTAATTTTAAAGCCTAAAATCGATTTTTAACTAAGAGAGTTTAAGAAATCCAAAAATAATAGATTCTGTAACACTTTAATTTTTGATAGTTACATCCCAGAATTTAAATGTTACAAGTTAGTAACTTTTATTTTGTCAAGTTGTCAATCATGACAGTAGAAATACACAAAATATTGAAGCATAATTTTCAAATAAATTCAGTTGATTTAAAAACATATTTTGTAATAATTATTTTTAGTATTAATTTCTTCTATTAGTTTCTAAAAAATATAATAGAATTGGCAGTATGGCAAACTATCTAAATCAAAATATTTATTTAATCGTTTGTGCATACGTTACGTATCTAAAGAAATCGTTTCTTTAGCTCCTCTAAATGATAAACAAATATTATTGCTACTTCAATTTCAATTTTTTCTTCATCGCTTTCTTCAATTCTTCTATTTCTTTATTCCTGAGCGAGTTTATTGTTAACAAGAATTGATTTTCTTCGTTATAGCTATGTTCTCTATTTTGTATTTGACACTCTTGTACTAGTGCTTCCACCATTTTTGCTTCTAGGATATCGTTATTTTATACAGATTTTTCTTTTTTGATTCATTTATTATGCTTCAAATTCTCAATTTTAAAGATATTTGTCGCTTATTTAATTTTCAACGTGATTTGTTGCTATTTCCTTCGTTAATTTCATCGCTTTCTTTTTCTCTTTCTTCAATTATTTCAATTGTTTCCTGAATCAGATCATCAACTTCTCGTTCTTATTTCTTATATTCTATTGTTTTTCCTGTAGTTTCTTTCAAAACGAATGAAAATTTCTTGAAATTTGTTTTATTTTCGTAATTTCCTAATAAAAAATCTCAAATGTCTGTGTCAGAACCAACTTTTGATTGTTCTGTTTCTTCTGCATCTTTCTTTTAAACAATTTCATTTACTTTATTGACTCTTTCTTTATCAATTCCTTTTCTTCATTGTAGTTCTGCTGTTTTTTCTTTTTGTTTTTTTATTTGACACTCTTGTACTGGCAGTCCAACTTCTTCTATATTTTCAATTTAAACTTTTCTTTCTAATTTTTTAACTTTCAATTTATATTAAGAGTTTCTTTCTTATCGTTAATTTCAAAAGTAATTGAAAGAGATTAAATATAATTTTTTCTTGTAGTTAAAAAAAAATTCGACAATCTTTTCTTAGTCTTGATCTTCCGTGTCTTCTTCAATTTTTTTTTAACAATTTTAACACATTTCAAGTTTTTTTATTTCTTCAACGAGTTTGTCATCAATGAGAATTGGCCCAGGTTTTCGTTCTTTATGTGGTTATGTATTCTCCATTGTTGTCTTATACTTGCACTCTTATAATTAGTGGTTGTCCTATTACTTATGCTTTTTCTGTATCTTCATTTTGAACAAGTTTTCTTATTTTCTTTTCTTGATTATTTGTTGCTTCATTTCTAAATGAGAGTCGTTTCTTGGACGTTGTTGGTCGTTTTTTTTTTGAACAAAAAATTTCTTTAAACAATATTCTTAATTAATTATTTTGTTTTTTCATTTCTTTTTGTTAAATATTTTAATTGCTTCATGAATAAAACTGAAGTGTTCTGGGAATAAAACCATCAGCTTCTTGTTCAAATTTTTTAATTTTTAGAAAACTTACTGTAATTTCTGATTTTTTCTTCTTCACTACTTTCATCTGCATACATTACCTCTTAGATATCTTCTATTTCTTCATTGCTGTCGAGTTTATAATCAGCAAAAATTGACACGAATTTTCTTTCTTCGTTATGGTAAACATTATCTTTGTTTTGTATTTGACATACTTCTACTAGTGCTTCAATCAGTTTTTCTTCTTTTACATTTCTATCTTGGATAAATATTTTTCGGTTTTTAAATCACCACTTTCAAAAGAATTAGAAGAAGCTTTCATGTTGTTCTTATAGTTTCTTCAAAAATCTTCAACGTTTTTTCCAAGACCAAGTTTCGCCTGTTTTGTGTTTTTACAAGTTGCTCTTTAACAATTTTTTTTTAATAATCTTCTTTAAATGCTACAAGAAGTAAGTGAATTTTATTTTATCAGATTGGCAATAGTGATGACGTCTGAAGAAATGCACAAATCGTTGAAGCATAATTTTCGAATCTAACGTGAGCTGATTTAAAAATACATTTTGCAGTAATTATTTTTAGTCCAACATTCAGTACGTAAAAAATAAAATAGAATCGGCAGTCTGGCAAACTTTCTAAATCAAAATATTTATCTAATCTTTGTGCGTATGTGAAAAAAATGTGTATAAACCATCCATTCATCTCGCTACAAGCAGGAAATGTACTTTTTTAAATGAAATTTGATAACAAGTCTTTGACCTACAAAAAAAAATATGAAAATGCAAAAAGAATTTATTGGCAATAGAAAATTTGTTTTTGCCAAATAAACTAATAAAATGAGATGAAATGATTCGTGTATTACAGCAAGGAAAATATTAGTTGCACGAAATTTAAGCGGACTTACTTGCATCACGTTCAATCCATCCTACCACCAAATGTAGCAAAAACACATTGAATTTTTTTTTGGTGTAATAACATTCACCCATATGGCCTAAATCCTGTTATCAGAAATAAAAATAGACTTACCTAATTTACTCGAAATGTTATCTCGGGTGAGTCTGGGTCCTAATCGGCTTGATTCAGATTCGAAAACTTCCTTGCGGAAGTGAGGATCTGGGTCTACAGGCGGGTAGAGAGCGCCTCCAACCCCTTCTGGTTGTTTTTTGAAAAGAATCTAAAATTTCTCGAGTTACAAAAATTGAAATTTTCGAAATTTTTCGTTACTTTCATGAGGGTATAAGTGAAGAAAACCACAATTCCGATGGTGTAGATCGGCATGATTACGCTCATGCTGCTGGTACCCTGCTTTGATGGGGGTACGACGTGACCAGCCCCACCGATTGTCGGCCTCATCCCTGGGATAGGCCCGGGCTAGGGTGAAAAATTGCATTTTAAAAAATTTCTAAAAATATGGAATGGAATAAAAGAGTTAGAACACAGCTATTTGGTAAAAATAGCACGACCCAACGACGTCATGGGATGCTATTTTCGGGATAGCAGTGTGGAAGGTCTGGAATAATATTAAGCGTAATAAAAAGTGGGGAGATGCGACAAAAGACTGTTTTTAAAATTTCGAAAATGTTGCTTTTGGGTCAAAATAAATTTGGGCGAAACCAAACCTGTAACAAACGGTAGTTTCATAAAGAATTTTTTGAAAAGTCCAAAGAAAATAAGCTTTGATAATCTTCAAAGTAAAATTTTTTTGAATTATTGATTTCCAAAATATGAGGCAAGCTTTTGAAGCAAGTATAGCCATTTTTTACACAACTATTTTTATGTATTGTTATAATTATGAGTCATTGATGTTTTGGCAAGATTTTGATCCGATAATCTATCGTGAGATTTTAGAAATAAAGGCTCTAGAGCGATTTGAACGTGTGCTTGTCACGTCACGCAAATTATTTAATGCGAGTGGGAGAGAGATGACTAAATACGGACGACAAACGACTAGAAAAAGAAAAATATAGTTTCACTATATGTTTGAGGAGGCAAAGCGTTTCATAGCGTCAACCCGAGGATAGGCCTGAAATGCGGGATATTTTTTATAGAGTTAGAGAGCGAAGCTTTTCTTGGTCAAAAACAGACAAAACAGGACCTTATTTATTAAAATATTTTTTTATAGTAATAGGTTTCTATCAAAAACTGTTTAGTACGGCTCAGTTGAAAAATGAAGTTAATTTGACGACTGATTTAAAGAAAATAAGAGTTCTGAGTAATTTAAAATTTTAAAAATAGAATAAACAGTTGATTCAATTTAGTTGATTTGGTAATTTGATACGCTTTTTGTTCGATTTTATCCTTTTACTAGACAAAAATCATGTAGTTATACGACTTCCACTAATTCTGTGGTTACTGAACTTGAAAAAAGACATTAGAATGTGAGAAGTATCGAGCTAAATTCAGTCTATATCACATATCGAGTGACTATCAAAATATCTATTTGAGCAAGCCATAAAAGAAATTTTGTATTGCAATTTGAATTTTTACGTGAGGATGGCAACTTCGTTGTCAAAACGCACGTCTTGATGTTAGTGTGTGCTTCATACATCAGGATTGCCAACAGACTCATTCACTGTAGATACAAATGTCAAAATTGACACAAAAGAGTCGAGTTTTGTTACTTGTTACAGTAATATTGTCTAAATTTACTCTCAGTAGGCAAATTGTTTATCGCCCACCTAGACAAAAATTTCTTTGCTCACATTAAATTTTGTTTCAAAGTAATTTTATTTCTTGGCGCCTTTAAACAATTGAATATTCAAATTTAATTATCCGCATTCTTGGCGAAAAACCAAATTTTCGAATTTTTACTCACTCTTCCTTCCACAACCCTCGGCGGCGGCCTGGCAGGTGGTGCCGTCTGCGGTTGAGGAATCGCTCTTCCTCTTTCCCTGAAAGCCGGATGCACCAGCTCCGACCTCAGATGCAACGGCCGTTCTTGCCTTATATCTGTAAAATTGCGAAAAATCTCAAAACCCACATAAATTTAACGACACATAATCCAAACACTAAATAAAATCAGTCGGTTAAACACTCAATAAATTTAAAATTAGCGAAATTATTGCGTTAGGAGGAAAAGCCCACACTTTTTCTTACTGGGTGCATCTGAAGCCGTTTTCACCGTCACTCTATGAGCCACCCCAAGGCGCCACGGATCAACACCGTAGTTATATTTCAAGCAAAGAGAGCCATTTAGTGACCGGATTTGGTCAAGGATCTCTTTAACATTGCGTCCTAAACGGACTTGGTCTTGTAAAACAACAGAAATGTCGATTCCGCAGGTCTCAAGGACCTCTTTTCGGCACTTTTGGACGATCTCTTTGCCACTTCCAGAGGAATTTGTTATTGTACCACATAATTCAGACATTATTTTTATCGTGTTTATGTCAATTTCGGAAAATACATCGCAGCATCCTGATAGATACAGAAGAGATTAGATGCGCAAATTTTTTTTAAAAACAAACAATATACAGGCTGTCCAAACGGTCCGAAAGAGCTCTATAACTTGTTTATTTTAAGAGATATTGATTTTTTCTTTTTTTACATTATAGCTGCCTTTCAAATGCACATTTTAAAAGTATTGCGGTTTATATACAGGTGTCCCAATATAAAAAAACACTAAAGTTATGTTTTTTAAATAGAATCTACTCAGTTTGATTTTATTTTTGGATTCTATGCTAAATTACAAATAACTTTTATAGATTTTCATTTATCTGTTATCAATTTTGATTTGTGGCGCTTAAACTTCATTATGGGACTTATAATCTTCACAATAAAATTAGCAGATTGTAACGACAGAAGCCCACTCGATTTTTATTGTCCAAAACAGAAAAGTTTATCGAAATTTAGTTAATATAAGATAGCAACTTAGAATTTTACACTAAGGGCCTAATTCTAAATCATATTTACGCCGGTGTAATTTGAGTTGCTAGGGGCAACGTCGTAACTTTACTATACTCTTTATATTAGATGGCGTAAATTTGCGCTACTCAGATGGAGTAGCGTAGTGATTTAGAATTCCAGCATTAGACTATACAAACCTTAAATTGATGGAAAGCTTGTCAAAAGATCTTTTGATTGGTACAATAATAAATAGAGAGTGCCATTTGAAAAAAATGAGTTTTTAACATTTTTAATTTGTCATGTTTAAAAAATTGCAGTAGACACATGCCACTGAGCTGGTTGTTGAGTAAACACTTAAAAGATGCGACAAACATCTAAGAATCAAACGGCGTTACTTACTTTAACTTGTGTGCAAGCATTTAGAAGATACGAGTTTTTAGACAGACCCCTGCATTTCTAAAATTCTTTTAAAAAAAGCGCCAAAAATCAAAATTGATAACAGATAAATAAAAACAACCTCAATAAAAGTTATTTGTAATTTAGCATAAAATCTAAAAATAAAATCAAACTGAGTAGATTCATTTAAAAAGAACATGACTTTAGTGTTTTTTTTTTAGGATTGGGACACCTTTAATATTTTTAAAATATGCAGCAGCAACGCAGCTATAATCTAAAAAAAATAATTAGTATCTTCTAACATAAACAAGTTATAGGAGCTTTTTCGGACCGTTAGGACAGCCTGTATCTCATCTACTAAATACCAGATTTGTATGCTATTTTATTTACGGAAATTTTGAAAAATTAAACTCAAAATCAATCTCTTTTAGAGTCTTTTCTGAAAGTAGAATTAAATTTCTGTTCTTTTTTATAAAATATTGTTTGTTTTAAATGTTCTATTGATTGTGTTTGCTGGATGAGTTTGGTACCTGTGGCCTTATCGATGGGGCTGGGCTTGATGTGCTGGTTGGCGGATCCGACAAGCATGGGGTAGAAGACTTTGGGCCAGAGGACGGCAAAACAGCCGACGACAATGACCAGCACTAGCATGGTTTTACGAGGGCTGAGATCACTCTCCATTTTGGGGCTCGGGTAGCCCACGGAGGACGCACGAAGTCGGTCAGTCATGGTGTCGCGAGCATGGTCTGGACTCAACTAGAGAAATTATTGGAAAATTGTTGGCGTGCCAAAAATATCTACAGAAATATCGCGATGACGGAACTGCGGGGATGAGATCGACTGATCAAAACAATGTGCAGTGGCGTGCGAGACGCTGATTGGGGATGGGGAAGCGTGCGCTGTGGCGTCGCGACGCCGGGGTGCAACTGATTCGAATTAAATAGAAATTGGTGTCGTACAGTAAGAAACAATTGCAAAAATAAATTTATTATAACGAGTGACTAGAAATTTTGGTATTTAGAGCAAGACATGATTTTTTACTGTAACTTTAGACACATGTAAAATGTAAAAAATCAGGACATAATCTAGTCTTTAATTACTTTAAAATCTTTAACTAATCTTAAATAAACATCAGGTGGAACAAAAACAAATAGCCGAAAGTTGTAAATATAGAACAACAATAATAAATAAAACTATAATTATAGTATCTTAACAAAAATAAAAATACAATTCTTAAAACTAAATACTTATAATAACCCACTTTCCTTTACTTCTTTATCTAAACTCTTTATTATCTTCTTCAGCTCTTCTACATTTTTTGTTCTTCTCTACTATTTTTAAAACATTTTACGTCGCCGCCATTAATAACAGCAACGTCTTCAAAATAGAATTTTGCGGACGGACACAGATATAGGAGATTCTAGAAAATAGTGACTATCTACTTCAACTTCTAAGAGAGAATGTTTTTTTCAAAATTTTTGGATTTGGCAAATAAAACAAATATCCTAGTATTTAAATTTATTGGACAAGCTTAAAAATAATAAATATATAATATCCATAACCTAAAAATCAGGCGGCGGTATTTGTGGCGGTACAGTACGCAAATTATTCCTCGTATCCTTCTTCAACAAAGGCTCATTTACTCCTTTTTCAACATCTGCTCCTTTCCTTAACATTGCATAAACATAATCATGTCTTCTCCCATCAGTCACCGATTCCGAATTATCTTCTCCTCTTGTACAATAACAAATAATTAGCAAAATACACCCAACAATTCCAAACGCTACCCCCACATAGATCTTAAAGTAGTTACTATTCGAATACTGCAAAAAAATTAATCAAAAAAACTTCTTTTAAACCTAAAAACACTCACAAGCACTCGAAGACAAGCCTTATTCTCCAATGGAGACGAACAAGCAATACAGGATTTTGACCCCGCCACTGGCTGGTACTGTCCAGGAGGACACACCTTACAGTAGGACTCTGACCCAACATTGAAGGTATTCTTGGGACAAACCACACAAATCCTCGGTTCGCTCTTCTCAACACCAAAACCAGCAGGACAAGTTACTACCAAAATGGGAGGTGTCGACCATCTTCCTTTCTCTTTGCTCTTCAAACTTACGATTTTCTTCGGAGTGAAGTCTTGCTCTTTTAGGGATAATTTCGAGAAAACTGGGAGTTTAACAAATGTCTCTATGTTTTTTACAAGAACTGCTGCAAGTCTTGAGTAGGTCTCCATCTGGCAGTTTAGATTGCATTTTATATTTGGTGCTATTTCTTTAAGAGTCATCATGGTTACAGTGAATGTCACGTTAAGAAGCTTTTCGTGTTCTTGGTTGATACAAACAGGACGTCTCACTTCGATTTTACACATCTTCTCGTGGTATCCACAAAGTAACCCATCGAGGATGTTTGGTAAGTAAAGTGAGATAACATCACCATCACTCAATTCGCATGGTTCTTTTAAATCGTAGATTATACTTGTTGTTACTTTATAAATCGGTGTTGCAACTACAACTAACCCATGATGGTACTTTTGGACAACATTATTTTTTTCATTAAGACGAGATTTTATAGTACAAGTGTAATTTCCACTATCTTTTGGCATAACATCTTCTAGAACTAGATTACCTTCTTTTTCTTGAATCTGGTTATCAGTAATTGGTAAATCATCTTCAAACGTCCAAATGTACTGATTGTACCGATTATACTCAACAACTTCATTTTTATTTTGACAAGGAATTATGATTTTTGCATTTGGTAATGCGTAAATTTGTGTTTCAGTATTCCGGATTTTAAATTCCTCATCAAAAAATCCTTTGCTATAATCAATAGTCTCTCGTTTCGTCGGTAAATCGTATTTACCAAACCAATAGCTTCTTTTCTTTCTAATATGAGGAATAGAATCATTACCAATCACAACTCCTTTTTCTACTTTCAAAAAATTTTGGCACGTGATATGTCCACCTCCTTTTTCTTTCAAAGAAGTTAGAAGACTATCAACAGCACAAAAACACTTATCATTTTTATCATAATCACTCTTCTTGCATTCATCTACAGAAACGTATCGTGGAAATGGTATTTTACTCAATGGTATTTCTGCTTCTGTTGCTACTTTTACCATTTCTGTTGTTGCACCACTTGTTACTACTTCTTCGATTGCTTCAGAATCGGTTAATTTTCTCACCCATTTTGAACCATTTAATTTTTCAATTGCTGCTTCGTTTGGTCCGTTTATGAATAAAATTAGAGTTTCTGTAACATTGCTGGTGATAATTTTGACGAAGTGTTCTGGTTCTGGTGTTGATTCGTTTGGGAGGAAAACAGGTAAATCAACGTAAACTGAAGGTAAAGTGGTGTGTTTATGGTGTGCTTCAGGAGTGGTTGTATGGTTGCCGTAAACAGAAGATAATAGAAGCATAAGGGTTGTACTGAATGTTAAAGCTTGTGTTACGTTGAGTTTTTTAGTTTTTCCGCTTGTTTCTGTTGTGATTTTTTTCTCCTTTTTTGTTGTACTGAATTCAGTAATTTCTTCCAATTGGAGTAGTTCTTTTTCTGAAGGACTTAAACTTGGTGTACTTTGTGTTTTTTCAACTTCTTCTGTTTTTTCTTTTATACGTTCAGAAGTAGTGGATGGTTTATTTCTAGACGATTCAGTGTTTTCCACGTTTTCAGTTTCTTCTGAAACTGGAAATTCAGTAATGTGTTGCAACATTTTGAATTCAATGAGTGTTTTGTTTGCAGTTGTAGAAAAATTTAACACTTCTGTAATACCCTCAACAGTTTCTTTTATTTGAGAAAACTGAGCCATCTCACTTTCTTCAAACTCTTCTCGTCTTGTTGTAATTTCATTTCTGGTTGCTGTAGCAATTTCATTTTCTTTCAATTCTTCAGCTGATGTTTTAGTTTCTTCATTAATTAATTTTGTGGTTTTTGATGTAACTACAGATTTTTCGTCACAAATCTCACATAAAGTAGAACCTTTAGGTGCAAAATGTTCCATTTCACTTTGATCAAATTCTTCATGTGGTAATTTATTATCATGTTTAGTAGTAATCTCAAAATTAATATCTGTTTTTCTCTTTTCTAAAGTATTACTTTCGTGTATTGTTGCAGTATGAAGTTGCTTTTGAACGAATTCAAAAGTAGTTGCTTCAGTACTAGTAACATCAGCTTCTTCTTTACTTTCTGCTTCAATTGCAGCATTTGTTACAGCAGTCTCTCCTTCAGTTTTTGTGAATATTGATTCAGCTGTTTTTTCTTTAGTTTTAGCTTCTATTTCAGTTGCTGTATATTTATTTTCAGCTGTAGCTTCTTCTATAGCTTTGGATGCTATTTTTTCAGCCTCATTCTCAGTTTCGGTTGTTTCAGGTATTTTTGCTTTAGTACTAACATTAGTGTCGTTTCCTGCCTCTTCTTCAGTTTCAGCTGTTACTTTCTCAGGTTCAGTATTTTTATTTTCAGCGGTAGCTTCTTCTATAGCTTTGGATGCTATTTTTTCAGCTTCATTTTCAGGTGAAATCGTTTCAGATATCTCCATTTTTGTACTAGCACTAGCCCCAGATTCGGTTTCTGCTTCTTTCTTAGTTTCAGCTTCAACTTTATTATACTCAGTATTTTCATTTTCAGCTGTAGCTTCTTCTACAGCTTTGGATACCATTTTTTCAGCCTCGTTTTCAGTTTCAGTCGTTTCAGGTATTTTTGTTTCAGTACTAGGAGCAGTTTCGGTTTCTGTCTCTTTTACAGTTTCTATTACTACTTCTTCAGATTCGGTATTTTTATTTATAGCTGTAGCCTCTTCTATAGCTTTAGATGCTATCTGCTCAGCCTCATTTTCAGTTGAAGCGCTTTTACTTTTATCTGTTTCAGCATTTTTACCGATTTCTGAGCTTGTAGCAGCTACTTTCTTGTCAGTAACAGTCTCTTCTTTTTGTGATTCAGTATCTTTATTTTCAGCTGTGGCCGCTTCAGCTTCTTCTTCAGCCTTGGATGCCATTTCTTTAGCTTCATTTTCAGCTGTAGCCATTTCGGCATCTTTACCAGCTTCCCTACCTGTAGCAGCTGCCTCTGTCTCAGTTGTAGCCTTTACATTTTCTGATTCAGAATTTTTATTTTCAGCTGTCGCGGCTTTAGCTTCCTCTTCAGCCTTGGAAGCTATTTCTTTAGCTTCATTTTCAGCTGTACCTGTTTTTGTACCTTCACCAGCTGTTGTACCTGTAGCAGCTTCTTCTGCCTCTGTTGTAGCCTTTACATTTTCTGGTTCAGTATTTTCAGTTTCAGCTGTCGCTGCTTTAGCTTCCTCTTCAGCTTTGGATGCCATTTCTTTAGCTTCGTTTTCAGCTGTAGCCGTTTCTGCATTTTTACCAGCTGTTGTCCCTGTAGCAGCTTCTTCTGTTTCAGTTGTAGCCTCTACATTTTCTGATTTAGTATTTTCAGTTTCAGCTGTCGCTGCTTCAGCTTTCTCTTTAGCTTTGGATGCCATTTCTTTAGTTTCGTTTTCAGCTGTAGCCGTTTCTGCATTTTCACTAGCTGTTGTCCCTCTAGCAGCTTCCTCTGTCTCAGTTGTAGTTCCTACATTTTCTAGTTCAGTATCTTCAGTTTCAGCTGTCGCTGCTTCAGCGTTCTCTTCAGCTTTGGATGCCAATTCTTTAGCTTCGTCTTCAGCTGTAGCCGTTTCTGCATTTTCACCAGCTGTTGTCCCTCTAGCAGCTTCCTCTGTCTCAGTTGTTGCCCCTACATTTTTTGATTTAGTATTTTCAGTTTCAGCTGTCGCTGCTACAGCTTCCTCTTCAGCTATGGATGCCATTTCTTTAGCTTCATTTTCAGCTGTAGCCGTTTCTGCATTTTTACCAGCTGTTGTCCTTGTAGCAGCTTCTTCTGTCTCAGTTGTAGCCCCTACATTTTCTGGTTCAGTATTTTCAGTATCAGCTGTCGCTGCTTCAGCTTCCTCTTCAGCTTTGGATGCCATTTCTTTAGCTTCGTTTGCAGCTGTAGCCGTTTCTGCATTTTCACCAGCTGTTGTCCCTCTAGCAGCTTCCTCTGTCTCAGTTGTTGCCCCTACATTTTTTGATTTAGTATTTTCAGTTTCAGCTGTCGCTGCTACAGCTTCCTCTTCAGCTATGGATGCCATTTCTTTAGCTTCGTTTGCAGCTGTAGCCGTTTCTGCATTTTCACCAGCTGTTGTCCCTCTAGCAGCTTCCTCTGTCTCAGTTGTTGCCCCTACATTTTTTGATTTAGTATTTTCAGTTTCAGCTGTCGCTGTTACAGCTTCCTCTTCAGCTTTGGATGCCATTTCTTTAGCTTCATTTTCAGCTGTAGCCGTTTCTGCATTTTTACCAGCTGTTGACCCTGTAGCAGCTTTTTCAGCCCCTACATTTCCTGGTTCAGTATTTTCAGTTTCAGCTGTCGCTGCTTCAGCTTTGGATACCATTTCTTTAGATTCATTCTCAGCTGTAGCCGTTTCTGCATTTTTACCAGCTGTTGTCCCTGTAGCAGCTTCTTCTGTCTCAGTTGTAGCCCCTACATTTTCTGGTTCAGTATTTTCAGTTTCAGCTGTCGCTGCTTCAGCTTTGGATACCATTTCTTTAGCTTCATTCTCAGCTGTAGCCGTTTCTGCATTTTCACCAGCTGTTGTACCTGCGGCAGCTTCTTCTGTCTTAGTTGTAGCCCCTACATTTTTTGATTTAGTATTTTTAGTTTCAGCTGCCGCTGCTTCAGCTTCCTCTTCAGCTTTGGATGCCATTTCTTTAGCTTCATTTTCAGCTGTATCTGTTTCTGTAGCTTCACTAGCTGTTGTACCTGTAGCAGCTTCTTCTGCCTCAGTTGTAATCTTTAAATTTTCTGATTCAGTATTTTCAGATTCAGCTGTCGCTGCGTCAGCTTCTTCCTCAGCCTTGGATGCTATTTCTTTAGCTTCACTTTCAGTTGAAGCCGTTTTGGCGTTTTCTGTTTCAGCACCTTCACTAACTTCAGTGCCTGTAGCAGCTTTCTCTCTACCAGTTGTAGCCTCTTCTTCCTCTGATTTAGTAATTGTATTTTCAGCTGTAGCTGCTTCAGCTTCTTCTTCAGCTTTCGATGCCATTTCTTCAGCTTCACTTTCAGTTGAAGCCGTTTTGGCGTTTTTTGTTTCAGCACCTTCACCAGCTTCAGTGCCTGTAGCAGCTTTCTCCTTTTCAGTAGTTGCCCCTTCTTTCTCGGATTCTGTAATTTTATTTTCAGCTGTAGCCGCTTCAGCTTCTTCTTCAGCTTTCGATGCCATTTCTTCAGCTTCACTTTCTGTTGAAGCCGTTTTGGCGTTTTCTGTTTCAGCACTTTCACCAGTTTCAGTGCCTGTAGTAGCTTTCTCTCTACCAGTTGTAGCTTCTTCTTCCTCTGATTTAGTAATTGTATTTTCAGATGTAGCTGCTTCAGCTTCTTCTTTAGCTTTCGATGCCATTTCTTCAGCTTCATTTTCAGTTGAAGCCGTTTTGGCATTTTCTGTTTCAGCACTTTCACCAGTTTCAGTGCCTGTAGCAGCTTTCTCCTTTTCAGTAGTAGCCTCTTCTTTCTCAGATTCTGTAATTTTATTTTCAGCTGTAGCCGCTTCAGCTTCTTCTTCAGCTTTCGATGCCATTTCTTCAGCTTCACTTTCAGTTGAAGCCGTTTTGGCGATTTCTGTTTCAGCACTTTCACCAGTTTCAGTGCCTGTAGTAGCATTCTCTCTACCAGTTGTAGCTTCTTCTTCCTCTGATTCAGTAATTGTATTTTCAGATGTAGCTGCTTCAGCTTCTTCTTCAGCTTTCGATGCCATTTCTTCAGCTTCACTTTCAGTTGAAGCCGTTTTGGCGATTTCTGTTTCAGCACCTTCACCAGCTTCAGTGCCTGTAGCAGCTTTCTCCTTTTCAGTAGTAGCCTCTTCTTTCTCAGATTCTGTAATTTTATTTTCAGCTGTAGCTGCTTCAGCTTCTTCTTCAGCTTTCGATGCCATTTCTTCAGCTTGACTTTCAGTTGAAGCCGTTTTGGCATTTTCTGTTTCAGCACTTTCACCAGTTTCAGTGCCTGTAGCAGCTTTCCCTCTACCAGTTGTAGCCTCTTCTTCCTCTGATTTAGTAATTGTATTTTCAGCTGTAGCTGCTTCAGCTTCTTCTTCAGCTTTCGATGCCATTTCTTCAGCTTCACTTTCAGTTGAAGCCGTTTTGGCATTTTCTGTTTCAGCACTTTCACCAGTTTCAGTGCCTGTAGCAGCTTTCTCTCTACCAGTTGTAGCCTCTTCTTCCTCTGATTTAGTAATTGTATTTTCAGCTGTAGCTGCTTCAGCTTCTTCTTCAGCTTTCGATGCCATTTCTTCAGCTTCACTTTCAGTTGAAGCCGTTTTGGCGTTTTCTGTTTCAGCACCTTCACCAGCTTCAGTGCCTGTAGCAGCTTTTTCCTTTTCAGTAGTAGCCTCTTCTTTCTCGGATTCTGTAATTTTATTTTCAGCTGTAGCTGCTTCAGCTTCTTCTTCAGCTTTCGATGCCACTTCTTCAGCTTCATTTTGAGTTGAAGCCGTTTTGGCGTTTTCTGTTTCAGCACTTTCACCAGTTTCAGTGCCTGTAGTAACTTTCTCTCTACCAGTTGTAGCTTCTTCTTCCTCTGATTTAGTAATTGTATTTTCAGATGTAGCTGCTTCAGCTTCTTCTTCAGCTTTCGATGCCATTTCTTCAGCTTCATTTTCAGTTGAAGCCGTTTTGGCGCTTTCTGTTTCAGCACCTTCACCAGCTTCAGTGCCTGTAGCAGCTTTCTCCTTTTCAGTAGTAGCCTCTTCTTTCTCAGATTCTGTAATTTTATTTTCAGCTGTAGCTGCTTCAGCTTCTTCTTCAGCTTTCGATGTCATTTCTTCAGCTTGACTTTCAGTTGAAGCCGTTTTGGCATTTTCTGTTTCAGCACTTTCACCAGTTTCAGTGCCTGTAGTAGCATTCTCTCTACCAGTTGTAGCTTCTTCTTCCTCTGATTCAGTAATTGTATTTTCAGATGTAGCTGCTTCAGCTTCTTCTTCAGCTTTCGATGCCATTTCTTCAGCTTCACTTTCAGTTGAAGCCGTTTTGGCGATTTCTGTTTCAGCACCTTCACCAGCTTCAGTGCCTGTAGCAGCTTTCTCCTTTTCAGTAGTAGCCTCTTCTTTCTCAGATTCTGTAATTTTATTTTCAGCTGTAGCTGCTTCAGCTTCTTCTTCAGCTTTCGATGCCATTTCTTCAGCTTGACTTTCAGTTGAAGCCGTTTTGGCATTTTCTGTTTCAGCACTTTCACCAGTTTCAGTGCCTGTAGCAGCTTTCCCTCTACCAGTTGTAGCCTCTTCTTCCTCTGATTTAGTAATTGTATTTTCAGCTGTAGCTGCTTCAGCTTCTTCTTCAGCTTTCGATGCCATTTCTTCAGCTTCACTTTCAGTTGAAGCCGTTTTGGCATTTTCTGTTTCAGCACTTTCACCAGTTTCAGTGCCTGTAGCAGCTTTCTCTCTACCAGTTGTAGCCTCTTCTTCCTCTGATTTAGTAATTGTATTTTCAGCTGTAGCTGCTTCAGCTTCTTCTTCAGCTTTCGATGCCATTTCTTCAGCTTCACTTTCAGTTGAAGCCGTTTTGGCGTTTTCTGTTTCAGCACCTTCACCAGCTTCAGTGCCTGTAGCAGCTTTTTCCTTTTCAGTAGTAGCCTCTTCTTTCTCGGATTCTGTAATTTTATTTTCAGCTGTAGCTGCTTCAGCTTCTTCTTCAGCTTTCGATGCCACTTCTTCAGCTTCATTTTGAGTTGAAGCCGTTTTGGCGTTTTCTGTTTCAGCACTTTCACCAGTTTCAGTGCCTGTAGTAACTTTCTCTCTACCAGTTGTAGCTTCTTCTTCCTCTGATTTAGTAATTGTATTTTCAGATGTAGCTGCTTCAGCTTCTTCTTCAGCTTTCGATGCCATTTCTTCAGCTTCATTTTCAGTTGAAGCCGTTTTGGCGCTTTCTGTTTCAGCACCTTCACCAGCTTCAGTGCCTGTAGCAGCTTTCTCCTTTTCAGTAGTAGCCTCTTCTTTCTCAGATTCTGTAATTTTATTTTCAGCTGTAGCTGCTTCAGCTTCTTCTTCAGCTTTCGATGCCATTTCTTCAGCTTCACTTTCAGTTGAAGCCGTTTTGGCGTTTTCTGTTTCAGCACTTTCACCAGTTTCAGTGCCTGTAGCAGCTTTCTCTCTACCAGTTGTAGCCTCTTCTTCCTCTGATTTAGTAATTGTATTTTCAGCTGTAGCTGCTTCAGCTTCTTCTTCAGCTTTCGATGCCATTTCTTCAGCTTCACTTTCAGTTGAAGCTGTTTTGGCATTTTCTGTTTCAGCACTTTCACCAGTTTCAGTGCCTGTAGCAGCTTTCTCTCTACCAGTTGTAGCCTCTTCTTCCTCTGATTTAGTAATTGTATTTTCAGCTGTAGCTGCTTCAGCTTCTTCTTCAGCTTTCGATGCCATTTCTTCAGCTTCACTTTCAGTTGAAGCCGTTTTGGCGTTTTCTGTTTCAGCACCTTCACCAGCTTCAGTGCCTGTAGCAGCTTTCTCCTTTTCAGTAGTAGCCTCTTCTTTCTCGGATTCTGTAATTTTATTTTCAGCTGTAGCCGCTTCAGCTTCTTCTTCAGCTTTCGATGCCACTTCTTCAGCTTCATTTTGAGTTGAAGCCGTTTTGGCGTTTTTTGTTTCAGCACCTTTACCAGCTTCAGTGCCTGTAGCAGCTTTCTCTCTACCAGTTGTAGCCTCTTCTTCCTCTGATTTAGTAATTGTATTTTCAGCTGTAGCTGCTTCAGCTTCTTCTTCAGCTTTCGATGCCATTTCTTCAGCTTCACTTTCAGTTGAAGCCGTTTTGGCGTTTTCTGTTTCAGCACTTTCACCAGTTTCAGTGCCTGTAGCAGCTTTCTCTCTACCAGTTGTAGCCTCTTCTTCCTCTGATTTAGTAATTGTATTTTCAGCTGTAGCTGCTTCAGCTTCTTCTTCAGCTTTCGATGCCATTTCTTCAGCTTCACTTTCAGTTGAAGCTGTTTTGGCATTTTCTGTTTCAGCACTTTCACCAGTTTCAGTGCCTGTAGCAGCTTTCTCTCTACCAGTTGTAGCCTCTTCTTCCTCTGATTTAGTAATTGTATTTTCAGCTGTAGCTGCTTCAGCTTCTTCTTCAGCTTTCGATGCCATTTCTTCAGCTTCACTTTCAGTTGAAGCCGTTTTGGCGTTTTCTGTTTCAGCACCTTCACCAGCTTTAGTGCCTGTAGCAGCTTTCTCCTTTTCAGTAGTAGCCTCTTCTTTCTCGGATTCTGTAATTTTATTTTCAGCTGTAGCCGCTTCAGCTTCTTCTTCAGCTTTCGATGCCATTTTTTCAGCTTCACTTTCAGTTGATGCCGTTTTGGCGTTTTCTGTTTCAGCACCTTCACCAGCTTCAGTGCCTGTAGCAGCTTTCTCTCTACCAGTTGTAGCCTCTTCTTCCTCTGATTCAGTAATTTTATTTTCAGCTGTAGCCGCTTCAGCTTCTTCTTCAGCTTTGGATGCCATTTCTTCAGCCTCATTTTCAGTTGAACCCGTTTCACTTTTTTCTGTTTCAGCATCTTCACCATTTCCTGTGTCTGTAGCAGTTATTTCTTTCTCAGTTGCTGTTCCTTCTTTTTCTGATTTAGCACCTTCACCAGCTTCTGTACCTGTAGCAGCTTTCTTTGTTGTAGCACTTTTAACAGCTTCTGTACTTGTAGCAGCTGTCTTTTTCTCAGTTGTAGCACCTACCTTTACTGATTCAGTATTTTCGATTTCAGCTATAGTGGATTCAGCCTTTTCTTGGGCTTTCGATGCTATTTTTTCAGTCTCATTTTTAGTTGCATCCGTTTTAGTTTTCCCTGTTTTAGTGCTTTCACTAGCTTCTGTAGCTGTAGCAGCTGTCTCTGTCTTAGTTGTAGCCCCTACTTTTTCTGCTTCAGTATGTTCAATTTCAGCTGTAGTGGCTTCAGTCTTTTCTTGAGCCTTTGATGTAATATTTTCTGCTTCATTTACAGTTGCAGCAGTTTTAGTTTTCTCTGTTTTAGTGTCTTCACTTGCTGCTGTACTTGTAGCAGCTGGCTCTGTCTCAGTTGTAGCCCCTACTTTTTCTGCTTCTGTGTTTTCAATTTCAGCAGTAGTAGCTTCAGTCTTTTCTTTAGCTTTGGATGCTATTTCTCCAGCTTCATTTTTAGTTGTTTCCGTTTTAGTTTTTTCTGTTTTAGCACCTCCACCAGCTGCTGTAATTGTAATAGCTGTCTTTTCTTCAGTTGTAGTTTCTTTCGGCGGTTTTTTAAATATTTTTGAAACAAGTTTTCCGCCTGCCATAACAGTTGCTTTATGAATCGATTCTAGTTCTTCTATATTTTCAGATTGAACCTTTTCAAAAGGTTCAGTAGTATGGTGTGGTAGTTTTTCCTTAGGTTTCTTGGAAGATAATTTCTTTTGTGTTGGAACTGCTGTATTTATAAAAGGAGTTGTTAATTTCCAATGTTTTTTAGTCGTTTCAGCATTTATTTTAGCAGTCTGTTCTGTACCACAAGTTGCACAAATTGTAGAACTTTTATGTTTTTGGTTAAACTCATCAATAAATAGCTCTTCTGCTTCTTCAGTGTTTTTATATTTTTCTGTAGTCATATGTATTTTATGTGTTAATCTTTCTTCTTCTTCTTCTTTAGTATGGTGATGATGATGATGTGACTTTTCAGAATGTTCAGTCAATTTACCAATTTCTTCATTACAAATGGCACATATCGTAGATGTTTCATGTTTTTTATGTTTAAACTCATCAATAAAGAAATCTTCTTCTTCAGTAACTTTTCCAACTTCTTCATTCCTTTCATACAATTTTCTACCAGATTTCTGTTTTTCTTTACCTATTGTTTCTGTACTTTCTTCAGTTTTAGGATAACGAGTAACAGAATATTTATGATTTTCTGCATAATTTTCTTTATCTATATTTTCTTCTCCACGAGAATAAGTATACATTTGGTTTCTTTCCACGTTTGGAAATTCAGTAGCAGAAAATTCTGTTGTTTCAGCATAATTTAGATTTTCTTTGTTTCCAGAAAATTCATTAGTTACGTAGTATCCTTTATTTCTTGTATAATCTTCTTGAGGGTTTATTTGATCTTCAGAAGCAGAAGTATACAGTTTATCTTCTTCTGCATTTGGCATTCCAAAAGGAAGAAATTCAGAAGATTCAGTCATCGTTTCACCAAATGTTGTTTCAGCAAAATTTAGATTATTTTCGTTTTCAGAAAGTTCATTAGTTACGTAATATCCTTTATTTCTTGTATAATCTTCTTGAGGGTTTATTTGATCTTCAGAAGCAGAAGTATACAGTTTATCTTTTTCTGCATTTGGCATTTCAAAAGGAAGAAATTCAGAAGATTCAGTCAGAATTTCACCTAATGTTGTTTCAGCAAAATTTACATTTTCTTCTTTTTCAGAAAGTTCATTAGTTACGTAATATCCTTTATTTCTTGTATATTCTTCTTGAGGGTTTATTTGATCTTCAGAAGCATAAGTATACAGTTTATTTTCTTCTGTGTTTGGTTTTCCAAAAGGATGAAATTTGGAAGATTTTGTAGTTTCAGTAAAACCTCCCGGTCTGCTTTCATTTGCTTCTTTACTTTTTGGCAATAGGGTTGTCTCACTTTGCGTTATCCATCCATATTCTTCTTGTGTTATTTGTCTATAATCTTCTTCATAATCAACTCCTTTAGTTCCATTTTCAATCATTTCTTCACCAATAGTTGCAAATTCGGGAGTCTTCATTTCTTCAATATTTGTTACAGCTTGAGTAACATCATGAAAAAATTTTTCCGGTTGATTTCCACTTTCATTTCTTGAAGTTTCATTAACATTCTTTTCATACTTTTCCAAAACATTCAGCGCAGTTTCAAGTTTTTGCATTTCTTCATTCTTTGATGTAGGTGGTCGTTTTTCCAAAACTTTATTTTTTTGTTCATAAAAATCATGCATTTTTTCCGACTTTCTTCCTTCTTCATATTGTCCAAAAGTCCAGTTGAATTTCTTCCAAACTTGTGAGTCTTTTGCTAAATTTTGAGTAGTAACTTGACCACTTTCCCAAGAAGATTTCCCCAATTGCTTTTCTTCTTTTAGTTTTGAATTTTTTTCACTGCTAACTGTCGCCGTTTGTGATGTCTTCGACGTTTGCGAAACGATTTTTGTCGTTGGTGACACCCCGTTTTCTGCTTCTGAAAATAATATATTTTCGGTTGTTTGCATTTTGTGTGGATATTTTCAGAACGACTCTCACCAACTTTCTTCTTTTTCTTTTCGTAGATTTCAATGGCGTGCAAAACGTCTTCAAGCTGCTTTACTCGACTTGGTTCAGTTGGATGCAGATTAGACTTTCCATTCTTTTTAGATTCAATATCATGTAATACTTTTTCTGCTTCCTTTAAAGCTTTAGTAGCGTTTTGAATCAACTTATCAGTAACTGTTTGATGTCTTTGAGGCCAGCCGAATCCTAGTTTTTCACCTCTTCTACCAAAAAATTCAGTTACAGCTTCATGGATTTCAGTTGTTTCAACTACTGGATTATTTCCACTTTCTACAACTTCTTGATAATTTTGATTTTCTGCAACTTCTACGTGGTTTTTAGCTTGAGAAGAAACTTCTGGATAATTTTCAGTTTCCACAACTTCTACTTGGTTTTCAGTCTGTGAAAAAACTTCTGAATAATTTTTAGTTTCTACAGCTTCTTCTTCGTTTTCAGTGTGAGAAGAAACTTTTGGATAATTTTCAGTTTCTACAACTTCTACTTGGTTTTCACTCTGATAAGAAACTTCTTCAATATTGATTGATTCAGTAGAAAATTCTTCAAATATTTTTTCAGAAGTTTCTTCAGTTGTAAGTGTAGGAAGTGTTTCCATTGTAAATTCATTATTTTCAAAATCTAGCATATCTTCATGTTCAATTTTAAACATAGCTTCTTTTGCTTCCTCAACCGCTTTTGTGGCAATTTCAACCATTGGATCAGTCTCTTCTTCTTCATTAAATCTTTGTAGTCCGTTTTCTGGCCACGCAAATCCTCCCAAAACAGAAGATTCTGTGTTTATTTCACTTTCTGTCCCCATTTCTTTAATTTTTTTAACAGTTTCAGATGATTCTTTATTTTTTCCAGTTAATCCATTATTATCTTCAAAATCTTCGTGCTCGACTTTATACATGACACTTTCTGCTTCTTCAATTGCTTTTGTCGCAGTTTCAATCATTTGTTTTTCATCAAAATCAGATAAACCTCCAAAACTTTCAATTGGTTTTAATCCTTCTTCTGGCCACGCAAATTCTCCCAAAGCAGCAGATTCTGTCTTTACTGAAGCTTCTGTTTCATGTTTTGTCATTTCTTCTTTTTCTCGAGTTGTTGTATAACTAATTTCAGTTGGTTTTAAAGACTTATGCTCATTTTGAATATCTTCACGATCATGGTCAACATCAAACATAACTTTTTCTGCTTCTTTAATTGCTTTTGTAGCTTTTTCTACCATTTCATCAGACACTACTTTACTAAATTCAGAAATTTTTCCCGAATTTGATTCTTCTGGTATTAATCTATGTTCTGGCCATGCAAATGCACCCCAAGCAGAAGTTTCTACTTTTGGAGGTTCTGTTTCAATTTTTTGCGAAGTAGTGCTTGCTGTTTTACTTTTTTCTGTTGTTATATGAGTGTCAAAAAATTCGTGTAATCTTTCATCTTCATCAGTTTCAGAAGATGAAACGTTTTTAGTTGTTGTTTTTTCTGATACGTAATTTTCAACAACTTTTTCATGAAGTGTATTAGAAGTACTAAATTCAAGAGCAGTTGGATGTTCTTCATTTTCATTTACACTATTTAACACACTTTGTGCTTCTTCAATTGCTTTAGTTGCATCTTCAATTTGTTCAGAATCATCTTCATCTAATTGACCTAGCGGCCAATTAAATTCTTCAACAATTTCAGATTTTTCAGTGACACTTTCTTCAACATGTTTTAAAGTGTGCATTTCTTCACTTGTCGATGACTGTATTTTTGTTACAACTTCTACAACGTTATTTAACAGATGTTGACGTTGATTCTTTTCAGTTTTTTCATCAGAATTATCATCGTAATTTTCTAAATCATGCAAAACTTCTTCGAGTTGTTTAATAGCAGGTTTTTCACTTGTTTGTACTGAAATCATTCCTCCACCGCCCGGTTCATTCTTCTCTAAAACTTCTTCAGCCTTTTGTACTTTTTTTTCAGGAGAATCTTCAGGCCAATCAAAATTTGACCAAACATCGCCAGCCCGTTTTTCACTAAATCTACGTTCCCGTTTATGTTTCATTGGAAATTTTGATGATGCTTGCCTAAAAAATGTTGATCTTGTGGTTTACCGAAAATATGTTTCCACCATTTCTTTCGTCTTTTCTTCTTCTTTTTCTTCTTCTTTCTGTGTTTACGCCATTTTTTAAATAAAAAACGTTTCGGACGTGTACAACTTTCACCGTTTGTTTTTTTGGTCCATTCTAGAATTTTTCCCAACCCGAGAACTTCTTTCAATTTTCTTGTTTTAGCCGGAGAAAACGTTGTAGGTTCACTAATTTTATCTTTACATTTTCTTCTAGATCTTCGATAAGTGTAGGGCAAAATCTCTCGTTTACTTCTCTTATGCTTCTTTTCAGATTTTTTAGACCCGGAGAGAATATTTTGTATTTCAAAAACTAGTTTTAGGTCTTTTTGAAGATCGTGAAGTTTGTTGATAAACGCACTTTTGCCTTTTTCAATTAGACCTTTTTCTGTTGGCTTAGTTGCACAAGTTTCTCTAGCTGTTGTTGACATTTCAGTTGTTGTTGAAGTTTCAAGTTTTAAAGATCCGGTAACTGGAGTTGTATTTCCGGTACTTGCACTTATTGTTGGTATAGTTGTAGCATTAGTTTGATTTACTACACTTCCACTAGTTGTCATATTAGTTGCCAACAAATCTAAAATACTTCCAAGATCTTCATCATCATATGATTCTGCTTCATTGAAATTTAAATTAACACTTTCTGATCCTCCAACATCAACATTTCCTACTCCTTCAGGTGCACAAGTTGTTGTTGAAGGAAGAGGAGGTTGAGTGGGAGGTGGAGGTTTAGCTGGAGGTGGAGCTTGTTGTGGAGAAGAATTTTGAGCTTGTGGTTCTTGTGAATTTAATTTTTCTTCATCTTCAGTACATTTAACTTTATTAAATTCGTTTTCTAAAGCAAAATTTTGTAAATTTGAATCAGATTGTTTTGAAGAATGCATATCATTAAAATAACCATTTGACAACTAAAAAAGTGTTCTCAATTTCAACAAATTCATCAAATTTCTACTTACCTCATCTTTTTCTTCTGACTGGACATTAGCTTGAACTTGTGGAGGATTATTTTGAACGTTGTCCTTTTCAGAAATGATATTTTTAGAGTAGGAATCATCTGAACCGACTTCATTTTGATCAAAATTATCAGAAAATTTATCAGAATCTTCAACTAAATTATCAGAACTTAAACCGCTATCTACATTACTTTCTAAACGTTCTTGTTGTGCATCTTTTTTCAATAAAGAATCATCAGAATCAAAACTATTACTTGGTCCTGTCTCTCCTAAATTAACTTCATTTTTAGCAAAACTATCTTTATTTAAATCAATTGTTTCTTTATCATTAGAATCACCTGCTAACGATTCGATTTCTTTACTTTTCAAATTATTAGTATTTTTAACAACAGGATCTACTTCTTTTTTTAGTAATCCATTATCTAAATTAGCTACTAGATTATTTACTTGATTCGTTAAAAAATCTACATCAACCAAAGAATCATCAAAATTTGAAAATTCTGTTGTAATTTCTTTTTTGACTAAGAGAGCTCCTTTCGAACTAGGTTCTAGTGGATTAACCACATTTTTCACAAACTTATTTACATCCATTTCTACTGAATTTACCACATTTTTAATAATACTATCAGCTACAGGATTTACTAGATTTTGCATCATTGAATCTTCTTCAACTGAATCAACTAGATTTTTTCCTTTGAGAAGAAATTGTTTATTTACTGTATTTTTAGGAGAAACAAGACTACTTGAAGTTTTAGATAATGGTGGATTCTTTTGAAATAATCTGTATTTATCTAAAGGAGGAAGATCTAATTTTCCAACAACACGTTTCATCAAATTATCAATTTCAGCAGGATTCATATCAATTGCACTTTTCTCTTGTTTTGTTGTTGTTTCTTTTTTATTACTGGATAGCTCCCAATCCATTGGATCAAACACATTCTGTACTAAACTGTTGCCATTTTCTAGAGGTACTTCCAAAGAATTTCTGTTGTAATTCATCTCAGAATTGTCATTTTCTTGAACTCCATCTGAAGTCTCAGAGTCAAAATTCCTCTCTAAAGCTATAGAATTTTTCAGTGGAAAATTCTGAACCAAGTTAGATTTAAAACTGTTTCTTAATCTTTCATCTTGGCTACCTTCAACAAAACTGTTTCTTGATCTTTCATCTTGGCTACCTTCAACAACGTTCTCATTCTGCTGATTTTGACCTTCTGTACTACTAAGTTCTTCAACATTCTTCTTAGACGCTCTTCTTTGTGTTTCAGGATTTGTCAAAAGTGCACCATCAACAAGTGTTGGTGTTTTAAAACCGTTTATTCCCATTTTGAGTGAAGTTTTTACGTTCTCAATTAACAAGTTAGCTTCTCTTAAATATTTGTTATCAGAAATGTCAAAATTTGATGATCTTTTTGAAAGTCTGGGAATTGTGTTGATGAAAAGGACTGGGACGTGAGAACAGTAATGACAATTTAGCTTTCGAGCACCTGGTTGTTTTCTATAACTTGAGATAAAAAATGGTGCAAAAGTATCACTTCTACTGTCCCGATCTAAACCATCTGAAACTGTGAATTTCAAAGCAGGAACATTTGTGAATTTATCGTCGTCTGATAAAAGAGCAATGTAATCAAATTTTTGAGGAGTTTCAGTCTTTGGATATAAATTCACAGCAATTGAGCGCTCATTTTTGATTTTCTGATTTGGAGTATGTTTGAAAAAATGCATTTTGTAAAGATGTTGAGTCGGCTTAGAATGATCTAAAACAAGAAATTTTGAACTAAAAAAAACAGAAATTTCTCTCGTTACGTTGCTTTTTTAGATTGGTTTTCATAACGAAATCCTCGCATTTATTACAATTTTCATCTGAAGAATTTTCTGCTGAAGAATTGGTCGTTGAAGAATTTTCAATTTTCTCGTAGAGTTGCTTCATTTGCTCAGTCTCATTAGCGTATTTCTCCTGCTCTTCTTTAAACTCTCTCTCTATTGAGTCTTCTACTTCATCAGTTTCTCTATACCTTCGATCATTTTCCAAGAAGTGGTCAGCAACAATCGATCCAACTTTCTCCAATTCTCTTTTGGTGCAATCATTGTTGGGACACTTTGGGCATTTTTCGTCATCTTCTTCTTCGTCCATGCTTTCTCGTGCTTCTAGAATACTATTTTCGTGTGTTTCCGGGTTTTCGAAATTGGCGACTTCGTGAAGGAAATTGCCACTGAATGGTGAGATTGGCTGGATGTTTATTGCGTTGGACCTTCCACAAATAAACATGAACGCGGTGATGCTTTGAAAGAAGAAATCAGAAATGTTGGCGGCTTTGGAAGAGGTACTTACTAAATTAGCGCATAGCGGAGCATTTGAAGATGTGAGACACACAAAAATTACGCATTATAGATTAGAAAAAAAGGCTGTAAATACACTGTAAAGAAGGATAACTAAAATGTCAAAAATTAGACAAGGTGAAATGTTAAAAATACTGAGGTCACTTGACTAACTACAAAAAAATAGAAAACTTCTGAATTAATTATTTATTTATGTTTAATTATTCTATTTTCAAGCCTATCATATTGTGACTTATGACTTAAAATTACATCTTGCGTTCCCCATCAGCAATTTCCTAGAACTGCAATTCTTGTAGTATTCACAATGCTTTATACTTTTACCTCACGTCTCTCTTTTCTTCCGTCTTCTTCGTTTTCTCCTAATTTTTTTCAAAGATTTGCTTCTTAATTCCAGAATTTTTCCTAATCCCGGTACTTCTTTCAATCTGTCTTCTTTGGTGATTAGGTTTTTTGGTGGTGGTGCTTCTTTTTTCCTCCTTTTTCCTTGTTTGTTTTGTCTATTCTTTGACTTAAGAAGTAGATTTTGTACAGCTAGAACTAGTTTCAAATCTTTTTGAAGAGTTTCTAGTTTATTAACAAATTCGTTTTTGACTTTTTTTAGTATACCTTCTGTAGTATTCCTTGGTGAATCAGTACTAGTAGCTAAATCGTTTCCTAATAAATCCAAAATTGCACTTAGATCTTCATCTTTATAATTGTTTTCTTCTGTGGATTCTTTTATTTCTCCAGGTGTTGCTTCAGATGTAAATACAAGACTTATTGTTTCTTCTTCTAATTTTACTGGAGTTGTACTAAATTCAGAAGGAGGCTTAAACGTAAAAGGAGGTGGAGTAAATTCACCAACTTTTTCTTTTGTTTTATCAAGAAGTTCTTCTTTTGGTGTTGCTTCAGATGTAAATAGAAGACTTGTTTCTTCTTCTAATTTTACTGGAGTTGCACTGAATTCGGAAGGAGGCTTAAACGTTAAAGGAGGTGGACTAAATTCACCAAATTTTTCCTTTGTTTTACCAAGAAGTTCTTCTTTTGGTGTTGCTTCAGATGTAAATAGAAGACTTGTTTCTTCTTCTAATTTTACTGAAGTTATACTTAAATCGGGAGGAGGCTTAAACGTAAAAGGAAGTGGAGTAAATTTACCAACTTTTTTCTTTGTTTCATCAGGAGGTTCTTCTTTTGGAATATGTTGTTCAAATTCAGTTTTATAAATTGGTGTAGGAAGATTCTCTTTAAAATTATTTGTTTTGTATGTTGGCATAGAACCAAGAGGAGGTAATACTGAGTGATCATAGTCCTGTGCTGTATATTTTAGAGGAAGATTTACTGTAGAAATATTCTCTTCAAAATCATTTGGCTTGTTTGTCGGTTTATGACCAAGAGGAGGTAACACCGGAGGATTTACTTTAGGAACATTTTCTTCAAATTCATTTGTCTTAACTGTAGAAATATGAACGTAAGGAGGAAACAAAATTTTTGTCAAAGAAGTCAATTTTACATCTTCTACAGGAGTGACAGAAATTTCTGCTATTGGTTCTAAATTTCTATTTGTTATAGATCCTTCCATTTTTAAAATACTTTTAGGAAGAGAATGTGTAAAATGTAATAAATTATCTTCTAAATATTGTTCTTTTGTAGTTCCACCCTTACTTTGACTTACTTGACTTTCTGTTGTAACAGGATTTATAAAGGAAGTTGTTTGTAAAGTAATAGATTCACTTAGAGGCTCTACATTTACTTTATTTGGCGTTTTCTCCACCTCAAAATTACTTGTCTGTATAGATAAATTCGTAGTACTAGTTTCTTCTGTTGTTAGAAGAACTGGTGGTGAAGCTTCTCTTGTAGTAGTCAGAAAAGTAAAAATTGTTGGAGCTAGTGTAAATTCAGTTTCAGGAGTTGTTTGTGAAGTTACAGCAGAAGAAATAGTTTCTGGTGTTGTACTAATTTCCGTTTCAGAAATTGTTAAAGTTGTTTTAAAACTTACAGTAGCAGGAGACGTTTCTAGGGGTGTAGTACTAATTTCAGTTTCAGAAATTGTTAAACTCGTTTCAGGAATTACAGTAGCAGAAGTAGTTTCAGTAGCAAGTGTTATTCCAGTTTTAGGAGTTGTTTGAGGAACTACAGTAGCAGAAATAGTTTCTGGTGTTGTACTAGTTTCAGTAGCTGTTGAATCTCTTTGAGAATATAAAATAATAAAAGTGGTTTCTGGAGGTGTAGTACTAATTTCAGTTTCAGAAATTGTTGTTTCAGAAGTTTCAGTAGCAGAAGTCGATTCTAAATTTGTAGTACTAATTTCAGTTTTAGAAATTCTTAAAGTTGTATCAGGTGATACAGTAGTGGAAATAGTTTCTTGAGTTCTAGCTTCACTTTCAGAAATTTCGAAAGTCGTAGCAGTTTCTGAACTTATAGTACTAATCTCAATTGTTTCAAGAGTAACAGTAGCAGATGTAGTTTCTACAGTTGTAGTACTAATTTCAGTTTCAGAAATTGGTAAAGTTGTTTCAGATGTTACAGCAGTTGAAATACTTTCTTGAGTTTTACTAGTTTCACTTTCAGAAATTTCAAAAGTTGATGCAATTTCTGGAGTTGTAGTACTAATTTCAGTTGTTTCAGAAGTTACAGTAGCAGAATTCGTTTCTAGAGTTGTAGCACTAGTTTTACTTTCAGAAATTACAGTATTAGAAGTAGTTTCGGTTTCAGTAGTTAGAGTAGAAGCTGTTTCTGTTACCTCTGAAGAAGTTTCAAGCATTATTTCTGTTTCAGAAATAGTAGAACTCGATATTTTCTCAACAGTGCTTTTATTTTCTAATTTTGATGTAAAATTTTCTAAAGATTCCTCCAATTTTTGAAACGTTCTATTTAAAATCTGAAATGATTCAGCAAGATCACTCTGTTCTATCGGAGCAGAAAAATTTTCTCTTGACAAATCTGCTTCTTCTATTTTAACCGGAAGTGGACTAGTTTTTGTAGAATCTAGATTCTTATTAGTACTGGTTTCACTAGTTTCATTTTCTTTAGATAATTCCAATTCTGAAACTGTATTATTAGGAAATTTAAACGATGTTAAAAGCTCATTCTGTTCTATCGCAGCAGATAAATTCTCTTTCTTCACAGTCCTTTCTAGAATTTTTGTGGGATATGGTGATGTTTTTGGAGGAAGATCATGAGTCAACAGACCTGTATATCGAGAAAGCGAAATTGACACAGTTTCAGAAGTTGTTTCTTCTGTAGTTACGGACGCAGTTGGTAGCTCAGCAGTTCCAGAAGAAACAAGAGTACTTTCTGTTGTTGTTTCTGTATTTGGAGAAGACGAAAGTGTGGTTGTTTCTGTGGTTTCAGAAGATTCTGTCATAGTCGCTGCTGTATTTACAGAAAGAGTAGATGAGGAAATTTTAAGAGACTCTTGGGTGGTTAAATTAGCTCCAATATGTGATAACTCACTCAGTTTAGGACATATTTTCATTAAATTAGGATCATTTCTTTTTAATTCATCAATATTCTTAAACAAATCAAGCAGATAAGCACAGGATATGTTCTAGAAATTATAAAATATTCTAGAATTTAATCAAGTGTGTAAATTATTACTTACCGAATTTTTTTCACTACTAGAAGATTCCGAAATAATTTTATTTTCTTCTGTATTTTGTTCTTCATCTTTTTCATTATTATAATTAGCAGAAAGAAGATTAGAAAGATTATTATCGAATGAATCAAATTTATTTTCTACCAAACTGTCTCTTTGAAAATTCTCGTTAACTAAATTTTCTTCTTTCAAAAATCCTTTTTGTCCAAAATTTTCTTTAATATGACTTTCAACAAATTCTTCGTTTTTTTTCTGTGGAAGATCTATTTTATACATGACATCCTTAACATAATTATCAATTTCAATTGGTGACATATCCAATGCGTATTTTTCTTCAGTTGTAGAAGAATATTTGATTGTTGTTTCTTCTGACGTTTCTTCACTAAAATGAAACAGATTTTCTTCACTTTTTGGTAGGAAATCTTCAGTGAAGCTTTGACTAAAATCATCCAACAATTTTTCATTTCTACTTCTCAAATCTTCATGAAAATTAGGAACGAAATTTTCATTATTTATTCCAAAATAACTTTTTGAAAATATAGAATCTTTATTAAAATTAGGAACCAAATTTTCATCATTTCTTCTAAAATATCTTTGTGAAGATGTAGAAGCTTCCAATTCGTATTCTTCAATTTCACTTTCTTTTTTAGGCCGTGAGATTTTAATATGACTTGACTTTTCTTTTTTCTTTCTGATTTTCTTCCTTTTCACTTTCTCTTTCTTACTGCTGCTTTTCTTAGAAGATGGTTTATGTAAAACACTACCATGATAAGGTATTTGATAATCATCTCCCAATTTTAGAAAAAACTTAACTCTATCAATTAACAAATTTGCGTCTTGCAAATATTGATTCTCAGAAGATCTTTTTGAAAGTCTTGGATTGTCAAAAAGTGTATTTACTAAAAGAACAGGACGGTCGAAATTATTCAAAATGTGATTAGAAGATTCAGTGTTATATTTCCATGTGTAAAAAGGAGAATAATGTTGGCTGCTGATACTACGTTCTAATCTGTCATAGATAACATTAAATTTAACAGCAGGAACATCCAGAAATTTATCATTATCTGAGAGAAAAGCAATATAGTCATACTTCTGAGGAATATTAAAATTTTGGTTCTGCGAGTATAAATTAGCAGAAATTGATTTCTTTTCGTAATTTTTTTCAGGATTTGATTTGTAGAAATGAATTTTTAAATCGTCTGAGCGTCCACAACGATCTAAAATAACAACTGCTTTAGAAAGATAACTAGAAGAAAGATTTTTTACTTTTTCCTTGTGGTCTCTTTGTTTCATTGACTGGTGTTAGTGTTGTTGTCTTTTCCTTTTTGCCTTTGTTTTCAAGTTCGTCATAAAGTGCTTTTACTTCATTTCCAATACCTTTAGAAAGTGCTAACTGTTCATCAGAAGCTGGATTATAGTTTAGTTTCGGATGTTTACATTCAATTTCATCATAATCTTGTTTAACTTCTTCACTAACATTTAAAAAACGTTCAATTTCTTCAGAAAACACTTGGTCAGAATTACTGGTATCATTATCATCAGCATAATCGATTTCTCCCCGTTTGTTCATCATGTGGTCATCTTGGAATAAGTACTTGATGAAGAGACTTCCAATTTTGGCTAAATCTTTTTGAACTGAATCTTGTACTTCTCCGTTTCTGATAAATTTTTGGTTGACTTCTGGTTCATAATCAATTTCTTCATCAAACGGTGGCATTTTCTGGGTTTTTGCACAAAAAATCATCATCAACGCAGAGATGCTTAAATTTTTTTTTTAAGAAAATAATCAAAGCAGAAATTAGAAGACTTACTAGATTAACCCATAGCTAAGCATTTGAAATTTTCAGACACATAAAAATTATGCATTATAGATAGGGTGAAGGCCGGTATGATAGACTTTAAAAATGATTAAACAAATGTCAAAAAAGACAGTTTTAAAAGGTGTCCATCAAGACAACTAGATTTGCCTCAATGTTCTCTAGAAATTTAATTATTTGTGCAAATTTATCCAAGTCTTGTCTTAGGTTTTCTTTGAAATTCGGTGTTTTAGACTTGTTTCTTGTATTTCTTAGAAGACGATGTAGTTAGCAGACTTTAATATGGAAAAAGTGAAATTGAAGAGACTTTAGAAGTTGGTTCTTCTGACATTTATTTCGTTGTTAATTCGGTATTTACAGAAGAATTAAAAATATTTCTTGTGTAGTTTTAGAAGTAGTTGTTTGTTTAGTTGCAGAAGACACTAAACTGGTTTTTTTTGCGGAAGACGAAAATGTAATAATTTAGTCGTTATCTCTATGGTTTCAGAAGAAGGCAAAACAGACTTTGTTGCTAGTTCTATTTCGAAAGTCAACGATGAAGAAACAAAATTTAAAAGTTTAAGAAGTTAGAGAAATAGACACTTTCATACGTAGAAGTTGTTTCTGTTAAAATACATGAAGCTGCTTCTGTTTTCTAACTATATTCTTCTCAGAAGTTGTTAAAAAAGAATCGTTGCTCCTGAGGAAGATACAATTTCTTATATTTCTCTTTCAGTTTCAGAAATTGTACGAGAAATTTAATTTTTTTTTTTGTTTTAGCCAGAAGACGACTGGTTTTTGATGAATCTAGATTTCGGTTGATTGTAGATTAATTGGTTTTATTCTTCAAATAATTTTCTTTTTTGAAGTCACTTCTTGAATTTTTGTTGAAAGTAGCAAAGTTTTTGGAGGGAAGATTTAGAGTTAGCAGACTTGAATACAGAGCTGCCTCTATTGAAAATAAAGAGGTTTCAATAGTTGGTTCTTCTAACACTTATTTAGTTGTAGATTCAGTATTTGCAAAAGAAAGTGAACTTGAACTAGAGATAATTTCTTGTGTAGTTCTAGAAGTAGTTGTTGCAGAAGAACCTCAAGTATTCTGTATTTACAGAAGACGAAAGTAGCTTCTTGAGTCGTTATCTTAGTGGTTTCAGCAGAAAATAAAACAGAATTTATTATCTTTTTGGTAGAAGATTAAAAGTAAAAGTTGGCAGTAATGTAGGTAGAAGCAAAATTTAAAAAGTTTAAGAAGTAACAGTAATAGATACTTTCACAGATAGAAAATGTTATTGTTACAATGCTTGTAGTTGCTTCTGTTTTCTAAGTACTTTCTTCAGGAGTTGTTAAAAAGGAAAGTTGCTTCTGGGAAAATTACAGTTTCCTATATTTCTGTTTCAGTTTCAGAAATTATCTCTAACTCGGAAAGCTCGACATTCATTCAATAGTGCTTTTATTTTCAAATTTGACCTAAGCAGAGTCATCAATTTGTTTTATCAAAAAAGAAAATGTCTTTCCTAAATTTGTTTCTTCTATTTTCGCCGGAAGAGTTGATAGTAGCTTCAGAATATTTTTTTTAAAGCCACTTCTTGAATTTTTCTTAGAAATGGTAAAGTTTTTAGAGGAAGATCTAGAGTTAGCAATAATTATTTTGTTGTTGATTCAATAATTGCAAAAGAAAGTGAACTTGAACTAGAGATAACTTCTCGTGTAGTTCTAGAAGTAGTTGTTAGCACAGTTGTTGCAGAAGAAACCCGAATAGTTTCCGTTTTTGCAGAAGACTAAAATGTAGTGGTTTCTAGAATCGTTATCTCTGTGGTTTCAGAAGGAGATAAAACAGAATTTCTCTTCAGTTCTGTTTTTGATAGAAAATTAAAAGTTAGCAGTAATGTATGTAGAAGAAAAATTTAAAAAGTTTAAGAAGTTGCAGTAACAGAGACTTTCATAGATAGAAGATGTTTCTGTTATAATACTTGTAGTTGCTTCTGTTTTCTAAGTACTTTCTGCAAGAGTTATTAAAAAAGAAAAGTTACTTCTGGGGAATTTACAGTTTCTTAAACTTCTGTTTCAGTTTCAGAAATTGTTTCTAACTCTGAAAGTCCGACATATATTGAAGAGTGCTTTGATTTTCAAGTTTGATGTAAGCTCTCATCAATCTGTTATATTTGAGCAGAAAAAAATTCTTTTCATAAATTTGTTTCTTCTATTTTAAAACGAAAAAGAACTGGGTTTTGTATAATCTAGATTTCATTTCTATTAGTTCCACTTTCTTCTTTCAAGTCGCCTCTTATATTTTTATTGAAAGTGGTGAAGTTTTTAGAAGAAGATTTAGACTTAGCAGGCCTGAATATAAAGTTATCACCATTAAAAGAAAATAAGTTTCGGCAGCTAGTTCTTCTGATACTAATTTACTTGTTGATTCCAGATTTCTTCTCTAATTACAGAAGATGTTATCTCAGTAGTTGTAGAAGAAATTAGAATAGTTTCTGTACTTGTGAAAGACGAAACTGTAGTAGACTTTGAGTTGTTATTTCTGTAGTTCCAGAAGAAGCTAAAGATAAGATTTTGTTGTCATTTATGTTTTTGGTGGAAGATCAAGAGTTAGAAGTCGTGTATATTAAGAAAACAAAATTGAAGAAATCCCAAATGTTTTTAATGAAGCATTTATACAGAAGAAGTCGAATCACAAATAATTTCGTATTCTGTAGTTACAGAAATTATCAAAGCTGCTTGTGGTGGTAGTATCAGAAGAAACTAAAGTAGATGTTGTACCTTCTGTATCTACAGAAGACAAGTAGTGTAGTAGTTTCTTGAGTCGTTTCAAAAGAAACAAGAAAAAAAAAGATTTTGGCAAATCAATCTAATTTTGTTCATAAATAATTAAAACATGTTTTTGTGTGAAATTATTGCGGCTTAAATCACATCTAATTTTGGTTGAAATAAATCAGAGTTGCCAACTAAATTTTTGTCTTTAAAAATTAGATTGTCCTAAGCAGATCCATATCTAGGGTCCTAAAATTAATGACTCAACAGGATGGAACAGAAAAAAGAGTGAGGAACTGGTATTAGGTTTTTGGAAGAGAAGAAAAGTCAAAAATTGTTTTTTTTTTTATTTAAAATGTTTGTTCTAATTAAGTCACGTATACAATTCGGTTCATAATAAATACAATAAAGAAATAATAATTAAATTTACACCAGTTTTTGACAATTAATTAAAAAATATGATAAAATAATTCAATAGTTATAATCACAGAGAATGTAAAACATTTTTAGGACATTGTTTACGTCAAAAAGAACTAGAAACCTTAAATATAAAAATGTCAATAAAACATTAAAATAATCACACGAAAAAAAAAATTATAAAACACAAACATTTTCCACAAATATACATAAGATACTAAACTATTGTATAAATAAAAAGGATACACACACCTGTCTTATCATTATAAAAATTACATAATATATAATAGAGATTAGAAATTTTAAAAATTCATTTAAAAATCACTTAACTAATATTTATAATCGCCATCTATATGCCGTCATGAATATCACTAAGTGTCTAAAAAAACATGGCATCCTACATCATATTACAATGTAGAAAGCCGTGTTTAACCTAAATTTGACTAAAATTACCCATCCCTTAATTATAATCATTCTCAAATCTGTCATCATGTTCCCACCCTTTCCGGTTTTTAAATTCCGGTGGTGTTTTTTTCGGTCCACGTGTATTCTTCTGTTTGTATCCATTTTCTTCTTTATTTTTATTAACAAACCTAGCACCGACACCTAAGATTGGTCGGCCAGGTTTTTCACGTTGATAATCAGTACTGTTACCAAACTGAGGAGTAGTAACGTCATTAAGGGGCTCAGTAGGGGATGTAGAGATTTGTAAGACGTTGACATTGCTTTGGTAGCTATCTAGAATTTTACTCGTGTGTACTGTTTGGATACTGAGAGGATCGTGCGGACGCTGAAATAAACTGAATGTAGATGGGGTTGTTTTGGGTGATCAAGCAGATTACCTGGAAGTTTATCATTGGAATAGTTCCAAGCTGTTCTTCATAAAATTTAAAAATTTCACTAGGGAGAACTCCAAATCTGACATTGGATAAATCTAGAGCTAGTAAAAGCCATAATCTGGCTTCTTTCATTAATTGAGAATCAGAAATCAGATTTCTTATTTTTATTGTTATTTTAGCGAGATCTTCAGGCACTCGACTTTTTAAAATTGAACCATTTAAAAATAACTGAAAGATATAGAAATAAAGTCATTCTATAGTATGTCCCCAGATCAATTTTAAAAGAAAAAAAAAATTGTTGGTTTGTTCTACTTGTTTTCAAATTTCCAAAACACAATAGCTATTAATGCAATAAGTTGCAAAAAAGAGTCTTTTAAGCACGCGACGTGAAAACTTGGGTTCTGTGATAAAGAAACACAAAAATGAGCGATTCTGAATTTGAATCCGACATTGAAAAGGAATGATTCTCATTACATCACTAGTAACGTAATAACAAATTTTGATTTAAAAACAGTTCTAAACTGTTGGAACAAACTTATTACAATCAAAATTAAAAACAATATCAATAATGTTGCTTCATTTATTTCACGATTTTATTTATATAGGAGAAATAGCCGAATCGGCGATTAGTAAATTTCAATATGGCGGAATTCAGAGCGACAACATAACAAAACTAAGCTTCCTGTAAAACAGTGTAGCCAACTTATACTTACCAGATTTGTAAATAAAATAAAATCAGGCAAACTTTTACTGTTTAGTAGTAAATCAAACGATGTTAAAAGCGGCTTAATTAAAATCCTGTAAGGTTCACCAGTTGCCATTGTAGCTTTCGCAACAAATTCCCCTAACATTTGTAAACAATTTCTGAACGCAACAGGGTTAGTTGTTTGCAACTGATTACTGTCTGAAAAATTCAAAAAATCACTAAATTCCCCCAAACTCTTTTAACCTCACTTTCAAAATCCTTCTGCAGCCGCTTAATAAACTCATTCCTAATTTTGCAATCATGAATTGGCTGTAAAGAGCCGCGTAGGGCCGCTACAGTCACAACTTTTGTTGCCAATTCACTATCAGTCAAAGCTGTGTTATACAAGTCACCAAAACTGTCCCTAAAACCCCCAAATCAGTCTCAAAACATCTCACAAGCCCTCCATACTTACTCGACCTCCTTTTCGCCGGAACAATCGTGCCAGAAAGCCTGAATGTGTTGTACTTTTCTGTTTAAAAGTATCCCATCATCATTCACACTGAGTTCCTTGACGCGATTGATGAGTTCTTGGTGCTCGACACTTACCGGTGGCGATTGTGCTGGAGGTGGAGGTTGAGGCAGCCCCATTGGTTTCGGAGGCTCAGAGTTTGGTGTTAAATTCAACCAACCTCTGCCTCTACCGGCCCCACACGACATTTTCAAGCGAAACTTTCTAAATAAACAAACACATGATGGACGTGACGGTTTGGCAACGTCGCGGTCGGTTGCATATGCAACTGGGGTTGCATAGAGTGACAGATGGGGGGTTAATTACTCTAATTTTTTAAATTATGAGTTGATACGGAGTTTTTTTCAAAGAAATCATCATTGAGGAGTGATTTTGAACCGAATTTTGGGATTTTCGGTCTTAGAGAGAGTTTTAGGAGTGTGTTGGGCGCATGCGCTGTTGCCACACTGGTCTCAAGTCATGGTACTTTAAGGCTGGCCTCCATGTTCATGGTAAACGCGTGCGGTGTCTGGTGTGTCTGCCTTTATACTGGTAGGGATTTGGTATCAATTGATGTGTAATATGAGGGATTTTGCGAATTTTTAGCTGATTTTGTGGAATTTAGGTGATGTGTAAAATTAGAACAGATCAGTGAGGTTATTGGCGTTTTGAAGAATACCATTTTTCTATATTTTTTACACCATTGGGTATGTATATTTACCATTGGGTAATCAATTTTACTTATGGGATTTTTATCTCGAGATGATTTATTGGGTGACACTCAATTTTCACTCATTTCTAGACATTTAATCCTTCGGTGCTTTTATGGTAATGGAAAAATAGAGACACGACCATAAACAAGCTTTTATTTGGATAATTAAATCAAAACTCCCACCCTTTTTTTAATTAATTATTCATTTATTTAACACTTATTTGGTGGCAGCTCTCTTAAATTGACACTAATTTCAGGTCACGTGATTGACTTGACCTGACTTGTTCTAACCAGTTTGTACAGAGGATACGGAAATATTTGGACACTGATTTTTTAAACACGCCATTTTTTAAACTTAATGATAATGCCATCTTGTTGATTTGATTTTTATTACGAAAAATCCAACCAAATATTTTCGTGTCACACACTGGTATTGCACAAATTGCATCTGACCTGACCTGACCTAACTTGTTTAAACCAGTTTCTACAGTAGGCACGGAAATATTTGGACACTGATTGTTTAATCGCGCAATTTTTTAAATCTAATTGGTCGCAGCTTCCTTGAATTGACACTAATTTCAGGTCACGTGATTTGATTTGACCTGACTTGTTCTAACCAGTTTGTACATTAGACATGGAAATATTTGGACAGTGACTCTTTAAGCGGTGCAATCGACCAAAAATGGACATTTTTAAAATCTTTTTGATTTATGATAATAGATTTTATTTGGTTTTTATTGAGAACTTAAAAAATCTGACCAAATAGTTCCGTGTCACTCATTGGTATTACACAAATTGCACCTGACCTGACTTGTTTAAACCAGTTTGTACAGTAGACACTGAAATAGTTGGACACTATTTGGTTTGTATTGCGATTCTAAAAATTCTGACCAAATATTTCCGTGTCACTCGTTCGTATCGCACAAATTTAAATTAGTAGCGTCTCGTTCTGTGTTCTATATTTAGCCAAATAGTAAATATTAATGTGTTTTAATTATTTATTCATTATTTCATTAATTTTTCTCACGTTTTGGCAAGCAATTTATTTTCATTACGTATCTATTACAGACGCAATAATAATAAGAGATTATTAGTGCTGGTAATGAGTTTAACTCAAATAGAAATAGGTCATTTGTGTGGGTTGATGGAAAATGACTCATGGGGGCTTTGAATAGGACAAAAAAACCTATTTTTTGTTGTTTCATTGTTGATTTTTCAGTTGTGAAATGAATGTTATCTGATATTTGAATACCATTGGAATTTCTTTGTAATGGTTTTAATATTATCTTTTACTTGATTTCAGTTTGTTATTTCAAGATTTTTTCTCGTTTTTTTCCCAAGAAAATATTGTAGTTTTCCTATTTTTACTAAATGTTTAAGTATAAAGATTATAATTAAATTTGTTTGCTTAAAAAGCTTTATTTATTTAATTTCTAAACAACATTCTTTTTATTATTAGTGCTACGGTCTTTTTTTAATAGAAAAAGAACCTAGTGAGCGTTGGAAATTCGAAATATTCATTTATGTGGGATTGGCTAATTTTCGAAATCAACCAATCACAAATGAGTATTTCATATTTCTTTTGTTTTTATGGCTATTGTTACAGCTACTTATATCTTTATTTTCTTTATTTTAGATGTTTTTTTTTTATTTACTGATCATGGTTTTCAAGTCTTAACAATTTAAATGCTCTAAAAAAAATTTCTTATAATAACGGCCACAAACGAGTGAATTAATGCCATCAAAAAAATTATAATACGATACAAAACATAAATACAAATAACACAGTTAATTAAAATTATTTTTAGAGTTTTAACTGTCTTTTATATACTTTTCTTAGCGTATTAATGATTAAAAGTAAAAAAAAATATGCCACATTAATAGCAATCAAAAATTTTTAATGCTGACGTAAATTCATTAATATGTGTTCGAAGATATTCAAATATTTTTGCTAAGTGCTTTTGCTATAAAATTTAATTTTTGTTAAGTAAAAATACAATAAATGCTACAAAAATAATTACTTTGCTAAAAATGCAACATAAATAACCAAACAATAAATAAATAACTGTATCAGATAACATTACACCGCCTGTTTTTTTAAAGGCGGTTAGGGCGTTAGCTCGAGGTTGGTCTTGAAGTGCGTTATGTTTTTATAAGGGTAAAAGGGCGCAGATATCCTCAATAAAATTAAGTTAACTGTTCAAGGTCACGTTGTTGTTAAAAAAGATGGTCAATAGCGTTAACTGCGCTCTTTAATTCCTCAATATTAGCTGTTTATTGTTTCTTTTATTAAACAATAATATTAACACACTATAAATCTTATCTCAAAAATTAATATTTTATAGCTAAATGATTTTTTTTAAATAGTAAATTTAATACAAATTAATATTTATATTGCAAAAATGAGTTTTTTTTATTGCAAAGCAATATTTATTTAGAACAGTTAAGGACTAGTCTTTTAAAAATTTATTTTACATTAAATTTGGTAGATTTTTTATTGATATCTTTAATTATATTTTTTTTTCTAATTACCTGACATTTTAAAATTTTTTCAAGTTTCTTTTAAACAAAATCTAATTAAGCAAATCATATGAATCACATAAATTTTTAAATTACTCATGAATTATTCACGCTTTTATAAATTTTTCTTATTTTCATGTTCTAATAATGTATTAGAAAGTAATATATATTTTTAAATTGTTATATCATGGTAGGTACAAATTGACAAGTCAACTGATGAAGCCGAAACCGGTACTGACTAAATAAATACTAACTAAAATGAAGTTAGTAAACAAGAAGAAAAGATAAAGTGAAGTTAGCTAGTTGTGAGCATCACGTGACTGACATCAGTTGCAACATGACTTAAAATGTATATAAGCACAAAGCGACTTTGTTGTTTTGAGTCGATTTGTCTCCCAATTTTGAGAACTCTGATTATTATTTGGTATAAACCAGAAGTCAGAGTTAATTTTAATACATAACCTAGCTAACGTCACTTTGTCCTTCAGTGTGTTGCGAAATGCCTGAGGTTTACAAATACTATCAGAGATAACCACCTCACAATTTTCTAATGTTTTATTTGGTCCTAGAATATTTTCCTCGAAAGAAATTGAAATTTATTAAAATTTGGTGTGTTTTCTTTATAATGTTACGTAATTTTATATCATTTGTGATTCATAAGTGTTGAAATAAGCGACCAGTTTCCGGTTTTATTTATAAAGAATGATGAAACATTCTGCTTTGACACCAGTTAATTACGTTGGTAAAACCTACCTTGGTTTTTGGAGTGGTGATACTGTAAAAATCAAAATTTACCATATATTTGCATTATCAACCGTTTCAAAATTATCTAATTATTGAATTACCGCAATTCTTAAAAAGGTTAGAAGACACAAATTGCAACAATATAAAGAAAAATAATTCTTTTTTATCTAAAACATTAACCAGAGTCATTATAGAGTCCATTATAAACAAAAAAATTGAATTTAATTAAAATTGTATAAGACTAATATATTTTTTATTTTATCTACAAGGTTTTGTTTTTTTTCCCATTTTTTTTATTCTGAAGCTTTATAAAAATTAACTCTTATTTTTCTCTTTTTTGTTATTTTTTTAATATTGTTACGGTCAATAATTCTTTTTCGTTCCTAAACCTACAATTTATATGTTGTTTGGTAGTCATAATTTCATATTTTTTCCAGCATAATCACACAATTTATCTCTAACTTGCGAAATAAATAACAAGAACCTCATCATAAATATATCTGACAATTTTCGACCAAAAATAAAATATGTATCGTTATTTTCACTTTTATTTTCCTCACCTTGTGGTCAAGTGAAACCATCTTCAATCCTGCATATAAATCACGAACTACTTTCTCTTAAAATTTTCATTTCACAATTTTTCAGACGATGGCATCTCACGTAATCAGCGTATGTGTATTTTGCCTCATCTGCGCCACACACTCTCCCTGTGGTTCCCATGCGGCTGTAACCCATGAAAACCCTCAAATCAATCAACAACACGACCCAATCCATCTCAAACGCGAAAAATTCAAAGAGAAAGAACCATGGGAAAACAGTGTTTTAAGTGTCGACAAACACATCATAACAAAAAGACAAAGTGATGAGAAAAAAGACTTTTATTTAAAAAAACTTTTCCATAAATTCGGTGACGGTAAAACACTGACTTTAGACGGATTCCAGAACTTGCTCGAACATGTTTTCGAATTGCAATCGATTGTAAAACAGGATCAAGACACCAATGAAACGGTAAACAAACAACATTCTGACATCAATTAGAAATGTCATTGTTGGTTGCCTAATTCACAAGGTTTATTGATGACATTTCTAACAAGTGTCCTCGGGTGATCACTACAACATCAATATTTTTTTAGTGTATCATCAATGACGCTTTAATCTCATTATCCAACTCAACTGTCAACTCCACAACCCTCGACACGGCATGTCCCGCCATTTTATACTCACTTATTTCCGGAAGTTGTCCCGAAGTAACAGCTGATGCTATCAAAACCTCAACAGCTACTGTAACCACCTGGTTATACTCAATGTGTGCTGTTTTTGTTATCAGTACGTGTGGCATCCTCTCACTTTTAATCATCCCAGTTATGCAAAAAAAATTCTATAAGCCGCTTTTGCAATTTCTTGTTGCACTAGCTGTTGGTACTCTTGCTGGTGATGCTTTACTTCATCTTTTACCTCATGCTATGACCAGTGGACATCATCACCATCATGAGGAAAGTCACGAGAATATGTGGAAAGGATTTGTTGCAATGCTTGGACTGATTTTGTTTTTTGTTATGGAGAGGTTTATACCATTGGTACATCGTTGGAGGAAGGGTAAACCCAACAAACATTCACATGTTAAAGTCCTCAATAGCAAATTAGATATTAATAAAGCAGGGGATACGCAATGTATGGATAGATATAATGCGTTTCCAAGATGTTATAAAGACATTGTAGATGATCCAAGTGAGTTTGAAGTGTTCAGTCTGCGGTCCGGTTGTTTATTCAAAATCTTTATTTTAGATACTACGTTTCTGGAAGTTGGGGAAACGTCAAATGTTTTAGAAGAGTTGTTAAACAGTCGGAAAAAGAAGTTAGCAAAACCAGCTCCAGCTGAAACAGCCTTATCTAAAGACGAGACTAATCAAAACATGACTGAGTGTCCTAATGACCTTAACACTTCAAATAACTGTACTGAAGTGAATAAAATGTTGCCTCATATCGAGATGATACCTCATGAGGAACCCGAAGCTGACTATACTGTCATTCTTACTGAACATGGAGCTGTCCATCATGGTCATTCTCACCTTCATGGTCACGTCCATGCAGCCCCTCAGAACTTATCTTCAGTTGCTTGGATGGTGATAATGGGTGATGGTTTGCATAACTTCACTGATGGTATGGCGATTGGTGCTGCGTTTTCTGGGAGTGCTGCTGGAGGGTTTTCTACAGCTGTTGCAGTTTTCTGTCATGAGCTTCCTCATGAAGTTGGGGATTTCGCTATGTTACTTAAAGCCGGCATGAGTATCAAACAAGCGCTGTTTTATAATATTATTTCCAGTATTTTGTGTGTACTGGGGAATCTGTTGGGAGTGTATTTAGGTGAGTCAGGGAGCTGGGTGATTTTTTCTAATTTGGTGGGGTTTTAGGAAATACCGAAGTAGCAAGTTCTTGGGTGTTTGCTGTTGCTGCAGGGACTTTTATTTATATAGCGTTGGTGGATATGATTCCTGAGTTGAGTTCTGCACATGAAGATGAAGGGAATTTAATACAGTGTATACTACATTTGAGTGGCCTGCTTTTAGGATTCGGAATTATGACGCTGATTGCATTGTTTGAACATGATCTTAAGAATATGTTTAGAGATTAAGTTTTTAATGGCTGTTTTATATTTAATTTCGTTTTGATATTGTGTGAATTTATTACGTATTTAAGTTTTTTATAAAGTTACATCGACGTCATCCTTTTTCTTCCCTCTTCTAACTATAGGTATTAGTATACTAAAGACAGACTATGTACACCACTTTTAAAACAAACCAGTATTGGTACAGCAAGACAAATAAACTATATTTAAATACAAATTGAGTTTTTATCACGCCAATATCACAGACTTCTGGATTGTAGTATTTATAGTTTAAATTGGGGTTTATTTTTAAATAAAATTTGAATCTAACCTGTTAATCTTGAGTTGTCAATCGTTGTTTATACTTGATGTTACGTCACACGAAGTAGTTCAGCGATTTTCCGATAGTGTCGCACTCTTAATTTCAAACGACAATAATTCGTTTTGTTAGGTAAGTATTTTATAAGAAAATAGCTGGAATAAACTGAGAAAGAGACAGTTTAAGCTAAAATGTGCCGAAATAACTCTTTAAAATCTAAAATAATTAAATTAAAAACAATTAAATCTGAATTTGACATAAAAGTAACTGCATTGCCAACATAACAAACCCAATTTCTCTAATTGCGGCGTTACGTCACAGTGGAAATATGAATCTGTTGTAGTATCGCAAAATTGAAAACAATGGAAATATTAACAAAATTTGTTTCTAAATTTTGTTTTATTACTCGAAGTAAAAAATTTAATGTGCAATATGCAGCACATACATACTCAAGTTTATTAAACATTTTTTTAAATTATTCAATTTAGCAATACTGCAGTTTCACTATATTCCTAACCCACGTCATCTGTCAAATTTTGACACGTCCAAAAATTTTGTAAAAACCAAAATAAGCTCAGTATTATTGTTTTTAATGAAAAAAGTACAGTGAATTGTGTTATAATTTTACAAAAACAATGGAAGGAACACTACTGGTACGTTTGAATTAATTGTGTTTGTTTGTGGGGCCCCCATGTCTGTCTTTCAGGAGCCTACATTGTACATGGTTAAAGGCATAGCAATTCTCGACAATGACGGCAACCGAATCCTTGCAAAATACTACGACAAGAACGTTTTTCCAACCGCTAAAGAACAGCGAGCTTTTGAGAAAAATCTCTTCAGTAAAACTCACAGAGCAAACGCTGAAATAATCATGTTAGATGGCTTAACTTGTGTCTATCGCAGTAACGTTGATTTGTTTTTTTATGTGATGGGTAGTTCGCACGAGAATGAAGTGAGTTTTACTGTTTTTATCAATTTTTTATCGCTGTTTTTTCTAGTTGATTTTAATGAGTGTTTTGAATTGTTTATACGATTCTGTGAGTCAGATTTTGCGGAAAAACGTCGAAAAGAGGGCTGTTTTAGACTCTCTGGATATAGTTATGTTAGCAATGGATGAAATTTGTGATGGAGGGTGAGTGACAATTGCCAATTTAAAGGGGGTACAATGTACGATATAAAATTTGTTGTAGAATTATAATTGACGCTGATTCAAATTCAGTAGTGTCACGAGTGGCTCTCAGAAATGACGATATTCCATTAGGAGAGCAAACTGTAGCTCAGGTAACTAATGCAGTACATTCGATTTTTTGGTGAAGCTTTTGTGTTTATTTTGCTTGTGGTTGTAGTGTACTTAAAAGTGTTTTTTATAACAACAAAATAATTTATTTATAGGTAATACAGTCGGCTAAAGAACAGCTCAAGTGGTCATTGCTTAAATAATGTAATAAATTTTCTTAATAACTCGCTATATTTTTTACTCTTTCCTTAATTATCATTTCGTGGACACTATCAAAGACTTTTTTGACATTTTGAGTGTCTGTTGCAATAGTGTGATGTATGTAAATATCCCTCGGTTGTAATTTCTCCTCACTAACTGTTTTTGTAATCGGATTAAAATTCTTCACAGTTACTTCAATTTTCGACATTTCTGTTATTTTTTTCACCAAAAATCCTTTGGCTTTATCAATTTCCGATTTAAAAGTTTCGTTGAAATTTTGATATTCCGGAAAATACTTTTCTAGTTTTCTTCCTTGCTCGATTTTTCTCTGGAACAAATCCTGTTTATTAAGAAATACAATCATTCCAGCGTTTCGTAAAAAACGACTTCCGCACATGTCCTTAAAAACAGTTAAAGCTTCCTCAAGTCGGTTTTTTCTCTCATCTTCTCGGAGAGTTTGGTCGAAGTCACTTGCAGCAATTATAAATAAAATTGCATCAACTCCGTCGAAAACTTGGATCCATTTCCTGCGTTCCCCTCTTTGACCTCCTACATCATACATGAGGAAATTGGCGCTTCCGCCTCCGTACATTTTGGGAACTGGGACACTAAATTCTATTTCGGAGATGGAAGTTGTACGGATTCGGCAAAAGAGGATGTCTTGGGTGGTAGGGACGTAATCGGATTTTCGGATTTCGTCGATGCGGTCTAGAAAACTTTATTTTGGTTAGAGATATTTGTTTTTGTAAAAGAAATAAATTACTGTTGGGCGCTGTCAATTAATTGGTATTCATTTGAACGCTCGAAAGTTTGTTGGACTCCCTGGTCGCTCCAAAGGGTTTTTACATGGTCAAAATATTCCTGGAAACAAAAAGTGTATTGAATTAATCTGTAAAGCTATACAATTTTATGGCTTTCCTTGAAGCTTGGTTTATTAGGTCTCTCGATATATTTACCTCTCTGTAGTCCTCCGGCTCTTCAGGTCCTAAATCTAGAATAAACTGGGCACTAACAACATTCTCGCTCTTTTCAAGTGTCACAGGGGGCTCAATTTTATCCATATTATACACAATATCATAAATTGATTCATGAATATTTTGTTTAATAAACGGAATTTTCTGTTTTTTTTCTCTACAATTTTTTTATCAGTTAAAATTTAAAAAAAAAATATTTACCCACTCTATTGAAAACCCATTAATGTGCAAAATTTTCATTTGCTTGATAATTGTAGTTTTCCCAGACTCTCCAGTCCCTAAAAGTAGGAGTTTCGTCGATTTGCTGAATCTTCTATCATGTTCATATTCTTCATCGTTTTGGTTTTTATTTTTAGGACCACAGCCAAACATTTTTAATATTTTTTTTAGCAGGTTTTCACATAACTGAACAGATAAATGGCTTATCTTAGACACTTTGATTGAAATTACTTAATCTTATCTTTTCTCAAGTAATTTTCTGTAACAAATCAAATGATTTAAAAGGGCCCTAATTTTGGTCTTTTATTGACATTAGGCTAAGCGTATAAATGGGCCAAATGAAGCAATTTTGTAAAGCCTTTTGGAAAGTTAAATAGATCAAAAATTGATAAGGGGGCTATAATCTTCACTTGATCAACACTGATAGTGTCAGATAATCGGTAATTAAGCAACATGTGTGTCAATAATTTTATTGCTTTTTTAAAATACATTTTTAAAACTGAGTAACATATTTATAAATAAAAACAGAGTGATAAACTTTATTTTTTTTATTATTTTTAAATTATTGCAGTGAGCGGGTAGGCAACCAACAATACAACAGCTATTTTAAATTTATTTAAAAATGTGATGACTGTAATAATTTTAATTAAATAAAAATTAAGCTAAATTTTGTAATATTTTTAATTAATAACAACAATTTCTGGTTAAAAACATTGATTTTTGTTTGTTAATAGATTCGCGCTTATTTTTGAACAACTCAGTCGGTAACACAGATTTCTATCTTATCCACCCTCTCTTGTTTCGATTTTTAGCAAGGAATTGACTTTCCTTAATTTTTTCGGTAAGTTTCTATAATTATATAAACGATCTTACGTACATTTCCCTAAAAAACAGTCCCAAGTTGATCCCGGATCTCGCAGTTTTTGGTTTTTGTCAAAATTTCGTCGATTTTTTGCCTGATAACCCCCTAACCTAACCTACCGGAATGTCTAGAGTATTTTTGTTTTGATTATGCAATGTGCACATTTTTCGTGTTTTTTTTAGTATTTAAAACAAAATGCCTGAAATGACGGAAGTGGAAAAACCAGTTGTTCCTGAAACTAAACCGGAACAAAGTGCTTCTTCAACAGACAGTGATTCAGAAGACGAAATTCCTGAATTGGAAGATGCGGGGGCTGCCAATAGCGGAAGCAGTGCTTTCCCAGGGGCTGCCGCCGCCGGTTTGCCCATGGATATGGTCTCGAAAGCGAAACAGTCTCGCGGAGAGAAAAAAGCGAGGAAAATTATGTCGAAATTGGGGCTCAAACCGGTGGGTATTTCTCGGTTATTTCAGCCTGAAATTTCTGAAACGTGATGAGACTACCAAGGTTTCGCATATTTACTCTGATCACAACAAAATCGTGATTAAATTCTTGGCAGACTGATTCAATCTTCACAAAAAACTTTGTAAAAGTTTTTAGGACCAAAATTTTAGTTTTTGATATTGTTTTAGGTGACTGGTGTTAATAGGGTGACAATTCGCAAGTCGAAGAATATTCTTTTTGTTATAAATAAACCAGATGTGTACAAGAATCCAGTCAGTGATACTTATATTGTTTTTGGTGAAGCTAAAATAGAAGATTTGTCTCAGCAGGCACAAGTTGCTGCTGCTGAGAAATTCAAAGAAGTTAATCCTGCTGGTGAAGGTGCGTCGGGTAATCCAACGACGTCAGTTGCACCAATTGCTGAAGAATCTGAAGATGAAGAAGTTGATGAGACTGGTGTTGAAGATAAAGATATTGAATTAGTTATGTCACAAGCGAATGTTAGTAGAGCTAGAGCTATAAAAGCACTCAAAAATAATGGAAATGATATAGTTAATGCCATTATGGAACTTACAATGTGATGAGGATACCCAAAGCTTGGTAAAATGGCATTATTTTTTTTCTTCTTTAAAACTTACTCTGTTATGAGAGTGTAAATAAAACAACAAAAGTCAGTTGTGGTAGTATTTTCGTATTTTTTTATTTACTTACATTAAATTACCTAAAATCCTAACAGGAGAAAGTCAGTAAAATGTTGAATATTAGAAAAATTATTGTTATTGAGACCGAAGTTGCACCTCCTGGGCTAACAGTAGTTGTTGAATCGTCAATTTTTTCTGCAAAAGTTGTTGAAACATCAAAAATTGTCAATTTAACACATTTTTGAATTTTCGCGGTTTAGATATTAAATCTATTGAGCATTGAACCGAATGTTCGTTCGCCCGAAATTGCAAACAACGCCAGAAAAAGTAATTATTTTGTAGTAGACAAGGAACAGGAAGAAAGAAAAGCAAAGCCACATACAATCTTCAATAAACATTTATTTCTTGACTTTACACATTTTCTCTATAAAACTTACCACCAATAGGGCAATTTTCTTCATTTTGCCAGCACCATTCAGGCTCCAAAGCATCAGAATTAATACCTAAACTAATCAACCTTTCTCTTTGTACCAACATTCTTTGTACGGCATCTCTCCAAGTACCATTGGGCTCAGACCAGAGTACTTCACCTAAAGCTGCCGCACGAGGCCAAAGCCGAGTGTCAACAGCTGCACTATCGACTTGTTCAGTCCAAAGTGCTGCTTCTGCTCCCAAAACCAGTTGCTTTTTGTCACCTACAATTTACCAAAAAATTACATTTTCAACACTTTCTAAAAATTATTTACCAGCAATTTTGGCTGGTTTATTTTCGTAGACTTTCTGCCAGCCGATATACGGAGAACACCAGTTATTACCGTCGGTGACCCATCCAGCAAACCCACAATCAAAATATAAAGCGTCGTAGTTACTCAAAATAACTCTGTAGCCGTTATTGAGTAAATTTGAGACTTGGGGATCAGTCCCGGTCGTCCAGATCTGGATTATGTATTTATCTTTGGGTAGGTTCGCGAGGTATTCCTTTTGCGTGAGTGTGCTAGTCCATAGAATAACAGGAATTTCTTTCCCGGCTTGTTTATATAGACGAGCCAGACTCTCGTTTTGGAACATAGTCCACAATTTGACGAAGTCTTCTTCAGAGTTGCCCCAGCCTTGTTCGTTTTGCATCCATTCAACGATGCTTTCAGTGCTGTTCCAGCAGCCGAAGTGCACCTCGTCGCCTCCCATATGGAAAAGTGGGGGGTTAAACTGCTTTAACATGTCACCGTATAAAGCTAAAAAAAATTTGGAATTTAATTTTAAAAAAGGCACAGTTTTTGTTATTTGTAACGCCCATTTTGTTAATGAAAACGGAATCGCAAGAAGGTGGCTTTAAGAACCATTCTTGCTAAATACGCCAACGTTTTGGAATTTATTTAAATGCTTCTTCAAGAGTTTTTATTTTACTACATTTTCTTATGTATTTATAAGAATAGGTACATATTTTTTTAATGCCTTCAAGTATAGTTTTATTTTTCTGTTCTCTGTGTACTTTTATTGCATTTTAATAGAGTTTTTAAGGAGTTTCCCTGAAAATTGTTTAGTGGGCAGCCATTTTGTAAAAGCTGTTCTTTCAGTTGAAATCAAAATTATTCAAATTTTTAAAAAACAAAAAATATATGTATTCGTAGTTATTCGTTAATATTTTGGCGGTCATTTTGAAAAATTTGCTGCAATGGTGTTAAAATTTGAAATTTGAAATGATTATTTATAATTGGTTGATTCAAAAAATAACGAATTATAAATGAGTAGATAGGTATTTCAAATTTTTGACGGCCATTTCCAAATAAACATATTTTTGATTTTGTTTAAAAAACCTATTACATTATGTATTTTTAATCATTTCTACTGATTGTTGTTCGCACTTTGACAGCCATTTTGAAAAATCAATTAATAAGATTACTGTAAAAACACGTTTTTTATCATAATATTCATAATAAATGAATTTTTAGCATGGTTATCACGTTTTTGTTTGTTTTTTTTAAATGTAAGAACTGCAAAATAACTTTCTATCGCCATTTTAAAACCATTTTTTGAAAATTCAGCGGCCATTTTAAAAGAACCGTCTTTCAATTGTTTCTAAAAGACGTATTAGTGCCCCTCACAAAGCAATTTTCAGTATCTATAAAACGCGTTTTTTTTCTGAAAACAGAGATTTTTATGTCTTTATTATTGTCTGTTGGTATTTCTGTTTTATGCTCTGTACTAATACCATCACAATGTGGCGCCAAATTTAAAAGTTTTTAAAAGGCGCCAAATTCAAACCACTCACCTTCAATAGCATCGTACAACTTCTCTTTCGTGGGATCGAACTGTCCACATGGGGGCTCCACACAATAATCCCTCCAAGGTTTGGCATTAAAACACACGACAAAATCCGTATTCTGCCACCCTTCACCAACATGAGCCGGTGCATCAAATTCCGGAATAACTCTAACACCCCTCTCGAGTCCATATGCAACAACATCAGCCACTTCTTCCGGTGAATAAACCTTCCGGGGCGAATAAGCGCCGTATTTAGTCAAATCGGGTAAACTCTCAGACGTAAAAGGAAAACTATGACTATCTGTAATATGCCAGTGAAGGCTATTTAACTTCGAGGATGCCATACCGTCCAAAGTTCTTTTAATAACATCAACAGTAACAAAATTTCTTGATGTATCCAAAGCTATACCTCTATAGTTATACGCGGGCTTATCAGAAACTTTAACATCGCTCGGTATCAACACTTCATCTCTTAAATCGTCGTAAATTATCAACTGGTTGAGAGTTTCAAGGCCGTTGCGACCTCCAAAGATATTATCAGCGGTTATCGTCGCGTTTAATCTACCATCATCAGTTTCAACAACTGACAACAAGTAACTTTCATCAGTGTCTAGGTTTAGTTCCTTTAAATCAGGATTGGCAAGCTTGTAGTATATATTTAGGGTCTTCCCCGCGTCTGAAAGTCGGAGTTTTCGCGGCAACATCCCTTCGATTTGTTTCTTGAACCTTTTTAGAGCACTTGTTGCAATTTTATGACTCGCTTTTTCGTAATTCAACCCTTCATTTTCTATACTGTTTGTATTAAGCTTGACTAACGTTGTTCCAACGTGTACTTCCCCGGTCGGTTTCGGCCACAGTGCTGCCGCTTCTGAGCACCATAACCGACAAGCTGGCAAACTGAGAGCTGTGCTTTCAGTGTCTGGAGTAATTTTTTTCTTCTGGCAGTAGTTGCTTTCGCATTCCCAGCGCCAAGCTCCATTTAAAGCGCTAAAAATGCGGGTTAGATTTATCCACCCAGAAAAGGGGTTTTGTACCTGATGGTGGTGAGAAGTGCGGTGAGAAGTAGGTATGTAGAGAATGGGTGCTTCATGGCGTCTGTGGAATAACAAGATGTTGATGACCCGGAGTTGAAACGAGTATCTAAACTTGTTTGAGAATATTTTGCATGTTTTCTAGGTGTTATCAGGTTGAGAGGAGTGGGAGATAAGTGGTTTGTAAATAAAATTGTTGAGATTGAGAATTTTTGGGGAAATTTTGACTCACCGAGTCCATGTCTTTGCGGAATGGGTGATGGGTTTGTGATGGATGTAGGATTTTTTTTCACGGAGATTATCCGTGTATTCGAAGAGGTTTCTACATATTTGGATGTTTAGAACACATAAAAAAAAGAAAATGCCGATTAATTGCTTTCGGCTTAATTTCCTAAAAACTTTGACATAGCTGGTGACGAAATTCATTTTTGGCAGATTTGTCAAAACTGACTTGGCCTCAATTATTCACAAATAACCCAAAAATATTTTTTTTAACAATTACTTCAAGATTTGACATCTGTTAAAAATTTCAAATTGTTTTTCAAAAATTATTGATTTGAACCATTTGCGTCAAAAAATTTGGAGCATTTATTTTTAATAATTAGTCTCTTATTTGTTAATTTTGAAATTTTGATATCGGACTTTTATCATAATTGTGCTTAAACAACAATTAAAACAAGAATTGAAGTTTGCTTTAAAAAAAAAATTGTTTCTGAGTTAGTAAACTCTTTTGATTATTAATTACTGTTATTACCAAACCAATAAACAAATAAAAGAATGTCAAGAGACAAAAGTCGTAGATTATTCATTTTCAAAAAATCTAAAAAAAAAATAATAATTTATGGGCTGATTTCAAGTTGAGATAATACCAAATTTTAATACTTTTCTATGACAACAGCGAATCACAGTTCCGAATTTGTTTACTTTTCTATGGAAACGAAGATACTACCGGTATTATCTCAACTTGAAATCAGCCTATTAGAGACTGGATGGTGGCTGACGATGACTAATACGGAATCACCTGATCAGATCTGCGAGAATCGCTAAATACTCTTGTATTTCAGAGATGAAACCCGAATACAAGCTCACTGGCCACTAGCAGAAATTTAGTACTATTATGATTAGCTCACCAGTTGTTTAGATTTTAAAAATTTGAGTCAAAAACGTTAAAATTTGATTTTAAATATGTGGAACTAGAAAATTTGCTGTATCAGAAGTTTTTTAAATGACTAAAAGAAAGAGAAGAAATATGTATATAAAGTAACGAAGTTTAAAAAAAGAACAAATAAATAATTCTAATAAAACAAGAGAAGGTTACAGAGAAACTTGTAAAATTTTTTATTAAAAAATGAAAAAGAAGAATTACCATTGTATAAAAAAATGTTTGTTTAGCTAGGCAATAAAATATGATTTAATGCCGTGACTGCCGGTTGAACAAGGCGTAGCCGAGTCTTTGAAGCTAAGCAACGAGATATATTTTTAAAACAGTATATATTATTTAATATTATAATATATTTAAAATAGAAGGGGTTTGATCTTAACAGTGTTCATAAAATGTTAGAAAAATAATAAAATTAATTACACTGCACATCAAAATTAACGCATAATTTTACAAAATCGAGTTATGCATATTATTAAGTTTTTTAATTCAATATTTTTAGAGTAAAATCTTAAATGTTTTAATTAAAAAAATGTCAGTTTTTCATAAAAAAAAATTATTTAAAAACAAAAATATTTTCATTTACAAAAAAAGACAAAATAAAAATTGATATTGTTTAAAAAAACAAAACTTAAAAGCGAGTATTTCCTCCTCTGGCGTATATTACAGCTTGACATCGCTCTCTCATGCTGCCAATTACCGTTCTGATTTGGTCCTGTTCAGGTCCCAAATTACGACCAGTCTCGGAAAAAGCTTTTCCACTGTGTTTGGAGCATTGTGTAATCGTCTTAGCTGCTTTCCCAGGCAGTTCCATACATGTCTATTGCACTGAGATCGGGACTTCTCCTGAGGCCAAACCATGGTACGAATTTCGACCTCTTGAAGATACTGATGTACGATTCTTGCCATGTGGGGCCGAGCGTTATCGTGCAAAATCTTGAAATTCTCTCTAATAAATGGCGCAAATGGTACAGCATGTTCGTCTAAAATGTCGGTAATGTATCTTTCTGCTGTAAACCTCTATTCACCAGAACTAAGTCCGTGCGGGCTTCCAAATTGATTGTACCCCATACTAGGGCTGGGAAAAGTATCGATACTTACAGAAGGTATTGATACCTGCTCAGGTATCGTACACCGATACCGACTGCAATCAGGTATCGAAGTATCGATAATTCCGATACCTCGGTACCTCTGATACTTCTGATACCTCAGTACCTCCGATACTTCCGATACCTCCGATACCTTAGATACTTTGATAGCTCCGATACTTCTGATACCTTGATATCTCCGATACTTCGATACCTGCGATATCTTAATAAAGGGTGGCTATAAATGAATATCCTATTCAGAGTGCTTTGGATGTTGGAAACACAAGCTATTTTGATAAAAACAAACAATCGCCACCCGATACTTCCGATACCTCGATACCTTCGATATCTCGATACCGCGGTACCTCCGATACCTCGATACTTCCCGATACCTTGATACCTGCGATACCTCGATACTTCCGATACTTCGATAGTTACGATACTTTGGCAAGTATCGATACTTTGCAGGTATCGATACCCGATACCTAAAAACAGGTATCGCTCAGCCCTACCTTATACCATTACTGATCCGCCACCGTAACTCAGAGTTTGCACAATGCTACTGGGCGTATCGTTCCCCCGTCCTTCTATACACTCTATTTCGCCTGTCGTCAGAGAAAAGACAGTATCGAGACTCATCAGTAAACAATATTCTTGACCACTGCTCGATATCCCAGTCTACATGTTCACGCGCAAAGTTTAATCTTTGCCTTTTGTGCTCTGCGGTAAGTAATAGGCCCATGTCTGCCCTCCTAAGACTCAAATCCACTGCTGCAAGTCTTCTCCGGATCGTACTTGAGCTAATTCTAAAATTATAACGCTCAAAAAATTCATTTTAGAGAAGAGTACTGGTCACAAAGCGCTGCCTCAGTGTGCGCATTTGTAGAAATCGGTCTTGTTTTGGGGTTGTAATGTTTCCACGACCCTGTTCTGGTCTTCTGGTGTTACTTCCACGTTCTGTAAATCTTGTCACTACTCTAGAAATTGTCGACTGATTGACAATAAAGCGTTCAGCGAGTTCTGTTTGACTGTACCCTTCTTCGCGAAGAGTAATGATTCTAACGCAGTCAGATTCAGATAAATTGCGATTTTGTCGTTGTTGTCGGTGCATTTTGCAAAACAATACTCAATACAGTTACAGTGCGTCTTGTATGATCTTGTACAATACACTAAACTCAAATTGCAATAAACCCTTTTATTATTCTCTGAATTTCTTGGTAAAAAAACAGCAAAGAACTTTAACGTTTTTTACAATGTCTTTGATAAACACAAGGAAAAAGCAAAGATCATAACATATATCACAGCAAGATTTGAAAACTTAAAATTATTTTAATTAAACCGATTTTTAAAATTATGCGTTAATTTGATGCGCAGTGTATTTTAAAATATCAAGTAGACAAATAATTTTTTGTTGAAAACAGGGCTTCACAATTACACACCCAGATCTATTATTTATTTATCAACAAAATTTTCTTTTTGGTGTTGTAAATTAGATACTTTTTTTCATGTTTTACCAACCTGCTTTTTGTTATCAAATTTTATTTTTTATAAAAATAAGCTTTGAAGTCGGTTCTTATTTTATTTGTCATTTTTCTGTTTATTTCCGTAATTTTAAAACTTTTTTTATATAAAAAGTTGAAACAAATAGCAAAATGATAAGATATTAAAAAAATGTTTAATTTAAAATATCAAAAACAAAATTTTTTTGGCAAAAAATAACTTAAATTTTTCTCTGACATACATAAATTTTGAAAATCTGGGTGAAATTAGCTGCAATTAAAGCAGCTTCAGTTTTTTTATCATTATCTATTTGAATAATTTATAATTAATTTAGTTGAAGTAAAATTTTTTGCTCTAGGGAGGAAAATTATACTTTCTGCCTAAATCAAATTTGAGACATTAATAGACTTATAATAGGTCAAAATTGAAAATAATTTGTAAAGTAGACATAAGAGTCTGTAAGGTGTTGTTTACTCTCTCGTTTTTCCACCCAAGAGCAAAAAATTTTTAGCCAGAAATGGTCATTTTTACTTATTATTTATGTGAGATGTAGCAGTTTGACGTCAATTAAAACTCTTGATTTAGAAATAAAAATCTGTTGTATATATTTTTGGGCCGTATTAATTTTTATAACTAGTGGTGTAAAGTCGCACTTTACGTAACTAGTGATGTAATGAAATTGACGTAAAAGCAATTATTTCATAACGGAGATAAAAATGTAATTTATTTACTCGTATTTCTACGATCTACTCAACTAATAAAACAGAACTTGTTTAAACAATTTTCTAAACGACTAAACTACCAAAAAAATGTTTTTTGATTACGCTGTATAAATAAACAATAAACATTCAATTTGTTATTGTTAATTGCTAATTGGTGATATCTTATATTATGTTCTAATATATAAAATAAATTGAGAAATGATATCAATCTATTTATTTTCGGAAAATACTTTTTCTATAAGTACCTATTCATAAATCTATAAAAAGATAATCTCTTCAATAAAGACAATAAACGTTTTAATTAAATTGATTAGCAGATTTTCTTATTTACGTACGTAACAATGTAATTTATCACGTTATCATCAAATTGAAGAGTAAATTAGAGTGTCCATAAAACAAATTTCGACACTTGAATTACATCAACAGCTTTGCGACTTTAATAAATTTCTCACTCCGAAATCGAAAAATATTTATTACACCAAAAACTGCAAACACACTAGAAAAATACACAAAGAAACTTACAGCACACGATCGTGACACTTCCATAGAACAATAATTTTGTGAAAGTTACTACAACACCTACTTCTTTCAGTTCAAGTTCACATTTATATATTTCTGTTTCGATAGCTCGAAACCGGATTTTTATATTTTTTAAACGAAATTAGATACCTGTTTCTTATCGAGAATTTGACCAAAGTTATTAATTAGTGATTAGTTGCAAATTGCGTGGTATTCCAACAACAAAAGGGAGTGGTCATGCAATGAGAGTTAATTACGGTGAAATTATTTTACAATTAATTTATAAGAGGCAGGACCGGCTTTTGTTGCACCAATTAAACTATAAATTTATTATTTGACGCTGAATGAAATATTTTGAATGAAGCTTATTTAATTGGATAAATAGTTTGAAAGTCAAAGTTTTCTGATTGTTGGTAATTTGAAGAGGTATTAAGAGTTAAAAGTATCGTCAAATTGTTTCAAAAATTTGAAATTTTTTTAGTTATTGTTTATACGTTAATAAATACAAAAATGATAGAAAAAGATCTCAATTAAAAGGAACTTGCCCAGTCAGCAGCTGCCAGAAATCGAAATAACAAAATAGTGATTATTATGTTTATTTATTTAATTATTTAAGATATTTTAATTAAAACGGTCAATATTTTAAGTAGCATAAATCAGAATTGTATAAAAATATAATAAATACAATAAAAACGTTAAAAAACTGTAACTTTTGTCGTCTACTGTTTGGAGATATTTTTTTTTTTTTGAATGAGGTTTGACTATTTTTTTGTTAAAAGTGTATTGAACAACAGAAAAACTGAAATATTTTGTTATCTGCTTGAATTCTTATCAGGTCCAGCCAATCCTCTTCCATTCTTGCAATAACATGTAAATACTGAGGGAAGATATATTACGTTAAATATTTGAAAAGGTGCACCGAGATGTGTTGTAAATAATAAAATGAAGTTTTCATCTCTAATTCTTTTTATTTTGTTGGTAATTCTCGTGAATTCATATTGTAGAATAACGAAATATGGTGGTAGAAAGTCCGGTGAGTTCGTATATTTTCTCCATAATTAATAATCTCGCATTATTTGTTAGAGTGGAATTCGTTTGAATCATAGCAGTTATTATCTCGGTTATTTGTGTTAGAAATAGAGAGATTTCAGTTGTGAATAAATAATAAAAATGTAAGATGCGATCGAAATGTAAATAAAATATTTTCTTGTTTATGGATCACGACTGAAAAGTGTTTATTATGGATGAAGGCAGACGAGGCTTTTGTTGAATTGAGTTAATTTATTTAAAACTGTTTCGAGCTTGCCACTTTTGTGCGGTTTTATATTGTTGGACTAGAATAATAAAGAGTAATTTTAATACAGGTTGCAGAAATTGGGCTTCGTGTAATGGGCTACAAAAAACAAAGTTTCTAATTTTTTTTAAATTTTAAAAATCCTGTCTTAATTGTTTTAACTCGTGTCTAACAAAAACAATAAGGCAATGCGGTAAACAAAATTCCAAAAAAAAAGAACAATTATTACTTGATATGCCGCTTTTTTTGTGTTATCACGTTATCAGTTTGATTTAAAATTAAATGATTCAGTGTTAGTTATCGCTCGTTGCTTAGTCTTAAAATTATGACAATTTTTAGAACTTTTAAAATCGAAATATTTAGACTTCTTTTATTAGAAAAATAGTTTTCTCACTTGATATTGATTCAGATATTATTTTTTTTTAACTAAAATGGTGGTTCAAGCTTGAGATCTGTACTTATTTTACACTAATGTATTAAGTAGATACACTCGACTGCAAAATTAACCGGAAACTAAGTTTTTTGGAAAAACTTCAGTGACGAAAATTTGAATCAAAATAATTTTAATTGAAAATGTGCAATGATAAACATTTAAATTGAAATCAAGATAATTTTGATTAATAATGTTCAAAAATAAATATTTATTTACAAATTAAACAAAAATTTGATTTCAAGTAACAAAACAAAATTAAGAAAACTGCAAAAAAAATGGTTTCGATAGCGAGTGTCTCCTCCTCGCGTTTGAATTACGGCTCTCATTAGTCGAGGCATACTTGCAATCACGTCTGCGATCTCATCTTGAGCTATTAGCTCCCACACATTCAGCAAGGCCTGTTCCAGCTCAACTGTTGTATGAAACTCGCCATAGTTCTGCCTAATCCTTTTCCCTAGGTTGTCCCATATGTGCTCAATGGGGTTTAGGTCAGGGCTCATGGGTGGCCACCTTAGCACCTGAACATTAACGTCGTGAAGGTACTGACGCGTAATCTGGGCTGTGTGAGTGCGCGCATTGTCTTGCATTAAGAGAAACTCTTCCCCTACAAATGGCGCAAAAGGAACCACATGCTCTTGTAAACACTCCCTAATGTACCAGTCAGCGTTAATGCTATCTTTCCGCACCGTTACAAGAACTGTATAAGTCTCCAAAAAAATCCCTCCCTATACTATTACACCTCCACCACCAAATGCTACTCTTGGCGCAAAGCAACACTGGGCATACCGTTTCCCCGGGCGTCTAAATACTCGTCGATGACGATCAGGTGAATACCTAGTGAAACGCGACTCATCCGTAAAGAAAACGGAGCCTCATTCGTCCATATTCCAATCAACATGATTTCGCGCAAATTCCAATCGCTGTCTGCGATGCTCTGCGTTCAACTTAGGGCCAGTAGCAGGTGGATGTGATGTCAAATTGTTTTCTTTCAACCTTCTTAAAACAGTATCAGGAAAAATCATAGTCCCATAAACATCCACCAGTCTCCTGGCCAAAGCTGTAGCAGGAAGAGTCTGTTCTCGCAGCATTTGTAATCGAAGAAACCGGTCTTCCACTTCATTTGTTACTCGTTTTCTGCCTTGTCCAGGTCTTTTGGAATAAGAACCAGTTGCCTTAAACCTTTGTATTGCATCGGATACCGTGCTTTTAGGACAGCCAAGCACATTTGCAATAAATCGTGTGCTGCGTCCATTATTATGTAAAGCAACAGTCTGGGCAGCTTCTTCGGGACTCATTACATTATGAATCGCTTCTACAACAAATCTCTTTCCCAAAAAGCCAAATTAAACAAACCAGAACCAGATATCGGCACAAATTTGACAGACGTGTAAAACAAACAAAACCTTTCTGTTTGGAAGCTGCCTAAGAAAATAGGTACAAAAAGTAATCTGCGTGATAGGGGTGAACCCAATTGAATATTCTTTCTTTTAGTTGTTTTTTATGTGTAGCTATACAAAATCAATGTAGAGATCGTTTTCGCAAATTTACGGGTCAAAAATCAACTGTCCGGTTAATTTTGCGGTTGAGTGTAATTTATAATAATCATTAAATGTTATTTGAATGAGGTTATTGAACGCATTTTTACTAATTGTTAAATATAACAATTTTAACTCTATTTTTGACGAAAATATTTTTGTAGAGACGTACCAAACCTCTCCATTTACCATTTTCGAAAGCACAAATAACACAAACGAAACAGCGCAATTAGGATCAACAGCTGAACTTCAATGCTTCGTTAAATATCCAACAGCAGCATTAAATGTAAGTTTGTTAAAAAAAAACTTTGTTCACATTTCCAGACTAAGCTTTAGGTAAAAAACTGAATATTCATTTATGTAAAATAAATCCGAAACCCACTAATAATCCCCCTTCAAAATTTAACGAGTTTTTATTGTGATTAAAATTACCAATTTGAGAATAACAATTTTTCTAGTTAGCCAATAAATTACAAATCAATTTTAGGTGTCTTGGTGGAAAGTTAATTCAACAACACTCTTAACAACAAATGATAAAACGAAAATTGATGATAAACGGTTTCAAGCACGGCTAGAAGACGAAAATACTAATGTAAGGATTTAAATAATTGCACGCGGTAGCAATAATGTCTGGTAGATGAAACTGAGACATTCGTATACGGTATGTTCTCGGATCGACTTAAAAAAAAGAAAAAAATTATTTTTGATTTTTCAGAAAATTTTACTTTTGTTGATTTGACCTGCTTGTTATTAAACCTCCAAAACACAAATCACTTTTTATTTGGGCAAATCACCAAAATGAAATTTTCTGAGAAATTAAAGATAAGTTTTTCTCATTAAAGCCAATCTGGGGACATTAGAGTGGCCCAAAAAATCGATTTCTTTTAAATTTCTGATGAATTAAAAAAATGAATTTTTTGGCCCACTTTAGGGAACATACTGTATATATTTTAGCATTGGTTATTGCGTATAAAATACACCCAAGCCAGCGACAATGGCGTCTATGAATGTAGAGTAGAAGGAGATTTTGAAGCGAGTATTTTCGTGATTCTTCACTTGCAAAGTGAGTATTTACTGTCAGTAGAAAAGGGTTAAATAAATTTTTAGAAGCTACTGCTGTCATTAAAGACAGTGTTCCTGATGGGACTCGACTGGTAGAAGTGGGTACAACTCTGCGTTTGAGTTGCTACTTGACAAACTCGATCGAATCTCCCCGTTACATTTTTTGGTACAAGGAAAATCGGATGATTAATTACGACTTGGATGACGGAGAAAGCATCCGCCAGGGTCGGCAAGGAAGCGAACTGATTTTTCCAACGGCGAAACTCAGCCACACTGGGAATTACTCGTGCGTTCCCTCCAATGCAGATCAAGCTAATTTGTATGTAAAAGTACAAACGAAAGTCAAGAGGAAATGCTGAATGAATTTCAATACTGTACAATGTTTTTTATTAAATAAATAGTTTTTACATTGAGTAAATACTTAAAATAACAGTCATAACAGGTCCTCAAACATACTAAATCAATAACATTATGTAAAAAATTTTTTGGTTATGGCGATTTTTTTATAATCTAGAAAGTATACTTATCACATAAGTTAAGTGATAATGAGAATGTGACATTTATACACAGTTTAGATTAGGTACGCTATGATGTGGTTTATGTACAGAAGCTTTTAACTGACATTGAGTTTCAAGAAACCAAACCAGTAAAAAATCACTCGCCACTTATTTACAAACTTCACTAAAATCGCAAATTTCAAAATTTTAGTGACTATTATCCCACTTCTGACAAATAAAATTTCGAAATCTGCGACATTTTCAATGTAGTACACTGTATATTCTCAAAGACAATAAATAGTTTTTGATTATATTCGTAATTTCAACAAAATTTCTGCCTTTTTCTGGCTCTCACTTAATTCTCACTAAACCACTGAAGTCTGAAAATCATTTTTTTTGATTGTGTCACATTACTAGCACATGATGTTAACAACTGACAGTACAAGCATCCAGGCTGAAGGACTACACTGCAGCCAGGACAGTCCTCTCGCTCCGTGTTGCATCGCAGCTGGATTTTCTCCTGGAATAATTTATTTTTGGGTTTGTTTTTTTATTTAATTTCCGTTTTACCGTTTAATATATGTACGTATGTGCTTGCTGGTTGAGCATTACTAGGAACACAAGAATAGTTTCCGGAATGATGTGTGGCAGCACTGGTGATTGTAAGGATGCTGGTTTTTTCTGAAAGGGTTGTTGTGACGTTGATTCCTCGGTCGACGTCGTAGTTGATCATGCGATTGTTGTGGTACCAGAAGACGTACGTTGGCAGTTCAGTGCTTTGTAATACGTTGCATTGGAGACGTAGACCGGAACCGGGCTTCAGGTATTTTTCAGAGGGGCCCTGAATTTCAGCGCGTGCCTCTGAAATGAGAATTACACAATATTCTGAAATAGCCAAGGACAAACTCTACGAAACTTTTGCAACGAACAACACACGGCGGCCTACTGAAAAGTTTTTAACTATTTTTTTTGTTATTTAGTTTAAAAAAAATGTTTTTTTTATTGTAAAGGGTTTTTCAATAAGGATGGGTTGATGTTGGCACCCTGTGGCGGCCAGGTTTATTTGGTAGTGGGTGTGTAATCTGGTGCTTATTGTTCAGTCACTGATGCCAAATTACTATGGCAAATTACACAATTGAGCAACACATCCAAATGATAAAACTTTATTATCAAAATGACTGTTCGTTAGTTCGAACATTGCACTCGTTGCGCCCATTGTTGTATGGAAGACACGGTGGTCCTTCAAAATCGACTCTGCAGCGTTTGGTGACCAAATTTGAAACAACGAGTTCGGTAAACAATCAGCCGACACTCCGTCGTTAAAGAAATGCTAGATCGGCCGAAAATATTGCTGCCGTACGTGAAAGTGTACAGCAAAACCCGAGGCAGTCAATTCCGCGTCGTGCACAAGAACTCGGCCTTTCGCAGACATCAGTTTGGCGAATTTTGCGTCGAGATTTGGGATTACACCCGTACAAAATCCAATTGACTCAGGAGCTTACAGTTAATGACCATAAACAACGCCGTTTGTTCGCTGACTGGGCTTCGAACCGTTTAGAAGAAGACCCCAGATTTGGTCGAAAAATCATCTTTAGTGACGAGGCGCATTTTTGGATGAATGGCTACGTTAACACTCAAAATTGCCGTATATGGCACGACGCTAACCCACATGAGGTTCAGCAAGTTGCAATGCATTCACAAAAAGTTACTGTTTGGTGCGGATTTTGGGCCGGCGGCGTCATTGGTTCATACTTTTTTGAAAATGACGTTGGTGAGGCCATCACCGTCAACGGCGAGCGCTACAGAACGACGCTAACAGATTTCTTTCGCCCTAAATTAAACGATATGGCGGTAGACGACATGTGGTTCCAGCAGGACGGGGCTACGTGCCATACAGCAGACGCCACGGTGAACGTTCTGCATGAAAGATTTGAGAGCAGGGTTATTTCTCGCAAAGGTGATATGAATTGGCCACCAAGATAGTGCGATTTGACCCTGCTAGATTTTTTTGGGGGGGTTTTCTCAAGTCGCAGGTCTATACCAATCAGCCGCAATCGACCGATGCCCTTAAAGTCAATATCACCAATGCCATCGGTCAAATTCAGCCAGATCAATGCGAGCGAGTCATTCGAAATTGGTCCACTCGGATCCATGCCACAGTTAGAAGTCGCGGCGGACATTTAAACGATGTTATATTCCATAAATAAGGCATGCATGGACCTTTCATATAAAAAAAGATTTTTCTAAATACCTCACACACAGCTTGTTTTATTCCATTTTAACATCGACCCATCCTTATTGAAAAACCCTTTACATACATTTGATCAAAATTTTTCTACGGCTGTAATATTAAATAATAGCTGTATAACTACAGATTGTTTTTAATGTGAGAGCACATTCGGTTTCTTGCTGCTATTTTTGTCACAGAATTGATTTTTTGCGTAGATATTTTTCGAAGAAATGAATTTTCTCTGTATTGGTTGTAGAGCAAACCGTTTGAGATAGTTGGTCGTGCATCAGCGCCATGAATTACTTTAATGTGCAATTTTTTCTGAAAGCCTCCTATACATTTCAATCTCTTTAAAGCGTTCGGCGTCACCCTTTTTGAATAATTTATTCATTAATACAAGCCTAGAGACGACTTACCGACGACATTAAGGTGAATAAAAATGCTAGTGGGCGGATGGGAAGACACTTGGCATTCATACAAACCAGCGTCCCTATTTTGTACATATCTAATTTGGAGAGTCCAATCCTGTAAAAAATAATAATAAGAAATTTCAGTGAAACAAACAACAACAACAATGTTACAGCATGCTGTTTAAAATTTCAATAAACTTCACGGGAAAGTCAATAGCGATAATACGTTTGAAGGTATTTGGGGCGGAACTTTTCCTTTATATAGGTAAATGGTTCGATAATGAAACTTTTAAAATATAATGAATGGACTTTTGTTACAAAGTAAAGAAGCGAGCATTGAAATTTTCAGGTACGCGTCTATATTAAATTGGATAATTTCAAGAAGTGACTCAATTTACACCCAGACATGCTTTAATAACACCGTTTTATTATCTGATGGAAATCCTTTGTGTGTCTGTCAAACAGAAAACTGAAATAACACAATTATGGATGTATATGCAGCTATCGGAATTGTAATCTACTGTACATGATGCAATAACAACATGCAAATAATTGCAATACTAAAATTAAGCTTTTTGTACACATTGACACATTTGTACAAAATTTAGTAGGCACTATTATAAAAAAACACTATTTCACGGCTTTTACGATTTACAATTTTACATAAAAACACGTTTTACCTATTTTTGAACAAAATAACAATTAAAATTTGGTTGATTTTCCAAAATATTGTGAGACAAGGACTCAAGAAACTACTATCCAATTTGGCATCTATAAATACAGAAGGTACAACATCTACTTTAGTTTTCTTGTTACTAGCACCACAAGCAGCTTTAACAATTTTTGTAATTGCAGAATAAGAAACTAATAACTAAAACTGTCAGAACAACATCTAAAGTTTCTTCAATTTTGCTTTCTTTGTGTACATGACTGCGAACTTTTGGTCTTTTACCAAAAACAAAAATGACAACAAAACCTTATCTTTAGCTTCTTTTGAAACCACAGAAATAACAACTTAAGATCTACTACCTTTTCGTCTTTTACAAACTACTGAGATAACATCTTCTGTAATTAGAGAAGAAATACGAAATCAACGAGTAAATAAGTATCCGAAGAACTATCTGCCAAAACTTCTTTAGTTTTAGTAATGATACCTCCATATTCAGGCTTGCTTACTCAAAACTTTTATCCAAAAACTTTACCACTTCTAATAAAAATTTAAGAAGCGATTTTAAAAAAAATGAAACTAAGAGAAATGAAATCAAGGTTTTACACAAACCAGTTTCTTTTTGTTTTAAAATAGAAAAAACAAATATATGATAAGAATTTTTTTTCTGCTCAGTTATAACAGATTGATACTAGTGCTTACATCAAACTTAAAAATAAAAGCACTATTGAACAAATGCCAAGTTTTCAGAGTTAGAAACAATTTCTGAAACTGAAACAGAAATATAGAAAACTGTAACTTTTTCAGAAGCAACGATTCTTGAAGAAAGTACTTAGAAAACAGAAGCAACTGCAAGTATTATAATAAAAATATTTTTTACCTATGAAAGTCTCTATTACTGTAACTTCTTAAATTTCTTTAATTTTGCTTCTACATACATTACTGCTAACTTTTAATCTTCTACTAAAAACAAAACTGATGACAAATTTTGTTTTATTTTCTGCTGAAACCACAGAGATACAACTGAAAAAACTTTTACATTTTTGCTTTTGCCAAATACAGAAACTACTTGAGTTTCTTCTATAACAACTAAACTAACAACTACTTTTGGAATTTTACAAGAAAATATTTTTAATTTAAGTTTACTTTCTTTTGAAAATACCGGATTAACAACTAAATAAGTGTTAGAAGAATTAACTGCTAAATTTCTTTTAATTTCAATAGTAAAAGGTCCATATTCAAGTCTGCTAAGTAGAAATCTTTTTCTAAAAGCTTTACTATTTTCAACAAAAATTTAAAAAAGAAAATTATATAAAAAATATAACTAAATAATCTGCGATAAAGCAAAATCTAGATTCTACAAAAACCAGACGTTTTCTAGCTAAAATAAAAGAAACAAATTTAGGAAAGTAATTTTTTGCTTTGATAGAAAAGATTGATTACTGTGCTTACATCAAATTTAAAAGAGAAAATCGTGTTATTTACATTTAAAGACAATTTCTTCTACAATTTCTGAAAGTAAAAGAGAAACTAAAAAATTAAAACTGCTTTAGATTTTTTTAAAATAAGTTCTAAAGATAGTACTACAAGAAGTCACTACAAGTAATATAAAAGAAATAACGTTTACCTGAGAAAATGTCTACTACTCTACCTTCTTCAACCTTTTTAATTTTTTTTTATGTTTGACTGCTAATTTTCAATTTTTTATTAGAAACAAAACTAACAACAAATTTTGTTTTATCTTCTTTTCAAAGAGAATACACAGAAATAACGACTAAAGGAACTACTACACTTACTTTTACAAATACCGAATCAATAACTAAGTTAGTGTTAGAAGAACCAATTGCTGAAACCTCTTTATATAATTTTAATAGATAAAGCTGCATATTTAAATTTGCTAAGTCTAAATCTTCTTACAAAAACAATGCCATTTCTAACAAAAATTCAAGAAGTGACTTTAAAAAAAATATAACCAATTAATCTACTATGAAGCGAAATCTAGATTCTACAAAAACCTGGCTAAAATTAAAGAAACAAATTTGAAAATAAAAGTACTATTGGAAAAAAGTCGGGTTAGTTACATTTAGAGACAATTTTCTCTACAATTTCGGAAAATAAAAGAGAAACTAAAAAATTAAAACTGCTTCAGAATTTTTTTTTTTTTGATGAGTTTTATAGATAGTACTAAGAAAACAGAAGTTACTACAAGTATTATAACAAAAGCAAATTTTACAATAATTACGCTTCTTTGTATTTTACTGTTAACTTTTAATTTTTTACCAAAAACAGATCTAAGAACAAATTCTTTCTTATTTTCTTCTGAAACCACAGAGATAACGACTCAAGAAACTACTACACTTTTGTTTCTTGCAAACACAGAAACTATTCAAGTTTCTTCTACAACTAGTACACTAAGAATTATTTCTGAAACTACACAAAAATTGTTTACAGTTTAAATTTACTTTTTTTGTAAATACAGAATCCATAACTAAATAAGTGTTAGAAGAACTTACTGCTAAAACCTCTTTAATTGCAATAGAGAAAGTTTCATATTTAAATCTGGTAAGTCTAAATTTGCTTCCAAAAACTTCGTAATTTTTATCAGAAATTTAAGAACTAACTTTAAAAAAAAATAATTATTTAAAAATAAATCTAATTAATTTATTATTTATCAAAATTTAGATTTTACAAAAACCAGAAGTTTGTTTGCTAAAATAAAAGAACCAAAATTAAAATAGATTTTTTTTCTAAGTCTGCTAATTGATTAAGCTACTTGAAAAAACTGATTGATGTCTGTGATTACATCAAATTTGAAAATAAAAGCACTAACTACTAAAAAATAATGAGTTTTTAGAGTTAGAGGCAATTTTTTCTAGAATTTCTGAAACAGAAATATAAGAAATTGTAACTTGCTTGAAAGCAACGTTTTTCTTTTAATAACATTTGAACAAAGTACTTAGAAAACAGAAGAGACTACAAGTTTTATAACACAAACAACTTCTGCTTATCAAAGTGTCTCTTGCTGTATCTTCTTGAAAAATTTTAATTTTGCTTTTTCATAGATGACTAAATAACTATACAGCTTTTAATCTAAAGTTAAAAAACAAGAAGGAAATGAAAGTCTGCTGCACGTCTTTTATTATTACTAACTAATATTGAAATTATTCAGAATCAAAACAAAATGTGATAGTTCAGTTCAGTGAACGGTAAGCAATTAAATCTAAAAAAAAACAATTTTGCGATTTATTTATTAAAATTAAATGTACAATTATTATAATTAATAGTAGTAATACCACTCGCATTTGAGTTTCTAGTGTTAATAGACAAACTTTCCGACGTAGAAGTCCCAGGTTGTTGTAATAGTCCACCAACATCGCTGCGTAAAATTTTATGAGCAAATTCAATTTTGTTTTGGAGGGAATCTTCCACGTAACTCTCGGCCACCGTTGATGAACGCCACCCACCATGTCTTTTTAGTCCCAACACATCAACTCCGTTATTCGCCAAAAGTGTAGCCGATGTGCGTCGAAACGAGTGTCCAGTAAAACCTTCAGGGGCATGCAACTTTAAATACTTTGCAATTTTTGACGGCCAGCCTACAATTGTGCTTTTTCCTGTGACTTGCTTAGTGCATTTGCCATTTCGATAGTTTAGAAATAAATGATCTGACGTTGGGTTGCTTGGTCGAATTCTTATGTATTTTCGAAGTATTTCCAAATAATGAACTGCTTCATTTTTTTTATTAATAACTGTGAACGTTCGCTGAATATTCGTTTTTGTATTTGGAATATTTACTACAAACATTTCTTCATGTTCTTCTATGTCACTCATTTTAATATTGTACAATGACTCTCGTCTACAAGTGCCCGATACTCCCAATATCATTGCTACCTGTAAATATAATGTTTCCTTGGAACTCAGATGTACCACCTCATCATCTACAACATACCTACCTTTTGAATTAAAAATTGTTCGTCTGGTGCTTTATTCAAGAATTTTTCCATGTCTTTTTTGGTAAAAATTTTAATCTTCTTAAGCCGATATCCAATATTTTTTCTCTTAAGATAAGCAATTAATGTAGCAAACTTAGAAATATCGATAGCATCATGGAGAAAAATTGTACTCTTCAGCATAGAATACTCCGCCCATAAACTGCCTGGGGCCTTCAAGTGTCCACTTCTCACCACAAAATACGCTAACAAGCTCTTTTCATTTACAGAAATCTTCTTTGCTTCACGCCATTCCTTAAACAACTTGTATGTCTGTTCATATCGGGCTTTAGATTTTTCTGGAATTATTGCCGAACATCCTTCTTGCCAAGTGTCTTCTAAATCATCCGGTAGATCATCACTATCGCTCATATTTGCTTCGAAAACGGAACCACAAAACAGAACTATGTAGGAATGATTGTATCAAGAAGACAATTTTACTTGTTTGGAACAAAACCATAGCAACCATGGAACAGCCACTCAAAGTTTTCAGTTCCAATCTTCCCGATTATCACAAATGTATTGATATAAATTATTATTATTATTATTCTAGAAACTCCAATCGCACAAAAAACGTTATAAGCATGTCGAACGTTAAGGATTACCGTTCTCAGACAATAATTGGAGTCGTCGCTTCGCTCCTCCTCCAAACAATTGTCTTCGAACAGTAAGCATTCCTTACCGTTCTCCATACTTAATATACTATTTTTTAAAATAAAATCTATTTGTAACACGTTTCAAAAACATTTTATAAAATAAGTGTCGTCTCGAGCTTTGACATTTAGTCCCCAAAAATATTTTATTATATTTTTTAGATAAAAATGTTTGTAATTGGAGGTTTTTACTAAATTTATCCTTCCATAAATGTGTTCTTCAAATTAAAGCCAAGATGTAAATCGGAACTTAAGTGTATTATCGAGGTTTTGATTTTATCTTCTTTTCAAGATTACTTTAGGCTTTTCTTCGTTTACAAGACGATGTCATTACTTCTATAAGACGAGTTAATTTGTTTGTGTTATTAGCTTTCTTCTCCGCCTAATAACTAACAACAAATTATTTCCCATTGTTAAATTTAGAATTTTCTTTCAAGTTTATTTTCTGTATAAGAAATGTGTTTTTAATATATTATAAAATAATAATCTGAAATTGCTATCAAAAACTTTCTCACTCAAATTCAGTGTTCTAGTTTGCTTTTGACAAAAATGCCACCTGATTGAATTTTCCGGGATTTCTCATCAGTTGAATTGCGAGTGTTTCCCCACATCTCGTCCGAATTGGTGTAAATAGAGTACCTTGGTGTAGCACTAGTACTCTATCAGTGTTTAAGTACGGAATAAACACGTCGCTTTAAATCCACTCCACTTTCCAAATACTATCCCGGCAAAAAGAGAGCAATCTCGTTAAAAAGGCTTTTACGTGCTCTCTTTTGTCACGTGTAGGCCCCACAAAAGACAACTAAACACGTCGAGATCACTTTGCGATGCATTTATTTAATTCCAATTTATTTTCTTGCATGGCAGCCCTATCTCCCACAAACATTCGACCGACTCTTATTCCACTTAATCGAATCTTCCACACACCTGAATAGGCCCCACTTCCATCTTTCTTAGTCAGGGCCTGTTCTAATATCGGCGACATGAGTGTAAAACGCTTTTAAATTGCATCATCGATCATAATTTTAACGAAAAAACGAGTCGAGCCTTTAAAATTTTATTCAAACAGAGGGAAAACACTAAATGAATAAAACATTGAGAGTTTATGTTTGCTAAGTATTTGAGATTAAGTAATGAAAATGTAGAGGGTAGTAAAAGTTTTTACTTACCCCTGAATGCTGTAAATGTATAGCTTGAAATCTCTCGTCACTGCTGTATGTTGTTAAGCCGACTGTGAGTAAATGATAATCCTTTCTTCTAATCCACGAGACCTAAAACATTCGAATTTATCATTGAGGAAGCCACAAGCACGTGCTTGATTTGAAGAATTAACGAGCTATTGTTGGATGGTTTTTGCTTAAGAGAGAGGGCGGTTAATCATTTATGTTACACTGCTGATGAAAGCGAAACGGGTTAAATGACCAATAAGGAGCAACAGCAAAAAATTACGAGAGGAATAAAAACTACACAATTTTTGCTTAATACTAATTTCATTCATTATCTCATTTTTAATATTTTTAAAAGGAAAAAAAAGCACAAAATTATGTTAATTTATCTGAATTAGTTTTTATTTCATGATTTAGACCATTTACACACTATTTTAGATCATTTAGCGCAGTATAATTAGACAAAAATTGCTCAAAACTTTGCAGACCTTTATTTAGATGTTTTAAACAAATTATTTGTTTTTATGAAGTGTTAGATAAATAATAAATCTGTCTGGTTCTCGCTAACTGACTGGATGCCCCGTTCAGGTCAATCTTCCTCCTTATACAGACGGTGAGTCTCTTAAAAGTATTTTAACTTTTCTCAAAAACTAGTTATGCCACCGACTTCAGGGTTTTTCTATTAAACATTTTTGAGTTGTACTACGTATTAAAAAAATACAAAAATAAAAACTGTTTTTTTACAATGACCGCCGAAAGTTGTAGAAAAAATATAGTTAAATAAAATTAAGTGAAAATGTAGTTAAATTAAAAGTAAAAATTGTTATTTTAAGTTTGAAGTAACTTGTTTTAAAATTTAAAAATCAGCTGATAGTAGCCGCTGGGTGCCAGCAGACTAGGCCACAACCTCAAGCAGTTTTCAGTCATCGGTTCTCTTACAAACGCCATTTTGTCATAATTTTGACGAAATAACAACGGGAAAATGCTTAGAAATTATTAAGAAGGTCTTTGGTGTTAGTGTTTTACTTGGATGGTTTTGGAAAACAGAGATTTTTGTGGATAAATCGGGAACTATGTGTCGTGACAAGACATTCCATTGAAAAATTGACTTTTAGGTGTCTTTAACTGTTTTACAAGTAATCTAAACACTCCTTTTATTATTTTTAAATGTTGTTTAAAATTGTCGTTTTGATAACAGGTTGTTGACATGAGATTTTATGCTTTTAAAGTACAGCAAACACGTCTGAACTTGTCTGACCGTTTGAATGACATCAAAATTTTAGCTTGTGCTTAATTTACTTTATAAATTAATTTTTTTTTAAGTATTTGATAAAAATAAATATTTTTGACTATATCCAAATTATAAGTCATTTAAAAAACAGTATTTCTGACGGGAGAGAGGTGTTTCAGATGGGGTAAAAGTGGCTTCTATAGGGTTCTATCAAATGATAACTTTCTACTGTTGCGTTTATAACCTAAAATCTAAATGTAACTGAATTAGAGCAAGCCGTGACACATTATTACAGTTATGCTAGCACAGCCTGCTCTAATTCAGTTACTTTTTGATGTTACATTACTAACAAAAATTTGGGGAGGTTAGGCTCTAACTGGGTTTCTACTGAAACCTTTCTCATATTTAACCTTCTCTTTACTAATTTTCCTGCTTGAATTGCTAAAGATTTTGTTTAGGGAGTAAGAGTGGGTTGAAATGAGGTTGATCAATAGTTTCATGTCCTAACGTTCCTGATAAAAATATTTTAAGATTCAGCGAATAGAGGAGGGGATAGAAGTAAACATTGAGGCTATTCTTATGACTAATTTTCGTGCCAAAACATTCTCTATAAATTGTTTTAGCTACCACTTTAAGTGGTTTTGTTGAACCACTATTTTATGATCATACATGTCACGCCCTTGTAATTATTTCTTTGACTCTTGTGGAATTTAGTGACCTACTTTGACATGTTTTCTCTAAATTTAAATGTAAAATATTGTAAAATCGTTGAAAATGTTTTGTTGAAAATTTTTGTATTTTTTTATTTGAAAACGTATTTTGTAAATACTATAGACACGGTTTAGGAAGGTTTTATCCGGTTTTTATTGCAGTAAAAATTAAATTGTTTATAAAATGCTCTAACAGAATGTTACATATATTTTATTGTTTATTTATGTGTGTCTTTGCTGTGTTTAATTTATTATTGTTTTGTTTAATTGTTGCTTCATGCATGTGCATTTTGTTTTGTTGTGGTTATTGACCACTGATTGACTTTTATTTTGTTTATTTTATATTTCTGAAATATTTTATTGCAGGAAACAAACAAATAAATGTTTTTTTTACATTGTAGTTTTATTGTACTCTCTCAACTTGAACCCTCATGCAGTCACATCCCAAAAAACTTTGCCGCCATTTTGTCAAACACAACGTAGGACTTCTTTCTACTAGACAATGATCACGGCCTTTGGCCACTCTTATTTGAATTTAGTGCGCGAATTTAGGTTTATGACATAGTTTGGGTCATTAGAAGGCTCGAGCATTTTATATGTAATCCGCGACAATCTAGAGATGAAACAAAGTGAAGTTAGCTTGAGTTGTGAGCTAGATTATGTATTAAAATTAACTCTAACTTTATACCAAACTAAAAACACAATAACTAAAATTCTCAAAATGAGGACACGGCAATAATTAAATCTCCCAAATCAATGAAGCCGTTTTGTGGTTATGACTATATTAATTATATTATGTCATTTTGCAGGTGTAGGTTGCTAGTGTCAGTCACGTAATGCTTCCAGCTATTGTCTGTTTCACGAAAGAAGCGACTTTGGTCATAGCCATTAATGGTCCGAACTATGATATGCACGTACCCAGTTGATTGAATGAGCGCGGAGCGCCTGCTCCGTTTTCCCGAATGACGAGAAGTATAAGTTGCCTAAACTAATAATCAACGAGCGCAATTATCTAGCCATCTTCCTCGTTATCACGTTTTTCACCTTTGGTTTCTAGTAGACAGACACTACTTTGAATATTGTTTCTTTTTAGTACATCAGAAGTGAATAACGTGTGTCGTAACTTAAAAATAAATTGATGACGAAAGTCACTTTTTTCGTGAAACGGACAATAGCTAATTTCACTTTGTTTGACCTACAAAATGCCCGAACACTAGAAAATTTTAGATTAGATCACTAATTTAATGCTTGCTGTTACAGAAAAGTCAGTTCAAAAATTGTGTTTTTAGTTTTTGTAATAGATTTATAATACGTATTGCTTTTATTTTACTATTTTTTTAGTAAAATAATAAGTAAAAAAATAATCTGTGAAGTCATAACATTTCTGATTGTATTTAGGTCAAAATCTCATGTAAAATGAATATGAAAGTAATTTAAATTTACCTTTAAAAACACATTTAGCTTTATAAACCGTTTTTAAGCGTCCGCAGCCTGCTAAACGGCTAATATTCCCAGCGTTCATTTTATTTTGATTACACCGCCCGAAAAATAGATTGCGTTTCGTGTTTTGATGTAGAAAAGTATTCCAAATCTCAATCATTTCTATTTGCATGAAAAAATCTATTACTTACCATTCCATCTCCTATATTGTTGACAACGCACGGTATTAGAGCCGTTGACCCTGTTTGAGATGTCACGACCGTGCTATTTTCAGTGGAAAAGTGCACAGGAGGACTCTCGACGGGAGAAAACGAAGCGCCGAGCTCATTTAGTTCATCTCCGAAGTCCGCTTCAGGATCTGAAATCAATCAAGATTGAATTTTTCATGTTTTTAAACAATGACACTCTTTAAATATTTTCCTGAATTAAATTGCGGTCGCTTTCGCTTAACGACCACTCTAAATTCCATCCCTTAGGATAATTAGGGCCTGCGTTGGACTAATTGAGGGCGAGGCTTTCAGGTATACTTGGAATTCTTTAAAGACGAGAGATAAAAACTGATTGTAATAATTGATAATGGCGGAGTTTTGTAAAAAGTGGGGTTTCAGGAGATACGAAAATTGTAAGATTTTAAATTAAAATTGGTTCAGTAAGACGTTATTTTATTCCTCTTTCCTCAGGTTTTAAGCTTAACGAAGTAGATAAATTTGTAATTAGTTCTTAAAACACTATCTCGCGTATTGTAATTTGTAATTAACCTTACTAGGCTTCATGTGAGATCATTTTAGGTTTAACAGTGGTTCAAGTTATCTAGAACTCAGACATTCTAAAATAAAAGATGATAAAAGCCGGAATAAAATGCACAGTTTTACGGGTGAGTGCAGCTTGAATTTTACTGCAACTTTTATTATCAAAAATATTACAAAATATGATTGCGAGATGTAGAAATAAAGGAAATTGATAGTGGCAGACAGTACCGGATTGACCAAATTTTCTAGTTTTGATTTTTCTGATTCTTTTCTAAACCATTTCTTCTTTCATACGTTTTGTAGAAGATTTTATTAGAAAATAAAATGAGTTAGAAGAATATTGTTTTTACTGTAAAAGTATTTTTTTGTGGAAAAATTTATATTTAGTACTACAACTCTAGACATTACTTCTACAACTGTAGCTTCTTAAAGAAGTTTACAAATTTCTAAAACTAGTACAACTTTAGAAACATTTTTTATTGTTGTAGCTTGTCAAATAGCTGAAACTATTTTTAAAAGTGAGACTAGTACATTTTAAAATTTAGTTTTATTGTGGTAACTTCTAAAAACTGTCAGAAGAAACTACTTCTAAAACTTTGTCAATTTCGCTTTTTTGTTATACAGGTCTGTTGACTCTTTATATTTGAGGTAACAGAAACAGCTTCTACTCTAACTATTCAAACCGAAACCAGCACGACAACTGCAGAAACTAATTTTATTATTGTAATTTTTAAAAGTAAAAATAGTGCTACAACTTTAGAAACGAATTCTGCTACTGTAACTTCCGAAACAACTGATATTGGTACTACAACTCCAGAAATTGCTTCGACTTTTGCAATTTCTGAAAGTAAAACTATAGAACTCAAGAAACTATTTCTACTGCTGTAACACCTGAAACAACATTAACTACTTCTGAAACTGAAATTAGTTCTACATCTTGAAAAACATTTTCTGCTACTGAAACTTTTGAAACAAATTTAACAATTTCTGAAACTAAAATTAGATCTTCGCTCTTAGAATCTGTTTCTGCTACTGTAACTTTTGAAACAACTTTAGCAATTTTTAAAACGGAAATTAGACAACTCCTGAAACTACTTTTATTGTTTTATATTCTCAAAAAGATTTAACAGCTACTGAAACTAGTACAACACCAAAAACTATTTCTGCTACTGCAGCTCCTCAAACAACTCCTAAAACTGAACTTATACTTGCTGCTGAAACTACATCTGCTACCGAAATTTTTTAATCATATTTAACAATTTTTGAAGCGAAAATTAGTACAACACCAGAAACTATTTCTACTGTTGTAAATTCACAAACAACTCCTGAAACTGAAGTTATACTTGCTCCAACAGTTTTTACCTTGTTGACTATACAAAAGACTACAGCTCCAGAAACTACTTTTATTGTTTTATATTCTCAAAAAGATTTAACATCTACTGAAACTATTACAACACTAGAAACTATTTCTGCTACTGTAGCTCCTCAAACAATTCCTAGAACTGAAGTTACACTTGCTACTGAAACTACTTCTGTTACTGTTAGTTTTACACCCCTAGAAACGGCTCCTGCTATTGTAACTTCTGAAACAATTTCTGAAACGGAAATTAGTACAACACCAGAAACTATTTCTGCTGCTGTAAATTTACAAACAACTTCTGAAAGTGAAATTATACTTGTTCCAACAATTTTTACCTTTTTGACTAGTACAAAAGAAAATTCATCAGCAATTCTTCTATCAACAGAAAAAACTAGTACTACAATTTTACCTGTACAAACAAGTAATTTTGAGCTGAAAAAAAAACGCCAAATAAGGTAAATATAGAGCGTTCAAATGAATCTATTACTTTACAAACAACTTCCTTAATAAATTTTGTTAGAACAGAAAGTCAAGTAAGTCTATGAGTGAAACTACTAAAGAACAACATTTAGAAGATAATTTATTACATTTTACACATTCTCTTCCTAAAAGTATTTTAAAAATGGAAGGATCTACAACAAATAGAAATTTAGAACCAATAGCAGAAATTTCTGTCACTCCTGTAGAAGATGTAAGATTGACTTCTTTGCCAAAAATTTTGTTTCTTCCTTTCGATCATATTCCTACGGTCAAGGCAAATAAATTTGAAAAAAAAAAATGTTCTTAGAGTCAATCATCTTCCAAAATACACAATACGAAATTATGATTATTTAGTGCCTCTTCTTTCTGGTTCTATACCAACAAACAAACCAAATGATTTAGAAGAAAATATTTGTAAAATAAATCTTTCTCCGAATTATTCAGCAGAATGATCACTCGGTATTCCCTCCTCTTGGTTGTATGCCAACATACAAAACAAATAATTTTGAAGAAAATTTTCTAAGCTAACATCAACTTATTAAACTGAATTTGAACAACATATTTCAAAAGAAAAACCTCCTAATGAAACAAAGAAAAAAGTTGGTGAATCTTTTACGTTAATCTATTTCCGAATTAAGTGCAATTCTAGTAAAATTAGAAGAAGCAACAAGTCTTCTACTTACATTTGAATCAACATCAAAAGAAGAACCTTTTAATAAAACAAAGATAAAAGTTAGTGAATTTACTCCACTTTCTTTTACATTAAAGCTTTCTTCCGAGTTAAATACAACTCTAATAAAATGGGAAGAAAAAACAAGTCTTGTAAAAGAAGACAGATTGACAGAGGTCTCAAAATTAAGAAAAAATGTGCAATAAAAACCACTTCATCTAGAAGTTTGTGTTTTTTTCTATTTGGTCAAGTCACCTCAGTTTTTTTGGCATTTTATTTTGTAAAAATTTTCATCATTTTATAAATTTTTTTGCAGTGTTTTTGCTGCTTTTTTTAAATCTACAATGTAAAATTTTTGTGTTTCACATGTTCAAATCCTCCGCCATACGTTAGTTTAGTAAGTACTTTCTTCAAATTCTAAATAAATTTTCTTATTTTTTTTTTCAAAGCATCACTGCGTTTATGGTTAATTGTGGAAGATACAGAGCAATAAACATCTAGTAATTTTAAAAACACAGACCTAAAAACTTACGAGAACAATATTCTAGAAATGCGAGACAGCATGGTTGAAGAAGAAAATAAAAAACTGTCTAAAAGTGTTCTAAAGGCGACTGCATCAAAGGAAAATTAGAAAAAATAGATTAATTATCGCAGACTACTTTCTAGAAAATGACCCAAAATTTAGAGAAATTAATGAAGTGGATGACTTCATTAAAACAGAGCAGAAAAAATATGCAAATCAGACCAAATAAATAAACGGAGAAAGTGGAAACTTTTTTTGATCAAAAAATTCTTAACACCTTTATTATTTTCGGAGAATTTCTTTAAATATTCTTTGAGGTTCTTCTTCAGGTAGGTTAAGAAGCTATAGTTTAAATCAAAAGTATTCTATCTAATAAATTTATAAAATTTTAACTACTTTTCTAGTTTTAGCATAGCCTATCTCTTCATAAAGTTGAACAGCATCATCAGGCTCAATTAGAAAAACACATTTTCATTCTTATATAACTCCAAGCACTCCTCGCAGGTGCACAGCTCTTTCCTCTAAGAAAATATCCTGTCAGAACTCACTTTGATGATTGCTGAGCAAAAGAAATGGTAAAATCTCTAAATTAAATTAATACTGGTCAAATTTATTTAGTTTAAGGCTTTTTGCATTTTTTATACTGCTTTAATTTCTTTATATTATGTAAAAATAAGAGTTCAAGAAAAATGTTGTAGAAAGATAGCAAACTGAGGACGACTTTGTTGAAGGTGGTCAAAGTCAAAAACTAAGAAACAGTTTAAAATTGTCTCACGACTTTGGAGACTAATCTTCACTTTGCTGTGTCTAAGATAACCAAAAAAGATTACTAAAATACTTTAGTTATCGACTAGATAACAGCAAAAGTTTAAGAACCAAAGAAACAAAAATAAAAAAGAAGCAACAACAGAAGACGAAAAAAATTTGATTGACTTGAACATTGCTGATCTTGAAAATTTGATGAAACGTGTTTAGAGAGACTTTATTTTAAAAGTATTTGTCAAAAATCAAAAAGGTCTTGCTTTGCCTAAGAAATGCAAGATAAGTTAAATAACTTGTCCTTTAAAGAAAATATTTAGTTGATTTAATTGAAGCAGATTTAATGATAAAAGATTTTGAAAATCCCGTAGCTGATAGTGTTGCAAAAATGTGATAATTAAAACTGGCTTAATTAAGAAAAAAATTACAACAGAATTTTCAAATTTTAATGACGTTTTGGTTAATAAAGTTGTTCAACAAATCAGTAATTTAGTAGCTAATTTAGATAATGGAACTAAAATCGAAGTATAATTGTTGTTAAAAATAATAATTTGAAAAGTGATGAAATCGGATCGTTACTGATTCTAGTGATAGAGATACAATTGATTTAAATAAAAATAGTTTTGCAAAAAATAAAGTTAATTTAGAAGAGATAAGACAAAATGATAGTTTTAATTCTGATTATTATTATAATACTAATTTTTTGCTACAAAAAAATTTAGAAAGTAATGTAGATAGTGGTTTAAGTAATTCTGATAATTAAGTTGGAAATTCTGATAAATTTTACTTTAAATATACCATTTCTGAAAAGGACAATGTTTAAAATAATCTTTCACAAGTTTAAGCTAAAGTTCAGTCAAAAAATAAAGATGAGGTAGGTATAAATTTGACTCATTTACTGAAATTGAAAAAAACAATTTTAGATGTCAAATGGTTATTTCAACAATATGAACTCTTCAAAACAATATAATTTTAATTTACAAAAATTTTGCTTTAGAAGATGAATTTAAAACACTTAAATATACTGAAGAAGCGGAAATAATAAATTTACAAGTACTACAAGCTTAAAATCCTTCTTCATAACCAGCTCTACCTCTCACTCAACCTCTATTTCCTTCAACAACAACTTCTGCACTTGAAGGAGTAGCAAATGTTAAGTTGGAGGATTAGAAAGTGTTAATTCAAATTCAAATTTTAATGAAGCAGAATCATATGGTGATGAAGATCTTGGAAGTATTTTAGATTTGTTGGCAACTAATATGACAACTAGTGGAAGTTTAGTAAATCAAACTAATGCTATAACTATACCAACAATAAGTGCAAGTACCGGAAATACAACTCCAGTTACCGGATTTTTAAAACTTGAAATTTCAACAATAACTGAAATGTCAACAACAGCTACAGAAACTTGTGCAACTAAGCCAACAGAAAAAGGTCTAATTGAAAAAAGCAAAAGTGCGTTTATCAACAAACTCTACGATCTTCAAAAAACCTAAAACTAGTTTTTGGAATACAAAATATTCTGTCCGGTTCTAAAAAATCTGAAAAGAAGCATAAGAGAAGTAAACGAGAGATTTTGCCCTACACTTATCGAAGATCTAGAAGAAAATGTAAAGATAAAATTAGTGAACCTACAACGTTTTCTCCGGCTAAAACAAGAAAATTGAAAGAAGTTCTCGGGTTGGGAAAAATTCTAGAATGGACCAAAAAAACAAACGGTGAAAGTTGTACACGTCCGAAACGTTTTTTATTTAAAAAATGGCGTAAACACAAAAAGAAGAACAAAAAGAAAAGACGAAAGAAATGGTGGAAACATATTTTCGGTAAACCACAAGATCAACATTTTTTAGGCAAGCATCATCAAAATTTCCAATGAAACATAAACGGGAACATAGGTTTAGTAAAAAACGGGCTGGCGATGTTTGGTCAAATTTTGATTGGCCTTAAGATTCTCCTGAAAAAAAAGTACAAGACGCTGAAAAAGTTTTAGAGAAGAATGAACCGGGCGGTGGAGGAATGATTTCAGTACAAACAAGTGAAAAACCTGCTATTAAACAACTCGAAGAAGTTTTGCATGATTTAGAAAATTACGATGATAATTCTGATGAAAAAACTGAAAAGAATCAACGTCAACATCTGTTAAATAACGTCGTAGAAGTTGTAACAAAAATACAGTCATCGACAAGTGAAGAAATGCACACTTTAAAACATGTTGAAGAAAGTGTCACTGAAAAATCTGAAATTGTTGAAGAATTTAATTGGCCGCTAGTCAATTAAATAAAGATGATTCTGATCAAATTGAAGATGCAACTAAGGCAATTGAAAAAGCACAAAGTGTGTTAAATAGTGTAAATGAAAATGAAGAACATCCAACTGCTCTTGAATTTAGTACTTCTAATACACTTCATGAAAAAGTTGTTGAAAATTACGTATCAGGAAAAACAACAACTAAAAAAGTTTTATCTTCTGAAACTGATGAAGATGAAAGATTACACGAATTTTTTGACACTCTTATAACAACAGAAAAAAGTAAAACAACAAGCACTACTTCACAAAAAATTAAAACAGAACCTCCAAAAGTAGAAACTTCTGCTTGGGGTGCATTTGCATGGCCAAAAGATAGATTAATACCAGAAGAATCAAATTCGAGAAAAATTTCTGAATTTAGTAAAGTAGTGTCTGATAAAATGGTCTAAATTGCAGCAAAAGCAATTAAAAAAGCAGAAAAAGTTATGCTTGATGTTGACCATGATCGTGGAGATATTCAAAATGAGCATAAGTCTTTAAAACCAACTGAAATTAGTTATACAACAACTCGGGAAAAAGATGAAATGACAAAACATGAAACAGACGCTTCAGTAAAAACAGAATCTGCTGCTTTGGAAGAGTTTGCGTGGCTTGAAGAAAGATTAAAACCAATTAAAGGTTTTGGAGGTTTATCCGATTTTAATGAAAAACAAATCATTGAAGCAGCGCTAAAAGCAATTGAAGAAGCAGAAAGTGTCATGTATAAGGTCGAGCACGAAGATTTTGAAAATAATAATGCATTAACTGGAAAAAATAAAGAATCATCTGAAACTGTTAAAAAAATTGAAGAAATGGGAACAGAAAGTAAAACAAACACAGAATCTTCTATTTTGGGAGGATTTGCGTGGCCAGAAAACGGACTACAAAAATTTAATGAAAAAGAAGAGTCTGACCCAATAGTTGAAATTGCCACAAAAGCGGTTGAGGAAGCAAAAGAAGCTATGTTTAAAATTGAACATGAAGATATGCTAGATTTTGAAAATAATGAATTTACAATGGAAACACTTCCTACACTTAAACTGAAGAAACTTCTGAAAAAATATTTGAAGATGTTTCTACTGAATCAATCAATATTGAAGAAGTTTCTCATCAGAATGAAAACCAGGTAAAAGTTGTGGAAACTGAAAATTATTCAGAAGTTTTTTTAGAAGCACTACTTCATAAAAAAGTAAAGAAAAACATAAAACAGAAGCTTTAAAAACAGAATCTTTTGCATTACATAAAAAAAATTGGGAATATATTTTTGGCTAACGGCACGATCAACATTTTGTGCGCAACCCTTATCAAATTTTTTAATGTCAACCTTTTTTAAATAAAATTTTTGTTCCTATTGTAAAACTTTTACATTCAACCACCAAACCTCTCTGCGTCTATTGACCGCCGCGCCGCCTCCCTCCTCAATTGAATTTACTCACACGTTCCCGAAACCTGCAAATATCTCTTCATTCCCCGAGAAGGATGTGTTTTGTGTCTGCGGAGAAAAGATAAATCCGGAAAGAGAGAGCGAGTTTAATGCCGGTCACGTCCGTTATTAAACGGATATGCCATCGAGAAATCCACCTGTAATTGTGCAACGGAATTGTAAAGTGGATGAGGAGGTTATCGCTAATTCCAAAGTGTCAAAACGGAGCTTTATTATGGTTGTAACTGGAAGTGGGTAACGACTATGTCGAATGTCAGCCGACCACCGATAATACGTTTTAATTAACTGACTTTAATAATTAATACGAATTTTAATGTAGCACAGCTGGGTACATTGTATTGTTTCTCCTGTTTTATAATTCTGACAAAACAAACAATTTTATGTAACTAGGCCTACGCAAATCTCACAAATAAACATAAATATATAGAACAGAAGTGTCCAAAATCTATATACGCATTGCACATGTTAAAAAAACAATTTTATATTTATCTATAAGGCATTGCTACAGAAATTTTAAATAAATAATTTGTAATAAATGGTGGATGCGCCGGGATAGCTTATTTTCATAAATTTAAAAATGCTAAATAAATATTTGTAACTGCAAGACAATTTTATAATTATAACAAATTAATAAAGCATAGATTTAGTGCTGTTATTAGTGCTTTAAAATTTTAAAATTTATTTGGTGTCACTCAAAAATTTTAAATAATTAATTTGTAATAAATGGTGGATGCGCCGGGTTAGGTCAATTTTATAAACATATAAATACTAAATAAATACTTAAATTAAAGGCAATTTCACAAAGTTTAGAAGTTTTATTAGAAAGCTAAGCGACAGTTTTCGCCTTGTCACTAGATGAGAATTTATCGACGTTTCGATTCTTTGTTTTTTCAGTGTCTAGATCGGCAGCATTTTGAAATATGTCTTTAAAGCAATTGTTCTTCGACTTTGCAGTGACATTAAGCCACATACCGCGAGTCGATATTTCAAAATCCGGTCAGTATTTAAGTAAAAATGCAGACTTGGAGGAAATCCAAAAACCTCCTGGTGAATTATATCGTCCACATCACCGAAGCGAAACTTTACAAAATAACATCCTTCGAATTAACTTGAGGGCAATTTCAAATGACAGGACTTCATAGAGTTGATGAATTAGTCGTGGTTGAGGTTACGTCGATTTGTAAAACAAGTTAGAATGATTTAAACTTGAAATCAATCTCTTGGCTTTATCTAATGTGTGAAATAAATCCTGTTGAAATTAATTAATGGCAATGTTTGAATAACTTGCAGATATAAATAACTTTGAATTCTTTTATTTGAAGGAGAAAATGTGAAAAGTTTAAATGCTTTCTGTCAAGTTTCAATCGGTGTAATACTCCTATTGTTGTTAGCTTTAGAAAGCTCTTTTTGATCTAAAATCTTCATTTCCTCATCACGTCAGCAATCTAATTTATCGCAGTTAATGGCAGCCACTTCTTTCGCTTATTCTTCAAGGAAATTACTATGCAACAAATGTAGGGCACAATTTCGGCAAGCAGAACCGGACTAAAACAAATTGTCGATTCCTAAATTCAAAAATTTTATTATTAGGCCTTAGCGATTTTACCACTAAATAAATAAATTTATTTGAGTAGAGGTTTTTCTCAAAAATTTTCTGAGAAAAACAATTAAATTTACAAAAGAAATTTGCTTTTTTATATATTTTTTATCTTTTTTGTAAAAATTTAAAACAAATTAAATCTCTTGTTTAGAAAAAAAATTTAAATAGTTTTAGTGTCTTGATCTAAAAAATTTTTTTATGCACTAGAAACAGTTACTTCAGGCGCTTAATATAAAAGTATCTATTTCAAATAGGGAATAGCTTTAATAGTAGTTCTTATTTTTATAAAACAGAGAAAGGAATAGAGTTTATTTTGTTTTTCTTAACACAAAATCTCTTTTGTAAAAATTGGGAAACAAAAAACAAAATTAAGTGCATTACTCGTTTTTTAACCAACTCGTATTATGCCTCTATTTCAAGTTTTATTCCTGTCAGAATAAATTTGCGATATTTATTTTTATTTGTCCATTAAAGTAGCATCTAAAACAAAATTTCCTAATGCGATCCTCTTTGATCCTAAAATCAGGCATCAGTACATATATCCAATTACGACAAGCCGAGATCAGTGCAGATTGTAGAGTCCCCGAACTTAATAGCAATTCACTTGACAAACCATACTCCATCAGAATTCATTTGCTCAACCCTAAACTCGACCAAAAATTAATTAACTCATATGAGTTTGATAATTTTTCTTTATTTGAGTAGAAATTCTGTGCAATAAAACCCCGTCAGTCATTTGGTAGTTAATTGTTGAGGAGTGCAGGTTAGCCACAGGTCGAGGTATTCCTCAGACTGTTAACAACCCCCTGGTTGATCCTCAACCGACAGATGTGCGGTTCTCTTCTCTGTTTAGTTATTTACCCAACACTTTACGGTACACACGGATTGCAACGCTGTTTCAGAATTGCTTATGCAAATGACTAACCTTATATAAATCTTTATTAGTCAGCAACGGACCCACCAGCTTTATTACTGTTTGTACAATGGCGATCCTTACTGGCTCTTTAAGCACAATGGACTATTAATAATTTAACGATAAGGGAATTTACGGGAATCGGAGATAACTGAATACAAACAGAAAGTTATAAAATACAGATTTTAGACAGAAATGGTGAATGCGCCGGGTTAGTAGTTTTGAGTAATAAAATATTATAATAAATAATTTAAAAAATAAAAAACAATATTTTTTTTGCAAAAACAATGTGTTATACAGATTGTCTATTAAAAAAAATTGCAACTAGCCATGCTATTTATTAGACATTTATTAATAGTAGACAACCTATTAAACTACACTACTTAGATTTAATAATCCATAATTTAAATTTTTGTTACTCTTTTTTAAAAAATCAGACTTTTCTAGAAAGTTTTCTAGAATATGTTAAATCTCTATAAAAAATTTTAAAAAAAAATATTTTTTGAGTAATAAAAAGAAAGAAAAAGAGTTGAAACGGCTTAGGTTTAGTTGCTTATTGTTTAGTAACTTATTATTAAAATATTAAGTCTAAATAGGTTTTAATATAATAATTTATAACCTATTTATACAATTATAATACAAATAAAATGGCGGCGCTACGTGGTGTCGCCTAAAACCGCGATAAAAATACGCTTGCGGCATAGAAGTTGCAAAAATTTTGCCACAAATGGCTTTATAGCTTTATAAAAATGCGTAATTTTACCGTGAATAACGTTGGTCCTCAAAGACGTCTTCAAACATGCATAAAGAGGTTAAAACAGATTTTAATAATCACTGAAAGTAAAAATACAAAATTTTAGCTTTTTTAAATATTAAAAACTGCTCAAATTCGACTTGCAAGTCTTGTAAAAAATAAATTGTCTTACCCAATTTTGTTCCTGTGACCCAATTTCTAAATTAAAGTGTCATAATGATCGACACCGTATTTTTATTTTTGAAGAGTAAATTTTCTAATTAAGTAAATATTCCTGTCCTAAATTTGAAATTGGTTTTTTGATTAGAAAATTTTAGTAAAAGTCTATTAAAAATTTGAATGATTTTCATCACATCCATCATGAATTTACGACGAAATAAACTATAAAGATTTTGAAGATTTTAAAGGACCATTACGTTAAAACGTAAAAGGATTTAATTTTGTTAGTTAAGTTATATTACACCTCTAAAGATATCTGTTTTATTTAGTTACTAAGAAAAGCCTCAACATCTATATATACGCTTCGTTGTCTAACACAGTTGATTATAAACGTAATTAAGTAATGAGTCATGAAAATATCCTTGAAACTTTTATAATAACCAAATTAAAAAAGATTTAGATTAATTTTTAGATTATACAGAAGCTAAACTGTCAAAGTTTACCACAAAATCTGGTTGTTTACAATTTTTAATAAAAACAAGAGATTTGTTGTAATTTTTTTCATACTGAACACAAAAAATTTTTGATAAAAATTAATATTTTGATAGAGCAAAATCAGTTTTAATTAATTATAAATATTTGCTTGTTCTTTAAACAAACGATTGGCTAATATTTCAATAATTTTCTCTAACAAAATTTAGCTCATTGCCTATTGACTTTAAATATTTTGAATCAGAAATGGACAAATTTGCAACACTGATTAATGGTTATTATAAATTTAGTCAATAGTTGCTATAAATGCTTTTAGTTATTAATTATACAGATTTTACTAATTAGTTTGTTTTTGAAAAAATAGGCAGATTAAAGTATAAACAATTTTTTCCACAAAACTGTTAAAAGTGGGTTTTTTAATTGTCATTTTTGATGTTTTTTTTGCCCACAGCGTTGACAATTTCCATATATTGGCTTTTTCCTCAAAATATGCCAGTAAAACACTTTGTTACATTTCCCAGGAACCTTTTAAATGTTGCACTATTCCGAAAAGCGTCTATAAGCGATTTCGTACTGTTCATTTGATTTCGCCGGCAATAATTTCAATGTTGCTTGACTGGCGGCTTCTTCGATTTCAGCAGGGATAAATTCGTTACACTCATTATCGAGATTATTTATTATACTTATTATAATAAGTGTGTTCGGCTTTGCCACTTCGACTACTTTGAGTGCATCTGCTCTGTTTTTGTTTGTCTCATTCAGGACAGACAAATCCATCGTATTATTTGAATTCAGGATTTACTAATAAAGTCTGTTTTCATGACAAGGCACGCTCTTTCTGCCTCATCTGATAACTGGATGCACAAAGAGCGTGCGTTGTTTTGGATACAGTGTCAAAAAGCATCTAGTTTTGGTCACCGGATAGAGATAGTGATATATGGACTCAACGAAGTAGATAAGGAAAGAGGCGGTGCACTCGGAGTGGTAAAGCCGAAGTAATATTATCAGCTAATATTATCAGAAAATACTGTCAATATTTTTGCGTTTTTTTTTGTAACTACCAATAGCACTAGTTGCTACAAAAATTTTGGTACATAAACATTGCGATCTGTGTGGTGTAATTTTTTGATTTCTTATTTTTATTGAGTTTAAAGTTAAAAGTAATTTTAATTTGTTCTTAGAGTTCCACTCCCAAAATAAAATTTTACTTTTAACACTAATATCATAAACAACTATTTTGAGCATTACTAATATAAAAAACTTTTTTACGAACTTATATATCGAGTGACTCAATAGTAATTAAATGTCAATTAACTACAAAAACGTAGCTACAGAAGCTCCAAATAAATAAATTAAATAAAATACTCACTGTTTTCTAAAATTAAGTCCTTACGTTTTTGGTAACAACACATTTAATTTTTAATATTATAATAAACTAATAATTAATTGCGGTTATTTCGGAATAAATAAATTTTAATAGAGCTAATCAGTTTTAATCAATTTATGAATGTTTAGCTGCTCTTCAAATGAAACTATTGACTAATATTTGAATAATTTTCTGTAACAAAATTATTCCATACCGATATTGACTTTAAATATTTCCAATCAGAAATGAATAAATATTATAACACTCATTAATGTTAATCTAAATTTAATCAAAAATTATTATTATTATTATTTAAAAATTGATAACTAGATTTTTTTAATTGCAGCAAGATATTTTTGACATAAGCAAAGTTAAAAAAATACTATTTTACATAAAGTAAGTTAGAAAAAAATTTGGTTTATTTTTTATTATAATTTATTTAAATAAAATTTAATTTTGACAGCTTTGACACTTTGATTGTTTTATTAACGGTTTATTTGTATCATTTTCTCAATTTTTTTAATCACTTGATAGTTTTTCGAAAACTTTGAAATATTGTTTATTTAATAATTGAATTGTTTTATTTATTTTTATTTTATTTGTTAAGGACAACTAGAAATGTAAAGTTACACAATGTACCTAAGCCAAAAGTTCTGAATTTGCATTTGAACTCGTGTTAGTTTTGTTGACTTGTTCAATATCATGAGATGGTGCTTTACATAGGCACTGTTTGGTTAGAAAGCTTTTCAACATAAATCTGATAAAAGTAGCAAATAAAATTGATTTCAGATTTTTGAAAAAATAAACGTAATTTCAAGCTAAATTTTGTTTTTGTTTATTTTTAAAAAAAAAACTACTCTAATAAATATTTAATACAGTTTATAAAATTAATTTGAAAGTTTCCAATTTAATGCATCAGTGATTTTTATTGAATTATAATTTGATAATAGGCAATAATTGTCAATATGATATGCAATGCATTATATTAATAAATTGATTGACACTAAATAGAATAATTGCTGTTTTATGTTAACAATATGTAGGCAAACAAAATCTGATAATTTTAAAATAGTATTCAATAAATTTAATTATAGACGTATCACATATATTTAATTAATTATTTATCAATTTAAAAATTTATATGATAACCGCATAAACTATTTTAATAAATTTAATAATTTTTTACGACAAACATTGTAATATATAACGAAAACAAAACTACGTGTTTATTATTTTAACAATTAACTAAGTTCTATTCACTCCGAGCAAGTAATTAAATTTATTAAAAGCACAAAGCAAGGAAATAGCAAAGTTGCTTCTTGTGCAAAACTAAAACGCAGCTGCAGTTATAAATCTGCCGTAATAAATGTGATAACCCTGAGTTTTTTTGCTACAGTAGTTAGTTTTTCAACAAGATGGTGCACCTCTTTATTACGTATCTAGAAAATATTTTAGACTGCCGGAGATAACAAGTAATAAACTGCTCCAAATTATTATCGCAAATTTTTGCTCAAATGTTTTGTTAGAAATTTTAATTAAATATTTGCAGTTATATAATAAACCAAACAACACTAGAGCTTCTTAAACAAAATAAAACTTATATTTTTCAAATACACAATTATAACATTCTAAAAAAACAACTTTTTAACAAAAAATTCAAATTTTATAAAACCCAAAAAAGCGTCAGTTATGAGTATTTTTACCTTTTTTTTGGATATCTTCTCTACACCGACTCAGCATACTCAAAATTAATCGTTTGATTGATTCCTGTTCCAAATTTTCCCAAATTTCTGTTAAATGTTGCCCTACTTCTTCCAGATTAGCTGGTGGTGGTTGCATGGTTCTTAGACGTTTTCCCAGCATGTCCCACACATGCTCTACAGGATTTAAATCTGGACTCATCGATGGCTAATCCATTTTTTTAATATTTACTTCTTGAAGGTATGTCTGTACAATGCCAGCGACGTGCTGTTTGGCGTCATCGTGCATCAGGATAAAGTTGTCTCCAATATAAAGTGCAAAAGACATAACATACGGTTCCAAAATATCGGTAAAGTACCGTGCAGCGTTCAAATATTCTCCATTAAAAACGTGAAGGTCTGTGCAACCCATCAAAGAAATGCCTCCCCATACCATTACAGAGCCTCCGCCAAAAGAATGGACTTCTTGAATGTTGCACTCAGCAAAACGTTTATGTGGACGTCGGTATACTCTTGCACGTCTATCGTTGGCGTACAAACAAAATCTCGACTCATCTGTAAACAGAACTCGCCCCCAATCTTCTTCATCCCATTCGACGTGTTCTCTAGCAAAGGCTAGTCTAGCTCTACGGTGATGCACAGACAAAGCGGGGCATCTAGCTGGCACTCTGGGGTTTAAGTTAACTTCTGCAAGTTGTTGCCGAACGGTTTCAATGCTTACTTGGTTATTATGCACTCTTGCTAACTGTTGCTGTAAACCTCGAGCAGTAGTGAACCTCTCCTGTAAAGCACGAATTCTTAGAAAACGATCTTCATTAGCTGTTGTACTTTGATGTCTGCCTTGTCCAGGACGTCTAGTATACGTATTAGTTTCCCGCTATCGTTGAACTATCCTAGACACCGTCGTATGGGTTACACCAAATCTTCTTTCTATAGCACGGTAGCTCAAGCCTTCTTGGGATAAAGTAACTATTGTGACACATTCGTCATTGCTTAAATTGCACTGATTACGTTCCATTGCTTTCAAAATTTATCAAAATCTTAATTATACTGACACTGATGTGTTTTTAAAACAAGACTAAACAATGAAAACCAAACGTTTATTTCAGCTAAATTTTATTCTTATCGTCTTTTTTTAACTTCGAAAAAAAATTAATGCTACATAAAAACGTTTTCTGATAATGTTGTTAAAAAGAAAAAAATTTTAAATGCAAATTCAAATTTATCATTTTCAAAAAATCGCCAATATTGCAGGTGGTTGTTTGGAGTATTTTTATTAGCTAAAATCTATTTATTAGTTTTACTAATTTAATTTTAAAAATAGTAGATATGTCATTCAAGATTTTTGTTATGTATTTTTTTAAAATTTTAAATGAAACGATCAGCAATTTGTGACGTTAATTGGTTCGACGTCTATCTATTTTCGTAGTTGATCGAATGTGATTTAGCATCAAAGCTGTTTTTCTGGCAATTTTATCACCCCCCAACCTTTATTTTGTCCTGTTTACACATTGCAGTGTCCTGTCGAAATTAGTGCAACCAGAGTCGTCAAAAGTGGCAATGATTGAGAGCGCAGACATGACAGAATTAAAAATATTTACCCGACGTCAACACAATTATAAACCAAATAAAAAACAGCGCCAATTAGTGAGCTGAAAGCACGCCAGTCCTAATCAAAAATTATGTTTTCACAAATATTAGCCAGTGGTATGAATTTAACAATGCGTTATTGCTGCTATAGATAAAATTCTGATTGGTCAAAGAGCGGTATTTAGTCTTTGGGGATTGTTATCTAAGTGTTTTGATTGTAGGGGCCTTAATAGCACCGTCTAGAGTCAACAGAAATTTAATTTATTTTAACATGTTTTATTCCGTTTGCTTAAAAAGTAATTAAAAAAGTCGCACGAGAGTCCATTAGCTGCTTTAGTTAATATGTATTTACTCACATTTCTCAATTTTATTTCGCGATTTTTCAACGTCGTTTATTATTAAAATGATTTATTAAGTGAAGGAAGCACCGAAAAATTTCTTAAAAGAACATGAAATGTTTTTGATTAATTATTTAATCATTTTTAATCCAATTATATACCCTTGAAGGCGTCTTCTTTCATCAAAATCTTATTAAACATTATCACGAAAAAAAAACTTTGGAAAATTCTGCATTGTCTTGCAAATACACCCGAAGGAAAAATAAGAAAAACGCTGAAAAGTAAGCAGTTTTTCCTAATTTCCCTGACTGAAGCTCACCCCAACGAACCCAATATGTATTTCGAGTTTGATATCCTGAGAAATATTCACGATTTCTTTATTAACGTCATTTCGGGTTGGTTTTACGATTTCCGAATTTATATCTGGTAAATCTCAAACGAAATAACCAATGAAATTCTGTGTTGAAACAATAATTGTAAACTTATCGGCAGATCAGTGTTAATTATCGACTTTGGGATTAAAACGTCTCTCAAACGCATATATCATGGCTTTGTCCGTCAACGGTGACATTGCCCAATTATCACAAATGTTTGATTAGGGAATATGACACGGTTTAATATCGTATCTCTCATTTTTAAACCGTTATGAATTTAATTTGGAATATTTTGGGGCGACAACAGCTGCACTTAGTGTTCTATTAATGATAGCAAGGAAGGGACAAAACTACGCACTGGGAATTTTAATTGCTAGGCGTTGGTAGTTTTGATACTCGTAGTTTAAGTTGAATTAGCCAAACAGCAAAAGTTTTATTACAAAACTTGAAAGTTTTATTGTTTTTTTGTCAAAATAGTGTGTTTGCTCTTGAAAAAAATGTTTACAGTTTTTACAATTTTTGTAAAAAAAAATAGAGCTTAGCATCAAATTCTGTAGCTGTAGCAACACTGCACTTGTACTTGCAAAATAACAGTAATACAGATAAGTATTGCTTTTTTAAAACCGTCTTTATTTCTTTTTTTATAGTTATTCAAGTTTATTCAGTATTTTTGTCAGCTCTTCTTTTTTGATTGTTGTTTTTAGTATTATTTTTAGTTTTTTAGATACACTCTTTGTTTTTCTTTTCCCTGTTTTTATTTTGATTTTTTTTAATTTTTTTTAAGACCATAAAGCGTTTCTTGTTTTTATTATTTTTATCCTGCTTGCTTTATAGTTCCAATCGTTGTTTCCCAAGTTTTTTTAAAAAAATTTTGCGCTTTTTCAGAATTTTTTTCTGGCTAATATCTTCTAACTTTTTCTCAAATTAGCAGTTACTTTTTTTGATTATAATCGTCGGGTGAAGTCTTTATTTGTCGCCATTCTCAAGCTATTTTAGAAGCTTTTTATTTATAAAAAATTTTTCTTTGCTCTTGTTTTCTCTCAAATGTTGTTTTTAAAGTTTTTTAAGTGTGTTTTTAATATTTTTTTATAATAAAACTTTTTTCCAATCGTCGTTTTTCAAGTTGTATTAGAAACCTATTATTGTGTTTTTTCAGAATCTTATTTTGCTCATATTATTCTTCATATAATACTTTATTAACGGCATCATCATTTACAGCCTTTACAATAAACAAAACAATTAAAGATTACAAGATTCATGTTATAAATTTGTTGAGATTATTCTTAAAGTTATTAAAAGATGGTGCAAAAAAATCAATTTCACTACAGACACTATTGCATATTGATAAAATTGAATTTAAAGGTGAAAATAATGCATAATTAGTGCTGCAGTGAGAGAGATTAAATAGGGGACTATTCCTGAGATGGTATTGAGGCACATTAAAACCAATTTTTCCTTCTAGTTAAAGTTCTTTAATTTTTTAAAAAATTTTTGTTGCTATTTTATTTATAGTTGTTGTTTCGTGTTTCTTACTTGTGTCGTGGTTTTTAAAGTTTCTCTAAAAATTTATTTAATTCTTATGAAATCATTTTTGCTCTTTTTCTCCAAATATTGTTTTTATAATCGTGGTTTATTGAATTTTTTTTTTAAAATATTTATTTTATCACCTTTTTTTCTTTATATTTTTTTACAAACTGACGTCTTTTAACATATACAATTTTATGTTGTTGTTTTACAACTTATAATTGTTTTTGAAAATCATTTTTATTTGTCGCCATTATTAAGCTTTTCTAAAAGCTTTCTACTTTTTCTAGACTTTTTTTTGCTTTTTTTATTTTTTAGACATCGGTTTTTTAGGTTTTTTGTGCTTCCAGTATCTTTTTTAATGTTTTCTATAATAAAACTTTAATTGTTTAATCGTCGTTTTTTAAGTTCATCTAGAAATTGATTTTGTTTTTTTAATTTTTCTTTGTTTTTACTATTCTTGTAACTAACGTCTTTTATTTTTTTCTAAAAGTTTTTGTAATTTTTTTTATCTATAGCAATTTTTTAAGTAATCTTTTACTTTTATCACCGTTTTTCAAGCTCTTCTAAAAGCTTAATTTATTCTTTTGGAATTTGTATTTGCTCGTTTTTTTCTTTCAGATATCGTTGTTTAAGTTTTTATTACTCTAGTACCTTTTTTATTTCTTCGAATAAATTTCTTTTTCATCGATGTTTTTTAACTTTTTTAGAAATATATCTTGCTTTTCCAAAATCTTTCTTTGCTCTCATTTTTCTACTAGCTGATGTCTTGGAATTTCTAGAATTTTTTGTTGTTCGTTTTTGCCAATTTTTTTTTGTTTTTAGAGTTTCTCTAAAACGTATTTATTTTTTAAAATTTTTTATTGCGTTTCTTGTTCTCTCAAACGTTATTTCTCACATTTTGTTTTCTTGTTCTACTAGTATTGTTTTCGATTTTTAGAATACAGCAATTTTCTTTCTTTCTTCTATTTTACTTGACGTATTTCAACATTCTGTAGATTTTTTTTCAATTTTTCTAAATACTATACAGAATTTCTTGTCCTTAAAATTTTTTTTTCTTTCAATCATTCTTTTCCAAGTTTATCAAAAATTTTTTCGTTTTTTTAGTTTATATTTTTTTCTGGTTAACGTCTTTTAACTTTTTCTAAAATATTTAGTTATTGTATTAAGTTATAATCGCTTTTTGTCGCCATTTTTAAGCTCTTTTTAAAAGTTTTTATTTTTTGAGAATTTTTCTATGTATTTTTTTTCTCCCAAACGTCGTTTTTCAATTTGTTTTAGAAATATTGTGTTCTTCCATAATTTTATTTTGCTCATAATATTTTTCCAGTTAAAGTCTTTTCATTTTTTCTATTTTTTTGTTTTTTTTATTAATAGTTGTTTTTTTGTGTCTCTTACTTTTGTCGCCGTAATTTACGCTTTTCTAAAAATTTATTTAATTTTTTTAGAATTTTCATTTGCTCTTTCTTTTCTCCCAAATATCGTTGTTTATTTTTTTTATTTTTCTAGTATCTATTTTTTATTTTGTAGAATAAAACCCTCATTGTTTTTCTTTTTTTTTAAAATTTATTTTTCTTCCAGAATCTTTTTTTACTTCTATTCTTCTTCTAGCTGATGCTTCTGTACGTCTAGATTTTTTTGTTACTCTTGTTCTTCAAATCTCCTTTTTTTAGTTTTTCAAACTTTTTTATTGTTCTCTTATTATTAATGTAATTATAATTAAATAGTAATTATAATTTTAATATTAATATAAAGCCAAATATGTAAATATTAAAGATATTTTACTGTTTAAAAATATATATTACAAAAATTAATTGTCGACAGTAGTCAGTAAAGTTCTTCAGTAGTTTGTAATAATTTCACATACTAGACTACTATAGCGCCATTTTATTTTTATTTTTTTGTCAAAACTAAGTAATCTATAATTTTGAGATATCTCGATGTACGTAAATTCGTTTCAGTCTTTTCAGGTAACTTTCCGCTGAAACTTTCTATTAGATAAATCTTTTGAAAATTCTATTTTGCATTTATGGTCGTTTGCTTAAAGCTGATAAAAGAAAATGCTGATAATAAAAAGGGTGTTGTCGGCACGCGTGAGCCCCATATACGAGCAAATTAATATGTTTGGGAAGTAAAGCAGCTTCCTGCGTAATGAAATTGGGATAGAGCGTCTTGAATGATCCATGGAGTTTCTAGATGGTAATGCTTGCCTAAGCACTAACATTCTCTCGCTGAGAAAAGATATATATCTGAGGTAAGGAAAGACGAAGGAATATACCAAGTCGTTACCGAAACAGGTCACAGGTAAGTTGGTAACGCATTGTGATTACCCCAGCTTTAGATTCTATTTAGAAAACAAAATAGACATCACTGAAGCCGCTTTTACAACACCTAGTTTACAGCTGAAACAATAAAATTATACGGCTCTGATTTATTTTGCATACGGGATATGGATACGAGGTAGATTTGGTACAAACAAAGAATTTTAACAAGATTTCTAACAAATACAAGTTGAGTTTGAATAATATTGATTATGAATTATTCAAATTTGAGAATTTTAAATATTTAATAAAACCCAACTGAAACACAGGTAAAACATCGGAGTTTATTGCAGGCGATAGAAGTGTATAATTAGGTTTTATAAGTACTGAGAGTAATTTTTGAGTTATTTGTGTAAATTTATTTGTTGTTAAATGCTTAAAAATGTTTAGACAATTGTTTGATTGCAGGGACAGGGAGTGAAACTTTATTTGAATAGTCAAAAATCGTTCAAAAATAAAAATAAATAGAGAATAGTAAAGAAACAATTTTTTATTAAAAGTCTTATTAAAACGTTGTTTTCAAAACAAATTTGGTTAACAAGAACAAAAGAAAATTATACAAACTGTTGAAATACGTCAAGAAAAAGAAAACAAATAAACAAGATTGTATTCTAGAAAACCAAAAAAAATACTGAACGAGAAAAACGTAAAAAAATTACTTTAAAGACAATTATTAGTAGAAACAAAACAATAAAATAATCGGAAAGAAGTTTAAATGCGTCAGCTAGAAAAAGAATATAACTAAAAAGTAATTTTAGAAAAACAAATTAAAATTCTAAAAAAATAAAAAACCTAACAACGACGTTTGGGAGAAAAAGAACAGCAACCAAAATACCTAAGCAGTAAAAAAAGCTTTTAGAAGAGCTTGAAATCGGCGACGAAAGCAAAGGATAATTTTGAAAATCGACTATAGGTGGAAGAAAAACAACAACGAATTTTAGAAGAAATAGAAAGACGTTAGCTAGAAGAATAACAAGAGCAAAAATATTCTGGAAGAACAAGAAAAACTTGCAAAACGACGATTAAAAGAAGGTTTTTATTCAAAGAAACAAAACAAAGATACTGAATAATAAAAAAATTAAAAAACAATGGAGCGTTGTGCTCGATTGGAACAGGTAGGAGAACTCGCTTGTATCAAACGAAGTTCGGCTAGTAGTCGTGTAGACAGACACAATGTGCCATCTAACGAAGAGTTCTGGAAGGTGCGAGAGTTGGTATAATAATGTTGGCGGATAACAAAGTTGAGGGGCAAAAACCCCGAAACCGGTATACAGTTTCTCGACGTTGTTGTTCGATTGGAACACCTTTGCTAGTTCTGGTTACGCTGCCTTTCAGTGTGTTGCTGGTTGGGCGATTAGGTGATGTAATTCAATGTCGGTCGGGGCATTAGTCCGCAAAGTAGTTGTTTTTGCCTAATCGTGGAGGTTGGTTATGTTGGTGGGCGAGCGAGAGCCGAAAAGATAACTTCGTTATCCGCCAACATTATTATACCAACTCTCGCACCTTCCAGCACTCTTCGTTAGATGGCACACTGTGTCTGTCTGTACGACTACTAGTCTTTTTTATATGTTTTTATACCTATATTATTGTCTACTTTGTTTTCTCTTTTGATTTCTTTTATCGTTTATAAATTTTCAAATCTCTCAATTTTTTGTTAACTATATCTAATTAATTTTTAATAATTGTGTACAATTATAAATTAGATTGTTAAAAGAAACGTTTGTCACAATTTTTTAATGCATCATTTTTAAATAAACATTTTAAAAAATTTAGCGTTTTAATTATATTGATGCAGTCACGTGGCCACATTTTTGTATCTAAGACTACTGTACAGTTTACCTTTTTTATGTTAGTTTTCACTTTTTTTGAACTGTCTTATTTTGACAATTTACGTCAATATTTAGTGTGATTTTTACTAATTTATAATGACTGTTTTTTGTATATTCAGATGCTCCGCCATGTTCTAATTTCGTAAGAACAACAATTTGCTACTCTTTCTTTAATTTCTTATTTTAGTATCTTCGCACTGATGTATATTTCTGGTAAATTACAAACAGCAATCATCTATCCTAGTAAAAATTTTCTGAACGAAATTTCTGATTTTGATAGCATCATAGAACCTGAAAATATCCAATCTGGAAGCAATCTTGAAACTAGACAAAGTAGTGAATCTGAAGACAACCAGAACGAAGATTGTCCAAACGGAAAATGTCCGCAAAAACAACTTTTAAATGACGTTGAAGGCCAAAATCGAAATTTTCGTGAAATTGATGAGGTAGAAGAAGGAAAACGTAGACAGGAAGAAAAAGATGAAGAACAAGCAATGATAGATTATGCAATTGATCCGAAAAGTGATCGCGAGTGGGCAAACCAGTTAGACGAGTTCAATAATGTTACAAACAGCACAAAAGAATTTTTTGAGAAACTTGAAGAGCCACCAAATATACTTGAACCACAAGAAACAGTTTGTTGTGATGAAGAAAATCCGAAATCTTTTGTTGAAAGCGCTCCAAAAGGTATATACTTTAGATTATAATGTTTTTTTATTTCTGGTTTTAGGTAGATTTCGAGGTAGTAATGATTTTCTCGAAATGCATTTCTTCAAGCATTTACCTGAAAGTGACAGTTTTAAAATTTCGCCACATCCAGAACGGCCACTTTTAATTAATTTTCCAAAAACGAAGAAAAGTCGGAAAACTCAATCACCAAGATATGACTATATTGCACTTTTACCTCAAGAAGATCAACTTGTTCAAGTTCCAGCAATCAAATTATCTCTTGTTCCAGATATCCGAAGAAGAAAAGATATTTTCGCTCCCTTTATGTCAAAATTAAAAAAATCTCACTCTTTTAAACATCGGCACAATTCTCATTCTTCATTAGTTGATGAGGATCAACCGGAATTTGATCGAGTTTATAAAAGATTTGCAAATTTCGACGTGCTAAATAATAAATATTTACAAGAAGCGGATTTTTTGATACACAGTCGTAGTTCACAAATTAGAGATAATAATTTTAAAGATGCTTCAAATGTAGATATGAAAAATACGAAGCAAGAAAATAGTGAAGCGAGTAATATTGTCAAAAGTGAGGTTAGTCCGCCGGGTTTAGTCGATAGTGAAGTGAATTCAGTGGAGGGGGGACAAAATTTGGTAGATTCAAATGAAAATGTTGTCAAAAGTGAAGTAAGTCAGATGGAGAGTGGAGGGAGTGATGAGGGTTTGGTCAAAAGTGAGGTTGGTGCAATGGAGAGGGGGCAAAGTCGGGAGGAGGGGTTGGTCAAAAGTGAGGTTGGCGCAATGGAAAGGGGACAAATTCGGGACGAGGGATTGGCCAAAAGTGAAGTTAACGATGATTTAACTAAAAGTTTGTACAATGACCCCTACGAGTAGTTTTCTATATTTATAAATAAATTTTAATGAAGAAACGTTTTGTTACTTTTCTTAAATGTCGTATCAGGTTTCCAAAATTTTGAAAAATATATAATTAGGTACTACTACTAGTTATTGAAATTAGTAAATCTCGGTTTTGTTTCTCAAAGTAAGTAAAATACTCGTTCTAACTCGCTCCTAAAATTTTAAAAACAATCCCGTTTTTGATATTTTATAAAAATTTTGAAAAGAAAATACACTCAACCGCAAAATTAAGTGGACACTTTATTTTTGTCCCGTAAATAAGCGAAAACGCTCTCTACATTGATTTTATATGGCTACACATAAAAAACAACTAAAAGAAAGGATATTCAAGTTTTTTGGATTAACCCTTATTACGCAGATTACTTCTTGTACCTATTTTCTTAAGCGGCTTCCAATCAGAAAGGTTTTGTTTGTTTTACACGTCTGTCAAATTTATGTCGATGGTTTTGGTTTGTTTAATTTGTCTTTTGGAGGAAGAGATTTGTTGTAGAAGCGATTTATATTGTAATGAGTCCCGAAGAAGCTGCCCAGGCTGTTGCTTTACATAATGATGGACGCAGCATACGATTTATTGCAAATGTGCTTGGCTGTCCTAAAAGCACGGTATCCGATGCGATGCAAAGGTTTAGGACAACTGGTTCCTATTCCAAAAGACCTGGACAAGGCAGAAAATGAGTAACAAATAAAGTGAAAGACCGATTTCTTCGATTACAAATGCTGCGAGAACGAACTCTTCCTGCTACAGCTTTGGCCAGTAGACTTGCGGATGTTCATGGGACCATGATTTCTCCTCATACTGTTTTAAGAAGATTAAAGAAAAACAGTTTGACATCACATCCACCTGCTACTGGCCCTAAGTTGAACGCAGAGCATCTCAGACAGAGATTGGAATTTTGCGCGAAATTATGTTGATTGGAATATAAACGAATGGGGCTCCGTTCTCTTTACGGATGAGTCGCGTTTCACTAGGTATTCACCTGATCGTCATCAACGAGTATTTAGACGCCCGAGGGAACGGTATACTCAGTGTTGCTTTGCGCCTAGAGTAGCATTTGGTAGTGGAGGTTTAATGGTATGGGAAGGGATTTTTTGGAGGCTCATATAGCTCTTGTAACGGTGCGGAGAGGTAGCATTAACGCTGACTGGTACATTAGGGAGTGTTTACAAGAGCATGTGGTTCCTTTTGCGCCATTTGTAGAGGAAGAGTTTCTCTTAATGCACGACAATGCGCGCCCTCACACAGCCTAGATTACGCGTCAGTACTTTCACGATGTTAATGTTCAGGTGCTAAGGTAGCCACCCATGAGCCCTGGCCTAAACCCCATTGAGCACATATGGGACAACCTGGGGAAAAGGATCAGGCAGAACTATGGCGAGTTTCATACAGCAGTTGAGCTGGAACAGGCGTTGCTGAATGAGTGGGAGCTAATAGCCCAAGATGAGATCGCAGACTTGATTGCAAGTATGCCTCGACGAATGAGAGCTGTAATTCAAACGCAAGGAGGAAACACTCGCTACTGAAACCATTTTTTTGCAGTTTTCTTAATTTTGTTTTGCTTTGTTTTGTTACTTGAAATCAAATTATTGTTTAATTTGTAAATAAATATTTATTTTTGAACATTATTAATCAAAATTATCTTGATTTCAATTTGAATGTTTATCATTGCACATTTTCAATTTAAATTATTTTGATTTTACGAAAATACAAAAATATTGCGGTCTTTGCAGTTCCAAATTTCTAAAATTGCTAAATTTATATTTTTTTATTTTAATCTTAGTAAACATCTTGTCTTTAGTTTCCAAAATTTAAATAAATGTTACTTTTGGCTTTTAAATTTAGTAAAACTAGTCTTTGATTTTAAAGCTGCTAAAACGTTCTTTGTGGTTTTTAGAATTAATAAAACTTTATTTTGCTTATTTAAGAAGCAAACTGCCGTTATTAACTTTCAAAATTTGAAAAATACATTAAAATTACAAAAACAATGTCTCTTTGCTATAATTAATTTAAGAATTGCAAAAAGTATTGTCTTATTAGGCTTTTAAATAAAATTTGTAAAATTACATTTCTGTATTTTACGAGTATAATCAATAAAATATTGCTTCTAGCTTCAATTTTGTAATCAACTAATTAATAGAATTTTGAAATTGAAATTTATGTAGAGCTTCCTCCTAATAATAATAATGATTTGAAAAAGAGTTATTTTATTTTTCGATAAATTTTATTAAAAGTTGTTTTATGTTGTGCAGTTGGCTTTCTTACAATTCCCAAGCTTGAAAAACTATCTCTTATAAATCATACGTTTGAAAAAAGCATCTTTCGTCGCCGAGAAAATACAATACAAAGAGCGTCTTTAACATAGTGCTAGTAATAAATTTTCGTTTTAGAAAAATCAGTATTAACCTCCCCGTCATGTAGAGGAATTGATAAAACAAACTCAAACGGGAGTTTCAGTTTCTAACGAACTGCTTGTTCAAAAACAACGTGGCAATAAAAAGATTTAAAATATGACCACGGGGAACGCTCAGCATGAAGGCGGTTTACCAATTTTCTTCCAGGAGATGTTTCAGACGACTTTAATAAAAGTTATATGCGTTCTAAATTTTAAAATTCTTACCGGTGTCGACGAGAATACAAACTTCATAATTAAAAGTATTTAGATTTTGGAACTTTTGGAAACTTTATCATAAATAAATAAGTATAGTTTGAGTCATTTGCGAAAAAAGAAATTAAAACTTTCGCGATTTTTTAACAGAGAATTGCTAATTTGCTAAAAGCATCCATCGGCAAGCTAATTTGCCAAATGAGGCTACACCACTATCCTCAACTGAGAGAATTAAGAAAAAACGAAGGGTGGACACAGGAATTTCTGCTGTGCAAGGAGCAGGATTTTTACGTGAATTTCCTAGGAATTTTTATTAGATTTATTTATTTATTTATGAAATAACAATCTAAAAAATATGACAACAAAACAATATCGTATAAAATTTAAAGAAACAAATCAATAAAGAAAAATATCCATCAGCGATAAAAAAACAAGAAACTACTAGAACAATAGAAGGGAAGAAGAAACAATAAAAAGACTAATTAAACAAACAAGAAAATACAGAGAGCACTTAGAAAAAATATAAAAAACAAAAAGCAAAATAACAACAAAAATTGAACAAATTTCTATCAAGAATGCAAGCGAATTAAACAAGGATTTTAACCTAAAACCATATTTTGTCAAAATAAACATGACTAATTAGTGTAAAGCAAAAAAGAAGTAATAGAAAGATGGGCTAAATATTTTGAAAAAGTCTTAAACAAATCGTCGATCAAGAGAAGAACAGTTGAAGAGGAGAACAACAGAAACAGACAAGAAGAAAGAGAAGATGAACTTTTCACATATGATAAAGTTAAAAATATTATTAAAAAAACAACAAGAGCCCAGGAAAAGACAACGTACAAGAAAAAATGATAAATAAAAGAACAAAAACTCTAAGCATAAAGACCAGCAATGTTATGTTCAATTCATAAAAAGAAACCAAAGAAAATGTAAAAATTATAGAGGAATAGTTTTAATGAACACTGTATATGAATTAATAAAAACAGTACTAAATACTAAATTAAAAGAGCCTAAAAAGAAGTAGTAGGAGAATACCAGCGTAGTTTTAGAAAAGAAAGATTTGTAGTAAACCAAATATTTTTGTTACAAAAGATAGAAGAAAGAAGTTACTCACAAAAATTAAAAACTTACTTGCTTTTATCAATTTTAAGAGTGCCTACAACAGCATAAACAGAAAGGAATTACAGCAAGCATTAAAATGACATTAGAAAAAAGCACAAATAAGAAGTCTACTTTTCCATCAGCAACATCAGTTCCTTGCATTTGCACACGACGTAGTACTTATAACAAGAACTAAAGAAAAACTATTAAGAGTAACAAAAAGATTGATTATAAACCGAGAAAATAGGACTGAAAATAAATGAAGAAAATATTAAATATGAAAAGATGAAGTATTTAAAGAAAACAGATATCTGGAAGTAAAAGTAAACAAAAAGAAAAATATAAATTTAAAGAAATTAAAAGATTTGTCTACCTAAGAAATGTAATAGAAAAGAAACCAACAAATTTAGAAAAGATAAGAGCAAAAATAGCAGCTGAAAATAAAAGCATCTATGCATTCATAGACAAAAGAAAAACAAAAACAGTCCATTCTGCAGATATGTGAAAGAAAGATTCTAAGCAAAATATATGGAAACAGAAAAGTAGAAGTGACATAGATTAGAATAACCAACGAAGAATTAAGAACATTTTACACAGATAAAATAAAAGTAGTTTATTCACAAAGAATTAGATAGATAGAAATAGATAGGTAAAATTAGATAGATAAGAATATATTAGATAGATTAGATAGATAGATAGACGTAACAAGAATGAAAAAAAAAGAGATTATCAAAAAGAATATTAGAAACAGGATTAGAACCCAACAGACAAAGAGACAGCTTAAAGACAGAGTAGAAAAAGAAAGTAAAGGACCTCTAAAAGTTACAAATAAAGCAGTAGAAGATAAAAGCAAAAAATGAGAAAGAATAGAAAAAGGTTGCTTACCAAGCCATGAGCTTACAAAGCTTGTAGTGTTTATATATAACGTGTCTTCGTTTAAAAAAAACTTGTAGCAAGCTATACAACAACAAAATTTTTATTATTTATATTATTCATGTATTGTTGGTTGCCTGCTATGCCATTTTACCCGTCACAAATTATCTTAACCATAACCTAAGCATATCTTTTCTTCTTGCCAAAGCAAGCTTGATCTTGGTGTGTTTTTTTGTGGTTGCTTTCGTGGTGTTTTTGATTTTCAAATATTCTTTATTTTATTTATCAGTATTTTTCATTACTAAATTTTGTGTTTTTCTTGATTTGTAATCATGCTGTACACCAGTAAACAAAAGGCTTTTTTGTTGGAAAGTTTTTTCCGAAATAGAGAGAAAGTTAACAGTGTTTGGAAATATTCAATTCAGCCGTGCCTGGAGGAGTTTCGAGAAGCTTTTCCTGACGTTGTTGTTGTGTATGAAGAGTTTAAAAACACTCTTTACCGAAGTGTAAATCTGTTTCGTGAAACTGGGTCTGTTACACAAAAAAAGGGCAGTGGAAGGCCAACTAAACGAACAGAAGAAGTGTTTCATGTTGCGCAAGAGATTCTACAGCAAAATCCAAAAACGTCGATTAGTCATCTGTCTCAGCAAGTTAAACTTTCTCTTAGTACATGTCATAAACTCCTACGAAAAGATTTACATATGTACCCTTATCGTTCCAAGCCGTTTAAGAGTTACGACCCGTAGATTTTCCTAGAAGATTGCACTGCAGTATTGTCAGTGGTTTTTAAATAACATTGCAAATAATAATGAACTTCTTCAAAAAACTTTCTTTACGGATAAAGCGTAGTTTTACCTGTCCGGCTACATGAATTCACAAAACATGAGAATTTGGGCAACAGAACATCCTCATGAAATTGTAGAAGAACCTCTCCATTCACGAAAACTAGGTGTTTGGGCAGCTATCAACAGTTTTTGTATGTAATAAATAAATATTTTTATAAAAATGTATTTTTCTTTTAATTGTCGAAAAGTGAGGTTATGAGATCTGTCAGTTTGACAGGTATGTAAAAAATTAATCACAGACATACAAAACAATTGTTTTTTGGTTTTAAAGCACTCTAGAGTTTTTTTTTAAACACACGATAGTATATTATGGATAGTATCTAATATAAAGTCATAACTACCTACTAACGTCTTTAAATGTAATTAATTAAATTTCGAATACTTTTTGTTTTTAGAGTTTTTTCTTGTTTCTGTCTCGAAATTGGTAATTTAAATATCGGAAACAGCTTAACCCTGTCTGGCCTCATCAATTGTAGTTTATTTGGCAGAGTTTTCGCGTCTGCATCTTGCAGAATGCAATAACGGCAATCTAATATACATTTTTCTTGAATTTTATTGCAGTGAGTTTAGTAGCGTTAAATTATAAACAACAATAGAACGAAATTATCTGTTGCAAAGAAATAAATTTTGTGCAAACTGCAACCAAATAGTTGGCAATCGAATAAAGCAGTCGTGCGATTTATTAAAGTCTCACCTCATTCTTTCTTCAACATCAATTATTTTCCAATCACTAGAAACTTTTATTAGTGACGATAGATTAATTTCGAAAGTTTTGCGTCGAGATACACAAGTTACAAGCGAAATAATTCACTTTCGGTAATGTTCACGATAGGTGCAGCTTGCGACAAAATTAATGACACACTTAGACTAGACTGGAATTTATAGCGAGGCGTCTGCTTTGGATCACAATAACGCATCCATTTTCCAATTAATTCCAACTGAAAATAAAATACAAAAAACAGGTTATTACGCTTGTCAAAACGGGCGATTTTCCTCTGTTGCCGGATTTTCAAAGGCAACGTGTTATGTTCAAACTGATGGAACCGCAAGCCATTCGTTTTTCCCTCATTTCCGACTACATTGAGTGTTGGGATATATGTATTTGATATATTTCATTCTTTCGTTTCGCTACACTTGTTATGTAATGTTCAGTATAAAAAATTACATTGGGCCGGATTCTTCCCACAATACTCGCCAAACAACAACCATAAAATCCTCAATCAAAATTTATTGTAATAAACTTTAATTAAGGGCAAATTTTACACACATAATTTTGCAAAATATAATCAATACTAAAAGTTTTTTCAGTTTATGCAAATACCATAAATACTTTCTAACTAAAAGCATTCAGCAATTATAAAATACAGTTTAGATATTTATATGAATTTTGTTTTGGAGATTTTAGAAGCCGAAAACAAGATTCTACTTAATTTGAAAGCCAAAAACTATATTTCACTAATTTTAGAAGCCAAAAGTGGTTTATCTTGCAAATTTCAGAAACAATTTTACTAATATTAAAACAAACAAATATAAAATTACCAATTTTGAGACCATCCAGGTCTGGTTGGTCTTTATGCAACTAATAATACAAAATTTTTTTCTTGTTACAGGAATACGGTTGTGCTACATTTTTTTTTTGAGCTTTTTATTTTGTTCTCTAATTGTTTCAGCATTTTCATAAACAATAATTCTACTAATTATCAATTTTACAGTGGGACATCAAGTGGATTATATTTCTTAATACTGTTTATTAAATAACAATTGAAAATTGATTAATTATCTCGGGCTCAAGTATTGTAATTTGTTGTTTTTACTTTTACAGCTTCTTTATTACCCAACCAACCCCGGAGTGAACTATTTAACAAGATTAAAATTATAAAAACAAATTGCTAATCAAAATTAATTGTTTAAATATTTCAGCAAGTGCAAAATTGTTTATATTTTAGCTGAATTAAAATTTATGAGTTTAAAACCGCAGATTTTAAAAGACAAAACGAATCGCTGTTTGACAAAAATAAAGTCGAGCAATATAATAATAATAATATAATAAAAGAAATTGATAAGAACAATCCTTTAATTAAATAAATAATTAAAGGCTTTCCAAGCATTCCTGCAAAAAGTCACGTAGAACTAACCATCGCTGCGGAAAGTCACGTGATCATCCCTAGCAATAACAAGGGCCGAAGACGGTTAGGAAACGAACCAATTACCGCTGCTGAAAATGACGTGATCATTCCTAGCAACAGCAACCATTTAAAGGAAGTCGTTAAAAAAGCGCGCTAAAGACACCCGACTGCTGTACGTAGACAGCTCAGACGTCACTAAAAATTTATATAAAAGAAACCCCCAGAAAAGCTATTGTTAAAAAGTGCTCTGACACTCTCTAGGCTGATCGACTTATTTTTTTAATACAGCAATCTCCGACGAGTGATCGCTGATCAAAAGACTGTCTTCTAGCTAAAAAAATACGTTTTTGTCGGAAGTGCAGATTCTTAGTCTTCGACGGGTGATAGCACCAAGGGCTCTGAACCAGAAATTTTCTTTGAGTGCCGCATTCTTAGTCTTCGACGGGTTGATCGCAACCAAGGAGAATTTTGACAACGAGTTAACACTCGGTTTAATTAATATTTTTTTTCTAATTAGCTGTCCACAATGTCAGACAAGCCAGAAGAGTCAGAGAACCACTCCTTCGTGGTCCAAGAGCCGCCACCGTCTTCGGAAGAATACCGGATTTTCACAGGTCTGTATCAAAGAGGGTTAAAACTAATTTTATCAATTCACAGCTGTGTTTATCGACTTACAGTCGCAGGGGAACCCCTGTGGTTCCAAATCTTTAACAATTCTTAATTGTTATTTATTTAATTAATTATTATTATTTAATTATTTTAACATAATTATTATTATTTTACTAATTAAGTTATTTCCGCGTATAACTTGTACGTGTCTAATCTACAAATGGCCTTTTGTTGTAATTAACTAATAGTTGATTACACTCATCTGACTCATTACTCGCATGATAATTACTATCTCTTTACTATCCTCCTGGCCAAGCCGGGGACCACTACCACACCGACCGGAAAAAAACAAAGCCAGTCCGGGTGTAGTACTATGGCACACTAAATCTCAAAACATGGCTAAATGTATTAAATAAAATACATTTATTAAACAAAAAGACTGCCTAGCTGAAATGTTCAAAGTACATAAACAAAAAGACTCCCTGGTCAAATAAAAGACCAAATATGGGACATATTAAGGAATGAGAATACGCGGTAGTTGGTTCTTTGGTGAGGTTTCTACGCACTCTTATCTATAAATTTGGAGTTAGAGGTGTTTAATCAGCTCTGCAATTAAATCCGGGTTTTTAACCCATACGAGCCTGCAATGGTTCTGATACCGGAATAGCGTGTTGTAGTCCTATAGCGAGATGCAACTTATTCTGTATTATAGAACTAGAGCTAAATATTTAACTTGTAAAATAAGTAGCCTCACCTTGGGCTGCGCAATTACACTTGTAATATTTTTTGAATAAATGTATTTATTCAATTTCAGCTGTTTTACTCTTTCTTGAAATACAGTGCTTAAACAACGCACAAACAAATACAAAATACAACGTAGAGTCCTAATAACACCATTTCTAACCGATCAGTCAAAAATTTAATTTTTTTTTGACTAGCCCAGGTCCAAGAAGCGTCACAGTATTTTGTTTTTGTGATTTTAGAAACCGAAAATTACATTCTACTTAATTTAGAAGCTAAAGACTATTTTGCAAATTTTACAGACCATTTTATAAGTATTAAAATAAACAAATATAAATTAACAATTTTCGAAACCAAAATCAATATTTTTCATTCGTTTTATTTAATTTTTAAATTAATTGCAAAGCTGTAACAATTTTTTAATTAATTAATTAATGACGCCGTCCAGTGACAGATAGAATCAAGGCTTAGTTACTCCGTAAAGCTCTCCACACACACCAAGTAACTCTCAAAAAATTTAATTTTAGTATGGTCTCGAACGTTTTTGAAAGCATCTCCCTTCCTGAATGGCATATCCGTTTGAAAAACGCCACCGGCATGTGTCTCGTTAATCTGAATTGCGATAAGTTTTTTCAAAGCTGGGTTATTGTATGTGTGAGACGTGTTAGAGATACGAATTTTTTTAATTCAATGTTTTCAGAGAGAGGAGAAATTATTTTGTTTTTCGTATTATTGTCGAGTGAATTATTTTGAGAGAAAATGTGCAGCAATGACTATAAAGAAAATCGAAGTCGGTATAAAAACGAATCTTTATTTATGTCACGTTGAGATTGTTGTTTGTGAAGTGCAGCGTTCTAAAGCAAACAAAATTGATGAGAGAGGAGATATGAGCTGAAAAGGCGCTAGATAACGTGTTAAACTATGACACATGAGCAAGGATTTATTAACTTAAATATTTTAACATTAAGTCAAATTAAATATTATTAAAAATTATTATTTATACTTGTCTCGCAAGAAATATGACTGACTGACTGCCCAGTTAGTCTCCTTTTTTATATAATAATTAACCCACCTTCTAGAATCATACGAAGCGCTTCGAATCTTCCCGAAACTTTTCTCTCGATGATTCACCCTAACATAAATAAGCAACTGGGAGGTCGTTGACTGAACAATTCGACTTCAGCGAGAGAAAGTGGTTATTATTGAGTTGTTTAATTAATAGACAATTATTTTGTGTAAATCTTGTTGTGGCTAAATAAATTATTTGCTAAAATTTTTTTATTAAATTGTCAAGAACCTGAATTGAGTCAACGTCACAATACAGTTATTATTTCAGTAAATTAATGAAGCTCTGAAACTGTTGATAAATATTGATTAATACTGCATTACTAGATAATGTAGTGTGCATTATTTGTTTATAAAAGGAATTAGTGTGCATTTGACCTGATTTAGCAATCGAAACTCTGAAGTAAATTTAATTACAAATTGCAGTCTCTTAACAACCCGCAGCCTAAAAACTTGAAATTGTTTTTTTAGAGAAGAAATTGTGAAGAGCAAACGCAAAGTTAATAAGCACAATTCTGAAGTTTCGTGTATTAAACTTCACCAAGCCAAGATGTAGTATTTACTTAGATTTGCAGCTAATTTCTTAGTTTGTGAGAGAGAGAGTGAGTAAATGTATGTACAAACGGTTACATTGTGTCGCTTTATCTCTCAATTTCGCATTGGAATTTTTCGCATTTGGTGAACAATAGCAGTTTGAATCGAGCCACCGCCTTTATTTAAAACTTAGCAAAACAAAAGCGCCAAAATATATGAATAATTTATCTTAAACATTTCGCCTTTGTTTTAAGAAGCGGTTCGCTACGAAAAAATCCATCGTTAATGTACCATCTAAGATAATTACAATACGCGAATAAATTTTATTATAGAATTGGTTTTAGGGCCGTTCAGCGGCAAGAAACTACCCCTTTCTTGCCGGTGTTTTTACAGAGAGTGCTGTTATGTGATGAATCAAGTTGGGACACTTTATGGTTCGGTGTAGAGAAATTTCGGAATTGATTTACGAGCGCAAAACCGGAGATTAGCTCTTGATTGTTTAAGATAGACGGAAAAATTTTGTTTATGCGAGTGGAAGGGAGGGAAAAATCCGAGAAGAGATTTTTGTCGAACGTCATAAATCATCTAATGTTCGAGATATGTTCGAGAGCTCACCTAATTGTAATATTGATATGGATGGAAATTTATGCCGATTTACAAAGATACGGGCTTTATTCAAAGAGAATCGAACGAAAGAAGGTGGGGTTTTTTATAGTGAGAGGGAAGAGGAATTGATGAGCAAGCAATTTTTAATTAACGGAATATTAAAGCTGAATTTCAGTTTGTTTATTTATATTTAGTTTGTAATATATTAATAAGAGAAAATTTATGTTTGAGGAAAATATACAGCAGCGATTAATTATTATAAGTATTTTTTATTAATTTTATAAAATAAAAATAAAAAATATCAAAGTTTCTGTTCTCTGCTGTTTTCTCTGCTCTTTTTTAAATAGTTAAAAAGATTTTTTTTGTGTTGTCAAGTCAAATATAAATTTAATCACCACACAAAAATTGATAACGTAATAAAATGACGTTAGTGACAGTAATAAAAGAGACCAATTCCGAGCGAAAATTAAAGGCAATACAAGTGTGTTATTCAGTTGTTTAATTATTGTGAGATATTGCTGAGTTGTGTCGCATTAAATTTTTTATTTTTAAAACTTGTATATTTTAGAATTAAAATTTTTACTAAGTTGATATGGTAGAAAATTAGAAACATCTTTTGTTCCTCGACTTTGAAACAGAAACTTTGGAAAGTAGACACAACAATAAAATCCTAGAAGTTATAAATTAGGGAAAACTGTGAAATATTGCAGTTGAAAGTAAGTTGAAATAATTCATTCAGCACTACATAAACTCTCAAAAGTTTGACTTGCGTATAATTCAATTACTTAAAGCAACGTTGAACGCTTATTTTCCCTAATTTAGTTTTTGTTCTTAATTCAAATAACTCTTATTCTCACTTAAAACTGGAAAAGTTTATGACCACAAAAGACAAAAATCTAATGTTATTATTTTAAGAGAAATGTGTTCGGTCTGATACTCCTCTCTGAAGTTGTAAGTGGATTTCAAGTAACCTATTTGATAAATTTCAGCATGGTTGACATTAGAACAAGACGACATCGGAAGGAAGAGATGTCTTAGTTGGGATTAGGTCTCTAGCTGAGCGTCTGCACTGCGGCTAGCTTCAATTATCGAATAAATAATTAAGTCCCTTTAGAGAATTGACCAGAGTATTGTTTTATTTGTGGTTGAATAATTATACTATTGACCGGTAATGACTAATTATTCTTTTGACCCGATTTAATTTGTTTCAATAAAAACTAATCTTTTGTGGGGAGAGCACAAACAAAAACCAGCAAATCGCGGAAATATCACGCGATTGATTTAAATCAATACCTCACGACTTTATAAACTAACAATTTTTTTTACATTTTGTACTTTTCTATTGTTCTTACATGTTTACAAACTCTAGTTTTAATTTTTCGTTTTGTCTGACCCATATAAACTGCACTACAGTCAGTGTAAACACCTGAATAATGTAAATTTTTTTTTATTATGTATCAGACAAGTCGATAGACTACCATTAGAATTAAATTAATTTCTATTTTATAGTTTTTTTAAAATATGGAAGATAAAAAGTAAAAGTTGTGGAGATCAAAAAAGAATAAAAAATAGAGAGATTTTAAAAGAGAAAATATGAAAACGGAGTTGTGCAATAAGTTAAAGCTTAGAGTATTTTGGGCTAATTTTAAGTTGAGATACTACCGGTAGTATCGCACATTTTAATACGTTTTCATGACAACAACCGATCACAGCCTCGAATTATCTTAATTTTCTATAGAAATGAAGATACTATCGGTATTATCTCTACTTGAAATTGGCTCATACAAGTGTCTTATAAGTAAGCTTCGGTGCTGGAGAGTCTTGATTAAACTATCAGGTAATTAATCAGTGTAATCCAGCGGATTGCATGTTATTCATTCAACTGGTCTACTAGTCAACTGGTGTAAACCAGTTGAATATATAACATGCGATCCGCTGGATTACACCGATTAATTACCTGGTCGTTTAATCAAGACTCTCCAGCATCAAAGCTTACTTATAAGGCAAATAAGTCACGAAAGCAATGTTTAGCCACGGGAGCTTGCTCGAGTAGCCTAATTTTTCTTAAGTGACTTATTTGCTGATAAGACATAAGTACAATACATAGTTTTATCCAACACCTCTCTCTGTAAGAGTTCTTAAAGAATCATCAAAACCCAAAAATTTTATATCTACAAAGATTAGTAGTTGTCTATGATTTGGTTGCCATGTTGTTGCTGACAACAAAATTATTATTTGGAAAAAATTTTGCAAACATATTATTTCGGCGTTTGTAACATTGTTGGAAATGAAAAAAAGTAGTTCTCTTCCTGAAAAAATTGCGAAAGATGTTGAAGTAGTCACATCGAGTTTGCTACCCAAGGAATCCAGTGACGCTTATTACAAAGAATTGAGTGAGTTCAATAACTAGAAACAGGAAAACGATGTTTGTGGGGTAAGCAAAGACGTGCTGTTGGGTTACTTCTTCAACGCTAAAAAAAGCTTCGCAGCCTCTTTAATGTGAACGAAACACACCATGTTAAGATCGAGAGTAAAGCTTTCCGAAAATACAGATATTTCAGAATATGGCAAGTTGATAGCTTTTTTGAAAAACGAATCAAAAAATTACAAGTGGAAAAAATCAAAAATTTTGAAAGAGCATATTTAACAGTTTTTAGCAGAAGCACCCAATAAAAAATATTTGATGTTGAAGGTAGGTCGATTTTGTTATTAGAGAATAAAATCTAATTTTTTACATTACAGGTCGCACTAATTTTTGGTGTGTCAGGTAGGTGTCGATGTTGTGAATTATTGAACATGTCAGTCAATAACGTAGAAGATAAAGGATCTTATATGTTGGTATCTGTACAGATAGAGAAACATGTTTCACGTAGCTTTATAATTATGAAAGAAGGACTTCCAGTTAATGTGCTAGATATTTGTAGAAAACATGTCTCTCCGACCTAAAAATATTTCTCACAACAGGTTGTTTTTGTGCTATAGAAATGAGAAATGCACAATACAGCCAGTGGAAATAAATAGTCTGTTTAAAATACCATCAGTAGTAGCTGATTTTTGATATTACCAGAATCAGAGTCTTACACAGGACACAGTATGAGACGCACATCAGCGAGTTTATTGTAAAACGCTGAAGTCAATTTTGGTATGGTCCAACGTCATGGCCGATGGAAGTCGACAACTGTGGCACAAGCGTATGTCAAAGAGTCAATAGACATTGCTAAGAAGATACTGGGTAAAAATTCGGGAACAGAAGGCAATGTCATTGCGAATACTAAGAAGCAAAAATCGAATGAATGTGGAAACAACATTAAAGTGACAAAAAATTATGCAAATAAAGTTATATCTTTTAATATAAATGTTGACGTAAATCTCAACAAATGATTTTATCTGAGATTCCTATTTCTTATAATTGTGATTTTATGTATTGTATTTTTTTATGTTCAATAAATTGTTCTATTGTAAACTGATATTGTAAACTCAAAAACATCATTTTTATAACGTCATGATAAAGAGGTGTTAGATAAATTAATAAAAACGTTGCAAAATTTTTTTTCAAAAAAATTTCTGTCTGTTATAAGTGAAAACAGTTTATAACAGTACCCATTGAATTTGTGGCATAGAGCCAGGAGATCGATATCAGAGTTGCAGATCGTGTTGCGGTTTTCCATCAGATGAAAATATTCAAAAGTTAATAATCTAGGTGAAGGCATTAAGTCTGTGTGGAAGTTTACCAGTAAATTGAGTATCGGATCCAATAAGACGTTGGAATAAGAGCGATAAAGGGAAAACGACAAAATGAGAAAATAACTCTGGAGTCGGATTGTGCAGAGTGGAGAAGGGTTTAACCTAAGCTGGTATATCGGCGCAACTCAAGGATTCATCAGGACACGTAGCTCATAAAGCGTCTGTGCCTCACTCATTTATGATTAACGCCCAACCAGATTTTTATTTTTTTAAGTAAAACAGAGGGAATTAAAGAGCGTTTTGTCGGTCTGTAAACAGAGCAAAAAGCTGCTGGGTCAAAGCGATTACCATAATGAAGATTCACCTTGACAAGGCTTTAATTAAAACCCGTTCGAATCTGAAGAAAAAATAAATCAATGCTTTAATTATCTCGGAAAAATTCAATGCGATATCACACTCAAGTCGTTTTTAATGAACGAAAACTTCTAATTAACTGGAGATTTTATTATTTATTTAGTTTTAATCCTTTCAGTCTTATTTTTTTAATTAGGCACGAGAGGAACAATTTTCATCAAAATGCGACATGCGGTGAGTGTTAGAATGACATGCTGTGAACAACATTTATTAGATCCTGTCAGAGACTTCTGTTTTTCCCGTTTGCTAAATAAAGTTCAATAACCAGGCAATATTAATTCTAACTAATCAATAGAAAAATAAATTGAATTTTTTTTTGATTAATTGATGGCTGAATTATTTACAATGTGTAAATGAAATTTTATATTGTTTACTGCACAAAAATCTGTGATTGATACAAATGTTTTGCGGTTTAATGAAATAAATTTTATTTATATGTTTCTAGGATAATTATTTTATTTATTTTACAGTGACACAATAAACAAAACGTTTATTAAACAATTGCTATTTTTATCTATCACAAATTTGCAGTAATAGTTGTTTATTACACAAATATAGAATGTGATATATCAGTCACAAAAAAAATGTTTAGTCACGGCATTTAATGAGCGGAGTGGCTAATTTCGAAGTGATTGAGGAAACATCCACACGTCTCTAATTAAATTAAATTAATATTGAAGTCATTATTAGAAGAATTTGACATAATCTGCTATAATAATTTGTTAAATATGAAGTAAATGAAATAACCGGGTAAAACAAGAAAAGCGAAAATGGAAAGGAAAAGAACACATAATTTAGTAGAAATGGTAAAAGAATGAATAGAAGACACTAAAAAGCATAAAAAACTTCTAGAAGATTTCGAAAAACTACTTCTAAAAGAAAAAGAAAAGATCGATAAACTCCAACAGAAAAAAAATTCTTCGACAAATTAGACAATTTAAAAAACACAGTTAAGAGAAACGTTGAAGAGATAGTTGTAGAGATGAAAAACTAGCAGAAAGAAAAGTTAAAGAAAATCTTAAAGAAAAGATTATTGAAATAGAAACAAAAGTTAAAAAATTAGGAAAAAGACAAACTACTGAAGTAAAGTCGTCTTCACAGTAAGTTAAGATCCTAACTTTTAAAATAGAGTGCTAAAATAAAGAGAAGAAAGTCAGTCATATAAGAAAGAAAGTTTCTAATAAATAGTTCGAGAATATACTAGAACGATATCCCACCGAGCTTCGCACTGTAAGGTAAATTTTTACGAAACAACTAATAGATACGCCCATGGCTAGATCGAGAAGAATGGGTTATTGCTTTGTCTAAGTGGAGAAAGGTTATTAAACTTCCAGACACATCCTGGAAAAAGCATGTTAGCGTAGAGCAGTTATTGTAGAATTTGACAGTGATTAAAGTGAACGATATTTTTGAAAACAAACTTATTAAAGTGACGGTAATCATAGTTATTACTGTGTGCACACGAAGATTTAATTAAAAACGAAAATAACATATTTGTTTAGTAATTAGAAATTTTAGTAAAAATTTTATTAAAATGTTTAATTTTTAAAATAATACTAAAATAATCAATTAATAAAATTGTAATTAAGCAATAAAAATTAAATAAAAATAAAATAATTAATTTGGCAGATAAACTTTGATTTAAACAAGCAAATAATTTCTAAACACAGTTATTAGTGTAGCAGTGAGAGACAAGACAATAGTGTTATAAATAATGTCACAACAGCAGCAGCAAGCTAGCTTCAGTAGCCGTACATGAGCATATGTCCGAATACCAGTCGCAATACCGGTATACGACGAGCATCTAACCTCGACTAAGAAAAGAACTTAGGAATAACTCTCAATGAGGACAATTGTACAAACAAAGTAGTACTAACAAGAGAAGTTCTAGAAGCATCTTTCGGATCGAAGCAAGTGACAGTGAACAGTAGTGCAATGACAAACATGTGTTTTCCTCGTATGGACAATAAATGAGTGTCAGCGTTGAACAAAAATTTAGAATTGTAATTAGTTAGGTTAGGTTAAGAACAGATTGTCGGATCGACAATCTTGAAGGGCCGGGCATATGTCACGAAGCGGAAGTTTGTTAGCCTGCTAGGTCAAAAACCTGCCGATGCGGATGGGCTATGGCTGATATCGACTAAATTACTGTTGGTTGAGGCAATAGCTGGCTCAGCATTTGGGGGGTTGGCAAACTAGCGGGTTGCGTTAATTGGGGAGTCTGTTAGTAGCGTTGGACGAAGCGAGTCGAATAAGGTAACGTGTGAGGTGTGCCCAGACCCTTCGAGTGTGTCAAAGATGTCAATGTAGGTACCCCTATTTTATTATGTATAACTGGATTTCCGTATCATGTAGCATTGTAGCATTGCAGAATGTCACGAATTTCTGGATGCAAAAGAATATACCGGGCACTGCTTTCGCCGTTGTTCAGTAACCCTCTTCGCAGATTTAGGAGAAGATATTACATTACTCAAAAGGCATGGAGGATGGCAATCGAGTTCTGCTGCGGAAAGTTACATAGAAAACTCTGTTAAAAGCAAAAGCGCGATGAAAATTATGACAAAAGAAGAACTGTATCAAAGAAAAGAAGAATTTGTGACAAAAATAGCAAGTCTGAAGTGGCGTCTACAAGTACCGTTTTCACTTGTATTGAAGTTCAGGAAAGAAATCTGAAATCTTTGAATGTTTAATTTAGTATTTTTTATTTTTGAGCACTAGTGCTTAAAATTATGTAACTTTTCCGCACTAGTGTAAAAGTAGTACGTCATTTAGCAATCAAAAGAACAATCAAAAGTCACTGTTATAAAACGCTGTAACAAAAAAATATTCTCATTACTTGCAGTACGTTTTAAAATTATTTTTTATTTGTTGTTAGTCTGTGAGATGCTTAAATCGCTTCGATTTTAGTCTGATCGTTCCTCGTTTGTTGTATGCCCATTGTGCGCAATTTATCGCGAAGTATTAGATTGATATGACAGTAGTAGGTCCCTTTACGCAATGCGAAACTTGTCATTGTTAAGGCGAGTTCACACATTCCAGTTCGTATCGGCATGTAATGAACCGATTTATCTCGATCACATGTTGCTACAGTCAGATCTACATTTTCAATCGTTTCGCCTTAAATGTAATTCAGATCGAGAATTTTCAATAAGTTTCAGGCATACATTTTGAATTTAGATCGCTTCCATTCCAAAACTCATTTATATTTTAAGCGCACCCTTAATGCCTCTCTTCTTTCTCCCGTAATTGATCTCAAAAAATTTCCACGAGAAACTGTCTTTTTGTCACGACACGGACAATTACTCCTCGAATAACCATCCTCAATTAGATCGAAGATATTTTTAATTAAAAATTACCGAAAAGAGAAAAACAATTTTATGTAAATCGCCAGTGAATGGATTTATTTTTGACGTATGAAATGTAAATGAGAGAATTTTAATGCAAAGATGAGTTAATTTATTTAATTGTTCGTTAAAATTAATTGAATTGAAAGCGGAAAGCTTCTTTTTTATTTCAGGAATTATCAAAAGGCATTACTAGAGTTCTTTGACTTGCAAATGGCGCAGTTATGAGCACAGTCTAACCGACAAGCCGTGAATAGGAAAATTTCGAGATGTGTACTTGCACGCAAACATAAATGAAGCAATTAGTTAAACAAATAAGCATAGTTTTATGCATAAGCGATTTTAGACGGCTTCAACTTCATTCTTAAAACTCTATATTATAGGAAACGAGGCTGTTTATTTTAATGGGATCCAATATTCAAACGGCGAAAATAACTAATAAATTAATTTTACGAGATTTGACTCAATGATTCAAGTATTTATAGTAACAGAAAAGAACAATAAACAAATAAAGCATTAAAAAATTTGAAAAAAAGCAAAACAACAATCTATTCATCAGAAAGGTGCTTTCATCAAATTTAAAACATATTAGATAATTTGGTCAAAAATAAATAAAAAAAACAAAAATAAAAAAGTCAAATAACAAGAAAACTTTATAAAAGAGTTGTTAAATAAAGTAAATCAGTAAAATTCAAACTGGCAAATAATAAACATAGATGGCATACGGCGAAAATACAGATTCAAGAGAATATAAAAACAATTTTTTTATAGAAATACAGAAACAAATTGATAATGGAGACAACAGCTATCTATTAAGATCAAAGAAGTAAAAACAAAATTTAAACACAAAATCTAGATAAATACAGGAGAAGTTGCGAAAACAGGAACAGAAAATTAATTATAGATTACTTTCTAGTAAGTGAAAATGATTGAAACGGAATAAAAAATGTGAAAATAATTGGGGAAGCAAAAATAAAAAATAACTGTAAAATAAAATAATAATGAAACTAAAAAAAAGGACACAGAAACAATAGATAACAAAAACTGCAACAACGAGTCAACTACAACAAGAGAATAACAAAATAGTAGACGAACAAAACAATTAAAATATTTAAAAAAAATAAGAATAATTGAAATATGTAGTACCAAACGTAAAATGAGCATAAAAAAAATTTTGAAGAAAAACGAAACAAAAACCATAGGAAAGGTATAAATGGAAAAAGCAATTAAAAAGATAAAACTAGTTAAAGATTTAGAGAAAGATATTATTAATAGCGGATCTAAAATATACACATTAAAAGAATCTAGGGGATAGATATGTATGGCAAGAAATTTTAATAAAATATGTACAAAATTTATACGAATTATTAAGAGTTTTATTTTTTCAACAAAATCTTACAACAAAGAAACAAAAATGTCAAAAAAAAATAAAAACAAATTCTAAAAAAAAAAATTGAAAAATTATAATTTTATAAATCAATAGAAAATAAAAATTAATAAGTTGTGTGCCCTCCTCAACTATTAATTACTGCCCTACACCTGTTAGGCATACTTAAAATTAAATTGTCTATCTCCTGAAACTGTATAGAGCGCCATTCTTCTCTGAGACATTCTGTAAGCTGCTCTCTTGTTTCTAAAAAGACATTATGCCGAAAAAGACGTCTGCCCATCATATCCTTTATGTGTTCAATGGGATTTAAATCAGGTGACTGAGCAGGCCATAATAAAACGTTGATTTTGTTGTTGGTCAAAAACCCGCGTATCATCCCAGCCGAATGTGGACGGGCATTGTCGTGCATCAATATAAAATTTTCTCTCATTTCTTCAGCAAATGGAAGAAGAACAAGTTTCTCGATAGCCCACCGCATTTAAATTGCGTTCTTCCACCAATGGTGATACCAGCCCAAACCATCACCGTACCTCCTTGGTAAATGGAGACCTATTGAGCGGTTGCCAGCCGTTCTGCGTTTCCAGGTCGCCTCCAGACTTTTATTCGTCTAGTGTCTGGACGTAAACCAAACCTAGATTCATTCGTAAATAAAACTATGGCCCATTCTTCCCGTTGCCAGTTCACGTGTTCTTGCACCCACTGTAATCTGATTGCCCGATTTCCTGGAGATAATTTAGGCACTCTTAAAAGACGTCTAGTATTTAGACCAGCTTCATGAAGTCGGTTTCTAACAGTTTGCTCACTCACTATAACATTGTGAGTGTTATTTAATCGAATTACCAGTTCTGTAGCTGTTATGCTGCGATTCCTTAAAGCTTGTAATCGGAGAAATCAGTCTTCAATAGCATTTGTTTTTCTTGTACGTCCTGTATGTCGTTTTTTGACGTCATCAGTTTGCTGATATCTCAACCAAAGTCGATTAACAACACTTTTGCTAATGTTGAGAGCGTCACCTACTGCTTGTTGGGACAAACCCTCGTGGAGCATTCCAATAACACGCAACTGGGTATCACGGTTTAAATGATGTCTTTCCATCTTTACCCGACCTTATACTGAATAAAATGCAAAGAAATTTTACCCTTATCACAATTTAAACCCGATAGTAAAAGTGATGTTTTTAGTCCCACTAAATAAAAATCATTTTAATAGCGTTTCTAATCTCAAAAATTTTCGTCAACCGAAAGTTAGCACTAGAAGTTGATAGACATGTGCTTAATTAAAACTTTAGCTTAAAAAATACTTGTTAAAACGGTGTACGATATTTTGTTTTTACATTATTAAGCTTGTCCCCTAGATTCTTTTGATGTGTGTATATCGCAAATATACCGAAAGATTAGATAAATATAAAAAAGAGGAAACTATACGTACTACAAAAAAATGTCGTTACTAACTGTACCAGAAAAAAATTTGCGATAATAATATAAAAAACAAAAAAAAATAAATGCAAAGCTAAAAAACACTCATTACGTATTAAAAAAAACAGAAAACATATCTTATTTTTAAATTAAGACAAATAAACAAAAAAACTAATAAAGAACAATAGAAAACTTTATATATGCTTTATAAACCTAGAAAAAGCTTTGCACCGAATACAATAAAAAGAATATTTTTGCCCGATTGGTTGTTTTTATCAGTTTACTGTGCTTGTTTCCACGACGGTAAGTTGCTGTTACTGGTTGCTACGTGTAACAAAACGGTAAGTAATTCACTTACCGTTCAGTGAACAGTAAGCAATTATATCTAAAAAAAAAACAATTTTGCGATTTATTTATTAAAATTAAATGTACAATTATTATAATTAATAGTAGTAATACCACTCGCATTTGAGTTTCTAGTGTTAATAGACAAACTTTCCGACGTAGAAGTCCCAGGTTGTTGTAATAGTCCACCAACATCGCTGTGTAAAATTTTATGAGCAAATTCAATTTTGTTTTGGAGGGAATCTTCCATGTAACTCTCGGCTACTGTTGATGAACGCCACCCACCATGTCTTTTTAGTCCCAATACATCAACTCCGTTATTCGCCAAAAGTGTAGCCGATGTGCGTCGAAACAAGTGTCCAGTAAAACCTTCAGGGGCTTGCAACTTTAAATACTTTGCAATTTTTGACGGCCAGCCTCCAATTGTGCCTTTTTCTGTGACTTGCCTAGTGCATTTGCCATTTTGATAGTTCAGAAATAAATGATCTGGCGTTGGGTTGCTTGGTCGAATTCTTATGTATTTTCGAAGTATTTCCAAATAATGAACTGCTTCATTTTCTTTATTAATAACTGTGAACGTTCGCTGAATATTTGTTTTTGTATTTGGAATATTTACTATAAACATTTCTTCATGTTCTTCTATGTCACTCATTTTAATATTGTACAATTCCTCTCGTCTACAAGCGCCCGATACTCCCAATATCATTGCTACCTGCAAATATATTGTTTCCTTAGAACTCAGATGTACCACCTCATCATCTACAACATACTTTTTGAATTAAAAATTGTTCGTCTGGTGCTTCATTCAAGAGTTTTTCCATGTCTTTTTTGGTAAAAATTTTAGCATTCTTAGGCCGATATCTAATATTTTTTCTCTTAATATAAGCAATTAATGTAGCAAACCTAGAAATATCGATAGCATCATGGAGAAAAATTGTACACTTCAGCATAGAATACTCCGCCCATAAACTGCCTGGGGCCTTCAAGTGTCCACTTCTCACTACAAAATACGCTAACAAGCTCTTTTAATTTACAGAAATCTTCTTTGCTTCACGCTATTCCTTAAACAACTTGTATGTCTGTTCATATCGGGCTTTAGATTTTTCTGGAATTATTGCCGAACATCCTTCTTGCCAAGCGTCTTCTAAATCATCCGGTAGATCATCACTGTCGAAAACGAAACCACAAAACAATTGTCTTCGAACGGTAAGCTTTCCTTACCGTTCTCCATACTTAATATACTATTAGAATGAGTTATTACAAAAAAAAATGTACTAAAGACATGTAATATAAAATTCAAATATTGTAAAAAAATAATAACAAATCGAAAAAATTTCAATCAAAATAAGGCGAAAAAAGGTACATATTAAGCTGACTCTTACGGTACTAATAGAAATAGCAAAAAAAAGATATAAACTAATACAAAAATGTTAAAAAATGATAAAACAAAACTGACAAAACTGATGCTTGCAGATGAAGCAGTTTTTACAGCAGTTTAAAGAAAAAGCTAGAAAAATAAATAAAAATTATTACTAAAAACACAGAAATAATAGTAACCTTTATTGACCTTGTCTATCCTAGTAAAGTAAATCTGGATAGCAAACAAATTAAACACGTAAAACATTTTAATAGGTAGCAGTAGTTTTAGAAGAAAATTAATAACAAAATTAAAGAAGAAAATGAGAAAAAGAGCAGGTATATACAATATCTTTAAAACAACATTTCTTAAACAGGGAACCGAACAATATAAAAGCAAGTGGTAAAAAAGTGGTTAAACCAAAGAGTAAAACATAAACATTATTAAAAAGACTAGAATAATAACAAGTAAATGTGACAAAAATAAATTTTTGGCAAAAAATTGAAAATAAAACAAGAAGAAACAAAATTAGGTTTTTAAGTTAAGTAATTTTAAGATTTTAGAACTACAAAGAAGAAGAAAGGTTGTATTAAAATAATATAATAATAAAATTTGGAATTACAAGAATTATGTAATATTTACAAATGTTTGAAACTAAAATTTAGGTTCTGTCTGTTATTAGATATATTAGAAACATACTCGTTTTATCTCGATTTCCTTATTATGTATATTATCTGTTAATGTTTGTTTCGTCCGCCTAGAAATAGAAATTTGAAAGGAATTTTTGGTTCTGTACAGTTTTTGTTTGTTGATACTGCCCTAAACCCAATAATGATCTAATAAATTTGCCCCAATTTTGCGCTTAAATGAAATTTAAAGCAGCTCATGTGGCCTCAAGTTATAAATTAGATTAAACTCTGATATCCACGATATTTTCTCACTTACGTATTCAAGCCGCAGATGTAATAACGTGGAATATCATTGAAATGTATATCACTTTAATGGAATAAGTAAAGCAAAATGTGTTGTAGTTTTCTAGAATAAAATAAATGTTTTCTTTTACTGTACATTTCCACGTAAAAAAACACATAACTCAACGAAACAAATTTTAGGTCTCTGATAATAATTAGATAGAGTGAAACTTCCCCAAACCTATTATTAGGAAACTTGCTAATGATTTAATGATAAAAAAGTTTCGTGTAACAAAATCGCGTCAAAATTGGCGATCAGATTTCTTAAATGGCGTTTAGAGCGTGGTGTAGCATTTCAGAGATAACAAGTCAAAACTTAGTGCACTAAAAGTCTGTGATAAATGGTAAAGTCAATATTCGAACTTTGAATTTATGACATTTCGAGTGTATATATCTCCGTGAAAATATTTGTTTAGATATCTGAAATAAATGAAGGGATTATCAGGGTAAATTTGCGTCTCTTGTCCAGCTTGTGCTTATAAAGTATTAGGTTGGGTGTACGCCCGTAAATCTCATCGGCCGAATAAAAGACTTGGCAGTTTCCTCTAGGGCTTTGCACGGATATACATACCCTCGGTCACGTTTATATCGCAATTGATACTCCTAAGCTGCCGTAGTGAATAAACCAACAGTCACTAAATTAATAAAAATCGAGAAGTTTTTTTCACTGCCACTAGCAATAACATTGTTTGATAAGCGAATATGTTTTGTGATATTTTTTATAGGGCATGAGGGGTTTAAGTTAATTTGTCGTTTGCACCCAAGAATTTTACACATCAGAAAAAATAAATCTTGAGGATATGCGACGAAGTGTATCATTGAATTGCAAATTTCAAGCTTTATCGAGATGTGTAGGAGCATTTTATATTGGAGGGTTGGAAGAGGGCAAGTTATGACTCTTCTTAATTTGCATCTTAAGGGGAAACAAAAAGGGTCAAAAGGGGCTTGAAAAGTTGACAAAAATGGAAAATTGCGACGGGCAGATTCGATCACAGGGATAGAATAGAAAATAATGGCTAGATAACGGGGATTTTAAAACTGTCGGAGTATCAAACTATCTTTACGAGACACTAAATCATAACAAAATACATGAATAAAACTAAAATTTTAAATAACTGTTATTAGAACATTAGCACCTGTTACTAGTTAACAATTACTTTGTAAAAAAAGATTATTTTAAAACCGTTATTTAAGGAAAAACAGGTTATCAAAAAGGAATGGTTTCTGCCATCTCTGTTTCTGTAAAATTTGTGATTGATCTGCGAAAACTTTTTATTAACAGAATTGTTAATGAAACCGTTATTAACAGTTATATATTTATTTTGGAAACAATTAACAGCAGTGGATAGTTTTAAATGCACAAACCTCATTTTCTATTTTATTTGGTGAAATTCAATTTAGTTTAATAAAAAAAAATAGAGTAATTTAGTTAGAATTTAGATGATCACTATTGAAACAGTGCTAGTTGTTATTTTGGTTATTTAAATAAAGAAACGCCAACATTTGTTAGCTTCTTTGCATTGAAAATGAGCAAACCGTCTGGTGATAAGTCATGCGGATGCACGTTTTAAATTTTATTGGCCGAAGTTGTTTAGTTAATTACATCACGCTGTAAAGTCCTAACTCTGTCTTGTTTAATTTATAAGAATTTCCATATCAAAATTAAACGAACTTGTCCTTTTTAATTATTCTTGGTGACAAGTCTTGTTTATCAAAAGATCGCAACAAACTTTAAATTGTTTGACACTTGTCATTATCGTCTCATTAAACAGAGTTTTTGATACGAATCCCAAAATGGAATTGGGTAAAAGCCGATTGCGACGAAATGTAATTTGTCCGAAGTATACGGCTTTCAAAGGCTTAGCTCAGATACAATAAAATCAAAGAGTGTGATATAAATTTTTTGTTTGTTTCGAAGCTTTCAGCTGAATAAATCTTACATTGACCTCGCGTTGCTAAAGGCTGGATATTAGGAAAGCAGGTGGGGTCTTCACATAAAACTCGAGAATATAAATAAAATAAAAGATGGAATTTTCAACGTTGCCAAATGAAATCTTTTAAAAAAATCTTTGCGAAAATTCTCACTGATTTGATCCACATTTTTGTGAGTTAATCCCAGAAGAATTGAGCCAATTTACATGAAACTTCGAGTGTATGCAGTCGGTTTTAAATAGAGGAAAATTATTACAGCTCTTCGAATTACAAGACTTGCTTTTTTAGAAAAGATAAATTCAAAGTTGGTCAAGTTTGTGAGACAGCCAGACGCCAATTAATCTCGAATCTTCAAACTTCGAAACAATCTACAAGAACTTTGCCAATATGTGATTAAAGTGATATTATCAAGTCAATTTTCTTGTTTTGTAAATAAAGTTTTTTACTGCCGCAAAATTCGGCTCAAAGTTTATTGCGTCAAGATTTGGGTAAATGTAGATTTATGAGATAAAACTAATATAAATTGTGTGCATTTCGGCTGAATACATACATTTCCTTTTTTAAGATTAAGTCTCCCATTGCGAATGTTTATTATTTTAGACTATCATTTTTCAGCTGAAAACACTATTTTATTCAGAATTTTTAATAAATAAAAAATACGTAATTGTCTAGCTTCATCTACTCTCTAAGAAACTTAGGTAAGTAGCTGGCAATTAATCAGTATTGTTTACTTTAAGAAACTAGAAAAGATTTTGATAAGTGCTTTTAACATACACCAAATATCAGGCAATGAAAACGCACGTTTTAAGATCATATTTATTCCGTTGTATAAAAAAAGTTTTTTACTGCTCTTGATTCACGATAAATTGTAGTCATCTAAGCGATTGATAATTGCGTTTTAAACGAAAATTAAACGAAAACGAAAAGTGCACTAAAGTATTACATTTAATTATTAGGCTGTAAAGCGTACTTTTCAAAGCAGATGAGAATTTTCTAGTTGTCACAAAAATTCGGCATTTAATGTCAAACAGGAAATTAAATAAAAAGTAAATTGGTAGATTTAGTAAAAAAATTACCTACTGAATACGGCAATAAAGCAATCTTAATGCCTTGTCTGCTTGAACTGTCAATCACGGCATTAAATTACTTAGTAAGGTACTGTTAAACACAAAAAACTTTTTTGTGCTTTTTGTCTCGTTATTTATGTTGTTGGTTGCTGTTTAATATTGATACTGTCTAAAATTTTAAAAAACCTTCCTTATTGCAGGGTGTATAGTTACTTAAGTAATATTAGACACATAAGTAACGATACACTCTGCAATAAGAAAAGTTTTTGTAAAATTTCAGACAGTATCATTATTAAACAGCAATCAGCAACATAAATAATGATACAGAGTGCACATTTTTTTTTAAATAACAGCTTATCGTCTTTTACTAAGATTACAAAAAAAGCGTGTGTCGTTACTTATGTGTGCAATAATACATTTTAATTTGTAAAGTGTGGTTTTAATTGATGTAGGGCTGATGAAAGCAAAAATCAAATGTGAACTTTATCTCCTGATTGCAAAACCATTTATTAAAAATTAAATATTTTATGAATAAACAAAAACTTGGCAAAATTAAATATTACTGTTTATAACATTTGCATTTAAACTCTACCAAAATAAACAATTGCTGAAAGCTAATTTTTGGTTAAAATGAAATTTACTTTAACCTGAAATCTGTTATAAATCTGAAATATACAATTCCGCAAATAGTAATTTCTGCCAACAACTTGTTTTTTGTACTGTTTAAATAAAATATTATGAATAGTGTTATAACTATTTTGTTGATATAAAAAATTAAATTACTGAAACGTATTGTTTTTAAATAAAAAAAAGAAAGTAAAAAGAAAAGGTAAATAAATATACAATTAACTAATGAAGATTAAACTAGTGAAGATAAAATATTAAAAGCATAATTTACCTGGCTATTTATTGTTTATAGAAAAAGTTTGTGGGTAGATTTAAACATTTTTAAAGCATCTAAGAAATTCAATAAATAACGTTAATTGCTGATAGGAAATATTGAAAAAAATTTAGCAGAAAAGACAAAATAAGTGGAAAAAAGAATATAAGAAGCAAAAGCAGATAAAGTGTTGGTTTTATCTAAATTTTTGTACTTTTCTATTGCTCTCACATGTTCACAAGTTTTGCTTTTAATTTTTTGTTTTCTCTGACCGATATATAAAACATTGTAGTCATTACAAAATAACTTGTAGACGCCTGAATAATGTTAAAAAGAAATTTGATCTTTGTTGTGTACAAGAAAGGTCGAAGGACTACTTTTAGAATTATAATCAATTTTTATATTAAATTTCTTAAAATATAAGGAACAAAAAAAAATTTGTCATTAAAGAGAATAGAAGATTAGAGAGGTTTTAAAAGAAAAAATGTAGAATGCGAATTACGTTGGCTTATATTATATTAAAGCTTAGAGAGTATTTCTTTCTAAATTTATAGAAAAATCTATTTAAGTTTTATCTGAGAAGTGATTATTTACTGCTGTTTGTTTAATAATACGTTGTTTTTTCAAAAACAAATGGTTTAGAAAAAAATAAAAAAGTCTAAAAAATAATGATCAAAATGCAGCTACGATGTGAGTTACAATATCTAAAATTGTAGAGAATTATAATATCATTTAATCGGTTTCATAAAAATTTTGAAAGCAAAAGATATTTTTTAAAATAATATTAAAATCTAAAATTAAAATGCAAGTGTTTGTTTCTACAGTAAATTTAATGTTTTTATGTAATAAACTAATAACTAAAAGAAAATTATATAATTCTGCTTTGGTGTCTTTCAACAAAGACATGCCGCCCGCCATTAACATATCTATCTCAATAACAAACAATGCTCTGCTTTTGATTGCTTTATTTATTAATTTGTTTTCTTGTTGATTAAATTTTTAGTTTGTTATACTTTAAATTAAGTCGTTTTTCTTGCTGAACCTTGTATACTGCTTTTTGTAAAAATGCTCAATCAAATAAGCAATGTAAATCTCCTAATTGTGTAGATTACTCTAACAAAATTTATTTTTAGCGTACAAAAATAATCTTTTGGCAATCTTGTTATCTAATCATTCTAAAATTCCGCACACCTCTAGTCAATTATTCCAGCTTTAGTGCTTTCTCTTTGTATTCCCGTCTTAGCAAGTTTACGCAACTTTTCCCCCTCCTAATTGTATTAATTGCCTGTATATACCAAAATTAAATTATCTACACAAATTGAAGATGCGTACCTTGTGTAAATTAGAAACACGCATGTTGAGATTGGTATCTATTGAGGGAAATAAAAAAAAAGAAGTGTGTCTTCCAATAACCACTCGAATAGAGTTTAAGACGCTCAACGACTGATATGCCATTACGCGGGTCGAGAGATAATCATCTTTGGGAGGATAAATGACGAAATTGTATATAGGAGAAGGAAAGGTCAAGGGTATTGCAAGATTAATAATGTCAGTTTTAATATCTCGGTATTGATTAAAAGCAAAGCTTATTTGTTTAAAATTTCCGTATTCAGATATTCAGAGTGTACGTGAGGGGATTTTTAAGTGGGATTATAGACGACGATAACAGCCCGCATTGGCTAAAGCCGAAATCAGGGAAAATTTTAGCAGAGACGTGATCATTCTAATGCAGTTTTATTACTTGGACTTTAACTAAAATCAAAAGTTACAATTTATTTTTTTAAGTCAATTGAATTATATAGTTTTTTGAAAAAAACTTATATATCCGAGTAATTTCTTTCTCATCTACTGATGTAATATAAAAAAAATATGTCATTTTCTTTTAATAAATCATAATTATAAAATTTATTTAAAACAGATAAACTGGGAAATAAGCAATCTTATTTCATTTGATGGATGTTGTATAAATAGAAATTTAATAAAATTGATTTCATCTGACCTAGTTTTGTATGAAGGAAATGCATATTATGCATTGAACACTTTTGTAAATAAAATCGTAAATTTTAAATGCTACAGAAGAGAAATTTTTTTCTTTTCAAGCACAGTTTTGTAATTTAAACGTGTATGTAACATATAATTCCTAAAATTTGATTTATTTATTTGATAAAACAGATAATAATGAACCATTAAATCAAGCACAACAATCAGTTGCAAGTTAAATAAATTATTAACAGGATGTAAATGTTTTAACACTAAAAGAATATTCAAAAATCTTTTTTCTAGATTGTAGAAAACTTAAAAAACAAATTCTAAAAGTAGCTTTGTAATAGTTAAAGACAGAATTGTAAATTGTAATAAAAGATTTGTTAACATTGTAACACCTAAAGAAATAAAATACTGATTGAGTGCAAATTGTAATCACTCTTTGTTCCATATGATCAAGAAAATTTAACCTCAAGTAAGTTAAAAAAAAAAACTAATTTCATATGACTAGAATTAGAATTAATTGTAAGTTCTAGAAAAGCAGAAGATAAAGATTTGCCACCCATCAGTTGTAGCAGAAAAAAATGTTATTTTTTTACCAATTTGCAAAAGAAACACATCACTTAATCTAAAAATAAATAATGTTATTTATCATTTATTAAACGAAATATAAAGGTTTTCTTTGAATACAATTTTTGTATCTTAAAACTACTATAATAACAAATCTAGTACTATTATTATTATCTGTAGCGGATTTAACACTAAAAGCACGTGTTATATTTATAAATCCTTTACCACCCCATTTCTTTAATAAATGAATGAGTTAAAGAACTTTTTTTTGTTTTATTAGTAATGAAAGAGTCGAAACAGCTAAAAATCTAGAATAAACATAAGTCTTAAAAAAACAGTAGAGATCGGGTAGATATGACAGAAAAACACGCATCAAATTTAGAATTAATTGTAGATCGGAAACAAGCAGAAGAAAAAGATTCGCCACCTATCATTTGTACCAGAATAAAATGCTATTATTTTTTATAATTATTGTAATATTGTTTCTTATAAAATTGTTATAAAATGTTTTAGTTGTTTTATTAATTAGTACTATTTAAGTCTATTTTTTAGTAATTCTTAAACAAAAAGATTATATTTTATCTAAGTATTAATTATTTAAATAAATAAATTTTTGTTTTATTTTTAAAATAGTGTTTAACACAAAACAATGTCTCATGCAACAGATGCTTTAATTAGAACTTGATTATTGTAATATTATTTTGTTATGTAAATTGTTTAACAACTTGTAACTTAATTTTTTATTATTGTTGCTGATTTAGTATACTTTTCAAAAAAAAAAAAAACTGTAAAAACGTCTATTTGCCTATTTTGTCAGTTTATTTTTATAATCTGATGTTTTAAAAGTAAAAACAAACAAATTGACAATAATTTTGTTTGGTACATATTTGTGTTGTATTTTTATTCTTTTTTTACTTTGTTTCAATAATAAATATTTTTAAAACAATTAATTTTTGTTTTAATAAAGTTTAGGAAATGAACAATCATTGATAAACATCACGATTAAAACTAGACCCAAAAAAAAAACAGAAAAAAAATTTACGATTTTCAGGATTTAAAGTAAGTCTGAAAGAAGCAGAGGAAGAGGATTTGCCACCCAGCGATTGTATCAGATAAACATGCTATTTTTTGTTTGTTTATGTAATTGTAGTTTGCTTTATAGATGGCAGTTTACAATTTTTAAGAAATTGTTAATTTTTTTTTATTAAGTTTTCTATTTTTAAATTAAAATTTTGATTTGCATACAATACTAACAACTTCCATTTTTATAATTTTTTGTAATTTATTTAAGTCAGTAAACAACTTAGTTATAAAACTTTACTTTTTTGTCAATTTTTTATTTTGGCAGTCCTGCTAGTTGTATTTTCTAGTATTCTGCATGTTCTGCTAACTAATTATTTCAGCTGCTCAAGTCAGGTTAGGTCAGACTAAGCCAGGTTAGGTTAGGACAGGTCAGGTCAATTTATTTTTTTTCCCCAATTTCTTACTTCCGATTTCTTCAATTTTTTTTTCTACAGCTTCTAGTCATTTTGTTTTTTTCTCTCTCTCATTCTATATTTTCTGCCGTTATTTCAAAAAGTACTTGTTTTTAATTACTTTAATTTTTAGAAAAATCATATAAACTGAAAAAATTATGTTGCATAAGTTAGAAAACACAAAAAAGAAAAAGTTTTTTTTTAAACTTTAAGGTAACAGATTTTTAATAAAAGAATGTTTGTATATTGCTAATAACGTTTTAGTGGCGCTATTTTTTGTTACTTGTCTAGCAATTTTATAGTAGTTTTCATTAATTTTATTATTTAGTTTTAAAGATTATGTTAAAGAGTGGGTAAACACAACTTAACAATATAAAACCTAACTTTATCGCATTTGCTGAGTTAAGCGAATTTGCTTAACGACACCTAATTTTAGTTATTTCAAAATAATAAAGCAATGATTGCTATATATTTGGGCAATAAGCCGCAATCTTTGACTTAAATTAATATTTTTCAATTAAAATATATATTAGTTAATCGAAAAAATTCAATTTAATTTGATTGAAAAAAAATTGTTGTTTTTCGATTTAAATAAATTGTTTATTTTTATTACTTTCGCGTATTTTTCTTTGGAAAGTGGGAAATCGCTGCGAAAAATCTTGAATCGTCTGTTTAATCAGCGAATTTGAATGCAAATGTTTACCACGAGTTAGATTAAAAGAAAACAAGGTGTGTGATACAGCCGTGTTGGTTCGAACACATTCCCTTTGAGAAAATTGGTTTCATTTTCTTTATGTCTAGTTGTGTCAGACAGGCAAATATTTTTTCGTCGACTGCCTCTTGTTTTATTTATGTCACCTTAGAGGCAAGGTGTGCGATATTATAGAGGTTTCTACAATTTATCTAGCTTTGCATCTTATTATTCCAAAAGGTGGTTACGTCGATGCGTAAATAAGATTTTGAGGATTTTTCTATAAACGATATTTATTGGTATCCGATGCACCTGACATTTTTACACCTTATAAAATGCTTGTTAAATTTATTAGGTTTTCTTGGCGCGTTGTGGTTAGTGTAGAAGCCATAAATTTTTTATTTTCAAACAGGCATACATTACATTGATTTTATTACATTTTGCACTCTTCGCAAAATTAAAATGTTTTCACACGATTTAAACAAAATGGAGACGAGAGAAATTACCAAAGTTTTTTACTTCAGGCTTCTAAGGTAGGCTCTAAATATCGAGTTTCGTAAAAGTTTCGATAAAAGAATAATTTTCTTGCGAAACTTCAAAGTTTCGGATACTTTCAAAGAGTTGAATTAAAAAAAAACTCTTATCACTTAGTTTCTAAAAGAGGACTTCTACTAAAAATGTAAATATCTAAAACAAACTACTAACTAAAAATATATTGCAAATATTAAGTTCCGAAAAGTTTTTATTAAAAGTTTACTTGCGGATTTTCTTTAACTTTTGTAAATAAGAATTTAAACGAGAAGCGTCCGTCTAGTATTTGTTGAAGCTTTTGCAAATATTGTAAACACAACAAAGATTTGTTTACGAGTTCATATTTAGCTTCATAAATAACAGCGCTCAGAAAGAAATTTCAATAAAAAAAATTATATAAATTGTATATGGTCAGTATATTGTTTATTACATTTTTTTGACTATGGAATGTAAAATATGTCATTTACGTTACATAAAAAACTATTATTGTAATAAGAAATAATAGTTATTTATTGAATAAGTGTTTTAGACAGCGTGTTATTTACGCAAGAATGTTTAAGCGCGAGACACAGTCGAGCGTTTAATATTCTTAAGTGGATAAAACGCGACTAAAACACGAAGCCAATATAACGTTTTGTCCACAATTCAGCGATTTAAAATCAGAATCGCCAAAATTTCATCTCAAAAAATTATTTGACATTACATTCTGACAGCGGATGTAATCTCAAAAATCATTGAAATTATCTAAAGAACATGGGAGGTGTTAAATCGTTGCTATTTATTTTCGGTTGTTAATCGATTCTATTTGTACAAAACGCTGCGCAAGTTGGTAAAAATGGAAGAAAGTGATACTGTTCCTGAGACAATTCTTGAGAATGCTAAAGAAGCAACTCGCCAGTTATTACCTGTGAAGTCCAAGGAACATAACGAAAAAGTATTTTCAGAATTTAATAAATGAAAAGAAAAACGAGGGGTAATGACAAAAAATGAGGAAGTTCCGCTATCGTATTTCGTAAATTTGAAGAAGAGGTATGCAGTTTTGTCTGTTTGGTCGAAGTACTCCATGCTGAAGGCCGCTATAAAGGTCTATAAAAACATAGGCATTAGAAAATATAGTAAGCTCATGGCTTAACTGAAAAATCAGTCAAGAGGATACAGGCTGAAGAAAGCTGTAGTATTGGAAAGAGCACAGGTGGAAGAGTTTTTGACAAAGGCTTGCGATAAAGAATATTTAATGATCAAGGTAATCTCTGTCATTACATAGACATTGTAAATAATAAATTTTAGAATATTTTAAGTTGCATTAAGAATGGGGGTGCCTGGTGGCTGTTGATGATGTGAGCTGACAAATTTAAAAATCAGTGATGTTAAAGACAGGGGCGCATACCTGATTGCTTTGATACCAGATACCAAAACGGGCGTTTCACGATAATTCACAATTATAGAAAAAGGATTTTTTATCAACACTGTGGAAAAGTGAAGGAAATACATGTCCTTACGTCAGAAGAGGTTATCTATTAAGAGATTCTTTCTACGATACGCTAATCAAAAATGTACATTGTAACCTGTTGGAATTAACACTTTATCGAAAGTTTCTTCTAAAGTTGCTTCGTTTTTGAATCTGGCGAACGCAGAAGCTTATACCGGCCATTGTATGAGGCGCACTTCAACAACTTTACTTGCCATTGGAGGTGCTAATCTTACAACAATTAAACGACATGGTGGGTGGAGGAACTCCGCCATAGCAGAAACTTATATCGAGGATTCTGTATTTAATAAGTTTGATATCGCAAGGAAAATCCAAGATTCTCCTGGTACTAGTCGTTCCTTACTAGAGGAGACGTCTATTGTTCCTACAACTATTATTCGTTCTGGAACCGATGACAACTACAAGCTTCTTATTAATGGAAACGATGTGAAATATGATAAAAGAAAAAACGAAATATCTATTAATGTAAATGTTAATGTCAATATTAATAATAAATAGAATGCAATTGATTTAAGATTGTATTTTTCCATTACTCCACTAGTGGAATAAAGTGATTTTATTATTCCACTAGTGGATAAAGTGTTACTTTATACGGTTTGTAAGTGTGGATAAAACTTCAATTATAAGGTAATTGTAGATAAATAAATTTAAAGCTGGTTATAAGTAGTAACCATCGCAACAGTTAATCTTTGATAGTTTTTGCAAAAAAAATTTAACCTTTTAGTTTTTGTTAAGAAAAAGGTTTATCAGAGCTAATAATTACTAATATTTGCAGTTGTTGTTTTATCGTCTAGTTAATAAAATACTGTAAAAGTAGAATAGTTAATCTAAATAAAAATTAAATATTTTGCTATTCTTTCAATTACTCGTAGTTATTAAAAATAAAAATAGTTTGTGCCAATATTTATTTTGTAATACAGTTTTAAGTCAAGTTTATTTTCTTTGTTGAATTAACCGTAGGAGTGCCTTTTATGAGTGTTTACATTTAAAACCAAATGCAAGTTTATTCAATTTTCATTTAAATAATACATTTGAACGTCGTTAAGTCTTATAAATATTTGCATTTGAATGTAGCAAAGTTTATGTTCACTTAAGTGTCTTTATCCTCTTACAACAAAATCTTTATCCTGTCTGAAAGGTACCGATTTCTTTCTTTCCTAACTAATCTTATTTAGTTTTTCCAGCAGTTGTTCTATGTCCAATTAGACTCTAAATTTTTCCTCTATTTTGTATGAAAGCTGGCGTAATTTATTTTATAGTAGTTATTTCGTGAAAAGGTTTTTGTCGCTATAAACCACGTCACTAAAATTAAAGAGTGAAATAATTTGTCCCGCAAGACGGCGACAATATATCTTTAAGCGAAAACGCTTTTCAAACGAGATATAATCCTCGAAAGCCGAGTACATTTTTATTCCTGCCGGTTTCATCAAAACTTGGACAAAAGCTCACGTCAAAAAATAAAAAAACGAGCTTTAGAGACTATCAACAGACAATGCGGTTAGTTGAGGAATTTTCAAATTTAATTTCCTCAATGTTGCCAACCGCAGCTACTTAATTAATAGATTTCACGTGTCACGAAATTCAACCAAACGTTTGTCTAGCTTACAAAGGAATGCCAACTATTCAAAAACTTACCTTTGAAGCGAAAAATGTGGGCTTGAGGAAAGGCAGTGCTATCTGGAAATAACAAATCGGTCTCATTAGATTAAAATGAGAACTGAGTTTCTTTATTATAACGATGCCACAAATAATTTTTTTAATGGAAAATCTATTACGCTCAAATGACTAATTGTTATTCATGATTGAAGGTAATTATAAGGGAGAGAAATAACGCATTTTACCAAATTTATCATCAATCATTCACTATTACGGAGGCTTTTCGTGTGAAACATGACCAGAACGTGTTAACGCTTGTATTCATACTTGTTTTGGAAGGATAATGTGACTAACAGGATGTAAACACAAATTTTAAAAAAATATTTGATAAAACAAATTAGAAATAACACAAAAGAAGCAAGATTTTTGTGTACAAATCTATTCCAATGTTTTTAAAAAAATTTAAAAGTTGCTAAAAATAGCTTATTTGCTTTAAAATATCTAAAATAATTGTTAGTAAAAGCAAAGAGTAGGGATTTATATATTTATTTATATATTTATGTAAATCCCTACTCTTTGGTAAAAGCAAAAGTTATTTACTACTAATATGAGTTTAGAATAAGCAATATTAGTGACGTAACGTAAGTCAAAGTTTAAACGGGTAATTTTCTTGCGTGTAAATTAACCTACAAGTGACAGCTATAGAAGCTTTATGTTTGCGTTTTTACCACACTACGGTACGGTACAGTGCGGTAAAAAACCCAAATTTTTATTTTTTAAATACGTTAAAAGAATTATAGACTGAACACATTTAGCACATTATACTACATTTTTTTTTATTATTTTTAGAAAACAAGTATTTAATTGCTTTGCATTCTTAACTTTAATTAAAAAGCGCCATCTAGTATTGTAAATGCTTGTTGTCAATTACAGACTTCTACAGTACTTTCTAATTTAGTACTCATAATAAAGACATTGAATTTTTATTATTTAAAAAATATTTAATAATTATTTTTTTTGAATAACAATCGACAACCAAAAATTCTTGATCAAGCAGCATCCATAGCCACAGAAACTTATAACGAAGAAATCAACATCGAAACGGCATTAGATGCAGTGACAAACCTCAGAAGAGCAATTAGGGCTATGTGGAACACCCAATGGCAGTCAAAATCAACTAAACTCTCAGAATGCCAAAGAACACTCCATACTAAAAAACCCAAACTGCCAACTAGAAAATACAAAGTCCTAATGAATAGACTACGCTTAGGTTATTCAAACCTACCCCACAAACACCTGTTAGAAAAGAATCCGTCCTCACAATGCCCAACATGCCAATGCAACCTAAGTATCAAGCACATTCTCCTCGAGTGCCCCAAATTCGTCAAAGCCCGTTTAAGATTCTACATACCCGACAGCCTATTAGAAGCCTAGACATAAAGAGCCCCTCAAAGGTTGAAAACATCAAAAGATTTTTGGATGAAATTCAACTAATCAACTGTATATAATATTTGCTATTTATTGTATTATGTATAGACCACTGTATCAATCGATGCTAATAACCCAGTTGTTGAGACATCTTTTATTAAATAAAAAAAATAATCTCGTGTTATTAAATAAAAAAAAATCTCGTGTATTAACAATTTTACAGCTTTCAATTATTAAAATATTTTCTTGTGTGTTCTTTTTAAATTAATTTATATTGTTCTAATTATCGTTTTTGTTAATATTAAAGCTGTCTATCTATAATTTACCACTCTTATTGTTTATTATTTTGTCGTCCTTGAAAAGTGCAAGCATCAAAAAATTCTTGATTTGTCGTAGCGTTTATCGTATTTTTTTGAGCATTTACACGATTTTTCAAATAAATTTTTTTAATTATCGTATTTGATTGTTTTGTTATAGCTCTGTTTTTAACATTTAAACACTTTTTATTGTGTTGGAAAAATCGGATTAACTTCAGAAATGTCTGGGATAAAAGAGAGACCTATTCTTTGTGCTATTTTCCTATCTATTTTGCCCCAATTTATGAATCACAGTAAAGAAATACTTTTTTCTACTTTACGTCGGTAACAGAGTCCGATTTGGGTGCGGTAATAGCCATTACCGCACCCAAATTGCGTGCTGTAACAGCTAGTGCAATTTAGTGTTTTCGGATTGGTAACACCGTGTAACACGCTATCGCTGAAATGAAACATTATGTTTCTGTCGCCGATGAGATTACAGTAATTATATTCGAATAAATTTTGTTGCACTTGATGACCAGCAGTATTCCTCAACAAAGTGTTTTTGTGTGTGTGTGTCGCAATTAATCTATAAAATGTTTGAAAGTGGGGCGGAACAAGCGGCAAACTTCAGCTTTTGAGGTTAGAACAGCGTTAAAGTGAAAGTTGAAACTAAAATGAAGCTTTTGGCCTTTATTTTGACGATTTACAACATCCATAGCATTCGATAATTTACAAGTTATTTGCTAGATGAGTGTATAAATCTGCTTGATTGAATGCTTAACGATGAAATGAAAGGAGTCGCTGAGAACCGCAAATGGAGTGGGAATTTAGAGATAAATGGAGATTTTCCTTACTGTGTTAATGCCAATTGGATTATTCAATCAATAACTAATGCGGTAGGTAAAAATGAACCATTTGTGAGTTACTTACACAGAATTTTAGACAAATTTGAAAACATTTCAAAGTTCAATGACTTCATTGACACTTTAGTTACATTTTTATTACCAACTGCCTCGTATTAACGCAAAAGTCCCTAAAGATTAAATAATTAACTTTTTTACTTAAAAATTACGTAAGGCACGTAAAGTAGAAAAAATAGCATAAAGAACTTGTTTTTCAAAGTCATTGTGGCACTCATTCTTTATAAAAACTCGCGCTCGCGCTCGTTTTATAAACTTGAATTCGTGCCACAAAGTTGACTTTTCAAAACGCGTTCTTTAATATACTATTTTATCACGTTTGTGTTTCTGTTGTAGTCATCTCTGCGTATTTCAGGGATAAAATACAGGTAAAAGTAGACTCGCTTTTTTTTTTAAACAGCTTTAGACAAGTAACATATTCTAGTTAAAAATCTAACAGAAACATAAGCACCAAAATCCCAAAAGCATAAGCAAACATTGAAAAAAATCCTTTTTTTAAAATTTCGTTTAGGAAGAGTTTATAGTGCCAAATCTCCGAGATATTATAACTATTCTATGTATCACATGTGTGCTCTTAGTTATTTAAACACTATTTACTCACTTGTCTAGTTCTCGCTAACTGACGGAATAACTTTCGGTTAGTCTTCCTCCTTATATAATCAATCGTTTTTGCTAGGAGGTGCCAGACGTAGCTTGCCTTTTACAAATTTAATTGAAAATAATGACTAATACTTCTCGATTGTTTCAAGAACGGGTCTGTTAATAATTTTGGGAGAATTTCACGGCTCGATAGGCTTCTGGTGCGATATCTTTCTAGTATTTTTTGAAGCTATTTATTTAAATTTTGTTTTTATTATTGTTATTTTAATTTGTTAGTAACAATACTATTTAAACAAAAAACATTTACTCGCGCGACTCAGAAGAAATTTCGCAGAAATAAATACAAAATTTTAATTAAAATTACCTATACTTTAATTATAAAATAATTATTATAAAATTTTGACAAAATTTGTTATTAGAGATTGTTTATTAAATATGTGTCAAGGTAATATCCAAAACTGTTTACAAAATTATATTTTTTAAAATTAATTTAACGTTATTTTGCAAATAATTTAAATTTAATAACGTCTGAATTTGTCTTTTACTCTGTGGATAATCAACATTTTTTCTCCCAAATTATCATAAAAAATTGCAAATTTAGTCAACAATTTTGTTAAAAAAGGTATTTTTTGGTTTATTTACTAGCAAATATTAAATTAATCTATAACTGACAGCTATAGAAGCTTTTGTTTGCGTTTGTACCACTCTTCGGTACGATACAGTGAGGTAAAAAACCCAAATTTGTATTTTTGAAATACGTTTAAAAAAAATTGTAGACTGAACGCATTTTTTGAACACTATTTTACATTTTTTTTATTATTTTTTTAAAACAAATATTTAATTGCTTTGCATTTTTAACTCTAATTATAAAGCGCCATCTAGTGTTGTCAACGCGTATTGTCAATTACAGATTGCTACAGTACTTAAAAAGACTTAAAAAGACAAATTTAAAAAAATAAATTAGAAAATATGTAATAATTTTTTTTTTGAATAAAAATCAAAAATCAAAAATTTTTGTGTATCGTCACGAAGCGGAAGTTCGCTAGTCTGCTAGGTCAAAGGCCTGCCGATGCGGATGGGCTATTGCTGATATCGACTAAATTATCGTCGGTTAAGGCAATAGCTGGCTCAGCATTTGGGAGTTGGCGAACTAGCGGGTGGCGTTAATCGGGGTGTCGGTTGGTAGAGTTCAACGGAGAGAGTTGAGTTAGGTGGAGTGTGAGATATGTCCAGACCCTTCGATTGTGTGAGAATGTCACTCACTGTAAGTAGCTCTTAAGTATCTATCCACTATCTAATATGTATACCTCAATTATCATTAAATTTCCTTTTGTATTAAAACCCTGTTTTTAATCTCAAAACCACCTCACGAGGCAGAGCCCGTGACAGTATCATTTTTACAGTCTTTAATTATTAAAATAACATCTTGTGTCTTTTCTTTAAAATTAATTTATAGTGTTCTAGTTATCGTTTTTGCTAATGTTTTAGCTGTCCAGCTAGAATTTACCAGTCTTATTATTTATTGTTTTGTCGTTTTTAAAAAGTGCGAGCTTCAGAAAATTCTTAATTTCTCGTAGGGTTTATCGTATTCTTTTGAACGTTTATACAATTTTTCAAATAAAATTTATTAATTATCGTATTTTATTGTTTTGTTAGAGCTCTGTTCTTAAAATTTAAACATTTTTTATTATGTTGGAAAAACCGGTTTACTTCAGAAGTGTCTGGGATAAAAGAAAAACTTATTCTTTGTGTTGTGTTTTTATCTATTTCGCCAAAATTCTTAAATCACAATAAAGAAATACTCTTTTATTATGTTTTTGTGTCTGTTGTATAGTCATCTCTGCGTATTTCAGGAATAAAATAGAGGTAAAAGTAGACTCGCTTTTTTTAATTTTTTTTTAACAGCTTTAGACAAGTAACATACTCTAGTTGAAAATCTAACAGAATCACAAGCACCAAAACTCTAAAAGCATCAGCAAACATTGAAGAAAGTCTATTTTCTTCTAATTGTTCTTAATGAGAGTTTATAGTGCTAGATCTCTGAGATATTATTGTATAACTGTTCTATACCGGGTGAGTCTGCTAAAAGTGTTCCTTAACTTTTCTTAAAAACTAGTTATCACATCAACTTCAAAGTTTGACATTAAAAACTTTGTTTCTTGCACTACACAGGTAAATTTCTTCATAATTTTTCTAATATTTCTTCTAATTAATATTAATTAATTTCTTCAAAAAAATCTAAATATTTCCAATTTTGTATTTGTTAATGTCTATGACTTATCGGTCCCTCTATTATAACAGTTAAGAGCCACCACTGAAGCGATACATTTCAAACTTAAATAAGCCATTTTTTGCTAAGAGGATGGGTGGGATCTTGGTGAGACCAAGACACTAGGGGTAGTTATTGTCGAGTTACGGCAGGTTCAGTTTGGCAATGCTGCACCAAAACGCGTCTTACGAATCAAAAAAATGTTATTATTTTTTGGGGTTATCTACATTTTTTTTAAATATTTTTTGCACAAAATGATACTTTTAAATAATACTCTTTTCTTTTAGACATCTTATTTTAGAATAATGTTAAAAATTGGAAATATTTAGATTTTATTGAACAAATAAACCAATATTAATATGAAAGAATTTTAGAAAAAATCTGAAAAAATTCATTTGTGTAGTGCAAAAAACAAGGTTGTTAATGCCAAATTTTAAAGTTGATGTGATAACTAGTTTTTGAGAAAAGTTAAGAAACACTTTTGGCAGACTCATCCGGTATATCACGTGTGCTCTTAGTTATTTAAACACTATTTATTCCCTTGTTTAATTTTCGCTAACTAAAAAATAACTTTCGGTTTGTCTCCTTTTTTATATAATCGAACGTCCTTGCTAGAAGGTGCTTGCTTTTTGCAAATTCAATTAGAAATAATGACAAATACTTCTCAATTAGTCCAGAAACGGGTCGATTAAGAATTTCGGAGAACTTCACGTCTCGATGGGCTTTTAGTGCGATATTTTTCTAGTATTATCTGGAGCTATTTACTCAAATTTTCCTTTTTTTGTGTTATTTTAATTTGTTTGTAACAGTACTATTTAAACAAAAAACATTGTAATTATAATTTATTAGAACTCGATCTTGAGTAAATGCCAAAAAATGTAGAAAATCACTTGAGAGTGGTTGATAAATTGTATTTCTTGTAATTTGCACAAAAGTTATTAAATTGTAATTTAAAAAAATTTGGAAAATTTATTAAAGTACGGCTTGAATAATAAATATCTCATTTATGAGAGCCAGCTTAACAGGTTGCGGCTTCAACTTAAACCTGTTTGCTTAATATTAAAAAAAAAACAAATATACTAAATAGAAAATGAAAGTACTAATTTTAAGTGCTCGTTTTAATATTTTTGGTCAAGATTTTAGAAGCAGATTATATCCGCAAAGCGAAAAATTTTCTGTAATTTCATGTAGCCGTTGTCCAAAAGTCGCTAAATTTGGTTTATTTCTACTGGCAGAGACGTCTTGTTCTAGTTTGAAATTTGTTTAGAGCAACGTATGCTCGAAACTAAGTAAAATTTAGCAGTTTGAAAACTTCCACTTGTGCCAGCAACATTGAATAACAAAAGTTCGCATCTAGCACTCTCGCACTAGAAACGTAATCTATTTTCACTTTGAACAGAACGCAACAAAATGCATTTTCCGGGTAAAAAGCGCGCAATTTTCCTAATTAAAACTCTTATACGTTTGTTTATTCGCGCCATAAATATGCATTTGATAATATTCAGTCTTGTCTGAAACCGAATTGTAAATTTTGATTAGGGTACTTGAAAGGCATGCCTTTAAATTAATTACAACTGTCTTGAACTTTTATTATGTTTTAAGCGAGCCTTCGTATTTTATGTGTAAACGCGGAAGCGAAACACATTAAAAAGTAGTCATATAACGACGGAAAGTCGAGATAAAATTTGCATTTTTGCTGCAATTATGTGTCAAGCATAAGTAAAACAACCAAATTTCTCCAAACTCGAATTTCTAAACTTATTAAAAACTTGACTGGAGTCTGAAATTGGGATGACCTCTGGAGACAGTAACGATTAAAGTTTATACCGATAAGGGCAACAACTTGTAATTAATTTTTTTAAACCAAAAATCAATTAATAAATGAAATTAAGCCTCCAGTGTAAACCTCTGAATTAATTCAGGCTATTCTGTTGGTCTAATTTATGCAAACTGACTTTGTAATTAATAGTTGTGATAAAAATCTCATTTAGTTTGTCCTCTCAACTAAATAAACAACTCGAAAACACTCGTTGATATTGTGAAAACTTGAAAAGTTTTTCCGGAGAAAACCTTTATTAAATATTTAACTGTTAAAAACGCCTTGACAACAAGCAACACTTTGTTCGTTTTAATTAAGCATTCTGTTTGGTTTCAAGCAAAAATTTTAATTAAGCGACAAAAAATTTCTTTTGAAAGTTTCTAGATTTATAGACAATAGATTAGGGAGCGATATATTAAAAACGCACTCTAGCTGAGACGCTATAAAAGTTATAATTGAAAAAGTTTCTTTCTCGATCTAATTTATTTATAAGTTGAATCATCCCAAATACATTTTTTTTCTCGGTAATTTCGGTGGTGAGGAGCAAAAAATCTTCACACACCACCTAGATAAGAAAGTGTCGGAGTGCTTACTCAAGTCGTTTATTTAACTTGAGCAACTTGAATAATTTTCATTCATTTTTCAAAGAGGATGGTCGCTGGCATTTCGTTTTCATTAAATCAAACAATATTTTATAAACCTTTTCTTTGGACGGCTGGGGAAGACGGGACAAGACAAATTTCGGTACTTTAGACTCTGCTGTGAATACATTTGGCAAGTTGGAGATCACATTTATAAAGTTCCTTCAACTTCGTGTCAAACATCCATCACGGTGGGTTGTTAAATATTGATAATGGGGACTCAAGATTTTTACAGCGAGAATGCCAAAACCTGCATGTTAGAGCCACTCAATTTTTTAATACCAAATTTAAAACAAAATTAAATTACACGCGTTTACCAAAATTTATTGTTTTGATTGGTAAATGTTTCATTAATATTTATTAGTTATTTTAGTTAAAAAAATTGGATAATATATATAACACAGTTTGAATAATATCAAGCAAAATGTAAATAACAAATTTTGATTTTGCTTTCGACATGTTTCTAAAATAATTTTATTATTGTTTGATTACAAAAAATTGGTTATAGAAGAGTAGATAATAACAAATAATTTCTATTAAAATTTTGTCAAAATTTTTATATAATAAAAATTTTTTTTGCTATTACATAAAGTTTATTAAACGATTGATGTCATTACTAGATAGACATCGGCTTTTGTCAAAATAATTGTCTTTTTGTTAAAATTCGATACTGCTTTAAACTTTTACATAAAATAAAAACTAAAAGATTTTTTTAAAACAAAGTTTATAAAACTAATAAGATTAAATAGACATAAATTTTCTTGTTGTCTTAAATAATTTTTTTTTGAATTTTAATTTTTCATGTTTGCAATATTTACCACCCACAATATACTAATTATAATTTGTTTAAGTATTTTTGACACCAGTAATATTGTTTATAAACAAGACTTTTATAAAATTAATTACAAATAATTTGAGATATTTCTGTGGTTTCTTTTTCAGGTCAATGATAGTTGTGTGATAATACCCACCAACAAAAAATGTGATTTTTATATTACTACTATTGTAAGTTATTTAAAAAATATTTGTGTTAAATTTAAAATAAATAATATAATAGCTATTTATTATACAAGTGTCTTATAAGGCAAATAAGTCACGAAAGAAATGTTTAGCTACGAGAGCTTGCTCGAGTGTCCTAATTTTCTTAAGTGACTTATTTGCTGTTAAGACATGAGTACAATACATAGTTTAATCCAACACCTATCTCTGTAAGAGTTTTAAAAAATCATCAAAACCCAAAAATTTTATATCTACAAAGATTAGTAGTAGTCTATGATTTGGTTGGCATGTTGTTGTTGACAACTAAATTATTATTTGAGAAAAATTTTGCAAACAAACTGTTTCGGCGTTTGTAACATTGTTGAAAATGAAAAGAAGTAGTTCTCTTCCTGAAAAAATTGCGAAAGATGTTGAAGAAGTCAGATCGAGTTTGCTATCCAAAAAATCCAGAGACGCTTATTATAAAGAATTGAGTGAGTTCAATAACTGGAAACAGGAAAACGGTTGTGTGGGGTAAGCGAAGACGTGCTGTTGGGTTACTTCTTCAACGTCAAAAAAAAATTCGCAATCTCTTCAATGTGGACGAAATACAGCATGTTAAGACCGACATTAAAGCTTCACGAAAATACAGATATTTCACAATATGGCAAGTTGATCGCTTTTTTTAAGAACGAATCAAAAAATTACAAGTGCAAAAAATCAAAAATTCTTGCAAGAGAGCATATTCAACAGTTTCTAGCAGAAGCACCCAATAAAAAATATTTGATGTTGAAGGTAGGTCGATTTTGTTATTAGAGAATGAAATTAATTTTTTTACATTACAGGTCACACTAATTTTTGGTGTGTCAGGTAGGTGTCGATGTTTAAATTATTGAACATGTCAATCAATAACGTAGAAGATAAAGGATGTTATATATTGGTATCTGTACCAGGTACAAAAACATATATTTTACGTAACTTTACGATTATGAAAGAAGGATTTGCAGTTAATGTCCTAAATATTTATAGAAAATATATGTCTCTCCGACCTAAGAATATTTCTTACAACAGGTTGTTTTTGTGCTATAGAAATGAGAAAGGCACAATACAGCTAGTGGAAACAAATAGTCTATCCAAAATTCCATCAGTAGTAGATGATTTTTAAAATTACCAGAATCAAAGTCTTACACAGGACACAGTATGAGACGCACAGCAGCGAGTTTATTGTCCAATGCTGGAGCCGATCTTGGTATGGTCCAACGTCATGGCCGATGAAAGTCGACAACCGTGGCACAAGCGTATGTCGAAGAGTCAATTTTAGGCAAAGTAGACATTGCTAAGGAGATACTGGGTAAAAATTCGGACACAAAAGGCAATGTTATTGTAAAAACTAAGAAACAAAAATCGAATGAATGTAGAAACAACATTGAAGGGACAAAAAATGAAGCAAATACAGTTATATCTTTTATATATAATTTATTGTATTATCTTTGTTGATACTCCTAAACCTTGTTCTAAAACGGTGCGTTTTACAAAAAATTTGTAAGAGACAAAAAAATTCTAAATTGAATGGTCTTTCAAACTGTAGGAACCCCAATGGTAAACTAATTTGTGCTACAAAGTTATGAAGCAAATTGTGTCAAGGGAGCCTTTGTAGTCCCGTTTAAAAATGTTTTACAATACTAAAATTAACACTGTAAAGTGGCTATCTAATACAGAATGAGTATACCAAGTTTCATCAAAATCAAGCGAGTACTTTATTAAATAAAAAAAATAAAGTACATTTTTAGGGCGACTTTTGAGGGTTAATAATTGTAAAAATAATTTTTTTTCGAAAAAAATAAAAAATATATATCAATTAATTTTTACTTCTTAATCTTTGATTAAATTTTGTGCACTCGTTTGTAAAACACCCTGTATATGTTTTTAAAATCAAAAAAATTTATAACATTTTGAAACCAAAGCAGTTATACAACTTCGATAATTTAGAAGATACAGCTCAAGTTCAAGCTCAAACTGGCAAGCTGTTATGTTCACTGAAGGATCTTGTTTTTGTTTACACAGTTACAGCCGACGACAGACAGTGTACAGAAAACAAGAAATGCGCACCATGCTGCCCTTTGTGCAGCCTGTCTATAAGTTTGGAAGCAGTGGTGTTATGGTCTGAACTGGCATTTATTCTGGAGGCCGTACAAACCTACACATTAGTGCTGGAAACCTCACAGGGGTGCGTTATGTTTAGAAATAAGTGTTACCCACAAGAAACTTTACAGGTAAAGAATTTCGCTTTCTTAACAACAACGCACGCCCACATAGAGCTCAAATAATGCATCAATTTTTGGAAAACTATTAAATTTTACATTTGCCTTTGCCACCAATATTACCAGACCTTAACCCAATTGAGCATATGTGGTATCCACTGCAAAGGAGACTTTCCGATTACTATCTACAGCCCTCAAACCTCCATAAACTACAAAAAACGTTACAGCCTTTTTGGAACGCAGTTCTTCTTGAGATTTCTAATAATATTATTAACAGTATGCCAGAAAGATGTCAGCAAGTTGCTAATAACCCTGGACATTATACTCGATGTTAAAAGTGATTTTAAATCATCAACATCAAAATTGCATAAACAAGTAACAACGATTTTTTTTTAACATTTTTATTAGTTTTTTTATTACAAAAAGTATTCCAATTTGTAATGTTTGATGCTATTTTGTTACCTAAAAAAAATCTCGTCTTATTTACAAGTAAAAGTAGAAATTCTAGCAATATTCCTATTTATTTGTGCGTAGTTTATTTTTTCTGTAAAATTTCTGCTTTAGGGTTAAATTTGACATAAACCAAAATTGATAAAAATTTTGTGCATTTTATAAAAATTGCGAAAATAGAAAAACTTTCTTTTGAACATTCCAAATGCTGTATTAATTATTTTGGTATTAGTATGTTGCAAATTTTGTTTACTCTAAATACAAATTTAAGCATTTTAGCCGTAAAAGTAGTAATTTATAGTAAAAATTAGTGCAAATCCAAATTAAACAAAATTTTTCAAAATTAAAATTTAAAATTAATAATTGTTATAAAAACTATAAAAATTATTAACTGTTTTAGCTTTAATTTGTTATAAATTTTGTATACTTTAAATCTCTCTAACTTTTTTGCCACAAAATTAATGCTTTAGAGTTAAAATTGGCAAAAAACACAAAATAAATAAATTTTGTGCTTTTTAAAAAATTGCAAAATTTGAAAAGCTGTATGTTTAAAATTGCAAATGTTGTATTAACTATTTTAATTTTAGTTTATAACAAGTTTTGTTTACTTTTAAAACAAATTTACAAAAATACAATAAAAAAACTATTTTTGCCTTAAAACCAGTGCTTCAAAAATAAAAGTGACAAAAACTCAAATTGAAAAAAACTTTATAAATTTTTTTAAATTGAAAAATTTTAAAAACTGTTTTTGAAATTTGTCTCAACAATTTCAGTCTTAATTTGTTGTAACTTTAAGTGTTTCTAGAGATAAAATAACAAAATTTGTTCAAAAAGTTTATAATTAGGGTGAAAAAATAACTAAAATTAATATGAGAGAAAGTAGAATTTATTTTTTAAATAATTAGTAAAATAAAATGTTTTATAAATTTTGTTTACTAGATAAAAGCCTACAAAAGCTCAAGTTAGTGGTTTTTACACTTCACTTGTTCTATCTCAATTAAAAAACGATTAGTGATCACTTTTAAAAATGTAAGATTTATACGAATATTAAACAACAATGCTAAACTGTTATTTATTAACAACAAAATTGTTAAAAAACAAGTTAAAATTTGGATATAAACAATTAAAATAATATCTTTGCAATTAACGCGTAGTTCAGCTTTATACTGTATTCATCGCTGCAATGAATGAAAATACTCTCACTCATCAAAAGATGAAAGTGTTCAAATAAACCCATTTTAAAAAATTTGAATACAAGAGACTGCTCCAACAATAAAAACCTTTGTGTTTTCTTTGTTTCATTAGTTTTTACTGTCGACTAAGTGGAAATAATTACGAAAGCTTTTTACTTTATCTTGATGACTCCTCGCTATCCACTTCTGTTTTTACTCAGTAAAATTTCCGAGATAGGCAAATACCCACAGTTGAAAAGCTCGTGTAATAAATTAAACACCAAACTTAACTTATTGTTCTGCCAATACTGGTCTAGAGGCACTTTATAATTGAGTTGTGGTGCTTTAAAAAATTACCTACGGTTTCAAATCCGAAAGAGTAATCCTGTTTTACGCGTCGGTATTTTTCAACATTTGAATAAAATATCACACACTTATACCAAACGAGATTAAAATCTAATAAATTTGAATTTTTGCATATGTTAAATCCGCTGTGAAGAGGAACAAAGATAATCGCTATTTGGATCCGGAATTGGGAAAGCTCCAAATCAGCTATTGTGGAGCTCATTGCAATGAGCATTATCGAAAATTTCAGCAATTTAGCTGAGGTTTTTTAAAATTTTTAGAGCTTCTGAAAGGAAATAGTAACCTGACGCATCCACCATTTTTGTAATTTTTATTGCAGATGACGGTAAATAAAACTTGTGATAAAATTTTTTTGCGAATCATAAAATTCTCTACTTAGAAGCTATTATAGGGTTTATAGCGAGCAACAGGTGCAATTGCTTTACCTTTTCATAAAAATTGATTTCCGGTTTAAAATTCCATATTTTATACATTGGTCTATTTGATATCCAAACATTCCTAAACGTATCCTGTGTTTCAAAACTATTGTTATCAAAGCAGGCTTTCGTTTTAGGGACGTATGTCTGGGTAATTTGAACTATTTATTCGGGTTTTAAGCCTACTGCTAAAAAAATCTACTGTTGAATGTTTGTGCCTACTATCCAAAGAATACTTTTCGTATTCTACCCCCACTAACCTAGAAACTAATAATTACCATTAAAAATCAAATAAAACACAGAATCCGTTAATTTTTGATTATTTGCAAACACAAGGTAGGAATAAAATTAGACAGATAAGATGAAACTTGCGTGGCGAAAGCAAAATATTAGAAACAATACCAAAAGCATAGAAGAAAACCGTTGCAGCACGTCAAACAAGATGTGCTACATGACCTCCATTCTGTTTGCAGCACACTCTTGTTTGTGTTTTCACAGAAGCCATCGCGTTCTTTAACAGATTGGGTGAATTGTTTATCTTTTCTAACTTGAAGGTTATCCTTTCCCTTAAGTCGCCCAAGTTCACAACAAAAGTATTAAAAATTGAGTTTTTCACATATGGTCACAAGAAAAAGTCACGCGGAGTCAAATCACATAAGCTCGGTGACCGTATCACTGGCGTGTTTAAACTGATCACTTTGTTATCAAAAAATTAACAAATAAAATTAAGATTATCCCGAGTAGTGTAAATACGCGCACTGTCCTGCTGGAAATAACCCTGCTGCAGTTTGTCATCCAGCAGCTGCTCTATAAAGGGAGTGAAGATTTTAAGACGGTATCTCTGAGATGCTACTATTCCTACAACATTTATATTCTTATAGTTGTTTTCTTTAAAAAGTATAACAATAATTATTTTCGAAAAATATGGGTCCAATAAGACGAAGTTAATGCAGCCTACACTCCAATTTTCTGCGAATGCAATAAAACCTCAACGTAATAACGAGGATTCTCGCCGCTCCACATCCTCATGTTCTGTAAGTTAGCATAGCTGTAAAGATGAAACCAAGCCTCGTCGGTAAAAAATATTTTTTCCAGTGCTTCGTCATTGTTGGCAAGATTCTGCATCAATCACTGGCTATATGCCTGCCTCTGTGGCAAATCATTCGGCAGCAATTTTTGATGGGCTTGCAGCCTATACGGAAGCATATCGAGGTCTGTTTTCAAGATCCACCGACAAGTGCTGTGAGACTGGTTTACCTATTGGCGCAGATGACGAACCGAAGTGCTAGGCTCCTCGTCCATATTCTTTACGGACTCATTTGCTTCGGTTCTTACTCGTGGTCTGCCCCCACCTGCCTTGCGATTCACACTCCCTTTATCCCTGTACAAATCCACAACACGGCGCAGATTTCGACTGAAATTGTCGAAGTGGACAGCCAATTCAGGAAACTCTGAAAATCTTCAAGTGTGGCGTTTATCGAGTAAACCCACTGTTTGGCGACTCTCTGACCATTTCAAAAGTATGCTTCTAACACTAAGCGCTTCTGTTGCTCGTTGAAAGCCATCTTGTTCTTTTAAATCTAATCTAAAACATGACTTTTCTAGCTTCTCATTTTTCAGTTAGTTTTGAAACACGTGATATCAATTTTTTGTTTTATAAATTTTGGTGGATGCGCCGGGTTACTAAAAACATTGTAAAATTTTTAACATTTTAACGGTAGGTAATATATAATTTTATCTAAAATATCAGTAACAACACATGTATATTAATATTAATTAGGTGCAAACCAAATGTTTTAATGATAAATTTCGTAAAATGATAAAATGTTTTTGAGCAAATAATGCAAAATTTAGCCCTTTGTTACATTTCAGCTAATTGGCTAAAGTCGGAGTTGAATTAAACGAACTTTGTCACTTTCCTAATTAATTAGTTTATTCAGAACCGAATTAAAAATAAAATACGTTTCTGTTCGGTTACTTGAATGGCTTAAATAGATAGGAAGCAGCAAGTAACATTTTCGGGTAATTTATTCAAACGTGAACTGTAATTTATCTCTGGTTAGTAGATACCTGTGTCAAGGATTTCCAATTTAATATACTATAGACGGTTATTAGACAACGTCTTCTCTCTTTAGTTACCATTATACAACAAACTACAAGAGTATTAATTATAATAATCCATTGATAGTTGTGCTATCATTAATCTTTACTGACCTCTAACGTTTATTTTGGCGCAATTCGTAAACAAATTACAAGAGACTCTTTGTAACTGGCAGGTGCATTTTTTATTTTAACGAAATAAAATAGACGTGCCATTATTAACAACTCTCGAGAGTGATTGATTGATGAGATGCGCATCAGCATAGAGAAAAAGTAAAGAAAAGACGTGAAAGCGATTCTCTAATCATTAAGAGAAAAAAACTTGAAATGTTTGTACGGCTTAAAAACCTAACTTATTTTGATCTTTTCGGTTATTTACATAGTCGGAGTCTTTGGAGGATTCATCGAATAAAATTTGCATTTAAAATTTCAGAGATATAAAATTAAGAATGGGAGAGCTCACTGTTTGCATAAAGAATTTTACCGATTTAATAACAAGTGTGGATTAAAAACGGGCCTTATTTACATTTTTTTTCCTCTAAAAGTAAATTCCAAAATTACTTAAAACAATTATCTCAAGGGAAAATTTACAGAGGACGGGAATTTATGTCTATCACATAAATCACCAACTCACAATAGGGGTGCATTATGTGGAGGTATTCATAGGATAATTATATTGTATCTAAAAGGACTATGATATACGGTGGTTGGGTCATTCCAACAGCTAATTTTTACTTACCTCATTTATAATTTAACGAGAAATAATTAATTTGAGCTGTTGTGATTATAAATGTTTGACAGCTGTGTTGATGCCGACAACGCTTTTGGTAATTAATATTTTACACTCGACAAAAGCTGAAATATAACCGACAAAGTTTCATAAATATTATAAATAATTAATATTTATATTTAACAGAAATTTACAAGTGACTATATACGTATACATTGAAATAATTATGTTCTTTTCACAATTTTTTAAATTAGTAAAACTTGTAATGAAGACAAACAAATTTAAAACCTAAAACCAACAGCAATTGGACAAATGCAACAATCTTTTTAAATAAAATTTATATGTAAAGTTACATTATTATTTTACAATATTACGTTAATACATTTTATACATTTTCTTTCTGAAAGTATTTTAAAAATAGAAAGATTTACAAGTAGAAATTTAAAATTAATTACAGAAATTTTTGTTATTTCTGTAGAAGATGTCCGATTAACTTTAAGAAGATAGTTCGAAAATTTATGTGACTTTATTTAGCGTTTAAGTTTTTTCTCGATTTAAGTACAACTCCAGTAAAATTTAAAAAAACAAATCTTTTAATTCTATTTGAATCAATGCCAAAAAAACAAATTTTTGATAAATCAAAAAACAAACTTGGTAAACTTACTCTAGCTTCCTTTAATTTTAAGCTTCCTTTCGAGTTAAGTACAACTCCAGTGAAAGTAAAAAAAAACAAGTTTTCTATTCACGTCTGAATCAACACTTGGAGACATAAAAAAATCCACAGAAGAAAGCAATTATAAAGATGAAGATCTTAATGCAATTTTAAATTTATTAGGAAACGATTTAGCTAATACTACTTACCAAGAAATACTACAAAATATATATTAAAAAAAACAAAAACATTTTTTTTCATAAATTAAGAATCTCTTCAGATAAATTTGATACTAGTTTAGCTGTACAAAATCTACTTCTTAAGTCAACCGACAAAAGATACAGAAAACAAAGAGGAAAAAAGAAGCTCAACTACCAAAAATTTTAATTACTAAAGAAAACAGATTAAAAAAATTATTAAAATTAGAAAAATTCAACAATTAAAAAGCAAGTTTTTGAAAAAAATTTGGAGTAAACGAAGAAGACGGAAGAAAAGAGAGACGTAAGGTATAAGTAATAACGCATTGTGAATACTGCAAGAATTGCAGTTCTAGAAGATTGCAGATGGAGAAAACAATAAATTACAATATGATGATAGGCTTGAAAATAGAATTAATTAAACATAATTAAATAATTAATTTAGAAGTGTTTTATTTTTTAGGTAGTTAGTCAAGTGACCTCACAATTTTTAACAATTTATCTTGTTTAATTTTTGATATTTTAGTTATTCTTCTTTACAGTGTAAAAAAGTTTTTTCTTATTTATTGTTCAGGCCATTAGGACCAGGAGAGGGGGTGGCTCAACCCTTTTGAGGCCACTGGTCAACCCGACGACCAGAGAGAACAACATTTCCCGTCGCGACCAGACGTATATTCAATTTTGTTTATTAAAAAATGTAAATAGTAGTAAAGAGAGTTGTTACAAACCATTGAGTTTTATTCCCATTAATATACAGTCCACTAAACCAAAACATGTATAATGCGTAATTTTTGTGTGTCTTACATTATCAAATGCTTTGCTATGCGCTAATTTAGTGAGTACAACTTCTAAAGATCTCAATCTTTTTTTTTTCTTCTTTCAAAGCATTACCGCGTTTATGTTTATTCGTGAAAGGTCCAACGCAATAAATATCCAGTCAATCTTACCATTCACTAATAATTTTCTTTACGAAGTCGTCAATTTTAAAAAGACAGACACGAAAACAGTTTTCTAGAAGCACAAGAAAGCAAGGACAAAGAAGAAAATAACAAAAAATGCCCAAAGCATCTCAACAATGATTGCACCAAAAAAAATTAGAAAAAATTGGATCAATTTGTCGCTGACAACTCCTTAGAAAATAATCAGAGATATAGAGAAACTTATGAAGTAAAAGACTCCATGGACAGAGAGTTTAAAGAAAAGCAGGAAAAATACGTAAATGAGACTGAGCAAATGAAGCAACTTTACAAGAAAATTAAAAATTCTTAAATAAATAGTTTTTCAACAAAAAATTCTCTTAAAAATTTTGTAATAAATTTTAAATAAAAAACCAATCTAAAAAAGCAACGTATCAAGAAAAATTTTGTTTTTCTCAGTTTAAAATTTTTTGTTTTAGATCATTTTAAGCCGACTCAACATCTTTACAAAATGCATTGTTTCAAACATACTCTAAATCAAAAAATCAAAAATTAACGCTTAATTGCTGTAAATTTATATCTAAAAATAAAATTTCTTAAAAATTTGATTACATTGCCTTTTTATGAGATAGTATTCAGATAGCTTAAATCGGGACAGTAGAAGTGATACTTTTGCATCTTTTTTTATCTTAAGTTATAGGAAACGACCAGGTGATAGAAAGCTAAATTGTCATTACTGCTTTTACGTCCCAGTTCTTTTCATTAACACAATTCCCAGACTTTTAAAAATATCATTAAATTTTGACATTTCTGAAAACAAATATTTAAGAGAAGCTAACTTGTTAATTGAGAAAGTAAAAAATTTACTCAAAATGCGAAAACGGTTTTAAAACACCAACACTTGTTGATGGTGCACTTTTGACAAACCCTGAAACATAAAGAAGAGCTTCTAAGAAGAATGTCAAAGAACCGAGTAGTACAGAAAGTCAAAATTAGCAGAACGAGAACGTTGTTAAAGGTAGACAAGATGGAAGATTAAGAAACAGATTTAAATCTAACTTGCTTTAGAATTTACCACTGAAAAATTCTATAGCTTTGGAGAAGAATTTTGACTCTGAGACTTCAGATGGAGTTCAAGAAAATGACAATTCTGAGATGAATTACAACAGAAATTTTTTGGAAGTATTTCTAGAAAATGGCAACAGTTTAGTACAGAATGTGTTTGATCTAATAGATTGGAAACTATCCAGTAATAAAAAAGAATCAACAACAAAACAAGAGAAAAGTGCAATTGATATATATATCCTGCTGAAATTAATATAAACGTGTTGTTGGAAAATTAGATCTTTCTCTTTTATATAAAAACAATTTATTTGAAAAAATCCGCCATTATCTAAAACTTGAAATAGTTTTGTTTTTCTTTAAAATACAAGAAATAAACAATTTTTTCTCAAAGAAAAAAATTTTGTTGATTCAGTTAAAGAAGATTTAATGATGCAAAATCTAGTAAATCCTGTAGCTAGTAGTATTGATAAAAATGTGGTAAATTCGATAAAAATGGATGTAAATTAGACTGTAAAAAATGTGGTTAACTTACTAAAATCTAGTTTAAAAAGAGCTCTTTTAGTTAAAAAAGAAATCACAACAGAATTTTCAAAATTGATGATTTTTTGGTTGATGTAGATTTTTTAACAAATCAAGTAAATAATCTAGTAGCCAATTTAGATAATGAATTACCAAAAAAAGTAGATCCTGTTATTAAATGGTATATTAAGTATGGAGAACGGTAAGGAATGCTTACCGTTCGAAGACAATTGTTTAATTATTGTCTGAGAACGGTAATCTTTAACGTTCGACATGCTTATAACGTTTTTTGCGCGATTGGAGTTTCTAGAATAATAATAATAATAATTTATATCAATACATTTGTGATAATCAGGAAGATTAAAACTGAAAACTTTGGGTGGCTGTTCCATGGTTGCTATGGTTTTGTTCCAGACAAGTAAAATTGTCTTTTTGATACAATCATTCCTACATAGTTCTGTTTTGTGGTTCCGTTTTTGAAGCAAATATGAGCGATAGTGATGATCTACCGGATGATTTAGAAGACGCTTGGCAAGAAGGATGCTCGGCAATAATTCCAGAAAAATCTAAAGCCCGATATGAACAGACATACAAGTTGTTTAAGGAATGGCGTGAAGCAAAGAAGATTTCTGTAAATGAAAAGAGCTTGTTAGCGTATTTTGTGGTGAGAAGTGGACACTTGAAGGCCCCAGGCAGTTTATGGGCGGAGTATTCTATGCTGAAGAGTACAATTTTTCTCCATGATGCTATAGATATTTCTAAGTTTGCTACATTAATTGCTTATCTTAAGAGAAAAAGTATTGGATATTGGCTTAAGAAGGCTAAAATTTTTACCAAAGAAGACATGGAAAAATTCTTGAATGAAGCACCAGACGAACAATTTTTAATTCAAAAGGTATGTTGTAGATGATGAGGTGGTACATCTGAGTTCTAAGGAAACAATATATTTGCAGATAGCAATGATATTGGGAGTATCGGGCGCTTGTAGACGAGAGGAATTGTACAATATTAAAATGAGTCACATAGAAGAACATGAAGAAAGGTTTATAGTAAATATTCCAAATACAAAAACAAATATTCAGCGAACGTTCACAGTTATTAATAAAGAAAATGAAGCAGTTCATTATTTGGAAATACTTCGAAAATACATAAGAATTCGACCAAGCAACCCAACGTCAGATCATTTATTTCTGAACTATCGAAATAGCAAACGCACTAGGCAAGTCACAGGAAAAGGCACAATTGGAGGCTGGCCGTCAAAAATTGCAAAGTATTTAAAGTTGCAAGCCCCTGAAGGTTTTACTGGACACTCGTTTCGACGCACATTGGCTACACTTTTGGCGAATAACGGAGTTGATGTGTTGGGACTAAAAAGACATGGTGGGTGGCGTTCATCAACGATGGCCGAGAGTTACGTGGAAGATTCCCTCCAAAACAAAATTGAATTTGCTCATAAAATTTTACACAGCGATGTTGGTGAACTATTACAACAACCTGGGACTTCTAGGTCGGAAAGTTTGTCTATTAACACTAGAAACTCAAATGCGAGTGGTATTACTACTATTAATTATAATAATTGTACATTTAATTTTAATAAATAAATCGCAAAATTGTTTTTTTTTTAGATTTAATTTCTTACCGTTCACTGAACGGTAAGTGAATTACTTACCGTTTTGTTACACGTACCAACCAGTAACAGCAACCTACCGTCGTAGAAACAGGCACAGTAAACTGATAAAAACAACCAATCGCGCAAAAAATACTAATAATTGAAAAGTAAAAAATCGAATTGTTATCAGATGATTCTAATGGTAAAGAAACAATTGATTTAAATAAAGATAATTTTGCTAAAAATACAATTAATTTAGGAAAGACAAAACGAGTAATAATTTTGATTTTAACGATATTTTATTAAAAGTAGATTCACAACAAAAAAATTTCGAAAGTAATTGTGGTAAAATTGGTTTAATGTCTGTTAATTTAGTTAAAGATTCTGATAAATTCTCTGATAATTTTGATCAAAGTGAAATCGGTTCAGATAATTCCTACTCCAAAAATATTATTTCTGAAAAGGACAAAGTGTCTCAACAACGATTACACCAAAAAAAAATAAGAAAAAATTGGCTCAATTGTCGCTGACCACTTTTTGGCAAATATCGGAGATCTAGAGAAACTGATAAAGTGAAAGATTTCATAGATAGATTGTGTAAAAAAGAGCAAGATAAGTATGCAAAAAAACTAGGCAAATGAAACAACTCTTTGAGAAAATTACAAATTTTTTAATAAAAAAAAGAATTCAAGTTATGAAAGGCTTTGTATCGTGAGTAATTTCTGTGAGTTCATATTCAGTAAACCTCTCCCTTATTTTTTTCAATATTCTACGATAGAGTCTGCTTAACCGTTTTTACAAAGTTAAAATGAGTGGTTTAAACAACGTACACAAGAGCAAATATAGTGCTTTGAAAAAATAATTTTGTTTTTTTTTGTTTAAAATTCACTATATATTTTCTAAAATAACAACTTGTTTTAATATCTCTCATTTTATGAACAATTTAATGACTTTTTACGGTTGATAAATATGAAATTTTATTACCGATCAGTTATTAAAATCCTCTTTATATTTTGTTATTTTATTGCTTTCTGTAGAAACTTTTATGAAATATTTACATAATAAATCCACATATTGCTTATCATGTTTCTCCACATCCACCATACAACCCTTTTACAACCACTGTTTTTTCCCCGGATTTTCTAATCATAAATTTCCTTTACGGTCATTTTATTATTCCAACTAGTTTTATGGTGAGTAATTTTTAAACAGTGATAAACTAAACCGTATTTTACACAACATTTTTACAACGTACTTACACCTAAAGTGTTTATCAATTATCACAAAAAAATTAATTGAAAATGTTTTCTAGAAAAAAAAAACATAAAAAATTCAAAAGCAAGCGACTCGGTTTGTGATATCACAAAAAACAAATAAGAAATGATAGGGTGCGACAGACAAGATGAAAAGCCAGACCGCAACATAATAAGTTATATAAACTGTTCCACGTCAAGCATAAAAATACTACAAAGCCATCTGAGGTCCATCACTAATAAAAATGACAGCCATTTGAGGATGACAGGTGCGTGATATTATCTATTCTCTGCTAGCGAAAGATACGCCTTTGTAATTCACTCCAGAATAGAGCGCACTTTTCAAACATTTGGATTTAATATTAGACGAGATATTAAAAATTTTAAAGCCATTATGTAAAGCCACGTAGACTCTTCTTTATAAATTCAAACAGCGAAAAACTCTACAATAAACAAAAATTTGGTTTGCAGAATGTAATGAATTTATAATAACAAGAAACAGCACAAAATTTAAATTGTTTTTACGGTAATTGTGCGGAATAAGTATTTATTAAGTAAATTATTCAACAACTGAAGTAATCTACTCTATAATAAGTGATGTTTTTATTTTTATACATTATATTTCTTTAAAAAACTGTTACTAAAATACAAGCCGAGTAGAAAATGCAAGGTACACATGCATCGCAACATTGTAGATCAGTATATTTGGTTATTTATTTAACTTTTTACAAAAACACTAAAAACTCCCAGCAATATTTAGTAAACACATATTTGTATTTACATATTTATTTAATAAACATATTGTATAAATTAATACCTAGTAGGACCACCTCTAGCCCTACAGACAGCCATACTTCTCCTAGGCATACTTTCTATTAAATTATTAATGACTTCTTGAGGCACTGCTTTCCATTCCTGTTCCAACATGTTTTGAAGCTCCTCAAAAGTGTCTGGTTAGACATCTTGTTCCGATAACTTGTGCTCTATGTACGACCATAGACGTTTGATGGGGTTGAAATCAGGGAAGCGTGCCAGCCACACAATTTATTCAATACCATGTGCATTATGAACATTGTTCACAATCCGAGCACGGTGCGGTCATGCATTATCATCCACAAACACAAACTCATTTTCAAAATTATTGGCAAAAGGGACTACAATCGGTAGAATACACATATTCCTATAATGTTGCGCATTTATGCATAACCCCTTTAGTGCCTTAGTTAAAAATAATGACTCCCCAAAGAGTGACACCACCTCCTCCGAAAGGTACCAAGTGCTCTGGCGTTTCTTCACGGTACGTTTCGTTCGGGCGTCGCCACACTCTAATACGCCTATCCAAACGATAAAGGGTAAATCAAGACTCATCTGCAAACATACAACGGGACCATTCGTCCTAGGTCCAGTTCAAATGAGCTTCCCCCAATGTCGCCGTTACACTCGATGTTGCCGGGTCAACAGTGGGCGTGGCATACGTCTTCTAGCCCTTAAGCCATATTCGTGTAGCCTTAGTGCGTTATTTAACTGAATAGCGTTGTAGGTAAGATTTCGGCGAGGAGTAATTTGTAAAAAACGAGTTTGTCTTGGAGTTAGACTGCGTGCACGACCTCCACCATATCTAAAACCAGGAGTTCTACATTCTTGAAAGCGATTAATGGCTCTATTGATCACCCCGTGTGCCACATTAAAAATTCGCGCCACCTCACGATGACATAATCCTTCCTGCACCATTCTCGGTCAGATAAACGCTGTTGAAGCATTAGAAATTAAGAATAAGTCACTCTCTATAATACTTTTAACGTGTCAGTGTTAATATTACTGAAAAAGTCACTCAGTTAAATTTGATTTTGCTTGTTTTGTCAGATAAAACTGCGAAAAAGCCCGTTTTTAAAATTAACACATAAAAACTGCCACTTGATAGACCATAAAATACTTCAGATAGGCAAAAGAGTACAAAAAAAAAACACAAAAAACAAAAATAAAACCTGTATAATTAACAATTTTTGTGATGGATTATTTCAATTGTTGATTAGATTATTATAACTTTTTTTTTTGTTATTAATGTACATATCTTACAAACCTAATTTTGCTGTAAGTATTGGATATTACAATTAATAAAGTCTCTTAATTCTTATATTTAACCATTATGCTTTATTTACCTAAGTGATTCCCAAAAGTTGCTATGGCAACTTGTCTTAATTCTGTGCCGTTGCTATGGCAACAGAACAATAAAAACCTTTCTATTTTAGTCGCTCATTTTTCGGGAGTATTTCTTAATTTGTGTCTCGTTTAATTTTTTTGAAATCTTGAAATTATCCATGTTATCGACCTGCAAAAGGCGTCCATTATGAATTCAGCGATGTATTGTGCGTTCTAATAGCTCCCTCGTCGTCCTTTTCTCTTCGTTTGTATGCCGTTCGTATCCGGCGTCATTTTTTAGTCTTCATCTTGTGAAAATTCCCAACATAAATAAATGATCGATAACTCTATAATTAGATTAAAACAGAACGAGATTTTTAATTGGTACATTAATCAAACTCGCTTCTAACAAGGTTATAACCTGCGATTTTAATAAGATAAATGACAAATGTCCGGGAAAAAAATGATGAATGACAAGGACACACCCACCTTGTAATGTCCGCCTAGACGGGGTATTAGAATATTCAAAATGGCGGCATAAAAAAATTTCAGTAAATTAATAAGTGAGAGCTTTTAAAGATAGGAAAACAGAAAAGTGAAAGAATTTTATTTTTGTGAGAGATTATCTGGAAGTGCTGAAATATGGAAAATCATCGGTTGAGAAATACTGAAAATTTAATTAATTGTGTTAGTCTTATTTCAAAACGGAATTTTACTTAAATGCTTATCGCTTGAATAAATTGCGTTAAATAAAGAACATTTTTACGTTTTATCTTAAAGGGTCAAATTAGAAATTTATTGCTGTTCTAATAGCTCAAGAGCTTTTTAAGTAACTAAAAGTTTTTTTATTTTTTAATAAATACATTTCTATTACACAAATTTATGAATAATTAATTAATAATATTAAGAAATTGATCTCATGTGATAAATTCATAGTTATTTATTGTACAAGTGTTTTAGACAGCGTTTTATCCCCGCAAGAATGTTTAAGCGCGAGACGCAGTCGAGCGTTTAATATTTTTAAGTGGATAAAACGCGACTAAAACACGAATCCAATATAACGTCTTATTCACAATTACAGCGATTTAAAATCAGAATCGCCAAAATTTTATCTCATGTCATCAACAAATGATTTGACATTACACTCTGACAGCGGATGTCACCTCAAAGATCAGTGAAATTAACTAAAAAACATGGAAGGTGTTGAATCGTTGCTATTTATTTTCGATTGTTTATCGACTCCATTTGTACAAAACGCTGTGCAAGTTGGTGAAAATGAAAGAAAGTGATACTGTTTCTGAGACAATTCTTGAGGAAGCTGAAGAAGCGACTCGCTTGTTATTGCTTGCGAAGTTCAGGGAACATTATGGAAAAGTACTTTCAGAATTTAATAAATGGAAAAAAGAACTGGGAGTAATGACAATAAATGAAAATGTATTGCTACCGCATTTCTCAAATTTGAAGAAGAGGTATGTAATTTCATCCATGTGGTCGAAATACTTCATGCTGAAGGCCGCTATAAAGGTCTATAAAAACATAAACACTGAAAAATATAGTAAGCTCATGGCCTATCTGAAGAATCAGTTAAGAGAATACAAGCCGAAAAAAGCTGCAGTATTGGAAAGAGCACACGTGAAAGAGTTTCTGACAAGGACTTGCAATAAAGAATATTTGATAATCAAGGTAATCTCTATTATTACATATGTAACGGTTGTTTCCGTGTCGGGTTCTGGGTATCGTAGAGAGAGAGAAGAGCGGCTTTGATGGGGTTTTATTGACAATAATAGCTATGTACAAAATAAAAATAAAATAAAATAATACTTCTAAACAAAACAAAACGAATCTTCTACTAGTATAGACACGGCCTCGTCCCCGGCGGTCCCTCGTCCTCGACTCCTCGTCGTCGGCTTCTCGTCCTCGTCTCCTCGTCCTCGGCTCCTCGTCCTCGGCTCCTCGTCCTCGACGTGTCGGCTTCGGTGGCTCGCACTTGTAATGGAGGGGAGGTAGGACTCTACCAACGGGATAATGCTCCGTGGGTAGCGGTATCGGAGAGGAAGCCCCTAGGATAATGCTCCAGGGGTGGACGGGTCTGGGGGTGGCTACTTACGAGGATAATGCTCCCGCAAGTATGCAAGTATCGGAGGCGGTAGGCGCAATATATAGCCTTCGTTTGTAGGCGAGGGGTATGGGAGGAGTATCGTAGCGAAGCGTTGGTGGTGGTTCTCGGTGTGGTGGGAATTATACCACCACTACTGCCCTGACGTATACGTATGACGTCGCGGTCACGCGGTCCGAATCAGCTGCTGGGCGTTATCTGGTTTTGTTTACTGAATTATTAGGAATTATTAGAACGCTTCGTTACACCCTCCTCTTCCTTTAAAAAAAAACTCTTCATATTATGGAGAGTTTTCCAGGTCTCCATGCGGTGTCTGCGGTCCATTTGCTGTAAGTAGATTATTAAGGGACGGGTTTAGGACTTTAGAATGGATTTTTTTTTTCCTTCTTCTCTTCCAGTTTGGAATCCACTTGGTTTTGCTCGGCTTCCGGAAAACTGTAATTAGGTTCTGCCGGTGTTCTGCGTTTGTGCAAGTGATGTCATCTATGTCCATTTTAGAAAAATTCTTTGCTTCCCGGAGTTTGTCTAGGATGCCGTTAATACGGGGAAGCGGATAGGCATCTTTTTGAGGTACGGAGTTCTTGTTTCGGAAATCGATGCAGAAACTATTCTTCTTACCGACCTTTTTGTCATCCAGGACAATTGGAGAGCTCCAAGGACTCTCAGACGGTTCGATGATGTCTTCCTGCATCATGCGGTCGACTTCTTCATCAACAATAGCTTGCATATCCTTCACAGCTATTTCGCTCTTGATGAATTCGTCTTCTACAGCTGCGGTATCAACTGTATCGGTGATGGGAATTTCGGTTAACACCTGGGCTAGTGGTGATCCCATGTTCAGCAAAATTCGGCCTTGGTGGGAAATTTCACCGGATTGAAAATTCAACACCATTTGCTGACCCATGATGAAGTCTAACCCAAGGATTATCGGATTTGTTAAATTCGGACAGACTAAGAATTTCCATTCAAACTTCAGATCAATGGCCTGAAATTTTATGTTGTAGGAAACGTTAGTATCTACGGTTACCCCATTGGCCATTTTCGCCTGCATTCTGGAAGTCAAAACCTGTGGCTGCACCCCTTGGTTTACACAATAATCGGCCGTCTCTTCGCTAATATATGAGAGCACAGAACCAGTGTCAAACAAAGCGGGAATTTCCTGGTTAGCCACGGAGATTTTCCAAATGATGCGATTGTCATTTTTGGGCTGGGGTTGAATTTGTGTTATCGGTTTTGAAGTCGGTGTCGGTAGTATTTCGGTCCTTTTTGAAATAGGTGTCGGTACTATTTCGGTCACTTTCGGGGTCGGTGTCGGTAGTATTTCGGTCTTTTTCCAGGGGCTGCTCGGAGCCATTTGGGGCACAGTCCCCTCGGAGTTTGTTGTCTTCGTCTTGATACAGTGGCATTGATGGGTCATTACCCCCTGTAAGCCACACCGCGAACAGAAATGTTTTGGGGGTTGCCTATAGGTGAACCTTATATTTTCCTGGTCGAATTTTGGGCGAAAACCTGGAATCTGTCGTGAGTGTCGTGGTTCATAAGTCTCCTCCGGAAACTCGGACATCATCCCCGTCCAGTTCGAACTGGCAACCAAACAATTTCTTGGCTCGAACTTGTTGGTTTTCAGCTCTCGAGCTAGACTCTCATACTCCTGCACTTGGTCCAGCAGGTCCATCAGGGAATTTACGTCGTTCCGGCGAATGTATTGGCGGTACTCTGGGAGCAGGTGTTTGTAAATGCAAGACAGTTCTTGCGTTCTGCTCCAGCCACCATGTCTTCGGATCAGAGTCTGCAGGTTTGTTATAAAATCACGACCATTTTCGTGCGGCTTTTGGAACCTCCGGAAAATTTCTTCTTTCAGGCTTTCTCGGTACTCTCTCGGAAAATAAAACGCTTCAAAAATTTCAATAAAATCATCCCAAGTGCGGATAGTATGCTTATAATTTCGGTACCATAAAATTGCTTGATTTCTTAATAACACGGGCAGAGCACGTACCAGTTGTTCCTTTCCGATCATATAGGTCACCGCCAGCTCTTCGATCCGCTCGATGAAAGCGACGGCGTCGGTTTTTCCGTCGAAGGTGACGTTCCATTTCCGGACTTGGTTCAACAACTCACTATTTGTCCACGGCCAGGTCTCCATTTCACCATCTTTTTGGCTGGCTTCTTCACGTTGCTCTCTCGTACCCTGTCTCAATAAAGTCGATTTTCTTCGGACTTGCTACTCGGGCGCCAAATTTGTAACGGTTGTTTCCGTGTCGGGTTCTGGGTATCGTAGAGAGAGAGAAGAGCGGCTTTGATGGGGTTTTATTGACAATAATAGCTATGTACAAAATAAAAATAAAATAAAATAATACTTCTAAACAAAACAAAACGAATCTTCTACTAGTATAGACACGGCCTCGTCCCCGGCGGTCCCTCGTCCTCGACTCCTCGTCGTCGGCTTCTCGTCCTCGTCTCCTCGTCCTCGGCTCCTCGTCCTCGGCTCCTCGTCCTCGACGTGTCGGCTTCGGTGGCTCGCACTTGTAATGGAGGGGAGGTAGGACTCTACCAACGGGATAATGCTCCGTGGGTAGCGGTATCGGAGAGGAAGCCCCTAGGATAATGCTCCAGGGGTGGACGGGTCTGGGGGTGGCTACTTACGAGGATAATGCTCCCGCAAGTATGCAAGTATCGGAGGCGGTAGGCGCAATATATAGCCTTCGTTTGTAGGCGAGGGGTATGGGAGGAGTATCGTAGCGAAGCGTTGGTGGTGGTTCTCGGTGTGGTGGGAATTATACCACCACTACTGCCCTGACGTATACGTATGACGTCGCGGTCACGCGGTCCGAATCAGCTGCTGGGCGTTATCTGGTTTTGTTTACTGAATTATTAGGAATTATTAGAACGCTTCGTTACACATAAACATTGTAGATAACAAATTTTGAAATATTTTAGGTTGCATTAATAATAAGGGTGTCTGGTAGATGTCGATGCTATAAGCTGACAAATTTAAAAATCAGTGATGTAGAAGGCAAGGGCGCATACCTTATTGTTTCGATACCAGATACCACGACGGGCGTTTCTCAAAAATTCACAATTATGGAAAAAGGATTCTCTATCAACGCTGTGGAGAAGTGTAGAAAATACATGTTCTTACATCCAAAGAAGTTATTCATTAAGAGATTTTTTTTACGTTACGCTAATCAAAAATGTACATCGCAACCTGTTGGAATTAACACTTTATCAAATGTTCCTTCTAAAGTTGCATCGTTTTTAAATCTAGCGAACGCAGAAGCTTATACCGGCCATTGTATAAAACGCATTTCAACAACTTTCCTTACCAATGGAGGTGCTAATCTTACAACAATTAAACGACATGGTGGGTGGAGGAGCTCCGCCATAGCAGAAACTTATATTGAAGATTCTGTATCTAATAAGTTTGATATCGCAAGGAAAATTCGAGATTTTTCTGGTACCAGTCGTTCTTTACTAGAGGAGACGTCCAGTGTTCCTACAACTACTATTTGTTCTGGAACCGATAACAACTATAAGCTTCTTATTAATCAAAACGAAGTGAAATATAATATAACGAAAAACGAAATGTCTATTAATGTAAATATTAATGTCAATAATAATATTAAATAGAATGCGATTGAATCAAGATTGTATTTTTTTATTATTTTACTAGTGGAATAAAGTGATTTTATTATTCCACTAGCGGATAAAGTGTTACTTTAAACAGTTTGTAAGTGTGAATAAAACTTTATTTATAAGGTAATTGTGGATAAAATGTTTTATTCTAATGTTATCCCGGCGCATCCACCAATTTTTGCAGTTTTACTTTATATTGTTTTAGCATCTAATGTTTGATTTAAATTTGATAAAATAGTACATAATTTAGTACATTTTTTTTTATTAATTGGTGTGTAATTTAACTGTCAGCAAGTGTAACTAAAGTCACAAACATTTTTAAACTATAAAGTTACTTCCGCGCATCCACTATTTTTGCAGTTTTATTTTTATTTTTTGAGCATTGAACGTTTGATTTGAATAGATCGCATTTAATAATTTTAAAAGACTTATAATTTTTTAAAGACTACGATTTTATAAGCTTAAAAGCAGCATCAATGTGAATAACCGCAAACCGCAAATAAATCTATTATCAAAAGCTTAATAAAAAAATTGTCGATTTTTACAATGTAAAATTTTGACTGCTTTGATTACATCCCACTTTGAATTGAATCCCGTCACGTAATATTCACCACAAACTAATTATTTTTGCGATTGTCAAACACGCAAACTGTCCCTAAACCCGGACGTAAAGAGCAAATAACAGAGTGCACAACACCGATTATTACCTGCAGTACCAGCGATATCGTAAAACAATTATTTCTATTGTAATTATCGCCGATTTCAGTTACAATTTGCCGAGTTTGTCTTTAAATGTGATGCTCAATTTTCAGTCAAGTGGATTGTTTTCGCTATATAAAGCTTTGACGACTTTTATTGCTCGACATTTTGTAAGCGTGTATATGATGGTTTTTGTAACTGTTTAAACAGCCAGTTCTTTGCTGCAGCTTTTGATGTCGCTGCTTTAAACTGCTTTCATTTACTTCCTTTACGACACAAACTATTGTTTTATTTACTAGCGAGCTACAAAACTGCTTAAAATAAATATCTAATTTTTATTATAAAAAAAGAAAAAAATTGATATAAAATGAGAGTTGACCACAATCTTTATAGCTTCGTCTTCTAAAAAATTTTTTTTTGACTTGTTGTATAATATAAAATTATTAGTTTTTGTAACATGCTTAATTTCTAATTCTTGTCAGAAATTTGTAAATAAGATTTTTTTCTGAAATTTTAGAATAAAATGTTTTCTTACCTTGTGCGTTGGCCGCGTTGAAAAACTGCCCGAGAAAAATAAACAAGACCAGTGGCCATTTTTCTATTCCCATGACGATTGTTATCCCAACTAGCCTTTATTTAACGTGAACCAGGAGCAGTATAGGATTTCATCTCGTAGAAACGTGATCTTGTTCATGTCTGCACTGTTGTCACCATCTGTTCTATTTCCATACCGATAATTTTATTTGATCGTTTTGTTATCACACATTTTTAACGCGCAAAAATTGATTACAACAACGCGAAAAAATTCACTCAACTGTACAAACTGACACTAATGTAGAAACGCTCGATTCAGTCCATCTAATGTTTTTGCTCCATGGATATAAATTCATCGATTTCACGTGCCATTAATTTCAACTGGCCTGGTGACAGTAATATAAAAGTAAATGTAGTGCAATGTAAGCGAAGGACAAGGGGGATTATTAGGGTGTGTTGACACCTACGTATGGCTATTTATGGAATTTCAATTTTGCGATAAGGGAGAAAGGTAACAAGAGTGAAAGATTGGAGGTCTTCAGAGACATTTGTTTCGGAACTAAACAAGCCGGATTGAGAAGGGTCTAATTGGGTGTATTAATCAAAAATTTAATTGGAGCACGTGTGATGTAAATAATTCGGATTCTAATGAGTTAGTTTTTCACCTAAATTTTGTAAAATTGTAATGTTTCTAATTGGAAATTTGTATTTTATCGATTAGTATCTGTCTCAACTTTCTACGACTGTTAATAATGTTACAAATAATTATTAAAATTAATTTTTCTTCGGCGCATTCACTATTTTACAGTTTATTTTAGTTAAATATTCAAAGCTTTGTTTAAATTTGCAGTATTTGAACTATTTTTGCAGTTCTGTTCTATTTATTTTTTAACATTTAACGTTTTATTTAAATTTAGATAAATAGTACATGATCTGGTACAAAAAGATTCTTTTATTGATTGGTATGTGTTTCAACTGCCAACAATTGCTACCAAATTTACAATTATTTTATAACAATAAAAATTATCCCGGCGCATCCACCATTTTTGCAATTTTATTTTTACTTTTTTAATATACAACGTTTTATTTCAATTTGATAAAATAGTACATAATTTAGTAAAAAAAACCCTTTAATCTGTTGGTATGTGATTTAACGGTCACTAATTGCTAATAAAACCAAAAATAATTTTAGTCAAGCGCATTAACTATTTTTGTATTTTTTAAATTTTACATTTCATTTTTAAACAATAGTTTTGTTCGAATTTAATAAAATAGTACATTATATGAAACATCAAAATTAGTTTAATAAACCAGTATTTAAATCAATTTCTATCAATTGCCACCAAAGCTCTAAATAATTTATAAAATTAAAATTATCCCGGCGCATCCACCATTTTTGCAACTTTATTTTTATTTTTTTAACATACAACGTTCTATTTAAATTTGATAAAATAATACATAATCTGTTATAATTTTTTTTATTGAATAGTGTGTAATTCAACTCCCAAAAATATCTAATAAGACCAAAAATAATTTTCACCTGAAACATTGGCAATTTTTATTCGTTTTCTAAATACATTCTAGTTAAAAAAAAAACGTTTTATTTGAATTTGATGTAATAGTACGTAGTCTGGTATACCATAATGTGTTTTATTAAATTGGTGTTTAATTAAACCTACATTAATTGCTTGAATGATAAAGCCACATTATTTAATATAAAGTAAATTTTTCCTGGCGCATCCATTTTTTTAACAATCATATCTTTTATGTTATTTTTATTATTAGTATTATTCAATAATTTTTGTTAAATTGCACATTTAACAATTGCTAATAAAGCTAAAAATAATTTTTAAATATAGTTGTAACCCGGCGCATCCACCATTTTTGCTTTTTGTTTACAGAATTATTATTTTTTTTAAACGTTTGTTTCATTTATATTTAACAAAATAGTACATAGCTTGGTTCACCAATATTTTTTTTGTTAAATTAGTGTAAAATTCAAATATTTTAGTTGCTAATAAAACCACAAAAATTTATAAATTTAATAGTAGTTCGACGCAGTTAAAGTTTTTTACTTTTTTAATAGATTTTTTTTACGTTAGGTTTCTTTAAATTATATAATTTACTACATAACTTGGCTTGCAAATTTTGTGCTTAATCGGTTGATGTTTAATTTAATCTTCAACGATTGCTAACAAAGCTTCAAATAATTTATAAAAAATATCTAACCCGGCGCATCCACCATTTTTAAATTTTTAGAAAATGTTTTATTTATTAAATTAGTTCATTATTTAGTTTTCTTTGTTTTTATGTTTGTGTTTAACACATTAGTATCTGACTCAAGCTTCAACAATTGTTAAAAAAATTCCGATAAGTGTTTTAATCTGTTTGCAAGTAAATATCTATAATCAGTTATTTCCTCGTTTATAATCTCAAAATACACATCAGTATTATAGGACTATTACAACAGAGACTCATTAATAGTCATAAAGTGGATTACATCTCTTGTAGTAGTCGCTTAAATTCCAAATAATTTATCATATCACCCAGGTAGAACTTAAATATAAGCCACTTTCATATTTTATCAGTGTCGGCAATAAAAAATTCTGTAAACTCGTGCAGAATATTTATCTTTGTGTTAATAATTAATTTTAATAGACAAAACGTTAAATGTCCATTTCTGGTTGTAACGGTTAGAAAGTCGGCCTTTTGAGCCCATGTACAACCCGATATAAAACCCACGAACACGGCCAAAGATATAATTAAGATAATAGTAGAGGCAAGATGAGATTGTGTCGGACATGCGGGCAAAAGCCCCGACAGGTGAAGCTGAAAATCGCTGAAACGGGAATTTTCGTTTTAATTTTTTATTGAAGCTAAGTGGCGCATCTGTGGTAGAAAATAAAATGTCGTATTTAAATTCTGACGCGAGATTCTCATCGGCCAGTCCCCCAACACTTTTCAGAAATATTCCTCTCGTGGGATGTAAAAACGTGCTAAGAATTCTTAGTAAGCTTTTGATATGAACATATATTCCCAACGAGAGTGCCATTCGTGCTAAATTAAACCCAAACCAACAATCCGAACGCATTTTAATAATTCCACAACAGGGCGATGCGTTTAACTAAGAATTTTTTTGAATTCAGGACGAATTAATTTAAATTACTAGTTCAACAAGGCATGTGGTGCTTTTGATCATAAAGTCAGAATTCTAATTGCTACCACTGACTAAACTAAACACTAACTACGTCGTCTTATTTATATGAAATAAACGGTGATTAAGCACTTTGACTGCTGGTGTATAATGATAACCGGCGTAGGAAGTAATATACAAAACGGTTTTATTGATTGTAACTGAAAGAAAAGCAACGTAAAAATAAAAAAAAATCTTAATTGAAGTCGGCCCTAAAAATGTTGTTTATTTTGATCTAGTTTAAGAAGCTTAAATCTACTTTAAAAAACTTTATCAATAATTTTTTTTTTGTCTACTTAGAGAAGCCAAAATAAACAGTAACGTAAGTATAAATAAAATTTTAATAGCGGTCGACGCTAGAAACGTTGTTTATTTTGATCTACTTTAAGAAACCTAAATCAGCATTTAGAAAATATTTTTTTAATCTACTTTAAGTAGATTTATCAACAGTAAAAAATGCTTTTTCTACTTGAAGAAGCTTAAGTCAACAGTAACGTAAGTATAAATAAAATTTTAGTGACGGTCGGCGCTGGAAATGTTGTTTATCTTAATCTACTGCAAGAAGCTTAAATCACCATTTAGAAAATATTTTTTTTAATTTACTTTAAAAAGGTTTATCAATAGTAAAAAATGTTTTTTCTACTTAGAAAAGCTTAAGTCAACAGTAACGCCAGTATAAATAAAATTTTTATAAAGATCGACGCTGAAAATGTTTGTTTTGACATACTTCAAGAAGCCTAAATCAACAGTAACGTAAGTATAAATAAAATTTTAAAAACAGTCGGCGCTGGAAATGTTGTTTATTTTCATCTACTTTAACAAGCCTAAATCAACATTTAGAAAATATTTTTTTAATCTACTTTGAAAAGGTTTATCAACAGTAAAAAATGTTTTTTTTACTCGAACAAGCTTAGATCAACAGTAGCGTGAGTACAAATAAAATATTAATGGCGGTCGGCGCGGGAATTGTTGATTATTTTGATATACTTTAAGAAGCTGAAATTAACATTTAAGAAATATCTTTTTCAATCTACTTTAAGAAAATGTATCAACAATAATAATGTTTTTTTTTGCTTAAAAAAGCTTAAATCAACAATAACATAAGTATAAATAAAATTTTAATAGTGGTCGGCGCTGGAAATGTTGTTTATTTTAATCAACTTTAAAAAGCCTAAATCAACATTTAGAAAATATTTTTTTTAATCTACTTTAAGAAGGTTTATCAACAGTAAAAAGTGTTTTTTTTACTTAGAAAAGCTTAAGTCAATAGTAACGTGAGTGTAAATAGAATTTTAATAGTGGGCGGCGCTGAAAATGTTTATTTTAATTTATTTCAAGAAGCTTAAATGAACATTTAAGAAATATTTTTTTAAATCTACTTTAAGAAGATTTATCAACAGTAAAAAATACTTTTTCTACTAGAAGAAGCTTAAGTCAACAGTAACGTAAATATAAATAAAATTTTAGTGACGGTCGACGCTGGAAATGTTGTTTGTTTTGATCTACTTTAAGAGGATTAAATCAACATTTAAGAAATATTTCTTAAATGTACTTAAAAAAGGTTTATCAACAGTAAAAAAATGGTTTTTCTACTTGAAGAAGTTTAGATCAACAGTAACGTGATAACTAAAATTTTAATGACGGTCGGCTCTAGAAATGTTGTTTATCTTGATCTACTGCAAGAAGCTTAAATTAACATTTAGAAAATATTTTTTTAAATTTACTCTGAAAAGGTTTATTAACAGTAAAAAGTGTTTTTAAATAAGCTTAAACGTAACGTGGGTATTACTAAAATCTTAAAGACGGTCGGCGCTGAAAATATTGTTGATTTTGATCTACTTTAAAAAGATTAAATGATTAAGAAAATGTTATTCTAATCTACTTTAAGAAGCTTTAACAACATTAGCAATTTTTTTTCTACTTAAAGCAGCATAAATCAACAATAACATAAGAACAAAATTTTTTTTAGTAGTGGTCGACGTTACAAATGTTGTTATTATGTTAATATGTTGTTAATATAATGTTGCTATTTTGATCTACTTTAAGAAATTTAAATTAACATTTTAGAAAATGTTTATTTAATTCACTTTAAGAAGCATTATCAATAGTAAAAATTTTTTTCTTTACTTAAAGAAGCTTAAATCAACAGTAATGTAAAGACAAAAAATCTTAATAGCGGTCGGCTTTAGAAATGTTTATTTTGATCTTCTTCAAAAAAATTAAATTAATATCTAAAAAATGTTTTTTTGATTTACTTTAAAAAATTTATATCAGCATTTAAAGAAATTTAAATTTGAAGAACCATGTCCAACAAAAATTAAAATTAAATTCAAAATATTTTTTTAATCGAAATTAAATTAGGGGCCATTAATTAATTACATTAGGGTCTTAAAAAGGAGAGAAGGTTAAGTAAATCTCTACATGTCTTTATGTAAAGGGGAGGGTCGTAAAACTTATTCTTACGTAAAACTTTTTGAATCAAAATTCAATACAAAGAATCTAATTTCATTTTGGATTCCCAATAGTTTCCTTTATTTTATTAGGAATATATAGTATTTATTATAAATTACGTAATTTTAATCAACATTTTATACCATGCGAAGAGTATAATTTAAATTATTACTTGTTAAAAAATAAAAATTATTGATTTAAGTTGAACTGTAAGTATTAGTGAAACTGATCCATTCCTAACATTTTATTATTTAGAAGAACAAGACAAAGTCTTACGTAAGAAAGGAGAGGAGGGTTCGAAAAATCTTATGTATACTTACATGGAAAAAGGGGGGCCAAAAATGAAATTGTTCTTACGTAATTAATGAATAGCCCCTCAAATCTAAATTAAAAAAACAAGATGTAAGAATGAAATTATAAATCACAAATTATAATTGCATAAAAAATTGCAATCAATAAGACTTTAATTAAATGAGATTCAAACGTTGCCTTTTTCAAAAGCAATTGCTTGCGTCAATAAAACAGCATTTATAGATTTTGTTATAAATAATTTTGTAATAGCGTTTAGCTAATGTAAAACAGAAATGTTTAAAATTGTTAACAGCAACTTTTTTTTTACTAACTAGCTCTTTAGGACCAAAATTACTAATAAAATTTGACAAAAATATTCATAAAAAATTGTTTTTTATCCCAAGTAGGCATCAATCCCACATTTACCCTACAGCAAAACGCCTACCTGATTTTTTTGCTCACATTAATATTATGTTCATCAAATTTAATTTAGCTCAAATAATATATTAATTATAAAAATGTCCTTTGTGTAATTACCATGCTTTTACAATTATTTGAATAATAAACCAAATTTCATATTTCGCTGTAATAATAATTTTATTATTAAATTATTGTTCTATCTTGCATTTCAGTAAAAACACAGAGATTGTTATTATTAACAGGGAAATAACGTCAAATTAGAATTATTACTTTAAAATTGTTTTAAAATTAATAAACGCAAAACAAGAATAATAAATTTTATTTCACAAATTTAGTTGTCACAGTTATTTTGCCATCTAGACTTATCTAAATTTATTTTAAAATTTAATTAATTACTTTCAAGTTAAAGTAGATTAATAATTAATATAACTAGTGTTTAAAAAGAAAGCTTTTGTTTTAAACAAAAGCGAGACAAATTAAATTTGTTTCAAAAGATACAAAGAACAAAAAAAACGATTTTTTTAATACATTTCAACTAGTCTAAATTGAAACAAGAAAATTAATTTTTTTTTAATTGTTGTGAGCCGTGTAGTTGTTTTTACCTAGTCGTTGAGGTTGGTTTCGTTGATAGCTCTCTTTACAGCTATTTCCGTAAGATGGCAGAATATATCACTCGACACGACCGTTATTCTTTTGTTTTTAAAAAATCTATACAAGCCCTACTCAATGAGAAAAGTTTCGGGACACTCTTTACAAATTTTTTCTGTTATTACAGCAAAATCTGCTTCTTGATTATATTAGTTGTGTTTATTTTAACTAAAAACAAAATAACTCGTTGCAACAATAAAATAATAATTAAAGCACTAAATAAATAAAAATAAAACGATTTAATATACTTGGAGTTTATAATATTCCGTTATTAAAACAAACGTAATAAAAACATTGCAAAATTATTTAAAATGAAACTCTCTTCTGTATTTCCGAAGCAAAAATATTCTCAACATTCTTATTGCTTTGCATTGTAATAACACAGTCAAACCTTACTGTTAATCAAAAAACTTGTTTTAAATTACTTAAAGCAACATTTTTATGTTTATAAACATAAAATTATTAGAGCACTGTTATAATTTCTGTCTCTCACTGACATAACAAAATTCATTTGTGTTTCTTGTAACAAAAGCTGCAGCATCAAATGCACACTAACCCCAACAAGCTCTCTCATCATCGTCGAGCACTTTCCTGCAAGTAAAACTGTCGAAATGAAGTTTGCGAAGCGTCACTTCTAAGACAAAATAACTTTCAAGCTGAACTAAAAACGAGCTGTTAGTTGGGTACATCTTGCCAAGGTTGTAAATAAATTCCACGCTATATAAATTTTTATCCAATAAACTTAAATAGATCAGACTAAGTCCCGTTTTACTCTCAACCAGATGGGACTTGGAAACTATGATTACACGAAGCGTTCGCTGCCATTAACATAATACTCGTACTTACTGTTGTTAACTAAGAAATTATAACTTCGAGAAGATTTTTATTGCCTATCGCAGCTAATTATCAGAAACAAGTTCGTGAATGGTTTTATTACCCAATAGAAGACTATTGTTTATCTCAAATTACGTTTTGTGAGACTATCTAACTTTTTAACTGCTTAACTTGTACTCGTATAAATGTATGGCTTTATTTAAATAGTAATAAAGCTTCTAAAGTACTTTCTAACTTAATTAAGTTTTGTACAAATTTTTAATTTTGTTAGGTGTGTTGATAAGGTTCTATTATTTAAGAGAGTTGGGTTCTTATCAATATTAACAAGGTAGGTAGGTGTGGATATGACAGGCACTTGTTGCTTATATAAAGTTTGACGTCCCATTAACTTAATTTCGGTTTTTATCTATTTTTTTCTTCTATTATTTCAAGTAAGTTACATCAGAATTAATAATCTCTAACTGCGGAATTTTAAGATTTCAGCAAATAATACACTGCTCCAATAAATTAACGCACCACTTGAATTTTTTTGAAAATTGAAACATGTATTCGACCAATTGGTCCAAAATTAAAAAAAATTTAACAAAAACATTTGTTTAAAGTAAATTAATATCTAATGTGTCTAAATATAGAAAAACAAACCGAAAACAAAATTTTATTATAGTTACGCCGTTATAAAAGTTACAGAAAACATCTTAATATCGCGTATTTCCACTTCTACTTTGAATAACCGCTGCACATCTTCGTTCCATACTCAAAATTAACGAACTTATGTCTTCTTGATTTAAGTTATTCTAAATTTCATTTAGTTGAGGATCTACCTCTTGAAGATGGACAGGAGGATATGGAAGATTTTTGAAACGTTTCCCGAGAATGTCCCGAACATGCTCAATAGGATTCAAGTCAGGGCTTCGAGCTGGCCAATCCAAAACATTGATTTCTGCCTCATTCAAGTAATCTTTAACAATCCGGGCAGTGTGGTGTTTTGCGTTATCTTGCATTAACAAAAAATTTGAACCAATATAAGGGGCATATGGTACGACATGCTCTTCAAGAATGTCTGTTATGTAACGGTCCGCATTTATAGAGCCATTATTTACAACCACTAACTCCGTGCGAGCTTGTAAGGAAATACCACCCCAAACCATTACTAGGCCTCCACCAAACAATGTGGTATTCTGAATGTTACACTGTGCGTACCGCTCATTTGGTCTACGATACACACGAACACGTCTATCGCAATTGTAAAGGCAAAATTTTGACTCATCCGTAAAAAGAACAGACTCCCAATCCTCTCTTTGCCAATTTATGTGCTCTCTAGCAAATTCTAATCGGGCTCAGCGGTGTTCTGCAGTCAATGCAGGATCACGAGCAGGAATATGGGGTGTTAAATTATCCTCCTTAAGTCTTTTTCTAACAGTTTCGGTACTGATTTGAATTCCTTCAACGTCACGGAACTCAGTTTGTAGCTTCCTGCCGGTTACAAAGCGTTCACTTAGCGCAGATATTTTAAAAAATCTATCTTGGATAAGAGTGGTTTTCCTTTTTCTTCCTTGCTCAGGTCTTTTGAGGTGACTTCCTGTCTCTCTGTACCTTTGTATTATACGCGAAACTGACGTATGAGATACACCAAACCTTTCACCAATTTTTCTGTTGCTCCATCCTTCCTCCAATAAAACCACAGCTTGGACGCATTCTTCTCGAGTCAAATTCCTCATAATGTTTTTATTATTGTTTCATATGATAAAAACTATCCACAGAACGGCAAATTCAAATAACAATAAAACAAAATTAGAAATTAACACAATTTGAAAATTAAAATTGCTTTAAAATTTCTGCTTAAATCTATTAAACTCAAATTTCTGACTTTAATGTCAAAACTTTTATTACAATGGTTAACTACATTATAGCTTGATTAAACCTTCACAACCAAAGTTGTCAAATGTACATAGTTTTAATTTTTTTACTTTATTTTCAAGTGGTTAATTTCTTGGAGCAGTGTATAACTATCTGAAAACGGATTTTGCATTCTACTATTACAAACAACTTGTTTGAACTTTATCTTTTGATTCAATTTAATTATCAGCATCTAACTACAATCTACTGCATTATTCAATTAAATCTAATTCATTAGTTATAAGTTAGAGAAGCGTTATAACGTTTATTAATTAAATCTGAAACATAATATTTTGAATACTAGATAAAATAATAATAAACAAATAACTTTTCTAATGTTTAATTAATATAAAAAATTTACCAATTTATATCTCAAATATTGCTGTTTATTTACAAAACACTCTCTAGTTTATCATAATTTTTTACTAAAGTTAAAAAAACTGACTGAATAAAGCTTGTTTTTGGGTATTTTTTTGTTTTATTTGTTTATTTAGTTAGTGATTTAGCAAGGAAGCTCAATTAATTTTTAATAGGCTTATCCAGCTAAGCCGCCTTTTCGTAATCAATAACAATCCAGCATTGAAAAGCTCAGAGAGAATGTGAAATTCCTGCGTAAATTTCAAATTCCGTTTAAGAGTAATACAAAAACAAAACACTGTTTATCTTTGCCCTAATTCCGGCGTATCTTTATCCTATTTTTTATATCCGTCAATAAAGTGTTCAGATTTATGCTTCTTCAGCAATTTTGCGGGAGTTATGGCAGAATTAGTTATTCCGTAATCCATCTGTGAATTAAAATTTATGGACAAAGAAAATGCTTCAATACATATTAAAAAGGAAATTTATGATAATATCGCCTCTATTGTGGGGAGAAAAATCGATTGTTATTACCATTTGAAAAATTCATTTTTTCTATTCTGAAGAAAATTAACTTTCATTAAAAACTTGTCGCTGAAATTTAAGCTCGACTTGTAATTATGTTTTAATTAACCTTTTGGGGTTAAAAGTGGCCAAGTCAATTTCTTAATACAATTTAACCCGCGATTAAATCATGAATTTTACAGGGAAAAAGCTCTGTGTTTGCTTTATTTTAAAAGTTAAATCAAGCTCTTTACAAAATTTTCATTTATTCATTAATTTATTATCCTGTACTGATTTATAATTATTAATTAATTAACAAATCAACAATATAGATCAAAATTTTTAAATCTTTTTTGACTTTTACGTTTTTAAAAAATTTTAATTTAGTAACGCTTTCTGCTACGATTTTTTTTCGAGTTTTTTGTCAACATCTGATTTCAGATATTTTGTCGTCTAGTATACTAGGTATTTGTATTTTTTTTTTATAAAAACAGAAGTTGAAAGATGTTAAAAATCTACAAAAACAAGTCAAAAATCAATAAATAGAAATGTTTTTTAAAAGACGCGTGCTCAATACAGTGTTTTTGCTGTTATATAAATATTTTTTAAACATAGTTACACAAGAAAAAAATGACAAAATGTGATAGCTGTTACCTGATCACTTATCAGAGTTGACAACTTGCTATTATACTCAAATTTCTGCGTATTTGATTGTTTAAAAAGCTGTTGAATTATGTAATACGCTTCAAGGATTGCCTTGTAGGTGATTCACACTCTTTTTAGTGTTTTTATAAAACTCGACATTATTTTTAAAAAATGTTATAAAATGTCTTTTTCTATTTTTTGCACAAAATTAAAATATAAATTTTGTATTCATAAGCAAATAATTGTTTCACTCAATTTTATAATACTCTGGAATCTTTTACTTTATTCAAAGATAATACTGTGTCAATATTAGGGTAAAATAAGATTTACTTTTCTATCAATTTATTTCTCTTATTGACATTTCCTAGAGATTTAATTTAATTTTTAGTACAAACATTTAAAAGTTCTTTTATCTAAAAACTGTTATTTTGACAAAAATAAAAACATTTAAGAAATCAGCAATTTTTTAGTTTTTCCACTAAACCATTTTAAGAACTAGCGACAAATTAAATTGTTGTTGTAGCTACCTACATATATCAAAATCTTTAAAAAAATGTTTTTGTTTTTTTTAAGTTAAACTAAATTATTTTTTGTTAAAAACTAGTTTTTATAGCTATTTATTATACAAGTGTTTTATAAGGCAAATAAGTCACGAAACATTACTTACATGTTAAGCCACAGCATGTTAAGATCAAGATTAAAACTTCACAAAAATTCAGATTTTTTACAATATGACAATTTGATCGCTTTTTTGAAAAAAGAATCAAAAAATTACAAGTGCAAAAAATCAAAAATTTTTGAAAGAGAGCATATTCAACAGTTTCTAGCAGAAGCTCCCAATAGAAAATATTTGATGTTGAAGGTAGGTCGATTTTGTTATTAGAGAATGAAATCTAATTTTTTTACATCACAGGTCGCACTAATTTTTGGTGTGTCAAGTGGCTGTCGATGTTTGAATTATTGAACATTGTACCAGATACAATAACATATGTTTTACGTCGCTTTACGATTATGGAAGAAAGATTTGCAATTAATGTCCTGGATATTTGTAGAAAATATATGTCTCTCCGACCTAAGAATATTTCTCACAACAGGTTGTTTTTGTGCTATAGAAATAAGAAATGCACAAAACAGTCAGTAAAAATAAATAGTTCAAAATACTATCAGTAGCAGCTGATTTTTTGAAATTACCAGAATCAGAGTCTTACACAGAACACAGTATGAGACGCACATCAGCGAGTTTATTGTCCAACGCTAGAGCCGATTTTGGTATAGTCCAACGTCATAACCAATAGAAGTCGACAACCGTAGCACAAGTGTATGTCGAAGAGTCAATTTTGAGCAAAATAGACATTGCTACAGAGATACTGGGTGGAAATTCGAGAACAGAAGGCAATGTTATTGTAAATACTAAAAAGCAAAAATCGAATGAATGTGGAAACAACATTGAAGTAACAAAAAATGAAGCAAATAAAGTTATATCTTTTAATATAAATGTTAACGTAAATCTCAACAAATGATTCCATCTGAGATTCTTGTTTCTTATAATTGTAATTTTATGTATTGTATTTTTTGATGTTCAATAAATTGTTCTATTTTCTGTAAACTGTTCAATTATAAAAAACAGTTTTATTATTGATTCATAAAACTACTTGTGTTTTATAGACCTCATAATTCAATCAAAAACATCATTCTATAACGTCATAATAAAGAGGTGTTGGATAAAATAAATTAACGGATAGTTTGTAAACTAACTACAAATTTTGTCAAAAATAACTTTCATATGTATACACAAAGTGTTTTTAAAATTACTTTACTAATTTTAACATGCAATAGTTTTTGTTGAAATGATACTAAAAAACTAAAATTGTTTTTAGAAGTCTTTATAATTTCAGAAATATTTGAAGTAAATTTTTTGATTAAAAACAATCTTTGCTATACATTTTGTATCTTAAAAATAGTGTTTTTGTGGGATTTTTTTACAGTGTGTATTTCAAAAACCAGCAATATTTAAAAAAGCAAATTGAGATAGTTGCTACAATAAGAACTATTACCAAGCAAAATTAAAGTGTGATTAAAGCACACAGTTTAATCACACTCTGTATAATCTAAAAAAATCTACAATATCTTTTTTAAAAAAGTTTTTCACTAGATATTTCAAAATATATAAATATTTATGTTACAAAGTTTGGGTTATTTAGCATTTTTTAAAACAAAGACTATTATCAGTTGAAATTTGTAAAGTTACTTTAAAAACAGTCTGTACATTAGCTGGATAGTTTATAAACTAGTTAAGTCAGTCTGACTAATATAAAAAAATATTATTTTTAGTAAGTGTCAACGCAAAAAATGTTTTACAAATAAAAAAATAAGAAAAAAAAACAGAGGTAATAACTGTCGTAATAACAGCACATTGTGTTGGAATAAATAAAAGTTAATTTGTAATTATTTATTTTCTTGCGTTGTTTTAGACATATTTTATGGTTGCCACACTTTCTACTTGTTAAAGACACGTTTTAATTTTTTTTAAATTATCTTGGTTTATTTATTGTAACAAAATTAAAATTTATATTTTTATTTATACTTACTGTATAACTAACTATTTAGCTGTTCTATATTTCAATGTTATTTTAAATAAATTAGCTAAGATTCTTACTTAGCTTTTAAACTAGTCACTAACTTAGTTAAAAATGCACTTTCTACTAGAATAACCAATAGTTTGGCCAGTTTACAAACTATCTAACTAGTTTGTACGCTAGCCAAGTTTGCACATTAGCCCTAACACATATAAAATTTGTTTTTGAATCAATTGTTAATATTAAAACTTCTTGAAAATCTGTATAAATCTATGACAAATAATAAATAACTATGGTAAACACATTTATGTTTTTTATTTTTTAAAATTCAGATAATTTTATTGCGAATTTGGGTTCGTATAGTTGTCATGACTAAATGCACCAAATTTAAAATAACATCAGCATTTTTTAATCCAAACAATTATATCTAAGGTTTCAAAAACCATAAATAATTTTATAAAGCAGTTTTTGGTCACTAGAATCAGTTAATCAAAAACTATACCAGTTAAAATATCTAAAAACATTTTAAAACTCTTTCTATAAAAAAAAATAATTTGTGACTTCTAATTTATTTAAATCTTCTAATGTTTTTGCTAGAACTTTATCTGATACTGTTAGTAACCAGCTTTAAAAATTAGATAAAATTTAATGCAAATAATAGCTTCAATAAAACTTAAAATTGAGTCATTCCTTTACATATCAGTCTCTACAATATCACTCCTGAATTATCCAAGTTTTCCGAATTGAGATTAAGTGGAACCTCTAATTGATTGCGATTGCTGATAAAGAGAAATCTTAATTTAGTGTGAGGGGTCAAGAGAGGAAACTGAGTTGAATAACCCTCTGTACCCAAATCGATGATTCTCTTTGACAAATTCGGCAGCTTTGACTTAAAGAAGTGATTTGAATCGGAGAAAGATTGGCTTTAATTTATTCCCTGTAATCAATAATACATTGTAAATAAAAATTGTGCGCGAATTGGATCTTTTCCAGCCAAAAACAATTCTGTTTTCGCACCTGTAATTGGTCCAAAGGTTAAATTCCCGGCCTATCGTAATTTATCCCGATATTGTCGGCCAAATTAAACACGCGATAAATTATTATTTACCGAATTTGTAGTTGCTTTGACTCGTTTTGTATTTTACAATTTGCCAGTGTTACACGTTTTTGCTTTTGTTTCACACAATAACAACAAGACCGGCCGCGAATTCTACTCACAATAAATTACAAACAGAGGTTTAAATATTTCTGATCGAAAAAGTTGCATTCTGATTTATCAGAGACATAAATCGAGGGGACGCTACACTAAATTTTCAAATGACAAAATGTTTAATTTTTGAATAAAAAAAGGACTAAAATTTTTATAATTGTTTACTTAAAACAAGCTGTTATTTTTGTAATTGATGTGTGTTTTCGGATCATTTTAAACAGAAATTACAGGTAATTGATTAGGTAAATATTTGTTATCGGAAGTGACTAACTTTGTTTTAGTTTAATTAGAATAAAAGAACCTGAAACGTCTGTTCTAATTAGTGACTAAAGTTTTAGTTTTGATTAAATTTCTTCTAAAATCGAAACGAGAAAACTAAAAGTAAATAAAAACAATTTCTGAAATTAAAACACTTACTCTGTGAATAAATTAGCAATTGAAAGAATTTTTTTTCTGGTCAATTAGGGAAAGAAAGCTCAGACAAAAAAAACTTTATTCCCTCTTTCAACATCCAATAATTAAAATTTAAATTTTCAGTATTTGGTTATTGTGTTTGTGTCTCATATCCGGCTTGTGTCATTCTCAAAAAATGGCGACTATTAATAAAAAAAATGATAAGATAACTGGTCAAGTCTTGCAATAATTAAAACCTTCTAAAGTGTCTTAATAAACACGCTGAATTGCACCACTTTCTAGTCCGGAATTTCCGGTGTGCACTTTTTCCACTTCACTGAAAGCTCCGTTCACTGAAAATAAATTTCGTATCGGCACGCAAAGCACACTCCGAGCTTTTTCTACATGAACGTTACGGTGGTCCACGAGGTACTGGAAGGGCCCAGCCTCAACGCTTAAAGCGCCCCAGTGATGCGCGGTCAAATTGCGAACTAGATGAGCTTTCGCTTCTGGAGCTTTGGCACTGAGAATTGTTCGAAAATGCACCGATTTAAGATTGGAATCACTGTATTTGTTGTATTTTTGGATTATTAATGGGTTTTGGGGGTGAACATCTGGTGGTTGAAAGTGAACCGGGGCGGAAATATTTTTTTTGATTTATTGTACTACAGCTTCCGGATGAAATTTTAGCTTTTGAACGGTTTGATGTATTTATAACATTTAAATTTTTTTTTATTAGTATTAAGAAAATTTAGTTTTGTTTCGAAAAAAAATTTGAGATCGGTTATGTAAGACTTGGAACTATGCCCGGAATATTCCGGGATTATTTATCAGTCTGGAAAACTGATTCCTTTAGATTTGTTTTTCAGTCAAACGAATATTCAAATTCGAGGTACAAGAAATATGACTAAATGAATTAACGGGTGTTGTATAAACAAATTTATTTTTCAAAATGGAAATCTTGTTATTTGATATTTATTATTATTTTCAAAATTATAAATTATTAAACGACGTCATGCACAGTTAAAAAAACATAATTCAAAATTTTTAACCGCTTATGCTATGGAAAAAATTCAAAGCACCTAATTATTAAAATTTAAAGAAAACTGTATAACAAATATATAATATAATATTAATACATATATGGAGTGTCTCAGAAAAACGTTCTTATATAGAAATCTGTTTATTTTTTCTAATTTTATGGTACAAAAGCAGCTTTTACAAAATTTCTTTTTTCCTAAATTCACTTTTATTATTTATATTTTGCTATACATGTTTTGGCAATTTGGAAATGACGTTTTGAGTTTTATGTGGTGCTTAAACAAATCTCCGTAAATAATTTTTTTTTAATTACTATGAAAAAGAGGAAGATGAAGGTTTTTATAAATTTCCTTACCTCTGTAGATCTGGTTTAATATTAATACCGTCGCAATATTAGTGTCTTAAGTCATATTACAAGCGTAGTCACGCAGTGAAATGGAAAATAACGGAAGCCTCCAAGAGTTTCAATTAAATCTAAGTAGAGATCTAGTCTTGGCATTTGTTGGTTATCTCATCTCATATATGCAAAAATGGTGTGGTATAAGAGATATTGCGATAATTAGGTTGCTAGTGAAGTTAATTCAATCAATCCATCGCTTCGCTGCGATTGGCTGAGCTTTAAAATTTGATATTACCGTCATCTGCGCCTTAAGCTCGTATAAATAAAAAATTTCAAAAAACTTGTAAACCGTTACATCTGGCTAATTCACGAGCGGCTTCATGACTTCGCTCACGCCCCAATTCTCCGATTACTTGGCACGGAGTGCATTACGTCGATGGAGTGCGTGAGATTTCTCTAACTTCAGTTTAAAGCATACTTTAAACGTGTAAGGAGATAATGGCGTGTGCTTGCGAGATTAACCATAGCCGACCGATAACTCGGTGAATTTATGCAGAGATCGATTCATAAAAAATCTAATTCGGAGATATAATAATAAATTGAGTTTTTATTTTAGAAAGGCGTGAGGGTTTTTGTGGCTTCTCGTGTTAGTACTTGATTAATTGTTTCAGTGAAACGAAATTCGCGTGATAAAGTGTGTGGGGAATTTTTCAAAAGGAAATTGTCTAGGCTCGAATGGAAATGTATCATAATTATTCATTCGAAATGTCACTGTTTACTTAATAAACATATTGCTTCTAAAATATAGCAGGCACGTTCAGAAAGTCGTTTATATCTAGGGCTTATACTTACATAAATGAGATTACAAAAAAAATATTTAGATACAATCAAACAAATTACTGTATTGTATGTATAAATAGTTTTTAATTTATTTATGTTTTTATTAATAAAAAATATTTACACTAGAAAATAAAAAAAATTGCTGTTTTTAATTATGGTGGATGCGCCGGGATAATCTAAAAATAATTATAAAAACTAGTAGCCATACTTTTTACTGATAACTGCTTGTAAATAAATGTTGACAAGTACTTTCATAAATAACAAAATTATGACGTTATACATTTTGTTTTCTTTCACCCACTATTCTAGAAATTTAAAAACAATTACTAAGTTTCAACATAGTACATAATTCTCTTTCTACATCTTTTTTTTACATTTCTATTCTTTTATACTTTTTATTATCTAGCAAAATTGCTTTTTCTATCTTCCGTAATTTAAAAAATTTTAGAGTAAAAGTCGCTTTTAATTGTAAACGTGTTTTTTTAGTTTTTCAACCTGTCCCGGACACAACAAAATAAAAAAAATTTAAACCAGTTAGGCGTCTACAAATTATTTTATTAATTTTTTTTAAACAATATATTACACATAGAGTCAATAGAGTTTCTTCTTGCATGAATACACGCTTGTAGACGCCTCCGTATGCTGTTTACTAGAACAGATAAATGTTTCTGAAAAAGATTTTGCGATCCCTCTTTTGCCGCAATGACGAGCTTCGGGATCGTTAAGAAGAATTTCTTCTAAAACTAACTGCTCTGGAAAAAATATTTTAAGCTTGTTCTATTGGATTTTTGATAGAAAACATTGCAGACCAGGGTAAACAAACGAGTTCTTTATTCTTAAGATACTCATCTACTGCTACAGTCTTATAAGGCCAAACATTGTCATCAATCAAAAAAAAAATCTTTACCAAACCTTCTTCAAAGTTGCACCTAAAGTTGGAGAACAGTTATAATGTACCTCGCTTTTGTCATTGTGCTCTCCAAGTGCACTAAGTCATAATGCCTGTCTAGAACATAAAACTTCCTTCTTGGAGGACATGTATGGTGTAAACATGAGTTAGTTAGGCAGCTCTTGTTGGCTCTCTCCACACACAAATTCAGCAACTACCACTTACTAGGCAAATTTTAGTCTTATCGAATAAAATAGAAAGACTGACAAAATTCATCTGGTAAGCGAATGTGTTCTTCAGCCTACTGTAGCCGACAAACTCGGTGCTCATGTTGTAGCCTAAGACTCTTATTGGTCGTCGACATTTTAACCCTAACTGTGTATCTCGCATCTCTCGTTGCAGTTGTGGCAATAACTTGGTGGAATTTTTTTGCATGGTCAACGTTATAAAGCGATTCTGTTGACGATTAGTTACTTTTCTTCTACTATTTTGTAGAGAATTTTGTACAGAATTGATTTCAAATAGCGATTTCAAATGCGAGAGACATCACTTTGCGAAACTCTAACCTTTTGAGCTACCCAACATTGTAAGTGTTTTTTTCTACTAAGACTACTATTCTTATACGATCTAATACAGAAATAACGTTTTGGGACATAATGGCACTTTAAAACTTAAAATTACTACAAACAAGCGGCAGTAAAATACAACACTAAAAAGATTTTTAGAAGAAAAATTACAAGAAATCATTTCTATCACTGCAAAAACAGTATCATTCTAAGAGATAAGCATATAAGCATCAGTAAGAACCTTTGCCAAAACATACTCTCCTAGAACTTTACTTACATACTTAAATGTATATACCAAGCTTAAATTTTATTTATTATATTTAACAAATGGTAAAATAAAATAAAATTCTCAAAAAGCTAAATTATTAAATTTCCATTTAAATAATGTTTTTTTTACACAAATTTTAATGCGAGTTTTAAATTTATTAAAACTGCATTTTATTTGTAAGATTGATAAGGTCTGGACTGCATTTTGTACTTTATTTTTTAATTGCTCTACATCATTCTCTAGGGGCTCACTGTACACAATTTGTTTTAAACGATTCCGTAGATAGAAGTCTATTATTGTAAGATCAAGATTCCTGGGTCGTCATAAAATGCTACCATCTCTTCCTATCTAGTTATCATGCAACTCTGTATTGAGCAAGCAATGCCAGCATTATAAACAGGGCACTTATCGTGCTGGAAAAACATTTCCATTCGATAGTTTATAGCAATTCATGTAGTTTGTCAACTAAAAATTTTTAAATATGACTTACAGTTTAAATTTTGATCAAAAAAATATGGGTCAATAATGCCATAATTTAAAACCGCACACCACACATTAATTTTTTTTAAATATTGTCTACGAAAAGAAATCCTGATTTTGAATTTTGAATTCGTTTCACTCCAGTACTATCAATATTGAGATGAAACGGCTCCGTTAATTGAAAAGATTGATTCATGGGAGAACATAATTTGTTCATAAAAATTTGAATCTTCCAAAACTTTTAAGACCATTTAGAAACAAAAATCCAGACGTTTGGCTTCGTTACCGTTTTCTAAACTTTGTCTAAATTGCGGTTTAAAAAGTAAAATTTTGTTTTTTTTTTAATGATTTTTTGTAAATAAGATTTACATGTACTAGTTTTTATTGCTTTTTTTCTTAAAGACAACCTTAGAGATTCTCTTGCAGAATAAATGGTAAAAACTGAAGCAGCGTGGTTTTTATTAAACAATTTCGATAAATTCTTTGCTGTAAAGTCTGCATTATAGCAAAAATCTAAAAAAAAAAACTAAATCCAAATTTTGATGAAAAATGATACCTATTATCTCGAAAACCGTTTGAGTTAAAAAAAAGTAATTTGTGTATTGTTTTTTTTTCTTCCGATCATTTTTTTCTCATTAATATAGATATAATTTTATAATACTCGTAATTATAAAATCCTTTAGATCCATAGCCTACTTACTACCTATTAATTTAATTTTTTTTGTAGTTATTTTTATTCTGTTGCTTTTAATTATTTAGTAGAAGTTCACATTCAATCAGCAATAATTCCCGTATGATATCGTCTTTTGATTTACCGTCTCGTCTGTCTTTAATTCCGTCCGTGTTTCTCAGTGCCGGTAAAAAGTGAAGACATAAATTAGTAACATCGAGAAGGATAGTAGGTAACATTTCCTTTGGAGAAAATCGAACGAAACTCGAGCAAAACTCTGAGTCCTTGCGCCTGCTAATGCTAGACTAGCAGCCAGCATTTCGACTTAAACTCAACTCCTAATTAAATAGATTCCTTTGTGACTTGTTCCAACATTAACGCACCCGTTAATTAATAAATAATTTAAAACTATCTCGATGAAATATCAGGCGTTTAGCGGATGTTTTACTTTACACTCTCTAGCGTTTTGTAGGATTCGGTTTGGTTGACCTCCAGGGACAGAAAAGACGTTTCCGGTGGTAAAAAGAAAGGAAAAACCGGGTTTTACGAACGGACTTTTGTCGTAAATTATTTACGCCCGGTTTATTACACTTGTCTGCATAATCTTGAGTGTTGTGTCTAATTTTATTGCAGGGTAAACGGGAGATATATTGCACCTGCGAACTGCATTTAACACTGCAAGCCGCAGAAAGAGGGGTTTTACTTGCAATCGAAATAATTAGAGCGGATTTACATTGCGGGCTGGGATTAATTTCACAAAAAGATAAAAGTTGTTACTGTGTTTGACGCTAATTAATACGATAGGTGAGCGTGAAGCACATATAGCTTTTTATAAAAACTGATGAATACTATATTTTATGAAATATTTGACATTAATTAGAAGGCATTGTATAACAAAATTACATTGTTGTGTTGCTAAATTTATGATACTACATATGGATAGCTATGGCTATTATTCTTGAAAACAACTTCTCTATTTCATTAATTAAAATTACAAAAATATTTTTTGTTTGCAGGTTGTTATACAGGGTGTTTCATAAAGGAATACAAAAATTTCCACAACTTATTAACAAATTAATCTAATTTTCCAATAAAATGCAATAGTTTTAATTATTGATCTAATAATCTATAATTAGAATAACGCTTTTCAATGTTTCTAATTAATATTTAATTATAAATGAATTTAATGTCATAATGACAAGTGATAATTTTTCAATTTTTTATAGTTATTATGGTGATCATGATCATTAGTTTTAATGGTGCATTCTACTGTTTTGACCAGTGCACTATGGTCCAGAAGCCTGTTTTTCTTGGCCAAAATAACATTTTTCAACACCTAAATAAATTTAAAAACCTAGTTAAAATGCATTTTTTGATAGCCAAAATCTAGAATAAAGGAAACATATTTGAATTTTCGCGGTATGCAAGCGTTACAGTTTACAAATAATTATCATAGCTGCTTGCTGTTATTACAGATTTAGTTGTGATTTTTCGCGCTGAATATATTGTTCTAAATTTGTTGCAAAACGTCCTCTAATCCAATCTAGTTATGGAATGCAAGTATGTAGAATAATTTTAATTATTTTCTACTAAACAAATACAGGCAAATATTGCCTTAGTTACGCTAACTACAAACATACTCATAACTCCCGTGAGAATTATAGCAAGCAATTATGAATTCCTAATTCCCTCCAATCTCGATTCAGAAGAAGTAACAAAAACAAAACTACAGTTCTTAAATCTACCACTAAAATTGTTTCCCGTGTCACTACAATTAAACGATTTTTCCATTGAAGTGCTGCTAGTGCATGTATGACTGCAGTCAAACGTTGATACCGCACTTCTTTCATCCGATACATCAGCTAACATTTTTGCCGTTTTGTTCTTTAATTCTATGCTTTCAGCCAAATATCCTTTTGCTTCAGTCGAACTCCGCCATCCGCCGTGTATCTTGAGTCTCGTCATACTTGCTCCTGCATTGACTAAGGCAGTGGCAGAAGTCCGGCGTAGACAATGCCCCGTGTAAGCTTCTGCATTTGGTAAACCCATGAAACTGGCAACTTTGCTTGGAACTTTTGCGATTGTATTTTTCCCAACGCGCTGAACCGTACAACGCATGTCTCAATACGTTAGGAAAAATCTCTGTTGACCTGACGGACGTAGAGACATATACTTTCTCACCAGAGACAATGCAGAGAACTTATTTTCTTTTACAATTGTAAATTGCTTACGGGTATCTGTTTTACTTTTCGAAGTATTAACAACTATAACCGAACCTCTATCATCAATATCACCAATCTTAATATTCAAGAGTTCCTGGCTTCTATATCTTCCAAAATAACCCATAACTAAAATCACCTATACGGTAAAGCGTTAAAGGGATGATAATCTTCACAAGTTAATGCGTTACCTTATGGAGCAAATGGGCCTCATTAGAAACATCTTTCAAAAACTAGACGTCATTTCGAGTGAGCACTTTCGACTTTTTTGGCTCGTAATCTTTACTCCTTTGTTTAAGAAAGACTTCCAATTTATGAAACTTTGCGGTATCTACACTATCACGAATTGCCATCACTGCTTTCAACATAGACCACTTAGTCTACAAGGAATTCGGACTATATGATTCAGACTGTAAGAAACGAATGTCGCTAGTAGTTGAGCAGTTAAAATTTTTGTATTTATATCTGAAACACTCTGTATATGACTTTAGAAGTTTTATATCGTTTGTTTTATGATAAAAGAATATTTTTAAAACAGTTGCTGTTATTTTCAGTTAACTTTTATGTCAGAAAATAATTAACAATTGTTACAATAACAGTTACTAGTGTTTTTTAATTTAGTTATTAGACACCACTGTTACTCATTACACAATAAGTAGAAATAGTAAATCTTTACATATTGATTCTGATTATTACACAAATTAACTGGACTTTTTAATAACTAGATTTACCTTGTTATCAAAATAACAGTTAACTCTGTTAAGATAATTTTATGATAAATGAGGTTTTGCAGTAACAGTTTTTATTTAAACGTAGTAACATTCTATTACTGTTATTTATAATAAAAATAACACGATAAAAGCAATTTAAGACAGTGTTAGGGCACTTAGCTGAGGTAACTTAAAGAAAAATAAAATACTGAAATAACAAATTTTGTTTAGATAAATTCTGCTTATATTATTTTTTTTATATATATTGACCCACAATGAGAATACGGCGTAGAATCCTCATTCCCTAGTAATTGGTTGTAGTTAGCTGTTGAGTATAACGTAAAATTTTTGGGCATATGAGTTTTGGGGATCAAAAGACATCTCTAACAAAGCTCGCAACTCGAATGCGGAAATACAAGAGAGAGAAAGTTAATACTAAAGACTGAAGGCTAATTTGAGTTTATTTAATAAATAGGATGAGGTAACCTAAATTGGCTCAACTCTCGCTTAATTTCGAAATAAAAATCTATCTCCTGGAAACAGATATTGCTTTCAATATAACCGAAATCTATGAATCAGAATTCGGAGATTTATGTATCAGAGTGAAATTATCGCACATAAAACTCATATCAAACAAAGCACATTCAAACAACACTAAAAAATAAACGATCATGTCGAACTCGTGCGAATCCACTCCTCTCGAAACTTTAAATAGAATTTGTAAAAAATGACGATAAAACTTATATAAAGAGTGTAATTTCTATTCAAATTGGCCTGCCTTTCCAATAACCTGCCGATCAATAAGCAATACCAAAAGAAGCAGAATTGAGACGACGACACCAAAAGTGGACAACATCAGTGGTTATTCACTAGATTTTACTACAATTATTTAGCTTATTTATTAACAAAATCTGAGTGAAATACGGTTTAAAAAATTGTTGTTAAATTTAATGTCCCTTTTAAAAACTATTCAATAAAACCTTTTTCGAATTTACGCCTCCATACACATCCGCTGCTCTTTTAATAACCATGACGATCAGACTGTGAAGATTTGCGGCAAGTTTATTCCATTTGAGTCGAATGTTATGCGGACAGAATGCGAATAAAACAAAAGACATCTGCTGCAACCATAGGGAATTTAATATGCGCCCTAACCCCAATAAACATTACATTGACAAGGCCAGGCGTTGGCCGAAAATAGAGATTTTCCTGTTTTTATCGCTGATAAATTCTCACTTTTTGTTTAATTTTTCTTTTGTATGCATAGAGATGCGCGCTTATAGAATATCTTGATTGTCCTATTTAAGAGAAAACGTTCTGGAAAATTTTCTATTTCGTTGAATAGAGGCTAAAATGGCTCTAATAAGCTGAGACCTTTGCGACACACTTTGAAGGAATTACAAGTACTTGGAGAATATTACTGGGAGGTGCAAAGTATGATGATTTTAAATGTAAAGAGAGCTAAATTAATATGAACGTGAACGTGTACTTGCAAATGCCAAATGGAAAGACAGTCCTAATGAATTGAATACAAAATTATAATTAAGTTATAAAAATAAAATTGTACAGAAATTTTGGTTTAGAAGAAATACAGATAACTTTAAGGGCAAGCTAGAGGTTGCGGCAGCATAACTTCCTTTTTTGAAATGCGCGCCATTCAGGCGGTAGAAATCGTAGCGTGGTAAGAGTAATCCTATTCGCAAGGCGTGGCTTTAAGTTTTATTTCCTTCTACGTCAGCCGCTTTTTGAAAACGTTCCAGAGGACGCAACTGTTTTTTTCAGCGGCGAAGCCCAGTTTAACTTGAATGGATGCGTAAACAGACAGAACATGCGTTACTGGGCTGATACCAATCCCCGAGAACTGCATCAAAGACCTTTGCATTCACCTAAAGTCACAGTGTGGTGTGCGATTTCCTCAACTGGGATTATTTGAAGAAAATGAAGTCACAGTGACAGTGAATTCAGATCGGTATGTAAACATGCTACAGCAATTTTTTTTCTAACAACTTGATAAACTGAATTTGGAGGACATTTGGTTCCAACAGGACGGAGCAACAGCTCACACTTCAAGGGCATCGATGGCTGTTTTGAGGGAACACTTCCCGGAGCGCCTCATCTCAATAATAAGTGATTTGAAGTGGCCAGCCCGCATCCCTGATTTGACAGAGTGTAATTTTTTTTGTGGAGTTTTTTGAAATCTCGCGTTTATGTCAACCGCCCAAGGACCCTACAAAACCTGAACGCTAACATCCGGACAGAAATTGCCAACATACCCGCTGATATGCTAGTAAGAGTCATGACAAACGCCAGAAAACGTTTTATTCGGTGTATGGACAATGGAGAACGTCACTTACCTGATATGATTTTTAAAACTGTGTAAAACAAAACTTTAGATATTGCACTTACATTATAAGCAAAAAATAAAAAAATCTATTCCATAAAATGGGTTTATTACGTTTTATAAAGAGGAAATTATGCTGCCGCTTCAAATAAGATTTGAAGAAGAAGGCAAAGCGTACGAAGAATTTGTTTTGTCGGAAAAAAATTTATTAAAAATATTTTCTGCAATACTAGAGTTATAATACAATAGTTCTGTTTTGTGGTTCCGTTTTCGAAGCAAATATGAGCGATAGTGATGATCTACCGGATGATTTAGAAGACGCTTGGCAAGAAGGATGTTCGGTAATAATTCCAGTAAAATCTAAAGCCCGATATAAACAGACATACAAGTTGTTTAAGGAATGGCGTGAAGCAAAGAAGATTTCTGTAAATGAAAAGAGCTTGTTAGCGTATTTTGTGGTGAGAAGTGGACACTTGAAGGCCTCAGGCAGTTTATGGCCGGAGTATTCTATGCTGAAGAGTACAAATTTACTTCAGACTACAGTTCTGTACTTTACAAGAGTACAGTTTTCTCCATGATGCTATCGATATTTCTAAGTTTGCTACATTAATTGCTTATCTTAAGAAAAAAAATATTGGATATCGGCTTAAGAAGGCTAAAATTTTTACCAAAAAAGACATAGAAAAACTCTTGAATAAAGCACCAGACGAACAATTTTTAATTCAAAAGGTATGTTGTAGATGATGAGGTGGTACATCTGAGTTCTAAGAAAACAATATATTTGCAGGTAGCAATGATATTGGGAGTATCGGGCGCTTGTAGACGAGAGGAATTGTACAATATTAAAATGAGTGACATAGAAGAACATGAAGAAATGTTTATAGGAAATATTCCAAATACAAAAACGAATATTCAGCAAACGTTCACAGTTATTAATAAAAAAAATGAAGCAGTTCATTATTTGGAAATACCTCGAAAATACATAAGAATTCGACCAAGCAACTCAACGTCAGATCATTTATTTCTGAACTATCAAAATGGCAAATGCACTAGGCAAGTCACAGGAAAAGACACAATTGGAAACTGGCCGCCAAAAATTGCAAAGTATTTAAAGTTGCAAGCCCCTGAAGGTTTTACTGGACACTTGTTTTGACGCACATCGGCTACACTTTTGGCGAATAACGGAGTTGATGTGTTGGGACTAAAAAGACATGGTGGGTGGCGTTCATCAACGGTGGCCGAGAGTTACGTGGAAGATTCCCTCTAAAACAAAATTGAATTTGCTTATAAAATTTTACACAGCGATGTTGGTGGACTATTAGAACAACCTGGGACTTCTACGTCGGAAAGTTTGTCTATTAACACTAGAAACTCAAATACGAGTGGTATTACTACTATTAATTATAATAATTGTACATTTAATTTTAATAAATAAATCGCAAAATTGTTTTTTTTAGATTTAATTGCTTACCGTTCGCTGAACGGTAAATGAATTACTTACCGTTTTGTTACACGTAGCAACCAGTAACAGCAACCTACCGTCGTGGAAACAAGCACAGTAAACTGATAAAAACAACCAATCGCGCAAAAAATAATATCAAGAATTTAAAATAATAAATAAAAAAAATCTTTGAAAAACGTTGACTTTTGTGTAATCAGATGCAGTTGCCGACAGGAGTTAGTAAGTTTGGATACAGATAACAACTAAATTATCAATAAATTTAATCAATTATCATATATTTTTTTTAGTTTAGTAACAACAATATAGAAGTTTTTTTTCAGCCTGTCTCAGCTCTCTTAAATACAGAATTTACTGGAATTTTAAAATCCTTTCTGATAAACCAGCTTTAAAGGTATTGTGTCGCTATTAGAAACGTGCCTTTGAATAAATTCTTGTAATAATGTAGTAAATTTGCGAAAAATGTGTTTTCACGATCTTCCACTATAAAAACTTTCCTAATTATTAGTTTAAAATTACAAAATCATGAATATGTAAACTGTGGCGTTGTGGTGTCTTGTTCTGGAAAATAAGATAAAAGTAAGACCTTGCCTCACGCTACGTTATTCAAATAACAACACCGCCAACTTCGACTTAAGTACTAAAATAAACCGTCGAGAACACATAATGGCCGGTCTGTCGTGAAGCGATTAATGCCGACTTATTGACTCAATTAAGAAAATTTTTCTTAAATCTGTTTTCGGAAGAAAAATTAAGATAGAAACAAAATCAATTATTGTCAGAGTGCAGGATTAGAGTTTCCTATAAATCTGTTAGAGTATCTTTTATTAATCGAGTGGTGTGTTTCGTTCTCTCTTGTGACTGGAGAAATTAATGGGTGGCAATAGTCGGTAGAGAAAAAAAGCCAAATTTCGAGTGGGACGTTTTGTCAATTGAGTTAGGAGAAGATAGCCGATGAATAATAATTATCAGATATGGAACGACCAAGCGTTATCCTTCTCGATATACGGACGCGAATAAATTTAATCAAATCCAATTTAATCACAATGGAATATTAATCACATGTCAAACGCGTTTCCAATTCGTTAAAATGCTATTATAGTTATATCGTAAATCGTTGTTTCCTACAAAAGTTTTGTATTGTGAATAATGGATTCTCTTTTTTTAATACGTTTAACTCTTGTTTCCGGACTCTTTTAAAGTTTTATCTTTTATTCTATAAAGAACAATGCAATTTTCCAAGCCACACACTCTAATTTACTAACTTCCAGTTTTATATTGTTTTAAAAATTTAACACTTAAGAATTAAGAGATTACATTTTTTTTTAGCATTTTATCACCGAGATTTTTAATACAAAATCTTAAAAATGATTAAAAGCTAGCAAAATTCTACTAAATTACATTTACTACAGTAAGTAGTTACTATTTTATTACTTTATTATTATTTATGTGTACCCACTTTCCTTACACAAGCTAAAACTACACCAATTAATCAACAACTTTACGAGACATTACACCACTAATTAGCTAATTAATTTGTTGCTAAAATTTCCTCTCTTGTAGCAATTAGTTAAATTTTGTTTAAGTAACAAGTTGGTTTTATTTTTTCATGTTATTCTTAATGAAGTGATTTCTCTATAGACTAGTGTTTAATAATTAGCAGCAGCTAATACCTGTTTTTTTAGAATAACTATTAAAAAAGCTGTTATTTTTAAACTGTTACTTTCAACTTACTTTAAAAGCTTTAACAAGCTTTAGATACATTGTATACTACATAATTAAAACAAAAACCTTATACCTTTATAACAATTAATACATTCTATTGTAAAATAACAGTTAAAAATAGTTGTTACTTATAAACTGCTATTTTTAAGGTAAATACGTAAAGCCTTTGTAAGCCTAAACTTACTGTATAACTAGTGATGACAAAAACTGTTATTTTTTAATAAAAGTTAAAAATAGCTGTTACTTTTAGACAGTTAATTTTAACTTAAATATGATACTTATATATTTAATAATAGTTATTTATAGTTTGAGAGACAAACTAAAACAAATATTAAACAATAAAGAGAAGATAAAAGATGTTTTAAATTTTTTAAAAGCTACAGGCATTACAGAGAAATATAAGTTATATTTTTTGATAATATAGCTAATAGCCAAAACAACCAATGCTATAAACAAAGAAAATAAATTAATGCTTATACCCGAATACGAATAACTTTCTTCTGGGTTTTATTCTGTTTTCACTTTTACAATATTTATTTGGATTAACAGTTTAGTTTAAAAAACCGTAAATCATTAAGTAGAGCTAGTTTTTTTTTAAGAATATACATATTATTACTTAATAACAACTAGTTTCATTTTGTTATTATTTAATTATATTTGTTGCTTAATATAATAGCTATTCTTAAAATAAATGCAACTTGCTTTAAAAGTATAGCAGCAAGTAGTAACTGTTATTAAAAATAACACAAAAAATTATTTCTGATCATAAAAAATAACTGTTAATGTTACTAAACTTTTTTTATAACGTTTTGTTAAGTTTTACCTGACAGTAAAATAACGATAACAAACTTAACTGTTATTACAGTTCTAATATATTTTGTTACAGTAACAAGTTACATTTAGTTATTATTAGGTATTTAGTTAACATTTAACAACAAAATAATATTTTGTTATTGTGTTGCGCTTAAAAAATATCGGATTAAGCTTCTGGGTTTAATAAGTACTAGTTAAATTTCGTTAACTAATAAAAACAGTAAAATAACTGTAACAAGGCTAGTTGCTGTTAGTATTACAATAACAAGTTAAATGTAATTATTAAGTAGTTTAATTTTTAAATAATTTAAAAATTCTGTATAAGTAACAATTAAAGTGCTCATAATAAACAATTGATAGCTGTTACTGTTACAAATGTTAACAATTTTTCTTTTAAATAGCAGATATTTAGCTGTTAATTTAAAATTGCAACACAAAAATTGTATTTATTGCTATAAACAAAAACATTTTTTCATAAAAAAAACATATCTTGCTTAATAAAAAATGGTTACTGTTAAAACAAATAGTTTTATAAAGTAAGTACTGTTAAATATTATTTAATAACCGTAACAGATAGCATTACAACAACAAATTAAAAGTTTTTATTTTTAAGTAGTCAGATATTCAAAAACTGACTATTGCCTAAAATTATCTATTGATTTTAATAACAGTTACTACTTGTTAATTTAAAATAACAGTTACAAATAGCTGTTATTTTTAAACTGCTACTTTAAACTTAAAAATAATAGTTAAAAGTGTTTATAATTCCAGGGCGTTTATAATTTTTTATTTTGTTGTCTTTTTCTGTGTTTTATTTTGTTATTAATTTTACAATATTTATTTAAACTAACTGTTTAGTTTGAAAAACAGTGCAAGCATTAAGTAGTGCTAGTTTTTTAAGTAAAATAAATATGTTATTACTTAATTACAACTAGCTATATTTTATTTAATAATACTTCAGTTGCTTCAAATAACAGTTATTTTAAAAATAATAGCAATTTATAAAATACCTAACAGTTTATACAAAAAATAAAATTTGCTATTTTTGAAGCGAAGTAACAGTTTCTTACTATTATTTAAATAAATAAATAACAGTTACAAAATAATAATCTATTTTCGTACGTCTTGACTTTCGACTCAGCTTGTATATTATAAAAAATCTATATTATTGTGTTCATTATCTAAAAAATATGGTCACGTTCAAAATTTGATGTTTTTTCAATAATCTCGGTGCCTTTATCAGTCTGATTTGGTAAGTTATGCCCTCTTAATCCTATTTAATCTCATCTGATTTCTTTGAAAAAGAAGAAACCATTCACGTCTGACCTATCTGATAGCAGTGGCTCTGCCTATAATAACGTTTTATTATATCCCTTGCAGCTGGGAAGTGCTACGAATATCAAACATACGTTTTTATTCTCGGATTCGAGTCAATATTTGAGCCGTCGCGGTCCACTGCTGTCCAATAAACTATATCGTGCCTATAGTACAGCGTCCACTCGAAATTAAGATCTCCGGTCGGAAAGACTTCCAAAACCAGATTACCGCAGCCAACTCCTTTTTCAAATATTTACCTCGAATCAAGTGTTGATTTAAGGGTTTTTACACACCACCGTTGATTATTTTTCTTTTTGCGTTCTCCGACAGATGCAACTCGAGTTCATTATCACACACTACCAACTTGCAGCATACTAACGAGGAAGATAAAAACGTATTTGCTGCATCAAGTGCTAATTATCCGAGGAACTTTCAAAGCTTGCTCGAGTTAGAATGCCAGACGAACTTTGCACCCTACTTCGTAAAATATAAACAAATATCTTGTTACAGAAAAGTTTTCTTTTTCGTATGAGAAGAGAAAGTTAGTTATTTCAAAATTTTAATCATTTCTAACAAATATTATAAATGATTTTTTGTCACTGACATTTAAATAATCAAATTTTAAAAAAATAGTTTTTTGTATTTTACTATAACTCTACATTTATAAAAGAAAACAATATTTAAAATAAACTATATCTCCACAACAATAAAATAAATATAAATAAACGTAAATAAAATCTCAGACGCTTGTAGGCGGTGACACTATTACTAGGTATCTTTTTATCCCAACTATTGATTACCGGGTTGTCGCGTAGTAGCAAAACGGTTTCAAAAAGCTAGTTGTCTGTCTTGACGCTCTGTGGTAGGTTTTCGTTAACCTGTTGGTCTGTTTTATGTTCTTTTACCTTTTTCTGTCCACACTCAAAACACGCAAATTGTTGACGCTTTCGGACTGAAGACATTTTGTTATCTTTAAAACATGTAGTTGCAAATACTTTTAGTTATCAGCTCTGATAAGTCTTTATTTTAACAAAAACTAAAAGATTATATTTTTTTGAAAGAACTGTCAAAGATAAATTATTGCAATAATTACTATAACTATTTTTAAATTAACTCATTTTGTTACGAAATAATCAGTTCTAAAATAGCTATTAATGCAATAAGTTGCAAAAAGATAGTCTTTTAAGCACGCGATGTGAATCCAACACGACAAGAGCTTAAAAGACATCGATTTTGCAACGTATTGCATTCAAGATTTATTGTTACAACGTTTTATAACAAATTTTTCTTTCAAAGATAATAATCTCAATCGAACATTCTCATTGTACAGTAAGCAGACGACAGGTTGCTATAAATTTTGTTGTTTACTGTTTTTATAAAATTACAGACTGTTAACTTAGGTTCTGTGTTTAAGTTCTGTGATAAAGGAACAAAAATGAGCGATTTTGAATTTGATTCCGACATTGAAAATGCTGGGAAGCTGCACTAGCCACGTTAGTGCCCAATAAATCTAAAAAAATTTACAAGAAATCATACAGGAAATTTGGTTGTTTGTATGAGAAAAAAAAATGTAACAAGTATTAAATAAAGGTACTTTTGGCCTATTTTTCAAAATTATTTTTTATATATAAGCCGTCTACTTTATGGAGTACCTACTCATTGCTAAGAACCATAATATATCATAACAAGAATGTAGATATCAAAAAATTTACAAATTTGATTGCATTTCGAATAAGAAATGCCAGTGGATACCAGGGCTAAAGAATCTAAAATATTCACCAAGCAAGAGATAGAACTATTTATGAAAACAGCTGATAACACAGACTATTTATTGGCAAAAGTTGTGCTAATTACCGGGATTTTTGGCGCGCTACGCAAAGAAGAAATTACATTTTTGAAGGTGGAAAATATAAAAGATTGTACAAGTTTTATTAAAGTGAAGATACCGAACACCAAGACAAAAATTTCACGAATGTTTACAATAACTAAAGGATTTGTAGATGGAATTAGTTTCTTAGAAATTTTCCGCAAATACGCACAGCTTCGACCTTCTCATACTAAACATCAGAAATTCTTTTTAATCTATAGAAATTCTAGGTGCTGTACGCTACCCGTTGGTATAAATACTATTGGAGATATGACTAAAAAAAATTGCAGAATATCTCGGTCTTCTGAATGCAAATGAATATACCGGGCACTGCTTTCGCCGTTGTTCAGCAACACTCTTAGCAGATTTAGGAGCAGATATTACATTACTCAAAAGACATGGAGGATGGCGATCGAGTTCTGTTGCGGAAAATTACATAAAAAACTCTGTTGAAAGCAAAAACGCAATTTCGATGAAAATTATGAGAAATATAAGAAACTGTATCAAAAAAAAAATCTGTGACGAAAATAGCAAATCTGAATTGGCGTCTACAAGTACTGTTTCCATTTCTATTGAAGTTCAGGAAAGAAATCTGAAATCTTCGAATGTTGAATTTAGTCACTTAAGTAATTGTGCTTTTTATGTTTATAATAAATAAATAAAATAAAAAATGTATTTTTTATTTTTAAACACTAGTGCGTAAAAGTACGTCATTTAGCAATCAGAATAATAATCAAAAAGTCACTGTTATAAAACGCTGTAACAGAAATTAATTTTTCTGGCTGTAACATTTCTAATGTCATTGAGTATATAAAAAGCACATTGTAATGTAAAATGGCATTCAGGATCTTCAGTTTAATCATAAAAAATCTTGAGTTTGATTTTAAATTCTTGAATTAAAATATTTCCGACTAATTAAAGAAATGGCTAGAAGAGGTTTTATTAAAAATGCAATTAAGTTTTAAAGCTGACAACATAAAAGAATGCAGCAGCGTATTTAAAAAGTCTGCAACAAGAAGTAGTAAAAAATAAGGCACGACAATAAAGCAGCTCTAAAATTTACTTAAGAGGATTTTACGAGCTCGCATTTAAATTATTATTTGTAAAATTGTCTGTCTTTAAGTAACATTATATCTGAATTTAATTTAAAAATCGGTTGCACTTAAAGAATTTCATTTAGAAAAATTATAATTTTATTGAGAATAGAATTAATTTAATATTTTCCACATCTCGAGTCAGCATATTTGATCCTGACCTTTTCAGGTCACAGAGTACTCATTCCTACATAACATAATCATCCAACTGAATTATTTTACAACTTATTTGATAAAATGCACACTTCCGCTTTAAAATTTTAAAATCACTGTCCACAAAGGCGCATTCTAAGGTTAAAGCTTTGGGAATAAAGCGCTCCGGTAATGCGACGTCTAAAATTAGTAAAATGTTGCATTCTGTTTTTGTGAAATTTGTTAAAAATATTGTATTTATTTTATAAAATTAGTTAAATATTTTTTCCAAAATTTAAAAGTAATGAACTGTCGTTTTCGCTTCTAAAGTTTAATCCTCAATATTAATAAAATTAACAATTTTGTTTTTATTAGTTTAGAAACTTGTAAATTAATGTTACTTCCGACGTCTTAAATTAGTAAAACCGCCTCTCCAATATCGCTGTTGCATTCAGTAAGGGTGCACCCTAGATCTCATTTCAGTCGTCGTCACACAAAATGTCAATTGCTTTTAGAATTTTCAGCATTCCTTACATATTTTTCAGAGTGATATTTTTCGATCGCTTCCACCATTTACATTTTCCTGAAAAATATTTGTAATTATTTTTCAGCAAAAAAAAATATGTATTTTCAGACGTTCATTATTTAACACCAAAGTTAGTTTTCCTTTTTTTAGTAAACTTCTCCAATCTTGTAGCATTGGAAAAGTGCAAGAATGAAATTGCATTTGCGGATTAAGTTATTTCTTGTCGCGATAAATCAAGCTAAGTTATTTCCCGTTTGGATTTTCTCTCAAAAAATCCAAAAATTTCTTTAATGACTCTCTTTCCTATCTCAAAAATTTGTTTTTTACTTGTTGAAGCATAAATTTTTCCGGTTCGAGCATCACGCATTGCTGTCGCATCTTTTTCCGATGTGTAAATTCAGCGAGTTTTATACAACCAGATTGGAATTTACTACAATCGAAAAACTAAAATCCAGTTCGGAAAACATATCTCTTTAATTAAATATCGGTGAGTGTTGGTATAAAGAATAACAGAAAATTTAATCAAGTCGCAGCTCGGCTGGCTGGAGGCATTGATGAAAACCGAAAGAATGGAATTTATCACGAACGAATAAAAGTTGCTGTGTGTTTGGTTTTAAATATTCACCTCTAGCGTACTATTCGCGAGTAAATAAAACAGTTTTTGAGCGATAATGCTGCTGGTTGGCGCAGTGATTTCATTGCGGCTTGCGAGTGCAGATTTTAATGGTGAAAAAAGAAATGCAAGGAGTGCTATTCTACGACCAACGCGATTATCGAACGAGAATTTAATTAGGCGATTTGCCAAACCGCACGTATGTTGCTGTTTAAAATACGTGATCGGATGCCTTATCAACAATAAATCCAAAACAACACAAACAAACCATCAAACGCATTATTACAAACTAAAAAACCCAAACAAATTTATTTTGACTAAATTAGGCCATTTCACGATTATAAATTGCATAATAATATCATTGTTAGAGAGTTTCGACAAAAAAAAAGGATCTTTTGATATAATATCTCTTATATAAGATCACTTGATATAAGCGAGTTCTCCCACCTGTTCCAATCGAGCACAACGATCCGAGATACCCTGTACTGATGACGGGCAAAAACTCCGAAACCGGTATACAGTTTCTCGAAGTTGTTGTTCGATTGAAACACCTTTGCTAGAAGGTCAAATTTTTAATTTTTGTATCTACAATAAGAGTTATGAAAAATTTTATTATTATTACATTTTGTAATTTGTCGTTGACTTTGAAGTTTCAAATCAATATAAGATCGGCACACTGTGAATATTAATATTTCCATAAAGCATTCAGTACCTATCTTACAAATTTCCATTTTATCAAAATTTGCATTAGCTTTAATAAATGCTCCCATACTGCGCTATTAATATTCATAAAAAGCAACTATTTAATATAAAATGTGAATCCTTTTTCTCTAAAATTTTCCATCGTTTGCATACATTTCTTCGTAAAAATTCTATTTTGAGCATTGTTGCATTCCGTTGACAATGCGAATGAATCTAAAATCTGCAAAAAGCATACAAAGGCTCGATCCTCGCTCCTAGCCCCTACCCTATAGAAAAGTTACGATCCTTTGAACAACATTTTCCCAGTCATTGTTAAGTTAGTCGAGTCATATTTCCTCGTCGGAACATTGCACACACTTCGATAAATCCCTTGCCGCGATTTAAATATTTAAGGAAGCGATCGTGTCGCGGTCATGTCCTAGGATCTAGGCTCTGTATATAAAGCTCTTGCTAAAATTTATAAGTTTATACGAAGCAGATCGAGTCAACTAGCAAGGACATAATCCCATTAGGGTGACCCGGACTTTGGGAGCCCCTAAACCACTTTGCATCTTTGTCCCGGCTTTTTCTGTCCGGTCGCAGCTTTACTTAATCAAGGGAAATGGCCGCCATACATCAGACACCACACTCACACAGAGACGATTAAAATTTACAAGATGTCGGTGATAACACGACGGTAATCCTACTAAAAAATAAACTTTGGTAATTATTTAGCATGCACTGGAAAGCGGAAAGCGAGGTTTCGAACGCAGATGCAACGCCAAAAATAATAAACGAGTTGAAAGGTTGCAAATTAAACTTTTTTAATTTCAATTTCAAGTCCATTTATCTCTGTATTTAATCTGTTCAAATATATTTTTTACTTATCAAAAAATAAAATTTTGTTTAAATCAAGCACAAAAAACATTAAACAGTATTTTTAAATTACTAAAAATATATTTTTTTGTATACGCTCCCAAAAACAGTTAATTTACGGACTATTTTGGGTCCGTAAAATGAGTTTTTTCAGACTGAATCCCAAAAGAGGTGTCATGATAACTTTTAAGAATCATTTGGGTAAATAAAGCATAATGCTGAAATATAAGAATTAAGAAACTTTATTAAATGTAAAATCCAATAGTTACAGCAAAATTAGGTTTGCAAGGTATGTACATTAATAACAAAAAAATTAGTTATAATATTTAATAGATACTTATTCCAAAAATAAAAATGAAATGAACAATTTTGCGCACTTTCAAAGCAGTTACCTCCAAACGAAATACCTGAGCTTGAGGGTGTCGTGTTAATTTCTTTTAACTTTGCAACTTCGGTAGTAACAGATATTTTGTTACTTGATAATGATTTATTGATTTCCTTCTCTCCTAAAAATTAACATTCTGCGCACTTCTTTCTTCTTCTCAATTAATTCTTCTATATAAGACTCTGCTGTTGATGATGACCAGAAGTGAGTAATTATTTAGAATAAAAAGACAATGATTTTGTGAAAAACTGACCTCCATTTTTCTAGCTGTTTTAACAAAGTTAAATCAACGTCAGCATCTGCCGCCAAAGTCGCAAAACTTTTTCGAAAGCAATGTCCTGTATATTGTATCGAGTTTGGTAGTTTCAGAAATTCAGCAACAATAGAGGGCATTTTCCCAAAAGAATGAATTTCTACGTGTTGTACCGTACATTTTCCATTACAACAAAAAATAAGAAAGTAATCGTGCTCAATTTTTGCTGACCGTAGTCAAACATATATCTGGTATACTTCCATAGGATTAACAGCCTCGCCTTCAGCTACCACTGAAAAGATTCTCTTGATGTTGGTCTTCGTATCGGGGACTGTTATAAGAAGACATCGTGCCTCTTTTAGCACAATATCTTGTATTTTTAGTGAATGTAGCTCTTCGCGCCTACAAGCACCACACACGCCAAGAAGAAGAGCAACTTACGAAATTAAATAAAAAAACAGATGCATGTATTGAAGTATTATTTTAAACTTACTTTTATTAATAAATACTTTTTATCATCTGCATTTAATAAAAATGAATTGATTTCTTAACGCGTCAAAACTTTTGTCTTTGTAGGCTCGTAGTCTACTGAATTTTTTTCAAAAAAGCTACAACTTTGGCGAACTTGTTTATTTCAATATTTTCTTTGACAGACCAAACAGCTTTTATCATCGAATATTTTAACCAGAGTGTAGATGGTTTTACTTCTTGCGAATGTTATAGGAAAATATAAAAATAATTTACAGAAATTAACATAAGAGCGTCGGTGTTGAAATTTCAATACCTTTGCGCAAACATGTTGACGTTTTCCAAGCGGAAATCTTCGCTTTGCTCGCTTGTGTGACTGAGTGGTGCAGAGGGCTTTGTTAAATAGGCGAATCTGCATTTGCACCGACAGTCAGGCTTCGCTGCAGGCCTTGCAATCGTGCAGGTACTCATCGAGGCTTGTCTGGGAATGTCACAACAGATTACAGAAACTGGCGGAGTGCAACAAAAATGTTGTACTTTATTGGGTACCGGGACACTGTGGTCTAAAGGGTAACGAGAGGGCTAACGTTCTGGCTCGGGAAGGTTCACAAATGGACTTCATCGGGGCGGAACCGGCTTTTGGTGTTACAAAAAGACACACTTCGTAAGTGGATGAAATTTCGCCATCTCTCTGAATGGCAGTTTCAAAAAGGCATGCGGCAATCCAGGCTTTTTATTAAAGGACCGGACAAGGCACGCAGTGAAAATCAGATGCGTCTCAACCGTAGAGACCTTCAGTTAGTGGCAGGCATGTACACAGGACATTGCCTATTAAAAAAACACCTGCACGTCATCGGACTCAGCGAGGACGAGATTTGCAGAGGTTGTGCTGAAGATGAGGAAACTCCTCTTCATATTTTCTGCTACTGTCCTGCTTTTGCAAGCATCAGAGATTTACACCTGGGCTCCCGATATCTGAAGCCCAGTGCTATCGAGAAGGCTCCTGCAGACAAGGTACTGAGCTTCATCAGAGGCACAGGGCTACTGCAGTAGTGCTATTTTGAGAGGTTGCATACAATGGGCATAGGCCTCGGTGTGCGGCTCGCGATGCGGGCCCCTCTTGTTAAAAAAAAACACAAGAGCGTGGCGTGAATATCTCAGAATTCACTCAAAAAAAAAGAAAAAGAAAATCGTTAAATAAAACTACTGGATGTGTATAAGAATGCTCTGTATTTAATAAATAGTCTAGTCTCTATTATTTTCAAGTATGGCTTGACACCGACGAGACAGATTTTCCGCGTATGATTGGGGAAATGAGCGCCATATTTTCCTTATCCTAAAGTTGCTTCACGGTGAGGACACGTTTTCCACGAAGCTTGTGCTTTATAAGCGCCTAGACATTTTCAATAGGATTAGTGTCCGGGGATTGAGACGACCATGGCAGGCGACGAATGCCATTTACGGTTTTCCACGCTGTACAGGCACGACTGCAGTGTTTGGGGTCATTAACTTCCTGTAATGTCTAAAAAACATTGTTATGACCAAACCACTTTTGCGCAGATGGTAACAAGCATCTTCGATAGATTTCTGTCATAAGTTCGGCTATTAGAGCCTTCGTAAACAGAGAGTACCAAAACCTCGAGTGTTAAAACAATCCCAATCATAAACTTTCACGGGGTGTTTTACAGTGCGTGTAAGAACAGGAAGGCCTGCTTTTACCATATTTTTTTTAGGGCACCAAACCCCAAAACGATGCTTCATTTGTAAAGATAACGTAACTTGCTCTGTGCTCTTCAAAATGTTTCAAAAATCTTGCAGAATACTGGCTAACTTAGTATATTGCATCTTAGAGCACTCTCACCCCTACAACTATGATACCCCTATCATCCTTTGCTTTAGCCATAATGGATTTACAAGCGCCACGTTCTTGTGTTAACTACTGTACAAAAGTTATTAATAAAGTACTGATAGCGACACTTACCTATTGATATAAATAATTTAACAACGCATCATCGTCTACAATTACAATGTTGTTTCTTTCCTTCCATCGAATGAATGCTTCATATTCCTTTTGATAAATTTGACGAGATTTCACTGGTAGTAAATCTAACACAATTTTTTTCGCGTTTTTAAAATTTTTTCTGGATTCTGCATTTTTGTTGACATTATGTAAACAGTCCGATTACTATGATAACATGGAATAAACACGAAGCTCACAAATTTCGAAAAATATTTGTTCTAATTACATTACTCATACGATTTTTTTTGGGGCGCTTTAACAAAAAAATGTTGTTTGTAGCACGTACCTAATAGTTATTTTAGGTACTTGTTAAAAGTGTAATGGCAGGCACTAAATAAATATACATTTTTGGGGTTGTTGTTTTATATTTAAACTTGTCTTTATTAAATTTAAAATTTGGTGTAAAGCCGTGGGTGTAGTAAAATTAGGTAAAAAAATTCGTTAATTTTAGTTAATAATTCGGGTCGGAATCCGGAGCGTAACGATACGATCAAATTGTTATGCGCCTTTGAAAATCGGCTCCGTAACGAGTCCGGTAATAGTCTTTGAAAACTTTGGCAATTACAAGTCGTAACAAAATTTTGTTGGGAGCTTTTTGGACAAATGTATCTCAATTGAGATGATAAACAATTCCTCTTGAACTCTAGCACTGCATCGAAATCCATCCGGAGTAGTGCAAAGTTTTGATTGTGTGTGTTATTTTTGTCCCGTTATCAGATCCTGAAAAATGACTCTGGTAAATGTACTGAATGTAAATTCCACTAAGGTTAATTTATACACAATTTGCATATAAATGAGAGTCCATCTCCGCTGTCTCGAAAGTGACCATTTATTCACCGGAATAATTATATCACAGAGACTTTGCATACATTTCATTTTGTTTGTCCTGTATTTCTGCGACGAATTATGCAAATTTGTTTCAAGGATATAACACTTACTCATCTCATGTAGAATTTTACCGATCCCATGTTTAACAATTACCCACACCCGGAATCTAGACCACACTAAAAAAATGCCGATTTTTTTTTGAATATGCAATATAAATTCCAGAATAGCGACCAGAAATGCTCGAATATGTCATAACGTTATTACATGACCCTTAGCCCTCAAGCTTCCAGACTTACTTGCTTTACGTGCCTTCAGCTAAATGCTTTATAAATATTCAGGACATGCTTGCCGGTGTAACTAACATCAGACGTCTTTTACTTACTTCAGACACCACCAAACCAATTAATTTCAACTTCTATTATTACACAAAAAAACTCACTTTGCAGTTAATTTTTTTACCAGTCAAATACCGAGCATTATCTCTAATCGAATCTCTAATCTTTAATCTCACTTCTCGCTTATCCCACCTACCTTTATCTCAGCTATCAACTTTCAAAAATAATTAGAAAAAACACAAAAAAGATTTAAAATTAAAAAAGAAACAGTTGTGGCGCATTTCAGATGACGAATAAAACGCTTTTATTACATCTGCAGCATATGATGTTCTCATTTTTAAGCCTATTTTATTTCGTTTCGAGATAAAAGACGAGATTATTGGACAAAAAGGAAGATGACCGAATAATATTATTGAAAATAAAATAATGTTTTATATCCTGTATAATATTTTATTGTCTCGACGCATCCATCATTCTAAAATAATATTTTAAACATCAAAGTAAATTTTCTAATCAATAATACTGATCTTTTATAAACAACCAATAACTTTACTTTAACAACAATTATAACTCTGGTTACGTTAACCGTTAAATAAAATTCAACAGTATTTATTAGAAATAACAGCTAAATCTAACAAAAACTATGATTGACTATAAACTATGAAAAACGAAATATTGTTTAATAATCTGTATATTGCATATACAAGCTGTTTCCAAAATAAATACAAAAATTTCAACTACATACTTGTAGATTTCATTTAAAGAAGAGTTTTTCTAGATAACTTTTTTTTGAATCTCAACCTTTATCAAGATAAAATTAGTTAAAATCTTGGCAAAAAATGCCATACGAGCTACTGGTCAAACAGTAGAACGCACCATTATAACGGTCACCATGATAACTATAGAAAATTCAAAAATTATTACTCATCATTATAACATCAAATTAATTTTATAATTAGATATTAATTAGAAACATTAAAAAAAATATTCTAATAATAAATCATTAGATAGAGTGATTAATAAATCGGTGATTAAGACAATCGCACTTTCTAAAAATTTTAATAAGTTTCTAAAATAAAATAATTTACCAGCATAAAGCCGCACAAGCGCAAAAGAACAACAGCAACGGTTCTTGTACTTGAACTTGAATTCTTAAATTCAAATTCTTAATTCGTAAATTTTGCGTAACATTGAACTTAAAAGTTTAAGTTTTTAAGTTTAGTTTATGGTGTTTAGTTTAAAGTTTACTGTAATTTAGTGGCCCAACTAATTGTCTTGTGTAGATAAATACAAACGTAATGAAACAACAAACTAAGTAAAAATAAAAATGATTGAAAAATAATCTTAATAACTAGAAAGCATTTAACCACAAATTTAACACAAATTATAACAAATGCTCAAAGTAGCTACCATTATTCTCCAAACAACGCTGGAGACGTCTGGCGAAGAATTCTTTCACCCTACTTAACATATACCTGTTGTGCGACATACTTTCAGCCGCATTTTTTACCCGTTGTCGTCATACCTCAATTGTGACAATTGGCGAAAAGCACACAACATCTTTCATGTGATCCTAAAACAAATAATCACAAGAATTTAAATCGTGCGACCTCACTGGCCATGCAATGGCGCCATTGCAACCAATCCTTTATTCTGAGAAGTTGTTGTGTAATCATTTATTCATAATGTTAGCAGTGTGACATGGTGCCTCATCATGAAGGTATCACATGCTAGCTCTAGTCTCCAACGGCACATCTTCACATAACTGGTACAGAATGTTGTTTAAAAAATTTAAATACTCTACTGCGTTTAATCGTAAAGGTAAAATGTATGGGCCAGTTAATTGACCATTTACAATGAAAGCTCAAACACTTATTGAAAATTGCTGCTAAAAACAATGCTCTCCAATAGCGTGCGGATTTTCATCAGCTTAGATATAAGTATTGTGCATGTTAAAAATGCTCTCTCGTGTAAAACCAGCTTCGTTCATTGTCATCAAAAAATTTAGGAAGTTTTGTTGATGTTCAATATGCGTAAGCATTCATTTACATAAGGCACGTCTTTGAGGTAAATCTTCTGGTTTTAGTAACTGTACCTTGTGTATGTAGTATGGATACAATGGTTGTTCTTTCACTAATCTCCAAACTGTTGTAGAGGAAATATCGTGATGAGGAGCAAGTCTGCAAGTACTGCACTCAGGTCTTGCAGCGATGTCTTCTAACACAGTCTTTTCTACATTCGCAATCGCTTCCGGACGTTGTCTACCTCAATCACAAGCTGCAGCTTGGTACGTTCCATGATCTCTAAGATGCTAGACAACGTTTGTAACAGGTTCGGTAATTAGAAACTGCGCGATTAGGGAATTTTTGCGCATAAATTCTCTGAGCTCTAAAAGCATTGTCTTGAGATTTTTCATAGGTAAGAACCATATCTGTGTACTCACTGTTGGTAAAGTCAGGCATTGTGGTAAAGTAATGCCAACAAAACAAGAAGAAGAACATTAACAAACAAGAACAACTACAATAGAAAAAACGAACAGAAGCAACAACAAAACAAGAACAAAAGCAGCAATAAACAATTTTGAATTAGTCAACAAATTAACACACAAGTCTCGGCTTGAATCCGTAGAGAACTTCTCAATTTGGCAATTTTTTTTAAATAAATTTTCATTGCACCAATGCATTTTTGGTTTCTATGGTTTTTTAAATTTACCAAATTTCATGAGCATATCGTACTTTAATAGGGGGGATATAGAGGTAATAAACTTCAGAACGCTCCACATTTATTGCAAAAATGTTATCTAGAAAAGATGTTTCTTTTTGTGAGATCTATTATTGGTTAAAATTTTTGTATTTATATCTAAAACACCTTGTATTTTATTCCCTGAATATAACCACTGTTTTTTAAAATAAAATCAATTAATTAGGATTGAGTCAGTTCTGGACAAAGCTGCTTGCTAATAGGATTTTGCTCTATTCGTATTAATCCCTATGTCTGGTCAAGTAGCAACCAATCCTGAATTTGTTATTTCAGTTTTCCCAGCTTTGATAAGATTAGAAAAATGCACTTTTCTCAAAGTTTCCGTGAAAATCGAGCGTTTCTAACCTTTGACACAATGGCTGAGGTCAGGAAATAGCTCGCAAGGCGACTTTATTGTTACAACACACACGAAAAAAAATAAAAAAGATACTTGTCAATATGTTCATCGAGATGAAACAGGACTTTGTGCTTAATACGTGAGACTTATTGTGCTAGCTTAGAAAAGCAGATATTACAAATCTCCACGAAAACTCGACTTGTTTATGCTGCTTACGTCCGTTTTGCCGAGATGAAATCTATGAAGTGTAACTCTGTGAGGGATTTGTACATACAACGCTCGGCAACAACTGCGAAATTAGGTTAGCTTTGTATAATAGAGCATGAAAACGTCCACTTGAATTAGGTACTAAATTGCATGCTCTAACGATCGACTTGCAACAGCCAAATTGATCGGCAATATCTATTTTGTTTTACAAAGCAAAATACAAAGTTAATAAAATTTGAAAATTAAATCTGAAGCTAGACGAACTTATCGCGCATATTTCTTTAGTTGTATTTTATTATCATAATAACAATTAAAAATTATTAATAGCAAATAATAATTAAGTAAAACATTTAACATTTTAATTTTCAAAGCATCAACGATATTATTATTTTAGTAATTTTGACAGAGATAGAATTGTGGTTTTTTGAAAAGATTATTCTATTGCGTAATTATTTGCCGTGTTGTTTCTACTGCAATGACAGTAAAGCGTTTGTCTCGGGTGTAGACAGGAAAAGGTAGAGGAACACGAAATAGACCAACAGGCTAGTCAAGACGTAACTAACAGACGTTTCAGACAACTAGCTTTTCGGGACCGTTTTGCTACTACGCGACATGTTGATGACCAATGATTTGTAAAAAAAAAATCGAGTTGCTAGTATTCTTGATGTAAAATATTTCTTCTAGGTATAACACTTTTAATGTTACTGAGTATATTAATATTGTTACAATATACATATTAATAGTTGCTATAAGAGCAAAAAAATATTTATCTACGACTGTAGGATAACTGTACTTATCCCACTCATTTGGGTGGGATAAGAACTTCGTTATCACACTCATTCTCATTACGAAACTCATTTTTATTTAACCTTGTTTCAAATATATAAATAGATCTGTCAAGTTTTAAATTCAAATTATTCAAATACTGAATCTTATTGAAGCGATCTGTCACCCTAAATTAATTAATTAAATTGTCTTTCTGCTGTTACACTTGCCTATGTTACAACAAAATAGTTTCTATTTTGAATAAATTGAATTTAAAGTTTGACAGATCTCTATGCGTTTGAAGCGAGGTCTAGACAATTTGTGATCAAAATTTTAATTATTAATAAGAACTGACTACATTATTTATTGTAAACATTAACAACTATATGTTTACATTTAGATAAACTTATTTCAGAGGAGTACAAAGTTTTGTTGATTTCTAAATTGCTAATGTCGTTACTGGTTAAAGCGTCCATCTGTATACTCTTTTCTCCCAAAATTTTTGTAGCAATTCGTTTCTTATTTTCAATAGACGATTGAATGTATCCTTCAGCCACCATGTTACTTTTCCAGCAGCCATGCTTCTTGACTGTTACAAAGTCCGCTTCTGAATTTGCAAGCAATAAAGTTAATAATCTTCTAAAGCAATGCTCGGTGTAATCTTTTGCATTTGGTAATTTTAAAAAAAGATGCTACATTTTTCGGCATGGTGCCAATTGTGTTAATACCGACTGGTTTTTTGTATATTTGCCATTCTTATATCCTATAAAGAACTTTCCATAATCGCAACTTAAAGGACGCAGTGCTATGTATTTTCAAACTGCTTCTACTAAATTGATTCCTTCAATGTTTCCAGTAGTTACAAAAAATTTGCAAGAAATCTTGGTTTTTACTTTGGGTATTATAATGCTGAAGACATTTCCTTCGTCTTTCACATCTTTGACCTGCATATACGTAAGTTCATCTTTCCTACAAGCACCTCCAAGTCCTAAAATTAACACAATCTTAAAAATTGTTTCTTTAGGTTTATAAATTTATGATCGAAATAATTTACCTTTGTTAGTAACCATGTTTTATCTTTGGCTTCCTGTAAAAATTTCGTTACATCTTGTTTAGTTAAAATATTTGATTTCTTCGGTTTATGTTTTTCAGATTTTCTCTTGAAAAATGCCACGAGCTGAATATATTTACTGATGTCCACATCTTTCTTCATAGATATAGTTGCTCATATTATAGAATAATACGCCCAAAGACTTGAAGGCTTGTAGAGTGGTTGGGTTTAGCCGTGGGTGATGACCTTGAACAGATCTGCGTGAAGTAAAATCTTAAATGCGATAAGTGAAACCCAAAATCATCTGACTAGTTTCAGATTGCGGCAAATTTAAAAGTCTGCATGAAATGCGCAGGCAGGGACCCGTTGTTTGTTGTATTATGTACAATAATACAATAAAAATACAAACTAAAAGACAAATTTAATAGAATAGACTGCACAGCGATTATTAAAAAACAAAAGATAAAAAATTTGTCTTCAGCTAATTTCCAGACGTCTTCTAATTTAAATGTTACGTTGTGAACGGCCACATAATTTTTTACTAATGCCTAATTTTTTTCGATGGGGTTAAGCTGCGGGCGATATGGAGGCAACCGTAAAACTAGCATATCACATTCTGTCAGAATTTTGTCGATCGCAAATTGCTTATACGGAGGTTTATTCAAATTAATTTTTTTATATAATTCTGCCTTTGTTTCTTTGATCCCAAAAAAAATTCCTCTTTCGTTTAGCCATTGCTGCATTGCTGCTTTTTTCCATGATGAGTTCGGACTAGGTTCTATTGCCACATTATGATAGGACGCGCTATCCCCACCAAAACCGATTTCCTTGAAATGTTGGGAATAATTTTTTTTTTTCAACCATTTGGTGAAGTTGTTGTTGTTCATTTCATCGTGATAGTCGCCTGTTTTCGATCCCGATTTAAATATATTTAAAGCATTAGGCACAAAACCTTACGTGCCTTCAGGTGTAAAATAATTAGACGTCGCCCTTTGGCTATCGGTGCCTTAAGCATGTTATTTGTGCCATCATCCTATGCCATCGGTACAGTATGGAAACTGTGAAGGTAAGTTTCATCACAGTATTTAATATTTCGACCTTCTTCTTTGTACTTTTTAAGTTGTCTTAAATATTCAACTCGTTTTAACCTGATGAGCGTTTTTTCAATTAAGATTTTTCGATTATCTGTCGATTTCTTCCAACAAAACCCTAGCTTTCGGATGAACTGTCAAAATGAATCTATTTTCCCAGTAAAATTAACACCTTCACGTTTTACTGCCTCAAATAAAACTTGCATTGTCGATCTTATTTTATGAATGGCGGCAAAATTATAAATTACTTTTCGAACTATTTCTTCTTCGAATTCATCCAATGTGCTTTTTGGTGATGGTTTGTTGATTTTTTACGCGGAGATTAAAATTTGCTATTTTCAGGTTTCTTGCTACCTTCTTCTATAATTCTCCTTACCGTGTTAAGACCAACACCAGTGGCTTTAGCAACACGTTCTTGTAAACGACTTAAGGGAATTATAATTTCACCTTTCTCTTTTTCCTCTTTCATAAACGAAAAAACGTTATAAATTATCTGCCTCCCTTGACTATGAACAACACGACCGTTATTGCCCATCATATTGTCGCGAAGTATGTTCTGCAAAAACACATTTATATCCTTGTTTCTAAATTGTGCTAGGTATACTTACAAAACTGTAAACAACGAAAAAAACAGAGTCTTGAAAAAGACTGTTGAAATAAAATTACAAATCTGTCAATACACGCAGGCTTAACCACAACCGTTCGAGAAGAAGAAACGAAACGAAAAGAGAATGATTTTGGGTTAGAGAATAGCGCTTAACCAAGACGTGTTTTCAATCTTTGCGAAAATGACTCATCGCCCACGACAAAATCCAACCACTCTAGCGTTTTAACAAATTCTCCAAATAAGCTAACAGTACCTTCTCATTCGACTCGTTCTTAATTTTCTTCCCATTGCACCATTCGCATAAACGTGCATAGGTTTTTTCATATTTAATTCTTGATTTTTCTGTTAAAAGTGACAAAACTACGTTTGTTGCAGCTTCTTCCACTTCTGATGGAAGACTTTCAGACTAACTCATTATGATAAAGCAAAGAAAAATTATAAATTTGCAAAACTGTTTGCGTACAAGTTATCTGGTTTTTATAACGTCAAAAACCATGCTCCTTCGATTTAAATAAAAAAGATTTATTTTATAAATATAATTTTTTTTATGTTTTAGCAATCGTATATCAGTCATAGATAAAAAGTTGTTTTTAGTACGTAGGCCAACGGCCATTAAGATACTTATGCTTTTACAATAACTCGGGCTAACGCCCTTCTATGCGCAAGTGCCACATTTGTATGTTAATGATGCCGTTATCTCACTGATTAAATAAATAACTATTATTATTACAGTAGTTTTAAAAAAATAAAAATAAATAATTTAGGAAAATTGTTAAAAGTAATAAATATTAATATTATTATAATTATAAATCATAAAAAACATAATAAAATGTAGCATTTACCCACCCATTTCCTAAAAAAAATTAATTCAGTGATAATTGTGAAAATTAACTCATTTTTGGCGTTTACTCACAGGAAACATCCAGCAAAAGTCAGAGAAATAATAATTAGAAAGATTAACAATTTTATTAACGTTTACAATTACTACATAAAGCCTTGTAATTAATAAATTTTGTTAATGAGACAAAATATTTTAATTGTAAATAACAAATCTAAAATAATTAGATATTCCGTCTGTGTTTTCGGCTCGTGTATGACCTGGTTTTGTGACAATACCTGGATGTAAATGTAGATTTTAAAATTTAACTTGGCTTACGTTATAAAAATTCAAATTTCGTGTGTAATGTTTTCAAAAAAAATATTAAAAACTTCTAAATTTTGTAAAGTCAAGACGTGCCGTTCTATCTGTGTTTTTTGTATGAAAATATATTTTTTGCGTGTGAAATTTATGTGCTTTCTAGTCCCCGGTAATATTTTACCGTCAGAAGAAATTTAACAGGGTCAGAAAGATTCGTTCGGTGTGAGAATTTTACAATTTCAATCATCCGAGATGACAAATTCATTTCAGCAGATGATTGATCCTTATCTGTAAAAAACTCGAAATGAAATCAATAATTTGTTTTCGATAATAATCTCAGGTACTTAATTACTTCTGTCAGGAAGTTTAAGTAAATGTAAATTCAGTTTAAAATGCACAAAAACATCTACCGATAAATCACCCGAGAGGGAAGCTATCAATCACAACGTTCATATCGGATCAGAGGCAAGAGGCATGAAATCTCAATTTTTACCCCCTGGAAACCCTCCACCACTGGAATTAAATAAAATTAACTGCTGTCGGCCTGTCGTAAGGCACTGAAAGATACGTTCTCGACGCTGGCTTGTTTAAAATATTCATGAAAGGCAATTTCTTGCCCATACACCAATGGGAATTTAACCAAGCATGAATCATTGAAGAGTACTGTTTATAAACCACCAGATTTTCACTGCGATATGTATCATACGTTAAAAACAAATAAAAATATTGAATCAAAAAAATAATTTAGAAAGTTTTTTATGTGTCAAAAACGCACGCTTTAAAATCATATTTATTTTATCGCATCGAGAAAATCTTTATTGTGATTAACAAACACAAAAGTGAAGCTGAGAAGTTTTAGAAGAAATGCGAAAACACAGAAATTTGTTGTCATTGTAACATTAAAAAGATAAAGAAATAATTCAGATTCAGAAACTAGATAATTACTATTTTATAAAACACATATTTTTCAATTGTGTTAAAAAAAAATTTTTAAAGAAATTAAGTATTGCTACAGTACTAACTCCCGTTGCAAGGCTCTCTCTACTGAATAACTTTGCTACCATTTCAAAAATATTTTGTAAGACAATTAATTCGTGTTTTTCTTTAGTGTTAAGCTAAATTTTATTACCAATCAAAAGCATAATTACCTTGCAGTTAACTTAAGTATACCACTGAGTTATTAAAATTTTCTAAAGAAAAAATCCCCGGAGCTCTTTCTTTTGTTCGGCTTAATTAGGATGAGGTAAGTGGTGTCATTATTTTTACCTTGTTTGCGCTTTAATTTAGTTGTGGCGATGAATTATAGCCGTGATTAAGTCCCTAGCACATATATTTTGTAAATAATTTCTCAGTTCGAGTGTGAATTTTATATATTTTTCTCGAGAGAAACAGAGAGGTGGTTTTATTAAAGAGGAACGACCGGAAAATTCTGAATATTTATATTTGAGCAAAATTAGATTAGAGGAGAGAACCGATTGCTCCAATAATTTTCATTTATTTACAGTTTTATTTCCCGGTTTTTCTAATTTAATAACAAAAAAATGTGGAATAATTGAAATGTCAAGCCAATTTTGTGCGCTTCAAGATTCTGCAAGAAAATGTGCTTTGATAACAAAGAGGCTGTAATAGACGACAAGTCACGGCAGCTAACTATTACGGAACTATAATTGCAATATTGTAAGATGTCAAGTATGATTAATATTCTGACCGGAGTCTCTTAGCGTTGTTTAGAACTTAGACAGACTTTTTTACAACAAATTTAAAAATTGATAGTGAAAGAAATAAGAATTTTTAATTTATGACGCAAAAAATAAATAACAATTATAAAAATAGGAAGCACAATGACCTAATAAAGTAAAAGTTGGTAAAGGTTATTAATGTTACAGCATATAATTACGTCGATTCTGAGAATATCGCTTACGTTGTTTGCTTGTCTGATTTTCGCTTACTGACTGACTAACTCCCGCTCAGTTTCTACGCTTATATAATTAAAAGTCCTTGCTAAAATGTGCCAGATGTTTTAAGATCTTTCTAGATTCAATGAGAAGCGATGATTAATTTATCTCGTTCAATCTTTGAGCTGATATATTAAGAATTTTATAAAATTTAGCGTCTTAATGCGCTTTATTGTTACTTTAAATTATTTGTAATAATACCTTTAATTATATAAAAAGTAATGAGTCTATCACTATATAAACTTTGCTATTGATAATTTTTTAGTAATAATAATATCACGGGCTCTGCCTCGTGAGGTGGGGTTGAGATTAAAAACAGAGTATTAATACAAAAGGAAATTCAATGATGATCGAGATATACATATTAGATAGTGGATAGAATACTTAAGAGCTACTTACAGTGACATTCTCAGACAATCGAAGGGTCTAGATATATCTCACACTCCACTTAACTCAACTCTCTTCGTTGAACTCTACCAATCGACTCCCGATTAACGCCACTCGCTAGTTCGCCAACCCCCCAAATGCTGAGCCAGCCATTGCCTCAACCGACGGTAATTTAGTCGATATCAGCAATAGCCCATCCGCATCGGCAGGCTTTCGACCCAGCAGGCTAACGAACTTCCGCTTCGTGACAATAACATAATTAGTTAAACCACTTTTTATAGAATCAGGTTTATTTTATGAACTACACTCAACCGTAAATTAACCGTGCACTTGATTTTTGTCCCGTAAATTTGCGAAAACAATCTCTACATTGATTTTATATGGCTACACATAGAAATTTGGCTTTTTGGGAAAGAGATTTGTTGTAGAAGCGATTCATATTGTAATGAGTCCCAAAGAAGCTGCCCAGGCTGTTGCTTTACATAATGATGGACGCAGCATAAGATTTATTGCAAACGTGCATAGCTTTTCTAAAATCACGGTATCCGATGTGATACAAAGGTTTAAGACAACTGGGTGTAACGAAGCGTTCCAATAATTCAGTAAACAAAAGAAGATAACGCCCAGCAGCTGATTCGGACCGCGTGACCGCGACGTCATACGTATACGTCAGGGCAGTAGTGGTGGTATAATTCCCACTACCCCGAGAACCACCACCAACGCTTCGCTGCGATACTCCTCTCATACTCCTCGCCTACAAACGAAGGCTATATATTGCGCCTACCGCCACCGATAGTTGCATACTTGCAGGAGCATTATCCCTGTAAGTAACCACCCCCAGACCCGTCCACCCCTGGAGCATTAACCTAGGGGCTTCATCTCCGATACCGCTACCCACGGAGCATTAACTCGTTGGTAGAGTCCTATCCGAAACCGCTACCCACGGAACATCAACCTGTGGGTGAATCCTACCTCCCCTCCATTACAAGTGCGAGCCACCGAAGCCGACACGCCAAGGACGAGGAACCGAGGGCGAGGAGACGAGGACGAGAAGCCGACGACGAGGAGTCGAGGACGAGGGACCGCCGGGGACGAGGCCGTATATATATTATTAGAGGATTCGATTTAATTTGAGAATTATTATTTTATTTTTATTATTTGTAATAGTTATTATTGTAAATAAAACTCCATCAAAGTCGCTCTTCTCTCTCTCTACGATACCCAGAACCCGACACGGAAACAACCGTTACATGGTTCCTATTCCAAAAGATTTGGACAAGGCAGAAAACAAGTAACAAATAAAGTGGAAGACCGATTTTTTTGATTACAAATGCTGCGAGAACGAACTCTTCCTGCAACAGCTTTGGTCAGGAGACTGGAGGATGATTTCTCTTGATGCTGTTTTAAGAAAGTTGAAGAAAAACAGTTTGACATCACTTCTACCTGCTACTGGCCTAAGTTAAACACCGAGCATCGCAAACAGCGATTGGAATTTGCGCGAAATCATGTTGATTGGAATATGAACAAATGGGGCTCCTTTCTTTTTACGGATGAGTCGCGTTTCACTAGGTTCACTCATCGTCGTCAACGAGTATTTAGACGCCCGAGGGAACGGTATGCCCAGTGTTGCATTGCGCCTAAACTAGCATTTGGTGGTAGAGGTGTAATGGTATGGGGAAGGATTTCTTTGGAGGCTCATACAGCTTACGGTGCGGAGAGGTAGCATTAACGCTGACTAGTACATTTGGGAGTGTTTACAAGAACATGTAGTTTTTAGTGCCATTTGTAGAGGAAAAGTTTCTCTTAATGCACGATAATGCGCGCCCTCACACAGCTCAGATTACGCGTCAGTACCTTCACGACGTTAATGTTCAGGTGCTAAAGTAGCCACCCATGAGCCCTGAGCTAAACCCCATTGAGCACATGTGGAACAACCTGGGGAAAAGAATTAGGCAGAACTACTGCGAGTTTCATACAACAGTTGAGCTGGAAAAGGCGTTGCTGAATGAGTGGGAGCTAATAGCCCAAGATGAGATCGCAGACTTGATTGCAAGTATGCCTCGTCGAATGAGAGCTGTAATTCAAGCGCGAGAAGGATATACTCGCTACTGAAACCATTTTTTGCAGTTTTCTTAATTTTGTTTTGTTACTTGAAATCAAATTTTTGTTTAATTTGCAGATAAACATTTATTTTTAAACATTATTAATCAAAATTATTTTAATTTCAATTTAAATATTTATTATAGCACATTTTCAATTAAAATTATTTTGATTCAAATTTTCGTTACTGAAATTTTTCCAAAAAACTTAGTGTTTGGTTAATTTTGCGGTCAAGTGTATGTTGTTACTAAAAAACATTTAATTTAAAAAAAAGCAGACACGAGTTTAATGAATATAATAACAAGACTTATAAAACGTTTAATCAAAAATGTCTCCCAAATTAATTTTCACTCAATTTCAGTTATATCCCCAATAAACCAAAGAAGTTTTAATATTTATTAGTTCGAAATATGAGTTTTTGATTTATTAACCAATCGCGCTGTATTATTTACAGTTACATAAATTACACGTTGTAATACAAATCGCAAATCAAACACCAAATTTACAATGATCAAACAATAAATTAAAATTCTGCTGCATTTTGATAATTATTTGTCTAAAAAAAATTTTTTTGGTCATTTGTTGCTTCGTCATTAATCACGAATGAAACATTTTTCATTAAGCCCGGCGCCTCCACCAATTTGCTTCAGAGAGTGCAAGTGAGGCGTTAAGCAACAATTCCAATATAAAAATCGTTTTTTTAATTTTTCATCACGAATTTCTGGCAATTAAAGGCAACTACAGTATAGTTAGGTTTGTGTTTATCTAAATGGCCGAATAATACCAACTAAGCCGGCTTATCAGCGTCATTACAAAGCAAATTTCGGCCGATATTATCGCCCTAAAGCGTGTTATTGAATCCTCAATCAAAATCAAACACGTTTAGACGTAGTTTTGTATTTTCTCTAGAGGATTTTATGATAGTTATATTCAGATGGAAGGGTTCTTGACGTGAATGGCATAAATAAAGACGGGTTGGTGGTGAACACTACAAGTAGATTACATTCTGCTGAGGTAAAGCATTACGTTACCGAACTGAGAAAAGTGAAGACTCATATTTTGTTAAAACAGGTTTTGTGTCTATCAATATATTTAGTCACACAAAAGCACTCACTAATTACATCTCGGTGCATGATTTCAGCTTTGTGATGGCTTTTCTCAGCTTTCACAATTCTGTTTTATGAAATATAATAACTACAACAATCTCGTGGATTTTGTTTTGTTTAGTTTTGTAATTTTATTCGTAAAGTTGGTTCATTTTTATAATAAGAACTGTTTATTTAACAAAGTTGTCAAGAGAATTATTAGTTTCTCAGTTAAATTTGGCAGTGTATTAAAAATGTATTTTTATACAAATTTTTTGTTAGAAAATAAAAAATTAAAACATTAGAGAAAGTGTCTTTTTTAACAAGTAGATTAATTTTAAATTTTACAAGCTTATACTCACAGTAATAAACAAGATTTACAATGCTAAAATTACTAATTTTAGAGACACTAACTAAATTAAAAAAATAATCAAAACATAGTAAAAATATCGTGCATAAAACCAAGCAATGAAAACATTAAGAAAGTCAACACCTGTAATAATCACGTGGGAATTAAATTCCCTCATTTATCTCTTCAAGAATTTCGTGTTGGCGATAGGAAGTCATGCAACGTAACACATTACTTCCGTTTAAATAATTAAAATCCTTATTCACTTAGCATGAATGTCTATTTTTGAAAGAAATGTTTTATCGTGGGAGTTTCCAAGCGTTAACCTTGTCCTCGTATCGAACATTTGTCTCCTAAACTGGATGTTAAAGTCTTAAAAGTTTGATCTCTCGCCAACAGAAACCCCATGAAATATTTTGTATAACAAATAAGATTAGACGAGGATTTGAGTTAAGAAGATGAACGTTGGAGAAATTGTGGAAAACCGCGTTTACACTAATCCTTTCTCCAACACTCATTACCTTTTTTTCACAAGCTGTTTTTAAGAAAATATGACAACAGCAATAAAAAAATAGATTTTCTCAATTTGCGCTTTTAATAAACTTATTACAACACACATTTGCGTGCTTTAATGGCTGTTACAGCACGGTGAATTTTAGAACGTTAGTTAAAATTTAAATTTGTTTAAATCAGTATTAAAAAAAAAGTTTGTTGCTCATTTCTTAAAATTTTTGTTTAAAAATTAGATATTCGTTTTTCTAAACTTATGAAACAGACTTTTCTTTAATTACCTAGTCTTATAAATTCTAAAATTTAACTCAATTATTATAAGAACACAAAAAAATTTAAATCATTTTAGTCGCTATTAAATAATTATTTAAAAATTACTTGGCTTAGAGTAATAAAAATTTAGAAGAATTTTCATAATCCTAAATTGCATTTTGTACTTAACTTTATCTTTTTTTTAACAAGATTATTTAAAAAAGGGTTGGCATTAAAATTTTTATAAAGTCAGATCTCCACGATGTCTGGGTTTCCCTACAATTAAAACTTGAATGCATTGGGATACCATTAGCAAAGTAATAACAAGCGTCCCAACACACCTACCTGAAAAAAAATTCAAGATAATCGTCCCAAATCCGGAAATACACAAGAGTTTTCCTTCCACAGAACAATTCTCCACCCTATTCAGCCCTAATTGGATGAGCACTCGGTGCAAACCACCGACACGGTATTTATTAAAAAGCAAGAGAGAAAGCGACACCAACACTCAATGGAGGATTTTTTCTAGGATTAGAGGTGTTTCTCTTAGTTTCAAGATTGGATTTTCGCGCATATATTATAAAATGAAAAATGTGACAAAGCTTTTACGAGATGTGGCACCGATAAAATTATATAGGCAATTTGCCATAATTTTATCCCAGTAGAACAGATATCCATATTTTTATGGTGCACTTCTTTGCAGAAGGTGTCACGAGGGGATTTATTATTATCTCCAGAACATTGTGATTACAAATGTACCAAGCCATATATATAAAAGTTTTAATAACATGCGCAGTTTTAGTAAATCAACAAAAATAAATTAACAAACACAAAAATAACAAAATTTTGTAAAAAAAACTATTTCCTTAAAAGGCTAAACTGATTTTTTAAAATTATTATAAATTTTAAAATATTTAAACAAAGTAATAGAAATAAAATTTTGTTTACTTCAGGTTTTAAAGTATTTTCAGTACATATTGTGAAATTTTAGGCAATCAACAATTACAAGATAAATTTCTTATTAGTCAACCGACTTTATTGTGGGTTTAATATACGACATACCTCTCTTTCTTATAGCTAACTGCAAAGTTGTTTTCAAATATTATTTAACTTTTTTCTTAATTTTTGTAATTTTTTTTAGACGCCGCGTGAGAAGAAGCCTCTGATCTACAGCTGATAAAAACAACTACTCTGCGGGAACAAACCCTAACTGGATTTGAATTGCTTACACCATCTAGTCACTCCACCAGCTATTATGTTAAACAGAAACGTAAAACGTTTTAGATTGGAGTAATAACAAGTTTTTGAAATTGACAAACTTATCTTATTTTAAATAACAGATGCATCAGTCAGTAAATTACAAAAGATGAATAAAAGAATACAAAAAATTGGTACAATAAAGATTGTAAACTTTAAGTACAGAACAAAGACACGGCAAGAAAGAGGATGCTAATGGAAAACACGCAAAATTGTCAGAAATAATATTAAACACAAAGAGCAGCATACAAAAAAAATGCAAAACGCATAAAAAGAGCACAACGCTAAAAAAATAAAAGATATAAGAACGAAATTAGAAAATAAGCAGATAAGAAACATCTATTAAAGATGCAAAAGAATTAGTCAAAAATTTTAACCTAAAACCTTACTTTGCCGAATGAATATTGCTAATTTATAAAAACAACAAAAAAAGTAACAAAAAATAGACTGAATATTTAACAAAAGTTTTAAGCAAATTGTTGACTAAATGAAGAACAATTAAAAAGGAAAAGAACGTCAAAAACGAAGAAGAAAAAAGAGAAGATAAACTTTCCACAAGTGATAAAGTTAAAAATATTATAAAGAACAGACAAACAACAAGAGCACAGACAAAGACAACATATAAGAAAAAAGATAAAGTACGGAATATAGAAACAGAAACAGAAATAGAAAACTGCAATATTATGTTCAATCCATAAAAAACCAGATAAAATGTATATAAAATAATGACAACACTATTAAATAATGAACTGGAATAATATATGGAAAAAGAAGTAGGCTAATACCAGTGTTGTTTTAGAAAAGAAAAATTCGAAGTAGATTAAAAATTTTTACTACAACAGATACAACAAGAAAGACACCAAAAAAAATTAAAAACGTACTTGCTTTTTGTTGACGTCAAGACGGCTTACGACAACGTAAACTAAAAACATTAAAAAAATTCTGAAACACCTGATAAAATGGCAAAAATAGTAAAAATGACATTACAGAAAACCACAAAAAAAATTTGGGCTAAAAAATAGACATTGAGAAAATAAGAACAGTCTATGCTGCAGATATGGGAAAAAAATTCAAAGTAGAAAAAAGTTAGGTTAAAAAACAAACAAAGAATAAAGAACATTATACAAAAACATAGATATAATAAAAGGTGCTAAATTGTAAAGCATTAGATGGATAAACTACATAAAAAAATAAAAAAAAACAGTTTACCAAAAAGAATATTAGAAACAAAACTAGTGCTCAATAAAACAAAAAAACATATTAAAAACAAAGTGAAAGAGGGATGAAAAGGGCATTTAAAAACTACAAATAAAACAGTGGAAAAAGAATGGTTTAAATAAGAAAGAATGGAGACAAATTACTCACTAAGCAATGAGCCTACAAGTCTTCTAGTGCTTATATTATGCAGTGTGTTAATTTTAAAAGTTGCAATCGCTAATATCTCTAGAATTGAAAACGTTATTGAGAATCACTTAAAACCGTTTCGGTGGTTGCACCCTTTAAACCACAGCCACCCCAACTTGAAAATTTTAAATAGCACTACCCTACTTGTGATACATTGTTGGAAAGTTCATAACAAGCGCTTTGCAAAAATGTTATGCAAAAGCCTATTTAAAAAAGTCGTTTTTTCCAAATACTCGAAAAGAAAGACTTTAAATTTTTATTTTTGTTATTTGCTGTAGTAAATAAACTCTAATTGAAACTAAAATAAAGCATTGCCTAAGTGATTAGTTTTTATTAAATGCTATAATAGATGTTAAAAATGATTTCCGTTGTTTGCTAATCAAAAATTGTTTTGAAATTCTTTACAAACTTTTTGAAAAGTTTTTTTGTTTCTCTGCAAATAGCTCGACACTCTTGAATGATTCTCTGTCTCAATTGTTTAAGTGAGTTTACTTTTGTTTTATAAACCACTGACTTTAAATGACCCCATCAAAAAAAATCCAGTGGTGTAAGTTCTGGTGACCTAGGGCTCATTCAATAGGTCCTCTTCTCCGAATACATTAATCTGGGTATTGGTTATTCAACCATTGCCTAAATAGAAGTACATAGTGTGAAAGTGCTCCATCATGTTGAAAATGCAGTAGATGTTTATTTAATCCGGGATTTCCCAATTCGTCTAATTGATTTTCAAGCTTTTGAACTATAAGAGACTCAATGGTTGTCTCCAGCATATTAGCGTATTGTTCAAATTGCCGTCAATAAACACAGGTCCAATAATGGCATCTTCTAGTGTTCCAGCCCAAACATTTAGTTTTTGTGGATACTGCGTATGTCCTTCTCTAAATATGTGAGGGTTTAAATCACTTCAATACCTGCAGTTTTGTTTATTTACATTTTCATTTAAATAAAACAAACATTCATCCGAAAAACAAATGTTTTTTACGTAAATGGTTTGGTAATGCTCTATAACCATTTTACAAATTTAGTGCGCCGATCAGGGTTGTCATTAACAGATCCTGTTTCCTCAAATTTGGCGACTAACTTTTGAACGTACGCATGACTGACATGTTTTTCTAGATATTTATTATTGAACACTGCCGCTGTTTGAAGAGCACAACGATTTTCAGAACCTTAACTAAATATCAATTCAACACGCTTTGCCGTACTATAAACCATTGTTAATTTATGATAATTTACAATATCCTTAACAGCTATAATTAATAAATGAAATGTATGAATCTACAAAAACAGATACATTATAATCTAATCCCAATAAACATAGGGGTGCAAAGACCATAATGTATTGCCATTTTGATAAAATCCAAAACACAAAAAAATCACACAAAAAACATGAAACGTAGTCTTTAGGGTTTAAATCATTTTTATGGTTGTATATTTTGTAAATAACGTCAATTTTTTCTCATAATTAAAATAAAAATTTAGAGTCTTTTTCTTCGAGTATTTGAAAAATATCTTTGTCAAATAGACTCTTGCAAAACATTTTTAAAAAGCGCTTGTTATGAGCTTTCTAACGTTGGATCACAAGTAGAGTAGTGCCATTCAAAATTTTTAAGTTGGAGTGACTGTGTCTTAAAGGGTGGGCAGAGGTGCGTCACTTACCATGTCATTTTGATTCTCCTTAGCAACCACCAAAACGGTTTTAAGTGATTCTCAATAACTTTTTCAATTCTAGAGATATTGACCGATTGCAACATCTAAAATTGAAACACTCTATAGTGCTAAAAAATAACAAATTGTCAACTGTTATCAGTGTTACCGTCATAGAAATAAAAAATTAAAACTTTCTAAAAAGAAATGTTTTTGATGGTATACTCAATTATCAGTTAATGTTTTTTTATTTTGTTATAAATATAATTCGTAATAGTAGTTTAGATTGTGTTGTAATATTCCGTTCCGCATTGAAAGAAAATAAAATCTCGTCACATTCTCTGCAGTATTATGTCGAGTGCCATATAATACTAGTTACGAGCCTTTCCTGCTATTACATCCACAATAAATAGAAATATCGCAAATAAAATCATCAAATTTTACGTGTTTATTATAAATGCTGCGACGTGTGTGTGTATTTCAGCAATATTTCAGTATCTCGAGTAATTTTCCTGAAACAGTTTATAAAGTTTGTTTCGTTTTTGTGGATATTTCCAAGTTGTTGCTTTAATTTTAATCAGCGGAATGTTTCAGTGCAAGAAAGTAATTACTGAATGACTTTTCGATAACTCCACAAATTTTAATTAAAAAAAAACGAAAATTCAGGTTTCATTCACCGGAATGATAATTTTTTGGCTGTGCAACGTTGCAAATGAAATTTATACATCCGCATCGTCGGATTTATTTTACCCAAACTACAGTCGAAGTTTTATTACAGTTTGATTTTTCCTGAGCAATCATTGCGGTGAGAAAGCAATAAAACTGTTTATTGAACTCACTTTAATGCATTTTACATAAAATAATTGTGCTTAATAAATTACCAACGTTTCAAACATTGTAAGTTATTTTGTTTGCTTTATGCAAATTTCTGATAGTTCTGACGTGTATCAGCATACAAATCACAATGACACGAATCCACTATTGTTTAAATTACATCCAGCGAACAAAAATTATTACAGTAATTATTGCATTGATTTTTAAAATTTTTCGTTACCAAGCTTTGCCCTTTATAAATTATCAAAGTTACACAAAGTGTCGTAAAAAAACAGTCAAGCTGATGCTTAAGGAAACAACGATTAATAGTCTTAGTTCGTTTATCCTTAAGTGGAAAGCAGGCGCCATAAAAATGATAATTAATGATAGAATCTAAATTAGAACAAAGTCCTTATCTTTACTAACCATAAACTATTTGTTTACTTCTTTATTACAAAAATAATAAAAGCAAGTTTGTATACAAGAGATGCAACAAAAGAGAATTATCTTAGGCTTCATCTAGACGCTGCTTTATTAAATATCTGCAATAACGACACTGAAAATAATAGTAAAAAATAAATACTAAACTATGGAATATAAAAATGGTGAATGCGCCTGGATACAATTAATCAAAAAAAATATTTTTGGTCTCATTAGCGATCGTTAAAATTTGAAACAAATACCAACCGATTAAAAAAAAAACTTTTCTCTTAAAAATGCTGTACATTTATTATATTTAGATACACAAATATTTAAAAATTAAGCAAAAATTTGAAATGTATAAATGGTGGATGCGCCGGGCTACAAATAATTTAAAAAAAAAATTTTAGTTTTATAAGCCATAGCAAAAATTTGAAACAAATACCTACCAATCGATTAAGCAAAAAAATTTTTTTTAGAAATGCAATACACTTATTAAATTTAAATAACACAAATATATAAAAAATAGAAAAAGTATGGAATATAAAAATGGTGAATGCGCCAAACTACAATAAATTTAAAAAAATTATTTTTGGTTTTATAAGCTGTAGTAAAAATTTGAAACAAATACCAATCGATTAAGCAAAAAATTTTCTCTTAGAAATGCTCTAAATTTATTAAATTTAAAAAACACAAATATTTAAAAATTAGTAAAAACCTGAAATATAAAAATGGTGGATGCGCCGGGCTACAATTAATTTCAAAAAATTATTTTTGGTTCTATTAGCCATTGTAGAAAATTGAAACACATACCAATCGATTAAGCAGAAAATTTTCTCTTAGAAATGCAATACACTTATTAAATTTAGATAACACAAATATTTAAAAATTAGTAATAATATAGATAATAGAGATGGTGGATGCGCCGGGCTACAATCAATTTCAAAATATTACTTTTATTAGTCTTATTTGCAATTGTAGAAATTTGCAATTAATATCAATCAATTGAGCAAAAAATTTCTTTCTAGAATTGAAAAAAAAACAGTTTGATGACCGAGGGATAATCAGATGAGAATCTCAAGACAATACGTTCACGAAAACCAAAAACAAATTTAGAATGTCAACTGAAACGGGACAAATTTGTGAATGTTATAGAAATGTGAAATATTAAAACTGATAACAGTTTTCGTATGTAATCAGTGCTGATAACAAAATTGAACAAACAGTTTTGTAAAATTGCATTTTATGACATTGTTGTGGCAAACGCGATTTAGAAAAATTATTTTAGTGTATTTAAGTGAGTCACTTTTAATTAAATTTTTAAGCTAAGAAGCGAATAAGTTTCTTTTATTGGTAGAGTTGGAGAAGTTGCTTTATTAGATAACTCCAAGTTGCTACTTGAATTGAAAACAGAGGATCCACTTCGAAAACAAATCTAAATTGTGCAATTACAATTTTTTTCGGTACCAATTAAGTCAACTTCTTGTAAATTGTAAACTTTTATTTCATAACAAGAATTTGCCTTATCATCACAATTTATTATCTCCACATCAAATAAATCACATCGAGTGTTAATCTCAGGCATTGTCGAGGTAGGGAATTTTGCGCGAAAGTAACTGGTAAAAGGGCCAAATTTATAGCGCTTTGTTGCCTAATTAAAGCGAAGTTTGGTTAGGAATTTACATTTCCCAAGACAAAACTAATTTGGGCTTGGAAAGCTTCCTATTTAATTAGCTTTAAATAAATAGTCAAACCAATTTTTTCCTCTCGATTCGTTATTCGCATGCAACTTCTCTATCACTCGTAATAACACATATCGCTACTCTGTTATTTAAAAACAAGATAATCAACACAAAGATAAGACTTATGCCGTGTTCAAATGCCATAAACGCCATTGCTCTTTGTTTTACAAATCAACCGCTTCATTTTACTTTGGGAAATTAACGAGCCTGAAGGCTAAATTATTGATTCGAAGAGCTAAAAGTGACCTGTGAGTAACGAGATTAAACCAATTTTAAACATTTTTCCCAATTTTCGAAAGGAGAAATGACACCAAAATACTTCAAGGAATACACAAATTAAAAGCACCAAATGAATTTTCACCAGACCTAAATTATTAAAACTCGAAGCAATGCGGTTACTATGATGATGCCGAGGTTTTATAACAATAAATTATTGCATTCATACACTAAAACGTATAGATTTAGTTGGTTGCCTACATTACAGGGTTTCTTAATAAAAAAAATTTAATGTAGGCAACCAATTAAATCTATTCGTTTTAAAGTATAATTGTAAACTGGACTAACAGTTTTTTTTTTGTTGTAAGAGAGAGAAATAAATTGTTGCTTAGAGCAAAAAGTAATGTTTAATGTTTAGTAAGCAGTGAATCCTCTTGAATGAAAAATGGTTTTGTCTAGAATTTGGTGAGCGTTTGAAAACGTCTATTTAGGAATCCACAAAGACAGTCTTTGCCTTAAGTAATAGTGAGTGCTTTGTAAACCGCTCAACGCATTTCATTTACAGAACGAAGAGTTAATTGTAATATTTACCAAGTAAAATATTTCATCTTGAGGGACGTTTCCATCTCTTTGAAGTTTTGGTTTTGGGTCGAGATTTATGCGTTTATCGAGTATTATGTAGCGATTTTTAAGTTATTTCGGGACATGCCATACATTACCCAAACCTCCATGTAATTAATTCAGAGTAATTCATCACAGACGGTGGATAAGCAAGGAGTGTCAGACTGGTTCTGGTAAATGTGTTTGAATATAAACAAGGACGAAATTAAATTAAATCCTTATAACCCTACGTCTTATTTACAGAGAGGTGTTGCAACTGTGTTGGAAGTAATTACAAACATCATCCAGGAAAAGAAACTTTTTTTGAGTTTAATTAAATTTCAAATTTTAGGCAGGAAAAATTAATTTATAGCACTTAAGACGCCTTGTTGACAATTTACCAAACGTTTGTCTTGATGTGGCGGCTGACATACACGCACCAAGGCTTGTTAAGATAATATCTAGGGGAGACTGGATGACGCCAATTAAAACTTCCACAGATTTTAAGCAGCACGTGAAATGCTACCAATCTTATATACCTACTCTAATTTTTAACTGAATTACTAGAAATTTAAAAAAAAAAATTTTTACAATTTCATCTATTATGTGGTCAATTAAATCTAAGCACCAAGACCCTCTACTTGAGACAGCAGATATAAAACAGTTAAAAATGCTTCCAATCTTATGTACCTACTCCAATTTTTAACTGGATTTTTAGAAAATTCAAAAAAAAATAATTTTTAAACAATACTATTTGTTATCGGGTCAATTAAATCGAAGCACTAAGACATTGAAATTGTTAAAATAAGAGAAATAGTGAAATAAATGATTGTAAAATAGTAGTCATATTTCACCTAATTTTAAAACAAAAATTGTTAGGAAAAATATGTTTGTTGAAAGAGTAAAACTTCATCAAAAGAAAAAGTTTTTCCGGATAAAAAGAACAAAATTAAATCTTCTAGAAAAACAGAAAGAGAAGTGGTTAAAGACAGTAGAAACTCCTATTTATCAAAAGAAGGTTTTCAGAAGTGTAATAAATTCAGAAACTCCATGCCAGTCACTGATAAAAAACGAAAGAAGAACAAAAAATTAAAATGTTGTAAAAAACAGAAATGAAAGTTGAAAAAACAAAGAGTTTTTCAGAAAAAGAAGATTTTCAAAAAAAAAGGTAGATACAAAAGTCCTATTTTGGATAAAAAACAAAAAAACAAGAGAATTAAAGTCTTCTAAAAAAACAAAAACAGAAATAGTTAAAAAAATAAGAGAAATCGTAAAATAAATGATTGTAATTCAGAAGAGGAAAGTTTTTAGAGTAATGTCGGACACAGAAATTAGATTCCAACTACTAATAAAAAGCAAAAAAAGAACAAGAAGTTAAATTTTTGGAGAGCAATAGAAAGGTAGGTAGCTGAAGAAAATAATAAGAGTTTATCAGAAAAAAGTGCTAGATGTAGAAATCCTATTCTAGATAAAAAATCAAAAAAAAAGAAAACAATTAAAATTTCTAAAACAAACAGAAAGAGAAGTAGTTACGAAAATTAGAAAAAATTGTGAAACAAATAAGTATTTTTAGAAAAATGGTGAACACTGAAACGAAATTTCAGGCACTTTTAGAAAAGAAGTGGTAGAAAGAAATAAAGTTTTTAAAACAAGTGGAAGTTTAACAGAAGATGATGGTAGATATACAAGTCCTAGTCTAGATACAGAACAAAAAAAAACAATTAGAATCTTTAAGAAAAACATAAAAAAGTAGTTAAGAAAAATAAAAAAACTCGTAAAATAAATAATAGTACTCTAGAAGCAAAAGGTTTTGAGAATAGTGCGAGATGCAAAAGCCAAATTCCAACCAATAGTAAAAAACAAGAAAAGGAAAAAAGTTGAATACTTGTGAAAGAATAGAAAGGGAGGTAGTTAAAGAATCGAATAAAAGTTTGTCAGAAGAAGATGCTAGATGTAAAAGTTTTATTCTAGATAAAAGACAAGATAAAAGAAAACATTCGAAATCACCAAAAAAAAACAGAAAGAGAAATGGTTAAAGAAAATTGGAGTCGTAAAACAAATGAAAAAGATCAGAGAAATAGAGAACTCATAAATGAAATTTTAACCACTGATAAAGATCAAGATGAAAGATTATTTGAAGAAGATAATTGCGAAATAAATGACAGACATAGAAGTCCAGTACTAGATAAAGTACAAGATAAAAGAGAAAAATTGAATTCTTTTGGAAAAACACAAAAAAAGTAATTAAAAAGAGTAAGAAGAATCTTAAAACAAGCAATTGTTTATCACAAGAAAAAGATTTTCAGACGAATTGTGGGATCAGAAGCCAGCTTTCAGCTACTGATAAGAGACAAGAAAAAGGAAAAAAGACGGTATCTAGTAAAAAAACAGAAAACGAGATGGTTAAAGAAAGTACAAACAGTATTGAAACAAACGAGAATTTATTGAAAAAATAAGAACAAGAAAAAAAAATAGATGTAGACGAATATAAAAAAAATTGTTTTAGAAAACACGGATATTCTTAAAACAAACAATTGTTTAACACAAGAAAAAAAATTTTAAACGAATAGTAGAAAGAGAAATCAAATTCCAAGCACTGATAAAAAACGAAAAAAAGTCAAAAAGTCGAAATCTTGTAAAGTGAAAGAAAAGTTCAAAAAAAGAGAAAAAATACAACTCCTAAAATAAAAAAAGTGAAAAGTACTAGAAAAAAAAACAGATAAAAAAAAAGAAAAGAATGAAATACATCATTGATCAAAAAGCAGAAATTTAAAAATCTATCATTTTAGTAAGTTTTTTAGTGTTTTGTTTTTTAATCTTTATTTTTAATTTTAGACAATCCTATTTCTGAAATTGTTGCCAAATTAAACAAGACAGAAATTTTTTTTAACGCACCGGAAGTTGAAACTAGTGAACTTACATTAGATTGACTTACCGTTTCTACATTTTTTTATTGCAGATGTCGGAAACTGTTCTGAGACAATACAGATAACCAGTAATTCTTTGTATAATAATTCAGAAATATTTTAACCAACATTTTGTTGATAAAAGTAGACAATGTTTGGAAGTGGTACTTAAGCCATTTTTTGATTCAACAGTACAAAAAACAGCAAAAAAATCGAAAAGCAAAACACAAAAAACAAAACAATAAAATATGAGAAATGAAAGTGCATCATCTCAAGCAACTAAAAAAATAGTACAAAGTCCAAGCGAAGTTCAAGGTTCGACAGTACTTGTAGAAAGGGCTGAATCTGGAGGTAGGTGGGGTAAGTAAAAAAATACTTTGTAAATATCGGTTTTTAAATCATTTTCTGTATGTTATATAGTAAAAAAATCAGGAAGAGTCTATCGACAGGCAACGGTTCCAACCACTGGCTATTTTACCATAGGAAAAGATCAAAAAAAGCCTAAAAAATTATGTAAAAATCAAGATTTGTTTTTTTTGTTGGTAACTTATTTTTTTGTTAAAACAGTTTTGTCAGATATACAAAATACAAAATGTTACAAACTTTATCAAAACGTAAATTGTTGCCAATAAAAGAAAGACAAATTAAAGAAGAAGATAGAACTACACAACGGACAACACTTAAAAATAAAGATAATGAAAGAGGTGAAAAAAGTGGTAAAAGAAAGAAAACAAAAAAAATCAGAAAATAAATATTGAAGAAAGTGAAACTGAAAAAGAAGTAGAAGTACAACTTGAAGAAAATGAATTGAATCTCTTCTTGTGAATGACAATCAATCTAACTTAACTCAATTTCTGTGAGAGAATTGCCTCGAAAACATTCGGTTAAGTTTGGGAGGATATTAAATCAGTCGACAATTAGAAAAAGTGAGAAGAAAATAGCAGATACAATAAAAAACTATGAGTGAATCAACAAATACAATAGACGGAATAAGTGAGTTTTTATATGTATATAATTTATAGTGTATATACTTGCAACCACATATTGATAAATTTACGTCATTACTCAAAATTTAATATAACCTAAATTTAAAGCACTTAATTATTAATATTCAAAGTAAAGAACAATAATAATATACAAATACAGTTGCAACAATAGAAAATTATTTCTAATTAACTTGCCATTTTGATGACGTAGACTCACAAGTTTGTGCCAAATAATTATCACGACGGTTATCTACTTCAAATTTCTCTTTTTTTTTTGTTAAATTTAAGCTTAAAAAACTTTTCTGTAATCGTATGTTGTCACACAGTCCCATTGATAGTAAATTAGCAAGTTCATGGCCGTGGTTTAGTTAAAAGACCTTGTTTTGCGGCGAAGAACCTGCTTGATATTCCGGCCGCATAGAGAGCTAACAGTGCGACCAGACCCGACTCTAATTGCTGGCCGCCCTGATACTAAAGTGCTATCTCATGGTCTGCATACGAAAATATTTAATTGAAGACCTCGAATTTTACCAACCACTTTTGATTTCTCTCAAGACGACTTCATTTGGTAAATTTCAGCAGTTCTCCTAAAACGATTTTTATTAATTTTTGCCAATTTTTGTGAAACAAGGAAGGTTAATTAGGGTGTCCGAACATTATACTATAATTAGAGGAGTCAAACATGTACAATGTGTGTGTTATCGATTTTGGACTAGACTCTTCGTTTACGACGAGCACTACAAGTGTGAGACCGGATAACACGCCATAAAAACATATAATTAAAGCAGAATTTATAATTGGAGAACATTCAAGCAGAAATTAAAATTAATGAGTGGTATTTTTCTGAAACATAACCCTAAAGTACCTAATAATGGATTGTTCATCTTAAAAACTTTTATTTAACTTATTTTTGTCTGTCGATGTGTCTGCTTAAAATTTTGCAAATTAAATTTTAGCCAGTTTTTTAGTTACTGTTAATAACCGTTATAAAAATACTGGCAGCTGTAACAGTTATAATTATTAACAATTATTTTCTAAAATATTTACAAAAATAACTCATAACATTATTAATTATTTAAGTAGCCGTTACTGTTTATAACCGTTACTAAAACACTGGTAGCTGTTACTGTTAAAATTTCCAGCAACTACTGTTATAATATTTTGTTCTACTTGAAAATAGCTGTTACTGTTAATAACCGTTATAAAAATACTGGTAGCTGTAACAGTTATAATTATTAACAATTACTTTTTAAAATACTTACAAAAATAATTCATAACATTATTAGTTATTTAAAGTAGCTGTTACTGTTTATAACCGTTACTAAAACACTGGTAGCTGTTACCGTTAAAATTTCCAGCAACTACTGTTATAATATTTTGTTTTACTTGAAAATAGCTGTTACTGTTAATAACCGTTATAAAAATACTGGTAGCTGTAACAGTTATAATTATTAACAATTATTTTCTAAAATACTTACAAAAATAATTCATAACATTGTTAGTTATTGGAAGTAGCCGTTACTGTTTATAACTGTTACTAAAACACTGGTAGCTGTTACCGTTATAATTTCTAGCAACTACTGTTATAATATTTTGTTTTACTTGAAAATAGCTGTTACTGTTAATAACCGTTATTAAAACATTATTAGCTGTTACTGTTATAATCGTCAAGCATTATTATTTTTAAAAATACATACAGGCTGTCCCATCAGTCCAAAAAAGCTTTATAACTTGTTTGTTTTAATAGATATTGAGACATACATATTGGGACAGCTTGTTTATAAACCGCAATATTTTTAAAATGTGCAACTATAATTTAGAAAAAAGAAAAAGTTAGTATCTTTTACCATAAACAAGTTATAGAACTTTTTCTGACCGTTGAGACAGCCTGTATGTTATGGGTAGTAAAGGTAGTATATTAGAATAAGTGTGTTCGAAACTGGCAAAGTCTGGTTAACATTACAAATTGTTTGCCCTGTAATAATAATAATACCAAAGTTGAGCAGGTAGGCTAAAGTCGTGGCCTTTTCCCTGGGTTGCAGTATCATAAGTTAAAGCATCACAAGTCGACACACATACAAACACTCTCTCCAAGTCGGAAGAACTTTGCTAATAGAGTTTACTAAGTCCCTTCTAACTCCCTGGTTTAGTGCTAGCCAACACAGCGAAATGTGCAAAATTACACAAAAACACTTAATTAAATTCATGTTTCCTTTAAAATTTTTTCAACCCCAATAAACTCATCAACATGTTGTCCACTTGTCAGACTCAATGTCGAATCCTATCCATTATTCACCAGGGATGAACATGTCGACTGCCAGACACGTTTTCATCTAACCCTATTTGACGCATCTGATACGTATTTCTTTGTCGAAAGGTCGCAAGAATAATGATCTTTGGTTTTCCGTTTCTTCTATTGCTTTCGATGATGTATTACTTTATTTTAAATTTGAGGTCTCGCAGGAATTTACAATTACTACGAAAATATTTAATTACTCTAACTAGTCGCCATTTATCTTCAGATAAAACGTCCGACTACGACGTTTTCTTATTATACCGTTTGTTTTAAACTGTCTCTATTGTTCTCCTGAAGAGAGACAAAAGAAATCACAGTATTACAAAAACCGCCATGCTAAAAACCGCGATTCAATTACCGATTCGGGTAAAAAACTAATTTCAGAGAAATTTTGGCAAAGATATAGACCAATTAGTTTCTGTACTTCTGAATTAACCAACTTACATTTTTTTATATTCAGTATAATGTAGTTAAATAAGTGACAACAAGACAAGACAGATAGTGAAGTGTGAACAGTGGGAAAAATAACAAAATAAGTTTTTTTTTTGTTTCTACATAAATTTAGATAATTACATATGTCTGAAGTAAGAATTACAAAATCTAAACAAAATGCAGAATATTCTGATGTATTTCCAGTGCCAAATTCAAAACACTTTTTAATTTTTTTGTAGCGTATGTATCACCTTTAATGAATCTCTTCAGGTACTAGCTTATGAAGCGATTGTGTGTAAAATTAGCCTTGAGATAAGCTTGAAAAAGGTAATTTGATTCTTAACGAGTTGTTTGTAATTAAGTTGCGTTTGTGCCGCTTTTAATGGAAAGTCCGTGTTAGATTTTATTCGAGACTGAACGGAAATTTACTAAGGTGAACAATAATCTTATGTAAAGTAGTTCTGGGAGAAAGCTTGGAAACAAAACGCTTTACAAGGTGAAATGCTAATATGTCATTCTTTAGCCCAAGATTAATATCTGACAATGTCGTTAATCTGTTGTCTGAAACTCGTTAATCTTTGCGATAAGAAACAAAGTCATTAAATTCTCTATCGTGGATCGGCTACCACTCGAATCCGACAAGTTTTAACCAGAAAAGTTTCGTCTCTCTATATTTATGTGCCGTTTTTATCTATATTCAAAATAATACACACAAATTTACATTTCTTATACATGAATTTTTGACAGTGAACTCGCTTTCTGATAGATCAATAGAGCGTTTGACAATTAGTGTCGTAATTCGTAATTATCTCCTATGCTTGGTTAATCTATTATCAAAGCAGCTTTCAGTTAATTAGAACATCATACAGGAATAATAATTTTTTTAATTGAAACAGTTAAGATAGAACGTTATAATTACACTGAAATCTTAATTACAATCCCAAGTCCTAAATTTCCAGCTCGTTGTGGTCTTATCAGTAAATGTACTGGACTGCATACAATGCACCAACTAATGAATTCTCGTATTGTTAAAATGTCAAACTGCTGAAAGAAATGAGAAAGATTTGCGACTTTACGAGAAATTTCAAGGGATTTTGTTATCTGAAAAGTTTCAAAGATCGAACTTTTTGCTGGTTTCTACCAAAAAAAGACGACAATTTGCATTTAAAGTATAAGAAAAATTGTTTAACACAAGAAAACAACAAAAATTTTGTTTGCAATTTTGGTGGATGCGCCGGGTTGGTTTGTGATTTTAAAAAAAGAAAAATATTTTTGTTTCATTTATATAAAATAAATTTATTGTTTGGAAATTTTTAAAAATTAAGGTTTTTACTGATTTACACAAAAAACGACAATTTTTGTTTAAAGTATGAGAAAAATTGCTTAAATCAAGAAAACAACAAAAAATTTGTTTGACATTTTGGTGGATGCGCCGGGTTAGTTTATAGTTAAAAAAGAAAAATATTTTTGTTCAATTTTCTACAAAGAATAATAAAGTACAAAACAAATTTTTGTAATATTAAAATAATTTTAAACAAATATTGTTTCAATTTAAAAATAATCAGATTGTAAATTAATGTTTCTATAAACATACCTTGTTATCTATCAGCTGATTAAACTCAACTCAAAAATTAAAATTTAAAAGATTTGTTCTAACATCGCTTTAAAACAATTTCAAAACGGTTTGGAACTAAACGAAGCATGCGTAATCAAAATATTAGACTGCTAATTCTAAACCGTTCTAAACTGTTGTTGAATAAAAAAATTATTTCAAATGTAATTTAATTGTATCGATAAAAAATTTTTAAATAATAAATAATTACAGTTTAATTTTTCTTTCTTACAAGACGTTAAAATTCTTGTCAAGTCACTGATCTCCTCACTATTTCTCTGTGATCTGTCAAATTGTGTTTTTAACACCGTTTTTCAAGCCCTTTTCAGCATACCACTAATCTCTTCTTTTTTCTTTTCTTTTTTATTTCTCTTTGTTTTCTTTTTGTTCTTTTATTATTATTAATTTTGTGTTTCATTTTTTTCTCAAAGTCTTCTACCATTTTTTCTTACTATCAATAATAATTTGCTTTATTTTTAATATGATTGAAATCAAATTAAAAAAAGAGATGTTATTCTATTGAAAAAAAAACAGAGAAGTAGAGATACTGCACCTTCAGAAAACTAATAATGACAGAAAGGATTCAAAAAATGCACAAATACGCAAAAAAGCAGCTTTGAGAAGTTATGTAGAGAGAATAATAAAGATACTAACAGAAAATTAAAATAAAAAACTAATAATAATAATATTTATTGATGTGAGAAAACCAAGAAGGTATACATAAGTCAGAAATAGAAAATAAAATAGAAATACAAAATATCAATTACAAAAGCTGAGAGAAGTCACAATTAAAATAATCATCATAGGAATACAAGCACATAGAAATAAGAAAACACTTTAATTTTTTTCTAAAAATGGTTAGAGGCAAATTTCTGAAACTGATGGGCAAATAGTTAAAAAAATTTATGCAGAAGTATCTTGTACCAGTTTGAGTTCTGGATAATCTTAGAGATGCGGAAAGAATATTTTCCTTACCGCATGTGTTATGATCGTGTCTGTCTAGAAATTGCGAAAAATCACTGATATTCTTTTTAACGTAAACAATGATATACAAAAAGTGATGGAAAAGTTAATATTTTATTATTGATAAAGCATTCACGACAGTCCGCACGATATTGAAGTTCAAATATAACTCTAATGGCCCTACGTTGTAATAAAAATATTCTGTGACGACACGAGGAGTGTCCCCACACAAGAATACTATAAGACATTACAGACTGAAACCAACCAAAGTATGCTGATACTAGACACTTGATAGACACACATGTTGAAAGCTGACGTAATAAAAAAACATTCGGACAAAGTTTGTTAGCCAGTGTCTCCCCTTGAACATTAAATAGAAGTTTATTGTCAATATCAATGCCCAGATGCATAGCACTTAAAGCATATTCAGACGGTAAGTTGCTGTTTTTAAGTGTAAAAACTAAGTTGGCAGTTTTTGTGTCATTTAGGCTTAACTGGTTACAGCAGAACCACTCTAAAGCTTTTGACTGCGGCTCACTGTTTAAATCTATAACATCAGAGAAATTAGCACCTTGATTGATAATTGTTGTATCATCTGCATACCATATAATCTGGTTTTCTTTAAGGTGAGCCGGAAAATCATTAATAAAAATTAAGAATAACAGGGGACCAAGAATGGATCTCTGAGGAACACTATATTTTACAGGAAGAAAACTGGAGGTCTTATCAGTGATTTTGATTTGTTGTACTCTATTTTTAAGGTAGGAAGAAAGGAGTCTACAGCTTACAGGATGTAAATTATAAGTGTAAAGTTTAATAAGCAAAATAGTATGAGACACGCAATCAAAAGCCTTTAGGAGGTCTAAAAAGAAGCAGCGGCATAATTTTTGTTATCAAAGCAATCACATATTTCATCCACCAAATTTAGCATTGCATGAGTTGTGCTGCGTCCTGATCTAAAACCGTATTGATTTAAGCTGAACAGTAGATTTTCTTCAAAATAGTTACATAACTGAATTGACAATACTTTTTCTATTACTTTGGAAAATACAGGTAAGAGCGATATTGGACGATAATTTTCGGCGGCATTTAGATTACCTTTTTTGAAAAGCGGAACGACAATAGCCTTTTTTAAGCAGTCTGGAAACACAGACTTCCTGATACATGCATTTATTAAAATCGTAAGTGGACTAATGACTTTCTCAATAATGCCCTTTAGTATTTCAACGCTTAGACCAAAAACATCACGAGATCTGCCATTTCCTAGACCAGTAATAACATCACGCACTTGAAAACAAGATACTTCGCTGAAACAAAAATATTTACTATCACATTTAAAATTACTATCATAAAGCAAACTATAAACAAAAAACTACAACTATAAAGCAAATAAAGAGAAATATGAAATACGAAAAAAAGTAGTAAAGAAGTTTCCGAAAAAACTGAAGACAAAATCAAGATTATCGACAGAGAAAAAAAAAAACTTGAAGAATATGGTACATTAAAATATTTTACAAAAAGTGGCAACAATACTAAAAAAGAAACAAATATACAAGTAAAGAAAGCAGTATACAACAATAAAAAGATTTCAAAAAATGCACAAATACACAAAAAAAAACACTTTTAAGATGTTATGTAGAGAGAATGGTAAAAATAACGATGGCAAATTAAAATAAAAGAAGAGTTGATATAGCAAGAGATATTATACAGGTTCAGTCAAAAGTATGGAATAGGCAGTTTATCTCCGTAAATATAAACTTTATGAGAAAATGTCATATAAAAGTTTCTTTACCAATTGTTCTTTATCTCCTAGCCTGCTTGATGTTTTTTTATGTCAACGCATTTCCATGGAAACGTAATTTTTTTTCTTTTCTAAATAGCAACCTAGCAATTTTCTTGGTGATTCATGTTCCTCTTTTTTTCTTCTTGAAATGACCTGGTATTTTTTAATATCTTTTAATAACAAAATTTTAGAGAAAATGGCCATAATACTTTATTCAATCAATTAATCAGTAAGTTAAATGAAATGTTCAAACTGAAGACCACCAACAGCTTGACAATAACCTAATCTGTAATAAAAAATTGCGTAACGAATTTTGCAGCCAGTTTTGCAATTCCGTGCCTTATTCTGGCTTCTAGGTCTTCCAAATTTTGAGGTCTTTTTTTATAAATTGTAGTTTTTAAATGACCCCAGAAGAAAAAATCTACAAGAGACCTATCAATTCTGTAGAACCCCGACGTCCTATCTAACGACGTGGAAAAATGTTATCCAAAAATAAGCGAACATCAACCCCATAATGAGGTGGAGCGCCGTCTTGCTGAAACCAAATATTTCGGTTTGGCATTCCCTGTCGATGTGCATCCGAAAATAATTGTACAATATTGGGTACAATGTGATCACACAATAGAAGTAGATATCTAGTCGCAGTTAAATTCCTATCAATAAAATATGGGCCTATTATGTGCTGCTCAATAATACCAACCTATACATTAAGTTTTTGACAGTGCTGTGTATGATGTTCTATCATCCAATGAGAATTCTCACTAGACCAGTATCAGCAGTTGTGTCTGTTCACAAATCCATTGAGACAAAACCTGGCTTAATCAGAAAATAAAATGTTGTTTAGACAATTTGGATTATTATCAATCATTTCCATCATGGTTGCACAAAACTGCATTCTTCTGTCTGGGTCATCTTCGTTTAGCTCATGGAGAAGGTGTATCTTGTAGGGTTTGTGTTTGTTCTTTTTCAATATTCAAACAATCGACGATTGACTAATATTATTATCCAAAGCAAGTTACGTGGTTGTCGTAATTGGATTATCCATAACACTTAGTAATACATCAAGAGTTTGATTATGATTTGTGGCTGATTTTGGACGTCCAGATTTGGGCATAAATGACAAACATCTTGGTGTGAACATGTTCGATCTCCATAACCAACCATCATGAGAATTCCAATTCTTTCACTATCACTGAGTTTCTTCATGTTTACAAATTAAAATAAAACTATCTTTATCAAATTAATTTGTTAACTTATTAAAACGTACGTCACACTGATATGAAAAATATTATTAAAGGAACAAAGGCCAGAACAATAAACTAAGCATTATTTATTAAATTTGCATTAATAAAAATCAAATATAAAACAAGCACAAATCACATCATAGTTATACGTGTATTAAATATTTTTTTCTTTACGTCAAACTTATTAATGATAAAAAAAATATAACAAAATCTTTAAGAATTTTCAGTAGAGCTTTGCTTTAGAGTTAGCTATAAAAATTAAAGATCTCAATTTACGTGTTAAATCTGTGACACAACAAGCATTTTTGAGTTTTGAAAGTCTAATTTTTGTACCTAGAAAAATTTGATTTATTGCTTGGACAGTATTAATGTGTCAGTTGTTTCAGTGGTCAGCGACCCGATCTGAACAGGATCGTCGTTTCCAGCATGGTCATGAAGTTTAAGCAAATAATAGAACGTAATTCAAAGTCTAGTCACAGTGCGGCTTTTTCATCAAATCCATATATAGCGTCCTCCGTCGCCAAACACCCTCAAAACTATATTTTATTCCTTTTGTGGGTGTAAACGAGTTGAAATCGCTAGTCGAATCACGCACTTCATACAAAATCTACTCAGCAGAGGCAAGATTCCTTGTCAGATGTCATTTACTCGTCGATTATTGGTTTTTGCAATACACACATCGAAAAGGGGAAAAAGTTTTATAAATAAGCCCAATGTCCATTAATTATAATTTACAGGCAATTTAGGTAACCGCAAACCTGTGGGTTTATTGTGGGCCCTTGCACTGTAAATCCCGCATATTCCACATTGCTGAACCTTTGTCCACTGCTATTCAGTTAAATACAATTTAATTTCACCCACGGGACTATCCACAGTCAACACATTAAACGTTAAGCATGTCTACGTTGCAAATTTATGCATATTAGAATATTTTATGGAACTATCCACAAAGGATACGACTTGTAAACCTTCAAGGATCAACGATAATCACCACTTCTTATTCGAAATGGTATTATACCACAAAACGTACAACCTACATTAATCGGATCACACATATTCAAGACGAGACAAGATTAAGGGATTACTACCTGAATATAGAACGGGTTTTTTAAAAATAGAAAATTCTATTTCAACGCACAATGTTATCTTAAAAATGTTATTCTGTCAAAGTTATTATTCCTTAAAAAAATTTATTTTTATAACTGTCCTAAAGTTAAAATAAAATTCGATAGAAACTTTATTTTTTCTTAAAGTAGAGTAATTTTAAAACAAATAATAATAAAATTAAAATCTAAGTCAAATCTACTAAATTAATCAAACCAACTATTTACATAACAGTGGCAGAGCGTCTCATAATCAGTACTTGAATAATTTATATTATAAAGTACTATATTAAAGAACATTTGTAAAGTCAACTTTGTGGCACGAATTCAAGTTTTTCTAAAAAATAGGAGCCATAATGACTTTAGAAACAAGTTTTTTTATGCTATTTTTTTGCGCGTTTTACGTGATTTTTAAGTAAAATAGTTAATTATTCAATCTTTAGGGACTTTTGCCTTAATACGAAATACTTGGTAATGGATGTCCTAAAAGCGTCAAATATTTTTTAAAGTTTTTTCAAATTTGTTCAAAATTCTGTGTAAGTAACTTACCTACTGCATTATCTATTGATTGAATACTCCAATTAGCATAAACCCAGTAGGAAAAATCTCCAAAAACATTGTAAAATTATTTTTAAATTACCAAAATAATTGCGATTCTCAGCAATTTCTCAGCGTTATTTTAGACCAGTTAATGCTATAGACTCATCAAGCAAACAACTTGTAAATTACCAAACGCAATGGAAGTTGTAAATCGTCAAAATAGTGGTTGAATGCTGTTTTATTTTGAAGTTGTTTTAACCTAGAAAAAAGTTTAAGTTAGCTCATTGTAGCCACTGCTTGTCTACCCTATTTTTGAATGTTTTATAGGTTAATTGCGACACACACACAAAAATACTTTACGCGCCCAATTAAAAAGCTATTTTCAGTAAAAAAAATTGATCGAACTAAATTTAATCTAAAAAAAAAATAAACAAATAGTTCCTATTTAAAAAAATGACAAAAAAGAAATAAAATTTTGCTGCCTAATAAACCAATTTTAAATATAGATAATACAAGTAGTGTCTTCGTTTCTAAGCAAAATTAATAGAATTCGAGACTGTTGATTGGTTATTGCTATAAAAAAGTATTAAAATATGCTATACTATCGGTATTATTTCTACTTGAAATCAGTCTATAAACATATATGTTTATTAAAAAGAATTGACATCAATTTGACGTTGCTTTAACAAAAAATTATTTATTTTTATCATTTGATTGCAAAAAAAACATATCGTTTTTGGTTTTTAAAAGTATGATTGATAATTAGTATGATGACGCCACTAAGCTAATTTACATTAGAAAAAATTATTTTATTACAAATTGGCAAATTATTAACATTATAAATTAATTTTGGCTTTCAAAATTGGTAAAATTATATCTCAGTCTTTCAAAACTAGTATAATGTCATTAAGAAGAATGTTGCTAAAGAAAAACCAGATCTACCAAATTAATCTCGTAAAAAACAGATCATATTTACTTATTTAAAAATGTAAAAATTATGTCTTTTGTTATTAAATCTATAAAACAATTTGACATTTTAAAAAATATTTATTTTGTTTTAGAAGACATTAATTTTAGCTACACCACTGACCCTATAGCAAAATTTTGACTGAAATAAATCGAAAAGCTTTTCGAGATTGTTTCAAATTGTAAACAATAGTCTTGTATCAGATTTTCAATCTATTATTGAAAAAATTTTTTGTTATTGATAATAACTGTTGTTTCATTGCTTAGAAAAAAAAGTGTTTAATGCCGTTGATAATCACAGAATTAAACATGTTACTCTTCCGCTAGGATTGCTGATTAGAGTTTAGTCTTATAACTAATATTCCAGATGGTTTTGCTCACTTTTATGCAAATAATGGTAGTTCTCTTAAAGAAAACTGTAAACTGTCTGTTTACTTCAACACTTATGAATCATAATGTACAGTAAAAAATTAAAAAAAATGTGTTGTTAGTGTGATTAAAAATGTCTTTCTAGTAAAATTATAGAAGTCGAATAACAGTTATTTATTGTATGTGTTTTAGACAGCGTTTTATCCACGCAAGAATGTTTAAGAGCGAGACGCAGTCGAGCGTTTAATACTCTTAAGTGGATAAAACCCGAGTAAAACACAAATCCAATATAACGTTTTATCCACAATTACAGCGATTTAAAATCAGAATCGCCAAAATTTCATCTCATGTCATCAAAAAATAATTTGACATTACACTCTGACAGCGGATGTCATCTTAAAAATCATTGAAATTAACTAAAAAACATGGAAGGTGTTAAATCGTTGCTATTTATTTTCGATTGTTTATCGATTCCATTTGTACAAAACGCTGTGCAAGTTGGTGAAAATAAAAGAAAGTGATACTGTTCTTGAAACAATTCTTGAGGAAGCTGAAGAAGCTACTCGCCAGTTATTGCCTGTGAAGTTTAGGGAACATTATGAAAAAGTATTTTCAGAATTTAATAAATGGAAAGAAGAACGAGGGGTAATGACAATAAATGAGGAAGTTTTGATATCGTATTTTTTAAATTTGAAGAAGAGGTATGCAATTCTATCCATGTGGTCAAAGTACTCTGTGCTGAAGGCCGCTATAAGGTCTATAAAAACATAGACATTAAAAAATATAGAAAGCTCAGGGCCTATCTGAAGAATCAGTCAAGAGGATCCAAACCGAAGAAAGCTGCAGTATTGGAAAGAACACACGCGAAAGAGTTTTTGACAAAAGCTTGCGATAAAAAATATTTCATGATCAAGGTAATCTTTGTCATTACATAGACATTGTAGATAACCAATTGTAGAATATTTTCGGTTGCATTAATAATAGGGGTGTCTGGTGCTGTCGATGCTGTGAGCTGACAAATTTGAAAATCAGTGATGTAGAAGACAGGGGCGCATACCTGATTGTTTCGATACCAGATACCAAAACGGGTGATTCACAAAAGTTCACAATTATAGCAGAAGGATTCTCTATTAACACTGTCGAAAAGTGGAGGAAGTACATGTCCTTCCGTCCGAAGAAGTTATCCATTGAGAGATTTTTTTTACGATACACTAATCAAAAATGTACATCGCAACCTGTTGGAATTAACACTTTATCGAAAGTTTCTTCTAAAGTTGCTTTGTTTTTGAATCTGGCGCACGCAGAAGCTTATACCGGCCATTGTATGAGACGCACTTCAACTTTACTTGCCAATGGAGGTGCTAATCTTACAACAATTAAACGACATGGTAGATGGAGGAGCTCCGTTATAGCAGAAACTTATATCGAAGATTCAGTATCTAATAAGCTTGATATCGCAAGAAAAATCTAAAATTCTCCTAGTACTAGTCGTTCCTTACTAGAGAAGACGTCCATTGTTCCTACAACTACTATTCGTTCTGGAACCGATAACAACTACAAGCTTCTTATTAATGGAAACGAAATGAAATATGATAAAACAAAAAACAAAATGTCTATTAATGTAAAGGTTAATGTCAATATTAATAATAAATAGAATGCAATTAATTTAAGATTATATTTTTTCATTATTCCACTTGTGGAATAAAGTGATTTCATTATTCCACTAGTGGATAAAGTGTTACTTTATACGGTTTTTAGGGGGGATAAAACTTCAATTATAAGGTAATTGTGGATAAAATTATTTTATTATTTTATTTTAAAGTTAAGATCAATTTAATGGCTCATTTACAATGTTAAACCTTTGTGGCCAACTACAATTACTTTTTTTTGTGACAATCTTGACCGGTTTCAGCTTAACTGTCATATCCAATTGTTAAAAAAATTACAAGAACCACTCTATAATATTACGCCTCAAGCAACACTTCCTGTCTACGAAAAAAAAAAAACATTTTATTTCATCCATCACTAAAACAATCCAAGTTGGCGTTTTAATAAATTCGGCATGTGACAAACCGGAAGCGGAAATATTTTACTTCTTTAATACCAACATTTAAATTTTCTTTAGATTAGAAAAAGCTTTCCCATTTATTTTTAAATGCACTTTGAGAGGAGGGAATTATATTATGCATCACGATTGCTTATCTCTGTTTACATTTTTATCTCGAATAAACTCACCAAAACTATCAAAAGCGTGACCTCTTGAACTCTCGAATTTCCTTGATAACACTCTATTATAAATGAAACGCCTCGAAAAGACACTCAGTTGTCACAATGAAGCTTTCAGTATTTTTGATTTTATTTATTTTCGCTCGAGCTCAGGTAAATATTATTTCGTACTTCTACATTTTTAATTTATTTCCTCTCACAGAATTTAACCGATGAACAAAAAACCAATTGGAGAAATTGGAGTAAGGAGTGCCAACTTGAATCCGGCGCTTCACAGGAGGCAATAGCCAGAATTCGGAATAACCAATTCGATCTCGTCGACGACAAAATTATTAAACACAGTTTATGTTTTGCAAAAAAATCAAATTTGGCTGATTCTTCAGGCAAGATTTTGGTCGACGAAATCAAATTTAAATTAAAACGTGTTGTGGAAAATGACGAAGAAGTTGAGAAAATCGCGGAAAAGTGTGTGGTTCAAAAAACCGCTTTTGATACATTTAAGTGTTTGAGAGAGAACGCGCCGAAATTCGTGCCTGTTTAGATTATTTTTAGGGTGAAATGTATAAGGTTACCTTGTCTTGTACAAATCTATTGTCGGGAGTTATTAAAGCTGATGCATGTACTGATAATGTTCAAGTTAACTCTAACAGTTATAGCTTGTGTAAACATATCTTAATGTTAGATGATGGAAAATTAGTCGATTAATCCTTAATCAGTGGCTGGTTTATAAATAGTTTTGTGTTTACAAATTAAATGGAAATTGGATCTGTAGGGAATAAATTTCAGTAAGACGTGGGCTCTTTTAATTCTATTTTATTTGCTAGATTTTTACCTCAAAATAACTCTAATTTAAACAATATAATTAACTTGTTTGTTTTGTTAAATCTTCTGACCACATTTCCAAAAAGAAGAAAACACTAGAATCAATAAAAAAATAAGTTAAAACTCAAAATTTGATAAATATAAAAGCAATATAAAAAAAATAAAAAATTTGCTTGACATTTTACTAATTTTAAAATTAGAAAGCGATACTTTTACTCATTACTCGTCATAGTAAATAATCATTTTGGAGCTTAGATATACTCATTACTATCTTAACTTAATTTGTTATTATTAATTATTTGACTAAAAGGAGTCATCTCAGTTTCATTTGCTTTTCGTTTGAATTAACCGGCTTGAGAGTAACTATTAACCTTTGTGTATAAAGACTGTAACGTAATATCTTGTGTTAAATTATTCCATTATGATCTACCTGATGTAAAGTAAACGCAACTTATTAACAAAATTTGGCAACTTGCAAATGATCCTTCTTTCATAAATAAAAACTTTGCTCCTGAAAAATTATAAGTAACTTTTCGCTGAAATTATCTCACCTCGACATTTTAATGTAACAGTACATTGAAACTTTTGCACTAGAATAACCAAACTTTGCTCCTTAAACAGATATATGGATTGGAAAAATAACAAAAGCATTTCCGTTTCCTGACAATAAACTTATTTTTGATTTTTTTATAGCTGAGTTATAATTCAAATTTATTTTTGTTAGTGAAATTTAGGTGTCTCCAGCTATGAAAATTTAACAACCGTGTGACACTTTTTCAAAATGCATTTTCATGTCGAGTGAAACAACAGTGAATTACGAGAGGAAAATGTGCGCGGATTATATTTAAAAATTTTCACTACGTTATTGAATGCATAAACTTGGAAATGCCACAGAAAATTATTTACGGCCGGTTTTCGGATAGAAATAGAAATTTATAAGGTGCTTGGGGAGTATTTTTCATCTAAGCTTTGTAAATATTCATCAAAAGGAGCCAATAGAGTATTCGTTATGATAAGAGCACGCCCTCTTAATTACCACAACTAGTTTAATAATCCAATCAGAAATCGGTTATTAATAAACTCCGCCCTAAACTAGTTCTTGTCCAATTTGATTATTAGTATATTTTATCAAAGCTTTGCAAATTTTTAACAAAACGAACCAATAGAAAATTTGTTATAATCCAACCACGCCCTCTTACTTTCTACAACCAGTTTAATAATCCAATAAAAGGTAGGTTATAAAGGTAACTCCGCCTTAAACTAGTTCGTGTTTAATTTTATTATTAGTATTTTTTGTCTAAGCTTTGTAAATATTTATCACGACAAGCCAATAAAGAATTCGTTATAATCTAACCACGCCCTTTTAATTTCCACGAATAGTTTAATGATCTAGTTAGAGATCTTTTATCAATTGAGTTCGCCCTAAACTTTGTAAATATTTATAAAAAAAAGCCTATAAAAAATTGATTATGAGCCGGCAATGTTTTATTAATTGTTATAACTAGTTAAATGATCTTATCAGAAATCGGTTACCAATTGACTCCGTCTTAAACTAGTTCGTATCTAATTTTATTATTGGTATTTTTTGTCTGAGCTTTGTAAATATTTATCACAACGAGCCAATAAAAAATTCGGTAAGATCCGACTACGCCCTCATAATGGCAATAACTAGTTTGATGATCCAATCAAAGATTGGTTATTAATAGACTCCGCCCTAAGCTAGTTTGTGACTAATTTGATTATTAGTATTTTTTATTCCAGCTTCGTAAATATTCATTATGAGAAGTCTATAGAGAATTAATTATGAGCCGGCAATAAATTTTTAATTGCCATAACTAGTTAAATAATCTAACCAGAAATCGGTTATTAATCGACTCTGCTCTAAACTAGTTATTGTTTAATTTAGTTATTATAATTTTATATTCGAGCTTTGTAAATATTCTACAGAAAAAGCTAATACAGAATTGGTTATAAACCGACACGCCCTCGTAATTGCCACAACTAATTTAATAATCCAATTAGAAATTGGTTATAATTGACTCCGCCTTAAACTAGTTTGTGTCTAATTTGATTATTAATATTTGTTATCTGAGCTTCGTAAATATTTATTAGGAAAAGCCAATAAAGAATTCGTTATAATCTAACCACGCCCTTTTAATTTTTACGACTAGTTTAATGATCTAGTTAGAGATCTTTTATCAATTGACTCCGCCTTAAATTTTGTAAATATTTATTAAAAAAAGTCTATAAAAAATTGATTATTAGCCGACAATGTTTTTTTAATTGCTATAACTAGTAAAATGATCCAATCAAAAATCGGTTACCAATTGAATCCGTCTTAAACTAGTTCGTATCTAATTTTATTATTGGTATTTTTCGTCTGAGCATTGTAAATATTTATCACAACGAGCCAATAAAAAATTCGGTAATATCCGACTACGCCTTCATAATGGCAATAACTAGTTTAATGATCCAATTAGAGATTGGATATTAATAGACCCCGCCCTAAGCTAGTTTGTGACTAATTTGATTATTAGTATTTTTTATTCCAGCTTCGTAAATATTTATTATGAGAAGCCTATAGAGAATTAATTATGAACCGGCAATATATTTTTAATTGTCATAACTAGTTAAATAATCTAACCAGAAATCGGTTATTAATCGACTCTGCTCTAAGCTAGTTACTGTTTAATTTAGATATTAAAATTTTATATTTGAGCTTTTTAAATATTCAACAGAAAAAGCCAATACAGAATTAGATATAAACCGACCACGCCCTCTTAATTGCCACAACTAGTTTACTGATCCAATCAGAAATCGGTTATCAATAGAGTTTGCTCTAAACTAGTTTATGTCTAATTTGATTATTAATATTTTTCCTCTAAGTTTTGTAAATATTTATTAGGAGAAACTTTTAAGAAATTGATTATGAGCCGGCAATGTCTTTTAATTGTTATAACTAGTTAAATAATCCAATCAAAAATTAGTTATCAATTGACTCCGCCTTAAACTAGTTTGTATCTAATTTTATTATTGGTATTTTTCGTCTGAGCTTTGTAAATATTTATCATAACGAGCCAATAGAAAATTCGTTATGATCCGATCACGCCCTCTTAATTGCCACAACTAGTTTAATAATCCAATCAAAAATCGGTTATAATTGACTCCGCCCTAAACTAGTTTGTGTCTAATTTGATTATTAATATTTGTTATCTGAGCTTTGTAAATATTTATTAGGAAAAGCCTATAGAGAATTGATTATGAGACGGCATTGACCCATTAATTGCCATAACTAGTTAAATGATTTAATCAGAAATCGGTTATTAATCGACTCTGCTCTAAACTAGTTATTGTTTAATTTGATTATTAGAATTTTATATTTGAACTTTGTAAATATTCAACAGAAAGAGCCAATACAGAATTGGTTATAAACCGACCACGCCCTCTTAAATGCCACAACTCGTTTAATGATCCAATCAGAGATCGGTTATCAATCGAGTCCGCTCTAAACTAGTTCTTGCCTAATTTAATCATCAATATTTTTTGTCTGAGATTTGTAAATATTTATTAAGACAAGCTAATAGAGAATTTATTATAATCTGACCACACCTTAATTGCCACAACTAGTTTGATGATCCAATCAAAGATCAAGACGGGTTATTAATCGACTCCGCCTTAAACTAGTTTTTGTCCAATTTGATTATCAGTATTTTTTATCTAAGCTTTGTAAATATTTAAGAGGAGGAATTAACAGAGAATTGGTTATGATTTGACCACATCTTCTTAATTAGCACAACTAGTTTAATGATCCAATCAAAGACTCGTTATCAATTAACTCTGCTTTTATTTAGTTCGTGCCTAATTTGATTGGGTAATTTCTTCGTTGAACACTTACAAGAGAAACCACTTATTCAAATCCACTCAAAATTATTATTCATTAAGTTTTGTTTATCCCAAGAGACTGGTCATCTTGAATTTCGGCACGTATCAAGTCTGCCAACCCTCTAACTATATCCGGAATTAAATTCCCTTAGTCTAGATAATTCTTTATTTAGGCCAAACGTGTCTCCTCCAGATTAAAATCAGAAATTCAAATTTAAGTGTCTAATAAAAAAAAGTTTTGCTAGTTTTTACTCAATAATCTGATAAAAATGTAAGACATTTTTGCCGATATCTTTATCTGGAGTTTTTCGACGTGTGCTGGAACATAAAAGGAATGATTTATCGAAGCGAGTTGGCGGACTTGGAATTGGAACGATTCAATCAATTGCATCGAAGTAACCGCTGCATTTCGAGGAAAGCCATCTCTGATTTTATTGCATTATTATTGAGGAAAGTACACGTGTTGACAAACGATACGAAATAACCTTTAGTCAGCAAAAGGACATATATTGTGAACGTTGGGTAATTATTTGTTATGTCAACAAGACTTTTTCTTTAAAAAAAATGCAGAATGGACAAATATTTCGCGTTGTGACAACTCTAGAATGTGTGTAAAACGCGAAATAAATTGTTTGGATCGTAAAATTTTACTGCTATGAAGTGATGGAAGCGTAAATGCTGGACTTTGCTCGAGTTTCGTTCAAATGGAAATATTTTAGGACGATGAAAAGTTGGTGAGAGGTCGAGAATGAGTTTCTAACAATCATGGCATCTAATCTATTCAATATGGATGAGGCTTCAACAAGACTTAATGAAAGTAAAGTGCTAGTAAACTACAAATTAAAAGGAACAACTTGAATTTTTTATCTTTCAAGCAAAAAATTGTTTTACACTATTATTATAAGACATACTTAATATATTTTTAAATCACATTTATTTACAATAATTAAGTAACAAGATGAAATTTGTAAAATACAATTACTAGGGTACATTGCGATGCCTCAATGCCGAGTGACCTGCATAGAATTTTATGCATGTTATAATATTAACAAAATTACCAAAATTTGAAAACATTAAAAAAAGGTGCCTTTTTTTGCATTTTGTTAGCTTTGAATCTCAATTTTTCTCTTTACTTATAAAGCTTAGCCTTGTTTTGCATTGACTTCTTTAATTAATCGACTGTTTAATAATAAATTAAACTAAATTTAAGTTAAAAATTAGCGCTAGTCGGTAGGCAACCGGTTACAGCAATTATTTAACATGTCAGAAAAAAATTATTTAGCTAAATTCATCGTTATCTACTCACCTAACTGTTGTAAAAACCTGTTTCAAACAAAAAAATGAAATGAAATAAACGAGCTTCCATTTATCGTTGATCACCCCAGGGTTCTTTTACACCGCTTTAAGAACTATTATTTTATTAAGGGATTATTTATATACAGTGAAAGAATTTAATAGGAAACCATAAAAACAATTCAGAAGACAAATTGTTTGTAATTGATTGCTTTTATAGTCGAATTGAATAACTCATTTTTTACTACACCAAATTGAATTACAGTAAAAATACCAGTCTTTAAGGGTTTAATAGTTATTTATATTATTAGTGTATACAAAACTTTATCTATGACTGCAAAAAATTAAGAAAATCGAAAATTTAATACTGCCGATAACTCCTATTTTTTTTACATCAAAAGTAAGGTGAGCTATGGATATGTTCAGTAAGCACTATGGCAACCGCTTACAATTTTTTAAACAAAGCTTGCCATTGTGAGATAATCAGTAAAAATTGTGTTTTGTGGTAAAATTAAGAAAACTGTAAACATGAGTGACTCAGAAAGTTTACTTTCTGATATCGAAGAAGCGGCGACAAATGTTGCTTCTTGCTTGGTGCCAGAGAAGTTTAAAGAAAATTATAAGATGGCTTTTCAACGGTTCAGTTTATGGTGCGACAAGAGAAATGTTAAAAATATTATGCATGAGAAGGTTTTACTTGCATATTTTGATTCTTTATCAAAACACTATAAATCATCGAGTCTCTGGGCTTTTTATTCTATGATTAAAAGAATAATAAAAATAAAAAAAAATATTGACATCAGTAAATACGTGCATTTAATTGCCTTTCTAAAAAGAAAATCTGAAGGACATTGTGCTAAAAAATCGCAAATTTTTACTAAACAAGATAATAACAAATTTTTACAAAAAGCAAATGAATAAAAAATTTTGTTAATAAAGGAACTGTACCCTTTTTATGCATAAATTATTCTTACTAAGTAATGTTAATTTCAAAGTTGCTTTAATTATTGAAGTTGGTGTAGCTTGCAGGATCTAAGAACTAACTAACTTGTTTTTGCAAGATGTCAAAGATCAGATACAATGCTTCCATGTTCTAACACCAAACACTAAAACAAAAATATCCAAAGAATTTTTTATTACGTCAGGCGGAATTGATAGAGTCAACATGTTAGAATTAATTTGAAAATATGCTCCACTTCGCGTTAATAACGCCAGTAGTAGACGGTTTTTTTAGAATACAGAAACCAGAGGTGTATCTTTATACCAGTTGGTATAAACACATTTGCTGCTTTCCCCAAGAATACTGCTACTATTCAGTTACCTAATCCAGCAGAATTTGCGGGACATTGTTGTAGACGCTCATTTACTTCCTTGTTTGTTAATTCGGGAGCTGATCTTTTAACAGTAAAGCGTCATGGAGCCTGGCGCTCAAATACAGTGACAGAGAGGTATATAGACACGCCAGGAAAAAATAAAAAACAAATTGCTTCAAAAATTCTGGGTGAAAAAATACTATAACAGTTAGAACTACTGCATCGACAGCTGTTATCAAAAAAAATGTATCAGAAATGGCTGTCCTACAATAAATAGGTGTGAAAATTGTGTTATTAATATTTATAACAATAATAGCGTGTAATTAAGATTGAGTTTGAAATTAAAACAAATTATTTTAAAGAGTGGATTTTTATTTTATTACTGCACTAGTGCAGTAATATGTTACTTTACTTCACTCAAATTTTCAATATAATAATATGCAGTTATCAATGCAAGTTATAGATAAATACATAAAATTCAGTAAAACTCTTAAACAACGTTTATTTCAACATATCTAAGTATTTTTACCTTATTGAAGGTCTCAACACAAAGCAGAACACAACTTTTAAACAAATTCTTGTCCAGAAAATAAAACATGCATTACTTCACAAATAATGTATTATCTTAGGTCTAAAATAAGATAATTAAAAAGACATGTATTCACTTAAATAATTTAGCCAACTCTTCAAGCTCCTTCTCGTTAGCAATTGCTTTTTCAATAGCAAGCTGCTTGTCTCGAATTGCCTTTTCTTTCGCTGCTGCTTCTTTAACCCCTGCTTCTTTTTTAGCCAATTTGCTCTGTTTCTTGGCTCCGTGGTAAATACCAGCAATTAGTAGAGTCCAACGGCATAATTTAATCAAGGGGGAGACACGAACAGGAGCTGGTAATGAAGACATTTTTACGAAAAACAAACAAAAATATTATTTAAACTGTCAGAAAAAAATAATTTGACACAAGAAGACAGTGTTGCCAGAAAGCAATGTTTCTAATTAATTATGCAGAGGGCGCTATAAAAAAAATTTAAAATATTATGAATCGCATTGTATTATAATAATCATAACAATATTAATATATTTGTATTAAAATTGTTATAATCAAATTTATAAAACTTTTACCCCAAAAATTATTTATCCTGAATAAAATAACTGACTTCTGGCAACACTGCCAATCGCTTTCTTTAAAAGGTAGCAAAATAACCAATCAGATTCAAAACTTAAAAAAGCGGTAATTTTAAATTTAAACTTAGAAAAAATTAGACAAAAAAATTTATCCCCAAAAGTAGCCTTAATTTAAATTATAGATTTCTGTTTTTTAGGAGTGAAAAAATCGAATTTTAGTCGAAAAAATTTTAGTTATTGCGGATTCGTGTTATTGAAATATTACTGTGTTTTCCTTATTTTATCAGGTTTATTTTCTCTTTCTTATTGTACCAGCAGATAAATATTTTTGGTGTTGTATTATCTTTGTGAAGCATGAAAGCGTTTCATTTCTCGTAAAATAAAACCGAAATTCCGTCGTCTTTGTCACTTATCCCTTAGATTATCGCTTGAAGTGAATTACTAAGCCTCTAATCCATAACACTTCCAAGCAATTCATCTCAGCAGTCACATACATCATGACAATTCGTGCAAAGAAATTGCGTAAATTTTGCAAATATTTGTCAAAGAATAGTGACACCGTGAAAATGAATTACTAGAATAATTCGCATCTGTGTTGTTATATTCGCATTTCTGACATTTGACACGTTATCAGGTCTAAAGGGTAATTTTTTCTGAATTATTGTTGGTTTAGAGGCCTAAACTAAAAAGAATTTCTTTTGTTCCTCCACCTTGTGCTCCACTTTCACATTATTTACGAGCCTATAAAATTGTCCCAGCTTGGTCTTGTTAAAAATTTAGATGGAATTTGTACGGGCCATTTACTTCGTTCATTTGCTGACGGGCTTTATTTATTTATCACACAAAATCTAAGCACAATTTATTAGCAAATTTTTTTGAGTTTTGCTATCGAAATAGCGCTGTCGCGTCAACTTCCAAAAAGAATTTCTATTAGCATAGTACAATATTCGCAGCCGGTCCAACTTGTCGGAATCTGTACACGTGTTACCGTCACCATGCCGCGTCATTTAAAATTCTAATGCTACAAAAATAGCAATCCTGACAATATTCAAGTTTACCACATGTTTCAAATCGCTAGGGCGAGGAACATTTACATTGATATAATCGCCAAATTTTTAAAAAATTCTACGAGTTATCATGTCTTTTATAACCGACAAGTTTTACATTCTTTTTATTTAAATTTGAAACAGACTTAAATAAGAAAATGTTGATTTAAAGAGACTAGTTCTAAAACAAAACTCATTAGCAAGTTCTCGAGTCTTCGTTTTAGAAACTAAATGTGCAACGTTTTGATTACAAGCAACTATGTATTTATTAAACTGAACTGAATTCTGGACATTGAGAAACTGTACTTACTCAAACAGCATTAAACTTTGACGAGAATTTAAATAAAAGGAAAGTAGTTTTTATAAAATAAACTAGTTGTAAACGATAATTTTTTAATAATTAATAACTAAACTACACCAACATACAGATAATTCTGAGTTGTTGAAATTTGGTATTCGGCTTTCTAAAGCTACTCGTGAGTTCTGCAGAAAACAATGTTGGTTGTCTTTAGGTAATTGCGATAATTATAATTAAATTTCTGAAACGTTAAGATATTTTTTAAAGTATTATAATACATAGCTTCTTTTTTTTGGAGTAATAATTGAAGCAGCTTCATAAAGAGTAAAATTGCAATTTTGCTAAGATGTACTACATAGCTACAAAATCAATAAAAAAAAATTTGTGTTAGTTGTATACAAGAAAATAATTTCTGAAATAGCGAGATAGTTTTTAAGACACTAAAAAAATTTTTAAACTTGTAAAATGTTTTAAACAATTTAAGATACAAATGTGGTAGTTTCAATAATTTTTAAGATATTATAACATTTTCTTCTTAAAATAATATTTGAATTAGCAAGATAAACAGTAGCATTTAATTTCTAAAACAGCCAAATGCTTAAAATATTCAAAAAAATTTTGAAATTGTTCAGTTAATTAATGTCTAAAAGACAACAAAATATACATATTTTATTACATTGCTTCTACAATTTATAAAAGACGAAAACACACTGTTATTTTAGAAATCATTTTAGGATATAATCAAAATCGTCATTGAAACTGGCAGGTAGTTTCTGAAACACTACGATTTAACTTCGAAAATAATGAAATAATTTCTGAAATACACAGTAATAATTTTTGAGGTAGCGAGACAATTTAAAAATACTGAAAGATTTTCTAAAGTGTTTTAAACGTTTTAAGATACAACTGAGTTAGTTTCTAAAACGTCAAGATATTTTTAATGATACTATAATTGCTTTTTTTTCTGAACAAGCCAGACACACAGAAATCGTTAATTTCTAAAATTATTTTGAACGTTAATAAATAAGAAGATTCGAGATATTTTCTGAGCCAGACACTAAAAAAATTACAGAAATTGTAAAAGTTTCTTATACTCTAAAATGTTTCAAAAACAATTAAAATTGTTTAAAAAATAAAGACACAATAAATTAAGATAGTAGTTTTAAGATAAATAGCTTACAAAATTTTTGAAATATTAAGATTATTCTTAAAATAATATCTAACAATGCAAGACAAGAACCGAAATTGCGAGTTAATTTCTGAAATAATAACACATAATTTTTAAAAACTAGTTGACTGTTAGACTATAAACTAATTTCTAAAATTGTTAGTTTCTGAAATAATTAAGTAGGTAGGTAGTTTTAAAATAATTAGAAAAAGAGTTTGTAGTCGATGTTTTAAAACACTAAAAAATTGAAACTTTTGTAATAGTTTCTGAAACGTTAAGAGATCTTTTAAACTACAGTTAGCTGAATTTCTAATACATATCTTCAATAGATTCTAAAATTTCTGAAATAACGAAATATGTGCATAGTTTTTGACACTTAGAAACTTATTAGTGTTTCAGAAACTTACTTGCAATTAAAATTGCAAGTGAATTTCTAAAACAATAAGATATAGTTTACAAAAAACCAATTAACTAATTAGAAAGAGATCGTATTCAATAAAACAATAAGATAATTTTGAGGTGGCAATATAATTTTTAAAACACTAAAAGATTTAAATATTTGAAATAGTTTCTGAAACGTTATGAAATATTTTAAACTACAGTTAGTTAAATTTCTAAAACATATCTTCAATAACTTTTAAAATCTCTGATATACTAAGATATATGTATAGTTAGTTCTCTTAGTTCTAGAAACTCACTAGTGTTTTAGAAACTATAGGTTATTTTTTATTTAAATAACGTTTTCTGTCTCCTTTCAACTCATTATCTTTACTACATAACAACATATACAACAATGTGTTAAAAAAAGACAGATAACGGCATATAAGTAAAAAAATGTGTAGTAGAAACTTTACTAATTTTACACAAAACACAATTTTCATCAAATTGATTGTTGCAATAAATAAACTAGTCTCTGTAAAAACAAATAGGTGGTGACAAGCTTAAAACAAAAATTTTATTTTATTTTTTAATTTCTTGTTTTTTTATTTAAATCTAATTTGAATAACTTGTTTTTTAAATATCTTACGCATTTTAGATAACTCAGGTTTTTTAAAAAACTCGGCTCACAATCCGTCCGTTAAAACTCTACTTTACGTACTGTTACATACAACACTATTAAATAAACAAACTTTGAAGTCTTTGTTGAAATTGTTAACATTTACAAAATGGTGTGTTGGTCAATAGAACACCGGTTTTTTTTCACTAGAAATTTGTCTAGTTTAATTCAATAATAGCTATTCAAAAGTGGTTTAGAGCATTTATTTGTCAGTACACACTGACGTCACAGGTCTACATAACACGTGATTCCATTTTTTTCTTCTTAAGGTAAAATGATTGGAAGATTAGACTGGGTTTTCTATGATTTCAACCCTTCTGTATACAATGATTACAGTGTAAACGTCACGCCTTTGCAATCACAGCAAAATTAGCAAATAGAGATTACCAAGCAAACGTCATGTTATTGGAGCAAAATGAAATTTTGACACGGTTTATATGCATTCCAACTGTCACGTTCACCGATTAATCATGAATCCGGCTTTATTTACCTGCGCCAATCACTTTACAAAACTTATTTACCTTCTCTCTAAGGGATCCCTAAAAGGGAGCATTTTCTATATTAGCAGATAGTTCTCTTATAGTTAATTTTTTCACCCATAATTATACATAAAATTAAAGCCTCTTTTAATTGTCTAGATAGTTGGGTTATTAGAAAAAAAATTGTTTAAATTTAAACAAACGGAATATACCTTTATCACAGCAACAAGTGTGCAAGCTTACAATGTGTTTATAAATTAGATACACCTTAAAAAAATAAATAAACAATATATTATAATTATTTTAGTTAATTAACAAAATAAAAAAAACTTTCTTTTTAGTTCTTAGCATTTGTCACGGATGCCGCTTATCGCCGTACAAATTCAACAAGACATACCTTTGTATAGACTTAACAAAGTAGCTCACATTAAGAGTAACAGAGACAGTTTCTTGAGACAGTACGTCTTAGTAGTAGATATCATTGTGAGATCCCGCTTATTAAAAAAAAGGGACAGAATTAGAATCACTCGTTTAGACAAACCTTAATTTAAAAAAAAATTACTCCTCACAAGGAAGTTTTTTATTAAATCTGACATTTTGCATACAATTAATTTTTGAAAAATTTTAATATAAGTACCAACTTTGTTATATTCTTTTAATCCCAACCAAACTAATTAAAAATTGTAAAAGTTTTGTGCTTTTTTTTAGGATTAGCCGCCGCTTCTGTGTTAAACATATCTCGACGTATATAAAACGTGTGCGATCTTTTTGCCATTCCATAAATCACTCGAAAACTACCCGCCTATCTCTGACATACAAATTGTAGCAACAAGGATTTTCATATATTTGCCGCACCTCAGCCACACTTTTCTTTTATCTCAGAAATGATTAATTAATTTCGTCAACAATAAAATTCGACTAAAAGCCTCGAAACGGATGGGCTTAGGAAGCAGGCGTCTCAAGGGATCCATAATCTAAAATGACTTTTGGAATAACACTCGGTAATTTTTTGCTGCATTATTAAACGCTGTTTAAACAAAAAAATAGTGGGCTCATGTTTCAAAAAATTAAGTGACAAGCCAAGTAAATATGTCAATTTTATTCGAGCCCCAATAAAATATGTCTGGCTAACAAGGGTGCTCGAAGCATCCTTATGAAAAATGTTTCATTATATGAACTCTCTCAGAATGCTCTTTTCCCAATTCACTACACACGGAGAAATCCCATTCTAAGTGTGCGGTTAACCGATATCTGGGTGGTCCTCAATTAAACCGTGCTCTGCGATTCTCCCTAGGGTTGTACTAAATCATTGCAGCAGAGGGCACCACTATCGTGTTGCGGCTATGTTAACACTGTTATATTCGATATGAATTGGTTTTCTATCTCTTGATTTAATAAATGCTCCAATTATTGCACACTGATTAAACTGGACAAAAATACAGTAAAAGACACCATTTAAATTTTTTGCTCGTTTCTCGATCGACACTAGTGATACATGGCTGAAACTGGGACACAACTCGGAAAAAATATATTGCTTGCGGTCGATGAAACTACACTTTAAAATAAACACGCATTGCGGCGATTTAAACCAGGAAAATTAGGCTTTAATTTCGAAAAAAATCCGAAAAAATAAGATTTATTTAAATAACTTGAACATATTCCTGAAAAGATACTTGATTCAAACCGTAAAATTCGTTTTTTACAGAAAGAATTTCAGTTTTTTTTCAAATATTTAAAAAAAATCTTTTATTATTAAAATATATTTTTTGCGCGATTGGTTGTTTTTATCAGTTTACTGAGCCTGTTTCCACGACGGTATGTTGCTGTTACTGGCTGCTACGTGTAACAAAACGGTAAGTAATTCAATTACCGTTCAGTGGACAGTAAGCAATTAAATCTAAAAAAAACAATTTTGCGATACATTTATTACAATTAAATGTACAATTATTATAATTAATAGCAGTAATACCACTCGCATTTGAGTTTCTAGTGTTAATAGACAAACTTTCTGACATAGAAGTCCTAGGTTGTTGTAATAGTCCACCAACATCGCTGTGTAAAATTTTATGAGCAAATTCAATTTTATTTTGGAGGGAATCTTCCACGTAACTCTCGGACACCGTTGATGAACGCCACCCACCATGTCTTTTTAGTCCCAACACATCAACTCCGTTATTCGCCAAAAGTGTAGCCGATGGGCGTCAAAACGAGTGTCCAGTAAAACCTTCAGGATCTTGCAACTTTAAATACTTTGCAATTTTTGACGGCCAGCCTCCAATTGGGCCTTTTCCTGTGACTTGCCTAGTGCATTTGCCATTTCAATAGTTCAGAAATAAATGATCTGACGTTGGGTTGCTTGGTCGAATTCTTATGTATTTTCGAAGTATTTCCAAATAATGAACTGCTTCATTTTCTTTATTAATAACTGTGAACGTTCGCTGAATATTCGTTTTTGTATTTGGAATATTTACTATAAACATTTCTTCATGTTTTTCAATGTCACTCATTTTAATATTGTACAATTTCTCTCGTCTACAAGCGCCCGATACTCCCAATATCATTGTTACCTGCAAATATATTGTTTCCTTAGAACTCAGATGTACCACCTCATCATTTACAACATACCTTTTGAATTAAAAAATGTTCGTTTGGTGATTCATTCAAGAATTTTTCCATGTCATCTTTGGTAAAAATTTTAGCCTTCTTAGGCCGACATCCAATATTTCTTCTCTTAAAATAAGCAATTAATGTAGCAAACTTAGAAATATCGATAGCATCATGGAGAAAAATTGTACTCTTCAGCATAGAATACTCCGCCCATATACTGCCTGGGGCCTTCAAGTGTCCACTTCTCATCACAAAATACGCTAACAAGCACTTTTCATTTACAGAAATCTTCTTTGCTTCACGCCATTCCTTAAACAACTTGTATGTCTGTTCATATCGAGCTTTAGATTTTTCTGGAATTATTGCCGAACATCCTTCTTGCCAAGCGTCTTCTAAATCATCCGGTTCACTACCGCTCATATTTGCTTCGAAAACGGAACCACAAAACAGAACTATGTAGGAATGATTGTATCAAAAAGACAATTTTACTTGTTTGGAACAAAACCATAGCAACCATGGATCAGCCACCCAAAGTTTTCAGTTTCAATCTTCCCGATTATCACAAATGTATTGATATAAATTATTATTATTATTATTCTAGAAACTCCAATCGCGCAAAAAACGTTATAAGCATGTCGAACGTTAAGGATTATCGTTCTCAGACAATAATTGGAGCCGTCGCTTCGCTCCTCCTCCAAACAATTGTCTTCGAACGGTAAGCATTCCTTACCATTCTTCATACTTAATATACTATATTTTATAAAGTTATACACACAAAAAGTTCTTTCTTTCGTAGAATCTATTATTCTAAAACTCTAAATTATTTTTAATTTTTCTCCTACGGCTTTTTTCTCTGACATTATTAACTAGTAAATAGCAAATTAACTAACTACTGTAGACAACTGCTTTTTCTTATGTGTATTATGTAAATAGACTTCTTAAAAAAGTGAATTTTAGTTTTCTACAAATATCTACAAATTATCAATTTTTAATTGTTAAAAAAATATTTCTTAGATTTTTTTCATAGAACTATATTTTTTATTTTAGCGGGTTTTTACAGATTCATTGTAACTGTATTTTGCATTCCAACATCCATCTATTCCTATCTAGACAATCTTCTTCATTTAAGTTTCTTTATTTCATAGCTTCTTCTATATCGCTCTTCCATTTTCTGCTTGGTCGTAACCTTTTGCTTCTTCTGGTTGATCTCTATTTTTTTGCCATTTCTCAGAACTCATACGTTTTACAGGCCCATACCACCTTAAACCTTTAGCTTCTATAGTGTTGAGTATAGTTATTCTACAATAGCTCCTATTCTCTCTAATTTGTTGTTTTTTAATCTGTCTTTCAGTGATAGTCTACAGGCTCTAATCCAATAGTTTATTTCTGTTGCTAATAACTTTTTCTTGAGTGCGGGTGGTGTAGTCCATGTTTCAGCCCCACATGTTACAAAGTTTTAAACTCCTTTTTTGTATATTCGTCGTTTAGTGTGTTTCGTTATCTGCTTACTCCATAGTACCGACTTCAGTTGTCTTGTGACAATTCTTCCTTGATCAATCCGGCTTTTTATTTCTTTACATATTCTCTTTCTGGTCACCTTCACTCCAGAATATTTGTAACAATCGCCTTTTTTATAGTTCCAGTTTTAAGCTGAATATCACAGGCTTCTCCGCCTACCATTACATACTCTGTTTTTTCTATATTATCTGGAAGGCCCCACTCCTGATATTTTTCTCCTTCTAGTCTACTTCTGCCACGATGACTAGGTCATCAGCAAAATGTAAAGTAAAAAGTTTGTTATTTTCGATAGATATTCCCATATTGCAGCAGGTTCTTCTCCACCGCTCTAATATTGCGTTTAACTAAATTTTAAATAATGTGGGAACAATAGCACATCTCTATCGCAAGCCTTTGGTAACTGGAAACGTCTTAGATAGTTTAGTGCCGACTTTTGCACAGCTAGCCATATTAGAATATAGAGACCTGACTGCTTAGATGTACATAACTTTAACTCCAGCGTCTTTTATTGCTTTCCAGAGCTTGACTACGCTATTACGTACCAAGACGCTATTATAAGCTATCTGTAAATTTACAAAAACAAGATGAGTTTCTAGACTACACTCCTTTCTTTTTTCCACGAGTTGTTTAAAGACAAATATATTATCATTCTATATTTTCTATTTCACTTTCTCTTCTGTTTTTAATTATTTTTCTATACAATCTAGAGAGTGAATTCGTAATACTCAGTCCTCGATAATTAGTATATTTTTTTCTATCTTCCTTTTTGTGTATGTTTAATATGTACGCTGTTTTCCACTCCTGTGGTATTTTATCTCCTCTCAAAAAACATGTAGAAACATATGACAAGAGTTTTATGAAAATGTCTGATCCATGTTTTATCATTTCAATGAGTACACTATTTAGTTCTGAAGCACAACCGTTTTTCATAAAATCTAAATTTTTCTTAATTTCTTCTACCATAATTAAGTCGTCTTCACTAAAACTTGAGTCCCAAATGAAAGTCTCGTCATAACTTAGAAATATCCGTTGGTCTTCGGTAAGAAGTCTTGTGTGGTAGTCTTTCCAATCATCTAAGTTAATAAGGTGTATAAGTGTGAAATTGTTTTGTTCTTTTCTTAAGCTTTTCAATGTTTTCTCTGCTTTTGTCTGCCTAGCTCTTCCTATTTTTTGCTTTATTTACGGCTTTTTTTACTTTTCTGTTATAGTATTATACAATCTATAATCTTCCGTATCGTTTGTCATTCTAGATTATTTATCGTTTCTCTTATACGGCTTTTTCCTCTGACGTTTATTTTTTGAATTATCTGAATAATATTTTAAAAAAGCACTGAACAAAGCTTTTGAAATGATTTTGCAAATTTTAAGCTAAATTTTTGTAGCAAAGCTGTTTCAATCGAGCAACAACGTCGAGAAACTGTATACCGGTTTCGGGGTTTTTGCCCCTCATCAGTACAGTGTATCCCCGAGCGTTGTGCTCGATTGGAACGGGTTGGGGAACTCGCTTATATCAAGCGAAGTCCGGCTCATAGTCGTATAGACAGACACAGTATGCCATCTAACGAAAAGTGCTGGAAGGTGCAAAAGTTGGTATAATAATGTTGGCGGATAACAAAGTTATCTCTTAGGCTCTCGCTCTGCCACCAACATAACCAACCTCCACGATTAGGTATACGGTTTCTCGACGTTGTTGCTCGATTGGAACACCTTTGCTAGTTCTGGTTACACTGCCTTTTAGTGTGTTGCTAGTTGGGCGATTTGGTGATGTAATTCAATGTTGGTCGAGACATTAGTCCGCAAAGTAGTTTTTTTGGCTGGAGTAGGTTATGTTGGTGACCGAGCGAGAGCCGAAGAGATAACTTTGTTATCCGCCAACATTATTATACCAACTCTCGAACCTTCCAGCACTCTTCTTTAGATGGCACACTGCGTCTGTCTATACGAATACTAAATTTTTGTAGTTTCTTTCTTTTTTAAATTTAGGATTTTTTGTAATTTTTTTTTTTTTTTGGCGTATCGTCACGCTTTACTGTCCTATACACAATTTTTTTATTGATCTCTTTCATAATTGCAATATCTGCCGCTAGTAAAATACGGTAGTAATAGTGTTATGCAATTCCGGATTTTCCAATTTATCTGAAAAGCGATTATCTGTCAAATGTTTGCTTTTGTAACTGTATGGCTCATTTAATCTATGACTTTGCATATTCATATTCTATTTCTCATCACCATCTTAACTAAACTCAATTAATCTTTGCATTTTACCTCAAAAAATTATTTTTTAAAACTGAAATTACACCGAGTGATCAGCAAAAAAACTCTAGAATCCTTTATCTGATAACTTTATTTACCTTACCTGTCAAGCTTAGTTATTAATTTAGAAACGTCTTTATCCAAAATATAATTATCCAAAAAAGGTAGAAATGGTTTTCTTCTTGTCAAGATTTGACTAATTTCGCAAATTTTATTGCTGAATTTTAAAATAACAAAAATATTTGACCGACTATTATTAATGACTGTCTAATAGACGACTTATAGCTAGCTGCATTTTTTTTTTTTTTTGATAAACACCCAGGTGAAAAGCTCTAAAGCAAGCCTTGAGGTAAAAAATAATTTCCCAGTCGTCAATTTGTGCCAGATAAAAGCTGAAAGCTCGCCAATAAATGCAAATCTACGTGCTTTTTTTCGTTGAAAATTTCGTTAAATTTTAATTTTCTGAAACGACAGATAATCTAATGCGGCTATGTCAGTTATAATCGTTCGAGTCGTGATTGGATTGTCAATGACTGGAAGTAGAAATAATTGATGATAATTAATGACCCTTCAGCTACACGTAATGCAATTTTTTGCAAAAAAAAATGCAAAAATTCTGTCAAATCCCTAAGAAAGTTGGACAAAAGTAAGTTTTGTGTTAATCTGGGTATTACCGCAGGTCGGTTGAATGCGTGAAATTCTCAGAGAAGATCTCGAGACATAATCCAGCATTTCTTTACGCGCTAATACCCTAAACCTTCATCGACTTTTCTTGCATTTAATTTGGAAAAATAGGAAACTGGACGTTAACGATGCAACTACGTGACATGAGAAGAGACTTTTTACTTATAATGACCTGGTGTTTCGCTCGTTTTTCTCCAAGGAGAAAACTTTCAACAAGCGATTCTTTGGCTGTGATAGGAAATGTCTCTCTGTTATTCCCAAATTTTTTCAGAATTTTCAACTAAAATGCCAGCCAGTTTACGGCAAAATTTTAAGGGTGACGAGGGATTAGGTCAACTCTTGAATAATTAAGAGGAGTGGTGGTTAAACACGACTCTTTGCGGATCTAGAGGTAAAAGTAAACGAAACTGTGGTCAGGTCATTGAGAGAAAGAGTTTGTATATTTAGAAAGTATCACACAAAAATAATAAAAGACATTTTGTGTATTTTTTTAAAATTGTTTTTTGCTTAATTCTTGGTATTAACGTCAGAAATTAACAATTTATAGTCGGCCAAGATCAAGTGACGTCAAAGCCACAATCTCTTTCATTGGTTGCATTAGTGCGGTGTGGTGGGAAATGTCCGCAACCCATTCCTCAGTTATTATTGGTTGTGACGTTTTTAATGTTTTGTATTATTTAACTAGACGTGATCGAACTTTAACTTTTACAATTTATATATATTACACAAACAATTTTAAAATTAATTTGATAAAATATAATTTTATTGTAAATAATTTCATTTATCATAAATAACAATTAATATTAGCCGAAAGCTTTAAATAATAATAATAATTTATAAAATTAGTTTTAGATTTGCTTGATTCTGAATGTAATTACCCTTTTATAAAAAGTATGTAGCTTTATACATATTTGCATTAATGAAGCACAAAGCTTTGTTTGTTGTTTACAAAATCATTGTTTGACATTTATAAAAAATTAATAAAAAAACTAGTTTTTTATAAACAAGTATTTCTGTTATATCAGAAATATAAAGCTATAAAGTTATATCAGATTGTAGGGCACTTGTGAATTTCTAGAACCGAATCAGTCCTAAAATAACAACTTTGAGAAGAATTACAACTTTGTATTATTCTTGTTAAAAAAATTAATTTACTCGTAGTTTAAAAAATATTGTTGCAAATTTAAATTTACTTCTTTATATTCACAGTTGACGTTTCTAAGTTTGGTATTTCCAATTTTTAATAATAGGCAATTAATAAATTAGAAATTATTAATCAACAATTAACCAACATGTTAATTACAAAACTTTTCTGTTCATCTTATCTTAGTTAATTAAAAAATACTTAAACAACAACAAGAAGGAACTACTAGAACAATAGAAGAGAAACTGGAGACAGTAGAATAACTAATTATTTGGCGAGCAAATTAAAAATAAGGATATAAAGTACACCAAAAATTGGTAGGATGAAGATAGTGAATTTTAAGAACAGAGGAAAGACACAACAAGAAAAAGAATGCAAAAATGCAGAAGAAGAAATTACACAAAACAGCCAAGAAAATATAAAAAACAAAAAATTTGCAACGCTAGAAAAATAGAAGATATAGTAGAGAATTATAAAAAAAGAATAAGAAATTTTTGTCAAAACCATATCTTAGAAAATAAACATGACCAATTAGTACAAAACAAAAAAAAAGTAACAGAAAGATGAGCTGAATTTTATGAAGAAGTTTTGAACAAATCATTGACCACAAGAAAAATAATTGAAGAAAAGAGAGACAACAGAAACAGGCAAGAAGAAAGAGAAAAAAACTTCTGACATATGATAAAGTTAAAAATATTATAAAAAAAACAACAAGAACCCAGATGAAGACAACATACAAAAAAAAAGATAAAGTACAAAAGAAAAACGATGATAAAGATGATATATGATTTAACTAAAAACGTATGGATAAAGAAGCAAATGTTGCAAACACAAAAAACAGTGTAATCCATAAAAAAGAACATAAAACAAAATGTAAAAAGTATAGAAAAATAGCGTTACTGAACACCGTAGATAAATATTAATTAAAAATAATTAATAAAAAACTGTTAAGAAAGTTTAAAGTGCTTGATGGTTTAAGACATGGAGATCCGCTTTTTTACAACATTGTTTATAATAGCTCTAAAAAAAAAAAAAAACCAATACATAGATATATATTATGTATAAAAATTTTGCATTTTCATTAACAGCATCAATCTCTTGCATTTGCAGACAACGTAACACTTATTACAAAAACCAAAAAAGAGCTACCAAGAGTAAAAAAAAAGAATGATTATAAACGCGTAAAAAATAGAACTGAAGATTAATAAAGAAAAAACTAAATTTATAACATAGAAAATTTAAGCATTTAAAGAAAACAGATTTTTAAAAGTAAAAGTAAACAAAAGGAAGAGATACAATTTTAAAAAAATCAAAAGATTTGTTTGTCTAGGAAATCTAATAGAAAAGAAACCAACAAATACAGAAAAAACAAAAACAAAAACACCTCTGCATTACACTCTATACCAAGTTCAAAAGTCGTAACAAAAGCATTAAAACTTTATGTCTACAAAACAATAATACGACTGGTGGTAGCATAAGCTTGCGAGGTATACACTGCAAAACTAAAAACAGTTCTGTTAGGTAAATGTCCGGCCAACGCTCAGCTGGCAATAGCGTTCATCGTGTATGACATGAAAGCTTAGTAACATTTTTACCAAATGATCTTCAAAAGCCATTAAAAAATAGGCGTAGATTTTCTACAAATTTTATTACCCGCCTATGGATGCCTTATTGTACAATAATTAGCTTAAAAAATCGTAGCAACAAGTTTTGTATATGACAATTATCATTTTGAACAAATGTCACCTTAGACTGTCTTTTGTAATTGTAACCAATTCAATTTTTGGAAGAAAATAACTACAATAACCTTTAATACAAAATACAAAATTAAAGTAAATGCTCAAAGTGGCCCTCATTTGCGTCTACGCAAGCATGAGCTCTCCGTATTAATGAATCTTGAATTCGGAACATCCTACGATGATTTTGATGTGTTCAGCAGCATCCATCACTCGGTTTAAAAAATCGTCTTAGTTTTCAACAGGTGTTTTGTATACCAGGTCTTTTATGTGTCCCCACAGATAAAAATCACATGTATTGAGATCCGGAGATCTGAGGGCGCCAAGCAGTAGGACCACCTCTACGAATCCATCGCTGTGGATATGTCACGTTTAAAAAATTACGCTCATTTCTGCTGAAATGAGGTGGCGCACCATCGTGCATGAACCACATTATCGCGCAAGTGGCAACTATTCCAAAAGTTCAGGTAACGAATTTTTTAAAAAATTTCGATAAATGTCAGCATTCTGGTGGTATACATGGACTAATTAAAACATTGCCTATAATTCCTGCCCAAACATTTACTGCAAACCGATGCTGAAAATGTGTTTTGCGAATTCGATGTGGGTTTGCATCTGCCTAATAATGTGTATTGTGAAAGTTAAGAATACCATTTCTAGTAAAACAACATTCATCAGTCATTAAAATTTTTGAAACAAACATGGGATTTTAATCGTTTTTTTGTAGTAACCATTCGCAAAAATTTTGTCTTTTGGATCAAACTTTGTACTCTCTGGACGTGATACGGATACAGTAAATTTTTATGCAAGATGTTTCAAATGCTCCAGTGACTAACATTAAATTGGCGACTTAATTCTCTAGTACTAGTCTCTGTTGCTTCTTCAACTCGTAGTACAGCTTCATCAATGTCTAGCTCTCTTGGCCTTCCTATTTCGTTGCCTTTTGGGAAAACAGACCCCGTTTTGCGTGACCTTCGAGCTACCTCTTCGAACGTTTTTCTGTTTGGGTGTCTTCTGATTGGAAAGCGCTCAGCATACTTTCGCATGGCTTCATGGCTGCATATCAGCATATTCACTGATAGAATATTGTGCCATTTTATAATCTTGTCATTTTGACAAATTCAAATGTCAATGATTAAGATACTATTTTTGAATCATAAACTGTCTAATAAAGGTGCATTATGGTAAACGGCTCGTCAAAATAAAGGGGGGAAATCAAGGGAAATAATACAAAATAATTTTTGGAATTCGCCAAAATGTTACTAAGCTTTTGTGTCACACCTGATGAATACTATTGCCAGCTGAGCTTTGGCCGGACATTTACCTATCACCCTGTATAAGAAAGAAAAATTCTAAGAAAAAATTATAGAGAAGAAAAAAGTTGAAAAGATTTGGATTAGATGAACAAGCTAAGAATTAAAAACATTATACAAGGACACAGATACAATAAAAGTAATTAAATTACAAAAAACTAGATGGATAGACAACGTAACAAGAATGAAAGAAAACAAATTAGGACCAAAAAGAATATTAAAAACCGGACCAGAACCCAACAGATGAAGAAGCAGATTAAAAACATAGTAGAAAAAACAAGTAAAAAACGATCTCCAAAAACTACAAATAAAGCAGTGGAAAAAAAAGATTCTGAATAAGAAATAAAACTGGTCAACACATTCTTTTTTCCTTATATATTTTGTACTATATAAGACACTGATTATAAAAAAAATACTAGTTTTAGTCTATCAGCTCCAGTTTTTTATTAATAAAAAATTACAATTTTTATCAAAAATACCAAAATGTTTAAGATGTCGATGCTATTAAACACTATAAAATGCCCTTTTATACGATTTTTTTGAATAAACGGTTTTAGGCCTCGGCTAATTCTTTTGTAAGTTCCAACAGTAATCGGCTATCATATGGGTATCCATCCTTCCTTGATAACGTACTTTCATTGTTCGTATGTCTTGGTGGAATCTCTCGCCTTGCTCTTCGCTCTAATCGCCTAAATTTTCTGGAAATCGATCTAAATGCGAGTGCAAGTAATGAAGCTTGATACTCATATTGCAGTGCAAGTTTTTTAAATAAAATAGCATGTTCTCAACTAACTCTAAATAGTTGGCCGACTTATTATTTCTGAGAAGATTCTTCATCACTAAAACATAAGCTTCCCAAGCTTTGTCTATAAACAGACGCCAATTATTTAGATCATATTTTTAGCAGCTTATCTTTCTTAAAAGATTTTCGATATCGTTATAAAAAACCAAATCATTTCGCTAAAAATAACCGGCAACAAATCCTTCTCTCGGATACGGTAAAAATTTTTTTTTGCTTTTAAACAAGATGCCAAAACTTCTGAACTTCTTTTGATAAATTTAGATTTCTTACTAAACAATATAATTCGTTTTAATCAAACAGTTGTAGAGCTGACTCAACTGTAAAATTTGGATTCTTGTAGGTATCAATTTCCATATTATAATCTGTTTCTTCAAAACTGGTGGCTGTTAATGGACCATTTTTTTTATCAGGAGAGGGCAGAAGAGGTCTTTGAGCAGAGTGCAGATTAGGAAATGGTCACTGACTGCGATTTTTACAATTAACGCCGTTAATATTTTCGACACAAAAATAGCAGTCGTCGTGGTGGTTTTGGGGTTCTTTTCATATCATTGGTGTCTTGTATTCACTTGACAGCAGATTTGTTTTCATTGTCACATTGATGTAAACACACGACGTATTTTTGACACAATATGAAGCAACCACCTTCTTATATCGAGATTGCACATCTCTTGTTTAAAGTATCTTTGTACTTGTTGTTTTAACAAAGATTAAGATCGGTTTTCAAAATTTTTTGAATATATACTTACCACATATGTAACAAAAGCTGTCTCGATTATTTAAACAACGTCACCAAATCGTAGACATACCAAAAAGAATAGATAATAGAACTTAACTTTGCAAAAATATCAGAGGAAAAACTCAAAACTGTTTTTATTGTTGGCCAGTGTAATAAAAGACTTGTTTGTACAATTATACAATATCGGTTCAATATCAGTTATTAAACAAATAATAAATATAATTAGTTGCTTGTTTTTTAAATAATTTTAGACAGTATTTTAACATTTTAGCTTAGTTTAGGATAAAACGGTAGTATTTTACATTAAAATTTTAAATGAATTTAATAATTTCACTTTGCTTTACCTTTGCTGCTTCTTGTAATCACTTTTAAAACTTTTATTTTTTATTTATTTGACAATTATAGGTATTTGTAAAGTATTAAAAACACCCTTCTTTCACAACGATTTCTTTGATAAAATCATGCAGTAATAAACTTTTCCTAAACGATCAATAAAAAAATATATTTAAGTTATGAAAATCATGTAGAAAATATCTCTCTGTGGGTACCAATTAATTATGTATCTAGACGTAAAAGATCCGCGTCGTAATACCTGCCATTATTCTGAAAGTAGGTATTAGATCGTCCAGTTATGATCCGGTATATAGGATCAGGCCGGAATAAATGACGCCACATAAATCCCTGCGCACCGGAAATGGGAAATGCATCCGTTCCGTGGCGGGAGAACTGGCGGTTGACCGGACAGCCGGGTATTTAACGGTAATCTACACAACCCGAACTTTCCACAATTTAATGTCTTATACACCAAAATAAGAGATTTCAAACTTTAATGCTTGTTATTTATAGCGCCGCTATATTGCCACGATTTTACCCTTATTTAATTTCAATCAAGTGTCCGATTGACTCGCACACTCTCTGGAAAACTCCTCATTAACTATTCACGTGGAATGCATCGAGCGCTTTGTGAGCACAAAGCTTTATACCGGTCGATCGCAAAAAGAGAGAAAAATTTACATCAATCTGAAGAGTTTTATTTAAAAAAGACATTAATTATAACGGAATTACTAAGCGGTCGTTTGAGATTTAAAAAATACGATTTTTCCACGCAATTACAAACGAGACAAAAATAGTTTTTTCAGTTGCTATTTTAAATCAGACTTTACTTTTCTCTCTCGGCTAAAGTTATTTTACCGCAGAGAAGAACCGTAACCAGACCGAGTTTATGAGCAGAAAGAAAGCAAACATTATGTCAAGACAGCTTTTTCTCTCGCTATTCACAAACTTTCAAAATGTGATACACTAAACGAATAAAAAACGAAATGAAACTAAGAGACACCATTGTGAAATTGCACTCAACCACAAATTACAATTATTTCTTATTAAAGATTTCATGACTAAAAAATAAAAATACAAAAATTGTTTACAAAACTGTGTGTTTTATTTTTATCTCTTTTCGGTAGATACCTACTATTATAAAAAAGATGTTTTATTATTTTAAGTTTAGTACTTCAAAGAAGCGACAATTTCAGAAAAAAATTGACGATTATAAACGATAATTGTGAGCGTTTTATTGTGTGACTGTGTTGTTGGTGTAAATAGCAGTTAAAAAAAATTTTTGTTTAAAAACTATTTTTGTTACAGCGTTTTATAACAGTGACTTTTTGATTGTCATTCTGATTGCTAAATGACGTACTTTTAGGCACTAGTTTGTAAAAGTGACATACTTTTAAGAACTAGTGCTCAAAAATGGAAAATACATTTTTTATTTTATTTATTTATTATAAACATGAGGAGTACAATTACTTAAGTGACTAAATTGAACATTCAAAGATTTCAGATTTCTTTCCTGAACTTCAGTACAAGTGGAACCGGTACTTGTAGATGCCATTTCAGATTTGCTATATTCGTCACAGATTCTTTTTTTTTTTTTTAATACAGTTTCTTCTTTTTGTATAATTTTCATCAAAATTGCATTTTTGCTTTCAAAAGAGTTTTCTATGTAACTTTCCGCAACAGAACTCGATCGCCATCCTCCATGTCTTTTGAGTAATGTAATATCTGCTCCTGAATCTGCTAAGAGTGTTGCTGAACAACAGCAAAAGCAGTGCCCGGTATATTCTTTTGTATTTAGAAGACCGAGACATTCTGCAATTTTTTTAGTCATACCTCCAATAGTATTTATATGTACAAACGGGTAGCGTACAGCACCTGGAACTTCTATAAATTAGAAAGAATCTCTGATGTTCAGTATGAGGAGGTTGAAGCTGTGCGTACTTGCGGAAAATTTCTAAGAAACTAATTCCTTTTACAAATCCTTCAGTTATTGTAAACATTCGTGAAATTTTTGTCTTGGTGTTCGGTATCTTCACTTTAATAAAACTTGTACAACCTTCTATATCTTCAATCTTCAAAAACATAATTTCTTCTCTGCGTAACGCGCCAAAAATCCCAGTAATTAGCACAACTTTTGCCAATAAACAGTCTTTGTCATCAGCTGTTTTAATGAAACGTTCTATCTCTTGCTTAGTGAATATTTTGAATTTTTAGCTCTTTAGCTTTTAGCTTTAGCTCTTTAGAAGTGCCCACTGGCATTTCTTTTTAGAAATGCAATCAAGTTTGTAAATTTTTTGATATCTACATTCTTATTAAGACATATCATGGTTTTTAGCATTGAGTAAATTTTCCATAAAGTAGACGGCTTATCCATGAAAAATAATTTCTAAAAAAAAGCCAAAAGTACCTTTTCTTTAATACTTGTTACATTTTTCCTCACACCAACTATCAAATTTGCTGTATGCTTCTTTATAAATATTTTTAGATTTTTCTGGCACTAGCGTGGCTTTTCAATGCCGGAATCAAATTCAGAATCGCTCATTTTTGTGTTCCTTTATCACAGAACTTAACACAGAATACAAGTTGACAGTCTGTAATTTTATAGAAACAGTAAACAACGAAATTTACATCTATAGCAGCCTGCCATTTGCTTACTGTACAATGTAAATGTTCGATTGAGATCATTATTTTTGAAAGAAAAATTTGTTATAAAACGCTGTAACAAAAAATCTTGAATGCAATACGTTGCAAAATCGATGTCTTTTAAGCTCTTGACGTGTTTAGAAGACTCTCTTTTTGCAACTTATTGCATTAATAGCTGTTTTTACATCTCAAAAATTTCGAATTAGAATCTCTTTAAACTGATTTTTTTTGTTAATATACCAATATTTCAAAAATTTCAAATAAAATCTTCTACTTGATTTCAGCTGAATACAACCGTCCTATTTCCCCACAAAGAAAATTAATTTATTGATTACTGACTTTGAAACAATCCGAATGTAATCACATCCTTGAATTATGAATGGCTGCATTGTGATTTGAGACCATTTCTTTCAGGATATTAAAACTCCAGTCTTGCTCAATAAACCTTTTTTATTTTTCTCGTCTCCTTTTGAAATTTTTTTATTAAGAGAAAAGTGTTTAGTTTGAAATTTGTTGGGTCATTTATAGGAATGTTTCTCTTCACGATCAATTTGTAGGAAAGCAAATGTTGTTATCGAGTCCTCCCTGTGAGCAAATGGATAGCGGTAGTTAACCCTGTCAGCTCAACTCTTGTGCCCGAGCGCCTTTGCCAAAATAAATACAGTCACGTCCGATACTACACTGATATTGCATCCCATAAAATCAATTTTCTGTTTTACCGGCATTGATAATATCGAACGATAGACCAATTCCAATTCCAAATGCTTCCTTTTTCATTAAAACACGTAATCTTCGGTTTCCGCCGGATATTCGACAAGCAATTGCGACCTTTTAACACTGAAATATGCACCTGTAGAAGGGGAGGTTTTTATTACAAGAAACTGATTTAAATAATGACAATTGCAAAAAGGATGATTATTCAAAATTAATAAAAACGTCCTTTTTTTCTTTAAAGTAAAGTGTTTTTTAGATTGCCTTGCCTTTAAAAGAATGGTTAATTATTATTAAACAAATACAAATACAAATAGTGAATATGCCCACCCTACTGTGCATATTGTGGTTGATCTTTACAGATTTATATTCCCTCAAACTTATTAGTGTAGACATTGCAATTAATTTTTATTTCACACACAATGTTGTAAAACAAAAAGCAATCAGACGTTGGAGTGGATCTATGATTGGCAGTAACAATCCCAGCTTCAATATTTCACTCGCACCCAATTACTGTGCAAGCAAGCAATTCAACAACACTTGGCCAAGATCAATATAACAATTGGTAAATTTTCAAATGACTGACTGGAATTAACAAGTGTCGTTTTACGTTTATTATAAAATTTTGAACTGAAATTAACTTGGAAACAAGCCATCTGGTGAAATTTGGATATTTCGCAATTTTCTAGAGACGTCCGATCGGAAAATGCGAATTAGCCAAACTGTTACCGAATTACATACACTGTGTTAGACACGATAATCATTTATTGATTTTTATATTTCACAGCTTATCCTCACAAATAAACAAACCTAATTATTATTATAACAAAGTTGCGAGATTTTTTCTGTTGTTTCGTTAATTAATTTTCAAGTTTCAAGAGTTTGTTTGTAATTAACAGAATGAGATTACGATTTGGGGCAAAGTTGCAATAACTCTGCAATCTGCTCAATAACAGCAATTCTCCACATAAAATACTTTGGTAATTAAGAAGGGAAACAAGTAAATTGCAGCCAAGATAAGATAATAAATTGCTACATGCAACTGAAATTCTTAGATTTTTTCTCCTCAAACAAGATTTGCTTGAAGCCAATTTATAATAAATTTGTCAGCGATGATGACAGAATCAGGAAAATTTGAAAAGCCGTTTTAATATAAGTTATGAGCAAAGTTTTTGTACAACAAGGAGTTTCTCTACAATATGAGGAGGTCACGTTGTTCAGATTTTATTCTTTGTTCTATCGAAACCTTTCATATTTTATGATCCAACATTCATTATCAGAATTTTTTTATTTCAGACGCCCAAAAAATTAATGGAACTCTCTGAATTAAATTTAAACTAACCGAATTATAAAATTGTATTGTCATTTTAAATTAAGCGTGCGCCATCAGCGGAAAAACGACAAACTGCAAGATAAAAACAAACAAAGTTTTAACAAATATTTTGAACAAATAATATAAGAATTAAAATCTAAGTCAAACGAGTTAAATACACTCGACCGCAAAATTAACCGAACACTAAGTTTTTTGGAAAAATTTCAGTGACGAAAATTTGAATAAAAATAATTTTAATTGAAAATGTGCAATGACGAACGTTCAAATTGAAATCAAGATAATTTTGATTAATAATGTTCAAAAATAAATATTTATTTACAAATTAAACAAAAATTTGATTTTAAGTAACAAAACAAAATTAAGGAAACTGCAAAAAAATGGTTTCAGTACCGAGTATTTCCTCCTCGCGCTTGAATTACAGCTCTCATTTGTTGACGCATACTTGCAATCAAGTCTGCAATCTCATATTAGGCTATTAGCTCCCACTCATTCAGCAACACCTGTTCCAGCTCAACTGTTGTATGAAACTCGCCGTAGTTTTGCCTAATCCTTTTCCCCAGGTTGTTCTATATATGTTCAATGGGGTTTAGGTCAGGGCTCATGGGTGGCCACTTTAGCACCTGAACATTAACGTCGTGAAGGTACTGACGCGTAATCTGGGCTGTGTGAGGGCGCCCATTGTCGTGAATTAAGAGAAATTCTTCTCCTACAAATGGCGCAAAAGAAACCACATGCTCTTGTAAACACTTCCTAATGTACCAGTCAGCGTTAATGCTACCGCTCCGCAGCGTTACAAGAGCTGTATGAGCTTCCAAAGAAATCCCTCTCCATACCATTATTACACCTCCACCACCAAATGCTACTCTAGGCGCAAAGCAACACTGGGCATACCGTTCCCTCGGGTGTCTAAATACTCGTTGACGACGATCAGGTGAATACCTAGTGAAACGCGACTCATCTGTAAAGAAAACGGAGCCCTATTCGTCCATATTCAACTGTGTTGAATATGTTCAACTGTGTTCAACTTAGGGCCAGTAGCAGGTGGATGTAATGTCAAATTGTTTTCCTTCAACTTTCTTAAAACAGTATCAGGAGAAATCATGGGCCCATGAACATCCGTCAGTTTCCTAGCCAAAGCTGTAGCAGGAAGAGTCCGTTCTCGCAGCATTTGTAATCGAAGAAATCGGTCTTTCACTTCATTTGTTACGCGTTTTCTGCCTTGTCCAGGTCTTTTGAAATAGAAACCAGTTGCCCTAAACCTTTGTATCGCATCGGATACCGTGCTTTTAGGACAGCCAAGCACATTTGCAGTAAATCGTATGCTGCGTCCATCATTATGTAAAGCAACAGCCTGGGCAGCTTCTTCGGGACTCATTACAATATGAATCGCTTCTACATCAAATCTCTTCCCCAAAAAGCCAAATTAAACAAACCAGAACGAGCTATCGACACAAATTTGACAGACATGTAAAACAAACAAAACCTTTCTGATTGGAAGCCGCCTAAGAAAATAAGTATAATCAAAATTTCTTGTTAAAAAAAACATTATTGCAAATAAGATAACGTTTGTAAGTCCATTTATACCAAACAACTTGTTTACAATTTGAACGAGTGTTTCAGATTGACAATTTTGAAAATTTCATTAATCCTAAAACAATTTTATAATTTTCAAAAAAATCGTTTAAAATACATAATAGATACGTGGTTGCATAGACAATGAAAACAGCTTTAAAACTGTGTGTCACTCGATCCCACTTGCTATTTAAATTTTTTGAAATAGTGGTTTTGACGCTAGAAAAATGTAGTAATAACTTTAAAACTACGATAAAATTTATTCCCTCTTTAAGCTAATATAGACTTGTTTTAGCATTTCTTTAAAACTTTAACGAAATCAGAAATTTTAAGGAGTGAAAATTTTTATTTGGAGAGACTAGATCTTATCGTTTCATTCTTAAAGTAAATCTACCACAATGTCAAAAAATCACGACAATAAAATTATTTCTTCTAGGTGTAACCCTTCTAATATCACTTAGTATAAATTCCTTTTTAAATTTTAATAACTTGATAATAATTTAGAAATTTTAATATTCAAATGCTTGTTATTGAAACGTAAAACTATTTTAATAACGTTGTTCTTTCAGTAGAGCATTTTTCTGCTTGAATTTTTTAATTTGAGATAGCTTTATTTTTCGTTAAATGCTCATGAGATAAGCGTCTGGAAATTAGATTTCCAAGTCGGCCGTGCTTTGATTTTAGCCAAAACATTATTTTCTTTCTTAAACATTTTCGAGTGTATCTCCGACATTCCAATTTCCCGATCCAATCTCGTATAGTATATTGAAATAGTAAATTTAGTATTTTGAAAATTGTCTCTTTAAAGTTTCACAATCATGTGCTCGTCCGTGTTAAACGTGTCAACACTCATATCTCCAATATTCCAATTTCTCCGATTTTCTAGTGTTGGAATTGGCGGCAAATTCATGCATCGATTGCTCACAAAAACGTCAAAATCCTGACCAGTATTTTTTTGGTAAATAATTAGGTCTGAGGATGAAGAATGTGCAAAGTTTTCTCCTCGTTGGGCTAATTTAGTGCAAGCTAACCCGGAAATTTACGAGCGTCTTGAGTGGCAACGAAAATAAAAATAAACTTTAAACCAATGGCCGGTGGTTGTAATTTTAATAAAACTTAAAATTAAATTCTTTTAGTTTGAGACGACAATGCAAATTCGAATAAATCCAACAAATATGTTCCAACTCTCTGGAAATATCATATTCATTTCCAATGCATTTATGGTAAATTATGTGGATTTTCCAGACGGGAAATATATTGTCAAAATTATCTCCTTTTTTTAATGCTGAAAAAAGTGTCGCAACTTTTAAGTTATTCTCGATTTAAGTTGGTTAAGTGCGAAATGGAGAAACTCCGAAATGTAAAATATCCGCAAATGTCGCAAACAATCTAAATATGATTTAATGCAGAGCGGATGGTTTCCATTTTCATTTCCAAAAAAACTAAATTAAGATTTTTATTTCTTCACGTTTCGAAACGTTTTATATACTCTTTTTTAACATAAAAAACAAACATTTACCTTCGTTATTTTCCCTCAGAGATAAGTTATTGGTATCAAAGGTGATCCAATTTTAATGTCGCGACATTATTAAATTTGTTTATTGTAAAAAAAAATTACAGTGAGACACAATAAAGAGACACGGTTTATAGAGCTTTTTTATTAAATGTCATCACAAGTAATGGTGCAACATGAGAATTTCCATTTTAATTAATTTCGGATTTTAAATAAAAAAACTAATAAGGCAATTGTCATTATTTATTTCAAAAAATACAATCTTTTCTTAGTTTTAGAAAAAATCAAATAAAATTTTTAAAAAAATATGTAAAAAATTTGTTGTAGTAATAAAGGGTTGTTCAATAAGGATGAGTCGATGTTAAAATGGAATAAAACAAGCTGTGTGTGAGGTATTTAAAAAAATCTTTTTTTATATGAAAGGTCCATGCATGCCTTTATTTATGGAATATAACATCGTTCAAATGTCCGCCCCGACTTCTAACTGTGGCATGGATCCGAGTGGACCAATTTTGAATGACTCGCTCGCATAGATCTGGCTGAATTTGACCGATGGCATTGGTGATATTGACTTTAAGGGCATCGGTCGATTGCGGCTGATTGGTATAGACCTGCGACTTGAGAAAACCCCACAAAAAAAAATCTAGCGGGGTCAAATCGCACGATCTTGGTGGCCAATTCACGTCTCCTTTGCGAGAAATAACTCTGCCCTCAAATCTTTCATGCAGAACGTCTAGCGTGGCGTCTGCTGTATGGCACGTAGCTCCGTCCTGCTGGAACCACATGTCGTCTACCTCCATATCGTTTAATTTAAAGCAAAAGAATTCTGTTAGCATCGTTCTGTAGCGCTCGCGTTGACGGTGATGGCCTCACCAACGTCATTTTCAAAAAAGTATGGACCAATGACGCCGAAAATCCGCACCAAACAGTAACTTTTTGTGGATGCATTGCAACTTGCTGAACCTCGTGAAAGTTAGCGTCGTCCCATATACGGCAATTTTGAGTGTTAACGTAGCCATTCATCCAAAAATGCGTCTCGTCACTAAAGATGATTTTTCGACCAAATGTGGGGTCTTCTTCTAAACGGTTCGAAGCCCAGTCAGCGAACAAACGGCGCTGTCTATGGTCATTAACTTTAAGCTCCTGAGTCAATTGGATTTTGTACGGGTGTAATCCCAAATCCCAACGCAAAATTCGCCAAACTGATGTCTGCGAAAGGCCGAGTTCTTGTGCACGACGCGGAATTGACTGCCTCGGGTTTTGCTGTACACTTTCACGTACGGCAGCAATATTTTCGGCCGATCTAGCATTTCTTTGACGACGGGGTGTTGGCTGATTGTTTACCGAACCCGTTGTTTCAAATTTGGTCACCAAACGCTGCAGAGTCGATTTTGAAGGACCATCGTGTCTTCCATAAAATGGGCACAACGAGCGCAATGTTCGAACTAACGAACAGTCAATTTGATAATAAAGTTTTATTATTTGGACGTGTTAAACGTGTTAAACCTGTCAAATCAAAATTAATAACTGTCTTTCTAACCTTGTTTCTCTTTACTCTGGAGTTCCTCAGGGCTCTGTGCTGTCCCCCATACTCTACACTTTCTATAATTCTGATTCTCCAGTCTCTCATCTACCAAGAACCAAGACCCGTCTTTATGCAGATGACACAGCTTCTTAGACCAGTTAAAATTCTACTTTTTCCTGTTCACAAATCCTGCAAACTCACCTAAACCATATCAACTCCTGGGCAAGGAAATGGCGTGTGAAGATTAATACTGAGAAATCTAAAGCCATCCTCTTTAAGCATCCTAATATGTCTCGTTCAACGAAATTCAACCGAAAAGATATAAATATTCACCGTAACAATGAACCAATTCCTATCACTAACTTCCACACCTACCTTGGCATCACTTTATTCCACACATGTTTCATAGAAATAGACCTCCAAAACACTCTCAAAAAAGCCAGGAACCGATCAAATCTACTCAGAATACTGATGGTAAAGTTCCACAGATGCGACTCCAAAACTCTTCTTTATACATAAAACTCTTTTATAGGACCTATTTTTGACTACAGAACTCCTCTTTATTCTACTCTTCATCCTCACCAACTCAAAAAAAAACCAGTGCGAAAGAAGAATTCTCCGACAAATTTATCGTTTCGACCGCTGCCACCCGAGTAACACGCTTTACTAAGATACTAACACTACTCCCAAAGCAGCTCGCCTTCAAGTACTTCAGCAAAAATATATCAAACGAACACTAAACGGAGATAATAAAATCGCAAAATTAAAACTCATCACTTCTCATCGGTTCCTGATTCGTGACAACGTTCTCCTAAACAGAATTCCAAAAATTCACAAACTTCCTCAACCACCCACTGCTTTACTTTCAACCCTCTATTCTAACCTCCCCAAAAATCTCTCCGTTATTGTTGAGGAAACCCCAATATTCATAAAACTTCTCAGAACGTGATATATAGATGCTTTTCAACTAAGTCTCTCTCGTATTGTGCTACTTCACCGTCTACAGATGCATTCACCTAAGATGCTACCACCTCTAAGACCTCGCCACCTTTAAGACTTTGTGACTTCCAAGACTAAATTTCTAGTCCCCAACTCATAAAACTTTCTCTTCTTCTGCGGACACGTCTTCCCTTTTTCTTTCCCCTACTTATAATGGAAACTTCCCTAACATCAGTTCGTCCCACTAGACCGAAGAGGCCAAGAGCCTAGAACGGTCACCGCAGGTTTAGAGATAATATTTCACTATAAGCTTTGACATATAATTATAATAAATTAAATAAACGTATTTGTTGTTGTTGAAAAACGAAAACAAGAATTATTGTAAATTGCCTCTTCTAATCTCAGACTTTTTTCAATATCTTGCTTCAAAGACCATTGTTTTTTAACACAATTTTTATAAAATAGAAAAAATATAAAAATATAATGTGCTCTGAAATTCTAGGTTTATATACGGTATTTCCGTTTATTTGTTTATAAAAAATTATGTCTTTTCTAATTTTTTAGGGATTATAAAGGCTAATAAGGCCTGAAACGTTATTTATAAAATATCAAAAACAAAAATAAAAGTTAAAAAAAGAGTGCCATAAATAGAACTATTGCAAAATGTCCCGTATATACTCAGACTTTTTCCACATCCTACTCGAAGGACCATACAGTTTTAAACATCACTAATATAAAAAAAATGTTTCTGCAGTATTTATATAAAAAAAGTAAAATTAAAAGCTCGCGAAAGATTTTCTTTTTTATGCTAACAACAAGATGTTTCTCTTTATCTAGCTCAAAAGACCATAAAATATATACACTCTGAAAGCCAATCGCGACAATTATAAAAATGTGTCGATTAAATGTCGATTTATAAAAATATTTTTATGGACTATTTATAGATGATACAAAACAAATGTACAAGCAAAAAGTTATCAATTATTTTCTGTAGACATTATTAACAATGTTGTGACTATTTTTCATGAAGCTATTGGCAGAAATTTCGTTTTTATTGATGACAATGCTCGTCCTCATCCTACTCAAAATGTTTTAAATGCACTCCAAACCAGTGTGATTTTGCATGATCCACTTCCTCCACGTTCTCCAGACTTAAATCCCATAGAACACGTGTGGGACTAGCTCCGCAAAATCATCTTCCACCTCCTAATAACATCCAAGAGCTTAGACAGCTTTTACCAATTTTATGGGCGCAAATACCTCAAGATCACATTGACCCAATAATACGCATTGTGCCAAAAAAAAGCAAAATTACGACGTATTAGAGATTAAAATACGCAATATTGAGTAATTGTTTATTGACCTACCTTTAAATAAATTTCTAAAAAAAATTTCTTGTCTTTAAATGCAATAAAATTTACCATAAACATCAACAATAAGTAAATAATTAGTGTGAGTATTTTAAATTTTATGTTTGCTGTTTACTTTATAATTTTACTTTAAACTTTGAATATTCTTAAATTTTTGTGCACTTTTTATAAAAAAAGAGTACAAACTGTCTTCTCCAGCTCCCAAATTGTATTAGAAACTTTAATACAGATAACTAAATTAAAGATTTTTAGGTGTTTAAAGCGAAAATTATTGTAATTACTTCGTAGCTACCAAGACTTTTTTCAGTATCCGGCTCGAAGGATTAATCTTTTATTAAACTAGAATTTTTCTTGGATTTTTACTATTCTTAACTTTTTTCTTTAGTAGTCGTTTTTCTTATTTTTGTTTTTCTCCAAATATTGTTTTTCAAATTCGCCTACAATTTTGCTCCTCCAGAGTCTCCAAATTGACATTTTCAAGATCTTAAATCTTCTTTTATCGTTTGTTTAAGTTGTGTTTTCTTTTTCTTTTCTTCCAATCGTTGGTTTCGTAATTCTTTACTTTGTTCTATAGCCCTAAAATCTAGAATTATTACCTAAACTACATTTTTAATTTTTTTGTTTTCTTGTACAACATTTTTTTGCCATTAAGTCATTTTTTCTACAAATTTTTATTAAATTCACTTTTTTAAATTTTTGTAGAATCCACTTTTGTTCTTCATTTTTTCCTTGTCATAATTCTTCTTATTGTTCTTTTCTCTCTACCATTAAATACCCTATTTATGTACGTTTCATAACTCAAGTCTGGATAGAACTTTTGTTTGTTTGTTCGTACTTAAAATTACTTTTGGTGACTTAAAGAAACTTCTAAATAATTAATTTATTTTTGAAATCAACCAAACACAAATAGATGTGTCAATTTTCTAACGCTTGCTCGTTTCTCTTTAGAAAAAAACTAAATAAAAGCACAAATTGTCTCCTTTAAGTACATGTTAAAGACTAAAAGACAGCTTATAAAATTAAAGCACTATCCTTTAATATACAGGACAGTCAGCAACTCTAAATACCATCAGCCTTCCCGTGATGTAAAACGTTCTTTCCTGTACCATCTAATCCACGATAGATAAAACGCTAAGCCAGCATAAAACATCAGTGCATTGTACTGTTAAAAAAATAAGAATTAAATTGTAATTCTTTACCGATCATTGTACAATTGTGTAATATTTTTTTGAAACCCATGAGCACGAAAAACTTTTGTAAAACCACCGGCTATTACCGTTGCTTGATTTATGGACTCTTCGAGGTAAGCTTGGGACACTCTTTACGACCTTGGGTATCCAATCTTTTTCCCTCTAACTAAAACTGCATTTACTGTCTCACAAAATTTAAAAGTTTATATTTCGTTTATTTGTAAAGCTAGCACTTTTGCGCAATAATATGAAATACTCGTCTTTTCAAGAGCTTTCGAATGGTACCAAAAAAATTAAATTTGACTGGTCTTACGGTTTCCATAAGACTGGAACACTCTCCTTTACTATTATCTAGTTTCAAAACTTTATATTAACAAAGTCTTTCAGTTAAGTAGAAAATACAAATTTGTACTTAAAAACTAGTTATATTGACATAGTTAAAAACTTAATTATAAACAAATTAACAGTTAAACCAACTTTAAGTCTCAAATACAGCAAATAGCAGTTGAGCTGTAAACAAAATTTAAAAATTTACAAAAGAAATAAATAATTAAGCTAAAATCCAGTGTGATCGTCCTGTGTCCTTCAAGGTCTTGAATTGAATTCAGTTCTCCTTCTAATTCTGTCTCTCTGATTTTCGCCAACTATTAACAAAGTGCAAATTCCTGTTAGATTCTTACAAACTAAATTCCTGATTTTACAGAATTGAAAAGAGATTGCTTTTAGTTTCTGTATAAAAAGCAAAATCTTGGTCTTGGCTATTTGGATTTTTGCTATCTTGTATTTTTGATACGGTTTATATATTTGCTATACAGCGACGAATTCTAGACCTACAATTTGTTTTAAACTATACTATGGTTCATGGTTAAATCATGAGATTTAAAGTTCTTTTTCAAGAAAAAGAATTTCAAATTACTAACGTCTTGGCGTTTCTCTAAAAAATAACTTAGAAAATATGAATTTAATTCCAGACTTTTATGTTTATATTTTTTTTTCTTTGTATTTAGTAATTTTAGATTATTCGGTTTAGTAATAAATAATTGAGCCGTCTTAGTAAATCTCCCGTCTGGCGCATGTAATTCGAATTAATCTTATTGGGTGTGTATGTAAAATTTATGTTCGGTATCTGTCCACAATCAAGAAATCTCTCTTTGTGGGTGGTGAGTTGGCCAGTCCTCTGTCTTATCTAAGTTCCTATGCTTTCACTTTCAGCCATGAATGGCCCATAAATGCGAATGAAGTGCTTTTCTGTGGGTTGCTTTATCTTAGGGTCTAGGATATACAACAAACTTTTCCCTAAGCTGAACGCAAATCGTTTAATATGTTCTACTTTTCACTAAATACCAGCTTAAGAACCGAAGATGATTTACAACCCCAACTTGATAACGATATTACCCTCTAAATCGTTGTTTAAAACACCGCCTAATCTAGCCACATTAAAAAAATCACCAACCGCCATAATGACATAATTCCCTTTAAACACTAATCCTCTTAAGCACCTGCACTGCGATAATTTCTGGATAATCGGATCGGGAAAGCAGTTTTGAATGTAAAACACTTTTTTTTAAGATTAAAAGTGTGACAATAACTCGAATCAAAATTAAATTACTCGAAAGAGAATTTAAGACGGGTAAGACGTTGCACCTTAATTAACCGGTGCTTGAATGCAAGTTTAATTGAGTTATTAAATTCTTTACGTGTTGCAGGAACGTCGCTCGATAACACAAGGCACAAGTTTACTTTATGGACTTGTATAATTGTTAGAAAGCATTTAAGAACAAGACCAACAGAAAAACAATTTTAAAAGTTTTCTCAGTTGTTGCAAAAACCTTAACTCGGATTAAAATAAAATAAAAACAGAGAAAGTCGAGTGAGAGTAGAACTCGCGCTCCAACTAAACAAAAAATATGTATGGTCTCTAATGGTAATTTTGTTTATTAATGTTGGCAACGTGCCTCTCTTAAAAAAAAAGTTTGCTTTAAGAATTTATCCCAAAATCTATATTGAAACCTCTTACGATAATCAAACGAGAAGTGTAGACATTTAAAGTCTAATTTGACATCATATAAACAGAAATCTACAGATAATTAAGCCTGTTAGTACACAACCAGTATTACAGCGCGTCAAGCTTGACGTCACTTAATACTACTTTTGCGCTAACCAATAGAAAGCAATCAGGTGATCAGCACCTACGGCTTGTCGAGAAATCTCTCACTTCCAAACGTCTTGTCATTTAAAAAACATCTCATCGTGTTCTGGGTCCAAATTTCGTCGCTCTTTAAAAATTTAAAAGTACAAAAGTTAAAATGGCTGAAGCTGACATCTTGCTTTTTATATATGTATAAAAAGTTTTCTAAAAACAAAAATGCTGAAATATAAACACTTATTTTTTGTAAGTAAGCGCTTATAAAACAATTATTTTCTCAAAAATAATTTTACAATAAAGAGAATAAACAAGAAAGTCTTTCTTCCATCACACAAGTGACAGTGTCTTAAAATTAGACTTGTTTAATCTGATTTAATCCCAGTTTAAATAGTATGCAGTTTAGGCATCAGAGGTCAGTCTTTTAGCTGAATAGAGCTATTCTAAAAAAATGTTTTATGCTGCGTTGACACGAATTTTTTTTGTAGAGATATGAGGAGACAGAAATATAAATTATCAGTCTAGTCTAAAAACCTACAAACAGCTGTAAACTGTCACTGCTACTATTAGATGATAAATTGATAAATTCGTTGTCAGTCCAACAAGTGGCTATTTGAAGTAATAAAATTAATATTTAAACTATTTATAAAACACAAAATTAATATTTAAACAAAAAATTATTATAAAAAACGCAAAAAATTTTGGTGGATGCGCCGGGTTAGAGCTTTATTACCAAATATTTGTTTTTTTTTATTATGGAAATAAAAAGTTTCTCGTGTATTTTCTCTTGCGCTATTCCCTTTAAAATTTTCTAAAACAATATTTAGCTTAGAGGTAAAATCAAAATCATGTAACTTCACGAAATAAAATTTTTCGTTTGTGTATGCAATTATCTTCGTTTTTCTCAATTCAAGTGCATTTCTATCTCATGTCACGTCCCTAACAAGATTACTTACACGAAAAAATAATTCTTTTTTAGTGCAAACAGCACACATCATTTAGTCGCCTCAAATAATATTTTTAAGTCTGCTTTACGTGACCGGATAAAATCAGCTCTCAAATTCCCAAAAAGCGCCCCCACTTCAAAATTAGTTTTAACGGATTTCGGCGGGCTTTTGACAGCTGGGATTGTGCGGAATGGAACACCATTTAAATAAATTCACCCGACTCTGCCCGTTTATCACTTTCTTGTCGGAATTTTTTCCGATTTTTTTCAAAGACAAATAAATTTGAATTATTGATCGCGTGGCCAGTGCCTCGATTTCACGGACTTTCCATCTCATTAGGAACGAGGTTTAGTCGAATTTAAAATATAGTTCGGTTCAAAATAAACGTTATCGCATCTGTAGGACATAATTGTGTAAACGGCATCTAGAATTTTAAACGTGGCAGTAGCGAAAAATACCCAGATAAATTTGTCAAAATCAAAATATAAAATTAAAGTTAAATAAGTAAAATATCTAGTTTTAATTGCAGATACATAGTTAAATAATTAATAAACAATTTGAATTAATTATCTAATATAGCACAAACAAAATTAAAACCGTTGAAATACACTTTGAATCAACATAAATTCTAACGAAATTTTATCTAAGGACAAAGCTTAGAGAGCACAAATTTAATTATGTAATTACTTTTTTGCAAAATATTAACCAAATTTTGAAACTGCAAACACGTTTATCCCGATTGTAATAATTTAAACTTTATTTAAACAAATAAAAATAACTTTTAAACTCATTAAAAAAGATATTTTTTTAAATTTATCTCTTACCATCTGTAGTTTTCTTTTTCAACATCAAAAAATTTATTTGACAGTTACCTAGACATGTATACTAGAAAGTTGTATTTATTACATCACTAGTGACGTAAATTGACTTACATTGTATTAAAAAAACAGAGAATTAAGCTACTACCACTGGAAATGGCTGCATGTCTAAGTATTTTATCAATGTAGAAGCTTCTCAAAAGTGAGTGTAAAAAAACCCAAATTGATTAAACCGACTCAGATCATTCGATAACAAATTAACAATTTATCCAATTTTAACAAGAGTTGTTTTTTTAATTTGGGACTTAAACGATAAATTAGAGAAGAACAAGCAATTCTAATTTTCGTCCTTATAACAGATGTTTGAAAAGTAAACCGATGGAAAAAAACTCGTAAAAAATACAACATTGTTAGTCCTAGAGCGTAAAAGAAGACATTCCCAACCAAAACTTCTGATTGTTCTGAATAGAATTTCAGAAGTTTGTTTAAAAAATAAAGCTGTAGTAATTTAGAAACTGTTTTAACTTTTTCTAGGGAAGAAAAACACACTTACGCTACAGCTAGTTTAGCCGGTAAGTAGTGCAGTACCGTAAAACATGTATTTTTGTTTAAATATCTTAAATAAAACTCTTTGTAATGTCGGTTTTTTCTTTTTATTTCTTGTTTCGTGGCCAAGTTTTTGCGATTTGAATTTTTAATTGGAGTGTAGATGACATCTTTAGTAAGTTCTTTTTTCCATCCTTTTACAAAAAGTGGTAAAAGAAGACTTACCAAACCACTTACCAAAAGAAGAAATGAGAAAGAAAGTTGTGATTTTTGCGATTTCTCTCAATTTCAATCTAGAAAGTTATAACTAATTTTAAATAAGTATTAATAAATAAGTTGTAATAAGTTGCAGTTTGTTTATTATACAATTCAGGTACCTTGGAGGGTAGTTTTTGTGTAAGAGACACGCTAATCTCAATTTATAGTGTAAAATTTCATTTTATTCAAAAATTAATAATTTAAAAAAAAACAATAAATTACAGACTGATTTGTTAATTATTATTTTTATTAATTCCTGTAAAATTTCGCAAAATTTACAGTGACAAATAACCCGATAGTATAAAAATACAATACAACTGAAGTAGGCTCTTATCAAAAGTCACTCTCTATCTTTCCTTATTTTTCCTATCAAAAATAGGGTGAAAAGGGGCTTGCAATAGAAATAAAATTGGGACATCCTGTATATAAACTGTGACTTTAGAAAATGTAAACAGTTTTTTTGTGATTGCGTAAAATGTTGACAAGAGAATTATGACCTCATCTTTAAATTAGTAATGACGTAGCCGTTTAAAACAATGTTTAGCCTCATTTGTTTAAATAAAATTAATTATTGTCTTTTCAGCGCTATTTGCGTAATTAAATACGAATTGAAAACAAAACTAGAAACATCTTGTTTAAGTACCTAAATATTTAAATACATTTTTGATTTATTATTTGAACTAATTGCTTGCATAATACGATGATTCAGTACCCAAAGACACAAAGAGGGTTCGACAAAAGAGTGATATAATAGACATTTTTTGTTATTTTTTGCAAATTAATCAATATTTTCCTTTGTTTGAAGCAGTCGTGCACCAGCTCTCCAACAGAACGCATCACAGCTACTCTAAAGCTATGTAGTTTTATTTATTATTAATTATTAAACGGATTATATCGCGGTTTTGTTCAGTATTTTTTAAACTCTTCAAAATCTTGAAAAAAAATATGTCAAACACTGAAACACAGTAAAATTTTAAATTTCCTGCGTTTTAATTTTTAAATATTAATTTACATAAAACAGTTGATAGAAATTTAGTGTTAACTACATTTTTAAATAACCTTCTAGGTGCACTTAATGCCACTTTAAATAATAATTTAAATATCGTTTGCTAAATAAATAAAAACAATTCTCGAATTTGAGAACGCCTCATTCTAACGAAATTTTATCTAAGAACAGAGTTTAGAGAGCAATTATTTAATCAATTAGTTTTTTGCAAAATGTTAATTAAATTTTGAAACTGCAAACACGTTCATCCCGATTGTAATACTTTAAACTTTATTTAAACAAATAAAATTAAAATTTAAACTCATTATAAGAAAAATAGTTTGTTAATTTGTCTCTTACCTTATAGAGTTTTCTGTTTTCAACATTTAAAAAATTTATTTTTGTAACTTCAATAACGCATATGTCTTCTAGTTTCAAATTCTCCCACCAGAGTGAGTACCTCTTATTGCTAATTGACAATAACATTCTTTATTAATTATGTAATAGTTTAAAGACTTTTTAAGCTTTAACGTAGTAGCACTAAACAATTTTATAAACATTTTTATTTAAATTAAAGATTTTTTGTTTATTTCAACTGTGAGAAATTAATGCCGCCTCTGGATTTTGGGTACGCTACTGGAACAATTTACCAATTTTTCCTATTTCTCAAAATTAAGATGTTAAAAAAATTAAAAATTAAAAATAATGTTAATAATTAAAACAGTTAAAAATTGTTTATTGTTATTTATTTTTTTATATTTTTATTACAAAACATTTAAAATAAATAATTTTTGGCGCTTAAAGTTTAAGGTTGGCAACGCTGCACTGACAGTAGTTCCAATGAACAAATTTTAAAACAAATCAATGCAATTTTAAATTTCAAATGCAAAAGCCCCAGTTTTGTTTCTTTTGGTAAATATTAAAGCATTATTATTTAACTAAGATAAATAATTTATTATTTGCAGGTAATTATATCATCTGACGTGTAATTACGAAATTTTGTTGTATGTGAATGACATAACCTCATTTTTTATAAAATGTCATGGCTCTTTCCTCGAGAATTTGTTACTTAAAATGCGTGAAAAACGCCCAAAAAAGAATAAATTTACCGCATAAAACTCCGGTAATAATTGGACGAAATGAAGAAACTGGAATAACCGATATTCACGTCTCAAGAAATCACCTAGAATGTACTGCAGATTTAGACACTTCAAAAGTTCTAGTAAAAACCTTAGGGAAGTCTTTTTCGGGTTGCAACGGCTTTGCTTTAATGCGAGACAAAACTTACACTCTTAAACATGGAGACAGAATCGAAGTTCGCCTCGGTTTTCACGAATTTGATATAATTTTTGAAAGTGACGATGAACCACCACCAAAAAAACCAAAAACTGATGTTTTCGCAATGATGACAAACAACTCGAATAAAAACATCTCAAATTCGGGAAAATGGGAAGAAATTGACGGCAAAAGCTTACTTGTTTTCACGACAGATAATTGTGAACCTCAATCTGCAATTGCAGGGTTTGATCTTGATGGAACTCTGATTAAAACCAAGTCAGGAGCAAGATTTCCTAAAGACCCCGATGATTGGATCCTAAACATTAACTCAATCCCTCAAAAATTACAAAAACTAACCGAAAAGGGGTACAAAATTGTCATTTTCACGAACCAGTCAGGCCTTGGTAACGACTCCAGTAAAATTAAAGGCTACAAAGGAAAAATCGAAGCAGTAGTAGCGAAATTATCAGTTCCCACACAAGTTTTTATAGCTACTAGTAAATCAATTTATCGTAAACCAGCCCCCGGAATGTGGAACACCCTCACTCTGAAAAATGGGGGAGTTGCGATCAATCTCGACAAGTCTTTCTACGTAGGAGACGCTGCAGGTCGCGAGAAGAACTGGGCTCCTAAGAAAAACAAGGATCACTCAATTTGTGACCGACTCTTTGCCCTAAATCTCGGTTTTAAATTTTACACTCCTGAGGAGTATTTTCTTAAATCATCACCTGTGTCTCATGTAATGCCGGAATTTGACCCGAGGAATCTCACAACTGACTCTTACCCTTCAATTTCTATGAATAAACCAGAAGTTGTGATAATGGTAGGAAGTCCAGCATCAGGGAAAAGCTCCTTCTGTCGCAATTTTCTAGTACCTAAAGGATATGTTACTGTTAGTCGAGATAAGTTAGGGTCTTGGCAAAAGTGTGCTAAAATATTAGAAAATTGTATTCAGAAGAAGCAAAGTGTCGTGATTGATAACACAAATCCTGATAAAGAGTCCAGACAGAGATTTATAGAGGTGGCAAAACGAAATGGGATTGATTGTAGGTGTTTTGTAATGGCTACAAGTCATAAACATGCCAAACATAATAACAGATTTAGGGAAATGACTGATAAGAATCATGTTCCAGTGGGAGATATGGTTTTGAATTCGTATAAAAAGAATTTTCAGGAACCGGAAATGGCTGAAGGGTTTGAGGAAATTGTTAAAATTCCATTTGTACCGAAATTTGATAAGGATGAGCATGAGAAATTGTATAAAATGTTTTTGCTGGAAGATTAATTTGTTATTTTAATAAAAATTAATAAAAAAATTCTATTCTTCCATTTCCATTGATCCTTGAGGTCCGTTATAACCGGACTCTACTGAAGTCTAGATTAACCGCTAGAAAGCTGATGACGTCAAAAACTAGTAGGTTTTTTGTAATCTATAGAATTAACTGAATCTATTTGCTCCTTTATAACTCTTATTTATTTAAGATTAAAGAGGTTTCGGCTAATCCGCCATCATCAGACCTTTTTTAAAACACTTAAATCAGATTTAGACAGGAAAACTATTGATTTTTACGTCATCAACAAACTCGTTGGCGGGAAATTTCAAATTTCTTTCTAAATTTATATAGTTTTATTTTAAGAGTATTTTTCTAGAAAAACAAACACAATAATAGTGTTTTATAATTTTATTTAAATAAATTAATTTTCCAACAGAAACATTTTATATAATTTTTCATCTTCAGCCTTATCAAATTTGGGTACAAACGGAATTTTAACAATTTCCACAAACCCTTCTGCCAATTCTGGTTCCTGAAAACTCTTCTTATACGAATTCAAAACCAAATCTCCCACTGGAACCGAATTCTTATCAGTGATTTCCCTAAATCTATTATTATGTTTGCAATGTTTAAGACTTGTAGTCATCACAAAACATCTACAATCAATCCCATTTCGTTTCGCCACACTTATAATCCTCTGTCTGGTTTCCTTATCAGGATTTGTGTTATCAATCACCACACTCTGCTTTTTCTGAATACAATCTTCTAATAACTTCGCACACTTTTGCCAAGTCCCTAATTTAACAGGATTTACATGGACATAACCCTCTGGTACTAGAAAATTCCGACAGAAGAAGCTTTTTCCAGATACGGGACACCCCACCATTACCACAACTTCTTGTTTATCAGTCAAAAAGGGCGGGTAAATCTCAGTTGGGAGACTCCTAGGATCAAACTCGGGCTTTACATGAGTCACAGGTGTTGATTTAAGAAAAAACTCCTCGGGGGTATAAAACTTGAGACCTAGATTTAGAGCAAACAGTCGGTCGCAAATCGACTGGTCTTTAGTCTTCTTGGGAGCCCAACTTTTCTTGCGACCTGCGGCGTTTCCTACGTAGAAAGACTCGTCGAGATTGATTGTAATTCCACCGTTGTGCGTCTCAGTGAGGGTGTTCCACATCGTGGGAGCTGGTTTGCAATAAACTATATCAGTAGCTATAAAGACTTGTGCGGGGACTGATAATTTCGCTACTATTGCTTCAATTTTCTTTTTATAACTTTCGATTTCAATGAAATCAGTACCAAGACCTGACAGGTTCGTGAAAATAACAATTTTGTGTCCCTCTTCGGTTAGTTTTCGCAGTTTTTGGGGGATTGAATTGATGTTTAAAAGCCAGTCATTAGGATCTTTGGCTTTTGGTTTAATCAAAGTTCCATCAAGATCAAAACCTGCAATTACAGATTGAGGAGTGCAATTATCTGAAGTGAAAATAAGTAAGCTTTTGCCGTTAATTTCTTCCCATTTTGAATCGATTTTTGATTTTTTTGCAAGTGGTTCGTCAACACTTTCAAAAATTATATCAAATTCGTGGAAACCCAGTCGAATTTCGATTATATCTCCATGTTTAAGAGTGTATATTCTGTCTCGCATTAAAGCATAGCCATTACAACCAGAATAAGACTTTCCTAATGTTTTTACCAAGACTTTTGAAGTCTCCAAATCAGCAGTACATTCTAAGTGATTTCTTGAGACGTGAATATCTGTAATTCCAGTTTCTTCAGTTCTGCCAATAAAAACAGGAGTCTTGTGGGGTAAATTTATCTTCTTTTGGGGGGTTTTCACGCTTCTTAAGTAACAAACTGTCGGGGAAAGCTCCATTACCAAAACTAAGCGCCAAGAGATTGATGGCCAATAGTAATGATCCAACTGTATAACAGCTATTGGTAGAAGTGTAGCCAATAGCGAAGCTCTAGTCAAGGTCACTGTAACACGTTCTATTCAGAAGTTTAGTGGCACCTCTTATTATTAGTGGTTCTCCCTCTATTCTGTGGTTCTACTGGAACTTTTTAAATGTTGTTAAAACAGGTAATGCTGAAAAAATTTTGTTTTAAGTAAACTATAGAAGTAAACAACAAATTAAACTAGACACATTGGCCATTAAACGCAAAATTTTAACAGCTGCAAACGACAAGAGCATTGCAGTAGTTCATTTGACTTTCCACAGATATATGGAGAGATATAGAGTGTCTACTTTTCCATAGATGCCTATTGGCTCTAGGAAAAAATAAAATTTAAATTCTGACAAAACCTTTATTCCTTTGTACTATTGTACTTATTACTGTACATTCACCATCACAAAAAAAAAATTTAAGTACGTATAAATAACAAATCTGTCAGGGAATGCCACTTATTTACTCCTCATGTTGCATCGAATTTTGTGCTTTAAAATAGGGTATTCGATCTAAAATTCCAAAAAGAATATTCCCAGGGATCCTCTGATGTCTCTTTATAAGTTCATCTAAAGAGGCTGCAACTTTCGCTTGCAAATCCTCTGGAGTCAGACTTGGATCATAGGCAATAGGTTTCCCCACGTGACTGATCATTTTGACTGGAAACCCGCCATAAATCGGCGCAAAAGGAAACTTAAAAATGGCATAGAGCCGTAAAAACAGTCTTCGGCCGATACTTAAAGTCCTGAAAGCTTCTCGCAAATTCTCTGTAAACATGGGAACAATCGGCTAAAAACAATCAAAATGGAGGTCCAGGAGACACTCACAACTTTCGCTTCAAGAGCCACTTTGGCAAAACCTAAGCGGCGTTTCCACATTAGGTTGTAGTGGTGGCTGAATTGGGCCTCGTAGACACCACCAGGTGAAATTGCGAGGAGATTACCCTCTTTTAAAATATTAGAGCAAGTCTGAATTGTGCCCGGAATGACTTTCATACAATCTGCGATAATACTGAAACCTAACTGAGATTTTTTAAAATTTCTGGAAAAAAATCTACAACTCCTGACCTGGAATTCGAAACAGGAAATAATCCGCAACAGTGTGGACTAATCTATTTTTATAAAAAAGGGTTTTGGCGAGGAAATAATAAATATCAATAGGGATTGCACCGTGATAATATATAATAAGTGCAGGACCGGACTCAGGCAAATTTTCCAGGCCTTGAATTTCGTAACCTGGAAAAAAAATTATAAAAAAGAGTAAACGGTTGAGGCAACTGAGGGACTAAACGACACCATGATGTACTAAAGAAATTCTTTTACAGTTTTCTTCTATAATCAACTATCAATTTCTTGAAAAAACAATTGTACCACCCTACAATCTGTATTGAATGAAAATAACTTTAGTTATAAATCCAAATATTTGAACTATTGACAAATATGTAACGACGCAAACGCAGTGCGACTGACATTTAGACCGCACTTTGACAGTTGATTATAAAAACCGAGCTACAGTGGCGCCCTCATCGGTCACCTCAGTTGCCAATAATGTTTGTTACCATGCCAGATCCAGCCATGGGCGTCCCATACAGCCGCTGTAGTCCTCCTGGCAGCCTCCCATTTATCTCCAGTTTGTAAAGTCATCCGAATACTCCTCCAGTGGAGTTTGTAAATATATAATATAAAAGCAGTGAGGTATAGCAGAAGGGCTATGACCATAGGAAGCAGGAACGATATGAGCAAGGGGGCTAAACACCAAGTCAGCCATAAAGAATAATCAATATCGATGTATTCCACTGAAAAAAAAAGTAGGTCAAATTAAAATTGGCGCCCTTTTTGTAGGGGTTGGTGCGCCTGAAGCAATCAATTTAAATAGATTTATTAATTAATCGAGTATGAATCAACACAATAGTTAATTAATTCCGTTATCAGGTGATTACTTACCTACATAACCTTGAATCGATTGTAAATACGACTGAAATGTCATTGTTAAAAACCTACACTACAACAAAAAAGGGCACGCGTTTTTATTAGAATTACAACAATTAGTTACATTTGCACGTTTATCACAGCTTTTACAACAAATTAGTTAACATAATATCCTTGGTCAGACATTTCGTCATCTGTTTAGTACCCATATTAGAAAGAGATAGTAACAAAACCTGAATTTGTCAAGCTAAAGAGTAAATTCCAATTTCGAAAACAAAACATGTTTGCGCTTCATACATTTAAATTCGCATTATGGAATTCCCAAAACCATAAAAAATTCATTAAAAAAATAACCCGAAAACGAATTTTTTGACATGAGACAAACAAACTACCAGGGAATTACCAAAAGACCTACTGTTTATTAGACCAAAATGAGTTTATTTTCGTAAAAAAATAAGTACATCGTTCAAAAAAGAACGCAACAAGTATAACAAAAAAAAAACTGGCACTCGTGTTATATACAAAACCTAAAATTTTACAAAAAACGACGATTTCTTCGTAATTCAGGACTGTTCATTGAAAACGAACTGACGTCACCATAAATAGGCTCTCGGTGTCTGCCACAGGTACAATTTGATTTACTTGTACAAATAGGCGGGTTTGGAGAAAGACGAGTAATAGGGGGCTGGTGCGCCCTACTCATAGGAGTGGAGGTTGTCGGGTAGACCGTTGGTTGAGGATACGACGCTAAAAAATATTTTATAGTTAAATTTACTACTAAAATAAAGGATGTTACCATTGAGGAGCGACCGTTGAGGGTGAACTGATACGTTAACCACCGGTTGCATATACTTCGAGTAAACTGCAATGAAAATTGATGATATAACGTAACAAGTAATGATTTAAAGTCAGAGTAGGCCAAGAAAAAAATCTGGTTTAGGAAGATTTTATCCGGGCCCTTTTGCAGTTTTAGTATAAAAAAAAGTTTTATAAGTTCGTGCCACTCTAGAGATCGTTATTTAATCCATTTTAACATAAATCTCATTTTTTCAAAACCTACTTCGACTACTTAATCCACTTACGGTAACACGTGACACAGAAGATGATAATCATTGATATCACAATAATAATAGCATGTTTGTAATGTTGGATAAACCGATAAATCGGAGATCTACCACCACAAGTATCACCCCGATATTTACTTGTGACTCTCACCATTACCTAAAATTTGTATTTAAAAAAAAGAGATAAAAATTGTGAGTGTAATACTTGAGATGCTTGATCTGTCAATGGTGATCTAACAATAATTCCCATAATATCCTCTTGATCTGCAAATTTCGGGTGATAATCAATTAAATGCACTTGATACATTTTATGATTTTCATCAATAGGATGTCCTTTATCAACATATACAATACTGCTATCAGCTGGCTCCACCTAAATCGACAATAATTACAGTTATAATATCACAAGAGTTTTGATTCTTTCCAAAAAATTTTTAGAAAATTCTGGAAATTAATCAAATTCTGTGTGGTAGTGCACAAGAGAATCGCACGATAAATTATTGGTTTTGTACCCAAAACAATATCATGAAATTCTCTTCTAAAATTTTGTAATTATATTTACCGTAATTTGGTTTAAAACCCGTTCCAATCCTGTAATAAGCAACTCTCCAATATTCCCTTGATCCCCAATTAAAACCTCAGGTGCTACATGAGGTGTCGGTATAAAAGGTAACTCTAATTGCTTTGATTCAATTTCGCCTTCATCCGAAATAGCCCAAAACGCTATATTTGTCAATAATAAACTTGCTTCAGATGTATTTGAACCAGTTGATGTAATTTTACAAAAATATTGTCCAATATCAGGTTGAAAACCACTTTTCAAACTAAAAATACTATTAGCATCCATTGTTACACTCTCATTGGTAAATTTAACAAAACATCTGAATGGAGTTGGTACAACATACCGATGAAATGACCTATCACATAACCAACCTTGTATCTACAAAAAAATATATATATTACAGTGTCACACTTCTCTAATTTCCCCTTACTAAATTCGTTTTTTTATCAGCCGGACCTACACGACTTTTTATAACAACACCAATTTTTTGTGCTGTTCCTTCAGCTCCATTTGTAAAAAATGGTGTCTTGTCTGCGAATACTTTCACTTCTGCTACTGGCAGTACTTGCATTCGAAGAGGAACATTTGATTGTAAAGAATGAGTAAGTAAGACTGTTCCTTCTTTATTTCCAATAACAAAAGCAACATCGATTGTTCCATCAATTGTTATCATACTAGGATCACTACTATCCCATGAACCAATTTGTAAATGACGGGTAACAACAGGACTCCAAAGACACATAATGTCACCGCTTGTTAAAAAGTCCTAAAACAGACAAACACTTCTACAACAGTTCTAAATTCTACCACCAGAGAGCGGATCGCTCTTTGTTTATTATCAATCAAAACATTTCGTAAAAAGGCAATAAATTTTGGATTATATAATCCTGAATGTATCATGTCACATAAAAAATGGGTTTTTCAAAGTTAAATTATCTATAACTTCTAAAAATAAATATGATATAACTGAGAAAATAAATTAAATTAGAATTGCTGGTTGTAAGTCCATTATTTGCTAGGATAGAAATTGATAGATTAAATTCTAATTCAAAAGTTTATCGCTTTAAGTCTCTTAAGTTTATCTTTAACATACTAAATATATTCCATTCCGTAGCCCACACAGGGTTAAATGGGAGTTATTAGAGTATTCCTCACTTCTCCCTAACTAACTACTTGAGATTTCATGAGTACTAGTCAATGATTAGTACCAGAATAAGCAATATGAAACACTTTTTTTGTTAATGTCAGTAAAACATTATCAAATAAAAATCCAGACACGATACACCTCATCAATTCTTAACTAAACTTACCACAACTGGTTTTACAACTTCAATAGAATGCACTTTAATATAATCTGCCGTATTATCAACCCCATCTGTCCATCCTTTAATAACCGTATGTCCTTGTTTTTTTGTCGCTACTGTTATTGTTGCATTACTTGTAAAATGTTTAATTTTAATCAAATCTAAACGATTTGCACGTATTTTAACTTGTCGAGGTCCTGCATTAAATTTCTTTCCAATATTATCATAAAAATTCGCAACTAAATCAAATTCTGTTCCAAGTGGTATTACTTGTAATGAACTATCTAAATGTATTCTCCAATTTGCTTTAACAGTAAGTAACATATAATGTACTGCTTTAACTTCAACAACATAAGTTAAAGTCTGTTTTAAACCTAATTCATCAGTTGCTGTTATTAATAATTGAGCAAATCCAATTGTACCATACGATTGTAAATGACCAGTTTCTGTTACTGTTATTGTAGCAACTGGTGTTGCATTCATTGCTGTTACTTCAGTTCCAGTAAGACGAAATTCAGGAATACTACAACGAAAAATCAAAGATAACAAAAACAAAATTAGGTAATATAATAACCTGTATTCAAGATGTGTTACACCATCTAAATTTGTCTGTAATTGAATACTAGAATGTCGTGCCATTAAAAGTGATCTTCCATGCATATGTTTAGGAGAATAGAGTACTAAAGGTTCAAAAACTTCTAAATCAACCGAAGCTTGAAACACTGCAGGTTCAGCAATATCGATTGCACGAAATGTTACATTTACGTTAAGTTTTGTTTTGCCAGGTTGCAAACCTGTGATACGTATTATTGTCCTGTCGCAAGTTTTATAAATTACACCTATAACAAGTATGAAATGTCAGTTAAAAAAAAAATACCCAAAAACTGAACTGCAACAATAGATAATAATAGTGATAACCCGAGGTCAAAAGTCTGTCACGAAGCGGAAGTTCGTTAGGCTGCTAGGTCGAAAACCTGCCGATGCAGATGGGCTATTGCTGATATCGACTAAATCACCGTCGGTTGAGGCAATAGCTGGCTCAACATTTAGGAGGTTGGCGAACTAGTGGGCTGCGTTAATCGGGGAGTCGGTTGGTAGCGTTCAACGAAGAGAGTTGAGTTAGGTAGAGTGTGAGATATGCCCAGACCTTTCGAGTGTGTCAGAATGTCACTGTAAGTAGCTCTTAAGTATTCTATCCGCTATCTAATATATCTCGATCATCATTAAATTACCTTTTACATTAAAACCCTGTTTTTAATCTCAACCCCACCTCACGAGGCAGAGCCCGTGACAAGTCTTAGAAATGTACCACCAAAAAGGCAAATGTGTTGCAGTTCAGCTTGTAAACCTCGAATAACATACGTTATTTTGTTCAACACCAACTTACCTACAGTCGAAAAAACTCCAACAACTGTAGTAACATCAAAATCATTAAAATACCAATCATAAGTCAAAGCAGTTTCTTCAAAACTGGCTAAAATCAATGGTGATATCGTATCTGGTATACCACTAACCCACACCGGAATTGTTCCTCCACTTTTAAATTTCGTTAAAGGTGCTGCAATTTTAACTCCTGTTATTTTAACAATATTAACTTCAACTGTATCTTCAGCAAAAACAACTTTCTCGCCAGTTTTCGGATGAACACCAATTGATCTAACTGTGACTCGTGTAAAACCTAGAGTTTTTCCCACAACAATACCTACATCACTAATACCTAAAAAAATATTACTAGGAAAAGAACTTTTACTAAAAAATTTTTTTTTACTGATTGTCCCATTTGAATGTGGTTGAAATTCAATACTACAGTCAGGTTGAGGACCTCCACGTAGAGTTAACTGCATTGTAGCTCCTATAAGAAGAGTACCATTTCTTGGATTCACTCTTAAAGGAGGAAATACTTGAATTTCAGCCGGTTCACTAGTAACGACTTGATCTTTGTTGTCGAAAGTAAAGGTTAGTTGAGCATCTCCGAGCTCGATACCTGGGGAAGAGAAAAATGACGTTCAAGCACACTACAGAGTGTTGATATGATAAAAATATAAACAATTTATTGCTGATATACAAGAAGTCAATCATTTTCTTAATTTGGCAAAAATTCACAAAAATAAAGAGACATAGCGACGCGATAAATCTTCATTAGATTTAGTTACCTGTTAAGACATAGTGTACTTCTCCCAAAGGCCACGGATCATCAGCATTCTGTGGCATTCGTCCCAAATTCGCTATACTCTTACTAAATCTGTGTCTTAATTCCACAACACCCATATCATGTAAATCCAATAATTTATCAGTCTCATCATATAACTTCGCCACAACTTCAATACAATGATTTATCTCGACTTTTCCAGCAGTCTCAACTTCAATTTTTCCCAAAGACACCACTTTTACATAGATAAAAACCGGATTTGCAACTAAACAAAGATCAATAACTTGTATCGTTAACTCTCCGGAAGTTATAGGAACAATCTCAATTAATCTTGTCCCTTCTACATAATTCACTGTTGCAACTTCTTGATTACTTAATGATAATTCAATATAACCAGATCCATGCATTACTGCGATTTCTCTTTTAATATTTGGTTGATTAAAAATAACTGAAACGTTTGGTGTTACTACTGTATCATCAACCAGAAACAGTCCTATAGTAGATGTGATAGTCGGATGTTCTGAAGAGCGTTCATCTCCACTTAAAAATTCTGGCCATTCAGGTGTAATATGATTTGCTTTTAAGACAGACATCTTATATCCTTTCACACTCCCTGTGATTTCTAACAAACCAGAATCAATGTATGGCCGGATAATTTGGACGGTTTTATTGCCAAGTGGGATAGAACCAAACATTTCTTGTTTACTTATTGTACTGTCAAGACTATGAAATTTGACTTCACCAGTAGGACGTGATTCCCACGTGAAGAGAAGACTACTAGTATTGAGAAAAACTCGGCCAAGATCGTCAATTACAATCACTTCGAGTTCGATATCTTGGTTGTTAGGAATTACAACACGATCAGCACTTAAATCCATAGGGCAGGCTTTAGCATCTGGGACTTTTACTTCAGGTTGAATGTGCAGACGGCGAGGCTTTCCACAGATCACCTAGAAAAAAATAGGGACTTTTTAAGTTTGTTAGAACAAAATTTTTCTAAGATAATGTTTAGTCCAACTTTTGCTCTTCCATTCTTAGAAATTTAGAAACATTGGACTGACTATATATTTTCAACACTTATAAATCATAAATGAAATTTAAAAAAATGCTTACTTTTGTTGTAATAGTACTGCCGTGACTCTTACAATTCGGCAAAGAAGGCGTATTACTAATCGTCATTTTAACATTTGCTTCTCCCAACTTCCTACACAACACCCAAACTGCTGTAATATCCTCTAATGGTAACGAATTTTTATCTGTTACATCCTCTGCTTGCACAACAGCTTCATTATCCACTACAATAATCCTCTGATGATCACTTTGTCTTCCAATTTGTGGTCTCGGTCCTCCCGAAAACACCAAATGTATTGAACTTCCAACTGCCAAAACAACTTCATGTCTCGGATTTGGTGAAATCAACTTCAGAGGATAATAAGCATTTATTGTAACAGAATCTTCAAGAATCAATCCGTCTTGGAAATAAGTCACTGTGACTCTACTTGTGCCTACTGCTGTCCCAATCATTGCAATATTCCCACAGGATATCCCAACGGGAGGTATTGATGCAGTTTTGTTATAGATAAATTTATTATCTGTTTGTTTTACAACAAAAGGAAGATCCTGGCATAGTGTGAAAGGAATAAAAGTCTGAGTAGCGTTATCTCCACTAATTTTTAGAGCATACAAAGCAACATGAAGATAAATCGGTTGAAAAATTTCAGATTCCATAATAAATTCAACAATTTCAAGTCGAGCAGGAGGCAAAATCGAGAATTTAGCATACTGCCTATTATGGTGATTACGAGTCATTGCAACTGAGACTGAGAAGAAACCATGGGTGAAAGTACGCACGAAACCTGTTTGGGAGACTACACCAATAGAGTGATCACTGCTTGACCACAAGAAACGACCATCGCCTCCTTTTGCTACCAAAGCAACTTCGTATTTGGGTTTTAATTGAGTGTCCCAAGGTAGGACGACTTCAGCTGGTGATATTGTGATTCTTGGATAGAGATAGAGTTCGGCTTGGGATATAATAGGTTGATCTAAAGCAAATTTGCCTAATTTTGGATGAACAACTGCATCCAATTTGGCTGAAACTACAGCTCGACTTTCTTTTAGGCCCCAACCTAACATCCAACTTCCGTTTTGAGAACGCTCTTCTACGTGGAAGGCTTCACCTACTTGCGTCTGGATTTGGACACCAGGGCCTAGATAGAGCCTGTTGTCAGAGCTAAAAAAAAAATTAATTTGATTTTTTTATGTTCAAAAGCTGAAGCACCCAAAGACCATTAGCACTACTTTTAACCAGTGCGTCCCTGGAGAAAGTATGACTATAGTTATCTAAATCTAAAGTGGTTTTTATGACAGAAACCTGGTCCTAGACTCAAGCCAACGATTTACAACAAACAACCGCAACGACCATTTGCAGGTTATCAAAACCACTTTAAATTTAGATAAGTATAAAAACTAGAAAAATTTCAATTGCAAATTGTGTCAAAACTAATGATCTGTTAGAGCTTACTTTGTACAAAACTAAAGTAGATATAAATCACTACTTTTTGGCAAAATGTCAGTTCTACAACTTAGAAAATAGCAGAGATATAAATTTTTGAAAACATCACACGTAGAATTATTTTTTTTTAAATTTATTCTAGCTTTAAATGGCGTAAAAATGTTGTAATCAACTTTTGTTACCTGCTGTAGACTTCAGCGACGATTTCATGTTGATCTCCAACCAAAATTGCCCAATTTTTATGAGGCAAAATTGACAAAACTATATAACTTGGTTGTATTACTGTAATTACAGCTCCTGGTAATTTCAAAGCAGGATCATCATCCATTCTACTTGTACTTCGTAAAAGTACATGACATTTACCAAGACCGACAGCTGAGACAGTCGGTGAAGATTTATCAGCTTTAACTGTATGCTGATCATCAGATTCAAGAAAATATTGAGCATCTGGTATTTGTAATTCATCCATTTTACCATTATGCATCTATTAAAAAAATATATTTAAAATTTGTCTTGTGTTTCACGTCCATTATTTGATATTTAGCTAAAATTAAAGGGAAAATGGACAGGACAATAAAAGACTCTTTTTGGCTCTTTTAACCATGATAAACCATCTGGACAATATTTATAAGCCTTGAAAAAGAGCCAAAAAAGCTCGAAACGTCGGCTATAAAAAGTCTTTAAGAGCCCTGTCCACTTTCCCTTCAATTTTTGCTAAATTATTTTAAATAAATCAAAAACAAAATACTTACATAATATAATTTAAATGAAATCGTGTCTCCCATCATTAAATAAGCCTCACTTGGGACTAGTAGTAAATTCGCAATAACAGTCAATGTCACTTCAGTACTTTCAACATCTTTGTATTCAGAATAAGGAAGACGAACTGAAACCTAGATTTCGCATTATTAAACACTCTCAAAAAAAAATCAAAATAAATTACTTTAGCAGATCCAGTTTTGATACCCTCAAGCAAAATAACCGATCCTTTCCTATTTTCATCTTCAAGTCTTTGAATGTGAGGCAGTGACTCATACGGGGAGTCCTTAAACGGCAAATATCTCACAATCACCGCTTCCTTTTTACTCCCAAGAGTGGTAATCTTCCAGTCGAATTCCACCCCTTCCAGAGACGTAAACTCGTTTCCCTGTGCGTCATAAGCGTTCAACTGAAACGCTTCAGGAACTTCTTCCATAAAAAGCTCCCGTGTTGTGGTCGTAATCGACAGGGAATTGATAACATCGACCACAACGTCACATTTTAACACCTGATCTGTGTGAATATCCTCGGCAAGAACCACTGCGAGGTTCCTCATGAGTTCTTTGGTCACTGTTTCAACTTCGGCCTTAATAGAGCAATGCCAGTCGTGATTTTCGTCAATCATTGTCAGTTTAATAATGTCATTTCGGGTTGTGCTCCTGAAAGACACCAATGGGGTACTAAACTGAAGGGAAAAAAGGGGGCTTACCATTTGTAACAACCGCCATCGTTAGCTTCCAGGAGAAATTTCATAGGGAAGTCATTGAAAATCGGGAGGAGGACTCTTGGCACGTTTAATTTTGATGCAAGGGCACTTGAAATCAAGAGAATATATAAAATACTTGCTGGAATTTCCATAATTTACACAAAACCCATGCACAGATTCAAAACATTTTTGAGGTTAGAAACAGTTGCGGGTGTAGAGGGCGCCACAGGTTTGTTTTTCAAAATTGTAAACAAACAAGATTTTAATTGAATTTTAAGTGCTTTTAACTAGTTTTGTATTTATTTGTGTTTGTTTTATCTTAATTATGCTGAAATTTGTAATTTTGTAATAAATTTTGTTTGCTTTCTAATGTTTTAGTGTCGGTAATGTAGATCTCTGTGTTACCAATAATTTGAATTTAAAATAGGCGGCAGTTTTGAAACATCAGCTTCCTGGTTACAAATTTGTTTACTGTAATTTTCGAAATTCCTTTTTAAAAGTGTTTTTAACTAGTTTTGCGTCTATTTTATCTTAATTGTGTTAAAATATGTAATTTTGTTTGTTTTGTAATGTTTCAGTGTCGGTAATGTAGTTTTCTGTATTACCAATAATTTGAATTTAAAATAGGCGGCAGTTTTGAAACAACATCAGCTTCCTGGTTACGAATTTGTTTACTGCAATTTTCGGAATTTCTTTAAAAAATTTGTTTAACGTTAAAGTAAAATGCGAGAAATAGTTCACATACAAGCTGGTCAATGCGGCAATCAAATAGGAGCAAAGGTAAAACTAGAAAAAACGAGTAATTTGAGTCTATTTCTGTTTAGTTTTGGGAAGTAATTTCAGATGAGCATGGAATCGACCCCACAGGAACTTATCATGGGGACTCCGACCTCCAGCTGGAGCGTATCAATGTCTACTACAACGAGGCAACAGGAGGAAAATACGTCCCCCGGGCTATCCTTGTAGATCTGGAGCCCGGCACCATGGATTCGGTCCGTTCAGGGCCCTTCGGCCAAATTTTCCGCCCAGACAACTTTGTCTTTGGTCAATCAGGTGCTGGGAACAACTGGGCCAAAGGCCACTACACAGAAGGGGCCGAGCTGGTGGATTCAGTCTTGGACGTGGTACGCAAAGAAGCAGAAGGATGCGACTGCATGCAAGGGTTCCAGCTGACACACTCCCTTGGAGGAGGCACCGGCTCCGGTTTGGGAACCCTCCTCATCTCGAAGATCCGAGAAGAGTACCCGGACAGAATCATGAACACGTTCTCCGTGGTGCCGTCCCCGAAAGTCTCCGATACCGTCGTGGAGCCCTACAACGCAACTCTTTCCGTCCACCAGCTGGTGGAGAACACTGACGAGACCTACTGCATCGATAATGAAGCGTTGTATGACATCTGTTTCAGGACTCTGAAGCTCACCACCCCCACGTATGGAGATTTGAACCACCTGGTGTCGGCTACCATGTCGGGGGTGACTACCTGCTTGCGTTTCCCAGGCCAGCTCAACTCCGATTTGAGGAAACTCGCTGTGAATATGGTGCCGTTCCCCCGACTTCACTTCTTCATGCCGGGATTTGCACCGTTGACATCCCGTGGGAGCCAGCAGTATAGGGCTCTGACTGTTCCTGAATTGGTTATGCAGATGTTTGACGCTAAGAATATGATGGCAGCTTGTGATCCGAGACACGGCAGGTATTTGACCGTGGCTGCCATCTTCAGAGGGAGAATGTCGATGAAAGAAGTTGACGAGCAGATGCTTAATATTCAGAATAAGAACAGCAGCTACTTTGTCGAGTGGATTCCGAATAATGTCAAGACAGCTGTCTGTGATATTCCACCTCGTGGATTGAAGATGTCGTCGACTTTTATTGGAAATTCAACGTGTATTCAAGAGTTGTTTAAGAGAATTTCAGAACAGTTTACTGCTATGTTCAGAAGGAAAGCGTTTTTGCATTGGTATACTGGCGAAGGGATGGATGAAATGGAATTTACAGAAGCTGAGAGTAACATGAATGATTTGGTTGCTGAATATCAACAGTACCAAGACGCCACCGCCGAAGAGGAAGGAGAATTTGATGAAGAAGAGGAAGGGGACAACGAGGGAGAAAATTAAGCGATGTTTCGCAAATTTGGACTGTTTTATAACGTTATAATGTATTTTTTGTAATAGATAGTAAATTTTTTTTAACAAATTTTTCAATTAAGTAGACAACATTTCAAAATACTAAATTAATTACGTGAGTATTAAATTGACCAGTTTTTGAAATTTTTTTATTTTGGGAGTAAGCCCCCAAAGAATTTAATTTTAGGCGTCTTTAAACAATGTCTTTTGGTAATTGTTATGTCAAATTGTAGGTTCAGTTTTGTTTGTCCAAATTTTAAATAAATATGCAACTATTAAAAAAGATTCTTTCATTATAGTCCAATATTTTTTTTTTTTTTTTTGATTTCAGATAATTTGAATTAAATCTTTTGTATCTGTTTTACGGCAAGATAAATCGTAAAAGTATAACAGTAGGTGGAGTCAAGAGAGTGGGTATTTTTCTTTTGTTTTGATTGGTCTATAAGTACCGTCATATTTTTACGATTTATCTTGCTGTATATGTTGCCCTCTACTGGAGTGAAATATGTATTTTCAACTTTTTTGCACTTCCGGTTATACCGGAAACTACCACTAACAAAATTCATTTTTATAATTAAAACGTAAATATCTCGAAAACTGTATGTTTTTGAAAAATTATGTATTCTAGCTTTTTTATTCAGAATTCACTGGCATATTCATTTCTTTTATAAAAATTAGAAGTTAAATATACAAAAAATTGAGAAACTACTAAAAATATGCAACGGAAGTACCGCAAACGAACAAAGCAAAACAAAATGTTTTTATTTATTTTTATCGCAGTCGTTTTGCTAAGTTTTAAGTATTAATTGTTGCTATATTTTTAATAATTTCATTAAATTTTTTTAAATAAATGTGTACCTAACATAACTTGGATAAATTATAAATAATTATAAACAAATTGTAGAGATAAGAATATAAGATACAAAGTTTGAATTAAAAAAATATCTTGCAATTTCAATAAACAAAATGTCTAGGTGAAATAAATCGAGTACGTCTCTGATAGTTTCAATTGATAACACTACTTTGTCCTCGCTTTTTCGCTCATTTTTTTGTGATTGCATAAAATGTTGAGAAGCGTTTCTTTACCCCGTCCTTTGTTCAGTCTTATTCGTGATTTGGTCGGGTGTTAATCGTAAAAATCTGTCTTATTTATTTAAACAAAGTGAATAAACGCGTTTTCGGGTGGAAAATAGTGCAATTTATTGTACAGAAGTGTGTAGCAAAAGTGAATTAATTTACTTTTTAATTTCTGTAATTGTTAAACAAATAATAATAGAAACAATTGTACAATATAAACGAATTTGTTTAAATACGTTTTTAAACAAATTTTATAAATTTTTTTTACAAATTTTTAAAAATTTTATTTTAAAATAAATTCTTTATTGCTATTTTTGAAATTGTAGAGTTTACATAATACGAGATGATTCATTTATATATTTTTTTATTTTTATCAAAACAAAGACATAGATGGTCTGATGTTTTATAGTGATATAACGAATGCCATTTTTTGTTAAATTTATCGTTTTTTTTTTTTTTGTTTCAGTTAGTGTTAAACCAGCTGGAGAACAGGACTCTATGCTAGGGCCGGAATCTCTGCAAATAGATAAGTACTTTTATTTATTATTTATTTAACGAATATTTTTTTAAATAATTTTTTTGCCGATGAACAGTAAACACTGCATTTTAGTGACAATTAAAGTGCACTACATTCTCACATTTCATGACTAGTTAATACATCAAAATTTTTATGGACTTAACAGAAAACAGACACTTTAGAGCCGTTCAGGATTTTTTTGATGTCAAAAATTTTTGAGGGCACTTGTCAAACAGCAATTTAAAAAAAACTAAACTAAAAACTAATAGAATCAGAGAGAAAATTATCTATTCAATACGGCAATAAAGCAGGTTTAATGCCTTGCCTTTAAACTGCCATTTGCGGCATTAGCTTTTATACATAAATTTTATATACATTTCAAAACTATAAAATAAGACAGAGATAAACAATTTTTCTATCGTTGGTTCAATCGATTTTATAATAAACTACTCGTTTTATTTATCGTCCTTTTTCACCCTTTAAAAATAAATAAACGTTTTCAAAGTAATTCCTTTCGTTTTATTGGGGTTGGGAGGGTCGAAAGACATCGCTGGAAATCTGGATTAAAAGTAGGTCCGAAAGAAGCAGAAGGAGGGGATTCGCCACCCAACAGTTGTGGCAGAAGAAGATGCCAAAATTGTTGTAACAATAATTACTATTATTTTTATGTTATTTTGTTAAAAAACTGTTTATCTCTACTTTTACCAATGATTTTTCTGTCACAAATTTTCTGACTTTATGAATTAAAAAATGTGTTATGTTTCAATTATTTATAACTTACTAACAAATTTACTGAATTTTTTAACACCTCTAGAAATAGGTATAAATCTGTTTTTTGAATTTTAGATGGTTTCATTAGATATTATTTAAACAAATATTTGATTTCTTAATTAAGATAGTAGTTTACATAATATAATGATTTATTCATAAAATAAAACAATCTGACATTGCAGTAGCCTGACGTAAAAAAGTTTTTATTTTTTTTTATTTTGCAAATATACTTATCGATTTTGCTTTGTTTCAGCCATTGTTTCAACAACTTGAGAAGAGAACGAAGTAGCAGCAGTCACTGTAAAGATAAGTAGATTTATTTATTTTTAATAACGAAATTTATTATATCGGTTTTGTTTAAATAATTTTTACATACAATTATTTTCTTTAAGCGTATTTCTAAATTTTACATTTTAAAATAACAAATACTCATAGAGATAAACAATTGTGCTATCATTACTTTTATCTGATTTAATAATAAACAACTCGTTTTATTTATCGTTCCTTTCCACCCCTTAAAAATAAATAAACGTTTTCCAAGTAATTCCTTTCGTTTTATTGGGGTTGGAGGGCCAAGGACATCGCCGGAAATCCGGATTAAAGGTAGGTCCGAAAGAAGCAGAAGGAGGGGATTCGCCACCCAACAGTTGTGGCAGTAAAAGATGCAAAAATTGTATTCGTAATAGTAATTTTAATGTTATTTTGTTACAAAATTGTTTATCTCTATTTTTGAATGTTTTTTATCTCAGGTTCTTTAACTTTATTTTTTTCTCTCTGCCTTTAATCAAAATTGATTCTTTTCTTAAACTTATTAACTGATATGATAAGTTTTTACACTTTTACGCTTTAATTTTTATTTAAAAAAATTTGTTATATAAAATATTAGTTTATAATGATTTATTTATGAATAAAATAATCTGACATTGTTTTTATCACGTGAAAAACTTTTTATTTATTTTCTATTTTGCAAATGTACTTATCGATTTTTCTTTTTTTTAGCTAATGTTAGAGCAAGTTGAGAAGAAGAGCAACAGCCACGCCATCGCCATGATAAAGATAAGTACTTTTATTTATTTTCTATAACAGAATTTGTCGATTTCGTTTAAATAATTTTTTTCTAAAAAAAATTGAAACGTATTTGCAAATTTTACATTTTAAAAGAACAAAACGTCATAGAGATAAACAATTTTGCTATCACTATATTTGACTGATTTAATAATAAACTTCTCGATTTATTTATCGTCCTTTTCCACCCCTCAAAAAAAAATAAATGCGTCCACAGTAATTCCCTTTGTTTTATTCGGGTTTGGGGCGTAGATTCCAAGGACATCGCTAGAAATCTGGATTAAAGGTAGGTCCGAAAGAAACAGAAGGAGGGGATTCGTCACCCAACAGTTGTGGCAGAAAAAGATGCCAAAATATTTATTATAATTATTGTAACATTATTTTGTTACAAAATTGTTTATCTCTAATTTACATTTGTTGTGTTATAGTTTTTTGCTTTGGATTGCCACAGGTACTTAATTTATCTTGTTTCAGCTTAATTATTGTTTATTCAATTTGTATTAATTTATTTTTCAGTTTCAGGTGCTGTTAATAGGTATTACCTGCTGCAGAATACATGAATCGAAGACCAACACTAGACCTGCCCTAAAAGTCATAAAGGTTAGTCATTTTGTTATTTGTAATATTGCTTATTTATTATTTTAAACAAATTATTTTGTTTTATTAAGTCTAATTTATTTTTAATTTTCCAAATTCAGTTCTCAAATTTAATTTAAATAAATTAAGAAAAACGGATCAACAATTTTTGAACTATTTTGATTTATAAATAATATTTTAAAAGACAATAAACATTAAACACATGATTATTAAAGAATTAAACAATTACATATACGTATTACATCGTGATTAGGTTGGCAATAAGAACATGACACTTTTTGTTAAAACAACTAAAATACCAAAATAATTTTTTATTTATTACATCGATAAATTTACGTTTTATTTATAGTCTCTCCTTTCATCTTAAAAAATAAATAAAAATTTCAAAAGTAATTCCTGTCGTTTTATTGGGGTTTGGGGGTAGGTTCCAAGGACATCGCTGGAAATCCGGATTAAAGGTAGGTCCGAAAGAAGCAGAAGGCGAGGTTTCGCCACCCATCAGTTGTGGCAGAAGAAGATGCTAGAAAGGTTGGTCTTTTGTTAAAAGTTTAATTTGTTATTTATTGATGAACACGTTTGAGGTGGAAATTATAAATTAAAATTGTTCAAAAATTGCTGATCTCTAATTTATAAATTTTTGGTAAGATCCTAAGTTTCAAAGAAGCCGCAATGATTTTTTTGAGATTTTTCTTTCTCTGTTTCAAGTTTTAATAATTTTGTGTTTTAGGTTTAAAAAAAAATTTTTTAAATTTTTGTTCTGATTGTTATTTCGGCATATTTATAATTAATAACATTTTAGAAAATAAGTTTTTATATTTGTTTAGTTTTGACTATAATTTAAGCGATTTACATAGTAGTTATGTTAGTTTTAAAGTAATTATAATCATTTGATTAGTAATTATTGTTAGCGCCAGCTAAGCCCATATTTTCAAATTTTTGAAATTCATTTAATTGAATAAACACTGTATTTTTTCTGAAACTCTACTTTGATCGCTCCGTCTTGTCCCTCACTTCATAGATCTCTGTTACATTTAAAAGTAGGTCCGAAAGAAGCAGAAGAAGAGGATTCGCTACTAATCTAGCCGTTGGCGGTTTGCCTACCAACACGTTTCACCAATACCTCATAGTTGATAATGCTGAGACGAGAAGTACCTCGTTATTGCCCAAGCTGACCAAATTAACTGAATACAGTCCAAGTCCACCTAAGGCGATTGGAGTTTGTCTATTGCGCAATTCAGGTACCTTAGAGGGTAAATTTTGTAGACAAAACTAATGACAGCTACAAATTTTTAATTTGGAGTATTCATTATAAGTCAAAGAAAAAAATTAGCAAGAGATAAAGTGAATTTTATTAAAATTCCAGCATGCACCATTGCATAACCCTATTTACAAAATAGTTCTAGATTCAGTACAAGTAGTGAACTTTTCAAGACATTACAGTATTTACAAATTATGTAGGTATTACAGTCTGTTCAATACATTATTAATTTTTTTTTAATTTATATAATAACGAACTAATGAATATACCTAAAAAATAGTAATGTTCCTAACTGATAAATACATGCACATCTCTTTATTGTAATCGTCTATATAAATATTATTTTACTTGATTTTTAATAATCCTAGAAATTTCATTAAAAACGAAAAAAAAAGAAAAAAAATCTTGAAAAATACATTGGAACTTGATATTACCCTAAAAATCTTCCATAAATTACATAATTTTTCTAATTTTAATTGTATCACAATTGAAGCAGGTATACTATTTTCCAAAATAGATATACTTGGATAATAAATTAAGTATCGATAATAACTGAAGTGACTAGATGAATGTTAATACCGTACACAGATATCATCGAAATAAATGCGAGAAAAAATGCATAAATTTGGCAAAACCCCCACGAGATGGAAATAATATCAAATTTGAAAAATTTGGCGAAGTAGCATGACACTAAAAGTTTGTTTAAAAATTATCTCGCGACCAGCTTATATCTGTGTAATTTGAGTGAAACTCTGCCTGTGACAGTCTTAAGAATGGCCCCGGCTTCATCACGTGATGAATTTTCAACACTTTGACCGTTCACTGACACTAAAATGTCCCCTTTCATTATCCTGCCGTCCACGTCGGCCGTTCCTCCATTTATCTAAAGAAAGAAAACATTATTATACAAGGTGTCTCACAGTGATAGCCCGTAAGAAGTATCTATATTCATCAAGAATTTTTTTCTACCAAATGAAATATAGGGTGTGCTATTAAAAAAATAAATCTTAGTGTCTTTTCTTCCCTAAAACAGTCAATTCTTTTCTCATCTAAATTAAGACAGTCGCTAGATAATACAATTTTTTCGCACTTAAAGAGAGTCGATTGCCTTTTTATTATAAGTAGTCCAAACAATAAAGAGTTTCTAAATTAAGACAGACGATTGGGTAAAGATTATTTTTCCATTTACAATAAGACAAGTCATTGGATAAAAAAATTGTTTCATCTTAATTATATTATAACAGATGACTGTATAAAGATTTCTTTCGCATCTTAGTAAGACAGTCGATTACATAAAGATTTTTTATCTTTATTAAGACAGTCAACTGGTTAAAAACATTTGTAGCATATTAATTATATTATAACGGATAGCTGTATAGATTTCTTTGGCATCTTAGTAAGACAGTCGATTAAATAAAGATTTTTTAATCTTTATTAAGACACTCTACTGGTTAAAAATATTTGTAGCATCTTAACTAAATATATTAGAACAGATGATTGTATAAAGATTTCTTTCGCATCTTAATAAGACAGTCGATTAAATAAAGATTTCTTTCGCATCTTGGTAAGACAATCGATTAATTAAAGATTTTTTTATCTTTATTAAAGCACTTAACTGGTTAAAAACATTTGTAGCATATTAATTATATTATAACGAATAATTGTATAAAGATTTCTTTGGCATCTTAATAAGACAGTCGATTAAATAAAGATTTCCTTATCTTTATCAAGACAGTCAACTGGTTAAAAAAATTGTTTCATCTTAATTATATTACAATAGATAATTGTATAATAATTTCGTTCGCATCTTAGTAAGACAGTTGATTAAATAAAGATTTTTATGTTATCTTTTATTAAGACAGTCAACTGGCTAAATAAATTTGTTTTCCTCTGAATTTAATTAAGACAGTGGCACATCTACAAGACAGTCAATTTAATAAAATAAAATTCGCATTATCATTATGATAGTCAACTGAATAAAGAGATTATTTTCTCAGAAAATAAGTAAAATAATTAAGTAACTAAGAAACAAAAATTTATCGCTTGTTAATAATAACAGTCGATTTAATAAAGATGTTTTTATGCATCTTATTAAGATAGTCAACTAGAACACAATGTTTTCTAGGTTCTTAACACAGTTAATGTTTAACAGTTTGGCTGTTTATAAGAGAGTTGATGGAATTCGAAATTTCTTAACTTTATTAAGACATTCAGCTGGATTATCTTATTTTTCTTCTAAATTTAATTAAGACAGTTGATTGAAAAAAGATAAGTTTTTGTTACACATTATTAGCTATGATAGTCCATTAAATGAATAAATAATCACCAGAATATACGCAGATGTAAGAAGAAAAAAAATTCAATAAGAAAAAACCTTTGAGAAAAAAACAACAAAATTTTTTCTTCTTAATTAAGACAGTCGACTAGATAAAAAATTTTTTTTTTTAAATTTAGTAAAATTGTGCTTAGAAATAATTATGACAGTCGATTAGTTGATTAAGACGGCTTTTAAAACAGTCCGGTGAATAAGAAGAGACAGTCTATTAGATAACTTCCCACATTTTAATTAAGACAGTTGATTAAACAAGAAAGGTTTAACAAAATTTCTTTATTAAAAGAAATTAAGAAAACAGTTTTCTCGTTACTAAATTAAAATAGTTGATTAAATAAAAAAATGTTCGTGAATTATACCTAACAGTCAATTGTATAAACAGTACGAGACAGTTGATTTGGCATGAAAAGAAATTTTTAATTATTGTGACAGTCAATTAGATAAAGATTTTTAAAAACTTTCTTTTTGTGTTTGAATAAAGACAATCGAGTTAGTAAAAAACAAAAATTTATTAAACTAGATCAGTTAATTGAATAAAAAAAAATTTTCTCGTATCTCAAGACAGTCGATTTAAACAAGATTTTTTTCGCGCCTCTATTCAATAAGATCTAAGACAGTTGCCTAAATAAGATATTATTTAGAATTGTATTTAAATGAAGACCAGTCAATTCTTTTCCCATCTTAATAAAGACAGTCGATTACATAATAAAGTTTTTTTTTGCACATGAAGACAGTCGATCATACTTTTATTGTAAGAAATCCAAATAATAAGCAGTTTCTAAACTAAGACAGTCGATTAGATAAAGTTTATTTTCCCGTATTCATTAAGACAATCCACTCAATAAAAAAATTGTTTTATTTTAATTATATTACAACAGATAACTTTATAAAGATTTATTTCGTATCTTAGTAAGACAGTCGATTAAATAAAAATTATTTTGTTATCTTTATTAAGACAGTTAACTGGACAAAAAAATTTTGTTTTCTTTCAAATTTATTTACGACAGTAACACATCTACAACACTGTCGATTTACAAAAAAAAAATCCGCTTTAACATTCTGATATACAACTAAATAAAAAAAATATTTTCTCAGAAAATAACTACAACTGAATTTAAAACAAAATTTTTGTCGTTTCTTAATAATAACAGTTTATTGAATTAAGATTTCTGTCGCATCGTAGTAAGACAGTCGATTAAATAAAAATTATTTTATTATCTTTATTAGGACAGTCAATTGGCCAAAAAAATTTGTTTTCTTCCAAATTTAATTAAGACAGTGGCACATCTGCAAGACAGTCAATTTAATGAAAAAAAAATCGTATTATCATTATAATAGTCAACTAGATAAAGAAATAATCTCCTCAGAAAATAACTATAACCATTGAATACCTAAGAAACAAAATTTTTGTCGCATCTTAATAATAACAGTCGATTGAATAAAGATGTTTTTCGCATATTGGTAAGATAAAATTCGGAATTGTTTAACTTCATTAAGACAGTCAACTGGATAATAATATTTTTTCTTCTAAATTTTTTTAAGACAGCTGATTAAATACAGAAAAATTTTTGTTACATATTATTAGCTATGACAGTCGATTAGATAAAAAAAATCACCTGAATGTATGCAGTTTTAAGAAGAAAAAAAATTCAATAAGAAAAACCATTGAAAGAAAAACAACGAAATTTTCTTCTTCATTAAGACAGTCGACTACATAAAAAAAGTTTTTTTAAATTTAGTGAAATTGTGCTTAGAAATAATTAAGACAGTCGATTAGTTCATTAAGACGGCTTTTAAGACAGTCCGTTAAATAAGAAGAGACAGTCCATCAGGTAACTTCCCACATTTTAATTAAGACAGTTGATTAAACAAGAAGGTTTTAGCAAAATATTTCTTTATTAAAAGAAATTAAGAAAACAGTTTTTTCGTTACTAAATTAAAATAGTTGATTAAATAAAAAAATGTTCGTGATATGTGACAGTCAACCGTATAAACAGTACGAGACAGTTGATTTGGCATAAAAAAATTCTTAATTATTGTGACAGTCAATTAGATAAAGATTTTTAGAAACTTTCTTCTCGTATTTAAATGAAGACAGTCGATTGGGTAAAAAACAAAAAATTATTTGAATTAGATCCAGTCGATAGGATAAAAAAATTTTTGTTTCACATCACAAGACAGTCGATTTTTAAACAAGATTTTTTTTGCGCCTCTATTCAATAAGATCTAAGACAGTTGCCTAAATAAGATATTATTTAAAATTGTATTTAAATGAAGACCAGTCAATTCTTTTCCCATCTTAATAAAGACAGTCGATTACATAATAAAGTTTTTTTTGCACATGAAGACAGTCGATCATACTTTTATTGTAAGAAATCCAAATAATAAGCAGTTTCCAAACTAAGACAGTCGATTAGATAAAGTTTATTTTCGCGTATTCATTAAGACAATCCACTCAATAAAAAAATTGTTTTATCTTAATTATATTACAACAGATAACTGTATAAAGATTTATTTCGTATCTTAGTAAGACAGTCGATTAAATAAAAATTATTTTGTTATCTTTATTAAGACAGTCAACTGGCCAAAAAAATTTGTTTTCATTCAAATTTATTTACGACAGTAACACATCTACAAGACTGTCGATTTAACAAAAAAAACACCGCTATAATATTAAGATAGTCAACTAAATAAATAAATTATTTTCTCAGAAAATAACTACAACAACTGAATTTAAAACAAAATTTTTGTCGTATCTTAATAATAACAGTTTATTGAATAAAGATTTCTGTCGCATCTTAGTAAGACAGTCGATTAAATAAAGATTTTTTTATATTTATTAAGACAGTCACCTGATTAAAAAAATTTGTTTTATTTTAATTATATTACAATAGATGAATGTATAATAATTTCTTTCGCATCTTAGTAAGACAGTCGATTAATTAAAATTTTTTTAATCTTTATTAAGACACTCAACTGGTAAAAAAAATTGTTTCATCTTAAATGTATTACAATAGATGATTGTATAGTAATTTCTTTTGTTCACATCTTAGTAAGACAGTCGATTAAATAAAAATTTTTTTGTTACTTTATTAAGACACTCAACTAGCTGTAAACATTTTGTTTTCCTGAAAATTTATTTAAGATAGTGGCACATCTACAAGACAGTATTAATAAAACAAAACTCGCATTATCATTATGATAGTCAACTGGATGAAGAGTTAATAATAACAGTCGATTTAATAAAGATGTTTTTCGCATCTTATTACGATAGCCAACTAGAACACAATGTTTTCTAGGTTCTTAACACAGTTAATGTTTAACAGTTTGGCTGTTTATAAGAGAGTTGATGGAATTTCTCAACTTCATTAAGACAGTCAACTAGATAATGATATTTTCTCTTCTAAATTTAATTAATACAATTGATTGAATACAGAAAAGTTTTTGGTTCATATCATTAGTTATGATATTCGATTAGATAAAAAAAATCAACTGAATGTACGCAGTTTTAAGAAGAAAAAAAATTCAATAAGAAAAAACCATTGAAAGAAAAACAACGAAATTTTCTTCTTCATTAAGACAGTCGACTACATAAAAAAGTTTTTTTAAATTTAGTGAAATTGTGCTTAGAAATAATTAAGACAGTCGATTAGTTCATTAAGACGGCTTTTAAGACAGTCCGTTAAATAAGAAGAGACAGTCCATTACATAATTTCCCATATTTTAATTAAGACAGTTGATTAAGCGTTGTTGATTAGTTGATTAGAAAGTTTTAGCAAAATTTCTTTATTAAAAGAAATAAAGAAAACAGTTTTTTCGTTACTAAATTAAAATAGTTGATTAAATAAAAAAATGTTCGTGAATTGTGACAGTCAACCGTATAAACAGTACGAGACAGTTGATTTGGCATAAAAAAATTCTTAATTATTGACAGTCAATTAGATAAAAAATTTTAGAAACTTTCTTCTCGTATTTGAGTAAAGACAATCGAATGGGTAAAAAAGAAAAATTTATTTTAATTAGATCAGTCGATTAGATAAAAAGATTTTTTTCTCGCATCTCAAAACAGTCGATTTAAACAAGATTTCTTTTCGCGCCTTCATTTAATAAGATTTAATTTTCCACCTTAATTATAACAGTCGATTAAATAATACAGTTTTCTCACACATAAAGACAGTCGATTATAGTTTCATTGTAAGAAGTCCAAATAATAGTTTCTGAATTAAGACAGACGCTTGGATAAAGATTATTTTTCCATTTCTAGATTCTTACCGCAATTAATGTTTAAAAGTTTGACGATTTTTTTCCATTTATAAGACAGTTAATTAAATTTGGAATTTATTATCTTCATTAAGACAGTCAATTAGATAACAATATTTTTTTCTTCTAAATTAAATTAAGACAGTTTATTGAATAAGAGAAAAGAATCTGTTACGTATTAATAGTTATGACAGTCGATTGGATAAAAAAACACACAAATATACAGATTAAAAAAAAAATTCAATTCAATTTCAAGGAAAAACAACGAAATTTTCTTGTTTTTAATTAAGACAGTCGATTGGTTAAAGTCAGTTGATTTGATAAGAAATAACAGTTTTTTAAAATATTGTATATTATAAATTGATGACAGTCGAGCTAACAAATTTTTATAAAGACAGTCCAATTCATAAAGAAAAAAAATTTACCTAATTTCTGTGGGTTTATGACAATTTTTCTAATTGATACTTCTAACAGCCCATCACCATGTCATTAGTGGTTGTCACAACTGGCAAATTATCGCCGAAAACCGCGCTATAATTTCATTCACCTCTGTATATACTTACAATATCGCCGATGTAGACGCCCTTTCCAGACTTCCTGGCGATAACACTCAGTCCCAATCCCTTTCCGGGCTTCTTCGTCAACTCCACATCGACTGTAGTGAAGTCGATCCTGTCCGGTCTGTAAACGACCAGCTTCATCTTTGGCAGTGTTTGGCGCAGCGCCTGGGAGGCGGTGGTGTAAGTGACGTCTTTGAGATGAGTGCCGTTCACTTCGAGGATTTGGTCACCGGGACGCAGACGGTTGTCCTTATCAGCGACGCCGCCGGGGTAGATCTCCACGATGACGATACCGTTCTGCAAAACGGGGATTATTCGGGGAGTTTAGAAAGGTTTGAGTGGTTTTACCGGGATCGCAGTGTCTTTACCACCGACGAAGAAGACGCCCAGGTTTTTGTTGTCGGTAGGGATTTCGATGGTGACGTCTTTGCCGGGAGTTATGGAACAGGTTGTGAGATCTACAGCTGGTTCTGAGAAAAATAAAACGGAGTTAGGGAAAACTAGGCGGGTTTACGAACCGTAATCAGACATTATTGCTTTTGTTTTATCACTATCTGATAACAAAGGTTTTTAGATAATTATTGATTCATTGTGGGTTAGATTTGTGTGTTTAAATTAATGTAAATTGGAAAATTATTTTTTTTATGGCATTTTCGGCATTAAAAAATTAAAGTGCTAAGTTTGCGCATAATTTGCTTTATGATTTTATTTTGTGGTTTAAAATTCAATTTTTTTTTAGGTCAATCACATGAGCATGACGTTGCATAAAAATTGGATGCAAATTAGGAAAAATTTCGGAGGGCAATTAGCAATGAAAAATTTATTGATGTTGAATCATAAAAAAAAAGATTTTTGTTTGTGATTGTAAAATGGAAATAATGGAGAAATTTATTTGATTGACAGTCTTCAAAATTATTGCTAAAACGTTTGCTAAAAAAAATAATTTAAAAACGATTTATTCTGAGCTATTAAATCTGAAATAAAAGAAAGAAATGAAACAACAGACGATAAAAAATATTTAAAAAAATTCGGAAGACCTCGAAAAACTAATTTTAAAAGCAAAAAAAAATACAAAAAGCTTCTAAAAACGCAAGACACAACTTTAAAAAATAAAAAAAATCTGAAAAAGCATGATAAAAGCTGGTTGGAAGAAAAACATGAAAAACGACCATTAAAGAAGCAAAAATATTGCTTACCGACGAGATTGCAATATCGCACAAAAATAGGCATGTTTAATGACTATTTTACTGTTCTAGAACAGCAAATAATGCTTACCGACAAGGTTGCAATAACAGTCAGTAAATAACGCCCTAACTATCTAGGAAACAAACGAGGTAAACAATAAAATAAAGTTTAATCGTATAATATACTTCTTTTATAAAAAATAGACATATCTAATTATTGATTTATTGTTCTAGAAGGGTAAGTAATGCTTACCGACAAGACTGCAGTAGTAGCCCGTAAATAACCCTTACTATCTAGGACACAAACGCGGTAAACGGCACAGAAAATTTCTTTCATAAGAAATCGGCATGTTTAATTACTGTTTTACTGTTTTAGAACGGTAAGTACGACATTGCAATAGAAATCAGTAAATAAACCCTCTTACTATTTAGGATTCAGACGCGGTAAATAATCAAACAGAGTTCAATCTCACAAAAAACTTCTTTCATTCAAAAATAAGCATGTTTAATTACTGTTTTACAACTCTAAAACGGTAAGTAATGATTAGCGACAAGACTGCAGTAGTAACCGGTAAATATGTAATACCCTTACTATCTAGGAAACAGACGCAATAAGGAATCAAATAGAGTACAATCTCACAAAAAATGTCTTTCGCACACAAATAGGTATAGTCAATTACTGTTTTACTGCTCTAAAACGGTAAGTAATATTTATCGACGAGACTGCAATAACAACAAGTAAATAACACCCTTACAATCTAGAAAACAAACGCAGAAAACAATCAAATAGAATTCAATCGCAAAAAGCTTCTTTTATAGAAAAATAGACATGTTTAGTTACTGTTTTACTATCCTAGAACGGTAAGTAATGCTATAGTTTCTAATAAATCTTACTATGCAGAAAACAAAAGCAGCAGACAATCAAATAGAGTTCAATCGTATGAAAAACTTCTTTCATATAAATAATACTAATTAAACATGCTTAATGTTTAATTAATATGATTGTTTTATTGTGCTAAAACAGTAAGTAATACTTACAAACGAAATTGTAGTAGTAACCAGTAAATAACACCCTTAATATCTAGAAAATAGGCGCGATAAAAAATCAAATAAGAGTTCAGTCACACAAAAAACTTCTTTCATACAAATATAAGTATGTTTATTTACTGCTTAAAACTTCTAGAACGGTAAGTAATACTTACTGACGAGATTACAATAGCAACCAATAAGAAACACCTTTACTATCTAAAAAACAGATGCGGTAAGTGATCAAATAGAGTTGAATCACACAAAAATCCTCTTTCGTATAAAAATAAGCATGTTTCACTACAGTTTTACTGTTCTAGAAGGGCAAGTAATGCTTACCGACAAGATTGCAGTAGCAACCAGTAAATAATACCTTTACTCTCCAGGAAACAGACGCGGTAAATAATAAAATAGTGTTCAATCACACAAAAAACTTTTTTATACAAAAATAACCATATTTAATTACTGTTTTACAGTTCTAAAACGGTAAGTATTGTTAACCGACTAAATTGCAATAGCAGTCAGTAAATAACACTTACTGTCTAGAAAATAAAGGCGGTAAACCATCAAATAGTGTTCAATCGTACAAAAAACTCCTTTTATACAAAAATAGTTATGTTTAATTACTGTCTTACTGTTCTAGAACGGCAAATTAAACTTACCGACAAGATTGCAATAGCATATAAATAATGCCCTAACTATCTAGAAAACAAACAGGGTAAACAATCAAAGAGTGTTCAATCGCACAAAAACTTCTTTCATACAAAAATAACCATGTTTAATTATTGTTTTACTGTTCTAGATCGGTACGTATTGCTTACCGACAAAATTTCAATAGCAACCAGTAAATAACCCTTACTGTTTAGAAAACAAACGCGGTAAACAATTAAAAAGGGTTCAATCGTACAAAAAACTTCTTTTATACAAAAATAGGTATGTTTAATTACTGTTTTACTATTCTAGAACGGTAAGTAATACTTATGGACGAGATTACAGTAACAAACTGTAAGAAACACTCTTACTATCCAGGAAACAGATGCGGTAAGCGATCAAATAGAGTTCAATCGCACAAAAAACCTCTTTCTTATAAAAATAAGCATGTTTAACTACATTTTTACTGTTCCAGAATGGTAAATTACACTTACTGACAAGATTGCAATAGCAACCGTAAATAATGCCCTAACTATCTAGGAAACAAACAGAGTAAACAATCAAAGAGTGTTCAATCGCACAAAAAACTTGTTTCATACAAAAGTAACCATGTTTAATTATTGTTTTGCTGTTCTAGATCGGTACGTATTGCTTACCGACAAAATTACAATAGCAACCAGTAAATAACCCTTACTGTTTAGAAAACAAACGCGGTAAACAATTAAAAAGGGTTCAATCGTACAAAAAACTTCTTTTATACAAAAATAAGTATGTTTAATTACTGTTTTACTATTCTAGAACGGTAAGTAATACTTATGGACGAGATTACAGTAACAAACTGTAAGAAACACTCTTACTATCTAGAAAACAGATGCGGTAAGCGATTAAATAGAGTTCAATCACACAAAAAACCTCTTTCTTATAAAAATAAGCATGTTTAACTACAGTTTTACTGTTCTAGAACGGTAAGTAATGCTTACCGACAAGATTGCAGTAGCAACCAGTAAATAACACCATTACTCTCCAGGAAACAGACGCGGTAAATAATAAAATAGTGTTCAATCACACAAAAAACTTTTTTATACAAAAATAACCATATTTAATTACTGTTTTATAGTTCTGGAACGGTAAGTATTGTTAACCGACGAAATTGCAACAACAATCAGTAAATAATACCTTTACTATCTAAGAAACAGACGCGGTACACAATCAAACTGTTCAATTCCACAAAAAAACATATTTTATAAAAAAACAAACATGTTTAATTACTGTTTTACTATTCTAGAACAGTAAGTAATGCTCACCGACGAGATTGCAATAACTACCAGTAAATAACTCTTACTATCTAAGAAACAAAGGCGGTAAGCAGTCAAATAAAGTTTAGTCGCACAGAAAATTTGTTTCATATAAAAATAGACATGTTTAATTACTGCTTTACTGTTCTAAAACGGTAAATAATACTTATCGCCTAGATTGCACTAGCAATCAGTAAAAAACAAGGACGTTGAATAAGGACGTAAAAAACACCCTTACTATCTAGGAAACAGACTCGGTAAACAATCAATCAAATAGAGTTCAATAGCACAAAAAACTTCTTTTATACAAAAATTGGCATGTGTAATTGTAATTACTGTTTTACTGTTCTAGAACGGTAAGTAGTGCTTACCGACAAGATTGCAGCAGCAACCAGTAAATACCACCCTTACTATCTTGAAAGTAGACGCGGTAAACAATTTGATTCGATGTTTTGGTTATAATGCCACCCCAAAAACAAGTTGTAAATAATATGCCAATAGTCCTTTTTTTATTATATCGCCATAACGTAATTGATCCAATTTTACACTTGGCCTTCCGTCGACGGCAGTCAAAAAAATGTCTATTCATGTTACTGTATTAGTTGGTTATGCAATATATCATTATGTAGTAGCACTTTTATCCATAAAAGGAAGGAAAAAATGCGCGACCAAATTTAGATTTGGTCGTTATAAAACTAATAGCTTTATTACAACACTCAGCTATTTTTATTAATGAATAGAAGGTATTCAATTGTCTTACCAGGTACTGGTGTGCTGGGTCTTGATGGCGGCCCGGAAGAAGCTTTGAGTGTGGGTTTAGTAACAGCATTTTGTTTGGTGTTTTCTATAGCGTTGTTAACCGTCTCTTTTTTCCCTGGATTTGACACAACCAGAGTCACCAACCCCTCAGTCCTTTTCAGCAAATTAGCCGCCTGAAAAACCACACCAGAATTCTTAAAATCCACACTAAACAATCGCCAAATCTCACCTTAAACATGTTTATTTAAACACGCGGGATATACTTAAGTTTACATTGTTTATGTGGGTAGAGAGGTGTTATCTGGATATTTTTATCATGTTAGATTATTTAATGTACTAACAATGGTGTATTAAAAAGGAATAAGAGAAGGAAGGGGAAAAGAAAAGACGAAAAAAGCAAAAAAGCCGTACTTACTGTATCGTAATTAGAACCGACTAGGGAGTCTTTATTAACAGCAAGGATCATTTCTCCGATTTCTAGGCCGGCCTTAAACACAGCTTTCAGTAAAGAAACAATAACAAGCGATTAAGAAGCCAAAAGTTACCTTTTCGGCAAAACTGCCCTCTTGGATGTCTGAGATGAATATACCTTGGCCCACTTCTGCATGCTTGCCTTCTATTATCATTATACCTAAGCTCTGGGTGCCCTATACAAAGAAAAAACACATCGGTCCGAGACGAATTTGATGAGAATGAAATGACCAATGAATAACGAATGAACGAATATTACAAATACTAGAATCTTGTTTTATAACATCAGAAACACAAATACTGATTTTTGAGATGTAAATAGGGCTTGATAGTTTAAAGTATTGTCTATTTATAAAAAAATGAGAATATGACTTAAGTAGTAAATAAATGCATCGAAGCAACCCGAATTAAGGTATTAACAGAGATTTATGAGGCAGTAGGTCAGTTTAGGGGTTGTTTTAGATGCCATTGCCTCAGTTTATTTCCCACTTCAGGCTCTCCAACCCCCCGTCATAAATCAAACTAATATCGTAACGTGGAAATTAAGAAATTATTTTCAGTTCTAATATCACAAGTATACAGAGTGATTGATTTTCGGTTGTTTCTGGAAGCTTTCTTATATTTTAGACAATCACACAAGAATTAATAATAATAATTGAGATACAACGCCTTTTTACTTTTGGCTATATATTTTTTAAATACACTACGTTAGTGCTATCGTCCATTTTGTGTTAGTGTAGTGATATTTGAGATTGTTAAAAAATCTGATTTTTGAACGATATTTCATTTTAACAGAAGAATATTGTCAAAAATTGATAAATACCTGTTTAAGTAACGGCTTTGAAAAAGAAATAAAGTATTCCGAAACGTCGCTCGAAAATTAATTTTTTAATAACAACATAATTGGGAAGTGTCTGAAATCCTAATGAGGATTTTGTCTATTTTAATTTTTAAACAATGTTTTTTGCTAAAAATAGATAGATTGGTTGTTGATGTCAACAAAATTTGTGGCATTTTAGGACCAAAACGGTTAATAGAGCTGTCACAGTTCTCAAGATAAGATTTTCTAAAATTTAGAAATTTTAAAAAAGATTAAAAACGACGATTAAAAAAGAAAAAACCACGTGTAGACCAAAGAAAAATTATAAAAAATGAAAACAAAAAATAGATACCACTACTAAAAAAATTACTAAAAGATAAAAAAATACTAGAAGCTAACGTTGACAGATTCTAAAATAGTTTAAAAAACGACGATTCAAAAAGAAGGAAGAAAAGAAAAGTCTACGTCTAGAACAAACAGAGATTCTGGAAGAGCAAAAAATACAACTAAAAAAATATTAAAAAATACTATAAACTAGCATTGACTGATTCTAAAATAGTTTAGAAAACAACAATTGAAAAAGAAAGAAAGAAAAGACTACGCGTAGAACAAAAAAAAATCTAAAACGCAAAAAAAAATTATGAAAAAAAAAGAAAAACGTCTTAAAGATAAACCGAAAACGAGAAGAAAAGAAAGAACAAAAAGTCTGTATAAATACAAAAATTGCGAAAAGGAACCTTTGCACCTCACAGTTAGAAAAATGTTTTGGAGAAAAATATTTTAGAAAAGAAGATAATTTAAAACAGTTTATAATTGACAATGTAAGAGGGGGCTTGCTTAGCATTGTCGCCTACGTCTCCTAATTTTTATAAAGACTGTCGCCTACAGCTTTAAAATCACATTTAATAATAATTAGAATCCTCCAGGAAGCAGAAAAGAAGAAAGTTTCAAATACAAATTGAAAACATTTCTATTAAATAAAAATTGAGAGCAGCAGGCGACAGTCTTCATAAAATTTAAGAGCCCTAAGCGACAGTTTAATTAACGAGTGAGTAACTCTTTGAGTAACAAACACCTAATTCCACAAAAAAAAAATGGCTTTAAGAGATTCTACGAGTTCTAACCAATTTATTGTTTTCAATTTTCATTTAAAGTAGAAAGCAGTAACAGTAAATTCTAGTTTTTATAAAATATTGTTTATTGAGGGAGAAACGTCAACATCCTCTTGATTTATTTACTGACTCTTCCAAATTTTAGAAAAATCTTTAGTACTTATATTGGTGTCAGAAAACTCTAAGCCATAAAATAGATTCTAATTTGTCTCTATTCTAAATTGTTTCTAAGAGGCTAAAAAAACTGAATAAATAGACTGGTAAAAATTAGAAACATCTAGCTCTTTTGGTTCCTAATTATTTACCGAATCTTTTAAATTTTCAGAAAATTATTGGAACCGTAAAAGTCCCAACAAATCGATGAGTAAAAATTAAAAATCTCTGTCTTTATAGTTTCCGAGTTATTTACAGATTCTTCCAGAGTATTAGAATTCTGGAGAAGCCGCGAGTATATTAGAAACACACTTTAATAAATATAAAACAAAAGCTCTTCAATGCAACTTTAGCGATTATACAAGACCATATAAATGTGTTATCATTATTTTTTAAGAAAATTAAAAAATAAGTCACGAAAGAAATGTTTAACTACGAGAGCTTGCTCGAGTAGCCTAATTTTTCTTAAGTGACTTATTTGCTGTTAAGACATGAGTACAATACATAGTTTTATCTAACACCTCTCTCTGTAAGAGTTCTTAAAAAAACCATCAAAACCCAAAAATTTTATATCTACAAAGATTTGTAGTAGTCTATGATATGGTTGCCATGATGTTGTTGACAACAAAATTATTATTTGAGAAAAATTTTGCAAACAAACTGTTTCGGCGCTTGTAACATTGTTGGAATGAAAAGAACTAGTTTTCTTCCTGAAAAACTTGAGAAAGATGTTGAAGAAGTCACATCGAGTTTGCTATCCAAGATATCCAGAGACGCTTATTACAAAGAATTGAGTGAGTTCAATAACTGGAAACAGGAAAACGATGTTTGTGGGGTAAGCGAAGACGTGCTGTTGGGTTACTTCTTCAACGCTAAAAAAAGCTTCGCAGCCTCTTTAATGTAAACGAAATGCACCATGTTAAGATCGAGAGTAAAGCTTTCCGAAAATACAGATATTTCAGAATATGGCAAGTTGATAGCTTTTTTGAAAAACGAATCAAAAAATTACAAGTGCAAAAATCAAAAATTCTTGAAAGAGAGCATAATCAACAGTTTCTAGCAGAAGCACCCAATAAAAACTATTTGATGTTGAATGTAGGTCAATTTTGTTATTAGAGAATGAAATCTAATTTTTTTACATTCCAGGTCGCACTAATTTTTGGTGTGTCAGGTGAGTGTCGATGTTGTGAATTATTGAACATGTCAATCAATAACGTAGAAGATAAAAAATCCTCTATGTAGGTATTTGTACCAGATACAAAAACATGTTTTACGTAGCTTTACGATTATGGAAGAAGGATTTGCAGTTAATGTGCTGGATATTTGTAGAAAATATGTCTCTCTGACCTAAGAATATTTCTCACAACAGGTTGTTTTTGTGCTATAGAAATGAGAAATGCACAATACAGCCAGTGAGAATAAATAGTCTATCCAAAATAGCATCAGTAGTAGCTGATTTTTTTAAATTATCAGAATCAGAGTTTTACACAGGATACAGTATGAGACGCACATCAGCGAGTTTATTGTCCAACGCTGGAGCCGATCTTGGTATGGTCTAACGTCATGGCCGATGGAAGTCGACAACCGTGGCACAAGCGTATGTCAAAGAGTCAATTTTGAGCAAAATAGACATTGCTAAGAAGATACTGGGTGGAAATTCGGAAACAGAAGACAATGTTATTGTAAATACTTAGAAGCCAAAAATCAAATGAATGTGGAAACAACATTAAAGTGACAAAAAATGAAGCAAATAAAGATATCTTTTAATATAAATGTTAACGTAAATCTCAACAAATGATTTCATCTGAGATTCCTGTTTCTTATAATTGTAATTTCATGAATTGCATTTTTTAATGTTCAATAAATTGTTCTATTTTCTGTAAACTGTCTAATTATATAAAAACAGTTTTATTATTGATTCATAAAACCACTTGTGTTTTAAAGACCCCATAATTCAATCAAAAACATCATTTTTATAACGCCATAATAAAGAGGTGTTGGATAAATTATTTAAATCGTAGGAAGCTGAAATTAGGTCCATGTCAGTCATCTCACAATTCACCCCAATTCTCTTTGAACGTAGCAATATTGTTATTGCTAATATACACCAATTTTATTGGTTGTTGCTATTTTCTAAACAGAATTGGAGACATTATCTATTTTTGTCTGTGATGATTGCAAAAATGAGAAACCCTTTAAATCAAACCACTCTGTTTATTAATCATTTCCGAAATTTTTTTAAGCCCTTGCATAAATTTTCTTAATATTTTAAATACCAAAATTTCGAGAAATTAATCAATCTACTTATGAGATTCAACAAAGAATCGTATGACAGAGGTTTTTTAAACTAATAAATTTGTTTTAATTACGAATCTATCTATCTTGATAAATAAACTCACTTTGATCCATAATAATTGTTTCTAATTCGCTTTTTTTACCTATTTTTTTTAAATAAAAAAACAGTCCAATAAGTTTCCTTCTTAATATGCGCTATAATGTAATTTGAAACTACTAGACATGTGCGTTATTGAGGGAGAAAACTAAAATTGTTAGTAAAACTCTAACTTTTTAAATCTAACTTTTATCGTTTCTCCCTCAATAACACACGCCTTTACTAGTTATCTTACAAAGCGCGTTTTACATTTGTTAATTATACATGTCACCCTGTATATTTTTTTGTATTTTAATGTCTTAAATATTAATAGTAGTTAAAAATAGTTTTTTGACGGTTAACAGGTCAGTGGTTATGGCTGGCTCTGAACAGATTTTTAATAATCTCCTGTTATAATGTCATACGATTCTCAATGAATAAAATAGCCCCCTCATCCCCTTAATTTCCGTGTATATTTAGCAAAGGTTTTTCTGAATAATAGCGCAAAGTATTATTAGTAGAAATAATCTGCCGTTTGCCATGAGGCAATGAATTAACCCAATTAAGCTCTCGTCGAGCGCTCATATCAATTTTCAAAGCTCAAAATATTTGCTTTTTCCCTGTTTGTTTCGTAATGCTTCATCGCTCCTTAAAAGCAGTATATTAGTCCTCTTTTTCAATTTAGAATTTTTATTAACCTCGTAAAGAACGTTATTAACGTCGTTTCTCTATTCAACTCGACGCCCATGCCTGTGTGTACACTCGCGTCCAATGTAAATGCCCCCAAAAAGTGCGGTGAGTAGTGTAGGCAGCAAAAATCGTGTATTTTGTGTGAGAGTGAATGAGAAATGAAACGAAAAAAAAACTACTTTTTACCTTTTTGATAGCGACGGTTCGAACATTGGGATAGCTAGCACTAAACTGCTCCTCGGAGGCCTGCAGAAATAACAAAAATAACCTCAAACAACACACAGCATAACATGCCGCCAAAAAGAATCATTTACTTTGTCCTTAATAAGTGATTCTGCAACATTAAACATCAATGGGTGCATGACAAGCGATCATAGCGTCCTGAAGGACGACGAAAAAAAAATTACAAAAATCGACACGACAGTGTTGCGTTTTGCAATAGACTGCAAATTATGTGATGACCTTCGAGATGGTAATTATAGGCAATTTAGGTGAAATTGAAAATTAAAGAAAATTATAGCGTTTTTTGACGCGTGTGCTATTGATTTAATATAGTCTACTGGTTTCCGGTTATTGATATGATTTTTTATATTTGGGGGATTTTTATCACCGGAAGTTGGGGTATGATAACAGGTTGTAATTACTTCAAGGTTGCCCACATGGTTTTGCTTCCAAAATGGTAATCAAGTTCTTGCATTTACATATTCATCAGATTCGGGTTTTTCGACAAAACGAGATCACCCATTTTGATATTTATTGTCTTGTTTTTTTAAAGATTTTCAAGACAAATAAGGAAAAGAACATTTTTAATGCGGCCCTGTTCTGTATTATTATTTTTATGAGAGATTTTAAATGTCGTAACATTTGGAAAGTGCAGACATTAACAAACTGTGCATTGAAATATTCCCAAAAATGAATTCTTTTACAGCGAACTTTCTACACTAAATATATAAAAAAAAATATTATAAGGGATTCTATTGCACCACATCTGAAGATTCTGAATTAACCCTTTCAAAAGTTATTTTAGGTCAAAATTGAAATGAGAGTAGAGGGTACCTGTCAATCTAGCAAAATCAAATTCTTTGACTTATCCAGGTTTTCCAGACACTATTTTTGAAATTTTCCTTTATTATATAATGTGTTTAGTTAGTTACTTGTGTGACAAAATTAAAAAGTCTGATTTTAATGACCGAGACAAAGCCAAAAAATAACAAAAAAAACACTTTTAGCAGTGGTTTATTAGTTGTAGTAGTCAAAAGCGAGCGCAACCCTCTTAAATGGTTATTTTTCGGTTACTTTTAGAAGTAAAAATTCAAATAACAATTGACAGTCAAGTCAAGGTCCTAATAATTTTTGTATTATTTTTTGACTGAATAATTTGTAATTTAAGTCAATACTTAAATCCGCCCCTGAGATTATCGTAAAAATGTAAAATTTGGTCTATCGTATTTGTATAGTTTCGTTCGATCAACAAATCGCTCACAGACAACTGTAACTCACTTTATTCTCATTCTCACTTTCATTCGTCATGCTGTTTACAGTTCTTTTTTACATTTTCTTGACTTTTATTACAATTTCGTTAACCAAATATTCTTAAATCTTTTAGAATCTCCACTTAAAAATGTTTTTTTCACTGCTAGATCGCTTTGCCGCGTTCTCCTTCCTCTTCTAGATTTTTCTTTTTCTTCTAACCTTCATTTTTTTAGATTCTTCTAAAGCTTCAATTCTTTTTATTGTAGTCTTTTCTATTCTTTATTTTACGATTATTTTCTAGTCATTTCAGAACATTACTTTGTTATTTTAAACATTACTTTGTTTTAATTTTAAATATAGTATTTCTTTTTTTCCTAATCGTAATTTCTTTTATTTTTTCATCGTCAATTTGGAAATATTTCTAGATTTTTTTATTGTTTCCCTAAAGTTTTTGTTATTTTCCTTCTTTCTAGTTCTGAATTATTAGTAGTCGTTTTTCACGTTTCTCTTTATTTTCTAGACTTCTCTTTTTTTTCTAGTCGTTTCTCAGGTTTTTCTAATGCTCCTTTTTTTCTCTCAATCATAGGATTTTTAACAGCTGATTTTCACGTTTTTCTAAAATCCCTACCTTTCTTTTAATTTTAAATATACTTAATAGTATTTCTTTTTTTCCTAAACGTAGTTTCTCTTGTTTTTTTCTCCATCAATTTGCAAATATTCCTAGATATTTTTATTGTTTTCCTAAACTTTTTGTTATTTTCCTTCTTTCTAAGTAGTTCTGAATTTTTCAGTAAACGTTTTTCAAGTTTCTGTTTATTTTCTAGACTTCTCTTTTTCTTCTAGTTATCGCTTTAGGTTCATCTAGTGCTACATCTGTTCTTTTTTCTGTCAATCATAGGATTCTTCATAGTTTATCTTCTAACAGTTGTATTTCAAGTTCTTTTAGAATGTATTTTGCTTCTTCTTCTTCTAAAATCATTATTTCTTTTACTTCTAATTCTAAGTTTTCTCGTTTTTTTTATAATCAATCTTCCATTTTTTCTAAAATCCGCACTTTTGTTTGAATTTTGAATATAGTATTTCATTTTTTCCTAATCGTTATTTCTTTTGTTTTTTTGTTATCGTCAATTTGACAATATTTCTAGATTTTTTAAAATTGTTTCCCTAAAGTATCTTTTATTTTCCTTTCCTTGTTGAATCTTTCAGTAATAATTTTTCGAGTTACCCTTTATTTTCTAGACTTCTCTTTTTCTTCTAGTCGTTGTTTTCTATGTTCATCTAGTGCTACATCTGTTCTTTTTTCTGTCAATCATAGGATTCTTCATAGTTTATCTTCTAACACTTGTATTTCAAGTTCTTTTAGAATGTACTTTGCATTTTCTTGTTTCAAAATCATTATTTCTCTTAATTCTAATTCTAAATTTTCTCGCTTTTTCCTTTATCATCAATTTTCCAATTCTTCTAGAATCTTTACTTTTGTTTTAATTTTGAATACACCATTTCTTTTTCTGTTTAATAGTAATTTCTATTGTTTATTGTCAATTTGCTACAATATTTCAAAAAAAATTTTGTAGTCCTAGACTTTTCGTTATCTTCCTTCCTTCTAGTTCTGAATCTTTCAGTAGACGTTTTTCAAATACCTCTTTATTTTCTACTCTCTTCTTTTTCTTTTGGTCGTCGTTTTATAGGTTCTTCCAAAGCTTCATCTGTTCTTTTTTTCTTCTAACAGTTGATTTTTAAGTTCTTTTAGAATGTGCCTTTGCTTCTTTTTCCTCTGAAATTATTTTTTCTTTTATTTGTAATTCTAGTATTCTCGTTTTTTTATCATGGATTTTCAAGTTTTTCTAAAATCCTTAATTTGTTTTAATTTTGAATATAGTATTTTTTTCTAATCGTAATTTCTCTTTTTTTTATCGTCATTTTGCAAATATTTCTAGAATTTTTTTATTTTCCTAAAGTTTTTGTTATTTTCCTTCTTTCTGATTCTTAATCCTTTACTAGTCGTTTTTCGACTTTCTCTTTATTTTGTAGACTCTTCTTTTTCTTCAAGTCGTCGTTTTGTAGACTTTTCTAAAGCTTCTCTGCCCTTTTTTTCTTCCAAACAAACTTTATCTTTCAACAGTTGATTTTAAAGTTCTTTTGTTTCTTTTCCTTCTAAAATCTCCTCATTTTTTTTTCAATTGCCAATTTTCAAGTTTTTCTAAAATCTTTTTCTCCTCGTTAATTTTTCTTTCAATTGTCGTTTCTCCCGTTCTTTATACATCCTTTTTAATTCCTCTTTATCTATCAAACGTTTTTTTATTATTTTCTCCAAATTCAGCATTTTAAACGACTTATAACTTCAATTTACCAAATGAAGCACACATTTAGTTAAATTTTGTACTTGTTTCTTCGAAAAGAAACGTCAAGACAAATTACTACTGAGACGTACACAATGTTTTTTGTGTAACTTTAGTAGAAAATTAATAAAAATGCACAATTAACTAAAAAAGCAGCCGCAAAATCTCCTTTTGCAGCCGGTACAAGAAATCAAATTTAGCGGTCGCTGCGTCTTTCACTTGTATAAAAATGTTTTGTAAGATTTATAAACTATACTAATTCAATTTTTTTTATTATTATATTCTTATTAATTTGCAAATTTTAGTAAATAATTAATTAATTTTTTTAATATATTGTATAAAATAAGGAAAACTCACCTCCTCCGCCAGGGAAACTGGAAATTGTGTGATAGGCTTAACTGCGATGTCATCGATGGCAGTTTTCCGCCTGTAAAAAAGCAACGTCATCAACACAAACTCGGTGAAAAATGCTTCGCTTTGTAAAAAAAAATTAAATAAATTCAAAGGTAAAAATTCGTACCGCAACAGAAGGAAATACTGAGGGAATAACAACGTTAACATAATTTCTTAACAACTGACATATGCATGTTTATCTGAAAAAAAAAACTCGTTCTGCCAGCTCAATCTAATAGTAAATTTAATAAAAACAAACAGAATAGGTGTTTAAACCTTGAAGCAAGGAGGACAGAACGATTTTAGGTGTTTTTTAAATGGTGGGATGGGTCGATTAATGCATTTACATGCAAAAGGACGAGGTCGAACTTCAGCTGTATAGTACACTCAACAGAAAAGAAAAAATTGACTTAAATAATAAATCGTTGTTAGTAAAACAGCTACTGATAGATTAAAAATCAAAAATCAGACCCTAAACCAAAATTTATACTTGCTTTTACCAAATTAGCGTTATAAATTAAAAACTCGTTGCTTTGTAAATAATTTATGATATGAATCAGATTGTCATTTTATGATAAAAGAATTTTATACAGTTTGTCCCCAAATCGACTTTAAAAATCTCATTTTTGATTTCTCAAAATATTTCACTTTTTATTTCACTCTATTTCTTAAAACTTGGTTTAAAACTTGTTAGTAAAATATATCGCTTTAAAACTTTTATAAATACTTGTGAAACATAGAAAGGACCATCTTATAAAGGTTCTACAAGCCAGTTTTTAAAACTTTTTTATTTTATTAAGGTTACTTTTAAAGAAGCCTTAACAGCTGCTATAAAACTTGTTTTAAAATTTATTTTTAAATCTCTTATAAAGCCAAAATAAACATGACATTTAAAGTAATCTTAAAAAGGTAATATTACAGCACATAAAGGCTTTATTAAGTTCTTACATGTCAAATAGTTTTAATACAAAATATCCTTTGGTGGTTGTTCGCAGCTACCTGCTTGCTTTAATATTACATTCATCTACACTGAAAACTACAAGTTATTATAATGATATATATTGTATATAAGTACATTTTTCATAACTTGACAAGCTCTAAAATCAATCATTTTCAAAGCTCATTTACAAACGCAGGTCACTTCACTGATAATGTTATTTGATATACTTCTTTAAAATTAACGCGCTTCTTGAAAATGAACGTTTAAAGAAAAATAAAGAACATTCTTAAACTGGAATTTCCACTCTTCATATTACAAATAGCAAAAAAATTAAAAAGTACACTACGTGACAGCAAGTGTGTTGCCTAAAACCGTACAAAAACGTTTAATTTTTGCAAAATTTTAATGATTTATCCTTAACGGCCCTAATTTTCCAATATGGATGTCAACAAGTTGTGTTAAAATTAGAGAATAACATGGCGTCTTTTAAAATAAAATTTATTTACTGTTACAAAATCATTTCTCTTTAAAACTATCATTTTAAGGAGAAATGTTTTTATCATTTCGTTACCAGACACGTTTAAAAAGTAAATTTGCTTGGTAAAAAGTAAAGAAGTCTTCAGCAAGTCTACATAATTTTTATCAAACCTGTTTGGTCTTATTAATAGAATGTCTTAAAGCTACAGAGGTTTAAGATGGCTTTAAAAAATTCTTGCGTTCAAAATAAACACTAGTTAGTCCAAGGCGCAAGAATGAATTTTGTCTAATTTTAAATTTAATTGTTCATTTGTGTGTTTTCAAAAAAGACAGTCTTCATATTCCTTTAGGCTATTTTGATCATTCAACTTTACTAACCAGTTCTTCTCAACTTGTTCTTCATATTTCTTTCTTTCAGTCGAGGCCAATTATTGTTCTGTTCTTTTATTAATTGAAATTAGAGCAGCTCATTGACAAAATAAATTTTTGTAGTTTTAGAGACATTTTTACTATCACTCAGTGCTTTTAGGTATATAATTACGTTTCACTTATCTCTTATACTGCCCCCACTTTTTGAAGTTTTATTCTTTGTTTTCAACAAGCCATGTTTTCTTGTAACTTCTATCAGAATTTTGTAGTTATAAGTTATAATAGTTTTAATAAAGCACCGATTAAGGATAACACAGCAATAATATGCTTAAAACATATTTTTAAAAATGCTGGATCAAAACCTAGTACCTAAATTTTGGTTTTGTGATATGCGGTAAATACTACTTATAGGTTTTAAAATGCAGTACTACAAAATAATGTGTGTTCGTTTAAAAAAAAACTCGTAGCAATCCATGACATTGTTACGTATGTCGTACATGACCCCATACAACAACAAAATTTTTATTATTTACATTATTTGTGTATTGTTGGTTGCCTACTATACAATTTTATCCGTCACAAATTATCCTAACCTAAAAATGTCTTCTCTTCCCGCCAAAGCGAGTTTAGTCTTGGTGTGTTTTTGTGTGGTTGCCTTCGTGGTGTTTTAGTTTTTCAAACATTCTTTATTTTATTTATCAGTATTTTTCAATACTAAATTTTGTGTTTTCCTTGATTTGTAATCATGGTGTACACCAGTGAACAAAAGACTTTTTTATTGGAAAGTTATTTCCGAAATGGAGAGAAAGTTAACGGTGTTTGGAAATATTCAATTCAGCCGTGCCTGGAGGAGTTTCGAGAAGCTTTTCCTGACGTTGTTGTTGTTTATGAAGAGTTTAAAAACACTCTCCACCGAAGTGTGAATCTGTTCCGTGAAATTGGGGCCATTACACGTAAAGAGGGCAGTGGAAGACCAACTAAACGAACAGATGAAGTTATTCATGCTGCACAAGAGATTCTACAGCAAGATCCAAAAACGTCGATTAGACATCTGTCTCAGCAAGTTGAACTTTCTGTTAGTACATGTCATAAACTCCTACGAGAAGATTTACATATGTACCCTTATCGTCTCCAAGCCGTTCAAGAGTTATGACCCGTAGATTTTCCTAGAAGATTGCAGTATTGTCAGTGGTTTTTAAACAACATTGCAAATAATAATGATAATGAACTCTTTCAAAAATCATCCTCATGAAATTGTAGAAGAACCTCTCCATTCACAAAAAATAGGTGTTTGGGCAGCTATCAACAGTTTTTGTAGGTAATAAATAAATATTTTTGCAAAAATGTATTTTTGTTCTAATTGTCGAAAAGTAAGGTTATGAGATCTGTCAGTTTGACAAGTGTGTAAACGATTAATCACAGACATACAAAACAATTGTTTTTTTAGTTTCAAAGCACTCTAGAGTTTTTTTTTAAAAAACACACGATACTTTTAAAAAACCTCCATACAATTTAGCTATTTATGTATCAAGTACCCAAAATGTAGTTCTAGGGGACGAAACATAATTAAAGACGAGGCGACGTAGGAGCCGAGTCTTTAATGAAATAAGTTCCCTAAAACTATTTTGCGGACATGGTCCATACAAGATTTTTTTGCATGAGTTTTCTAAATCACCAAATTGATTCTTAAGAGAATTGATAATTGACATGCGCACCATAATAAAATACGTTTCTAAGTATCAAAGTTAGTTTGACATTTGGCTGTAATGACATCATAAATAAAAAAAACTATAAAAATAAAATGAATCCAAGCGTAATTGCTGAAAAAGCAAAAAATATTGTTTTGAATTAACCTCTTGCTAAATCTCGTGAACAATATGAGAAAGATTATCTTCATCATCATCTTCATGAAAAAGTAAGTACTAATAAGTACAACTTACCCTGCTTGTTTGTACACTGCTCCAATAAATTAACGCATCACTTGAATTTTTTTGAAAATTGAAACATGTATTCGACCAATTGGTACAAAATTAAGAAAAATTTAACAAAAACATTTGTTTAAAGTATATTAATATCTAATGTGTCCAAATATAGAAAAACAAACGCGTAATATCGCGTATTTCCACCTCTACTTTGAATAACCGCTGCACATCTTCGTTCCATACTCAAAATTAACGAACTTATGTCTTCTTGATTTAAGTTATTCCAAATTTCATTTAGTTGAAGACCTACCTCTTGAAGATGGACAGGAGGATGTGGAAGATTTTTTAAACGTTTCCCGAGAATGTCCCAAACATGCTCAATAGGATTCAGGTCAGGGCTTCGAGCTGGCCAATCCAAAACATTGATTTCTGCCTCATTCAAGTAATCTTTAACAATTCGGGTAGTGTGGGGTGTTGCGTTATCTTGCATTAACAAAAAATTTGGACCAATATAAAGGGCATATGGTACGGCATGCTCTTCAATAATGTCTGTTATGTAACGGTTCGCATTTATAGAGCCATTATTTACAACCACTAACTCCGTGCGTGCTTGTAAGGAAATACCACCCCAAACCATTACTGGGCCTCCACCAAACAATGTGGTATTCTGAATGTTACACTGTGCGTACCGCTCATTTGGTCTACGATACACACGAACACGTCTATCGCAATTGTAAAGGCAAAATTTTGACTCATCCGTAAAAAGAACAGACTCCCAATCCTCTCTTTGCCAATTTATGTGCTCTCTAGCAAATTCTAATCGGGCTCTGCGGTGTTCTGCAGTCAATGCAGGACCACGAGCAGGAATATGGGGTGTTAAATTATCCTCTTTAAGTCTTTTTCTAACAGTTTCGGTACTGATTTGAATTCCTTCTACGTCACGGAACTCAGTTTGTAGCTTCCTGGCGGTTACAAAGCGTTCCCTTAGCGCAGATATTCTTAAAAATCTATCCTGGGTAGGACTGGTTTTCCTTTTCTTTCGTACTCAGGTCTTCTGAGGTGACTTCCTGTCTCTCTGTACCTTTGGATCATACGCGAAACTGACGTATGAAATACACCAAACCTTTCACCAATTCTTCTGTAGCTCCATCCTTCCTCCAACAAAACCACAGCTTGGGCGCATTCTTCTCGAGTCAAATTCCTCATAATGTTTTTATTATTGTTTCAAATGATAAAAACTATCCACAGAACGGCAAATTCAAATAACAATAAAACGAAATTACAAATTAACACAATTTAAAAATGAAAATTATTTTAAAATGTCTGCTTAAAAAACTATTAAACTCAAATTTCTGACTTTAATGTCAAAACTTTTATTACCATGGGTAACTAGATTATAGCTTGATTAAATCTTCTCAACCAAAGTTGTCAAATGTACATAGTTTTAATTTTTTTACTTTATTTTCAAGTGATGCGTTAATTTCTTGGAGCAGTGTATTTCGTATTGACTTTTCAACGTCAACGTGTGCAGCAGTAACATCATCTTCTGCTGTAAATGATGAATTGCTGCTGTAAATGAGGAAGAAAATGATTTTTCATTTAGCGATAATATTTTCCAATATGCTCAAAACTGTGAATTTCATTTTCATGTATCTAAATAAATAGTTCTTTGTAGGTTATGGAGTTGTCAACAAAAATAATCCTATAAAGTTGTCATAACAACTTTAGCGATCTTGGCTGCTATAGATGTATTTTCGGAGTTTTTTGAAATCGCAAAAAAAACTGTTACAAGATTGCAAGGTATAAAAGAATAAATAGTTTAAAAAATAAGTTTTAGTATTGTTGTAAACACTAAATTTTAAAACATATTTTCTTTAAGAGTAAAACGTTTTAAATTTGACCCTTATAAAACATCAGGTTTGTTTAAAATAATCATAAATTATTTATAAAACCAAAATAAATCCTATTGTCTTTTAAATTGTTTGTTGGATTGTTGATTTGTCCTGCTATTTAACTCAAACTGTTCTCGAAATATCATTTTTCTTCAGAATTTTAACTTAGTTTTTTTAGTAATTTTTAGAAGTAACTCTAGAAGGCGGATTTTATTGAAAAATACTTCTGACAGCAGATAACAAATCTAATAAGTTAGTAGAACTGCAAATTAAATTTTCGCTAATTTGAACAGTATTTATGCTATAAGTCAATAAAGACAATGATGCTTCAGTTCTTGCCGTTTATTCCGCAAGAAAAGCTTCAAGAATGTCTTTAACAAAAGTGAAATTTTTTGAGAAATCAAAAATAAGAAATTTTTCGTTCTTTAAAGTCCTAAACAATTCAGAATGTATTGTGTCCTGCCTAAGTGCAAATGATCGCTAATAAATGTGACTTTCCGATTTAAACAAAGGTCAACGAGGGGTCGCACTACTTACCGAATTATTTCCTGCTGGGAATTTGAACAAAAACAGCGACTTGATTAAAGTGGCGACACGTAATGGCTTTTTAAATAATTAGAAGATTCATTTGATGATTATTTATTTGATAAATTAATGTAATTGGATCGTTTTAGTGCTCGCGTGCGGTGCTAAATGCAAATATTTACCTAATAAACTCTTTATTTTATTTGTGCGTGTTATCGACATCCGGATGTAATTTTTTATATAAATAAAAGCCACACACTACTAGAATTACTAGAAAACTATTTTTAGTATAATTTTGCCACACTTTTCTAACAGTAAAATAACGATTATCCAGTTTACTCTGTAATTATAGAAAATTATCGGTTAAATTTAAATGGTGTGGATATTTTTTACTGGAAAATTAGAACAAGTTATCGTCCTTGGTTGCATACTATTTATGTTACGATCAAAATTTAATTTATTTCTGAAAAAAAAAATACGGTACAAGAATAATAAATAGAAACTTTCAAGTTTTATTAAAAGAAAACCGAGGAAAATTTTTACAAAAAAAAACTCTCTAATTATTACTAGAAAAACAGTTTTTCTTGAATTTTATGGTCATTTAGTTAAATATAAATGGCTCTAGGTAATAAAAATGATAAGGTTTTCTATATCTCCCCACATATATACATAATAATAATGAAACAGGTAATTCACATTCTACGTCAATCTTTTTTACTTGAGCTACTTTACGCCATTTTTGTTTTAAATATGTGCAAAAATCAAGGTAAAAAATGCAAAAATTTTGTTGTTACCTTTACTATTTTTTATACAGCCGCTCTACTTTTTTGGTCCTTCGAAATAGCAGAAAATCAGAGAGTTTTAGTGCAATTAAAAAAACTATTTAGTAAAAAAAAATTATGTAACAAGAGCGGCTTCTGTGATGAGCGACTAGAAGAAAGTTTTTCTCTTCTCCAAAATCAAATCAAGACTCTTTAGTCTGCTTAAAGACCACACTATCAACAGTACTAAAAAAGTTTTTTATAAAGATAGATGCGAAGCAATTATTATTAGAGTTCTTCTCTTCTTCTTCTCTTACCAGAAAATGAAAAAATACTCGGGAAAAAATCAAATCAAGACTTTTTGTTTGAGAGTAGCATTAAAAAACAAAAACTACTTAAAGACTATACAATAAAACACTGCTAAAACAAGAAGAAAGCGTTCTTGTTAATGCGAAGAGGTGGCAAATTCAGAAAACTTTTGGTTTTTAATCGTAGAGATCGCACTCAGAAAGAAAATCCTTCTTCCATTTCATCTAAAGTAAGAGAAAATGCAAACAAATTAAACAGATTAAAATATGCACTTTATACTCTGAAACGAGTTGAAAATATCATGAATCATATTGTTACTATTTTAAATGCATATAATTCAATAAAAAGATTTTATAAAGATAGATGCACAGCATTTATTATTAGAGCTCTTTTCTTCTTATCTTAGCAGAAAAAGGAAAAAGTTCTCAGAAAAAATTAAATCAAAGCTTTTTGTTTGAAGGTAGCATTAAAAAAACAAAAACTATTTAAAAATCTTGCCACAAAACAATGCTTAAAAAAGAAATAAAAAAACGTTTTTGTTAATGCAAGAAGGTAGTAAAATAAAGAAAATCTTGTTTCTTAATCAGATTGTACTCAAAAAGAAGATCCTTCTTCTTCTTCTCCTTGTTCTATTTCTGCTTAAAAACTACATCATCAAGCAGCATTAAAAAAGAGAAAGAAGAAAGTGTTCTTGCTAGTGTAAATTAAGAAAACTTTTGGTTTTTAATCGTAGAGATTGCACTCAGAATTAAAAACTAATTAAACAGATTAAAATATGCACTTTATACTCTGAAACGAGTTGAAAATATCATAAATCATATTGTTACTATTTTAAAAGCATATAATGCAAAAAAAAAATTTATAAAGATAGATGCGCAGCATTTATTATTAGAATTTTCTTCTTATCTTAGCAGAGAAAAAAAATCAAGGCTTTTTGTTTAAAGGTAGCATTAAAAAAGCGAAAACTACTTAAAGACCACACCACCAAACAGTGCTCAAAAAAAAGCGTTCGTTTAGTGCAAAGGTAGTAAAACAGAAAATCTTCAGAAAAAGGTTTTTAATCCGATCGTACTCAGAAAGAAGATCCTTCTTCTTCATCTAGTTCTATTTCTGCTTAAAAACTACACCACCAAGCAGCATTAAAAAATAGAAAAAAGAAAGCGTTCTTGCTAGTGAGAACAAGTGCTAAATTAAAAAACTTTTGGTTTTTAATTGCAAAGATCATATTCAGAAAGTTTCCTTTTCCTCTTCTTTTCATTTGAAAATCGTAGAGATATTTCTGGATAAAGATTTTTACGGAAACATTTATTAAAATTGTATCCAGAATTCTAAGCATGTCTGCACACTACTTTTAAGAGATTTAGAAACAAAGTAGTCAAAGTACCTTGTTTTAAAAAAATAATAATAATAATAAGGCAAGAATTAGTGTAATCAGGTAAGGATTCAGAATTTAGAGTCAAAAATTGATTATATTACTTCAAAAAAATCAGCAGAAATCTCAGCAGCTTTTTCAAGAGATGAGAGCATTAAATGTAGCATTTAAACAGACTTATTAAGTGAGGATTGCCTTTATCAAGATTAAGAGACATTCACTAACAAAGCAAGATAAAAAAGACAAATCTTCTTCGACAAAGAAGTTATCACCTTTATCAAAAGTAACATTTGTTTTTCATTTAAAATAACCATTAACACTGCAATTTATACAAAATTACAACTGACAACACTGAATAGAAATTGTCATTCAAAAAATTTAGAGATAAAAAGAAAAACTGTTTATTGAAATTACGTTATTATCTAAAAGAACTAAAAACTGTTTAACTATTTTGTAAAACAAAACTATTCTTCTTCTTCCTCCTTTATTGTTGATTTATTATTGTTAAACAAGATACCTACATAATTAGTAAATATATAAAAATCGAAAAGACTGGAAGTTTCACTTGAATTTGACGATGATAAACGCCGATAAACCAGACATTTTCAGGAAAAACTTTAGAATCATTAACAGAAGAAATACAAAAGTTAGGTTCCTCGAACCCTGGTCCTTTTAAAATATCAACTACTACCAATGTGTAAACAGTAGTCAGCAATATAAGTAACGAAAAAACAGAAATAATATTTTTTAAAAGTGATTTTTTGGCAACAAAATGAGTAAATTTAAAGCTAGTTACAGCAACCATTGCAACAATCTATCTTTGACAGGTCTTGTAAAAAATTAACTTCTTAGTTTTTGTTAAGAAAAAGGCTTATCAGAGCTGATAAGTAGAAGTATTTGCAGCTCTTGTATCTCCAACTACTTGTTTTAAAGATAACAGAATGATTCCAGTTCAAAAGCATCAACAATATATTTTAGCAATTTTGACAGAAGTAGAATTGTAACCTTTCGAAAAGTTAGTTTGTCTTATCGTAGTGTTGATTCTACTGCAATAGCGGTAATGCTTGTGTTTCGGGTGTAGAGAAAAAAAGATAGAAGAACACAAAACAGACCAATAGATCAACCAAGACGAACCACAGAGCGTCAAAACAACTAGCTATTTAAAACCGTTTTGCTACTACGCGACAACTTCGCTCATCAATGGTTTAGAAAACAAGACTGACGTGTTAGTATGCAAACCTTATATCATCGTATTTAAGCTTCTAGACTTTTTTCTTACCAACCAGAGTTAGAGCTTTCTTTAACTGCGAAACACCGTCGTCAAGGTTTGGACTGGTGCAGAGAACAAAAAGTGATATTCAGTGAAAAATCGCGATTTTTTTACAGAAGTGTACTTAGTTAAGGAGTTGCCAAAGACATTGATTTCTTTTTTCAAGTTAATGTTACTAAAATTTCATTGCCAAAAAATCATTTCTTCTAATGTTTCACCGAGTATACTTTGAATTGCTTCCCGTCTTGAATTTTTTTTTTATCCCTGTGTATGGTTACATCAGCGCTTCATAAATCCAATTTATTAATTTCTAATTTCGTTTCAAAAATATACAAATTTGACCCACTGAGAAGACAGTCAAAATTACAAATTTCCGATATAGAAATCACTTGTTTTTGAAAAGATTTTCGCTGATACCACTGATAAAGTGCAATGATAAGCAATGTAAACCGCATTTGAGAAATGTGTTCGTGTGAATCCCATTAACGTAATAATTTTCGTAAAAATTTGATAAGCGACTGGTTTGACCGGAACACGTTCATTGTTGTAATGTCAGATTGGAATGATATAATACGTAAATAAATAGAGATCCGTATATTTTGGAAAGCGATCAAGAATTCGGTTTATTTATGAATAAAAAAAACTTTTCAGTGCGAATAAAATTCGCTTCGATTCGACTCTCGCCTTTCTAAACAAATAGCTAGATAGATAAACAGAAAGTGAGAGAACTAGCGGCGCGCATTTTTACCTTAATATAATGACTTTAAAAATCGGTCCAGAAAGGCCTTTAATGATAGCCGAAGCGTTCAAATGACAGCGTCCATGTAAAACCACACCATTCACCTATAACAAGAATAAAACACATCAGACCTTTGCCCGTAGCACTGGAGAAGAAGATTCATGTCCGCACTTGGTGAAAAATAAACACTGTTTGTTATCAGAAATCGTGATAAGAGCGCGCTCTAGGATTTGACGACTCGCCCAATTTTTGTTAGACTACTACTAGACTTGACTTACCTCGAGTATTTCGTCGCCGATTTGAATTCCTCCTGTTTTATAAGCAGCGCCGTTCGGATTCAAACCGCAAACGAATACGGCCATGCAATTGCGGTCCTTGTGTCCAGCCAAACTCAGGCCTAAACCTTGACTGCTGCGCTCCAGTTGGACCATTAGAATTGTGTGGCCCAGGCTGGCGTATTTCTTCTTTACCTTGTCTGAAAATAAACAGTTTCAAGTCAAGGCTAGAAGGATTTTACTGGTTGCATAGTAAAATCTGAATTTTATTCACTTGAATTGCTTGCGTGTGATTTAATCTAGATCTAAATAGAACTTTAACGATTACTCTTGTCAGAAACACGTGAAATGGGTCTGATTACAATGATGACACGTGGAATTGGGGTGGTTAACTTGGGACGTGTTTTGCAATAAATAATCATTTTCAAACGGCTATATAATTACCTGTAATTAGTGGAAATTACCTATTTTCAGGTACAAAGTCAGAATTTTTTTTGCAATTGGAAACTAATTAAATAAGAAGTTTTTAGTTTCAACTGTAATAATATAGGGTGGTAAACCCAGTTTCTAACGTTCTAACAACACTCTTATTAGAACTAAAAGCATTGTTATCTTAAAAATCTTATTAAATTAGAGGTACTTGAGGCACATTTTATGAGCAGTTAACAAAAAAGATTCTAAACATACTCAAAAAATGGTATCGTAAAGTAAAAAATAAAAATAAAAAATAAAAAACAAACAATGTTTGCAGGAGAAAGATTTAGATAGATTCTAGTAAAACAAAAAAAATATTTTGTTATAGTTAGTTTAAAAAACAACGTTTAGAACAAAAACTAAGATTGTAAGACAACAAAAACAAAAGAAACTTCAGAAAAACTCGCAAAACAACAACTGAAAAAATACTTTGTTTAAAAGAAAAAATAAGCAGTGGTAGATTCTAGATTCTAACAAAAGATACCTACTTCCAAAAAAATTTGAATAATATCAGAAATTTAAAAAAATCGTTCGAAAGAAGAAAAAGACTGAAATGAGCTTTAGGAAATCTTGAAAAAAGAAGAGTGAAGAACAAAAAACCCACAAAACAAAATTCAAAAACGACGACTCAAAGCGGATAAATTTTTTTAATAAAAACTACGTTCAGAAAAAAAACAGAAAAATTCTAGAGCAAAGGCTTGTATCCGAAAAACATGAAAATCGAGGATTGACAGAAAAAGAAAATTAAAAAAATTGCTACTGAATGAAAAAAAAAGACTATGTCTAGAAGAAAAAATAAGCAGTGGTAGAGTCTATATTCTACCAAAAGAAACTTCAAAAAGAATTTGAATAATATCAGAAATGTAAAAAGACTAAAAGAAGTCTTAGGAAATCGTGAAGAAGGTGGAGTGAAGAACAAGAAGAACCTACTAAACAAAAAACTCAAAAACAACGACTCAAAGCAGATGATAAAAGTACATATTTATAATAAAAACTACATTCAGGAAAAAAACAGAAAAATTCTGAAGCAAAAGCGTATCTCAGGAAAACATGAAAAGCAAAGATTAAAAGAAATATTAAAATAAAAAAAATTACGACTGAATGAAAAAGAAAGACTGTTTAGACGAAAAATAAATAAAAAGTGGTAGATTCTAGAATATTCTAAAAGAATTTGAACAATATCAGAAGATAAAAACAACAAGAAAACCAACAATAACAAGAAAAAAAAATTAAAAAAAGTGTGAAAAGAATTCAAAAAAACGTAGATTGAACAACAAGAAAAACCTACAAAAAATTTAAAAACGGCGACTCAGAGAGAATGAGAGAAGTATTTATAATTAAAACTCCGTTCAGAAAAATATAAAAATCAAAGATTTATGAAATAGAAAAACAATCACTACTGAAGGAAAAAAAAACTACGTTTAGAAGAAAACATAAAGAGTGGGAGATCCCAGATTTTAATATAAAAGACTTCGAAAAGAATTTGAATAGTATTAACATCGTTCAAAAGAAGAAAGAGACTAAAAGAAGCTTTAAGAAATCTTGAAAAAGATAGACTGAAAAACAACAAGAACCTACAGAACAAAAAACTCAAAAACTACGGTTCAAAGTGGATAAAAGAAGTATTTATAATAAAAACTACGCTGAAAAAAACAGAAAAGTTGGAGAACATAAATGTGTCTCAGAAAAACATAAAAAGCAAAGATCAAAAAATAGAAAAATAAGACAAATTACAACTGAATAAAAAAGAAAACTCTTTAGAAGAAAAAATAAACGGTGATAGGTTCTATGTAGGTTTTAACAAAATACTTCAAAAGAAATTTAAATAATATCAAAAAAACAACGTTCAAAAGAAGAAAAAGGCTAAAAAAAGCAAAAGTTGATTAGAAATATAAATACTAATCAAAGTTCTTCTGTAATAAACTATTTACCTAAGATCTTTAGGATTGCTTAAATTGAATGAGCAACGCTTTGTTCATTATTTATGTTTTTGTTTCAAATTACTAAAGTTAAAAATTCCTGATTATTTGTATGCTAAATTAATCAAACGCTGTGAAACACACTTTAGAAATTTACGTTTTGTTGAAAAGCATTTTCACTTTCCAGCACACAAGACTACTTTATTTCAGACGTCTTTTTCATATATTGTACCATATATATATTAAGTAACTGCTCTGATCTTCTAACAGTTGACACCCCTGTGTATTTAAAAAAAAATGTAAAAAATTAATTTTGTCTCAAAAACTTTTAGCAATTGATCTTAGCAAATTTTAATCTGTTGTATTATTTTGTGTTATGTTTATTGTAGGTATATTTTTAACTATTACTCTAGGTTAAATTATAGAATCAGATTTGTGTCTGCCATTTAACCTCTTGTACATTTTTGTTTTTGTTTTAATGTGCAATAAACTAATATAAATAAACTAATAATGACACAAAATCAAAAGTCAAAAATTAGTACAATAAAAACAAAATAGAAATCAAACTACTGTGCAATAAATAAAACATCCAACATTTAGCTGAAAAATGTGAAGCATTTTTCAATAATTTTTTCAGTAAGTTTTACATTATTGGTTGCAAAGAAAGCCCATTAATTTGCGAGGTTCTGAACTGCAGCCCAAAAAAATCATGTCTAAATCCGCCTCTGAAAGCAGAAAACCTTAATTCAAAAGTTTCGGCGCAATTATAGTATATTAAGTATGGAGAACGGTAAGGAATGCTTACCGTTCGACATGCTTATAACGTTTTTTGCGCGATTGGAGTTTCTAGAATAATAATAATAATAATTTATATCAATACATTTGTGATAATCGGGAAGATTGAAACTGAAAACTTTGGGTGGCTGTTCCATGGTTGTTATGGTTTTGTTCCAAACAAGTAAAATTGTCTTTTTCCTACATAGTTCTGTTTTGTGGTTCCGTTTTCGAAGCAAATATGAGCGATAGTGATGATCTACCGGATGATTTAGAAGACGCTTGGCAAGAAGGATGTTCGGCAATAATTCCAGAAAACTCTAAAGCCCGATATGAACAGACATACAAGTTGTTTAAGGAATGGCGTGAAGCAAAGAAGATTTCTGTAAATGAAAAGAGCTTGTTAGCGTATTTTGTGGTGAGAAGTGGACACTTGAAGGCCCCAGGCAGTTTATGGGCGGAGTATTCTATGCTGAAGAGTACAATTTTTCTCCATGATGCTATCGATATTTCTAAGTTTGCTACATTAATTGCTTATCTTAAGAGAAAAAATATTGGAAAACGGCCTAAGAAAGCTAAAATTTTTACCAAAGAAGACATAGAAAAATTCTTGAATGAAGCACCAGACGAACAATTTTTAATTCAAAAAGTATGTTGTAGATGATGAGGTGGTACATCTGAGTTCTAAGGAAACAATATACCTATTTGCAGGTAGCAATGATATTGGGAGTATCGGGCGCTTGTAGACGAGAGGAATTGTACAATATTAAAATGAGTGACATAGAAGAACATGAAGAAATGTTTATAGTAAATATTCCAAATACAAAAACAAATATTCAGCGAACGTTCACAGTTATTAATAAAGAAAATGAAGCAGTTCATTATTTGGAAATACTTCGAAAATACATAATTCGAGCAAGCAACCCAACGTCAGATCATTTATTTCTGAACTATCGAAATGGCAAATGCACTAGGCAAGTCACAGGAAAAGGCACAATTGGAGGCTGGCCGTCAAAAATTGCAAAGTATTTAAAGTTGCAAGCCCCTGAAGGTTTTACTGGACACTTGTTTTGACGCACATCGGCTACACTTTTGGCGAATAACGGAGTTGATGTGTTGGGACTAAAAAGACATGGTGGGTGGCGTTCATCAACGATGGCCGAGAGTTACGTGGAAGATTCCCTCCAAAACAAAATTGAATTTGCTCATAAAATTTTACACAGCGATGTTAGTGGACTATTACAACAACCTGGGACTTCTACGTCGGAAAGTTTGTCTATTAACATTTGAAACTCAAATGCGAGTGGTATTACTACTATTAATTATAATAATTGTACATTTAATTTTAATAAATAAATCGCAAAATTGTTTTTTTTTTAGATTTAATTGCTTACCGTTCACTGAACGGTAAGTGAATTACTCACCGTTTTGTTACACGTAGCAACCAGTAACAACAACCTACCGTCGTGGAAACAGGCACAGTAAACTGATAAAAACAACCAATCGCGCAAAAAATAAAAATTTTACAAAATAGAAATTCAGTAACTAAGAACAATAAATCGACAAAAACCAAAAAAGTTATTAGAGTTAAAACTCAGAAAAATAGAAGTAACACGACAACTTTTCTAAGCGAAAGAGATAAAGATAGTCGGAAACAAAACATATCAAGACTTCCTAGTTAAAAGTAGCGTTAAAAAAGTAAAAAATTGATAACAACCACACCAAAAAGCACTTAAAAAAAGCGATGATATGAGGAGAAAAACACTGACTAAAAGTCAGTCAGTCAGTTAGTGAGGGTCAGACAAGCGAGTAAAAAAACGGCGATTTTAATGTGAATCTGTAGAGTCAGTGAAGTCTTCAAGACTTCCACTTGAGTCAATAAAAGCTACAGTTAAGTGAAATTACTCAAATAATTACAAAGTTATTTGAAAAACGAAAACAGTTTTTAATTTTAGTGTCCTCTCTCTCTGGTGTCCTTTTTTGTTATACTTTGTATAAAAAACAGTTTTTCAATTTTTCAACTTCTTTTCAATCTGAATTTGTCATCAAACCATTTGATATTTTCATTTGACCAAACTCCTTTGAAGTTGAGTTTTCTCTGTGTCTGAGATGTAGAAAAAGCTCGAAATTAAACCAGTGTGATGAATATTCCGATCAGTTTCAATAAACAATTCGGATTTTTGTAATTTGTGGAGATTTCGAGAATTATTTTAGAATAAAGCGAGTTTTCCGGAACACATCCTCTTTAATATCGGCAGTAAAACAATTTTATGAGCTTCCAGCCATTACACTGTAAATTTTATTGACGATGTAAGTACGCGTGTACACAAAATGCAGAAAAACAAATATGCTGTTTGGGAAAACGTAAAAAATTCTCTAGGTTTTTAGTCGAAACTTTAAATCCGATCGTTTTTCTTTGATTTAGTAACACGCTCTCGGGTTTCAGTTAATAATGTAAGAGTAGCTTTTGGAGGTTTGGATTTTCGATAAGCTTCTCTCCGTTCTATAACTTTATGTTTAAAGCGATTTTAGTTGTTGTTTCTCGTCGGAGATTGAGTAAAAACATATACGGAACATCCAATTTGAAGTATTAGGAGTATCTCTTCTTGTTTTATAAACAAACATTTCACATAACACGAATTCTTGCCAAACATTAGCCAGAATTTTTTATTTTTTGTTTATATAAAACATGTCAAGGATAAACTCGCCTGAAATTTTATTACAATTTCAAGAGCGACTCCCAAATCAATAAAATAGAGCCTACCACTCTTCATATTATCCATTAACTTCGTCCTAAGAGAGTGCATCCTTAGAATCAATCGCTTTTTAATGCATTTACTAAATGAATTTTTCTGTCCCTTGCGCCTGTTTTATTTTCAAATTTATATTTAGCAAAACACTTGAGTGCTTTGATTTACTCAAAATTTGTTCGACAATATTAAAAATAACACAAAACACACTGCCAAATGTTTGAGATAAAAACAAAGAGTGGAATACACCACCTGTAGTAGAGTTTTGGACGATAGCCAAATTTTTTTGTAACAAATTAGTTTCAAATTTACTGCAGCACCAGGAAATTGAGAAAGTGTATAATAAATGGAAATTATATTCGATAATAATGATATTTTGGCATTTACTGTGACATGTGCTTAAATTTGAATTTTTGGCACGATTTATATTGGCAAGAAATATAACATTCCTGTCGACGTTTTGACAACACAGTGTTTACTTGTAAATGAACCGATTTCCATTCAAATATTACAATGAATCAAAATAAGACAACATAAAAAATTTTGTTCGAACAAATTTTAATTGATTTGAAACTTTAAACGACTTACAAATTTCGATTCCGGGATTTATTAATTTTTCTTCAATAGTTCCACTCAAAACTTTCAATTTAATTAAGCTTCAATCGATACTAAACTTTCAAACTGCCAACTAATATTGTTACCATTTTAAATATACAAAAGAAAAATCACGCAAAGACTTCAGATGTTAAAACGGCGCGAATAGAGATGCTGGGTGTGTTACTAAGACAGCATTTACACGCTGATCGAAAAAGATGTTTTCATAAAACAATCTGAGGTTGTGAGGTTCTTGAGAGAACGCAAATTATACACATGCATCACTTCATTTCTTGTATATTAGACTAATTTACCGCAAAAAAATAACGAAAGGTTTATGATAATTTTTTTAATTATAAGAAGAATTTTGAACTTGTTTTTTCGCTTCTGAAGTTATTTTAGGCTTAAAAATTATTTTTTGTTACAGCGTTTTATAACAGTGACATTTTGATTGACATTCTGATTGCTAAAAGTGACTTACTTTTACGCACTAGTGCTCAAAAATAAAACATTTTTTATTTGATTTATTATAAACATGAAAAGTACAATTACTTAAGTGACTAAACTGAACATTCAAAGATTTCAGATTTCTTTCCTGAACTTCAATACAAGTGGAAATGGTACTTGTAGACGCCACTTCAGATTTGCTATTTTCATCACAGATTCTTCTTTTCTTTGATACAGTTTCTTCTTTTTCCATAATTTTTATCGAAATTGCGTTTTTACTTTTAGCAGACTTTTCTATGTAACTTTCCGCAACAGAACTAGATCGCTATCCTCCATGTCTTTTGAGTAATGTAATATCTGCTCCTAAATCTGCTAAGAGTGTTGCTGAACAACGGCGGAAGCAGTGCCCGGTATATTCTTTTGCATTTAGAAGGCCGAGACATTCTGCAATTTTTTAGGCATACCTCTAATAGTATTTATACCAGCGGGAAGCGTACTGCACCTGGAATTTCTATAGGTTAAGAAGAATCTCTGATGTTCAGTATGAGAAGGTCGAAGCTGTGCGTATTTGCGGAAAATTTCTAAGAAACTAATTCCATCTACAAATTCTTCAGTTATTGTAAACAGTTGTGAAATTTTTGTCTTGGTGTTCGGTGTCTTCACTTCAATAAAACTTGGACAATCTTCTATATCTTCCACCTTCAAAAACGTAATTTCCTCTCTGCGTAATGAGCCAAAAATCCCAGTAATTAGCACAACTTTTGCCAATAAATAGTCTTTGTCATCAGCTGTTTTTATGAAACGTTCTATCTCTTGCTTGGTGAATATTTTGGATTTCTAGCTCTGTACCCACTTGTATTTCTGTTTAGAAATGCAATCAAGTTTGTAAATTTATTAATATCTACGTTCCTGTTAAGATATATCATGGATCTTAGCAATGAGTAGGTACTCCATAAAGTAGATGGCTTATACACGGAAGATAATTTCGAAAAATAGACCAAAAGTATCTTTTCTTCAATACTTATTGCATTTTGTCCTCACACCAACTACCAAACTTTCTGTCTGTTTCCTTGTAAATTTCCTTAGATTTTTCAGGCACTAGTGTGACTAGTGAAGCTTCCGCAACATTTTCAATGTCGGAATCAAATTCAGAATCGCTCATTTTTGTGTTCCTTTATCACAATACTTAAATATAGAACCCAAGCTGACAGTCTGTAATTTTATAAAAAGAATAAACAAAGAAATTTACATCCATAGCAACCTGCCAACTATACAATGTAAATGTTCGATTGAGATCATTATTTTTGAAAGAAAAATCTGTTATAAAACGCTGTAACAAAAAATCTTGAATGTAATACGTTACAAAATGTCTTTTAAAAGCTCTTGACGTGTTAAGACTCTTTTTGCAACTTATTGCATTAATAGCTATTGTGATTCTCAAAAAAAGCATTCAAAATTTATAAAAAATACCTGGTTGCATAAACAATTTTTTAAAGAGGTGACTCTAGACGCTAGGGAAATGTGGTAATAACTTTAAAACTATAATAAAATGCGGTCCCCTTTTAAGCTGAAATTGACTCGTTTTAGCATTTTTTTGAACGAAATCCGAGATTTTAGCGAGTGCAAATTTTAGTTGAGACACTCTTAACTAGAAATACGGAATGTAGACCTAAAAAAACAGCTCGTGGAGTCAATAAACCTACTATTGACTCAATAAAACAATACAATTGTGTAAAAAAAATGTTTGCGTATTTGAAATAATTTTGCAATTGTTTTTTTAATTTGTTACATGTACTATAATGATTCAGTAAGCTAAATTAAAAACAATACATCATTTATTTTAATAAAAGCGCGCTAACATAAACGATTTGCTGAAAGTTGAAAAATAAACAAAAATTAGCTTTAATAACACGACGAAACATTCGAAAATTTGCCAGATTAATAGCAAAACACATTAAAGGATGAAGCTTTATGAAAAATCCAAACAAACATGAATTAGCACGTGTTTCTTTTAACTAGTGTTCTCTTTGAACTCGATTTATAAAATTAATTAACGTTTTTTGTATACAAATTAAAAAGATTGTGAAACTCGAAAATTTCAGTCAATAAATCTGGAAACTCCTAGACAAGAGAGAAGTTATTCAAGTTTATACAAATACACATTTCGTATTTATTAGGTTTGTAGCATTTGCTTGAAGATTAATTCATCTGGGAGTTTTTCCGAGCGATTAGTTCAATTTTTGATTTTTTTTCAATCAGTAAAGTGCGTGCTTTGATGTAATCCAGTCAAAAGTTACATAAGCGAGTATATAAAATCCTTGAAACTCCTTTATTAGAATTTATCAATCACTCTAACAAGATTTTGATGAATTTCTCCCGTCATTAGTGAAATTCCCAAAGTTGGTAAAATTAATCGTTTTGAATCAACTTTTCATAGATGATGTTATACATCCGAAACGTGTTGACACGCCTTCGCAATGCTTTCCTAATTAAAAGGCTGTTGTTATGAAAATGCATTTGTGTAGGATGGGATGTGGGTGGTTGAAAATCAAAATCAATGAGGATTTAACGCTCGATTCCTGTTTAGAAAAATAATAAGCAAATACAGGGAGGTTTATTTTTATACAACTTATGTAATCTCGGTTGTTACAATCGCAATAAAGACGAGTATAAAGTTGGTTGGTGTTGGCAACGCTATGTTCGTCTTAATTGGGAAATCGACCTGGGTGTTGCCCTCTGACGCTCGAATATTTGTTAATGGAGAAGGATCATGTTTATTGCTAATGGCACGACTCGCCACTACAAAAATTTGTCACAAACAACCGACAAACAAGCTAGAAATTAGAGACAATAAAGTCATTTGACAAATTATTTTTGACATTTAGCATTGATAATCAAAATTGTTCTACAAATCGTTTCATCCCAAGAAGTCATAAAACATTTGAAGCTATGATTAATATTAATAACACAATTTTTTTAAACAAATTTGTTGTTAAAATCAAAGTTAATACAACCAAATAAAATAAAATAAAATAAATCACTCACATCAGTTATTCAAGTGATACTCGTACATACATTTAAGGTGTCTGCGCGCATCCGGATGAATGTATTATTTTGTAGAGATTTTATATTAATTATTTTTTGACATAAGCACTTTTGAAAACAAAATTCAGCTGTTCTTAAGTGAAAATTCAGTAAAACTAGCTCAAATTATACGAAAATCTTTTATATAGTTTTTTATTATACATTAATTGACAAATTAAATTCCAATTCACATTAAGTCAAATTTCATTTCCCGATTTTTTTGAAGCCAACTGTAGCTATTTAAACAATGTTCAGTCTTATTTGTTTAAATAAAATTAATTATTGCCTTTTCAGTGCTATTCTCGTGATTAAATATATATTACAAACAAAAGTGTTTATATTTAAATACATTTTTAATTCATTATTTAAACTAATTGCTTACATAATACGATGATTCAGTAGTTCAGTACTCAAAAACACCAAGAGGGTTTGACATTTGGTAATATAATAAACATTTTTGTTGTCTTTTGTAAATTCATCGAGATTTCTTTGTTTGAATCAGTCGTGTGCCAGCTCTCTAACAAAACGCATCACAGCCGTTTAAAACTGCATACTTTTATTTATTATTAAAACTTTAGAACAAAATAGGAGACATATCGCTGGAAATCTGGATTAAAAGTAGGTCCGAAAGAAGCAGAGAGAATTCGCCACATAAGGCAGAAGGAAAAGCACCAATTTCAGGATTAAAGATAGATTCAAAAGAAGCAAAAGGGGGCGATCGCCACCCAACAGTTGTGGCAGAAGAAGATGCTTTAAGTAAGACTTTATGTACAGTTTGTTGATTTTTTTAAAATTGTTGATCTCTGATCTTAAATATATTGTTTATAAATTTATAAATAAACAAGCTACAGATTCGCGCGTTTACATTGAAATCCTATACTTGAGAAATTGGTAAATACTCCTCTTAAATCTGAGTAAACAAACCTTTTGCTAAAAATTATGGAATTTGTCTTCATTTTATTGGTTTATTTCATTCATAATTTTGAAGACTGTTTTGTCACAATATGATCAAGGAATAAAATTATAAAACACGTAAATATTTTCAAATTTTTATTAAAAACAAGAAAGTTGAGTTTTACCTCTTTATATCTAGAAAAAAAAAGCAACTGGGAATCTCTTTACTGTCTTTTTAGGCTTCTAACAACGTTCCTCTACAATGTGCTCAAGAGCGTTTTATTTTGTATTTATCCTGTATTTATTTTTTGCTAAATTTCTTTCTTTTTATATAAAAAGTAATTTTCACAACGATGCCACAAAAAAATTGTCAATAGACGAACTGATCTGCAACTTAATAAAGTTGATCTACAATTTAATAAAGTATTTCTCACTAAAAAAAAAATTGACCACAATTACCAGTTACCTGTGTTAGTCAAATAGTATATTACTGATATTGTAAGGCCTGTGCATCATCGATGCTGAAAATATCGCTTCAGTAGCTGAAAGTGTGGAAGAAGATCCAAATTTGTCAATTCCTCCTCGAGCTCTACATTTAGGCCTATCTTATGGCTCATTATGGCGCATTTTGCATCTGGATTTTATATTATGATCTTGACGATATGTGGTTCCAGCAGGATGGAGCAACCAGTCACGTAACACAAGCAAATCGAGCACTTTTGCAAGAGAAATTTCCTGGACGTGTGATTTCGCGATTGGCTGATCTCAATTGGCCTTCAAGATCCTGCGATTTGACGCCTTTGGATTTCTTTTTGTAGGGCTACGCGAAAGATCGTGTTTACGCAAACAATCCTCAAACTCGTGACGAATTGAAAACTAATATTCGTAATGTAATGGCCGAGATACTGGCCGAAATGTGCCGGAAAGTCATTGAAAATTACCTCAAAAGGATCAAGGCCTGTAAGAAGTCCCGTGGAGGACATTTGAATGATATCTTGTTTAACTAAAAATGGCAAGGATCAATCTTTAAAATGAAATAAAAATTACATTACATTCCGAATATTTTGTGTTTTTTTTAAGTTTACTTTATCAAGCTCGAATTGGATAGCCCGTTACATTGCGATAATGAATCTTTACTATAATATAAGCTCTAAAGTGTTAGTAAATATCTTTCTTAAAGAGGGGTAAATAGAAAAAAGTTTGTTTTCGAACTCACCGAGTTCATACTCTGTTTCCTGATCCTCGGCTATGGTTTCCATGGTTCCATGTTCGTGGTATCATCACTACCGTTTCGCCACGTCTTTTTGTGTTGTATTAAAATATTGTTGAAAGTCCCAGAAAACGTAGACGATGGCATCGGTAGCCATCGTATCACTTCTTACCAAACTATTAAAACACACCACTACCTGCTGTTTTACGTCAATTCGTCGATCATCGCCGTCGTTTATATAAAAAACAGGAAAAAGCTCTCTCCTAGAGGGAATTTTCTCGCACTCCTGAAAGCCACGGTATGTGAAAAACCGTCGCGATACTTATTATATCGACAGGAGGAAGGTCGAGATATAAATAACGGAAAAAATTGATTCGGAGAATACGAGTAAATATTTTAATGGGACTTTTAGCGATTCACACGCAACCGACAGAATGAACTATTGACGCTCAGGTCCAATTGCGATGACCCACTGAATTAATTGATTGACGTAATGAAAAAACGTAATGTTCATTAATAAAAATTGAGTAAGAAAATTTGATTTTTTATCGAAATAGGAGACACGAAGACAACACGTGCAGGAATTATAAAATATTCATGAATTGTTTAATATTAATTCTGATTTGTTTTCATTACAAGGTCTTTAACTTCGATAGAATTAATGTAAAATTTAAACATTTTTCGATTTAATTAGTAATAAATATTTTATTACACGATAAATTCAGTTCACAAAGAACTATTCACTCCTACAACCAACCGCTTCCTTGTAGTATAACGAGTGAGCCTATATTAGAGGCAGAGGCTGATAGCAACACTTAAGAATTATTATTTTTTAAATTAAAATAGTATTAAAACAAATAAAAAAAACTGGCATATAAAGGATAAAACAGATAACTACTAAAATAAATAAAAAAAAATTTAAACTTTGTGCCCAGCGCTGGTTTTATTTAGAAACTCTGCAAAACGGTCAAAGCTACAAAAGCAAAGTTGTAAAAAATTAAATTAAATATAATAAATAAGTGAAAAAGAAGCTAAGAATTATGTAACTTTGACTAGGTGTAAAGCCCCCTTAAAGCGTCTCTGGTGCCTCTACAATTATTTTTATTAGAGTAAAACTATCCCATAACAAAGCAATAATGAAATAAGAGAAGAAAAAAACGAATTATACAGATCAAAAGGTGTTGTTTATACAGAATGTCTGTACTATTATTATTAGAAAAAAAGAAAACCATCCCACAGCAAAGCTTACGAGATGGTTAAATAAAAAAAGAAGAAAACAGGTAAAAATGTGCTTTTTATAGAACGAAAGAAGATTTCAAAATATATTAGCTAACAACGGAAAAAAATATAGACAAAGAAAACGAGGAAAAAGTAACAGGATTTCGAGAATTAAGTCTTAGATAGAAGATAGAAAACCATGGGAAAGTTCGAAGAGAAGAATTGAAGATGCAAAATGCAAGAGAAAACATATCTAAGAGCTGAGACTGAAAAAAACTTCTAAAAAGATAAAAACACGCCTTTCAAAAAATTTTTTTAACTGGTCTAATTAAGCTGTAGATTAAGCTTTTGAAGTAAAAACTTCAAAATGTAGAACTTCAATGATGTTTTCAGAAGAAAATTTATAGTTTCTTATAATTATAAGACCCAAAGATTTTACGCAAAAGAGAAAACAGTGTTGAAATAAAGAACAAAAGAAAGTTTAAAATTAAAGAAAACTTCTAGATCCTTAATATGATCAGTTCTGTTGAGTTAAGACCATCAAGTTGTATGAGGAAAGTTCTTATAAAGAGATTTACGTAGAAATATGAGAGAAAAAGTTCCATAATTGCTGAAATTAAACTCAGAAAAAAAAATCTCAAGAATATTAAGACAACATAGAAAACCATTACAAAGTCTGAAGACAGCAATTAAAGATGCAATTAGGGTAAAAAAACATTTTTTAGACCTGAGATTGAAGCAAACCTCTAGAGAAATAAAAACCCTTGCCTTGACTTCATAAACTAAAAATTTCTAAAATCTCCTCTAAATTTTCTTTGCTTGGTCAATTAGATTTTGCATGAGAAAGCCATAACAATACCGACATATTCAAATTTCGGTCTAATTAAACTATTATAACTAGAACCCAGTCTTATTAAGAAGACCCTTGCAGAAAAGTACTGAGCTTACTTAGAAGCACAGGGCTGCTGCAGTTGTACACAATAGGCACAAATCTAGGTGTGCGGCTTGTTTCCTAAGCCCCTCTTGTTGAGATAAAAAAGCTTTTAAAAATTATTGAAAATTTGTAAGCTTCAAAAAAAATTTGCAGTTTCTTATAATGAAATCCAAAATTTTACACGTAGAAGAACAACCGTGTTAAAACAAAGATAAAAATGTGTTACAAAGAATATTACTTTCTCAAAGAGCAAGCAAGGTTAGTTATTAAAGTGGCCCAAAAAAATCAACTATTATTCCTAGGCACTTTTAAAAAATAATTTTTCAAGATGAGCTCTTAATTTTAATAGGAAAGACTCCCTCATCACAGTTTTCCATTTTTTTCCAGTCCCATATGGCAATATCCATATCTCGTCACCACTTGATCGTACAAAAAAAAATTATTTACGTTTTTTGTAGGAAATTGAACGCTGTAAAAAAAGTATTTTACAATTTTTTTTATAACTCTTACCGTTTAGAAGATATCAGAGGTCAAAGTTTGAAGAATTTAGCAAAAATTTCTTTTTCACTTCTAAATTTTATAACTCGTGGATAAATAAATATTATAAAGTGCGCAATATACGGTTTTGTAGGAAATTAAACGCTCTACAAACAAGTCGTTTGTGGTTAATTGATTACTTCAACCATTTAAAAAAAAATTGGGAATTTAATATCAAATTTTGGTTTTTAAAATGCGAATATCTTCTAAATGGTTAGAGTAATTGATTAACCACAAGAGACCTTTTTTATAGAGCGTTTAATTTCCTACAAGGCTATATGTTGCGCATTTTATAATAATTATTTATCTCTGAGTTATAAAATTTAGAAGAAGAAATGGAATTTTGTTAAATTCTTTAAACTTTGGCCTCCGATATCTTCTAAATGGTAAGAGATATAAAAAATTGTAAGATAACTTTTTTGTAGAGCGTTTAATTTTCTACAAAAAATGTAAATACAAATTTTCTGTACAATCAAGCAATAACAAAATATGGACTCTTAAAATTAAGAGCTCATCTTAAAAAAGAATTTCCTAAAGATGCCTAGGAACCAGTTTTTCAGTGTCGGAAATTAAAAAACAAATAGTCGTTTTTTCAACCCACCCCATTAAGTTATACAGAGCAGTAAAAAAATAAAAAAAAATCTTAAAAAAGACAATAAATAAGCAAAACGTAAAATTGGCACAACCTAAAAAACATAAAAAAAATAAGAGATCTATCAGGGATGAAACGTTGTTTTGTTATCATAAATTTTATCATCAAAAGAAAAAAGTATTTAGTGAGGTGTAAAAATAAAAAAAATCGGCTTCAAAAATGATCAATTTAGTACCATTTTGCGCAATGCAATAAACAAATCTTTAATAGTCCTTTGAATACCATCAAGGTTGTGCTGTACTCAAATTCCCATTACCATAATGAAGCTAGTTATTATCAGATAATTTTTGAAAAAAAATTGTTTTGAAAGTAGAGAAATAAATCAAATTGTTAGATTTATTATGAATTAATTGGGTCTGTATCGTTGTTAAACTAGTTGATTTAATTAAGTGAAAGTTTTAATGGACGCTGTAAATAATTTTTCCCGAATATAAGTGTAATTAGATTGGATTAAGCTTTGGACAAAGTTTACTACTTTAGGTAGTTAGGAATTTTGAACAGAAAATCGATAGTGAAACCAAACAGGCGACAATCTAATTTTCTTGACATCAAAGACTGATTTTATGACTTATCAAAATCCCAATTTTTCTCCGACTAATAGATGTAATTTCCTGTAAATAACAACTAGTCTTGCCCTTCTCAAAAACTTATGAATACATCCAAGAATGTCTGTCTCTACTAAAAGAATTTAATAATCTCGCAACTATCCGACTTGTGAAAAATTCACGCAATTCTCGTCGAAATTAATCTGCGGAAGTTTGATCAAACTTCCGGGACTCTCGCTATATATCCGATAGTTAACCTGAGGCCATGATTTACATGAATCACCGACCTTATGGTCTGAAATAATGAACATCTCTCTCCTGTTATTAGCGACGTGTAAAGATACAATTCTGTGTTTGTCGAGTGTTCTACTTTGCTGGATGAGCGCACTCGACTTGATTTAATTATTTTTCAGCTTTGTTCCGGTTCTTGTAACTGATTTAGATGTTAGACAAGATTTTTTTTTCAGACACGTGTGAAAGACATTCGGTAAAATATCACCAAGTTTGGAACATTATTAAATTCTCTGATTCTTCTCGCCCTATCGATTCCAGTCGTTCGATGACCTGCTTTTGGTTTGGTCATCTGCAAAGTAACTGCAACATTTTCCTGCGATGTTAACCTGCTGAATTGAACGGTCAATATTTGCCACAAGAAACTTTAATTGTTGAGGGACTGAAAACTAGCATCAAAAGTAAATTTCTGCTATTTTCTTATCTCTTCTCTATCCATTAGCGTTTTAAAAACCGTTCCAATAAAGTTATTTGTTACGATACGAAGCTTTTAGTCGCGTTGATACAATTACTTATTTTTAATACCACAAAGATACTTTTTTTCAACTTTATTGCTTTGTAACTGGTGTACACCTCTTCGAAATAAAGTAGCAATAAAGAAATTGAAAACTTTGAGAAAAGTTTTGTTTGAACGATATTTAATAACAAAGGGTGGACGTTCTAGAACAAAATGTCATTTTTTTAAAAAACTTTGACAAAGATTTGTGTTAAATGAACGTCTGTTCCACGCATCATTACCGAAGAAACTTTGTGGGTTCTATTTATTTCACCTTTACACAATTTATGGCTTCGTAATGGATACTTAAAAGGTCCTGAAAGTAAATTTGAATGGGATTCATTATTTACAGTTTGGCCGAGAGATTTACTTGATGGATAATCAATTTACGAATTTTTTTTGAATAAGTAAGCCGATTTCTGGATTGAGATAAGTCTCTTAATCAGGCGTCTCCATCATTAGGATTTCAGACTAAAACAACTTTTTGCAAAATAATGAAAACTCTGCAATGTGTAAATCGCAAATCATCAAATTCTTACAACGCTGTTTTAGTGAAATGTTTACGAATGCAAATTTACTTGCTGTTCATATGAATTTACATTTCCTGTTTTATTTCTTTTATATTTTCTTGATTTCATAATACAGTAAAATCTCGATAATCCAAATTAATTATAATTGAGATTATCGAATTGTTCAAACCATTAAAAACATATAAAAATATTATTTTTATCTACTTAAGGCCAGTTGAAGTTAGAGCGTTTTTATTATGTAGCTGCATTTAATAACGTAAAGTCTAATAAAATATCCGCAAACGGCCTTTATGGAACACCTGAAACTACATAAGTAGATCATAGTAAAGGTCGTAGGGGTTGGAATTTAAAAATCAAAACATTTGGACGAAATTCATATTTAGAACAAGAAGTTAAAATAGCAGAAGTAATCAGAGTACTGAAAATAGAAGTGTTTAGATTGTCAAGGAAAGAATTACTTGAAAAAGTAGAAAACTACGTGAAAATAATTTAAACACTAGATTTAAAGGTAGAGTCCCAGGATCCGATTGGTTTATAGCCTTTTCCAAAAGACAGAAGCTTGGAAAAACCTTAAGCAGTTGAAATTGCGAGAAAGAAGAGTCTGAGTCCTCTCATCAGATAAAAATATTTCTATATTTTAAAAAAGACCGTTTGGAAAACAAACCTGATCAAATATTGAATACAGATGAAAGAAGCTTTTGTGTAGACCTCATAGAAACTAGTAATAGAAGAGTCTGAATTGTCAAAAAAAGAATTCTTTGAGAAGGTAGAAGACTACGTAAAAATTAATAATTTAAACACTAGATTTAAAGATGGAGTTCCAGAATCCTATTGGTTTATAGCTTTTTCCAAAACACAGAAACTTAGAGAAACCTCAAACAGTTGAAATTGCCAGAAAAAAGAATCTGGATCCTCTTGTCAAATGCAAGTATTTCTATAATTTAAAAAAGACAATAGCAAACCTCAGTTTGGAAAACAAACCTGATCAAATATAGAATACAAATAAAACAAGCTTTTGTGTAAACCCCATAGAAACTAGAAATAGAAAGGTTTGGATTGTCAAAGAAAGAATTACTTGAGAAAATAAAAGACTACGTAAAAATAAATAATTTGAATACTACATTTAAAAATGAAGTAACAGGATTCGATTGGTTTGTAGCCTTTTCCAGAAGACAGAGGTTGGAAAAATTGCCAGAAAGAAAAGTCTGGATCCTCTCATCAGATAGAAGTATTTCTATATTTTAGAGAAGACTATTTAAGAAACAAACCCGATCAAATATGAAATACAGATAAAACAAGCTTTTGTGTAAATCCTACAGAAATTAGAAATAGAAGAGTTTGAATTGTCAAAAAAAAATTACTTAAGAAAGTAAAAAACTATGTAAAAGTAAATAATTTAAACACTAGATTTAAAGATAGAGTCCCAGGATCCGATTGGTTTATAGCCTTTTCCAAAAGACAGAAGCTTGGAAAAACCTTAAGCAGTTGAAATTGCGAGAAAGAAGAGTCTGGATCCTCTCATCAAATAAAAATATTTCTATATTTTAAAAAAGACCGTTTGGGAAACAACCTGATCAAGTATTGAGTACAGATGAAAGAAGCTTTTGTGTAGACCCCATAAAAACTAGAAATAGAAGAGTCTAAATTGTCAAAAAAAGAATTCTTTGAGAAGGTAGAAGACTACGTAAAAATTAATAATTTAAACACTAGATTTAAAGATGGAGTTCCAGAATCCTATTGGTTTATAGCTTTTTCCAAAACACAGAAACTTAGAGAAACCTCAAACAGTTGAAATTGCCAGAAAAAAGAATCTGGATCCTCTTGTCAAATGCAAGTATTTCTATAATTTAAAAAAGACAATAGCAAACCTCAGTTTGGAAAACAAACCTGATCAAATATAGAATACAAATAAAACAAGCTTTTGTGTAAATCCCATAGAAACTAGAAATAGAAAGGTTTGGATTGTCAAAGAAAGAATTACTTGAGAAAATAAAAAACTACGTAAAAATAAATAATTTGAATATTAGATTTAAAAAGGAACTTCCAGGATCCGATTGGTTTGTAGCCTTTTCCAGAAGACAGAGGTTGGAAAAATTGCCAGAAAAAAAAGTCTGGATCCTCTCATCAGATAGAAGTATTTCTATATTTTAGAGAAGACTATTTAAGAAACAAACCTGATCAAATATGAAATACAGATAAAACAAGCTTTTGTGTAAACCCTATAGAAACTAGAAATAGAAGAGTTTGAATTGTCAAAAAAAATTACTTAAGAAAGTAAAAAACTACGTAAAAATAAATAATTTAAACACTAGATTTAAAGATAGAGTCCCAGGATCCGATTGGTTTATAGCCTTTTCCAAAAGACAGAAGCTTGGAAAAACCTTAAGCAGTTGAAATTGCGAGAAAGAAGAGTCTGGATCCTCTCATCAAATAAAAATATTTCTATATTTTAAAAAAGACCGTTTAGGAAACAACCTGATCAAATATTGAATACAGATGAAAGAAGCTTTTGTGTAGACCCCATAAAAACTAGAAATAGAAGAGTCTGAATTGTCAAAAAAAGAACTACTTGAGAAGGTAGAAGACGACGTAAAAATTAATAATTTAAACACTAGATTCAAAGATAAAGTCCCAGAATCCGATTGGTTTATAGTCTTTTCCAAAAAACAGAGAGTTAGAAAAATCTCAGACAGTTGAAATTGCCAGAAAAAAGAGTCTGGATCCTCTTATCAAATGCAAGTATTTCTATATTTTAAAGAAAACTGTTTGGCAAACAAACCCGATCAAATATGGAGTACAAATAAGACAAACTTCTGTGTAGATTGTTTAGTTTCTATTGTCTTAAGACAATATATATGATAATCAGGTAAAAACTGTAGAATTAGCAACTCCTCCTACAATCAAATCCTGTTTCATTTGAACAAATAGTAGCCACCTCAAAAAAATAGAACACAAACGATCAGATTATGCAAAAATCTAAAAAGGACATAGCGTCAGGAGCAAAAGTAATTACTAGAATGTTTTGTTACGTTTAAAATACAATGCAAACAAAGAGAATAAGTACAAAAAAAGAGCAAGACTAACAAAAGAATTAACAAAAGCAATGATAAGAACTTGTAGTAAAGCGAAATAAGATTTTCAACAGCAATACAGATGAAAATAAAGATATCGTTAAATGCGAAGAAAAAACTCCAAGACAGCTTAAAAAATAGAAGAAAAGAAAGAGAAATTACCGAAAAAATTACAAAGATCAAAGAAAAAATCAAGAAGCAAAAATCTAAGAAGAAAACAGCGGCAAAAAAAGAAGTAATTACTAAACAAGGTGTTTTATTACGTTTACAAAACAGAGAAAACAAGGAAAATAAATCCAAAGAAAAGATGAATAAGACTAACAAAAGAATTAACAGAAGTAAATATAGGAAAAATCATACTAAACGAAAACTTGTAGTAAAGCAAAATAACATTCTCCACAACAACATTATAGTCAAGACAACTCAAAAAATAGAAGAAAACGAAAGAAAAATTACTTAAGATATTACAAAGACCAAAGGAGTTAAGAACAAACGATTAGAATATGCAAAAATCTGAAAAGAAAAAGCGACAAAAGCAGGAGTAATTACTAGATGTTTTATTACGTTTAGAAAACAGAAAAAACAAAAAGAATAAATCCAAAGGAAAAGATGAACAAGACAAACAAAAAATTAGAATAAGGAAAACCATCCTAAACGAAAACTTGTAGTAAAGCTAAATAAGATTCTCAACAGCAACACTGATAAAAATAAAGGTATCGTTCAATGCGAAAAGAAAAACTGCAAAACTATAGTTGAGACAGCTCATGGAATAGAAGAAAAAGAGAAAAATTACCGAAAAAATCACAAACAATTTAGCAGACTTATCTAGAGCAGATTGGAATTATGTTAAGTTTCCAGAACAAAGTAACGTTGAAAGCCGAGTACCTATTAGACATAAAAAAAATGTTGTTTAGTACAAGTGTTAATAACTTTTTTTTTTATTTAATGACTGACTCTATTATTATTATTTTTTTGAATTTTTTTGGTATTCATTTCACTGTGAACAGTTAGACCCTATTTTACCTAAGTCAAAAGCAAGAGCTTATAGTTAATTTCCTCGGGAATAAGAATTTGACTTGAAGCATAAATTACCTTAACAAAAAAGACCAATTAAACATTTATTATTAATATTTATTAATTATACTGATTTATGATGTTTTGACAGCCCGAAAAGTACGATTATAAACCTCAAGCAATGGCATCCAACCTTACATCTTGAAGCAGAGCCTTTTATACTTGCTTTTTGAAATGAAACACATCATTGCCTTCAGGTCCCACATTTTTTAAGACAAATTTTTGCGAGTTACAACCAAAAACTCGTATAAATTTCCTCTTATAAACTCAGACATCGCTTCGAAAAATCATTAATTGAGAGCTAAAGACGACAATTACTAAAATATATTTTTGAAATGTTTATTAAAACAAAAATAAGAAGAACCTCGTGCCTCTGACTTCCAAATTCGATTAAAAACTTAAATAAATTTTTGGAAATCAAAAGCGAAAACTATTGTAATTTAGCCACTTAATCTGAATTTTCTTAGTCGGAATTTTACAAGAACGTATCCGAAATTTCTTATAAAATAAAACCAAAAATAAATGACCTATATGGAGAGTTTGGCGCTAGCGGGCTTTTTGCAGTGTTCTTCTTTGTAAACAAGAGGGGCCCGCATCGCGAGCCGCACACCGAGGCCTACGCCCATTGTATGCAACCTCTCGAAATAGCACTATTGCAGTAGCCCTGTGCCTCTGATGAAGCTCAGTACCTTGTCTGCAGGAGCCTTCTCGATAGCACTGGGCTTCAGATATCGGGAGCCCAGGTGTAAATCGCTGATGCTTGCAAAAGCAGGACAGTAGCAGAGAATATAAAGAGGAGTTTCCTCATCTTCAGCACAACCTCTGCAAATCTCGTCCTCGCTGAGTCCGATGACGTGCAGGTGTCTTTTTAATAGGCACTTAAATTCAGTCGTTTAGTCACTTTTAAATTTTGAGCACGTTGAAGAAACTTGTAGACCAGTTAAACAATTAACATAAAGCCCGCTGAATTACACTAAATAACTTTTCGGCTTCCTAGCGTCGGAATGAATGATTTGTGTTCTGCAATTTTTTTATTGTGTATTAAATATTTATATATTTTTGTCTGAGGAACTAAGAAACAAGTATTTACAATTTGTAGATTAGAGAGGTTTCGGTGATTGAGGTTTTACTGTAAAATTAGAAGAAATCAGAATTTTTTTGAGTGAATTAATTTATGATTTGACCTGTCCTGACCCGAATGAAGTATTCAAGATGTCGTTGCTTTAGCAAGCTTCTAATTAATCATCTAAAATTCTAAAAGTTGTGCGGTTTATTAATGTACCCAATCGAGCAGATACTTTCAATTTGAAAACATGGAATTCGAAATGAAAGTGCCCTTAAATTACAAAGAACAAATTTATAAATTTTAATGAAGCAATCATTTGAATTTTGTGTAAAGATTTAAATCAATAAAAGTTATCCTAAAAAAAATTCTGAGATCCTACATTTGATCCCTGTGGAGCAATATATCCCGTTGGTTTGTGCATTATTACCAAGTCAGGCGTTTTATTTATCCGTGATTGACGTGTCCGAGAGAAAATTGACAAGCGCCTGATGGTAAATAACCCCCAACCTGTCTTACTTTACACAAACAAAATTAAAATTAATTTAGTCGAAGCAAAGCTACCCTTTGTAAATATTTACACCGGATTCAAGACCTATTTACTCAGTCCGGAAATAGCAAAAAATTATGTTTCATTTCCATACAAGTGAACTGTATTTAATTAGGATCGTTTTCATCAATAGCTGACACATGAGGGTGGCCGAGTTAATTTATTTTGTGTCAGGCCCGATTCAGAAGGCTTAAAAATGGTGTTAACTGGGATTTTCACCAATCTGTTTAATTGGAGACAGACACAAGAACATCATTTATTGAAAAAAGACCCAATAACTGTCAGTTACACAAATTCATTGTTTCTTTTTCAGTAAAGACAAACAACTCTTTCAGTTTTATATCAATTTATCGATTTTTAAAATGACGTGAATTATTCAACGGAAGTAAACGAAATTTGCTTCCAGCAAGTGCATTTAAATTATCTCGTCTTAACGAGGCAATTAATCCAATCGTGAACAACGCATTTGCATGTAGAAAATCGAAATTCGGGAGGATTTTCAAACAGACCGCGCTGCGGACGCCCCCACTCTCAAGTAGCTCCGCCTACTTACCACTACTATAAAAACCGCAAGCATTTCGACTGATACCAGTTCGGGGTTTAACCCCAAACCGGAAAGATTTTTTTAAGAGTTGAATTGTTGCCAACTAAGGCTTGTTTTTATCCTCTAACCGCATAATGAATATTCCAGTGGTTGAAATTGAAACTGACTGACTTTCCAACATTAAACGTATTTATTACAAAAAATTACATTAATTCAGAATTAAATAAATCTGTAATAGCTTTACAAAATGTCTCTGAAATAAACCCAAATTGCAAATTGATTTGTCATTTGACTAGATGATCAATTTCTGGTGATAATTTAAAGCTATAAATGACAAAAAAAGATTCTTGACAAATATTTATATATGTGGTTTTATAATTTTTTTATGTTATGGGCCTATCGGCAGTAAACGACACATTTTAGAGACACTTTAAGCGCACGAAAGTATTAAATGTCTGGTCAATATGTCAATGTATTGATAGGCTAGGAAGCTAGGCAATCATAGGCAGTAAAATATACAACTTAGTGCTTTAGTAAATTTTTTTAGTTGTCAAAAAAATTATTATGAAATTCTATAATATTGTTATATTAATATTACATAATTATTATACAATAATTACAATAAAAAACACTGTTTTCTGTAATTTTGGAAACAAACGAACATTTTATTAGAAACTGAAGGCAACATTTTACTGATTTTTAAAACAATGAACAACATTTTATTAATTTTAGAAGCTAAAGCTGATCTCTGTTAGCAGTTTTTAAATTAATAAACAGAAAAACGGTAAAAATAAATTTGTTGTTATGACTGTCAGAGACGATGTTTTCCTAATTTTGCAAAACAGAAACAGCATTTTACTAATTTTAATAAATAGTCAAATAAAAAAATAAAGGTCATATTGCTATAATTTTTAGAGTCCGGGGCGATATTTTGTACTCTATACGCAATTTTACTAATTTTATATACAAGAAGCACTGTTTTTTGCACTTTTGAAAACAAGCGAATATTACACTAACTTTGTAAGCTAAAAAAAAATTTACTAATTTTAAAACCGAAGGCTATATTATTTATAACAATTATGTAAAGCGAATATGACATTTCTTACATGTTTTAAATTAATAAAAGCAAGAGTAAAATGTTTTTTAATATTAGGAGTCTGAAACGACATTTTAGTGCTTATAAAAACTTGAGATGTAATTTTATTAATTTTAGAAGCTAAAGACAATATTTTTTAGCAATTTTTAAATCAATGAAAGAATGGCGACTATGTTTTTGTAATTTTGGAAGTTGAGAGCAAAATTTTTCCAGTTTTAGGACTCAGACACAGCATTCTAGTAATTCTGAAATTTGTAGAAATGATTTTACTAATTTTGGAAGCAGAAGACCTGATTTTTTTGCAACAGACGGCCACTTTTCTTTCAGGTATATAATTTGAAAATTAAAATCGCAAATTTACTAATTTTAAAATGCTAGAGGAACTATTTCTTACTAATTTTTAAACAAATATAAAGGCTCGAAATGTTTTTAGTTATTTTGGAATCTAGATTTTACTAAATTCAAAGCCAGAGGCGATATTATTACAATTCTGATATATAAAACTTGGAAACAACATTTCGGCGTTTTAAGTTTTAAAATTAATAAAGACAATGCTGAATTTTTTTTTTAATATTGGGAGCTGAAGGCAACATTTTAATAATTATAAAAGTTGGAAAACACTAATTGTCTTAATTATAGAAGCCAAAGCCTGTATCAGCAATTTTTAAATAAATAAACAGAAAATTAAAAAGTTTTGTGTATAAACTTAGGAGCCGAAGGCGACATTTTACTAATTTTGAAAGTTTGGCGCAATATTTTATTAATATTAATAACAGTTTTTAAAGCCGAAACCGACATTTAGGCTAAATTTTGAAATACAAAGACGCCATTTTAATAATTCTTGAAATCAGAAACACTATTTTCTATCAATTTTAAATCAACATAAAGTCACAGCAAAACTGTTTTTGTAATTTTGGAAGCTGAAGGTCATATTTTACTAATTTTAGAAGCTAGCAATATTTATTATCTTAATTTTAAAGCTTGAAGTGATATTATGACAATTTGGAAAGTCGTACGAGATATTTTGCTAAATTTAAAAATTTAGAGTGGCATTTAAAATTGAGAGACGTCATTTTACAAATTTTAGAAACTAACATAAAGACAAAGCAAAAATGTTTTTCTAATTTTGGAAGCTAGAGGCAACATTTTACTAGTTTTTGAGAGTAGAAGCAGGAGTTTACCAATTTTAAAATCGAGGGTAAGATTTATTGCCAAGTTTTAAATAAAAAAAATAAAAGAAAACATGTTTTTTAATATAGGGAGCTGGAAGCAATATTTTACTAATTAGAAAATCTGGAGACATAATTTTTCTAATTTTAGAAGCTAACGCAAACATTTACCGGCAATTTTTACATCAATAAAAAGAAATGCCACAAAGAACTTGTAATTCTAGAAGACGGAGGCAAAATTTTACAAATGTTGGAATCCAGAATTAATATTTTACTAATTTTGAAAGCGTGAGGCGATATTTTATCAAAAGCACTGCTTTGACACTATTCTAGTAAAGTACAGAGTGAGCATTACTGTCTTGAATTGACAAGAGTTTCAATAAAGAGAAAAAAAAATTTGCATCATAAAAAATTTAATGGTAAAACGTTGTATATCAAACGTGGCCAAAATGCTATTATAACCCTGTTATACTTAATATACACTTGCTTATAATAATGCACTTTTATCAAACAAACTTATTATAAGACGCGTTTGGATGCTTTAATGTTTATAATTTTGAAAGTTTAAAATGACATTTCTCGACAAATTTAAATTTTAAAATTTAGAAACGGTAATTTTACAAATTTTAGAAACTAGAGAACAAATACTACTAGTTTTGTTTTTATGCTTTATACTAGTTTCAGTTGGACAAATTCAATTTTGGTCGATACCGCAGCAACGAGTTCTTTACAATATTTTAAATTTCAAATAGCTTTATAATATTTTTGTAGATGTGTTAATAAGTAATTTAGATTTTATAAAAACTATTTCACTAGACTTGCTACATGATAACTGTTATTACTAGATTAAAATAAAGCTATATGCTTTAATGTACTGTGTCTACTTTGCGTAGTCTTTAATCAAGTTATTATAACACGTATTTGGATGCTTTAATGTTTATTATAGCTCATGAGTTAACTTCAAATTTGTGTTATGAGGAAAAGGGTTATTGCTACGACAATCTTTTTTTTAGAGGGCTTCAAAATGTTTCATAACAGCCACAGATGATTTCTGTGCCTTATGACATTTTGTAGTTGATAAATAACCCTCCCATTTTGCCAAATAGGCCTTCCAAATATTTAAAACTTGTAAAAGTGTTTGTGACGTTCAGAATTTTTTAGCTTAACGTTATTTGTTGACTGTTATCAACACCAAAAAAAAAAAATTACAAAAGAGTTGGTTCTATTGTGATTAAGACTGTGTCTATTTAAAATAAACAAATAAAACAGAAAAAAAGTTGAGCGTTTATTGTTTACACAAGCATTAATAAAATAATCCTGATGATGCCGCTATCTTCATCCACTCGAAACATGTATCCCGGATTAAATCGTTATTTTTATTAGATAAAGCCAACTCCACGCATATTTCCTCTCTACATCAAGTAGTGTTTTATCACCGACAAAACTCAAACAAATCCTCCATTTTTAATTACATTCGGGACGAAATTAAGACAAATTGTGTAGTAAATTTTTAAGTGGAATTCCAAGCACGAACTCTTCCTCACAGAATGTATGTATCGAGCGAAACTAACAAGACACATGCCCACAAACATTTTTCTTTCTCGAATTAGAGACACTAAGATCAAGCTCAAGCTGCAATTTCAAAATCAAATATTTGCATCGATGACAAGAGATTTCCTTGCCTTTTTTTTGTCCCTCGGGGAAAAGCGGAAAGTTTCGAATATTATTCAAATTGGAAGCGATTGTTTTCGGGGAAAATATTTGCATAATTAAAATACGAGCCTTTGGAGGAAGGCACATGTGGGTTTTTATCGAATCATAAATTGGAAAACTTTTACCAGGAAATTCATAATTTTTGCTTGCGTTGCGACATAAAAATTGCGAAACTGAAAGTCGTGACTCAATGCAGAGGTTTATATACCAATTACCACAAGAGTGGGGGTAGAAGTAATGGGAGACGTCTTTTATTGCTCTAGCAAATAATCGTAATCCATCACTGGTTGACAATTCGCCAACGTTTCTGTCAGTAGCAACGTTGTTTTTTCTTAGATTCACGTTGTAAAAAATGAAAATTAACTTCGAGAAAATATTATCGATTATCCATCAAGTTCGGTCGCGATAAAACCTCGGTGTCATTCAGATGTTGAGGTCGAGATGATTTTGAATAAAAATTCAGTTTCTTATCGATTCGATTTTTTGTGTACGCGAATTGTTTTCCGAGTTAAAGGTCATTTGTCATCATTGTGGATTATAATTCTGTTGTTAGTGCGCGAGATGTACAACAATAAGCGTTCGTTCACACGTCGCGAGGAAATTGTAAAAGATAAGAGAGAAGGAAAATGAGAAAACGCCATTGTTTGGAAGGAATAGGGTGATGCAATTTAAATGAGATGGGATTCGAGAGACAAAATTGTTAAGACCCCATGAGAAAAAACAGACGCTGAAATAATATAACCTCTAAAAAATATTCACACTATTGTTACCAAATAAAAAACAAATCTATCATTTCAAGATTCTGTTAATATGTTTCTCTGTATATTTGATTCCACTCGACCAGAAACTTTGGATTATATCCATTTTAATAGGAGATGATCATCCAACCGAAGGACAAATCAATTTGGGTTTATTCCAGATCTATTTCGTAAAGCCATTATAGACGAAAATCGAGAGAGAAACAAGATTTTTGCATATAACTTTATTTTAATCTACTAACAAGAGTTATCATGTAGCAAGTCTAGTGAAATAATTTTTTTTTAAATCTAAATTACTTATTAACACATCTACAAAAATATTATAAAGCTACTTGAAATTTAAAATATTGTAAAGAACTCGTTGCTGCGGTATCGACCAAAATTGAAATTGTCCAACTGAAACTATTATAAAGCATAAAAACAAAACTAGTAGTATTTGTTCTCTAGTCTAAAAAATTTGTAAAATTACCGTTTTTAAATTTTAAAATTTATATTTGTCGAGAAATGTCATTTTAAACTTTCAAAATAATAAACATTAAAGCATCCAAACGCGTCTTATAATAAGTTTGTTTGATAAAAGTGCATTATTATAAGCAAGTGTATATTAAGGATAACAAGGTTATAATAGCATTTTGGCCACGTGTGATATACAACGTTTTTCCATTAATTAATTTATGATGCAAAAATTTTTTTCTCTTTATTGAAACTCTTGTCAATTCAAGACAGCATGTATGCTCACTCTGTACTTCACTAGAATAATGTCAAATCAGTGCTTTTGTTAAAATATCGCCTCACGCTTTCAAAATTAGTAAAATATTAATTTTGGATTCCAAAATTTGTAAAATATTGCTTCCGTCTTCTAGAATTACAAGTTCTTTGTGGCATTTCTTTTTATTGATGTAAAAATTGCCGGTAAATGTTTGCGTTAGCTTCTAAAATTAGTAAAATTATGTGTCCAGATTTTCTAATTAGTAAAATATTGCTTCTAGCTCCCTATATTAAAAAACATGTCTTCTTTTATTTTTTTATTTAAAACTTGGCAAAAAATTGGTAAACTCCTGCTTCTACTCCCAAAAACTAGGAAAATGTTGCCTCTAGCTTCCAAAATTAGAAAAACATTTTCGCTTTGTCTTTATGTTAGTTTCTAAAATTTGTAAAATGACGTCTCTCAATTTTAAATGCCACTCTAAATTTTTGAAATTAGCAAAAATCTTGTACGACTTTCCAAATTGTCATAATATCACTTTAAGCTTTAAAATTAAGAAAATAAATATTGCTAGTTTTTAAAATTAGTAAAATGTCGCCTTCAGCTTCCAAAATTACAAAAACAGCTTTGCTGTGACTTTATGTTGATTTAAAAGTGATAGAAAATAGTGTTTCTGATTTCAAGAATTATTAAAATGGGTCTTTGTATTTCAAAATTTAACCTAAATGTCGGTTTCGGCTTCAAAAACTGTTATTAATATTAATAAAATATTGCGCCAAATTTTTAAAATTAGTAAAATGTCGCCTCCGGCTCCTAAGTTTATACACAAAACTTTTAATTTTTTGTTTATTTATTTAAAAATTGCTAATATAGGCTTTTGCTTTTATAATTAAGACAATTAGAGTTTTACAACTTTCATAATTATAAAAATGATGCCTTCGGCTCCCAGTATTAAAAAAAAAAAATCAGCATTGTCTCTATTAATTTTAGAACTTAAAACAAAATGTTGTTTCCGAGTTTTATGTGTCAGAATTGTATTTGAATTTGAATTGGCTTTGAATTTAGTAAAATCTAGCTTCCAAAATAACTAAAAACATTTCGAGTCTTTATATTTGTTTAAAAATTAGTAAGAAATAGTTCCTCTAGCATTTTAAAATTAGTAAATTTGCGATTTTTATTATCAAATTATAAACCTGAAAAAAAAGTGGCCGTCTGTTGCAAAAAAATCATGTCTTCTGCTTCCAAAATTAGTAAAATCATTTCCACAAATTTCAGAATTACTAGAATGTTGTGTCTGACTCCTAAAACTGGAAAAATTTTGCTCTCAACTTCCAAAATTACAAAAACATAGTCGCCATTCTTTCATTGATTTAAAAATTGCTAAAAAATATCGTCTTTAGCTTCTAAAATTACAAAAACAGTTTTGCTGTGACTTTATGTTGATTTAAAATTGATAGAAAATTGTGTTTCTGATTTCAAGAAGAATTTCAAGAATTATTAAATTGGCGTCTTTGTATTTCAAAATATAGCCTAAATGTCGGTTTCGGCTTTAAAAACTGTTATTAATATTAATAAAATATTGCGCCAAACTTTCAAAATTAGTAAAATGTCGCCTCCGGCTCCTAAGTTTATACACAAAACTTTTTAATTTTTTGTTTATTTATTTAAAAATTGCTAATACAGGCTTTGGCTTTTATAATTAAGACAATTAGTGTTTTACAACTTTCATAATTATTGAAATGTTACCTTCGGCTTCCAATATTAGAAAAAAGTTGAGCATTGTCTCTATTAATTTTAGAACTTAAAACAACATGTTGTTTCCGAGTTTTATGTATCAGAATTGTAATAATATCGCCTCTGGCTTTGAATTTAGTAAAATCTAGATTCCAAAATAACTAAAAACATTTCGAGTCTTTATATTTGCTTAAAAATTAGTATGAAATAGTTTCTCTAGCATTTTAAAATTAGTAAATTTGCGTTTTTAATTTTCAAATTATAAACCTGAAAGAAAAGTGGCCGTCGGTTGCGAAAAAATCATGTCTTCTGCTTCCAAAATTAGTAAAATCATCTCTACAAATTTCATAATTACTATAATGCTGTGTCTGACTCCTAAAACTGGAAAAATTTTGCTCCCAACTTCCAAAATAACAAAAACATAGTCGCCATTCTTTCAGTGATTTAAAAATTGCTAAAAAATATCGTCTTTAGCTTCTAAAATTAGTAAAATTACATCTCAGGTTTTTATAAGCAGTAAAATGTCGTTTCAGGCTCCTAATATTAGAAAAACATTTTTTTCTTGCTTTTATTATTTTAAACTATGTAAGAAATGTCATATTCGCTTTACATAATTGTTATAAATAATATAGCCTTCGGTTTTAAAATTAGTAAATTTTTTTCTAGCTTACAAAGTTAGTGTAATATTCGCTTGTTTTCAAAAGTGCAAAAAACAGTGCTTCTTGTATATATAATTAGTAAAATTGCGTCTAGAGTACAAAATATCTCCCCCGACTCCAAAAATTATAGCAATATGATCTCTATTTTTTTATTTGACAATTATTAAATTTAGTAAAATGCTGTTTCTCTTTTGCAAAATTAGGCAAACATCGTCTCTGACAGTCATAACAACAAATTTATTTTTACCGTTTTTCTGTTTATTAATTTAAAAACTGCTAACAGAGAACAGCTTTAGCTTCTAAAATTAATAAAATGTTGTTCCTTGTTTCCAAAATTAGTAAAATGTCGCCTTCAGTTTTCAAAATTACAAGAGTTTTTTAGATTTGTCTTTAGAGTAATTCAAAAATTGATAAATTAATAAAAACTAGTATCTGTGACTACCGATTTTGGTACAATATTGTCTCCGGCTCTAAAATTAGTAAAGTATGTATTGTTTTTAAATTACAAAATTAATAAAATGTTGCTTCCGGGTTTTAAAAAAATGTATTAAAAATAGATAAAAAATATTATCTTTAGTTTCAAAAATTATTTTTAGATAGATTTGTTCATACTCTTCAAGAAATTACAAATATTTATTGAAGAAATTACAAAAAAAAACATCTAAAAGATTACCTGTGATTGTGTAACTAATAAACAATTCCTAAACATTGTAAATTTAGTTGTGTTTAGATAAGTTAATAATAAAAAGCCTGTCACATTTAAAACCCACTGACTTTAACACAGAAAATAGTTTAAAGAATTCTTTTTAGAAGTCCTTTGCAGGCCAGATTGTTAGCCTTTCAGCGGCATTTGGGTTTAAATTTATCGAACAAAACATCGATTTAGAGCCGCATTTTGTGGTAGTTTATCGCGTGCAGTTGTTAATGAGTGCATTTTGAAAATTTTTGATAATCAGTTTGTGGCATAAAGTTGGCAATTGTGCTTTAATCAAAAATCGAATTAACAGAGCGCTTAATTGAAGTGTTTAGCGCGATATTGGTTTGACAGTTACGAATTAATTTAATAACGTCGCAGATTAATTTAATTTTTAATCAACTCGATCAGCTGTGAAATGTAGCAATCAACAAGACTTAAGATTTTTGGAAAAAAAAATAACGAAATTATTGATTGTGGTGAGAAAATTTTCATTAAGTGAATTGCTCTGTCAATAAAGACTTGTTATCTAAATAAAGATTGTCACTAATTGGGTCGAAATCCGAGAAAGGTAGCAACTACTCGAATTTTTTAAAAACAAATTTAATTTATTTAATTGGAAATTATTTCGGAATTAATAGCCAATAATGAAATCCCTCGGGAATAAGCGAAATAATCGCTGTGACACTCGTATTAAGCCCATTAATCCTCGAATTGCAAAATTGCAAAAATAGCAATTAGGGAAAAAGCGCGCTCGTTAAAAATTCCATACTTGAATGAATCAAATTTCTTGCAGTTGATTGGGCAAAAAAACGTTTTTAATAAATCAGAACTCGACTCCTCCTGCGAGAAATTGCGTCGCGCCCTGCAGCACGCATCACCAGCACACTCACAAAGGGCACACTTTAGACGAAATCGGTGCGTATGATGACGCCTGCACCAGGCCGGCTACTGAAACTCTCCTGCTCCTGCTGAAACTCCGCGGCCATGACCAGCTGGATGCGGCGTGTACGCGCAATCTCCCGCTGAAACGCTACCAGAAGGAGACGGTTCATTTCGATTCGCCATTCGGTGGCCCGACATCAGCGAGGACAGGTGGGGTATGGAAGTTATGAATGGACCGAGGGAAAAAATTTGATAAAGAGGACGAAAAAATTTCGGTTCTGCATCGTTTCATTTCGCAGATTTTTATAATGTCAGGACATTTGATTTTCTCAGTCATTTCTTGCAGGACGCCGTTTTGACAGTATACGTATATTTGACTCCATTCTCAGCCTAGAATATGATCTATAAAATTTAAGAGAAACAGAAAGAAAGCGGAAAAAGTAGTAACAGAAGGTAGAAAACAAGAGCTCAGAATATTTACTACATAATATGATCAGAAACATATTCTCTAAAAGGCTGTGACTTGTTTCTTTCCATATAATTTACATTATATTGACAAAGAGCCTTCTAGATGACTTTTTTATTATCATGTCTTATTTCACACTTTTTATTTATCAATTTTTCTAAAAAAAATTGTTTTTGTTCTTTTTGTTCTTCAGTCTACGTTTATCAAGATATCCTAGCTTCTTTTGGTCTCTTTCTTCTTTCAAGCGTTGTTACTTTTGTTTTATTTTTGACACTATTTAAATACTTTTTAAAGCCTTTTTTGTTACAATTTCATTCTTGCTCCCTTCCATCCAGTCCCGGACTCCTACTCCCTTTAGATCTTCCTTAACCATCTCCAACCATCTCTTCTTCGGTCTCCCTCTTCTTCTTTTCCTTCCTTCTCCTCCCAGCAGTGCTTTTGTGTGCCTATTCGATTCCATTCTCGTCACATGTCCCAACCACCGCACTCTTTGACTCTTTATTTGACCGCTATTAAGTAGCGTGTATTCTTTACAACTTGTAATGCACTCACCCTTCAGTTTAGTTTCCTGTAGGGCCAGTACATTTATCTCATACTTTTCCATGATCATTAGTGAATTTCTGATAGCTTCTTCTTTATATATACTTCTAACATTCCATGTCCCTACTTTAACTTGCTTTTCATTCCAGTTTTCTTTTTTCGTCTTCATTTCTTTTATGTCTTCTCCTTTATTACAAATCATTTTTTCCAGATTCTTTGCCTTTTTCGTCATCAATTTCCCTTTCTTATCCGTATTCTTGCTGATCAGTTTTTTGGGGGCCTATTTTTAGATTTCTCCATTGCCTGAACAGGAAGCAGCTTTTTTCTTTCCATATTCCATTTCCATACTTCTCCCTCAATCTCCAATTTCTAGTATCTTATTTTTACTTGTTTTCCATCTTTCCTGGCTTCATCTACTGCATTCCTTATTTCTCTTTCTTTCCGTGTTAGGTCGTGGTTTATAAATACCTTCTTGTCCTTTAAATTTTTTAATTTGTTTTTATTCTCCATTACCTCGTCCTTATCTTTTTTGTTTCCATCATTACCAAGCACATGTCTTTAACCACTTTTGCAGTCTCCTTTATTTGTACATTCACGCCCAAATTGTTTTTCATAAATTGTTCTATTTCCTCTGTTCTACTCCTTGAGTCCATTTTTCCCATTTTCAGTTCATATACCACCTCATTATTTTGTCGCTTTTCTCTTTCCATACGTTCTACTTTAACACCTATCTTCCCCAAACCTTTTTTTATTTGCTTATTATCTTTTTTTATAGTTTCATTCTTTATCCTTAAGATCTTATTTTCCTCTCTTAGACTTTTTAACTCCTCGTGAGTTCCTGTTTGTTCCTCTCTTAGACAACGAACCTCTTCTTCATCTTTATTATTGTGTCTAATTTTCCTTCTTCATTGTGCCCTTTCCTAACCGGTGTTCTCAATGTTTTCTTACTTTTTTATTGCTATTATCGTCCTTACTTCCGTCACTATCCATTATCTTTAGTCTGTATTTACTCTTACTCCACCTCTGACTTTTGTATTACTGATTGCGTATCTTAGGCAGCTCGCGCCGCGTTAGAAAACATCACCCGAATCAACTTCTCGGAGATTATGTTTCTCTGGCGCTACTTTTCTCACCTCTCTTACAGCTTTCGCTTCTTCTTTTGCTTCCCTCTTTTCTTTCTCTCTTTCCTGCTTTGAATAACACCGCTTGGAAACACACCTGCTTGATACTACCCAAATTTTGAGTGTTGTTTCGAAGCACAGTTTCTCGCGATACTTACCTTTTGCTAGCCAAGACCGGACTTTTTCTTTTATACATAATCTTTCTTTTTCTTTCAATCGTAATTCTTCTTATTTTTCTTTTTATTTTAATTAACAATATTTATGTTTTTCCAAAACACGCTTTGTTCCAAAATTTTTCTTTGTTTTTTATTCTGTAGTTTTTTTATAAATACTTCTTCTATTTGCTTTAAGTCGTCATTTTTGAGCTTTTTGTAGATTTTTCTTGCTTTTTAGTCTACGTTTTTTAAGATCTTGTAAAGCTTCTTTTAGTCTTTTTCTTTCAAATAATGTTATTCTTGTTTTTATTACTCAAAATTTTTTGAAGTCGTTTTTATTAGAATTTAGAATCTACCACTGCTATTATTTTCTTCTAAACACATTCTTTGTTTTTCTTTCAATACAAATTCTTCTTATTTTTTTGTTCTATTTAATCCTCAATTTTTATGATTTTCTAAGACAGAACATAGAAAAAAGCTTAGGACTTAGGGCTTAGACAGGGCTTAGGCTTTTGTTCTAAATTTTTATGTTTTTTTTTTCAAAACATTGTTTTTTATAAATCCTTCTTTCATTCGCTCAGAGTCGTTGTTTTTGAGTTTTTTGTGGGTTCTTCTTGTTGTTCAGTTTACGTTTTTCAAGATATTCTAGCTTCTTTTAGTGTTTCTCTTTAGAACTTAGTCTTTAGAACAAGAAAAACAAAAAAAAATTAGAAAAACAAGCAGAATAACGTATGAAAAAGGAAGAAAAAGAAGAATTAAAACTAGTAACAAAAGAAGAACAAAAAGCACAGAAACAGATTCTCGAAGCATTTGAAAAAAAAACATAAAACTGTTATGTACAAAAACAAAAAAAAAACGAAAGATTTGGAAAACGTAGCTTAAATAATTGTACAAAAACAATTGAAAATTCCAAGCGACTGACTAAAATAAAAAGTCAGAAAGGCAACAGAGAGCAAAAAAGAAGAAACACTACAACTAGGAAAAAACGCTAAAAAGGTGAAATGATAAGCTTCTTTTTTAGAAGAAATTGAAATGTGTTAATTGAGAGGTTTTGAAAGAGCAAATAAAGATTATAAGCAAAGTTTAAAACAACCTTTAGAAGAAAAAAAAATAAGGAAAAGGACTACTGAAAGAAGAAAACAAGTAGTATTAAGACCAATAAAAACCAAAAAAAATATTAGACTGATTACAAATATTTTTTGAGTCGGATATTTAGAAAAATTTAGGTAAAGATTAGACAATTTACAATAATTTTAGCTTCGGATTCCAGAAAAATATGTGTTTTATTATTTTTGATAGAATCTGGAAGCCACAAACCACAATCTTTATTAGCTTTTTTCAAAACAGTTATTTTTATATTAGTAGTGGTCTTCGGCTCTCAACTTGTATTAAAAATTTAATGATCCTTCAAGCCGGATAAAAAAGTCCTGGAACAAAAAATTTTTTGCTTTTTCCGAGCCTCATAACTGTATATTTTAAGATTTTTAGTAGAATTTTGGAGCCGAAAGCGAGAGTTTTAATTTACGTTTTTTAGCATTGCAGAAACATTTATTTTTCCAATAATTGTCGTCTTAATGTCTAAATGTTATTAACAATTTTATGGTTTTTACAATCGGATGCATAAAAAGCGTTTTCCTAATTAAATAACTGAGAAGAAACTTTAAACGGGACATTATTATACGTATTATTAGACCATTTTGGCACTCTGTATATTTTTGAAAATTAGAAATGAAATCTCACTCTTGCAATATTATTATGTCCCTTCTTTAAATTTACTCTAACTTGTCCCCATAACGAGCCCTCTCCTTTTCAGAGCCGAGAAAAACCAACAAAAGCTTGTGACAGAAAAATCCAGAAATCGATCGTCTCAAAGTTGAATGGAGTCTGAAACTCCCTCAATGTCTAAATATATTCTAATTAAAGTCGCGAAAACATCTGGTTCACCTGGCCTTTAATGAGAGGAGATTTTGTTTGTGTTTATTAAGAATTCAGAGAGAATTTGAAGTGCCGCCGTTGCGCCGTGATCAATAGAACGACGCCTACGTAACGGCGCCAACACGTGGACCCTCGATTTTCCCTTTGATATGGAAACGGAATAATCTGCTTTTGCCTCCAAAACGAAATAAAATAATCACTGAAAAAAAAAACACGAAAATGGCAAAAAGCAAAAGCTAGTTTTTCAGTTGAGAGATTTTTTCCACGAAGATAATTAATTGAAATTAATTAGTTAATGTTACTTTCGCTGTAGGTGTATCCGGCCGGATGATTACCGGAAACGGTTTAGAATGTAACGTATGGTAAATTAATCATTTAAACTGATTAAAAATTAATCCAATTAGAGTACACTCTGCGAATTTAAAATTTTCACTGATCAACAGGGTCAGGTGGTGTTTTAAGGTTCAGATGTTGTTCTCAGATAAAAAATGATGAAACATTTTTTTTCAGGATTTTTATTTGCTTTAGAGACGATGCGTCGCTGAATGATAATTAGATCGGTAGTTTAGATTGTCGAAAGGTTGTCGAAAATTAATGGTGCCTGTCAGGACAAACAGTAATTGACGCTAAATTAACTATTAATGCGAGGTTTTATTGGCCGTTTATTGCTGTATTAACGGAGACGTTTTCACTTTTATTTATTATTTAAAATTTAATTAAAAGCACACTGAGCAAAAGAAGTTCAAACAGAAGCTACGTTTCTTTGCCAATTAAATCCAATCCCAATCTTGTCACTTATTTAAAATAATATTCATTTTTCATAAAAAAAAGTGTTTAAGAAAAAATTTTCGACATTTTATGTGAGAAAGAAATCTTGTTTTGAAAGTTAAAGTAGTGTAACAAGATTCTAGTGTTTAAGATTAATAATATGTGCAATTTACTGATTGCAACTTTGTGCCCAATTAAATTATCACAAGATGAATTATTAGTATAGAACAGCTAAACACCATATTTTAATGAAATTTGCAGCTACGCCTAAATAACTAAATTTTATATTTAGTAGTTTTTGTCAAATATTTTTTTATAATTTTCTTAACAAACAAAGGTAGTGAAACATTATAGTGACATAATGTAGGACACTTTTTGTGTTTTATTTTTATTTTTTGATTTTTTATTTTATTTATTTTTCGTGCTAAATTTAAAAAGAGGAATTCTTTATTACTAAAATACTGCTATCGTACATCAAAAGCGTATTTAGAATTGCTTTTCAAAGGCTCAAATTGTATATATTTTTAACAATATCTCTATGGTTTCTACAGCTCTTCTTTCGCCCTTAAGTACTCTCTCTGGGTAAAAATTATAAAATTGATAATAACATTTGAGAATTAAGTCGACAATTATTGTAAAAATAAATGTTTATAAAGGGTTTTTTAATAAGGATTGGTCGATGTTAAAATGGAACAAAACAAGCTGTGTGTGAGGTATTTAAAAAAATCTTTTTTATATGAAAGGTCCATGCATGCCTTTATTTATGGAATATAACATCGTTCAAATGTCCGCCGCGACTTCTAACTGTAGCATAGGTCCGAGTGGACCAATTTTGAATGACTCGCTCGCATAGATCTGGCTGAATTTGACCGATGGCATTGGTGATATTGACTTTAAGGGCATCAGTCGATTGCGGCTGATTGGTATAGACCTGCGACTTGTGAACACCCCACAAAAAAAAAATCTAGCGGGGTCAAATCGCACGATCTTGGTGGCCAATTCACGTCACCTTTGCGAGAAATAACTCTGCCCTCAAATCTTTCATGCAGAACGTCTAGCGTGGCGTCTGCTGTATGGCACGTAGCCCCGTCCTGCTGGAACCACATGTCGTCTACCTCCATATCGTTTAATTTAGGACAAAAGAAATCTGTTAGCATCGTTCTGTAGCGCTCGCCGTTGATGTTGATAGCCTCACCAACGTCATTTTCAAAAAAGTATAGACCAATGACGCCGCAGATCCAAAATCCGCACCAAACAGTAACTGTTTGTGGATGCATTGCAACTTGCTGAACCTCGTGTGGGTTAGCGTCGTCCCATATACGGCAATTTTGGGTGTTAATGTAGCCATTCATCCAAAAATGCGCCTCGTCACTAAAGGTGTTTTTTCGACCAAATGTGGGGTCTTCTTCTAAACGGTTCGAAGCCCAGTCAGCGAACAAACGGCGTTGTCTATGGTCATTAACTTTAAGCTCCTGAGTCAATTGGATTTTGTACGAGTGTAATCCCAAATTCCGATGCAAAATTCGCCAAACTGATGTCTGCGAAAGGCCGAGTTCTTGTGCACGACCAAGAATTGATGCTTCGGGTTTTGCTGTACACTTTCACGTGCGGCAGCAATATTTTCGGCCGATCTAGCATTTCTTTGACGACGGAGTGTTGGCTGATTGTTTACCGAACCCGTTGTTTCAAATTTGGTCACCAAACGCGGCAGAGTCGATTTTGAAGGACCACCGTGTCTTCCATAAAATGGGCGCAACGAGTGCAATGTTCGAACTAACGAACAGTCATTTTGGTAATAAAGTTTTATCATTTGGATGTGTTGCTCAATTGTGCAATTTGCCATCAGTGACTGAACAATAAAACCAGATTACACAGACACTACCAAAAAAACATGACCGCGACAGGGTGCCAACATCAACCCATCCTTATTGAAAAACCCTTTAAAAAAGTAAAATAAAACTGTTTATTTCGTCTCTAGAATTCTATTAAAAACCTTAATATACAGTTTTGAAAGCTTCTTTTAAGACTTTTTGATCCGGCTTGAATGATCATCAAATTTTTAGTACAATTTGAAAGCCAAAGGCCGCAAGTAATATAAAAATAAATGTCTTAAAAGAGCTAATAAAAGCTATGGCTTCAAGATTCTATCAAAAAGCCTAAAACACATATTTTTGGAATCGGAAGCTAAAACTATTTAAATGTAAACTGTCTGAGCTTTACCCGGAATATCCAGCTCAAAAAATGGTTTTTATCATTTTAAACATTTTTTTATACCCGGTTGCACAAACGTTGATCAAAATTGATGGCTTGTTAATCTCTCATTAAGGTATTTTTAGCCAATCAGAGCACAATATTTTCATTTAATCAGAGTTTAATCGTCAAATTTGTTTGACGTTTGTGCAACCAAGGATATGTTTTTTATTGGCTTTAACTTGTTTTTTCTTTCAGTAATTGTTTTTCTTGTTTTTTTTATCTTCTAAGATTGTTTTAGTCTTTGCTTCCTTTTAGAACCTCTTATGGACTGATTTCAAGTTGAGATAACACCGGTAGTACCTCCGTTTTCATGGAAAAATAAACAAATTTGGGGCTGTAATTTGCTGTTGACATGGAAAAGTATTAAAATTTGCGATACTACCGGTATTATCTCAACTTGAAGTCAGCCCTAAATTTTTTCTTAAAGAAGAAGTATATCATTTCACCTTTTAAGCTTTTTTTGCCTAGTTGTAGTGTCTTTTCTAGTGCTCTTTGTTACCTTTCTGATTTTTTAATTTACTCAGTCATCTAAAACTTCAATTGTTTTTGTCCAATTATTTAAACTACATTTTTCAAATTGTCCTTTGTTCTTTTTTTCGTTCTTGTACATAACAGTTTTATTGTTCTTATTTCAAATTCTTCAAGAATTTGTTTTTGTGCTTTTTGTTCATTTTTTCTTACTAGTTCTAATTCTCTCTTATCTTCCTCTTTCATCCGTCATTCTGCTTCTTTCTCTAAAATTTTTGTTTGTGTTTCTTGTTCTAAAGATTTTTATACTACACAAAATGTTTTTTTTTACTAGTGTCGTTTTCCGTGATTTTTGTAAATTGTTATTGTCTATTTTTTCTGTTCTAGTCACAATCCTCTTTGTTCAGCACCAACTTTCCAAACTAGAATTTTTCTTTATTTATTTCTTGCTCTGACTTGAAGAATCATAACATTTTTAATACGATTTAGAGAAATACAACTAAAGACTTCAAAAACAATTTAAATATTGTCAAAAAAAACAAAAAACCCAATTTTAGAAAAAAGAAAAAGACTAAAAAAAGCTTTAGAGAAATTTAAAAAATGTAGACTAAAGAACAAGGAGAATATATAAAAAAGTTAAAAAGCGAATAAAAAAAGCATTAATAAAAAACTACGTTCAGAACAAAGAAACAAAGAGAAATTTAAAAACAAATGCGTGTTTCAAAAAAACATAAAAATCAATAATTAAAAAAAAAGAAAAATAAGAAAAATTACGACTAAAAGAAAAAGAAAGACTATGTTTAGAAGAGAAAATAAACAGTGGTAGCTTCTAGTTAGATTGTAACGAAAAAGACTTCAAAAAGAATTTAAATAATGTCAAAAATAAAACAAGAAAAACAACGTTTGAGAGAAGAAAAAAAGTAAAAGAAGCTAGGTTACTTTGATAAACGTAGACTGAAAAATAAGAAGACCAAAAAAAAATTTTTTGAAAAAACAAAAAAAATTCTGGAAGAACTTATAAATCATTAAAAAATTAATAAAAAATGTAAAGTAAGACATGATAATAAAAAAGTCGTCTAGAAGGCTTTTTGTCAATATAATGTAAATTATATAAAAAGAAACAAAAGTCACAGCCTTCTAGAGAATAAATGTTTCGGATCATATTATGGTAGTAAATATTCTGAGCTCTTGTTTTCTACTTTTTGTTACTACTTTTCCTCTTTCTTCTGTCTTACTTTCTGTTATTGTTAAATTTTATAGATTATTTTGTAGAATGCGAATAGAGTAAAATCTTAGAGTAAGTCTAGAAGCAATAATAAATTCTGATAATTCTAGATTGTAATAAAAAGACTTCCGGGCTGATTTCAAGTTGAGATAATACCGGTAGTATTTTCGTTTCCATAGAAAAATAAACAAATTTGGAGCTGTGATTCGCTGTTGTCATGAAAAAGTATTATAACTTGCGATACTACCGGTATTATCTCAACTTGAAATCAGCCTATTCGAAAACAATTTAAATAATGTCAAAAGAAACGCGTAAAACATTGTTTAAAAAAGAAAAATACAAAGAAAAAATTTATAAGATCTTGAGAAACATCGACTGAAAAACAAGAAGAACCTACAAAAAACTAAAAAAGAACGACACAAAGAGAATAAAAATAGAATTTATAAAAAAATTAAAAGAAAAAATAAATCCAATCCAAGACGTTGCTTTTGAATTAATTCGTTTATTTATTGATTCAATATTTTAAAAAAATCATCTACGCATAATTTAATAAGATTTGTATCTTACATAATTACAATTAATTTTAATTAATTAATTGTTAATTATTACTTTGTCGAGGTTCTACCGTATCAACATTTGATAAAATTATCGCCTTGTTTACGACCTTTTGTGCCTTGTCATGTTTTAATAAACCACGAATCAAATGTCGAATGCATATTCGATTTATTTCTGTCAGTCACACGTCCAGTGAACCACCTAAATTACGATCAGTGTTGCTAACAACATCTATCAAATTTCTAGTAAACGATGACAAAGATTCAAATCTCGTTTCAATACCGTCTTTGCAACCTGCCACAATACTGCCTAAAAATAGAATTTCCTGCAGTAACGTGACAGCAGGAATCCTTGCATTGTGCAAATAAGACGTCATTGTACATATGATTGGCCAAAATTTAATTCCAGCCATTTTTTCCCCAGGCTCTTATCTGAATGAAATTATTTATGAAGCTATTTCTTCCTCATTTAGAAAATTTTCGTTATCGTAGCGTTGCTTTTCCAAGAGTCGGGGACTATAAATTTCTTACACGAAGAACGCTATGGAACTTCCGCTACACTTTATTTATTTTGACATGTTAATGTACGGTTATTTATGCAAGGATCTAAATACACATAGATTTTTCACGAATTGTAACTGAGATTTTTCCAATAGGTTAATTTCCCAAGAGGTGTTGAAAGTTTTAATTGTGTATCTGAATTTTTAAAGACAAGAGAGTCTAGATTGCGATAAATCACACATCAAAGAAGATTAAAGTAGAAATAATCACGCAATTTATGTCAAAAATAAAACAAAAAAGCGATAAACAATCCAATTTTGTTGCTACACCAAATCACTAATAATAATAATTCAATCTGTTATACAAACAAAGTTATTAATTAGAACTGAACCTGCCAATAATTTCTGTCAGAGCTTAATTATGTGTTATTTATTAAAACAATAAACATATGTCTAAAAAGAGTAGAAGAAGAGGATTCGCCACCCATCATTTGTAAAGAAATAGATCTCTTAATTAGAATTTTTTGATAGGTTACAGTTCATGATTTTATTAAAATTGATGATTTCTGTCTTAATTTCTAAATTTTAATTTAATAAATAACAAATACAAAAACTCACTGGTGGTGTATCCAAACTCGTCTTCTTCTTCAGGATCAAGATCGATTTCTTCTTTGCTTCGTCGAAGATTAGCAGCACTTGCTCGATCAATCTGCTGACCTTTAGACGAAACTGTTCTTCCTTCCAGATCTCTAATATCGATATCTTCTTCTTCTTCTTCACTTTCTTCAAGCGACTCGTCCTTGATTACAATGTCGGTTTCATCTAAGAGCGATGTTTCTTTCTTCTCGATGTGATTCTCAGCAGGAACTTCTTCAGCAGTTTCTTCTTTGTCATTGTCATGAGATATGGTTATCTAAATTAGAAGAATAGTGTAAGAAAAAGATAAATAAAAGAGATGAGCTGTCAATTGTTTATAACAAAGAGAAATATAAAAATTGTTACTGCTTTGACTGCTTTCAAAATCTTTTTTTCTTTTCTATTTAGTAGAAGAAAAAACAAAAACATTTTTTTTGTTTTGTTATTGTTTTAGAAGTAGTCGTATAGACAGACACAGTGTGCCATCTAACAAAGAGTGCTGGAAGGTAGCGAGAGTTGGTATAATAATGTTGGCGAATAACAAAGTTATCTCTTAGGCTCTCGATCTCTCTTATTATACCAAGTCTGGCTACCTTTCAGCACTCTTTGTTAGATGGCACACTGTATGTCTATACGACTACTAGCCGGACTTCGCTTGATATAAGCGCGTTCTCCCACTTGTTCTAATTGAGCACAACGCTCCGGGATACACTGTACTGATAAGGGACATAAACCCCGAAACCGATATACAGTTTCTCGGCGTTGTTGCTCGATTGGAACACCTTTGCTGATTGTTTTAGAACTTACTTCAGGTGGATTAAAAGTAACAGGAGCTTTTTCACTGACCGGTGATGGGAAAGGAGAGAGACAAATATTTTCATTGCTTTTATACTCTTCTTCATTTTCAGAACTCTAAAAATCAATATAATTATTATTTCGTTTTTTTTTTTTGAATTATTAGACTCACCCAAGGTATCAGCGATTGTATAACAAAACAAATAGGATTTTCCGCATTTCTAATAGCTTCCACTGCCTTTTCGTGACTTTCGTGTCTTAAATCGACTCCGCTAACTTCCAGTATTCTATCACCGGTCTAAAATTGTACCATTAGCCTCTGATTAAATCAACTTAATTGTATAATTTACCTTGAACAGTCCCAGTTTCCCTGCAGGACTATCAGGAACGACATGTTTGATAAAAATTCCCAAAACTTTATCCGAAACATCGTTTGATTGAATATCAACCTGAAATTTTCTTTCTAATTAAGAAAAATTGTTTCTTTGACTTACTTTTCCTCCAACGATGCTAATTCCCAGACTTGTATTGGGTTCACGGTACACCTTGACTGTATGGGTTGATCCCCAGTGTTTTTGTAACATATCTTCAACTTGACTACCCTTCAATGTACCATATTCACTATCAATGGGTCTTATAACCGTCATTGGTAATGGTATGTCGCTGAAAATTTAACTCAAACTCACAATTGCACCTTAACAAGGAGACAAAGGAGCAAAAGATGCCGATTTAATCTAATTTGGTTTGTAGGTTAACGAGATTATCTCGTAAGGTTTCAATTACTGAAAAATTACATTTCAAAAAAAAAAAATAATAATAACTGTGTACTTGAAAAAAATTAATAACATACTTGGCTACAAATTGACGTGTCAGAAATATTTATAAAAAATACATAATTGTTGCTGCAAATTCTAAAAAATTAACAAATACAATTTAAACAACCAAAGTAGAAGCATTAAGAGATTTGACAGGTATTGAATTACACTATTTTGGCTCTCACTAACTAGTGAGTCTATAAGTCTATAAACCCTCTGGTTGTAAATTGCACCTCAGAAATAAACAAACATTTACCTCCCTTGATATATAAGGTACTAGTTTATGCAACCAGTCCAAAAATGCTTCTTTACCGTCTCTAAAAACCGCTTTTAAAACCTCTGCTACTAGGTAAAACTTTTAGAAACTTTCTTTCAGTTTTTGCTTGACACCAACATTAAACAAGCAAACAAAATTCCTGAAGAAAACAAAATATATCGTCGAAACGTCGCGACGAATTTAATTTTTTATTTTTCCTTTTTATAACAACCAAATTTTACGAAATATATTTTCAATAACTAATTCATAGAGTTTAATAACTAATATTAATATTTCCAAATATAAAACAATATTCACGCTACTGTAGAATGCTAAATAGACGATATATTATAAAAAGTCAAAGCTTTTTCTACCAAGTATTTTTGCTACAGGTTTAATAGTTTTGATTAGTCTTTTAATGGTTATTTGTTACAGAATAGAAAGTTTTTGAAGGACCTGAATAATCTAGAGAAATTTCCACAATTGTATGTTTTAATAAACCTTTAAAAGGCCTTAAACTAAGATAAAAAAAAAGTAATTATCGGTTTTTATTCTAACAAGCCTTAGTTTAAAGGTCAGAAGTCTTGCTAATATAAAATGTCTTAAAGTTATTCCAGCTAATTTTGTATAAATTATTATTTGAAAATATATCTGTGCCTTGTTTGTAAACACAGTTTAGAAAAGTTTTATCCGGTCCTTTTTGCAATAAGCCACTCAGAAACTGCCAATATAGCATGAATTTTTGACGTTTCTAGCGTTACTTTTGCTCACCTGTCTACTTGTCGTCCTGGAGGCACATCCGACTTTCTCCGTCCTCGATCAGGTCCTGGATCATATGTGAGTGTGACAAAAGACCTGTCCATAATATTGGGAGCTGACCTGGACTTGAACGGTATCAAAATCTCACTAAAAATAAAATCATCGCTCATTTCTTCTTTTTCTTCATTATCGTAGATCTTGTACGACTCCAGGCAGTCTTTATAGTCGTTGTAGTACTCCTTAAGTCTATAGGTGAGTTTCCTGGGTCGAAGATCACCGAAACTTTTCGACACGTCCTCCGGCGAGTACTGCACTAGGAAAAACTCGTCTTCTCCGAGCCACTCATAGGATTTAGGTTCGTCGTCTTGTTTAGTGTCGAGGTAAATCCGGTTGGTGTGAGGCTCGACAAGACACGGTTCGGAGATGTTAAATTTGGAGTTGGTGGGAGTGACGTCGTCGTCGGGAGGATTGTTATTCCGGGGAGCTTCATCAGAGAATGATTCGTCAATGCAGGTGTCGTAGCCGTCTTGGTTTGAAGTCTTGTCGCTTTGGGTGAGACTGTCGGTTTTGAGGATTGTTTTTAGAGGTTTGTTATCACACTCGATTTTATTATTTAAGTGGTCGTTTGTACTTTTGTAACTTATGTCTAGATCACTGTCATTTTTAACTTTGAGTAAGTTATTGTTTTCGAAAAAATTTGAGTTTTTTTGAGCATTGATTAAGTTCTGGCCGAGATCTTCGATTTGGGAGGTACTAGCAGAACGGTTGAAGGAGTTTTCTTCGTCTATACAAATATGAACTACTTCTAAACACTCTTGGTATTCTTCGATGCACTCTTGGAAGTCGTCTAAGCAGGTTTGGTCGTCTTCAGTATCCTGGAAAGAATTCCCAAATTTAATTTATATCAACTCTCTAAAAGAGTTTTTCTAACAACACCTACCTTCTTATCAATATTTATGCCCCAAATAAACTCTGAATCAATTTCTAATAAATTTTTATTGTTATTGTTTTGCAGGAAACTTGTTATGACTCTTTTTAATCTTAGTTTTATGACAATGGTTATTACGGTGATTTTCAAAAGAGTTGAAAGCTTTTATGAAGGCGATAACAATTTTTTTATCTGACAATTTCATTAAAGTATTGAGGGAAAACGGTTTGATTTTGTTTGTGTTAGGTAGAAGATGATTTTCAAAAAGCTAAGCCAAGACAAATAAAGATAATGGATGTAAAAGTTGAACTAATGGCAGGCAATCAACTTAGAGTGATCGGTTATTTAATCTCAGAAAAAAAATCTATTTCATGGATGGGTGAATGGCTGAGTTTTAGATAAACTGATGATTTGTAAATGGACTCGTATGGCCCACTTTAAGTCGGAGAGAATGCGATGAGTTAAGAAAAACGAAGAGACGAAAATTCTGGAGAAAATAATTCTACGACTTAGGTAAATTTTGGCTTAAGTTGTAGTTGTAGCTCCTAATAAGCTAATTTCAATTTTTCTTAATATATCTTTGTTAATTCCTCAGAAATGTAGAAGACAAGCATTTAATTTACTCAAAGCCTACGATAGTACAAGCCTGAATTTAGCTTATGGCTTTCATTGAGACGTCATATATAAATATAAAAGCTTACATTCCTAATACTTGTATTAAAAAACAAAAAGTTACCGTAACATATTAAAAACATATTAAAAATTAAGAAAATTTTTAAAATTCCGCGTAAACGGTTAATGCTACAAAAAGCAATATCTTTATTTCTGAAATGTAGACCCTTGAGAAGCTTAAAGTTAAGAAAGTGCTGAACTACATTTCTCATATTCTAATATAAAGCGTCTACTAGATATTATGGATTGCCAATATTAATTCAATATACAAAAACTTAATAATAATAATTTAAATTTATAATAATTAAAAAAAAAGTAATTGAATGAAAGAGAAGAGTTGGGAATCAATTAAGATAACAATTGATTGATTGACTACCTACAAAAAAAGTAAAATTTTGATGCTTAAAAAGAAAGAAGAAACTATAAATAAAAAATATAAAAATAATATAAAAATACTTAATTTTACAAAAATATGTTGATAATAAAGGTAAAAAATATTTAAAATAATAGCTGTGCAAATTTTTACTACGTGAATCATCGTCAGCAAAGTTTTAGAATAATTTTGGAACGACAGGCGAATGATTCTAGAAGGTAAGCATTCAATATATAAAAAGAGAGACTGACCGAAAAGTCAGTCAGATAGTGAGGAAAAAACAAGTCAGTGAAGTGCGAACAGCAACAGTAAACTGAAACAAGAAGAAGCCTAAAGAAATTTGACATTTACTGTGTTTAATTAAGTTAGTCGTGCAGTTATTAGTTCTGAAAAATAAATTTTGAGTTTTGAAATTTAGACTGTTAAACTTTTAAATTATCCAAAATTTAAATAAAAATATAAATAAATAATTCTGTTTTATATTAACGGCAGTTTCGTTATTTGTTTTAAAACTATTTTAACTGAAATTTTTACTTTGTTATTTCTGTTTTGTAGAAGTGTATTACAAGTTTGAATTATAAAAATAATTAAAATTTGTAAAAACATATTATTCTTGTGTTTATTACAAATCAACAAATTAATAAAATATAGGTAAATACATTGTTAAAATTTCTAAAACTAAACGAAAAAATTAAAAAAAAACAGAATTGGGTAGTGTTTGTGTGTGGTTTAAAAATAAAATTTTACGCAAGCAACTATTGCTAGTTAAAACCAGTTAATCAACAGCGTTTTACAAAAGTCTAAAACAAAGCATTTTTTAGACTACTGAGAGATAAAAAATTAGCATAGCGTTAAGAACAATTCTAGCAAAAAAAAGTTTGAAGTGAATAGTTTGAGAAAATACCAGAACACTGCAGTGTGAGTCGCAATATAGCGTAAAATTCTGCAAAACAATTATTAATCACTAAAACTGACTTACTTTTCACCATTTTTTGTTTAATGTAAATTAGGTAAAATTGGCTGTGCGCTTTAAAGAAAATAAACTGTATAAAGATAGAAAGATAAACCGGTGCTATACGATTTTTATACTTTTAATATAGTTTAATTTTGCTAATTTTTTTTAATACAAATACTGTCAAAAACAATAATTTTTATTCGTTTTATAACTAGTCCAATTAAAAATCTTTACTTTTTATGTTTTATCGCTTTAAACACGTTTGTGACGTCTCAATTTCTGTATTCTAGCTTGAACAATTGTAAACTTTTCACGTAAAAAATCCGCGTATTATTAAAAAAAAGATTTATTAAAAAATAAAATTCAAAAAAAGAGTAAAATATTTCAGAGTCGGTTGTGGCTTATTATTGCAAGTACAGTATCTTTTGTACAGTAAAACCAAGTTATAATGTACTAAAATAAAACGGACATGTTTTGTAAATCTTCTTATTAAAATTAAGTATTCGATACATTGTGGCTTACTGGTTCTACCTGGAGTTTCTTCTCTGTTATTTAATAAAAAAAAATCGCTTGTACAGATAGATTTTGTCTGCGAAAAAGACACTTATATGTAGTAAAAGCACAAAAGAAGACAACACTCTTGCCAGAGTAACAAACTCTTCGTAAATTATTATAGAAAAGATAGATCAGGCTATACATTATTTTAAAAAAATTAAATTATTTTTTCATCAACTTTCAACTTCTTATTAAAATAATCTGTCTTCATCTTTTAGAAAACTGTTAAGGTGAAATAAACACTTGATCTTAGTATAAACACAGCTTAAAAAAATATTTCCGTAGCCAGGGTAACAACCCTTTTTATAGGTAATAATTATAATATAAGGACTTAATTCTAAATATGATTTATGCCGGTGTAATTTGAGTTGCTAGGAGCAAAGTCGTAACTTTACTATACTCTTTATATTAGATGGCGTAATTTTGCGCTACTCCTATGGAGTAGCGTAATGATTTAGAATTCCAGCATAAGTCTCCAAATTTAAAAAAATAATTTTGACTAACTTTTATTAACTAAGAAGGTATTAGGTTCGTCCATTGATTATGTGAGATTCATTACCTCACTTTTAATACTTTTTATAGACCTGAGAGCCTGACTTGACCTGACCTGACCTGACCTGACTTCTATATAAATCGAAATCTGAGTCGGTTATTAAAAAACAAATAAATCGTGTAGAAAGACTAACTTTTATTATTTATTAAACTTTTTTTATTTTTTTTTAAATTCCGCCGACTTAATACCCTCTTTTTTTACCGTCTAAAAAATCTCACTATAATTTAAAAAAAATAATTTATAAAACGTTGGTAATGATAGGATTTAATAAATTACTATATAATAATAATAAATACTATTGCAAAAGAAATTCTATCGTTTTTACAATGATTATCACTCGACCCATGTTCCTTATAATGATTTACGAAGAGGTTGTTACCCTTGTAACAAGAATGTGTCTTTTAACCTTGGTGGAACATTTTCAGTAGTCCATCCTATATATTTTGTCTATAACGCACTTAGTTATTAAAGTCTATTGTCTTGTTATCAGTTGAGATAAGACAAAAAAAAATTTCGCTGACTAAATATAAGCAAAATTTTGAAGAAAACTTTTACAAACTTGACTACTGCTCGTTAATATTTATTATATCTTATAAAAACGTCAAAAGATTTTACAATATCCCACATATTTAAAAAATGATTAATAACAACTTAAATTTTTGATAAAAAATATGTTGGACTGTGTTATAACAAAAGATTAATAATTATTTTTTTTTATTTTGTAGGAACATGTTCTGTCTTTGTGCAGTAACACACAACTTTTTTTTGTTGTTGTCATATTACAGACTTGGCTGTGGCTAGCATGTTTGCTCATAATTTCAAAAATATTTTACAATAAAATATGTTTTTGGCTAAATAGAAAATTGCAAAATTTTGTAAAATAAAAAAAAATAAAAAAATCAAAAACAAATAAATTTTTTATTTTGTACGAAAATATTCTATTCCTGTGCCGTCACAAACAATTATCCTTTTGCTTTGCACATTTATATTGGTTAAATTATCACAAAAATAGCACAAAAAATGTGTTTGTGGGAATCCCATTGATATGTATACGACATTGACATTGACACACAAAACCCTCTTCTTAATTCTGCAACGAAAATTATTAAATCAAATCCTCACACACTACTACCAACTTACCATGATCAAAAATTCCAGTTCTTCTGACCATTCTCGTAAAATTTTCCGTATGAACTAAAAACAATCTTCCATTAGAGTCGAGATTCCCTCAAACACATTGACACACAAATTACTCCCAAAACTTTCATCCTGAAAAGTCTTACCTGACTGGCATGGGACACCCCATCTGTGCTGGTTAGAGGTTTAGCCACGGCGATCCTCACAAGCCCTTTGGGGGCTCCTTTAAGCACTTGGACGGCCCTATCCAGCGTGGCGTTTGCCACGTTGATGTCGTTAACAGCTAGAAGACGGTCACCCGGTATAAGCCGACCATCGAGCTGGGCTACTCCACCAGGAACCAGCGATCGGATGACTATCACAGTTTCATGAGGATTGAGTGGATCCTAGAGAATTTTAGTAAAATCTCTAAATGAGTACAAAAACAGTACCTGGTAATCCAAGATAGAAAATCCTAGTCCATGGTCGCCTTTAAGCAACTCTACCACTGTGGGTTCGGTACTCCACATAGGCAAGCCGGCGATCAGTTCCAAAGAACGGGAACGGCTCCCATTGCATTGCGAACTGTTGAAGCTGGAAGCTATAGATGTTTCCGATTTGGCTTTAACAAGGCGGTCGGTTTGGGGGATTAGGGTTTGGAGACTACCAGCGAGGATTTTCCGCGCTTGGAAAGCTTCCCGGTGTTGGGAGGTGTCGATTATTCTAATAGGAACCGGATACCGAGCGCAGACTAAACTAACGAAATTTGGCAGCTGCTTTAGGATTGATACCACCTCGAGGTGGTTGAGGCCCATCAATTGAATACCATTTACCTAAAAAGTAAGTTTTCAGAAAGAAAAGAGAGAGAGTAATTATTAGATTAGGCCAGAAAAAACGACTTTTTTTTAACTTTCAATACTAAAAAATTGGTTCCTAGGCACCTTTAAAAAATGCTTTTTAAAAATGAGCTTTCAATTTTAGTAAAAATGGTCAATTTATCTCAGTTTTCCATTTTTTCTGTCCACCCTACTGTATATTTTATGGTACGTTCACAATTTAAACTATTTTTTCTCGATTGTTTCAAGAGCTTTATCAAACCACTTGGCTTTAATGTAGCCACAAAAAGCCCACAATTGTTATTTCAAATACGTGAGGTCACCGTCAGCTTGAAGCTTAATCCTAGATCGGTTCTCCTATCAAACGACCCAATTCGTTTTAAATTACAAACTTGTAACACCCAAATTAAACGCACTTTACCTCTAACAACTCATCACCGGCTTGTAGCACTTTATTCCTCCCTACTGGACCGTCTGGTAAGATATTTCTAATGTAATGGTGCGGCCTGACTTCTTTACCATCTTCCACATCGACTGTCCCTTCCAGACTGATCCCTAGCCCACTACTCGGCTCTTTCTGCATCTGAGCAATCTGAAAAAAAATTCTCAAAATAGTGTATTACATCATCAATAGCAGAAGTCAGTCTTATCACCCTAAGGATAATATATACTATTTTATAGAGTTGAGTTATATAAAAAGACAGTTTTAAACCACTTAAAATTATTTTTTTTTGCTCTGAAATCTATTATTATCACCCTAAGAATTATATATACTACTTTATAGAGTTGTATAAAAAGACAGTTTAGGACCACTTAAAATTATTTTTTTTTTGCTCTGAAATCTATTCTCCTTACCACAATTTCGATATCATCCCCGACTTTCTCTTTCCATTTATCATAAATCGATTCATGACTATCAACACTAAACTCCAAGGACCTTCTCCCATCGATGACGATCTCCTCGTCCTCATTACCGCCTCCATCAGTTAACACAGCCGAATCAAAATCGAAACTTGTGCGTGATTCTCCCTCAGGCTCAATTCCCAGATAACTCATTTGCTAGAAATGAAGTAGTTGACAGTTTGTGGCAAAATTGAGACACTACTTACCACTAAACTCAGAGGTACTTTAGGCAATGAGGAAATCGTGGGCGAAGCTGGTGATGGCGGTCGAAGTTCGTTTGCTCGAATTGCTTGTTGCAATTGCTCATATTTGGGACCTCTTAAGTATCGCTCGAATTTTATTGAAACAACTGAGCCAGTACTGCGGAGTAATTCCACAGCTTGGTGGTTCGTATGGCCCAAAACGGACATGCCGTCTACCTAAAATATATAAGGGGTGGCTCAAATTTTATTTCTGTTACTAAAATCGCGCTTTTTGTTTGTTTAAACACAGATTTTTTTAATGACCTTTATAATACTTAGCAGTCTATGAAACATGCCTCACATTTACTCTAGTAACATCATAACAAACATCGCCGCCATCTTGTCAAACACAACGTAAAACTTGGTTTTTTAAAACAATTTTGAGTATTGAATGATTATTAGGGCAATTTTGAAATACTTAATACATAAATCAACAAAATTTGTTAAATAAAAAACAAAAAATAATAAAACGAAAGAACAAATACAAAACAAAAAAGTATTAAAACAGAAAAACACTTAAATTTATGAATAGAGTTGTAGGTAATTGAAGAAAAGATTTTTTGAGTAATTTTTATGTAATAAATTGTTATACAATGATTGTCAAAAATTGAAATACAGAGATACCAACTGTACAACAAAAGTCACCTGATGTAATTTTTAACGCTTACTTAAATAAAAATAAATACGTCTTTTGATTACGTATAAAAACAGAACAATATTTGTTTCTTCTTTGCTACCTTTTTTCCAGCCAGCTAATTAAATTTAAAAGTAAAATAAAATTCTTTTAACAACGCAAAATTAAAATTTAATAGAGATACAAAACTCAGCAAGTCTTCCCTCATGAAACATAAACCACTGCTGCACTATTGTTAAAACTCGTTAATGTTTTGAAGCTCATTAGTATACTACTGGTTTTCCCAAGAGCTTGAAATCTAAACCATTAAAGCTGACCTACACTTGTTTATCTTGCCATTAAATTATACGAGTTACATTGTGTCATGTTTCAAAAATTTATCACAATGCTTTCCACTTATTTTTCGCTGCAGTGTTTACCACAAAAAAAAAATATTGGCGGTTCTGCCACCTTGTATTTCCAGTTGTCTACCTGCCATAAAACCGATATCAAGACTTACTCCAAGATATTAAACCTAACTTTCCGCTTCATGATCTTCTTTACGTACATACAGAGAATAACTTTTATATTAAAACTTGAAATTTAGCTCGCTTTCTGCTGTAAAAAACTTGTCAAACTTTGCGGTACTTAAAAATGAAAAAGTCGATAAAATTGGTGGATGCGCCGGGTTTAATTTTAAATTATTAGATTAGAAATTTAAAAGTAAAGAAACTTATTGTTTCTAGTTAAAAGAAAATTTAAAATTAACATAGTTAAAAACTGAAAAACGTATAAACAGTAAAGATAAAAAATAAAAATTGTCAAAAAATAAAAAAACCTAGATAATTTTAAAATTTGAATACTAGTTTTGTTCTAGTTAACGGGAAAATGTAAAAGTAAAAAAACTAAATAAAATATGTTATATTTGTAATTTAGCTTGCTTTCTGCTTTAAAAAAACTTGTCAAACTTCGCTGTAAAAATAAAAAATTCGACAAAATTGGTGGATGCGCCGGGTTCAATTTTCAATTTTAAATTAGTGCAATTACGAAACCTTTGTTTCGTTGCAATAAGACAAAATCAAAGCAATTTATAGCTTCATTAGCAAAATCAAATAAATAAAGATTGTTGCTAGTTCCTCCTAAATAAATGAGAATTTACCTCAACAATCCTATCGTTGATTTTAATCTTCTTCGTCAGATCAGCGGCGCTTCCTTTGCTGATGCTTTTCACGAAAATTCCTGATATTTCTTCTGTAAAGAAAAAATATAAATTTACGTCAAGTTCCTTGAAAACAGAGCCGAAGGCTTGAAAGTGACAGCTCGTGGAATAATAATATTATGGAAATTCATCGTCTAGACGTTACTGGAATCGGCTATTATCACAACAGATGTAATCGGAAATTATTGTAATTTTCGGTAGATCCTCTAAGCTATAAAAATGGGAATTGGTCATTAAAGATAAATAAATTGAATTTTTGGTCTGGATTTTGCGCAAATCTGAGAGCTGAAATTAACACAAAGCGATAAAACGACAAAAATGGAAACAGGTTTATTATAAAGTGCTCTTAAGAAAACACTACAGAACAAAGCATGTTCTAGAATGTAGGGTAATAATGGTCTAACATTATACCATTATTTACGCGATTACACATACATCAAAGAATTTAAACAAGGAAATAGCCCCTTTAATTTATTACTCCTATTTAATGTTATTTCAACCCAAAATCAACTACGAAAATGGCGATTCTTCGACGAAATCTTTGCTTAAGCAAGCACGTAATGTATAAATTTTATTCTCAACTGACTCTATTCATATAAAAATCAATATTTTTTAAAAAAGATTTCATGTCTGATACCTAAAAAATTATTTATTGCGGATCGTAGTACTCTAAGTGGCAATTACAGATCGTTATCTCTGAGTTCATTTACCTATGCGCGATGTTTTACCTTTTGTGATTTTCTGAAACGCGATTATGAGTTTTGCAACGATTTTTTTAATTTAAAGCAACTGGATTTAAATAATTTAATCAATTTCTTGGACGACGATTTAGACATTTTGTCTTGCAAATGAAGTTGAGGAAATTTAATTTAATAAAATTCATAGACGTCATCGTCCGAATCGGATTCAATTAAAACTGTCAGATCGGTTTTAGGTAAAGAGTGAAATACAGTAAAAACTAGTAATAACGAACTATTTGTTATAACTTCCGCAGTCGTTAGACACACAAAAAATTAAATAAACTAAAATTTTCAAAAATATTTTTAAGATTCTCTGAAAAAAAGCCTAAACAAGCAGAAATTTCACAACAACCGAACATTTTACCTCTTTCGCAAACATATCCTGCCACTGTTATCCCCAGCCCCAAATCGTCTTTCCTCAGCTCCACTGAATACGTTTCAGTTTCGGGTAAATCAGGTTGATGCAGTGCCATATCCAGAGGTAGCATGTTGGTAATGACAGGTCCTGTATTAAGTAGAGGTCTTGGAACATCTCCAATTGGTAGAGGATTCTTAACAACATCCACAGCGCCCGTAATCGGCTAGAAACCGTCTTTGTATTTCCGTTTTAGAGCAGTTTTTCTCACTTACGTGCAACTGGAAATTTGAATTTGGATTTGGATAAATGTATGGTGTTGTGAAAGAGGACGGAGGTTGATGAGTTGAAGTCTCGGCGTAACCGTTTTCTATCAAGTGGCGGTCGAGCTCCACCGGGTCGCCTAGGATTTTCGTTGGGACAATGGGTGCGTGACTACCCAAAGCCTACAAACAAAAAATACTGAGTTAATACAAATGGACGCTCATTAAGTATATGCCTCAGAGGGTTTATTTACATTTTAATGAGTTTGAATCAGCATAAATGTTTATTTTTTCGCTTCGGTTTCTTCAAAGCAGGCTACACAAATTTCGGAACGATAAAAACAGTTTTGATAATTTTTAAATTAATAAAGTAATAATCAAATTTTTAGTTATTTATTACACAAGTGTCTTATAAGGCAAATAAGTCACGAAAGAAATGTTTAGCCACGAGAGCTTGCTCGAATTTTTCTTAAGTGATTTATTTGTTGTTGAGACGTGAGTACAATACATAGTTTTATCCAACACCTCTCTCTGTAAGAGTTCTTAAAAAATCATCAAACCCAAAAATTTTATATCTACAAAGATTTGTAGTAGTCTATGATTTGGTTGCCATGTTGTTGTTGACAACAAAATTATTATTTAAGAAAAATTTTGCAAACAAACTGTTTCGGCTCTTGTAACATTGTTGGAAATGAAAAGAAGTAGTTCTCTTCCTGAAAAAATTGCGAAAGATGTTGAAGAAGTCACATCGAGTTTGCTACCTAAGAAATCCAGAGACGCTTATTGCAAAGAATTGAGTGACTTCAATACCTAACTGGAAACAGGAAAACGATGTTTGTAGGGTAAGCGAAGACGTGCGTTGGGTTACTTCTTCAACACCAAAAAAAGATTCGCAGCCTCTTCAATGTGGACGAAATACAGCATGTTAAGATCGACAATAAAGCTTCACGAAAATACAGGCATTTCACAATATGGCAAATTGATCGCTTTTTTAAAGAACGAATCAAAAGATTACAAGTGCAGAAAATCAAAAATTTTTGAAGAAGAGCATATTCAACAGTTTCTAGCAGAAGCACCCAATAATAAATATTTGATGTTGAAGGTAGGTCGATTTTGTTATTAGTTAAAGAATGAAATTTAATTTTTTTACATCATAGGTCGCAGTAATTTTTAGTGTGTCAGGTGGGTGTCAATGTTTAAACATGTCAATCAATAACGTAGAAGATAAAAGATCCTCTATGTAGGTATCTGTACCAGATACAAAAACATATGTTTTACGTAGCTTTACGTTTATGGAAGAAGAATTTGCAGTTAATGTGCTTAATATTTGTAGAAAGTATATGTCTCTCCGACCTAAGAATATTTCTCACAACAGGTTGTTTTTGTCCTATAAAAATTAGAAATGCACAATACAATCATTGGGAATAAATAATCTATCTAAAATACCATCAGTAGTAGCTGATTTTTTAAAAATTACCAGAATCAGAGTCTTACACAGGACACAGTATGAGACGCTCATCAGCGAGTTTATTGTCCAACGCTGGAGCCGATCTAAGTATGGTCCAACGTCATGGCCGATAGAAGTCGACAACTGTGGCACAAGCGTATGTCAAAGAGTCAATTTTGAGCAAAATAGACATTGCTTAGAAGATACTGGGTGGAAATTCGGGAACAGAAAGCAATGTTATTGTAAATACTGGGAAGCAAAAATCGAATAAATGTGGAAACAACATTGAAGTGACAAAAAATGAAGCAAATACAGTTATATCTTTTAATATAAATGTTAACGTAAATCTCAAAATAAATCAAAATCCTTTTACCACAACATGTTTTTCTGGTAAAATTAAAAAAACCGAGTAATACTTCATTTTGAAAGTCTTTAAACTCTCTTTCTGCTGATCTGTTAAGAAAATTATAATACGTTATTTTGTTTTTAATATCTTTATACACCTTGTACAGTCCTATTTAGTGTTAACGTTACAGAAGAGCACCCAAAAATGCATGCGTTGATGCAACAATCTAGTAAGGAGGTAAGAACGAAGCAATCGATATTCAGCTGTAAGAAAGTGTTGTTGGTTTTTTGAGTAAAAATTCGGTTACGTAAGAATCAAATTAACGCAAATCTTGAGCGTTTGACTATGACATCAGAAGTGAACGAAACTGTACGTGGTTGATGCAACAACAAGTGTTCGGTCTCTAAAATTTTACCGTTAACTATTGTTTCGTATTGTAATTGTCAGACCTCTAGTTAAAATTAAGCGTTGTTTATTATTTTGTTGTTAATAAAAGTACGTGCTTGGTGAGCTTCGAAAAATTTTTCAATATAGGTATAGAGTTTTAGTAACTGTTATTTATCATTTGTATTAACGCTTTACTCCTTAAATTTAAAGAATTTTATAATTACTTGTTTGTATGCAAATTAAAAATAATATTTTAAAACATTGTTTTAATTTTTACTTCAGTTCTTACAAAAAATTCTTTTTAATTATTACAATTTTAACTAGTTCATAAAAACGTTTGCTTTGCAGCTGAAAAAGGGTGCGTTTACAAAAATCCCGCCGTTTATGGCGAATTTTCCTGGCTTAAAAACTTCAAAAGAACATAAACAGTTTCCTAGAATATTAACCAAACTGGTAGCAGATGTTCTAGCAAAACGTGCAAGGAATAAAATGTATTTTATTGTTTAATAAAATAAAATAATAATATATAATAATATAATAATATTGTATGAAACCTTTTCATTTTGAACGCTTTATTTCACTCAATTACACGTCTTGTGAAAGTTCAAGTAAAATTCCTGAAAGTTTCGTATGAAAATCAATAGTTGTTTTGTTGTTCGGCCAAACAACAATCTGCCATTTCCACTTACAAACTATTTACTATCATGGAAGTTTAATTAAGACCGTATTGGGTCATAATTAACATCGGTTCGATAAAATGGAGTATTTAAGAGACATTCTTAATCGTATTATCTGCAATGTGTGGGTGGATCAATGAAGGTGTTATCGAGGCAGAAAGCAGAATCTAGATTTGGTATTAAAGACAAGATTTGCTGTAAAGTTTAACAAAATTTGTTATAAACAGTATTTTGTTGTATGTGACTCAGCGTTTTGATAAAACTGGTAAAACTTCGACTATGTCTTCAAATTGTTTATTAACCTTTAAATACAGAGTGTTTCAACTAAAATTTGCACCAAAGAAATGTAAAACAAGTCAATTCTAGCTTTAAAAAACATTTTAATATATTTTTTCTACTTTACGTCGGTAACAGAGTCCGATTTGGGTGCTGTAATAGCCATTTCCGCACCCAAATTGCGTGCGGTAAGAGCTAGTGCAATTTAGTGTTTTCGGATTGGTAACACCGTGTAACATGCTATCGCTGAAATGAAACGTTATGTTTCTGTGGGCGTTGAGATTACAATAATTATATTCGAATAAATTTTGTTGAACTTGATGACCAGCAGTAACTTGAATTAGTGCCACAAAGTTGACTTTTCAAAACGCGTTCTTTAATATACTATTTATTATATTTATTATGTTATTACCACATTCTTCAAGCAGCTAGAGCCACTACTTCAAAAAATTTAAAGAGCAAGTGGGAGCGAGTGACACATTATCTTAAAGCTGCATTCATTGTCTATTGTCTAGAATGTAGTAATATTTTTGTAATTGTAACTAAGTTAAATTTTGATCTCTGTATATGCTCAAATTGACCTGTTTTAGCATTTTTTGAAATTTGAAAAAAATCGAAAGTTTTAGAAAATGCAAATTTTAGTTGAGATCCCCTGTATAATAACTGTTTATGTTTCTAAACCTAGCTCATCCGCCATAAAGAGCAAAATTATTTTGTAAACGCACCTTGTTTTTCTGTTGCAAAGCAAATTTTTTTATAAACTAATTAAAATATTTGAAAGAATCCTAAAACAACAGTAATTATTAAAAAGAATTTTTTGTAAGAACTAAATTAAAAACTGAAACAATATTTTTAAAACATTATTTTTTGATTAAAATTCTAATTAGACTGCACCAATTTGCATATAAATTCACAAAAAAATTCCAGTTTGACAAATCATGTCTCTTGGTAAAAAGTTTTTCTCTCGTTTAACAGACACGACTCACTTTAAACTCCCTCAATTAATCTTGTAACTTTCCTCACGTACTGAATTTAGTTCAGATAAAAAATAAAAATCTCGAATAAATGAAAATTTGTGTTGCTCTCTGCCAGAATTTTTTTTTAATTTATAATCAAACACAAACAAAATACAGAAATGCTTTTATCTTTGTGAACATCCAAGCGAAAGTTATGCTTGAAAGATAAAAGTGTCAAATCTATTTTCAACCAGAAATATCGAGTGTTCAACTATACAGGGTGAGTCTGATAAAGGTTTATCTCATCTTTTCTCAAAAACTTTAATAATTAACTATTAAAATAAAAAACTTAACAAAGTTTAGGTGTTCAGGTGTTGATCTTTTTATTTATTTTTTTAAATATTTTTACATTAATTAATACGCCATTATTCTTAAGACAGTAGGTAAGACAAAGAAGCTGAAGGGTGGATGTCTAACCAATTGTCGAGTAACCTGGCAATGTTGCTTCAAAATAAGTCTTACAAAACGAATAAACTTTATCATTTTTTGCGGTTATCTACAATTTTATACAACATTAGAAATAATGTAAATTTTATATTTTTTTCAACGAATTAATATTAATTAGAGAAAATATTAGAAAACCAAAGTTTCAGTGTCAAACCCTGAAGTGTGTGATACCTAGTTTTAGCGAAAAATTAAGATAAATTTTCAAGAGACTCCCTCTGTATTTCCTGACCTGGTAATCCGCTGAAGTCGATTCGACCGGCCTGGCAACAACCATTCGGACGTGGATGCCACACTGGCGTAACACCGAAGCCACCTGCTCTGACCCTAGACCTCGGAGGTTGACCTCTCCGATCTGGAGGATATGATCGCCGCTTTGAAGCCGACCGTCCTATTATATAAAAAAATGTCAAAGTTCACGGTTTCGGAACTCGATGATGATTTATTTCCGTTCAGTTGAGTGTGAATGAGACTTACCCGATCAGCTACACCACCTGGGAGGATAGTTTTGACGACGACGCCGGTGCTTCGGCCGCCGATTATGCCGAAAGCTAAACCAGAGCCGTCGTTGATCAAGTCGATTACTTCTACCTGGGCCCACTCGGTGTTCAACTGGAAAAATCCGGGGTGGTAAATAGGGGAATTGAGGACGGTTTATAGCGCTTTGTGGGGAGAGAAAGACGAGAAAGGTTGGGGATTTTATTTATTGGATGGTAACAATGTTTATGGTTGGGTTATGTTGCAGTACTAACCTGTAAGCAACTAATATTAGCGGTGTCTTAACATTTTATCAAATATAATTATTTTGAAAAAAGTTTTTACGAAATATTTGCTTTACTTTTGATAATAAATATTTTTTATTTTTTATATAGAAATTTTGACAACTAGAATTTTGAAAACTAGAATAAGACTTGTGCTAAAAAATATTTTTGCCAACTTGTATTATTTGAATGTAATTGTTTATTCAATAACAAAAGCCTAAATTTCAAAGTTTTTTAAAATTACGAGCACAAATTATTGTTGTTTTATTATATATTTCTTGTCTATATTTTTAAAGTATTTTTATAAACATTTTTTAGTCAAAGTATTGGAAAATATTGTAAGAACAAACTAAAACAGTCTATTACTACAATTATTATAACTTATTTATTATAAATGTAAAAAAAATTCTCACATAAATCGATTAGGTCAAGCCAACAGCAAAACCATAATTATTTTTATAAATATTTAAGTTAATCCTTTTCTATAATTATCTTTGTGCACAAAAGATTACTTTTCCGCCCGATTACTTCTTGCTCCGCTTCTCGGTGCAAGGCTTAAGTTATCACTAAGTCTGCATACAACATAAACCCACTAAAATTGAATTGCATTACAACCAAACCAAAATTTTCTTAACACAAAAATAAAATTAGTTTGGTTGTAATATTAATATTCTCATGCAACATTTCCTGTACCCTTTCATCTGTAAATTCCGGTATTAACTCACCACCATGTCGATGAAGAGGACTTTAATTAGTCCAGTATTTCATCTGCGTGTTATCCAGCATCCGATCCTTTGTAAATCTGAAAGCGTTTCCTGCTTGTCCCCGATCAGTATCAAGTTTTCTACATCAATAGTTTTGCTGAACATTTCAAGATTTTTCTGAGAATTGCTTCATCTCCTGAAATCAAATAAAAAAATATCAGAAATTAGCTTCAGCTTTTACCACAAGTGGGTGGTGTACCTTTCGGGTTAATTGACATGTGACGCTTTGAAGACGCCAATAGTAAACAACAAAGCTCGGGCGACAGATCAATAAGAGAAGAAAAAGAAATTTTCCACGAATTTTGATTTCTTGCCGTTTAATTTCAAAGCGTATCACAGCTGCCAACTTCATTAATTATTGCTCATATATAACAGACAGCGCTTGATCAATTACTTGCGACTCTAATCATTCCAAAGCTTTAACGAACTGAATATCAATCTTACTTAGGAGATCATAAACTTACAGAACTTTACAAAACGATAAACTCATAAAAATTTTTGGATGTTCATAATCTGTATGGATGCGGCATGACACATCGTTCTCCTATTAAATATAATCAAAGTTTTAATTAATTACCCTGGTCAATGTTATTGTTTCTTTTTAATAAAGCTTTAATTAAGTAGATTGCCACTCTAACAAGCTTTACAATAAGTAATTTAAATAATAATAAAAAACAAATATCAGCTGTTTCAAGTCTCTATAAAGACATCTTTTATCATCAATTGTAATTATGACAAGTATATTTAATTAAATACATAAATGATTGCTTGAAGAAGATTAAATATGTGGTCGAAACGTCGCTACAAATTTAGTGTTTTTATTTTACCTGTCCTACAACAATCAATTTTCCACGTGTCGCAAAAATCTAAAAATAAATTTTCTGTTTAATTTTTTTATTCTTTAGCCCTTCTTATTTTTCCACCTCCGTTTCTTTTCCGCACTTAAGCATTCCCTCTTTTCCTCCCTTATTCAAACCAACAAAGCCTTGTATAGTCCATTTTTCGTTGCGTTTCAAGCCCTATTGTGTCTAGCTTTCAGTCGAAAAATCCTTCATCAACATTTAAAAAGCACAAATTATAAAACTGAAAGCTCGTTCATTATTTAAAAAGTGTCTTTCACTTCAATTCTAGAGCAAATTGTTGTAATAAACCGATTTTTGCTTATCCCCTTCTATAAATAGTGAAGAGGAAATAACGTAGAAATTGCTCGTTCCGTTTGTTTATTGGAAGCACCGAAATTGGTTTAGAAAGCGAAGACAATGAGAGAGAAAAATTTTAATCAAAAATATCTGCGCTTTTGGATTACCTGCAATGTTTTATTCGGCGAGAGAAAAAATTTAAACGCTCGATTGATCGACCATAAAGTCACTTAAACCACTTTGTGCTTTTCATCGCAACTCACCTCTTAAATTCTGCCGACTACAACAAAACGACCTCATAAAGAACGAGATAACTTCGTGTTCTCTTCAACAATTAATTTTGCTACAATTCAAGGAAAAGTAGGGATGATTAGGGAATGATTGCGACAAGGACACAAAACGAGCTGTGATATTCTCATTTTTAATGTTTTTAGTTATTGATTTAGGATTTAACTGGAAGAAACGTTGGGAAAATTAATGATCTTCCCGTTGATTCAGTAAGAATAAAACTTGAAACTAACAAAACATTTCCCTCAAGTCTATTTTTTTTAAATTTGGGTTGTTCTGCTTCGAAAAACACTTAAAATAATCAGCTTTGCGAAGAATACAAAAGCTCTACTCACACTTTTTGCTAAAACAAGTTTATCAGGTTTTACTAAAAGGGTGGTTTGTAAGCAAGCAACGCAGTTATACATTAATTAAGTTTATCTCGGATTATTCAAAATATAAACAGACCCCGGTTTTGGAACCATATCCCTAAAATCTGAATTAATTAAAAAATTTATTAGCGAGATTTTTCCCGACCGAGCTTTAATAATAATAATAATAATTTTATAAATTTTACGTGTTTTTTGCTAAATAAATTAAAAATTTATAAAACCGTAGTTGTTTAAAATATTATCATTTATTATATCATTCATTAAAATTGTGTAAAAAAGGTCTTAATCAACAGAAATAATACCAGGGTTGTGTGGGCAAAACTTGCAACCGTGGAGCAGTATGCTTGAAGGAGGTATCCTAGTGTAGAGACATGAATTTGAAGTGTTTTTTTGAGTGCTATAAATAAAAAACAAAAAATATTCTTATTGTCTATTTTTTAACAAGCAATTTGTTTTCCTTGTACTGTTTTCAAACATTCAATAAGTGCAGGAATTTTCCCTGAACAACCCACATTTGACGCTGATTTTATCGTCTTTTCTAAACCACTTTCCATAAGAACCCATGGGTTTAATGGAGAACCACTTTGGGAGAAACCACGATGGAACAAGCCATCAGTAAGTGGTGATAAGTTATGAATATAGACATTTGCTGCACCTGCTGACATTCCAATATTGGTAATAGAGTTTGGGTTACCTCCAAAGTACTCCACATTGCTTTTGACCCATCTCAAAGCAAGGATTTGGTCTCTAATACCATTATTGCCAGGTACCAAATCACTCTCAGTTGTCAAAAAACCTAGAGGTCCCAATCTGTAATTCAAACTTATAAAAACTACGTCTCTGTCTAAAAGAAACCGAGGACCATGGTAAGCTCCATAGAGAAACATAAAAGCGCCCCCATGTGTATACACAATAACATTAAGTTTTGAATTCGGGTCAAGACTCGGAGTGTTATTATAATATTAGAGATATTTAAATAAAGACAGTCTTCCTCACCAGTAACTGGATCTTGTCCTGGTCGGACAAACTGATTGTACTGCAAACACGTGTAGACATTTTTGGCATGGAGAACATCTTTCCAGGGAGTTGATGGTACAGGTTTTTTAAAACGAAACTTTCCGCCTGGAAGTTGGGCGTATGGGATACCCTCAAAGGTAAAAAATTTTCGGCCGTTTAAACTCCTGGCAGTACTACCTTCGATGGTTCCTTGGGGTACCGTCACTTGAGACTTCTGACTCATAATGGTAGAAACCAAAATAGTAACCAAAAAAGAGATCATTGAGATCATTGCGATCTCTTTTTTAGAATTAATATTTTAGAAATATTAATTCCAAGAAATATTAATATTTTAGGAATACATAAAAAAATAAAAAATGTCAAAAAATTAAAAACTCAAAATGTTATAAGTTGTTGAAGAAGAGGATTGAAAAAAAAGGCGCGCCAAGTTTGTCACGATTGCAACCCTTCTCATAATCCAAAACAAAAAAAATAAAAAAGATTATTAATTTAGATGAATGCTGCTATCGTACTAAGAAAAATAAAAAAAAAATTTTGGCTAAATTTCGGCTGTCCGAACAAAAGAAAAATTTGTGTTCTATTTTTTTATCTTTTCAAAATTTTTTAAAAATAGTAAAATTTTTAATTTTGTTATAATAATAGTTAGTACGATAGAAACATGTATTGAAAACACTCACAGCAAATTTCAAGTAAATCAGTTAAGTGGAAGCTGAGAAATCATGACAAACTCTTTGAAAATTTAGTTTTGAGAAAAACGCGTTTAAAATTTCGGGTAAAATTAGGTAGACGAGTCATTCCAACGTCTTTTGTTCGATTCGTTCCAGTCTAAAATGACAATTTCTTTAAAAACAATTAAAATTTTAACAAATTCTTTTAAGGACATATTCTTGAAAGGATAAGCTTTGAAAATAACAAAAAAAGAAAATAACAAAAAAAAATGATTTTTTCAAATTTCTACACCAGAATACCCTCTTAAATTTTAGTGTAGAAACAGCTGTTACAATAATTGTAAAATATTTAGTTGTAAAAGCTTCTACAGAAAAGAATTGAGATGATTTCACCATTGGCAAATGTCGTATGTTTGTGAAGACTTTAAACCTAAATAGAAATCAGGAGTCAGTAAAAATATATAGATATTATCCTTTCTCTATTGAGTCCTTCAAAAACTTACCTTATTAACCTTCTAAATCTCTATAAACTCAACAAAAATCACAGTTGAGCTGAATACAAAAGACTAAAATTACAATTAAAATAATTCATAGAGTTGACAGTACAAAATTACTTCAACTACAACCTTGTGATCGTCCTGTGTCTTTCAAATTGAGAATAAGTTCTAGAATGGTCTTCCATCTCAATGATAGTCGCCGGGAATTGACAAAACTATGCAGTCTGTTAAAAATTTTCGCAGCTAAAAACTTGATTAGACAATTCTTTTTAAAAAATTTGTTAATTTTTACTCAGATTGCATAAGTATTCGCAATTCAGCAGTGAATTCTAGACTCCTAATTAGTCTTAATTTTTTTTCTCAAATAGAAAATAACTCAAAACGCAAATTACAAAAAATACATAATATTTTTAAGACTTAAATATCGAAAGTAATAAAACGCGAAATTTTAGACTTTTACTAGTAGATGCTTTTTTGCAAAGACATTTGCTATAGAACCTGACCTGACCTGACATGTTTTGACCCTGACTCGACCTGAATTAACTTGCTCCAACCTGGCCTAGTGTGGCCTGACTTGACCTGGCCGGATGTGGTCTTACCTGACCTAACCTGGCCTGACCAACGTGATACAAGTCTAGTAAAACCTGCTCGAAAAACCTACTAGTCTCAACTTTTTTCTTTTTCTTTTTGTAGTCGCTTTTCTTCAAAAAATTGCTTTTAAAGCTTTCTTCAAAGCTTTATTTCTTTGTTTTTTACTTTATAAATCTTTCTTTACTAGTTTTTTTATAGTTTTAGTGTTTCTTCTTCTTTTCTTTTAGTAGTATTTCTGGTTTTTTTCATTTCAGCAAGCAATTTTCAGTTGTTTTTATAGAATCTTCTAAATTACTGTTTTCTCTTAAAAATTAACAAAAAATTTTAAGAATGTATGTACATTTTTATCGCGTTTTTTAAGTGACACTACGTAAAGCCACCACTTTAAGATCTTATAGTGCTTACACATTTTTTTAGTAAAGCTTTTTTCTTTTCTCCACTTTCCTTAATTTTATTTTTGCAATTATTGCTCTCAAGTTAATTCACTTGTTGAAGGAGGCTTACTAAAGCCTTAAATCTTGTTTGGTTCGTATTCTACAATTTCTTTATAATTATTTTTTTTGGTTAGATTTCGTTTGTTAATAATACATCCCACTTCTTCCATCGTTTTTTCCACTGTCAACGCCACTATATAATAAATGCCTCCCTTCTAGTTTTTTATAATTTTTTTCTTTTTAGTTTTTCTAATTGTAATATCCAACTTTGTTTCGTATATTATTTTATTTAATTTCGCTTTTTTTTGTTGATATTTTATGTCTGTTTCACATCGTTAAATTTTGTCTGTTTAATTGCATTATTTTTGTGTTTTTAACTGTAACCAGTTAATTAAAATTGAGAAAAAAGTTTAGTGAGACAGAAAATTAAAATTAAGCTTTACACAAATACAGAAAATAATTTGACCTTGAAAGTGTTCTACGTAGTTACTTCTAGTGGCCTGTTTCTATTTGTTGGCTCCAATATTTATCAAATAGAAGTTTGAAATTCAGAATTTAGGCAGTGAAAGTAATTAAGACCGAAAGTCGATGAAACAGCAATCCGAAAATTAACAAATAATAATAACCAAGATTAAGAAGGCGATGTAGGTTTAATCTAAACACAACAAAAAAAATTTAAAAACAAAAAAAAGTTCTAAACAATATTAAAATAAGTGATTTGTGTTCAAACTAAGCAGCGGCTTTTTTTGACAATAAAAATTCCAAAATAGTCGCAAAAGCGTGTCCACTAAATCCGAATCTTCTATTATTTATTGTGGTTTAAATAAAAAATCTTTTATAAAAATTTTGTTGTGTATACCATGTTATTATTACAACGTGTATTATCAAATTTCGATAAAACCTTTTTTTATTGTCATTATTGTATTGTAGATAAGTTCTTTACTTATGTTAAATATTTAAATCGTTATTCGATCGTTTGTATCACAATTTCACGATTAGCTTCCTCCCATACATATTATTTATGTATCCATCAATTTTATTTGACAGTGATAAAATTATTATTGTAGAAAGTAAAAAACTCACCTCAACAAACCCATATTTCCGTATAAAAGACAAACTTTTTAATACTCAAAATAATTCTATAATAAATAATTCATTACTGCACACGAGAGGTAAATAATTAGAAATCAATTTGGTGTACATGTTTCGTATTACCTCCGGCTTAAATCTTAAATAAAACAATTTCCCTTCGTCTGGAAAATTAAACTGAGAACAAAACCACCCTCTAGTAAATTTTCTAAAACGTCAAGTCACCCACACGTGAAATCGATATCAGAATATCAATTTTGACGTGAATTTAATTTTTTTGTCGCTTTATAAGTACCGTATTTCGGTAATTTCCTGCGTTCGGTTGCATACATGCAAACTGGCAATTTGTGGCGACCGGATCTGTGATTAAGGAAATTTTGCACCGATTCTAAAAATAGAGAATCGATTTTTGACCACTTGCTTTTTTTGTAAAGGAGAAATTATTGCTTTAGAGTGCCAATGAAACAATTTATTATTAAAGTTGGGGCGATCGTAAATAATTTATTTCTGCTTAAATTGCTTCCCACTTGGGGTTATCAACGATTTTGCATTATTTAAAATTGTTTGGGGGAATAGAAAACACGAATTCGGGGTGTAAGCCGACATTTATGACAAATAAATGATAATTGTTAAAGAGAATCGAATATTCGTTAAATTAGCTGAAATAATTTGCAAAAAGTACAAATATTGACAGTTGATTGAAGAAATAATAACGTTTTTAAACAGCAATATTTTTTTTAATTATTACATCGTGATCAACAAATACTGATTAAGCTAGCATTAAAGTTACTATTTTTTTTTGCAAGTTGTCGGCTTGTTAAGACTACCTCTATAAGTTGTGTCTTACATAGACTTCGGTGGGAATATGGGAACAAAAACCCTTTGCAGTCGTCTAGCTAACTACTCGTACCCGCCACGCGATAAAACATTGAGACTTAAATTGGTCGATAGCGGTACTAATTCGGTACTACTATCGACCAATTCAAGTTTCAATGTTTTATCGCGTGACAGAAGCGAGTAATTAGCTAGACGACTGCAAAGCGTTTTTGTTCCCATATTTCGTGCGAGCTCTAGTCTTACACCTATCAAAAAAATACCAAATAAAATTTTATAATTAATTACACCCAAAAAACAATTTAAAAGACTACTATGATTTATTTTAGTTTTATAAATAATTTATGAAGGTTTTAAACAAAGCTGATGTTTTATAAGGGTCAAATTTAAAACGTGTTTTACTCTTAAAAGAAAATATGTTTTAAAATTTAGTTTAAAAAAATACTAGAACTTATTTTTTAAACTATTTATTCTTTTATATCTTGCAATTTTGTAAGAGTTTTACAAAAGCCAAGAACAGTGCAGTTATAAATCCTTTTGTTCTTCTCCAAACAATTATCGCACCACTTCTCAAATTTTTGCTTAAATGTTTTGTTAGAAATTTTAATTAAATATTTGCTGTTATATAATAAACCAAACAACAATAGAGCTTTTTAAACGAAATAAAACTTATATTTTTCAAACACAATCATAATATTCTAATAAAACAACTTTTAACAAATAATTTAAATTTTATAAATCCCAAAAGAAGACGTCAGTAATGAGTATTTCCACCTTTTTTCTGGATAACTTTTCTACACCGACTCGGCATACTCAAAATTGTCGTCTGATTGATTCCTGTTCTAAATTTTCCAAAACTTCAGTTAAATGTTGTCCTATTTCTTGCAGATTAGCTGGTGGTGGTTGCATGGTTCACAGCATGTCCCACACATGCTCTATAGGATTTGAATCTGAACTCATCAGTGACGAATCCATTTTTTCAATATTTTCTTCTTGAAGGTATGTCTGTACAATGCCAGCGACGTGCGGTTTGGCGTTCTCGTGCATCAGAATAAAGTTGTCTCCAATATAAGGTGCAAAAGACATAACATACGGTTCTAAAATATCGGTAATGTACCGTGCAGCGTTCAAATTTCCTCTATTAAAGACGTGAAGGTTTGTGCAACCCTTCAAAGAAATGCCTCTCCATACCATTACAGAGCCTCCGCCAAAAGAATGGACTACTTGAATGTTGCACTCAGCAAAACGTTCATGTGGACGTCGGTACACTTTTGCACGTCTATCGTTGGCATACAAACAAAATCTCGACTAATCTGTAAACAGAACCCGGTCACAAACTTCTTCATCTCATTCGACGTGTTCTCTAGCAAAAGCTAGTCCAGCTCTACGGTGGTTCACAGACAAAGCTGGACATTTAACTGGCACTCTGGGGTTTAAGTTAACTTCTGTAAGTTGTTGCCGAACGGTTTCAATGCTTACTTGGTTATTATGCACTCTTGCTAACTGTTGCTGTAAACTTCGAGCAGTAGTGAACCTCTCCTGTAAAACACGAATTCTTAGAAAACGATCTTTATTAGCCGTTGTACTTCGATGTCTGCCTTGTCCAGAACGTCTAGTATACATATTGGTTTCCCGGTAACGTTGAACTATCCTAGACACTGTCGTATGGGCTACACCAAATCTTCTTCCAAAGCACGGTAGCTCAAGCCTTCTTGGGATAAAGTAACTATTGTGACACATTTGTCATTGCTTAAAGTGCACTGATTACGTTCCATTGCTTTCAAAATTTAACAAAATTTTAATTATACTGACACTGATGTGTTTTTAAAACAAGTGTGCTCTGTTATTTTTAAAGCACAAAATTTATACGCCATTTTAAATTAATAAATACATTAATTAGTTTTTCTACAATTGCAGCTTGTAGTTCTAAACGAAATTTAAATTTCTGCTTAATACTCAATTTTTAGGTGACCAAACAAGAAGAAAATGCAGATGATTTAATATTATACACAAAGAGCAATAACCTTAAATCTACAACAAAACAAATGCAAAAAGCCCTTAACAAACTAGAGAGGTGGTCCCAAAAAACAGGTTTCACTTTTTCTGCCAGAGAAGACTAAGTGTCTAGTATTTTCCAAAACAAAAAATGAAGAGCAGCGTCAACTTTTATTAAATAACAAACCGCTTACTTATGATTCCTCTGTCAAATACCTTGGAGTAATTTTTGATAACCGGCTAAACTAAGAAACACACATAAATAATATACGAATAGAAGGCAATAAACGCTTAAGGCTTCTCAAAGTTCTAGCTAACCACTCCTTGGGAGCAGACACAGGTATGTTACTGCGAATATATAGAACACTAATTCGACCAGTCATTGATTATGGAAATATAGCGTACGCCACTGCAAATTCTTCTATACTAAATTATCTAAACGTCATACAAAACTCCGCCTTAAGAATAGCTCGAGGAGCATTTCGCACTACTCCAATCGAAAGTCTCTATTATTTAGCATCAGAGCCACCTCTCTCCTTCTCCGTCGTAGCTACCTTACACTTGCATACAGTCTTCAAATCACCGAACATCCAACAAATCTCACTAAAATCAAAACGTTCCCAACAAATATTTGAGAAAAAAAAATCTGCTCGCCCACCCATATATCGCCGCATACAGCTTACTCTCCAAAATCTTTCACACAAAGTTACTCCCATTTATCTTTATAATCACCTGAATCTTCCTTTTTGGGTCCACGCCCACATTAACTGTAATCTTCAACTAACGTGCATCTCAAAGTCGGAACTCTCAATTTCTGTAAGAGAAACGCTTATGTACATGCTTCAGTCATACAAGAACAAATATACCATCTACGTTGATGCGTCCAAAAGAGAGCAAGAAGTAGGATGTGCATACGTAACACCAACATCCACTAAAATGTTTTAACTACCTCCTGAAAACTCTGTACTGACAGCAGAACTTTCTGCAATACATTTGGTTTTACACGACCAAGATCTACAAACAACTGTCAAACAAAGACATTATTATCTGCACTGACTCGCTTGGTTCTTTACACCAGCTACAACAGCTAAAACTAAAAGGTCCTTTCTTTTCAACAAATAGGAAAGCCAATACACTTTATATGGATTTCGTCACATCTGGAAATCTCAGGCAATAAACAGACAGACAGTGCAGCTAAAGAAGTCATACATAGTATAACAGCGATCCAGCAAAGTTGTGTACAAAGACAAGATGCGGTAACCGCTTTGAAACAGCAAATTCAAAGCAAATGGCAGTCCTAATGGGCTAATGCCAATACAGCTCTTCACAAGTGCAAATTAACCGTAAGCAAGTGGAAGTTCGGCACCCATTCCCGAAAAGATGAAGTTGTTCTCTCTAGACTACGACTAGGTCACACACGATCAACCCACCAACTCCTGCTCACTGGAACGGATCCGCCCGTATGTTCCAAATGCTCAGCATGTCTTACAGTCGAACATATTATCCAGGAGTGTCCATTTTATAAAGTCCAAAGAGAACAATTCGGTTTACTAGAGACTCTATCCGAAAACCTCACGAACAATACGGAAAACACAAGAAAAACGTTGCAGTACCTAAAATCCACTAAACTGTTCAATTTACTGTAACTAATATCTATATATTGTATATATTATGTTTTTGTATATAGTTTCAGGTGCTAATAACCCACGTCGGTTGATGCACCCTAAAATAATAAAAAAACACAAGAAGAAATCTTTACTTTAAATATTCTATTGTCACACGAGCAGTGTGAGCTGTTGCAGAATCTTGCTGAAAGTAACTTTTTTTCAATTTGTTTTCATGTAATTCTTGTATAAAAAGTCGTAAAATATAATTTTTATGTCGTTCTAAATTTACTCTAAAATCGAAAAAATACACTCCAATTATTCTCTGCCTAGATGTGGCTACCACACGCCAACCTTTACGAGATGCAAACGTCGACTAACACTAGCATGAGTTTCAATGCTGCCAACGCAATCAGTTCAACTAAAAACTTGAAAAATGTTAGAGTAAAATAGAGTAACTCTCTATTCTGTATTTAGTTTTCAAATGCAGCCAAAATTAGTGTAGTGTCTACCTTAATCAGACTTTTTTTCGCTTGCACTATATTTTATTTCTTACAATAACTTCAAGGGAGACGAATTAAATAAAGATTTTCGCTTTTGTAAAACTGTTGTAATTTTTTATGCGTTAGAAAATAACTGTCTAGAACTAAATTACATTCGTTTTATCTTTTTCAAAGTCGTATTATTTTTACATTTCCTAGCCACATGCCATTTAGATTCATTTTTCATTGACATTTCATCACCTACACATTTGCTCTTTTCTCAAACACTGTCTTTATTCGATAAAACAACTAAAATGAAGTAATTTAACTGAAATCTAAACTGAGCAAAACCGATTCTTCTGAAACAGTCGAGAACTAACATTTCTGCATAAAGTTCATGTCAGGACTCGACGTCACAATAATTAATTTTCCCATTCCAGGGGTTAAAGCTTAATTCTATCCCACGTTTAATTTAGCATTAATAAACCGAAGAACCTCATCACAAACTCTTACTTTCACCGCTTATCTTTGTTGTCCTTTTAAAGCCACGTTTTATTACCTTTAATTAGAGTGAATCTGATTCAAAATCTATGACTTTGTTTTTTGAAAAATCTGTAGCGAAAATTTAAATATTACGTCAGTGTTGTACTCCACTACGTACGAGATTTTATTTTCTCCCTTATAGAATAAATTTACATTTGAAATTTTCTCTTTTAGGAAAAAAACGCTACAAGTTTGATTATATTCTCGGGTCAAGCTATCTCTGTAATAACATTGTTTTTAGAAAAAATTCAAGTTTTAATGTTTGGCTAAAAGTTTGCTTTTCCGCTTTTTAAAAATATATATCGACAGATTTTTTCTTAACAATATGTTCCAGAAGGTTATTTATATGAAGTATTACAACTTGGAAATGTCTGGAAAGGTCGAATTCAAACAAAGCCAGAAAAGTTATTTGTTTGATTTTCTTGAAATTTTCTAACAAATAAAAACTCTTCACAAACATACATTCAACATATTAATTACTTTTTCCACTTGAATTTTTTTTTTTTTTGAGTTGGGATTTCAACCACAATTCATTCACCCTTTTTGTAATTGTATTTCAATTACGAAGTGTTTGTCTGGGTTTAGGCGATCTTTTAATAGAATTCAATCACGTTTTCGAGTATAAATCAAAAATTCAATTTTAGGTAGAAGAATAAATGGCGATATTTAATATACTGAGTGATATTATAAGTGTTACATCCAGAAGAAATAATTTTTTGATAACTTGGTGGACTTACATTGAGAATGAAACGATGAGATTTGCAAGAAATTTTAGTAACATTAACAAAAAAAATAAATTAATATGGCACCTCGTTTCAAGCAACTTAAACCTCATAGATTAACTGTGCCAGAGTCTAGAGAGACGGTGCAAAACCGAGTTTTCTCTCCATCATATCCCATACATTCTCAATGAGATTTAAATCCGGTGAAAGGAGGCGGCCACAGCAAAACATTAACGCCACCAGCTTCTTGAATAGATGTACATACAATAGTCAAGGCAGTCTGGTCTGTATTTCTGATTTTGACTTCGATCTGTCATCTATGCTTTTGACAAACATTGTCAAATACGAAAAATTGTCAAAAGTCTTTTCTTATAGCACTAATACTAGATTAGTATCTAGTTCATTACGAGAAATGACTCGAACATTCTTCGGCTTAGATTTAAGTACTCAACAGCTGAAAGGAGCAGTAGTTAATGACAACCTGAAGATCATCCACGAGGCTTTAGTCAAATACGACAATGACCTTCCCGAATTCCACACTAGTGGAGGTGTCATTATCGATAAATCAAACCCACGTGTTATCACAGCACCTACAATAATGTGGGTCAAAGCTCTCGACATACTTATGGATAAACTAAAATCTGCTGGGACAGATTTTTCAAAAATTGCAGCTATTTCCGGATCAGCCCAACAGCACGGATCTGTTTTCTGGCAAAAAGGATCCGAAAAACGCCTAGAAGAGCTTGACCCAAGCAAACCTCTACACCAACAGTTGGCTTCTACTTTCGCAACTGGTAATAGCCCAGTCTGGATGGATTCAAGCACTAGCAAACAGTGCAAGCAGCTAGAAGATGCAGTTGGAGGACCACAGAAACTCGCAGAAATTACCGGTTCAAGAGCTTATGAGAGGTTCACAGGGTCACAGATTGCTAAACTCCAGCAGACTAATCCAGAAGCGTATAAAAACTCCGAAAGGATTTCTTTAGTTAGCAGTTTCTTGTGTTCGGTTTTCTTAGGTAAAGTCGCTCCAATTGATATTTCTGATGGGTCAGGAATGAATCTTATGGATATTAAAACAAAAAAATGGTGTCCACAGTTGTTAAAAGTAATTGGATCTGATTTAGAAGAAAAGTTGGGATCTGTTGTACCATCAAACACAAATCTAGGTGTTATTTCTTCTTATTTTGTTAAGAGGTATAGTTTTGATCCTAATTGTCGGGTTATAGCATGTACTGGAGATAACCCAGCTTCACTTGTTGGGATGAGATTAAATGAAGGATGGTTAGCTGTGAGTTTAGGTACAAGTGATACTGTTTTTTTATGGATAAAAGAACCAAAAATTGTTTTAAATGGTCATATCTTGTGTAATCCAGTAGATCCAAATGCTTATATGGCAATGCTTTGTTTTAAAAATGGTGCCTTAACTAGAAAAAGAATCAGAATTGATTGTGCTAAATCCGATTGGAATATTTTTAACCAAATGTTAGAGAGCACTCCTAGAGGCAATTCCGGAAATATTGGATTTTATTTTGACGTCCAAGAAATTCTACCATTTCTATCCGGTGATTACAGATTTAACAAATCCGATAAGAAAGTAGCTAAATTTTCAAGTTTAGAAATCGAAGTTAGAGCACTAGTTGAAGGCCAATTCATTGCAAAAAAAGCTTACGCTGAAGATATTGGATTTAATTTAGATAAAGACACTAAAATTCTCGCAACAGGAGGTGCTTCTATAAATAAAGCAATTCTACAAGTTCTATCTGATGTTTTTAATGCACCGGTATATGTTCAGGATCAATCGGAATCTGCAATGCTTGGAGCAGCTTATCAGGCAAAACATGGGCTACTGAGTGGAGAAAAAAAATATTTTGAAATAATGGCGTCTTTGCCACCACCACGACTGATGTGTCAACCTAATTCTGGTTCTAGAGAAATTTACGAACCGATGGTTGCTCGGTATAGACGACTAGAAGCTTCAATTTTACAAAAGTAGTTAAAATAATGGAGTGGCAATAAAAATTGCTTCTTTTAGAATAATTTTGCTTGTTTTACACTGCTTTTTGATTAAAATAATAAAAATTGAGTGTTACATTGCTTTTGTTATTAACTTATTGTGCTTAAAAAAGCTTAAAAAACTTAATTAAGCAAGATTTGAGAAAGGGCCAGAGCGCCAAGAAAAAAGCTATTTATCTGTAAAATCTACAAAATAAGATAAAAATAATATCTCTCGAAGCAAATGTCGTAAGTTCACAAAGACTTTAAACAGAAATCAACAAAAACTTTCTGTTATTATCTTTCCTCTAATTGAATTCTCTGTAAACCGTAAAAATTTGTTCCCAATCCCGACAAAAAAAATGTTATAGCGGGTGATAATCCGAGTAATAAAGATCTCTTGGTCCTACAATTACTTTTCTCAAAAGATTTAAATAGCTCTTTCTGATCATGCAATGTCGTGCCAATGTCGTGAAAGCTTTATTAAACGCTACCTTATTGAGAGCTTATGAAAGGTTACAGATTGCCAAACTTTAGAAGACCAACCCAGAAGCTATAACAAATCCGAGAGGATTATTTTGGTTAGCAGTTAAATTAAATGTCTTTCGAAATCAAAATTAAACGTTCAGACCACGACTGCTTAGACTACTTCTGCAATAGTAGATTCTAGAAGAGCAAAAAAGTATCAATAAAATTGAAAAACAAACTTTCAGAAGAAAAACTACGATTGGAAAAAAGATCAACAGAAGATTTTTAGAAAAACTTGAGAACGACTACTTAAATCGGAGAAATATAGTAAAACTTACGTTAAAAAAGAATAAAAAAGATCTTGAGAAGACGAAAGAATGTTTCAGAAAAAAGTTGAAAATCAACAATTCAGAAAATAAAAAAACAAAATCTATGAGTAAAAGATGGTATTTCTAAAAGAACAAAAAAAATTTTTTTTTAAATTTGAAAAACAGAGCTTAGAATTACAATAAAAAAAACTACGATTATATCTACAAAAAACAAAACTAAAAGAAGCTTTAGTAGAAACGACAACTAAAAAAATTTTAAAAAACTCAAAAACCACGATAAAAAAATAATAAACGTAATGTTAAAAAAACACAAAAAGATTCTGGAAAAACAAAAGAATGTTGCAGAACTACTTAAAAATTGATGATTAATAAATATTCTTAAGAAGAATGAAAGCTAGTATTGAAAAAAATAAAGAAACTTTAAAAAAACTCAAAAATGACAACTAGAATTAAAAAATGTGAGATAACTTAAAAAAACATCGACATAAAAAATAAAACAAAAATATTGGTAGTTTAGAAAAATTTCTTAATAAAGGCATTCTGAAACTTAGAAGAAAATATGAAGTAATAGTTCAAAAAAATTTTAAAAAATTAATAATATAATAGGATCCAAAGTTAAAAAAATTAGGAAAATGGCGACAATAAGACAAATTATGAGAATCAAGCTATAATAATTATAAACCAATCAATATAAAATTTTTTCGTGACAAAAGTAATACTAAAAAATACCGACTATCATTGGTTAATTTGTTATTAACATTTAAAAGCAGAAAAATCATTTTTTTATTATAAAATTAAAACTAATAAAGCAATCTTTATGCTTTAAAAAGCAAGTATAGAAAAATAAAATGCAAACAATACTGATTTTAAAACGACTAGATAAAATTATTATGAAATAATCAAAAAAAAAGCGAAAACCAAAAAATTTAACATTGTTTTTTGAAAAATTTATAACGTCACCATTTTTAAAGCTGTAAAGCTAAACTTTTGCAAAAATATAATGACTTATACAGGCTGCCCCAACGGTCCGAAAAAGCTCTATAACATTTTTATTTCAAGAGATATTGATTTTTTTTCTTTCTTTTTAGATTGTAGCTGCGTTTTTGATGCATATTTTAAAAATTATGTCACGAAGCGGAAGTTCGTTAGCCTACTAGGTCGAAGGCCTGCCGATGCGGATGGGTTATTGCTGATATCGACTAAATCACCGTCGGTTGAGGCAATAGCTGGCTCAGCATTTGGGGGGTTGACGAACTAGCGGGTGGCGTTAATCGTGGAGTCGGTTGGTAGAGTTCAACGAAGAGAGTTGAGTTAGGTGGAGTGTGAAATATGTCTAGACCCTTCGATTGTGTGAGAATGTCAATGTAAGTAGCCTTATTGTATTATGTATAACTGGATTTCCGTATCATGTAAACATTGCAAATGTTATTAAATTTCCTTTTGTATTAAAACCCTGTTTTTAATCTCAACCCCACCTCACGAGGCAGAGCCCGTGACATAACTGCAGTTTATATACAGGGTGTCTCAATATTAAAAAACACTAAAGTTAAGTTTCTTCAAATGGAATTTACTCGGTTTGTTTTTTTTTTGGATTCTATACTAAATTACAAATAACTTTTATAAAAGTTGTTTTTATTTATCTGTTATCAACTTTGATTTATGGCGCTTTTTTTACAAATGCAGAAGTCTGTCTAAAAATTTGTACCTTCCAAATGCTTTCACACAAGTTAAAGTAAGTAACGCCGTTAGATTCCTACACGTTTGCCGTATCTTTTAGGTGTTCACTCAACAACCTAATCAATTGCATGTGCCTACTGCGATTTTTTAAACATGACAATTTTAAAATGTCAAAATTAATTTTTTTCAAAAGGTTATTATTGTATTTATTGTATTTATTGTATTATTTTACAATTTTCTTTATAACAGATTCTTAAAAATATTATCATTTTTTTCAATACAAGTATGCAGTCTTCGTCGAAAAGATAGTCTGCATTTATTAAAAGGAATGTATCGGGTATTTTTTGTTTCATATCCTCTGCAGTTGATTTTCTCAGGTTAAACATCTTTTTTTCACAAATCCCCAAAGGAAGAAATCAATCGGAGTAAGGTCGGGAGAACGAGCAGGCCAACTGATTGTTCCTCCTCTGCTTATCCAACGATTTGGAAAAGTTTCGTTTAAAAATTGGCGAATTACTCGATGATAATGTACAGGGGCTCCATCTTGCTGTAACCGCATGATCTTTCGCGTATGCATAACCCCCTCAATTTTTATTGTACAAAACAGAAAAATAAAATCAAACTGAGTAGATTCCATTTAAAAAAATATAATTTTAATGTTTTTTTAATATTGAGGCACCTGTATATAAACCGCAATATTTTCAAAATATGCACTAAAAACGCAGCTATAATCTAAAAAAATCAATTTTTTTTTAAATAAACAAGTTATAGAGCTTTTTGGACCGTTTGGACAGCCTGTATCTACTTTACGTGTGATTAAAACAAGCGCTATGAGAATACTAATTTAATTATGTAAAACTTTGGTAAAATGTTGCTTTATTATCAAGTAAAAAGCGATGGTTGATTTTGGTTTTTCAACTTGATTTCTAGAAAGACATTGATCACTATTTTGACCAAAAATATCAGTACGATTGTTGATAAGTTGTAAAACCAACACCGTAGAACCTCTGTTAAAATGCCTTCAGTAAAACAACGTCGAAATTTTTTCCGTATTCCTGATTTTGATAGAGCCCGAATTATCGGTATGAAAAAGGGAGGTTTATCATTTCGTGAAATTGGAAGAAGACTTAATAGTGACCACACTACTGTTGCACAAATATGGTCTGCATGGTCAGAAGAGGGTATTCAGCAACAACGTCCGGCAGGGAGACCCCCTCGTCGCAGCAATCTTCGTAAAGACCGACTTCTTCAGCGGATGGCTACACAAGACCGATTTCAAACGACAAGGTCTGTTACTGTAGATTGGATAAGAGTTCTGGATCGTCATGTGTCGATGTCAACAATTTACCGACGAATTGCATCTTTTGGATTAGATGCATACCGTCCAAACCGACGTCTTCCTCAGAAGGCTGCTAGACTTGCTTGGTGTTAAGAGCAACGGCATTGGGTAGATGAGTAGAACCACTCGTCTTTAGTGACTAGTCTAGATTTTGTTTGTGGCAAAATGATGGCCACAGGAGGGTAAGACGATATCGAGGAGAACGACGAAATTTGCAGGTTGCTGAAAGACGTCCCACAGCTTTAACGCTGGTGTAATGGTGTAATTCCGAGCAGATTAAATGCACATTGTTACATCAACAATGGTAGCAGTACTGTTTATGCAGACGTTACCAAGTGGGATTTTTCAGCAAGGCCACATACCGCCAACGTTACTCGAAGATTCCTGGAGGAAGCAGAGTTGCAAATTTTACCGTGGCCTGCACGTTCGCCGGATTCGTCGCCGATCGAGCACGTGTGGGACATGATTGGTCGACGAATGCGGAATTTACCAAGGCCCCCTGACAATTTGGACGACTTGAGACACCAAGTTCAGGTTGTAGGCGATGAGATTCCACAGGAGGACATAGACCACCTTTTGGAAAGCATACCACGAAGGGTAAATGCTTGCATTACAGTGCATGGTGATGTGACTCATTATTAGTTTTTTTTGTTTAAGTTGTTGATTTTTGTTACTTATATTTTCATCGTTTTTTTCCTAATAATAAAGCAACATTTTACCAAAGTTTTACATTTTTAGCAGTATTTTTTCTTGGTGGTGCATTTCATATAAAAGTGAGTGTATTTTCTCCTTTTTTTAATCTATTATTGTAACAGATTTATTAGAGTTTGGTAGCCAGCTCTACCTTACTCGACTCTTAAAGTCCATAAAAACGGTATATATTTTGTCAAATTTTATCTAGATTGTTTTCTCTACTAGACCAGTTTTGAGAGTTTGACAACAAAGATCAGCTATTTTTCTAATTTTCTTCTATACTAAATCAATAACAGAATAAGACATCACATCTTTAGAAAATACATTCAAGTAGAAATGGTAAAAAAAAAGTTAAATTAATTAGAATCGATCACAATCTAAACTGTTGCTTTGTAGCGTGTTTCCTTATCTCTAACTAGCCATAAATGAGCATCTGCCATTAATTAAATTTTATTTATTTATTTTGAAGCAGCGACCCATTCACTTTTTCATTTTCTATCTTTTCTTGATAAATAAAGCTGTCACATCAGGTTGTCTGCGTGAAATATGACCATTTAAAAATTACATTTCGTTCTAGAAACCTACACACCATGAAGTCCACATCATAATTCACATCTAACTAAAAAAATAATTTTTAATTTTGTATTATTCTCGTGTTGTCAAGCATCTCGCTGAGATAAAAGGGTTGGTGTTCCACCTACGTAAATCGGAGACATTCCGTGTATAAATTTACATTCTTGTCGGTGCGCTGTTTAGGTATCTATCAAGTGTTTTATTTAGGAATTTTGTGTTCAATTTCCTGGAACATCCGGGATTGAGAACTAAAAGCTTTCTTTAGTAAATTGGCTCACGTTTGAAATCTCAGAGTCGCTGCGTACAAAAACTAATCGACAAGAAAATAATAAGATTTTATATTGATTTTTACTTATCTAAGTCTGAATTAGTAAATGGGACAAGGTTCTAGCTGAGATAAGTGTGAAACTTTCCCCAAAACTCGATGTTTGTTGCTCTATAAAATCGGGTAATTTTTGCTTTGATGTGTTCAACGTGGGGACGAACAAGTTTGAGTAAATATTGAGTTGCCACCATATGACTTGTCTCTTTTCAACAGGGAAATTACGGTATAAATCTTGCACAAGTTTCGAAGTTGCTTCATGATGAGTTTGCGCTTATAAATCTTTAAAATCAAGAGAAACGTGTGAATTTACCTAATTAAGTAATTAAGAGCAAATTATTCATTTTTAACTACACTCAATGGTAAAAGACAGATAACAATGTAAAAATGCTTTTCCCAATATCGCCTATAAGGTATAAAGTGCCTAAAATACTTATTGTTAAACAATATATTTGTATATACTCAGGGATATTAGCTTCTTTATAAAAAAGCAATTTTTTTATTGCCTATGGCTCTCAGTTTTGATAAAATTTACATTATTTCTATTATCATTCTAAATGGCACAATGTTAAATATTGTTTTGTGAAAAAAAATATTTCGCAAAAATTGTAGATAATCGCAAAGATAATAAAGTTTATTCGTTTTGTAAGACCTATTTCCAAGCAGCATTGCCAGGTTACTCGATAATAGGTTGGACATCTACCCTTTAGCTTCATTGTCTCACCCGCTATCTTGAGAATAATGGCGTATTTTTTAATAGGAAAAATTTTAAAAAAAAATAAGATCAATTTGTTTTTGTTTGTCGAAAACTGATCAACTCTCATTTTCAGTAAAAATTTTAACTCAAGACATTGAGTAAATACGCCATTTTCTCCCAGAAAGTGGGTGGGTTAAAGATGCTAAAAAGTAGGTTATCCACTCCATTGTCAAGTAACGGCAATGCTGCTTCAAGATAGGTCTTGCAAAGTCCTGTTTAAAACAGGTCTTGACGTTTTTAAAAATCTATTTTTTTACGGATTAGTTTTATTGCTTGTCGCAATTCTTGCTGTTTTTTATAAATTATAAATCTTAAGCACAATTTTTTGTCATTCTGAAATAACATGTAATACAAGTCGTTAATGTGGTAATCCTGCTTTAAGAGCAATCCAATTTCGATTAAGATTAGCTGGAGTACAAGATAAGATTAGCAAGTAATCTGCATACACAAGTATTTTAATACATTACCTGATCAAGTCAAGGACACTATTATATCGATTAAAATTAATTCTAGAAAGTCATTTATTAATATTAGTTATTATTGGAATTTAGACATTTGGTAGTTGCAGAAGTCGCCATATAGCAAGAATGCCAATAGTGGCAAATGTCCCTATTCTGATAACATCAATATTGCAATAGTAAACGATTTCTTAACGAAAATCATCCACTAATATTGGTTATTAACGAACGGTTAACTAAAATAGTTAATTAATAAAAAGCAAATATGCTAATGAACGAGCTTTAACGAGTAAATGTCTCTAATTCTTGCAATTATTAAACGTCTATTATCATACGAATTGATTACAATAATTTTTCATTGACTGTAGCCACTTTATTTTGAGATAAAAATCTTTATCTATAATTGCTTTGATAACTGCATATTATATTTAATATTTGAGTTGAGTATAGTAACATATTACTGCACTAGTGCAGTAATAAAATAAAAATCCACTCTCTAAAATAATTCGTTTTAATTTTAAACTCAATCTTAACTACATGCTATTATTGTTATTAATATTAAAAACACAATTTTCACACTAATTTATACTAGGACAAGCCATTTCTGATACATTTTTTTCGATAATAGCTGTCGATGCAGTAGTTCTAACTGTTATAGTATTTTTGTCATCCAGAATTTTTGAAGAAATTTGTTTTTTATTTTCTTCTGCCGTGTCTATATATCCCTCAGCCACTGTATTCGAGCGCCAGCCCTTATGACGCTTTACTGTTAAAAGATCAGCTCCCGAATTAGCAAGCAACGAAGTAGATGAGCGCCTATAACAATGTCCCGTAAATTCTACTGGATTAGGTAACTGAAGAAACGTAGCAATATTTTTGAAGAAAGCAGCAAATGTGTTTATACCAACAGGTAACTTTATACACCTCTGGTTTCTGTATCCTAAAAAAACCGTGTACTACTGGCGTTATTAGAGCGAAGTGCAGCATATTTTTAAATTAATCCTAGCATGGTAACTCCATCAATTCCGCTTGACGAAATAAAAGATTTTTTGGATATTTTTGTTGTATTGATTGGTATTAGAACATAAAAGCATTGACATCTTGATCTTTGACATCTTCCAAAAGCATGTTGGTAAGTTCTTGGATCTTACAAGCTCTACCAACTCCAATATTTAAAGCAATCTTGAAATTAACATTGCTTAGTAACAATAATTTATACATAAAAAGGGTACAGTGTCTTCACTAACAAAAATTTATAATCATTTGCTTCTTATAAAAATTTGCGATTTTTCAGCACGATATCCTTCAGATTTTCTTTTCAGAAAAGTGATTAAATCCATGTATTTACCGATCTCAACATTCTTTTTCATTTTCACTATTCTTCTAATCATAGAATAAAAAGCCCAGAGACTCGATGACTTATACTGTTTTGATAAATGATCAAAATATGCAAGTAGAACCTTCTCATGCGTAATATTTTTAACATTTTTCTCGTCGCACCATAAACTGAACCGTTGAAAAGCCATCTTGTACTTTTCTTTAGACTTCTCAGTCACCAAATAAGAAGCAGCATTTGTCGCCGCTTTTTCGATATCAGAAGATAAACTATCTTAGTCACTCATGTTTCCAATTTTCTTATTTTTACCACAAAGCACAATTTTTACTGATTATCTCAAAATGGCAAGCTTTGTTTAAAAAATTGTAAGCTGTTGCCATAGTGCTTACTGAACATATTCATACGTCACATTACTTTTGATGTAAAAAAATAGGAGTTATCGACAGCATTAAATTTTCGATATTCTTAATTTTTTGCAGTCATAGATAAAGTTTTGTATATCATACGTGGCTTAGAGCACATTATAGTAACTCGTGTGTTACAGATACTCGGACTAACGCCCTTGTTATCTGTAATCTACACACTCATTGTATAATGATGCTTCTATACCACTAATAATATAAATAATTATTAACTATTTTAAAATCGTTATATTAATAAACACTTTTGATAAAACCGTTCAATATTGTAAAATTATACATTATTTACCTACAATAATAAACAATTTCTCGACGAAAATCATTTATTAATATTGGGTATTAACAGACAGTTAACAACAATAGTTAATTAATAAATAACAAAAATGTTAATAAAGATAATTAATAATCTAGACTGTTTAAAGCAAGAACGAGCTTCTGTCTCTAATTGTCGCATACGAATTGATTACAATAATTGTTCGTTGATTTTAAAATCGTTATATTAATAAAAATATTTGATAAAATTGTCTATTAATGTAAAATTCTACATGATTTACCTAAAATTTAACAAAAATCATTTATTAATGTTGTTATTAATAAACAATCACTGTTTATTTGAAATAAGAATAATATTTTCTTAAATCAGTGAAAACTTTCTCTGATGGCAGTGTTCCAAAGTTTTCAATAATCATTTAGACGTCCCATTATCGTCTATATATGTCATACCAGCAAGCCATTAAGCTAAAGTGTGTACATTAGTTAGATTTTCCGGGTAAAAAGCGCTCAGTCGTCCCTTAATTGAAATAAAGCGACAGTCAAGTAAACTTCCTGAAATGCAATAACTTCAGGATAATGCAAATGAAATGAGTCCTTCCTCATGACTATTTCATCTCCCAATCCATTTAGTGGCGGCTATCGATTGCAATTGTATATTTATAAACCGTTTTAGTCTTATTTTATAATTGGCGGCAGAGAAAAAGTCGACCATGTGCCGACGGACGGATGATAACATCGCCAACACCGCCGCCACACGATCGATTTACTTCCAATCTAAATATACACAACGGTCAGAAAAAACCAACATAAACAAACCTTGAATCCGGAATTGGGTAATGTGTATGCAACTCTGTGAATTCAATGACGATGGAAACACTAAAACGCTCGCGCCGGTACACGTCGCGACGCCTTCGCGAACTGTAAACCGGATTCTGGACAAGGGCAGTATAAATGACGCGCAGGGCAACTGAGGATAACAGAGATTCTAAAAATGTCCACTAAGGAAGATGATAAAATTGATAGCAATGCATCAAAATAAAGAAAAAAGACAGAAAAAAAAACTTTAGCCTAAACTCTCTTCAAAATTAGTAATCTGGCGCCTCCCGCTCTCAATATAAAAAAAATAAATAGATTTTTCGGTTACTTAAATTACAAAAATAATATCGCTTTTAGTATCAGTAATTTAAAAATTGATATAAAATATTGTATCTAGCTTCTAAAATTAGTAAAATTACTTCTACAAACTTTAAAATTAATAAAATGTTGCTTCTGGTTACTGAAATTACAAAAATCAGATCACCTTTGTCTTTATTAATTTAAAAATTGATAAAAAGTGTTGTGTCTAGCTTCTAAAATTAGTAAAACGCAACTATAAACTTCTAAATTAGTAAATTGTTGCCTCCGGTTTCTTATATTACAAAAATATTATTTTAAAATAATAAATAATAGTAAAAATATTTTCATTTATTTTATCAGCCCTATATAAATTCAATAACTGTGTTCGATGATGCAGGAGTAATAAAACTTGAGGGTTCGTTCTAGTCTACTTTATTCAGTCAAAAACTTAACAATATATAAACTATTTACAGTAGTTCTAAACCAGAATAACATAAAAAGTATTTTCCAAACAAAGAAAATTGAACTTAATTTCTAAACATTTATAGAGTCGCTGTAAAAAAAGAAGTTAATAAATGCAAGCTAAGTAAGTTATTGCTCTACGGTTAATTGATTACTAAAGTTTAATATTTATTACAAAACAATGAGGATGTGTAACTAAAAGCGCTGACAAATAACGCAACATCCGTTTAGAATTTGTGAGAATTAATAAGGACAAAATCTGTTTAATCGAAGATTAAACATCTTGACGACTCGGCAAAAAATTGCGATCCCGACCTTTGTTAATAACGTAACTAGATATCCTAACATTACAATGTACTAAAACATGATCCCGCAAAGTTAAATATAAAAAATAAAAATATTAAATACAAGGTAAATTGTAAACAAAAAAATTAAAATTAAAACTGCATGAGCCTAGTGACACAGTTTGGCGTAGACTTGGGCATGTTCTGGTCTAAGAGGTTGAAGTTCGATTTCTGGATTGACATTCTTGGCGGATCTGGGCTGACGCTGCTGTTTATGGACCCGGCAGATGAGTGTTATACTAAACAGTAAGACAACTATTAGAACAATAATAACAGTTACCGTGACGACACTTGTTATTGAATGGTGAGTGATGTCCTTCCATCTTATCTCTTGCAGTTGATCGTCAATTTTTTCTTTCTCTTCTTTTAGACTGGCAAGGTCATCGGATGGTTGTAGGACTGATTCTGTTGGCATGAGTGTCAAGAGGGGAATGGCGCCACGGACGGATGATTTTAACGTAGTTAAACTGTCTATAAAATTTCTATTACCCCCGCGCCAAGAGATAAACAAACTAATGGAGGTAAGGCTAACGAAGATAATCCCGATGCAGATAATCCGATTCCAATTTTATAAAAATTTATGGAACTTTTTCTGTATACATACAAGCGTTTTTGTAGATATTTTTCCATTTATAATATATACCTAGATAATATATATTTTTTTAATTACGTTCAAATATTTAAATAGTAGGTATTATCACGAGTAAGCGTCCCTGAAAGGGGTAGTGCTAAACTAATTCATTATTTTTTTCCGATAATAAAATTCATAGCGATAAGTATACAGTAACATGGATTTATCACATCTCTACTTTTTAAATTTGCCGCTTAATTTTATTTTTTGAAATGTATTTGGAACAGCGCAAGTGGGGCACGTTTGAGATAAACCAAAAACCAACCACTTACGAGTCCAGCGTCAAGCGTCAAGCCGTAACGCCATAATTGTAGATATTGAAACAATGGCCGAAGGTAAGAGTATATAAACCAGAAAAAGTACATTTTAACCAAATTGTTTTAGCACTTGTTTCCGAAATACATATAAATTGTCCAGGAGATGAGGAGGACATATCAGATATAAATGTGAGACGTAATGCAGCCACCAGGTTTTTTGAAAGGCACTGCCCTGAAGGGGCTTTGGTAGAGGAGGTCATCCCTATAAAAGGCCGCGGTAAGCGGACCTGTGCGTGGAGAGTACGCTATAAAAAAAAACCTGAATACAAGCTTTCGCCAAATAAACGGCGAAGAGCTCGCAAGAAGTATTATTAAAGGCCATCCCAATAACACCCACATATTGGAAAAAACAAGAGTGATGTGCCCTCTATTTATCGAAATTCTATATTCAATAGAATGCAATTGTCATGTTTCCAAAACAGCAAGTAGGTCAATTAAAAGATGTGATTCTGTTATTAATGTAAAAGTTGAGGAAAATTTAGCTAATTTAAAGTTGGAGGTGAATCTCCAAGAATAAGGTTTTCATGATCAATTTTGCATACTGTTGTTAAGAATGTTATTATATGAATTTCAATGTTATACCTATCAATTATTACATTCTAGCTATCTAGCTGTTGGTAAACAGGGTTTTAATATATTTTTAATATGAAATGGACAGAATTATTATTTTGTTTTGTTTTTTTCATGTATACTTAGTAGGATGTTACCTAGAGCTAGGTACCTAAAGTTTGTTTACTAATCAAAAAACCACCACCTGTAGAATTAGGTTTGTCAAAATTAAATATACTAGAATTTGACATCGTCAAAATTTTTGGTTATTCTGTCACTTTCCTGTCATGCTCAAAAAAGTTTGAAAATTTTGGTTTCCAATTAAAATAAGAATGTTAAAATACTACAAACAGTTAGAGATTTGTTCGATCAACAACTACAGCGAACTGTAACATGCTGTAACAATTTAATAAAAGAACAAATTGCAGCTCCAAATGCTTGTCAAATTTAGGTTAATTTTATTGCATGTCATTTTAAAAGTTCTGCCATGTTGCCAAATGTATTTTACGCGAAATTGCGACGTTGGTGGTTTTTTTAACTTTAATACAAGTGTTTACAACTTTTGGCTGTAAAAAGACTTGAAAAAATAAAGACAATTATTTGTTGAAATGTGTTAGATATTCATTTCTATTTTCGCTTAAGTAGATTTTATAATTCATATACCTACTTTAAAAACAGGGGGTGTAAACTCGCTTTGCTGATAAGGTCCTTGTCCGAATTTATTATTATTATTATTATTACAGAAAGCGATCGGGCAGAGACGGAAGTCTGTTATGCCCGCGTAACACAAGAATAACATAATACACTGCTCCAAGAAATTAACGCATCACTTGAAAATAAAGTAAAAAAATTAAAACTATGTACATTTGACAACTTTGGTTGAGAAGGTTTAATCAAGCTATAATCTAGTTAGCCATTGTAATAAAAGTTTTGACATTAAAGTCAGAAATTTGAGTTTAATAGTATTTTAAGCAGAAATTTTAAAATAATTTTCATTTTTAAATTGTGTTAATTTGTAATTTCGTTTTATTGTTATTTGAATTTGCCGTTCTGTAGATAGTTTTTATCATTTGAAACAATAATAAAAACATTATGAGGAATTTGACTCGAGAAGAATGCGCCCAAGCTGTGGTTTTGTTGGAGGAAGGATGGAGCTACAGAAGAATTGGTGAAAGGTTTGGTGTATCTCATACGTCAGTTTCGCGTATGATCCAAAAGGTACACAGAGACAGGAAGTCACCTTAGAAGACCTGGGCAAGGATAAAAAAGGAAAACCACTCCTATCCAGGATAGATTTTTAAGAATATCTGCGCTAAGGGAACGCTTTGTAACCGCCAGGAAGCTACAAACTGAGTTCCGTGACGTAGAAGGAATTTAAATCAGTACCGAAACTGTTAGAAAAAGACTTGAGGAGGATAATTTAACACCTCATATTCCTGCTTGTGGTCCTGCATTGACTGCAAAACACCGCAGAGCCCGATTAAAATTTGCTAGAGAGCACATAAATTGGCAAAGAGAGGATTGGGAATCTGTTCTTTTTACGGATGAGTCAAAATTTTGCCTTTACAATTGCGATAGACGTGTTCGTGTGTATTGTAGACCAAATGAGCGGTACGCACAGTGTAACATTCAGAATACCACATTGTTTGGTGGAGGCTCAGTAATGGTTTGGGGTGGTATTTCCTTACAAGCTCGCACGGAGTTAGTGGTTGTAATTAATGGCTCTATAAATGCGGACCGTTACATAACAGACATTCTTAAAGAGCATGTCGTACCAGATGCCCCTTATATTGGTCCAAATTTTTTGTTAATGCAAGATAACGCAAAACCCTACACTGCCCGAATTGTTAAAGATTACTTGAATGAGGCAGAAATCAATGTTTTGGATTGGCCAGCTCGAAGCCCTGACCTGAATCCTATTGAGAATGTTTGGGACATTCTCGGGAAACGTTTAAAAAATCTTCCACATCCTCCTGTCCATCTTCAAGAAGTAGGTTCTCAACTAAATGAAATTTGGAATAACTTAAATCAAGAAGACATAAGTTCGTTAATTTTGAGTATGGAACGAAGGTGTGCAGCGGTTATTCAAAGTAGAGGTGGAAATACGCGATATTAAGATGTTTTCTGTAACTTTTATAACGGCGTAACTTTAATAAAATTTTGCTTTCGGTTTGTTTTTCTATATTTGGACACATTAAATATTAATTCATCTTTAATCGCATGAAACACCGTAATTAGGTCTCCTCTTTTGCGTCTTGTCAACAAAGAAGGTCATACTTTGGAGGCGGTCGGAGTAGGATGGTCTAATTCGCCCAAAAGGAATTCTGAGCTGGTCGCTCTTCGTTGGACTACTTCCAGAGAGTTAACTTTGCGCCGGAGTATCGGAGTCCATGCGCAGTTTGCGTATTCTAAAATCGGCATAACGTAAGTCTGATAAAGCTTAATTATCACAATAGGGTTAGATCCAGAAAACATTTTTCTAATAAGATTCTGTTAGCCTTCTTGATAACTTTGGTTATGTGCGCAGACCAAGATAATGAAGTTGTAACCGTGTTACCGAGGTCTGAAACTGACTCTGCCACCGACAACTTACAATTGTAAACATAGTAGTCATGCATTGGATTTTTAGTGCCTAAATGCAACATACAACATTTTTCTACGTTAAGTGGAAGTAGCCATTCTTTGGACCAGTTTGAAATTGCCAAGAGATCTTTCGCCAAGATAGCATGGTTAAAACTAGAGTTCTAAATTTTAATGTCATCTGCATACATTACAAAGATCGATGATAGAAGACTCTTTAAATCGGCAGTGTATACAATGAAAAAAAGTGGTGCCAATACTGAGCCCTGAGGGACTCCACTTAACACAGGAAGTGCATCACTAAGCGAGTTACCCACTTTGACTTTAAAAGAACGATCAGAGAGATAAGCTTCTAGCCAGTAAAGAAGAGACGGCCTTTTATTCCATGATGTTTGGCTAGGAGACGGTTTTTAGGCACCTTGTCGAACGCCTTAGAAAAATTAAGATAGGCAACGTCAACACAATATCCTGATTCCAAAGACCTAGTCCAATCGTCAAGACTACATAACAAATTTGTCAAAGTGGACTTCCCAGGCAGAAAACCGTGTTGCTCAGATGGTAAGATTCCACAGTTGATAAGAAATGTAGACGCCTGGTCGTAAACAATAGATTCCATAATCGTAGAAACAGCAGACGTTAAACTGATAGACCGGTAATTGGCTGCATCAAATTTGTCGCCTTTTTTGTAAATAGGCTTAACCAATGCTGTTTTCCAATCATGAGAAAGCTGACTAGTATGAAACGATTGTTCCATAAGCATCCCGCAAAGGAGATGTGTTGGCTGAAAGTCCCACTGGACGACTCCAATACGTCTGGGGTATGGCGAACCCCCGGCCCTGTTGCTAAGCGGTCCTGGCTTAAAGCGTGTAAGAGCCTAACAGGGAAGTAAGTCTCTCCGAAGGCGATGACTTGACTAAGGTCAGACTTCGGTCAAGTATTAATACCATGGGGACCGCAGGCTTTGCCTGTTCTGGTCTTTGGGTTAGACTCGTGAAGGCAGAAATGTTTTAAAAATGCTAGAAGAACCTCTCACCATTGAGGGCAGCTGGGCTTACACCTGGGTGTCATACTGGTAGGCTTGCAGGCCACGCTGACTGAGCGGTACCTCAGTCCCGCGCCCATGGGGACCGTGTGGATAGTGGCTATGGAGCCAGGTGCTACACGTTAAACAACAAGAGATACATGTTCCATAAGCATATACAGAGGTTTGCACAAAGAACGGGCACAAAACAGTAAGAGTTTTGTGGAGATATTGTCAGGTCCTGGGGACTTGGACGGATTTAGCTTAGTTAGTTTATCAAAGATGATTTCTTCAGAAAAGTGGATATCAGTAAGTTCATCTTGGTTAGGAGCGCAAACTAAATGAAGTGGCGATGTGCTTGGTTCGTTGACAATAACTTTAGAAATAAACTCTGCGAAAATTTTTGCGCATTCAGAAGTATCGTCAACAATGAAATTATTGGAGTTTCTTACGCGAGGAGTCTTAACAGGACCAGACAAATTTGCTTTGATATATTTGAATAAGACTTTCGGATTTTTCGCGTCTGCAATACGCATTTCAAATCTACCTTTAGCCGCCTTAATAGTCGAAGATAGTCTGTTTGAGAAATCACGGTGAACAGCATAGTCATTTACGGAATTGGTGCGTTTAAAAGCCCGACATAACATTCTTTTTCTCTTAATTAAATAAAGAATATTGTCGTCTATATATGGCTTTTTAGAAGACCATTTGACTGTTTTGAAAACAGTGTTAGCGGTAACAGACTTGTTCAAAGTATCTTTGAAAATTTACCAGATCTGTTCTACTGACGACATATCAAGTAATGTATTCCAGTTGAGTTCTTCAATGTATTTACCTATAGCTTCGTATGAAATAATGGCTTTTTGAAAAGTAACCGTTCTGCTGTAAGAAGTATAACAAAGCTGAAGATTAACTTTTAAAGTTACGTTGTCAGATTTACCGAAAGGGGACAAATATTCAAGATTAGCAAGCAAGCCACTATCTGATGTGATGATAAGGCCTAGGACTGACTCTTGTTGATTAGCTCTGTAGCTAGTTGGCTCATGTACGATCTGATGCAAATGACTGTTTGCTAGCAAATCAATTAACAACTGAAACGAAGCATGAGCGCAATACAAATTTTGAAAGAGCTATACGAGACTAGGCATGTTGAAATCGCCAAAAATAAACAAGTTGTCATAAGAGTTAGCTAAGTCAGCTAATGAGTCAAATGTAATGATGTCGTCATTAATATTCATTGCAGGTGGGCGGTAAATACAGCCTAGAACAAAATTGAACTTAGAGTTAGATATCTGCAGAAAAAGCGATTCAATGTCCGGAGTGGGCACATCTAATGTGGTAACTCTAGGATTCGTTAGGACGATATTTGACACGTAAATGCAAACACCGCCCCCTCGTTTTTCCACCCTGTCCTGCCTGAAGATTATGTACCCATTTAATGCCACTAATGCATCCGGTACAGCAGAAGATAGCCAGGTTTCTGCCAGTGCTATAAAACAAGGCTGTTCCAGGCTTGTAAAAGCGATTAGATCATTATATTTAGCTAACAAGGAAGCAACATTGGAGTAAACAATTGAACTGGAAATAAAATGCGTCATTTTATAAATTATAAAAACAAAAAAGTAAACCAAAAATTTAAGTTAGTAACTAGTGGAGGATAGACAGGTCAACGACTGAATTATCATCGTTTCTGTCGGTATTAACACCAGCCACAGTATTTTCTAATTCATCCCTCTTACATTCCCAGGCTTTCTTAATTTCCTTTGGATTTTCCTACACTTATTTTTATGCCAGAGTGTTCAACAATTGGGTAAATAACATATAACAGATTATCCCTTCAATATCATCGGTATATGAGCGGACGAATTTTAAAATGTCCTCCTCGCCCCTAGACCTGGCAATAAATTCAATAACATGGTCAAAGTTCAAAACATAGCCGCCAGTGTTGTTCAGTAAATTTCTAGCAGGAAGAAGTAAATCAGAGGTAGATGTTAAGCTATCACAAGATTCGCTGGGTTTCACTTTTTTTTACTTGACTTTTAACAGTACCACATTTGGTAAGAAGTAGAAGAGGACTATCAAGAGATGAATCATCCCTCAATTGCCTTTTACCAGCAAGGTTTAATGTAGGTTTCTCAAGAGTTCATGGAGCACTACTTTGCGCGGTGACAGGCGTTAGATGTTGGAAGACTGGCAAGTAGTGTTGGACAATCGTTTGCAAAATGGCCGGTCATCTTGCATTTAAAACAAGTGTCATCAAATGTTAAGAAAATTCGATAATGAATATTATCATATTTGAAAACTACAGAGTCAGGAAGATTGATTTTATCGTCTGGTTGGACATATATATGCCTACGATGGCCCATCACGTGCTGAAAATTGTTACTTTTAGCTCCAGATTTTAAAAAAGACATGGAGGATACCGGCGTAAATCCAAGAGTTTTGATCTGCTTTGTAAGATGTGTGGAATTAAAGGCCACACACTAGATAATATAATTCTGCGTGCTGGATTTATGAGTCGACGTACAGCAAGCACAGTATCTTTTATATTGACTGTAGGAGAATTTTCGATAACATTATCTACTAAAAATTTTGAACCCAAAAAATGCATACACGACTTTTTGATATTTTGGACGCAAATATAACATTTTTTGGAGTAACAACAATATTACCTGTTGCCACTAAGTAATCATCAAGCACTAAATTATCACAAGCGGTAAGAAGTACCGCCTGATGCTTCGAAGGAAAAACTATTGCGGATTCAGCCATATTTATTATATAACCAACCCTTTGCCCCAAAAGTGGGGTAACATTATAGCGACCGAATGTCGCGGTCGATTGCCTCGACTCTTCTGAAGAAAAACCCTATCAGTGTTGAAAGCAAGAAACCGATAAGAGATAATACATGCATCAGACCGCTGATGCTTCGTGGAAAACGTTATAATTAAGAACTTACGATCAGATTGACACTTGAAAATACACTGTTCAGGCACTGCTGTAGTAACTCGGGGCGGTCCAACAATTAAAGCTGGAGCAAACTCGCCGAAATTGAGCAAAAATACAGGAGCACAAAGAACCGCCGGCACTCACTCGGACTGTCGCGACTCCTATAAGCAATTTGTTTGGCTGAAACCGTATTCATTTTTGTGCTTAATTAGCCCAATAAAAAAACAGGGCGAAATCTTTGAAAAATGTTAATTTTAAAATATACCTTAAAAACGACGGTGTTTTCACGATTTTTTCTGATTTTCTGTTTACCCTTGAAAATCGGGGTGTTTTCCTAAAAATCACCTCTATAAGCATCTAAATTAGTAAACTGTTGCCTCCTGTTATTATACAATATATTATTTTTGTATTTATTAATTTAAAAATTAGTAAAAAAATTATCTTTTGCTTTTAAAATTAGTCAAATCTTGCCCTCGGTTACTAAAATTACAAAAACAATTTCACTTTTATTTAGATTGATTTAATAAATAATAAAAAATACAGTGTCTAGCTTTTAAAATGACTAGAATTACCTCTACATCGTCTCCAGTTCCTCGTAATATTTAAAAAATATATTTTTTTGTATTTGTCAATGTATAAATTAGTAAAAAACCACATCTGCTACTAAAATTACAAAAGTAGTTTTGCTTTTCCCTTTAGTAATTTAAAAATTGATAAGAAATAATATGCCTCTCTTATAAAATTAGTAAAATTACCTCTATAATCTTCAAAATTAATAAAATTGTGGCTAGTTTATAAAATTAGTAATATTAAAGCCACCGGCTTTTAATATTAAAAAAATATTGTTTTTGTATTAAGTAATATAATAATTAATAAACAATATTATTTTTGCCTTCAAAAATTAATAAAATCTTGCTACCATTTTGCGTTTATTAATTTAAAAAGTAATAAGAATTATATCTATGTAGATTAGAAAATTAGTAAAATTACCTCAATATGCATCAAATTTTGTAAACTGTCTTCTTAATTTATTATTAATTTCTTTATTACTATTCAAACGTATAAAATACAAATTTACTAACTTTTTAAAGCAAATTCCTTTTGCTTTATTAGGGTTGAAGAGGTCCAAGAACATCGCTGGATATCCGGATTAAAGGTAGGTCCGAAAAAAGCAGAAGAGATTCACATCTATCAATTGTAGTAAAAAATATGATTTTTCAAAAATTATTAATCTCTGCTTTAATTTTATTTACATTTAATATTCTTTTCTAAAATTTACGTTTTTGGTTTTATTTCAGATGTGAACAAATTTTCTGCTTGATATTCTTGAGGATAGCAAATAAAACACAAACTCTTGTTTCTATTTTATTCAATATATAAAGTACAATTAATATAAACAATTAGATTACCAATTTGACTACAAAATAAACATATCATTATTAACAATATTAAAGAACAAAAAAAAAAGTCTTTTTAACTTCAACTGTGTCACATTCCCTCAATTTGACTTCCTTATTATATCCTTGCCGCAGAACACCAGTTTCAAACGTTTAGTTTTAAACTTATTTTTAACATAATATTCATTGCCTGTCAAAAAAATTCTTTTTAAAAAGTCAATTAAAGTTAAAATTACCTTGTGGAATAAAAAACGTCTCATCTTCTTTAAATAATGAACTCTGATTTTGAATTCCAACTTCAGCTTGTCCTTCCACAACTGTAAACCACTGAAAATGACTTTTATCAACAACAGTACAAAAAACTATTCAATTTTACCAAAGGTTCTCCACTTTTTTGAGATGGTTTCATCTTCCCACCTTCAATTTTCAAAAGACCATATGGTCTATCATCAATAACTGAACGACTGACCCCAGGCATCCCTCTAAGTTTTTGAAAACTGAAGTTTTTAAACGAGCAATCTGTAAAAATTGTATTGTTATCAAAACTAAATAAACGACAATAAAACAAATTATATAAATATTTAAAAAAAAAAAACTTACTTATTCCGTCTATTTCTATTGTCTTTGTTGTTTCACTCATTGTCTTTCTTATTGTATCTGCTATTTTCTTCTCACTTTTTCTTATTGTCGACCGTTTTGATATCCTCCCAGACCTAACCGATTGATTTCGAGGCAATTCTCTCACAGACCTTGAGTCTAAGTCAGATTGATTGTCATTCACAAGAACAGATTCAATACGAGGTTCATTTTCTTCATGTTGTACTTCTTCTCTTTCAGTTTCACTTTCTTCAATGTTTCTTTTCTGATCTTTCTTAGTTCTGTTTCTTTTACCACTTTTTCCACCTCTTTCATTTTCTTTATTTTTAAGTGTTGTCTGTTGTGTAGTTCTACCTTCTTCTTCTTCAATTTCTTTTTCTTTTATTGGCGACAATTTACGTTTGTATTGGAGTGATAACATTTTGTATTTTGTATCTAACGAAACTGTTTTAACAAAAAAAAGTTACCAACAAAGAAAAAACAAAACACAATTCTTACATAATTTTTTATCCTTTGTTTCATCTTCATCTACAGTAAAATAGCCAGCGGTTGGAAACGCTGCCTGTTGACGGACTCTTCCCGATCTTCTAACTATATAAAATACAGAAAATGATTTAAAAACCGACATTTACAAAGTATCTAAATTTATTCACTTGACACCACTTTACCTCCAGATTCAGCCCCTTCTACAGGTACTGTCGAATCTTCAGCGTCACTCTGACTTTGTACTTTTCTTTTAGTTGTTCGAGTTTTTGATGATGTACTTTCATTTCTCATATTTTGTTGTTTTGTCTTTTGTGTTTTACTTGTTGATGCTTTTGCTGTTTTTAGTACTGTCGAATCAAAAAGTGGCTCAAGTACCATTCTCAGACGTTCTCTACTTTTATCAACGAAATTTTGGTTAGATGATTCTGAATTATTGATTTCCTGTATTGTCCCAGAACAGTTTCCAACATCTACAATAAAAAAATGTAGAAACAGTAAATCAATCTAATGTAAGCTTACTAGTTTCAACTTCCGGTGCGTTAAAAGAAATTTCTCTCTCGTTTAAGTTGGTAACAATTTCAAAAGTAGGATTATCTAAAATTAAAAATAAAGATCAAACAATAAAACACTAAAAACATACCAAGATGATCGATTTTTGAATTTCTACTTCTGGTCTCAATGTTATGTTCTTCATCTTTTTCCGGTTTCTTCACTTGTTTCTTTCCAGTACTTTTCACTTTCTGTAGCTTAGGAGTTGTATTTCTTCTCCTCTTTTTAGGCTTATCTTCCACTTTACCAGATTTCGACTTTTTAACCTTTTTTTGTTTTTGATCAGTGCTTAGAATTTGATTTCTCTTTCTATTATTCGTTGGAAAATCTTCGTCTTGTGATAAACAGTTGCTTGTTTCAGGAATCTCCGTATTTTCTAAAACAATTTCCTTTTGTGTTCTTCTACATCTATTGTTTTTCTTTTTTTCTTGTTCCTTGTCGGCTTCTTTCAATAAATTTTCGTTTGTTTCAATACTGTTTATACTTTCTTCAACCATCTCGTTTTCTGTTCTTCCACAAGATTCCGTCTTTTTTCCCTTTTCTTGTCTTTTATCAGTAGCTGAAAGTTGGCCTCTGTTTCCACTATTCGTCTGAAAATCTTCTTCTTGTGATAGACAGTTGCTTGTTTCAAGATTCTTCCTACTCTCTTTAACAACCTTCCTTTCTGTTCTTCCAGAAGAATTCAATTTTTCTCTTGTATCTTGTACTGTATCTAGTACTGGACTACTATGTCTACCATCCCTTTCACAATTATCTTCTTCAAATAAGCTTTCATTTTGATTTTTATCAGTAGCTGGAATTTCATTTCTGCATCCACTATTCCTCTCACCTTCTTCATTTGTTTCAAGATTCTTTCTATTTTCCTTAACTACTTCTCTTTCTGTTCTTCTTGGTGATTTCAATTGTTTCCTTTTTTCTTGTTCTTTATCTGGAATAGGACTTCTACATCTAGCATCTTCTTCTGATAAACTCTTATTCGTTTCTTCAACTACTTCCTTTTCTATTCCTCTACAAGGATTCAACTTTTTGTCCTTTTCTTGTTTTTTACTAGTGGTTGGAATTTGGCTTCTGCAAGTATTCCTCTCAACACCTTCCGCTTCAAGTGTACCATCATTTATTTCACAATTCTTCTTATTTTCTTTAACCACTTCTCTTTCTGTTCTTCTTGTAGGTTTCAATTGCTGTCTTTTTTCTTGTTCTTTATCTGGAATAGGACTTCTACATCTACCATCCTCTTCTGCTGAACTTGTCTCAAAAACTTCATTTCTTTTTACCACTTCTTTACGAGAAGTGCTTGGAATCTCACTTCTGTGTCCACCATTCCATTGAAAATCTTCATTTATTTCACGACTTCTCTTATTTTCTTTAACCACTTCTCTTTCTGTTCTTCTTGAAGATTTCAATTGCTGTCTTTTTTCTTGTTCTTTATCTAGAATAGGACTTCTAGATCTAGCATCTTCTTCTGATAAACTCATATTATTTTCTTCAGCTACCTCCCTTTCTATTCCTCTACAAGGATTCAACTTTTTGCCCTTTTCTTGTTTTTTACTAGTAGTTGGAATAATATTTCTATGTTCAGCATTACTCTGAAAACCTTCCTCTTCTGAAGTATAATCATTCATTTCACGATTCCTCTTATTTTCCTTAACCGTTTCTCTTTCTGTTCTTCTCGAAGATTTCAATCGTTTTCTTTTTTCTTCTTTATCTAAAATAGGACTTCTGTATCTACCTTTCCCTTGAAGATCTTCTTCTTCTGAAAAACTCTCTGTTTCTTCAACTTCCATTTCTGTTCTTCCACAAGATTTCAACTTTTTGTCCTTTTCTCGTTTTCTATCAGTGACTGGCATGTAGTTTCTGTCTTTATTATATCTCTGAAAACCTTCCTCTGGTAAATAGTAGTTTCTATTGTCTTTAACCAGTTCTCGTTCTGTTTTTCTAGAAGATTTAATTATATTTCTTTTATCCGAAAAAACTTCTTCTTCTGATGAACTTTCACTCGTCTCAACAAACATATTTTTCTTAACAATTTTTGTTCTAAAATTAGGTGGAATATGACTTCTATGTCTCTTTCTACCATTACACTGAAAGTCTTCTTCATCTGATAAAAAGTTATTTATTTTAAAGTTTTTTCTATTTTCTTTTTCTGATCTTTTATAAAGATTCATATTTTTTCTTTTAAATCGCTCTTTTTCTGGATCACAACTTCTACATCCACCACCTCTATGAAAATCATCATCTTCTGATGAACTTTCAATTATTTGAATCTTTTTTCTTTGTTTTTCTATCACTTCCTTTTCTCTTCTTCCACAAGATTTCAATTTTTGTCCTGGAATACAACTTCTTTGTCTACCATTTCTCCGAAAATCTTCTTCTTCTGATAAATAGTAATTTGTATCAAAATATTTCTTATTTTCTTTAAACACTTCTCGTTCTGTTCTTCTTGAAGGTTGCAATCTTTTTCTTTTTTCTTGTTCTTTTTCAAAAATAGGATTTCGATTTCTTTGTAGATCGTCTTCTTCTGATAAACTTTCATCTGTTTCAATATTTTTCCTACAAAATATTAATTTTTTAGCATTGTCTCGTCTGCTGAATCTACTCTGTCTCTGAAAATTTTCTTCTTCTGATAAAAAATCACTTTCATTTTCTTCCACCACTTCCCTTTGTGGTCTTCTAGAAGATTGCGATTTTTTCCTCATTTTTTGTACTTTATCTGAATTTGGATTTCTATATCTGACAGGAATATCATTTTCTTCTGTTTCAAGATTCTTCCTTCTTCTATATCCACCATTTCTATAAAAATCTTCTTCTGACGAAAAATCATTCCCATATTCTTCAACCACTTTCCGTTGTTTTCTTATTTCTTGTACTTTATCTGGAAAAAGACTTCTAGATCTAGCAGGACTTTGTTTCCTTGTTTCTTGTACTTTATCTGGAAGAAGACTTCTACATCTAGCAGGAATATTATTTTCTTCTGTTTCGAGGTTCTTTCTACTTTCTTTAATCACTTCCTTTTCTCGTTTTTTATCAGCATTTCTGTATCTAGCATTCTTATCAAAATCTTCTTCTTGTGATAAACAATCTTCTCGTTCTGTCCTTCTAGAAGGCTTCAAATTTTTCTCTTTTTCTTGTTCTTTATCTGGAATAGGACTTCTACATTCTCTACCTTCCTCTTTTGTTAAACTTCCACTTGTTTCAAAAACTTCACTTCTTTCTACAACTTCTTTTCGAGAAGTGCTTGGAATAGAACTTTCTTTTTGTCTAGTATTTATCAAATTCTGTTCATTTTCTTTGTTTTCTAACAATTTTCTAGAATTGATATTAGTTTTAGAAAAGATTTCTTCGAGATTCTGCTTCACCTTCTTTTTGTTTGTAAAAACTTTCTTTTGTGGTAAAACTTTTGGTAAGAATGTATCATCATCATCATCCAATGTTTCTTCCATAGAAGCTGGTGGACCACTATTTGCTATTATTACAGCTTCCTGAAGTCCACTTGGTGCACGCCATGGTATACCATCATTAACTTCTGGTAGTACTTCTTGTTCGTTTTCATTATTTACTAATATTTCACGATCTAATCGACGAATAAAAGCTTCAATAGTTTCTGGAATAACACCATTTTTTAATTCTTCCATTTCTTGATCACTTATTAAAACATCATTAAAACAATTTCTTCCAAGTCTTTTTAAAGATTGCAATGGTTTAGGATTTGAATCTTTTGATGTTTGTACCATTTTATTACAAGTATCTGGAGCTTTCTTATTACTTAATCTCTTTACAAAATTTTCAAGACGGTTCTGTTTGGCTTGAGTTTCAGGTGTTGCGTCAAGACTCAATGATGATGAAATAACAATTGGACTATCATTATTTTCAAAAAGTTGAATACAAGTTGTTGGTTTACGTTTTGTACTTGTAGATTCACAAATTGGTGAAACTACAGTAGAAGTACTAGGACTAAAAAAAGGTTTTCTAGTACATGTCATTGGAGTACTGCTTATAACTCTTCTCATATTCTGTTCATTTTGTAAATTAATCGCACGACTATTCGCACGAGTATTCGGACGTTCGCTAACATTATCATTCGCTTTTCTTATATTACTTACGACTTTTTTAATGTTTTGCTCATTCGGACGTTTATTCGCATCATTCGCTTTCTGAGTACTACTTACTGCATTTTTAGGATTATTTGCATCTTCATTCGCTTGTTGTGATATGTTTAAAATCTCATCAATAATGTTTTGATCATTTTGTGGATCATTAACATCTTCATTCGATTGTAGTGACAAGTTTAAGATTTTATTAATAAAGTCTTGCTTATTTTGTGGATTATTCGCATGACTATTCGCGCATTCATTCGCATCTTCATTAGCTTTCTGAATACTGCTTCCTGCTTTTCCTTGCTCATTTTGTTGATTATTTGTACGACTATTAGTATCGTCGTTCGATTTTCGCATACTATTTAAGACTTTTTTAAGACTTTGTTCACTTTGTGTACTCGCACGACTATTCGCACGTTCGCACGAATCATCATTGGTTGTTTTAATCGCACGATCCACCATTGATGGACGTAATTTAAATAATTTCTTCTTTCCGGGTCTTTTGAAAAGTTGCGGCGGAGAGGCATCATGATCGTCCAAAAATTTTTTCTAAAACATAAATACAAATTTTAAAAAATATACAAAAACGTTACTAAAACTAGAATAATTTGGTTAGGTATTTATGTATTAACTATTTGTGATAACACGAATGATAATTCACAGCTTAACTGAAGTGTTAAGTGCCAGTTACGTTATCAGTGCCTCAAAAAAATACCACAACAATGAAGAGATAAAAGAATTAGAAAATTGTATTATTCCAGAAACTCTTGAAGCTTTTATTGATCGATTAGATCGTAAAATATTAGTAGATAATGAAAAAGAAGAAGTACTACTACAGAAGTTGATGATGGCGAGCACCAAGTAGACTTCAAGAAGCTGTAGTAGGAGCAAATAGTGTTCAACCAGATTCCATAGAAGAAATATTGGATGATGATACATTCTTACCAAAAGTTTTACCAGAAAAAAAAGTTTTTACAAATAATAAGAAGGTGAAGCAGAGTCTTGAAAAAATCTTCTCTAAAACTAACAATAATTCTAGAAAATTGTTAGAAAACAAAAAAAATGAACAGAATTTGATGAATATTAAACAAAAAGAAAGTTCTATTCCAGGCACTTCTCGAAAAGAAGTTGTAGAAAGAAATGAAGTTTTTGAAACAAGTTGAAATTTAACAGAAGAAGATGGTAGATGTAGAAGTCCTATTCCAGATAAAGAACAAGAAAAAGAGAAAAATTTGAAGCCTTCTAGAAGAACAGAACGAGAATTTTTTATCACAAGAAGAAGATTTTGATAAGAATGCTAGATACAGAAATGCTGATAAAAAACGAGAAAAGGAAGTAATTAAGGAAAGTAGAAAAGACCTCCAAACAGAAGAAAATAATATTCCTGCTAGATGTAGAAGACTTCTTCCAGATAAAGTACAAGAAATAAGGAAACAACGGGAAGTGGTTGAAGAAAATGAGAATGATTTTTCGTCAGAAGAAGATTTTTATAGAAATGGTGGATATAGAAGAAGGAAGAATCTTGAAACAGAAGAAAGCGATATTCCTGTCAGACATAGAAATCTTAATCCAGATAAAGTACAAGAAATGAGGAAAAAACCGCAATCTTCTAGAAGACCACAAAGGGAAGTGGTTGAAGAAAATGAGAATGATTTTTTATCAGAAGAAAAAGATTTTCAAAGAATCAGTAGATTCAGAAGACAAGACAATGCTAAAAAATTAATATTTTGTAGGAAAAATATTAAAACAGATGAAAGTTTATCAGAAGAAGATGATCTACAAAAAAATCGAATTTCTATTTTCGAAAAAAAACAAGAAAGAAGAAAAAGATTGCAACCGTCAAGAAGAACAGAACGAGAAGGTTTAAACAAAATAGAAAATATTTTGATCCAAATAACTATTTATCAGAAGAAGAAGATTTTCGAAGAAATGGTAGACACAAAAGTTGTATTCCAGGACAAAAACTGAAATCTTGTCGAAGAAGAGAAAAGGAAGTGGTAGAAAAACAAAGAAAAAAAGCTTCAAACAATTAATAAAAATTCATCAGAAGATTTTGAAACAAGTAGAAGTTTAACAGAAGAAGATGGTAGACATAGAAGACCAAATCCAGATAAAGAACAAGAAAAAAGAAAAAAATTAAAGCCTTCTAAAAAAACAGAAAAAGAAAATTGTTTATCACATAAAGAAGATTTTGATAAGAAAGAATGCTAGATACAGAAGCGCTGTTAAAAAACGAGAAAAGGAAGTAATTAAGGAAAGTAGAAAAGACCTCCAAACAGAAGAAAATAATATTCCTGCTAGATGTAGAAGTCTTCTTCCAGAAAAAGTACAAGAAACAAGAAAACAAAGTCCTGCTAGATGTAGAAGACTTCTTCCAGATAAAGTACAAGAAATAAGGAAAAAAAGAGAAGTGGTTGGAGAAAATGAGAATGACTTTTTGTCAGAAGAGGAAAATTTTTATAGAAATGGTAGATACAGAAGTAGGAAGAACCTTGAAACAGAAAAAAACGATATTCTTGTCAGATATAGTCTCAATCCAGATAAAGTACAAGAAATGAGGAAAAATTCCCAGTCTTCTATAAGACCACAAAGGGAAGTGGTTGAAGAAAATAAAAATGATTTTTTATCAGAAGAAGAAGATTTTCAGAGACAGAGTAGATTTAGAAGACGAGACAATGCCAAAAAATTAATATTTTGTAAGAAAAATATTGAAACAGATGAAAGTTTATCAGAAGAAGACGATCTACAAAGAAATCGAAATTCTATTTTTAAAAAAGAACAAGAAAGAAGAAAAAGATTGCAACCTTCAAGAAGAACAGAACGAGAAGTGTTTAAAGAAAATAGAAAATATTTTGATACAAATAACTATTTATCAGAAGAAGAAGATTTTCGGAGAAATGGTAGACAAAGAAGTTGTATTCCAGGACAAAAATTGAAATCTTGTGGAAGAAGAGAAAAGGAAGTGATGGAAAAACAAAGAAAAAAGTTTCAAATAATTGAAAGTTCATCAGAAGATGATGATTTTCAAAGAGGTGGTAGATGTAGAAGTTGTGTTCCAGAAAAAGAGCGATTAAAAAGAAAAAATATAAATCTTTATAAAAGATCAGAAAAAGAAAATAGAAAAAACTTTAAAATAAATAACTTTTTTATCAGATGAAAAAGATTTTCAATGGAATGATAGAAAGAAACACAGAAGTCATATTCCACCTAATTTTAGAACAAAAATTGTTAAGAAAAATATGTTTGTTGAGACGAGTGAAAGTTCATCAGAAGAAGAAGTTTTTTTCAGATAAAAGAAATAAAATTAAATCTTCTAGAAAAACAGAACGAGAACTGGTTAAAGACAATAGAAACTACTATTTACCAGAGGAAGGTTTTCAGAGATATAATAATGACAGGAACCACATGCCAGTCATTGATAAAAAACGAGAAAAAGACAAAAAATTGAAATCTTGTGAAAGAACAGAAATGGAAATTGCAGAAACGGAGAGTTCTTCAAAAAAAGGAAATCTTCAAAAAGATGGTAGATACAGAAGTCCTACTTTAGATAAAACACAGAAACAAAAAAAAAAAAGATTAAAATCTTCTAGAAATCTACAATAGAAGAACAGAAAGAGAAATGGTTAAAGAAAATAAGAGGAATTGCGAACTAAATGATTGGACTTCAGAAGAAGAAGACTTTTGGTCGAAGACTCTGATTTCTTTACCTGCTCTGATAAAATTAACAATTCAATTAGCTTTAGTCAGTCTTTCTTCTAGAAATGCATCAACTATCCTTAACTTTAGTCAGATTTTTTGTTGAAATGCATCAACTATACCAACAAGTTTTTTTCCAGTTTTTTTATTCTACTTTCAAACAAACATTAAAAAACTATAGTCATTATGAAATTTTGAATTATTTAATCGCAATTACCTCATTAATAATTCATTTTTTAATATAATAATCGAAATCACTCTAAAACTATAACAAAATTGCCTCAATACATTTCAAAATGACCTACGATGTAACTTATCCAGTTTTGACACTTTTAAAATTCGGAAAACTATTCGGAATGTCTCCTTATCCATCAAAAAAATTACGAAATCTCAGCAATCTTAAAGTGTCTTTTACTAATTTACTAACACCTCTAGGTACGTCAAATTTTTTTTTATTTTTTTCTAAAACAAAATTGTAGTTATTTCAACAGTAATGCTTGTTTCTTATGCACATTTATTAATTATGAATAAAAAATTCCTAAAAACACCTCAACGTACTCTCCAGTCTATCATAATCGGTTTTAAAATAATCGGAACTGCTTTAATTCTAATTTTAATGTTACAAAAACAAACAAATTTAGTTTTAGCTTTGAGACGTCTTAAATCATTCGATAAAAAAATGTCACAACTAGGATCTTCACCTTCATATTACGTACATAATTTATTTATAATTTTCGGTTGTATATTTATATTTTTTACTTCAGTTTTATACTTGTTTGCTTTATATTATTTCTTAAATCAGAATATTACTCAAATTCTATGTTTTATTTTTTCTCAAGGCTACCATTTTATAATAATTGCAATTTGTGTACTTTATTTAGATTATTTCTGTTTTATTTTAGGCAGAAAAATTCTTTTTGTTGTAAATTTAACCAAAAAATTACCACAAAATAATCGAAAACAATCACTTAGTAATTTAGTTTTAATTTCGGAAATGTACACAGATTTATATAAAGCTACAAGACATTTTAATCGAATGATTTCAATACCGATTCTTGTTTTAACATTGAGTAATATTCTCGGAGCTATTGCTATTCTTTATTTAATTTATCATAAAGAAGAAGATATTATGGATTGTATTACTTTGGGTCTTTATGCATTACAAGTTTGTACAACACTTTTACCTCCAATGTATATAAAAACAAACGTAAGTCAAAAAAAATGTGTCAGTGATGGTCTGTAATGTATCTGAAGAACTCTAAACTCGGGCTAACGCCACTATAATACGCATTTTTGTAACCTAAAATTTCAATTTAGTATATTTTTCAGTTCTCTAGATACTTTTTAACAGCTCATCACTATGAAACACCTTGTATATTAAAAAAAACACGATTTATTGTAGCCCAAAAAAATTGCAAAAATTCTAGCAGAAAACCAATTATGTGACAAGGATCCAACATTAGGAAAAGCGGTACTAATTTAAAAAATATATATACAAAGTGAATCAAAATTCGTCAGACTAAGAAACGTTACGAATTTTGGTATAATAAAAAATATGGTATAATACTTATTATTTTGTAGAGAGACATTTTACTTTACCAAATCCTACACCAACGTATCGAAATGACAGTTTGTGGTTTATTTCCAATGTCAATGTCGGCATTATCAGAGGTAAGTTATAATATATTATTAGGCTGGGCCAAAAAAATCGAATATTTAAAAATTGAGAATTTAGTCTCAAATTTTGGTTTTTAAAATGCGAATATCTTCTAAATGGTTAGAGTAATCGATTAACCACAAGAAACCTTTTTTGTAGAGCATTCAATTTCCTATAAAACTATATATTTTGCATTTTTTAATATTTATTTATCTACGAGTTATAAAATTTAAAAGTAAAAAAGAAATTTTGTTAAATTCTTCAAACTTTGACTTCTGTTATCATCTAAACGGTAAGAGTTATAAAAAAACTGTAAAACACCTTTTTAGAGCGTTCAATTTTCTACAAAAATTGTAAATAATTTTTTTCTCTACGATCAAGTAGTGACAAGATATGGATTTTGCCAAATAGAACTAAAGAAAAAATAGAAAACTCAGATGAGAGAGTTCTTCCTATTAAAATTAAAAGCTCATTATTAAAATGCATTTTTTAAAGATGTCTAGGTACCAATTTTTCAGTGTCGGAAGTTAAAAAAAATATTCGATTTTTTTGGCCCACCCTATATATTATGTATCAAGAACTGTAAGAACAGTATGATTGTCTAAAATCGGTAAAATGTTCTTAACGTTCGTGATGCTTATTTTTAATTAATTTTGAATAAATCTATTTACCGCTGTAGACCGGTAAGTAACGTTTAACCCGCAAACAACCCTTACCGTCCTAAAAACAAAGTTCAAAAATAAAAAACTCAGATTAAGAAAAAAACAATTTATTAGTGCAAATTATGTTTTTCTTGTACCATTTGTAACAACACATTTATAAGCGTATAATTTTGTTTTTGTGCCTCTACAGCCCTTTTCCTTTCCTCAACATCAATTTGTAATTTCTGCTCTTTGTACATTTTCTCCATTTGAAATTTTTCCTCTTCTAATTTAATTTGCCTCTCTTGCAACGCGACTTTTCTCTCTTCTAATGCAACTTTCTTCTCCTCTAATTGCAATTCCCTTAATTTAATATTCCTTTCGTTTTGTTGTTTCTCACGTAAAAACTGTAAATTTTTCTGAGAATAAGGCCTTTTTACAGCTCTTCTTTGCTCAACAACTGCAACTTCAGCTTCATCTTCAACATTCACTGGTTGCAATATCGTCGGTTTGATATCAATCTCTTCAACTTCAATACTTTCTTTCGATTTCGTGCTAGTTTTAATTTTAAATTCCCATGCCATATCTCTGATTTGTATTAAAAGTTGTTCTTTTTCATCGGATTGTTCTTCAGTTGCTGATCTATTTAAAAAAAAAACCAATAAAACATAAAATTCCCTCTACTTCAACTCACTTTCGTAAATTTCCACGATCATCTTTAGCCAACAAAGCTAATAAATATTCAACATGTTCTCGCACTGCACGCACCGTAAATGCTTTTCCGGTAAAATTAACGACAGTTTCACGAATTTCTTTCCATCGGTCATGTCGTTCGTAAGGATTTTGTTCTAAAACTTCACGTAATAGTATTAAATCATCGTGAATTGTAAATCTTAACCTCTCAAATTTCGACATTTTTACGTGTAACGTTATAGACGCTAAAAATACCGTAACCGTCAAGGTTACAAGTGATTACGGTATTTGACATTTAGCGGAATTACGTAGGCGGGTTTCGTACACAAGAATGTGCACAAGACCGAAAGATTCGAATTTTTCTAACAGATTGTTTTTTTTTGTTTCAGCAAATAGGACTTTGTATTTCTATTGTATTTTTTTTAAATCAAATAATGGATTTTTAAATCAAATAAAACTTGTAACCGTTCTTTTTTACTAATTTAAATATAAAATTCCAATCGTAAATCCTTTAGACCTTTTCCTGAAAAACAAACACAAAATTTTGAAAGGAAAAAAATCTGTTATTTTGTGTATCACAAATTTATTTAAATAAATATAAAATTACAATAAGAGACCTCTAAATATTAAAGGCGCAGATTTAAACTAGGGTTCTATCTTACTACAATTAATAAAAAAGAGTTTTAAAAAACACTAAATTTTCTATTAGTTTATAACGTTTTTCGGTTTTGATAACATTTTTCTTTTAACAATTTATTTAAATAAAAATTCGTGGGCTTTTAATATGTACTATTTACATTTTACTTATTTATACGTAGTACTCCAACATACTCGTAATGTATACTACAAAATAATAAAAAATTAAGAAAAACCACAAGAAAAAACCATTAGAACACATGTATCGTGTTACATTTTTTTAAATAAATGATTATATTTTAAATTATTAAATTTTAAACAAATAAAAACACAATTATTTCTCCTTAAAAAAAAACTGTAAAATACTAACATCTGCCCTCTTATGCTTTATGTAATATAAATCTTAATCTTAAAAAACAATTTCATCAAGGTTTTATAATTTTTACCTAAATTTTAATATTTTTTTGCAACACGAAATTTAAAAACAAAAAAAGACGTACTTACCGTTTAAAATTCTGAAAGTGAAAGCTGTTCCCACCAAAATGGTGGATTATCAGTGTTTTTTAGCACTTCCGATTACCGGAAACAAACACTTACTTTGTTAGTGGCAAAAATTTAAATTTTTAATTTCAAAATTTTTGAGGTAAAAGCGTCACTTTATATATTTTTTATAGGTATATTTTAAGTTATATCAGAGCTATAAAGACATTGTAAAAAAATGAAAACTTGAGCCCCCTTGAAAAGCAATAATGGATATAATACGCTGTTGCTTCTGACAGATATTTTGAGATCCGCCACTGTTTCTGAAATATACTATCGAAGAAGTATCTCTACAAGAAAGTTGATTCCGAAACTCAATGACATAGTTATTTTCTCAAATAAAAAGCAGATCCAATTTCCCGAAAAGTATTTTGAAATTTGTAATTATCAACATCTTTTTTAATTAAAAAATATTACAAACTCCTGTTATGTAAAATAGTATTCTACTTATTTCATAATTCACATGAATTAATTTGGAAAGAATAAAAACTCCTATTTAATTGTATTTTTTGTTTGGCTTCAAAAAAAATTACATCATTAAATTTATCTCAACAGTAACACAAGACTATTCCTTTTTTCTTTAATAATCGAATATACTTTATGTATGAAAACCCAGCAAAAACCATAAAAATTAAGTCACCCTGAACTAATGAGCGAAATCAAATATTTAAATAAATATAATTTCCAATTATTTTAATTGATTACTTAAATCAGAAAAACAATTAAATACATTTTAGTTACACAACTTGTATGTTAGGCCATTAATAACATTCAGAGTGTTAACACCAGAGTGTTAACAGAGTGTTAACACCGAAAGCAAACTAAGTTCGTGTTATTATTGAATCAAGCGTTTACTATTTATACGTATTTTTACCACGATAACTCACTGCTAAATCGTATGCCGCTCCCTACGCCCATACATTTAAAAATATAATTTTTTGCTACTACCTTTCACGTATTCCAAACACTTTAAACAATTTTCTATAGAACTTATATCATATCCACAAAGAAAAATAAAAGAAAGCGCTAAAACACCCCTTGACTTCCTGTTTATTAACTAAACCACACAACAGAGTGTAAAATTTTGCAAAAAAGTAATAGAAGACGTCATTTCCTTCAAAATTATTATTATTAGAAGCGGCTCTGAATGTTTTTCAAAGCCGATTTTACCTACCCTATCCACCCCTGTCCACTCAGAACATTTTCATGTTTAAAACCCTTCGGATTTTTCCAATTTCTACAAGTATTAGAGATGTATTATTCTATTTTAGTTACTAGAGAGATTGATAAGCAAGAAATCCTTGCCCAAAAAAGGATATAATCAGTAATTGTAAATTGTAATAATAATTACACCCAATAAAAATCCGTTCTGAGATTAAGACAGACAACAGACCCTTCTTTTAACTCTTTCAATAACATTTTTGGTGATGTAATGACAATAAGTAATTACTATTTATTACTTTCTTCAAGCAATTGTGTATTTATAAAGAATTGTTTAAAAAAAGGCTTTAACTTACACATAAACTTTGAAAATGTTGTTCGGCATCTCTTACAGTGTCATCCTTGTTATTTCTGAAAATATCAAGTTAGTAAAATTAGGCCAAATTGAGTAAAAACTAGTAATTTGAAGAATGTAAAACTGTTTAATTGTACTTCCTTCCAGAGCTTATGTCCGATTTCTTATAAAACAACCAGAGAATTGATAAAGATTAAACAAAAAGTTTTGGATGAAAGTTTAGACGCTTAAACCGGAAGGAAGGCCAATATCAACAAAAAATAGAGAACGTGTTTACGAAATTTCTGATTATTAGTAATCTATAATGGTTTATTAGTAAATGGGTGGGTAAGTATGTACAAGAATTGGCTTGTTTTGTTCGTTATTTGTGAGGTTATGAAACAGCAACAAAAAAATTTACTTACGCATTTGATCGGTTCATGGTGATAATTGTCGCTCTTAAAATACGGAACTAAAGCTACACATAATTAGAAACAAAAATAACTGTTTTACAATTATTTAAGTCAAAAAAAGCTAACAGCTTCAAATTCGCTTCAAATTTTACAAACACGTCAACTGCGCATGTCTAAAATTTGAAAATTTTGTCGTTGATTTCAAAGCTGCCAACATAAAACGACGCGCGAGATAGACAACCAGTAATACACATGTTTTGAGCTGGAATACACAAATACATATTTTAATGAAGTTTTTTACAATTTGTTGTAAATAAATTAACCAGTTAAATGTTATTCACAAAATTAAACATTACATTACACCAAACAAAAAATGTTACTTATTAAACCTTAAAAAAACAATGTTATTTTTATCATTGATAAAAGATTTGTTTAAAATTCATTTTTGTTTTATTAAAACACTAATAATAATTATTAGAATAGTAATAAATCACCGACACTTAATCAAAGTTTTGTCGTTTGTGATCAGTCTGTTGTGATTCAGGTACCTTGATGGTAGTTTTTGTGTTAAAAAAATTAAATTTTCACAGCGCCCCCTGCAACTAAAATAGATACAAAAAAAAGTAGTAAAAATTAAGCTACGTTTCTTGTAAAAATATTTTAATCTTGCAGTACAACAATAATGTAGATATCGATATAATAATAATTAAATATCAGTTACAAAACTGACGTCATTTAACACAATACAAAACTAATCTCAAAAAAAAAAAGAACACGGAATGCACTGCCCCTTACTCGCCATCAACAGTCAATTCATCCAAAATCTTATTAACCTGTTCAACCAACTGAGAATTTTCCAAAACAGCTTCACTCAAACTACAACTCTCCCTCCTAAACTCATTCAAACAGATCTTCAATTTTTGATTATTACTATTCTTAATTTGTTTACTCGAATTATCACTCGCATCCTGCTCTAACAACTTCCTCACTTGCTCTAAATACTCCTCATTTTTAATAAACATCTCCAACTCAAACTTCTTCAAATTCCCGTCATAATTCAACACATCCCTTTTCAAAATCATCATTTGCAAATACACAGTCTGGGCAATCTTATACCAATCACCTAAATTCTCAGCTAATTGCACAAATTGCGGAAACACCTCCTTCTGTAATAACACTTTAATCCGATTTATCGTATGCGTAATTTTAATCCTCTCTAAAATATGAAACTGTTCGTCATTATAAGAAAGTGTCCGTGTAGCACGATCTCGTACAAGATGCTGCCACGAATCTCTCAATCGTTCAACTTCAGTTCGGGCACGTTCTGCAGCTCGGGACTTCACCGGACACTTCAACGGCCTACTTGACGTATCCCACTCAGATTGTAACGTATTCTCAATCACGTGACTCTGGTTTAGTTGCATGATTTTTTTGGCAGTTTCGGCAACAAAACTCTCACTTAACTGTTTTAATTCATCAATGTATGCGACTTGAGGAACATTTGATAATTTAAAAACGGCCATTTTTTGAGATGATTCAAGAAATTGAGCTGTTTTTTTATGAATTGTTGTTTTTTCAAGCAAGTGAAGAGACATTTGACTGATTTCTTTTAATTCTTTGTTGGTGTATTGAACGAAATTTTCCACGCAGTTACTGAAGTGAAAACAAGCGAGTGAATATTTTTCAATTCGGCGTTTACACAGGTATCCTATACTACAGGCATTTTTTGCTTGAGCTGCATCACTTTCAACCGAAGTAACGTTGCTGAACTCAGTTAATTTCGGAAGGTTTTGTTCAGGTGTTACAGTGACATTGTTGTTTTCTTTGTTGAAAAGAAAAATTGGTTCGTCTTCTGTCTCAGGATAACCTCCTGCTCTACTATTTTCTTCAATAATATCACTTAATAAATGAGATTTTAGTAGTAAAATTTGATTTTCAGCCAGGACTTCAGTCTGTTCATTTATGTAATTTTGTAAGTGATTGTAGGTTTCATCAGGATGTATATACACTTTAATAAGTTGTGCTTTATTTACATGAAAGATATTGACGATTTTCCGAGATAACATATCAGTTACTTCTGAGAAAAACCGTTCAAATGTCCAGATTTTCTTAGTGTCAGCTTCTAACAACCCAGCTAATAACGGTGTTATAATTTTCTTTAAGCCAGGACTTAATTGACAACTTTCAGGTAACGTTTTGCGCCATTCAATCTGACCATCTTCAGTTACTTGAATTCCTGAAATAACACCACTCGCTTTTTTTGTCGTAATTAAATGCATGGTTTCTTTGTTTTTGCGACCTCCGTATGGACGAAAAGGTAGATTTCCGGTTGCAACATGGTACAATGTAACACCAATCGACCATAAATCTATTGTTGCACCAAACGTTTTATTAACGTGTTTTCGTAATACTGCTCGTTCGTAAAGATCAGGATGGAGGTATTCCTCAGTACCGTATAATGACTGAAAGTGTTGACCTTCAGGGAGTTCACGAGCAGCCCCAAAGTCGGTCAGTTTATATACAGTCCGGCCGTCATCACAGATAAATTTCATTATGTTACCTGTGGAATTAAGAGAAAAAGATGTAGCAAATAAATACAGGTACCAACAAATACTAAAATTTACCATTTCGCGGGTATTTTAAGAAACTATAAAAGAAAGGACAAATAAAGACGGTGGTGGAATAATTAGGATTAATAAAAAAATAAAGAAAGTAATAACCTGGTTAAAAAAACATACCCAACTTCTACTCAAAATAATTGAGAAAGCTTGGAAAGAACATGAAATAGAAATAAAGAAAGACAAAACAAAATCCAAAATCTAGAAGAATAAACCTTTTAAAATAGTTTTAATATAATGTCCCATATTATTATTCAGGGTGAGTCTGTTAAAAATATATCTTAATTTTTCTTAAATCCTGCGGTGTAATACCTAGTTTTTGAGAAAACTTAAGATATACTTTTAATAGATTCACCCTGTATTATATAATTTGTCTTTAAATGCTTGAATTTTTTGGTGCAATAAAAACAACTAATTTTTCAAGTTTTTAGAGATAAAAAAGTCCCAGCTCTTTAATGATTGCTTCAGTGAGAATAACACACACTTCTCTTTAGAATAACCCTTATCAAATCTCTCATCAACTAGTGTAAAAGTCAAAATCCTAAAATCCAAGCATCTCTAGACAAATTATACTTGTCAAAACAAAACACAAATGTCAAAAATTCTCACCGCCTACTGATTAAATTAAGAATTAAGATAAGAATGTACTAAAACCCAAAAATAGAAATGAATCATTAATACCTGGCTTCAAATCTCTATGCACCAGGTTGTTATCCCGGAGATGCTTCATCCCAGCTGACAAATCCTGTAGGACTTTCAGGAATTCATTTTCTGCAAGTCCGTACGTGTTTTCCGGATCGTCTAAAATATTGAAAAGACTGCCTCCAGTGCACAGTTCCATCACAATGACCTTTCCTCGATTCTCTTGTTCTTCCTCAATGGCTAGAAGTTTGACGATATTTTCATGTTTGACCTTTTGTAATACTTCAAATTCGCGCATTTGAACATCGTGGGGGCGCAAGTGGCTCATTTGATTGAAGGTTTTCACGGCGACAGGTTCACCATTGATTTTGTTTACGCCTTGATAGACTGCTCCAGTGGCCCCCTTGCCCAACACACTAGTCGTCGACCAGACGTAGTTCTGAGAGCCGCGCAAAAACGACATTTTGGGGGCGAGTGGCTAGGAAAGTCACATTTTTTTATCACATCTGTGATTCACACAGTTTCGTCAGTTTTTACAACAAAATTAGAATTTAATTTTGACACTATGTCACTTTCTCTTCTTTGGTTCGGGACAAAAGTAAAAGTCCCTAAATTTGAAACTAAATCCCACAGAAATACCTAATATTATAGATTATGGCTTTATGAAATGTAGAGCTAGTTGCATACACATTATATAGGTAAGTAAAAAACATCGGGGCGTTTTTTAACTAAACTATAAAGAATTTAAAAAAAACAAAATATAAGCATTAAATAGTTACAAAAGTGCTACCCAAACATTAATTTTGGCTAACTTTAGTATTAGTTTTTGTCTTCAATAACCGATATCATGATGTCAAGCGTGTTGCCCCAATTTTTTTGTTCCTAAATGTACTAGCATTATTGAAATTTTTTATTACAAATATGCAGTTTATTACGCTTTAAATCAACAAACAAAAAAAATTGTAATTATTATACAACTATAAAAAAAATACTTTTTAATTTACTGTTTATAATTTTTGACATAATGTATAATTTTCGGCAAAAAAATCGTTAATAAATTATTTTAATATTATAAAACGGTCTTTATCTTAAAATAAATCGAATAACAGTTAATAAAAAAAAGAAATTCCAGCAGTTATTCGAGAATAGTGCGTCATTTTTCCCAGAAGTATAACTCATGCTTCGATACGTATGTGACGTTACTGGAAAGCAACCTTGCTCTATATAAGTGAGCATGTGGAAGCCCACTACAGAGTAAATAACAACTATAAAAAAATTGGCCAACGTGGGGAACAAAAAAAGATATTGTAGTACCTACCAACCTACCAATCATTGTCTTTTACCTGTTGTTTAAAATCAGACAACAAAAATTCTCTTAAAAAACGTTAAATTTATTTTGAAAAGATTTAACTATATTTATTTAAAACGTCACACTCTTATCACGTTACACAACCAATATTTAATTTTCTCCTAGTTTAGCAATACTTAAACAGTTCCTTTAAAAATTTCGTAAAATGTCTGTGACTTTAAGTGAATCCCAAAACTACATTTGGAACCACAGCGACTTCCTCGGCGAAGGCACATTTGGCAAAGTTTTCCACGGAATTCACAAACAAACCGGTGATAAAGTCGCAATAAAAATCTTCAAACACATCAACCATCAAGTAACCCAAGAAACCAAACTACTCCAATCCCTCCAACACAAACACATAATCCGTTTTTTTGCCGCCGAATTCGACCTAACCACCAACGAAATGGTCATGATTCTCGAACTGTGCAATGGAGGCAGTCTAATGAACTACCTAAACGAACCAGAAAACGTTTGCGGCCTCGTCGACGAAGAGTTTCTCCTCGTTTTCAAGCACTTATCCAAAGGCTTAGAGTTCCTGAAACGACACGACGTCATCCATCGCGACGTCAAACCAGGTACCTAGTTCTCAAGCAGCTGACATAAATCAATCAATTTTCTAGACAATATAATGCGTCACGTACTCGATGACGGACGAACGGTTTACAAACTCGCCGATTTCGGTACAGCGAGGGAACTCCCCGAAGGAGAGAACTTCACATCGCTTCATGGCACCGAGCCTTATCTCCATCCTCAGCTGTACCGGGTCTGTTTTTTCCAAGGAGGAAGTCCGACAAGAGAGTTTGGACCGAATATCGATCTTTGGTCGATTGGAGTCACGCTGTATCAAACTGCAACCGGAAATTTACCCTTCTTAGTACAGGATCGCCAACTTATGCTTCAGATTTACACTAAAATGAAGGACAACGAAGGGATTGTTTCAGCTGTTCAAAATTCTGATGATGTTATCTTTCAGAAAAAGTTACCGAAAAATTGTCGCTTGAGTTTTGGATTAAAACAGTTGGTAACACCGATTATTGCAGGGGTTTTTATACAGGATAAGAGTCGGCAATGGTCGTTTACGAAGTACTACGAGCGAGTTTCTGAAGTGGTTTCAAGGAAACTTGTTAGAGTTTTTTATATTAATAAAATGAGGTTGGTTAAGGTTTATATTAAGAGAGATGAGGAGTTTAATAATTTTAAAAAATTGATATTAGAACAGACTGAGGTCAGTGAGGAAAATCAAGTTTTCCTTTATAAGAAAAATCTGATTGTTAGTAGTTTTGAAGATTTTAGAAATTTTGATAAGTCTGAATATATTTTCTTATTTGATAGAAGTGACTACGAGGTTGAAACTACAATAGAAATTCAGTTAATTTTTGAAAATTTAACAAATTTCTCAAATAAATTTATGCAAAATGAAGCTGATGACTTCAGACTTGCTTTTGTAACTTGTCGAGATTTATGTCTTTGCAAAAATATAATAGAATATCAATCTATTGTTTATAAGTGCTTTACCAAATTCATAAATGATTTTAACAGTTACTGTAAAGAAGAAACGAAAGATCAAAATAAAATGTATAGTACACTACTAGAAAAAAATTCTCTTATAAAAAATCGCTTTTTATCTCAACAAAAAAGTCTAAATTTAGAGCTTCTAACAAAAAGTTTTCTTGATCAGAGTGAAAAGTCATTTAATGAATTAGCCACAATTCAAAATGATGTAACTCCGGATAATTTTCACGATTCTTATTTAAAAACAGTTTCAAAAGAACTAAACGACATGAAACAATTAAGAAAAAATTTATACAACGCAAAAATTGATAAAAAATTGTACGATTTTGAAAAAACTAAAATTTTGCATTGTGTCAGAACAATATTGGAGACATTTACTGATAAAATTGATCCGAATTTTGAAATTTTTCTTAATGAGATTAAAAACTGGTACAAGAATAATTTTTTTGCTCAAATGCGTTCGTTAAGTCTTCTTAAAAAACAAATTAATAGTTATAGAAGTACGTTGAAACAAATTGAGGAAGAAATTCAAGACAGAAGTCATGAAAATTCGAGTTTTAATAAGGACCAAATGCTTGATATTGTTACGAAATTTAAAAATAATAATTTCAGTATTAAACTTCTAGCAGAAGAAAATTTAAATTTGGTCGAAGAAATTGAGAATTTAATTAATGTAAATTTGTCGACTGATTTGTAACAAAATAAATAAATAAAAAGTTGTTAAAAATTGTTATCACTAGTTTCATTTAGAAGTTTTTTTAGTGTCGTAATGATAGTGTTGCCGCATCAGTGTAGTAAAGTAAATAAATCTAAAAAAAATTACTAAATTTATTGTGTTTTCTTTAAAAAAAAGAGTAGATATTATTTAAATTTAACTTTTTTCCGTTCTAATTTTAACCAAAAAATCAATATTTACAGCATCAATAAATCACAATTAACAAAGTATAACGCCGAACCTCATTATAAATAATAAATGACCTCAAAATCAGTTACTTTACGCACTATGGTACTCCCGCCCAAACCCCAAACCTTTGCAAAAAACCTATAATTACCCCTTATCACAAAACCTTGTACTTTTATCATTCCCCCCATGTTCCTATAATTTTTCCAAGCTCTAGTAATTTCCATTTGCGTGAAAATCTAACTGAGCATGCGATAATAGGTCCTTTTCGTCATGCGCGCGTCCTAAAAAGACACGAAAAAGGACTAGTGCCGTGCCAGTAGTGGACGTAGTGTAGTTGAGCGTCGCGATGTCTTTTGGCGTCTCGACGTCTCAGGTCGATCAAAAAAACTATGATTGAGATCAGAGATGCCTTTAATTAAACGTTCTGTTCTAATACACATTCTAATCGCTGTAATTTAATTAAAACAAAACCGACAGTCATAAAACAGCAATAACCTTCAACTGCTTAATTATCTACCTTTAATGTTAGCTCGAATAACGCAAAGTTCACAAAATTTACTACATTATTAGATCAGAATCAAGGCAAAAACGAGGAGAGATGTCGTTCATCAAGTGCTGCTTTGATGCGCCGGAAATTGCGGAAATTTTTGATAGTTTTGCCCAGAAATGCACAGATCCGGGATGTAAGTACACAAAAATTGATAATTTAAATTTAAATTTTTTAAAAAATTACAAATCTCGCGGGCTATTACGTAAGTAATTTGTTTAATTAACAGATGTCGCCACGACATTTTTTCCTCTGATTTTAAATCAATAATCTTGCATAAAATATGTTACTGTAGTAATTTTTCATTATTTTTTTAATTAATCTCAATTAATAAAGCTGTAATTAAATTATAATTCAAAATTTCTAAAATTTAATTACAAATTTCGCGCCTATTTCGTAGTTCAAGATGTCGCCACTGAGTGACACTTTTGACAGTCACCAATAATTTTAAATCGATAATCTTACATAAAACATGTTACAATAAAAACTTTTCATTATTTTTTTTAATTAATTTTAATAATTAAAGCTGTAATTACTCAAAAAATTAATTATAATTCAAAATTACAAATTTCGCAACTCATTTGTTAACTCCGAGATGTCGCCACTGATTTTGTTGACAAGTGACATTTTTGACAGTTATCAAAACCCAACTCGGATTTTTTCCCCTAATTTCAAGTCGATAATCTTAAAATGTTTCATGGTAAGACCCCCTTATCACTTCTCTTATCAGTCGTGATGAGTTTCCTCATCGATTGTTTATTTCCAGGCTGCTGCGGTTGTTGCAGTGCATTTCGGCCAAGGTATAAGAGATTCGTCGATAATATATTCCCAGTGTACCCTCAGGATGGCCTGGTTAAAAGTAACATGGAAAAGCTCACTTTCTACGCGCTCAGTTCGCCGGAAAAGCTCGACAGAATTGGAGAATATCTGTACCAGAGGGCTGCAAGGGATATCTACAGGAGGCGTTATGGATTTGTTATTATCGCAATGGAAGCGATGGATCAGCTGCTATTGGCTTGTCATGCACCCGCCTTGAATCTCTTCGTCGAAAGCTTCCTCAAAATGGTACAGAAACTCCTGGAATCCACCGAACCTGAGCTGCAGATCTTGGCCACACAGTCGGTAAGAAGAGTCCCTGCCTACTCCTTCTATAGGGCGTTTAGAAACAGTGGATACATTTATTCCAAGGGCATAAAGTTGACGGCGCTGATATAGCCACTAGGTGGCGCTTGAACTATAAAATAAGATCATAGATAAAGGACATATATGAATAAGATAAATATTCATACTTTTTGTAATTGTTTTATATTGTTTTGTAATTGTTTAATATTTTTTTAATATTTCAATGATTAATTACATAATATTTGTGCACTTGACTTGTAATTTTTTGATGGAACTGCACTGTTTTCATCAATTTTTCTTTATCTTTCTGATAATTTGTTATCCAGTTAAGACCAATCAACGAAAAACTGCAAATATTGCTATCCTGTATCATACCTCTCATTCTAATGCTTACAATTTATAGGTTTAACCGATTACAGTTTGGCTTAGGCCTCGTTTTACCCTGAGGGGAATGCAAAAATTTGGCACTGAAATACATAAATGTCATTGTTGTGGTGAGAATTCTAACTTGTGTCATTTGACATTATTTTTTTTTTTTGACAATCAAGATGAAATTATGTACAAAAAATTGATATTGTTTTTATTAAATATAATGGTGTGTTGGTGTCCAAGATCAGAAATTTTTACTCCTCGTAAATACAACTATTGTCTACATTCATGTCCAAAGCTGCCTGAGAGAATAAATGTTGCTTGTCGTTGTGCTAAAACAAGTAATCGACATGAATTACTAGATAATATAGTGGACTATCGTACAGTTTGGTTGGAAGAACATAATCGTTATAGAGAGCTTGTAGCATCTGGAAATGAAACTCGGAACGGTATAACATCAGCTTCTAATATGCATGCGATGAGTTATAATATGGAGTTGGAGTATATGAGTAGATGTTTGGCAAGGAATAAATTTGTAGGAGAAGAGTATAGTTGTAGAATTATGGGAGATGGAAGAAAAGTTGCTTTGAATATAGCTGGAGACAAATTAAGAAAAAATACAATTAATAAAACAGTTCAAATGATGGAAAGTTGGTGAGTTTTTCTTTTGTTGAAACTCTACATTGTTTAATTATGTTAGGTATAACGAGTTAAAGTACCTTGCAACTACTAGTATTGATAGATTTGTCTCACGAAGAAAGGAAGAAATAGAAATTGAACATTTTACAGCAATGGTTTGGTCATCAGGAAATCTATTAGGATGTGGAAGATTTTATTCTCCAGATCCCATGAAAGCTGGTTTTTCATTAGAGGCAAAAAATTATAGATTTTCGTTAATTTGTATGTATGCCTCATCAATTGAAGATGTTGCAGCAAAAGCTGTTAATACTAATACTCATCCAGTATATAAGAGAGGAACACCATGTTCAGAATGTTATGATGAGGTTGATTGTGTCAATGAAAAATATCCATCGTTGTGTGGGAAAATTAAACGAATTCCAACAGATGCACCGTATAATATTCCTGACAGCGGAGCTAAGGGACTTAATCAAAGGACATACTGCGGTTATTCTCTTTTTTTTCTCTTCGTTTTTTTGTAAATTCATCAAAATAAAAGTAAAAAAACGTTTGACGACTTTCTTATTGGAATCTGGCAAATCAAATTTGAACCAGTTCAATTTTTGTCAAAGTTACAGAAGGTTTCTAATGTCACCTAAAGGAGGCACTGCGTTTAATATAAAATGGTGTTTGAATGAGAGACAGTTCAGGATTTTTTAATAATTGAACTGTGTTGTCTTAAAGCTAAAATTATTATTTGTTATTAATTATAAACATTTATCTCTCCGTATTTGTTATTTCCTTTGACGAAATAATGTTGTTTCACAGGTGCAGTACTGGAGTTTTTCTTCATTTTTATTTTATTATTATTATTTTTTTATCCACTTAAAAAGTTTTGGTAATTTCATGAAAATCAATAATTAAAGGGTCAGGAGAACTGACATGAAAGGGTAAAAAGTTACACAATAGTTGATCAATAAAGTTGCATGATTTGGTAATGTTTGAAGTTTTTTATCGCGTGGAAACGATAATAGAAGCATTTACTGTTAAAAAATAAACGGAAGTACGGTAAAAAATACAAAAAGGTTATTTTTACTGACTGACTTTAAAAAATAATTAAAGAATTGCTAAAAAAAAATAGATTGAGAGTTGCAAGTGAAAGCTACACCCTCTGGGATAAGTTTTAATACTATTGTCACATGACATACAAAAGATCTTTGGTCTCTTATCTCTGTACTGTTCAGATGCTTATCACCAAAGTCGAGTTGTCTTCTTATATTTATTTACAGCTTTACTCACATTTCGTTACAGCAGTCTGTGTTCTTGAGAATTGGAATGGAATGAGCAGTCCTCCATTGGTTACGTCTCGCTGTTGGAGTTCTCGCTTCTCCTTAGAAAACCTAGTTTCTATATGACAAAGTATAAGTCAGTCCTGGATATTTTGATCCTGCATTTTACTTGGTTCGCGTACTGATCCGCTATTCAGCGAAGGAATTTCGCTAGTGATATTGACTAAACAACACATTAGTTAAGAGAATTTAAAACCATAGATTCACGACTGAATTGTAAGACTCAAGTTGGAACTTGTTTTTTGAGTCTTTAATAAGCTTTTTCCTTCTTCGTTGTCAAGCTGACGCCATTGTCACAGCTCTTTTCTCCGCTCAACAAAATATTGTCTCTTTGAATTACTTTTTTTGTCAATTTATCAAGAAGGTTGTAAGTAGTCTAAAAAAAATCCATTTTGACATTAGTCTATTTCGGCAATAAATTAAAAGATGTTGGCAATTTCATTATATATTATGCTCTGTTTGTGTATAAAAGGACAACAAATTGATCATGATGATCATGACCATGAAGAAGGTGACGACCATTTCCATGATCTTGCCCCAGCTGATTACTGCAGATATACATGCACCTACTACAAAGAGGATGTTGCAAACACAGCTTGCCACTGCAAAAGAAAAGGAAACCGACAAGACTTGCAAGATAACTTAGTGGCATACCGAACAATTTGGTTAACTGAACATAATCATTATAGAGAGCTTGTTGCTTCTGGAAGGGAAAAACGAAAAGGTGTTACATCAGCATCTAATATGCTTATAATGAACTACGATTTAGATTTGGAATATATGGCAAGATGTTTGGCACGAAATAAGTTTGTAGGATTACGTGATGGTTGCAGAGTATTGCGGGATGGTAGACAAGCAGGGCAAAATTTGGCAGGACTATATGAGATTGATAACACAACTGACAGATCTATTAAAATGATATCTGAGTGGTACGTTTAAAAAAAATTAAGACAGTTTTAATTACTTGGTGTGTTCAGGTATGAATCAATAAGGGGAATTAGAAGAACTACTATTGATCGCTTTCAACCACCACTGAAGAAAAACCCAAGAATAGATATTAGACATTTTTCAACAATGATGTGGTCATCAGCTGATTTAATAGGATGTGTTCGATTCTATTCACCAAAACCATTAGAAGATGGTTTTACACCCAAAATGTTGAAGTATAAATTCGCTTTAATCTGTAATTATGCATCCACAATTTGGCCAAATAAGGATACTTCAGCAAAACTTATTAATACTAAAAATCGATCAATTTATAAAAGAGGAAAACCATGTTCAGCTTGTTACGGTAAACTGAAATGTGTTACTCCTCAATACCCGTCTTTATGTGGACAACTACTTCCAGTTCCTACAGATCCACCAATAAAACTTTCTGACAATGCAAAAAGACTTGAACATATAACTTATTATTCCCTTTTTTTACTCACTATTTTTGTAATTTTATAAAAATTAAATCCCCCGAATGATATTTATTGTTTCTCCTTCAATAAAACACGTGTGGTAGCGTGAAAATTCAACAGAGATTTTCTAAAATCTGTTTCTTTCTTTCAGTTTGTAAAATTCGCCAATATCGAAGAAGACACTCCTTCCTACCACCGCCGCTACGACTTCTTCGTGAGTAAATTCTCCGCGATGTGCCACAGTAGTGAAGGTGACCAAATCCGAATTGCTGGTATTAAGGGCCTCCAAGCTGTTGTTCGTAAGACTGTCTCAGATGACCTCGTTGAAAACATCTGGGAGCCAGTTCATATGGATAAAATCGTTCCGAGTCTCCTCTTCAATATGCAAAATGCTCGTTTTCTGGATAACGAAGCCAAAGAAGTTATTCCCGAAGACCAGACTGATCCTCCAATGCTTGCCGAAACTTGTCTTCGGGAACTAGTCGGGAGGGCTTCCTTCGGACATATCCGAGCTGTACTTAAACCCGTCTTGAAACATTTCGATTTGCATAAGCTTTGGGCACCAGAGGATAATCCAAATAATAACGAATTTGCAATACATACGTTTAGGATTATCATGTTTTCGATTCAAGCGCAGTATTCTTATACAGTCGTTGAGACTTTAGTAGCTCACTTGGATGAGAATGTTAAATCGAGTCCTATTATCCGAACGAGTATTTCTGGGGTTTTATCAAAGATTATTGCTATTGCAGCTGGAGAAAGTGTAGGACCGATGGTATTGGAAATTATTAATTCGTTACTATGTCATTTAAGAGATTCAGTCAAACATGGAACAAGTATGACTGAAGAAAAACAGTATCAGGATGCATTGATTAATGCTTTAGGAGAGTTTGCTAATCATTTACCTGATTATCAAAAAATTGAAATTATGATGTTTATAATGAGTAAAATTCCGTTTCCACTTGTTGACAATCATACACCTGCTGATAATTTGTTGCAAAGTATTTTATTGAAGAGTTTATTGAAAGTTGGGACAAAGTATCAGACTATTCATTTAAATTCGACGTTTCCTGTGTCGTTTCTGGAACCTTTGTTAAGGATGTCGTTAGCTCCAGATCCTGAAATGAGGCTTCTAGTACAGAAAATTCTACATACGTTACTAGATAGACACCAGAATTTGGACAAACTCACCAAACCCACGTAAGTTGTAGATCAATAATCTGTGAGCCCACAACAGATTTTTGTTGTCAATTGAAGCAAAGCAAATTTTTATTCTTATCTAGCGAAAGTCATTCACTAAATATCCGTCACAAATAATTTACAAAAGTATTATTTCTCGTTTTTTGTTTCTTTAAATATAAAAATTACCAAAGGCAGTTATGCTATTACGACTCATTCAAATTGTCATTGATTTTGGAAAAATGCGACTTACTGATTCATACAAAATCTTTCTCCTCTTTTCCCCAGTGTGCACATCAGCAAGCTAAACCTCATCTTGGAGAAATCCTCTCGTCCTGATTTAATCTTCATCAACAAACATGGTCCTATCATCTACGATGCTCTCTACACCAGTCTTCAAATGGAGACAAATACTCCCGACAACGTAGAAGCTGTCTACACAACCCTTGCATTGCTCTGTGTCGAATTAGCTAGTGCCGAGACCGTTATAGATCTCCTTCAACTCGTTTTGGGTATTCAGAGTTTAGCATTAAACAGTACAACTCTATCTTCCGCCCAAAAATTCAATCTACACGCTCTTGTCATAAGTCTCTTAGTACTTATTCCTAGTGTAGTAAGTATTCTACCACTGTTGGAATACGCCAATCAGATTGTAGAAGCAAGATCACAAGAAGCGCCACATTTATTACCAGATTTGATGGTGCATTATCCACAAGATAGCGAAGTTGCGAATAAAGTACCCCATCTTTTGGTAGATCAAGTAAGTTAGGAGTTGAAGGGTGGTATAGTTTATTTGATTGAGAAAATTTGTGTCTTAGATGGCTGTATGTGAGAATCTCAAGGGTGGGGGAATTGATCCGTCAAGGTTGGCACAAACGTCACCGTATGGGGCTGGAGGACCGGGAGTGGTTGTTGGGGGCCAGAGAAATAGCTGGATTGAAACAGCTAGGGGGAGTATTATTGATATGAATACCGCGCAAGAGGTTGATAGTGCTTCCAGCAGTCCTGGAGTTCAAAGGGTAATTAAAAAAAAATTAAGACAAGCTCTACTAAGGTAAAAACCCTGCCATACTTGGTTAAAAATAATTAAGAGATTAATTAATTTTAATCGGAAATATTCACATTTCTATGTTTTATCGTTTTGACCACATTTATGACGTCACAATTGCTGCAGTTAGGCTTGAACTGTTTTAAGCTTCGGTTATATTTTAAATTGAAAAAGAAGAATTAAGTTGTTGGATTATTTAAATGATAAAAAAATGATTATATATGTAAAATGAAATTCTTTATTTTTGCAACAAGTTTTTTTGCTTTTAATTAAAAAATTTGTAGTAATGTTGGTTGCATTTTTTACTCTTAATAACAGATGTAATATTTGCATAAACAAGTAATAATTTTCCGACAATTATCAGTCAAGGACAAGGTCTTAGTTAATTATAAACAGTACCAAGTTTTACTTAAATATTTTTTCTATTTCAAGTTTTAGTAACGTTTTAGTTTTGATGTTTGCCACAGTAATTGCTATAATTGGTGGTTGCCATAGTAGTGCTTAAAATCAGGCCCTAATTGGGTCTTTTCTTACTAGAAGAATCGAAATGATTATTGCCATTGGTTGGCTTTGAAAATTACACAATTATACCGTTAAGTATTTGTTTCTTTTTGTGTAGAAAATGCCAGAAGAAGAGTTGACATTTGAAAGTATGAAAAAAGTATTGACTGAACCTGCAGAGACGCGTAAAGAGGCTGAAGCACGCAGGCGCAAACAATTGAGTGATACTTTCCGAACAGCAACTTTTTCGGAACTTGTTAGACGAACACAGCCAAAAGTAAGTAATTTTTTGTATATATATGAAAAGTAATAATAATTTGTAGCATGACGTTCTTCAAAACAAATTAAATGAAATTTTTAAATCACTGAGTGCAAATGAAAGACGCACCCAAACTGAAGAAAAAAAAGTTGAAAAGCCAGCATATGAACAGAATTTTCCAGAACTTTTCTTCTATTAAATTTTCCCGCTTCGCAATATTTATGTATTAGTGTTTGTTATTGTTAATTGGAAAGGTTTATAAAAATATGTTACGTATTTTTCTAGAGGTTCTAAAATATGTTTGAAAAAAAGGTGAAATCAAATAAACTATTCCTGACATGAACTCTTTTTTTTATTGGGACACCACAACACATACATTTCAAGAAAAAAATTTCAGCGAAAAGCTTCTATGTTGTAGCATGTTATCTAATTTAGAAATTTCATTAAGTAAAAAAAAAATATGAAATACTGCAAAAACAATTTTGTTTGACTAAATTTGCAGCTCTATTCAACTTTGAGAAGTTCTACGTCGAAAACCAACGTTGAATTTGGCGGGATGATGCCTGGATGGCCACGTGAGCCATAAGCGTAGTCAGGTGAACACGTCAACTTTGCCCTTTGACCCACACTCAACTGCAAAAAAAACACCAATCAAAACCAACCCCGCAACACACCAACCTAACAAATAAAAACTAGTTCAGTAATAAAAAACCGCATCATGAATCAGAGCGCAAGGATTAGTTTCATCACTTCCGGGACAGTCTGTATAGTGAGTTCCGGAACAGCCTGTATAAGGGAAATTAATTTTGACATTTTTGGCACACTAACCTGCGCTACGCCCTCGTCCCATCCCTTAATGACTTCCCCTTTGCCAATGCGGAACTTAAAGGGCACACCTCTGTCCCTAGAAGAGTCGAATTTCTGGCCGTTTGTCAAGGTACCCGTATAATGAACGACGACAGTCTGACCAGTCTTTGGGAAGGTCTGACCTGTGACAGCCCCAAAATGCGGTTAGTTCAAAGTCGGAATGATAATTACGCTAATTTATGAACTGATTTGCGGTGACAGGTGATGATTTACAAGCGTTTGATAGCACTTACCATCGCCGGGTGAGATTGTTTCAACTTCGACGCCCATGACACCGATATAAGCTGCAAAATAAATAAAAATACACAGGATTTCACTATTTGTTACAAGTTTTCATTATTTTTACCTTAAATTACAACTATTTACAAAATTAAATGCAAAGGAACGCCTTCGATGAGAGATTAAAAATAAATGGCGGCGTTAGTGAAAGCAGTGGAGGGGATAGAAGAGAATGTGACGTAATGAATTAACGCGCACGTGCAATGCTGCCAATCACAGAGAAATAACCGAAAAAGCGTGGAAAATGGTTAAAAAAATTGAAAATACGTTGAGAATTACATTTTCATTACGAATATAACACAATTTTTATTGTCAATAGTAAATTTGAATAAATATTTACAAATTTAGATATCAGTTTTATGCAACTAACAATACACATCCACAAAAGGCGCACATAAAGTTGATTTCAAAGCAAGAATAAAAACAAAAAAATATTAAAAAACTGATTTAAGAATCTAAAATGTAATTTTTTGTGTATATTATAATTCAAAAATCAAAAAAATACAATTTTTAAATAAAAAGCGCATGCGTATTGCTATGTCAGTGGCGCCTCTCTGCGGCATAACCTAACATTAACCTTTTCTTGTGAAAAAGCCTTCTTATTTGAAGATTTGAAGCTTGAAGTGTTTTCTCGATTTTCCCCATTTTGGAAAAAGTGTTCGTTAGTAATCACAGACTATCCTAATTCCCGGGGGTAGTGCTTCCATTTAGCCTCATTTCGGGTAAAAAACAGCCTCCAACTCTCCTAGAATCACTCGGTGTTTTTTCCCAAACGAAAAAATGTATGACGAGGACTGGGACAATGATAATCCGGTTTCGACCCAAGTATTCACGAACAGCAGTGACTACTCAAATTGGCGCGACAATTCGCAGCCCCAGCGTAAGTATCAAAACAACGGTGGTCGCGGAGACAAGAGGACCGGTTACAGAGGAGGTGGTGGTGGTGGTAATCGCGCCCCCCGGCGTTGGGGCAACGACGATGCTACGTCAATTAAAGTCCCCTCGAAATTTGTGGGGCGGATAATTGGACGTGGAGGCGCGAAAATCAGCGATCTACAATTTGAGTCTGGAGCGAAAATTAACGTTACTAAGGATACCGAAGGTGACGAGACGATTATAAAGATCTCAGGGGTGCCAGACGCTGTGTCAAAAGCTGAGAGCTTAATCCGTGAACTCACAATTGAACGGGACAGCTATGCCCCACGTCAAGAACTCAAGGAGGAGGAACCACCACCTACTCAAACTCAAGAAGAACCAGCGAAGACAGTCGACTGGAAGGCGGTTTTTGCTCAATGTGTAAGTCAGATCGTTGTAAAAATGACCCAATTTTGTGAATTTCCCACAGGATGAGTTTGAAGCCGCACAATGGGCGTCTCTTCCCCCCATTAAAAAAGACTTTTACTTTGAACACCCAGAAGTAACAGCCATGTCTGACCAAGAGGTTGAAGAATTCCGGGCTCAGAGTAACAACATTGTTGTGGAACGGACCTTCAAAAAGCCAGATAGTAAACCAATTCCGAAACCGGTTAAAACCTTTGAACAGGCTTTTCATCCATATCCTGGGATTTTAAAAGAAATCGAAAAGGCCGGGTTTACTACACCTTCCCCCATTCAAAGTCAAGCTTGGCCGGTTTTACTCAGTGGGGAAGATCTAATTGGGATTGCCCAAACCGGAACTGGAAAAACTCTGGCATTTTTATTGCCAGCGTTAATCCATATTGACGGACAAAATATCAACAAGGCTGATCGTGGGGGCCCCGCTGTTTTAGTCATGGCTCCAACACGAGAATTAGCTCTTCAAATTGACAAAGAAGTGAAGAAGTACGAATATAAGGGAATCTCTGCGTAAGTGTTACGAAATTTGCTATAATATAACGGGTTGACTACTAGGAAAAATGGGACAGACCTTATTCACATATTTACCAGACGTTAAACAATCATTTATCGCATTTATCGATCTATTACACTTGCCAAACATAATTACATTTAGCTCATTTACCAGTCATTTACTAATCTCATGTAATCTATATTTACCACATTTGCTAATCATTTACTAGGCATTTACCATATTTGATGTTGTTAGTCCACATTTACCAAACGTTTACTACATTTACTGTACCATATTCATTGATCTTTAACATTTACAATCATTTAGCACATTTACTGGTCAATTACATTGGTCAGTCAATTTTTCACATTAACTGATCATTTTCATTTAACAAGCATTAACTACATTTGGTGATTTTTCTCCATATTTGCCGATCATTTATCACATTTCCAGCTCGTTGAATTATCAGTCAGCCCCTCGTTATAACGTGGGAGCAAAAAAATTAGATATTTGCCTAGTTAATTCCAGCAATTTTATAGGGTATGCGTGTATGGGGGCGGCAACCGCAGGGAACAAATTAAAACCGTCACGGACGGCGTTGACATAGTTATAGCCACTCCTGGTAGGCTTAATGATTTGGTTGAAGGAGGTCACTTAGAAGTAAAATACGTTACGTACGTCGTCCTTGATGAGGCTGATCGTATGTTAGACATGGGTTTTGAACCTCAAATACGTAAAGTTATGTATACTATCAGACCTACACGACAAACTGTGATGACGAGTGCCACCTGGCCTCCAGGAGTCCGTAGATTAGCTCAGTCTTATATGGATGATCCTATACAAGTCTATGTAGGAACTTTAGATCTAGCAGCGACTCATACAGTTACACAAATCATCGAATTAATGCCAGATGATGACGAGGAGAAATTTAAAGCTGTAAGAAAAACCTTCATGTGGTAATCATGTGTGTAATAAAATTTTACAGTTTATGGATTTTGCACATAATTTGGATCCTTCTGAGAAAGTGATAGTTTTTTGCGGGAAGAAAGCACGAGCGGATGAATTATCAACGGAATTGATTCTAGCAGGAATGCAATGTCAGACAATCCATGGAGACCGAGATCAGAGTGATAGAGAACAGGCATTAATTGATATTGCTGATGGGACTGTTCAAATTCTTATTGCAACGGATGTTGCTTCACGTGGATTGGATATCGATGATATTACGTAAGAATATTATTATTATTTATCTGTTTGATACGTAAAAAGCGCCCACTAACACCAAACACTACACGCGTTTTGACAACAAACTTGCCATCCTCAGGTGAGAATTAAGTCGATGTTTAATTTGCGCGTTGTTTGGTACCAGTGGCTACTTTTTACGTTTCATTGGACACACCAAGAAGATTTTATCTGATTGGTTTTTGTAGTCACGTGGTGAACTATGACTTCCCGAGGAATATCGAAGAATACGTACATAGGGTTGGAAGGACTGGCCGTGCGGGAAAATCAGGAAAGTCCATCAGCTATTTCACTCGTGCTGATTGGGCCCAAGCAAAAGAATTAATAGCTATTCTAGAAGAAGCCCAACAGTATGTTCCGGAAGAAATTTATAAAATGGCGGAACGTCATGCTGTCTGGAAGGAAAAAAAGGACTCTTCCAGACCATCTGGACGTGGCAGAGGTGGGGGCGGACGGCGATGGTAATTGGATTAGGATATGAATCTCTTTTTTTTTTTACTTGTTCCATATGACATTGACATTAAAGTTTAAGTAATGTCATTTTTTGTGTTTTTTTTACCTGAAGTTACGGCAGATGGTTTTTCGAGTTTGTTCCATGGTCGAATTGATAGACACTGCCGGGAACGTAACCATCTCCATAATACATACAATATCCATACACCGATTTTGCCTGCAGCTGTAGATGATAGCAAGTTTGGTCTGATGATTATCCTACTTTCAGGATTGCTTTTCTTTCTGATTTTTTTGGGTAAACCAATCTGACTTTTACAAAGTAACAAATTAAGCCGGTTGTAGGTATGATTAAGGGTTTGTTGGGTTTATGCTGTTGGGACAAAATCGGTATGTATGGCTTGGGGTTACTGATTGATCTTCCGCGACCTTTAAACCAGTACCAAGAGAAAGAACTTGAGAGACGACCAGTAGTGTATGATATTGGTGGATGGCCGATCCATCCTGATACTTGTGAAAGAAGTGTCCGTGTTCTACCAAAGTAATTTCAAGAGAGTTAAGGCTAGATTCAATAATTCGTTTTAGGAGAACTGAGTTTTGTCTAAATTTGATTTTTTTTCTGGCATGTCCTTTAGCTGCATGTGTCTACATCTGTGCGTTTTGTTGCTGCATTGAAAATTATAACAAAAGTCAAGAGAACAATTGTTTCAAACATGTGGATGTTATCAGGCTTACCAACCAAAATGAAGTAAGGGTTAGGTGGCTAAATGGGTGAAGCGGCACCATTTTTCAATTTGAGTTAATTCGGCAAGAATCTTGGTATTCCAGATGTCCCAAATTTTTCTTCAATCCCTTTTTAACACTAAGTTTTATATAAAAAAACATAATCTTAGTGAATAGAATCTGGTGAAAGATTCTTGTCAAGTTTTATAAAAATTGAAGATGATAATACCGCTTTTGATTCAAATTTGATCATTTTAAGAAATGAGGGATTCCCCACCCAACATTTCGCCCTATTTTTTTCAGAATAAAAATCAACCAGCTGTAGATATATACCGAAATAAACGTAAAGAAGAACAAGATACAAAATATGTGAGAGAAACAATGCGGAAAAGTCGAGAATCACTACATAACTTCAGAGTTAAAATATGCAAATGTCACTCTGAAACAAATTAAAAGGAAAAGGACACAAGAGTACAGCAAACTGAACATTTACGATATATTATAACTAAAATATATTCATAACAAAATAAAAATTCGACAATTGGTACACTTAGAAATACTTACGACATTTGGGGGGGGCCTGGCTAAGTTTCGTTTCCATAGCAACAGCACAAAATTAGAAGTTTTGATTGGTAGACTCATTTTTTGATTATTAAAACTTCAAATTTTGCGTCTGCCCTCAGTCAAAAAAAAAAAAAATTGCACGTCTCATTTAAAATCTTCGAGATCCTTCATTTAGTTAATACCTTCATAATTTCAATCATGGCAATATTTTTATCCCTTTCAGTCTTCTTAGCCAACATTGCAGCTACCAACTCCCCAAACATAACTTCAGGACTCTTCTGACTCTCATCAACTTTCTCTCTTTTCTCATATGACGACTCGCTATTATCACTTGCCGATCTCTTTCTTCCAGAACTTGCCGTTCCAGAATCATAGGAACTATCCTGCATATCACATCCAAAATCCTCGCTTTTCACTGGAAGAAAATCATTGGAATTCACTGAATTATCATCAAAATCGTTATGAAAATGAAAGCCGCCTTCTTGACCCCCTTGTGGCCGATAACTGACATCCGCATCACAATTCTTCCGTCTGTATTGGATAACTTTATCCAGGAATGACATATCATCCAGAAATTCCCATTTACCATCACCATCTTGGTATTTATTCTTCTGTCTGATGTACTTTTCTCGAAGACCTTTCCACCGTGTCATACACATATTAACATCCTTATTCAGTGCTTGGGCTATACCCCGCCACAGCTGGTACTTCACCTGCTTACTGGGATATCCATTACTCTTCCTGTCCCAAATGGGAGTCGCTTTCCGTACCAACGCAATCAAAGTCTTATCAAAATCGCTGTAATTCTCAGCAAGCTGCATAAAAAATGACTCGTCGGCTACTTTATCATCAGGAGGCACCGCCTCGTAGGTCATGGACTGCTTTCGTGGTATAATATGGGGGTCCAGGAAAGACAATGTGTCTAAATGCTGCCACGGCATGTATTTCTCACCATACATGACTTGTTTCTCCCTTTCTCGCACGTATTTCTCTCTGAGACTCTTAAAAGTGTCTTTACAGACCGAAGCTACAACAAGCAATTAATTAAGTAATTAATTAAGTGGGGTTATACCTGGACAATTCATGATTTCGCCAATTCGTCCCCAAGCCTCGCTCTTAAGGCTTTGCTCTCTAAAAGTAGCACAATTGCGGTCCCAAACTTGCGGAAATTGCTTGACAACACTGATGAATCGAACATGGTCCATTGTTAATTTTGAGGTTAGGTGGTGTAATTACATGAAATTCAAGGGTTTACAGTGAAATTATGAAGATTTTTGGAGAGTTCGACGTCGCATGACGTTATTTAGACGTTCACAGCGCGTTACTGATTGCAATTTCGTCGATACTGCTACGCCAAGTTAATTAGATTCCATTAAATTAAGGAATGGCGGCTTGCTCTATCTCTGTCTGATCAGTGAATTACGTATAGCGGCATCCTTCTCGCACTGATAATTAGTAATTTATCTCCTCCCATTTATTTACTTTATTGTAATTAACTTTATTAACTATGTTTTGTGGACCTTGAAATCAATGGGAAATTAAAAAAAAAATGAATTAACTGTGAGGGGGTTCTGTAAAAAATCGATTTGTCATTCGAAAATTGGTATTAATAAGGCGTTAAATATTATTTCGAATTGTGGTTTTGTTCCACTTTTGGATAAATTAGATCGAGTTAAATCTCAAATTGCAGATACGTTTCGTTTAATTACCGAAATTAATTGCTTTTCAGGGTCGGGATAATAAAGTTGTTCGGGTAGAACGTGCGAGGATCAATCAGAGAAAATAAATTAATGGAAATTTATAATTGTGGTTCATTATTATTCATTTTGGGAAAACCAACTCAAAAAATTAAAAAAAAACTAATAGCAGGTTTATTAATTAAAGTTAGGAAAAGATCAATTATTTTTTTAATTTAATTTAATTGATTTCTCAATTAAATAAATTTCAATTACATAATTAATTAATTAAATACGTAATAAATAACGAATAATATTAAAAAAACACAGAGCGTGATTGAATAAAGAAAAAAATTTCATTTAAATAATGCGTTTTCAGAAAAAATAGCAAGAGTTAGGTACAGTAGAACCTCAATTACAATACAGAGAGATGGAAAACACGAACAACCCAAACGGTTTTTCTTACATAATTTAATAAGTAATTAATTCCTTTCTTTAATTTTTTTTAATAATCTTTTTTTAACTATTTTCGGGTTAAGTTACTTTTAAGGTAATTTTATTGTTATAAAAGAAGAAAATTTAGAAAATCAAGTTAGGATACAAGTATTACTCGCTTAAAAACTTGTGTAAAGCGTCGTATTTTACAGATTCACACGGTTGATTGAGGTTCTACTATATTTTATACAAATTGTCTTGTCAAAACGGCTCAACTTCGATATTTACTATACTGTTATTTTAAAAAACAAATTGAAGTTTACTATAAAGTAGTTTTGCTTTTTTTTTGTTATGTAATAGACGAAAAAAAAAACCATTATAACATGTTTTTATAAAAAAAATCTAATTGCAGAGGAGAGATTATTGCTTTTTTCAATTTTATTTTAATGACAATGAGTTCAAAACCCCAATTTTGATTGTTGCAATAAAAGAAATTGATGATTCCTATGAAAACAAGCAGGTCGTGGACTATTACTATTAGTACTACAGTTTTTAAAGTGATGCTGCGTTCTAGATATGCACAAAAATTTTTAGTAGCGAAAATTTTTTGTTCAAGGACCTTTTAAAACTAATAAAAAAATATTATGATATACATATTAGGGTAGGTCAAAAAAATCAAATATATTTTTTTTAACTTCCGACACTTTCTTAGACATCTTGAAAAAATGTTTTTTAAGGACGAGTTCTTAATTTTGGTAGGAACGTCTTCCTCATCTCAGTTTTACATTTTTTTTTTAGTTCTATTTGGCAAAATCCATATCTCGTCACTACTTGACCGTAGAAAAAAAATTATTTACATTTTTTGTAGAAAATTAAACGCTCTAAAAAGGGTATCTTACAATTTTTTTATAACTCTTACCGTTTAGAAGATATCAGAAGTTAAAGTTTGAAGAATTTAACAAAAATTTCTTTTTCACTTCTAAATTTTATAACTCGTAGATAAATAAATATTATAAAATGCGCAACATATAGTTTTGTAGAAAATTAAATGCTCTGCAAAAAAAATTTTTGTGGTTAATGTATTACTCCAACCATTTAAAAAAAAAAAATGAGGATTTAGTCGCAAATTTTGGTTTTTTAATGCGAATATCTTCTAAGTGGTTAGAGTAATCAATTAACCACAAGAGACCTTTTTTGTAGAGGGTTCAATTTCCTATAAAACTGTATATTTTGCATTTTCTAATATTTATTTATCTACGAGTTATAAAAATTAGAAGTAAAAAACAAAACTTTTGTTAAATTCTTCAAATTTTGACGTCTGATATTTGCTAAACAAAAAGAGCTATAAACAAATTGTAAGAAACCTTTTTTAGAGTGTTCAATTTGCTACAAAAAATGTAAATAAAATTTTTCTGTACGATCATTTAGTGACGAGATTTTCCCATATGTATAGAACTAAAGAAAAAATGGAAAACTGAGATGATGAGAACCTTCCTATCAAAATTAAGAGCTCATCTTTAAAAAGCATTTTTTAAAGGAGCCTAGGAATCAATTTTTAGAGTCGGAAGTTAAAAAAAAAATTCGATTTTTTTGACCCACCCTAATATAGAAGATTCAATTACATTTTTTTTTCTCTACTTTACTTCATTATTACTCTGTTTTTCCTTTACTCTTTTAAATTTAGTTATTTATTTTTATTTTATTTGTAAAATTAAGAGGTTGAAGTGAGCAGCTTTGGCTAGACTTTGTCCAATTTTTTTTTACTGCATCTTAAATAAAGATTATTTGCATTCAAAAAATACAAAAAAAGTTACTACAAACAGTCAAAAATCTTATAAATCATCAACTGTATATTGTTTTATAAAGCTGTTAGACCCTAATCGAAGAACAAGGTACAAATGACAACTAAATTTGGGATATTGGTGCTTATTTGATTGAAAAAATCAATAATAAATGCTTTATTATAGTAAAATATCAGAACTCTTATCTTAACTTTCATCTTTATCTCTAAAGCCCAAACTACTAGAAATAAAAATTTATAAAATCGCCATTTCTCAAGATTTTAAAATAAAACCAGCGCTCCACAAATTTTAAACTTTTTTCTAAATATGTGTCAGTGATTTTTTTGTCATTTTTTTTAAATCCAAATATTAAGAATTTAATCCTTTATATAACAGTATTTTTTATTCGTTTTGAAACTATTTTTCAAAAAAATAATTTTCACTTTCTGTTTCACAGCCTTGACCACGCTTGTGACGTCATAATTTCTACAACTGGGCTGAAACTCTTGTAAGCTTTGTTCGATTTCCCTTATTTTCAACTACACTGTTGAATCACCCTGTATAATATAAACCATTTTACTCATTTATTAGTGTCATAATTTAGGTAATTTTGTATAATAATTAGAATTTGATTTGTGATAAAATGTTTTTTTACATAAAAAATCTTCAATAGAAACTTTAATACAAAAATTCCTGTACACGTATGAACAAATTTCTTTAATTATGACGTCACTGTATATAAATACAAATTCGTTATTACAAAACTTAAATTCAAATGTGGCGCCTTTTTCTAACCGCCAATCAGGTTAGCGCAACATCACGTGACGTCTTAAACCAGCAAACAAAAGTACCTTAGCAACCGACCGCTGCAACAGATACGTAGTCATTTCCCGCTTTATTTCTCAAAAGTTTTCCAGAAAAACCCGAAAAGTCCTTATTTCTCCCTTTTTTGTGCGTTTCTGTGTGTGACCACCCAAATCCCACGTTCAGTTTTTCCGTTCGAAATTTGCGAAACCGTGTCCTGATCCTCCATGGGGGCTTTTCACTAAAACCGGCGCGTTTTAAGCAATCGCCTGCGGTCAAACCGTTGTTCAGTTAAATCTCAAACTTTTGCCACCATTTTTTCTTCCTTTCTCGTTTCGCATGAACGAACTGCTCGTCACCCCTCACTATCTCCATCTCACTCAGCCGGCTATGTTCAAGCGAGACAGAAAACCGGCGGTGTATCGCGTCACGTCGCACTTGCGCAAACTACTTAAAACTTTTCTCAGAAACTTTTCAAGGCTGTTCCATCCTTCAGCGGCCATTGTTGGATCTGTTGAAGACGCTTGGGTCTTGTGTCCCAGTGTTAAGTGTTGTGAGTGGTCAAAAACAAGCAAAAAGGTGCTCCAGACGCCGCCGGACGTCGGCCACCTGTTGCCGCGCGTCCCGACGCCCTCTGACCGCGTGCGGCGCACTCCCGAACTCAATTCCCTTGTTCTCAAAGTGTAAACAACCTCAATCAGCGGTAACCTCAAACGAAGCCTTTTTTTGATCCGTTCTTGATGGGTTTGGGTCTAGTGCCACGGTTTTTTCAACTTCGTGACTAGATCCACACTCATTAAGGAAGTTTCACAACAACAACAAAGACTTATTACTAAAACACTGTATTGGCGATTGTGGGTTTAGTCCACGTTTATTTAATCCGTGACTAGATCCATACTCGTCTATAGAGGTTTTAACAACGCTTGTGGAGCCCCAAACACCAACAACAGCAATTAAAAAAAAAACGAAAAAAGGACTTACGCAACGATTTTCATCACACAAACGACTTGAATATCGATAAAAACACGATTTCAAACACTTTTATCGGTTATTTTAAGCAAAAAAAACGATTTTTCTACATATTAAATGACAATTCAAACGAAAAAATTGTTACGTTGGTAGTACTGCACCAAAGCTTCTTTTGTTTAACCAAAAATATGTAAAACGGAATTTAATAAAAATCAAACTTTAAACCCCACAAATCCTATAATATCTTATCAAAATTCCCAAAAAAATCCTATTTGCCACAATCCTTGTCTTATCAGAAATCTTTTTGTTTTTTTTATTTTATTTATCGATTCGGTGAAATTTGAGCCGTTAGATTGGCAATGTTGTCACTAAATGTCATTTCGTCGTGACTTAACCTCACTTTCAAGGGGGCCCCTAAATTATGTTTTTAGTGCGTTCTGGCGTTTTGAAATTAGTCTCAAACTTGTCAACAAAACCTCTCGTAAGTCTCAGTAAAGAAGAACGTATCAGTGTTTTACGGAAAATGGCAGTTCCCAAAAGCCGGGAAAACCCGGTTATTTTCACACTTGACTCTCCTGATTTCCACTCGCTTTTCACCGATGAGTTAAAGACACTTGTGGGGTTCTTCAAGAAGTACGGGTACGAGATACGCATTGCTGGGGGTGCAGTGCGAGATTTACTGTCAGGATTGCGCCCCACTGACCTGGATTTTGCCACAACTGCGACTCCTGACGAAATGAAAAAAATGTTCGTTGCCGAAAATGTTAGAATGATTAACATGAATGGGGAAAAGCACGGTACGATAACGCCGAGGATTAATGATAAGGAAAATTTTGAGGTGACTACTTTGCGGATTGATGTTGTGACTGATGGGAGACATGCTGAGGTGCAGTTTACAACGGATTGGTTGTTGGACGCATTGAGGAGGGACCTGACGATAAATTCGATGTTTTTGGACTTTGAGGGAGCTGTACATGATTACTTTTACGGTTATGAGGACTTGAAAAACAAGAAAGTTAGATTCGTGGGAGATCCTGTGACGAGGATCCAGGAGGATTACTTGCGGATTTTGCGGTACTTCAGGTTTTATGGGAAAATATCGAAAGAGTGTGATGGACACGAAGAGGAGATTTTGGCCGCAATTAGGGAGAATAGTAAGGGCCTGGGGGGTGTTTCAGGTGAGAGAATTTGGATGGAACTGCGAAAAATACTCGAAGGCAATTTTGCTGGAGACCTACTAGTTAAAATAATTGAGTGTGGCTTAGCTCCTTATATAGGACTACCTGAAAATCCTGATTTGGAAGAACTGAAAAAAATTTGGTTACAAAGTGGACATTTGAAACTTCATCCAATCACTCTCTTATCTACTGTTTTACGTAGTGAAGAAGACGCAGTTAAGCTTAATAACAGACTGAAATTGTCAGTTTTTGAACGTGATTTAGCTTTGTTTGTTGTTCAACATCGAATACCTAAGCCACATGAAAAACCACTTATGCCGTACCAACAACTAGTCTTAAAAATCAGTAACAAAAATATCTTTGCTTATGTTGTAGAAATTTTGAAATATAATAATTCACCACACTTGGAAGAATTCCAAAATTGGACAATTCCCAAATTCCCAGTTTCTGGTAATATGCTTAAAGAACTAGGAGTTCCAAGTGGCCGAAAAATGGGACTAGTCTTAGCAGAATTACGAAATTATTGGGCAGACCACGAATATAAAATCACTACTGAAGAACTACTGAAACATGTACCAAATATAATAAATGTATTAGATGAACGAAAAAAAAAATAAAGTGTAGAAATTTGGTTTATTTTTTTAGAAATAGATAAATAAAACAGAATTATGTACAAAATTTGGGCTAAACTGAAAATTCATGCTACTACACAACATAGTACAAGGACGAAATCTTAAACCTAATCATTTAAATCAATTATTTCGTTTGGATTTGAATTAGGTGGCGCTGTTGTACGACTTGTTCCAGGCAATTGGCTCATGTAATTTTCCATCCAACTAAAACCAATCAAAATCAAATAATACAAACTAAAAACACTTACTTTCCAGAGTTTGGATATCGCATCGCTGCTGCCATCTGTTGAGTAATATTTTGTTGCGCCATCATCTTTAAGAGTTGCTGTTGGTAAAACTGTTCTTTAATTCTTTGATTTTGAATTGCTTGCAACATCTGCATCTCGTGTTGAACCCGTCTAAACAACTACAAAAAAACAATTAAAAAAGAAAAAAATTTGAGAGAGAGGAAATACAGTCAAATCTCCCTGCGCCACTTGCTCCTGCATCTGTGCATGTACAATTGGCAGCATTTCTCTAATTTGAGCATCAGTCAAATTTGCATTTTCCTTTCGCATTAAATTAGTCAATGCCATTTCGACACTGGCAGTACGGAAGAAAGTGTTACCTGTAATTAAAAAAGAAAAAAAAATTAATAGAAAAATACAAAGTTTTTAAAACAGGTCAGAGGAGAGAAATTACCGAAAATGTTGTCAACATCTGTAAGACCTGCTATTTTATAAAAGAAATGTAAAAAAGTCGTAAGAAGGTAATAAAATAGTTACCCAAATAATTATTTCTTTGTTTCTTTTCATTCTCAAACTCTTCCCATGCAGCTTTTCGTTCTTCTTCATTCAAACCTTCTTCTTCTTTATTTTCAAGTAACGACTGATGTTCGTGATATTTGTAAATTCGTTCCTCAAATTTCTGTAACAATTCACCAAGAAGAACATCTTTCGGGACTAAAGGAATCGGTCGGTCACCCGGTGTTGGATCAAATCTACAAAATCATAAAAAATATCGTATGAGACTCGTGTATAACTCACTTGTATAATTCAGCGAGATCATTTTGGTTATAATGCCGATCGATTTGTTGTTCATCAATAACACGTTTTGAGATAGCTTGTTTCGTTACTTGTCTTTCGTAAATTTTCATTTCCATTGTACCCTACCAAAAAAAAATCATAAATCGTCTTTAAAATCCCCTTTATACTCACCAAAGTAACAAATCTGTATATATAACACGGTTTTGTTTGTCCAAACCGATACACCCTGTATATACTCTGTATATCATGTGAAGGATTCCATGAAACATCAAAAATTATAACACGATTTGCTGCAACTAGATTAATTCCCAAACCGCCTGCTTTTGTTGAAATTAAAAATAATCTGAAAATTAACAAAAATCAGAAATGTTCAGTCTGCAGTCCGGTCAAACCTTGCACGTGTATTTTTTGGGTTATTGAAGGTTTTACACCAGGCGCTTCGATTGTCACACGATGATGAACCATCCAGACGGAAATAATCCAAACCGAGGCACCATGACCCACTGTAGCCCCCTACAGAATCCGTATCACCAGATTGGGTAGCATCATGGATTCTTCCTAGGAAGTATTCGATGATGTTGAGGGAATAAAGCGACTGAGAGAAGACCAAACTGAACAAAAAAAATAATACTTTGATCTAAAATTCACTTTTTCTAGTCAGTGACATTATCTTCGACATTTAAAATTCTCTAATTTTCCAATTAAAATCGTAATCAGAATAATTTGACACTAGATTTTTATAACGCAACTATTTAGCTAGTTACTACAAAAACTGAGATTGCGTAACGGATATGACTTACACTTTATCCCCGATTTGTTCACACTCCTTTAAGATTTCAAATAATAAAAACAACTTCGAGCTATGTTCGATATTGTTAAGCTCATCTCCATCACAATACTCCTGCCACCACTCCTTCTCAACTGGATCCTCAAGTGAAATAACTTCTTCTGGTTCTCCATTTTCCTTCGCTAAATTACAAAAAAACTGTCACACCTTAGCATTTTTTTTTATTACCTACCCAAAGCTAGAGCAGCTCGTGTCATACGTTTTCTTGGCGCTGAACTCTTCTTCTCTTTTTCATCTGAACTGGAATTTGATGACGGAGTTGACTCATCTTCTTCTTCATCATCATTTATAAAATCTTTCAATGACCCTTCAGATTCATCTTCAGAATCTTCTCCTCGTTTCTCTTTTGCTAATCTCATTTCAATACTCTTATCAAGTAAGACTCTTGGATGTGTACAAATCCTTTGAAGTGCTTGAAAATCAACAAATAAAAACGAGGTTCGATTAGAACCATCACCACTTCGTGCGAATTTCTCCATATAGTGTCGGTAGAGCTTGATTTGTGTCTCTGTAAGACTTAGGAATAGAACGTATTCGTGTTTTGGAGGCAGATATGGTGCCAAAACTGAGTAATCACGTCTTTGAACAATACCATCTAGCATTTTATGTAAAACATGTGAACGTTTTCGCATGATTTGGATATCGTGAAGAGTGGAGTCGGTATATTGACCGTTGGTTATTGGATTAACAAATCGGTTAAGATACTCTTTGTAAGTTCCTAGCAGATTCGGTTTAACGAATTGAATCATGCAGTAATACTCTTTAAGATTGTTTTGTAAAGGAGTTCCTGTTAGGACGATACGTCGCAATGTTTTTAAACGATTCATTGCTATACTTATGTTAGTTTTTTCGTTTTTAAGTAAGTGACCTTCGTCGCAAATTACCAAGTCCGGACCTGGAAGAAATGATTTTATAAGTTTTTGGAACTTTTTGTAACAATTTTTTTTTACCTGGATCAACTAAAGCTTCCTGAAATATCGCCCTCATTTTCTTACTCAATCTCTTATTTTCCGGATTACTCAAATTCCGAAACATATCATATCCAATAATTAACACACCGCCATGTCCATGCCACATTTTAACTTGATATTGACGCTCAAAATTCTGTTTAAATGACACAAGTTCAAAGACTTCATATTCATCATTATCGGGTATCCATTGTTTGAACTCACTGACCCAATTCAAAACTGTATTTAACGGACTTACAACCAAAACTTTGTTAACATTTGTCTCTTCTCTATTCACTAGTAACGTATGAGTTAAAGTAATAACCTAAAATTTGATTATTTTTCAAATTTGAAATAAAAAATTGATAAAACACAAACTTGTAATGTCTTTCCAAGACCCATACAATGTGCAAGAATACACCCAGACCCTTTTGTACTTTTCGCTCGTTCAAGTGACTCAAAACATGCATCCCACATAAATTGCACTCCACTAGCTTGATGCGGTTTTAATTTCGCTACTAAATCATCATCGACTTTAAGCAGTTCTTTTTTGTTTTTCTCATCAAAATCCAGAACGACTTTTTCAACTTTTGCGTTTAGTTCTGTGTTGAATTCATAGATTTGGTTATACTTTTTTTGTTTTTCTAGAATACGTGCTTTGCGTTCTTTCTCTTCAGCTTCAGCTTGTTTCGTAGTTTCGGCAAGAGAGTCACGCCCCCATATATTCCGGATTTGTTTTCGTGTCGATTTTCCTTCATCGTCTTCTTCATCACTGCTATCTCGGACACGTTTTACTCGTTTTCGAGATTTAGGTCTGTAAATACAGGCTGTTAGAAAAAATATTGAACGGTATACGAGTGCTAACTTTTCTTCTTCCTCTTCTTTATCATCGTTTTCTTTTTCTGATTCAGAAGATGAACTGCTTGATTTTTTTTCAAAGTCGTCACCGCTAGATTTTTTATTATCTGAATCTGAATCAGATACAATCGCTTTTTTCTTCATACGTTTTTTCATTATTCTGAAATAATTAGACATTAAATATTGGCTAACGTTGGTTTGGATAATATTAGTAAAGAGCAAATTAGTAAAACCAAGCCATAAAAAAAAATAAAAACAACTGTACCCCACTAAAAGACTAAAGTAGATTTTACCTCTTCTTTTTATCCTTGGGGAGGTTTGGCTCGTCATCGCTGCACAATAATAATTAAATATATTAGAAAACATAGAAAAAAATAAAGTCTTTAGACTTCATATTTATTATTGCTGCATATCTAGAACAAAATCTGACTAAAAGTTGTAAAAGTGTAAACCCGAAATAAGAGACAAAATTAAGCTTTAGTAGTTCTTCAAAAGTCCTTAATACTCTATTTTTTATTAATAATTGTTTCAACTTTTGTCAGATTTCCTTTCAGAATTGTATTAACTGTAGTTGAGATTATGTTGAAATTCTATATAAAAAATCACTGTTAAACTGATTTCTTTCTGTTTTATAAATTCTAAACGAAATTCAGCATTTATCCGAGAATTTGATTAGTCCTAGGTCAAATCAACACAATCTCGAGTGTTCGACTATGACATTAGAAATGAACAAGACTATACATAAACCATACGCTCTTATAACCGTTTTAAAAAAATCTTCCTTTGTGGCCCTACTTCTTGGCTCACCCTATAATAAAAGAGCGTATTTACCTACAAATATCCTCTTGCATTTTCTCTTTCTTTTTCTGAAATTTCTCAAATTCTTCTTCTGAATCACTACTTAAAATCTTAGACGTAAGAAGTTTATCTTTCCGCCAATCACTTTTCGACTTATCTTCACTTTTCTAAAAAAAAAAACAAGCATTTTAACCAATCAAAATTCAAAATCATCTCACATTTTCCTGATTTTCTTCGTCTTTATCACCTGTTTCTTCATTTTTCTCACTGTTTTCATCATCGGATTTGCGATTTTCATCGCCTTTTTCACTTGTTTCATCGTTTTTATCTTCTTTAGATCCATCAGATGCCTAAATAACAAAATTAGAAAAAAAAAATGTAAAGTGTAAATAAAATAAAACCTCTTTGGGTGTTTCAACTTGATTATTTTCCTCACTTTCTTGGTTTTCAGTCAAATCAGTTACTTTATCTGGTGCTGGTTCTGGTGTCTCCTCATTTTCGATATTCTATTAAACCAAACTTAGATAAATTTTAATTTATTTATAACTTACCTTCTCTGCAGTATCTTTCAGACTTTCAGAATTCTCACTATCTTTATCCTCATCAGAATTAAGCAATCCCTAAAAAAATATTAACAAACAACAATTAAATTATTTTGTTTATTACAATAGCATTTTCAGCTAATTCATCAGCAGTGTTTTCATTCCTTAAATCATCAGTTGTCTCAATACCATCAGTTGCTTCAAGACCATCAATTGTTTCTTCCATATCAACACTTGTATCACTTTCATTTTCTTCAACTTGTTTTTCCTTATTTTCGTTAGTTTCTTTTTTACGTTTTACGCTCTTACTAACGTCACTGTTTGATGAATTTTCTGAAACTGACCTCCTTCTTTTTTTATTTAACGAATCTAGATCACTCAATCTAGAAAAAGATTGTAAAAACAATATAATTTAAAAAATAAAATTACTTATTTATTTCCAACAAATCAAGTTTTTCTAAGTAAAACTCCTTGAGTTTTTCACAGGGCACTCTAAGTAATTTAACATAACATTCTGAATTAAATTTAGGGTCACTCTTCCAGTCATAATCATCTTTATCAGATTCTAAATCAGTTGTTTTGGCTTTTTTTGATTTGTTTTTCTCTTTTTTATTATTAATACGTTTTTGAGAATCATCACTGTCACTATCAGACATAAATATTTTCTCTAGATCTTTTCGATTTTTCTGTTGTCTTCTATTCCTTGAAGGTCTTATTATCTCAGGTTCAGATTCACTCGATTCTGAACTTGTACGAACTTGTAGTGATTTTGTTGTTTTTATAACAGCAACTCTAGCAGCTCTTCTTTTGCTGCCAAGTACTGATGTATTTTTCTTAGTTGTCTCTTCATCAGAACTTGTAATAAGTACAACAGTGTCATCAATTCTAATAGGAGAGCTTGTAACAGGATCTTGTTTGAAACTTCTAGGCTCAACTAATTTATTAATATCAACTAATTTAATGATAGGCTTATTTGAGTTATCACTGGACTCGCACAAACTCGAATCAATAATATCATTTTCTCCATTCAGCTCAGTGTTTTTATTGATATCCCCATTTCTGAGTGACTTAACAGCTTTATCCTTTTTTGCATCAAAAACTTCCTTAACAGAAGTTGCGTGTTTCAATAACTTGTTCACTTGTGTCTCAGTCTGCTCAAAAACCATTTCTAAGTCACTACGACTCGAAGACTTCTCTAACATTTCTTTAATTTTCGATGTCTCTACTAAAATAGCAGTGACTTTAGCGAACTTGTCCAGGACTTCGTTCAAAAACTCTCGTGACATTTTCTTCAATACTGAACCTGAGAAGCTTCAATTGATTATAAACTTAATTAATAATTAACTAGTTTACCCTAAATTTTACGGAATGAAAGTATTGAATTGTTTCCCGCCTGTACAGTCTGATAAAATTCTAACGAAACACTCAACAATTTCACTGTGGCACTTCAGCAATTTCAGTTAATTGGACCGACCGGTTCTAAAGTAGTTAATTAACTGATCAAAGCAATTTATAAACATTTTTTTACCATAATTTACACTAAATCAAACAATAAACTGACGGCCATTGCCATTTTGTACAAACGTCAACAAATTTTAATTTTTTTCGCAGGACGCCAACATGATAACACTAAACTCCCCAAATATAACAAAAAAAAATTGATTTACAAAAGTAATAAAAACAATATTTGAGGTTTCAGATAAATCAAAATAAATTTAAAGTTGGTTATTATCGATGGAAATTAATTAATAAAGCACAAAACATCGATATTTTGTGACTTCCGTAGTAATATTTTGGTCGTGATGTTGCCCCCCCTGTCTGTCATTTCAAATTTTGAAAAATTGTTAAAACGTCAAGTGCTGTGTTTGAAAATCAGAAAAACTCATCAAAAATCTTTATTTACACAATTTCTGTATACAAAATTTCCCTTCATGTATAAACCTGCATTTTCCACAATCCGCCACACCTGTAAAATTTCATATAAAACCAAGTTTTTGTGATAGAAAGTAAATTACTGGCAAGACCGGAGCCACCGTTGATCCCAGGCCCTTATAGCTGCAGTTCTGGTCACAGGAATAGTCCCAGCAGAGCCCCCACATCTCACACATTGCTTGATGGCTCTAGGAGTGCGCCCCAAGTACAAATGTCTGATTGAATCAACAGTTTGGGTTGATCCTGAGTCAGTTGAGGGTATGAGACATTCAGGATCGTTGTTATACTCCATCTAGAACCCTAAATTACAAAGGAAATAACTTGAAAAAATATACCTGAAGTGGTAAGACTTGCTGGAGTTGGGGTGATGCTAAAACTGCCCGATTGTTGGTCTGCTGGAGGAGCTGAATTTGGACTTGGCTGGGTAGGAGGCAACACTCGTCTAGGTAAGTAATGAAAAAATTAGGGAAAATTTGATTTCACTCAGTTTGTGAATGAAAACAGACATTACTAACTCTTAAAAATATTCAATTTTGAAAGGAAATCCTATTATTCCATTAAAACAATAATATGATAATGTCACAGTGTCGCTATGTTGCGAGTGACCCAATTACGTCAGAATTGAGTACTTTTAATTTGAGAAATTATCTGTTTTAGAAAAATAAAGACTTACACTATCGGACATAGTAAAGCAACTAAATTTCTTCTTTTTAAATTATTCAACCACGTTTATTTCACCCACGTTTCTGATTTTTTATCAGAAATAAGACACTATCAATAATTTAGCTGAGGTTTTTAACAATAATTTTTAATTATTTTTTGTTTTACCGAATATTTTCTCATCTGACACTCCACTAAATCGTTCTTCAGGTCCTTTTTTTACGTAAAAATAATGGAAAGCGTCAGCTTCTCGAAGTTTTGATTCCTCAAGAGTGTTTTTAACGTAATCATGCACTTTTTTTAAACCGATTATAATAATTATTATAATTGCAATATTTAACAATGATTTTTATCGGAAAATTGACATTTGTTTCACTAAATATCTAAGTGGATTTTTAGATTTATTCTATGTTTTAGAAATATGACGGATCTTATCCTTGTTGATTTAATTTAGTAGTTCATAAAAAATGTCGCCTGCGGCCCCCAAATTCTCGGTTAAAATACATATTATCTGTGCGTATTTAATAAACAAAACTATTAATTTCTACTAAATGGTTTCATTAGCGTCCGTTCGCTGCAACGACTAGCGACAAACTGAATAAATTGTGTAAGAATTTCAATAAATCGTCATTAAAGGTGATCGTAAAGGCGCATACAAAGGGAAACATAAATTAAGTAACGTATTAACAAAAAACCATGAATCATACAAGTATGACACTGTACGTAAAAAATTCTAGAAAATAGTACAAATAATTACGGAATAAACATATACAGTGTGAACCATTTGTATGGAATAACTTCGATAAAAATTCAGGGATTTATTTTTTAGGAAAACGCTCGGACACTTGTCCTGTTATTTTTCAACGCGCATTTTTTAACAAAAAAATTGGATATACAGGGTGTCCCAACATCGAGATACAACCCTCTACTTTGAAATTTTAAATAGAGATCCTAATTTTTTTTAGCATATCTGAATTCTACGTATGATTTTGCGTATTTTTTATGCAGCAACACTATGTCGATTTTTAGTTGTTTTTTAAAAAAAGGCATGAGTCATTTGAAATGAATAAATTCGATAAAAATTCAGAGATATGTTTTTCAGGAAAACGCTTAGATTTGTTTCTGTTATTTTTCAACGCCCATTTTTTGACAAAAAAGTAAATATACAGGGTGTCCCAAAATTGAGATACGACCCACAACTTTAAAATTTCATATAAAAACTCAATTTTTTTTAGCATATCTGAATTCTACGTATGATTTTGCGTATTTTTAATGTAGCACCCACTATGTCGATTTTCAGTTGTTTTTGAAAAAAAAGGGGTAATATATTTGAAAAAAATAAATTCGATAAAAAGTCAGGGAATTCAGGTTATGCTAAAAAAAATTGGGGTTCTCAATTGAAATTTCAAAGTTGAGAGTCGTATTTTGATTTTGGGACAGCCTGTATATCCATTTTTTTTGTCAAAAAATGCGCGTTGAAACATAATAGGATACAATTCTAAGCGTTTTCCTGAAAAACAAATTCTTGAATTTTTATCAAATTTATTCATTTCAAATGGTTCACGCTTTTTTTTTTAAAAAACAACTGAAAATTGACATAGTGTGTGCTACATAAGAATATGCAAACAAATCCCTGGATTTTTATCAAAGGTATTCCATACAAATGGTTCACACTGTATACAGGTGAGTTTAAAGTAACAAATTAAAATTGTAAACTATCGGACAAAAGAAAAGCAACTATTTATTTAAAAACAAAAGTAATTGTGTATGTATTTTGGTACTTCTTTAAATTATTAAACCGAATGTATTTTTCCTTATCTTGGTATCTTGTGTAAAATATAAGAAAACATTTTTATTAGCGTCTATTATCATTTAAGCTTTTGAATAAACTAAATTTTACGCGACAAGTAAAGCAACTTTTACGAAAAAAGTTTTTTTTTTATTAAACAAAAACAAATATGGGTGGAAAGTTATAGAAGTAGCATTATCATGAAAGTATTAATTTAATTATTGATGGGATATTCATTGTTGGCTGCAACGGATATAACATTGAAAAAATTAAATTTTGAATAGTAATAATCGGCAGATTCGACTAGTCTGCGATAATTTGATCAGTCAAAGACTTTGTTTAGAAAGTTTGTGGTACAAATCAGATGGGACACTAATTTCCATAAGGTGTCAATAGGACTAAAATTCATTGATCATGCTGGTTATTACATAGGAGAATTAAAAAAAAAATTTCAAAGAACCTCTTGGATATCAGAATAAAAAATAACTGTAAAATTCTCGTATTAGAAGAAAGTTTGAGAAAACAGTTAAACAAAGATTAGTTGAAACGAAACTTTATAGAAGACCTTCAGCAAAGAAACTTTTGATTTCTGAAAAAAATCATTTCGCCAGACTTGAATCTGCACGACTACATTTGAACTGGTCGACTCAAGACTAGAAAAAATATTATTTAGTGACAAGACTCAATACAAAATTTTAAATTCTATCAAAATGAGTCTTGTAATGCTTCCAGTTAAGACGAAATTTCACTTAAAACCGTTATACCAATAATAAAGTACGAACAATTAAATGGAGTTGATTCTTGTTAAAATGAGTAGGTCTATTACATTTCATAGATCATACTAGAAATTGATTGATATACAAAGACACTCCAAATTGCAATGTTACCCTAAAGTGAGTGGAAGACGTCTCTACGACTTGAATTTCAACACAACAATTATCAGAAGCACACATTTCTTTTTGCTCGTTTGTGATTCCACCAAAACGATGTCCAGGTTTTGCAGTGACCGGCATATTTACCAGACTATTCGAAGACTAGTCGAATCTAGCAATTATTACTATTCAAAATTTAATTTTATCCATGTTGTATCCTTTGCAGCCAACAATAAATAATCCCATAAATAATTAAGTTAATATTTTTATTATAATGTTAGTTCTATAACTTTCCACCCATATTTGTAATATTTTAGTAAAAAAAATATTTTTCGTAAAAGTTGCTTTACTTTTGTCGCGAAAATTTAAATGATAATAGACGCTAATGAAATGTTTTCTTATATTTTACACATGATACCAAAATAAGGAAAAATACATTCGGTTCAATAATTTAAAGAAGTACCAATATACATAACATACTTTTGTTTTTAAATACATAGTTGCTTTACTTTTGTCTGATAGTGTGCAATTTTAATTTGTTACTTTAAACTCACCCTGTATATATGTTCATTACGTAATTAGTTGTACCTATTATTTTCTAGAATTTTTTGCGTACAATGTCATACTTGTGTGATTCATTGTTTTTTGTTAATACGTTACTTAATTTATATTTCCCTTTGTCTGCGCCTTTACGATCACCTGACTTGTTTTTTGTTAATGACGATTTATTGAAATTCTTACACAATTTATTCAGTTTGTCGCTAGTCGTTAGAGCGAACGGACGCTAATGAAACCATTTAGTAGAAATTTTGTTTATTAAATACGCACAGATAACATTTTAACCGAGAAATTGAGAGCCGCAGGCGACATTTTTTATGAACTATTAAATGAAATCAACAGGGATAAGATCTGTCATATTACTAAAACATAGAATAAATCTAAAAATCCATTTAGATATTTATTAGTGAACAAATGTCAAAATATTTTCCGATAAAAATCATTGTTAAATATTGCAATTATAATTATTACAATCGGTTTCAAAAAAAGTGCGTGATTACGTTAAAAACACTCTTGAGGAATCAAAACTTTGAGAAGCTGACGCTTTCCATTATTTTTACGTAAAAAAGGACCTGAAGAACGATTTAGTGGAGTGTCAAATGAGAAAATATTCGGTAAGAGGAAAAATAATTAAAAATTATTATTAAAAATCTCAGCTAAATCATTGATGGTGTTTTATTTGTGATGAGAAATGAGAAACCGTGGGTGAACTGAATTAATGTAAAATTTTATCAACGTTTCGAAGCATTTTTAAACTTTTTTAAAAAATATTCGAGCCTCAGGTAAAAGAAAATAACGTGTAAGAATTAAAAATTAGAAAGTGCATATTTTGGACACTTTCTGTATTACGTTAAAAAGGATTTTTTTAAAATTAATACTATAGTTTACAATGTTTTCTGATTTTTTTCATCACTAAAAGTAAAATATCAAAAACTAAATATAAAAAAGACTAAATTGATCAAATTTAAAGTCTTGTCTTGGTTATCAATCAAATTTTTAATAAAAAAAAGACTTCAAACTTTTTCTTTTATTAGAAATTGAAAGTTGAAAACAAAATCGGGATGGTAAGGCATAAGAAAGAATGTCTAATTTACAATACCAAAAACAGAATTTTTTTGGTAAATAAATAACAGATCTGGGTATGTAATACTGATGTCCTGTTATCAATAAAAAAAATATTTCTCAGCTTAATATTCTAAACATTTTTTAAAGCTGCTTGAGTGACAATTAAGCAATTTTTAGAAATTCATTACCAGTTAATTACCAATATTTCAACACAAATAAAAGTACGTATTTATTTTTGTATTTTATTGTTATTAATTACAACAATAAGTTTCTTGGATTGGATCAGGTTGGCTTTCTTCAGGGTTGACAAACAAAAAAACATTTGAAACGCAATTCCTTGTTGGTGAAACATTAGCAATAAAAAATTCCTGTTGTCCTCCTGTACTTGCCCGATTTTGATTTATTCTAATTGAAGAATTGAACGACTTATTAGCACTCTCGATTAAATCATAAAAAAATAATTCACGCGGTGTTAAAGGTGTTGTAACTATATCTTCATTTTCTTCTAATTTCTTCAAATTATCATCAAGTTCTAATTTCTTCTCACAAATCACAAGTGAAGTATTCTCTTCAATTACTTTCTCATCAATATAATTCACTTGAAATAACTGATTTTTGTTTTTCGGTGACAATCTCCATAATAAAACCAAAATTCCCAAAAGAATCAGAAATATAATAAAAGCTACTGACCAGAAATAAAACGGCCATTCTATTGGCCAATCATTGTAGCGACTCAAATAAGACACTTTGACAAACATCAGTGGACAATACAGAAACCAATACAGAATAAACAACAAAACGCAATATAATGGAAATCCGATAAACTTAAAAGGCTGTGATAAATTTCCATTTTCGGAATTTTTCACACATAACATCGACATTTTTCACAAGTTTAGTGGTTAAAAACCGGGATTTCTTATCAATAACAGGATGTGATAAACACTTACCAATAAGAGTATCATCTGGTTCGTTCACATTCTGTACCAATCGGCTTAAAAGTCGAAAAAGTAGCGCCAAAACATCTAAGCTTCCATCAGATTTGATAAACACCGGAAGACAGGCAGGTCTCAAAAGTCCCCAAATCCGAATCAAAACTAACATTTCCCTTAACATATTCAAAGCTTTAATATCACGTAATAATTCATACGGTTTACCCATCAAAGGTCGGCTATCAGGCAGTTTTACCAACAGATTTAAAGCTAGGTCTGCCACCCATTGGATTAGTTGTTGCAAACTTTGAAGAGTTGAGGGTTCTACAGTGAATTCTTTCGCTTCTAAATGCATTAAAACCTTATCTACATCAGTCTGTCCTTCAGCTATTACATCTAAAATAAAAACTTGAATACAACACTTAAAAGTTGGCAAAACTGACTTGCAAGTGAATCAGCTGGACTTTTATCATGACTACTCATTTCACTCGGTCTTAATAGACTTTTAAAAGCTGTGGAAATACTGTGAAGCATTAGAAATTGAGTTAAATCATTTGCTTTGCCTTGTCCTTGAACACTCAACCTGAAGAAATTAACAAAAATTGCGTTTTTTAAAAAGATGGCGGTAATATTGTCACCTGCATAATGATATTTTCATGCATAAATACTGGACGTAGAAAAACTGTTGTACTGCTGTAGGTTGTCGGTTAAAACTTTCAGTAAGTCGATCACATAATGCATCTAACATTCCAGGACGTAACACTAGTAATAAATCCAACCAATCAAAACCACTCATCATACAATATTCCAATATTGTAGTACAATAAGGAACACTTAGAGGTGCTGAACTGTCGATTTGTGGTGGTAATTTAAACATATGTAAGCTATCGTCAGAATCAATTACTAGTAGAATATTACCAAGCCATGACATGTCAACATTTGAAATTTTTATATTAGTTTTGGGGTATCTAGCAAGAGGTTCATCGGAATACCGAGGACAAATATTCAAAGTTGTGCTAACAAGATGTTTAAGAGTGTCTCTATACAAACAGTGGATTGAATTGTCACCAAATGTAACAACAACGTAACCACTTGAAACGTTATTTAGTAAACTGAGTTTACTAGTTGCTAGTGATGTCACTTTACTGTTGTATTGGAAATGGCATTGGTATTGCCACAACTGCAAAACTAAATTAACTGCGTTTTAAATTAATAGTTGAGACTTACAACAGTATTAAAAAATTGGGGTGTTTCAGACTTGCCCAATGACTTATGAACTGGTAAAGCTTTCTCTCGCAATTCCCATACTTGCAAACAACTTATTTTATCACTTGTAGCTGCAACAACAACAGAATCTGCGTCTTCTCTCATAATCCATTTAATGTGACTTATGTGACTGTTTCTCTCTTTGGAAACCTGTTCCACTAAAAAAAAATAATAAATCAAACAGCCGTAGCAACAGAAACGTGAACAGTGTAATTTTGATAACTTGAACAATCAAGATGTTCCACGTGTAAAGGTTCCACTGTAGTTAGAACAATTTTGATATAAAATAGTAAAATTTTCTTACTTAATGCTTCTTTAGGAGCCTCATAAAGGAAAAAACTAAGCAATGACTGACTTGTTATCACACATTTATCATCAACTTTCCTCACAGAGACTTTATAACATTGAATTGGCATTGATAAGTCACCATTACTTACAGCAAGCAGAAAATGACCATCTGAAATTTACAATTATTTTTTTTCTTTTTAAATAAATTTCCACTGAGAAATACTTTTTCCATAACAAATATCAGCAGCTTTAACAAAAATCCTGGTCGGTGCTAGACTTTCAGTAGCTATAACCATTGGTACCTGACTTGTGGCTTGTGGTAGTAAAATCGAGCATAGCATTCCTGTTGTTGTGAGTAACAAGGCACCACTGGCAGGTCGCCCCCCGAATTGCTTAACCGAACAGGCAAATTTGACATGATGGAATTTTTCCGTGTACAAAGCACTGTCTTTTTTATCGGAATTCAGGCAGATTTTTTTACCGGAATGAAAGAACGCCGCTGATAAAATATGTTCGCCTTCGAGGACAGTTTGGAGGACGAGAGTCCAGTCATTGAGGATGTGGTCTTTTGTCTTGTAGATTTTGATGGAGCCGTTTTCGTCTGCGATTAAAAGAAGATCACCTGTGAAGTCCCACTGGAGGACTGAAATCGGGGAAGAGTTTGATAATATTCTGAAAGATTGGGATTAGTGGGTGTAGGGGGCTTAGAGAGAGTGTACTTGTGGACTTGCCAGGGGCTGTTTAAATCACAGACGTAGACATTTGAGGTCCAGAATAACGAACCAGCGTCTTCAATATTACATTCTGTGGTGAAAGCAACAACGTTAGAGCTTGAAATTGAGCAAAGTGTTGATTTTTCAAGTCTGAAATGGAAGTGGTCAATATGGGATTATTTTGTGATAGGTACGTACTTGTTGAATGATAAGTGTTTGTTGACATCTGTTGGTTTATTAATTTTCTTGTTAATTGTAAAAATGTGGTCCATTTTTTTAAATATTAATTCAGAAAATATGAAGCATCTTTAAAAAATGACGTTTGTTGTGACATTTGACAGGTATAAATTGCCAACCTACGAACATTAAAATTACTAGAATTTGAATTTAAAAAATACACACGTAACATTGAAAAGAATTTGTATTGTATAAATTCTAAATTCTGAAAAATATTAAAATGTGATCCACTTTTTGGTATTAATAATTTTATTTCAGAAAATACGAACCATTTAAAAATGTTTTTTGTGAAACATTCAACAGACGGATTGTAGAGGGCCATTGCCAACCTAGAATATAAAAGTTACTAGAATTGAGCGGAAAATTTAAAAATGACCAAAAAATTGTAAAGGATTTTTATTGTATAATTCTAATGTGTATAATACAAAAAATATTTTCATAATGGCCTATAACTGTATAAACAATGCCTTTAATAACAATCTTAAAATAATGAACGTGACTAAAACAACCAATAAACAACGCCATTTTGTAAATTAGTACCAATTACTTAATAGGGGTCTCAGAAAAAAGGAATGTTATTCGTTTTTTAAAAAAAAAATAAATGCAAAAGCGTAAGTACTGAGGGAATTGGATAATGCATAAGCAACAATTACACATCGTTCATTCTTATTGGTAGACACAAATTGTGCGTTTTTAAATTTTCAACCTAACGTTGTCGATTTTTTCATATAAAATTACATTAAATACAATCTTAAAATAAAATCCTAAATAAAGAAATATTTAAATATACAAGTTTTTTTTTGTAAAAGGAAGCAAGAAATAGTTAAAATAATTAAAACCGTAAAATAATGATTTATGATTACGTAGAAGATGTATAAAAAATGTGATAAATTTTTCACAAATCATTATTTTACAAATAAAGTACGGGCATATCTATCTATTGAAACATAGAAAAGATATCCACCTCCCCACTAATGGTAGTGTAAATCAATTGAATTACGCAACCAATCAGCAGGGGGGTGGGCGTGACCTCAGTAAGCCGAGGCTTCTTTATATTCTGATCCTTCCATAGTGAAAAAATCTTCTAATTTCCACTGCAACGTCTCAAATGTTGGCCTTTTCATTGGATCACGATTCCAACACTCTAACATTATATCATAGAGAGGTGCTGGACAACCAGGAGGTGAAGGCATACGGTAACCGTGCTCAACCTGGTGTAATACTTCAGCGTTGGTCATACCTAAACAAAACAATTAATTTTTTGTCTTCACAATTTTGTAAATAAATCACCTGGATAAGGTATTCGACCGTAGGTCACCAGTTCAGTCAGTAGGATACCAAATGACCACACGTCGGATTTTATAGAGAATTTGTTGTAGTTGGCTGCTTCAGGTGCAGTCCATTTTATGGGGAATCTTGCGCCTACACGAGCCTCATATTCATCTTCCTATAAATAAAATATTTTACATGACCAACTAAGAGGCTAAATTTTAAATTAATTTTTCAAAGTAGGTAATTAATTACATTTTTTATGTTAAAATTGAAAAATTCAAAATGGTGAAGCCATTATGGCCGACCATAAAAATAAGTGAATCCTCGGAAAATATCTGATAAAATCGTAAGAAATTTAACACTTGACTTGGTGACGACATTACTGATTACGACTTTGTCACAAATATTTAAAAAAATCAAAATGGCAGACTCAATATGGCCGATTGTAAAGATAAAAATATTAATATTTCAGACAATATTCGATAAATTCACGTGAAACTACACATTGTGAAACTACTGATAACGATGTTCTCATAAGAAATGAAAATCAAACGGGTAAAACTAGGTCTAAAGAAAGAAATTAAACATAAACTATCTTTCTAGAAAAGCTCCACAATAAACTTAAAAAAATATTATAGAAAATTCTTTTTAAATTTATTTAGCAGTGATATTAATTTTTCAAATATAAATTTTTGAAATGTCCTATAATCGTAATACAATCCCCAAAACCAATCCTAATAATAAACAACTTAGAGAACACACCGTTATACACTTGTATAACATGTTAGAAAATAACAACTTTGGATAAAAAAATAAAGAAGCCGTTAATTTTTAACAGATTGCTGTACAGAATAGCCTTCACTGTCTAAAATATTAACATTTTTATCTTTATAATCAACCAAATTGGATTCGCAATTTTGATGTTTTTATTTGTTATATATAAAAAAAACGTTATCAATGATATAAACAACTTCGAAGTGACTAGTTTTACATTATTTTCTCGAACATGGTCTGAAATGTTAATATTTTTCTATATAGTAGGCCATATTGGGTCTGCCATTTTGATTTTTATATATATTATAACAACATTGTTATCAGTAGTCTAAAACAGACTTAAGTTGTACAATTTCATGTTATTTTGTACAAAATTGCCCAAAATATTTACATTTTTATCGTTATGGTCGGTCATTGGCTCCACCATTTTATATCTTATAATTTTGAGCAGAAAAATGTAGTTAATGACCTTGAAAACGCCCAGAGAAATCATTTTGATAGAATTTCGTCAAATACTTTCCGAAATATCAATTTTATAAAAGAATTCTTGTTAATAATAAATTAAAAAAAAGATCCAGTGGCCAGATTTTTAAGTTACTTTTGCCCCTTAGACAATAAATTTAGTAAATCGGTGTAAATTTACACGACTATTAGGGTCAGTTACTAATTTAAATTTTTCATAATCAACTTTGTAGTCAAATTTTTAGTGCATTTTATTATAAATTTGGCACCAAAGTTGGCAATAACAATAAAATTGTGCAAAAAATCCAATTTTTTTTTTGAAATACAATAAATTAATTGCAATTTCGTTCTTTAAAATCAAAAGATAAGGTTACATTGTTAAATATCATATTTAAAAATGAGTAATTTTGTGGTTATTTTTTGACAGAGTTGGATTTCCATGACCAATTGTAATGCCAAATTTTATTTCCTGAAAAAAAAGCACGAAATTGTAGGTTATTTATGACGAAAAAAAGGTCAGAAAAATGCATTTTTTACTGTTGTTATGTCACTAAAGATGCCAATTTTTTTTACATCAAATTTCCGTAAACAATTAATTTATTATTATAATCAGATTATAACATAATCAGATAAAAAGTACTTTCATTTAAACTTGAAAGCAAGGTTAAAATCACTCTTTCTTTTAGAATTAAATCAGAAAGTGTTTTTATTAGCACTCATTTCATTTGTTTATTACACAAAATTTTACTTAATATTATTACGTTCATAAAAACAAAATATGTCAATGTTCAATGTTTATGTAAATAATTTATTTGAAAAAAAAAAGGTTGACTGGTTTAAAATCATTATTTGCGAATACCACGACACGCCAACCATTGTTTAATATTTAAATAAATTTGTATTGAAAAATAGCAACATCTCTTAATGAATTTTTTTAAATCGAATTAGCCCTGACTTAACACCAACTTTTTTTTTCTTTCACCTTCTATTGTTGTCAAATTTGACATTGAGTGTAATAACTGCATTGAAATTTTTGACAGCTGCATAACAATTAGATCACGCCTACACAATGCAAATTATGGCCTACTTCACTTTCAAACAAATTCAAACATTTGGTGTTTTTATTGCTGAAAATGCAAAACTTTCTGAACAAATCTTCAGAAATCTTCATGACTTTCTCCACTAACCTTTATGAGTCTCGCCAATCCAAAATCAGCAATCTTCACAACATTATTATCAGCAACTAATACATTCCTTGCAGCAAGATCCCTATGTATGTAATTCTGTGATTCAAGATATGCCATTCCTGCGGCAATTTGTGCTGCCATATCGATCAGTTGCTGTAATTTCAGACTTTTTCCTTTACCCTGTAAGTGTTCTAACAATGATCCGTTTCGCATTAATTCCGTAATGATATAAATAGGCTCTTCGACTGTGCATACGGCATAGAGTTGAATTAATTTCGGATGTCGGAGTTTTTTCATAATTTGTGCTTCAGCAAGAAAATCTTTCGGATCCATTGTGCCCGGTTTAAGGGTTTTTATTGCAACCGGTGTAGTATTATTCCACATACCCTCCCACACTTCGCCGAATTGGCCGTGGCCTAATTTTCGTACGAATTTCAAGGAAGAACGTTCGATTTCCCATTGGTCCCGAGTACGGTGCGATAAGCCTTCCGGTTGGGGTTTTTCGATCTGAATACCGGGAAAACATCGATTAGATTCAGGGAAATACACGATGAGAGAAAAAAGGACATGCTGAAGTGAAATATTGTGGAGGGGAAACGGATGATTTATTTCAGAAAAAAAATGTTATATACGCTGTTTTTGTTACACCTTTAAAGTGAATTTTTAACAGTGATAACGATTATTTATAATCAAATCAGCAAAAACATTTCGTAACTGCTTCAACAATTTATTTCATAATTTATATAATTCAGGTCAGTTTGTCATTGATAATTACGGTAACATTTTTTTTTTGTTGTTAATAAACAAAAATAAAGACACATAATTATAAAGTTCTCAAAGGCAATTAAATTTACAAATAATGAGAAAATAAATATTTTAACTTTAAAATTTTTATTCTTCTTTCAGTAATTATATTACACAGATAAATTAATAACATTAAAAAAATCAATGCTAGAATAAATTGTTTATAAATTACATAAAGTGTAAAAAAATGTGGTTTTATTGTGTTTTATTATTACTAGAGTTTCTGTTTTATTTTAGTTTTATCTATTTTTTATTTTATTAAGTACTTTTCATTGAATAAATTAAATAACGAATCGTGTTTTTTTTATATAAATAAGGCATTACAGAGACAGTTATGTTAAAACATTCCTTAAGAACATCAAAGATTAATTGTAAATTTAGTGACAAAACTGATATTACTCGTAAAAAACTAGTACCTAATCTTGCCTTTCTTGTTTAAAAAATAATTTATATTTTACGAATTTTATTTCCCTCCCTAGGAAGTAACTCTTGCGGAAAGTAAAATGGTTTTTCCCTCAATACATGTAATGACATATTTTCTATTACAAAATAAAAAGGGAAGAAAAACTAAACTTTCTTAAATTTGTTTACTCCAAATAAACTAGAGGGTCCGGCATTAGGATTAAATAGTTTTTAATCAGCTGATTTGAACAAACAAAAATATATTTGACATCAATTCTCTAAAGTTTTTTAATATTCAATGGATTCATTCCAAAAAATAAATAAAATTTCGGTTTTTATCGAATGCATCTCTTCGGAAATTTTTTTTGCGTTTTTAAAATCCCTAAAGAAAAAAAAATCGGGATAGTTATGTCGAGAAATTCTGCTGGATATACAATCGTTAAACTTTGAAATCAGGTGATACAAGAGAAATAAAAACGATATTTAGTTTTTCAGTTTTTTTGTCTTTCTTAGGTTTTCATTTAGACATAGCTCATTACGGTTTTTGGTTTCTAGGTTTTTTAGTTTTGAACGTTTATATTTTTAGTTATTTAGACACAATTTATTTAAATAGGTTTTTCCATTTTATAATTTTCATTTTCTTTATTTTCAGGTGTTATTTTTATCTTTCTGTAACTAGAAACAACTAGTTCTATTTATTTTCGTTGTTACCTTTTATGACAATTGCTAATTATTCTGTAATTTTATCTAGTTTTCTAGGTTTTTATTTTCTAAATTCATTAGTTTCTAACTAGAGATGGGAATTATCGTTCTTTTGAATGAACTGGTTCACGCGAACTAGTTCGTCAAAAAGAATCGTTCGTTTTTATAGTTCGTTCGCGAACTAATAAATCGGAATGTATCTTCGCGACCGAGTGAGACCGATACGTTCGCGACCGAGTGATACGTTCACTCGGTCGCGAACGAACTAGTTCATTTATAGTTCGCGAACTAGTTCAAGTAGTTCGTATAAAAGAAACGTTCTTTTTATTAGTTCGTTCGCGAACTACCCATCTCTATTCTAACTGCTTTTATTTTTTTAACTAGTAACCACTAGTTCTGTTATTTACCAATATTCTACATATAATTGTTACTTTTTTTTGACCATTATTCTACTTTATATTTCGTATTTTCTTTTTCATACAATTTCTTTTTTTTAACTAGTAACAACTAGTTCTCTCGTATCAATTTTTTAGCTTAGTTTGGCAATTCCTAAAAACTTTATAACTTTGATTTATCCAGTTTTTTGGATTTTCAAGATTCTTCAGTTTGTATGCTTTTACTTTTTTTTTAATTAGTTACCACTAGTTTTCTATCATTTTTTTCTAATCATAATTTGCCAATTCCTGGTTATTCTACTATTTTCATTTATTTAATATTTTCATCATTTTGGCTTTTCTAATTTCCAATTACTTTAATTTTTTTGATAAACTAGTTTTATTAAGTTTTCCTTAATACATTTTATAAAAATTTTTCGTTATTCTATAATTAAAATTTATCCAGATTTTATATTTTTATTTTCTAGATTCATTAGTTTCTAACTGCTTTTATTTTTTAACTAGTAACCACTAGTTCTCTTAGTTAACTATCTAAATCTTAGTTACCATGCAGTATTTTAAACTATCTCATTTGTTTGTCATTTTCTACTTTCTACAATTTCTTTTATTATTTGGTTTTTAACTAGTAACAACTAGTTCTCTCAGACTTTTTTTAGTATAATTTGCCAATTACTAGTTATTCTACAATTTTAATTTAACTAGTTTTTTCCACATCTTGTTTTTCTAATTTCCAAATAGATTCAATTTTTTCATTTTTGTTTAACTAGTTTCATTATAAAGTTTTCGCTAAATAGATATTCTATTTAAAAATTTATCTAGTTTTTTTGGGTTTTTAGTTTCTAACTGCTTTTATTTTCTTAAGTGTTTGTTACAGTTTTTAACGATTTCTAGTTATTATAGTTTTACAACTGCTTTCATTATTTTGTACCTTTAACTGGTAAAAACTAGTTTTCTCATTCAAATTCCTAGTTATTCTATTATTTTAAATGATTTATTTTTTTCACGTTTCTAGCAACTTTCATTTTTGATTTTTCTAGTTCTAGTTCTCTTACGGTCTTTGTCGACTTTATAAATTATACAATAATTTTATTTTTAACTAGTTTTCTTATAAAAAAAATAATTTGGCTATATTCCTTGTTAATAATTTCAATTCTTATTATTTTGTGTTAATTTTTTTACAGTTCTGGGAATCTGTAGTTTTATTGTCATTTGTAATAGATTATAAAAAAATAATGTGGCAATAAACACATTCTAAATTCGTAAAATCATCTTTTGAAATAAGGCTATTAGTTCCATGTGTGTTAAGAATTTATGTACAATTTTTTTTGGTCTGAAAAATTTTCTTTTAACAGTTACAATATAAGTGAACCAAGAAGTGCCACTTTAACATAATTTCCCATATAAGTAAATCTCTTAGAGTCTCATTACCTGAATATTTTTTTCTGAAATAAATCAATCGAATAGAATTGAATTTAGGAGAAATAAAAAAACAGCTATTGACCCAATTACAAAAGTGTATATATAGAGGAACACGAAAGTGTTAAAAAAAAAACTGAAAAAAAAAATTATTACGTAAAAAACGTACCTCTGATATCGTTAAGAAATTCTGTATGCAAAAAGCACCAGAAAAAAAAATTAAACTGACATCAATCAATAGCTGCTATCCACGTGTTTTACTGTTTTTTAATGACTGACCTGAACGCAAGGCTTGCACAGATTGACACAGAGACCATCTGCATCTTTGCTGTAATATTCTACGAGTTCTTGTAATGTTCTAAATGTGGTCCTTCGAGCAATAAAGAATCCTCCTTCGTCTAATTGTCGAATTCTGTAATGTTTGACCGTATCACCATCTCGTACTGTAAAAAGAAAAAAATGGTCAATGGAGTAGGTCAAATCAAGCACTAAAAGAATTTACCAGATAACGAATAGTCGTTATGTCGACTTTCCGAATCACGAATCAAGAAAGCACCATGTTCGTTCTCGGGAAGTAAGAGCTTCTTTTCCGCTTCGATACGTTTAATTTTACGGAAATACCATCTGAAAGAAAAAATCTAATTGAAATTCATACTAAATAAAAGACATTTTCTAGAACTCTTGACGGTTTTTAATTGGAAGCCTCAATTACAATTTAATTACATAATTATTACGCATCTGACCTGAAAATTGTAATTGGTAGGTATATACACGTGGATTTTTAAAAATTCTGACTTGGAAGAAGATTTGTATGAGACCGGATGAGAGACTACATTATTACAATAATTGCATGTAATAAATAAAATTTTAAAAGTTTAGTGGTTTGTGGTTAAGGAAAATTGATTAGGACTTTCTGATATTTATTTTTTGCAATTGGTACAATGGGAGCGTTTAAGATTTCGCCCAAAATTGGCAGTGAAAGCAACAGGAAGTCCTCAGGCTTTTTGATGAGGAATTTACATCCTTTACAAGGATGGAATTTCGGAAATGATCTAATTAAATCAATGGTCGAATTTACTAATATTAAATATAATGCAAAATATTTTAATAATTTTTAATAATTAACACAAAAATTGTGTGATACTATAAAAAGCACAACGTATTAAGAACTTTCTGAAGCTTGCAGATTCCAAACGAAAAATGACAGTAATTTCTCTTTTTGGACAAATGTACAAATAAAAGATAAAGAATGAAAAATAATTATTACTTAGAAAATCTGGTAAATAGAAACAAATAAAATAAAAACAAATAGAAGCAAATATAGGAAACCTGGAAACTTAAAAACACCTGAAAATAATATATAGAAAACTGGATAAAATAATATATAAAACTACCTAATCTAGATAAAACCAAAGCATACAGAAGCAATAAATTAGGAAACCTAGAAAAACTAAGTCAAAGAAAAATATTATTAAATTAGTTATTAAAAAAATAAGAAAATCAAAAAAAATAATAATAAGAAAAACCAAAAATGTAAAACGAAAGCATAAAAAGAAGCTAAAAATCTAATTAATGCAATACAGAAAAACAGAATGATAATAAAAAACTAGTAAACAAAAGACGAAAAATAATAATAGTGATAACATTCTGAAATAAGAAGAGTAATTGTTATCAGTTCGACTAATAATTATTTACTGTATAAGTGTTTTAGACAGCGTTTTATCCAAGCAAGAATGTTTAAGCGCGAGACGCAGTCGAGCGTTTAATATTTTTAAGTGGATAAAACGCGACTAAATTTGACATTTGACATTACACTCTGACAGCGGATGTCACCTCAAAAATCATTGAAATTAACTAAAAAACATGGAAGGTGTTGAAACGTTGCTATTTATTTTCGATTGTTTATTGACTCCATTTGTACAAAACGCTGTGCAAGTTGGTAAAAATGGAAGAAAGTGATACAGTTCCTGAGACAATTCTTGAGGAAGCTGAAGAAGCGACTCGCCAGTTATTGCCTGCGAAGTCCAGGGAACACTATGAAAAAGTATTTTTAGAATTTAATGAATGGTAAGAAAAACGGGGGGTAATGACAATAAATAAAAAAGTTTTGCTATCGTATTTCTTAAATTTGAAGGAAAGGTATGCAATTTCATCCACGGTGGTCGAAATACTTCATGCTGAAGGCCGCTATAAAGGTCTATAAAGACATAGACATTGGAAAATATAGTAAACTCATGGCCTATCTAAAGAATCAGTCAAGACGATACAGGCCGAAGAAAGCTGCAGTATTGGAAAGACCACACGTGGAAGAGATTTTGACAAGGGCTTGCGATAAAAAAATATTTGGTGATCAAGGTAATCTCTGTCATTACGTAGACATTGTAAATAATAAAACGTTATGGGGGTTGTAAATCGTCATCATTTTAAGTGATCGACTTGACGTGGATTAGACGCAATAAATTTACCAAAAATATTCAAAATAATTGTTTTGCAATTGCTTTTTTCTCTTCAGCAACAATTTTAATTGTTGCAGCGCTAAAGGTGCTAGAACATTAAATTATTGCTCAAGTAATACCTTCCAGAAAAATAGTTAAATAATCGAACAAATTCAACGAGATAAAATCGCAAATTGCTACAATTAATTGTGTAATATTAAAATTAGAAATTTAGATTTGCTTTTATAGCGACAGGTTTAAGAAATTTCGAAACAAAAATGAAAATTTCTAGAAAAATAATTCCATCCCACATTGCTGTAATAAAATTTACAATTCGTATTACTTCCGATTGTCAATGTCGGAAGTTTTGGGTCAAGTAAGTTCAAATAATTGTTAGTTTCGATCATCCTAAGTAAATTTTCATTTCCTTTATCGGGGTTTTAGCATTCAGACACGTCTATATCCGTAAAATTTTCGACTTAAATTTTTTTGTTTTATTAAAAGGCCACTGGTAGTTAATACGTAACACATCCTTGTTGAAAGGTCGATCGTAAAAACAATGCAAGTGTCACATTTTTATTAACCTTATCAATTTGATCACATTTATTTTGTATTCAGAAAAGTGTGCAGAAATTAGCACCGATGATGAGAAAAATGCGATTAATCGACTACGGTTTCCATGAAGTTGGAGAATGCAAGGAAAGGACAACGAAATTTACATTATTTATTGGATTCTGCAATAACAAATGCAAGTTAAATGTATTGGAAAAAACGTGACTTTGTGTTACATTTTTTATAAAAAAATTTCCGCGGTTATCACCAACATTGATTGGATTTTCTCGACTGTAATTTTATTAAGTATAGCTTAAGTACAAGGAAATTACGTAAATATAAAGATACGGTTCACCGGAAAATAATATTTACGTGCATATATTAGATTGACAATAAAATTCATGTATCACATGATTATAAATAATCCAATGAAGACGCATTATGTCCCTAGAATTGAAAATATTAAATTCGTGAAATTGAGACATTGTCTTCGACTCATCAAAATTTCAGCCTAATTTCACTCATGATATCATCAATAATAATTAAAATACTACTAATTATACATATTATTATCTAAAATCGCACACAATAAAATGCTTCCATTTATTGTAGTTTCCTTAGAGTCTACAAAAAACACCGGAAAATTTTCAATCTCAAAAGACATAATAAAATATTTAAATATAATTTATAAAATATACGACTTCTCAACTTAATTCTTTATGCCTTTTGTGAACAAATAATTTCTATAAAATGTAGCCTATAATTTGTAATAAAGTACTTTTTACGAAAAGACAATTTTTGATTGCAATTTTATATAAAATGCCTGATGCAGTTTCTATTTTTATAAATTATCGTCGGCAGCTCCTAGTTTTTATGAAATATCATCTATGTTTTCTGATTTTATCATTAAAACACTATTAGATGTCTCATTTTGATTCGGATTTTTTAAAATGCCTTTTGTGACAACCCCTTTTTTTTATAAAATGAGCCTTACAATGCCAAGTGTTGTTCACAAAAAGGCAATTTTTGATTGCAACCTTTATAAAATGCCCCTTGCAGTTTTTATTAACCTAAATAAATTTTCACCTGCAATTCCTAGTTTTTATAAAATATCATCTAAAGTTTCTGATTTTGTGATTAAAAAAACTATAAGATGTCTCCTGTTGTTTCCGATTTTTGCAAAATGCCTATTGTACAATGTCTAATGTTGTTTGAAAAAAGACAATTTTAATGTCTTTATAAAATGCCTTTTGCAGTTTCCATTTATATAAATTGTTGCTTGCAGCTTCCCATTTTTATAAGAAGTAACTCACGAATTTTGATTTTGATACTAAAAAAACCTATAAAATTAAAATAATATCTGTAGATTCCAATTTTTAAAAAATGCCTCTTGTAACAACCAATTTTTATAAAATAAGTTCTAGAATGTTTTATGTTGTTTACAAAAAAGGCATTTTTGATTGCAATCTTTATAAAATGCCCGGTGTAGTTTCTATTTTTATAAATTGTCGCCTGCAGCTCCTAGTTTTTATAAAATATCATCTACGTTTTTTGATTTTATCATTAAAACACTATTAGATGTCTCCTTTTGATTCCGATTTTTATAAAATGCCTTTTATGATAATTTTTTTTTTATAAAAAGAGCCCTACAATGTCTAGTGCTTTTTATAAGAAGACGATTTTTGATCGCAATCTTTATCAAATGCATCTTGTAGTTCCCGTTTTTTATAAATTGTTGCCTGCGATTTCCAATTTTTATAAAATACCATTTGAGCTTCCTAGTTTTGATAATAAAGCTATAAAATGCCTCCTGTTGCTTCCAATTTTTATAAAATGCCCCTTGCAGTTCCTATTTTTATAAACAGTCGCCTGCGGCTCCAGATTTTTATAAAATGCAACTTAAGCTTCCTAGTTTTCATAGTAAAAGGCTATAAAATGCTACCAATTTTTATAAAATGCCTTTTGTGATAGCCATTTTTTTTAAATCAGCTCTGTATGTCTGATGTTTGTTTGGAAAAAGCGATTTTTGATCGCAATCTTTATAAAATGCCTCTTGTAGTTTCCATTTTTTATAAATTGTTGCCTGCAATTTCCAATTTTTATAAAATGCCTTTAAGCTTCCTAGTTTTGATAGTAAAGCTATAAAATGCCTCCTGTTGCTTTCAATTTTTATAAAATGCCTTTTTTAATAGCCATTTTTTTAAAAATGAACCCGACACGTCTGATGTTTGTTACAAAAAGACAATTTTTGATCGCAATATTTATTTGCAGATTCTGTTTTTATAAACCTCCGTCTGTAGCTCCCAATTTTTTAAAAAGGCATTTTATGGTTCCTAGTTTAGATATCAAAAAAACTATAAAATGTCTTTTGTTGCATCTAATTTTTAAAAAATGCCTCTTGTAACAACCAATTTTTATAAAATAAGTCCTATAATGTCTTATGTTGATTACAAAAAGGCATTTTTAATTACAATCTTTATAAAATGCCAGGCGCAGTTTTTATTTTTATAAATTGTCGCCTGCAGCTCCTAATTTTTATAAAATTCTTCTGTTTTATAATAGTTTTCTGATTTTGTCATTAAAACACTATTAGATGTCTCCTTTTGATCCCGATTTTTATAAAATGCCTTTTATGATATAATTTTTTTATAAAAAGACGTTTTTTGATTACAATCTTTATCAAATGCCTCTTGTAGTTTCCTAGTTCTTGTATTTTTATAAATTGTTGCCTGCGACTCTCAGTTGTAATAAAATGTAACTTAAAGTTCCTAGTTTTGATAGTAAAGTAGCTATAAAATGCCTCCTGTAACTTCCGATTTTTATAACATACTTTTTGTAACAGCCATTTTTTTTTAAATAAGCACTACATGTTTGATGTTAGTAAGAAAAAAGCGATTTTTGATCACAACCTTTATAAAATGCCTTTTGCAGTTCCTATTTTTATAAGGAGTCGCCTGCGCCGCCTAATTATTATAAAATGTAACTTAAGATTCCTAGTTTTGATAGTAAAAAACTATAAAATGCCTCCTGTAGCATTCAATTTATATAAAATGCCTTTTGTGGCAACTAACTTTTATAAAATGAGCCCTACAATGTCTAATGTTGCTCACAAAAAGATGATTTTTGATTGTAATCTTTATAAAATGCCTCTTGCAGTTCCTATTTTTATAAACAGTCGCCTGCGGCTCCCGATTTTTATAAAATGCAACTTAAGCTTCCTAGTTTTCATAGTAAAAAGCTATAAAATGCCTTCTGTTGCTACCAATTTTTATAAAATGCCTTTTGTGACAGCCATTTTTTTAAAATCAGCTCTGTATGTCTGATGTTTGTTTGGAAAAAGCGATTTTTGATCGCAATCTTTATAAAATGCCTCTTGTAGTTTCCATTTTTTATAAATTGTTGCCTGCAATTTCCAATTTTTATAAAATGCCTTTAAGCTTCCTAGTTTTGATAGTAAAGCTATAAAATGCCTCCTGTTGCTTTCAATTTTTATAAAATGCCTTTTTTAATAGCCATTTTTTTAAAAATGAACCCGACACGTCTGATGTTTGTTACAAAAAGACAATTTTTGATCGCAATATTTATTTGCAGATTCTGTTTTTGTAAACCTCCGTCTGTAGCTCCCAAAATTTTTTAAAAAGGCAACTTATGGTTCCTAGTTTAGGTATCAAAAAAACTATAAAATGTCTTTTGTTGCTTATAATTTTTAAGAAATGCCTCTTGTAACAACCAATTTTTATAAAATAAGTCCTATAATGTCTTATGTTGATTACAAAAAGGCATTTTTAATTACAATCTTTATAAAATGCCAGGCGCAGTTTTTATTTTTATAAATTGTCGCCTGCAGCTTCTAGTTCTTATAAAATTCTTCTGTTTTATAAAAGTTTTCTGATTTTATCATTAAAACACTATTAGATGTCTCCTTTTGATCCCGATTTTTATAGAATGCCTTTTACGACATAATTTTTTTATAAAAAGACGATTTTTGATCACAATCTTTATCAAATGCCTCTTGTAGTTTCCATTTTTTATAAATTGTTGACTGCGATTTCCAATTTTTATAAAATACCATTTAAGCTTCCTAGTTTTGATAATAAAGCTATAAAATGCCTCCTGTTGCTTCCAATTTTTATAAAATGCCCCTTGGAGTTCCTATTTTTATAAAATGCAACTTAAGCTTCCTAGTTTTCATAGTAAAAAGCTATAAAATGCCTCCTGTAGCTTCCGATTTTTATAAAATACCTTTTGTAACAGCCATTTTTTTTTTAAATAAGCACTTCATTTTTGATGTTAATAAGAAAAAAGCGATTTTTGATCACAACCTTTATAAAATGCCCTCTGCAGTTCCTATTTTTATAAGGAGTCGCCTGCGCCGCGTAATTATTATAAAATGTAACTTAAGATTCCTAGTTTTGATAGTAAAAAACTATAAAATGCCTCCTGTAGCATTCAATTTATATAAAATGCCTTTTGTGGCAACCAGCTTTTATAAAATGAGCCCTACAATGTCTAATGTTGCTCATAAAAAGACGATTTTTGATTGCAATATTTATAAAATGCCTCTTGCGGCTCACAATTTTTATAAGATACCACTCAAACTTCCTAGTTTTGATTGTAAAAAACTATAAAATGCCTCCTGTTGCTTCCAGTTTCTATAAAATGCTTTTTGTTACAGACATTTATTTAAAATGACCCACACATGTTTGTTAGAAAAAGGCGATTTTTGATCGCAATCTATATAAAATGCCTCTTGCAGTTCCTAATTTTATAAACAGTCGCCTGCAGCTCCTAATTTTTATAAAATGCAACTTAAGATTCCTAGTTTTGATAGTAAAACACTATAAAATGCCTCCTGTTGCTTCTAATTTTTATAAAATGCTTTTCCTAGAAGCTATTTTTTTAAAATGAGTCGTGCATGTTTGATGTTTGTCAGAAAAAAGCGATTTTTGATCGTAATCTTTATAAAATGCCTCTTGTAGATTCCATTTTTATTAACAGTCGCTTGCGACTCCTAATTTTTATAAAATGCAACTTAAGGTTCCTAGTTTTGATTGTAAAAAACTATAAAATGCCTCGTGTTGCTTCCAATTTTTATAAAATACCTTTTGTGACAGCCATTTTTTTAAATGATCCCTATAATGTCTACTGCTGTTTACGAAAAGGCGATTTTTGATAGCAATCTTTATAAAATGCCCTTTGCAGATTCTGTTTTTACAAACAGTCGCCTGTGGCTCCCAATTTTTCTAAAGGAATCCTTCACTTTCTGACAAGTTTCTTTATAAAAAACGATTTTTGATTGCAATATTTATTATAAAATGTCTCTTGCAGTTTCCATAAATGTAATATTATATAAATATCTGAAGAAAAAGTTCAAATAAGAGAATGCAAATTGAGAAATAATTTTGGGATATGATTCGTTTACTAATAGACATTATAAGTAATAACTGAAATGTGAGATAATAAAAATTACCACAAAAAATACATTCTGCCCCATTTATGTCCACAAAACTATCAAAATTTAAATAAAACCTTGACTTTCCAAATAAAATAATCAATTATGATATGACACACCACTAAATAAATTGATGAGTTGTTATCTATTCAATGTCTTGGTGTTTCACATAATTTTTTCCCAATTTTTTTTTTGTCAATGTCAGCAAACTACAGTTCACTGACTTAAAATGATAAAATAATAAACCAGTTTTTAAAAGATTTTTTATTAGAAACATTTTTAACCAATAACGGAACATTTACAAATATAGAAAAAAATTTTTTTTGATCCACCACATCCTGGTGGAAGAGTCAACTTTGCGTTTGTTCATTGATCTGGATGGAAACAGGTGAACCAGACTCTCCGCCTATTTATAGCAGCAGAAACAAGAAGAGAAGAAGTAGAGCCGGTCCGTGAGGTAGGTATAACCAACCATCGAAGCAAAATTTCTTCATACTTGCTGCTGTCTTACACCTCCAAAGAAAAAAAATATATAAAAATTCATTGGCTTGTTTATCGACGCCTAATTTGTAATATGACGAGTCCAACAACGGACGCGACCTCATTAAAATTCTTTATGCAGATAGGAGCGAAATCTATAAGGAGTGAATCATTTATGAATTCAACGAATCCCGCACACCTCAAAGGACCCTTATCACCGGTGATGTTACATAACCTTGACAATTTTTATCATATTAAAAAAATTCTATCAAACAGGATATATGGGGAATAATGTAATAAGCATTTTGAAGCACATCCTTTTTTGATTTTACAACGACGACGGCGACGATAATTGTCGACAGAATTTCTCTTTTTCATTTATTTATAACGGTCGATGTTTTATTAGTCGACTGTATGCAGAAGGTTCTGGAACTTTGAAATTGGTAATGTGGTAAAAGGAGTGATTATTGATTAATAAACACGTTTGCATATTATAGCGAAAATTGAGTTTCAAAAATTCATTTCGAAATCAATTTACTAAATTTTTATTATTAACAGAATTTTACTTAAAGAATCTGTAGAATGGTAGAAGAGTAGAAACATTCAAAAACCAACAATAAATATACAATAAAGCGAACGTAAAAGGTATAAACACCTGTCAAAAATAGGATCACATGACACACTAAAAAACATAAAAACCCAGAACACAGAAACAATATAAAAAAAGTAGTAAAAAAAAAAGAAAAAACTCTCATAAAACTTGCCAAAACTGTAACTAATCTTTTAAAAAAAATGTATAAACGGTTAAAGCTACAAAAGGTCTTAAATAAAAGGTTGTAAAGAACTAAATTTTGGATAATAAAAGTCCACCAGGCGATATTTTTTCTCTTAATAGGTTAGGCTCAAAATACGCTTAAAGATAAGTAAGAGTTGGACAATCTGGGTTGTTTAATTTCATCATCAGAATCCTTAGTTACGTTTGCAACTTTAAATTCAAGCTGAACTGTCAATTCAAATTACATTGGTTACTCATTCCTTAGTAACATGTAAATAAACCTTTTTTTAAAGCGTTTAATTTTCTACAAAAAATGTAAATAATTTATTCTTACGATCAAGTAGTGACGAGATATCGATTTTGCCAAATAGAACTAAAGAAAAATAGAAAACTGAGATGAGGGGGTTCTTCCTGTTTTGTTGCTCTCTTCTGTCAAACCTGACACGTTTTAGACCTCTTACATCAGAAAATACTCAGATTACATTTATAAGGAATCCAATAAAATTTTAATAGAAGCAATCTTTGTTTCCTAAAAAAGCCTAATCTATCTTTAATAGATTAAAGATAGATTAAAGGCAGAATCAATTTAAAGAAATTCTATTAACAATTTCTTTTTTTAATAACAGAAATAGTTGATTTAAAACAATTTCATTTTCTAAAAACAATAAGACATCAAGGTACTTTTAGAATCATGACAGAAAAAAAAAAGAGCAAAAAAAATTGTGTTAATAATCTAACCTGAAGGTGTTAACAAGTGTCAAGTATGAGATTTGTTAGCGTTGTTCGTTGTGATTATTATTCTAAAAGACCAAATTTTTGTAAGTTGCAAATTTATATAGAACCAGTAACCAGTCTTTATCGAGATTTCTACATCGTCGTGTAATTCGGGTTTGGAACAAAACAACAAATGCTTTGTCTGGTGCGGTAATCCCAGAAATGCATGAAAAAAAATTTTTTTTTTCATAGATTCGAAGGTAATTTGATAATGTTTTCAAGTGAACATGTCATATAATTTTCATTTAGTAGTACCAAAATTGTGAATGTGTTTGCTACCTTTAGGTCCAAACGTTTCATGTAATCAGCTGATTATAAAGGCGAAATAATTTCTCTAAAACTATTAACGCAAATTTGATCGGGTTTTATTGTGAAAAACACTCAAAAAAATTGAAACAACAGCTTCAATATCAACAAAACAAATGTCGTCTTTAAGTAAAAGAGATTTTTTTTATTTTACAAAGTTATCAATTTAAGTAAGCTACAATTTTTACGTCAGTTTCTATACAATCATTTTCATCTCCCTTTAATTACAATTTCTCAAATTAATATTAAAATTCTTGTTTAAATTTTTTTGTATTAGTCATCACAAAATTACTAATTTCACGAAAATGTTGAGAAATTCCTTTAATTATTATTCATTTATTTATTAAATCTTGTTTATTGATTGTTTAAGAAATTTTTTTATTGTCTGTTCACTTTTTATAGCCCTTCAAAACTTAAAAAAAAAATTGAAATGTTAAAGTTTAAACAATATTCTCACAGGAAGCAATAATTACAGTTAGAAAACTTTGATTTAAGTAAGAAGAAAGTTTTAAAATGTCAAAAAAAATTAATGCAAATCAAAGGTTAAATTAGTTTTTGATTAAATTTTCTCTCCAGAGAAAAATCATTTGTGTGGTATTAGCACAAAATAAAAACAGTTGAAAAAAAAAAAATAACGAATGCAAACCAACATTTTGACATCTGTTTAAACTGTCATTCAATTTTCGAATTGAATTCGTCAATTTCCTAAAGTACAATCAACGCAAAAATAATGTAACCAACTCTTTTCTTATATTAACGCACAATTTTTTGATAAACCAACTATTTACGTCCACATTTTACAGTTTTAATAAATAGACTAGTTGGTTTTTTGTCAAAATTACGGTTTCTCAAAAAAACCACTTGACTTGCTCTTCCATTTTTCTAATTATAAAAACATTCACCAAATAACCAGTCACCAATCACTTAAAAAACCACAAATTACCGAATTCTTAATACGAATAGTCCCGTCTACCATATGTCCCCTTGACGTAACAAGGAAGACCTCCTTATATAACACCAACACCGCGTCCCACTTGATCCCACAATTCCATCAAAAACCTCATTTCGTAATTGAAGAGAAAGAATGGGGAAAAGTAAGAGCCGGCGCCAATACCAGACGCTGTCGGCAGTAAAATACCGTCATTACATGAGAAAGTCCGCGCTAGTTTTTCATCCGGAATTTCAAAAAAAATATACTCACGGTTGACTGAGAAGACAATCCGTTTCATTACTGAGTTTCCTTCTATTCCTTGCCCAAGCTTCCCTTTGCTTCCTCAATCTTTTCTCATTCAAATGACCTTTGACTCGACTCCACTGATTATTTTCCTCAGTCTCGGAAAAACTCCCAGAATCTACACTACTTTTCCGACTCGATGAGCATCGACTTGATGATAAACTCTCAAATCCTGACGATGCTTGAGATAGCTTTCTGGTAGCTGGAATTGTCACATCTTGGTTTTGTTGGTTCAGCCACCAGATTAAATGCTCGTTACGTTCGTTTTCCTCGTGACAATTTTCATAAAGATCAGTTTCTTTGGGTATGTAGCTAGTTTTACGAAGTCTTGGACGTATTGTGACTTCTTCAGGATCTGGGATACTATCAAGTGCATTAATTATTTCATCATCGAGACAGTCTCGACTATAATGACAGTATTTTTTAAGTAACCTAAGTACTAACTCATCAGTCTGTTTCTCAGTCTCTTTATTTAATAAATTATTAATAAATAAATTTGATTGGCGAAGGGTTCGTAATTCAGGCATTGAAGGTCTTCGTGGTTGTTCTGCAATTTTATCTTCTGGTATTTGTCCTAAACTTGTTTTACGTTCTGGTACTATTTTAATACCATCATCAAAATTCATCACCTTACAATTTGGTAAATTCCCATCTTTATTACTATTTTTTTGTTGAAGTAGAAGTTCTTTTTGTTTATCTGTAAGTTCAGCAAAACCATCTTCTTGTAAAATAAGTTGTTTATTAGCAAATCTTTGTAAAAAATCAGAAATTGCTGCCCAATGTGCTTCAGTTAAAACTCCATGTAATCGAATTGATGATAACTGTAGAGGAATCCACCGGTTGTCTTTCAAACACCAGACAACTCCCGAAGATACCATTTTTCCACAACCATTTAAAATCACAACCGTTTTCTTTACTCAAAATTTATCTAAATCTAGTTCATTAAGATTTCACATCGACCCAGAATACGCACTGATTCAAAATTGGTGAGCACTTATATAAACACGCGGTGCACACTTCAACAGGTGAACGCGACAACTGATTGTTATTACTCTCTGTGGAATAGCAATGTCCAATACTCTCTGGTGGGGCTACACCATCAGAGATGTACGGTACTGAGAAAACTGTACCGGTCTTTGAAGATTTTGCCCCATTTATCTGGACAAAGATATTCAAGGGCGGTACAAGGGAGGGTCACTAGGACAGGAAATTATTACTTTTTGAATTATTTAACTAACCTTTGAGGAGGTTACAAAAACTTGGGTTATCCCAAACGTCAAAATTTTCAGAAATTTTCGAAATTCTTTTTTTGGAAAACGAGAAAAGTGGTTTTACGTTACGTAATTGCTCCGGTTACTTTGCGCAAATGTTATTCGTAGAAAAAAATATCTTACACCTTTCAAAAAAATTATTTAGGTAAGATTTATGAATCATTTTGACTTTGAGCAAATAAAATTGTTTGATTTTCCTATTATGTTGTTTAAAATAGATGGTTTAAAAATACAGCTACAAATTTTATAGAATTAACTGTCCTAACATGTCTTTATAAAGAAATTAATTGTAAAGATTCATTGTCAAGGTCTTGTAATTAAAGTTTTTAGCGATTTTTTAATTAAAATGAGTAGCAAAAATAAGATAAGCTGTAATTTGTTAGAGATTAAGGCAAATTGATTACAACAGAAGCAAAAATTAATTAGTTAAATTGATTTCGAATTACACAAGAACTTCGAGATTATTTGTGTTAATTAGAACATTCAAGTTCAGATTTATTTAAATAGTGCTCAATATTTATTTATTAAAATGGTGCAAATACCTCCAGCAGATGTAAAAATTGTTAGTTTTTAATTGTTCAATATTTCTTGTTTGTATTTTGCTCCATTTTAATATTTTAACAACTTTTTATTTTTTTAATAATTTTTATTATGTATTTATACACTGTCTAACTGTCTAACTATTTTTTTTAAATTCAAATTTTCAGTGATTGCTAACAGCAGAAAGAAATTTTGAGTTGGCAACCCTGATAAGAAGCGGCGATTTATTTGATTCAAAAATTCGATAATTTGGAAAAGTTATCCACTTAAACCAATCAATATTTTAGGTAGACCTTTATAATGATTGGTTCATATTGTCGAGGTTCTACTGTAGTTAAAATTATTTCATTTATTTTCTTTATTTATTTAATATTTTTATTAAATAATTAATATGTGCTTATACAAATTTTTTAACAAAAATAGATCTCTATGCTACGAAACTGCCTTTCTTTCAATTTCTTCAACAATTTTTTTTAAATTCAAATCTCCCGCGATTTTCAACAGCAGAGAAAGAAATTTTGAGTTGGCAATCGCGACATTATTTGTTTTTATAAAATGCCTTTTGTGACAACTATTTTTTTTAATAAGCTCTTCATGTCTGATGTTTGTTACAAAAAGGCGATTTTTGATCGTAATCTTTATAAAAATGCCCCTTCCAGTTCCTATTTTCATAAATAGTCGCCTGCGGATCCAAATTTTTATAAAATGCAACTTAAAGTCTCTAGTTTTGATATTAAAAAGACTATAAATCCTCTTCTGTTGCTTCCAATTTTTATAAAATGCCTTTTGTGGTATTTTTGTAGTTTTTGCGGTATACAAAAATCAGAATAAAAGATTCAAATAAGAGAATGAAAAATAAGAAGAAATTTTCGGATGTGATTCGTTTATTTCTTCTTCGTTCTTTAACATTTTTTTTTTAATTCAATCTCCCGCGATTGCCAACAGCAGAGAAAAAAAATTTTGAGTTTGCAATCAGAATTTATATTTTTAACAGTTTAAATTATATGGCATTTAATTTTAGATAAAAAGAAACTTATTTGATAAAACTGATATTACTGGCTTCAAATTTATTTTTAGAATTATTCCATTCCATTTTTGCTATAGAAATTAGAAAATAATAATAATAAAAGACAATTATCTAAAATGTGCAAACGGAAGTCCCACAACCGGAAATTGAAATGGTATAACAAAATTTCGCTGTTATCAACAAAAACAGGACATTTAGCTTTATTTATGTACCAAATTTGGCAATAATCGGTTAAGTAGTTTTTTAAAGATGGTTTTTATACCCAAATTTGATTACCCAACCCGAAATATTGTTATCACTCGAGATAAAACAATTTTTTTTTCAGATTTTCATCGTATTATTTTGTTGCATGTCTGGTTAAAATTTCGCTCTATACTTTTGAATCACCCCATACAAAAAATCTGTTCTAAAAAGAAGAATATAATTTACTCTGTAAGAAAATACAGTGGAACTTCGATAAGTCTATACCTCGAACCAAATTTATAACAGAAGACAGGCAAATTCCTTGTTGTATTCCTGATTCAAGAGATATAAGGCTCGCCAATTAAAAAGTTGTAAAAACTATATTATATTTATTACTATAAATATGCCCTAAACTAGATATTTTAGAACACAGATGCACTTCTGTGATCAACTAATAACGAAATGTTGACATAGTTGTCCAGTTGGACAATGATTAGTTATTTTGCGCTTTGCTACATGGAAAACAAAGAGTATTAAGGCCACGGCTACTTAATTTAATGACTGTTTACATAGTTTTTACGACTATTTTACTTTCACGACTTAATTGGCGAGCCTATATCTCTTAAATCAAGAATACTTCTTTGATAAGTCAAATCTCTCGATTACTCGAAGTTTTTTTGTGGTAGGCGCATGTTCGAGTTATCGAAGTTTGATTATATCTACCCTGGAACTTATATCTACAGTGGAACTTCGATAAGTCGAGACCTCGAACCAAATTTATAACAGAAGACAGGCAAATTCCTTGTTGTATTTCTGATTCAAGAGATATAAGGCTCGCCAATTAAAAAGTTGTAAAAACTATATTATATTTATTACTATAAATATGCCCTAAACTAGATATTTTAGAACACAGATGCACTTCTGTGATCAATTAATAACGAAATGTTGACATAGTTGTCCAGTTGGACAATGATTTAATTATTTTACGCTTTGTTATATCGAAAACAAAGCCGGTCGACTGTATTAAGGCCCCGGCTACTTAATTTAATGACTGTTTACATAGTTTTTACGACTATTTTACTTTCACGACTTAATTGGCGAGCCCTATATCTCTTAAATCAAGAATACTTCTTTGATAAGTCAAATCTCTCGATTACTCGAAGTTTTTTGTGGCAGGTGCCTGTTGGAGTTATCGAAGTTTGATTATATCTACCCCCAAAGTTTTTATTTTCACTACAATCAGTCTAAAAATATTAAAATGATATATTCTGAGATATATTTTGTGACAGAAACAAATTATTTTTTAGTTTTTAGTAGATACATACATTTTTGAACTAAAACCATTTTTTTTTAATATTTTTTTCTTTTTATTTGGAGTATTCTAGATTTTTCATGTAATTTTTTAAACGTCTAAACTTTAAATTGTCTCGAACTTATCGACATCGTTTAATATTTTTTTGATTTTACAGAATTCTCAGTGCGAGCTCAAACCAACAATAGGTGGCTGATGTCACTGAATAGGGACTCGAGACGTACCTGCTATGTTACCGCTATTTCTATGCTACTTCACTTTTGTCTTTATATCATAATTGGATTTGTCATTTGAGATATTTTTCCCCACTTTAGATTCTATAAATTTTTGTAAATATTTTTTTTTGTCATTTTAAAAACAGTAATCCGCTCATTTATCATCGATTGAAAAAAATTTGGTAAATTGCATTTAATGTCGCTTATTTGTTACGTCAATTATGTCATTAGTGTTGTAGGCGACCTGTAACAATAGGAAAAAAGCAGCAAAACCAGTTCAACATGAACAAAATAAAAACCATTACAATAATTAGATCAAAAAAATGAACAAAGGTCATGGTTTGAAAGCTTGAACCCATTTGAACTTTTTCTAACTGTAATTTTTCCACTTTTTTTCTTCTTACAATATCAAATCATCCTTAAAGGTCACACAAGAATGTCAAGGAACATCTTAATTTCTTCCTTTTTAACATACTTAGCAAATTTTATCATCGATTAATAGTTTTTTCACCTTTTTTTTTAAATCATATGACAATCGTAAAAAAATAATATTCTTGATGACATTCCTCATTTCATTGACGACCCAATAAAACCACAAATTTCCGTGAAACCCTAAAACTTTGTGGGTCACTGTATTCCCCCCAAAAATAAATAAAGATGTAACGACTCGTTCGTCTCACTCAACGAACTTGAAAGGTCGCAGAGTGAACGACCAGCGTCCTTGGTTCACGCGATGTACGATTCTTGCACGCCCAACGAACCCAATTAATCGACCTTCGAGAACACAGACATATTGACAAAAAAAAAGAAAGTTCGACCAAATCCACGACTCGTGGATGACCTGCTGCTGTGCCAAACTTCCCAATCAGAGAATTAATCTGATTATGCTAATCCTTGACATAAATTCATTTTTTTACAACAAAAACAAAAAAAATGCAATTTGTTCAACCCCCGTGCGCCCACCTACACATGGTACCTTTATTGATTGTTTACATAATGTGTGGGTAGGCAACCAACAATCCGTGTAATATTGGTTGCATAATTTTAGAATATTTAATGCAACAATTAACGTTTTATCAAGCGGAAGAAATGTTTGAAGGCCGACTATTTCACTTTTGCCGATTGACCTTATTCAAATTAATGTCTTGTTTTACCTGCTACCGTTTTCTGTTACACAATTCAGGTGTTAAGACTAATTTCGAATTATTAGAAATTTAATAATAATGGGCTAATTTCAAGTTGAGATACTACCGGTATTGTTAACTCAACTTGAAATTAGTCCATTCTGTCATTAGGATAATGATAAAATTGACTCGAAATGATTAGAAACAGGAAAAAAAGAAACAATAATAAAACATTTTTTTATTTCGTTTCATCTAGTAGAAAATTACAAATTGATTATGTATATTATCAATTTTAAGGATTGAGTTCCCCAGTAACGTCATAAATCTAATAATAAATATTTCTATCCGCTCCAGTTAGGATAAATCGTCCAGGGTAAAATAAAAAAAATCAGTCATTAGTCTAGAACGGCCCCTGTGAGCTATAAATAACTGAAAAAGAGGGTAAAGTAGATGAATAATTTTTGTCGAAACACAAAAACTGAAGATTCAGCGTGTTATCCACATTTGTAGTAGCATTAGTATCCCAATTTACAAGTAAAACTAAAAACTGGCTCTTTATTTCAACACTTATAAATCATAAATGACCATAAAATACCTGCAGTGTACACTCAATTTAAGGATTTATATTGTGTGACAATACTCCTTCATTTTTTACTCCTTCACCTATTACAAATTTATTATGCTTTTTTTTATAAAAAAAAATTGTTATGTCCAATCCTTTGACAATCAAGCGTTTGTACACAATCCCCTCGAGCAATATTTGTAATAAAATTATAAAAAAAAATTACCGAGTTAAGTCAATTATTATTAATAGGAATGTAAGCATGTCGTGCATTTATAAATAAAACAAGACTATTCAAAATGTCGCTTATATAACAAACAAGTTGGAAGTTTGAATTTGAAAGGCGAATTATGTTCCATATTTGGGACAATAGACATTTTGATCGATGACAAAAGGAAGACCGGAAATTAAACTGAATTGAATCAAACTATCCCTACACCCTATGTTTTGTCAATTGTTAAAATTTTATTTCTTATTAAATAATGTTTAAAATAATGTATTCAATCCGAGATTAGCAATATCTTAAAAGCAGAAGTTTCATTTTTTTATTGACGTTTTGAGTGTTTTGAGATTACGATAAAACGTTTGATTACGATCTGTTTCAGACATCAAAGACATGTGTTTCCGGTGGGGGAAATCTTGAAAATATCCCTTTGATGTATTTCAACCCTAAACAAAACAAATAATGTTTATAGAATGTGTTCTAATGACTAATTATATCGTTACACATCTGTTACGTCATAAATTATCAAAAGAACTTTATCTAATCTTAATTTAATTAAGGATTTTATTGTAGAAAGAAAATAACAAGCTAAAACAAGAATTTTTTATTTATTTAACTTGACTTCCATAAATTCGCAAAAAAATAAAAATAAAATAAAAAACATTTCACCAGATAATTAACCGAAAAAAAATCAAACAAAATAGCATAACTTGACAAGCAATTCTATTGTAATAATCCATCCAAGCCATACGTTTACGTAATCAATGACAACCTGATAACAAAAGTCGTTAAAAAACTAGAATCTAGAACGATTATTCTCAAAATGGGCAGTACCGCCCCCTACAGAAGCACTGAAAGCATTGAATCAATTTAAGAAGGCAATAAGAAGTTTTATCAGCACCCCAAAAACTGTAGATATTTTTTTCAAACAGAAGATTTTGTCAAGATTGTTTATAATGTGGCATTCATTTTTAATTAGTATTTTGTTACTGAAACACTTATTTCCTCATAAATTATGACACAATCGTAAATCTCTTTCTCAAAATAATTTAATCAGGGTCATTGTTTCTTCAATTTATGTTATTCATGTTATAAATTTGCCACGCGACCATTGTTGGGGCTTAAATATTGATACAAATTATAAAAATTCTAGATTTAAAACCGACCAATAAAACCGTAAATCTTCTTTAGTTATTAGGCCAAAAATTCGAGTAAAATTCCTGATAAATAATAAAAAAAAAAGAAACAGAAGAGTGTGGATAAAACTTGATTCACCCGGTATAAACATTTAAAAAAATTGTTAAGCTGTTAAAATTTTGTTAACTATAAATAATGACAATAAAAATCAATGTGGAACAAAAACAATCAAATACAACAGTGGCAAAGCGCTTTCGGAAACTAAAGTTCTATTTAAAAAAAAATGAAAAGCGGAGGCGACAGTCATTTCGACAGAATTTTTGACATTTTCTCTTTGAGATCAACTCCTATGATAAAACTTTGTGAATCAGTCAAATAATTGTGAAAATAATGAAAAATTTGAACTGAAATAACAAAAAAAATTATCTAAAAGTTCTTGTTTAATTGGTTTTGATTTAGAAAAGTCTGGAAGTCATTTGTACATATAATCCAAATGTTGCACAATAAAACTTTTCCAACATCTACCTAATTTGAAAATTTTATCGCCCACTCGTTATAATTTAACTAGAGAAATATGCAATTATGGCAATAATGTTACTTTCAGTCTTTCTCTCTCTTAGTATTTTTTTTTTTCTGTTGAATGCTACATACTTGTTCCAGTTTTCTTCAGATATAAATACTGTAACAACTCTAATCAGGTGCTATTAAATCTCTCCTGATAAAACTCTCACTGGAAAAACCTTTTAATAGTTAATGTCTGAAATCGCAACATTAATTAACGATTTCAAAAAGAAAAAAACTGGCGACAATAAAAAGAGATTACGTAAATCCCATTTTACCACAGAGATAACAATAAACAAAGTGGTTAGATTTGTTTAATCACAGTTAAATTCCTGTAACAAATTATCACTTTTATAGAAGTGTGAATACTCGATTAAAATAACAGCTTTCGCAGTCACACAAAAATCATGCTTTCTACCGTCTCGAACTCTAGAAAATGTCCTTCTTACCTCGACAACGCAATACTTACGGTTCAGCCTCGATACTCTTCAGCTTAGCCACATAATTAGAAGGAATATATCCTTCCTGTCTAGTCCTTTTGCTTCTAGCTAGCCACCAATCACCTTGTGTATCATTCAAAATTTCCAAATGTTCTCCTTTTCTAAAACTCAAATCTTCGTCGGTTCTTGCATCGTAATCATACAAAGCCACGAATATCTTAGCGTTTGTGGCCTCGGGCTCCGGGTTGACCACCGCAGGCCTCACCACTTCTGAAGGGGGCGTCGGCATGGGGTTGGTAGGTAGGACACTATCTTCGATAGTGTTACCGCCCATCCGCTCCCTGGTCCTGTCTATCCTGTCGTTACTCGAAGGGCTGCTTAAACAATTCCCCATTTTTCCAAAATTAATCACAACACTGTCACAACAATCCAACCACCATCACAACACACTGACCACTTAATTCTTATGTATTTCGTTGTTTTTCGATTCGATAATGCTGAAAGTAAATTAAATACATTTATACAGTCACGTACACGACGTTCCGTTACTAAATAACGAAATCCATCACGATTTACAGCGGAACAACACTGGAAAAGTGCACTTTTCCTATCACAAAATGATAGTAACTTTCGCCTACGCAAATGTTCGCAATAACAAACACAAAAACACTAGACAAAGGTTGGAAACACTGTTGAAATTATCACAAAATACGCAATTTTAGAACTTAAAAACGAGGAAATAAAGCGCATTCCTAGAATTGTTATCAAACACAAACCTAACCTAACAAACTTCTTTCTCAGTCTATCACACGCAATGTTATGTTTTTCTGTCTTTGTCTCGTTTTGACAGAAAAGTAACCAGAATCAGTGTTGCCAATTAATTTCTTGCTTGTCATCCATAATCGAGCATTTTGCGGTTTCGGCAAAGCAATTTTAGTATTTATTAAATACTCTACGTGTTATTTGTTATCAGTTTTTACTTTTATATTGAAATTTAGTATTAGATAACAATGCCACAATACAAGGGTGAGTTTCATTCATGAAAAAATTTTTAACCTGTAAAATTTTTACAGTTAAAGTTAAATGGGGTAAGGAATCTTATCCAGATATTGAAGTGAATACAGATGAGTCTCCTTTGCTCTTTAAAGCTCAATTGTTTGCTCTCACTGGAGTACAACCGGAAAGACAAAAAGTTATGATAAAAGGAGTGACTTTAAAAGATGCTGATTGGGATAATTTTAAACTCAAGGATGTAAGTCGTGATTTTTACAATTTGTAGTTAAAACCATTGTTAAAATGATTTAGGGCGTTACTGTGTTACTGATGGGAAGTAAAGAAGAAGATGTGCCAAAAGAACCAATCGAAAAAACTGTTTTTGTAGAAGATATGAACGAAACTGAACTAGCAACAGCTGTAAGTCACTAATAGGCTAATTTCATGTTGAGATACTACCGGTAGTATCGCAAATTTTAATACTTCTATGGCAACAACCAATCACGGCCCCGAATTCTTTTAATTTTGCTTAGCAACGAAGATACAACCGGTATTCTCTCAACTTGCAATTAGCCCCTAAATCTAGGGATTTTTTTAATTTGTCCACTTTCAGTTGGACCTACCGGCTGGTTTAACAAATTTAGGAAACACTTGTTACATGAATGCAACTGTACAATGTTTAAAATCAGTTCCTGAACTTCGGGAAGCCCTCCAAACGTATCAAGGAGGTACCAACTGTCTTTTTACAAACTCCTAGTTACTAAAAATATTTTAGAAGTTACAGATGCAGGAGGCGTAATCCCAGCACAGTCAATCACAGCAGCCCTACGTGACTTATATTCAAACATGGATAAAGGCAATAATGTGCCTCCTATAGTTCTTCTTCAAATGCTGCATATGGCATTTCCTAGATTTGCGGAAAAAAATGAACATGGCGGTTTTGCGCAACAGGTTTTTTCTCTAGATTTAAAAAATATTAAATAATTTGAATTTTTTAGGATGCTAATGAGTGTTGGACTGAGCTTGTTAGAATGTTACAACAACGATTACCGGCCAAACAAAATAACGAAAATACTCAAGAAAAGTTTAAGTAGGTTTAAAATTTGTCTCTTGAGTTGGCAATGAAAATTCGTTGTAGGTCTTTGATTGATCAGTTTTTTGGTGGGACTTTTGATGTTGAATTGAAATGTACGGAAACGGATGATGAACCTGTTACGAAAAATAAGGAACAGTTTTTGCAGTTGAGTTGTTTTATTTCGCAGGATGTGCGCTATATGCACTCAGGCTTGAGATCGGTAAGACAGTTTCCTTTTCTGATATTTTGAATGTAGATCATTTGTTTCTGTAAGGAATATTAGCTTCTTAGATTTTATAGTCTATCAATACTTCAGTATAGATTTGTATTAACTATATAAAAACTTGTTTTTTTTTAGAAAATGCAAGAGCAAATAACGAAAAAGTCTTCAGTTTTGGATAGAGATGCGGTTTATATAAAAACAGTAGGTGAAACAAGACTAATTAATTTTTCTACAAAAAAATTGTTCTAGTCAAAAATAAGTAGATTACCAGCTTATCTAACAATCCAGTTTGTCCGCTTTTACTATAAAGAAAAAGAGTCAATAAACGCAAAAATCCTGAAAGATGTCAAATTCCCTATAGATTTTGACGCTTTTGATTTATGTACTACAGAACTGCAGGAAAAATTAGCACCTGTCAGAGCTAAATTTAAAGTAAGTGTAATAATGCTGCACTGATGCGGGGTAAAACCTCGGTATTTGTGTTCATTTCTTGTATAAAATAGGAATTGGAAGATGCTCAAGTAGAAGCGGCATCAAAAGAAAAACAAAAAACTATAGGCGATGGTAAAACTGAAGTTGAGAAGAAGTACGCTCCATATTGGTTTGAAGATGATTTGGGGAGTAACAATAGTGGGTATTATACCCTTCAGGCTGTGTTAACTCATCGTGGAAGGTCATCATCGAGTGGTCATTATGTAGGATGGGTTCGCCAATCTGGTGATAAGTGGATAAAATGCGATGATGATAATATTTCACCAGTTACAACTGAGGATATTTTGAAATTATCAGGCGGTGGTAAGTTTTTAGATGATATTTTAGTGTTTCTGTAATGTAACTTTCTTTAAAAAAGATTATTACATTTAAAAAACACAACTTAATTTGGGAGTTGCTTCACCTCATGGCATGCTGCTAGTTTTTTGTGGTTTCTTATTTGTAACGTTGGTAAGAAATGAACAATTTGGCATTTTTTTGTTTTGTTTAGGTGATTGGCACTGCGCTTACGTATTGCTGTACGGCCCCCGATTGTTGGAAATCCCTCCCAAATCTGAGGAAAAAATGGTGACAGAAAATTGAGCTTTAAATAAAATAATTGTATAGAAGTGAAAAACGTTTCTTAAAATAAACAAACGATTAATAATTTTTTTTATTTGTAAAAAACACACTACGAGAACACAATTTTTACATTACGAAAAAATGAATCAGTTTTGATGCCCTGATTGTCTCCTAAAGTAAAAAACTCGCTTTGTCTTGCTATGTTTTTTTTTGGCTAGTTTCCAACTTTGGCAGTTTTGACTGAAATTAAATGGGTAAGTAAATATGGGTTCGGACTAGAAAAATGATTCGAAACGACGATCGATTTCCGTTAATTAAAACGCAATTTCCGGGTTAGAATATTCAATTTTGAGCCGAAAGGGGTCGTTTAGAATCACGAAAAGTTTGTTTTTCAGCACCATAGTAGAGGCTACAAACATAAATCCGTTACAGACAATACAAAAAACACGGATTTTGTGCTTAGGTAATATTATATACACACAATCAAAACGAATTGAACACTTTGCGTGTTTTAAATTTGGCTAGGAATAATTTTGTGAACAGGACACAAATTTTCAAGTAAATAAAAAGTGTTAGGCAAGTAGTTTGTTCACAATTTTAAACTTGCCAACTGCATCGCCAAATTTAAGAACACTTGATTATGAAAATTAATTTTTTTCTTTCTAAATCTAAATGAAAAGGACTTTGTGATAAGTAATACTGTACAGAATATAAACACTAAATCGTTTTGTTCTTTAATTCTAAAATAAACTATTTACAATAAACGACTTTTCTTGCCTATTTTGAACGAGTGAAATTTGCAGGATCCGTATACTACCTTTGCAATAAATTTTGAATAAATTTATTTGTCTATACATTTTATACATACCGTGTAAAAATCGCAAAATAACTGATATAATATTTAAGGGCAAGCTCTCCAGGAATTCCTCGGTTTTAGCGAAATTTAACTTCTCAAAGCAAGTAGATCTTGCCCTTAAAATGGTGTTATGCTAATCTGCCACACTTAGCGCACTTGTTGCCACATTCACTGCACGAAAAACACTGAAGAAGGCATTTGAAAAGTATGTCTCACGTTAAATATCATGCCAGCCTATACGGGTCGGAGCTCTTTGACGAGCAGGGCTGGACGTCGTCGAGGTAGTTGGCGTCTTGACGCGACGTGGACGCCACCGGAGGATTAATAGGCTTGTAATTGTGCGTTGTTTGATTCGCCTTGTGTTCCGGCGAGTCGTGCAGTTGCCGCTCCTGCAGGTTGAGACTGGGATCCTCGGCGACCGGCTGGTAGTGTCCCACACTGCACTTTTGTATCAGCGAGAGGATCGCCGACTGGAAGCAGCACAAGTATCCCAAACACTGGAGAAAAATATCAGAAATTGCGCTTTTTTGGTGAGATTCAGAGATTCTTACCCCTGTGAGCAGCAGCTGGTGATGCGTCCACCGCGGGACCCAATAGAAGGCCTCTGAGAGAAAGATGGTGTGGAAAATTAATGAGGATGCTACGAGGAACAGAACGCTAAGGCTGACGTAGAAATATGCGTTCTGGAATTTCAAATGAGTTTTTTGCGTGTTGGAATTTTGATGAACTTACCACTTTGCCCCAATTGAAGGGGAAGAGATAGACGATATGGGATATATCAAGAAAGAGGAGAAGAGAAGTTACGAAAATGCTGAGGAGAGTTACGAACATCATCAGCCGTAAGCGTCCGACCAGCGGAAGCATAAATAGGCCGACTTTTACTGTGCCTGATGTACACAGGCATGTGAGACACGCTATTGTAGTTACCTAGAAAAACGCAATTTTTGCCACTTTTTTATAAACAGTCATAGGAAAGTGGATAAAAACTCCTTTCTGCACATCAATTCGACGTTTCGGGTGTTTCTAACATTATAAAAAAAAAATTGTCGGGAATCGAAGACGTAACAATCAAAAAAATAATAATTTCTATAAAATTAAGGAAAGAAATTAAATTAAAGGTAATTATCCAAATTGAACTAAACTAATTAATTAATTTATCCAATATAAACATTAGGATTCAAGTTTTTTATATAGAGACTTGCAAAATCTCGCCGTCCAAAAGTTTTTTTTTGACTTGACCATTTTGAAATATCTCTATCGATTGATAATGTTTTCATTTGGGAATAATAATTATATTTATTCAAAAACAACTCACTTATAATTGGTTGATTTCGAAAACTAACCGATTACAAATGAGTATTTCAAATGTTCAACGCTTAGTGGTTTTTCTCTGGTCAAAAATCTGATCATAGCTGGCCCTACCCCAAGTTATAGAAAATTTCTTTACAAAAATGTTGTAAAAATCATGTAAAACTCCACTGAAATGTGTATACAGGGTGAGTTCAAAATGGCAGTAAAGCTCCCCAGACACAGTATAGAAATGAATCAGTATGGACAACTGATAAAAACTAAAAATTTGTCAGAAAGCTAGCATCCCTTCACTTTAAATGTGTAAGATGGAGACACTGATTTTTAGATTACTATAAGCAACTAATAATACACAATTTAAATCTAAAGGACTCTAATTGTAAATAAAATAATCTTTGTCTGACTATTCTTTCGATTATTTATTATATTATTTACAGTTATAGCCTTTTATATTTAAATTATGTATTATTAGTTGCCTATAGTGAATTTAAAAATCAGTGGCTCCATCTTACTCATTTAGTTTGAAGGGATGCTAGAAAATTATTTTCAAAAATTGCTTATTGCTATTAAATTTCCAACGAAGTAGCCATTCGATTTAACCCTGTAACCTCTGACCAGCAATGTAGCCAAATTTTCAAAATTATTAGATTTTTTTTTGAAAATAAGGTACATAAATTTTTTTGATTAGTTTCCCGAGTTTTTATTAATGTCTTTTACAACGTACTGTAGAGCTTTCCCGCCATTTTGTACCCATCCTCTATTTAAATGTTTAAATAAACAAACGAATTTTTTTAAATGTATTTTCAAAGTCTACTAACTAAAATTTATCTAGATTTGGGAGAATTTTATGATTTTGACTTACAAACTAGTTTATGAGGGATTCAATAAGGTTGATTGTAAAGATAAGTGAACCCTATTGTTACTGAAACGACCAGCTGGTCCGTTGGTGAAACCTCGAAGGAAACAAACAAACAGTACCGTATTCAAGCTTCTCGGTTGGCACGCGGCGGACCTTTACAATCTATTTAAAATTCAGAGACTGAGATTTCTTTATCGATAAGGGACCGAAAAATAATTCCTCTATTGCATCATAAAATTCTTCCAAATATAGATAGATTATAGTCTTTTAATTAAAATTTTCAATGTTTTACAGCAATGAAAAATTATTTTCTAGTCATTTTTCTGAAAAATATCAATGCTTAGGTTCCTATTTTATTGATATTTTTCATATATGATATTGAAAATCATACATTAATGGACTTATTAATAAACGATCGAAAAAAAATTTCTACTACGGACGTTTCGACTAATCCACCATCATCACACCTTACTAAAACACGTGATATTTTAGACAATAATCTAATTCTGATTTTTTTTAATTTTTATTTAATGAATTGTGGCTACAAATAAAACCTCAGTAAAGTATGTCCTATGCGAAACATATTCTAATTACGAGAGCGGCTATTTAGTCTAATGAGAAACAGCAATAAGCGTGTTATCTTGCTAATAACAGAGAGTTACTGTTAATGCACAAATTCTAAATGTTGAATTTATTACTTGTCACATACAGATATAAACGTTTTTTGTAAATTAACTCTCCTTACAAGGGGGGTGCGGTAAAGAGATTTATTACCGCACTAGTACTGTAAAAACTATATTACAACACTAAAACAAGCCTGAAATAACCACATTTACTCCTTTATTTTTTTGAAATTGGCAAGTTTTTTTTTGTGTAAACGTGTAAAATTTCTTAAAATAAAAAAAATGTGTAAAAAAAAGTGTTTAGTATTTACCAATAGTAATATTCGTACGATGCCTGTAGGTGACTTGAGATGAGTGTGATCGCAGTAGACGATAACCCCCGAGTATAGGGACAGGTCGGGGGAGGCAACCCGGCGGCGGTAATGAGAGTGCGAGTCCCATGAGTTAACGGTGCCTAGAGGTGATTCGCACTCGCAACCTCCAGCACAATCCGCACTAAGGGCCCCCGTCCTGCTGCCCGCTATCTCAAAATCCTGCAACACACAACTCATACCATCCGGCTCCTGCAACCCAATCACATTCACGTAGAAATCAGCGGTGCGCTCTCAACTCAGAAACAAAAAAAAACTAGTGCTAAAAAGCAAAAACTAAAGCACACCTGAATGTCTTCAGGCTTGCAACTTATCGGCTCCAGGTCTCTGATATCGTCGAGCAGAAACTCGATTTCGTCGGTGCTGTACAGAAGATCGGATACTGAATTGATGTATCGGCCCGGCTCAGACTGCATGACACTCCGCCACTAGAAGCGAGGCTTTGCCCCACACCAATCCATATCCGCTGAATCCGGTCCTGTGCGAAACGCCTCAATGCGGACACATGATTCGCCAGTTTTTCCACAACTAAACACGAACAAGACCTGGAAGATAGATACAATGGGGGCACAGAGACACCTAGAGGAGCTCTACCTATCAAGGTCAATTCACCAAAAGGCGGTCACCCCAAACAAGCCGAAAACACATCGCCATGTTTACTGAAGGACGCGCTACAACTACCCTCAATTACGAATTATTGTCGCTCAACTGACACGGTTTAGGGTGCGCGGAAAGGGACTCCTCAAAGCTCTGATCTTACCCTAAACCACGCACGAGACATTATTTAAGGGTTTAAGGGTAATTATTAAAAAAAATCTTAATGTGCTGCATACCAACAATACGTCAAAAGCGAAAGTTGGCACCCCTTTTTACGCACCCTCCATAAATAACAAACCGAAAAAAATTGTTATTAAAAAAAAATCAAATTTGATTTTACTACAAATAATTTACTACACTAAATTTCTTCAAGGATTTGTATTATTAACAACATTTTGTAAATAAATAAATGTATAGCCAACATTTAAAATTTAGGGACTTTCATTTCATCCCCATTTTTCTACCACCCCTATTTGAGAGAAGGATGCGTTCAGGAACGTTGTTGCAATGCGGAAATAAAAGTGAAAGTTAAAAGCACCAAAAGCGACAAGTGGCAAAACACAATTTTATTTATTGAGAATTATAACTTTATTAAAATTTAATAATTTATTCTATAATTTTATTTAATTGAAATTTTACTGAACAAATGGAAGAGATATTGTGTAAGATACGTCCAGTAAAATTAAAAATAAAATTTTAAAATTACAAAGATAATACGGAGCAGATAATCAATTTTACCATAATTATGTATTTATTTGTAATTGATTTAAAAATAAATTCACGTGTTTTATTTATAGACTCCCTTTCCAGCTTCGTTATTAAAAAATAAACACAAATTTTTAAAGTAAATTTCAATTAAGTTTGAAAGAAGCAGAAGGAGGGAATCGTCACCCATCAGTTGTAGAGAAGAATAAGTTAGTTTTACTTAAAACTTGATTATTGAAATATTTTGTTAAAAAAATTGCTTATCTCTATTGTCCAAATGTCACAGAATTTGAGACAAGTCTTTTCCACCAATCACAAAATTCTGTCAAAAAATTGCTAATTTCTGTTTGAGTTTGTAATTTATTTAAGAAAGAAGGTAACTAACAATTGAAATGGAACACTCTATAATTTCATCAAAGTTTAAAGTCATAGATCTAATAATGCTAGATAGGGCTGGGCGATACCTGTTTTTAGGTATCGGGTATCGATACCTGCAAAGTATCGATTACAAAGTATCGTAAGTATCGAGGTATCGGAAGTATCGAGGTATCGGAGGTATCAAGGTATCGGGGGTCTCGAGGTATCGGGAAGGATCGAGGTATCGGAGGTATCGGAAGTATTGGGTGGCGTTAAATAAATATCGCATCAAATAGCTTGTGAATTCGTTTGTTTTCATCAAAATAGCTTGTGTTTCCAACATCCAAAGCACTCTGAATAGGATATTCACTTATAGCCACCCTTTATCAAGGTATAGCAGGTATCGAAGTATCGGAGGTATCGAAAGTATCAAGGTATCGGAGGTATCAAAGTACCGGAGGTATCGGAAGTATCGATACTTCGATACCTGATTCCAGTCGGCATCGGTGTACGATACCTGAGCAGGTATCGATACCTTCTATAAGTATCGATACTTTTCCCAGTCCTAATGCTAGATCGAGCTTCGTCTATACGTTGCCGAAGCGAGCTGCGGTGACAACATAGTCAGTACATAATAAAAGAGAGAGAGAGAGAGAGATAGTATAATACACAGATTAAATGTGTGTGAGAGAGCAAATCACTTGCTGGTAGGCAAGAACGTTGAATTTTTGAAAATACAGGAATAATAAGGCAAGAAAATAAATTTTTATTTTAATTCGGCAAACATATGAGCGCCAGGCTTACAACAACACTCATACTTTACAAATTAATATTTAATTTATCCTAAACCATATTATCTAAAATTATTTAAAACGCTTCTTATAAACAAAATTGTTTAAAAATATTCAATTTTAACACTTGTTTAAATGCAAATACCACCTTTAGCATGGTATATACACCACTTTTATTAATGTTTTGCCTACCAATATATTGTCACCATACTTCTTTGCCTACCATCCCTCCAGTCTTATTATTAACTCAATATTTAAAGTCTTGTAACTCTTACAAAAATGTATTAATCGGAATTTTTTTTCTGGGTAGAGCACTTCTTATACTTTAAGATATTCAATAAAGCGTTTCTTGTAAATTTGTTATTTAAGTTATACAGTGTCAAAGAAAGGCCTTACAAAAAAAAAATTTAAACATGTGTTATTCTAACAAAAAAAAAAATTGGATTGTTTTAATGGGTACACCGGAAAAGCGCTGAATTAAGTCCTCGATACAGTTTTACAGATTTTGAGCTACACTTATAAATTAAAGCAATAATCTAAAAAAACAGTTTTTTGCGCATTAAGTAATAATTTTGTTAATTAAAGCAAAATTTTATCTTTTTTTTGCTTATTCTAAAGATAAAAGACAACGGTAGACATACTGTTAACAAGAAAAAAACTTCCGAAGATGATAAAATTTTTAAACAGCTCCGAATTTTAGTTTGTTATAAGAAGAATAAAAATTTAAAAATGTATTTAGACACATAACTTGATTTTTGTATTTCAACATCTTTGTAGCATTACTTTACTTTAGATCTGATTCTTAAAAGCATATTTTTAGGAAAAAATTGAAGCTTTTTCTAACTTAAACAGCTCGTTACCACAATATGGACGCTACTGATAACTATCCACAATTGTATCATTGGAAACAAGCCGTTTAGATGAGCAAAAGTTTGAATTTTTTTCGAAAAACATGGTTTCAAAAATCGTAGATAAACACCAACTTACACCGAGTAAACTAACGCTACAAGGGCCTTGAAATTTAAAACACAAGTCGTGTTTCTAAATACACGTTTAAATTTTTATTATTATTTTACCAAACTAAAATTGAAAACCGTTTAAAAAATTGATCATTTTTGAGAGCCTTCCTTGTACACCATTCTTTCCAGAATTCAAATTTGAACTTTTACCTTTAGGATAAGCCATAAAAGAAAAAAAATACACCAATTAACAAAATTATTGCTATGGATTTGGGCCTTAATTTATAATCTTAGCTCAAATTTTGTAAAACCGTTTCGAAGGTTTGGTCCAGCGCTCTTAACCCGAAACCCATTTACAAAATTCTAATTTTTTTCCTTTTTTTTTGATAATATGGTAGTAGTCTAAACTTTTCGTTTTTTGCAGAGCCTGCCTTTGACTGTATAACTTAAACTACAAAATTACAAAAAACGCCTATTAAACATCTTAAGGTTTAAGAAATGAGATACCCAGAAAAAAAAGATCATCTCAATTAATAAATTTTTGCAGGAGTTACAAGACTAAACTTTATTAAAATTTTAGAGTGTTCCATTTCAATTGTTGAGCACTGTATTTTTAAAAATTTTGATTTCTCCTTTATGTTATTAATTTTTGACTTGCCTACACCATCACACAACGTCTATTCTTTTTCCTTTAATGAATTCTAACTTACTTTTATTACAAAAAAAATATCTCAGGTTTAGCAAGTTTTCTGTATCAGGTTTTAAATTTTTTTTAGAAATTAATATTTTTTGGTTCCAGTTTTTAATTTTTTTCTTGTTTCATGTTTTCATATGTTGTTGTTTACTAACGTGTTACTTAATTTAAGTAGATACTACATGAGACAATTAAGTTAATTGTACTTAATTCACTTGTCTGGTTAGCATTTATTGTTACCCACATTTTACCTTTTTTATAGAAAACTATTCTTTTTTGCCATTCCGGCTCCATTTTGGCAATCTTGCAAATTCTATTTTCTATTACACTATTTGTTAGTCACGTTACTGAAATATGAGAAGAGTTATTCAACTTTTTCTCAACTTTAAGCATCTCTTGAGCCTAAACTATTAGAGATTTTGTCGCTTTTTATGTCAGTTCATTATTGTGTCAACGCCTTATTTGAATGTTTTAATCTTGATATCAAAGTCTGATTTAGGATTTCGAAACAGTTTATTAAACAGATATTTTACAGATCTCCATTACTTAAGTTCTAATTAATTTTAACCTTTTTTAATTAATTAAAATTAACCAATTCTTTTCTTGAAAGTTCAAGACGCATTTATACGGATATTGCACACCAGAAGTGTCCATTCTTTTATTGTTTTAGCACGTAAAAGGTGTTTTCCTGTCGATAATTATCGAAAATAGTCACAAACACTTCTAATTAGTGAATTATATACTTAAATCTATCGAGGTGTAATAACTAACAAAAAGGTAAAAAAGAATTTAAAATATAAGAAAGAAGAGTGTCCAGATTTCTGAAAATTGTAAGAACAATTAAAATAAAGATAATCATTTCGTATCATTGCGCCAAATTGTTAACTCTACAAACAAAATTTTGTATAATATACTTCTTAAAAAAAAATTGTTTACAATAAGTATCTCAATTGTCTAAAGTGGAAAGTTTGTTTGTAATTTTCTCACACAACTATTAAATTGTTACATGGTGTGACCAAAAAGTAACCTCATTGTTATTTAGGAGAAAACATGAGAGTGAATCATCATTTAATTATTACGATGCTTGAGATGTTCAGACACACTTTTTTTAAAAGTTAACTGAATCATAAAACTAGAAGCTATCCCAAAATACTATAAAGGACTTGTTTTTGCCCTTGTTCTTTAATTTCTTAGTCGGAGCCCCAAGTCCAAAATCTCAACTTTTTCAAAAATCCAACTTTTTCCACCCCAATTCTCCCCCGTCCCGCATATTAACAAAACAGGTGAGCTCATGATGTAAGCTAGGTGTGCAAGGAATGGCCGTGGTATGTGGGCTGCGGGTACACCTGGAGGCGTCCTCATACCTCGGCATGATCCTCCTCTTTCGCTTCAATTCGCTTTGAAATCTCCCCCACGATCTCTCTCCGAGAGTCTTCTCTTAGCTAGCCCCCACGAACAGGTGAACGGCAGACGCGGGGCGTTCAGTCTTCGTCAAGATGGCCGTGGTGTTGTCCGTACGCGAAAAACTCTAGTGTCGTGTGCGAGCGTTGAAATCACCGCGGAAATGCTCAACAATTACAAGGCCATGTATCGGCCGAACTTCTACGAGAGCACCTGTTTAAGATGCAACGAGACGGTGTACCAGGTGGACCGGGTTGGTCCCCTGAAGGACTTTACCTTCTTCCACAGTGGGTGCTTCAAGTGTGCCGTTTGCGGGACGAAATTGACCCTCAAGACGTACTATAATAACCAGCACCGGCAGGAGGATAAAGAGGTGTACTGTAATAGTCATGTGCCGAAAATCGGACCGGGACACCTGGATGGCTCCTCCGTGGGTATTCGGTCTGCACTGAATGTACCCAAATCGACGAATTTTGTTAATGAGCAAATTAGGGGACCGGGAAGGGGGATTTATGAACCGGAAAGTGAGTTTATTAATTATAGTTCAAGGTCTAGGGGAAACTAGGCCTAGACGATTTTGAATTCAATTGAACAATACGCGGACGATATCTCTTTTGTACCTGAGGTGGAATATAAAACGTTCTGGTCAAGTGATATAGAGTTAAACTGGGTTAAGACAAGTTTTCAGGATTTTACTAAACAATCAGAGATTCTCTCTATGCAGATTAAGAACTGTTATGTGGTTTCGTTGACATTTTAAACGCTTCCGGATTTTGTACTTTGACTAGGCATAACGTGGAACAAGACTGGATTCCTTCACGATAATCAAGTGTTAAAATTATCATTTTCTAAGCTTAGAACACACTTTGAATGTTTGATGAAGGAAAATAATAAATTTTAATTAATAACATTTAATTATATTAGTTTAGAAAGTACACTCATTTGCTAATTTGAGTACAGTAGAACTGAAAAACAATCTGTTTTCTAAAGGGTTGCTATGGCAACGACCAATCACAATTCATAATTTTACATCGCTGCTATGGAAATTTCACACAAAAATGTCAAATTTTTTCGATATAAAACTTTGAAATTTAAGGAAAAAAAAATGAGTACAGTAGAACTGAAAAACAGTTTTCTTAAGTGTTGCTATGGTAACCACCACAATTCAACACAAAAAACTTCTAATTTTTCAATCTAAAGTTTCGGAATTAAAAAAAAAACAAATGACTACAGTAGAACTGAAAAACCGTTTTCTAAACCGTTGCTATGACAACTATCAATCAGAGTTCATAATTTCACATCTTTGCTATAAAAAGTAAACACAAAAATGTCAATTTTTTTAATGAAATCTTTGGAAATTCAAAAAAAAAAAAAATTTAATACAGTAGAACTGAAAAACTGTTTTCTAAAGGGTTGCTATGGCAACCATCAATCACAACTCATAGTTTTACATCGTTGCTATGGAAATTCCACATAAATTTTTTCAATCTAAAGCTTTGGAATTTGAAGAAAAAAAATGGAATTAAAAAATTGAGTACCTACAGTTGGACTTGAAAACAGTTTTCTAAAGGGTTGCTATGGCAATGACCAACCACAATTCATTATTTTAGATCATTGCTATAGAAATTCAACACAAAAACTGTCAAATTTTTCAATGTAAAGCTTTGTAATAAAAAAAAAATAATTGAATCCAGTGGAATTCAAAAACAGTTTTTTAAAGGGTTACTATGGCAACCACCAATCACAGCTCACTATTTTACGTTATTACTATGGAATTTCAAAATGCATACAAAAAATGTCAAATTTTCCTATTTAAAGCTTTAGAATTTCAAAAAAAAAACACATGAGTGCAGTAGAAATAAAAAACAGTTTTCTAGTTAAAAAAGTTGCTATGGCAACGACCAATCACAATTCATAATTCTACATCGATGCTATGGAAATTGCTACACAACGCTACACAAAAAAATGTAAAAATTTTCTATGTAAAGCTTTGGAATTAAAAAAATAAAGCAGTGTAGGACTAAAGAACAGCTTTGTGAAGGGTTGCTATGGCAGCTACCAATCACAGTTTATAATTTTACATCGTTGTTATGGAAATTCAACACAAAAAATGTCGAATTATTCAAAGCAAATCTTTGGAATTTCAAAAAAAAAAAAAAACTTGAGAATAGTAGAACTAAAAAACAATTTTGTAAAGGGTTGCTATGACAACGATCAATCACAATTCCTGATTTTACATCATTACTATAGAAATTCAATACGAAAAACGTCAAGTTTATCTATGTAAAGCTTTGAAATTAAAAAAAAAATAAAAAAAATAAAAAATGTGTAGAGTAAAACTAAAAAACAGTTTTCTAAAGGGTTGCTGTGGCAACCACCAATCACAGTTCTTAATTTTACATCGTTGCTATAAAAAATCAATACAAAAAATGTCAAATTTTTCGATGTAAAGCTTTGAAATTTCAAAAAATAGAAAAATTAAAAAATTTAGTATAGTAAAACAACTTTCTAAAAAGTTGCAATGGCAACCACCAATCACAATTCACAATTTTACGTCGTTGCTATGAAAATTCAACACAAAAAACTTCAAATTTTTCAATCTAAAGCTTTGGAATTAAAAAAAAAACAAATGACTACAGTAGAACTGAAAAACAGTTTTCTAAACCGTTGCTATGGCAACCACTAATCACAGTTCGTAATTTTACATCGTTGCTATGAAAAATCAACACAAAAAAATGTCAAATTTTTTAATTAAATCTTAGGAAATTAAAAAAATAAATAAAAATTAATACAGTAGAACTGAAAAACTGTTTTCTAAAGGGTGTTGCTATATGGCATCCACCAATCACAATTCATGATTTTACATTGTTGTTATGGAAATTCCACACAAAAAAGATCAAATTTGTGAATATAAAGTGTTAAAATTAAAAAAATTAAATACAGTAGAACTGAAAAACAGTTTTCTAAAGGATTGCTATAGCAACCATCAAGGAGAATTACTATGGAAATTTCACCTAAAAAAAGTCAAATTTTTCACTCTAAAGCTTGGGAATTTCAAAAATTTCAGTCTATTTTTTAAAATTTTGATAATTAAAAACTGAAATTAAGATAAAGTGATGACTGGTCGAAATGGATTTTATGTGCTTTGGCTCGTAAATTCGAGTCTCGTTTTAATTCCATCTAATTAATTTTGTTCTCGTTTAAAATTTATTCTAGAACAAATCTATGAATTCTACGAAGCAAATAATAGAAGAAACTTGAGTTAATTCAAGAATTGACGTGAACAAAGCAACTATTATATGACCTTGACCGTTCTTATTCAAGCAGTCTCAATATCGTAATTATTGTGATACAACTAAAAATAATTTGTTGTTAAAAACGTGCAAAAACTGGTTTTTAATTTAATTTGTTATTTATAGAGGGGGAGGTCATAAGTCAGTGCGTGGTGTTAGATTTTTTCAACCACGGCTAACAAGAAAACACCACTGAGTCTCTATGACCAATAAGTCTCTAGTTTTTTAGCTTATAAAGAGTCAGGACGCCCAATGTGTTATTTTTTCTTATAGTAATTTATGTCAAAATAAAAACAAATGACAGTCGTCATTAAAAAACGGTCTCTGGAGTGACATGACAATTCAAAAAATGTCAAAATAAATGAAAATAAACAAAAACGATCGAGTATAAATATTTTTGTATTCTAAAAACACAAAAAATGTCTATAAACAATTAAAATAATTGTTTCAATGTCCGCCGATAATAAAACAAGTTTTTGCAGTTAATTTATTTTATTTACGGCCACTTTACAGTCAGTGTTGCGATATTTCCTCATGTCAGGTTACAAAATTCACTTTCTGCAATGTCAATGTCATTTGACAATTATGACATTTGACAACAATACCAAATACGCTCTTCAAAACCTCCACATTTTTTTTCTTTTCTAATTGTCAACAAACAAAACTGGTTCATTATCACCGCCATCAAAATATAAAGAATTTCATTCCTACATATTATTCAATGCCGTCCTTGACACAGAAGGCGCGCCAACACTTTGAAAATTTAACCCATATTGTGGTTATACTTTACCATAAATGGTTGTTGTCTCGCGTTTTGCTACAAGATGTTTTCAAAAAATTCAAAATTATTATTTTTTAATTGTTATTTATTGAGTGATAATTTTCTGGAAAACTGGAAAGACGAAAATTTTGTAATATTTAATTTGCAAACATCTGGCATTGGACGAGTTAGTATAAATATGTTGAAAGTAAATATCAGCCTCCTCTCATTTGAAAGGCGAATTGAAAAAGAATCAAAACAATTATAAAACTTGCCCAATTGACCCAAATTTTTCACACTTTCGGTTTTACTGGAAATGGCAAGTGGAAATAACAAAAAACTCGAAGACTAGATACAGTTTCTGTGAAGAAAATTTTTTTCTTAGACAGGAGGGTAATCTACGTAGTTGGTTTGACGGATAACTTTTTCATATTTAAATATTCATGCAAAATATTGAATTAGCTGTCCTACCCATCTTTAATCGTAGATCGCTATAAAAACCCGGACTTTATTAATTATTTAGGGGGAGTCATTACAGTAAATGAAGCTCCGCGCGCTCAGCATCTTTCGTGCTCTTAAAACCAATTTTGAGATAAGAAAACTATTACAATGATATTTACAGACTGACCAGATTTAGCGTACTATTTACACAACTTTTCTTCAGATTTTTTAATGGTTTTCCACGTAAAAATAATGTTTCCTTAACATGCGAATTTTTTTTCGCCATTTTTATAGAACATTATGCGAACAATTTATTTCAAAAAAATGTAAAAAGCGAACTATCTGACAGATTCAACGAAATTTTGAATGCAGTTCTTCTGGGGCATAATAAAAACTAAAAAAAATTATCGCGATAGCAAAAATGCTACCAATAGTAAAAAGTCATTCTTCAAAACTCTTGGAAAATAGTTTTGAAACAAATAAAAATATAATGTTAAATAATTCTTAATATTATTGTATTAAAAAAATTAACAAAATGTTCTAAAACGCTGCACAAACAGTCAAAGCTATAAAAAGGGTTGTAGAGAATTAAATTTTGTATATTAATATATTATTTCAAATATTTGAGGGACAAGAAACACTTAAAGACAAGAAAGAAATAAATAACCTTCTCATATATTGAAATATAAACAAAAATATTTTCAAAATATTATAATAAAGCTAAATTATTGGTAAAAATATCTGTTACCTCAAAAATAACTTTGTGATTTTCTTAGTCTGGCGCGTGGCGAATAGGAAGAAAATAGTATAAAAAACCGTTTTATACTACTTTAAAAAATGAATGTATCATTTAATTTCCTACATAAAAAATTACGTTGTCATAGAAACAAAAATAGAGTGACAATTATTTGCAACACATTGATTAAAAGAAGACATTTTAGATTACAAATCATGAAAGAATTGAAAGTTAAGTCAAACCCACAAGATATATAAATAAAGTTTGAAAATGTTAGAAAAAACTTTTGTCCGAAATTTTAATGGACCTCAGGTAAAAAGGTGAAAAAGAGGAGGGGATTATATACAGTGTGTCAATTTTAAAAGTTGCAATCGGCAATATCTCTAGAGTTGAAAAAGTTATTGAGAATCACTTAAAACCGTTTCGATGGTTGCTAGGGGGAATAAAAATGACATGGTAAGTGACGTATCCGCACCCACCCTTTAAGCCACAGCCACCCCAACTTGTAAATTTTAAATGGCACTACCCTACTTGTGATACATTCTTGGATTCCCCTTAGCAACCACCAAAACAGTTTTAACTGTTTTAAGTGATTCTCAATAACTTCTTGGATTCTAGAGATATTTGGGCTGATTTCAAGTTGAGATAATACCGGTAGTATCGCAAATTTTAATACTTTTCCATGACAACAGCGAATCGTTTATTTTGTTTTTTTGTTTTCGAATTTGTTTATTTTTTAGCCGATTGCTACTTTTAAAATTGACACACTGTATAATTGGAATCGTGAGCTGGAACTACTAGACCGAATTCAGACTGATAAGTTTGACATATCCATACGTAAAATGAACCTGGAATTTTACATTTGCCAAATTCGTTCCTTCAAATCCAATCCGAAGCCCCCAAAATGGGGCCAAAAGTGACAAAAATCACAAATTTTAACTTTGAAAATTTATTTGACCTTCTGTATATTAAATCGAAGATAGAAGACTCTTGAAATAATTTTTGCACGTGTCTTAAGTTTAATAATTAGAAAAAAAATTCTTCGAATAGTGCCGTTTAGGCTCCCTATCGCTGAAAATAAATCTCTATGGACTTCTGTAACGGGATATTGTAGAAAAACTGTAACGGTACTAGACACCTTAGAAAAATAGGGAATTTATATGTACAAAGTTTCAGATTTTTTGGACTGTAAATAAAAAAGTTTTTGAATCCCCCAACTGTCACAATACGGATCTTGAGCTGTGCAAGGTGAACTAAAAATTGTCTGATTTTCAAAAAAAAAATTTAATCGATAGATATGAACGTGGAATAAGAGAGAAAAATATCAGTTACTCCACCCCCTATTCCTACAGTCACCAGTCATGGCCAAAATTGACAAAAATTTCTAAAATCTATAAATAAATCTAGAGAGCTATGATTTTTGTTTATGGGGGTACTACTCTAAATCCTAAACACATTTTTATAAAAATTAATTACTCCATTTAATTCGGGAATGAAAAAATAGGGGTAGAAAGTAGCAAAAATTACCTACTTCTACTTTGAAAATTATTTTGAATCCCTGTATATTAAATCGAAAAAAAGGCCCTAAAGATAATTTTCAAACGTGTTTAATCTTTAACAATTTAAAAAAAAAAAAATTTCGAATAGTGCCGTTTAGGCTCCCTATCGCTAACAATAAACCTCCATGGTCCTCGATAACAGAACGTCCTAGGAAGACCGTTATAATTCCGGATACCGCAAAAAAATCCGAAATTTATGTTTCCAGTTTCAAAATTTTAGGGCCATAAATAACAAAGTTCTTCTTCAACCACCTGTTAAAGATACGGATCTTGAGCTGATATTGAGCAGAAATGGAATAAAAATTGTCCGATTTTAGAAATTTTTTCTTCTTAATTGACAGATATGAATGTGAAATAAAAAAGAAAATTAGTAGTTGCTCTGCTCTCTCACTCCTACAGCGCCCAGATGAGGCCAAACTTAACAAAAATTTCTATTATTTATAATTAAATCTAGAAGGCTGCGTTTTTTTATGGGAGTACCGTGTATAAATTAATATTAAAGTAACTATAAAACCATCATTTATTGTGTATAATATTGAGATCTTTACTGCAAAATTTTTTTCTTCATATTTCTCTCATTTTTCACTTAATTGTTGTTATAAATTGTTGCAATCAAGATCGGCAAATTTTGATGGGTAAACTTTTTTATTTAAGCTTTCAACAATGCAATTCAAAAGGTTTTATAAAAATCCATTCAGTAGAACCGGGTTCCGAGATTTTTAAATTTTTATGTGTTACGGCACTCTACTCTTAAAATATTACAATCAAAATTTATTGTTTATAGAAAAAGGGTAAATTTAAAAATTTCTAAAGCTTCTAAAAAATTATCTAAATTTCTAAGGCTTTTGGAATTTAGAAGATTTTAGAATTAGCAGTAGGAGAAAAGGAATAACTGAAAGAAAGAATATGAAAAGGAAAAGCAGATGAAGTGATGGTTATATCTGTATTTTTGTATTTTTTTATTTTTCTAAATGTTTATGAATTCTGCTTTCAATCCTTTGTCTTCTCTGACCGATATAAACTAAAAAAAAAAAAAGAATTATGTAATGCATATGTTGAAACTTAGAGAGTATTTGTTTCTGAATTTTTGGAAAACTCTATTTAAGGAAGTGATTATTCACTGCTGTTTGTTTAATGATAATTGATAAGTCTTTCTTTTTTAAAGACAACATGGTCTAAATAATTTATTTAATTATAAAAAAATAAAACATTTTAATTATCAATTAAATATTCTTTTGTATATAGAAATGCCCAAGTGACCCAAATTTTTCCCACTATCGATTTTATTGGAAATAGCAAGTGGTAATTTAAAAAAATCTTGAAAACTAGATCTAATTTCTGTATATAAAGAATGTTTCTTGTACAGAAAATACAATCCACTTATGCTAATCACCCATTCATTATTAGATAGTTAACCGCAAGAGTTTCATTCATTCTTCTTCGTGACGTTACAATACAGAAAAAGTATGTTAAGCACTCCATACCCAATGATCTAACAACGACACAATTACCAGAAAAGCCATCAATTATATTAACCATTTGTTGATTGTGATTTACCACCACCCATAAACATTATTTACAATAAAATCACGACAGAAGCGCATCTAATCACCCAAAAACCCATAAATCACAACCCAAAAAAAATCTATTCTTCAACTCTCTCCACACATCACGAACATTTTCGATATTATTATTTTCGTGTAATTAGACGGAGATGCGCTTTCACGTCCAAATCGCGCATTTTCTTTTTCCCACATGGACCCACATGTCGTAAGAAACTTTCGATATTTTCTAAAAATTCTTGCATAAAGTAGAGTATCGATTCACTTTCCATGATTGCACAAATGCCGAATTATCATAAGTTATATAAGAAAATTTTTTCTTCTAGTCCTTCATGTCCGCACCCATCTCAATGGGGGGTACCACCAACAGGCCTCACCACCTGGATACGGGGGAGATAGACAGTACAGCCCCACAAACTACCATAACAACCACGGGGACTCACCCGGGTACCAGTATGGACGGTTCGATGCCAGTGCATTACATATAGCACATGCACTCAAACAAACAGAACTACAAAAGTCATATAGGAGTAATAGGGAGAAACCCATCGACTGCTATTTGGTGAGTTACAAAGAAAAACGAATCTATATTAATAATTACAAGAAATCATGATCTAAAAGTCTAAAACCATGGCTTTATAGGAAGTCATGGTATAGCCAGTTTTCGTGCGAAATCTTGATCTAAAACCATGGCTTTTTAGATTACTATAATTGAACTATAGTATAAATATATAAGAACTAAATAAATAAATAAGAATAATATTTTTTCAATAAGCAATTGTTTAAGATATCGATAGATAACACTACAGGACTCTTGGTGTTAAAAAACAGGTCAATAAACACATCCTTTAATTTTTGATCTATAGGAAGCCATGGTATCACCAGTTTTCGTGCAAAAAAACATGAATTTCTAGATTATAGTTAAACTACAGTGGTTATTAAAAAATATGAACAATATTTTTTTAATAAGTAATTGTTTAAAAAATTTATAAATAACACTACAGTGCTGTTGGTGTCAAAAACAGGTCACAAAACACACGTCCTTTAATTTCTGATCTGTAGGAAGCCATGGTATCGCCAGTTTTCGTGTGAAATCTACATGGCTTTATAGACTATAGTTGAACTACAGGGTTGTAAGATAATAAGAACATTTTTTTTTTCAATAAGAAATTATTTAAAAGATCTCTACATAACACTACAGTACTCCTGAGTGTCAAAAAAAAGTCACATAAACATGTCCTTCCATTTCTGATCTATAGGAAGCCATGGTATCGCTATATTTCGTGTAAAATCTTGATTTAAAACCACAGCTTTCTAGATTGAACTACAGTGTTGTAAAATTTAAAAATAGATGATACTACAACACTGTTGGTGTCGAAAAAGGTCACATAAATATGTCCTTTAATTTCTGATTTATAGGAAATCGTGGCTTTCTATGTTATAGCTAAATTACAGTCTTAAAAAAACAAGAACATTTCTTTTTAAATAAGTAATTGTTTAAAAGATCTATAGACAAAAACAGGTCACATAAACACATTCTTTAATTTCTGATCTATAGAAAGCCATGGTATTGCCTGTTTTCGTCCAAAATCTTGATGCAAAATCATGGCTTTCTAGATTATAGTTGAACTACAGTGTTTTTGAATAATAGCAACAATATTTTTTCAATAAGTAATTGTTTAAAAAATATAGATGACACTACAAAACTCCTGGTATTAAAAACAGGTCACACAAACACTCCGTTAATTTCTGATCTAGAAGAAGCCATGGTATCTCAGTTTTCGTGTGAAATCTTAATCTTAAACCATGGCTTTATAGATTATATTTACACTATAGTATTGTAAAATAACAAAAACGATAAATTTTTGTAATATGTAATTGTTTATATGATCTACAGAAGACGTTACAGTACTCCTGGTGTCAAAAACTGTCACAACAATCTTTCTTCAATAAGAAATTCTTTAAAAATCTATAGACTCACTGTAGTACTGGTACTGTCAAAAAGAGGCTACAAAAATACGTGCTTTAATTTCTGATCTATAGGTAGCCATGGTATTTCCAATTTTTATGCGAAATCTTGATCTAGAACCATGGTTTTCTAGATTATAATTGAACTACAGTGTTGTAAAATAAAAAGTTTAGAAGATCTATAGATCTACTACAGTACTGTTACAGTGTCAAAAACAGGTCATATAATCACGTCCTTTATATTATAATCTACAGGAAGCCATGGTATCTCCAATTTTCGTGCAAAATCTTGATGTAAAACCGTGGCTTTCTACTGAAGCTGAATTATTTTTAAGCTGAATTACAGTCTTAAAAAAAACAAGAACGTTTTGTTAAATAATTAATTGTTTAAAAGATCTATAGATAGCACTACATCTATAACACTACAGTACTTCTGGTGTCAAAAACAGATCACATAAACACATCCTTTAATTTTTGATCTATAGGAAGCCATGGTAACTACAACTGCCATGAGAAATCTTGATCTAAAATCATGGCTTTCTAGATTATAGTTGAACTTCTGTGTTGTTGAACAATAAGAACAATCTTTCTACAATAAGAAATTGTTTAAAAAATGTATAGACCCTAATGTTAAGAAGAGATCATGTAAACACGTCCTTTAGTTTCTAATCTATAGGAAATCATGGCTTTCTAGATTATAGTTGATTTACAGTGTTGTTCAATAATAAGAACAAGATTTTTTTCAAGAAGTAATATTTAAAAGATCTCACTATAGTACTGCTGGTGTCAAAAACAGGTCACATAAACACATCCCTTAATTTCTTATTTGTAGAAAGCCATGGTATTGCCAGTTTTCGTGGAAAATCTTGATTTAAAACCACGGTCTTCTAGATTAAACTACAGTGTTGTAAAATTTAAAAATAGATAATACTACAGCACTGTTGGTGTCAAAAGAGGTCACATAAATACGTTCTTTAATTTCTTATTTATAGGAAGCCATGGTATTGCCAGTTTTTGCGTGAAATCTTGATCTAAAACCGTGGCTTTCTAGATTATAGCTAAACTACAGTGTTATAAAATAATAAGAACAATCTTTATTCAGTAAGTAAGATCTGCAGGTGACACTACAGTACTGCTGGTGTCAAAAACAGGTCATATATATACGTCCTTTAATTTCTGATCTATAGGAAGCCATGGTATTGCCAGTTTTCATGTGAAATCTTGATTTAATACCATGGCTTTCTAGATTATAGTTGCTTTACAGTGTTATTGAATAATAAGAACAAGATTTTTTCAAGAAGTAATATTTTAAAGATCTATAGACTCACTATATAGCACTAGTGGTGTCAAAAACAAGTCACATAAACACATTCTTTAATTTCTGATCTTTAGGAAGCCATGGTGTCGCCAGTTTTTGTGCGCTTGCGCAGTTTGACCTTGTACATAATCACTGATAATGATTTTAATAAATACAAAACAAATTATTAATAAGCTGCTTTTAAAAAGCATTTTAATTACTTTTCTAATTTAAAAAATGACTCATAAAAATTTACACTCAATAAATCAAATTTTAAGTACCTAAATAAGGAAAAGACTACTTTTTTAGGAAAATTATACAAATTTATAAATAATTATCCCAATATTAAATTTTATTATTATCATTTAAACGTAATTCGTAACTTTTAAGTCTTTGTTAAGTCTGCGCTATTTTCTTGTGGGATAAAATGACATTTTCTAATATTTCTGATTATTTAAAACTGTATTTGACGTTTAAAAAAATACATTTTGTTATCAAAGACATCCAGAAATTTTACTGGGTGAATCAATATAAAATCCGCACCCCTAAAACAACAAAAAAATGAATATGCCGTAGGCTTAAAACAAATTTACTTGTTTTGTAATACTTCCGATCGTGTAAAAAAAGGCTTTTGGTAGCGTCAGCCCGAGGGTGATTTCATAGAGGTTGTTAGCCTCGAAGCAGACTAAAATTTCTCAGTTTTTAAAACAAAATGATTTGATTGATATCATTTTTATATTTAAAAAATTAGCCGATCTAGTAGTTGTAGAAAAACTATTAAAACGAGTGTGGGACAGTTCAAAGCCACTCGTTCCAACAAACTAATGTAATCAAATCACGCAATTTTCTAATAAATTTGACTGAAAAACCCCGTTTTTTCCATCTCAAATGACTGTTTTTATCAGCCTAAATCTGTTTCTCCTTGAAATGACTTAATTTGCAAAACAGACATCTCAATCTATGGTCTATTAACTTTCCTTTGTTCTCGCCAAACATAGCCCCAATTTTTTCCTCACGTTCGTTACTGTACCATCTGTTAATTTCGTCAAACCACTTTCCATCAAAAAATCAAGTCAATTGATAAACATCTTGATAGAAAGTGACTTTATTATTAATCTTGATAATAACACTTTGCAAATTTCTTTCATGTGGGAGTGAATAAATTATATAAAAGTGATTTCACTATAAATTCGTTTGCTTCTTTACGCCTGTCAAAGGAAATTAATTGTTGTCAAACTGTTTGATTTCTCTGAAAGGAGTTTTGCCTCAAGGGATAGATAATTAAATTGTTAACGAATAGCTGAATAATTAAAATAATTTAGAGCAATCATACGCAATTAGTTTATAGAAACAGAAAAAAAATGAGAATTTGTTCTAGTGAACCGTGGAAGAAACTAGATAATTTTCTTTGTAACGTAAGAAATTTAATTAAAATTGAAGTGTTTTTATTTACTTACTAATCGATTAACGAGTTTATTTAATTTTTTTTAAATAGATAAACATGAAAATAACAGGATTACAATAATACGAAATTTACATCAAATTTTAGACTGGACTCGGCCCACATTCCATCCAAGATGTCAACAATAATAAATTGTTTTTAATTGCCACAAATTCCTTAAATCATATTCAATAAATAATAGGAGAAATTATATAAAAAGTGGCCCACTTTTGTCTCATTTACACAATCTTAAGAAATATTTATTCAGTCAAATGCTTTTTATCTGTGAAAAATGAAAGTCATGTCTTTGATTAATTCGGATGAATATTAATTATAAAGAATGATAAATTAGTAAAAGGGGGTCAGTTTTCGCTATTTTGGGAAATTCGGGTAAAAACAATCGAATTTTGTTGATCGAATTTCAGTCAGTTTTGGTTATTCTATCGAGTGACTATTGAAATATCCATTAAGGGCAAGTCTTGACTAACTATTTTTGAACTGTCAGTAAAAATGCAAGTGTCAACCGATTGGTGGTAAAATAAAGCCAACTGCTTTAAGAGAACTGCTTTATTGAAAATCTCTATTAACATCAAAAGTTTCAAAATAAAAAAGAAATAATTTTATTTTTTTATGATTATTGTAACGGGTGATTAAATAAATTTGTAACGATAGTAGGTATATAATAGGTCAAAAAATATTTTTTTTTCACGAATTAATATTATTTAATATTAATTAGAAGGAATATCAGAATAATTCTGATACAATTCACTTTTGCCGAGATTAGGGTGGGCCAAAATATATTTTTTTTATGTCTGACACTGAAAAATTGGTTACTACGGACCTTTAAAAAATGCTTTTTAAAGATATAAGCTCTTAATTTTAATAGGAAAGACCCTCTCATCCTAGTTTTCAATTTTTTCTTTAGTTCTATTTGGCAAAATCCATATCTCGTCACTACTTGATCGTGCAGAAAAATTTTATTTACATTTTTTGTAGGAAATTGAACGCTCTAAAAAAGGTATCTTACAATTTTTTTATAGCTCTTACCGTTTAGAAGATATCAGAGGTCAAAGTTCGAAGAATTTAGCAAAAATTTCTTTTCCACTTCTAAATTTTATAACTCGTAGATAAATAAATATTATAAAATGCGCAACATATAGTTTTGTAGGAAATTAAATGCTCTGCAAAAAAAAAATTTTGTGGTTAATGTATTACTCCAACCATTTAAAAAAAATGAGGATTTAGTCGCAAATTTTGGTTCTTTAAATGCGAATATCTTCTAAGTGGTTAGAGTAATCAAGTAACCACAAGAGACCTTTTTGTAGAGGGTTCAATTTCCTATAAAACTGTATATTTTGCATTTTCTAATATTTATTTATCTACGACTTATAAAATTTAGAAGTAAAAAAGAAATTTTTGTTAAATTCTTCAAAATTTGACCTCTGATATCTTCTCTATATGTACAAATGAAAGCAAAAAAATATTAACAAGTCCAAGCAGTAAACTTATTTATCATAATTTAGAATTTAAACATTTTAAAAAATGTTGTTTTAGCTTTAAAATTAGTAAAATGTCTCCTTCGATTTACAAAATTAAAATTAAAATGTTGTCTTTGTCATTAGAAATTTAAAAATTAATGAAGAATGTCGGTTTTCGCTTTAAAACTGTCAGGATTTCACCTCCAGTTCCTAAAATAACACCTACAGTTTTCAAAATTTTTAAAAAATATCATTTTTGTCCTTCTTGTTAAGAAAATTAGAAAGAAATGTTAGAAAAGAACCTAGATAGTCATGATAGATTTATTTGTTTTTTGCTCTAAATTATAAAGAAGATTCTTGGATAAATTAATGAAACTGCAAAACGGTGTTAATAAAAAAATCTTTTTTTTAATTTCTTGTTCAGTCATTGCAAATTGAGCCCCGGAATTACTGGTCCGAAATTCCGGAAACTGTCCAGACACTTAGAAAGCCTCCAATGAAGTAGAAAATAGAAAATTTTTAGGTCCAGCTGGCACTTTCCGGATTTCACTTACGCATAAACAGAAAGAAATCGTTTCTTCGTATAACCGAGAAGAATTACCAACATACATCGATCAAATATTTACCGATTCAACAGTGTTTTTCATATTTGATGAACGTTTTTGTCCACCTTTCACCACACTATGAAAAACGTCTTTTCCAATCACGCCAGCTTGGAAAAACTTTACTATTTTGTTATTTAGTAATTACAACAATTTCTCCAGTTAATTGTAACAAGACATCAAAATAATAAATAGGTATAATGTATGAGGTTACTTGAGCGACTTTAACGGTTTTTGCAACGCTTAAAGACGGCCATAATTGAATGAAATGATCACGAATTGCGGTTCTTGCGGTAATTGAGATTTTCGGCAACCAAATTAAAAAATTTTAAACCGCTCTCTGCCTTTAAATTAACATAATTGCGTAACAAGGTTATTACGTTAATAAACAAATAATCGTGTAGTTAGATTTTTGAAGTAGCGCCACCTGTTGGTTGTTTGTATTTTTTTGGGAAAATGGCGCCATCTGTTGTTGAATTTCCATCGGATTTCCGCGGTTCACACTTGAGAAAACACTCGAATTAATTAATTATCTAATTAAACATCAGAAAATCCAGTTAGGTGGCATTAATCGGATACATATGCAAAAATTGTAGTTACGGTAAGGTAGTCATTGCCGGAAGTGCAATGGTATTATTATGAATGTTCTGGTTTAAAAATTTACTAAATTCCAATTTAACGGTTTATGTCTAATTGCAATGCAATGATTCTCATGGTCGGAATCATTGAAAGAGAATTAATGGTAAATTGTGACGATCACAAATAAGAAATAAATTTTTTTTCTTCGTCGTGTTCATTGTAGCGTTACGTGAGATGTTCGTGATGAAATTCCGGACTTTTATGTAAAATGACGCATTGATTATTGTGTCAATAGGATTTTATTTGTTTTGTAACAAAAAAATGCCAATTATTTTAATAGGTACCAAAAATGGACACGTAAATGGCTTGCGAATTCTATAGGGATTAGAAAAGAAAGCTGTGATTGTACAACACCTGCCAGTCTCTGAAATTTATTATGCAAAACAATCACAAGTCGGTAAATATTTGCTGATGCAATTCTGTGTCATTAATACTTTTTTCTGTTTGTTTATAAAGGTTCCAGAACTATCAGACATTTTAAAAAAAATACAGTACAAAAATAGAAAACTTGCATCTCAATTTAGTCTCAAAATTTTATTATATTCAGATTAGATTTGACAGGATTAGGACTAAAAAAATTATCGGATGTCAAGCCGACGTTTCGCTTTTTTTATTTGTAAAAGCTTCCTCAGGGCAGTCTGATAATAACTAAGAAAAAATTGTAAAAATAGTTACTATCAGACTGCCCTGAGGAAGCTTTTACAAATAAAAAAGGCGAAACGTCGGCTTGATACACGATATTTTCATTAGTCCTAATTCTAATATAATAACAAAATATTATTACATTATTAAAACATCAAAATCTTTTTCTATTGAAGAGTTCCACTTTTTAATGACCAACACTGTATATATAACAAGCTTATTTTGGAAGATTTCTCATATATTCGGTAATCAAGAAACAAATAATTTTGTTTTTACATAAATTATTTTTGATTTTTTTGATGATATCTACAGTGATGGCCATTGCAAAGTGGGACACTTTGACAGGAAAAACATTTTGATTTCGTAAACTTGAATTGTTTAGAATTTTTTTTAAATCACAATTTTAATTTAAAAAAATCTGCAATTTTTGAAATTTTAAGACACCGTTGCCATATTTAGTGTCCCATTTTTCTGTGGCTATCACTGTACAGTCTTGTCTAAAGAAACCGAAATTTTTTGGGTAGGTCACACCAGTGGGTGATTTAGCGCAAAATTTTCATAAAACTCGTGAGAGAATGCAGTGACGGCCTTCCGACCTACGATTACGCATTTACAAATGAGCCATCGATTCCAGTACTTGACAGCCTCGAAAGCCCCCGACTTGGTATTATGCAATTTTAGTACACCTACGGCTGACGACCCGGTAACTGCCCGATTTGGAAACGTGGGGTTCATGACGTAGAGCGACGTCATCACTAGGATTTAGTAAAGGACCATTTTTGAAAAGAATAGCACGTCACGCGTTTATTTAGGTCAGAAATTTAATTGTTCATTCTTTAATGCGTAATATATGGTATTTCCGTATTCCACCATTATTTTTTTTCCTGAATTGTTCTCATGATATAATAAGGTGATTAACCCACTTGGGGTTATTCTAATCAAGTAAAATTCAAGAGGTTTATTGTGATGTAATAATTAAATTGACCTTATCTTCCAATTTTTACTTAGTCATGTTTTATTGTTATTAAAAAATTCTCATCGTAAATCAAACAAAGGGAATCTTATTCACATTTTCGACAAGAAAAATATTTTTTCAAATTTTTTATTATACTTTTAAAGTTTGGCTTTTTAAAGTAGACGATGATAATAATGTGAACGCACCATAAAATTTAATAATAGAAAAATTTAGTAATAATAGTGTTTTTTCTATAAGCAAAAATCAAAAGGTGTTAAATCCGAAAACTGTAATTATTTAATTACTACAAATTTGTTGCAAAAATCCATTTAAATAACTCCTCAGTTGATTAACAATCACCTCCAAAATTGGTTTATAATATTGATTATGCCTTTTCTACTCAAATTTCCCGGTTTTTGAGATTTAAATTAGTGTGACATCAAAAAGAAGTCCTTTTTTGTAATTTTAGACTCGTTTGTTCAAAATACTGAGCAACTTGGAGGTTATTTTAACAAAACATGACTCATATTTGAGTAATTTATTCATTGACACGCGATATAATAAATAGAAAAACGATTTGAAGAAACATTAAAATAGAATAGGAAATAAATCGCCTTTTAAATTATAGAAATATAAAAAACAATGCTAAATCAGACTTAGGGAAATCCCCACAATGACAACGAAAGTAAAGAGACTGTCTTTTAACGTAACAACATGTCTCGAGTCCCTATTCAGTGCTCTGTAGGCATAGTTTTTACACTGTAGTAAATCAACTGACCTTTTTTGCAACAAAAAGATAAATAATACAAAAATGTGTAAAAACTGTCCATCTAATTTTGGGTTTCGTGTATTTTTTTACATATTTTTTGACTCTTATTTGACATTTGTTTTCTTAATTATTTAATAAATCTACTAGAACCTTCTTCTCTTTAGTGCTTTTCTTGTGTTTCTTTTTCTTCTATTATGCGGTCTCTTTTGTTCTTCTGCTCTTTTCTTCTTTTAAACATAAGTTTTCTTAATATTCACCTTACAATATTTATATTTCTTTTAATCGTAACTAAAGGTAAAATAAACTCCTGTTATTTGTTATTATTTAATTTCTGAATGTTTTAGACCTGATAGTCATCTACAAAGAAAATTCGTAAAGCCTCAAAACACACAAAAAAATTTTTCTTCTTATCTCTTTCTTCTTTCTCTTATAATCGTTGTTTTTTAATTTCTTTTTTGATTTTTTTTCCTCTCTAGTCATCGTATTTTCAATTTTTCGATAACTTCTTTTTTTCTCTATTGCAGGTTTTATTATTTTTTATTTTTAGATCGTTGCTTACGTACTGTTTTTAGATTGTCTTCTACGTAGTTTTTCTTGTTCTTTTTTACTCCGTCGTTTTTCAAATTTTTCTAGTAAATTCCTTTGCTTTCTACAATATTTTTTTCTTCATTCTGCTTCAATCGTCATTTGTCGAGTTCTTTCCTTTTGTGATCCTTTTCTATTTCATGTTCGTTGCCTGCTATGCTACATACGTTCTTCTATTTTATTCTATACTGCAACTACAGCATTTCTTCTTCTTCTTCTAATAGTAGTTTTTCTTGTTCTTTTTTACTCCCTTGATTTTCAGGTTTATCTAGAAAATTTCTTTGTTTTCTACAATATGGCTTTCTTCTTTCTTCTTCAATCGTCATTTTTCGGGTTCTTTCTTTTTGAGATTCTTTTTATTTCCTGTTCGCTCCCTGCTATGCTGCATACTGTTTTTGTATTTTCTTCTACACTACAACTACAGCATTTCTTCTTCTTCTAATCGTAGTTTTTTGTGTTCTTTTTTACTCCCTTGATTTTCAGGTTTATCTAGAAAATTCCTTTGCTTTCTACAATATTTTGTCTTCATTCTGTTTCAATCGTCATTTTTCGAGTTCTTTCCTTTTGTGATCCTTTTCTATTTCCTGTTCGTTGCCTGCTGTGCTACATACTGTTTTTCTATTTTATTCTATACTACAACTACATCATTTCTTCTTCTAATCGTAATTTTTCTTGTTCTTTCTTACTCCATTGATTTTCAGGTTTATCTAGAAAATTCCTTTGTTTTTCTACAATATGTCTTTCTTCTTTCTCTTTCAATCGTCATTTTTCGAGTTCTTTCGTTTTGAGTCTCTTTTTATTTTTTGTTTGTTGCCTGTTGTGCTACGTACTGTTCTTCTATTTTTTTCTACACTACAACTTTTTTTTCTCTCATCAATTTTGAAGTTTCATTAAACATTCTGCAGTTTTTTTAAAATTGTTTCTTTGTTTTTTCTCATTTTTCTTGGCTAGTTTTTGTTTTTTTTTTTGCTTCTAAACGTTTCGTGCCTTTTTTCGACTTTCTCGAATACTAAATGAATTTATTTTCTTTTTGTTCTTGTTGTTGTTTAAAATTATGTAAGTAATTATGTTCCAATATGTTTTCTAACGCATACCGCGTCAGAATTTTTCTTGCGCGCACTATATTTTATTGTAGTTTTATTTTGGAACAAAAAACCCGAAATGTAACAACAGATGTAGATTCTGCTTCAGAATTTTTTACTTTCAAATAATTCCAATCATTTTTCCTCGAATTCCACTTTTACTAAGCCGATAAATTCCTCAATTTAAATCTCGTACCGCAAATATTTATGTTCATTAATAATAATTATAACCCATCAGATTTGACCATATCTGCACGATTTATGAATAATGTTCTGTTACTCCTTTTAAACATACATATCCTAGTGTAAAAAAATAAATAAATCCGTGAACTCCTACAATAATAAATCGAGTTAACACGCAACGTTGAGCATTCCGTACAACACTTATCATTTAACTGTTTATAATAATAATAAAAAATCGCACTCCTGTGTACCTTGTGGTCAAAATTAAGAAGAATTTCCGATCAGAAAATATTCTAACTGTATACAAAATTCGTCGTAATAACAGTATTTGATTTTTGTATAAAACTTGAATAACAATCGTTTTTCCCAAGCAATTTCTAATTAATTATCAATTAACCTTGACTGGGAACACAGTACAATTACTTTTTCGAGATTTTTCAAAACGATTATGTGAATTTTCAGGACAGAGATGAACAAAAACGACTCGAAATGAAGCACCGGAAGGAAGAAGATGACTTGTACAGGAGGTTTGCGCGCCAGAGAGAGGAGGAAGAGAGACGAATCCGGGATGAATTTCGGGTAAAAATCAATTCTAACCAATTCCTCAGTATTACAATTCTGATTTAGGATGAATGGGAAAAAGAATTAGAAAGATTAACAAACAGATTCGAAAGAGAAATGCAAATGAAACGGAAAAGAGATGACCAAAATGTTCTCACACTCAGGCATCAACAGGAAAAAGAAGACCTGGAGAAAAATATGACCTTGAGAAGGGATAAAAAGAAGGAGTCGCTTACGAGGAAAATGCTAGAGCATGAACGGTAGGTGATTACGTAATTCGGCGAGAAAAAATATTTTCACACGGAATTTATGAATTTTATTATTGGGTTGGCGGGCTTGATATTTAATTGCGTTATAAACTGTGTAAATTTTCACATCTATAGTAATGCCTAATTTAAATGCACACTCTTTATATCAACCCTTGGCAACCCTCTATAGATCAAACAATTTCCAGTGCGGCAACGGCAGCCCTCGTCGAGAAACAAAGTCATGAAATGCTCGAACTGATCAACGAAAAACGTAGCGAATATATGCAAGCCGAATCCTTGTACCTCGACAGTAATGACGGCTACGTCGAAGAGCAAGTGCAACCGTACCCCAGTCATGCCCCAGCACCTGCTCCACCAGCTCTCAGCAAATACCAAGTCTATAACGATCCTGTTGAGTTCAGTAATGTTGATCAAATCGCCATTTCGGTTGCACAAGAAGACCAAAAGACTTTCACAGATTTAGTTAGACAATTAGTTGGCAGATGTGGCTCAGATATCGAAAAAGCACGAACGATATTCAGATGGATTACAGTGAAAAATTTAAATACAATGTCTTTCGATGATAATTTAAGAGGAGATACCCCTATGGGGTTGTTGAGAGGGATTAAAAATGGTACTGAGAGCTACCATGTCTTGTTTAAAAGACTGTGCAGGTAAGAAATTTATGAGAATATTTGAATTTTTAACTAATTTTTGGGAGTAGTTATGCAGGTTTACATTGTGTAGTCATCAAAGGATACTCGAAATCTGCAGGATACCAACCTGGAGTCAGATTCGAGGATAACAGATTCCGTAATTCTTGGAATGCGGTTTATGTAGCTGGAGCTTGGAGATTTGTACAGTGTAATTGGGGGGCACGGCATCTAGTCAATGCCAAAGAAGCTCCAAAAGCCGGAAATAAAACCAAATCGGATAGTTTAAGGTAATATTACTAGTAAATCTCAATTTTTTTTAATATCTAATTTCACAGATATGAATACGACGATCACTACTTCCTGACTGACCCTAAAGAATTTATTTACGAATTTTTCCCGTTACAATCCGAATGGCAATTGCTCAAAAATCCTATAACACTCCAAGAATTCGAAGAATTACCTTTTGTTCGATCACTTTTCTTCCGCTACGGCTTGTACTTTTCAGATTCAAACACGAAAGCTGTTATGTATACGGATTCAACAGGTACTAATCTAAAAGACAAAAATCACAACTAATTTTAAATTTTCAGGTGCTGCAACTGTCAGAATTGCAATGCCGGCACATATGCAAGGAAGTTTAATTTTCCACTACAATCTTAAATTCTACGACAGCGATGGTGACAGTTTCGATGGGGTTTCTTTGAAAAGATTCGTCATGCAGGTATGGTAGCTTAACTTTCGGCATAATTTTGACAAAATTAGTTCATCCAAAAAGATGGTCAGTAGCGTTACAACGAGTTTGCACGTTTTTCTAATGCTACAGCTTCAGATTCAGAAGATTCCTCTGAAATTGGAGTTGTTTCAACAATTCATAGAGAACGAGTTTGTCTTTTGGTTGGTTCATAACATTTTCGTTGTTTCTAATCTTTGTAATATCACCAACTGTTGTTGTATCTACTTCTTCACTCTCTGTTGTTGTGTATTCTGTGGTTTCTCTTACTTCGTTATCTTCAGTTGTTGTTACTTTCTCAGTTGTAGTCTCGGTATTATTTTTATACTTGTTATAAATCTTGCTTCGGAGACTAATCATCGGAGGGCGCTTCCTACTGAAAAGATTCGGTTTTATTGACACTTTTGGTGTCGCTGTTGTTGCTACTGTTGTCGTTTTGTAACGTCCAAAAGGTCGCAGTCTTGTATTCACACTTTTGACATTTTTCTCAGTGATTATAGCAACATTTGTATCTTCAGTTGTTCCAGTATGTCTGGGATCTTTCGGTACGAATCTTCCTCTACTCGGTTCTGTACTCTCCTCAGGTGTTACAGTTGTTGACGTTAGAGGACGTCTTAACCGGTTTGAAATTCTATTTCTCTCTGTACTTCTCTGAGGCTCTGCTGTTGTACTAGTACTGTACTGACTCAATTTTTGCCGATAATCTTTGGGGTCTATTTGAATTATCAAATAAGGGCCGGCTTCTAATTCTGTGTGAAGTTTGTGTTGTTGTTGGAGTTGTTGGTGCTGCTGTCGTTGTTGTTGTTGTTGTTGTTGTTGTTGTTGTTGTTTCATCAACTGGTAAAGAAGTCGCTTCTTCAATTTCATTTTCAGGAACAACTAAATTTTTTGTTGGTCCTTTCTCTGTTGTTATAACAATAAAAGGTCGGATTGTTTCATATCTGACTTTTTTAGGACCTTCTGTAACGTAATGACGTCCAGGTAATTCCAATTCAACTGTTTCAGCTTTAGGATTATCTTCAATTTCTTCACTTTTTTCTGATGCTACTGCTTCAGATTCAGAAGTTTCTTCTGAAATTGGAGTTGTTTCAACTCGTGGAGGACGAGTTCGTCTTTTGGTTGGTTCATAACTGACATTTTCGTTGTTTCTAATTCTGTATCTATTTCTTCCACGGCTAGGTTTCGAAATTTCAGAACTTGTTTCGGTTGTTGTTCTGTATCTACCAGGACGTCTTATTCTAACTGGTCTTTCAGTTTCTTCCAAAGCTTCATTTTCTTGTGTCTTTTGTGCTTCATAATTTTCTTCAGGTTGTTCTGTAGTTGTTGTTGTTGTACGTCTTGGATCAGGTCTACGTCTTCTATGCGGTCTAACTCTCTGTGGCTCTTTTGTCGTTGTAACAACTTCTTCATGTTGTGTTGTAATATCGTTAGAAATTTCATCAGAAGTTGGAGAATTTATAAAAACAGGTTTTCCAAAAACTGGATAATGTGTTGACACTTCTTTTACATTGAAATCATCAGGACTAGGTGTAGTGCATGCTTTTTCTTTTTGTAATTTCGATAATTTCGTGAAAATTGTTGAAACTTCACTTTGGGTTGGAGAAGTCGGGATTATCCCACTTTGTCCATCAGGTTTGTAAGGTGTAGGAAGAAAAACAGGAATTTGTGAGCGTGGTTCAGCAATTTCAGGACGTGGTTTAGGTTTACGTGTTCTGATTGGTCGTTGTGAAGATGGTTCCTCCCACTTTCCTTCAGTTACTTCATAAGTCGGTTTTGAAGCAACTGTAGGTTGTCTCACTCCCGAAAAGTCATATTCTACATATTGCCCATCGAACCCAGCTGGGACATTATTATGAAACTCATGTATTTTCTCCTTTGTAACTTGTACTGGATCATTCACTCGGAAAGGTGGAGGTACTTGTAAAACAAGATTCTCTTGTTTTTTTCCTTTCTCTTTCTCTTTTTCTCCCACTCCTTTATAAACATTTGTAGGCGGCACTAAATTTCTGGTAAATTCATCATTCTGATTCGTGAATTTGTGAATTTGTGGATGTTTCCCGAAAATAAATGCTGGAATTCCAGGATTGTTATATTGTTGGAAAACACTGTCACTGGTGGGGGTAAAGCAAACCGATTGGTGAATTCAAAGTGGGCGGGAGATTGATTCACTTATAGTGATTGGTTGGAAGTCCTGAATTGTTTCACGTGTTCGAATGTTACTGGTTAGAAATTTAAAGTGGGTGTAGCTACGTGCCCGAAAAAGTGGGAAAGATAGAAAACGGCAGCCTCATCGAACCTGTGAAAATGTGAAAATTTGTGAAAAACTCCCTAAACTTAAAACTGATTTTTCCGAATTTATTCCAGAGCGTGGTGGGCAACATGGTAGCATTCCGAGTGCACGCTCCCTGCAGCGGTGCTTTCCTCCTCGACATCTTCGCCAACGCAGTCACCCCCAAAGAGTACCTCACCGGCGAGCCAATGAAATTCAAGAGCGTGTGCAAGTTCAAAATCTGCTGCGAGGACTTGCAAACTGTGATGGTACCCCTACCTGACTGCGCTAGTGGCGAATGGGGCCCCACGAAAGCCACAAGACTGTTCGGCCTCGTGCCCATCACCCACCAAGACGCGCTTATCTTCGCCGGTCGGGAACTGGAGCTACAGTTCAGGATGTCGCGGCAACTCACCGATTTCATGGCGACGCTTCACAAAAACGGTGTTGAGGAGAAACGACTCTCGAAGTTTGTCTCGCACAGCGTCGCTGATGATATAGTCACTTTTAGTATTAGTTTTCCCGAAGAGGGACAGTATGGTTTGGACATCTACACCAGAGAGATGATGTCAGCACTTGATGCCGCAGGAGAGAAACATCTACTCACACACTGCTGCAAATATTTGATCAATTCGTCCAAAAGAAATTGAGCTAACACTTGCCCGGAAATAATCACTAAAAATAAGGTTCACTCAGCGAGAAGCGGCAAAATTAAAAAAAAAAAAAAAACGACTCAAAAATTCAAATTCGTTGTCAATACTGTAGATACTCGCAAATAACAAATTCCCAAAAAAATTACGAAAGTGAAATTGGCACAACACAAAAGTCGCAATAAAAACTATTTTTATAATAAATTTATAAAAAAAATGTATTTTTTAACACAAGATTCGTAATGTAGATACAATTACCTTTAATTTAGTATATTATACATGTACAGGTAAGAAATTTTACCGTTTCTAGCTGCAATAACCAAAAAGTGCAATAATGCAGCGGCTTTAGGCCCGGTTATATTTTTTAAAAAAATAATAACAATTTTATAAATTTACCAATATATTTTATATGATATTTTATTAATGTTATATAATATTTAATTCTATTTTTCGAGTGGCAGACACCGACGCACTAAATTAAAGTTACCAAAAAATCGGTTACTAAACTAACGCCGGGTCTGTTCTTTGTCTAAAAAACGGCTTTAAAAAAACACTTAATGTTCGTTAAAATAATGTACTTACAGGACAATTAAATAAAACAATATTTATTTTTAAACTACTTTTATTTTCAATATTGCAAATACAAAATATTTGGTCAAACAAACTGCAGAATCAGTCTTACAGGACGGAACTGGCCCTACTACTCTCTACATTATCAATAAACGACGTTAACATCCCCTCAACTTCCGAAACGGCATGTTTCAAATGACTATTATCTATAGCACCCAAAGATTCTAGAAAGAAAGTGTTCAGTCAGCGGTCCAGTTACCTCCAAACCTACCATCAAGAGTAAAATTATTTGCCAAGATTTGTTGTAACTTAGCTAGAGCGTCATCTAGATCATTATGCAGCTCTCGGACCGGTGATTTTGACACTATCTCGCCCTTTGAACTCGTAGGTTGGTCCTTAATCCATGTACTAATATCGTTGATAGAATATGGAAGTGAGTCTTGAGACACTTCCGCATTTTCAACAAATAAAGTCTGATTTGATTGAATTATAGGACTCAAAACTGACTCCAAATCAGATCGTTTGGGGTACTGTACCCCACCTACCATTGGAGTTGATTCATGTCGGGTTTTGGAAGATGGCGCCACGTGTAAATATTCCTGAAGAAATATATTTATACCCACGGAGTTGTTGTTTCATACCTACTTTTAAAATTTTTAATTTGTGGATTTGTGTAGCTACTTCAAGCTTGTGTTCTTCGAGATATTTTCGAATTTCTTTTTCATTATGTGTACCGAAAAGAAGAATTCGGTGTAATTCCCGGTTTTGGTTTTCTAATTGTCTTATAATTAATTGTAATTGTGTGTGGGGTGAATTTAGAGTACCAATATTTGAAAACAAGTCCTCGTTTGATTCTTTCAATAAGAAATCTTTTTCAGAACTGAAAAAAACACTTCAATCCCACTCCTGAAACGAAATTTTTTACCTTATTGCTTTGGTTTCAACAATGCCTCGATCAGTCTCGTTAAGTTTGATTGAACAAGGCATTAAACCACACAATTTTTTGATAAACTTAAACGAAAATTCTCTGTGAATCCCCTGAAAACCTACATGTTTAAAAATTCGAAAATCTCCGCTTGGTGTCACCTCAGGCGTACAAAATTCTCTCATAGAGTGCGTTAATTTATGTGAATTGTTTACTTTCCCACTAAGAAAACACCTCTGACATTGTGTATATTTCGAGCATTTTAAACATCTGTACATTAGACCAATCAAAGGGCTTGATTTGCAACTCGAACATTTGGTGTTGTGAACAGTCATTTCTGAGGATTTTATCCTTGAAAGGATCGGAATCCAGGATAATAACTGTGGGGCATCTTCAAGCCACGTAATAAAATTATTTTCACACAAACCAACTAATCCTGGAGACTGAAAAATGGCGGAATAATTTTTGAAAAATTGGAAGTGGTTCAAATTACGTTACTAAAACAGTGTTCAATCGTTGAATTAATTAAATGTTGTCCAAAACTGACATCTTCGTGCATAAAAGTCATGATTTCGACCAGTTTTGATAAGAGTGACTGTAATCTAAGTCTTGTCACGCAATTATTGTGGTCAGCACATAACGAAAAAATTAAATTATATAATTCGGATAATTCACAATCTGTTAGTAATGCAAGGGCTAGTTTAGTTGAACCAACTTGAATTTTAGCTTGTCTTTCCCTAGAATGTGACAATGTGAGGTTAGAAGTCATGTCAAAATTTGACAATAGCTGTCATACCTGTCATAAATGTTATATAGGAAATTTTGCATTAATTCAACTGCAAAATCAACATCGACATTTCGCTTATTCCGTTTATTTGCTGCAAAATAAATATCGAAAAGAACTGCTTCAAGATCGTAGCTTTCTAAACAGAGTGAGGTCTCATTCATGCCAAGTCTGTGTTTGGCAAAAACGCCCAAAACTGTACTTAGAGTGACTTCCTCCATGAAAAGGGCCTTCTGTAGGGCTCGAAATTTCATCGCGACTCGATATTTCGAGTATTTCACGTAATTCCAATCATCTATTGCGTGTTTCAATTCGAGGAATTTCGGATGGTCCCACTGTTTCTGTTTGGTGGTTTCACTGGAAATGCAGTTGGGGAAAATATTTTCGGAATAATTTCACTCACTTGAAATAGAAAGGAAAGCCGTTCTCGTTTTCTAATTTCTTCCAATTTGGTTGCATTTTACTGATGAATCAACAGGTGGTAATGCAGGTGGGTTATGGTATTGTTCGCCGACTTTTCTGTTTTCTTTTTAAATAATTGTCTTAATTAAGAAACTGCGGTTTAGAGCACGTGCTTTTTTCACTTTTTTCTGTTATATTTTGCGTGAATTGTGAATGAAATTAAAGTTCTTTAACGGTTTTTGGTTGTTTACACTTGTCGTCTTTGTTGCACCTGTTTCTTAAGATTGGAGCGTCTTTTTCAACAAGTGGATTCTGATTGGAGGAGAATGTGTGGGAGGGGATAGCGCGATAGCGGTGATAAGGAAATGCTTGCATGATTTTTGATAAGGAATTATTGTGGAAAACGTGATTTGAATGGGTAATTAAGCGGAATTATGGGTTTATTTTGAAAATACAGGTGGTTCAAGGACAAATTTTTAAAAGCGAATGAAACTCCTAGAAGGTTTTTTTTTCTAGATAAATCATAATTCTGATTGTAAAACTACTCTTTTTGTTGTAGGAAATAGTGAAATGAAACTCTTAAGGTCACATTTGCATATCAAAAATCGCTGTAAATGGGTCAAAGTCGTTAAAATAACAAAAAGAAAATGAATTAAAAATATTCGTTAGTTTCAGTTGTCACTACTGATTTATTTTGAATCAGAAAAACTGAATTTAGTTAAAAAAAGACAGAAAATATTGAAATTTAAATATTTTTTTTGAACACCCATTATCAATCATATAACTGAGATTTTTGTCTTTTTATATTGTTGCACTTCTAGCAACAAATTTACACGATTTGTGGATTTAGTAAAAAACGTGTGTTCTTTTAAATTTGACATGTAAATTTTCTATTTTTTTTTGACGTTATAATACATTTGGAATATTGTTTTTTATTAAACATTCGAAGAATAAATAATAAGTAATAACATTAACCCCTAGAACCTTGAACAAAATTTACGATTCTTTCAGATTTTTTACTGTTTTTACTGTTTTTTTTTTTGTATACAGTTTTTACAGTACCACTAATATTAATCATAAACTTGTTTTTTATTTACAAAAGCAGTTGCTAATGTTACAACAATTATATATCTATGCTATGATTTTCAATTCCGATTTTTATGAAATTCTCGCCTCCAGCTCCCAATTTTTTAAATTTCGCCAGAGACTACTAATTTCTAAGAAAATTGTTGTCTACGGCGTCCAATTCTTATTAAATAATAATAATATTGTACGAAAGCAGAGTAGACGACACTTTCATTAAAATTAAGAGACGCAGAGGACAGTTTTGTAGAAATTTTAAATCTTAAAACACATTTTATTAAAACTGGTATCTATTGACAGTTTAGAGCGATAAGTCTTATCGTTCTATTGACGAACGAGGTTTAGAAACTTTATCGAGGGAGAAACGGCAACTACATGTCAACAGTTTTTCCCTCAATAAGGCACGTGCTTACCGCTTTCAAATTTTACCATTAGAACGTATTACTTATTGTAAATACAATAGGTATCTACAGAAATGTAATCCAGCCAGCGGTACTATATGGATGTGAAACGTGGGTCATGACCTAAAGCACCTCGGAAAAGTTGGAAAGGTGGGAAAGAAAAGCACTAAGAAAGGTGTTTGGGAGAGTCAAAGACGAGGATGGCAACTAGAGAAGAAGAAGAAATAAAGAAGTAATCGATATATATGGATACCTAAGCATAATCCAAAAGGTAAAGGGTCAAAGAGTGCGGTGGTTAGGACATGTGGCGAGAATGGCTTCAAATAGGCATACAAAAAAAGAGCTGCTAGGAGGAGAAGGGAGTAAAAGAAGAAGAAGGAGACCGAAGAAGAGATGGTTGGAGATGTTAAGGAAGATCTAAAGGGAGTAGTCCGGAACTGGATGGAAGGGAGCAAGAACAGAAAAGAATGGAGGAAAATTGTGGAAAAAATTAAAGCCATGGGCCTGAGGGCCTGAAGAGCTATTTTATAGTCCATTTCAACCTCCATATTATCTAAAAGATTCTCCGAGTGATTAATATTTTCTGTTTTTTAAGGGTTTCTCATTTAGGAATTTCTCATTTCACCTTTGAAATCCTCAGGACTTCTGAAGAGGCCTTCTGAAGGTTTCTTCTTTGGAATCTTCTGGAGATACTCAGAGGACTTTCTATACGACATCCTCAAAAAGACAACACTTCTTCTCAGATATCTTTTAAAGGTTTTCCCATCGACATAACATTTTCTGTGTTTTTTTAAGGGTTTCTCATTTAGAAATTAGGATATTTTTCTTCTGGAATCCTCAGAGGAACTTTTCGAGGGGTAAAGCTTCTGAGACTTTCTGAAGGTTTCTCCTTCGGAATCTTCTGGAGATACCCAGAAAACTTTCTATAGGGCATCCTTTAAAAGACAACTCTTCTTTTAGGACATTTCTCGTTTGGAATCCTCAGGGCGACTTCCCGAGAGGTAAAACTTCTGTAAGCTTCTGAAGGTTTCTCCATCCAAATCTTTTATGAATACTCAGAGGACTTTCTATAGGGCATCCTCTAGAAGACAACTCTTCTTCTAGGAAATTTCTTAAAAGATTTCCCATCGGCAGAACATTTTCAGTGTTTTATTTAGGGTTTCTTATTTAGGAATTAGGACATTTCTCTTTTGGAGTCTTCAGAGGGACTGTCCGAGAGGTAAGTAAAACTTCTGGGAACTTATTCTGAAGATTTCTTTTTTGGAATGTTCTGCGTATATTTAGAGGACTTTCTACAGCGCATAATCTAGAAGACAACTCTATTTTAGAACATTTTTTAGAGGATTTACCATCGGCAGAACAATTTCTGTTTTTTAAGGGTTTCTCATTTAGGAATTAGGACATTTCTCTTTTAAAATCTTCAGAGGGACTGTCCGAGAGGTAAGTAAAACTTCTGAGAACTTGTTCTGAAGATTCCTTTTTTGGAATGTTCTGCGTATATTTAGAGGACTTTCTATAGGGCATCCTCTAAAAGACAACTCTTTTTTTAGGACATTTTTTAGAGGATTTCCCATCGGCAGAACATTTTCTGTTTTTAATGGTTTCTTATTTAGAAATTAAAACATTTCTCCTTTGAAATGCTCAGAAGGACTTCCCGAGAGGTAAAACTTCTAGGACCTTCTAGAGGTTTATCTTTAAAGACAACTCTTCTTTTAGGACATTTTTTAAAGGATTTTTTATCAGCAGAATATTTTCTGTTTTTTTAAGGATTTCTGATTTAGGAGTTAGGACATTTGTTCTTTGAAATTCTCAGAAAGACTTCCCGAGAGGTAAAACTTCTGGGACCTTTTTAAGATTTCTCTTTCGAAATCTTATGGGCGTACTCAGAGGGTTTTCTGTAGGGCATCTTGAAAAGACAACTCTTCTTCTAAAACACCTTTTAGAGTATTTCTCATTAGCAGAACATTTCCTCAAGACCTAGAGACACCAGATAAGTAGTTCGTTAGGGAAAATCTGATTAGGGCGTAAAACAGCTAGGAGCCGATTATTAATAATTGTTTAAAAAATTGTTAAACGTAATTGTTTTATCGTTTGTTACTCAACTGCCTTAATTTATAGTTTGTTTCATCTTTAATTAAAGTAAATCTAATTAAACTCAAATTTTATTTAAATCTTCCCGATAACCATTGCATAATACCGAAAAAAAATTTTCTGTTAGCAAGTCGTTATTTGCAGAGAAAAGTTTTTCTAATTTTTGCTAAAATTTGGTGGCACCCAAATGGCTATTTATGCAACCAACGACTTGCAAAATAAGCAGATTTTTTGCACTAGACGTCCTGTGTAAAAATCAGCCATTTTACAACGTGTTTCATACAAAATTTTAGATAACTTGGAGCCTATAACAAATGCAAAATGTGCCACGTGCTTGTTTATAAAGGCGTTATGTGGCGTCAGCCCAAGTTTGGTCTCAAAAAATGCCGTTTTAGTAACAAAGCAACAGATTTATTTAAACGAAAATATTTTGTTTTGTTAATTAATTATGAGAATAGTTTCTTATATAATACAAATATTTTTTTAATTAGACTGACCTTTTACCTAACGAATCTTATTAATAAAAAGAAAATTATCTGATTTGTCGTTGTGAGAAAAGATAAGAGATAAGCAGTTCCTACAGTGAGTTATTTACTGAGGTTTGTAAAATCCGTAGCCTTTCTAATATCGGATTTTTAAATTTCTGAAACATATTTTCAAATAGAATTTTTTTTTTAATCATAGCCATCTGTGATTTATTATTCCCAATAGAATTTTAATAGAGCTTTCACAGATGATGTTAAATAAAAATCAACCTCTGTTTATAACGAGTGAGTGAGAAAATTTTTGATGTGGGTACAGCTCGAAAATTGATATTTCTAGAATTTAGACCCTGTAAAAAATAATTTAGAAAAAGAAGAATTTTTTTCTTGTTCTCAAGTTATTTTTTTCCACAAATCAGGAAATACAGTTATTCAAAATCCATTTCTACCAATACAATAGACAGAAAAGTGACAGGATAACAACCGTTAATAAGTTTCGCTAGACTGCTACATTCATGCACTTGTGAGGTCAAGAACGAATATTCATAAAACACAATCACAGCTTTCATTAGTGTGAAAATAAATATCTACTAATTTATAATTTAAATGCAAAAGCAATAACACTAATTCACAAAAATAAATAAATAAATGTACGAAATATGAAAAATGCGTGTACAAAAATTCCGAAGTTCTAAACTAAATCTTAAAAGCATAATAAATTAAATATTTGTCCAAATCCATGTCTTAGTAACTTTCTTTCTCGCAACCCCTTTAAATTTTCCGGCTCCCAAACCCAGAAAGTGAAAATCCTAATCCCGAATCGGCCGTTTGCGCGTTTCGAATACTTGATCAGACTTAACAAGTGGATCGTCGTTCTAGATTTTGCTCGAAGGCCTACTTTCTTCTTCTTCTTCTTAACACAATGAGTTGTTATTACGGTGTACACTGTCATTACGCGACAAAATATCGAGACCGGATCGATTTTGGAGACATATGGCTATCGATACATTTTTTTTTTAAATAAGTAGGGATGAAAAGGGAAGCAGCACGTGTGAAAGTCATGGCGCGTGCCGGCCACCTTTTGGGGGAAACCCCCAGAAGCCAGCTTTTGAGACAAGCGGCTGTCATCGCCAGTTCACTCATCGCATTTGAAAAGTGTGTAGTCTTAGTCTTGAACAAGCAAGACCAAGATTTCGCGCCAAAAGCGGAACAGTTTCAGTGGAGGGTTTTATTCGTGATCTAGTTTTTCCACAGGTAAAAAAAAATTATTATTATTTAGATAATAAAAGAAGATTTTTATAATTTTAATCAATATTGTTTATAACACATTTTGTGTAAATAGAAAATTATGTTAGTGTGCGTTTACTGATGATTACTCTATATGTTACTCTATTATTTATATTGTTTTGTTTTTTTAATTTTTTGTTTTATTTTTTCTCCGAAATTTTAAAATCAAACCTGATTTTTGCCCACGCTGAATAATTAATTAAATCATTTAATTTTCTATTTATTTATTCATGAAAGTATAAATTTAAATTGAAAGTTAAACAATTTAAGATTTTTAATTTTATTGCCAAAAAATAAAGGTCTATAAATTTCCTAATTGGACTCAATTTTTAAATTATTGTTTTAAAAATAAATTGTTTATTTTTGAAAAATGTAAATTAATCAATGTACTTGTAATTAGTATCCTGTAAGTTCAACAAGTAGAAATCCTTGTTCTTATTCTGAGTTTATGCTTCACGATTCACTGAACAAATAGACGCTGCATTAAATATTTAAGCAATTGAACCTTAAAATATAAAAAAAACACAAAGAAGAATTCGTAAATTCGAAGAATATCGTTCTAAATTTTTAAAAAATCCTAGATCTTATAAAATTTTAAAATTCCTATTGTTTATAAACAATGTCAGACACACGTTTATTATATGCAATTTTTTATTACACCTAAAGAAATGAAAACAAACATTGTAACAGATAATATATAATAAACTGAAACATCTGCTACTATTTTGTTGTCAATACAAAGTAGAAAATTTGCCATCTGCGATATCATATTTTAAAAGAGTGTCAAATTTGGCATCACAGTTAGTCAAGGAAATTAAAATTGTGAACGTCCATTGTATCAAATTTTACAAGTACAAAATGTTAAACAATTATTTTAAATATTTTACATTATTTATACAGGGTGGAATCAAATTTTACGTGTAATTTACCTCGAGTAGCACAGTCTGACAAGCTTAAACCTGAAAGTCACTCGACTGTAGAGTCAATCAGCTGTTGTCGAATAAAACGCTTACACAAAATCAAATATCAAGATTCTGATAACACTCGAGAATCTTAACAAATTTAAACTAAATCTACTTTAGCAACAATTAAATCCAAAATTAAAACAAAAAAATCTAAAAACCTGTAACGCAACAAAAATAAAACACACCTGAAGCTAGGTTATTGCAATACAATCCAGGCACGATTTAATAATTCGTTTTGCTAACTTAATTTAAAAAAAAATGGTGGATGCGCTCGACTAATTAATTTTCTGAATTCTTTAAATGATAGATCTGGCAATAAAACGATTTTATGTTTCCGTCACATGATGTAAATATGCGTAACAGAATGCATAAACTCATAACCTGTTTACTATAATAATGAATTGCTTACTTTCATTTCCTTTAAAAGTTGATGAAATCTCGAAAAGGTTTTATGTGTAAAAATGATTGAAAGGGCAAGTGTTATTTACACTTAGTGAAATAAGAACGAAAACAATTTTTTTAAAGAATTTAAAAGAAAAAAAGGAGTAATCGAAAATTCTAGAAAAACAAATGAATTTTTTAAAATAGCTAAAAAATATAAGATGATTGTGTAAAAATAAAAAAAGTTTTCAGAAAAATTTGAGAGATTATGATTCGTGGAGTAAAAACAAATAAATTTCTAGACGAAGTTAAAAGACGTCGTCTAGAAGAAAAAGAAGAATAAGGGGAGTTCTACAAAAACAAAAGAATATTAAGAAGAGCTTGAACAGCAGCGATTTAGATGGAAAAGAAGTGTTCAAAAAAATTTTCAAAAAATAATTTAAAAAAGAAAAAACAACGATTTGCAAAGGAAAGACAACTTGAAAAAATAGAAGAATTTTATTAAAAACTACGATTGGAAGAAATTGACTGACTTTGGAAAAAACGAGCACAAATCATTCTTTAAGAACAGAAAGAGTTTTAGAAGGATCTGAGAGACTATGATTAATGGAATAAAGACGAAAAAAATTTTTAGAAAAAATTGAAAGATGTCGCCTAAAAGAAAATGAGGAATGATAGAGTCCTAGAAAAATAAATTTTTTTAAAAGAGCTTGAACAACGACGGTTTAGAAGAAAAATTAAAAAAAAAGTTTCTGAAGGAGAAAAACCAGTGATCTGCAAGGAAAAGACAGCATCGTGAATAAATAAGACTTTGATAAACTACGACCGGAAGAAATTGAATGACCTTTGAAAAAAGAGCGCAAAACCATTCTATAAGAATAGTTTTAGAAGAGTCTGAGGGACTATGATTTGTGGAATAAGGACAAAAAAAATGTTGAAGTTAAAAGACATTGTCTGGAAGAAAATAACGAAAAATGGAGAGTTCTAAAAAAACAAAAAAAAATTTAGAAGAGTTTGAACAACGATTTAGAAGAAAAAGAAGTGTTAAAAAAATTAATAAAATAAACTTCTGAAAGAGAAAAAACAACAATTTGCAATGGAAAGACAATATCTTTAAAAAATAAAAAACTTTGATAAACTACGACTGCAAAAAATAGAATATCTTCGAAAAAATAGAACAAGATAATTCTTGATATTACATATAAAAACCAAAAATTTTTTTTGAAGAGCTCTCAAGGAACTACAATTAGTGAAAGAAAAGAAAAGCAAAAAATTCTGGAAGATGTTGAAAGAAAAAGAGGAACAATGGAGGGTGCTAAAAAAACAAAACAATTTTTTTGAAGAGCTTAAACAACAACGATTTAGAAGAAAAATAATTGTTACAGCAGACTGTGAAAAAAAAAGATTCAAAAAAAGAAAAAACAACAAAAGACAAAAGATTTTTTAGAAAAGCTTGAACGAGGGTTTAGAAGAAAAAGTAGTGTTAAGAAAAATTAAAAAAAAAAAATAATAATTCTATAACAACAGAAAAAGTTTGTAGAAAAATTTGGGAGACTATTATTGGAAACAACACAAAAAAATTCTAGATGAAGTTGAAAAACGTCGTCTGGAAGAAAAAGAGGAATAAAGGAGGGTTCTAGAAAAACAAAAATTCTTTTAGAAGAGCTTGAACAACGACGGTTTAGAAGAAAAGGAAGTGTTAAGAAAGATTTTAGAAAAAAAAAACATTTTGAAAGAGATTTGCAAGGAAAAGACAACATCTAGAAGAAATAGAGGAACTTGAATAACTACGACTGGAAGAAATTAAATGACCTTGGAAAAAAAGCATAAGATGATTCTATAAGAGCAGAAAAAGTGTTTAGAAGAATTTGAAAAACTATAATTAATAAAATAAGAACAAAAAAAATTCTTAAAAAAGTTGAAAGACATCGTCTGGAAGAAAAAGAGAAATAATGAACGGTTCTAGATAAACAAAAAATTTTTTAAAAGAGCTTGAAGAACAACGAGTTAGAAGAAATAGAAATGTTATAGAAAAGATTCCGAAAGAGAAAGAACAACTATTTGCCACAGAAAGACACGAAAGAACGTTTTGAAGAAATAGAAAAATTTGGGTAACTACGATTGGAAGAAAAAAAGGAGCTTTACGAAGTTTCGAAAGACGACGGCTAAGAGAACAGAAAAATATCTCTAAAATATTCGACGGTATATAAAACGAAAAACGCTTTATAGAAAGACGCTTTTGAAGAGAACCTGGAAGTTAAAAAAATTAGGAAAAGAAGATTAGTAATTATTAAATCTGTCATCCCCCGCTAGGCATAAAAATTTTAAAAAATTGAGAACGTACCATCGCATCAACAATTTTTAATTTGTCGCTTTGACTTGTCTCAACTCACAAAATCAACTGAAACATGAAAAAATAAGTAATTAATATTTGAAATTTTTGCACATTTTGTATTGTTTTAGAAATTGTGGTATGTTTACAACCCTAATTTTATCGCAGACTTTGACACTAAATTTAAAATAACACAGGTATTTAGCTTTGAACAATACTTTAGACCAATGCAGCATCAAAATAGTAATTTTATGATAACTAACAGGTGTTTACCTGTATAAAACTCAGGTCTTTAAATAAAAAAAAATATTTTTGATCAAAAAAAAACGCATTTTATGAGATTTACAAGACGGCTCTGTATTTCGTTTTTCGCCACTGAATTACAGTTTTTTTGTTTTTGTTAGGTTGCAGATTGAATTCAACTATTTTGAAATTTTTTATCTCTATTGTTATATCGATTTATGACATTATATTAGAACTAATGAGAGACGAATATTACGACTGGTTTTTGTGAAAATTCAATATTTTTCTCGAAGTATTTTATGTTATTCAACCAAAGCAACACAAAAAAATAGAAGTATTTTCAAATTAGAGAAAAAAAAATAATTTCATATTTTTTTAGTGTCAAAGATATTTATTGACCAAGAGCTATAACAAATGGGAAAAAAATGGTATCAAAAACTTATATTTCAGTAAAAATTTTATTATTTGTCATGCGATTTTCTTACTGAACTTTGATTTATTTTCAGGAAATTTTTTCGAGTGTATTTAATAATAATTTAATATTTCAAAAAATGTCATTATTAATTTTACAACAATGTTTACAACTATTTTTTTTTCCGCGTGAATAAAATAATTTCATGTAAACTGATGTAATAGAAAGAAAAACATGTATGTTATGTATCGTGAGAAAATTTCAAAACAACTTTAAACAATAATAATAATGAATGATTCTCAAGTGGTTTTACTAGAATTTTGACACGCCATAAAAAGTGCATTTCGAGTGAAAGTATTTAACTAATTAATTTAAAAATATAGAGTCTGAAATTAGAAATCATATGACAGATTAAAATTATATCAAAAAAATTATTTATTTTAAAAGTAAAATCTGACTAACAAATAGCAGAAGATGCCAAAAATTCCAAGAACCGTTGCATCTTGTAATTAGCGTCTTGTAATTCTCAATAAAATTATTTAATTCGATGAACCGATTTACTAATCGCTTCCTTTCGCACGGTTCTCACCTGTCGACCAGGAAGGCTTCAATCGTACGGTACACTTGCACATTTTCATTATGAAATGCGAAAAAAATGAAAGTCGAAGAAAATTTCAGAATGTTACATAACGCGTATTAGAATAATTAGAAGAATTGATATCGATCTGTTGCACAGTTTTTGTTACGTCATTGAGATACGTGAAATTCTACTAAATTTCAAATTAATTGAGATCTTAGTTTTCCAACAAAAAAACTTACACGGCCAGCCAAACATCATGCACCGATTGTTAAACAGGAGATCGGCAATGCGTGCAGAGTTAATGCCCACGAACTGGAAATTTAAATTGACGGGATAAATGATTTGCAAAAGGAAGAAGGACAAAACACGAAATTACTAAAAAATATAAATGTCATAAATCAAAATAAATTTGAGATGGTTAAGACTAAATCAGGTCAGATTTAAAATTATGTGTTTCCGTGTGGCAGAATTTCTCTGTTTTTGATTTAAGATTTTAATATTTATCTAGAAATTTTGAGTGCTTTAATTTGACGAGAGTCACGCATTTAGATGAAATTTTTTTAGACTTACTTATCAGTTCATAAATAATTCATATTGACGATTATAAGTGAAAATTTTAGCTGCAGGTGTTGCCAAAAGTATAAACAGAAATGTTACAAATCAAATGAAAGGACGTCAATTATGTAATTTGGAAAAATTTGGTCTCATTAATGGAACAAGTTCATGTCCACGAACTTGAATTTGAACATTTTTATTTGATAATGAATTATTTATGTATTTTGGTTTTTAAACTTTAATTGCAATATAATAATAGAATGCTATTTATTTAAACTTTCACTAAGTTTTGAAATTTTTGATAATAAGATCAACAGAAAAATAGTGTAACAAACTTGATTCTTAAGGCGGTATGGTACCTATAATTCGCTAAAAATTAATCAAAATCTAGTAGTGTTCATAGAATGTTAAAAAAATAAAATTTCAAGTTGAGAATGAATTTTTTTGTTAAAAGCAGAGCTTCAGTATTACGCACCCAGATCTGTTATAAATTTACAAAAAAAGAATCTGTTTTTGGCATTGTAAATTAGATAATTTTCCTCTTGTCTTACCATCTTGCTTTTTGTTATCAACTTCTAATTTTTAATTAAAAAAGGTATTGAAGTTACTATAAATTTAAAACTGACTTAATTAATTAATAATAACGTTTTTGAAATGCACTCGAAAAAATTTTATATAAATAAACCAAAATTCGTGTGATCTTCAGCAAGAGAATCGCATGACAAATAATTAAATTTGTACCAAAATATGTGTTTATTATACGATCTTATGTCCAATTATTATAGTTCTTCCTCAATAAATAAATTCCTTTAGCATTAAAAGAAATTCGAAAATTGTTACGGGGAAGTGGACAAGGCAGAAGAAAACTATCTTATAAGGCCAACGTTTCGAATCATTTATTGATTCTTTTTCAAGGCTTATAATACATGTTAAAATTTGTTTAGCATGGTACCAACTTGGCCCGGTCAGTGGTCGCCGGAAGAATGTTCTTCAAGTGTTATAATTACCGATTTTTTCATATTTCAGTCGACTTTGTGAATTGAGACAAGTCGAAACAACAAATTAAAAGTTGTTAATACGATGATACTTTCCCAATTTTTTTAAATTTCTTCGACCAGCTGGAATGACAGATTTAACACTTGCTTTTAATATTCTTTTCCTAATCTTCTTTAAATTCCAGCTTCTCTTCAAAATCTTTCTTCAATTGTAAATGTCTTTCTTTAAAGCGTTTTATATACCGTCGAATATATTGCAGATATTCCTATGTTCTCTTAGTTGTCGTCTTTCGAAGTTTCCTAAAAGCTTCTTTTGTTCTTTCTTATCTTTCCGTCGTAGTTTTTCAAATTTTTCTATTTCTTCAAGATGTTGTCTTTCCCTTGCAAATCGTTTTTCTTTTTCAGTATCTTTTTTCAATATTTCTTAACATTTCATTTTCTTCTAAACCGTCGTTGTTCAAGTTCTTCTAATTTTTTTGTTTTTCTAAAACCCTCCATTAGTCCTCTTTTAGAACTCTACCAACTTCTTCCAAATAATTTTTTTGTCTTTATTCCACCAATCATAGTCTTTTAAATTCTTCTAAAAACTTTTTCTATTCTTATAGAATCATCTTCTGCTTCTTTCTGCATTCTTCTATTTCTTCAAGATGTTGTCTTTCCCTTGCAATTCGTTGTTTTTTTTTATTTAAAATATTTTTTTCTAAAATCTTTTGTCGTTGTTCAAGCTCTTCTAAAAAATTCTTTTATTTTTCTAGAACCCTCCACTATTTCTCTCTTTCTTTCAAATGACGTCTTTCAACTTCTTCTAGATTTTTTTTTTCGCCTTGTTTCCAAACACAGTTTCAAATTTTTCTACAAAGTTTTTCTGTTATAGAATCATCTTCTGCTCTTTTTTCCAAGATCATTCAATTTCTTAACTTGCAAATGTCTTTTTTTAAAGCGTTAGATATACTGTCAAATATTTAGGAGATATTTTTCTGTTCTCTTGGTCGTCGACTTTCGAAGTTTCCTAAAATCTTCTTTTGTTTTTTCTTCCCGTCGTAGTTTTTCAAATTCATGTATCTCTTTAAAATGTTGTCTTTCCATTGCAAATCGTTGTTTTTCCTCTTTTTTCTAAAGTCTTCTGTAACACTACTTTTTCTTCGAAATATTTGTTGTTGAAGCTCCTTTAAAAAAAAATTTTGTTTTTCTAGAGCCCCCCATCATTCTTCTTTTTCTTTCAGACAACGCCTTTCAACTTCTTCTAAAAATATGTTTGTCCTTATTTCACTGTCTCTCAAATTCTTGTAAAAAAATTTCTGTTCTTATAGAATCATCCTGCGCTCTTTTTTTCCCAAAGGCATTCAATTCTTTCCAGTCGTAGTTTTTCAAATTCTTCTATTTCTTCAAGATGTTATCTCTCTCTTGCAAATCATTGTTTTTTTTTCTTCCAGAAACTTTTTTTTCTACAGTCTTCTGTAACACTTATTTTTCTTCTAAATCGTTGTTGTTCAAGCTATTCTAAAAAATTATTTTGTTTGTTTTAGAACCCTCCATTATTCCTCTTTTTCTTTCAACATGTTCTGGATTTTTTTGCGCTTCTTTCACTAATAGTAGTTCCTCGAACTCTTCTAAAAAAAATTTTTGTTCTTATATGTAGTATCATGGTCATTCTTCTTATTCTTCTTAACAATCGTCGTTTCCGAATTTCTTGTATTCCTTGCAAATGTCGTCTTCCTTTTCTTAGTTTTACAAAACTTTGTCCTCAGCTAGAATTCTCTTCTGTTTTTCTAGAATCTTTTGTCAGAAATTTAATCTGCTATAATATTATATAACTATAATATAATATGTATTTATAGTAAGTATAAGCCCCACGTTTATATTCATACATTGAAGCGAATATATTTGTTTTCCTAACTTACAGGGTTTTCATTAAACAATTTTAAAATAAAGAAAACCTAAATTTCAATTTTAGGTCTTCTAACCAAAATTGAGATTAGTTCAGCTTATAGCCAATCCGATCTCAAATCTAAAATAACATCTTTTTGTTACTGAAAAATTTAAACAAATTTTGAGTGTTTAATTAATCAAAATGCCAAATAAAGTGTTACATCACTGCAATTAGCTACTATTAAATTTTTTTACCTTGACCACTTCCAGCTCATCTCATTTCTAAACCTTTACAGTTTCTTCTATTCTAAATTACAAATTGGACGGAAAAGGCAGCAATTAACTAAACATGGCTAAAGACAACTCAATTCAGAATAATAAAAAACAAGAAAACAGGAATTTTAAGTAATAATAAAAAGTGTTAACAACTTTGTACATACTAGGCCAATCTGAAGGATATTCACCCCCTTCTAACCCATTACATAATCTTAGTTGTTAATTAAACTCGAGAATTATTTGTAGCACAGATTCGGTTCTGCTTTCACACTTGTATACAATGTCGTTTTCCTTGATTTATTTTTAAAGACGATGGGAAGAAACCGTTTAATCAACAAATTAACTAGAACATGAATAGCAAATATTATACAAAAAAAACTAAAAAAAAAATATTCATAACGGAAGGATGTAGAGATTTGAGATGTGTTGTATGATAGATCAGGCCACAAACACAATAGGAGTGTTAAGAAATAAAAATTGTGCAATATGCAAATAAATAAGGAAGAAAATCGTAAAAATGTGATTTCAGCCTTGAACTATCTGATAATAATCAAGATTAGTAACTTGCTTATATTACTGACTTACTTACACAAAGCAAAATTTTTGTTTTACTTTTTTATTTCTATTCAAAATTATTATATAAAAGTGGCAGAGCGCATTCGAGAATAATCTCATCATCAGTGCCTAAATACACTTTCTTATACAACAAGATCAAATTCCTCCTCCACATCCTTCAGACGTCTACAAGTTACCTTATAATCACTGCAATACAATTTATAGTAATTAGACAGGACAAAGGATTGATACAAAAATTCGTAAACATGTAAGAACGATAGAAAAGTACAAAAATACAGTAATAATCAAAACTTTATTTCAGGTTTAACTTTGATTTGTAATTATTTCAAAATATGCTTAAAACTCAAATGAATTTGGCGTCTTAGTTTGTCACTGAAATCAGAAATTTTTTTTTTCTTGTAACAATAACAATAGATGTAATTAAAACACCAGCTGGCACCTAAATCGTACTCTGAAAGTTAGAACCTAATTGAAATGTATTAAAAGTAGTTTTGCGTGCAAGTATTTAGAACTATCAATTGTAGAATAACAATACAGAATAAAATTTCTTCTATGATTAATAAACTTTTCCTTGTTACAGAAAAATGCCACCAGTGAGATGGAAACTTGTATCAGGTGAGACATAAAAATTTAAAACATCAATTCGTTCTAATAACAGTGAAATCAACACAAATTTAGAAAGTATTAATAATTAGATACCATCAAAAATTTTTGACAAATATTTAACCAATCAGGGCATGAAGACCCCTAATCTATTATTATTTTCAGCTGTGGTATCTTTCTTGCTGATGGGTATAGATGGCCAAGTCAGACAAGTAGGTTTTTAAAACAAATTTAGATTTTGGTATTTTATCGATGTTTTAGGACGTATCAATGACGTCAGATGGATGGAAACCAATCATTGGAACACGAAGACCGGGCTATTATGAATTCAATTCAGAAAATAATGATGCATACAAGTATGAAGTTTTGTCGACTCAACCACCCGCTAATACGGCCCTGCCACCGACTGTCAGTGCAGGACCGGCTCAGAATAAACCGTTCAGGGGGGCCAAACCCGTCGGGAAATTGGTGTTTGAAGGAAATAAGTTTCTAGGTGAGAATAAGCAGCACACAAATTGGAATTTTTGTTGCACGCTTGTTATAAAATTGATTTTTCAATAATGAAGTACTAAAAGAGTGTGTTTTCTTGTATGAATATCTTCATAATTTCGCTAAAATGTTATTGACCACTACGAGTAGTATCTCAACTTGAAATTAACCCATCAGAGTATAAAATTCCAATGTTTTTAAATTCGGTTATAATTATTTGAAAATACTTTTTGTGGTTTTTATTTGAATGATAATCTAAGTATTTCTAAATCAATGTCAGTCAATCAACGTCATCAGATACCTTTTTTAAATTCTGACAAGTGACAACTTAGAGCTCTAGATAAGTCAAAGATAGACCCATATTTTCAATGACTTTATCAAAATAATTTATTAAGCAAATGTACTACTTTCAGTACCTCTCATACTTTTCAAAAAATTTGAATAATGGTAGTCTTATGGGCGAGTATCTATATCACAAAATTGATTTACTACTTTTTTTTGATGAAAGTTTTATTGATGTATCACTACTATTTTTATTTTTTTCTGAATAGAAAAATCTTTTAACCGTTATAAAATGAGTTATAATTTCTTTTTTTATGCTCACGAATTAGTCTATAAAAATTAGAGAGACATATCCCGTCCACTGTCCCATATATTGATAATAACTCTATTATTTAATATTAATGATTGACTACCTGAACTAAATAATTCACTTTGATACGAATAAGTAAAAACCTGTCAAGCATTTAATTAATTTAATTTAGTTTTCAAATTGTAATTTAAAAATAATAACAAAAACCTGTTGCAAAAAATGCAGTTTCGTGTTATTGACCGCTTAATTATCTAACTATAACAAATCCTGAGGCAATTTTTTAATTAAGAATTTATTTCACTTAATTTATTTTTGCTTTATTAAATACCGCTTCAAAAATAATTGATTATAAAAAAGTATGTCGTTAATTAACACACCCTGTATATACCAAACATATTATTATAACAATAAAAAAACGTATCTTCTTAATAAGAGAAAATTAGAAATATATTCTTCAATTATTTGTATGAAATTTTAAACGATTTAGAAAACACGTCCTGCCATATGTTGATGTGTAATAATTACAATTTCAAAAAGAATTAGATAAATTTCTTTGACCTTGAATTAGAGAATTATGGAAGAGTGATAACAATTTAATTTACGATTGGACCACAACAGGAAAAAAAAAAACAAATAAAAATTAAATTAAATTAAGAATATTAAGGTTTAATAATAAATTTGGAGAGGGCTACTCATGCTTATAAGCCTAACTTAGAGTCAAATTATAATTAAGCTGATCTAATTTTGCAAAATTAGAAGAAATAATTAACTAATTAATTACTACAATTTTTTCTAGGACGAAAAATCCCGCACCAGAAGCTCCCCCAAAACAACCCTTACTTTGCCCTCCCTTCTTACAACTCCCATGGTCCCCATATTCCTCTTAGTGCTGTAATCCACACCCGTCCTAGTCAAATCGGACATATCAAACCCCTTGCCACTTCTTCTAAACCCTTTATCCAGATAACACCCAGCAGTAAACGGCCTATAAAACCCATCCGAATTCAAACATCAACCAACAGCTATCGTGATGAAATTTTTACTGCTTCGGCTACTTCTGGTGAGTCAGACATATTTTTTTCTTCCTTCCTTCAATTATCTGAATTTTACAGGAACTTACACCCACTTTAAACCAGCAACCAGTAATATACGAACACGTGAAACAATTGATTTAGGACTTCCAACCAATCATTATACAGTAAATCAACCTCACGCCCACTTTGAATTCACCAATCGGTTTGCTTTACCTACCACTAGTGACAGTGTTTTCCAACAATATAACAATCCTGGAATTCCAGCATTTATTTTTGGAAAACATCCTCAAAGTAATGATATTAATTATCAATTCACAAATCAGAATGATGAATTTACTAGAAATTTAGTACCGCCTCCAAATGTTTATAAAGGAGTGGGAGAAAAAGAGAAAGAGAAGGGAAAAAAACAAGAGAATCTTGTTTTACAAGTACCTCCACCTTTCCGAGTGAATGATCCAGTTCAAGTACAAGTTACAAAAGAAAAAATACATGAGTTTCATAATAATGTCCCAGCTGGGTTCGATGGGCAATATGTAGAATATGACTTTTCGGGAGTGAGACAACCTACAGTTGCTTCAAAACCGACTTATGAAGTAACTGAAGGAAAGTGGGAGGAACCACCTTCGCAACGACCAATCAGAACACGTAAACCTAAACCACGTCCTGAAATTGCTGAACCACGCCCACAAATTCCTGTTTTTCTTCCTACACCTTACAAACCTGATGGACAAAGTGGGATAATCCCGACTTCTCCAACCCAAAGTGAAGTTTCAACAATTTTCACGAAATTATCGAAATTACAAAAAGAAAAAGCATACACTACACCTAGTCCTGATGATTTCAATGTGAAAGAAGTGTCAACACATTATCCAGTTTTTGGAAAACCTGTTTTTATAAATCCTCCAACTTCTGATGAAATTTCTAACGATATTACAACACAGCATGAAGAAGTTGTTACAACAACAAAAGAACCACAAAGAGTTAGACCTCACAGAAGACGTAGACCTGATCCAAGACGTACAACAACAACAACAACAACAGAACAACCTGAAGAAAGTTATGAAGCCCAAAAGACACAAGAAAATGAAGCTTCAGAAGAAACTGAAAGACCAGTCAGAATAAGACGTCCTGGTAGATACAGAACAACAACTGAAACAAGTTCTGAAATTTCGAAACCTAGCCGTGGAAGAAATAGATACAGAATTAGAAACAACGAAAATGTCAGTTATGAACCAACCAAAAGACGAACTCGTCCTCCACGAATTGAAACAACTCCTATTTCAGAAGAAACTTCTGAATCTGAAGCTGTAGCATCAGAGAAAAGTGAAGAAATTGAAGATAATCCTAAAGCTGAAACAGTTGAATTAGAATTACCTGGACGTCATTACGTTACAGAAGGTCCTAAAACAGTCAGATATGAAACAATCCGACCTTTTATTGTTATAACAACAACAGAGAAAGGACCAACAACAAATTTAGTTGTTCCTGAAAATGAAATTGAAGAAGCGACTTCTTTACCAGTTGATGAAACAACAACGACGACGACAGCAGCACCAACAACTACCACAACAACACAAACTTCACACAGAATTAGAAGCCGGCCCTTATTTGATAATTCAAATAGACCCAGATTTAGTGTTAAAGATTATCGGCAAAAATTGAGTCAGTACAGTACAACAGCAGAACCTCAGAGAAGTACAGAGAGAGTTAGAATTTCAAACAGGTTAAGACGTCCTCTAACTTCAACAACTGTAACACCTGAGGAGAGTACAGAACCGAGTAGAGGAAGATTCGTACCGAAAGATCCCAGACATACTGGAACAACTGAAGATACAAATGTTGCTATAATCACTGAGAAAAACGTCAAAAGTGTGAATACAAGACTGCGACCTTTTGGACGTTACAAAACGACAACAGTAGCAACAACAGCGACACCAAAAGTGTCAATAAAACCGAATCTTTTCAGCAGGAAGCGCCCTCCGATGATTAGTCTCCGAAGCAAGATTTATAACAAGTATAAAAATAATACCGAGACTACAACTGAGAAAGTAACAACAACTGAAGATAACGAAGTAAGAGAAACCACAGAATACACAACAACAGAAAGTGAAGAAGTAGATACAACAACAGTTGGTGATATTACAAAGATTGACACGAATTTGTACTCGCAGAGAGTTTCCGATTTGACGTCATCAGATAAAAATGATTATAACAATTTTAAATCAGTAGCCCCAATGAGTCGAAGAATCCCGAATTATTTTACGATAGCTACTGATGATCCGATTTTACCAATCGAAGCGTTTTTCCCTAATATTAAGGATAAAATCAGGGAGAAGGATTCGTAGTGGACTTCGCCGAATGTAAATTAAATAATTTATTACAGCTGTATAGTTAAAGATTAATTTATTATATTTTTTTGTAAACAAAAAAGTGCAATAAAAATAAACGAATGTTATGTAATTTTTTAATCCAGGCCGTAATTGGCATGACGAAGCGAGAGTTTCGCACAGTTATGTAACTCCTTATCCAGGGGGTCTAAAAATAAAAAAAAAATAAAATTTGGAGCCATCCAGTAAACGAACCACAACTAAAACTCTAAGTTTTTTTTTTAATCAGTTGTCAGAATGTCAAAGACGTTACCACTACAACCGCCAAGAACCGTTGTTAACGTTCTGATTTTAGCTGATTTTAAAAACTGTTGCTGAATTTGACTTACATATTTTATGTTTGCCAATAATTGGGTAAAAAATCGATAAAATAATTGGATTTGAGCAAATTAAAACATAAGGACTGCTGCTTTCACCATTTGGAAACCGTTTTCTGTAACTTTCCTGATCTAAACAATCCTCGACAAAAACACACCCCAAAAGACAACTTGTGGGATAATCTCGTGGAAATTTAAGTGTTTGATCTGAAATTTGACGAGCCGCATGACGAGTGAACAAAATTTCATTGACATACCATTGTAATACTGGCGATAAAACATTTCAAGAGCTGCAACTTCATCTTCGTCTGGTACTTTAGCAGCTGCAGCGATCCATAATCTACCTCTGTGATTAGTTTTCCAAGTCCGGCCTTCATGCCTACATAAACATTTTTTTAATACACTGCGCGTTCATAAAAATCGGCTTCTAAATTGCTATAGAATTTTGAAAGTGATAACACTCTAGAAGCCGTTTTTTGTGAACAAACATTTCATACTTTTTTACTCCTGCGACAAGAAGACTAGCATAAGGTTGGTGCATACTCAGACACAACCCATGATCAGTATTTGTAATCACATCTTCATCATAGACTTTACCATAATCTATTAAATGTGTTTTATCATCTTCTGGTCCTAGATCTTCCACTCCAATCGGTTTTTTATGTCTCATCTGAATCAACAAATCAATCAAATCATTATTTTCAGGAATTGCAGCAATTTCCGATTCTTTTTGTAATTTTTTATACAATTTTTCAACATTTAAAAGATGTTTTTTTATATCTTCATGTAATTTCTCTTTAATTCTCACATCTTCAGCTGTACTTTCAATAACTCGACGAGTTGCAAAATCAAGAGCTACAACCATTGTACGTTTGTCTTTTGATTGATTTGTGTCAGTTTTAAAGTAGTCGTTGTCGTCATCAAACACAGTGTTTGCCTTGTGTCTAAAATTTGATTTTTAAGCAACCACACAGAGAAAAAAAATGTATACTTTGTAACAGCAGTTGTTTTCTTTGGTTTGCGTGAAATTGGGTCTACGTAAGTTTCTTCTCCCATTATTGTCACCTAAAGACAGTAGTTTAAATAATCAACAGTTTCTTTGCCCTACTTCGTTACAATTTTTTATGACCACTCGATATTTTTTACTTACTGGTTCGTTACAAAAAAAGCAGGGTCCCGGTCCTTCTTCAAAACAATGGATTCTGCCACAATTTAAACAATTATTCATAAATTCATGCTCTTGACCCTCACAGTCACAAATCGTTCTTCCTTTAAGAAAAAATTTAAAAAAAATTACAAATATTTAGAAACAAAAACCTTCTTGTTGTTTTTTCTTTTCCTGAAACGTGTTTATATCACTAAACCGTTTTTTGCCCTTCTGTTTATTAGCTTTGTTATTTTTTTCAGCACTTTTGGGGGGCATTGCAGAGCCATTTTGATTTTTATTTGCCACACGATTATGACCAAATAAAATATTACAAATCGCTTCATACGATGTTACATGACTTGTATTATTCTTATCAAGTATATTTTCCATAAATTCTTCCAAATCATCTCTAGTTTTTATACTATTGATGTAACTACCAAAAAAACAGAAAAAAGCCTCGTAATAAATTAAAACCTGACTACATACTCAACAATATCCGCTGCAACATGATTCCCTAAAATCACTTTTAAGTGGCTTATTAGCAAATTTTTGGAACCCATCAGAAATTTTGGAAAAAAACACTCCCTAACCTCACTTCTATGCCACTTACTAACCACCTAACCTCACTTTTTGACAACTTTGACATTTGTGTCAAAAATGTACAAGTGAGGTTAGTTGTGAGCCCCCTAAAATCGTGAAAAATGTCTGAAAAAGACTATGCCCCACTTAGTGCAGCCTGTGTTCGTGCCCTCCACGATAAACTCTATGATAAACGTAAAACTGCAGCCCTTGAAATTGAAAAGTAAGAAACAGTTAACACCCCTTTTTGTATTTTAATTTGTTTTTCATAGAATGGTTAAGGAATTTGCTAATTTAAATAATACTAGTCAAATTCGGAGATTATTAAAGGTATTAGGTCAAGATTTTGCACTTTCCCAGAACCCCCATGCCCGAAAAGGGGGGCTTATTGGGCTTGCAGCAACGGCGATAGCTTTAGGAAAAGTAGATTTAATTTTGGTAAAATATTTGACTTGTTTTAATTGTTTTTTTAAGGATACGAGTAATTACACCGATGAGTTAATTAAGCCAATTTTGGGGTGTCTCTCAGATCAGGATTTAAGGGTCAGATATTATGCTTGTGAATCTCTTTATAACGTCGTGAAAGTATCACGAGGGGCTGTCTTGCCTCATTTCTCTGCGATTTTTAACGCTTTGAGTAAAATTGCAACCGATCCGGACCAACATGTAAAAAACGCATCGGAATTACTCGACCGACTCTTAAAAGTAACTTTGACCAATTGAGAAATCAAATTTTTACAAACTTCTTTCAGGATATTGTAACAGAAAGCACAAGCTTCGATTTGGAGGGTTTTATGCCGTTATTACGCGAACGCATTTACACTAAACAGACTTTTGCTCGTCAATTTGTTATTTCGTGGATTTCAGTCCTTGATATGGTCCCTGAAATCGATTTATTGTTTTATTTACCTGAAATCCTTGATGGACTTTTCAGGATTTTAGCTGATACGAATTTAGAAGTGAAAAAAATGTGCGAAACGACACTAAATGAATTTTTAAGAAACATTAAATCAGATCCATCCAAAGTGAATTTTTCAGCAATGATTAACATTCTTATCAACCATGCCCAGGAAAAAAATGACGATCTAGTTCAAGTAAGCTTGATTTTTATTTATTTTCTTGTTTGAGGGTCTTCTGTTACTTAGAATCTTGCAAGTCAAATTTGAACCAGCTTCTGATTAGCTGAAAATTTTTGATGACAATACAATAATTATAATTTTTTTAACAAATTTTCAGTTTTACAGTTACAGATTTTTAGAATGTTACTTAAATTTATATTCGAATTTAATCTGGTAATAAACGCTGATATATTTTTAAATTTAGCGCCTTAAGTCATGACAACAAAAAATATATCTAAAAATCTGCAATTTAGGATTAGACTGCCAAAATCGTAAATAATTATTGAATGAAAAAATTTCTGCTCCATTCCCTGGCATTAAAAGACACATTTTAACTATTTATGAACAAAATAATAATTTAAAATAAAATTTTGTAATGTTAAATTAAAGTTATACACTTTGTATAAAAAATATTTTTTTGTCTTATTATATTTTCTCCTAAGTTTACAGCAATCACGTGGATAAAAGAATTCGTGCAATTGTCCGGCCCTGCAATGTTGCCATACATGTCAGGAATTTTCACCGCTGTGTTGCCATGTCTAGCCTACGATACGGAATCACGGAGAAGTATCCTTCACTTCTTTTTTCTTTTATTTCACAATCTTTTTTTTTAAATAAAGAGTGCACAAAAGGGTTGAAATGGCACAATTTTCAACCGCCATTTCAGCTCTGGTGACTTGCTCAATTTCCTAATTTTATTTTCCTTAATAGTGACAGACATTAAGGAAACGGCAACGGCAGTTAATTTTACTTTGATGAAACTGATCGCAGTTCATGGTGAAGAAAATGGAGGACGGGCCACTGGTAAGTCAAATTTTTTTAAAAATTAGGGCTTAGAATTGCGTTGTAGGGGAAAACCTCAGCCAACTCGATTTACATTCAGTTGTGGATGTTTTAACTCAATATATTATGCATAATTCAATTCAAACCAAAGTTGCAGTATTAAAATGGATTCATGATTTGTATACAAAGTTACCAGATGAAGTAATTAATTTTTTTTTGTTTGATATTTGTTTTGATTGAGGGTTGTAGATGGTGAATCATATAGATGTGCTTTTTCCGGCACTTCAACGCACTCTAGCGGACGAAGCAGATCAAGTAGTGCAACAATGTCTAGTCGTTATAGCCGAAGTGATATCATCACCTGTTACAAAGAAATCAAGTCCTGATGATGTAACAATGAAACATTTAGGATGCGAAACTAATCCGTACTATAATAAATTTTTAATAAGTCTTTTACAGTCTTTTAATACTGAAAAGAGGCTTTTGGATGAACGAGGATCTTTTATTATTAGGTAGAAATTTTTGGAGTCAATAATTGAGGGGAAACCAAATTTTTTATTTTAGACAACTCTGTGTATTACTTAACGCTGAAGAAATCTACAGAAATTTGGCGCATATTTTACTTAATGAACCAAATTTAAAATTTACAAGATTGATGGTAGAACATTTAAATATGATTTTATTGACGTCATCGGAATTATTTGAAATGAGAAATCGGTTAAAAGAATTAAAAACTGAAGTTTGTTGTACATTTTAATTTGCTAACAGTAACCTACATTTTTTGTTTTTTAGGAAAGTTGTAATTTATTTTGTTGTTTGTATGAAACGTGGTCTTATAATCCTGTTGCAACAGTCGCCTTATGTCTTTTGACGCAAAGTTATGCCCATGTTTGTGACTTAATTAAGTTATTGTATCCTTTTTTTAAGTAACAAATATTAAACTAATTCTTCTATTCTTGTAAGAATGATGTGACTAAAGTTACACTCAATAATGAGTATTTGCCAGTGCCTAATTAAATATTTTTTTTTGTGCTTGCACTGAATAACTTTGACTTGTTTTTCTTAACTCTTGTAAGTGGAAACTTGGAAGTTACCGTTGATTTTTTAATGGAAATTGATAAATTAGTCCAATTGATTGAATCGCCAATTTTTGCTTGTGAGTGTTCAAATACAGTGTGATCAACAAATACTGATTTATTAAGTTGGCAACAAGTGTCATAGCTGTAATGTCATTTTTACACGTTGCTATGGTAACAACCAATCAAAGTTCGTAATTTTGAAACGTTGCTATGGAAACGAAGACGTATTTGTTGATTTTGTTTTAATAAAAATAAAACTGTTAAAAAAGTGTGATTTTTCAGATTTAAGGCTAGAATTATTACAAGTTCCATGTGATAAAAATTTAATCCAGGCTTTATACGGATTATTAATGTTACTACCCCAAACAGATGCCTTTCAGACTTTAAAAATACGACTGAGTTGTATTCCAAGCTTACATTTGCACTGCGATGACAGGTTTGTATGATTATAGAAGTAAAAAGCTAATATAAATCAAAAAAATATTGGTTAAATGACAAAAATGTAATTTTTTGGCGGGAATTTGTCATTTCAAGGGCATATTTCAATCTTTTAAATCAATCAATCAGAAATAGGTATTTCGAATTTTCAACGCTTACTGGTTCTCTCAGACTATAGGGATTTTCTTGTTGTCAAGTTTTTTTCAATAATAAACAAATGCGCATCAATATTTCCTAACTTAGTAGTTTTTCCGAAAAATAAAAAACTCACCGGAAAAATCCAAGGAATGTGAACAACTCCAAACACTTCACTCATTTCCAGTCTCAGTATTCATATTGTCAAATCTAGTTACTTAATTTCGCGCGATGCGATTGGTTCACTAACCTCACTAAAATTTCAAACCACCAAAACTACGTTAAATCGCAAAATTACAATCCAAATTTTATTTCAATCACAAACCAGAGACTTAAAACACTAATTTCCACACAAATTGGACACGATTTCGTAAAAAATACCAATTTTTTGAGCAAAAAACACGCGGCGTCTTTCTACCCCTGGCGGGCGAACTTCGCGGCGGTGGGACAGTGCTACCAACATCATTTCATTAATTCCCTAGTAATTAATTTTACAATCACACTAAAATTAATTAATAAATTTGTAACTGTCTGTTTAATTCAGGCTTTCTTTATTTTTTTACAATTTGTTTCTAATTAGTTTTTTTTATTATAATTTGTCTTTTTAAAATGTTCAAGGTCAGTTTTGTATTGGCCCTACAAGTGTGACGTAAATTCATGAAATAAGAGAACATAAACTTTGCAAAGTTATTTACGTTCATCATAATTTAATAATTCGGTATTTGTGTTAAAATAAATACGTTTATTGTGAAGCAAATGCTTCAAAATATTTGTTTGAGGTATCGCCGTTATGACGTCAGCATTCGTTGTCGTTCACTAAGATTTTTAACTAGTGAACACGTGCGTTATTAAGAGAAACACTATACAATTCAAATTTCAAATGGACACGTTTGCCAACAATTTTAAGTTTTTTTGGTTTTTATTATTGTCCAATATAAATGACATATTTGACAGCCATTAGGTTACCAACTCTCGAACAAAAAAATCTCTTCTTACTACCAACTTATTCACTTTTAATTTTTTCAGGGCAACTGTTCAAGCAAAGCCAGATGAAAAGCATAAAAAAAATATCGATTTTGTTAAACTATTGCAACATTTTATTGAAGTCCAAGAAAAGTACAAAGAATACAAAAAGCAAATGCGTTTAAAAGATCTAACTTACGCGGAAAAAGAACTTAGCAACTTAGAACTATAATCACATTCCTGTTAAGCCAAATAAATACTCGCAAAAATTTTATAAAATAATTTTTATTCGTGAATAAATACAAGCTGAAAAAAATTATTACTCTTCTCCTGCTCCCTTCTTCGCCATCCCTTCTTTCTGTTTCTTATTTTTCTTACTAGCTTGTTCTACATCAATCGGTGCAGGTTTAACAAACGGAATTTCCTCTCTGTACTCTTCTGGGAGATACTCCTTTAAGATCTCGGGAATTTTAACCCCCGTTTCCGTCTGGTGTACTTCCAAAATCGCACAAATCACTCTCGTAGTAGCACACATCGTCGCATTCAACATATGGACATAATCTGTTGCAGCATTCATTTTCTTCGTCTGGCCGTAACGCACCAGGAGTCTTCTAGCTTGGTAATCCAGACAGTTACTACACGAGACCAACTCCCGGAAAGCCCCAGATGCTGGAAACCACGCCTCCAAATCCAACTTCTTTGCTGCAGCATTATTCAAAGCTCCAGATACGATATTAACAATCCTGTAGGGTATTCCGAGGGCTTTACAGAACTCCTCAGCGTTGTTAATCATCTCGTCCATCATTTCCCAGGATTTGTTATCAAAAGGGGACGTCAGAACGAACTGTTCAACTTTTTCGAATTGGTGCACCCGGAATATTCCGCGAGTGTCCCGGCCGTGCGAACCCACTTCCTGTCGGAAACACGTGGATAAACCCGCGTATTTGATTGGGAGAGAGCCTTCAGACAGCCATTCGTCGCGGTGGAATGCTGCGATTGGTTGTTCAGATGTTGCGATAAGATATTTTTCTTCAATTTCTTTGTCTTCAGCTTTTTCCGAGCCTTTTCCGATCACTTTGTACAGTTCTTCGTCGAATTGCGACAACTGAGCCACCTCTTGCATTATCTGGAATTAAAAAACCGAAATGATATATAGGAACTCTATACGGAGTACTGAGGAAAAAGTCAATTGTATAGTTGAGATGAAAAGAAATTTTAAAGAGTTTTTTCTTTATACGGTGACATTCTTTACGGACGTGGCTGTACCTTAACCTACCTCTTTTCTCATGAAAAACGGAGTATACAGCGGCTTGTACCCCTTCTTGTGGAGCATCCTCAATGCTAGTTGAATCAAAGCATGTTCGAGAAATAGAGCCGGCCCGGTTAGAAAATACCCCCGGCCCCCAGAAATCGTGGAGCCTCGTTCTGTATCAACCCCATCTATCATATGAATCAGATCAACATGGGAATACTTTTTCCTAAACTCGCAGTCTCCAAAAGTCCTTTCCACTTTATTATTATCCTCATCATCGCTTATCACTACTGAATCATGCAACAAATTCCCAATTTCCTTCAACGCTGCACTTCTCTCTTTTTCCGTTTTCACTAAATCCTGGTCGTTTTTCGCCATTGCTTCATCAATCAACACCCGCACTTTCTTAATCTGATTCACAGTCAAAGGCTTGATCAACTCAGAAGTGAGATTCTCAAGCTGGGAGAGAAGAGACTCAGGGACTGCTTCATTGGGGTCTCCTTGCGGTTCTTTCTTTTTCATTTTCTCACCGATTTCTTTACTACACAAGTTTTTGAATTTGTTTAAATTGTCGGCTTTGTGTCGGAGTTGTCTCCATGTGGAGTCTGCTTCCACCACTTTGTCCACAAGAGACACATCTTTGAAACGCTTTTTTTGACTCTCACGGATTTTGTCAGGGTTGCCCCCTTTATCAGTACGGAAAAGGTCTAAATCCAGGACCATTTTGAGTAATGGGGTTGGTCAAAAACGGAATGATGCAATATTTGAAGCACTAACAACGAGGAACCACACTTGACACGTTTGACATAAAGTCGAAAAGTGAGGTTAGGATTCTAAGAAATTAGTGACCTTGAAAAAAAACACCGATTTTTACCTTAATAATTGATGTTTTATAAACTTTTTAGTTATTTAATTAAAATTTTAGTGTTTTTTAACTCTCTTATTATAATACTGTATTTTTACAACAATTTTTAAAATTTTGTTATATGATAGGCAACCAACAATACACTATTTATAGCTGGAAAAACAATTATTAAAAAAAATTGCAAAAATGGTAAAAAAATAAAAAAATTTAAGTTCCAAGAAACAAAAAAGCTTTAATAATGTATTAAATAATTATATCTATTGTAACAACAGTGTCTTATTTATAAAATAACTCAGAAATTAAAAAAAAAGAATTTACTTTGTTGGCATTTTTATTTTCTAAAATTACAAAAATTTTTCGTAAAAAACCACTCGACCATCCTGATTTATTTATTTTCAACCGTCAAAAAATTTCGGCGTGTCCAAATGATCTTGTAAATAGTGCGGAGTGAGTGAGCTGTAGCTCTCCTTCCTGCTGGAGATGATAGACTTGGTGTCACTATTACGCCGCCTCATCCTACAAAAAAACTAAAATCCGTCCCTGTCCTTTCTTTTTTTTTACCTTTTCTTAATTGCGGATCTGACTTTAGCACTGAAACTCTTCAAAAACCACAACAAAGCAATGAAAGCTAGCAAAATCAGACTGATCCCAACAGCCCACCAAACAATCGATTGCTCAACATCCGGTTCTTCATAAACCGAAAATTGATTCTTGCTGAAACATTGATCATCTAATTGGTCCCAACGTAGCCACATGTCTTCTAAACGTTGAGTGTTTAATTGGTAGTTTTTGACTGTGGAAGTTTCGTTGTAGAAAATTGGGAGTTTGAAGCGGATTTTGACACAGGTTTCACTGTGGGGCCACGAATAGGGGCACCGGTTTATTTCGGTGATCATGACGTAGGTGTTTCTACAAAAAAATTGGGAGGATTATACCATCACGTTTTTAGTAAATCTCACGTTATTTTTTTAGTTAGTGGAATATCCTGATTTTTGCAATAATTTGTTGCTAGAATTACAACACACTGTTTAAATTTATCAACAACAGCTTCGTCGTTATATTCAGAAAGAGTTTTCCCAGATACATCAACAGTGATATAAGTTGAAGCCCCTTCTTCCGTTGTTGGAACAGTAATTGTCGTTGTTGAAGTTGTAGAAACAGTTGTTGTAGGACCATCACCTTTTAACACATTTTTTTTTCTCGAATTTTTTTTTTTAATACTTACCTGCGATTTCAAAAATTGCAGTAAATTCATAGAAATTATCTTTACCAGAATTTTGAGTTTCACAATAACCATAGACTGATGATGCTTCAAATAGATAAGTTAAGGGACCTTCAACTGTATTTGCAAATACAAGACCATCAGTTGATTCATCTGAATAGGAATCTCCTCCTTTTATTATTAAATAATTTCCATCAGACATATTTATTCCTGAAACTGTTACTGAAATAAAATATCCTTCAGGAACTGTTACAACAATAGGATTCTGGTCGAGCTTTGTTGAGCTCCATGTAAATGAATCAGTGATTTTATGGGGAGGAATTGTTGTTGGAGTAGGGGTTGTTGTAGGAAATGGAGTAGTTTCAGTTGTAGAAGAGGTTTCAGTTGTTGTTGAAGAAATGATTGTTGTTGAAGCATCTGTTGATGGTGGAATTGTAGATAAAGGAGTAGTAGATTCAGAAGATTTGGTTGTAGAAGAAGTTTCAGTAGATGATGAAGTAAAGTTGGTTGTAGAAATATCTATAGATTCAGTAGATATTGTTGTAGAAAAAGTTGTTTGTGCATAACTCGTGGTTTCTACAAATTTGTAAAACAATATTTTTTTGGTGATTTAACTCTAGAAATATGCTGTACTTACGTAAAAGACATAATAAACATATAAAAAGCAATTTTAACATTGTTTAAATTAATTAATCATTAGAAAAATGCACAAAAACAACACGAATTTTTGTCTGTAAAAAAAATCTGATTATTTTAAAGATAAGAAATTTGACGGATATTTGATAATTTTCTGATAACAAAAAGTAAGATAACAATAAATAAATAAGAATATAACATTAGTAATCCTTTTATTTTAATACAGATTATGATAAGATAACTCTGAATTTAAATTTTTAAAAACGCATTGTTGCCAACAGTGACAAATCGTCCTGTTGGCAACAGATTTAAAAATGACAGTTTTAATTGAGGTTAGAATCAACAAATAACGCTAGTCAGAGATTTCAAGAAAATAGGCATTATGAAGTTCAGGGGGCTGATAACAGACACTTCAGTAATGAAAGACTTTATGAGTAATTAAGCTAGACTAATAAATCACTAAATCAATTTGTTTTCTTATAGATATTGGTACAGGCCTGTCCAGATTTTCAAAAGAGTGTGTTATGAGAATAACACCTAGAAAGGTTTATTTTATAATCTCAGATGAGGAAAACGGTCCCAGGAGGCCACTAGCATGGTGCGAATTACCTGTCAGTTTTTATTTCAAAGAATATAATTTAATTGGAGTGACTGAGGAGTTTAATGAAATTTATTTAGAATTTTCAACTGGTACGACTTATGTAGTGTGTTAAACTGTGTTATAAATTATGTTTCAGCACTTTTAGCACGTTCATTATCACTTCTGAAACAAAGTGTGAAGTCTGTAAAAATTAAACTGACTAATAAAGATGCTCCTTGTTTGACTATTGAGATGGAAATGGTAAAGAAGGGAAAGCTGTTTTTTAGTTTATTTCCTGGTTGTTTTAGGCATCTGGGACTATACAAAGCCGGCAATGCGTCCACGATATTCCCGTTGAAGTGATTTCACGTAAACACTGGAAAGACTATGAAGAGCCAAGATTTAATGATTTTCATGTAATTTACAAAAAGAGATTTACATAATTTAACTAATTACTTTTCTCAGGTTTCAATAGACATGCCAAATTTAAAAACAATCAAAACAATTGTTGAAAGAATGAGAAATATGAGTCACAGTTTAATAGTCTCAGCTACAAAAGAAGGTCGTCTTACTTTTCAAATTAAAACAAATATTGTAACACTATCATCACATTTCCCTGGTTTAAGTGTTGAAAGTTTTGCTCGTAATTACAAAAGCCAGAATTTATTAAATAAATAATTTACAATTTCAGTTGGACAGTTACAACTAACTCCAGATTCAGAAGAAGACCAAGAGAAAGTCAGCTCAGTAGTTGATATAAAAAAGTTTCTGATGTTTCTATCTGGGATGCAACTAAACAACTGTAGAACAATCTGTAGTATAGTTCATGGTAAAATGGTAAAACTGTTTATGGAACAACCTGGAGCCCTTTCCTTACAAGTATTTCTCACTGAATTAAGTCTCTAGGATGTAAATACACAAGCACATATAATTATAGTAATTAAAATTAAAAACGGTAACCAAGTTTTTAAAAAGCCCCCAAAACTGACATACTTCGAATGTATCAGTATTAAAAACGCCAATTTCACCATATTCCAGTTCTTTGAATCATCGTATTGCATTAGATTAAGTGCAGTGGCAACATGTGAGTGACAATTATCACAACATAAGTTGTGCATACGGCCATTGTAAATCTCTGAGGCTTCAGTAACAGCACGATCCCAGCCGGTTATACCACCATGGGCGAGGGACGGCTTGAGTCGCCAGTATTTGGTGGGACGTCCGAACGCCATGTTGTCTTCTGAGACGTAGTAGGGACCGGCGAAATCACGAATTACCCCCGAAGAAAGGGCTATTCCCATATGACCAATGATAGGGAACAGCCATGTCAAGAAAGGAATTGGGGTCCAGACTATGCAACAGGGGTAGCGGTCCCGGGACTTGTCAATTTCACCAAAATGTGCCATGTCGCCCCCTTCAAGACTCACCATCTCAATTTTTTACAAAATACATATTCGGAAAATTCTAACCTCAAATTGTTTTGTTTACATGTGAAAATTTCAGGCTCTGCTGAAAAACCAGTTGACCAGTTAAGTTTTTTGCGTTGTTTCTTTAATTCACTAAGTAGATTTAATTCGGATTACTGTGTTTTCGATGTATTGATATAAGCGAATCGAAGTAGAAAAACTAACCTCACAAAATGAATAAAATTTACCGAATTTGTTTTGTTGCAATAACCGATAATAATTATTATTTATTGCGTGATTTCTCTGATATTTCACTCTGTGCTCTTCAATTAACGTAAGTAATGCTTTTTTTAGTTTCAAGTAATTGTGCAAATTCAGATAGCCCCAAATCACGACTTGCCCCAATTTATCTGTAAAATGTCTTTTCAAAGGGCTGTTGACGCCCTAAACTTCAGGTTTCTTTGCTTGGAGTCAGATATGTATTTGCGTAGTCACGAATATCAGATTTTGGGACAAATAAACAGTGTAAATGTTGCATTTGTGAAAATGTCACAAAGAGATGTTGTAAAGACTGTAGTAAAACTTACTCTTCAGTTCAAGAATTATCTGTTTATTTGAGTCTAAAAATGCGGAAAGGGGTGCATTTGTGGTAAACAGTTTACATTACCTGAAAATTTAAAACGGCATCAAAGAATTCATGACGGAGTCAAGCCTTTTATTTGCAAACAGTGTAAAAAGTCTTTTACATAATCAAATGACTTGAAGTCGCATTTAGTGACACATTCAGGTGAAAAAAAAATTCTTTGTAATTTTTGTGGGAATAACGACGCGCGTAAAAGTGCTCTTCAAGTGTGTATAACTCGGTTACATGCAGAAGAGCCAAGACAGTATAAATGTGGGCAATGTGAGAAAAGTTTTAAAGGTTCAAGCCTGTTATTTGATATTTTTTTGTACTTTTCTTCTAGCATTAGTTGATGTCAAACTTCACAATTTAGTCCACATTAGGACCAAAGAATACGTTTGTAAGACTTGTGATAAGCCGTTTAGTAGAAGCTATAATTTAAAAGTGTGCCAAAAAGCCTTCATCCAAAAACACATCTTAGAAAAACACTTAACAACACACTGATTTTTATTAAATATAAGTTATTTATTTACAAACTTCTTTGCTTCTTTCACCAATCTCTTGACATTTTCACTATCCTCATCCAAATTTTGTGAATCTTCATAATCTGAGTCACCATCATCTGACTCCCCAAGATACTCATCACTGTCATCATCCACAACGAAAGGATCTTCAGAATCTGAGTCTAAAAACGCAACGTCTTCACTATCAGCAGCATTCAAACGTTTGACCTTCTTCCTTGATCTTTTCGCTGTCCAAAATAAAACAAATCAATTAGAAAAAGTATTTATTTATTAAGGCTCATAACCATCTTTTTTGTTACAGTAAGGACATAAATTACAGCATGAATTCTTACGTTTACCGGGGGGCTGTTTCGGTGGATGTTTGTAGTCTCTTCTATGATCTTTATTTTTTCTGTAGCAGGTAGCACCGTATGGACAAGTAGGTCTGTTGTCTTCTGGGTCACTCTCAAAATCTGAGTCTCCAGGATGGGTGAAATCGCTTCTATGGGTGGGGTTTTTGCGGTAGCATTGGGCCCCGTACCAGCATCTCTCACGACGGGGTCTAGGGACTGAAGTACTGGGATCAGAAGTGTCTTTATTATCCTCAGTTTCTTGTTTTTTGACTTCTGAAGTTTCAGAGGTGTTTTCGGGTACTTCAAGAGTTTCAGATGCGTTTTCAGGCACTTCGTTTTTGATTTCAGAAGTTTCAGTTGCATTTTCAGAGACAGAAACTTCAGTTGTGTTTTCAGGGATATTACTTGAAACTTCTTCATCTTGAATTGAGGTCGACGGCTCAAGTTTGATTTCAGTTTCATCAAGTTCATTTTTAATTGCATTTTCTTCAATTTTTATTTTCTTATCTGGGGGTGTTTGATCTTCAGGATTTTCGTGCTGTCTTTTCAGTGTCTCGTCATCTTTAACTTCATCTAAATCTTCATCAACAATTTTTATTTTAAACCAGAAATCTTCAGGAAGAAAAGCAAAACTGTCTCCAGAGTTTAATTCAGTGCTTGAATCTTTTGAGAGTATTGTGAGAGTTTTACTTTCTGCAGCTTTAAGGAAACAAGGATTGACGTGTATCTGGAATTATTTTGTAACTATTTTATTTAGAAAAAAAGAGGGAAATTACTGAAGTGAGTTTGACGTGGTCTGGAGTAACTTCTAGAGTTGCGTGATTTCGTGATACTCGCTTATCATTACACTAAAACAAATAATCAGTTTTTATTGCAAAAAAACGGTGTAGACTTACTTGTAAAAGGGGGCCTCTTCCTAAAATATGAGCCCCTAAAGAAAACTTGTTTAAGGCTTCTTCTTCACCTAATCTTGAGATTTCGACAAACATTATTAAATTGTGTTGTAAAAATACGTTTTAATCGATTTATTTCTCGAAAAAATGTAAAATAAACAAATAATCTGACATAACCTCACATTTTGCTATCAAGATAAAGAATAAAAAAAGTCAAATCTTGCAGCATAAAACTGTTAATTAATCACAAAATTGCAAGTTTTTAAATTGTAAAAATAAATAAACTCGTTATTTTTTATAAAAACGACTAGTTTAAACTTGTATAAATTGGGCAATTTGTATTATAAAGTCACGTGACGTCATAACTGTCAAAGTATAGCGCCAATTTTGAATTAGAAATACATTGGTCACGTGATAACTTGGCGCCAATTTTGAATTTTAGGTGATTTTTAAATAAAAACACTTTGAAAATCTTGTGTATTTATTGCTGAAATAAAAATTAGGTGTTCATACAGTGTTAAAATGAAAGCCTTGGACATAATGTTGGCTTCAAAACAGGAACTAATAAAACTTTGTACTAAAATTTCAAAGCCAACATTTAATTGCACTGAATTTCGTCTTTTATATTTCTTAAATACTATAAATACGCTAAATAACACAGACAGAATTAAATTATTAAAAAAAGGCCTCAAATATGAGTACTATTTAATTTTCAAATCTCGAATAATTTCACCTTTGTAAAACAAACGCTTGAATCTCCATGGGGCACATAATTAAGTCATCTTTAATATTAACTTCATTTTTCATAAGTAAAAACGATAACGAAGTTTTGTATAATTTACTCCCAATTTCAGTCGGTAAAAGTGCGCTAATATTGACCTAAAAAACAATATTTTTTTTGTGCAAAAACAAAAAAGCAAATTACCGATCCTTGACTTAATGGAAATTGTTTAAACAAATTTGAATCGGCAAAACAAACATCAACAAATTGCCGATGTAAGACAAGTCCAACATGGTCCCGACCTTTCAAGGTAACTCCAGTTCTTAAACTTGGCACCATAAAATCAACTCCAAACTCTGATTCTACACTCAAGTAGCTTGCCTGAGAAATTGTATCCTCATCTTCTGTCCTTAGCAATCTCACTAAAGGATTTAGCAAGGTTTGGGAAGCCACATAAGCTGATAAAGTAGGAAAACCTGAAGGATGACCCTCCACAGTCGCCTTAAAAAACAATACAATTAAAAGCTCTGATTGGTTGTCAAATTACCCGACATGAAGGAGACTTCTGTTCTAAAACTATACGAAATACGTGTTTTGTTGGATGATTATCTAAAACGGCTTGTCCTAAACCGAGATTGTCGTCTTGGTTTAATCTCCGATCAAGCATTATTTCAATTTGTCCTTCTTTTAAAGATGAAGTCCCGAGTGGGCTTCCAGTTAAAATTGTAAGTCTTGTAGTGGAGTCTTCAATGTATGCCATTGAAGGAATTGGATAGTAATTTGCTTGGATAGGTAATTTATGGAAGCGTTTTCTTTTAATAATATTAAAAGCGTTCAAATCAGTGAAAAATTCATCACCGTTTTTTATATTTGTTGATAATCTCATAATTAGTTCAAAATTGGACGTTTTTGTAATATCAACGATGTTTTCAATCTCAATTCCTAAACTATCAGCACCTGAATCAAAAAGAAATCATTTGATTACAGATAACTCGATGTATAGAGTGATAAGAGAGAGAAGAGTCTCAGGGAAACATGATTAAATCAGCGTCTTGCTTTGGTTTCCGATCTCTATTAATTTCAAAAATTATTTCTGGCTTGATTAGAAATTATAAAAAGTCGAGACACGCATGAATCAACTTAACAGACAATTTCCTATCAGAAACACCACATTAGTTAATATAAACATTTAAAAATTTAAAAAAAAAAGGAAAGTGTAAAAATGGTGGATGCGCCGGGTTATAAATCAAATTCAAAAATTATTTTTGATCTTATTAGAAGTCGTAGAAAGTTGAAACAATTACTTATCGATTGAGCTGGACATTTTCTATCAAAAACACTATACTTTTATAACATTTAAATAATGTAAATACATAAAAAATATGAAAGCGTAAAAATGGTGGATGCGCCGGGTCAAAAAATCAATTCCAAAAATTATTCTTGGCCTTATTACTCAACTATATTAATATCTTTAGTACATTTTCTTACCTTTAGAGCTATACAGGGTCACTGTATGCCTAACATAAGGCAAATGAACTGTAACAGCCGACATAATCGGCCCTTCAATAATATTAACAACTGTATTTTCAATTTGTACAGAAATCGCATCACCATCAGGCAAAAACAAATACGCCCCACTGCGTTCCACAGTTTGCCTAACCCCGTACCTAAAAAACACAATTACAATCCCTTCTCAAACTCCATAAATTTACTTTGCAAAATCTAAATGAACGGGAATTGTATTATTGCCAACTTTGATCGCTTTCAACAACCCAAAACCATTAAAAGATGCCGAAATTCGATTATTCTGCAATGTAAAATCACGTGTACTTGGCGATACTTCTATATCTGGAAAACCAATAGGTGCTTGCACTTCTCCAAATTGATTATAAATCCTCACAGTGCTGTGGGCTGTTTCCCTATAAAACATATAAACAAAGATTGCTGAAAAACTTGTATCTTCGTGGTATATAGAATGAAACGTAAAACACCCAATAACACCAAACATTTACTTTGCACGACACACGTTTCTCCATTTGAGGATCACAACTTTGTTGTCGAAACGTGCGTAAATTGTTTGACGTTACAAAGAGATTGTTGGGTCACGTAAATGACTTACACTGGCGATTCGTACTCCCACAACGCACTTATCGTGTAGCTAACCAATCCAAACGCTGGTATAGTAATAACAAACGATAATTGGTACTTGGTTTGTGACATTGAAGAACCATATTCAAAAATCGGTGAAATTTGACATTTCACTCTATGTTTTTTCATATCTAAAACTTCAAGATGTGGTGTTGATACATGAAATGTCACAACTTCGGTTCGTGTAAATGATAAAGAATTAAAAATTGCAATTCGTTTTGTACGCAATTCTGGTCCAATTGTAATTTGGTGTTTTTCAGCAAGTGCATCATGTGAATGTCTGACGTCATCAATATTATAGAAGAGAGCACTATGATCGGGAGTTTCAGCGTCTTTACCAGAGAGTAAAATATGAGCAGAATGTTGGATAACATGCTGACAACCGTTTAGTGCTGCCAACATTCTAAAATCAAACAGTTACAAAGAAATTTTTAGATAAAGTCTAGTACTTTTTGCCATAATCAACAACAACGTGTTCTTTAGCGGTTCCTGTAATACCGTCATGATGTTGAAACAGTGCTAGAGCTTTTCTCGCATCAGATAATTGTCGTTCTAAACCAACTTCACGATCTCCAATCCATGCTGAACCAGGTTTTCCGCTTAAATAAGCTAAAGTAAGAATTGTTTCAGCAGCTCTAAAAAAAAATCTTCTATTGTACTCGTGTGTCTCTAAATTGATTTTTACCTAATGTAGGAAAGTAAAATCCGATCCATTCGTTTATAAAAAGGTTTTGACGTGTAATAACCACTCCAATAATGATCATCACGATCAGCATAAGTGAAAAAATCACCAGATAAAGACGGAAAATCACTATCTTTTCGTTCTTTATGTACAGCATCAAAGTAATCACTAAGTGTTCCGAATTGTGCTTGCACATTTAAATTTAAATTAGAATTCATATAATCAAATAATTTCTGATAGTTTTTATATTGCACATCCCATTCAGTCGAGTGATCATAACGAAAATCGTCACCTAAAGGTGCTAAAACTACGTTAGTTTTGTACAATTTAGATTTTTTACGGTATTGGTCGAGCAAAAGCTCTGATCTGGAAGATATATTTTAAAAAAAAATCAACTAAATTAGAAATTAAAATTAGTCCCACCTGTAGGCAACATTTTTTTCGGTAATTTCTTGTGGTGGAATTTTCCAAGGACAGTGAAGTCCGTGTCCTGGAAGTCTTTTAAAATCAAATTGGCAACAGATTTTCGGATCAGGACCACAAGTATGAGGCACGTCGTAGGAATAAAATGGCATCATGTGAGTAAACATGTCGGTTTTACCAGAACCGTCTAAAAAGTATTTTGTTTTAATGATAAAACCGACTTCAAGTCAAGTTTAATTGCATTTGCAGTGATTTGTGTGTGAAATTATCAAAATTTTAGGAAGCCATGGTTGAGAAAAATCAACGTTAATTGGAACAAACCTGATTGTTTTACATTTTTGAAGCACAGTTTTTATATATTACAAGAAATCTACTCCTAAAACAGTCTGAAGACACTGTTTTATATAAGTGGTACGAGGAATTAAGAATTTTCGGAAGCTAGTAGCTTCCACAACAACAAACTTATTTTTCTTACCCCAAAGCTGCCTCCACCTAAACTCCAATTGCTGTTTACTCGCCAATTCCTTTTTAACTGAATAATGCACCCTCTGTAACAACATATTCCTAAACCCCATTTCTTTAAGTAAAATCGGCTGAGTCAAAGACATTCCAAACGGATCAATCGACCAACTACTACTCGGAGTATAATTTAAATTCTGCTGTAACCACTGATGTCCTTCAGTTAATTGGTGCATATCAGAGATCCAATGTGAGTTAGCTTCATCATTCATAACCCAACCTCCAGTTACAATCTCTAATTGATTATTTTTAATTAGTTTTTTAACAGATTCACGTTCATCCTCTCCTAAATCTTCCCACCACATTACAAAAAACGAAATTTCAGCCCAGATAAATTTCCGACGTGGATCTTCAGGAAGTTTCAGTAACATATTATTTAAAATATGTTTGGTTTGTGTTATGTAGTAATCTTCAATTGTTTTAATCCAGCCTGGATCATTGTGTGAGTGAGGAACAACAAAGACTTTGAGTTTATTCTGTCTGTTCCAGTCTTTTTCGTCGACTTCGATTTTCCAGCCTTGTTTCCAGACTCCACCATCTGGATTATCGAATTTGATTCGTTTATAGAGATCGAGCATTTGGATATCGGTTTTAGGAATAAAATTTAACTGGAATGGACAGTTTGGTTCGTAGAGAATTTCGGTTATTACAGGCTTGGAAATCTCTCTTTGTGGAAGTTTTTTTGTGGAGTTTGTTCGTGAATTCACTGGAATTATCTTTTTAATTACGTTTTTTATGTCTTGGACATCATTTCCATGACGGTTTAAGTCGTGTTCGAGTTGTTTTACCCGATCTTCAAGATGTGACCATTTCTCCTAAAAAACTCAATTAAAGCACGAAATCTTACAAAATCTGGAGGTGCAGTCTTACACTATCGTCGTTCACAACTGGTAGTTTTTTACTAACAATTTCAGTTATGTCTTTTGTTGAATAAATCTCGACGATTATAAGTACTATAAGGGCTGCGCCAATTAGGGCTACAGCCCTTTTTAATCGCATCATTTATGCGGAAAACCTTACACAACAATCCTAAAACAAATTTATTTATTATTATATAACTGTCTTCAAGTTTTTTTAAAAAAAAAATACAAAAGACAAACACTCATCTGTTGAGTGATTTTATACAAATTCAAAATGAAAATCACAAGTGTGACTATCAGTAATTATTAAATTCAGTATTAATTAACTGTTTTAATTTAATTACTTACATATTAGGCTAAAATTCACAAACAACACAAAATACAACACATTTGTTATGAAAATTATGAAACGTCAAAGTGACAGTGACAGTTAATGGTTGACATGGGGATTTTGTATACCAACCTTTGTACCAACTTAAAAAAAAACACTGCTGATTGGTGAAAGCAATTTTCTTTTTTTTTTTTGGTGACAGGGCTGTATCAAGGTTATTTTTAAACAATATGTTACAAAAGAAATAATTCTTTTCCTGTTAACACTTCGCCAAGATGGGGCTCGAAAAACGAGTAAGTGACAGTTTTTTCCAATCAAGATTTTGGTAACAGAATGTTGATCATTGATAAGATAAAAAATCCTTGATTAAACAGATCAGTATTTAAAAATGGTACACTCTAGTGTGTTGGTATTTTGACAATAATTTAAAACTTTGTTACAGGCCTACAACCCTAAGGAATTTTTATTTGACCCGGCTCTTTTGACAGGTCTTGATTGGGCCTCAGTTAGGGGTTTTTTATCACCGTTTATCACTAATGAAGCTCCAGGAGAGTCCTGGTTGTGGGTCAGGCCCCTACAAATTGAAGATTATGATAAAGGATATTTACAAATTTTGGCCCAATTAACTTCTGTGGGAAATGTGAGCCGAATTGATTTTGAACGTGAGTAGCCTGGGGCTTTTTGAAATTGTTGTCTCAAGGTTGGTATTTGCGAAATGTCAATGTCAAAAGAATTTGAATTTTTCCGAAAATCAAATCAATCATTTGTTATCACATCGGATTTTTTATGTTTAAACTTTAAAAAAATAAAAGTGAGGTCATTTCTCTTATCTTTGTAAATAAAAAATTGATTACACAAGTTACTGTGAAAAAAAAAAAAAATTGGTTACACAGTCGCAATAAAAAATTTGGTTACACACTTGGTAATGAAAAATTGATTTAGGTCAGTATTAATCAATCATTTGTTATCAGATCGGATTTTTCGTGTTTAAACATGTAGAAAATAAAAGTGAAATCATTTCTGTTATCTTTGTAAATAAAAAATTACATACACAAGTTACCTAACTGAAAAAAAAAATTTGGTTACACGGTCGCAATAAAAAATTTGGTTACACAGTTGGTAATGAAAAATTGATTTAGGTCAGTATTGGAGGATGCAACAATCGGGTGGTTATTACATCACTGTGATTGAAGACACTCGTAATAAAAAAATAATCGGAGCGTCTACTTTAGTCACAGAATTTAAATTTATCCACAATTGTGCCCTTAGAGCACGTCTTGAAGACGTTGTTGTTAATAATACGTACCGAGGAAAACAGTTGGGAAAATTGTGAGTCTCTCCCTCTGTTTTCAATTAAATTAATTACGTTTTTGCAGAATTGTCTTAACTGTAAGTCTTCTTGCTAAAAAATTGGGTTGTTATAAAATGTCTCTGGATTGTAAGGATTCTCTCATTCCGTTTTACAAATCTATTGGTTATAAATTGGAGCCTGGAAATGCTAATTCTATGATAATTCGTTATGAAGATGGACCGAAAATTAATAATCCGTCTTGACAATTAGCCGCTAATGCTTCAAATACCAGATCCAAACTGTAACTGTTTTCAGTTAGAACCCTTTGTAGAATTTTTATTTTGAATTTTAACCAAAATTTGTACAAAGGGGACGCATTTTGGGGTGTTTCTTTCTGGAACATTTCAAAATATGAGAGGATTTGGTGTCTAAGCATTGGCCGGTGTTTGGAGCGCTTCGGAAACGCTCAAATTTTGGATGTATTTAACAAATAAATTTTATTCAGGAAATTTTGTGTTTTATTTTTCGCGGGGAAATCCAAAAATAAATTCTTGTGTTGGTACTATTGTCTTAACAGGGCTACAGTATAGAAATGAATCAGTATGGACAGTTTATAAAAATAGAAAACTTGTCAAAAAGCTAGCATCCCTTCACGTTAAATGTGTAAGATGGAGGCACTGATTTTTAGATTTACTCTAGGCAACTACAAGGATTATAATGGTAAATAATATAATAAATAATTGAAAAACAAGAGTCAAACAACGATTAAAATGATTTTTATATTATTTTATTTACAGTTATAGGCTTTTCGATTTAAATTGTGTATTATTAATTGCCTATAGTAAATCTAAAAATCAGTGGCTCCATCTTACACATTTAACGTGAAGGGATGCTAGCTTTTTGACAAGTTTTTGTACAGTGTCAGGGCAGCCAACTAAGTTTTTTAGCCAAGAAAAAATAGGTAAATATAAGTGTTTCAATGGAATTATAGAGGGTAAATAAAAAATTAGGAGTGATTACCCACGATTTATTAATTACACATTTTTTACAATTCGCCAACAACTAGTAACTAATTTATTGTACAGTTCACTTTCTAATTAATGTCACGATTACGTGTAATGATATGTATAAAAATTCAACAAAACAAGTGGAAAATCGAAAACAACTCAAGACCTGTTTTTTCTCCTGTACAAATACAATGAATCTAACCTAGCACACGTATTTTTTTTTATAACAATTTATAACAAGTTACTAACAATTATATAAAGTTATACAGCATAACAGAATGTTGCCGTGTATAATATAGTGACTCCATTTTTTACATCGTACACATACAAACAGTAAATAGTTACAAATAATATTTGGAAGACATACATTACTAGAGGCTAAAATGGAAGACATCGTTAATATTTTTCAAATATTTTAATTCGGCAAAAATAAATTTTGTATCAACCGGTTATTGTCTTAATTTTACTTATTGCTTTTTTGTAGCCGAAAATTAATTTTGAGTTTATATTTTTAAAAACATCGAAAACATGGAAGACATTGAGTTGACAAGTGTGACCTTTCTACAGCCAACTTGGCCACCAAATCACAGTAACGAATATTTTTATGGTTTGGTCACAATAATTGCGGATTTTTTATCAGTTTTAAGCAAAGTATACCAGAAAAGGCAATTTTTTTTGTAAACATGTTTAAATAAGTAACAAGTTATTATGTTGGCACTGTAAACATTTCTTATCAGGTCTGCCAATTGTATTTTTTCTAGGATAAAAAAAATGTTTTGAAACTAAATATTTGATTTATTCCGCACATTTTTCTAAAATACGTATTTAAGATACTTAGCAAATACTAGAACGAGATATACATCTAATTTTTGATAATTTTGTTACTAATTGGAAGACATATTTGAAATCTTTGTGATTTTTTGGGTGTGCTTAGGGCGTTTGAAATTCGAATTTTTTCTTTTTCCCGCCAGAAAATTGACAGTTCTAGGGTCGAGCAACAAAAATGACTGACAACTTGTTCGAGAAAGTTATCAGTTATTTTTGTTGGCCGACTCTAGAACTGTCAATTTCCTGGCGGCAAAATTCAATTTTCTCAGATTCAAAGCGCGTCGGATTTCAAACGTCCGAAGCGCACTCATATTTTTTTTGTAAGGGCATTGAAGGCAAACTTTACTATAAGTAATGGAAGACTCGTTGAACCCTACAAATAAAAATTGTAAAATTTCAGTAAATATGTGAATAATTGAACTTTGTTCATTATTATTGCGCCTGTCTATACTAAAAGCTTACGAATTGACAATAGCATTAATTTCATTCATATTTACTGAAATTTCTTTGATTTAAAACGGAAGCCCAATTGAGAAGGCATTAATTAAAGCCCTCCCTGAATCATAAATCCCTACTAACCCAAAAAGCATCCCTAAAGAAATAATAAAATAATCAAAAGCAACAGTCCTGGAATCCATCCCTTCTCTTTTCAATTTCAAGTGAAAATAACAAGGCCAAATAAAACTGAGCATTGTCCCTGTAAAACTCCCAATAAACCCCATTAAAATCGCAAAATGTGGAATAAAACAAGCCATTAAAATCGTAAAAACCACAACTCCAACCCTACATGCCAACCCCCAAACCTTCAACTCGCCATCAAGAGCCCAAATCGTCGGAAAAGGAGTTTTGGGTTTACCTCTGAAGAAGGCGCGCTCCAGGAGTTCACAAGCAGCATAATACGGAAGAGGATAACTTAGTAAAGCTTTGATTACCAAACAAAGATTTACTAAGCCTTTAAAACCGGCAGAAGGGAGATTATTTGTAATGACCTGCTGGGTGTCATTCTGGAACGTCAGGAAGCAGATGTACCCAAAAAGAGCCTTGAAGACGGCGGCCCACACGTGTGACCAGTCAAGCATCCACTGGAATTTTGAAGGGTCCTCCATGTTACCTTCAAGAGTTGGGAGGAAAATCTGGGAGGTGTAGGAAAATACAATCACGCCTAAACTTATGGGGAAGTTCTCCAAGTCAAGGGTCCATTTGACTTTACCCCAACCCCAATCTCCGATGTATAAAAGACAGTAGCCGATGATGATTGCGTTGATGAAGATGTGAGACATGGTGCACCAGAAGGATAACAAGCTCACACTTTGGAGCGTCTTCAAGAAAGCTAGAAGAATTTGAGTAGATTATGGTTAGTAATTTAGAGAGTTAGGTACCTAGAGGAATTAATAAAATTCCAATAAGCATCATCCAGGATCTGGTATCAATAGCTCCATCTGGGAAAGTCCCAATCATGAGATCTCCACAAACCACCACGTATAAAATACAAGTCATCAAGAGTTCAATAATTTGAGCTATATTCACAATTTTTGCTCCATATTTTTTTCCGAAACACTCTTTGGCGATGGCGACGTATGAATCTCTTACTCGGACTTGTCGTCCAGTTTGGACATCAAATTCGTAGAGACAATCCACTAGGATTTTACCAGTATAGCAACAAATATACGCAATTCCGACCATTGCTACTATAGCCCAGTAACCTCCACGGAGGACCGCAAAAGGTAGCGAAACAATAAACATCCCCTGGAAAAAAATACAATCCCGGCACCTCCACCATAACTCCTCACCTGGATCGCATTGGTGACATTCCACGCTGCTTGATACTCGCTGATTTTCACATCGCTTTTCCCCTCGACAAAATCCGAGCCTTCGGAGAAGTCCACCGACGACATCCTGCTCTGGTTCTTATACCCTTCATTAAAGCTCTCTTCTGCTTCGAAATTCTCCTGCATCAGGAACGGATTCGTCGTCTTCATATTGGTCATCTCGTGGTGTTCGTCGGAGGTGCCTCCATGGGTGGTGTGATTGACTTGAGCAAAATGGACTCGTTCGTGGCCTGGAGCCTTCTCGGGGATGATCTGACGGAGGGTCTGGCCGGCCACGTTCACGGCGGCGGAAAGAGGCGGCAGACGGATGTTACCCAGACGGTTCATGCTGGCTCTAAGTGCAGATCACCGCCAAGATGGAATAACTAATCGATTAAGAGGATTTTCACAGATCACGGCACTGAAACTGGATTTGGTTAGACCATGATTTTAGATGAGATTCGGGAATATTAAACTTTCATGATTTCCATCTTGGCGGCGGTAGACCTTCGGAAAATTGGTACATTTGCAGGCTCCGTGTACATTCCGCGACGACAGGACCGGACTTAGGACTAGGCTTGCCAACTTTTCGATATCGAAATAAAGGCGTATTTAGGATTGGTTTTTAGGAAGTCGAGGAGGTTTTTTTTACCTTCTTACTAAAGTTTTTAGAACTCTTCTCTTGAGTAGACTCTTGGACTTGTTTTTACATCCGGCTTTTTAATTTAATTTAGGAGCCGAAGGCGATAATTATCCCGAAAACAAATATTTTTGCGAGGTTTATTATAAACAAATAAAAACTGTTATCTTTGGTTCCTAAATTCTATTAAAAATTTTAAAATATGCATTTTTGAAAAACGGAAACAAGAACTATTGTAAATTGCCTCTTCTAATCTCAGACTTTTTTCAATATCTTGCTCGAAGGATCATCAATTTTTAAGACAATTTTTATATTAAAATAGAAAATATATAAAGTGTTTCAAAATTTTACGTTTTATGTTCGGTATTTCCGTTTATTTGTTTATAAAAAATTGTCTTTTTTAATGTTTCCGGGTTTATAAGGGATACTAAGCCCTGAAACGTTAGTAGTAAAGTAACAAAAACAAAAATAAAAGCCTAAAAAAGAGTGCCATAAATAGGACTATTGCAAAATGTCTCGTCTATTTGGCTCGAAGGACTGTTAAATATACTGCTTTTTTGAATGAAAAATGCAACACCAAGAAGTTGTGGTCAAATTTTAATAAAAATTTCACAAAAGTTTAATTTTGATACAATAATTAAATCAAAATCAAAAAAAAATCGTCAACCCTGTTTATTGGAAGATTTTATATAGAAAAGATAGCAATATCAAAGAGTGTTTTGCAAACATGGATACATTTTGGATCAGTTTTCTCTTTACAATTTTGCGGAGAACGTCATTTAAAATGCCCAGAGTTCGTGAACGTCAAAATTTTCGGCAACTAAATAATTTCGAACGAGGTCGAATTATTGGCATGAGAGAGGGTGGTTTTTCCTTTTGGGAAATTGCTACCAGAATTGGTTGTGACGCAACTACAGTGATGAGATGTTGGAGACGATGGTCTGAGGAAGGTTTCTATGGACGTCGGAGAGGATCTGGACCACAGCGAAGAACGACAGACCGCGGAGAATGACGTTTAAGACTTTTGGCGTTAAGAGACAGATTTTCAACCACGCAAGTAGTTGGAAACACTGGAGGGAAACTTTAAATGTAAGAGTTTTAATGGCGTCCATATATCGTCGAGTACGTAGTTTTGGAATGCGTTCTTATCGTCCTTTTTGGTGCCTCATCATCGAGCTCGTAGATTAGAATAGTGTATGGAACGGATGAATTGGAGGCAAGAATGACATCAGATTGTGTTTCCCGACGAATCTAGATTTTGTTTGTGGGCCCACGACGGACGTAGACGGGTCAGACATCTTCGCGGCGAGCGCAGAAACATGAACTTGACACAACCCCGGCATCCTGCTCTTACTGAGGGCGTGATGACTTAGGGTACTATCACGTATGGCAATAGGTCTCCTCTGGTTTTTATTCCTGGCAACTTAAATGCTCAAGGGTACCTAGAGGCTGTGCTAGAACCAATTGTACTGCCGTACTTGCAAGAGCTGCAAAATCCTGTTTTTCAACAGGATAATGCTCGCCCACATACTGCAAGGAGGACAGTGAACTTTTTAGAAGAAGCTAACGTGGTGGTGCTTCCATGGCCTTCCCGTTCACCGGATCTTTCGCTCATTGAACATGTGTGGGATATGATAGGCGCAAGATTAAGCAATTTACCTTATCCTCCAAACTCTTTGGATGAGCTTCGTGTGCAGATTCAGGAAGCTTGGGATGCACTACCGCAGGAGGATATTGATGATCTCATTCAAAGTATGCCAAATCGAGTGAATGAGTGCATTAGAAATCATGGAGGACTCACACATTTAAAAAAATACATTTGTTGTTAATTTAATAAATTGAAATTTTGATGTTTTCTTTATTAGGTACATTAAAATAAACCTTTTGTGAAATTTTCAATAAAATTCGCCGACATCTTCTTGGTGTTGCAATTTTTATTCAAAGCAGTATATATAAATTTTGGGAGCCAAAGACGACGATTATTACAAAAATAAATATTTCCTCCAACTTTTATAGAAAAAAAGAGTACAAACTGTCTTCTACAGCTCTTAAATTCTATTAAAAACTTTAGATAATTAAAATAGAAATTTTTGGGTGTTTAAAGCGAAAATTATTGTAATTGCTCCGTAGCTACCAAGACTTTTCTTAGTATCCGCTTCGAAAGATTTTTCTTTTATTAATCTAGAATTTTTCTTGGTTCTTAACTATTTTTTCTTTAAGTAGTCATTTTTCTTATTCATATTTTTTTTCAAATTCGCCTAGAATATCGTTTCTCCAGGACCTCCCAATTGACGTTTTCAACTTCTTAAATCTTCCTTTATCGTTTGTTATAGTTCTATTTTCTTCTTCTTCTTTTCCAATCGTTGTTTTTGTAATTTTTTATTTTTTTCTATAGGCCTAGAATTTAAAGTTTTTTTTAGAATTGTCTAAACTACGTTTTTAAAATTTTTCTTGGTTTTTCTCTTGTACAGCACACGTATTAATAATAATTTTCCGAGTTTTTTTTTGTTGTTAGGTTGCCTTTTCTACAAATTTTAATGGAATCTACTTCTGTTCTTCTTTTTACACTAATCGCAATTCTCTTTATTGTTCTTTTCTTTCTACCCAATTTACATAGGTTTCATATCTCAAGTCTGGATAGATCTTTTGTTTGTTTGTTCATTCTTAAAATTTATTTTGGTGACTTAAAAGAACGTCTAGAGAATTAATTTATTTTTGAAAACAACCAATCACAAATAAGTATTTCACTTTTCTAAAACGCTTGCTCGTTTCTCTGTAGTTTAAAAGAAATAGATAAAAGGGCAAATTATGTCTTTTAAGTACACGTTAAAGACTAAAGGACAGTTTATAAACTTAAAGGACTATCTTTTGAAATAAAGACGCATTGGCAACCTTACTGAAGATGTACAAGAAATTAATTATTTGATTTAAATGTATTTATAATAACAGAACTTTTACAATTTAATAATGGGCTAATTTCAAGTTGAGATAATACTGGTAGTATCTTTGTTTTCATGGAAAAATAAACAAATTTGGGGCTGTGATTCGCTGTTTTCATGAAAAAGTATTAAAATTTGCGATACTACCGGTATTATCCCAATTTGAAATCAGCCCATACGACAGTATTTTATCCTAACAAAAAAATTAATAAAGGCAACAACGTTAAATTTGCACCGCTGTCATAACAACGATCAATCACAGATAACACAGAAATTGCTGGTAGGTAACAAAAATTTGGCAGAGAAACGATATTATTATGTAATTAGTTAATTTATTTATGATTATTTTTTGGATTAACATCAAAATATTTCATCTAGAATAACAGTTGAATAATTTGTGAATGTAAGTTAGCATTTTGTTCGAATTTGGCGCCACAAAAAATTTCTTGAGGACAAGAAAATTGTTGATAGTTACAGTTTTTGTCGCTTATCTATTGTTCTCTAGAACATATTGGAGCATTAAAATTGATATCCGTGGCCACATACTAAGGAATTTACGTCATTATTTAAGATCTCTGATGTTTATAATCTGTATGAATTTAAAGCACTTTTAAGCATTAATATTTAAAGTAAAGTATTTACAACACAGTTGTGGCACTTAAAAATATCTCTAATTAACTAAGTTTAACGTAAAATTGCATTTCTATAATGTTTCTTTTTGATGACGTAAATTTACTCGTTTGTGTCTGCTACTATAGCAACAAAATTTTTAACAATTTTTAAATTTTGGCGTTCCCTAGTGTCTAATTGCTGTAACTTGATGAGTATAATAAGTTGCTCGAGGTTCCAATCTTTTTATAAAATGTTGTATCTACTTATATCTAATATTTTATAAATTTAAAAACAAAGTAAGAACAAAAAATACTAACAAAAGAAACAAGTAAACAAAGACAGTAAACATTATTTATGCTAAAAAATCCAAACAGTGCTAAAAATGAAAATTTTAGATAAGATAATTCTAAAAAAAAAAAGAAATAAAATGAGCAAGGAATATATAAAAGCAAGGGATATAAATAAAAATAGAAACGGCAACAAATATTATAACGTATAAGAGACGGCGAGAAAAAAGTATCCAACGAAAAAACTAGAGAATAGCATCGTAAAATAATACAGATCAGAGAATATACAAAAGATTGAAGATAGAGATAATGAAAAATAAATAATATTGTTATTTATAGTTATAGATGGATGTATCGGTGCTGTTCTGGGACTCATTAAAATAATCCAAAATTTTTTTTTTTGTTAAAATAGGAGCTGTCTTAAACAACAAATCTACAAAAAACACTTTATTAAATATCCTAAAATATAAGAATTGATCTACCCAGAAAAAAAGGATGACTCCGATTAATAAATTTTTGTAGGAGTTACAAGACTTTAAACTTTGTTATAATTGTTGAGCACTGTATTTCGTATTTCGGGAACGCCGCTAAAAACCAATTAAATAATCGAAAATAATATGCTTTCTCACAAACTAAACTAATAAATCACTTTAATAGAGTTATTTCTTTGTATTTATAGTAAATTAATCGTTGAAAAGTATATAATTATTGTAATAGAAACCAAAATAATAAAAATACGTTATTTGTTCCTTTAAGATTTACTGTTTTTCAACAAATATGAAATATACTCATACGAGTTTTATTTTTAGTAATTGAAGGTATTATAATTCTGGTAGATATCTACCTACTACACCTACAATAAATAATAATAAAAAAATGTCTTGATAAATTACAATTATGTATTTAAAAAAAAGTTTCCGAAATGACGGTAAATATCTTATGACATGTTTCCCGTAAAAAGCTTTTATTCACGTTATTTAAAGTTTTGAGAATGCTTCTTTGAGAAAGATTAATTACAGACCAATTAGTCACTTATTTTTCAAAAAAAAAAAAAAACGAAAATATTTTCCTAAAAGCTGAGATTTGCCATTTTCATATTTTATGCCGTAAAGATAAGTTGGCTTCACATTCTTTCAAATAATAATAATAATCAGATAATTGTTCTTTTGGTAAAACTCTCCTTAATCCGCCCCTGGTTTTCACCCCAATTTCCTCAATTTTCCCTTGAGTGTACCGTGAAAATGATCAATAAGTAACTGAAAACTGAAATTTTTAGTAACTTTCCATTTTCACCCACTTCCCTAAACTGAATCCCTGTCATTAAATCCCAAACTAAATTTCAATTTCCGTTTCCTTATCATTTTGACCCTCACAAGAACCCCAAATCTTCATAAATAATAAATAATTTCACCCGAAATTTTAAATTTCCCGCCCGAATCTGGTGCTTTTCAATTTCACCCTAGTGTCACCAGCGATCATTAACGTCAAAGAAAAAAAATGTTTTTATTGACGAATTAACCGATTTTCTGCCCAAATTCGAAAAAAATGAGCTCGGGCTTCATCACCGAGGCTGAAATAGCCGAAGCCCGACAAAAACGGCAAGAGGAATGGGAGCGCGTCCGCAAACCTGAAGACCCTCTCGGTGAGTGTTTTTCTAACCTCAAACCACCGTTTTTTGGGAATTTCTCCCTGTTTTAATGTTATTTTCGGGATTTTTTTGTAGTACGGCCTGAGGAGCCCTACGACTCTCGCAGTCTCTACGAAAGACTCCAAGAACAGAAGCAAAAAAAAGATTTAGAGTATGAAGAAGCTCACAAATTAAGTAAGTCGCGCCACTTAACTGTGACATTAATTTAAAAGATATAAAAATTTATGAGTCATTCTCATTACGTAAGCTAACCTTAACAATACAGAAACTTCACAAAAAATAAAAAAAAATCACGTTTTTTTTTAATTATTTTGATTTAAACTTGTTGCTTTTTTTATTTATAGTTGTTGTGTATTTTGCTTGCGGTGAAATTTTGACAGCCAACTTTTGACAAACTTCTAATCAGATTTTAGTTGCTGAAAGTGAGTTTTTTGTAAATTTCCTTCGAAAATGTTGCAGCAGAATAACTATTATGACCAAAATGAAGGTAATTCTCAGTTTTTTTCCCTGTTTTTTGGTTTTGTTTGTTTGCTTTTGATGCTAGTTGTTTGTTACAGAGAATATGATAAAAGGTTTGGATGACGACGAAATCGAGTTTCTTGACTTGGTTGACCGAACAAAAATAGCAGCTGATCGAAAGAAAGAACTAGAAGAAGAGCTGGAATTGAACGATTATCGAAATAGAGTTGCAACGTTGCAAGAAAAGTCGTTAGAAGAACGGCTTCAAGCTGAAATTGCTGTTAATAAACCAAAAGCTCCTACTAATAGATCGTCACAGCAGAAGTTGCTTAAAGGAGTCGTTGTGAAGAAGAGTGAGAATGGACAGAAGAGGAAAAATGAAGAACGACCGAAAGAAGATGCTAAAATTATGAAAGTTGAGGAAAGCGAGGAAAATGGTGAAGGGAGCTCAGCTTTGAAGTGTGTGGGGATTTTGCCTGGATTAGGGTGTTATGAAGAATCTACTTCAGATGAGAATAGCTCAGATTCGGAAGTTGAGATTAGTTGTTCCAAAACTGATATTTTGGGCAGGAAAGTTGGGAAAAAGGAAAAGGAAGCGTGAATATTTAGGGTAATTTATTCCGGATTTATAAGAATAGAGGTTTCTTATCTCATGTGGTTACGTGTACATAACTTGTTTAATTAAACTTATTTTCTTTTTAATAAATCGATTGAAAAAGTAGTTTTTTATTTTTACCTGTTTTTTTACGAACTATATTAACAGTTGACCTAATTTTTTTTAAGCTGGGAAAACTGTTGTATTACAGAGAAGAAAACGAAAATTTTCTAATGAAGGAGTTTCAAAACGAATAAAAAAAAATTCTGACGGTCACAGAGGATTAAATCTTAATATCGAGTGACTAGAAAAATATTTAGTCAGAGTAGGTCATGACTTTGGTTGTAACTTTAACCACTGTCATTTTTATCTGTCATAATACATCTTGTAAATCACTTTATTGAAAAAATCATTTAGGTAAAAACAATTAAGAACAAAGAAAAAATTAGTTTTTTTCAAGAATAAATAAAAAAATATAGATATAACGGATTAATAAATCAAAAAAATAAACAATGATGAAACAAAATGGCACTAAGTTCTACACAGAGGAGCGCAGAGACAGTTCCGCACGCTGACCAGGGAAGTACCCGAATGCCTTCCTCTCGGCGGCCTCGCCCAACTCTGCATCCGAGTAGTCCCGACGTAGCACGGCTCTGTCCAACATGGGATTCCCCATCCCTGTCCTCCCAAAAATAACGCGCCGACAGATACAATAAGTTTCAAAAATTAAAAACATTTGTTATTGATTCTAAAAATATATTTGTAAAAAAAGGTATTAAAAAAAGTTATAAACATTCAAAGAAAAAAAATGTTTTAAATTAAAAAAAACTAAATAACAACAAACCAATCACTCACGATGAGTTTAGTCCTGAAAATCGTAAAATAAAAAAATTGATTATTATAAACGCTGATCTATAGCTTGATTAACGAAAGGAGTCCAATAACAGAGCGCAAATCTGGCTCTCATGTATGCTGCTTTACATATGAAGGAACCGGATTTCTACAGTTTTGAACGTTTCACTGATCTTTCATCTAAAGTAGCAGACAGGAGAGCCAGATTTGCGTATCTGTTACCAGACTTTCGTCTTTAATCAAGCTATACACGTTTTTACAAATTTTAGTTTCATAAATTATATTTATAAGTCCAAATCCAAATTATGAAAAAAATAAATGAAAAGTCTGAAAATCTATACGAAAACTTTTTTTAATACAAGCGGGGGACTATAAGCAATACCAATGCAATAACAAAACCAGATTTTGTCGGTTGCAGATGCGAGTTCCTCTACTTAAGGTGACTGAGAAGGATTAAACGGCACCACGCGGTACAAATTCGAACTATCAGAAGAGAGTTTTAAAGCTATTTTGTAGTTAATTACTCGAAAGAAGACAGCTTAGAGTAAATTTTATTAACAAATGATAAAAAAAAATCTAGTTTAAACTTAGAAAAATAGGGAAAGATTAGAAATATAGGATTATTTCAGGAAATTTTCAAGTTAGAATTATCACTAGAACAAAATCATTTGGGCTGGTAGCACGAATATTTAATAGAGAACATTATGAGACGAAAGTTCGTTCGGATTGCACCAACGGTTACTATCCTTACACCAAATTTCGTTATAAAGTGCCAATTATTGCGACTTTATCTAAGGTTTTTTTTTTGATAGCATCCATATTGTAAGTATTATCTTTGTTATCACAAATTACTTTTTTCTAATGATTTATTAATGAACACAGCAGTGGAAAACTACGAATGCAAAGAATAATATAATGTTTTTGTTTTTACACCGAATAACTACATTTGAAAGACCAAACAAAATTATTGTAGTAGCGAGATCATATGGTAGAAAAAGCTTTGACACGTGAGGTCGTTAGAATAGCATCTTCTCTTCACGTCAAAGATTTTCTAAGTGATGGTATATACCTACCATTTATCTCTTTTCCACTTTATCTAAAGTTTGTTGGGATAACACCGCTGTTATCAACGTTATGGTTACTCAACAAAACCTTGGTAGAATGATTTGACGCTTTTTTGATGGTCACTAACTAATTGAAGCTTGCAACGCTATCATTTTCTAGCAGGATTACTAGCTCAAAATTTCTTCTTCACTGGTGATAACCGCGCGAAATTTCTGAGCATGTCTTGCACCTGTTTTTTGCTGTGAGGGGTTACTAAAGGTATTTACAAGGGCTGTGGCCTCCAGTTTCTGCAGCAAAAACAGCGAATTTCTACTCGTATCTCTCTTTAATTTCTATGTATTTCGCCTGCTTGAGAGACTCTGCAGAAGCAGCAGCTGCATTTTTCTAAATCATGTGGTTCTAACATAGACGAAATGAAAGTGCACACTTTAAGATCATATTTATTTTATTGTTTTACGAATACAAGAATTTTAGAGGAGTTGCGTAGGATTATGATAAATTCAGCAAAAATATATTGTGAGATTTTCATCTATAAATATTTGGATAGTCGATATCGAGTGCTAGACAGCTCAAGAGCATGTCTTTTGTGGTGCACTGGTGTGTTCACATTTTATTACAGACAACAGTGCTACCAAATTAATATTACGAGATACTAAAAATTGTGAACGGAATATTGAAAACATCCTAGTATTATGTTTTCAGAGCGCATCAAATTTTCAGGCTTCGAACTCTGAGATATTACAATGAATCAATTCCAGTTGAAATATTTTATTCACAACGTCTGAAATTTCACATTTCAGTCATATTATTTTCCACTTAACAGCGAATTTCTAATTGATTTTCTCATTTATACATTACAATCCCCGCATCATTGAATCATACAAATGTCACGTGATATTATCAGTGTTTGAGAAGGGCCCGTTTTGGCCGGAAACGATAAGCTGTAATGGCCGCATTTCCTCAACAATTTATCTCGTTAATTACTTGCATTTTTCCCCGAGAAACAATCTCCACTTTGGCGTTTTTCCTGTTTACAGTCAATTAGTGGGAGTTGAATTTACATTAAGTGAACATTTGGCTGTTTTTCTTCGTTAATGCGATTGAAAAAAAAAAAGACAATCTTGTTGCAATTACGTAAAAGCGTAACTTCTTGTAAGTTCAATCCTCGGATCAGGGATTAATGTTAGAGTTTTCTATTTCAATGTCTACACGCAATTCTAGGATTACAAGAAAAACTCAGATAGAAAAAGACATCATTTATTCAACAAACAGAAAGTATAATATACATTTAAGAAAAAAAATCAAATCACAGATATTAGAACATCAAACAGAGAGTAGAGCAAGAATGGTGATGAAATTTTAATTTACATTAACCTCTGATCGAGGCAAGTTGGAAATGCAAAGCGTATCTTGCTTTTCTATAACATTAATAAATACAGTGCGAGCAAAAAAAATTTTTTGCTCTTATTTTACGTTGTACAACGAAATTAAAATCTTAAAACTAGTACTAGATTCTCAAGTATAAAAATACGTGATATGGACGAATCAGAAAATTCGGAAATTAACCAAATTTTTTGATTGCACGATATAACGACTCGGTTTTGTCTTTCAAATGACACTAAAGTGAGAAATGTCAAAAATCCAGATGTCAAACACTAAATTAGTTGTTGTAACAACTGTTTAACAGTCACCAATTTGGTCAAGTACCTGTTTAAAAAAAAAGTAATTTCGTTTTCAAACAGTCACTAACGTTACCATGTCTTCCTTTTCTAGGAAGAGTTATTACGAGAATTTCAAATAAATCAATATTGATTTGATTGTATATAAAACAAGAATGAAGTCTGAGTCTAATATACGTTTTTATTTCAAGACCTGATTCGTCGACTAGACGACGCCCTCACCTCCTTGAACAGTGTTAATTGGTGCGCCTTACACTTTTTAATTCTATTTTTTTATTAATTATATATTAAACATATATAAATAATACCATCACTGTGTGAATGTCACATAGTCTTAAAAACGTAGAATTAATTAATGTCAAAAATTGGCATTAAAGTTGTAACAGATTATGATAATTATTATACATAGTAATATACAAATTATAAACAATCTACTGTCAATATTAAAATATCAACAAAAAATTATTTAAAAAAATGCGTGAAAATAGTGTCAAACTGTCAAAATTATTTAACAGATTCTGTTATCAGCTTAAAGTTGAATTTTTACAGCTGCCAGAGATGTCAATCACTTTGAAACGTTCTACAGGGTGATTTTTTATCTGTTCCCGCCCGAAACTCTAAAAATAGGCAACACATTATACTTTGAAAAATTTATTTTCAAAATTAAGGCCTTTAGAGTTGTGAATTAATGTTAATATTGTTGATAATACCTTTAACAGTGCTTCCAGAGTCAAATTATTTGGATCATTTGTTGCCACATTATTTAATTAATTAACTAACTTTTCGTTTGCATAACGTGTTGTCTATTTTTAGAGTTTCGGGCGGGAACAGATAAAAAAATCACCCTGTATGTATATTTTGTTTTTTAAAAGACTTGTAAGGATTTTATTTTCTATTTTTTAATGACAATAGTTTTTTCTGTTATTGTTTATAATTTCCAATTTTTAATTCAAAGCTTTTATTATTAAAAATTAATAAAAACAAGATGGTAAGACATGAGGAAAAGTACCTAATTTATAATGCCAAAAACAGAATTTTTTTGGTAAATAAATAACAGATCTGAGTGTCTAATACTGAAGCTTTGTTTTTTAAAAAAAATTTATTTGTAAGTTTGATATTTTAAACAAATTTTTTTAGTATTTTTTTAGCATTCTATAAACACTACTAGATCAGACCTCTTTCCTACTAAAAAAAAAAAATCTCGATTAATTTTAGTCTGAATCATGGGTACTGAACTTTCCTTAAGGGCTAGAACGACATAAAGGACTTCTTAAGGTGGCTTAAGGGGCTCGTAAAGTTGGCTTAAATAATTTTGAGAGTTTAAAAAATTAGAAAATCTTAGTAGATAATTTTTGAAATTTGGAAAGATAAAAACAGTAGTAAAAAAGTACTTTTTTTCAATACTGGGAGAGAGAGGCGACAGTTTACTATTTTAGAGCCAAAGGAGACATTTTCTAGAGGGCCTTAAAGAAAGAGGAACATTTTTTTTGTATTTGCTGTGAGAAACTGAGAAAATTTGGACCTGTTATAGAGTTAGATGCATTCGATTCGAACCGAGAACATCCGATAGTCGCTGATAAAAGTAGTTCACTAGAATCGATATGACGACGACATTTCTTTTCAATTTTTTTATCAAGAAGGACAAAGATGATATTTTTTAAAAATTTTGAAAACTGTAGGTGTTATTTTAGGAACTGGAGGTGAAATCCTGACAGTTTTAAAGCGAAAACCGACATTCCTCATCAACTTTTAAATGTTTAATGACAAAGTCAACATTTTCTTTTAATTTTGTAAACCGGAAGAGACATTTTACTAATTTTAAACTATTTTTATAAATTTTTTATTTCTAATTTATGATAAATAATTTTATTGCTCGAAATTCTCACAATTTTTTTGTTTTAAATTGTACATAAAACGTTGTATGTATTACGGGTATAATTATCACTAAAGGCCTTCGGAAGGCCTTCTAATTTCTTTTTATTATGCCCTTAATACATAAATAACTATTACAAAAATGGAAGTCTAGAGCTTATTCTAATTCAACTTATTTTGGTTAACACAAATTACGTAATTAAAATATAATTTATATGGCTGAGTACAAAGTTCAAGCGTGTTTCGGAAATTAAACACAAGAGAACGGTCCTTGTGGTTTAGATACAGAATTATTAAACAAAATAACCAATAGTTTATTGCTATTTATTTGCAAAATCAAAACATTGTTGTAGTTTCAATTTTTTTTTTAATTTTTGGATTTTTAAAACTTATTTTTTAAGACTTTCTTTATTCTAATTTAATTCTTGACATTGTTTATTTCTACAAACTCTATTTTTACGATCTAAAATTTATTGCAAATTTAGCTAAGAAATCGTTTATTAATGAGTTTAGCGCAGTTGTTACTGACTACTTTTCCTCCAAAATTACTTCTTTAAGGTACTGAACGTTATTACAGCAACCAATTTAGTGTCATTGCTGTGGAAACAAATTCTTGTTGTTCTGTATCTCATTCTGGATTTTTTTTTTCTATAAACTTTCTAAACTAATTAAACAATTTCGTTCATACCACACAAGTCTTAGTTGTTTTCTGGCTTGACTGAAGTCGGCCGAGGGTGAAATGAAGCTGATTATGTACAGTCGGAACTGATTTAATCCTGTGTAAATAATGAAGCTGTGTACCCGAACCGGAACTGTCAGCCCACTGCAAAAAAATAAAATTATTTTTTAAAGGGTTAGTTGAGGGGACGAGAATTCTGTTTATTATTCGTGCTTATTTCTTTGAGCTCCTTCCGACCGGAAACTGAATTTTTACAAATATTTTTTTGTAATTAGGACACCAGTGCAATGGAAATATTTGCATTACGTTCGCTTAAGGGAGTGTAAAGGGATTTTTTTTATTGGATGAATTAATTTATTATGAATGTGGTGGCTTTTATTTCAAATTTTCATAAATGTGATATTTTATTGTTATGTTATTGTGCCAGAAGGGAAATTACAGACACCTGTTGAATTTTATGCGCCGTGTAAAATGTATAATCCAGTTTTGTGTTATAAAAAAATAAAATAAAAATGAAAAAAAAATATTATAAGAATATTACAATTTTTCTAAACATAAATTTAGTATTATTTTTTAGCACACATGTCAGTTATACTATTAATTATTTATTTTTTAGCACACATGTCAGTTATACTATTAATTATTATAGGAGTACATAATAATATACATAATAATTATGTCGAAGTTTTATGTATAATAAATAAACACAAAGTAAATACACATTAATTAATATTATGTAGCAACATAACTTTATTTAAATTATAATAAAATACTTAATAATTTAAATTATCTTATGTCTGGATTTGACCCAATAATTAAATTGTTTATTATTGTAAATATATATGGTACATAATAATTATTAAGAAGTCACATTTATAAAAAAATACTTAGGTATTTAATTAATTAATAATTATGGCTAATTATACCTAACATAATAATAGTCGATTGATTTCATTTTGAATATACGAGGGATGTTTGTAAAGTTCTGGGAATCGTGCTCTACTTAAATAACACAAAACTTAGGTATAGGCAATGCTATCGGTAACAGACAACTCTTGACATGTTTATGCAGTTATCTATTACAATAATATTTAGTATAATTTACGTAGTCGCCTGATGTAGACGCGTTTTTGTAGCCCTGTTTTTGAAAACGCAGCTAAATTTCAAAGAGCAACAATTTTTTGTGGAAAAAGGGTGTAAAAACTTCAGAATTTATTCACTGTATATTGCTAAATTGATTGTTTTAAAACTGGTAAAACATCATTAGAAAACGCTTTCCGCAGTGGTCACTCGAGTACGTCGATAAATGAAAGAAACATTACTGTCGTAAAGAAACTACTGAAAGAAGACAGGCGGAAGACTATTTGTAGAACGAGTGTACGTCTAGGACTAGGCACATGACAAGTTTATAATATCTTACCTGTTTGTATAGGCGTAAGAGAGGTTTTAACCTACTGGGTACCAAGACTGTCGGGATCGAAAGAGAAACTTCATAAGTGTGACTTATCAAAACAGTTAGCTCGTTATTGGGATGAATTTAAGCAACAAATAACAATTACTGACAAAACATTGATTTTTTATTTTAATCCTAAGACCAAAACTCGATCTAAAAAATAACGTAAACCCGAAAAAAGGCCTCTACTTAAGGCGCGTGCAGTCTCGTTTATTGCAAAACTAATGCCGTATTCCGGACTTGCAAAAGAATTATTTTTATGGATTACCTATCACAAGGTGTTACAATTAACGCAAAATATTATTTATCTTTATTATCCAGACTACTGCGGCAGAAACTTGTCAAAAAACGACCTAGAAACTTGCAGAAGCATCCGCTATTGCAACCGGATAATGCAAGATCCTACACTGCCTGAAAAACAAAGGATGTTTTGAACGATTTACGATAGGAATTGCTTTGGTATCTACCTTACTTGTCGGATATGATTTTCATCTGTTTCCAGAACTAAATTTTTTTTATGGGGTGTTTGATTTGAGTGTTTAACTGACGTAAAATGTGTCACAAATAGGTGGAGTAAAGAGTCACCGAAGAAGTTCCTCGAAAACAGTTTTTAAAATTTAGAACATCGTTGAGAGAAATGTATTTAGTTACGCAAAGATTATATTGTAAAACTACATCATAATATTGACGAAAATTAACAGAATAAAAAAAATATAGCTAAATTCTCAGAACTTTAGAAACATCCCTTGGAATATCTTAATAATTTACCACATAAGTCACATTTTTTGTGTATCAATTTTACTCAAAAATAGAATTTCTGGGATACATAATAATCGTTTATAAGTTTTATTCATAATATTAGTAAGAAAATGCATAATAACTAAATATTTATGTACATTACAATATTTAGTTGCAAAATAATTATCAATTATTTTTATGTTGAACATAATATTTCTTTTGAAAAGTTGTTAGTCTTGTTGTAATTTTTGTTTTATGTTTATAGGATTAAATATCAAAACAAAGTGCTGTCCAAAATATTTTGTTTTATTTAATATATTTATATATATATATATATATATCTTCTTTGCGCGATTGGTTGTTTTTATCAGTTTACTGTGCCTGTTTCCACGACGGTAGGTTGCTGTTACTGGTTGCTACGTGTAACAAAACGGTAAGTAATTCACTTACCGTTCAGTGAACGGTAAGCAATTAAATCTAAAAAAAAAAACAATTTTGCGATTTATTTATTAAAATTAAATGTACAATTATTATAATTAATAGTAGTAATACCACTCGCATTTGAGTTTCTAGTGTTAATAGACAAACTTTCCGACGTAGAAGTCCCAGGTTGTTGTAATAGTCCACCAACAACGCTGTGTAAAATTTTATGAGCAAATTCAATTTTATTTTGGAGGGAATCTTCCACGTAACTCTCGGCCACCGTTGATGAACGCCACCCACCGTGTCTTTTTAGTCCCAACACATCAACTCCGTTATTCGCCAAAAGTGTAGCCGATGTGCGTCGAAACGAGTGTCCAGTAAAACCTTCAGGGGCTTGCAACTTTAAATACTTTGCAATTTTTGACGGCCAGTCTCCAATTGTGCCTTTTCCTGTGACTTGCCTAGTGCATTTGCCATTTCGATAGTACAGAAATAAATGATCTGACGTTGGGTTGCTTAGTCGAATTCTTATGTATTTTCGAAGTATTTCCAAATAATGAACAGCTTCATTTTCTTATTAATAACTGTGAACGTTCGCTGAATATTCGTTTTTGCATTTGGAATATTTACTATAAACATTTCTTCACGTTCTTCTATGTCACTCATTTTAATATTGTACAATTCCTCTCGTCTACAAGCGCCCCATACTCCCAATATCATTGCTACCTGCAAATATATTGTTTCCTTAGAACTCAGATGTACCACCTCATCATCTACAACATACTTTTTGAATTAAAAATTGTTCGTCTGGTGCTTCATTCAAGAATTTTTCCATGGCTTTTTTGGTAAAAATTTTAGCCTTCTTAGGCCGATATCCAATATTTTTTCTTTTAAGATAAGCAATTAATGTAGCAAACTTAGAAATATCGATAGCATCATGGAGAAAAATTGTACTCTTCAGCATAGAATACTCCGCCCATAAACTGTCTGGGGTCTTCAAGTGTCCACTTCTCACCACAAAATACGCTAACAAGCTCTTTTCATTTACATAAATCTTTTTTGCTTCACGCCATTCCTTAAACAACTTGTATGTTTGTTCATATCGGGCTTTAGATTTTTCTGGAATTATTGCCGAACATCCTTCTTGCCAAGCGTCTTCTAAATCATCCGGTAGATCATCACTATCGCTCATATTTGCTTCGAAAACGGAACCACAAAACAGAACTTTGTAGGAATGATTGTATCAAAAAGACAATTTTACTTGTTTGGAACAAAACCATAGCAACCATGGAACAGCCACCCAAAGTTTTCAGTTTTAATCTTTCCGATTATCACAAATGTATTGATATAAATTATTATTATGATTATTCTAGAAACTCCAATCGCGCAAAAAACGTTATAAGCATGTCGAACGTTAAGGATTACCGTTCTCCATACTTAATATACTATATTCGGGTTCTAGCAAAATATTTAATAAATTAAATTACTTTTTCTGTTTATATTTGTTGTAATCTAATACACAAAAATAGAAATATTAATGCAATTGTTTATAATTAGGAGTACATAATAATGTACCTAATAAAATATTAGTAGTTATATTTATAATAAATTAAATAGATAATTAATAAAAATGCATGTTTAAGAACGACACAATAATTGTCAATTGTTTTTATATTGAACATAATATCACTTTTGAATACTTAGATTTGAAGTAATTTTTAGTAAAATAGTAAAACGGAATGTTATAAAGTGTATTTTTTAAATTTGTTATTTTACTATATTTTATGAACTCAATTTAACACAACCATAATGAAAATGTTGAATTAATATTATGTTGCAACATAACATTGTAATCAAATATGTATTAATTATAATTTTATTTTATGTTTGGAACTGTTGTATCTCACCACACAAAGACGGAAATATATATCAATGCAATTGTTTAATACTTGGAGTACATAATAATGTACATAATAATTTATAAAGTGTTATCAGAAAATGGACAAAAAGCTTTGTTCTATTGATGCAATGCAATAATTTTAAAAATAATCCTTCATTAATAGTTACATAATAAATATGATGATTACAAATTAATACATAATAATCATTTAGAAGTTTTATTTATAATAAATAAAAATACATGTACCACACAATCCTTAGTTAATAATTAGTTACAACATAATAATAAATGTCAATTGTTTTTATTTTGAACATAATATCTTTTCAGAAAGGTAGTTAGACTTGACGTAATTTTTGTTTCTTGTTTATGGCATTAATCAATAAAATAATGTCGTAAAGAATATGTATTTTTTTTTTTTTTATAAGTATAATGAAAATCTTGATTTAATATTATGTAGCATTATAAAATTTTATTCGAGTTATAATAAAATACTTAATAATTTGAATTACTTTAAGTTCGAATTTGTTGTTGCTTAATAAACAAAAACAGAAATATAGATGCGATTGTTTATAATCAAGAGTACATAATAATATACATAATAATCGTTTAGAAAATATATTTCTAATAAATAAATAATTAATAAATGAAAAAAACATGTAAGTACAGCATATTAAAAGTTAATTGTTTTTATGTTTAACATAATATCTTTTTAAAATTTAGTTTAACTTGAAGTAATTTGTAAAATACGACTTAAATGTTATCAATTACTGTATTACATTATATTATTATGATATATTTTTGAACAAAGTATTCCTAGATAGTGAACATAACAAAATAAAAATCTTAAATTAATATGTATTATGTGCGTATTATTAATTAATTTATGTTTGGAATTATTTGTAGTTTAATGCACAGAAATTAGATTATTAATCTAATTGTTTATTATCAGGCGTACATAATTATGTACACAATAATTATTTAGTTATATGTGTATAACAAAAGAATGTATACAAAATATAAATAGATAGTATGAACAGCACAATACTTAATTAATAATTAGCTACAACATAATAATTATAAATTGTTTTTATGTTAAAGATAAAAGTAATTTATGTATTTTATGCGAAGTAGTTGTTTTTGTCTAATCGTGGAGGTTGGTTATGTTGGTGGCCGAGCGAGAGCCTAAGAGATAACTTTGTTATCCGCCAACATTATTATACCAACTCACGCTACCTTCCAGCACTCTTCGTTAGATGGCACACTGTGTCTGTCTATACGACTATTAGCTGTATTTCGCTTGGTATAAGCGAGTTCTCCTACCGGTTCCAATCGAGCACAACGCTCCGAGATACGCTGTACTGATGAGGGGAAAATACCCCGAAACCGGTATATAGCTTCTCGACTTAATCAGTATTTCTTAATCACGATGTAATTTACATTTACTTATTAAATTTTTTACTTTGTGACTGTAGTTGTTTTTAAAATAAAGTACGTTTTAGGGGAATTTAGTTTAGATTTAGGGGATTTTCACCTATCATATGGAGGAAATCATCGTCAATGATTTCATAATTTAAAAAACATAATTTAATTTTGAATTTAAGTGTTGTTGCGCAGGATTAGGCCCAACATTACGATATGTATTTAAAGTTACATGGCGTTTACCTAACAGAATTTTTTTTTCGCTCACACGCTACTTTATAATAGAGTTATGAAATTTGGGAATAGATAAGTTTTGATGATATAAAGTTTTGTCAGGTCTGTTGAGACTAAACTAAAACTTATTTAAAAAAATTTCGATTTTAGTTTTTTGCTTATTTAATAATTTAAATCAGAAAGTTGTATCTTTTATATCATTTTGAGTTGGTTGGTTTCTGATTACGAAATCTCTACGGAGTTTTCAAGACTGAAAGGAAATAAACGAGAAACATATTTGGGAAGGTTGCTAGGTTAGATTAGATTTGTTCATAGACGTATAACGAGTTTTATCTGTCTGAAAAAAAATCAATCTACTTAGAATTTTTTTTTTAAGTATGCAATTCCGTGAAGAAAAAATTATTGTCTGCTGACATCACCCTACTTTCCCCCAAATATTCCGACACAAATCTGAACAATCGGCCCTTATTTCCCCTAATTTAAGGGTCGCCGAAACGCAATTTCACCCCAAAATTCGTTTCCACACATCTGTCTTTAGCACTTATTCGCCCTTTGACCCTTCCCGTTAAAATATTTCTCTAATTAGTCACTTGAAAAATCCAGGGTCGAAGTGCCCCACTTTATGACATCGTAAAAAGCACGTAACTGATCCACTATCGAAGAGGGAAATCATACAGAGCAAACCTCCAGAGGGTTGCTTCTAACGATAGGTAATTTATTTTGTTTGTAGGCGATGAATTGGGGCGGTTTAAGCCGCTTAGTAAATGCGACAATGCGTTTCATCCCCAAATGAAAATAATCGAAAACACATGGAATGCAATGTGAGGGAGAATTGCATGCGGATGAGGTGATTTTAAAATTTTATTGAGAGATTTTATGATATCGGATGGCTACTTACAAGCACGCCATTTTGGGAGTGAAAAGCGCAAACATGTACTTACCACATCCTGCAGGATGTGAGGGGGAGGGAAATATCGGGTTACCTGCCAAGGCTGATTTCTTCGAGAATTATTTTAAGGCATTTCTAAAAGAAACAAAAAATAAAAATAAAAAAATTGTTATTAAAAAATAAAGGTTGACATGCTGTTTTACCAAAAATAATTCATTTTTTATTCTAGTATTATTACTATTTTTTGAAAATGAAAATAAAGAATAGTATAGTGTGGTTTATCAAGAAAATTTTGACATTGACAATTGATTATAAAAAAAATAAACTTTAATTCTATATAATAATTCAATTAATTGTTAATACAAATGTTAAAATCATTCTCTGTGCTGATGACAGTTATATAATGTCATTCCAAAGACTAAAAAACTATTTAAAAAATCAAAAAACAATTTAATAATCACTAATTTAGAAGAAAAGGAATAAAGAAATAATCTAGAAGAATAACAAAATAATATTATGAAAAAACTAGAGAAAAGGGAAAAAACTCGACTGAAAGTAATAAACTATCTTTAAAAGAAAGAAAAAACAAATATAGAATCTAGAGAACCAAAAAAATATTGTATTATGAACTTGAGAAACGTTTAAAAAAATGAACAGGAAATTTTGATTACTACGAACTATAATTTAAAAAATTAGAACTTAAGAAAGAGAATAATAAATAAGAAAAACTACGTTCAAAAATAAACAAAGTAAAATTTTTAAAAAATAGAAGATAGTTTTAGAAAAACGACAATTGAAGAAAACAAACTGTGTTTAAAAGAAAAAGGGATAAAAGGTGAATTCTAGAAGAATAAAGGAATATTCTTGACTAATTTTTAGAAGAAAAGGAAAATAACTAAACAAATTATCAATGCGAGAAAAAAGACTACGTTTAAAGAAAATGAAGAAGAAAGTTTTTTTAAAAAGCAGAAAGCAGAACTTAAAAAACCTGAAAAATGACGACTTGAAATAGAGAAAAATATGTAAGACAATGTTTACAAAAAAAATAAGTAAAATTTTGGAAAAATAAAGAAAATTTAGAAAAACTATGATTGAAAAAAGGAAAAACTATATTTAGAAAAAAGGGAACAGAAATGAATTCTAGAAGGATAGGGGAATATTTTAAAAGAAAAAGAATAAAGAATATAACACAACAAACTACGATTAAGGAAAAAAGATTATGTTTAAAAGAAATTGAACAAAAATAAAGTTAAAAACATTTTTTAAAAGAAATAATTTAGAACAACGGAATAATTTTCCAAAAAAACTTGGGAAACGGTGATTGAAAGAGAGAAAACGTGAAAAATTCAAGTTAAAAAGTATATTAAAAAGAAAGAAAGAACAAATATAGAATGTACAGAATCAAAAAAAAATTTTTTTAAAGCTTGAAAAACGTTTAAAAAAATGAATAGAAAATATTTTTTACTACGAACTACAATTAAAAAAGTCTGAACTTTAAAAACTTGACAAACGATGACTGAAAAAAGAATGAAAAATAAGAAAAACCACGTTAAGAAAGAAGAATTGAAGAAAAATGAAAAAACTGTGTTAAAAAAAAAGATGAAAGGTTAATTCTAGAAGAATAAAGGAATATTCTTGAATAACGTTTAGATGAAAAGGAAGGTAACAAAACAAATTACGATTGGGAGAAAAAATACTATATTTATAAAAAAAAGAGAACAAAAATAGAGTTTACAAAAAAAATTATCTAGAAAAACTGAAACGTTTGAAGAAAATAAACAAGAAATTTTTTTCTACTGCTAATTACTGCAATTGAAAGTTAAAAATAAAACTTTAAAAACTTGAATAATGACGACTTGAAATATAAAGAAATTTGTAAAGGAATGTTTACAAGAAAAACAAAGTAGAATTTTGAAAAAGAAAGAAAGTTCTAGAAAAACTATGATTGCAAAAAAACTATATTCGGAATAAAAAGGGAACAGAAGTGAATTCTAGAAGGATAAAAAAATATTTTAAAAGAAAAAGGATAAAGAATATAACAAGAGACAAAGTACGATTAAGAGAAAAAGTTTTTGTTTAAAAGAAAAATAACAAAAATAGGGTCTAAAAAGAAAAATATTTTAAAGAACTTGAAATACAATATTTTGAAAAAATGCTTTCTGCTGCTAACTACAATTGAAAAATTAGACTTTCAAAAACTTGACAGACAATGACTAGAAATAGAATGAAACTAGAAAAAAATGAAAATATAGTCTTAGAAAAACGACAATTGAAGGAAAAAAGAAAAACTGTGTTTAAAAGAAAAAGCAATAAAAGGTGAATTTTAGAAGAATAAAAGAATATTCTTGAATAACGTTTAGAAGAAATGAGAGGTAACAAAACAAATTACAATTCGGAGAAAAAAATACTACGTTTATAAAAAAACTACGATTATTAGGAGAAAAAGACTTTGTTTAAGAGAAAAAGAACATAAATAGATTCAAAAACCAAAAATATTTTAAGGAACTTAAAATACAGCGTTTGAAGAAGATATTTTTTGTTGCTAATTACAATTGAAAAAAATTGAAAAAAACATTAAAAACTTGAAAAACGTCGACTAAAAAGAAAAGGAAATTAAAAAAAACAGGTTTAAAAGAAAAAGAACAAAATAATATTGTGAAAACGTAAAATAAAGTTTTATGAAAATTACGATTGAACAAAAAGGAAAAAGCAAATTTATAAGAAAAAGAATAATAGGAACTATGGTTGAGGAAAAAAGGACTGTGTTTAAAAGGAAAAAAATAAAAGTAGAATCAAAAACAAAAATTTTTCTAAAGAACTTGAAATAGATCGTTGGACACAAATGTTTTCTAATTGAAAAAAAATAAAATAGAATTTTAAAAACTTGAAATACAATCATTAGAAAGAAAAGAAAATATAAAAAATTACGTTTAAATAAAAAGAATGAAGTAAAATGGTAAACAACTTAAAAAATAACTTTTAAAAGCAAAGAACAAGAAAAACTACGATTAAAGAAAACAAACTACGTTTAAAAAAAGAACAAAATCAGAGTTAGAAACAAAGAAATATTCTAAAGAACTTGAAATACAACGTTTGAAAAAAATGAAGGGAAAGTTTTTGCTACTAATTAGAATTAAACAAAAAACAGAATTTTAAAACCTTAAGAAACGACCATTAGGAAAGAAAAAGGAAATATGAAAAACTACGTTTAGGACAAAAAAAAACGAAGTTAAATTGTGAAAAAGTAAAGAAGGTTTTAAAAAAAACTCCAATTAAAAAAATATATTTGAAAGGAAAAGGGAACCAAAATTAGTTTTAGAAGAATAAAGAAAAATTTTTTAATAACTCAATAAAAAAAGACAAACTATTTAAAAAATAAAGGAAACAAAACTGAGTTATATAAAAATAAGGGAATATTTTTTAATAACTTTAAGAATATCGTTTAGAAGAAAAAAAAACATAACAAGGAAAACTACGTGTGGAAGAAACAAAACAAAAAATGCTTTTGAAAAACTTGGAAAACAACAAGACGAAAAAAAACTACAAAACTTTTGAAAGAGATCGAAAAAGTGTGAGAAGATGTTTTCAATGGAAATAAAAGTCCTAAAAGTTTGCTTCGATGTAACCTACGGATGCTTGCTGGTATAACTCTACTATCACTCGAGATACGCTATGTATGTATTTTAAGCTTTTTATGGCTTTATAAAATACTAAAACGGCGTGTCATAACATAACAAAACGATAACAAACAAAAACAAAAATTTGTTTCGATTGATTTAGATCCGATTAAGCCTTGGAACTGGTCACGTAGTTTCCCCGAAATCGCATCACAATCGTATTTATTTTTAATTTCCAAAGAAAATCTGTTGTTTGAAATAAAATGTCGTCATTGTTTGAATAAACAGAGAAAAAATTCCTGACTTGTTTACAATTATAAGAAATGGTAGTCTTTTCGCACGTGTTTGATGCTAATTATTCACTCAGTTATTTTCGATTTGTTGATTTCCATTGAATCAATATTTACCTTAGGAATTTTTCCGAAAGAAAAGCGCATTGTTGGCTGGAGAATAAAAAATTTCTACCAATCAGCCCAACTATTCTACCAGGCAAAAGCGCTAATTTCAAGCAAAACAATTAAACATTCAACTAACCAGATTTAGCGAAGTTTTCTAAAAGATGCCCTGAAATATTAAAAAGATTGTTGTGGTGACTTGATATAGTTAACTTTAGACAATAACAAGAAATTTGAGATTCTGGTGATAAAATAAGCACTGTTATCACTTGTCACTGACAGTTAATTAATTAAAAAGCTCTTAAGTGCTTAGAATAAACCTCTCATAAATACAAAAAACTCTAATTTATCAAACAAGACGCTAATTGAAAAACCATTCAGAATTAAATTATTGTCAGTCGTTGTGTTGGAAGTGTCATTAATAATGGCTAAAGTTTTGGTTGCATGCTTTTTTTTCCCTACTAAATTCAAGAACGCTTGGATTGAGAGGAGAAAATCTCGACGTACAGCTTGTAAATGATAGATGATTAAAAAAAGAGGAGATTCATTTGTATGTCCAAACATTCATCAATTAGCTCACAAGAAATTTACTTTTTGGAACAAATGGCCGTAATTAACTCTGACGGGAAACAGATTTTAGGGACATTTGGAGTTATTTAAAAAATTACCAAATATCGAGTCGTCGAGTTGCTAGAGCTGATTAGGACAGTTATTTGTCAAGCTATTCGACTTTACAAGATTATATCAAAAAATATTGGTTTAAATTTTGTAAATACGGGGTGGCCTATTGATTAGGTTCCACCTAGTAGTTACTTCAATTTTTTACGATCGCTGATAAGGTCAAGAATCATTTTTGAAATTGTTCCTGAATAATTTTTATACTTTATGTATTTTTCCAATTTTTAAATATTTACATTATTTAAATGTTATAAAAGTATAGTGTTTTTGATAGAACATCTCCTACTTAATCGATTAGTAATTGTTTTATTTTTCTACAATTTTTAATAAGATCAAAAATAAGTTTTGAAATTAGTCCAACGGATCTATCATTTTTCCACTTTTTTATTTTTCTTTTTTTTATATTTCACATTATTTAAATGTTATAAAAGTACACTGTTTTTGAGAAAAAAATGTCGTACTCAATCGATTGGTAACTGTTTCAACTTTCTACGATTTCTAATAAGATTAAAAATGATTTTTGAAATTGATTTCTAACCCGGCGCCTCCACCATTTATACAATTTCATATTTTTTAATTTTTTTTTATTTCACATTATTAAAATGATATAAAAGTATAGTGTTTTTGATAAAAAATGTCCTGCTCAATCGATTAGTAGTTGTTTTAACGTTCTATGACTTCTACTAAGATCAAAAATAATTTTTGAAGTTGATTTTTAAATCAACGCACCAACCATTTCTCCACCTTTCTATTTTTCTAATTTTTTATATTTACATTATTTAAATGTTATAAAAATATAATGTTTTTGATAGAAAATGTCTTACTCAATCGATTAGTAATTGTTTCAAATTTCTATGACTTCTAATAAGATCAAGAATAATTTTTGAAATTGGGTTTTAACTCGGCGCATCCACCATTTTTACATTAACATATTTTCCCATTTTTTTAAATATTTATATTATCTAAATATTACAAAAGTGTTGTGTTTTTGATAAGAAAGATCCTGCTTAATCAATTAATGCTTGTTTCAAATATCTACGATTTTTAATAAGATCAAAAATAATTTTTAGAATTGATTTTTGACTCGACGCATCCACGATTTTTACACTTTTTCTATTTTTCCAATTTTTAAATATTTACATTATTTAAATGTTATAAAAATATACAGTTTTTGATAGAAAATGTCTTACACAATTGATTAGTAGTTTGTTCGACTTTCTACGAGTACTAATAAGCTTAAAAATATTTTTTGAAATTGATTGTTAACCCGGCGCATCCACCATTTTTACAATTTACTATTTATCATTTTTTAAATATTTATATTATTTTAATGTTATAATAATATAGTGTTTTTGATAGAAAATGTCCTTCTCAATCGATTAGTAATTGTTTCAATTTTCTACGTTTCTTAAGGAGATCAAAAATAATTTTTGAAATTGATAGTTAACCCGGCGCATCCACCACTTTTATATTTTTTTAGATGAAATTTTTTAGTGGGCCTGAATCCAGTATAATAATTTTTGCAGTTATTAAGACAACAAGAGTTTTTAGTTCAACAGTAAATTACGAGTATCTTTGATATTAGCATTGAAAAAAAGAGAAAAACAATATAAAACACTCAATTCCCAAACTGTTGAATTAATTATCTGTTACACTTTACAAGTATGCAAACACTTGACTTCTGGGAAGGTTTGTTGGACTTGGATAATAGATAATAGAAGCACCGCAGTAATTACATTCCACAATAACACCGAACTTGGTTACAATATTAACAATTAATACAAAACGAAGTTTGAAGAAAAAAAGATCCTTCCGGGATTAAATCAGCGCTTCCTGAATCAATTTCCACCCGTTATTAAATTTATTCGCAACTCTTCACTTCAAGAGGATATTAAGACACGATGTCAGAATCTTCAAACATTTCTCAAATTGAGTTTGTGTGATTTCAGGTCGTACGTGACGACACATCTCACCTGAATGTTTTGTGATTGATTTGTGATATATGAGATGATAAATGACAAAATTGGGTTGTGCTTTCTCTTCTTTGTTTTAATCACTCGGTATTTCAGCGAACTGATAACAATGCCAGAAAGCGCAGTGAAAACGAAGCTCACGTGGAGATAGAATTTAGTAAAATTTTAATCGAATTTTTTGCTACGAAATGTGAGATAAAAGTTTGGCCGGAAGCGTCACGTGTCTTTACAATAACAAAATTTTTATTTGCTTTTACTGAGAGAAAATGGGGAATGTTTGTTGAACGACCGATCCTGTAAAAAATAATAATTGTGAAAAATTATTTGATGGGAATAACTTGTCTGGTTAGGCTATGGAGCAACATCTATCAAACGACTTTTTTGTCTTTGTATTTCTCAAATTGTTAATTTTTTATAACGTGACGAACTGTTGCCATAGCAAACACTACAGATCAAAGGTAGTTACAACAAAATATTTGATAAAAATAACTTATATCTATAAGCTATATTCAGAAATTTACTAAACGAATTTTTTAATGTCTACTCGGCCGTATTTAAAACGTCACGGCTATTTACATTATTTAAATGTTATAAGAATATAGTGTATTTGACAGAAGATATTCTGCTTAATCTATTAGTAATTGTTTTAATTTTTTACGACCGCTAATAAGAACAAAAATAATTTTTGAAATTGATTTTAACCCGGCGCATCCACCATTTTTTAAAGTTTTTATTTTTTATTTTTTAAGTATGCACGTTAATTAAATGTTATAAAAGTATGTTGTTTTTGATAGAAAATGATTTGTTCAATCGATTAGTAATTGTTTCAACTTTCTACGTTCACTAATAAAATTAAAAATAAATTTTGTAATTGATTTTTAACCCGGCGCATCCACCATTTTTACACTTTTAATATTGACCCAAATTTATTTTTATTGTTTAGTAATTATCTTTTATAAGTTGCCACAACTGCTTTTATTTGTCAATTGTTTACCTAGCAACCGCAGAGTTTATCAATTCCTTAGCAACGGTTCGAAAACCTAATAAAGACAGCATTACCAATAAAAAGCAACAAAACGCAGACAGTGTGGTAAACATAACGAAACTAAAAATATTTAAACCAATATTTGCAACTGAAATGGGTGTTAAAATTAAATTACATTTTCCATTAATAAAAATCTTTTAGAAATTTTAAGATTTCGCATAAAATACGTCGAATATTTAAAATTTCCACTCGAATTTCCACAAGTGCTTTTCCGATCTTCGAAGAAATAAAACTTTATCGACCCTACATATCCTTGATATTTCACCCTTTCTGTGGCATTTGCATTCCCCGAATTACATCTAAGTGAAATCAAAGATGTGAAACAAATTATTTACCTGAATATTTTGCCTTCGTCTGGTGAAATGTATATCGATGCAAATCAGGTCTTTGATAGATCGTCGGAATTTTCGTGAAAGAGCACAATATATAATGGGGTTTAGAGCAGAATTGGCATGTCCTAGAAGCACCAAATTCATTTTGAGATTCTTGTAAGGACCGTTATTGAGATCGTCGAGCAGGATCACCAGGTGGTACGGCATCCAACAACCGGCAAAAACAAAAGCTAGGAGGAGAAGGATGCAGGCTACGCGTTTGCGACTTCGCATCAAACGATTGCGCTGAAAAAATTAAAAAGTTTCAGGGACAATTATTTTATTTGAAAGAAGTCGAGAAATGTGAGTCAATTAGTATCAGTTTCAAAGGAATTTTCTTGGACTTGTTTAAGGTGCTGATAACAGGACAGAACTAGATTAAAATCTACACAATTTGACTGAAAATTACTCCATTGAACGGGACTAATAGCAAAAATTATGTATTAACCCGGCGCATTCACCATTTTAGCACTTTAATTTTTTCTATTATTTAAATTATTTAAATGTTATAAGAATGTGGTGGTTTTGATAGAAAATGTCTTTTTTAATTTATTAGTAGTTGTTTCATTTTTCTACGATTGCTAATAAGAACAAAAATAATTTTTGAAATTAATTTTGACCCGGCGCATCCACCATTTTTACATTTTAATATTTTTGTAATTTTTAAGTATTTACATTATGTATTTAAATATTGTAAGAGTGTTGGACTTGCTTTAGCTGCTGATAGCAGGACAGGACTAGATTAAAATCCACACTAATTGACCCAGAATTTTTTTATTAAAAGAAGAAAGTTAATATATTAATCACTCACCTGTTGCATGCAGGACAACCCATCATTGCTATCAAATGGTGGCACTCCCGAGCACAGTGTCCTGCTCATCATAGTGTAGGCAAACAGCATGATTATTCCTGGTACAACAAACATAAAAATAAACCATGTTATACCCAGGACTTGGCGCATTTCAGCACCGGTTGGTTCTCCAAACGTGCTGATCCAGTCTTCGCGGCAGAAGTAGGCTGGAATGTCAAGACTCTTGTTGAAGAGTTCGATGTTCTCCATTTTGTGAGTTCCAGTGACTAGGAGAACTGGCAGGAAGAGGACGAAGGAAAGGAGCCAGAGGATAAAGATGACGATGACAGTGTTGCGTTTGTTGAAGCAACGGTTGAAGAAACCGAAGGGTTTGGATATGGCGAGGTAGCGATCGATTGCCATTGCTGTGATAGTGAAGATGCTTGAGGCCACGGAAACGCCTGAAAAATATATAAAAATATATAAAAATAGAAATTTGATTTAATTTGAAGATTTATTTTTTATTATTATAACATTTAGTTAATTGTTTCTTTCAGTACATCTTTGAGAGAAATCTACACTAAAATATACACACAACAAAATAAGAAAGACTAAGATAAAAAAGAACAAAGAAAAATTGTAAAAACAAAAAACAGTTGTTGAAAATGACCAATAGAAAAAGGAAGAACTGTGCTCAAAAAAATAAAGAACAAGGGTAAGTTCTAGAAGAATAAAGAAATATTCTAAAAAAAGTAGAAAACTACGTTAGAAGAAGAAAAAACATAATAAGAAAAACTACAATTAGAAAGACAAAAAAACAAAAATATTCTTGAGAAACGATAATTTAAAGAAAAATAAGAATCTAGATAAATAACAAATAGGAGGAAACAAAGAAGAAGAAACACGCCAGCTAAACAAATGTTGTGGAGAAGAAGATGTTTTTGATTGAAATGCTTTATGTAATATTTGTTCTTTAAAACCATTGTGATGACCTGACCTGAACTTACCAACTAACAATTTTTTGAGGTTGTTGAACACTCGGCCGAGTTTTTAATACTCAAAATTAAATAAGAATTGTTTCTAAAAAGCCTGACATTGGATTTCATTTACTGTGGTGATCGTTGAAAATTGAGACTTTGACACAAGAAACGTATTGATTTTTTACTAAATATATACAGACAATAGCAACTGATTGTTCTAAACACAATTAGAATTTTGTTAATAACAGTTGATTTGCAAAAGACAGAAATTTTCTCCGACAAACTGCGACCGCTAACCACCTGACTGGTTTCTACTGGACAGTGCTTCACGTGTTGCAGTACGGGTTGCCTATGTTTCAGGGTTTAACCACTGTTCAAGAAAATTTGAGAAATTTACGTATTGAAAAACAAAAGTTATTTCATGAAAGTGTGGATTGGGAAACAACGGGTCAAATTACAATTTTCTAACTCCCTGATTTTGACAATTAATTTTTTTATAATTGTTTAAGAATATGTCTTTTTTTATTACCTTTGAAAACAAATATTTAGTAAAACAAAATCTCGTCATTAAATCTAATTTGGTTTATTTAAAATTTTTTGTAGTATTTTATACGTGCGTCCTTGAGTTTTGATAACTGTAGACCTGTTGTTCTCAAGATTTAAATTTTAACTCTAAAGTTTATTATGGAAAAGACCACTTTTAATTATTTACAATATTATTTGTAAAAACAAACTTACGAAAGAGTTGAAATAAACATAATTTATTAATTATTTCTCTATTTCAAATAACACTAATAACATAAATATCTACAGTAAATAAAGTTTAGGGAGATAAAGTCTAGATTGAAGTATCAATACTGAAATTAAGATATAAGTTCAGAATACAAGAAAATTCTCAAAAGCTTTTTTAAGATATTTATTTGATTCACCGCCTAATTAACTTGCTAAAACACTGCCTTATTTGAAATTCCAACATTCTCTCCAATTAAACATGAATTAATAAAAGATTTTTTTACCTGGAAATGATTGCATTATTTAAAATTTAATCAGAATTTAAATCTCGGGCTTGACTTGCAAAATCTTCAAATAAAAAAAGAGATAATCTACATCTGTTCTGAACTATCTAGCAGGTGTTTAACCAAGATTTGGTTCTTATGCACATTCTGCAAGAATTTCTAATAAGACCGAATTAATGTACTTTAGTAATGGCTTCACGTTTCACGTATATCGTGTTATACATAATGGAAATGCAAAATTAGCTTAATTCAAGACATGCTAAAGCATTCAAATAAACTCGCAGTGAGTTAATGGAAGTTTCCAAATCGAGTAGAAAAAATTCTGTAAACTTACATTGAAGATATCCTGAAATTTTACAGGTGTATTCACCGAAACTGTACGTGGCAGTGTAGGCGGCATATGCTGCATTTGGCATACAAACGAGAGCCACCAGTAGGTCCGCTACTGACAGGTTCACTAAGAAGTAGTTGGTGACACTGAAAAATAAATCACAGCTTTGAGATGTTGGGAAATGGAACGAAAGCAATACACCAAGCGGAGATTTGCTCTTTTTATTGGATTTTACAAAGCATAAACACGAGATAAAATACGCTATTCATGCAGAAAGGGGATAAATAGTTAGTGTTTTTATTTTAGCAAAAGGCTAATCAACGACGGGATTTTTCAGCTAATCAAAAGGTCAGAGAACAGGGAGTGAACAACAATTTTTTGATCTGTTTAATAGTTTGAGGCTGTAATGGAAAGCAATTATTGTTAGGGACGATTTAGCCGAAGTTAGCCTGTGACGTTGTCAAAATGGTAAAGCAAAATAGATAAAAATTTTCTCTTAGAGAAGTTATAAAGCAATTAATTTTTTTTTTATATTTTCTATTTATTTGACTTTCTTGATATTTTATTTTTAAATTTTCACATTATTTAAATGTTAGAAAAGTACAATGTTTTTCATAGAAAATGACCTGTCTAAGCGATTAATAGTTGTTTCAACTTTCTACGATTCTTAACAAGATCAAAAATAATTTTTGAATTTGATATGTAACCCTATTCACTATTTTACACTTTTATATTTTATTAATTTTTAAGTATTTACATCATTTAAATGTTATTAGAGTGTGATGTTTTTGATAGAAAATGATCTGCTTAATTGATTAGTGATTGTTTCAATTTTCTACGACTTCTAATAAGACCAAAAATAATTTTTGAATTTGATTTTTAACCTGAGACATCCAGAAATTTTACACTTTATATTTTTTTTCCAATTTTATAACATGTCCTACTCAATCGACTAGTAATTGTTTCATCTTCCTACGACTTCTAATAAAATCAGGAATAATGTTTGAAGTTGATTTTTAACCCGGCGCATCCACCATTTTTACATTAATATACTTTTCATTTTTTTTATATTTATCATATTTAAGTGTAACAAAAGTGTGGTGTTTTTAATAGGAAAGGCCCTGCTCAATCAATTGGTGCTTGCTTTAACTTTTTGCGATGTCTAATAAGATCAAAAATAATTTTTGAAATTGATTTTTAACTCGATGCATCTACTATTTTAACACTTTTTCTATTTTTTTAAGTTTCAAATATCTACATTATTTAAATGTTATAAAAGTATAGTGTTTTTGATAGAACATCTCTTACTCAATCGATTAGTAGTTGTTTCAAATTTCTACGACTTCTATTAAAATTAAGAATAATTTTTGAATTTGATTTTTTACTCGGCGCTTACACCATTTTTACATTAACATATTGTTCTAATTTTTTTACATTTACTATTTTTAAATGTTACAAAAGTGTTGTCTTTTTGATAAGAAAGATCCTGCCTAATCAATTAATGCTTGTTTCAAATTTCTACGATTCTTAATAAGATCAAAAATAATTTTTGAAATTGATTTTTGACTCGACGCATCTACTATTTTTACACATTTTTTATTTTATTAATTTTAAAATATTCACATTATTTGAATGTTACAAAAGTATAGTTTTTTGATAGAACATATCAAAACCTACTCAGTCACAGACTTACTCAGTCGATTAGTAATTGTTTTATTTTTCTACAATTCTTAATAAGATCAAAATAAGTTTTGAAATTAGCCCAACGGATCTTCATTTTTCCACTTTTTTATTTTTCTTTTTTTTTAGATTTCACATTATTTAAATGTTATAAAAGTATACTGTTTTTGAGAAGAAAATGTCGTACTCAATCGATTGGTAACTGTTTTAACTTTCTACGATTTCTAATAAGATTAAAAATGATTTTTGAAATTGATTTCTAACCCGGCGCCTCCACCATTTATATACTTTCATATTTATTAAATTTTTTTCACTTCACATTATTAAAATGATATAAAAGTATAGTGTTTTTGATAAAAAATGTCTTGTTCAATCGATTAGTAATTGTTTTAACGTTCTACGATTTCTACTAAGATCAAAAATAATTTTTGAAGTTGATTTTTAAATCAACGCACCTACCATTTTTCCACCTTTTTATTTTTCTAACTTTTCAATATTTACATTATTTAAATGTTATAAAAATATGTTTTTGATAGAAAATGTCTTACTCAATCGATTAGTAATGGTTTCAAATTTCTATGACTTCTAATAAGGTCAAGAATAATTTTTGAAATTGGGTTTTAACTTGGCGCATCCACCATTTTTACATTAACATATTTTCCCATTTTTTTAAATATTTATATTATTTAAATATTACAAAAGTGTTGCTTTTGATAAGAAAGATCCTGCTTAATCAATTAATGCTTGTTTCAAATTTCTACGATTGCTAATAAGATCAAAAATAATTTTTGAAATTGATTTTTGACTCGACGCATCCACTATTTTTACACTTTTTCTATTTTTTCAATTTTTAAATATTTACATTATTTAAATGTTATAAAAATATACAGTTTTTGATAGAAAATGTCTTACACAATTGATTAGTAGTTTGTTCGACTTTCTACGAGTGCTAATAAGCTTAAAAATATTTTTTGAAATTGATTGTTAACCCGGCGCATACACCATTTTTACAATTTACTATTTTTTATTTTTTAAATATTTACATTATTTCAATGTTATAATAATATAGTGTTTTTCATAGAAGATGTTTTGATAGAAAATGTCTTGCTCAATTGATTAGTAATTGATTCAACTTTCTACACTTTCTAATAAGAGCAAAAATAATTTTTAAATTTGATATTTAACTCGGCGGATCCACCATTTTTACACTTTTTTATTTCTTTAATTTTTAATATTTACATTATTTAAATATTAGAAAAGTATAGTGTTTTTAATAGAAAATGACCTGCTTAATCGAATGATAATTGTTTTAGCTTTCTACGATTTGTAATAAAATCAAGAATAATTTTTGAATTTGATTTTGAGCCCGGCGCATCCACCATTTTTACACTTTAGATATTAATTTAAAAAATTTGATAAATAAAACGAAACAATAATTGAAATGTTAATGTAATTAATAAATAACGTCAAAATGTAATTTGACGACTAAGATTTTGTTCTTGCAATTGTAATTATTTATCAAAATTATGTCGTTACCGAGTTTTAAAAGTTAACAATTAATTATCTACTGTTTGCATCTAATTTTTAATAAATCTTGAAATGATTGTGTAATCTTGAATATTAATATCTAAAACTTTTTATAACATTACCCACTAAATCGATAAAATCACTTTATACTCATTATTAGTTACCTCAGAATAAATGGAAAACACAGACAGCAAAGCAATTAAAATTTACTCTGAAATTTCAATTATAGTCAAAATTGCGAAGTCTTAAAGGAGCTTTGAGTTATTTTTTTATTGTTTTGTTATTAAATACAAAGATTTGAAATAAAATAATATTGACAGTTTTATCTCACTGGAAATTTAAATCTTTTATATTCGAAATTTAGGATTTCAAGTTAATAATAATTCAACAGCAAGGAATTAAAAGAGGGTGAAGGAACCATTAAGTTTTTTCTATAACATTCTTCTTTCATAGAATAGATTTCAGATTTTTGTGCAAAATGTGTTTTTTAGAGAAGAGAATTAGACGTCAAAGAAGACCTTTTTTGTTTCTCTCTCTTCTGCAATATTTTTTTATCGATTTATTATTATTGAAAGACCTGTATAACTATAAAAGAAAGTGTCAAACAAACGTATTTTACCGATTTACAATACATAAATACATAGAGAAGATATTTTTAGGTTTTTATTTTTAATAAAATATTGATAATTAAACAAGAATGACAAATAAGAACTTTTTAGCTAGATATGATATCAACAGATAAGCGTAGGCGATAGATAAGTACTTTTTGATAGTTTTTTGTATGTATATTTCTGAATAGAAGAATCTATAAATAAACAAAAGTGTAAGACAATATTTAAAACAAAAGAAATTCTTAAGTAGATTGAAATGACAAATAAATATTTTTAGAACTTTTCTATATGTATGGATAGAGAGAAATCATAAGGCAAGTATTTTTTAGCAGTTTTTACCGTGTGACCACAGATAAATCGTCCGTATTTTTTTAATAAAAATATAATAACAAAAAAAGAGGTAAATAACCGTCTTTTAATGAATCCCGTTAACTACCTGCAGATAACAGAAATAATAAAAGTGTATTTTTGAGAGTTACTTGTAGAGTTTTAAACAAAAGAATGCATAGATAAACAAGAAAGCACTTTTTAGATGTTTGATGTAGATAAATAAACGATAGATAAGTAATTTTAGCAATTTGCTACGAGGAATGCTCCATATATAATAAACAATGTTTTTTATCTATTTATCCACAATTACCTTATAATTGAAGTTTTATCCACACTTTCGAACTGTATAAAGTAACGCTTTATCCACTAGTGGAATAATGAAATCATTTTATTCCACTAGTGGAATAATGAAAAAATACAATCTTAAATCGCATTCTATTTATTATTAATATTGACATTAACATTTACATTAATAGATATTTCGTTTTTTGTTTTATCATATTTTACTTCGTTTCCATTAATAAGAAGCTTGTAGTTGTTATCGGTTCCAGAACGAATGGTAGTTGTAGGAACAATGGACGTCTCTTCTAGTAAAAAACAACTAGTACCAGAAGAACCTTGGACTATCTTTGCGATATGAAGCTTATTAGATTGAAGCTTAATCTTCGATATAAGTTTTTGCTATGGCGGAGCTCCTCCACCCACCATGTCGTTTAATTGTTGTAAGATTAGTACCTCCATTGGCAAGTAAAGTTGTTGAAGTGCGCCTTATACAATGACCGGTATAAGCTTCTGCGCTCGCCAGGTTCACAAACGAAGCAACTTTAGAAGAAACTTTCGATAAAGTGTTAATTCCAACAGATTGCGATGCACATTTTTAATTAGCGTATTGTAAAAAGAATCTCTTATTAGATAACTTCTTCGGACGTAAGGACATGCATTTCCTACACTTCTCCACAGTGTTGATAGAAAATCCTTCTTCTATAATTGTGAATTTTCGTGAAACGTCCGTCTTGGTATCTGGTATCGAAACAATCAGGTATGCGCCCCTGTCTTCTACATCACTGATTTTCAAATTTGTCAGCTCACTGCATCGACAGCCACCAGACACCTCCATTATTAATGCAACCTAAAATATTCCAAAATTTATTATCTACAATGTGTATGTAATGACAGAGATTATCTTAATCATCAAATATTCTTTATAGCAAGTCCTTGTCAAAAACTCTTCCACGTGTGCTCTTTCTACTACTGCAGCTTCCTTCGGCCTGTAGGTATCCACTTGACTGATTCTTCAGATAGGCCATGAGCTCACTATATTTTTCAATGTCTATGTTTTTATAGACCTTTATAGCGGCCTTCAGCATGGAGTATTTCGACCACATGGATGAAATTACATACCTCTTCTTCAAATTTGAGAAATACGACAGCAGAACTTCCTCATTGATTGTCATTACCCCCGGTTTTTCTTTCCATTTATTAAATTTTGAAAATACTTTTTCATAATGTTCCCTAGACTTCGCAGGCAATAACTGGCAAGTCGTTTCTTCAGCTTCCTCAAGAATTGTCTCAGGAACAGTACCTGTCACTTTCTTCTATTTCACCAACTTGCACAGCGTTTTTTACAAATGGAGTCGATAAACAATCGAAAATAAATAGCAACGATTTAACACCTCTCATGTTTTTTAGTTAATTTCTATGATTTTTGAGGTGACATCCGCTGTGAGAGTGTAATGTCAAATCATTTTTTGATGACATGAGATGAAATTCTGGCGATTCTAATTTTAAATCGTTGTAATTGTGTATAAAACGTTATATTGGATTCATGGTTTAGTCGCGTTTTATCCACTTAAGAATATTAAACGCTCGACTGCGTCTCCCGCTTAAACATTCTTGCGTGGATAAAACGCTGTATAAAACACTTATATGTACAATAAATAACTATTACTTTTTTGTACTTTTTTTGTTGGTTTATTGTTATCTGTCGGTTAATGCGATTAGTTTTTTCTATTATTTACCAAAAAGTCGTAATTAGTGGCCCGTTTTTGTTATCAGGCTGCTGTTGCTCTATAACTTTCTGCAATTTTGTTAAATATTTCCCGAATTATCATTTAGTTTTACGGTTGGTCATGCCAAATTCGCCATGTCAATTTTTTTCATTTTGACATAAAAATCGTAATTAGTGACATACAGACTTGTTTTGATGCGGTTTTTTCGAGATGTTATTTTTTTCTTTTATTGGTTTTTCATGATTTTTATAAACTTTTTTTGTTTGAAAAAATATTTTTTAGCTCTTCTAAAAACCGTAATTATTCAAGATTTTCCATTACGTTTATTACAATAATAATTATTGTAGTTTACATTTCTTAGTTCCATTTTTTATGTTTTCGTAGTACCTCCAGAGTTTTTTTTGTTTTACCAATGTTTATTTTCTTTGTGTTTTTTTTTCAAGAAGCTTAATTAACTGTGACACCAAATTTTTTAGTTACTAAAATATATAGATATTTGTAATTGTGTCATTCTTTTATTAGAGAACAAAAAAATTTTGAAATAGTAGAACAGAAAGAAAACAAACTTTATTTTTTTATTAAATTTGTTATAAAATTTTTAGTATCCAATCTTAAATTTCACGTATTCATTTTCCTAACTTAGCTTTCAGGTTGTAACTGGAATTCCTCGTGGCATTCCTGAACTATCCAGGTATTAAAACTTCCCTAATATGTTTAGAATTTCAGTCATTAAAAAACTTTGCAAATATTGAATTTCACCCTCCGAAAAATCGGCTTTAAAAACGCTCTGAATATTTTAACTAGAAATTAAATTTAGCTCTAAAAGATAAGACAGCTTGCAGACTGAATTAATTCCGAGGTAATAATTAGCTTTTTTATGTGTCAACACACCGAGTCGGGTAATAAATTAACCAACGACACCAGAATACAAAAGAACTGACACGGTATTATAACACAAGGCCGGAAACAGACAACAAATTGATTTTTTTGCATGACTTTTCGCTGAAATATATCTTTCAGGCGCTGACAGCTAAACCTATCCAAGAATCTATAACCAAGCTTGAAAAATGACCTGTGTTTTGCCGCAATTCCGAATTACTTCTTCATGCAAATTTAATTCTTTCGCGGCTCAGCAACAGGTGTTTTTACTAATCGAACACTTAATTAAATTGAAAATTTACCCGAACTTTGTACGGCGAAAATTTGTTTTCGAACTTTTCAGATTACACACAAAGCCTTCGGCAATAAACTGCTTAAAGGATTGGAATAAGATGGTAGAAATAAAATAAACGAAAAGTAAATAAAAGATCTGATACCGTAGAACCGTAGATGTTTAACAGAACTAAAATTTTTCTTGAATAAATTTCTGTCATTTCAGTTTTGTGTTATTTATCAAAACGCAAAAAGTCGATTTTTCACTCTACATCTGTTCGGAACACAACTTAGTCTCCTCTGTTTTTTGTTGCTTTTTGGGGCGAAAATCTATTACCGTCTTCTTCACTAAATTAAAGCAAAACACTTAATAAACTGAAACCGAGTCAAATCTGCAATTCCATGAATTCGTAACGTAATTTATGCATCTTGACTATTAGTTCCAAGTTTGTGAATAATTTTACATTTTTCTTTGATTATTTTTTGAGCAATCTAAAGCGAAAGACTCACTTTGTGTTAACAGTTTTTTTAGGATGAATTACTTAGCTTTCAGGCCTAAAACTGTTAACGTCAACTGCACGTAAATGGAGGGAAATGGAGTTACAGCGTCGAAGTGTGGTATTTTATGCACCATCTCCTGCAATTGATCCCTGAATTGAGGGATTTTCGTCACTAAAATTCAATTCTAAAGAGGACTTTTAATCACAAGAATTTCCTAGAATTTCTAGAAAATATCAAGCTTGTTAAGGAAATTTGATGCAAACAATGCGGTAGTTTTTACTGACCTTAATAAGATTTTCTTCCATTTTCTGCTTATTTCAATTAAGAAATTGCTAGGTAAAATCTACTAATTTATTTTTCTCATGTAACTACATTTCTAAAAGAGCAAATTTTAATTAGAAATGCTCGTATTTGATATCTAGTTTTATAGTTTTTAAATATGCTCAGATTAATTTATAACAAGTTTTTGATGTTGGTAACAAGGATTTTCATAAAATAGTTGAAATTAAATTGGATTTTTTTTCTACCTCATTTTAATTAAAATATCTCAATACGTGAAAAATTTAAATATTGTATACGAGTTTTAAAAAAAAGCTCAATTTATAAAACAAAAATTTTAAAAATGTAATAATTCGTTTAAATTATATACTCTTTGCACCTTCCCTTCAGCAATTTATAGACTGATTCATGTATTTATTTTAAAACTAAATATACACATTACAAAAGTATTTAAAAATAGTTATTTTATTTTAGTACAGTTTCAGATAAAAATAAATATGAAGTAGATTTACGAGAAGTGAAGCAATTTATCTCGTTGTAATTCAAATAAGATAACCATTTTTTTATGTTTAAAGATTAATAAAGTTGTATAAACGGCAACAAGCGAGCGAAAAATTTTTGTTGTTAGTTAAGCCTTGAAACAATGCCATTTCTGTTTATTTGACAATTAAATTTCACTTAAATAAACAAGTCATAGTATTTTATTTAAACAGTTTTACTATTATAAAAAAAATCTTAGTTTGTCTTCTAAAAAAATAAAAAATATTATTTTAAATAATTTATCAAAGAATTAAATTCTCGCATAATTTTTAGAATTTCTGGCAATGTGTAAAAAATCGTTGTACACAGCTTTGCTCCATATAAGTGGCGCTTCACACAGGCGTAATTTGAGAAATTCGCGGTCAAATTGAGTGGTTAAAATAACAAAAGTAGTAAAAAAACGTAATATAATATTTATCAATGTTTTATTATTTATCAACACAACGTTAGATTTCCATGTCCAATCTTAATTATTTTGGATATTTAATGGTTTTTTGATTTCTCTTAAAAAAAAATTCTTGAATTATCGGTGATTAGTGGATCAGACGATACTGAAATCAGACGATATGTAATAACATCTTCTATATTTTGAATTCTGTTAAATTTTCTAGAGTAATGTTTTCTATAATTTTTTATATCTTTATTACGTGATTCCTGATATTTTTCAGATAAAAGACCTAAGGTTAAAGTTAAAAATAAAATTAACAGCAGCCTTCAAACAAAATATTTAAAATTTTTGTGCGTTTGTAGGATATGTATTTGTATAAGAGCCAACAGGATTATAAAAAACTGATAATAGTTATTTAATGTATAAGTGTTTTAGACAGCGTTTTATCCACGCAAGAATGTTTAAGAGCGAGACGCAGTCGAGCATTTGATATTCTTAAGTGGATAAAACGCGACTAAAACACGAATCCAATATAACGTTTTATTCACAATTATAGCGATTTAAAATCAGAATCGCCAAAATTTCATCTCACTTCATCAAAAAATGATTTGACATTACACTCTGACAGCGGATGTCACCTCAAAAATTATTTAAATTAACAAAAAACATGGGAGGTGTTGAATTGTTGCTATTTATTTTCGATTGTTTATAGACTCCATTTGTACAAAACGCTGTGTAAGTTGGTGAAAATGAAAGAAAGTAATACTGTTTCTGAGACAATTCTTGAGGAAGCTGAAGAAACGACTTGCCAGTTATTGCCTGCAAAGTCTAAGTAACATTATGAAAAAGTATTTTTAGAATTTAATAAATGGAAAGAAAAACCGTAGGTAATGACAATAAATGAGGAAGTTCTGCTGTCGTATTTCTCAAATTTGAAGAAGAGGTATGCAATTTCATCCATGTGGTCGAAGTAGTCCATGCTGAAGACCGCTATAAAGGTCTATAAAAACATAGACATTGAAAAATATAGTGAGCTCATGGCCTACCTGAAGAATCAGTCAAGAGCATACTTACAGGCAGAAGAAAGCTGCAGTATTGGCAAAAACACAAGTGGAAGAGTTTTTGACAAGAGCTTGCGATAAAGAATATTTGATAATTAAGGTAATCTTTGTCATTACATAGACATTATAGATAATAAATTTTGGAATATTTTAGGTTGCATTAATAATGAGGGTGTCTGGTGGCTGTCGATGCTGTGAGCTGACAAATTTGAAAATCAATGATGTAAAAGCCAAGGGCCCATACCTGATTGTTTCGATACCAGATATCGAAACAGGCGTTTTACGAAAATTCACAATTATATAAGAAGAATTCTCTGTCAACATGTGGAGAAGTGTAGGAAATACATGTCTTTACGTCCGAAGAAGTTATCTAATAACAGATTCTTTTTACAATACGCTAATTAAAAATGTGCATCGCAATCTGTTAGAATTAACACTTTATCAAAAGTTCCTTCTAAAGTTGCTTCGTTTTTGAATCTGGCGAACGCAGAAGTTTATACCGGCCATTGTATAAGGCGCACTTCAACAACTTTACTTGCCAATGGAGGTGCTAATCTTACAACAATTAAACGACATGGTGGAGTTTTGCCATAGCAAAAACTTATATCGAAGATTCTGTATCTAATAAGCTTGACATCGCAAGGAAAATCCAGGGTTCTCCTGGTACTAGTCGTTCCTTACTAGATGAGACGTCTATTGTTCCTACAACTACTATTCGTTCTGGAACCGATAACAACTACAAGCTTCTTATTAATGGAAACGAAGTAAAATATGATAAAACAAAAAACAAAATGTCGATTAATGTAAATGTTAATGTCAATATTAATAATAAATAGAATGCGATTAATTTAAGGTTGTATTTTTTTATTATTCTACTAGTGGAATAAAGTGATTTCATTATTCCACTAGTGGATAAAGTGTTACTTTATATAGTTCGAAAGTGTGGATAAAACTTCAATTACACGGTAATTGTGGATAAACAGTGTTTTTTTTCTCTTTGTTATATTTGAAGACTCTTCGTATACATGGAAAAATTTTCGCACAGTATTACCATCGTTGGTAGTTCCGAAACCGGGTTTAAGTTTATCTATTATAAGTTTCATTCTTTTTCGAAATTCGTTTTGTATATATATTTTTTTACTTTCCATTTACATATATACCGTCAGTAACTTACATGAATCAGAACTCAAACTGACGAATTCATGCGTATAAGGGTGATATTCCAAAATTTAAAAAGGTTTCATTTTCAATTTTTTTGGTTAAATTTAAAGAAATATTATTGAAATCTTTTGACATTAAATTTTTTAGGTCTTCCACCAACTTGCTTTCTTACATTTTTTTAACAACAAAAGAGATGCTTGAATTTAACCACAAAGCTTCCTTTTTGTTGAAACATAACTTATTCTTTTAGAAGACATTCATTTTTCTTTAAATACAATAATAATAATAAGTTTTGATGACAAATATTTTGCATTATCTGACATAACTTACATATGTAATTTATTTTTAAATTTATTTACCAAATTTTCAATTTTTTTTTATTATTTTTTGACAAACAATCTATAATATTCCACTAATTGTCGGCGTAATATAATTGCATTTTCAAAATTTGAATATAAAAAAAACAAAAATGTTTGAGCAGTAGAGTCTAAAGAAGTTTTTTTATAGTTTTCGTTATTATGTTATTTAAATAGTCAATTATTTATTTTACATAAAGTTAGCGCAGATTAGCAACTAAAATTTGCAGGAATATTAGCCCAAATGTCTTATCTTAAAATGACACTAATTAAGTTCTCTGTTCTAAATGGATTTAATATTTAACTCAAACAAAGAACTATTTTTGTTTCAAAACATTACTACACTGCTCCAATAAATTAACGCAACACTTGAATTTTTTTGAAAATTGAAACATGTATTCGACCAATTGGTACAAAATTAAGAAAAATTTAACAAAAACATTTGTTTAAAGTAAATTAATATCTAATGTGTCTGTCCAAATATAGAAAAACAAACCGAAAACAAAATTTTATTAAAGTTACAGAAAACATCTTAATATCGCGTATTTCCACCTCTACTTTGAATAACCGCTGCACATCTTCGTTCCATACTCAAAATTAACGAACTTATGTCTTCTTGATTTAAGTTATTCCAAATTTCATTTAGTTGAGGACCTACCTCTTGAAGATGGACAGGAGGATGTGGAAGATTTTTTAAACGTTTCCCGAGAATGTCCCAAACATGCTCAATAGGATTCAGGTCAGGGCTTCGAGCTGGCCAATCCAAAACATTGATTTCTGCCTCATTCAAGTAATCTTTAATAATTCAGGCAGTGTGGGGTTTTGCGTTATCTTGCATTAACAAAAAATTTGGACCAATATAAGGAGCATATGGTACGACATGCTCTTCAAGAATGTCTGTTATGTAACGGTCCGCATTTATAGAGCCATTATTTACAACCACTAACTCCGTGCGAGCTTGTAAGGAAATACCACCCCAAACCATTACTGAGCCTCCACCAAACAATGTGGTATTCTGAATGTTACACTGTGCGTACCGCTCATTTGGTCTACGATACACACGAACACGTCTATCGCAATTGTAAAGGCAAAATTTAGACTCATCCGTAAAAAGAACAGATTCTCAATCCTCTCTTTGCCAATTTATGTGCTCTCTAGCAAATTCTAATCGGGCTCTGCGGTGTTCTGCAGTCAATGCAGGACCACGAGAAGGAATATGAGGTGTTAAATTATCCTCCTTAAGTCTTTTTCTAACAGTTTCGGTACTGATTTGAATTCCTTCTACGTCACGGAATTTAGTTTGTAGCTTCCTGTCGGTTACAAAGCGTTCCCTTAGCGCAGATATTTTTAAAAATCTATCCTGGTTAGGAGTGGTTTTCCTTTTTCTTCCTTGCCCAGGTCTTCTGAGGTGACTTTCTGTCTCTTTGTACCTTTGTATCATACGCGAAACTGACGTATGAGATACACCAAACCTTTCACCAATTCTTCTGTAGCTCCATCCTTCCTCCAACAAAACCACAGCTTGGGCGCATTCTTCTCGAGTCAAATTCCTCATAATGTTTTTATTATTGTTTCAAATAATAAAACTATCCACAGAACGGCAAATTCAAATAACAATAAAACGAAATTACAAATTAACACAATTTAAAAATAAAAATTATTTTAAAATTTCTGCTTAAAAAACTATTAAACTCAAATTTCTGACTTTAATGTCAAAACTTTTATTACAATGGGTAACTAGCTTGATAATAGCTTGATTAAACCTTCTCAACCAAAGTTGTCAAATGTACATACATAGTTTTAATTTTTTTACTTTATTTTCAAGTGGTGCGTTAATTTCTTGGAGCAGTGTATGATAATGTCTGCTATTGGTTGTGGAAAACCATTCGGATCCAAGAAATAAAACACGCGAACTGATTTGATTGGTTTTACTTTTTGATGTTTGACCTTTTTCGAATTTTGAAAATTTTGCCTGTGTGGCGCTACAACAGTAAAATCTAAGCGGTTAGTACAACTATTTTTTTTGCAATTAAAACTCAAGAATTCCAAAGTAAATGTTAGAGAGTTGTGAGTGATTTTTGAATTGTTTCTCTAAATAAATTTGTTGTTAAATAACGCTACAATATAATTTGTTTAATTTCAAAACAATTTTGTTGTGTGGTTAGGCATTGTTGCGTGTTTATTCTAATAATGAGTGTAGCTGTAAAATATAATATGAAAGTGGGCAATAAATTAACAATAAGCTTTTCTGATGAGTTGGATGATGAAGAGAATAATGAGGAAAAAATAGTAAATGAGTTTTGCGATAAAATATATGTTATATACGCAGATTTATTTTTTTTACTGTGATGTGTCAATATGCAAAAAATTCTTGGTATTTCATATTCATTTGTATTTAAATTTGTTGGAGACATATTTTTTTTCAAAGTGAGGTGATTTAAACGTATGATGTAAACGATTTAAAAAAACGTAAAATCCTTTATTAAAACTTAGTTTTTTTCTAATTTGAAAACACTTTCTCTTAATATTGCCTTGATTGTGTAACATAAAAATACTTCCAGAAAAATCTTAAATTTCCATAGAAGCAATTCGTCATACTCGTTTCTCAGTGGTTTGAATATAATGTCACAAGACTTTAGTTTTTCCTAGCTTGTTTACGTTTCAAGTTAATAAAAGATTGTATTATAAAAATGTGGAATTTAATAATATTTTCAACAAAATAATACTTGTAAAAGACACAATCATGTGGTTTTCCGTCAAAGACGCAGTTTTTTAACCTTCTGTTATCGACAGAGAGATCGCTTCTTAAAACAATAACGTTTTGTAATTGATTATTTCGTCAAGAAACGGTTTCGATCTGAAATAATTAACTTTAAATTTTAAATTTTCCACTGGTTTGTTCCGACTCTACCAAATATTTTAATAAAAACATCAAAATTTCCGACTCTTAACGATTCCTTGGAAAAGCAATAAGTTTCCACAAACGCCAACAATGCAACAGTTTACAATGAAAAATCTCCAAGAAATCCCTACAAAACTCAATATAAAAGATTTAAGGTAGTTTTATGAAGAGACACGATCACTCTTAATACCCCAATTCGAGAAATTTAGCAAAACCCACTAAATCCACTCATTTAAAATAAGCTAAAGAGCCTGAACAATAATTATAACACGAATTATTTTATTTCGGTGTGACGTTATCAATTTTTTATTTGCCAAACAAGATTAGAAGCAATTGACGAGATTTGCTCTGCACACAGTGGTGTTTGCTTAATCCAAATTTCGTGCAGATTTGTAGAACACTAAAATTGGTAATTGTGTTTAACTAGTCTCTCGACAAATTATCAGGCTTAAAACTGCTTAAAAATTTAGACATATTTTGATGTTTTTTAAAAGCGGTTTACAAAGAATCATAGAACATTAGTTAGGCAGTTTGTAATTTTGGGTGTTTTTTCGGGTGCTATAAATAAAAAACAAAAAATATTTTTACTATCCATTTTTTGACAAAATGTTTATTAATATTTTAAGAATACATAAAAAAATAAAAAATGTCAAAAAATTAAAAACTCAAAATGTTATGAGTTGTTGAAGTAGGGAATTGATAAAAAATGGCGCACCAAGTTTGTCACGATTGCAACCCTTCTAATGATCCGAAACAAATAAATAAAAAAGATTATTAATTTAGATGAATGCTGCTATCGCACTAACTAAAAAAACGTGGAAAAAAAATTTTTTTGCTAAATTTCGGCTGTCCGAAAAAAAAGAAAAATTTTTGTACTATTTTTTTGACTTTTCGAAAATTTTTAAAAATAGTAAAATTTTTTATTTTGTTATAATAATAGTTAATACGATAGAGACATGTATCGAGAACACTCACACCAAATTTCAAGTAAATCGGTTAAGTAAAGTTTCGGATAAAATTAGGTAGACGAGTAATCCTTACGTCTTTTGATCGATTCGTTCCGGTCTAAAATGACTATATCTCTGAAAATAATTAAAATTTTAACAAATCCTTTTAACGACATATTTTTGAAAGGATAATCTTTGAAAACCCTAAAAAAATTGCTTTTTACAAATTTCTACATCAGAATACCCCCTTAAATATACTAAGTGTCATTAGAAGTGTTTCACCCATTATGCAAGTGGCGATAGTTACGGTAATTAGCATCAAATTTACTCATTAATGGGCTGATTTCAAGTTGAGATAATACTGGTAGTATCTTCGTTTCCATAGAAAAATAAACAAATTCAGGGCTGTGATTTGCTGTTGTCATGGAAAAGTATTAAAATTTGCGCTACTACCGGTATTATCTCAACTTGAAATCAGCCCATCAGTTGCCAAAAAATTATTCCTTCTGGGTGCAACACTTCTAATGTTACTGAGTATACAACAAAGTACAATCAGAATTTTTAATCGGTGATTTTTCTTTGTGCAAATAAATGCAATACACGCACCTGTCGTATTATGGATTATTCAAATACGCCACAGACATGAAATGGACGAATTAATTAATTTAGCTAACATTTTATCCAGTTAATTCACTCTAACTTTGAAATTGAATTGTCAAAGCTTGTCTTAAATCTGGCGAAACTGTCGTAACTTCTTAATTTAATAAGTTAAGTAAGTAGCTAATTACCGTTTCAGTTTAAATAAATATTTTGTGTGTTAGTTAGGCATTGTTAATAAATTATAAACAACACAGACGTACGCTTCACGTCGAGTGAAACTATTGTAACACCATAGAAATCTGAAATTTGAGAAAAATTATTAATAAAAATACTGCTCCAACATGGAGAAACAATAAAAGTATCGCTTGGTGTTTACGACAATTGTGATAACAGCAAGTCGTAAAAGTAGAGTATTATTTTATTACGGTCTTCATAATCGGAAAACTATTCTATTTGGATGACAAAAAATTGTTTCTTTCAGACAAACAAATTACAATTTTGAATCAAGTGTAATAGAGGCAATTTCTTGTAAAAAATGTTGACCTACATTACTACAATAATTACAAATAGATTTTTTTTTATAGAAGGCGTTATAAATCATGTCTTATTTCTGATTTTTTAATACATACATTATATCAAGTATATTATTATATAATCTACACAAAAAAATGTCTTATCTCAAGTTATACAACAAAATTATTGATCTCCAAAATCAGTGTAATTTTAATTTAATTAAGGTTTCTTATTACGAGCTAAAGAATTTTTTTTTAGAGCTTTCTTCTTCTACTGCTTTATTTGTAATTTTTGGAGGTCGTTCTTTATCTTTTCTTTTTTTCTAAATCAGTTTTCTTTTATTTTTGTTACGTGGCCTATCCATCTAATTTTATGTATTTTAACTACTTTTATTAAATCTGTGTCTTTGTATAATACTTTAAATTCTTTGTTTGTTCTTCTATTCCAAGTCTCTTCTAGTTTTTTCCTCCATAAATTTTTCTTAGAACCTTTCTTTCCCATATCTACAGCATGAACTGTTATTGTTTTCTCAATGTCTATTCCTCGCAAGCGTATGTTACCACTTCTCTTATTATGATTTTGTAGATATAAAGTTTTGTTCTTCTTACCATAATTTTCGAACTCAGTATAGAGTGTAATGCATAGACACTTTTGTTTCCAGCTGCTCTTCTTGCTTTTATCTTTTCTGTATTTGTTAGTTTCTTTTCTATTGCACTTCGTAGGTAGACAAATCTCTTAATTTCTTTGAATTTGTATCTCATCCTTTTGTTTACTTTTACTTCTAGATATGTCTTTTTTAAATACTTCATCTTCTCAAACTTCATTTATTTCTAGTTCTATTTTTTCCGCATTTATAATCAGTCTTCTTTTTACTCTTGGTAGCTCTTCTTTGGTTCTTGTTATAAGTGTTCCGTCATCTACAAATGCAAAGGACTAATGCTGTTGATGGTAAAACAGACCTTGTCTTAATATTTTTGTTAGGATGACTATAAACAATGTTAAAGAAACTTTCTTTACAGTTTTCTATTAATCCGAATTCTATTTCTGGTTTTTTCCAATGTCATTTTTACAAATCTTGCTATTTTATCTGATATTCCAAGATCTTTTAATGCTTGGCATAATTCCTTTCTGTTTATGCTGTCGTAAGCCATCTTGAAGTCAATAAAAAACAAGTATGTTTTTAATTTTTGTTGGTCTTCTCTTTCTTGTATCTGTTGTAATAAAAATATTTGGTCTACTACGAATCTTCCTTTTCTAAAACCACACTGGTGTTCTCCTACTACTTCTTCCATTTGTTCCTTCAGTTTATTATTCAGTATTATTGCCATTATCTGATGTTTAGTAACACTATTCCTCTATAATTTTCACATTTTGTTTTGTCTCTTTTTATATATTGGTCATAACATTGCTGTTCTCTATGCTTGTGACATTTGGTTTTTAATCCATACATTATTAATTAAATCAGATGACATCTTTGATATCGTTTCTTCTCCGAACTTTATCATTTCTCCTTGTATGTTGTTTTTTCTTAGACTCTTGTTGTTTTTGTGTTTTTCTATAATATTTTTAACTTCCTGGTATGTGAGAAGTTCTTATTCTTGCTCTTTCTGTCTGTTTCTATTGTTTTTCTTCTCTTCATCTGTTCTTCTTTTAGCCAACGATTTGTTTAAGTCTTTTTTAACATATTCAACCTATTTTTCTGTTACTTCTTCTTCGCTTTCCACTAATTGGCCATGTTTATCTTGACAAAACATGGCTTTAGGTTAAAATCTTTGTTTAATCCTCTTGCTTTCTTGGTAGCAGTTTTTTATCTCTTTATTTTTGTAATTCTATCCTATATCTGCTATTTTTTAGCGTTGTACTTTCTTTTCTTCTTTCTGCAAATATTTTTGTATTCTGTTTTTATCTTTTATATCCCTTCTTGCTGTTTTACGTATTTTCTTCTAGCATTTTTTTTTGTTTATTCTTTTTTCTGTTCTTGAAGTCTACAATCTTTATCGTATCTACTATTCTTGTGTTTTCTTTTAACTCTTCTCTTTAATTTGTTCTTTGATTCCTTGTTTAATTAGTTTTTCTATTGACTTCTAGTTCTCTTCTATTATTCTTGTAGCAGTGTTGTTAAAATTGTTTTAAAATGTGTAATTAATTACAATTACAATTGCTTTCGATAAAATGTAATTAATTACAGTTGAAATTACAAAATATGAGATTGTAATTAATTACAATTACACGCTTTTATGTAATTAATAACATTAATTAATTACATTTTTAATTTTTTTAAATAAAACATACTTTTCAAACCAACCCTTGCCAGAATAAAATTTTTATGTTGATATCTGGTTTGCAATTAAACAAATAATAATTTAATTTCTTCATAATCACACATTTTCTCTGTTAATAATTACTGCTTCAATTACAATGAAGGTAATTTAATTACTTGTAATTAATTACTTAACAACATTGTCTAGTAGCTTCTTATTGTTGGGTTTTGTTAGAATTTTATTGCCAAAAAAGCTGTTATTTGTGTTCCTAACTAATTTATAACTAACTAACTAAATAAATAATTGAAAAACAACTAACAACATTGAATAATTAGTCCAAGAAAATTTGTATTACTTGAGATAAGACCAAAAAAAATTGCAGATTTTTCTAATTTTTGTATTTCGGATTAAAATTTCGCTCTGTATATTGTGATCTTCTGCAATAAATTGTCAATTTCCTTCTTTTGTGATAATTTCCTGATTGGTGTAATAAATCCGGCTTGTGTCGATATTCTCACGAAAATCTTTCTTACCTTCTCATATACTGATCCTTGATGACGACCCAAATGACAAGGACATTGGCTAATAAAGCAACGATAAACACTGGCACATACAATCCAATCACTACAAAATTATCCACACGAAGCGTCCTTAAAATATCCTCAACGGTCCATTCAGTAAAATTTGTCTGATTCATGATTTCACTTTCAGTTTCATATTTTCAGCCCCAAACTGAAACAAACAAACTATTTATTTACACAGATTAGAGGACTCCAAGACGAATATAGATCATTGAACTGAAATCAATTTAGTTGTGTAACAAAATTTCCAGTAATGAAATACTGTGCTTCAGTATATCACTCGATTTTTTTCTTATTATTTCCAAATTCATTTCTAATGTTTCCGTCTCAATTTTTCTCATAAATTTGACAACCTTTCAAGAGCGTATCACATTTCAGTAATAAAATACAATTTCGACATTTCTATAAATACACAGGAAATTTATTTAATTAAAACTAAGCGGAATTAGCTGAGATTATTTTGTCGCCTTCGAAGTCTCTACATTTTACAAACTATTCCTTTAATGAGTTTAGATACAAGTTTCAGTGAAATTTAGTTTGAGAATGTTGACTTAATACATCTAGAGAGAAAATTTTATTTCAGTTTAAATTTGACAGATAAATGCAGAAATCAATGAGCGTTAATACATTTCCGGCATGAATTGCAATTTCCTGGACATTATCTATTGTAATTTCGAGGGGAAAAATATTTAATTTTAGTGGAAGTTTGTAGGACACGCTTCTGTGATAAATGATTTTTAAATCCTGGTTTCAGACTACTATTCGCTAGTTTTTATGGTTCTATATCAGCTTAAATGCGATATTTTACCAGTTTTGGAAGTGACAGAAAGTGTCGTAAAATTTTGCGAAATGAACCGGAATCGATATTATTACACAGATAAAATATTTCTTTCTACAAAACTGTTAAAAGTGGGCTTTTTAATTGTCATTTTTCATGTTTAAAGTGTCATTTTTTGACATGCGTGTTAAAAGTGATTCAGAGCTTATTTAAATTTTGTTTTGGAAATTAATAAAACGTTTTAACAAACACATGAACAATAATAATAACAAATAAGAACAAACTAACATTTTAACTAGTTATTAGTATTAACATTTATAGTAAAATTAGAACAATTTGAAATTGTAATTATCTGCGGAGCCATCATACTTAACCTGGTTTTACTGTCAACATGTGAGACACATCTATTTTCTCTAGAAATACTACTGGTAGTAGGTACTGGTGGTTTTGATAGTAGTTGCAGCAGTAGTAGAAAGTATTTGGCACGCAATTTCTTTCTTCTGTTCCAGTGAATTTTCAAAGTAGCCTTCAGCTACTGTCGAAGATTTTCATCCTTTATGTCTTTTAATGGTAGTAAGATTTGCACCAGAATCTGCTAACAATGTCGCCGACAAACGACGAAAGCAGTGTCCGGTGTAGAGTTGATGATTTGGTAGATTTAAAAACTCTGCAATGTCGGCAGGCATTTTACCAAATATGTTAATTCCAACGGGATTCTTCACACATTTATTCTTCATATATTTAAGAAAAAGTCGTCTATGGTCAGTTTTGGGTGGCCGGAGGGCCATATACTTTCTAAAAAAGTTTAAATAGAATTCACCAACAACACTGAAAGTTCGAGGCACTTTCGTTTTGGTATCTGGTATGGTCACAATAACCGAAGTGACCAAATCTTCGATATTGTCGATGGTCATCTGACACAATTCCTCCCGGCGATACGCCGCGAAAACACCCACTATTGCTGCGACTTTCATCATCAGATACTTTTCGTCTTGTGCTTTTCTGAGAAATTTGTCGATATGCGTCTTCGTCAAAACTTTTGACTTTTGGCTTGCTATCCTTTACCCTTCCGTTTTAAAAAAGCAATAAGTTTATAAACGTTTGCTTATATCTTGATCTTGCTTTATTTTTAACATAGTTTTAGTCATGGAATAATTTGCCCACATCGTTGACGATTTCCATATCTTGGCTTTTTCCTCAAAATATGCCAGTAAAACACTTTCGTTACATTTCTCAGGGTTCTTTTTAATGTTGCACCATTTCGAAAAGCGTCTATAAGCGATTTTGTATTGTTCTTTTGATTTCGCCGGTAATAATTCCAGTGTTTCCCGACTGGCGGCTTCTTGGATTTCAGCAGGGATGGATTCGTTACACTCATTATCGAGATTATTCATTATACTTATAATAGCTGCGTTCGCCTTTGCCACTTCGAGTGCACCGCCTCTTTCCTTATGTACTTCATTGAGTCTATATAACACTATCTCTATCCGATGACTAATTGCTACGAAAATTTTGGTTCATAAACATTGCGATATGTGTGGTATTATTTTTTGATTTCTTATTTTTATTGAATTTCAAGTTCTTCCGATTGTTTTGTAGAAAAAATAGTGTATAATATACGTGTTAAAAGTGATTTTATTTTTTCTCCGTGGAGTTAGAAAACTCACTACACTCGCTTTTTAATCATCTCCACACCCAAAATAAAATCTTGTTTTTAACACTAATATAATAAATAACTATTATGATTTAGAGTATACTCATATAAGAATTAATGATATTTTTCCTGCTGCTGATAATGTAAATAATTCATACATAACAGGAAAATAGTTCTTTTTTGCCAACGGAATGTAAATAATGTCATTTTAAAAATAAAGGGTTTTTCAATAAGGATGGGTCGATGTTAAAATGGAATAAAACAAGCTGTGTGTGAGGTATTTAAAAAAATCTTTTTTATATGAAAGGTCCATGCATGCCTTTATTTATGGAATATAACATCGTTCAAATGTCCGCCGCGACTTCTAACTGTGACATGGATCCAAGTGGACCAATTATGAATGACGCGCTAGCATAGATCTGGCTGAATTTGACCGATGGCATTGGTGATATTGACTTTAAGGGCATCGGTCGATTGCGGCTGATTGGTATAGACCTGCGACCTGAGAAAACCCCACAAAAAAAATCTAGCGGGGTCAAATCGCACGATCTTGGTGGCCAATTCACGTCACCTTTGCGAGAAATAACCCTGCCCTCAAATCTTTCATGCAGAACGTCCAGCGTAGCGTCTGCTGTATGGCACGTAGCTCCGTCGTGCTGGAACCACATGTCGTCTACCTCCATATCATTTAATGTAGGGCAAAAGAAATCTGTTAGCATCGTTCTGTAGCGCTCGCCGTTGATGGTGATAGCCTCACCAACGTCATTTTCAAAAAAGTATGGACCAATGACGCCGCAGATCCAAAATCCGCACCAAACAGTAACTGTTTGTGGATGCATTGCAACTTGTTGAACCTCGTGTGGGTTAGCGTCGTCCCATATACGGCACTTTTAAATGTTAACGTAGCCATTTATCCAAAAATGCGCTTCGTCACTAAAGATGATTTTTCGACCAAATGTGGGGTTTTCTTCTAAACGGTTCGAAGCCCAGTCAGCGAACAAACGGCGTTGTCTATGGTCATTAACTTTAAGCTCCTGAGTCAATTGGATTTTGTACGGGTGTAATCCCAAATCCCGACGCAAAATTCGCCAAACTGATGTCTGCGAAAGGCCGAGTTCTTGTGCACGACGCGGAATTGACTGCCTCGGATTTTGCTGTACACTTTCACGTACGGCAGCAATATTTTCGGCCGATCTAGCATTTCTTTGACGACGGGGTGTTGGCTGATTGTTTACCGAACCCGTTGTTTCAAATTTGGTCACCAAACGCTGCAGAGTCGATTTTGAAGGACCACCGTGTCTTCCATAAAATAGGCGCAAGGAGCGCAATGTTTGAACTAACGAACAGTCATTTTGATAATAAAGTTTTATCATTTGGACGTGTTGCTCAATTGTTTAATTTGCCATGGTAATTTGGCATCAGTGACTGAACAATAAACACCAGATTACACAGACATTACCAAAAAAACATGGCCGCCACAGGGTGCCAACATCAACCCATCCGTATTGAAAAACCCTTTATAATGCTCAACAATTGAAATGAAACACCCTAAAATTATAACGAAGTTTAAAGTTTTGTAACTCCTACAAAAATGTATTAATTAGAATCATCTTTTTTTTCTGGATAGATCATTTTTTATATTTTAGGAGATTTAATAAAGTATTTCTTGTAAATTTGTTGTTTAAGTTATACAGGGTGTCAAAACATTAGATAATTTTAGAGGGAGGTTTGGTACTTCATCCAGCTCTCTTGGGTGTGTCCCTACTAAATTCAACGTATTTTTGTAATCTCGCAAGCTGAAAGCAATAGTTTACTAATATTGAAGTCCGATAAGGTTATATTAGTATAGTTACGCCCGAAAATATTAGAGATTGACTTATGAAGACTTTAATGAAGGTTGAAGGACTTAACCGTCATAAATTCTTACAACTAATGGCACAAATTTATATTAATTACTATCTAGATAGAAAGCCTTAGAATGTGACTACCTTTTTAAAACAATATACTTGTTTATAACGTCTTTACCGTCTTTGTTGTGAGAAACAAATGACTTATTTTATGAGACTTAATTATTTCTAGGTCTTGCTAACTTTAGAAACTAGAGACAATATTTTTTATTAATTTTAACAATCAATATTGGAAGTGGGAGGCAATATTTTGCTAATTTTAGAAGATAGAATTTTTTAACTAATTTTCAAGTTTAATAAATACTGAAGCGACATATTTTCTGGACAGATATTTAAAGTTGGGAGCGATATTTTACTAATTTTATAAAACAGAAACTTTTACTTCAGAATAGATATATACGATAGTTTTAAAAACCAGAGGCTGTAGTAGTAAATTACTGATTTTAGAAAATAAAAATAATAGTTTTTTACAAATATTTAAATTAATTAATTTTTCGGATTGTTAAATTTAGTAAAATTTGGTCTCTGACTTTCAACATTAGGAAAAATGTCTCTTTAAGATTTATACAGGTTTTTAAAACTACAAAAATAATATCAAATTAAAAGCTTTTGGCTTTTAAAGTTAGTAAAATAGGGCTGTGAATATCAAAATTAGTGAAGTATCGCCTTCATATTCTTACATTAACAATGACAAAGATTTCAACATAAGTGGCTCCAATTTCTAAAATATAAAAAAACAATTTTTATATTTACTAGTTTTAAAACTAGTAAAAACTTAGTAAAATGGCGCTTCTCGTTTTTAATATTAGAAAAACTGTTTTTTTAAATTAAAAATTAGTATAAAATATTTCTGGTTATTAATGCCTCTGAAAAAAAAATTACAAAATTTGGAAATTGATAAGAAATGTGTCTAGCCTCTTAATACTAATTTTAGACTATTTTACTAAATAGTAAATACTTCTGAAAATCATTTCTTCACTAGATTTTAAATTAATAAACACAAAAATGGTAGATAATTTTGCCTATGCTTATTAAGAGTTAATTTTGAAATGTTAAAATAACAATTTCAATAATTTTAGCAGTTAGAGACAAGAATTTACTAATAATAAAGCCCGACAAAACAATTTTACTATTTTTAGAATATACACTGCTCCAATAAATTAACGCACCACTTGAATTTTTTTGTAAATTGAAACATGTATTCGACCAATTGGTACAAAATCAAGAAAAATTTAACAAAAACATTTATTTAAAGTAAATTAATATCTAATGTGTCCAAATATAGAAAAACAAACCGAAAACAAAATTTTATTAAAGTTACGCCGTTATAAAAGTTACAGAAAACATCTTAATATCGCGTATTTCCACCTCTGCTTGAATAACCGCTGCACATCTTCGTTCCATACTCAAAATTAACGAACTTATGTCTTCTTGATTTAAGTTATTCCAAATCTCATTTAGTTGAGGACCTACCTCTTGAAGATGGACAGGAGGATGTGGAAGATTTTTTAAACGTTTCCCGAGAATGTCCCAAACATGCTCAATAGGATTCAGGTCAGGGCTTCGAGCTGGCGAATCCAAAACATTGATTTCTGTCTCATTCAAGTAATCTTTAACAATTCGGGCAGTGTGAGGTTTTGCGTTATCTTGCATTAACAAAAAATTTGGACCAATATAAGGGGCATATGGTACGACATGCTCTTCAATAATGTCTGTTATGTAACGGTCCGCATTTAAAGAGCCATTATTTACAACCACTAACTCCGTGCGAGCTTGTAAGGAAATACCACCCCAAACCATTACTGAGCTTCCACCAAACAATGTGGTATTCTGAATGTTACACTGTGCGTACCGCTCATTTGGTCTACGATACACACGAACACATCTATCGCAATTGTAAAGGCAAAATTTTGACTCATCCGTAAAAAGAACAGACTCCCAATTCTCTCTTTGCCAATTTATGTGCTCTCTAGCAAATTTTAATCAGGCTCTGCTGTGTTCTGCAGTCAATGCAGGACCACGAGCAGAAATATGGGGTGTTAAATTATCCTCCTTAAGTCTTTTTTTAACAGTTTCGGTACTGATTTGAATTCCTTCTACGTCACGGAACTCAGTTTGTAGCTTCCTGGCGGTTACAAAGCGTTCCCTTAGCACAGATATTCTTAAAAATATATCCTGGGTAGGAGTGGTTTTCCTTTTTCTTCCTTGCCCAGGTCTTCTGAGGTGACTTCCTGTCTCTCTGTACCTTTGTATCATACGCGAAACTGACGTATGAGATACACCAAGCCTTTCACCAATTCTTCTGTAGATCCATCCTTCCTCCAACAAAACCACAGCTTGGGCGCATTCTTCTCGAGTCAAATTCCTCATAATGTTTTTATTATTGTTTCAAATGATGAAAACTATCCACAGAACGGCAAATTCAAATAACAATAAAACGAAATTACAAATTAACACAATTTAAAAATGAAAATTATTTTAAAATTTCCGCTTAAAAAACTATTAAACTCAAATTTCTGGCTTTAATGTCAAAACTTTTATTACAATGGCTAACTAGATTATAGCTTGATTAAACCTTCTCAACCAAAGTTGTCAAATGTACATACACAGTTTTAATTTTTTTAGTTTATTTTCAAGTGGTGCGTTAATTTTTTAGAGCAGTGTAGATACGCTGTTTATTTTAAGTTTTAAATCAATAAAATCCAAAACAACATTTTTTTTGTAATTTTAGAAGCCAGATCCAAATATTTGTGAATTTTTAATATCGAAGATAATATTTTTACAATTTTTTAAATTAATAATTACAAAATTTCCATATTTTTTTAAAATATTGGGGGCCAAAGGTAGAAATTTCGATAGTTTCTTTAAAAAAAATTAATATTTAATATTTGTAACAAGCTTTTCAAAATAAAGTTTTGCCAATTTTTCAGTTATTTATTACATACTTAAAAAAGCGTTTAGAAATTTTTTTAACTCTCAAATTAATAATTGAAAACAAGTTTTAACATTGATCGTACATTAACAATATTAATTCCAAATTCTAGCAATTCATTTGATTAATTAGTAATTAGATAATTAAATAATGGAAGTACTAGCTTAATTTAATTAATATAGTATCTATTGATTAAATCGACAGCATAGAGACGCCCTTAAGGCCAAAATAATAAATCGCAACATAATGGTAAAGTAAACATGTGATTCGTAATTTTTGCAGGTTTTTATCTACAATTTTTTTTCTTATTTATTAATAAAAAAGTGTAATTTGAGTTCAAAAAGAAAGTGCAAAAGCCAGATTAGTGAAGTATGTTTCTGTTTCTGTATACATTTTTATTAATAAAAAATGAGTCTTTTAAGTATTTTCAAACGAAAAACATTTACGTTATCAGATTTTATAAAAATTAAATTATTTGTTTATGACTAGAAAAAAGAGTTAATGATAAGAAAGCATTATGCAATTTATCGTTAAATTTTTAAGAGAACTATTGTCAATTGCGGCAAAATTAATTATTTTCTAGAAGGTGTTTTAATGTTATTGTTATATAACGTAGGTCACTTTTTATATGCAAAATTATCGATTTTTTTCTTTTTTAAAGACTACGTTTTTATTTGGTTGTTTTCTATTTAAATAAATAAATACTTTATCACTCTTTTTTAGCTCCCACCTTTTCCGTTATTTTACATGTATTTTAAACTCTGTCAAATATTCTTATAAATTTCAGCATTCTATGTGTACATATTTTTTTGCAAAACCTTAAATGATCCGGCTCAAAGGACCACTAACGTTAACTCAGCAACTTGGCTTATTATTCTAATAAATAAACAGTTTTAAAGACGTATTTTAAATTTCTAACAATGTAAATCTTGAATTGATGTAATAAATTGTTTATAGACACAAACAAACATTTTTTTTTGTTCTTGTGTTATATTAATTTGTGTTTTTAAAACGAGTGTATTTAGAGAGAACCTGTTATTTAAATAATAAATACTAATGCGGCTTGAGCTTTGCGTTTATCCCTGTTTATAAATCACCCCAACCAGATAAATAACCTTCTCAGTTGGAGTAAAATTTGCCAAGAAGTTGAGTGAGATTTAGGAAGTGTCTCACTTTTACTACCGAGCTTAGTTGATTATGTACATAATAAAGAGGTCACGAAATTCTCAATTTAATTAATTTCGCAATAATCCGATTAAATGTAAATAATATTGGAAAAATTTATGGAAAATGTAAATGATCCAATATTCCCTTTGGCTGTTTGAAGTTGTTTGAAGGACCCTATCTCTACAAACAACGATCCGAAATCGCCTCTTTGTTCTATTGTTAGAACATTTCTCTATTTGTATTTGTAATTAAAGCAATTGATATTTTTAAACACAGTCTTGTAAAAGAGTTTTAATTGTTTTATTGAGACAGTCTATTTGCTTTCTTTTATATTGTTCAAACACTCCATTGTTGACTTTATACAATTCGAGTAAACAGAATTTGTAGTGCTTTACAATACGCAGGTGTATCAATACCTAGAGATCAAACAAAAATATTTTTTTTTAATTTTTTCAAGAATACAAAGCTTTTTTTAAAACTTATCTAATATTTACAGACGGTTAAAGCGATAATAAGTTCGAGCTTGAACTGTTGTAACATAGTTAAGCTTAAAGTTAAACCAAAAGTTTGATGCTAGCAGAAATTTTATTTCCTTGTTACACACATTTACTAAAGCTAAACGAAGCTAATTAGACACTAAATCCTTGATGTAAAAATAATGCAATTAGGTTCATTAATTCGAATTAAAAACTAATTAAATTATCACATTTTTTATTACTTAAAATCCTGTTTAATCTACTTCAATTTTATAACACTCAAATGCTAATTAATAACAAACAAGGTAATCTCAAGAAAATTTTGACTTTGCTTGAGGGCAAAATGGTAATATAACTTTATATTATTGTGTTAGATTTGTTATTTGTGTGCTCACTTCATTTTGTAACTTAATAAAAGTAATGAGATAGTATTTTATAATATAAAAATGAATCAAAGTTTTATACTAAAATATGTATTTGTTATTTTCTATATCCAATTATTATGTTTTTTAATAATAATAATAATGTTTATTGACGGTTAGATATACTATTTAGATAAATACAAAACACAAGACTAAAGTTTTTGAAGCACTGAGCTTCGAAAAGAAGTATATGAGACTCCCACAAATTCGTCATCGCTTAGATGTAGAGTAAGATGGGACAGTGGAGAAAAAGCTCCGTATAAAGTTCTATGAAATGAGATGTCTTATAAGTGGTAGTCTCTCAATAATCGTCTAGGAACATGCAGCAAAAATTACGCCCATTGTGTGCTACCTCTCGGAATAGTACTACTGCAGTAGCCCTGTGCCTCTGATGAAGCTCAGTACCTTGTCTGCAGGAGCCTTCTCGGTAGTACTGGGCTTCAGATATCGAGAGCCCAGGTATAAATCTCTGATGCATGCAAATGCAGGGAATAATGGAGTTAATGATTGAATAAAAAGACTAGATGCATTCATTAAGATCATATATATTATTTAAAATTTACCAGTCGATTTCTTTTAAACATATATTTATATAATATCATAAGGTGCATTCTGGAAGTCTAGATAAAAATGATCTTTTATATCACTGAGTGTAAGTAAAGTAATATCACAAATATGAATATTCAGTGCCGTATGATGCCCATCCTCAGGTACAAGAGAATTACATTTGTCAAAAATTAAACGAGTATTTTACTACTTTATTTTAAATTAGAAGTTCGAGACAATATTTTACTCATTTTGAAATTTCGAGAAGTACTTTTACTAATTTTAAAAGCTGTATTTGATATTTTTATCAATATTTAAATTAATCAAGTTAAAAAAGACATTATTTTTTAATTTCGGGTGTTGAAGACCACATTTCCTAAAAGCTAGAAGCTGTAGCTATTGATTTTTAAATTAGTAAAAACAAAATGGCATTGTTTTCAAATTTTGAAAGGTTAAAATGTCCTTTTACTTATTTTAAAAATCGCAGATACGAGTTTTCTAAAATTAAAAAGTATTTTTAAATTAGCAAAAACAAAACGACACTGTTTTTTAATTTTTGTTAAGAAGGATAATAATTTACAAATGTTGAAAGCCGAGAGTAAAAGATTACTAATTTTAGAAACGAGTAATATTATTTTAATTAATTTTTACAATTTTATAAGCTGGGGCTGTTATTTTTTTATCAATTTTTAAATCAATCAATACAAAACGATATTCTATTGTAATTTTTGAAATTGAAAATGACATTTTACTTATTATTTAAACAGAAAGCAATATTTTATTTACCAGTTTTCTATAATAATTAAAAAAAGACATTGTTCTTTAATTTTACTAGTTGAAGATACATATCGATTGACGTCTATAGCAATATATTCTACAATATCTTACTTTTAATTTTAGCTCTGAAGAAGCTTTAATTAAAAACAAAACGTCGTTGGAAGATCCAGCATAATGGATCTTATTCTGTCAGGTCAGGTCAGGTTAATTCAAGTCAGGTTCGGTCAGGTCTGGTTAGGTCATGTCAGGTTGGATTATGTCATGTTATGTCAGGTCAGGTCAGGTCAAGTCAAGTCAGGTTAAATTATTGAAATAGAATTTTTTTGTAGGTTGGCGCTCTATTTGAATTTGACATTGTCAACAGGTCAGGTTAGGTCAAGTCAGGTATTATTATGCTTATGACATCTTTGATAAATGGAAAACTGTTAGCTGTCAAACCATTTTGTCATCTTCAGTTATTCAAATGCAATTGTTTATTCAAAATCTAGAGCTTAAATTCCCTAGTTCTTAAAAATTTAGAGCACAGTTTGTTGTTTTTTATAAGTAATCAATTATTTTTTTCTTTATATAGCGAGTGACTAATTAAATTTTAATTTCTAACACCCCACGTTTTTATTAGTTGTTGGAGAGAATTCAAGTAAAAATTTATATGACCACCCACTGTTTTTCTATTATAAAATTAAATCAATTTTTTTCCTATATTTTTATATCGAACCTTTGTAAAAAAAAATTAATTCCGAAACCATTTAAAGAATTTTACAATTACTCGCCCCCAACCAATCACTTTTTGCACTTTTTCCTGTTTACAAAGGAAGCAGTTTTAACATAAAATGAATTTTGTGTAGTTAGTAAATTTTAGTTTGTTCTGAAACATAATAATAAATAATTTGAGTATAAACCACTTTGTTACAAGCGAGAAACTTCCGAAAACGTTTCACTCAAAAAGAGAAATTAACCCTTTCAGTAACTAAAATTTCACTTTGTAATTTTTAGCCCCCAAAAACTCACATCTGTTTCCAGTCAAGCAGAAATTTATTTAAAGTGGAATCTAATATTGTAAATAGAACACGTTTTTTGTTTATTTTTCCGAAATTTATTGATAAAAATTATTTATTTTAAAAACAAAATTAATCATTCTGATTTAAACACTTCGCTTGCACTTCCTTCATAATAAATATATATTAATTTCGGATTTAATTAAACGTTCTATACACTGATGTATTTCGGCGAAACTTTAATTTAAACACAGAAGCTAATACAGCGATTAAACAATCATTGTTTATATTTCACAAAGAGTGACTCAACAATGTGCGTCTGAAATTTTCAACGAAACAATAAATTTAAAAAAAAATTAACTAATTGCTCTGTCAAGTTAACTGAAACAACTTTTCACACTAATTAAGCTAACAACTATGCTCATTTTTGAAACGGAATTTCAGCTTAAATCAATTGTTATTAAAAGCATTGTTGTCACGTCCAGAAACCTCATCAAAAAATTTGACAAAAAACTGATTTTTAAAGTTAGTTAATTAAGCCCCAAATCGGAAATTTGTTTGTTATTACAAACTTAATTAAGTTTTGAAAATTTGTTTGATAGCTTGTTAATTTGATCCGGGGATTTTTACATTTTTGAAATTGTTTTCTCTAAGTGGGTATTAAAGTTCAATTTGGGCCCGATCGATAACACCAAGTGGTGCCCTTCGAGACAAATTAAAAATTTTTTTTGAGAGAATAAATCAAAGTGAGGACGATTAATTAAAAACTGTGTTTTAATGTGACTTACAAAATTTTCCGGATTGTTTTTTTGTTGTCCATTTTCGTACGAATTTCCCACTTTTCACCGCACACTGACTTGTTGAAGACGTTGGGAGTACTGAGCGCTCTTTGAATTAAGTGGAGCTTTGCGCTCGCGCCAAGCTTTTGTAAAATTCGGGTAAAACCGGAAGTTTTGGAAAAACAGGCTTTAGTTAAATAAATTTAAACGGATTTTGAATTTTTTCCCCAAGGCTATGTTTTCACAGAGATTTTCACACACTGAACACCAGCTGAAAGTCATTTGAAACTGAACTGTGTACAAAATATTTTGATTATTGCCGAAGTTATTTTTAATACTTGTTTGCTATATTATAGTAAAGTCGGGCTTATTCAGCTGTGTAAGGAGGAAGTTTACAAAAAAATTGTTTTGTTTCATTTTTAAAATAATAAACAATTTAGTGGCATCACTTTGTCAAGGTGCTCTCTCGGGATTTTTAAATATGCTCAGTGACATTAGAAGTATTATACTCAGAAGAAATAATTTTTTGGCAACAAAATTAGTAAATTTAAAGCAAGTTACAACCAATGGTTTGCAAAGCTGTTAAGTAGAAGTATATCATGCTTGATCTAAGATTATTACATTACCAAATAATCACGTCAAAAAAGTTGTTTCATTTAGGTCACTTTAGTGTATACACTGCTCCAATAAATTAACGCACGACTTGAATTTTTTTGTAAATTGAAACATGTATTCGACCAATTGGTACAAAATTAAGAAAAATTTAACAAAAACATTTATTTGTTTAAAGTAAATTAATATCTAATGTGTCCAAATATAGAAGAACAAGTTACAGAAAACATCTTAATATCGCGTATTTCCACCTTTACTTTGAATAACCGCTGCAGTCTTCGTTCCATACTCAAAATTAACGAACTTATGTCTTCTTGATTTAAGTTATTACAAATTTCATTTAGTTGAGGACCTACCTCTTGAAAATGGACAGGAGGATGTGGAAGATTTTCTAAACGTTTCCCGAGAATGTCCCAAACATGCTCAATAGGATTCAGGTCAGGGCTTCGAGCTGGCCAATCCAAAACATTGATTTCTGTCTCATTCAACTAATCTTTAACAATTCGGGCAGTGTGGGGTTTTGCGTTATCTTGCATTAACAAAAAATTTGGACCAATATCAGGGGCATATGGTTCGGCATGCTCTTCAAGAATGTCTGTTATGTAACGGTCGGCATTTATAGAGCCATTATTTACAACCACTAACTCCGTGCGAGCTTGTAAGAAAATACCACCCCAAACCATTACTGAGCCTCCACCAAACAATGTGGTATTCTGAATGTTACACTGTGCGTACCGCTCATTTGGTCTACGATACACACGAACACGTCTATCGCAATTGTAAAGACAAAATTTTGACTCATCCGTAAAAAGAACAGACTCCCAATCTTCTCTTTGCCAATTTATGTGCTCTCTAGCAAATTTTAATCGGGCTCTGCGGTGTTCTGCAGTCAATGCAGGACCACGAGCAGGAATATGGGGTGTTAAATTATACTCTTTAAGTCTTTTTCTAACAGTTTCGGTACTGATTTGAATTCCTTCTACGTCACGGAACTCAGTTTGTAGCTTCCTGGCGGTTACAAAGCGTTCCCTTAGCGAAGATATTGTGACGCGAACGACTCAATTCTAAGAAGCGGTGAATCAGAGTATCGAGTATTGTGTTGTGGACCGCTCACTTCTAGGAACTGAATAGAACTTCGAGTATTATTTACGTTTTGAATGGGTTTATTTATTCTTGTTTACGTCGGCATTGTTTGTCGCTATTGTGATTGAATTCCAATCATCTTGCCGAATTGAAATAATTCAGGAGAAACGCGAGAAAATACTCGAAAGTTCTGGAAAGAGTCCATACCCCTATATATATGCGAGACAGCGAGTCAGTCAGTCAGTCTGGTTTTGGGAGAGCGACATAAAGGCGAACTCCGGCGATATCCAGCGAATTTAGAAAGCGATAAATTAAAGTGTTTTGTGTTCCGTTAGTGATTTAGAATATTAGCTGTGTTAATTAGTTGTAATTAATTTGATTTGTAAATAAACTTGCCGAGAAATTATCTCCAGCTCTTTAAATCAGAAACCCACATATATAATAAACGTCACACTGGTGTCAGGAGTGGGATTTAAAGAAGCTTGGTGGACAAAGAAAAGTTTATGTCTCTGGAACCTTCTGGAAGAACAACAAGAAGTCAGACAAGAACCATGGAGGAACAACTTCGTGTATTCTTCGAGAAACTAGAAAAACAACGCTTGGAAGATAAAGAAGAACAGAAGAAATTTCTGGAAGATCAAGAAAAACGAAGAATGCAAGAAAAAGAAGAAGAAGAAAAACGACGACTGCAAGAAAAAGAAGAAGAAGAAAAACGTCGAATGGAAGAGCAAGAAAGAATTTTCGAAAAATTCGATACCTTACAAGATGCTCTTAAGAAAGATGTCGAAGAAGTAAAAAAGGAATTTGAGGAAAAAGTTTTCGAAGTAAAAGAAGAAGTAAAAGAAGAGATAAAAGAAGTTAGGGAAGAATTAGAAAAGAAAGTTTTAGAATTGGAAAGTAAAATGAAGAAACTTGGAACAGGACAAATTTTAGGAAGCGAAGTAACATCGCAACGAGTAAAACCCCCAACTTTCGATGGTCAGTCTTCGTGGTCAATGTATAGGAGGCAGTTTGAAGCAGCGGCGGAGATAAATTGCTGGAATGATGAAGAAAAAGCCACAGCTCTGGTGTTAGCACTGCGAGGACCAGCTCTCCAGCTGCTTCAGAATGTATCTGATCGTGATCAGAAAAACTATCACGCAGTGGTCAACGCCTTGGAATTGCGCTACGGAGACCAGCACATGGACAGAGTATACCAAATGATGCTTAAGTCCCGACATCAGAAAAGCAACGAAAGTTTGCAAGAATATGCCGCGGAAATAGAAAGATTGGTTAATTTAGGTTATCCTTCCGCACCTGCAGACCTTCGCCATGAGATGGAAGCCAGCGCATTTATTGATGGTTTAAGAGATGGCGATTTACGACGTTATCTACGTCTACATAGATATAAAACCTGTGCTGACGCGCTTATCCACGCGTTAGAATATGAGGCGGCAAATGAAGACTTTTCACGACGACCAGCTCAACGCGTGCGATTGATGTCCGCAGAGGAAACTCCAACAAATAATTGCTGCTGCGAAGAACTGAAGAGTATGTTGGAAAAGATGCAGCAGACACCAGCACGCACTGGAGGACGGCCTAAGTGTTATGGTTGTGGTAAGATAGGCCATATAAGAAGGGATTGCCGCCAACGGGGAAGGTCTGAGGATGTAAGGAGGGGTCAGGGATGTCACAGGCCCCTCAATTTCCCGGCATCAGGAAAACTAATTTCAGCTAGCACTTTGGGGCGTGTGCTAGCTGATACGCCCAAAGCCCCTAGGATCATCTCCGTCTCGCAGCTAGGAAAAGGAAATGATAGTCTGTTGCTGGATGGACGAATCAACGGTCGAGACACCAAGATGACGGTTGACACGGGAGCAACACTTTCTCTAGTGAGACGGGACATGCTGGAAACATCTCAAAATATCTACATGACAAGATGTAACTTCGTTTTGAAAACCGCTACTGGTGAAACAGCACAAGTACATGGAGAAGCTAATGTCAAACTTGAGATAGGACCATTCAATATTGTACACCGAATGGTTGTAGCTGAGATAGTTGATGAAGTGATCTTGGGTTTGGACATTATGGACAAATATGGATTTGTGCTGGATATTAAGAACAGGATGTTACAAATGGGAAACGAAGAAATCTTGTTACATTCTGCGACCGCTTCATCTGACCATGTAAACATCATCGTCTCAGAATCAGTTCGTGTCCCCGGCAATTCTGAGAAAATTGTGCTGGCAGAGTTGGAAAAAGATCCTGGGGGATACCGAACGGGAGTTGTTGAACCGGAAATGACGAAATTCACGAATGCGACACACAATAAACAGATCTTGGTAGCTAGAGCACTCGTTGAGGCTGGTGGAAAGATTCCTATTCGCATAGCCAATCTCAGCGAAAATCGAGTTACGTTGCAGAAAGGGGAACAGATTGGCTTCTTTCAGCCTGCATTACGAGTTGTTCGTTGTGAAGAAAAGGACAACAAGAGTTACCAGGAAGGAGAAGGTAAAAATAACCCGGAATTGGAAAATTATTTTCTGGAAGAATGGCAACACTTATCAGAAGATCAGAGGAAAGCAGCCACTGCTTTTATTCGAAAGGAACAAGACATTTTTGCAATAGGGGACAAGATTACGGGAAGAACTAATTTGGTACAGCATCGAATTAATACGGGATCAGTACAACCTATTCGTCAGCCCCCGAGAAGACTCCCCTTTGCGAAACAGGAAGAAGTGGCTCGAATGATCGAAAAAATGAAAGAAGATGGCGTCATTGAAGATTCGTCAAGTCCCTGGTCTTCACCAGTTGTACTAGTAACAAAGAAAGATGGGTCAACTCGTTTCTGCGTTGACTATAGACGGCTCAACGAAGTAACGAAGAAAGATAGTTACCCACTTCCACGCATCGACGATACACTGAGCATGTTAGCTGGTTCCCAATGGTTTTCTACTTTAGACTTGAAGAGTGGGTATTGGCAGGTTGGAATTCACCCTGAGGATAAGGAGAAAACTGCCTTCTCGACTGGAACTGGGCTCTACCAGTTTAATGTTATGCCTTTTGGACTTTGTAATGCGCCAGCTACGTTCGAGCGGCTAATGGAACTTGTCCTTCGAGGGTTGACTTGGAGAACTTGCCTTGTGTACCTTGATGATGTGATGGTTATTGGGAAAACTTTCGAAGAACATCAAAGTAACCTGCAAGAAATTTTCAGCCGATTGCGAAACGCTCGTCTTCAACTTAACCCTAAAAAGTGTTGCCTTTTCCAAAGAAAAGTCAAGTTTTTGGGACACGTTGTTTCATCGAATGGGATACAAACTGACCCTGAGAAGACTGCAGCCGTACGGGAATGGCCCCGACCTAATGATAAGCACCAACTACGAAGCTTTTTGGGGCTTTGCACCTACTATCGCCGTTTTGTCAAAGGATTCGCCGATATTGCCAAACCTCTTCATAAACTGACCGAAAAGAAGACGCCTTTTATTTGGGACAAAGAGTGTGAATCGGCCTTCAAAACATTAAAAGTTACACTCTGTACGGGACCAATACTTGCTTACCCAAGGGCAAAAGGTCAGTTTATTTTAGATACGGACGCCAGTAATAATGGAGTTGGCGCAGTATTAACTCAAGTACAGGATGGCGAAGAGAGGGTTATCGAATATTATAGTAAGGTTCTTTCTAAACCTGAAAGGAATTACTGTGTCACCCGAAGAGAACTGTTGGCTATCGTGAACGCGGTAAGCCATTTCCACAAATATTTATACGGCCAACATTTTACAATAAGGACAGATCATGCCGCTTTAAAGTGGCTGTTAAATTTGAAGAATGCTGAAGGTCAAACAGCGAGATGGATTGAGAGACTTCAGCAGTATGATTTTGAAATCAAGCATCGCTCGGGAAGGTCTCATCAAAATGCAGACGCCTTGTCCAGAAGACCGTGCAGAGCCGACTGCAAACATTGTAGCCAACGAGAACAAGCTGACCACCTGTGCAACCTTAGAAGGCTAGTTTTGCAACCTACTGACGGATGGACAGCTGAAGAAATAAGAACAGAGCAACTGCAAGACGATGAGATCGGACCGATTTTACAAAGCAAGGAGAACGGAAATGTAAGACCGCAATGGCATGACATTTCAAATAAGAGTCCTGCTCTGAAGGCGTTGTGGGCACAATGGGACTCCCTGAAAGTCGAAAATGGGCTGCTCAAAAGGGCTTGGGAAAGCGCGGATGGAAAGACGGTAACAATGCAGCTAGTCCTACCGAAGAGTCGTGTAAAGGAAGTCTTAAGGGAAATCCATGATGGAAGATCTGGAGCTCACTTCGGCGTCAACAAAACCTTGGGGAAGGTTCGCGAACGCTTTTATTGGGTCAATAGCCGAGAAGATGTCGCTAATTGGTGCCGGAAATGTACAACATGTGCTGCGAGTAAAGGCCCGAAAACTCGTAGCCGGGGAGCCATGAAGCAATACAACGTTGGGGCTCCGTTTGAGAGGATTGCGTTTGATATTGCGGGTCCATTTCCAGTCACCGACTCGGGCAACAAATACATTATGGTTGTTGCCGACTATTTCAGTAAATGGCCTGAGGCATACGCGTTACCAAACCAAGAAGCTATTACTGTGTCTCGTGCTTTGGTGGATAATTGGATTTCTCGTTATGGGCTTCCCATGGAAATGCATTCGGACCAAGGGCGAAACTTTGAGTCAGGGGTTTTCCAAGGAATTTGTGATCTCTTGGGTATTCGGAAAACCAGGACTACACCGCTGCATCCTCAGTCCGACGGAATGGTCGAGCGCTTTAACAGCACCATGGAAGAGCACCTATCGAAAGTTGTAGAGGCCCATCAAAGAGATTGGGATCGCCATTTACCGTTGTTTTTGTTGGCTTACAGAGCGGCGATCCATGAAACTACAAATCAAACTCCAGCCAAGATTTTGTTTGGACGGGAACTCCGCTTGCCTTGTGACCTTGTGTTTGGGACACCCACTCAAGAACCCAAGGAAGTTAGAAGCTATGTAGAAGAGCTTCAAGAGACGATGTCCCATATCCACGACTTGGCTCGAGACCGAATTGAGATTGCCAGTGACAGGATGAAGACGCGGTACGATTTGAGGGCGAATTCGGTAGGGTTTCAAGAGGGAGATTTGGTCTGGCTATTTAACCCTCAACGGAAGAAAGGGCGATGTCCGAAGCTTCAGCCGAAATGGGAAGGCCCTTATACCGTACTGACCCGACTTAACGACGTGGTGTATAGAATCCAAAAGAACCCCAGGGCTAAGATGAAGGTAGTGCATTTAGACCGTTTAGCCCCCTATGCGGGTTCAAATGACGATGAATGATTGTTCGAGACGAACAATTCTTAAGAGGGGGGTAGTGTGACGCGAACGACTCAATTCTAAGAAGCGGTGAATCAGAGTATCGAGTATTGTGTTGTGGACCGCTCACTTCTAGGAACTGAATAGAACTTCGAGTATTATTTACGTTTTGAATGGGTTTATTTATTCTTGTTTACGTCGGCATTGTTTGTCGCTATTGTGATTGAATTCCAATCATCTTGCCGAATTGAAATAATTCAGGAGAAACGCGAGAAAATACTCGAAAGTTCTGGAAAGAGTCCATACCCCTATATATATGCGAGACAGCGAGTCAGTCAGTCAGTCTGGTTTTGGGAGAGCGACATAAAGGCGAACTCCGGCGATATCCAGCGAATTTAGAAAGCGATAAATTAAAGTGTTTTGTGTTCCGTTAGTGATTTAGAATATTAGCTGTGTTAATTAGTTGTAATTAATTTGATTTGTAAATAAACTTGCCGAGAAATTATCTCCAGCTCTTTAAATCAGAAACCCACATATATAATAAACGTCACAATATTCTTAAAAATCTATCCTGGATAGGAGTGGTTTTCCTTTTTCTTCCTTGCCCAGGTCTTCTGAGGTGACTTCCTGTCTCTCTGTACCTTTGTATCATACGCGAAACTGACGTATGAGATACACCAAACCTTTCACCAATTCTTCTGTAGCTCCATCCTTCCTCCAACAAAACCACAGCTTGGGCGCATTCTTCTCGAGTCAAATTCCTCATAATGTTTTTATTATTGTTTCAAATAATAAAAACTATCCACAGAACGACAAATTCAAATAACAATAAAACGAAATTACAAATAAACACAATTTAAAAATAAAAATTATTTTAAAATGTCTGCTTAAAAAACTATTAAATTCAAATTTCTGACTTTAATGTCAAAACTCTGATTACAATGGGTAACAAGATTATATCTTGATTAAACCTTCTCAACCAAAGTTGTCAAATGTACATACATAGTTTTAATTTTTTTACTTTATTTTCAAGTGGTGCGTTAATTTCTTGGAGCAGTGTATTTTATATTCAAAATTATAAGATAATTATTGGTTATTTCGGTGAGAATTGTAAACAACAAAAAAAGTGGATTTTATAAAATGAATGCTTGTTATTGTTTATAATATTTATTAAGATTGTTAATTAAATAAAATGTATTTTACATTTACGCAAATATTTTTCTTTTGTTATGCCAAAATTTTTACATTCCATTGTGTAAATTAATAAATATATTGTTTAAAACGCTAACAAGCTGATAATTAAAATATCAAATTGTGGAGGAATTTATTAAATTCTAACATTTAGCAATATTATTGTTACAATTATATTCTTAAATAAAAAATATTAAATAATAATTAAATAAAACAATAAAAAATATATTTGTAACATTACAAAATAACTACCTGTATTACTTTTTTTATTTTGTTTTATTTTTTATATTGATACTTATTTAAAACAGTTTTAAAATGCGATTTTGAGTTTTAAGTTTGAGCAAATAAGACGATAGTCAGATGAGTTAAAATACCTAACGCACGATATTTGTTTTAGAAGTTTTGTCTGAACAAAGTATTAAGATTTAACAGTAGTGAATAATAGTTATTTATTGTATAAGTGTTTTAGACAGCGTTTTATCCACGGAAGAATGTTTAAGCGCAAAACGCAGTCGAGCGTTTAATATTCTTAAGTGGATAAAACGCGACTAAAACACGAATCCAATATAACGTTTTATCCACAATTACAGCGATTTAAAATCAGAATCGTCAAAATTTCATCTCATGTCATCAAAAATGATTTGACATTACACTCTGACAGCGGATGTCACCTCAAAAATCATTGAAATTAACTAAAAACATGGGAGGTGTGGAATCGTTGCTATTTATTTTTGATTGTTTATCGATTCTATTTGTACAAAACGCTGTGCAAGTTGGTGAAAGTGAAAGAAAGTGATACTGTTTCTGAGATAATTCTTGAGGAAGCTGAAGAAGCGACTTGCTAGTTATTGCCTGAGAAGTTCAGGAAACATTATGAAAATATATTTTCAGAAATTAATAAATGGAAAGAAAAACCGGGAGTAATGACAATAAATGAGGAAGTTCTGCTATCGTATTTCGTAAATTTGAAGAAGAGATATGCAACTTCATCTATGTGGTCGCAGTACTCTATGCTGAAGGCTGCTATAAAAGTCTATAAAAACATAGACATTAGAAAATATAGTAAGCTCAGGGCCTATCTGAAAAATCAGTCAAGAGGATACAGGCCGTAGAACTGCAGTATTGGAAAGAACACACGTAAAAGAGTTTTTGACAAGAGCTTGCGATAAAGAATATTTGATGATCAGCGTAATCTCTGCCATTACATGGACATTGTAAATAATAAATTTTGAAATATTTTAGGTTGCATTAATAATGGGGGTGTCTGGTGGCTGTCGATGCTGAGAGCTGACAAATTTGAAAATCAATGATGTAAAAGCCAAGGGCGCATACCTGATTGTTTAGACAGCAGATACCAAGACAGGCATTTCACGAAAATTCACAATTATAGAAGAAAGATTCTTTATCAACACTGTGGAGAAGTGTAGGAAATACATGTCCTTACGTCCTAAGAAGTTATCTAATAAGAGATTCTTTTTACAATACGCTAATTAAAAATGTGCATCGCAATCTGTTGGAATTAACGCTTTATCGAAAGTTCCTTCTAAAGTTGCTTCGTTTTTGAATCTGGCGAACGCAGAAGCTTATACCGGCCATTGTATGTGGCGCACTTCAACAACTTTACTTGCCAATGGAGGTGCTAATCTTACAACAATTAAACGACATGGTGGGTAGAGGAGTTTTGCACTAGCAGAAACTTATATCGATGATTCTGTATCTAATAAACTTGATATCGCAAGGAAAATCCAAGGTTCTCTTGGTAGTAGTCGTCCATTGTGCCTACAACTACTATTCGTTCTGAAACCGATAACAACTACAAGCTTCTTATTAATGGAAACGAAGTGAAATATGATAAAACAAAAAACGAAATATCTATTAATATAAATGTTAATGTCAATATTAATAATAAATTGAATGCGATTGATTTAAGATTGTATTTTTTCATTATTCTACTAGTGGAATAAAGTGATTTCATTATTCCACTAGTGGATAAAGTGTTACTTTACACTGTTCGTAAGTGTGGATAAGACTTCAATTATAAGGTAATTGTGGATAAATTAATTTAATTTATTTTTACTATTTTGATAGTACTTATTTTAGCAAAAAACCAACTTTCAAGTGTTGAAAAACATTATTTCTTATAATAGTAAGTACATCTACTGTTTTTTCTGGTAGAAAAACAAACTGTAAAACTTATATTTTTTATGTATTTTATTTTTTTCAAAAATGTAATAATATTGAAATATGCGCGAAGTAATAAAGTGTTAACAGAAGAAATATAATAGAAATTATTAATAGATTATCTAAAGCACAAAGAAACAAAAATAAAGTAGGTGGGTACATCAGAGAAATAGTTAAAAAAATTGTTCACAAAAGAAAAAAAATCAGAGAATAAATTAAATAAGAAAGATCATTTATTTTGATGCACTTAATTTGCTATTACTAAAAAATATTTAATTTTATTTTAAAACGTATTTAATTTACGTTTAGATAATTAGTTTTAATTATTTTATAAATGCACTCATTTTACAAGAAAAAATGGTGAATGCGCCGGGATAATTACCAATATTTACTCTAATTAGATATAACGCGAACTGAAATTAATAAAAACTTTGACTTCTTTTGACAAACAATTTAAAAACGTTTTGTAATTGATTATTTATCTAAGAAGCAGTTTCAATCTGAAATAATTAACTTTAAATTTTCCACTGGTTTGTTCCGACTCTACCAAATATTTTAATAAAAACATCAAAATTTCCTCGTCCTAACGATTCCTTGCAAAAGCAATAAGTTTCCACAAACGCCAACAATGCAACAGTTTACAATGAAAAATCTCCAAGAAATCCCTACAAAACTCAATATAAAAGATTTAAGGTAGTTTTATGAAGAGACACGATCACTCTTAATACCCCAATTCGAAAAATTTAGCTAAACCTACTCAATCCACTCATTTAAAATAATCTAAAGAGCCTGAACAATAATTATAGCACGAATTATTTTATTTCGGTGTGACGTTATCAATTTTTTATTTGCCAATCAAGATTAGAAACAAACGAGTGGATTTGCTCTGCATACAGTTGTATTTGTTTAATCCAAATTTCGTGCAGATTTGTAGACAACGAAAATTGGTAATTGCGTTTGAGAGTTTGTCGCTCGACAAATTATTATCACTATTATCAGTCATCAAACCGATGCGATGTGTTCCTAGTAAGATAACAACTGTTTTATGTATCTTTGCAAAAATTATTAATGCGGTTTTTTTATTACCAAAATATAGATACAATGTACGATTTATTAATTAAATATTTTTTATATAACTGACTGACTGCCTAATCAGTCTCTTTGTTTATATGTATAATGATTAGTTCATCTTCCAGAATTATCTGGAAGCATATCTTTTTAAATTAATCTAAAAGCATGATATTTCATCTGTTCTTATGAATGATGAATCATGCGAAGCGCTTTGAATCTTCTCGAAACTTCTCTCTCGATGATTCACTTTAACAATATTAACAGTAATAATTATTACATTGTAATAGAGACTTGTTAATAGTATAACTAATTTTGACACAATTATAAACAACGAGAAACAACGTAAAAAGCAATACTAAATTAAATATGCATTAATAGTTTTAGATCACTCTTAACTGTATCAAACTTTGAAAGTAGTTACAGTTTTTTTTTAAGAAAAACAATTTTATATTAATAAAGTTTTTAAAGATCGTAATTCTAAACATTTTATAGAAGTTTTAATACCTCGATGGTTGAGATATGCCACAACGAATTCCACTTACATCCTGAAAACAAAGTTGAGAGAATGACTATTTGAATTTCTAGATTGGACAATAAAATTTTTATAACATAATCTTGAGATAATAAAATTTTTATAATAATGTGTGTTCGTTTAAAAAAACACGTAGCAAGCCATGACATTGTTACGTATGTCGTACATGAGCGCATACAACAACAAAATTTTTATTATTTATATTATTCATGTATTGTTGGTTGCCTGCTATGCTATTTTACCCGTCACAAATTATCTTAACCATAACCTAAAAATATCTTCTCTTTCCGCCAAAGCGAGCTTGGTCTTGGTGTGTTTTTCTGTGGTTGCCTTCGTGGCGTTTTTGTTTTTCAAACATTCTTTATTTTATTTATCAGTATTTTTCAATACTAAATTTTGTGTTTTCCTTGATTTGTAATCATGGTGTACACCAGTAAACAAAAGGCTTTTTTGTTGGAAAGTTATTTCCGAAATGGAGAGAAAGTTAACGGTATTTGGAAATATTCAATTCGGCCGTGCCTGGGGGAGTTTCGAGAAGCTTTTTCTGACGTTGTTGTTGTGTATGAAGAGTTTAAAAACACTCTCTACCAAAGTGTGAACCTGTTTCGTGGAACTGGGTCTGTTACACGAAAAGAGGGCAGTGGAAGACCAAGTAAACGAACAGAAGAAGTTATTCATGCTGCACAAAATATTCTACATCAAGATCCAAAAACGTCAATTAAACATCTGTCTCAGCAGGTTGAACTTTCTGTTAGTACAAGTCATAATAAACTCCTACGAAAAAATTTACATGATGTACTGCCTCGTAAGGTGGGGTTGAGATTAAAAACAGGCTTTTAATACAAAAGGTAATTTAATGATGATCAAGATATACATATTAGATAGCGGATAGAATACTTAAGAGCTACTTACAGTGACATTCTGACACACTCGAAAGGTCTGGGCATATCTCACACTCTCCCTAACTCTCTCTTCGTCGAACACTACCAACGGACTCCATGATTAACGCAACCCGCTAGTTTGCCAACCCCCCAAATGCTGAGCCAGCTATTGCCTAAACCGACGGTAATTTAGTTGATATCAGCAATAGGCCATCCGCAGCGGCAGGTTTTCGACCTAGCAGGCTAACCGTGACAGTACCCTTATCGTCTCCAAGCCGTTCAAGAGTTGCGACCCGTAGATTTGTCTAGAAGATTGCAGTATTCTCAGTAGTTTTTAAATAACATTGCAAATAATAATGAACTTTTTCAAAAAACACAAAACATGAAAATTTGGGTAACAGAACATCCTCATGAAATTGCAGAAGGACCTCTCCATTCACAAAAAGTAGGTGTTTGGGCAGCTATCAACAGTTTTTGTAGGTAATAAATAAATATTATTGATAAATTGAGGTTATGAGATCTGTCAGTTTGACAAGTGTGTGTGTGACAGACATACAAAACAATTGTTTTTTAGTTTCAAAGCACTCTAGAGTTTTCTTTAAACACACGATATAATTAATAGGGTATTAAAATAATATTTTAGAAAATAACAACTTAAAAAAGATTAAGATTTTATTTATTTTTTAACAGAATGCGTTACAGAAGAGAGCTCATTGGGTGTGAAAGCGTGTGAAAAACACTTTGCTCTAAATCCTTTACTAAATTTACCCGATTCATGTCAGATTGAGCTTTAGATACTCTTAATCTTTGTTGTTTAAACAGTAACAACGCTACAAATCCAATTACAATTAAATTCCGTGTAGAAAAGTTTTAATCGACAATAGAAAGCAATTAGTTTGCTTTATATCAAGTGAAATTCGAGTTAATAAAACTGTATTACGCTGCTACCCTGTTTCAATAAAGGACAAAGAATTGTTGTGCACAATTTAGTAGATACGAGAAATCAAACAAAATGAAATAAACTAAAATAAAAAATTGGTTTATTTGTTTAAAAGTTTTCCACGTAATTATGATTACAACACAAATATAAATTATATAAATAAAAAATATTTGTTTTAGTGTCAATTTATTATTTACTCGGAGTATCATAAAAAGAGTTGATATCAGTTTGGAAAATAAGCTATAAATTATAATAACGCAAACACACTAGCAGTATGGGGTAGCTTTAGGGTGCAATAACCATACGTCTTTGTCACTTTTTTACATGAAAACCTCTCGAAAAAAAAATTATTTAACCTTGACTTACCTCTAATAACTCTCTATTTATGTAAATACACGTAGATATTTAACAAAAATTTTTTTGGAGATGGAATAACAACAAGTGGTGGGTAATCTTTGAATACATATTTAATGCCGTTCCATTTCCCTCATTTATATTTCAGCGTTCTCCCTAAATGTGGGCGTTTGACGTGAAATATATAGCTTTGAGAGTTTTACTCCGACGAACAAATTATTTTTTTCGATAGTTGCATTGGCACAAAAACGAGACTAATTACTTTTCCTGAATAAAAAAAAGTGTCTAATGACATCGCAGGTTATTAGATTCAAAGTGAATAGACACGATTACGAGAAGATTTCATTTTGTGTCAGTCGAGAAATTTTCTTTATTTGTAGTTTTAAAGGTGCCAAAGTTGCGATGTATAACTCAAAATATACATTGTAATCTGGTAATCATAACGTTTACACATTAAAACGAATTAATTTAATTGGTTGCCTAATTTACATTTACAACCAATTAAATCTGTTTATTTTAATGTATATAAATACACTTCTGTTTATTTCAAAAATTTTTAGTTTTAGTTTTCCACCGAGTCGACCCAGATCGACATATTTTGCTTTATGTCATAGTTATTTATCGTATGGACTGTTGGTTTGAAGATCTATACTATCTAAGCTTCAGAGAAAAGTAGTTAAGATAGTTGGATGAATTAAACTCATAAGAGACTGCCGCAATGAATTTATTTTTACTTATTTATAGATTTTACATTGTTTATAAAAGCAAATGTTATTAAATATACGAATAGGCTATAATACCAACACAATTTTTATATTTTACATCAGAGTTTTGCTTAAAAAAGTCACTAACAGATGGATTGTGATATAAAATTAAAACAGCAGGTTCCATAATGTTTTAAAAACTTTTTTAATTTATTTTTTTTTTACTTTTGACGGGTGTTTTTATGAAATCAATAATGCTGTGTATTTAAAAAAAATCGAAAAATAGTTTTTGCAAATAAGAGTAAATACGAAGAAGTGTCAATAAATAGAAGTATTAGATAATTAAAATACAAAAACGCTTACTAAAATGGAAATAAAAAATTAGGTGTAAATTATTTTAAAAATCTAAATTATTTAAAAATGAAATTGCGCTTAAACTTCATAATTTTTTAAGCTATTTCAGAAATTTTTTTAAAAAATATGTAAAGTGATTTACACTCTACGCTCTTACTGCACAAGTAAAAGATAACACTTGACCTAACCTGACTCGGCCTAACCTAACCTGACCTGGCATTTTCTTCTGTCGAGGGGAAAGCTTCTGCTCCTCAGAGACTCTAGAAGATGCCTCTTTACCTCTTGAAAAAGCCTACCCACTAAAACCCTCGTGCCGACCAGATGTTTTCTAAAACCTTCTGAGACCGCGTTAGCATTGCTTCGGAGGGTGGTTGGTGTTTATCTCCTATTTAATTTTACTCTTTTCATTTTTCGACTTTTTTTTCTAATTTCCTGTGGTGATAGATCCCGTTACCGTCTTCCAATCTTTTTGAGCACTTACCATTAGTTGTATGTTATGTTTTTCTGGCTAAAAATGGGTCGTCTCATTGTTTGCAGTAAAAAAGCGGGCTATCTTCTTCGTTGCAAAACCCAGCAGCTATCTGCTCGACCTATTTTTAGTAGATAGGATTCAAAGCATCCATGCCCTGTTAATGTCTGAGAAATATACAAATTTACCTCCCAATATTTGCGATTTGTTCAAGAATCTGTGTCAGAGGTGTAGTTGAATTTCGTCTTTGCTTGATTCTACCTCTCATCTGAAGATTTATTGGCATTTGGCACTACACCCGTTATAACTTGTAGGGCTTCTAAAGCTTCGCTTTTTTCTTAGCCAGCCCCTAAATCCCATACCCATAAAGTACGTACCTTGCTGTGTACCACCGAGGACACTAGCTTTCTTCTCGAGCTGTAGAGCTCCCATTGTCTTCGTCTTTTTAGTGGCAATCTCGATATGCGCTCCAAAATTAATTTTTTTTTGTTTTTCTTAATTGTAATTGTCTTCTTCCTGAACGTTAAGCTAAAGTCTTCTGGGGAATCTACGGTCTGCTAGCATTGCTTCAATTTTATGAGTCGCTAACCTAAAACCTACTCCGTCCATCTATTCTTCTATATTTTCAAGTGTAGTTTCTACTTTCTATTGCAACTCCTCTTTGTTTCTAGTCATTGGTACAACTGCTAGATCGTTGAAAAAAACCTGTCTTTTAGTTGTTTTTTGGATCGGAAACACAGTTTTCTCGATTCAGTTCTTTAGTGCTTCCGTCAGTCTTTCTATCTTTCTCACCAAATTTGTATAGAAAGACTGACGGAAGCACTAAAGAACACATGCAAAAATGTTCTATCTCAACATCAATTTTTACTAAGATGAATTTTTACCAAGAAGTAAAGCAAGATACAACCAAGAAAGAAAGGACCAGGGTATTGTAGAAGTAAGAAAGGTGAGCTGTTAAAGGGGTGACGGAGAAAAAGGGGAGATGGATGGAATACATCCAAGAACTGTTGAATGAAGGTAGAAACGAAATGCATGTGAGTAGACTAAAAAACGAAAAAAACATAAAAGAAAGAGGATCGTTGGAGGAACCGAAGAAGGAAAAGATAGAAGAAATAATAAAAAAACTGAAGAATTATAAGAGTCCAGGGGAAAATGGAATAACTAGCGAGATAATAAAAAATGTAGGAAAGAAGTTACAAGATAAAATAACGGAAATAATAATAAGAAGTTGGACGGAGAATGAAATACTAGAAAAATGGAAAATTGGACTTATATGCAATGATGATACGCAAAAAATTAAGTGAATATGCTGAGGATGTGGTGGAAGAATATCAAGGAGGTTTCAAGGTAGGGAAATCAACGATCGATCAAATTTGTACCCTGAAAATGATACAGCAAAATAGTTACAAACATAAGCTGCCTCTACATATATTGTTTATAGATTTTAAAAGAGCCTACGATACAATCGATTGTACAATGATGTACCAGGCAATAAACATCCTAGAAATACCAAATAAGCTTACCAGATTAATAAAAATGACGTTAGAAGGTTCGGAGGGCAAGGTGGTAGTGGATGGTAGCATGACAGAAGCGTTCCCAATTCGAAAGGGGTTAAGTAGTTAATCATGAGGGAGAGCTCGGTTAGAACAGAGAATGTAATATTACAGTAAGCAGCAGGTGATTGCATATACGGACAATTTGGAAGAGAGGGCGAGAAGGTATGGACTGGGGGTAAATGAAAACAAAACAAAGTATATAGAAACAAACGGAAGAGAAGTACAAGGAGAGCTGGAAGTTATAGGACAGAATGGCAGAAATTATTGTTTTCAAAGAGTATACAGATATGAGTACCTCGGGGTTACGGTGAATGAAAATAATGAAGAAGTAATAGAAATCAAAAAGAGATTAACTAAAGGAACGAAAGCGTTAGGTGCATTAAACATGATGTTGAGGAGCAAAATAGTGTCGAGAAAAACAAAAATTAGAATCTACAGAACTGTAATCCAGTCAGCAGTGGTATATGGATGTGAAACGTGGATCATGACTTAAAGCACCTCGGAAAAGTTGGAAAGGTGGGAGAGAAAAGCACTAAGAAAGGTGTTTGGGGGAGCGAAAGATGAGGAAGGCAACTGGAAAAGAAAATGGATAAGTAATGGATATATATGGGTACCCAAACATAACCCAAAATGTAAAGGGTCAAAAAGTGCGGTGGTTAGGACATGTAGCAAAGATGGCGTCAAATACGCAAAAAAGCGCTACTGGGAGGAGAAGGAACTAAAAGAAGAAGAGGAAAACCGAAAAAAAGATGGTTGGAGATGGTTAAAGATGATCTAAAGAAAGTAGGAGTCCGGGACTGGATGGAAGGAAGCAAGAACAGAAAAAAATGGAGGAAAATAGTAGATAAAATTGTAGCCATGGGCCCGAGGGCCCGAAGAGCTATTATATATATATATATAATATATATATATAAATATATATATATATAACCTCCCAGAGAATGTAGCGGTGGTCACTAACCTGACTTGACTTGGTCTCGCCTGACATAACCTGACCTGACCTAACCTAACCTAATCTGGTCTCACCTGATATAACCTGACCTGATCTGACCTGAGCTAACCTGACCTGGCCTGGTCTCGCCTGACATGACCTGATTTTGCTTGACCTGACCTGACCTGACCTGACTTTCTTACATTATTTCATGATACATGTTCTTAATCAGGACGTTAGATTCAGCAGAAGACGCTAGATTCTCACTGATTTCGATTTTTATAAGATGGTGCCTTCCATTCCTAGTACATTAAAATGCCTTTTCTAGTTTAAATTTTTATAAATTGCTTATATCTCTCTTTTTTTATAAAATTTCATCTCTGAAGATTACCCTCTTTGTAAAATTAAAAACAAATTAATGAAGTTGTTATAAAAAACTTTAATTGCCTTAATTAACTGTGTTTATTGCTAGTTCTGTTAATACAATAATTGAGCGCTTTTCGCAGTGATTAAATTATGTGGCACGTTCACAAGATCGTGCTTACTCACACACTAGATCTAGAATATCAAGAGTAGATGAAAATTTATTTTTATAAGAAATAATTATGAAGAAAACCGTGATATCGTGTGATTCCCACGTCCTCAAATATTTAACGACTTGAGCAGACATTTCTCGAGTAAATATTGCGGTCGTAAATACGCGAATATTAATCTTGAAAAAGTTGTTTATTTAGTCTGCTTTTATTCAGCGTTTTTCTCCTACGACATGTAATTGGGTAATTGACTTTTATTGATTTTTCATTTTGCACAACGACGAAAATACAGTGAGATCCAAATTAAGATACGTTAAGTTGGCAATGAATTAAAAAAATATGTCTATATTAAAACTAACTTCCAAAATTTAATTAAGACATTACTTACCAATACAGAGCTTTACCTGGAAAATTTATCAATAGTACCAACCTAAAATATTAAAAAACAAGTGTATCGATATTATTATCTAGGGCCTCCCTAAATAATAAATTTTCTCGCTTACTAGTTATATTCAATAAAAAAGTAATTGTAGCGTTAAATTATATAATAAATGAAGCTTTTGTTCCCAAATGATTACATTCGACTCTTGATTCAATGTATTCGGTTTAAGTCAAGCGATAAATTGTGGGTTGAAATTAGTAGAATTGTGCTAAGATTAAATTTATTGCACTATTCTGAATTTGATGTATTTCCTACACAAAAAAATAAAATAAGATTTCTGTATATGTAAGTTGTGTAATAATTCAAAAAAACTTTTTAATCTAAAGAACCACACAAGATCATAAAATTGTTCGAGTCTTTATACAACTTTTAATAACATGTCAGGTTTGTCAAATTACAGTTTTATTGCTCGAGACGAACAAGTTGGAATCATGCAAAAATGTTTTTCCGTTGCTGATTTAAATAATATGAGCTTTATTAACTCACCCAAAGAATTTGTTGAAAAGTGTAGCAATTATTTTATAAAAATTGTTGTTAGAAAATATTTTATAAAAATCGGAATAGGCAGATAACGATTTCTAGTTCTTTTTTTTATCAAAAACAGAAACTACAGTTGACATTTTATAAAAACTGGAAAGCTTAAGCGACAATTTAAAATAGAAACTACAAAAGGCATTTTAGTATACTAGAAATTGTAGATCACATTTTCTAAAAATTGGCTGTAACGAAAAGCATTTTATAAAAATCGAAATTAATTTATATTATATATTATTTATAGCTTCTCTCATCAAAACTAAAAGCGACAGACATTTAACAAAAATTACAATCAAAAATCGTCTTTTTGTAAAGAATCTTAACTTTACAGAATGTGTAGGTATACTATAAATTGTTTTTGCGCGACCGGTTGTTTTTATCAGTTTACTGTGCCTGTTTCCACGGCGGTAGGTTGCTGTTACTGGTTGCTACGTGTAACAGAACGGTAAGTAATTCACTTACCGTTCAGTGAACGGTAAGCAATTAAATCTAAAAAACAATTTTGCGATTTATTTATTAAAATTAAATGTACAATTATTATAATTAATAGTAGTAATACCACTCGCATTTGAGTTTCTAGTGTTAATAGACACACTTTCCGACGTAGAAGTCCCAGGTTGTTGTAATAGTCCACCAACATCGCTGTGTAAAATTTTATGAGCAAATTCAATTTTGTTTTGGAGGGAATCTTCCACGTAACTCTCGGCCATCGTTGATGAACGCCACCCACCATGTTTTTTTAGTTCCAACACATCAACTCCGTTATTCGCCAAAAGTATAGCCGATGTGCGTCGAAACGAGTGTCTAGTAAAACCTACAGGGGCTTGCAACTTTAAATACTTTGCAATTTTTGACGGCCAGCCTCCAATTGTGTCTTTTCCTGTGACTTGCCTAGTGCATTCGCCATTTCGATAGTTCAGAAATAAATGATCTGACGTTGGGTTGCTTGGTCGAATTCTTATGTATTTTTAAAGTATTTTCAAATAATCAACTGCTTCATTTTCTTTATTAATAACTGTGAACGTTCGCTGAATATTTGTTTTTGTATTTGGAATATTTACTATAAACATTTCTTCATGTTCTTCTATATCACTCATTTTAATATTGTACAATTCCTCTCGTCTACAAGCGCCCGATACTCCCAATATCATTGGTACCTGCAAATATATTGTTTCCTTAGAACTCAGATGTACCACCTCATCATCTACAACATACCTGTTAAATTAAAAATTGTTCGTCTTGTGCTTCACTCAAGAATTTTTCCATGTCTTCTTTGGTAAAAATTTTAGCCTTCTTAGGCCGATATCCAATATTTTTTCTCTTAAGATAAGCAATTATTGTAGCAAACTTAGAAATATCGATAGCATCATGGAGAAAAATTGTACTCTTCAGCATAGAATACTCCGCCCATAAATTGCCTGGGGTCTTCAAGTGTCCACTTCTCACCACAAAATACGCTAACAAGCTCTTTTTATTTACAGAAATCTTCTTTGCTTCACGCCATTCCTTAAACAACTTGTATGTCTGTTCATATCGGGCTTTAGATTTTTCTGGAATTATTGCCGAACATCCTTCTTGCCAAGTCTTCTAAATCATCCGGTAGATCATCACTATCGCTCATATTTGCTTCAAAAACGGAACCACAAAACAGAACTATGTAGGAATGATTGTATCAAAAAGACAATTTTACTTGTTTGGAACAAAACCATAGCAACCATGGAACAGCCACCCAAAGCTTTCAGTTTCAATCTTCCCGATTATCACAAATGTATTGATATAAATTATTATTATTATTATTCTAGAAACTCCAATCGCGCAAAAAACGTTATAAGCATGTCGAACGTTAAGGATTACCGTTCTCAGACAATAATTGGAGTCGTCGCTTTGCTCCTCCTCCAAACAATTGTCTTCGAACGGTAAGCATTCCTTACCGTTCTCCATACTTAATATACTATTTTTATTGATTCCAGTTTTATAAAATGTCTTTTGTAAATTTTATTTTTTCTAAAGTAACTATACTAAATGAAATAGAACACCTAGTAATAGTTGTTTTACAGGAATAATTTTTGGTATACAAGTTTAGACGGAAGAGAGCAGCCGATAGAGATGTCTTGCGGTGTCCCACAAGGCTCCATTCTTGGCCCTACGCTGTGGAATGTCTTTTACAATGCAGTATTAAACTTAGAAGTACCACTAGGGTGCCGCTTAATCGCCTTGCAGATGATCTGGCAGTTTTGTCGATGGCTAGAACCACAGAACATCTCGTGGAGATAACTAACAAGGCTATGAGACAGGTGGTAAACTGGATGGAGAGAGAGTCAGTCCGACTCGCTGTCCATAAAACGGAAGCGGTCCTCCTGGTGAGAGACAGGAGGGCCGGTGACATCTCCTTTAAAGTAGCCGGGAAAGAGGTGGTACCTAAAAAAGCTATCAAGTACCTAGGGGTATACCTAGACAAAAATCTAAGTTTCGCAAACCACGTACAAACAACGGCCAAAAAAGCCGAAAAAACTACAGCGGCTCTAAATAGGCTCTTACCCAACACCCGAGGAGCATCTACCCCGACGAGAAGGCTTCTTCTAGCAGTAACAATGTCAAGGATTTTATACGCATCCGAGGTATGGGGACCTTGGATGAGGTACAAAAAGGAAGGGGAAGCACTGGTTAGAACACAACGACGGGCCCTATTACGAGTGGTAGGAGCATACAGAACTGTGTCGGCGGAGGCGTTACAGGTGTTGGCTGGCGCACCTCCCATCGACCTGACGATTGAGGAAAGGGCCTATAAGAGGAAGTTCCCGAATAACAGCCAAGCCAGGGTCCGGGAGCGGACGATTAAAAAATGGCAAACCCGGTGGACTAACTCACAAAAGGGTGGTAGAACTAGAAAAATAATCAAGGACATTGAACCATGGCTTAATAGGGGACACGGACAGGTGAGCTTTTATTTGACGCAGATGCTCACTGGGCACGGATGCTTTGGGAGCTATCTGTCCCGGATTGGGAAAAAAGAGACGGCGCAATGTTGGTACTGCCAGAAAGAGGATGACCCAGATCATACAATGTAAAATCATATAATATTGCCAGGGGCATAGGGCGCCGTCCAAGAACCACCGAATGCCAAGATCGACGACTTAGACTTTTGTCTCTACGAGACCGTTTCAGACCGAAGAGTCAGAAGTTTTGGGCATTTTTCCTTTCGATCTCATTTTGTGCTACCTCTTACTCCTGAACATCGACGAAATAGTTTTTTCTAAAACTGTTGACGTTTTATTATCTACACTCTACCGCAAAATTAACCAGACACTAAGTTTTTTGGAAAAATTTCAGTGACGAAAATTTGAATCAAAATAATTTTAATTGAAAATGTGCAATGATGAACATTTAAATTGAAATCAAAATAATTTTGATTAATAATGTTCAAAATTAAATATTTATTTACAAATTAAACAAGAATTTGGTTTCAAGTAACAAAACAAAGCAAAACAAAATTAAGAAAACTGCAAAAAATGGTTTCAGTAGCGAGTATTTCCTCCTCGCGCTTGAATTACAGCTCTCATTCGTCGAGGCATACTTGCAATCAAGTCTGCGATCTCATTTTGGGCTATTAACTCCCACTCATTCAGCAACGCCTGTTCCAGCTCAACTGTTGTATGAAACTCGCCGAAGTTCTGCCTAATCCTTTTCCCCAGGTTGTTCCATATGTGCTCAATGGGGTTTAGGTCAGGGCTCATGGGTGGCTACCTTAGCACCTGAACATTAACGTCGTGAAGGTACTGACGCGTAATCTGGGCTGTGTGAGGGCGCGCATTGTCGTGCATTAAGAGAAACTGTTTCCCTACAAATGGCGCAAAAGGAACCACATGCTCTTGTAAACACTCCTTAATGTACCAGTCAGCGTTAATGTTATCTCTCCGCACCGTTACAAGAGCTGTATGAGTCTCCAAAGAAATACCTCCCCATACCATTACACCTCCACCACCAAATGCGACTCTAGGCGCAAAGCAACACTGGGCACACCGTTCCCCCCGAGCGTCTAAATACTCGTTGATGACGATCAAGTGAATACCTAGTGAAACGCGACTCATCCGTAAAGAGAACGGAGCCCCATTCGTCCATATTGCAATCAAGATGATTTCGCGCAAATTCCAATCGCTATCTGCGATTCTCTGCGTTTAACTTAGGGCCAGTAGCAGGTGGATGTGATGTCAAATTGTTTTCCTTCAACCTTCTTAAAACAGTATCAGGAGAAATCATGGTCCCATGAACATCCGCCAGTCTCCTGGCCAAAGCTGTAGCAGAAAGAGTCCGTTCTCGCAGCATTTGTAATCGAAGAAATCGGTCTTCCACTTTATTTGTTACTCGTTTTCTGCCTTGTCCAGGTCTTTTGGAATAGGAACCAGTTGCCTTGAAACTTTGTATCGCATCGGATACTGTGCTTTTAGGAATGCCAAGCACATTTGCAACAAATCGTAGGCTGCGTCCATCATTATGTAAAGCAACAGCTTGGGCAGCTTCTTCGAGACTCATTACAATATGAATCGCTTCTACAACAAATCTCTTTCCCAAAAAGCCAAATTAAACAAACCAAAACCAGCTATCGACACAAATTTGACAAACGTGTAAAACAAACAAAACATTTCTGATTGGAAGCCGCCAAAGAAAATAGGTACAAAAAGTAATCTGCGTGATAGAAGTTAATCCAAAAAACTTGAATATCCTTTTTTTAGTTGTTTTTCATGTGTAGTTATATAAAATCAATGCAGAGAGCGTTTTCGCAAATTTATGGGACAAAAATTAAGTGACCGGTTAATTTTTTTTTCTTTTTTAATTTTATTATTGATGAGTTTTAGTGATCAGACAAATTTAAAGTGATTTTGTCTTCTCTCGCAATTTCAATTCTAACAATTACAATAATGAAAATTGTTTTCTATTTTTTAATTGATTTTAGATTAAATATTGATTTGGCATATTTTTTATACATTTTGAAATTAAATTCTCAATCATTGCAGGTGCGGATAAGCAAATTAATTTTGTTTTAAGTAAAAGCTTTGAATGCAATTTCCATTTAACAAAATATGAATTATTGGTTTATTTATTTTTAGTTTTTGTTACTAACACATTTTTGCAAATCTTTAAATAAAATTGATTTTATTTCACAAAAAATCCTATTGTTTTCTAATTGCTATCCAATTAACCAAATCCTCGTCCCCAATTTCACACCAATTTAATTAATTTCACTCGAAACCTGTCTAAAATGTCGGCACAACACAATAAATCACATTTATTATGAAAGATAACTTATCGATCATCCCGAAAGTGTCGTTTTGGATGTTCCAATCAATTCTTAATAATTTGCAAAAAAATGGGGGCGAAAATTAGCATTATCTCATAAAGGATTAATGGAGGTTGCTGGTAACAGTCCCTGGACTATTCACAAGGCTCAGATAAGCTTCAACGAACAATGACACTTTCAGACAACCACTCTCACCTAAATCTGGATTTGGTGCATTTAGTTTATAAATAAAACAGCAAATATCCAGATTATACAAAAATATAAAAAATGCATTTAATGTAATTAACAAATTTCCCTAATTAGCAGCAAGAAAATTTTATTAAAAACTTAAAAAAACCAAACTAAATTTTTCTCTGTCTTGTAATAATAATCAGCTTCTTTGAGCCAAGTTCAGCTTTGCCATAAATCGCAATAAAAGTTATAAATATTTTTCCTATCTCTGGTTATTGTATGTTTATTTATTTTGGTTATTCTCGTGTGAGAAAATTTCATATTTTCTTGATTAATGATACGGAAAAAGCTTTTTTTAAAAAAACCTAAATGTATGTCTTGTAAAAGGCAGATAAAGTCATTGATTCATCTGTCACCCCATCTCTGGTAATTTATGAATCGAATCTATAACGCCTATACAAATAAATTTGGTATTTTTTCAACCGTTATTTCTTCAACACCTCTGCACTAAACATTTATTTTAAACGGGACGTTAGTCAGTGAATAAAAAAGACAAGGAACATCTGCCAATGTTCAAACGGTTTTTCACCTTCAAAAAAATTTTTGTAGTTATTTACGTCGCGAGTCGGCAAGATTATTCAGAATAATTACAGGCGAGCCACGTACAGAGAGAAATTTTAAGAAATTCATTTTTTATTGTTGACATCTCCAATAATTTCTAATTTCTAATTGTAGAGCTTATTTTATAAAAAATAGTAGCACAAAAGGCATTTTGCAAAACTGGAGTCAACAAGAGACATTTTATAATCTCTATATTTAGATTTGAATTTGAATCCGTCAGCGTTTCATAAATTGACCAAACATATTATGAAATGCTTTATTTTATCAAATGACTTCAACATGTATATAGTCGTAGTTATCAATTACATTTTCTTTTCAAACGAATTGAATTTTGTGTACCTCTAAGGTAATTTTCCGAATGATCCAATATCGCGTTTACTTTCTGATGAAAATGAAAGAAACTGTATCGACTTTGATGTTCCAAGCTCTTAATAATGCCCTAAACTCATCAACGCCTGTCTATTAGCATCCCTAAAATCGATAGCTTTGTATCAGAATTCCGCGATAAAAATATTTCCACAATCTAACTTCCGCAGCCATAAATCCAAATCTGAAACTCTAACTCGTTTAACTTGGGTAACATCTCGATTATAACGCTCCGTTAATTTAAATACTCCTCGAGGAGTGTGGTGAGAAGGCTAATTTGCGACAAGAATCTTTTTTTCAAACGTTATCTTGTGAGAAATGGCACAGATCGCTGCGGATTATTGTTCACTGACCTGATTTCTTTCAGTTCAAGTTTCAATGATAAGAAAGACTTACAACCAGAAAAAATAAGACACTTTGAGGCATTTTGATTGATGTGTTACATTCCGTATCAGATGAAGCGCAATTCTAATTGGTTTTAATTGGAAGAGTCTCTTTTAAATCAATTTTAGACTTGCCTTTGACATGTTCAATTTCCTGACCTCTCCTCGATAAATCACTTCAATGAATTCACCGAAAAAAAAGTTGCGAGACGTCTCACATTTAAGAAGTTTCAGCTGAGATTTAAATGAATTTTTGAGATAATCGCGATTTAGATAATTCACAAACTTGGATAAAGAGAAAATTTTTCAATAAAAAATTGACGCAACTTTTTACTCAGACTAAATTGCGACGAAAAGTTTGTTTAAAAGTTTTTTTTGCGCTATGATTAGTTGATGGATGAAACTTTAGATCAAATAGTTAGGTAGCTGCAGTGAGTTTTATTTTATTTAACAAAAACTAAAGCTTGCTGTAATTTAGTTAAAACTTTGGAATAGGGGTTACTATTTTAAGCACTGAATTAATGAGTTATAATTTTAAAAAAATGTTAAATCAATATTTCATCTAAAATCGATTTAAAAGTAGAAAACAATTTATATTTTTCTAATTGTTTAGAACTGAAATTGCGAGAGAAGACAAAATCACTTACAATCAACAAGAGAAATTTTGTAAATTCTTTATTGAAATTAGAAGCCTAGATGCCATTTTTTAAAAAATAGAAACAGTAAAAGACATTTTATTAAAGTTTTAATAAAAAAATCGCCTTTTTTGAAGCTTGTTTTATAAAAAAAGTTGTCATAATAGTATATTAAGTATGGAGAACGGTAAGGAATGCTTACCGTTCGAAGACAATTGTTTGGAGGAGGAGCAAAGCGACGACTCCAATTATTGTCTGAGAACGGTAATCCTTAACGTTCGACATGCTTATAACGTTTTTTGCGCGATTGGAGTTTCTAGAATAATAATAATAATAATTTATATCAATACATTTGTGATAATCGGGAAGATTGAAACTGAAAGCTTTGGGTGGCTGTTCCATGGTTGCTATGGTTTTGTTCCAAACAAGTAAAATTGTCTTTTTGATACAATCATTCCTACATAGTTCTGTTTTGTGGTTCCGTTTTCGAAGCAAATATGAGCGATAGTGATGATCTACCGGATGATTTAGAAGACGCTTGGCAAGAAGGATGTTCGGCAATAATTCCAGAAAAATCTAAAGCCCGATATGAACAGACATACAAGGTGTTTAAGGAATGGCCTGAAGCAAAGAAGATTTCTGTAAATGAAAAGAGCTTGTTAGCGTATTTTGTGGTGAGAAGTGGACACTTGAAGGCCCCAGGCAGTTTATGGGCGGAGTATTCTATGCTGAAGAGTACAATTTTTCTCCATAATGCTATCGATATTTCTAAGTTTGCTACATTAATTGCTTATCTTAAGAGAAAAATATTGGATATCGGCCTAAGAAGGCTAAAATTTTTACCAAAGAAGACATGGAAAAATTCTTAAATGAAGCATCAGACGAACAATTTTTAATTCAAAAGGTATGTTGCAGATGATGAGGTGGTACATCTGAGTTCTAAGGAAACAATATATTTGCAGGTAGCATTGATATTGGGAGTATCGGGCGCTTGTAGACGAGAGGAATTGTACAATATTAAAATGAGTGACATAGAAGAACATGAAGAAATGTTTATAGTAAATATTCCAAATACAAAAACGAATATTCAGCGAACGTTCACAGTTATTAATAAAGAAAATGAAGCAGTTTATTATTTGGAAATACTTCGAAAATACATAAGAATTCGACCAAGCAACCCAACGTCAGATCATTTATTTCTGAACTATCGAAATGGCGAATGCACTAGGCAAGTCACAGGAAAAGACACAATTGGAGGCTGGCCGTCAAAAATTGCAAAGTATTTAAAGTTGCAAGCCCCTGTAGGTTTTACTAGACACTCGTTTCGACGCACATCGGCTATACTTTTGGCGAATAACGGAGTTGATGTGTTGGAACTAAAAAAACATGGTGGGTGGCGTTCATCAACGATGGCCGAGAGTTACGTGGAAGATTCCCTCCAAAACAAAATTGAATTTGCTCATAAAATTTTACACAGCGATGTTGGTGGACTATTACAACAACCTGGGACTTCTACGTCGGAAAGTTTGTCTATTAACACTAGAAACTCAAATGCGAGTGGTATTACTACTATTAATTATAATAATTGTACATTTAATTTTAATAAATAAATCGCAAAATTGTTTTTTTTAGATTCAATTGCTTACCGTTCACTGAACGGTAAGTCAATTATTTACCGTTTTGTTACACGTAGCAACCAGTAACAGCAACCTACCGTCGTAGAAACAGGCACATTAAACTGATAAAAACAACCGATCGCGCAAAAAAGGCATTTTTTAAAACTAGGATCAACAAGAAACATTTTATAATCGCTACAAAAATGAAAACAATAAAAAAAAACATTTTATAAAGATAGCAATAAAGAATCGCCTTTTTTAGAAATTGTAGAGCTATTTTTTTATCAAAACGAAAAGCTGTTGTTGACATTTTATAAAAATGGGGGTCAGATGCGACAGTTTATACAAATGGAAACTGTAAAAGGCATTTTATAAAAATTCTAATAAAAAACAGCTTTTTGTAGAGCTCATTTTATAAAAATTGTCTGTCACAAAAAGCATTTTATAAAACTAAAATCAAAAGAAACATATTATAATCGCTATAAAAAGAAAAACAGTAAATGGTATTTAATAAAGATTGTAATCAAGACTTGCTTTATTGATTTTTGTATCAAAAATTATTTTTTCGAAATTGTAGAGCTCATTTTATACAAATCGGTATCAACAGGAGACATTTTATAGATTTTTTTTATCAAAACTAGAACCACTCGTGTCACTTTACAATTTATAAAAAATGGGAGTCACATGCGACAATTTAGAAAAATATAAATTGTAAAAAGTATTTTATAAAAATTGTAGTTAAAAACCGCCTTTTGTAGAAACCATTTTATAAAAATTGGCTGGCACAAAAGGCATTTTATAAAACTGGGATCAACAAGAAACATTTTATAATCGCTATAAAAATAGAAACAGCCAAAAACATTTATAAAAATCGAAATGAAAAATCGTCTTTTTTAGAAATTGTAGAGCTAATTTTATAAAAATCGGAATCAATAAGAGACATTTTATAATTTTTTTTTATCAAAACAAGAAGCCGTTGTAAACATTTTATAAAAAAAGGAAGCCAGATGCAACAATTTATAAAAATAGAAACTGAAAATGACATTTTATAAAAATTCTAATAAAAAAACGCCTTTTGTAGAAATTATTTTATAAAAATTAGCTGCCACAAATGCATTTTAAAAAACTGGAATTAACACAAGACATTTTATAATCGCTATAAAAATGAAAAAAGCTAAAGAAAAACATTTTATAAAGATTGCAATGAAAAATCGCCTTTTTTGAAATTGTAGAGCTAACTTTATTAAAATTGGAATCATTGAAAGGCATTTTATTGAGTTTTTATCAAAACTAGAAGCTGTTGTTGACAATTTATAAAAATGAAAACTGAAAAAGGCATTTTATAAAAATTCTAATAAAAGCTGCTTCTTGTAAAGTTTATTTTGTAAAAATCGGCTGTCACAAAAGGCCTTTTATAAAACTGGGGTTATTAAGAGACATTTTATAATTGCTATAAAAATAGAAACAGCAAAAGAGTAACATTTTATAAAGATTGCAATCAAGAATTTTTAGAAATTGTAAAGCTAATTTTATAAAAATCGGAATCAATAGAAGACATTTTATAAAAAAAATTATCAAAACTAGAAGCGGTTGTTGATATTTTATAAAAATGGGGGCCAGATGCGACAGTTTATAAGAATGAAAACTGTAAAAGGCATTTTATAATAAAAAACCGCTTTTTATAAAGCTTATTATATAAAAATTGGCTGTTAGAAAAGACATTTTATAAAACTAGAATTAACAGAAGACATTTTATAATTGCTATAAAAATGGAAACAGGAAAAGATATTTTATAAAAATTCTAATAAAAAACTGCCTTTTGTAGAGCTCATTTTATAGAAATTGGTTGTCACAAATGGCATGTTATAAAATTCGAAATTAACAGAAGATATTTTACAGCTTCTTTTTTGAAAATTAGAAACCGTAGTTATACGTACCTATATAAAAAGTAGAATTACATGGGACAATTTGTAAAAATAGAAACAGTAAAGAGTATTTTATATAAAATAACTTATTAAAAATTGTAGAGCCCATTTTATAAAAATAGACTGACACAAAAGGCATTTTATAAAACTGGAGTCTACTAGAAACATTTTATAATTTCTATAAAAATGAAAACTACATTTTTTTTTATAATGATTGGAATCAAGAATCGCCTTTTTGTAAAAAAACATTTTCTTGATATTGTAGGGCTCACTTTAAAAAAATCGAAATTGTAATAAAAATCGAGAGATCTTTTAAAGAATTTTTTATCAAAACTAGAAGCCGCAAAACTTTTAGAAAGAAACAGTAATTGAGTTGATTAGTTTTTAATCAATAACACTTTTAGTTTAATTAAATTAAAGTTGCTAATCGGTTCTATTAATTAATGACTAATTCATTATGGTTATCAATTTAATTAACAACAAACTCTACAGAATTTTTTCTAGCAAAAACTATAATAAATCAGTCATAATCAATTTTCTCTCAGGTTGTAGTTTGACATAAGGTGTATTACATCGCTGTTGTAATTTGTAAATGTAAATATTGTATTAATAAGATTTCAGAAAAAGAATTATTATTTCTCTTTTACAGATTTTAAGATTTTTAAATTTATTCATGCGAAAATTCAAAAGGTATTCTTTTAAACGCCTCGTGCAAAATGCGGGTGTGTCCCACTGTCCTTCCTTTCACTTTCGACTGTTCTTCGACAGCTTTTTAAAAAAATCTATTTTAAGATATGAAATACTGGTTTAAAGTTGGCAAAATTTTTTAAAAATAAAAATCAAGTTATAAAATAATGTAACATTGCAATCCTTAGATTGGCATTTTTTAGGAATTAATTACTTCTTGTTATCATATTATTATCGATTAAAAATATCTGGAGGTATAAAATACCAATAAGGGAGGGCAAATTCCGAGATAAATTCCTATTAAAGCTAAATTTATTACGGGTATTTATTTATTAAAAGTTTGCTGACTTAACATTTTACACAGACACTCACAAAAGACATTAATATTGCCCGTAGGCGATCTGTAAAAATTAAAAAATAATATTGTAGAGTTATTATCATCTTGAAAAGAAACGCCACACACTTCAAAGTCTTTATCAATACAATACTTTTCTAAATCTAATGGTTGTATCTTTAGATTGTTAGCAGTCCAAATGGCAACGCCACCTCCTTTGAAGTTTTGTCGGCAATACCAAGACGTTAATTCAAAGCTCTGAATGTTACTATACTTAATAGACAGATTACTGGCCCATGTTTCACTTAAACAAATAAACCGTATACTGGAGTTCGAGTCAACTATAGTTTCAATCTCATCAATTTTCAGAGAATTTATACTTCTTACATTTAATATCAGCATGGTAGGGTCTTGCAATTAAAATAAAGTAGTATTTCAGTAATGTTTTTTTATCTTTTTATAGTTTTTGTTACAACAGGAAGCTCTTAATATTGTGTTTTTGTTTTAACAAGATAAGAAAATTTAAATGTGCCGCCAAAAAATTTAAAAATTGCAATACAAAATTGTATTATTGGCAAAAAGGGATATTTTTATGTTTATTAATCCTCCATTAGTCGCGTCATCAAATGTAACATATTTTTTGTGATTAAACGACTCAGAAATATTCAAAAAATGCGCGTTTATCGCTGTTTTCCGACACAATAAAAAATAAAAACTGAAAGTTAAAATAATGCTCCAAAATTCAGTGTAAAAATATTCTCAAATATTTAACAAGATATATTTTGTAAAAGTAATGAAATGATAGCAGTGGAGATGAGGGTTTTTCAAACTCTTTCTTCTCTTAATGAGTAAGGACCAAGAAGGAAAAGGGTAATAAAATTGGTCATTTGTTATCGGGTTTTGTTAATACGCGGTGGTAGCCGCTTTGTTAAAAAACAGCAATAAAAACATTTTAAGGGGCAATTTTAAGTTGAAATAATCCCGGTAGTATCTTTGTTTTCATGGAAACTTAGTAAAATTCAGGGTTGTGATTGGTTGTTGTTACGGAAAAGTGTTAAAATTTGCGGTACTACCGGTAGTATCTCAACTTGAAATCAGCCCATAAGGCACCTAAAAATCCACAAAATGTTAACTTAAAAAATCAAAAAGTTGTTTATTATGTCAACAACTGTCAAACACTGAAACACTCATTGGCACAGAACACTTCTCATCCGTCACAGATCACTGTGTAATATTTGAAATTTTCCGGCGAATTTATTTTAATAAAATAATTAATTTACATAAGAAATTTAGTTTTTACTACATTATTAAATAGACTTGTCTGTTTTTTTATGCCACCTTGAGTAATAATTTGGATATCGTTCGCTAAATACGTAAAAAAATTTCCAAAGTTTATTGTATACGAGGATACTATATAGAGAGTGTCAAAAGTCGCGAAGAACCTTTAATGGGCTAATTCCCACCATGAAAACAATCCAAACATTAAAAAAATTCTAACTTAAAAATTTGGAAAGTTATGAGTATCTGAATTTGCAAAAAAAATTGAAATTGTCTTGATATAGTTAACAAAAGTCAGAAAAACGAAAAAAAAACAATAAAGCATTTGAAATGAATTACGTATTCATAAATCTCAAGAAAATATAAAAAAAACACAAACACAAAAGAGTATTGAATTTTTTTAAATAGATTTTTGTGTTCCTTGAGGGCCTCCCATGTATACCTCTAAAGGATCTTCGCGACTATTGACACACCCGGTATAAAAGCTGTCCTCAAGCTGCATTGAAAGCTTATGTGTCAGGCGGGTTGCATAAAAGTCTGATAACGCCTAATTATGTTTTTTTTCTCTTTCAAAGAACCACTATAAAACAGACAATGACACTCTAAATTTAATTTACTTTGTCACAGAAGCAATAATAGAGCGACATTCATTTGGACTAGTGATTAAAAAAAAAACAAATATTTGTTGTAGTTTATTTTTTATATTAAACAATTCTTCCCATTGTGTGTTCAAAAGAAAATTTTTATTACATGACAGAAAAATAATTATAAAAAAAACAAACCTTTATAATAGTAAAATTGGTGATAGTTTTGAAACTGTTATTTATAACATTTTACTACAAAAAAAAGAGTTGTAGGATTTCTATGACGTTGAGGTAAGTAATAACCAGAGATCAGATTTATATATGTTTTCATTGGCGTTCGTTCTCGACCAATGAGATTAAAATTACTGTAAAAAAAATATATTTTAGTATTATCACTCTTCTTTGTCTATTAATGTTGTAGGTAAATATTTTTCTTTTACGTAAAGACCTTTATAACTATTCAGTTTGTTAAAATTTATTTTTTTTATTACAATGTTTTATTATAATTGAAAGAGACTCATTCAACCGCTTATCGTACAGAAAAAATAGTTGGTTCTAGTAGTGAATCGAGCGTCTGGTGTTTCACCATGCTAATTGATTCTTAAATCGTGTGCCGCTCTGCTTTTGGAGCATAAATAAATTAATAAATCCTATCTCTAGTAATAACAATTTTCTCTTGTCTTGTCCTAATAAAAGTGAAACCACGATAGTTTTATTTGCACATAGGTATTACATAGTGAAATGTAAATTATAAAAAACCCAGTAATAAATTTTATTAGCATTTAAATACAGTACAATGAAAACAAAATTACAGTGAAATCCAACCTAATGTTATTTACAAAATAAATCAGAAATTCCATCATACACAGATTTTCCAGTATTGTTTTAAAAATTGAAGTACATATTATGTATAAGAAATTACCTAAAAATAGTAGTTTTTTAAAGAAACTTCTAACGCTAAATTACGTTCTGTACAAAATTATAAAATACTATTTCTACCTTTAATACCCCTCCAATGGAACTCCCTCATGTTACCTCTCACTTTATGCGGTCTACCCCTAACTCCTTTCCCTCTAAAATTCGCTATGAACCTTCGTCCTCTTTCCTCTCATTCCACCGCGATTTTTATTCCTTTATTACCTTCCGAAATCCGTAATTTTTTCATCTTTAAATTTAACAAAAATGCTTTCTAAAGTATGTAAGTTCCTAACACGTAATCTTTCAGGCGGGAGGGGGAAAAATTCCCATAAAAACCCAATTATTTGAAGCTCCTGCGGTTCCAAATTTGATGACCCTATTTCAAATATGTCCACTGAATTAAAAATAGGATGTTCCGTGTCGCATAATTTATTATACAATTGCTGAAATATTTTAGTAAAATTTTCTGGTTGCAATTTCCATAATTTCAATAGCTCTTCGTTTTTTTTCGCAAATTTTTCGAATCTTTCCCATCTGGGTATAGTTTTGTCTAATTTAGTTATATCAAATTGATCAATAAAGCTCCTAAGCTCCACCAATTTGAGATGCTTTATATTTTCCCAGTTCGCTAATGACTAAAAAATAGCAATGAAAATTTATTTTAATAAATTAAAGCTAGTCAGACCCTCCTAGAAACTTTTATCTGCCATTTTTTTTGTCTTTAAATATGTATTTTTTAAATGTAATACAGGCTGATTTTTTTTTATCTGTTCCCGCCCAAAACTCCAAAAATAGGCAACACAGTATACTTTGAAAAATTTATTTTCAAAATTAAGGCCTATTTTTAGAGTTCCGGGCGGGAACAAATAAAAAAATCACCCTGTATATGTCAAAAAACGTGTTTTTTAATTGCCTAGGGTGCTTTACTATTGCCATAAATGAAAAAAAGCACCATTGTTTTAGTATTTAAAAAAACGTACTTTAATTTTTTCTATTACATTCTTTTAGGTCTAAATTTTGAAAAAATACTGTATTTTTTTTTTGTTAATAGATAATATAAAAGTAAAGAGCGCTTAACTATTTTCAACTTTATTAATCAATTATTTATTTAAATATTGTTGCCAATATAAGCAAATCAATATCTCATAATATAATCTACAAAATCTAAAAACATCAAATTAGACTTAGTACTTCTCTAGAAAAATATGCCAAATATTATCACCACAGAATAATTAAAAAAAAAATTCAGTTCTAAGTTTTTTCCTGGATCATTTCTCTACATTTCGTTCGCTTAATGTAAGGGTCTATCTCTAATAATAAAAATTTTGTTCGCATCGACTATAATTGATTACCATAATACCGGAAGTTCGACTTTAGCTTATCAAAAAATGTATTAAAAATGGAAGTAAAATACTTTCAAGCAAGCAACCAAAAGCGCTAAGTCTTTACATTCAAACGCAACAAAAATCAACTCGATAGCTATTATAGTTTCGGAGATAGCTCGGTGTAAAGATAAAAAACACGAATATTAAAAAAGTCTAAATTTTAAGTTTTTTTTTTTTCAAATTCCCATAATCTAAAACATAAAAAAATATTGTAGTTGGTCATTTTGAAAGCGGAATTAATAAAATATATAACGTTTCAGTTTGTACTACTCTGAAAAGTTAAAATGAACAATATTTATTCTGATTTCGCTTTAGTATACTAGGTATATGACATTGATCAGGTCAAACAAATGTATTTAGGTTCGGGTTGTCGAAACGGTGATGCTCATCGAGGCAGATTAGAACTCGTAGCGTAGCTAAGGTCAGACTAGCCTTAATACACAACAATGAAAATTACTTACAAGTTGGTTTTTCAAAGTTTCCAATTCAAAAACTTTCGTCATTTTCACACGTTCATTAGAAATCTCCAACTCACATTTTTTTTCTGTGAACATGATCTCCAACTGACGTTTTTGTTCTATGAACATGATCTCCAACTGACGTTTTTCCTCTGTGAACATGATCTCCAACTGATGTTTTTCTTGTTGAATATCGTAATCATGTGCCAATTCCAAGATTTCTTTTTTGTTGCCATCTAATGGCATATTTTGTAATTTCTCTTTAAAACGAGATTCCTGAAAATACATTATATTATTTGTACCTAGGTATAATTCATAAAAAATTGAAAAATTTACCATTTTTTTCGCAGTTCCTTGACTAACCAATATTGAATTATCCACTGATGGTGTCAGACTACAGACTAACAGATTACAGATTGTACGCGCTGTACTTTCGGGGGTGCGCTTCGGGCGTTTGAAATCCGATGCGCTTTGAATCCGAAAAGATTGAATTTTCTCTTTTTCCCGCCAGAAAATTGACAGTTCTAGAATCGGCCAACAAAATAACTGATAACTTTATCGAACAAGTATGTCAGTTATTTGTGTTGGGCAACATTAGAACTGTCAATTTTCTGGCGGGAAAATGAAAAAATTCAATCTTTTTGGATTCAAAGCGCCCGAAGCGCACCCAAAAATTGGAAGTTGATGACAGAAAGACAAGAGCGCCTAGTTGGTTGCATATTTTTGGAATCTACACTAAATTCTGAGTCTAATCACAGGTCTAATATACTACTTTTATAACTTATTGTTAAATAAAAATCTTTTTTTTTTAATTTTTATTTTTTATCAAGAAGGCTGTGATGGTAAAAAATATTTTTAAATAATGTAGGCCACCATTAAAAATTCTTTCTATCTTTTATAATGTCAATCTATATATATTTATAATGTCTTTCTAAATTATAATACTGTCAATTTACAACGCAAGTCAACATGAGCGAATTCCAGCGAACCATGCCGAATGTGAACGAAGTCCCTCCTATTTTGTCGCCGCAGATGCAAATTTTATGTACTCGGCCATTTTCGGTAGTTGGTTTACAGCCGTTCGGGTGTAAATTATGAAAGAATTTTTTTAACTTGTGACTGGATTAAAACTAGAATGTCTAGAGTATTGGAGTGGAATGTTTTTATGCTTTATTTGTTTTATCTATACAGTATATTTTAAATTAACAATTCAAGAAATCTTCTTTATTCAACAAAAATACCAAAGGATCATTTTTTTCTGTTGCAAAATCTAAAAAATACCATCACAACAAGATATACGTGATGAAATTTTCAAAACACATTGTAACGAAGCGTTCTAATAATTCCTAATAATTCAGTAAACAAAACCAGATAACGCCCAGCAGCTGCTTCGGACCGCGTGACCGCGACGTCATACGTATACGTCAGGCCAGTAGTGGTGGTATAATTCCCACCACACCGAGAACCACCACCAACGCTTCGCTACGATACTCCTCCCATACCCCTCGCCTACAAACGAAGCCTATATATTGCGCCTACCGCCTCCGATATTTTCATACTTGCGGGAGCATTATCCTCGTAAGTAGCCACCCCCAGACCCGTCCACCCCTGGAGCATTATCCTAGGGGCTTCCTCTCCGATACCGCTACCCACGGAGCATTATCCCGTTGGTAGAGTCCTACCTCCCCTCCATTACAAGTGCGAGCCACCGAAGCCGACACGTCGAGGACGAGGAGCCGAGGACGAGGACGAGAAGCCGACGACGAGGAGTCGAGGACGAGGGACCGCCGGGGACGAGGCCATGTCTATACTAGAAGAAGATTCGTTTTGTTTAGTTCAGAAGTATTATTTTATTTTATTTTTATTTTGTACATAGCTATTATTGTCAATAAAACCCCATCAAAGCCGCTCTTCTCTCTCTCTACGATACCCAGAACCCGCACGGAAACAACCGTTACATCATTAAAAAAAAAGATTTTAAGTGGACATGGGAATAAAAGAGTAACAAATTGCGATATACAAATTGCACTAATTAAAAATAATTGAAAAAGGGAACTAAGCAAAAAAGAAAAACGATTAGTTGGGCCTAATGTAGGCTATCCGTTTCTTTTCTTAAGCATGTCAAATCTCGCTTTAACCTACATAAATCTACCATAATGTATTTGGCACAGGAAAGGGTCTCAGTTCTTCCACACGTGCACTACCTGATACAGCAAATAGTACTCCCAGCTGACCATGGACATTTGCAAGATTTCGACACCACAATTTCTCTGTGAAGCAATAAAGCCTGGCGACGAAAGCTGTGTATAAGGCGAGTGTTTTACACTGAAATATGGCGTTGTGTTGCCCGACGTTTATGATATCCTGGACTCCAAAACCATATAAGCAGTTTGCGATGATTAAGCTCCTCAATTCATCTGTTGTGTAGCCACCTGCTTGTGGTGGCCCGATGTCACCAGAGACTGCAAATAACAGGCCTGGGTTTGCATTGATTGTCATGACATATTGTTCCTGGCGCCTCCAAAGGATCATAATAAAAGGCTCATCGTCTGTGGCCAACCTAACGGAGTCCATAACCTCCAGCAGGCTTTGGGTTCTTCCAATGGCATCCAGGATCTCCTCTACTGTCTCCCGTGCTGTCTCCTGAGATGGTGAATTATATCCAGAGTCACCTTGGTTGCTCACTTGACAAACACTATTGACAGGATGCATAATCTGAAAAGAAGCCACACGTTCACAAATCACAAAACATCGCTGGTGTTACCGTTGAATGAAGAATTCAACGGTGTTACCATAGTTTTGTCTGTGTTTCCATATGTGATTTTTATTTGGTCAAAGTTTAGCTGTTATAATTTCGACCTTATGTGTACTAGTGCAATAAGGGCGACTTTTTTTTCCATGGAAGGTATTAAAGATAGAAATTGTATTTTGTAAATTTGTACAGAACGTAATTTAGCGTTAGAAATTTGTTTTACAGGAAAGAGATGAGTATTAGATGTGACGAAAAAAAACTACTATTTTTTAGGTAATTTCTTATAAGTACATAATAACTTTAATTTTTAAAACAATACTGGAAAATCTGTGTATGATGGAATTTTAGATTTATTTTGTAGATGACATTAGGTTGGACTTCACTGTAATTTTGTTTCATTGTACTGTATTTAAATGCTAATAAAATGTATTACTGAGATTTTTATAATTTACATCTCATTATTTAAAGTTTTATTTCTTCCTTATATAAAGATTTTAATAGTTCAAAGACAATATCAATAAACAAAGATAGTTTTGTAAGTATTTTTGACCAAAAGAACTCTTTTATTGCCCTTACACCGAAAGAAAAGAAAACCTAACCTAACTTATAAATTTATGTTCATTTTAAACTTTTTTTTAACTACTTTCTTAAAGCAAGCGTTCAAATTTAACCAAGTACGGAATTTATAAATATAATCCAATAACAATAATAAATATTACTTAATTTAAAAATAAAAGAAAAAAAGTTAAGCAACTAGGTACTTACAGATTTTTTCGGACGCACGAAAAACCATCGAAAAATTATATCAGTATCAGTTAAAGTCCCTAGATCTAAGGACTTTTTAGTGTCAGTTAAAGTCCCTAGATGATATCATCTAGGGACTTTAGTGTCAATTATTTGGTAATGCCATCTTTCCGAAATAATTGTAACTAATTTAAGCGGGACTTTGACCTCGTGTTAATATCTAGTAAAATAATTTATTTACGTAATATTATTTATCTAGATTAAATTACAATAAGTTTTTGCTTTGTTTCTCAAGCATAAACAAATTTCTTAGTGAAATATTAAAGAATTTTAAAAAATATCTAGGGATATTTTCGTATCGATATGTTATGTTGGTATTGACAGTTTTTATAGTTTTTGTCATTTGTCAAACAAAACATATTAAAGTTCATTACAATTTTTAGAACAATCCTCTCTAATTAATTTTTTTATTTACCAAAATACCGAAGGTTTATTTTCTTATAACATTTTTTATACATCAAGTGCTGTTCAGTGCATTTATGTTGAAATTTTTTCGTGTCATAACCTTATATGACCTGTCAAGTAAACTTTTACTAAATAAGCTGATTATGTTGTGGTAAATTGAATTAACTCACTGGAATTATAACAAATAATGTTAATTAATGTTTATTTTTTAGATTAAATACTACAGGAATTTTTTTTATGATTACTGAAACAAGTTTTATGACAAAACATTGATGTATTTACAATGGTAGGAAAATGTATATAACTAATTGTTATTTCACTTAAAAACCGTAAGATGTTCAATTCAGGGATTAAAGGAAATCAAAGGTATGTCCTTGTGATAAAATCCATAAGTTTTACCATCAATGGTACATTTCAGGTGTAACGGATTAGTTCCACCATCATCTATAGCTAAAACTAGAACTGTAGGACAAATAAATTATCCAAAACTAGTAAAGTCATTAGGGACAAAAGACATATACAATAATGAAACAAAATTGGAACCAACTTTTAAAACCACAATGGGATTCACCCACTCACCCTTACATAACCATGAACTTGAAACCAAGGTGAAAATTGAGTTTGATGAGGAAGAAATTGACGCTAAAATTATTAGTCCCAGTATTATAGGTAGTTACTACATCTCAAAATCTTTACTGGAAGTTAAATAATCGAGTTCCAGGTTTAAGTGACGAAAAAACGCACAATTTAGTAAAACCACATGTAAAATGTGGCCGAGCAACCCACCACGAGACTCTCCAACGGATAGATAACATCCAGGATTACTACAATCACTACCAACAACATTGGTTTAGTGCAAGTCTTGAAGTAACCCAAATACCTAAAATTAGTACCACTGTTAACCATTTTCCCCCACAGAGATTCAAACTGGAAGACAGATCACGAGAGGAACGTATAGAAATCACCCGTCATGAATTCATGCGCTACTTGCAACAAATAGTACGAAGCAATGTTGGCAAACGTACGAAATTACAAATTTCGAAGCCTCCAGAACCCCCAAAGTCATCAAAAAACCCACACCAAGTCGGTTATGACCGACTTGTGGCTCCTACGACTTGTCAAGTGGAGAATTGCGGTCATCCAGCATTGCCTTGTACGAGGCATTGTACCCTACACATCATGTTGAATACAGACCAAGTTTTGTTTGGTTATTGTACAGCGAAATTTGCTGATAACACTCAGTGTTCAGTACCTGTTTTTGATATAACGCATGAATTGCCGTTGTGTCCCGAACATGCTCGAAAAAGGGTCAGTTTTGACAGTTTACGTGTCGTTTTACTGATTTTTGTTTGTGATTATAGGATAATTATAAATTGTATCAAGAAGCTAAACCAAAGAAGTTAAGAAAGAAAGTTAAACCATCAGCTATGATTAGGCCACAAAAACGTAATAAAAAGAAGAAGAAACCAAACAAAACACCAGAAACAACGACACCAAGTGCAATAATTAATATTCCAGTTGCGAGCGGTAAGTATTAAGGTGGTGGCACATTTAGAGCGACACCTATCGGTAGCAATAATGGAAAGTCTTATAGGTTAATTTCAAGTTCAGATAATGCCGCTAGTATCTTTGTTTCTATGGAAAATTTAAGAAATTCGGAATTGTGATCAGTGTTGTCAAGCCATTGGTGATGATTTCTCCCATATGATGGGTCAAAATCCCCTACAAAACATTTCCCTCTAAATAATCTCTTTTTCTTCATAAAATACCCTAAATTTAGGGGGAAATCCCCTAAGTTGGCAACGCTGATTGTTGCCACGGAAAAGTATTAAAATTTGTGATACTACCGGCTGAAATTAACCCAGTAGGTGGTTGTTAGTTACCACACTGAAATTATAGAAATTTTTCCTTTGTATTAGCTATTTTTAACCAAATTACATAAATTCTCAAACTTTGGCGCTCTCTAATCGTAAAACAGTGCAACTTGATATACACCTGAGATTACTAATTCGTTTTACTTGGTTTTTGTGTGGAAATGTGTAAAAAGAATATTTTTTGATTGCAATAGATATTTAATTAATAATACTTCAAAAAAATAGTCTTCCATAATATATATCTCTGAAACTGTTGTCAATAAATGTATAAGCTGTGCAAAACAAACGATTAGAACGAAATGAACCCATTTTTGTTATTTCCGGAATTCAAGTAGAATTGCTTTCATAATAATTACGTGAAAATAATGCAATTATGCCCTAATTACAATCTGAAACAAGCATTGTTACAAAACTCTACTTTTTCTTTTATTATTTAATTATTTCTCTTGAGTGCACCACAATAAAATAATTGTAATGAGACGGAGCACATGGCGCCACCTCACTCTATAAATAAAATAATTGTTTTAGATGTTGGTGAAATCGTGCATACTGGTTCTCCAGTCTTAGAAGAAGACATGCATATGGTTGACCAAGTGCTAGGTTTGAACGAATCTGATGCTCTGGAACAAGTCTTGGAGACACAAGCCTCTCACCTTCTTGAAGAAACCGATATTAGTACCGTTCTGAGTACGATTCAAGTGGACGAATTTAGCGACTTTTTCACAGGTTGTGGTACACTTCCTCACTTGCTTTTTTCTTACACCTGAATTGTAATTGTTTGCAGTGAACCGAAACGGGGAGTATGAACCGTCGAGGGAAGAGGCTGAGGAATTGGAGAAGGCGTTGGCGGCTGTTGATAATGATGTGAAATCGTTGGAGAAGTTGAGCCAGTCACAGGGATTGTTAGATTCGCTTTTAGATGAACATGCATTAGCTGAATCGCTAGTTCAGATACCGGATGTGTTTCATAACGGTTATGCTCAGTGTGGTGATAGTATGGTAGCACAAACATCGTCCTTTCTCTTGCCGGTTGAACCACAGTCTCATTCTTAATAGATTTGTTTGGATTTTTTCACCTTGACAGTACAATCTACTATTTAGGATTAATAACTGGTATAAATTGATTTGTGGCAGAAAGTGAGCAGTGGGGGAAAATCAAATTTAGTTTGTAAATAGTTGAAGACTGAGTAGGATTTTAGCTGGTATTTTAAAAACATCACATGGTTCATTTATATACCAGTTATTATACTTTTTTAATGAGAAACAGAAAGAATAACTTCAGTCGTAAATTGTTTTTTGAAAGACGACGTCCTACTGAGGCTATAACTGAAAACAAATATCTGCTTCTCTCAGAGAGAAATATTAGAGAATTCTCTTTCTAGTAATATTAAGTAGAAAAAACAAAATTATAAATACAAAGCAGTTTGAAATATATTTTCTAATATTTCTCACAAAGTAAGTCTCAGTAGGACGTCATTCAAAGAATAATTTACGACTTAAGTTATTCTTTCTATTACTCATGAAAAAAGTATACGTGTGCAATTATTGCAGGCTTAACATTTTTTATTACACTTTTAAAATGTCTAGGAATGATGTACGTTTAAATATTTTTTTCCTAATTGTATAGTAGTATAATTCCATTATTTTAAATGGACTCTGCTAATTGTTTATATTCAATGAAAATGTTATTTATTTTTTATTTATTCCCAAAAAAATGCCCACAATACCCATTTGGTACTATTTATATTATTTTTATACATAATTTGTATTATTTTTCTGTTTTAGGTAATTCAAACAAATGTAGATTTTGTTGTTTAAATTCGTGATCGGATAAAAATTTTTCAATGTTTTGATTGGACAATGTAATTACGGATTTTGTACAATAATTTTAGATAGTATTTTGTAGAACAATGTTGTGAATAAAAAATTGTAAAATTATATTTTGTATTAAAAAAAAAATCTTCCACACCGCAATAAAGGAAAACGGAACGCATCATTGTAAAAAAGGCCTTTTTTGTATACCGATTCATTTCATAGAAAAAAAAAATTTCACTATAAATTGATTTGTAACTTGATTGTTAAACATTAACTAAATGTACGTGTAACTGAAGATTAGATAGTTTCTTAAGTTGTTTACATGTAACAAACATTTCAACTTGTAAATATTAGGATATCAGAAATATGTTAATAAAAAAATACAAACAAATTCATAAAGTGATGTTTAATGTTGAACAAAACACTTTACAGTGCAAAAAGATTTATTACCTTTATTTTACACAATTATCACAAGTGAAAAAACCTTTCATCCTGCAGAAGAAAATCGAAACATTTCTCAACTAAATCAACAAAAATTTTATACTCAAACAACTAACAACAAATCTTCCGCACTACTTACACTTGTTTTGACAGTCTCTTACCTTTCACTATGACAGGTTTGTTCTTAATTGTACCCTTTTTGCGTTTAGTGCTCTAAAAAAACACAAATTTATTCAAGTATGGTGCCTTCATAAGTAACCTCAAGACACGTGATTAAATATATAAAAAAGATATTTATGTATCACTGTTAGTCACTAATGGGCTGATTTCAAGTTGAGATAATACCGGTAGTATCTTTGTTTCCATGGAAAAATAAACAAATTTGGGGCTGTGATTCGCTGTTGCCATGGAAAAGTATTAAAATTTGCGATACTACCGGTATTATCTCAACTTGAAATCAGCCCCTTAGTCTACTGATAAAAGTAAAAGATGGTCAAAATAATTGTTTAATAACAATTGTGTGGATAGATTTTGTCACGTTGTCATCCCTTGATTTTAAAAATGATTGTTTCATGGTGAACCTAGTAGGGTAGACAAGATCACAGCTTGAGGCTTTTTATAATAAATCCTGTATATTTGATAAAACTCACCTTTTTCGAGACGAAATTCGGTGACTTAACTACTCGACTGGCAACTGGTATTCTCGGCCGATTAAATTCGTCTGGTTTTTTCACCCTGTATATCCTAACAAGCCAATGTTCAGTCGTATATGCTTCTTCTAAGTAGGTAAGTTGGAAATCTTTATTACCGATAACGGCATTTCGTGTACGATCATATCCAGCTGGTGTACGATAATCTAATTTAAGTTCACCAAATCGATAATAACTCAATTTATACATTAATGAATTTAATAAAGTCGGTGCACCTTCAGCATCAACACGAAATTCTCCATGTTCAGTAAAATAATCACTTTCTCTTATATCTTTAGGATGTTCACCTTCAGCTATCCTTACCATCCATAAAAACTTGTTAATATCATCACCTGAATAACCAATTACACCACCAAATATCACTAGAACGTAATCAACATCTAAAGCTGTCATTATATCATAGGCTGCAGTCTCATTAGATGACATTGCTTTTCCAACGAGGGCTATATGACTGTTATTCCATGTATTATTGTCAACTAGAGTTGTTCGATTTGCCATACCGGCTATCTGATACCCATAATCCCACCTTAAATCACATGATTTCAAAATTTTGCTGTTAATAAGCATCTTACAAACATACCAACTCATCACTCTTGCTTCATCTGCTGTATTTTGTGACAACCAGAAATATGCTTCACGAAAATCATCTAAAATCTGACGTGATCCATCACTACCATATGATGCTAATACTATACTAGGACTTGAATATGCATTACTTGTTACCCAAGTACAATGTACAGCAAATAACATCAACAATAACATTATTACAACAGTTACAATACTTCTTATATTTGGACCAATACCATCAGATTCTTTATTTTGCTCATGTTTCATTTTTGGCACACGACCAGCAACAGCCTACAATAATATCAAACTAGAAAACCAACAAAAATACAGTATTACAAACCTTATCATATAATCGGCGGTTATTAGGCTGTGTTTGTTCATCTTCATCACTATCTTCACTCCTAGGAGTGTCATCTTCACGCAAAAACAACTCCAAAAGACCAGAAAACGCAATTCCACTTAGAATACAAACGACAGGGGTTAGGGTTAACATCAGACGGACCATAACGCCAGCGAAATATACCGCACTTAAGGCGTATAATATCACTAGGAAAAAAATTGCAAGGTTTAGCCAAGGCTAAGCAGTGAGTTCTTTAATAACCAAAAAATCAAAGGAGACATACAATTTGCAACATTTTCTAATAAATGACACAAATCTGTTAAAAAATAGAAATAAAATTATTACATAATTCTCGGTCATTGCAAAATCTCTAAAAATTATTATGTAAATCGCAATAAAATCAGATTGTACACCCTCTTAAATCTATTTGCTCCCTACTATTTTATTTTTTTCCTTACCAAAAACTCTCTCATCGTTGACATTCTTGATACAGTACCATAATCCAGCAGGAAAAGTTGCGACTAAAATATGTAAATCAAAGAAAAATGAAAACCAAGTGGTCGGTTGATGTTCTGACACTGATGCAATTATAGGAATATGTATTTTGGCATAACCAGTGTCCCATAATGAATAAAATCTGAAATTTAATGTTTGCTAAACAATTAAAAATTTTTGTTTAGTTTACCGTCCACTCCAAGGTGCAATATACCCAGCATAAGTGAGACCAACAACAGTTAAAAAGACAATTCCGGCTGATATTAATCCACCGAAAATTACAAGAGACTTAAATTCAGACTTTGAAAGCATTGTTTGTAAATATTTGAGAGTTGCAACAGCGAAAAGTAGAGCAAAAACGCCTGGAAAAAATATTGTTAATAATTTTTCTGCGCGAGAAGAGAGAAATGTACCTGATGCAGCCATGTGTTCACTTGTACGTATAGGTTGAAACCCTACAAAAGGAATTTGCATCGAACAGATAAGACCCAAGATGTAGAAAGTGGTATAACTGGTAAAAAGTCGATTGGAGAACCGTCCCATAAGAAGAAGAACAAAAACATGAAGAGGAATTAAGTTAATAATAAAAACGTAGCCACCCCATGCCGAGACCTGAAAGAAAGACAGTCAGGTTTTGTGATAGAAACAGGGCTGTACACTTACCATGTAAAAGTACGAGAGTGCCGCCGCCACAGCCCAGAAAACCGACCCGGTTTTAACCGATTTAATCCAAAGAAAATAGGTGAATTGTAGTGCAAATATAGCTATACCTTCGTTGTCATAACTGCCAGCAACTGACCGACTGATATAACCAGGCACAATGGCAATAAAACATGCTGCAAAGAGTCCCGCACCAGCCGACCACAACTCCTTGGTCAGAAAGTACGTCGAAATAGCCGTCAAGCCACTACAACCCAACATCAGCCCAGAACATCCTCCTAGTGAAACTCACCTGAAAATCGGCGCTAGAAACACGCAAATGTCACGAATATGTACATTAATGTTCAGCAAGTGGAGGACGTAGTGTATGCTTCCCGAGGTGATCATAAGACCGGGGTAAACTGTGCCCCCCACAATCCGGCCTAGGGGGTACCATGCCCGCTCGTCAAACCAGTTTAAAAAATTGTAAAAGCCGTGTTTTACCATGTAAGCCGTAGCTCGGTAATTGAACCTGGAAGAGGAACAGTTAGGGGGTGGGTTACGTCCAGGGGCGGCTCACCATGGGTCAAATTCATGTATTATACTCTCGAAGCGGATCACAGCGAAAAGACGGGACGAAAAGCCGGCGATCCATGCCAATAAAAGGACGACAAAAATGATTAAACTGTTTATGCCGGTTTTACTATTTATTTTGGGAATTTGGGACTTTTTCGAACCGGCTTGGACCATTTTTGACAACCAAATTCATGACACGCATACACACACTCAGAGGTTACTTGATATCAGACGGCCATTTCCTATTGGTTGATTTGTTGACAACGCGGCATGAAAAATTAAAATTTTTAGGGAGTTTTAGTTTTTCACTAAAATTAAGCGCCAAATTTGAATTATTTTATTTAAAAAATTATACAATTGAATTAAAATTAACTAAAGGTGGAATGTAACGATACTTCTTTGGTTGTGGTACAGATTGAAGTTTGGCCTTACTTGTGACTAGAGGTACTAAAGTTACGTTTGAAATAACCTCAACTGGTCTTACAGACCCAAAAAAGTCTGTAATTGGGACTTGGTGGGGATTTCGACCAAATAAATCTCGTCTAACACCCACTGTGGAGATGCAAACTCGTTTTGGACACACATTCAGCTAAAAAAATCACCCTACAGTCACAGAAGCTTATTACGGCGCAAGGGCAGAAAGCAGGGCATTAATAACCCGAAACAATGTTAATAATGCCTTTCTGCTACAACAGTTTTTGATCCACTTTCAATTAAATCAAATAAAAATCACAAACAACTTAAAAATTGACAGTTCTTATATAAATGACAAGTACGGGTTGAAATAAAATTTTCTGCACTAAGGCGGAAAATGACATTTTTTGTTACATTTTGAGAACTGATATGATTCAATTTTGTAGGTGAATTTTTTTTTACAACACTTACAAATTCCCCCATAGTTTTCTTGGTGTGTTGATCAACATTTTCCAAAAATTCAAGAGCATAATACGTGTATCTATCAATAATATAAACACCAATAGCAGGATCAACGTGATGCTAAAACCCCCAAAAATTAATTAATTAAGCACTTTACAAAACAACCAGGGTTGGATGGGGCTTAGTGGGCCGGTTCTAGAAAAATATTTCATATTTCATCATTAAATAATAAATAGGGGTGTTTTAATAATTAAGAAAGATTTGATTTTAAAATAGATATAGTAAATTGGTAAATTTATTATATTCTTGAGCAATTTTTACTAATATAGTCCCCTCTATCCCATCCAATCCTGAAACCAACTTACTGAAAGTGAATCCTCCCCAACCAAACTGCTCCCCACAGCCAAAATATTCGGCGAATAGAACCTCTCATACATTGAAGCTGCTTGACACGTATCAATCATAAAAAAAATCTCATGATACCTCTGTTTCTGCCACATTTGCTCTAACGCATCAGCCATTTCCTGACTAGTAATCTCCTCCGAGTCCTGAAATTTCAAAAACCCATCGCCCCCATGCCCAGTTAAGTAAATCAGCACGTTACTGCCCTCATCCGTCAGCAACTGCTTCGACCTGGGGGTCCCTGGTGGCAACCTCCCGGTCAACAAGCGCACGAAATTCTCAACTGTGACCTCGTATCCGCGATAATCAACCTCGACGTCGTCTCCATACACGTTAATGTGCTGATTAGCGTTGTTAAAAACAGTAGCAGGGCGCGGATTTCGGGGGTTACAGGCCATATCGTCTGCTATCATGAGAATTATCTGACTGTCGGGGATTCCCAGACGTTTTACGCTCCGGTATATTGATAAAACGTTGGCTACGTGCCGGTAATTGAACCAGAAACGGCTAGTGTCCACTAAGACAGCCCAGTTATTTGTGTGGCCGTTTTGGGGGAACTCAAAATCGAGCTGGAATTTGGAATTTTTAAAACATGTAACGAATTTCAAAGGGTAGGACTCACCTGAGCGTGAATTAAGCCGGCATAAACTATAAAACACACAAAACGAAACAGCCCCATTTTGTGATTTGAGGTTAGGTTTTCAAGGTGGAAAATGTGAGGTTACGGGTGACACAATTAAAGTTTTTTTTTTAAAAACAGAGTGAAAATCGGTTATTTCTCACAAATGTAATACAAAGTTTTAATTAAGTGTATTATTACAAACAGAATTGTCTTTAAATTGGTTTACAAGATTATAAATTTGAATTAGGCGCCACTTTTTTGTTTTTCGAAAATTAAAAATTCCTCTAGAAATTACCAGAAACAATTGAATAGCTTTGACAATTTACTTGTCAAAATGGCAGTCCCTGTTAGAATTTCTGTATAAAGTGAAAAATAGTGTATAATTCGTGTGTTAAATTTAAATAAGGCGCGTTATTTAGTTTGTGGGGGCTCTACAAATCTGCGCGGACATATATGAGCTTCCTTTTCTATATTTATGTCTTATTCTACGAGTACCGGTTTTCGTCGTCTTACATATTTTACAAGTGTTTAGCTTTTATACAACATATTTGACTCGAATGTGGCTAAGCTTGAGTGAAATAAATCTTTTAATTCTTGAAATAAACATCTTTAAGTATTTGACGACTTGAACATTTACTATTAAGGTAAGATATGTTATTCTCTTTGTTAACAGGAATGTTTATTGTCCCACAAATGAAACTTGGCATAACACGTGGACTAAACAGAATTTCGCATTTAATCGACGTTTTGCATAAGATTTTAAAGATTTAAAGTCAATTTGGTGATTATTATCAAGTTTTTGTGTGGCTGCGGTGAGGTTAAGAAATGATTAGTGAGGTGATTTGCAACAGTTGCATAAAAAATTTACAGTTAGATTTTGCAATTATTAGGTTAGAAAGATCCGCTTCTCATCTGGGAATTACCTGAAACAAGCCCAACCCTATCAGGAAGTATATTTCCAAAAAAATCGATTTTTATTATAAATAGACGAAAATCATTCATTTCCACAAGGCTATACACTTTTACTTGAGGTTTTGTCTTGTAATGAAAGTAGAACCATTCATTAGAGTACAGTTGCTTGAACTCTGGCAATGAATAATTACAAAATTTCACTTCTTCAATAAATAGAAAATTAATTAAGTTTTTAATCAATACGACGCAGAAATTCAAGTTATTTAAATCTTTTAGTTGGCAGCCTATTTTTACGTGAAGGCAATTTTCCAACATATAGTGGAATTTCATTATCTATACTCAGAATGAAATTTATACTACCAGATTAGGATTTATCGGAAAAAGGTGATCTTCAATAACTTTTAAATATAAATAGATAGATTTTTAGCCACAGTACTAAAAAAAGTGAAAGGCTACGAAAAAACTGTGATAAAAATACATTGTTTTGATTTTTACATTCAATTACGTTGAATTCAATTGATTACGACGCATTTTTTGATGTAAAAATAGCAAAAACAGTGCCATTTTAAATTTTTATATATTTTTTCAATTACAGTTTCCTGTAATTTATGAGTTTTTGTAGATTGACTACTTTTTTGTATTTAAAATAACGTGATAATGTCTTCTTTAATTTTGAATTAACGTTTTCTGAAAAATCAGTGTTATTTTTTTTTTATAAAAGGTTTACGCAAATTTTTTGACAAGTAACCAAAACGGTGCATCCTCTGTCGATTGTATTTGGAACTAGGAAACACGTGCATTATTGAGGGAGAAACAACAGGACAGTGTTTGAAGCAACGGCGCTTCCTAATAGAGAAAATTTTGTTAATTACAAGTGAGAGAAAGTATTTTGGCGGGAAAATTGTCAAACCTACTTAAAGTAATAAAAATCCACAGTACTAAAAAAAGTGAAAGGCTAAAAAAAACTATGATAAACACACATTGTTTTCATTTTTACACTCAATTACGTTTAAGTCAATTGCTTACGAAGCATTTTTTGATTTAAAAATCGCAAAAACAGCGTCAGTTTTAATTAAAAAAATTTTTTATTACAGTTTCGTGTAGTTTATGTGTATTTATTAGTGGATTTTGGCTAGCTTTTGGTATTTAAAATTACGTGGTAATGTTTTATTTAATTCTTGTTTAACATGTTTTAATATCTTCTGTTTTTTTCGTGAGGGAGCGGCGATATATACACAAATTTATTGATAAGTAACAAAAACGATGTTCTTTCTTTCGGTTGTATTTGAAACTAGCAAACACGTGCATTATTGAGGGAGAAACAACAGGACAGTGTTTGAAACGACTCCCCTAGCGGAGTCAATTTAATTTATAATTTTTGTTTGTAGATTTTGACTAGTTTTTCGTATTTAAAATAACGTGATATCTTCTTTAATTTTTGTTTAACAATTTCTAAAATATCAGTGTTTCTTTTGGAAAGGGTGAGGTTTATACAAATTTATTATTGACAAGTAATAAAAACTGTGCATCCTCTGTCGGTTGTATTTGAAACTACATAGCAAACACGTGTATTATTGGAGGAGAAAGAACAAGACAGTGTTTGAAAAAACGGCGCCCCCCCTAGTAGAGAAAATTGGTTAAACACAAGTGAAAGAAAGTATTTTGGCGGGAAAATTATTGAGGCTACTTAATGTAAAAAAAAAGAATTATTTTTTATTGTGTGTTTTAATTTTTATTAAAAAATGCTGAACTGTCATTACTGACAATGTTTTCTCAAATTTTGTTTTTCAATTTTTTAAAAATACTATTAAAAATGGCGTGCAGTCTAATTTGGTTTAGACTTGGAATTACCAGAATAAACAGAGAACAGTATTTACCTTTTTTTTGTCTACATATTCTCAATATCGCAATAAATAAGTGATATTACTTGAATAAAAAAGTATGAATATAAAGAAAAGAAAATGAATCATACAGCTTATACTATAATATTTTAAAATTGTTTTTCTATATTGGAAAAATAAGGATAATGCAGAAATAATAAAAAAAAACGCTTTATAATTATTAATATGACAAGGTCTAAACGTTGAGCGTCTCTAGGCTCTAAATTATTAGACAAAAAAATATTAACTTGGACTGTATTATAGAAAATTTTATTCTCCACAGTTTTTTCTCATAACATTTTTGTGTATCTTCAAAGGCAGCACTATAATTGCACAGATTTTAAAGTGATTTTTTTTTTGTTATCTGTCTGTGTGACAATATTTTTTATTTGTTTTTAAACCTTCTTTACAAGAAAACTTTTTTTAACTTTACTTTGACCACGTTTGTGACGTCACAATTAAGGTCATAAGCTGAATTTAAGTTGGTACTATTGTAACTTTCGAATATACTAACAATCGACAGAATTTAGAACTAGTAGACATGTGTTTTATTGAGGGAGACGCACTGTTTTAATAAGGCACATGTTCAATAAATCCAAATTCTAACACTAAATTTATTTTTTGTGTAAAGTAGTGACTATTCATTAAAAAAAAAAGACTTTTAGAGTGTATAAGACACTCCGAATTAGTTTGCATGTTTTTGATAAACTTCTCCCCCTATTTTTCAAAATAAAACGCGAAATAATATTTTGTAAATAACACTTTATTACATTAAAGCACATGACTATGAAAAATTATTATTTATTGCAGAAGTTGTTGATAGTACTCCTTGATACAGTTTGCACTAGTTCTAGCAATTTTCTATACTAGGTGTTTATAAATGATTGTAGGGTCGTAGGAGGCTGTGGAAATTGTCTAATCATTTGGTAATCATTTGTCTAATAACAATTATAATAATAGCTAAAATCATTGTCTTTAAAACGCAGAACATTTTTTATTGTTTCCACAACCTCCTACGACCTTACAATCATTTATAAGCACTTGTTAGAAGTTTCAATATTTTTTCCAAAATCTGCTAAAAGGTGCGACATGTACCGCTTAGTTTTGAAAACAGTAAGTCAGGGAGAGTTTCAACGCCATCTCTTGTATTTTTTTTTTAAAATTGCAAATTTTTTTTAAATAGTGTGAAATCTATTGCTCAACGAGAAAACGGAAAGTCAAGGGGAGCTTTAACATTACAGTAGAACTTCGATATGTCGAACAATCGATAACTCGAATCAAATTTATGGCATGAGACAGACAAACTCTTTATTTTCTTCTTTGCTAAGTCGAATCTCTCAATTATTCGATTTTTTATGGCAAGTAGCTGTACGATTTATCGAAGTTCGACTGTATTATTATTAAATTTTTTGTAGATTGTGTTTTATGTATATTACCCGGGTTTTGCAGTTTTGCAATTTATCAAAATTTGTTTTTTTTTTGTAGTACATTTTAAATTTTTTTTTTTCCAGATTGCGATGAGTTCCTCTGGCACCATATGCTATAAGTGCAACCAGCCGGGGCATTTTGCGCGTGAATGTTCTCAACCTGGGGGTCGTGAAGGTGGGCGTGGTTTTAACCGAAACCGGGAGAAGTGTCACAAATGCAACAAAACTGGTCATTACGCCCGAGATTGTAAGGAGGATTCTGCTCGCTGCTACCGTTGCTATGGCGAAGGTCATTTTGCGAAAGACTGTCTCCAGAGTCCTGACATGCCGTCCTGCTACAATTGTAGAAAGCCCGGCCATATTGCTCGAAGTTGTCCTGAAGGTGGCGGTATTTCGAACGAGAGGTGCCACAATTGTCAGCAGCCAGGACACATCATGAGATACTGTCCCGAAAATACTAAAATTTGCTACTTATGCCACAAGCCGGGACATCTGAAGCGGGATTGTCAGGAGAACGATTACAGGAAGTAGTGTATGTTAACAACGCTGTTTTTATTTGTTGTATTTTATATATACGTTATGAAATTGTCTGTTTTTCTCGACCCTATTGTTATAAACCGATGTTTCTTATTTATATTTCAAACTGTTTCCTAGATGGTTTTTTTCCTATAGACATAAGGAAATTTATTATTATAATCTAATCAATTTGATTTTTTTTATGTAATTGCAAATTTAAAACTAAAGGTTTTAGCAGAACTTTAAGTTTTATCTATCAGTTCCTTCCCGAACAGATGGCGTGCAATTGATAAACGAGGCTTTTTTTGTAGGTTCTTATGTAATTTGATTTTTTAGGTTTATTTATTTATTCTAATCAAAAATTGTCTTTCCGTTTCTTCATAAAAACGTTCCAAAATTGTAATTATTTTGATAACGTTTTACTTTTTAAATAAAATACTTCAAAGGTATTCGAGACTGTCTATTTCACTATTCAAAAGCCAAAAAAAAACCGGAGTGTAACCTTTTTTTTGTAAAATAGAGAGCAGGCAAAAAAAAACTTAATTTGGGTCGGCAGTGGACATGGGTTTGCCCCGTGTTTCATCACTTAAAAACTTGAGAAGAATATAATAAACAATTAAAAAAAAAACTTGATTTGAAATTATAAAAGTATGCAAAAATGACAGGCTAAGGCTTGCTCAGATTCAGTAAATTTTCTTTCGCACGGTATTAGAAGTTTATGTAAGCTGAGAGCAAATATAAATAACTAGGGTTGGCCAAAGAAATCGAATATTTTTTTTAACTTCCGACACTGAAAACTGGTACCTAGACATCTTTAAAAAATGCTTTTTAAAGATGAGCTCTTAATTTTAATAGGAAAGACTCCCTCATCTTAGTTTTCTATTTTTTCTTTAGTTCCTATTGGCAAAATTCATATCTTGTCACACATTGATTGTAGAAAAAAAAATTATTTATATTTTTTTATATTTTTGTAGAAAATTAAACGCTCTAAAAAGGTATTTTACAATTTTTTTATAGCTCTTACCGTTTTGAAGATATCAGAGGTTAAAATATAAAAAAAAATAAAAAAAATTTTTTTTTACTTCTAAATTTTATAACTAAAGAAAAAAATAGAAAACTGAGATGAGGGGGTCCTTCCTATTAAAATTAAGAGCTTATCTTTAAAAAGCGTTTTTTAATGGTACCTAGGAACCAATTTTTCAATATCGGAAGTTAAAAAAATATGTATTTTTTTGGTCCACCCTAATAAATACATCTCCTTAATCGACGCGAGGTGTAATCACGTGACATCTCGTAAAACTTTTTGTTCTACCTTCCCCTACTATTAAAATAATTTTTGATGGGTCTTTCCAGCGTTGCCACTTGTACTTTTGAAAAGATATTATTTCAAAAATAATAGAAATAGAAAACTAGCTTATTGAATAGAAAGACGTCAAATAAATACCTCTGAGCATATTTTTTGTTCAATTTTCAAACTTTCTGTGGTAGGCAACCCAAAATACAAAATTTTGGAAAAAATCAAAATTAAAATGATTGTAGCATTGTTTATTGAAACTGTTTGAATGAATTAATGTATTAACATAATAGCAAGTTCTTTAATTCATTATTATCAATGATTATGCATATTTTAAGATAAAAGTGTTAAGGAAATATATATGATTATTTAAATAAACAATTAAAACACTCGATTTGTTCCATTGATTAAAGTCACCAAAAATAAATTTCCAAAATGGTAATATCAGAGTTGTAAATTCTCCGTGTCTGTATTTTTGGGTCACCTTATCAAAATGTGATTGAACCATCAAGGTTACAAGGCCAAGACCTTGTGCCGCCACTTATGAATACGTAATTAAAAACTTGTTTATTACATTGTTCTTTAAAAAAATTTAAATTTGCCGCCTTTCAAAGCACGCCTTCTGCGCATGTCACACAACCATCAATTTGACCGCCATATAAACTGTCATCGAGAAGCACGCGTGACATGAAAATTGTGTCAAATTTGTGAAAATCATCAAAAAGTGCCCTTTCTCGTGCCACAATTGTACTTTTGCGTGAAAATGTGCGTTTTTTCCGGCTGTTCAGTTGCGTTTTTCACGCGCACGTGACAGGGCTGTCAGTCGTTTATTTACAGAATTTTGAATGTCACTCGGTTGCATAAAACGTGACTTTTAGCCGGGAAATTATAATTGGAAAATTCGAGTGAAAATTTGAGTGTTACGTAAATTAATGGATTGATTGACAGGACACAAAAATGAAAGTCCGTAAGTATGAAATGATTTTATGAATAAATGTTGGGTTTTTTTGGGTGTGTTTTTGATTTAATGGTATTGTTTGAGATGGTATTGGTAATTTGATGATTTTAATTAAAGCGGCATTATTTCATAAAGACCACGAGGTAGCCATTTCTGTCACCGGATACTAAACACAGGACGTAATCAGTCAAGAATTTTCTGATTACACAATCAACACTGGAACAAAATACGGCTATTTGTGTATCAGGAAAAATAAAACAACACGTTTTATTTATATTTAACTGACATTTGAGCTTCCGGATTAAATTTTATGCTGTTTCACTGGGACTTTGTTGTTGTCAGGTTGGTAACAACCGGTTAAATCACAATAATTTTTATTGAGTAATTTTTGATAAAAACCGTCTTTGAGGACTATTTTTAGTTCAAAAATCGTCAGCCAGACCTATTTATATCGGTATTTTCTAAAATTTGCTAAAAAAATTTGAAAATTTAATTCGCGCTTGCGTAGTTACGGATTGCGTCCTGTTGTTTACAACGCTTGTTGTCAATTGTCACTTTCAGTTGTCACTTAAAACGTGTTTCAATGTTGCTTTTAAAAATTAACAATTAACGCATAATTTTTGTGTTTTTGTGAAAATTTCTTTCACTAAATTATTAATTAAAGTGTTCCGGTTAAAATGACAGAAACTTTATTTCCGGAAAGATGTAAGTAATGTGTTAAAAATGTGAGTTTTGTGAAACGTGTTTGGAGCGCGGCAAATGACAAAGTTGACTATGAAATTCAACTGTCATTTATTCATTTGTTATTTTGTTTACACATTTTTGAAAATAACACGCTCCGAATTTTACAAATTGATAAAATGAGTGATTTTTTTTTAGATCGTGAAAGATTTCAGTCTAGCAGTAGCACAGATGATAATGAATCTGGTTCTGAACAAGAAGATCATCATCAGTTGATGCAAATTGCCAGTTTGAGTAATCTTTCAGTTGAGCCAACGAGGAAACGAAGGGGCAACTTGCCCAAACATTCTGTTAAGATACTCAAGAGGTGGCTTTATGAACATAGGTAAGTTACATGGGGGACAAATTTTTGCTTGTCTCTTAAATTTACATAATCTTTATACTAAATATATCAAAAAAGTTATCCTTTAGAAGGGTTTTCGTTTCAGGTAATTTACAATGAAAAAAAGCATTTCATAGCCTTCTACAGCATAATTTTTTTTTTGATCAAATACAGGGTGATTTTTTATTTGCTCTCGCCTGAGATTTCAAAAATAGGCAACACGTTATACAAACAATAAGCAAATTTAGAAAAATTACAAATGATCTAAATGAACTAACTGTAGAAGCACTGTCAAAGGTATTCTCAATAATGTTGACATTAATTCACAACTCTCAATGCCTTAATTTTGAAAATTAAATATTAAGAAACTCGCAAAGTATAGTGTGTTGCTTATTTATGGAGTTTCGGGCGGGAAAAATATGTACAGTATGCCCCCGGATCGACTTTAAATGAGGAAAAATTTCGTATTTTTGATACCTCAGAAAATTTCACTCTTGTTGATTTATCCTGCTTGTTTTCAAACCTCCAAAACACTTTTTATTTACCTCGAACGGTTCTCAAGATAATACACTCACCAGCACAAAATTCGGTCCATCATTTATATTTAATTTTTCTTAAGTAAATGTTGTTCTAAACGGCAACAATTTTATGCTTACTTTAAATTGCACAATTTCAAATAAGTATAAACAAAAACCAACATAAATTATACAACAGTTTTTTTTATCTTCCAATAACAAAAATAGTGCTAAATTTTACAAAAAAAAATTAAAACCTAACAAAGTGGTAAACCTACACTTAAGAATAACCTCGAGTTTAATAATGTGTATTACGTCCTCTTGCTTGAAGTTTAGAATAGCTGCCATTCTCTCAATAAAAGTGTCTTTGACCGATTTATTCCCAAATTTGGGTTACTGTCACATTTAGGTCTCTCAGAGTTACTGGAGCAGGAACTCTGCTTCGAATCTTTCTTTCCATTATATCCCAAAGGTGTTCAATCGGATTTAGGTATGGACTGCGCGCTGGTCATATAATACGCTAAATACCAACCTCATCGAGATACGTGTAGTGTGAAAATGAAATGAAATTTTTACCAATAGTTGGTGCATAAGGCACAATATGGGGTTCCAGAACGTCTCTGATATACCTGTTAACATTTATCGTTCCCCTATTTACAATGACTAATTCCGTGCCTCACACCATGATAGCACCTCCTCCAAAATTCAGTTTCGGGACTAATTACACTGGACAAATCTTTCCTTGAAGCGTTGCCAGATTGTTTATTGCCCATCTGCGAAATAAAGACAGAAGCTCGACTCATCAGAGTCTCCAATCACCAACACCCTAATTCTCATGTTCACGAGCAAAACCTAGTCTTGCTTTAGTAAACTTGGGGCCATTTGTTGTTTTTTTTTGCAAGTAATCCTTTTTCGTTTAGTCTCCTTACTTTTCTTTTGCTAATTGCTATACCTCTTACCTCTTCTAAAGAATTATGAGCAGCAACACCTGTTTTTCTTTCGGACGTAACTCTCCTAGTGTAGCCCCCAGTTTTCCGAAACCATTTTACAGCTCTTTATACACTGCATCTTGAAACTCCAAGAACTCGAGCTGCGTAGTATTGTGATCGACCATCGTAAACTAAAGCAATTGCTCTAGCTGCGTCCGTTGGATTTAGAACCTTATTTACTCATATAAAATTAAATTAAGATGCCAAGTATAGTGGCAGGTATCACAATAATGACAATTATCCACAGCTATCAGAATAAGTAAGGATAAAAAAACTTAAAAATTCTATCAGATGCTTATTTTCTTGTTTTTTAGTTTTAACAATGGTTAGAAATGTATCTTATTTCTACCTAAAAGTTCTCTGCAAACGACTCCGTTAGTTGAAAAGGTTGATTCATCAGATAAACAACATAATTAGTTTATGAAAATTTGAAACTGCCAAAATTTTGTAGGTCATTTCCAAATAAAAATCCAGACGTTTGGCTTCATTACCGTTTTCTAAAGTTTGTTTAAATTGCGGTTTAAATGGTAAAATTTTGTTCTCCTTGAAAATTCTTTATAAATGAGATTTACTTATCCCAGTTTGTATTGCCCTCCTTCTTAAAGACAACTTTGGAGCTTCTCTTGTGAAATAAACGGCAAGAACTAAAGCAGCATCATCTTCATTAAACAATTTCTTTGACTTCTTAATGTTCAAAACCGAGCCCGTTTTAAGGAATTTGGTTACCAAGTTTTTGCACCAGAATTTGAAATACTAACTTCCGGGTATTTTCGGTTGAATTTTCTTATAACAACTCGGTAGTACTCTGCCCCAGTTTCGTAACATTGAATTAGATAAATTCGTTGTTATAAAGGCAACAAGTTAACAAGGCAACTGATTAGATTTGTAATCTGCTGGCAGTGGTATTTTTCAGTAAAATCCGCTTACGAGAGTTACTTTAAAAATTACAAATAAAGTAAGTCAAAATTTTGAAAAAAAAAAAAAGATATTATCTCGAGAACCGTTTGAGTTAAATAAAAAGTAATTTGTGTTCTGTGGGTTTGAAAACAAGCAGGGCAATTCAACAAGAAATATAGATATATAGAAATAGAGTATAAAATGTGGTCCATAAAATTTTTCTTTCAGATATAATGCTTACCCGAGCGACGCTGAAAAGATGACATTATCTCAAGAGGCTAACCTGACAGTCCTCCAAGTGTGCAATTGGTTCATAAACGCTCGTCGTCGAATCCTTCCCGAAATGATCCGTCGTGAAGGTCACGATCCTCTCCACTATACAATATCCCGTCGTGGTAAAAAATTAAATTCCGGTTCGATGGGAGTAGATCAATCTCGTGCTCAATGGGATGAAGAAATGCCAACTGTTGGCGGTAAACGTATTCGTTTAGATCACGATTACGAGGACTCAATGAATCTCATGTACCGGTCTGAAGAGGATAGTCCGAATGAGTATGAGAGCTCGAGTCCTAGCGAAGAGGAAAAGTTTAATCCTTGGCAGACGGTGATTAGGTATGGAGTGGCTAACGAGCCATCGTATCCCGTCAAGAGAGGGTAAGTAAGAATTTTTGAGTAGTGATGAGAGTTAATTATTTTTTATTTAGGCCTGAAGAGGGTCAAATTATGACGAATCAGTATTGGACGGCTCCGCATCCTCAATTGTCGCACTTGCCACAGCTACCCCACCCTCTCAATGTACCGAAAGTTCAGGTAATGCCGGCACACCAAATAGAGGCGGATCCGCTCGCGACGAATGATGAAGAAGATAAAGATAAGTTTAAATGTCTTTATTTGCTGGTGGAGACGGCTGTGGCAGTACGACAAAGAGAAAAAGAACAAGGGAATGTTCCAGTATAGCTATGGAGAGAAAAGAGTGGTTCACTCGTGCCTTGCTTTGTTATTATTAGTCAGTTTTATGGCAAAAAGTTTTACGGAAAACTGGCGAGTGTGATATATTGTTAAAGTTGCCTGCTTGGAAATGGTTTGTTGTGAAACTTTTTGTTGTAAAATTTTCATTTATTTTAGTTTGTGTAATGTAGTTATTTTCCTTTTTCTCTTAGTTTTAGCGAATTTGGAGTGACATAATTTTAATGATTTTTATTTTATAAAGAGTGATATTAAATGTGGTGTTTATGAAATTTTTGAACGGAAGTTTTTTTGTATATTTTGTAAAAGGATTATCTCATTAAAATTTCACTCGGATCGCATTTTTTCTGTGATAAATATTTTTGAACAAAATCACAGGTAACCGTTCTCATTACTCATGACAAAAACATTTATAAATGTGCCATAAAATTCTTTGATGGGATAATCTAAAGAGTACTTACAATTTGGGAATAACAACGTACCTGTCATGGCATTTCTTTGAAGATTCAAAATTCAGATCGTTTTAAAACTGTAGTTTTCTAAGAACTTTATATATAACAAACAGTTGTACATTTTGTAAAATCAAGTATCATGTTGTAGCTAGCTATTAGTTTATCATTTTTTAAGTTGTGTTTATTTATGAGGTACTCAAATTTTTGTAAATATTTTGTTTTTCATACATATTTCTCGCAAAAAAACACGAAAATTGCTCAAATCATAAAGTACAAAGTCCTGTATATACATAATATCGTGTGTTGTCTTAAATTTGGCCATTTGTGAAAAACACCGGTGGTGTTAAGTTAACGCCAAATTTAAAACAACACCATTAGATTATAATAAAGCAATATTTCTAAGATATTTAATCATCTATTTTTACAAAAAATTCCAGTTCGAAAAGGAGAAATATGTGTGAAATCCCACCACTGCCACATCTTGAGGACGGCGGTTACCTCAATTCTTGTATTTAGGTAGTGTTGTTAATAAACATGTTTGAAGCGCCCTTATTTCTTCAATAACATGTTCCTAAAATCCTCGTTAGTTTTCTTCTGGATTTGTTTCGCATCTCCGTTTGCTTCAGACTTAACTTGCAATGCTCTGGGTACCATTGGAATCTGTAATTTGCTTCGTGCATGTCGAACCGGTTCTGAGCTCTTCACTGCCGGTTTCTTTGGAGGGGGCGCACTAATCGCTACACTTATAACAAACTCTCCAATTGTCATTCCATCTGTTTTCTCAATCGCTTTTCTAGCACTTTCCTCATCTTCGAATTCAATATACGCCAAACCTTTAGATTTCCCATCACGTCTTCGAACTAATCTAACTGTTTTAGCTCCAAACGGTTTAAAAATACTCTCGATTTCTTCTTCACTCTTCTCATGAGGCAATCCTTTAACGAAAAGTTTGTTTGATTCAGCTCCAAGTGAGTACTTAAAACCGGCTTTTCGTTCCTCGCGGTTTGGTTTACAGTTTGAAATAAAAATGGGGCGACCGTCGAGCAGTTCCCGGTCGCGTGCCAGCGCTACCATGACAGATTCTTCAAGGGCGAATTGGACATAGCCGTAACATCGTGATTTACCACGACGGTCTACAACAATTTCAATGTTTTCAGCATTTGGGAAGAATTTCTTTAGACGTTTTTCATTGGTGGTGGTGTGGAGGTTACTAACGAAGACTGTTCGGGTTGGGTCTTTAATAATTGGCTGTTTTTTCAGTTTTTTAGGTATGGGTTCGTGTTCGGACTCAACAGGATGTTTCCGTTTGGAAGTAGTAGGTTCAGTCACATCTGGCATTACAGGTGTCTTCACTACCACTTCTTTACGTTTTTCAAGACACTTCATAACGTCACTGAGTTTCCCATATTCCCGTTCAAACATTAGCCACTCCTCTGCGATGAATTGGGGCCAATCAGAAACATTTGTTAGCGCTCTTTGAAACACACTCCTGACTTGATTCGGTTCTCCAAATTGTTTTTCCAAACTGATATATTCCATCCAAATATTTCCATTTGTTTTATTCTTAGGATTTTTTAATAGATCCTTCCAGAGACGTCTAGCTCCTTGCATGTCTCCATTTTTAGCCAAAACTCTCCCATACCATTTTACTATTTTAACTTCACCTTCTTCACGGTATTTCAGCTGTTCCAAAGCTTGATCAAATGATTTACAAATCTTTTCTTTATCTTCACAATTCCTACTAACATACTCCAAGTAGGCGAGCCACAATTCGCAATTTTGAGCCCCTAAATTCCCAATACCTTCTTCAAAACACTTAACAACATCCCCAAAGTCTTTACCGAGATGTTCCAGGACACGAAGTTTCATCACCCATAAGTCTTCACTCCAGGGACAGTTCCACAAAGCTTTAGTTGTGATTTTTTCAGCTGGTACTCCCAGTTTTAGGCCGTAGAGGCAATAGTCGTGCCAAATCTCCGGATTGAGACACATTTGAGCCGTTGCTCTTTCATAAACGCAAAAAATTGTTGATGGATCCTCAAGGATTTTAATATAGTCTCTGTAGATTTGTAGCAAGTCTGAGGGCTCAATTGTCGCTTGTAGTTTCTCCTCAAACGGTTTGTATTTCTCGAGAGTCTTCAAGGCTTTTTTGTAGCCCCACTCTACAGGATCTGTGTTGATTTTGTGGTCTTCAGGGAGTTGTCTCACCCAGTCCTTCCACTCTTTGTAGGTATTCTCCATGTCTATTAAAGGCACAGAAAGTTCGCGCCGAAAAACTTCAACGACTTTATCAACTTGTTCTTTCCACGGATCAGTACCAACTTCAGTGAGTGATAAGTGGGCGAATTCTAGTTCTCGGAGGGTATCCCATAGGAGACTACCATCAGCTGTGTGTAATCCAGCTGCTGTAAGTCCCCTTTCAAGAATTTGACGTGTCGTCTCCAATGTGCTAACTCCAATAGAATATTGCGCGTATTCCACCCATAAATTTACACCTACAAGAATAAATTACAACAGGTCAAGAACATAACAAAATTTACTTAAATAATCCTCAACAGCTTTATCAAAAAGCGCAAAAATATATTTAATTTCAGTCTCAGAGGTTGCTAATTTCTTCTCATCGTTGATCCAAGCTAACCAAATTTCAGGTGTGAGAGGAAAATACTCATGGAATCTCTCATAAGCCAAACGCATTGATTTTAAGTCTCCTAATTTCCGGTAAATGTTCACGAGCTCTTCATGTGCGTTGTATAGGTATTTGTTGTCGGATATTTGCCGTTCGAGGTCTTCAGCACGGCTATTGAGGGCCTACGAGACAAGTTTTGAGGTTAGGTTAGAGTCAGGGGGCCCTTACTTGTTCCTCTTCGTCATTTTCCGAATCGGAGGTATCTGAGTCAGAATTGACTGACATAGGCTCGGTTGAGTCTTCTGTTGCTTCCATTGTGTGATAAATATTTAGAAAACACGTATTTACTACGTTTTTCTAATGTGAAAAAAGTTAGGTTATGTTTATTGTTGACTATCAGTGATTACCAAAATTTTTTATATATTTTTTATTGTACAAAAAGCATAATAAAGACAATTGTTGTTTGATTTGTATTAAATTATAAAAAAGATCAGTTTTTTGAGATTTTGAGAAGTTTTTCTGCTTTATCCACAGTTTTGTAATTGGTTTTTTTTAAATAATGTGAAACAATTGAGGCATGTTGAGGACCGCTGGTTTGCACTGCGCATGCGTGTAAGACAGCTGTCAAATGTCACTTTTGAATTTGAACTGACATAAATGGCAGTTTTGTGTTTTGATAAAATTGTGTTATTTGTTAGATAAAACTGTTTTAATTATGGAAACTAAAGTGAAAGTTGAGGAATGGTTAAGAAAAATGGGTTACGACAGTGATATTCCTTCAAGTTTATCAAAGTTTGTATTCTTTGCAAGGTTATGTTTTTTTGTAAGTTTTTTTTTTTAAGAATTTGTAATCCTTCAACTGCATTTATTTGGGAGCAATTAATTACAAACATTCGCCCCCGACAGGAAGTAGAAGTTGTTAAGAAAAATATAATTTTTAATAGGTTGGCAAAAGAGCCACTTAGTGAACAGGTAAGTGTCTTATAATATGGGGGCTCCTCCAGCTCCTATCTTGCAGCAGTAAGAGGTTTTTTTACATACCTTTAGGCATTTTTTCTCAATACTTAAGTGATTACATTGTCCTCTTTTGGCCTTCTGGAATCTTCATTTGCTCTTTTTTTTCCAGTCGGTATCTCTAAATTTCTTTCTTTCTTAGAATTCTTTATTTGCCCTTCTCTTATTATCAGATGTTTTTTTACTACTTGTCTTTTCGCAAAAACTATTTTTTATGCAAAGGTAGGCTCTTCTAGAATCAGGTATATTCACCTGAAACAGACAATTAGGGGAAAACCTGAAACAGAAAAATTACGAAAATCTGAAACAGAAAGAGAAAAATTAGTAGGGAAACCTGAAACAGAAAAATTACTATAACCTGAAACAAGGAATTGCCAAAGCTGAAACAGAAAAGTTGTTAAAGTACACTGTACTTACATAAAAAATAAATTCCAAAAAAAATCGATTTCAAATAAAACTCAAAATTTTGAATAAAAAATTATAAATTAAAACAGAAATGAACAATTTTAACAAAATCATAAACTATACATAAAGTCTTAAAACATTTTTTTCTGGCACAACTGATGACTGGCGAATTTCCTCCCTCTGCTTCTTTTGAATCTACCTTTAATCTTGAAATTAGTTCAGATAATCCTGATATCTTTTGATGTTCTTGGAACCTACTCCCTGAATCCCAATAAAAAAAGGAATTTACTTCAAATTGTTAATTTATTTTTTATAAAAAGGGGGTGAAAATGTACTTTAAATAAAACGCGTGAATTTATTATTAAATTAATTACAAATGATGATATTATATACCTACAATTGTTTATCTCTGTGTTATTTTGTAATTTGAAAATGCAAAAATATATTTGTTTAAACAAAATCGCGATATATTCCGTTTAATAATTGAGAATAAATAAAAGTATGCAGCTTTAGAGCGACTGTGATCCGTCTTGTACAACAGCTGCCGCTCGACTAAATTAAACAAAGGAAATATCGATAAATATGCAAAAGAACAAAAAATGTCTATTATATCACCCTTTTGTCGAACCCTCTTTGTGTCTTTGGGTACTGAATCATCATATTATGTAAGCAATTAGTTCAAATAATAAATCAAATGTGTATTTAAATATTTAGGTACATAAACAAGATGTTTCGAGTTTTGTTTTCAATTTATATCTAATCACGAAAACAGCACCGAAAAGGCAATAATTAATTTTATTTAAACAAATGAGACTAAACACTGTTTTAAACGGCTACCTTATTACCCATTAAAAGGAGAGGTCAAAAATATTTTGACCTCATTTTATGCAATCACAAAAAAGTGTTTACATTTTTTAAAGTCTCAATTTTATAGGATGTCCCAATTTTATTTCTATTGCACGTCTCAGTATATATACAGGATATGCCAATTTTATTTCTATTGCAAGGCTCTTTTCACCCTATCTTTTATCGGAAAAATAATAAAAAAAATAGAGTGACCTTAGACAAGAGCCTACTTCAATTGTGCCTAATTATTATTAATTCGAATTATTTTCTGACTGTAAATTTCGCGAAATTTTACAAGAATTAATACATAATTATAATCGAGAAATAAATAATTAGAAATGAATCTCTAATTTTAGTTTATTTTTTGAGTTATTAATTTTTAAATAAAATCGAATTTTTCACTATTAATTTTTTCTAGAATTTCCTGTTGCGAAACGTCGTTTCTCAAATTCTAGAAACCTCTTTTGTTCATTTAGAATCTTTATTTTCGCTTTATTTGTTCTTGTTTATAGTAATATATGTACGTCTTTAAATTTCTTCTTGAGTTTTTTTTTGTTCTTCTAGATTATTTTTTTTTGCAAATTTTTTTAGAATCTTTTTTGATTTTTATTTTCTTATATAAGTATAGTTTTAAATAGCTTTATTTGTTTTTTGCAAGTGTGGTTTTTCAGGCTTTTTTAGAATCATCATTTGTTCTTCTAAAATCTTTCACAGCTCTCCTTTCTTTACAGTCGTTGTTTTCAAGCTTTAGAAGCATCTAGAATCTTTTGGTGATCTTATTTTATTAACATCGCTTTTCATATTTTTCTAGAGATTTAAAATAAAGATTTTTCTAGATTTTTTAAGAATCTTTATTTGCTCTTTCGTTTCTACCAACGGTTACTTCTTAGAATTTTCTTTTTCTAGTAATCGTTGTTTTTTAAATTCTACTTTTTTTCTTAATGGCTGGTTTTTAAGCTCTACTAGAATCAAATTTTAGTGTTCCAGAATCTTTTTTGCTCTTCTAGCATTTTTTTTTTTTTTTTTTTTTGATTTCAAATATAGACCGTTTATAATTATTTCCTTGTTCTGCTAGAATCTTTCTGTTTCTAATTTTCTTCTACAAGTAGTTTTTCTTGTTTTTTTACAACCGTTGTTTTTTTCAAGTTTTGCTAAATCTAAAATCTTCTGTTGATTTTTTTCCATTAACATTACTTTTTATATTTTTTTAGAAATTTAAAATAAAGATTCTTCCAGATTTTTCGAGATTTTTTTTGCTTTTTTCTTTCTACCCATTGTCATTTTTAAGATTCTTTTTTTTCTACCAATCTTAGTTTCTCAAATTCCAATTTTTTTGTTCTCTAGAATATTTTTCGTTTTTTTCAGAATTTTTCTTTGCTATTCCAGTATTCTTTTTGTTATTCAGGTAGTTTTCCTTGTTCTTTCTTCTTTATTGTTGTTTATTAATCTCTTTTAGTATTTATTTGTTTTTTTTGTGTATTTATTTAAGCTGTACTAAAAATTGCTTTTGTTCTAAAATCTTTCTTAGTTTAGTTTTTCTTTCTTCTAGTTTTTCTAGAATCCTTGTTTATTCTTATAGAATTTTATTTTTTATTTTTATTGGCCAGTCAGCTGCATGCTTTTCCAGTCACTTGCTTTGATTGTATCAGCTAACTATGCCAAAGTTCAACAATCATAACGGTCCTCTCACTTTATTTACATAATTATTACTTTTTGATAGGATCAGTTTGATTATCCAATTAAGGAAATAAAAGTTTACGTTGATAAGAAAAAATCTGAGGAAAAAATTGTGAATCTTGAAAATGCAATTGAGGAAAAAGAAATTCAAATTGATGAGCTTTTAAACAGGAATAAAATGACTTGTAAGTTATTGAACACTAGATTTTGTCTTTTTTTATAATAATTAATTTTAAGTTGTCACTATTGATAATCTAAAAGCAAGAATTCGTGAGATTAGAAACAAAAAGTTTGCATTAGAAGAAAAATCAAAAATGCTTGAAGAAGAGATCAGTCAAGGCAAAGAATTTATAACTTTAGCTAGAAATTTAACACCTGTTGAATTAGATCAAGGCTCAAATAGTGAAGAGATAACTGTAGGTTTTTTAATTAAAATTGTACGTTTTTTGTATTAATTTTTTTTACAGAAAACTCTCCAGAAATGCGCAGAAAAACTACAAAAACTTTCAGAAGTCCAGCATTCGAAACTGACCAGAAATAAGTCTTCTTTTATAAAGTTTGCTAAAACGCAAAAAAAATCACATAAAACAAGTGTTTTTTCGAAATATTTAGAAGCTTCAATACTGAACTCATCAACGAAAATACCTTCTCACTCAAATAAAGAAAATCTTGGTGTGAATAGATGTTTGAAATTTACGAATGAAAAACAAACAAAACCAAAACGTGATTCGTTAGGTTTATTACCTAATAACTGTTTAGATACAAGTGATGATTTTGATGATTTTTTGTTAAATTCACGAAGTGATAATACAGAAACAATACCTGAAAGTGATTGTGATATTGTAACAAAACTTCAGAATGATAGAGATGTTCAAAAAGATTTGAAAGATTTGTTGTACAACAATAACAGATCTTTGATTTTAACACAATGTAAGAATGTTTTTAATAATTTAGTAGCAGAGAGTAAAGTTCCAATAATGGAGTTTAAGAAGTACAAAAGGTATGAAAAAAAAAACTGGTCGTTTCATAACTGGTTACGTAAAAAAATGTTTTAGATCTGATCAGTCAGTAAATCATGCAGATTTAACAGAATTGTATTTTATTCACGTCAAAAGTGAACTAGAGAAGGAAAAAATTAAAATAAAATTGAAGAAACTTAAAGAGACTGCAACAAAACGAAATGAAGAAATTTTAGTAAGTTTATTAGATTAAAATTGCTGTTTTTTACATTAATGTGATGTTTTTTAAGAGCCAAATATCTACTAAAAGAAATCGGGATGAAATTAGAGCAATTTTTGAGTTACAAAAAGATGATGTTTATCATACAACTGTTGTAAAAGTGTTAGAAAATGAAATTAAATCTCTGAAAAAATTTGAAAAAATGGATGATTTACATATGAAGAATTTAAAAATTAAACAAATAACCGAGGAAATTGTAAGTATCGTTAAAGTAACTAGTTTAGGGATTTTGCTTAAGTATTTGTGACAGTAAGAGTGATATTTTACAGCTTTAACTGCTGCAATATTTTTTTTAATAGAACAGTTTATAATTTGACATCAGCGATCAGCTACTTTGCTGATTTTTTTCTGTTAATTCTCAGTATTTTTTGTTAGCTTTTAGCACTTTTTTTTATCTCTTCAAAGTCAAAGCAATTTTTTTATTCAGTATTGTGACGATTCTAAGGCCTGGCCTTGTTAAAAAATTAGATTTTTGACTGATCGGATAGAAATGGTGTTATTAGGACTCTATGTTGTGTTTTGTATTTGTTTGTTCGTTGTTTAAGCACTGTGTATCAAGGAAGAGTAAAACAGCTGAAATTGAATAAATACATTTATTCAAAAAATATTACAAGTGTAAGGTGAGGCCACTTATTTTATAGGTTAAATTTTTAGCTCTAGTTCTATAATACAAAATAAGTTGCATCCCGCTAGGATTACAACACGCTATTCCGGTATCAGAACCATCGCAGGCCAGTATGGGTTAAAAACCCGGATTTAATATCAGAGCTGATTAAACACCTCCGACTCAGAAAATTTATAGATAAAAGTGTGTAGGAGCCTCACTAAAGAACCAACTACCGCGTACTCTCATTCCCTAATAGGTTCTACATTTGGTCTTTTATTTGACCAGGGAGTCTTTTTGTTTATGTATTTTATTTAATACATTTAGCCATGTTTTGAGATTTTGTGTGCCATAGTACTACACCCAGACTGGCTTCGTTTTTTTCCTGTCGGTGTGGTAATGGTCCCCGGCTTGGCCAGGAGTATAGTAAAGAGAGTAATTTTCATGCGAATAATGAGTCAGATGAGTGTAATCAACTATTAGTTAAATACATACAAATAAGGCCATTGGTAGGATAGACACGTACAAGTCATAGGCAGAACTAACTTAATTAGTAAAATAATAATTAATTAAATAAATAACAATTAAAAATTGTTAAAGATTTAGAACCACAGGGTTCCCCTGTGACTATAAGTTGTTAAATACAGCTGTATAGTGATAAAATTAGTTTTTACCTTCTTTGATACAGACTTGTGAAAATCCGGTTTTCTTCCGGAGACGTTGGTGGCTCTTGGGCCATGAAGGAGTGATTCTCTGACCTTTCTGGCTCTTCTGACATTAATTAATATTAATTAAACCGAGTGTCAACTCGTGCAAAATTCTCCTTGGTTGCGATCAACTCGTCGAAGACTAGGAATGCGGCACTCAAAGAGAATTTCTGGTTCAGAGCCCTTGTTGCAATCACCCGTCAAAAACTAAGAATCTGCACTTTGGACACGAACGTAATTTTTAGCTAGAAGACAGTCTTTTGATCAGCGATCACCCCTCGGAGATTGCTATATCAAAAAAATAAGTCGACCAGCCTGGAGAATGACAGAGTATTCTTTGAGGATGGCTTCTCTGGAGGTTCTTTTTATATTCAAATTTTTAGTGACGTCAAACCTGTCTAGTCTAAGTGACTGCAATCGGGGTGTTTAGCGCGCTTTCCTAACGACTTTCTTTAGACGGTTGCTGTTGAAGCGATGATTGGTTCGTTCCTAACCGTCTTCAGGCCGTTGGTGTTGCCAAGGGTGTCTACGTGACTTTCTGCAACGATGCATGGCGTGCCTTTAATTACTTATTCAGCGATTCGTTCTGTCTTCTAAAATCTGCGGTTTCAAACTTACAAGTTTTTTAATTTAGCTAAAATATTAACAATTACGCACCTGCTGAAATATTTAAACAATTAATTTTGATTAGGAATTAGTTTTTATGCTTTTAATCTTGTTAAATAGTTCACTCCGGGGTTGATTGGCTAATAAACTAATAAAGAAGCTTTGAAAGTAAAAACAACAAATTACAATACTCGGACAAGAGTTAATTAATCAATTTTCAATTGTAATTAAATAAACAGTATTAATAAATATAATCCATTTGATGTTCTACTGTAAAATTGATAATTAGTAGAATTATTGTTCATGAAAATGCTGAAACAATTAGAGAACAAATAAAAAGCTAAAAAAATGTAGCACAACCTTATTCCTGTAATAAAAACAAAACAAAAAATTTGTATTTTTAGTTGCATAAAAAGGCCTGGATGGTCTCAGTATTTCACAGGTTTTTTTATAATTTTTATTGATTTTCTGTTTTTGGTACATTTTTTTTTTGTTAATCTTATTATTTTGAGCAATTTTTGATTGATTTTTTTTTCAGTTTTGACAGGGTTTGAGTGCTTTCAAAGTGATTTTTACAATGTCTTGATATTTCTGTTGTTCTCGACAATTAATTGACGGTTTTTACCATTGTTTTTACAGTTTTATTATTGTCTGTTTTTAACAGTTAATTTATATGTTATTGTCAGTTTTGTAACAATTTTTACTGTTTTTTTTTTCAACAATTTTGTTGCAGTTTTTATGTTTTAATAATTTCTTATTGTTTTATTGTTAATTTTTGAAAGTTTAAGATGTAAATTATCGCTCGTGCTGGCGCCAAATTTAAAAATTGGTTCTCAAACAAAATTATATTAATTTAAACAATTTAATTCTAGCTTTCTAAGATTGAGAGCATTCAGGAGTTGATACCTAAAATAAATGGCGTTATTTCTGATATAAAAACCAACATAGAAGAGACATCCATCTGTGTCATGCACCTCTACCCATATTTTAGTGATCTGTCATGGGCGAGTGCACTCACACTTGAAGGAAATTTTAAGGAAATTGAAACGTTTAAGAATTTTCCTCTAGAGTTTAATCGACAATTTACTTTTACGTAAGACACTTATTTTTAGAGAGAGGAAGCAATTATTTTTTGTATTATTTTTTTTTAGAAAATTAAGTGTGCTTTATAGAGATATTAGTGACACAACAGTACCGTCCTTTATCAAATTGGATCCAAATAATTTGAAAATGATCACAACTTTAATAGATCTGCCATTTAGTCTTGCCGAAAATGTTGTTTTAGACACTTTAAAAAATAAAATTACTCTACATTCTCTCAAAGAATTGCCTGAGCTAAGTTCTGATTTGAATTGCAAGAAATGTAATAAAATTTTGAGTTTTGGTATCTTTTTTATTTTTAGTATATTTTAGATTCTCTTGAGGAACTGGTTAAACAAGAAGAATATGTTAAAAAAATTGAAAACTCGTTTTCTTCTATTATTAGTTCAGCTAGTGCTAAACAAGAAAATATATATAAGATGTATAAAATTATGGATTGGTGGTTAGAAATGCCGTTTAGGAATTATATTTCACCGAAAAGACTGGTCGATGGGCAAGAGTACAAGTTTTATGAAAGAAAGTTGAAGGAATTGGTTAAAGAAAATTAATTTATTTTTTTGTTATTGCATAATAAAATTACTTATCAAATTATTGCTTTTTTATTGTTACATATTTCAAAAGGTCTTGTGGTTAAGTCGAGTTTTTTCTGAGATTACTGTCTATCTGTAGCTCGCTAGCAATTTTGGTTGCTTCTCTTACCCTGTTTCAAGCGTATTTTAGATTTTTTCGTGAAGAAAAATGAATATTAATATAAATAATCATTGTAGTTTTATTATACATTAGAAATCAACACTTGTATGTATCAAAAAATTTTAAATTTCCCGCTAAAATAATAACAATCTTTTACATAAATTTTTAGCAATAATTTGTGTATTAATTTTGTAATATTTAGAGAATTTTTGTAGCGTTACATTATATCTTTATCAGCTCGCGTGAATATTAAAAAAAATAATGTAAATGTGGCAACATAGCATTGCGTCATTTGATAGATAGTTGGCGCGAAATTTAAAAACTTTTTATTGGATTCTCTTTGTGGATTGAATAAAACCAGCAATAAAAATTGGTTAAATGTCTAATTTTATTTACAGTGTTGTCAGCCAGCTGAAGCAAGCAAAATTACAATCGGAAATAAATATTTTATATTGAAAAAAATTTACAATTTTTGTACAAATGTATCAGAGTCGATATATTGCACTGTTATAAATAATATATTTTTGATAAATTAATAGCTATACAAAATATAAGCTCTTGTCATTTGTTCAACATTTTTGTAAAAATAAAATTCAATAAACTTTATACTTGATAAATACTCTTTTTTTGTAAAGTATAATCACATGCTTTTTATATTACAGTACAGTTAGAGATTGATGGATTTCGTAAATATTTTGGTATATTTCTTTCTACTCTCTACTTAAAAATATATGAATCTTTATCAAATCTTTTAACAAATTGAAACTAAATTAAAATTAAAATTTGTTGTTAAAATTACATTTTCATTCGATTTTCATGAGCCTTTTTAACTATAGCGAGCTTTGAATGCGGATCTAAAACAGCCAGCTCGGTGTAAGGAGGCTCCTTGGTGCCGTGGAGCATCAGAGACCATTCTTTAACAAATCCGGTTTGCGGTATCTGCGAATTGAAGCTCGCCTGAAACATTAACAGATTAACATATTACCTGTAATGTTAATTAACAGAATTAACATGTTAAGTGTTAACCGTGTAATGTTAATTATACCTCAAGCAACCAGGTTCCTTGGGGATACTCTCCCCACGTGTGCGTCGTCATAAAAGGCCACTTCGTAAACCCATCTCTTGAATCATCATCATTTTGCCGTCTACTGAGAATCATCGACCTGGTGCCCATCGGTGACGTCAAAAACAGTTCTAAATCACCTCTTCGACTCGCATTCACTGTTAATACAGCTTGGACGTGCTCTAAGTACCTAACTTCTGTACTTTCTCCTTGACAAGCATCTGTAGTAATTTTCAAGACTAGAGATTTCGCTGACGGAATCTGCTGGACTTGAGTAACAGATCCGGCTTCACAATGAAACCTCGGTGGGACTGTCTTCCATTGTTTAGCGAGTGCTACCATAGCACCAGCATCCAAAACACCAAACCCAAACAGATGATTAAACTCTAATCCCACACCGTTCATAGTCCAATGAAAGCGACCTTTTGCATCAAACAACGAGTTTCTTTTAGATGTTAACACTGTGAGGTGTTGGACGTCCCTCCAGGTTAGGTTATTACTAGAAAAGAGACTGTTAGGGGTGTTCACTAGGTGAAATTGGAGGGATTACTTCGCTTCGAGGGCTAGAGCGAAAACTCCGGCCGCTTCAGGCGCTGCTGCTGATGTTCCCGAGTGTGTTGTAGTGCATTTGCCGTATAAATCTGTAGTGGCAACGCCTGTATTGGGGTCTTTTGCGCCGTTTGAGAAAGTCGAGGCGAGAGTCGAGGAGCAGCTTTCGTCGTAGTGGGCGTTTTGGCCGTCGTTAATCGCGCTGTTAATACTGATCGTCCACATGCTGGCAGCGTAGCCATCGCAATTGCAGTCGTCGTCTTCACCGCCGTCGCCACTTGCCCACACGTAGATGTTACCCAAGCCGTTACGACCCTAAAATAATCAGCGAATTGCAAGATAATTTGTGAATTTCCTTTAGAAAATTGCTTGGCACGTTAACAGATTAACACATTATGTGTAATGTTAAATAACAGATTAACATAACTTGTAATGTTAGGTCTTTATTGTGTAATGTTATTTATTTAATAAATTGATTTAGAACAGATTTATTGTTATAAAGTTTAAGTACCTCATTGACTCCTCTGACGATGGCCCGCATTGTGGCATTTCTGGGTCCGTCGACTGTTTTCCCATCATCTGTGGGTCCCCACGAAGCACTGTAAATATCAATAAGGCCTGGTTCGTGTCCCATGGAATTTGCTTCAATCAAATCTGTCATGTATGGCTGATCCAGCATCCTAATGCCTAGATAAAATAAGATTTGTATGAAAATTGAATCTTATCGAGATCTATATATAACTAACCAGCAATTTTCGAATCGTAAGCAACCCCAACCCCACAAATACCATTATCTCTCGCAGCTGCCACTTCTCCAGCACATCTCGTTCCGTGACTGAAATATAGTTAGAAGATTTTATGTGAAAAAATTCTTGGCATTGATTTTATGTCAAGTCCAACAGTTTATATAACGAGTTAAAGGTTTAAATCGCTGATTAGATTACAAAAGAAGGAACTCACCTGTTAAACCAATCATCTGTATAGCGAGGATAAGGAAACGGATCGTTACTACTGAAGTCGTAACTGGCTTTAGCATTCTGAAATTTTCAATTGGTTTTTTACCGAAGATTCTATTATTTGTACTTACGTAATTGTATTTCAAGTCGGGATGCATGTAGTCGACTCCTGGAAAAATAATTTTCTGTTAACAATTGTGAGATACAAGCGGTTAAAGCGATTCGGTTTCTTGATTAATTATTTGAACAGTTGGGGGTTGATTCCTGGAGAGAGGGTTTTAACAGATGTTTTACCGAGTCCGAGAGAAGAGTTTCGGGTTTAAGGGGAAGCTCTACACAAATTTCAGTACAGGGAAAAGAATGTTAAAAAGGGTTTCTCTGTTTTAACAAAAAGTATTAAAAAAATTAAGAAACATAATTAAAATCTACAATTTTTTTTTTCCGAATTCAAATATTTTATTAAAGTTCAAAAATTTGTAATTTTTACAGGAATTGAGTAATTTGTATGATTTGATTTTTGTTGGGTTGCTGGTTTTATGAACTTTTAAGTGTATTGACAATTTCTGCCTCTAAATTTGTTATCTTAATTATACAGGGCGTCAAAAGAGGTACTGCAAAAAATGAGAGGTTTTGTAGACAAAATTAAAGAGAAAATACTTTAACGAGTTGTGAAATGTCGCGAAATTTCCGGACAATTCTGAAAATACGTATCGTTATATAAGCGGGTGGAGACAACGACCAGAAGTTAGTGTAGAACTTGATAAGCGATTAAACTTACATCAAAACGAAGGCGATGGTAGTTACTTCGTTACTATGGGTAGACTCAACGACTTACTTACATTTCTATCTCTGTAATTGTTTTAATTATTTATAAAGGTTTTCTATAAAACATAATACCGAAATTTGTGTCTAATTCTTGCTCCCCGCGGCTCCAGACCGTTCTCTCTGGTAATTTGTCTGGACAGCTTCAATAATTAATTGTGGGTTGTCACATTATGAGTATGTTTTTGTGATAAGTATTGGTGTAGGTTGATCACCCACATAGTGATAAAAGTACGTCACTGAACAAACTTTTTTATATAGATTTTTCCTGGGAATAATTTCGCATTAGAATTGTAATAAACTGTCTAAAATATTGCTCTCGTGTATCAAAATTTCGAGATGAAAATAGCTTGATAATAAGACTTGATTAAAACTCAGAAGATGTTTGAAAGTTTTTCGGAAAAAATGCAATTTCCGGCAATTCCCAGTCGGGTGTAAAAAACTCCAAGGTGCTGAGAATTCGACACTGTGATTCAATTTTGTCATCTATAAACCGATAAAGCACCCCAATTTACAGTAACACAATTAATGGAAAACTTGAGGCGAAGCAATTAAGATTGTTAACAGATGTTATTGTTAAAACATTAAATTGTGATGTGGCGGTTCTGTGATTGTTTATTTTACATAAACACAAATTATAATGCACTAGATATATATTTTTTTAATTATTATAATTAGGTCAATTAGGTGCTTTAGTACGACCTTATAAAACGCAAGATTTTGCCAATGTTTTGGTTAATTTTTATTTTTCCCTATTCTTTACAGGCCAAGCAAATTGAAGTTTTGTCTTCTAAAAACTGTATTAGTTACTCAAGTAAATCTCTGATATAAACAAGCTGAATTTGCTTCGATTTTTAAGGGTAGTTTCAAGTGTTATGTTAAAAAGAAATCGAACATTTTAAATTTTGCCGTTTTTTTTCTAAATTTTTTCGAAACAAGGTGTATAATAATAAAGATTATTGATCTGAAATATAGAGCATTAAATTCTGCGTCGATTGAGTACAATTCTACGTAATTACGTTATTACGAGGTCCTGCAGAAAAATTACTTTGAAAATGACAATATTTTACACTTAGAAATGTTTTTTATTTATAAAAAATTTATTTTGTTTCTATAAAATATGGAATATCTATTTAAAGACTAATTTAACTCAATATATTAGTAAATCTGTGTTGTAGAGTATTAAATTTCTATTTTATAAAGTTTAAAAAGGTAATACAGTAAGCAGATCTTGAGAATTTTTAACTTTTATGGCAGTGCTATGATTAATAACTACACTCGACCGCAAAATTAACCGGATACTAAGTTTTTTGGAAAAATTTTAGTAACGAAAATTTTAATCAAAATAATTTTAATTGAAAATCTGCAATGATGAACATTTAAATTGAAATCAAGATTATTTTGATTAATAATGTTCAAAAATAAATATTTATTTACAAATTAAACAAAAATTTGATTTCAAGGAACAAATCAAAGCAAAACAAAATTAAGAAAACTGCAAAAAAATGGTTTCAGTAGCGAGTATTTCCTCCTCGCGCTTAAATTACAGCTCTCATTCGTCGAGGCATACTTGCAATCAAGTCTGCGATCTTATCTTGAGCTATTAGCTCTCACTCATTTAGCAACGCCTGTTCCAGCTCAACTGTTGTATGAAACTCGCTGTAATTTTGCCTAATCCTTTTCCCCAGGTTGTTCCACATGTGCTTAATGGGGTTTATCTCAGGGGTCATGGATGGTCACCTTAGCACCTGCATATTAACGTCGTGAAGGTACTGACGCGTAATCTAGGCTGTGTGAGGGCGCGCATTATCGTGCATTAAGGGAAACTTTTCCCTTACAAATGGAGCAAAAGAAACCACATGCTCTTGTAAACACTCCCTAATGTAGTCAGCGTTAATGCTACCTTTCCGCACCGTTACAGGAGCTGTATGAGTCTCTAAAGAAATTCCTCCCTGTATCATTATACCTCCACCACCAAATGCTACCCTAGGCGCAAAGCAACACTGGGCATACCGTTTTCCCGGGCGTCTAAATACTCGTTGACGACGATCAGGTGAATACCTAGTGAAACGCGACTCATCCGTAAAGAGAACGGAGCCCCATTCGTCCATATTCCAATCAATATGATTTCGCGCAAATTCCAGTCGCTGTCTGCGATGCTCTGCGTTTAACTTAGGGCCAGTAGCAGGTGGATGTGATGTCAAATTGTTTTCCTTTAACCTTCTTAAAACAGTATCAGGAGAAATCATGGTCCCATGAACATCCGCCAGTCTCTTGGCCAAAGCTCTAGCAGGAAGAGTCCGTTCTCGCAGCATTTGTAATCGAAAAAACCAGTCTTCCACTTTATTTGTTCCAATAGAAAGGTTTTGATTGTTTTACACGTCTGTCAAATTCATGTCGATAGCTGGTTCTGGTTTCTTTAATTTTGCTTTTTGGGGAAGAGATTTGTTGTACAAGCGATTCATATTGTAATGAGTCCCGACGAAGCTGACCAGGCTGTTGCTTTACATAATGATGAACGCAGCACACGATTTGTTACAAATGTGCTTGGCATTCCTAAAAGCACAGTATCCGATGCAATACAAAGGTTCAGGGCAACTGGTTTCTATTCCAAAAGACCTGGACAAGGCAGTAAACCGCAAGACCGGTTTCTTCGATTACAAATGCTGCGAGAACAGACTCTTTCTACAGCTTTGGCCAGGAGACTGGCGGATGTTCATGGGACCATGATTTCTCCTGATACTGTTTTAAGGAGGTTGAAGGAAAACGATTTGACATCACAGCCACCTACTACTGGCCCTAAGTTGAATACAAATCATCGCAAACAGCGATTGGAATTTGCCCGAAGTCATGTTGATTGGAATATGGACGAATGGGACTCCGTTCTCTTTACGGATGAGTCGTGTTTCACGAGGTATTCACCTGATCGTCGTCAACGAGGAGACGCTCGGGGGAACGGTATGCCCAGTGTTGCTTTGCGCCTAGAGTAGCATTTGATAGTGGAGGTATAATGATATAGGAAGGAATTTCTTTAGAGACTCATACAGCTCTTGTAACGGTGCGGAAAGATAGCATTAACGCTGACTGGTACATTAGGGAGTGTTTACAATATCATGTGGTTCCTTTTGAGCCATTAGTAGGGGAAGAGTTTCTCTTAATGCACGACAATGCGCGCCCTCACACAGCCCAGATTACGTGTCAGTACCTTCACGACGTTAATGTTCAGGTGCTAAGGTGGCCACCCATGATCCCTGACCTAAACTCCATTCAGCACATATAGGACAACCTGGGGAAAAGGATAAGGCAGAACTACGGCGAGTTTCATACAATAGATGAGCTGGAAAGGCGTTGCTGAATGAAAGGGAGCTAATAGCCTAAGATGAGATCGCAGACTTGATTGCAAGTATGCCTCAACGAATGAGAGCTGTAATTCAAGCGCGAGGAGGAAATACTTGAAAATTCAAATTTTCGTTACTGAAATTTTTTCAAAGAACTTAGTGTCCGGTTATTTTTGCGGTCGAGTGTATATTTTATAACTACCACGGACGATTATAATTAAATTATGCCAAAAATATATAAAGGCACGGATGTGATAGAAGTCTAAACTATAAAGAATCAGATGGATAAATCACGTAAAAAAAATAAAAAGAAAAGTGTCTAGTAGAAACAGGACTAGGATCGCAGAGAGAGAAACAAGACGTGAAAGACACGATTTTCAACAACTTTTCCAACAAAAAAATGCGGAATAAAAAAAGTAGAGTCAAAATTCTTTACCCTGTTTTTAGAGCGTGCTAAAAACATCTAGAATGGTTTAGTTTTTGGCAACGGCGCTATATAAGCAAGTGTGAAACAATCGGCGAGAGTTCAATTTAGTAAAACAGAGCGATTATCACTGGCGGGTGTATTATTAAATTGCTTAATGTACAGAGAGTTATTTGTACAAATTAATTTGTTTAATAAACTATTTCTTATCTTTTTATGGTAAAACACACGGAAAATAATTTCTTGTCGCTTAGTTTTGACAGCTTCAAAAACTATTTTGATCTACAAGTTTTTTTGGACTGTGTTTTCACTTTTAAAAATTGTAGAAATGGAAATTCTAGCTATTCTCATTTTCTTTTTGCATAAATATTTTTTTTAACTCGGAGATAATAATTATAATAATAGAACAATATAGACACAGTTTTGACAAATTTTTCTATTTTTAAAGTGAGAACTGTATTGAGCTGCTTCTTAATATGGTTTTTACAATTGGTAGAAATGTATCTGCTATACATTTTTACATTTCTACACTTTGTAGGTCTTATAATTGTTTTTTTTATTGACTTAGTGGTTTTACATTTTTTTATTATTTTAGTCGAGTGTTATTTATGATTAAAAATGGTGGATGCGCCGGGCACAATTATAACCTAATTTATTTCCCATTTTTGTATTAAAAAGACAATAACGTTATTATTTTTTCACAAGTATGACACAAAATTGAATTAATATGCAAATAATTTTGTTTGCTTTTTAATGAAAATGCAAATTAGAGTACTTGACTGTAATTTTATATTGATTTAGATTTTTTTTCAAGAAAATAACGTGTAGATTCCAATCTCAGTTTTGCGTTAATCAGACACCAAAAAATGGTTTAATCCGGTATATAACACGCACGATTACAGAGATAAAACGTTTTGCTGGAAAATTGGAAAATTCACTGACAGTGTTAAATTGGAATGAAATGTTTATTCGTTTGAATATGAAAATGGCACATTTCTAACAAGATTTGTAATTTGAAAAAAAGCAAAAAATACAGGAAATTGATCACGTCCCAGATTAATGACCTTATTTTCTCAATAAAGAAATTATTTCCAGTGGTATACTTTCACGGAGTGTGTGGGTGTCTCCGAGCTTCAAATTTAATCATTATTTCCAGTGAACTGCACGAGTTGTATCTGTCTGATAAAACCGAGCTAAAATTTAGTTTGAATTGATCTTGACAAATCAGACAGATGTTTTGCGAAACTAGGGCTACCAACCGGTTTTTTATTTCAAAGAGTAGTTCTTTAATTTTATAAACTGTCCTTTAGTCTTTAAATGACACAATTTCTTCTTTTATCTAGTTTTTTAACCAAGAGAAACGATCAAGCAGTAGAAAATTGATACACCTATTTGTAATTGGCTGATTTTAAAAATAATTTTGTCTAGATTTGTCTAGACGTCCTCTTCAGTCACTAAAATAAATTTTAAGTACGTATAAACAAACAAAAGTTCTATTTAGACTTGATCTATGTAAACTACGGAAATAGGGTATTTAATACTAGAGAAAAAGGAACAAGAAAAATTATGACTAGTGGAAAAAGAAAAACAGAAGTAGATTCTATAAAAATTTGTAAAAAATACAAGGAAAGAAACAAAAAAAAAATTTAAAGCATAGTTTAGACAATTCCAAAAAAACTGTAGATTCTAGGTCTATAGAAAAAAAATAAGAGATGACAAAACCACCGATTGGAAGAAAAGAAGAAGAAAATACAACTAAAACAAACGATAAAGGAAGATTTAAGAAGTTGAAAACGTCAATTGGGAATTCCGGAAGATTTTAAATTGAAAACAATATTTAAATAAAAATAAGAAAAACGACTTCAAAAAAAGAAGTTAAGAATAGTAAAAACCCAAGAAAAATTCTAGATTAATAAAAGAATAATCCTTCAAGCCGGATACTGAATAATGTCTTGGTAGTTATGCGGCAATTACAATAATTTTCGCTTCAAACACCTAATCCTACTTCTTACTGTCTTTTATTTCGATTCTAAAAATATGGCAACTCTGTGTAAAACCAACAAACTGTTTTTTTACCGTCATCCATAATAGCTGTGGTGATATTCTTGCCGGTGACTCCTTGTGCCCAAGCGGCTTCGACGTTCAAGTCCAATTTGGCTTTGCCCCCATTTTGACCCGTGTTTTTCAAATACCATTGGAATGGGAAATAGGGATCTGTAGGATCCGAATGCGGCTGAATGTTTTTTACGAGATTTTCAACTTTCAAAGGCTTGTATCCTCTTTTGACTCGAATGAAACCGGGCTGCTGGATAGCTGTATGAACCTGAAAAGAAATTACGCGCTTTCAGGAAATATAATTACGTGGACATTCATAAAAGAAGTTTTGTAATAAACGAGTGACTGCGACTTTGGAGAGGAATATATGAGGCGTTTCTTTAAGATTTTTTTTGGGGCGAGATTAAATAAGAGATTTAAATTTAATTAAACGGATTTTTTTCTAAGTTATTTTTATGAAATCACGAGAAATAAAAGTTGAATAGAGTAATCAATACCTATTCTAAAATTTAGTTCGACAAGACGAGAGATTTGCAATTCGAATTGGGATTTCAGGACTTTTCTTTGATTTATTGAATTTTTATTCAGGAGTTTTTTGCAGTTCCTAAATTGAATTTAGATTCTACGTTTACAGTAAATAAAAAACTAATTTCTATCTAGACAGTTTCTAAGGTATTTGTTTCAAAAATATTTTTTGCAACTACCTAAAACATATGTTTAAAAAAATAACTAAACATTTAATTGAAAATATTGTGTGTTCATTAAAATTTTCTTTTAGAATAGGCTTTGAAAAAAATCTGACAGGTTTTGTCCTACACTGTTTTTAATTTGCAATGATTTATTTAAAAACCAGTGTAAACACTACAATTTAGTGATACTTAAAACGCACTAAAATACTACATTTATTGGTTAATTAATATATTAGCATTTTTATTGACTAGGCAGTAAAGAGGATACTTCAGAGCCGATCAGCTGTTACAAGAATTTGACGTTTAATGTCTAACAACATTTTTTCTAAATGATAAATTGGTTGTAGTAAGAAGAAACGATGAATCGACAATAAAGTATGACAACAGAAAATTCTAGAAGAATTGGAAAAACGAAGACTTAAAAACGTAAGAAAACTTCGGAAAACTACTTTTAGAAATAAAAGAAAAACAAAAGAATATTTGTGAAATGCAAGAAATAAGTCTGGAAGAACGTAAAAAGGTTTTGAAAGAACTTTTACAAGGCATTTGTTAGAAAAGCATTATGAAAATCGAGAATTAGAGGAGTAAAAGAAATGAAAGACGTCTTTTAGAAATGGAAGAATTAAAAGACGTCTTTTAGAAGATGAGAAAATATAGAAGAAGGTTTGGGAAAAAGAAACAATTCTGAAAAAACAAAAAAAAATTTTCAGAGTTTTTAAAGGGCGTTTGAGAGAATAAGAAAGTATAATAAAAGAAAATTCTGGAAGAATTGAAAGACGTTATTTAGAACTATGGAAGGAAAATGCAAGAAACAATTCTGGAAGAACAAAAAGAAATTTTTTTGAAGAAGCTTCTAAAGGGCGTTTGGAAGTAAAAGAATACGAGAAACAACGATTACGGGAGTAAAAGAAAATTTTGGAAGCATTCAAAGACGTTATTCAGAAGATCAAAAACCATAGAAGAAGGTTTGGGAAAAAGAAACAATTTTGAAAAAACAAAAAAGATTTTCAGAGTTTTAAAGGGCGTTTGAGAGAATAAGAAAATATAATAAAAGAAAATTCTGAAAGAATTGAAAAATGTTGTTTAGAAGATGAAGAACTATAGAAAAAGGTTTGGAAAATGCAAGAAACAACGCTGGGAAAAGCACAAAAAAAGATTTTGAAAGAGCTTCGAAAAGGCGAATGAAAGAAAAAAATATGAGAAACCACGACTGGAGGAGCAAAAGAAAATTGTGTGGAAGAATTGAAATACGTCGCTTAGAAGATGAAGAACTATAGAAAAAGGTTTGGGAAACAATTCTGGATGAACAAGAGACGATTTTGAAGGAGCTTCTATAGGATATTTGAAAGAAAAAGAATATAAGAAACGACGATTAGAGGAGTAAAAAAATTCTGGAAGCATTAAAGGCGTCGCTTAGAAAATGAAGAATTATAAAAGATGGTTTGGGAAATACAAGAAACAATTTTGAAAAACAAAAGAACATCTTGAAAGAGCTTCTAAAGGACGTTTGGAAGAAAAAGAATATGAAAAACGACGATTACGGGAGTAAAAGAAAATTTTGGAAGAATTAAAAGTCGTTGCTTAGAACATAAAGAAATATAGAAGAAGGTTTGAGAAATCTAAGAAACAATTTTGGATGAACAAACGAAAATTCAGAAAGAGCTGGAAAAACGGCATTTGAAGTGAAAAATATGAGAGACAACAAATAAAAGTAAAAAATCTGAAAAAGGACGATTAGAAATAAAGAGGGGCTTAAGAACGTTCTAACAACAAAAATCAATGATTGAAAAAGAAAGGAAAACAAAAAAAAGAATGAAAAAAGATGCTGAAAAAAAAAAGAGTATAAGGGAATTATACACATTATACCCAACATTATAAAATTAAAAAGGAAATGAAATTTTTAGAAAGCTTTGCAGATGCACACTAGAAGAAGAGGAGCATGTCTTAGAGTAATTTAGCATTTTGCAAAATAGTTTTAAGGGACGTATTAAAAGCGAAAAAAAAAACTAAAAAGCTTTTAGAAATTTAAAAAAATTTAATGAATATGAAACAAGAATAAAAAAGATTTTGACAAACAAGTTTATGAGATAAAGACAAAAGCAGATTGAATGCCTTGCCTGGCTTTAAATTCTCGGCTGGGCAGAATTCTAACAAAAAAAGAGAAACGTCGACTTGAAAAAAAAGACGAACAATGCAAAATGCTAGAAGAAATGGAAAAACTAAGATTTAAAGGCAATGAAAAACATAAAAAAATTTTGGAAGATTTTGGAAAATTAATTGTAGGAGAAGATGAAAAGAAGATTTTAAAAATGCAAGAAATAATTCTGGAAAAACAAAAAAAGATTTTTGGAACAATGTTTGGAACAAAAGGAATTTGAGAAACGACAATTAAGAGTTGAAATTGAAAGACGTCGCCTCGTTTAGAAGATGAAGAACAATAAAGGTTTGGCAAATGCAAGAAACAATTCTGGAAGAACAAAAGGAAAATCTGGAGGAGTTTGAAAGACAGTATTTGAAGCAAAAGAAGATAAGAAACGACAATAATAGAAGACAAATTCAAAAAACGACGATTAGAAATAAAAAGGAGCTAAGAAAGGTTCAGGAAGGACAAGAGATGCGTCTATATTATTTTGAAAAACAACGATTTGAAAGAAAAGGAGAACAAAAAAAGGAGAATGAAAGAAGATGATGGAAGAGAAAAGAAAGAGTATAAAAGAGGAGTGTGTATAAAATTAACAAATTATGAAAACACTTATTATCGGCTGTTAAGATCTTTGATTTGATTTTTTAAATTATTTATACTGTGCGTTTCAATAATGTTAGTTTATTATGTTTAGATAAATTTTTAATTAACTCGAGTTTTGCTTTTTGTCTGTACTCGATTTTACGTTTCTAAAATCTCAAATGCAAACTGTAAAAACTTTTGTTTTAACTCTTTTCTAATTAATTTCTCTTCATCTCGTCAGTCGCCATGAAAATCCGATATTTGAGTAGTTTGAATCTCTGACATTCTTATCTCTTTAACTTTCCACCAAAGACAAACTCGAACTGAAATTACACTTATCAGCGATCTCAAACAGTTTTTTTCTCCTCTTGAAATTTTCCTCTATTTTCCTCTATCTGGTAAATACGTTTCCGTTCTAGTTCGCAAGAATTAGATTCGAGAAAACGAAGTGCTCGCCCACTTTTTTTTTTATAAACCTATTTGTAACTTAATTAAATCTGTTGAAACGTTTTCAAGTGAACTAATTAGTCGCGAAGCAAACAAAACATTTTCAGCTAATTCTGAATTAATTCAGGTATCGATTTAACGCAAATAATCCGAGATAACTGTGATAAAACAAATCCTACTTACCAAAGGATCGACTTTCAGTTTTCGCATATGAGGAATGCTTCTTTTGCTTCTGGCAATAGGAATAGCGTGATTCACAAAATGATACTCCTTCTTCGATCCCAGAAGCTGAAAAAGTGTTTATCTTTCAGAATTTAAATTTCTTTTCAGAGAGTTAAATAAACATTGAAAAATTGATTTGGGAGCACCTGTTGAATTTTCATTTTGGGGGTTTCAGCGGATATTTGACGTCAGATTAGGTCTAAAAATATTTTAGCTGGTCAAGTGAAAATTATTTTCTTGACAGTCTGATAGGTGGAAGGAAAAATCACCACATAATCCTGACAAGGATTTTTTAGAGGGAGTTTCAGACGCTTCGAAATTTTGTAAATCGATACGGCTATAGCTGGAGCTAAGCAAATATATAGTGAAATAATTGTTTAATGCCTAAATAACTGAAATGTTAATTGCAAATTCGACAGTGAATTGATTACATAACAATTCAATAACAGTTTTAAATTAACAGCTTGAAAATATCACAGATTTTTAACTGTTATTTTGATAGATATGTTTAATATCGGTTATTAACTGCTTTATTTTAAATAAATATTGTAAAAGTGGTAACAAAATAAGTTAATTAGCACTGTTAGCTGTTATAATAACAGTTTAAAATTAACAGCTTAAAAATAACAATTTGAAAATAGCAGTTTTAAAATAACAACTATTTTTAACTGTTATTTTAAAATAGGTCTGTTATAATAACAGCTAGTAACTGTTTTATTTTAAATAAATATTGTAGAAACGGTAACAAAATAAAGCTAATTAGCACTGTTACCTGTTAATAAATATATATTTTTTAAAATAACAGCTTAAATATATGTATTAGTTTGAGAATAGCAGTTTAAAATAACCGTTATTTTTAACTGTTATGGGTAGAGTTTGGCAAATATGCAGTAAAATAGTTGTTTAATACCTAAATAACTGAGAAGTTAATTACAAATTAGACAAAAAATTAATTACATAACAATTCAATAACAGTTTTACATAAATTAACAGCTTAGTAATAACATTTTGAGAAAAGCAGCTTTAAAATAACAGCTATTTTAACTGTTATTTCAAGACAATTGTGTTTTAATAACAGATAAATAACTGTTTTATTTTAAATAAATATTGTAAAAGTGATAACAAAATACAGCTAATTAGCACTGTTAGCTGTTATTAGATACATTTCTAGAATTTTTTTAAAATGACAGCTTAAATATATTAGTTTGAAAATAGCAATTTAAAATAACAGCTATTTTTAACTGTTATTTTAAAATAGGTATGTTTTATAAGATTATAACAGATATTTACTGTTTTAATTTAATTAATTATTGTTAAAAGCGGCAACAAAATAAAGGTAATGAAGCGCATTTATATCTACGAATATATGTATTTAATAATAATTTATGTAATTGTAAAAAATTAGTTAAAAACATAAATTATAATATAGTTTACTAATTGAATTTAACACCATTAGCTGTTATTAAATAATAGTTTAAAACAGCTATTTTAACTGTTGTTTTAAACTATGTATGTTAAATAAATGCTAAATAAATATAATAACAGCAAGTAACTGTTTTATTTTAATTAAATATTGTAGAAACGGTAAGAAAATGAAGCTAATTAAGCACATTTATTTTTATATTTAATAATAATTTGGATAAATTATAATATAGTTTACTATTCGAATTTGAGCACGTGGAGCTGTTAAAAAATACATTTTTGTAGTCTTTCTTTTAAAGTAACAGTTTATCAGCTTAAAAATAACTGTTCTTTTTAAACTGTTTTAGCACAAAATTTAGATGTTATTAAATACATTTGTTGTAGTATTTTTTTAAATAATTAGTAATAATAACAGTTACTTGCTGTATTATAATAACAGTTACTGTTCATTTTAAACTGTTATTTTTAAGCTGTTAATTTTACTGTTAGTTTTAAGTTATGGGTTTACTCTTATTTTTAAGCTGTTTTAGCACAATTTAGCTGTTATTAAATACAGTTTTTGTAGTATTTTTTTAAATAACTTGTGATGAAAAAAAATTATTATAACAACAGTTACTGCAATTTTAAACTGTTATTTTTAAGCTGTTAATTTTACTGTTATTTTTAAGTTGTGGTTTTACTGTTAATTTTAACCTGATATTTAAAAGCTGCTAGTTTTACTGTATTTTTTAAACTGTTATTTTTAAGCTGTTAGTTTTACTGTTATTTTTAAGCTGTTAAATTTACTGTTAATTTTTAACTGTTATATTTATAACAGGTAGTAACTGTTTAATTTTAAATAAGTATTGGAAAAGCGGTAACAAAATAAAGCTAACTAAGCACATTTATATTTTTATTTAATAATAATTTAGGTAAATATAAAAAAATAATTAAACAAATGCATAAATTATAATATAATTTATTATTTGTATTTGAGGACGAGCACTGTTATTTGTTATTAAACATATCTTTATAGTTTTTTTTTAAATAACAGTTTAAAATTAGCAATTTAAAAGAAACACTTATAATAACTAACTAATAAATAACAGACTGTTTTAATTATACAAAATATTATGATAATTCTAATGCAGTAATTTAATAAATTTATTTTTTTACGATATAAATTTTGCTGAATTTTCGATGGCTTTTTAAAGACGACTTCTATTTTTTAATGACGTTATGTTAGAACTAGTGATATAAACAGTGTTATTTTAATAACAGTTACTGTTATTTTTAAGCTGTTAGTGTTACTGTTATTTTTTAACTGTTATTTTTATGCTGTGGTTTTCCTGTTATTTTAAACTGTTATTTTTAGTGTTAATATTTAACTGTTATTTTTAAGCAGTGGTTTTACTCTTATTTTTGAACAGTTACTGTTTAACTGTTATATTTAATCTGTTATTTTTAAACTGTTAGTTTTACTGTTAATTTTAATCGTTTTAGAAGCTGAAGGTTTTGTTTAAAACTAACAATTTTGCTGTTATTTTTGAACCGTTATTTTCAAGCTGTTAGTTTCTCTGTTATTACCTGTTAAACTGTTATTTTTAATAACTTTTATCTTTATTTATCGCAATTTGTGCGTTATAAATGACACGTTTATTACCGAAAATTACCACATATCACATCGTTAATATTTTATTGAATTGCGGTTGCAAACATCTGGATAAAACATCATGTAACTTGGATTAAGGGAACAATAAAATGCAAAATTGACGTCAGCTAATTGTTATGCAAGTTGCAATACTTCTATTCTTATTCACTCAGCTTTCATTCAAATCAAACAAGTACAATAATCTTTAGAAAAATATGTAAATGAGATTTAAAATAATCAATTGTGCTAAATCAACAAGATATTAATTGTGAACGTTTGCTAAGAAGATTAGTCTCTTGTGTGTTCGCATTTTTTTTTTTTTATATGAAACACGATCGATTACTTTTCCTCAATTTCTTTAGTAAATCAAGACGAGAAAATTTAAGAAAAAATTTCCATTTTATAAATATGCATAATCCTGAGTAGATTTAGCATACAAATCAATTCGAAATTTCCTTCTACTCTAATGGAGTTTAATTCAAATTTGAATAATGTATGGAAAAGCTTTTTAACGCGACGGATGACATCACAAGGCAATTCTCACCTCCCCAAATTTTTCAAGAACAAGAAATAACAGACACCTCTTAGATAAACCGCAAATTTAAATTTTTTTCGGTCCCCCTTGCTCTCCAGCTGTTGGTGCTTACCGGTCCCATGTTGACGAATCCGTGTCTTTTGGCGACGAAATGCGCCTCTTGGGGTTCGACATCTCGCCGAAATCGGACGAGGAACGAGTTACTGAAGAGATCAGCAGCTGTTGTTAGACTTAAAATCGAACCAAAAAGCAGGAAAAAATGCCTCAATGAAAGAGGCATCGTCAGCTGCAAGTTCTCAACTGACGACGGTGATGGTTGCGACGCCTGCGACGCGCAACCTTTGACGTCACTACATCGATTTTACCAAACACGAGGCGCTGCGTTTACATCAATTGATAAGTTTTCGATATCATGCTAACAACCATGGACAGAAGGAATTACAGTATTTAAGCAGAAATACTGATTTATCTACCTAGGGCAGAAAGATTTTTTTTGTAGTTTATCTACTAGTAGAATCCTTTTCCGCGTGATTCAATTATCTCTTGAAGGGAACAAAAATGTAATCATTTATCAATGCTTTACGTTAGAATACTTGTCTCTCAAAATAATTTATTACAGGTTTTATAATCTAAGTAGAATATGAATTATTTATTTAAACAATAAAAATAATTTTAAACAAGTAACAATATTTTTCAGTTCTGTAATAAAATTTTATAAAGCAAATATTTGTTCAAATTATTGGAGGTAAGGGTCAACTGTGCTTTATTTGTTGATATTTATTTTGTTCTTTCTTTTGTAATAAAATTGTTAAAAAATATGTATTATGTTTATTTTGACTCTTAAATATCCTGAAAATATATTTTTTTAAAAGATGTTGTGTGCAGGAAGCGTTATAGCGTGAGATAACAAAGGCTATTATATAAAAGCATTTTGTTATCATTATTTACACCAACAACCTACAATAATAAGACGTTCTATGATTGCTTTCAAAATTTAAAATTGAAAAATAAGACACACAAAATAAAAAATTAAAAATTATATACGATACGAGCTACTAGCACGTGTCCGGAAGTTACGTACTTTTTCTCCACTCAAGTAGAGCGATAAATTTATTTCTCTCAATAGGTTCATAGGTAGGGTTGCGAATAGTCCATTATTTCAAAGGATAGATCTTTAATTTTATAAACTGTGCTTTAGTCTTTAACATGGACTTAAAGGGCACAATTTGTCTTCTTATCTAGTTTTTTTAACCAAAGAGAAACAAGCAAGCGTTAGAAAATTGATTACAATTGATTTATAATTGGTTGATTTTAAAAAGAAATTAATTGTTGAAATTAAAAGAAAAAAAACAATAAAAAATTTGTAAAACGTAGTTTAGACAATTCTAAAAAACTGTAGATTATAGGCACATAGAAAAAATAAAGAATTACAGAAGAAGAAGAAGAAGAAAATAGAACTAAAACGAACGATAAAGGAAGATTTAATTTTGGAGCTGTAGAAGACAGTTTGTACTCTTTTTTTATAAAAATTGCAATAAATATACTACTTATTAAAAAAAAAACGGAACTTCCAGAAATAATGCATTTAATTTAATGAACTTAATAGATCACAATGGTAATAAAGTAAACAATAAATGATGATAATACTGTAACTGAAAACTACAAATTATAACAAAAAAAAATAATAATTGGTTGGACCCCCACGTGCATGTATGCCTCTGCAACCCTACGTGGCATACTACAAATTAAATAATTAATGTCGTCTTGGGGTAGTGCCTTCCAAGCAATCAAAATTTCACATGGCAGGTCTGCTACTGTTTGTGGAGGCGATGTTTGATTCAATCGCCGACCTATTGAATCCCACACGTGTTCAATCGGCGAGAGGTCAGGCAAACGAAGTGGTTAAGAGAAGTAGTTACCAATTTCTCTAGTATAGGGATTCCAATGCAAACGCGCGAATCTGTAGCTAGTTTATTTATATTTTTTGTTATAACTTCCAGTCCACTTCCAGTCATTTTGTAGTTAATAATAAGAAGAATGATTGTGCCAAATTTTGTAAAAATATTTTTATAAATAAAAGTGCTACAGATTCGCGCGATTACATTGGAATTCCCATAAGAGAAATTACCTCCATACTCCTCTTAGGGAAGAACTCCCACCTGAACTTCTAGGTATGTACCTCAACGTAAAGCGTGCGGAGTGTGGCGTGGCGTTACCCTGTTGAAACAACGCGGTACTGCGACAGGTTCCAGAACCTCCTAGCGTTGGACAGTCATGGATCCTTGAATAAAAACAAGGGGTGATCTACTACCATAGGCTACCGCACCCCAAATCATGACACCGACAGTTCGAGCTACATGGCTTTCCATAGAAAAGGCCACGTTTCGGCGTTCTCCACGTACCCTCCTGACTCTTTGTCGACTATCATGCATGCCTAAGCAATATCGAGATTTATCTGAAAAGACCACCGAATTCTATTCTAAGCTCCAATAGTTGTTGTTGGTGAGGAGTTAATAGGAGCACCAAATGCGGACGGTAAGAGTGGAGCCCAAAAGAACTTATTCGCCTAGATACTTTTGCCATTGTAACTGGTCGTCCCACTGCAGCATACCACTGGTCCTCAATCTGTCGTGCGGAGACATACCGGTTTCGAAAGGCTAAAAAGCGGAGGTACCTATCTTGGCGTGTGGTGGTACCTCGTGGCCGTCCAGAACCGCTAGCACGACGATCTCTGCCTTCTTCTTATCATGCCCGTACACATTGCAGTACAGTAGCCACGCCATGATTCACACGAGTAGCAATTTCACGAACCGATATTCCACCGTAGCTCCACAATTTGCCCTTGCTCAAAAGGGGTTAATTGCTGAAAATTTGCTTGTCTTCGTACGGAAGACATACTGTTAGTGTCTAATACTCAAATAAAACAAAGTTTTTCATAGTTATTGCCAACAGAAATAGCATATCAAATCTCTAAAGAAAGAATAGAAGAACCTCCTCAAAGGGGTTGTTTTTTAGAGAATAGTGAAGAAACTGTTATCAATTTACTTTCGTTTAGACACAATCTCTTTATGTTCCGCTTTTTTTTTGATAAGTAGTATATTTGCTTTTGTAATAATCGTCGTCTTTGGCTTCTAAAGTGTATATATCTTATGTTCTTTTGAGCCAAATGAAGAGAAACGTCTTATTGTTAGTATTGTCACGAAGTTCGTTAGCCTGCTAGGTCGAAAGCCTGCCGATGCGGATGGGTAATTGCTGATATCGACTAAATCACCGTCGGTTGAGGCAATAGCTGGCTCAGCATTTGGGGGGTTAGCGAACTAGTGGGTGGCGTTAATCGTCGGTTGGTAGAGTTCAACGAAGAGAGTTGAGTTAGGTGGAGTGTGAAATATGTCTAGACCCTTCGATTGTGTGAGAATGTCAATGTAAGTAGCTTTATTGTATTATGTATAACTGGATTTCCGTATCATGTAAACTTTGCAAACATTATTAAATTTCCTTTTGTATTAAAACCCTGTTTTTAATCTCAACCCCACTTCACGAGGCAGAGCCCGTGACAGTATAAAAAAGACAATTTCTTGCGAGCGTTTAATTTTAACACTGCAGAAACATTAAGCTATATTAGTTGTTTTTCGGCTTAGACAGTGTGTTTAAAACTGTATAGTTCTTTGAGGAGGATGTAGAAAAAAGTCTGAGTAAGACAGGACATTTTGCAATAGTCCTATTTATGACACTCCTTTGTAGACTTTTATTTTTGTTTTTGTTAATTTACTACTAACGTTTCAAGGCTTATTAGCTCTTATAAACCCTAAAACATTAAAAAAGGCATAATTTTTTATAAACAAATACACGAAAATACTGATTATAAATCATAGAATTTTGGGACACTTTATATGTTTTATTTTAATATAAAAATTGTGTTATAGACTGGTGGTTTTTTGAGCAAGATGTAGAGAAAAGTCTGAGATTACCAGAGGAAATTTACAATAATTCTCGTTTCCGTTTTTCAAAAATGTATATTTTGAATTTTTTAATAGAATTTAGAAACCAAAAGTAACAGTTTCTATTTGTTTATAATAAACCTTGTAGAAACATTTGTTTTTGGAATAATTATCGCTTTTGCTTTTAAATTGTTGCTTGAAAAACCGGATATAAAAAAAGTCTAAGGGCCTACTCAAGAGAAGTGTTTTAAAGACTTCTAAAGAGGGTAAAAAATGCAAACTCAATCTTTCTCGACTTTCACAATGTTCTTTATTTCGATATCAAAAAATTGGCAACTCTACACACTGATTATTCAAAAAAAAATATTTTTTTAGGAAGCAAATTTATATGTTTGTAAAAGGTGCTATAACAACAAGGGTAATTGAGAAAAGTCACGTGACAAGAGGCATATAATTACAACTTCTTTATCTTATATAGCTTAGGTGTTCAAAAATTGTTGAACGCTTAAACAAATATTTTGACTAAAGCATTTATATTTACTTAAAGTTATTATAAAATATTTTTTTAAACAAAAAATAATTTAAAATAATTATAAAAGTTAAATCTTTAGGAGGTAACACTATTGTACAATACAAACTAAACTAATACAAAAAACAAATTTTCAGGAAAAAGATATAATAAAATAAAAATTTATTTAGACTTAATAATGTCCTAAATTTATTAAACAGTCAAACAAATAAAAAATTATCATTCTTTCTTTACCACGAATCACACAATGAGATTAAAGGATATGTACTTTGTATAGAAGAAGATTAAGATTGCAAATACCCTTTATTTAAAACGAACAATCAGTGAAAAAATCTTGCAGTAAAAGTGTTGAAACCAAGCCGCAGGTATGTCAAAATCCTCTCAAATATCTCCGACTCAAATTTTTATTTAAGGGATTTATTTTCAAAATGATGCTGAAACTCATTGTCTCACTTTGTATCATTTGTGAAATTGTATCAGCTGCAACAAGTAAGAATTTTAATCAGCTAAAACCCTAATAAAATTTATTTCAATTCAGATAAAGTGGTGTGTTATCACGGTATTTGGTCGTCTTATCGGTCGGGAAATGGCAGATTTACTGTTGATAACATCGATCCGAATCTTTGTACTCATTTAATTTATTCATTTGTTGGAATTAACGAAGATGGCAGTATTAAACACCTAGAAAGTAATTTAGACATCAATCAAGGCAATATCAAGAAATTCAACTCACTAAAATTGAAAAACAAAAATTTAAAAACACTTGTTGCAATTGGTGGTTGGAATGAAGGCTCTGTCAAGTACTCTAAAGTAGCTTCAAGTGCGTCTTCCAGAGCGAGATTTATCCAAAGTGCGGTAGATTTCGTCAAAACTTGGGGCTTTGATGGATTTGATCTCGACTGGGAGTACCCGGGACAACGAGGAGGCTCCTCTTCTGATAAAGCAAATTACGCAACTTTAATTAAAGAATTTCGGAAAGAGTTTGACAAACATGGGTTACTCCTGACTGCTGCTGTAGCTGCTGCTAGTGGCTCAGTTGATATCTCTTATGATGTTCCAGTCTTATCACAATACCTTGATTTAATTCACGTCATGGCATATGACTTGCGAGGGTCCTGGGATGGGGTTACAGGTCACCACGCTGGTCTCTACCCATCATCTGTTGATATCACAACAAATCAGAAGCTTTTGACTGTAGATGCAGCAATTCGAGGATGGATTCAAAGAGGTGCAGATCCGCAAAAACTTGTTTTAGGATTACCAATCTATGGCAAAAGTTTTACTTTGGCAAGTAGTGGTAATACGAAATTGGGGGCTCCTGTTAGTGGGGCTGGAAATCCTGGGAAATATACTGGAGAGGGAGGAATGTTGGGTTATAATGAGGTGGGTCTTATACTACCAAAGCTTTTTTAGTAAATTACTTTTTGTAGATTGTTGAGTTGCAAAAAGAAGGAGGATGGAGTGTTATCTGGGATGATAAACAAAAAAATACTTTTATGTTTAAAGGAAATCAATGGGTTGGGTATGACAGTCCGAGAGCAATATCTATCAAGGTAAAAAAAATTGTTTAAATTTTTTTTTTGATAATTTTTTTGTAGGTTGAATATGCAAAATCTTTAAATCTTGGTGGTGTCATGATTTGGACAATAGACACCGATGATTTTCAAGGAGTTAGTGGTTCGAAATACCCACTTCTTAAGACTATAAATCAAGCACTTGGTGTTGGTACCTCCAATTCTTAAGTAATTTGGGATTGATTTGTTGTTTTTAGGGTTCTTCTAATGAAATTTTAGAGCTTGAACCTGAACCAGTTCGGGAAGTAACAGAATCTCCTCAAAAACCTTCATCAACGAAAAAACCTTCCCAAAATTCTGGAAAACTTTGTACAGAAGAGAAATATGTTCGAGATCCTATTGATTGTTCAATATTTTACTACTGTCTGTCTTATAATGGAGGTTTTGTGCCTTTGAAACAAAGCTGTAATGCTGGTTTAGTGTTTGATGAGGAAAAAGGTTGGTGTGATTATCCAGAAAATGTGAAATGTTAGAAAAATTGGTTTTGATGTAACAAAAATAAAAAATTAATTATATAAATTGAGTTTTATTTTTAATAACATTAATAAACACAAAAACAAAAATCAAAGTCTAAAAAAGTAGTGTCATAAATAGGACTCTTGGAAAATGTCCTGTCTATACTCAGACTTTTTTCTACATCCATTTTCAAAATGTAGAGAAAAGAGAGAAACGATAGAACGTTGGTTGTCAGAGATTAAAGTGAAAAAAGTGAGGGATTTGAATAAAAAAAAGTATGAAGTAAAAGTCGAGTTGGAAAAGAGTGGATAAAAGAAATTACGAGTATAGAAACAAGAAAAAAAAGTGGGAAGGTAATCAGACAAGGTCTTCAGTGAAACGATTTTTATTTTTACTTTTTTTTGTTTATATATTTTGCTACGTATTGTAAAGCCAAATAGGTAAAAAGGCATTTTACTACTACTACTACTACTAAAAATAAAACCAATCTTAGTTTAGAAAATTATATTTTTAGAATTAAAAGATTAGAGGAACTAATAAAACTCAAAACTCAATACAACCAATAAATCAAAATTTAGTCATGTTTCAATTTTTTTATACATTTTACAAGTAATTAACATTATTTTTCACTCATTTAGCTATCAAAAGTCAATATCATTACGCCTTCAATAAACAATTTAATACAATAACAATAATTTTTATGACTCTTTAAACCTCAAACAGAAAAAACTGTATCTCTTTTTATAAACTCTTTAATAGATTTTTCCCCAATAACTAACTAATCTATTTATTGCAATAATAAACAGTAGCGCAAAAATTTTTTTGACTAAAAATGGAAAAACACCCAATGATCATCAATTGCAATAATAAAATTTAACAACACCCTATAAAAGATAAAAACCCTATAAATACAGGGCACATGTACTTACTACCTACAAGTTTGTATTTGTGATTGATCAGCTTCAGAATGACGAAAGCATTTCTAGCATTACTTGTGGTGTGTGGTACCACTGGTATTGTTTCATCTGCTACAGGTAATTAATTCACAAATTTTAATTTAAAACTAATTAAATTTAATTTAGATAAAGTGGTGTGTTATTGGGGTACTTGGTCAACCTACAGATGGGGTAATGGACGTTTTACTGTAGACCACATTGACCCAAATCTTTGCACCCATATTATTTATTCTTTTGTTGGGTTACAACACGATGGGAGTGTTAGATACTTAGATGAGTACCTTGATGTTGATGCCAGTAATTATTTTCTCTGTGAAAATTTTGAGTTTCTAAAATTTTTTTTGTAGAAACTATAAGCAAATTTAATGCTTTGAAAGAACAAAACTCAAATTTGAAAACTCTGATTGCTATTGGAGGCTGGAATGAAGGTTCTGAAACTTATTCAAAAATGGCAGCAGATCCTGTAAAACGCGCAAGATTTATTAACAGTGCTTTGGAGTTGGTACAAAAGTGGGGTTTTGATGGTTTTGATTTAGATTGGGAGTATCCAGGACAAAGAGGAGGTTCCAGTGCTGATATTGTACGTTTTTTTTAAAGTTGAAGCTTCTTTTTAAATTTTTTTTTTAGCAAAATTACGCTACTCTAATTAAAGAGTTTCGTGAAGTTTGGGACAAACACGGTCTTCTTTTAACTGCAGCAGTAGCAGCAGCTGGTTCTTCAGTTGATTTATCATACGATGTTCCATCATTGAGCAAGTGTGATAACATTCTAAGTGTTTATATTTTTTCTATGTGATCACTTACAGATACTTAGATTTTATCAATGTGATGGCTTATGATTTACACGGTTCTTGGGAATCGGTCACAGGTCAAAATGCCCCACTTTATGCTTCTTCAATTGATGTTGACGAAAAGCAGAAATTGTTGAATGTTGATGCTGCAATTCAAGGATGGATTCAACGAGGCGCAGATCCTCAGAAATTAGTAATGGGACTGGGAGTCTATGGCAGGAGTTTTACTTTAGCTAGTGCGAGTAATAATAAATTGGGAGCACCTATTACAGGTGGAGGAAACAAAGGGAAATATACAGGAGAGTTAGGAATGATGGGATACAACGAGGTTTGTTGAAACAAAACGAGATTTTTTCTTGAAAATTTTGGTTTAGATTGTTGAAGCTCAGAATGAGGGTGGATGGACAGTTGAGTGGGACGATGAACAAAAAACTCCCTACATGCATAAAGGAAACCAATGGGTTGGTTATGACAACCCGAGGTCAATTGCAATTAAAGTGGGTTTTACAGTTTTTGATTAGATTTTTTTAAATTAATTTTTATGGCAGGTTCAATACGCTAAAGCTGCAAATTTGGGTGGAGTCATGATTTGGTCAATTGAAACTGATGATTTTAATGGGTTGAGTGGGACTAAATACCAGATTTTGAACGCAATTAACTCTGCTTTGAAATCAGACGGAGAAGATCTTCCAAACCCTCCTCAAACTCCTAAACCTTCTCAACCAACTCAAACTTCTGAAGCGCCACAACCTGGCTCAACTCAGACTTCTGAAGTGCCACAACCTGGCTCAACTCCGGTTTCTGAAGACACTCCAACGTCTGAAAAACCTACAACCAGTGATGGTTCTTCTATTTGCAAAGAAGAAGGTACGGTTCGTGACCCTACTGACTGCACCATTTACTACCATTGCGTGTCCAATGGTAATGAAATATCTGCAATTCAAAGAAACTGCAACCATGGATTGGTTTACGACCCTGAACTACATATCTGTAATTATCCTGAAGTTGTACAATGTTAGATTTAAAAATAAATATCTTAACAAGTTGTACTACAAATTTGTTTTAATCTACAACAACACACTTATAATTAGACAAACAACTTTATCAGATGAGTTAAAGTGGAAGGATTCGTAATATAAATTCAGCAAATTTTGTCTTTAATTTAGACTCAGTAACAATGAAAGTGGTTGCACTTCTTGCCTTTTTATCTCTTTCTGTTGCTTTAGCTTCAGCTGGTAATGTTGTTTGTTACTTTACCAGTTGGACGATTTATAGAGAAGATCAAGCATTTGCTGCTAAAGATGTAGATCCTAATCTTTGTACTCACGTGCTTTATGCTTTTGTGGGTCTTAATGAAGATGGGACGATTAATATTTTGGATGATTGGGAAATTACTGGCTTGGGTATGTTATTCTTTTATGTAAAAAATTTTATTTTTATTGTTTCTTTAGAGGAACTTAAGCATTTAGTAAGTCTCAAACAACAGAATCCTAATTTGAAAATCGTGCTAAGTATGGGAGGATGGAATGAAGGCTCGACGACTTATTCTGAAGTCGCAAAGGACCCCAACAAGAGATCTACTTTAGTTAATAGCGTTTTGAGTTTTCTTGAAGAGAATCAATTTGATGGGTTTGATTTAGATTGGGAGTATCCAGGACAACGAGACGGAGATGAAGAAAATGATCCTGTAAGTCCCCAAAACTCGAATTACCTCATTTATATAATTTTTTAAGGACAACTTTATCACGCTTTTGGGTGAACTCAAATCTGCTTTGAATGCAAAAGGTTATCTTCTCTCAGCTGCTGTTTCTGGTGGAGTTGGTTCGATTGATATTTCGTACCCAAATGCTAAAGCTGTCTCTGAGTAAGTCTCAAAACTTTTCTTCTTCTAAAATAACTCTTCTGAAGTAATTTAGATATGATTAATGTCATGACTTATGATTACCACGGCGATTGGGAAACTTTCGTTGGTCATAATGCTCCACTTCACCCATCTCACTTAGATCAATCTGATGACCAACAACTTCTCAATGTCGTAAGTTACCTTCTTGGTTAAAAATCAAGCTGAAATAAATTTCAAGGCTGCTGGAATTCAACACTGGATTGATTTGGGAGCAGACCCTAAGAAAATCAATATTGGAATTGGTACCTATGGCCGTACTTTTACACTAGCTGACCCATCAAATACCGATTTGTATGCTCCTGTTTATGGTACTGGTCAACAAGGGCCTATAACACAAGAAGCTGGGATGTTGGGTTATAACGAGATTTGTTCGTTGTACAGTGACTGGACAGAAGTATGGGATGATGAACAGATGGTTCCACATAGATTTAAAGGAGACCAATGGGTTGGTTTTGATGATGTTAAGTCACTCAAGTTGAAAATGGATTTTGCAAAAGAGAAAGGATTGGGTGGTGCTATGATCTGGTCTTTGGATACTGATGATTTCTTGGGGAAATGTGGAGAGAAATATCCACTACTTAAAGCAGTCAATGAGAATTTGTAATTTTTAAATAAATTATTTCAAACATTTTATGTTTTATGTTATTTCTGCTAGAAGGTTTCGTTTATAATTTTGTCTTTCTTAGTTTGTTTTCTGTTTTTTACAGGAACTTTATTTTTACCGGATTTACTCGGTGTTTAGCTTTATTTTGATCTCACTACCTTTTTACCAATTCTTTTTGTTTCTATTTTTTTGCACTCCATCGCTTTCTCAGTGGTGATAATGCGACCATGATGGTTTGTTTTCAACACTGAGCTGCATTTTTGTAGTTATTTTGAAGTTGTACAAATTTCAATAGTTCGAATAAGTACCTACCATTGTGACTTCTATTCTAGTATATTCTGCGTGCCAAAACCAATTTATTAAAATGTTTTTAGACACTTTTTTGTTACACTGGAATTTCAAATATCTTAACGAGTTATTAAATTAATCTACATTAATCAAATCAACAATGTTATCAGATGATTAAAGTCCAAGAAATCAAGACGTAATTCCGACAATTTGTTCTCTCACTTTAGTCTCAGACACAATGAAGTCTGTTGCACTTCTTGCCTTTTTGTCTATTTTTGTAGCTTCAGCTTCAGCTGGTAATGTTGTTTGTTACTTTACCAGCTGGACGGTTTATAGATCAGAACAAGCTTTTGCTGCCCAAGACGTAGATCCTAGTCTTTGTACTCACATTCTTTATGCTTTTGTGGGTCTTCACCAAAATGGGACAATCAATATTTTGGATGATTGGGAAATGAACGGCTTAAGTATGCTACTTTTATACTAAATTCTATTTTAATTGATTTAATTAGAACAACTTGAACGTTTGGTAAGTTTCAAAGAAGAATATCCAGATTTGAAGATAATGTTGAGTATGGGAGGGTGGAATGAAGGATCAGCAACTTACTCTGAAGTCGCGAAAGATCCTAAGAAGAGATCTGCTTTGGTTGAAAGCGTTTTGAGTTTTCTTGAAGAACACAAATTTGATGGGTTTGATTTAGATTGGGAGTATCCAGGGCAAAGAGACGGAGATGAAGAAAATGATCCTGTGAGTTCACAAAACTCGAATTATCTCAAAACTTATTTAGTTTTTTTAAGAAAAACTTTATTACACTTTTGGGCGAATTGAAATCTGCTTTGAATGCGAAAGGCTATCTTCTATCAGCTGCTGTTTCTGGTGGAGTTAACTCGATTGATATTTCTTACCCAAATGCTAAAGCAGTCTCTGAGTAAGTTTCCAAACTTTCTTTCTTTTAAAATATCTCTGTTAAAGTAATTTAGATATGATTAATGTCATGTCCTACGACTACCACGGCGCTTGGGAGAAGCTTGCTGGTCAAAATGCTCCATTACACCCATCTCACTTAGACCAAACAGATGATCAAAAACTCCTGAATGTCGTAAGTGATCTTTCTGGTAAAAAATCAATCTAAATTTAATTTTAAGGCTGCTGGTATTCAACACTGGATTGATTTAGGTGCCGACCCTAAAAAAATCAATCTTGGAATTAGTACTTACGGCCGAAGTTTTACTTTGGTTGACCCATCAAATACCGAGTTGTATGCCCCTGTTTATGGTCCTGGTGTACCAGGAAAAATAACGCAACAAGAAGGCTTGTTGGGTTATAACGAGATTTGTTCTTTTATGTACTATAACTGGACAGAAGTCTGGGATGATGAACAGATGGTACCACACACATTTAGAGGTGACCAATGGGTTGGTTTTGATAATGCTAAATCAATCAAAATGAAGATGGAATGGGCAAAAGAGAAGGGCTTAGGTGGTGCTATGCTTTGGTCATTAGACACTGATGATTTCTTTGGAGAGTGTGGAATGAATTATCCACTACTTAATGCAATTAAAGATAATTTGTAGTTCAAATTAAAAAAAAACACTCAGTATATTGGTCTTTTTATTAGATCTTCTTGGTATATCTTTTTTTTTCTTTCTTTTCTTTTCTAGGAGAAATTAAAAGACTTTTATTATTAATTTTTTTGTTGGATTGAAGATCTTCTTGTTGTGTCTTTACTCTTCCTTTCTTTTCTCTCTTCTCTCTTCCAAGAGCAGTTTTAATTCTTACCTAAGGATGACAACTTTGTTGTCAAAACGCGTGTCGTGAATTTAGTACGTGTTTGACGTTCCACTCTGTATATTTAAATTAAATTACCGCCTTGTACTTTGCTTAAAGTTTTAGTGAATCTGACACTCATGAACTAAGTTTATTAATTTGCAAAGTTAAACTTAATCAAATCTCTGTTGAAATTAAATATTTTGTGAAATAAGGGAGCAATCAAGCTGTAATTAACCTTGAACTAGTCACGTACTGAAGTTGTGTTGTGACGATAACAATTTGAGAGGAAACTTGGAGTTGTATTAAAGTTTTAAGCCTCAAAGGGAGGCGAGAGAATACAGCGTTTAAATGCAACAAAGAAAAACAGAAAAACTGTCAATAAAACGTAATCAAACGCTAATCAGCTGATGTAAAAAAAACGCTTACGTGAAATTATACAGCAAGACTCAATTGCTAGTTTTCAGTGAGTTTATATTTATATAGATTAGTTGCCGTTCTCATTTTTTTGATTAAGCATTGTTTTAAACTTTTTTTGTTTAAATTAATTAAAAAAAAAATTTCTACAAGCTTTTGTAGTAATAAAAACAATAAATTAGTTTGTAAAAATAAATTTATTTTTAACTTTGACTTTGGTTTACTTTATTGTCTTTTTAATCATATTCATGATGGGATAAGCTCCTTTTCCACAAATTCCTCGAAAATCATCAGTATCCAACGACCATACCATCACACCACCCAAATTTTTGGAATTGGCAAATTCAACCTACAACCAAAACCATTTAAAATCACTCAAAATCTCTCAACAAATTTGGCTATCAACTTGTGAATGCTCCCACTTTGGGCGTAATAGCTTCACCAGCAATTACTACAAAATGTACCTTTTTCTGGATAGATTGTGGGTCATCAAACCCAATCCACTGGTTTCCTCTTACAATATGCGGTACTTGTTGCTCATCATCCCAGAAATAATCCCAGTCGCTGTGAAATTCACAAACTTCGTTGTATCCCACTACGCCCATTTCGCGAGTATATGGTTCAGCGTCGCACCCACCGTAAGTACCAGCATACAAAGAGCTGTTATTTGGGTCAGCGAGGGCAAAACCACGACCATAGGTGCCTAAACCGAGATTGATTTTGCTTGATGGAGCTCCTTCGTCAAGCCAGTATTGGATACCAGCAGCCTTGAAATGGTTGTTATTTTAAAATTACAAAAACAGTGGGTTACCTACGACATTCAGGGTTTTTTGCTCATCGGTTTGGTCCAAGTGAGAGGCATAAAGAGGAGCGTAATGGCCGACGAAAGGTTCAAAAGCGCCATGGAAATCATAAGCCATAACATTGATCATGTCGAGATTCCTAGAAAAAAATTTTTTTGGTAATTTGTTTTGATGTTTTGATTTTGGTAAGTTACTCAGCGACTTTTGGTATGTCATAAGAAAGCTTGCAGGAAGCAATTCCGCCGGAAACAGCAGCTGATAGTGTCATTCCTTTGGCATTTAGTGCAGATTTTAACTCGCCGAGAAGGGTGACAAAATTGGCTTTATCTTCATCAGCTCCTCCTCGCTGACAAGGATACTCCCAGTCCAAATCAAACCCATCAAAGCCCCACTTATCAATAAAATCAAGAACTGACTGTACCATTACTCCTCGAAGTTGGGCACTTTTCGCAACTGTTGAATACTTATAAGAACCTTCGTTCCATCCTCCCATACTTAGAATTATCTTCAAATCAGGATTTTTCTCTTTAAGACTCATCAAATGTGACATTTCCTCTAAATTTCGAACCAATAAAAATTTTTATTACAATTTCGAGTCCTTTTTACCTAATCCGGTGATTTCGCAGTCATCGAGAACCGATAGAACTCCATCATCTCTCAGACCAACAAAAGCATACAAAATATGGGTGCACAAACTTGGATCAACATCAAGGGCGGTAAATTTACCATTATCAGGGCGGTAAATTGTCCAACTTGCGAAATAACAAACAACGTTTCCTGAAATTTTCAAATAAATTTCGAAACAAGAGTGGTAAGTTAGGACTTACCAGCTGAGGCACCAAGTGCCATAAAGGCACAAGTTGCGGCCAAGAATGTTATTATGTGTGACATTGTAGATCTGTACTGTCTAGGTTTTTGCTAGAATTGCCGCTTTATATTTCTGATTTAATCAAGATAAAGAAGATTTTTGTTATCTTATATTTAGAAGAGTCTAATTCTATTGAAATACCAAAAGTAAAGTAGCTATTGATTTGTTATTTTTTGACAGTATCGTGAGTGCTCTACAGGAGGTACAGATAAAGAATGCATGATTTTGTTAAATGATAACTGATGACTTAAAGTGAAGTGTGTTTGATTGTGATCTAAATTAGAAAGATAAATTACTTTAATTTTAGAAGAAATTTAAGTGAATTAGTTAGAACTGACGTCAATTTTTTGTTTCTAAAGTACTTTACAAAATTAATTGTTTTGATTGTAAGTAAAAGGCAGATAACTAAAGAAAGAAAAATTAATAAATAAACAGTTTTAACTATATAAAAAATATAAGAAACAGTACACTGAATAGGGACTCGAGACGTGTTGCTACGTTGGGATCATGAGCTCTTATCACTTTATTTTGTTTTTTTTTATCAAAAAACATTTATGTATTTTTATTATTATATATTTATTTGCTTGCTAATTAATTTTATTTTTTGTCACTAAAAAAATTGTATAATTTATAATAAAATATTAAAACTGCAATGACAATATTGCTCTTTTAATCAAATTTAAAATTTGATAAGACAAATCGTGTCTACCTTTTAAAATTAGCACAATTTTTTCTCAGAATAGAAAAATTAGTAAACTGCCACCTCCGACTTCCTATATTTAAAAAAATATCCTTGTATATATCTCTTAATTTAAAAATTAGTAAGAAACAACATTTTTCAACGATATCAAACAGAAAACAATGTTTGTCTAGCTTCTAAAATTAGTAAAATTATTTTTCAGAAAATTAAAATTAGTAAATTGTTGCTTTCGGGTTACAATATTAAAAGAATTGTTGTCTTTGGACTTACTAAATTAAAATTTAGTAATATTTTTATTTGAAATTTGTGAAATGTTAGGTCCGATTTCAAAAATTACAAAAAACAGTAAATTTTTGATTCTATTAATGTCAAAATTATTAAAAAATAACACCTCTGGCTTTTAAAATTAATAAAATTTGGTTTTTCAATTTCAAAATTAATAAAATATTATCAAAGATTGAATTTTTAGAAAAAACTGTAGCTTTTTCTATATACCGGGTGTAAACGAAATTAGGCTCACCCCATTTTTTAATAGTATTTTTTAAAATAGAAAAACGAAACTTAGAAAACTTATTATGTTAGAAAATCTCTATTAACTGAATAAAAAATAAACTTTTTATAACTTCCGGTTTTACCGGAAACGACCGTAACTTTGGATTTTTAAATAGAACACTATACATATTTTTGTATTTTTGGATTCTACATTAAATTCTGAGTGTAATAGACTATTTTTTATAACTTTTCGAAAAATAAATTTATTTCTTTTGTAATTTTTGTTTTTTTATTTAGAAAGCTGTGATGGTTAAAAAATAGTTTTAAATAATGTAAGCAACCATTAAAAAATAAAAGCTGTATTATAAATGCTCTAGATTAGAAAATACAAGGCTTTTAATTAAATGAAATTAGTTTTTCCGGCTTAACTATTTTTTTTCAAATGGAACAATAGTGGCTCATCCGACTCTTTAAATTCATTTTTTTTGTGATTTTAAAGATACCAAAATTTAATATTTACAAAAACAATTTAGAAAAAAAAATAGAAAATGGAACCGACGTAATGGTTTATTACGTCGTAACTTATTTATTATGAAAAGAAATTTTATAATACACATTGGTGCTATTATTATTAAATTAATTATTAAATATGGAATTAAAAAAAATTCTCAATGAAAATTTTATTGTTACTGAAATGTTACTTGAAATGTCCTCTGTTTTCTTCCTGACATTTTTGAACGCGATTTATAGTTTCTGTGATAACGTTTTGCAATTGTTCAGCAGTAATTTGTGCAATACTGTGTCTCAATCTGGCTTCTAGATCTTGACGATCTTGAACAGGAATTCTGTATACTTCATTTTTAATATGACCCCACAAAATAAATCTAGCGGGGTTAGGTCAGGAAATCTAGCGGGCCACCTAACAGGGCCATTAGTACCAATCCAACTATTTTCAAAATTGTGGTTCAGATATTCAACGACTGGTCTATAATTGTGAGATGGTGCTCCATCTTGCTGATAATATAATCTTCCAAACACATTTACTGGTAAGTCGTCTATAAATTCTTCTATTTTGTTTTGGAGTAACTCTCATCTTTGTCCAGTCAGATGTCCGTCAAAAATAATAGGTCCAATAAGTCGTTGTCCAACAATACCCATCCAAACATTAAAACCAAAACGCTCTTGAAAATTATTTTCTCTTAAAAGATGGGGATTTCTTTGAGTCCAGTAACGTGTATTATTTCTGTTAAAAACGCCATTATTAGTGAAACGACTCTCATCAGTATAAAAGATGCAACTAGGAAACAATGGATCTTCAACCATTTGCTCCAAAAAAAGTTACAGTAATTCAATCGTCTTTCATCATCATTTTCATGGAGATGTTGGTGTAAACTGTATTTAAAAGAACGGTATTTATGTTTTATAAGATCTTCCATACTGACTGATGACTTATATCGCAGTCCGTGGCAATTTCTCGCAAAGATTTAGTTGGGTGCATATTTACTCACGCCAAAACAGCAATCTCTGTGTCTTCATCGACAATAAAATTTTCTTCAACGCAATCAGGCCCTTCTCTAAATTTTTTCACAAGGTTGCTAGAATAATGACGTGATGGGTGACGTCTGTTGGGATACCGATTTCGATAAACCATTGCTGCTTGAACAGAATTTTTCCTACACTCTCCATAAACAAGCAGCATATCAACTCTTTCATTTTTTGAATACACTGCCATTTTGACAATATGTTTACACAGACAACAAAATAAAAAATAAGGCCGTTAAGCTTAAACTGTTACTTTAGTCAAATTTTGACGTTAGTGCAAAGCTTGCTTACATTTTTTTTCAGCAAACATTTTCGGAGTTTTTCTCTAAATTGTTTTTGTAAATATTACAAAAAGTGGTGAATGGTTTTTTAAATTTTGGTATCTTCTAAAATTATGACTTTAATTTTTTTTAAATTATTTCTTTAAATTTCAAATGTTTAAACTGTTTTTTCTGGTCCTCATTACTAAAAAAGACTATCCCTACTTAATTTGGTATTCAAAGAAAAGAGACTGTAAGACATAAGCCTTTTTGAACTAGTTTAATGACTTCAGAAAAAAAATTTAGATCTGTAATACAACATGACTAAATAAATTATCCTGTAAATGGCTATGAATTTGTATCTTTCTGTATACAGTCTCCTAGAGATTTTTTTTTGATTTTATGTTATAATCTAGAAAAAAACACTAAATAAGCTTAAAAAATTACTTTATTTTAAACATTCTTATCAGTATCAGTCAAATTAAATTATTTCAAAGTCTGATTGATAACTCTCAGGATGGGGTAGGGTTCTCCACAAATTCCTTTGAAATCATCAGTATCCAACGACCAGACCATAATACCGCCCAAATTTTTGGAATTGGCAAACTCGACCTACAACCAAAATTTTATAAACTCACTCAGCCACACCCATCTCACACCTACCTTCAACCCAATCGATTTAGGATCATCAAACCCAAACCATTGGTTTCCTTGTACAATATGAGGAACTTGTTGCTCATCATCCCATACATAAGGCCAGTCTTTGTGCAATTCGCAAATTTCGTTATAACCGATAACACCCATGGCACGGGTGTAGGGTTGCATATCACTACCACCGTAAGTTTGGGCGTACAAAGAGCTGTTATTTGGGTCAGCGAGAGCAAAACCACGACCATAACTACCAACACCAAGATTGATTTTGCTTGATGGAGCACCTTCGTCAAGCCAGTATTGGATACCAGCAGCCTTGAAATGGTTGTTAGAAAAAATTTAAAAACAGGGAGAGTTACTTACGACATTCAGGGTTTTTTGTTCATCAGTTTGGTCCAAATGAGATGCATAAAGAGGAGCATAATGGCCGACAAAAGGTTCAAAAGCGCCATGGAAATCATAAGCCATAACATTGATCATATCAAGGTTCCTAGAAAAATTTTTTTTGGTAATTTATTTGTGGTTTTCAATTTCGGTAAATTACTCTGCGACTTTAGCAATATCGTAAGAAAGCTTGCAAGAAGCAATTCCTCCAGAAACAGCAGCTGATAGAATCCACCCTTTGGCATTAAGTGCCGATTTTAATTCACCCAAAAGTGTAACAAAATTAACTTTATCTTCATCGACTCCTCCTCTTTGACAAGGATACTCCCAGTCTAGATCAAACCCATCAAAACCATGCTCCTCGCAAAAACTGATAACCGAGTTAACCATAGCTTGTCTCAATCCAGGATTTGCAGCAACTGCTGAATACTTCTGAGAGCCTTCATTCCATCCTCCCATACTCAAAATAATTTTCAAGTTCGGGTTTTTCTCTTTGAGACTCATAAGATGGGCGAGTTCTTCAAGTCCTGTCATTTCCCAGTCGTCCAAAATTGATACGGACCCATCTTCTCGGAGACCGACGAAAGCGTACAGGATATGGGTGCAAAGGTTAGGATCTACATCTAAAGCCGTGAATTTACCATTGTCTGGTCTGTAGATGGTCCAGCTGGCGAAGTAACACACAACGTTTCCTGGAAGGTTTGTTAGTTTTTGACGAAATCTGGTAATTGAGAAACTTACCAGCTGAGGCTGAGAGCACCATAAAGGCGCTAGTGAAGGCAAGGATCGCTAGGAGTTTCATGGTTCTAGTGACTGGATTGCCAATGTTGGTTTGTGTTTTTATAGAGGTTTTATCAGTGTATACATTGTGATAAATCGAGTGTTTTTCAATTCTTTTAGTACTAATTAGCTCTTGTTAGATAAGTTAAAATATGCACTTCAAGATCTATTTTTAAGTAATTAAGGGATTAAGTATTTTAGATGAATGCATCACTCATTTTTTGGCATTTAGAAGAGGACTAATTTCATTTTTAGATGGGTTATCTTCGAGAGAAGTGGTAGTGTTTTTAGATTCTTGGAAAATTTGAAATTGGATCATTTATTTGGGTTGTGATCATCAGGTAAAAATAAAGTTCAAGAATTGTTTTTAATATTGTGATGTCATTTCTCATCTTCACTTTAAATCTTTTAAAAATTACAAGAACTGATAAGAATCTATCTTGACATACAAATTTTTTACGATTTTGTTTACTACAAACTTTTAATCTCTGAAAAATCAATTATTTTTTTTTACAATTTTATTAAAGACACTACCACCTAGAGTCATGTTATGACCTCTGAAATCAAAATCTTTGACCTCTAGTTATTCAAATTTTAATTTTCTACTTGATTTACTCTTGTCCAAGATTTATTGTTCTAAAAATTGTGATTTTAGTCAGAATAGCCGTTTTTGTCAAGATTCTGAAGATAAAAGAAAACAAAAATGTGGAATTGAATGAGAAACAAGCAAAAATTGGATAGAAAAACCTGAATGACAAATAATTAAAGGCGATATATTAAAGAAACAAGAAAGTATAAAATCAGGAACAAGTAAACAATTAAAAAAAAGTAAAAATGGATTATCTTATCACCACTGTTAGAAAGAAAAGAGAGAAATGAGACAGAGAAGAAGAATGCAATTAAAAATAAAACAAAATAAAAACAAAAACCGAGAAAAAAAGAGAAACAGTTAAAAAAAAATTGGAGCAATTTTTACGTCAAGCGAGATAATAAAATAATAATAATAAAAAAATAAAAATGTGAGAAAGAAGTCAAAACGAGAAATTTAGAAATGAACAAAATAAGATTAAATTAGGCACATAGATTGTAAAAAGTAGTATTTATGTACAAAGAAAATAGAAAAACTCGAAGAAGAAAGACTCAAATAATTTGTTTTTTGAAAATATTAAAATCACAAAAAAGCAAAAAAATATTTTAAAAGAATACAGAAAGCATTTTAAATTGAACAAACCATTTATGTGGAGAAAAAAAGTTTGCAAAATAACAAAAAAATGACTGCTTTAAGACGATTCGTAAATCATGTGTTTTAAGTCTTTAACTTTGGTTTTAAAATTTTATATTCATAACAAACATGATTGTTATAATTTTTTTGTTTTTGAAGAAAATCATAGTTTGTAAATTAACGCAAATATTACATTACATTCATCGAGATTAGATAAAAATTTACAAGGAAATAAAACAAACTTTTTTATTTATTTAAATACTAATACATTTTTCACTTAAATATTATCTTTAATTGCACGCAACAAAGGTTTAGCATCTCCACACCGTCCAAAAACATCATCTTGATCAACTGACCAAATCATAGCTCCTCCTAACCCCTGTGTCTTAATATAAGCAACCTGAATAAAATAAAAAGAGAGTTTTAATTTTTTTCAAATCTTTGTTGTCTTACTTTATTCCTGATTGATCCTTCATCATCAATTCCTAACCACTGATCACCGTCAACACAAATCGGCATTCTTTGTTCTGCATCCCATGTACAACTCCACGAATCTCTTTTTTGACAAAACTCAAAATACGCCCAACTTCCATCTTCTTTAATTACTGGACCTCCATGTCCTGCTCCTTTGATTGGAGCATGCAACCAGTTGTTATTAGGGTCTTGTAGAGTAAAACTATGACCGTAAAAAGCAATTCCTGCAATTACTTTCGCTGGATTAGCTCCAGCGTTAAGCCATTGAAAGATAGCAGCATCCATGTTAAGATTTTGTTTTTCCCAGTCGCTTTCAACAGAGGAAGGCCAAAGTGGAGAGTTTTGACCAGTATACTCGCTCCAAGGACCATACATATCGTAGGTCATCACGTTTATGTAATCTAGAAATCTACCAAGAAAATAGTAGTTATACCAATTTTTTTATTAAACATACTGTGACATTTTTGGGACATCGTAACCATCACTGACATCAGCAGCCACAGCGGCAGTTACCAACCAACCGTTTCGGCTAAAATCGTTTTTGAAATCTTGCAAAAGTGAAATGTAGTTGCCCTTAAAAATTATAAATAAATAAAAAAAAATATTATTGGTAATTTACTTTGTCACCCGATTGTGGGTATTCCCAGTCTAGATCAATACCATCAAAACCGTACGTTTCCATAAACCATCGAGCGCTTCCAACCATTGCTGCTCTTTTACCACCATCACCAGCAATTTCAGCAAATCTTTGTGAAGGAGCTGAAGCTCCACCAATACTTAGCAAGACCTTCAAATTTGGGTTTTGTTGTTTTAAAGCAACGGTTCGTTTATAACCACCTCAAAAAAATTAGTAATTTAACCATCATTAGTAATGTCAATTAATTACATTAAAATTACAATTTGCGACTTTTTAAGTATCATAATTTAATTTAATCAAATGTAATTAAAAATTATTTTTTTAGTTGCTATTTTATAAAACAAGATTCTAGATAAACTGTAAGACAAAATCGAAAGAAAAAGGTCATAACCAAACTTCAAGCAGTGTTATAAAGTAGTAATTTATCACACTAGTGCGGTAAAGTAAAAACATTTGCTTTACCGCACCAATGTGAAAAATATTGCGTTACGACATTTTTTAGTTTTGTAATATAATTTTACATAACTAGTTGGTAGTTAGTAAGTAAAATATAATTTTTTACCTTGATCAATGTCGGCATATTCGTCTTCTGCTGATAAGCTACCATCGGGATTGACAGAAACGAAAGCATAATTGATTATGGTACACATATGTGGGTCTAGATTTTCAGGTTGAACAGCTGAATCGTCTCCATAATAGATGGCCCATGAAGAATAGTAACAGATTATTTCAGCTAAAAAATTTGGTTTAGTTATTTAGATTTTTACCATAGATTTTAAACGTACCAGCAAAAGCTGCGTTTAACAAAAGTGGTAGAAGGAATAGAGACTTCATTGTTTTGAGGGTATTCTGTCAGATTTTCTTATTTATATCTGAGTTATCTACGATTCTTAGTATTCTTTTAAAAAATCAAAATGACTAAGAATGATTTTTACTTTTATTTGGTTAGATAAAAAGAATGAGGCAATAATAGAAAAAATTGAAACAGAACCTAAAACAACTTATAAAGAAATAGGTAAATAAAGAATGAAAAGCATATTTTTTTATTTTGTAAATTGATGCAAATTAGGATTTTTTCAAAAAGTATTTTGTACATAATAGAGGTACATTTTTAAAATTACATTTATTTTAATTAATCGTCTTCATTTTTTTTGGCAAAATTCGATAACAAACACTTAAAACTTTCAAAAACATTATCTTAAAATAGATCTAAAACCAAGTAGTTTTATCTTCAATTACCTCATATTTTTGAAAAGTTAAAACACATAAACAAGATAACAAAAGCTCTTAAATAATTCCAGAAGTGTCTTTCTCATCAATCCGCAAACATGGAAATCAAAATTTTATATCTGTTACCAATTTTTGGGCTTTTCGTCTCAACTGAAGCAGCAACAGGTTTGTAACATAATTATTTAAAACAAAAACTAATTTTTTTCTAGACAAAGTGATTTGTTATTATGCAAGTTGGGGCGCTACAAGACCAGGAAATGGTAAATTCGTGGCCGAAGATATCGACCCGAATTTATGCACGCACGTTAATTACGCCTTTTTGGGACTGAATAACGACGGAAGTTTGCAGATTCTAGATCCGGAAAACGACATAAATCAAGGTAAATAAACATCTACTTAATTTTAGAAGTAGAATTGTATTAGAAGATACAATTTTATTTAGTATTTTAGATATTAATATTGTCTTTTGCTAGACTTTAATCTCTCATTTTTATTTTTAGAAGGCTTGAAGCGTGTCAGTGCTCTCAAAGACAAAAACCCGAACTTGAAGGTCCTGCTGAGTATCGGAGGTGCCGCTGCTGATACAGGAACCTTCACACGAATAGCAGGAGATGCAGAACTTAGTCAAGCAATGGCAAATAGCGCTATTGAATTTTTTGAGACTTATGGTTACGATGGTCTTGATGTCGATTGGGAGTACCCACGTGGAGGCGATATTAAAACCTACATTGATCTTCTAACAACACTTAAAAAAGCTTTTGAACCTAAAGGATATCTTCTAACAGTTGCAGTCAATTCAATTCCTGGCGAAGTTGGAGGCTATGATATCCCAGCAATGTCTAAGTAAATATAGAGTTGCAACAATTTTTATTTTGTTGTTTGTCTGCTTAGGATGTTGTAAACTAAATTTACGCCAATATCTGACAAATTTAAAAGCTTTTAGCTTTTAAAACATTGCAGAATTGTACTGCACATGCGTTATACTATTGCGCATGCTCAGTTTAGTTCCAAACTGTTCTAAACTTGTTCTAAAGGGTTTCTGTGATATATCTGTACAACGACCAATATTTATTACATTTTTTTCTAGTTTATTTAGATAAATATAATTTTTGTGTAGTATTTTAGATGTGATAAACGTGATGACCTACGATTTCCATGCAATGTGGGGTCCTACCGCTGAGAATTCTCCTCTTTATGGTGGCGACAATGAGAGTCAATGGAACAATGATAATCGAAATTCAGATGCTGCTATTAGATATTGGTTAGATGGAGGTGCTGATCCACAAAAAATTGCTCTAGGGCTTGCTTTCTATGGGCATACATATAAAATTAATCCTGAGGATCATGGTTTGGATGCACCTACAGCTGGACCTGGAGATCCAGGACCGTACACTAATAATACATACAGTTTGGGATACAATGAGGTTAAATAACACAATATATAAAAATTGAAATTTTTTTTAAATATATATATTTTTTTTGTTTGTAGATTTGTGAGTTCCATCCAGATGGTACTGTTGTGTTTTTAGATGATATGAAGGTGCCTTACATGTATGACGATACTTTATGGGTTGGTTATGATAACGAACAGTCTGTTACAATTAAAGTAAGTTTTGTGATTGTTAATATTTAAGAAAATTATATTTTTTGTTGTAGACTCAATATGCAAAAGAGAAAAATTTGGCTGGTGTTTTTATTTGGTCGATTGAAACTGACGATATGCATGGTTTTTGTGGAGAGAAAAATGGACTTCTTAAAGCAATTAATAATGCTATAAAAAATTAATTAGAAAGTAGAAATAAATTACCAAATAGAAGCTTAGTGTTTGATTTATTTTTTTGCCGTTTTTTCTTTATTTTTCTCGTTTATTAGTTCTTGAAAATATTCTAGAATATATAGCATTTTCGAATTTACGTTATCCTAAACATTCTAGAACATTCTATAGAGCTACAAGAAAACAATAAAATAATTTAGTTAATTTAAAGCTTCTAGAATCTTCTAAAATATATTTGCGTTATTCTAAACATTCTAAAATATTTTTGTATAACGGGTCATCAAATTGAAATTAAGTTAAACATTCTAGAACATTTTTATATAAATTATCATTAAATTTACATTAACTTAAACATTCTAGAAAATTTTACTGTACTTCATATTCGAATTTATTTTATCATAAATATTTTAGAACATTCTATGAAGCGGTAACAAAACAATAAAACATTTTCTAATAAACTGAATCTTATAAAATCCTTGAAAATTTATTTTGCGTTATACTGATCATTCTAAATTTTTTTTTGTACTGCATTATTACATTCACATTATTTTAAACAGTTTAGACAATTACTCTGTACCGTGCTTTTATATTTATCTTATCTTGAACATTCTAGAACATTTTATAAAGCGAAAACAATATAACGTTTTCTGCTAAAGTGGAATTCATGAAAACACATAAAATACATTTTGCGTTATCCTAAACATTCTAGAACAATGTGTTATACAGCAATATCAAATTTACATTGTAGATGTAACGTATTCTAGAATTTATGCTATCTTAAACATTCTAAAATATTCTTATGTAATAAACTATTAATTTGAGAACAATTTAGACTATTTTATTTTATTTTACATTATAGTTTTAAACAATCTAAAACATTCTATTGAGTGATAACAAAACAGTTTTATATTTTTTGGTAAATTAGGTTTTTTGTCTCTGAAATATGTTTAAAAAGTTATGTAAAAATTTGGAATATTTTTTTATGCCTTAATATCAAAATTACGTTATTCTAAACATTCTAGAACATTTAATAGAAGGATGACAAAACAATAAAGCATTTTCTGGCAAAGTAAGTCTTATATAATCTTCTAAAATTTATTAAATAAATTTATTATTTCTATTTTAAATAAATAAATATTTTATTATTTACACATTATTCTAAACATTCTAGAATATTTTCCTACAGACCGCTGTTATATTCACGTTATAGTAAACATTCTATAAAGTGATAATAAAACAATATACCGTTTTCTGATAACGTGGTGTCTATAAAATCATCTAAATTTACTTTGCGTTACTCTAACTATTCTAGAATATTGTTTTGTATAACAAAATAGAATCTACGTTATCCTAAACATTCTAGATTGTTTTCCTATACTGTACTCTCGATTTTACGCTATCTTGAACAATCTAAAATATTCTTACGTAATAAACTATTGATTTCAGAACAATTTAGACTATTTTATTTTATTTTACATTATAGTTTTAAACAATCTAAAACATTCTATTGAGTGATAACAAAACAGTTTTATATTTTTTGGTAAATTAAGTTTTTGTGCCTCTTAAATATGTCTAAAAAGTAATACTTAAAATTCTAGAATATTTTCTTTTAGTATCAAGATTACGATATTCTGAACATTCTAGAATATTTTATGAAGCAATATCAAAACAATATAAGGTTTTCTGATTAAATGTAGCTTATGAAGTATTTTAAAATTTATTTTTGGTTATTCTAACATTCTAGAATAGTTTTCTACACTGTAAGATAGATATAGATAATAAGATAGAAATCTGAGATTACCTAATTTCAGAAGAATACTACAAGTTTTCGATTATTAACAATATTAAATTTACATTTTTGTTATATTTTGAAGATATAATAGATTGTACATTAAGTATTTTTTGTCTGTTTTTATATCTTTTATTTTTGAAATATTAATTTTTGTTTTATATTTTTTTTAATTGCTATTACTTCAAACTTTTCACCTGACCTTCTTCTGATAAAAATTATTTTTGTTTTGCTAAAACACTAGAAAATACTTGTGATATCATTACAAGTGTTGATTATCACTATTTATTAAATAAGAGAGATTCAATAAATCATTTATTTGTATCTCATGAAACACGAAAAAATGTTTCCAAAATTTCTAACATTCCTAATTTTGGCATTCATTTCTGCCGAAACTTACGCTGCAACAGGTCCGTACACAATTTTTTTTTAAACAAAATTTTGAAAAGAAGTTATTTTCAGACAAAGTAATTTGCTATTATGCCAGTTGGGGTGCCCAAAGACCTGGAAATGGCAAATTTGTTCCTGAAGACATCGATGCTAATTTATGCACTCATGTTAATTACGCATTTGTTGGTTTGAACAGCGACTGCGAAATTACTGTTTTGGATGAAGACAACGACATCACACAAGGTAAAAACAAAACAAATTTAGTTATTTAACTTGTTAAACAGGCTAGGTGAAATATATTTTGTTATAATTTGAAAAACACTGTACACGGCTCGCCTGCAATTCCAAAAAATCATTTTTAGGAGGTTTAAAACGTGTCAGTGCTTTGAAGGAAATCAACCCCAACTTGAAAGTAATGTTAAGTGTAGGTGGGGCTACAGCTAGTGCTGATTCTTTCGTAGCAGCTGCTAACAGTGCTGACAAACTCAAAAATATGACAGACAGTGCTATTAAATTTTTTGAAACTTATAATTATGACGGCCTTGATGTTGATTGGGAGTATCCACAAGATAAAGAAACCTTCAACCGACTTCTTAAAGGCTTGAAGGCTGCTTTTGAACCTAAAGGATATCTCCTGACAGTTGCAGTAAATTCAATTCCTGGAGAAGTCGGAGGATACGACATACCTACAATGTCTAAGTATTTTGATCTTCATTACGTAACTAGTGTTGTAATGAATATTATTTCAGTGTTTTAGATTTGATTAATGTGATGACGTATGATTTCCATGCAATGTGGGCTGGTTTTACAGCTGAAAATTCTCCTCTTTTTGGTGGAGTGAATGAAAGTGATTGGCAGCAACAAAATCGAAATTCTGATGCTGCAATTAGGTATTGGTTGGATGGTGGTGCTGATCCTCAGAAGGTCACACTTGGACTTGCTTTCTATGGACATCATTTTGTTCTTTCTGATCCTAGTAAGCATGGGCTTAATGATCCTACTGCTGCACCAGGTGAACCAGGACCGTATACAGTTAATTTGGGTAGTTTAGGCTATAACGAAGTACTTATCTTTATTAAAAAAAATTCTTTAAATATAAACAAATTCTGGTTTTGTTGCAGATTTGTGAATTTCACCGAAACGGTACTGTTGTATTTTTAGACGATATGAAGGTACCCTACATGTATGAAGATACATTTTGGATTGGTTATGATAATGAACAATCTCTTACTATTAAAGTAACAATACAAAAAATAATTTTTGACTGAAAACTAATTTTGTTTTTTTAGACTCAATATGCAAAAGAGAAAAATCTAGCTGGAGTCTTTATTTGGTCAATTGAGACAGATGATATGCATGAATTTTGTGGCGAGAAAAATGGATTGTTGAAAGCAATTAATAAAGCAATTAAAAACTGAAATAAAAATAATTTTTAAATAAATTTAATAAAATTTTTGACGTTGTATGTTGTATCAATAATTTAATAAACACGAGTGAGATAAAACCGCAGCGACATCTCAACTTAGCATTATCAACTATGAGATATCGATGAAACGTGCTGGAATGCAAATTGCTAACGGCTAGATGGGTGGCGAATCCTTTTCTTCTGCTTCTTTTGCAGCTATCTTTATTTTAAGGCGGTGTGGCAAAATTCTTTTTTCTGCTTCTTTCGGACCTACCTTTAATCCAGATTTTCAGCAATGTCTTTAGAACCTACCCTCCAAATCCTAATAAAACGAAAAGAATTACTTTTAAAACGTTTATTTATTTTTTATAAGGGTGGAAAAGGGCGGTAAATAAAGCGAGTTGTTTATTATTAAATTAGTTAAAAGAAATAATAGTAAAATTGTATAAAAATTAAAATCATTTATCAATAATGATTTAGTTGCAATGTAATCTTATTTTTTTCAACAAGAAAATAAAAGATTTTAAATAAAATCTGACTCAGAGATACTCAATCACTAATCAGCAATGATTCAATAACAAAGACCAAATTATATAAATAATACTTTATTAAAACCATTCAGGTTAATAATTTAATCAATATTATTTTTAATAGCATGAAGCAATGCATCTTGAGTACCACAAGCACCAGTAAAGTCATCAGTATCCAAGGACCAAACTGCTACACCAGCTAAACCATTATCTTTTGCAAATTTAGCCTACAACAAAATTAAAAAAAAAATACCAAAAAAATTATAAAAAATACCTTTAAACCGATGGATTGCTCATCATCATAACTAGCCCAATTACTGCCTTGGTATACATAAGGTACTTGAGCATCATCGACCCAAACTCGAGTCCAATCACTGTAAAAAGCACAGATCTTTTCAAAAACAAATTTTTAAATTGTCTGTTAATATTTTGACTTACTTCATTGAAACCTAAAACACCAGGACTTTGAGTAAATGGTCCTGCAATTCCGGTAGTACCCGGAGCTCCAACATCGTGATTACTTTCAGAAGATAGAGTCCAAGAATGACCGTAAAAAGGCACACTTAGAGTAACTTTTGAAGGAGAAGCTCCTCCAGCCAACCAACTACTGACAGAGTAATTAACACTCAAAGAACCGCCATACAGGGGTGCATTAAGTCCTGTTGTAGTCTCACCAGCAGTGTGATAATCATAACTCATGATGTTAATAAGATCAACAACTCTACAAATCTTGTTATTTCAACCAAATTAAAATTAAAAAAAAATTTACTTGTTAATTTCTGGAATATCGTAGGAAGAGAGAGGATTTGCAGCAACTGTAACCGACAATAGGTAGCCTTTGGGGTCAAAAGCGGCCCGCATTTCTTGCAAAAGTTTGACGAAATTTGCCTAGAATTTAAGTGTTGAAATGACTTAACGCCATTCGATTTTTGCTACTTTTACCTTATCGCTATTGGTGGGATACTCCCAATCAATATCAATTCCATCATAGCCCCACTGGGTAAAAAACGACAAACAGCTAGAAATTAAACTAGCTCTAAGTGCAGTCGAAGCAACAATTCCATTCAAAATTCCATTTCCAGCATTCCAACCTCCTATACTAATCAAAACTTTCAAATTCGGGTTAACACTCTTTAAATTGGCGACATCTTCAAGTCCGTGGAGGTCGACTTCGCTCCATGGATCAAGAATATTAATAGTACCATCAGGGTTGACACCCAGGAATGCATAATGAACGTGGGTGCAGAGATTGGCGTTGATGTTTGCAGGTGTGAAGGCACCTGCACCGTTACGATAACGTGCCCAACTCGCAAAGAAACAAACGACTTTATCTGAAATTAAATTAATTAAGAAAAATTAATTAATTAGGCAAAATTTTGTTACCTGTAGCAGCTTCGGTTTGGCTGATTACCACCAAAAAGGCTGAGGCTAAGAGAAGCGTTTTGAGGAACATTTTGATGGATTTTGACTGGGTTGCAACGAATTTGGTTTATATAGAGGGACAAAGAATTATCTTTGTGATAATCAAATTTATTAAAAATAGGTATTGCAAAATCAGGTTTTTTTTAATCGCTGATAGCATTGTACTGAATTACCAAAAATATATTTTATCTTAAAAGATCTTAAATATCCGGGAAACAAAAACTCAAATTTGAATTTCGGATTTTATTTTTGCTGTGTCTACATTTTTAATTTCTTTTCATTACTGTATTTATTGATTGCAGGAGGGCGTTTTTGGTTCCACATAAAGCATGTAAGTCGTCGGTTTCAATAGACCAAATCATAACTCCGGCTAAATTGTTATCTTTAGCATATTTAGCCTAAAATTAATACTCAATTATTGGGGAAAAAAAATCTTGATTGTTACTTTTAATATAACAGATTCCGGATTATCAAATCCAACCCATAATGTGTCTTCGTACAAATATGGAACTTTCTGGACATCATCCCAAACAATTTTACCATTTTGGTGGAATTGACACAACTACAAAAAAAATTTTTTTATAAAGTTGTTTTGAAAAGTGACTTCAATTAATTTTCAAAATTTACTATTTTTAATAAAGAAATTAGAAGAGCAATATTATAATTATTAAAAATAATAAATGAAATTAACATTTTTGTTAATTAAGAATTTTACTATGTAGTTATAAAACTATTTAAAAATTGAGACATTATATAAAGGAAAAAAACAAAAATTATGAAAAATAAAAATTTACAAATTGAAGATATTTACAAAGTTGCAAATGTTTAAAAAATCCAAAAAAATATAGTAACTCTTAAAGTATTTAGACCTGAAGAAGATGCAAACAGAAACAGAAATATAATTATTATAAATGAAAAATAAAACCTTTGTCCTTCTAACAGTAAAATATATAAAAATATAAAGATTTTTATAAATATTTTTGTATCGAAATGTCTATAAAAAGAAAGTACTTAATATCTAAAAAATGTTATTAATAATAATTGTTTAATTTAGGTTTTTAGTAAATTATTGCTGATTACAATTTTTCTAGGTCATCTTGTATTAAAAAATTGCAGTCAAGTTGCTGAAAATAAGATAACGTTGCAGCGAAATCTCGTTTTAATAATCTTGTTTTTTGTTGATTAGATGGCATCAGAAACAAGTACCTTATCATGGATTTTGCTCTATATTTTTAACAATTTTTAAAAATGCAGAAATAATATTATCTAAATAATAATTTCACAAGTTTTTGGAAACTGAAGAAATTACAAAAAGTGTTTATTAATTATAAAAAAAAATATTATTTATTATTTTAACAGTGTAGTTAATTAAGGTGTATGCAAACATTTTAAATTTGTTAGCTCATAGTTTATAGTAAAATGATAAATAAATTAGATGTCAAAAGATTGCTAAATTTGTTAAAATTGTTTAAAATGTAAATATTTAAAAAACAGAAATTTTAGAAATTGTAAAAAATGATAAACATATAAACGAAATTATAAAAACTCTGAAAACAAAACGTTAATTGTAAAAATTTTAAAAACTATAGAATCTTTAGAACTATAATAACTTAGAAATTTTATAGACTGTAGACTAAAGACTGTACACTAAATAGAAATTGTAAAAGCTTGTACCAAACTACTAAGATTATAAAAACTATAGACATTGTTTTTTTTTGATAGAGGGGCTTGCACACTGAGGCCTACGCCCATAGTGTGCAACCTCTCGGAATAGTACTACTGCAGTAACCCTGTGCCTCTGATGAAGCTCAGTACCTTGTCTGCATGAGCCTTCTCGATAGCACTGGGCTTCAGATATCGAGAGCCCAAATATAAATCTCTGATGCTTGCAAATGCAGGGCAATAACAGAGAACATGAAGAGGAGTTTCCCCATCTTCAGCACAACCTCTGCAAATCTCGTCCTCGCTGAGTCCGATGACGTGCAGGTGTCTTTTTAGTAGGCAATGTCCTGTGTACATGCCTACCACTAACTGAAGGTCTCTACAATTGAGACGCATCAGGTTTTCACTGCTTGCCTTGTCCGGCCCTTTAATAAAAAGCCTGGATTGCCGCATGCCATCTTGAAACTGCCATTCAAAGAGATGACGACATTCTATCCACTTATGAAGTGTGTCTTTCTGTTGTCTTTTGGTAACGCCAAAAGCCGGTTCCGCCTCGATAAAGTCCAATTGTGAACCCTCTCAAGCCAGAACGTTAGCCTTCTCGTTATCCGTTAGACCACAGTGTCCTGGTACCCAGCAAAGTACAACCTTTTTGTTGCACTCCGCCAGTTCCTGTAATCTGTTGTGACATTCTAAGAGAAGCCACGATGAGTACCTGCATGATTGCAAGGCTTGCAGCGAAGCCTGACTGTTGGTGGAAATGCAGATTTGACTGTTTGACAAAGCCCTCTGCACGCACTCAGTCACACAAGCGAGCAAAGCGAAGATTTCCGCTTGGAAAACGTCAACATGTTTGCCCAAAGGTATTGAAATATCAACACCGAGCCCACATATAGATATCCCTGAGCCCGCCTCATTGGGTTGAACCGACCCGTCAGTATAGCAGACGAGCCAGTCCCCCGTTCTGAAGCTGCTTGTTTTTTCACACCAGTTGTCACGTGGTGGAATGTTCACAAGATACTTGTGATTTGTAGCAATCCTGGGGGTCATACTGTCGACCCTCATTTCAAAAATGGGGTTCAAATTCAACATCCTAGTGGATATTGTCCGATGACCCTTTCCCGTTGCTGTTTTCCACCGATTTGTACCGCGAAGCCGTAGGAAACCCATTGCATCAGACATTTCCACAACAAAATGAAATAGCCGAATCCCCACAATTCGGTGTTGTCTAGTGTGGCTTGGTTGTTTTTTTTTTTAATGGTTTTGTAAGGTATAATATAGTTTGGCTAACAATTATGTCAAAAGTGTTTATCTGTATCTGTATTTTTTTTGTTCGGCACCGTATGTATTCTAATATAATGTACCTAAGATTAAATCAGACTTTTAAAGTTTTTTAATCTACAGTTTTTTACCTCGTTATAGCCAAGAGTCCCCATATTATTAGTAAAGTCTCCTGGAGGCGCCGGCCCATTAGACGGTGACCCCAAATCATGCTGACTTGCATCAACAAGAGTAAAAGCATGTCCGTAGAAAGCAATACCAATCGCAAGTTTCTGAGGATCAGCTCCACTAAGAATCCAATGAGTAATAGACGAATTTGCATTTAGATTATCTTTCTGCCACTCTCCATCAAGCGGAGATGCATACAATGGCGAATTTTGAGCAGTTACACCAGCCCAAGAACCATGAAAATCATAGGTCATTACATTTATCACATCTAAGACACTGAAATTAAAGTCAAAAAAAGAAATATTTTAGAGAGAATTACTTAGACATTGCTGGTACATCATAAGCCGCATCTGTCGGAATAGCAGCTACTGCAACTGTTAGAATGTAACCTCCAGGTTTGAAAGCTTCTTTAAGATCAGTTAAAAGAGTTATAAAAGTTTCGCGGTCTCCTTCTAGTGGATACTCCCAATCGACATCAAGTCCATCAAAATTGTAAGTCTCAAAAAATTCAAGTGCACTTTTAGCCATTGTTTGACGTTTAGTAGCATCAGCAGCAACTGCTGTGAAAGTAGCAGTACCAGCAGCGTAGCCCCCTAAACTAAACAAAACTTTCAAATCCGGATTGATTTTTTTTAAATCTGCAACTTTCTGAAGGCCTCCTATAAAAAAAAAATTTATATTTTTATTTTTGATATTACTGCAATATTTACAAACCGTTAGTAATATCAGTAACATTGTCTAAAATCAGCAAACTTCCATCATCGTTAAGTCCCAAAAAGGCGTAATTTACATGAGTGCAAAGGTTGGCATCAATGTCTTCTGGTGTGAATTTACCATTGTCAGGTCGGTTGGCTCCCCAACTTGCATAATAACAAATAACTTTGTCTATTTAAATGTAAAAAATTTGAAAGTTCTAGAAGATGTTACCTGAAGCTGCTGCTGTAAATTGGAGAGTTGTAGCACAGAAAATTATTGTTAGAAGAAGCATTTTAGGGCTTTAGTTGGCAAACTTGAAATAGTGTTTTTATGTGATGTGTGTTGAGATGATATAAAGTAAACACTTGAAATTATCACAGAAAGATAAGACACTTTAAAAAAGTATAACAAAAATACATAAATTAAATAGCAATTTATTAACAAAAAATCTACAAAAATGTTAATAGAAAATCAAAAAACAACAAAAACCTTACTTGAAACGTCTCTATAAAATGCAAAAATCCTGTTTACAAAAGCACGAGTCAAAAGAAAAAATTAATAATACTGAGAAATATGTATTTGATTATTTAATTTTGTAGCTTATCTTAAATTGATTAAATGTTATTTCTGTATTTTCAAATTACAAAAACAGTACCGTCTTTGTCTTAAATAATTGTTATTTTTAAGAGGTCTAACTGGCCGTGGCGTGCTCGACTTACCGGGCCCTGTAGTACCGTGCCCGACCGAGCCCACCACATGTGAGATGGCCATTTGTTGCCGGACCTCTCACTGAGGCAATACCCATTATATGTTTATGGTTCCCTTTATATGTTTACATACAAACACCCATGGTTTCAGCCGGGTTCGAACCGACATCGGTTTCACACTAGCGGCTCGGAGTGTGCATCCGTTACCGCTAGGCTACTACCGACCCTTTTAATTAATAAATATCATTTTTGGATTTGAAATTGTCTTCTCCAGAAATCAAAATTAGTAAATCGTTGTGTCTGGCTTATAATATTCAAGAATATGTTGCTTTTTTATTATTTTAAAAATTAAAAGTAAAAACAAGATTATTATTCTTCTAAAATTAATAAAATTATTTTCTTAGATTTTAAAAATAATTAAATATTACCTCTGGATTCCTAATATTAACCAAAAAAATATTAAAATCACTAGAATATCCTTTTCGGCTATTTATTATTAAAAAAACTAGCATTTTTTGATTTATTAAGTTAGTTTAAAAATTACTGAAATCATCTTCGGCTTTTAAAATTAGTAAAACGTCGCTTGAAGCTTCAAAAATTAGAAAATTTACATCACCACGTTTTAGAATTAGTAAAATACTAGGTGGTTTAAATAAAAAAAACCTAAATGCTAATGCTTCAAGTTAAAGAATGTCTTTGACTTCCAATTATATAAAAAATATTGCTTTCAGATTTAGTAAATCACATTTTAAAAATACATTTCTGTTAAAATTAGCAAAAATAAGAAAAATAGCGTAAAAACAATAAAGTTTTGAGGATCTAATTAGGTCTAATTGTTGCGTCTAAAATTTGATTTTCTCTTTGCCATTCACTCTCAACACCTTCCCAAACTGCGTGAAAATCATAACTCAAACGTTTATAATGTCAAAAATACTTTTTTAAAAAGCACTTTGAGTCAATTGGGTCTTTTAGAATTTCCTAAAACAGTATTGAAGATTCCAGTCTTTTGAAAAGAACCTTCAAGTCGGGATTTTGCTGTTTTAGAGCACTGACTTGACTGAAACCTTCTATCAAAGCTAACTGTTCAAAAAAAAAAATTTTGAGAATTGTATCTTGATTCACATTGTTTCTTTCATCTAAAATTGGAGTACAGAGATTAGGATTGATGTCTTCAAAAAGAAATTTGCTGCTTCTAAGACGAGTGATAGCCCAACTGGCATAATAACGAATTATTTTAACTAAAGAGAGAAAAAAAAATTTTTGGAGGAAATTATAAATAAAATACAAACCAGAAGTGTTAAGACTTGTAAAAAAATTTTTTTTGAAAAACAGTTCTTTAAAAAAAACATTTTTGGGAATTGATTAGTCAAAAATAGAACTGATGTAATTTAAGCTACAACTGAAGAGTGATAAGAATTTACGTTTTAAAAGATACTTAAAGAAGAATTTATCGATTTTAAGTGTTTTTTGAAGGTCCAGAAATAGAAAAAGCGATAACAATCTTTTACTAAAAATTTTATTTATTCATTTCATTATTAACAGCTTTCAAAAGTCCGTTTTTCTCTCCACAAAATCCATGCATATCATCTGTTTCTATAGACCAGATAAAGACACCAGCTAGATTCTTCTCTTTGGCATATTGTACCTAAAATTTCGGAATTATTTTCCAAAAAAACACCTCACTAAATTACTTTATTTTGAATTGATTCTGCATTGTCGTAACCAATCCAAAAATCGCCATCATACAAATAGGGCACTTTCATATCATCGAGAAACACTACATTACCGTTTGGGTGAAATTCACATATCTAGAAAAAAAATTTTGGAAACTTTCTTTCAGATCTGATAAATCACCTCATTGTAGCCCAAAGTGCCCAAATTATCAGTATAAGGTCCAGGATTTCCTGGTGCACTTGACGGTGCGTCAAGCCCATGGTCTCCTGGGTTTGTCAAAACGTACGAATGTCCATAAAAGGCAATCCCTAGGACGACCTTTTGTGGGTCAGCACCTCCATCAATCCATTGTCTAACTGCAGCATCTGAATTTCTGTTATCTCTCATCCAGTCACTCTCGTTAACACCACCATAAAGAGGTGAGTTTTCAGCTGTGTACCCGACCCACATTGCATGGAAGTCATAAGTCATGACATTAATCAAATCTAAAACTCTTTAAAACACTAAATTATAGTCAAAAATTTTGATTTAGATAATACTTAGACATTGTTGGAATATCATAACCGCCAACTTCTGATGGAATTGAGTTAACTGCAGCTGTTACAAGGTAACCTCCAGGTTTAAAGGCTTCACTCAGTGATGTTAGGAGTGCGTTATAAGACTCTTTGTTATACGGGTACTCCCAATCAACATCTAACCCATCAAAATTATAAGTTTCAAAAAACTCAATTGCGCTTTTTGCCATCGCTTGCTGCTTCTGAGGATCAGAAGAAATCGAAATGAAGGCATCAGAACCAGCAGCAGCTCCACCAAGACTGAGAAGTACTTTCAAATTCGGGTTTTGCTTCTTCAAGTCACTGACTCGCTTAAACCCACCTTGATTAACATCATTTTCTTCATCTTCAACTTTGATTGTTCCATCAGAGTTTAAACCGGCAAAAGCGTAGTTAATGTGGGTGCAAAGAGATGGGTCGATGTCTTCAGGGACAAATTTACCATTGCCTTCACGGGTTACAGCCCAGCTGGCGTAGTAACAGATGATTTTGTCTGGAAAGAGATCGAGTATTTATTTTGGGTTTTTTTGGGGAGAGTACAAACCTGTAGCTGCCAAAATTTGGCCGAAAAAAATCGTAGCGAAGATGATTGTTATCAGTTTTAGGGACATTTTGATTAGAGTGAGTTCAGTGAGGGTTCTTTATATTTCGGAAATTTTTGAGCACTGTTTTGAGTATTTTGATATTGATGACAAGATAAGTGCTTTGGTTTTAGAAAAATTGTTTTATCTCTTATCTGAGTATTTATTTAAGACAAAAGTATTTTTAAAAACCAGATTATAATTTGTTGCAGTTTAGGAACATTTTTCTAATGATCTTAATTAAGTATTTTGTGTTTTAACAATGCTTAAGTAGGTCGGTAAACACTTAAATTAGTAGTACCAACGTAACAATCTTCAAAATTATCTTCAAGATAATTATCTTTTTTGCTATAAAAACAACCAATTTAGGCCATCTAAACATCTGATCTGTTTCTTACAATCAGAAATGTTTGCGAAATATTTAATTTTTTTATCTCTTTTCTGCATCTATGTTCAGTACACCCATAGTGCCACAGGTAATTCAAACTTTTTTTTTTCTCAAATATAAATTTTTTTTTAGATAAAGTAATTTGCTATGTAGCAAGTTGGGCAATTTACCGGCCTGATAAAGGCGAATATCATCCAAAAAATATTGACCCAACAATATGCACTCATATTAATTACGCATTTTTGGGTGTTTACCCCAATGGGACTTTGCAAATGATAGACGAGTGGGGCGACATCGAAAAAGGTAAAATATCAGGAGATCACTTAAATTTTAGGCAATAATTAACAATTTGTGGTGCATTAACGTTTCAAAATTAACTTTTTTATCTCTAGTCCAATCTACCTACTACAGATAAACCTTTAAATGATAGTAGTTCATTATTGAAATTCTACCTTTTACCTTCTTAGTCTTAACGAAAGTGATTTGTCTTATTAGACCTATACAGATCCTACAAACTGCTTGCATGAGCTGACTGTCTCAAAGTTAATAACCCTGCATGTTCTGTAGTTCTAAAACTAACTCAGTTTCTTTCAAAATTGTAGGAAATTTTGCCGAAGTCGAAGCCTTGAAGGAAATAAACCCCGACCTCAAAACAATAATAAGCATAGGTGGGTGGAATGCGGGAAACGCCATTTTGGCTCCAATTGCAGCCTCACCGGAACTCCGAGCCAACTTAATTGCAAGCAGTTTTGAGTATTTCGAGAAATACGGCTTTAACGGCCTTGACATTGACTGGGAATACCCCGAAGCAAAAGATAAAGTAACACAAATCAAATTTTGTTATTTTAATTTATTTTTTTATTTTTAGGAAAACTTTGTTACTCTTCTAAAAGAGATAAAAGCTGCATTCCAGCCCAAAAACTACATTCTTACAATAGCCGTTTCAGCAATTCCTATTGATGACGCCTATGACATTCCTGGAATGTCCGAAAACGTTGACGTCATCAATTTAATGACCTATGACTTTCATATTCCCGGTGGTGGCATTGCTGCTGAAAACTCGCCGCTTTATTGGGGCGGTGCTGATACTCCATGGCAGAAAGAATACGAAAATGTTAATTCGACGGTTGTTAATTGGGTAAATGCTGGAGCCGATCCTGGAAAGCTTACCATTGGGTTGGCTTTTTATGGACACACTTTCCAATTAGCTGATCCGGCCCAACATGATTTAGGAGCACCGGTGATTGATGCGGGAATGTCGGGGCCGTATACTAAGGGATATGGGATTATGGGATTCAATGAAGTAAGAAACTACCACAAAAAAAAATAATAAAAATGATTTTTGTAGATTTGTGAGTTTACCGGAAATTGGACACGAGTCTTTGATGACCAACAAAAAGTTCCATATAAGTACGAAGGGGATCAATGGATTGGGTATGATGATGAGGAATCGGTTGCTTTGAAGGTATGATGGGGTAGTTTAAGGTTTTTTGGTTATTTTTTTTGGTTGCAGGTTCAGTTTGCGAAGGATCATAATATGGCAGGACTTATGATATGGACGGTTGATATGGACGATTTTTTGGGACTTTGTGGGCCCAAAAATGGACTGCTTGAAGTTATTAAACAAAATTTGTAATTTATTAAAGAAATAAAAGAATTTTTTTTCTTGATTTTAATGTTAAATTGCTTCATATGACTACAAAAACAAAAGACAAAAGTCTTAAATTGTTTGTTGTTCTTTAAAGAAGGTTTTACTGTAAATTTAGCAATAAAAAAATACTAAAAACTACAAAAACAAATGATAAAAAGTCTTAAATTGTTTATTGTTTTTTAAAGAAGGTTTTACTGTAAATTTAGCAATAAAAAAATACTAAAAACTACAAAAACAATTAATAAAAAGTCTTAAATTGTTTATTGTTTTTTAAAGAAGGTTTTACTGTAAATTTGGCAATAAAAAAATACTAAAAACTACAAAAACAAATGATAAAAAGTCTTAAATTGTTTATTGTTTTTTAAAGAAGGTTTTACTGTAAATTTAGCAATAAAAAAATACTAAAAACTACAAAAACAATTAATAAAAAGTCTTAAATTGTTTATTGTTTTTTTAAAGAAGGTTTTACTATACATACAACAATAAAAAATTACTAAAAACTACAAAAACAAATAGTAAAAGATCTAAAACTTGATGAAACTGTGACAAGACACATAATACAATAATTAATCGGTCGTTTTAGAAAAAAAGAAAGTATAGATATAAAAGAAGACCTAAAACAAAGAAAATTGAAAATGCGTTTTTATTACTAAAAACAGTAAAAAAATTCAATATATTTTTTTTTATTTTGCTGAGGTATTTGAAATAAAAATTTAAATTCTGTTTGTTACTTATTTATTTACAAATTATTTTTAATTGCTTGTAACATGGCATTTTTATCACCACAAACTCCATCCTTATCATCATGATCAACAGCCCACATCATCACCCCTCCCAAATTTCGGCTTTTTGCATATTGAACCTAAAAAAAGAATTACAAAAATCGAAATCTAGATGGCTTACTTTATCTACTTTAAGCCCAATCGATTTTGGGTTATCATAACCAATCCATTGATCTCCTGAATATTTATAAGGAACTTCTGGTTCGTCATCCCAAACTTCAGTCCACCCATTGTTTAATTGACATATCTGGAACCACAAAATTAGGTATTTTCAAAATATTTTCGTTTTTTACCTCTTATCCCAGGTCCTACAGCAGGTGCCCCAATTCCGTGTTGATTCGGATCAGCTAATTGATAGCTATGCCCGTAGAAACCCAATCCTAAAATGACTTTAGTGGGATCAGCACCGCTATTTAACCAATTATTAATTGAAGCGTCGCAATTTGCGTTATCTCTCTCCCAATCTGAGTCAGTTGATGAAGGGTAAAGTGGAGAATTTTCCCCGGTTTTTGGCTCGGAGGACGAATGAAAGTCATATGTCATTACATTAATATAATCAACAACCCTAAAAAAAATAATTTTGAAAGAGAAACTTGTAAAAATTATGTGAAGTACTTAGAAATTGCATTGACGTTATAACTACCACTGTCTGGTACCGAAGACACAGCCACAGTTAATAAGCCGCCTCCATTTTCGTCAAGAAGATTTCTAACTACCCATAACATATCAATAAAATTTTCTTTATCAGCAGGAGTGCCTCCACGTTGTGAAGGGTACTCCCAGTCAATATCAATTCCATCAAAATTGTAAGTCTGCATATAGTAGAGAGCGCTATAAGCAACGTTTGTTTTTTTACCAGGATCTGCTGCAACATCTGAGAATTTTGTAGAGCCCTCAGCCCAACCACCGACACTTATGAGGAGTTTCAAGTTGGGGTTTTGCGATTTTAGGGCACTTAAACGCTTTAAAACGTCTGAAATTTTGGATTAAAATTTGTAATTGAGGGTTGGAGTGTTTACCATCGCTTCCATCAAGTCGAAAACTTCCGTCTTCGTTAATTCCCAAAAAGGCGTAATTTATATGGGTGCAAATGCTGACATCGATGTCTTCAGGGGCGAAATTCTCCACCCAACTTTCGTAATAACAAGAAACTTTTTAAAAAATTATAAAAATAAGCAAATTTGTTAATTGTAGTCTCACCAATTGTAGATTCTGCAATTTGTAATAAAAGAAAACTTAGCAAAATTAGTTTCAAACACATTTTGAAATTCGCTGAGTAACTAAAAATATTTTGAAATTTTTGAGTCACTTATTTATAGGAAATTTATCATCGAGTGCTATTGTTTTAAAGATAACGACAAGAACTCTTGAAATAAAACAATTTCTAAGCAGAAAATTGTTTATTTATTGTTTTATTTTAATTTATAACGCTTTTAAATCGTTGAAAGAGAAAAATCAATAAAATAGTTCTCTAAACAGGTAAGAGATGGCACACTGTGCTACTCTCCTCCTCCGTAAGTCGTTCGACTCGTACATAAATAGAAGGTTCAGTGAGTTTGCCAAGCATGCCCGCACAGCGCATCTGGGTTACTTCCATTGCACTGAGGTTGGATTGACTTTTGACCCCTGCGATTATTCCTAATGAGGATAGCTCAGGCGCACAATTTTTGGTAGCCGGGACGGACTTGCGTACGCGCTGTCCTGGCCCTAATTCAATTTAAATATAAAATTTCTTCCACATAAAATAGTTATTAACGTCATTAGGCCCATACGAGGCAAATGACGGACGCGGTTGAATGCTGTAAACCGAGGCGCTAGCCGAGGTTTATAATCAACCAAGTCCGTTATTTGCGTATCGGCCGTGTGTCGTTTAATACTTACCAGAGACAACCTACTTACTTTTCGTGATACCAAAGCGTCATTTATAAACAAATTATTAATTTCTTAAGGGTTATCAGAAAAAATTCCAATAAAAAGAAGTAAATTGACGTTTCAATGGTTTATTACCATCTTCTTCAGAATGAAGTGTCTCACTGTTTGAGTGTTGAGTTTGAGCTTTCAACGAAGAGAGTTGAGTTAGGTAGAGTAGGTAGAGTAGGTAGAGATATGCCCAGACCTTTCGAGTGTGTCAGAATGTCAATGTAAGTAGCTCTTAAGTATTCTATCCGCTATCTAATATGTATATCTCGATCATCATTAAGTTACCTTTTATATTAAAACTCTGTTTTCAATCTTAACCTTACCTCACGAGGCAAAGCCCGTGACATATGGTGGAGGCGCTTTCAAGTTTTCGGTGAGGTAAATCGTCACATTTACCTCAGTAATAGAGTAAAATACGAGCACAAAAATGAGTAAAAGGGTTGAGACTAAGAACATGGTACAAGATAAATAATAACAAGTCGTGAATGTCAGGGTCAAAGCAGTACGTAATTAGAAAAAAACAAAAAGAAATTGAAGAGGAATATAAGCAGTTCAAACCGCAACATAGATGTACGGAAATCGGGTCGGGTTTAAGCAATAGTCGGGTACAAATGATAGTCGAGCCAAAAAGTCAGGTTTCTAAAAAAACGAAGGTGGAGATAGAAAAGATTTTAGAGAAAAAAATTCACGAAAAGAAACAGACAGAGAAAAACGACGGCAACGACGAAATTGCTGACGACAGTGCTTCAATAAGAAATCGGGTATTGAAAAAGCTAACACAACAAAAAACGACGGAAGTGACGGCGAGGGAAAAGTTACAAAAATAACAACAAAGATGGCCAATACGGCGTTACAAGAAGCCCTTACTGAGACAAAAACCCCGGCAGTGCCAAAATATTTGACACCCTCCACGTTCAATCCTGCTACGGTAGATCCAGCGTCATTTATCGGAACATACAACAGAGTAGCTTTAACGAATTCATGAGATGATAAATTAAAAATTGCATACTTACCAATGTATTTAGAAAAAACCGCTTTGCATTGGTACAATTGTTATGTAGGAAGCGGGTTAAACCAAAATAAAACATGGGATGAAATAAAGGAGGACTTCCTCAACGAATTTGGAGGAAGTAACTTGAAGCAAGAAGCTAGGGTAAATTTTAGAAAATTACACTAGAAGATTAATAGGTAAAATTTAAGTTAACCATTAAGTAGCTTAGTTATTAATTACTTCTGTAGGGAAAAATAAAATAAAAGGAATAAAAAAAATTGTGGAAAGAAACTAACTTAGGTATGTTTCAGATTATGGACGTAGTAAATATAAAAGACTTAGTAATTATTGGGGAGAAATAAGAAATAGAGACGTGGAAAAGACACCACGAGAGTAAAAATAGACCATATGAGGTGGCCTCCTAAATGCTGAGCCAGCTATTGCCTCAACCGACGGTGATTTGAGCAATAGCCCATCCGCATCGGCAGGTTTTCGACCTAGCAGGCTAACGAACTTCCGCTTCGTGACAGTATTTGCGTTATTTAAATGTTTTAAGAGTAAGATTTTTTTGATAGAAAATGTTCTGCGCAATTGATTAGTGGTACTTTCAACTTTCTACAATTTTAATAAGATTAAGAATAATTTTTGAAATTTATTTTAAACCTGGCGCATTCACCACTAATTCTAAATTGTAGTTTAACGGTAAAAAAAAATACATTTTTTAATTTTATTTATCAACACTTATTTATTCATTTATTGAATTATCAGTTACAAATTTTCTTTGATAGCATTTAATAGTGCATTTTTCTTGCCACAGATGGCATTTTTATCGTCATCATTGACCGCATAAAGCATCACTCCACCTAATTTCCGTTCTTTGGCATACTGGACCTAAAATTGCACTTGTCTTTCAATTATTTATCATTTTGATAATTACTTTAATTCCAATTGATTTAGGATTGTCGTAACTAATCCACTCATTTTGTGAATAAACATAAGGCACTTGCTGCTCTTCATCCCAGTCTTCAGTCCAGTCAGTTAAATTACAAATCTAAAACAACATTTAGAGAATTTAACAATTCTTTTACTCACTTTGTAATAAGAGGTATAATTCTCATCAGCTCCGTTAGCTGGAGATCCAGTTGAGTGTTGATCAGGATCAACCAACTGAAAAACATGGCCGTAGAAAGCCAAACCTAGAATAATTTTTGCAGGACTTGCACCACTGTTTAACCAATTATTTATAGAAGCATCACAATTTGCGTTATTTTTTTCCCATTCTGTATCGGATGATGAGGCATAAAGAGGAGAATTTGCACCAGTTTTGTTATCGCTTGACGTTCCGTGAAAGTCAAAACTCATGATATTTATCCCATCTACAATTCTATTTTTTTGTGAAATACGTTTTTCCGAAAATTATAGATTACTTTGAGAGTGAATTAACATTGTAAATGTCTGGATCAGGGTATGATTTTACTGCAATTGTCAATAACCCACCTCCATTTTCATCAAGAGTTTTCCGAATAACTTCAATTAAAGAAACAAAATTTTCCTAGAATTTTCTACTAGAAATTTTCAAAAATCTAAAATAACAATACTTTATCCTCTGGTTTTCCACCGTGTTTCCCTGGATATTCCCAATCAATATCAATACCATCCAAATTATAATTCTTCAAGTATTGAACAACTGTTGTCGCCATTTTTAATTTTTTATGATCATCTGCTGCTACATGGGAAAACGCAATTGAATCTTCAGTCCAACCACCCACAGTTATTAACAGTTTCACATTTGGGTTTTTCGATTTTAAAGCTCCAAATTTAACCAAACCACTGTCTGCCAATTTTTCTAAATTAATTGTTTTAGAAAGTGTTTTATTTTTACCATCGGCTCCACCATCAAAACGAAATGTCCCATCGTCATTTAATCGCAAAAAAGCAAAATTAACATGAGTGCAAATGTTAACATCGATTTCGTCTGCTTTAAATTGGGTTTCATCGGTCCAACTTTCGTAGTAACAAACTACTTTATCTAATTTTTTGGTAATAAATAAATAGTAAATAATAAAACTGGACAAAATATAAAATAATACACACTTACCTGTTGCAGCTGAAATTTTGTAAAAAATTAAAGAAAAAATAAAAATTAGAACTTTTAGTTTCATTTTTGTTTGAGAAGTTTTGAGCACTGCGAGAGTTACTTAAATACAAAATTTTTGTTTAAATTTTTCTTATTTATACTAAACTGATTTCTTGCTGTTTCTAAAAGCCTTTGACAAAAAATATGTTTAAGTAGAAGTAGGTACATGAAAATAAAATTAAAACAAGATAATTTTTTTGGAGAGTACAAAAATCAATGACTAAAAAACTATAAAAAAAACAATAGAAATAAAGATAATTTTTTGTGTCTCTTATACTTTAATTAGGTTTGTAAAAAATGTATTCTTAAAGTTTCGATAAGCTTGTTACTTCTAAACTAACTGTCTTTTTTTAATATACAGTGTGAACCATTTGTATGGAATAACTTCGATGAAAATTCAGGAATGTGTTTTTCAGGAAAACGCTTGAAGACGTATTCTGTTATTTTTCAACGCGCATTTTTTGAAAAAAAATTGGATATACAGAGTGTCCTAACATCGAGATGCAACCCTCTACTTTAAAATTTTAAATGTAAACCCCAATTTTTTTAACATATTTGAATTCTACTTATAATTTTGCGTATTTTTAATGTAGCACACACTATGTCGATTTTCAGTTGTTTTTGGTGGAGGGATTTTCTACGTTAAAACGTTTGTATGACAATTCGAAATGTTTCTGTGGCAATTTAGAAATTTTTGTTGTAATTTAGTAAGTTCCTATGATTTTAAGACAATTTTCTGTGAAAAATCAGAACGTTTACATTCCATGTTTAAGATTCTATGGCAATTTAGGTTGTTTGTATCATTTTTGTAATTTTTGTATAAAGGTTTCTACGATTCTGAGGTTTATTAGTACAAGTTCATGACAATTAAGAAGGTTTTAATGAAATTTTAAAACTTTTGTATAGCAATTTATAATGACGCTCTAATTCTATGGCAAACTAAAACGTTTCTATGACAATTTAAAATGTTTCTGTTACAATTAGGAAGCTCCTTAGATTTTAAGCCAATTTATGACTATTTCTATAATACATATTAGAACGTTTTTACATGGGTGTTTATGATTCTATGACAATTTGTTTGTTGATTTTTGTATGAACGTTTTTATGTCGCTATGATTCTATGGCAAACTAAAACGTTTCAATGACAATTTAGAATGTTTCTGTGGCAATTTGGAAGTTTCAATAATTTTAAGGCAATTAAGAACAATTTTCTATGACAATTTAGGACGTTTCGATAAGTCTTTTATGATTATATGGCAATATGGCAATTCAGGATGTTTGTATAAAAGTTTCTATGATTTTGAGGTGACTTGGTATAAGTCCATGACAATTTAGAAGGTTTTTATAAAAATTTAGCACTTTTATATGACAATTTTGAATGTTTCTAACATTCTATGGCATCTAAAGTAATTTCTTTAGCAATTTAATACGTTTTTACGATTTTAAGGCTGCTTAGAGTGGTTGGGTTTTGTCGTGGGTGATGACCTTGAACAGATCTGCGTGAAGTAAAATCTTAAATGCCATAAGTGAAACCCAAAAACATCTGACTAGTTTCAGATTGCGGCAAATTTAAAAGTCTGCATGAAATGCGCAGGCAGGGACCCGTTGTTTGTTGTATTTTGTACAATAATACAATAAAAATACAAACTAAAAGACAAATTTAATAGAATAGACTGCACAGCGATTATTAAAAAACAAAAGATAAAAAATTTGTCTTCAGCTAATTTCCAGACGTCTTCTAATTTAAATGTTACGTTGTGAACGGCCACATGATTTTTTACTAATGCCCAAATTTTTTCGATGGGGTTAAGCTCCGGGTGATATGGAGGCAACCGTAAAACTGGCATATCACATTCTGCCAGAATTTTGTCGATCGCAAATTGCTTATACGGAGGTTTATTCAAATTAATTTTTTTATATAATTCTGCATTTGTTTCTTTGATCCCAAAAAAAAATTCCTTTTTCGTTTAGCCATTGCTGCATTGCTGCTTTTTTCCATGATGAGTTTGGACTAGGTTCTATTGCCACATTATTATAGGACGCGTTATCCACCACCAAAACCGATTTCTTTGAAATGTTGGGAATAAATTATTCTTTCAACTATTTGGTGAAGTTGTTGTTGTTCATTTCATCGTGATAGTCGCCTGTTTTCGATCCCGATTTAAATATATTTAAAGCATTAGGCACAAAACCTTGCGCGCCTCCAGCGTGTAAAATAATTAGACGTCGCCCTTTGGCTATCGGTGCCTTAAGCATGTTATTTGTGCCATCATCCCATGCCATCGGTACAGTATGGGAACTGTGAAGGTAAGTTTCATCACAGTGTGTAATATTTCGACCTTCTTCTTTGTACTTTTTAAGTTGTCTTAAATATTCAACTTGTTTTAACCTGATATTCGTTTTTTTAATTAGGATTTTTCGATTATCTGTCGATTTCTTCTAAGAAAACCCAACTTTCGGATGAACCGTCTAATGAATCTATTTTCCCAGTAAAATCAACACCTTCACGTTTTACTGCCTCAAATAAAACTTGCATTGTCGGTCTTCTTTTATGAATGGCGGCAAACTTATAAATTACTTTTCGAACTATTTCTTCTTCGAATTCATCCAATGTGCTTTTTGGCGATGGCTTGTTGATTTTTTTACGCGGAGATTGAAATTTGCTATTTTCAGGTTTCTTGCTACCTTCTTCTATAATTCTCCTTACCGTGTTAAGACCAACACCAGTGGCTTTAGCAACACGTTCTTGTAAACGATTTAAGAAAATTATAACTTAACCTTTCTCTTTTTCCTCTTTCATAAACGAAAAAACGTTCTAAATTATCTGCCTCCCTTGACTGTGAACAACACGACTGTTATTGCCCACCATATTGTCGCAAAGTATGATCTGCCAAGCACATCCTTGTTTTTAAATTGTACTAGGTATACTTACAAAACTGTAAACCACGAAAAAACAGAGTCTTGAAAAAGACTGTTGAAATAAAATTACAAATCTGTCAATACACGCAGGCTTAACCACAATCGTTCGAAAAGAAGGAACGGAACGAAATGAGAATGTTTTTAGGTTAGTGAATAGCTCTTAACCCGTACTTTGCGCAGAATGACTCATCGCTCACGATAAAATCTAACCACTCTACCAGTATTAAATTACATTATTTTGAAACTAGAATTTATAATTAATATAAAAGATACAAAAAACCTTATTTGAAAATGGATTATTACAAAATTTTTATTTATTAATAGTTGAAATAGGACGTATATGAACTGTCTTGACTGTCTTAAATTAAATATATAAAAAATACCTGTCTTAATTAGGTATAGAGAAGCTTTTCATCCCTAACCCGCTTAAAAATTTATGATCTGGCTTAACTGTGACAATTTAAATACCAAAAATATTTGATGCCCAAAATAACTTAATTAGAAAACAAAAAAATCTCTGTTTTGTACTCTGTATAGTCTTTCTAATATAAATTTTGTATATTTTCAATTTTTTATTGATGTATCATTGATTTTCGTTAATCCCTTCGTCATTTTTATCACAAAATTGATAGGAACTTTTAATAATAATTATTAATATTTATTAAAACCTTGAATGGAAATTATTTGCAAAAATCCAGCTGTACAAAACGTTTTCGGAAAACAAAACCTATAAATTAACGACTGGACTAATAAAGAGCTTAATGAGATAAAAAATATCGTATTGTAATTCAAATCTCAATAAGTTTGGGGGTGTAAATTTCCGGACCCCGAATTTTGAGAGTGAGTTTTAATCCGGCCCTGGAAGTTTCATTTGAAAGCGTTGATTTCCAATTTTTAGTCACACACACTGCGATAAGGTACATTGTAAACAGTTTTTTCTCTCAGTTTTTCGTCGTTACGTACCAATTTTCACGGACGTTTTGTTCGCTTATCAGTTTTCGTCAAGAAATTGTCCGGTAAAGGCGTGTAAAGATCGGTCTAATTTGTTTAAATAAATTAAATTGAGGCGCGTTTTCGGTGCAGTTTGTTATTGTGAGAAAATGTGTGTCTATCAGAAGTGAGTTGATTTAACGTACCTCCTGATTTTCGTATTTTTTTTTAAACAAAAGGTTGAAACGATTTTGCTTAAATATTTAAGGGCATTTTTGCAGTAATTTGCATAATTTATGTAATATTGTGATTCATTTATTAAATATACAAAAATGCCCTGATGTTACAGTGACTACGTAACCATTTTTTGTTGTTTTTTTTTTCGCCAATTTATCGCTTTTTCTTTGTGTTTCAGACAGTCCAGCCCCAACTCGAGTACAGGACACTTCGCAGCCCTTTAATAAAGCTAAGTACCTTTATTTATTATTAATAAAACAAAATATACCGGTTTTGTTTAAATTATTTTTGCGATTTAATCTTTAAACAAATCTAATAATTTTATTTTTTACATTGCCAAAGTAACAAAGAGATAAACAATTTTTCTATTATTTTATTTGTAATTCACCCTGTTTAAAAAAAATAAACGATAAAAGTAAATTTCTTTTTTATTGGGGCGGAAAAGGGGGTGGGGGGTTTTCAGGATCATCCATCGCTGGAAATCCGGATTTAAGGTAAGTCCGAAAGAAACAGAGGGGAATCGCCACAGAAAGCAGAAGAAGATGCACCAATTTCAGGATTAAAGGTAGGTCCGAAAGAAGCAGAAGGAGGGATTTTGTGTGGTAAAAAAAAGTTTTAATTAGGAATTGATTATTGTAATATTATTTTGTAAAAAAATTGTTTATCTCTTTGTTTTAATTGTTATGTCAATTTTTTAAAATGTACTTACCGGTTTTTTTTAAATTATTAGGTGATATATGTATAAAGAGTAGCAAAAGCTTTCAGTAACAAGTTATCTCCTTTCAGCAAATTAATTAAATAATCAGTAAATCAAGTAAAAGCATTTGCTAAATTTTTATGCATTTCAGCCATTGTTTATTTATATTTTTATTAATTACTTTTTTTAGTTTTCAGATACTGCTTAGAAATCTACTCAGTCCAAAGTTAGAGCCAGAGCCAGGACCCAGACCAGAGACAAAGTGCGATTCATTCTATGGAACAACTCGAGGACGGGACACATCGCAGCCCTCTAATAAAGCTAAGTACCTTTATTTATTATTAATTAAACGAAATATACCGGTTTTATTTAAATTATTTTTGCGTATTAATATTTAAACAAATCTAAAAATTTTATTTTTCAAAATTACCAAAATAACAAAGAGATAAACAATTTTTCTATTATTTTATTTGTAATTGACCCTGTTTAAAAAAAAATAAACGATAAAAGTAAATTATTCTTTTATTGGGGCGGGGTGGAGGGTTTTCAGGGACATCGCTGGATATCTGGAATCAAGGTAAGTCCGAAAGAAGCAGAGGGGATTCGCCACATAGGGCAGAAGAAGAAGCACCAATTTCAGGATTAAAGGTAGGTTCCAAAGAAGCAGAAGGAGGGATTATGTGTGGTAAAAAAACGTTTTAATTAGGACTTGATTATTGTAATATTATTATGTAAAAAAATTGTTTATCTCTTTTTTTCAGTTGTTGTGTCAATATTTTAAATGTTGTACTTGATTTTTTAAAACTTAATAGGTGATATGTATAAAGAGTAGCAAAAGCTTTCAGTAACTAATTATCTCCTTTCAGCAAATTAATGAATTAATCAACTAAATCAAGTAAAAGCATTTGCTAAATATTTATGCATTTCAGCCATTGTTTCTTTATATTTTTTTTTTTTAGTTTTCAGGTACTGTTTAGAAATCTATTCATTCCAGACCCAGACCAGGACCGCGATCCAGTCCGTACAACAACTCGAGAATGAGACACATTGCTGCCCTCTAATAAAGCTAAGTACCTTTATTTATTATTAATTAAACGAAATATACCGGTTTTGTTTAAATTATTTTTGCGATTTAATCTTTAAACAAATCTAATAATTTTATTTTTTTACATTGCCAAAGTAACAAAGAGATAAACAATTTTTCTATTATTTTATTTGTAATTCACCCTGTTTAAAAAAAATAAACGATAAAAGTAAATTTCTTTTTTATTGGGACGGGAAAGGGGGTGGGGGGTTTTCAGGCTCATCCATCGCTGGAAATCCGGATTTAAGGTAAGTCCGAAAGAAGCAGAGGGGAGTCGCCACATAAGGCAGAAGAAGATGCACCAATTTCAGGATCAAAGGTAGGTTCCAAAGAAGCAGAAGGAGGGATTTTGTGTGGTAAAAAAAAGTTTTAATTAGGAATTGATTATTGTAATATTATTTTGTAAAAAAATTGTTTATCTCTTTGTTTTAATTGTTATGTCAATTTTTTAAAATGTACTTACCGGTTTTTTTAAAATTATTGAGTGATATATGTATAAAGAGTAGCAAAAGCTTTCAGTAACTAGTTATCTCCTTTCAGCAAATTAATTAATTGATAAGTAAATCAAGTAAAAGCATTTGCTAACTTTTTATGCATTTTAGTTATTGTTTATTTATATTTTTATTAATTACTTTTTTTAGTTTTCAGATACTGCTTAGAAATCTACTCAGTCCAAAGTTAGAGCCAGAGCCAGGACCCAGACCAGAGACAAAGTGCGATTCATTCTATGGAACAACTCGAGGACGGGACACATCGCAGCCCTCTAATAAAGCTAAGTACCTTTATTTATTACTAATTAAACGAAATATACCGGTTTTGTTTAAATTATTTTTGCGTGTTAATTTTTAAACAAATCTAGAAATTTTATTTTTTTAAATCACTAAAAATAAAGAAGAGATAAACAATTTTTCTATTATTTTAATTGTAATTTACCCTGTTTTCAAAAAAATAAACGATAAAGGTAAATTCATTTTTTATTGGGGATGGGTTGGGGGGTTTTCAGGGTCATCGCTGGATATCTGGATAAAAGGTAAGTCCGAAAGAAGCAGAGGGGAATCGCCACATAAGGCAGAAGAAGATGCACCAATTTCAGGATTAAAGGTGGGTTCGAAAGAAGCAGAAGGAGGGATTTTGTGTGGTAAAAGAAAAGGTTTTAATTAGGACTTGATTATTGTAATTTTATTTTGTAAAAAATTGTTTATCTTTTCTTAATTTTTGTGTTAATTTTTCAAATGTATTTGATTTTTTAAAACTTAGTAGGTGATATGTATAAAGGGTAGCAAAAGCTTTCAGTAACTAGTTATCTCTCTTCAGCAAATTAATTAATTAATAAGTAAATCAAGTAAAAGCATTTGCTAAATTTTTATGCATTTCAGCCATTGTTTATTTATATTTTTATTAATTATTCTTTTTAGTTTTCAGGTGCTGTTTAGAAATCTACTCAGTCCAGACCCAGAGCCACAGCCAAAGCCAAACCCAGAGCTAGCCCGAGACCAGAAAGCACGGGCAACACCTGCTGTAAAGGTCAGATTTTTTCATTATTTTCCAAAATACATTTTTATCTAATTGGATTAAAATATATCGTGGGTCTTAAAATGTTTTAAATAAATTAAAAAAGAGAGATCAACAGTTTTTTAGTTTTTTTCTAAATTTACTGCAAGTGTTTCAGAGAAAATTAAACATCAAACAGTAAAATTAAGGGCACTTGCAGAAAGTTCCTTTTTAAATATTATTATTTAAAATTCGATAATTTTCCGGTTGAATAATGTCAAAATACGTTGTTGGCAACACAGTAGAGATTCTTTTGACAACAATTTAAGTATTAATTTTGTTGTTGTTTAATATATTTTCTTTATTATACAATCAAAATTTTAAAAATCAATTTTGTCATAATTAGTAACAGTTTTATAGAAGCCTTTTCAAAGCTGATCTAAAAGTGTTTAAATTATTTTTCAAAACTAAACAAAATGCTCATTTCATTATTTTATTTGCGTATTCAAGCGTTTTACACTAAAAATGGACATATAGATGTACAATTATTGTTTAGTACATCAATAAATTTATTTGTGTTTTATTTATCCTTTTCCTCTACCCTTTAAAAAAATAAATAAATAAATAATAGAAGTACTTCCTTTTGTTTTATTGGGGTTGGGGAGGGTAGGTTCCAAGGACATCGCTGGAAATCTGGATTGAAGGTGGGTTCGAAAGAAGCAGAAGGAGGGGATTCGCCACCCATCAGTTGTGGCAGAAGAAAATTCCACAAAAATAGATTTTTAGTACAAATTTTTTTGATTGTATGTATTTGAATTTTATTTGTGCTTGTACAGGTCATGATTCTAGACAAATTGTTGATCTCTCCTTTAAGTTAAAAATTTTTGACATAAAATTTTGAATTGCATTTAACGATGCTCTTTCTTTTTTTCAAATTTACGTTTTAAATACCGTTTTTTAACTTAATAATTTTTAAAGTTCTTGTTTTAACAAAGGTTTTGTCCATTTCAGGCCTTCATATTTTGATTGTAATAATTTTCATGTTTTAGGAATCATTTGTTTCACGTTTTCTACTCTTTCAGAATTAGTAATTTTCTTGTTTCAGGTTTAAATATTTTTTTAGGTGTTAATGTCTTCGTTTTAATAATAATTTTCATATTTCAGGAATAATTTTTTTCAGGTTTTTTATTACTTTCAGGATTAGTAATATTTCTGTTTTGAATTTTAATATATTTTCTCTTTCAGTTTTAAATATTTTGATTTTAATAATTTTTACGTTTCAGGAATTATTTTTTTTAGGTTTATTAATTGTTAAATTAGTTAGTAAATATTGTAAGGGCCAGCTACGCCCATATTTTACAATTTTTGTAATCTATTTAATTAAATAAATACTGTATTTTCAGAAAACTTCGTTTCATTCTACCTTAGCCTTCACTTTTTTTTAAGTAAACATGACCCAAGTCTTGTAATTACGCATCTTTTTAAATGTTTTTTTTATTAGGAAGAGTTTAGCTTACAAATTTTCAAAAAAAGAGTCAAATAAGCCTTAAAGGAATTAAAAAAAAGTAAAAAAATGTTAAAAAATTAAAAATCTTACTTTTGATTCTTATTATAAGTAGGAAACGTCTCCTTGCTCAACTCCAAAATCGAGGCCTCACTCTGGGGCTCCGCCGAAATCCCCGCTCTCTGCTTCCTCGGCCTCACCCCCTTGTTGTAATTCAACCCCACGAAATGTTTCGAACTCGTCGGATTATACAACGGCAACACACTCTGAAACTTATCCAGCTGCGACCTGAGATTCGTTATCTCCAGGTCCTTTTGCTAAACAAGCTTTGTTAGCTCCTGGATTTTGGTCTCTTTTTGCGCCAGGAGCGTCTGGAGTTCATCGACGGACGACGCCATAACCTGCCGATGGTGGCCGTTGACAGCAGTCGTCGTCGTTTGTACCATCGCATCGTGGCACCACTGAGACCTGGGGCGGCTTTCTCGTCGTTAGCGGTCAGCCCAGCGTTATTCACGCGGCGAAAGTCTTAAGTCGTAATATATTTATATGATGGGTCATTATGAGGGTAAAGTAATAAAATCGAGTTATCGTTTGGCAAACTTTATCAGCATTTTTCTCCAGCTGATTTCTAATATTATTTAAAAAAAAACATTTTGAGAAAATGACAAGGTATCTGGAGAGCTCACGTTGATAATGTTTGGACATTCTTACAGTGTACCGCTTTCGGACGGCAAAATATGCTTTTCCGAACGATATCTAAACAAAATTGAACAGATGGCACAAAAAAAGCATTTTCTGTCATAGTTACAACAAAAAATTTTTTTTTGTGAGAGAAATTTTTTGTTTGAATTGAATTAAGGCCGGGATAGCGCGTACGCAGTCCCGACTACCAAAAATTGTGCGCCCGAGTTATCCGCATTAGGGATAATCGCAGGGGTCAGCCCGACCTCAGTGCAATGGAAGGGCCTCACCCTGGGGGAACCGCCTTTGTGATCACGGTAACCCCTACGCCAGGTAAGTATGCTTAGGAAACCCACCAACCCTCTATTTATGCACGAATCGAACGACTTAGGGGAGGAGAGAGAAGCACAGTGTGCCATCTGTTACCACTTTAACATAATATTTTATTGATTTTTTCCTTTCAACAAATTTAAAAACGTTATAAATTAAAATAGAACAATAAATAAACAAGTTTCCGCCTAGAAATAGTTTTATTTTAAGAATTCTTGTCCTTATCTTTAAGACAATAGCACTCGATGATAAATTTCCTATAAATAAATGACTCAAAATATTTTTAGTTACTCAGCGAATTTCAAAATGTGTTTGAAACTAATTTTGTTGAGTTTTCTTTCATTACAAATTGCAGAATCTACAATTGGTGAGACTACAATTAACAAATTTAATTACTTCTATATTTTTTAAAAAGTTTCTTGTTATTACGAAAGTTGGGTTGGTTATTTCGCCCCTGAGGATATCGATGTCAGCATTTGCACTCATATAAATTACGCCTTTTTGGGAATTAACGAAGACGGAAGTTTTCGACTTGATGGAAGCGATGGTAAACACACCAACCCTTAATTTACAATTTTTAATACAAAATTTCAGACGTTTTGAAGCGTTTAAGTGCCCTAAAATCACAAAACCCCAACTTGAAACTCCTCATAAGTGTCGGTGGCTGGAATGAGGGCTCTACAAAATTCTCAGATGTTGCAGCAGATCCTGGTAAAAAAATGAACGTTGCTTATAGCACCCTCTACTATATGCAAACTTACAATTTTGATGGAATTGATATTGACTGGGAGTACCCCGCACAACGTGGAGGCACTCCCGCTGATAAAGAAAATTTCATTGATATGTTACAAGTGATTAGGAATCTTCTTAACGAAAATGGAGGCGGCTTAATAACTGTGGCTGTGTCCTCGTACCCTGATAGTACCAGTTATAACGTCAATGCAATATCTCAGTATTTTACACCAAATTTTATTTGTATTTTTCTCAAAATTAGTTTTTAGGATTGTTGATTATATTAACGTGATGACATACGACTTCCATTCAGCCACTTCCGGTCAAAAAACCGGCGAAAACTCCCCACTTTATCCCTCATCGACTGATTCTGATTGGGAGAGAAATAACGCAAACTGTGACGCGGCAATTAATAATTGGTTAAATAGCGGTGCTGATCCCACTAAAGTCGTTTTAGGAATGGCTTTTTACGGACAGAGTTTTCAATTGGCTGATCAGAATCAGCATGGAATTGGGGCACCAATTGTAGGACCAGGAATGTATTCTGGTGCAGTTACTTATGGAGAGGTATATAAACAAGAATAAACAATTTCAAAAAATAATTTTGAAGATTACAGTTGTGTAAATTAAATGATGGATGGACTGAAGTTTGGGATGATGAACAACAAGTTCCTTATAAATATTCAGGAGATCAGTGGATTGGTTATGATAACCCGCAATCAGTTGGGCTTAAAGTAGCTATAACTAGATTTTTGAATTTTTGTAATTAGAAACTCATTTTTTTCAGGTTCAATATGCTAAAAACCGAAATTTGGGAGGAGTAATGATGTGGGCGGTTAATCAAGATGATAAGGATGGTGCTTGTGGAGATAGACATGGATTGTTGCAAGCAATTAAAAATAATTTGTAAAATTTAATAAATCTTTTGTTTATGCTAATGACCTATTTATTCACCAATCAGATGACTTAAGAAAGGAGAGAATAGCACAGTGTCCTATCTGTTGCTAATTCGATAAAGTAATTTATTGTCATTCTGGCTGCTAAATGACGTTCTTTTACGCACTAGTGCTCAAAAATAAAAAATACATTTTTTATTTTATTTATTTATTTCTTATAAACATGAAAAGTACAATTACTTAAGTGACTAAATTGAACATTCGAAGATTTCAGATTTCTTTCCTGAACTTTAATACAAGTGGAAACGGTACTTGTAGACGCCACTTATTTGCTATTTTCGTCACAGATTCTTCTTTTCTTTGATACAGTTTCTTCTTTTCTCATAATTATTATCGAAATTGCGTTTTTGCTTTCAACAGAGTTTTCTATTAAACTTCCCGCAAGAAAACTCGATTGTCATCTTTCATGTCTTTAGAGTAATGTAATATCTGCTCTTGAATCTGCTAAGAGTGTTGCTGAACAACGACGAAAGCAGTGCCCGATATATCCTTTTGCATTTAGAAGGCACAATATATCAAAAATTTTTATTTTTAAAAAGTATCTTGTTATTACGAAAGTTGGGTGAAGAATTGCGCTGCAGAAGACATCACAACTTGCAATCACATAAATTTCGCTTTTTTAACAAGTGAAGAAAGCGGAGGTATTAGTAATTACGGAGGCACAGGTACAAATAGTACAAACACTCCAAACAATACTTTGCAATAAAGTTTTTAGATGCTTTGCGGGCTTTAAGACTCTTAAAGACGGCCACCCTAATTTAAAATTACTTACAAGTGAGAACTCTTCAATATTTTCAGGAATTGCAGCAGATCCTTATAAACTGTTAAATATGGCTATTTTTACTTCTTACTACATGCAAACATATAATTTTAATGGAATTGATATACATTGGGGGTACCCCGCACAACGTGGAGGCACTCCCGTTGATAAAAAAAAAATTACTATGTTACAGACTTTGAGAAATCTTATTGATGGTATGGGGGGCGGTATATTGAGTGTGGCGGTGTCTTCATACCTTAACAGTACTAGTTATGACGTCAACAAAATATCCCAGTACTTTACCCAATTTTAATTTTTGTATGTTTCTCCCAAAAAATATTTTTAGGTTCGTTGAATATATTAATGTGATGACATACGATTTTAATTCGGCTAGTTCAGATGACAAAACCGGCCAAAACTCCCCTCTTTATCCTTCATCGAGTGATTCTAATTGGGCGAGAAATAACGGAAACTGTGACGTGGCAATTAATAATTGGTTAAACAGCGGTAACGATCCTAGAAAACTCGTTTTGGGGATGGGCTTCTACGGGCAGAGTTTTGAATTGGCTGATTCAAATCAACACGGAATTAGCACACCAATTGTAGGACCAGGGATTGGAAATTGTACAATTACTTACGCAGAGGTAAAAAACCAATAAAAATGGTTAAAAAAATAATTTTGAGAGTTACAGTTGTGTAAATTAAATGATGGGTGGACTGAAGTTTGGGATGATGAGCAGTAAATTCCTTATAAATATTCTGGAGATCAGTGGATTGGTTATGATAAGACGAAATCAGTTGGGCTTAAAGTAAGTCCCAAATTTTGGTTTAAATATTTTTCAAAATGTTTTTTATAGGTTCAATATTTTAAATATCGGCGTTTGGGTGGAGTAATAATGTGGGCAGTAGATCAAGATGATAATAATAGAGCTTATGGAGAAAAAAGAAATGGCTTGTTAAGAGCAATTAAAAATAATTTATAAATTTAATTATTGGCAATAAAAAAATTCTTTAAAATTGGCAAAATTGTATTTCTGATATTAACAAAATTCTTACAAGAATCACAATTTTTTTACAATTTTTGTTATAATTTAGTTCAAATTAATTTATTTCTTTATCAACAGCAACTAAATGCCAAAGTACAGCTCCTGAAATACAAAAATAATAATTTAGAAGAAAAAAATAATTTATCTGTACCTGTAGGATTAACAAAAACTTTAAGTGTTTCAGTATTTTGTACTTGAGTCATTTCATCAGACGCAAAAACGTCCTAAAATCAGTAAAAAAATAAATACAGAATTTTACTTAATTTTTTTACCATAAGCATATATCCAGCACTGTTATTTAATCCAAAATCCTTAAGGACAATTTCTAATAAAAACGGAACTCCATCTACTCTATTACTAACAAATCCCATTGCATAAGAAAATTCACCACCAACTTTTGGCAAAATTGGTTTCATCCAAATATCAATTTTATTAATCTAAAAACTGTCCATAACTTCTTTAAAAAAAAATTAATAAATTCGAATTACAGTAGTATGTAAGTGTCCTTGAATTCCTAAAGAATCTTGATTAATTTTTATTGCGTGTTTATTTAACAGAATATCTTTAAATTCCGGTTTAATAGTCCTTAAATCAACTGACATTATTAAAGGAGCAGCCCAAATTGACCAAATCGTCATTTGTGCTTTGCTTTGTTCCAAACTCAAGCCAAAATTGCCAATAACCAACTAAAAAATATCAAAACAATAAAATTGTTTTAGATATTTATCCCGCGGAGTAGTTGTTGCTATTACAGCTTTATTTCACCTACCATATCTGGATCATTCCAGTGTCCAGGCCCTGCAACTGCAATAAACTTGTCTTGATTTTTTTTATAATAATCTACAATGCTGGTAACACTGCTCCATGAATCGTCAATATCGTGATAATTCCTCCAGAGATTACAAGCATCAATTGCAATACTGTAATTAGCCTTAAAAACTCGTTATTTAATTTAAACCAAATTTTGAATTTAGAAATTACAGCATCTCCTCTATACAGTGGAAACTCGCAAGAAAAAACAATTTCCCGCCCTGTTTTATTTAAATATCCTGCCATTTCTAAATGTCCTAACTCCATAGCTTCATCCGGTGTTACATTACATCCATCAAATTTCAAATAATCTACTCCCCAATCAGCAAAAGTCTGAGCATCAATTTCTAGATAATCCAGACTTCCAGGATAACCCGCACAAGTTTTTGTACCATAATCCTCATAAATCCCGAATTTCAGTCCTTTTGAATGGATATAGTCAGCTAGAGCTTTAATTCCGCTTGGGAAACGGTCAGGATCAGACTGAAGACGTCCTTCACTGTCCCGTTCTGTAGCTAACCAGCAATCATCTATAATGACGTACTCATATCCAGCTTCTAGAAATCCGTCTTCAATCATTCGGTCTGCCATTGCTTTAAAAAGATTTTCGCTACAAAAATTTTAGTGGGTTAATGTTGGTAGACGTGTGGGATTTTGGCAAACCTGATACAATCGAAAGGAAATTGGCGACAATCAATTTCGCAACGGAAACGCTCCCAGTGGAGCCAACCCATTGGAGGGGTTAAAGCTAAACCGTTATCTAGGGAGTTTACAGATAAAGCACAAAAAGAAAGGATAATTAAATGCCACATTGTGAATCTAAAAGAGAGAAAATTTGAAAATTTGTAACCGAAGTTTAGTTTTTATTTTATTCAGTTGGTATTTCTTCAAAGAAAACTTTTACCAAAAATTTAGAACTAGTGGACATTTATATTACTGAAGGAAAGCTCCCTCAATAACGCACGTGTCCACTAGTTTAAAATTCATCCAATAGAGAGCATTTGATATTTAAGAGAGTTACTTACCGTGTTTTCAACTTCTCTAAATAATATTTACTACCAAAATCTTGATTTTATCAATTTTATAGTATTTTGAAGGTACTTCAGTTATCACTACAATCAGTGATTAGGTACTTCTTCCACTATTGTCTTTATACACAATAAAAATTCAAAAATATTTCATCAAAAGTGTCCTAATTGTGCTCTTGTTTAGATTAAATTTTTAAAAAAATGTTAAAACTTCTAGCAACAATTTTATTTTTGGCTCTTTCACCGGTCCTTTCCTTGGATAATGGCTTAGCTCTAACACCCCCAATGGGTTGGATGCACTGGGAGCGTTTCCGCTGTATAATCGACTGTGAAAACTACCCCGACCAGTGTATCAGGTAACCCCAAGTTGCTCTCCTAATATTTCATTACTCCCAAATTTAGTGAAAAACTTTTTCGAGACATGGCCGACCGTCTAGCTGCTGATGGGTACCTAGAAGCTGGATATGAGTATCTCATTATAGATGATTGCTGGTTAGCTACAGAACGAGACAGTGAAGGTCGTCTTCAGCCTGATCCTGACCGTTTCCCAAGCGGAATTAAATCTCTAGCTGACTACGTCCACTCGAAAGGACTCAAATTCGGGATTTACGAGGACTACGGGACGAAAACCTGTGGAGGATATCCGGGAATTTTGGGACATTTGGAGACTGACGCGCAGACTTTTGCTGATTGGGAGGTGGATTATTTGAAACTGGATGGGTGCTACGTGGAGACTGATGGTATGGAAGAAGGATATGCTGAAATGGGGGATTACTTGAACAAAACGGGACGGCCTATTGTGTACTCCTGCAGTTTTCCTGCTTATAAAGAACTTAAAGTAGTCGTGTAATAAATAAAGGAAGCAGAAATATACAGAGTGTTTCAGGCGAATTACACTGCTGCAGTTGAGAATTGTAATCTCTGGAGAAATTATGGCGATATTCAGGATTCATGGGACAGTGTTAAAAACATAGCAAATTGGTTTGCTCTAAATCAGGATTATTTGATACAGTTCGCAGGACCTGGACACTGGAATGACCCAGATATGGTACAAATTTGTCCGTCTTGAAAGATTTCTGTTATTTTTTAAGATTTCAGTTAATTATTGGCAACTTTGGCTTGAGTTATGACCAAAGTGTGGCTCAAATGACAATGTGGAGTGTTATAGCCGCTCCATTAATTATGTCAGTTGATTTGAGAACAATTCAGCCTGAATTTAAAAATATTTTGTTGAATAAAGACGCGATTAGGATCAATCAGGATCCTCTTGGGATACCCGGACTTCGTAAATATAACGTAAGAATTTTTTTTGTTGAAAGATTTTCTTAATTTTCGTATTTAGAAAGATGATATCCAAATTTGGATAAAATCAATCGCTGATAAGACTAGCTATGCTTTTGGTATTGTTAGTTATCGGACTGACGGCAAACCTTATCAACTTGAAATTGTTTTGAAAGATTTTGGATTGGATAATGCTGAAGGTTACACGATAAATGTAAAAAAAAATTTTTTAAATTGTCTATAAGCATCTAATTGTTTTCTTGTAGAATGTTTTTGAAGATGTTGATCCAATTTCAGTTTCTGTTACTGAACCAATCAAAATTTTAGTAAATCCAACAGGTAAATTATTATTATTATTTTTTTTAATATTTTTTATTAATGTTTTTAAAATTTTAGGTGGGGTTCTTTTAGAAATGATTGCTAATTAGTTATCCTTCTGTAAACAAAAACATAAAAACTACACTGCTCCAATAAATTAACGCACTACTTGAATTTTTTTGAAAATTGAAACATGTATTCGACCAATTGGTACAAAATTAAGAAAAATTAAACAAAAACATTTGTTTAAAGTAAATTAATATCTAATGTGACCAAATATAGAAAAACAAACCGAGAACAAAATTTTATTAAATTTACGCCGTTATAAAAGTTACAGAAAACATCTTAATATCGCGTATTTCCACCTCTACTTTGAATAACCGCTGCACATCTTCGTTCCATACTCAAAATTAACGAACTTATGTCTTCTTGATTTAAGTTATTCCAAATTTCATTTAGTTGAGGACCTACCTCTTGAAGATGGACAGGAGGATGTGAAAGATTCTTTAAACGTTTCCCGAGAATGTCCCAAACATGCTCAATAGGATTCAGGTCAGGGCTTCGAGCTGGCCAATCCAAAACATTGATTTCTGCCTCATTCAAGTAATCTTTAACAATTCGGGCAGTGTGGGGTTTTGCGTTATCTTGCATTAACAAAAAATTTGGACCAATATAAGGGGCATATGGTACGACATGCTCTTCAAAAATGTCTGTTATGTAACGGTCCGCATTTATAGAGCCATTATTTACAACCACTAACTCCGTGCGAGCTTGTAAGGAAATACCACCCCAAACCATTACTGACACTCCACCAAACAATGTGGTATTCTGAATGTTACACTGTGCGAACCGCTCATTTAGTCTACGATACACACGAACACGTCTATCGCAATTGTAAAGGCAAGATTTTGACTCATCCGTAAAAAGAACAGACTCCCAATCCTCTCTTTGCCAATTTATGTGCTCTCTAGCAAATTCTAATCGGGCTCTGCGGTGTTCTGCAGTCAATGCAGGACCACGAGCAGGAATATGGGGTGTTAAATTATCCTCCTTAAGTCTTTTTCTAACAGTTTCGGTACTGATTTGAATTCCTTCTACGTCACGGAACTCAGTTTGTAGCTTCCTGGCGGTTACAAAGCGTTCCCTTAGCGCAGATATTCTTAAAAATCTATCCTGGATAGGAGTGGTTTTCCTTTTTCTTCCTTGCCCAGGTCTTCTGAGGTGACTTCCTGTCTCTCTGTACTTTTGTATCATACGCGAAACTGACGTATCAGATACACCAAACCTTTCACCAATTCTTCTGTAGCTCCATCCTTCCTCCAACAAAACCACAGCTTGGGCGCATTCTTCTCGAGTCAAATTCCTCATAATGTTTTTATTATTGTTTCAAATGATAAAAACTATCCACAGAATGGCAAATTCAAATAACAATAAAACGAAATTACAAATTAACACAATTTAAAAATGAAAATTATTTTAAAATTTCTGCTTAAAAAACTATTAAACTCAAATTTCTGACTTTAATGTCAAAACTTATATTACAATGGGTAACTAGATTATAGCTTGATTAAGCCTTTTCAACCAAAGTTGTCAAATGTACAACATAGTTTTAATTTTTTTACTTTATTTTTAAGTGGTGCGTTAATTTCTTGGAGCAGTGTATAATAAACTAGTTATTTTTGTTTCTTTATACAGGGTGATTTTTATCTGTTCCCGCCCGAAACTCCAAAAATAGGCAACACATTATACTTTGAAAAATTTATTTTCAAAATTAAGGTCTAAAGAGTTGTGAATTAATGTTAACATTGTTAATAATACCTTTAACAGTGCTTCCAGAGTCAATTTATTTGGATCATTTGTTGTCACATTATTTAATTAATTAACTTACTTTTCGTTTGTATATTTTTAGAGTTTCGGGCGGGAACAGATAAAAAAATCAAAAGTAACTAAAGAAATAATTTCAAACCACGTGACTAAATACAGATAAAAATTTAAAAAAAAAAGTTTCAAAAGATGGTCAAAGGAATGGTTTAGCAATATTTCCATAAATATAATACCAATTGTTTGCGCTTAAATTTTAAAGTGAATTGGTCACGTGGGTTGAGATAATTTCTAAAAGCATATATTTAACTGTTAATTACGGTTTTTTTGCTGCCTTTTTAACTATTATTTTTTAAAGCGGTCCACGAGCAAATATTCTTATTACTTTATCTAACCTAACACGGCAAAAAATCCCTATTAGTCACCAGATTAAATAAAAAATATATTACTAAATCTAGTTACTTTTCTTAGATGTAAATATGGTATAAAATTCTTCCGACAATTACGAAAGTTTAATTTTTTACCATTTTATTTATCAGAAATTTGTTGTTTTGATATTTGACTGTCATGTAATTAATTGTAAACAGTGATAATGACCGTTCTTGAACTGGTTTTGGAGGTATTTTAAAACGATAAATTATTTCTAGATTTTCTCTTATTTATATCTCTAAAATAATTCTAGAAAATTAAGAAAATGTTTGTTGATTTGTAATTTAATTGGGAGATAATAAAGAAAAACAAACAACATATTGATATAAAAAAATTTATTGTCATAAAACTCCAGTAACAAATTTACTTAATATAAGAAATGTACTTATAAAGTATAAAAATATTTTGAGCAATTTTTTATTTATAGACTAGACAAAAAAAAATTATAAATATAAAATTTCTGTAAACTGACTCACTCATTTCGCAATAATGTCACTAATACTGAATTATGTTATTAACAAAATTACTATTGCACCCCTAATTGATATCAGCCGGACACAACTGCCTTTCACCCTCATTTAAAAAAATTACCATAGCCTTATAGAGCAAAAACACCCCAAACATGGCTTTCTCTTTCTGCGACCACGTAGCTGCCACCCCATAAAAATTCCCCCGATTTACATTACACAAATTCCCAATTTGAATCGCGTCTATAATAGCAGCTTCCCGAGTATACGCCTCCACTGGAATACTATTCTGGAACAAATGCAAACACACCACTCCAGAATTATCCTTCCAGATATCTAAAATCTTATCGAGTTTCTTGCACTCAGAGTCCCGTTTTCCCTGATTCCAGAGATTCACAGCGTCGTAGAGGTGGTCATAAGGTCTGGAACGTTTTCCTTTACCTACATAAAACACCGCCGATAGAAAACTCTCCCAAACTTCCTTCGGTTTGAGATTATCAGCCCGCACTGGAAGGTTATTAGTGACTCGGGGGTCCAGAAGGAGGTAAGTGAAAGAGGATTTGTTGTTGCCTTCACGCCATTTTTTCAAAGGATCAGGATTGGAGAATTGCTTCGTGAGCGCTTCGTCAAGAGATTTATACACGGAGAGGTTTTTCAACCAATCGGGGTTAGTGAGAGTCTTTTGCAATTCCGGCGAGTAGACTAGAAAAAAAGGGGGCAATGAATGAACAGATTCATAGAATTTAAACAAACTTTTATTGTAAAATTTTGTAAAAAAACGGAATAAAATAAACATAATGACATTTTGCCCTATAATTGTCAAAAATAAAAGTTGTCAAAATGATCGTATGGCCGTGGCCGTATGAGTTATAGTACAAACGAGGTGTTTATTCGGACAGTCGCATTTCCAAAAGTGTCGCTTCTGACAGCAGCTGCACTGTTGTGTACTCTTACAGAGCAGATATCTGTATTTTTATTTGAAAAAAGACATCGATACTTCCTTCATACTATAATCGAGGCGGCCGTGGTTCTCACAATCATCAATAATTTTGCAAATAAAATTTAATCAAAATAGAACCTACCTCGTGACACCACACTCTTATCAACCGGATTCACGACTTTTGGAAGCTTCTTCAGCTGCTGCAACTTCTTCAAGTAAACCCTCTTCGTAGTAATAGTAATCGGCCCTGGGTTGTACCCCAAAAGTGTCAATTCCCTTTTTATAGCTTCCGCATCAAGATCTTCATACCCTAAAGTATCCGGAAGTGAATTTCTAGACGAAACAAATGACTTAACACTGCCTTCACTGTAAGAAAAAATCGCCATTTTATAATTCACTGATAACAACCGATAACTGATAATTACCTGATTGGAGTTTTTAATAATCGTCTCTCGTATAAAACAATACCTTCCGCTTCATCAACGTACTTATAAATCTCAGAAACGCTAACAAAACTCAAATCAGAGCTTCCAACCCCTTCAGATTTTGTAATTACGCTAATCTGGCTTTTATTACTTTCGTCATTTGTAAGAAATCCACTAAAATCAAAGACGTTGCGTTCGAGAATATCCGGAGAAGTCCCCGATGTACAAGTGACATAATCACTTGTCGTTTCGAGGTTTTTTAAATCTGTAAATGGGGTAACTCCACTTTCTTGAGAATATTCTCGATTTTTTGTAATTTTGAGTGAAGGTTTTTTCGGTGATTTTTTACGATAGACTTTACGAAATGTAATGTTATGAATATTGATTGGAAAATGTCGTTCATCGTCGGATTCTTTAAGAGACTCATCAGAAGTGTCAAAACTAGAAGCAGTTGTCGAAATTTGGGGGGTGATAATTGGGGTACTTTGGAGGCTATTAAACCAGCTCATAACGTATTCTTTACTGTCAGATTGGGGTAGTTCTTGAAGTTTGCGTAAATCTTTATTAATACTGTCAGTTTTGTATTCATTAACAATTTCATATTCGCCGATTGTACTACCATTGTTGACAAGTATCTTATCTGTGAAGAAAAAAAAGCAAATAAATAAATTTATTGTTGAATTATCAAGAAGACAATAAACTTGATTTATTCATAAAAAATTAATTCAAATATAGAAGCTTATTTACGTAATCAATGTTTATCTTGGTGTATTGTTTACATTTTTATTTTTAGAATTAATTTATTAATATACAATAATAAAATTAATTGTTCATACCTCCCTATGTTTTTTATACCGGGTGTAAACGAAATTAGGCTCACCCCATTTTTTAATAGTATTTTTTAAAATAGAAAAGCGAAACTTAAGAAACCTATTATGTTAGAAAATCTTCATTAATTGAATAAAAAATAAACTTTTTATCACTTCCGGTTTTACCGGAAACGACCGTAACTTTGGATTTTTAAACAAAACACTATACATATTTTTGTATTTTTGGAATCTACATTAAATTCTGAGTGTAATAGACTACTTTTTATAACTTTTCGAAAAATAAATTTATTTTATTTGTAATTTTTGTTTTTTTATCTAGAAAGCTGTGATGGTTAAAAATAGTTTTAAATAATGTAAGCAACCATTAAAAAATAAAAGCTGTATTATAAATGCTCTAGATTAGAAAATACAAGACTTTTAATTAAATCAAATTAGTTTTTCCGGCTTAACTATTTTTTTTCAAATGGAACAATAGTGGCTCATCCGACTCTTTAAATTCATTTTTTTTTTTGTGAATTTAAAGATACCAAAATTTAAAAAATCCATTCACCACTTTTTGTAATATTTACAAAAACAATTTAAAAAAAAATAAAAAATGTAACCGACGTAATGGTTTATTACGTCGTAACTCATTTATTGTGAAAAGAAATTTTATAATACACATTGGTGCTATTATTATTAGATTAATTAAATATGGAATTAAAAAAAGTTTTCGATAAAAATTTTATTGTTACAGCAAATGTTCGAAATGTCCTCCGTTTTCTTCCTGACATTTTTGAACGCGATTTATAGTTTCTGTGATAACGTTTTGCAATTGTTCAGCAGTAATTTGTGCAATACTGTGTCTCAATCTGGCTTCTAGATCTTGACGATCTTGAACAGGAATTCTGTATACTTCATTTTTAATATGACCCCACAAAAAAAAATCTAGCGGGGTTAGGTCAGGAGATCTAGCGGGCCACCTAACAGGACCATTAGTACCAATCCAACTATTTTCAAAATTGTGGTTCAGATATTCAAAGACTGGTCTATAATTGTGAGATGGTGCTCCATCTTGCTGATAATATAATCTTTCAAACACATTTACTGGTAAGTCGTCTATAAATTCTTCTATTTCGTTTTGGAGTAACTCTAAATATCTTTGTCCAGTCAGATGTCCATCAAAAATAATGGGTCCAATAAGTCGTTGTCCAACAATACCCATCCAAACATTAAAACCAAAACGCTCTTGAAAATTATTTTCTCTTAAAAGATGGGGATTTCTTTGGGCCCAGTAACGTGTATTATTTCTGTTAAAAACGCCATTATTAGTGAAACGACTCTCATCAGTATAAAAGATGCAACTAGGAAACAATGGATCTTCACCCATTTGCTCCAAAAAAAAGTTACAGTAATTCAATCGTCTTTCATCATCGTTTTCATGGAGATGTTGGTGTAGACTGTATTTAAAAGAACGGTATCTATGTTTTTTTAAAATCTTCCATACTGACTGATGACTTATATCGCAGTCCGTGGCAATTTCTCGCAAAGATTTAGTTGGGTGCATATTTACTCACGCCAAAACAGCAATCTCTGTGTCTTCATCGACAATAAAATTTTCTTCAATGTTATCAGGCCCTTCTCTAAATTTTTTCACAAGGTTGCTAGAATAATGACGTGATGGGTGACGTCTGTTGGGATATCGATTTCGATAAACCATTGCTGCTTGAACAGAATTTTTCCTACACTCTCCATAAACAAGCAGCATATCAACTCTTTCATTTTTTGAATACACTGGCATTTTGACAATATGTTTACACAGACAACAAAATGAAAAATACGGCCGTTAAGCTTAAACTGTTACTTTAGTCAAATTTTGACGTTAGTGCAAAGCTTGCTTACATTTTTTTTCAGCAAACATTTTCGGAGTTTTTCTCTAAATTGTTTTTGTAAATATTACAAAAAGTGGTGAATGGATTTTTTAAATTTTGGTATCTTTAAATTCACAAAAAAAATGAATTTAAAGAGTCGGATGAGCCACTATTGTTCCATTTGAAAAAAAATAGTTAAACCGGAAAAACTAATTTCATTTAATTAAAAGTCCTGTATTTTCTAATCTAGAGCATTTATAATATAGCTTTTATTTTATAATGGTTGCTTACATTATTTAAAACTATTTTTTAACCATCACAGCTTTCTAGATTAAAACAAAAATTACAAAAAAAATAAATTTATTTTTCGAAAAGTTATAAAAAGTAGTCTATTACACTCAGAATTTAATGTAGATTCCAAAAATACAAAAATATGTATAGTGTTCTATTTAAAAATCCAAAGTTACAGTCGTTTCCGGTAAAACCGGAAGTGATAAAAAGTTTATTTTTTATTCAATTATTGGAGATTTTCTAACATAATAAGTTTCCTAAGTTTCGTTTTTCTATTTTAAAAAATACTATTAAAAAATGGGGTGAGCCTAATTTCGTTTACACCCGGTATATCTTCGTTGATTAAACACCTCGATATCAGCAAACTTGGCAAGAATTTGTATAATAAGATTTTGAAGTTGGTACTACTTATCAGGCAATAAATTTCAGAAATAGAATTGCCAATGTTAAAAAAAATATTACGACTTATTTTATCAGTATATAAATTAAAAACGATGAGTTATGAATTTACAAAAAAAAAAAACAACTTACCTAATTTAATATCATAAAATTTGCAGTCTCTTTCCTCTCTAAACAAAACAGTGGCTTTATCAGTTACATAAAGCTTGAGCAAATTGAAACAATCGTTGAATTTTTCTTCAAAAGCGTAATAAAGAGCAGTCTTATGGTTAATATCTTGAATTTCGGGATCACCTCCACAATCCAAAAGTAATTTAAGAATTTCATAGCGGCCCCAAGCTGCCGCTATATGAACCGGTGTTAGTCCATCATCAGATCTAGAAAAATTATAAAATTATTAATCAAATTGCAATGACCCCTTAAATTGTTTTCAAGGGATTTGATAAACATCTTGTTATTGACTTGATTTCGTCAATACTTACTGGACGTTGGGGTTTCCCCCATGTTGAAGAATTAAAAGAACAACATCCAAAGCAAATTTTTCCGAATCGTTGCCTATTATTAAATGAAAAGGCGAGATTTTTGTTTTGGGTAGGATTAAATTCGGATCGGCGCCTTTTTCAGATAGAAGAATTTTCACTGAGCTGTAACAAAAAATATCCTATTGACCTCGTGATAATTTGTAGGACCAATACGTCAATTTATCAATTAGTGTGATAATATAATCGGAAATGTCGGTCATTTCCTGTGACTAGAATTTCTTGTTTACTATAAAATTAATAGTAAATGGTCAAAGTCTTTGAATTTTGGCTTTTTTGCCAAACCGGAAAAAACGAGTTTTCTGCCGCCAAATTGATTTTGTAATGCGTATTGGCGTCTTGATTTTGATAACAAGTCAGGCTGAGTGATAAGGAAATGACCAAAACACGGAGTTACATCCAAAGTTTAAATATTTTAATTGTTTTATTATGTTTGTGACGTCACAAAAAGTGATAATTTTTTTGAAAAAATGCACTTTTGACCTCGACTTTTATGAATTTGGGGTTGAAGGTGATGCAATAAAATGATGAAAAAGAGCTTCTCAGTTACAATTTTAGAACTGGGAGGTTCATTGCTAACAAAAACAGTTCTAAAATTAGAATAATAATTTATAAAAAAAAAATTATGCCATTGTTTTGTTAATTTTTCGTGTAGGTAGACATGTGATAATAGAGAGGTTGTAAAAGAGATAATTTTAAACATTTATGATTTATTTATAGAATTTATTATCGGAGTAATGGGGCGTGCAGTTTTATAGTACTACTACACAATATGATTTACCCATAGCAGACAAAAATTATCTTGTTATCAGAAATTTTAATGTCCTTGACTTTAACATAGAGGTGGTCTAGTCACCTCTGTTTATAATCACATTCTTTTTTCAAAAAGGACTAAAGACATTTTTGGATATAGACTAGGATATTACGTAAAAGGCAGGCGCCTTCTATCTTTTCAGATAACGCCATGTTTACACTAAGACAATTTTATTTCTGAGAAAAAGACGATATTACTAGGACATCAGCAAATCATTAATTAAATTCATGCTAATTTGGTGATTTAAAAAAAAATACGTTTTTAGTCACGAGAACAAAATTTTCATCTATAGTATAATAAAAACTAATAATTAATTGACGTTTTACTTGACAAATAACTGATTTTTAATTGTTATAAATTACGTAAAAGTGAACAATTAAACACATTTTTAATTATAAAAAAAAAATTTTACTGATGTTTTCAGTTCAAAATAATATATATCTCAGACGGCTTTAAAATAAACTGATCATAATTACACAGGATTTATTCTTGTTTCTTGTTCTTTTTTACTTTTTGCCTATCTGAAGTATTTTATGGTCTATCTAGTGGTAGTTTTTAGATGTTAATCTTAAAAACAGGCTTTTTCGCAGTTTTATCTAACAAAACAAGCAAAATGAGAATTTAAGTGAGTGTCTTTTTCAGTAATATTAAAACTGAGACGTTAAAAGTATCATTGAGGGTGATTTATTCTTAATTTCTAATGCTTCAACATCGTTTATCTGACCGAGAAATGCAGCATGTGGTTCACATGGTGCAAAAAGGGTTATCTCATCGCAAAGTGGCGCGAATTTTTAATGTGGCACATGGGGTAATTAATAGAGCCATTAATCGCTTTCAAAATTGTGGAACTCCTCGTTTCAGATATGGTGGAGGTCGTGCACGCAGTCTAACTCCAAGACAAACCCGTTTTTTTCAAATTACTGCCCGCCGAAAGCCTACCTACAACCCTACTCAGTCAAATAACGCGCTACGACGAGTTACAGGAGTAGTTATTTCTAATCAAACAGTTCGACGAAGGCTACACGAATATGGCTTAAGGGCTAGAAGACATGTGCCATGCCCACTGTTAACCTGGCAACATCGAGTACAACCGCGACGTTGGGAGGAAGCTTATTTGAACTGGAGCCAAGACAAGTGGTCTCGTTAAATGTTTGCAGATGAGTCTCGATTTACCCTTTATCGTTTGGATGGGCGTATTAGAGTGTGGCGACGCCCGAACGAGACGTACCGTGAAGAAATGCGAGAGCACAGGGTACCTTTCGGAGGAGGTGGTGTTACTCTTTGGGGAGGCATTATTTTTAACTAAGGCACTAAGGGGGTTATGCATAAATGCGCAACATTATAGGAATATGTGTATTCTACCGATTGTAGTCCCTTTTGCCAATAATTTTTGAAATGATTTTGTATTTGTGGATGATAATGCATGACCGCAACGTTCTCGGATTGTGAACAATGTTCTTAATGCACATGATATTGAACGAATGGTGTGGCCGGCACGCTCCCCTGATTGCAATCCCATCGACCATCTATGGTCGTAAGTACATAGAGCACAGGTTATCGGAACAAGTTGTCCAAACAGAAACTTTTGAAGAGCTTCAAAACATGTTGGAACAAAAATGGGAAGCAGTTCCTCAAGAATAAGTCATCAATAATTTAATAGAAAGTATGCCTAGGAGATGTATGGCTGTCTAGAGTGCTAGAGGTGGTCCTACTAGATATTAATTTATACAATTTGTTTAATAAATAAATATGTAAATACAATATGTGTTTACAAAATATTGCTGGGGGTATTTACTGTTTTTGTAAAAAGTTGAATAAATAACCAAATATACTGATCTACGATGTTGCGATGCATGTGTACCTTGCTTATTTTACTCAGCTTGTATTTTAGTAACGGTTTTTTAAAGAAATACTTGTATGAAAATGAAAACATCCCTTATTATAGGCTGGATCACTTCAATTGTTGAGTAGTTCATGTTGGTGGTCAAGACTGTCATTTGCTAGTGTCACAATATACAACATACTTGATTTATTAGCAGAGAAGTTAAAGCTCTTTTTAGATGTCTAAAAAGCACTTCATGCAGATTATTTTGAAATAAACTATAAGATATAAGAACTGAAAAAAAACAATAAAAATAATAAAACACGTTTTTAGCTTTAACCATTTCAGGCAAAAAAATTAAACGGAAATTTGCCTTACAACAATTAGATATAAAATTATGTATATTTTACTTGTAATACAGTAAAACCCGATTATACATATTTAGTTGGTCAACCCCTTTTTTTATTTTTTTCATATTATGCGGTCTTTATATAACGTACTTCGCTTATAATGTCTTTTTAAATGGATGTCGAAGAGTACTATAAAGAATAAAAAAGAAAACTTTTATTTTTTGTTTCCGTTCTGTACAATCTCACTCAAAAATGATACGTATTTTCTTAAAGAAAAAAGCAAACTCAGCACATTCTCGTTCACACTGTAGTTTGACTAATTTGGTACTAGAACGTTGTTTAATTAAGACTCTTGAATGATTATAAGTCCCAACATTTAGTCTATATTTATTTACAGTTTCAAAAGTGGTTTTGTTGTCAATTTTGTTTAAAAAACAATCTGACAGCAAAATAAGTCTGCTATTTTGGGACACTCTGTATAAAATTCAGTCACGCTCAATTGAAATAACTATTACATATTTTACTCTGTTACTAATAAGTACATCAAATAAATCGTCATAAATGTTAAATCTAACGAGAGATCAAAAAGTCATAGAATCAAAATATGCCAAGACAAAAAACAAGGTTTATCCATTTAAAATAAACGATAAATGTCACCTTAGCTATTAAAAATAACCGAAAATGCTGTTTTAAAATAAGTTTAAATCTCTGTTTTATAGACAGAGTTAATTTTAGTCTTTCTATGGCGAACCAAATGTAAGAAAATGTTATTCATTCTGAGAGTTTTGACAATTTAAATGACACTCAATTCTGACATAACCACTACGTTTGCCTCTTTCTCCCAGGACAAACTTAAGAGACTGTTATTTGGTTAAAAATATCTTATGATCATAGACAAAAATCTCTAAAATTTTCTTAAAATTCAAAAATTTCCTTATTTCAAGAGCTATCGATTGATATAAAAAAATCTCGATTTGAGTGGTCATTAGATTTCCATAAGATTGGAACGATCTCCTTTCTGTTTTTTTGTAAAATACAGTATATATTTTACTAAAAGTTTGACTCATCCTGCTTAAGTGAGGGTAAGTTTGTTTCTCTTGGGTCCAGATATAAAGGAGTGTTCCAAATTTAATCAAATTTGGAGAATAATCATCTTATAGTCTCACAAACCTACCCCTAAAATTTCAACTCTCCACCCCTAACAAAAGTATTTTACAAAACTGAGGGTAGAAAAAAACCAAAATTAGTACCTAACCTGATCTGACCCCATCAAGGGGTAGACGCAAGCGAATTAAATTTAAATAAAAAGCTACTAGCATCGAAAAAAAGTATTTTATTATATTTTTATTTTATTGTATTTTTTTTTCAGATTTTTAATTTAATGAGAATACCCCAACTTAAAAACACAGAATTCGTGGGTTAATTTCATAATTTTATTAAACTTGCCCCTATAAAGTTATCATCACTACATTTGTAGAAAAAATATTAAATAATCACACAATATTATTTTAAAAATACGAATTTTGGCTTTTACCATCCCCAACCTTGTAAATCCCCCGCAAAAATCGGTGCACCGATTGCTAGACCCAAGAAACAGAACCCAACCTAGGTAAGTACTGGAAAAGGATAGTAACAAGCGACCGGTGCCTAGAGGTAGCCACCCTACTAGATTTTGTGTGTCTTTAGCTAATTAAAAATAGGAACCGTGCGTACTTAACCAGTAAAAAACTCACATTATTTTACTAAAAACACTGATTAATGAATAAAATTTGATGATGCAATGTAAAAAACTTTTGGAACATTTTTTGTTGTAGATTTGAATGAAAAGAAGTGCATGCATTTCTGCTGCTAAAATATGAATGAAATTTAATGATATAATATGAAAAATTTAATTACCATAAATCAATGACATCCTCTACTCTCATTTAATGCCTTTAGTATAGCAATAAAAGAAGTGGAGCTCTTTAACAATACGCTTGTTGAAAATACAAGACACCCTCTTTTATAAATCTTACTGCATTTATAAATAAATTGATTAGCAGCTATTGTGTTAAAAATAACGTTTTATTCTATTTTTGGTATACATTTTCAATTCGTTTTTGACAAAAGTTTGGATCTGTTTATTGTCAAAGTAAAGAGTCTAAGATGAGACCACTCTTTGTTTCTTTCTATTAAAAATGTCTATTAGTAATACTGGCATATTATGTAAATTTTTATTTGTCAAAATTTTAAGTTTCTTTGAAATTTGAGTTTAAAATACTTCTTAGCAGTGTTAGTGTTGTAAAATTTAAATAAATAAATATTAAAAATGTAGTTGAACAAAGTAGATAATTATTTTTGAATTGGCTGTATTTAAGTAGTCATTTACGTTTGCGTGTGATATAGTCCAAAATTAATTTGAAACACGACGCTTAGCGGAGTCTTTTAGTGAATTAAACGATCTCATCTAATACAAAAAAAAAACAGTTCAGTGTCAGTTTGACACAATATATTAAATTCTACAGTTTCAGAAGTCGTTTAAACAATATTAAGGGCTGGATTACAGAATGTAATCACAATTAATCACAATAATTCACATTTGTAAACCGACCCTAAGTCTGTTTTTTTTAAATTTCGAACTTCTATTCTTTATAAATTGACCATATGCAATGTGCAATGTGCAATTTTTAACAGTATTAATCCAAAACAAATTGACATTTTGGTTGATGAGTTAAAAAGTCTTCAATTATAAAAAATTGTTTTTGAAGAAAAAAATGTCTATTTTTTTGTCTAAACTTTAAAAATGATAGTATTTTACTAAAAATTGACATAGTATAGTCAAATAAGTTCTCGGAAGAAGTAATATTGTATTTCGACATTCATTTGTCACAAATTTGACACTGGACATATAATTTTGACATTAACATTGACAAGAAAGGCTGGGTTACACGATTTTAGTTATTAATGTTAATTTTTTCTGTCACGAATTCATAAAATTGGCAAAAATTCTGGGATGACTGAAGTTTGATTATTTTAAAAGAGTAACAATCAATGACAGATGTCGTATGTCAAATTACATTTCACAGTGTCAAATCCATGGCATATTACGATGTCATTTTAATTTGAACACTCTATAATATGCGTGTTACAGTCAAACGAATGCTCATGATGATGCAATGAAAACAACTTTTTCTACATTTTTTACTGAAATGTGAATGAAATTTAACGATATAACACAAAAAACGTAATTACCGTAAATCACAATCTTCAATAGCGTCGTAGAGCAATGAAGCCAAGTAAATTTCACCTTTATTCTTGCCTCTGTATATGCTCATCTTCACATAACCCACCACAAAAAAAATTTTGGTTGTGTGAAAAAAATACCAGTCAAAGAGCACTAACAAAATTCTCTGTGCAATTCTGTTCAGATCGTGAGAATTTATCGAGAAAATCGTACCGAATCAACGCGATAATTCACTTCTTTAAACGATTCAAAATGTAAATATTTTTTCTAGGTTAGGTTATTTTAAATCGGAGTTTGGGAACAGCGCACGCGCAGTACGAGAGGCCAATGGACCTATATTATTGATAAATTATTAAAATTTATAAATTATTTGTGGTCATCGAGCACCGGATGTGCGAATTTAGAGATAAAAAATTATAAAAGATTTGTTGCTAATGGGAAACACAAAATTTAAATTGAAAAAAAACATGGCGGCTATCACTGTCAAAGTTAAAAAATAGCCACCATTTTTTCTTGTTATTTTGACCCCTAGTGTCACTTTATTTTTAACTTTAATTATTTTATTATTGTACTGAAGTGGTAACTAATTTATTTTTAGACAGTGTTACTAAAAATAATTTTTTTTTGAATGATCACTATACTTATTCAAAATACGTCATTTTAATTTTTTCTTAATTATTTCGAAATGCAGACGCAATTAATCTAAGACAAGTTTATTTAATACTGATTCTAATTTACTGTGAAATTTTCTTATCAGGAAGGATTTAAATTTAGTTCAGTTTCAGGGTTACGTGTCTATTTTCAAAGTATCTAAATTTTTTTATAATAAAATTTTTAAAGCTTTGATAAAATCTCTATAAAATTGCATAATTATTTTTGAAAATTTGAGCAAACATGTTTTTATAAATCCCGGACAAAATTCTCGATTTGTAAAAATTATTGATAATTCTGGAAAGCAGCAAATCTTTATCTCAAGTAACAAGTAAATAATATTTTTTTTTATAGTGATATATCTTATTCCTCCTTTATTTTTTATCACACTTATTTAATATATTTTGTTACGGCTAACTTACTTTAATTTATCATTGATTGTTTACATAATTAGTATAATTATTGGGAACAAATTTAAGAGTTGAAGGTTTTATAATTACGACATAAAATGTACCAATCATAGTCGTAGCATTGCAAAATTAAGCATTATGAATATTAGAAATTTAGAAATTGTACAACTTTAACTAAATATCTGGTTAAAAAAATATTTGCTTATTTCTTGAATGCTTCATCTATTTAATCAAATAATATTGTATTTAATTGAATAAATCTCGAAATGAACTTTGGACATAAAATTTGTTATAAAAATTTGATTAGTCAAACATTTTAATTGCAATTTAATCAATGAAATTCTCTTACATACGCATCCATTTGGTATAAAAATAGATTAACGTTGTTATCATTTATCACTAATATATTCAAATACAGACAACTATAATCGCACATACAGGGTTAGTCAAAAGTAGGGAATAGGCAGTTTATCTCCGTAAATATGAACTTTGTGACAAAATGTCATCGATAATAGTATATATGGAGAACGGTAAGGAATGCTTACCGTTCGAAGACAATTGTTTGGAGGAGGAGCGAAGCGACGACTCCAATTATTGTCTGAGAACGGTAATCCTTAACGTTCGACATGCTTATAACGTTTTTTGCGCGATTGGAGTTTCTAGAATAATAATAATAATAATTTATATCAATACATTTGTGATAATCGGGAAGATTGAAACTGAAAACTTTGGGTGGCTGTTCCATGGTTGCTATGGTTTTGTTCCAAACAAGTAAAATTGTCTTTTTGATACAATCATTCCTACATAGTTCTGTTTTGTGGTTCCGTTTTCGAAGCAAATATGAGCGATAGTGATGATCTACCGGATGATTTAGAAGACGCTTGGCAAGAAGGATGTTCGGCAATAATTCCAGGAAAATCTAAAGCCCGATATGAACAGACATACATGTTGTTTAAGAAATGGCGTGAAGCAAAGAAGATTTCTGTAAATGAAAAGAGCTTGTTAGCGTATTTTGTGGTGAGAAGTGGACACTTGAAGGCCCCAGGCAGTTTATGGGCGGAGTATTCTATGCTGAAGAGTACAATTTTTCTCCATGATGCTATCGATATTTCTAAGTTTGCTACATTAATTGCTTATCTTAAAAGAAAAAATATTGGATATCGGCCTAAGAAGGCTAAAATTTTTACCAAAGAAGACATGGAAAAATTCTTGAATGAAGCACCAGACGAACAATTTTTAATTCAAAAGGTATGTTGTAGATGATGAGGTGGTACATCTGAGTTCTAAGGAAACAATATATTTGCAGGTAGCAATGATATTGAGATTATCGGGCGCTTGTAAACGAGAGGAATTGTACAATATTAAAATGAGTGACATAGAAGAACATGAAGAAATGTTTATAGTAAATATTCCAAATACAAAAACGAATATTCAGCAAACGTTCACAGTTATTAATAAAGAAAATGAAGCAGTTCATTATTTGGAAATACTTCGAAAATACATAAGAATTCGACCAAGCAACCCAACGTCAGATCATTTATTTCTGAACTATTGAAATGGCAAATGCACTAGCAAGTCACAGGAAAAGGCACAATTGGAGGCTGGCCGTCAAAAATTGCAAAGTATTTAAAGTTGCAAGCCCCTGAAGGTTTTACTGGACACTCGTTTCGACGCACATCGGCTACACTTTTGGCGAATAACGGAGTTGATGTGTTGGGACTAAAAAGACATGGTGGGTGGCGTTCATCAACGGTGGCCGAGAGTTACGTGGAAGATTCCCTCCAAAACAAAATTGAATTTGCTCATAAAATTTTACACAGCGATGTTGGTGGACTATTACAACAACCTGGGACTTCTATGTCGGAAAGTTTGTCTATTAACACTAGAAACTCAAATGCGAGTGGTATTACTACTATTAATTATAATAATTGTACATTTAATTTTAATAAATAAATCGCAAAATTGTTTTTTTTACATTTAATTGCTTACCGTTCACTGAACGGTAAGTGAATTACTTACCGTTTTATTACACATAGCAACCTACCGTCGTGGAAACAGGCACAGTAAACTAATAAAAACAACCAATCGCGCAAAAAAGTTTCTTTACTAATTATTCTTTATCTCTTAGTCTGCTTGTTTTTTTATGTCAACGCATTTCCATGAAAACGTAACTTTTTTTTCTTTTTTAAATAGCAACCTGGCAATTTTCTTGGTGATTCTTGTTCTTCTTCTTTTTCTTGAAATGACCTTGTATTTTTTTTATATCTTTTAATAACAAAATTTTAGAGAAAATGGCCATTATACTTTATTCAATCAAATAACCTTTAACTTAAATGAAATGTTCAAACTGAAGACCCCCTACAGCTTGACAGTAACCTAATCTGTCATAAAATTTGTGTAACGAATTTTGCAGCCAGTTAGGTGATATTTCTGCGATTCCGTGCCTTATTCTGGCTTCCAGGTCTTTCTTTGTAAATTGTAGTTTTTAAATGACCCCAGAGGAAAAAATCTAAGGAGCTTAAATCGGGGGACCTATCAGGCCATTCAATTGGACCTCAACGTCCTGTCCAACGACGTAGAAAAATGTTATCCAAAAATAAGCAAACATCAACCCCATAATAGGGTGCAGCGCCGTCTTGCTGAAACCAAATATCTCGGTTTGGCATTCCTTGACGATCTGCATCCGGAAATAATTGTACAATATCGGGTACAATGTGATCACGCAATAGGAGTAGATATCTAGCCGCAGTTAAATTCCTATCAATAAAATGTGGGCCTATTATGTGCTGCCCGATAATACCAACCCATATACTAAGTTTTTGACGGTGCTGTGTATGATGTTCCATCATCCAATGAGGATTCTCACTACACCAGTATCAACAGTTGTGTCTGTTCACAAATCCATTGAGACGAAACGTGGCTTCATCAGAAAATAAAATGTTGTTTAAACAATTTGGATTATTATCAATCATTTCCATCATGGTTGCACAAAACTGCATTCTTCTGTCTGGGTCAACTTCGTTTAGCTCATGCAGAAGCTGTATCTTGTAGAGTTTGTGTTTGTTCTTTTTCAATATTCAAACAATCGACGATTGACTAATATTATCCAAAGCAACTTGCGTGGTTGTCGTAATTGGATTATCCATAACACTTAGTAATACATCAAGAGCTTGATTATGATTTGTGGCTGATTTCGGACGTCCAGATTTTGGCATATCTTTTACATTTCCAGTTTCTCTAAATTTCTTATTTTGGCATTATGTCAATCATTACTAAATTTTTATTTTTTTCTAAATGAATGTCTCACTTTCTCTTGTATAATAATAAAGATAATAACGTAATCACCTCGATACTAGAAACCTTACAAGAACAAAATTAAAAACAATTAAATAAAATTCTTTAATAAAATAAAATTTACAACAAAACAAATTGTTCAGAATTAAAACTAATCCAATTTTTTTACACCTGAAACCCAAATGGGGGCTGCAACAGCCCCCATATTGACTCGTTCAACTGAAATAAACTCATCATCGATATTGTCAGAATTATAAAATTTACGAAGATCCTCAATTGCCTTATCTTCAATCTAAAAAAAAGAAAAAACAATTAAATAACAATTTTTTATTAACTTACTTGTGTATAAATCAATGACTTGCTCTTAATCTTGACTAAATTCTCCTTTTGTTTCCTTTCCGCTGAAATAATTTCACTCATACTAGTCTCTAAAGACGGCGGACTTCCAAAATCACTCGCAATTTTCCATGGATTTTTCGGACTTTCCGGTACAACTTCAGCATTTTCCGAAGACAACCTTTTCCTCTGCTTTTGTGAAATCCTTACAATTTTATGTTTTTCAAATTTATGTGGCGATTTCGAATGACCAAAACCCGAAGGCGGACTATTCAATAGAGGAAACTCTTTCGACACCAATTTCGTAAATTGCGGTTGATAATCATCATTTTCTAATTTCTCTTCAGCTAATTTAATCGCTTTAAGCCGACTTGGTACATCAATTTCGCAATTGATGGGTGGCGAATCCGGAAATTGTATAATATTGTCAAAACTTGTATCACAGACGCTCTCTTTGTGAGATCTCTGACTAGAATCGGTTTTATGACGTGAACGTCTCTTCTGTGAAGTTTTCTGTACAACTTCTTCGTCCAATGATACCGGAAATGCTGTACTCACTGAAAGAATTTCTTCTTCGAGTGGTGCACTCGAATATGGTGTTATAACACGACACCAAATCTCTCGTTTTTCAGCAAAATAAAACTCACTCAGTTCTTTTAAAAGAGACTCATCAATTTCATCAAAAGCACGTAATTCCAATAATGGAGTTATATTAGCAACTATAAATTTTAAACAGCAGGATTTTAATTTCTCAGCGTTGTAAATATTCGCAAATGTCAGAAATGGAATACAATTTTTCAATGTCAAGCATTGAAATAGTAAATATTCACATTGCTCTTTTAATCGAGCTATAAATAACTGATCTGCCAAAATTATTAATTTAAATAAATGATCCTGTTCTTTATGTAAATGAGAAAGTGTATCTGTATATAAATATTCCAATAATGCTTCAGCTATACTTCTTGAACAAGGAAGGGAAATTACTGTTGTTTCTGTCTGGAAGAAGAAACAACAGCGAATTAAAGTAAGCCACAAGAACAGGTTTTGTTTCAGCAACAATTGATTTGCTGTGTTAAGGGCAAGTTCTACTAAAAATTGTTCTGAAAAAAAGTATTATTACATAAAATAGAATCGAAATTAATATTTATAGAGAAAATACACGAATACGCTTCAATACGCTACATCACTGCAGACTCTCATCATTCCTCTCAATAAAAACACCCTGTATATGAAGAAAATTGTTATAATCATAAAAAAACTTTCGAAAAAAAAAACCTCAGAAGCATAAGATTTAACAAGAATTTTCATTTGTTAAAATATGCAAAATTATTTTAAAAACACTCTATATATCAAATACAGGACGGCTTATAAACTCTGACAACAGGGATATCCCCAATTCTTCTCTTTGGTTGAGAAACACAACAACAAAAAACTAGAAAAATTTGAAAAACATACGGTGAAAGCAAAAGCAGAACTAAAAAAGAAAACAATAAAAGATTAAAAAAAAACGTTTGAAAGAAAAAAGATTTAGGAAACAATGACTTTCAAAAAAAAAAGAGCAAAAAAAAATCTAGTAGCAGAAAAATGTTGGCTAAAAAAGAAGAAAACAAAGTTCAGAAGAAGATTCTAGAAGAGCTTGAAAAACGGCGTCTTGAAAGACAATTGATAGAAAAAGAAGAGTATAAACAAATTCTAAATGAAGTTGAAAAACCTCAGTTGGAAACATTAGAATAGCTAAAGAAGATTAGACAATTAGAAACAAAAGAAGACCAAAAAAGCTACTTAAAAAAAAACGTCCGGTAAAAGCGAAAGAAGAACTAAACAAAGAAAACAATGAAAGATTTTAGAAAAAAAATCTAAAAGATTTAAAAAAATGACAATTAAAAAAAAGGATTAGGAAGCATTGACTTACAAAAAAAAGAAAAGCAATTGAAAATGCTAGAAGCTGAAAAATGTCACCTAAAAAAAGAACAAAAGAAAGTACTGGAGGAACATAAGAAGATTCTAGAAGAGCTTGAAGAACAATATTTTCGAAAACAATTGGTAGAAAAAGAAGAGTGAGAAAAAATTCAAAAAAAAAAAAGTTGAAAGACGTCGCTGTTGACTAGAAAAGTAAGAATCGCTAAAGAAGATTGTAGAAAATTCTGAAAGATCTTCACAAATGGCATTTGAAAGAAAAAAGAGTTAGGAAACAATGACTTACAGAAAAAAGAAGAGCAAAAAAAATTATAAAAGCTGAAAAACGTGGGCTAAAAAAAGGACAAATAGAAGTTTTAGAGAAACACAAGAAGATTTTAGAAGAGTGTAAAAACCGACAACTAGAAACAAAAGAAAAGCAGAAAAACTACTAAGAAGAAAAACAGTGAAAGATTCTAGAAAGAAAAGTTTAAGAGAATTTAAAAGTTGACGTTTAAAAGAAGAAAGAATTAAGAAACAATGACTTACAGAAAAAAAGGAAAAGAAAATGCTAGAACCTGAAAAATGTCGACTAAAAAAAAGCTATGGAGAAACACAAGAAGATTCTAGAGAAGAAGAGTAAAAACAAATTCTAAAAGAGGTTAAAAGACGTCGCCGTCAGCTAGAAAAATAAGAAAAGCTGAAGAAGATTATTGTAGAGTATAAAAAACAACGATTAGAAACAAAGAAAGTACAAAAAACTACTTTAAAAAAAAACTAACCACCCAGTGAAAGCGAAAAAAGAACTAAAGAAGGAAAGCAATAAAAGATTTTAGATTTTTTTTTAAGATCTTAAAAAAGGGCGTTTGAAAGAAAAAAGAATTAGAAAACAATGACTTACATGAAGGAAACTGAAAAACGTCGGCTAAAACAAAAACAAATAGAAGTTTTAGAAGAACACAAGAAGATTCTAGAAGACCTTAAAAACGGCCTTTTGATAAAAAATTGGTAGAAAAAGAAGATTAAAAAGAGATGTTAAAAAAAGTTGAAAGACGTCGTCGTCGGCTAGAAAAGTAAAAATCGCTAAAGAAGACTCTAGAAAAGATTAGAATTAGAACAATTAGAAACAAAAGAAGACCAAAAAAAATACTTAAAGTAACTAAACGTCCAGTGAAAGCGAAAGAAAAACTAAAGAACAAAAACAAAGAAAAATTTTAGAAAAAAAATCCAGGAATGTTTGAAAAATGGCTTTGAAAGAAAAAAGAGTTAGGAAAGAATGACTTACAGGGAAAAAAAAGAGAAGCTGAAAATTCTAGAAGCTGAAAACCGTCGGCTAAAAAAAGAAGAAAATGAAGTTTAGAAGAAGATTCTAGAAGACCTTGAAAAACGGCGTCTTGATAGACAATTGGTAGAAAAAGAAGAGTAAAAACGAATTCTAAATGAAATTGAAAAACGTCAACTAGAAAAATTAAAATAGCTAAAGAAGATTAGACAACTAAAAACAAAAAAGACTACTTAAAAGAAGCCAAAAGGTTCGTAAAAGCGAAAGAAGAACTAAAGAAGGACAACAATAAAAGATTTTCGAAAGAAGTCGATTAAAAGAAAGAAGAATTAGGAAACATTGACTTACAGAAAAAAGAAAAACAAAAAATGCGCTAGAAGCTAAAAATGTCGGTTAAAAAAAGAACAAAAGAAAGTTCTGGAGGAACATAAGAAGATTCTAGAAGAGCTTGAAAAACGACGTTTTCAAAAACAATTGGTAGAAAGAAAAAGACTAAAAGAACTACTTAGAACTAAGAAGATTAAAAAGAGATTTTAAAAGAAGTTGAAAGACGTCGTCGTCGGCTAGAAAAGTAAAAATCGCTAAAGAAGACTCTAGAAAAGATTAGAATAGAACAATTAGAAACAAAAGAAGACCAAAAAAAATACTTAAAGTAACTAAACGCCCAATGAAAGCGAAAGAAGAATTAAAGAAGAAAAACAAAAGAACGTTATAGAAAAAAAAATAACGTTTGAAAGAAAAAAGGGCTAGGAAAGAATGACTTATAAAAAAAAGAAGAGCGAAAAAAATCTAGAAGCTGAAAAACGCCGGCTAAAAAAGAAAACAAAGTGCAGAAGAATATTTTAGAAGAGCTTGAAAAATTGGTAGAAAAAGAAAAGTAAAAACAAATTTTAAAAGTTGAAAGATTCGGCGCTAAAAAATTAGACAAAAAACTCTTTTTACATTGACAATTAAGATTTGGCAACATTTTAATTTTGTGGCCTAACAAAAAATTGTGTAGAACTTGCCCTTAAGCAAAGAAAATCGTGCATTCTGATTGGCTAACACAAATTATACTCACCCCATGCCACCTCGTCGAAAATAAATTATTAAAATAATCACTCTGAGCTGCTAAAATACATTTATGTGCCTTAATTTGTTTTCCATCAGTACATTTAATTGTGACATCACAAAACTCAGTCAAAGAGGTTTTATCAAATTGTAGATGTTTTCGTAAATTCTTTTCCTGATTTTTTTTCTTTATAATATATTTCTGCATTTCGTAATTACTTAAAATTGTACATAAATCAATACAACCAAATTTTTTTGCCATTTCATGTAACATCCTAACTGGATTTTTAATTTTACTTTGTTTATTATTCTGATTCGTTTTTAATTTATTATTGTTGTTGTACACTTGAAAAGCAGATAAATTCCCATCAATTTTCTCACTATTTTCCATTTCATCATTTTCCTTCATTTTTTCACAAAGCTTTTTAAATTTCTCCGGACATTCACCACATTTTAATAAATCACAATCTCCTGTATAAACAAATAACAAAAACTGTTCAAAAATAAGCGAATTGTAACCCTCAAGCTTTATTATTTTATCAGCATCAATTAAAATCTTTTCAAAATGTAAACTTTTCGAAGCTACAATAAAACGATGTGCGGGGAAGTACCGATGATCCACTTGAAAAACAACATCATGGACGTCATCATTCTCATGACATTCTTGCAACAAAACACCGAAATTATGCTTCATTTCTGATTCAATTATCCCTGGAGCATCAAATCGTTTATATGGGGGCACCTGTATTACACAAAAATCATGCCCTTTGACGTCACTTGTAATAAAAACAGCGCGATGAATTCGAGGGAATTTTGAAATTTTCAATGAAATACAATCTTCACGATCGAGAAATTTGTGAAACGTACTTTTCTCATTTGTTGGTAATACTGGTTTCTTTTTTCTCGGTTTAATCACAGCCTGGAATGCTTCACCGTGTTTTGTTACAAATAAAAGTCCATTATTATTGATTGACACTTGTTTAATTATGATTGGCCGGTTTAGTGTAAAAATGCAACGACTTAACTGAGGTATAGATTCCTGCCATATCAATAAATTACCAGTATTTGTTAATGCAACAACTTTCAATTCTTTATTTGGCTCTCCTGATAAATTCGTATTTAAATTACCTCCAAAAATACTGACTTGAATCACATTTAACTGTCTTGAAGCAATTTTCCGACATTGATATTCATGTAAAACATAGATGTCGCCCTTTTTTGAATAAACTGAAACAGCACCATCACTGGAATCAGCTGAAACTATTTCAGTCTCAGCAAAATTTAATAATTTCACAGCTTTAGGTTTTGTAACGTAATTATCATCAGTGCGCATTTTATGGCCTAATTGACCGGCATTAAGCCCCCAGGTGTATAAACATTTGGGACCCCAGGCCATGGAATGGTAACGACCAGCACAGACATGAGTTATATCGCCAGAGAAATGCTTCAATTGAGTAGGAACAAGAATTTGGGAAGGTGGGGGACTTACACCCAACACACGATGGGTATTCAACCCACAGGAATACACCTGGAAAAATATATTTAAGGGGTTTTTACCAAGGGGTTGACCACGAGGATAAATTGTGTACACTCATTTACACATTTACTATATAGTTTACCACATTTACTCTATATTTACTACATTTACTAACCATTTATAACGTTTACTCTACATTTACTACACATTAAACGACCATTTCCGACATTTACTCAACATTTAATCACCATTTACTCTACATTAACTCCACATTTACCAACCATTTACAACATTTACTCTTTGTATACTAACCATTTACAGCTTTTACGTCATTTAATCTATATTTACCATATTTACACTACATTCACTAACCATTTGCGACATTTACTTTATATTTACCACATTTACTCTTCTTTTACTACCATTTACTCTACATTTACAAACCATTTACGACATTTACTCTATATTTACCTTAGCGACTCCTCATCTACTACCATTTACTAACTATTTACAACGTTTACTCTACATTTACTACACATTTACCAACCACTTACAACATTTATTCTATATTTACCACATTTACACATAATATGGAGACATTCACTCCATATTAACTCGATATTTACCAACCATTTAAAACATTTACTATATAATTACCACGTTTATTCCTCATTTATTACTAACCATTTACAGTATTTACGTCATTTACTAACCATTTATGACATTTGATTTATATTTACCGCAATTACTCCACATTTATTAATCATTTACGCCATTTACTCTATATTTACCATATTAATTCGCAAATGGTTAGTGAATATAGTGTAAATGTGGTAAATATAGAGTAAATGTTGTGAGTGTTTGGTAAATGTGGAATTAATGTAGAGTAAATGTCGTAAATTGTTAGTAAATGTAGAGTAAACGAGGAAGAAATGTGGTAAATGGTTGGTAAATGTCGAATTAATGCGGTCTAAATGTCGTAAATGGTTAGTAAATAAAGAGTAAATGTCATAAATGGTTGGTAAATGTGTAGTAAATGTAGAGTGAATGTCGTAAATGGTTAGTAAATGTAAGGTAAATAAGGAGTAAATGTCATAATGGTTGGTAAATGTGTAGTAAATATAGAGTGGATGCCGTAAATGGTTAGCAAATTGCGACATTTTCTTTATTATTTACCACATTTACTCCTCGTTTACCCTACATTTACCAACCATTTACGATCTTTACTCTACATTAACTCTGCATTTACTAATTTTACGAACCATTTACGTCTTTTACTCTAAATTTACCACATTTAGTCTCCATTTGCTACCATTTACTCTTCATTTACTACCAATTTACAACATTTATTCCTAATTTACTAACCATTTACGACACTTACTCTATATTAACTCCACTTTTACCAACCATTTTCTATATTTGTCACATTCACTCTACATTTACTAACCATTTACCACATTTACAATGTAGTGTACACACTTAGCAAGTGGCCAACCCCCTAATTTTTACTCCCAATGGTAGCCTTAATTACATTTCCGTCGCTACATAAAAACACGCTGTGGTCCCGCGAAATGGCAACATCAATACAACTAATAGGTTCAGCATGATTCTCAGGAAAATTAACAATTTCTGGTACTACAATAGTTTGCTGGTGCCCCAACCCAAGTCTCCCGCCTTGTCCATGTCCACACGTGTAGACCTTACCACCGGACGTCACAATAACACTATGAAATTTCTCCACAGCCACTTTTCTTATATCCTCAGAATGTTGGTGAAGTTCAGGAGTTGAGCGTTGTTGTGGACCGAGAGAGTTATTAGAGTTTGAACCCCAAGCGTAGAGTTCTCCACAGTTTGTTTCAGGTGTACAACCATCAAGCATTGCGTGCTCGAGTACTGTTAGATTATTAGAGTCTAGGAGAGCAGTGTTGGCCCCTAATTTAATCAGCTCTACAGCGACATTAATTTTGCCGTAGAAAATGCTCCTGTGCAAGGGAGTGAAGCCCGACTCGTCGTCTTTAGCGTTGATATTAGCATGGCGGTTCTGGACTAGCCACCGGACCAAATCGAGTCTTCCACAAGAGGCGGCGACATGCAGGGCTGTTCGACCAACTGAGTCTTTTACTGATTCACAACAGGTACAAATGTAGCTCAGGTAGGAACAGAGGTCGTAGTCAGAGACACAACGACGAGATATTGCAGCTGTTATTATGTCACCGTGTTTGGTTGATTTGCAACGGTCTGTGCAATCAGGTGACTCGTCCTGAGCCATGCTTGTGATATGTAACCCTTAAATAAAAAAAACAAGTTAATTCGGTTATTATTTATTGGTTAAATGTTTACATATGTTATGAAATTTGACAATATTATGTAACAATTTTATTTAAATAAAAATCAGTTGATTTAAATAAATAAGAATCACAAGTGTAATTTCTTACCTAATTTATTGTAATTAAATGCAAAAAATGCATTAAATTGTTTAAATAATAGCAAACTTTGACAGGTAAATGACAAGTTGTTGACATTTGGCAAAATGTGGTGTCTAAACCGCATAAGAGCTAAAATTAGTACATTTAAACAATTAATTATTATTTGTTGTTTAAACATTTAAAAAAATATAATATATTGTTATTGTTGTTATAAAACAGAGCCAGATTATTTTAAGTCACATTTTAAATTGTTTTTGTTACTATAAATTAATTTTGCTGTATTGTTAGTTGCCTACGTAATATAAAGCAAAATATAGTTAGACTAAATAAAAAAAATAAAATTGAGGACATTAATTTTGCTTAAAATTGTTTGCACTTGATGCTGTTATAAAAATCTCGCTCATAAAAATACATTAATATCTCTTATCTCATCTTTTTATGACACGCATTAACATTTAATGAACATTACTTAAAAAAAAAGAAATCAAAGAATCAACATAAAAATAAATATTACTTTTATATAGTCCTAAAAGCTGAAAACATATTTCGTGTCCTGGAATAATTAAATTCAAAGGATGTCTTTAGAGAGCGACGAAGAAGCTTTCCGTATATCAACACCCTAGAGAGCTCTATCAAGATGAAAGGAAAGCGGCCATAGAGAACAACATGAAAAGAGATTTTATTACATCAAAATGGAATTTGCGATCGAAGGCTTTGAAATTGACGAGGCGGGATAATTAGAGGTCGAGTCACTTATTCTTTTTAAGATAAAAAAGAAATTCTAGTGAGGATTGAACGAAATCGATCAGGGGTTTATTGGCGCTTCTCATTTGCATTATTAAAGAAGAAAAAACAAAATTTTGCAAATGTATAAATAAAAAACGTTAAAAAAATTGTAGCTATCAACGATCACGTAATGTGCAATTATACAGAGTGTCTCAAATAAAATTTGCATCTCCTATTTCTCCATTTACCTACTATAATTATTTGTAAATGATTTATTAATGAATTTACGCGTGTTATTTAGAGTTCCTTTTCACCTCCCTTTTGTAAAAAATAAATAAACAATTTAAAGTAAATTCCTTTTGTTTTATTGGGGTTTGAAGAGTAGGTTCCAAAGACGTCGCTGGAAATCTGGATCAAAGGTAGGTCCGAAAGAAGCAGATAGATAAATCGTCACATAGGGCAGAAGAAGAAGCACCAATTTCAGGATTAAAGGTAGGTTCAAAAGAAGAAGAAAGAGTGGATTCGCCAGCCATCAGTTGTGTCAGAAAAAAGTGCTTTAAATAAGACTTCATTTATAATGCATGACTTTGTAAGAATTGTTTATTTCTGATTTAGTTTATAATTTTTTATTGAAAATTTTGAGTTTTATTTCAGATCTATTTTCTTTTTAATTTATCTTTTATAATTTTTTTTAAACATTTTTAAAATAGACTTTGAGGCGCACTTTATGCCACCTTAAATAATAATTTGAATATCGTTTTAAACAAAAATTTATAATATATGAAGTCATGAAAAAATTTGTAAAACAAAAATAGAATTACTTTCGTGCAGCGATCTCTTAAAAGCTTTAGTTTTTGAAAATTGCCAAATTCATCAAAACTCAATTATCCTTTTTGCTTTTACCCTGAAATTTGCTTCTGATGCAAAATGCATACATAATTCATCCTATTAAAACTCAAAACTACAGTTTATCCCCATTTTCAAAAAATATCTGAAAAAATAAATATGTTGTCCTTGAAAACTCGCTCCAATCAATCTCTTCTCCTTATCCATGAAACATGCAAATCCAGCGTTTCCTAGATAAATCTAAAGTATCGACGAAGAGGTTGTTAATTAACACAGCGCTGATCATCCAACAACTGTTTGGTGAACTAACAGAGGCACCCAGAATTTCCCAATATAACCGGGAGTACTTGAACAGCTGATCTTCACCGACGCCTGCCAGACGACGCAAGCGATGCTAGTGTGTGCGTCGCGACGGTCAGGAACAAACGCGACGTGATAACTACACGACGGATTTTAAAAGCGCACGTGTTTGAAGGTTTATCTCTAGATTCTAGTGACTTTCTAAGTGAAGTGTTGAGAGCTATTTTCAGTAATTAATCAAACGAAAAAATTTGTAAGTACTCAATTAATAAAAAAAAATTAGTTTTATTGCGGAGTTAAATGGTTAAAAATATACCGAAATGTCGGTATCAGTTATTAGTAATTGTGATGACAAAATAAAAATAAAAACCAGAGAATTGATAAAAGCGTTTAAATAATTTGTTTAAATAGGTCTTTGTTTTACGATTAGATATGCTTTTGGCAGATTAATGGCAAAAGCAGTTTAGTAGGTAGGTATATTAAGCTAGAACAATATATTTGTCGTCTCTGTCAGGTTATTGAAATGTTTTACTTTTTTTTATCTTTTAATGGCAAAAATATAACGTTAAATATAAAGATAAAGTAAATAACAAAAAGCAGGATAGTAAGACATGAGAAAAAGTGTCTAATTTACAATACCAAAGACATAATATGTTTGGTAAATAAATAAGAGATTTGAGTGCGTAATACTAAAGCCCTGTTTTCAATTAAAAAATCCAAATTATAGGTACCGTACCGTCTGAATTATTTAATAATTATTGTAGAAATACAGTCAGTAGTTTTATAATTTTTCTAAAAGACACTTTTTAAAAGAGAATGATAAAGAAACGCAGAAGTGTATTTTTGATTACTCAGAATTACAATAGTTATTTATATTATTAGTAGGATAGAAGCATCATTACACAATAAGTGTGTAGATTAGAGATAACGAGGGCGTTAGCCCGAGTATCTGTAACACACGCGTTTCTGTAATGTGCTCTAGCTTACGTATGATATACTAAACTTTATCTATGACTGCAAAAAATTAAGAAAATTTAAAATTTAATGCTGCCGATAACTCCTATTTTTTACATCAAAAGTAAGGTGACTTATAGATATGTTCAGTAAGCACTATGATAACCGCTTAGAATTTTTCAAACAAAGCTCGCCATTTTAAGATAATCAGTAAAAATTGTGCTTTATGGTAAAAATAAGAAAATTGTAAACATGAGTGACTCAGAAAGTTTAGAAGAAGCGGCGACAAATGCTGCTTTTTGTTTGGTTCCAGAGAAGTCTAAAGAAAAGTACGAAATGGCTTTTCAACGGTTCAGTTCATGGTGCAAAAATATTACGCATATGAAGGTTCTACTAGCATATTTTGATCATAAATCAGTAAATACGTGCAACAAATTGCTTTTCTGAAAAGAAAATTTGGAGAATATCTGCTAAAAAATCGCAAAATTTTACTAAACAAGATATTAATAAATTTTTACAAGAAGGAAATGATGATAATTTTTTGTTGATGAGGTACTGTAGGTATCTTTTTTATGCATAAATTATTTTTACTAAGTAATGTTAATTTTAAGGTTTTTTTAATTATTAGAATTGGTGGAACTTGTAGGATCCAAGAACTGACAAGAACTGGAAGATGTTAAAGATCAGGGACAATGCTTCCATGTTCTAATACCAAACACTCTAACAAAAATATCGATAAATTATTTTATTACGTCAGACGGAATTGATAGAGTTAGGATACAGAAACCAGAGATGTACAAACTTCAGTTACCTAATCCAGCAGGATTTACGGGACATTGTTATACACTCTTATCTACTTCGTTACTTGCTAATTTGGGACCTTATCTTTTAACAGTAAACTGTCATGGGGGCTAGCGCTAGAGCTCGAGTAGCACACTGGCGGAGAGGTATATACACACAACAAAAGACAATAAAAAACAAATTGCTACAAAAATTCTAAGTAACAAAAATACTATAACAGTTATAACTACTACATCCACAGCTGTTATTAAAAAAAATGTATCAGAAATGGCTTGTCCTACTATAAATATGTGTGAAAATTGTGTTATTAATATTTATAACAATAATAGCATGTAATTATTTTAAAAAGTAGATTTTTATTTTATTACTTTACTAATGAATGTATATGTCACTTTACTTCACTGAAATATTCAATATAATATGCAGTTACTAAAGCAGTCATAGATAAAATTCATTAAAACTCGAAGCAACGAGTCAGAAGTTAAAAATTAGTAAATAAATTTTTCAAGATGTTTCGTATTTTTATTCATTAATTTGACAGCTTGAAAATGAAATTATTAAGATGCGAACTTGAGGAAAAACTGATTTAATCACCGACAAATTGCCGGATTTGTTCCTCGTGCATTTCGGGATTAAATCAGATGAAAATTTAAATTGTCGATATTCCAACCAAATTTAAAAAATATAGAGACATAATTTGAAATTTTCCATTTGTGTATGACGTGTGTTAACACACAAAAGTGCATTTTTATTTTTAGTGCAATACTAATTTTGGATTTTTAAGTGGAACACTTAGTGAAAACAGAGAATGTGAGTTCAATTAGAGCAAACTGGTTGAATAAAGTTCATTTTTATTCCAATTTACAAATTTAGAAACAAATAACTAGATTTTTAAAAGTAAATTCGTTACCTACTCCCTTTTTTGCAGATTCGACGTCCTGACGCATACTGTAGAGTCTTATTAACTGTGCTAGAGAACACGTTGTTGTTTTTTTCGTATGGCCTTTCCTCTAGTCGTATTCTTTTCTAGTACTCTAGTACTCTAGTCTCAACTTTTCTCTTCGGATTGTACTGTTCTTCCTCTGTTTGTTGTTTTTTTTTTGTTTTTCTAGTATTTTAATTCAATTTCTTTTACACTGCTCCAATAAAGTAACGCACCACTTGAATTTTTTTGAAAATTGAAACATGTATTCAACCAATTGGTACAAAATTAAGAAAAATTTAACAAAAACATTTGTTTAAAGTAAATTAATATCTAATGTGTCCAAATATAGAAAAACAAACCGAAAACAAAATTTTATTAAAGTTACAGAAAACATCTTAATATAGCGTATTTCCACCTCTACTTTGAATAACTGCTGCACATCTTCGTTCCATACTCAAAATTAACGAACTTATGTCTTCTTGATTTAAGTTATTCCAAATTTCATTTAGTTGAGGACCTACCTCTTGAAGATGGACAGGAGGATGTGGAAGATTTTTTAAACGTTTCCCGAGAATGTCCCAAACATGCTCAATAGGATTCAGGTCAGGGCTTCGAGCTGGCCAATCCAAAACATTGATTTTTGCTTCATTCAAGTAATCTTTAACAATTCGAGCATTTTGGGGCTTTGCGTTATCTTGCATTAACAAAAAATTTGAACCAATATAAGGGGCATATAGTACGACATGCTCTTCAAGAATGTCTGTTATGTAACGGTCCGCATTTATAGAGCCATTATTTACAACCACTAACTCCGTGCGAACTTGTAAAGAAATACCACCCCAAACCATTACTGAGCCTCCACCAAACAATGTGGTATTCTGAATGTTACACTGTGCGTACCGCTCATTTGGTCTACGATACACACGAACACGTCTATCGCAATTGTAAAAGCAAAATTTTGACTCATCCGTAAAAAGAACAGACTCCCAATCCTCTCTTTGCTAATTTATGTGCTCTCTACCAAATTCTAATTGGGCTCTGCGGTATTCTGCAGTCAATGCAGGACCACGAACAGGAATATGGGGTCTTAAATTATCTTCCTTAAGTCTTTTTCTAACAGTTTCGGTACTGATTTGAATTCCTTCTACGTCACGGAATTCAGTTTGTAGCTTCCTGGCGGTTACAAAGCGTTCCCTTAGCGCAGATATTCTTAAAAATCTATCCTGGATAGGAGTGGTTTTCCTTTTTCTTCCTTGCCTAGGTCTTCTGAGGTAACTTCCTGTCTCTCTGTACCTTTGTATCATACGCGAAACTGACGTATGAGATACACCAAACCTTTCACTAATTCTTCTGTAGCTCCATCCTTCCTCCAACAAAACCACAGCTTGAGCGCATTCTTCTCGAGTCAAATTCCTCATAATGTTTTTATTATTGTTTCAAATGATAAAAACTATCCACAGAACGGCAAATTCAAATAACAATAAAACGAAATTACAAATTAACACAATTTAAAAATGAAAATTATTTTAAAATTTCTGCTTAAAAAACTATTAAACTTAAATTTCTGACTTTAATGTCAAAACTTTTATTACAATGGGTAACTAGATTATAGCTTGATTAAACCTTCTCAACCAAAGTTGTCAAATGTACATAGTTTTAATTTTTTTACTTTATTTTCAAGTGGTGCGTTAATTTCTTGGAGCAGTGTATATCTATCTCGTGTTTGAATTCATTAAAATCGAATCTACACAAAGCCAAGTCTATTAGATTGTTATTAATCTTTTCTTCTTTCTTAAATTTTATTTTTAACTCACGACGTAATTTTCGAGAAAACAATTCACAGATAATTTTATTTATTTATTACGTTTATTTATATCTTTTTTTCCTACTCTTTGTTTTTCTTTGAGTAAATAAAGATTTTCTTACAATGATTCTAGGGGTTTATTTATTTCTTCTATTCCTATTTTCTGCACTTATTTGAGTAAATATAATAAAAATTCTTTTGAAATGACTCTAAACTTTTCATTTCTTCTTTTTTTACTTTCTACTCTTTTTTGGGTGAATAAAAATTGTATTAATAATGACTAGACGTTTATTTATTTCTTCTTTTGTTAATTAGTTTGCTAAACTTTTATCCCAATATTTTTTTTTAGTTTGACAGACTTAAATAACACTGTAGAATAAATATTGTCCCGTTTAAATCCCAATCTGATCCCGAAATGTCAATGTATAGATTCGAAATCGCATTGATTATAAATAGAAAATGGAGCACAGAATGCACTTGACCACAAAATCCAGTCTTGACCTGATTGTTTAAAATATGATTCTGGAACATTTCCATAATGAAGAAATGCGTGTTGATAGAAAAAATTGAAATATATAATCCTCTCGAAGAGATAGGTGTTGCCACAAATGCCAGGGTCTCGGTATTCGTTTCGGTTGAATGCTTACTAAAACTAGAGTGTCTAAATAAATTTGTGAGCGTTCAATAGTATGCAAATTTTATCAGATTATTGAGGCAGACTCAATGAACTCGACGATCGATTCGTGAGTAATTAAACAAATAGAGATTGTCTTTGCGGTGAGAGGAAAAAAAAGTGTGAATCATTAAAGACTTAAAGCTAATCGCTATGCAAAGCTTCTGTTGTTGTTCGCACCGGATTAGAAAAGCTTAACTCACAAGCACTTGAAACTACCATTTTCAGGATCATTTTCTTGGTGTCTGGAAGGGAATTAGAGAAGCACTAGACCGATGCTAAACTGGCAAAGCACTAAATTATTCAAATTTTTAAATAAACATATTTTCAAATTCTAATTACGAATTGCCGAAAGTACAAGAATAAATTTATTGACAAATAAGGCAATTGATTGCAACAAAACGAGTTTTAAAGGTTACTAATTAAATTGTAAAAATTGGAAAATTTAATATGGTCAACTATAAAAATTACTTAAGTGGTGGTCGTTGAAAAGTGAGACCTTTGACAGAAAAGCATCGAGGTTTTGTAAATTTGTCTTTAAACTCTGGTATTTTTGAGTAAGACACGTCTAAAAATTATTCAAAATAAGCTTCTTAATCACACTAATAATAATAATCTTAATAACAGATTTAAATGTTTCAAATTTCAACAAAACATTGCCAAATCTAGTGTTCCAATTTTCAAAGGACATTACTGTACATAGCAAAAAATGTTTGTTAATTTCACTGCTTTTTAACAAATTTTTTAGAATTTTCTTGTTGTTGGTGCTCTTCACTGTTGTTGTTAAAGCTATCTCAGTTGCAACAACAACAGTGTAAAAAATAACTACCATGAATTCCGCAGATATAATTTAGAAGGATTAGAAGTTATTGTTCTATCAAAATGATAAGCTTTTTTAGTTTACTCAAATTTTCAAGGTAGAAGAGTTACCTCTTTTGAAAGAGAAGTAAACTTTGGTTGTAAACAAAGATTGTTAGATAGCGATAGCGATATTTAGATGCTTTTTGCTACTTGGAGAAACCTGAAATTCGTTGTTGGTTTTTCTCTTTACTGTTGTTGTTGAAACTCTTTCAGTTTTAAAGGATAATTTCATTGTTTTCAAAGCAGAGAAGTTACCTCTTTTGAAAGAAAAAAAGTCATTTGTGAACAAAGAGTGTTAGATTGCAATATCTGTTTCTGCTTCAAGACCTGAACTTTGTTTTTGTTGTTTTTGGTCTTCCTTTTTGCTGTTGTTGCTAAAGCTATCTGAGTCACAACAACAAGAGTAAAGAAAAAAACCACGTAGGATTTTCCTGGTACAATTTAGGAGTGTTAGGAATTATTCCAACAACGAAATAAAAAACTTCTTTTAGTTTACTGCCTTTCTGTGCCAAATATTATTTTGCCCTGCTTTGAAAAACGATTTCTTTCTGTTTAAAGTAGAAGATTTACCTATTTTAAGGAAGAAGATGTTAATTGTAAACAAATATTTTTAGATTGCAATGCTTTTTGCTTCTTGGAAAAACCTCAAATTTGTTGTTTTTGGTTTTCCTCTTTACTGTTGTTGTTGAAACTATCTCAGTTTTAGGTATTAATCTCTTTCTTCTTAAAATGAAAAAATTACCTCTTTTAAACAAGAGTAGATGTTCTTGGTTGCAAACAAGAACTTTTAGAATGCGATGTTCAGATAGACCTAAACCTTGTTATTGTTTCTTCCTCTTTATTGTTGTTGCTGAGGTTATCTGAGCCACAGCAATAGAAGTAAAGAGAAGGACCACGTTGGATCTCACAGGTAGAATTTAGAAATGTTAGGAATTATTGCTACAACGAAATGATAAACTTCTTTTAGTTTATTGCTTTTATGTTAAATATTATTTTAGCATGTTTTAAAAGACAATTATTTTCTTCCTAAAGTAGAAGACTTATTTCTTTTAAAGAGAAGATATCGGTTGTAAATAAAGACTTATACGTTGCGAAGTTTGTTGCTGTATAAATAAACCTAAACTTTGTTGTTGTTGGTCTTCTTTTTTACTATTGTTGTTAATGCTATTTCAAATGCAACAACAACAGTGTAGAAAAGAAAGTTCTGCAGTTAAAGTTCTATGGAAATAATAAGCTTCTAAATGCTCTTTACTTTTATTTTTGTCTCTAGTGCTAGATATTAGTATGCGAGACTCTAAAAGGCAATTCTCTTCTTCCAAAAGTCTTTTTTTTAAGAGATGATTTTGGTTGGAAACGAAGACTCTCAAGTTGCGAAGTCTGTTCTTGCATTAATAAACCTGAACTTTGCTGCTGTTGTCAATTCTTCTTTTTTTTTTGCTGTTGTTGCTAAGACTATCACACACACAACAACAACAGAAGTAAAAAAAGAACTATATTGCGTTCTGCAATTGGATGTAAGAGGTCTCATAAGTTATTGCTACTTTGAAATAAGAAGCTTTTTTTAGTTTATCCAAATTTAAAGTTAAATACATATTTTTTACATTTATTATTCTGTTTTTTGTGTTAGATATTAATGTGCAAGATTTTAAAAGTAAATTCTTTTTTTCCGAAAGTAGAAGACTTACTTAAGGGGAAAAATTCAGTTGAAAACAAAAGCTCTTAGATTTTAAAATTTGCTGTTGCTTCAATAAACCAGAAGTTTGCTGCTGTTGTTGGTTTTTCTTTTTACTGTTGTTGCTAAAAGCTATCTCAATTGCAACAACAAGAATAAAAAAAAGAACGAACTCGGATTCTGCAGTTAAGAAGTGTCAAGAATGATTGCTATTTTAAAATGATAAAGATACTTTTAATCAATTTTAATTTATTTTTAAATAAATGTTTTTTTATTTTTATGTCTTTTGTGTTTTAGTTTGCAAATTTTGAAAGACAGTTTTCTTTTTTTTTAAGTAGAAGAACCTCTTTTGAAAGAGAAGGTTTCAGTTGAAAGCGAGAACTCGCTTTAATAGATTTAAACTTTGCTGCTGTTGTTAGTTCTTTTCTTTGCTGTTCTTACTAGTGCTATCTCAGATGCAACAACAAGAGTAAAGAAAACAATTTTTCTAATTAGTCTGGGAGTGGCTGTGTTCACTCACAAAGCTTTTCAGATATCTAGAAAAGTGTGCAAATATTTATCCAATCTGAAATGAAAATTGCATAAAACAAGTTAGCTGATGTTTACTCAACTTTGCGTCTTGCAGTTAGACATAAAGAGTCTCAGAAATTATTTTTTGAAGCTTCTTTTAGTTCATCCCAAATTTAAAATTAAATAAATTTATCTCACTTTTATTTTTATCTTTTATGCTAGATTTTAAAAAACAATTCTTTTTTTCTAAAATTGAAGAACTTACCTCTTTTGAAGAAGAAGATTTTGGTTGGAAACAAAAATTCGTAAATTGCAAAGTCTGCTGTTGCCTCGATTGATCTGAATTTTGTTGTTTTTGTTGATTTCTTTCTTCCTGTTGTTGTTAAGTCTATCTCAATTGCAACAACAAGAGTGTGATAAGTTTTGAAGGACAATTCTCTTCTTTCAAATGTGGAAGACGATCTTTTGAGAAAGATTTAGGTTGCGATATCTGTTCTTGCTTTGATGAACCTGAATATTTTCGTTGTTGTTGCTCCTCTTCGATATTGTTGCAACGACAAGAGTAAAAAAAGGCTATATCGAGTACTGCAGGTGAAATTTAGGAGTGTTAATTTAATTAAATTTTCTAAAGGAGTTAGAACAAGATTTAGTGGACACGCGTTTGCAACCAATTTGATTTTTTGTGAAAAATATTAAAAAATGATTTCTTAGAAAGAATTTTGGGTATTTATTTTGTAAAGTTTAAAAGATTATCTATTACACCAACCTAAGGTGTGTTAGTTTAAGTTTTTATTAAATTTAATATTATTTTCGTTGTTACTAATTTATTTAGTTGAGGTCAGGAATTTCCGTTTAAATTTTTCTAAATTCGAGTTAACAACCTCTGATTTAGTCTTTTACGTAGTCGAAGCCAGTGCCAGCAAATCCCAGGTAATCTCGACTCGATTTAAAAATACCAATCTTTTAGTGAGTAAAACAGCTTCGATTTATCAAGCCAATTATTTAAAAAGCATTTGCGATTACAGAAAATTACACTTCAATTGAATTAAATGAAAATTTCCTTGAGCTGGTTAAAAATAGCCGAAAATGCGTGCCAAAGTTATTTATTTTCTCTGATTACAAATTTACCTTAAAATTATTATCAGGTCATAAACAGTGAGAGGTAAAATTAGCCAAGTATTTGCCACAGAATGCACCAAATCGATTTTCTCTAAAATTTATTTATTTCTATTTTTTGAAAAGTTGAAACTAGGTCACATTCGACACACAGGTTAAACTCAACAATTGTTCTAATTAGTCTGGGAGTGGCTGTGTTCACTCACAAAGCTTTCCAGATATCTGGAAAAGTGTGCAAATATTTATCCAATCTGAAATGAAAATTGTGTAAAACAAGTTAGGTGATGTTTACTCAACTTTGCCAAAAACTCGCTAATTTTACACAATGCAAGCATTAACACTAAAAGGCTGGAAAAGTGGTTTTTGTTGATATAAGACTCTTTAAGAAATTTTATTTGATAATACAGATATCTCGTTCCTGAAATGGCATTCTCGTGTTTCTACCTAAAGCTGATAAAATCTGTATCGACAACACACCAACGGACAATTTCATCATTTATATAAAAGAATTTTCTCTATAAATTTAGAGAAAATATTCAAAAAGAAATAAGAAATTTTTATATTGATTTGAATTATCGAAATTTCGACAACTGATCTATTTCAAAGTAGTTTGATAATTAGACAAAGTAATTAAAACTAAATTCGCCATCTTAATGTGCTAATTTTAACATTAAAATCGTAATCAATAATTTTAAAAATAAAAAGGTGTTGCCTGCGCTTTATTTATTTATTTATTTATTGATTTATTAATGAAATACTTTACGTGATTTTTAATTTTTATAAACTATTGTTTATTGGTTATCAACAGGAAGCGATACGCATTCTAGTGACAAAATTTGGAACTATTATTAATGATTTATGACGTCACAATATACATAACTTTAAAATTAACCTTCATGACCACTAAAACCTGAAATTTGATGTCGATTTCGAAAAACCCTCATTTGGTCTGTTGCCAAAATAATCGACCTTGCAACTTCTCTCTTCTATAAATCTCTAAATTCTAACATTTCCTTTCTTTTTTGCAGGTTATTTACAAAAATGTTGGTGTGTCGTCAGTGTGATTTATGACATTCTGGCAAGAAAGTTTTCTCCTCAATAAAAATAAATTGAGTGTTAATCAGAATGTCAAGTGAACCGGACGCAAAATTGAAAGAACATTCGTCTGGAACAGTACGAAGAAAGCACCGATCACGATCTACCCCAAGATACAACGATGTGGAAAAACCGAGGAAGAAAAGACATATCAGTGCAGCTACGTCACTGGTTACTCTTCCCAATACGATTAAATTGTCCATGCTTAATAGTGGACTTCTGCCTACGAGTAGATATAACAGTAAGTTTTATCGAGTGATGAAATGGCTGAAAGCTCGTTAAGGAGTCTTATCGAGACGGAAACGAGACGAGAGATTGAAGTTGGGGTGGTTCATGCTGAAATTCAGGCTTGTTTAAACTGAAAGTAACTTGAATATTTTTGCCAAATTTGCACGTTTTAGCGGTGTTTGCTTTCAAGTTTTGATTGACGAAACTAAATTATTTATAGTTACTAAACAAACTTACTAAAAAAAAAAAAATTAACAATTTCTCAGATTTTATCTTTGTTTCTTTCGACGTCACTAAACTGTTTCCTTCTTTTGGTAACAATAAAATTCTTTTTATTTTAGTAATTTATTTTTATTACTAAATTTCTATGATTTTATACAAATATAACAATTTGCAAATCTCTAAAATATCTTCTAAAACCTCAATGAATTTTATTGAGATGCGTCATACATAAATAATTTATTTTGTCTATTTTCAACTCGTACTAAAATTTCTTAAATTCAATTCCGAATCTACTTATTCTAAGAGAAACAAACAGTTCTCTGTAACCTACATTTGAACCACAAACAAACTAAAAACTAAAATTTTTAGTCGATCAGGATTTGATTCTAATTTTTCAATTTTAGGTTTATAAAAAAATTTTACGCTATATAAAATTAGTACAGTTTTTTCTTTGTAATTTATAAAAACTTTTTTAAATAAAAAAAAGACTGTTTTTAATTGAATAATTTTACATTTTTTTTCAGAGACAGATCAAAAGGTTTTCCAAATGTTTCAACAAGGTTAAACACATTTTTCTTAAAAGCAAGTGCTGAAGAGATAGATCGAGAACTGAAATTTGTATTTTTGATACTGAAAAATATCCTAATTCTGTATCATTTCAAAGCAGATTTTTTAAATTATTTTATAAGCAAATAAAACAAATTACAAATTTAATTAAAATATTTTCTGAAGCTTCAATGAATTGTCTCGGGATGTTTACATAAACAATTTACTTTGTCTGCTTTTAACTGGTACTAAAACTTCGCTAAATTTAATTCTAATCTTACTAATTCTACGAGAATTTGATCCTAGTTTTACAGTTCTTGAATTACCTATATACATTAAAAAGTGTTTTGCTATGTGTTATAGATTTCAGGCGAAACAAAAACCTGAAATTAATTGAAACTTTCAGTTCATTGATTGTTCTTTTTCCCTCTTCGATTCTCTTAAAGCTATTGGATTTGGTTCTTAGGGAATGATATATCATCCAAAGATCATAAGAATGATTGTTTGCAATTGGAAATAACGAATTTAATCATTCTAATGCATTTTCTTTCGCTAAATTATTCTCCTTTAAGGTCATTATATTTAATTAAATTAACTGTAATTAGACAGGTTTGGATTAGTTTAAAAGGTGACCTTCACAAAACTACTCTTTCATAACTAAAATTCTCACCACTCTATTTCTAAACATAAAACAACTAGTTTATATTTTATTCAGAAGCGTCTTCAGTGGCTTTCCAGCAAAGAAAAACTGGTGCAAGTCACGCAAATAATTTACTAGCGCTAGAAGAAAGAGTTTCTTTGCTTAGGAACTCAGGAATTTATTAAAAAATGTGGGAGGCTGTAAGCTATTACTGCTGCATGTGTATTATTAAACCAAACCGTTGAAATAATCTCTAATTAATCACCAAAACTCAGTGATTCATTACTTCAAGAAAATATAATTTAAAATCGTATTATCTCAAGATTATTTCTTAGCAACTTGGCCAATTTTAGAAAGCTGAAACCACGAAATACGTTGTTAATTAAGGAAAAAAAAGTTTGGAGGATTAAACAGAGAGTTGTAGAAAGTTTAATAAACATATAAAAGTGGCTTTTTAATTATAGAAGTATTGTAAACAACACTGTTTGTTGCAAATTTTTTTTTATTTATTTTTTCTGTTTGGAGGTAGCTGAAATGGGAAACGAGGGTTTTTAACAATCCTGAGGCTGTTTGTGTTTCAGGTAAACAAAAATTTTGAGAGAAATCAAATTTGTAATTATTGTTTTTGTCAAAAAATTGTTGCAATTTTGAAATAGGTATATCGTTTGATAGAAACAAGATTCACAGTAAAAATCGTGGTAAATTTATTTTATACCAATCAAAATTGTATTACAGATATCTTTTTGTGGAGTTTCATTGGAAGAGGAATCAAATCCGATTTCTATTTAATATTGCATTAGAAAATAATTTAAAAATCTTTTTTAGACTTTAGAAAATTTTATGAGAGCGGCAGTAAAAACCAAACAAAACTTGAAAACACATTTCCGTCTTTAAAAATATTTTACAAGAGATAGAATATAATGTTTTGATAATGTGTGTGTCCTGAAGAGTATTGATAGGTTTCTTATCATTATTTGCAGCAACAAATAAAATAATTTCTGGAAAATTGAGACATAAACAGTTTAAAAAATTTGCATTTCAGGACTTGTGATTAATTTTTTTCGAGATTTGTTTGTCGAGTTGTGTGAATTCAGAATATGACAGTGACAAGGAAAAATAACAGCTTGGAACAAATACGAAATGGGTTGTTATTGTATTGAGATTTTACTGGAATTTATAAATATTTATTAGACGTTATTTTTGCACAAATATAAAACTAGAAGAAAATAAGTTCAAAAAGGATTAGTAAATGTGTTTTATAACAATTAAAAGCTTGTAGAGAACCGAAATCAAAGCTGAATTCTATTTGAAACAGGAGCACAAGCAGCTATCTGAATTATTATAATATATTTAAAAGAAAACTTGTCTTTTTTTATAAACAATTTTTTGGAATTATTTATATTGTTTTTTTAAAAAGAAGAGAAACTTGACTAGTTTGATGTTTAACCATCTATATTATTGAATAATTTTGCAACAATTCAAATTTTTTTATCTGATAAACTTTACTGTTTTACCAGTTATGAAAAGAATCATTTTAAAACAATTATCAAATATTTTTTTAAAACTGAAACGCTAAAAAATAGATTTAATGCTGAAATTTCTTTATTTAATATTCATACATTCTCCTACAATTCTTTTTAGGGCTGGGAAAAGTATCGATACCTACAGAAGGTTTCGTTACCTGCTCAGGTATCGTACGCCGATACAGACTGCAATCAGGTATCGAAGTATCAATACTTCCGATACCTCGATACCTCCGATACTTCCGATATTTCCGATACTTTGATACCTGCGATACCTTGATAAAGAGTGGCTATAAATGAATATCCTACTCAGAGTGCTTTGGATGTTGAAAACACAAGCTATTTTGATAAAAACAAACGAATTCACAAGCTATTTGATGCGATATTTATTTATCGCCACACGATACTTTCGATAACTCCGATACCTTGATACCTCCGATACTTCGATACTTACGATACTTTGGCAAGTATCGATACTTTGCAGGTATCTAAAAACAGGTATCGCCCAGCCCTAATTCTTTTCATGTCTGTATTATCTCATAACAGCACGTTTCTCTTATATTTTCTATAAAACGCCATTTTTTTTAATTTTGTACAAATATAACAAACGTATCTACAAATTGCAAGTCTGAATCCAATTGTGAAATGTCAAAAATTCAATGAGTTCCGTCATAAACAATTTATGTTGTCTATTTTTAATTTAAACGACTCGATACTAAAAATTCCGTAAATTCAATTCCGAATCTACTTATTTTTTAACGAAATAAATAATTCATTCTAATTCATCATTCTAATGTAGTTTCTCTCGCGGAATTATCCCTTTTCAAAGTCTTTATATTTAATTAGATTAATTTTAATTAGGCAGGTTTGGATTAGTTTAAAAGATGACCCTCTCAAAACTAGGTTTTCATAACTGAAATTCTCACTACACTATTTCTAAACATAAAACAACTAGTTTATATTTTATTCAGAAGCGTCTTCAGTGGCTTTCCAGCAAAGAAAAACTAGTGCAAGTCACGCAAATAATTTACTAGCGCTAGAAGAAAGAGTTTCTGCTTAAAAATTCAGGAATTTATTAAAAAATGTGGGAGGCTGTAAGCTATTACTGCTGTATGTTTATTATTAAACCAAACCGTTGAAATAATCTCTAATTAATCACTAAAACTCAATGATTTGTTACTTGAAGAAAATATAATTTAAAATCGTATTACCTCAAGATTATTTTTTAGCAACTTTTTCAATTTTAGGGAGCTCAAACCGCGGAATATGTTCTTAATTAAGGGAATAAAAGTTGCTTTATAATTATAGCATTATTGTAAACAACATCGTTTTCTGCTAATTCTTTTTTATTTATTCTTTCTGTTTGGAGGTAGCTGAAATGGGAAACGAGAGCTTTTACAATCCTGAGGCTGTTTGTGTTCCAGGTAAACAAAAATTTTGAGAGAAATCAAATTTATAATTATTGTTTTTGGCAAAAAATTGTTGCAATTTAGAAGTAGGTGATTTGATAAAGAAAAGGATTAGAGAGAAAGTCGTAAAAAGTAGTTAAGACAGACTGAAAAATAAATTTCTGGTTTGAAATCTGAAAAGTAGTCTACAAAATATAGAATGTCATGTATAGGAGCTCCTATAAATATACGTTCTTTATCTAAAAGATGTTCTGTAAGTAACCTGCAATCTGTTAAACATTAATTTGCTAAAACACACCAAAAAACTTAATTTTCTAATGTAAACAATCATTAAAAAATTAACGATTAGGTTGGCAATAAAGTTACTAAAAACTTTTGTTTAAAACATAAAGTAAAGGAGTTTCCTAGTATAGTCAAAGTTGTCTCTACTATATGATTTCCCTACCAGTTCCAAGTGACGTATATTAATTTAAAAAATGACAGTGACAAGAAAAAACAATTTCAATTAACAATAAACATTCAATAAAATTTATAAATCTTTATTAAATGTTATTGGATGCAAATGTAAAACTATAATAAAATAAGTTTAAAAAGGATAAGAAATGAATGATTGTAAATCTGTTTTATACAATTTAAAGCTTCTACAGAACTAGAATCAAATCCGCTTTATGTTCCAAACAGAAAGCAACCATCTGAAAAAAAAAACTTTAAATATCCCCTTTAATAAATAATCTAGACTTTAAAGAATTAAACTAGAAGTAAAGGAATTCAGTTAACACCAAAACTAATTGATCAAGTTCTTTTCAGAAAATTTATTAACGCATTGCTATAATTATTTATTGTTAGATTAGGCGTCGTAAGAAATACTATTTTTTCTAATCTTTAATAAAAAAAAATTGTTATTGATACTATTTTTAAGTGCGTCTTTACGTATTAACATTTTACCCAATTTTTACATTTTTAAATAAATTTAAAATTACATTTGTGACTTGAAAACAGATAAAATAAATTCCTGGAAATATTTTTAAAAGTTCCTGATCTGAAATGCTGAAAAGACAGATTCAGCTGAAATGTCTCTACTCCAATACTCAAACATCCTTTCACAATAAATTCCTTCCATGTCTGTATCAACTCATAACAGCACGTTTCTGTCATATTTTCTATAAAGCGCCATATTTTCTTGATTTTGTACAAATATAACAAACGTATCTATATCTGAATTCAACTCTGAAAAATATGGCAACGAATGTGCAAAATCGAAACAAAAATTAATATTTCAGCAATAAATAATTGTCAAAATATGATTCTGAAAGTTATTAAGTTACAAAAACATGACGCAATATCCAAGTTTCTCGAAAGAAAGTTCATTATTTTACTGAAAGTTGTAACTGTTTGCTTTGTTTGTCTTTCAACTTGTGTTAAAATAAATTGTTTGTTTCTCTTAAAAAATAAGTAGATTCGGAAATGAATTTACAGAATTTTTACTACCAAGACGTTTAAATTAAAAATAGACAACATAAATAAATTGTTTATGACGGAACTCATTGAGTTTTTAATTTTTCAGTTTTAGATTCAGAGATTGGATTTTATATTTGTACAAAATTAAATAGAAAAATTTTGGAACTGAATTTCTTTATTCAGCATATCAGTTTCCAAAAAATATTGAGTAATTATTTAGAAATTTATTTTTTTACAACTAATAAAACAGCAAAATTAGATGTTTTATGCTCTTTCATTTGTCGATTTTCTTTGTTTTATAATAAAAAATTCAAATATATTTTGTTGAATCTAATTTCGTGTTTATTTTCTGCCGAGTTTGAGAGAATTTAGTAGGTCATTAAAAGTAGAAACAAATCCTAAATGTTTGTAATTTAGTTTAGCGAGTGTTGAGGGAAAGATTGCAGCCAGAATGTGATTATAATTTATAAAATCCATCATCATCTATTTCAATTTGTGAGTTAATAAAGTCATTAGAAGTCAACTAATGAATGGCAAACATAATTTGCTAGTGTTTTTCCCAAAATATAAAGGAATAGTTAATGTAATTGAATTGGGAGCGGCAAACTAGTTTATACTCATTACTCTGAAACGGATGTAATACTCTGAGATAATAATTTAAATACCCGCATGTCTGCCAACGCTACGAAATGTGGAAACATTTATTATCAACATTAATTACAAACAAAAATTCTTTCTTTATTTATTTATAAGCCAAGTTTTAGTCGAAGGGGATTGAGTCTACCATCTTTAGAAGTCTTCTATTGAGTAGGCTCTTAGACTTTTTTTACATCCGGCATTTTAAGGAACAATTTAGGAGCCGAAGGCGATGATTATTACAAAAACAAATGTTTCTACAAGGTTTATTATAAACAAATTAAAACTGTTACTTTTGGTTCCTAAATTCTATTAAAAATTTTAGAAGATTTAAAATTTTGTTCTTTAAGTACATGCTAGTAGTCGTACAGATAGACACAGTGTGCCATCTAACAAAGAGTGCTGGAAGGTGCGAGAGTTGGTATAATAATGTTGGCGGATAACAAAGTTATCTCTTAGGCTCTCGCTCGGTCACCAACATAACCAACCTCCACGATTAGGCAAAAACAACTACTTCGCGGACTAATGCCCCGACCGACATTGAATTACATCACCTAATCGCCCAACCAGCAACACACTGAAAGGCAGTGTAACCAGAAAGAAAATTGTATACTGTGGAGGTTGGTGGCCGAGCGAGAGCCTAAGAGATAACTTTGTTATCCGCCAACATTATTATACCAACTCTCGGACCTTCCAGCACTCTTCGTTAGATGGCAAACTGTGTCTGTCTACACGACTACTAGCTGGACTTCGCTTGATATAAGCGAGTTTTCCCACCGGTTTCAATCGAGCACAACGCTCCGGAATGCACTGTACTGATGAGGGGCAAAAACCCCGAAACCGGTATACAGTTTCTCGACGTTGTTGCTCGATTGGAACACCTTTGCTAGTCCTTTAAAAGTACATGTTAAAAACTAAAAGACAGTTTATAAAATTAAAGAACTATCCTTCAAAATAAAAGACGGTTGGCAACCCTAGTTCTAATATCACTGAGTATAAATTTAAATCAAATCGAAGTTGCGAGAGATTTCAGCTTTTATGATAATTGGTCAATTATCGACGTGATTTCAGAGAGGATACGTAATTAATGTAAAATTTGAGAGATGGAATAATAATTACAGTTTGACATAAATCACGTTATGGCCAGAAGCCTCATCTCAAACTAATTAACGCACTATCAACATTGTTTGTACATAGAGAAAGAGAGAGAGAAAATTTCAGTAAATCTGAAATGTGTTTTTCAATAAAATTTATAATTTTGGTTAATTAATTAAGAAACATTAAGCAAATGTTTGTATTTCAGAGAAATTTACGAGAAACAACTTTGCCTGATATTTTCAAAATAAATTGTTTTCAGAATTAATTAGAGATTGTAGTGAGAGGGCACACAGCGACTGCTATTTATCTTTTGTTTAGTTAACAAGCAAAAATATACTGTGATTAACAAATACTGAATGAGTTGGCATTAACGTTACTAAAATTTTTGTTTTGCAAGTTGTTGGTCTGTTAAGACTACTTTTATGGGTTATGTATTTAAAATGAAATAGCTTTCAGCCACTATTTTGACAATTTACAACCCCCGTAGCGTTTGATAATTTACAAATTATTTGCTAGATGAGTATATAGCACTGTCTAGTCTGAAATAACAATGAGAGAAATCGCTGAGAATCGCAATTAATTTGGTAATTTAAAAATAATGTTACAATGTTTTTGGAGATTTTCTTTACTGTGTTTATGCCAATTGGAGTATTCAATCAATAACCGATGCGGTAAGTAAAAAAGAAACATTTGTGAGTTACTTACACAGAATTTTAGACAAATTTAAAAACACTTGACACTTTTGTGACATTTATTACCAACTATCTCGTATTAATGCAAAAGTCCCTAAAAATTGTATAAAAAACTTGTATTTCAAGTTATTATGGCACTCATTCTTTATAAAAGAAACTTGAATTTGTGCCACAAACTTTACTTTTTAAAACGCGTTCTTTAATTTACTATTTTAAGTAATATAATATAATAATAAAATAATAAAAATAGAAAACCAGAAACAAAATTTAAAGATAAGATTCATTTTGTGCACCCTTATTTTTAATGCATAAATTAACCCGCTGTTTTAGGGTAGTAGATACATTAATTAGTCACAATTGAAGACCAAGTAATTAATTACTGCTTCAATTACAATAAAATAATTTAATTACTTTTTTAATTACTTGTAATGAATTACTTAACAACACTGATCGTGTACATTCCCCACGTTAAAATTAAGTAGTAAAATAAAAAATATGCGGAATGATTTTGTTGACAATGTACAGACTGAAAATTGATTTTTGGATGTCTCGTTTAAAAACATTTTTTACTAAAAAAAAATATGCAAAATCTATCGACCCCTGTTGAAACTGGACTCGTATAAATTGCAAGTCTTGAAACCTTGTCCACGATATCAAATTATTTATCGATCAGAATATTTCTTGTAGGAAACAATGTTTACCCCGAAAATCTAATAGAATAGTCAAGCAATAAATTATCTCGATATGTGATTGAAATGAAAAATGTCTCGACCTATTTCACTCATAAATAATTCATATCAGGTTTGCCCTTCCAAAGAAACTTATATAGTCGATAATTCCTAATTTTCCCTAACCGTAAATTACATCACTGTTTGGTAAATGCATTTGACAGCAGCGTCAGAAATAATAAAATCATGTACGACGCACCACAAATTTACTTAATTTCGTCGCTACTTAATTTTGAAATTTTTTACCGGAAATCCCAGACATTAATCTTCTGCGCGTTGACAGATGTGGGATTTTTTTATAAACTGGATTTAAATAAATTGACTCGCATTTTTGCAATCCAAGTGATGTTTCTTCTCAAAGGGGTACAAGTAAGTATTGATTTCACAAAGAGTTGAGATACCTCAGATGGAACGAAAATGATGGATTATCTAACCGGCCATGAGATTATAACGAGAAGATTTTTAAAGCAAAGAAAAAATAAAGGTTTCGTAATATTACAACAAATAAAAATTAATAAATACACCGTCGTCCACAAGTACTGCTTGAGTTGGCAACATTTATATGAGTATAACATCTCTTAAATACAGGGTGTTTCAGAAATAAATACAAAAATTTTAACCAGTAATAGATCTCACCAAATCAAACAACTTTCTTATACGCGTATGAAATTTTGTAAATTCAAAAAATCATAGAAACCAAAAACGTATTGCTGCAATGAGAATTTAAAAGTAAAATTGTCAAATTAATTAGTCAATACGTCAATAATTCAAGCCGAGACTCGTATATTAATTTGTTGACTAATTCACAATTGTTTATTGTTGCTCCTGTTCTTGTTACTTACGTACTTATTAATGCCTTTATTGCCAAGTTGGCTTTACAGTTTTACATAGGTACAACAAACAAACAAAAGGCAAAAATTGACACAAATTATCAAAAAATATGAAAAACCGAATAAATAGATAAATAAAAATTTAATTTTTCTCTATTCTTCTCCTGGTACACGTAACTTCTTTCATCCATTCTTTCCCTTCTCCATTTTCGCTTAGGACTTTTATCCTTCTATACTCACACATTCTTAACTCTACACACTCTGACAAACAATGCTCTATCGCCTCCCTTTCTTCTCTACATAATCTGCACATTCTTTCCCAATTTTCTTTTCTCTTTCTTCATTCCCGCATCTGAATCTTGCAACCATTTTTTTTATTTTTACTTTTCATTTTATGGAGATATTTTGGTAGTTCGATGGTAACAATTTGGGCATATTTGGAATTATACCTTGATTCTTTTATAGCCGTAATTCTTTCCCGTTTATCTATGTCAGCATCTCTTTGTTTTAGTCCTTCTTCCATTGTTCTTCCTTCTTCTTTCATTGTTTCAATTTCTGCATACGCATACCTCTTTTTCTCATAGTAGTCATCTCGTTCTATATACCTAACATTACCATTTGCTCTTTTAATTTCAGTTCAGCATTGTTGTAAGATGTGCATTCAAAGTCACATTCTTAGATTTTCCTCGAATCTTAGCGCTCTTTTTTCTGTTTCTACTCTCAACTTTTCTCTCTTACTTTCTTTTTTTACTATGTATCCTGGCGTTTGTTTATTTAAACCTAAAACCCATTTTATATATTTTTCTTGCACACGCTCAATTTCTTTATTTTCCTTCCATCCCCATACTTCTGCTCCATATATTACGATGCTTTTCACTGTCAAATATCATCATTTTTTTTTAAATTTTTACCAAATTTACGTTCTCCCAAACTCCAGACACTTCCCATTACCTCGTTTGTTTTTTTGACTACTTTTTTATTTGTTCTTTGTCTGTCATACTACTATTTAATACATACCCCAAATATTTCAACTCTTTCACTTGTTCTATATTTTTTCCTTCCCATTTCCATTCACCTTCTTTTTCGATTTTTACTTTCTTTCCAAACACCGTCATTTTTGTTTTATCTACATTAACTTGGAGTTTTTTGTTTCTTACATATCTTTCCATAACTTTTATCAGTTCTTTCATTTTACTCTTGATCTTTGCTACAATTACTAAATCATCTGCAAACGCTAGGGACCACACTTTCTCTCTGCCTACAACTATCCCTCCTACTTGCGCTCTACTTAAAACTTCATCCACAACTCCCATATATGTTAAGAATAGTGCAGGACTAAATAAACAGTCTTGTCTGACACCTTTATTTGTCCAAAAACTTTCACTTACTTCTTCGCTTACTTTTACTTGGTTAATAGTTTCCTCGTAAATTTCTTCCATCGTGCTTACCAACCACTTACACATCCCTTTCTCTCTAAGATACTGCCATTATTTTTCCCTATCCACACTGTCAAAAGCTTTTTTGAAATCCATAAACAATACATACATACGTCTTCCCGCCTTGTCTATTTTTTTCTTTGCCAGATGTCTCAAAATGTACACATTGTCTATGGCTCTTCTTTCTTTTCTGAAACCTGCTTGTCCGTCTGGCAACATACTTTTTCGTCCATTTTTTTTCTCAATCTTTTCTCTAGAACCATCGCATATATTTTGTAGATCGTATTAAGTAAGGATATGCCACGTTTTCAGTTTTATCTTTATCCCTTTTTTATGTATTGATACAATTAACTCTTTTCTCCACTCCATAGGAAAGCCTCGTACCATCCACACTGAATTTAGCACTTCCCACACTCTTTCCCATAGCTTTTTTGTACCAAGCAACAGCGCTTTATTTGGAATTTTATTTTTTCCGGGGCCTTCTGTTTCTTTAATCTAAACATTTGTTTCTCTTCCTCTTAGGAAGATTGTTTATTTCCACTTAAAAATCCTCATGTCTTGACAAGATACTTTTATTATTACTTCTACCTAAAACCTCCATAAAGTGTTCTCTCCATTTATCCATACTTATGTTCTCACTTATTTTGTGTTTTTTTTTCTTTCTTCGTTTATAAATTTCCATACTTTTGCTTCTGTTTTTATTTTTTTTTATTTTCCTTCCTTCTTCGTTTCTTTGTTGTATTTTTCTTTCTTCACACTTTGCTTTGTACTTTTTTTTGTTTCTAGATACTCTGCTTTTGTGGCTTTCTCTTTATTCTATTTTTTAAGTTTGCTGCAAGCTTCTTTCTTTACTTTGCCGCATTTATTTCTTCTTGTTTTTAGATACATTTTTTCTTTAGTCATTGCTGCTTTCATTTTACTAACTAGGTCTTTAAACATACTATCAATATCTAAACCTCGGAAGTTTTCTTTATTTATTTGTTGTCTGTATTTTTTAATTGTATCTTCGTTCCATTTTGTTCTTACTTGAAATTTATTTTTCTCTTTTTTCTTTTTGGTTTTTTCGCTTTTTCGGGTCCTTTTATCGTGATTTTTAGAGGCATGTGATCCGCTTCGAGCCTATTTCCTACCTGGAATTTGACTATATCCTCCCAGGCTTCAATATTTGTAATTCCATAATCTATTGTGGCTGTTTCATTCTGTTCAATGTGAATTCTCCTTCACTGTCACCTTCTATGTTTCCATTTAGGATTTCCCAACCTCTCTCATCAATCATCTCGATTAGTAATGAGCCTTCTTTATTTCCTACTTTGTCTTTTGCTGTTCTTCTTTTTATTTTTTTATTGTCTTCCGTTTTTGCTCTTTTTGTCCCCATTCTCGCGTTGAAATCCTCCTCTATAATTAAACACTTTTCTTCTGTAGCTTCTATATTTTCCTCTAGTATTCGCTTTGTTTCTTTCATTTGTCTACTATATATCGTCACTATTTTCCATTCTTCTGCATTTACTTTTATTTTCCTTTCTAAAATACCCTCTTCTTTTATCCCCCCTGTTTTTTCTTCTTTCAGTGTTTTTTTAACCCTATTAGAATGCTATCTTTGGCTCTACCTTCCTTCTTTTCTCTGGTCGCGTTTTGAATCTCCCAGTTAAAGTCTCCAGATAGTACTTTTTCCAAGTTCTTTCTCCTCTTGCTCCTGTTCTTGTTTCTTTGTTGTTTCTGTTCGTTTTTCTATGGTTGTTGTTCTTGTTTTGTCGGCATTACTTTACTACGATGCCTGACTTTAGCAACAGGGAGTACACAGATATGGTTCCTACCTATAGAGAAAGCCAATACAAGGCTTCTACAGCTCAGAAAACTTATGCGCAAAATTCCTTAATCGCGCACTTCCTAATTCTCGAACCTTCACAAACGTTGTTCAACATCTTTGACATTATGGAACGTATCAAGCTGCAGCTCGTGATCGAAGAAAACAACGCCTAGAAGCGATTGCGAATGTAGAAGAGGCTGTGTTAGAAGATGTTGCTGCAAAACCTGGGTGCAGTACTCGCAGACTTGCTCTTCGTCAGGGTATTTTCTCTACAACTGTTTGGAGATTATTGAAAGAACAACTACTGCATCCATACCACATACACAAGGTACAGTTCCTAAAACCAGAAGATTTACGTCGAAGACGTGCCTTTTGTGAATGGATGTTCACGCAAATTAAACATCAACGAAACTTCCTAAACTTCTTGATGACAACAGACAAAGCAGGTTTTACACGAAAAAGCATTTTTAACATGCACAATACTTATATCTGGGGCTGATAAAAATCCGTACGTCTATAGGGAGCATTGTTTTCAGCAGGAATTTTCAATAAAAGGCAATCAATGGCATTGTAAATGGTCAATTAATTGGAGTATTTAAATTTTTTGAACAACATCCTATACCAGTTATGTTAAGATGTGGTTGGGCACTAGAGCTAGCATGTTGTATCTTGTGCTAACTACTAACATAGTGAGACGATGGTTAGACAACAACTTCTTAGAAAGATGGATTGGTCGCAATGGTCCCATTGCATAGCCAGCGAGTTTACCCGACTTAAATCCTTGCGATTTTTTCTTATGGAGCCACATGAAAAACACTGTGTACTCTTTGCCAATTGCTACAATTGAGGAATTACGACAACGGGTAAAAAATGCGGCTTAAAGTATCCGGCACAACAAGGATATTTTAAATAGGGTGAAAGAATCCTTTGCTAGACGTTTCCAGCGATGTTTGGAAAATAATGGTAGCCACTTTGAGCATTTTTTTGGGTAGTTTAGGTTACAGAATGCTGTCAGCTATCACTCAGTAATAGTTTGCAGGTGATTAAGGTTACAAATCCTGTGAAATATTTTATAAAGTTGCCAGATTATGTTTCAGGAACAGTTTGCAAGTGTTAAAGTGCTGTCACTGTTATTAAGTGATAGTTTGCAGGTGGTTAAAGATACGAAATGCTGTCAATGGCCTGCTCTAAATGGTCACTTGATATTTTATGCAAATACTAATAGATGTAGATGCGAAAATAAAGCTTACTTAAATGCACCATTTTTTAATCATTCGATATATTTTTTTAATTAGCGATTTTCATAAATTCAACTCTTTTCGTTGTCCGCATTTGGCGAGTTTAATAATTAAAAATTCCCTTGGTAGTTCAAACAATGTTTAATTATTCGGAACACATCCTGGCAACTCATAACATTTCAATCAACGAATTTCAGTATGAAAATTCCACAAGTTGATCTAAATATGTATGTTCCATCTCAATGAAATATCTGATTGTAATAATTCTGTTTTAATTTCAGATGAGAACGGTTCACTCGTGGCTACAATCACAGACAGTCCAATCGAATTGAAAAATTACATCAAAGTTTGCGAAGAGCGCCGAAAATTTCCAGTACTGTATAAATTAGAATTTCAAGTAAGTCAATTCTATGAATAAATTAGCGCGCTTTTCCCTTTATTTTTGTTGTCAATGTTTTGGTAATTAGAGGAACAAAAAGGATTTATCGATGGAGAAATCCAAGTTGGACGAGACTTTGTGGCTATAATGTAACGAAACGGCCGGAAAATCTCCAGGGAACCAATCAATAACATACAAGATCGAGTGCTTCAACGATGGGAAATTTTCAAACGGCACTTTGCTACATTTTCCTAAATGATTAACAATACAAAATGCGATTTACCCAAATCACAACCGGATTTAACAAAAAATAAATAAAACAATTTCTTCTTTTATATCTAAATTCAACAGATTTACAAACTGTTAAAATCAAACTTATTGATTTAGGGTTCAAAGTAATGTCACAGTCAATATTCACAAATCTCTTTGTTCAATTTCTGATTTCAAATGCTTTGTGTTTGATGATTTCTTGACAGCTATTTGAAAATTAAATTTGTTGCGGTACAAATTCAAAAAAAAAGAAGCTAAAAGTGAACACAAAAATTTTAAAAAAAAATCAGTAGGGAATTTGGACAAGAGATAATAGAAATAATAATGTAAAAAAATATAAACAAAATACACAAAAATAAAAAAAGAAAAAAAGAGTTATCTTTGTTTTACACTGTTTTTTATACCTGCTTTTGTCCAATTTTATAAAGCGACTTTATAAACTAAGGCCAATTCTCTAGCAAATTTTATTACTTTGCCGCTTTACAAAAAATGGATCGTACTATGGTTACCGCCTACCAACTACCTCTCAGCTTCACTAGACAGTTTTTTTAGCCTTCTTTGAATTAATTTATTTTATTGTTGTAATCTGATTGGTCCGAATTTCGCAACAAATCCCATTCCTTCAAAGCATAATTGAATCGAAGGCCAGCACCGTGTAATTAACAATAGTCTTAATTACTTATCAGCACTCTCTCTATCGTAATCTAAGTTGCATGTCACGATCTGTTAAATATAACCAGTTTAAAATTAGAATCTCGAATAAATCACCTGGTGTATGTTACAAAGTCACGATAACAATTACAAATAGTAGGTGGTAAACTCAGTTTCGTGACGATAATTTACAACGCAGAATTTTTTTTACGATATTTTGAAATATACACAGGGGTCTAAGTAAAATTTGCACATTCTAAAATCTCTAATTTTGTCTAAGTTTCGGAAAAATTCTAAAACTGGTCAATTTTAGCTTAAAGACCCAAAAAACCATTTAAAAGACACTAGGATTTGCTTTACTTTTATAAATAAATAATTTATGAAGTTTTTAAAGCAACATATTCTACTAACAAGTTTTAAGAAATAGATTTAACAAGGTTTTCAAGATTATAAAAAACCTAACTTGTTTTTTGAAGAGGGACTAAATTCTATTTTTTATTTATTTTTTTATTTTAATACAAGAGGGGCCCGAAGCTCGAGCCGCACACCGAGGCCTACGCCCACTGTGTGCTACCTCTCGGAATAGTACTACTGCAGTAGCCCTGTGCCTCTGATGAAGCTCAGTACCTTCTCGATAGCACTGGGGTTCAGATATCGAGAGCCCAGGTATAAATCTCTGATGCCTGCAAATGCAGGGCAGTAACAGAGAATATGAAGAGGAGTTTCCTCATCTTCAGCACAACCTCTGCAAATCTTGTCCTTGCTGAGTTCGATGACGTGCAGGTGTCTTTTTAGTAGGCAATGTCCTGTGTACATGCCTACCACTAACTGAAGGTCTCTACGATTGAGACACATCAGGTTTTCACTGCGTGCGTTGTTCGGTCCTTTAATAAAAAGCCTGGCTTGCCGCATGCCATCTTGAAACTGCCATTCAGAGAGATGACGAGATTCTATCTACTTATGAAGTGTGTCTTTCTGTCGTCTTTTTGTAACGCCAAGAGCCGGTTCTGCCCCGATAAAGTCCATTTGTGAACCCTCTCGGGCCAGAACGTTAGCCCTCTCGTTACCCGTTAGACCACAGTGTCTTGGTACCCAGCAAAGTACAACCTTTTTGTTGCACTCCGCCAGTTCCTGTAATCTATTGTGACATTCCCAGACAAGCCTCAATGAGTACCTGCACGATTGCAAGGCCTGCAGCAAAGCCTGACTGTCGGTGCAAATGCAGATTCGCCTGTTTGACAAAGCCCTCTGCACGCACTCAGTTACACAAGCGAGCAAAGCGAAGATTTCCGCTTGGAAAACGTCAACATGTTTGCCCAAAGGTATTTTAACACCGAAATATATATATATATGAAATTTTAACACCGAAATATATATATATGAAATTTTAACACCGAGCCCACATATAGATATCCCTGAGCCCGCCCCATTGGGGTGAACCGACCCGTCAGTATAGCAGACGAGCCAGTCCCCCGTTCTGAAGCTGCTCGTTATTTCACACCAGTTGTCACGTGGTGGAATGTTCACAAGATACTTGTGATTTGTAGCAATCCTGGGGGTCATACAGTCGTCCTCCATTTCAAAAATGGGGTCCAAATTCAACATCCTAGTGGATATTGTCCGATGACCCTTTCCCGTTGCTGTTTTCCACCGATTTGTACCGCAAAGCCGTAGAAAATCTATTGCAGCAGACTCTTCCACAACAAAATGAAGTGGCCGAATCTCCACAATGAGCTCCATGGCTGCGGTCAGTGCAGTCGGTGTAGTTTGGAAGGCCCCTGTAATTGTCACGAAGGACAAACGCTGGACCCGTGCCAAACTCGTTTTGGTCCAGGACACACTCGATATGGTCCACCAGACAAGGAAGCCGTACGTGATCATTGGTCTGACAACATAGTTGTAGAGCCAAAGCATAACGCGGGGTGTAAAACCCCAGGTTCTGCCAACAGCTCTTCTGCACGCCCAGAGCGTGCTCGTAGCTGTCCGCATCTTTTCTTCTACGTGTGATCTCCAGGTCAAACGGCAGTCTAAAATAACCCCCAAATATTTAACCTTATGATTTACACGTAGCTGTTCGCCAAAAAGCAGAGGGGCCACATAATGGTCCCACCGTTTTCGGGTAAAAATAACACGGCCTGTTTTCTTCGGATTTACCGATAGGCCATGGGAATTACACCATTTTTTAACGAGCCTAAATGCCCCACCTGTGAGCTCTCCGACCACATTAAGAAACTTGCCTTTCACCAGAATAGCTATGTCATCAGCATAGCCCTGGCAGTATATGCCAAGTTCTTTCAACTTGTGAATAAGATCGTCTACTGTAAGGTCCCATAACAAAGAAGATAGTACACCTTTTTGGGGACACCCTTTAGTAGCAATCACTGTAGCAGAGAATGAACCTATGCTCGCTCTGATAAATTTATTAGACAGCATTGTGCGAACCCATTTTTAAACTAAATTTTATTTTAGTTTTAAAGTTATTATTATAATTCTTTAGCACTCAGAGACAGCTCTTCAAAAAATTTAAATAGCAAGTGGGATCAAGTAACACATCATTTAAAGCTGCTATTTTATGCTATAATGCTTGCTATTTAAATGTTTGAAAGGGTGGCTCTGGGCGCTACAAGAATATAGTAACAACTTTAAAACTATAATAAAATTTAATTTTTCTTTAAGCTAAAATTAAACATTTTCTTAAAATTTAAACAAAATTACCGATTTTAGAAAGTGCAGATTTTAATTGGGACACTTTTATATCCCGGCGCATCCACCATAATTTCACTTTGTATTTTTTCAGATTGCCATAAAAGTTGAAACACATTCATGTCGTCACGGCACCAGAAGAGCTAATTTAGAAAAGAACCAAAACCAAAAATGCATTCCTTGTAAGTATAAAATGGTATAAAAACAGCGTCATTAATCTTAATGCGGAATAAACTTGTGTTAAGTGATAAACTGGATTAAAATAACGTTTTATTACCAATTCGATCATCAATCATACTTTTATGTCGGATTGGTAAAATGTGTCGATTTTGTAAATATCACTCTATAAAAAGGACATAAATTCAGCGTTAGATTATTTAGTAAAATAAATAAATTTTCCGATGTGATGATTTGACCTAGAAAAGAGGCAAGCTGTGGTATAAGAGCCTCTTATATCACCATAGAAACGGTTTACCTGAAAGTTGTATTTCCACGCAGGATGTTAAGAACACTTTGAAACACACACAAAGTCGGGAAATCATTAGATTGAAAAGTTTTTGCTTTCGTGATCATTAAGCGAAATTTTATGCCTTTGACACGATATCGATTTACAAACAGTTAGATATTCTTTGAATGTTTTAAATAGCAAATTTCAAACTTGTGCTAAGTAATGTAAGATTTTTACATTTTTATTGTGGTTTGTGGCGGATTATTTGGCAAAGTTTTGCATTCAAAACGCAGCGAGAAACTTTCAGAGGAAATTCAGCGATCCGGTGATAACATTTCTGCTCTGAATGGCATCGATAGGTTTCTTGTCGGTATTTGTGGCGACGAATAAAAATTACTACAGAAAATGGAAATTTAGAAATTGCGCAATTTAATAATCTCTTAAGAAATTTGCTTTTCAAATTTTACAAGAATTTAAGATGTGACAGTAAAGAAGATAAATAATAATAACTTGAAAGAAACAAAAATGAGTTGTTATAAGATTATGTAAATATCAAAATAATTAAATAGAAAAAAAATTGATTTTTTTTAAATAAATCTTTAAGACTACAAAGTAGGGCAGCAATAAAGAAATTCAGTCAATACCAAAATTAATTTTAACTTGAGTTTTCTTCAGCAGAAACTTATTAAAGCAATGTTCTGACGATTATTTATTATTGGATTAGTTCTCGTAAAAGACACTAATCTACTTATTTCATTTTTAGTGTCTTCTTGAGTTTAGTTAATTTTTGATTGTTTTAGCCGTTTGTGAAATTTGAAACAATAGCAAATTGCTACTGTTTTAACTATTTTTAAACTCTCCTCATTGTTAAAAAACGAGGAACATGACCAATTTAATGTTTAACCATCTGTTGTTGAATAATTTTGCAAATTTTCCTGGTCTGATAAATTTTGCTGTTTTACCTGTTAGAAACCGACAAATTTGTAAATAATTGTCCATAATTTTTTAAACAATAAATATCTTAATTAAAATAAAATTTTAAGACGATAGATTTAGTGCTGAAATTTCTATTTTTAATACTCAAACGTCTCACAATTTGTTTTATGACTGTATCAACTCATTAAAGTACGTTTCTGCTATATTTTCTATAAAACGCCATATTTACTTAATTTTGTACAAATATAACAAACGTAATTAAGACTTTTAAATTTTAAAATTTTACAATTTTAAATTATTACAGACTAAAATTATTATTATTGTTATATTTTGCATAAATAAATAAACATAAACATTACTCACTAAGAGATAAATTTACATATTTATGTATGTAAAAATACACATTTTTCAGCAAGATTTGAAACATTTCCTGAAGTGCTGAAAAGACAAATCCATTGCTAAAATTTTTATCTTCAATACCTACTGAATTATTCTCTCACGAATCCTTTCAGGTGTGTATTTTATCACCTTTAAACTACTGAAAGAAGACAGGCGAAAGACTATTCGTAGAACGAGTGTACGTCTTGGGATTAGGTACATGACAAGTTTATAATATCTTACCTGTTTGTATAGGCTTAAGCAAGGTTTTAACCTATTGGGTACCAAGACTGTCGGGATCGAAAGAGAAACTTTATAAGTGTGACTTATCAAAACAGTTAGCTCGTTATAGGGATAAATTTAAGCAACAAATAACAATTACTGACAAAACATTGATTTTTTATTTTAATCCTAAGACCAGGAGTCGATCTAAAAAATAACGTAAACCCGAAAAAAGGCCTCTACTTAAGGCGCGTGCAGTCTCGTTTATTGCAAAACCAATGCCGTATTCCGGACTTGCAAGAGGATTATTTTAATGGATTACCTATCGCAAAATGTTACAATTAACGCAAAATATTATTTATGTTTATTATCCAGACTACTGCGGCAGAAACTTGTCAAAAAACGACCTGGTAACTTGCAGAAGCATCCGCTATTGCAACCGGATAATGCAAGACCCTACACTGCCCGAAAAACAAAGAATGTTTTGATAGGAATTGCTTTGGTATCTACCTTACTTGTCGGATATGATTTTCATCTGTTCCCAGAACTAAATTTTTTTATGGGGTGTTTGATTTGAGTGTTTAACTGACGTAAAATGTGTCACAAATTGGTGGAGTAAAGAGTCACCGAAAACAGTTTTTAAAATTTAGAACATCATTGAGTGAAATGTATTTAGTTACGCAAAGATTATATTGTAAAACTACATTATAATATTAACGAAAATTAACAGAATAAAAAAAATATAGCTAAATTCCCAGAAGTTTAGAAACATCTCTCGTCCAAAAGTTTTTAAAAATTAATGTAATTATGTAATTTGGTTTAAAAATTTTAAAAATAGAAACATAACTGTTTTGAATTGAATTAACTGTACAACAATTCTTTTTAAAAGTAGATCAAGAGGTTTTACAACTGTTTTTCAGCAACCTCAAATACATTTTCCTTGAAGTGCTGAAAAGATAGATTGACAACTTAAATTAAAATTTTTAATACTGAAAAATATTGTAATTCTGTTTATTTAACAGCAACATTTTTCTATTATTTTATAACATAAACAATTTATTTTGTTTGTTCTTAATTGGTGCTAAAACTTCTCTAAGTTTAATTTTAATCCTACTAATTCTCAAAAAATTAAACAATTCTATCTAATCTACAAAATCTACAATTTTTCAGATTAGGATTTGACTGAAATACACACATTAAAAAGTACCTATTTCGCTATGTGTTATATGTTTCAGGCGAAACAAAAACCTGAAATTAATTGAAACTTTCAGATCATTGATTTTTACTTTTTCCTTCTTTGATCCTCTTAAAGCTATTGGATCTGGTTCTTAGGGAATGATAAATCATCCAAAGATCAGAAAAATGATTGTTTGTAATTACAAATAACGAATTTAATCATTCTAATGTATTTTTCTCGCTGAATTACATCCCTTCAAGATCATTATATGTAATTAGATTAATTATAATTAGGCAGGTTTGGATTAGTTTAAAAGGTGACCCTCACAAAACTACTCTTTCATAACTGAAATTCTCGCCACTCTATTTCTAAACATGAAACAACTAGTTTATATTTTATTCAGAAGCGTCTTCAGTGGCTTTCCAGCAAAGAAAAACTGGTGCAAGTCACGCAAATAATTTACTAGCGCTAGAAGAAGGAGTTTCTTTGCTTAGGAACTCAGGAATTTATTAAAAAATGTGGGAGGCTGTAAGCTATTACTGCTGCATGTTTATTATTAAACCAAACCGTTGAAATAATCTCTAATTAATCACCAAAACTCAGTGATTCATTACTTGAAGAAAATAGAATTTAAAATCGTATTACCTCAAGATTATTCCTTAGCAACTTGGCCAATTTTAGAAAGCTGAAACCGCGAAATACGTTGTTAATTAAGAAAAAAAAAGTTTGGAGAATTAAATAAAGACTTGTAGAAAGTTTAATAAACATACAACAGTTGCTTTTTAATTATAGAAGTTTTATAAACAACAATGTTTTCTGCTGATCCTTTTTTTATTTATTTTTTCTGTTTGGAGGTAGCTGAATTGAGAGTTTTTTACAATCTTGAGGCTGTTTGTGTTTCAGGTAAACAAAAATTTTGAGAGAAATCAAATTTGTAATTATTGTTTTTGTCAAAAAATTGTTGCAATTTTGAAATAGGTATATCGTTTGATAGAAACAAGAATCACAGTAAAAATCGTGGTAAATTCATTTTATACCAATCAAAATTATATTACAGATATCTTTTTGTGGAGTTTCATTGGAAGAGGAATCGAATCCGATTTCTATTTAATATTGCATCAAAAAATAATTTAAAAATCTTTTTTAGACTTTAGAAAATTTTATGAGAGCGGCAGTAAAAACCAAACAAAACTTGAAAACACATTTCCGTCTTTAAAAATATTTTACAAGAGATAGAATATAATGTTTTGATAATGTTTGTGCCCTGAAGAGCATTGATAAGTTTCTTATTATTATTTGCAGCAACGAATAAAATAATTTCTGACAAATTGAGACATAAACAGTTTAAAAAATTTGCATTTCAGGACTTGTGATTAATTTTTTTCGAGATTTGTTTGTCGAGTTGTGTGAATTCAGAATATGACAGTGACAAGGAAAAATAAAAACTTGGTATAAATACGAAATGGGTTGTTATTGTATTGAGATTTTACTGGAATTTATAAATATTTATTAGACGTTATTTTTGCATAAATATAAAACTAGAAAAAAATAAGTTCAAAAAGGATTAGTAAATGTGTTTTATAACAATTAAATGCTTGTAGAGAACCGAAATCAAAATTGAATTCTATTTGAAACAGGAGCACAAGCAGCTATCTGAAATTATTATAATATATCTAAAAGAAAACTTGTCTTTATTTATAAACAATTTTTTAGAATTATATACATTGTTTTTTTAAAAAAAGAGAAACATGACTAGTTTGATGTTTAACCATCTATATTATTAAGTAATTTTGCAACAATTCAAATTTTCCTGGTCTGATAAATTTTGCTGTTTTACTAGTTATGAAGAGATACATTTTAGAATAATTATTCAATATATTTCGAGAAGTAAAATGCTGAAATTTCTCTATTTAATACTCGAACATTCTTTCAGAATTTTTTTCATCCAGTTATCAACTCCTCCAGTTATCATGCTCATAACTGCGCATTTCTGTTATATTTTCTATAAAAAGCCATTTTCTTAATTTTGTACAAATATAACAAACGTATCTACAAATTGACAGTCTGGATCCAATTGTGAAATGTCAAAAATTCAATGAGTTCCGTCATAAACAATTTATGTTGTCTATTTTTAATTTAAACGACTCGATACTAAAAATTCCGTAAATTCAATTCCGAATCTACTTATTTTCTAAGCGAAACAAACAATTCATTTTAACCCAAGTTTAAAGACAAACAAAACAAAAAGTTATAACTTTCAGTAAAGTAATGAATTTTCAAGAAACTTGTTTATTTAACATAACAATATTTAAAGCCAGATTTTAATTATGAAAACTGTATTGATCTGCAACATTTCAGCAAAGCATTTTAATAATAATAACCTCGAGTTATTGATTAGTTATTCAATATAATTATAAACAATGATTTAATCCGCTTTTAACAAGATTTTCACCAATTCCGCCATTGTTGTGCTTTATACACCAAAATTTATAATTTGGAGTGTAGCATAATTTGGTCTAAATTCCTCCAGAAACGTAATCTCGCGGTGGCTTCCTCCCCAAGTTGATTACACTCCACTCAGCCTCCAACCAATTGCATCATATTACAAAACCGAATCTTCTGAAATTTTTTACCGACTTGACAAAGATCTAACAGTTTAATTTTGTGCTCGAATAGTCGACATCCCAATTAAGTCGGTTCTCAATGAGCAAAAACAATCCGTTTTCTGGAATTATTACTGTATAATCGGATTGTCGGCAGTTCATTATCTGCCATATCAGTAAATCAATACAGAACAGAGATCTTTATTTCAGAATCGATTATTTAACGGACTGTTAGATATCAAAGAGTGGAACGATTCCTGTAGGAATCACGAATCTAATTAGAGAGAGAATCTCAGAGGAACCTGTCAAAGTAATGTGGGTGGAAGTTGGACGGCCGTTTAGTAATTTAATGGAACACTGAATTTGGTTTATAACAAAGTAATTTATTTTTAACTGAGATGCAATTTATGGCAAGTAAACAAATTTCGAAAGGATATATAAATTCTGATTTTGGTAATGGCAAATGTCGGCTTTATTGCAGCGTTTAATATTTCTAAAGAAAGAGATTTACATTGCATCTAGTAAGTGGTTTTAAGAGTTTCAAAAATTTTAGCTGAAAGATTTGTTTGTGTTCGAATGTAGGTTACACCGATTTGTTTGCTTTAGTAAATAGTTTAGTTCAAAATAAATTGTTTAAGGATAACGACACTTATCACAAGAGTTTTATTTGTTATATATTTGCATAAAATTCAAAACAAATGACAAAAACGCGCTTTTATAAGTTGATACAGATATGAAAAGAACTGTAAGAGAATGTTTGAGTCTTAAACAAAAAAATTTCAGGACTGAATCAATTTCTTCAGCATTCTAGTTTTCGAAAAATATTAGATAATTATTTTAAAATGTATCTCTTCATAACTGATAATACAACAAAATTTATCAGACCAGAAAAATTTGAATTGTTGCAAAATTATTTAATAATATAGATGATTAAACATCAAACTAGTCATGTTTCTCTTTTTTAAAAAAACAATGTAAATAATTCTAAAAAATTGTTTATAAATAAAGACAAGTTTTCTTTTAGATATATTATAATAATTTCAGATAGCTGCTTGTGCTCCTGTTTCAAATAGAATTCAGTTTTGATTTCGGTTTTCTACAAGCTTTTAATTGTTATAAAACACATTTACTAATCCTTTTTGAACTTGTTTTCTTCTAGTTTTATATTTGTGCAAAAATAACGTCTAATAAATATTTATAAATTCCAGTAAAATCTCAATACAATAACAACCCATTTCGTATTTGTTCCAAGTTGTTATTTTTCCTTGTCACTGTCATATTCTGAATTCACACAACTCGACAAACAAATCTCGAAAAAAATTAATCACAAGTCCTAAAATGCAAATTTTTTAAACTGTTTATGTCTCAATTTTTCAGAAATTATTTTATTTGTTGCTGCAAATAATGATAAGAAACCTATCAATACTCTTCAGGACACAAACATTATCAAAACATTATATTCTATCTCTTGTAAAATATTTTTAAAGACGGAAATATGTTTTCAAGTTTTGTTTGGTTTTTACTGTCGCTCTCATAAAATTTTCTAAAGTCTAAAGAAGATGTTTAAATTATTTTCTGATGCAATATTAAATAGAAATCGGATTTGATTCCTCTTCCAATGAAACTCCACAAAAATATATCTGTAATACAATTTTGATTGGTATAAAATAAATTTACCACGATTTTTACTGTGAATCTTGTTTCTATCAAACGATATACCTATTTCAAAATTGCAACAATTTTTTGACAAAAACAATAATTACAAATTTGATTTCTCTCAAAATTTTTGTTTACCTGAAACACAAACAGCCTCAGGATTGTAAAAAATTCTCATTTCAGCTACCTCCAAACAGAAAAAATAAATAAAAAAAGGATCAGCAGAAAACAATGTTGTTTATAAAACTTCTATAATTAAAAAGCAACTTTTATATGTTTATTAAACTTTCTACAAGTCTCTATTTAATCCTCCAAACTTTTTTTCCTTAATTAACAACGTATTTCGAGGTTTCAGCTTTCTAAAATTGGCCAAGTTGCTAAGGAATAATCTTGAGGTAATACGATTTTAAATTCTATTTTCTTCAATTAATAAATCACTGAGTTTTGGTGATTAATTAAAGATTATTTCAACGGTTTGGTTTAGTAATAAACACACAGCAGTAATAGCTTACAGCCTCCCACATTTTTTAATAAATTCCTGAGTTCTTAAGCAAAGAAACTCTTTCTTCTAGCGCTAGTAAATTATTTGCGTGACTTGCACCAGTTTTTCTTTGCTGGAAAGCCACTGAAGACGCTTCTGAACTAGTTGTTTCATGTTTAGAAATAGAGTGGCGAGAATTTCAGTTACGAAAGAGTAGTTTTGTGAGAGTCACCTTTTAAACTAATCCAAACCTGCTTAATTATAGTTAATCAAATATAATGACCTTGAAGGAGAATAATTCAGCGGGAGAAAATGCATTAGAATGATTAAATTCGTTATTTCCAATTGCAAACAATCATTCTTCTGATCTTTGGATGATTTATCATTCCTTAAGAACCAAATCCAATAGCTTTAAGAGGATCGAAGAAGGAAAAAGTAACAATCAATGATCTGAAAGTTTCAATTAATTTCAGGTTTTTGTTTCGTCTGAAACATATAACACATAGCGAAATAGGTATTTTTTAATGTGTGGATTTCAGTCAAATCCTAATCTGAAAAATTGTAGATTTTGTAGATTACAAAGAATTGTTTAATTCTCTGAGAATTAGTAGGCTTAGAATTAAATTTAGAGAAGATTTAGTACCAGTTAGAAACAGACAAAATAAATTGTTTATGTATGAAACATCTCGAGAAAATTCACTGAAGCTTCAAAAATTATTTTAAAGACTTGTAATTTGTTTTATTTTTTTATAACATTATAAAAAAAATTCTGCTGTAAAATAATACAAGATTAGGTTATTTTTCAGTATTAAAAATACAAATTTTAATTCTTGATCTATCTTTTTAACACTTGAGTTCAGACAAAATGTGTTTGACCTTACTGAAAAACATTTGTAAAACCTCTTGTTTATCTCTCAAAAAAATTCTTGTTAAGTTATTTAATTCAAGATGATTATATTTCTATTTTTGTTTAAAAATGTTTCTATAAATTATAATTACAAAAATGTAGTTTTACATTTTATTATAAATCCAAAATTGAAGAATTAAACATAAAAAGTCTTTAATGAAAATAATCAAATAATAAATACTCGTCAGAACATTGCTTTAATAAATTTTTGTTGAAGAGAACTCGAGTTAAAATTAGTTTTGGTCTTAACTGGATTCCTTTACTGCTGCCCTACTTTAATTCACTAAAGTCTAGAATATTTATTAAAGAAGATTATAAAATTTTTCTTTTCAATAAAATTCCAGAAGACTGCCTCCAGTTTTAAACACAAATCGGATTACTCTCTTAATAATTGGTATTAAACAGATTTTAAAAAAATTATGTACAGATTTATGTTTAAGTAAAATTGATATTTTTAAACTGTTATTTACAAAAATGCTTATGTATTTAGTAACAGCTAACTGTGCTTGAGTAAAAAATAACAATTAAAATAGCTGTTACATACTTTTGAACTGTGATTACATTTTTTTTATCTATTTAATAACAGCTAATTATGTTCGTGCTCGAATAACAGCTATTACATAATTTGAAACTGTTATTTCTAAACTGTTACATATTTTAAAACTGTTATTTTTAAATATACTTATGTATTTATTAACAGCTAACTATGCTCGTTTTTAAATAAAAAATAACAATTAAAAATAGCTGTTACATATTTTTAAAACTGTCACTAAAAAAAAATTTATTGTTTTAATAACAGCTAACTGTGTTCGTGCTCAGATAACAAATAACAGTTTAAAATAGCTGTTAAATACTTTCCGAAAATTGCATTCGTCGCCACACCTCATAAAACCCTTAGAAACTTATCGTATTCAGCGTAGAAACCGGATCTCTGAATTTTCTGAAAGTTTCTTACTGTATTTTCAATAGAACTGTAGTTAGTTTCGTATTATAAAAAGTTTGTTTTTGACACAGAACCGGAGTAAACAGAATTGTAAAATCTCGCAATAAATCCCTCTTTCGGTAATAGCGTAGGTCGTTTTTATAGCAGCGATTAATAATTCGCAAAAGAGACAACGTCTAGGCGATAAACAACTGAAATATAACTTCTTTTCGTCGAATCGTTTTGATCCTTTTACACTGTCTGTCTCAGTTTCCGGAACTGTTGGCATTAGTTCAAAACGGCAATGTCGTTTATTGTTAAATTTGATCCCAACCCCTACAATTCTAAACTTGCTTTTGTTTCAGATGATTATAATAGGGTAGTTCTAGAGACGATTGAAGGAGAACACGACTCGGACTATGTAAACGCCTCTTATGTAGATGTAAGCTACTATTTTACAACTAAAAACATTTTATTCAATTTTGTCTTATAAACAAAATGTTACTAAGATATTAAAGCAATTATTTGTTTAAAAAAATTTTCTCGTTTGTGGTTTCACAGTTTATTTTGCTGTTTTACACAATAGCCGTTTTTACTAGTTATGACAAAAACTGTTATTTTATAAAAACAGATAGTAGTTATTGCCGTTATTTTAAAATTACTTAGAAGAATAGCTGTTACATATTTTTAAACTCTTAATTTTAAACATTGATTATATATAATATTAAAATGAGAAATAACAGTTAAAAATAGCTGTTACACATTATTAAACTGATATTTCAAATTATTTAAATATTTAATAACAGCTAACTCTATTCGTGCTTAAATTACAAGTAACAGTTAAAGACAACTGTTACATTGTTTAAACTGTATTACTAGATAAAAAAAATATGTATTTAATAACAAACAATTGTGTCTGTGCTCGAATACGTAATAACAGTTAAAAAAAAGCTGTTACATATTTTTTGCGCGATCGGTTGATTTTATCAGTTTACTGTGCCTGTTTCCACGACGGTAGGTTGCTGTTACTGGTTGCTACGTGTAACAAAACGGTAAGTAATTCACTTACCGTTCAGTGAACGGTAAGCAATTAAATCTAAAAAAAACAACTTTGCGATTTATTTATTAAAATTAAATGTACAATTATTATAATTAATAGCAGTAATACCACTCGCATTTGAGTTTCTAGTGTTAATAGACAATAGTGTTCCAACGTAGAAGTCCCAGGTTGTTGTAATAGTCCACCAACATCGCTCTGTAAAATTTGTATGAGCAAATTCAATTTTGTTTTGGAGGGAATCTTCCACGTAACTCTCGGCCACCGTTGATGAACGCCACCCACCATGTCTTTTTAGTCCAAACACATCAACTTCGTTATTCGACAAAAGTGTAGCCGATGTGCGTCGAAACGAGTGTCCAGTAAAACCTTCAGGAGCTTGCAACTTTAAATACTTTGCAATTTTTGACGGCCAGCCTCCAATTGTGCCTTTTCCTGTGACTTGCCTAGTGCATTTGCCATTTCGATAGTACAGAAATAAATGATCTGACGTTGGGTTGCTTGGTCGAATTCTTATGTATTTTCGAAGTATTTCCAAATAATGAACTGCTTCATTTTTTTTATTAATAACTGTGAACGTTCGCTGAATATTCGTTTTTGTATTTGGAATATTTACTATAAACATTTCTTCATGTTCTTCTATGTCACTCATTTTAATATTGTACAATACCTCTCATCTACAAGCGCCCGATACTCCCAATATCATTGCTACCTGCAAATATATTGTTTCCTTAGAACTCAGATGTACCACCTCATCATCTACAACATACCTTTTGAATTAAAAATTGTTCGTCTGGTGCTTCATTCAAGAATTTTTCGATGTCTTCTTTGGTAAAAATTTTAGCCTTCTTAGGCCGATATCCAATATTTTTTCTCTTAAGATAAGCAATTAATGTAGCAAACTTAGAAATATCGATAGCATCATGGAGAAAAATTGTACTCTTCAGCATAGAATACTCCGCCCATAAACTGCCTGGGGCCTTCAAGTGTCTACTTCTCACCACAAAATACGCTAACAAGCTCTTTTCATTTACAGAAATCTTCTTTGCTTCACGCCATTCCTTAAACAACTTGTATGTCTGTTCATATCGGGCTTTAGTTTTTTCTGGAATTATTGCCGAACATCTTCCTTGCCAAGCGTCTTCTAAATCATCCGGTAGATCATCACTATCGCTCATATTTGCTTCGAAAACGGAACCACAAAACAGAACTATATAGGAATGATTGTATCAAAAAGACAATTTTACTTGTTTGGAACAAAACCATAGCAACCATGGAACAGCCACCCAAAGTTTTCAGTTTCAATCTTCCCGATTATCACAAATGTATTGATATAAATTATTATTATTATTATTCTAGAAACTTCAATCGCGCAAAAAACGTTATAAGCATGTCGAACGTTAAGGATTACCGTTCTCAGATAATAATTGGAGTCGTCGCTTCGCTCCTCCTCCAAACAATTGTCTTCGAACGGTAAGCATTCCTTACCGTTCTCCATACTTAATATACTATTTAAACTATTATTTTCAACCGGTTGTTGAAATAATAATTAGATATTTAGTAACAGCTTACTCAGCTTGTGCTCGAATAAAAAATAACAGTCTAAAATAGCTGTTACTTAATGTGTTATTCAATTAACGGTTAACTTATGTTCAAATACGAATAGTAAACATTTATAATTTAAATGTTTTTTTCTAATTTTATCGATATAATTATTAAGTGTAATTATAACCGATAAAAATATTTGTCGCATATTTTTAAACTGTTAATATTAAACTAATATTTTAAAAAGCACTTATATATTTAATAACAGCTAACTCTATTCTTGCTTGAAATAAAAATAACTGTTAAAGATAGCTGTTACATATTTTTAATCTGTCATTATTTTTTTTATATATATATTTAGTAACAGCTAACTGTGTTTGTGCTCAAATACGAATGGTAAACGTTTATAATTTTAATGCTTGTTTAATTATTTTTCTATTTTTACCTATATTATTATTAAATGTTATAATAATTTAAAATAACAGTTAAAAATAGCTGTTACATATCTTAAATCCATTGATTCTAAAACTAATAGAACTAAATAATAATTATATATTTAATAACAGCTAACTCTGCTCGTTCTCGAATAAAAAATAACAGCTAAAATAGCTGTTAGCAATTTTTAAACTGTAGTTAAGATGTAGTTAAAAAAATATATATAATCAATATCAACAAATTGTGTTTGTGCTCGAATAAGTAATAACAGTTAAAAATTGCTTTTACATATTCGTAAAGTGTTTTTAAAGAAAAATATTTATGTATTTAATAACAGCTAACTCTCAAATAAGAAATAACAGTTAGAGATATCTGTTATATATTTTTAAACTGTTATTAAAACAATACTTATGTATTCAATAACAGTTAACTCTGTGCTGAATTATAAGTAGTAAACATTTGTAATTTAAATGCTTCTTTAATTAATTTTCTAACTTTATTCATATAATTATTAAAAGTAATGATAGCAAAACAGTAATTCTTCAATAAGAGTTAGTACCTGTTAGTGTTATTTTACAATAACAGTTAAAAATAGCTGTTACACATTATTAACCTGATATTTTAAATTCACTTATATATTTTATAACAGCTAACTCTATTCTTGCTTGAATTTAAAATAACAGTTAAATACAACTGTTACATATTTATAAACAATCATTAAAAAATTATTTATGTATTTAGTAACAGCTAACTGTGTTTGTGCCCAAATACGAATAGTAAACGTTTATAATTTAATTATTTTTCTCCCTTTACCTATATTATTATTAAATGTTACAATAATTTAATTAAATAACAGCTAAAAATAGCTGTTACATATCTTTAAACTGTTATTTAAAAAAATACTTATATATTTATTTAATAACGGCTAACTCTGCTTGAATAAGAAATAACAGTTGGTTAAGTATAGCTGTTAGCGATTTTTATACTGTAGTTAAGAAAAAAATATATATATTTAATAACAGTTAACTTTAATTTAGCGTTTATAATTTAAATAGTTGTTTAATTAAACCTATGTTACTATTAAATCTAATAATAACAAAAACCGTTATTTTTTGATAACTGTTACTGTTATTTTAAAATAACAGAAATAGCTGTTATTTTCTGTTATTTTTTATATATTATTAATATTGTTTATAAATAACAGAAAAATAGCAGTCTATTTCTAGTTTCTACAAAAAAACGGTTAATTTCTAAAACAAAATTTTAAAAAATCAGGTTTTCGAGGCAAAATTGAATAAAATATAATATAACACTCTATTTCGCAGATATGAAAACTCGCGGCCTACGGCCGCTTAACTTATTAAATATTCATTTTAACTGTTTTTTTTAGTAGATAATTATTAAAGCTCTGTAATTTCAGAGTTTATTAAAGCCTAACGCTTACATCGTAACTCAAGGACCAACCGAAGAAACTGTAACCGATTTTTGGCGAATGGTGTGGCAGGAAAAGGCCTGCTGCATAGTTATGTTAACGAAAACGTTTGATTTTATCAAGGTTTTATCCAAAATTAGAAACGAGACGAGGTAAAAATAACGCTATTATTACTTTTAGGTAATGTGTGTCCAATATTGGCCCGCTTCCAAAGAATTAGAAGAGACTTACGGAGGGATAAGTATAGGAATAATGCAAGAAGAAGAACTAGCCAACTTTCATATACGGACATTCAGACTGGCAAAAAAACAAAATGATGTAAGTTCTATTTTATATAAGTGAATTATTCAAAATTGCTAAATTCGGTTTTAGCAAGTTGTTGAAGAAAGATTTATTCTACAATTCCACTTTACTGAATGGCATAGTCATACATGTCCTTTTAGTAATGCTGTTCTTGAATTTAGAAGACGAGTTAGGGCTGTGGTTGGTCATAGGATTAAGTCAAATGAAGCTGGACCTATGGTGGTCCATTGCAAGTAATTTTTTTTTAAATAAAATTTTAAAACAATAGAGTTTCTTCGTGACAAATGTAGCAGCAGAAAACCGATTGTGCCGGTTTTCAGAAAACCGAAAACATTTGTGATGGTCTGTAGTTATATTCCGCCATGTTTTCTACTCACAATTACCGTTTACTAATTTGTTACAATAAACTAAAATACAATTTAAAAATTAATAAAAAAAGTTGTCTTTAGCTTCTAAAATTAATAAAATTTAATCTTCTGTTTTCGAAATTAGTAAAATGTTATTTTATACTCAAAATATTAGCAGGTCTACTTTAAAATATTCTGTTATAAATAACGGACTGATTAAAAATTTATTTGTACAGATTCTATTAAAATTATTTTTTAACAGAATGTGTTTACACAATAAACCTAACAGACTGGTACTCCACTCAAAAAATAATAGTTACTGATAATTAAAATCTCATTTAACAGTAAAAAACGCAACAGAATGATCTGTTATTATAACAACAAATTAACAGGTCTATTCAATAACGTTCTGTTAAAAATAACAGTCTCATTAAAATTTTTTTAAAGATTATGTTTAAATTAGCTTTTAACAGAATACTTTTACAAAATAGAACCAACAGACTGTTAATCCGCTTAAAAAATGACAGTTACTATTAATCAAACTGTTATTGCTAATAAGTAAGTACTGTTAAACGATATTTAACAATAAAAAACACGCAACAAACTTATCTGTTATTATGAGAACAGATTAACAGATCTATTCTGTAACGTTCTGTTATAAATAACAGACTGATTAAAAATTTATTTTTAAAGATTCTATCAAAATTATCATTTAACAAAATAGATTTAACAGACTGTTATTTCACTCAAGAAATAATAGTTACTGTTGATTTAACTGTTATTTAATAGTAAAATTTAACGAAATTGTTTGTTGACAATTAACAGGTCTATTATATAACATTCTATTTAAAATAACGAAATGACTGAAATTAGGTTTAGAAATTCTGTTAAAATTACCTTTTAACAGACTGCGTTTTGAGAATAAACCCGACAGGCTGTTAATCAACTCAAAAAAATAGTTACTATACTAATTAAACTGTTATTTTTTAACAAGTATTATTAAATTTGATTTAACAAATTAACAGATCTATTTAATAATAACAGTCTGATTAAAAATTTATTTTCCAAGATTCTGTTAGAATTAGTTTTTAACAAAATGCTTTTACAAAATAAAACCTACAAACTGTTAATCTACTCAAAATAAACAGAGTTACTACAGATTAAACAGTTATTTCTAATAAAAACTGTTAAATTTTATTTAACAACAAAAAAATGCATCTTACTTACTTGTTATTATAACAACTGATTAACAGATCTACGCTAAAACGTTCTATAAAAAATAACAGTCTGATTAAAAATTTATTTTTAAAATTTCTGTTAAATTAGCTTTTAACAGAATATGTTTACAAAATAGAACTAACAGACTGTTAATCCGCTCAAAAAATAACAGTTACAATTAATCAAACTGTTATTGCCAATAAGTAAGTACTGTTAAACTTTATTTAACAATAAAAAACACGCAAGAAATTTATCTGTTATTATGACAACAGATTAACAGGTCTATTCTGTAACGTTCTGTTAGAAATAACAGACTAAGTAAAAAAAATTTCAGATTTTGTTAAAATTAACTTTTAACAGAATGCTTTTCTAAAATAGAACCGACAGACTGTTAATCCAGTCAAGATAAACATAGTTATTGTGGATTAAACTGTTATTTCTAATAAGAAATGTTAACCTTCATTTAACAGCAAACAAATGCATCATACTTGTCTGTAATTATGACAACTGATTAACAGATCTACTCTGTAACGTTTTATAAATAATAACAGTTTGATTAAAGATTTATTATTAGAGATTTCGTTAAAATTTACTTTTAACAGAACTTGTTTACAAAGTAGAACTGACAGACAGTTCATCCATTAAAAAATTAACAGTTACTGTTAATCAGACTGATATCGCCAATAAGTAAGTACTGTTAAATTTTATTAAACAGTGAAAAACTCGAAACAAACTTATCTGTTATTATGACAACTGATTAACAGGTCTATTCTCTAAAATTCTGTTAAAAATTAGTTTTTAACAGAATGCTCTTATAAAATAAAACCGACAGACTGTTAATCCACTCAAAGCAAACATAGTTAGCAGCTAAAAAATGCATCATACTTATCTGTTATTATGATAACTAATTAACAGATCTACTCTGTAACGTTCTTATAAAAATTTATTTTCAGCGATTCTGTTAAACTTAGCTTTTAACAAGATCTGTATACAAAACAGATCTGACAGCCTGTTAATCTGCTCAAAAAATAACAGTTACTCTTAATCACACTATTATTGTCAATAAGTAACTACTGTTAAATTTTATTAACATTAAAAAACTCGCAAAAAACTTTTCTGTTATTATGACAACTGATTAACAGGTCTATTCTGTAATTTTCTGTTAAAAATACTGGTTTGATTTAATGTGTTTTTTCAGATTCTGTTAAATTAAATTTTTGTCAATATCAATTTAAAAATTGCTAAGAAATGTCGCTTTTTGCTCCCAAAATAGCTAAAGTTTCACCTTCAGTTTCTAGAATTACTAAATAAGACGTCTATAGTTGCCAAAATTAGAAAAAAAAAATGTCCTTGACTTTATTATTATAAAAATTAAAAAATATTGCCTATGGCTTCTAAGATTAATAAAATTTAATACTCTGTTTTCGAAATTAGTCAAATGTATTCTTCGGCTTCTAAAACTATTTCGAACAGAATATAAGTTTCTAATTAAAAGGAAAAAACGAGACTACGAAAAATACACACAAAAAAAATAGAAAAAAGATAAAGCAACATTTAAAAAAGCAAAGCAGAAATCCTAGGAAAAATTTAGCTATAAAATGACAGAATTATAGAAATGACCAAAAACTATTTTATGGTAGAATAAAACAACTCAGAAATAAAAAAATACAACATGGTAAATATTATATATAAAAACGGCAACATAAGAACACAAAATGTAATAAAAAACATCTTAAAGTAATAAAATATATTTAAAAAAAACAGTATAAGAAGAAAAAGAAATAAAAGATAAACACGAAATGAAAACCATAAAAGAAGTAGTATTTTCTTTCTACTAAAACTTGATAAAAGACAATTGCAAGAAACAATCAAAATATAACTACAGACTACCTTTAATGTGATAGTACATTGTGATATGCTATTTTTGTTCTAAAAACTCTCATTTTTCGCTCTTTTTGTTAACACATTTAGCAAAAAATATTTTGTAATAGTGATGGAGGTGGAAGATCCGGAGTTTACTTAGCAATTGACGCAAACATGGAACTCCAAGAAGAAGAAGACAAATTCGACGTTTTCGGCTATTTGAAAAAACTGCGACAATCGAGAAAAGGTCTAGTCGAGAATGTGGTAAGTCCTTAATAACCCAAATTAGAATTTAGTGCGTTGTAAAATCGATACAAAACCAGCGAGTTTTTTTCTTTCCAGGAGCAGTACAAGTTTATCTACGACACTCTCGAAGAGTACGTAACCTGCGGCAACTCCTGGTTCCCAGTCAGCGAGCTTTCTCAACGTCTCAAGCAGAAATCCTCAAAGAATCCTATTACAAAACTCAACGAATATCAGAGAGAATACTCCTTGATATGCAAGCAAACTCCTCGATTTACTATAGGGGATTGTGCTGGAGGACATCGGGGTGATAATCGCAAGAAGAACCGGGACGTACTTATTGTCCCTCGTGAGTGATATTTCTATATTGCAGAGGCGCGATACGTCATCAAAACTTAAAGAGGATTTCCCGTTGACCTTGTAATTTGCCTAATTCACAGTCTTTTCATAATAACTTGTCCTACTTGCTCTTGACTCTATTTTCACCCCAAATCTTGTCTTTTAGCTGATAATTTCCGGCCATATCTTACATCATTCCAAGGCAACAGCTATACTGATTACATTAATGCTGTTTTCGTTGACGGGTATACCAAACCTCGGGAGTACATCGTGACCGAATGGCCTTTGAAATCGACCTGTGGAGAGTTCTGGTCACTGGTGTATGACTACGAATGTTCAGCTGTAGTAGTGCTTTGTGTTCCGCCTCATAACTCGGTAAGATGATGCTTTTAGCTCAATTATTGCTGTTTGGGGTTTTGTGTTATCACTTATCAGTCATTTGTTCAAGTTTTGTACTGAAATAAGGGCAAGCTTTACTGAAACGTTTCGGAGAAAGCTTGAAGATTAGTTATAAATACTAGTTGGACAGCTATAGTGTAGACACTCAGCTTTTGGAAGAATTTATTTAAGAAATTCAAAATATTTAACTAAATTGTATCAAATCAATAGTTTAAAAATTTTATATGATAATTTAAAAATTCAATATGGAGGATCCAATAGAAGCTCAATAAAAACCCAAAATTATTATTTTTTTAATAAGTTTTGGATAAAACAAAGTATAGAATCGGGTTTAATAAGAGAGAGTGCTTCAATTTGGGACCTTGTAACTCTCAAACTAGTAGACGTAGATTATTAAAACCAACATAAAACAATTTTGCCTAAAATTCGTAATTTGAGACAAAATTTTGGTTTTAATAGATTAAAGTTGAAGCAGATAAGTCACAAAGTCCTGTTTAGAACTTTAAAAAAATTCTTTTATATCATATTCATGTCGTTCTCTTTCTAGCTTAACATCTTCTCAAAACTTAACAATAAATTTATAATTTTTGAACATCTTTGTTTTTCAAACATCTTCAAAAATTTGTCTTTCGTTTATTCTAGATTATTCCTTAGCTCTTTCTTCTTTCTCTTTGAATTGCCGTTTTACAAAATTCTTTGTTTATCTAGAATCTTTTTTTGTTTTTTTTTATATTCAGTCCACGTCTTTTTACCTTTTCTAGAGTTTTCAATTGTTCTTTTTCTACTAATTGTTGTTTTTCAAATTCGTTGTACTTCTAGAATCTATAAATTCTTTTTTTCTCTACAATTTTTTTGTGTTCTATTTCTAGCAATCGTTGTTTCTCAAACTATCTTTCCTCTAAGTGCCGTCTTTTAAACTTTATCTGTTTTTGCAAATTCTTTTTTAGCTCTTCCAGAACCTCATTTTTTTGACAACTTTCTCCAGAATTTTCTTTTGCACTTCTTTTTCTGTTAAAACGCCATTTTTCAAAGGCTCATCTTTCTCTCAATCTTTCTTCTTGAAGCATCTGTAAAAATTTGTCTTTTTTTTCCTAGATTATTCCTTAGCTCTGCCTTTGTTACGAATCGTCATTCCTCAAACGTCTTTTGTTTATCTAGATTTTTCTTTTGTTTTTTTATTCAGCCACTACTTTCAACTTTCTCTGAAATTTTAAATTGTTTTTTTACTAATCGTTGTTTTTCAAATTCTTTTTTGTACTTCTAGAATCTACAAACTTTTTCTTTCTCTACAATTTTTATTTTCTTTTCTAGCAATCGTCGTTTCTCAAACTATTTCTTTTCCCAAACGCCGTCTTTTAAGCTTCATCTGTTCTTTAAGAATCTTTTTTAGCTTTTCTTTATTATTTCTTATTAAATAATAATTAATAATAATTAAAAAATAATTTGTTTTTATTATTTTTGTATTTTTATTTTCCTTTTTTTGATAAACGCTACTTTTCAAACTTTTCTATTATCTTTTTTTGTTTTTCTAGCATTTTTACGGAAATTTTTTTTGTCTTTCAACATCTTTCGTCCTTTTAATCCATTTCAAAAGCGCATCTCAAAAATATTATAATTTAAGGTTTTTAATTTTAAAACCGACAGCACCAACTTCTTTTTATTTATGTATTAATTTTTTAATGCTAAAACATCTTTTTATAATTATTGCCATTCTTATCAAAGACAAATTCTAATGGGCTGATTTCAAGTTGAGATCAGACCGGTAGTATCGCAAATTTTAATACTTTTCCATGACAACAGCGAATCACAACCTCGAATTTGTTTATTTTTCCATGGAAACGAAGATACTACCGGTATTATCTTATACTTGAAATCAGCCCCTTAGGGGACTTAGGGAACTTGAGATGGAAAACGACATCCCACAAAGAAAAAAGAGACACTTATTCCTACGTATTTTGAACCGGGCATTACGAATTTGACAATTTTGTTTCTTCAAATTTACCCCCTCTCCCTCAAAAAAAGGGTGAAAGTTGTAAAAAACACATTTTTATATTTTAAAAAAATTTTTTTTACCTTTAAATTTAAATGAAAAAATTGAGACCCTCAAATGAAATTCCGCACATGTTTTAAATTTGATATTCTACAAAAATTTTGCACATGCGTTGTGCCGTTTAGGCTGTGCATTCTGGACAATAAACGTCTATAGAACTCGGTAACTAGAGGCTATATAGAAATTCTGTTAGAGCTAAAAATGTTTAAAAAATCCATATTTTGTATCCGCAAAATTTCAGATTTTTCGGGCCATAAATAAAAAAATTTCGTCCCCCCCCCCCTGTCTCTAATCGGGATCGTGAGATGGATTTGGGGTAAAAAAATTTCTCCGATTTTCAAAATTTTTTTTTGTATCGTGTAGACATTTACTTGAAATGAAATAATAAAATATCAGTTGTTCTGTACCACCCCCCATACGGCCCCCAGCCGCCCCCAAAGTTACCAAAAATTTTAAAAATCTTTAAATAAAGCTAGAATGATGCGATTTTTTTTATAGGGGTACCCCATAAGGTCCCATACCCAAAACTTAAAAAAAAAATTATCTTTAAAGGGGGATGAAAAAAAAATTAAAACATAACCAAAAAAAAAACAAAAAATTTTTTAAAAATTCATTTGGACCCCTAAATATTAAATTGAAAATAAGGGACCATAAAAAGAAATTGCGGACATGTCTTAAATTTTATATTTTACAAAAAGTTTGCGCATGCGCAGTACAGTTTAGGCTACACAGGGTGGACAATAAACGTCTACAGTTCTCGGAAACTAGATGTCGTATAAATATTCTGTCAGAGCCAAAAATTTTTAAATAATCTATATTTTGTATTCCCCAAATTTCAGATTTTTAGGACTATAAATAAAAAAGTTTACCCCCCCCCACTGAAATTTGGGATCTTAAGATGGATTTTCAAGAAAAAAATTCTCGGATTTTCAATTTTTTTTTTAACATATAGACATGAACGTTTAATAGACAAATAAAATATCAGTTGCTCTGTACCACCCCCCATACGGCCTCCAGCCGCCTCCAAAATTACAAAAAATTTTGAAAAAGTTTAAATAAAGCTAGAATGATGCGGTTTTTTTTATTGGGGTACTTCATAAAGTCCAATAGCTATTTCTTAAAAAAAATTTACCAATTTTAAAAAATAAATGAAAAAAAAATTTAGAAAAAAACAAAAAAAAATGGAAATTAATTTGTACTTGAAAATATTTTCTACATCACTTTTTGTATATACACAATGCTTTAGATTTGCATTTAGACTCTAAAAATAATTTGTAAAATTTTAATCGCCGTACTTCTTAGTTTAAATGAAAACGCTGCACTTCTTACTTTAAACGCTGTATCTCATACTTCCTCTATTTCGACTTTCCCCCTACGCGTGTATTTGGAAAGCATTCTAAAAAAAGCTTGAAAAACGTCTTTTAACAGATTCGAGAACTAATAAATAACACAGATTCTACTTGTACAATTTGATAAAAAACGACTTAAAAACAAGCAAAACAAAAAACTAAGACTAGCAAAAAGAAAATCAATAGAGAAAATATCGTAGAACTTTCAAAACGTCGTCTAAATGGTTCTACAAAAACAAAAAACGGTTCTAATAGAAAATAAAAAAACGACTAAAAAAAAATTAAAAACAAAAAAATTACGACAACTAGAAGAGAAGAATAAGAAACACTACAACTAGAAGAAAAAGAAAAATCAAAAACTTAGAAAATATCGTTTAGACAGTTTTAGAATAACAAAAAAAGTGTTGTAGACAAAGTTGAAAAACGGGGACTTACAGAGTAACTAGCAACGAAAAAAACAATGATAATTGTTTTCAAAAAATGCCAGTGAATAATCCTAGAATAAAAAAAATACAAGAAACAACAAAAGGAGATTCTAGAAAAAGGGTAAAAGGACAAATAAAAAAGAAAAAAAAAGAATTACAATTAGCATAAAACAAAAACAAAAGAACAATAGAAGTAAATTCTAGAAAAATCTAAAAAAATTCTACATAAATTTAAAAAAAAACAACATAAAGATAAAAAATAAGAAGATAAACCATTCTGTACAAGAAAAAAAATCAAAGAAAAAATAATAGAACATTCTATTGCAGAAAGCTTTAAAAATTTAGGTTGGAGAATTCTAGAAGAACAACTAAAGATTCTAGGCGACTGGATAAAATAAAGAATCAAAAGAACAACGACTGACAGAAAAGAATATGAAGAACAAAGATCTAAGAGCTAAAAAACGTCGATTCGAAAATTTTCGAACACAAAATAAAGATTTTTGGCAAATATGAGTTAAAAAGAAGAAAAGATTAAGAAGAATGACTGTTTAAAAAAAGAACAAGAAATGTTAAGACCAGTTAAAACAACCATAAATTCTAGAATAATAAAAAATGGTCTTTCTTGACAGATATAAAAAAAAACTCTGAGTATAGCTGAGAAAAATTACAATAATTCTCGCTTCCAATTTCCAAAAATGTATATTTCAAGGTTTTCAATAGAATTTTGAAGCAGAATACAGTTTTTTTGTGTTGTAATTATCAGGTTCGGCTTCTAAATTGTTTAAAAAAAAAATATTCCTGCGAACTGATACAAAGAAATGTCTGAGTTTACAGAAGGCAATACTCGTAATTGTTGCATCAAACTCTTAAAAATAACGTATTTAATAACAATTAATTTAAGAATTTACTCAAAAATAACTATACAACTCAATAACACATTTCTATTGTCTTGATCACTGTTTCTTGCTAAGTCAAACCGCTTATAGAAGCTGGAAAATAAAGTAGCGTCAATAAGGTGCAAATCGGTAATCTTTAAGGCTTACTTAAGTCCTAATTAAGCAACCAAAAGATCGTTGATATCTTTGACACAACAACAATCAAAGTATTGGTGTCCGAAGTTTACAATTTGTTCCGTTTAAACAGCGGCGTTCTTGATGTAAATAAGAGTATTTTGACCTTATGTACTAAACTTTCTGTAAAGCTTGCCCTTAACTCGATTATTATGAGTTTTGTGTTATCAATCATTGTCGAGATTTGTTCAAGTTTAGTTCGGAATTAAGATGGATAGGTGATTATTTAATCACCCGTTATAAAAATTTTATTACAAAACTCGAGAGAATTCCCGTCCTTAGCATGTTAAGACCTTTTTTATTACAAACTGTTTACTTCAACTCCTCCATAAATTTCTCATTTCAAACAAATAATCCACGAGAATAAACAGCTTCGCAATTAACACACTAGGCTTCGCTTCGTGTCTCTCGATGTCTCTCTAAATCCCTACAAATAACTTTAGATTTTGGCGCAGCAACAATTTCCGTCTTTTTGGCCTGAAGGGCGCACACCAAAAAAGTACGGACCTGTATTTACAATCGACCATATTTCGCACAATCATTACACCAATATCAAGACGTGGGTGTTTCGTATTAATAAGAAAATTGTTTCTTTGACTGAGCTTATGGCAGGAGTGAAGGCACCTCCAAAGACCGTCCAACTCTTTCAATTGACTTGCTGGCCAATGGGACACAAAGTGCCCACTTCGACCAATTCACTTGTCGAACTTATGAATATGGTGGAGAGGTGGAGGCAAAGGAGTGATTACGGACCTGTCTGCGTCGTTTCACCGTAAGAAAAATTAAATAGTCGGTAGGCGGTAATTGTAGTACGATTCATTTTTTTCTAAAGCGGCACATCATTTTTTTTTGATAATCGTAGTTTGTTCTTCAAATGGTTTTTCTTCGTCTTTCCTGACTTTTCTTGTTCGTTTCGCTCTTCTTCCTGAAATATATTATTATAGAATATTACTGTCTATTTTTGACTAGTTTTTATGCCGCTTTACAAAAAATGAATCGTACTATGGCAACCGCTTACCGACTAGCAGAAAATTAAAATTTTTTGTTTCTTCTTTATTAGAGATGGAAGAAGCCGTTGTGGGATTTACTGTGCTGCTAATGCTTGCATTGAGCAGGTTATTCAACATGGAGAAGTTGATGTTTTTCAAGCGGTAAGGACAGTAAGAAGGCATAGACCCCAATTGGTTGAAAATATTGTAAGTCTCTTAAACTTATTTAAGAGAGCTTAATTATTATTTTATTGTTTTTCAGACTGAATACAAATATTGCTATGATGTTGTTCTTCATTACGTCTTACATTACTTACAAAAAGACTTGGAAGAAATGAAAATAAAAAATAAACAAAATTAAAAGGCCAATTTCATCTGTGACTATTTGCAAATGGAGTCTATTTTGGAATAAAGTCAACTGCTATGTATATTTTTGTTACTTTGCCTTTAGATTTACTATTTATTCTATTGTATACTCTCTTATTAATAAAGGAAAATTGTTGTGTTATTTTTTAAATAAAAGTAATAAAAAACGATTTTTTATACTATTTATGAAACAACCTGACTGACTATAACCTCATTTTTTGTTTTTCATGAGAGGAAAGAAGCCCTACGTTGTGGTTGACAAGATGGCGGCAAAATTTGATAGAATGTGACTGTTATGAAGAACTTAGAAGGAGAATTAAAGAAAAATTCTAGAAGAACAAAAGAAGATTTAAAAAAACAAACAACTACGACTATAAGAAAGAATAACAAAAACCTCAAAAAATCGTAGGAGAACAAAAAACAGTTCCAATAAAACGTAAAAGAAAACAATCGAAAAAGAATAAAAAAACAAGGAATAGACGACAACTTGAAGAGGAGAAGGACTTTACAACTAGAATAAAAATAAAGATCTATTGAAATTTAAAAAAAAACTTGAAAAACGTCATTTAAAAGGTGTTAAAATGACAAAAAAAATTTTTGACAAAACAGAAAGATCTGACTAGTAGAGAGAAAAAAAAATTAATTAGAAATAAGGTAAGAACTAGTCAAAAAAAAACAAAACAGTGAAATTCTAGAATGAAATATTACAAGAAAAACGACAAAAAAATATTTTAAAAAAACAAGAAAAATTAGGACTAATACGCTAAAGTGAAGAAGCAATTGTAATATAAAACTAAAAGAAATAGAACTAAAATAGATTAATAAAAGGCAACTTTAAATGAAAGAAGAACGAAAAACTGCGACTAACAAAAAAGATTTTATACGAAACTGAAAAACGTTGATTTAAAAAAAAGAAAAACAAGGGAAATTGTAATGTAGAAAAAAAACAATAACAACTAACAAAAATAACAAGAACTAGTCAAAAATAAAGAGTGAAAATATTACAAAAAAAACAGCAAATAAGAGAGAATAAGCAAAACCAATTAAAAAAATAAAAGAAGACTTTAGAATAACAAAAAAAAATGGCAGAAAAACATGAAAACGTTATTTGGAAAATTCTAGAAGAACAAAAAAAACGACTACAATAGAATGTGAAAAAAAGCGACTGGAAGAAAATAAAAAAAAAAGAAAACGACCAAAACTGAAAGGAAAGAAGAAGAAGAAGCTCTAGAACTAGTAGAAAAAAAGATACGATAAGTTTTTAGCCTTGAAAAACGTCGTTTGAAAGATTTTTGAATAATAAAAAAAGATTTTGGACAAAGTTGAAAACGAAGACTTAAAAAAAAGGGAAAAATTATAACTAGTTGAGAAATAATTACAATAACAAATAAGACAACGATTTGTCAAAAATGGATAGTGAAAATTTCTAAAATAAAATATTACAACAAAAATGACAAATAAAAAAAACAAGAAAAATTTGAAGCAATAAATTATAATATACGGTGAGATCGAAATTCACTTCCACGGCTTGCTCTGATTCAGTTACATTTCGATCTCGGATTATATTTCAAAGCAATAAAAAATTTTAGAAGAGCAAACAAAAAAAAATATAAGAAGAAATTTGAAGAATATTGTTTACAAAATTCTAGAACTACAATAGATTCTAAAAATTTCTAAAAACAAACTTAAAGAGAAAGAAAAACAAAAACTACAACAGAAAAGATTTTAGACAAAACTGAAAAATGTTGGTTTAAAAAGAAAGAAAAACAAGGGAAAAAATAACAATTAAAAAAGGACAAGGACTAGTCAAAAATATAGTGCGAAAAAAATACAAGAACAGCGAATGAAAGAGAAAGAAACAAGAAAAATTAGGACTAGTAGCAAAATACGAACAAAAACCACTTGAAGAAAAACTAGGAGTAGTAAAAAAGAACAAAAGAAAACCTAGAGCAACAAAAAAGATCGTAGAAAAACTTGAAAAAGGTTAATTTGAAAATTCAAGAAGAACAAAAAATAAATCCAATAGAATATGGAAAAAAGCGACTGGAAAAAATAGAAAACAAGAAAACGTCAAGAACTGGAAGAAAAGAATAATAATAATAATAATAATAATAATGTGTATTTGCTTTAAAGTGATACATATTGTCACAAGCATAGTTAATAAATAATACAGAAACAAAATAATGAAACATTTACATGTTTCAATATTGAAACATTTACGGGTGTATTTGAGGTGTATTTTGTCATTTTTACGTGTGCAGTAACTGTGGTTTTCAAAATGGTTTCTATAAGAACTTAAATTTCTTTTTACATATAGAAGGCATACATAAACATACATTGATGGAACTGTTAATATACCCAAGTTTTTAAAAGATTCTTTGACATCGTCTCGATATTTTAGCCCTTTTATTGCACGTATCGCTTTTCGTTGAATTTTGAAAATCCTATTGATGTGGCTAGTATGGCCCCAAATAAAAATTGCCTAAGAGAAACAGCTCTGAAATAAAGCAAAGTATACCATTTTTAATATAGATATGTTTACTGACAATTTCAATTTTTTTAAAAGATACACAGTTTTAACTAATTTAGTACAGATCACATCTATATGTTTGTCCCAGGATAGCCGAGGATCTAGTTCAATTCCTAGGAAGGTAACATGTTTAGGATTATTGGTTTCGAGTTCTCTTGAGGAGAATATCATTGAGCAGGTCTTATTTTGGTTTAAAAGTAAACCATGTTGTGTAAACCATTCACAAGCAGTCGACTGCGTTGATAGTAATCCATTTTTTACTGAAATTAAGTCATCAGCTCTTACGGTTATAGTGGTATCATCTGCGTATAGTATTGAGGCAAGATTGTTTATAAAAACTAGAAACAGTAAGGGGCCCAAAATGGATCCCTGTGGAACTCCAATTTCAATGTTTAGTGGCGATGAAGTTATGTTATTATAGTGCGTTACTTGCTTCCTGTTTGTAATATAACTATTTAACAGAGATAAAGACATATCCTGAACACCTATTTCTGATAATTTACAACTTAATATATTAAAATCAACACAGTCGAATGCCTTAGAGAGGTCACAGAAAGTTACTCCAACATATTGGTTTTTATTAATACCTTCACAGATTTCCACAACTAGATCATTTATTGCTGTGACAGTACTTCTGTTTTTCCTGAAACCATATTGGGCTTCAGATAATATAAAATTTGACTCCAAATACTTTGAAAGTTGCAAGAATAAGACTTTTTCAAATATTTTTCCAAGGATGGGAATGACGGAGATTGGTCTATAGTTACTATATTCATTTAAATCATCCTTTTTAAATACAGGAATCACTTTCGACATTTTCAAACAATTGGGAAAAATGCCTTCATTAATGCTGAGATTTATTAACTTATTAAGAGGAAATAAAATGATATTAATGACGTACTTAATCATTACAATATTTAAACCATATATGTCTCTAGTGGGTTTATTATTGAAGGTTCTAATTACATCTCTTATTTGAACAAAACTTACATTTAGAAAATTGAAAGAACTTTGAATATTTTTCATGTTTATATCTTCAGTAAACTTCGGAATTTCCATTTGAGCTTTAAGATCTTTAATAACATTCACAAAATAATGGTTAAAACCATCTGCATTTAATGTTTTTGAAAATTCAGTATGTCTCGATTTATTCCTTTCTTTGTTGACTATATTCCAGGCATCCTTGGAAATATTTGTGGAATTAGACAGATAATTACTGGTATGCTGTTTTTTTAAATTAGTTAATTTATTATTGAGATATATTTTATATTGTTTATATGATGATTTAAAAAATTCAATATGAGGATATTGTTGTTTTAAATTATAAAACAAAGTAACAGTATCTTGGAACTTAAAAAGGATCATTTAAGTAATTAACTTTGCTCTTAGAAGAATAAGAGACACTAGAGCTAGTGAAAAAAGAAAAACCAAATGAGATTCTAGACTTGAAAAATATCGTTTGATACGTTTTGAAATAAAAAAAAGATTTTGGACAGAATTAAAAACGTTGACTTTGAAAAAAATAAGAGAGATTCTTAGTAGTAGAGAACAAATAAGAATAGCAATAAAAAAGGACAAAGTCTAGTTAAAAATAGACAGTAAAAAATCTAGAATAAAATATTACAAGAGCGACAAATGAAAGAGAAAAGAAAATTTGAGACTATCAGGAAAAGACAAACAAGAAATTATAATACATTTTTTATTTGTTCCCGCCCGAAAAATAGGCAACACGTTATACAAACGAAAAGTTAGTTAGGTAATTAATTAAATAATGTGACAACAAATGATCCAAATAAATTGACTCTGGAAGCACTGGTAAAGGTATTATTAACAATGTTAACATTAATTCACAACTCTTTAGACCTTAATTTTGAAAATAAATTTTTCAAAGTATAATGTGTTGCCTATTTTTAGAGTTTCGGGCGGGAACAGATAAAAAATCACCCTGTATATATTACAAAATCAATAAAAGCCAAAAAAATCTAAAAAAACTTTAAGATTATTGTTTGGAAGATTCTAGAGAAACTAAAACAAATTCTACAATTTTATAAAAGCAAAATTAACGAGAAAAAAAAAACATTTTTTTTAATATTGGGAAAGGTAAATAAGACCCAAAAATAATGTAATGAAATAGTTTAATCGTCTAACAAATTTACATTTGAACAATGAACCTCTTAACACCTCTAACATCTATAATAACAGACATTAACTTAAAATTGGAACCTATAATACATTGGAATATTTCGTTATAATAAAAATGAGCTTAAAACCAAAAAAATCAACTTTCTTATTATTTACATAATATTTACAATGAACTCAATACTGGTTTTAAAACAAAACAAAAAAAAACAGTTACAAATCTCATGATAAAATCTGATATTGTCAAATCCTACAAGCTGTGGCCAAAATATTGCACAATTTGCATATAAAATTTATTTTTTTATTATACATATAATCACTTTCTTTATATATTTCCTTAATAACAGCTCTAAGTTTTTTATATAGATGCGTTTGGACAAAAAAAAAATTGTACGCCTTGTACTATTTCACAAAAAAATATTATCCTAATAAAATCAAGACAAAACTAATAAAATTTATTTTATGGAATTTAAACTTTTGTTTGTTGTTCAATCATGTCGACATTTATTTTGTAATATACATACGGATAATACTCTGATTGACCAAAACCTAATCCTGGAATGTCGACACTCTACAAAACAAACAAACATTACCAATTAAATAACAACAAAAACACTAAACTTACATCAGCATTGGATCCAGAAAGCGCCGCACTGCTATCCAAATGACCATAAAGCTGATTCAAAACATCCCTCAAACGTTTCATTGTTTTCTTATTTGGATGGATAAGAATAGCTTGGAAATTGACAGGCAAACCGTATCTAAACACAAAATATAAAAATTTAAATAGTCGGTAGGAGGTAACCTTAGTACGATTCACTTTTTACAAAGCGGCAAATAAGATCACGTAATAAGATGTGCCGCTTTACAAAACATGAATCCTACTATGGTTACCGCCTACCAACTACCCTTCAGAATTTGCATTTTCTTATTCTCTCAATTTACATACCTTAAAACGGACTCAACAAACACTCTTAAGGCTTTTACGTGAATCCAGGCACAGAAACACTCACTAAAGTTGACTTTCAGCCATCTCACCAAAGGACCCTATTTAAAAACAAATCTGTAATCAAGTTAGAAAAAAATATTATCTACTAACAAATTGCTTCTTTTTGTCGGTAACAAGCTTGGTAATCTCGTTTTTTCCAGCAGCAAGTTCTTCTTCATTATAAGTAAAATCTCTTACAATAAACTTCCTTTCACGTGCATGCAATTTAAACTCCTCAACGACTTTTTTAAACAACGAAACAGTATATAATCCGTACTCATTATCCTGAGTAATGAGTTGACTTGAACGAGGCACTATCATATCAGTGATTTTCTCGTAATTTGCATTCCATTCATTAAATGATGATTTCGGAACAATAACAAGCAATGTCGTTAAATACTCCGAATCCAAAATAAAATGCTCTTTCTTTACCAAATCGGCCAAATTACGAGTCAACAAACTTCCACTAAAAAAAAGTAATGCAATAATAGGTTTTAATTGACACACAGTTATCATATTGGACGATTTTTAACGTGTTTTAGGTCAAAAGAGTAGATTCTTTGTTAACCGTACGACTTGTGCCATAAATTTTCAAGCTTCAACTACCAAATATTCTAGCTACTTCATTTTACACAGGTGCTTAATCTTTAAACGTAGTTGTAACCAAAATTCTAAGATAACCATTGAGGTTAGTACTTATATCATTTGAAATTTTCCACTACTTTCCCTGTTAGTGAACCTTTTAAAAAGAAAAAATTGAAATAAAAACGTCAATAGAGTATAAAATAATACTGATAAAAATCCTTTAGGGTTTGACCATGAAAGGAAAGAGATATGTTGCAGACCAATTCTCGTAACAAAGCCTTCTCTGTCATATGTTTTTACTACTGTCCCAGATACTTTTGTTGTTTTTTCTCTTTGTTTGTTAAATATATTTAGAACTACTGTAAAAAGATTTTATATTGTTAGGGTTTTTTACTAAATAAATCAGTATAGAATGATCAATCTAAATCTTCTTGATCACCCCAAAAAAACAATTTAATAATAATAAATAAATTAGACAAAATAAAACAGTTTACGGTCAACAAAAAAACATTGTAATCAACTCGTATATTAATAATCACTCACGAATGCTCGTTCTTGCATTAAATAATTTTTTAAAATAGTAAAAAGATCAACAAATCGCCCAATATAACAACCCTATTTTCTCATTCTTACGTTTGTTTCTTTTCCAAATTTTGCAAATTCCCTTTCAAATTATTATAAGCAGTTGATTTCGTTTTAAGATCAGCATCAATCTGACCAACTTGTTTACTTATTATATCAGCAATATTACGTAATGACTGTTTTATCGGATATTTGGCGATGTCCCATTGAAAACGGGTGAGGTAAGTTGGCAAATCAGCTAAAAGGAAAAACAATTGTACCAAAATAGAACAATTAAACGAGTAGACAAAACAACCAAAACAGATAAATTCCAAGAGAAAACTCTTACGAGAAAAATAATATACAGCGAATTGTTTTTTAACAGACAAAAAATGTGTTTTTGGTGCTTTTTTTCTTTTCAGTCAGATAGTCATTTAAAATTTCAGTGCAAAGTGGAACGGCTTGAAACTACTCGCAGATACAGTGCAAATTCATAACTAATAAGAAAACAAATTATTTTTCTAAAGAATTTTGACTAAAAACTGCTTAAAATTGACTAATTTTTGCAATAAAGTCAACATTCCTTAAAATTTTGTAAGACTCTGTAATAAAATTAGTTTTTTGTGAGATCTGTAAGAGTTCCTCTGTCGCATAAGTGCTGAAAGCATTACATAATCAAAACAATACGACAAATATCTACGAAATAGAAAGCCAAGAAGTGATTGGTGTCTAGACTCATTATTTTTTTTTGTGACAAAATATCAATCAACAAGAGCATGAACGCAGCACAGCATTGCCTTAATAATATTAAAAATAGATTATTTTTTTCTCTCTCTATTGAGAAACAACATAACAACCAAAATAACATAATAAATAATAATAATATTGGCGTGAGAAGCTGGTGTGCATCAAGCTGGTCCGGCCACTGACCTGGCCCTAGGGGTAGTAGGAACATGTCGGTTGGGGTTTGGTCAGGAGTGGAGCTCGCACTATCCGAAGGCGACTGCAAGGGCGTCACGTATACGCCGGAGGAGCTTTCCGAGTCCTTGTCTTCAGACAAACCACCACCACCACCGCCTTCATCCTCGGGTGGTCGCCCACCTGCCCCCACCACCAAACAACCGTCACAAGCACAGCCAAACAAGCACAAGCTATTTAAATCCCAAAGTACTACTACCCCGATTTTATATAAAGGAAGTGCTTTTTCTGCCAGCAAAAAAAAACTAAACTCAAATTATCTTATCACAAAAAAAAAATAATAATTTATATAATTTTCAGACAATCTTAAAAAGAGTTTTTTAATAAGCATTCGATTCGATTTTGCATTCAAGATTTTTTGTTACAGCGTTTTATAACAGATTTTTCTTTCAAAAATAATTATCTCAATCGAACATTCACATTGTACAGTAGGCAGAAGAAGGCAGGTTGCTATGTAAATTTTGATGTTTACTGTTTTTATAAAATTACAGACTGTCAACTTGGGTTCTGTGTTTAAGTTCTGTGATATAAGAACACAAAAATGAGCGATTCTGAATTTGATTCCGACATTGAAAATGCTATGAAAGTTGCAATAGCCACGCTAGTGCCCGGAAAATCTAAGAAAATTTACAAGGAAACATACAGGAAATTTGGTAGTTGGTGTGAGGAAAAAAAGTAACAAGTATTGAAGAAAAGGTACTTTTGGCCTATTTTTCAAAATTATCTTCCATGTATAAACCGCCTACTTTATGGAGTGCCTACTCAATGCTAAGAACCATAATATATCTTAACAAGAATGTAGATATTAAAAAAATTACAAACTTGATTGCATTTCTAAAAAGAAATGCCAGTGGGTACAGGGCTAAAAAATCCAAAATATTCACCAAGCAAGAGATAGAACGTTTCGTGAGAACAGCTGATGACAAAGACTATTTATTGGCAAAAGTTGAGCTAATTACTGGGATTTTTGGCGCGTTACGCAGAGAAGAAATTACGTTTTTTGAAGGTGAAAGATGTAGAAGATTGTACAAGTTTTATTAAAGTAAAGATACCAAACACCAAGACAAAAATTTCACGAATGTTTACAATAACTGAAGGATTTGTAGATGGAATTAGTTTCTTGAAATTTTCCGCAAATTCGCACAGCTTCGACCTCCTCATACTGAACATCAGAGATTCTTCTTAATCTATAGAAATTCCAGGAGCTGTACGCTACCCTTTGGTATAAATACTATTGGAGGTATGCCTAAAAAATTTCAGAATGTCTCTGCCTTCAAAATGCAAAAGAATATACCGGACACTGCTTTCGCCGTTGTTTAGCAACACTCTTAGCAGATTCAAGAGCAGATATTACATTACTTAAAAGAGTAATGGAGGATGGCGATCGAATTCTGTTGCGGAAGTTACATAGAAAACTCTGTTGAAAGCAAAAACGCATTTTCGATTAGAGATCGTTCCCATCTTATGGAAATCTAATGATCATTCAAATCGAGATTTTTTATATCAATCGATAGCTCTTGAAATAAGGAGCAATTGGTATTATTGCGCCAACTTTGTAGGTCATCAAATAAAGTCCCTATTGATGATTAAAAAACGGCAATACAAAATGCATTGGCAAGAGTGAGAGCCAGTGAGGTCGGACGAATTGAGAGGTAGCAATGTTTGGAAGTCTATAAATCATCAAAGCTTGGTTTGGTAATAATATCGTACTTTTAACAATAGGCTTAACGCCATGGGAGGGTTATGGTTTGAGACATTTCAGATAAAATTGAAAAAAGAATGTAAATACCAAGAAATATCTAATTAGCCGGTTTCTGACCTGAGGCCCAATTACCGACTTAATCCTTATAAATAACAAGTTAGAGTTTTATAAACTCAGTGACAGAAGTCATTTAAACTTTAAATTAATCAAGCCACTTTATTTGAAGAAATACAAAGTTGGCGCAATGATACCAATTGTTCCTTATTTCAAGAGCTATCGATTGATATAAAAAAAAGCTCGATTTGAGTGGTCATTAGATTTCCATAAAATGGGAACGATCTCGATGGGAAAAGAAAAAACTGTATCAAAAAAAGAAGAAGAATCTGTGACGAAAATAGCAAATCTGAAGTGGAGTCTACAAGTATCGTTTCCACTTGTATTAAAGTCCAAGAAAGAAATCTGAAATCTTGGAATGTTTAATTTAGCCACTTAAGTAATTGTACTTTTCATGTTTATAATAAATAAATAAAATAAAAAATGTATTTTTCATTTTTGAACACTAGTGCTTGAAAGTACGTCATTTAGCAATCAGAATAACAATCAAAAAGTCACTGTTATAAAACGCTGTAACAAAAAAAAAACTTTTAAAACCAAAATTTTTTTATCAAAATTTAATGTCTTTTGAAGTAGGCATTGAAAAATTTGATAACATAAGAATATAGACTGCACATATGCAGTATCGCTTTAGAGTTCCAAAATCTATATTGCGCATGATCAATACACTTCAAAACTCTTGTTTCAGACCCTATATTCAATTACAATTTTTAGAATTAAACAAAGTACATTTGTTTATATAAAATTTGTGCTAGCAGAAAAATCGCTTCCTTACAAAAAAATCTCGTTTTTTTCCATTGCTCGACGATGGTACAGTAAACTGACGCTCCAACCGCAAAAAAAAACAAAAACCAATCGGCGAATAAACAAGTTTTTAACACCAGCCAACCTAGACAATAAAAATAGATTTCTAAAATTTCAATGCCATTTATTGTATTGATTGTAGCCTACAGTTTTTTTTTATATTTTGAAGGCAACGTAGACTGTGGCGCCATCTATTACCTAAATTTAAATTCGACATTCATAAATTATTTATTTAGGTCAATGTCAGACTAAATACAATTTACTAAAATGTTTGTTTTACAAATTAAATAAAAGCAATGGCTATTTATATTCCATTTTCCGTATTTCGTATCAAATAATAAACATAAAAAGCACCATTTTTATGAGATATTTTTTAATACATAAAAGAAAAATTCGTTGCGCCATTATTGGCAAACAAATTTTGTCTTTAATAACATGACAAAAAATGTCGCTGTATATTATTTTATGCGAGTCCTAACTTCAAATTGAGTTGTTTCTATGGCAAAAACACAAAATTAAGGTGTGTATTAACTGTAGCTACATTTTTAAATTTATCTTTGTTACCACAGTAACCACAGTAATTGCCATAGCAACGTTCTTAACTCTTAAGTTGAAATCAGGCATTTAAACAAACCTGAAAAATGTTATTAAAATAAAAATAAATGCATTAATTCAACCATTTATTCTTATTTATTTATTTGGGTTAGTTTTGTGTAATTTTAGTGTTTGTAGGGGTAAAGGAAAGGTCGCAAACTAAACCCGGATCACCTTTGTAAAAATAAATTTCAAAACTCAACCCAAAATTTTGGCTTTGTGAATTATGTTTTTTACCGAAAATTCGGGTTTTTAAAATGTAGGTCATGTTATACATATAACATAATTCACAAGACCAAAATTTTGGGTTGAATTTTGAAATTTATCATTACAAAAGTGATCCGGGTATACTACTGACAAGCAGAGAGAGAGAAAAAAAAAGGCTTTCGGTTAGTTAAAGCGGTGTTTACTGTACCCAACCCCCATGTAAGTAGTGTATATTGAAAAAAACTAAAAAAAGTAGACATGCTCGTGTGTCTGTGGTTATTTTGTTGTTAGTTTAGGCATGCCAATAAAATGCATAATACATTATTTACTCAAAATAAATAAATAGGTATTATGCTGTGCATGTTCCTGACTTTTGAAGATTATTAGTCCACTAATTCGTCAATTTGCTGAAATTGTATAGAAAAACGAAAAAAAATAAAATGAAGAACAGTAATTTTTCTAAAATATTTGGTTCCACTATAATTGAAATAACTAAACTAGACTGTAATCTGTTTCTTTTTATCAGAGACACTAGTAAGCGTTGCAAGTTTGAATACTCATTTGTGATTACTGATTAGTGATTTCAAAAATTAACCAATCACAATTGAGTATTTCTAATTGCTAACAAAAACTAGCGTTTCTCTAATAAAAACAGATCATTTTTTAAGAGACATCCTGTATACATATTTGTAATGATAAAATAGAATGCTTTTTCTTGAATACACAGCCAATTACAATTTTTATTTACAAAAAAACATAACTGCTTAATATGCCAAATATTATAATATGCAGCTACGTAAAAATCTGTAATAATAAACATTATAGAAACAAAAAATGGTGGTACAAAACATGTCTAATTTCCGATTTTTGTTTATCCTGATACTAGCAGGTCGAGTCTGAGCCCCAGTCAAATCAACTCTCCTCTCACACATAAAATAAGAAAACCAATCACGTTATCCTGATTTCAAAATAAAATCTTTAGGAGAAAATTAAGACTCCCGATTCAAGCAAAAGCTGAGTTCGAAGAAGTTCCACCTGACCACTTCCAATACAAAGTACATAAATATCTGTATTGACCACTGACACTTAAAAAGAATCGTTTTTGATCACGAATATCTCGTAAAAACTAGACAATAATATCAATAGAGAGTTTTAATTTGTTTCTATATACACAAAACTCTTCTTTTTCATACATTTTCAGCAGATGAAATCAAAATTACTGGACTACTTTTCTTCTTTTTAAAAAAAAATATCTTCAAAAGTACATAATTATGTACAAATCGTTCGATAAAAATGACTGTAACAAAAACATGCGCTTTTGGTAAACATCTCACCATTCCTTTGAATAATCAAAACAAAACATACTGTTATTCGCCATCAGGTTTTCCTGCAACTTGTCGCGTTGATCCTCAAGAACCTCCCCCAAATAACTGGATACTTTCCTCGTGACCTGCTCGACGAAGGCGTCCAGTTTCCCCAAGTCATCTGAGAGTCCCACCAGCTGATCTAGAGTACCCACCTACGACCCAAATTAATCCAAAACTTAACCCAAAACTAATCTCACCTTCAAGTCGGGAATGTGAAACTTGTAATTCACCGAGAGATTATTCTGCTTGCTGGTGAGGTTGTTCATGGTTTCCCATGTCTGCTGGCAGGTCTTGTCGCCTGGAGCGGATATAAGCCAATATTCCGTCATTTGTCCAGATGTGAAAGAAGACTTGGACTGGAAATCCTTACCGCTGAAAAACTGAAAATAATCTCTGAGAATAAACCGCCCCAACTGACCTTTTTGAGAAAAAACGCATGATTTTAAACGATTTTATTCACTTGTATCACATGATCATGTGACTTTAATTTAGCGGAATTTCCCTGCAAGCGGGAAATTCGCACCCCTAGACAACTTCCTCGTGAGGAACTTTAACGTTTCTGAAGGGTTTAGGCTAAACCACCCTCAGGTTGACCCCCAAATTGGCCGTTGCTAAGAGAGAAACCGCCAACAAAGAGCACCCCACACGCCGCCAACAAACCCACCACTAATTTTGACAAATGGAATGCACTCGATAAGGGGTGGAAATGGTGGCGGCGTTAGCGTTAAAAATTCATTAGGGGTGCGTGTGGCCTTCGGTGTATTGATGAAGTGGAAAAATTAATTGAATTGAGTTCTATTTATGAACCGGTGGTTATTCTATTTACTTACTGTGTTTACACCTCACGAAAAGGGAAAACTACCCTTGCTAAACACAACCACTCCCCTGAAGACAGCTGATCTTTAGTGGGGTTTCACGTGATTTGACATGTTGCCATCTGTCATGCGACTGCGAAATTTGTACTTCGAGGAGAAATACACAGATGGCGCCTTGCAAAGTGACATCGCTGACCTTGGCGCAAATTTTAAATTAAAAAAAAAAAATTCAATTTTTTTTTAATTTGGTATTATTCAAAGCTATTTTTTCAATTATTCCTTCATGTAGAGTATTTGTTTTAGTAGGGCTATTAAAACTGCAATTAAATTGATTAAAATTTTTGTAGGGGAATGTGGGGTAAAATAAACACTTATGGGCTGATTTTAAGTTGAGATAATACGGGTAGTATCTTCGTTTCTAAGCAAAATTTAAACAATTCGAGTGATTGAAAGGTGAAACCATAAGGTGGGCCAAAAAAATCGATTTTTTTTTTCTGCCAACACTGATAAATTGGTACCTAAGCATTTTTAAAAATGTCTAGAAAAAAAAATTGAGCAAAAAAGAGGAGTTAAAAACTTGAGAGACCCGACATAAGTCATTATGTTCTATAAAAAAATTTATTTCAACCAAAAAAACCACTCACTATTACAGAATCCTTTTTTATTATAATTCAAAACTATTTCACATAATATTGTAATTGAAATGACAAATACAAATAAAAAAAAGACAGTGCACATTGAGCCTGAACATTTAACTGTATAAATCATCTTCAGGATCATCTTGGAAATTGCCCTGATCTCCTCCCGTACCTCCTGGTGCAGCTGATCCTCCACTTCCCGCCGGGAAACGGAAATTAGTACCGAATCCACGTGACTGTTGTAACGTCTGTGCAAACATTTCATACTTTCTGATATCATTATCCGAGACTGATCTTCTAGCGAATCGCATTGCTTCTTCAAAATGAGCACGAGTGATTTCCGGTACTGGATCATCCTCATCCAACTAAACAAGAAAATAAGAAAAAAGAAATTAAACAAAAAGAAGCAGACTTACATCCATAGCACTATTGGGGTTCATAGCTCTTTCACGCTCTCTCCGAATTTCAGTTTCGATGCTTTGACGAATTGCTAATTTACACGCCCTTTGACAGATTTCAGTCAAATCAGCACCTGAGAAACCGTGAGTTACTTTAGCTATGTATGTTAGATCTACATCTTTTGCTACGGGAGATTTTCGCAAATTGGCTTTGAAAATTGCTTCGCGAGATTTCTCATCAGGCAATGGAATATAAATCAATTGATCTAAACGGCCCGGACGCAAAATTGCCGGATCAATAATATCTGAAAAAAATAATTAACTCTGACTTCACAACCTTAGTATACAGTATACCTGGTCTATTTGTAGCTCCGATAATAAATACGTTCTTTTTCGCTCCCATACCATCCATTTCTGTTAAAATTTGATTAATAACTCGATCAGCAGCCCCACCAGCATCACCAACATTGCCTCCACGTGATTTCGCAATTGAATCCAACTCATCAAAAAACAAAACACATGGAGCAGCTGATCTAGCCTTATCGAAAATATCCCTGACATTAGCTTCCGATTCTCCAAACCACATCGTCAACAATTCCGGTCCTTTGACCGAAATAAAATTCGCTTGACATTCATTAGCTATCGCTTTCGCCAAAAGTGTTTTACCACATCCTGGTGGTCCATAAAACAATACACCACGCGATGGTTGCATTCCAAATTTAAGAAACTTATCTGGATGCTCAACTGGATATTGCACCAATTCTTGCAACTCTTTTTTGACATTTTGCAAACCTCCGATATCCTCCCACGTGATGTTTGGTACTTCGACAACAGTTTCTCTCAATGCACTTGGACTGCTCTTTGTCATTGCGTATCGGAAATTCTCCATACTTACTGCCAATGAATTCAATACTTCTGCATCGACTTGATCATCATCTAAATCAATCAGATCCATTTTTTCACGAATTTGTTGTAATGCAGCTTCGGAACACAACGATGCCAAGTCAGCACCGACGTGTCCGTGAGTTTCTGCTGCAATCTGCTCGAGGTCGACATCTTCAGCAAGTTTCATGTTTTTAGTGTGGATCCGAAGGACTTCCAGACGACCTGTAGCATCAGGTATACCAATATCAATTTCTCTGTCAAATCGGCCAAAACGACGCAGAGCCGGATCGATAGAATTTGGACGATTTGTAGCTGCCATAACAATCACATGGGAGCTTTTCTTCATTCCGTCCATAAGAGTCAACAGTTGAGAAACAATACGTCTTTCGACTTCTCCGTGAGTTTTCTCACGTTTTGGTGCAATTGCATCCAATTCATCAATAAAGATAATCGCCGGAGAATTCTTATCAGCTTCTTCAAACGCTTTCCGGAGGTTACTTTCCGACTCGCCGGCGAGTTTACTCATAATTTCCGGCCCGTTAATCAAGAAAAAGAAAGCGCCAGTTTCATTGGCTACAGCACGTGCAATTAGAGTTTTACCGGTACCTGGAGGACCGTACAAAAGAATTCCACGAGGTGGTTTTACTCCGATTGCTTTGAAAAGTGAAGGATGACGTAGTGGAAGTTCCACCATTTCTTTTATTTGTGCAAGTTGTTTACGACATCCACCAATGTCATCATAACCGACAGCATTAAGAGCTTCCTCCTCCTCCTATAAATTTCGTTTGTTAATTTTTGGAAAGAATTAAAGGTAAAATTATTACTTCTCGTTTGATCGGATCACCATCACAGTGGATGACGGTATCTGGTGCGACGATACAGTATGGTGAAGGTTCGGTTTCGACCACTTTGAATTCAACGGCTCTCATACCGCCACGAACGATGAAAACGTCACCTTTGTGAATGGGTCGATAAGCTTCGAGGAAGTATGGTTTTAAGTACACTTCAAATAGATTTCTGCAATACAAGCATCAGATATAAGAATACAAAATATTAGTAGCCATTCCAAGCATAACAAACACTACGAATCGAAATTTTTATTTAAGAAAAAATGCTGTAAAATAAATTTTTGAACTCAGGAACATTTTGCTTGGCTGGAACGTAAAAATATAAAGAACTGAAACAGGTTTTAATTTAGCAATTTTGTGATTTCATATATTCAAACCATGGCTTACTACATACAACCGAATGAAAGTGATGCTGTAATTTGTAACAAAAATAATGTTAAAAACCAAAAAAGAAACACTTTTTTTGGTTTTACTAAAATTTAAATAACTTTTTTGCACTACTCTACTAAAAATCAAGTAATTACACACTGAGCGAACAATCGGGACCGTCAATTTTACAATCATCTTCCATTTTTACCGCCTGCAAAGAGCACAGGAATTTTTCTCGTTTAAAAAAACGGTTTAAAATTAGATTATCGTATCAGAGCCCAAGTTTATAATAAAACAAACAGTGCACTTTACCATTTTTATTCAGACAAAACAAAAGAAATGCATTTACAACAATGCATTTAAAGTTTAAGTTTAAGCAGCACCATCTGTGACAAACTATGTGAGACATTAAAGTGTCAAATGTTGACAGTTAGTTACCTACATTATCGCCACTTGATTTTTTCAACAAATTAAAGATAAATTTTAAAATTATCATTTTTCGGCCTTGTGGAGGATCAGAATAAAATATAATTTTCCGTGAAAAATATGTTTCCGTACAAGAGACGTGCGGAAACAGTTTTGCTTCATTCGTGCGAAATATATGTTGGCGCATTTATCGTGTAAATAACAATTTTGCTTCACAAAAACTAATAAAGAATAGTATATTAGACCCAAAATGTAATGTAGATTCCAAAAATATAAAAATATTCATAGGTTCCATTAAAAAATCCAGAGTTATAGTCGTTTCTGGTAAAACCGAAAGTGATAGAAAGTTCGTTTTTAACTCAATTGATGGAGATTTCCTAATATAACAAGTTTCCCGAGTTTCGTTTTTCTATTTAAAAAAAATATTTTTCAAAAAAAGACGTGAAACTGATTTGGTTTACACCCAGTATATTAAAAACTTGATGACAATGTTATTCTTACAACAGATTAAAGCTTGTTTTACTTTGTTTTACCACCAAACAGTTGAACAGTTCAATACACGCTTAATTTACTGTTTAATTCTTACTTCGATTGTATCAGGAAAATCATGAAATAGAATAGATAAATACAAAAAGTAATAAATTTGAAAAGGGGCGATCCTTTTTTATAAATCAGCTGACTGTACTAAACAGCTTTTCAATATTTCAAATACTCGATAAGTCGAACTATTTTTGTAGGAGTAGGTTTTTCTTTGTAGTTCTGCATTTTTTAACATCAATATATTAGGCAAAAGGTCTGTTTTAATAATTATTATTTGATAATAATTTTTCTGCATTTTAAAACAGACCGTTTGTCTAATATATTGACGAACTATTTTTGGTGGTAAATTATAGTTCAAGTTATCGAAGTTCCACTGTACTAAAATTCAGGAAAATCTAGAAGATTTAGAAGAAAACAATTTCAAAATGTCAGATTTTGACATTTTGTTTAATCTTCTGTCAAATCTTTTATTGCCACGTGTCCAACAGATTATTGCATTTTATTGCTCAATTGTTTTTCAAGGCAAATATTACGTAAATTTCAAAACAAGAAAAAAGCAGGACGCCTTTTTACCGACCTACAGACAGAAAACTATAACAATTTTCTATATCTTTGCCAATTTTTCTCCTTTTTATGCCAAAGAATTTTAATTCATCTAATTATAAAAGAATTAAAAATCAGTAACAATGCAATAATATCGTCTTTCATAATAAAAGTAAAAATATAAATAATCCGTTGAGTCACAAGTGATTAGATATAAAATTGTGGGAAATACCTATCTTCGTGTATTTGTTGTCAAATTTAAAATAATTAAAAAAAATGACAAGTATGACAGTTCAATGACTTATGACAAGCAATTTGCAACGTCAGTACATTTTCAAATCTAGCGCCACAATCTCGTTCGCTGATTGGTGAATGACTCTGCTTTTGCTTTATTCTATTGGCCACCTAGCCAATTCTTTTGTTTGACTAATACAAACATACTTTGAAAATTTATATCAATTTTAATTAAATAAAATCCGACTTTTTAATGAATTTGTTTTTCTTACCCAACGAGTCCTTCGACTGTATCATCTATCGGAAGAACGTGAATCCTTTTCCCGTACTTAACATCAGGACAGGGTTGGATCCAGACAACATCAGAGAGCCTAACCCGTAGATTATTCCTGACGATCCTATTCATGCGTATTTTCTCATCAGGGCAGTTTTCATCAGCTAGGACTATACAAACAGTTTCTTTCCGGCGTTTTCCCTTCAACAAGACGGTGTCACCCCTGAACAACATCAGCTCGTCCATTTTGGCCTGTGATAACGCAACGACGGAATTATCATCGTTGGTGGCCTCTTCGACGAGAAGACGGTTAGGGCGGTCCTTGCGACGTAAAATCGCAGTCGCCAAATCATCAGGACTGAAATAAAACCAATTCAGAAAATTTCCTCCATGATGACATGTACAAAAATCTAACCGATGCCGGTTTCAACACATACCTTTTTCCTTCAGCCATTATTCGATACTGATACTATAAATGTTCAAAGACTTACACTAAATCAAAGAATGAGAATTTTTTTAACTTATAACACAAGTACAATCTAACGATCGGTACTGAATGACGTAGCTTTTCTCTATTTGCTTATTCAGGATTTTGACAGAAGACAGCGAAAGGGGCCATTATTACACAAGGACACCAGTGGCGACCTCTATTTTGGAAAAAACAGCCAAAAACGGTACAAAAATAACGTTTTGCAATCAAAACAACAACAAAAAAGCAACAAAACAACAAAGTTTCACAATTTTGTTAAAATCTGACCTGAAAAACACTCAAAATCAATAAATTTTGACTATAGACTGTTGCTGCCCTCTCTCGAACAGTAGCACAACTATTACAATCAAGTAATCTACACTAAACTAAATATAAATTAATCAAGTAATACCGGTGATAACTCTTATCAATTAAAAATTTTTGTGTAATAATTTAATTAACTAATATTTTAAAACAGTATAAAAACGAAAAAAATTGTATCAAATAACTAATTTTTATACGAATCTATTTAGCATCCCCTGTTGGTCATTTCAGTAACTAATTTTGACAGTGACAGTTTCAAGAAAACATTTGTTTTTCTCTTGTCATTAGTGTCTTTTTGGATTTTTAATGTCTTTTTAAATCAAAATAGAATGGAAATAAGTCTTTGTACGCTTTATTTCTTTAATTAAAAGTGTAGTTTTGTAAAATATCGAATATTTAAAATGGCTGGGATCAAAAGTAAGTAAAATCGATGTTATTACTCATCAAACTCCTAATAATAATTATGATTCACTCAAAAACCGGTGCCCCTTGTGATATTTCAAGGGGGGCATACGTTGTTACATTCTCTGTACTAATACAGTCATTTCTTTCATGTTTTCTTCATTGGGTGAAACGAGCAGCGTAAGTATTGGTTATTAGCCCCCTTGAGGGTATTTCTCTTATTTGTGGCTTTTTAGTTTGGTGACGTTAGCTTTTACTGGCTCAATTGGTATGACAATGGTCATTTTGGCCTGTGGCCTTCCTCAGTACAAGTGAGTTATTCTCCCAAACTCGGCAATTTAAACAAGGAGAATTTTGTAGGTTATGGTGGCCTTTTTTTGTTGTTTTATTTTACATTCTGGCTCCTATACCAACTCTCCTCGCTAGGAGGTACACAGAGCATCAAGGTTCAAGTAATTCATGCCTTGAGACTGCTATTTTTATCACAATGGGGCTTATTGTAAGCGCCTTTGCTTTACCTATTGTTTTAGCAAGGGTAGCTGTTATTCAATGGGGGGCTTGTTACTTGACTTTAGCCGGAAATGTGGTTATTTTTGTCACACTATTAGGGTTCTTTCTCACTTTTGATCAAGATGATTCTGATTATAATATGTGGTAGTGTGTCTCTGTATAATAAACCTGAAAATATTGTACTCATAACTATTTTACTTATTATATGTATGTAAGCTTAATATTTTGTAAAGCTAATAAATTAGATTTATCCCAACAAAGACAGGTTTTTTACTAACCTATATCAATAAGTTTGTTTATAAAAAAATATTCAATTAAGAACTGTGGAAAAACTAGTGTTACGGGTTGGGTTTTGAAATAAAACTTTGACTGTAATCACAATAGTTTATTCTGATTTGTCTCCTTTAGACAACTTAATCAGACTACTTAAAAAAAAAGTCTTATGACTAATGAATGTAATACATAATCTGCTCTTTTTATATACTAGACAAAAAAATATTTGTGAAGAATAAGACTTACATAATAATCAAAATCTGGTAGATAAAACATCTAAGACTTTTAAATTCATCTGAAAATAAAAGCTTTGTGAACGATTAATGCCATTACATCCGCAAAATTCTCGTAAAAACGTTGAATTTTTTTTTTGCTTCCATAACTCTTGATAACACTAAAAAAATATTTTTGTCATTTTTTTTCGCTTCATTTATGTATAAAATGTATAGTAGGCCACATTCCTTGTTTAAACATTAGAGAAAACGAAGAAAAAAGGTTCTGAAAGAGCAAGAAATAAAGATTCTAGAACACAAAAACTCTAAGTTTTCTAAATACTGAAAAAGGCGTTAAAAAAATTAGATCTTTTGTGTACCAGAATCTTGATTTGTTGCTCCTTTAAAACCTTTGTTCTTCGTTTTCTCTAAGCCAGTTTCTTTTAAAATTTTGTTTTGTTTTACTTTTAAACGCTTTTTTTAGTATTTAAAGAAGTTAGATTTTTTGTGTTCTAGAATCTTTATTTCTTGCTCTTTCAGAACCTTTGTTCTTAATAAAGATTCTGGAACACAAAAAATCTAAATTCTTCAAAAACTAAAAAATGCGTTTAAAAGAAAAAAAGAATTTAAGAGACGACAATAATTGATAGAAAAAAATTAGACCAAAAGAAAAATCTACAAGAAGTTAAAAAATGTTAGAGGAGAAAGAAGATTCTAGCAATACAAGAGAATAAATTTCTAGAAGAAAACTCAGTAGAACATTGCCGTAGTCTAGAAAAAAAGACAGAATGTGGATGATTTAAGTAAAACATGAGAGGTTTCTAACAGAACTTGAAAAAGACGATTTGAAAAGGAAAATAGCAATGAAAGTTTCTAGAAGAACAACAAAGGTTTTAGAAGAGTTTGAAAGACGACGATTGGAAAACAGCTAAAAGGAAAAAGAGAGTAAAAAAGATTTTTGAAAGAGCAAAAGAAAGATTCCTCTTAGAAAAAGAGCGTCGTTCTATAGAAGCAATGAGTTATAGACTGCTGGAAGCTTCTTGAATGGTAGTTATATTTTTGTAATAAACATACATAAAATTTAGAGTCTAATAATACACTACTCTTATAGTATATTAAGTATGGAGAACGGTAAGGAATGCTTACCGTTCGAAGACAATTGTTTGGAGGAGGAGCGAAGCGACGACTCCAATTATTGTCTGAGAACGGTAATCCTTAACGTTGGACATGCTTATAACGTTTTTTGCGCGATTGGAGTTTCTAGAATAATAATAATAATAATTTATATCAATACATTTGTGATAATCGGGAAGATTGAAACTGAAAACTTTGGGTGGCTGTTCCATGGTTGCTATGGTTTTGTTCCAAACAAGTAAAATTGTCTTTTTGATACAATCATTCCTACATAGTTCTGTTTTGTGGTTCCGTTTTCGAAGCAAATATGAGCGATAGTGATGATCTACCGGATGATTTAGAAGACGCTTGGCAAGAAGGATGTTCGGCAATAATTCCAGAAAAATCTAAAGCCCGATATGAACAGACATACAAGTTGTTTAAGGAATTGCCGTGAAGCAAAGAAGATTTCTGTAAATGCAAAGAGCTTGTTAGCGTATTTTGTGGTGAGAAGTGGACACTTGAAGGCCGCAGGCAGTTTATGGGCGGAGTATTCTATGCTGAAGAGTACAATTTTTCTCCATGATGCTATCGATATTTCTAAGTTTGCTACATTAATTGCTTATCTTAAAAGAAAAAATATTGGATATCGGCCTAAGAAGGCTAAAGTTTTTACCAAAGAAGACATGGAAAAATTCTTGAATGAAGCACCAGACGAACAATTTTTAATTCAAAAGGTATGTTGTAGATGATGAGGTGGTACATCTGAGTTCTAAGGAAACAATATATTTACAGGTAGCAATGATATTGGGAGTATCGGGCGCTTGTAGACGAGAGGAATTGTACAATATTAAAATGAGTGACATAGAAGAACATGAAAAAATGTTTATAGTAAATATTCCAAATACAAAAACGAATATTTAGCGAACGTTCACAGTTAATAATAAAGAAAATGAAGCAGTTCATTATTTGGAAATACTTCGAAAATACATAAGAATTCGACCAAGCAACCCAACGTCAGATCATTTATTTATGAACTATCGAAATGGCAAATGCACTAGGCAAGTCACAGGAAAAGGCACAATTGGAGGGTGGCCGTCAAAAATTGCAAAGTATTTAAAGTTGCAAGCCCCTGAAGGTTTTACTGGACACTCGTTTTGACGCACATCGGCTACACTTTTGGCGAATAACGGAGTTGATGTGTTGGGACTAAAAAAGACATGGTGGGTGGCGTTCATCAACAGTGGCCGAGAGTTACGTGGAAGATTCCCTCCAAAACAAAATTGAATTTGCTCATAAAATTTTACACAGAGATGTTGGTGGACTATTACAACAACCTGGGACTTCTACGTCGGAAAGTTTGTCTATTAACACTAGAAACTCAAATGCGAGTGGTATTACTACTATTAATTATAATAATTGTACATTTAATTTTAATAAATAAATCGCAAAATTGTTTTTTTAGATTTAATTGCTTACCGTTCACTGAACGGTAAGTGAATTACTTACCGTTTTGTTACTCGTAGGCAACCAGTAACAGCAACCTACCGTCGTGGAAACAGGCACAGTAAACTGATAAAAACAACCGATCGCGCAAAAAAGATTTTTTTTTTTGTAAATATTACAAAAACTCTTAAATGGATTTTTTAAATTTTTGGTATTTGTTGATACGACTCTAGATTAATAAAAATGTGTTTGTTTAAAAATTTAAGTAAGCCACTTGAGTGTTCTATTTGAAAAAAAAAAAGAATCCGGAAAAACTAATTTATTTTAATTTATGCGCCTCTGTTTTTTTAGATTAGAGCATTTATTGCATTTGTTATATTTTTTAATTGTTCTCTACATTGTTTCTAGAAAAACAATACATAGTTTTTAGCAATGAAAAAGTCTTCCTAAAAAAAAAAAATATTTTTGAAATGTTGCGTCTAGGCTACAACGAGAATTCAAAAGTATGCAGCAATACAAAGGAAAATCTATAAGAAAATTGTCTTATCTCAAGTGATAACAAAGTTACTGTTGTTTTATTTAAATTAAAATGTTGAATCACTTGATAAAGTGGGAGATTATCTTGAAATAACTATTTTAGGGACTTTTCAGATCTGAAATTCTTTTAAAAAATTCTGGAATGCTAAACTAAAAATTATTAAATTATTTTAAGTTTTGTTTATATTTTTTTATACCAGAAATGTAATATAATACCAAACACGTTTTTAACACCCATCTACGATAAGACAGCACACCATAAAATTCCATAGAAATGTTGATAAGCAAAAAACGTGTGAATTTAAAACAGTGTAACCTTTTTCATTTAAAATTCAAATTAGCAATCTTCAATCCCACACAGTTTTAATCGGACGACATTTTCTAGTTTATTGAACTTGAATAACTGACCAGAAATACTTATTTAGTTAGTGACAATCAGTGAATAATGTTGGTTCTTTTCTTCCTTTTAACATTTTTTCAATTAAATCAAGCCCTTAATAATGGACTTGCACTCACTCCACCAATGGGTTGGATGCACTGGCAGAGATTCCGCTGTTTGGTAGACTGTGAAGCTTATCCAGACGAATGTATTAGGTAAAAAATACATTTTAATTCAAGTAATTTATATATGAGATCCAGCGAAAAATTATTCCGTACCATGGCCGACCATTTAGCCTCTGATGGTTACCTACAAGCTGGGTATGAGTATCTAATAATCGACGATTGCTGGATGTCTAAAAAACGAGACTCGAAGGGCCGCTTACAACCAAACTCGACCAGATTTCCAAACGGAATTAAATCTCTCTCAGATTACGTAATTTTTCCCTCTTAACTATCTTATTTTAAAGTACATCGTAAATAGGTGCATAGCAAAGGCTTAAAATTCGGAATTTACGGCGATTATGGTACAAAAACCTGCGCTGGTTACCCAGGAAGCCACGAATATCTCGAAATCGATGCTCAAACTTTCGCCGAATGGGGGGTGGATTATTTGAAATTGGATGGTTGTTATGCCGATTTGGACGATCTGGAACCTGGGTATATCAAAATGGGACAATTTTTAAACCAAACTGGCCGTCCCATTGTCTATTCTTGCAGTTGGCCCGCTTATCAAGAACCAAAAGGAATCAAAGTACAAAATAGAAGCAACCAGTAATTTATAACGAAATTACTGGTTGCATACAAAACGGCTACCAGTAATACAGCCAGAGTTATTATTGGTTGCCTACCTTGATTTGTTATTTTATTTAAATATTTTTTTTCTAGCCAAATTACACAGCTTTGAAAGAAACTTGTAATTTGTGGCGCAATTGGGACGACATTGACGACACTTGGTCAAATGTTACAAATATTCTGAAATGGTTTAGTGATAATCAGGACCGGATTGCTGAATTTTCAGGCCCGGGTCATTGGAACGATCCTGATATGTTGATAATTGGGAATTTTGGACTTAGTTATGAACAAAGTAAAGCCCAAATGGCAATTTGGGCTATAATGGCCGCTCCTCTTATTATGTCAGTTGATTTGAGAACGATTGAGCCTAAATTTCGCGATATTTTACTAAATAAAGACGTGATAAAAATAAATCAGGATGCTTTAGGTATTCAAGGACGGCTTATAACAACTGTAAGTTTAAATATAGGATTTGTTGTATTTATTTAAATGAGTTATTTTTAGATTAAAAAAATTGATGTTTGGACTAAACTAATTTTGCCGAAAAGTGATAATGGGGCTTTGTCTTATGCAATTGGGTTTTTGAGTAATCGAGTCGATGGGTATCCCTACAGATTAAATGTTACTTTAGCTCAATTAAATATTACACAAGCTGAAAAATATCAAATTGAGGTAATTACAGAAAAATCATTGTTACTTACATAACTATTTAAATAATTGATAAGTATTTATATAACAAAAAAATTTTCAACAATAATAAAGTTTATCAGATAATTTCTGTGTTGCAAAGGTCAAGGGTTAAAATAATTAAAATATTTCTAGGATATTTTTGAGTCCACGTCTGTTACCATTGCGCCCAATGAGGAGTTATTTGTTAGAGTAAAACCGACAGGTGAGTGGTATACTTTGTCTAGAAATGCTTGAATTTTATACTTTTGATTGACACCTTAGGGTAGTATAATAAGAATTTAAAAAAAGTAGTAAAAAAAGATAAAATTCAAGAATTTTTAGACAAACTCTAGTCTAAGAAAAAAAAAGTTTTCAAATATCAAATAGAACAGAAAGTAAAATAATTGAAAGATATAACTCGAATTTGGCATACAATGCCCAATATACTCGTATTATCCGAATTAAGTTTATTTATTTTGTATCAACTATTTTTTTTTTTGTAATTTCTTGTGTATAACACGGTTTTTTTATATTTTTTCGATAATAGATAATATTTTAACAATTTCATTTTAATCATATTACTATATTTCAAACTTTTACTTTTGTTTTTTTTTTTTTTTTCTGAAAAAGGCAAATTCAGTGAAAAACATTGGTTCGACTGAAATATTTTTTTTACAGGTGTTGTGCTTCTCACTGCCAAACCTATTTCGGTCAAATGAAAAGAAATATTACAAATATGTAAACGAATAAAAAATTGTAACAAAACAAGGAACAAATAAAATTTTATTCATTTGTTTGCTGTTTTTTTTTTAACCAATATGGACAATTTAAGGCAACAAAAATAAGAAAGGTCCAGTTAAAAAAAAATTTGAAAAATGAAAAAAACATTTCTGATAATTGTTTCTAGATTTTGTTTAGTGGTGGAATAAAGCAGACACTATTGCTTAGTTTTTTTGTTTTATTTGCCTACGTTTCGCCTCTGTGTTGAGGCTTCTTCAGGGCTACAAGTATAAGGGGGTACATATAGACTTGTAGTGCTGAAGAAGTCTCAACACAGAGGCGAAACGTAGGCAAATAAAACAATAAAACCGAGGGTGCGTTTCGGGCGTTTGAAATCCGATGCGCTTTGAATCCGAGAAGATTGAATTTTTCTTTTTTCCCGCCAGAAAATTGACAGTTCTAGAGTCGACCAACAAAATAACTGATATAGTTTTTGGAAAAAGAACATCAATTATTTTGTTGGCCGACTCTAGAACTGTCAATTTTCTGGCGGGAAAAAGGAAAAATTCAATCTTCTCGGACTCAAAGCGCATCGGATTTCAAACGCCCGAAGCGCACCCATTAAAACCGAGCAATCACAGCGAGCAATAGTGTCAGGTTTTATCTCACCACTAAACAAAATTTAGAAACAAAAATCTTTATACAGACGACAACAACGAAATAAAAAAAAGTGGAACCAATTTCTGATAATAATAAGAGAGAATATCGTTTACCCCAAACTTTCGCAAAATAGAACCTCAATTATTTAAAATTGGGTGGCTGTTACGACGATTTAGACGATCTTAAAACTGTGTATAGCAAAATGGGACAATTTTCTATATAAAAAAAGCCAAATACAAATAAAAAGCAACTAATACTGCAGGCAGCGTGTATTATTGGTTGCCTACTTTAATTTGTTATTTTATTTAAATAATTTATTTTAACCAAATTACTCAGCCTTGAGAAAAACTTGTAACTTGTGGCGCAATTGGGACGACACGATCAAATTTTACAAATATTTTAAAATGGTTTAGTGATAATCAGGACCGGATTGCCGATTCTTCATGCCCAGGACATTAGAATGATCCTAATGTGTTAATTATTGGAAATAATGGTCTTAGTTATAAACAGAGTAAAGCCCAAAGTGCCCCTCTTATTATGTCAGTTGATTTGAGACGGACTGAACCTGAATTTCGCGATATTTTACCAAATAAACACGTTATATAAATAAATCAGGATGCTTTTGAATAATTAATGAGTCAGGCGTTTGATAAGTGATGATAACAAAGAAAATCTCAACAATAGTAAAGTTCATCAGATAATTTCCGCGTTGCAAAGGCCAAAGGTTAAACTAATTGAAATATTTTCAGGCTATTTTTGAGTCCAAGTCTCTTGCGCCCAATGATTCGTTAATTATTGGGGTAAAACGGAGGGGTGAGTGGTATACTTTGTCTAGAAATGGGTGAATTTTATACTCTGTGGTTACCGAAGCGACTTGCTGGTCCAAGCAACTTTGAAGGAGCTACAGTTTCGTTAAAGGCCCAAGTACCGTAAAATTTAAGCATTTCTACAATCTAACAAGAAAGAAAGTATTTTCAAATATTAAAATAAAATAGAAAGTAAAATGATTGGAAAGTACAGCTTCGCTAACACGTGAAGAATACAAAGGTTTTTTTACTTTCGCTGATTGTCGCAAGTTCTAATTAAAATTTACGTAATTCAGTGTCGCTGCTTTTTTATTTAAATAATCATAATTAGCTGATAAAAATTACACGTTAGTTAAATTTTGTCAATTAAATAAATTAAAATTTAATTGAACTAAAGAAAATTAGTTTTTTCGTTTAATAATAGTTAAAAAAATTGTAAAACACTTTTCTGGTTTAACTCTAAATTTATTTTGAAAACTTTGTATAAATAATTTGGTGATTTGTAGAAACGCTTTCTCACTTTTCCCAGAATAATCTAATATTTATTGAGCACACAGAATTGATAAAACTGTGATGATTCATGATGAAATCGCTCTAAAAATCTTCCAAATGTCTATCAAACTTTCTCAAAATATTTAATAACACGTTTCGGATGTAATTTCTAATCTCCAAACATTCTCACACTCAAAAAACTAATTTTTTAGTAGTGTTTATTATTTAAAACTTTTTTCCGAGAATTTATCTGAATTATACAATTCCTTTTATGTGTTTTGTATAATTTTTAAATAAAAATATAACGATTTCACCTCAACCTTGCCTCATTCCAAACTTTTACTTCCGTTTTGTGGGTCAAGTTCAATGAAAAACATTGACTCGATTGAAATTTTTTTACAGGTGTTGTGCTCCTCACCGCCACTCCCATTTCAGTCCAGTGAAATGAAATAAATACAAGTATATAACAATAAAAAAATGTAACACAAACAAGAAACAAATAAAATTTTTTGAGTTCTGATTTTTTTTAACGGAAATGGATGATAAACCCGAGGATTTGGCAAAATTTTTGTTGAATAATAAATAATTATAGATAACTAGATGAAATTTAATACAAGTTTTTACTCGTTTTGAAACTTTTTTAATACCTCTTTGCTTGACCACTTTTGTGACGTCACAGTCATAAAGTGGATTATCAAAAATTTCGTTTAAAACTTTTATATTATTTTAATTTTTTTTATTAGTTTTAAATAAAGTAAATATTCCCAATTTTGTTAAATTAAAAAAAAAATAGTCTCGTCAAACACAGTAATATACTTTATAAAATAATACGTTACTCCTCTGATTACTAATAACAGTGATAACACAAAGTAATAAAAGGAATTACAAGGAAAAATGTATGTCTAACAATTCACATTACACAGTTCTTATCTCAGATTTTTTTAATAGGAAGAAACAAATAAAACAAAAAATGCTTGACTACAGTTTTATTAAAATGCAACAATATCATAGACCATAAAAAATAAATATCAACAAAGTTTGTCACTTATCCACCGGGTAATAAATAAATATCTGAATAAATAACAAAATTTACATAAAGCATTACGAAATAAAAATTGACCTATCTTCCACAATATCTAAAAAACTTGATTGCCATCAGCTACCGGGGCCCGATTTTTACAATCTATTCCACACTCTAACTGCAGGATATCCTACACCGTAATATTCTAGAGGCACTTGAATAATTTGAGCTCAATTACTTAATCCTAAAATTCCCTAAACATGTCCATTAGCCGCCACTGGAATCCTTTCATAGAACCTCCGATGCAGTTCATCAATCCTTGTCAGATAATACGTCCCAGGGAAGAGATTATCAACACCCCCTGACGGCTCATAAGGAGCTTTATGGCAATTCTTCTGCCGGAGCTCCAAACAAGCCTCGAATTTCTCAGCAGCCACTTTGTGTCTTTGACTCAAAAGAGGCTTTATTAACTGAACGTTTTTGACAAGTTTAGACAGTTGAGAAGATTCATTACAATCTGTTGTTACTGTTATTGAGAAAAGAGAGGCTGCAAGACCTGAACCGTATGAAAAGAGCCCTATTTTAGAACCAGCTAACTCAGATGGGTTTTTACTGATTAGAAGAGAGATTAGGCCTCCGTAAAGTGAAGGAGTGTACATATTACCAACTTGACTTGCTATCAATAAAGAAGGCTTAGTTTTTTTCTCGAAGGTGTCTTTAGTGAAAGTTAAGAAAGCTTTCTCGACGTCACGATCAAAATAACTTTCGGATAATTTAACGTTTTCAAAGTTTTCCAATCCGGGAAATTTAGTTTTCCGATCAGGGGTCAAAACGTAGTCATTTAGAGCTAGTCGAGCTAGAGATTTTTGTACTAATTTACAATACGGGGAATGAAATAATACTGAATCAAAGCAATCCAAATTAAATTTACAATTGTTAGTTTTACTGTAATTAGCAGCATAACGTTGGTAACAATTATCTAGGGCACTTAGGTAGCATTGAATAGAGAGTTTACCATCAACAGTAGGATATTCTGACGTTAAATCCGGCTTGTAGAAATCATAAGCATGCTTGACATACGTAGCACGTACCCCCCTGTCAAATACAAGTGGTGCATTAGGCCCAACAAGAATCGCTACAGCCCCTGCACCCCCAGTCGGCCTCGCTGACCCTTTAGCATACACCGCAATATCTCCAGCCACGACGAGAGCATACCGGCCGTTCCACGCCGATGATTCCACCCAAGAAATGGCGTTGAAGAGGGCTGCAGTGCCCCCATAGCACGCATTAGTTGTATCAATACCCTCGATATCTGTGACTCCATGCGGCTCAAACAGCTGCATGAGGACAGTCTTGACGCTTTTGGACTTGTCGATGATGGTCTCAGTGCCCACTTCCAGCCGGCCTATGGAAGAGTAGTCGATGGAGTACTTCTCCAAGAGGCGTTTAACGACAGTGAGGCATAACGAATTGATGTCTTCGCGGTCAGAACAAAAACCCATTTTTTGCTGACCCAAACCGACGGTGTACTTGCCCGAGGAGACACCATCGTGGACCTCCAGGTCGGTTTGGTCGACGTATTGCGAGGGAAAGTACAGTTCTAGGGCATGGATACCCACGTCTTTTGGCCACGAACCCATCACGATACCTGCACAAGACTGACTAAGTCGGGGCCTCACACCATTCCAATTATAACTGCACCCTACTCTTCGGAGTTAACCTCAATTTCCGGATTTGAAATGTGACAGGTGACAGGTGGGCAAAAAATCCCATATTCAAAAGATCTTAATTTTGAAATAACAAACCAAGACCAACGAAATTTAATTTTAATAAATAAAACACAAATTTGAATTAATTCTTAAATAAATTAAGTTAAATTAATAAGAATTTATACAAGTTTTAATTAATTTAAAATTTGTACTTTTTGTATATTGGATAAAATGTCACAACCTCATGTGCAAACCTAACCTCACTTTCAGTTCTTGTTGAATTCTGACAAAAATGTCTAAAATATTTGATAACGACTCAGATTCTGATATAGAAATTAAAACAAATAATGATTATGCAAAAAACTACGACGTTTGGCGAAAAAAAGAGGAGTTAAACAGACGTGAGCCACCAAATTTGCCAACAGTTCCTAAATACAAAAATTCCTGTTTTTTTCAGTTAAAACGAAATATGGTGAAGAATTACTAGAAGAAGAATCATCAAGTTCATCTTCTGATGACGAAGAAGGTGTTGAATTAACTGAAGAAGTTGAGAAACAGTTTTTTAAAACACTATCTTGTCTCAAAAACAAAGATCCGAGAATTTACGATGAGAATGTCCGTTTCTTTGATGAGGGGCCCTCAAATCAGCAAAAAAACAAGAAAAAGACTAAAAAAGACAAGCCTTTGTTTATTAATGACTACGAACGGGAGTTAATTTTGAAGAAAAATGGTGAACTTAGTGACAGTGACCAAGAGGAAGATCCACGTTCAAATTCCCCTACTTATGTAGAAGAACAGAAGAAACTCAAAGAGAGTTTTAAACAAGCATTGAGTGATGTTGGTGGAGATGATGATGATGAAGAATGGGGTGGAATGCTTAAAGTAAGACAAAAAACTGATGAAGAGAAGAAGAAAGAAGAAGCTGATTATTTTGAATGGCTAGCGGGACAAAAAGAAGAAATTGAAGATAAAGATGTTGAGAGTGAGTTGAAGCCGTTGAAGAATTACTGGAATCGGCCAGATTTAGATGAAGGAGAGAAGTTTTTGAGGGATTATATTTTACAGAAAAAGTTGGTGTTTTGTTAGTGTTTAATGCTAGATAAAATAATTTTTTTGTTGTAGATTTTTGAGTAAAGAAGATGAAGATTATATTCCAACATATGAAGAAATTGTACATGATTCGGATAAAGATTTATCTGAAGATGAAAATGCAATTGAGAAGCAAGAAGAATTTGAACATAAATATAATTTCAGGTTTGAAGAACCTGATCAAGAATTTATTAAAAGGTATCCAAGAACTTTGGAACATTCTTTGAGAAAAACAGATGATAAAAGGAAAGTGAAAAGACAAGAAACTAAAGAAAGGAAGAAGAAAGAGAAGGAAGAAAAAATGCAAGACTTGAAGAAACTTCAAGAATTGAAAAAGAAAGAAATTGAAGAGAAAATAGAAAAACTTAAAGAAATTACGGGAAATACGGATATTGAGTTTAAGGATGATGATTTAGAGAGTGATTTTGATCCTGAAGCACATGATAAAAGGATGCAAAGTTTGTTTAATGATGAGTTTTATCAAGGTCCTGAAGATGAATATAAACCCGAATTTCCGGAACTTGATGAATACTTAGAAATAGAGAATTGGGAAAAATGGAAAGGTGAAGAAGAGCCTCTGGAAGAAAATGAACCACATTGTGAAGATGAAGATTTTAATGTATGTTATTTTTTTGTCTATTTTGTTTTATTTATATATTTTTTATTTGTTAGATGGATTGTGATTATGACCCTCAAGCTTCAATGAAAAAAGAGCTCATAGAAAACAGTAAAGGCAAGAAAAAGCGGAAGAGAAAGTCACTGTTTGCTAAAGCCGTCAGTCAGCCAAAACCAGTGTTTGATCCAAATGATAAAACCTATGAGGAATATTTAGACGAGTATTACAAATTTGATTGTGAAGATATTGTTGGGGATATTCCATGTCGTTTTAAATACAGAAAAGTTGTTCCAAATAGTTTTGGTCTTAGTATTGAAGAAATTTTAACAGCAAATGATCGAGAATTGAACAAATGGTGTTCTCTGAAGAAAGCTATACAAATTCGGCCGGATCATGTAGAGAAATATGATCAAATAGCGTTTGAGAAGAAAGGTAGAAATATAAATTTGAAGAAAAGGGTTTTGCCTAGTTTGTTTGTTGGTGAGGAAGAGGAGAAAGAAAAAGAGGTTGAGATTAAGGGTAAGAAGAAGAAAGTTAAGAAGGTTAGATGTAGTAAAGGAAGGAATGTTGAGGTGAAAGAAGAAGTAGAAAGTGAAAATAAAATTGAGAAAGAAAGTATAAATGGTGACGCGAGTGAAAGTAAGAACGAAAAGAAGAGGAAGAAGAAAACTGATATTGTGGTGAAAGGAGAATTGGAAAATAATAACAAGATTGGGGAAGAAAGTACAAATAATGACGTTAGTGAAAGTAAGATCAAAAAGAAGAGGAAGAAGAAGAAACAGAAGGTTGATGTTCAAACTAACGTCGAAACGAATAAAGACAAAAAAAGAAAGTTAACTGAAAATGATTCAGTTGTACCAAACAAAAAAGCGAGGAGAGGATTCAAGGATAAGAAACAGGATGTAGGGATTACTGATGCTCGTTTATCAGCTTATGGAATTAATCCGAAAAAGTTTAAAAATAAGATGAAATATGGAAAAAGTTAAAAAAATCTTTTATTTTTGTATTTTATATTGTTAACATAAATGTTAAATAAAAATGCTGCAATTTGTTTTTATTTATTTACATATTTTTGGTTACAATTTAAATTTGTGTTGTAATTGCAAGATAGCAACGGTGTAAAATAAGGAACTTTAATTGCTACAGCAACTTCTGAAAACTACCAATCACATGCCTGAATTTAACATCGTTGCTATAGAAACAAAGAATAAATTTGTAATCAGCTAGATTATGCAGATAACTTTTCCAAAATAAAATTCACACTACGCTCACTTAATTTACATCAACCTAATCTATGGCGAATTCGAAATATCCATATTATCGGACTTTTCTGACTCCTTCTCGTTCCCCAAATCTTTCTCTTTTTCCCTTTCCTTCTCTGAATCAAACCCCTTCTCCTCCTCATCATAATTCCTCGGCACTTTCTCTCTTGACCTCGACCTATCCTTCTTTTCCTTCTTCTTATCCCTCTTCCTATCCTTACTCCTCGATCTACTCCTCTTTTTCGGTCTTGGCGATGGTGTTCTCCTCCTTCCCTTCGACCTAGACCTCTTCCTCTCTTTCTCCTTCCTTCTATCCTTTGATCTACTTCTCCTATGACTCCTACTTCGCGACCTCGACACCTTCTTATCCCCAACTTCTAAACTACTCTCCTTATCGTTCTTCTTATCCTTAGATTCGCGCGTTTTTTCCTTTTTACTATCTCTTTCACGTGACCTTTTATCCCGTTCCTTCGACTTCCTATCCTTGTCACGCTTTCGGTCTTTCGATCTATCGCGAGTCTTAGATTTCGCACGCTCTTTCGACCTACGTCTAGTACGGTTTTTCGATTTAGAACGTGAGCGACGCGAACGTGATATCGAACGACGAGAACGCGAACCCGAACGCTTTCGAGAACGCGATTTGGAGCGTTTACGGCGATCACGTGATCGTGAACGACGGGAACGAGAAGTAGAACGGCGACGACGTGAACGAGAACCTCTGGAGAGAGATCTGGAGCGGGAACGGCGACGTCGTCCTCGAGATCGTGATCTGGAGCGTCGGGAACTCCTCTTGTCTTTAGTTAACATTCCAATAACTGGTTCTATAGAAGCATTTATCATGTTTTGTGCTTCTTTAAAACGTGACATTGCTTCTTCTATTTCTTTTTGAGCTGCTTCATTACTTTTTGCTTGAGGTTTTACTATAGGTATTGTGGCATGGATTATTTCCAAAGGTTTTCCTTTAAATTCCTCTCCATTTAGTTTCATTGCATTTACAACACTTGGTTGTTCAGTGAACTCAATTAAAACATGTGTTGTATTATCAGAAGGGCATTCACATACTCTCAAATATTTGACTTCACCAGCTTGAGAAAAGTATTGAATTATCTCATCTGTGGGTATTGAAGGATCAATGTTAACGACTTGAACTGTTCTTCGTGTTTCTTCAACTTTAATTGAGTCATATTTTGCCGGTAAAGGCGGGTATGGAGTACAACCATTATCGATTAAATGAGGGTCATTTGTAACAACAACACGGTCCTCACCACTTCCTTGAAAACCATTAGAAACATGTGGGGGTAATTTCGGTTCGTTTACATTAAATCCAGGAACAATTGTACCATTTCTGGTCATTTCCAAAGCGTAGTACTCGTCAGGGATGTCTCCGTTTATTACAGGAATTACAATTAGGGCTCTATCGATAAAAACTGTGTTTGTCATGTGTTGAGCCACTCCTACTGTACTTGTATCGACAAATTTAATGTAGCAAATACGGGATTGTACAGGGCATGAGACATCTCGAATTGTGGGGTACAAACGTATGTCTTCGATTTTTCCCAAGTAGCCGAAAAGTGTCTGCATTTGATCTTTGGTAGCTTGGGGGGCTATATTGGTCACTTGGACCACTTTTGTATTCCCAACAACCATTTTTAGCACTATTTTAACATATTTTTTGAGACGAAAAAAACGTTTACAAGCCGCACTTTGACAACTGACAGATGACAGCAAATGATGCCAACCGTTTCTATATGGCACATAAAAATTCTAGAAGTTTAACAAAAATTTATAATTTTAACAAAATAAATTAAAACAAGATCGTAAGAACACAGTTTCTTGTTGTATTATTGGTTGAAATGTAATTATTATTTAGTTTTTTTGTTTTTGTGGAATTACTGTGAGATTTTGGTGTTTTTTGAGTGTTGGGTTGGCAAGCTTTAGTATTTCGTTTCTGTCAAAGTGAGATGGGTGTTCGGGGGTATTTTTCGCTTGCAAAATCATCAGTTTTATCAAATTTGGATTACTTTTCATTACGTTGTAATAGACATAAAAAACCTAAACATATTGCTTGATATCCCTACATATCCTGCAATTCGCGAAAGCTTCGAGAAAAGTTGGTTTGGTGACACTTTGACAGTGTCATCTGGTGGATTTGAGTGCAGTTGCACATTTAGCACACGTGAATTTCGAGGTTGAGGTCGTTTTTTACTAAATTCGGGTCTATTTTCATCAATATGGAATCGTGGGGTAAGTCCTAGTCGTAGTTCCTTTGCCCCCCACATTTACATTCATTTTGGGGCTATTCCAGACGACGATAATTTCGAGCCTCCAACTGTGACACCTGGGATACCAGCCAACAAATGGGAAGGCGAGGACGAAGACGAGAACGTCAAGGTAAAGTTTTTTCGGTATTGGAATTCTTGCCAAATTTTTGTTATCCTGTAGGAGAGCTGGGAGGATGAGGAGGAGGAGAAGGTCGAGGAAGCGAAACCAGCTGGTGAAGAACCTAAGCCCAAGCCGAAAAAGCAGACTCTGACTGAGAGAATTGCAGAGAAAGAGGTGAGTGTATTGAGATTTATTTGTGTGGATAATTACGGGCTTCCAGAGGAAAAAACGGGAAGAAATGGAGAGAAGACTGAGAGAGCAGGAAGTTGAATTGTCTCCAGAAGAAAGGCTTAGGATGCAAAAAGAATCGGATTTAAAAGTTGCCCTAGAAACGACGTTTGGGGGCGACACTAATAACACACTCTCAGGTTTAGATGGACTTGGTATGCCAACGACTAAAGAAGAGTTTGAGGAATTTACAGATGCTCTCTCAAAAAAATTACAGCCTTTATCTAAAAGCACAGAATATCCACTTTTTACCGAAAATTTATTACGAAATTTGTGTGCCACTTGTAGGTTTTAAATACTTGACTAAATTCTTAACTAATGTTTTTTGTTTTTAGTGTCCTCATTTGATATTAAAAAAATTAAAAATACCTTAGATAATTTATATTTAGAGAAACAGAAAATAGAAAAAGGTGAAAAATCAAAGAAAAATAAGGGGAAAGGGAAAGCGAAATTAAAACTGGATGATGGAAATGTAAGTTTGTCATGGTTTTGTTTATTTTGTGATTTGTGTTTTTGCAGCCTTTATCAGCGTATGTTAATGATTATGACGATTATGACGACTTTATGTAGCAAATTGAAGAAATTTAGATAGGATTTTAATTTTTAAAGAAATATCTTCAATATTGTTAAATTATATCGTATTTTTAAAGAAATTTAATCCAGGTGTAGTGTATTTTATGATCATGCAATATGGTTAATATTTTTTATTCTTTTTTTTTATTTCATGAATTACATTTTTGTATACTAATGTAATAGTCATTATTTAATAATGAATTAATTTGCTGGTTTTTGTTGCTACTGATGTAGAAATTGTAATATAAGCCAAGTTTATTGTATGGAATTGCATACGAGTTGTATTCAATGGATTTGATGCAATTTATTGTTAATATCAATATAATTTTTCAAAAAATATAAGATTTATTTTTGGGACGCTGGAGAACATATTTTTGTTGGTTGTTGGTTGCAAAATTTTATCTATAACATGAAATTCAAAGGAAATATGACTCAAATAAATGGTGAATAATATTTATTTGACAAACATAGATTAAAATAGATAAGTTTTGTAACAAAAACTGCATTTAAAATAGGATAGAAAGTAGAAATGAATCACCAATAATAAACATACTACAGGAAGCTACTTTTTTAAGGTGAGCTTATTTACCTTTTGATTTTAGTACTTTTTAAATAAATGACAAAAACAAATTTATTTAATTATATTTTTTGTAGTAATTTGCGTAATACTATCGTTCCTTTATTAAAGACACAAAGGCGGTCTGATGTTATATGATGACATAACTTGGGTCATTTTCTGTGGGTTTTTTATTTTGTAAATATATCTAAATTTTTCATTGTTTCAGTCAGTCGTGTCCTAGCTCGGGATGAGAACACATCAGTTACTCGAGAAATAAGTAGTTTTAGTTATTATTTATTCTATTAAATGAAATATATTGTTTTTTTTTTGAATTATTTAGATTCAAGCGTATATACAAATTTTATTTTTGAAAATTACAAAAATAACAGAGATAAAAAATTTTACTAAAATAAATTTATTGGGGTTGAGGGGTCTAAGGACATCGCTGAAAATCTGGATTAAAGGTAGGTCCGAAAGAAGCAGAGGGGACTCGCCACAAAAGACGATGCACCAATTTCAGGATTAAAGGTAGGTCTGAAGGAAGCAGAAGGAGAGGATCGCCACTTATCAGTTGTAGCAGAGGAATTTGTAGTTTTTTATGTCAGAACAGCTTAAAGATTGTTGATTTCTCTTTAATTTATAATTTCCTCACACAAAAATCTATTTTCTTTTTAAAATTTGCCTTTCAGGTCCTGTTTAATTATAACAAAACTCAAATAACTTTTTACATTTTTTTCTCTTTAAAAATCGCAGTATCCTCCTTTCAAATCACTGTCACGTCCCAAAATGTACCAAATCTACGCCATGCCCTGTCTGGGCGAAGTAAACCCCTTAATATTCAACATTTGCCTTTCGTCCTTCGCTGGTTTGACCTTCTTCAGCGGCTGGTGGCTCCTCATTTCCCTCCTCGCCGAGAACGTCCTCCACTACCACGAATTTTTTCCCGGTTTGTTCGGGACTATGGCCCTCGTCCTTGTCAACATCATCCCGACGAATATGGCCATGGAGGCCCACTACGCCACCCATTGCACTATTCTAGTAGCCCGGACTTGTCTGCTGCTCGGTTTTATGATAGCGTTCGGAGCCCTAATTGCTGCCTGTTATATCCTATTCCACGACTATATTTTAGACAGTGAAGTGGTGCACAAGTGGCCTGGATGGGGGGTTTTTCTTCAAAATTTACTTATTTTTCTCGCAACTGCAGCGTTGAAATGTAGGAGATCGCTTGAGTATTACTAATTAAAAAGTGATTAGATGAATTGAGTTATTTCTGAGCTACTTGGTGGTAATTATGGGAGGTTTTGAAAAATGTTAAGCGGGCCTTTGGGGCGTCATTATTTAACGGTTAGAGTGTTATTAAAAAAAAGAAAAAAAAACGTGAAGGTTGCTAGTGAGTGTTTCTCTGAAATCAAAATAATTATACTAACATTTCCTTATATGAAAGAGTTGTAAAAGATATCTTTATTATCTTGGGTTTATGATTATGTGGGTACTAACAATTATTTAAAAATTGGTTTTCGATTGAGAGATACAAAACTGGTTCAAAGCCAGACGAGTAAAAAACTGAATGCAACTCAACTGTTATCTTATTCAAGAATTCTCAATTTAAAATTACTAATAGTCGAGATTTTATCTTGTTGAGACAAACAAAAACTTTTGAATTGTTGCGTGAATTATAAAAAATTCTAATAAATAATTGTTAAGCTCGTATTTTTACACAATTAACAATTGACGTTGATTGTAATTTACAATGTTTTTTGCTTGTATAAATCACACTTAATTATTATAATAACGCAGCACATCTTAATTAAAACTTCTATTATTTGAAATGTTTGCTAAAGCTGAAAACTTTCACTTGCAATAATCATAATTTTTATTAACGACTTTTATTAAATTAAAATATCAAATAGCTGTAATAAATGTCAAAGTAACGTTATGCCTCTGACATTATTCTCAATCAGATTTTCATTTTAAACTTTAATGATTGCTAAATGAAACAAAAATATTAATTATTGTATAAATTTTAAAAGTATTAAACAAATTTAATAGTTGCTTAATAACGAATAAATAAATAACTCGATATTCACACAGTAATAACTAGGATTGCCGATTAAATAACGTCGTTTCCGAGAAATTTCCAAAAACAGTTAAACCAGTAGTTTATTGTAAAATTAATTCTAAATTTGGTCGCAACAAAAAAAAATTGTTGCGTGTCACAAGAAGTAAACAGAATTTGCATAAAAAATTTAAATAAATCAAGCGTTAAACAAGTAAATTGATAATTTTCTACAATTATCTAAAATTACATTGTGTTTAGTTAAATCGTTCAACATTCAATAACGCACACACGTTATAAAGAGCAATCGTAGATTTTTATGTCCGGTTATAAAAAATGATGGCTTATAAAAAGTTATAGCTCATAAATTTCCAGCAACACATCAAAATCCTGCAAGAAATTTAATTTAAACACATTTGCTGTTTTGGCGATTTTTAAAAAGTCTGTATACCTCATTTCTGGGAATGCCAAATTTTGGATATCGAAATAAAGGATACTGTGTGTTTAGGATTGTTTTTTAGGGAATGTGAGGAGGTTTGAGGTGTTTTTACCATCTTAATATAGTTTTTAGAAGTCTTCTTGGATTTTTTTTTGTACATCCGGCTTTTCAAGCAACAATTTAGGAGCCGAAGGCGATAATTATTCTAAAAACAAATGTTTCTACAAGGTTTATTACAAACAAATTAAAATTGTTACTTTTGAATCCTAAATTCTATTTAAAATTTTAGAGGATACATTTTTGAAAGACGGTAACGAGAATTATTGTAAATTGCCTCTTCTAATCTCAGACTTTTTTCAATATGTTGCTTGAAGGACCATCAGTTTTTAACACACATTGTGAGCCGAAGAATAGCTAATTAAAAAAAAAAATAAATTAAACGCTCGCCAGAAATTGTCTTTTTATACTAACATAAGACGCTTCTCTTCATTTGGCTCGAAGAACCATAAAATATATACACTTTGGGAGCCAAAGGCGACGATTATTACAAAAATAAATATTTACTGCAATTTTTATAAAAAAAGAGTACAAACTGTCTTCTCCTGCTCCTAAATTCTTTTAAAAACTTTAATTTAGATAACTAAAATAGAGATTTTTGGTGTTTGAAGCGAAAATTATTGTAATCTCTTCGTAGCTACCAAGACTTTTTTCAGTATCCGGCTCGAAGGATTATTCTTCTAATAATCTAGAATTTTTCTTGGTATTTTTTTTTTGACAAGAGGGGCCCGAAGCGTGAGCCACTCACCTACGCCCATTGTGTGCTATTATTTGTCTATATTTTAAAGAATTTTATGGTTTTGACATACAAACTAGTTTACGAGGGATTTAATAAGGGTGGTTGTAAAGATAAGTAAACTCTATTGTTACCAAAGCGATCAGGTAAGTCTCTCGAAGGAAACGAACAACAGGTGCCACGCGCCAGACCTTTACAATCTACTTAAAATTCAGGGGCTAGAGTTTCTTTATCAGGAAGGAGCCCAAAAATTAATTCCTCTATTGCGCCATAAAATTCATCCAAATATAGACACACTCTACCTCTCAGAATAGCACTACTGCAGTAGTCCTGTGCCTCTGATGAAGCTCAGTACCTTGTCTGCAGGAGCCTTCTCGATAGCACTGAGTTTCAGATATAGAGCCCAGGTATAAATCTCTAATGCAGGGCAGGTGAGTTTCCTCATCTTCAGCACAAACTCTGCTGAGTCCGATGACGTGCAGATGTTTTTTTAGTAGGCAATGTCCTGTGTACATACTACTAACAAGGTCTCTACAATTAAGACGCGTTAGATTTTCACTACGTGCCTTGTGCAGTCCTTTAATAAAAAGCCTGGATTGCCGCATGCATTCTTAAAACTGCCATTCAGAGAAATGGCGAAATTCTATCCACTTATTAAGTGTGTCTTTCTGTCGGCTTTTGGTAACGCCAAGAGCCGGTTCTGCCTCGATAAAGTCCATTTGTAAACCCTCTCGAGTCAGAACGTTAGCCCTCTCGTTATCCGTTAGACCACAGTGTCCTGGTACCCAGCAAAGTACAACCTTCTCGGCCTTATGGCTAAGATCTAAGTGTTCTTGGTGTTTTACTATTCTTAACTTTATTTTTTTTTAGTAGTCGTTTTATTCTTATTTTTTCCAAATTTTGTTTTTCAAATTCGCCTAGAATTTTGTTACTCTAGAGTCCAGGACCTTCCAATTGACGTTTCCACCTTCTTAAATTTTCCTTTATCGTTTGTTTTAGTTGTATTTTCTTCTTCTTCTCTTCTAATTGTTAGTTTTGTCTTATAGGCCTAGAATCTGCAGTTCTTTTACATACATAATTATCTTCTGAGTTTTTTCTGTCATTAAGTCATCTTTTCTACAAATTTTTATAAAATATACTTTTTGAAATTCTTCTAGAATCTACTTGTTTTTCTTTTTCCACTAGTCGTAATTCTGCTTATTGTTCTTTTGTCTCTACTATTTAATACCCTATTTAGATAGGTTTCATAACTAAAGTCTGAATAGAACTTTTGTTTGTTTATACGTACTTAAAATTTATTTTGGTGACTAAAAAGGACGTCTAGACAATTAATTTATTTTTAAAATCAACCAATTACAAATAGATATATCAATTTTCTAACGCTTGCTTATTTTTCTTTGTTTTAAAAAAAATTAGACAAAAGAAACTACGTTAAAAACTAAAGGACAGTTTATAAAATTAAAAAACTACCGTTTGAAATAAAAAACCTTTTTCATTTCAAAACAATTTGCATAAATGATATCAATTGGTAAGATATTACGTTATGGTGGTTGCCTACCACCTAGGGGCCAATTACAATTTACATAGAGAAAGGAAAGAAAAAAAGAAACGTTGACAGTATAAATCAGGTTTGGAATCGTCGTACAACTCAAGTCATACGGAGTAAATCAGTGGGGATCATCCTTTGAATATATAAAAGGCACACAAATGCTTTGTCGCTCAATTTGGTAGCGTTACATCCTGTCGTGAGATTTTACACGTACCTCACTCATTCACTGAAATAGAAAATTTTATTAATTTAAGGTGTTTATTAATTAGCAAAGTCTAGAGTTAATTAAGTTTTTTAATAGAGTCATTAAACAAGTTGTACGTTAAGTGCATTATTACGAATGTCATCAAAGACATTGTTGTGTTTCCCGAAATATTTTATAACATGAAATAGCTTTTTGTTAGCTTGTTATACAATGGAATCCGACTAGCTATCCATCATTTGTGCACGAATACGTAGTCACTTTAGCTACACATAAAATGTAAATGGGTTGTACCCAGGTAAAAAGGTTCAGTTATTTTTGGACGCCAAATATTCAACCAACCAACAGGATGTAAACAAATTAAATCGAGAAAAATTGCTAATTTTACACATTAAGTACTGCTTAAATTACTCAATTAATTATAAATTCCAAGGAGTTATGCAACACATTATACAGTAATTAATTAAGATCAGACAAAACAAGCCGCCTTGTAATAAAAATCTATCCCTAATTATTTCTCTGGGACAAAAAAATTGGCGGTGTAATCCGGAATTTGAATATTCAATTGTTATAAAATGTTCGAAAACGCAGAAATCCCCCACATTAATATTTCTCTGAAAATAATAAATCACTCTCAATTGATCGTTGTCAAATATGTCTTTTAAACGGGGTCAATTATCTCTATTATGACCCTCAAAAGTGCTACTAGAAATTCCATAAACTCTCTACTTTTCCAAGATTACTCCAACTTAATTAATCTAATTAAAGTTGGTAGCCGTGTGCCAAAAAAAAATTTATGCCATCACACCTGTCATTAATGACATCTGTCATCATCCGAATTAAAACCGGCAAAATAACAGATACGTTGTATTACAAGGAGATGAAAAGAGTTTTTTAAAAGTCAGTCTCCTCGTAGATGAAAGCTGTTCGGTTGGAACAACAGCCGTCTCGGCTGTTGTTCCAACGGAAACATAGAATCGAACGTTACCGTGACGAGTTTTCCCTGCCGTGATGAGCCGCTCTGCGGAGGTCTCTAGTCTACCATGTGCTACAAGGATGCTCCCCGCACAGCCCCCAACCCATCCTCATGAATTAGCGGGGCCGGTGTTCGCCTAATTACGCAAATTCGGACCTGTCAAAATTATTTATTTGATCATCCGATATTTAGGAAATGTTAAAAATAAACACTCGGTATAATACAGAGTGACTTAAAGTATGAAATAGAATTCATATTTTCTAAGTTAATGGTTTTTTGGAAAAACGCCAAAACACAATTACCTTATAATTGATGTTTTATCCACACTTACGAACCTATAAAGTAACACTTTATCCACTAGTGGAATAATGAAATCACTTTATTCCGCTAGTGGAATAATGAAAAAATACATATTTAAATTAATCGCATTCTATTTATTATTAATAATGACATTAACATTTACATTAGTAGACATTTTGTTTTTTGTTTTATCATATTTCACTTTGTTTCCATTAATAAAAAGCTTGTAGTTGTTATCGGTTTCAAAACGAATAGTAGTTGTAGGAACAATGGACGTCTCCTCTAGTAAGGAACGACTAGTACCAAGAGAACTTTGGATTTTCCTTACGATATCAAGCTTATTAGATACAGAATCTTCAATATAAGTTTCTGCTATGGCGGAGCTTCTCCACCCACCATGTCGTTTAATTGTTGTAAGATTAGCACCTCTATTGGCATGTAAACTTGTTGAAGTGCGCCTCGTACAATGACCGGTATAAGCTTCTGTATTCGCCAGATTCAAAAACAAAGCAACTTTAGAAGGAACTTTCGATAAAGTGTTAATTCCAACAGGTTGCGATGTAGATTTTTGATTAGCGCATCGTAAAAAGAATCTCTCAATAGATAACTTCTTCTGACGTAAGGACATGTATTTCCTACACTTCGCCACAGTGTTGATAGAGAATCCTTCTTCTATAATTGTGAATTTTCGTGAAACGCCCGTCTTAGTATTTGGTATAGAAACAAACAGGTATGCCTTCCTGTCTTCTACATCACTGATTTTCAAATTTGTCAGCTCACAGCATCGACAGCCACCAGATACCCCCATTAATAATGCAATCTAAAATATTCCAAAATTGATTATCTACAATGTCTATGTAATGACAGAGATTGCCTTGATTATCAAATATTCTTTATCGCAAGCTCTTGTCAAAAACTCTTCTACGTGTGCTCTTTCCAATACTGCAGCTTTCTTCGGCCTCTAGGTATCCTCTTGACTGATTCTTCAGATTGCCCATCAGCTTACTATATTTTCGAATGTCTATGTTTTTATAGACCTTTATAGCGGCCTTCAGCATCGAGTACTTTGACCACATGGATGACATTGCATACCTCTTCTTCAAATTTAAGAAACACGATAGCAGAACTTCCTCATTTATTGTCATTACTCCCCGTTCTTCTTTCATTAAATTCTAAAAATACTTTTTCATAATGTTCCCTAAACTTCGCAGGCAATAACATGCGAGTCGCTTCTTTAGCTTCTTCAAGAATTGTTTCAGGAACAGTATCACTTTCTTTCATTTTCACCAACTTGCACAGCGTTTTGGACAAATGGAGTTGATAAACAGTCGAAAATAAATAGCAACGATTCAACACCTCCCATGTTTTTTGTTAATTTAAATAATTTTTGAGGTGACATCTGCTGTCAGAGTAATGTCAAATCATTTTTTGATGACATGAGATGAAATTTTGGCGATTCTGATTTTAAATCGCTGTAATTGTGGATAAAACGTTACATTGGATTCGTGTTTTAGTCGCGTTTTATCCACTTAAGAATATTAAACGCTCGTCTGCGTCTTAAAACGCTGTCGAAAACACGAATGGGCTAACTTCAAGATGAGTTAATACCGGTAGTATCTTCGTTTCTATGGAAAATTAAATAAAATCGAGGCTGTTGTTGGCTGTTGTCATGGAAAACTATTAAAATTTGCGATACTACCGGTAGTATCTCAACTTGAAATCAGCCCATTATACAATAAATAACTTATTGCGCACGTTTTTCACTTGTTTCAAAATTTGTATGGCCAACTGGTTTCTTGCTGTGACGTAATCGATATTTTGTTTAAATAGCAATCTATATTTTTGGTGTTGAATATAGAGATTGCTATTAAATTGCGTTCATTCCGGCATGATAACAATAACAGCCTGTCGTGATTATTTAATACCGAAATTCTCGACTTTTGTCACTAATTCTCGATGTCAATTTTAACATTGACAACTGCAATGCTTTTATATTTTATGGCGCGTAAATCCAAATAAATTTCGGTTTAAAATGTCTTGTTTGTGGATTTTATTGTGTCGTTTTTCAACGGTAGACAATAAAAGCAGGGAAGTTTCAAAGGGAGTGTCACGTGACATAAACCAATATCAAATATAGCGGAAAAAGGTAGTCATTTTTGCTTTTAAATAGGTTTGAAACGAGATCAGGTTTTAGGTAAAAATTTAAACAGCTTCATAAAGCTGTGTAATTTAACAACTTGGGTAGGTAATTGTATATTAGTATTGCATAATTTTACGAGCGAGATTGGATTAGACGTGGCATAATAAGCATCCCAGACGTTTCACATAAAATATAATTATTATTAATTTCTACGAAGTTTAAATACATTATTATCAAAAAACTGAGATAGCTGCGGACACTATTCGCGACTAAAGTAGCCACAGAGACTCCTATTGTCACATCAAACAGCTATTTTTTAAGAAAGTCGTTAATTCTCAAACTTACCTTTCTTTTAGGCAATTATTTATTTCCCTTTATTCTTTTATATTTAGCAATGATATAAACGAGGTAAGAATAATACCGAGTGCCTTCAACTAGCTATACCAGTGTATTTTGCTAAAAACAACAAAGTAAAACAAGTGTAAGAATAACACTGTGTTAATACATATTTTAAATATATTTTTTGTAACACTCCCAATGTTACATTTTTGGTTCTAAACATTGTTTTCTTGTTACTAGTGATAAAAATTTTTGGCGCCTCTAGAAAGCGATTATTATGATTAAAAATAATTTACTAAGAAGCTCTAGGAGTCCTATCTATATAAAACTTTTAGATTATGTTCTTTAGTTTAGAATGAATTTTTTAGAAGTTTTACGTCACACTTACATACTGAATTTAATAAAATTACCAACATTCTAAAATGTAAACACACCGGCATATAAAACAAAACATTAAAGTAATAAATAATCGTTTGAAGTTTTATTTAAATCATTGATTATGTTATTAAATAATAAATGAATAAAAGCCATTCGCAATCGAGGCCATTAATCACTGACCTCGTGCCGAAGAGATTTTCATTGTGGCAATTGCTACTCGTAATACTCTCATTGTTTCCCTCAAAAGCTCAATTTTCCAACTAATTAACTTCGAGAAAAATTTCGTTCAGGTGTTTTATGGAATGAAGTGGTCGATCGAACTGAATCGAAAAGGATTTTCTCATCATCCAAGTACTTGAAACGAGTGTCAATCCAGCTCGACGAGACTCCCAACACTATTTAGATTGGATTACGTGGTATAATGGAATCCTCGGCCATATCGCAGGCGAGCGAGACTGAATATTAAATAACATTACTGGTTCAGACTGAAAAAAAAAACTTTTTTTAATTTTTTATCACTGAAATAATAACAGTGTAATGCACTCAATTAATTAAACAAAATGTTTCGATTAGGTATCAAATGAATTATTTTCAAATTAACATTTGTGAATCAACAACTGAAAAAACACTAGCGATAGCTGAAATAAAACACGTTTAAATATTTATTGACGTAATAGCAAATATTTATAATGCAGTTTTTTTTGTACCTTGCACACTAAATGTCAACACTCATCAATGTATCTATACAAGGTCTGTGTTAACGAGTACGTTAAATTAACGTTTTATTCTATTTTTAACATTCATTTTTAATTTTTAATGTTTTAAATTCGTTTTTTTAAAAACATTTTGTATAATTTTTCTTTTTGACATTGTTATTCAGGCACTGATGATAGAACTGTAGTTTCCCAAAGCGCTTTTTCACTGTTGTTAAATTAAATAGAGTGATTAGTGTATTCAGACTTGCACTGTTCATTTCTTTTACTTGCAGCTTGTAATTCTTCAACGGTATTTAAATTTCTGCTGAATAGCTAAACAAGAAAAAATGTATGTAATAGAGTGAAGTCAGGCAATTTCCTTAGACAAATTTCTCTAATAATTAACATACAGTAGTGGCCAAAAATTAGCAACTATCATTATTTTATAAATAACATATTCTAAAACGTAACAAGGCAAAATACAAGGTTAGAGAGCTAGAGACGGCGTAATCAGCAGTAAGTATATGTATTATTTCAATCTATATATTTTATCCCTCAAACTAAATTGAGAAATTTGTGTACATAGGATGGACAAAAAGATAGCAACAAATTTAAAACAGCGTAGATTTTCTATCATTTATTAAAACAGAAGCTACTACATCAATATTTGGTCCAATAACCTCTCGCCCTAATAACATATGCACACCGTTTCGGCATAAACTCAATAAGTTTGTTAATTCGAGCTTTATCCATATTATTCCATGCAGTTTGCAATGCGGTAAACAAAGCGTCCAAATTTGTAAAGTTTTGGCCCTTGATACCTTCGTCTAGTTGATCCCAAAGGTTTTCGATTGGGTTAAGATCAGGCGACTGTGAGGGCCACTTCATAACGTCAATTTTTTCCTCTTTAAACTAATTAGCAACAAGCTTGGATGAATGTTTTAGGTCGTTATCTTGTTGAAATTGGCAAAGAATAGGCATGACGTCGTCAAGATAGGGTACTAAGTTGTTCCGTAATATGTCTCTGTACAAAAATCTGTCCATCTTGCCGTATATTCTGCAGATGGGACCCATACAGTATGAAGAAAAGCATCCCAAACTATCACAGAACCGCCACCATGTTTAACTGTAGTTGTCACATACTTTTTGTCCAGTCTTTTACCTCAAGCGTCTTACATATTGGGCCCCATTACTTCGATACAGATTGAATTTAGACTCATTGCTAAATACAATTTTTTTCCAATCATTCACCGTCTACTGTAAATGCTCTTGCGCAAACTGAAGTCGGGCTTTTATATTTCGCTTAGAAAGTAGCGGTTTTTTTAACAGGACAGCGGCCAAATAAACCAGCCTCCACTAATCTTCTCCTAATTGTTCGTGCACTCACTTGTGCATCTTCAGACTCTGCTAATTGTCTACAAATCTTAAAAGATGATGAAAATGGTTGCTGCTTAGAGAGGTTTTCTGTTTGTCGGTTCATTCTTTTTGTAGTTTTCTGTGTTCTCCCTGAACTCTTCCGAGCTAAAACTTCTCCCGTACTGCAAAATAATAAATAATTTGAGACACCACAGACTTGCAAAGTCGAAGACTTCTTGCAATTTCTACTTGTTTTTCTCAGTTTCGGTACCGTTGCACTATAACGTTCCGTACGGATTCGGACATTGTTTTATTACGGCCCATAGTCAATTTTTTAATTAATATCAGCCGATATAGCAATGTGTGTACCAATACTACAATTGAGACTCATTCGTTCGTCTGAAACATCGATGTTGCTATCTTTTTGAAAAATGTAAAAACAACAAAAACCAAATTGTTTTTAAAAGAACTGAAAGATATCTTATCTGAGGTGCTGATTCTAGCTTTTATGTGAAAAGAATTTATAGGAGATACATTTAGGCAGTCAAAATCACAATACTAAATTAGTATTTATATTTAAATTTATTTAAAAGTTGCTATCATTTTGACCACTACATTTTGACCACTACTGTATTTCCAAAAGAAATGCTCTAAATATTCTATTGTCACACGAGCCGTGTGAGTTGTTGCAGAATCTTGTTGAAAATAACCTTTTTGCAATTCCTTTTCGTATAATTTTTGTACGAAAGGTTATAAAATAAAATTTTCATAACATTCTGAATTTACTGTAAAATCGAAAAAGTACGATCCAATTATTCTCTGCCTAGGCAAAGCTACCCACACTCCAAGAAACAATTTAGGTTTTCTTAAAACTTTTTATTTTTTTAAACTTGGTTTAAAACTTGTTAGTAAAATATATCGCTTTAAAACTTTTATAAATACTTGTTAAACATAAAAAGGACATCTTATAAAGGTTCTACAAGCCAGTTTTTAAAACTTCTTTATTTTATTAAGGTTACTTTTAAAGAAGCCTTAAGGGGCCTTTCCCTAAATCGTAACGGTAAATTTCAACTCGCCTCGGATCAAGAGCTGACGTAAAGAAAAATTCAACCAATGTTTGAGTCGACGTGTTATGAAAATACAATGGGTTTTAAAATGATTGACAGATGCCATAAAATCATCACGACAATGAAGGTCGATGGTCGGTTATCTTAGGCCTGGGTCGGTTTATTGGTATGGGTAAAAGTTTTTCTTCTGCTATTAGTTATCTTTTCAAAATGCTTTCTCTTAATTTCATTGAATACTTAGTGTTCTTGAAAATTTGTAGAATTAATTTGATAAAAAATTTCAATAAAAATAAGGTTAAATGTTTATTAATCATTCATAAAAAATAACGTTTATTATTAAGGGATTAAAATACTTTTAATTATGAAGTTAGCTATCGCATTAAAATTTAAGACAGTTTAAACAGTTTTATTGAATAGGTTTTGAATTTTTTTTATTAAAAAAAAATATTTTATTTTGTAATGCAATAGTTGTAAAAAAAGTAATTTAATTTTTGACTTATAGTTAATGAGCTATTAGTGCTATACTTTTGAAATTTACGAATAATGAGGTGTAAAAATGAGTTGTTTTACAGCTACATTCTCATATAATCGCAATGGAAATGGTTTAGAAATTATAAGTAAGAAAATTAGTAAAGACAAGATTGACTTGTAGGTAAAGACAAAAATTTATAAACAAGTGTATACGTACGTACACATAAAAAAATATATAAAGAAAATTTTATATAGAATTTTTTATAAATCTGCTTTTAGACAAATTTTAAAAAATTGTCTAAAAAAAAAACTTTATTAGATACACAATTAAAAAATAGACAGATTTGTTGAGAAAAAAAAGAGAATAATTTGTATTTGATAACAAACTTTGTAATTTATTAGCCACCCTAATCTGGCCGCCGTAGTTTAGTATCAGGTAAACTGGCATAACAGATAACAAACAGTCGATAATTATCCACAAAGGGCGGGTTTTTCCAAATTTCTTAGAAGTAAAACTGAAAATATTTTATGCTTTGCTAACTTTATCTAAAACCAGAACTTTATTATACCCAAAAAAATAGACATAGATTTGTTAGAAATAAAAAAAATAAAAAATTTAGTTTAGTATCAGGTAAACTAGTATAACAGATAACAAACAGTCAATAATAATCCACAAAAACCGGATTTTTCTATATTTCTTAGAAGTAAAAATGAAAGTATTTTATACTTTGCTAAATTTATCTAAAACCAGAACTTTATTATACACTAAAAAAATAGACATAGATTTGTTCGAAAAAAAAAATTATATTTGATAACAAACATGGTACTTAATTTAATTTGTGAAGAATATCCATATTATTTGTAAAATATGTCATTTATGACACCTAATTTATTAGACATCCTATTCGTGTCAATGAATTTTTTTTTATAAAACTAATTGTATCATAAAGTTTTCTGCAATAATTAGAAATAGATACAAATATTCTTATACAGTGTAAACCATTTGTATGGAATAACTTCGATAAAAGTTCAGGGATTTGTTTTCAGTAAAACGCTTGAACACGTATCCTGTTATTTTTAACAGCGCATTTTTTGACAAAAAAAATTGGATATACAGAGTGTACTAACATTGAGATACAACCTTCTACTTTGAAATTTTAAATGGAAATCTCAATTTTTTAGCATATTTGAATTCAAGGTATAACTTTGCATATTTTTTATGTAGCAACACTATGTCGATTTTTAGTTGTTTTTTTTTTAAAAAGCGTAAACTATTTGATATGAATAACTTCGATAAAAATTTAGGGATATGTTTTTCAGGAAAACGCTTGAAACCGTATTCTGTTATTTTTCAACTCGCATTTTTTGCCAAAAAAAATAGATATACAGGTGTCCTAAAATCGAGATACGACCCTCAACTTTAAAATTTCAAATGAAAACTTATTTTTTTAACATATCTGAATTCTACGTATAATTTTGCGTATTGTTTATGTAGCACACACTATGTCGATTTGCAGATGTTTTTGAAAAAAAAGGCGTTATCTATTTGAAATAAATAAATTCGATAAAAATTTAGGGATTTATACCTAAAATTCAGATATGTTAAAAAAAATTGGGGTCGTAATTTGATTTTAGGACACTCTGTATATTCATTTTTGTCAAAAAATGCGTGTTAAAAAATAACAGAATACGACTCCAAGCGTTTTCTTAAAAAACAAATCCCTAAATTTTTATCGAATTTATTCATTTCAAATGGTTCACGCTTTTTTTTTTCAAAACAACTGAAGATCGACATAGTGTGTGCTACATAAAAATACGCAAAATTATACGTAGAATCCATATGTGCTAAAAAAATGGGGTTTCTATTTTAAATTTCAAAGTTGAGGGTCGTCTCTCGTTGTTGGGACACCCTGTATATCCAATTTTTTTGTCAAAAAATGCGCGTTGAAAAATAACAGGATACGTGTTTAAGCGTTTTCCTGAAAAACAAATTCCTGAATATTTATCGAAATTATTCCATACAAATGGTTCACACTCTATGTACACAATTGTCAACACAAAAGTTATAAGAATAAGTTTAACATTATCAGTATCACCTCAGTGGAAATTTTACACCATCATGAATCTCGCCAATATTTATTTTTACTTCTCACTTACCAATTGTGAGACACATTTTATTTATAGCTTTGCCGCAGAGCTCTTTTCAAAAAAGGTCTACTACCTAGACCCACCCTTCAGCCACTATCATGAAGAGAAAGACAAGTTGTAGAAGATAGAAAATGGATTGAATTTTAAAAGTTGATGACCAAATACTCGTAAATTATTAGACAAAATTTAAGTTTCTAATTTTTTGCAGATTTCTTAGACCGATATGTAGTCGCAAGATACACCTAAATAAAAAATTTTAAAAAAAATTAATAAAAAAATCATAATTTTAACAACAGTAATGCTATTTTTTATTTTTTCTGTTTCACACTGCTTTAGAAATGTAAATAATTTAATATTGTGAAAACCGCATTCAAAAATGTGAACGGGTTTTTGAGTAATGAGTAATAAACTTTTACATTGATTTCTCTATATACCGAATTTAGGGAAAGGCCCCTTAACAGCTGCTATAAAATTTGTTTTAAAATTTACTTTTAAATCTCTTATAAAGCCAAAGCAATATGACATTTAAAGTAATCTTTAAAAGGTAATATTACAGCACATAAAGGTTTCATTAAGCTCTTACATATCAAATAGTTTTAATACAAAATATCCTTTGGTGGATGTTCGCAGCTACCTGCTTGCTTTAAAATTACATTTATCTACACCGAAAACTATAAGTTATTATAATGATGTTATATTGTATATAGGTACATTTTTCATAACTTGAAAAGCTCTCAAACCAATCATTTTTAAAGCTGATTTATAAAAGCAGATCACTTTACTGATAATGTTATTTGATATACCTTTTTAAAATTAACGCATTTCCTAAAAATAAATATTAAAAAAAAATAAAGAACATTCTTAAACTGGGATCCTCACTCTTCATTTTACAAATAGCAAGAAAATTAAAAAGTACACTACGTGACAGCATGTGTTGTCTAAAACCGTACAAAACGTTTAATTTTTGAAAGATTTTGAAGATTTATTATTAACGGTCCTAATTTTCTAACGTGGATGTCAACAAGTTGTGTCAAAATTAGAGAATAACATGGCGTCTATTAAAATAAAACTTTTTTACAATTTATTTATTGTTACAAAATCATTTCTCTTTAAAACTATCATTTTAAGGTGAAATGTTTTTATCAATTCGTTACCAGACACGTTTAAAAAGTAAATTTGCTTGGTAAAAAGTAAAGAAGTCTTCAGCAAGTCTACATAATTTTTATCAAACCTGTTTGGTCTTATTAATAGAATGTCTTAAAGCTACAGAGGTTTAAGATGGCTTTAAAAAAATCTTGCGTTCAAAATAAACACTAGTTAGTCCAAGGCGCAAGAATAAATTTTGTCTAATTTTAAATTTAATTGTTCATTCGTGTGTTTGCAAAAAAGACAGTTTTCGTATTCTTCTTGTTTATTTTGATCATTTAACTTTACTAATCAGTTATTTTCAACTTGTTTTTCATATTTATTTCTTTCCGAATCACTGTCGAGACCAATTGTTTTGTTCTTTTTTTAATTGAAATTTTATTTTTAGTAATTTTATCAGAGCAGCTCATTGACAAAATAAATTTTTGTAGTTTTAGAGAGATTTTTACTATGACTCAGTGCTTTTAGGTAAATAATTACGTTCCACTTGTCTCTTATGCTGTCCACTTTTTAAAATTTTATTCTTTTTTTCCAACAATGCCATATTTTCTTGTAACTTCTATCAGAATTTTGTAGTTATAGTTTATAATAGTTTTAATAAAGCACCAATTAATGGGTGACAGCAAAAATATGCTTAAATAGTATATTAAGTATGGAGAACGGTAAGGAATGCTTACCGTTCGAAGAAAATTGTTTGGAGGAGGAGCGAAGCGACGACTCCAATTATTGTCTGAGAACGGTAATCCTTAACGTTCGACATGCTTATAACGTTTTTTGCGCGATTGGAGTTTCTAGAATAATAATAATAATAATAATTTATATCAATACATTTGTGATAATCGGGAAGATTGAAACTGAAAACTTTGGGTGGCTGTTCCATGGTTGCTATGGTTTTGTTCCAAACAAGTAAAATTGTCTTTTTGATACAATCATTCCTACATAGTTCTGTTTTGTGGTTCCGTTTTCGAAGCAAATATGAGCGATAGTGATGATTTAGAAGACGCTTGGCAAGAAGGATGTTCGGCAATAATTCCAGAAAAATCTAAAGCCCGATATAAACAGACATACAAGTTGTTTAAGGAATGGCGTGAGGCAAAGAAGATTTATGTAAATGAAAAGAGCTTGTTAGCGTATTTTGTGGTGAGAAGTGGACACTTGAAGGCCCCAGGCAGTTTATGGGCGGAGTATTCTATGCTGAAGAGTACAATTTTTCTCCATGATGCTATCGATATTTCTAAGTTTGCTACATTAATTACTTATCTTAAGAGAAAAAATATTGGATATCGGCCTAAGAAGGCTAAAATTTTTACCAAAGAAGACATGGAAAAATTCTTGAATAAAGCACCAGACGAACAATTTTTAATTCAAAAGGTTGTTGTAGATGATGAGGTGGTACATCTGAGTTCTAAGGAAACAATATATTTGCAGGTAGCAATGATATTGGGAGTATCGGGCGCTTGTAGACGAGAAAAATTGTACAATATTACAAAGAGTGACATAGAAGAACATGAAGATATGTTTATAGTAAATATTCCAAATACAAAAACAAATATTCAGCGAACGTTCACAGTTATTAATAAAGAAAATGAAGCAGTTCATTATTTGGAAATTCTTCGAAAATACATAAGAATTCGACCAAGCAACCCAACGTCAGATCATTTATTTCTGAACTATCGAAATGGCAAATGCACTAGGCAAGTCACAGGAAAAGGCACAATTGGAGGGTGGCCGTCAAAAATTGCAAAGTATTTAAAGTTGCAAGCCCCTGAAGGTTTTACTGGACACTCGGTTCGACGCACATCGGCTACACTTTTGGCGAATAACGGAGTTGATGTGTTGGGACTAAAAAGACATGGTGGGTGGCTTTCATCAACGGTGGCCGAGAGTTACGTGGAAGATTCCTTCCAAAACAAAATTGAATTTGCTCATAAAATTTTACAGAGCGATGTTGGTGGACTATTACAACAACCTGGGACTTCTACGTCGGAAAGTTTGTCTATTAACACTAAAAACTCAAATGCGAGTGGTATTACTACTATTAATTATAATAATTGTACATTTAATTTTAATAAATAAATCGCAAAATTGTTTTTTAGATTTAATTGCTTACCGTTCACTGAAGGGTAAGTGAATTACTTACCGTTTTGTTACACGTAGCAACCGTAGCAACCAGTAACAGCAACCTACCGTTGTGGAAACAGGCACAGTAAACTGATAAAAACCAATCGCGCAAAAAATATTTTTTTAAATGCTGGATCAAAACCTAGTACATATATTTTGGTTTTGTGATATGCGCTAAATACTACTTATAGGTTTTATAACGCAGTACTACAAAATACTTTTAAAAAACCTTCATACAGTTAAAATATTAAAACTCACATAAATCATTACCGCATTTCGTAAAACCTTTATAAAACTGTTTATTCTTATTAATTACAAAAAGAACAAAAGGATTTATAACCGCACTGTTCTTGGCTTTTGTAAAACTGGTACAAGATTGTAAGATATAAAAGAATAAATAGTTTAAAAACTTGTTTTAGTATTGTTTTTAAAATTAAATTTTAAAACATATTTTCTTTTAAGAGTAGAATGTTTTAAATTTATCTCTTATAAAACATCAGCTTAATTTAAAACCTTCATAAATTAATGATAAAACTGAAATAAAAGCTAGTGTCTTTTAAATTGTTTCTTGAGACGTCAACAGTGCTATGAGGATGTTCAGTTAACCATACACGAAAATTTTAAGAGTTTGCAAAGCTTTCAATATGAAACTATATTTATCGTCATTTAAAACTTCATTGAACCAATTATAAAATCTAATTCGTTGTTTATAGTCTGGAGAACTGAGAGAGTGAACCCTGGTAAAATATAAAAAGAGCCTCAATTTTTTTTAAATGCATTCTAAGAAGTTTCATAAGAAATATCTGAGAGGGTTAAAAAAATGTCTAAATGAGAGCTTCATCACAGATTTTCGCAGGCTGCGCTCCATTCGAATACAAATGTCTTCTACAAAATTTTTAAAGTTCTAAAAAATCGCCTTAATTTAAAACTGTTCAAAATTCTCAAATCAAAATTACGTATCTTAGACTCTCAATAAAAAAAGTAGTGTGTAGATCGTAGCCACAGCAACGATGCAAAATAAAGCACTGTTATTGGCGGTTTAACAAAAAAGGCTTGTAATAAATTGAGGTTCTCATCTTGGTGTATGTAACATTTCCTCTTGTAATCTGCAATTTGTGCCTTTGAAAGCAACTCTCGTTTCACGTCCCATCTAATAGATGTGTTCGATTTCAATTACGCGATACAAGATGTTACCTAAGATGCAACGAACGGTTGCAGTTGCAATTCAGACAGTTCAAGTTTTCATAACTCGTTAGCCCGTATAAATATAAATTTCAAAAGTTGTCCCCTCTATCCAGCCACGTGACTGAACCATATGGGCATAGATTATAACACGAACAATAATAAAGCGCTTCTATTCAATGGCGTGACGTGGCGGTTGTTAAACACCAAGATTCGGCTTCACTTCACACCACTGTGACAAATTAGACCGGTGCATTTTTTTTATATCTCACATCTGCTACTGTTTATAAAAAACATTTCTCCAAAGTCATTATTTTTGTGTGAAATTCTTTAACTTCAATTATTTATTGATGTAATAAAATTTAATTGCCACATCATGATGGCTTGTAGTAACTGTTAACTATACAACGACATAAATGGCAAAAGTGCGAATCTTGTAATGGAGATTGTCGATTGAGACAACAATAAAGCTCGAGACTCATTTCAACCATTGTTGCAGAGACGTATTTACACTGGAGAAATTTTCAGAATGCACTATTTTTTTTATATATAAATAACTGCACTCATTGCATCAAGTAAAGCCCCCACAGACTCACAGTTGTTGAAAAACAACAAAAAAGCTTTCCCAAAACAATGGACAACCTTCATACAACCATGAACTACATGCTGCTCCACTCCATTAATCAACTTGTATTTCAATAAAAGAGGTGTGGGAGAACGTTCTCTCATCAATTTTACAAACAAATGCAACAAAACAAAAATTAAACACACTAGAATAAACATGCAATTTAGTAGAACTACAAATTAAATCTTCGCTAATTTGAACAGTATTTATGCTATAATGTTGACCTTACAACAAGAATTTATCATCATATTATTTAAAAAATCATTATAGTTGTTTCAAATAGATTAATTATTAAATTTTATTTGGTATTTGCTTGACAGGTGTAAAATGTAACCTATATAGGTATTCTAAACATATCGACAACTTGCAAAAAAAAATGTAAATTTATTACCAACTAAAACAGTATTTGTTGATTACGGTGTTATAGGTGTTACGGTGACTAGGATTACCAACATTTCGATATCAAAACAAAGGACGTTTTCAAGAGCGTATTTAAAATTGCTTTTTTTACCTAATCTTTTTCTTTGTTTTTCACAAAACTTAACTTTTTTTTAGTAGTCTTTTCTTCTATTTTTTTATTTATTTCATTGTTTTTTAAATTCGCCTTGAATCTTCATTTGTTTCTCTAGATTCTCCCAATTTTACTTTTTCTTAAAGCTACTTAAATTGGCCTGTTAGCTTCAGTTCTAAAACTCTTCAATTTTAAATTTTATTATGACGTTTAGTATGTAGTACCAACAGAAAAATTAAAATCTGTTACCAATCCAACAAAAAAAAATCACAATAATTTCTACTTTTTTTCGCTACCACTCGTTATTCTTCTTGATTTTTTCTTTTTTATTAGTCACCCTTCTTGCTTTTCTAGAACTCTTCATTCTTTATTTTCTTCTAAAAACGTATTCATTTTAAACTTTTTCAATGTTTTTTTCACCAGTCTTAAAGCCGATTTCATAATCAACTTTAAAACTTCTTTAATTAAATAACGTTTAGACTGTAACTGTTATTATGACAATATACATCGGAAAATCATCGACAGTTACAGTCTAAACGTCATTTAAATTAAAGAAACCTGTAAGTTATTTCTGAAATCGGCCCTTAATTCTTTCTGTTTTTTTTTTTTTTTTCTAATAGTCACAGTCTAGTAGTTATTCTTTTAGTTTCTTTAAAAATTATTTTTACAACACCTTTCAAACGACGTTGTGAAGTTCTTTTCTATCTTTTTTTATTATAGAATTTTCTTTAGTCTTCTTTTGTGTTTTTTGCAAAACTTAGCTAATAGTCGTTTCTTCTGTTTTTCAATTTCTTCCAAACATTGTTTTTTCAAAATTCGCCTACAATCTTGACTGGTTCTTCTAGACTCTCTCAATTTATAATTTTTTTTAAAGCTTCTTAAAGTGACTTGTGAGCTTCAGTTCTAGAACTCTTTGAACAACGTTTTATAAATTCTTCTAAATTGTATTTTTTTTAATATTGTTTTTTTTTCTTTTATACATTATTAGCTTTTCATGTTTGTATGCCGCTTTTTCAAATTTTTCTAGAACCTTCATCTTTTAGAATCTACTTCTGTTCTTTTTATCCTACCACTCGTAATTCTTCTTAGTTTTTTCTGTTTTATTTGTCGCTCGTCTTACTTTTCTAGAATCATTTCTCTCTTTTTTTAAGAAATTTTTTATTCTAAAATGTTTTTTCACTAGTTATAATGCTCTGTATCCTCGTTTAAATTGTCTTTTTTCTCTAATAGTCACTGTTGCTCTTGTTTTCCTTTCGCATATGTCGTCGCTTTTCAATTTTATCTAAAAAATTTTTGTTTTTACAACACCTTCCAATTCCAAATGACGTTTTTCAAATTCTTTTTTAATTTTTTCTCTTTCTGGAATTGTTTTTTTTTTGATCTTCTTTCTCTTGAAGTCGTTTCTTATTAAATTGTAAAATTTGTTTTAATTCTTCTAGAATCTTTCAAATCACGTGTTTTTTTTTTAATTTTTTTAGAATTCTATCTTGCTTTTCTATTATAATTTTAATTTGTTTTTCGTTTTCTACTATTCGAGAACTAGAGATTCAGACATAAATCACACATAGGATTTTCAAATTTCCAACGCCTAATTGTTTCTTTCTGATAAAAAGAAATAAGGACAAATGGTATCCTTTAAATATCTGGTATCTCAATAACTAAAGAACAATTTATAGAATTAAAGGATTATCTTTTGAAATAAAGGACGGTTGGCAACCCTAGTCTCAATTTTGTCTAATATGTACTCAGAGATTTTAATGTAGCCACATTTTAAAGAGTTGACGTCATCAAAATTAACAAAAACAGTTTTTATTAAGACCTTTTTTAATAATAAAATAGCCGTTCCAAATTCATGTGACGACGTATCTCTTCCATTTTCTCAACTTTTCCTCGAAATAAACCCTCTTCACTTGTAATTATTAATCCAGTTTTGGGCCCTCCATCCTCTGGTATTTATCCCATAATCATCCCCTCCTCTCCCCTCACTGCATCCCGGCGTCAAGATCGCGATTCGCTTGTTTCATTTCTTGGCTTTGTTACTCATTCGTGTATTTCCGTTTACATTCGGTTGTCAATTCGGCGCCCGATCCGCTAGTTCACCGCCTTGTCTCTGTTGGGAGCAGTGCGTGTGAGGAGAGTATAGTGCGGTGACAATTTCCACAAAGAGAAAAATCTCCCAAAAAAAAAAAAAAAATTCGTTTCTGGCTGGCGTAATTATAGTGTGGTGTGTCGTGTGTTTTGTGTGGAGTGTAATAGCTGGTGTAAGTGTAGTGTCCCATTTCGGATTACTCTGTGTTTAAAAAAAGTGTACACTTGGAGTCAACGAACAGACCCTCTGGTGAGTAAACCACGCCTAAAGTCGCGAATTTCTTTTGTCCCAGGAAGACGACGTCTCGCACATCTTCAACTGACGCCCGCTTCCGGACACGTTCACGTTTGCTATCTTTGTCTGGCGTGTTTCTAGGGTCGTTCGTGCTCTCTCGGCTGTAAACAAGCGTCGGTCGATCGCTAGGGAAGCCATTTTGTTATTCGGTTGGGAAAATTCGAAAATTTTCAGGACGGCCAACTTGGCAATTGTGAAATCACTAATTTCAGACTAGAATACCAACAATGAAAAAAATTATTTTATTTATACTTACTGATTTCATACATATTTATGAGCTTATTTACATTAATGCTTGACATGTGTAATAAACTCGGTTGACTGCTCGATTTTCTCAAGGCGGTGCAATTAAGGGGGGCTCATTGACACATGACACGCCCTTAGTTAAACCAATTCCGCCATTTTTACGCAAAAATATTTATTTATTATGAACACAAAACGAGGATAGAAATGAATGGAAAAAAGATAACGTATCGGGTTTTATGAGGGGGCTTTATGAGCAACGTTTTATTTTTAAATTTTTTATTTTCAAAGCTTTTGGGGACACTTATTGTGAAATTAATTGCTTCCTCATGTTTATGTAATTAAGTTATTTACAATGACTGCTATTATTGGACGCACTCAACTAATAAAATTATAAAATCTCATTTATTGTTCATGTGGCGCCCAAAATTAGTCAAAATGGCGCTAAATTTCAATGTTTAACATTGGCAAGACTGCGTTTTTAGAAAAGATACATTTTTCTAATCATATGGTGGATTTTTAATGCTGGAGACTTATACAATGTTGTAGAAACGCAAGGCAGGGCTTTTTCTGTTGAATGTTCACGCTACCTTTGGAGTATTAGCATATTCTAAAGACAGAAAGATGATGAAGAAAAAAGTGGTTTTTCACCCTTTTCATCCCTTTTCTCTTAATTAATTGGATATTTCTGAATTATAATAAAAGAAAATCTGGAAAATAGTGATAAATTGTAAACTATTCTAATAGGGAAAACAGCATAATCATGAACAAGCTTAATATAAGTTCTATTTAGTAATTTTTACTGCTAGATGTGTACTGTAAGAAGAATTTGATCATCTCCATGCGGATTATAGTCGATTTATGCAAGAATGAGAATGTGACTTACATTATAAATAACTCGAATAAAGGAATTCTAGGTTAATTATGGCAATTTATGATATTTTGAAAGTCAGAAGTAGTAAATAATCCTATCCAAATCCAATCCCTAAAGCCAGAGCTTTTATATCTAGTTTAAGCTCTCAAAACATTAAATATCGACTAAGTCAGTGAAGACAGTGTTTGTATAGGTTGTGCTGAAGATGAGGAAACTCCTCTTCACATTCTCTGTTACTGTCCTGCATTTTGCAGACATTAGAGATCTATACTTGGGCTTCCGATATCTGGAGTCCAGTGCTGTCTAGAAGGTTTCTGCAGACAAAGTACTGAGCTTTATCAGAAGCACAGGGTTGCTGCAGTAGTTCTATTTCAAGAGATTGCACACAATAGGCATAGGTATCCCGAGCCCCTCTTGTTAAAAAAATAAACATAAAAATAATGAAAAAAGAGTCGACACTAGTAATAATTGCCTAATTAAGGTTTCTTTGTTGGGATTATTTACGTCACATTATTATTCTTAGATAAATTGACAGAAATATGTACATAAGTAATATACCGCAGAAATTTTAATATAGAATCGGGATCAAAAACAAAACAACCAGACACCAAATGATCTAGGGTGGTTGGGTGTGGTCCGAGGTAGTGTTATTCTGGTGTTATCTACTGTGGTTTGGTGTAGTCTAATGTGGTCTTGTGTGGTTTGTCTGACAATTATGCCGATAGTGTTGTCTATGTTTTTTTTTTTGCTTCTGACTAATAATGTCACATACCAAATTATATTAAGAAAATTATGGTCATTCGAGCCGGATATTGAGAAATGACCTAGGTATAGATAGATATAGAAGGGACTCCCAAAAATTACTAGAATTTGGGATCGTAGGCATCAGTTTTTTTATATATAAAAAAAATTGTAACTGAGAAGAAACGTTTAAAAACAATGTAGTTTTTTTTAAGAAGTAAAGCCAATAAAAATGACGTAAACCTTATATATGAGGCAAAATTTGCAAGTTTAGCATTAGTTTAATACTTTGGAATACCAATAAAATGAAAACATTGATAGCAAATTGTGTAATTTTGATAAGAATGTATTTGTGCCAAATTTTATTAAAATTAATGAAGCGGTAAAAAGTTATTAGCAAACAACAAAAACCTGAATAACCACATGTCAGTAGTAAAAATTTACTAAAACATTGTGAACTGAGCATAATAACTAAATTCTATAAAAAAAAATCAAAATCACTACATACTTGAAGTGAGACAATTCATAAAAAATTAAATTCAGCTTGTTCTTTTTTAAAATGTTTTAATTGGACTAACATGCTAACATTTCTTCAAAAATCTGAGAATTAATTTTTATAAGGGTACAAAATTGGGGAAAGTGTCTTTTCGTCCGTCGAGGGTAGGCCAAACGACTTCCATCAATGCCTAGAGCAAGTAACCGATTATTTTTACTGCTTTTACGAAAATATAATTGAACAACAATTAAATTACTGGAGATTGGTTTATAAAAACTTGTTTAATTTATAAAATTATTTAAGGACATTACATGAAACTGAATGTAACGTCGAATATGTGGCTCAGCTTATCATTGTCAAAACAACTGTAGGAATAGCTTTATCATGTTAGAGACTTCTATATATAAACATTTAAAGAACGACTTAAAAACTTTATGATAAAAAATTGTTTCTATTTTGATATGAGTGTACTGTAAGAATAACATTGTAAATATTGTAAATTAATATACATAGATATGAAGTCTTTAATAGAGCTATCTTTATCGCCCAGTTCATCATGTTACATAACAAATTATCTGCAATCATAATAAATAATTATATTTCTCCTGTTACAGTGAGAACTTTTATTACACCTATATTTGAGGTTAGACTAAAATATTTAACTAGTTAGACTAGACGAAGTTAATTTTTGGACTTTGTTCAACGGATAAGAAGTTAATTCTCAAAATTGAAAGCTATGATTAAAATCATATTCCTATTTCTGTATTTTACAAATATCTAATTCCAATATATTTTTGTAATCTAAAATCATGCGACTTATTGACACTCTGACTCTATTTTTAGCACATAAAATGCTTGTGCAACTTCCATCTAAATTATTATCGATCACTCGTTGCATTTGCTACTTTTTAAATAGTGTCTAAATAAAAACAATGATGTGGAACACGCCATAAACGTGTTTTGTACACTCAATGGGTTGTAGATAACCACAGATCAGCAATAATAGGACAAGTTTCTAGGTTTTTCTTTACCACAACCTAATTTACCATTTTGTGAGCATCAGAATTAAAAATTTGAATATTTTGGATTGAGAACATGCCACGGACTTGCTTGATTCGCTTAATATCCACACCCATCCAGTAGTAATGGGACAAGTTTTAAATAATATTAAATCTAGGAAAAAAACCATTGAAGCGTTAATTTACGATTCTATTCAACGTTTCAGCAAGATAATGTGCAAATGATGATTCGGTCGGTCGTTAACTGAGTTTGAAATAGAGCCAAGTTCACAAATAGGCTTAAAAGAAATTTTTCAGTAGTTTATTTATGAGTCGTAAACCAACTTTTTTTTTATTACCACTTGCCAAGTGTATTTGTTAATGTACTTAATTGTGGCAAGTTGGGGAAATTTATTGCACAGTTGGCGAAACTTCCTAGGGATTTTTTTCGCAATGTTACACAGGTGTGTGGTAGAGATCAAGGACGGACGTATTTATACAGGTGTTGCCAATATGCAATGAAAAAAATCACGTCTGGAAGCTGGTAAATTTTTTATTGTGGCACGCCTGAGGCTAGTGTAATTTTATTGGTTTTGTGGTTTTGAAAAATTTCGAAAAAATATTAAATAAATCTTTAGTTTTTGCTCTTTTATTACACCGTTAAAAGCAACAACCACAGATTCAATTAATTTTACCGTAACTGTGAGCTAATTGTTCTCCGCGGTTGGATTGATTCAAAAATCTACTTTTTTTATTATTGATTGAGTTATTTTGGTGGAAAGTAGCAAATCCGGTCAGTAGCCGTGTGGGATTAATAACAAACTTGTGGGATTTTGGGATTTAATCCCGGATTTGGTTCGAGTTTCGTTGATAATTATGCGATAATTACAGAATTAAGGTAGTTCTTGGAACACTTTAAAAGTCATATAGCTGGGTGGTCTGTCAGGTAGAGAAAAATTGTCCTCAAAGGGATTTTACGAGTCAGCTTTGTTGGAAATTTCTACGAAATATTTTTACAGTTTGTTTTTACACTCCCACGATATCGATCTTTGAGTAAAATCGACTACATAATTGATGTTTCAACGGATAATTTGTCAGGTTAATTATTAATGGGCTATTCCACCCACGTTGTGACAGTAAAAAGTTTTATTACCTTCTGACAATTTAATCACTCATGTTAACAGTTTATAAATCTGAGTATTAATAAAATATATTCGTTAATTTGTGTCATGGGCAAACTTTTCGGATATATCTACATTGCTAATGGGAAAATAGAGAAACACCCACACAAGGAATAAATTAGCAGTTTGGAGTGGTTAGCCGGTTTTGAAAAATTAATTTGTGACATTACAAGGTTTTAAAAGTGTTTTTCAGGAGGAAGTTTACTGATTTTAAAACTTTTTTTAACAGGAGGAAGAAGCAGCTCTGAATGTAACTCAACTGAATTTTTTTATGTATTCAATATTCCAAAAATAAACTGGATACAGCCTAATATAAAGTCTTTTAAACTGACTTCTGAGACTGAGAGAGGTAGTCGGTGAGCGGTAACCATAGTACGACTCATTTTTGTAAAGCGGCAAATCAGCCACATAAGTTTCGCTTGAGAAGAGCAGGTGTGACAAACAGTTCAAGGGAAAATAATCTTTAACTTAGCATATTACAAGAATTTATACTCTTATCAAAAACTTTAAATAGAGATACAATCCTTACCTTTAATTTATTTTAATTTAAGGGTTATTTTGGCTTGAATCCGGTGAAGCGGCTTATTTGCCGCTTTAATAAATATGAATCGTACTATGGTCACCACACACCGACTTTTTCTGAAAATTCTACTGTGTAACAGAGAAATAGAGGTTTGGGAAGCTCAGGTTTGGATCTTATGTTTATAAATTTCAATTTTCCACTTGTCTAGTCTCCCCTTAATGTCTGTCTTAATCAATTACCCTTAAAATTGTCAAAGACAATCACCTGTTCCGCTTTTCTAATTGAACGTTTCGGTTTAACACATCAACACGTAATTATCAAAGTTCAACTTAGTTCAAAGCCAACATCAGATAATCTCCGTTTCGTCGCCTTACGATAATAATTACCCAACCATTTCATTTTCGCAGGTGGAAAATCTACCATCGATGGATGGACAACTTGAAAATCAATTAAATTAAACGTGGAGTTTCGGTAACACTATCATTTTTTGCTTTCTAATTTCAAATGCCTCGATGGTAAATAGTGCGATTCTCTCTAATAACTGTAATTCTGATAAAAGCTTTCAGGAGTTTGTCTGAATTATACTCTTTTTCAATTATCAGTATCACTTCAAGAGTAGTATAATAGAAGCTTGTTAATTGTTTGTTATTTCGGTATTCTATATCGGGCTAATTACTATCATCAAATTAAATTGCTTGTTCTGAAACTCGAAAGTAAGCTAATGTTGTGCACAATGACAAGTTAATCTCAGTGTAATTAATGGCTTGGTATTTTTCTTTCTCTTTCTATCATGGGACGTAATTAGCGGTTGTGGTATAATGGAAAACGTCATGTGTAGCATGGTATACCACGCCTTTAAAGATATTTTAATTAGAACGACGAATTTACACCAAAAACCACATTCCATGAGAATAATACCTGCGTGATTTATGCTCGAAAGGAGATCCTATAAATACCTTGGCCCCAATAAAAACATAATTTGCTAAACTAGAGGAAATAACACAAATTTTTTAGTAAATTTGTTTTACAAAGATGTTATGCATTTTAAAATTTAAAAATGTTTTTTGACTTACTAAACTATGAAACAAGTATTGGCCTTTATACATCAAGAGAAAATTAGTTTTTACGTTCAAGAAGAGAATGTTTAGGAATCTTCTGGATATACTGATGATATCTTTATAAAAACATGGGAATTTATGAGAAATCTTGCTCTTTGTACACCAGAAATCTCTATGTGTTCACCCCTAAGCCGAAACATAAGTTACGAAACACGTAATAAAGAAAAAAAAAATTTCAAAAGTATGTCTCGACATCGACCTTATTTAATAATTCGCGATTGAGATAGCCGGTGAGACCGTCACTGTCGCATCAAACAGCTGTTTTATAAGAGAGTCGGTCATTCTCAAATTAACTACTGTTTTCCGCGATTATTTATTTTCTTTCATGTTTAGCAATGATAGAAACAAAGTAAGAATAATACCGAGTGCCTTGATCAGCTGTGCTACCGTATTTTGCTAAAAATAACCTAGTAAAACAAGTGTAAAAATAACACTGTGTTCATGCTTTAAATACGTTTTTTTATGCTTTAAATTTGTTTTTTGTTACTTGTGATAAAAATTTGAGAGTTTACGGTAAATTATTGAGAATTTTTTTGAGTCTTTAAAGCGGATTGTGAAAAATTGGGTAACTAACAAACTCTGTATGCTCAGATTAATCGGAATCTTTAGGAGTTTACCGGAAATCTTCAAATCTAATAAGAAATCCTAGGAAATCTATGTAAAAACATGGGAAATCTTGCTTCTTGTAGAGTTCGACCAACAATATTCTGCGTTTACAACATAATCCTGCGATTAACTTTTCTAAATTTTTACGACACTTAACCACAGACTGCTGTAAAATTTTTTACCTACCAAAGTAGATATTTCTTACGCCTATTGTCAACATCTTTATTTGCACTATTTTTATTGCAGTCCAACCCTTATAAAGTACTTAAAGAGTCAAAGCAATAACCGCAGAATATCTTTAGTTCGTACAATACTCTAGAAATCCCTGTGTTCACCTCTCGGTCTAAACTTATGTTAGGAACACGAGCAACAAAGAAAAAAGTTATTTCTTGAGAGTAGCGATTGAGATAACCGATGAGACCGCCACTGTCAAACAGCTGTTTTATAAGAGAGTCGTTCATTCTCTTTACTACTGTTTTACGCGATTATTTATTTTTCTTCATGCTTTCACCTTTAGCAATGATAAAAACGAAGTAAGAATAATACCGAGTGTATTATTCTTATATCAACTGTGCCACTGTATTTTGCTAAAAATAACCTAGTAAAACAAGTGCAAAAATAACACTGTGTTCATGTTTTAAACATTTTTTGTAAAGGTTACTTGAAATACAGTGAAGTAGTGTCCCGTTTTTGCTTCTATACAATAAGAAATCTTGCTTCTTGTACTCCAGAAATACCTGTGTTCACCGCTCAGTCTAAACTTACGTTAACAAAGAAAAAAGTTATTTCTCGACAGTTATTTTTACTTTAAAGTTATTTTTTTTTAACATTCTATAATAGGATGGTTTATTATTTTATCGATGGTTTTCATTGTCGTTTTGTTTTACTGGTAATGTAAATTTTTCACTAGCATCTTTTGTTTCTGAAATTTGTACTAAAAAAAATTCTAAACAATCGTTATTGCTTATTGAGGTGAATGAGTCTTCTTTTCAGACAAGAACAAAATTGGCGCAGTTAATTTTTCTACAGAAACTTATTACTAGAGGCGGTGGCGACAGTCCTAAATTCCTGAATGAAGCATAATTACTACTACCATTGCAACAGTTATTTAATATGCTACTTGATATATCTACATATAATGAAGTAGGAACATTTGATATCTTTTATCAATGTTAGTTAAAAAAATTCTTATAGTATAGCTTTATTTGTTGTAGTATTTTTGTATTATTATTATTCTATTGTTCTTTTTTTATCATTTGTTTTTTATCATTTATATTGTATGCCTGTTGTTTGAATAAATGTTTCATTACATATAGTATGTTATTATTATTTCTACTCAAAACCACCTTAATTTTTAGAGTTACAAATTAAACAAAAAGGTCGTTCTTTTTGCCAGACCTTGTATAACTAAAAATACGTAAATACGTCAGTGACCGGCTTCATCTACTCCAAGAAGGTTAAACATAAATAAATAACGTCGAAATGAATACGTCCGGCTGGTCACTATTAGTTAGTGAAAAAGAAACATCTGTAACTAACTACCAACCATATTTTAGCTGTGTCTCTTCGGTCACGTCTGTTAAACCTTTTATATGCTAATTACTCGTTAAAACGATGAAAGAGATAAGCTTCGGCTGTAAAAATCCCACTTATGCCTTCGTGTTTTATCCGATAATCTTTTCCATGCGATTTTCTATCCTTGTTTGAAAGGGTAAAACCGTCTACAACTTGTATTTTTTATTATGTTGCATTTTACCTGGCCCCTAAAACCCATCTACCTGAACCGATGAGTCAACAGAAGCTATACAAAAATCCAACCAAAAAACGTAAACATTCAGTTTATATAACAAAGACAAATTGCTCAATCTCAAACAAACAAAAACGCAATTTACATAATGTTTGTAAAATGTCAAGTTCCCACCTAATACTCGTTTCAATATTATTACGGAAACAGATGTTTAGTTAATAAAAATAGATCGCGAATGGTCAAAGTACGTAAGGAATCTTGCACAAATCGATTAAAACGGTTCAATGAGAGACTCGTAATTATTCTAATTAAGTGAGCGGATTTCTCATCCAATTAGCACATGTGCTTGATGATTTTTCAACAAATAAATTTGATATTTCTAGAGCACGAATATAAAATTGTATTTTTATGTTTACACTTTTAACGACGTAGGTTTTAGTGTCTGGTGAAAATGTAAACATGGGTTGTATTTAAAAAAAAAAAGGGGGAACGTTTGCCAATTCTAAACAAACATACAACGGCTTTAGGTCATTATAAATAACCAAGTCGTAAATTGGTATTGTGCTTCCTCCCATTCGAATTCGTGCCCATTCAATCGAATATAACTGAAATCAAACAGTTAACCCAAATGCACTAAATGCGCATTATTTGATACAATCTAACGCCCAGCAATGCTGCCAACGTCGTTACGTAACGCTTCGATGGACCATTCAATGAATGTCTTTGATCGATCGTCTGGAAAAAATTCGTACGACGCGAATTTGCATGGAAATAAACGGAACAAGAAAAACACTTTTATACAATGATCTGCATATTTTATAAAACGTAAAAAATGAGTTTATTTATACGAACTGAAAATAACACTGAAAGTTTATAAAATGCACCAAAAAGACTAATAAGTTATAAAAATTTAGATTAAATTTAAATCTCTCGCGATTACCAACAGTAGAGAAAGAAAGTGTGTAAAGAAACAAAATGAAGAATTTTTTTTTACTTTCTAGCATTTGCCACGGGTGCCGCTTTATCGCTGTACGAATTTAGCAAGACATACCATGCATTAGGTACAGTTTATGGTAGTGTAGCATAAAACATTTTAACGGATGGGAAACCTTAGATTTCATTTTGACAGTGAGTGAAATAGTTTCTCTAAGACAATTAAGACAGTACGTCTTAGTTATATCATTGTAAACTGTGATAAAGCCTTTGTGAAATACTATTCTTGCAGTACTTTGAGTTGTCGCTTATTAAAAATGGAAAGGGCAGAGTTAGAATCACAGATTTGATTTTAACTTTTTTGTTTCGTTCTTCAGCTTTGTTATTTATTAATGTTAAAAACAGTTTTTGGTTTAAAGACAACTTGATGGTCGAAACTAGTTATCATACAATGTTTCAATAGTTGGGCTTATTTAAGCTGCCAAAATGTTCTACAATGAGAGAAAAGATTTGCTAAAATACGTCCGGAAATAAAAAACTGACTAAAATAGTATCTTAAAGAACGCGTTTCGAGAAGTCAACTTTGTAGCACGAATTCAAGTTCATAAAACGAGCGCAAAGCGCGAGTTTTTATAAAGAATGAATGCCACAATGGTTTGAGAAACGAGTTCTTTATGCTATTTTTTTTACTTTGCGCGTTTTACGTGATTTTTAAGTAAAAAGTTAATTATTGATTCTTTAGGGATTTTTGTATTAATACGAGATAGTTGGTAATAAATATCATAAACGTGTCAAATGTTTTTTGAAGTGTTTTTTCAAATCTGCTCAAAATTTTATGTAAGAAACTCACAAATGGTTTTTTTTACCTACCGCATCGATTATTGGTTAAATACTCCAATTGACATAAAAACAGTAAGGAAAATTTCCTTAAATTAAATTCCTAAAATTATTCTTAAATTATCAAATTAATTGCGATTCTTAGCGTTTCATCTCATCGTTATTTCAGACCAAGCAGTGCTATGTAGTCTCCTAGCAAATAACTTGTAAATTATCAAACGCTGTGAGGGTTGTAAATTGTCAAAATAGTGACTAAAAGCTGTTTTATTTTAAAGCTGTTTTGACCTCAGAAAGAAAGTTGAAGTTACCTCACTGTAATCGCCGCTTGTCTACCTCATTTTCCACTGGTCATCAAGTGCAACCAAATTTATTCGAATAAAATTATTATAATCTCAACGCTGACATACACGCTGAAACGTGACAAATGACGTTTCATTCCAGCGAAAGCGTGTTACCAACCCAAAAAAAGTAAGGAGCACTAGTACTTTACGCACGCAGTTTGAGTGCTGAATTGCCTAATACGATACCCAAATCGCTATCTGTTACAGACGCAAAGTAGAAAAAAATTATTTTCTAAGAAAACCAACTTTTTTTTTAGTCATATTTTTTATTGCTGGATGCATTTTAGGCAATCTTTTCTCTCAGTGTACAATGTGGAACATAATTTTCATTATTGAAGCCTATTTTCGAAATATTGAAGTTAGACAAGTAAACAAGAATGTCGTGCCCAATTTCTAGATTTTAATATCACCGATAAATGACTAACAAAAGACTTGACTTTTTTGACTAAAAGACAAAATTATTTGTAGTTTTAGGAAAAACAAAAAACACTGAAAAAAAATTCCATTTAGCAATAAAAAATTTGGCTAAGAAAATTAAAACTTGGTCTTCTTAGTAATTTTTTTGTTGGTTTTCTTAACCATATTTTTTATTGCTGGACGTAAATATATTTTAGCAAATCTTTCGTCTTAGTGAAGTTAGTGTTGATAAGGGAAAACCACCTCAGGGACAAGTAAGACTCAAAACAGCTGTTTAGGTTCTAGTCAAAGATTTATAACAAGAAATAGAGTTTAAATAAACTTATCTTAAAATTAATGAACTGTTTACTGACATATAATGTGTTAAAAGAACAAAAATAATATAGAAATTAATAGTTGCTCTCTTTATTATTGGAAGCCTACTATCATTATGTTTATAAGCGAATTTTTGAGAAGTGAAAACTAAGATAAATACTACTGAGCCGATTTTTTATATCTAGGCTTTCTCCGCTAAATATTCTCGCTACTTTAACATAAATCAATTTTTGTTTTTCAAACGTCTCTGTTCTTTTCTAACACAATTTTCTCGAGTGAGGAAACAAAGAACCAACAAACACACACATAACAAAATAATTTTTATCTGTGCTTTTATCAAGATTAGTGAATACAGGCTTACCACTAGAGTTTCACCTATAACATTACTTTGTTAAAAGATAAAAATAAATATAGAGCGTCTATTTAAAATTAGTTACGTTTTTGTTTATTTTCCGCTGCAAAAATTCCGTTTATTTCCCCTTATTCTTGGCACAAACTGCAATATTATCACAATTTCAACCGGAAATACCAAGCAAACCGGAATCGCGGTTATAACAATCCGTATTATTCCAAACACTCGACTATAATCCGTTCAAAAAACCGAAACTCTTTCCTTGTTAAACGCAATACTTAATGGTTTTTCTTTTGTTACAGGTGAGTTTCCACAATGCTAAAAGAGTTCATCGAAAGTGCAAAATCTTGTGTTAAGTGCTTCTGAGTGTGTGGATGAATGTGTTTTGAGTAAATCTAACCTTTTAATGGAGTAAAAGTAGAACTGTAATTACATCTGAGGTGTTTGTAAACGTGGCTTTAGCGGATACTCGAGGTGAGTTTATAATTATTTTTTTGAAATGCTTGAAAATATTCTGTGTTCAGGTAGTAGTTTAACAGGAAATGGATGGTGACATTTGGACGAACATTAACTTTCTACAGTTGGTACTTAAGTCGTAACTGTTGTATGTCTAAAACGAACAAGTTTTTTTTTTAATACATTTTTTCTTGTTTGAGTACAACAATGTAATTTACTTTTTATGGTTGGTAACACTGATTGATACCTGTGTTTATTTATAGTATTAATATTGGAGACAAAATTTTGTGATAACGTGCTTCACTGCTCGTTTTTTATACTTGGACTCGTGTTACAAAATTTTTTTTGGTGTCAATAACAAGCTATTTTTGAATCATAATTTTAAAATAAATGATTGTCGAGTTATAGCAATTTAACTGTTTCTGTAGGAAGGTGCTAATGGATCGAGAGTTGAAAGCAAACAAGCGGAAAATTTACACAACAGTTTATTGCATTATCTAATGATGTTCTTAGTATCTAATCGAAGGTTAAACGATTTGACATCTTTACCAGTAATTTGCATTCTATTAACTTTTCCTTTTTCGTAATTTCGTGTAACAAAAGCCTTACTAATCAACTATTCTTGTTTATTTTTCTTATCATTAACAAACATTGTTTTAATCAACAATTTAATATTTACAAACTTGTGTCAATATGTAGTTGTTAAATACAGCTACTAGATTGTATTTTTTTCTTTCCTAAATACTGATTTGTTCATTTTATTAGACATATGGTGTGGTAAGTTGTCAATTTAGCACCTCGGGCGTAAAAGTGTCAATTTCGTTCGTGTTTAACCGATAGTTCATCTGTCGGTTGAAGAATTCGCCGGAGTTATTTGTTCGGCATTCTCGACGAGTTTTTCATCTCGTTTTAAAGCTCGTTCTTTCTTCGTCACGCTTCAAATCCTCCGGGGCCTCTACTACATGTCCTGAAAACGTCGTCGTTGAGTTTTAGCTGTTCTTTGTGTGAAAATCGATGTGGAAGCACCACTCGCCAACTCCGGATTTTACAGGAGTTATGATAATTTATTTTCTCGTCTACGATTTTTAGAAACGTTTTATTTACTTTGTAATTGGGAAGGCCTAAATTAAATTTTACTTGCAAAATAGACGAGTCAATGCGATGCTCATTAAAAGTTTTGATGGGTAGTATTGATCGAAAGCACTCATCTCTGGAAATCAATACTTGAATAAAAACAATTTCCGGGAGAAATTTTATTCGATTTGTAAATATTTGGATGTATTGATCATGGGAAAACATATCTTTGATTGTTTTTCTATTTATTTTTCTTACAATGTTTACGGTGTTATCGTTTAAAGTTTGTTGTATCAGTCATCACGTGCTCGTTTTCTGTTAATATTTTCAATTTTTGACGAAATAATATGCTGATTTGTTTTTCATTCCGAGAGGTTTATTTGTTCACTTTATAAGTGTGTATTTTCAAATGTAAACGTTCTTGCGTCAATTTGTACAGAAAGTTGTTAATTTTGGAGCGAATAAAGAACTTGAAAGGAAGGTATTTGGTTTTTTATTTAACAAAATAAATACCTGGAGATTGGTACCGATTTTTTACATTAAGAAAATAAAACATAATTATCTACCCATATTTTAATAAAATGTGAAATTAGAAATATTTTATATAAATTATTATTTATTTATTTTATTAATATTTTATTTTATTTATATAAGTTATTATTTATATAACAAACGTAATTTAAAAAAAGGAAAATTTTTGCTTGAATAATTAAATTTTGAAGTAAATAAACCACCATTTTGTATTTTTGTGTAGTCAGAAACAATGGAGGCATTTGTAAAGTTTCTGTGTAATGTTACATGAGTAAATATGTGTCATTTACGATTAATTAGTGTTAAAATAAAGAGCCAGTTTTTGGCTGTATTTCTAAATAGTGATCTAACGTTGTAATGAATTTCCATAATTTTTCTAATCACATTATTCACGGAAAATACTGTCCTATTAAGCATAAAAGTCATAACTAACAAATTTATTGTTTCAGGAACTTCCTAATTTAGTCAATTATGTTATGCAATTAAAGAGAATTTTATTAATAATTGAATATATTAGTTATTAAAAGATTACAAACCAGAATTCTAATTAACCAGAGAATTATTTAAACATTTAAGTAGAAATTGGAGCTTTAATAGATATGAGAACATAAATTTGATAATTTAACAGGACAGAAAAATCTATTTTCGACAACTATTTTTTACAAAAAGTTACTAAAATTTGTTTTTAGACTAAATTTAACGCTGATCAACAGTTGAATAGTACTGTTCTTCCGAAATGGCCACTATGACTAAAGTATAAATTAAAACAATTCAAAAACTAATTTTCTACATTTATCTAAAAAAACATTTGGATTTTAGGGGCAATTTTGATGAATATAATGGTGGTAATAATTGATCCTATAGGCGGAGATTTATTATTCGAAGATTAATTTTAGTTACAGTGGTTATTTCAGCAGACAAGTACTATTCAGCTGTTAACCAATATTGAGTTTACAATATACAGTATTTGTATCTTTAAGTGGGCCGACTTTTTAAGACCCTTCTATAAACCGAACAATAGTCTCATTGTACACTATAGACAAGGAATAATCACCGTAAGGATGGATCTTGATTTATGACAGTTCCCTCTGGCAGAAACATCTGAGGGAACTGTTATAAATCAAGATCCATCCTTACGGTGATTATCCCTTGTCTATAGTGTACAATGGGGCTATTGTTCGGTTTATAGAAGGGTCTTAAAAAGTCGGCCCACTTAAAGATACAAATACTGTAAGCGGAGTGTTTTAATAATTACCTAAGCGCAGTAAAATAGTTAAAACACAATGTTTGTATTAAATTTTTTGGCCGACGAATTTTGATAAATATTTTAGTTAAATGTATTGTAAAATAATAATTTAATATTTCTCATTTAACAATTATTATAAGTTGGGTACATTATTTATATTATACTACATGTTTCGTCTAATTATGTTGACTATCGTCACCTTCAGGCTTTATTTAATAATTGTCCAAATTTAGTTGTAGGATATTTGCCATTTTGTAATCGACTGATGGCCATTATCATTATAAATGGTCGAAATATGTAACATAACATAAATAAATTTGATTTGAGAGAAAAAGAGCTTTATATATCTCTTATAGGCTGATTTCAAGTTGAAATGATACCGGTAGTATCGCAAATTTTAATACATTTCCATGGCAACAACCAATCGCAACCTCAAATTGTTTAAATTTTGCTTAGAAACGAAGATACTACCGGTATTATCTCAACTTAAAATCAGCCCATTAATGTTTAATCTAATATTGAAATTTTTTTTTTACATAATACTTCTATAACCAATTTTTTTTCTTTTTTTTTGTAACTATTTATTTGGAGAGAGTTTTGTTTGTGACAGTTGTACCGACGTTCATAAAAACCTAAGTGATTGTAAATAAGATGATTTCATTGTGTAGATTTCACGTTAACTTGACATTTATCTTTTAGGAAGCCATGAAAGCCACTTAAAGTGTATTATCTAACGTGAGATCGAAATATAACTGAATCGAGCAGGCTGTACCAGCGTAACCTTGTTTGCTTAATAATAATAGGCACAGCCTGTTCGATTCAGTTACATTCCGATCTCACGTTATATTCTGATTAACACGTGTCAAATGACAGTAGGTATATTAGATTGTAAGATCTATGAAAATCATGAAATTATCAGAAACCCCCTCTAAATTAACTTTTAACAATATCTGTTGTAAAATAATCCGAATTGATTCGTCTGTTTAGGCTAAAACAAAGAGTTTTGGTTACATAGATATTTACTTCGACCGGGCTGTCATAAATTAGTTCGGATTATTTTAGAATAAGCATTATCAAAAATTAGTTTTGAGGAGTTTTTAATGATTTTAATAAATACATATTACAACCAATTGGATGAAAAAGTTTTAAGAAGTGGCTGTTAACGCTAACAACATTTTAGATTTTAAATGTCATAGTTTAGATTTTTGACTAATTATACACGTCATTGCAAAGCGATTAAATTGAAAATAACTCTAAAAAAGTTTAGTATTTCATTTACGTAATTATGTATGTATTATTTTTTCAAATAATAATTGAATTTCACTTTTATAACTTATTTACGTATTTCATTATTATTATTATTGTATTTTTACATTGTAAAATTTTAAAATTTAAATTTTTTCTGATAAGGTTTTAACAGCCTAACTATTTTTTTAATACAGTAGAACTATTTAAATTGAGTGCATAAAAAATAGTGTTTTTTTTTAATAACTATACATTTTATTTACGTTGTTCGTTTACAGATGAGCTACATTAATGCACTCCAAAGAGATCGTTAAGCATTTTTTCAAACAAACTAGAAGGATAATAATACTAATATTTTGTCATTTATAATAGCTGTCATTAAGTTATGAAATCAAGTTTTTTTTTTCATTTCATTTATTAAAGATCAACGAAAACATAATGTAATCAACTTTCTTGATAATCACTATACTAATGCGCTCGCTTCACTTACGGTTTATATCTTAATTATTAATCGATTTATTAATTAAAATGTACTTATGTTTATAATTAGGTTATTTGTTTTATGACTGAAAAATAGTATGTATATTACATGCTGAGGCAAAGTAGATTTTTTTTTATAAAACGAGAAATCAAATTTGTTACTAAATATTCTCTATCTATTTATTAATCTTAATCAATAATAATTATTTTCGTATTAAGTATCTATATGTAGATAGAATAGAAAAACAATTTCACCCAACAATAGTATCTCATATAAATTTTTTTTATTGAAACTGAAAATAAAACTGCAATTTTCTTTTAAAATTTTTAACTTTCCGTTTTACTTTGATCTTTATTTTCCCCTCATCATAAATATCTTTCGACAAATCTAATTCTAAGTCAAACTTACAACCCTCTTATTTTCTTCTCCCTTTTTATTTTCTAGTGCATTTTCCTATTTATTATAACATAACAGTTGTGGTCATGCATCATACGATAAACATCGCGATGACACCATGTAATGGATATTGCAGTGTAACGATATTATGCTGCGGTTGTTACATCGAAAGGACATGATTAATGTAGCTTCCATCTTGTTACATTCGCCGTTGAGGTCATGGGATTGACCCCAAGGGACCTTTTCCCGACCTCTAGTTTAACACGAGTCTACAGTAGCTGCGATAACTAATTCGCTTCAAAATTTTTACTTATCTTTTATTTTTAATTATGTCTTTTTCTACAAATCAGATTTAATTGAAACTAGAATTACATTGCGTGTCGTTACTAGTTCCTAAATTGAATTTTTGAAACCTTTAGGGTATATTAATAGACTATTAGATACTTGTTTGGTTATTTCCAGTCCATTGTTACCATTCAATCGACTCCATATTGATACGTTTTTAATTATAGTACACCACTCTTTTCTTTATTAAAATTTTAATAGAGATTTTTTTTTTGTTACAGGTGGATTATTGCCGAGCGAGTGTAAGTATAGATTCAATAAAAAGGAGATGGCACGCACCTTATGGGTAAGTGGACATGCTCGGATCAAATTCAAATTTTTGCAGCAAATTCTTCTTGAAAAACTAAACATTTCATATCATTGGGCCATTGTGGCACGACTTACGGTTTAGCCGCAATTAATTGTTAAAGTTTTGTCATTTCGGTCAATTTTTCGATGAAATCTGTCAGTTTAAGCGTCTTGAGATCTTTATGACCTACCCTTGTGGTTGCCACCAACCGAGAGGACAATGTCACAGAATTTATTTGTCCCATAATAAGATTACAGTATGCTTTAAATTGCAATCCCGGTACATTATAAAATCTTGTTAAATATACAATTTGTTCCTAGTGAAAATAACCATAATATATGTTAAACCATTGATTAACTAGATACTTACTCTATATAGTTAGTAAATGATTAAACAAACAATCTAAAAATGGTTTAAAAGAAATAAGATGTTTTCGAAAATTCTTTAAATGGCACCTGCTGTGATTTCGTGATAAATATTTGGAAAAGTGCGAGTCTAAAATAAGGGGATTTGATAAAATGTTACTATGAAGAAAGGGGGTGGTAGCTAGTGGTGAAAGTTGAAAGTATGTGATTAGTGGGAGAAAGGGTTGTAAAAGATAATTTTTGTTTAGTCTTGTTCGTTCTTACCATCCAGGTGTTTCGCTAAGTGGTATATTATTCAACAAGTGTATTTTGTGTTTTGTATATCTTTATTTATAAAGGTGAGTGATTTTAAATATTTCTAATTTTAACAGTATTTTACTGTTAAGTTTTTCTGGTTTTTAATTTTATTAATTATTTTACTTTTTAGTTTAGATAGTAGGTATATTAATAGTTCATAATTTAATAGAGTTTATAATTATAAGTATTACTATTAGTTTTAATTATAGATACATATAAGTTTGAAATTAATTAAGCAAAAAAGTTAATTATGGAGGACTCTTGCTATTTTTGCGGTTTTAGAGAAAGAGATATAGATTTTTTTCATTTGGTTGAAGAAGTTTTCTTGGACCTTCCTCCAGGATTTAACGATTTAGCTGTAAATCGTAGAATAAACAATAATTTAGAGCCACGAAATTTTGAAGTAGGTGTTGCTTATCATGAAGCATGTTATCAAAATATTTTACAGGAAATTGATAATGACGAATTTGTTTTTAATTGTATTGCAATTAGAAATGGACCAATATGTTTTATTTGTCGCCGGAGACGTAACAGATTAATTCGAGTTCCTTTTAATGCCAGAATTAGAATTTATATTGACAAAGATGTTTTTATTCCTGATAGAGCCCGTTGTTGTCCAGTGCACCTAAATGATGAACAATTATTACCTAACGAAATTATTGATGATGTACCTACAAATGAACGTGCAGTAGCAATGTCGCGAAAAGACGCTACAAAATGGTTTAAAGCACTAAGATTAGAAGCTTTTGAAAAAAGTTGCACAAAATATAATTCGGAAAATAATTTTGCCAATGATGATTTTAAATCTTTAACTAATTTGAGTAAAGACAATTTTCGGGATTTATTTCGGTATTGTAATGAAGTTAATATTCATGGAAGCAATAGAAAGATTTATAAAAAAGATTTGATTTGTTTTTTAATGAAACTTAAATTAGGTCTCTCCGATAATATTTTGAAAGTATTTTGTTCATTTTCTACAAGACAAGCGGTTAGCTTAGCAATAAATATTGTAAAAACTAGTCTTAATGAAAATTTTGTTTCCCAAAACCTTGGAGTAAATTCAATAACTAGAGAGCGTTATATTAATGAACACGTAAATGATTTCTCTAATGAATTATATAATCCAGATCCTGCAAATAAAAAAGCTATTGCTTACGTTGATGGGACATATTTAAAAATACCCAAAAGTTCGAATTTTAGAATTCTTCGACAATCGTTTTGCGTGTATAAAAACAGTCATTTATTGAAACCAGCTTTAGTGGTAGCTCCAGATGGTTTTATTTTAGATGTACACGGTCCATACTTTTCGGATAGTCGTAATAATGATGCTGCAATGTTAGTTGATCAATTAGAACAAAATAATCAAAACGACATAGAATTACTTAGAAATTGGTTACAAGAAGGTGACATATTTATTGTTGACAGAGGTTACCGCGATGCAGTGAATTTTTTACACAATATTAATTTAGATGTACAAATACCTCCAATTTTGAACAGAGGCCAACGTCAACTGGCAACTGAAGAAGCAAATAAAGCGCGATTAATAACAAAAACTCGTTGGATTATAGAGGCGCGAAACGGACATTTAAAAAATTGTTTCCAAATATTTAAAGGAGTTATTCCAATACAGCAGGTACCACATTTAAAATGTTACTTACGAATTGCGTGTGCGCTAATAAATAAATATTTTGACAAAATTAATATGGCAGGAGCAGATATTGAATTCGCGGAAAGAATGAAACAATTAGCAGTAGCGGAAAACGTAATAAAAACTAGAGTTGAAGTTGAACGTCTTCATTTAAGAAATATTGCAAACGATCAGTGGATTAATTTAAACGAATTAGAGTTACAAGAGTTTCCACGCTTAACATTACAATATCTTAGAGATTTGACTTTTGGGGTGTATCAGTTAAAGCTCGCACCGGGTTATGTACAAGATAAAATGCAACGAGAAAATGTTGATCATTTTTGTTATCAAGTGACCCAAGATGAAAACGGTTTATTAAGAGCACGAATTTATTCTAGATTCAGACAGTCCACTAAACATCAGCTTTGGATTTCTTTCACTCCGACCAATGAAGAAAATCTTGCGGGGGAACCAATTTTAGGTTATTATTGTTTATGTAAAGCAGGCGCTAGGACTGTAGGTTGCTGTGCACATGTCGCAAGTATATTGTGGTATTTAGGGTACGCTCGACATAATGAAAATATTACATATCCGTCAAATCAATTATTGCACAGAATAAGTGATGCTGCAGATAGAGAATTGCCACCACCAAACCGATAAGACATATATTTCTGATATTTGTAAAGTTGTTTAATCTAGCCAGCCGTATTTATTTAATATTTATCTAGATTCAATAAATAGTTTTAAACGAAAAAAGTTGATTCTTAAGAACGTGTCTCATGCTCCAAATCTGCTGGACGGAGAGGACGAGAAGTTCGCCGTTTCTGAAATGTTTATCAAATATTTGTAATGTGTAATGTAATGTGTATCGTACAATAGCCCTTCCGAATTAATTTTTATTATGTTTAAGTCAAGTTGTCCCCAAATGTATTCATTGTTGGTACATTGCAAGTGCTGTTGTAAAAAGTAATGAAAATACCATTAACCCTCACGGTTGGTGGTAATCTCTAGGGTAGGTCATAAACATCTCGAGGCGCTTAAACTGACAGATTTCATGGAAAAATTGACCAAAATAACAAAACTTTAACAATTAATTGCGGCTAAACCGTAAGTCGTGCCACAATGGCCCAATGATATGAAATGTTTAGTTTTTCAAGAAGAATTTGCTGTAAAAATTTGAATTTGATCGGAGCATGTCCACTTACCCATAAGGTGCGTGCCATCTCCTTTGACAAATTGATCTGATTGCTTAATTAATCAAACCTATAACTTGTCAAACCGGTTTTAATGCATTTTGATTGGATTTTAACTCTTATTGGTTGTTAAGACAGGTATTGATGCGTTCTGATTCGTGCTTCTTGCTTACTGGTTAATATTAAACCAATTAATGTCTTGATTGAGTTTATGGAAAAGGACGTCCGATCGTTCTGACCTTTTTTCACGGTCGAAAGAACCCGTTTTAAAGTTGTAATTACTGTAATTACAACCGTTTAAAAGCGAGTAATATCTTGTTGTTTCCACATAATTTAAAAAAATGTGTTAGAGGCGCCACGTTATAATTTATGTAAAATTGACAGTTTTGACGTTAATTCAGTTTAGCCAACTGTTGTTTTATGAAATATTCATTTCTGTTTGTTTGCATAAATACATTTAATTTTATTAAAAATAATGGCTTATTCGTGTGTTATTAAACATAATTTGGTTTAAATATTGATAACAACTAATTGTGTATATAGAAATTAGTGATATTGCGTCAGATATGCGGAATATTTAATAATTATTGATTATACGTGTATCATATCCGTTTAGTTTCATTTAAATAAAATTATAGATTGTTATAACTGATGAAGTAACCGTAAATTATAGTTGTGTGTTGGAATATTCGGTTTAGTCTCGATTAAATTCTAATTATCAGCTTAATTAGAATCGGGATGTTATAAAAGAGATTATAATAGAAGAAAAAAAATGTTAAGTGGCACGAATTCACGTCAAAGATGATTTCATACTTGATAAAGTCGAACTTTGGATCATTAAATCGGAGTGAAAGTAAGAACGTGCTTGACTTGACAGAGATGATCTTATTTATTCATGTCTTGAGAGGAGATCTGATGCTGTGATTTTTGATAATTGAGCTGATTCAAGACTAGAAATAACACAAAGAGGTAAGAAGTTTAAAAAAGAAGCTAAAAAATAATTAGGTAATATTAAGAAGGGTCTTTGAGTGCCGTCTGGTCACTTAATTTTCTTTTTTGCTCCAGACAAACAAGAATTAACTTTTAAAACACTCATAATGATGCTTAAAACACATACAAGATATCTCTCATGATTTTTTTTTGTTCTATATTCGTGTTTAATACATTTAAAACTTGTGCTGATATATTGTTATAAGAAAATGTAACACCGCTTTGATCTAATTTGTCTAAATTTTTTTGTTCTACATTATTTTTTTTTAATCACTTAATACCTGATTATAGAAATAGCAATTAATGTTAAATTAAGTCGTATGTTTTTCTTCTGAGAAATATTTGTCTGTGGAATTTTTCCCATCCGCTGAATCTGCTAAAAGCGTTGTTAAAATCCCACGAATGGTTATATTTCAAATATGAATATGAACACACGTTTCGTGTGTTTTTCTTGAAAGCTTTACTTTGGCAAAATTCCAGTTTAAACATTGCCAGCTTCAAAGCTTCGCTTTATTGCAATCTAAACTTGAATATTTTTATGAGAACATTGCACCGAAAAAGGACCTAAATAATCTTTATTTATCAAACTACTTTATTAAATAATTAGTTACGGTTGGATAATCAAACGTTAAAATTAGATACCCAAATAAGAATTAATAGTCTCATTGAAAATTTTTTTTTTGCGTTAATATTCGATGAATATTCATTTGTTGAACAAACAAGAAGTTTGCCGCAATGAATAATAAATAATCCCTCTCTGATATTGACTGAAATTTCGATACAAAAACAGTTTTTCAAATGTCAGTTACCGAATTTCATGAATATTTAATAACGCAATCAAGTTCGTTTCAAAGCAATAAATAACAATATCATCATCGGTTTTTTTTATTGGAAGGTTGAAAGAACTTGGTTATGGTTTAATGCACATGGAAATTCGGACTTAATCCCAGGCTTAGATGTGGGTATTTAACGGGTCAGATGTCGGAACATAGACTGGATTGTAAATTATCAAGTTTGAAAGGATACGTAAATATGATAGGGGTTGAACACGTAATTAGGGAGAAATTTAAGCCCTAGAGAGGGACCTACATGCAACGGATTTTGCAGATTTAATTATTTTGATAGAGATCAAGGATCTTCATTAGGGGTTGGTAAAATTTCATAAAAGCATAATAATGTGAGAGCAAGTTAACAAAAAAATATATTTGTATATATACAGGCTGTCTCAAAGGTCCGAAAAAGCTCTGTAACTAGTTATTTTAAGAGATACTGATTTTTTTTTGGATTATAACTGCGTTTTTGTTGTACATTTTAAAAATGTTGCGGTTTATACATATACTAATATTAAAAAAACACTAAGAGGCAGTTGCATAAATGCCAATTAAAGTTTGATAGTTATCAAAAAGATGATTTGAGTTTTTATTGGTCTAAATTTGATTGAATTTAGATTTTAGCCAATCAGATCGCAAACAAACTTTTTTCAACTTACGCAACCGACTCTTAAGTTATGTTTTTTATATGGAATCTACTCAGTTTGATTTTATTTTTGGATTCTATGCTAAATTACAAATAACTTTTATAAAAGTTGCTTTCATTTATCTGTTATCAATTTTGATTTGTGGCGCTTTTTTTGCCAGAATTTTTGAAATGCAGGGGTCTGTCTAAAAATTCGTACCTTCTAAATGCTTGCACACAAGTTAAAGTAAGTAACGCCGTTTGATTTCTGAATGTTTGTCGCATCTTTTAAGTGCTTACTCAACAACTGCTCAGTGGCATGCGCCTATTGCGATTCTTTAAACATGACAAATTAAAAATGTCAAAAAGTCATTTTTTTCAAATGGCATTTTCTATTTATTTTTGTACCAATCAAAAGATCTTTTGACAAGCTTTCCATCAATATAAGGTTTGTATAGTCTAGTGTAAAATTCTAAGTTGCTATCTTACATTAACTAAATTTCGAAAAACTTTTCTGTTTTAAAGAACAAAAATTGAGTGAGCCTTATGCACAAATAATTAGCACAGAAAATAAACAAAAGTAATGAATTGGAAATTTTTTGTTGCAAGAAAATGTACAATATTGTGCACAGTTGAATTACAGAGAAAATTAAGCAAAATCTAACAAACCGCAAAGCAGTATTAACCCAATTTAGCAGAAAAATGTAAAAACATTAAAGGTTTTTACAATTTTCATTATAACAGATGCCCAAAAAAATGACCATTTCCTTCAATACAAGTATGCAGTCTTTGTCTAAAAGATAGTCTAACACGACTTAGCATCTCTGCATTTATTAAATGGAATGTATCGGGTATTCTTTGTTTCATATCCTCCGCAGTTGTTTGTTGGTCTCAGTTTATACAACTTTTCTTTTACACATCCCCAAACGAAGAAATCAATCGGAGTAAGGTCGGGAGAACGAGTAGGCCAACTGATTGCTCCTCCTCTGCCTATCCAACGATTTGGAAAAGTTTCGTTTAAAAATTGTCGAACTACTCGATGATAATGTACAGCGGCTCTATCCTGCTGTAGCCACATGATCCTTCGTGTAGGCAAATCCAGATTTTCCATCATAAGTGGCAGATCATTTTGAAGGAATTCTCGATATCTTTCTCGAGAGTTTTCAGTCGCATAGTAATGTATATTGTGTCGATTAACAGACCCGTTACTCTTAAATGTTGCTTCATCACTAAATAAAATTGTGTGCATAAAGTTCCAGTCGTTATTAATCAAATTATCCATGGTTTCACAAAAATGTACTCGATTTTGAAAATCATCTCCAAAAAGTTCCTGATGTAGCTCAAGGTGGTAGGGATGAAATTTGTGTTTTAAGGTAATTCGATTAATACTGATTCGCGATATCTCAGTTTGTGCCTCAATTTCTCTGCAACTCAATTCTGGATTTTCTTGTAACATTAAAAGAACTTTCAATTCCAGGTTTTTGTTTATTCTCTAGCTTCAAATCTATCCTTCAATTTTTTAAATGCAGCTCTTTGCGGAAGTCTTGCATTTGGGTATTTTTGTTTGTAGAGTCTTTAAGCCAATAAAATATGACAATCCGATTCACCCAGACTGTATACCATATTAATGAGTTCTTGACGAGTAAAAGTCATTTTGGAACTTATAATCTTCACAATAAAATTGACATATTGTAACAATGACAGAAGCACACTCGATTTTTAATGTCTATAACAGAAAAGTTTATCGAAATTTAGTTAATTTAGGATAGCAACTTTGAATTTTATACTAGACTATACAAACTTTATATTGATGGAAAGCTTGTCAAAGGATCTTCTGATTTTGAGAAGATTAAAAACGCCTCTAACAAACAAAATTTTTATATTATATATATTATATAGAAAATATAAAGTGTATTCCATATCATATAAATTTGTCGACTATGGGTCGTTTTCTAGGCCAAGTAATAAACATGATGTTAATTGACACTATAGCTAAAAATCTATTGTTCAAAGATTTATTATTTTAGTCACAACAGTCATTTGAGAAGAGCAAAAATAGCGATTACTAATCGAGACATTCTAATGTGGGTTTAACGAATTTCTTGGTGTGCTTTAATGAAGCTCATAGTGTCAACGAACAAGGGAAAATAATAATTATTAAATATTGAATCTGTCTACAAGCAAATAGAAAATCGTTGGGTCAATGACATAACCTTATCTGTGTCTTTTCTTCATTAAAATCTCCTTTCAGAATCACTCTATTTCTTATCTCGTGTCAATTCAGTAGCCGTCATTTGAACCATCTCCTCTATCTTGGTAAATAGTCCATAAAAGAGCGTTCAATTCCAATAATAACAGTTTTTCAATCTGTGATTTTTGTGAACTCGTCTTGAAGGTTTCGATAAAAGCCGTCGACTCCCCAGCAGGAGTTCTTTGATATTTACATAAAAGCTTTAGTCGGAAGTGAGACTCGTCGCGATAAATAAAACATCACCACACTTTATGGGTAGTTCGATAAAGCTCCTCGGTGTATATTGACAAAGCACCACCACCAACCAGTCAGTCCCCAAGCTCTTTGTGTTTCGGTGCTTTTTCCGCTTAGGGAGAAACGAACTAAATTGCCGACGAAACGTGGGATATTCGTTTTGTACCGAGACGTTGTTCAAGTGGAACAACCGGTTGCTTGCCGGCCGTGACCAGGTAAACGACAAAGAATACAAGATGGAATACCTGCTCAAGCACTGATCTATCGACAGAAAGAGGCCTAATCGGACCAGTGAGACGTGTAATAACACGAAAGGGGGCGAAGGAATCTCGAACTGGATTGAAATTTTTTCATGAGGAAAAATTCATGTGTGTTGGATGAAATTTTACAAATTGCGTGGACAACCTTGTCAATTAAAACTGACAAATTGAATTTATTTTAAAACTGGCAGTTATGGCTACCTTCACTCGATTGATTTTTTTTTATAACTCGATTTAAGTTGAGTATTTGGCAAGTTTTCTTTTTTTATGTACATAATTTAAAGCTTCCGTTTTAAATTTCCCCTACAAGTTTTCGAAGTTGGTAGCAGCTGTCTAAAAGATATCAAGGGTGTCTCTTCACGAGGCATTCCCTGTCTTTTTAAAAGGGGACTGAAGAAAGCTTCAACAATTAATAAAAAAGCCTCATATTTTCAACTTTAATTAAACCAGCAAAATCAAAAATTTTGATACTTTGTATTAAATATCGCTTCTGTGGTATATATTCTATTTTTTGCTGCAATTTTTTAATAACATTTAAAAACAAGCAGAAAGCTTCTTTGAAATTACGCTATGGCAACATCAACAAAGACTTAGCAACGGGAGCAACAATTTTCTCTCGTCGTTAGCCTCACTTCTATCCCTTGGGAGTGAAATTCTGTCACGATTTTGACACTTGAAAACTTGATTTTTCTCTTTGTCTCCTTGTGCAATAGTTATTTTAATATCAATAGCTAGTATTTTGGCATCTAACACGTAAAACTTCTCCAATTCTACAGGCCGTACTCCTTATAAGAGTATTAATTTGTTTCTGTGAGATCTGCAACTACACAATGGCTAAAAGCTGACCAAATTTCTTTACGTTTTCGGGTTCGTCGGAAAACAGTCCTATACATGCTCTATTGGATTTAAATCCGGTGAACGTGGAGGAAGAGCACTTTGTTCAATTTCATGGAAATCTAGTACATTTAACACTTTTGTGGTACGATGAGACCGACAATTATTGTCAATAAAAACAAGATTTTGACTAATAGCGGCTTGAAAATTGACAACAATGTTGTTTATATCAGAAGCCGGTTATCATTCTATGGCAAATGTACAAGTCAATGCGACTTCCGACACAGATTCTTCTTGCCGATACTATTCACCGGCCATTCTCCATACTCGAATACATCTACTGTCATTTCTGAGGTCAAATCTGAATTCGTCAACAAACAAAACCGACTTCGATTCCAGATCCTAATTTTGATATTGGGTGGCCCCTTTCACACATGCCTCATGGTTATGGTGTGATAATTGAAGACCTCGATATGGTAGATGACTTCTCAACCCGAATTCCCGAAATCTATTTCGAATGGTTTGGACGCTTAATCTTGGTTAATTTGCAGCATGAAAAGCATTTCTTCCTGCCGATGCATAAATTGTGCTGGGTTTTGATTTCGGGTTGTAGACCGAGATCTTCTCCTTCTGGGTCTCTGCCGAACAGATTCTGTCTCCAGGTATCAATTACAACACTTTGACTCCCTCTAAGGGTGTGAGCAACATCCGATTGGGTACGACCAGCCTGCAACATCCATCCCAACGCTCTGTTGTTTTCAGCTTCAGACAAAATTCTTCGCCTTTCTATGTTTTGCTCAAAGGTCACTAAATTTTCTGCAATAATGAAAATAGTATCTAAACTTTCTTTACAATCAAAAATAAAAATTGTGCTTCAACACAAATATTAAATAAATCATAATGTAAAACTTCTGTTCAAATTTTACAATATCCCTACAGGACTCCGACTTTTGTACAGAAATAATATTCTTTCCCATTTTGTTACTCATTGCAAACTTCGATTTGTGCTACAAAACTTGCTTTATTCTGTTGTTTCAAGTTAAAATTAGGATTTTAGAAATACACATTTGGAGTTACGAGATCTTTAGAGAATTTTCTGATTATGTAATTTTTTTCTAAATTGTTCTAACTTGTCTCGCCTTTACGTTTTAAATTTTTTTGCTTGTGTTATGATTTAGCACAGTAAATGAAAAAATAAAAAAAAAATGTTCTCATAATTTAAACTTGTCTACTTAATTAAAACTTTCATTGATTTTTTCCGCTTATTAAATCTTGTTTGTAAGCAATTCCGATCAGTTTGTCATTAATGTAATGAGTTAATGATGACATAAATAAATAAATAGCTCTGGGAACTACAAGGCTACCATCTCGTTTTAATGTATACAACAAACCTGCTTTAGTCCATACTAAGTTATTTGTAACGACGTTACCAACGTGTTTGACTATACAAGGCGATGCAATCTGTTCCATGGAAAAATATACATAGTTAAGATGTGTTTATACGTCTTTTGTGCCATATTACGCCATGTATTAGCTCCCGATACAATAACGAAAATTTCCGGTCAGGGTGTTTCGGTTCGAAAACTCCCTGATGGTGGTGGACATACCACAGCTGTCGCATACATCGCTTAATAATAGAATTGGCGTGTGTTGTTAAATTTGTTTCGAGTGGGTGCTTCACACATGTGTGGGTCGACATCTTTAATTTATAATTACATTTTAAATGTTCTTTATTCTTTCAGGGGTAAGATGCAGTGTGTGGAGTTGTCGGGCGCCGCGGGGCAAAGACTCGGCGGCGGGGCCCGGACTAGCGCATGGCGGCCCCAATGAGATCCAGCTCGCAGGACGCGGGCCACCGACCGAGGGTGGCGGACTCCAGGACAGGAAACGCCACGGCGAAGCCAGACACCACCCAACCCTCAAATTTCGAATATGATGACAACGAGTGGGATATAGGAATCGGCGATCTCATTATCGATTTGGATGCGGACATAGAAAAGACCAACGAGGGGGCCAACACCCATACAGTAAGACACTCTATACATCATCAAAATGACACTTGACACTTCACAAATATCTTTTTATAACATATATAACACGAATAGAAAGATTTTTAATTTAAGTAGACTTCAGAAAATACTATTTTTTAAAATTAGATTAGAAAACTGATAAAGAAATTGTTTCGCAAGACGTTTTTGGTACTTAGCTTTTATAAACCTCGAGCTTTGTTGCTCTTTTAAAGTAAACTAATACGTTTATAATATGGTTTTTGAAGCAGAATCTAAATTCAACAACTCAAATTTGATTTACAACAGATTTCAGAGGCTTCCTCAACCACAGACAATGTTGGTCTTAATCATTACTGCAGTGCCTATAAAAACCACATTAAAAACGTATTACTTAACTATTATTTAATTTTGAAATTTCTTCGAGTGTCGAGTTCCTTGTTTTTATGTAGATGGCTGCGAATGCTGGAGGGCCGCAAGCTGCAAAAGCGGCCGCAACGGCGAAGATGTCAATTGAGCATTCAGCCACTGTTGACAAAGGCCTGAAGATGAAAATCAAACGCACGAAACCTGGCACCAAAACTTCAGAAGCCAAACACGAGATCGTGAAATCGAACGAATTAAACGGCACCGCCGAAGGCGACCTGAAGGGTACACTACCGTCACCATCTCCAGCTGCCAAGCACACCGCCGCTTCTCCTGCAACTCCCGGATCTGGAAGTAACAGCAAACGGGGCTCTAGTGGTCACCGTCGCGATAAAATCAGGGACAAACACGGTTCTTCATCGTCATCGGCGGAGAAAACCGGACAAAAAACGACGACAACGCCTACGGGGGCGGTTGTTGTTACCGAAATGAACGGTTTGGTGAGAGTGAGTGCGCCGCAAACTGGCCCGCCGAGGCCTGTGTTTCCCGCTAGCACAGGTCCGGGTCCTCCACAGAGTGCTTCCGCAGGACCTTCACCTGGACCACCTCCAAGTCCTGCAGCTGCTACTGCTCAAGGTTCTGCTGCTAAACCAGAACAAGCTAAAGTTGCCGCCAATGCAACACAACCACCAACAACGGTGCAAACTTCCACGAATATCGATGAACGCAGTTCTTCACCGCCACCCAAAAAGCTCAAGACATCTGAATCAAAGGTGAGCAAAAAATATTTTTAGAAATCTCTGAAATATTTGATTAGTTAATAAGAATAAATAATATAATAAAGCTATGGGATTGGCATGACACTGTTAAATATTTAATCTTATCTTTCGGTTCTAAAAAAAATGTCGTCTTTGACTTTATTGCTTTAAAAATTGATAAAAAATATTGCCTATAGCTTTTAAAATTTGTAAAATTTGTTTTCAGGTTTCAGAATTAGTTAAATCTTGCCTCCGGTCTTCAAAACTACAACAAAAACTATATCTTTGATATTTAAAAATCTAAATTAAAAATCGTCTCAGAATTTTAAAATGAGTAAAATTTTACGTCGGGATTTTAGAGCATGAAGAAAACACGCTTTTGTCATTATTAATTTAAATAATTGATCAGAAATGTTACCTTCGACTATAAAAATTAGTTAGAAGAAAATGTCACTCTTGTTTTTATTAATTTTAAACTTTTAATCAGTTGCATCCGAATCTCTAAATTATAGAAAAAAAAATTGTTCTTGGTTTCGTATGTCATTTTCGGCTTTTATAAAATTGCTAGAATATCGCTTCTGGCTTCGAAAACTAGTAAAAAGCCGACTCTATCTTCAATATTAGTAAAATGTTTTCTCCGAATCTTCTCGATAATAAATAAGACTTTCGGCTTCCATAAACTTATTAAAATATTGTTTATGTCTTTTAAAGTTAGTAAAATTACGTCTGCGTATTTCAAAATTAGTTAAATGTTGTGTTGAATTTTCAAAATTGAAAAAATGACATTTTAGTCATAATTAAATAAAAAAATTTATAAGAAATATCGTCTCCAGCTTCTAACATTCATTATCATTGCTCTTATTTTCTTTTAAACTTAATAAAAAAGGAGATATTAATGACTGACTTCTAAAATTAGTAAATTGTCACTTCCGGCTATCAGAATTACGAATTTTTTTTGTTTATTACTCTTTAAAGACGAATAATGTTGTCTTTAGCTTCTAAATTAATTTTAATTTAACAATTTACAAGAAATATTGCTTTTGAATTTCAAAATTAGTGAAATAATGTTTTGAGCTCTTAAAATTCTCGTAATTAATTTAAAATATTGCGCCTTTGTTTCCTAAAATGAGTGAAATATCATTTTCGGATTTCAAAATTAATAAAACGCTGCCTCTTGTTTCCAAAATTACAAAAAAATGTCGTCTACATTTAATGATTTAAAATTATGAAATATTGCTTTCAAGGTGTCTAAAATTAGTAAAATTAGGTTTGCAAATTTTAAAATTAGTACCTCAAAATGTCATCTTTGCATTTATTATTAATTTTTTAAATTTCTTTTCACAATTTTTTTATAATTGATTATTAATTTAGTAGTTCAGTACTTTGGCTTTTCTAATGTAATTCAGTGATTATAACTTTGATTTTATTTAGCAGAAAAGTAGGAAATATGTGTAATTTTTTCCCTAAAATTGTTCTAAATGAACTAAGTTTGTTATAGGTTTAGAAGAGCTATTTAATAATCTAACTTTAGTTATTGTTGAAAGTTGGCAAGTTCCTTCGACTTGGTTTGCCTTGTTGAAAGGGGGAAAGAGACGATTATTACCGGCTATAAATTCAGAAATGGCAACATTGGGGTGGGTTTATTTATGGTTAAAGGGGCTTTAAATATGTATGTTGAGATACTTTGTATTTAGGATTGGCTTTCTCCAAAAACCACAGAAAATAAATGATCTCGAATAAAATAAACTCGTTTTATATTTATCACCAAATTTTAGGTGTCTTTTTTTAAAGAGATCATCTATAACTGTTAAATTAGTGATTCGACCTCATAAACATAAATTAGCATAGCGATAAATTCATTTTAATGTGGCATGCAGAAACCGTGTTGGAAAATAACTACAATTTAATGAATTCAATTATGAAAATTGTACTTTTATTAAAATTTTAATCTGAGGTGCGAATTAGAAATTTTTAAAAAAAGTTTGTTTATTTGGAATTTGCACTTATTGACACGACCCTCAAGTCATATCAAAATTCTAAAAATAAATGTGAAAACTTGAAAAAATTTTCGACACGTTTTAAATGATGTCATATGTGTGGTATTTGACGAAATTCACGAAAGATAACAATTAATCAGCAATTAATTATTCTGATGTTTCTTATTTGTTAATTAATTATTTATGATACGTCACAAGATAAATAAAATCGTCTTTTGACCTTGTTAAAAATTTTTAAAAGCTTCTTATGACGTGTTGTTAACCTGTTAACGCCCATGGAATGGTATAAGTGGGCGAGCTGAATAACCACCATTAACATATTTCGAACGAGATGGGTGAATGCACGATAATTTTTTCAATTTTCTAAATATTTAATCATTTAAAGCACACAAGAAAAAATGATAAGAATTTCAACAAAAAATGATATTTTTTATAAATGAAAAAAGAATAATAATAAAAAGTGTTAGAAAGTAAATACAAGATTGTTACGAAGATAAGAAGCAAGAAAAAACAACACAATGCAAATCAGAAATAAATGAAATTTCTAATGAAGAATCTTTGTCCAGAATTAGATAAGAACAGAATTTATGAGAGTAAAATCTACCATAAAACATCTCAGAAGTACAGTATCAGTAGTACTAAGATTTATAAACAAAATTTTGTTATTAAAATAATTTTTATGGTACCGCCACTGTAAAAAAAAAAACAAATAAGAGAGAAACAAATTAAAAATTTTATAATCGAACAACAAAACCTCCATTTTTAACATAACATTCTTTAATGAAATGGATGAACAATCGGAAACTTTACAATGACCGATATCCAGTCCTTTAATTTTTATTATTTTGTTCATTTTTAATTTTTCGATATAAAAAAAGTCTTAAACACCTGTTATACAGTGCTGAAACATGTATTCAATTATCGCGAAAAGGGTGTAAATCCCCTGCGGCTGTTCTGTCCCAACAACACACTCAAACGGTTAGCTTCAGCTAACACCTGCTTATAGGGGAAACTCGGTATTATAATTAGTGGTAAATGAGCGGAACCAAATTCAAATTGATTAGCTTTATAATAAAATTAATGTCCGGCACATGCCAATGCAATACTGCGAAAACTTCTTTGTCTTGAAATTCATCCACAAAACGTATTTCTCGTTTACGAAATATACTTAGCACACGCAATTATGCCATTAAAACTTACTGAATATTTCATGTCGAGTTGAATTATGAATTACTCTACAGTTTGCGTGATTATCACTTGACTTAGGGAGAAAATTGGTTCATTAGAATCAGCAAAAAATTGATTATTTAAAAAACATTGCATTTTTTTTCTTTTTTTCTAATTGCATCCGGTTCTTCGGTCGATTCAAGCCGCGATTGCGCAATTTTACTAGGTCACAACCCTTGTGTAATTACAGTATCATAAAGTCGGTAAGTTGAATGGTTGAATAATTAATTGAAGGGGAAATGATTGGAAAAGGGTTTATATATGCATGTGTGTTGTGGCTGGTAGGACTTGAACTAGATCAACTAGGGGGTTGGAAAGTGTCAACGATCGTTCGTTGGTTGGGAAAAACGAACAAGTAACAACACAGATGCTTCAATTAGGGAATGAAGGGTTTATTTTCAACGGGGGTTGTAATAACAGTGAAGCGACACGTTTTGATTAGGTTGAAGTTGTTAGCAGACACAATTACGAGGTTTCAGAGAGGATTATTGCTAGTACAAAGATAAAAAAGAAAATTTTTGTGGCTTAAATAGAGTGGAATTCTGGGAAATTTGTAATAACTACAACAGACAGATTTCGTTTTATATTATTGCCCCCATATGTTACACTGAAGGCCCGCATTTCACGATTATAACTTTAATGTCTTAGATCTGTTAAAAAATTTGAACATCACATCCTCCCCACCCTATTGTCAATTACAATCAGATCTCTTCCCGAAAATTGTGCTTAGGGTGTCGGCCCTTGGCAAGAGATTGCGCAACTCGTCTCAATTTCGTGCACGTCCCTGTACGCCTTTGCAATATCAAAGTTTCTCTCAGCTTGCGTGTGTTATATCCAAAGTTGATAAAGGCGAGTGAAAATCGAGCTCTAGTCTCTTTACTTGCCGAAATCACTCTATTAGAGAGGGGTGAATTCCCTTGATGTGTTGTAATCAAGACAACGGGGGGTAAGCGCAGTAATCACTCATAATGAGTCAGGGTGGGATATTGCCATGTAAAAGGAACGACTATGACGTCATAAACTCAGCCACAGCTGGAGCTTTTGTTCAACAACGACCATCTGCCTGGTTTTTCCACTGATTTAATCCAGGGGTTGATGTTGGTTGCGTGCGAGAATGCACTGAAAACGATTAATACAAGTGCATTCTTCAACGCGAATAACAACTGAAAAGAGATAAATGGGTGACACTAATTGAGTGATTGGGGTATTTGAGCCGTGTAATGGGAATTGGGTGCTTGTTATTGTTAATAAAACAAATCAGAGAGATTATTTAGAGGACGACTTGCTGAATTTTATACTAATAGGCGGTTAGAGATGTTGATACAGTGCCAGATCGAATTTATTATTATCTGGAACATGGTTATAGAGTTTGACGTTCAAAAAAAATTAAATAAATTGAAAGAGGAAGCATCAACCCCGAAAACGGTTTGCAGTTTCCTGGCTTAAACGTTTTTTTCGCTTTAGTATAAATTTTCCCACTTTGGATAAAATTCCAAATCAAGTTTAATTACGTAGACATTTCGCAAGCTAGCGTTTCCTGAATAATCTCTAATTACGTTCATTAATTCCTTCCATTCGAACAGCGCTAGCGAATTATGAATGCGTAGGTACGCAATTTTGCATTATTCAAGAACAGGTGAACCGCGCGATTTACGTAATTAAACGTCAACTAATTACCTAATTAGACGAGTTATTTGCATTGAATCGAGCAAAAATTATTGACTGATAAAGAAGTAAGGACATGAAGAATTCTTATCAGGAATGTAGATATTTTAATAAAAGAGAACAAATTAATTAGTTGTCATTTTGGAGAGAAACCCACTCGAAATTCATCGATTTTATCTGAATTTCAAGTATTTTGAATTAACATTTTAAAGCAATTAGGAATATTTTTAAGATTGCGTGTAAAATCAAAAATATGAGCGTCATGAGAACACGAAATTTCACAACTTAAACAATGGAAAATGTTATGACAGGTCGTAAATACTACAAGACTTAACAAATGTTAACTGAAATGACTGTTTTAATGTGAGAAGTGAAGAGTAATCTTGTCTAATATTAAAATAATTATTGTTTGGGAAAATAGAAGATTTATGACAACAATTTTGTCTCACTTTAGAAAGTTTTAGAAAATTTTGCTCAGTTCCGGCTCAAATTCATTTTCATGTGATTTGGAAATGAGCCAGATTATGACAAATTAAGCCTGTTATTATTGCTATAACAAATTCATTATAGTACATTAGGATAAATTTAGGGAAGATTTATGAAGAGGAGATCAATTGCTAAAGAAATTGAAATTTGTTTATATTCAAGTGAATTATTAAAATTTTGTGAGTTTACCCAACCTGAAAACTTGATTTTAGGTTTTACATAGAAATACCCAAATGATCCATCTCTCTATATGTTTAGCAGAAATAGACAGATTTTTTAAAAGACAGTTACATGTAAAAACAACAAAACATTATTGTCTTTATAACTGAAAGATTTTTTTATTTAAAAGCAATCTCTACAAAATAACAAATTAAGTTAGCTAAGTATGTGAAGGAAAAAACAGAAAAAAAATGAGGCTGCTATTTTTATTCACTTGTAAATTGGTAAAGACACAAAAAAAAAATAATTCAAAAAATTGTAGACATGTGGTTAACGTTTCTTCCTCAATAACGTGTCAAATATTAATTGTAAACAACATTTTTATAAAACATTGTTTAAGGTTTTAATTTTTAAAGCCTGTGGTTCCCAATTTTAATGAAACTGTCCCTTGCAGTTTTCAATTCTTATTTAATAATAATAATTAGGAGCCGCAGATGACAGTTTTTTACAAATTAAAAATCTCATTATATACTAAATAAGAATTTGGAGCCGCAGGCGACAGTTTCGATAAAAATTAGGAGCTACAAGCGACGATTTCATTAAAATTGGGAGCCACAAACGACAGTTTTTTAAAAACTGAAAACCTTAAATAGTTTGAACACATTGAACTCAGAAATTATCATTATAATGTGCCTTACGTTCTAAACTTTACAGCTTTTTTAGCGTTTGTCGTTGCAAATTTGTTTTTAGCTTTAGTTTTTGACACGTGATTTTGTAAGAAAGTATTACTTTCAAAAAACAATGTTTTCTAACAATGAAACGACAAAAAATATAAATTTAGAAGTGAAAAATATTGATGATTGGTTGGATAAACGCCATGATTGATTAAAAATGCGTTAATGAGAGATTAATGTCTCATCAATTTTGATAGACGTTTATATAACCTGCTTCTACTGTTTTATGACGAGGTCTGCAAACTTTAAACACTCAGAATTTTGCCCATTCTTAGGGTTACTATATCAGGTTACTTTGAATACTTTGAAACCAACAATTATTAAAAGCAATTACTAAAAGCACAGTATAGAAATCAATCAGTATGGACGGCTGGTAAAAAATTGTCAAAAAGCTAGCATTCCTTCAAGCTAAATGTGTAAGATGGAGCCACTAATTCTTGGATTTACTATAGGCAACTAATAATACACAATTTAAATCTAAAGGGCTATAACTGTAAATAATAAAATAAATAATCGAAAGACAAGGATCAAACAAAAATTAAAATAATTTTAATTCTTGTCTGACCTTTGTCTTTCTATTATTTATTTAAAGTGTTTATTTATTAGTTGCCTACAGTAAATACACTGCTCCAATAAATTAACGCACTACTTGAATTTTTTCGAAAATTGAAACATGTATTCGACCAATTCGTACAAAATTAAGAAAAATTTAACAAAAACATTTGTTTAAAATAAATTAATATCTAATGTGTCTAAATATAGAAAAACAAACCGAAAACAAAATTTTATTAAAGTTACAGAAAACATCTTAATATCGCGTATTTCTACCTCTACTTTGAATAACCGCTGATCATCTTCGTTCCATACTCAAAATTAACGAACTTATGTCTTCTTGATTTAATTTAAATTTCATTTAGTTGAGGACCTACCTCTTGAAGATGGACAGGAGGATGTGGAAGATTTTTTAAACGTTTCCCGAAAATGTCCCAAACATGCTCAATAGGATTCAGGTCAGGGCTTCGAGCTGGCCAATTCAAAACATTGATTTCTGCCTCCTTCAAGTAATCTTTAACAATTCGGGCAGTGTGGGGTTTTGCGTTATCTTGCATTAACAAAAAATTTGGACCAATATAAGGGGCATATGGTACGACATGCTTTTCAAGAATGTCTGTTATGTAACAGTCCGCATTTATAGAGCCATTTACAACCACTAACTCCGTCCGAGCTTCTAAGGAAATACCACCCCAAACCATTACTGAGCCTCCACCAAACAATGTGGTATTCTGAATGTTACACTGTGCGTACCGCTCATTTGGTCTACGATACACACGAACACGTCTATCGCAATTGTAAAGGCAAAATTTTGACTCACCCGTAAAAAGAACAGACTCCCAATCCTCTCTTTGCCAAATTATGTGCTCTCTAGCAAATTCTAATCGGGCTCTGTGGTGTTCTGCAGTCAATGCAGAACCACGAGCAGGAATATGGAGTGTTAAATTATCCTCCTCAAGTCTTTTTCTAACAGTTTCGGTACTGATTTGAATTCCTTCTACGTCACGGAACTCAGTTTGTAGCTTCCTGGCGGTTACAAAGCGTTCTCTTAGCGCAGATATTCTTAAAAATCTATCCTGGATAGGAGTGGTTTTCCTTTTTCTTCCTTGCCCAGGTCTTCTGAGGTGACTTCCTGTCTCTCTGTACCTTTGTATCATACGCAAAACTGACGTATGAGATACACCAAACCTTTCACCAATTCTTCTGTAGCTCCATCCTTCCACCAACAAAACCACAGCTTGGGCACATTCTTCTCGAGTCAAATTCCTCATAATGTTTTTATTATTGTTTCAAATGATAAAAACTATCCACAGAACGGCAAATTCAAATAACAATAAAACGAAATTACAAATTAACACAATTTAAAAATGAAAATTATTTTAAAATTTCTTCTTAAAAAACTATTAAACTCAAATTTCGGTCTTTAATGTCAAAACTTTTATTACAATCGGTAACTAGATTATAGCTTAATTAAACCTTCTCAACCAAAGTTGTCAAATGTACATAGTTTTATTTTTTTTACTTTATTTTCAAGTGGTGCGTTAATTTCTTGGAGCAGTGTATATGTATAAAAATTAGTGGCTCCATCTTACACATTTAGCTTGAAGGAATGCTAGCTTTTTGACAAGTTTTCACAGTTTTTATGAGCTGCCCATACTGATTCATTTCTGTGCTAAAAGAAATTATTAAAACAATTATTAATTAAAAAGCAACCGAAAATAGTGTTAAGATGCGACATATTTTATTTTCTTATGGTATACTGCAAGGTTTTTTTTTAATGGATAATCTTTCTTTGTTTATTATAAAAAGTGTTCACTTAAAAAAGTTGTCAAGAGTGTCAAGACAAAATAAAAACATTTTGACGCATTTCTTGGCTAAATTCGACTACCGTACTGTTAGTGATAGTTGTCAGAAATGTCAGAATTCCCACATTATGTAAAGAACAAAAAAAAATGAGATTGGAAATTACAACAACAAAACTATTCGCAATGAAAATGACTCGGAATCTTGTAAACACGGACTCAAAAAATAATCAAAATTTATTTATTTATAATATTTTCTATAGTTATAGTGTTAAGTTATAAGAATCAAGTACCAATATCCATTTTTTGCTACATTTTCTTTTATCAAAATTTCATCGCACTCTTGACAACTTATTTAAATGAACACTTGATACTTTCTTTTTATTATTTTCTAAATCATAGCTTACTACAAATGAAAAGTAAGTTGCTCTGTCTATTTAAAAAGGTACGGATTTAAAAAATAAAAGCATTGATAAAAGTTCTAGTGTAATTTCTTTTGCTAGTACAGCCTTATTCATAACTTACATAAATTGAGATTTTTTTTGCTCTCATGATATTTCATTTGTTCCTAAAAATTATTTGAACAGTGTAGTAATAAATGGTGTTTAATTGTGATAATAGCTTTTAAATTTTGCTAAATTTCAAATTTCCTAAGTTAACGGGAAATACTCTTTAGGTTTTTGATGATGCACAATATATTAAAGTTCCGTGTTTAAAAGAACATTCTATTGCAATTTTATAGCTTTATTATACTTCTAGCTGTTCCTCAGAGAAACGTTCTTAACTGACAGACATCCTATAAAGTTTCGTTTTAACATTATGAATTGCTTTTAGACATGTAAAAATTTACCATTTTCCAGTTAATTCGAGTAATTATTGCTGTGTGCATATCACTCCCATATTTACCTTTGAAAATAGTTAATTCCATAGTAATAATCCGATATAAATGTTGACATTCTCTTTACCCTATTACGTATAATATACAATCAAAGTCATTTAGCGGAATTCCCTTCTTGTCCATAATTAAGATGTAACCGTATCTAAATTGATAATAGCTGCAATTAAATAAGTAATATCTTACGTAGAAAATATCATTTAACGACCGGAAACGGAATTCTATTTATTCGCAAGTGGGCAAACGTAATGGGCGTGAAGTAATTTTTGCTGTCACGTTCATTTTCTCAGTTTATGACGTTCCTTCTTCATTGTTTATCCCAACAATTTTCACTTGTGTTTCCTGCAATCATTTGCATTTTTATCACGACTAAATGTTCGTGTTTAATGCATCAAGTGGTCGACCGTTTCTAGTCCGTTCCTGTCGCGTAATTTAATGGAATGCACGTCCCGCACCTACCCCTACCACAGCGGCTTTACAGACCGCAGTATTGATTTCGTCCCCTTCGGGCCACCGCCACCACCACCGCCGCCAATCGCGGTCGTTTCCACTACGGATCATCGGACACGACATGCTTCCGATATAAAAACAAATGTTTTGGGGGAAAATCATTTTTGAAAAAGATCTAAACAGGGGAGAAATGTCACTCAAAGCTAAATCTCCGATATAAATTACGCTTTTAAGTTAGGTGGAATTTTAAATTACTTTGAGAAAACTGAGAAATGTTTTGCTGCAGTAAAATTGGCGATTCAGTTAAAGTTATTAGACATTTATTGATGTTGGAAAATGCACGTTTTAACACTTTACGAAAAAATCCAATCGATTCAACCCTCAAAGTTGATTGGACTATTGAACCACATTACCCACATGAAGTGCTCTCTCGACCCCTTTTTTACACACTCTCCGTTACAACCCTAAAAGCAAACAAAAAAACGCACGTGTGGCATATCCAGTCTCGAGATCGTTTACGTTGGCGTTTTATTACTTCGTCAAAAAATGGTTCAAGGGAAATGCGGTTATGCCACATCAGGGGTTATAATACAGGGTACTCTATTTCTCTATGTGTAAGATTAGTAACTATTCTTAGAACAATTCAACAGAACGCCACTCTTTAAAAGTCATAATTGACTTTTCTTTTAATTTATCTGACACAACTTTATTTATTAACGTAAAGCGACTCATCAGCAATTACATTAAGAATTAAAGTCCTTAAAAATAACCTTCTTTTGATTTATCCGAGTCAGTATCCAAGAAATTGTCGTTGTCTTATGAAACTCCCTGTAGAAACTAAAAATTACTGCTTATAAAACAAAAATTTTGGAATGAAATTTCGGTAGAAAAGTATTGTCTTTGAACATTATACATATTTTAATAAACACCCTGTAAACTAGACAACTAATTAAATCTGCCTGTTTTAATGAATGAATGTAAACGGAGTGATTAGCGGATGACATTTCTAGCTAATGACGTAAAATCATTGCTGTATGACCGCAACTATAAGTGTAAATTGTTAAATAACTAGTTATCATTGCACACAAAAACAGCAATACGTTCTCTTCTCATAATGCTAGAAGAGTGTTGAATAAAATTTTTTGTTAAAACGTTTTAGAGCAGTGACTTTTTGATTGGCATTCTGATTGCTAAATGATATACTTTTAAGCACTAGTATTCAAAAATGAAAAATACATTTTCTATTTTTGATTATTTTTCTATTATTTATTTATTATAAACACGAAAAGTACAATTACTTAAGTGACCAAATTGAACATTCGAAGATTTCAGATTTCTTTCCTGAACTTCAATACAAGTGAAAAACGGTACTTGCAGACGCCACTTCTGTTTTGCTATTGTCGTCACAAATTTTTCTTTTCTTTGATAGTTTCTTCTTTTCCCATGATTTTCATCGAAATTGCATTTTTGCTTTCAACAGAGTTTTCTATGTAACTTTCCGCAACAGAACTCGATCGCCATCCTCCATGTTTTCTGAGTAATGTAATATCTGCTCCTAAATCTGCTAAGAGTGTTGCTGAACAACGGCGAAAACAGTGCCCGGTATATTCTTTTGCATTTAGAAGGCAGAGACATTCTGCAATTTTTTTAGGCATATCTCCAATAGTATTTATACCAACGGGTAGCGTACAGCACCTGGAATTTTTATAAGTTAAGAAGAATCTCTGATGTTCAGTATGAGGAGGTCGAAGCTGTACGTATTTGCAGAAAATTACTAAGAAACTAATTCCATTTACAAATCCTTCAGTTATTGTAAACATTTGTGAAATTTTTGTTTTTGGTGTTCGGTATCTTCACTTTAATAAAACTTGTACAATCTTATATATCTTCCACCTTCAAAAACGTAATTTCTTCTCTGCGTAACGCGCCAAAAATTCCAGTAATTAGCACAACTTTTGCCAATAAATAGTCTTTCTGATCAAAGATTAAAAGTCTCAGCACAGAATCCTAATTTTTACTGTCATTTTGACAGTTTCTGTAAAAAAAGTGTATACAGTATTGCGTGTCAGATTTGAGTGTAAAAAATTAGTTTTTGTACATTTAGATAGCCAACATAAATGGGTTATTTTCTCAAAAAAATTGGTATCTAAGGTACCAATTTTTTTACACTATCATTTAAGTAGTTGGACCGCCTACAAAAAACACCAAAAAAACTGGTGTTATCATTTAAAATAACTAATGATGACGTGATTACGCAATAATACATGACGTCATATGTCAAATTTTTATGTCAAAATGGCAAATTTAAAAATAAAAATGACTTGTCCGAGTGTTTTGCTCAAAAACATTCAATAAGAGAATTATGAATTTTGTTACTTACTTTATCACCACACTGTATGATTTGAAGCCGCGGTTGCTAGTTCAAAGCTAAAATCATTGTTTATTATGTTTTTTTCGTGTTTAAAAGCTCTTTCCTGAATTTATAAACGCTTAGTAAGGTTTTTCAAATAGACACCCCCTATATATTTTGTGTTACCAACACCATTTATCAGCACTAACTTTATCTCAATACGAAAAATCATTCATGACGTTGATGCTGAAAAATTCATGTCGTGATTTCAGCATGAAAATGAAAATTCTGTGTGAAGTTAATTTAAATGAAACAATCATCGATCCAGTCGGTCGCATGTATAAACTGCTCTTGTCAAGTTTAATAAACATTTATACATAATTGCTTGTTTAGTTGATAATAGAAACACAATGAGTATGAAATCCTGAAACCGCGAAACAATACCGATTATAACAATCGTTCTATTCCTCGTTAAAATAAATTCAAAAACCTCAAAACAATATTGTTATTAGTTAGAAATTTGCATTTAAATTGTTTCGTCCAGTGTCTGATTGAAACCGTTTTCACCTGAATGTCACAATGAGTGATTACGTAGCAATCGATAGTCACAACCCCTACCGAAAACATTCACCCCCTGTGAAACAACTCAACAACCCAAAACACGAGGGTGTCACGCGAGAGAAAAATTGATGATACAAGTTGTTGAATGTCGATAAAGTGATTTAAATCGTCGACGAATAAATATTTTATTCTTGTTTGTCGTTTCAATAAATTACATTGTTAGAAACTGTTAATTAATCAAACAAAAGGATAAAGGCAGTAACCTACGCAGATTAAAGACGACATTTGTGACAAGCTAATCCAACACAAGAAACTGGTTAAATTTCCGGATATCGTTAAATGTGCAAGGAATTCAATTTAAGTAGCTGTGTCAGCTGCAAGACGCATTTTGTTAAAAGAAAAAAACAAACAAACGAACGACGACGTGTACAGCATGTTCCGACTCATTTTATGCGTGATTATTTTCAATCAAAGTTCAAAGTTTTTGTTTGTCTCGGCAAAATATGCAGAAATGTGGGACTTGCCAAACGAATCAACAAAACACAAAGATGAGAAGGATATATTTTCAGAGTTTTATGAAGGCGATCAAACTGTCAACATCTGTGACTTGAATCCACACTTTGATAAATCCCAATAAAAACATCATAAAACGAAAATTAAAAATAATAGTAGAACGTTTCAGAAAAACAGTTTTCTCACACGAAGTCAGCTTTATGAAGAATGAGTGCCCTTAAAGACATAATAAAGTACAAAAATGATTTTTTTTCCCTGAAAATAAGCTTAAATCATTGATCAAGTCTGTAATTAATATCTTTACTCTAAACAGACGTTAACTGCACTGTGAGCTATTTTTTGTTTGTTTCGCCCTCAAAACAGATGTTCTATTGTACTAGAAATTTATTAAAATTTAGAATGACGGAATTGATTGTTGACTTGCAAAATAATGAAATAAATAAAATACTTGTTATTAAACATATAAAAAAAAAAGATTTAAAAGAAGTTTTTGCTGGTAAAACAACCGAAAACTGTCTATTCAAAACGATTCAAGGAATTAAAATCGATTTTAATATTAGAAAATCGATTTGTTAGAACTCAGTTCAAATCGCACATAACATTCCTGTGAGAGCATAGTAAAATTTAACAAAAAATAATTTGCAAACGAGTTAATATTTTAAATTTCAGTTTTTATTAATTGAAAAACAATGCCTTTCTATTTTAATTTTAAATATTCTAAACAATTGCCGTGTTTATTTTGAAAATATTTGTGTTTGCGTTTTACAATTTCCCACTCATTAGTTATTTATTCATTTAGTGGAAATTAAATTCAAGAATCGAAATTCAAAATCCTGATGTCTCTTTATGTCTATTTTTTTTTACATATTCGAGGTCCAAAAAGAATTATTTTATCACTTTTAGTAGTGTAGTATCTTTTTAGTATATAACTAATTTTTCTCAAAGATGTTACTTCCAAAAATATCCATCGGGAAAACGATTTTATTTGATTTTTTCTCCGACACTAATAAATAAGTCCAATCATGTTCTATTTAAAAATTTGTGTTTCTCTAGGAAAAACAATCTGGTGACCATTACATAATTCACGAGTCTGGTACTCAGAAATAATTTTTTGAAGACGAAAATTACAAAAATATTTGAAAAAAAAAAATGTATTCTAAGTGCAACTGGTTTTACAGTATGGTTAATAAACTTCTGATGTGAATATGTGAATAATGCGGCGCTAAAAGTCGGAATCATCATTTATGGAAAACTAGTGAAAACCAGTTCGTTAATGATATGATAATAATATGTATAATTTATAGTACTGTTAATAGCATGTCTGTTCGAATTATAATTTGTCCTCTGGATGAAAAAACATTAATCATACGTATAAATGCTAATAAATTAATTAATAATCTAATTACTTTGAGTGTTCCTATTAGAAAAAGGTGTGTATATGAGAATCTAGTTATTGTAGGAAGTGATTAATTTACCGGTTTTTGTTTGAAAATTATTACAGAAAATATTTTTCGACTGTTGATAACTTGATAAGATTAAATTAAGCGAAGATAATCCCAGATTAATAGCGACATCCAATTGCTTTGACTCTAATCACATTATATGCTCGAAGATGACTCCCATTTCATGTCAATTCCCCTCGTATTTCATGTCAAATTATCCATACATTAACTCCTAATTGAGTTTTTCTTGATTTCAGGAGGTTTCCGATGTTTGTATAGGCACTAGTGTGGGAACGATAACGGAACCAGATTGTTTAGGACCCTGCGAACCCGGTACAAGTGTCACGCTTGAGGGAATCGTATGGCACGAGACAGAAGGAGGTGAGCGCCTTTTTTTTTTATTTTCAAATAGGTTTTGATTACAATGATAAGATAAAACGACTCGCTGAAGTCTAACTGATTTATGGACGGGTGTGCTTTTATTTAGATTGAAATCTTGTAATGCTTGCTTTCAAACGATAACTTTGTTTAGAAGCATTATGTTAAGAGGATTTGGGGGGATTTAGGTAACCGGTTTCAACCGAAACACTAATGAGATACCAAATTTTTATTAAAACAAAAAATACCTATTGATCATTAATAACAGTCGAGGGTTATTTTCCGCAACTCAGACACCCTAGCAGGTTCTATAAATTAATTTGAAACACGACACGTAGCAGAGTATTTTAATAGCTCTTTGAATTGATTAGTTTTTCGGTTTTTCGACTCTCTTTTGTCGCACGTAGAAAGTTTCTATTGTTATTTCTATTACAAGATTACTTAAAAAAAATTAAACAAAACTCTTTTTATAGGTGTTCTTGTGGTCAATGTTACTTGGAGAGGAAAAACTTACGTAGGAACTTTATTGGACTGCACGCGTCATGATTGGGCGCCCCCTAGGTGAGAATTATCGAAATATCCTTCCTTACTTTTTTGCTCATGGAATTAGTCAATTAAACCATAACCTGTGGTTATTTGTTACCAAATTAGTTTTTAGTATAATTTTATGTTAATTTATTTACTATATTTTTTGTAATGTACGTTTTTTATGTATTTTGAAATTAAATACACTAATTGTTACGTTTCTACAATTGGTTTTTTATTTTGTTTTCTCGTCCGTTTTTGTTCTATTATTTATTATACAAAGAAAAATTTTCCAATTCATTTTTTTTTCCAGATTCTGTGATTCTCCCACAAGTGACCTGGACAATCGAACCCCGAAAGGACGAGGTAAGAGAGGACGTTCTGGCTCAGCAACCCCCAGCACTGATCAAAGCACCTTCACAGAGACTCGTTCATCGGTGCACAGTAAACTTCGTAACGGTGGTGTGAAGGGTCGTCGTGGGGCGGCGAACGGTTCTGGCCCTTCAGCCCCATCATCCCCTACACCTTTCATACCTCCACGTCCCGAACCCAGTAAACGGAAAAGTCGTGCCGGTGAAGAGGAATCTCCTCAACCACTTCCTGGTAAAAAATCTAAAATTGTGGTACCACCTCCAACACCACCACAACCCGCACCTGGGTCACCGCCTCCATCACCTGTACTACTCGAATGTCCCGAACCTAATTGTTCCAAGAAGTACAAACATATCAACGGCCTCAAATACCATCAATCACATGCTCATGGCTCTGTCGATGATGACGATGCCAAGGATGTTACTTCCATGTCAGAGAACGACGAGTCGAATATTGAAGCACCAAGTCCTGCGACGCCGGTGAAGTCACCGGATAAAAGCCAGGATAGTCCACTTACTCCACAGAAGAAAGAAGCGGAATTACCGCTGATTTTACGTGGGGCTGGACTCCTGGAGGTGTCTAGTCAACCGGCTACGCCAAGAAGTACGCCACCTTCACCAGCGACGCCACAGAGCGACCTGGGGGCTAGTGCAGGTTCTCCTACCGTTCCTTTAGAGAAGAGTGTGGTTAAACCTGGGGTACTAAGATACACACCCACGGAGGAGTTTCCAGTTGGAGTTTTTACCTCAAAGACGCCAGTTGCAGGTAAATAAAAGAAATGATTTTTAAATGGCGGGAAATTTGATTTATTTTTTGTTACAGGTGCACCGGTTTCGGCTGTCCGAAACGTATCAGTATCACTTCCTTCAGATCAACCTAGTATCCAGCCTGAACCAAATGCTCAACCACAGTCTTTCACGAATCAGTTGCAATCTCAAGTGAATATGCCTTCACAGCAATTCACTCAACCTCCAACTTTAATAATTCCACCTCAGAATCTACAAAGTGGTTCACAGATGTCGCCTCATGCTCCTCAATCCCCAAGCCAATCAGCTAAAATAACTCAATTTAAAGTTAAACCCACTGCCGCTTTAATGCCAGAAGATAAGAGTAAACAGCAACAGCAGCAGCAACAACAACAACAACAAAACGGTAATAAAGCTCAGAGTTTTAAGAAGAAGAACCGTAAATCACCTGCTGGAAGCCCTCATCCTCCTCAAACCGAACAACCCGTTTTCGGAGTGGAACAAACTGCCAGGGACGAAGTTCAAAGTCCCGCTTATTCAGACATTTCCGATGATGGGGCTCCAGTTGAGCCTGATATTGGTGATAAAAACAAAACCGTTGATAAGAAGACTGATTCGGGGCAATCCTTGCCTCACATGCCACAATATGGTATGTATCCGTTCTATGGTCAGCCTCAATACTTGGTGCAAGATGGGAAGAAGGATGAAAAAGTAGGAGAAAAACCGGTAGATAAAGACGGTAAGAAAGAAGGAAATGATTACCAACAAAAAATTTTACCTCAACAACATTATTACCCATATGGTTATATGCCAGGGTACCCGTACAATATGGATCCAAATTTTGGAGGCGTTCCAATGGTTCAAGAAGATAAAATCAAAGAAGAAAGAATAAAAGAGAGTCCTAGTCCAATAATTGACCAACCAATTAAACCTCCAGCTCCCATTCCAAACCCAATCCAAGTCCCTAAAGTAAAAACCGAACCTCCTAAAGACAAACACCAAAACGACAACCACCAAATCCTCAAAGAAAGTATTGAAATCAAGAACCAGATGAACCCCTACATGTACTCCCGTCAGCAACCCAATCATCACCAACCTGAAGACGTCCGACGTTTCTACGTCTTTGATCAACGCCGCAAAGACCAACCCGAGCACAAAAGTGCTACTCCCACCAAACCTCCACCACCAAGTCCCAGTCTCAAACACAAAGACCCTAAACCTGAAGAAAAAAAGGACAAGGATCTGAAACAAGAAGGTGTGAAACCCACAATGGAGACCCAAGGCCCACCGCCACCTCCAACCTCTCAATACGCTTACATCCACCCCAGCTACATGCAGTCAGCCCACTACGGTGCTCTGCCCTTCGACCCCAACCATCCCATGTACCGCGGAATCATGGTTCCGGGACCCTACAGTGGCAACCCGTACCTCCATCAAATTCCGCGATATCACGCCCCAGAGGATCTTTCTAGAGCGCCGCCTCCCAAAGCCCTAGATATGCTGCAGCACCACGCGCAGTATTACTCCTCGCACAAGATACACGAACTGCAGGAGAGGGCTATCAAGTCCCCTACACCCAAAACCTCAGTAGCAAGCTCAAGTCCTTCAACGAGTCAACCGGCGCCGGTTTCACAGCCACAAATGACACAACCACCGACATCGACAAGTACGACACCGGCGGGGAAACAGACGCCGGGGGACGGTAAAGATTCAAGGTCGCCGCCACCGCAAAGGCACGTGCATACGCACCATCATACGCATGTAGGCCTGGGGTATCCTATGTATCCGCCCCCATATGGAGGTAATTAAGTTCTTTTACCTATTTTTGTAAATTATACATCATATGAAAGGTAATTGTACTTACATTGTGGATCTGGTGTCATAACAACGAAGTTTTTCACTAATCTCCGTAAAAAAACGTTTTTATCGCGATTTTTTCACACCCGTTAAAAATTTGACATTTACTACCAACCTTGCATAAACAAAACACTAAAATATTTTTTCTACAGAAGTAATCTAAACAGAGATTGTACAAAAATTGATTTTAAACAATAATAAACTATTTTTTTTTATAATTTCCTGTTACAATTAATAATTATTTTAGCTTCTGGGCAAGGAAAATTAAAAGGAATTGCTAAAACTACAAAAATAACTTCATCAATCTACAAATTTTTATTTTATGACAGTTATGAATTTCTGGATACGCCGATGTGATTGGTTTGTTTGAAATTGAAAGATCACGTGACTAATTATTTTGAGGTTAGGATTATATTTTTATAAAATGATAAAAAGTATAAAATTTAGTAGAAAACTCATTAATATCTCAATACAGAATTAATATTCAGAGTTACTACAACGCGGGGAGAAGCATTTGAATTACGGAAAGTACCATTTAGTTGTAAAAATAGTGAGATTCAAAAACGCCAATTTTGTAAGATTTCTGTTTTAATTTAAGGTAATTTTACGTTTTTGGCTCTAGTTGTCTAATGTACGCACAATTCTCTTTAATTTGGTGTATAATGCCTTGAAAAACTATCATTTTTAGTGATTTTAAATAATATAAGGGGTGTTCATTAAAACACATCAATCGGGTAGTATTGTGATAAATATTTTTGTTGTTGCAGCGGCAGTGTTGGCGAGCCAGCAAGCAGCAGCAGTGACAGTTATTAACCCTTATCCGACCAAGTGAGTGCCCGAACTTATGACTCGTAGTGACTAAAGCATTCCATAGTTGTGTCTTGTTATATAGTGTGCACTGCTGATGTAACCTGATGACTTTATTTAGACCCACAGCTGTTTTGCAATGCAAACGTATTGTACATTATGATTTTATTCATTGTAAATAGTGTAATAAAGACATTGTCATGTCTTTTAAAGTCATAAAGATTAGTTAATACTTTGTAGTAGACTGATATTTGACTTATTAGAAAGTACTGTGTATTTTTTAATGTAAAACTGTCTTCTTTATTATTATATATAAAAAAAACAAAAATTAATAAGGTTAGATATAACTTTTTATTTTTACTATTTTACATTATTTGTTCCATTCCAGTTTTATTGGAATATTTGTATAATTATTATAAAACACTGTCCTTTTTTACTTAAACAGTTGGAGTCTGTACATCTTGTAATATTCTGTAAATAAGCCATGACGTAATAAAATTGTATAAAAATTAGATTATACAAATTTTAAAGTCTTTTTTTTTATCTCATTTTACAAATTACCAATTGATTTCAGTAAAAAGTGCAAGAAAAAATTTACGCTCAGGTGTTTGAAATGCACAATTCTTCAATCCAATCATAAATATTTTCTTACACTATTCAAGTCAGGTTTTATTCTAATTTCTTGTGATAACTGTGATTATTGTGCAAATTATTGTTTTTTTTTAAACATTTGAGAAGATTACCTATTGTACAGACTACGAGGGGCTTTAATGTAAAGTTGCTTAATAAAAATAAATAAACTAAAACATTTTGTTATTACTTATCTATTTTTTTGATAAATGTTGTACAAAAACTGTTACATCTGTTGTCAAAAAAATAAATGTCTTTCATAATCAACACAATTTTTTCCGGAAGCGACCTTCCTCTCTTTGATTCGTTAAAGTCACTAATAGAGATTTTAAAGTTATAATAACAAAATAAAAATTACTAAATCTAGTTACTTTATTAAGCGTGAAAATTAACTCCATCTTTGATTTTGCATAAAAAACTTGAGGTGACAACAAATAACAAGTAAATAAATAGGTTGTCTAAGGTGTAAATCCTATGAGCATTCCCAGATAGACAAATAAATAGACAAGGAAAAAAATCCTATCCAATATTTTGACAAAAACTTTCCATTCATTATTTGGACCACCTTCTTGTGTAATAATAGCTGTCCTATCTTCATCGTTAGCCATAGCCTGAAATTTATTTGCTCACACTATATTTCAATAAAATAACGGGTGACTATTAATATTGTAATTTGGGAACAACCACAAAAACTGTCAAAATAACATCACCTGACAATTTACTTGTGGTTAAAGTGACATGTCAAGTCCCTTGATACATACTTTAAGTGAGTTATCGTCCAGAAAAATAAATTGTCCAGGTTTGAAAGCCACGAAAATGCACACAATTTTTGACACCCAACTTGGAGCTGATTTTTCTTTTTCTACCATACGTTTAATAATTAAACTAAAAACAACTGCAAACGCTGATAACAGTAGAGAATCTCTTGCGAAAAGAACTAAAAACATAGAGTAGTAATTTTTTGTGTGGTTGGTAATTCAAGAGTTACGTATTAGGGGAATTTTATCTCCGTTCATTGGTAACATCCATGAAATGTACTGAACGTAGAGAAATTCATTAATTAAATTAACATAACACAGAGTGAGTCTTTGTTCGTTATCAGGAGCGAGCCACAGTGACGTTAATGTCATAATAACAATAGCTGAAAATCCCGTGTTACATACTTAATTTTTTATTACTGCTGTTACCTATAGTAGGTAAAATCACACAAGCGGCATGCGCTCCTGCCAACCTCCGAATCTTAAAACTGAAATTAATAGAAGGGTAAGTATTATTAGGACAACATTTAAAAATCCCTGGATGTTTAATAATTTTCGTATCGATAAGTTTCCATTCACCATTAGGGACCAAATCATCAGTATTAATCCCATTTTTGGTCACTTGTATATCCAGTTCTTCCCCACTGTGCACCCATGAGCCAAACCTCACGGTACAATTATGTGTATCGAAGGGGTATTTAGTAAGATCCGCAACACAAATGCTGGTATGTCTTGCTGGCGGAACACAGGACACTTGTCCCAGGTGTGAGACTAAGCAGGTGGCTTGGTCAAACGCTGATGGGTCTCCTGATTGCTCCCGACGGTTGTAGACCGAAAGATCCGGGAGCCAAATATCTGTATCAGAGAGATGAAAAGTGTCGAGGGATTCGTAATCGTCTGGGTTCCATTTGAGATGTTGGTCGACCCATGACTGGAAGTTTTGGTTTAGTGGAAGGTTTTGAAGGATTGAGGGCTTACCATTGCGAACCAGCTATCTATAGAGAAGCTGTTGTCGTGGATGTCCTAAAAAAGGGTTAGTGAGGGCTAGACAGGGGTGGAGTACTTACAAAAGTGTAGTATTTGAGGATCATTCTGATGAAGACTCGGACAGAGTCTTTGTGGTTGAGGACTGGCCGATTGTTGCGGTCGTAGCCACATAAGAGGTCATTGCGGAGACGGATATGGGCGAGATGGGATTTGTCAGAAGGGCAATCGTCCGCAGTCACTAAGCAATAGAAAAAGGGGATTAATTCAGTTTTAACACAACTATATCTCACTGTTCTTAACTATGAGATTCGACCAGCAAAGGAGCAAACATTGGAGCTATTCTCATGACCATTTCTCGTGCCAAAGCATTCTCTAACAATTGTTTTAGCCACTATTTCAAGTGTCTTTGTTGGACCAATAATTTTATATTGATTTTGTAGAGACTAACTTGCAATTTCTGTTTTAAAAAACTATCTCGCTATCTCAAGAAAGAGAAGAAATTATCTTAAATACTATCCATTTCATGAACTAATTCGATTTCTTGACGACAAATTTAGGTTTTAATGTTGCATTATTTACTTCTCACAGAAACTAACTCACTTTTGTTGAAAGAAATAAGAGTATCGCTGAACAATCTCAAAACTTATGATCTCAAGACTAATAATTAGATTAGTTATTTCAATATCTTAAAACAAATTGTTTTCTCTCACAAATTATCTCAAAAGCACATTAATATTTTAGTAACTAACTCACTAATAGGCGTGTGAAATTATCTTACTTTCTAAGGAACTAACTCACAATTTCACAAATTATTTCAAGCTATAAAAAAACTGTCGCACTATCTCAGAAATCGTTTTAAGAGTTAAGAAATATCTCAGAAATTTCTCTTCAACTACTAAAGAACTATCATTTGAATCTGTCACTATTTCAGAGGTTTTTGCTTTATTATAGAAATTATCTTTACTAAATTTGTCTCTTTATTTTGAGATATTTTTCTATTAATCTTTTAAAAATTATCTCAATGCTTCAGAAAATCAGAAATTACTTTATAATTATCGTTAACATTTAAGAAACTAACTAAAATAGGTTAAAAATATATCAGAAACTAACTCACATAACTATCTCATGTTTAAAATGCTAACACACTTTATCTAACTGTCTTTTTTATGTTTTTTTTTGTACTTTTACGTCTTTTGTTCCAAAGGTTATCTTCTTTTCTCAGAAACCGACTATAATTTACTGCTGAAAAATAGTCTGATTATTTCAAAAACAATTTCAAAATTTCAAAGTTATAATCTCTCATTGTAAAATAAGAAAACTTTCGAGACAGGTATTTTATAAAAAAAAGTAATTTATAAAATTACGACAGTCCCTAAAATAATAAAAATATATTTTATTATAAAATAGTTTAGAAACAAGAAAATTTATTACATTTTTCAGGAAATAACGCTCTTGTAGACTTAAAATTTTCTTTTTGATTGTTTCTTGCAGAAAAAGCCAATGATGAGTTAGTTTCTTCAAAAGAAAATGAGATGATCATTGCGAAAAGAAGAATAGGTATTGTAAGTTAATTTCTGAGATAATTGGATAGTTTTGCAAGAAATAAACTAATTGGGTAAAGATAATTCCTAAAATAATTAGAGTATATTTCATTAGAAAGTGAGTTAGTTTCTTAGAAATAAAGAGACTAACTCATTCATGAACTAAAATTTCTGAAACTCATTATTTCAGAACCTAAATTTTTCGGAAAATATTTGCGGTTTCCAGCAGCAATTTTGAATAAAAACCGTGAGACAGTTTCTAACAGATGTGTGAGTGACAGAGACAAAATAAACAATTACTGAAATTGTGAGTTAGTTTTTCAACAGAAAGTGAGATGGCTTTTAAGAAAAGAAAAATAATAAGATAATTTCTAGAATAATTCAGTTAGGTAGTTTGTAAGAAACTAATTTATAAAATTGTAGTTAGTTTCTTAATAAACTATTTACCTTTTATAGAAGCTAATTTTTCCAAAGCAAATTTTTGGTTTACAATAGTTAATTTGAAAAAGACTGAGTTAGTCGTTAAAAATTGAAAACAACTTCTGCAGATGACGTAGTTTCAGATCAAATAGGTTTTTATGAGTTTATTAGTTTCTTGAATGAGGTAATTTTCATAAAATGAGTTAGTTTCTTAAAAGAAAAAGATAATGTAGAGAGAATAATTCCTGCGATAACAAAAATCAAGATATTTTCTGCAATTTCTAACATCAATATACTTAATTTGTTTCTAAAATTTCGTAGAGTAGGAAATATTGGTAATACTAAAAAATCTAAAATAATTTCTGAAATTTGAGTTAGTTTCTAATTTTTCAGAAAGTGAGTTAATTTTTGAAGTTAAGAAGACGATAATTACTCTGATAAAAACCAAGAATTAACAGTTATTTTGGAAAAATTGGTTAAAGTTCTTTGATCAATTTATTTCTGATTATTTGAAGTAAAAAATATTTAGCTACAGTGAAAGCTACAGTGAAAACGAGAATGTGCTGAATTTGTGTTGACTTTACGTCTTAATTAATCGAGAAACACTATCAAAAATGTAACAAATCAGAGCTTGCCTTGATGCAGCAAATTTTCATTCTCACCGCATATTTTAGAAAAATTATAATAAAAATATTTTTTTCTATATCTTACCTGCAGTACAAAGTAGTAAAACGAGGAAATTTTGTATGTTCATGACGGAAGAGAACTAAAAGAGAACTGATCGTAGGGAGTACACTTTGATATGTGATATTTTCTAGTATACGCCCCTGTTCTAGTTGATAACAAATTAAAAAAAATATATTTGAAAAGAGAGGATAGAAATGAAGAATATTTTTGGTGTTTTAGTGACTTATTCATCTAAATCTACAATAAGTATGTAATTGTGCTTTAATAAAGCCTCATCACTATTTCTTAAAAATAACAATACAAAAACACTAAAATATTTTTTTGCAGAAGTAATATAAACTGAAAATGTTTAAAAATGTCGACAAAAACAATAAACTATTTTTTTTATAATTTTCTGGTATAAATAACAATTAGTAGTTTATCGTCTGAGTAAGTAATATAAAAAAAAATTGAAAAAACGAATTAATTTTTTAATAAAAAGAAAATTGCTTAATAAAAACAAATAAACCAAAACTTTTTGTTATTACTTATTTATTTTTTTGGTAAATGTCGTACAAAAACTGTTACATCTGTTGTCAAAAAGAAATAAAACTCTTTCATAATCAACACAAGTTGTTCCGGACGCGACTTTCCTCTCTTTGTGTCGTTAGTTACTAATAGAGATTTTATTTTTTCAATGTTGGTAAAGCAAACAAAATTTGTGGGTTAGGTTTTACTTATAAAATAAAAATCACTAAATCTAATTACTTTATTGAGTGTGAAAATTAACTCCATTTTTACTTAGCATAAAAAACTTGAAATGTAAAACAATAGGTTGTCTAAGGTGTAAATCCTATAAGCATTCCCAGATAGACAAATAAATAAACAAGAAAAAAAATCCTATCCAATATTTTAACAAAAACTTTCCATTCATTTTTATTTAGACCACCTTCTTGTGTAATAATAGCTGTCCTATCTTCATCGTTAGCCAAAGCCTGAAATTTATTTGCTCACACTATATTTCAATAAAATAACGGGTGACTATTAATATTGTAATTTGGGAACAACCACAAAAACTGTCAAAATAACATCACCTGACAATTTACTTGTGGTTAAAGTGACATGTCAAGTCCCTTGATACATACTTTAAGTGAGTTATCGTCCAGAAAAATAAATTGTCCAGGTTTGAAAGCCACGAAAATGCACACAATTTTTGACACCCAACTTGGAACTAATTTTTCTTTTTCTACCATACGTTTAACAATTAAACTAAAAACAACTGCAAACGCTGATAACAGTAGAGAATCTCTTGCGAAAAGAACTAAAAACATAGAGTAGTAATTTTTTGTGTGGTTGGTAATTCAAGTGTTACGTATTAGGGGAATTTTATCTCCGTTCATTGGTAACATCCATGAAATGTACTGAACGTAGAGAAATTCATTAATTAAATTAACATAACACAGAGTGAGTCTTTGTTCGTTATCAGGAGCGAGCCATAGTGACGTTAATGTCATAATAACAATAGCTGAAAATCTCGTGTTACATACTTAATTTTTTATTACTGCTGTTACCTATAGTAGGTAGAATCACACAAGCGGCATGCGCTCCTGCCAACCTCCGAATCTTAAAACTGAAATTAATAGAAGGGTAAGTATTATTAGGACAACATTTAAAAATCCCTGGATGTTTAATAATTTTCGTATCGATAAGTTCCCATTCACCATTAGGTACTAAATCATCAGTATTAATCCCATTTTTGGTCACTTGTATATCCAGTTCTTCCCCACTGTGCACCCATGAGCCAAACCTTACGGTACAATTATGTGTATCAAAGGGGTATTTAGTAAGATCCGCAACACAAATGCTGGTATGTCTTGCTGGCGGAACACAGGACACTTGTCCCAGGTGTGAGACTAAGCAGGTGGCTTGGTCAAACGCTGATGGGTCTCCTGATTGCTCCCGACGGTTGTAGACCGAAAGATCCGGGAGCCAAATATCTGTATCAGAGAGATGAAAAGTGTCGAGGGATTCGTAATCGTCTGGGTTCCATTTGAGATGTTGGTCGACCCATGACTGGAAGTTTTGGTTTAGTGGAAGGTTTTGAAGGATTGAGGGCTTACCATTGCGAACCAGCTATCTATAGAGAAGCTGTTGTCGTGGATGTCCTAAAAAAGGGTTAGTGAGGGCTAGACAGGGGTGGAGTACTTACAAAAGTGTAGTATTTGAGGATCATTCTGATGAAGACTCGGACAGAGTCTTTGTGGTTGAGGACTGGCCGATTGTTGCGGTCGTAGCCACATAAGAGGTCATTGCGGAGACGGATATGGGCGAGATGGGATTTGTCAGAAGGGCAATCGTCCGCAGTCACTAAGCAATAGAAAAAGGGGATTAATTCAGTTTTAACACAACTATATCTCACTGTTCTTAACTATGAGATTCGACCAGCAAAGGAGCAAACATTGGAGCTATTCTCATGACCATTTCTCGTGCCAAAGCATTCTCTAACAATTGTTTTAGCCACTATTTCAAGTGTCTTTGTTGGACCAATAATTTTATATTGATTTTGTAGAGACTAACTTGCAATTTCTGTTTTAAAAAACTATCTCGCTATCTCAAGAAAGAGAAGAAATTATCTTAAATACTATCCATTTCATGAACTAATTCGATTTCTTGACGACAAATTTAGGTTTTAATGTTGCATTATTTACTTCTCACAGAAACTAACTCACTTTTGTTGAAAGAAATAAGAGTATCGCTGAACAATCTCAAAATATATCATCTCAATATATCATCACAAATTATCTCAAAAGCACATTAATATTTCAGTAACTAACTCATTGATAGGCGTGTGAAATTATCTTACTTTCTAAGGAACTAACTCACAATTTCACAAATTATTTCAAGCTATAAAAAAACTGTCGCACTATCTCAGAAATCGTTTTAAGAGTTAAGAAATATCTCAGAAATTTCTCTTCTACTACTAAAGAACTATCATTTGAATCTGTCACTATTTCAGAGGTTTTTGCTTTATTATAGAAACTATCTTTACTAAATTTGTCTCTTTATTTTGAGATATTTTTCTATTAATCTTTTAAAAATTATCTCAATGCTTCAGAAAATCAGAAATTACTTTATAATTATCGTTAATATTTAAGAAACTAACTAAAATAGGTTAAAAATGTATCAGAAACTAACTCACATAACTATCTCATGTTTAAAATGCTAACACACTTTATCTAACTGTCTTTTTTATCTTTTTTTTTGTACTTTTAAGTCTTTTGTTCCAAAGGTTATCTTCTTTTCTCAGAAACTGACTATAATTTACTGCTGAAAAATAGTCTGATTATTTCAAAAACAATTTCAAAGTTATAATCTCTCATTGTAAAATAACTTTCGAGACAGGTATTTTATAAAAAAAAGTAATTTATAAAATTACGACAGTCCCTAAAATAATAAAAATATATTTTAAAAAATAGTTTAGAAACAAGAAAATTAATTACATTTTTCAGGAAATAACGCTCTTGTAGACTTAAAATTTTCTTTTTGATTGTTTCTTGCAGAAAAAACCAATGATGAGTTAGTTTCTTCAAAAGAAAATGAGATGATCATTGCGAAAAGAAGAATAGGTATTGTAAGTTAATTTCTGAGATAATTGGATAGTTTTGCAAGAAATAAACTAATTGGGTAAAGATAATTCCTAAAATAATTAGAGTATATTTCATTAGAAAGTGAGTTAGTTTCTTAGAAATAAAGAGACTAACTCATTCATGAACTAAAATTTCTGAAACTCATTATTTCAGAACCTAAATTTTTCGGAAAATATTTGCGGTTTCCAGCAGCAATTTTGAATAAAAACCGTGAGACAGTTGTTAAGATTTTGAAATAATTCCTAAAAGTGAGATTTGATTATTAATTGTGGACAGATGTGTGAGTGACAGAGACAAAATAAACAATTACTGAAATTGTGAGTTAGTTTTTCAACAGAAAGTGAGATGGCTTTTAAGAAATGAAAAATAATAAGATAATTTCTAGAATAATTCAGTTAGGTAGTTTGTAAGAAACTAATTTATAAAATTGTAGTTAGTTTCTTAATAAACTATTTACCTTTTATAGAAACTAATTTTTCCAAAGCAAATTTCTGGTTTGCAATAGTTAATTTGAAAAAAGACTGAGTTGGTCGTTAAAAATTGAAAACAACATCTGCAGATGACGTAGTTTCAGATCAAATAGGTTTTTATGAGTTTATTAGTTTCTTGAATGAGGCAATTTTCATAAAATGAGTTAGTTTCTTAAAAGAAAAAGATAATGTAGAGAGAATAATTCCTGCGATAACAAAAATCAAGATATTTACTGCAATTTCTAACACCAATATACTTAATTAGTTTCTAAAATTTCGTAGAGTAAGAAATATTGGTAGTACTAAAAAATCTAAAATAATTTCTGAAATTTGAGTTAGTTTCTAATTTTTCAGAAAGTGAGTTAATTTTTGAAGTTAAGAAGACGATAATTACTGTGATAAAAACCAAGAATTAACAGTTATTTTGGAAAAATTGGTTAAAGTTCTTCTGACACAATTTATTTCTGATTATTTGAAGTAAAAAATATTCAAGCTACAGTGAAAACGAGAATGTGCTGAATTTGTGTTGACTTTACGTCTTAATTAATCGAGAAACACTATCAAAAATGTAACAAATCAGAGCTTGCCTTGATGCAGCAAATTTTCATTCTCACCGCATATTTTAGAAAAATTATAATAAAAATATTTTTTTCTATATCTTACCTGCAGTATAAAGTAGTAAAACGAGGAAATTTTGTATGTTCATGACGGAAGAGAACTAAAGGAGAACTGATCGTAGGGAGTACACTTTGATATGTGATATTTTCTAGTATACGCCCCTGTTCTAGTTGATAACAAACTAAAAAAATATATTTGAAAAGAGAGGATAGAAATGAAGAATATTTTTGGTGTTTTAGTGATTAATTCATCTAAATCTACAATAAGTTTTTAATCGTGTTTTAATAAAGCCTCATCACTATTTCTTAAAAATAACAATACAAAAACACTAAAACATGTTTCTACAGAAATAATCTAAACTGAAAATGTTTAAAAATGACAAAAACAATAAACTAATTTTTTATAATTTTCTGGTATAAATAACGATTAGTAGTTTAGCGTCTGAGTAAGTAAAATAAAAAAGAATTGAGAAAACTAATTAATTTTTTAATAAAAAGAAAATTGCTTAATAAAAACAAATAAACCAAAACTTTTTGTTATTACTTATTTATTTTTTTGGTAAATGTACAAAAACTGTTACATCTGTTGTCAAAAAGAAATAAAACTCTTTCATAATCAACACAATTTGTTCCGGACGCGACTTTCCTCTCTTTGTGTCGTTAGTTACTAATAGAGATTTTATTTTTTCAATGTTGGTAAAGCAAACAAAATTTGTGGGTTAGGTTTTACTTACAAAATAAAAATCACTAAATCTAGTTACTTTATTGAGTGAAAATTAACTCCATTTTTAGTTAGCATAAAAAACTTGAAATGTAAAAAAATAGGTTGTCTAAGGTGTAAATCCTATGAGCATTCCTAGATAGACAAATAAATAGACAAGGAAAAAAATCCTATTCAATATTTTAGCAAAAATCTTCCATTCATTTTTATTTGGACCACCTTCTTGTGTAATAATAGCTGTCCTATCTTCATCGTTAGCCAAAGCCTGAAATTTATTTGCTCACACTATATTTCAATAAAATAACGGGTGACTATTAATATTGTAATTTGGGAACAACCACAAAAACTGTCAAAATAACACCACCTGACAATTTACTTGTGGTTAAAGTGACATGTCAAGTCCCTTGATACATACTTTAAGTGAGTTATCGTCCAGAAAAATAAATTGTCCAGGTTTGAAAGCCACGAAAATGCACACAATTTTTGACACCCAACTTGGAGCTGATTTTTCTTTTTCTACCATACGTTTAACAATTAAACTAAAAACAACTGCGAACGCTGATAACAGTAGAGAATCTCTTGCGAAAAGAACTAAAAACATAGAGTAGTAATTTTTTGTGTAGTTGGTAATTCAAGTGTTACGTATTAGGGGAATTTTATCTCCGTTCATTGGTAACATCCATGAAATGTACTGAACGTAGAGAAATTCATTAATTAAATTAACATAACACAGAGTGAGTCTTTGTTCGTTATCAGGAGCGAGCCACAGTGACGTTAATGTCATAATAACAATAGCTGAAAATCCCGTGTTACATACTTAATTTTTTATTACTGCTGTTACCTAAAGTAGGTAAAATCACACAAGCGGCATGCGCTCCTGCCAACCTCCGAATCTTAAAACTGAAATTAATAGAAGGGTAAGTATTATTAGGACAACATTTAAAAATTCCTGGATGTTTAATAATTTTCGTATCGATAAGTTCCCATTCACCATTAGGTACTAAATCATCAGTATTAATCCCATTTTCGGTCACTTGTATATCCAGTTCTTCTCCACTGTGCACCCATGAGCCAAACCTTACGGTACAATTATGTGTATCGAAGGGGTATTTAGTAAGATCCGCGGTACAAATACTGGTATGTCTTGCTTGGGGTACACATAACACTAGTCCTTTGTGGAACACCATGCAGGTGACTTGGTCGACCACTGCAGGATTCCCAGATTGCTCTCGACGGTTGTAGACCGAAATATCCGGGAGCCAAATATCGGTATCAGAGAGGTGGACAATGTCGAGGGAGTCATAGTCGTCTGGGTTCCATTTGAGGTGTTGGTCGGTCCATGACTAGAAGTTTCGGATTACTGGAAGCTTAAGAAGTGTTGGAAACTCACCATTGCGAACAAGCTGTCTATAGAGAAGCTATTGTCATGAATGTCCTAGAAGGGGGTTAGTGAGGGTTAGACAGGGGTGGAATACTTACAAAACTGTAGTATTTGAGAATCATTCTGATGAAGACTCGGACAGAATTTTTGTGGTTGAGGACTGGCCGATTGTTGCGGTCGTAGCCACATAAGAGGTCTTTACGGAGACGGATATGGGCGAGATGGGATTTGTCAGAAGGGCAATCGTCCGCAGACGCTAAGCAATAGAAAAAGGGGACTATATCTCTGCCGTTGAGGCTCGATCAGTGAAGAAGCAAACATTGGTGCTATTCTTATGACCATTTCTCGTGCCAAAACATTCTCTATCAATTGTTCTAGTTTCCATTTCAAGCGAATGTTTTAACTTTTACACAATCTAGACTTGACATGTTTTCTTCAAATTCAAATTAAAATATTTCAAAATTATCATAAATGTTTTTATTAAACGTTTAAATAACTTTTTATTGGAAAACATATTTAAATTTTGTTTGTGGACACGGTTTAGGAAGGTCTTATCCGGTACTTCTTGCAGTAACCATCTAATTGTTTATAAAACACCCTAACAGAATGTTTCATTTACTTTATTATTTATTTATGTGTGTTTTGACCATTGATTTACTTTTATTTTGTTTGTTTTCCTTTTTTATTTCTTAAATGATTTGCTGCAAGAAACAAATAAATGTTTTCTTCTACATTGTATTGTAGGATTATTCCACACTCGAACCCTCATGCAGTCATGCCGCCATTTTGTCAAACACAACGTCGCGTCATTACATTTTTTTGTGTCTTACCTGCTGTAATAAGTAGTAAAATGAGGGAATGTAGTATGTTCATGATGGAAGAGAACTAAAAGAGAACTGATCGTAGGGAGTACACTTTGATATGTGATATTTTCTAGTATACGCCCCTGATGTTTCAGTTGATAACGAAATAAATAAATAAAAAAAAAACTATTAGAGAAGAGAGGATAAGAAACGAGAAACATTTTTGTTGTTTTAGTGATTTATTTATCTAAATCTACAATAAATATTTAATAAGTTATGCCAGTCTAATACATCGTGTTTTACATAAGTCACCATCATAATTTCTTAAAAATAACAATAGAAAAATACTTTTAAATATAATAAAATACTGTACAAAAGATACAACAAGTACATAAAGAATCAATTAACAAAACAATCTATTTTACATAAATTCAAACAGAAAATAATTCATTTTTAAGTACTTGAAACGAATAATTTAAACAACAGAGAAAAAATAAAAAATAAATAGAGATTTCAGCGTTTTCAGACAATCAAATGATTTTTTTTGGTATCTCGTGACATAATAACGGTTTGCATTTCAGCAGAATCTCGTCTTGTATACCGCGATTTTCGGGTTAAGAGTCACGTTATGCATTCCTGTGCATCCATGGAAAAGTTTATGATAATTTTTTCGCAAGGCATGCAAAACTCGAAATGATGACAATTTACTTAATTCCCCATTTATTTATCAGAACACGTTTTCTGTATAAAGATCACGTCGTTATTTGTTGTCTGAGAACCAGCTGTAAAAGGCTTTAAATGCAAATCAAACTGTTATTATTTCGATATTGTACAATAAATTAAATTAAATTTGTTTACATTTAAAAACCAGCGATTGCCAACAAGTCTTCTCTTAGTTCCGACTAGAATTTGTCAACAAAATACAACGATTTCGAAGGAAACACACAACAAACGAGTTGTTTCTAATTCTCTACGAAAATTCAATACTGGTTATTACTGTGAGTTATTATTTTACCTTAAATTAACAAATTAGAACACGTGGATTACTCTACACGAAAGCGGACATAAAAAAATTCTAGAATTTGGTGCCGCAGAGGGGTACAAAAATTTCAATTTGTAAACGCACCAACGAACAAATTTTTTTGTTATTTAATTGTCTTTCTTTTGATTTATCACAATGTACACCCATCTTCTATGATAGTGACTGAAACAATTTTTTAATAATTTCTGAAGTGCGTTTCTGAAATCTTCAGATAACTTTAATTTCTAGAAAAATTCAGTTACGTAACTGCTGAAATTCCTAAGTTAGCTCTATAATTATTTCTGAAACAGTGAACAGAATACATAGATTTATGACTGTTTGACACTATCAGTTTTTAAATATTTTAGACAATTTTTGAGAAATACTTTCTAAAATAAAAGAATAATTCTTAAAAATGTGATATTCCCGCATAATTACAGTATCTAAAACTCTGAGATGGTTATAAAACAATAGTTTCTGAAACTATAAAATAGTTTCTACGATTTTGAAACAATTTCTGAAACTGAGATAGTTTCAAATAGTAAACAAATGGATTTCTGACTGTTTTAAACTGTCAGCTTTTAAATATTTCAGATATTTTTTGAGAAGTCCTTTCTAAATAAAAGGAATAGTTTATTGAAACATAATTACAATTTTTAAAATTTTGAGATAGTTACAAATCAGAAGTTTCTGAAACTGTGAAATAATGTTTATGAAACAACTTCTGAAAATGGGATAATTTTAAATTGTGAACAACTTTCTAAGAAATGCGGGGACGAAATTAATAAGTTGATTAAATTTTGAGAAAGTTTGAGATAATTTCTGAGATTATCAGTGACTTTCTAAACTGTTCTGAAACATTAGAACAGTGAATTACAATCCGAGAGAATTTTAAAAATATTGTCACGAAGCGGAAGTTCGTTAGCCTGCTAGGTCGAAGGCCTGCCGATGCGGATGGGCTATTGCTAATATCGACTAAATCACCGTCGGTTGAGGCAATAGCTGGCTCAGCATTTGGGGGGTTAGCGAACTAGCGGGCGGCGTTAATCGGGGAGTCGATTGGTAGAGTTCAACGAAGAGAGTTGAGTTATGTGGAGTGTGAGATATTTCTAGACCCTTCGATTGTCTGAGAATGTCAATGTAAGTAGCCTTATTGTATTATGTATAACTGGATTTCCGTATCATGTAAACTTTGCAAACATTATTAAATTTCCTTTTGTATTGAAACCCTGTTTTTAATCTCAACCTCACCTCACGAGGCAGAGCCCGTGACATACCCAAATGCTGAGCCAGCTATTGCCTCAACCGACGGTGATTTAGTCGATATTAGCAATAGCCCATCCGCATCGGCAGGCCTTCGACTTAGCAGGCTAACGAACTTCCGCTTCGTGACAATATTCAAATAATTCTTAAAACTCTTGACTTAGTTTCTTCAAAATTGAGATAATTTTTGAGAATGTGAGGTAGTTCATAAATATAAAAGAAGGTTAAGAAGATAATAGTAAAATTTCTGAGATAGCTATCCAAAATTTTACATAAAAAACGCCAACCACACCTCATATTCTTTTTAAATTTGAGATATATACATATATTCTGAGATAGCTAATTTCTGAAACACTGAAATAATTACTAAAATTGTGACTTTAAGATAGATAAGTTCTATTATTGAGACACAGAGATATTCCTAAAATTATGACAAAGTTTCTGAGTTATCAGATAAATTTCCAACACCAAATTTCTATAATAATAATGTATCTGTATCTCAGAAAGAGAGATAGTTTCTAACCAGGCGAGGTTAGAAAGACAATAGAGTAATTTCTGAGATATTCGACACTAAAATAATTTCTGAAATTAAGATGCTTTTACAATAAGAGCTTTAGCTATGACATCTAGCAAATAAAGCTTGTAATTATCAAATCTGCTATTGCTGCAAAAATTATATATAATTTCTGAAATTAGGTTTTTGTTTTTAAAATGTTAAGACAGTTTTTGTAATAATGATATAAATTCTGAAATATTGAGACACTTTCTAAAATTTTGACTTAATTTTTCATCGGAAAATGAATTCAGAAATAATTTTTTAATAATTTCTGAAATTGTGAGTTGATTTTAAAATCTGTAGGAACTCCAATTCTTAAAGAAAGATAAGAAAAGATTTTCTGAGTGATAATTTTCAAGATATTCATTTATTGAATTGCTGAAATTGTTAGGTCGATTCTAAAATAATTTCTGAAACAGTGAGTTAGTTTCTAAGATTTTCAAACAATTTCTGAAACTGAGATAGTTTGAGATAGTGAATGAACAGATTTCTGACTGTTTTAAACCGTCAATTTTTTAATATTTTAGATATTTTTTGTAAAATACTTTGTGAAATAAAGAAATAATTTAAAAATATGATATTCCTGCATAATTACAATTTCTAAAACTTTGAAATTGTTACAAAACAATAGATTCTGAAACTGTGAAATAGTTTCTACGATTTTGAAATAATTTCTGAAACTGAAATTTATAAGTTAATTTAATTTTTAAATTTTAAGATATTTTGAGATAATTTCTGAAATTATCAGTGACTTTCTAAACTGTTCTGAAACATTAGAACGGTGAATTACAATCCGAGAGAATTGTAATATTTTAGAAAGTAAGATAATTCCTGAAAATAAATGAAGGTTAAGAAGGTAGTAAATGATAGTAAAATTTCTGAGGCAGCTGTCAAAATTTTACATCAAAAAAGACCAATCACAACTCATATTTTTTTAAAATTTGCGGCGTGTATGAGATAAATGCTGAGATAGCTAGTTTCTGAAATACTGAAATAATTGCTGAAATTCTGGCCTTGTTTCTAAATGTAACACAGTTTTTGTAATAATGAAGTAAGTTCTATTATTGAGACAGTGAGATATATTGCTAAAACTGTGACATAATTTCTGAAACGTTGGGATAGTTTTTGAGTTATCAGATAATTTTTCAGCAACAAATTTCTATAATAATAATGTAAATGTATCTCAGAAGGAGAGATAGTTTCTAAGCAGGCGAGGTTAGAAAGACAATAGAGTAGTTTCTGAGATATCCGACACTAAAATAATTTTTGAAATTGAGATAGTTTTAGTTGAGACGTTTAACTATGACATCTAGCAAACACACTAAATCTGCTATTTCTTTCCTTTGTTTTTTGAAATGTTAAGACAGTTTTTGTAATAATGATATGAATTCTGAGAGCGTAGTATTCCTAAAACTGTAACGGAGTTTCTAAAACGTTGAGATAGAAATTATTAAATAATTTCTCAATATCAAGTTTCTCAGAAAAGAAGAAACTTTAAGATACGAGTAGTTTCTTAAATAAGAAGATAATTTCTAAAATATTGAGATATTTTTTAAATTTTGACTCAATTTTTAATTTCTGAAATTGCCAATTTGCTTCAGAAATAATAAGACTAAGTAGATTACAAAATTGTCAGAAATAATTTCTGAAGCTGAGTGAGTAGTTTCAAAAATTCTGAAATACAAATGCCATATTGAAAACTTTTTGAACACGATTTCAAAAGAAAGACAACAATAGTACGTTCACAATGTAATTTTGGCGCCAAATTTAAACTTATTTGTTTTAAATGGTAAATAGTTTTGAAAATAAAAAATCTCGCACTTACCTTAATCTCAAAAAATTTTTTTAGTCCGCTTCCGCTACTACAACGGATACCTCTACTTTGGAATTATTGAAAAATCGCTACATTTTAACTAGACTCATGTTACATGGAATTCATTAATAATACAGTAGTCCATATCGCTGCTACTCTTTGGTTTAAATTTCGTCTAAACTAAAAAAACCTACTCCTTAGCGCATCGTCCTGGATGTTTCGTATCGATAACATATCCTTTAGCGCAAGCATCCAACATCATATCACACCAGGAGTGATAAGTACTGTTGTTAGTTGCGCAGATAGGTCCATGCATATGTCTTGGTCTACACGTAGCTGTACAACTCACACATCTCGGCATTCCTGTTGAAGGATCAGTGAGACAAGACTGTCTATCCTGGCACCGCACATCTCCACACGTCGCCCCTTCTGAAACCCAAATCAAATGTTAAAATTTCCATAACGACGTGGTTTTATCGCGATATCAAACCTACCTCGACAAGGCCCTTTGTACGCTATAGGAATAGCTTTGCCTTTCCGACATGTCTTCTCCCTTAAATGGCAAGCACTAGGGTAGGTCAATCCATCAGCGCCGCAGACCTCGCGACGTCTATCCGAGCACCGCTTTGAGCAGTTGACACAATGAGCGCTCAGATTTTGATCCAACAAGCAATGCATGCCTACAGGACACTTGATTTTATCACAGGAGGCTGTAAAATTAAATTTAGAAGAATTGGGGGCGGTTTTAGATTCTTACTTTGACACGTTCCGCTGTATGCTATAGCTAACGAATGGGATTTGCGGCGGCAAGCGCGTTTTCGGAGACGGCAGATGTTGCGGTAACTGCGGCCGTCGGTGCCGCAGATCGGGCCGCGTTTCGACCGGATTTTGCCCTCTTTGCATTTCGAAGAACAGATGCATTTTGGACGGCCTTTTCGAATCGCACAAGTTCGATCAATGCCGCAATCGACGTTCTTACAGGATACTAGAACGGGTTTTTTTGGAAGAAACAGTGAAGGTGTATTTGGGATTTTACCTTGGCAAGGATAGCAGCGGACTCCATCGCCCAAAACACGCAGAAAGAAGAAAGCACCAGAATCGTAGTCTTCAGGAGTCCAAGCGGTTTGGACCATAGGGTAGTTGGTACAGCATTGAGATTGAGTGCTGTTTTGACGGAGGATTTCGGTGCAACGGCCGTTACGGAACATGGTCAACCAGCAAGTTCCCGCTGGAACAAACAATAACAACAGGATAGAGAATTGCTCGGAAACTAACTTATTTTCTCCTTAGAATTTCAGGAATTGTGCCAATACAGTAAAAACTATCTTACGTTTCTTTCAGAAACTAACTTGCAATTTTGGAAACTATTAAAAACAATTTTTCTAGTTAACTAACTAGAAAACTAACACATTTTCTTTTGACAAACTGTTATTTATTACAGAAATTGAACTAACTTTCTGAGACATTATTTCAATGGTTGAGCAACTAACTGTTTCGGAGTTTCAGAAATTACATATTTTTTTAAATTTTATTCTTAGAAATCGTCTTAATATCAGAAAAACTATCTTAACAGCAACAATGGAATCACAATCTTAGAAATTATCTTTTAGGGCTTTTCTGTTGTCCTAATATTGTCTATTCTAGTTTGTCCTTCTATCGTCCTACGTCCTATCTGAATAACCGCTTCAGAAATTATCACAAATTCTCAAAAATTATTTCAGTATGTCATAAACTCGAAATCAATTTTCCAATTGATAACTACTGCCTTCAGTAACTAACTCAGTTTCTGATTCGGAACTACCTCATGATTGAGAAATTAATACGTTTATAATAGAAAGATTTTTAGTCCAGAACTAACTCCTTTTCTGATAAAAAATTATAAAAAAGCATCAAGAACTATCTCAATATTTTAGATATTGTCAAAAATTATTTCAGATTTCAGTAATTATCTTATTATTTCACTATTACTTTCAGAATTTCACTGAAAAATTGTTCAGAAACTAAATCAAATTATCTTTGTATTTCAGAAATTACATATTTTTGTATCTTGCTGCCTTATAGTTTCAGAAATTAATTAAAAATTTGGTTTTACATTATTTTTGACCTATTGGTGATTTCAAGAATTATTTAAGAATCTTAAAAACTAAACTGTCTACCTTTCTCTAACAGTATTTTCTGATGAATCACTAAACTAATCCAAGATTTATCTTCTATTTCAAAAGATAACTCATTTTTAGATTGACCCAAAGTTTCAGAAACTACATATTTTTGTATCTTGAAATCTCACAGTCTCAGAAATAACTTCAATAGTTTGAATTTATTTCAGAAACAAGCTTAAAGTTTCAGGAATCAATTTCACAATATTAATATTATTTTATTTTTACAGAATCAGCTCTGCTTTTTGTAATCTTTGTAATATTTAATCAGAAACTAATTTATAAAGTAGCTGATAACATCAGAAACTAACTCTCTTAAAATTTATAAAGCCAAATATCTTGAGTATTGTTTCATTATCTTAGTTAAATTTCTCAGAACTGATTGATTTCAGAAACTTGAAATTTTTTAAAATTATTTCAGTTCTTGCTGTCTTATTCTTGTTTCAGAAATTATATCAATAGTTAGAATCTATTTCAGAAACAAAACAAATTTCGGAATTTAATTAAAAATGTCAGTTTTACATCATTTTGGACCTACTGCTAATTTCAGGAATAATTTTAGAATTTTTAAAATTAAATTTCTTTTTGCAGAAACCTATTTTCTGATGAATTACTACATTAGTCAAAGATTTATCTTATATTTCAAAGGCTAACTGATATCTTGATTGCCTCACAGTTTCAGAAACTACACATTGTCGCATCTTGATATTTTACAGTCACAGAAATGACGTCAATAGTTTAGATTTAATTCAAAAACAAAACTAAATTTTCAGAAATCAATTTCACAATATTAATATTATTTTACATTCTTAGAAACTGTGTTATTACTAGATACAGAAACTATTTCAACATTGTCAAGTAGCTCTGCTTTTTGTAATCATTGCTTTGTAGTCAGAAACTAATCTATAAAGTAGTTGATAGCTTAAGAAACTAACTCTCTTTAAATAAATTTATCTAAGTTAATATCTTGAGAATTGTCTTATTCTTTTGGTAGATTCTCTCAGAACTGAGTGATTTCAGAAACTCAATTTTTCCAAAATTATTTCAGGTCTTGCTGTCTTATAGTTTCAGAAATTATATCAATAGTTAGAACTTATTTCTGAAACAAAACAAGTTTCAGAAATTAATCAAAAATTTCGGTTTTACATCATTTTATACCTATTGGTGATTTCAAGAATTATTTCAGAATCTTCAAGTTCAAGATTAAATTACTTTTTCAGAAACCTATTTTCTGATAAATTACTAAATTAGTCGAAGATTTATCTTATATTTCAAAGGCTAACTGATTTCTTGATTGCCTCACAGTTTCAGAAACTACACATTGTCGCATCTTGATATTTTACAGTCACAGAAATGACGTCAATAGTTTAGATTTAATTCAAAAACAAAACTAAATTTTCAGAAATCAATTTCACAATTTTAATATTATTTTACATTCTTAGAAACTGTGTTATTACTAGATACAGAAACTATTTCAACATTGTCAAGTAGCTCTGCTTTTTGTAATCATTGTTTTTGTAGTCAGAAACTAATCTATAAAGTAGTTGATAGCTTAAGAAACTAACTCTCTTTAAATAAATTTATCTAAGTTAATATCTTGAGAATTGCCTTATTATTTTAGCAGATTCTCTCAGAACTGAGTGATTTCAGAAACTCAATTTTTCCAAAATTATTTCAGGTCTTGCTGTTTTATAGTTTCAGAAATTATATCAATAGTTAGAACTTATTTCTGAAACAAAACAAGTTTCAGAAATTAATCAAAAATTTCGGTTTTACATCATTTTATACCTATTGGTGATTTCAAGAATTATTTCAGAATCTTCAAGTTCAAGATTAAATTACTTTTCAGAAACCTATTTTCTGATAAATTACTAAATTAGTCGAAGATTTATCTTATATTTTTAAGCCTAACTGATTTCTGGATTGCATCACAGTTTCAGAAACTACATCTTGTCGTATCTTGATATCTCACCATCTCAGAAATGACATCAATAGTTTGGATTTATTTCAGAAACAAAACTAAAGTTTCAGAAATCAATTTTACAATATTAGTATTACTTAAAATTTTTAAAAATTGTGTCATTATTACAAAAACTCTTTTAAAATTGTTATGTAGCTCTGTTTTTTGTAATAATTGTAATTTGTAAGCAGAAACTGATTTCCAAAATAGCTGATAGCTTCAGAAACTAACTCTCTTTAAATTTATCGAAGTAAACTTGAGAATTGTCTCGTTATCTTAGTTGAATTTCTCAGAAGTAACTGATTTTAGAAACTCAAATATTCTAAAATTGTTTGAGGTATTTTGCTGTCTTATTGTCTCACAGTTTCAGAAACTACATATTTTTGATTCTTGATATTTTAGAGCCTTAGAAATAACGTTAACAGTTTGAATTTATTTCAGAAACAAGCTTAAAGTTTCAGAATTCAATTTCACAATGTCATTATTGTTCTACATTCTTAGAAATTGTGTAATTATTATAGAAACTATCTTAACATTGTCATGTAGCTCTATTTCTTGTAAATTTTAACTAATGTGATTAGAAACTAATTTACAAAGTAGCTGATAATTTCAGAAACTAACATTTTTTGATTTTATTGAAATACGTATTTTGAGAATTGCTTCATTTTTCCAGAACTAACTGATTTCAGAAACTAAAATTTTCTAAAATTATTTCAGATATCTTGCTGACTTATAGTTTCAGAAATTATAATATTAGTTAAAACTTATTTCAGAAATTAATACAAAATTTCGGTTTTACATTATTTTAGAGCTACTGCTGATTTCAATAATTATTTCAGAATTATAAAAACTAAACTGCTTACTTCTTTCAGAAATAAATTTTCTGATACATTACTAAATCAGTCCATCATTTTTCTTGTATTTCAAAAACGAACTCATTTCTGAATTGCTTCACGGTTTCAGAAACTATATATTTTTGAAATTTTGATATTTTACAGTCTCAGAAATGACGTGAATAGTTTGGATTTAATTCAGAAAAAAAACTACAGTTTCAGAAATCAACATAACAAACTTAGTATCATTTTATATTTTTAGAAATTGTGGCATTACTACAGAAACTATCTTAACATTGTCAAGTAGCCCTGCTTTTTGTAATCTTAGTAATTTATATAGTCAGAAAGTAATCTATAAGGTAGCTGATAACTTTAGAAACTAACCCTCTTTATATTTATCTAAGTAATTTCTTGAGAATTGTCTTATTATTTTAGTTGATTCTCTCAGAACTATGTAATTGATTTCAGAAACTGAAATATTCTAAAATTGTTTCAGAAATTATATTATTAGTTAGAACTTATTTCAGAAACAAAACAAGTTTCAGAAATTAATCAAAAATTTCGGTTTTACATCATTTTATACCTACTGGTAATTTCAAGAATTATTTCAGAATCTTCAAGATTAAATTACTTTTTCAGAAACCTATTTTCTAATAAATTACTAAATTAGTCGAAGATTTATTTCATATTTCAAAGGCTAATTGATTTCTGAATTGCATCACTGTTTCAGAAACTATATATTGTTTTACCTTGATATTCACCATCTCTTTAGAATTATTTCAGAAACAAAACTAATGTTTCAGAAATTAATTTCACAAGATTCGTGTTGTTTTACAATCTTAGAAATTGTGTTATTATTACAAAAACTCTTTTAACATTGTCATGTAGTTCTTTTATTTGTAATATTTGTAATTTATAAGCAGAAAATGTATTTTCAAAGTAGCTGATAGTTTCAGAAACTAACCCTCTTTAAATTTATCTTAGTAAACTTGAGACTAATTAATCTTAGTTGAATTTTTCAGGACTGATTTTAGAAACTCAAATATCCTAAAATTGTTTGAGGTATTTTGCTGTCTTATTGTTTCAGAAATTATAACAACAAATAGAACTTATTTCAGAAATTAATTAAAAATTTCGGTTTTACATTATTTTAGAGCTACTGCTGATTTCACGAATTATTTCAGTTTCATAAAATCCAAACTATCTACTTCTTTAAGAATTCTACTTTTTGATAAAACACTAAATTAATCCATGATTTATATTGTATTTCAAAAACTAACTCATTTCTGAATTGCCTCACAGTTTCAATAATCTTGATATTTTAGAGTCTTAGAAATAATGTCAACAGTTTGGATTTACTTCAGAGACAAAACTAAAGTTTCAGAAATCATTTTCACAATATTAATATTATTATTTTACATTCTTAGAAATTGTGTTATTATTACAGAAAGTATCTTAATGTTGTCAAGTAGCTCTGCTTTTTGTAATTTGTAAGCAGAAACTTATTTACAAATTAGCTGATAATTTTAAAAGCTACATATCTTGAGAATTATTGTTTTATTATTTTATTTGATTTTCTCAAAACTGACTCATTTCAGAAACCCATTCTTTCCAAAAATTACTGCAGCTATTTTGCTGCCAGTTTCAGAAATAATAACAACAGTTAGAATTTATTTGAGAAACAAAAAAAGTTTCAGAAATTAATTAAAAATTTCAGGATTTACATTGTTTTGGAGCTATTGATAATTTCAGGTATTATTTCAGTATCTTCATATAAGAATTAGACTTATTTATCTCAAAATTAAGTCTTTTTTCTCAAAATTTAATAATCTTAAAGACTATTTAGTATCTAGACATTTCAGAAATTAATCTGTGAACATTCTGAATTATCTTATTATTTTAGAAACTAACTCTAAATTTTAGAATTAGTTTCTAAAATACGTAGAGAGTAGAAAATCACTTTCTATCTTTGTTGACAATCTCTGGTCCAAGAATTGCATTGAAATGTCACCAAAAAAAAGGAGAACAGTTGAGACATAAAATTTTTGTAGTCCCATTCTTTGTTTTATTTAACATTTTTGTACAGAGTGACATTATTAAAATGTCGCAGTGACATTTTGGTGAGATATGAGCTACTGAAAAATCCTCAAGGTTTGTAATTTATTTTTTTTAAAAAAAAGGAAAATCAGCGTTTTCTGTCTACACTTTAGAAACGATCAAATAGATGTCTCTCGTAGTTTAAAATCGTGCTTAAAACGTGATTGAATTGCTAAATTAAAAGTCATTTTATAAAATGTGTGTTTAACATTTTTATGAGTCGATAATTTAAATAATTGCTCAATAAATTGTTGAGGAATTTTTTCCGCTCTTTCCGCATAAAAGTTAATTAAACATTAAGAGAGCCATTAAAGTATTAATAACGAATCGGATAAAAAAAATTAATTAGACTAGTCGGAAGGCATTTGTAAAACCGAATTTCAGTTGCATTGAAGAGACATCTCCTCGAATTTGCAGAGTTTGTCGACCCACCACTTCAGTGTACTTGAATTTTTATGATCGACGAAAGAAACTTTGATGAACCGTAAAGAAAGAGAAAATGTGGAGGCAACGCATGCAAAACTCTCTCGAATTTTGTTGTTGAGAGACTTCGACGGTGAGTAACGAGAGGAAAAATATATTCCACGAACAATGAGTTTAATTATAGCGGAAGCAAATGCTCGTTGCTGGATGGTCTTTATCGATGCATTGCATCGCCAGTAATTCCTATCTATTCAGCATTTGTACGAGATTTATTTATTTCAAGCACAAACCACCTGCTCTGTTATTATGCTCTGTATCGCTTAATTCCACCTTTAGTAAACTACAAGAGATCTTGAGAGTGCAACAGGTGTGATAGATAATATGCACACCAACATATTTGCAATTATAATTAACTGCACAACACAATTACAATTGTCTATCATGCAAATCAATTGCCGTCAACGATGAATTCGACTAATGAAATATTTAAATCTAATGCAAAACACGCAAAAAAAGATTTCGTAAACTCTATTTTGACGTTTCAGAAACTGTAGTAAGATATCTTTGACAATCTTTGAAACTTAAAACAAGTTTAGAAGTTCAGTAATTTTTGAAACTCAGTCTATTTGGAACTTCAAGAACTAACAGTATAGGAAATTAACAAAGACAATTTCTAAAATTTTAAAATTTCAGAAATGTTTTCATTATCTTAAAAACTATTTCTGACTAGAACTGACTATCTAAAAACAATTTTAGAAACTAATTCAATTTTAAATTTTTAGGAGAGTCATTGTTCTCCCAGGTATGTTAGAGTTTCAGAAACTGATGCCTGTCTAGTAAGTTCAGATATTTCAGAAATTGAAGTAACTATTCAAAATTAGCAATAATATTTTAGAAACAAATTCAAATGTATCTTTAAACATTTTAACATTTCCGAAATGATTGCTAAAGCAAAAATCTTCAAATTTCGGGAATCTTAAAACAACAAGTACAGAAGAATCTCAGTGATCTATTTAGAACTCAAAGAACTAACAGTACGAGAAATTATTTAGAAACTGACTATCTAAGAAATTCAGAAATCACCTTATTGTCTACCTTTTTAAGAATTACGTAAACAAAGCATTCTAAAAATTTAAGAATTCCAGAATTTTTTACGGCATCTCAAAAACTATCTCACTATCTAACAAATTATCTCTAGTCCCAATTACCTAAAAATCATTTTAGAAATTAATAAATGGGACAATCATAGTGTTTCATAAACTTGTGCCTGTCTAGTTAGTTATTTCAGAAATTGTAGAAACTGTTCTAATTTGGCAGTAAAATAACAATTTTAATATTTCAGAAACTAACTCAATTGTATTTCAAAACATTTCAGAATTTTTCACATTGTCCTTCATTTTGTGCTTTCTTAATTATTTCAGGACTATTTTAGTATTAGAAAATCTAGCAATTTTATAAATTTCTTCAGTATTTCACAAACAAATTATATCTAGTGCTGGCTAATTAAAAATTATTTGAGAAACTGTATAATTCAATTTTTAAGACATGTCATTGTTCTCTCAGCTATTTTAGTGTTTCAGAAACTTGTGTCTGTCTAGTTAGTCATTTCAGAAATTGTAGTAACGATTCTTTAATTTAGCAATAATATATATAGCAATAAAAATCATTTTAGAAACTGATAGATGATCTCAATTTTAAGTTTTTAGTATAAATCATTTTTCTCCCAGCTATTTTAGTGTTTCAGAAACTCGTGTCTGTTAGTTAGTTATTTCAGAAATTGTAGTAATGATTTTCTAATTTAACAATAATATACCAATCTCAATATTTCAGAAACTAACTCAAGTGTATCTTGAAACATCTTAAAATTTCAGAATTTTTCACAATTTCCTTTCATGTGTTTTCTCCATTATTTCAGGACTAATTTGGTATTAGAGAAACTGATAATTTCAGAAATTATATCGAAAATAATTACAACATTCAATAGCTATCTATCTGAGAAAATATATTGTTTTCAAAAATTACTACAATTTCTACAACTACAAATCATTTTAGAAACTAATAGATTGTCTCGATTTTAAATTTTTAGTTTAAATCGTTGTTCTTCCAGTTGTTTTAGTGTTTCAGAATCTTGTGCCTGTCTGGTTTGTTCAGATATTTTTTCAGAAATTATTGAAACTCTCCTACTTTAGCAATAAAATAACAAATTTAATATTTCAGAAACTAACTCTATTTATCTCGAAACATTTCAGAATTTTTCACATTGTCCTTCCATCCTGTATTTTCTCCATTATTTCAGGACTAATTTAGTATTAGAAAATCTAAGAAATTCAGAAATTTCTCCAGTATTTCAAGAACTAACTCACTACCTAACAAATTATCTCTAGTGTTGAGTAACTAAATATTATTTTAGATGGAAATAGAAGGCCTTAATTTTACATTTTAGTACAAATTATTATTCTCCCAGCTATTTTAGTGTTTCAGAAACTTGTGCGTGACTGGCTAGTTCAGATTTTATTTCAGAAATTATAGAAACTCTTCTAATTTAGCAATAAAATAACAACTTTAATATTTCAAAAACTAACTCTATTTTATCGCGAAACATTTCAGAATTTTTCACATTGTCCTTCCATCCTGTATTCTCTCCAATATTTCAGGACTAATTTAGTATTAGAAAATCTAACAATTTCACAAATTTCTTTAGTATTTTAAGAACTATCTCACTATCTATCAAATAATCTTTATTGCTGACTTGCTAAAATAAAAATCATTTTAGAAACTGATAGATGGTCTCAATTTTAAATTTTTAAGACAAGTCATCGTTCCTCCAGCTATTTTAGTGTTTCAGAAACTTGTGTCTGTCTAGTTAGTCATTTCAGAAATTGTAGTAACGATTCTTTAATTTAGCAATAATATACCAATCTTAATATTTCAGAAGCTAACTCAAGTGTATCTTGAAATATCTTAAAGTTTCAGAATTTTTCACAATTTCCTTTCATGTGTTTTCTCCATTATTTCAGGACTAATTTGGTATTAGAGAAACTGATAATTTCAGAAATTATATCGAAAATAATTACAACATTCAATAGCTATCTATCTGAGAAAATATATTGTTTTCAAAAATTACTACAATTTCTACAACTACAAATCATTTTAGAAACTAATAGATTGTCTCGATTTTAAATTTTTAGTTTAAATCGTTGTTCTCCCAGTTATTTTAGTGTTTCAGAATCTTGTGCCAGTCTGGTTTGTTCAGATATTGTTTCAGAAATTGTTGAAACTCTCCTACTTTAGCAATAAAATAACAAATTTAATATTTTAGAAACTAACTCTATTTTATCTCGAAATATTTCAGAATTTTTCACAATGTCTTTCCATCTCGTGTTTTCTCTATTATTTCAGGACTACTTTAGTATTAAAAATCTAACAATTTTAGAAATTTCTTTAGTATTTTAAGAACTATCTCACTATCTAACAAATAATCTTTATTGCTGACTTGCTAAAATAAAAATCATTTTAAAAACTGATAGATGGTCTCAATTTTAAGTTTTTAGTATAAATCATTGTTCTCCCAGCTATTTTAGTGTTTCAGAAACTCGTGTCTGTTAGTTAGTTATTTCAGAAATTGTAGTAACGATTTTCTAATTAAACAATAATATACCAATCTTAATATTTCAGAAACTAACTCAAGTGTATCTTGAAACATCTTAAAATTACAGAATTTTTCACATTTTCCTTTGATGGGTTTTCTCTATTATTTCAGGACTAATTTTGTATAAAAAAAACTGATAATTTCAGAAATTATCTCTCGCGTTGACTAACTAAAAATCATTTTAGAAAGTAATAGATGGTCTCAATTTTAAATTTTTAAGACATGTCATTGTTCTCTCAGCTATTTTAGTGTTTCAGAAACTCGTGTCTGTCTAGTTAGTCATTTCAGAAATTGTAGTAACGATTTTCTAATTTAACAATAATATACCAATCTTAATATTTCAGAAGCTAACTCAAGTGTATCTTGAAACATCTTAAAATTTCGGAATTTTTCACAATTTCCTTTCATGTGTTTTCTCCATTATTTCAGGACTAATTTGGTATTAGAGAAACTGATAATTTCAGAAACTATATCGAAAATAATTACAACATTCAATATCTATCTATCTGAGAAAATGTATTGTTTTCAAAAATTTCTACAATTTCAGAAATTTTTTCAGTATTTTGAAAACTATTTCACAATCTAACGAATTATCTCTTGTGCTGACTAACTACAAATCATTTTAGAAACTAATAGATTGTCTCGATTTTAAATTTTTAGTTTAAATCGTTGTTCTCCCAGTTATTTTAGTGTTTCAGAATCTTGTGCCTGTCTGGTTTGTTCAGATATTGTTTCAGAAATTGTTAAAACTCTCCTACTTTAGCAATAAAATAACAACTTTAATATTTCAGAAACTAACTCTATTCTATCTCGAAACATTTCAGAATTTTTTACATTGTCCTTCCATCCTGTATTTTCTCCATTATTTCAGGACTAATTTAGTATTAGAAAATCTAAGAAATTCAGAAATTTCTCCAGTATTTCAAGAACTAACTCACTACCTAACAAATTATCTCTAGTGTTGAGTAACTAAATATTATTTTAGGAACTAATAGATAGTCTCAGCTTTAAATTTTTAGTACAAGTCATTGTTCTCCGAAGTATTTTAGTATTTCAGAAAGTTGTGCCTGCCTGGCTAGTCTAGATATTATTGCAAAAATTGCAGTAAATTTGCTTTTCGCAATTATTTCAGAACTATTTTAGTATTCTAGGAACTAACAATTTCAGAAATATTTTAACGTCTATCAACCTGAAAAAATGTTTTATTGTTTTCGAAACTTTCTTAATATTTTAGAAACTAACTCGTATCTTGAGAAATCTTAACATTTCAGAAATTTTCAAAGCATTTTAATATTTTCTAATTGAGTTTTTCGATTATTTCAGTACTACTTTAGCATTTCAGAAACTAAAAAATTCTGAAATTATTTTAATGTCTAATCCAAGATTTATCTTATATTTTAAAGCCTAACTGATTTCTGGATTGCCTCATAGTTTCAGAAACTACCTATTCATGTATCTTGATATTTCATAGTCTCAGAAATATCATCAATAGTTTAAATTTATTTCAGAAATCAATTTTACAATATTAATATTGTTTTACATTCTTAGAAATTGTGTCATTATTATATAAACTATCTTAGCATTGTCATGTAGCTCTTTTTTTGTAAGTTATTGTCAGAAACTAATTTATAAAGTTGCTATTAAAATTTATCTAGCTTACATATCCAGAAAATTCTCTTATTATCTTAGTTAATTTTCTCAGAACTGCCTAATTTCAGAAACTCAAATTTTTCAAAATTATGTCATGCTGTCTTATAGCTTCAGAAATTCTAAAAATAGTTAGAACAAAAAAAATACAGTTTTAGAAATCAATTAAATATTTTGGAGCTACTTAGTGATTTCAAGACTTATTTTAGAATCTTAAAAAACTGTCTTAGCTATCACACGTTTCAGAAATTGCGGATCTTTTATATCATGCAATCTCAAAATTGTTTCACGTTCCTGAATAACTTACTTTCTGAATAAAAAATATGTAGAGCAAGGTGGGGTATAATCGGATAGTGAGCAATAAATAACTTTAAAAAAAACTCTGTAACTGTAATTTAAAAAAAACGAAAACAGTTTTTACAAATAAAAAATGAATTTGACTTTTGAATAGTGAGTGGTATGCGTTATAAATAGTAGAATATTATGTCAAGGCTGGAAAATGTAACAATTTAGTAAATATTTTTGCAATTTCTTCGAAACTTGTAACAAACACATGCCTTTCCTATTTCCTGCAGCATTTTATTACAAAATAACTCCTATTTCATTTACTTTGTAGAAAAATAACTCATCATGAACAAAACTCGAATCTGAAAAAGTTGTTTATAGTTTTTCGTCGTCTTTCAGCCACAACCTAATCTGTTTATAGCATGACAGGAATTTAAATTAACTCGATAATTTTTCTGTAATTTATCCCTCCACTGGTTACGAAATTCAGCATTACTAAATGAACTCATATTTCTCTCAATCTCCACAAAAAGAACCAAACTCATAGCCAAATTGGACAATAAACTGCATCCAAAAACAAAGCTTCCAAAAATTTGGCGTCGTTAAATGCGCCAACACTCATAAAATCTTCACAACATTTTATTGCAATGAAGAAAAAAATATTTACGACGAAAAAGACGCGCAGATCTTGATTAAAACGCGATCTTCTTGGAAAATGATAGTGGGATGAGTTGTAACAGATGTGCAATGTGCATTGTTTACGGATTCCTTAACAGATTCAATGAATTTATATACAGGGTGGCGAGAAATTAATCACATTACAAAGGCAGATTTATTTACATCAATCTTATGACATTATTTATTTATGTAAATGAAATCAATCTACATAAGCTGGATCAGATTTTAAATCGGAATTTTAAATAGATGCAGCGTTTCAGTCAAGGGGTTTTCAGGTGCAAATTCAGAATTCAGTAATGATTTTCATTTTAGATCTAGCGTCTCTGATATACTTGAGATTTGAAAATTCTGCGTTTTCAAGATTTCTGATGTTACAAAAGTCCTAAATTGCAATTCAAAATTTTTGTTCTCATCAATGTCTTAAAACTTTTAAATTACTTCAAATCAACTGGTGTTGTATCCTTAAAATTTCTGATATTCTAAGGTTGCCAAATTTATAGAGTAACTGGAATCTTTGAAATTCAAGACATCTCAAATTGACTATCTTATCCGATTCTTGAAATTCAAGAATTTTGTAATTTTAATATTTCTGATAATTTCAAAGGTTCTAAATTAATAAAACCAATAAAATTCTTAAAATTTCTCATTTTTTCAACTTTCTTAAATGTTTTCAGATACTTCAAATCTACTGTTTTATTAAATTTCCGAATTTCTAAAGTTAGAGTTCTTTGTGTCTTTAGAATTGCTGACGTTTCAAGATTTTTTTTTAATGAAATCACTGAAATCTTTGAAATTTAAAAGTTGCTTGTCTTCTAGATTTTATAAAAATTTTAAAATACTTCTTGTCTAATATCTCTTGTCTTATTGGATAATTCCTCAGCTTCAAAAATTTCGCAATACAAGTTTCCTGATATTCCTGAAATTCTAATAACTTAATAAAATTACTGAAATTCTTGCAATTTCAAGATTTCCAAGTTCTAAATTTGTCTGTCCTAATCATCCATATTCTTCAGGTTTAAATACTGCAGTTTTAAGATTTCAGATGACTACAAAATTTCTAGATTTCAAAATCACTAAAATTTGTGGAATTTCAAGATTTCTGATAGTTTCAAAACTTCTAAATTTTTAAAAACACTGAAATTCTTGAAATTAAAAGATTCCTCATTTTCTAATCTTTAAGATACTTTAGATTTACTGTTTTATAGGTTTTTTCGAGTGCTGAGCTTTAAAACATTCCGCAATTTTACGACTCCTGATATTCCAAACAGTTTCTAATTTAGAAAATCACTAAAATTCTTAAAATTTGAAGACTTTGTCTTCTAAATTTTATAAAGCTTTTAAAACACTTCAAATCTACTGTTTGTTTAGTTTCTCAGGTTTTTGAAGTTAAAGAATTCTGCAATTTTAAAAATTAATAAAATAACGAAAATTCTTGAAATTTGATATTTCTCTTTTCCTTGATATCTTGAAACTTTTAAATTATTTTAAATCAACTGATTTAATATATTTCCAGATTTCTAAACTTTTCAAATATTGTGTCTTTAAAATTTCTTATATTCTAAAATTCACAAATTTATAAAGTCATTGAAATCTTTGAATTTTAAAATTTCTGATTTTCTGAAACGTTTATCAATTATCTTATTGAGTTTTTCAATTCTTGAAATTTGAGAATTTTGAAATTTTAATATTTCTAATATTCCAAAAATTTAAAATTAATAAAATTCTTAAAATTTTAAGATTTCTGATTTTTTCAAAATTTTGAATCTTTTAAGATACTTCAGATCTACTGTTTTATTAAATTTCTAGATTTTTAATCTTTAAAGACTTCGTGCTTTTAGAATTCTTGACGTTTAAAGTTTCTTTTTAAATAAAATCACTAAAATCTTTGAAATTTAAAAGTTGCTTGTCTGTTAAATTTTATAAAAGTTTTAAAATACTCTAGATACTTTGTTTTATTGGATTCTCTGTTTCTTCAGCTTCAAAAATTCTGCGATTCAAGATTCCTAATATTCCTGAAGTTTTGTGTTAATAAAAACACTAAAATTCTAGAATTTTCAAGATTTTCTCTTTCTAAATTTGTTTGTCCTAATGTTCCACATCTTTCAAGTTTAAAAACTAAATTTTTCCACTTTCTTAAACGTTTTCAGATACTTCAAATCTACTGTTTTATTAAATTTCCAAATTTCTAAAGTTAGAGTACTTTGTGTCTTTAGAATTGTTGACGTTTCAAGATTTTTTTTTAATGAAATCACTGAAATCTTTGAAATTTAAAAGTTGCTTGTCTTCTAGATTTTATAAAAGTTTTAAAATACTTCTTGTCTAACATCTTTTGTCTTATTGGATTTTCTAATTCCTCAGTTTCAAAAATTTCACAATCCAAGATTTCTGATATTCCTGAAGTTCTAAAACTTAATAAAATTACTGAAATTCTTGCAATTTCAAGATTTCCAACTTCTAAATTTGTCTGTTCTAATGTTCCACATTCTTCAGGTTTAAATACTGCAGTTTTAAGATTTCTGATGACTACAAAATTTCGAAATTTCAAAATCACTAAAATTTGTGGAATTTCAAGATTTCTGATAGTTTCAAAACTTCTAAATTTTTAAAACTCTGAAATTCTTGAAATTAAAAGATTCCTCATTTTCTAATCTTTAAAATACTTTAGATTTACTGTTTTATTGGTTTTTTCGAGTGCTGAGCTTTAAAACATTCCGATATTTTACGACTCCTAATATTCCAACAGTTTCTAATTTAGAAAATCACTAGAATTCTTGAAATTTGAAGATTTTGTCTTCTAAATTTTATAAAGCTTTTAAAACACTTCAAATCTACTGTTTGTTTAGTTTCTCAGGTTTCTGAAGTTCAAGAATTCTGCAATTTTAAAAATTAATAAAATAACGAAAATTCTTGAAATTTGATATTTCTCTTTTCCTTGATATCTTGAAACTTTTAAATTATTTTAAATCAACTGATTTAAGATATTTCCAGATTTCTAAACTTCTCAAATATTGTGTCTTTAAAATTTCTTATATTCTAAAATTCACAAATTTATAGAATTATTGGAATTTTTGATTTTTAAAATTTCTGATTTTCTGAAACGTTTATCGATTATCTTATTGAGTTTTTCAATTCTTGAAGTTTGAGAATTTTGAAATTTTAATATTTCTAATATTCCAAAAATTTAAAATTAATTAAATTCTTAAAATTTTAAGATTTCTGATTTTTTCAACGTTCTGAATCTTTTAAGATACTTCAGATCTACTGTTTTATTAAATTTCTAGATTTTTAATCTTTAAAGACTTCGTCCTTTTAGAATTCTTGACGTTTAAAGTTTCTTTTTAAATAAAACCAACCAAATCTTTGAAATTTAAAAGTTGCTTGTCTGTTAAATTTTATAAAAGTTTTAAAATACTCTAGATACTTTGTTTTATTGGATTCTCCATTTCTTCAGCTTCAAAAATTCTGCAATTCAAGATTCCTAATATTCCTGAAGTTTTGAGTTAATAAAAACACTAAAATTCTCGAAATTTCAAGATTTTCACTTTCTAAATTTGTTTGTCCTAATGTTCCACATCTTTCAAGTTTAAAAACTAGATTTCACTAGTTCTAGATTTCAAAATTACTAAAATTTGTGAAATTTTAAGATTTCAGATTGTTCCAAGCATTTTAAATTTTTAAAAACACTGAAATTCTAGAAATTTAAAAATTCCTTATTTTCTAAATTTTCAACACTTTTAAAATACTTTAGATTTACTGCTTTACTGGATTTTCCGAATGCTGAGCTTTAAAATACCCGCGGTTTTACGACTCCTGATATTCCAACAGTTCCTAATTTAGAAAATCACTAAAATTCTTGAAAGTTCAAGGTTTCTATCTTCTAAATTTTTTAAAACTTTTGAAATACTTCAGATCTCGTTTTTCAGTTTTATGAAGTTCAATAATACTCTAGTTTTAAAATTTCTGTTGTTTCAAAAATTTCTAAATCATTAGATCACTGAAATCTATAAAAGTTTATAATTTCTGATCTTCTGATTCTGATTATTGTATTTTTATATAATTATCTATTATAATATTATTATTTTTTAGCTATACAGATTTCTGAAGATCAAAAATTCTGTTATTTGAAAATTTCTAAATCGAGTTTTTTAAGAGATTTCAAATCTATTGTTTTATTATATTTTTAAATATCCAGAGTACGAGAATATTCTCATTGCCGAATTCTTAGTGTTCAAAGATTTATAATTTTATATAAAATTACTGATATTCTGAAAGTTTCTGATCACAATTTGACGAAACTTTTTGAAAATATTTAAGAACTATTGTCTTACTAATTTTCCAGATCCTTGAAGTCTGAGCATTCTGCATCGTTTCGAGATTTTTGATAACACAAAACTTTTAAATTTGAAAAATTTCTTGAAATTTTTGAAAATAGATACAGCGTGTCACTCAAAGATTTTTCAGGTGCAATTCAGAATTTCAATAGTCATGAAATAACGATTCTTATTTAAGATCTTCGGTCTACGAGATTTGAGAATTTTGCGTTTCCAAGATTTCTGATGTTCCAAAAGTTGTAAATTAAAACTTCCTCAATCTCTTAATATACTTCAAATCTACTGTTTTATTAATTTTTCAGACTTCTATGCTTAGAGACTTGTGGTTTTCGAATTCTTGGGGTTTTAAAATTTTTTAATATAAAATCAGTGAAATATTTAATTTTATAAAAGTTTTAAATTACCTCAAATCACTTGTCTTATTGGATGCTCTGATTACTGAGATTCAAAAATTCTGCGATTCAAGATTTCTGATATTCTTGTAGTTCTATAATTTAATAAAGTCACTAAAATTATTGAAACTTCAAGATTTCTATCTTCTAAATTTTTTAAAACTTTTGAAATATTTCAGATCTATTTTTTCAGTGTTATAAGGTTCAAGAATTCTCTAGTCAGAAATTTCTATAGTTTCAAAATTTCTAAATTTATAAAATTACTGAAATCTTTAAAATTTTACAATTTCTGATTTTTCATAAATCATGATTCATGAAACTTATTTTACTCGTTTCCGGACTGACGAATTCTGGAAGAAGACTAATTTTGAAGACTAAGAATTCTGAAATTTTTAACAACTGCAAGATTTCCGATCTTTCCAAAACTGCAATCATTAAAATTACTGTTTTTTAATTATTCTAGATTTCTAAAATTCAAAAATTCAGCTGTTTTAAAAATACTGATATCCTTGAAGTTTAAAAATTTCTTTTCAAAATATAACGAAACTTTTTTAAGATATCTAAGAACTAATGTCTTATTGGTTTTCCATATTCTTGAAATTTAAGAATTTTCCATCATTTCAAGATTTTTTATGACCCAAAAATTCTATATTTATAAAATCAATAAAATTTTAAAATCTATAAATTTCTGATCAATTAAATTTTCTGGAATCTTTTTGATGTGACTAATTAGTTTCTAAGGTTTTATAGAAACGAAGATGATTTTCGATACGAATTACCTTTATTAAGCTCTTAAGATTTTTACAATAAAACCGAATTTCTAAGACTTTTAAAGAAGAAAGGTAACTTTGATTAGTTTTTCAAAAATTGCAATAATTTCTAATTGTTATGACAACAAATTTTTCGATTTTTTCAGTAGAATTTTCTCGTTCCTGTCTGTTGGTTGGTGTCCAGTTTTTTTGCAATATCTAGGAAAAACATTGAGTAATGCATTCTGAGGATGTGTTTTTCTTAAAGAAAGGAAATCATGCGTTAACTCGTTAGTTGCATATATAAAACGTTTATGTCTGCCCGACATACATCCTGTTATTCCCTTGTGTCATGTTTACCTGCTCAGAAATGTATATTCATAATAGTCTACCTGGTTTTTATGACCACAAAAACAAATATTTCTAGGATAAACAACTCAAATTTGTCAATAATCTAATAAAATTAGAGTAAAACGCAGACATTCGTGAAATTTCAACTTGATCTTCGACAATAAATTAATAAATAATTAATTACAACGTATCTAATGCATTACGTCACCGTCTGGGACCCTACCATTACTCACCCAAAGAAGCTACCATCAACCAAAAATCATCTCTCATCAGGAAATGATTTATGAAGTTTTATAAATTTGTCCTTCGTCTAGACTCCTTAATTGAATTGAATGCGATTTCATGGGTCACTTAAGGCCCAAAATCGCTGTTTGTTTGCAGGAAATTTTCCTGCTGCTGGTGGGCGGTATTGTCTAAGACCAGTTCGGGACCGGTAACGACACAAAATTACACATCTTCTCGATTAGGAGGGAGAAAAAAATCAACTTGTACCATTTCTCTGATGGGCAATGGAATTTAAATGGATTCCATGAAACTTTCATAAAATCACAAATTCATTGCATCGTTGAATAATTCTAAAAGTAAATTGCAACACGAGTAATCTTCACGCGAAAATTACAGAATTATCTAAGAAGACTTTTAAAAAGCTTGGATCGAGAATCCGAAAAATACACAAAATTTAGAATTTAATAAGACAGTAGATTTAAAGTGAGAACCTTTATTTAATGACTACTAAAATTCTGAATTTGCACCTGAAAAATCCTTGAGCGACACGCTGTATCTATTTTCAAAAATTTCAAGTAATTTTTCAAATTTAAAAGTTTTATGTTATCAAAAATCTCGAAACGATGCAGAACGCTCAGACTTCAAGGATCTGGAAAACTAGTAAGACAATAGTTCTTAAATATTTTCAAAAAGTTTCGTCAAATTTTGATCAGAAACTTTCAGGATATCAGTAATATTATATAAAATTATAAATCTTAGAACACTAAGAATTCTACAATGACAATATTCTCGTACTCTGGATATTTAAAAATATAATAAAACAATTGATTTAAAGTCTCTTAAAAGACTCGATTTAGAAATTTTAAAATAGCAGAATTCTTAAACTTCAGAAATCTGTATAGGTAAAAAATAATAATAATATAAAAGATAATTATATATAAATACAATAATCAGAATCAGAAGATCAGAAATTATAAACTTTTATAGATTTCAGTGATCTAATGATTTAGAAATTTTGGAAACAACAGAAATTTTAAAACTAGAGTATTATTGAACTTCATAAAACTGAAAAACGAGATCTGAAGTATTTCAAAAGTTTTATGAAATTTAGAAAATAGAAACCTTGAACTTTCAAGAATTTTAGTGATTTTCTAAATTAGAAACTGTTGGAATATCAGGAGTCGTAAAATCGCGGATATTTTAAATCTCAGCATTCGTAAAATCCAGTAAAGCAGTAAATCTAAGGTATTTTAAAGTTGTTGAAAATTTAGGAAATAAGGAATTTTGAAATTTCTAGAATTTCAGTGTTTTTAAAAATTTAGAAGTCTTGGAACAATCTGAAATCTTAAAATTTCACAAATTTTAGTGATTTTGAAATCTAGAACTAGTGAAATCTAGTTTTTAAACTTGAAAGATGTGGAACATTAGGACAAACAAATTTAGAAAGTGAAAATCTTGAAATTTCGAGAATTTTAGTGTTTTTATTAACTCAAAACTTCAGGAATATTAGGAACCTTGAATTGCAGAATTTTTGAAGCTGAAGAAACAGAGAATCTAATAAAACGAAGTATCTAGAGTATTTTAAAACTTTTATAAAATTTAACAGACAAGCAACTTTTAAATTTCAAAGAATTGGGTGGTTTTATTAAAAAAGAAACTTTAAACGTCAAGAATTCTAAAAGCACGAAGTCTTTAAAGATTAAAAATCTAGAAATTTAATAAAACAGTAGATCTGAAGTATCTTAAAAGATTCAGAACGTTGAAAAAATCAGAAATCTTAAAATTTTAAGAATTTAATTAATTTTAAATTTTTGGAATATTAGAAATATTAAAATTTCAAAATTCTCAAACTTCAAGAATTGAAAAACTCAATAAGATAATCGATAAACGTTTCAGAAAATCAGAAATTTTAAAAATCAAAAATTCGAATGATTCTATAAATTTTGTGAATTTTAGAATATAAGAAATTTCAAAGACACAATATTTGAGAAGTTTAGAAATCTGGAAATATCTTAAATCAGTTGATTTAAAATAATTTAAAAGTTTGAAGATATCAAGGAAAAGAGAAATATCAAATTTCAAGAATTTTCGTTATTTTATTAATTTTTAAAATTGCAGAATTCTTGAACTTCAGAAACCTGAGAAACTAAAGAAACAGTAGATTTGAAGTGTTTCAAAAGCTTTATAAAATTTAGAAGACAAAGTCTTCTAATTTCAAGAATTTTAGTGATTTTCTAAATTAGAAACTGTTGGAATATCAGGAGTCGTAAAATATCGAAATGTTTTAAAGCTCAGCACTCGAAAAAACCAATAAAACAGTAAATCTAAAGTATTTTAAACATTTAGAAAATGAGGAATTTATTAATTTCAAGGATTTCAGTGTTTTAAAAATTTAGAAGTTTTGAAACTATCAGAAATCTTGAAATTCCACAAATTTTAGTGATTTTGAAATCTAGAAATTTTGTAATCATCAGAAATCTTAAAACTGCAGTATTTAAACCTGAAGAATATGGATGGTTAGGATAGACAAATTTAGAAGTTGGAAATCTTGAAATTGCAAGAATTTCAGTAATTTTATTAAGTTATTAGAACTTCAGAAATATCAGGAATCTTGTATTGCGAAATTTTTGAAGCTGAAGAATTAGAAAATCCATTAAGACAAAAGATATTAGACAAGAAGTATTTTAAAACTTTTATAAAATCTAGAAGACAAGCAACTTTTAAATTTCAAAGATTTCAGTGATTTCATTAAAAAAAATCTTGAAACGTCAGCAATTCTAAAGACACAAAGTACTCTAACTTTAGAAATTTGGAAATTTAATAAAACAGTAGATTTGAAGTATCTGAAAACGTTTAAGAAAGTTGAAAAAATGAGAAATTTTAAGAATTTTATTGGTTTTATTAATTTAGAACTTTTGGAATAGCAGAAATATTAAAATCGCAACATTCTGGAACCTAAAAAATCGGGAAACTTAATAAGATAATCGATCTGAGATATCTTAACATTTCAGAAATTCAGAAAATCATAAATTTTTAAAATTCTACTGATTCTACAAATTTGGAAATCTTAGAATATTTGAAAAATTTAAAAACACAATATTTTCGAAGCTTAGAAATCGTATAAACCAATAGATTGGAAGTAATTTAAAAGTTTCAAGATATTTAGAGAAACAGAAATATTAAAGTTTCAAAAATAGTTATTTTAAAAATTCAGAAATCCTCGAAAACCAGAAATTTTAAAGACATAAAGACAAAAATCTGATAAATCAGCAGATTTGAATCATTTAAAAGCCTCAAAAAAATACCAAAAACCCCAAAAAAATACATTTTAGGAGCGTCAGAAAATTTAAAAAATCTGAAACTTTGAGTTTTGTTTGGTGCTTTCTTTAAATTTCATATCAATTCTTAGTGTTTTTCCTTGTCTTTCATCCTACAAATTCTTAGCTACTTATTTATTACTCAACTGTTATTTATTTATAATTCTCAACAATGTTGCTTTTATTACTCTGGTATGAAATAAATCAAACCCATCTAATAGGAATCGACTTCAGCTAACAATTTAATATCCCATTAAAATCCCCCCACAACAATTGTTAATTTTCCCCCTTGTAAAAACGAAATTTTTTGAAAAAAAATCTGGACTTTCTCCTGTTAGAGCCACTAATTGCAGGAAGATCGTCATTAGTCATTCCAATAGTGGCAGTAAACACCAGAAACTTGAAAGTTTTTCGTCTCAAGATAAATTACATTCATTAGCAGTAATGATCTGTTCGAAAAATCCCGAAAAATGATCGTGAAAGTCCGAATTGTGTGTCAATAGGTCGTTGAGGGGAGCCGTTGATTCTTCATCTACTCCAGAAAAATTCCTGCGGATGTGCGTAGATTCTAATTATGCAGGCTGCACAAGGTTAACAGGTTCACTCTTTCATTCATTTCCTCCATCTACTATTGAATTGCCGGTGCATTCGTCGATGCAAAAAAGCTCTAGTGCAATAAAAAGAGTATTTGTTGGGGCAGGAAGGACGTAATTGACTCCTTATCGGATCGATTTTCTTACGACTTTCGATTGTTTGACGGGGAATTGCTAACATTATAAATTATTTTGTTACGTAAGATTTCAATTGCTCGAAGGAAATCCACTCTAGTCACCAAAGCAATGTCGAATGCTATTTATTATGCTCTAGGTACAATGGATAGAGAGAGAAAAATTACCAAGAAAAAAAAAGATTTGTTCAGTTGCATTAGAAAGGGAAATACGTGTTGCAATCTGAGGTACTTAATGGGAGAGATAAACAAAGCTGCTATTAAATATTGGAATTAATAGCCAAAGGCTTCCAGTGAAGAAATACAAAGAAAATTTTTATTTAATTTTCTTTACGTGAAAACAAGTTTCAAAAAAAAATTTCAGGAAATACAGCGTTTCTAACTTAGTTTCTAAAATATTTCTGAAAAAAACAAACGTTATGCGTTCTAATTTCTAAATAATTTTTGTTTTTCTACTGTGTCTACCAGTATTCTAATTTTCTTTTGTTATTTTTGAGCTTAGTGAGTTTATAAAATCATTGAAACATTAACTCAATTAGTATTTCAGAATGATTTACAATTTCAGAATATTTTTCAGTATCTTATATCTGGTTATCTTAGAAAATAGGTATCTCATAGTCATATTTCAGAAACTAATTAAAAATTTAAAATCATTTCAAAATTACTTTTGATTGTTTTTCTTGCATTACAAACTAAACAACTATGCCAGTATCTCAGCAATTATCTTCTTGTCTCAGAAATCAACTTGGAGTTTCAGAAACTAATTCACAATTTCAGAAATTATTGTCTAGCTAGTCCAAATTTTATTTCAAATCTATTATATCTTAGTATTTAAAGAATTTTAGAAGCTCTTGCAATATCTTGAAGACTATCCTCTTGTTAAGAACAATCTTGATGTTTCAGAAACGTAATCAATGATATATAGAAACATCTCAATATTTTAGAAACTTTCCATAAATTTCGAAAGCTCCTCAGTCTTAAAAAGTATCTCACGATCTCAGAAATTATCTCATTATTTCTGATTAATTTAAAAAAACTACTATCAGTTAGTTTAGATACTATTTTTATTGCATAAAGCTTAGTATTTCAGAAACTTTAAAAACTACTGTGGTATCTTATTAACTAATTGTCTTAGATAGTTATATCCAATTATTTCATAGCAATAATAATGAATGGTCTTTATTTAAAAAAAGAAGCTGCTTAAATTTTTTTTCGATGTCTCAGCTTTAACTTCTAGTTATTTCAAAACTACTTTCAAATTTCAGAAACTATCTATTTCAGAAAGTAATTTACAATCAAACCAAGTGATTTTTTATAAACAATATCTTATTGTTTCAGAAACTAACTCCTAATTTCAGTGCCTGTCTTGCTAGTTTAGATATTATTTTAAAAACAATCTTGATATTTCAGAAATTTTACAAGCTATTTATAATTATAAACACTTTTATTGGGTCTTTATTTCTGAAACAATCTCAATTATTTTTCAAAACATTTTAATGTTTAAGAAACTTTTACAATTTTAGTAATTTTTTCAGTGGATAGCTCAGAAAATATCTCGGAATATTCTCATTTTTAACGTTCAAAACTGCTTTAAATTTAGTATTTATCGATTTTTGTGGGTCTGGTTTGTTCAGAAATTATTCTAAGAAGAAGCGATTATAGTTTCTTTAAAAGTATCCTGACGTTTCAGAAACTAACTCAGTTGTATCTTAAAACGTCGTAAGCACTTCAGAAACACTAACAATTTTAGAAAATCTTTCAGTGTCTTAAAAACTATCTCGCTATCTCAGAAATTATTTTATTGTGTAATAACTACGATCTTGATAATATCTTAAAATGATTTCTAAAACTAGAGTGTGTCTTCGTATTTTATAAATTTTAGAAGCTATTTATATCGTAACTAGTATCTTAGAAACACTTTTATTGTGTCTTTATTTCTGAAACAATCTCAATAATTGTTTAAGAAACTTTTACAATTCCAATCGATCATTTAGCAAATACATAGCTCAAGAAACATTTCAAATCTATCTTTCTATTCGTTAACGTTCAAAACTGTGATACCATTTTAGAAATTAACGATTTTTGTGTTTTTGGCTTGTTTAAATATTATTTCAAAAATAAAAAGGAGAAAAAGCGATTATAATATGTTTAAAACTATCTTAACGTTTCAGAAACTAACTCAATTGTATCTTGAAACGTTTTAAACCCTTCAGAAACACTCACAGTTTCAGAAAACCTTTTCAGTGTCTTAAAAACTATTTCGTTATTTCAGAAATTAGTTTATTGTCTTAACTCACTCTCTGGCTATTTTAAAACTAATTTAATATTTCAGAAATTATTTTCTTGTATAACAACTAACTTAAAAATTTTCTTAACTATTTTCTTTCTGAATTTTCAACTAACTTAAAACTAAATCTTAGTGTTTCAAAAAGTAACTTGCAATTTTAGTGTGGATCTTGCTAATTTCTAAAATTGTTTCTACAACTACAGTATATCTTTGTATTTTAGAAATTTTAAAAGCAGTAGTATAATATCTTAACTAACTTGTTTCTCTTTTCTCTTTATTTTCTCTTTATTTCAGATCCAATTTTGATGCAACTTCTAACTGAGAATCTCAGAAATAATTTTTAGTTTCTAAGAGTATTTTAGTGTTTTAGAAGAAAACTCACAACTTCAAAAATTACTTTACTGACTGTCTAACTAGTTCTAATCTTATATTTAAAGAGGTTAATGTGTTATCTTAAAAATGTTCTCTCAATATTTTGATGTTTCAGAAACTTACCCAACGATTTGTCCAAACATCTCAATTTTAAAAAAATTCTCATTAATGTTGGAGCCTTTTTTAAGGTCTCAAAAACTATCTCGCTTTTCACAGAAATTCTCTAATTAAAAAACTACTGTAACGTTTCAGAAATTTAACACACTCAAACATTTCAGTTCTTTTTGTCTATTAAATGCTCATTTTCAGAAAATTCTGATATTTTCAAATTAAAAGCGTTTTGAAATTCTATCAATTTTTAAAATTCTAGAATATTCGTAGTTGGGCTCTTGAATTTTAAATTTTACCTGAAGTCAAGAAATCTTTAAATCTAAATTGAATTCTCAGAGTCTCTTGTTTTTCAATTCTAAAATTTCAAAGCTTTCAAGATTCTAAAAATTCTTCTTTCTTCAAAAAATAGACATCAGTAAGAGCTTAAACTTAAGGTTTGTCCAGTCTTTAATTTTTAATCTTTATTTTAAGATTCCTGATATTTCTTTTTTTTATCGAAGAAATTATAGATTGAACTATAATCGATATTCTAAAATGTCTGGAAGATCTGCAAATTTTAAATTTTTTATTGTTGTGGTATTTGTGAGAGTTAACTAATATTTTATTTTTGAAGTATATTTACGTTTGCTATCTGAGATGAGAGTCATTGAAAAGCGGAAGAAAAGGCTTATTATAAAACGCTTAACTTTCTTATTCCGTTGATGAGTTTGTTAGTTTTGTCTATTTGCTTGTTCGTGCCTTAATGGTACTGTCAGTTGGTAGTAAGTACTCTCTCATTTACAGTTATCAAAGTAATATGTTTTCCATAAGAAAATCTTGATGAATCTTAGCAAAATTTTGCACAAAATGTAATCGCCAATCCGGGAATTCATCTCTGTAAAAACATGAAATCAAGTTCTTAGTTATCTTTTAATGGTTTTGATTTGATATAATATAACTTCTCATTAATTAGCTCACTAGTAAGAATTTATCGTCTAGTTTATAAATGTGGACAGAATTACGATTCCTTACCATATTAGCAAGCAACTCGTTCTGTAACTCAAAGTTTTTGCATCAAACTTTTTCAGTTCAAAGTCAAAATGCGGGACATTTCCCGAAGAAATCCCTCGATAAAATAGCAATATAAGTTGCATGCACTTAAGTAATGATGTGAGCAATAAAAAAATTATAACTAATTTCCGCTGAATGGCAATAACCGTCTTGCTTTGAAATCGTCTGTATTTATCCAGATAGGAGTGCTAGTGCTTCGAGGCAAACGTCTGCCACTTTTTTTTTACTCACTCCATCTGCTACAATTGAACCATCATTAATCATCACTGGACGATTTTTTACGTCAATTAACAAAGTCCGAAATCAAAAATTACCAAGTCATTATTATGATTTTCTCATATGAGTGTGCATTACTGCATATTCAGCATTCGCGAAGCCTCAGGTTAGCCATTTTTTTTTTCAAACTTCTATAGCCTTGAGAATCTCCGGGTTACACCTGAACCAATTACGGATTATGTAACAACTAAAGAATTTTTTTTTGAGAGAGAGATTTTTTTCGAATTGCATCCTGGGACGTCCTTCGATATCACGAGTGCAGCTTCTTGGTAAAAATAGATTTTATTATTTTATTTGAAAGTTAATTATAGCAGCAATTGCCCTCAACTTAACCTTTACTGCATCCGTAAATACTGTTCCAGTTATGTAAACATTTATTGCACAAAAATTCATTTTAAACAAATTACATCGATGTTTAGATGGGAATTATGAAAGCGATGAAGGTATTTTACAGACTTTGAATTTATTGAAAAATGGGAATTTTATCAAAGTATTTTTAGAAATGAAATGCAGTGAAAAAATGCAAGATTTTCTCGGGAGAGTTGCGACAGAGTTTTCAGGAAATTGGTAGTTGAGAAATTGCAGTGTAAATTTCACCTTTCTCATACATTTCTCTGAAAATCTGCTTCACTAAAAATCTAATAAAGAAATGAGAGTTATTACAAATTCGGATAATTTAAATTACCAAAAATTTTAGAAAAATTGAATTCTCAAATACATAATAAAGAAATTTAATGTATTTTGAAAATTTTAAATGATTAGAACTTGAAGTTTTGGTAAAACTAGATGTCTGATTCCAAAATTTTTAATGAAGAAGAATCTTTCGCATTTTGAAAGCTTTGAAATTTGGGAACTGAAAAACAAGAGACTGAGAATTCAATTTAGATTTAAAGATTTTTTGACTTTAGGTAAAATTTAGAATTTTAATGAACAAAATAAGTAATCCTAGAAAATTAAAGATCTTAAAGTTCTAAGTTTTAGAAGCCCAGCTACGAATGTTCTAGAATTTTAAAAATTGTTAGAATTTCAAAACGCTTTTAGTTTGAAAATATCAGAATTTTCTGAAAATGAGCATTTAATAGACAAAAAGAACTGAAATGTTTGAGTGTGTTAAATTTCTGAAACGTTACAGTAGTTTTTAAATTAGAGAATTTCTGTGAAAAACGAGATAGTTTTAGAGACACTGAGAAAGGTTCCAACATTTCTGAATTTTTTTTTTAAAGTTGAGATGTTTGGACAAACCATTGGGTAAGTTTTTGAAACATCAAACTAATGAGAGAACATTTTTAAGACATTAACTTCTTTAAATATAAGATCATAACTAGTTAGTGAAGTAATTTTTGAAGTTGTGAGTTTTCTTCTAAAACACTAAAATAGTTTTAGAAACAAAAAATTATTTCTGAGATTCTCAGTTAGAAGTTGCATCAAAATTGGATCTGAAATAAAGAGAAAATACCTAAGACAACAAGTTAGTTAAGATATTATATTACTGCTTTTAAAATTTCTAAAATACAAACATATACTGTAGTTGTTGAAATAATTTTAGAAATTAGCAAGATCCACACTAAAATTACGAGGTACTTTTTAAAACACTTAGATTTAGCTTCAAAAACAATGAGAAAATTAGTTAGTTGTTATACAAAAAACTAATTTCTGAAATCGTTAATTTCTAAAATATTAAATTAGTTTTAAAATAGCCAGAGAGTGAGTTAAGACAATAAACTAATTTCTGAAATAACGAAATAGTTTTTAAGACACTGAAAAGGTTTTCTGAAACTGTGAGTGTTTCTGAAGGGTTTAAAACGTTTTAAGATACAATTGAGTTAGTTTCTGAAACGTCAAGATAGTTTTAAACATATTATAATCGCTTCTTCTCCTTTTCATTTTTGAAATAATATTTAAACAAGCCAAAAACACAAAAATCGTTAATTTCTAAAATGGTATCACAGTTTTGAACGTTACAAATAGAAAGATAGATTTGAAATGTTTCCTGAGCTATGTATTTGCTAAATGAACGATTGGAATTGTAAAAGTTTCTTAAACAATTATTGAGATTGTTTCAAAAATAAAGACACAATAAAAGTGTTTCTAAGATACTAGTTACGATATAAATAGCTTCTAAAATTTATAAAATACGAAGACATACTCTAGTTTTAGAAATCATTTTAAGATATTATCAAGATCGTAGTTATTACATAATAAAATAATTTCTGAGTTAGCAAGATCGTTTTTAAGACTCTGAAAGATTTTCTAAAATTGTGACCGTTTCTGAACTGCTTAAGACGTTTTAAGATACAACTGAGTTAGTTTCTGAAACGTCAGGATACTTTTAAAGATACAAACAAGCCAGTTTTGAACGTTGAAAATGAGAATATTTCGAAATATTTTCTGAGCTATCCACTGAAAAAATTACTAAAATTGTAAAAGTTTCTTAAACATTAAAATGTTTTGAAAAATAATTGAGATTGTTTCAGAAATAAAGACCCAATAAAAGTGTTTATAATTATAAATAGCTTGTAAAATTTCTGAAATATCAAGATTGTTTTTAAAATAATATCTAAACTAGCAAGACAGGCACTGAAATTAGGAGTTAGTTTCTGAAACAATAAGACATAGTTTATAAAAAATCACTTTGTTAGACTGTAAATTATTTTCTGAAATCTATAGTTCCTGAAATTTGAAAATAGTTTTGAAATAACTAAAAGTTAAAGCTGAGATATCGAAAAAAAATTTAAACAGCTTCTTTTTTTAAATAAAGACCATTCATTATTATTACTATAAAATAATTGAATATAACTATCTAAGACAATCAGTTAATAAGATACCACAGTAGTTTTTAAAGTTTCTAAAATACTAAGTTGTATGCAATAAAAATAATATCTGAACTAACTGATAGTAGTTTTTTTAAATTAATCAGAAATAATGAGATAATTTCTGAGATCGTGAGATACTTTTTAAGACTGAGGAGCTTTCGAAAATTATGGAAAGTTTCTAAAATATTGAGATGTTTCTATATATCATTGATTACGTTTCTGAAACATCAAGATTGTTCTTAACAAGAGGATAGTCTTCAAGATATTGCAAGAGCTTCTAAAATTCCTTAAATACTAAGATATAATAGATTTGAAATAAAATTTGGACTAGCTAGACAATAATTTCTGAAATTGTGAATTAGTTTCTGAAACTCTAAGTTGATTTCTGAGACAAGAAGATAATTGCTGAGATACTGGCATAGTGGTTTAGTTTGGAATGCAAGAAAAATAATCAAAAGTAATTCTGAAATGATTTTAAATTTTTAATTAGTTTCTGAAATATCAGTATGACTATGAGATACCTATTTTCTAAGATAACCAGATATAAGTTACTGAAAAATATTGTGAAATTGTAAATCATTCTGAAATACTAATTGAGTTAATGTTTCAATGATTTTATAAACTCACTAAGCTCAAAAATCAGAAAAAAAATTTAGAATACTAGTAGACACAGTAGAAAAATAAAAATTATTTAGAAATTAGAACGCATAACGTTTGTTTGTTTTGTTGTTAAACATTTGTAACTGTTTCTAAAACTTTTAAAAAATGTTTCAAAATACACTTATCTCAGTTTCTGAAACATCTCTTCAATAACTTCTAAAACTTCTAATATACCGTGATATAAGTATTGTTCCTGGAACTCAGAGACTCACTAGCGTTTCAGAAACTCTAAGATATAGTTTTCAAAAAACCTGTTGTTGTTGGACCATAAAATTAACTAATCAGAAAGAGGCTTCGTACTCAAATAGTTTCTCAAACGTTAAGAGATGTTTCAAAGTATCATTAGCGAAGTTTCTGAAACATATTTTCAATAATTTCTAAAACTTCTGATATACCAACATATATGTATAGTTCTCTTAGTTCTAGAAACTCACTAGTGTTTCAGAAACTATTTAGACGTCTTTCATTACAAACGTATGTCGCAGATTCCTTGATATTGTTATTAATATAGCAGGTTTTCATAGACAAAAAAATAACAACAAAAAATAATAAAGCAGACTAGATTACGTGTTCAGTTGTATCGTGTGTAGCTAATTACTTAAATCGCAGGTTGCTGTAAGATTCCACATGATAGTTTCCGCATGTCAGTCATGTCACACATTTTTTTTTTTACAAAAATATTGTGAAGTGATGCTTGTACCGTGAGATCAATTAAATTTAGAGTGAAGTAATCTATAAGTTTTGGTGTAAATTTTGTAAATATAACGCAATAAAAATGTAAAAAATCTGTTTTTCTGAAACTGTATTTTTAGAAATTCGCATCTATTTTATTTAACAAATTGTCAGTATTGTCAAAAATTATTGTCAAATAAATAGTGGTAGGTACAGGAAGAACTAGAAAACTTCTTGAATTTTTGATTAGTCATTTGCCAATTGGAGAAAATGAAAAAAAATTGGAAAATTGTCAAAATTAAAAAATCTTTTGATTTTGTTGTAAAATTCAGTGTTGCCATTTCCCGTCTGGGTAATTTAGTATATCTGCAGTCGTGTTCTCGGTCGATGCAGACATCGAAGAGACGGCCGCGAGTTCGTCGAGGTAATAACCTCTAAAGGCCGGTCTCGAAGGTGCGCTTGGGTTATGTAAGTGTGCTGTGTCTGCATGGACGACTCGTCACCTCTTCGAATTCTCCTTCGACCTTGAGAGACGGCCTTGGCCCAGGCACAATTCGCGACCATCCCCTAAGCCGAACTCTTCTCCACGCCACTGGACTCTTTGCGAGTATTTTTAGCGGAGGATTTTAAGTAGGTGAAGATTGTTTGGCACCGCCATTGTCCAAAATTTCGAACAATTCCGCTACTGTTTTTTTAATTAATACAGATTTTCGGAAATTGATTTATGTGGCGGTAATTCGGGGAAAAATATTTATTGAGTGGGTGGTAAAATATTTGGCAAATGCCATAATACAGGAAGTTTGGTTGGTATTTATTTGAATGGTTGGTGCATGTGCGCGCTTAGAGGATTTGCGTTATAATACGTTAAATTAATTTGCATATTTATTATCGTTCATGCATTATTTAGAATGAATTTGTGTCATGTGGAGTGGGTACCGAACCGTGGATAATTTCCAACCATAAAACAATTTAAATCTCGCGCGCACTAAATTATTTGTCACAATATTTTTCTTATTTTATAAATAGATTATTTGTACTTACTTTCCTTCACAAGACTGGAATAAACTCACTTAAACTAACATCCGCTTAGTTATTTTATTTAGGGCAAACAACAGGTTACATATACTAATTATAGACAAATTTTTTTATTTCAAATTTTGGAGTACAAAAATAAATATCACTAAATCTGGCAATTTTTAACCAAAAATATCTATTTTTTTGTCAAAGAAAAAACTTCTAACTAAACTCCACCTTTGATAGAAAGTTTAAAATAACACTCGATATGTGGTCTTATTAGAAACCTTTTAATTTTCAGAATCACAAAGAATCTATTAAAAATTTCAGGAATTTTTTAAAACAAACAGAATCTCCCAAAATCTAAAAACTTAGGAAATCTAAAATTTTATATTTGAGGAATTTAAAAAATACAGAAATTTTGAAAATTGTAAAAAGCCTAAAAGTTCTTAAATCTAGAAATTGGAAAATCGAAGATTGTCTTTCATTTTCACGAATTTTAAAAGTTCTAAAACTGAAGATGAAAAATGTTTGAAGATCTCACAAAATCCAGGTTTTCTAGAAATTAAAAATTCTAGAAAAAATGTTGAAATGTTAAAAACGTATCTTAAAATTCCATTCATTTTAACAGCCACATTCTTAAAAGAAAATGAAATATGTTATAACTTCCAAAAATTGAAAGATCAAGAAACTTAAATTTCTGAAAATAAAGACCTTTGAAAACAGCTTATATATTTATTATAAATATTAAAACAAAAACAAAATTTTAAATGTTTTGGAAAGTTTATAATAAATTTTAAACAATTCTAGGAATTTTCTAATTTGAGAAACGTTAAAAATTGGTACACTTTTGAATTGAGAGTCTTCGAATTCCACCAATTTTTGAAAATTCTTGAATGTCAAGAATATAATCTAGAATCTTAAAATTTTTAGAAACTTAAAAAACCTAGAAATTTTTAAATCTTAAAATTGAAAAATCTTTAATAATTTCAGGTATTCAGATATTTTAAAGCATCAAAAACTGTCTCAAAAATAAAACGTCTAAAATTGAAGAGTGTAAGTTCTAAAGGGTCTAAGTGCCAAAAACATGAAACCGAGATAATCAAAGAAAACTATCCTGGGAAGTAGCAAACAGTATTTCAGTTTTATCTGTCCTGTAGTGGATGAACACTTAAATAAATCGCCGGCACTTATACCGTTTGAATTACTATCAGGCATGAGACTTTTTCTACATGTATAACTAAAAATTTCAGATTTTGGCACTTAGACCCTTTAGAAATTATACTCTTCAATTGTAGAATTTCAAAGACCTCAAAATCTTGAAGATCTTCAAAATTAAGATTCTTATGTAATTTTTAGAAACGTAAATCTTCACTATCATCATCAGTAGCAACGTTGAAGTTTGCAACATTTTAAAATAGAGCTTCTATTCTTCTCAACTGTATTTCAGTATCTGATCTTACAATTGAACAGATTCAGAAATTTTCTAATTTCAGAAACCATAAAAATTAATACATTTCCGTATTGAGAAAGTCTTAGAATGTCAATAATTTTTGAAAATTCTTTAATGTCAAAAATATAAACACAAGAATCTTGAAATTTTAAGAAACTTTTGAAAATTTAGTAATTTAAATGTTGCAATTTCAAATTTGCGTAGTACATAAAGTTCTTGGCTCTAAAAATACAGTTCTTTAATAATTTCATAAATTAGGATATTTTGAAGTATCAGAATCTGTTCCAAAAAACAGTAAATAAAACATCTGCAATTTTAGAATCCCAAAGACCTCAAAATTTTAAAGATTTTAAAATAGAGCTTCTGTTCTTAACTGTATTTTAGTATCCGACATCAAACAATTTCAAAATACTCTAATTTCAGAAATCATAAAAATTGACTCATTTAAGAATTTCTAAAATCTTAGAACTTCACAAATTTTAAAAAATTTCTGAATACCAAAAATATAATTACAAGAATCTTAATATTTTGGAAACTTAAAAATCTTAAGTTACAGGTTTAAATCTGAAATAAATAGAAATTATTGAATCTTAAAACTCAAATATCTTTAATGTCTTCATAAACTCAGAAATTTTGAAGCATCATGGTCTGTCCCAAAAAATGTAAATTTTAGAATCTCAAAGATCTGAAAACTCTAAAGATCTTCTAAATTAAAACTTTTAAAATAATCTTAGAAACGTAAATATTCATTATCATCATCAACATCAATCTCAGCAAAGACTGCAGCATTTTAAAATAGAGCTTCTGTTCTTATCAATTGTACTTCAGTATACCATCCCAAATGATTTCAGAAATTTTTTAATTTAAAAAATTTTAGAATTTCACGAATTTTAAAAAATTCTTGAATATCAAAAATACAATCACAAGAATCTTAAAATTTTTAGAAACTTGGAATTGTAGAAATTTTAAAACGTAGAAATTTCAATATTGCAGATTCAAATTGGTGTAGTAAATAAAAAAATTTGAATCTTAAAATCATTAATTTCATAAATTCAGATATTTTGAAGCATCAGAATCTGTCCCAAAAAACAGTAAATAAAAGATCTAAAACTGTAGAATCTCGAAGACCTCAAAACCTAAAAATCTTCTAAACTAAGATTCTTAGAATATTTCTAGAAACGCAATTAGTCATCATCATCAACAACGACCTCAAAAAGTGCAGAATTTCAAAATAAAGCATCTGTTCTTCTCAACTAGATTTGAGTATCCGATCTTAAACAATTTCAGAAATTTTCTCCTTTTTGAAAATTCTTGAATATCAAGAATGTAATAACATGAATCTTACAATTAATTTTTAGAAACTTGGAAATGTAAAAATTCTATTCTCATATCTTAAAAAATTTTATGTTGCAAGTTCAAATTTATATAGTAAATAGAAATTTTCAGAAGTCTTTAATGACTTCATAAATTCAGAAATTTTAAAACATCAAAATCTGTCCCAAAAAAGAGAAAATAAAATACAAAAATTGTAGAATGTCAAAGATCTCAAAACATTAAAAATCTTCCAAATTTTTAGAATAAATTTAGAAACGTAAATATTCATTATTCAACTGTATTTCAATATCCGATATTACCAATTGAACAAATTCAGAAATTTTCTAATTTCAGAAACGATAAAAGTTGACACACTTTAAAAAAGAGATTCTTAAAATTTCACCAATTTTTGAAAATTCCTGAATACATAAAAAAAATTACAAGAATCTTGAAATTTTAAGAAACTTTTGAAAACTTAATAATTTTAGTGTTGCAACTTCAAATTTGCGTAATTTAGATCTAAAAATACAAAAATCTTTACTGATTTCATAGATTAAGAAATTTTGAAGTATCAGGGTCTGTCTACAATTTTAGAGTCTTAAAGACCTTAAAACCTTCAACATCTTCTAAATTAAGGTTCTTAGAAAATTTTTAGAAACGTTTTATTATCGTCATTAACAGCAATATCAAAGACTGCATCATTTTGAAATATTGCTTCTGTTCTTTTTAACTCAATATCCAATCTCTAAGAATTTCAGAAATTTTCTAATTTTAAAAACATTTAAGAATTTAGAAAATTTTAGAATTTTACCAATTCCTGAAATCATTTGAATATCAAGAAAAAGTATTAAGAACCTAGAAATTTTTAGAAACTTCGAAAAGTAGAATGTTTTGAAACTTAGAAGTCTTAATATTACAGAAAATAGAAATTTTCGGAGCTTAAAATTCAGAAATCTTTAATAATTTCATACATTTAGAAATTCTGAAGCCTCAGAATCTGTTCCAAAAAACACAAAATGTAAAACAAAAAAGTCTTAAAGACTTGAAAACCTTAAAGATTTTTTAAACTAAGATTCTTAGAATATTTTTAAAAACGTAAATATTCATTATCATCATCAATAGCAATCTCAAAGACTGCAAGATTTTAAAATAGAGCTCCTGTTCTCAACTGTATTTCTGTATCCGATCTTAAACAATTTCAGGAGTACTCTAATTTCAGAAATCATAAAAATAAGTCATTTAAGAATTTCCAAAATCTTAGAACTTCGAAAAGAAGAAAATTTTGAAAACTTGGAAATCTTAATGTTGCAGGTTCAAACCCGAATTAAATAGAAATTTTTGGATCTTAAAATTCAGAAATTTTAAAGCATCAGAGTCTATTCCAGAAAACAGTAAAAAAGATAAAAAACCTCAAAACGTTAAAGATCTTCTAAATTAAGATTCTTAAAACGTTTTTAAAAACGTAAATATTATTTATCATTGTCAACGTCAATTTTAAAGACAGCATCATTTTGAAATAAAGCTTTTGGTCTTCTCAGCTCTATTTCAAGGTCCCATCTTAAACAATTTCAGAAATCTTCTAATTTCAGAAACCATAAAAATTGACACATTTACGTATTTAAAAATTTTTTAAATTTCACCAATTTTAAAAAATTTCTGAATATCATAAATGTAATTATAAGAATCTTAAAATTTTTGGAAACTTGAAAATGCAGAAATTTCAATGTTGCAGATTCAAATTTGTGTAGTAAACAGAAATTTTTGGATTTTAAAATTCAGAAATCCTCAATAATTTCCTAAATTCAGATATTTTGAAGAATCAGAATCTGTCCCAAAAAGCAATAAATAAAAGATCTAAAACTGTAGAATCTCGAAGACCTCAAAACCTAAAGATCTTCTAAACTAAGATCCTTAGAATATTTCTACAAACGTAGATAGTCATTATCATCATCAACAGCGACCTTAGAAACTGCAGCAATTTAAAATAGAGCTTGTAACCGCCTATTCTCTAATAATCTGAGCGCGCCCACCAGAGTAGCGCTAAGATCGCTTTCACCCTCTCCCATAAGCCCGCAAGAAACCACCCTCAACCGAGAGGTACCGACAAACCGTAATAAAAGGCATCCACCCAAATGTGGAGTTGCTTGCTTGCACATCGGGCATCCGTGGGGTCCCAACTGATCTTGAAAGCTCTCCTTCGTAACATTCTGCACCAACGGGGCATCCTAGGGGTCCCTATCTGGTCAGGCTCGGTACATCCGCGTTCGAACTTAACACCACGGTCTCGACTTGAGTGCGAAATAAATAAACTATTTTCTGAATAAACCGATTATAAGCTTCTGTTCTTATCAACTAGATTTCAGTATCCGATCTTAAACAATTTCAGAAAATTTCTCCTTTTTGAAAATTCTTGTAAAAACATCTTCTAAATTAAGGTTCTTAGAAAATTTTTAGAAACGTTTTATTATCGTCATTAACAACAATATCAAAGACTGCAGCATTTTGAAATATTGCTTCTGCTCTTCTTAACTCAATATCCAATCTCTAAGAATTTCAGAAATTTTCTAATTTTAAAAACATTTAAGAATTTAGAAAATCTTAGAATTTTACCAATTCCTCAAATCATTCGAATATCAAGAACATAGTATTAAGAACCTAGAAATTTTTAGAAACTTCGAAAAGTAGAATGTTTTGAAACTTAGAAATCTTAATATTACAGAAAATAGAAATTTTCGGAGCTTAAAATTCAGAAATCTTTAATAATTTCATACATTTAGAAATTCTGAAGCCTCAGAATCTGTTCCAAAAAACACAAAATGTAAAACAAAAATTTTAGAGTCTTAAAGACTTGAAAACCTCAAAGATTTTTTAAGTTAAGATTCTTAGAATATTTTTAAAAACGTAAATATTCATTGTTATAATCAATAGCAATCTCAAAGGCTGCAAGATTTTAAAATAGAGCTTCTGTTCTCAACTGTATTTCAGTATCCGATCTTAAACAATTTCAGGAGTACTCTAATTTCAGAAATCATGAAAAATAACTCATTTAAGAATTTCCAAAATCTTAGAACTTCGAAAAGAAGAAAATTTTGGAAACTTGGAAATCTTAATGTTACAGGTTCAAACCTGAATTAAATAGAAATTTTTGGATCTTAAAATTCAGAAATTTTGAAGCATCAGAGTCTATTCCAGAAAGCAGTAAAAAAGATAAAAAACCTCAAAACGTTAAAGATCTTCTAAATTAAGATTCTTAAAACGTTTTTAGAAACGTAAATATTCTTCATCATTGTCAATGTCCATTTCAAAGACAGCATCATTTTGAAATAAAACTTCTGTTCTTCGCAGCTCTATTTCAAGGTCCCATCTTAAACAATTTCAGAATTTTTCTAATTTCAGAAACCATAAAAATTGCCACATTTACGTATTTCAAAATTTTTTAAATTTCACCAATTTTAAAAAATTCTTGAATATCATAAATGTAATTATAAGACTCTTAAAATTTTTGGAAACTTGAAAATGTAGAAATTTCAATGTTGCAGATTCAAATTTGTGTAATAAACAGAAATTTTTGAATCTTAAAATTCAAAAATCCTCAATAATTTCATAAATTCAGATATTTTGAAGAATCAGAATCTGTCCCAAAAAAACAGTAAATAAAAGATCTAAAATTGTAGAATCTCGAAGACCTCAAAACCTAAAGATCTTCTAAAATAAGATCCTTAGAATATTTCTAGAAACGTAAATAGTCATTATCATCATCAACAGCGACCTCAGAAGCTGCGGCATTTTAAAATAGAGCTTGTAACCACCTATTCTCTAATAATCCGAGCGCCCACCAGAGTAGCGCTAAGATCGCTTCCACCCTCTTCCATAAGCCCGCAAAAAACCACCCTCAACCGAGAGGTACCGACAAACCGTAATAAAAGGCATCCACTTAAACGTGGAGTTGCTTGCTTGCACCAATCGGGCATCCGTGGGGTCCCAACTGATCTTGAAAGCTCTCCTTGAAAGCATCCTGGGGGTCCCTATCTGGTCAGGCTCGGTACATCCGCGTTCGAACTTAACACCACGGTCTCGACTTGAGTGCGAAATAAATAAACTATTTTCTGAATAAACCGATTATAAGCTTCTGTTCTTATCAACTAGATTTCAGTATCCGATCTTAAACAGTTTCAGAAATTTTTTAATTTTTGAAAATTCTTAATTATTGGGAATGTAATCACATGAATCTTACAATTTTTAGAATTTTGGAAATGTAGAAATTTTAAAATCTTAGAAATTTTCGTGTTGGAAGTTCAAATTTGTATAGTAAATAGAAATTTTTAGAAATCTTTAATGACTTCGTAAATTCAGAAATTTTAAAGCATTAAAATCTGTCCCAAAAAACAATAAATAAAAGATCTAAAATTGTAGAATCTCGAAGACCTCAAAACCTAAAGATCTTCTAAAATAAGATCCTTAGAATATTTCTAGAAACATAAATAGTCATTACCATTATAATAATGATAATAATAAAATAAAGCTTCTGTTCTTAACAACTAGAATTTAGTATCCGGTCTTAAACAGTTTCAGAAATTTTCTAATTACAGAAATTTCACAAATTTTTAAAAAATTTTGAAAATCAAGCATGTAGTCATATAAATCTTACAATTTTTAGAAACTTGGGAACGTAGAAATTCTAAAATCTTAGAAAAATTAATGTTGCAAGTTCAAATTAGTATAGTAAATAGAAATTTTCAGAGATCTTTAATGAGTTCACAAATTTAGATATTTTGAAGCATTAAGATCTGTCTCAAAAAAGAAAAAATTAAATACAAAAATTGTAACCTTAAAGATCCCTTAAATTAAGATTCTGAGAATATTTTTAGAAGCGTAAACAATTAAAAAAAAATTGTAATAAAAAATAAATTTCACAGTTTCTTATTGAATAATTAAAAAAAAAATATTTTGCTTCAATTACACGTTTTACGATATAATTAGAATTTCTTTTTTTTTTCTCTCGGTAATAAGTACTTTAACACTCAAACCCTTTGGCTTGAACCCAAGCAAACATGTTGTTTAAAAAAATCCTCCCATTTTAATATATGTATAAAGTTTCACTTACTGCATCATTTTATTACATTGTAATGTACCCATTACCGACCTTCCAATTAATTACACCGTTTTATTTCCACCACAATCATTATTGTATCCTCGACAATATATAATTATTTTTATTGAGTACTGATCCAACATCGTAATTACACACTTTGTATATTAAAAATTCTGCATAAAATAAAATAGGTCAGTCGTAAAACCGCTATAAAACACACATAAATTGACAAATAGGAAGAGAATGCACCCAATTGCATCATCTATTAATAAACTAGCTCCAATCATTTGAACTTACCCACTGTAAAATGCAATTTAAGTAGATGGAAGACGAGCACCAACTGAAATTTGGCGATAAGTGCAGCATTCATTGCGATGGGGACTTTTCTGGATGGGCCGAGGCCCTCTTCAGCCAACACTTACATGCTATTGACCATACACATCAACCATCTAAAAACAAAAACAAATTTTAAACGCGCTCTATTGATCAATTTTCAAACTAGAGGCTAATTTTGAAAATTGGGCGACTACACTGTCTTTAACACACGCTCTGAAAGTAGAGGACTAATGTTCATTTTGGTTTTTTTTTTGTATATTTTGAAGGGTAACTAATAGATCTCTCTCTTCAAAAATATTTTCTACTGTTCAAAGATCTCTAAGAATTATAATTTTACATTTTTATTGCAAAATCATTATGAGTAACCTGGAAGACATCTAAGAACAAAGTTTCATGTTATTTTGCCTAATACTGTCTAAAATATTCGCATTTTTATCTTTATAATCGACTATATTTAATTCGCCATTTTGTTTTTTACATTTCTTATGACAACATCGTTATCAACGATCTGGAAAACCCCAAATTATATATTTTTGAGCATAAATTTAACTGAAACTATAATACAAACACAAATATCACCAAATCTGGCAATTTTTAATCTGAAACATTTTTTTTTAAAGACAAGCTTCTAACAGTACTTTAATTTTGTCATAAAATAGCAGCAGAATCGGTAGTTTTATTTTAGAAATCGATCAAAAATTCAAAAACTTTTTAATTTCAAGCAACTTCAGAAGTTTCAATAAATCTAATTTAAAGTTTCAGGATATTCTGAAAACTCTTCGAATTCTAAAAATTCTAAAAACTAAAGTCTTTAGGTATATTTGCAAAATTTAACGTAAGACACAGAGGATTCTGGAAATAAAGAAAGTTCTAAAATCTAGAATATAAATATGACAAATCCTGCTAATTTTTAATCTAAAAAAACATTTTTTTAAAGAATCAAACCTCTAACAAAATTCCAACTTAGACGTAAAGTATAAAAGAGCACTCGATATATTTATTATTCCAAAAAGTGGCAGTTTAAAAAATGGTTTTATTTTAGAAATCTATCAGAAACTCAAAAAGGTTTTAATTTCAGGAAACTTCTATAATTTAAATAAATTTCAAGAATTTTTGAAAATCTTCTAAATTCAAAAAATTCTGAAAAACCTAGTCTTTATAAATTTGCAGAATTTATCGTAATATACAGAATATTTTAGAAATGTAGAAAGCTCCAAAGTCTAGAAAATAAATATTACTAAAGCTGCCATTTTTTAGTCTGAAACAACTTTTTTTCAAAGAATAGACCTCTAGCAAGATTTCAACTTAAATGCAGAATTTAAAAGAGCACTCGATATATTTGTTATATCATAAAGTAGTAGCAGAATCATTGGTCTTATTTTAGAATTACATCAGAAACTCAAAAACGTTTTCATTTAAGAATACTTCAGAAATTTAAATAAATGTAATACAAAATTTCAGAAATTACTGAAAATCTCCTAAATTCTAAAAATTCTGAAATTTATAGTCGCTGTATTTGCAGAATTTAAGATAAGACACAGGGAATTCTTGAGATGTAGAGAGCTCTAAAATCTACAAAATAGATATAACAAGTTTGCCATTTTTAAACAAAAAAAAAACATTTTTTCCTAGAGAAGAGGCCTCTAACAGAATTCCAACCTAGAAGCAAAGTATAAAAGAGCATTCGATATATTTACTGCGCCTTAAAGTAGCAACATAATCAATGATTTTATTTTAGAAATCAATCAAAAACTCAAAAAGCTTTTAATTTCAAGAAACTTCAAAAATTTCTGTAAAAGTAATTTACAGTTTCGGGAATTTCTGAAAATCTGCCAAATTCTAAAAACTCCGAAAATTCAGGTTTTTATATTTGCAAAGTTTAACAAAATACATAGAAAATTCTAGAAATGTAGAAAGCTCTAAATTCTAGAAAATAAATATCACCAAATCTGCCATTTTTTAATCTGTACATTTTTTTTTTTTTAAGAAACAGACCTCTAGCAGAATACCAACCTAGAAGCAAAGTACAAAAGAGCACTTGATATATTTATTATAGCATAAAGTAGCAGCATAATCAATAGTAATAGAAATCCATTAGAAACTCAAAAACCTGTTAATTTCAGGAAACTTTCAATTTTTTTGACCTTCAGAAATTTCAATAAATCTAATTTAAAATTTCAGAAATTTCTGAAAATTCTCTTAATTCTTAGAAATCAAAAACAAACTCTACATATTATACCAAAAAATTAAGAACGTAGAATGCTGTAAAATCTAGGAATCTGAAATCAAAAAATCTAAGATATTCCAGTTTCAAAAATTTTAGAAATCTAATGTCGCTAAGAAACTTAAGACAGAAATCGTGTCCTACCATAAAAACTCAAATTTTCTCGAAGCAAAAGAGGTCCTTAAATTTTCACTGAAAGTATTATGAAATACATAAATGCGTATTTAAGAACCTAATTTTTTGCTTTATTGAAATTTAGAAATCAGAAACGTGTATGAAGCTTGCCCTTAATAACGCACGTGTTTATTAGTTCCAAATGCTGCCACCAGAGTGTGCTTTGCCGTAAAAGCCGCCGGAAGCAAAAGTCAAACATATTTAGGTACAATTTCTAATAGAATTCTACTAGACTGTTATTTATTTTTTATAAAATGTAAATTGTTTAGTGTATAAAACATTCTTTAAAATTGCCCAATTCCAGTTCTTGTTTCTTCACCTTTTTGAATAAAAATCTCATTTCTGAATGCATCTAAATCCGGTGAAATGTTTTCGCTCAAAAATACTTCATCAAATTCCTAAATAGTTTGTCATCGTTTTAACGTATTTATTTTGTTATTAGCCTGCAGCAAAGTTATTTAATTTTAGAGAGTGATAATTCGTTAAAAAAATATTTTGGTATGCCATGAACTCTCCGAATTGCTTTAATTTTTTTTATTGTTGTCTGATGATGAGCAAAAAAGCCGCGATCTTGGCCAAGTTGTTTAATTAATTGTAATTATGATATTAGAGACAAAGCAATACTCAATGAAGCAGAACTTGGAAATAAATGTCAGTAATTCAATTAGCGTTTATCTAAAGAGAAAGTGCTTTTAAAATTTTTCAAAAATATTTTTTTAGATCGTTGTAATATTTTAAGAACGACCTCGCGATTGACGGAAAGCCATTAATATCTTCTCATTTAATAATAGATTTTTTTCCTAGAAATAACCTTTGACTCGGGAAATTTTTCAAAAATCTTGGTAATAAGCTCTGTGATTGTGACTCGAATAAAACGTAAACAAGTTGCTATTTTTTATTGCAACATGTTTTGCAAATAAAACGAGTGTTTATGTTTGCATAGTCTGTTTATTAAGTAAGACGCAATGTTAAATAACTGAAATTGAAGGATGCTATCGGAGATGCCATCAAAGTCGTAAAATGCACGACACGAACTTAAATCCGATAGTTAATTGGACCAAAATAATAATCTATTAAAATTCGGCTGTAAAAATTTTACTAGTTAAATGATTGACTCGAGTCGGATTGCACATTTATAGACCAAATCACTACCAATTTAATTTGAATTGCAGGCTTTCTTCTCTCCTAAAAATTGTTAAAAACGCCTTTGATGTCATTGTAACTAGTTTTCACTGTAATCAGACATTTAAGAGATAATTACAAATTTAAGGAAGAGGTTTTTAACCAATAAAAAAATTGGAAGACTCTGTTTCCAAAAAAAAGCCGGTTTGTATTTTACAGTAATTTCAAAGCTGTCTTCTTAGAGATAAGGAAAAATGTCTAATTTACAATACCAAAAAGAAAATTTTTCTGGTAAATATAAATAACAGGTCTGGGTGTATAATACAAAAGCCCTGTTTTCAACAAAAAAAAATTTGTTATCTCAGTATTATAATTTTTTTTAATATTCTATGAATACTACTAGATCAGCCTTCTCCATTATTTTCTAAAAAATACCTCGATTAATTTTTCGCAGAATCATACGTACCGTACAAAGGACAACAATTAGGTTTGCCTTGTATGGTCTTTAATTTAATAACAAAACATTTAGATATTTTTTTTGTGAGAAAACTGTTTTAGCTTCTTAATTTTTTTTTCAGTCTGGCCAACTCAAATTTCACAAAAATTTTTTTACGTGAATAATGAAATTCCTGAATCTAGTGCATTTCTTAAGCGTTTCATTGCGCGATTCCGGTCGCGATCCTTTCTATTTTCGACTTTCGATTTTCTAATTTCAGAAACGATAAAAGTTGACACACTTTAAAATAGAGATTTTTAAAATTTCACCAATTTTTGAAAATTCCTGAATACATAAAAAAATTACAAGAATCTTGAAATTTTAAGAAACTTTTGAAAACTTAATAATTTTGGTAAATTTGCGTAATTTAGATCTAAAAATACAAAAATCTTTACTGATTTCATAGATTAAGAAATTTTGAAGTATCAGGGTCTCTCCCAAAAAACAGTAAATAGAACTTCTACAATTTTAGAGTCTTAAAGACCTTAAAACCTTCAACATCTTCTTAATTAAGGTTCTTAGAAAATATTTAGAAACGTTTTATTATCATCATTAACAGCAATATCAAAAACTGCAGCATTTTCAAATAGAGCTCCTGTTCTTTTTAACTCAATATGCAATCTCTATGAATTTCAGAAATTTTCTAATTTTAAAAACATTTAAGAATTTAGAAAATCTTAGAATTTTACCAATTCCTGAAATCATTTGAATATCAAGAACATAGTATTAAGAACATAATAATTTTTAGAAACTTCGAAAAGTAGAATGTTTTGAAACTTAGAAATCTTAATATTACAGAAAATAGAAATTTTCGAAGCTTAAAATTCAGAAATCTTTAATAATTTCATATATTTAGAAATTCTGAAGCCTCAGAATCTGTTCCAAAAAACACAAAATGTAAAACAAGAATTTTAGAGTCTTAAAGACTTGAAAACCTTAAAGATTTTTTAAATTAAGATTCTTAGAATATTTTTAAAAACGTAAATATTCATTATTATCATCAATAGTAATCTCAAAAACTGCAAGATTTTAAAACAGAGCTTCTGTTCTCAACTGTATTTCAGTATCCGATCTTAAACAATTTCAGGAGTACTCTAATTTCAGAAATCATGAAAAATAACTCATTTAAGAATTTCCAAAATCTTAGAACTTCGAAAAGAAGAAAATTTTGGAAACTTGGAAATCTTAATGTTACAGGTTCAAACCCGAATTAAATAGAAATTTTTGGATCTTAAAATTCAGAAATTTTAAAGGATCAGAGTCTATTCCAGAAAGCAGTAAACGAAAGATCAAAAATGTTGGAATCATAAAAACCACAAAACGTTAAAGATCTTCTAAATTAAGATTTTTAAAACGTTTTTAAAAACGTAAACATTCTTCATCATTGTCAATGTTCATTTCAAAGACAGCATCATTTTGAAATAAAACTTCTGTTCTTCTCAGCTCTATTTCAATGTCTCATCTTAAACAATTTCAGAAATTTTCTAATTTCAGAAACCATAAAAATTGACACATTTACGTATTTAAAAAATTTTAAAATTTCACCAATTTTAAAAAATTTCTGAATATCATAAATGTAATTATAAGAATCTTAAAATTTTTGGAAACTTGAAAATGTAGAAATTTCAATGTTGCATATTCAAATTTGTGTAGTAAACAGAAAGTTTTGGATCTTAAAATTCAAAAGTCGTCAATAATTTCATAAATTCAAATATTTTGAGAATCAGAATCTGTCCCAAGAAACAATAAATAAATGATCTAAAATTGTAGAATCTCGAAGACCTCAAAACCTAAAGATCTTCTAAACTAAGATCCTTAGAATATTTCTAGCAACGTAAACAGCCATTATCATCATCAACAGCGACCTCAGAAGCTGCAGCATTTTAAAATAGAGCTTCTGTTCTTATCAACTAGATTTCAGTATCCGATCTTAAACAGTTTCAGAAATTTTCTAATTACAGAAATTTCACAAATTTTTAAAAAATTTTGAAAATCAAGCATGTAAACATAAATTTTACAATTTTTAGAAACTTGGGAACGTAGAAATTCTAAAATCTTAGAAAAATTAATGTTGCAAGTTCAAATTTGTATAGTAAGTTGGTTTGGATTTTACAGTAATTTCAAAGCTTTCTTTATTAAAAATTAAAAGTCGTTAACAAAAAGAAGAATGCTTAGAGATAAGGAAAAAGGTCTAATTTACAATACCAAAAAGAAAATTTTTCAGGTAAATATAAATAACAGATCTGGGTGTATAATACAGAAGCCCTGTTTTCAACAAAAAAAAATTGTTATATCAATATTATATTTTTTTTTAATATTCTATGAATACTACTAATCAACCCTCTTCATTATTTTCTAAAAAATACCTGGATTAATTTTTCGCAGAAACATAGGTACCGTACAAAGAACAACAATTAGGTTCGCCTTGTATGGTCTTTTATTTAATAACAAAACATTTAGATATTTTTTTGTGAGAAAACTGTTTTAGCTTCTTAATTTTTTTTCCCGTCTGGCCAACTGAAATTTTTTACGTGAATAATGAAATTCCTGAATCTAGTGCATTTCGTAAGCGTTTCATATGCGCGATTCCGGTCGCGTTCCGTCTTAAAATAGCCAATTAATTCATTTCCAAACAACTCCGAACTTTTAACCTAGATTAGCTGTTGATGTTCCGGACTCCCGGAATTACCAATGCAAAAAAATATCGGAAGCTGTGTTTAAATAATTTACTGTTGTTAGGTAATGACCTTCTGGAATGCGGCGTATGGCGTTCCAATTGTGGGATAAAGTATGTCTTCAAGTGCAATATTATCCTCTCGAATGAGCGTAGGAGGAGAGGATACGCTAAGAACTTAACGGACACAATTAAAATGGCATCCACGATTACAACAATATTTTCCCATTCATTACAGACAAAATACGTATTTTATCAGTGATATTTGAATCCGTAATTCATTCCATTCATAAACGCACAACGGATTATAAATATAAAATAGCAACAGGTGGCGTTTCTCTAGTTTTCCCAAGAGAGAGAGAAAGAAATTTGGCATTTTTCGTCAATTGGCAAAAAGTCGAATACTAAAAATAAATTCTACGACAAAAATGTGCTTTCTGTCGTGTGAGAAAACTCATAACTTATTCTTTTGATATTTTTTTTATTTTTCGATTGAAACATACACACCCACAAGGAAATGACACAATTGGAGGAATTGTTGGCCTGGAAAAGACGATTTTAATGAGGTCATTACGGGAGCGATGGAAAGTGGGAAAAATTGAATGGTTTAGAATATAATTAGAACGCGTTTTTGAAATATTTTCAATCGAAAAGTTACAATGAAAGTGCGGGTGAAATACAACAAAGTCAAAATGGTTTTATTTAAAAAAAAAACTAGATACATGTTTCTGTCTATAACCGTCTTCAAGTCTACATCACATTGTTGCGATCTTTACTGACATAAAATTTTTTAACATAAATATAATTTCATTCATGTATAAGCCTGAATTAAATAACAGAAATATCTAGCCACAGATAAAATAAAAGAACTAGTAAAAACGAAAAAAGCTTATCAAAAATTGCTACAAACACAAGACTTGGAAGATAGAAGAATCTATACATACTGGAGTAAATAAGTTACAAAAATGGTAACAAAAAACAAAAATCTTGTGTAGAAAAAAAATGTGAGGAATTGAACAGATACATGAGAGAAACAAAAATATCAGAAGCATTGAAGACATACGAAGAGACGGAAAACAAACAGCAAATATAAAGTTAATATACAACAATGGAAAGAATATTATAAAACACTGCTAAATGAAAATAGATTAGAGTATGAAATACAGGACATAAATATAGGAAATGCAGAAGACAGAAAGGTTCCTGAAATAACGCTAACAGAAGTGAAAATAGCATTGAAATCATGAAAAAATGGAAAAACGCCTGGACCTGGATACATCCCCACAGAGCTAGTTAAATATGGACCAGATATTCTACATAAAAACATAACAAAAATATACAATATAATAAATGTATATTAGAAGGAAATGACATCCCAAATGATTAGATCTTAGCGTATATCAGCTCAATATATAAGAAAAAAAAACGATTATGACAGAATTATAGAGACATAAGTGTAACTAGCTCAATTGGCAAGTTGTATGGCAAAATTTTGAAAAACTGAATCGAAAAAGAGATCAAAGAAATAGAGGAACAAAGTGGATTTCGCCCCGGAAGATCTTGCATTGATATTATTCGTTTTTTCAAGAAATAGTAGAAAAAAGAAAAGCTTGAAATTTACCCTAAACGTTTGTTGACTTGGAAAAAGCCTATAGGTAGTCCAGAAAAAATTATTTGAAACACTAACAACTGGAGTTAATAAAACCTACATTTGTGCAATTTTGAATATTTACCAGAACTCCAACAATTCGGTCAGATTAGGTAACACAATTTCAGAACCTTTTCGTATTACGAAAGGCTTTAGACAAGGTTGTTCCTTATCACCTGCACTTTTTAAAATATACATTCAAAAAGCACTATATTTGTGGAAAGAACAAATTAGGAAAATGATGGAAACCAATTTCTGACAACTCTGCTATTTGCCGACGACCCGATAATTATAACAAGTGATGACCGTGATATGAATAGGAGACGAGGAAATAAATCCCAAACTACAATTAAATAAAACAATTAAAAAGTGCAAGAATTATAAATACTACTGAGCTGATTTCAAGTTGAGATAATACCGGTAGTATCTTCGTTTCCATGAAAAAATAAACAAATTTGGAGCTGTAATTCGCTGTTGTCATGGAAAAGTATTAAAATTTGCTATACTACCGGTATTATCTCAACTTGAAATTAGCCTATTAGGCAGTATAATATTAAAAGGAGGAACAACAAAAGAAGACATAAATAACAGACTGATACAAGCCCGGAAAAGCATTCGAATTATTATCGTCGAAACAAATTAGATAAAATTGTACAAAACAATTGTAGAGCCAATATTAACATATGGTTCGGAATGTTGGCAGCTTTCAGAGAAAGAGAAAAAAAAAATAGAAACGATAGAATCAAAATTATTGAAAGACAGGCATTTTGCACAATTTTGCCAATTAATTACAGCAAAATGACTCTATCAGACTTTTCTATTCAGCAAGAAGATCACTGGAACTCAAAATTAATCTTTATTTTACTGTTTAAATTTTGCAGTGAAAACAAAAAACAGTTGGTTCACAAATTTATGTCTTTTGGCGTTTATCAATTCAATATAAATAGTGTTTAATCTTTACATAAAAGCTGCAAAGCACTTTCGAGATCTGAGTCTCATCATCAGTGCCTAAATAACAATGCAAAGATAAAAGAATGAATTATGTATACTAAAAATATGTTGATCGATATGACACATCAAATAAATAATTAGATAGTTGCTGTTTATGGTTCTGATTATTTATAGTTGTGTCAATGTAAGTTAACTTTATTTAGAAAAACTTAAGAACAATGTTTATGTTATCAAATTGAACAAAAACGTATTGTTTATAAACACAGTTTATAGGTTGAATCAAAAAAACCTTCTTTTGTTTAACAGCTATCAGCAAAATTTGCGAAAATTAATTCCTGAACTGTATTACAATTTATTAACCAATAGAAAAGTTTTAGAAACTTTTCTATTGGTTAATTCACTTTCGTACGGATTTCTGATTGGTTCATAGATTCATTTGATAAAATAAAATTGATACAAAGTGAGAGAGAATTTGGTGGAAGGCCAATAAACGCTCAGTATCGTGTCCTATCTCTCTATCAAACAAATATCTAGATATTGAATTATATATTTGCGTTTATTACAGTAGAATCCCGATAATTCGTAACTATAAAAGACCAATATAGTCTAAATCGAATTATCGAAGTAACGAGATTATAAAATGAGAGTCGAATTAACGAGGTTATGCTATATTAAATTAGGAATTATAAAAAAGGTTTTTGGTTTTCAAAATTGAAGAATAATATCTAACTAGAAAATTACTAAAGTTGACATAAATTAATAACAAAGACGGACAAAAATACAAATTGGTCTTTCATTAACTAACTCAGGATTTTATCTCTTTTTAATAAAATTTTAACAAAATAAAAAAATATATAAAAAATAAGGTGACTGAAAAAAATTTGAAATCTTTTAAAAAGACCAATAAATTCGCTTCAGGAGTTGTTAGTTTAGAACTTTAGTTTTTCCGCTAAAATTTCAAAATGACCGATTTCAAACCGACAACACGAAAATCCTATAATAGACTTTTGAAACAAAACGAAAACAAAATAATTTTGAAAATATCTTTGTCCAAATAAATCCATCTTAAAAAAGCCTCAAGTCCTTAACTGATATTTTTAGAGTCCGAGTAAATTAGAGAAACATATCCAAATATTTATTTTCGGCAACTTTATGTGATTGACTTTGGAAGCGTGTTTTTGATGAAAATTTGTTATGCACTTGATGTCAGTCAAATCCTGCTGAAAACATTTCTCCCCTCATATAATTCCTGCAATTTTATTAATAAAATCAGCGAACTGTCAGTTGAAAATTCTCCGTATTTGTAATTCCACAAAACCGCGATTGAAATCATAATATGCCACCTGTTGTCCCAAATCTTGTGTCCTGCTGAAACTGAACAAACACAATCTAATTGCAAAAAGTTTTACTGAAAATTGTGTTTACGCCAGATTGATGTTTATAAGCAACGTCTGACCGATTGATACAACTTTAATTAATTTGTGCTATTTTCATTCAGGATTAGTTGTGGCGGGCGATTTATAAATAGAAGAAGAGAAAATATTATGACGGATTTGAAAGACGAAATTTATAGATAATTATGGACAATTTCGAACGATTTTTTCAGACTCTAATACCCATCATTTCAGACAATCACACGCAATTAACGGTTTACACAATAATTACACAGATTAACACAATTTTTTTTCTAAATGACTGTATTCAAATTTTATTTTAATTCTAGTAATCAAATTTGTTTATTTTTTAACCTTGATGACATTAACTGAGTAAAGCTAAGAATTAATTATTGTTTTTGTCGATTTGAAGCAAACAAAATACCACAATTTTTAAACAAATAAACCGTCCAAAAATTTTTGAAAAACAAAAATTTAATTTTATCAGGATTTCTTTAAATTTAGATCACTTTTCTGATTTTTAATTTCTAATTAAAATTAAAGGATAATAACAGAATTTTAAAAAAATAATTTGGCGGCAAAAAAAAATTTTTTTTTCGAACTTACGTGTATCGTCTTGGTGTTTGAATTGGTGTATGCGATGGTGAGGATGTAGTATTACATCACTTGAAGATATAGTGAGTAAGGACTTGAAGGACCTCTGCGAGCGGCGCACTGCTCGGAGCAAAGCAAGCAAGTAGCCAAGCCAGCCACCAATCGACTGAGGTACGACCGTAGCCTTTGCGATCCAAAAAAACTCCCGGCGGGGAATGTCTAAGTGAAGCAGCGGAGCGCTGCTGTTGCCGCTGCCATGCCATGCCGCTTGCTCCGACAGGTGAGTGCACCTGCACGACGGTGCAACGAGGCGGCCCCGGCATATTGCACTCGCCACCTGGTGCACGACGGAGAGAGAGCAACAAGTGGCGGTGGCGGCGGCGATTACGCGCACCATGCGACCATAACAAACGATTAATACTAGCCAACAAGAATGTTTGAAGGGATTATCCTTAAAATCCTGATGGTTTTTGAATATAAAAATTGAAGCTGCAGCAGGAACAACAGTTGGTCAACTATCATAAAGTGCGATTTATCACACATTTATTTAAAACTCTTTTAAAAAAATTATTGACACACTGCCTAATTTAATAATGTAGCAGCAGTGACAATAATACGCTATTTAAGATAGCCGACTATCATAAAATGCTCTTTTATTGATTACAAATATATTTATAATGATCATACATTGATTACAAGTCAAAACTGTCTTTAAAATTTTGGTTAATTTGATCAAGTAGAAGCAGAGACAACAATGCACAAATGAAGACAGTTATTATCATTATATATTTATAATGATTACATATTGATTACAAGTTGAAACTCTGCTTAATTTGATAAAGTACATAAAAAGTATATAAAAATATGCAATTGAAGATAGTTGACTATCATAAAATGTGCTTCTATTGATCAGAAATTTATTTATAATGATCATACAGTGATTACAAGTCGGAACTATAAGTAAAATTCTGTTCAATTTGAGAATGTACAGTCTGAAGCAGAAGCAGTGACAAAAGTAGGCTATAGAAGACAGTTGACTACCATAAAATACGCTTCCAATAGTTAAAGATATGTTTATAATGATCTCGCATTGACTACAAGTCGAAACTGTTCTTAAAACTCTGCTCAATTTGATAATGTACAGTTTGTAGCAGAAACAATGACAAAAACACTCAATTGAAGACAGTCGACTATTATAAAATACGCTTCTATCAGTTAAAAACAGATTTATAATAATCTCACATTGATTACAACTTGAAACTCTATTTAATTTGATAATGTACAGTGTAAAGCAAAAGCAGAAACAAAAAATTGAAGATAGTAGACTGTCATAAAATTATTGATTATATATATATATATATTTATAATGATCACACGTTGCTTACAAGTCAAAACTGTCATCAAATCTCTGGTTAATTTGATAAAGTACAGTTTGAAGTAGAAGCAGTGACAAAAATACGCATTTAAAGATAGTGAAGTAATGATCCCACATTTTCACATCGGAATTATCCTTAAAACTCTGCTTATTTAATAATGTAGGTACAGTTTGAAACAGTAGCAGTGACAACAGTTGCTCAACTATCGTAAAGTGAGATTTATTACAGTCGGAACTATCCTTCTTTAAAGCTCTTTTAAAACAAATTAAAACTGCATAATTTAATAATGTAGCAGCAGTGGTAAAAATAGGCAATTGAACATGCTCGACTATCATAAAACACGCTTCTACTAGCTAAAATTCTGTTTATAATGATCCCACATTTATTACAAATCGAAGCTCTTCTTAAATCTCTCCTTAATTTGCTAATGTAGAGTTTGAAGAAGGAGCAGTGACAAAAATACGCAATTGAAGACAGTCGACTATCCTAAAATGTGCTGTTATTAATTAGAAATTTATTTATAATAATCACACATTGATTACAAGTCGAAACTATTTTTGAAACTCTGCTTAACTTGATAATGTACAGTTTGAAGCAGAAACAGTAACAAAATACGCAATTGAAGACAGTCAACTGTCATAAAATGCGCTTCTGTTAGTTAAAAATATGTTTATAATGATCTCAGGTTTATTACTAGTCGGATTTATCTTTAAAACTCTGCCTAATTTGATAGTGGATATTTGAAGCAGAAGCAGTAAAAAAATAGACAATTGAAGATACTCGACTATCATAAAATGTGCTTCTATTGATCAGAAATTTATTTATAATGATCATACATTGATTACAAGTCGGAACTATACTTAAAATTCTGTTCAATTTGAGAATGTACAGTCTGAAGCAGAATCATTGACAAAAGTAGGCTATAGAAGACAGTCGGCTATCATAAAATACGCTTCTAATAGTTAAAGATATGTTTATAATGATCTCACATTGATTACAAGTCAGAACTGTTCTTAAAACTCTGCTCAGTTTGATAATGTACAGTTTGTAGCAGAAACAGTGACAAAAATACACAATTGAAGACAGTCGACTATTATAAAATACGCTTCTATCAGTTAAAAATAGATTTATAATAATCTCACATTGATTACAACTTGAAACTCTATTTAATTTGATAATGTACAGTGTAAAGCAAAAGCAGAAACAAAAAATTGAAGATAGTAGACTGTCATAAAATTATTGATTATATATATATATATATATATATATATATATATATATATATATATATATATTTATAATGATCACACGTTGCTTACAAGTCAAAACTGTCATCAAATCTCTGGTTAATTTGATAAAGTACAGTTTGAAGTAGAAGCAGTGACAAAAATACGCATTTAAAGATAGTGAAGTAATGATCCCACATTTTCACATCGGAATTATCCTTAAAACTCTGCTTATTTAATAATGTAGGTACAGTTTGAAACAGTAGCAGTGACAACAGTTGCTCAACTATCGTAAAATGCGCTTCATCACAGATTTATTACAGTCGGAACTATCCTTCTTTAAAGCTCTTTTAAAACAAATTAAAACTGCATAATTTAATAATGTAGCAGCAGTGGCAAAAATAGGCAATTGAACATGCCCAACTATCATAAAACACGCTTCTACTAGCTAAAATTCTGTTTATAATGATTCCACATTTATTACAAATCGAAGCTCTTCTTAAATCTCTCCTTAATTTGCTAATGTACAGTTTGAAGAAGGAGCAGTGACAAAAATACGCAATTGAAGACAGTCAACTGTCATAAAATGCGCTTCTGTTAGTTAAAAATATGTTTATAATAATCTCAGGTTTATTACTAGTCGGATTTATCTTTAAAACTCTGCCTAATTTGATAGTGGACAATTTGAAGCAGAAGCAGTAAAAAAATAGACAATTAAAGATACTCGACTATCATAAAATGTGCTTCTATTGATCAGAAATTTATTTATAATGATCATACAGTAATTACAAGTCGGAACTATAAGTAAAATTCTGTTCAATTTGAGAATGTACAGTCTGAAGCAGAAGCAGTGACAAAAGTAGGCTATAGAAGACAGTCGACTATCATAAAATACGCTTCTAATAGTTAAAGATATGTTTATAATGATCTCACATTGATTACAAGTCGGAACTGTTCTTAAAACTCTGCTCAGTTTGATAATGTACAGTTTGTAGCAGAAACAGTGACAAAAATACACAATTGAAGACAGTCGACTATTATAAAATACGCTTCTATCAGTTAAAAATAGATTTATAATAATCTCACATTGATTACAACTTGAAACTCTGTTTAATATGATAATGTACAGTGTAAAGCAAAAGCAGAAACATAAAAAACGCAATTGAAGATAGTAGACTGTCATAAAATGCGCTTTATTGATTATATATACATTTATAATGATCACACGTTGCTTACAAGTCAAAATGTCATCAAATTTCTGGTTAATTTGATAAAGTACAGTTTGAAGTTGAAGCAGTGACAACAGTTGCTCAACTATCATAAAGTGCGCTTCATCACAGATTTATTACAGTCGGAACTATCTTTCTTTAAAGCTCTGTTAAAAACATTAAAACTGCATAATCTAATAATGTAGCAGCAGTTGTAAAAATAGGCAATTGAACATGCTCGACTATCATAAAACACGCTTCTACTAGCTAAAATTCTGTTTATAATGATTTCACATTTATTACAAATCGAAACTCTTCTTAAATTTCTCCTTAATTTGCTAATGTACAGTTTGAAGCAGGAGCAGTGACAAAAATACGCAATTGAAGATAGGCGACTATCCTAAAATGTGCTGTTATTAATTAGAAATTTATTTATAATAATCACACATTGATTACAAGTCGAAACTATTTTTGAAACTCTGCTTAACTTGATAATGTACAGTTTGAAGCAGAAACAGTAACAAAATACGCAATTGAAGATAGTCAATTGTCATAAAATGCGCTTCTGTTAGTTAAAAATATGTTTATAATAATCTCAGGTTTATTACTAGTCGGATTTATCTTTAAAACTCTGCCTAACTTGATAGTGGACAATTTGAAGCAGAAGCAGTAAAAAAATAGACAATTTTTTGTAAAATTGTAAAAGCAAAGGACGAAAAGTGTTCTTAGAAAACTATCCTGAGTTGACATTTAAATAAGGTTTTAGTTTCTGCCGCTAGACGAAAGTCACATTTACTAGTAAATCTTCTCGTTTACTAGGAAATGTTAACATTTACTGGATAATAGTTAATAGTGTAATTTAATACTTATTAGATTTTTTTCTAAAACAAATTAAAGAGTTTTTATTTTATATAAAATATGTATTTAGTAGAGAATAATCTGCCGTCCCAAAATTTAGCTAATTGAATTCTTTATTACAATCTTGAATTATCCTGTCTGCTTCCCTATATCCTGTCTCAATTGTCCCATGCACAGTTTGGTAATGCACAGGATTAGTTGCCTCTCCTGCAAAAAGCAGGACGGGTCGACCTGAATTATCCTTCAAAGGTTCTGCTAATTTCTCCTGATGCGAAAAACCCTTAGTATAAAATCCAGTCCGAGTGAAAGAATAAGTTCCACGAAAATTATTATTTGTACACCAATTTGACCGCAGCATTTCACCAATTTCGGTCAGATTATACTTGTGTCCTAAAAATTTCTCCAAAACAAATTTAATTCCACTTTTGAAACTCTCCAATGGTAGTTTTTCAATTTCTGGTACTAAATCACCGGTTACCCAAGCGACCCAAATATTAGAATTGTGTGGGACTTTTAAAAGATAACGGATTTGAGTCACCCAGATTTGATTTGAAATTGTTTTAAAATCTTCTTCGTTCCAGAAAAACGCAAATGCTTGATCTGAATCAAGCCACCATTTTTGAGGAAATTCAAGAAAGATTTTCATTACGCCTTCAAAACCAGTTGCTTCAATTGATTTTTGTTTGAAGGCTGGTAATTGTGGGTTAAATAAAGTGTCTTTTTGGTGTTTTAAAACACCGATTGGTGGAGTCAAAATCACGTAATCAGCAGTTAGTGTTTTTATCAATTGTTGAAACTGTTAGTCCACTCCCATTTGCCCAAAATATTGTTTCGACTTTAGTATTAAGATGGATTTTGTTATCAATTGGTAATTTTTTTGACGGGTCAAGAAAGCTTTTCATCATTATTTCAAGAATAGTCTTGTAGCCACCTTTCCAAATTTGAGCTTGGTTTCCTTCACATTGAACATAATCACACTCTGCTGAAGCATTAAACCAAGAAAACGTTCCTTCGTGGATTAGAACGTAACATTCTAAAAAACGAATTCCATCTCTCAAAAGTTTTATTTTGTCTTCGTTATTTTGGTATTTAGAAAACAAAGTTAAATTGTATCTAAAATTAATTAAGAGGATTACAGAAAAATAAATTAAGGACTTTACTCACTTTTCTAAAAACACTTCTCCCAAAGATTTTCCACTTGTATTAAAATTTTCATTTTGATCGTATTTCAGATAAACCTGTTTTAGTTCTTGTATAAACTCAAAATCTAATCTAGAGCCGTTTGAATAGTAGACATTATTTTGAAGAGACCTCAAACCTGGTTCTAACACATTTAAATCTTTTGCTAAATTATAAGCAACATTTCCTTTCTCTCCATGACAGTATTGAGCTCCTAAATCAATAATACCATCACCAAATTTAACAGAATTTATTCTTCCTCCAATTCAACCTTCAGCTTCCAAAAATTTAATATTGTCGACTGAATTTTCAAGTAGTTTTGTTGCTGCTGCAATTCCTGCAGGACCTGCTCCAATTATAATAACAGAAGGTTTTTTACAAATTGCAAAACTGATACAACACAGAAAAAAAACATTTTTGAAACAAAACATGTTTATGAAAATTTTTTTATCAAAAATGATAATTTGTTTTACAAAATTTTTAATCTCTGATAAAACAGTGTTTTAAGTAACTTTTATTTATTACAAAAAACGAAGACAAAAATTACAACTCTCTAAATATATTTTCTGCTTGCCGAATTCCTGTTCTAATAGCACCATGCACTGTGCCATAATGAGTAGCTTGTGTAGCTTCACCCGCAAATAAAACTTCCGATTTTCCCGAAATTCCTTTTAGAGGTTTTCCCAACGTTTTCTGGTGTGAAAAACCCTTTTTGTAAAATCCAGCTCGTGTGTACGAATAAACTCCAGCAAAATTTTTATTTGTGTACCATTTAGACATTACAATATCTTCAATTTTCAGTCACAAGGTAAGTTTTTCCTAAAAATTTATCCAAAACATAAGCAAGACCACTTTTTACAGTTTCAAGAAGAAGCTTCTCAATTTCGGGAACCAATTCCCCACCGATCCATCCAACCCAAACATGAGGATTATATCTAACTTTATACAACTGACACGCTTCTGAGACCCAAGACACTCCATTTTTCTTTGGTCCTTGAGTGAAATTTATATTTTGTAAATCTTGCTCGTTCCAGAAAAATGAAAATTCAGTGTCGTTATCGTGCCGCCATTTTGTAGGAAAATAAACAAAGATTTTTATCACTCCTGCCAAACCAGTGGCCTCGATTCTTTTCCTCTTTGATAAGGGTAATTCAGGATTAAATAGAGTTTTTTGTTGTTTTAAAACACTTTTGCTTCTAAACGTTGTTTTTCCTATTCTGAAATTTTTTTAGAATTTTTTTGTTTTTCTAGAATCTTCTCGTTTGTTAAAAAAGTTATTTTTCTTTTTTTTCTTAAGTCTTACAATTATATAGATTCTAGAATTGTCTTTTGGTATTTCTCCTACACTTTATTTTATAAATTAAAAGTTTCTTTCAGTGGTAATCTAAATATTTTGTCAAATAATAATAAAATACAATAATAAAATAAGAAAAAAAGAATTTAAAACAATTCAAAATCAACGAATAAAAAATTCACTAAAACACCAAGACAAAGGATAAAAAAATATTTCAGAAAAACTTTATAAAATTCGAACGATTTAAAGACAAAGAAACTACTAAAGATTTAAAAAAAGAAAAAATATGTTTAAAAAATAAAAAAAATGGATAACAACAATGTTTAGAAAAAATATAAACAAGTTAATTTACGATCTAGAAAAAAGTCCAATAAAGCTTCAAAACAACATGAAAAACGAGAACTAAAGAAAATATAAAAAACACTATTGAAAATGAAAAGACTGTTTAGAAAAAACAAAGATAAATAAAATAGAAAATGGGTTGAAGACAGCCACAACAATCAGAAAACTGCAGACCGGTTTCGAGGCTGCCTCAGTACCTAGTTAAAGTGGTGAAGAATAAAATATATTCTAAAATAAGAAGAAGATGGTTTCAAAAAAGTAGAAAAACATTATTTAAAAAATATTTTGTTTATACAAGACGAGATTTATTACAAAATTTATTTATTACAAAAAATGAAAACAAAATTACAGATCCTTGATTATCCTGAAAACTTTCCGAAATTCTGTTTTAATAGCACCATGCACTGAGCCAAAATTATAAGAATGTGTAGCTTCACCCGCAAATAAAACTTCCGGTTTTCCCAGACCCCATTTAGAGGTTTACCCAACGTTTTTTGGTGTGAAAAATCCTTCTTATAAAGCCCAGTTTTCGAGTATGAGTAAACTCCAGCAAAATTTTTATTCGTGTACCATTCAGACATTACAATTTCGACAATTTCAGTCACATTATAAGTGTTTCCTAAAAACTTATCCAAAACATAAGCAAAGCCACTTTTTACAGTTTCTAATGGAAGCTTCTCAATTTCTGGAATTAAATCTCCACTGATCCAACCAACCCAAACGTGAGGATTATGAGCAACTTGGAATATATTGTTAATTCCTGAAACCCAAGACACTTTATTTTTGTTTGGTCTTTGAGAGAAATTTATATTTTGTGAATCTTGTTTGTTCCAGATAAATGAAAATCCGGTGTCGTTACTGTTCCACCATTGAACAGGAAAATGAAGAAAGACTTTCATCACTGCTGCAAAATCAGTCGCCTCAATACTCTTCTTCTTTGATAAGGGTAACTCAGGATTAAATAGACTTTTTGAAGTTTTAAAACACCAACAGATGGGGTAAAAATAAGATAGTTTGCTGAGTAAGTCTTATTATCAGAGGTTAAAACTGTGATTGGTTTACTTTGGTCCCAATTTATTTCTGTTACTTGTGAATTCAAATAAAGTTTGTTTTTGATTGAATTATTTTTTAGTAATAATTTAAAAATTGTTTTATATCCTAGTTTATTCCAAATCAACATTTGATTTCCTTCACATTCAATATAATCTTTATCTATTGATAAATCTGACCAAGAAAATGCACCTTCAGCTGCTGTTATAAAAATTTCAGCAAATCTTCGAAATTCCTTTAAAACAAGATTTAATTTTGTTTTATCATTTTTGTATTTTTCAACTGTTGAATTCAATCTTTAGAAAACAAAATTTTTGTTTTTTTAATTAACAATATTCACTCACCTGTAATAAAATAAATCTCTTAATGATTTTCCTTCAGAATCAAAACTGTCGTTACTATTTTTATTATAATAACAAATGAGTGGCACCAATTCTTTCATAAGAGCAACATCTAACTTAGTACCATTTGAATAATAGACACTATTTTCAAGCACTTCATCGTCTGCTTCCAAAAAATTTTTTGCGAGTTCATAAACAATATTTCCTTTTTCTCCATGACAATACTCAGCTCCTAATTCAGCCAAAATTAATAGTATGAATTCGTCCTCCAATCCGATTTTCTGCTTCCAAATTTATTAAATTCTCGAAATTATGTTCCAAAAATTTTGACGCATCTGCAATTCCTGCAGGACCTGCTCCTATTATAATAACATCAGAATTTTCATCTGCAAGAATCTTAAAAAAGCTTAAAACAAAAATCAAACCAATAAAAGCATTTTGTTATTTAAACAAAAATTATATAACGTGTTTATTACTTATCTTTATTGACCTTTACAATATCAAATAAAATTTTAACAATTTATTATTTACTTTTACACAACTCAATAATTTTCTCTGCTTCTCGATGTCCAGTTTCAATAGCTCCATGCACTGTTGAAAAATGAACAGGATTTGTAGCTTCTCCTGCAAAAAGCACCCCGGGTTTAACTCCAATCATCAAACTTTCAGCCAAATCCTTCTGATACGACACTCCTTTCTTATAAACCCCAGTTTTAGTAAAAGAATAAGTGCCCAAAAAATTCGGATTCGTGACCCAACTCGACTGAATCACTTCTCCGATTTTTGACACGTTGTAATCTTTCCCTAAAAACTTCTCCAAGACAAACTCAACTCCTCTTTTTAGTGTCTCAGTTGGGATCTTTTCAATTTCTGGTACCATCTCACCGGAAATCCAAAGCATCCAAACATTCGGGTTATATCTGACTTGAGATAAATCCAAAAGATGGGTCACCCAAGACACTCCGTTTTTTCGTGGGCCTTCTGGGAAATTCTCTTTTTTCAAATCTTCTTCACTCCAGAAAAACGCAAAGTAGTTGTCGGTTTTATGCCACCAACGAGTGGGAAAATGAAGGAAGAGTTTGATAACACCAGCAAATCCTGTTGATTCAATTGCTTTGATTTTTTTAGGAGGTAGGTTTGGAGTAAATAAAGTCTCTTTCTGGTGTTTCAATACTCCAATAGAAGGAGTAAAAATTACAAAATCAGCTGAGTAATTTTTGCTTGCAGTCTCAACAATAATTGGTCGTGTTCCCCAATTTATTTTTGTGACTTTACTATTCAAAACAAGTTTTTCTTTTAGTGGCAATGTTTTACTAGGATCTGGATAAGATTTAGTTAAGATTTCAAGAATTGTTTTATAACCAACTCCTTTCCAAATTAAAGTTTGATTTCCAGGACAGATTAACCAATCAGATTGAGCTGAAGCATCAAACCATGAAAATGATCCTTCAGAAATTAAAATAACACGTTCCGAAAAAATTAAACCTTCTCTCAACAATTTTTTTTTATTTTCATCTGATTTATATTTTTCAAAAAGAGAAGAATTGTATCTGAAATTTTACATTTAGATTTTCTAGTTATGTGACGTGACAAACTACCTGTGCATGAAAACTTCCCCAACAGATTTTCCTTCAGTTTCTTCTGAAATTTCCTCACTTAAAATAACATTTTGCATTTCCCGGACAAACTGATGATCGAGTTTTGTACCATTAGAGTAGTAAATTTCACCACTGAGATAATTTAAATTTGGTTCAAGTAAATTATAATCTTTGACAAGTTCTTTAACAATATTTCCTTCCTCTCCATGACAATATTCAGCTCCTAATTCAATTAATCCTTCACCAAATTTAACTGTATTAACACGTCCTCCAATCCGATTTTCTGCTTCCAAAATAGTCAAATTCGTAAAATTATTTTCGAGTAGTTTCGTAGCTGCTGCAATGCCTGAAGGACCAGCTCCAATTATAACAACTGAATTAGCTGAAACGCTCACAAAAAATAGGAAGAGCAAAAGAAGAGACATCTTAACTTTCTAATAACAAACAATGATTTAAATAATATTGGAATTTTACGATAAGGTTATCAAAGTAATTAAACATGTTTATGAAATAATCTTTGGAATTTTATTGAAAATTTTACGAATACAGTTTTATTATTCTGTCAGCTTCTCGTTGTCCTGATTCGATAGCTCCATGTACTGTAGAATAATGAACAGGATGAGTAGCTTCTCCAGCGAATAAAACACGAGGAATTTCACCAGAAACTAAAGGTTCGGCAAGCCGGTCCTGATAATGTAAATCTTCCTTATAATAATCCTTTTTCTCGTAGGAGTAAGTTCCACGGAAATTTGGATTGTTATGCCAGGTACTCCTACAATTTTCAAATTATTCCAGAATTTCCAAAATTTCGTAAACTCACGTCAGGACTTCACCAGCTTCAGTTATGTTATAATCATGTCCTAGAAATTTTTTTATTACATACATCGCTCCTTTTTTTATAATTTCAGGTGAAAGTTTCTCGACATCTGGTATTAAATCTCCACTGTACCAACCAATCAAAACATTAGGGTTTGATGGTACTTTAACAAAAGCTACCAAATTAGAAACCCACGAAATACCATCTTTGATAGGTCCTTCCTCAAATTCGTTTTTCACATTTGATAAATCTTCTTTATTCCATAAGAAAAAAAAAGTTGCATCGTCATCCTTCCACCATTTTTGAGGAAAATACAAAATTATTTTTATAATACCATCGAGGCCTAAAGCATTGATTGCTTCTTGTTTCCTGGATGGTACTTCAGGTTCAAATAAATTTTTATGAGTTAGGACACCAATAGACGGTGTGAAAATCACATGATCTGCTTCTTGTGATGTCCCATCTGATAATTTTGTAGTGACTTTAGGGGTATTCCAAGTGATTTGGGTGACTTTCTTTGAGAGAAATAATTTGTTTTCAATTTCTAATTTTTGTTTAGGATTTGGATAACGTTTAAGAAGGACTTCAAGGATCATGTCGTAACCTCGTTTCTTCCAGGACATCATTTGATCACCTTCAACTGCTTGGTAGTGACGACCTGCTGCTGGTCTTGACCAGTCAAAAGCACCTTCATGCATTAAAATTGTACTGTGAGCAAATCTGATACCTTCTAAAGCAATTTGGTCGTTTTTGTGTTTTTCCAAAAAAGTTGTGTTATATCTAGAAATAATCTGTTATTAAAAATAATCTAAAAATTTGACTTACTTTTCTAAAAACGCTTCACCTAGACTAATCCCACTGTCTTTTTTAATTTTATGATCATAACTCGCTACAATAGCTTGTAATTCTTCAATTAGATCACTCTGGAGATGACTTCCATTCGAATAGTACATTTTTGGTTTTGAAAAAAGTCCTGCATGTTCTAAAAGATCTAAGTCTTTGACTGTGTGGTAAACGATATTTTCTCCATGACAGTATTGAGCTCCCAGGTCAATAAAACCACCTCCAAATTCTACAGTATGTATTCTTCCTCCAATTCTATCTTCAGCTTCGATAATTTTGATATTACTAATTCCATTTTCAACTAGTTTAGCTGCTGCTGCAATTCCTGAAACTCCAGCACCTACAATAATAACTGAAGGTTTATCAGCGAAAATTTCTAACACGAGACATATCAGAAAAAAAAAAATTTGCTTCATTTTTAATGAGTGGTTGATGATAGAATGGAATTGTGTGACCTCAAGTCTGCTTTATCAGTGTTTATATAAATTGTTATCAATTAAAATTTGAGAGAATTTTTAAGCGGTTTTAGATGTTTGTCACGCAGCTGGACATGAATAGCGGAAACCAAATATCTAATTTTTAAAACAGTTTTTTATTTTTTTAGAATAACTCTTTGTTCTAGCATCTTTTCGTTCGTTAAATAGGTTGTTTTTAAATTTTTAAAATAGTTTTTTATTATTCTAGAAAAATTTTCTGTTCTTCTAACATTTTTTCGTTTGCTGACAAAGCTGTTTTCGAATTTTAAAGATAATTTTTTATTTTTTTAGAATATTTTTGTTCTATTAAATTTTTTTTTTAATTTTTAAAAACTGTTTTTTGTTGTTTTAAAACATTTTTTGCTACAGAATCTTTCAGATTGTTAAACAAGTCGTTTTTCAAATTTTAAAGATAGCTTCTTTTTCTTTTACAATATTTTTTGTTTTAGAATCTGCTCGTTTGTTAAAAAAGTAGTTTTTAAAATTTTAAAGACAGTTTTTTATTTTTTCAAATTTTTTTTGTTATTCTAGTATCTTATCGTTTGTTAAAAAAATTGTTTTAAATTTTAAAGATAGTTTCTAATTCTTTTAGAATACTTTTGCTCTAGAATCTTCTCCTTTGTTAAATAGGTTATTCTTCAAATTTGATAGATATTTTCTATTTTTTAATTCTTATCTTTCTCTTTAAGTGTTTCGACTTTGTATATTCTAGAATCTTTTTTTACTGTTTCTTTCACACTTTAGTTTATAAATTCAGAGTTTTCTTAGTAGTAACCTGAATATTTTTTAAATAATTAAATATTAAATAAAAAATCTTTGAAACAGTATTAGTCCAAGACCAAGAAGCTGTTCGGTTCATTCCTGTACTGATACCATTTTTTGTCAAAAAAGATGTCAAAGTTAAATTTCAGGAACGTGAAAATGTGCTTCGTTCAAAAAAAAACATTTTAGACGATCTTAAGAGTCTTTTAGAAAAAACTTGATAAACTGACAAAAACAAGAAAAATAAAAAAACCATGACTAAAAAATATTAAAAAAGAAATTAAAAAACAATGTTCAGAAGAAAAAAACTCGAATTAAAAAAAAGAAGACCAAATGAAGCATATAAACGATGACCAAAGAAAATTAAGAATCTATAAAAACTTAAAAGGATTGAAAAAGAAAATTGTTTTCAAAAAACCAAAGAAAGATTTAGAAAGAACAAAACTGCTACAAGAAAATTGTAGTTTCTTCCTCTGACTTGATTCTCTGCTTCCAAAATTATAAATTTTATAAAGTCATGTTTTAAAAATTTTGATTCTGTAGCACCTACAAGAGTAACTGAAATTATACCATCGCAAATTTCAAACCTGAAAAATGCTAGAAAAATAAAAATTTGCTTTATTTTTAATAAGTGGCTGATGATAGAATACAATATTAGTGGTTATCCAAATTGTTATCAATTAAAATTTGAAAGAATTTTTAAGCGGTTTTAGATGTTTGTCACCGCAGCTGGACACTTTGTGGCTAGAGGAAACCAAATATCTAATTTTCGGAACAGTTTTTTATTTTTTTAGAATAACTCTTTGTTCTAGCATCTTTCGTTTGTTAAATAAGTTGTTTTAAAAAATTTTTAAATAGTTTTTTATTATTTTAGAAAATTTTTTTGTTCTTCCAGCAACTTTTCGTTTGTTAACAAGACTGTTTTCGAATTTTAAAAATATTTTTTTATTTTTTTAAAATATTTTTGTTCTAGAATCTTCTCGTTTAATAAAACAATTTTTTTTCAATTTTTAAAGATTGTTTTTTATTATTTTAAAACATTTTTTGCCATAGAATCTTTTAGATTCTAAACCAAGTTGTTTTCCAAAATTTAAAGATAGTTTCTTATTCTTTTAGAATATTTTTTGTTCTAGAATCTTCTCGTTGAAAAACCAATTTTTTTTTCAAATTTAAAAAAGTTTTTTATTCCTTTAGAATATTTTTTGTTCTAGAATCTTCTCGTTAAAAAACCAATTTTTTTTTCAAATTTAAAAAATAGTTTTTTATTCTTTTAGAATATTTTTTGTTCTAGAATCTTCTCGTTTAATAAAACAATTTTTTTTTTAATTTTTAAAGATTGTTTTTTATTATTTTAAAACATTTTTAGCCATAGAATCTTTTAGATTGTAAACCAAGTTGTTTTTCAAAATTTAAAGATAGTTTCTTATTCTTTTAGAATATTTTTTATTCTAGAATCTTCTCGTTGAAAAACCAATTTTTTTTTCAAATTTAAAAAATAGTTTTTTATTCTTTTAGAATATTTTTTGTTCTAGAATCTTCTCGTTTAATAAAACAATTTTTTTTTTAATTTTTAAAGATTGTTTTTTATTATTTTAAAACATTTTTAGCCATAGAATCTTTTAGATTGTAAACCAAGTTGTTTTTCAAAATTTAAAGATAGTTTCTTATTCTTTTAGAATATTTTTTGTTTTAGAATTTTCTTGTTTGTTAAAAAAGTTGTTTTTTAAATTTTAAAGACAGGTATTTCTTTTTTTAAATTTTTTTTGTTATTATAACATCTTATCGTCTGTTAAAAATATTGTTTCCAAATTTTAAAGATAATTTCTGATTCTTTTAGAATACCTTTTGCTCTAGAATCTTTATTCTTCAGGTTATTCTTCAAATTTGATAGATAATTTTCTATTCTTCTTTCTTTTTAAGACTTTGTAGATTCTAGAATCTTCTTTAAGTGTTTCTTTTGCATTTTATCTTATAAATTAAGAGCTTTCCTTAGTAATAACCTGAGTATTTTTTCAAATAATAAAAGATTAAATAAAGAATCTTCAAATAGTGTTAGCCCAGGACCAAGAAGCTGAGCGGTCCCGTCCCTGTACTGACACCAGTTTTTGTTAAAAAAAATGTCAAAGTTAAATTTAAGGAAAGTGAAAATGTGCTTAGATTTCTAAAGTTGCTTCGTTTTAAAAAAAATTTTTAGGCGATCTTAACCAGAACATAAGAATGTTTTAGAAAAAACTTGATAGAGACGATAAGAAAACAAAAACAAGAGGAATAAAAAAGAAAAACCACGACTAAAAACTAATTAAAAAAGAAATTGAAAAACAATGTTCAGAAGAAAAAAACTAGAATTAAAAGAAAAAAAGACTAAATGAAGCTTAAAATAAACTTAAAAACTATGACCAAAGAAAGTTAAGAATCTATAAAAACCCAAAATGATTGAAAGAGAAAATTGTGTTCAAGAAACCAAACAAAGACTTAGAAAGAACAAAAAAATTGAACAAGACTGGTACCAGAAAATTGTAGACTTTCAAAATTATAAAATTCGTAAAGTTATCTTCTAAAAATTTTATGTAAGCACCTACAATATATATAGCAACTGAAAGTTTTTTATCGCAAATTTCAAACCCGAAAAATGCTAGAAAAATAAAAATTTGCTTTATTTTCAATGAGTGGCTGATGATAGAATCGAATTATGTGACCTCGCGTCTGCTTTATCAGTGTTTATCCAAAACGTTATCAATTAAAATTTGAAAGAATTTTTAAACGGTTTTAGATGTTTGTCAACGCAGCTGGACACTTTATAGCTTAGCGGAAACCAAGATGGGTTATTTATAAAATTATGGGTCGTAAAAATTATTATCTAAAAACGGGACATTGGCAAAAAAAAGTTTTGATATTTAAAATTGTATTTTTAAGTGTGTTTTATTGAAAATTTAGTTTTAAATAAAACAAATAAAGTTGACCTAGAATTTCTGCAATGTGGATTGAATGCAATGACCGCCAGGTCGCATCTAAGCTAGATCCAAACACCCGCAAAGTCATCCGTTATTTTAATAATTTTTCTAAAATCTTTCATTACCAACAATTCAAATTACACAAAATTGCTGACTTACCAGAATCGAGTAATTATAATCTAGACCCATACTTAAGCAACCTTGAATTTAAACAATTTTTTTTGATTATAAACGATTCTTAGGATTATGAAAAACTCTCTAAAAATTTTTCTTTTATACCATCTAGAGTTGTTTGTGGTTTACCACGACATACATTTCATTAAAATCCTGCATTTTTGACATTTTTTTCGAAAATAGTTTCTTTGGTGTTTGGTGATTTGTGGTTTTGATGTATCAACACTGTTGCAATGTAGTTACATGCATGTTTAAGAAAATCGAATTTATGAAGCGTTGAAATTAATGATCTCTAACTTTTACTGCTTCAAGGAAGCCACATTGATAGCTATTTATAAAAAAATGTCTCGTAAAAACAGCGAAAATGAATAGAGATTAAAGCGCTTATGAGAGGCGAATCAATCAGTGATTATTCAAGGCGATAAAAGTGTATTAAACTTGAGAAACAAGGGTTTTTTATGTAAAATAATTTGGTGTTAAATTATTTAATTGAAAATTTTAATATTAAATTAACTTTCACAACTTATTGGAGCAACTGACGGTTCGAAAAATTAAACAACGTTTGCTGGAAAAAAATTCCTGAAGAAGCAAACATTAAAACGGTTCTAAAAAGACTTAACAACGTTTGGAAAAAATAGAAAAAATTAAGAAACGATCATTGTTGGGAAAAGAGAAGAGACAAATGAAAATTATACAAAAATACAAGACTCTTATAAAAATTGGTGAAGCAATTTTTAGTAGAAAAGATAATAAACGCGAAAAGTAATGAAATATTCCCAAAAATACAAAAAAGTTGTTAAAACAGCTTAAAGAACGATGTTTCATGCAAAAAGAAAAATCTAAAAGAGTTTTGAAAAGAAACAAAAACTGATTTTGCAAGAACTAAAAAAATAACGTTTCAAATATAAAACGAGCAATGTAATATTGTAGAAAAACGAAAGAAGTTCTTAGAAGAGCGTGCAAAACTATGATGAAATAGAGCAAAAAAATATTAAGCAAGGAAAGATTCTAAGAGAAGAAGAAACGATTCGAGAAGAGCTTAAAAATAAAAAGCGGAGAAGACTAACTACCTGTAAAATACAAAAAATTGTGGTTCCAAGTCCTTTGCCCTAAAATGTTTTTTGTAAAAGAAACAACAAATCTGGTACATTTCTTAACAATAGATGGCTTATGCAATATCAAAAAGAAAAAACATAATTTTTGTAAAAAATTTTGTTTGATATTGTGGAGGTCAATAAAGATAACTAATAAATACGTTATATAATTTCAGTTTAAATAACAAAATGTTGCTTGTTGGTTTTGTTTTGATTTTAGGTTTTTGTAATGTTCTGGCGGGAGAAAATCCTCCTGTTATTATAATAGGAGCAGGTCCTGCAGGAATTGCAGCTGCATCAAAATTTTTGGAACATAATTTCACGAATTTTATAATTTTGGAAGCAGAAAATCGGATTGGAGGACGAATTCATACTATTAATTTTGGTGAGGGTTTGGTTGAATTAGGAGCTGAGTATTGTCATGGAGAAAAAGGAAATATTGTTTATGAACTCGCAGAAAATTTTTTGGAAACAGACGATGAGAAAATTGAAAATAGTGTTTATTATTCAAATGGTACTAAGTTAGATGTTGCTCTTATGAAAGAATTGGTACCACTCATTTATTATTATAATAAAAATAGTAACGACAGTTTTAATTCTGAAGGAAAATCATTGAGAGATTTATTTTATTACAGGTGAGTGAATATTGTTAAATAAAAAAATAAAAAATTTGTTTTTTTAAAGACTGAATTCAACAGTTGAGAAATACAAAAATGATAAAACAAAATTAAATCTTGTTTTAAAGGAGTATCCAAGATTTGCTGAAATTTTTATAACAGCAGCTGAAGGTGCATTTTCTTGGTCAGATTTATCAATAGATAAAGATTATATTGAATGTGAAGGAAATCAAATGTTGATTTGGAATAAACTAGGATATAAAACAATTTTTAAATTATTACTAAAAAATAATTCAATCAAAAACAAACTTTGTTTGAATTCACAAGTAACAGAAATAAATTGGAACCAAAGTAAACCAATCACAGTTTTAACATCTGATAATAAGACTTACTCAGCAAACTATCTTATTTTTACCCCATCTGTTGGTGTTTTAAAACTTCAAAAAAATCTATTTAATCCTGAATTACCCTTATCAAAGAGGAAAAGTATGGAGGCGACTGGTTTTGCAGCAGTGATGAAAGTCTTTCTTCATTTTCCTGTTCAATGGTGGAACAGTAACGACACTGGATTTTCATTTTTCTGGAACGAACAAGATTTACAAAATATAAATTTCTCTCAAGGACCAAACAAAAATAAAGTGTCTTGGATTTCAGAAATTAATAATATATTCCAAGTTGCTCATAATCCTCACGTTTGGGTTGGTTGGATCAGTGGAGATTTGATTCCAGAAATTGAGAAGCTTCCTCTTGAAACTGTAAAAAGTGGTTTTGCTTATGTTTTGGATAAGTTTTTAGGAAACACTTATAATGTGACTGAAATTGGCGAAATTGTAATGTCTGAATGGTACGCGAATAAAAATTTTGGTGGGGTTTATTCTTTTACGAAAACTGGGTTTTACAAGAGGGGTTTTTCACACCAGGAAATGTTAGCTGAACCTTTGAGTGATATTTCAGGAAAACCGAAAATTTTATTTGCGGGTGAAGCAACAAATCCTGTTCATTATTCCACAGTGCATGGGGCTATTGAGACAGGATTTCGAGAAGCAGAAAGGATAATCAAAAATCTGTAATTTATGTTTTAATTTTTGTAATAAATATCTAATTATTATATTTAATAAAATTACGTAAGAATTAACCTTGTGACTCTGTTTCATCACAAATTAAATATTTTGTAACAACAAATCTTCAGTTTTGATAAAAAATTTCTTTAATAAACATGTTTCATTTCAAAAATCTTTTTTTCCTGATTTTTATTAGTTTTGTAATTTGTAAAAAGCCTTCAGTTATTATAATTGGAGCAGGTCCTGCAGGAATTGCAGCAGCAACAAAACTACTTGAAAATTCAGTCGACAATATTAAAATTTTGGAAGCTGAAAATCGAATTGGTGGAAGAATAAATTCTGTTAAATTTGGTGATGGTATTATTGATTTAGGAGCTCAATACTGTCATGGAGAGAAAGGAAATGTTGCTTATAATTTAGCAAAAGATTTAAATGTGTTAGAACCAGGTTTGAGGTCTCTTCAAAATAATGTCTACTATTCAAACGGCTCTAGATTAGATTTTGAGTTTATAGAAGAACTAAAACAGGTTTATCTGAAATACAATCAAAATGAAAATTTTAACACAAGTGGAAAATCTTTGGGTGAAGTGTTCTTAGAAAAGTGAGTAAAGCTTCTAATTTATTTTTCTGTAATCCTCTTAATTAATTTTAGATACAATTTAACTTTGTTTTCTAAATACCAAAATGACGAAGACAAAATAAATCTTTTGAGAGAAGGAATTCGTTTTTTAGAAGGTTACGTTCTAATCCACGAAGGAACGTTTTCCTGGTTTAATGCTTCAGCAGAATGTGATTATGTTCAATGTGAAGGAAACCAAGCTCAAATTTGGAAGGGTGGCTACAAGACAATTCTTGAAATAATGATGAAAAGCTTTCCTGACCCGTCAAAAAAATTACCAATTGATAACAAAATCTATCTCAATACTAAAGTCGAAAGAATTTTTTGGACAAATGGTAGTGGAGTAACAGTTTCAACAACTGATAAAAACACTCTAACTGCTGATTACGTGATTTTCACTCCATCAATCGGTGTTTTAAAACACCAAAAAGACACTTTATTTAACCCACAATTACCAGCCTTCAAACAAAAATCAATTGAAGCAACTGGTTTTGAAGGCGTAATGAAAATCTTTCTTGAATTTCCTCAAAAATGGTGGCTTGATTCAGATCAAGCATTTGCGTTTTTCTGGAACGAAGATGATTTTAAAACAGTTTCAAATCAAATTTGGGTGACTCAAATCCGTTATCTTTTAAAAGTCCCACACAATTCTAATATTTGGGTCGCTTGGGTAACCGGTGATTTAGTACCAGAAATTGAAAAACTACCATTGGAGAGTTTCAAAAGTGGAATTAAATTTGTTTTGGAGAAATTTTTAGGATACAAATATAATCTGACTGAAATTGGTGAAATCCTGCGGTCAAATTGGTGTACAAATAGTAATTTTCGTGGAACTTATTCATTCACCCGGACTAGGTTTTATACTAAGGGTTTTTCGCATCAGGAGAAATTAGCAGAGCCTTTGAAGGATAAGTCAGGTCGACCGGTCCTGCTTTTTGCAGGAGAGGCAACTAATCCTGTGCATTACCAAACTGTACATGGGGCAATTGAGACAGGATTTAGGGAAGCCGAAAGGATAATTCAAGATTGTAATAAAGAATATTAAATAAATAATTTAATTAAATATTTTTTTTCTAAAAAAGGCAGTAACACACTGTTTTCTAGTGGTCAAAATTTGAGAGCAATAGATTATTTCGTTGAAAACGATTAAAAAATCTAAATTTTCTGAAAAATCCTTAAATAAATTTGATTTTAGCTGAATTATATAGCACAATAGCTAACCTTTAAAGCAGTTTTTGCCCTTAATATGTTTATAATAGAGGCGCGAAGTTTACAATAGCGGCGTCGTGACGGTGGCGGTGATGTATAGAGTCTAGCTAAAGTTTATTAAGTGGCCAGACGCTATCAATAAAGCAGTGCACCGTCTTTTTATGCAATCAATCTTCATATGCACCGGTCTTTTCTCAAACACTACCAACATTGAGTAAGAGAAATCGTACAAGGGAATCAACGTCGCCATCTCTTTGTTATTTTACAATCTAACAGAAAAGCTCGTTTATACTCATTTATCACTCTTTATTCAACAACGAAATCAAACTAAAATTAATTTTTGCGATAGATATTTATTATTCGGGCAGCTTCTCGAAAGCCGGTTTCAATAGCGCCATGGACTGTTGAATAATGAACAGGATTTGAAGCTTCACCAGCGAAAAGAACTAAAGGTTGTTCTTGATTATTGACAAGAGGAGAAGCTAAAACGTTCTGATAACGGACCTCACTGTCAAATCCTGATTTTTCATACGAATATGTACCTCGAAAATTACGATTAGTGTGCCAGGAAGATCTAAAAAAAATTATAACACAAATAAATAAATCGGCAATACAGATTTTACTAAAATTACTTCAGGATTTTATCAGGTTCAGTCACATTATAATCTTTCCCGAGAAATTTCCGTAATAAATACACACATCCAGCTTTTAAAATATCATCAGGAGTTGTTTCTAATTCCGGGATTAATTCTCCTGTAACCCACGCGACTAAAACTCCCGAATTTCCTGGAACTTTCGCCATGACTGCAATACTACTAACCCATGAAAATTCTTTCAGGTCTAAATCCTGCTCACTCCACAAAAACGCAAAAATTGTGTCATCCCTCCACCACTCCTTTTCCCAAAACAGGATAATTTTCATAACTCCTGCAATTCCAATAGCTTCAATCGCTTTAAGTTTAATTTCAGGAAGTGGCGGCTCGAATAAATCGTTTTTGTGGTCTTTTAGGACTCCAATTGAAGGCGTGAAAATCACATAATCGGCTTCATAAGTCCTGTTTTTTGTCAGGACTTGAATTTTGTTGTTCCAATTAATTTTTGTTACTTTTGTATTAAGTCGGATTTTGTCATCGATTGGTAATTTCTGTGCGGGATTAGGAAATTCCTTAGTGAGGACTTCAAGGATAGTTTTATATCCTCGTCCTTGCCACACTAGTAGCTGGTGTCCTTCACTCCTTTCGTAGTGTTTTATAGGAGAGGTATCGAGCCAGGAAAATGCACCATCAATCATCAGTGACACTTTCTCAGCCAGTCTAAGTGCTTCTTTTAATAATTTTATTTTTTTCTTATCATCAATATACTTCTTGATAATTGTCGCGTTATATTTTTTTTCAAAAACTTCCCCTACACTCTTTCCACTAAAGTTTAAATTCGAACTGAAATCGTCGTACCCTAAAATCACCTTTTGCAACTCTTCGGTGAAGCTTTCATCGAGTTTTGAGCCGTTTGAGTAGTACAGGGCCGGCTTGAAATTAGAAGAAATTGGTTTTAGCACATTCAAGTCTTTAACTAGGTCATACACGATGTTATTTTTTTGACCATGACAGTATTCAGCCCCTAAATCAACAAACTTATCACCAAATTTCACCGAGTTTATTCGGCCACCAATTCGATTTTCCGCTTCCAGAATTGTTAAATTTGTGAATGAGTTTTCGAGGAGTTTTGATGCTGCTGCTATTCCTGCAGGACCTGCACCGATTATTATCACAGAGGGGGTACATTGCACCGGAATTAGAAAATACAGCAGGATTGTTATTTTAAGAAACATTTTTCAGTGTGGAATCTTACAGACTGAAATGGTTTATCTTGTAACCTTTTCTAAGTGATATCGAATTATCACTGTTTATTTTTTTTAACTGTGATTAGGTAAATACAAAAATAATAACAAAACTTGTGTATCTTAACAAATTAAATTTAAAAAAATATAATTTTCCGCCCTAAAGCACAAATATTATATTACGTTGCAAGAGCAGAAGCTAAGCTCGCTACGCTCAGGCATCAGTATCAAATAATACTGAGAGCTGTTTGTACCTCTATACCAGCAAATTTATATTTCTACATTAAAAGTGTTAATTATTAAACCTCAAAATCACAAATGACAGCTCATTTAAAACTTTCTGTCCTAGGGCAAAAATCACAAATTAATTTTGATTAAAAGTAACCAATAAATATTTTTTTTTGAGTACTTTTAATAAAAATAAATAATAGTGGACCTTAAGATGTGCCAGAAAGTGTTATTTTCCGCTCTTAAACATAAAATTTTACCTCAACACGTCTTTGTCATTATTATTTTGACAGTTTGGGTTGCTAATGCCTCCTTTCTGTCCTTGTGTCGTTATACATATACTATTTCGACCCACAATTGTCATTACTGCTAGTTATTTATGTAAAATGTGTCAATTTTATATTTAAATCCTCAGTAGCGCTAGACTAATAATGCTTATTTTCTGCCCTTGAGACAGAAAATATGTAGATGAAGTCATTTAGATCTGATTTTTTACTCATTTACGAAAGAGATGTGTTCACATTGTTTTTATAATGTAAAAAAATCTCTTTATTTGAAAAATGTTTCAAATTTTTTGTTTAAATCTTTATAATCCTTTTTTTTATAATTTGTAATTCTAATTTTTTGAGAAATGTGTTTACGTTATGCAAGAATTAAAAACTTTATAACTTTTTAGAAAAAAAATATTTAAGATGTTTGTTTTGTAAGGTTGGTATTGCAGAAGATACCAGCAGGAGACATTTTAGGGACTTTTGGTGTTAAACGTCATTAACCTGAGGAATTTTTCCCTAAATTTAGGGTATTTTACAAAAACGAGAGAAATATTGTGCCTATTGTGCTACAACCAGTGTCGCCAACCTGGGGAACTATATTTTTTCCTATATACCTAATAATAGTCATTTTTACAATAAAATATGTTTTGGGGTTATGTTGGGAGTATATTTATAGGGGTTTTTGACCCATTATATAGAGGAAATCATCGTCAAAGGGTTGGCAACATTGCAAACAATGCCATAATAGAATGACTTTAAACATGAAATATTTTAGAAGTGGCATATTAGACTCTAAATTAAAAAAAAATTACATAAAATGCTTTTATTTATAAAAAATAATTACAATAACAATAAATTACTATTTTCAATCAGACTCATCAAAAACACTAGCAGCTGGCAGTTTTTTAAATCTTTCTTGTGTCTTTTTCCATATTATTTGTTTATTTTTATCGTACTGATCTGGAATCGGATCGCCACTCCCCAATCCTGAAGTTCCCGGATTTGAAAGTGGTTGTACCTGCAACACTAAATTTTAAAAAAATCCCTATAAATTCCCAAATCTTACTGGTTCTAATATCCCCTGACTGTCTTTCCCCAACGACTGTCCTTCCTTCCACCCCATCTTCTCCAACATTTTAAATCCTTTATTTCCCGCTCCAATCGATTCATCCAACGACGCAACTTCAGTTTTTTCATGCGGATTTTGACTCCCAACTGTTTCGCGCCGTTTTCGTGCTCGGTCGGTATAACCGGACGCTAATTTCGTATTACTCTCTTCAAATGCACTCACACCGAATTTTTTCCGTAATTTTTTTAATTCGTTTTTATGTTGTTCACTTTTTGTAGCTTTTGACACGATTTCAACTTTTTCTAAAAGAAATTTATTACATAAAAATAATAATAAAAAGACGAAAAGTTACTTTCAACTGTTTGTACCAGTCCAGGTTCACAATGACCACAAGTTTTTGAACCTTCATGAATATGACAAAGTAAAACGACAGATCCGACTTGAATACGACTTCCATGAGCTACTTCTAAAGCCTCACTTTCTTGTTTTGAACCACTTATTCTTCGGCCATTTAAAATTGTACCATTTCGTGAACCCAAATCAGTAACAGAATAAACATTTTTTTCTTTATTAAAAGTAAATTTTAAGTGAGTTTTACTAATGTTTATATCTGGGAGAATAATTGCGTGATCTCCTTCACGACCTAATGTACCACCCTCATATGTCAAAATATGTAAAGAGCCAATTTTGATTTTTGGTATTTGTGACTGTTCTATTATTATCCGCATACAAGGAGGCCACTGTTTTGAAATATCTGTAACAAAAAGAAATTGTTGTATATAATTAATAAAAGACAATTTTTGTATTTATTATTAAAAAAAAATAATTAAAAAAAGTACCACTCGTGTCAGAATGAGTTTCATCACTCATTTCACTGCTGCTACTTCTAGAACACTCTCCTTCTTCGGTTTCAGCCACATCTTTGTCCAATTTGACGCACTTTGAAGCCTAGAAATAACATTGTTTTACTGATACGTACCCGAAGAATAAGTACGAAGATTATTTATAGTCAAATAATTGAAGCAACTCGTTAGATGCTCCAAAGAAATGTTTACCTAAAATTACAAATTAAAATCTACTGTCCAAATCAAGCTTAACTCACTTTTGACTCATCCTTACTTTTCTTTTTTCGTTTAACTATTTGATTTTCCCGCGGGACGTAAACACGCGAATGAAACTCGTACGTATCCGTGTCTTGTTTGTAGGACATGTAGGTACCTGTACTCGGCTCGTAATACAAACCGTACTCCTAATAACCGCAATTTAAGCAAAATTAACACATTTGTAAGTTGTAATCTCACCGCATTGTAATAATAACCCGTATTTGAATCGTAATACATCCCTGAAGTCTCATCATACATAAAACCCGAGTTTTTTGTTGCCAATTCAGCAGCCTCTTTAATTTCCTCAGCAATACTTTTCGGTTCGGTTAAGTCACACTCAGTCTGAACACAAACATCACGGCAATCACGTGACCGCTAAAATTTCAACTGTCATTTTTTGTGACCAACTCGGCGACCAAATTTTTTCCACAACTGTCAGTTTTCGTGGCAAACTTGGCGACCGAATTTTTTTCATTTACCTTAAATTTTGTCCGGAGCTTTTTGAGTTTCTTTTTTTGCTTTTTTATCTGTTTTTCCAACAGTTTTATAAATTCTAAAGCTTCCGGAATGTCTTGTAATTTCTCTCTCAGACTTGGGGGTAATTCGTACTTTTTTTGGTGATTTTCTGTTCCGCTACTCTCAGCAGTATCAATTTCTAGTGTTTCAGACATTATTAACATCTAAATTAATTAAAAAATGCACTAATTTATCAAAAATCACAGATAAAGCCGCTTGACAGGTGAAATTAATTTTTTATCAAAAATGTCAAACATATGTCAAGCTTTATTAATGAAGTTAGGCGAGGAAGGCTGACCTTGACGAAATGTCATTTATAATTTGTTTATTATTAATGCTATAAATTAAAAAACAATAAATTGTAGATTTTTGTAATTCAGAAATGTGTTTGTTGCAATTAAATGCTTTTAATAATTAAAAATAATAAAATCAGGGCAAAACTCAACAGAGTGAAATTAGGCGCTGACGAAACGTCACTTGTCACTCTTGTCACTTTTGACGTTTATTATGTCATAAATTAAATAACAACAAAAATTGATGTGTGTTTAACGTAATTAAGTACGTTTTAATGATAAAAAAGTGATAAAGACGCGTTTTTGTGTACAATTTTGTGTTAATAACATTACCAAATGCCTGCCCACGCTGAAAGACTCACAAAACCAAAGAACATGTCTGAGGAGCTATCGGGTGTGACTGTTGTGATTATAATAGGTTTAGGTGTTTTAACATTTATTCTGTTATTTATTTTTGCCAAAAGACAGATTATGCGGTTTGCTTTACGGTCTCGAAGAGGCCCCCATGTTCCAATAGGACACGACGGCCCTAAGGTACCCCAAACAGGGCTTTTACACGTCAAAAAGTTGCAATTTTAGGTCCTAAAACGTGAAATTGAGCGCCGGATTGATGTGATTCCTAGGATCATCTGTGACCCTCAATTAATCAGCAAGAAGGACCCTAGATATATCGTGTATCCTGGACAGCAAATCCCTGCTCACTATTACCGGTTAAAAGCTGTTGATGATGTTAAGACTTTAGAAGGAGAAATTACCAAACAAGACAGTTGTTTACACAGACACCCAAGTGAGAATTTAAGAGCGTATTTACTCACAACTCTTGCAGCACCTTTAAACGGGAGTGGACAAAGACTTATTCATCAATTCTGTGATTTATACGAGCATGCAAGACATGACCCTAACCCTTTCGGTGATGAAGAATACCAGCAATACAACCGGCTTTTAATGAAACTAATAGATGCGTAAGACACTTATTTTCTGAAATTTCAGTAATTTAATAAACATTTTAGGTCGAAATTGCTGAAATCTTATAACAGTCGGAAATCATCACCGAACCGGACCCCCCACAGACAGAAACAACCCCAAGAGAAAAATAAAAATTTATTAGACCCCACAAGACTACATCCGTTGCCACCCAATTATGATGATGATGTTTTAAGTATTACAGATTCACGGCCAACTTCATTAAATGTACCCCTTGCAGATAACGAAACTTCTGTATGATTTTAACACTCGACGTTTAGATATTTAGTCCATTTCATGTTTTTACAAAACTCTGATTCGTGTCTCAAACACTTGAGACACAATAAAAAGACATTAGTGTACTCTCGGCTTAGTATTTTTTCAGTGTAGATATGATAGAACCACTCGAGGGCTTGTGTCGTACAGATACTCCAATGATTGACATTGAATAATGTGGCAACAGCTTGAGGAAAAACCTCGTAGATTTTTTCAAAATTCTCCAAAAAAATTAAATGTCCTGAAAAAACGACACTAGAGAGTACAAAAACATCACACAGGAATTTAATTTCTTGTTCGTTTCTTTTTTCAACTGTTAGAGCTTGAATTTGGCCGATTAATTCCAAAACCCATAAGACACATTCAGTGCTGTTTTGATGTTTTTGAAAGACTTGGACGAAATTTTCAAACATGAATTGCTTCAAACTGGAAAAGAATTTTTATTGTTGTGTTAACAAAGTAGATAATTACTTCGGGAATTTATAGCCGTGTTCAATTAACTCGTTGAGAAGATTTAAAGGGGTTTCATGTGTGATTAAAGCAAGAGAACAACGAATTTTTATTGATTTTTTAAACCAATCAGTTTGGATTTCTTTAACCGAATTTGGTGAAGTCAAGTCATTGAAGGATTTTGGTGGGAAGAGAATAACGCAATCAAGGAAGACTTCAAACAACTGAAAAAATAATAATAATTTGGAGGTGAAGTTGGTGAGAATTTATACCTTTGATGTGATTTCTAAATCGATGAGAATTTCTGTTATAATATTGGCAATTACAGTTTTATTAGCTTCTTGAATTCCTTCATTACGTAAAGTGTCTTTTAAGTAATTTATTATCTCGTTTAATTGTGTTTCTTGTCCTGTTTTAAATAAATTAACTGCAGTCAGAATGGTTTTTTCAAGGAATGGTTTAAGTGTGAATGGTTGGACACTATTTGCTAGATATTTGAGATTGTTATAAATGTGTAAAATGTCTTTCTCCTGGAATAAAAAATTAAAGGGAGTTACTGTTTAAATAAACAAAACAGAATTAGCAATACTTACATTCTCTAAATCCATTGCTTCGATATAATTAACAATAAACCGCCTTGCAGTTCCTGAAAGTACAACTTGATGTGCTGCTATACTTATACAAAATGATTTAGTTTCAGTTTCGTGAAACAATTCCTGAAGAAAACACCAATCAAGTGGAGGTAAAGGCTTACTATATTCTTGACTGAAAATTCTTAAACATTCTAAATAAATTTCTTTGTAAATACCATTTTTCCATTTAAACATATTTGACTTAATATAAGTCAAAATGCCTCTAACTACACTATTAACAGGTAAATATGTATAATCAACAGGTTCTCTTATTCCTTTCACTTGATAAACAAATTTTAAATAACCAGAAACTTCAAGTGAAACGATTTTTATTAAAAAATCTCCAACTATTCTTAATTTTGATTTATTACAATTTTTCAAAAAGCGAATCCAACAATTTCCTAAAATTTGGTGTCCCAATTTGACATTAAAATTCTTCAGACTTACCAGGCACAGTGTTGCCATTTTTCCGTAAATTAATCAACTCTTCATCTAGGAAATCATCAGGTATTTGAGCAACAATCTGGTCGACTGTAAAATGACTCAAGACATTTAATGCTGCTTTCCAAACGTTATCATCAGGATTCAGAATTAAGTATTGCCATAATTTGTTTACAACATTTTCAACAAGTTCTGGGTATGTATCTATGTATGACAAGGTGGGGATTTCCGAGATTAAGCCACACAAACTAAAATTTTGGTTTAGATAAATTCAAAAAACAATTTTGCCAACCTGCAAATAACTGGAACTCGAGCTTCATCCTGAAACATTGGTTCTAAAGTAGCCCAAGTTGTTACTGCATCAATTATTTCAGATTTGCATAAATGTCTTATGCCTTCAATTGCAAGAGCTGAAGCTACAGCCCCATCTGGGTTGTTACAGTCATTTAAAATTTTTGATAAGTGTGCAACCATGTCTTTGCCGTATAATTCAGGCCTGAAACAGTTTTTTGTCTTAAAATCTTCTAGAATATAAGAAAAAAAATTTGTTCTAGTTGTGGAACTAAAAATTTACTTACTTTAGTGCACACAGCTCCTTCAGGATGTGGGCCCTTGTAATAAAAAATTCCCATTTATTACATGAGGAACTGTAGGGTGCTACTAGAAATTTCTCCAAATATGTATAACTCTTCCCATTGATTTTCCACAAATCTAACATTAAACTCGTACTGAACGTTTTGAGTGAATTGTGTCCTTTATTTAGTGCCTGGATTGTACTAACGACTTTAAAAAAATTGTTTTTGTTAATTGCCATTCTAGGCAGAGCTTTCAGGATTTGGTAATGCAATTTTGAATCAGTTGTTTTTGTTAATTTGTAAAGCATTACAGTGAGAGTGCTTGCAGCTAAGTTTTTATTAAAATCAATGCATTTTAGAATAAGTGAAAACACTTTTGACGTGATTGTCGTCTCAGCAAAATCAGTAATGAACAAACCGAGTAAAAAATTGTGAAGTTTTGAAAGAAAAAACTCAGGAGATTTTTCAAGTGAATTCAGAAATGTTTCAATGTCTTTATCATTTTTGCATTTTTCTAAAATAATAAAAATTTGTAACGAGAAATAAACATCGCGGTTTGAAATAATTAAATCTTGACGAGTTTTGAAAAAATTTAAGAAACCTTTAAGTCGTGGAATACTTTCGGTTTCAAGTAAAACAAAAATTTTATTGGCTGAAATTATTGCTTGTGATATCAAATCAGAGGGATTTGCTATCAGTTGTAAAAGTACAGATTTAATTACATTCGCAGTTATGACGTCACACTCTGCTCTCTCAATAATGTCTCTACACAGTTCTAATAACGGCAGTAGAAATACACCTGAACATAAATTAATTGATTTTGAGAGAATTAGTAAAATTGGATTTAAGATAATTCTACTGAATTTCTTTTCTAGTGTTTCAGATATTGTTAAAATAATTTCACGAGGATCGAATTTATTTAAAATTAGTTGATGTAATGTTGAGATTTGCCACAAAAGTAACAAATTTACATCAAGTAAATCATCAAATTCCGATAATTCCATCAAAAATTCGCTGTTTATCTGAAGTGTGTGAGGATTTTCAAACTGTAATAAAAAAATATATTGAATAAGATAATGAAGAGAAAAAACTGACCTACCTGCAGCCAAGATAATAAAATATTGATTATCTCAGAATTATTGTTAATAACAAAAGACCACAGTTTTTGTTTAAACGACAAAAATCTCTCTCCATCAGGGTCACATAAAATGTACAAAAAGACAGGTTTATACAACTCATTATATTGCGAAATCATTCTGAAAAAAAAAGTTATATTCTGTGGAAAAACTACTGAGAAAAATTACTTAAAACTTGAATTTCTATAGCAAAAAGCAATTTCTCGGAAAATAGCACTCCACGACTTTGCATCTTCATTTAACATAACAATAAAAGGATGCTGGGGCACACATAAATTGTACTTTTTTGAATTTGTTTCTAATTCAATTAATAGTAAATTATTTATTAAATAAGCAATATTTGGGGAAAACCTGTAAAACAAAACTTAGAGAACACTTTTTCTGTTGTTTTAAAGCATACTTAGTTGTTGTAATAACTGTAATAAAGTCTGTAATTACAGATTTTACCAAAGAAGGCTCATTTCGTACAATGCTTAAAATTGCCTCTGAAGCTAAAGTATTTAAGGCATTATCGGTGGTAATAGACTTATTTTTCAAAAACTTGTATTCAACTAAATCAAATATATCATTAGTGGCTTTATTTTTAACGATTTGGGCAAGTTTTGAGACAATTTGGGTGGCCACAAGTGGGTTACCAGAATTTAACTTGTCCTCTAATTCATCCATTTTTTGACACAAACTAACACCATTCTTTGAAAATAACACAAATATTTGTATTTTTAGTGCAAAACACTCGAGTTTTATTGGTATTTTGAGTTGATGAACTTTTGAAAATTGTTAGGTTAGGTTTCTGACAATCTGACTGACAGTTGACAGTTTTCAATTTTTTAAAAAGCTAAAAAACTATTTTTGTTCATTCTATTAATTTTTATTACTTATTTTTGTTTAAATAAATCCCAACACAAAAAAATATGGTTCAAATCAAAAAGAAACGTTTTTATTATTAGATTTGAAGAAAGTGACAGTTACATAACCTAACTTTTTCATCTGTCAAATGGTAAAATACCACGTCAAAATTATTAAAATGCAGTAATTAAATGAAAGTAACTTATCATTTTTTGTAAATACTCTAACCAATGAAGGTATTTGTGAAATTTTCGTGATTTATAACAACACTTGGTGATTTTTGACCCACAATGGGGCTGTCTCGTCAGGAGGTCAACCTGAGACGTCTCTTGGCGAAATGCGAACTTTTGTGTAAAAGTAAGCAAAAAGATGACGAAAGAATGCCTAAATACGTCGAAAGTCTGGAAGATATGTACCAAGAAGTGAAAAAACAGTCAAAGTAAGTTTGACTTCAAAATCTTTTTAAAAACTTGTTTAACACGGTTTTTAGCCCCAATAATGAGTTTCTTATAACGTACCAACGCCGTATTGCAAATATCAAAGCCGAATTAGGGATAACCACCAGTAAATACGAGCCGGAAAATCTGGAACTTCTGAGAGAGGACCTGTTAGGTGTGAGGCACAGAGGAGGCCCTAAAGGCCCCGATACTGCTGATTTAGACCAAGTTATAAATTTTCACGAAAATATGCAACAGAAAATCACCGACGATATGCTTATTTTGACAAAAAGTCTAAAAGAGCAGTCGGAATTAGCTAATAGAATTATTAAGAAAGATACAGAGGTTTGCCGAAATTTAGTGGTGAAATTAGCACTGAATAATTTTTGTAGGTTGTTCAAAGATCAGCGCAGCTCACTGACCAAAACTACACCAAATTGAGTTCTGAATCAAATAAATTAGCTGAACATTCAAAAAGAGCCTGGAAGTGTTGGATGTGGATTATGCTGGCTTTGGTTGTGGTTATTTTTATTAGTAAGTTAAACACTGAAAATGCTCGTTTTTTAACTTTTTGTTCTAGATATGGTTTTATTTATGAAAGTAATGAAGAAAAAATAAATAATTTACGATCTTTGTGTTAAATTAAAATCAGGTTTGCTTCTACTGAAATAACGATTAAAATCAAGTTGGTATAAAAGTTGGAGTAGGTGTTGCCCATTTGCTTTTTCATGTAATCGGTAAAGAATAAACAAAAGGGAATCGACAAGAGTATCAGTACGTTTTTTAAACTCTTCAAATTCAATTACTTCCGGTTCGGTTAATTCAGGATGCCAAGTGCTTGCAACCACACAAAAACTATCACAAACTTCCAGTAAACGAACAATTACGTTGTACACCTAAAAAATAAAATATAATCAAGAAAAAACAGAAAACACAAGTCTTACTTCACTAGGAACGTTGAATTGCACTGCAGGGGTCTGATGCAACCGATGTTTGTTTTGATAAGTGTGTTTCTAAAAAAAATTGTTAAAGTTGGGAACGGGACACATTTTTTTTACCTTATCGGGTATTAAAATAAATGTTTTTGCGAGTAAATTACTAATAAATTCGTGGTGCACTTTTATAATGTCTTCAAATTCGTTTGCATTTTCTACAGCTTTTAAAAGAACAGAAAATTGAGCTTCAATTACGTCAACTTGGAGATAATACTGCAGATTATTTACGAGGAAAATTAAATGTTGGCGTAGTGTCCACACTCGACGGTCACTGCAATAAAAAAAAATTATACAAATGTAGTATAGTTACGATCAGTTAAAACACTAAAATTCTCTGTTGTAATTATACCCGTCTGTTTTCCACTCATGAACAAATAAATAAGTGTTAGAGAGAGACAAAACAAAAAGTCGGTTGCGTAACTTCAAATTTGAAGAGTTTGTGTCATTTCGAGCCAATTTTTTTTGTTACACGTTATAAATAATCAAGGTAAATCAATAACTGTTTTGACATCCCTTATATACATACATATTTTGTTTTCCTGACATGTGTGAGTGCCACAACTTGTTTAAATGAATTTGAGTCTTGCTCACTCTCAACAAATAACAAAACAATTTATTATACAGCTCCATAGATTTAGGATTGAAGACGATATGTAACGGCCAGTTTATCTCAAAATTGAGCTGTAATCTAGACCAGGGATTTACACCTACAACAAACCCCATTTAGGTCCCCATTCCCAAAAAAATCTTTAATTACTTGTTTCTTCTGATTTAGTTGTAGCTAACTCAAATCTCAAATAAGTTTTATCGTTCTCTCCATAAATTTTCCTTGCAGTTTCCAAAAAAATAAAATTCAGGTTGTAGACATTATGATCATTTTTTAAATGACTTTCAGCAACTGTTATAAACTGGTGGAATAGTTCGCCACGACCCAAAGCGTAATAATCTCGTATCAGTTGCAAATGTTGTTTTAAATTACCCTCAACTAGCATAATTGTCCACAAATACTTAAAACAAGTAATTAAAACAGTTTTGGTGAATTTAACCAGAAATTACTTTAGTTAATTTAATCCGACATTCCTCAATAACACGCTGAAATTCTACTTGATCAAAAGTTCGTTTTTCAAGTGACTGAATTTTTTTGTAATACTCTATATTCTTTCCTTCCCATACATCGTGTTTGAATTTAGTTTGGTACTGATCAGATGAACTCTTTGGATGATTTCTGACAATCCACACAATTCGACCCATAAAAAGAATGCTTTCGGCAGTATCTTCGTTTATAAACATTGGAATCATATTCCAGTTAATGTAGAATTTTCTAACAGCAGGGGGGCGCTTAATTCTATTTTTCTGTGAAGGTTTTTTCGTTAAAAAAAAATTTGAAGAGTGGAAATAAAACGTACAACTCTGTCAATTGTGAGTGAAGAACTTGTTTCTTCTATTTGTTCAGGATACAGAAAATCTTCATCTGAACATTTGCCATCACAAATAAAAAATTCATTATGCAAGTCAACTAAATCACCATAAATTATCCAATTGCACAAGTGGCGGTAAAAAATGCTATTAAAGCAATGAGTTATTCTGGAAAAAAACCAACAAACTATGACATAATAATACAAGTGATTTTATACTTTTCTGCAGCATTTGCTACAATATCAACTCCACAATAAATATATTTATGTAATCTCCCCATTAGTAAGCATCCATAAATACTATCTTCTTGTATAACTTGAATAATCGATTTTAAAACACTAAACAAGCGTTGATACTTCTCTAAACAACTAAATACATAAGTTAGTGGCAACTGAGGGTGTTGTAACAAGGAATTTTCTAATTTAACGATTTCACTTCTATAATCCCCTAAAACTTGATAAACACCATTAGCAAAAGCCTCAATATAAAGTCCCTGAGGATGAGGAGTGTGTGTCTCATCATTATTAAAATTTCTAATTTGAATCCTTTTACAAAACGTTGTAATCCAGTGATGATTTGCGGCAATTTCCATGATGTATCCCAGGAGTTCCTTTTCACCAGGATGCAAAAACTCCTGCAGTTCGTACAGCTGAGACAACTGAAAATTTCAAGTGAATTAGGGGGCCCCAAAATTCAAACGTCAAACCCCCAAGTCTCCAGTATTATGCCACAGGTAAATAAGCGTTTCGTGGAGCATTGTGTTGTAGAAAATAACACTTTTCGGGTAGAATATACTCGAATTTTTGATAATAAATAGCGAAAATTGATTTAACCTCCAAATTACGATTTTAAAAAAATGCTGCCAACCTAACCACACAAAAAAATGGCGGCACTTTCTGTCACTTGACTAAAAACACGAATGGGCTGCAACAGTGTGACGTCACTACAGCGCCAAATTTGAAACAGGCAAATGTTTAAAATACTATTAAAATATTAAATATTTTTATATCTTAAAAAATTAAATAAACAAATTTTTTTATAATAAACTGCAAAATTGATATAATTTTCAATTTATGATTTTAAAAAAATGTTACTAACCTAATTACACAAAAAATTGGCGGCATTTTCTATTACCTACACTGAATAGGCTACAAAAGCTGTGACGTCACAATAGCGCAAATGTTGACAGTCATTTAATAAAAATATTTTTTTTAAATAAAAAAAATATTAAATGTTTTTTTACCTTAAAAAATTGATTTTATTGCATATGCAAATAAAATTGAAATAATATAGATAAAATTTTGAGCAATAAAAAAATACAGGAAATAAAACAAATAAGACCTAAAACACATTTAATGACATTTAATACCTTAATCATCCTACAGGTAATCAACAAATACTGATTGAGTTGGCAATAACGTTACTACAATTTTTTTGCAAGTTGTCGGTTTGTAAATATTGTCAAAATTGACAGGTGTACATAAATAGGTAAGAATTTTTGATTTTTTTTTAAAATTCGTTGACAATTTACCTAAATTAAGTTTGTGAGATTATGAAACTAGTTCAGAAACTTTGTGACCTGTTGATTTAAAATTATTTTCACTTGTGTCACTAGATAGGCTCTATCAAAATTTGACAGTGAATGGGGCGTTTTCAGACTTTTATGCAACCCGCCTGACACCTCAGCTTCAGGACACCTTTTACATGGTGGCTTATGGTGAAATAAATTTTGGGAATTTTTTTCACGTATTTAGCGAACGATATTCAAATTATTACTCAAGGTGGCATAAACAATGGGATTAACTCTATTTAATAATGTAGTTAAAACTAAATTTCTTTCAACTGTTTTTTGTAAATTAATTATTTTATTAAAATAAATTCGCGGGCAAAATTTTAAATTTTTCAGTGATCTGTGACCAATGAGAAGTGTTCGTGCCAATAATGAGTTTTGACAGTTGTTGACATAAACAACTTTTATGATTCTTTAAGTTAACATTTTGTGCATTTTTAGGTGTCTTAAAGGGTTTTTATTGCTGTTTTTTTAATTTTTAGACTATTTCAAAGGTAGGTAGAATTCTTCCAATCATCAGTGGTGACGATGTTTATTAAAAGTGTAAAATTTTACAGGAAATCTCTTTCAACTTAATATTCCAAAATTACCCCCTACACATTACCTTGCCTTGACCGAAGGGTACTGACAATACTAAGACTAAGTAAAAAGAATCCACCCCACAGCCAAGCAGTTGCACTCTTGCATTAACCGATCATTCTGGGGGTCCCAACTGGTCTTGTGAGTTACTCATACGCTTCGGCATCGTCAAGGAGCCGCTTTCTTGCATCAACAGGGCATCCTGGGGGTCCCTATCTGGTCAGAATCTTGGTTCGCCCGCGTTCGAAAATAACACCACGGTCTCAAGCCATTTATTGTGAACAAACTAATTATTAGTGTAATCATAAATTACTGTAAATAAACTATTCTAAATAAAACCGATTACAGTACCTATTTATGATTCATAAACACGAGTGTTTTAAAAACCAAATATCTTGTAGAATTATGCGAAATAGTTGTGGGACTTCTACGTAACAAAGTACAGGATATTTTCGGAGGTATTTCTAATATTCCTTTTAAAGAAAAAAACATGGACTATCTGTGGGAGATCAAATGCTTACTGTTTGTTCCGTTTTAGTAAATTTTTGTTCACCAGTATTTAACTAAAAAAAACCGTATCAAATAAAAATTGGATATTTATAATCAATCATAATGTTTTATTATAATATTACAGCATATCATTCATTGTATGATCTATAACAAAAAAAAAATACTAACATAAATTGGCTGTATGACACTGACAATATAATACTAATATTAAAAAGATGGAAAAAATAAAGTTGAATAAGGCATTTAATTTTTAGGTTTTCACTTTGGACAGAACTATTTCTTAGGTATTCTTTGAAGATTTAGGCGAGTTTTATGGTACCAAACTCTCTTGCAATTTGTATTGTTGCATTTCACCAGTACCTTTCCATTATTGAACGTTTCACAAGGGCATGTAAGCACAATATTGTCTACCTACAAGAATAAATCAGTATTTGTAATTAAAAAGGTTTAATAAAACGTACCTTCTGTGAAGTTTGTGCTGTTTCAATAATATACACATCTTCAGTAGCTGGTGCTTTAAAATAAAATAATTCGTAATAATTTGACAATTGGATTTTCATCAATACATTTTCTGGAGAATTTTTGCAAACTTGGCTTCACATTCCTGGAGAAAGCATAAGTGAGGTTGTCACTTAATTGTGATTTTTCATCTTTAATGACTTCAGTAAACAGTCACCGTTTTTGCGAAAATATAAACTCACATTTGGAATAGCCCTAACAAAGCATCTATGTTCACGCCACTCATGACTGTAAACAGCCTTAACCCCCGAAATGAGGTAAACATCCCTACCCTTGGTGTCTGGAGCTAAGTCTGTAAAATCTTGTACACCAGAGATCGATTTCATCATTAAACCAGTAAACAACGAAAAGTCTTTTTGTTCGAATCCGTGACTCCTTCGATCCTCCCTCACATTTTGGTCCAAAGGAGCCGGATCAACCAACATCATCACGATCGAACACTCAGTAGAAATCGTCTTCAAGGGAAGATATCACGTCAAGTCGTCCACTTTGAGGTGAGGAAATTTATCGCTGAACTACCAATAGCATCCAGCCCAACCCTGTGGAAAGGGTCTTCACCGGAGGGTGCCAGGTCAACTCATCGAAACAGCTGTGCAAATCGTCACCAACACCAAGCTTACAGGCGGTGGAACCCATCAACGAGCCGTCATCATCGTCCAGACTTTTGGAAATCGCATCTTCCTCACAATCTATTACCCGTGAAATGAAATTTTTTCCAAATAAAAGTACGAAGAATGACCAGAGATTATGATTCCACTTGTCTCTAAAATGTAAACACGGAAACATCATTCACATCACATGTAGGGTTGAATAACGTTGTACTTACAATGCTTTACAAATTAATTACGTTAAAAAATATAAAAAAGTCACTCAAAAGTCCAAAAAATACGATAAAAACACAAAAATAACAAACGTCATTAAAGTTCACTGACTTCTGTCAAAAGCAATCTTCACAAGCAACACAAGCAATCAAAAGTTACTAAAAAAATGCGGGCAAATTTGAAAATTATCAAATTTCAATAATTAATTTAAAAAAAACAGTTGAAAGAAATTTAGTTTTAACTACATTATTAAATAGGCTAAATTCTATTGTTTATGCCACCTTGAGTAATAATTTGAATATAGTTCGCTAAATACGTGAAAAAAATTCCCAAAATTTATTTCACCATAAGCCACCATGTAATAGGTGTCCTGAAGCTGATGAATGACGTCATTTGAAAAAGGTCTATTAGTACTGCCAACAACCAGTGCACTAAAAAAAACTAGGGATGGCTGTCACCTAAAAATTTATCAGGTGGACGTTATTAAAGTGTCATGTTTGAATTCGAAAACTATTTTAACAAAATTTGAGCAACAACTAATGACAACTTATTAATCAAATTTTTGAAATGTCAAATTTGAATTTGAAGTTTGATCAGTATAGCCAATTTCCAGTAACATTTCAACGTTGCCAACACAATCAGTACTTCGTCAGTTGTGTTACAGCACAGCTGATTGGGTCACTTTGACAGCATCAAGCTTGCACGGTAGTTTTTATTTTTCATTATTTTTTTTATTATGTGAGAATTGTATCAAGTATTCAAGTAAAAAAACCCTCTAGAGTGCTTTGAAAATAAAAACAGTCTGTGAAGTATATGTCGTAGTACGAGCGGCTGCTGCAACAGCCAGTGACAGGTGACATAACTGTCAATTTTAGAAAGGTCAATGACCACAACCGAATTATTTCAGCGATGTGATAAATGTGTAACTGTAAAAACAGCTGATTATTAATTGTGAGAAACATTAAACCTAATAAAAACACTATCGGATAAAATTATGGAGGTTATGTTTAGTCATAAAATTTGAGATAGGACCTGCCTTTTTAATACCGTCTTGTTTTAACATAATTTCATAGCACACCAGAACGGTTTTTTATTTGAACACTTTATATTTTATGTACTGGTGCAATAAAGGCAATTTTATTAAAATTTATTTATAGAATGACAGATTTTTAAACTTTCGCGCGTAAATGACGTCACACTTCCAGTGTCCATCATCTAAAACGGAACTGCAACAAATTTATTAAATAACTAATATTTAGTTCAAATTTAATTGCAGAGATAATTAGAGATTTCAAAAATCTTCTGGTGCAATTTAATTTTTATTTATTTTTTGACAATTATCTGTAAATTAATAAAATTGTTGCCAAACCTGACAAACTAAAAAACCCTAAAATTACAATATAACGGATATAATTATTATTTAACTGATTTTATTTTAACATTTTGAGACATTTGTAAAAATTACTTTATACCGCTTAATTATTAATGTCTTTTTGTCCCTAAAACAAAGCTGTTTTGCTGTTTAGTTCTCTTGAGTCTGGGGATATTTTTCGTTAGTGATTTTTTTTGTAATGTTGGCATCACCAAGTACCATTTTTTTCGGGAAAGGTTGTTGGTTTATATTCTGTGTGAATTAAACTAAACGTTGTGGTAAAAAAGTGTCGAAATCTTTGTTTTGGGTGCTCCGGAGGCCCCAAAATCCTTATAACTATCATTTTTGTAAGTTATATTAAGCAGACTATGAAAAAACAATTGGACGCTAGCCTACTTTAATGGTTCGAAAATCGTGTTCTTCATTTGTTTAAATGGTTGAAGTGACGTTAGAACCGTTTTCAAACTGGATCAGCAACAGGAAATGTCCGAAAACATAGATGAGTTGCGGGTAAGTCCCTTTTAAAACTCTCCTAGACTTAACCTCGAAGTGTTGAAATCAAAAATATCATGTTTCAGCTTATCTTGTTTGAAATATTCAGATTATTAGTATTCGTGTTGTCGTTGTGAAAAGACGTGTGTTAAGAGCCTCCTAGATTAATTATTTTTTTTTGTTTAAAGAATATGCTTGTAACCTTTCGGGTGTCCGAACTTCAGATGTTATTGGGCTTTGCTGGTAGAAATAAATCAGGAAGAAAAACCGAACTTCAACAAAGAGCTCTTGAGCTCCTTAGAGTCAGATCACATCCTATTCATCAGAAAATCAGAGATTTATACAAGACCATACAGTCAGTATCGCGTTTTGTGCTTCTGTGTTTTTGATTCACCATTTACAGACAAAGTGGAACTTTGAGTAACGTTCCAACACCTTCAGTGTCACCAGGAAATAAAGATTTAACAATGCCGCAGCCCCAAGGATCCCTTCCTAGGAACACCGCTGCGGTGCATCCCTACAACATGGATAATCGGCAGTTGTCAGTAAGTGTGATTTTTTTTGGGTAAGAGATGGCGCTGGGGCTACAATCCGCGACTGGAAACCCGACGTAAAGAATATACATAAGTTGGAGAGTCAGAAATTGATGATCCTTCTGATGTTCAGATGGGAAGTGATGAATGGGGTCAATCAGAAGTACATTTCTGAGGCCTACAGCCTTTTTTGTTACGACTTTTGTAGGCAGTACTTTTCTGATCCCATTTTTTTATCAGAAGGTCCAATTTTTTTTTATTAATGTCATGTATAGAATCAGAAATTTCTTACGTGACTAGGCGTTGTTTTTATGTAGAGATAAGACATATTTCTGGTCTGGTATTCTGCAATCAGCAATTGTTTTACTTAGTAATTGATATTTTATGATGATAAGTCTCGGAATGTAGTAAGTTTAAATTACAAATTAATCAGTTTCTCATGTGAAAATTCTTTAAAAATCCTTGGGGAAAATTGCAATTAACGTAGTCAGAACTTTCTTCTTGCTTTACTGTCTTCAGTGTTGTAAATAGCGAAATTTTATTGGTGATTGAGAGTTGAAGTCATTGACCACAAGAAAATAAGTAGTACGCAAGGTCAGGTGTTTTCTATTGTTTCCGGAAATGCAATTATTGCGTAATAAAATTGGAAAATGTTGAGATGATTAAGAATAAAAAAATCTACTTTATTTAGAAAATAAAAAAAATGTGTGTCAAGGACAAAAAGTAATTTTTTTGGGCGAGTTTTTTTAAAAGGCTAAGGGGAAACCGAAAAACTTTTTGGCTGGGCACACACATATGGTTCAGAAATACTGTTTTTATATTTTTTGTTTTTTACATTATTTAACACTTTATAACAGGTTTTACTTTTTTTATACAGGGCGAGTCATCGTATATGATCACCCTTTTTTCTAACATTAATAATTGAACGAATATTATGAAATTTACACATAATAAAGAGTTGGTACTAAACCATCTTTTAGGGCTACTGAATTCTTGCTATCACTTTAATTGTAGTCGTAAAAATAAAAACCATTTTCTTACCAAATCAACTACGTAATGTTTTTATACTGGCATAAAGCAAAAAAAAATAATAGAATCTAGCTTTAAAATAAAAACAGCAAAAAGCAATTATTTTTTTAAATAAAAGTGCACATTCTTATTTTTACAATTTTCTATAGTAATAAATAATTTTAAAAGACTCATAAGAATGTGCTTTTAACAAGAAAGGCATCAATTTGAACATTTAATGTAAATAAATAATCTATATTGTTATTTATTAGTTTTATTTTGTTGTCTCAAAATTTACAACCATAACAAAAAAAATTTTTAAATAAATTATAGTTTTTTGATGTTTTTAATTTTCCAGCTGTAGGGTGTGTTTTTATTAATAGAAATTTATACAATTTAAAATATAGAATTTATACAAATGACTATTTTTCGGAGTTCTTGTAATCGGAGAACCATAAGGCGATGACCCAATTGGGGTGAGGCAACAAAATGTGGACGCCAGGACCGCACTTAGATTTATAATTCAGCATTGAATTTAAGACAAACATGAAATAAATGAAATATATAATTAGTTAGAATCACAACCAAAGATTGGTTGACTTACGGCGGGGTTTTTACCCCTGGCGCTGGCCATCATCATGATGAGTCGATGACAAGTGGACATCCAGGTGAGCGGAGCGGTCGATGTCCTGATGATTCTGAAACAGGAGGGTTGACCTCTACCAGTCCCGGCTAAATAGCACGGCATTGCCTGTTACTCCCGACACACCCCGTCTGCGAACAGCACCCAGGATTCCTCTTCGGAGGATTGTAACAGTATAACAGCACCTAGCTAACAATTACTCTCGAGACTCAATTATCTGGGATCCCAGCGCCGCGGGTAGGTCGACCACTACCCCGGCCGTAGCTACCAAAGCTACCGGGTGTGCTTTCACGTACCCACCAGGTACAACATAACAATAAATATAACACACCAATGTGCCACGTACCTACCAAAGGTACTAACAAACATAATAAGAATTACAACGCACCTTTGTGCCACATACCTACCAAAGGTAGTGAGTAATCATAACAATAATTATTATTTAGGCATCAATATGCCACATACCTGCCACAGGTACCAATGTAAATCTTACCAGATTATACATACCGAAGAACATTACCTATAACAAAGGTAATTACCAGAGTACGGTCCCTCAGCTCACGCATTTATGTTAGGGCCCAATATTACACAATCCGGCCAACTACTCGTGCAGGCACAACCACACACACACAACCAACTCACTTCACGGCTACTTTATTACTCTCCCATATGCACGCCTACACAGCTTTTTTTATTTATATACCGTTGTCTTTCTTTTTTCAACACATAGGCTATATTACATAGCAACATATACAACAAGTGTTGAAAAAGAGACAGGCAATATCTGTTAAAAAATGGTTTTTATTTTTTTAAGACTAGGTGATAGCAAGGATCTAATAGTCCTAAAAGATGGTCTAAGATTATTTCTTTATTATGTGTATATTTCATAAAATTCCTTCAATTAATAACGTTAAAAAAAGGTGTGGTCATATACTCACACTGTATTTTACATTTTTTGGTATTTCTTTAAATGTTTGTTTTTTATTTTTCTACTGTTTTTTGTTATTGTTTCACACTTTTTTTACTATTTTTTTTTACATATTTTTACACTTTGTGACAGTTTTTGCTGTTTTTTCTGTTTTTATTTAGTCTTTTTACTTACTTTTTACAGATTTTGACACGTTATTTGCGTTTTTGACTAATTTCTGACACTTTTGACTTTTTTTCTTTATCACTACTTTTTTATACTGTTTTTTTTTCAATGTTTCTTACAATTTTTCACATTTTTGGCTGTTTTTATATTTCTTGACACTTTTTTACATTTTTTTAGAGTCTAATGTGTTAATTTCAAGTTGAGATAGTATTGGTAGTATCTTCGTTTCTATAGAATGTTAAAAGAATTCAGTGGTATGAGTGGTTGTTGCTACGGAAAAGTGTTAAAATTTGGTATTAACTCAACTTGAAATTAGCCCATTAGACTGTTTTTTCCACAGTTTTTTTCTTTTGTTACTGTTTTTTACACTTTTTGCAGCTTTTTTTAACATTTTTTTGCTTTTTTTAAAATCTGTTGGCACAGTTTTACATTTATTGTTTGTTTTTTTACACTGTCTACACACCTTTTTACACTGTTTGGTTGGTTTTTGACTTTTTTCGGGTTTTCTTATTTTTTTAACAGTTATATTACTTTATATAACTGTTATTTACCTGTTAGTTATTTACCTTTCTCTTGGTTATTTCTTTATTAGGTTTTTACATTTTTATAATTTTGACATTTTTTAATTGGTTTTTCTTTTTTTTGACACACTGACAAATTTATTTCATTTTTTACACTATCTGACATTTTCTGTTTTATTCTCTTGTCATTTTTCTAATTTTTTTTATATTTTTACTTGTTTTTTGACTGTGTATTTACTTTTTTATATTTTTTTTCTTCAAATTTTGACATTTTTTAGTTATTTAAAAATGTTTTTTAACACTTTTGCACACTTTTTAACAGGTTTTGACGTTTTTCTATTGTTTTTTTGCTGTTTTTTTAAGTTTATTGAGGTAATTGTAAAATAAAAAATATAGAAAATGTAGAAAATAACAGTAAAATCTTGTAAAATTGCGGAAAATTAGGTATTTTATTACAGTTATCAGGGAACAATAGAGAAGTAACTTTTAAAAGAATTTCTATTAGTGCCAGATTCAAACTGATCAAGAAAATATTGATTTGGTTTGTTATAAAATGTCTTAATATAACAAGTGTTCATTTAAAAAAGTTATCCAGAGAGTTTGATAGAAGAAAATGTAGCGAAAAATGAATATCGGAACTTAATACACTGTAACTATGAGTGTTTACAAAATTCCGACTCATTTTTATTACAAATAGATTTGTTGTTTCATTTTGTTTCTTCTTTTTTCGTGTTCAGCTTCTGACAACTATGACTCACAGTACTAAGAAATACTTCAAAATGTTTTTGTTTTATTATGACACATTTGTCTTTTTTTCAATGAACACTTGTTACAATTAACACAAAATGAATATTTTCAGTTTGTTTATTCCTTTTAAATTTTTTTTACAGAGCCGCCAGCCATCGTTGTACAGTCAGAGCGTCTACAACCCTTACCCTCAATACACCCAGCAAAAATCCCAGCAGGGTTCCCTTTCAGCTAACAATTACCCCATTCATCCCGATGTGAAATTCCGTCGTCTCCCTTTCTTTGATATATTATCTGATCTCCTTAAACCTTCAACACTTATGCCTCAAACTAATCAACGTATGCAAGAAGCTACATTCTATTTTCATTTAACTCCACAACAAGCTACAGATATTGCAGGCTCTCGTGATATACGACCGGGAGTTAAATGCGATTATATCAAACAAGTTCAGTTGAGATTTTGTCTTTTGGAGACAACATGCGAACAAGATGATTTCTTTCCACCAAATGTTATTGTTAAAGTTAATAATAAACCGTGTCCGTTACCAAATCCAATTCCTACAAATAAACCAGGAGTTGAACCGAAAAGACCACCAAGACCGGTTAATATTACACCGATGGTTAAATTAAGTCCTATTGTGGCTAATATGATTACGGTGTCATGGGCACCTGATTATGGACGAGGGTATGCTATCTCAGTTGCGTTGGTACAAAAATTAACATCCTCGGATTTGTTACAACGATTAAAAGCTAAAGGACCTAAACCGTCTGATTATACAAGAGGATTAAGTAAATTTGTTTTGTCTTAAGAGATATTCTTTATTAATTATTTCTTTTAGTTAAAGAGAAATTAAAGGAAGATGCAGATTCTGAAATTACAACAACTTGTCTACGTGTATCTCTGATTTGTCCTTTAGGTAAAATGAGAATGAGTACACCTTGTCGTGCTATAACTTGTAATCATTTACAATGTTTCGATTCGTATTTGTTTTTACAAATGAATGAACGTAAACCGACTTGGACTTGTCCAGTATGTGACAAACCAGCTCTTTATGATAATTTAGCAATTGATGGTTATTTCCAAGAAGTCTTAGCTTCATCTAATCTCCCAGAAGATCTAAATGAAATTCAATTAAACAAAGATGGTTCTTGGAGTACTCATCAGTTATTACCTGATAAAAAAGTTCCAAAAACTGAACGTGTTCCTATTGATGATTCCATTGAAATAATCGGTGATGATGTTGGTATGTATTAACAAACTCGGCTTTCACCTCGTCTTAAAAAAACCTCTCTAGAACTAGTCACTTCGGGTACAACTGCAACTTCATCAACTGATAAATCCAAAGATGAGAAATCTAAAGAGAAAATTGTTGATTTAACTTGTTCCGATTCTGATGATGACGAGCCATTGGCGAAACGTCGGGTTGTTAATCCCAAACCTGATTCGACAATTAAGTTTTCAGGTAGTTAGTAGTGGACACAGTATAAAAATGAATCTGATTAAAACTGAAAATTTGTCATAAAACTAGCATCTCTTCAAGTTAAATGTATAAGATGGAGCCACTGTTTTTTAGATTTACTGTAGGTAACTATTAATACATAATTTAAATCTAAAGGGCACTTACTGTAAATAATATAAATAATCGAAATACAAGAGTCAGACAAAGATTAAGGGCCGATTTAGTTATCAGTTTAAAGGCTTCTTTAATTTAAATGACGTTTATGGGCTGATTTTAAGATGAGATAATACCGGTAGTATCTTTGTTTCTATGGAAAATTAAATAAAATCGAGGCTGTTATTGGCTGTTGTCATGGAAAAGTATTAAAATTTGCGATACTACCGGTAGTATCTCAACTTGAAATCAGCCCATTAGACTGTAACTGTCGACGATTTTTCAATGCATAATGTCAGTTACAGTCTAACGTCATTTAATAAATTAAAGAAGCTTTTAGGTTGATCATGAAATCGGCTCTAAAATAATTTTTATATTTCATTTATTGTTAGTTACAGCTCTAGATTGAAATTGTATTATTGGTTGCCTATAGTAAACTTAAAAATCAGTGTCTCCATCTTACACATTTAACATGAAAGGATGCTAGCTTTTTGCCAAGTTTTCAGTTTTTTCATGATTCATTTCTATGGTAGTGGAGTTTTTGTCACGTTTTTATCGTAGATACTACTAGTATTTCATCGAGTAGTAACCAATCACGTGTGACTACAACTCCAGGACCGTCTTCGGTTTCAAGTTCGGGGTATCCGGCAAGTCCTTCTGTTATAACATTGGATAGTCCATCGCCTCCACGTTCACCAATTCAAAATCAGCCAGCTTCATGTATGATGGCCAATCAGAATGGCACAAGTGGAAATGAAGCAGCTTCGTTGTTTGCACCAGGGTCGATTTCGTTTTTAGATTTAGAGAATGAAGCAAGGGCTAATATGAATTATAATAATAGCCGGTATTAATAAAATTTATTTTATATAATAGACATATGTTTGTTATTGATTTCAATGAAGGTATTTTTGTACAAAAGTTAGTTTATTAGAAATTTATTTTGATAAATTCTTTTAAGTAATGTTTCTTGTCACACTTAACAGTATACCATTTTGTTTAATTAGAAATAGGATTATTACTATTTACGTTTTGTAATTTATAATTGTTTAGTGTGTTTTTTTCAGAGATAAAACGTAATACATTCTTTTCTAAATATAATTGACTTTTTTTAATTTTGTAATTGAGTATAAAGGTGTTTTGAGGGGGGAAAACTTGTTTAGTTCGAGTGAAAATACAAAATGATTGAAGACGATTTAAAATTTGTTGTTAATGGCCCTCCACCTGTAGCACCTTTACCAAAAATTTCGTTAGGAAAGTTGATTTATGACAGTTTGTTGACTAATTCAGACAACAAGGAGGCGATGGTAAGTAAAAAAATCTTGACTGATAACAAAAAACTGTAAAAAAGGAAACAATACCTGTAATAAATACAAGTGTTGTTCAGTGTTGCCAACTCTCCTCTTCTTTGTAAAGTACCCTAAATTTAGTTGGGAACCCCCAGGTTAACAGCACTGCTTCTGTAGCATCTTCTGTCAGAATTGATGGGTGGCGAATCCCATTTTCTGCTTCTTTCGTTAATCTTGAAATTGATTGCATTTTTTCTGCTCTAAAAGACTGAAATTTTTGTTTTTTGACGTCATTCTGTGGAAATTTAGATTTCTAAATTAGATTTAATTTTTTCCGAATTATTTTTACAGTAAGTAACAAAACAATCAGAAAATGGTTGATCTCTTTTTTAATTTGTTTGGAAAGCTTAAAAAAATAAAATGTATTCAAATAATGAGAATTAATCTTCTGTAACAACTGATGGGTGGCGAATTTCCTCCTTCTGCTTCTATTCTTTCCTACTAATATTGGACTAAATAACAATTATTTATTATAACATTTCGAAAATTACTTTTTTGCAGATTAATGTCTCCACACACGAATCAATTTCCTTCCAACAAATTTTCGAAAAATCCTTATTACTAGCGGAAGCCTTACGTCAAAAAAACTGTGCAAAAAACACAGTTGTTGCACTTTGTAGCGAAAACAATTTACAATTTTTTATTCCAGTTATTTCGTGTTTGTATATTGGGGCTATAGTGGCTCCTTTAAACCCGAATTACACTCCAGAAGAAACAACTCACGTTTTAAATACCTCAAAGCCAAAAATAATTTTTTGCTCAAAAGCTGTCAGTCAGAAATGTATTTGTTTAAAAAATGAACTGACTTATATTGAAAGAATTGTTATAATTGATAGTCAAGAAAGGATTGAAGGAGCGGAAACTTTGGATGATTTTATTTTAAGAAGTTTGAGCTGTTATCCTTGTTTGTATCAATTTGAATTGGCTGAAATTGATCCTGAAAATCAAGTTGCATTTATTATGTGTTCCTCTGGGACTACAGGATTACCAAAAGGAGTTATGCAGACTCATTCTAATTTTCTTGTACATTATATGCGTTTGAAGTGAGTCAATTTCCAAAATTTTTTTGTAAAACACAGTTTTTTAGGGATCCAAGTTTTAATAAAAATTCTGACAAAATCATCGGTTATTTGCCATTTTTTCATTCTTATGGTCTTCTTATTAATTTTTATGGCCTACTAGAAAGCCAACAAATTCTAGTTATTCAAAAATTTACCCCAGAAATATTTTTACAAACAATCCAAAATTACCAAATCTCTCAATTATGGCTCGTCCCTTCTTTGGTTGTTCTTCTAACAAAAAGCCCTCTTGTTGAGAAATACAATTTATCAAGTGTGAAAGTAGTAAATTGTGGGGCAAGTGTCTTGAATAAATCCACCGAAGAAGCTTTAAAAAACCGGTTAAAACTGGACACAATCCGACAGGGATACGGTTTAACCGAAGTAACAACAGGAGTTATAGCAGTGAGTCTCTTCGATAAGAACCCTAAATTCGGGTCTTCAGGTCAAGTCCTGAGTTACACTTCGTGTAAAATCCGCGACCCGGAAACAGGAAGAACACTAGGGCCGGGACAAGTCGGGGAGTTGTGTTTCAAAGGACCGATGGTTATGAAAGGCTACTTCGGGAATATCGAAGCTACAAGAAATTCGTTTACGAAAGATGGGTGGTTGTTGACTGGAGATTTGGGATATTATGACGAGAATAAGTATTTTTATATTGTGGACAGGCTAAAGGAGTTAATTAAATATAAAGGATATCAAGTTAGTGGTTTGTGGAGGGTACAGGGGAGTTTCACAAATGTTGAGTCAAGCGTTTTTGGGGAAAGAACGGTCAACGCAAAAATTTAGGTACAGATAATAGCATTAATTGCTTCTATAAAGATATAAATGTAAAGAAGTAAAAAAAGCAATGAGTGATAATGCAAGAGGAATAAAAGAAAAAGCACTAAAGTAAAATTTTTAATAAATTAATACGAGACAAGAAGAGCGAAATAAAAGAAAATTACCAAAACAGAAGCAATTGCTAATTTTTTTAAAACTTAGGTTTTAGTTTTTGAGCTCATTTGCAACAGTTTTTTAATATTCAAAATTTTTGGAGTAATAATTAGGGTTCCAATATTCAAATAACAGAAATTTTGGAATAGAAATTTATTAACAACATAACTTTAGATTAGGTACTTTAAATTTAAAAATATGGTTTTATCGGTTGGTTCTAAATATGGAACTTCATACTAAACTACGCACAAATGAATAGGGATAACGCTAGAATTTTTACTTTTACTTGTAAATAAGACGAGATTCTATTTTTAATAACAAAATGACATCAAACATTACAAATTAGAATAGATTTTGTAACAAAAAAACTAATAAAAATGCTCAAAAAAAAACGTTGTTGCTTGTTTATGCATTTTGATGTTAATTTGGTCACTTTTAACATCAAGTATAATGTCCACAACTTGCTGATATTTTTCTGGCATAGTGTTAATAATGTTATTAGAAATCTTAAAAGGGATTGCGTTCCAAAGGGGCGGTAACGCTTCTTGTAGTTCATGGAGGTTTGAGGGCTGTGGATAGTGATCGGAAAGTCTCTTTTGCAATGCATCCCACATATGCTCAATTGGACTAAGGTCTGGTAAGATTGGTGGCAAAGGCAAATGTGAAATTTGATGGTTTTCCAAAAATTGATGCACTATTGGAGCTCTGTGTAGACGTGCGTTGTCAAGAAAGCGAAATTCTTTCCAATAAAGTTCCTTGTAACACTTATTCCTACACAATTTCCTGAACATAACACACCCCTGTGAGGTTTCCATCAATGATGTGTACGGCTTCCAGAATAAATGCTAGCTCTGATTATAACACCACCGCTTTGAAACCGTTATACAAGCTGCACAAATTACGGCATGGTGCGTATTCCTCGTTCTCTGTGCATTCTTTGTCGTCGGATGTAAATGTGTAGACAAAAACGAGATTCATCAGTGAACATAAGAGCTTGTCAGCCGCTCGCTACACCATCCTCTTCGTAACCGTCAGTGACGTTCTGTTGTGGCTGGTCTTCTTAAAGGAGCATACGATAACAGTCCAACTTTCCGGAAACGGTTCCGAATTGTTTAAAATGCAATAGACCGCTTAGGAATATTTTGCAATAGATTTAGAGTCTGACGCGCTGTCAAAAAGCGGTTGCGTCTGGCTTGTGTGAATATGTTACGATCTTCTCTAGGGGATGTAACACGTTGGAACACGTTCTGTTTTCTGAAAACGTGAGAGGGTGTGAGAAACCACCCTTTGGGATACACCGATAGTTTGGCCAATGTCAACTTGTCGGTAACCCTCAGTATGCATTCGCACAATAATTTCGCAAAGGTTGGCTGAAAGAAAAATTTTTAAGAAACACTCTTATCTCTTTTGGAGCCTTTACTTTCAGGCCCTAAACTTACCAAGAGAAAATTCATTTGGTTTTTAGTTTTTAGATAAGCTAAATGAAGGTTAATTAATCACATAGTTTTGAAAAAAAAAAATTTACATCATTAAATATTATGATTTTTTAGAATATTTCTATTCCTTTGTGCGTAGTTTATTTGAATTGACCGTTAATTTCAATAATGGTCGCGTGGCAAGTTTATAACAAATATCAAATATCTAAAGTTTGGAGAAGAGCATCTCTAATTTATGACCGTGTTATAATTCCTGAGAAAAAAGCGTTTTAATATTAAAATTATAATTAATAATAAATAACGGATTTTGTCTGAAATTTTGTTAGCCATTTTGGTGCAATAAAATATACAAATAATTGCAATAATAATATAAATAAGGCTAGTCTACTGAAAAGGTGCCACATAGAATTTCTTCTCTGTTTCTTAATTCAAATAACAACAAAGTGTGACAGTCTTTCTGTAAATCATTATAGGGAATATGGGTCAAATGATACAGCATTTTAAAGAGAACTAAATCCTCTTTTTAGTCTTAGAGATTAACAAGATATTTTCTGCTTTTTGGTTTGTAAAATACTACAAAATTTTACTCAGTTTTCTTGTTCATTTGGTCATTAATAAATTATATAATTTGTTTGTATTTTTCTTAATTATTTTTTTACTGACGGCGGCAAACAAATTAACAAAAACATTGATAAAGTCCAATTAACCTAAAAAACTTGGATAATTGATAATAGAGAATTTAAATAAAAGTAAAAATGTTTTTAATTGCAAAACTCATTATTTTTTAATTTTTATAACGTTAATGTTTGATTGGTATATTATTTGATATCGAAATGACTCTCTATTAAATAGAGAGAGAGAGAGAAATAATGTTCAGGGACATTATTTTGCCTTAATGCTTTAAGGTATTATTTAAAAACACTATTTTAGGTGAGGTGGAGACTAAATTATCTGCAGTAGCGGCTTAGAAGAGCACTAAATATAATACCAAAAGTCGCACATTAAACTATTATGGTGTTATGGAACTATTTTTTCCATACTTTTCCAAAAAATTATACAAATTATGTTTTTTATTTTATTGATGTTATCATTTAGGTCTAAAAATATTTTTAAACCAAGTAAAACCAGAAAACAACGGCATTATTATGCAGCAGTCTAAAATTGTTTTTATAATGCCAGAAAAATTGTTTTTATGTTATTTTTCTGACTGGGACTGGGGCCTGGGGCAGCAATTTTTAAATTAAAACGCTTGACTTTCTATTTGAGACAAACCCTGTATACAATATATATTTTTCCCCTTTTTAAAACCCTTCTTTAAGGTGCCACCAGCTGAAATTGAAGCAATTTTACTCAACAATTCAAAAATCAAAGATGCTGGAGTTGTAGGACTTCCAGATGAGGAAGCAGGCGAGTTGCCTTTAGCCTTCGTTGTTAAAAATATCCCTGATTTGAGTGAAATTGAAGTTGTCAATTTTGTAAACGGTGAGGATTGTTTTCTTTGACTTTTTCCTGATTCTATAAATTTAGAAAAAGTTTCTTCGCAAAAGAGACTGAGAGGGGGTGTTATTTTTATTGAGGAAATTCCGAAAAACTCCAGTGGAAAAATATTACGCAAGGAATTACGTAAAATGTTGGCTGAAATGAAATAGTTTAGTGTGTTTAAGGGTAGTTTAAGCAACTAGATCTAGTAATTTGCTAGGTAAAATGTGTCAAAATGTCTGTAATAATAATTAAGAACTACAATTTCAAAAATTATAATGATTTCTAGCATAAATTAATTTTTCGGCTTACGACTTGTGTTTACTACAAATTTTTTTAATTTTTTTATTTTTAAACAATTTATTTTTGTTGTATATTTAGTTGCATAAACGCTGAAATTCTGCAAATTTATATCTCACTGAAACTACCTTGACATTATTTTAATCTTGCACCTCTCGTTTTAACAAAAAATATTGAATTATTTGTACTTTGAGATAAAACATTTATTTAAACAAAGTAATAGCTAAAGTGATAAGACAGTAGCCAATAAATAAAATAAATTTTTAAGACTTTAATTCTTTTTTTTTTATTTTTTGTACATTTTATTTATGTGATAAGATTTTCCTTGTCCCCACTTTATACATTTCAATGTTTTTATTCTGATATCCAAGCAAGTACGATAGTTGTTTACATAAAACCAGTAATAAAAATATTTCTGTTGTTTAATACCAAACTAAAATGGTTCAAGAAGATGATAAATATGTTATTGAGGGCCCTAAACCTTTACAACCCTTAATCAAAATCTCTTTGGGAAAATTAGTTTATGACAGTTTATTGGGAAACATAAATAAAGGAGATGCTTTTGTAAGTATTTTCGAACTTTGAAACTGTTTAATCTGATTTTTTCTCCTTGAACTTGTATTTTTTAGGTAGATGCGGCAACTGGCGAAGCAATTTCTTATCAGGAAGTTTTGAAAAAGTCCTGTTTTTTGGCTGAAAGTCTACTCAAAAATGGGTACGGCCAAAATACAATTGTGTCAGTCAGTAGTGAGAATAATTTGCAATTTTATCTGCCGGTGATTGCTTCTCTGTATATTGAAGCTATTGTGGCTCCAATTAATCATAATTACACAGAATATGAAACTACACATTCTTTAAATATTTGTAAGCCGAAAATTGTTTTTTGTTCGAAAGCTGTCAGTGAGAAATTTGTGCAACTGAAAAACAAGCTGAATTTCATTGAGAGAATTATTGTAATCGATGATGACAGTGCAATTTACGGGACCGAAACGTTGGAGAATTTTATTGAGACAAGTCTGAGAGGGTACGCGCCTTTATGCCGATTTCCAGGATCGGATTTTGATCCTGATAAGCAAATTGCGTTTATTATGTGCTCGTCTGGAACTACCGGACTTCCCAAAGGAGTCATGCAGAGTCATAGCAACCTTATGGTGCGGTATATGCATACAATGTAGGTTTTATGACTTTCTGAATTTGTTTTTTCACAAATTTTGATTCAGGGATCCGAGATACGTCCAAGAAGCTAAAACTTTCCTCGGGATTTTACCATTTTTTCACGGATTTGGTCTCGCAACAAATTTTTTTGCTCTAGTTTTAGGTCAAAAAATTGTGGTAATTAAAAAATTCGAAGAGAAGATTTTTCTGAAAGCTATACAAGATTACCGAATCCCTTGTTTATGGCTTGCTCCACCTTTGGTTGTCCTACTTGCTAAAAGTCCTCTTGTTGATAAATACGACTTGTCTTGTGTTAAAGAAATAACAAGTGGGGCTGCTCCTCTTAGTAAAGAAACTGAAGAACTTGTCAAAAAAAGGTTTGAAGTCTTCAATTTATGTTTTTTGTGTCTTTAAGTATTGTTTTTTAAAGATTGAAGGTACAAGGTATAAGACAGGGTTATGGCCTGACTGAAGCTACTCTTGGTGTTATTATGTTGGGTGTTAGGGAGATGAAACCGGGATCTTCTGGAAAAGTAGTAACTTATATGAAGTGTAAAGTCCGGGATCCTGAAACAGGAAGATCTCTAGGACCGGGAATTGTTGGAGAGTTGTGTTTTAAAGGGCCAATGGTAATGCCTGGTTATTACGGAAATGAGGAAGCTACAAGGAACTCGTTTACATCTGATGGGTGGTTACTAACCGGAGATTTGGGTTATTACGACCAAGAAGGTTATTTTTACATCGTAGATAGGCTAAAAGAACTCATAAAATACAAAGGATTTCAGGTCAGTTTTAGCGTAATTTTGGCGTGAAAAATACCGTAATTTCAGGTAGCTCCAGCTGAATTAGAAGCCGTAATTTTGAGTCATCCCAAAGTGAAAGATGTGGGAGTTGTGGGACTCCCTGATGAAGATGCCGGAGAGTTACCTGTGGCTTTTGTTGTCAAAAATCCCGGGACTAATCTGACAGAAAAAGAAATACTTGATTTTGTTTCCAGTACTTGTCTAATTCTGTCTTTCCAAAATTTTTAATTATTTTTTTCAGAACGTGTTTCCTCCCAGAAGAGGTTACGAGGAGGTGTTATTTTTGTCCCAGCTATTCCTAAAAATCCCAGTGGGAAAATACTTCGCCGCGAGTTGAAAAAAATGGTAGCTAATCGTAAATCTAAATTGTAAATCAAATTTGTGTTTTAATAAAATTTATTTTTGCCTATTTACACGTTTTATTTTTATTATTTGCAACGGATTTTTTTTTATTTTAACGTTTTTACCTATGAAAATCAGTTTGGTGTTTTCATTAAAAGTGAAAAGAAGTGACTTTTTTTATTTAAAGCAACATGGTAGAAGGAGATAACAAAAACGTTATTAATGGACCAACACTACTCTAGCCTTCATTAAAAATATTTCTAAAAAAATTAATTTTTGACATTTTAATTAAATATTTGAAAAATTAAAAAAAACTGTCAATTTTATTTGCTCTTACTTTGATAACATTTGTGACGTCACAGTGAAGGTTAAAATTAATGTAAAAACCTTAAAAGCATTCGGAAAATTGAAATTTCGCTTTCGACTGTTCTGATCGAAGTTTATGAAAGGTTTTCTCCGATCAGTACCTAGGAAAATGCTGGAAGAATAATTTTCAATTTTGTGATGACACAACAGACTTATTAAAGCCTCAGTGTCTTTAAAATTAAATAGGACTACAAGGAGCGAGTAACGACACTCTGTAGACAAACAAATATAGCATTTTAATTTTTTTATTTTATATCTACATAACAGAATAATTACAATAGTTGATATTTTAAATTATAATTTTGTCAATTGAATTACAAAAGAAACAAAACTTATTATTATTTATTATGCAAAATAATTTATTCACTATAACACACTTCAATCAATAATTACAATTTTGGTCTAGGATTTATTGCCATATTTTTCAATTTTCGTCTTAGAATTTTTCCACTGGGATTTTTGGGAATAGCTGGTACAAAAATAACACCTCCTCTTAATCTCTTCTGGGACGAAACACGTTCTAAAATTTAATAAAAAATTTGGGAAAAACAAATTAGCAAAGTACCAGAGACAAAATCAATTATTTCTTTTTCTGTCAGATTAGTCCTGGGATTTTTGACAACGAAAGCTACTGGTAATTCCCCAGCATCTTCATCAGGAAGTCCTACAACTCCCACATCTTTCACTTTGGTATTACTCAAAATAACAGCTTCTAATTCAGCTGGAGCTACCTGAAATTACGGTATTTTTCCCGCCAAAATTACGCAAAAACTGACCTGAAATCCTTTGTATTTTATGAGTTCTTTTAGCCTATCCACGACGTAAAAATAACCTTCTTCGTCATAATAGCCCAAATCTCCGGTTAGTAACCACCCATCGGACGTAAACGTGTTTCTTGTGGCTTCCTCATTTCCGTAATAACCAGGCATAACTAAAGGCCCTTTAAAACACAGTTCTCCGACTTGTCCCGGTCCCAGCGACTTTCCCGTTTCAGGATCTCTGATTTTACACGATACATACGACACGACTTTCCCTGAAGATCCCGGTTTTTTATCACCGACATTCATCATTAAAACACAAAGCGTCGCTTCAGTTAAGCCATAACCCTGCCGAATCGCTGGAACTTTCAGGCGATTTAACACGGATTCTTCGGTTTCTTTACTGAGAGGAGCAGCTCCACTTACTATGTCTTTGACGCAAGACAAGTCGTATTTATCAACGAGAGGACTTTTCGCGAGTAAGACAAGTAAGGGAGCTACAAGGTATAAAGCAGAGATTTTGTAGTCTTGTATTGTTTTCAGGAAGAGTTCTTCAGAGAATTTTTTTAGGATGATGATTTTTTGGCCTTCAACGAGTGCGAATAGATTTGTTATCAAGCCGTAGCAGTGGAATTGGGGTAAAACCCCGAGGATGCTTTCAGATTTCATAACATAACGTGAATCGCTACAAGAAAAAATGTAAAAATAATTTGACGAGTTTTTGACTTACATTGTGTGCATATACCGAACCATTAGGTTGGTGTGTGTTTGCATTACTCCTTTTGGTAACCCTGTAGTACCAGAAGAACACATAATGAAAGCGACTTGTGTTTCAGGATTAAATTCAGTTAATTCAAATTCATGAAAATATGGAATTTCTCTGAAAGTTTTTCTAATAAAACCATTCAAAGTTTCCGCTCCTATCACTGGAGAATCATCATCAATTATAATAATTTCTTCAATATAATTTAGTTTCCTTTTTAAATAAATATATTTTTGACAAACAGCTTTTGAACAAAAAATTATTTTTGGTTTACAAATATTTAAAGAATGAGTAGCTTCCATTTCGGTATAATTTTGGTTAATTGGAGCTACAATAGCACCAATATAGAAACACGAAATAATTGGAATATAAAATTGTAAATTGTTTTCGCTACTTATTGAAGCAATGGTATTTTGACCATAACCATTTTTTCGTAAAGCCATTGCTAGAATATATGTTTTTTCTAGGATTTGGAAGTAGGAAATAGACTCGCCTGTTGAAGCATCAACCTGAAAAAAAATTGCAAATATAAACCGTGATTTCTGTAAATTTAGTAAGACTTTTAATAACGCTTTGAACTTGAAATATTTTATTTTGAGTCATTCTGTATTTTGTTATGTTTTTAATAAGGTGAGATTGAAATGTAACTGAATTAGAGCAGGCTGTGTCAGCGTAACTGTAATGATTTGTCTAATATTAATATCCACTTCCACGGTTTGCTCTGATTCAGCTACATTTCGATCTCAGGTTATAAACAATTTTTTGTCATTCAGACAGAAAAGCATTTGGATACTTCTTGCATAAGATCCGCTGGTTGCAAATGCCTACTTTCTTCCCTAGAGACACAAAGTGTGCTTACTTATAGTTAATTAGCAATGAAGGCTTTAATTCAATGTCATTTGATACCTGATGCAATTTTTATAACGTAATGTTAATTGAAAACTGTTGGAATGGTAGAAGGCCATTAATAATCTATTTGTTATCTCTTGACGCACGTTTTAACTGTTTTTTTTTTGTGAAACCAAAAGCGAATTTGTCTAAACAAAATTTAAAGTTTAAAGATATAGAATCCAACTTAGATTAATAAAATTTTTTAGAGACTATTATCAGGCGAATATAAGCAAAGTCGTTTGGAAAAGAATTAAGACAAACCGGTCGCTGAGTGGCGGATGATTTCGCGAACCGAGTAAAAATTAATGTAAGAGAAAAACAAGATTAAAATGGTCGCGACTGATTGATACAGAAACAAGTTTAGGACAAACTTTCTGTCTTTAATGATGTTTAATTTGAATAAAAATTTTTTTCTGCTTATTGCCATTTATTTAATATCTAATTTAATATTTATAAAATGCAATTAGGTGAGTTCTAAATTGATTTAATTTAAAAACATGTGGAAAAACAAATTATTTTTGGATTACAATTAATTTAATTAAAAAATTCATACCAAAGCTTCTTTTTTTCGAGTTCTAATTAAACTGTCAAAAATTAATTTTCCTAGAGTTATTTTTAGTAAAGGTTGAAGTGGTGTTGGACCATTAATAATGTTTTTGTTATCTTCTTCTATCATTTTGTTTTAAATGAAAATTTTTACTTCTTGTCACTTTCAATGAAAACACAAAACTGATTTTCTTATGTAGAAACAATGAAATAAATTTCATTTGCAAATAATAGAAATAAAACGTGTAAATAGGCAAAAATAAATTTTATTAAAACACAAATTTGATTTACAATTTAGATTTACGATTAGCTACCATTTTTCTCAACTCGCGGCGAAGTATTTTCCCACTGGGATTTTTAGGAATAGCTGGGACAAAAATAACACCTCCTCGTAACCTCTTCTGGGAGGAAACACGTTCTAAAAAATTAATTAAAAATTTTGGAAAGACAGAATTAGGCAAGTACCTGAAACAAAATCATTTATTTCTTTTTCTGTCAGATTAGTCCCGGGATTTTTGACAACGAAAGCCACTGGTAATTCTCCCGCATCTTCATCAGGGAGTCCCACAACTCCCACGTCTTTCACTTTGGGATGACTCAAAATAACAGCTTCTAATTCAGCTGGAGCTACCTGAAATTACGTTATTTTTTCCGACAAAATTACGCAAAAACTGACCTGAAATCCTTTGTATTTTATGAGTTCTTTTAGCCTATCTACGATGTAAAAATAACCTTCTTGGTCGTAATAACCCAAATCTCCGGTTAGTAACCACCCATCGGACGTAAACGTGTTTCTTGTGGCTTCCTCATTTCCGTAATAACCAGGCATTACCATAGGGCCTTTAAAACACAACTCTCCTACTTTTCCCGGTCCTAGAGATCTTCCTGTTTCAGTATCCCGGACTTTACACTTCATATAAGTTACGACTTTTCCAGAAGATCCCGGTTTAATATCCCCAACATCTAACATAACAACTCCAAGAGTAGATTCAGTCAGACCATAAGCCTGTCTTATACCTTTTATCTTCAATCTTTAAAACATTAATTAAAGATACCAAAAAACTGAAATTACAGATTTCAAACCTTTTTTTGACAAGTTCTTCAGTTTCTCTACTAAGAGGAGCAGCCCCGCTTGTTATTTCTTTAACACAAGACAAGTCGTATTTATCAACAAGAGGACTTTTAGCAAGTAGAACAACTAAAGGTGGAGCGAGCCATAAACAAGAAATTCGGAAATCTTGAATTGTTTTCAGAAAAATTCTCTCTTCAAATTTTTTAATTACGGCAATTTTTTGACCTTTAACTAGAGCAAAAAAATTTGTTACGAGACCAAAGCCGTGGAAAAACGGTAAAATCCCGAGGAAAGAGTCAGCTGGTTGGGTGTATTTTGGGTCTCTACAAAGTCAAAATTTGTGTAAAAAAATTTCAGGATGTCATAAAACCTACATTGTGTGCATATACCGCACCATAAGGTTGCTATGACTCTGCATGACTCCTTTGGGAAGTCCGGTAGTTCCAGACGAGCACATAATAAACGCAATTTGCTTATCAGGATCAAAATCCGATCCTGGAAATCGGCATAAAGGCGCATACCCTCTCAGACTTGTCTCAATAAAATTCTCCAACGTTTCAGTCCCGTAAATTGCACTGTCATCATCGATTACAATAATTCTCTCAATGAAATTCAGCTTGTTTTTCAGTTGCACAAATTTTTCACTGACAGCTTTCGAACAAAAAACAATTTTCGGCTTACAAATATTTAAAGAATGTGTAGTTTCATATTCTGTGTAATTATGATTAATTGGAGCCACAATAGCTCCAATATACAGAGAAGCAATCACCGGCAGATAAAATTGCAAATTATTCTCACTACTGACTGACACAATTGTATTTTGGCCGTACCCATTTTTGAGTAGACTTTCAGCCAAAAAACAGGACTTTTTCAAAACTTCCTGATAAGAAATTGCTTCGCCAGTTGCCGCATCTACCTAAAAAATACAAGTTCAAGGAGAAAAAATCAGATTAAACAGTTTCAAAGTTCGAAAATACTTACAAAAGCATCTCCTTTATTTATGTTTCCCAATAAACTGTCATAAACTAATTTTCCTAAAGAGATTTTTAATAAGGGTTGTGATGGTTGTGGGCCTTCAATTACATATTTATCATCTTCTTGAACCATTTTTGTTTAGTTTTAAACAGCAGAAATATGTTTATTTCTAGATTTATGGAGAATAACTATCGTTCTTATTTATATCAGTATAAAGAATGATAATAACATTAAATCGTAGAGTGGGGATATGGAAAATCTTAGCATAATAGAGTAGATATTATAATTTTATCATGTGACAAGAGTTTCACACTTGTTACATTATAATATAGAATTATTATTAAAATTTGATTTTATTACAGGTAGTACATGACAATTATTTATTAACACAGTAGACAGATACATAATAAAATTGTTTAAAGCAAAATAATTATGTTTAGATATAAAAATACATAAAAATAAAATTAAAACTTAGTTATGTTGCAACATAATCAACAAATGTATTTAACACAAATATTTTTTAAATTTTAAATTATTTTTTTTAAATTAACAGTGTTAAAGACCTGTCTAAACAGAATTATTTTACTTCTAAATTTTATAACTCGTAGATAAATAAATATTAGAAAATGCAAAATATACAGTTTTATAGGAAATTGAACCCTCTACAAAAAAGGTCTCTTGTGGTTAATCGATTACTCTAACCACTTAGAAGATATTCGTATTTAAAAAACCAAAATTTGAGACTACATTCTCATTTTTTTTTAAATGGTTAGAGTAATCGATTAACCACAAAAAACTTTTTTTGTAGAGCATTTAATTACAAAACTGTATGTTGCGCATTTTCTAATATTTATTTATCTACGAGTTATACAATTTAGAAGTAAAAAAGTAATTTTTGTTAAATTCTTCAAACTTTGATCTCTGATATCTTCTAAGCAGTAAGAGTTATAAAAAAATTGTAAAGTACCTTTTTAGAGCGTTCAATTCTCTACAAAAAATGTAAATAAAATTTTTCTGTACGATTAAGTAGTGACGAGATATAGATTTTGCCAAATAGAACTATAGAAAACGTAGAAAACTGAAATGAGGAGGTCCTTCTAATTAAAATTAGGAGCTTATTTTTAAAAAGAATTTTTTAAAAGTACCTAGGTACTAACTTTTCAGTGTCGGAAATTAAAAAAAAAATCTTTGATTTTTTTGACCCATTCTAAGGTACACAAAAATTTTTTGAAGTTTACAGTCTTTAAATCTTGTCTAGACAACATAACTCAATACAAATTTTTATTTTGTTAAATTTTTTTATCTAAAATATTATTGTAAGGGCATTTTTTTTGTGCATAGGTTGATTATATATATATTTTTTTATATACTTAGTAAATTAGGCACAATTTTTTTTTTCCTGTAAATAAATTTTAGAAAAATATAAGGTCTATAACAACTTTGAGTTTCATATGTTCCTATAATAAGATTGACATATTTACGATCTTCGGACACATAAACCATCCACCCCGATAAGCTTAACGAATTGCCGAACAGACTTAAGAGTTTTTGGCGGCTGAACTTTCTGTCTCAGACCATATGCAAAAGAGTTGAATTTTAGCCAGCAGCCGGGGTGGTTAAGTCGTGTTAATTTGTGCAATTAGTTGAAACAGTTATTCTTTGTGTGAAAAGGTGAGTTTATCACAGAGCAATCCTTCTATTCGTGTAGTGAGCTTTTAATTAAGCTATCATTAATTGGTGTTTTGAGTTTTATAATTTCTTTTTGTGTCGTGAAGTTATTTAATTCAATACCAGAGCTTTTGAGATACAAATGTCTATCATCGGTAGGGTGAGTCCAGTAGCAATTAGCTTGGTACTTGTTTAATGGTTAATGTAGTAATGTTATGACTTTGAATAACGGTTATCCAGTTGTTGGATATGAGTTGATATGTTTTTATAAAGTTGAGATGTTTTATAAAGTTGAGTATAAATGGTTAATTCTCAATTGGTTAATTATTGAGAATCTGATCATTATGTTATGTTTGAATTATACTTTAACGAGCAAAAGGTAAACATTTTACAACGTTGAGCCTTGATATATCAAGTTAATCTAATTAAACTGTCCATCCCTCTTTTCCGCCCGCTAGGTACTTTTAGGGCGGTTAGGTATGGGAAATCGCTGACACCGTCCATTGCACATTTAGACCTATCGCAACATGACGGCCCCGGGTGAGTCGACAGGTAGCGCCGGCTCCCCCAGGTCCGTGGTTTTGTTTTGTGATGAGTTACTGGAACGGTCACCAGTTTATGACACCCATTGCACACCCAGGGCTAATTGCAGGTTAGTCGCTGGAAGAGAGGTGCCAAAAGGTGGCCATTGCACTCCCAGATCTCGGTGTTATTGCTTAGAGGGGTTGATTGGATTGGACCTCACAACTCTATGAAGAGGACAACCATTGCACGCTCGGGGCATAACGTACTTTGTAGCCGGGTGGTTTGTCAAAAGAGGTCCATTGCACTCCCAGCTGCTTGCTCTTTGCGTTTTATGTTTTGTTGGCTTAGAAAGGCTGATTGGATTAGTCCCCACAACACCATGAAGAGGACGGCCATTGCACGCTCGGGGCATAACGTTGTACCTTGCAGCCGAGTGGACCGTCAAAAGGGGACTATTGCACTCCCAGCTGCTCTGTTCTAGGCATGTTTATTGTTTTTCGTAGAGAGGTTGATTGGATTGGACCCTACAACACTATGAAGAGGGCAACCATTGCACGCTTGGGACATAACGTACTTTGTAGCCAAGTGGTTTGCCAAATGGGCCCATTGCACTCCCAGCTGCTTGCTCTATGTTTTTTTTATTAGGCCACTGGGTGGGGTACCGCTGACACCGTCCATTGCACGCCAAGGGGTCCTGTCCGATAAGGGCTTAAGGTCACTGGCAGGAAGGTACTGAATTGGTACCCATTGCACTTCCGGGGCAAGTGGTGGATGACAGAACGCGTGTTCATTGCACGTCAGAACCGCGAGGTGGTCTCAGCGCCCTGAGACAAGTGGGCTGGTAAGAAATCTGCAGGTAAAGGGTTGACCGCAATTATGGTCTTCCTTAGACTTGTAGAGTTCGTGAAACGCCAGAACTGCGTTTTTCACCCCTTTAATATCTGGACAGAGCTCAACTAAATACTAATATAATTTTATTGATACTGGACAAGCTATTAATTGCGATTATTTTTGATTTGTGCAATATTTTGTTTAATTATCACGCAATCACATTAGGGACCTCCTGCATTGATAGGATGGATTGCTCACACACCCTTTTTAAATTACAGGCATCGCCTTACCATTTTATTGATGATCACCCGAACGCCTCGATACCAGATGACCTTACCAAAGTGGTTGAGTAATATTTTTGCATAGTAGCTCTAGTTAATTAGTTAACATGTTCAACGGTCTTCATTGAAATCCTGACCAAATTATTTGTACAATTCGCTTAATTACCGAGTTTATTTTCCACGCCCCTTATTTTAAGTTAGATATCAGATTTCAGAGATTTAGACCGGCATTAATTCGGTCTCTTATGCACTTGTGAGTTTTAGTAAAAGGAATACAGGACAAACATCCCTAACATTCATTCTTTTCCTTTCATCACACATTTTCATCTCACATTATGTTGCAACATAATCAACAAATTTGTGTTATGTCCTAAGTACATAAATATTTTTGGTGAAATTTTGGATTATTCTTTATACCTACTGGGTCAAAAACCTGCCGAGTCACTTATGCGATCCCGTCTTTATTTTATCTTCAGTCAACAAATAATTTATTTATTTTACTAAACCCCACCACTTTATAAAGTTCATGGTCCAAGCAATTCCAACTTGTCCGGTTCTGTTATCGTTTCAGTATAGTTAAAAATGGCTGAAGACAACACTCACATAATACAAGGCTTAAAACCACTCGTCCCAATCCCAAATATTTCCATCGGGAAGCTAATCCACGACCAACTTTTATCCAATTGCAATGACAACCCAGCACTGGTAGGCCACTAGATTAACCCAACAAAGCCTTGACACTGATTTTCAGATTGACGCAATGACCGGTCAAGTCACAACTTACAAAACTCTCTTTTCAAAAAGTTGCTCACTTGCTGAATCTCTCCGAAAAAGCGGATTTGGTCAAAACACAATTATCTCGATTTGTAGCGAAAACTCAATTGAGTTTTTCACTCCTGTTGTTTCAGCCCTGTTTATTGGTGCTGTTATTGCGCCAATTAATAATAATTACACTGAAACTGAAATGTTACATGCCCTGAAAATAGCCGAGCCTTCTGTTGTTTTCGCTTCGAAAATTATTTGCGAGAAATTCGCGAATTTGAAGAAGAAATTAAATTTTTTGAAGAAAATTATTGTGATTGATTGTGATGACACGTTTTGCGGATTTGACTCCATCAATAGTTTTATTAAAAAAAATTTGAGCTCAAATATTTTTCGGTGTTTTATTGAAGATGTAAATGTTGATGAACAAGTCGCTTTTATTTTATATTCTTCAGGAACTACAGGATTACCAAAAGGAGTTGTGATAACACACAGGAATTTTTTAGTGAGGTATTCACATGCCAAGTGAGTTACTAAATTTTTTTTTCTGTGAGGACCAAACGACAGAAAATTCTGTTTTAGTGATCCTAGACTGTCTTTCTTCAAAGACGCACAATCAATTTTAGGCCTACTTCCTTTTTATCACGCTTATGGCTTATTTATTAGCTTGAGTTGTATTACCAAATTTCTGAAAATAATTGTTATGAAAAAATTTGATGAAAATGTATTTCTGAAAAGTATTGAAGAGTACAAAATTACAAGTTTGACTCTTGTCCCACCTCTGGCTGTTTTTATAGCGAAATCACCACTAGTAGAAAAGTATAATTTATCAAGTGTCAAAGAAGTTAGTTGTGGGGCTGCCCCTCTTAGTAAATCAATAGAAGAAGCTTTAAAAAAACGGTAAAAAACTTTTTTCTTGACTGTTATAATTTGGCCGCTAAAACAATTTATCTCAATCAAGCTTCTCACTTTAATGTATATAAATTATATTGTGCGGTATAACTGGTTGCATATATAACCGTCAAATCCTGAAAGTTTCTATTTCAGCTTGTCTGTTGATTTTATCGGACAAGGATATGGCATGACTGAAACTACTTTAGCAGTTATGGGAGTTCCAACAGGAGTGAGAAAACCGGGATCTTGTGGAAGACTCTACCCGTATCTTCAGTGTAAAATCAGGGATCCTGAAACGGGAAAATCTCTTGGACCTAATCAAATCGGAGAGATTTGTGTTAAAGGACCAATTATTATGAAAGGTTACTACAGGAATAAGGAAGCTACAAAGAATGCTTTTAAAGATGGATGGTTGTTGACTGGAGATTTAGGGTATTACGACCAAGAAGAGTTTTTTTATATAACAGGACGGTTAAAAGAGTTGATTAAGTATAAAGGATTTCAGGTAAATTTCAATTTCATGAAAACTTGACAAAAATTGGGTTTTTTAGGTGGCACCTGCTGAATTAGAGTCGATTCTCCTACAACATCCTGAAATTAAAGATGTTGCTGTTATTGGGGTTCCAGATGAAGAGGCAGGAGAGCTACCTTTTGCTTTTGTTGTGAGAAATTCAGATGATTTGACTGAGGAAGAGGTTCAGAGTTTTTTGGATGGTAACACAATATACAAAGTTAATTTGTTGGATTAAAAAAATTTTTTTTAGGTAAAGTGTCATCCTATAAAATATTGAGAGGTGGGGTTTTATTTGTTGAAGAGATTCCCAAAAATCCCAGTGGGAAAATCCTGAGAAGAAAGCTTCAAGACGTATTTAACAAGTTTATTAGATCTAAACTGTAAAAACTACTTAAATATTGTTACAAAATTATTTATTATAAATGTATTATACTCTTCTTTATTAAATGTTATTTTTGATATTTCTTTTATTCATCAACACTATTACATAACAATATTTTTTACCATTAAATACATTTATTATTAATTTTTATAAAAACGTTAGTGAAACATTAAAAAATCAGTGTGTCAATGTTGATAAAATACAAACAACAATGTACATATCTAATTTAAAAAATAAAAAACTTACTTCAAAAAAAAAACCGTGTGTTGAAAGAAAAAGAAAACTGAAGAGACATTCTAGAGGTGTTAAAAATGATTCTAGAAGAGTTTGAAAGCCGGCAATTATTAAAGAAAAAACAAAACAAAGTTCTAGAAGAAGTTTAAAGAAAAAAAATTTAGGTAGAAAAGAAACACAAAAAACTAAAGAAATATAAAATAATTTTATAAATGTAATTGATGCTAAAAAGAAAGGCAATAAATTCTTTTAGAAAATGTTAAAAAACATTGGCTACAAAAAGTAGAAAAAATTAAGAGTGTTTAAAAAAAGATATAGAAAAACGACGATTAGTAGAAGAAATATAGAAACGTCTTAACTAAAAGACTGGAAAAAAGAAAACAAAAGAAATAGCAAAGATTGGAAGAAAATAAAAAGTAATTGAGAATTATAGAAGACGTTAAAAGATGTCTGCTAAAAAAAAACTAGAAAAAGAGAGACTGTAGCATGTAGATCTTACGTTTTGTGCCTTTGGATAATTTGGATTTTAAATTAAGCTAATTAAATTTAAAAGCTGAGTCACTTGAAAGCTTAAAAACAAGAGTTCTGAGGTGTTGTAGCATCTCGGCACTACAGATCTTTCCACTTCTGGTTCTAGAATAATAAGAAAGATCGTTTTTTTAAATAAGAAAAACTAACAAAAAACAGAAGAAAAAAGTTAAAATCAGTTGACTCAAGACAATATTCTGTGGACGGTTTTAGAAGACCAAAAAAGTGTCTGAAAGAAGTTGGAAAATGAGATAAGACCAAATAGAACTAAATAAAATTTCTAAAAATGCTTGAAAAAAAAAAAAAACGATTGGAAGAGAAAGATGAGCAACGAAAAATTTAAGAAAAAAAAACAATTCTATAAAGATTTAAAAACGCCAACTAAATACGAAAAAAAATTGACTAGCAGAAGAAAAAAGAACGGCGATAAAAGAAAAGAATTTTTAAAGCAATAATTGGTTAAGTTGGTGGCCGAGCAGGAGCCTAAGAGATAACTTTGTTATCTGCCAACATTATTATACCAACTCTTGCTACCTTCCACCACTCCACAAAGCACTCCACTTCCGGATGGCACACTATGGCTGTCTACACGGCTATTATTTGTCAATATTTGGAAGAATTTAATGGTTTTGACTTACAAAGTAGTTTATGAGGAATTTAATAAGAGTGGTTGTAAAGATAAGTAAACTCTATCGTTACCGAAGCGATCAGGTAGTTCCTCAAAGGAAACGAACAACGGGTGCCACGCGCCAGACCAAATTAACTATCGGTAAGGAACCCAAAAGTTAATTTCTGTTCTATTGCGTTATAAAATTCATCCAAATATAGACACGCTCTATTAGCCCAACTTCGCTTGATATAAGCGAGTTCTCCCACCCGTTCTAATCGAGCACGACGCTCCGGAATACACTGTACTGATAAAGGGCAAAAACCTTGAAACTGGTATACAGTTTCTGGACACCTTTGCGATAATTGAAGCCGATATAAGTGTTATTGAGATTGAAAATTATTTGATAATAATTATATCAATATGTTTGTTTTTAGATTATGTCATAAAATATCACTGTAACCGTGTGAATTCTAATAATCCGAGCGCCCACCAGAGTAGCGCTAAGATCGCTTCCACCCTCTCCCATAAGTCCGGAAGGAACCACCCTCGACCGAGGGGTACCGACAAACCGAAATAAAAGGCATCCACCCACAACCAAATGCAGAGTTGCTTGCTTGCATCAATCGGGCATCCTGGGGGTCCCAACTGGTCTTGTGAGCTACTTCTACTTTCCTGCACCGTCGGAGAGACGTTTTCTTGCATCAACCGGGCATCCGTGGTGTCCCACCTGGTCTTGAAATCTCTCCTTTGCGACATTCTGCACCAACAGGGCATGTGGGGTCCCTATCTGGTCAGACTCTCGGTACATCCGCGTTCGAACTTAACACCACGGTCTCGACTTGAGTGCGAAATAACATCACCCTTTCTATTGTAAATAAACTGTTTATAGTGTAATCGTTAAGTAGTATAAATAAACTATATTCTGAATAAACCGATTACATCACTAGTTTGATATATTTAATGATATCACTATTTTTGATAATATATTCCTCGTCTTCTTATAATTTCATCTTGAATTTAGATATTGCAAAATTGGGGTTGTTTTGATCACAAAAATTAGACCACGGGCGTGACTAATAATAGTTTTGCAGAATTTTACGCTTTAGTGTGACTCACAGCGTGATGTTTTTCTTGTACTTGCTCGGAATATTTACTCATACCTTTTTTTTTCTAGAATTGTTTGTAACAGTATTTACACTGCGCCAAGAAATTAACGCACCACTTGAAAATAAAGTAAAAAACTATGTACATTTGACAACTTTGGTTGAGAAGGTTTAATCAAGCTATTATCAATCTAGTTACCCATTGTAATAAAAGTTTTGACATTAAAGTCAGAAATTTAAGTTTAATAGTTTTTTAAGCCGAAATTTTAAAATAATTTTTATTTTTAAATTGTGTTAATTTGTAATTTCGTTTTATTATTATTTGAATTTGCCGTTCTTTGGATAGTTTTTATCATTTGAAACAATAATAAAAACATTATAAGGAATTTGACTCGAGAAGAATGCGCCCAAGCTGTGGTTTTGTTGGAGGAAGGATGGAGCTACAGAAGAATTGGTGAAAGGTTTGGTGTATCTCATACGTCAATTTCGCGTATAATACAAAGGTACAGAGAGACAGGAAGTCACCTCAGAAGACCTGGGCAAGGAAGAAAAAGGAAAACCACTCCTATCCAGGATAGATTTTTAAGAATATCTGCGCTAAGGGAACGCTTTGTAACCGCCAGGAAGCTACAAACTGAGTTCCGTGACGTAGAAGGAATTCAAATCAGTACCGAAACTGTTAGAAAAAGACTTAAGGAGGATAATTTAACACTCCATATTCCTGCTCGTGGTCCTGCATTGACTGCAGAACACCGCAGTGCCCGATTAGAATTTGCTAGAGAGCACATAAGTTGGCAAAGAGAGGATTGGGAGTCTGTTCTTTTTACGGATGAGTCAAAATTTTGCCTTTACAATTGCGATAGACGTGTTCGTGTTGTATCGTAGACCAAATGAGCGGTACGCACAGTGTAACATTCAGAATACTACATTGTTTGATGGAGACCACGAACTTATACTTAATATTAAGTATAAGTTCGTGATGGAGACTCAGTAATGGTTTGGGGTGGTATTTCCTTACAAGCTCGCACGGAGTTAGTGGTTGTAAATAATGGCTCTATAAATGCGGACCGTTACTTAACAGACATTCTTGAAAAGCATGTCGTACCATATGCCCTTTATATTGGTCCAAATTTTTTGTTAATGCAAGATAACGCAAAACCCCACACTGCCCGAATTGATAAAGATTACTTGAATGAGGCAGAAATCAATGTTTTGGATTGGCCAGCTCGAAGCCCTGACCTGAATCCTATTGAGCATGTTTGGGACATTCTCGGGAAACGTTTAAAAAATCTTCCACATCCTCCTGTCCATCTTCAAGAGGTAGGTCCTCAACTAAATGAAATTTGGTATAACTTAAATCAAGAAGACATAAGTTCGTTAATTTTGAGTATGGAACGAAGATGTGCAGCGGTTATTCAAAGTAGAGGTAGAAATACGCGATATTAAGATGTTTTCTGTAACTTTCATAACGGCGTAACTTTAATAAAATTTTGTTTTCGGTTTGTTTTTCTATTATTTGGACACATTAAATATTAATTTACTTTAAACTTTAAGCTTAAGATGAAAACCCTCTTGTGGTTACTTTTGCAACCACACATCCATCTGATCTTCGGCTTTTGTGCAGACTCTGCTATATTTATGATGAATTTCATGTATCTTTTTTTTTTATTTGCACAATAAAGACCTTTATTATTATTATTATTATTATTAAACAAATGTTTTTGTTAAATTTTTCTTAATTTTGTACCAATTGGTCAAATACATGTTTCAATTTACAAAAAAATTCAAGTAGTGCGTTAATTTATTGGAGCAGTGTATATCAAATTGGTATATTTGTTTTATGCAAAATTTAGATATTTTTGTACTTTCTGTACTTTACTTTCATTTTATTTTTGTAAAAATAACACATTTGGTAAATGCCCCACTGAAATAACGGAAAACTTACTCTGCTAGTGCACAAATTCTAAAAATAGTTAATAAAACAAATATTTTTACGAAAAATATTTAAATTTTATTTATTTAAAATCATTATGTTTATCTTTTAAAAATAATAATAAGATACGTAACAGGAATTTATGCTTTATCACAAATTTATAAAACATAATGCTTATTTCTAAGTAAATATTTGTTTAACAGCTTTAGTTTTGAATTTATTTTTTGATTTGCACTAAAGATAATTTAGATAAATTTATTTTATAATTCAGCATTGTTTTTAGATTATTTTAAGTACTTGATTTTATAACATTAATGACTTTTTAAATTATTCTAATTTGTTTTGTCATGATTACATTTTAAAATTGTTTCAGGCAATGCTTTTAAATAAAAAAAAATTGTCTGATTATTTTTCTTTTTAATGTATCAATTTAGAAACGATTTTAATTACGAATAACTCACTTTTTACAGTCAATTTATAAAATAATATTTATTTTACTAGACTATCTGTAAATAATGTTTCTAATTGAAGCATTAACAACCATTTTCTAAACTGTATTAAATTAATCAAAAATCAGAAAAATTAAAATAAAATTGTTGCTAAATAACGCTTCGAAAAGTGAACCGACTTGACATTTGTTTAACAAATATCAGAATTTTTCTATTTGACTTAAAAAGTGCCCAAAATTTTTTACTGGGTGTGGAAAACGCATTTTACAGTACTCTTCAGTAAAGTGCTAATTTCGACCAATATTGTACAATAATTTACCAAAATTTTCAAAAACATTTGTAATTTTTGGAGAAATAAAATATTTTTGTGTATTACTAAATGAAAACAGAATTTTTTGGTAAATAAATAACAGATCTGGACGTGTAATATTGAAGCTATGTTTAAAAAAAATGTTGGCAGCTTTATATTCTAAACAATTTTTTTCATTATTTTTCTAACATTCTATAAACACTACTAGACCAAACTCTTCTATTAGTTTAAACAATGTTGAACATATTGTTTAATAATATCGGTATTAGATAAAACGTTCAAACAATTTTTATTTGATAGCAATTCAATGAAGTGGTTTTATAATTTAAGTTTTTTTTGTGATAACAAGTTTCTTCCTTTATTATTATTGTTATTACCTAGACAAGATATGAATGAACTTTGACTTCAATATAATTTACAAACTTCTAATTTATTAGACGCAACAGCAAGCACGAGTACATTTAAATTAATATTTGCTATCGTCCTTGCAATTTTTTATTTATTCAAGTCACAGCAAATTATCATTACAACAAATTGCGTCATAAAAATCTCAATAATTCACATCTAACAAAACATTTATGTGCCTCAACCCACAATTACAACAAAACAATAATTTTTACATAAGTAAAACCCTCTCGTTGTCTCACTGAATCTAATAATTTATCTCAAATTTGCGTACGTCACCGCTATTACCTCGTTAGCTCTCCTATAAATACCCCAGCTCTCCTCACAAAATCTCACTCGAAATTCAGCCATGGAAGCTCTCAAAGTGCGTCCGGAAGTAACCTCCTTTATTGACTCAATCTGTGACCAAAACAGCATCACCAACTACAAAATCACAGACGTCCAGACGAACCAAAAAGGCGAAGGGTACCTTGGCGAAATTTTCATGGTCACAATCAAGGACCAGGATACGCGAAACCAGCTTCAGTTTGTGATCAAAGCGGCCTTTATCGATGAGAAAATCCGGGAAATTGCGCCGATTCGGAAATCGTTTCAGAACGAGACGAATTTCTATACGAATTTATATCCGGCGTTTCAGAAATTTGAAAAACAGTGTGGTGTCAGCAAGAAAAGAGAAATTGTGCCGAAATGCTACAAAACTGTGATTGAGGAAAATCGGGAAATGCTCGCGTTGGAAAATCTGAAAGAAAAAGGGTTTGAGTGTTTTGAAAAAACAGCGGAATTGGATCATGATCATGTTATGATGATTTTTAAAACTTATGGAAGGTTTCATGCTTATTCCTTTGTGATCAAGGACCAAGAACCGGAAAAGTATCACAAACTAACCCAAGGATTGTATAACGTCTATGACGACTTTTTGCAGAAACAATATTTTCCGGATCATTTAATGGAAGTCAGTAAATTTGTACAAAAATCGTTTATCCCAGGAGAAGACAACGAAGTTATTAAAGCCTACGAAAAGTACTCTGGTCGCAACATTGTGAACTTCTTCGAAGAGACAATTACAAAAAACTCTGAATATTCTTGTATCCTTCACGGAGATTGTTGGAGTAACAACATGATGTTCAAATATGAGGTAAGATTTTCCCAGCCTTGACCTTATTTATCTCGTAATTTGCAGTCTTGTGATAACACAAAACGGCTCAAGGATATTCGTTTGATTGACTGGCAGTTAACAAAAGTTGGAAGTCCCGTTTGTGATCTCTCTTACTGTTTATATTCAGGTGCTTCAAAAAAAGTTTTTGATAATTTAGATGAGTACCTCCGGGCGTATCACGACAGTTTTTCCGAGTTTGTAAAGGAGTTAGGGAGTGATCCGGTGAAGTTGTACCCGTTTGAAGCTCTCAAATCTGATTGGAGGAAATTCGCGAAATTTGGGATGATTATGGCGTTTGCTATTTTAAGAATGAAGCTTACTAATAAAGAAGATATTATTGATTTAACTGATGGGTTTGAAATGGATGAGTTTAAGGATCTTGTTGCAAATATGAGATGTAATGAGAAGGATTATAATTCAAGGATTAGGGGAATGGTACAGCACATGTATGAGATAGGAGCGCTGTAATTTATTGGCCTTGAGAGATAAATCGAGTGAAGGTTGAGTACAAATTTAAATTAATTCTGCAAATGAAGGTGATAATGATTAGTGATGCTTGTTTTTGTTGATAGAAACAAAACGTATGCTTTAATTATTTGGAGATTTGTGTATAGGATTTTTTATTTATAACCAAAGAAAAATTAAATTAAAAAATAATTATTACAAATGTTTATTTTTTATAACACAATTTACAGTTATTTTTCTCAATATAAGTAATAGATTAAATTGAAAAAAATGTGTATCACCAATTTGTTCTGGGATACAACTTTTTTTTGGAGAAAACAAAATGCCTCTCGCACCCGAGAAATTAGTCAAAGTTCCTGGAGATGTGGGACTTCTCCGGCTTGATGGGCATTATTAAAAACCTCTCCAAACGCCACATCTATAATATTTCAAAATCTATCTTCTTCTGTGGTAGTCTCGCTTTTTCTTCTACTCCTTTTGTTGCCTAATTTTTATTTTTTCTTATCTGCTTAATTCAGGCTTTTCTTTTTTAATTCTTACATTTTTGATGATCTTGTAGATCTTTTCTCAGTTTGTTTTATCTTCTCAGTAATACTTTCAGCTGTTGTTAGTTAGTTGTAGCTGATTTCCTTGATGTCGTCTGTTTATTACACGAAAAAACGGCGGGTAGCAGCATCTTCTTTGCGACAAAATATATGTTCTTCTGTGGTATTTTCTACAAATTTTTTTGAGTAATTTCTGAAACTATTTTGTCCTGCTGGTGTTTGCAGCTAAGCAACTCCTCAAGTTTAGAACCGGTCTTTTTCCTCTAGTGTCTTGACCGTTTCTTCTTCTCTCCTGCTTTGCTACAGCTTTAAAAACCTTTCTTTGTCAGAAATTTCTGTTTTCTTCTTCTTTTCAAGCTTATTATAGCACAGATGTGTTTTTTGTATCATTAGGTCTGTTGAAAGAGTGTCTGTGACAGATTGTAGCGCCAATCTGGATGATAATGTTTTAAACTTGCAGTAACATTTTTCGTTGTTATTTCTTCTGTTTTCTGCTATATTCGTGCTCTATATAGGACGAAATTATGCAGGGCACTGCAGAGTCTACTCTTTTTATTATTTTTGGGACCTCCTAAGTTTGGTAAAATTCTGATTACTCTGCTATTTTGCATCGAAATAATGAAAGATTTTTTTCTTTTTGACCGGATTGTAGCTCCGTTCATCCAGAGAAAGAAAACATAAAAAACAAAATGTAATTTTAGAACAAAATTGAAAGTAATCATAAAAAATTATTTATTATATAATTTGCAATTTGTAGTGATAAGAAATGCGCCAGATTATGTCAGAAGTTCTAATCACAAACAATTTTTTTTTGGATTATTACACTGTTTAAATTTTATTAAAAAAATTGTGTTAACAGCAAGTAAAAAATAATTATTTATTACACTATCTACACAAATTAAATTAAATTATTTTCGACTATATATTTTATAATGTATAACCTCCTATTTTTATAACCTTCTGTATTTTTTATTGACCGACTAAAACCTTCAGAGAAATCTTCACCCTTTTCTACCGATTTTGCCATATCTGGAACTTCTTCATTATCCGATTGTATAAATTTGTGAATCATATTTGAAATAATAATCCCAAATTTGCAATGTTCCTTCCACTCTTCTAAAAACTGTTCCAAAGGATACAAATCAGGATTACTTCCTAATTTCTCTACAAAATTCCTTAACGTGTTGTGATAAAATTTCAAAATTGTATCCAAATCATTGATATCTTCTTCTGCAATACACGAGAAAAGAAAATACGATAAATCGTAAATCGGAGAACTGAGATACGTAAGTTGCCAGTCAAGCATTGCAAAAGTTGTTGGTTGTCCATCCTGTAAAAAAAATTAGAAAAAAAGTTTTTACTCCAGGAAGACTTACAGTGAAGAAGTGCATAAAATTATTACCCCAACAATCTCCATGTGTTAGGACTTTCATACCACGAAGTCGACTTCTCAAATTGTCAAATAATGGCCGAACTTCTTGTTTAAAATCTCTCCATTTGTTTAACGTTTTTTTATCTAAATCATTTTTTAACAAATCGTGAACTTCATCAAAAGTGTCTTCTACAGATTTAGTCATACTTGATGTGTCCATAAAAATTTTCAAAAAATCAGAAAGTGGTTCTGTTAGTTTTTGAAATCTTTCAGGTTGTTGATCTTTCATAGCTATTGAAATTGCATGAAATTTCCCGTATTCTTCTACAATTAAATCAATTTGTTTTCTTGTATATGGTAGCTTCTTTTCCCATAGAATATAACCCTTTTCTTTCAGATTTTCTAAAGCTATAATTTCTCTATTTTCAGTAACAAAAGTTCCGTAATATCTTGCAATTGCATCAAAAGGGTTTTCGACATTTTTCTCTTTTTGAAAAAGCATAAATTCGGGTAAAATAGTACCATAAGCAAAAATTTCATTCAAATAAGCTTCTTTGACTGGAGATTTTTCTCGAAGAGCTTGACTTCTTGTTGAACATTTTAACACAAGGTTGTAGTCTTTTTTATTTCCGTCAGACGTGTTTCCGGTCATTTCCACAAAAACTATATCTCCCATATAACCATCACCTTTTTCAGAATTTCCCAAAATTTTCACAGACATATTTTTAATATTTTCGTGTTTTAAAATAATTTCCAGCCACGATTTCACTTCATTTTCGTTATTGTTTGTCATTTTTCTGCACTACTAAATTCGACTTATTAATTTAAGTGATAAAACTTGTCTAATGTTATTTATACAGTGAGATAAAATGATTGTGAATGGAAAATGAGAAGATAAAGCTTCCTAAACACTCAAGTTCAATGCCACGTGATGCAAACATAAATTAATAATCACACATTTGTTCTAAACTTTCACAAATCACAAACAATAAACTTTAAATTTGTCTGCTATTATACTTAAAAATGCTTAACAATCAGAATCATTTTTTTTTCCAATGTGTGTGTTATAAAAACTTGTGCAATATGTTTTAAAAATAATTTGAATTTGCTCTTGACGTAAACAAACGATCAAAACCGATTCTTCTAGTAGATAGTAGATAAAAGAGAAATAACTTGCATTTTTCGTTCGGATCAATGTCATGGTCAGGTTCTGGCTTGAGTTAGTTGCAACATGTATTATAATCGATATAAAATAGATAGGTGTAGTGGCAGATAATTAATTAATTATCTAAATTAACTAAAACTTTACTATTAATTTCATTTTCTTCTTTCACATGTGACAAGGAGTAGAAAATGTACAAAATAGTATATTAATAAGTATGGAGAACGGTAATCCTTAACGTTCGACATGCTTATAACGTTTTTTGCGCGATTGGAGTTTCTAGAATAATAATAATAATAATTTATATCAATACATTTATGATAATCGGGAAGATTGAAACTGAAAACTTTGGGTGGCTGTTCCATGGTTGCTATGGTTTTGTTCCAAACAAGTAAAATTGTCTTTTTGATACAATCATTCCTACATAGTTCTGTTTTGTGGTTCCGTCTTCAAAGCAAATATGAGCGATAGTAATGATCTACCGGATGATTTAGAAGACGCTTGGCAAGAAGGATATTCGCCAATAATTCCAGAAAAATCTAAAGCCCGATATGAACAGACATACAAGTTGTTTAAGGAATGGCGTGAAGCAAAGAAGATTTCTGTAAATGAAAAGAGCTTGTTAGCGTATTTTGTGGTGAGAAGTGGACACTTGTAGGCCCCAGGCAGTTTATGGGCGGAGTATTCTATGCTGAAGAGTACAATTTTTCTCCATGATGCTATCGATATTTCTAAGTTTGCTACATTAATTGCTTATCTTAAAAGAAAAAATATTGGATATCGGCCTAAGAAGGCTAAAATTTTTACCAAAGAAGACATGGAAAAATTCTTGAATGAAGCACCAGACGAACAATTTTTAATTCAAAAGGTATGTTGTAGATGATGAGGTGGTACATCTGAGTTCTAAGGAAACAATATATTTGCAGGTAGCAATGATATTGGGAGTATCGGGCGCTTGTAGACGAGAGGAATTGTACAATATTAAAATGAGTGACATAGAAGAACATGAAGAAATGTTTATAGTAAATATTTCAAATACAAAAACGAATATTCAGCGAACGTTCACAGTTATTAATAAAGAAAATGAAGCAATTCATTATTTGGAAATACTTCGAAAGTACATAAGAATTCGACCAAGCAACCCAACGTCAGATCATTTATTTCTGAACTATCGAAATGGCAAATGCACTAGGCAAGTCACAGGAAAAGGCACAATTGGAGGTTGGCCGTCAAAAATTGCAAAGTATTTAAAGTTGCAAGCCCCTGAAGGTTTTACTGGACACTCGTTTCGACGCACATCGGCTACACTTTTGGCGAATAACGGAGTTGATGTGTTGGGACTAAAAAGACATGGTGGGTGGCGTTCATCAACGGTGACCGAGAGTTACGTGGAAGATTCCCTCCAAAACAAAACAGAATTTGCTCATAAAATTTTACACAGCGATGTTGGTGGACTATTACAACAACCTGGGACTTCTACGTCGGAAAGTTTGTCTATTAACACTAGAAACTCAAATGCGAGTGGTATTACTACTATTAATTATAATAATTGTACATTTAATTTTAATAAATAAATCGCAAAATTGTTTTTTTTTTTTAGATTTAATTGCTTACCGTTCACTGAACGGTAAGTGAATTACTTACCGTTTTGTTACACATAGCAACCAGTAACAGCAACCTATCGTCGTGGAAACAGGCACAGTAAACTAATAAAAACAACCAATCGCGCAAAAATGTTTTATTTTATTAACATCTTATTAAATACAATTTAAATAAGCTCATTTCTTCTTCAATTCTTCTTCAAAACAGTTTTATTTTTAACTTCAAACTCAAAAACTCTAAAATCGCTTTTTTACTAGCTGCAGCAATATCCAGGAGCTTCTTCTTTTTCCACCAAACTGACTTTCATTACCATTGAACTCAAAGTAATTCCAAACTTGCTCATTTTCTTCCAATCTTCAAAAAACTGGTCTTTTGTATATAACTCTTCACTGCTTCCAAATCGAGTTAAAAATTTTGTAAAGTGGCTGTGGTAACATTCCAAAATTGTCTGTAGATCTTCTAAATCATTTTCAGAAGTACAAGCAAAAGGAAAATGAAGTAAATCCAAAACTGGTGAAGCTAATTTTGATATTTGCCAATCTATTATTGGAACACCTTCAATCTGAAATAAAAACTAAAAATTATTTTGGAATAGAAATCAGAAATTTATTTACATTGTAAGAAAATAAAAAATTGTTATTCCAAGAGTCGCCATAATTTATAACTTTTAGTCCATTATAATATTTGTACATTATAGTTTCAAAAAATGGGCGCACTTGCATTTTCAAACTCTTCCATTTTTCTAAAATATTTTTGTCCAAATCATCTTGAAGCAAATTGTACATTTCTTCAATTGCATTTTCAAAACTATCAATCATCGGATTTCTGTCTCTACCAAAGTTCTTAAAAATTTCAAAATGCTCAACTAATTTGTCATAATTTTCGGGTTTTTGGTCTTGCAAAGCTACTGAAATTGAATGAAACTTTGCATATTCCTGAATCACCAATTCTATATGTTGTCTAGTCATTGGTTCTTTCCTATCCCACAAACTAAACTCATTTCTAACCAAATTCTCAAATACTAAAACATCTCTATCTCCAGATATAGTCCCATAACATTTTGGAACACTCTTAAAAAAATCTTCAACGCCTTTATCTAGCTGAAACTGAACAAAACCCGGAAACACAGTTTCGTAAAAGTAGATTTCATTGTCGATAAAAATTTTCATCGAAGAAAACTCGCGAAGATATTCATTGTCTTTACTACATTTCACTGTCATATTGTATTTCTTCGTTGAAGAGTTTTCAGTTTTTCCAATGACGTGAAGGAAAAGAATATCACCCATATAGCCATCATCTTTTTCAGTTTGTCCTACCCACGACCTTCTTTATAAAATAATAAAAAATGACGTTAATATAAGACGCCTTTTATCGAGAAGGTTGTGGTCCTAACAATTCAGTATTGATTTTATTAAGATTTTCTTTACGTTTGCACAACTCTAGCCACGATTTTATTTCACTCTCGTTATAACTTGGATGCAATTTGATGACTAAAGGAAATTTTAATAACATCAGAATTTCTTAAATACATTTTTAAATTTTTCAGTAAATTTGTAATAAAAACAATGGCCAAAAGAAAAAACTTAATTATTAAATAATTATTTAAGTAAACTTATTGTTAGCTAAATGAAAATAATAATCTTTTATGCAATGTTTCTTAATATTTAATATACAATATATTATTATAAATAATAACGTTAAATAAATGTTTTAGATTTTTTCAATGCCGTAATATCAGTTTATACAGTATTAGTGCGGTAATAGACTTTTAAAGGCACTTGTGCAGAAAAAGAAGTAGGTAAATTTTCAAAAACGTTTACATCTAAAACTAATTCTACCATAGGAAAAAAAATAGTTAAAAAAAGAACAAAAACTACAACTAACAAAAAAAGAAGAACAAGGAAAAACTCTAGAGGAACTTAAAAAAATAGTGCCTAGAAGAAATTGAACAAGGTAGATTGAAAAATTTTAGATCAAAAAACGATGATTAAAATGACAATAAAAACAACTAAAAAAAATAAAAAACAAAAAACAACGACATCTGGAAAGAGAATTATAATAAACACTAAAAAAATATTGTACAAAAAACAATTTTTATATTTAGACATACGAAAATAAGCATTGTCACGAACACAATTTTTTTCTGTCTAGAAGAGACAATACGAAATAGTATATTAAGTATGGAGAACGGTAAAGAATGCTTACCGTTCGAAGACAATTGTTTGGAGGAGGAGCGAAGCGACGACTCCAATTATTGTCTGAGAACGGTAATCCTTAACGTTCGACATGCTTATAACGTTTTTTGCGCGATTGGAGTTTCTAGAATAATAATAATAATAATTTATATCAATACATTTGTGATAATCGGGAAGATTGAAACTGAAAACTTTGAGTGGCTGTTCCATGGTTGCTATGGATTTGTTCCAAAAGTAAAATTGTCTTTTTGATACAATCATTCCTACATAGTTCTGTTTTGTGGTTCCGTTTTCGAAGCAAATATGAGCGATAGTGATGATCTACTGGATGATTTAGAAGATGCTTGGCAAGAAGGATGTTCGGCAATAATTCCAGAAAAATCTAAAGCCCGATATGACCAGACATACAAGTTGTTTAAGGAATGGCGTGAAGCAAAGAAGATTTCTGTAAATGAAACGAGCTTGTTAGCGTATTTTGTGGTGAGAAGTGGACACTTGAAGGCACCAGGCAGTTTATGCGCGGAGTATTCTATGCTGAAGAGTACAATTTTTCTCCATGATGCTATCGATATTTCTAAGTTTGCTACATTAATTGCTTATCTTAAGAGAAAAAATATTGGATATCGGCCTAAGAAGGCTAAAATTTTTACCAAAGAAGACATGGAAAAATTCTTGAATGAAGTACCAGACGAACAATTTTTATTTCAAAAGGTACCTATGTTGTAGATGATGAGGTGGTACATCTGAGTTCTAAGGAAACAATATATTTGCAGGTAGCAATGATATTGGAAATATCGGGCGCTTGTAGACGAGAGGAATTGTACAATATTAATTAAATGAGTGACATAGAAGAACATGAAGAAATGTTTACAGTAAATATTCCAAATACAAAAACGAATATTCAGCGAACGTTCACAGTTATTAATAAAGAAAATGAAGCAGTTCATTATTTGGAAATACTTCGAAAATACATAAGAATTCGACCAAGCAACCCAACGTCAGATCATTTATTTCTGAACTATCGAAATGGCAAATGCACTAGGCAAGTCACAGGAAAAGGCACAATTGGAGGCTGGCCGTCAAAAATTGCACAGTATTTGAAGTTGCAAGCCCCTGAAGGTTTTACTGGACACTCGTTTCGACGCACATCGGCTACACTTTTGGCGAGTCACAGAGTTGATGTGTTGGGACTAAAAAGACATGGTGGGTGGCGTTCATCAACGGTGGCTGAGAGTTACGTGGAAGATCCCTCCAAAACAAAATTGAACTTGCTCATAAAATTTTACACAGCGATGTTGGTGGACTATTACAACAACCTGGAACTTCTACGTCGGAAAGTTTGTCTATTAACACTAGAAACTCAAATGCGAGTGGTATTACTACTATTAATTATAATATTAATAAATAAATCGCAAAATTGTTTTTTTTTTAGATTTAATTGCTTACCGTTCACTGAACGGTAAGTGAATTACTTACCGTTTTGTTACACGTAGCAACCAGTAACAGCAACCTACCGTCGTTGAAACAAGCACAGTAAACTAATAAAAACAACAAATCGCGCAATAATGTTTTATTTTATTAACATCTTATTAAATACAATTTAAATAAGCTCATTTCTTCTTCAAATCTTCTTCAAAACAGTTCTATTTTTAACTTCAAACTCAAAAACTCTAAAATCGCCTTTTTCACCAGCTGCAGCAATATCAGGAGCTTATTCTTTTTCCGCCAAACTGACTTTCATTACCATTGAACTCAAAATAATCCCAAACTTGCTCATTTTCTTCCAATCTTCAAAAAACTGGTCTTTTGTATATTACTCCTCACAGCTTCCAAATCGAGTTAAAAATTTCGTAAAGTGGTTGTGGTAACACTCCAAAATTGTTTGTAGATTTTCTAAATTATTTTCAGAAGTACAAGCAAAATGAAAATGAGATAAATCTAAAACTGGTGAAGCTAATTTTGATATTTGCCAATCTATTATTGAAAGTTTTATTGGAGCACCTTCATCCTGAAAAAAAACTAAAAATTATTCTGAAACAGAAATCAGAAATTTGTTTACATTGTAAGTTAATAAAAAATTGTTATTCCAAGAGTCTCCATGGTTTATAACTTTTAAACCATTATAATCTTCGTACATTATAGTTTCAAAAAATGGGCGCACTTGCTTTTTCAGATTCTTCCATTTTTCTAAAACATTTTCGTCCAAATCATCTTGAAGCACATTGTACATTTCTTCAATTGCATTTTCAAAACTATCAATTATCGGATTTCTGTCTTTACCAAAGTTCTTAAAAATTTCAAAATGCTCAACTAATTTGTCATAATTTTCGGGTTTTTGGTCTTGCAGAGCTACTGAAATTGAATGAAACTTTGCATATTCCTGAATCACCAATTCTATATGTTTTCTAGTCATTGGTTCCTTCCTATCCCACAAACTAAACCCACTTTTAACCAAATTCTCAAACACTAAAACATCTCTATCTCCAGATATAGTCCCATAACATTTTGGAACTCTCTTAAAAAAATCTTCAACGCCTTTATCAAGCTGAAACTGAACAAAACTCAGAAACACAGTTTCGTAAAAGTAGATTTCATTGTCGAAAAAAATTTTCATCGGAGAAAACTCGCAAAGATATTCATTGTCTTCGCTACATTTCACTGTCAGATTGTATTATTTTATTAAAGAGTTTTCAGTTTTTCCAATGACGTGAAGGAAAAATCTTTTTCAGTTTGTCCTACCAATTCAGTATTAGCAAAAGTGTTCCAATCGAGCAACACCGTCGAGAAACTGTATACTTGTTTCGGGGTTTTTGCCCCTCATCAGTACAGTGTATCCCGGAGCATTGTGCTCAATTGGAACGGGTGGGAGAACTCGCTTAAATCAAGCGAAGTCCGGCTAGTAGTCGTATAGACAGACACAGTGTGCCATCTAACGAATGGATGGTGCGAGAATTGGTATAATAATGTTGTCGGATAACAAAGTTATCTCTTAGGCTCTCGCTCGGCCACCAACATAGAAAACATAAAAAACACTAAAAGAAATGTACAAAAAACAATTTTTATATTTAGACATACGAAAATAAGCATTTTCACGAACACAATTTTTTCTGTCTAGAAGAGACAATACGAAAAGTATATTACTTGTCACTAATTAAAAAAAAGAAATATTTCTTACTGATGAAATGGTAAGGTTAGATTATAAAAACAAGAAATTTGAGAATTTTTTTTTGCATTATATACACAATTCTAGCCCCCGAAAATTTTAACAGAAAATCGTAGCAAACTTTAAACTGTATTGTCATGTTCTCTCTGTACAATTATAAAATTGTTTACATAACATTGAGTTAAAGTTAATAAAAGTGTTTCAATTTAATAATACACATGTTTTGTTATGTAACAATTAGCGGTTGAATGTAATTCTTCAATTGATGTCAACATGAAAACTTGCAAAAAATCTAATAATACGTTTCTAGCTACCACACAATTACCAATTTATTCTTCTTCTTAAACGCAATGCCTGTCTTTAATTACGGCATTATTCTCTTCTTATAAAAGCCGACAAATGATTGTTTCACCAGTTTGACAAAATGACCGCTGCCACTCTTGACGATCTCCACTGCTGGGTGGACAAAATGATGACTTCTCTCAACATAACCGACTATAAACTCGACGTTGGGGGAAATACTATCAAAGGTGATGGTTATTTAGGCGAAGTGACGTTTCTTAAAGTCCACACAAGCAAAAACGGTACGAGAAAACAGTACGATCTCGTAATCAAATCTGCGAAGAAAAGCGAAGAATTGCGGAAGCAAACACCGATTAAAGAAGCATACGATCGTGAAATCTTCTTCTACAACAAGATTTTCCCGATTTTAGATGAATTCCAAAAAGAGAGAGGAGTGGAGAATGTTTTTGGGAACGTACCGAAATGTTACTGTGTTTCCAGTGAGTTAACAAAAGAAGCAGTGATTTTGAAAAATTTGAAATGTGAGGGATTTGAATTACATGATAGGAAACACGCGATGAATCTTGAGCATGTTTTGATGGTTTTTCAAAATTATGGAAGGTACCACGCTTTATCACTGGCGTTAAAACACAAGAAACCATCACTGTTTAAAAGTATAACCAGAAATTTGAGTGACCTTTTCGGATTGTTTATTACACAAGCAAATATGATTGATGTCTACCGGAAAGAATTTGATCACGTGAGGACTCTTCTAGAACCAGAAATTCTGAAGAAATATGATGGTATTGAAAAGGAATTTGAAAAGATATTAATTGAATTTTCAGACGAAAACACTGTTCCTTCAGTTTTGCTTCATGGCGATTGTTGGAATAACAATTTCATGTTCAAATATCAAGTAGTAACTCTCATTTTTGTTTCCTAATTTTAGTTATAATTTTTTTTCTAGGATGATGATAAATCAAAACCAAAAGAAATGATTTTTTTGGATTTTCAGCTCGTTCGTGTTGGCTCTCCTGTTATAGATTTGTCGTACTTTTTGTATTGTTGTGCTGATAGAAACGTTTTGGAAAATTTTGATTTTATTTTACAAGCCTATCACTCTAGTCTTAGTGATTTTTTGAATGATTTAGGTTGTGATCCTGAAAATGTTTTTCCGTTTAAAAAACTGAAAGAGCATTGGAGAGAATTTGGGAAATATGGATTGATTCAGTCTTTGTTTTTACTGAAAATTAGTTTGTGTGATTCGAGTGAAGCTCCGGATTTAATGGAAACGGCAGAGAATGGGGAAGATTTCAAGGATTCCTTTCAGATTAAAATACAAAATCAGGATGAATATAATCGGAGGATTAAGGATGTCTTTGAACATTTTGCGGAAAAATTTTTGTAGGAAGTACTGTGTTGTTGTTTAATAAAGATTGTTTCTTATTACACAATTTATTATTATTTTGTAAATGTTTTGCAGTGTTTTTTGTACTTTAATATTGAGTAATTATTGTTAAAAAAAATTAAGTACAAAAAGTAGTAAATTTGAAGTGTCAGATACAGAAATCGATTGTAATTTGTGATACATAATTATAAGATACATTAAAAGATACAATAAGGCAGAATTGATAAACGAGATTATTAATGCTGAAGAGCAATTAAAAATAAAAAGAGAAAACAAGAAGAGCTTGGAAATATTTCCGTTTGATGATGCCATATTTTCTAAACCAAAAAAAGAAAGAGTAAGAAAGATCAAATGTGATGAATGTGGAAAGTATATTAAGGAAAGTCGAATGCAGTTGCATCAAGCAAGACATAATCCAGAGCCAGATTTCATTTTAGTTCAGGTTGCTTTTAAGGGAAGATTAACATATCAACATAATAATCTAGATATGGAAACATACATGGATATGATAAAAGAAAAGGCTATTAAAATAATTATAAATGCTTTAAATCTCCATAAAAATATTAAAACCAATCTAGAGATGGAATGTGAGTTTATGAAGCTGGAAAATGAAGACTTCACAATGATACATAAATTTCAGTTACCAAATGTTATACTAAGAGAAAAAGACGCTTTAGAGGAATACTGGGATGAACAACAGGATTTATTTATATCAAGATGTGATGAACTACAAGAAAAAGGATCTGGATGGACTCTGAAAAATATAAATCATTTGCGCATTAATATAAACAAATATACACCTTTAAGCGGAAATTCATACGTAGAATTACCCAAGTGGATTAAAGATAAAAAAGCTTGCGTTAATGTTAAAAACAACGATAACAAATGCTTTATGTACAGCGTAATATCCTGTTTACATCAAGCAAAAGAACATGTAGATAGACTGAATCATTATAATAAGCCGGAATATATAAACGAATTAAATTTTAAAGGAATAAATTTTCCTGTAAAAATCCAGGACATACCTAAATTTGAATCACATAATAAAATTAATGTTACCGTGTTTAGTTACGAAGAACAAATATTTTATCCTTTGTATCATAATAAGAAGCGATTTTATGAAATGAATATCGACTTACTATACTTTGGAAATAAAGACAACAATCATTATTGTTGGATCAAGAATTTGAGTCGATTGTTAAATGATCAGTTGGAAATAAATAGAAGCAAAAAATATTTCTGTAGAAGATGTTTAAACTACTCCTCTAGAACTGAAGATGCTTTAAAGAAACATCAAAATGTGTGCTTTAGTAATGAACCATGTGTTCCGAACATGCCTGATGATAATGTATTAAAATTTAAAAATATTCAAAGAATGTTAAGACATCCGTATGTCATTTATTCTGATTTTGAATCTATTCTGAAACCTATTCCTACATGCGAACCAAATCCTGAATCATCATATACTCATAAAACACAATTTCATGTTCCCTGTGGTTATGGATTATACATTAAGAGTGCTTATAATAATATTGATAACCCATTGGAAATTTACAGAGGAGAGGAAAGCGTTTTATAAAAAGAATAACTGAACATACCAGAACAATATATAAGTTATTAAAAGAAAATAAACCCATAAAAGATATCGAACTAGAAGTATATGAAAAAACAAAAATTTGTTATCTTTGTGAAAATGTGTTTTCTATAGAAAATCCAAAAGTAAGAGATCATGATCACTACACTGGAAAATATAGGGGAGCTGCTTGTAGAAAATGCAATTTGAAATATAGACAACCATTGTTTATTCCATAATTTAAGTTCTTACGATTGTCATTTGTTTATAAAAAAATCTAGGAGAAGATAAAAGTCAATTGAAATTAATACCTAATAACGAAGAGAAGTATATTTCTTTCAGTAAAATTTTAAGAATGGATGATAATGGATATATCGAATTGAGATTTATCGATTCATTTAGATTTTTAGCAAGTAGCCTAGACAATTTGTCATCTAATCTGGAATCAAGTCAGTTGAGAGAAATAATTAAATACTTTTCAAATAATGAATTAGATGTGTTATTTAGGAAAGGAAAAAGCAAGATAATTCAAAAAGGAATATATCCTTATGAATACATGGATTCTTTTGAGAAATTTTCTGAAACAAAACTTCCATCAATAGATAAATTTTATTCTTCGCTCACAAAAGAAGGAATTTCTCAAGAAGAATTCAAACATGCAGTGAAAGTATGGAAACATTTTAAAATCAAAAACTTGGGTGAATGGCATGATTTATACTTAAAACTAGATGTTTTGCTGTTAACTGATGTATTTGAAAATTTTAGAGACTTATGTTTGGAAAAGAGTTATGGACTCGATCCTCTTTGGTATTATACAACGCCGGGGTTAGCTTGGGACTGTATGCTCAAATATACTTCAGTGGAGTTGGAATTATTAACTGATTATGAAATGTATTTGTTTTTTGAAAAGGGAATTAGAGGAGGTATTTCACAGTGTAGTAACAGGTATTCGCAAGCAGATGAAAATACTCAGATTATCTATATAGATGCTAATAATCTCTATGGATGGGCTTTATCTCAGAAATTACCAGAAAAAGACTTTTGTGATGAAATTAAAAATGTCGACGGTATATTGGTATCAGATAGTGATACGGGTTATGTTTTGGAAGTCGATTTAGCATTTCCAGTAGACTTAGCTATTCATAACAAATTCAATGATCTCCCTTTAGCTCCGGAAAATAGAATTCCTCCGGGCGGAAAAGTAGAAAAACTACTTTGTCATTTCTATGATAAGAAAAATTATATAATTCATTACGAAATATTAAAACTTTACAAAAATTTAGGTATTAGAATAACAAAGGTTCACAGAGGTATAAAATTTACTCAGTCAAATTTCATAGCACCATATGTAAAATTTAATACTGAACAAAGACAAAAGGCGAAAAATGATTTTGAAAAAGATTTCTGGAAATTAATGGTTAATGCCCCATATGGTAAGTCTATGCAATCTGTTAGAAACCAACAAAATATTAAATTATATTGTGATGAAGAAAAATTACAAAAAGCGATAAACAAACCTAATTTTAAACACAGAACTATATTTAGCAAACACCTGGCAGCAGTTCACAATTTTAAAACAAAAGTATTGTTTAATAAACCAATTTATATTGGGCAAGCTGTATTAGATTTATCGAAATTGTTAATGTATAACTTCCATTACAATGTAATTAAAAAAGAATTTAATGAAAACGTAAAACTTCTTTATGGAGACACTGATAGCTTTATATATGAGATTAAAAATGCCGATTTCTATGAATTTATGAAAAACAATTCCGACTATTTTGATACATCTGATTATCCAAAGGATCATCCATTATATTCTGATAAAAATAAGAAAGTAATAGGGAAGTTCAAAGATGAATTGAATGGTATTCAGATATTAGAATGCATAGGTTTAAGGTCAAAAATGTACAGTTACAGAACTGAAACGTCTGTTTCGAAAAAATTAAAACGTATCAAAAAAGCAGTATTGAAGAAAGAAATAAGTTTTGAAGATTACAAAAATTGCTTGTTTAATCAAAAAGAATACTTCCATAGACAGAAAGTGATCAGGAGTCATAAACATGATATATTTACTGAAGAAGTAAAGAAAAAGTCTCTAAGTTGGAAAGATGATAAAAGATACCTTTTACCTAATTCTACAGGTACATTAGCTTATGGACACGTATTAGTATCATCATAGGTACGTTCATGGACATTGTTGAATAAATCGCTATTTTTTATTAGTGTTGAACTAATAAATTAAGAAGACAATAATTACAATTACGATAATAAACATAAGAACAAAAATAATAATTTTTAATTTATTAACTTGTTGAATGAGACTTGAAAACTTTTTTCGGAATTTTGGATATTCTTCATTGAATATATTTAAATTCTTGAATACAGTACTTTCCATTTAATTTACAATTTTTGAATCTTTTCATTTATTGCTCTCATATTTTTAGTATGTCTTTCAAATATTTTCAAAGTTCTTTTCTTTACATCATCGATGTTTGATGGTATTACTACTGTTTTGTTTCTTAATTCTGCTAGTCTCTTAGGATCGTAATTATTGTAGTTATCTAATTTATATTCCAATTCATCTATTTTATTATTAGCGGACTCTAGTTCACAGTCAGTCATAATTAATTGTTCAAGGAATAAATTAGTGGTTTTTCTTGCAATATATTTATCTACAACTTCTTGTTTGAAACCAACTATTTTTCCTCCATCTTCTAATCTGTCTATTTCAGTAATAATAGGTTTTAAATCTTTTTTCCATTTTTCTTTCTCATCGTTGGGAATGTATGAAACTAGTTTGTCCATTTATGACTGAAAAGTTTCTAAAGATTTACTAATTAATTCATCTGCTTCTTCATCTAAACTTACATGTTTGCGACTACCTGCTTTGTGTTCTACATTATCGAATATTTTTTTACTTTTTATTTTACTTTTTCTCTCTTTTGTTCCCAATTGTTCCGATTTGTTGTCTTTTGTTCCGGATTGTTCCCGTTTGTTCTCATTTGTTCTCGTTTTACACGTAATCTTTATGCCAACTGAATTTAGCCCCATATTTAGGGAATTTCTGGAAATACTTTTAGATTTGCAAAAATCTGTTTTTGTTAGTTTTTTATTTACGGTCGAATTGAGATATTCAATGGCAAAATTACGATTTCTCATTTGAGTTACTTCATTGATATTTTTTGGTATATTTAGTTTTTTATCTTGAGTAAAAGATTGAATTGCTGGAGTTCAGATGGTTGTCTTGTTTTTAATGATGTATAATATTCTGCTACAATTTTGTTCTCTTTAGTATTGGCCATTTTTTTAAATTTATTTAAAAAATATTTGCCTCCATCATTCAAAAAGAAATAAGGAGGTTACTGATATTTCGATGTGATCAACAATGACTGAATCTGTTGGCGGCACTGCAACTTTGAATGAAATTTGTACCTCTGCTAAGTAAAAAATAGGTAAAAATCTAACTATTATAATATTATCGTTTATTAAATTACTTAACAAATTCACATCAAATTTACAATTGTTTAGTTTTTTAATAAACATATTGCCCGTGCCTGCACAATTTAAGAATGACCATTACTAACTGCTAGGTACGTCTCATTACCGACGTCTTTTTCTTATTATTACTGACCGATTGACCGATGTACCCAGGGAATGGGAGTGAAAGTGAGTAATTGTCACTTTCAAACTTTTTAAAAGTTAGAAAACAGTTAATTACCAATTGATTTTGTGAATAAATACATTTCCTGTTGTCAAATTTAACTGCACTGACAACATTTTGACAGGGTTTGTGACTTTCTAACCTTTTTCCCTTTCATCGTGTTTTCAAATCCCCAATGTGAGATAACCTAATTGAACATTCACGCCCGAATATTGTGACTTACGGTTTGTCCAGATTTTACAACTTGGCCGCAAACAAAAGTCGATATTTTTCGATTGTTTTAATACCAACAGATTCAGTCATTGTTTATCACTCTGTAGCTTGATCATAATGGGCTACTTAATTTTTTTTTCTTTCAGCATTGATTTATCCGTTTGAGGATCTTATCATTACAGATTATTTTTTTTACATATTTTAATTACTTTTATTTACAAGCCATGTTCACCTGACTGATTATTATTATTACGATTAATTATAATTTTTTATTGTTAATCTTGTTGTTATTGTAGATAAATGGCCCAGCCCCCTTGTAAAAGAACTAGATTGGCGATTTCTTCAGACTTGGAAACTCTGTCCGGAATAAGTGAAAATGTAAGTTTTGTATAAATTTTAGAATGTTGTTAAATTTCTTTATAAATTTTGTTAATCCCGGCTTTAACTTAATATATTGTGTCCTGTTGTATAACCAGATGGATGTAACAACCGAAAACAGAAGTGTAGAAGTTCAAGGAGCTGGTGCACAGGATCTTGAAGGGAATAGGCAATGTAATTCTGACAAGAGAGTAAGTTAATTTATTGATTTTAATGTCTTCATTAAGAATATTTCTTTTAAATTTTCAGAAAAGTTGTCTTATAGAATCAGAAGAATTTGAGGACCTTCTCCTTACCTCTAATGCGTTTATTGACAAAACGCTATTTATAAAAAATTTTTTCGAGAAAGTCTAAACGAAAAATCAAGGGCAAAGAAAATTCTCATCACAGCACCTAGTCGATTTGGTAAATCGGTAATCATGAATACCTTGAAGGTGTTCTGTGAACCAGATGTGGATGAACAAGGAAATATCGTTACCTGTTTGAAAAAGAATGTAGCCGGAAAATGGGTCGAAGATAAAAACAAAACTCCACCAAAAAATTACACACTATTCAAGACCGTTATTAGAAACAAGCACTTGCAAATTTACAGCTGCACCTGTCCTACAAAGCACATGGACGACGATTTGGAAAATGGAACATGCGAGAGCAGACAATTCTTCTACCAACATTGTGGTCAGCATCCAGTAATTTTCTTTAGCTTGAAGGATATTTCGCCTCATAATTGGAACGGGTTTATTAAAACACTCAAAGAATGTTTGTGTAAAACATATGAACGGCACGGGTATTTGGGTGACCAAAGAAGTCGTTTAGACGAGGATATGAAGCTAGAGTTTAATTTGTTTCTTAAGGGTAAGAAACGTGTATTGGATAAGGAAGGTCAACCAATTACCTTGGAATTAGATGAAGATGATTTGCGATATTCTTTAGACAAGTTAATAAAATATTTGTACATCCAATTCAATAAAAGAGTGCTGATATTAATAGAAGAATTTGACGCTTCTCTTATGAAGTTGCTACATGGATCACAAAGTATTGAACTAGCGTACGTAAAGAAGATCATTGAGTATATCGGGGAACTGCTCAGTACCGTTCTAAAAGGTAATGAGAAGGTATTAGGTGCATTGATTAACGCCTGTGTTTTATTGGCAACAACTATATCACCGTACGCGAACAATGTTTCTATTTGTCCATTCCTAGAAAATCATGGTTTCTCTGAATATTATGGATTTACCAAGGATGAAGTAGCAGATTTACTAAAGATGCCTGTATTCAAGGGTTTTAATGAATCCGACATTTTATCATATTATAATGGCTATAAAGTGCTTGGCACAAATCTACAGTTATATAACACATTTTCTGTTTCAAAAAATATCTCCAGGATTGGAAAGATGCACGTGAACGCGAGAAACGTGAAACTAATAAGAGTCCAGATATAAAGAAGTACTACGCACCTAGATCTTATTTTAGTAGCCACGGGATTCAACCATTGAACAAACTGTTTGCAGTTGAGGGTCTTAGAGACAAACTCAGTGATATTATTACCGAAGGTACAGTTACTGTAGAGAAGCCTGTGGATAGGTTGACACCTGAACACGTTATGATACTGATGGAAGTGATGTTACAACCTAGTGAGGTCAATAACGAACATGCCAATTTATTCCTCCAGTATATGAAGGATCGGGGATATTTCAACATAATTGAACGGAATCGAAACCAGCATGTTTACGTTATACCAAATGGTGATGCAACAGACGAAATTCTTTCTCAGTTTTATGATACATCGTACTACATGACCAAATACAATATTAGTAGAGAGATGATTAACAAATATACGACGGCTATAAAAGATCTGGATCGTCACAATAATGAATCATTTCAAAAGTTCGCAGATTCCATTGCAAGCTTATTTTCAAGTTTCAAGCCAAAGAATCATGATGAACTTAAGGCTGTTCTCTTTACTTTATGTGGGAACGAATTCGATCCATCTTGTGAACGATTTTGTCAAAACAATAAGAAAAATCGACTTGACTTACTGTTTATAAGAAAGGATGGCACAGGAATAATTATAGAAGTGAAGTTTGGTCAGAGTAGTGCACAAGCTGGTCTCAAACAAATTTTTGACAAAGAGTACTATAAAGTTTTTGAAGGAGAGAATATTATAAAAGACAAAATATATATTGGGCTACACACGAACCATCAAAAAGTAACTGTCTGCGGTTTTGCAACATCTTATGAACAGGTTGTTGACTCTTTCGCAAATATTTCTGATGACAAGCTGATCGAAAAATCTAGTAAATTGTAAAGGATATGGTATCATATAGCTTAGTTCACATAAATCCCTTATGAAACTTAACTTTTAGACGTTCCGTCGGATTATAACAAAACGAAAAAAAAATTGAAATTATCGTTTATGTTAGCTAAGCTGATATATGGTACCGAATTTGTTTATGTTTATACATTTCTAAAAACTGTGTTTCTGTACAAAATGTGTTATCTCATTTACGAACGGTAAAAGTGTGAAATTTGTTTACCTAGAATAAAATGAGATTGAAAACGATAATTTTATGTATTTAATTTTATTGATATAGGTTGTCTAGACAGGATTTTTTAAGTCTAAATGTTTTTGTATGATACTAACTTTATTATAAAAAATGATCAATGTTTCATGTAATAAAAAACGACCTGTCATATTTTGTGACCCAAGATTATTGATTTCGTTCCCACAGTTGGTTCTGAACAGTATATAGACAGACACACACTGCTCTAGATGGCGCTAACTATATTGTTTTGCTTTTTATAAACTGGCCCAATTTAAACTTTATTATTTACAAAATATAAAAATGTATAACGGTTTAATATCATAAAACAAAAAAAAACAATTTTAGTAAGTAGTTGTCTTACAAAAACAAATTATAAAAAAACGAATTTTACGTTGGCATCGTTACTTAGGTGTAATAATATTTTTTTAGCCAATGTAAAATCCTAACAATTAGGATGTGAATGAACTTGTGATAATATTGTGTCTAGAATTCCATTAAGATATGCAAACCAAAAAAATCAGCTAAAAATTTAAAAGTATTGATTGTTAATCAGAATAAGAACAATTTCTATAACGGAAAAAAAATTGCTTTTACAGTAAACCCGTTTTTTTTAACGAGTAGGCCGATGTATCAGCGTATTTTTGAAGGATACCAACGCTCGACCATCGACCGTTTTCTGTTAGAGTATAATAAAAACGCTCAGAAGTCAAAATGCGTTATTCGTTATCAAATTTAAGCGCTGCACGATCGAGCGTATTCAGCGTATTACGTGCGTGTTTACCTTTAAAAAATAAATTTAATTTGGATACAATAATTGTTATGTACACTAGTGCGTAGCATGCGAAACGAATTTCATTTTTTAATAAATAAGAAAATTAGGACAGACACTATAAGATCTTTCATTCGAAAACGACTGTACAAGAGCCATTATGGGCGTGTTGGTAAGATATTTGCTTTCAATCCAAGGGGTGTCTCGGGTTCGAACCCCCGCGGATCCAACTTTTTTTTTTAAATTTCGTAATATTGCGCAATTTGATGTATTATTGTAGCTGATTAGAAATCGCTTCGCTCATGAGGACCTTGTCCGAATTATAATGGACAAGACATAAATAGCTCAGTTAGAAAAGAGTGAGACAGATAATTACAAGGTTTTGAGTTCGATTCCTATCGCCGCTTTTATTATTGAGAATGCAGTTGTTCTTAAATCTGAACTGGTGAGATCTCGAGTGGCCATAGAGATTGAGGACCCACGAAGATTGACGGGCAACTGAGTGCTGCCAAATATTCTCAAAACATTTCTCGGTTTTGGGACTCTTCCATCTATTCATGACTTACAGTAATATCGAACAACAATGACCTGTCTGTCCTGTTGATTCGCCAAAGGCTCATGAGTCGAAGACGAATTCAGGATTGATGGTCGTGCCGATGATTCTCGTCGATAGACACATACCTATAAACGGTATAAGCTGTCGTGAAAGAGGAGATGCTGTAAGAATAGATCGGATTGTAGTCGGAATGAAAACGGGGAATGTTTTGCACTTATTTTTATTAATTCTGTAAATATTCTGAATCCAAGAATTATCATGAAGGCATAGTCGAATATTGGGGTGTTGAAAACAAATATTTCCATGGCATGACAACGTTTACGTTCACGTTTTTGTTAAAATTACCAACGCTTGATTAACGTTAAACGTTGTCGTATACGTGTGATATTTTTTGATAATTAAGACACAAACCGAACATGTTTACGATAACATTAAAGTTTTAATAGCAATCTCTAAATGAAAATCCATAATGGAGTGTTCAGATATTTTAGTAGACTTCGAACAATTAGGTGTATCTTTTTTATGTGCGTATAATAGTTGAATACAGTTGGGGTATGCAAAATTTATTTGGTAATAATTTTTAACACCTTTGCCATGCGCCAATTGGCTTGGTCCAGAAATGAAGAGCTATTTTTGGGGTATCTAAAAACTAGGGAATTTATAAGAATTTTTCCTGGTTTTTAAAGTAATTTTACTTGGAGTGTCGAGGATTTTAAGTCGCTTTAATTTGTTTTTCATTGATTTTTTCCATGCGCCAATAGGCTTGGTTCAGAAATGAAAATCTGTTTTGAGGTGTGTGAAAACTAGAGATTTGACAATGGTTTTGGTAGAGCAGTTTTTTTGACATAGACGAATTGATTTTATATCTATTTTACATAGTTCTTATTGAGACGAATATCCAGGGTGCGGCGTCCCGCACCCTGAATATTAAAGTGTTTTTGTTATATTTCTTAGTTCTTATTGAGATAAACGAATATCAAAGTTTTTGGGGTGTTTAAAAACGAGGAAATTTGTAAAAATTTTTCCTGTTTTTTAGATAATTTTAATTGATTTTCGCGTGCGCCAAATGTCCTGGTCCAGAAATGAAGAGCTGTTTTTGGGGTGTATGAAAATTAATGCTTTTTGAGAGGTGTTAGGCCTTTTTTGGTTGTGGAGTTTTGGAAAAAACAGCTAGATTTGTAAGATTCTGCCTTGTTTTTCAAGACGCCAAATGTCCTGGTCCAGAAGTAAAAAGCCATTTTGGGGTGTGTAAAAACAAGGTATTTTGTTAGTTTTTTAGGGCGTTCTTGAGGTAATTTTCCATTATTTTGGGAGATTTTAACGGTTTTTTCGTGTGTCCAATTTTTGGTGGTCTACACATATTTGGGAACTTTTGGGGTGGATAAAAATTATGATTTTTGAGAGGTTTTAGGCCCTATTCGGTTGTTTGCTTTTGGGCAAACAGCTAAATTTTGCCTTGATTTTTAAGACGCCAAATGTCCTGGTCCAGAAGTAACATTTTACTGTCTACTGTGCAAAACAGAAGAATATTCTAGAATGTTTCAAATAACTCATATACTTTAAAAATTTTGAAAATACCCAATTTATTAAAAAATAAAAAAATGTTTTGTTATTGCTTTATAGAGTATTCTAGAATGTTTAAAACCATTCTGTCAAATAAAACAAATGGTTTAAATTGTGCTAGAATCAATAGTTAATTATATAAAAACATTCTAGATTCTTTAGTATAACGTAAATTTTATAGTGCGATCAGAAAAAAAGTTTAAAATATTCTAGAATGTTTAGAATAGCTCAAATATATTACAAAAAATTTTTAAAAAAATTAATTTTCTAACAAATGAAATTTGTTTTGTTTTTGCTCTATAGAATGTCCTAGAATATCTAAAATCATTATCTGAAATAAATCAAAATAATCTAAATTATTCTGGAAATAATAATTTGTTACATAAAAATATTCTAGAATATTTTTGGTAACGTATATACACTTAGTAATATTCACAAAGTAGCAAATTATTAAAAAATATTGTATTGCTTTGTTATTGCACTACAAAATGTTCTAGAATGTTTTAAACTATTATGTATAAAAAAGAAAAACAGTCTGAATTGATCTGCAATTGATAGCTTGTTAGGTAAAAATATATCAGAGTGTTTAAAATAATGTAAATTCTATATTGAAAAAGGGAAAAGTATTCTAGAAAATTCTGGAGTGTAAAATCTTTCCACGAGTTGTGTGGTTTTCAATTGTTTATATTGATAAGCACAATTAAAGTTAAATTAAGTGCAAATATGATTATAAATAATGATTTAGTTATCTTTATCTCGCCGTTTGTTAAGTTTAAAATAACTTTTATCTAATTATATAAATAACATCAGACAGGTTTTATAACTTAAATTAAAAGGTCGAATTTATAGTACACAAAAATGGCAAATAATAACGAAAGTGAAGTGAAATCATGGCTGGAAATAATATTAAAAGAAGAAAACATTAAAAATATGTCTGTGAAAATTTTGGGAAATTCTGGAAAAGGTGATGGTTATATCGGAGATATAGTTTTTGTGGAAGGGACTGGAAACACGTCTGACGGAAATAAAAAATACTACAAACTTGTGTTAAAATGTTCGAAAAGAAATAAAACGCTTCGAGATAAAACTCCAATCCAAGAAGCTTTTTTGAATGAAATTTTTGTTTATGATACTATTTTACCCGAATTTATGCTTTTCCAAAAAGAAAAAGGAGTTGAAGATCCTTTTAATACAGTTGCAAAATGTTACGGAACTTTGGTTACTGAAAATATGGAAATTATAGCTTTAGAAAATCTGAAAGAAAAAGGTTATATTCTATGGGACAGGAAACTGCCATATACAAGAAAACAAGTAGATTTGATTATGGAAGGATACGGAAAATTGCACGCAATTTCAATAGCTATGAAAGATCAACAACCTGAAAGATTTCAAAAATTGACTGAACCACTTCTTGATTTTTTTAAACATGTCATTCTATCTGAAAATATGATCAAATCTTTAGAAGATCAAGTCGATGAAGTGTATGATTTGTTAAAAGATGATTTGGATAAAAATGTTTTAATCAAATGGAAGAATTTTAAACAGGAAGTTCGGCCGTTATATGAGAACTTCAGAAGTCGAGTTCATGGAATGAAAGTGATAACACATGCAGATTGTTGGGGCAATAATTTTATGCACTTCTTCACTGTAAGTCTTCCTGTGGTAAAAACTTTCTTCCTAATTTTTTTTACAGGATGGAGAACCAACAACTATTGCAATGCTTGATTGGCAACTTACGTATCTCACTTCTCCGATTTATGATTTATCGTATTTCCTTTTCTCGTGTATTGCAGAAGAAGATATCAATGATTTGGATACAATTTTGAAATGTTATCACAACACGTTACGAAATTTTGTAGAGAAGTTAGGAAGTAATCCTGATTTGTATCCTTTGGAACAGTTTTTAGAAGAGTGGAAGGAGCATTGCAAGTTTGGGATTTCTTTTTCAAATATGATTCACAAATTTATCCAAACTGATAATGAAGAAATTCCAGATGTGGCTCAATCTGTAGAAAATGGTGAAGATCTTTCTGAAACTTTTACTCGACCAATAAAAAATACAGATGGTTATAAACACAGAAGAGCATACATTATAAATTACTTAGTTAAAAATAATTTAATTTAATTCTAATTTGTGAACATAATGTAATAAATTCATTGTAAATTTTTTTGTTTTTTTTCTTATTCTAACATTAAAAGTGTCTAAAATAATTTATAGTTTACGTTAGAGGACGTTTCAATCTAAAAACAAACAAGTTTTATTATTCTAATTATCGTTTGTTTTTTTATATTTTTTCAATTTACCTTTTTCAATTTCTTCTACAATTTTTTTTCGTTTAAAGTTTTCTTTCGTTACTCTTTTTTTTTTCGTTAGTCGTAGTTTTATTTTTTTAAAGTACCTTTTATTAAATTGTAGAATTTGTTTTAGATAGTAAGTTTTTTGAAAATTTACTTTTTTTTCCGCAAAGTGCTATGAAAAGTCTATTACCGCACTAATACTGTAAAAACTGATATTGCTACATTAAAAGAAATCTAAAAAATTAAATATTATTGCCATTATTTATAATATACGTAATATATCGTACATTAAATTATAAAAAACATTACAGAATAAAACTAAATACAAGATTATTGTTCTCATTTAGCTAACAATAAGTTTACGTAAATAATTATTTAATGATAAAATTTTTCCTTTTGGCATTGTTTTCATTACGCATCTCATTGATAAATTTAAATCTGTATTTAAGAAATTCTGATGTTATTAAAATTTCCTTTAGTCATCAAAATGCATCCAAGTTATAATGAGAGTGAAATAAAATCATGGCTAGAGTTGTGCTTACGTAAAGAAAATCTAAATGAAGTCAATATTGAATTGGTAGGACAAACTGAAAAAGGAGATGGCTATATGGGTGATATTTTTTTCCTACACGTCATTGGAAAAACTAAAAACTCTTCAATAAAAAAATACAATCTGGCAGTGAAATGTAGCAAAGACAACGAATATCTTCGAGAGTTTTCTCCGATGAAAATTTTTTTCAACAATGAAATCTACTTTTATGAAACTGTGTTTCCGAGTTTTGTACAGTTTCAGCGAGATAAAGGCGTTGAAGATTTTTTTAAGAGTGTTCCTAAATGTTATGGGACTATATCTGGAGATAGAGATGTTTTAGTGTTTGAGAATTTGGTTAAAAATGGGTTTAGTTTGTGGGATAGGAAGGAACCAATGACTAGAAAACATATAGAATTGGTGATTCAGGAATATGCAAAGTTTCATTCAATTTCAGCAGCTCTGCAAGACCAAAAACCCGAAAATTATAACAAATTAATTGAGCATTTTGAAATTTTTAAGAACTTTGGTAGAGACAGAAATCCGATGATTGATAGTTTTGAAAATGCAATTGAAGAAATGTACAATTTGCTTCAAGATGATTTGAATGAAAATGTTTTAGAAAAATGGAAGAGTTTGAAAATGCAAGTGCGCCCATTTTTTGAAACTATAATGTACGAAGATTATAATGGGCTAAAAGTTATAAATCATGGCGACTCTTGGAATAACAATTTTTTATTTTCTTACAATGTGAACAGATTTTTGATTTCCGTTTCAAAATAATTTTTAGATTTTTTCAGGATGAAGGTGCTCCAATAAAACTTTCAATAATAGATTGGCAAATATCAAAATTAGCTTCACCAGTTTTGGATTTATCTCATTTTCTCTTTGCTTGCACTTCTGAAAATGATTTAGATGATCTACAAACAATTTTGGAGTGTTACCACAGCCATTTTACGAAATTTTTAACTCGATTTGGAAGCAGTGAAGAGTTATATACAAAAGACCAGTTTTTTGAAGATTGGAAGAAAATGAGCAAGTTTGGAATTATTTTGAGTTCAATGGTAATGAAAGTCAGTTTGGCGGAAAAAGAAGAAGCTCCTGATATTGCTGCAGCTGGTGAAAATGGCGATTTTAGAGTTTTTGAGTTTGAAGTTAGGAATAAAACAGTTTTGAAGAAGAGAATGAAAGCAATTGTGAGTTATGTTGTAGAAAAAAAGCTTATTTAAATTATAAATAACATTTAAAAAAATAAAATATATTCTGTTTTGAATGAATAAAGATTTTTTTCAATAACTCAAGATGTTGGTTTATTTCTTCTCTTTCTCTTCTCTTATCTATTACAATTATTAAAAAAATATTGCACAAGATTCCTTAATACACTTTATGTAAAAATTTTTGACAGTTATTTAACTCAACTAATTGTTTTGATCAATTGAATGTTTGAATGTCTTCTAATAAAAAATTTGTGTTATTACATCATTATTATTTTGTTGTCCAATATTGCACAATTTTTATTGTACCTCAGATAATTTTTTTAAGCCACGTTATTTGTAAGTACTTAAATTGTTAAGTATAGAAGGTAGTACATTTGAAGTGTTAGATACTAAAACTGTTTGTGAATTGTAAAAATTTACAACGAATTGTGTGGTCTTTATTGTATATTTTTATAAAGTGCAAATAACTAAAATTTCGTTATCTTTGCTTCGTTATTTGCTAACTTCAATCGAAGTGATTTTATCTATAACATCACATAAATTTCATCACTTAAATTGAAGGTCGAGCTTAGTAGTGTACAAAAATGGCAAATAGTAATGAAAGTGAAGTGAAATCATGGCTGGAAGTGATACTAAAAAAAGAAAATATCAAAAATTTGTCTGTAAAAATTCTGGGAAATTCAGGAAAAGGTGATGGTTATATGGGTGACATAGTTTTTGTGGAAGTGACCGGAAACACACCTGATGGAAATCAAAAAAACTACAATCTTGTGTTAAAATGTTCAAAGAAGAGTCAAGCCCTTCGAGAAAAAACTTCAGTCCAAAAAGCGTATTTAAATGAAATTTTTGTTTATGATACTATTTTACCTGAATTTATGCTTTTTCAAAAAGAGAAAGGAATTGAAGATCCTTTTAATACAGTTGCAAAATGTTACGGAAATTTAGTTACTGAAAATATGGAAATTATAGCTTTGGAAAATCTGAAAGAAAAAGGTTATATTTTATGGGATAGAAAAGCACCATTTACACGAAAACAAGTAGATTTAATTATGGAAGGATACGGGAAATTGCATGCAATTTCAATAGCTATGAAAGATCAACAACCTGAAAGATTTCGAAAATTGTCGGAACCGCTTTTTGATTTTTTTAAACATTTTTTAGATATAGCAAATACAATCAAACCTTTAGAAGATGGAATTGATGAAGTGTATGATTTGCTAAAAAATGACTTAGATGAAAATATTTTAAACAAATGGAGGGATTTTAAACAACAAATTCGGCCGTTATTTGACAATTTGAGAAGTCGAGTTCATGGTATGAAAGTGATAACACATGGAGATTGTTGGGGCAATAATTTTATGCATTACTTCACTGTAAGTCTTTTCTCTTGTAAAAACTGTCTTACTAATTTTTTTTTTTTTTACAGAATGGACAACCAACAACTTTTGCAATGCTTGATTGGCAAATTCCATATTTTTCTTCTCCGATTTACGATTTATCGTATTTTCTTTTTACATGTATTTCAGAAGAAGATATTAATGATTTAGATACAATTTTGAAATCTTATCACAATACGTTAAAGAATTTTGTGAAGAAATTAGGAAGTAGTCCAGATTTGTATCCTTATGAACAGTTTTTAGAAGAGTGGAAGGAACATTGCAAGTTTGGAATTTCTTTTTCAAATTTTATTCACAAATTTGTCCAAACTGATAATGATGAAGTTCCAGATATGGCACAAGCTGTAGAAAGTGGAGAAGACCTTTCTGAAACTTTTGGACAGCCATTAAAAAATGCAGAAGATTATAAACAAAGAAGATCATACATTATTAAATATATAGCTGAAAATAATTTAATTTAGTTTCAAATTTTGTACATAATGCAATAAATTTTTTTGTCACTCTTTACTCGTAGTGATTTTCTTTATGATTTGATAATTTAAAATAAAGATTGTCTAAAAATCTTTTTTCTGTTCTGTTCAGTTAAGCTGTTCTTTAGTTATCTATTTATTTTTTTTTTAAAATATACTTGAAAATTGCTGCTAAATGTAATTAAAATTTTCTCTTACGAAAATGCCTAATAATACCTTACTAATTATTTAATTAAAACTTTGCGATTCTTTTTGAAGTCTAATAACAAAAAAAATAGATTAAGATAATGAAGATTCAGCATTTAGTGTCTGAAACAGATGCACAGTTTTTATATTTTATTTAACTGTATTAAACAGTGTATTAAAAAATTAAAAAACTTTTGAACATTCAGAATTATTTTGTGGACTTCCCCTATACTCCCTATAATATGAATTGCTTTTATTCGCTTTTGTGACTGTCAAGATATTTCTTTTCCCTTTTTTTTAAAACTCTATAAAATTTTTTCTTTGTTTGTCTTTTCGGTTTCATTTTTATACCTTTTTTCAGTTGGTACACGCAGTAAGTTTGAGTATTGTTTTTTTATTGAACTTTACCTATTGTTGACTATTATTTTGTCATCTGTGACGTTCAAACAGTTGCTTTCAGTCAATACAAATTTATTTAATTTTATATACATACAAATAAAAACTCAAAAAATTTTTGTTTTATCTTTTAATTTCTTATTCAATATTAGTTTTAATTTTAGTGACAAACACTAGATCACACAATATACAAATAGCAGGTATTTTTGGTTTAGTACGTTGATTTAGTACGTAAACAACAATTAACCTCTATGAACAACGCTAAGATGAAAATTTATAAAAATAAAAACAATTTTAAACAAATAAATCCACAAAAGTCAAAATAAACATCGGTTAATTAATAAGTGTAGGTAAAATGTATTTAATATGTAACAGAAACATTTTAATAATTTTTTGTTAATTATCTAAGACTCCTACTAAAGAAAAATTGGAAAAAAAACTTGAAACCTCAGCTAGTAAACTAACTAGAGGTTTTTTTATTGTCCCATTTTACAATTATTTATTAATATCGTTTTTATTTTTTCATTACTAGTTTTTACAACAATTTTATTCTTAAATTATGTACAGTTGTAGTTATAGAAAAGAGGGACACTTTGACTAACATTTAGACCTTATAAATTGGTTTAAAAAATGCACTACTTTTATCAAAAATGAGCTTTTTAATTACACTGACAATAACAGCTATTTTTTAAATTTTGAGAGAATGTTGCCAAATTTAATGTTTTATTTTTTTGTACTCACCACTTTATGCATTAAAAATTTAGAAATCTTTGGCTTTTACTAGTTCAGTTACAGAATAGACACATTACACAAATTACAGAATATGCTGTATAACTACAAAGCAATTAATGACTATGATTTAGTTATCTTTGCCTCGTCATTTGCTAAAATCAATCACTAAGTATATATGTATACCGGGTGTAAACGAAATTAGGCTCACCCCATTTTTTAATAGTATTTTTTAAAATAGAAAAACGAAACTTAGGAAACTTATTGTGTTAGAAAATCTCCATTAATTGAATAAAAAATAAACCTTTTATCACTTTCGGTTTTACCGAAAACGACCGTAACTTTGGATTTTTAAATAGAACACTATACATATTTTTGTATTTTTGGATTCTACATTAAATTCTGGGTGTAATAGACTACTTTTTATAACTTTTCGAAAAATAAATTTATTTTTTTTGTAATTTTTGTTTTTTTATCTAGAAAGCTGTGATGGTTAAAAAATAGTTTTAAATAATGTAAGCAACCATTAAAAAATAAAAGCTGTATTATAAATGCTCTAGATTAGAAAATACAAGACTTTTAATTAAATGAAATTAGTTTTTCCGGCTTAACTATTTTTTTTCAAATGGAACAATAGTGGCTCATCCGACTCTTTAAATTCATTTTTTTTTTGTGAATTTAAAGATACCAAAATTTAAAAAATCCATTCACCACTTTTTGTAATATTTACAAAAACAATTTAGAGAAATGTTTGCTGAAAAAAAATGTAAGCAAGCTTTGCACTAACGTCAAAATTTGACTAAAGTAACAGTTTAAGCTTAACGGCCGTATTTTTCATTTTGTTGTCTGTGTAAACATATTGTCAAAATGCCAGTGTATTCAAAAAATGAAAGAGTTGATATGCTGCTTGTTTATAGAGAGAGTAGGAAAAATTCTGTTCAAGCAGCAATGGTTTATCGAAATCGGTATCCCAACAGACGTCACCCATCACGTCATTATTCTAGCAACCTTGTGAAAAAATTTAGAGAAGGGCATGATTACGATTGTTGATGAAGACACAGAGATTGCTGTTTTGGCGTGGGTAAATATGCACCCAACTAAATCTTTGCGAGAAATTGCCACGGACTGCGATATAAGTCATCAGTCAGTATGGAAGATTTTAAAAAAACATAGATACCGTTCTTTTAAATACAGTTTACACCAACATCTCCATGAAAACGATGATGAAAGACGATTGAATTACTGTAACTTTTTTTTGGAGTAAATGGGTGAAGATCCATTGTTTCCTAGTTGCATCTTTTATACTGATGAGAGTCGTTTCACTAATAATAGCGTTTTTAACAGAAATAATACACGTTACTGGGCTCAAAGAAATCCCCATCTTTTAAGAGAAAATAATTTTCAAGAGCGTTTTGGTTTTAATGTTTGAATGGGTATTGTTGGACAACGACTTATTGGACCCATTATTTTTGATGGACATCTGACTGGACAAAGATATTTAGAGTTACTCCAAAACGAAATAGAAGAATTTATAGACGACTTACCAGTAAATGTGTTTGGAAGATTATATTATCAGCAAGATGGAGCATCATCTCACAATTATAGACCAGTCGTTGAATATCTGAACCACAATTTTGAAAATAGTTGGATTGATACTAATGGCCCTGTTAGGTGGCCCGCTAGATCTCCTGACCTAACCCCGCTAGATTTTTTTTGTGGGGTCATATTAAAAATGAAGTATACAGAATTCCTGTTTAAGATCGTCAAGATCTAGAAGCTAGATTGAGACACAGTATTGCACAAATTACTGCTGAACAATTGCAAAACGTTATCACAGAAACTATAAATCGCGTTCAAAAAGGTCAGGAAGAAAACGGAGGACATTTCGAACATTTGCTGTAACAATAAAATTTTCATCGAAAACTTTTTTTAATTCCATATTTAATTAATCTAATAATAATAGCACCAATGTGTATTATAAAATTTCTTTTCACAATAAATGAGTTACGACGTAATAAACCATTACGTCGGTTACATTTTTTATTTTTTTTAAATTGTTTTTGTAAATATTACAAAAAGTGGTAAATGGATTTTTTAAATTTTGGTATCTTTAAATTCACAAAAAAAAATGAATTTAAAGAGTCGGATGAGCCACTATTGTTCCATTTGAAAAAAAATAGTTAAGCCGGAAAAACTAATTTCATTTAATTAAAAGTCTTGTATTTTCTAATCTAGAGCATTTATAATACAGCTTTTATTTTTTAATGGTTGCTTACATTATTTAAAACTATTTTTTAACCATCACAGCTTTCTAGATAAAAAAACAAAAATTACAAAAAAATAAATTTATTTTTCAAAAAGTTATAAAAAGTAGTCTATTACACTCAGAATTTAATGTAGATTCCAAAAATACAAAAATATGTATAGTGTTCTATTTAAAAATCCAAAGTTACGGTTGTTTTCGGTAAAACCGGAAGTGATAAAAAGTTTATTTTTTATTCAATTAATGGAGATTTTCTAACATAATAGGTTTCCTAAGTTTCGTTTTTCTATTTTAAAAAATTCTATTAAAAAATGGGGTGAGCCTAATTTCGTTTACACCCGGTATAATCAGATAGATTTTATCACTTAGAACTCAGTAGTGAACAAAAAGGGCAAATAATAACGAAAGTGAAGTGAAATCATGGCTTGAAGCTATATTAAAAAAAGAAAATATCAAAGATTTGTCTGTAAAAATTTTGGGAAATTCTGAAAAAGGTGATGGTTATTCAGTAGATATAGTTTTCGTTGAAGTGACTGGAAACACACCTGATGGAAATCAAAAAATCTATAATCTTGTATTAAAATGTTCAAAAACGAGTCAAGCTGTTCGAGAAAAATCTTCTGTCAAAGAAGCTTATTTAAATGAAATTTTTGTTTATGATACTATTTTACCCGAATTTATGCTTTTTCAAAAAGAGAAAGGAGTTGAAGATCCTTTTAATACAGTTGCAAAATGTTACGGAACTTTGGTTACTGAAAATATGGAAATTATAGCTTTGGAAACTCTGAAGAAGAAGGCTTACATTCTGTGAAACAGAAGAGCACCATTTACACGAAAACAAATTGATTTAATGGTAGAAGCATACGGAAAATTGCACGCAATTTCAATAGCTATGAGCGATCAAGAGCCTGACAGGTTTCAAAATTAACTGAGCCACTTTTTGAAGTTTTGCAAAATTTTATGAATTTACCGGGTGTGATCAAATCTTTGGAAGATACATTTGATGAAGTACACGATTGAAAATGCAATTGAAGAAATGTACAATTTGCTTCAAGATAATTTGGACAAAGATGTTTTAGAAAAATGAAAAAATCTGAAAATGCAATTGCGCCCATTTTTCGGAACTATAATGTACGAAGATTATAATAGACTAAAAGTTATAAATCATGGCGACTCTTGGAATAACAATTTTTTATTTTCTTACAATGTAAACAGATTTCTGATTTCAATACTTTCAATAATAGATTGGCAAATATGAAAATTAGCTTCACCAGTTTTAGATTTATCTTATTTTCTCTTTGCTTGTACTTCTGAAAATGTAATCTACAAAAAATTTTGGAATATTACCACAGCCATTTTACAAAATTTTTAACTCGATTTGGAAGCAGTGAAGAGTTATATACAAAAGACCAGTTTTTTGAAGATTGGAAGAAAATGAGCAAGTTTGGAATTATTTTGAGTTCAATGGTAATGAAAGTCAGTTTGGCGGAAAAAGAAGAAGCTCCTGATATTGCTGCAGCTGGTAAAACAGGCGATTTTAGAGTTTTTGAATTGGAAGTTAGGAATAAAACTGTTTTGAAGAAGAGAATGAAAGCTATTGTGAATTATGTTGTAGAGAATAAGCTCATTTAAACTTTAGTCAAAATTAAGAAAATAATAAATATGCATTTGTGAAGGGCCACTGTGAAGACTTTTTGGTCTTCTAAAAATTATGTAAAAAAATCAAATCTAATAAGTTCATTTCGCAATTCAATTTTTAAGCGTTTAGACAAAGCAAAGTCAATGTAAGGTCACTGGACAGTTTCCCATGAGATTTGATACCAATTAGCCATGAAAAGCTTTTAGTTTATAATATAAACAAATCTTGTGGAGTTGTGACTCACACTCTCGTGGAGACAAAGAAACTAAAGCATATATAAGATCGTCCGATTAATTGGGAGAAAATCAGTATATGACAAGTTACAGCAAAGTAGTAATTGAAGTTTCCCTTTTTGAGTTTTGAAGTTAAAAACTAAAAGTGTTTGTGAAGAGAACCGATAGCCTCCACAAGATGTTGCACAGTAAGTCTCTTTTGATTTAATTCTTCTCGGTGTTTTCAACAACCATGGCATCCTTTTTGAGGCTTCGTTTGGTAATTTACAGTTGCCAAAAGTGTTCAAAATGTTATGGTTTAGCACAAAAGAACTAAGTTAAAAATGTGATTTGTTCGGGGATGGACCTATTGCTTTTGTAATTTTTGTTGTTTTAAGTAAGTCATTTTTGAACCGTTTTCAAAATTAGTTTTGGTTTTCCTACCCTCCTTCTAGATTAAGGCAACGCTCGAATGCTCGATATAATTATAATATTTTTGTTTATGAATCAACTCTGCACGTTTAAATTTCAATGATAAACCCGAGAGTCGGAAATGTAAACATTGTAAGCCTGACCAAGGGATTGATAAGCTTAAAATTATTGAAAAATTAACTGTCATAAATTTTCTTTATATTAAATACCGTAAAGTATCAACCATCAGTTGTAATTTGATTTTCTTGCACCATATAATTCTTGTAATGTAATAATGTGTAATTTGATAATTAGTCATACTGTTAGCATCCACACAATTGTTGCTTTCATTTTTGGTATGTTAAATTCCACTTAAATTTTGATAAATTAGTTTATTTTGTAATTGTATAACTTTTATTACTTTTATTTTGTTTTTATTAAATTTTATAATAATGTCTAATTCGTGTATTAATAACTGCTCACATTCCCAATTTTTGCTGTCCCTCAATTCCAACATCTTAAAGGGTTGTTCCTACGAAACAAATAAATTTTATTCATTGTAGTGGCAAATCGTGCTCATGCCTAAATTGTCATTTTCGAAATGAAAAACCTGCCACACATTTTTTTGAGTAAATGAAGATTTTTTTGCAATAATTTTAGACGTTGATTTATTTTTTCTCTTTCCACTCTCTTATCTAGTATAATTTTTAAAACTTATTGCACAAGTTTGGCTAATAGACTTCATGTAAAAATTTTTGTCAGTTTTATAACTCAACTGATTGTTTTTTTGTAACTAAAATAACAAATAAATTTATTGTTTTGAATGTCTTCTATAAAGATATTGTGTTATTACATTATTATTATTTTCTTGCTCAGTCTTGCACAATATTTTTTTTTATTATGTCTGAAACAAATTTATCAAGCCACTTTACTTGTACTTGAATTGTTAGGTAAAAAAATAAGTAAATTTGAAGTATTAGATACTAAAACTAATTGTGAATTGTAAAAATTTACTACGAAATGTGTGGTCTTCAATTGTATATATTTATAAGCACCAATTAAATTTAAATTAAGTGCAAATAACTAACATTTTGTTATCTTTGCTTTGTCATTTAGCAAGTTCAATCAAAATGATTTTATCTAAACCATATAAATAACATCAGACAAGTTTTATCACATTAGATTAAAAGGTCGAGCTCAATAGTGTGAAAAATGGCAAATAGTAATGAAAGTGAAGTGAAATCATGGCTTGAAGCTATATTAAAAAAAGAAAATATCAAAAATTTGTCTGTGAAAATTCTAGGAAATTCGGGAAAAGGTGATGGTTATATGGGCGACATAGTTTTTGTGGAAGTGACCGGGAACACACCTGATGGAAATAAAAAAACCTACAATCTTGTATTAAAATGTTCAAAGAAGAGTCAAGCCCTTCGAGACAAAACTTCAGTTCAAGAAGCATATTTAAATGAAATTTTTGTTTATGATACTATTTTACCCGAATTTATGCTTTTCCAAAACGAGAGAGGAGTTGAAGATCCTTTTAATACAGTGGCAAAATGTTATGGAACTTTGGTTACTGAAAATATGGAAATTATAGCTTTGGAAAATCTGAAAGAAAAAGGTTATATTCTATGGGATCGGAAAGTACCATATACAAGAAAACAAGTAGATTTGATTATGGAAGGTTATGGAAAATTGCATGCGATATCAATAGCTATGAAAGATCAGCAACCTGAAAGATTTCAAAAATTAACTGAACCACTTGTTGATTTTTTGAAACATTTTATAGATATAGCAAATACAACGAAATCTTTAGAAGATGGAATTGATGAAGTGTACGATTTGTTAAGAAATGACTTGGATAAAAATACTTTAAGCAAATGGAAGGATTTTAAACAACAAATTCGGCCGTTATTTGACAATTTAAGAAGTCGAGTTCGTGGTATGAAAGTGCTAACACATGGAGATTGTTGGGGAAATAATTTTATGCATTATCTCACTGTAAGTCTTCCTGTTGTAAAAACTTTTCTTTCTAATTTTTTTTACAGGATGGACAACCAACAACTTTTGCAATGCTTGACTGGCAAATTTCGTATTTCACTTCTCCGATTTACGATTTATCGTATTTTCTTTTTACATGTATTGCGGAAGAAGATATTAATGATTTAGATACAATTTTGAAATCTTATCACAGTACGTTAAGGAATTTTGTAAAGAAATTAGGAAGTAGTCCGAATTTGTATCCTTATGAACAGTTTTTAGATGAGTGGAAGGAACATTGCAAGTTTGGGATTTCTTTTTCAAATTTTATTCACAAATTTGTTGAAACTGATAATGATGAAGTTCCAGATATGGCACAAGCTGTAGAAAGTGGAGAAGATCTTTCTGAAACTTTTGGACGGCCAATAAAGAATGCTGAGGGTTATAAACAAAGAAGATCATACATTATTAAATACATAGCTGAAAATAATTTAATTTAGTTCCAATAAATTATTTCTCATTTTTTAGTGATATTTCTCTACTGCATTTCAATTACCCACGAATTCATTTTGAATTACCACCCGCCTAGAATAGATATATTTTTAAACAACAAAACTGCTATTTCTACCTTCTTTTTAATTTGTTTGGCTGACATTATACTGAGTACAATAACCCAAATTAGACTCAGCTAAGTTGTTCTACAGTTTTTCTTCTTGTTGGATCTTCTTGGGGTGTTTAAATGAAAATTGGAAATGAAACACTCACTAACACAAATCTTCTTTACTTGATGTAAGTACTACTTTACAAGTTTCAAGTAAAGAAGTTTGGTGCTAGTGAGTAACTGAGAGTCGCTGACATTCTGAATGTTGCCCAGTCCTCTATCAGCAGGGTATACCAGCGTTATTGAGACAGAAATTCTCATTCAAGACATCGTGGACAACGTCGTCATAGGACGACAAGTATGAGAAAAGATCGTTTCCTCACACTTGCTGCAAGGAGAAATCGGTTTGCAGCAGCTAAGTTTTTGCAAAACTTACTACAGAGAGTACATAATACTCGAATTTTTAATCAAATGGTCAGAAATAGACTGCATAAACTTAATTTACCTGCCAGACAACCAGCAGCAGGCCCACGGTTGACCAGAGAACACCGGGTAATACGACTTGCGTTTGCGAGAGAACATGTGAATTAGACAAACTATCAATGAGCCAAGTTTTGTTTTCGGATGAATCGAGATCTACTTGGATGTCTTTGTCGCGGGTGGTGTGATGGTACGGAACAGAATTAATTCAGGAGGGCACACATAGTTGCATGTTCTTAATAATGTTACTCTAAATGCAGATAGGTATATTACAGAGCACTACCTGCAAACTGTTCAGATTCCCGTAATGGATTGGCCGGCTAGGTCACCGGACTTAAATCCGATTGAACACTTATGGGTCGTTCTTAGCAGACGTGTAAAAAGCAGATCAAATGTTCCTCAAACTTTAGGCAAGCTCTCAGAGGCTTTAACTGAAGAATGGAAGAATATCTAAAATGTACAAAATTTAATTCAGAGTATGCAAAAAGGTTGTAGAGTCATTATAAACGCAAGAGGAGAGAACACACGCTACTAAATACAATTTCTGCAATTTTCTGTTGAATTTTATAAATTTTGATTTTGATTTAGTCAATGATCAGTGGTATGTTGAAAAATATATAATTACTTTTGCAAATTTGTGTTTTAATGAAACTAACATGTTTAACTTATACAAAAAAATTCTATCGGACTTGTAATGAAATATGCATAATTGTGTTGAGTAGAGTATAATCAGAGAATTAAAAACGTCTACAAAGATTTTGCCGAAAAATTTCTGTTATCACAATATCATTATTTTCTAAAACTCTCAGATAATAATTTATCAATTTACTTTGAAGTGACTCGATGATTTTTTAAAGCAGGGAATTTAAAGAATGAAATACAAAAATTTATTGTTATTTGTAAATTTTTTTAACTAGATTCGTCGTCTTTATTTGCATACAGATTGTCTTATTTTTCTACTTTGTATTCTATTTTTCTATAGATGCCACTGAAATATCAAAATTTTCAGTTTTTTACCAATTAGTTTTCAAGTAACTCTATTTAGTTCCAGAACATGCTGCATAACTGCAAAGCAATTGATGACTATAATTTAGTTATCTTTGTCTCGTCATTTGCTAAAATCAATCACTAGGTATATATGTATATAATCAGATAAATTTTATCACTTAGAACTCAGCAGTGCACAAAAATGGCAAATTATAAAGAAAGTGAAGTGAAATCATGGCTTGAAGCTATATTAAAAAAAGAAAATATCAATGATTTGTCTGTAAAAATTTTAGGAAATTCTGAAAAAGGTGACGGTTATTCAGGAGATATAGTTTTTGTTGAAGTGACTGGAAACACACCTGATAGAAATCAAAAAACCTACAATCTTGTATTAAAATGTTCAAAAACGAGTCAAGCTCTTCGAGAAAAATCTCCAGTCAAAGAAGCTTATTTAAATGAAATTTTTGCTTATGGTACTATTTTACCCGAATTTATGCTTTTCCAAAAAGAGAGAGGAATTGAAAATCTGTTTGATACAGTGGCAAAATGTTACGGAGCTTTGGTTACTGAAAATATAGAAATTATAGCTTTGGAAAATCTGAAGAAGAAGGGTTATATTCTGTGGGACAGAAAAGCATCATTTACACGAAAACAAATTGACTTAATGGTAGAAGCATACGGAAAATTGCACGCAATTTCACTAGCTATGAAGGATCAAGAGCCTGACAGGTTTAAAAAATTAACTGAGCCACTTTTTGAAGTTTTGCAAAATTTTATGAATTCACCAGGTGTGATCAAATCTTTGGAAGATACATTTGATAAAGTACACGATTTGTTAAAAAATGACTTAGATGAAAATGTTTTAAACAAATGGAAGAAATTTAAACAAGAAGTTCGGCCGTTATATGAGAATTTCAGAAGTCGTGTTCATGGTATTAAAGTGCTAACACATGGAGACTGTTGGGGAAATAATTTTATGCACTATCTTACTGTAAGTCTTCCTTCTGTAAAAACTTTCTTCCTAATTTTTTTTACAGGATGGAGAACCAACAACTTTTGCAATGCTTGATTGGCAACTTACACATCTCACTTCACCGATTTATGACTTATCGTATTTTCTTTTCTCGTGTATTGCAGAAGAAGATATCAATGATTTGGATACAATTTTGAAATCTTATCACAACGCGTTAAGGAATTTTGTTGAGAAGTTAGGAAGTAACCCAGATTTGTATTCTTGGGAACAGTTTTTAGAAGAGTGGAAGGAGCATTGCAAATTTGGAATTTCTTTTTCAAATATGGTTCACAAAGTTGTTCAAATGGATAATGAAGAAATTCCAGATATGACAAAGTCTGTAGAAAATGATGAAGAGATCTCTGAAAGTTTTTCCCGAGCAATAAAAAACACAGAAGGTTATAAAAACAGGAGATCATACATTATAAAATATGTAGCTGAAAATAATTTAATTTAGTTTTAAATTATGTACGTAATTAACCCAATAAATTGAAGGAATCTTTGAAAGCCAACAATTTTTTAGAGCAATTTTAAAATTTAATTCTCATGCCTTGTATTTCAAGTTTTTCTAATAAACTTCTTAATTAGAAAGACTAAAGACAAGAATAAATAATAGTTTTTGTTTTAATAAATAAAGTAGTTTTGATAAGTTATCGCATCACACTTAATTAAAATTTAATTAAGTATAAAATAAACAGAATTTTTAATCTGTTTTCCATCGCGATTTAGCTAAAAACATTTCGTCATTCTTTTATCTCGCTCTATAAATACTGCAATTTATTATCATTTGCATAGAATTAATCTAGTTGTAGTGACAAGAGTAGTGTATTAAAAATGGCTAAAGACAATGAAAATGAAGTGAAATCATGGCTAGAAATTATTTTAAAAACAGAAAAAATTCAAAATATATTTGTGAATATTTTGGGAAATTCAGAAAAAGGTGATGGTTATTTGGGAGATATAATTTTTGTTAATGTGACGGGAAATACTCCTGATGGGAATAAAAAGGACTACAATCTTGTGTTAAAATGTTCAAAAAAGAGTCAAGTCCTTCGAGATAAATCCCCAGTTAAAGAAGCTTATTTGAATGAAATTTTTTTTTATGATACTATTTTACCCGAATTTATACTTTTCCAAAAAGAGAGAGGAGTTGAATATCCTTTTAATACAGTGGCAAAATGTTACGGAACTTTGGTTACTGAAAATATGGAAATTATAGCTTTGGAAAATCTGAAAGAAAAGGGTTATATTCTATGGGACAGGAAACTACCATATACAAGAAAACAGATAGATTTGATTATGGAAGGATACGGGAAATTGCACGCAATTTCAATAGCTATGAAAGATCAACAACCTGAAAGATTTCAAAAACTCACTCAACCACTTTTTGATTTTATGAAAAATTTTATGGAAAGATCAAATATGACCCAAACTTTAGAAGATGGAGTTGATGAAGTGTACGATTTGTTAAAGAATGACTTAGATGAAAATATTTTAAACAAATGGAGGAATTTTAAACAAGAAATTCGGCCATTATTTGACAATTTAAGAAGTCGAGTTCATGGTATGAAAGTGCTAACACATGGAGATTGTTGGGGCAATAATTTTATGCATTATCTCACTGTAAGTCTTTCTGTTGTAAAAGCCTCCTTCCTAATTCTTTTCTTACAGGATGGACAACCAACAAATATTGCAATAATTGACTGGCAACTTACGTATTTCAGCTCTCCGATTTATGATTTATCGTATTTTTTTTTCTCGTGTATTGCAGAAGAAGATATTAATGATTTAGATACAATTTTGAAATCTTATCACATTACGTTAAGAAATTTTGTAGAGAAATTAGGAAGTAGTCCGAATTTGTATCCTTATGAACAGTTTTTAGAAGAGTGGAGACAACATTGCAAATTTGGAATTATTATTTCAAATGTAATTCACAAATTTATACAGTCTGATAATGAAGAAGTTCCAGATGTGGCTCAAACTGTTGAAAATGGTCTTGATATCTCTCATACTTTTAGTGCTCCAATAACTAACACAAAGGATTACAAAAAAAGAAGATCATACATTATAAAATACGTAGTTGAAAGTAATTTAATCTAATTCTAAATTGTGTATATAATGTAATAAATTATTTTTGACTCTTCGATAATACTCGTCTTGATTTGTTACTTTAATATCAAAATTCTCCAAGAAATCCTTTCCTTGTTCTGCTGTTTCAGCATAATCTGGAGCATCACTAGCATCACAAATTGAAAATTTTACAACAAAAGGCTGGATGAACGCTCCATAACGTGAGAACTTTTTCCAGTGTTGTAGCAATTTTGAAAATGGGAAAAGTCGGTCAGAGTCACAATCTAATTTTTGTAAACAAGAACTGAAGCTTTCGTAATAAATTTTAAGTAATTCCTTGACGTCTTGGTGTTTTCCTGTGTCACAACAACCGTAAATAAAGTGTGAAATGTCCATTACAGGTGAAGCTAAACCGGAAGCTTGCCAGTCTAAAATTTTGCAACTGATTGGTTTACCATTTTTTTCCTGAAATAAAATTCTTAATACAAAACTAATTTCAAATATTTATACCTGAAACATGAAATTGTTGTTCCAGCAATCACCGTGTATAATAACTTGATACTCTTTCTCCTCGTCAAAAAGCTCAGTCAAAATTTTTTCAGCATTACTCATCGACATTTCTAATTTTTTCAGAGTGTGATCATCTCCGCTGAAACTATTTTTCACTGCGTCTTTATACAGATCTAGGAGCATTCCAGTCATATTTGTTTTCAGTACAAAATAACTGAACATATTAACATTGTCTTTAATTAAGTCGTCAAAAATCTCTTTTTTGTGATATCTCAGAGCGAAAGAAAACGCGTGCCATTTCCCATAAGCTTCCAGAATTAATTTGATATGGTCTAAAGTCATAGGAACGTGTCTATCAGTCACATCAAATCCTTGCAAATTTAAATTATCCAAAATCAAAACCTCGCTTGATTCTTCAACAAGTGTCCCAAAACAAAAAGGCATAAAACCAAGCAAATCTCCTGCACTTTTTTCCTTTTGTAAGTTGGCAAAAGCAGTCAAGACTTGATCGTAAATATAAATTTCTTTCTCAAATGTGAGCTTGATTGGAGTCTGTTCTCGTAAAATCTGGCTCTCTTTTGATGATTTTATGACCACATCTAGAGTTTTCGGACCGGTTTTTGTTTTCCCAGTGATTGTTATAAAGTTTATGTTGCCTACATATCCCACTTCTTTACTGGTTTTTCCGGTAATATCAAAAGTGTATTCAGATAAATTTTGGTTTTTCACCGCAATTTTTACCCATTTCTTCATTTGCTCGTCTGACATTTCACTCATTGTCAGTACAATAACCCGAACTAAACTAAGTCTCTGAGTCGCACTGTTTTGTTTAGAATCGTTATTAACTGTTTTATCTAGAGAAGATCGTTTTTTGTCGCCTCATTCCGGCGAAGAATAAATTTGAAATTTGTTGCTAAATTAACCTTGCTGATTTAAGTTTTTTTCATTAAAGAAAATTAACAGAGAAATTTTGTTTTATTTTTGAATATTATGTTATAATCCGAGGAAAAATAGATGGGTGGTAGATGTTAGAGTAAATTAATTAATTAAAAACTGAATAATTACTACTACATTATTATTTTCATCTTCTTTATTTACACACACTTACAACTCTTAACTCTAACTTTACATTCTTACTGTCTAAATCTAACTCTCCTATCTAACTGACCTTATTCTTACACATTTGCCCACACAATCCACCCTCACATTCAAATCAACCAATCATCCACCTGTTTTGCATAACATCCCCCTCACATCTGCAAAACCTCTTAAACTCAGACTTTCAGTCACCAAAAGACCACCCAGTACTAATTCTACAATTATTAAATAAAATAATTCTATCAACTCGGCCCAGGAAGGCATTGACATTCCTGACATTGTTCTCGTCCTCGAGAACCTATACCTAACATCATTAAGCATCATTATCATTAAGCATCATTCACCTGCTTAAAACTAACATTTTCCACAACAAACAACCAATAAAAATAGCTTCAAAATTAAACACAATTAAAATCAAACACAAGTATATCTAAATACAACATAAATGTCAGAAAAACCTCCTATCTACAAAAATACATTAACTAACTTTAACGAACCAAGGGTTTTCACCCGCCGTCACTGTTTTTCTCTACGTTGTCTATATCTACTGTCCACAAAGTATCTATTTCTTCTTACAAAATAAGAACTAATTGGCAAAAACTCTAGGCGAACACACACCAAATACCGCACAATAAAACGATTTTCTTCCTGACACATAAACATTTTTCCAGATTCTTTTTTCAACCAATCTACGATGTTCTTCGTATTTTCATTATTTATTTGCATATTCCAATCTTTATTAATTTCACCTGGACTGTCATATTCTGCACAACCATTCACACATTCTTCACATTCGCTAGTTTCCATTTTTTTCTAATTTTCATCATTCCTCGACGGCTTTACCAGTCCTCGACGCATCCTTGTCCCCGGACAATCCCTGTGTCCCCGACGCTCCAGCTTCAACTACCCCTGAACTCGTCGTCTTCGTCTTATTCTCATCATCTCTGCCAACCTCTGTTTTTCCCCAAATTTCGACCGTCTTCGACTTAGCTGCCGGCTTTACCTGCTCCAACGTCATCGCACTACCTGCCAACTCGGACATCTCCTGGTTTCCAAACGACCCCAACAGCCCTGCTGCATCCATGTCTCCGGACAACTCCTGTGCCCCAAGCTCTCCAGCCCCCAGTTGTACGGCCCGTGAAGCCGACCTCTTTTTGTTCACCACGGCTTCTATTCGTCGTTTTACTTCTTCTACACTTAAATTCCCGATTCGTACCAACATTTTCTTCACACAAAACACAATTTCTTCGTCAGCGATAACACGAGCGATCTAATAATCGCGTTAATCCAATCCCACTTCTGATAATTGTTATAATCCGGGGAAAATTAGATGGGTGGTAGTGTCATAGATGTTAAGTAAATAACTAATTAATTACTACCAATAATAACTACATTATACTCTTCTCATTTTCTTTATTGATTTCACTCATACTCTCTAACTGTCTAAATCTAACTCCTCATTCTAACCGTCTACATCTAACTCTTATATCTAACTGTCTAAATCCAACTCTCCCATCTAACTGACTTTATTCTTACACATTTGCTCACACAATACACCCTCACATTCAAATCAACCAAACAGTACCGTTTCATCCATCTGTTTTGCATAACATCCCTAACACTCGACCTTCACATCTGCAAAACTACTCAAACCCAGACTTTCAGTCACCAAAAGACCACCCAGTACTAATTCTACAATTATTAAATAAAATAATTCTATCAATTATTCCGAATAATATTTTGTAACATATTAAAACATATTGCGTAATTTTATCTCATTCTTGTTAATTTTTAGGAGTTTTTATTTGCAGAGAAGAAAAAAAAAACAAAAATGAAAAAATAAACCAGAAAGATTATGTTTGGTTTGTCTGTCTTATTTTTAGTGATTTATAGAGTACAATCATAATTTTTTTAGATAATTTTGGGTTTAGGAATTTAACTTTCTAAACTAATTTCAGTAATTTCTATATAAGAAAATTGTTCTTCAAGTATTTTACAAAGACTAGAGTGCTAAACTTGTGCATAATTTTTTTATTATTATTTTTTTAGCACGTTATGGTCAAAATTGATTTTTATAATTGCTATTATTAGATTTCTAGTTATTTCTTTTATTTTTTGTTGAATGTTATTTTTGTTTTGATTTTTTATTTTAAACAAATTTATCTATTATAGATAAAGACCTACCTTTTAAAAATTTACACGAATTTTGACAAAATTGTGCAATATTAAAACAACAAAATTTAACTCAAATAAAACCAAAAATTAGCCACAAACTTTCTACTACCTTTTTTCACTAAAAAAAATTAAATCTGCAAAAGTAATTTTGAGTTTAGCAACAAATTTCAAATATAGTTTTTCCGATAGCAGGCGATATAATACGATCCTCTTTAGATAAATAGCTAAATCTAAAGAAATTGACTCAGTTAAGTTCGGGTTATTATCTCAGTAAAATGTCAGTTGAACAAATCAATAAGTGGGTAGAAATCGCGTTGAAAAACCAAGATTTTTCCAAATACACGTTTGAAGCTACTGGAAAAACCAGCCAAGAAGTGGGCTATGCAGGCAACATAAATTTCATTACAATCACTGGGAAAACCAAATCCGGTCCGAAAACTCTAAATGTGGTCATAAAATCATCAAAAGAGAGCCAGACTTTGCGAGAACAAACTCCAATTAAACTCGTATTTGAGAAAGAAATTTATATCTACAATCAAGTCTTGACTGCTTTTGCCAACTTACAAAAGGAAAAGAATGCAGGAGATTTGCTTGGTTTTATGCCTTTTTGCTTTGGGACACTTGTTGAAGAATCAAGCGAAGTTTTGGTTTTGGATAATTTGAAATTGCAAGGATTTGGTGTGACTGATAGACACGTTCCTATGACTTTAGACCATGTCAAATTAATTCTGGAAGCTTATGGGAAATGGCACGCGATTTCTTTCGCTCTGAGATATCACAAAAAAGAAATTTTTGACAATCTAATTAAAGATAATATTAATATGTTTAGTTATTTTGTATTGAAAACAAATATGACTGGAATGCTCCTAGATCTGTATAAAGACGCAGTGAAAAATAGTTTCAGCGGCGATGATCACACTCTGAAAAATTTGGAAATGTCGATGAGTGATGCTGAAAATATTTTGACTGAGCTTTTTGACGAGGAGAAAGAGTGTCAAGTTATTATACATGGTGATTGCTGGAACAACAATTTCATGTTTCAGGTATAAATATTTGAAATTAGTTTTGTATTAAGAATTTTATTTCAGGAAAAAAATGGTAAACCAATCAGATGCAAAATTTTGGACTGGCAAGCTTCCGGTTTAGCGTCACCTGTAATGGATATTTCACATTTTATTTACGGTTGTTGTGACACAGGAAAACACCAAGACGTCAAGGAATTACTTAAAATTTATTACGAAAGCTTCAGTTCTTGTTTACAAAAATTAGATTGTGATCCAGACCGACTTTTCCCATTTTCAAAATTGCTACAACACTGGAAAAAGTTCTCACGGTGGGGAGCGTTTATCCAGCCTTTTGTTGTGAAATTTTCAACTTGTGACACTAGCGATGTTCCAGATTTTGTTGAAGCTGCGGAACAAGGAAAGGATTTTTTGGATAATTTTGATATTAAAATATCTAATCGAGAAGAGTATTATCGAAAAGTCAAAAACAATTTTTTGCATTATTTACACAATTTGGAATTAAATTAAATTTTTTTTGACTATGTATTTTACAATGTATGATCTTCTGTTTTTGTAACTCTCTGTGTTTGTTATTGGACCTGTGAAAGTGAGAGAAATATCAAAACTTTTTCAACAGATTGAGCCATATCTTAAACTTCTTTTTGATCAGATTATATAAATTTCTGAATTACATTTTATGCAAGAATTCCAATCTTGCAATGTTCTTTTCACTCTTCTAAAAACTGTTCATAAAGATACAAATCTGGGCTACTTCCTAATTTCTCCACAAAATTTTTTAACGTATTGTGATGAGATTTCAAGATTGTATCTAAATCATTAATATCTTCTTCTGCAATACACGAGAAAAGAAAATACGATAAATCGTAAATTGGAGAACTGAGATACGTAAGTTGCCAATCAAGCATTGCAAAAGTTGTTGGTTTTCCATCCTCTAAAAAAAAAATTAGAAAGAAAGTTTTTACTTCAGGAAGATTTACAGTAAGATAGTGCATAAAATTATTGCCCCAACAATCTCCATGTGTTATGACTTTCATACCATGAACGCGACATTTCAAATTGTCAAATAACAGCCGAACTTTCTGTTTAAAATTCTTCCAATTGTTTAAAGTATTTTTATTGTCACGAAGCGGAAGTTCGTTAGCCTGCTGGGTCGAAGGCCTGCCGATGCGGATGGGCTATTGCTGATATCGACTAAATCACCGTCGGTTGAGGCAATGACTGGCTCAGCATTTGGGGGGTTGGCAAACTAGCGGGTGGCGTTAATCGTAGAGTCGGTTGGTAGAGTTCAACGGAGAGAGTTGAGTTAGGTGGAGTGTGAGATATGTCTAGACCCTTCAATTGTCTGAGAATGTCAATGTAAGTAGCCTTATTGTATTATGTATAAGTGGATTTCCGTATCATGTAAACTTTGCAAACATTATTAAATTTTCTTTTGTATTAAAACCCTGTTTTTAATCTCAACCCCACCTCACGAGGCAGAGTCCGTGACATTATTTAAGTCATTTTTTAAAAAATCGTAGACTTCATCAACTACATCTTCTACAGATTTTCAAAAAATCAAAAAGTGTTTCAGTTAGTTTTGAAAGCGTTCAGGTTGTTGATCTTTCATTGCTATGAAATTGCATGAAATTTTCCGTATCCTTCTACAATTAAATCAATTTGTTTTCTTGTGAATGGTAGTTTCTTATCCCATAAAATATAACCTTTTTTTGTCAGATTTTCTAAAGCAATAATTTCCATATTTTCAGTAACTAAATTTCCATAATATTTTGGGACTACATCAAAAAGATTTTCAATCTTTTTCTCTTTTTGGAAAAGCATAAATTCAGGTATAATAGTACCAGAAGCAAAAATTTCGTTTCAACAAGCTTCCTTGACTGGAGATTTTTCTCGAAGAGCTTGACTTCTTGTTACAAGGTTGTAGTCCTTTTTATTTCCTTCAGGGGTATTTTCTGCCACATTCACAAAAACTATGTCTCCTAAATAACCATCACCTTTTTCTCAAATTCCCAAAATATTCACAGACATATTTTAAAGATTTTGTTTTTTTAAAATAATTTCTAGCAAGGATTTTACTTCATTTTTATTGTTTTTAGGCATTTTAAGACACTTTCTCGTCACTACAAATAGATCAGTTCTATGCAAGTGATAAAAAATATATTTATAGAATGAGATAAAGAAATGACAAAACATTTTTAGCTAAATTACGTTCCATATTATTTTATTTGTTTAATATTTAATTAAATTTTAAAGGTATGTGATGTGACAAATATAATTTGTAAAATATATATCTAAAAAATTTTTGTAAGTTTGAGGATGTCCAAAATAACTGAAACATTTTTTAATAAAAATTTATTTTGCATTTATTTCAAATTTCGTATATAATGTAACAAATTATTTGTAACTCTACTAAAATACTTTTCTTTATTTTTAAGCGTAAATTTCAAACTTTCAATAAACTCTTTCCCCTGTTCTGCATTTTCTACAAAATCTGGCGCATCTTCAGCATCACACAACGAAAATTTCAGCATAAAAGTTCCAATAAGTAATCCATAAATCGAAAATCTCTTCCAGTGTTCTTCCAATTTATCAAATGAGTAAATCTCAGTCGAACAATTCAAATTTGCCACAGTTTTGCTAAAACTCTCGTAATAAATCTGTAGTAAATCTCGTACTTTGTTGTAAATCTTTGTATCTACACACGTGTAGATAAAAAACGACAAATCCATGACAGGAGAAGACAACGAGGCGCATTGCCAGTCAATAAAAGCAACATGAAGTGGTTTATTGCCCTAAAAAATTAAAATTATTTTTTTTAATTAGACGAGGTAGATTACATCAAGTTTAAATAAAAAATTGTTTGTCCAGCAATCCCCGTGCAAAACTGCGTGAAAAACAGGATCTTGATTAAACGAATTCACGAAAATATCTTTAACTTCTTCTTTACTTAATTGAAGTTTTTGGATTTCGTGAAATTTTGCCGCAAATTTCGAGTTTTTCACTTCTTCTAAAAACTCCCAAATTGTATCAGACATTCCCACTCTCAAAATATGATGCGGGAACATATTCACATTATTTTCCACAAGCTTGTTAAAAATTTCCCGCTTTTTGTGCTTCAAAACCATGGATAAAGCGTGCCATTTACCGAAATTTTCCAAAACTAGCTTAACATGGTCGAGAGTCATTGGCATTTTTCTGTCCCACAAGTCATAACCTTCAGGTTTTAAATTTTCTAAAATCACAATTTCGATATTTTCCTCCTCTTTCGTAGCGTAACATTTAGGCACAAAATCTAGCAAGTCCACTTCTGATTCTTTTTGTAACTTGTAAAATTCTGGGATAATCTGACTATAGACGTGAATTTCTCTTTGAAAAAACAGTTTTATCGAGATTTGGTTTCTCAATTTTTCACTTTGAGACGAAGTTTTCATAACTAAATTCAGTGTTTTGGTTTCATGGCTTTTGGTTTTCCCAGTTATTGTAAGAAAAACAATTTTTCCTAAATAACCATCAGCTTTACCTGAATTACCATGGATTTGTACGGTGTAATCAAGAAAATTTTCGTTTTTCACGGCTAATTTAAGCCACTCATTTATCTTTTCACTCATTTTCACAAAAGTAATAAGACAATGACTGTGCAGACATGCAGTTATAATGAAAGCAAATTGTTTATCTATGATTATAAATTATATTTAAAATTATTTATTTAATGTTAAGTGGGTGATAAAATTATCGCAGATAAGGATAATTAATGCACTATTCTTGTCTAGTTTTTTTGTAAAAATTGACCTTCAAAATATAGGAAAATCACTGAGAAATTAATCTCATCTAACTAGTTATCTAAACAATTATATAAAGATGTGTTTCAACAAAAAAAAATAGTTTGTTAAAAAATAGTGATTATGGAAGCTGAAATAAAGTCGTGGTTAACAACAGCTTTAAAAACCGAAATTTCAGGCGAATTTTCAGTGAAAATCGTGGGAAATTCCGGGAAAGGTGACGGTTTTATCGGTGATGTAATTTTCGTCCAGGTTTCAAGTCCTGAAAAGGACTACAACCTAGTCCTGAAATGCGCCAAACAAAATGAAGGTTTACAAAGCAATCCACGCATGAAATTAATATTTATCAACGAGATTTTTGTCTACAAAACTGTTCTTCCTGCTTTTATCAAATTCCAGAAGAGTCACAACTTGAAAAATATTTTTGATTCCGTTCCAAAGTGTTTTGGGAGTTACAAAAGTGATGTTGTAGTTCTTGAAGATATGAAGAAAATTGGGTACGAATTGTGGCCCAAAACAAAGCCTTTAAACCGAAAACATGTCGAGTTTGTTGTGAGAGAGTATGGGAAGCTTCATGCAGTTTCAGTAGCGCTGAAAATTCAGCGCGAAGAGAAATTTCGGGGTTTGGTTGAGGATTTGGAACGGAATGTGAAAAGTGTTTGGTATTCTGAAGTAATGAAAAGTTTGTTGGTGAAAAGTTTAGAACGGTCAGGTGAATTGCTGAAAAATAAAGTACCCGAAAACGATATTCAGAAATTTCTTAATTTGAAGGAACAAATTGGTGTTATTAATTCTGAACTTGAGGATAATAACAGATTAAAAGTGATTTGTCATGGTGATTGCTGGAATAATAATTTCATGTACAAATATGAGGTAAAACTTGTTTACTTTTTGAAGCAGTTCTAAATAATTTTCTTTCTAGAATAACAACAAAACTGTTCCTTTACAAGTCGCCTTTCTTGACTGGCAAATAGCGAGATATGCAAGTCCAATATCAGACTTGTCGTATTTCCTTTTTTCTTGTATTTCCGAAGAAGATATTGAAGATTTAGAAACTGTTTTAGTCGAGTATTACAACTCTTTCTCAAATCATTTAAAACAGTTTGGCTTAGATTCTCAGAATTTCTATTCTTTTGAACAATTTATAAACGATTGGAAAACATGTAGCAAACACGGACTTGTAATGGCAAATTTAGTAACAAAAGCTTCTTACATTGAAAAGGACGAAGTTATTGATATTGGAGATGCAGCTGATAAAGGGAAAACTTTAGCTGATAGTTTTCTTGGTGAAATAAAAAATACAGAAGGCTATGGAAGAAGAGTGGCTTATCTTGTAAAATATGCAGCTAAACATAACTTAATTTAGACTAATAAATTGTTTAAATAAATTTTTGTTTCATTATAGATTCGTTGATATTTAGGAGGTTTTTAATAGAGTTTCATTGTAATTCGGTATTTGTGATTGTCAGCAGTCAACCTGCCTTAGATCTGTCTATAAACTAGGTAATTTGTGATTCTTGTCTCAGACTGTTTTGTAGCTTAAATTGTTTTTTTATCAGAAATATTAATTCGAGTATGTTTTTTAAAAACAGAGGCTTAAACTTTACGTCTGTGTTATTTTTTTCTAATATTCTAAGTAAACAATTTATAACTTATTCGTTTTTGATTATTACTTAATTTAATTAATAATAAAAAATTCGTAATCTATCTTTAATAATTCTAATTTTGTTTTGATCTCTAATTGTAAAATAATCAAATTGATAGATTTTTGTAAAAGAAGATGACTTTATAAAACAATGTGTCTGTGTTATCAAAGTCAAAATTTAATCACAGTTTCTTATTTTAATTCTGAAGCCTGAAGTACTGTTTTATCAACATTATCTTTCCACTTTGTTGAAAAATGGCAAATAATACTGAGAGTGAAATAAAGCTGTGGCTAGCAACAGCCTTAAAAAGCGAAAATTTGGGTGAATTCTCGGTTAAAATTGTGGGAAAATCAGGCAAAGGTAATGGCTCCGTTGGTGATGTTGTTTTTGTCTAAGTTTCAAATCCTGAAAAAGAATATAATTTGGTGCTGAAATGTAACAAACAAAATGAAGCTCTGCAAGGCAAGAAAAGCCTGAAACTAATTTTTCTTGATGAAATTTTTATGTACCAAACTGTTCTTCCCACTTTTATCCAATTTCAGAAAAGTCAAAACCTGAAAGAAATTTTTGAAAGTGTTCTAAAGTGTTTTGGGAGTTATCAAGGTGATAAAAGTCTTATTATAGTCCTTGAAGATTTACAAAAAATTGGGTATGAATTGTGGCCGAAAAGGAAGCCTTTAAATCGGAAACATCTCGATTTGGTTGTGAAGGAATACGGAAAGTTTCATGCAACTTCAGTTGCTCTGAAACATCAAGAAGCAGAGAAGTTTCAGAAATTGATTAATGAAGTTGAGCAAAATATCAAGCTTATTACTAATTCTAAAACGATGGAAGCGCTACTGAAAAAAAGTTTAGAACAGTCAGAAATTTTGCTGAAAAACAAACTCGACGAGAATGTTATTCAAAAATTTGTAAATCTGAAAGAACAAATTGGGATTATTAATTCTGAACTTGAGAATGATAAGAGATTAAAAGTGATCTGTCATGGTGATTGTTGGAATAATAATTTTATGTACAAGTATAATGTAAGTTTGATTTATTTTTAGTTTTTTGTATTAATTTATTTTTTCAGGATGATAACAAAATCGCTCCATCAAAGGTAGCTTTTCTCGACTGGCAAATAGCAAGATATGCTACTCCAATTTGTGACTTGTCTTATTTTCTTTTTTGTTGTATTTCAGAAGAAGATATTAAGGATTTAGACAACATTTTGATAACTTATCACAAATCGTTTTCAAATCACGTGGAGAAATTCGGTCTAAATCCTGAAAATTTCTACGCGTTTAAACAGTTTTCAGACGATTGGAAAACATGTAGTAAATACGGACTTGTGATGGCAATTCTAGTTACCAAAGCGTCTTATACTGAAAAAGAAGAAATTGTTGATATGGGAGAAGCAGCTGATAAGGGGAAAACTTTAGTTGATACTTTTCTTCCTCCGATAAAAAATAGTGAAAGTTATGGAAAAAGAATAGCTTATCTTATCAAAGAAGCCGCCAATAGTGGACTGTTTTAAAAATAATAAAAACACTTGACTTTCATTGCTTTATTTTAATACTTTAGATTAAATTATTTTCAATAGAATATTCTATAATGACCTTAATTCGTTTTTTGAAATTTTCTTTATCTTTAATATCATGCATAAATGTGTCTGAAAATGTTTTGCCATTTTCTGCAAGTTCAGCAATATCAATAACTTCATCTTTATCCGTTGAGACAACTTTCATTATTACAGCACTCATAAGAATTCCATATTTACAATAACTCTTCCAGTCTTTTATAAATTGTTGGTAGGAATAAACTAATTCTGGTTCCGCAATTCCTAAAGATTTCAAATGATTTGTAAAAGAATTAAAATAGGTAGCTAAAATCTCATCAAGACTTTCCAAATCATTTTCTGAGAGACATGCAAATAGGAAATAAGATAAATCCATAATTGGAATATCGTATCTTGCAATTTGCCAGTCAAGAATTGTAACTTTCAACGGCAGATTGTGATTACCATTCTGAAAAAAAAAATTATCAGACTTTTTTTAAAAGAAAGTGAAACTTACATCAAACAAATACATAAAATTGTTGTTCCAACAATCGCCGTGTGAAATCACTTTTAAGCCATTTTTAACTTGATTCATTTCGTCCAAAATCAAATCAACTTTATTTCCAAAATCAGCCCACTTTTTTAGAATTTTATTATCTAAATCGCCCTTAAGTAGTTCACACGATTCTTCAATTGGTGCTATAAACATGGGGCTGATTGAATCCTTGTCTCGAAACTCTTTAAACATATTTCTAAGCCCACTAACAAGTTTTGTAAATTGTTCAGGATTTTTTTGTTGCATTGCAGCTGAAATTGCGTGATATTTCCCATACTCTTTTACTACCATTTCGATCAGTTTTCGAGTTAAAGGTTCTTTCTTCGGCCACAATTCAAATCCGCGTTTTTTCAAATTTTCTAATATTATCACTTCCATATTTTCAGTGGTGAATGATCCGTAGAATTTAGGGTAAGCATTGAAGACACTTTCACAGTTACATTCTTCCTGAAATTTTTGAAAAGTTGGATGCACATTTTCAAACATATAAATTTCATTCAAAAACACATTTTTCACTGGAGATGTTTCACGGAGAGTTTTACTCCGTTTGCTGCATTTTAAAACGAAATTAAATTGTTTTTCTTTGCCGTTTGATTTTCCTGTTACTTCCACGAAAACTATATCGCCGAGATATCCGTCTCCTTTTTCAGAATTTCCCAAAATTTTTACACTGAAATCTTCGAGATTTTCTTTTTTCAGAGGGAGTTTTAGCCAGGATTTGATTTCAGTCTGGAGAGGAGTGTTTGCCATTTCGTTGCCTTGATCTTACTGACATACATATTTTTGTCTTGGTTATTTATATAATTTTTAAACTGATAATATTAATATCTTTAAGTGCGACAAGTGATAAAACAAATGTTTTATTAAGTAATATTTTTACAATTCATTGTGTATCTACATTTTAGGAGAGATGTTTCTAAAGTTCTCGGAATTGTACTCTAATTAAATTACACAAAACTTAGAGACAAGTCTTGACATGTTTATATAGCTATAGATTGCAATATTAATCGACTGATAGAGACGCGTTTTTATAGCTCTGTTATGCCTCAAATCGGGCATAAAATTTAGCAGTTTTCCCTGATTTTTCTTGCAACATATAAGACTCTGGAATAGTCTGATTATAAAAGTAGACTTCACTTTCAAAACATAATTTTATTGTATTAAATTTAATTATATTTTTAACATGTTAGGGTTTTGGTATTTAAACCACAAAGTTCTTCTGACACCACTTTATTTAAGGAAAATAATGAACCATTTAATTATGGAACTTTTCGTACAGTGATTTATCTCACAAACAATCTCGAAATCAACTCGAAAATCTAACTGATTATATAATCTGCTCCTAATCCCTTATATTAACTTTCTTACTGGGTTGGGCTAAAACATCCCTTTTTTGTCTTAAGAGATTTCATTGGTTTTTATCTGTGATGTGATTAGTTGAAAATAGCGAAGAGTTTTCCCTTAAAATTATGATCTACCATATGGTACCAAATGTATCCATACGTTTAAAGTTATACAAAATAAAGATGTTATTCCTAAACATTGCAGTTTTAAATATTATCTCTAAAACTTAAAATAATGCAAGTGTTTCCAACAGTTGCTTCCGGTTTGTGCAAAGCGGGTGATTTCTTGTATTATCAATAAATAAGATGTACGGCCTAAGCAGTGGTGGTAACAAAAGGCCTACTTGACATGATCTTATAACTATCACTAGTCAGCGATCTTGCTAAATTGTCAAAATTAGGTTTTCTATTTATGTTTCCTAATAAATAATGTGGGTTTTTAATTATTTTTAGTTTCTTGTATTAATTATTTTTTTGAATGATAAGGAAATACCTTAAGTGGTCTTTTTCGGTTGACAACTAGCAATAAATCCCGACATGTTTTATTCCCATTTCTGTTGTATTTTGGAAAAATAAATTAAAGATTTGGACATCTTAATATCTTATCAAAAATTGTATTTAAATTATTTGAAAAAATTTAGTTTAAATTCTAAAAATTTCTACAGGTTTAATCAGTTTTTAGACAATTAAAATCTTGTGTATACAGATTTGTTATGGCAATTCTAGTTACTGAAAAAATCGTGAAACTTATAGGCAAAGAATAGCTTATCTTATCAAAGAAGCTGCCGATAATGAACTGTTTTAAAAATAATAAAAATATTTGATTTTATAGTTTTATTCTAATAATTTAGATTAAATCATTTTTAACAGAATATTCTATAATGGCTCTCATTCGTTTTTTAAAATTCTCTTTATCCCTAATATCAGTCATAAAAGTTTCTGTAATACTTTTACCATTCTCTGCAGTTTCAGCAATATCAATCACCTCATCTTTATTTGTTGAAACAATTTTCATTAACAAAGCACTCATAAGAATTCCAAATTTACATAAATTTTTCCAGTCTTTCAATAATTGTTGGTAGGAATAAACCAATTGTGGTTCTTCAATTCCGAAAGATCTTAATTGATTTGTAAAAGAATTATAGTAAGTAGCTAAAATCTCATCAAGATTGTCAAAATCCTGTTCTGACAAACACGAAAATAGAAAATACGATAAATCCATGATTGGTGTGTCGTATCTTGCGATTTGCCAGTCAAGAATTATGACTTTCAGTGGTAAATTGCGATCACCATTCTGAAAAATAAAAAAAAATGTTAAATTTTTTTTTCAGTAAAATCAGACTTACTTCAAATAAATACATAAAATTGTTACTCCAAGAGTCGCCATGTAAAATCACTTTTAAGCCTTTTCCTGTGTCATTCATACCGTCCAAAATCGAGTTAATATTATTTCGGAAATTACTCCACTTTTCTAAAACTTCATCATCTAAATCTCCTTTAAGTAATTTATATGATTCGTCAATTGGTGATATAAACATTTGGTCACAAGAATCTGTTTCTCCAAACTCTTTAAATACGTTTTTAAGACCACCAACAAGCTTTGCGAATTTTTCAGAACTTTTTCGTTGCATTGCAGCTGAAATTGCGTGATATTTCCCATACTCTTTTGTCACCATATCAATAATTTTCCTAGGCAAAGGATCTTGTTTTGGCCACAAATCAAACCCTGACTTTTTCAGATTTTCCAGCACTATCACTTCCATATCATCACTGGTAAAAGATCCGTAAGATTTCGGATAAGCACTGAAGATTTTATCACAGTTATTTTCTTGCAGAAATTTCCGGAAACTCGGGTGAACAGTCTCGTACATGTAAATTTCATTTAAAAACGCGCTTTTCACTGGAGAATTTTCACGGAGAGTTTTACTCCGTTTGCTGCACTTCAGGACGAAATTAAACTGTTTTTTTTTTCCGTTTGATTCGCCTGTTACTTCCACGAAAACTATATCTCCGAGATAACCATCTCCTTTTTCAGAATTTCCCAAAATTTTTACACTGAAATCCTCAATGTTTTCTTTTTTTAGAGGAGCTTTCAGCCAGGATTTAATTTCAGTTTCGAGAGGAGTGTTTGCCATTTTGTTACCTTGATCTTACTGACGTGCATATTTTTTTTCTTGGGTATTTATACAATCTGTGAGCTGATACTATCACTATCATTAAGTGCGACAAGTTATAAACAGATGTTTTAATACAGAATATCAAGTAATATTTTTACATTTCATTGTGCTACATTGGACATTATTTCGTTAAAATAATTTGGCAAAGATTGTTCTTGTAATAAATAAATATTAATCACACGTGGAGATAACAACATTTGAAGGTCAAATTTAAGTGGGATAATTAGGTTTCTATTTGCAAACTGCTAGTAGTGTAGTGATATTTTTTTCTGTCTGTTTTGATTTGACACTCACTTAATTTTAAATATAATTCATAATTATAAATAAACAATTTGCTTTTATTATAACTGCATGTCTGCATAGCAATTGTCTTATTACTTTTGTGAAAATGAGTGAAATATAATTGACTGGCTTAAAAGGTCTGTGAAAAACGAAAATATTTTTGATTACACTAGACAAATCCATGGTAATTCAGGTGAAGCTGAAGGTTATTAGGAAAAATTGTTTTTCTTACAATAACTGGAAAAACCAAAAACCGTCAACCAAAACACTAAATTTAGTTATGAAAACATCGCCTCAAAGTGCAAAACTGAAAAACCAGATTTCAATAAAACTATTTTTTCAAAAAGAAATTTGCGTTTGTAGTCAGCAAAAAGAATCAGGAATTATCAATTCTCTCTTTGTTATTATAAGACGTTTTGGTAACTAGAATTGCCATAACAAATTTCTATACACCAGTTTTTCAATCGTTTAAAAACTGATTAAACCTGTAGAATTTTTAGGATTAAATCCAAATTTTTTAAAATAATTTAAGAACAATTTTTGATAAACTATCAAGATATTTAAATCTTCAATTTATTTTTCCAAAATACAACAGAAATAAATAAAACATGTCGTGATTTATTGCTAGTTGTCAATCGAAAAAGACCACTTAAAAGTATGTTCTTATCATTCTAAAAAAAAATTAATACAAGAAACTAAAAATAATTAAAAACCCACATTATTTAATAGAAAACTTAATTTTGACAATTTAGCGAGATTGTTGAGTAGTGATGTTAAAAATTTAATTAAATTTAATACAATAAAATTATGTTTTAAAAGAGAAGTCTGCATCTATAATCAGGTTATTCCAGAGTCTCATAACTTGCAGAAAAATCAGGGAAAAACTTGTTAAATTTTATGCCCGATTTGGGGCATAACAGAGCTATAAAAACGCGTCTATATCAGTCGATTAATATTGCAATCTATAGCTGTATAAACATGTCAAAACTTGTCTTTAAGTTTTGTGTAATTTAATTAGAGTACAATTCCGTGAACTTTAGAAACATCTCTCCTAAATGTAGGTACACAATGAATTGTAAAAATATTACTTAATAAAACATTTGTTTTATCACTTGTCGCACTTAAAGATATTAATATTATCAGTTTAAAAATTACATAAATAACCAAGACAAAAATATGTATGTCAGTAAGATCAAGGCAACGAAATGGCAAACACTCCTCTCCAGACTGAAATCAAATCCTGGTTAAAACTCCCTCTGAAAAAAGAAAATCTCGAAGACTTCAGTGTAAAAATTTTGGGAAATTCTGAAAAAGGAGACGGATATCTCGGCGATATAGTTTTCGTGGAAGTAAAAGGAAAATCAAATGGCAAAGAAAAACAATTTAATTTTGTTTTAAAATGCAGCAAACGGAGTAAAACTCTCCGTGAAACATCTCCAGTGAAAAATGTGTTTTTGAATGAAATTTATATGTTTGAAAATGTACATCCAACTTTTCAAAAATTTCAGGAAGAATGTAACTGTGAAAGTGTCTTCAATGCTTACCCTAAATTCTACGGATCATTCACCACTGAAAATATGGAAGTGATAATATTAGAAAATTTGAAAAAACGCGGATTTGAATTGTGGCCGAAGAAAGAGCCTTTAACTCGAAAACTGATCGAAATGGTAGTAAAAGAGTATGGGAAATATCACGCAATTTCAGCTGCAATGCAACAAAAAAATCCTGAAAAATTTACAAAACTTGTTAGTGGGCTTAGAAATATGTTTAAAGAGTTTCGAGACAAGGATTCAATCAGCCCCATGTTTATGGCAGCAATTGAAGAATCGTGTGAACTACTTAAGGATGATTTAGATAATAAAATTCTAAAAAAATGGGCTGATTTTGGAAATAAAATTGATTTGATTTTGGACGAGATGAATCAAGTTAAAAATGGCTTAAAAGTCATTTCACACGGCGATTGTTGGAACAACAATTTTATGTATTTGTTTGATGTAAGTTTCAGTTTCTTTTAAAAAAAGTCTGATAATTTTTTTTTCAGAATGGTAATCATAATCTGCCGTTGAAAGTTACAATTCTTGACTGGCAAATTGCAAGATACGATATTCCAATTATGGATTTATCTTATTTCCTATTTGCATGTCTCTCAGAAAATGATTTTGAAAGTCTTGATGAGATTTTAGCTACCTATTTTAATTCTTTTACAAATCATTTGAAATCTTTAGGAATTGCGGAACCAGAATTAGTTTATTCCTATCAACAATTTATAAAAGACTGGAAGAGTTATTGTAAATATGGAATTCTTATGAGTGCTGTAATAATGAAAGTTGTCTCAACGGATAAAGATGAAGTTATTGATATTGCTGAACTTGCAGAAAATGGCAAAACATTTTCAGACACATTTATGCATGATATTAAAGATAAAGAGAATTTCAAAAAACGGATAAAGATTATTATAGAATATTCTGTTAAAAATGATTTAATCTAAAGTATTAAAATAAAGCAATGAAGTCAAGTGTTTTTATTATTTTTAAAACAGTCCACTATTGGCGGCTTCTTTGATAAGATAAGCTATTCTTTTTCCATAACTTTCACTATTTTTTATCGGAGGAAGAAAAGTATCAACTAAAGTTTTCCCCTTATCAGCTGCTTCTCCCATATCAACAATTTCTTCTTTTTCAGTATAAGACGCTTTGGTAACTAGAATTGCCATCACAAGTCCGTATCTACTACATGTTTTCCAATCGTCTGAAAACTGTTTAAACGAGTAAAAATTTTCAGGATTTAGACCGAATTTCTCTACGTGATTTGAGAACGATTTGTGATAAGTTATCAAAATGTTGTCTAAATCCTTAATATCTTCTTCTGAAATACAACAAAAAAGAAAATAAGACAAGTCACAAATTGGAGTAGCATATCTTGCTATTTGCCAGTCGAGAAAAGCTACTCTTGATGGAGCGATTTTGTCATCTTCCTGAAAAAATAAATTAATACAAAAAACTAAAAATAAATAAAACTTACATTATACTTGTACATAAAATTGTTATTCCAACAATCACCATGACAGATCACTTTTAATCTCTTATCATTCTCAAGTTCAGAATTAATAATCCCAATTTGTTCTTTCAGATTCACAAATTTTTGAATAACATTCTCGTCGAGTTTGTTTTTCAGCAAAATTTCTGACTGTTCTAAACTTTTTTTCAGTAGCGCTTCCATCGTTTTAGAATTAGTAATAAGCTTGATATTTTGCTCAACTTCATTAACTAATTCCTGAAACTTCTCTGCTTGTTGATGTTTCAGAGCAACTGAAGTTGCATGAAACTTTCCGTATTCCTTCACAACCAAATCGAGATGTTTCCGATTTAAAGGCTTCCTTTTCGGCCACAATTCATACCCAATTTTTTGTAAATCTTCAAGGACTATAATAAGACTTTTATCACCTTGATAACTCCCAAAACACTTTAGAACACTTTCAAAAATTTCTTTCAGGTTTTGACTTTTCTGAAATTGGATAAAAGTGGGAAGAACAGTTTGGTACATAAAAATTTCATTAAGAAAAATTAGTTTCAGGCTTTTCTTGCCTTGCAGAGCTTCATTTTGTTTGTTACATTTCAGCACCAAATTATATTCTTTTTCAGGATTTGAAACTTGGACAAAAACAACATCACCAACGTAGCCATCACCTTTGCCTGACTTTCCTACAATTTTAACCAAGAATTCACCCAAATTTTCGCTTTTTAAGGCTGTTGCTAGCCACAGCTTTATTTCACTCTCAGTATTATTTGCCATTTTTCAACAAAGTGGAAAGATAATGTTGATAAAACAGCACTTTAGGCTTCAAGATTAAGATAAGAAGCTGTGATTAAGTTTTGACTTTGATAACACAAACACATTGTTTTATAAAGTCATCTTTTTTTACAAAAATCTATCAATTTGATTATTTTACAATTAGAGATCAAATCAAAATTAGAATTAATAAAGACTGATTACGAATGCTTTATTATTAATTAAATTAAAAAATAATCAACAGCGATTAAATTATAAATTGTTTACTTAGAATAATAGAGTAAAATAATCACAGACGTAAAGTTTAAACCGCAGTTTCTGTTAAAAAAATACTCGAATTAATGTTTCTAATAATAATGTCTCTAATTCAAGCTACAAAGTAATAATACAAGAATGAAACTCTAATATACCTTTTGTAAATCCCACCAAAAATATAACATAAAAACAAAAATTCGTTTAAACAATTTATTAGTCTAAATTAAGTTATGTTTAGATGCATATTTTACAAGATAAGCTTCTTTTCTTCCATACCCTTCTGTATTTTTTATTTCAGTAAGAAAACTGTCAGCTAAAGTTTTTCCTTTATCAGCTGCATCTCCAATATCAAGAACTTCGTCGTTTTCAGTGTAAGAAACTTTTGTTATTAAATTTGCCATTACAAGTCCATGTTTGCTACATGTTTTCCAGTCGTTTATAAATTGTTCAAAAGAATAGAAACTCTGAGAATTTAAACCAAACTGTTTTAAATGATTTGAGAAAGAGTTGTGATACTCGACTAAAACAGTTTCTAAATCTTCAATGTCTTAAATTTGCTCTTTTAAATATTCTAATAAAATGATTGGAATATTATCGATTTTGTCTAATACCTGGCACGCTGTCTTTCATCGTTAAAGCTGGTGGGGCAAGTAATGTCCGCAGAGTATTGATTAGTATAAAAAAACAAACTCCAAATAAATCTTTTAATTCTTTAAATTAAATTATTTATTACAGAATATTCTATAATAGTTCTCATTCGTTTTTTAAAATTATCCTTATTCCTGATATTATTAAGAAAAGTTTCAGCAATACTTCTACCACTTTCAGCAGTTTCAGAAATGTCAATTACCTCATCTTTGTTGGTTGAAATAATTTTCATTAAAAAAGTACTCATAACAATTCCAAATTTACAAAAACTTTTCCAGTCTTTAATAAATTGTTGGTAAGAATAGATCAATTCTGGTTTATCAATTCCCAAAGATTTTAAATGATTTGTAAAAGAATTAAAGTACGTATCTAGAATTTCTTTAAGATTTTCAAAATCATCTTTTGAGAGACACGAAAATAAGAAATGAGATAAATCCAAAATTGGGGTCCCGTATCTTGCGATTTGCCAGTCAATAATTGACACTTTCAGTGGTAAATTGTGGTCGCCATTCTAAAAAAAAATTAATCAAATTTTTTTTACAAGAAACACAGACTTACATTAAACAAATACATAAAATTGTTACTCCAAGAGTCGCCATGACAAATCACTTTTAATCCTTTATTAGTTTTATTCATTTCTCCCAAAATAAAATTTATGTTATTTCGTAAATGACTCCATTTTTCTAAAACCTTATCATCTAAATCACCTTTAAGTAGTTCACATGACTCGTCAATTGGTGAAATAAACATTTGGCTAGCCGAACCGGCCTTTCCATACTCTCCAAACACATCTCTAAGGCCACTAACAAGTTTCAGAAATTTTTCAGGATTTTTTTGTTGCATTGCAGCTGAAATTGCGTGGAATTTCCCATACTCTCTTGTTACCATATCGATCATTTTCCTAGGTAAAGGGTCCTGTTTCGGCCATAAATCATACCCAAACTGTTTCAAATTTTCTAAAACGATCACTTCCATATTTTCATTAGTGAAAGACCCGTAGTATTTAGGAAAAGCGTCAAATATTTCTTCACAGTTGAATTCTTTTTGAAATTCTTGAAAAGTTGGTCGAACAGTTTCGTAAATGAAGATTTCATTCAAAAAAGCGTTTTTTACTGGAGAATTTTCACGCAGAGCTTTACTCCTTTTGCTACATTTCAGGACGAAATTAAACTGTTTTTCTTGCCCGTTTGATTTTCGGCTCGCTTCTACGAAAACTATGTCGCCCATATAGCCGTCTCCTTTTTCCGAATTTCCCAGAATTTTTACGGTGAAATCTTCGACGTTTTCTTTTTTCAGAGGGGTTTTCAGCCAGGATTTTATTTCAGTTTGGAGAGGAATGTTTGCCATTTTGTTGCCACTCTCTTACTGAAATTAATATTTTTTTCTTTATTATTTATAGAATTTTTTAACTGATAATACGAGTAAGTACTACTACGTCAAATGTGATAAGCTGAATATACCGGGTCGACCAAAAATAAAGAATTTTAAAAATCAAGTTTATTAAGAATGGTTCCTGCAATTGCATTAAGTGAGAAGACACACTCTTTCTGCTATAAAGGCCTATTCCGTAATATTCTGTTAAAAATAAAGGCTAGATTAATGACTTTATCTATGACTGCATATTATATTGAATATTTGAGTGAAGTAAAGTGAGATGTCACTTCACTAGTGTAGTAATAAAATAAAAGTCCACTCTTTAAAATAATTCGTTTAAATTTTAAACTCAATCTTAATTACATGCAATTATTGTTATAAATATTAATAACACAATTTTCACACCTATTTATAGTAGAACAAGCCATTTCTGATACATAATTTTCGATAACAGCTATCGATGCAGTAGTTCTAACTGTTATAGTATTTTTGTCACCCAGAATTTTTGAAGCAATTTGTTTTTTATTTTCTTTTGCCGTGTCTATATACCCCTCCGCCACTGTATTCGTGCGCCAACCTCCATGACGCTTTACTGTTAAAAGATCAGCTCCTGAATCAGCAAGTAACGAAATAGATGAGCGCCTATAACAATGTCCTGTAAATCCTGCTGGATTAGGTAACTGAAGAAAAGTAGCAATATTCTTGGGAAAAGCAGCAAATGTGCTTATACCAACAGGTAACTTTATACACCTCTGGTTTCTGTATCCTAAAAAAACCGTCCACTACTGGCGTTATTAGGGTGAAGTGCAGCATATTTTCGAATTAATTCTATCATGTTGACTCTATCGATCCCGCCTGACGTAATAAAAAATCCTCTGGATATTTTTATTTTAATGTTTGGTATTACAACATGGAAGCATTGTCCCTGATCTTTGACTTCTTCCAAAAGCATGATGGTAAGTTCTTAGATTCTACAAGCTCCGCCAACTCCAATAATTAAAGTAACCTTAAAATTAACATTACTTAGTAAGAATAATTTATGCATAAAAAGAGTACAGTACCTTTATTAACAAAAACTTATCATCATTTGCTTCTTGTAAAACGTTCCTAATATCATGTTTAGTAAAAATTTGCGATTTTTTAGCAGGATATCCTTTAGGATTTTTTTTTTTTCAAAAAAGCGATTAAATGCACGTGTTTACTGATGTCTGTATTCTTCTTCATTTTCATTATTGTTCTAATCATAGAATAAAAAGCCCAGAGACTTGATGATTTATATTGTTTAGATAAATGATCAAAATATGCAAGTAAAACCTTCTCATGCGTAATATTTTTAACATTATTCTCGTCGCACCATGAACTGAACCGTTGAAAAGCCATTTCGTACTTTTCTTTGGACTTCTCTGGTACCAAGCAGGAAGCAACATTTGTCGCTGCTTCTTCGATATCAGAAGGTAGACTTTCTGAGTCACTCATATTTACAATTTTCTTATTTTTACCACAAAGCACAATTTTTACTGATTATCTCAAAATGGCGAGCTTTGTTTGAAAACTTGTAAGCGGTTGCCATAGTGCTTCCTGAACTTAAGTAAGTAACCATAAGTTACTTTATTTTTGATGTAAAAAAATAGGAGTTATCGGCAGCATTAAATTTTCGATTTTCTTAATTTTTTGCAGTCATAGATAAAGTTTTGTATATCATACGTGGCCTAGAGCACATTATAGTAACTCGTGTGTTACAGATACTCGGGCTAACGCCCTCGTTATCTGTAATCTACGCACTCGTTGTATAATGATCCTTCTATCCTACTATAAATACATATAAATAACTATTACTGCACTCATGTGGTAAAACTATCATTACGACACTAAAAATTCTTGAAATGTAGTACATTAACAAGTGAAATAATTTTTAACAACTTTTTATTAAATGTCGTTACAAATCAGTCGACAAAATTGCATTAACAAAGTCTCTATTTCTTCAACTAAATTTAAATTTTCTTCAGCTAGAACTTTAATACTGAAATTATTATTTTTAAATTTTGTAACAATATCGAGCAATTGGTCTTTATTAAAACTCAAATAAATATTTATGACTTACTTCTGTCTTGAATTTCTTCTTCAAATTGTTTTAGCGTGGATTTATAAATATTAATTTGTTTTTTAAAAAGACTTAACGACCCCATTTGAGCAAAGAAGTTATTCTTTACCAGTTTTTTATCTCATTAACAAAAATTTCAAAATTCGGATCGATTTTAACAGTGAATATCTCCAATATTGTTCTGACACAATGCAAAAATTTAGATTTTTCAAAATAAATTGGTTAAGAAAATGAAAAAGCCTTTATTTTTTAATAGATTGCGGTACGGAATAGCAGCAGCTTTCAATAAATGATTAAAAAAGGTGGTACGCCCCCCATCTAGGTCCAATGGTGTGGTGGGTATTAGGAATAGGAAAACACACAACATCTCTACCCCACGATACAATGACTACTTTACAGTCATTATATCGTGAATTCGTGATCTCTACCCGAGTTTCTCAGTTTTCTTCCTTGCGCCCCTGTCAACAAGGATAGATACAAGGAATTTTTCCTCATTAATTATGTTTTTATTAAATTAAGGCCGGGATAGCGCGCACGCAGTCCCGACTACCAAAAATTGTGCGCCCGAGTTATCCGCATTAGGGATAATCGCAGGGGTCAGCCCGACCTCAGTGCAATGGAAGGGCCTCACCCTGGGGGAACCGCCTTTATGATCACGGTAACCCCTACGCCAGGTAAGTATGCTTTGCTGACATTCCTTTCAAACTTATATCCAAAGTACGGCAGTAAACCGTCCACCAAACGTACACATTGGCGCCATCTCTGAGTCTATTATAATACTTCACAAAAACGAAAAATTATTATAACTTAGAAATTTAACAAAATAATCAAATTATTGTCAAAATTAAAAACATTAAACGGCTTATATTATCAAAAATACAAAAATAACAAACGTTTTTTATCTATTTATCTTCGATTTAGTCATAAAGATTAAAATAATTTGAAGTGTATTGTTGGTTGCCTACCCAACACAATACTTGTCAAACGTGGTTTCCCCACAGCAACAACTTTCCATTCGTTTTAACTGAATTTGCCATGTGCTCTCTTCACCACGACAACGTGTTTATCACCATATGGATGTGCTGTTTATGTTCTGAGTGTTTCACAAGAAATTCTTTCCGATTACGAACATTATTATAATTGTAATTAGATCGTTTGTTGTGACTTCATTTTACGCAATGGCATCCAGACGAACCCGAATTAAGGGAATTGCAAACATCCCTCAACGTCGCAAGACGCTGAATACTCCTCAAAACCCCGAAGACGTGCCCCCTACAACCCCCGAAGCGACTAGCCAAGAACCTAACCTCAATGTTGAACATGACCAAGTAGGGGAAGTGGGGCCAAATTTTGAAACTAAAATTGAGACTCCTCCTGTTTTAAATGATGCTGTAATTCCAATTCGTCGCAAATTTATTAAACCAACAGTGTCACTGAACGCAATTAATCGAAAACCGAAAGATACAGAAGAGGTAAAAGAGGACAAAATAATTGTTTTAAGTGAAGTTATAGCACATCCTGGGCAAAATCAACCGGTAGTTATCCAGGATTATGTCAATAACTCTACAAAAAGTCCAGAAATTGGTAAGGAAATCTAGGTGTGAAGTAAGATTTTTCAAATTTGATTTTTTACAGAAGAGGTTCCACAATTGACATTGCCTGAATTGGAGTATCCAATACCGCCTCCAAGTCCTAGTAAAATCAACAGGAGTCGGATTAAAGCTGTTCCAAGACTAGGACACAGAAATACTAGTTACAGTGCTAGTGAGTCAGAAGACGAAACTCGAAGAAACTACAGACATAGAAATGATTCTGTAATAATTCTATTTTAGATTGTTGTTGTTACTTATTTATTTATTTCTTAGGTTTGTTCATCTGCGTCTGGTTTTCTCGACTCAAATTCAATTCCTGAATGTCCCTCACCTCAAAAACCGAAAGAATTCAGTTCAGTAATTCAGCGGAAATGTCGCAGGACTGAACAAAGCCGGAAATTAGCTGAAGCAAGACGAGATTTTTACATGAAATTTGGACACAAAAAACCTGATCGTCAAAAATTAACAATGATTGATTTAATCTTCTATAATCCTGTTACAAATCCAATGAGTGATAATAAGGGTAAAAGGAAAATATCTGAAGTTAGTGAAGAAACTGAAGAGCAAGAAGAAAAGGAAGAAAAAGTTGATGATCCAAGAAGTGATGAAGAGAATGAAATGCCAGCACCACAGATTAAAATTGGGCCTCAAGGTGAACTTATTGTAGATGAGCAAAGCTTAGTGATTGAGAATAAAGAACTGAAGAAAAATCGTGAAGAATTAGAGAAGTCTCAAGTTGTAAATGGGGATTTTGAGACAGGTTATGGCGTTTATAAAAGAGCGAAACGATCAAAAGATTGGACTAAACAGGAAACACTTAAATTTTATAAAGCTTTAAATACTATAGGAACTGATTTTACCCTCATGTGTGAATTGTTTCCTCGAAGATCACGTCGTGAATTAAAAATGAAGTTTAAAAAAGAAGAAAGGATTAATAAGAATCTAATAGATCGTGCTATTATGCAACCGTGTGGCTTTGATTTTACTGAATTCAAACACGAGGTAGATATGGAAGAAAAAGAATTAGAAGAACTTGAAAAACAAAAGGAACGCGAACGATTAATAAGGAAAGAAGTGAAGAAAAAGAAATTAGAGCTTAAAAAAGAAGAAAAAACTTTTGAACCACCAAAAAAGAAGAAACGTACGTTTGATATTATGAATGTCTTAGATGACAGTGATGCTGATGAGTCTGAAATTGAAGATGAAGAAAAAGTTTTGGAAAGTTTACAGAAACCGACAAGATCAGGACGAGTTCCTAAAATTTTAGAGAGGTATAAAGCACCAGAATCACCTAAATTTGATAAAGCCAAACCTGGTTCCTTGATTGTTGTGGCAAGTACTGGTCCTAATGGACAACCTGTTTATAAAGTCTGTATGGTTACTGGAGAACATGGAAGGAAACAAATTGGGGAAGATATGACAAGTTTGCAAAAAGCATTAGAATGTAAGGAAAATGGTATTCAAGATTTGTTTACGTTATCAGCCGAACTGGCCGAGTTTAATGAGACTATTCCAGCAGAGGAAAATAATGAAACTATCCCGGCTGAGGAAAATAATGAGACTATTCCAGCTGAGGAAGATAATGAGACTACTCCAGCTGAGGAAAATAATGAGACTATTCCAGCTGAGGAAAATAATGAGACTATTCCAGCTGAGGAAAGTAATGAGACTAATCCAGCTGAGGAAGATAATGAGACTATTCCAGCTGAGAAAGATAATGATATTAATCCAGCTGAGGAAGATAATGATATTAATCCAGCTGAGGAAGATAATGAGACTACTCCAGCTGAGGAAAATAATGAGACTATTCCAGCTGAGGAAGATAATGAGACTATTCCAGCTGAGGAAGATAATGAGACTATTCCAGCTGAGGAAAGTAATGAGACTAATCCAGCTGAGAAAGATAATGAGATTAATCCAGCTGAGGAAGATAATGATATTAATCCAGCTGAGGAAGATAATGAGACTACTCCAGCTGAGGAAAATAATGAGACTATTCCAGCTGAGGAAGATAGAGATTATTCCAACTGAGGAAAGTAATATGACAATTGTGGAAAGTCAGTGATTTGTATATATGCCATAGATTTAGGTTTATTTAATTGCTAAATTTGTAATTTAAATAAATGAACGTCAGTTAACTTCTAATGCTTCACAAGGGAGCCATTTTGAACTTTCTAGGGCATCCCAAAGATTACAATCCTGTTCTATCCGTTCCCGGTTGATTTTATCAACATCAAGTGGTAGGGAATGATCAATTAGTTCTAGTAAATCTTCCTCTTTTTTCTCAACCATTACGTTAGACATGTCGTGATAGCCTTCATGTGTTGTACCATCACCTTGGTCGTAATATCCCTAAAAGACTTATTTATTCTAACTACTACTGTGATGGTAGAAAGAAAAATGTATGGTACACGTTTGTATTTTTACCGTTTGCCAATTTGCGTAGTTTTGCCAATAGGTGGAAGGGTCGTAATACTGGCTGTAATCCGCAGCTGCTGTGGTATAAGTGGAGGTGGTGCTGGTTGTGGCCGACGTCCCCGTGGTGAGTAGCAGTCCCTTGGGTTTAGGAACAGCGTTACAAATCTTCAAAGCTTTGGTACCGAGCCCTACGTATCCATTCATTGTAGTCAGACTATCCTTCATCTCGTCTTCGCTCCCAAACCTGACGAATCCATACCCTTTACTGAATCCACTCGAGTCCAGTATAACTTTAGCAGTCTTGATTGTGTTATACTTTGAAGAAAAAACTCGGTATAAATTATAATCGTCTACATCTGGGCTTAGATCTCCAACCCATACCGAGAATTCGCGGTCAAGGAGAGTCCGACCAGTGTTACTAGCGTTGTTCAGTCTGAATCGTACCACAGGGGTTGTCCCAGGGATTGGTTTCCCGTTGAGTTTGTGCATGGCATCAATGGCTTCTTCATCAGTTGCGAAATGAACGAAACAGTAACCTGCAGCTTCGCCTGTGAATTTGTTACGCATAACTTTCACATTAAGGGGGTTTTCACCCATTTTCCTGAAGGCCGAGATTATGAAGGTTTCGGTCATGTAGGGCTCCAGCTGGAAATTAGTAGTGCAGGAAGGAAATTAAATGGAGAATACTTACACTGCCCATCCACAACTGGCAATGGATCATATTTGCCATTTTTGCAAGGTTTTGTTTGCAAATAAACTAACCTAAACAACACCTAACCTCGAATTCGCAAAAGTGAGGAGTACCAATCGCAAAAACCAAAATTTTTTTAATAAAAACAGTGAAACATTCGTAAAAAAACAAGTAAATATTAATTGTTGTTACATGGAATTTGCATTAGACGAGCTTTATCTTGTTTTCCGAAAAATAATTAAAAAGTTTGAGATAGATGAGAGATTCTAGTGATTTTATGATTTTCATGTTTCAAGGTTGGTGTTGATTTTAATTTAAAAAGTGGCGGCAGTGACAATTTTGTACAATTACCATGATTACAGTATTTTGCACAATAATTATGCGTAAACTGTACAAAGTTTTAGTATTATAAAGAAAACAATGTTAAAAACAAAAACTATAAATTGGATAAATAAAACTCTATTAAAATCTATACAAAAAATTTTTTGAAAAGAAAATGTATTATATTATTTTATTTTGTTATTACATAATTTAAATCAATTAAATATTGTTATTTATTTAATTCTTTATTTTTTAAACTGCAGTATTTGGTTTTCAAATGGAAACCTACTTCAAACAATTTTTTTTTTCTGTCAGGTCTGGCTATATTTAGAAATGTTTTTTTTATTTTTATGTATCTTTATTGTAAAAAATACAATGCAATTAAATGCTAATAACATAAACTTTTTATTATTTATGTAACAATTGATTTAAATTTATGAGATCTCAATTAAAAATGTATTACTTAATTGTAATAACTGCATTTTATTTCTAATTTAAAATTATGTCTTTCCTACAATTGATTATAAATATTAAAACTAACTATAATAATGTAACAATATTGATAAGATTTGTTTAAAAAAAACTACATTTTAACAATGTAATTTGGAGAATTGGACGTGTTTAATAACAAGAAAATGAAAGATTGTAATAATTTATTTTTGCGATATCATACAAATAACTGGTAATTAAGCAACACACAATTAAAGAAAAAATATATACAAAATTATTAATTTACGGATTTTTTTTGTGAGATACTGGAAACAGTAACTTTAGATAAATCTGGAGCACAATCCATTGATCCAGTTCTTGTTGATTTATATCTTTTGTAAGCAATAATCAGGATAATAAGGATCAAAACCAAAATAGCTATAATACATCCCAAAATTATACTAAACTGGGTATGATCAGGACTTTTGTGTAATTCAGAAATTGGAGAAATTTCAGTTGGGTCAAGAATTGTCTCAGCACTTTCAGAAGAACTAGTAAAAATTTCGGAATCATTTGAAACACTAGTGCTGGTAGTAGTGTCATAATATTCAGCATTTGTAAAATAATTTGTTGTTGTTTCAATAATATCGGTACTACTTGTAGTTTGGTCATCAGCTTGGGTTGTATTTCCAAATTGCTGAAAGAGATAATACACGTAAAAAAGGATAATTAACTGATGATTAATTAATAAACCTACTGGAATTTGTGTAGTTGTAGTCATATTGTGCAGGTCTTGAAAACACTTTATCAGCAAGTGGAAGTTTGTTTCTTGACTTGAATTTCTATCGTGGCTGTGTGTGTATTTATGCTAACGTTGGTTTTTTACGTTTCCCACCACTTTGGTGCAAAAATCGAGGATTTATTTCAGTTTCTTATGCAATTTGTTACGACTCTGATAAAGAATAGTTATTAGACTCATTTGTTTCATGTTAAATTATATGAGTAGTAAAGCAGTTTTTTGAAAAATTTGCTGTTACACCTAATTTTTTGTCAGACGTTTGTTAATATCAATATTAAAAAAATAATGAATGTTTTTACATTATTTTAAAAGAAACATTTGTTTGCAAGGTAGAACTAATCAACTCCTATGATATTTGGAGACTAAATTAAAGATACTCATTCGCTGACGCTCGTTTTTTCTTTATACAGTCTCAATTATTGTTTCTCTTTTATTATTATTTTTCTTCTTTATTAATTAAGGATAAAACCGCATATTTTTTTTAAATAAAATAACTGCTTTATTATGTATTTAAACCTTGAATTTAAAATTCAAAAATTTGAAGCTCGCCTACAATTTTAGAATTAAAAATTATCGCATTCTTTCAAACCACTGAATTTTACTTTATTGATTATTAGATATCACGTGATTCTAATAGAACTATCTCTTGTTGTACTAATTAATTAGTAAGTTTAAGTCAATGTCTTTTATTAATATTTTTTTTAAATGTCAAAACAGAAAAGCTTTTTTTATTTTTTTAAAGCTTTGCAACATTGTTCTTATCATTTTCCTTCAACAATTTATTTAAATTGCTACAAATAAACATTTAGTCATACATTTTTCTGTTGTTCATATACCGATATGCTTATTATTCTATTTATAGGTATATTAAAAATATTATTAATCAAACAAATGAACAATTTATTTCTAGAGACTTTCTCCCAACAAAAAAATCATTCAGGCTTTGTATAAAACTGTTGAATTTCTCGAAGATGTTCTGTTGTTGTTCTAGTTGCCGTTTTTCAAATCTTTTAGAAAATGCTTTTGTTTTTGTTTTCTTCCAATTGTAGTTTTTTATTTTAGTTTTTTTCTTTCAAGTCTTTCTTAGTTTTTTCTTTGTAGATGTAGTCTTTTGTTCTCGCGTCTATAATCGCCATTTTCCAATCTTTTTTATAATTGTTTTTTGTTCTTCTAGAAACATTTATTTTTTTAATTGTTGTTCCTCGAATTATTCTAGAAACTTTTTTTATTTGTCTCACACTATTCTTTGCTCAATTTTTCTTCTTGCAACGGAAGTTTTTTGACTTCAAAATTTTTGTTTTCTCTGTTTCTACTGGTCATCGTGTTTCAGATTCTTTTTCTTCTTAGAAATGCAGGCTTTTCACGTTTTTTTACAATCTTCTTCTATTCTTTTAAATTTTTTTCTTATTCTTCTAAATTCTATATATTTTTTTCATTTTGTTTTAGCCGACGTTTCTGAAAAGTACTTTTAGAATCTTAATTTATAACAAACGTGGTTTCTAAAAAAGAATTTTGTTATTTTTAACGGCATTTTAACGATGTTTCTGAACTTCGTAGATTTTTTTGTTTCTTCTTTTTCTTCTAACCGATGCCTTCTGTTCTGTCCAAATTTCATTCTTTATTGATTTTTCTTTAGCCGAGGTCTTTCAAGCTCTTCTAGAATTTTAATTACCACTAAACGTGGTTTCCCAAACGCTTTTTGTTCTTATAAAATTTAAAGCTGTTAATTGTCCTTTTTAAATTTTTTTTTAATTTCTCTTTAAATTTCTTGCTTCTTTATTTTTCTAACCAACGTCTTTTTTGTTCTGTCAGAATCTTTTAGTGCTCTTTCAAAACATTCTTTTTTCCTTACATTTGACGTTTCTCAAGCTCCGCTAGAATTTTATTTAGTTTCTCTTGTTTTAGCTAAACGTTGTTTGTCAAATTCTTTCTTATTCTTCTAAACGCTGTTTTTTGAACTAATTTTGAATTTATTTCAGACTGACGTCCCTTTCTATTCTTCCAGTACTTTTTCTGTCACTTTCAGAATTTTTTCTACTATTTATTTCAGTGGACATCTTTCAAGTTTTTTAGAATTTTTATTTAGACCAATCGTCGTTTTTCAAATACTTTTTCTATCTATAAAAGGCATTTTAATGTTATTTATCGTACTCTTTAAAATCTTCTTTAGTTCTTTTAGAATTTTTCCTGCTTCTTTTTCTCTTTCAACCGCTGGCGCTGATAAGATTGTTTTTGTTCTTTTATAATCTTTCATTCTTGTTTTTTTCTTTTTATTTCAATCAACCTCTTTCGAACTATTGTAGATTTTTATTTCGCTTCTATCTTCTTGCCAAACAACGCTTTTCAAATTCTTCTTATTCTTTTATATGTTGTTTCTTTAACCTAATTTAGAATCCGTTTAATTTTTCTAAAATTTTTCTTTTTCTTTCAACTAACGTCTCTTCTGTTTTTCCAAACTTTTTTCTCTTATTACTTTCCAGCCAACGCCCTTCAAGTTTTTTTTCGAATTTTAATCTACGCCAAACGTTTTTCGGACTCTTTAATTTTTTTTTTAGTTTTTCTAAATTTTTTTTTGCTTCTTTTGTTCTGCCAGAAATGTTTCTTGCTCTTTTAAAACGTCTTTGTTTTTCTTTAAGTTCTCACAAACTCTTCTTTCTTAGCCAACCATTGCTTCCTTAATTCTTCTTATTTTTCTAAACGCTGTTTTTTGACCTCATCTAGAATCTATTTAGCTTCTCTACAATTTTTTAATCCCTTCTCTCTTGAAAATGACGTATTTTTTGACTTTTTTAGACCTGTTTCTTTAAGCCGAATTTCAATTTCAAGCTCTTCTTGAATTTTAATTTACGTCAAATATCCTTTTTAATTTTTTTTTATTTTTTGAAAAACTATCAACGTTGTATTTGGAACATTTTAGAATTTTCCTTGATTTTTCTAGAATTCTTTTTGTTTTTTCTTTCTCTTCTAACCAAATTTTGTTATGTCAGAAACTTTCTTGCTCTTTAAATTTTTTTTTTTTTGGTAAATGCCTTTTAAGCTTTAAAGAATTTTATGTATCTCTGCTTTCCTGGCCAAACGTCGTTTCCAAAATTCTTATTCTCCCAAATACTGTTTTTCTTATAAATTTAAAGTCTGATGAGATGACCATCAGAAGAAGCAAGAGAAGATTAGTGGTCAAAAAAATTTTAAAAAATGTAAGAAATGATTTAAAAAAAATATTTTCAGCACTTTTAAGACGATTTCAGCAGTAAAAAGAATTTTAAGTTAATTGATAAAACAAGGAGAGACAATATCTGATAGATCCTTGCCAAAAAATTAACAATAATGTTCTCAATTAAGTTTTTTTGTGTCCAAAATTAATTTGACGACTCGATTTTGTTCTCGTGACTGTAATTAATTAAAATTAGTCGTAATCTAATCTGAAAATTGTAAAATTTCAAAATAATATTCGTCACACACTTGTACAATTAATTGTTCCTCTCCTAGTAGATCAATATTTACATTATCTAAATTTACTATCTAATGAAGCCACTGATAACACTTATCTGTTGATTATGCATTGTGAAACCCCCATCACCCAATTCCCTCATTCTTTACAATGTCCGTCCAGAAGAAACTCGTCATTGTGGGTGACGGCGGCTGCGGCAAGACTTGTCTTCTGGTCGCCTTCGCCAAAGACGTCTTCCTCTCCGACTACCGCCCTACAGTCTTCGAAAATTACGTTGCAGACGTCGAATTAGACAACGCTACTGTAGAACTCTCATTATGGGACACCTCCGGCCAAGAAGACTACGACCGTCTCCGACCCATCCAGTATCCAGAAACCGACGTGGTGCTGATCTGCTTCTCGGTGATGTGGCGCGACTCTTTGTTGAATGTCTCCTCGAGGTGGTGTCCTGAAGTCAGACATTTCTGTCCGAATGTTCCCATTTTGCTTGTAGGCACTAAAAGTGATCTTCGCGAAGATGAGAAAGAACTGAAACATCTGGAGAAGATGAAGAAGTTGCCGGTTACGAGGGAGGAGGCTGAAGCCATGGCGCAGACTATTAATGCAGTGTGTTATATTGAGTGTTCAGCGAAAAGTAAGTTTAATGTACAGGAGGTTTTTAAAGAAGCAGCGAGAGCTACAATTAGGAAGAAGAAGAAGAGGAAGAATGTGTGCTTGTTAATTTAATATGTTTTTAATTGTTTGTGTTATGTTTTTATTACGGAATTTGTATTGTTTGAGCAAAAATTTGTTGATTAGATTAGGCTGTATGGCTTGGGTGGAGCAAATATTGTTCTCAAAGACTGCTCTAATTAAGTTAATTTTTGCTCTTTTTTATATTTTATTATTTAAGAAGCCATTATATTATGGTTAAAGCTTTAAAATGTATTATTTATTTAATAGATATAAGAATTTAAAAAAATATTTAAATAAACAAGAATTTAAAGATAAAATTGTATTTTTTTAAATTTTTTATGCATTACTTTTCATTAAAATAACTTAAATGTACCTGATTATAATAAAATATCTAATTTTCCTAAAAACAATTTTCACCACAAATAAATTTAAAATTGTGACAAAACTGACCTTGAAAATTTTATTAGTTTGACACAAACTATACATGTGTTTTATTTATTAATTAAATAAAAAAATTGAGACAAAAGCTGAGTTACTAAACAAACATCAACAAATTAATTTATTAATTATTAGTTCTAGTGTGGTTCTATCATGGATTCTATTTCTCTGGTTGTAACATTTACTAGGGGATTAGCGGGCTACTGTTGGCAACAATGTCGGTACGCCGCGAGGTTCGCCCTCGTTGGGGTAAAAACTGTGTGTTTTATGCTCATAAAAGTGGTATTTTTATCAAATCTGGGCCAATCTGCAACAAATTTTGTGTTTTAAGTTAAATTAAACAGATTGTGGAGCGCAATTATGTAATTTCAAGTGTAATTTTGGTGGTTGATAATTTTTGTGAGGTTATGGATCTCATCACATCGCTTGAATTTTCGCGCGAATTTAGGTAAATATTAGAAGTAGAATATTTATTAATAAGTTTGTTATAATATTATTAATGTGCTAATTAATTAACAGCTGATTTATAACCTAGGTTACTCTAGAAAGGTCAGCTAAAAACTGAATGATGTCACTGGTGTCCGATATGGTACGGTAGGGTATGGTAGGGTAAAGCGGGGTATAGGGACATCCATGACGTCAGTACATTAGTATTTTTTTAATTTTTAATTAATAATATATTTTTATAGAGACACAGTTGGCTGGAAGTTTGGATGTATGGATCTGCCATTTTGACTTTTGCAATGTTCACATAAAAATCATATCTAGGGACCTCGTAAATCTCTGAATTTTCGTTTTAATGCAGTGTTGCCAAATTTTTTTTAAAATACTAATTTTTTAAATAAATTTGTCGTAAGGATTGTTTATTTTTTTAATAACAAATTCAAAAATGGCCCACCGCCAAATTTTTTTAAAGGCACTTTTGATTATTTATTTGAAATCTACTACAGTAACTTTGCGGAAGGGTATTTTAAAATATTGAGCTTTTATACCTTAATGAAACATTTAAAAAAGAAATTTAATTAATGTTGGTTTGATCTCGCTAATTACGATTTTTATATTGACATTGGAAAATTCAAAATGACAGAGAAAGTTATTTATAAAATATTTCATAAAATTGCATAAATTTGTTTATCGCCTACCACTATGGAAAGTAAAACTTTATTGTATCCATTCAACGAGAGAAAGTCCCACTTTGTCTGCCTAGGCAGGTAAAATATTTTACCTGACTGGTGATAGGCGATAAAATATTGTATGCAACATGGCAGTAAAATGACTGTGTCTGACTCGTTTGGTTGTTTCGCCTCGGCTTTGCCTCGGCTCAACAATTTCCAAACTCGTCAGACAAAGTTGCATTTTACTGCCTTGTTACATAAATAACTATTATTCGCTTAGCTGTTGACGAGATAATACAAAGCTGCTCTTAAAATAATAATAAATAATGAATATACTGAATAAATAAATAATATACAATTAAATAAAATAATTTAATTAATTATACATATATGTATTTTTAACACATGTTTTTTTATCAGATAGAAATGAAAATCCTGTTTTTGAATTAGAATTTTTGTATTACTATAATAATCAAAAACCTAGAAAACGACGTTAATTGCCCTTTTAAAAATATTTTTAAAATCAAAGTTTCTTTAAAATTGATTTGTTCTTTTTTTAACTCCTGTATATTCTAAACTAGATCACTGTTTTTATTTTTTAATGGTTGTCTACATTATTTAGAAATATTTTTTTACTATCACAGCCTTGCAAAAATTACAAAAAATTTGTTTTTATTTTACAAAATGTTATAAAAAGTAGTATTTTAGAATTTAATGTAGATTCCAAAAATATAAAAATATACATAGTGTCCCATTTAAAAATCCAAAGTTATAGTCATTTCCGGTAAAACCAGAAGTGATAGGAAGTTCATTTTTTACTCAATTAAAGGAGATTTTCTAACATAATGAGTTTTCCGAGTTTCTTTTTTTTATTTTAAAACATACTATTTAAAAAAGGGGTGAGCCTGCCTAAGTTCGTTTACACTCGGTATAATGCCCGAACTTTATTAATTTATGATTATTTTTCAAATTTTGACTTTTTATAGCTTGAATTCAATGTAAATAACAAATTAAAATAGTACAAAATTTTGCCTACTCTACTTATAAATTTAAATGATCGCTCAGTATTTCTAATGGGCACATTATTTTTTACATATTTGAAGAAAAAAACTTGTGCCCACAAATTAATTAGTAATTAGTTAAAAAATTACTGAATTTTCAGTAAAACTGAGTCATTAAATTGATTGAAAATCCACTCTTTAAATTAATTTTAAAAAAATCTAGCGTAGGCAACCAAATATACACTTTACTATTTTTTTGTTTATTTTTATATTTTGCACTAAAAATCAATTTTGTTCGGAACTTTTTGTATATATTCAAAGAAATAAACATAAATAAAAAGGAAAACAAGCAAAATATTTGCAGTTGTAATAAAATGATAACGATAAGAATTCTGCGAAATATTGTTGATTGGATTCTAGAAATGATAAAAAATTAAAAAAAAGCTTATAGAAAATTCTAATATTTTTGCGTCGCCTAAAAGAAGCCAAAAAATGTAATTCATTGACGCAGAATTCGTCCAAAATAAAACATAAAAAAAAATAAATTTAGCATATGAGACAGCACTAGTGTTTGTCCTTGAGTATGACAGAGACGCTAAAATTTCCAACGGTCTTTCAATGAGCATGCGCAACGTCAAATAGCAAAACTAGTGGCGCCCTCTAGTCCCTTTCAGTCCGATTTGTTTACGTGCTTGTGCTTGTCTCCTGTGAAATAAATGCTCGCCTTGCAGTCGTAGCTGTAGGGATCCCGTCCACTTTCCGTGGCAAGTAACTCCTGGATGTTTTGCTGCTGGTCCGACTCGGAGGACTCTGGAAAAGGTCAATATCACGACTGGTCGCCCCACCCGTTAACCGTGCATGTCCGCCATCTTATTTTTGACTAGGCGTTGACTGGTGTTTTGTTAGGTCCGATGGCAGCCATCAGGAAGAAGCTGGTGATCGTGGGCGACGGCGCCTGCGGTAAGACGTGCCTTCTTATCGTCTTCAGCAAGGACCAATTCCCCGAGGTGTATGTACCTACCGTCTTTGAAAACTATGTGGCCGACATCGAGGTGGACGGCAAGCAGGTGGAGTTGGCGCTGTGGGATACAGCCGGTCAGGAAGACTACGATCGGTTACGGCCGCTTTCCTACCCAGACACTGATGTCATCCTCATGTGCTTTTCGGTGGATTCACCCGACTCTTTGGAGAACATCCCCGAGAAGTGGACGCCGGAGGTAAAGCATTTCTGTCCCAACGTACCAATTATTCTTGTTGGGAATAAAAAGGATCTGCGTAATGACCCTAATACTATAAATGAGTTGAAGAAGATGAAACAGGAACCGGTCAAGCCGCAGGACGGTCGCTCCATGGCTGAGAAAATTAATGCTTTTGCATATTTAGAATGCTCGGCTAAGAGTAAGGAAGGCGTGAGGGAAGTGTTTGAAAATGCGACACGTGCCGCTCTACAAGTTAAAAAGAAGAAGAAGCATCGTTGTGCCCTCCTTTGAAGGGCTTATTAATCCCTCTTTTGTTCTGTTTGAAGATGGCGATTTCTTCCCGACGTGGACTCCAGTTGAACGGGGAAGTGTCTGCTGCACAAATGTGTCCACTTTCAAACTAAATCTATATTATGAGTATATTGTAATGTTATAATATTATTTTATTTTTTTTTTTGAATTATTTGTAATACATTATTATTTTGTGGTGCATAAGTATAACATTAACTTTATTCTAATGTAAAGTTGATGGCTGTAATTAGTTTCCTCTTTTTCCTAAACAAACAAAATTCAAATCATTTTTTATAGACAACTCCTAGGCGATGTGTGCGAGTTGCCTATCTTTGTAATAGCTTTAACTTTTCCATAATATTGTATCTTACAAGTAAAATAAATTGTTTTCTTATATAATTGACTGTCATTCATAATTATTATATGATGGAGATTCCGTTAAGCTTTGATCACGTATGAATGAGTCATTATAATTGCTGATTAATTCTGACTCATCGTCTTCAGAGAAAAGTGAACGCTTTCTGCTAATTACCAATTACCTCAACAGTATTATTAAAATTATGTTCTAAATATAGAAATGATGGTATTACGTTTGATTTTCGTTTTTACCAAAATATTTAGATGTAATTGACACCTCTTTGTTTACAATAATCAGGATGTTATCGCATAAAAGAATTATGACATTTATAAAATCAATAATAAAAAAGTTTTCCACTTTCACAGCAAGGTTTTTTATTTAGCATTATTTAAAAGAATGTTTTTATTTTTCTCTAATAATGTCGAAAATCAAAAACACTTTTTACATTAAAAAAAAATGTCTCCCTTTTTTTAACAATACAAATTTAATTACATTGAAATTCTTTTAGTAGTTTATTTAAAATTAAACGTTACAGGTGTCACGAAGTATGTAGCAATGAGTAAATAAAAAAAAATTGTGGGAACCCTTTCTGTTTTTGCTAATTTTTTTACTGGAATATGGAGTTGATGCTCTGAGATAATAAGAATAGGCTGTAAAAAAGCAACTTTAGTGCTGATTTTCAATAGATATTTTGTAAAAATTTTAGATATGCAATAAACAATTCAACAACCAAATTTAAAGTACTTTTTAGACCATTTTTGTTTGCTTTATAAAAAAGGCCAGTTGTTTCATTTCACATTTTTTTAACAAAAACATTAATGGGTTTCAAATCAAACACATTTTTGGGACAGTCTCTTTATAATGACTAATGAGCGATAAAAAATGGAAGTTCAGCACTTTGGAAGAAAGATTAAATAGGACAAATCTTTCCAAACTAAAATCTTAACTCACCAAATGTACCTTTTGAAAAAAAACTTATAAAACAGTCTCTAATACAAAAAAAGATGCTGTATACGTATATTGTTTTTTTCCTGTGCCTCTAATGAAACTCAGTACTTTGTCTGTAGGAGCATTCTTGATAGCAGTGGGCTTCAGATATCAGAAGGCCTGGTGATATCCTCTAATGTCCGCAAAGGCAGAATAGTAATAGAGAAGCACAACCTCTGCAAACCTCATCTTTACTAAGAAGTTTGTACTAGGTAGTCAGACACATCAGATCTTCGTTTGCTAATTGAGAACAGTGATTTTAGACTTTACGGCCACTCTTTATGGCTGCGTCTTTGTAAAGCAACCTCTACGAATTAGATAACTACACCAAATATTTTTTTTATATAAAATTACAAGTCCTAGCATTCTGTTTATTTTTGTTTAAGAAACTTATAGTTTAATGGACAGAAGCGGTAAAATAAATATTTTTTTTTATAGTTTATTATTTATTGAACAATTAGTTGTGTATTATTATGACTCGTTAATAATACAAAAGTATGATATCAGGGACAAATATGGAGATTTATTGATATGATACATTCAAACCATTTAAAGTAATAAGTCAGTTACGTAGAGTACAAATAAATCCTAATCTTACTGATATGATTTGAGTACATTGTTACAAAAAGTCTTATATAAAAACATTATAAATTTTATACAGTATAAAGTTATTGGTAACTTATAATAAAAAAAAATGAGATTACAAGTACATATAAAAAATAAGTAAATAAAAAACGATTTTTGTACACAATATATAAAAAAGAATAGATAAAAATTAAAAGCTGTATATAAAGATTGTGCGACAGTTAAAACGTGTCCAAAAATCATAAAGCAAAGTAAAAAAAACAGCCTTAGAAGAAACTATTCTATTAGTTTTTATTAAATATTTTCGCGTACTATCCATACAAATAACATTATAGTTTAGAGTCGTATTCTACTCGCCATTGGCAGTAAATAAAATATAGTGTTATGATACAATTATTGTTACAAAACGCAGTTATTGTTTCAAGAAAAATTATTTTGGTTCTCAGCTTTAAAACAGTGTGACCATCAAACAAATTAAGTTGGCATACCTGCTTGATTCCAAGTTGGTACTTCTACCAACTAATTTCGAAATAGTGTGACTATCATACTACCAACTGAACCACAGTCTGTTGGTCACCCTGTCAACACACCGCCTCCGAAAAATTCCCAAATAAATATCACAGAGACCTCAACAGAAAAAACCGTGAACTAAGCTGATTTGGCATCGTGACTTAAAACGAAACTGGCAGTTAATTATTGCTGAAAAAAGGTGAAATGTAATTGTTAGGGAGGCACATACGGGGGCGGTTTTCTATAAGTTGGGGTAGGTTTCGGTCTTGGTTGTCTTCCATCTTGCGTTCGAGTGAACGGAGGCGGTGGTTGATACGGTTCGGAATCATCTGTCAATTTCAATGATCCACTTTTACTGTATTCTGGAGGTGCAAGAGGCGGTTTCTCGTCTTTGAGAATCACTGGAGTTTTTGTTCCCGATTCGGGTTTCTCCTCTAGCTCTTCTTGGAAAATCACAGGAATGCCTTTATTTCCATAACTCTGTCTGCCGTCCTCCTCTACGTTCATTTTTCCAGTCCGCCGCCTCCTGTATAACACACACGCACATAAAGCGGCGAAAAACAGCATAATTGAGATTATAACAGCAGGGACTATAAACGTCATCAAGTATTGATATTGATCAGCTGAAGCATCTGGAGATTTCTCATCTACGGGGATGACGTCTTCATGGATAGGTGGAGGAAGAGATTTAGTACGGCAATTGCCCATAGTGAAGACACTGATTTTCGAAATGAGAAACTCCGGTTCCATAATACGTGAAACATGGTTGGATATACCCCGATCATGATGGTTTTTCAGGACCGACTCCAGGTGGTTGATTTCGTCGTGGGGACATTTCACTGTGTTTAAAGTCTTATTGAACCACGTAACCACCGTAGAGTGCTCTTTTTGTTTGAATGGATTCAAATGAATGAAACTCGAATTGCGATCCCCGAATATCTCCTGTAAATTATACAAACAATTATTCTCCAATTACTAAAGGCCTGGATATTGATATTGTGACTTCACAGATGTGGACAAAGTTTGAACACTCACCTGAAGTTTTTCTACAAACTTCCTCTGCATGGAAGCACTGTTCACAAAGGTATCATACGGTGTTTCAACTGTCATACTAAATTCAACATTATAGTGGATTTTCGATGCTGGATAAACAACAATTTCAAGACTATCAGTTGCTGTAGATCCCCCACTATCAACACACACCAAATGGTATTCACTTCGTCCTTGTTTCCTGGGAATCCCATAAAATTCCCGATTCTTACTATCGAATTGTAACCAGTTTGTTGGTTTGATTGATTGACGGTCGGCTGTGAGAAGTGAAATATTGAGTGTCCTTGAATCGGTGTCCTCCGGATCGTAAAAAGTGTCCTAAATAAATTTTAACTAGAAAATTATTAAAAAAATAAATAAATATCTTACATCAGGAACTTTAAATACGAGCAACTCGCCGACTGTTGCATTGATATGATCCACAGGATTTCGCAAAAACGGTGAAAAGTTCGTTGGGGGAGTTACCGGGACTTGGGGGGTTTCACACACACCTAAGCCTTGTTTTGTAACTTTTTTGACGCGGAGTTCAGGGGTTAGCAAAAGACTGAGTTCTTGCTTGGGGTCTCCACGATCGTTAGCCGTCAACATCTAAAATAAATCTCAGGGTTATTTTAAATTTAGTGCTAAAATGGCAGCAAACTTGTGGACTTGACTCTCTCCGCTCACGTATTTTTGATTAATTAAATATTGAATACCCACCTTGTAGAGCTTGTCGATTTCCTCTACTGGACAATAATTCGTCGGTATCGAATCATTTGTCCAAGTGAAAACCACCGGTTCACTCGTATAATTAACTTTTCTAACCGTAATTTCCGTCATATTCGTGTTATAAATCTTTCCTAAAGCTCTCAAAGTCTTCAAACACCAATCAACAAAATGTGGAAACTCTTGTTGTTTCTCAATTCTCATAAACAACGAAATTTGATGATTGACAACTCTTTGTAATTTATGTTGTTGTACTTGAATTGTAAAGACATCAGTCACTGAATCTCCCTCTCTATCAGTCGCTTTAATAACATACTCCCATTTTGAAACATCATCTTCGAGAGGTAATCCGTAAATTTCTCTTCTTAGAGGATTAAAATGACACCAAGAGTCTTTCGATAAAGGCTCTCCTTGTGAATCTAGGAACTCTAAAGTTAAATTATGACCATCTTCAAAATCATTAAATGTGTCTTTAGGTATTACAAACCGGAAGATTTTTCCAGCAATCACTGACATTTGTTTTAAACGATTTTCAATGTATGGTGGAAAATTCTTTGCTTCAAATTCAACAGATTCAGTTAAGTCTTGTACTGTTGTTGTACGAGGTGACGTCATGATTTGTCTGATTGTTGTTAAGCGAGTTGTCATTTCTTCTTCTTCTGTTATTGAAATGTGTTCGGTTGTTGTAGGAAGTGCAGGAATAGGTGTTGTACTTGTTGTTGTTGAAATTGTTGTTGTTGTTTCAAGATCAGGAGTTTCATATAACACAGTAGGAGGTTCCGTATCTTCAATTATCATCATTGTTGTTTCTTTTTCAGTTGTTGTAGTAGTTGTAGTTGTTGTTGTGGGAAGTGTTTCAGAAATTGTTGTTGCTTTCTGAGTTGAAGTTTCAGTTGATTCAGGAAGAGTTTGTTTATGTATAATTTCCGGTACAATAGTTTTACTTTCAACAGGATCTTCTTCATTATCTTCTTCTAAATCGTAATCATAGTCTTCATATTCGTAATTTTCATTTGGAATTGTTGTTTTACTTGAATTTTCAACACGTGTTGTACTTGAAGAAAGTACTTCTTCAGTTGTTGGTTTTTCCGTTGTTGTTGTTGTTGTTGTCGTTGTTGTAGTTGTCGATGTTGTTTGAGGAATTGTTTGAAGAGTTGTTGGAATAGTTTCTTCAATTTTTGGTGATGAACTTTGATGATGCTGTCGATCAAACTAAATAATTTCATTTTTGTTTTTTAATTAAAAGTCTGACTTACCGTAATACTCGTATCAATTTCTTCTGGATTTAAAACTTCACCATGATGATGTCTGTGTGGATGTGTCGGTGTTGAACTAATCGTTGTTGTACTAGTTTTACCCTCTTCTTCATATTCTTCATATTCATCATCATAATTATCATCATAATAATCATCATAATCACCACTACCATAATCATCAGTTTGTCTTTTATTTCTTGGTTTTGTTTGAATTTTAACTCTCCAACCTAACAATGGAAGACCCAAAACTTCAGAAATTGTACCATCACGTGCTTGTTGTTTTAATTGATGTATTAATGGTGCTGTTTGTAACCATAATCTTCCATCACAGCCTACTATAACTACCAATGATGTTAATTTAGTTGATGTTGTTTTAAAATTTCCTGGGCCTGCTAAAACTACCGAACTATCTGTAATATCATCTTTTTCTAATTGAGGTTTTAAAGTAAAGGCACTCTACAAGAAAAAAATTAATATTTCATTAACAAAATTTTGTTTTAGATATACATTAGACAAGCCAAAAAACTTTGCAATGTTGTTAACACTTATCACTCTTTGTTTCGGTTTGATTGCCCTAACGCCCTTATCAATGAGAAGGCTAAGTACAGTATTATCTTCAGTACTTGGACATTTGTCCTTGAGATCCGACGTTTCGATAACATTAATCGTGACCTCTTCAGATATGTTTCGTTTTCTGATGACTAGATGAAGAGTACTGATATCATCAGTTAATGGTACTCCCCAAAAAACTCCTCCAATTTTATCAAAAAGTAACCATAAAGGTAGTCGTGTACCATCGGAACGTCTCGCCTGAAAAAACAACTCTTTATCGCTTCGGTTCAACAAGTCAATGATTAATTCTAGGGTCGACTAAATCGATACACCATCTGCGCAAATACACGGTGGATGAGAAAAGTGTAATATAATCAGGATTTCCGGGATTTATCCTTTCATTATCCTTCAAAGGATCGATTACAGAGTTTGGCGGAGAAATATTTTCTCTTGGAAATATACGAGATAAATAATTCAAGAGTTATTAAATTAATGTGTTATTCAAGTGAGAAAGTCATGTGGTTTGGCTTTAGTGTTGGGAGGTGTGCTATGAAGAAAATTAATGTTTGTTGTGCCTAAAGCTTTTGCTTCTTTTGTGTTTATTGATTAGAATGACTGTCATTGTCTTGAACTGCATTAAGTCTGGTGGAAGAAAGTTTTCTTCTTATAACTACCAGTACTGGGAAGGTTAGATAATATGTCTTTCTCGCTTTTTTAGCACTGATATTTATCCGAAATAATATCATTTTATTAAAAAAAGTGAAATATTGCACAATATTAATTTCCGCATTTTCTAAACTTTTTATTCTTACTCTAGATTCTATGAATTCGTAAATCTTTCTTTAGTTTTTCAGAATTTGGTATAATTTTCTAGCTAAACTTTAATCTTCTACATTTCTTAGTAACATTTATATCTTTCTAGATTTATAATATTCCTTAGATCTTCCATATTTTTAGATGGATATGAGATAATACTGACCATTTAGGCTTTCTTTTCTAGATTTTCTTCTGGAATTTATAAATTTTAGAGTTTCTCTAAGATTCCGAAATCGCTAAGTTCTACTTTTTTCTAAATGTATTTGATTATCTAAAAGTCATGAATCTTCCAAATTTTCACCATTTATTATGATTTTTGGACGTTCTCTTCTAGTTTTTGAAGATTGTCAATTGTCGAGATTTTCAAAGAATCTTTCAAAGTTCGTTGTTTCATTGTATAGTATCCTTTATTTCATTTACTTTTTTTAAACTCTATAGCTTCATTTTCTGTTTCTTCTAGATTTTGTAAATCCTTCAGATTTTTTAATTTTATTCTAGATTCTATTCTTTCAGTGTTTCCACATTTTATAATTTTTCTAAAAACTCTTTTCTAATTATATTCCTTCTTCTGATATTTTCTAGATTTTCAAAATGTTTATTTAACTTAGATTATTTAAATTAGTTAGAAACCTTTTTAAATCAAAATTTACTAGATTCTATATCTTTTCTAAGTTTTTTAGATTTGTTATTATAGATTTAAGTGTCTTAGAAGCTTTTAGGTCTTCCTGGTTTTCCTGCTTCTTCTGTTTTGTTTTAGATATTTCTGTAAACACAGATTTTCTGCTTAACATTTCTTAAACATTTTTTTCTAACAATGCTTAGAAGAAAAAATGGACAAAGAAGGGTTCTAAAAGAACAAAGAAGGTTTTTACAAGAGTTTTAGAAGAGATATTTGGTGGAAAAATAGCAATAGAAAATTATTAAAGATGCTCGATAAAAAGAAACATAAATGGAATATTCATATTATAAATTTGTAGACAAATTTGAAAAAAAAAAGATTAGGAAAGACAGAAGACCTAAAGGAGATTAAAGCTGAATAAAGATGATTCTGAAAAAGCTTGAAACTCAACGTTTAGAAGAAAAAATGGGTAAAGAAAGATCCTAAAAGAACAAATAAGGGTTTTAGAAGGGATTTAGAAATGATGTTTGGTGGAAAAATAGCAATAGAAAATTTCTAAAGATGTAGAAATGTAGAAAGATGTAGTTTGTAAGATGAAAAGGAACATAAATAGAACATTCAAAGAAAATTTGTAGACAAATTTGTAGATTTTCAAAATATTGTGACGTTTATTTATATGTGGGTTTCTGATTTAAAGAGCTGGAGATAATTTCTCGGCAAGTTTATTTACAAATCAAATTAATTACAACTAATTAACACAGCTAATATTCTAAATCACTAACGGAACACAAAACACTTTAATTTATCGCTTTCTAAATTCGCTGGATATCGCCGGAGTTCGCCTTTATGTCGCTCTCCCAAAACCAGACAGACCGACTGACTCGCTGTCTCGCATATATATATGGGTATGGACTCTTTCCAGAACTTTCGAGTATTTTCTCGCGTTTCTCCTGAATTATTTCAATTCGGCAAGATGATTGGAATTCAATCACAATAGCGACAAACAATGCCGACGTAAACAAGAATAAATAAACCCATTCAAAACGTAAATAATACTCGAAGTTCTATTCAGTTCCTAGAAGTGAGCGGTCCACAACACAATACTCGATACTCTGATTCACCGCTTCTTAGAATTGAGTCGTTCGCGTCACACTACCCCCCTCTTAAGAATTGTTCGTCTCGAACAATCATTCATCGTCATTTGAACCCGCATAGGGGGCTAAACGGTCTAAATGCACTACCTTCATCTTAGCCCTGGGGTTCTTTTGGATTCTATACACCACGTCGTTAAGTCGGGTCAGTACGGTATAAGGGCCTTCCCATTTCGGCTGAAGCTTCGGACATCGCCCTTTCTTCCGTTGAGGGTTAAATAGCCAGACCAAATCTCCCTCTTGAAACCCTACCGAATTCGCCCTCAAATCGTACCGCGTCTTCATCCTGTCACTGGCAATCTCAATTCGGTCTCGAGCCAAGTCGTGGAAATGGGACATCGTCTCTTGAAGCTCTTCTACATAGCTTCTAACTTCCTTGGGTTCTTGAGTGGGTGTCCCAAACACAAGGTCACAAGGCAAGCGGAGTTCCCGTCCAAACAAAATCTTGGCTGGAGTTTGATTTGTAGTTTCATGGATCGCCGCTCTGTAAGCCAACAAAAACAACGGTAAATGGCGATCCCAATCTCTTTGATGGGCCTCTACAACTTTCGATAGGTGCTCTTCCATGGTGCTGTTAAAGCGCTCGACCATTCCGTCGGACTGAGGATGCAGCGGTGTAGTCCTGGTTTTCCGAATACCCAAGAGATCACAAATTCCTTGGAAAACCCCTGACTCAAAGTTTCGCCCTTGGTCCGAATGCATTTCCATGGGAAGCCCATAACGAGAAATCCAATTATCCACCAAAGCACGAGACACAGTAATAGCTTCTTGGTTTGGTAACGCGTATGCCTCAGGCCATTTACTGAAATAGTCGGCAACAACCATAATGTATTTGTTGCCCGAGTCGGTGATTGGAAATGGACCCGCAATATCAAACGCAATCCTCTCAAACGGAGCCCCAACGTTGTATTGCTTCATGGCTCCCCGGCTACGAGTTTTCGGGCCTTTACTCGCAGCACATGTTGTACATTTCCGGCACCAATTAGCGACATCTTCTCGGCTATTGACCCAATAAAAGCGTTCGCGAACCTTCCCCAAGGTTTTGTTGACGCCGAAGTGAGCTCCAGATCTTCCATCATGGATTTCCCTTAAGACTTCCTTTACGCGACTCTTCGGTAGGACTAGCTGCATTGTTACCGTCTTTCCATCCGCGCTTTCCCAAGCCCTTTTGAGCAGCCCATTTTCGACTTTCAGGGAGTCCCATTGTGCCCACAACGCCTTCAGAGCAGGACTCTTATTTGAAATGTCATGCCATTGCGGTCTTACATTTCCGTTCTCCTTGCTTTGTAAAATCGGTCCGATCTCATCGTCTTGCAGTTGCTCTGTTCTTATTTCTTCGGCTGTCCATCCGTCAGTAGGTTGCAAAACTAGCCTTCTAAGGTTGCACAGGTGGTCAGCTTGTTCTCGTTGGCTACAATGTTTGCAGTCGGCTCTGCACGGTCTTCTGGACAAGGCGTCTGCATTTTGATGAGACCTTCCCGAGCGATGCTTGATTTCAAAATCATACTGCTGAAGTCTCTCAATCCATCTCGCTGTTTGACCTTCAGCATTCTTCAAATTTAACAGCCACTTTAAAGCGGCATGATCTGTCCTTATTGTAAAATGTTGGCCGTATAAATATTTGTGGAAATGGCTTACCGCGTTCACGATAGCCAACAGTTCTCTTCGGGTGACACAGTAATTCCTTTCAGGTTTAGAAAGAACCTTACTATAATATTCGATAACCCTCTCTTCGCCATCCTGTACTTGAGTTAATACTGCGCCAACTCCATTATTACTGGCGTCCGTATCTAAAATAAACTGACCTTTTGCCCTTGGGTAAGCAAGTATTGGTCCCGTACAGAGTGTAACTTTTAATGTTTTGAAGGCCGATTCACACTCTTTGTCCCAAATAAAAGGCGTCTTCTTTTCGGTCAGTTTATGAAGAGGTTTGGCAATATCGGCGAATCCTTTGACAAAACGGCGATAGTAGGTGCAAAGACCCAAAAAGCTTCGTAGTTGGTGCTTATCATTAGGTCGGGGCCATTCCCGTACGGCTGCAGTCTTCTCAGGGTCAGTTTGTATCCCATTCGATGAAACAACGTGTCCCAAAAACTTGACTTTTCTTTGGAAAAGGCAACACTTTTTAGGGTTAAGTTGAAGACGAGCGTTTCGCAATCGGCTGAAAATTTCTTGCAGGTTACTTTGATGTTCTTCGAAAGTTTTCCCAATAACCATCACATCATCAAGGTACACAAGGCAAGTTCTCCAAGTCAACCCTCGAAGGACAAGTTCCATTAGCCGCTCGAACGTAGCTGGCGCATTACAAAGTCCAAAAGGCATAACATTAAACTGGTAGAGCCCAGTTCCAGTCGAGAAGGCAGTTTTCTCCTTATCCTCAGGGTGAATTCCAACCTGCCAATACCCACTCTTCAAGTCTAAAGTAGAAAACCATTGGGAACCAGCTAACATGCTCAGTGTATCGTCGATGCGTGGAAGTGGGTAACTATCTTTCTTCGTTACTTCGTTGAGCCGTCTATAGTCAACGCAGAAACGAGTTGACCCATCTTTCTTTGTTACTAGTACAACTGGTGAAGACCAGGGACTTGACGAATCTTCAATGACGCCATCTTCTTTCATTTTTTCGATCATTCGAGCCACTTCTTCCTGTTTCGCAAAGGGGAGTCTTCTCGGGGGCTGACGAATAGGTTGTACTGATCCCGTATTAATTCGATGCTGTACCAAATTAGTTCTTCCCGTAATCTTGTCCCCTATTGCAAAAATGTCTTGTTCCTTTCGAATAAAAGCAGTGGCTGCTTTCCTCTGATCTTCTGATAAGTGTTGCCATTCTTCCAGAAAATAATTTTCCAATTCCGGGTTATTTTTACCTTCTCCTTCCTGGTAACTCTTGTTGTCCTTTTCTTCACAACGAACAACTCGTAATGCAGGCTGAAAGAAGCCAATCTGTTCCCCTTTCTGCAACGTAACTCGATTTTCGCTGAGATTGGCTATGCGAATAGGAATCTTTCCACCAGCCTCAACGAGTGCTCTAGCTACCAAGATCTGTTTATTGTGTGTCGCATTCGTGAATTTCGTCATGTCCGGTTCAACAACTCCCGTTCGGTATCCCCCAGGATCTTTTTCCAACTCTGCCAGCACAATTTTCTCAGAATTGCCGGGGACACGAACTGATTCTGAGACGATGATGTTTACATGGTCCGATGAAGCGGTCGCAGAATGTAACAAGATTTCTTCGTTTCCCATTTGTAACATCCTGTTCTTAATATCCAGCACAAATCCATATTTGTCCATAATGTCCAAACCCAAGATCACTTCATCAACTATCTCAGCTACAACCATTCGGTGTACAATATTGAATGGTCCTATCTCAAGTTTGACATTAGCTTCTCCATGTACTTGTGCTGTTTCACCAGTAGCGGTTTTCAAAACGAAGTTACATCTTGTCATGTAGATATTTTGAGATGTTTCCAGCATGTCCCGTCTCACTAGAGAAAGTGTTGCTCCCGTGTCAACCGTCATCTTGGTGTCTCGACCGTTGATTCGTCCATCCAGCAACAGACTATCATTTCCTTTTCCTAGCTGCGAGACGGAGATGATCCTAGGGGCTTTGGGCGTATCAGCTAGCACACGCCCCAAAGTGCTAGCTGAAATTAGTTTTCCCTGATGCCGGGAAATTGAGGGGCCTGTGACATCTTCCTGACCCCTCCTTACATCCTCAGACCTTCCCCGTTGGCGGCAATCCCTTCTTATATGGCCTATCTTACCACAACCATAACACTTAGGCCGTCCTCCAGTGCGTGCTGGTGTCTGCTGCATCTTTTCCAACATACTCTTCAGTTCTTCGCAGCAGCAATTATTTGTTGGAGTTTCCTCTGCGGACATCAATCGCACGCGTTGAGCTGGTCGTCGTGAAAAGTCTTCATTTGCCGCCTCATATTCTAACGCGTGGATAAGCGCGTCAGCACAGGTTTTATATCTATGTAGACGTAGATAACGTCGTAAATCGCCATCTCTTAAACCATCAATAAATGCGCTGGCTTCCATCTCATGGCGAAGGTCTGCAGGTGCGGAAGGATAACCTAAATTAACCAATCTTTCTATTTCCGCGGCATATTCTTGCAAACTTTCGTTGCTTTTCTGATGTCGGGACTTAAGCATCATTTGGTATACTCTGTCCATGTGCTGGTCTCCGTAGCGCAATTCCAAGGCGTTGACCACTGCGTGATAGTTTTTCTGATCACGATCACATACATTCTGAAGCAGCTGGAGAGCTGGTCCTCGCAGTGCTAACACCAGAGCTGTGGCTTTTTCTTCATCATTCCAGCAATTTATCTCCGCCGCTGCTTCAAACTGCCTCCTATACATTGACCACGAAGACTGACCATCGAAAGTTGGGGGTTTTACTCGTTGCGATGTTACTTCGCTTCCTAAAATTTGTCCTGTTCCAAGTTTCTTCATTTTACTTTCCAATTCTAAAACTTTCTTTTCTAATTCTTCCCTAACTTCTTTTATCTCTTCTTTTACTTCTTCTTTTACTTCGAAAACTTTTTCCTCAAATTCCTTTTTTACTTCTTCGACATCTTTCTTAAGAGCATCTTGTAAGGTATCGAATTTTTCGAAAATTCTTTCTTGCTCTTCCATTCGACGTTTTTCTTCTTCTTCTTTTTCTTGCAGTCGTCGTTTTTCTTGATCTTCTAGAAATTTCTTCTGTTCTTCTTTATCTTCCAAGCGTTGTTTTTCTAGTTTCTCGAAGAATACACGAAGTTGTTCCTCCATGGTTCTTGTCTGACTTCTTGTTGTTCTTCCAGAAGGTTCCAGAGACATAAACTTTTCTTTGTCCACCAAGCTTCTTTAAATCCCACTCCTGACACCAGTGTGACGTTTATTTATATGTGGGTTTCTGATTTAAAGAGCTGGAGATAATTTCTCGGCAAGTTTATTTACAAATCAAATTAATTACAACTAATTAACACAGCTAATATTCTAAATCACTAACGGAACACAAAACACTTTAATTTATCGCTTTCTAAATTCGCTGGATATCGCCGGAGTTCGCCTTTATGTCGCTCTCCCAAAACCAGACAGACCGACTGACTCGCTGTCTCGCATATATATATGGGTATGGACTCTTTCCAGAACTTTCGAGTATTTTCTCGCGTTTCTCCTGAATTATTTCAATTCGGCAAGATGATTGGAATTCAATCACAATAGCGACAAACAATGCCGACGTAAACAAGAATAAATAAACCCATTCAAAACGTAAATAATACTCGAAGTTCTATTCAGTTCCTAGAAGTGAGCGGTCCACAACACAATACTCGATACTCTGATTCACCGCTTCTTAGAATTGAGTCGTTCGCGTCACAATATCTATTTAACTTAGATTATTTAAATTAATTAGAAACCTAATATAGATTTTTTGAATTTATATAATCTCTTTTTGAATCAAAATTTACTAGATCCTATATATCTTTTCTATTTTTCTAGATTTGTTGCGATAGATTTAAGTGTCTTAGAAACTTTTAGGTCTTCCTGGTTTTCCTGCTTCTTCTGTTTTGTCTTAGATATTTCTGTAAACACAGATTTTCTGCTATACATTTCCTATCCATTTTTTTTAGATTCTCAGGATCAATGATTAAAATAGGCAGTACCGTCCCCTAGGAGGCGTTGGATAAACTCAGCGGGACAATAAAGTTTTCAATTTGTAAAAAACTGTCGTCTGCGGCTCCTAATTAATTAATATAAAATAAGAACTAAAAACCGCAGGTGACAGTTTCATAAAATTCAGGAGTCGCAGGCGATAGTCAGTCGTCTAGAAAATCAAGTTCTTTAGATAGATGTAGATTTTCTGAGTTATCAAAATTTAGTATATTCTAGAACTTTCAGATTCTTGAGTTTTTGAAATTCCAATCTTCGAGATTTCTTACGTTCTATTACAGATTATAAATTCTCTGAAGTTTCTAGAATTTGTAGGTGTGTCAGATGCTTTCAAATTTTTTAAAAAATCCTGCGTCTTTAGTTCTTTCATAGATATTTAATAAATACAGAATTCTTGACTAGAATCTGTTTTCTACATTTGTTTTTTTTTTGTTAGATTTTCTAAATTCTTTAGATTTTGTATTTATTGTTTTGATCGATTTCTCTATTCAGTAAACACATAAATCGTCTAGATAATCAGTTTTTTTATTTCTTCAGTTTTGGATTTAAAAATTCTTTTAAATTTCTTAGATTTTTGAGATTTTGAGGAATTGAAGGACAAGACAAATATTTTTTAAGTATTTTTTTAATTTTCTATATTTCTCTTAGATTCTTTATAGTTTTTTAAGATTTTTGCACTCTCCTCTACTCACTAAAAAAAAAAATGATTTTCGAAACTAGAAAACCAAAATTTTCGAGAATTTTTTAAATTCTTCAATTTTTGCAATTTCTTCTTCAGTTCTTTAAATTTTAATTTTTTTAAATTGCCTGAATTTTGTGGATGATATTAAATGACTTTTCATAAAATTTGGTTTTTCAATTTTAAGATGTTTTCAATTATTTACATTTTTTAGATAATAAAAATTTTGATTCTTTTTTTGAAAGATTCAAAATGTTGCTTCTGATAGATTCTCTACGATATTTAGAATTGTCATTTGTTATGTATTTTGTATTCTAAAATGTTTCTACTTTTGTTAGTTTTTTGAGCCTTTCTATTCTAGATTTTCCAACTTTCAATTTAATATAATAAAAAATTTAGAGATTTTTTATGAATTTTAATGAAATCTTTTTGATGATCAGACTCTTAGAAATTTCTAATAAAATACCCGCATTTTCCAGATATTCTAATTCCTGTAAAATCCCGAATTTCAATAAATCAAACATAAAAATAATTTTTTCCCCCGAAAAATCCAAAGTCCCGTAAATAATCTCTTTCGCCATTCATTATCAATGTTATTATGCACCAAATTATCTCATCTCATGTTTATTAAGATTTACAACCATCATCCTAATCAAATATTTACAAAATATCACTCGTGACCCTTACCTCAAACTCTCCTTCCTCTTTCCCAAACGCCTCTTTGGGAATCACCAGATGAAAAACCTTCCCAACACCTGCAGTAATCTCCTTCTGGTTCCACAACTTCCTCGAGCCGCTGTCAATCTCCACTTCAATATCCTCGGAGACGTCAAATGCGAAATCATCTTCGGAAGCTGTTTGTACTGCGATCGCCACTGCCAGCAGTGCAGCGACCACAAACCAAGACATTCTTCTCATTGGGAAGGGTCACGCATTCATCGCCTAAAATTGCAAAAGAGCAGTCAACAACCTGGAGGAGGTTAATGTCTGAGAAATGTTTTTTCAATGAAAAGCGAGGAAATTGCTGGGTTTTATTTGTTTAGATTTCGGACTGAATCACGGGAAATTGTCTAGATTTTGTTTACTCAATTTTGGGTTAGTTTATCGCTAATTAGTCACAGTTATGGCTGTGGTTTATTAGTTAAATATAAAGATTATTTTAAGAATGATAATGTTTAGTGAAAAGACGAAATAATGGCGTAATTTGAAATGAAATTGGAAGTGTCTTCTTCCAACTAAAAATAGAACTTCAATTGACGCTTAAAAAATTTCTTGAATCTTCTGGGAAAAACAGAATTTATAAAAACAAAAAACACATAATTTTAGAGTTCATAGAATTCTGCTTTAATCATAAAGTTAATAATCTTTTTTTAGACTAAGAGGAGAAAAGTATTTATTCCCATTTCTCCTTTTTGCTGTTTGTGAAAATCAGCTTACATACCTCTCTAATTTCTTAAATAATCCTAATTTGAACCACTAACTCGAATTTGGAATAATCTCACTATCACAATATATAACTAAGTGTGAAGGAAAGCAAGAGAGCACTGATAAGTGATAAAGCTTGCCGACCATTTTAAGGTAATAGCTCCCCTCCCCAAATCATTAAAACATCAATAAATTTCTGTCAGAATATAATTACCAAAATTTACACAATTCGGAAAATCCAAAATTGACAAACTCTAACGTCTCTTATGCACCCTTCATATTCTCTAATTTTCTTTTTTGTACCAATTCCCACAAATCAAATTTCAAATCGTCAAATCAAGGACGAAAGATTCTAGTTGAAAGAAAAAGAATAGTTAAAAGTTGTAAAGGACACTTGGAAAAACAAGAAACATTTTGGAAATACAATTTGGCGAGAAAAGAAATGGAGAGACGTTGGCTGGAAGAAAAAAATAGCGAAAGAAAATTGTAAGAGTTGCAAAATGTCAATAGAAAAAAAAACAGAAGAGCAAAAAAAGATTTTAGAAAAACAAAAGAATTTTATTGAAGACGGTTTAGAACGTTTTGAAAAGAAAATGGCCAAAAAAGATTTTAAAAGAACAAAGGAGTTTCTAGAAAAATTTTGGAAGAAATATTTGGTGGAAAAATAGTAATAGAAAATTTCTGAAGATGTAGAAAGACGTTTTCGAGAGAAAAAGGAACATAAGTGGAACATTAAAAGAAAGTTTGTAGACAAGCTTAAAAAACAACCAATAGGAAAGACAGAAGAGCTTAAGGAAATTCTAGATGAATGAAGACGGCTTTAAGAAAGCTTGAAAAACAACGTTTAGAAGGCAAAATGGACAAAGAAAGGTTTTAAAAGATCAAAGATGGTTTGTAGAAGAATTTTAGAAGGGACGTTTGGTGGAAACATAATAATAAAAAATTTCTGAAGATGTATAACGATGTTTTCTAGAAGAAAAGAAACATTCAAAGAAAGTTTGTAGACAAGTTTAAAAAACAACGAATAGGAAAGACAGAAAAGCTTAAAAAAATTCTAGATGAATAAAGACGGTTCTAAGAAAGCTTGAAAAACAACGTTTAGAAGAGAAAAAGGACAAAGAAAGGTTCTAAAAGAACAAAGAAGGTTTCTAGAAGAATTTTAGAAGGAACGTTTGATGGAAAAATAGTAATAAAAAATATCTGAAGATGTAGAAAGACGGTTGCTAGGGGAAAATGACCACAAATTGAACATTCAAACAAAGTTTGTAGATAAGCTTAAAAAACAATGAATAGGAAAGTCCTAAGAACAGTAAGAAAGTTTGAAAAACAACGTTTAGAAAAGATAGAAGAGCTAAAGACAAATCTAGACGAATAAATACGGTTCTGAGAAAACTTGAAATACAGCTATTAGAAGAGAAAATGAACAAAGGAATGTTCTTAAAGAACAAAGGTTTCTAGAAGAATTTTGGAAAGTAGATTTGGAGAAAAAATAGCAATAGAAAATTAAAGATGTAGAAAGACGTCAGATAGATGAAAAAGAACATTACTTTAAGAGTACAAAGGAAATAAAAAAATGAAAAGAAAAAAAGCAGATAATTTTAGAATTCATAGAATTGTTTTTGGTCGTTTATTTATAATACGTTAGAAGCTAAAAGTTAAAAGAAAATTTTTCTATTACTGCCCTCCCCAACTAAGTGTGAAAGGAAGTAAGAGAACACTGCTAACTGATAAAGTGATGAAGTTTGGCGACCATTTTAAGGTAAAAGCTCCCCTCCCCACATCATTAAAACATCAATAAATTTCTGTTAAAATATAATTACCAAAATTTACAAAATTGACACGATTCTGAAACTCAAAAATTGCCAAACTCTTATGCAACCCTCATCTTCTTCGCTCCAAATAATTATTAAAAACACTGAAAAAATCTCTAATTTTCTTTTTTTGTTCAAGCTCCTACAAAACAAATATCTCGCATATCTCCTCTTCAATGCCTGATAAAAGCCCTCATTTTTTTCATGACAAGTTTCATTTTGGGAGACAAATCACTCTCTGAGATAGTCTCCGATTCCGGATTTTTTGGAGGTGCATCTTCGTTAGATATTTTTGTTTTACATCCGCTTTGTGGTAGATCCATTTCGTGCCGAAAATTTGTGTCAATGGTAGCAAAGTGATTATATTTTTTGACTGGGAGCGTCTTGATTTTTGCCTGAATTAATTGGTTTGTGTTCTAAAAGCGCCCCGTGACTATATAGCGGAAACTCTGCAAAGCCTTTGTTACTAAGCCAGACAATGCTCAAACATTTATAATTAGAACGGAACGGGATGCAGAAAAATCATAAATGTCATAAATAATTTTAAATTTTTGCTTTAAATTTCTTTATCTGTGATCGTAGCGTTGCAGGTAATGTTACGTTATCTGAAATAATAATCTGGAAAAAGTTTCCGAGAAACTTTACTCTTCATGTAAATAAAGAACACTTGTTGCTCGCATAAATGATAAAGAGAAAAAATTATTAAGGAATTTAGAACATTTCTCTCTTATTTTTATTTTATTTTTTTAGCACAAATGACGCTACAAAATTAATTACCAAATATTCTAAATTTTAAGGTTTTCAGCTTTTTAATTCCTCGAGTAGTTTTATTTTTTATTTTAGCAAATTTAGCTACTTCAATTTTGTTTAGGATTTTCGAAATAGCTTTTAGAAATTCTCAAGACCTTCCAGATTTTTCTAAATATTCTGGAGTTCTTTAGTTAGATCTTTTTGGTTTTAACAAAAAGATTTACTCAAATCCTGTGAAATTTATTCAACAACAGACAAATGATCTATTCCCAATTCTTCAATATTTAACTGATCAAAGGACGATGTCAGTTGGAAGAAAAATAGTTATTTTTTTAAAAAACAAATTCAAGAAAACTCTAAAAGAGTTCAAAAGGGCGCTCGAAAGAAGAAGAAGAAGAAGAAGAAGAGTTTAGGAAATGCGGTTTGGCGAAAAAAAAGAGAAATTGGAAGACGTTGGCTAGATGAAAGGCAAAAGAAAATTCTAGGGATTGAAAATCGTCGTTAAGAGGAAAACAGAAGAGCAAAGGAAGTTCTAGAAGAACGAAAGAGGTTTATTGAAGGATTGGAAAAGCGACGTTTGGTGGAAAAATAGCTAGATCTAATTGCTAGATGAAAACGAAGATAAATGAACCATTGAAAGACAATTTGTAGTCAAGCTTAAAAACAACGATTAGGGAAGACAGAAAAGCTAAAGAATATTTTAGATGAATAAAGACGGTTTTGAGAAAGCTTGAAAAACAACGCTTAGAAGAGAAAATGGGTAAAGAAAGGTTCTAAAAGAACAAAGAAGGTTTTTAGAAGAGATTTAGAAGAGATCTTTGCTGGAAAAATAGCAGAAGAAAATTATTGAAGATGTGGAAAGACGTTTGCTAGATAAAAAAACATAAATGGAACATTCAAAGAAAATTTGTAGACAAGCTTGAAAAACAACGATTGGGAAAGACAGAAGAATTAGAGAAGATTCTAGATAAATAAACAGTTCTGAGAAAACTTGAAAAACAACGTTTAGAAGTGAAAAGAGACAAAGAAAGATTCTAAAAGAACAAAGAAGGTTTCTAGAAGAATATTAGAAGGGACGTTTGGTGGAAACTTAATAATAGAAAATTTCTGAAGATGTAGAAAGACGTTTGCTAGATTAAAAGGAACATAAATCGAAGATTCAACGAAAATTCGTAGATAAGCTTAAAAAATAACGAATAGGAAAGACAGAAGAGCGAAAGAAGATTCTAGATAGATAAAGCATAGAAAATGCTTGTAAAACCTTCTCCATACCTCATTAAAACACAAAAATTATTGACAGAGTATAATAGCAAAAATTTATAACATTTCTAGTTAGGATCTTCAAAAAGCAAATGTTCTAAAAACAGTTCGTGACATTAAGCAAAATCGCCAAACTCTGTCATTTCCTGTGAACTCTCCATCGCATTCATCTCCTCCAAACAAAGATTGACTAGCCTGGTTACTTCTCTAAATTTCCTTTCGTGCTCCGTAACCCACAACTCAAGCATCTCATTCATCTCCTCTTCAAATTCATGAAGTTTATAGTTTAAATAAGCATTTACTTTTTTGAGAACTAATTTGCCTTCAGAAGTTAAATCGCTTTTGGAGATATTCTCCACCTCTATATTTTGCTGTGATGTACTGGAGGCAGGAACAGCATCTTCACTTGATAATTTTGGTGTAGAATCGATTTTTGTTGGATCCATTTTGTGACGAGAATTTTTGTTAATCGTGAAAAAACCATTTGTTTTTTTTTTCTTTTTTTTTGACTTAAAGCGTCTTGATTTTTGCCCAACTTAATTAGTTTGTGCTTGAAAGTGTTTTACTTAAATAATCTTAAATTTTTGCACTTAAGACTCCGACTAAAACAACTTTGAACAAAAGAAAAGCAAAGAAAGATTCTAGAAGAACAAAAGAGATTTCTAGAAGTATTTAAAAAACGATGTTTGGCAAAAAAAAATGCTTAAAGACGCTACGTGGATAAAAAAAAGAGCAATACAATTTTGTAGAAGAACAAAAGAAGCTTCTTGGCGAGTCAGAAAAGCAATGAGAGGAAAAGGAAGAAGAGCAAAAGAAGATTTGAGAAAGAGAAAAGAAGTTTCTAGAAGAATTTGAAAAAAAAACGATTGTAGAGAAGTAAGAACCAAAGGAAATTCCAGAATATGTTTAAAAACTTCGACTAGGAAAAAAAAGATAACAAAGAAAGATTTTTCAACAAAAGAGGTTTCTTTTGCAAATTTTTTTGAAGATTTGAAAACACCAGGTGGATGAAAAAGTAAAGCAATAGAATATTCTATTTGGAAAAACAAAGACAAAAAGAAAAGCTGAATCAGGTTCTAGAAGAACAAAGATGATTCTTAGAAGATGAAAAACAACATTTGGAAAAGAAAGACGACCAAGAGATGATTCTAGAAGAACAAAAAGAGGTTCTAGAAGAGAATGTAATAAAAATTTTAGAATAGAATAGAGTTGAAGAAGGAGAAAAGACGATTCTAATAAGGAGCTTCAATTACGATGAATAAAAAGTGAGGAAGAACAAGAAGAACTACGTTTAGAAGAAAACCAAGAACAAAGAAAGACTCGCTTTAAATTCTCAATATTTTTTAGTGGAGATTTTGGACAGTTTTTTGTCGGAGTTAATAAGTTATATGTCACACTTTCTTACACGATTCGTTCTATGACTTCTTATTCGTAATGCTTATTAGTAACATAAATAACAGTTAATGAGAGTTTATTTAAATAAAAGAAAGTATAAATAAATGGATTGTAAACACAAAATCATAATTTGAGGGTGTTTAAAACGTCCATGAAAAGTTTGTCGGCACCACGCCAAAATTTTTATTTTGTCGGTCCAGAGGAGTTTAATGTAATGTAATTAATTAAAAACCATTCCCTTGGAGTTGTTTCCGTTTAATCCTTGTGTATTTCTCTAAAAGCTCTCGTAATTAAATAAAGTAGGTTTTGGAAATTATTTCAAACAGAATTAATGCATATTTAATAATATCTAGAGTGAATAAAAGTGAAACACTAGGGAGTATCCGACCAGTTCACTGACTTGAGATCTTGTAAAAGCTTTCAGTAAGTTTACATTTACCTTTAAAATACAAACTCGAGAAGTTTTTATCGAGTTTATTTCAAAAACAATTTTCTTACGACTAAAAGTTTCATTTTAATAATTGAATAAAATATGGGTTTGTGGCGATGCACCAAGTGTTAAATAAATTGAATTTCTTTTATAAAATTTAAACAAGTGTTTTCTCACGAAGAAATGTTGACTTTAGATAATTGTTATCCAGATGCATCGCTGTTATTTATTTGTTTAAGACGAGACGTAGTGATGGATTATTTAAAATTTGTCGAATTTCCTGTACCTTCAAAATTGTGCAATAAATTTATTCGAAAAGACGCAGATGAATTAATCTGTCCAATGTGCAGGAAACAGCTTTATCCGCTTACTCAACACATTCATTCACATGCAGATTTCCACCTAATTCCTTTTATTCCAGGTTCGGAACTAGCAATTTATCTAGGTTCAGATGAGCCTCTACTAAATGCAATTGTGCTCATCATCACGAATTTATCTCATTTAACAACGAAATCCATCATCATTAACTCACTACCGAATTTCAAACATTGTTTTCCATATTCTCTTATCAAATGTTTACGTTTTCGTCAATTTTTATCGTTATATTAGTTAGTTCTCAAAAAAGTAAATACAAATTTTGTAAATTTCAATAAGAGATGAATGAGATTCTTGAATTGTGGAATTTTAGAATTAGCCAAGCTAATCAGCATTTATTTGGAGCGGAAGATGAAAGCGATGGAGGGTCTACAAGAAATGACACAGTTTACGGATGCTGTTTAATGTCAAAAATTGTTTTCAGAACATTCGGTTTTTGAAAATCCTAACTAGAAATGTTATAAATTTTTGCTATTATACTCTGTCAAAAATTTATTGTGTTTTAATGATAAAGGGAGAGCTCTCTTCTGTTTTTCTAATCGTCGTTCTTCAAGCTTTACTACAAATTTTCTTTGAAATTCCTAATTTATGTTTATTTTGATCTAGCAGACATTTTTCTACGTCTGTCATAATTTTCTATTGCTATTTTTCCATCAAACGTCGTTCCTCAAATTCTTCTAGAAACCTCCTGTGTTTTTTTAGAATATTTCTTTGATCAGTTTCTCTTCAATCGTTGTTTTTCGAGCGTTTTTAGAACCGTCTTTATCCATCTAGAATCTTCTTTAGCTCTTCTATCTTTGAATCGTTGTTTTTTCAGCTTGTGTACAAATTATTTTATATGATTCCTTCATTTATGTTTCTTTTCATGTAGCACACATCTTTCTATACATTCGGAAATTTTTTATTACTATTTTTCCACTAAACGTCCCTTCTAAAACTCTTCTAGAAACCTTCTTCGTTCTTTTACCACCTTTCTTTGCCCATTTTCTCTTCTTAACGTTGTTTTTCAATCTTTCTCAGAACAGCCTTTATTCATCTAGAATCTTCTTTAACTCTTCTGTCTTTCCTAATCGTAGTTTTTCAAGTTTGTCTACAAATTTTCTTTGAATGTTCTATTTATGGCCCTTTTCATCTAGCAAGCTACGTTTCTATTCAGAAATTTTCTATTACTATTTTTTCACTAAACGTATCTTCTAAATTTTTTCTAGAAACTTCCTACGTTCTTTTAGAATCTTCCTTTGTCCATTTTCTCTTCTAGGCGTTGTTTTTGTTCTTCTTCATCTAGCAGAAATTTTTTACATCTTCAGTAATTTCCTATTACTACTTTTCTACCAAACGTCCCTTTTAATATTCTTCTAGAAAATTTCTTTGTTCTTTTAGAACCTTCCTCTGCCCATTTTCTTTTCTAAACATTGTTTTTCAAGCTTTCTCAGAACCGTCTTTATCCATCTAGCAACGCCTTTAGCTCTTCTGTCTTTCCTAATTGTTGTTTTTCATGCTTGTCTACAATTTTTTTTTAAATCTTCTATTTATGTTCTTCTTCATCTAGAAAATGTCTTTCTACATTTTTAAGAATTTCCTGTTACTATTTTTCCACGAAACGTCCCTTCTAAAACTCTTCTAGAAACCTTCTTCGTTCTTCTAGAACCTTCCTTTGTCCATTTTCTCTTCTAAACGTTGTTTTTCAAGCTTCTTCAGAACAGGCTTTATTTATCTATAATCTTCTTTAACTCTTTTGTCTTTCTTAATCGTTGTTTTTCAAGCTTCTTCAGAACAGGCTTTATTCGTCTATAATCTTCTTTAACTCTTTTGTCTTTCTTAATCGTTGTATTGAGATACATTTATTGTTACATCACTAGTTATGTAAAGTGCGTATTTCCATTCGCCAGTTATAAAAAGTATTTTGAGAATAAAATTTCCGGAGGAAAAAATTAAAAGGTATCGTTACGCAAATAACTATTTAAATAAAAATCTGTCTTTGCCAGAGTTGTTGGCAAAAATCAATCTATCAAAGTGGTGGTAAAACCTCGAAATCGTCCTTTTCTGTCCGCCCTGTCCTTTAAAAGGGGTTAATCTCGGTTTGAGACATGTCAGTCGTGTGCAAACCCTTTAGAAAAACTTCTCTCGTATTTCGCATTGCAGCCTTGTATACAAATGTCTTTGAACAAAACGAAACAAAGAGACTTTAGTTGGTTTTATGTGCTTCCTGTGTGTTACGCTGCAATGCAATTGTCACTTGTAATGCAAATGACAGGCGTTTGATTTGATATTTTATAAATAAACCACGAATGAGACGAAGTAAGGAAGAGAGTTAATTGGATACGGAATAAAATCCTTTTTGGTATAAAAAAACTTTTGATTTTTCAAGTTGGGGAAATGTTAAAGACAGCGATTGATTGTGGATTTTGATAACGAATCGTTCAGACACGACTACACTTCAACAGAGATTTGCTCCTGAGTGAAATGAAAATAAATGCTATTTAGCGATTTGTTATCAGTGTTTTGTGGGTCAATTTGACGACGAAAAAAGCTCTATCTTAATGGAAGCGAGGCTCAAAGCCGGACCATTTCGCTAATGAAAGTGGAAAATAAATTAGTAGCTTTTAGTTATTTTTGTTTTAATCGGGCAGACGAGACAAACCAAAAATGCAAAATTATCATTTTCTAATCTATAAAGCTGCATAAAATTTCCTTGTTTTTTTTAGAAATGAACTACACCGTGTTCAACAAATTCTGATTAATTTGGCAACACAATATCATATTTTCAACGTTATTTTCGTACTTTAGTTGCTTCAATCATTGTTTTCATGATAAATATTCTCTTTTTGAATATCCTCTGTGGGGAAATTCATCAATTTTATACGTTTTAAACAAAAAATTTTAGTAACTTTATTGCTAAATTCGGTGTAATAATTAGGTATCCTTATATTTCTTCCTTTTCTTCTTTTTTGAATGTAACAATGTTTCTTGAATGAGAACAATTTTTTTTAACGCTTTACATAACGTAGTTATGAGAATACAATAAAAAATGAAGTCACAGGTTTTTTATTAAAAACCATTTTCGAATTATTTTGTTTCTCTATATATTTATTTTATTTCTCAAATTTCCTCTTCCAATTCTTTTAACTTCTTCTTGACTCTTATAAAAGTAGAACAGAGGATTCTAGAACAAGTTGTAAAACCTCACCTTAATCAAAAGTAACGAAACATTTTAGAAGAATCAAGAAAGAAACGAGGATATTGGAAAAGCTTAAAAAACAAAATTTAGAAGAGAAAATTAGACAAAATACGATTACAGAAGAACAAAAAACTTCGTAGAAGAACGTGAGAACGATGGAACAAAGAAAAACAAAAAAGTTTCTAGAAGAGCGTGAAAACAAAGGTTGAAAAAGATGAGCAAAAAGAAGTTCCAAAAAACAAAAGAATTGTATAAAGCTGATAATAAAAGAACTGTAGGAGAGCTAAAGACAGTTCTAAAGAAGCGTAAAAATCAAGCCATGAGATATTCTAGATGAGCTAAGGAGAAAGAAAGGAAAATCAAGGGAGATTTTAGTAGAACAAACGAAGATATTGAAAAAAGCTTGAAAAACAACGTTTAAAAGAGAAAAATAGACAACAAAAATTATAGAAGTTCAGAAGTCTCTAGAAGAGTGTGAAAACGACGGAACAAGAAAGAATGGGCAAAGAACAATAAAATTTTCTAGAAAAGCATGTAAAACGAAGATGGGATGAAAAATCAGAGAACAAAAAAACTGTAGGAGAGCTAAAGATGGTTTTAAAAAAGAGTAAAAAACAAGCAATTAAATATTCTAGAAGAACTAAGAAAGAAAAAGGAGAACCAAAGTGGATTTTAGTAAAACAAACGAGAATATTGAAGAAGCTTGAAAAAACAATGTTTAGAAGAGAACAACAGACAAAGAAACCTTACAGACGAACAAAGAGGTTTCTAGAAGAGGGTGAAAAACAACGATTAGGAAAAAAAGAATCAAAGAAGCTTATAGAAGAGCGGGTAAAGCAAAAATGGGACAAAAAACCTGATAACAAAATAACTGTAGGAGAGCTATAGGTCTAGAGGAGCGTAAAGAACAAGCAATGAAATATTCTGTATGAACTAAGCAGAGCCAGGAAAATGAACAAGAATACTGAAAAAATAACGTTCAGAGAAGAAAAACTCACAAAGAACGAGTAAAAAAAAAGAAAAGGTGTTTCTAGAAGAGCGTGAAAACAATGGAACAAAGAAAGATAAGCACAGAAGAACAAATAAGGTTCTAGAAGAGCCTGAAAAACAACAAAATGTTGAAAAAGATGAGCAAAAATGTGTTCTATAAAAACAAAACAAAAAAGATTATAGAAGAGCGTGTAAAACGACGTTGGGACAAAAAAAAACAAAAGAACTGTAGAAGACCTAAAGACCTTAAATTCTAAAAAATATAAAAAAATAAAATATTCTAGAACTAAGAAAGAAGAAAGGAAAACCAAGGTGGACTTTAGGAGAACAAACAAAGATATTGGAAAAGCTTGAAAAATAACGTTTATAAGATAAAAATAAACAAAGAACGAGTACATAAGAGATGTTTCTAGAAAAGCGTGAAAACGGTGGAACTAGGAAGGATGAGCAAAGAAGAACAAAAAAGTCTCTAGAAGAGCCTGAAAAACAACAAAGTGGTGAAAAAGATAAACAAAAAGAACTTTTGTTCTAGACGAACATAATTTATAAATAGAAGAGCTTGTAAAACGAAGATAGGATGAAAAATCTGAAAAGAAAAAAGACTTTAGAAGAACTAAAGATGATTCTAAAGGAGTGTGAAAAAGGCATAAAGGCATTATAACTGCTCTCAGTCTTGGGCTGCTTAAAACGTAATATAGTATTAAATATTATTTCTAATCAAATGTCTTCTATTTACAAAAATAAAAAGGAAACACATATTTTTTTTCATAACTATATATTTATGTTATTACATATCTTTGAGTTATTTTATTTTAAATTTTAATCTGTCAAATAGTTGTGCAGAATTCGGACAAAGCATAAAAACTTCCTCACTTTTGTAACCCCAAACAACTTCCTCAACCACTTAGGAAATTGTTGGCAAGTTTTAATTCCAGCGTTCGATTGTGGCAGATTATTGGCGGCTTTGTAGCGTAATCCGGCTATTAAACGTATTACTGGAAATATATTTTTTTTAAAGAAAAATACGATATTTTTGTAATACATAAAAGCGTTTTCACAAATTAAAAAAAGGCAGTAAAATTTGTCGTAAAAATTTTCACTGTGGTTATAAAAAATGAGAAACTATAAAATTGGGTTAGGTAGAGTTGACAGAACGGCTCGTGGTGCCAATAAGAAATAATAAAGTGAATATACAGAAAAAAGGGGAGGTTGAGTAAATACACAGCTGAGAAAATATACAAGGGGTGGGTTACGGATCAATACTTTTTCGGGTATTTAAGGGATTGAATTTCACAATTTGTTGTGAAATTTGAGATAAACAAAATATTATTATTCACGGGAAATTTCAATTAAAATAAGTGATTTTTTTTGTGGTAAAATCGGCTATAAAATAAACAATGCGGATGAATGATTCTGATTCATATAACTTTGTAATCTAAACAATGTTTAAAGAGGAATTAATTAAAATCTTTGTTTATCTGTATATAATTCGGTTAACATTTCTAAGTAAATAATAAAACAGTTTTCCGAACCACAGATGTTATGCAAAAAATAAAAAATGATGTCATTTTTAACAAAAGCGGAAATTGAGTTAAAAGTTATGAGCTTTTATCTATTCAAAAATATTCAGTTTTCGAAAATAGAACACAGTTCAATTAAATTCAACAAAACTCGAGTCCTGAACAAACAAAAATTTTTTGTGCAAATAAACTTCGGTTATTGCCCTTTTATATATTTATAGAAAATAAAATATAAAGCAGTAATAAATATGAGGAAATAATAAAGAACAAATGGGGTTTATTAACCATCAATTTGTTCCAAATCATCTGTCAGTTATTCCATTTGGTGTTTTATTATGCCGCTTAAAATTCGGTCATTAACATGTCAATTTTCATTGACCCGTTATTTTGACATTCACCCAGGTATATCGTATCGATTTGCCCTTTAAAAAGGTCGCCTTTTAAAAGGCGTCGATTTTTCTTATCCTGAAATTATGAATACGTTACAGATTAAGAAGTCAATTTCCCATAATCTGTTCAATATTCCGGTCACAGTGGAACATTTGGATTCTCCAAGTTTCAGTAACGAGAATGCCAGCAACGCGGGAATTTATTGCCATAAAATGAAATTCCTGCAAGGCAGGAATATCCCAGACCCCTCTTGTAATTAATTTCAGAAAAATCATACAGAAAAATCAAGTAGTATGTGTAAAGGGGCGCAGCTGGCTGCCATCAACTCGATGGTATTTCTAGCAACAATTTTATTAAACAAGCAAACATGGTGGTTGGCCACAAGCAGCTGGATGTCGATGAACGATAAATCATCAATTTAAGCAATTGTTGAAAAAATTCGGGTGGAGTTTTACACGTTTCAGACATGATTCAACAATCGATTATAATTAGGGAGTATTTTATTCCTGCAGATGACATTAAAGCTTTGTTTCGCATATGGCAAGATGCCAAATATGATATCGGCAGTAAAAAGATACAAACATTACGATTAATGCTGCAAAATTTAACGCCATACATAAAAAACCCGGAATTTCAGCACGCCAGTTTTTCTTTATCAACGGGGAAAATGGAAAATAGCTCTAATGGAAATAAGAAAACTGAAAATTATCGAGTCTACAAAACGTGATAAATCAAAAAGGGAAATCTAGCTTTTATTTAGAAATGTAAAAAACTCAAAATTCTTCAAGAAAATCTGTTAAAAGTGAAAAACTAGTGAAAATTAGGAAAACATGGATAAACAAATAAATATGTCCTAGAATTTTGATAATAACCTTTTTCTAGATTTTAAAGTTCTGCTAAATATTTTATACTTTCTTGGAAGATTTACAAAAATTATAAAATCATCAGAAACCACCCTAAATTAATTTCTGATAATGCCTATTGTAAAATAATACAATCTGATTTATAACAGACCGGTTGAAGCAAATAATCTGAACTAATTTATGACAGACCGGTCGAAAACAACATCTGTTCAAACAAAATTTTTTGCTTTAACCTCAACACCCAGGCGGGTTGTGATAAACTAGTTCGGATTATTTTACAACAGGTGTTACACTCATTATATGAAAAGTTGGGGGGGTTCGTAATGATTTTATAAATAAATAAATATTTTCCCATTTTATTCTAGATTACATACAGAGTGTGTTTTAAGTAATGTGAAAGATTTTAACAAATCATAGCTTTCGTTGAAAGAATCAAAAACCAAAATTATCTTATACAAATGTTTATAGTTTTCAAAGAACACCCTGTGGAGCTTTTTTTTTAATTTGAACGAAATACAATTTATTAATTTTTTCTGATGATAATTCTAGTTTTAATGTTAAAATCAGATATACAGAGTGTTTTTGAAAAACATTTACAAATATTACCAGGTTGCCCTTGTTGAAAGGATACTAAAAATCCAATTTAACTTATACAAATATTTAGTTTTTGAGCAAAAACTGTTACATCGTATATCTAAAAATCTTTATGCTCAAAAACAGTGTTGTCATACATCATATCTCGTCCAAATTTAATTTAAAAAAAAATTATTCTACAGGGTATATCTCACAAAAGCAAATTTTGTTTTTTGGCATCCTTTCAACGAGAGCTATCGCCTGTTAAAACCTTTCACATTACTTCAAAAAAACCCTGTATATTTTTGCACACTATAGTTTTTTTTTATTTTTCATGTTTCTCATTTTTATTTTATTTCGCAGATATTTTCAAAATTTTCAAAATTAGTTTTTTAGCTTTTAAGTTAGATTTTTCTTAAATGACTTTTTCCACAATATTTTTTTTTTTTTAGATTTACTAGAGTCTTTTACATATTCCAAACTTACCGACGCCACAGATTGTCTAAATAATATTTTTTTTTACAAATCTTTAAATTTTGTCTTCTATAGGCTACCTTCTTTTAGATTTAATATTTTTTTTGTTTCTTATTTCATAGAGGGTGCTTTGGGGGTTGTTTTGGTAGCAGTATTATAAAATACAGAGTTAGTATTAATTCTAACTGTCCTCTACAACTTAATGAAGAGCTTTGTTCCCATTTTGTATTCACCCTGTATTTGATTTAAGCACTACTTATTTCTCATTATCGGCGCCCTCTCTTTACCAATTTCGGTACCACATTTTGTCTGGTCGAAAAGAATAATCTTCCAAAGTTACCATTTCAAAATTTAAGGAATATTTCAGGAAGTAACTGTCGTTTTAAACAATTTTAAAATTGAGGCATAAATAAATATATTTAATTAAAGAGAGTATATCATAAACTTGAAAAATTTAGGAAGAAAGTAGTAAAACAGCAAAAAGATGCTGTTTTACAAAAAAAACACAATAAAAAAGGTTAAGAGGAGAAGATATTTCATGAAGAAGGTATATACCAAATTTTATTGATCTAATAAAACCCTAAACCAAAGTCTAATGCCGAATTTCAGACTACTTAAGGTGTTTTGGAGACCATTAAGGTATAGAAACTTCTAATAAAAGGCTCAAAGACCCATTATTGCAGTTATTATGGCAGTTTTATAACTGAAACTGCGCTGTAGATCTATAAAAAAGCAAGAATCTTGCCAAGCTTATAATTTCAGTCGGTCTTAAAAAAAGCATCAGAAAGAAGAATTTCAAAAAGAATTTTTTTTGGTTGTCTGTAGTGTTAGGAGTGCAAAAATTGTTTTATAACAATTTGATTTAGAAATGTAACCTTCTAACCTTCACAAGTTCAGATCTTTGACTATTGTACTCGCTTAGAACGTGACAAGATCGATCAAAATGCAAACGCAAGCATTTTGAGTTTTTTATTAGTAGCTACACTATCAAAAAAATAAGAAAAGAAATTCGAATGTGAACCATTTCCAAATGAAATCTTTAAATTTATAAAATCTTGTATTTCCAAGCGAAATTTGGCTAGTCTTGAAAAATTTCAGCAGAGGCGGCTTATTCAAAAATCTATAAACCACCTACAACTGCCTATTTTTGTTTCTATTCCTGCAAATTCCCCACGAATAAGAAATCATATACAAAAATATTTCAGACTGGAAATTCCTGTACCGAGTTTCAGGAAATTTAATAAATTCCATGCTACGAACAATAACTGAATTATGAAACTGAAAAAAATCTCATGATAAAAATTCCTCATAAAGCACTTGTTAGATTTAATTATTCAGCGTTTAGTAACTTAATAGGACGTCCGTCTAGACTAGAAATAATCGATCGGGTCGTTTACTTCATTGAATCGTCGTGAAATTTTTATTGTTTGTATATAGAGCATCATTGATCAATTGATTAGCCACAAAACATAATTTCAGTTCAATTAGCGAAATACTAAACCGCTTAGAAGTGAATGCAACGAGTCTAAAAAGCCATTAAACTCTCTCGAAACGGAGATAAAGTCCGACACCAGTTTTCCGCGTCTATAAACCCACTTTTAAAGGAAAACACAAGTTTCCATTGCGTTGTTTACGTGAAAAAAAAATCCAATTTTTGAAGAGGAAATTAGCGTGACTAAAAGCTGTTTTCGTGGTTTTGTTAATTACATTTTCGGACGATTTGGAAATTTCAAAAGATAATCCGGTGTAATAAGCGTTCGGCTAATTGTCGACAAAGCTTTTGTTTTTGTGATTTACATCGCGGAATGATGGCTAGCGCAGATTGCTTGCGAAATGGAAATTTATAACATCATTTTAGCCAAGTACTTGTGAAATATGTGACATCATTCCACCGCAGCAGTGATTGGATAAAAGATAAAAAAATGGACGGCATAATATACACATAAACTTTATTTCATAAGGGTTAAAGCCGGAATTTCGGGGAAAATCTGAATTAATTTTTGACAGGCAACTACTTCAAAATCAAGGCCTGGGGAAAAATTCAACCCTGGACCGTGTGTTATCATCCGCATTCGCATCCAATTAAATACCGCATGTGCACCCTCAGGCGAATTTAGACCTAAAATAAGGAGATTCTAGGGGGAAACTCCAGTGGTTTGGGGCACCAGATGGCAGTTCAATGGGCTGACAATATGGTTTACTACCATTGTGCGGGATAAACAAGGGTGGAGTAATTGAGATGTTAGTTACTGAGTCAAGGTTAAAAGGGGGAAAAATGTATTCATTCGCTGTGTTCTTCGAAAAGATTTTGATTATTATTATTAAACTACATAATATTATTTAAAAAAAAGAGTGAACAGCCAGACTAGAATAATTTTTTTGCTGTGGAGACGATATGGCTAGAATATTAGGTATCTCATTGCTTGGGAAAAAGCCACCAAACATTTTTTTTATTTAAAAAATTACTACAAGGGTTACCATCCTCTAAGACGCTCTGAATTTGGAATGGTTTAGTTATGAGACACCTTGCTTAATTCAGAAAACCAGTTTTTCTACCAAACGTCTTCTCTCAAATTCTTCTAAATAGAAACCTTTTTTGTTCTCTTTAGAACCTTCATTTGTTCTTTCTTCCAGCCGACGTCTTTCTATTTCTTCTACATTTTTTGTTGCTTCTGTCTTTTATCTAGCATCGTTTCTCAAATTCTAATTTTTCTTCCAAACTTCTTAGAACCATGTCCTGTTCTTCCAAAATCTTTTTTTTTGAGAACCCTCTTTTGGTTTTTTTTGAAACTATTTTTTCTTCTAAACGCCGTTTTTCGAGCCTTTTTAGAATCATGTCCTGTTTTTTCAAAATCTCTTTTTTCTTTCAGTACCTTTTTGTCCTTTTTTAGCACATGTCTTTCAACATCTTTTAAAAATTTCTTTTGCTCTTCTTTTTCTATCAATCATTGTTTGTTACATTCTTCTTCTTTCCAGATTAATTCTTTGCTTTCCCAGAACATTCTTTAATTCTTCTATTTTTGTTACTAGACGCCTTTCGTCCTTACACTTACAATAAGAAATAGGGCTGTTCTCCTAAAAACAATTAGATTTTCTTTATGGAGTAGATATAAAATGGAAGGAGCACCAGAGTCTTCACAATGGCAGTTATATATTGAATAAAGAGAAAAGGCGAATCTCTTGTATGAAATAATTAAAAAGAAAAAAAAACTATTCGGAATATTTGTGTTTATTCCAAGGGGTATCTCCTAGAACGCTCTGAATTTATATTATCTTTATTTTAAAACACCCTGTATAATTTAAAAAACACAGTTTTTCTACCAATTGTCTTCGGTCAAATTTTTCTAAACATATACCTCTTTCATTCCTTTTAGAACCTTTATTTGCTTCTACTTCCAGCTGGCATCTTTCAATTTTTCTACAATTTTTTTAGCTCTTCGCTTCCTACCTATCACCGTTTCTCAAACACTAATTTTTCTTTTAAATACCGTTCTTCGAGCTCTTCTAGAATCATGTTCTATTCTTCCAAAATCTTTTTTTTTATAACCTTCTTTTGTCCTATTTTTTAGCAGACGCCTTTTAACTCCTTTGAAAATTTCTTTTGCTCTTATGTTAAAGTTGAGGTTCTAGAATAATTATATTTTGGTTCTCCAAAAGTTTTTCAACTGTTGTGGAATAGACATAAAATGGAAGAGGCGCTAGAGTGTTCACAATGACAGTTGTCGTATTGAACAAAGTGAAAAGGGAAATACTTTAGCAAAAGTAGAAGATAATGTAAAAAACTATTCTGAAAATTTGTCCTTACTCCAAGGAGTATCTTCTAGAATGCTCTGAATTCGGATTGCTTTAATTTTGAGACAGCCTGTATAACTCAGAAAAACCAGTTTTTCTGCCAAACATGTTCTCCCAAATTCTTTTAAATAGATTGTTCTTTTTAGAAGCTTCATTTGCTTTTTTTCCTCACTTCTTCTTTCTCTCTTTCACCATTTCTTAAGTTCTAATTTTTCTTTAAAACATCGTTTTTGAGCTCTTCTAAAATCTCAAAACTTTTTTTTAAGAACTTTCTTTTGTCCTTGCTTTTTTCAGCGAAAATCTTTCAACTTCTTTTATAAATTTCTTTTGTTCTTCCTTTTCTATCAATGATTATTTCTTAAATTCTAATTTTCCTTCCAAACGCCATTTTTCGAGCTCTTCTCGTCATGGTCTGTTCTTTCCCTTTTTTTCTTTCACAACCTTTATGGTCCTTTTTTTCAGCAAATGTCTTTAAAGTCCTTTTAAAAATTTCTTTTGCTCTTCTTTTTCTATCAAACATTATTTGTTACATTCTTCTTCTTCTTCTAAACATTGTAGTTCAAACATTTCTAAAATTTCCTTTTGTTTTTTCAGTATATTTCTTTGCTCTTCCAGAACATTCTTTAGTTCTTCTTTTTTCTACCAGAATAGAAAATAGCCTAGAATAGCTGTTTTTTTTTCAAAAGCGAAGCTAATTGTGTCTTTTATCAAAAAAATAAGTAATAAAAGATTATGGTTTGTTTTTTTAGCAGAGAGAACCAATCACAAGTGAGTATTTAAAATTTCCAACGTTTACTAGTGTCTGTTTGTTAAATAAAAAAAACAGAATAGAGTACTATTAACAGTCTAACTCAATTATTATCAATGGTAGATGGTAGAATTGATTAATTTGATAAAATGAACTGAATTTTGAGTAATTGTAGAGAAATATTTTTCAAATTTTCAATTTTTTCTTTTAAACATTCTTCTACTCGAAAACTTTGATTGTCTTTCAAGCTGACCGTGTCTAAAATCTGTCAAAATCTCTTTAAAACATTTTAGTAAAATAATAGTTGCATCCTCAAAATCTCTCTTTTGTCAAAGACGTGCTATATTTCTCGCTCTAAAATCTCCAAACTCCGTTTCCTCTTCCTGCTCGAAAGCATCTAACTGTTTCGCAGCAATTTCTTAGCGCGTAATCGTTTTTAAATTAACGTGACAATAATTAACGCCTCGACCTCAACAAAATTTATCTCTCGCCGCACCTCGTTAAAACCAGCTAAGAACTTCCTTCTTTGGTGACAATTTGTAAGAAACTTGCTCCTGTCATCGACTTGCAAACATATTAAATCGAATAAATCAAGCCAAAAGCTCATCGCTGACATTTATACCAGCTTGAAACACAACCCTTAGTTTTTCATTATTTGCATTTAATTTTACTTTGTCCCGTCTAAATATCGGTTATTTGCTTTCAGGCCCGGATTAATATTTAATAAACTGGTGGTCATACTCCCGGCGGATTTCATTCGTCTTGGAACTAATTCGAATTTTTTTACGTTCCTCCTGAGATATCCCACTGTTAAAAATTCAAACAAATCGAAAAAGGTTCCGTTCGCTTGTCTATGACAGAATCGGAGTTATCGATTTTCGTCACGAGAATTAACCAAAAAGTGTTTTCTGCGTTTCCATCTCGAAAGTTCAGAAGCGATCTGACGAGAGGATAAACAGAATGTTTTAATTTTTCAGCATTGATGCGCAGAACAATCCAGATAATACAAATTGTCCTGCATGGGATAATGCTGAAAAAAACCGAACATAACCGGGAATCGAACCAACGACAGCTGAAATCCCAAACTCTGAGCTACCAGCTACTCACTTCGAGCTATTTCCGGCTTGAGTCACTCCCAGGTAACTCGCTTTATCTACTCCGAGTGTATAAAGTGTTGCATAAGAGACACGCCGGTTATTTATTACAGCACTTGAGTAAAAAAAGGAAATTCAGGGACGGATTGAGGGGGTGTAGTAAGAGAGCGTATAGTGTAACATATTAATATTCCCTTGTGGCCGTTTTAGATAATAACAGTGTGATGTTTCTGTTGACAGTTAATTAAAACTTAAACGGGAATTGTTCTTAGAAATTTCCCGAGGCATGTATGGAGATAACCGTGGAGAGTTTCATTTAGATAAAATGGTCTTAGGTCAGGGTTAATTTTATCACAAAATTAAACAGGGCACTTTCACGAACGAGATAATAACAACTATTTCTCTGACGATTTTATACTGTGCTATCGCTAATTGTTTAAGTTCAGTTTTTTTATTATAACAAAGTAACAATTAGAGTGATAACAGAAAAAAATTAAGAAACAGATAAATAAAGAATTGAAAGACATCGGAAAGAGGGTACAAGATATGAAGGTAGAAGAAACAGCAAATTTTCAAAAGATATTTATTAGAAAAAATAGCAAAAACAAATGGAAAATGCAATAGTATCGACCACAGAAAGAAAACAACATGGAATATTGGATTAAAGACATTAAAAAAAAAATCAAAAATATACATATGCTGGAATAGAAAAAAAAAATAGAATAATAGAAGATTAATAAGAGTTAAAAGGGGACGTGCTTATATAAAGAAAGAATAGCAAGAAGAAAATAACCACAGTTTGCTAACGGTAAAAGAGGACACAAAAATATCAGTTTCTGTAAAATAAGAATTAGAGCAATAACAGAAAAAAAATTAAGAAACAGATAAATAGAAAATTGGTTAATAGAAATCCTAAAAATTTCTACAAGCTACAACGATAAAACAAAGTCTTGTTTTGCTATCTCTGTTTGAATAACAAGCCCTTGTCTTTCAAATTTTCCTATTCAGGTTTCAGTTCTGATGATGTTAAAGAAATGAACGAAACTGGTTTATACTTGTGCTCTATTTACTTGAAAAACAAAATATTTTGTGAATTTGCAATTGGTTTGAATTTGGCGCCACAAAAAATCGTTGAGGCCGTGAAAACCGTTACGAATTGCGTTTGCAAATTACAGATTTTGTCGGTTCTCTGGTATTAACGAAACAAAAATTTCTTCGTTAGGAATTTTGTATTTTTCTGTGAGATGTTTTTAAAAAAACTGTCATTAACTTGCAAATAGAAACTAGAAAAAGCTATTCAACTAAATAAATTAAAACCACGTTGGTGTTTCCTTGTCACACCTAGCATTAAAAACCAGAAAATCCTCTTATAAATGCAATTAGAGTCAACGCAACACCTTGTAAATCATAGTAATTATCAATTCCGTTCAAACGCACCGACATTTCCACCTAAATCTCCTTATTCAAGTTTAGAGACTATAAATTTACTCAAACAATTTCAAAACGTCTCCATTTTACAACAATGAAATTCAATTTAAAACCTCCCGGGTACCTTCCTAATGTAATATGTAATAAAACCGTTAAATTCCAACAAAACTAGAACAGTTATTGATTACATCATTATTGTTGTTTAACAATGCATTTGAAGCGATATTGATTATTAAAATTGTTTGGTAAATGCACCACTAGAATTATTTAATAGAAAACTGAAAATTTCAGTTCTCTCTCGAGAATTTCCAATGTGGAAAACTCGAAATACACTCGAATTATTATCAAAAGCACATTTTCATATTGCAAGGCAAGCGGAAATTAATTCCACTTAACTTGTATGAAAATTCTTCTTTTTGAGGTTGTCATGTCGAATTACAATTTTTACATTAAAGATTATTAGCGTGTCTGGAATTGGCACTCGAAAAAAAAAACACGCCATACCTGTGCTTTGTTAAAGTTCGTTGAGCTTTCCTGGGGGAGGAAAAACTTTCAGATTTTAAATTACAATCGAGTGTCTGTTAAAGAATGTTTTTTTTCCTCAAAGAAGTTTAATTGAAAATTAAATTCACGTCAAAATACTAATTAGCTTAACGCTTCGCAAATAAAAATTGTTTGTTTTGATTGAAAATGTTTAGAATTGTTTTATTTAGTCTGGAATTAAAATGAAACAAAATCTGACATTTCCCAGTTATTTTAAATAGATTTCGAGCTTCAATCAGGACTAGTTTACTGAAGTTAAAGATTTATAATGCTGTGGTTAAAGAAACAAACGAATTGCTAGTGAACGAGTTATTTATTTACCAACAATTACGTTTAAATCGATTATTTGGTCGTAAAAAGAAATGTTGACTCAAAAAAAAATTCTTTGATGCTTACCTTAATTGGTTTGTGCTTTATAACTCGCGATCGGCAAAGTTGTTGAAATTGAATAATCTGCAACAAAACAGTAAGGGTGTGAGTAACAATAACATTGTTTGAAAATCTTTGTGAAAGAGTTAACAAGAGAACTCCCAACTCTACTCGATACACTAAGCTTTTGAAGCTTTGTGTTGTCCGTTTATTATATTTGCTCGAGTGAGGACAATTTTCAAGAAAAGCTCCGCTTATGTAGGTTAATACGGACTCTCCCAGTTTTGGAGCTTTTTGTTTGGAAATATACTCAATGACATTAGAGGTATTACATCCAGAATGAGTAAATTTAAAGCTAGTTAGAGCAGACAATTAGCTCTTCATGTTTTGCTACTACGCGACAGTTCGGTAACCAATGGTTTAGAGAAGAAGGTCGACTTGTTAGTATGCAAACATTATATCGCCGTATTTGAGCTTCTAAATCTAATGGTAATAATAATGTGCTATGAAAGGTGAGCTTAGAATGTAATGACTCATTTTCTATAATTATCTCAGCAATTGTTTAATTAAAAATAGATTTGGCCGAATTTCAAATTGATTTGTCGAAAATACAAGTTGATTTCGTGTAATAAAAAATTAACTCCTCCTACGTGATAAATCAAAGCTTATGACGTGTGCGAAAAATTCGATAAAAAGATAATAGAGTAAAGCAGGGTTGGATAGCGGTCAATCTTGAAAGTTGTATAGGTGAAAATAACGTTCATCGGAGCGGAGATGCGATAATTTATTGGCTTTTGGGGGTGTTTTTAGGAGCTTTGGTATTTAGGTACGGACGAAATTGAATTATCGTGGTCATCAGTAGTGGAGCATGTTGTAATAAGCTTCACAAAGCTCGCTGTTTTAAGCTGTCAGTGCAATGAGGGTCGAGGGCCGGTTATTAATTGCAGAAACTAAACCAAATGGGAAATAAAATCATCGGAATGAGAATTTCAAATCGAACAGTCTCATGTGTTTAAGGATGGTAGCTTGAAAACGCAAATAACAACTAAAGACACAATTTACTCTTCGAGGCGAAAGCCGAGAGAAGTGACAAAATTTGAAATTCTTTTCAATCAACAATACACAAAAACTAGAACAGCAAATAAAAAATAATGACATTTAGGCTTTCATGTCAGTAAAAGTGCTTCTTTACGTACTGTTTTGTTCTCTTTACGAAAAAAATTTATCGTACCTGGTAGGTCAAGTTAGGATAGGTCAGGTTTGTTAAATCTGTTGACAAAGATTTCAGGAATTTGACCTTTGAGTCAGAAATAAAATAAACGCAAGGCTGAATCAAAGTTATTTAAAGTCCTATTTTTCAGGAAATTTAAGAGGGAGTTTATTTTAAATTTATATCAGATTTCGAACAAAATTTTGACCAATTAAAATCAATGGTAACACTAATAAAAACTCTAATTTTGTTATAAATTTAATTTTAGTTTAGTTTTATTGTACCTAAGTATCATAAAAAATGAATGTATTGTCTCGCGTTACGTAGTAAATAATCTGAAGCTCTAAAGTACACTCTTGATCACTGAAAATGACACTGTTGGTCGGATTACGCTTGTGTCATTATCTATAATATCACAATGAAATGTACATTATTCGGTATTTTAAACAAAGTAAATGTGCCCCATTTTGTTAAATTCCTGAAATTACAGATAGAACCTTCTTATTTCAAGATAATGACAAGGGTGTTGGCTTTGATTGTCCCATTTTCAGTGAATTAGAGGATACAATATGCTTTGAAATTGCTAGTCAACTCTAGGATTCTGTTGCTATTTTCTTTTTGATAAGAGGTAGTAAACTAGCTATCGGTTTAAAATAACGAGCTATTTTAAGAGTTTAGCCTAGTCTTGAACGTTCTAATGTGACATTAACTTTGAAACATACTGTACGAGCGTTATTTTGTCACATCGTTTTTAGTTTTAGGCTGTTTTGTCAACAGATTTTTAATAACAGAGCCTGTATTTTTTTCTATTTTGCATGTTTTACTATTATTAATTATCTGTATGTTTATTTTGTTCTTGCTTTTCTCTCTTTTTCTAGTTCTAGAGAACAGACTCGTGTCCTTGATGCTATATAAGTAGATGTGGGACAATTCGGTTTTAAATAAAGACAGCAATAGAAACGAGAAAGTCTCCGAGTAATCATACAAAGCAATAGAAGTGTGTTATTGAGTTATTTCTAAAAATTAATTCGTTAGAAACGAGAAAGTCTCCGAGTAATCATACAAAGCAATAGAAGTGTGTTATTCAATTATTTCTAAAAATTAATTCGTTTAAAAATTTAGCTTTCTAAATTAGAAAAATTAGAAACCCCAACTGAATCAGTGTTAGGGAATTATCTATGTTCTATTTGCTGTTTTTTCAAAAAAAAAAATAATCTAAATTGTTGCACTGTTCTGTTTTATTCTATTCCTATTGTGTTCTATTTTATTTATTCTCTGCTTTATCTTCTATAATCGCTTCCCAAACATTTCTAGAAGCTGCAACTATAAAAGAAAATCTTGTCTTGCCATTCCGGCTTGAATAACAAGCTATTGTCATTGTCATTTCTTTTGAAAATTTGTACTCAACTTACTCATTTGTCAGAAAGAAGTTTGCTATTCTGGATTTTTTTCCATTTCTCTTATTATTTTTGTTTTTATTTGTCTTCAAATATATTCTTTTTGTATGTTGTTCTATTTTGGTTGTTCTTTGTACGTATTGTTTCTACTCTGTACATTTTGTTTCAAATTTTTATAGTCAATTTTCTCTGTATTCTGTTATCTATTTTTTACTGCTTTTATCACTTTAGGGCTCCTTTGTGTTATTTCATTTTTTTCTTATGATCTTTCTTATGATTTTAATCGTTCCTACTAGTATTTTAAACAAAAACAATAGTGAATCTCAACTTTATTTGTAAATATAACAATGTTTAAATTTGGCACTTAAAGTAGATGTTTTGAAAGGTCCAAAGGGACAGGATTTGTCAATTTTTTCGGAGCTACAGAAAATTTAAAATTTGTTAACTGTCTTAATAGTCAAATTTAAAAAAGAGCGATATTTTGTCTAGTCCTTTTTCGACCTACGTGGAATCCTATTGTTTTCATTGAACGCTTCTAAATTTGCAAACCAATTCATCCATGACTCACCGCACATTGCCTCGAAATCCCCACATGTCGAAAATCGCGTTAATATTTCTCCTAAATCCCCTAAATCGTTGAGAATCATTCAGCTGTTGGCTCATTCTTCTCGGTTCTTAGGCAATTAAAAGTCGAGATTTTTTAATACGCTCCTCCTATAAATTCCCTTATAATTCATTGTTGATTAAGACAATTAAAGCGAAAACATGTGACGTAGCTCTTGTTTGTTTAATGTCACTCAACCTAATCCCTATGTTAGGGATTCCTAATCCCTAGGTTTATACAAAATGGTCAAGCCGTAACAATTTTCGCGATAAATACCAAAATAAACAGAAGCTATTTTTGAAGTGTTGGTTGGGATGAGTAAGAGATGCATTAGGTCAGTGAACTAATTCAGCAAAATTTAATTGGTGCATCTGTTGAGAAAAAAAAAGAAATTCTGGATTAGAGACTTCGATTTGGATTTATCGACTTGTCTGTGTAAATATATGAGCTTTAATAGAGATATCTCTTCATGGTGAAATCTAGAACGAGTGAAACAATCTGAATGAAATTTTTCTAATTAAACTTGAACCTGTATCAATTAATGATGACAAGTTTTTCAATTCCTGTTAAGTCCAGTTTCTTGTTATTCCATACAAAGGCTTCTTTTTCTTCCCGTCAAAAAATAATTGGAATTTTCTTTTATCAAAGCAGAGTCTTGTTAAAATATTCCTGTTGCATTCAGTTCTAAGAAGAGCCGGACATGTCGATATAACCGACGTCAATAAAATTCTCAAAATCTCAGTTTTGACCTAGTACAACAATCAGGTACTGATTCATGAACTAGCAAAAATGTCTGCAACACCAACCCTCTTCGTTTCCAAGGTCACAAAATCAATACCGCACCCTGTAGTAAATCTCCGGTTTAGACACTCGGTATAACATCCGGAAGTTCTTGCTGCCCTATTAACTTCCGATTGTCCGTCTCCGTAATGTTCACCACTCCCAAGGTATTATTATTGTGAGAGTTTTCGAACAACAAACACTGCAGAAAATAAAATCCGACAAGAGTCTTAACTCGTACATATTAATGTCACGTGCCGACGACGACGATGCCTCCGACAGTGATTTGTGAACTTCCGGTCTGGCTCGACATCGATCATTACATGAAAACTTTTCCTCAATTTTTATTTTTTAATGTAAAATGTTGCAGTGATAATGTATAGTGCTTTAATGCACAACTTGGGTAAACTTTACACGACTGCAGGCACAACTTCCGCTTCCGGTAAACTTATAATTAGTGGAGGCTATTCAATAATGTGGGCGTAGAATGAACACAAAAAAATTGTTTTATTGCAATAGGGATCTTGATAATTGATTAGAACAGATTCTAGTTCGTCTTAACTTGGTTTTATCTTATTTTATTCAAGAAAAAGGTCATTGCTCCACAAAATTCGTGTTTTAAAGTTCGCGGCAATTTGTCAATTGTATACAGGTATAGAGGCATTAATAGCTTTCCAATTCATTAATAATCATAGAAAATTTATCCTCTAGAAGGCTATGACTTCAAGAAGATATAATTGAATTCAGCAAAATGTATAACTAACTAGTAGGCCATGAATGTGTTAGGGACCTTTAGATTTATTACTAAATTATCTAACCTACAAACTGCCAACTGTCATATTTCTGTAAACCAATCTTTTTTAACAATGTCACCACGCGTTAAAACTGGCTGTATATAAAATTAAAATCTATTAAAACTATAAATTTTCTTGATCATGTCGTATATAATATACTGTTTAAAAAATGTCAACAAAATTGTTACTATCAATAGTATATTACGTTACAAGGTTAAAAAGACTACGACAGAAGCTGTGTTAAAGAATCCTGAGCGTAGCGAAGAAATAAAATAAATCTAAGAGCTGCTAATGCCTTAATCTTTGTATGAGTTACACAGAAAAAAAGTCATGTTAAATCTATAATTCATGCCTTCTTATCATTAGAATAATAGCTATACAGATTGAAATACCCTTTGAAAGGCGTACTAAATAAAATAGCAATAAGAAATTATGTAACTACTTCTCAGACTAGATAGTCCTACAGAAATTTAATTTAATTTTTTCCATACAATTTGCATTGGCAAAAGGCATTTCCCAGCCTTCTAGAGGATTTTTTTATCATATCGTATTAATAAGAATGGAAAAAAGCCAACGATACATGAATAAAGCAAAAAGAATAGAAAGTATATAGAAAATTATATACAGAAATACAGAGAACCAACGAAGTGGGAAAAAAACAAAAAAAATGCAGAAAATAGAAAGTAGTTGAAATGAAAGACCGAAAACAGACAGGATTTAAGAAGAAATAAAAACAAAAATAGTTGCAAGAAAAGTAGAAAGAATACAGCAACTCTTCTCTTTGCTTTATACCTGTTTTGACAGTATAACAAATGTTAGACGTGTTCTATTGGTGAAATTTATAACAAGTGGACAGTGCTTTATGGAGGGAGAAACAATAAAAGACACTTCTTCTTAATTACCTTAGGAATGTAGACATTTTGGCAGTGAATAGGTAGACAATTGGGAATAAGCAAAATAGCCTTGCTAAAATAGGAGTAACTGAACCAATTTATGTTGTTTTTCTCGAAAAAAAAAAAGTAAATAGAGCACATGATACTGAGAGTAAAGACAGGATAGAAAGAAAAAAAAACACAACAGTAAAGGTGTAGAGAAAACAGAGATAACAAAAATCGGAGACTAGAAACAATAGAATTATTAATTGAAAGTATATCCTATTCTTTTTAAATTCTCTAGTTAGAAAGAATAGAGAAAATAGTAAAGAAGAGAAGATAGAAAGAAAGGACACAAAATTGGAAGTAAATATAAAAATAACAGAAATAGTAGGCAATATAGAGCAATTAGAGGGAAGACACAATAGACAAGATTTAAAGTATAATAAAAAACAATTTTTTTTGAAAAATAGGCCCAATTTTTTAAATAGTTTAAAAACATGGAACTCCTCTCCAAAAGTTACTATAAAATTAATTAAAAAAAGTGGATAAAAAACAAATTAATAGAACAAAAAAAATAAATGGAATAAATAAGAAATTTGTATTAGGAACATTTTTAAAGGAATTGATTGATTAAATTGGGAAATTAAAAAGAAAAAAAAATTGTAAAGAAGAAATAACACAATAAAATAGAAAAATCAATGTAAATGACGAGGTAAGACATAAAATAAAATAGAAAAAAGAGAAATGGCAAGCTATAATACTATAATTTTGTCTAGAACTATTGAACAATTAATCCTGTTGGAGCACAACCTGGTGTAAAAAAAATAAACAGTCACATTCATAGGTGTAAGGCAACTAACATTGTTTTCTTTGACGATTTCTTTAGATTAGTTGTTATGACATTTGCCTTTATTGGTCATTTGAGTAGTCAATAATAAAAAAAGTTATTTGGTAATTTGTCCAATCGTAAAAACAGTGAAATCAGGACCGGATTCGATTCATATTCCACACAGCAAAGACTGACTAACACTCCTTGAAAAATGCCAATGTAATTACACCGATCAATAGAACAAATAAAAATTTGATACTATTTTGATAAGTCAAAAATGTAAATTAATTTTTTTCTGTCAACAAAAACTAGAACAAAACACAACAAATTGATTTCAGAATATTATCGCAACTATTTTCAAGATTTTAAAAAGGTAGAGCTAGTGCTTCATTCAGAAACGTGAAACTTTTAAAGTAGCAAAATCAAGCTAACAAAATTACTATCAAAGTAAAATCTGGGTGTCACGTGACAGTTTATGAATTATGCAAAATTCGGAGCCACAATTTAGTGAGTTAACGTCATCTCTTTCGAATTGATTAGGCTGTGACATAAAAGAGCATTTAATTATTATTATTCAAAGTAAACTGTATAAATAATAGCGACAAAATTAAATTATTAGTTAATTTGTGTTTTAGTTGATAACGTCAACAGCCGCTGTATTTATTTTCTCGTAAGACATGTTATAATATTTGAGCTCTATGTTCAAATAATATCTTGCAAAACAACAATAAAATTAATATTATAGTGAAGCCATCTGTTGTCCACATGCCCTCTAACGACTTTAGTTACTCGAGAAAACAGTGTTTACGTTAACCGAAGTTCACCCCAATCGCCCCTAAAAAATCGAATTACCTGAAACGTAGCTCAAAGCTAATTCCATTTCGCTCTGCCTCAATTTTCTAATTTCATTGTTTGCTCATTTTTCATAATAATTAATGAGAGTTGCAAGACATCGATTTAGTGTGTGTTTTTTGTAGAATTTTGAAATAATGGAGACATTTTCAGAGTGGCAAAGCTTATTCAATGATTTATTCCAGTTTTAGATTGTGCTATTACGTTCCCTCGGGATTTATAAAAGAATTTTTCTTTAGACGGGAGCATGCAGAAACACGTTTTATACTTTATCACTGTCTGACATACATCGGATACTTAATATTGTCGGACATTTATGAACACACGAAATATTGATAAAACAAAAATATTTTCTTTCAGTTTTGCACCCCGAAGGTGGAGTTAAACTCATTTAAAATTCCCCTATTTATTATGTGAAAAAACAGCACTCCCAACATCGATTAATAATCGTGGCAATCCTTTCAGCCTGGAGGTCATATTATACGTGCTCCATCTGCCCATCTGGTACCAAAACCGGTAGCTCTGTACAATAGTTTCTTTTCGCATTGAAATTCGTCAAAGACAAGAGTTAAATATTTGCGCTTCCTTTCATATATCAACGCAATATCCTAGATTTCCTCCATATTCCAGGCCGGTCCTTTGAAGCGACGCTTTGAAGTTAACGACCCACTTTAAGCTTCCGCGTTCACGCCCAAATCAAGCTGTATTTTCAAATTTTTTTCAATGACCCAAAAATCCGATAATCGAGGGTCAATGTAAAAATAGAAATAATTCTCAATGGAGCGATTATCTGGCTATAAATAAAAAGATTTTGAGTAATTGATTGGGACGTGACGACTGACATGAGGGAATTAGATTTGTGCAATAAATATTTTAATTGTTTTAATTGAAATTTATTTTCTATGGTACTTGTTACAAGACTAAAATGAGGATTACTCAAGAGTTTAACATCGCTTACAAACAACAAAGCTTCATCACTTAGTTTCTAGAACCACAAACCTAATGAAGCCTTGTTATATCTCTTAAAACAATTCATATGCGGTATGTTCTAAATTCCATCTCCTTGTATGTAAAAGATGTACTTTTCACACTTTACTGATAACAAATAACAACGTAATTAAAATTATAACCTTGTGTTATTTATAAGTTCAATGTAAATGCGTTTATTACATTTTTTAGAAGTATTATTTCTAACTGACCAGGATCTCTGATAAAATATAATGGTTTTCCTCTATCATTTATAGACAAAATATTCGAAAAACTAACTCAACAAATTATAATTTTGCATTATTAATAAATTATTTTAGATTATTAATGATTAGAAGTTTAATTTTTCTGCCTTGTCGACTCCGAAAATTGTATAAAAATCGTTCTATAACATAATTGATGTTAAAAAAAAATTTGATCTATAATTACCTGGCAAAGGTGTTCCAATCGAACAACAACGTCGAGAAACTGTATACCGGTTTCGGGGTTTTTGCCCCTCATCAGTACAGTGTATCCCGGAGCATTGTGCTCGATTGGAACAGGTGGGAGAACTCGCTCATATCATGCGAAGTCCGGCTAGTAGTCGTACAGACAGACACAGTGTGCCATCTAACGAAGAGTGCTGGAAGGTGCGAGAGTTGGTATAATAATGTGGGCGAATAACAAAGTTATCTCTTCGGCTCTCGCTCGGCCACCAACGAGCGAGTTCTCCCACCTGTTCCAATCGAGCACAACGCTCTGGGATACACTGTACTGATGAGGGGCAAAAACCCCGAAACCGGTATACAGTTTCTTGACGTTGTTGTTCGATTGGAACACCTTTGCCAGGTAATTATAGATCAAAATTTTTCAAAATAGCCGTTAAAATCTCAAAAAATACTAAATGTATTCGTGAAAAGCTTTACTTATTCAAAAAAATGCTCCACCAAATTCAAATTCACTGATTATAAATTCTAGCTGCGAATTTGTCAAAATGGACGTCTAAATTCTAAAAACAATTTCGGAATTTTTTTAAAGATAAAAAAAGGTTTTTTGAGTCTACCAAATCCTAAAAAATAGTCTTTCTCTTTAGGTAGGTCAAAGGTTTTTTGTAGGTATATTTTTCAAAATGGGGTCAAAATTTAAAAAAAACTGTAGTATTATTGAGTGATAACCGCATGATTTTTCCTCTTCAACAACTTAAAAAATGCTTTAAAAAAAGTGCTTTCGAACAAATTCTAAAAAAATTTAAAATGGTGGCCAAAAGTCAAAAAATACAATTTTAAAAGAGTGAAGTATCTACCAACCTGTGGTGCAAAAATAAAATGTTTTCGGCTATAAATAATGCATATTAAACATCCTAAATGGGTGTTTTACAAATTCCTTAAAGAAAAAAAAAATGTAAATACTGAGCGTCCGTCTACAAAACTTGTTTAAATGTGTTTTCCTACAAATAAGTTTTCAAAATGGCTGCCAACTACTCATTTGATCGAAAAACTAATCAAACTGATCACTATTATCATTATTTCTGAACCATATTGTACACACTCGTGTCGAAAATTCGAGAGCCGTTTTAATTAGAAACACTAGTAATAATCGATACGTGAAATTTTTCATTTCGCGTTAAACACGCACGTGATTCGAACATTTCGCAGTGATTTGAATCGTTCGTGTCATTTTTCAATTTGTCTAATTTCTAATGCAATTCAAAAAATGTTCTTGAACTTCTGTTCACCGCCGACATATGTTCGAAATGTCATGAAACCACACATGTTTATTTTTCTTTCTCTTTCATCATTGCAATATCCTAAATTTGCTTCATGTCTATTTACTTAGTCATTTAAAGCCGCCGTAATGTAAATCAATACGAAATATTTCCAGTTTGCTTTCTTTATCAATTCAAGACGAAAATTTGATTAGAAAAGTTCGAACGAGAAAATTCTCTCAAGAGTGTACTAACACAAACGACACTTTTTGTTTTATAAAAGCGAAACTCGGGAAATATTGCTGTGGTTAAAATTAAGATTTAAACTTCTTGTAGTTGGCAGATTGTCGTTATTTCCTGGTTGCTATTTTCGAAATTAAACAAAATGCAAAATCTGGCTTTGAAGTGCATATATTTAGACGGGTTGAAAAGCAAATAGCCGGGGAGGGTTTTCTAACGCAATATTTTCATGAGGAAATTGAAACATTATTAACCCGAAAAGGCACTTATCAACAAAGAAAATTCAATAATTATGGGAAAATATAAAGAGTCGTTTATTTTGAAAGTTTTCAAGAGGTGTGTTTATTTATTTTCTTTGTTATTACCTTTAATAAAGCTTAAGCCATGGGATATAAGCAGTGCCCACTCATGGATGCTTTATTGAGTAGTTAGTTATAATATTTTTGGTGTTTTTTATTAAAGCCCGGTTTCTTCCTCGATCGTAAATTGCATATTATCCTTGTGCGATTAAATTTTATATCCCTTTTAATCCTCCCGAAGGATTTACCGTTATATTTACGATCAGTCCGAACGGGTTGATCGCTTTTATCACCATTACCTGCAATCATAATTTTTGTCTCATCTTGATTGCACCATTTTAATCTGATTTATAACGTATCAGGCGAAAACAGGACCAGATTTCATACAAATATTTATGAGAGAGTGGGAATTGCGTTCAGAATTATTACAGCGGGACAACAATTTCATCAAGCTAGATTTCAGATTGTTTATACATTGTGAGCCTTTATTTTTGGTAGCTACAGAGCTATTTAGTCTCAATTTCTGACACTAAAGTGGCCTTTCTTGTGTCCAAAAATTATGACTTTCGGTCGCCATTTTAAGAATTATTCTCGTCGGCAACTTCCTTATTTCTTCTAATTTTTTTCCTTAAGAATTGTCGTTTTTGAACCGCTTTTTTTTATTTATTATTTTAGGGTGCGTCAACCGACGTGGGTTATTAGCACCTGAAACTATATAAAGGGTTTTTCAATAAGGATGGGTCGATGTTAAAATGGAATGAAACAAGCTGTGTGTGATGTATTAAAAAAATCTTTTTTTTTAAATATGAAAGAGGTCCATGTATGTCTTTATATATGGAAAATAACATCGTTTAAATGTCCGCCGCAGCTTCTAACTGTGGCACAGATCCGAGTGGACCAATTTTGAATGACTCTGTCGCATAGATCGGGCTGAATTTGAGCGGTGGCATTGATTATGTTGACTTTAAGAGCATCGGTCGATTGCGGCTGATTGGTATAGACCTGCGATTTGAGAAAACCCCACAAGAAAAAATCTAGCGGGGTCAAATCGCACGATCTTGGTGGCCAAATCACGTTACCTTTGCAAAATATTCTTCTAAACGGTTCGAAGTCCAGTCAGCGAATAAACGGCGTTGTCTATGGTCATTAACTTTAAGGTCCTGAGTTAATTGGATTTTGTACTGGTGTAATCCCAAATCCCGACGCAAAATTCGCCAAATTATGTCTGCGAAAGGCCGAGTTTTTGTGCACGACGCGAAATTAACTGCTAGGGTTTTGCTGTACACTTTCACGTACGGCAGCAATATTTTCGGCCGATCTAGCATTTTTTTGACGACGGGGTGTTGGCTGATTGTTTACCGAACCCGTTGTTTCAAATTTGGTCACCAAACAATAAAGAGTCGATTTTGAAAGGTGGTTTTCATAAAATGGGCACAACGAGCGCAATGTTCGAACTAACGAACAGTCATTTTGATAATAAAGTTTTATCATTTGGACGTGTTGCTCAATTGTGTAATTTGCCATGGTAATTTGGCATCAGTGACTGAACAATAAACACCAGATTACACAGACACTACCAAAAAAACATGGCCGCCACAAGGTGCCAACATCAACCCATCCTTATTGAAAAACCCTTTACAAAAACATAATATATACAATATATAGATATTAAAAAAATTGGACAGTTTAGTGGATTTTAGGTACTGCAACGTTTTTCCTGTGTTTTGGTATTGTTCTTGAGGTTTTCGGATAGAGTCTCTAATAGACCGAATTGTTTTCTTTGGGCTTTATAAAATGGACACTCCTGGATAATGTGTTCGACTGTAAGAGATGCTGAGCATTTGGAACATACGGGCGGATCCGTTCCAGTGAGAAGGTGTTGGTAGGTTAAACGTGTGTGACCTAGTCGTAGTCTAGATAGAACAACTTCATCTTTTCGGGAGTGGATGCCGAACTTCCACTTGTCTACGGTAGATTTGCACTTGTGAAGAGCTGTATTGGCATTAGTCCATTGGGACTGCCATTTGCTTTGAATTTGCTGCTTCAAAGCGGTTACCGCATCCTGTCTTTGTACACAACTTTGCTGGTTCGCTGTTATACTATGTATGGCTTCTTTAGCTGCTCTGTCCGCCTGCTCATTGCCTGGGATTCCCAGATGTGACGGGATCCATATAAAGTGTACTGGCTTTCCTATTTGTTGAAAAGAAAGGACCTTGCTTTTATTATTCTTGACTAGGGAGCTGTTAGGGTTTAGCTATTGTAGCTGGTGTAAAGATCCAAGCGAGTCAGTGCAGATAATAATGTCTCTGTTTGCAGTTGTTTGTAGATTTTGGTCGTGTAAAGCCAAATGTATTGCAGAAAGTTCTGCTGGTAGTACAGAGTTTTCAGGGGGTAGTTGAAACATTTTAGTGGATGTTGATGTTACGTATGCACATCCTACTTCTTGCTCTCTTTTGGACGCATCAACGTAGATGGTATATGGGTTGTTGTATGACTGAAGCATCTACATGAGCGTTTCTCTTACAGAAATAGAAAGTTCCGACTTTGAGATGTACGTTAGTTGAAGATTATAGTTGATGTGGGCGTGGGCTCAAAAAAGGGGGTTCATCAGGTGATTATGAAGGTAAATGGGACTAACTTTGTGTGAAAGATTTTGGAGAGTAAGCTGTATGCGGCGGTATATGGGTGGGCGAGCAGATTTTTTTCCTCAAATATTTGTTGGGAACGTTATGATTTTAGGAGCTTATTAGTGGGATTTGTTGGATGTTCGGTGACTCGAAGACTGTATGCAAGTGTAAGGTAGCTTACAACGTTTCGTTGAAAAACGTTATAAAAGAGCTAATCTAGGAAAGCGATATCAACAAACATTTTCTTTTTTTTTTTCAAGAGTTTTTTTCAAAAATACCTTTTTTTCAGTCCTCATTTTAAAATACCAGTTTATTAAAACCCGAAAACATAATAAAGAGTTTTTATTTGAAAAAACTCTAAAAAATTGCCGTTTTTGAAATCCGGACGGCCATTTTGAGAAATACAATTTTTGAAAATTGTAATATAATTTTTAAAAAATAATTATTTAAAAAAACCGCGTTTTATTACAGATTTTGACGTAATAAAGCTTATTCTTACATCAATTTTGTTAAAACTTTCTTCAGTTTGTAATAATGCTTCTTCAAGAATTCTTCTGACTGTCGGACGCCATTTTAAAATGAGATCTTATAGAAAGACAATTTATTAAAGTTATTTAAACTAATAATGTTACATCTATGAGTATTTCTCTTTTTTTTTAAGTTTTTTATTGAAAATGATATTTTTTTGATTTTCGGTTGCCATCTTAAAAAGTCAATTTTTAGAATTTCATTAAAAACAAATTCTAAGAACAGTACAAATTTTTAAGATGGTCAGACCTCAACATCTAGCTTATAGCATTCGAGTAAAAATTTTTGTTTTAGCTTTTTAAAAAATAAAAAAAAATGTTTTGGTAATTTGACGGTCATTTTGAAACATCTGTTTTGAGAATTCTTTGCAAAGCATTTTCTTTGGTCGCTATTTTGTTAAACCAGTTTTTTAGAAATTCCCTAGAAACTACATTTTAGAACGTACTTGTGCCAGAAAACTACATTTCTATTTTTTGCAATTGTTTTCGAAAATTGGGGTTTTAGAGCTTTCAGTTGTCATTTTGAAAAACTAGTTATGTCTCGGAATTTTGAATTCTATTGTGGTGCCCTTATCGTTCCTTAAAGGTACCAATAATGTGTCATTCCTGTTATTTTATTAGGAAGACTTGCAATAATTTTTGTGTTAATTGCATTGCAGTCTGTAAAAACAGGCCCGGATTCGATTGATATTCCAGACAGCGAAGGCCGACTAACGCCCCTTAAAAGGCGCCAAATTAATTGCAGACAATCAATAGAACCGAATAAAAATCTAATGTCTGGTTCTATTGAGTCAAAAATGTAAATGAATTTTTTTTTTATCAACAAGTCTTGGTCTCAATGAAAATTGAGCTGTCACAGCTTTTAAAGCACCGCCACAATCAATCTCAAAGAGCTTTGTCGCTCCACCCCAATTTGTTTTTTTCTTGGATTATTTTAGCCGGAAAATTGAATTAGAAATAATTAAAAGTTTTCGGTGAATTTCAAAGTGATGTAACTGAGATAATTAAATTAAAATTAAACTCGTGTTTGTTTAGATTGATAAATTTATTTATTCTGACTAAACTTATTTTTAAATTTATAGTTTTGACGTAAATCTGTAAAATTCTAAATAATTTGAACGCGTCTATAAAAGGAAATTTCTCAGACAAATAATGACATCTCTCATCTTTCATTCATGATAAGAGAAAAAAGTTTTTCCAATTTTCTAACTTTCTTAATTCTTCGTCTCTTTAATTTTCTTTTTCGATTTAAAAATTTCTCTTTGAAGTGTTATACACTAAACTCGGAGTTCTTTTAATCAATTATCTTTGGTGTTTGTTTTGTAATTTTCGTTTGATTTAATTCAGAACTAAAAATTACACATCATCAATATAAATTACTGACGAATCAAATACTGTTTTATTAAACATTGTCAGATTAATAATTAGGTTATTTATTAGTTTAAAATCACTTGCAGACCTCACTTTATCAATTATTGAAACATAATCCGGGCCAAGTGTGCAGTCGACTGCAGTATTAATGCCCCACAATTTTTTTTTGTTGCAAGATGACTGTATAGCTCAGTGTGTAGTCAACTGCAGTATTAATGACTCCAATTTTTTTTTTTTGCTTCAAGATGACTGTATATCAGACCTTGAAGACTTCTTGTATCTAAATATGGTTATAATATGCCTTTATAAGCCCCAATTAAGTCAAGTCATATGCATCAGTATCTTTAATCGCTTCTCATTTGTTTGACTCATGTCGCGTCGTCAACAATTCCAAAACAAACCATTAAAGCCTCCCATAAAATAAATAGTGCTTTTTCCGTTCTTAAAATACCCCCCTAGAAACAAATGAGCGCTTTTACCATTTGATGGCAACATGGATGTCGTTAGGGGAAACACAAACAAAGCTTGTTGCATTGTCTTGCACCTCCAACCCCGAATAATTTTTTAGGTGAGCTTTGGAGGTGCGACAAGGACAGATGGAAAAAATACAAAACCGGCTTCGAAAGCTCCGCACATGTGTGCTTTTCAGGGAAATTCTAACAGAAAGTTGAGGTATTTTGTGACTGAAATTGGGGGATTTACCTTGTTGAAGGTGGAGGAGGAGTGCTGAAGTGGCTAAGCCTTGCTGAAGATGGCACAAACACTGCACTTTCAGCGCGTTCACTACCCTTTCATCTCGTACTGTGCTCATGCACTGACAGTTTCAGATGCACTACTGCCCATTTGCCCCTCCTAACAGCTGGTCCTTCGATCCGAGACAAATTTGAATTGGGGAGACATCTAGTGGTGAAAGAGAAAACAAAGAGTTATGTAATGTCAAGCTCTGTAGCTTTCGGTAAGAGAGGTGTGGTTTGTTCTTGGTTGGAGGGAGTTGAAATGGCAAAGGGAGCTTTGAGGAGGGGTTTCAGGAATCGTTTTTGGGAGCTTTTGCAGGTTTGCCAAGTGTTTTGTGAAAAAAGGAGACAAAGATGTTCTACAAGAAGTGTTACTACTGGTTAAGAGATGGCTCTGCTTATATTGTTATTAACTATTGTGGGAGGCTAAATTTATTTATTTAGTTTATTATCACTGCTTTTTGATCAAAATTTTAAAACTCTTCAATATTTTAACATAATTATTTTCAAAAATCTTAACAAATATTGCTTGTTTTTGAGGATTAAGTAAAAATTTTCTGTTTTAGTCAAACTATTATTGTTATTTTTGAAATATCTTGTCAAACTAAAGTATTTGAACTCTAATGTCAATTTGATATTGTTTTTGGTTTCCCTCCAAAAATACTACAATAATTGATTGATTTGTATCAAAATCATACTTTAATTACCTTAATTATCTTTTTACTTGTCAAAATTAAATTCTACTGAATTATATTCTCAATTATTACAATTTGAAATTTGAAATAATCAATTACAAGTTGGTATTAGCCACAATTTTTGAAAATTTAAAAAAATCTTCAGCTCATGCTTCTAATTGCAATTTTATTTATTTTTTAAAATCATTCATAAATTATTTATAAATTGATTGGCGCTTGTTTGTAATTCTTAACAGAAAAGCTACCCTTCAACGTACCTGTATCATACAATAAACAAACCGCAAACGATTCAACTTACTATGTTTTGCACAAAATTTACGATTTTGTCAAAAACCCATCAGGAAAAAAATGTTTAAAATCAAAATTAAAATTTAAAGAAAACTAAAATATAAAATTTAAACTAAAAAAAGTTTCCGGATGTTGTTTAATGAAAATAAAAATAAAAAAACTTAATGCATGGTGTATCTAGAAATGAATGAGGTCGTTGTGTTATTGAGTATTTTTGTAAATAATAGTGGGCTTAAGATACAACATTACTTTACCCTTTGTTTCGTTTCAAATTCTTTTGCATTCCTTACTTAAGCGGCCTTTCTTGTGTTCAAAAATTATGATTTTTGGTCGCCATTTTAAGAAATATTCTTGTTGCAACTTTCCTAACTGTTCTTATTTTTTTCTTTAGGAATTGTCGTTATTGAACTACTTTGCTTCATTGATTCTAACACTCAATTATCAGACGCCATTTTGAAAAAGTCGTACTTAAAATTTTCATTGAAAAATGTTATAAAAAGAGCTAATCTAGAGAAGCGATATCAATATACTTTTTTTTGAAGAGTTTCTTTCAAAAAATGTTTTTAGACTTCCAATTGTCATTTTAAAAAATCAGTTTTGACAAAACCCGAAAACGTAGTTAAAGACGTCTTTTTATTTGCCAAAACTATAAAAAATTGTGATTTTTTTGAATTTAGACGATTTTAGAATTTATTTTATAATGCTTGAATTTTCTTTATAACATCTACAGTGTTTTTATTATTCTCTTTTTTAGTAGCACTTTCAAATATTCTTTTTTCTTATTCAGTCAAAAGCTTTTATAGTCTATATACAATATACAGATGTCTCTCTTAACTGATTAATTTTTTACTTATTTAATTGTCTTATCAGTCATTACAGTATAGATAATCGTATTGGAAAAGTAAGCATACATTGGTTTTTCCTTAATCTTCATTTAGTGTTTTGTATCTAGTGTGGCATTCATTTTATTTTTTATCTTTGTTTTCTATTATTTCCGCAAATACTCTCCCTAGTGCAAATCACAGCGTTATCCTTGTCTCTGCGGTTATTACAGTTTTTTTATTCCTCTTTCTATTATAATAAAAGACAATGTAAGTTTTCAATTTTTTTTTGTAATTCTTGCGTTTTTACATTATCTTTTACCTTCGCTAGTTTATTTAATTCTGGTGTTACATTATCTTTTTCTGATGCTAAAACATTAGTTAAAACTGATTTTACTTTTTTTTGCGCGATTGGTTGTTTTTATCAGTTTACTGTACCTGTTTCCACGACGGTAGGTTGCTGTTACTGGTTGCTACGTGTAACAAAACGGTAAGTAATTCACTTACTGTTCAGTGAACGGTAAGCAATTAAATCTAAAAAAAACAATTTTGCGATTTATTTATTAAAATTAAATGTACAATTATTATAATTAATAGTAATAATACCACTCGCATTTGAGAGTTTCTAGTGTTAATAGACAATAGTGTTCCGACGTAGAAGTCCCAGGTTGTTGTAATAGTCCACCAACATCGCTGTGTAAAATTTTATGAGCAAATTCAATTTTGTTTTGGAGGGAATCTTCCACGTAACTCTCGGTCACCGTTGATGAACGCCACCCACCATGTCTTTTTAGTCCCAACACATCAACTCCGTTATTCGCCAAAAGTGTAGCCGATGTGCGTCGAAACGAGTGTCCAGTAAAACCTTCAGGGGCTTGCAACTTTAAATACTTTGCAATTTTTGACGGCCAGCCTCCAATTGTGCCTTTTCCTGTGACTTGCCTAGTGCATTTGCCATTTCGATAGTTCAGAAATAAATGATCTGACGTTGGGTTGCTTGGTCGAATTCTTATGTATTTTCGAAGTATTTCCAAATAATGAACTGCTTCATTTTCTTTATTAATAACTGTGAACGTTCGCTGAATATTCGTTTTTGTATTTGAAATATTTACTATAAACATTTCTTCATGTTCTTCTATGTCACTCATTTTAATATTGTACAATTCCTCTCGTCTACAAGCGCCCGATACTCCCAATATCATTGCTACCTGCAAATATATTGTTTCCTTAGAACTCAGATGTACCACCTCATCATCTACAACATACCTTTTGAATTAAAAATTGTTCGTCTGGTGCTTCATTCAAGAGTTTTTCCATGTCTTCTTTGGTAAAAATTTTAGCCTTCTTAGGCCGATATCCAATATTTTTTCTCTTAAGATAAGCAATTAATGTAGCAAACTTAGAAATATCGATAGCATCATGGAGAAAAATTGTACTCCTCAGCATAGAATCCTCCGCTCATAAACTGCCTGGGGCCTTCAAGTGTCCACTTCTCATCACAAAATACGCTAACAAGCTCTTTTCATTTACAGAAATCTTCTTTGCTTCACGCCATTCCTTAAACAACTTGTATGTCTGTTCATATCGGGCTTTAGATTTTTCTGGAATTATTGCCGAACATCCTTCTTGCCAAGCGTCTTCTAAATCATCCGGTAGATCATCACTATCGCTCATATTTGCTTCGAAAACGGAACCACAAAACAGAACTATGTAGGAATGATTGTATCAAAAAGACAATTTTACTTGTTTGGAACAAAACCATAGCCACCATGGAACAGCCACCCAAAGTTTTCAGTTTCAATCTTCCCGATTATCACAAATGTATTGATATAAATTATTATTATTATTATTCTAGAAACTCCAATCGCGCAAAAAACGTTATTAGCATGTCGAACGTTAAGGATTACCGTTCTCAGACAATAATTGAAGCATTCTTTACCGTTCTCCATACTTAATATACTATATTAGCTTCTTCTATTTTTATTTCTTCTGTAATTTATAATTCTTGTTTATAACGAGCGTCTAGAAATGACTGACATCCTAGTGTGCTGTGGACCTGCCAACATAGGGCTTAGCTTGGTGCACATTTGACAATTCACAGACTAATACTATGCTAATAATGTCGAAATTTGTCATTATGTGCGCCAAGCTAAGCCCTACGTTCGCTGTTTCATAACACACTAAGACGTCATTTATTTCTAGACACTCGTTATTTTTATCTTATTTTTAAATTGTTAATACAAATAGTAGTTAGATTTGACATATTTAAAAAACATTTTTTTTTACAAAGTTATATAAAATTTGTTCGCTGTTATACAGTGGTGTTAAGTAATTAATTACAAGTTTCTGTTTCTCTAAATGCATATTTGTAATTTAAAAATATAAAAAATGTAATTGTAATTATAAACAATAGGTTTAAAATAGTTTATTGTAATAAAAAAAATTGTTTGTCTCTTATCTTGCTGTGAAATAATCCGTCGCCCTTCCAATTAAATTTCCATAATCAAACACTTTGACAACTTTGCAGTAAATTAAGCATAAACTATGATGTGATTCTCCTTTAGAGTCATAACAATATCTTCCAGACCATTGCACTTCTACTATTGCTTAATAGCGTCACAAATTTAACAATTAATTTGCAAATTTGTATTTAAATTAGAGCTGACTCAACCCTGACAACAAGTGCGACAAGCTTTAATGAAGTGAACAGAGAGCAAGCACAAAGGACACTTTTAAGAATTTTATAATAATATCCAGAGAGTAAAATTAAAGATCCTTATCCCAATTCCAGTTCGCTGTCCCAAATTAGAAAAAGGACAGGATTTGTTCAAGGCCGTCAAGGATCGTTTGTCATCATCGTACAGACACTACTCATGAATAAAACGCTATATTCATGAGCGACAAACCAAAGTGTGCCCACTCGGGGAACATTAGCGGTGGCAGAGCCGCTCCCAGGTAATTTCATAATGGCCGGTTTCACGTGACAAGTGCAAACAGACGCTAATCGCCCGTAATTTACTAATTATTGATTACTGTTTTTAATACCTTGTACTAACAACGAACCGATGCTATTTCATACTATGCTCTCGTTACTGTATACTGTATTTATTCGAAATCTCGATGTTATAATACACATTTGCATTTATTATTTTAAGCCGAAATTAATTAACTGCGAAAATAATGGCATTTCACGCAAATACAAAACGATTCAAATATTAGAGACAAAATACAAGAATTAACAACCGAAAATAACCTAAATCACTATTTTTAAATTATATAACATCAAACAGATCCCTTCATTTAGTTATTTGTTATTAGTTTTAAATGCCTAGTTGGCTTTACAGTCCTACGTAACGGTAACAAAAATAAATTAACACAAATTAACAAAAAAAAATTTATTCTTCTCCAATCTTCTTCAGCACATGTAATTTCTTTCATACATTCTTTCCCTTCTCAATTTTCGTTTAGAACTTTTATCCTTCTATACTCGCACATTCTTAACTCTACACAGTCTGACAAACAATGCTCTACCGTCTCCCTTTCTTCTCCACATAATCTACATATTCTTTCCCAATCTTCTCTCCAAAATTCATTTTTTCTTTCTTGATCTGTATCTTGCAACCGTTTTTTTATTTTTACTTTTTATTTTATCTAAATATTTTGGCAGTTAGGAGGTAATAATCAGCGCATATTTTGAATTGTACCTTGATTCTTTTATACCCGCAATTTTTTCCTGTTTATCTATGTCAGCATCTCTTTGTTTTAGTTCTTCTTCTATTGTTCTTCCTTCTTCTCTCATTCTTTCAATTTCTGCATACGCATACCTCTTTTTCTCATAGTAGTCATCTCGTTCTATCCACCTAACATTACCAATTGCTCTTTTAATTTCAGCCCAGCACTGTTGTAGTATTCTGCATTCATGTCGCATTCTTAGATTTTCCTCGAATCTTACCGCTCTTTTTCCTGTTTCTACTCTCAACTTTTCTCTCTTACTTTCTTCTCTTACTATATACCCTGGCGTTTGTTTATTTAAATCTAAAACTCATTTTATATACTTTTCTTGCACACGTTCAATTTCTTTATATTCCTTCCATCTCTATACTTCTGCTCCATACATTACGATGCTTTTCACCAAACTGTCAAACATCATTATTCTTCTTTTAAAATTTTTACCACATTTACGTTCTCCCAAACTTCAGACACTTTTAATTACTTTGTTTGCTTTTTTGACTACTTCCTTTATTTGTTTTTTGTCTATCATACTACTATTTAATACATATCCTAAATATTTTAACTCTTTCACTTGTTCTATGTTTTTTCCTTCCTATTTCCATTCATCTTCTTTTTCGATTCTTACTTTCTTACTAAACACCATCATTTTTGTTTTATCTACATTAACTTGGAGATTTTTGTTTCTTACATATCTTTACATAACTTTTATCATTTCTTTCATTTCACTCTTGTTCTTTGCTATAACTACTATCATCTCCAAACGACAGGGACCACACTTTCTCTCCGCCTACAACTATCCCTCCTACTTGCCCTCTGCTTAAAACTTCATCCCCATTTTCCATACATGCTAAGAATAGTGCGGGACTTAATGGAGAGCCTTGTCTGAGTTAAGGTGGTAAACAAGGTTGGTAAACATAACTGACACTTCTATTGAAAGATGAGAAAAACACAGCTTACTAAACTGCTTGTTAGAATTAAAGGGTGAAGATGGTTACTGGACTTTGAGTCGGTCATCTTATGGAATCGAAGAAATCACAGGAAATGCATGTGTGTGATTGAGCAAAAGAAAGTGCGAAGTGGAAACAAGACGGAGGTATTGTATTTTGCCTGATTTGCCTGTTTTAGACTTACCAGCACGTTGTTTCTTCAGTCTTACTATTTATATCGTTGAAGAAATCTGTTTTTTCGGTTTTTCTTTCTAACACCTATTTATATATCAATAATGAGTGGAAATAGGATGGAGCGATGGATATAGCGTATTTTGCTTGCTTTGTTTGTTCCACTCTTACCAACACGTTGTTCTTTCAGTTTTTTTTTTCTACTGTTGAAGAAAACTGGCCACTCTCAGACCAGATTTCAGTCGCTTAAAATTACAAAACAGAAGTGGTAAAAAAGTGGATTACCAATAATAGATATAGAACATAATTTAAACCCTAACAAAAAAATAAGAATTTTGAATAAACACGGTTTTTGAAAAAATAGGAAACAAAAATAAAGAAGAGACAGAAATTACACTTAAATCTGTCAAAAACAGGTGTGATTTCCTGACAAATAATGACACTTGACAGATGTAACAGAAGGGGCCTTAAAACGCATTTTATTTTATTTATTAATTATTTAATTATTGTATACAGTAAAAGTTTAAGGGGGTATTCTGGTGTTGAGGCATGAATTTGAGGTGTTTTTTCGGGTACTCCATTTTTTGACAAGATATTTACTAACATTTTTATTAAAAAAAAAATAAAAAATGTCAAGAAATTAAAAACTCAAAATGTTGTTGAAGTAAGGCGTTGAAAAAAAATGGCGCACCAAGTTTGACACGATTGTAACTCTTCTAATGATCCGAAACAAAAAAATAAAATAGTATATTAAGTATGGAGAACGGTAAGGAATGCTTACCGTTCGAAGACAATTGTTTGGAGGAGGAGCGTAGCGACGACTCTAATTATTGTCTGAAAACGGTAATCCTTAACGTTCGACATGGTTATAACGTTTTTTGCGCGATTGGAGTTTCTAGAATAATAATAATAATAATTTATATCAATACATTTGTGATAATCGGGAAGATTGAAACTGAAAACTTTGGGTGGCTGTTCCATGGTTGCTATGGTTTTGTTCCAAACAAGTAAAATTGTCTTTTTGATACAATCATTCCTACATAAATCTGTTTTGTGGTTCCATTTTCGAAGCAAATATGAGCGATAGTGATGATCTACCGGATGATTTAGAAGACGCTTGGCAAGAAGGATGTTCGCCAATAATTCCAGAAGAATCTGAAGCCCGATATGAACAGACATACAAGCTGTTTAAGGAATGGCGTGAAGCAAAAAAGATTTCTGTAAATGCAAAGAGCTTGTTAGCGTATTTTGTGGTGAGAAGTGGACACTTGAAGGCCCCAGGCAGTGTATGGGCGGATGGCGGAGTATTCTATGCTGAAGAGTACAATTTTTCTCCATGATGCTATCGATATTTCTAAGTTTGCTACATTAATTGCTTATCCTAAGAGAAAAAATATTGGATATCGGCCTAAGAAGGCTAAAATTTTTACCAAAAAAGACATGGAAAAATTCTTGAATGAAGCACCAGACGAACAATTTTTAATTCAAAAGGTATGTTGTAGATGATGAGGTGGTACATCTGAGTTCTAAGGAAACAATATATATGCAGGTAGCAATGATATTGGGAGTATCGGGCGCTTGTAGACGAGAGGAATTGTACAATATTAAAATGAGTGACATAGAAGAACATGAAGAAATGTTTATAGTAAATATTCCAAATACAAAAACGAATATTCAGCGAACGTTCACAGTTATTAATAAAGAAAATGAAGCAGTTTATTATTTGGAAATACTTCGAAAAAACATAAGAATTCGACCAAGCAACACAACGTCAGATCATTTATTTCTGAACCATCGAAATGGCAAGTCACAGAAAAAGGCAATATTGGAGGCTGGCCGTCAAAAATTGCAAAGTATTTAAAGTTGCAAGCCCCTGAAGGTTTTACTGGACACTCGTTTCGACGCACATCGGCTACACTTTTGGCGAATAACGGAGTTGATGTGTTGGGTCTAAAAAGACATGGTGGGTGGCGTTCATCAACGGTGGCAGAGAGTTACCTAGAAGATTCCCTCCAAAACAAAATTGAATTTGCCCATAAAATTTTACACAGCGATGTTAGTGGACTATTACAACAACCTGGGACTTCTACGTCGGAACACTATTGTCTATTAACACTAGAAACTCTCAAATGCGAGTGGTATTACTACTATTAATTATAATAATTGTACATTTAATTTTAATAAATAAATCGCAAAATTGTTTTTTTAGATTTAATTACTTACCGTTCACTGAACGGTAAGGGAATTACTTACCGTTTTGTTACACGCAGCAACCTAGCGTCGTGGAAACAGGCACAGTAAACTGATAAAAACATATTTTAAGAACATATTCTTGAAGAGTTAAGCTTTGAAAATACCAAAAAAAATTGATTTTTGCAAATTATTACAGTTTTAATTTAAGATCTGGTGTTTTTGACAGTGGAAAAATCCTAAGTGCAAGAGTGGAAAAGGAAAATCTAAAAGAAATTCAGTAAAGAACCTTAGATAATTAAATAAATACTTACTTTAATTGACAAGGCTAAGGAGGGATTTTCTTGTGATGGTAACGATTTTCAAAATGATCGAGAAGCGTCTCCACTAACTCCTGTTGATGACAATTGCTATATCTTTCAAAAAATAGTAATACGATATTTCCATATATTTGCACATTTCGTAACGACATATTTTTAAAATTTCTCATCTTCTTTTTTTTTTGTAGCTTGTAGATTTTACTCTTATCTATCACTGCTAAATTTAATTTTAAATTTGTTGTTTTGTTTATAAATAGTTTACATGAGTTTTTGTTGTTTTTTTTAATGTGGGGGTGCGAACAATTTGTTTTATTTAATGATTTATAGTTTTGAGTATTTAAAATACAATTATAAATATTGTTGCATCTGAGATAAAATAATTACATCTTGAAGATTGTGTTATTACTTTTTATAATTATGATATATAATTATAAACATCAGTTTATTGTAATTTAACTTGGATAGAAATGTTTGTAGTATTAAACGTAAGAGATAGGTATGCAGGATAATATTTAGGGCAGGAAAATAGCAGAAACTATTTCTTTATTAGTAAGAACACAAATGAAATAAAGTCTGTAACAAGTAGGGTAGGTATTATTTCGAATACAAAATACTCGTCCTTATTAGAGGCAATAAAGCAGCATTTGCTCATTATATCTAGACAAAAACACAAACATTACCTCCGGCAAGTTTAGTTAAAACTTTGAACCGAAATTTAATTTAAATTTTGATCATGTTTTTGTGTAAAACAATACACAAGTCAGTATTTAAATTTGACCATTTATACAATTTAAATAATTCAATTCATTCCCTTTGTAAAATTTCCTTCAGACACTCCCCCGAAAGCAACAAACCTCGCTGGCTTCCATTTTTCCTCGATAGCTCCCAAATTAAAATTGGCTTCGTCCAACATTTATAACAATTTCCTCGGCTTATTTTGACACGAAACCGGACAAATAATTTAATTCCGTTCACAGTTTGACGCCTAATTACGAGCCGGAGTAATTGAAACCCCGCAAACAATTAGACTGTCAGTTGTCTTGGTGGGCGGCGGCGTCCGTTTGACGACGACGCACTTTTCGGTTATCTCTGCTTTGCTCCCACTATCGATGTTAATTGCTTTGGCTTTTTATTTGTCGAAATGCAGCTGCGGAAATTAAACGATTTGAATAAATAGGGGAACACGAGTATTTTTACAGCTTGACAAATAAAACGCCCGGTATATTAGAATTAAATGAAGATAAATGCATGGATGCAAGTCTTGACGGCTTCCCAAATTGAAAATGATATAAAAATATGTCTGCTAGAATAATTAAGACATTTTTTCGTGTTACAAGAAATTTTTAATATAGTCTCGAGTTTATTTTACGTTTTATATAATATTTCGCGAGGGAGAGAATTCTTCATTCTAGACGCTCCATAAAAAACAACTTTGGTATGTCGTTTTATAAAACGTCAAGTGAATCAAATCTAAACATAATCCTCTCTGTATATTATAAATAGAAACATAAATTTATGTGTTGTGTTTGTCTATCTGGGTATTACTACGCATTCTGCACTAATTTTAATTGCACTCGAATAATTAGCTGGACAATAATATCGATGAAATCCCAAAATCGAGATTAGTTTTCATTTAATGATTTAAACAAGTTCTAATTTAATGACTCAAATAAAATAGTTATTTACATTTAAAGCTTTTCAATCAAAAAGAAAAATTTACGAATTTTTTTTTGAGTAGTGAATTTATAAAATGCATGAGAGTGCAAGTCAGTCAATCCTGCTAACTAGATTTGGCGCTCATCTGCTGCGTTCATCTAATTTGCTGCAGGAAGGGTTGCCCGCCACCTCACGCCAATACTCTTAAGGTCTTTATTAAGTAAATCCGAGACGTGCTTTCATCTATTTTTTTCACTATTATACCTGCAAGTAAAAAGATTTATCATAAAAATGTCAAATAGTTTTTTGGTAAACTATATTTAAACGTTAAAAGTCTTTTTTCTCAGGAACATGGATATGTAAAAAAATGTCTGTGAAAAAAAAAACAATAAAAAGACATGGCTTTTTAAATAAACAATATTCTTATTGCAGATCATAGCTCATAACGAATTGTCATCAAAACTTAAAGAGTATTTCCCGTCGAACACTTGAAATTTGATATAAAAGAAGCTCTTCTATCACAAGAAACAGTAAAATTTAATGTTATAACTAGAATTTTCTTAATAACAGTTATACAGACTGTTCTAAAACTAGTTTCGAAATGTTAGATATATCCTCAGTAAAATTAGAAGTCTTACACCGAAAAGAAATAATTTTTTGGACGTAATTTTTTGGAAATGTGGTAGACTTACATCAAGAATGAAAAGGTAAGATTTGTAAGAAATTTTAGTAAGATTTTTATTATTATATAAGCACTACAAGTCTTGTAGGTATTGTTGTAGCTTGATGGGCGATTTTTCTTCATTCTTTCTTATTCCGAGTTTTTTCTTCTACTGCTTTATTCGTAGTTTTTGAAGGTCGTCTTCTACTTCATGTTTCTACTCGGTCCTAGGACTGCCTCTTCGTCTGTTCGGTCCTAGTCTTTTTTCTAATATTCTTTTTGGTAACCTGTTTTTTCATTCTTGTTACTTGGCCTATTTATCTAATTCTTTGTGATTTAACTACTTTATTGTATCTGTGTCTTTGTATAATGTTCTTAATTCTTCTTTTGTTCTTCTAATCCAAGTCTCTTCTACTTTTTTTCCGTCCATATACATAGCAGCATCGACTGTTTTTGTTTTCTTAGTGTCCATCTCTCACAAGCGTATATTATCACCGGTTGTATTATAGTCTTGTAAATATAAAGTTTTGTTGCTGTTGCTCTGGGTTTTGAACTTAGTATAGAGTGTAATGCATAGACACTTTTGTTTCCAGCTGCTATTCTTGCATTTATCTTTGTTGTATCTGTTGGTTTCTTTTCTATTACTCTTCCTAGGCACACAAATCTCTTAATTTCTTCCCTTTTATTTATTTTTACTTCTAAATATCTGTCTTCTTTAAATACTTTATCTTCTTATATTATAAATTTAGTTTTTTCTTCATTTATTTTTAGTCCCATTTTTTCTGCGTTTACAATCAGCCTTCTTGTTAGTCTTGAGTTCTTGTTATAAGTCTTACGTCGTCTGCAACTGCAAGACATTCTAGGGCAATTGTAAACAATGTCAAAAAAAGGTCGTTCTGTCTTAAGCCTTCAATCACTTCATACTTTCTTGACAGTTATTTCTCCAATGTTATTTTTATTAACCTCGCTATTATATCGGTTGTTTTAAACTCTTTTAATGCTTGGTATAATTTCTTTCTGTTTATGCTGTCGTAGGCCATCTTGAAGTCGATAAAAAGTAAGTATGTTTTTAATTTTTTGTTGGTGATTGCTCTCTTGTATCTGTTGTAATAAAAATATTTGATCTACTACGGATCTTCCTTTTCTAAAACCACACTGGTATTCTACAACTACTTTTTCCATATGCTTTTTCAATTTATTATTTACTACTGTTGTCATTATTTTATATACAGTGTTTAGTAACATTATTCCTCTACAATTTTCATATTTTGTTTTGTTTATTTTTTTATGGATTGGACATAATATTGCTGTTCTTCATGCTTGTGGCATTTGTTCTATTATCCATATATTTTTAGTTAAATCTTATATTATCTTCGTCATCGTTTCTCCTCATATTTTACCATTTCTCCTTGTATATTGTCTTCTTTTGTGCTTTTGCTGTTTTGTGTTTTTCTTTAATACTTTTTACTTTATCATATGTGGGAAATTCTTCTTCTTTTTCTTCTTGTCCGTTTCTGTTGTTCTCCTCTTCTTTAACTGTTCTTCTTTTGGTCGACTCTGTTTGTTTAAAGCTTCTTCAAAATATTCAGCCCATCTTTCTGTTACTTCTTCTTCTCTTTCCACTAATTCGCCTTGTTTATCTCAACAAGCTGTCGTTTTAGGTTAAAATCTTTGTTTAATTCTCTTGCATCCTTGATAGAAGTTTCTTATTTCTTTATTTTTGTAATTTTTTTCTATATATTCTATATTTTTAACGGTGTGCTTTCTTTTCTTTTTTTTGCAAATTATTTTGTATTCTGCTCTTTGTTTTTTATATTCTTTCCGGCTATTCTGCTTATTTTTTCTAGCATTCTTTTCCTTGCTGTATCTTTCTTCTGTTCTCGAAGTCTACCACCATCATTTTACCATTCTTTTGTTTTCTTTTTATTTTTCTCTTTAATTTGTTCTTTGATTGCTTGTTAACTAAACAAACAAATTTTTTTAAACATGTTTATCACAAATATTCTTCTTCAAAAGATTTATTTACAACTGCTGTTTTTCTAACAAAAGACTAAAAGGTTTTTTTTCTTCATTTAAATTCATCAATGATATTTTAGAAGGAAATCAGCAGTCATTGGCAAAGATCGCTTCTTCTCGCATTTCTTTCTGCAGCTATAGGTCACTCAAGTCCTTTCTATTCGTTGTGATTTTAATTTGCTTTCTTAACAACTTAATTCTCCTAGTAGTAGTAAACCTCTTAGTAGTACGAATCTTTGAATCATTATTTTCGTATTTTTCTTTTCTGTTTTATCACAAACATTTATATGTTTTTCTATATTTCGTTAGTCGATATATAGGCATCATTTATTAATTTTAATTTTTTCTAAAAAAATGTAAAAAAATTACAATTTTCCAATTTTCTTCCTTAGCGAAGATACCCGGACGATATGCAATACGTGACAACAGAAGAATTTCATACGGCGGGTAATTCAAATTACTTTAAATATTGTGTGTAATAAAGCAAGATACAAATATAATGAAATAACTGTTGGTGAATAAATTTATTGTAGCAGATAATTTTAGTAGTGACATTCGAAATGAAAATTTAGTATTTCTTAAGCCTTATCAGTGTTACCTTTGGTCTCCCCTCGTTTAAAGTTGTCGAGCTGTAACAATGCTAAACCGAACCGACAAGAAGCTTTAAACCCATACAATTTTCTTTCGTATTTCAAGTCTGAAGAGATTTAAGTTGTTTCACGTAATGTTTGTTTTGACAATAATATCTGTACTCTATTTAACTTGCGGAATCAACTTATCAAATCTGTCTTTGCTGTTCTCCGCTTCCCTTAATTAAACACTTTAAGCTCTTAATTATTTCAACAAAAGTGTATTTTTTCGCTGCTTTAATCCTAATCCCTGATTTTAAAATTACACGAGTTCCTCATCTCGGATCAGAAATGTGATGAAGCGATATATTATTAGTCAGAATATGCTCGCGAGCCTAATCCGCGGTCGCTTCAACGGTATTATACCGGAATTAATAATGAATTATTTGTCGGCGGTGGAGAGATGTTGACAAGCTCCTTGAGCCCACACTTCGGCTTCTCCGAGAATTCGGATTCTCTAAAGACCGAAATTATGATGATGCTACAGCTTTAATATGGACTGTAAACAAACGAAAAATTTTAAACGATTTTACGAAAGTAATTAAAGTCGAGAGCGAAGGGTAACTTGATGAAAATGAAACTTAAGACAAGGCGTTAAAGATGTGGTTTGTTTGACGAATACGTAATCAAACCACCTGCCATAGACCAAATTCTAAACGTCACAACACTCTGAAACGGATACGAGAGCCCAATTTTATTTATTCTCTTTCAGAATTTTTAATCGAAAGCCTTTAGAAATTGAGGATTTAATTTAAAACATAAATGAGAATATTTCGTAGTCAGAAATTGCCAAATTTTTCAAAAAAATATTAAATATTTGTCTTAAAAAACTCATTTCAAGACTTTTTAATTATTTATTTAATACAATATTTTCATGTCGTGTTAAATTTCGTTGCCCGTTTTCATTAAATTCTCTCTCCAACTTAATTAGAATTTTTTTACAAAACGTCAAATCCTCACTTTTCTTAAGTTATCCTTAAAGCTCACATGAAGCTTTTTGTACTCTCTCAACTCATGTTTAATTACATCATGGATGTTGCATATGCACTTTCACAAACAAGGCACTTTCTGTTGTAATCTTATTTTCGAAACATGTTTCTACCTTCCATAAATTAACATCATTCATTACAAATTCATCTATAGCAAAAAATTCAACTAAAATTGTAGATAACAGTCCTGAAAAAATGACAAGAAGCTTATTCACGTAAAAGACAAAAATACAGAAAAAAAAAGAGAATAATATACAGAGGAGCTACAAATGATTGTCTTCTGAAGTGGACATTGAAAAACTATTGAAAAAAAAAATATATAAATGGCGCTCTTCTAAATCACAGTAAATATAACAAGGGCATCATTTTTTCAGTAATAAAAATGCAAAAGTTACTAAAAATTTTAATAATTTTTATATAGAAATTTTAAATTGTCTATCATTGAAATTTAAAACACCACAGTTACAAAATTTGGACTACTTTTTAGAGGTTTTTGGTCTTCATTCTTCCATTTGAATGTGATTTCCCCTTATCAACATTTATATTAAAAGATATAACTTTAGTTGCTTTATTTTTGTCACTTCAATGTTGTTTCCACATTCATTCCATTTTTGCTTCTCAGTATTCACAATAACATTGCCTTCTGTTCCCGAATTTCCATCCAGTATCTTCTTAACAATGACTATTTTGCTCAAAATTGACTTTTCGACATACGCTTGTGCCACGGTTGTGACTTCCATCGGCCATGACGTTGGACCATACCAAGATCGGCTTCAGCGTTGGACAATAAATTCGCTGATGTGCGTCTCATACTGTGTCCTATGTAAGACTCTGATTCTGATAATTTCAAAAAATCAGCTACAACTGATGGTATTTTGGATAGATTATTTATTCCCTCTGGCTGTATTGTGCATTTCTCATTTCTATAGCACAAAAACAACCTGTTGTGAGAAGTATTCTTAGGTCGGAGAGACATATATTTTCCACAAATATCCAGCACATTAACTGCAAATCCTTCTTCCATGATCCTAAAGCTACGTGAAACATATGTTCTAGGATTCGTGTTCTAGGGATTATTCTACGTAAGTTTAGTGAAAACCCCGATTTTTTTCATGCATTTTCTGTGTGGTCAGCTAAAGTAAACTGTTACCGTTTTGTTTCTGGTACCTACAGATACCAACATGTTCCTACAATCCTTTATCTTCTACGTTATTGATTGACATGTTCAATAATTCACAACATCGACACCTACCTGACACACCAAAAATTAGTGCAACCTGTAATGTAAAAAAATTTGATTTTATTCTCTAATAACACAATCGACCTACCTTCAACATCAAATACTTTTTATTGGGTGCTTCACCTAGAAACTGTTGAATAAGCTCTCTTTCAAAAATTCTTGATATATTGCACTTGCAATTTTTTGTTTCGATTTTCAAAAAAGCGATTAACTAGCCATATTGTGAAATATCTGTATTTTCGTGAAAGCTTTAATGTCGATCATAACATGCTGTATTTCGTCCACATTGAAGAGGCTGCAAATCTTTTTTGGACGTTGAAGTAGTAACCTAACAGCACGTCTTCACTTACCCCACAAACATCATTTTCCTGTTTTCAATTATTGAATTCTTGATTCTTCTTGAACTCTTCTTGATTGATTTCTTGAGTAGTAAACACTGGATGAGACTTCTTCAACATCTTTCGCAATTTTTTGAGGAAGAGAACTACTTTTCATTTTCAACAATGTTACAAGCGCCGAAACAGTTTGCAAAATTTTTCTCAAATAATAATTTTGTTGTCAACAGCAACATGACAACCAAATCATAGACTACTGCTAATCTTTGTAGATATAAAATTTTTGGGTTTTGATGATTTTTTAAGAACTCTTACAGAGAGAGATGTTTGATAAAACTATGTATTGTACTCTTGTCTTAACAGCAAATAAGACACTTAAGAAAAATTAGGCCACTCGAGCAAGCTCTCGTAGCTAAACATTTCTTTTATTTGCCTTATAAGACACTTGTACAATAATAAATAGCTATTATTTTTATTTTTAATAATAATAAAAGTATATAAACAAAACATTGATTTAGCCTCTCTTAGCAGAGATATTTATGAACAACCTTGAACCTTCATTTCATCTCTTTATTTAAAGACACCAAAACAGAATTAGATCATTTTAAAACCTTAAATCTACCGTAGGAACATCCAACTCTTCTATTCCATTTTTAGATCTTAGTATAATTAGAAAATACAATTTATCTTTTGTTTTTAAAATTTATAGCAAACCTACATCAACTGATATTATAATTTCTTCTGATTCTAAACATTGTTATTCTGACATTGTAGCTGCCTTTATTTTTTATTATTTAGACTTTTTAACTTTTCGTAGGACCATGTTGTCTTTGAAAAAGAATGCTTTATCATTAAACTAATAACAGTGAATAATCACGTTTCTTTACAAGACTTAAATATATTTTTCCATAAATTCAGAAGCCAATACTCTCTAAGATTTTTTATTTTTCTATCTTCTTCTTTGGCAAAATTTTTCGTTTTATCTTATATTTTTTTAAATAAGTATCGTACACAACAATTATCCAATTCCTTCTTAAGAGCCAAAAAGGGCTCGAAATGTTGGCTGTATAGAAGTCTTTTATTGTCCCATTCTACTTTCCCGTGAATTTTTCTAAATCATTTTTTATATTGTTATTCAGGTATTGATATTGAGACTTTAAATGCCCGAGAGGGCTCTGTGACTGTTATTTATTCTATATTGTATTTTTATTTTTACATTATTAATATTTTCTCTTTACTGAAAACCACCGATAATCCTACATATTATGTCATGTTAGTAGTCAGTAATGTTAAAATCTGGAAATTGGGCACGAAATTCTTGTCAATCGAATAAACTCAACTGGTTAATTCAGTTCTTATCTTTCTGTAATAAATAAGTTATGTAACATAGTGATCACAGTGTTAAACTATTTTCGAAGATTGTCTAAGAAAAGACTTATTTTTAAAACTTTATTATTAAATAAATAGCAAAAGTGAAGTTCGTGAGTTGTCCAACAGGCGAACCCAATTTGAGCACAACAAATAGTAGAAAGTTTAAAAAAAAAGAAGTAAGAAAATGAGATATAGAGAAAAAAATTTAGACTGCTTTGGGGCAAATATACTGCTTCATTCAAGAATACAGGTTCCAGAAGTTAGTAATTTCTTCTTTATTATCGAATAATAAGTTAGGTAGGTAGCTTTAATTTTTAAAGAATGTAAAAAGAAGAATCTGCTGAACCAGATAACATTGCGATTCTTGACTGACAAAGCAAAACTATAAAAAATGTAACAAACCAGATCTTGCTCTGATTCAGCTAATTTTTGTTTTCACGTGATATAATCCAACGGTTCTCTACTTTACTAAAACTACTTTGATAAGATAAGAAGTCACGCAAATGAAGCATTCAACCCTCTGAAAAAAGACCCTTTTCCAAGTGGTCCAAGGAGGAGGTGCTTCTACTGGATGTCCTCCTCTTCAGTCTCGAATTTTTGTTCTTTGTTATAAATTATGATAAAATTAGCTCATAGAATATAAAAAATAGTGAAACTGCCTGAAGCCATGACATTAATTTCAATGCTCACAAAGACCACAAACATAATAAAATTTTGATTCAAAATATACATACAAAATGTACTCTTTGACTAAATTATATTAAATTATTTAGTGCATTCAAGGTATTAAAGATGTCGCGATACGACCAGTAAAAAAATTTATTTAATTTTTTTTATTGGTTTAAAGTTTTAAGCTTTAAGCTCTTAATATAGTCTGAAACTGTCCGGTGAAAAATCTAATTTGTGTGCTTTGGATATAGCGCCATGTTTGTGATGCAGATTTAATAGAAATAAAGTGAATGCGAGGGGATAATTAAAAGACGTCGTCCAAGTCCGGAGGAAGGATTCGTAAAAGAGCTGGAGTATCGTTGACAGGGGCGGTAAGGGGCTGGACTGTTTAGTGATTTCCCCAGAGTGATATCGATTGGGGAATGCAACACCTACCTGATATACAGTGCGTGTTTGGGTTTGTTTTTTTTTTTTTCTACAGACTGATTAAAAACTTGCAACGGAAGATCAAGTGGAAGTTTAGGATAAAAGACCTAAAGGTGCACGGAAATCACGAAAATAGCAAGATTTACTCAAGAAGGATAATAAAGACAAGATTAAAATGCGGTGGAGCCACATAAAATACAAAAATAGGGTTTTGCACTTTAGTGAGTTTCATTCAAAAGAAAAATAAATTGACTACTAGGTATTTGGTCGGTCAAAAATGCGTGAATTTATTTGTCTGTTCGAAAAGTAAATAATCAGTGTCATTATTGACTATGATTGACAATGAATTATGTCACAACAAATAGTATATTAGATCTCAACGTTTAAAACCACGAAAAGTGTTCATGATCTCGAGGTATTTATACATTTTTTTAATGCACCTGATAAAATTATTTATCATTTATTACTCTCAAGTTTGCTTTCAATAATAAAAAGAAAAAGTTAAGAAATACTAAGAAGAAGAAACGATAGAGAAGAATATAGAAATTCTCAAAAACCGGGAAAAAAAGAAAAAGAAAGAAAAAAGGTTGAAGACAATATACAAAGAACAGCGCATAATTTAATCTGGAGAAAATTAGTAAGAAACAGTAAAAGCAGTTGGATAAGCTTCAAATATAAGTATTAAAAATATAATATAAGAATTTATAAGCAAATATGATTCAAAACCAAAATGAGAAAGCAATAGAGGAAAAAAAGACATTTTTTAAAAAGAGATACATAAACAAATGGACAATAGAGAAGGAAATGAAATAACAGTAAAGGACTTAAATAAACAAAAAAGAAACAACATAAATATAAACGAATTTATGGTACAAGAAAGAGAAGAAGAAATGTGATGCAGAGATAATAACTTAGAAATTACAATGACTAAATTTAAACATAAAAAAAGAAAAATACGAAACATAATATTAAAAATACTAGAAGATAAACTCAGAATCGAAAAAACAGTTTAAACATTGACAAGGTAAATGGGAACATTTTAAAAACAGCATACTGACTGCAGCTGTAAAATGCTTCAACAAGAAAAAATAATAAACGGCAATATAAAAAAACAGAATGGTGGAAAGACGAAATATGTAAACAATGGAAAGGAAAAGTACCTAACTACAAGAAAAAATCTAGAACTACAAAAGTTATAAAAAGAAACAAAAGAAAATTAGAGGCAGTAATTAAGGAAGCAAAGCAGAAATCTTTAAATAAATTTGGCCAAATAATGATAGATGATAATAAAAACGAAGAGAATTTAACATGCTAAAAAAATTTAAAGATGTCAAGATAATTACAAAAAAAGATAAAATAAAAATTAAATACAAAACCAGCACTAGAAAGAAGATGAAGAAAAAATATATAAACACGAAATAAAAATCATAGAAGAAGTAGAAATAGGAGAAGCAATCAAAAAGGTAAAATTAGTCAAAGCATCAGGAAAAGATAATAAAACCTCAGAAATAAAGAAGAAAAAAATAAATTGGCGGAATTAAAAGATAATGAATGTAAAAACCCAGGATTACCAAAAAACTAGAAAACTTAGACCATATTTTATTATAATTGAAAGAAGAATAAAAGAAACTGTAAGAACCACAGAGACAAGGATAATGCTGTTAATTGTATCACAAAAAGTAAAAATTTAGGAAAAACTAAAGTAAAGTATCTAAAAGCTTACTTTCCCAATTCAACTATCTATACCTATTCTGATAAGAGAAATAAATAAAAAACTAATCAATTAAAAGAGAGATATCTATATATAGTGTATAATAGACTTAGAACAAGCTTTTGACTGAATACGAAGAAAGGATATTTGAAAGTACTTCTAAAAAAGGGAAGTAATAAAAACACTGTAGATATTATAAAGAAAATTCAGGCATTATAGGATAAGGATAATAAGGAAACCAAAAGAATGTGAAACAAAACAAAGTGTAAAACATTGTTGTATTTCAAAACCGCTACTATTTACAGCGATACTCAATAAGAAAATAAAGAAAGACAAGAAAAGAATGAAGAGAGATGAAGATATATAGCTAGAAAAATGAATATACACATTATTTAAAAAAAAACACATTGGTAGCTTCTAACACAAGGAAATGCTATGTAATAAGTCTGAATGACAAATAAATCAAACAAGTGATAGTTAATGAGACAGTGTGAAAACTAGAAGATATATCTAATAATGTTCAAGACAAGCTTTCTTGGAAAAGTAAAAGTACCGAAGAAAATAAAATCAGAAGTAAAAAAAATAGTTATGTAACAATAACATAAAACAGTAAAACATGTACGTTAAAAAAAGGAATAAGAACTAAATGTGACAAAAATAAGGTTTTGTGTAGAATAACTACACAACTAAGAGAAACAAAATCAGAAACTGGACTTTCAGAGAAAAACTCAGTTACGTCATGTCTATAGAATGTCGGACAATAAACTTATAAAATAAGCTTTTGAAACGCAAGTGCCCGAAAATAACAAAAAATTAACACCAAAAACAAAATGAATAAACAGTGTTAAAAAAGAAATGAGTTGGAAACGAAATAAGAAAACTAGCACGAAATATACAGTAATGAAGACAAAGACGCAGAACTTAACTCTAATGGACTTAAATTTAATGGTAAAAAGGCTTTAGGACCAAGTAAATAAAGTAAGTTTTTTTGGTTTTATCATCTCTTAGTTTTCTTCGTATATAAATTTTAAATTTAATAGCTGTTTTATCTTTCCTGTCTACTATTTTGTTTCTGTTTCTACTGCTAATTTTTAATGTATCAGCTGTTGTTTTAATATTCTTATATTTTTATGAATTGTTGTCTATTTTGTGTTTTTGTTTTTTATATATTTTTCTATTACCATTAATATTCTTTCATCTAAATTACTAAGTCGTTTATTACGTCTTTTATTCTTATAACTTCGTGTTTGGTCTTTCTCTACTAATTATTATTAGCGTTCTCTCTACGTTCTATTAAAAAACTTTCTGTTTTTGTTTTTCTTACGTCATTATTTGACCTATAAGTCAAATTCTTTATTATTTTCTGCTTATTTAACTTTTATATATAACAAATAACAAGATAATATCCTTTGTGAGGATTTTTTGAGTAGTAAAGTTTGGTTTCTAGAAAATTCGGAATGAAAATTCTTTGATGAGTGAAAGATGTTTAAAAATCATGAAAGGGTTATCATGTATCAAGTTTGCTACTTGATTTGAAAGTACTTGAAAAATTAATTAAAAATTGGTAAAGTTTTAATTTTGAGCGTGTCGTATATATAAAAAGCTAGCGAATCATGTAGTCTGTGCTTCCGATTAGATGACGTCCTCATCGTCGTCGTCGTCGTCGTCGTTGGCGGCGTGGCGTATGCATAAATAAGTCTCGGTCCAAAGTATGTAAATGACTCAAGTTCTTCGCTAGATAATCAGTTCTTGTCAAGACGATGGCCACGCCTGGTTGCACATTAATGTATTGACAACAATGTCAAAACCATTCGAACTGAACACGCGTTGAAATTAAAACAGCAGGCAGACCGGGGGGCGGCTGGCGGCGGTTATTTAATAATTATTCTAAAACAGGCAAATACCGTCTATGAATTGATTAAGTCTCGAGCAGATTTCGCACAACGTTGAATATTTACACAGCGTAGCCTCCCCAAATATAATACAAGCGAGCAGGTTTTCAAATCCACTCGTCAACCCTCTCGAGTTACTGCATTTACAAGATGAAATTACAACCAATTTTCAAAAAAGTTAATTGCAGATCGGTTTTCCCTAAAGAATTTATATCTATCGCTTTATTATTTCATGTATTTTCCAGCAACGACATGTTTACACAAGAACTTGTCAACATTAATTGCAGTACGCTTTCGAAAAATAGGTTGCGAGAGATAAACGCCGATAGAGACATCTGTCCGATCGCTGATAACCGAGCCCCAATTGATAAAAGACATCAGTGGGAGAACTCAGGTGGCTAGCGGGCCCTTCTACAAATCTCTCTTTCTCACTCCTTTCCTGACTGAATGCGATATAATGGCGTTTACAACGCTGTTGCTCGAAAATAACCGTGTTTTAGATAAAGCTTGATTAACCTCTTTACGAGACGTTTTTATGCTCAAAAAGATTCACATTGTGCACTTAGAGACTCTTTTTTGTTCAAGCACAATGACAATAATTGAAATTTCGACAAACTCTTCATTCATTATTACACAGAAAATAACAATTAGAAAATTCAACGAAATGGGATTTACTAAAATAAAAAAACTCAAATTTTTAGTGAAAAACTTTTTGATATGTATTTAAAAATTCTATCTGCCTAAAAAGTGTGTTTTTTTATTTAAAATATAAACTCAAAAAGCTGTAAATGCTAATATAGACACTTATGAGCTGATTTCAAGTTGAGATAATACCGGTAGTATCTTCGCTTCTTTGGAAAAATGAACAAATTTGTTGTCATGGAAAAGTATTAAAATTTGCGATACTACCGGTATTATCACAACTTGAAAGCAGCCCATAAGGAAACAACATTAAACAAACATTTAAAGTTTGTAGAGAAGGTTCGTCAGCAGATTTAAAAATTTTTAAAACATTTAAAGAATAATGTTTATTCCAGATGTAGATCTTAAAATTATCATTATAAGAGAAGGAATCTCTAGAAGAAAGAATGTGAGAAGCAAAAGCAGAAGAAGTTTTGGTTATATTTGTATTTTTGTACTTTTTTTTTTGTTTTTATATGTTAAATTCTGGCTTTAAATAAACCGATATAAACTGCATTGAAATTATTATAACATAACTTGAAGACGCTTCAATAATCTAGACGAGAAATTTGATCTTTTTTGTGTTCGAAACAGGTAGAACGACTATGTTTAGAATTAAAAGCAACTTTTATATCATAATTTTTTTTAAAATATGAACGACACAAACAGAAATTTTATTAATGAAGAAGATAGAACAATAGAGAGGTTTCAAAAGAGAAGATATAGAAGGAGAATTATGTAATATATTAAAGCCTAGAGAAGATTTTTTCGAAATTTATAGAGAAGTTTGTTTAAGTTATGTAATGGAAAGTGATTATTCACTGCTATTTGTATATTAATTAGCCATTCTTTTACAAAGACAACATATTCTAAAGAAAAATTAAAATGTCTAAATAATAAAAAAATGCAGCTACGATTTGAAATGACAATATTTGGAATCGGGAGGAGTTTCAGTATCACTCAATGTAAGTTTTCTAAATAAAAAAAGGCAAAAAATTAATTGCTTTTTCTATTTATATTAGGACTTAAAATGGAATGCAAGAGTTTGTTTGTGTTTCTACAGTAAATTTAAGGTTTTTATGTAATGAATTAACAACTAAAAGAAAATTTTCTAATTCTGTTTTAGTGCTTTCAAACCAAGAGATGACGTTATTAACATACCTTTAAACCAGGAACATATATGCTTCGCAGAAAAAAAGTTTCATAATTTTTCCTTCAAGGATATTTATATATTATTTTAAAAAAGGGGGCTAAAGTGGAAGCCAATGGCTAAACCAGTGTTTTTTCAAAAAATTGAAAAAATCTTGATCTAAAGCCAATTTAACTAATAAAGTTAAAACAATTGCGCGTAAAGAAGAGTGAATTATAAAGAAGATTACTAAGAATAATAAAAAAATAGAAAGAAATACATGAGTGACGTCAAAAGAACATTTTCTAGTTTTTTTTCTATATTTTTTTTTACATTAATTTTCAGGCACTGGTAATGAGATAGTTCTTGAAAGCGCTCTGTCACTGTTATCTATGTTTGAGTTGAATTTTTATTCTTTCATTATTTGTATTATCATCAAATACCTTATGAATACAAGCAAATAAAAATATTGATCTAGCAAGCATAGTACGTTTGCACAGTCAACTGTGATAAATTTTTGAAAATGCAATTCTTTTAATTAACGTGTTTAACGTTAATTAATCAGTACTATTAATATAATTGTTTGCGTTTAATTTATTTATGGGCTGATTTCAGATTGAGACAATACCGGTAGAATCTTCGTTTCTAGACAAAATTAAAAGAATTCAGAGAGGTGATTGGTTGTTGCCATAGAAAAGTATTAAAATTTGTGATACTACCAGTATTATCTCAACTTCGAATCAGCTCTATTAGTGTTTATTGTTTTTGTGATAAAAATAAAAAGAAATTGTGGGAGCTTTACAAGCAATTTTTTTCAAATTTTGAGTTATTTTCTAATGTCTAGACACGTTAAAGTATATTCATTACTTTACGTGAATCATTTATCCAAATAATGACCGGTGGCTGCGTTGCTTAATTTCATGGAGTAAATATAACCCACACAACTAGCTTCATTAAACAGTTACTGCTTTGATTATACCAGTGTAGACACTCTATTTCTGATAACCCAATTAGGTGAAAATTGTTTAAAGTTTTGTTTGATTCCAATAGTCACCCCTAACAAAAAAACTTGGAATGTATACTCCGTTTTGAAAGTAGAGAAATTTTAAAATACACCATTTTAATTGAAGTAACTTGTTTCATTTTGGGCATAAATTAAAAACTATGAAACTATGAATAGATAATTTTTAGAATATTGATAGTGACAATTTTTTATTAAAAAATAAGTGAGAAACTCGCTATTAAAAGAGTTTGAGGAAAATTTCGGATTTTCATTTCAATTAATCTCTTTAGATTTATAACTAAGAAATGTAGCTGTACGTGTAGAACATATTGAAAAACAAGACTTCCAAAAATTATTTAGTGGGCTAGTAGACATCGATTTTATTGTAGTTTTAGATAATACAGGCGCGGTTATTCAAATATTTCTGTAACCAAACTGACTTTCTGATACTTTGTGTACTATTTTATTAGATTTCTGAAATTGTTTAAAAATTAAATACTCTACATATATCAATAGTACTATTAATATTTCAAGTATGTAGGCTTTAACATTAGTCATATTTTCGTTTTCCGGCAAAAATATAATATATACAATTTTGGGTATAAAGATATGATTTTTTTTGCTTTTTATTAATGGACCTGTAAATTTTTATAAATACTTTTTAAAATAGAAAATAATATAATTCAAAATATATTTATTTTATTCAGTCTTGATTTTTGTCGAAAGTTTAGCCCAAAATCTGGTCGTAAGCTTTGAAGTGAAAGTATTTTTCAGTTCCGTGAAAATATTTGCATAGATTTGCTCTTGCAAATCGAAACTTTTCAAGTATTCTTGACCTTAACAGGTTAAAGTTTAAACTGTTTACCTTTCAAGTTACCGAATCCTAGTCTTTATTAACGTTTAAATGCTTTAGTTTTTTTTGTGTTTCATTTGTATTTATCGTTTGATCGCAATCCATTCGTGTAGTATTGAATCTATTCGAGAATTAATTTAGTTGTCAGTTTCTCCATCGTAAATTGTAACTCAAGCTCTGGAGTTTGATTAAATCGAAGCAAGACATCTACCGATGGGGTTGCTTGGTGTTTGTAGTTTGACTAGTTATAGTTTTAAAATGTGATCCTGATCTAATGAACGTTCGTTATAAGTTGTAGCTTTTCCTCATTGGTGTGTTAAATAATATCTCGAACCCAATTAAGCATAATAATGCCCACGGTATTAGTAACGATTACCTCACCTTTGAACAGTCCCAAGTTCGGTAATTAGTCGAGGATTAGATGCGCAAATTGGCGAACTATTAATGGGCGAATTTCACAAGTACACCTGCATTTCTAAATTTTCCGTTTGGGGGCGAAAAAGTGGGGCGGCGCCGGCGCCCTGCGTCGGTTTGGGGTGTGGCGGCGGCCGACTTTTCTGCCGTCTCAGTTGCTCGTGCGGCCATCGAAGCCTCCACAACGGACCACTTTGGACTTCCGAAACACGGTAAGTCCAGTGACGACGACGCGAACACAGTGCCAGAAGCTTCTGCGAAGTCTTAGTGAAGTGTCGTGATACAAAACTTTTTTTTTAATACAGCAGATGCTTGTGGCATTGATAACAACTGTGATAACACCTGCTTGAAATTACACCCGCGATTTCTTACAAATTTATATGTATCACAAATACGGGCCGAATACATAATTTAACACCCTCTCAATTGAGAAATGCTGGTTGTAATAATACAGTCACGGTGTGATTACAATTGATTAGAATTTTTTTTTGGAGACACTCAGTGTATTGTTATTTCCCTTTAGGGGTTTACTCTTCATAATTGAAAAGTTTGTTATAAATTCATGTATCTGGTGCACGAATGGCGTGCTAATGTACTAATGGATTTAAACAGTTAAAATGTTTGCTTTTGAAGGGAAATATTTCGGACGGATCCGTGGATCATTATGTTTACCGAATTGTCAATTACATGTTTACTAGACAAGTCTTGTGTGTAATGGAAATTGCTGTAATTTAAAATTTTATAATGTTAATTAAAGTGCAGCCTACCAATCAACGTAATGTAAGAGTTTACATTTATTTCGCTCTCAGAATTTACTCGTGAAAGACAACGCTACAAGAAAAAATACAACGCTAAATTGCACACAGGGATTTGCTCTTTCTCAGTACAAAATCAACTTTGACAAAGTAAAAAAAAAACAGTTTTTATTTAGTTACGTCTAAGAAAATATTATTTATTCAGATTAATATAAATATCATGTGATTAAAAAACATTGGAGTAGGAGTAAGCCAATATATTAAACCATGTTTTGTTATTTAAAACAGTTTTTCTATTTTCTTATATTTTGATTCTTCTTCTTTTTCTTTTGTAATTTACAAAGATTTTACTTTTTTGAGTCATAATAGATACTATCATAGTATAGTTGTCTAATTTAAATATTGTTATTATTGTTGATCTATTTTTTAATTTGTCAGTTATCGCCAAATAGTTCTAAATCAACCAGAAACTATTCTCAATAATTAAGGAATAAATACTACTACTTCTACTACTACTGTTACTATTAAATAATTGTTTGAACATTCAATAATTATTGTTAAATTTCTTTAACTAACTGATTAGTTAACCTTTATAAGAATATCTGAAAATGGTTCAGTATAGCCGAAACGGGTCGTCAATATATTTGTTTTAATTTATCTGAAAGTATTTTACAATGAAATATTATTAAATAAAATAATATTGTGTTTGTTTTAAGATAGTCGGCATCAAAGTAGGTGGTAGAATTCACAGAGATAATTTTTCAAAGCGACCTCTGACGCCAGTTTTAGATATCAAAGAAATAATTTGTGACATATTAAGCTCTGTTTATACAATCACTTAAATTAAATTTACAATTAACGTAACGTATCGCTTGTCTACATAAATGCAATCTAATTACACTAGCTTAACATTCCTTACTTATCTCATTTTGGATGTTTTATTTTATTTTTTTGATTTGCAATGATAATGGGAAGTTCTACTAAATTTTTTTTTTAGTTTATGTCACTTTTCTTAAATAGAAAAGCAGCAATTAATATATCTACTTATAACAAGTGCTCAAATCTTTCGTCATTGAGTTACATTTCCCTGCCAAAAGTTGTAGCTTCGATAGATTTTTAATATGACATTTTTGATTATTTTAATTTTAGAAATATTTTAACTAATTTAGAAAATAATTAAAATGTTTATGAATGACACCAGAATTTAAATATAACCGCGTATTATATTATATAACCACAAACGTATTGTGTTCTGTTTGTGAATTATGGGCTCTCAGTGCCGTCTGTTCTTATGTTGTTGTAAACAATAAAGCCAAAGTTATTAAGTTTAGACAACAACCCAGTTAGCGCCATCTAACATTACTGGTAGAAGCAGCTGCCTAACACTAAAATTTTATTAATTTTACAATTAATTAGCTTTTACATGAACCAAAAAATCGAATTTTTTAATTTTTAGAATATGAGGCAAATCGCCTATTTACTAGTGTTTAACCAACTATTTCTGACAAAAATAATCCAAAATAATTATTAACAGCTTTTTGATTAAATTTATTTTAGTTTTTTTTGATAAAATTCTGAAATTTTAAAGCCAAAAACAGTCTTTTGAGCGAACTTTGCAGTTATTGTTTTAGAGAGCTTTTAGTGCTTTCGATTAGAGGAAATTACGCTTACGTTGGTTCTGGTCCAAAGATGGACAAATTATGTAAAGGCTATTTACATTTCATAATAACATTTTGAAGAATACAAATCGTATGTAACAAATGTGTGTATATAAAAAACAAATCGATAAAAAATAAAGTCTAAAAAACCGTTTATTTTATCTAATCACAGATCTAGGATAATTTGCCAAAATTTATTTAGAAAAATTTTTACTGTTTGGTTACTCTGCTACGTGTCGTGTTTTAAAATGGATTTTGCTGTATTTGTAACTACTATCTACTCTTTTCAAACATGTATTGTCAGTGTCATTTTTGAAAAAAATCTTGCCTGTTCTAAGCTATTTAGATTTCTCATGTGCGTTGCAAATGTAATAACTTTTACAACAACAAAAAGGGCAGTTGTGTCTAAAAATTAAGTAAAAATAAATTGAAAAAAATTGATAATAACTACAAGTTACTATTACTAAGTAATTTCGAAAATTACAAAACCTAAAAGAATGTCGTAAAGCGATATTAACTATACTAGTGTGGTAAAGTAAAAATTGTTTTGTAATATTTAACAATAGCTATTGATAGTAGGTTAAATATTGTTCTATATTCGTGTAGCACCTATATATTTCAGTGTTCTATATGTCATTAAACTCGGGTTTCGACCTCGTTTGATAACTATGTCATCTTGCTTTATAGTTCTTAACTCCAACTATCTTTTATTTTGCGATTTGTATTGTGCAATTTGCAAGTAACTACTACTTGACTTGTCAGGGGAAATAATTTACATGATTTATTTAAATAAATGAAAAATTAAATAACTTTTTTTTGATAATACAATTATTAATATTAGTAAAAGTACATAATAGTGACAGTTGATTAATATTTTAATTGTTGTAATTGTTATTGTTTGTTATTTATTGATCTAAATATTCCTCTGCTACATTCAACTATTTCTATCCTCTATGTCATTTCATGATTGAAAAACTTGTTTCTCCTGCTTCTACTGCTGGTAACTCCGAAAATACTCCAAAGCAATGGCTAGTAATGTTGGTAGCGCCATAATTATAAGATGTTTTGAGAAGATATAGATGGTGACTGAGGTGTACTTGCTTTCTTAACAGTAATATACATTCTATAAATTTCTGCTTAATCTATTTCTTCAATTTTTTCAGTAATTTTAGAAATCGTTATGTCATAATCGGGTATCTGTACTGTCGAAATAGACCTACTTTTTTGAATATCATTCTGAACTATTTTACAGACTTGAGTTAAGCAGAGTATAGCTTTGTCTATATTATTTCTTAAAATAAGTATCTCTCTTAGCATTGAATACTGTATTAACCATAACATAATCAAATGTTTCACTTTCTTGACTTGTTACGTAATATACTATTTTACTAGCAGGTGTTAGTTTATGTTTTACTGACATACTGCTACCAGCAGCTTTGTTAATATAAACATGGTTACTCCATATTAAAAAAAAAGTGTTGTTATCAAAGATATACAAAAATGTGATAAGCTGAATGAGAGCTGTTATGAATTGTTTTTGTTATTTTTGTTATTTTCTTGTTCAATTGAATTTTTCGCTCAAGCCCCCTTAAGTTTTTGCTTTAATGTGGTGTGAAATGTTTGAATAAAAATTCGTAGTGGTCGTTCGCATCGCAAAATAAACGTAAAGCGTCCATTTAAAGATGTTTCAGCTTGTAAAAAACGTAATTTAAAATTTTTTACTATCAGTCGTGAAATGCGTCATTTTAAAAATCAACAAAGTGCATTTAGTCGAAATATTGTTTGTCATAATTTTCCGTTTGATCTGGCATTTATTCGAGAGAAAGTTTCGGAAATGTAATGCAGTAGCTGTGTGCCGAGATAACGTAGCTCTTATTAAATTATTCGTTTCATTGGGCAGAGGCGTAGCTCGTTGATATGATCACAGAAAGCATATTTACCATCGAGCAATAAGACAAGGCACGTATATTTTGAGTTATCCTGTATAAAACTGTCTGAACGGTTTTCGGATATATCTCGTTTATGTAAGGACTTTTTTGTGTCCTGTTTAGAGAGGTTAGGGTGGATAAAGTGTGTCGTTTTTCTAACGCAAACGCTATTCCGCAGTCGCATTTAGCCGCTATAGGAAAGCTTTTACCGAATTAACAGTTTGCTGACTTTCCTCGCCCCACCTGCCACTCCTCTTCTATTTTATACGTTTGATTAAATAGTTGCCGGATTCGGACACAATGTGCGAAAAAATCAAACGATTACCACACACCAACAAATTCAAATTTTATATCCAATTGAATCACACGATAAATGATAAAACCATCGATCCGCGATAATAAACACACCACGATTGTTTTATTATTGTTACATGCCGGCTTTATCAACTTTATTAAACTTACACTTTTATTGATTGCGGGTTTATTATCTCCTTGTTTAATTTAATTAAGAATTTTCGGGCTTTTCTAGGGGAGTAAATACAGGTTGCTAACCGAGATAGTAAAAACACCAACGCGTGTTTACATTCAATATTTCAAATGACGTGGTAAAAGTGTTTGATAATGATATTAAATGTGATATATCTACCTGACAGAAAGTGATATCACAAATTACGTCAACTTTATTGTTTGACATCAGGAAGTATTGTATGTTGTTCATGAAAACTAATTAATAATTGGAAAGATACTTTTTTTAATGTTTCCATATTCACATAAAATGACAGAAATATCAATAAACTACTCAACAAAGAAATAATAATGATTTGAACAAGAAAAATTATTTTAACAATCTATTGCAAAAATGGTGGATGCGCCGGGTAACTAAACAAGTTTGTTTTGTATTGTAAAATAAAGTGTTTTGCAATAAATCATGCGCAATTTGTAGAGCATAAAACGCAAAAACAACAATTAAGATAATAACTATTGAAACTTCTGTTTTAAATTATTAAAAGTTTGTCTTTGTACGTGAACCGCAAAAACTGATAATGTGATAACACAAAAAGTCAAGGTTGTGTCCTTTTATATCGTTGTGTTTTTGGCATATTTATGTTTTTATAAAAAGACCATTTTATATCTTCTTCCCGCTCTTGAAGAAATAAAAGAAAACAGTTGAAATAAGAATAAAGAAATTTTTTTATAAAAGTCGTTGAAGAAATGTAGAAATTTAACAGAGTACAAAACTATAATTTTTTCAAAATATAAACATCTATGGAAGATGACATTTGCAAAAAAGACATTAATATGTAAAGTCCATTTTGCCTTGAAGTCATGCATTGATGCTCTTGCATAATTCAGCTTTTGACAGGAAGTTTCTGTTTTAGCATTTGCTCACAGGTCAAAGAAAACCTCTCAAAAACTCTGATCAGAACAGCTGGTAGTGAAAATTGAAGCACACTACTCGCTTAGCCACTAGGTCTTTCATATTGTTAAACAAGTTTTAAATTTTTAAGCCATTCTGTTGTTCTGGCGCTAAGATTGTGTCTTTCCCAAAAACCACTTTCAAATTTTGTCAAATTACATTTTAGGACCAGAAATATCGTATGAAATACAGTGTAGTTACATCGACCACGGCCACTTTACAGCGGTATAACTGATTCAAAATTTTATAAACATTCAAATCAGGAACTGTCTTACCAGGATAATCTATTAAGTCTTCAACTTTTGAAGCGCACAAAGCAGAAAGATAGCAAAACAGCCGCAGACAGTTTTACTAATTTGACAGTTATTATTGTTATATTAATGTTTTGCAAGATACAACTAAAATAAGTTATTTTCTTGGTTTTTCTGTTAGTACAACACAGACACGAATTAGCTCTCTTTAAAGCTTTATTGTAGCATCATGTAAATTTGCAAATTTATAGCGCAGCTGCAGTTACAAAACTGCTGTAATAACTATAAGGAGAGATTTTATAGCAGCAGATGTAGATGTGTTTAAAACTTCAAACATAGCAGGTTTTAAGTCTTATAAGAATAGATTTTTTTTGCTTTCTTGTTACAAGTTTAGTTGCCGTTGCATTCTTGCTGTTGTACTATTCTGTTTAGTATTACAATGGCAGGTTTAATCAGTAATCTCTTAAGTAACCAAATAATTAATTTTAATTCTTGAGGTACACCAGTAATAGTCTTCAGAAACCCCAAATCTTCTCGCTTCTACCACCATACCTTTGTTTCTATAGTAGGTTTAGGTGTTCCAGTCACCTTCACTGATTCATCACAAGAAATGCTTTAATTTTAATTTATAACGATTATTATAAATTAATTCGTAACAAGCTTTCAGTGAATGACTCACTAATAATTTATAATTTAGTTTACAGAAATATCCACAAGCAAAGCACACGGAGCCAATATACTGTAAGTATTTTTTTTAACTAACATATTATAAAGTACACTAAACCAACTTTAATTACTAATTTTTAAGTCTCCTACCAATTTTGTTAAGAACTTTAAAAATGGTGGATGCGCCGGGTTACTAATATTTTTCCTTCGTAGAAGTCAAGTTTAGTTTATTTATTTTTTATATTTTACTAGTAAAAAAAAGTTACTAAAATTATCTTTATAGAAGAAAGATATTTAAGTCGTTCTACTAAATTAACTGTTGCGTCAATATGCAGCAATTACACTTGTGTGAAAGGTTCTACAAGTTTAGCTGTTGCGTTTGAGTGTCATAAACGGTCTTAAAAGAAGAAATGTAGAAGCGTATTTTTTGTAGTATATGTTTTAATACATAATTTATTGTATATATTATTATACATATTTTTTCAAATAGATCAAAGTCTACATTTTTAAAAAATAATGATTTATTTTATTTTTAGTACACATTTTTAATCTTTTATGTTTTTAATTTATTATTGATAAAAGTTTGGTAAGGTTTTTTTGATAACTTTTCTTTTTACATTATTATTTAGGCGCTGATGATGTGGCATCGTTCTCGAATGCGCTCTGCCACTGTGATATAAAAAATTTTTTGTTTAAGCTTGTGAATTTGATTTGGATTTTAATTCTTTTATTATTTGTTTGAGGAAAAAAAGGATGTTTCCATCAAATTTCTAACAAAATAAGATTTAACCTGTGGAACTACATTTTCAGTTTTAAAACGTTTTACAAATTTAACCCAACATTTTGTATTGAATAAAACCTGATCTGATACGTAGAATCAACAAATTTTATTGATTTTTGCCTAGTCTGTTATTAGCGAATATTTAATTTGATTGTTTATTTTATTCTATGAAAACTGTTTATTTTTAAATGATTCGTGAAATTATTTTGTCAACATAAACCTATTTTTTTTGAAAAAACACAATTGTAATTAGCTTGTTTAATATTTAAAAATTGTGCCAGATATTTAAATAATTTCCAACAACGCAATTTGATTTATTAATAATAAAAACAGTGAAATTGGGCGTTATTTCGTGGTGTTTTCACAATGAATTGTCGCAAGAGCCATTACTTCCACTTCCCACTAAAATATTAATTCTTCCAATTCCGCTCGACAAATTTAATCGTTTCGTCACAATGTTTCCCAAGTCATGTAAAGTGTAATAATTTTATTACACCTCGACACGCAATACACGCACTTTTGTTGTTTTTTTTTCATTCACATTTTTCATCTTTAAAATCAATAAAATAAAGTTTGTTTATTAATTATATAAGAGTGTTAACGGAGGATGGACAATAAAAAATCAGTTGCAATATTCAGTCGACGTTCGCTGTTCTTTTAACAATTATTCTTAACAATTTAGTAATAAAGTCCTGATGAAGCTGTAAAAAACAGCGAAACGTCAACTGAATTTTACTGATTTTTTATTGTCCATTCTCTGTTAACCCTCTTACATATTTAAAATTTCCGGACGTTAAGCATAACCCCAATTTGTTTATTAAATTCTCGCAATTTCCACATTTGTTAATCATTTGGATTAAATCGACAAATTACCACAACCTCATAGGAATCCTTCGGACCGGCTGCTAAACACGAATCAATATGCGAAAGAAAGAGGGGGGAAAAAAGCTCATAACAATACGGGCGTGCTTGCATCTAATGACCCACATTACAGTCGACCAGGAGTGGGAAAAGTCCCAACGGGTAGAACGTAATGAAAGGATTTTAGCACGGGCCGCACGGTTATTACATTATACAAATTGATTAACTGTTATTTAAATCTCGGGATGGGTTAGCAGGTGGTTATTATTTTATGCAGTTTGATATTGAGATTACGACCGTTATTACAGCAAAAAATCGTGAAAATTAAATTGAAATGGGCCCTAAACGAATAATTTGTGTTTATCACAATTAAAAGTGAGATTAAATTCACTGAAATTCAGTTCTAAAACGGGAAAATAAAAAGTTGTTTCACACAAACTACTATGGCTACTATTATAATGCGGTTATACACAACCATTTATACTATACTACATGATTTGTATACATAAGAATGAGACACATGATAAAGATAGCGCTATAGTTGCAACCCTACGTTGATTAGCTAAGTGGGTTTGACGTGATAAACCAAAATTACATTGGCAGAAACGATTTTTTTTTTTAAATTCTAACTAGACAAGGTTACACAAATTTTGGTGGTATAACAAATTTTAATTTCCGCCTAGTATACAGAGTGTTTGAAAGTTTAAAATGACATCCGGAGATTCTACGTGTAGCTAACAAATTATTAATCCAAAATTAGATTGACAGAAATGTTCCATCATAAAACAAATGACCTAAAACACTTGTTACTCAAATTTATTAATGAAAAATACTGGGAGAATGACCCGTTTTTTATAAAATTTAGCAAAGCTACTTAGATAATAAAAATAAAGAACATTTTTGGGCTATTTTGTGAGGCAAAAAAAAATACGAGAAGATAAAAAGAATGACTTTGCAATCAACAATAATTATCAAACAGCGATTAAGCAACCGAAAATGCATGTTCTATTTCGCATGGCGTGCTGCGAGGTTTTTTTATAAACAGCAATAATGGGGACTGTATAGTCTGTTTTTTTATCAGAGAAAAATCTGAAATACTTGTTTGTGTAACTAATCACAAGTAGGTTTTTTGAATTTCTAACACTTACTGGTTTCTCTCTAATTTTCTGTTTTACCACGTTATCGTTATCATTTATTTATAATCTGAAGTTGTTATTAGTAAAATTTTCTTTTGAAAATAATTCTAATCGATACATCATTTTCAGTTTAATTTTTTTCCAAGTGGTTGCCTGAAGAATAAAACGAGGAAATATATCTGTAATCTTTGAATTTAAGAATTTTAATTAAATTTGGATATAAAAGAACGATAATTCTTTTCTTTGATCTTTAGCAGACTTTACAAAGTCTGGCTCGTATTAAACCACCTATCAAAAAGGTGCACCTCATTTCCCAGAACTTTTGCATCGTTTTATTTTATTTAATGTTTTTCCTTAAAATAAAAAAAAACAAAACGCATTAGCTTAAGCAGATTAAAAAAAACTTTCTCCACATTACCATTTATAAATTTTTAATTAAATCCTCAAGAAATAACAAAAAAACATATTTTTTAAAAGTAGGTTATTTGCTCAAGTCAATTAGGATTTATCCGTACGTGACCTGAAAGTAAATGAAATATTTGTAGCTGAGGGACCATTTCGGACAATGACGTCATCCGGTCCTTCGAGACTAAACCCTACCTTCACTCGATTGTTTTCTTATTTCTTATAAATTGTTTCGTTCGTAAGACAGTCCCTCGAGATAGCAAACTTTCATGTCAAATGATGTCTTTAATTTAATGCGCGGTATCTTAGCTGCATTTCTTCTTATCTATTTGGGGGTTTCGCAAAATGCGAGCTATAATAAAGTCGGGACTTTTCACGGCAGTTTGAGAGTGGGCCCTTCAAACCGCCTCGCTGACGAGGACACTCCAACCGAGTTGCGTAACAAGTACGGTTATACACTGCCTTTGCCCATTAGGACCACATTCGAGGCCTCAATAAACGATCCAGCGACCAGCAAATCAATCAATTTTTAACAAAAATGAGGTCTTATAAGAACAACAGCATTTGTAGTCAAAGAGTGATCCTTCGTGCCGTTGTACAAGTGTAACTGTTGAATAATTAACAGAGAACTTATATATTTGGTAACCAAATATACATTGGTTTATTAAATTATTAGCTATAACTAGAATTTCAGAATGGCATTTTAATGTTTCTAAACACTCTGCACATTAAGCATAAATTTAAAAACAATTATAACACCTAAATTTATATAATCTTGTCTATTTATAGCTTTTAGTAAGAAGTATATTGCTTGTGTCAATTTAATTTTGGTTTATTAATTTAGTAGCTCAACGTAGTGTTTCTAGATGTCATTTTAATATTTTTTAAGCATCCTCTGCTTTAATCAAAATTTTAAAAGCAATTATAACACCAGAATTTTCCTAACTTTGTCTATTTAGAGCTTTTAGTAAGAAATCTATCGTTTCGGTCAATTTAATTTTGGTTTATTAAATTATTAGCTACACCAAGAATTTCCGGATGTCATTTTAATATTTTTTAAACATTGAGCGTAATTCTAAACCTATTATAACACTAAAAATTTTATAAATTTGTGTATTTAGAGCTTTCTATTATTCTTGTCATTTTAATTGTGCTTTAACCAATTTTTAGCAAGTTTTAAATGTCATTCTAATTATTTTTTTAAAGGCTGCAGTCTATGTTGTGTTAAAAATGTTAACATTACGCCAACTACTCTTAATACGTTCAAAAAACCTAAGCCTACTTAAATAAGTTATTTTTTGCTCGCATGTTATTTGTAGCAAGTCCTATTTGAAAAATAATATTCAGTTCTCTTCTCAAAAACTAATTTGTTTTTGTTGTTTTTTTTCTCTTCATGTCATCATGAAAAGTCATCGTTTCGTGTAATGCACTTATCGCATTCCCGAAGTTCGGTAAGTTTCTAATGAATTAATAGCCGTTTTAGAGCGCCGAATTGTGGCCGAATGTCGGGTCGAGCAAGTGCTATGTAATGCAATATTTATGGTCCGAGTGCGGCAGCTTTATGACGTTAAATGGATATAAATGTATATTTAATAGGTTTACCGTAAAATAAGAGTAAAGCGTTTCGATCGCAGAGCGCGCCGGTCTTTACGAGTTACCAACACCTTGAAGAAAAATTTCTTTTTGTTAATTTCCTGCAATTTGTATGTGTATTCTCAAGCAATAAGCCGCAGCGCGAGTGTCAAATTCGGGTGAATTTCGTGTAATGAGTCGGATTCATTGACTGGAGCAACGAATGTTGTTGAACATTTTAGAATGATAGTTAATTAAAATTGCTAATTTAGAATACATCAAGCACAAATTATTATATTTCACACCCGAGACGCGAGTTTTACTAATTGCTAATTAGTTTCACGGACTAATTTAATTAATTTGGATGGAAATAATGTAAACAAGTGAGTTGCAACAACACTATTCTAAAAAATCAACGACGGGTATTTCAATTAAATCAAGATGAAATCAGAGATTTATTACGAGGGCCAGTCGAACGAAAACAAGACCAATCGGACATGCTTTTATAAGGGAGATAATTGGAAACGATCAATGAGTTGCGGTCAACTGAAAACACCAATTCTCGGTAAACAATAAATAAAATTTCACAGAAAAAAGCACTTTATTGTTTTCAGCCTTTTCCGAATCATTTTAATGCAATTTAAAATACAGGCTGTCCCAACGGTCCAAAAAAAACTCTATAACTTGTTTATTTTAAAAGATACTGTTTTTTTAAATTATTGCTGCGTCTTTGAAGCACATTTTTTGAAAAAACGACAAATTTTGACTTTTACATGTTTTATTGTTTAAATTAGGAATTAGCCCTGATGAAGACATACAGGAGTCTAAACAACTTCACTTGTCGAAACGTTGGCATTTTTTTAAAAGAAACTGTTGTTTTTTTTTTCGTCCTAATACCAAGGGCACCCTCGGAATAATTTTATTATGTTTATGTGTATATTTGTACCCGGCGCCTCCACCATTTTTTACTGGATAACCCATAAATGATTGCCTCATATACTTTTAACAGACTCATATTGTATATCGGGTGTTTCTAAATTTTGGAGCAAAATTTCAGCTTAAAAAATTGTTTTTCTAATTCTTTAACTCAGCTGTCTTTCTACGTCGAATTTAATAGCTTCTACTATTTTTTTTGTAAAGCTTTCCTTTAAACTAATTAAATTGCGTTTGAAGCGTTTTCTAGTTGCTTGTCGTTAATTTAAGCACCTGGCAATTCCATACCCCTTTCTTTTCTCACGTAGCGTCCCAATAGGTTGGTTGTCGCGATCGTTTGGGTGTTGGGTAATCGCAGACATTTCCACCGATATTACCCTTATAAAACCAGGCCGGATTTGTCTAGTACGACAGCCGAGTTCAATGCAGCGCCAATATGTGCAGAAAACACTTAAAATGCAAATGTCTCTATCCGGTTGCGAGCCTGCAATGGTGTCGCGCCAATATTGCAGATTTATTGGCTTTATTAGGCACCGGATGGCAATTTTAACTCGAAAACTTGTTATAACCATCATCCAAAAAATTTCAACTTAATTAACTATTTTTTTTGCAAAAAACGTGTGGCTTTTAACCAGATTATATGTCGGTTAAATTATTCAAAATTAGTCTATTGTTTTACAAATTTATTTTAGCTTTAATTTAAACCGCAACACATGTTTCAGAATTTAGAATTATTAATTTCAAAATATTTATTCGGTGTAAACATGACAAATGTTTATTTTACTTGACAATAGAAATTATTTTAAAACATTTTCGAGAACGTTTCATTGGTTAATAATTACTAGTAGTTGCGGTCAAATATTGACAAATCTAATTGCCAATTACTGTTTAATTGAGCCTTTGATGTAAGTGATTTTTTTAAATTAGTGTATCTACAGTATGTAAATTCATCTTTGACATTCTTGCAAAAAAAGGTTTTTTTGCCGTGTTAATTCAACTGCGATGACTGTAACACGTTTGTTTCTGATGTGGATAGAAGAAGGTAGAGAAATACAAAACAGATCAACAAGTCAACCGAAGCGTATCACAGAGCGTCAAGACCGAAAGTAGCTTTTTTGAGACCGTTTTGCTACTACGCGACAACTCGGTGACTATTGATTTAGAGAAGCAGGCTTGTTACTGTGCAAACACAGTTTTGGAGCATTCTAACTTCTGGACTTTTTTCTTACCGTCCACGGTTAGTGCAGAACACCGTCGTCAATGTTTGGACTGGTGCAGAGAACGGCAGGTTAATTTCTTCTAATGTTTTTGAGTATTTTTATACGGAGCAATTGCACAGTTTTGTGTGCATCCACCTTCTATTAACAAAGAGAGATTGTCAACATTTTTATCGGAATTTATTCCGGAGAGTTTGCCCGGTTCCGGGAATGATGAAAGTAAAACTCGTCCAATTTCATAAATTATGAAAGTATTTATGCACCCTACCATTAAGACCGACTCAAGCAAAACGTAACTCTAACGAAAAGTTAAATGGACGAATCTAAATATTTCTGTAAAATCTCCTTAACTTATTCGAATAAAAACTTTTAATATGAGACACAATGCCGCAAACTTTGCGATATGATAATAGAGTAGTTACTTTTGCACTTTTTCCATGGAACAGATGGCTTTAATGCCATTCTTTTCCCGCTCGATAGGTATTATTTCACGTAAGAAGCGTCTTCACGAATTTCACAAATATTCGATTAATTTCTCAACAATTTTTTTTTTCGGAAACTTCTCAACTGAATATTTTACAATTTACGACAAAAATACCTGTCAAAGGTATAGGTGATGAAATTTCGTCGGGGGAATACGGCACGTTCTGATACAGACGACTTGCTCCTAGTAATAATTTATGATAGAAATAAAATCACACAAAAGAATTTGGTAAAAGAGACGGATATTTTTTAAATAATTGAAATTTTATTCACGTGATTAGCTACTTACAGTATCTCAATAACAATCGTGCCTAAACCGTTTTAACCAAATTCTTGTCATGACAAGATTTGAGGGCAGAAAATACGTCTTTATTGCACCCTTATGTCAAAACTGTTTTTTGTTGCCCTCTTCTGTCAAAATAACTGTTATGTAGGCATTTTATGTCAGAATATGCTCACATCACACTGTTGTAAAATGAAAAACCATTCGAATCTTTAAAGAGGTAATCTTTGTGACTTAAATAGCCCTACTTCTCCTGTTTTAACAGATTAACGTTGGATTAAAAACAGAATCAAATTGAAGGTTATCTGTTCTTAAGTACTCCGGGCTACAAATACCTACTTTCTATCCTAGAGACAGAAAATACTGTTATTTCTCCATTTTTACAGTTGGCTTTCTAATTTCTACAGATTTTACACTGCTTAGATTTCCTAAAATTCCCACAATTTCTGTTTTAGAGGATTTCACGTGTTTCTACAATATTAAAACACTTTTAATACATTTTACTGTTATAACTGTTTCTGTTTCTACAATTTTAAAACTTCTTTATTTTTCGTATAAATTTTATAATTTATAAAATTCTTTTATTTACTTTCGACAAATTCTCTTAACAAATTTACAACTATTCAACATGTGCGTTATTGAGAGAAAAATGGTAAAAATCAGATTTGAAAGATTAGTGTTTTTGTAAAGAACATGTCGCTAGTTTAAGTTTTCTCCCTCAATAACGCACGTGTTTACTCCAATTCTACACCTAGAACGTGTATTACTTTTTGTTAATCACCAATAGCTTCAATACTCTATTCCAGTTATTATTTTTTTAAGGTTTTTTTATAGTTACTACACTTTTAACATTTTTAATGTCTATACCAATTTTAACATTTTCTACAGTTCCAGCGGTATTAACTGTCATTTCTGTATTCTTCACATTTTATGATTTTTGTGATTTGTATGATTTTTTTCTTTTGTTTTTACTCTTTCTATTGGTCAGATCACTTCTTATGTAGTTGCTACATTTTTAACATTTGGAATGTCTTTACCAATTTTAACATTTTGTACTGTTACAGCAGTATGTACTGTCGTTTCTACACACACCAGAAAAATCTAGGGATATTGATAATTTTTCTGAATAATATGAGTTTAATATGTTTTCAAATGAATTGGAGTTTGTCACCATAAATTTATTAAATTCAACAAAATAAACAAGTATTTATACACCAAAAATTTCATAAAATATGAATAATATTAATAAAAAAAATATGTATTTTTTTAAAATTGTCTTTATAAACAAATAATAAAAAAATAATAATTTGTGTGACGCAGGAGGTTATTAATTACAGCTCAGCATTGTCGTGGCATACTTGTGATGAGATTGTCGATATCTTCTTAGGGATTTCTTGACACGCTGCGTTTGGAGCTGTAAATACGAGTTTCTCGCGGTAATCCCATATGTTGAACTCTTCTTTGAAGCACATCCCAAAAGTGCTCAATTGGGTTCAAGTGGGGGGATTACGCTGGCCACGGCAAAACAGAAATTTCGTGCTTCTCTAAAAAGTTGATCACCACTCGAGTAGTGTGTGGGCTGGCATTATCATGCATAAATATAAAATTTTCTCCGTAGTTTTCAACATAAGGCATCACAACAGAGTGGAGAATAAAATCCCTGTATCGAATTGCGCGTAAAGATGGTTCAATCCAAACGAGGTCAGTACTTCGGCCCGTTTGTATTCCTCTCCACACCATGATTGTTCCGCTGAGGTGAGAAAGGACTTCTTGAACACGTTGCAAGCGATTTATAACAAACACGGATTCTCCTTGAATCCGAGGGTATTCATCTAAAACATGAGCCCATTACTGCCAATCTCAAACAACATGTTCTCGAGCTCATAGAAGACAAACTCCACGATTGCCTTGTGTTAGGGCTAGAACTCTCATGGGTCTTCAGGAAAACAAATTGCCTTTCCACAACTAATATCGAATTGTATCTGGTCCAACAGTGACTTGGTGCACTTGTTGCAATTGTATTGCCAATTCAGGTGCTGTAATTGTAGCATTTCAGCGAGCAGTCAAACGCAGAAATCTGTCCTGAATTGGGGTTGTTATGCGATGTCGGCCTGTGTGGCGTTCAGTTACATCACCTGTCTCACGGTAACGTCCGTGCAACCGGGGAATCAACTTTGTGAGGTACCCAAAGAACGCGCTACTTCACTTTGGGTGGTACCTGATTCGAGCTCTCTATTGCCCTATTCATTTCGTCACGATTTAAATGTCTTCGTACCATGATGTTTCTACACTTATTCAAAACGGCTAAAGCTAATAAAACATGAATTCTGATAATTTTACCCTCTTTATAAGGACTCAGTATATCTGCAACTTTTTGTCAAGCAATGATACTCTCTGGAAAACGCGATAAATAGCGTACAAGCGACAAAATAATTATAAACACTGCTTTAGGCAAAGTTAATTAGTATGTAGATATTTAATAAATATCTATTAACAACAGAAAAAAATATATTAACTGATTAAATTGACATATTAAGCAATATCCCTAGACTTTTCTGGTGTGTATATTCTTCATACTGCTCCAAGAAATTAATGCACCACTTGAAAATAAAGTAAAAAAATTAAAACTATGTATGTACATTTGACAACTTTGGTTGAGAAGGTTTAATCAAGCTATAATCTAGTTACCTATTGTAATAAAAGTTTTGACATTAAAGTCAAGAAATTTGAGTTTAATAGTTTTTTAAGCAGAAATTTCAAAATAATTTTCATTTTTAGATTGTGTTAATTTGTAATTTCGTTTTATTGTTATTTGAATTTGCCGTTCTGTGGATAGTTTTTATCATTTGAAATAATAATAAAAACATTATGAGGAATTTGACTCGAGAAGAATGCGCCCAAGCTGTGGTTTTGTTGGAGGAAGGATGGAGCTACAGAAGAATTGGTGAAAAGTTTGGTGTATCTCATACGTCAGTTTCGCGTATGATACAAAGGTACAGAAAGACAGGAACTCACTTCAGAAGACCTGGGCAAGGAAGAAAAAGGAAAACCACTCCTATCCAGGATAGATTTTTAAGAATATCTGCGCTAAGGGAACGCTTTGTAACCGCCAGGAAGCTACAAACTGAGTTCCGTGACGTAGAAGGAATTCAAATCAGTACCGAAACTGTTAGAACAAGACATAAGGAGGATAATTTAAGACCCCATATTCCTGCTCGTGGTCCTGCATTGACTGCAGAACACCGCAGAGCCCGATTAGAATTTGCTAGAGAGCACATAAATTGGCAAAGAGAGGATTGGGAGTCTGTTCTTTTTACGGATGAGTCAAAATTTTGCCTTTACAATTGCGATAGACGTGTTCGTGTCTATCGTAGACCAAATGAGCGGTACGCACAGTGTAACATTCAGAATACCACATTGTTTGGTGGAGGCTCAGTAATGGTTTGGGGTGGTATTTCCTTACAAGCTCGCACGGAGTTAGTGGTGGTAAATAATGGCTCTATAAATGCGGACCGTTACATAACAGACATTCTTGAAGAGCATGTCGTACCATATGCCCCTTATATTGGTCCAAATTTTGTGTTAATGCAAGATAACGCAAAACCCCACACTGCCCGAATTGTTAAAGATTACTTGAATGAGGCAGAAATCAATGTTTTGGATTGGCCAGCTCGAAGCTCTGACCTGAATCCTATTGAGCATGTTTGGGACATTCTCGGGAAACGTTTAAAAAATCTTCCACATCCTCCTGTCCATCTTCAAGAGGTAGGTCCTCAACTAAATGAAATTTGGAATAACTTAAATCAAGGAGACATAAGTTCGTTAATTTTGAGTATGGAACGAAGATGTGCAGCGGTTATTCAAAGTAGAGGTGGAAATACGCGATATTAATATGTTTTCTGTAACTTTCATAACGGCGTAACTTTAATAAAATTTTGTTTTCGGTTTGTTTTTCTATATTTGGACACATTAGATATTAATTTACTTTAAACAAATGTTTTTGTTAAATTTTTCTAAATTTTATACCAATTGGTCGAATACATGTTTCAATTTTCAAAAATATTTAAGTGGTGCGTTAATTTATTGGAGCAGTGTATTTTCACAATTTTCATGTTATATTTATTTTTATAGTTTTTATTGGTCAGACAGGATAAATGATTGTAACCGAAATTGATAAACATATAAAAACAATAGAAAAGCACAAAATTGTAAATCCAACCAACATTCCATAATTAGTAGACATTTTAAACTTTTTTATAATTTTTCATTATACAAAAAGCTGGAAGTTTAGCTTAATTATAAACCTTTTTTAATGCACTCTCGATAAATTCCGTCTGTTGTTGTTATGTAATAACTAATTAGTGTCGATTTTTAATCCTGCGGCATAAATTTGAATTTCAAACCATAGCTTGATTATCCTGAATTTAAAATATTCAAAAATTCTATCGTATAAATCATGTGAAAGTTTAGTGTGGATGGTTTAATTTAGCGTCCATGATAAAATAATGCAAATGGGGGCAAGGTTGGGGGAAGTAGGAGCAGCAGGAGAATAAACTTGATTAGAGCCACACTTAACTCTGGTAAAACAGTGTGAGAGTATCGAGTTAGTGCTGGCTCACGGCGCGAATTAATAACTACTGTGTCAACACAGACAACGAACCAGAACGAAAACCATCTCGACATGGACAAAAAGTGAACTGGCCCACCTCTTGTGATGTTTAGGATGGGATCAACCACGATACACTATTAATACGTCGTCAGACACCTGTTCAACAAGGCCCTTATCACACTTAATTACCGAATACATCTGCACATTCTAACGGCTTTTGTCCGATAGGGATGATACATTATGGGGAAGGGGACCAAATGGGACCAAATTCTAATTAGAGGAATTCATTTATAAATACATAATTTAATATTTTCGGTTTATGTTAACGCTACTGAGGAAACGTCAGATTTGACATAATTTTTTTTGCCGGCGCAATATTTGCTTTATGTTATTGTTAATTGATTTATGCCAAATCAGGGACGGACTACTAGCTTAGTTGGCTCTGAGCTTACACTGTTTAATTGAGCCCCTTCCTCCCTTCCTAATTAATACTGCTGTGGCAAGATATTCACCATTTTGTAACACACTTTTTACTTTTATTTTAAATAACAAACATTAAGCAGCAGATATTATTTTTTAAATTTTAGAATAAATTTTAAGAAAATAATTTTTGAAGAAAATTAGACAGTTGTTAGGTGCGGACGTTTCAGCAAATTTTCCTGTGCATCTTCTACTAATTCCAAGGTTAAAGGAAAAATGAAAATTGTATTTAGAGAAAAAAGAGAATAAAGATAAATTTTAAAAGAACGAAAATAGTCTTAAAGAACTTGAAAAACATCGCTCTAGAGGTAAAAAAAATCTTTTTCTACTACTAACTACAATTGAGGAAAAAAACAGAGTATAAAACATCAGAAAAATCAGAAAATAGACGACTAGAAGAAAAGGAACAATTAAGATAAACTCAAAAAAAGATGACTAAGATGAAGAGATATTAAGAAAAACCTCGTTTAGAGGAAAAACACCAAGGAAAAGGCCTAATAGAAGAAAAAAACAAGAAAACTAAAGATTGAAAGAAGAAGAAAAATTTGGAATTTGATTAAAAAAAGCAGAAATTACATTTAGAAGCAAAAGAAAACAAAGGTAAACATTGCTGAAGAGAAAAAAATCTTTTTTCACTACTAACCACAGTTGAAGAAAAAACAAAAGTGTAAACTTCAGAAGAATCTGATATGGACTACTATAAAAAAAAGAAGAATTTAGATAAGGGAGAGTAAGAAAAACTTGTTTGAAAACGATCTAACGAGAAAAAAAATTAAATAAGAAAACTTTTGAATTTGATTAAAAGAAAAACAGAAATTATATTTAGAAAAAAGGGAAAATAAAAGTAAATTTTAGAAGAACAAAAATAATCATAAAAAACTTGAAAAATATCGCTCAAGAAAAAAAGAACCTTTTTCTACTGCTAACTACAATCGTAGAAAAAACAAAATTATAATCTTTAGATGAGTTTGAATGTGGGCGACTGAAAGCAAAACAATAATTTAGATAAAGTTAAAGACCGACGACTGAGAGAATAAGAAAAACTACGTTTGAAAGCAAAACAACAAGGAAAAAACTCTAAAAACAAATTTTGAATTTTATTAAAAGGGAATCAGAAATTATATTCAGAAGAAAAGGAAGACAAAAATAAATTTCAGAAGAACGAAAATAGTTTTAAAGAACTTGAAAAACGTCGCTCAAGAAAAAAGGAACTTTACTACAATTGAAGAAAAGTACAAAAGTATAATCTTCAGATGAATTTGAATATAAGCTACTAAAAGAAAGAAAGAATTTAGGTAACTTAAAAAAACGACTGTGAGAAGAGAAAATAAAGAAAACTACGTTTGAAAGCAAAACAGCAAGGAAAAAATAAAAAAATAATAATTTTATAAAAAGAAAAACAGAAATTATGTTTATAACAAAAGGAAAACAAAGATACATTTTAGAAAAACAAAAATATTCTTAAAAAATCTTAAAAAGTTGCTCAAGGGAAAAAGAAATCTATTTCTACTTCTAACTACAGTTAAAGAAAAAAACAAAAACATAATATTCAGAAGAATCTGAATATGCTGCTACTACAAGGAAGAAAGGAAGAAAGAAAAAACAAGCTCTTAAAGAAAAAAAGTATTTCCAAACACTTGAAGAAGGACAAGTGCAAAATAAAACAAAAATTTTTATAATAAACAAAATCTTTAAAATAAGAAAAAGTTGTTTGAAAAAGACACTTAAAAACAAAGAATCACAAATAAAATTAGAAAATTTCAGTTTAATTTACAGTATAAGTAAGCCAATCAATAAAAAAAATTTTGTTAATTTTCTATCAAAAATAGTAACAGAAGACCGACTGTGCTATCACATTAAGGATAGTCTGTAGTCACGTTATTGTATAGTTTAAGTTTGCAACTACCATAAAGCACTTTATTATTAACATTTATAATCAACAATTTTTTTTTTAATTTTTTTTTCTATAAAATTAATAATAATAACAATCAGAACAATCTTAATGATCGAGAGACACAAATTGTAGGAAATTAAAGCCTGAACATAACTGATTTTAGGTTAACACAATTAGATCATTAATAACAGAGAAAGCCCAGAAAAACTAAAAAGAGTTTAGAAAAACAAAATGTTTATATTTATTTTGCTCTAAAATCCTGCAAAATGAGTAAAAGATGCTTGTAAATATGAGTAAAAATAAAAACTGTTCAACTAATGAAGGAGAATAAAAAATGGAAAAAGATTTTTTATATAACAGATTAAAAAAAAGAGAAGGACAAAAAGCTCTAGGAGCTCAAGAAATCAGCTATTAAAATTTGTAATTTGCTCTTAATAACGTCTTCTCTAATTTTTTTGTTACAGAATTGCTCATATTTTTCTCTATTAACTGGCCTATAAAAGAATTAAAAAAAAACTCATAAAAAAAATAAACAAAAGAATAGACTTCAAAAGAAGCTAAAGATGGTTGACTAAAAGAAAAAGAAGAATTTAAATATATATGAAAACAACGACTAGAAGAAGAAGAAGAATAAAAATGATTTCGGGTAGAAGGGAAAGAAAAATTACGACTAAAAAACAAGAAAAAAAAGTTTAGAAAGACTTGAAAAACAATAGCTATAGAAAAAAACTATATACAGAAACTTGAAGAACAACAAAGAAAAAAAAACGCCAACATAAAAAATAAATTTTTTTTGACAAATTTGATAGTTAAATAGTTGTTTTAATAGAAACAGATCCACAATGTGTTAATTTTTTTAATTTTTGCAATTAAGATCTTAAAAATAGGCAATAAACCTAAAGCTAGTTGTAAAATAATTAAGCCGAGAAAAAAAGTACAACTTCTTTAACCACTACTTAAAGATCATGTTAAAATCCGCCCTTGTCTCTCATTACTAATCTGTTTGAATTTTTAATTTAGTGTCTTTTAGTTTACTGTTTCATAATTGTAAAATTTGTTGCATTATGGCATATGTGTCGTGCTATAACTCCCGGTTAAAGTGCATCGTATCTCCCCATGTGTCACATAAGATATTGATGCGTTGAGGAGGCGTCGTGTGTCGGTCCAGAGAGTCTCTAGTCCCTCTGTGTCCAGGATTGTATCTGGAGTATTTGTCTGGGAGAGCATCGGCCCGACATTCCTCCGGAAAGGCATTCAATATGGCGTCCGATTGATCGGAACACTCCTATCATTGTTTATGAACGTTTTGACACCCCAATAAAAGGTAGTTCTGTTTTATTTTATGAAGAGTTCATTGTTTTCAAGTATTGAATTTTAGATGTCAGCCATTTTCAGTAGTAAACTGCTAGAGATTTCGTCGCAACGCTTAAATTACACACGATATGAAACCGGATATATTGTACGTTTAATGTTTCATTTCGGATTTATAGTAGATCGATGGCATGCGTTTTCAGACTTTTACAACATTATTATTATCACACCGATATTAAATTTACAAATCTCGATTTGATTTAATGAAAATTGGGGTTTGCTTGATTTTGTGATAAACACCGGGTTTTTATCTCATTAGTATTTCACATAACTTGCATTTTCATTAAATATTCATTAATTTCGACGTGCATTATTATAATAGCCTCTCGTTGCAATGAAGACTTTCAAGTGTTTTTGGGGTTGCAAAGCGTACTCCAATTTTTAGCGGAAATATTTCACTCAGGGACAGACATCAAACCAAAGTTATTTTCAATGGAACTTGCATTACGATCGGGGTGGTTTTACAGCTCTGAGTGTGTTAGCCAAGTTAGTGAATGGCTGTTGTGGGGCCGATCAAGGTTAAATGAATATTTAAACAGAATTCACACTGATTTATTGTTTCAACTACAACAGGAATACCAACGAGAAACACATACACACACCAAAAACAATCTTGTATTGCACTTTTTCTTTTACTTCTTTTTTTAAAATTTAATTTAAGTAATTTAACCCAATATCTTAAGAAGAAGAAGAAATGAGTGATTGGTGCAGACAAATTACCAAAATTTTTTGACATTATTAAGTAATTAAGTAATTAAGTAATTATTAAGTATTTGAAATTATTAAGTAATTAAATTATTATTTGTTTATTGCGAACCACATAAAAAATTTATTCTGACAATGGTTTGTCAAGTATAATTTATTTAAAAAAATTTAATTAATTATATAAAAGCGTGTAATTGTAATTAATTACTGATTTTAAAATAATTTAGCAACACTGGTGTAGACGTTCTTAAGACTTTCGAGTAATTGATGGAAGAATGGATGCCTAAGGGACACAATATATGAAAATATGAAGAATCAAGCTTGCGTTAAAAAACTAATACAATAGATCACTCAAAATTAATTGTTACAGAATCGTAATTAATTAGTAAAAGACGTAAATCATTAAATCAAACAATTTCTGATTCTCGCAGCCACACCTAAAAGACCAAGAAACACATTTTAACTATTTATAAACAAAATAACAATTGAAAATGCTGACAGTGTCTTTAACCCGCGCTAGAATGTAATGCTTTCAGATTAAAAAACTGTCTTTTCTCATGTCTCATACATAAATAGCAGATTTTTTTTGTATGTTTTACTATAATTTGGCGTTTGTATAAGATGAAAATTGGATTACAAAACATTTCTTCTACAAGCAGATCACTTTTTTTTTTATTTCACTCTGACTTTTCTACGCTTACAATATCTAGCTTCATCAACAATTCATAGTTTCTTTCTCAGCTATTGGCAATGGCCCGAAATTTGAATTTAAAATGCCTTACTCTAATGTTAATTATAATAAAGATGTAAAATGCATTAAACCAAGTTTTATTTCATAACGAGTACTTCTAGTTTTGTTATAAACCACTGTTATAAAAATAATTTCTCACTGATGCAAGAAGAGATTATAAACTTCTTTCCAGATGATCCCACAGAGTTCGGTGATTTTTGATTTAGTTTCAGAGATTCAAAATAAATACTTTTTCATCATAAATTAGTTGATAGATTTGTCTTACCATTTTTTGTTCTTAAAATTTAAACTAAAGTCCTTTAAATTGATTTTTGAGGTTGAAGTCTAGTCGGTGGGCGGTAACCATAGCACGAATCATTTTTTGTAAAGCGGCAAATAAGCCATATTGTAGCAACATTTGCTAGAAAATTTGTCTTAGTTTATGAAGCCATTTGATGGGTTAAAAATAATCCTAATCTCAAACACAGTTAAAGGGAAGACTAGTTTTTTCATCTAAAGCCTTTCATAGAGTATATACTCTTATAATATGAAGAGTTAAAGGTTATTTTGCCTCACATTTGTCAATTTTTTTGTTACTTTTTGCGCTGTCCTATCAAGCCTACCAAGCGGCTTCATAAATTAAGGTCAATTCTTCAGTAAATCCTAATAAAATGTGGTTTATTTGCCGCTTTACAAGAAAAAAATTGTATTATGATTACTACCCACTGACCCCTCAGGCTCAGAAGTCAGTTTAAAGGAATTTAGTAACAGCATTTTTATGTGAAATTTTATTTTTTTGGACAGTTGCAACAACAGTTATTAAACCATCACAACAAAAAACTATTTTTTTGCGCGATTGGTTGTTTTTATCAGTTTACTGTGCCTGTTTCCACGACGGTAGATTGCTGTTGCTGGTTGCTACGTGTAACAAAACGGTACGTAATTCACTTACCGTTCAGTGAACGGTAAGCAATTAAATCTAAAAAAACAATTTTGCGATTTATTTATTAAAATTAAATGTACAATTATTATAATTAATAGTAGTAATAGCACTCGCAATTGAGTTTCTAGTGTTAATAGACAATAGTGTTCTGACGTAGAAGTCCCAGGTTGTTGTAATAGTCCACCAACATCGCTGTGTAAAATTTTATGAGCAAATTCAATTTTGCTTTGGAGGGAATCTTCCACGTAACTCTCGGCCACCGTTGATGAACGCCACCCACCATGTCTTTTTAGTCCCAACACATCAACTCCGTTATTCGTCAAAAGTGTAGCCGATGTGCGTCGAAACGAGTGTCCAGTAAAACCTTCAGGGGCTTGCAAATTTAAATACTTTGCAATTTTTGACGGCCAGCCTCCAATTGTGCCTTTTCCTGTGACTTGCCTAATGCATTTGCCATTTCGATAATTCAGAAATAAATGATCTGACGTTGAGTTGCTTGGTCGAATTCTTATGTATTTTCGAAGTATTTCCAAATAATGAACTGCTTCATTTTCTTTATTAATAACTGTGAACGTTTGCTGAATATTCGTTTTTGTATTTGTAATATTTACTATAAACATTTCTTCATGTTCTTCTATGTCACTCATTTTAATATTGTACAATTTCTCTCGTCTACAAGCGCCCGATACTCCCAATATAATTGCTACCTGCAAATATATTGTTTCCTTAGAACTCAGATGTACCACCTCATCATCTACAACATACTTTTTGAATTAAAAATTGATCGTCTGGTGCTTCATTCAAGAATTTTTCCATGTCTTTTTTGGTAAAAATTTTAGCCTTCTTAGGCCGATATCCAATATTTTTTCTCTTAAGATAAGCAATTAATGTAGCAAACTTAGAAATATCGATAGCATCATGGAGAAAAATTGTACTCTTTAGCATAGAATACTCCGCCCATACACTGCCTGGGGCCTTCAAGTGTCCACTTCTCACCACAAAATACGCTAACAAGCTCTTTTCATTTACAGAAATCTTCTTTGCTTCACGCCATTCCTTAAACAACTTGTATGTCTGGTCATATCGGGCTTTAGATTTTTCTAGAATTATTGCCGAACATCCTTCTTGCCAAGCGTCTTCTAAATCATCCGGTAGATCATCACTATCGCTCATATTTGCTTCGAAAACGGAACCACAAAACAGAACTATGTAGGAATGATTGTATCAAAAAGACAATTTTACTTGTTTGGAACAAAACCATAGCAACCATGGAACAGCCACCCAAAGTTTTCAGTTTCAATCTTTCCGATTATCACAAATGTATTGATATAAATTATTATTATTATTATTCTAGAAACTCCAATCGCGCAAAAAACGTTATAAGCATGTCGAACGTTACGGATTACCGTTCTCAGACAATAATTGGAGTCGTCGCTTCGCTCCTCTTCCAAACAATTGTCTTCAAACGGTAAGCATTCCTTACCGTTCTCCATACTTAATATACTATTACGTTGTTTAAAACAACCTCTTTGCAGTTTGTCATCGCAAAGTTGTTTTTTAATAAGTTAGTTGCCTTTAAATACCATTTCAAACCTTCAATTTTTGACAGGTAAAAAACTGTTTTTTAGAAGTTCTTTTCTAAAACCAATGAGCAAAAACGTTTATTAAAAATTACAGGAATTAAATAAAGAGTAATCCAAAAGTATTAAAATTAAAGCAAAAAACACAAAAATGAAAATTTCAATCTAAAATTACGCATTATTTTCGCCTTAAGTGTCAGAAATTGTTGCGTAAAATTGGGTTATAAAATAAGAGAAGAAGTTTCTGTTTTGTGGCAGAAATATAGTAATCAACAATTTCAAAAAGAACAATTTAATTCTAGTGTTCTTAATATCAGCAGCAACTCAAATTTGAAAAATAGGAATCAATTGTCACAGTTCTAAGGTTTTAAATGAGATACAATTTTCAAACTTGACCACCATATCTACCTACTTCTTTTCTAAGACTTTTAGATAGCTCGGTAGCATTTCGATCACTATTTAAAAGCGCTTTGTTTAGATTTTTGCATTTTTGCTGTATTAAATTAATGTCCCAACTTGATTTAATTACGGTTTTAACTGGATTAAACCACTCGAAATAAATTCCGAAGTAATCCAATATTTTCGTCGCATTCAGCATAGTTTTATTAATAATAAGAGAAGAATTTTTGTGTTTCATTTCTGCACTCACTGAAATAAATTTAATCATATTCTGGCATAACCCTTTTAATTTTTAAGCAGTGTAAACACTGGCAGAAAAAATTTGACACGATATTGTTGCGGCAAAAAACCAAGAGATTTCCTCATTTGCATTTTCCAGCAGTTAAACTCGTCCGCAAAATTTCTGATTACTTTCTCTCACTGTGTAAAAAATTTCCTCGTGTGGTCGTTGCATTAATAATAAATTCCTTGTGTGACATGATCAGTGTCGAGTTGTCGCCGCCTTATAAACTTTAATATAAATCTCCCCAATTTCGGCGGCTGTCGGTTACAAATTCGGTGCGGGGGCGGGCGAACGACCAATTTGAACGGTGATAAAATTCATCGTGGTGTGTGCAACGAACGTGTCGAAACTTATCCTGAAATATGTATGGTTCATGTTTAATGCAACAGGAGGCGCCGTTTCTGATAATGACTGCATTCTTCCGTGCCACAAACAGGGCCAAATGACTCCCCGAACGACTCATTTGCCTCGATTTCGGCGAATTGATAATTATTTCAGAGAAAAACCCTCCATCGCGTTTGAGAAAGTTAATTCCAGACGTGAATTCCGGCATCAGCGGACTTTAGAGTAATGGCGGGGTGCGTGCCAGGACATGACAAACAGAGATTTCAGACGGAGCCTCCAGAATCAAAGCACAAATGAAACTTTCAAAGATTAATAGCGAGCAAAATAGAAATTAATGAATTTTTCAACAGCTATACAACGAAGGAAAAATTAAGCTCGCCTGAATTTTGACGGGTTTTATTTCTCTGCTTCTGCTTTTCTTAATATTAAAACTAGAGGGTTTTTATTTCAATTATGAAAGATTCAAACAGAAAAATAGACTTTATTTAGACGCTTTCATGATTTTCTAAGATTTAAACAATACTTAAATTTATTTATTCAAATAAAAAGCTGAAAACATGTTTTGAGATTTTTGTCAGTCAACTCATCAGTCTAACTATTTAGAAACTGTAAGTAATATTTTACTAATTTTGATATCCGAATATAAAATTTTATTAGATAACACACAAAACTAAGAAGAGAATAAAACAATGGGTGCAAATAAATATTTTAAAAAAAAAAATAAAATAAATGAAAAACAAACTAAAAAAGGAAAAAATTATAAAAGTAATTATAAAAGAACTGTACTTAAAAATAAAAAGTACATAATTGTTACACAATGCAGGATAAAGCAGTTTATGATAATTTTGATTGTAAAATGCATTTGAAGAAGTTTTAGTCCGGCTCTGTAAAAAATCGAACCGGCAATTGTTCCGTGATGATTTGAACTAAGGAAGCAGCAGTTGTCGGTAAATAATGAATATCGGTATTGCGGAAATCCCTCAGTGTACCGGAATTTGCCCCGTCGCAGCCACTCCCGTACTAGGACGCTCCTTCCGCTTCTTTATCCTCACAGGATAAAAGATCCGGCTAATTTCGAGCTCGACTATATCCCACAGACGCTTTTCTGCATCGTCTAAATATCTCTCCCCTCTTTCTTTTTTATAAAAAGCGCGTTAAAGCAAAAATAAATCAATAAACTCAATTTATTAAGTTAACAAATTGTGGTCATTTTTTTTCTCGCGTGAAATTTAATGAATGGGTAATAAGATGAGGTCTTTCGGCTAGCTAATTTCGTGCGTGTTTAATACGTATTAATGAAATTTGCTCGGTGCAATGAGCTCTAATGAGGTACTTAGGGGATTAATAGAGGTTTAAGAAGTTGTTTTAAATTGTTTTTTCTCCCTAAGAAAAAAAATTAACGAAATGATAAATGGAAAAAGAACAATTTTATATTTTGTGACATATAATTTCTCTGTACCCAAGAAGCTTACCAAAATGAGGAAAATAATAATTCCGCTTTGAGCTAAATGAAACTTTGTTCCTATTTCGATCACGTGAAGCGTTGCATGCAATTCCAGCGATTCTTTTTCCAACAAAGCGCTGAAAAATCGTTTATTGCGTCCTTTCAGCCACTCAGCCGCAATTAATTCTCGGATAATTATCACTTACTGACCAGATTTCACCTAAAAATTAACAATTTAATGATTGATTTATTTTTGAGATTTTTTTGAAGTTGGATTTGACCGGCGCATCTAGCATTTCAACTAGCTGCATTACTACTTTTAAAAGTACGGTTAAGTGCAAATAAAACATGAGCCCTGAAGATTCCTAATGGTTATAATAAGGACACAAATTAGATACAGAAACGTTGAGCAATGAATTATTTTTTAAATTACTTTAAAAAAATATTATCCCGGCGCATCCACCATTTTAACTAGCTGCATTACTACTTTTAAAAATAATTTACTAATTTTATAATTTGTTTTGTATGTTTATTACTCTTCTATAACTGTTAAAGATTCTGTAGCTTTGACAGTTTCTACAGTCCAGTATTCACACCAAAATGCAGATTTTTTAACTTTTTGTAGTTGTTACTGTAATGTTTATGTTATCTAATTTTTTCACTCTCTTTTTCAAGGTCAAACAATTTTTACACTATATGGGTTCTATTGCCTTTACATATTTGTAACATTTAATAATATTTCTACAGTTTTAACAGATTCTTCTTCTACAATTTTAAAAAGTGTTGTATTTTCTACAGTTATACAGTTTTTTATGACTTCAAACTGTGTAAAACTTTTGCGTCTTTTGAAATGACAAAAAATGTCCAAAATTTAATAGTTTCTGTAGAAGTATTGTAATTTCTACAGCTTTTACAGTTGTACGGTATTTAACTTTCAACATTTTTCAAAATTTAAAAAACTCTTTTAATAGTTTCTAACGTAATTTTAGCAGTTTAAGAATTTTTCAAAAACAGATTAGCGTTTAATACAATTTTTACAGTTTATGTAGTTTTAACAGCTTTTGTTTTGTTTGTGCGTTTTCTCTACATTTGTATAACGTTTTTTTTGTTGACAAATTCTAACCTAATTATGAAAATTAGAATTTCCTCTGAATCTTTATTACTCCTCCACATTTTTTACAGATAATGCTTGTATAGTTTTAGCAGTTTCTTTCTACATCTTGATGTTAATACTAAGAACTAAGGTTTTATACATTTTTGTCGCTTTTACAGCTGCTTTAATAATTATAGTGTTTTAACATTCTACACTTACCAACTTCTACATTTTTTAACATTGTCTACGTTCTAACAATTTCTACAATTTGAAATTGTAATGTCTACACCTCCTACACTTCGTAAACAACAAACAAATTTAAGAATTTTTACGGTTTTTAAAGTCTCTGTAGTATCAAAAATTTAAGAATTTCTACATTTTAGGCAGTCTCTGTAGTCTAAACAAACATCACTTTGCAGTTTTCCCACTTTCTATAATTTCCTTATAGATATCTATGGTTTTTAAGAAATGTATCATTTAGAATGTCTACAGTTTCTAAAGTTATTAGACATTTAAAATTTTTCATTCAATACTGTGTAAAGTTTAAATTGTCTTTATTATAACTTTAGAGAAATCTTTAGGACTCATGTTCAGTTTGTATTTAACCCTATTTTTAGAAGTAGTACTGTAGCTAGTTAAAGCGGTGAATGCGCCGGGCAAGTACAATTTTATAAATTTTTTTAACAGTTTCTACAACTGTTTTAGGTCTTCTGCAATTTCAAAAGTTTAGCAATTATTTAAAGACCGATTTAGCCTGTAATACAATGTTTACAGTCTATATAGTGTTAACAGTTAGTGTTTACACTGTCTATATTTGTATAAAGTTTTTTTAAAGCTGTTATAACTACAAAAAGCTGAAAAAAATCCAAAAACTTTTAAAGTTATACAAATTGTAAAAAATGTATAAAATGTTAAATCTGTATAAACGTAGAAATGTTTAAATGTTAAATTACAGCAATTGTTGATTGCTGAAAAATTGAGATTTGAAACTCTGTAGAAAAAACGGAGATTGTAGATATCTACTGTACTAACTGTAGAAGACGTAGAAAATTATAATACTTAGTCTTCTTAGAAATACAGAAACTGTTTAAACTTTCAAGATTTTAGAAAGTATTAAAGTTACAGAACACTCTGTATTTTTACTGATTATACAGTGTGTTCTATTTTTTTTTTGAATTTTTTGGATTAAACTAATAAACAAATAAATAAAATTTTTAAAATGCTTGACTCTATTTACTCAGGGAAGCTTAAATGAGTAACTATGATAGTAATTGATTCCTTGATCTACTTCAAGAAGGTTAAGTAACTAGGTACGTAAGTAACCGGCTTCATGTACTCCAGGAAGTTTAAATAAGTAGATAACAACAATTTGAAAATTCAATTTCAACAGTTTTCTTTTCAACAAAATTTTATAGAGAAACATTGAGATTGCTAATTTCACTGTATTTTTATTAATTATACAGTGTGTTTTATAAAACTTTCTAAAATGCTTAACTGTATTTATTCAAAGAACCTTAATTAGTAGCTAAGCCATTAACTGACACCTTCATTTACTCCAAGAAGGTTAAATAAGTAATTACATCAGTAACCGTCTTCATCTACTCCAAGAAATTTAAATAAGTACAACATCAATTTGCTTCATTGCTGTTTCTCGATTTATCAACGATTTCTTTTTAAAAAAATTTTTTACAATAACATTGACATTGTCATTTACTTACAGAACTCTCTATTTTATTAAATTTACAGTGTGTCTTATTAAAAAGAACAATTTTTAATAATTTTATTGTTAATTATTAACTACCTCACGGAACACGCCGTATATAAAAAACCGTTGCAAATAACTAGAGATAAGAGATATTAGAATTTAATGAAGCGATATACAGGGTGGTTTATCTCAGTTTCTGTCTTTTGTATCTCAGTTATTATTAAATTTGAAATTTTAATATTTTGTGGACTTTATGTATGCAGTAGGGCCTATTTCAAAAAAATGTTTGTAAATATATAGAGTGTCCCTAAAATGTGTGACAACATAATGATTTAGATTGTAGTTTTACATTAAAAACTGTCGTTAACTTAGAGAACAGTCTGTACATAAAAAAATTGCTGTTGATTTCTAGAGATGGGCGATATTCAAATTTAATTAATTTAAATTTTTGATTTTTGGTAAATTCTATGTATACAGGAAGATCTATTTAAAAAAATGTTTTTGTTTATATAGAATGTCCCAAAAAAGTGTGACGTAATAATGATACAGACTTTAGTTTCTGATTAAATACTGTCACTAACTTACAGAACTGTCTGTATATAAAAAAAATTGATAGAAACTGTAGAAGGGACACAATATTTATTAGAACTATAAAAAAATTGTAGAAATTCTAAAAAATTATAAATAGGCGGTGTAGAAGTGATTGAAAGCTTTGGATATCCTAATCATTACATAATGCAGCTGTAAAAACTGTGAAAATTTATAATTTTTTTTTACATTGGTAATAACATTTGATTTTAGAAAGTGTTAAATCTATACAAATACCTAGTATCTGTTAAAATTGGTGTTCTTGGTGTCTACAGTTCGTAAATTAAGAAAACTGTTAAAGTTTTAAGTAACTTTTATAAAACTGTATAAATTATAAAAGCTGTTAAATCTGTAGAAACAATAAAAATCGTTAAATTATATAAATTTTAGAGAATAGTATTGAGAATTTTAAATTTCCAATAACTGTAGCAGTTGTAGACATTCTAAATAATATAATTCTTGAAAACATTGCAAAAATTCCATATATTTAGAAAGTTATACAAAATGTAGAAAGTGTGAAACCTGTAAAATGATGAAGAGATTTCAAAAGTTCTTAAACGTGTTAAAATCATTTGAAAAACTTAATTTGTTTGAATTACAAAAAATTACTAAAACATAGAAATTGTTCAATTATAATTATATTATTAATTAATTATATTATTATTACAATTATAATTCAATAATTATTGCTATTATTGAAGCTCTAAAAACTGTAGAAATTCGTAAAAATGTGTAGAAAGTATTATAATTTTCTACGTCTTCTACAGTTAGTACAGTAGATATCTACAATCTCCGTTTTTTCTACAGAGTTTCAAATCTCAATTTTTCAGCAATCAACAATTGCTGCAATTTAACATTTAAACATTTCTACGTTTATACAGATTTAACATTTTATACATTTTTTACAATTTGTATAACTTTAAAAGTTTTTGGATTTTTTTCAGCTTTTTGTAGTTATAACAGCTGCTACAATAGATTATTTTTCTAATTAAGTTAATTTTTTATTAGTTTAAAAGATTATTTTTAAGATTATTAATTTTTAAGATTATTAGTTAAAATATCCAAGATTTCACTCTTTTTTCCACCACCTATTTAATATTTTTTACAATTTTTATAATTTTTTAAAATAATTATCACTTACTTGTCCCAACAATTAACAATTTTTAAAAAAATCCGTATCACTTTGGAATTAATATTCATTAAAACTTAAAGAGGATCTCCCGTTGACCTTGAAAGTATAAAATTTGCAAGACCGGGTTTAATGATCTAAATTGCACATTTTCTTTTAGTTCTTTGCAATTTGCATCAAAAATTTGTTACCGAATGAAACGGGCCACTACGAGATGAATATCAATTTGAGTTGGGGCGTTATTGGAGCTACAACGACACCACCTGGTGTTCCCTCCGAACTGTTCGTGTTACCTAACTCAATTACGCGCTTTCCCGCCGAGAAATGTCATTACATAAGGCCGAGCAGCCCCCATGCGGCCCTACTTGTGTCCGACTCGAAGCGACACTGACAGATTGCAGCTCTGTAATAAACCGTAATAAGGATGGGACCACCTCCAGATTGCTTTCACACAAACTAAATTCAAAAAAATCAATATTCATTAATTAGAAAAGAAAATTTCTGTATATACCTTAAGTGAAGGTTTTAATTTAATTAAAAAAAAATAATTAGACACACCTTTAAAAAATATGACGTCTATTTTAATCAAATGAAAGCTCACGTAATGAATAAATAATCAATAGCTAATCACTAATACACTATTTTACTTTGATGAGCTTTTATCCTGTGTGTTAATTAACAATTTTGAAATTTTTGTTTATTTTAATTGAAGCAGTGAAGCAATACAAGTGTCAGAAACAGTCGGGTTACCAAAACTCGGTCGGTATTATCTCTCCTAGTTGGAATCTCATTGTTGATCACTTCACTGAACCAATTGTCTATTGTCGTTAGATATAATTGCCGTATTACGCACCTAGAGTAATAATTTTAATTAAGTGCGAGAAAGTAATCTTTCCGATTCGGTGATTGCGTCGATCATAAAGTTGAGAGCTGTTTCTTATCGACATCTGTCGACACTCAATCAATACTGCACCAGACTGGAACCAAACAAAAACCGGATTTTGATGGGTGAGAATTAAAAAATTCGATTGATGGAACTAATCAATTAATTGGGTTAAAACTTGGACGGGGACGACTAATGATCTAATGGCGTGATGCTATTTGGGTGGTTTCGAAAATTATAAACTTGGGGAGTAGGCAAATTAAACCGCTAAGTGATTGCTTCATTTTTGAGAAATTTTTTTAAGTTGCATTTGCCCGGCGCATCCACCATTTTAACTAGCTGCATTACTACTTCTAAAAATAGCGTCAAATGCAAGTAATAGATGAGCCCTGAAGGCTGTTTTAAAGTTATAATAAAGACACAAATTAGCAACAAAAATGTTGAGTAATAAATATATTTTTTTTAAATTATAGAATGTATAAAGTTAGTAAAAACTGTATTTCTTCTGCCTTTTCCTGCTGGGTATTTATGTTTCTATATATTAGCACCTCAAAATATTTTTTCCAAATTTTCATAATTTTATTTTCTTCTGTTATTTTGTTGGTGTCTTCATTTTTTTATATTTAACTTGTTTTATTTTTTCTTTGTTTCTTTATAGTTTTTGTTTTTTGATTTAATGTCAATTTGTTTTCAATCATTTTTTTTATTTTTTTAAAACAACAAGTCGTTCCTGGCTCATCTCCCTCTACTTAAATAATTTAGTCTGTGCTTTTTGCATTTTAAGTAAATACATTTAAAATAAACCGGTGCATCTATGTCTGTCTGATGTTGCATCTCCATCAAGCGCGCAAGCAAATGTTTAAAAGCTTTTCAACCTTTAGATAATTCAAATAGTAAAAAATATCTCGTGTAATCGAAGAGAGTAAGAGTATTAAAGGCGTGCAAATATGAATAAAATTCTCTGATGATAACTGCAGTGAATACTTAAAGGGTTAAAGTACCGTTAGCGTTTAAAGCGAGCCATTCTCTTATTTGCAAACTTTTCCAAGCAAATAAACGCGAAAGAGCTCAGTCGCTATGAATACATAAAACGGAAGACACAATTCTTTATCGCGTGTTTATGATTCATAAATACCTCCCTCGGATATCAGAAGAATCTGCTTCTGTTCGGGCGTTTTCGGCCGGCTTTCCCCGAGAGAGAACTAACAATTTCAGGTAAATATCGATTGTTTTTTGCGGCCGGCTGGCGAGCTTAGGGAGTTGTTTAAAATTAAAAGCATTTAAGTGTAAAATACATTTTTTAAGCTTTGAGGTAATCCTCGTAAAACACAAAGTTAATTTCGACAAATAAAGACTGGATTCTTTTTTTCGGCTGACAGATAAATGAAGAAATGTTGGGAAGATTAGAAGACACGCAGAGCGGTGGGTTACCGGATATCAAACAAATAAACCACGTTTAGTACTGAGATACATCCAGACATTCGAGCATTTTATTGCCTGAGAAAATTTATCGGTTTCGAGTGTTTGCACTAAAAATACGAAGTAAACAGCTTTATTCTACTTCGATTTAAATTAACTCAACTAAATAAATTTCATTTAACTTTTTTCTTTCTAATTTCGGTTTTTATAACAACCCTCAAGGCTTATCTCCTAAGTGTATTTGACCGAATTTTTACATTTGATGCAGCTAGTTAAAATGGTGGATGCGCCGGGAAAATACAATTGTGTAAATTTTTCTAAAAATTTATTTATCACTCAACGTGTTTGTTTCTAATTTGTGTTTTTATTATAACTTTAAAAGAACATTCAGAGCTCATGTTTTACTTGCATTTGACCTTATTTTTAGAAGTAGTAATGCAGCTAGTTAAAATGGTAGACAAATACAATTTTTTAAATTTTTTTAACAGTTTCTACAACTTTTTTAGGTCTTCTGCAATTTTAACAGTTTAGCAATTTTTTAAAGACAGATTTAGCCTGTAATACAATATTTACAGCTTATATAGTTTTAAGAGCTTCTGTTAATTTTTACGTTTTTAGCTTTTACACTTTCTACATTTGTATAATGTTTTCCTTATAAGCTTAAATTTGATTATACAATTTATAATTTCTTCTAAATCATCATCACTTATCCACAATTTTTACAGATTCTGCGTATATAATTTAACAGTTTCTGTTTCTACAGTTTGATGTTAACACTAAGGAATAATGTTTTATACATTTTTGTAGTTTTTACAGCTGCTCTAATAATTATCGTGCTTTAACATTCAACTCTTAAAAAATTAACAACTTATACACATTTTTAACAGTTTCTACAGTTTTAATGATGCCTACAATTAAGAATTTTATCGTAATGTCTACACTTTCTACACAACAAACATCTTTAAAAATTTCTACAGTTTTTAGAGCTTCTGTAATAGTAATAATTGAACAATTTCTATATTTTAGTAATTTTCTGTAATCAGTGTTTCAAATGATTTTAACACGTTTAAGAACTTTTGAAATTTTTTTATCATTTTACAGTTTTCACACTTTCTACATTTTGTATAGCTTTCTAAATATCTGGAATTTTTGCAATGTTTTTAAGAATTATATTATTTAGAATGTCTACAACTGCTACAGTTATTGAAGATTTAAAATTCTCAATACTATTCTCTAAAATTTAAATTTAAAGATTTTTATTGTTTCTACAGATTTAACAGCTTCTATAATTTACACAGGTTTATAAGATTTACTTATAACTTTAACAGTTTCTTTAGTTTACGAACTGTAGACACCAAAAACACCAATTTTAACAGATACTAGGTATTTGTATAGATTTAACACTTTCTACAACCAAATGTTAATACCAATGTAAAAAAAAATATACATTTTGGGCAGTTTTTACAGCTGCATTATGTAATGATTAGGATATTCAAAGCTTTCACTCTCTTCTACACCGCCTATTTATAATTTTTTAGAATTTCTACATTTTTTTTTCTATAGCTCTGATAAATATTGTGTCCCTTCTACAGTTTCTATCGATTTTTTTTATATACAGACAATTCTGTAAGTTAGTGACAGTATTTAATCAGAAACTAAAGTCTGTATCATTATTACGTCACGCTTTTTTGGGACATTCTATATAAACAAAAACATTTTTTTTTAATAGAACTTCCTGTATACATAGAATTTACCAAAAATCAAAATTTTAAATTAATTAATAACTAAGCTACAAATGACAGAAACTGAAATAAACCACTCTGTATATAGGCTTTATTAAATTTAAATATCGCCCATCTCTAGAAATCAACAGCAATTTTTTTTATATACAGAGTGTTCTCTAAGTTAACGACAGTTTTTAACGCGAAACTATAATCTAAATCATTATGTTGTCACACATTTTAGGGACACTCTATATAATTACAAATATTTTTTTAAAATAGACCCTACTGCATACATAAAGTCCACAAAATATTAAAATTTCAAATTTAATAATAACTGAGATACAAAAAACAGAAACTGAGATAAACCACCCTGTATATCGCTTCATTAAATTTTAATATCTCTTGTCTCTAGTCATTTGCAACGATTTTTTTTATATACGGCGTGTTCCGTGAGGTAGTTAATAATCAACAATAAAATTATTAAAAATTGTTCTTTTTAATGAGACACACTGTAAATTTAATAAAAATATAGTGTTCTGTAAGTAAATGACAATGTCAATGTTATTGTAAAAAATTTTTTTTAAAAAGAAATCGTTGATAAATTGAGAAACAGTAATGGGGCAAATTGTTGCTGTAATTATTTTAATTTCTTGGAGTAGATAAAGGCGGTTACCGATGTAATTATTTATTTAACCTTCTTGGAGTAGATGAGGGTGTCAGGTAATAGCTTAGCTACTAATTTAAGGTTCTCTGAATAAATACAGTTAAGCATTTTAAAAAGTTTTATAAAACACACTGTATAATTAATAAAAATACAGAGAAATTAGCAATCTAAATGTTTCTCTATAAAATTTTGTTGAAAAGAAAACTGTTGAAATTGAATTTTCAAATTGTTGCTGTCTACGTATCTAAACTTCCTGGAGTACATGAAGCCGGTCACTTGCGTACCTAGTTACTTAACCTTCTTGAAGTAGATCAAAGAATCAGTTACTATCATAGTTACTCATTTAAGCTTCCCCGAGTAAATAGAGTCAAGAATTTAAAAAATTTTTGCATTTAAAAAAAAATAGAACACACTGTATAATCAGTAAAAATACAGAGTGTTCTGTATGTAATTAGCAATCTTAATGTTTAGCAATCAACAATTGCTGCAATTTAACATTTAAACATTTCTATGTTTATACGATTTAACATTTTATACATTTTTTACATTTTGTATAGCTTCAGTAGTTTTTAGATTTTTTTCAGCTTTTTGTAGTTATAACAGCTGCTATAATAGATTATTTTTTTCTAACTTTCTAAATTTCTTTAAAAAGTGTTTGTTAAGAGATCCATCAATTTATAAAACCCGTATTATGCCTATTTATTTTTTAAAAAAATTAGATGCTGTCAATTTTAAAAAATTATCAAAGTGCAATTTTCGTCATTTAACCCGCAATTTTCAATTTAAACTCCCCCATGTGTCTGCCTCCTTATCCCTCTGACCCAAATACCTCCACAAATTTTAAAAGCCCGTCCCACCCTTTCTGTCCTAATTGCCATTTTAATAAAACGTCGTTAGGTGTGTTTGAAAGCGTGATGTTATTGTAGCGACGATGCATTACCATCCCCAAATCAAATTTTGTTAAAAAATATTTGGTTTCAAGACGCGTTATAAGTGCGATGACGTAGCTGCACACCTGTACATCACTCCGATTGACGGACACACCTAGTGTTTGCCCACTGTTACCACAACACTACATTGTCAAAATATTTTACATTCAGTGGGAATATTAAACGCGTCGATACTCGCTCACGAAAATAAACACGACGGGTTTTTACACGACCGAAGCCTTTGTACTGTTTGCTTTCAAGGTGTGGGAAATGTACAGGAAAACCAAAAAAAATAAAATAGAAAAAATTTAATTTTTGTTGGTACAAACCATGCATTATAAAAAAACACACGCAGCTAAACATAAGAAAGAAAAGTACTTACAACGGGTTTTTTTAATTTTCGAAAATGGTGGATGCGCCGGGTTTTTATAATACATATTTTTTGTAGTTTTATTAGTAAATATATCAGATCGGCACAAGCACCACTCAACAGAACAAAATTTGCTTTATAATTTACAATTTACAGTTTTTTAATAAAAGCAAAAATCTTATTTTTAGAAACCAATAAAAATTACAAAAATGGTGGATGCGCCGGGTTTAAAAAATTTTATTTTTTGATTTTCGGAGACATCGAAAACAATTGTTTTGCAATTTCATAAATCTCCCAAGTTTTTTGAAAATGATTACGCTGTATTTGTGATTAAACTATTTGAAATATGTAACTGCTGCAATATGACCAATCAGAAATAAATGTCAGTAAAACAAATATAAAATTAATTCAGCAATAAACAAATTAATAACAAATATATCTGAATGTTTGTGGCTTAAACAGTGAAAAATAAAATATTCGTGTACCTTTCATTTTTCGTTGATGTATTCGAAAAGCACCCGCTATAAAATATGAAACGTCGTCGCTTCCATTTTCTAGATCAAACCGTGAATTGCAGTTATTTCTTGTTGTAAAGTGAATAAGTTAGCAGAAGGAAAATAGAGTGTCACTGCCAGTAAAAATTCTCAACTGACTTGTAACACACCTAGAGAGAGAAAAATTTCGGTAAAAAATTTTTTTCAGGGTGTGATATTTTCGCAACTGGACAGGGGTAATCAATTAGTTGATTAAAACGCCCCTGGTTGGGGAATAATAGCACAGCAGTAGATGTTTCGAAACGTTTTAAAGTATTGATGCGGTTGCAGTGCGACGTCGCATGAGACAGCGATTAATTCTAATTTAATTTAATTAGAATTTTGGGTTAATCTCCATGTAAATTAGTGTCACTTTAGAAAAATTAATTCCAGGAAATTGGTTCAAAACTATTATAAATGGCGGAAAAGAGGAGGTAAGAAAAGTTGGCAAAACGTGCAACGCATTAAATTAAATTAGATTGTGACATAAAATGCCGGCTACACTTATTTAGATTTAAACACCTGCAATAAATGTCATTTTTGGATTAGAAAAAATTTAAACAAACTGATTTTGTTGCATCAATTAAATCTAACTGCAGTGCTAGTTGTTTGAGAGGAAAAAAGAGGCTTCAGTCACGTCATAGTAGTGATAGAAGTAATAGATAATCTATTGAAAAAAGTGAAGAAACTTAAGAAAGAATTAGTTTACTAGACCAGCTGTTAAAACTACAAAAAAATAAAAAAGTTATTAATAGTATATTAAGTATGGAGAACGGTAATCTTTAACGTTCCACATGCTTATAACGTTTTTTGCGCGATTGGAGTTTCTAGAATAATAATAATAATAATTTATATCAATACATTTGTGATAATCGGGAAGATTGAAACTGAAAACTTTGGGTGGCTGTTCCATGGTTGCTATGGTTTTGTTCCAAACAAGTAAAATTGTCTTTTTGATACAATCATTCCTACATAGTTCTGTTTTGTGGTTCCGTTTTCGAAGCAAATATGAGCGATAGTGATGATCTACCGAATGATTTAGAAGACGCTTGGCAAGAAGGATGTTCGGCAATAATTCCAGAAAAATCTAAAGCCCGATATGAACAGATATACAAGTTGTTTAAGGAATGGCGTGAAGCAAAGAAGATTTCTGTAAATGAAAAGAGCTTGTTAGCGTATTTTGTGGTGAGAAGTGGACACTTGAAGGCCCCAGGCAGTTTATGGGCGGAGTATACTATGCTGAAGAGTACAATTTTTCTCCATGATGCTATCGATATTTCTAAGTTTGCTACATTAATTGCTTATCTTAAGAGAAAAAATATTCGATATCGGCCTAAGAAGGCTAAAATTTTTACCAAAGAAGACATGGAAAAATTCTTGAATGAAGCACCAGACGAACAATTTTTAATTCAAAAGGTATGTTGTAGATGATGAGGTGGTACATCTGAGTTCTAAGAAGGAAACAATATATTTGCAGGTAGCAATGATATTGGAAGTATCGGGCGCTTGTAGACGAGAGGAATTGTACAATATTAAAATGAGTGACCTAGAAGAACGTGAAGAAATGTTTATAGTAAATAATCCAAATACAAAAACGAATATTCAGCGAACGTTCACAGTTATTAATAAAGAAAGCAGTTTATTATTTGGAAATACTTCGAAAATACATAAGAATTCGACCAAGCAACCCAACGTCAGATCATTTATTTCTGAACTATTGAAATGGCAAATGCACTAGCAAGTCACAGGAAAAGGCACAATTGGAGGCTGGCCGTCAAAAATTGCAAAGTATTTAAAGTTGCAAGCCCCTGAAGGTTTTACTGGACACTCGTTACGACGCACGTCGGCTACACTTTTGGCGAATAACAGAGTTGATGTGTTAGGACTAAAAAGACATGGTGGGTGGCGTTCATCAATGGTGGCCGAGAGTTACGTGGAAGATTCCCTCCAAAACAAAATTGAATTTGCTCATAAAATTTTACACAGCGATGTTGGTGGACTATTACAACAACCTGGGACTTCTACGTCAGAACACTATTGTCTATTAACACTAGAAACTCAAATGCGAGTGGTATTACTACTACTAATTATAATAATTGTACATTTAATTTTAATAAATTAATCGCAAAATTGTTTTTTTTAGATTTAGTTGCTTACCGTTCACTGAACGGTAAGTGAATTACTTACTGTTTTGTTATACGTAGCAACCAGTAACAGCAACCTACCGTCGTGGAAACAGGCACAGTAAACTGATAAAAACAACCGATCGCGCAAAAAATTAGTAATTTTGATTTTAAATAATTTTTTAAAATTGTTATTTTTTATATTCCAACATTCTGTAATGTTACTGTTATTACAGAGCTACTTTTATAAAGTATAAGTTAATTTATAGAAATAATAGTAACGTTTTAACAGTTACAAAATGTTAGAAATTTAGAAAATAACCCCATTTATATTAGAATTTTAGAACCGAAATAATAAAATAGTGAAAGACTGAATACTGTGGAAGCTGTAATTATAGAAAAATTACTAAAACTACAAAGAGAATTGTTGAAATGAGTTATATTAATATAAATAACGTTTTAACAGTAACATTACAAGATATTCAAGCCTATTCTGTAATATTCTATTAAAAACTAACTTTTACAGTTCTGTTAAAAAGTAACCAAGTTTGTTACAAATAATCACGCAAATCAAATTAATATTTATCTAATTTAATAGTTCTCGGTTAAAATAATGCTTTAAAACATAACAATGTTGGTTAAAGAAATTAACAGCTCTGTTAATACTTAACTTTTAGCAGAATTCATTACAATTTAGGTCTTCTTATTGGGTTATTATCCAAATTTTAATATCTTCTAACGTTACTGTCGTTCCAAAGTTATTTTTTTTAAAACAATTGCTTAAGTAAGTTACATTCAAAGAGAATAAGTTTTAACAGTAACATTACAGAATGTAATGTAATGGAGTTATTTTTGGAATTCTGACATTTTGTAATGTTACTGTTACAATGTTATTTTTACAGACATAAAATATGATTATTGTTAAAATTAGTCTACAGAGATAATGTTTTTATAACAACATTGCAAAATCTCTAAATTTTAATATCTTCTAATGTTACTGTTACAACAATGTTATTCTATAGAGGTAATTTTTAAAATAAAATATATTCATAGAGTTAACGTTTTTACAGTAACAATGTGAAATGCTATGAAGTTGCTCTTTTTTTATTTAACAAAAAACCGCATCAACCATAAAGGTTATTAGCGGTAGGTACAATAGTGTATTCACAATGTATGGCTATGGTTAAGATATTTATAATAAATGGATCATCTGGATGGTTTTTAGGAAAGATTTGAGTTGGTCCCAATGATTACGCAGAATCGTTTCCATGGGTTCCGGTAAGAGGTGTTGTCTTCGATGATGTTGAAACTGTTTGCATTCGTCTACAATATGTTGAACAGTGAGAGGAACAGTACACCAAGTGTAGAGTGGTTTTCTGTCACTGGTGACAAGATAGCTATGCGTTAGACAAGTGTGTCCTAGTCTCAGTCGAAATAATATGATTTGTGACTGCCTATCAGATGGTAAGGTCAAAGATTCTAGCACTGTGGGTTTAACGTTCTTAAGAAATCTGGAGCTTGAAAACCACACAGATTGCCATAAAGAGTAAATCTTTGATTTAAGTTCAACACGAAGGTCACTATATAAATTGAGGAACGAAAGAGTAGCTTCAGTGGTGTTGATGGCAGCTTTTACAAGCGTGTCTGCTTTTTCGTTGTCTGTGATTCCTACATGAGAGGAAGTACATAAATGTTAGTCTTGCCAGTTAGTAGAAGAGCCGATCTGTATTCTGCAATGTGTTGGATGATATGGGATTAGATGCATAAAGATTTTGTATGGCGGCCAAGGCACTAAGAGAATCTGTGCAGATAACTAGATGGGTGTCCTCAATTTTGCTTGCATATTTGACTGCTTCATATATAGCTGCAAGTTCGGCACAAAAAATGCTGCAAGTTGTCGAAAGTTTAATTTGTTATTGAAAAGATGAGGAGAATACTGCAGCCCCTACTCCATTTTCTTCATTTTCTAACATTCTGTAATGTTACTGTTATAGCAATGTTACCTCTCTAAACACAATTTTTAAAATACGAGTAAGTTATATTCATAGAAATAACATTTTTACAGTAACTTTGTAGAATGCTGTAATGTTATTCTTACAATGTTATCACTATAGACACAATTGTTAAAATGTATTATGTTTATAGAGATAATGCTGTAACACTAACATTACAGAATGTGAAAATGTAGAGAATAACCTAAATAAAATATAGATAATAGCATCAATATACTTGTCAGGCGATCTGACCAAAACAATTACTGAACACGTTTTATTAAAATTTTAAAAACTGCTTAAGTATTTATAGAAATTATCGAAATTAGAAATATATAGAAACCGTAAAAAATTTGAAACTGTAGACAACTTAGTAATTATGATTTTAATAACCCCGAAAACCATATAAAATATAACAAATGTTTTAATAACTGTGCAGAAAAGATGTTAATTTTGTAATAAGTTCATTATTAAAACTGCATTGAGTATTATAAAGTTTCAATTCGTTCAAACTAGAAAAAATAATTTTAGAAATTTTAAAAACTACAAAAACTAAATATAATTTTAAATTTGTTATAGCTTGTTTATAGATCTGTTTAGTGTGTCAGATAATTCGCAAAATTCACTCAAAGTATTAGTTCTCACTTGAGAATGACTACGTTACTAAATTACATATATTTTAGAAATGGTGCCAAAAAATTATTTACGATAATTGATAACCTACCAATTCATTTGATTAAAAATATTTTTATTGTTGTTAATGTGGTTGTTCTGTTGTATTTTTGCTGGAATGAAATGCTCGTAGGTTGTTGAAGTTTGTCAAGTAATTTAAATTTCGTTCCGTCATAAATTATTTAAAATATCCGGGAAGGCAAAGGAGTTATGTAAAAACAAGGTAACAATTCTGAAGCAACTCATTTAGGTATTTACTTAAGTTTGTAAAATCTAATATGCATTTTAACCGTCGGCAACAGATCCGAACTGTTTATGCGGAATATTCAACAGAGTGTGTTTCTCCTCCTCGAGCTGTTCTCAGATCATTCTATTAGAAATTCGTCAAATATTTAATAGGCAATGATTTATTTATATAAAACACTTGCGATTTCTAATCCACTCACTCACCAAAAATTCAGTAAGAATTTCCCACAAATTGGGTTAAGAGGATTTGTGCAAGTTAATTTTAGTAAGTAACTAAACCAGTTTGCTGGGATATTTTTCCGCTTAGGGCAAACGAAGTTTCTTGGGAGATTTTTTTTTTTTCAGACAGAAGGTATAATTTTGTAAAATCGCTGGTTGAAAATGTTATAATTGGCAGCGGAGGCATCCGGAGCAAATATTTAGCATAGCGAATGAAACAATTTACTTTGATGGTATTTAATTTAAGATATGGTGTTTTGTTACCGGGAGCAGGTGCTCTCTTCTTTTGATCCGAGCACTTGGGGCTGGATTTAATTAAACACAAATAATAATACGAAACCGAAAAAATCCAACAAATTTCATTACTAGAAATTAAGTGTTGAACTCGAGCCTCGGCTCTAATGAGAGGCTTAAATTCGTCCAAATGAATTTAAATATTCATTGCATTATGCGAACTTATAATTTACACGGCGGCAATCACCGCAGCAATGATAATAAAGTGGCCGCCGACGCAAGACCCCTCAACCCTAATTGCTCTTTTAATATAAAGCACTTAGGTGTGTTTGACATCGAACCGACCTAAACTGACACGCTTTATGCATTATTTTATAATTAAAAGGCCAGATTCAAACAATACTTAAACATTTTAATTAACAACAACAAAACACTTATTAAGAAACACTAATTTTTATTCAAATAATTTACTAAACTAAAATTATAACCGACCAATGTTGTCTAACAAAATTACAAAATATTCATTAAACCCGGCGCATCCACCATTTCTGACATATTTATTTACTTTCTAGAATTTTTTTTCTTGCTATAATTTAACAAGTTTGTATTTTAATCTGTAGAAGATGTCTTGTTCTATCGAATGGTGCTTGTTTCAACTCTTAATGTTTACTAATAACACTACAAAAAAATTAAAATAAAGTAAACCCGGCGCATCCACCATTTTTGAAGCATTTATTAATTCTCAAAAATTCGTTTCTTGCTATAATTTAACAAATTTGTGCTGTAATTTATAGAGAATGTCCTGTTCTATTGACTGGTGCTTGTTCTAATTCTCAATGTTTACTAATAACACTCGAAAAAATTAAAATACAGTAAATCTGGCGCATCCATCATTTTTGAAAAATTTATTAATTTCTAAAAATTTGTTTTTTGCTATAATTTAACAAATTTGTATTGTAATCTATAGAAAATGCCTTGCTTTATAGAGTGGTGCTTAGTTCGACTGTTAATGTTTACTAATAACACTACAAAAAATAAAACTGCAGTAAACCCGGCGCATCCACCATTTTTAAAATATTTATTTATTCCCAAAAATTTTTTTCTTGTTATAATTTAACAAATTTATGTTGTAATTCATGAAAATTGTTCTGTTCTATTGACTGGTGCTTGTTTTGAATCTCAATGTTTACTAATAATACTACAAAAAAATTAATACAGTAAACCCGGCGCATCCACCAATTTTAAAACATTTATTAATTTCTAAAAATTTGTTTCTTGCTATAATTTAACAAATTTGTATTTTAGTCTGTAGATGTCTTGTTCTATCGAATGGTGCTTGTTTCAACTCTTAATGTTTACTAATAACACTATAAAAAAATTAAAATCAAGTAAACCCGGCGCATCCACCATTTTTAAAATATTTATTAATTCCCAAAAATTCGTTTCTTGCTATAATTTAACAAATTTGTGCTGTAATCTATAGAAAATGTTCTGTTCTATTGACTGGTGCTTGTTCTAACTCTCAATGTTTACTAATAACACTCGAAAAAATTAAAATACAGTAAATCTGGCGCATCCACCATTTTTGAAAAATTTATTAATTTCTAATAATTTGTTTTATGCTATAGTTTAACAAATTTGTATTGTAATCTATAGAAAATGCCTTGCTTTATAGAGTGGTGCTTATTTCGACTGTTAATGTTTACTAATAACACTACAAAAAATAAAACTGCAGTAAACCCGGCGCATCCACCATTTTTAAAACATTTATTTATTCCTAAAAAAAATTTTCTTGTTATAATTCAACAAATTTATGTTGTAATTCATGAAAATTGTTCTGTTCTATTGACTGGTGCTTGTTCTAACACTCAATGTTTTCTAATAACACTCGAAAAAATTATTTATAAAATACAGTAAACCCGGCGCATCCACCATTTTTGAAACATTTATTTATTTCAAAAAAATTGTTTTTTGCTATTATTCAACAGTTTAATGTTGTAAATTATACAAAATGTCTTGTTCTTGTGACTGAAACTTGTTTCAATATTCTACCACTTTTAAAAACACCCCAATTTTTGCTGTTTTTATTTGTTAAATTTAGTGTTTAAAATGGTTTTGTCGTGTGTTTGGGGCGTATAATTTCTGTCGTTATATGTCTCCGGAAGTCCGTTTGGCCGGTTCCGTCTTGGAATAATGAGATAGACGTCGCGTAGCAATGGCGGCATATCCGGAATTCCACGCGAGACCTGCCCCCAATTATTATATTCCATGTTTATTTCAGGGTATAAAGTTGAGCTCAAATGGACGGATATTGTGGCCTGGGATATGATGAAGTGCACCGAGGACGTCCTCTGAATTGAAATGAATAAAATCATATCGCATAATAAATCTTTTTGATCTGCTGAGTCGAGCACTCTTTGATGCCATTTCTGGGTAAGTTCTACGCTCTCACCCTATGTGTTTACTGTTAGGTTTTTAATGACACGTTTTAATTAGCATTTTAGAATTTTATTCCAATCTTACAACAATTATAAATTACATTTTTTTATTCGGTTCTTAGATAATGTTTATTTTACAAAAAAAATTTATTTTATTTTCTACAGAATTTCTACAACTGTTACACTACAATGTCTACAATTTTAGTTGTTTTAAAAATGTGTTCTCTAACTTCTGGAATCAAACAATTTCTAATTTAGTTATCTATTTTTATCCCACTTTACAGCACCAAAAATTTCATTAGTTTTTAAGATTTTTAATGTGATAAACTCCCTTAGTTTTCCCGTGTTTGTCGCTGTTCCGTTTCAACTATGCTCTCATTTAATTTTAATTAGCATTCGGAATTTGTTTCAACACAATTTGATTCAATTTTCAATCAAATTTTCTTCTCTTTAACGTAATGCACTTGACGCTAGACACTCTAGTTTGAAAACTTGGTTTAGAAACTTCCGTTCAACTTACTAACAATTCGATGCACGGCATTCTTTCTTCATTAAATTTTCCATCAAACAATCAACTTCTTTTACATTAAAAAAAATGTAAATGATAAACTATGAGGATTGAAGTAGAGTAATCCTGGCAAGTCAGTCCGAATTAGCAGTTAGCATCAAAGAGATCTCCGGTTTGTGCGATTTGAAAATATATTATTTTTGCTTTCTCTTCAAATGAAAATTAATTCGAAAGCAGTTATTCAACAGAAAGGCCGGGGTTTTATATGCACGAAAATATTTTATGTAGAATTTAATTTATGAGCAAATTTGTTTTCCGAGATATTTTTAAATTTGCTGATTTTACCGCTCGCACTTAGTAATTTATTTTATGGCTGTTTTGGCAATTAAACTCGTCCTGAAATTTCGATTTTTGTATCTTTCAGCGTCGTTTATTCCTCTCAAGTCAGGTATAATACAATAGCGTTGATTTTTGTCCGAATTCAGTGCACGAACAATTCGACTTAATTAACATAACTAGTTATGAAAACAGCGTGAGGTTCGTTACTAGATATTCATAGTTGAGGGTGGGTTGGCAAGTCCCAAGGGATTGGTGCTGCTGCCGCCACCGTCATTGATGCTGGAAAACCATGCAGGGCCATTGATTGCGCATTTTGTAATTGGCCGACAGAGGTGGCTCGCATAATTATGTGGGCACGATCCGACTCAATTACACCCATATTGTTATGAAATTGACGAGGTTAGAGTTACACCAGAGATCTTCACACTAATTCAGTTAGAAATTTCAGGCATTTTACTCATTCGAATACAAAAGATTTTGTAGAAAATGTTTTCTTGGCTTTAGAGAAACAGATAGAAACATTATAAACCAATAATATCTTGTTTATTCAACCAATATAGAACAGAATGTTATAACAGACAATAAATTTTTTTGGAAATTTGTTAATTCGAAACGAATAACTGAAGGTATTCCTCATAATATGGTCCTAGATGAGATTCAAGCGGACACTCCTGAATCTATTGCCAATTTATTTGCAAATCACTTTGAACCGACTTACAATATTGCCAATAATAATAATAATAATTCTTTGTTTTCTTTACAACCGCAGAATTTAATTAATATTGGTAATATTCATATTACCGCGGAGGACATTTTAGGTAAGTTAATCACGTTAACTTCTTCAGTAAATCCTGGACCCGATGGGTTGCCTCCTTTGTTAATAAAAAAATATTGTTTAATAAGTCTCTATAATCTTCCAAATTGCCTGATACATGGAAAATATTGTATGTTACACCAATTTACAAAAAAGGAAATCGTTCTAATGCTTCCAATTACAGGGCTGTAAGTGTTAGTTCATCTATAGCTAAGGTTTTTGATTTAATTTTGATTCAGCAAAAAATGTTATAATCAATGAATAACACGAATTTTTTAAAGGGCAATCTACAATAACAAATTTATTGGTGTTTAATAAGAATGTAATTAACAACTTAGAGCATGGCTATGTCACAGATTGTATCTTCGAAGCTTTCAATCGAGTAAATATCAGTCTTTTAATTTTTAAGCTACAAAATTTTGGTATTCGTGATCCCTATTATCTATTTATACAATCGTAAGCAATTTGTTGTTATCAATGGAGTTAAATCTAGGTGCATTCAGGTTGTCAGGTGTTTATCAGGGCTGCCATTTGGAACCCGTACTATTTCAACTATTTATAAATGACATAAAAAAGATCTTTACATACTGTCATTTTCTTTTATTTGCAGACGACCGAAAAATATTTACAAAAATATCAGATAAAAATGATTCCCTTTTCCTTCAATCTGACCTCGATGCATTGGAATTGTGGTGTATTAATAATAAGTTAGAATTAAATATAGAGACATGTAAAGCAATGAGATTCAGCCGTAAACAAAGTCCCGAAACCTTCTCGTATATTTTTTTTGTGGTCATATATTGGAAAATGTCTCTAATTTTTGAGATCTTGGTGTAAATGTAGATTGTCATTTATCGTATCACTCTCATTTTGGTAACATATAGTTAACAAGGCTAGCAAGATGTTAGGATTTGTGATTCGTTTATGAACTGATTTTTCTAATCTTTGTGTTTTTTTTGATCCTTTTTTGTTCTTTTATTCGTTCCCAGCTAGAATAATGCACCATTATTTGGTCTGATTTCAATAATGTTCACGTCAGTAAATTAGAAAAAATTCAGAGCAATTGAATTGAACTTGAAAACTTGAAATTGAACAACTGAAACAAAAAAAAAGATTCCAGCAACTATAAAAACATATTAGAGTACTTAGGCCTCTTGCCACTCTCTAATAGACGACCACTTTTTGATTCTATATTTATTTACAAAGTTTTAAATGGTATTATTTGTTGTCCTGATGTTTTAGATAAATTTTTGCTGCATGTTCCTAGACGCTTTTTGAGAAACTACCACTTATTAAACATCCGATTTCATAGACCCTTATACGGAGCTTTTTCTCTGTCACCCATGTCGCATCTTACTCTACATCTAAGCGATGTCGAATTTGTGGGAGTCTCATATACCTCTTTCAAAGATCAGTGCTTCAAAAACTCTAGTCTTGTGTTTTTTATTTATCTAAATAGTATATCTAATCGTCAATAAACATTATGTGTTAAACCCGGCAAAAGAATAGGAATCATTTCAACAATTAATTTTTTTTTCTTAGCTATATTTGTATGTACTCGTAGTTTATTTGTTTTGACAATTTGAATCTTTACGCTTCTACACTTTCTATTTCTATATCTATAGTTTTCTTACTTCTAGTTTCCGAAATGAGTATAATTTTTTTTTCTTTTTTTATTGTTCACAGTTTTTTTATGATATTCAACATTTTGTACTCAACTAAAACACTACCTCCTTTCCTGGAACGTCCTGAAAAACCAAGAATGGCACTCTATTACTTGATGTGCTTGTATCTGGTTTACCAAATGGTCATCTGGGTCATTCTGTATATTGTAAACATCCAATTACCAATTGCTATTTCCATCGCAAGTCATATTATCACTCGGGTTTCAACAGATTCTACAATCTCAATTATTTAGTATTTTTTAAGATTTAGAGTATTTATACTTTTTACTGTTCTGCGCTTAGCAAATTTGTAATTTTAAACAGTTTCTTAAAACTATAAATTCTACATTTCTTCTAAAATATCTACAATCTACAGATTTTGGAAATCTACAGAATGTCTACAGTTTCAAATTTGTGTTGTTTTTACTATAATTTTGATTTCTAGCTTCCTCAGTGTTTACTATTTTAATTTTTACAGAGTCTTTAGTTTCTTCCTGTCTTTCTGTAATTCTACATTTTCCTCAGTTTTTACAGTCTTCAAACTTTTACAATTTTTATGGTGTTAATTTTTCTAATACCGAAAATTTAAAATATTAACATTTCTACACCTTTTATAGTGTTATACAGTTCTACACTCTAAAAATTTACAATTTTATTCATAAAAAATATATTATCAGAATAGTAGTTTTCTTTCTTTCTAGTTTCTTTTCTATCGTTTTAATACTTTCTGCTATGTATTTTTTTTTACATTGCTACCATTTTCTTAATATTTAAAAACTAAGCATTTTCTACGATTTATATATTTTGAATTTAATGCAATTGTGACAGTGGTCTACAGTTTCTATAATCTCAGTATCTCAATACAAATTTTTACAGTTTCTATTTAGTGTGGTACTGATCTACATTCTATAAAATTTTTAAGCTCTTGCATTTCTAAAGATCTTACAGTTGTTTTAAAAACCTTGCAATTAATAATTTCACTTTTAGAGTTTTTGTAATTTGTTGTACTTTTGCTGTTTCACATTTACAGTAATACCTCGTTAGTCCGGACTAATTTAAACCGGACACATCCGGATTATTGAAAAATCCGGATAAATGAACCATTTTAATAAATACACAAAAATCGGTTATTAAGAAAGTAAAAAAATATTTGTTATTAAAATTCGATTACCAACAGCTGAAACAATTGAATATGAATACATACATATGTAATTACATATTAAAATGATACATTTATGTTATTTAAAAAAAGTTTGTGATTTCTGTTTGATACAATTTTGTACAATATTTCATGAGAAATGCCTTTTCCTGAAGCCTCTGCAAAACCGTTATTTCTGCAGGCGGAACATCATTTTCTTTCGCCCAGTCTAAGGCAATAGTTAAAGCCTTTATTGCTTCTTCGTTTTTAATCTTTCTTCAAATTGGTTCTTGGCCATAGTCGCCGGAGTCGTTTTGAACGTTCTCTTCTAAAGGGAGTAAATTTTCATCTCCACAAATCCAAGACTGTACTTCAGCATCTGTCAAAACTTTTCCTCCCATCTGTTGTAACATAGAAGAAATCAAATGAATATCCTGTCTTGCAGAAGCAATTTTAAAATGCTTAGAGGTAAATTGTCTTCGTCTTCATATTCATCGGAATCAGTGACTTCAGAACTCAAAAGTTTTCTCCATGATTTATTTATTGTGGCTGGGGAAATACTTTGCCATGCATGGGAAAGCCAAAAAGCAGCATCTCTTAAAGTTAAGGACTTTATGCACATAGAAATGTCTTCTTCCTCGGATGATAAAATATGAGTTAATAAGCTTTTCCGATACGCTAGTTTTGTTAACTAAATAATATTTTGATCAAGAGGTTGAATGATGGCAGTTGTGTTTGGAGGGAGAAACATGATTGTGAAGTCTCCTGTTTCTGTATCAATTTTTTCTTCACCTCGTACGTGACATGTAGCGTTATCCATTAGTAGTAGCGCCTTTTCCTCCAAATTTTGAGATTTAAAAAGATTCTTACTTGTTTAACAAAGGTTTGGAGCCAATCACAAGAAATATCTGATGTCATCCAAGCATTCTTTGAAGATTTGTAGTCGACAGATAACTCCACATTTTTAAATACATCACTATCACTAGAGGCTTTATTTTATGTAAGCCGTCGCTATTTGTACACAATAAAAAGGTCACTCTTTCTTTCGCAACTTTTCTACCAGGTGATGTCTTTTCATGAGAATCTACCACCGTTTTGTCGGGAAACATTTTCCAGAAAAGTGCGCTTTCATTACAATTGACAGAATAGGTAAAACAGCGGATTTATTACTTGACAATTTTTCTCCACAAACTCGGAGTCGCCTCAAACCATATCTCGATTTAAATTTTGCCAACTATCCTCTGCTTGCTACGAAATTGTCTTTACCATACACTTCGACATAGATTTTTTTGCCTTGGCAGCGACAATGGCAAAAGAAACAGGGATATGTCTGGACCTTTGTGTATGAAACCAGTTATACAATCGCTTTTCCATTTCCGGGTATTCCGCCTGTCTTAATGTTTTCCTAGTATTAGGGACTTGCTGGTAAAAATTGCCAACAAACTTTTCTATTTTCGCTTTATTTTTCTTAATGTCCGAAATTGTCGACGTCCCAACATTATACTTTTCTGCTAGACTCACACCACTCGCACCAGACTGTAATTCCTTCAAAATTTCATGTTTTTCTTTGATGCTCAAAGTCACATGCTTTCGCTTTGGAGCCATATTGAATAGTACATACTACCGGTTGCAGACAAGTTAAAATAAGTAAATTCCGGCTATTTTAAATAAAAAGTGCCAATCCGGATTACGGAAACTTTTCACATCCAGACTACAAGATCCACAATGAAGAAAATGGAAGTTCCGATTTACTGGATCATTCGGATTATTGGATGTTCGGATTAACGAGGTATTACTGTATATTGATCATTTTTAACAGTTTCTAAAATTTTAACAGTCCATTTTTACTGTATTTTCTTCAATTTTTCCAGTCTTTAAACCTTCACAGTTTTGACAGTTTTAATTTTTCTAATATTGATAATTTATAATAGTAACTTTCTACACTTTTGTAGTGTATATACAGTTCTACAATTTGACATATCTACAGTTTTTTTGTAAGAAATATATTATCAAAATGGTAGTTTTTTTATTGTTATATTTAGTAAAAACTTTCTAATTTTTTTACCATCCTGTAAAATGTCGACAGTTTATATAATCTCAGTAGTTCGGTTTTACATTTTCTATTTAGTGTACTGTTTTACAGTCTAGAAAATTTTAAACTAGTTACAGTTCTAAAAATTCTACAATGTTTTAATAAATTTTGCAAGTTACAGTATCACTTTTAGATTTTTTTGAAATTTTTTATTTTTATAATATTTCTCATTTATATTGATCATTTTTCTACAGTTTCTAAAGTTTTGCAGTTACTGCTTTTTCCATTTTTACTGTATTTAACAGTTTAACAATTTCTACACTTGATAACATCTAGTTTATTTACGATGCTATTCAAACTACGAGTTAACAAATTAAAAATATGTTTACATAAACCTAAATTAATTACAGCATCAAATTAATAAATGCTGTTGTTTTTTAGTTAGTAAAAACATTTTGGAATCTTTTCTACAGTTTCTAAAAACTTGTAATATTTTTATAGTCTTTCTTTTTTTATCTACAATATTTTTTTATACAGCTGTTTATTAATTTTAACAATTTTGTCATTTTCTACAGTTTCTAAAGTTATTTTTTACAGTTTTCAACATTTTTTGTAACAACTAATTTATTTTTCATTCCATAACAAACTTTAACAGTTAACGCATTAAAAAAAACTTTTGCGTATAACTAAACTATAGATTCTTGATTTACAATTTCTAGAGATACTAGAAACTTGTAGTATTTTTATAAATTTAATTTTTTTAATATAATATATACTCGTATTTACACAGCTTCCATCTTTGTGATTTTTCACAGTTTTTAAGGTTTTACCAGTTACTTTTGACAGTTTTGCAATTTCTATACATTGTAACATAACAGTCATAAAATTTTAAAAAATGTTTGCTTAGATCTAAGCTCAATATAATAAAATAATTTTGAAAAGATCCTTTCGCTTTCTGGCACGTGTTCAGAGTGCAAATTATTGATTTATGTCCCATTGGTATGCTATTCACTTTGAAAGCTAAGCATCTTACCTGAAGCAGGTTATAATAACAATGCAGCATTTCACTTTGTAGGCAATATATGCTTGTATCATAATAATATTTAGTGGGATTAATTAGTGCGTTTGTATCTGCAGCCTTTGACTGTAAAGTTGAGCCTCCCTAGGGCACTTTCACTGAATACCATCTCCCGCATCAAAATTTTGTTTAGCTAACTTATTACTTGTCCCATAAACAATATTTAAAAAAAATGGAAACGGTGCAATTTGTATCATTTTTCAGCGTCGAAATGAGATTTATCGGTGCATTCAAACCGATTGAGGAGTTGCATGCGTCCCGATCCTGGTGCTCCTTCAGGACAAATCAATAAACTTTTGGCGGATTTTTATTTACGAGTGTACGATACTAGGACACTCAATCATATCAAACTGAAGAAAACGTCATACGAAATCGAAATAAATTACATCTTGCTACTTCATATCCTCTCAACCGCTATCAATAACAACAAATAGAAAAAGAGGGGAAAAAAGTCGATGAAATTCGCAATTGAACTCAACTCCCACAAGTAATAAGTTTTGATTTGCAACTTGATGTAATTAAATCTGACATGACAAACTTAACTATCTTTAGTAATTAGAAAGATTTCAAAATAAAAGAGTTGCTTTTTAAGAAAAGAGTTCAAACATTGCAACTTAATTCGTTTAACATAATCAAATTATCTCGAAACGTTTTATATCATGACCCTACGGTCTCGACGGAATAAAATTATAGTTACATTTTTATTAACTTAGCTTTTTATGCAGATTTAGTTAACGCGAATATTCTATTGTGTGCTCTTATAACTTTTCTATTGATGATGTTTTTAAATCAAAAAATATTTCCACCAGACTTTCGATAACTTTCCATCTTAGTTTGATGAGGAGAACTTATTGTTGAAAGAGATTCTTACCAAACTTTTTTCTCTTTCAATCGATCAACAAAAAAATCACAAATGGAAGAGGCACAGATAAGCAACCAATTAGGGAACTTGGTACGTTCAAAAGGACAAAAACATGTTTAAAAATGTTATTACAACTAAATAATACTCCTATTAAAACACTTAACACAACGGGAAAAATATTGTGGTCTTATTAGCGAATTAGAAGGTTAAAAAAAAACTGTTAAAACCTTAAAAACTATAGAAAATGACAAAGACTTAATCTGTGTAAATACGAGTATCTGTTATATTAAAAAAATTATAGCTATAAAAGTTCCATAGAATTAAAAAAATATTATTACGGGAAAGTGGACAAGACAAATAAACTATTTTATAACGCCGACGTTTCGAATCTTTATTGAATTCTTTATCAAGGCTTGATAAAGAATCCAATAAAGATTCGAAACGTCGGCGTTATAAAATAGTGTAACTGCCTTGTCTACTTCCCCGTAATAATACTTTTTTTATAAATAATGGACGTAAAACACCAGAATAGTTCTATAGAATTCTGAAATCTGTGGAAATTATACAGGGTGCGGCAGCATAACTTCCTTTTTATAAAACGCAATAAAACCGATTTTTTGTTTAAATGTAAGTGCAATATCTAAAGTTTTGTTTTACACAGTTTTAAAAATCACATCAGGTTAGTGACGCCCCCCATTGTCCATACACTGAATAAAACGATTTCTGGCGTTTGTCATGACCCTTACCAGCGGGTATGTTGGCAATTTCTGTCCGGATGTTGGCCTTCAGGTCTTGTAGAATCCTTGGGCGGTTGACATAAACGCGAGACTTCAAAAAACTCCACAAAAAAAATCGCACGCTGCCAAATCAGGGGAGCGGGCTGGCCACTCCAAATCACCCTTTATTGAGATGAGGTGCTCCGGGAAGTGTTCCCTCAAAACAGCCATCAATGCACTTGAAGTGTGAGCCGTTGCTCCGTCCTGTTGGAACCAAATGTCCCCCAAATTCAGTTCATCAAGCCGTTGGAAAAAAAATTGCTCTAGCATGTCACTGTGACTTCATTTTTTTCAAAACCTCACGGACCAATAATCCCAGCTGAGGAAATTGCACACCACAATGTGACTTCATGTGAAAAGGCCTTTGATGCAATTCTCGGGGATTGGTATCAGCCCAGTAACGCAGTTTCTGTCTTTTTACGCATTCATTCAAGTTAAAATGGGCTTCGCCACTGAAAAAAAGAATTGCGTCCTCTGGAACGATTTCGAAAAGCGACTGACGTTGAAGAAAATACAACTTTAAAGCCACACCTTGCGAATAGGATTACTCCAACGCTACGATCCCTAAATTTCAAAAAAGGAAGTTATGCTGTCGCACCCTGTAAATAAAAGTTCTCTAGTTTCTCAACTGGTCTACTGGTTAACTAGTGTAGACCAGTTGAATATATGACATGCAGCCCGCTGGATTATATCGATTAATTAAAGCTCCTGATTAAGGCTCTCTTGCACCTAACCTTAGTTATAAATAAAGGATTTCTAGTTTAAATTAATGCAAAAGATTTTCTTAAATTTGTTAACTGTTAAAGTTTAATAATAAATATAGAGTTATAGAAAGAACAGAAAAAACTAAAAACTCTGTAAAAATGAAAATGACAAGCCTTGGGAAAGCTAGAAGTTATATAAACTATTGTAGAAACAACACGAATTTGAAACTGTAGAGAATGTTTAGACCTTCACAATCTTTGATGTAGAAACTGTTAAAATTGTCGATCAAAAATTAACAACACAAGAACAAAATAAATTAAAAGAATTGTATAAACCTATCAAAGATAAATTGATAATCATTTTGAAATAGAAATTGTACTGGTGGGCATCAGGAATCGGAAAAGGCCAATTTTTTAGTATTTTTAGTTATTTCCACAAAAACACTCAGGACGGATTGATTTTGTTAGTGAGGGAAACAAATAAATGGAGAACTTAAAACCCTTGGTGGGGGCGGCTACCACCTTTATACTTTTAAATGGCAAGCAAGTGATACATCATAGAAAAGTTGATTAATTTTTCTTTTCAACGTTTCCGAAAAAAAATTATTAATTTTCCAAAAACAAAAAAAAATGTTGATTTATGTATTATTTTATAATTTTTAATGTTTTTTGCTACAAAAAGGATTTGAAAAATTGTAATAATCATTAATTAATAAATAATAATATTTATTATTACTGATATACATCTTTTTTAAAATTAATTATTGAATTAATAATAAACTATATATTTCACAAGTTACGAAACAAATTAGAGCACCTGGACACATCGGGTGTTCATTCTAGCTTAACTAATTAAATCTAAAATAAATTAAAATTAATATTTTTAGATAATTGTACTGAAATAACTGAAATCCCGTTTTTACGGTGAGATATTTAAATATGTAGACAGATAATCTTTTTCCCAGATTTTGTGTAAAATTATTTAGTAAACAAATTGTGTCTTTAAATAAAAAAATATTTTCGTCTTTCTGATTATATATCTCTGTTTGTTGGTTGTTTATAATTGTGTACAAAGAGGAGAAAGGGTTGTGAATATGAAATCAGAGAGCTCGGTATTGTAACTCAGACGCTGAGTTTGTTGTCGGTATCCCAAGAAAGTTGCAACGAAAAGGAGAGGGTGAGGGGTTGGAGTGTCGCATGTCGCCTACCTCAAAACCCGTGTCATTGGAACGATGTAGTTACCAGGAAAACACTTGGGAATTTAACAAATTACCCGAAGCACGCAACCAAACACACTCCGACAAATTATACAGCTTGGTATCATCACCGCATCAAGGGAGAAACAACAAAAAATACTGGTAACTTGGTTGGTCACGTGTATTCTTGGGTAATTAACACATATTCAGGGATGTTATTGCTTGAGAATACACGTAGCTGACAAGTGACAACAGCATCGACATCGATGGAAGATTTGAAATACTAAAAAAGAAATTTTTGTTGAGTGGAAATGTTGAATTGTTATCAGGGCAAGCTTGGTCTGGGCCTGTTTGTCCTGGTTTCCTTTCAATTCTTTCCCCGCCCTCGCAATTAATTATCTCGGGGAAAAAAACACGTGTACGTATGAAATATACCGACCCCAATTAGAGGCAACATACGATAACGTCGATGAAATCTGCTTTAAGCGATGTCAAAGGTATCCCTCCAATAAAAGCAGCATTAGTGTAAACGAAGTTTTGACGGATCTATTGATGGTTTGAAAGGCATACGGAGAGAAGCGGGTAATAATGATGAAAAATACTTTTACTGAATACGTACTTATTTTATTTTTTTATAAGGTGCCAACACTGTCTTAATTTTGGTAAAATGTCAATTAATTATTATTATTTTAGAATTAATTTAGAATCGAAAAGAAATCTAATACAAATTACTTGAATAAAGAAGAACAAGAAGAAACAGAAACGAAAAAAATTTGTTACACAATCCTTAACTGCGTGCTAAAAACAAATACTCTGCGGACACAAAATCCGATGAGAGTTGTAGTTTACCATAATTTATCACTCCACCAACTACAAAGAAAAGCAGCGTGTTCTATGATCTTCTAATCAGTTATGTACTTCTTACAAGAACGATTGCAACAACAAGAAACTACTAGAAGAAAAGAAGAGAAATGGGAGGCAATAGAAAAACTAATTGAACAAGGAATTAAAGAACAAATTAAAGAGAAAAATAAAATGTAAACAAAAGAATAGTACGATAAAGATTATAGACTTTAAAAACCGAAGAAAGATACAGCAAGGAAAAGAATGCTAGGAGAAAATACACAGAACAGCCACAAAGAATATGACAAACAAAGAACAGAAACAAAAAAATTGTAGAAAGAAGAAACGAGAGCACAACGCTAAAAAAATAGAAAAATAAAAGAGAATTAAAAACATAAGGAGATAATAAACTTCTATCAAGCATACAAAAGAACTAAATAAGGATTTCAACCTAAAACCATATTTTGTCGAGATAAACATGGGCAATTAGAGAGAAGTAAAGAAGCAGTAACAGAAAGATCGGTTGAATATTTTGAAAAAGTCTTAAACAAATCGACGACCAAAAGAAGAAAAGTTGAAGAGAAGAACAACAGAAACAGACAAAAAAAAAGAAAAACGACAAGAGCCCTGAAGAAGACAATACACAAAGAGAAATAATAATACGTAAAAAAGAGAAAAGTTTATCAAAATTTAGTTATCATTTATTATAAAATTATTCAGCGCCTCTCGTCGTTAAGTTTAAAATTTCGTTCAAGATAAACAGTGAGAATCTTGTGTCTTATTTAGGAATACGGATTATCAAACCATAATTGTACAATTTCTTAGCATAATTACCCAGGAAAGTGTGCAGTGATTGTAGGTGGTAGATTGTTTACTTTAGGAAATGTCGGCATGCAAAGATGCGGAAGTAATAATCTCGTTTCCCCTTGGCTCTGTTATAATTATTTCAGTGGAAGACTTGGAGTCAGTCGTTAATTCCGCGAAATAAAATTGGGTGTTATGAGCGTTCCGATTTCGGCGATTTTCCGGTTAGTTAGGTTCAAGTGAGTATATGTAAAATGCGGCTCTCTGAATGAAAAACTGAAAACGAGGCTTTATTGAGATGATCCGAGTTTCAATAGCTTGGAAAATTAAACGAGCGGATTGTATTTACGGATCCGGTGCTGATTTGTCAGACTGCCTGTCCGGAAACACACCGGAGCGAGAATGACTTATTGAACAAGTCGACACCGTTGCCGTCTGTTTGCCGCTTGATCCGACATCGACACCTCCTCTTTCTACTGACGAACTTTGATAAATGCGAACGGAAATGCCACCAAAGGGATTGACGGATACGAGGGAATTACTAAACTACACTACACTAAAATAATCGAAATCAAAACAACACAGGTGGCCCTAAAATAGTTTACAAAAAAAACTGTAATATGCAAAATGTGACAAGATTTGCGGACTAACGCGGCTTTTTAAAGACGCTATTTACGTATCAAGGGCATAATCAAGGGGATTATAGCACGACTGATGCCATCAGAAAATTGAACGCTTTACAAAAGGTCTCTTGTGTTTAATCGATTACTCTAACCACTTAGAAGATTTCGCATTTTTAGAACGAAAATTTAGGAATAAATCCTCATTTTTTAAAATAATTTAGTGTCTTTTTAATATTGGAACATCCTGTATATAAACCACAATGTGAAGCAGAAACGCAACTATAATTTAAAAAAAGAAAAAATCAAAATCTCTTAAAATGAACAAGTTATTGAGCTTTTTTTGGACCGTTGGTACAGCATGTATACACCTACGTTGGATATCATATTATGCCATTCTCTGCACCAGTCCAAACGCTGACAACAAGGAAGCACCGACCGTAGATGATAAGAAAACAAGTCCACAAGCTCAAATGCAGCAATATAGCATCCGCAAAGTAACAAGTCAACCTTCTTCTCCAAACTATTGGTTACTGAGTTGTCGCGTAGTAGCAAAACGGTGTCAAAGAGCTAGTTTCTGTCTTGACGCTTTGTGGTACGTGTTAACATGTTGGTCTGCTTAAAAATAATGAAACTAATGTAAGATTTAAGCAATTAAGATAAAAATACACGAGGTAACTCCTCTAGCTTTATACTAAGTGAATAAAGAAAGTGTTAGGGCCAATTTAAAAAATTTTCGTTGTGCGTTTGTTTCTAGATGGGCTCGGGTTCGGCATAGCAAAGAAGGGAAAGCCAGAACAATGGGTAAGTAGGCACGTAATGAAATGCGAGAGAGCGATCAATATCCCACAGCGGGCTGATTAAATAGCAGCGTTAACCGGATATTGCCATCCAAATTGTCGTGAGATGTCGCTCTTTATTAAAAAAAAGAAAAAACTTAAGTAATTAACTGAGTCATTATGTGTAAGTAAAAAGGAGTTGTTTGATGAAAGGGCTCGATCCATCATAGGGCGGTTATCGGTGAACCGACGATGAAGCGAAGCCGCCACCTCAACATCAATCAAACTTGCCACTGCAAGCCGACTATCGCTATTTCCACCGCCGAAAAAATTACACCGAATCCGGATCATGTTTACATAATAACATTACCGCAACAACAAACTATCTAATGAGGGTAATGTTGTATTAAATTATCGATTTTCACACAAAACGATATACAACTAAACCATAACTTGCTCTCTATTATGTTAATTTGCTTTGATAGAGTTGCTTATTTCTAAAATAATCCTTATAATTAATTTCACTCTGCTTACAACTACCTACTATGTATGTATTATTGTTATTATTATTACAACAAAGTACTAAATATATATGAAACTACAAGTGGAATAAAACATTTTAAATAAATTTGTATACACATCTATTTCCGCTTCTTGCCTTTATATTTTGTTTGGATTAATTTATTGTAATTTTGTATTTCAATATTTTCCATTTTAATAAAATTAACTGGAAAATACTGAATTTGTTTTTGGAAAATATGGGTTTCTTGTTATAAAGACTTTCAAACATTTTATTAACCAACGTTTAGAGTTCTCCCTTTTAGTTAAACCCTTTAATAACTTTTTTACTACGTTTCCATAACAATTTGCAAACTTACAACAACCAACTAGACTCCTAAATATAGATTCGTTACATTTTAAAAATTCGTGAGTTTAGCACATCTTTGATTTCCATGGAAACGTAACTTTTTTTTCTTTTTTAAATAGCAACCTAGCAATTTTCTTGGTGATTCTTGTTCCTATTTTTTTTCTTGAAATGACCTGGTATTTTTTAATATACTTTAATAACCAAATTTTAGAGAAAATGGTCATAATACTTTATTTAATCAAATAATCTTTAACTCAAATGAAATGTTCAAACTGAAGACCCCCTACAGCTTGACAGTAACCTAATCTGTCATAAAAATTGCGTAACGAATTTTGCAGCCAGTTAGGTGGTATTTCTGCGATTCCTTGCCTTATTCTGGCTTCCAGGTCTCCCAAATTTTGAGGTCTTTCTTTGTAAATTGTAGTTTTTAAATGACCCCAGAGGAAAAAATCTAAGGGGCTTAAATCGGGGGACCTAGCAGGCCATTCAATAGGACCCCGACGTCGTATCCAACGACGTGGAGAAATGTTATCCAGAAATAGGCTAACATCAACCTCATAATGGGGTGGAGCGCCGTCTTGCTGAAACCAAATATCTCAAATTGGCACTCCTTGTCAATCTGCATCCGGAAATAATTCTACAATATCGGGTACAATGTGACCACGCAATAGGAGTAGATATCTAGCTGCAGTTAAATTCCTATCAATAAAATATGGGCCTAATATGTGCTGCCTAATAATACCAACCCATACATTAAGTTTTTGATGGTGCTGTGTATGATGTTCCATGATCCAATGAGGATTCTCACTAGACCAGTATCGACAGTTGTGTCTGTTCACAAATCCATTGAGACGAAACGTGGCTTCATCAGAAAATAAAATGTTGTTTAAACAATTTGGATTATTATCATTTCCATCATGGTTGCACAAAACTCCATTCTTCTGTCTGAGTCATCTTCGTTTAGCTCATGGAGAAGGTATATCTTGTAGGGTTTGTGTTTGTTCTTTTTCAATATTCAAACAATCGACGATTGACAAATATTATCTAAAACAAGTTGCGTGGTTGTCGTAATTGGATTATCTATAACACTTGGTAATACATCAAAAGCTTGTTCATGATTTGTGGCTGATTTCGGACGTCCAGATTTTGGCATTTCTTTTACATTTCCAGTTTCTCTAAATTTTTTAACCAATCCAGACACCGTGGATTGTACAATAGGATTTCTTCCAGGGTGAACGTTGTTAAATAAATGAGAAACATCTTGGTGTGAACGTGTTGGATCTCCATAACCAACCATCATGAGAATTTCAATTTTTTCGGTTTCACTGAGTTTCACCATGTTTACCAATTAAAATGAAACTATCTTTATTAAATTAATTTGTTAACTTATTAAAACGTAAATCACACTGACATGAAAAATATCATTTTTGCGCGATTGGTTGTTTTTATCAGTTTACTGTGCCTGCTTCCACGACGGTAGGTTGCTGTTACTGGTTGCTACGTGTAAGAAAACGGTAAGTAATTCACTTACTGTTCAGTGAACGGTAAGCAATTAAATCTAAAAAAAAACAATTTTGCGATTTATTTATTAAAATTAAATGTACAATTATTATAATTAATAGTAGTAATACCACTCGCATTTGAGTTTCTAGTGTTAATAGACAAACTTTCCGACGTAGAAGTCCCAGGTTGTTGTAATAGTCCACCAACAACGCTGTGTAAAATTTTATAAGCAAATTCAATTTTGTTTTGGAGGGAATCTTCCACGTAACTCTCGGCCACCATTGATGAACGCCACCCACCATGTCTTTTTAGTCCCAACACATCAACTCCGTTATTCGCCAAAAGTGTAGCCGATGTGCGTCGAAACGAGTGTCCAGTAAAACCTTCAGGAGCTTGCAACTTTAAATACTTTGCAATTTTTGACGGCCAGCCTCCAATTGTGCCTTTTCCTGTGACTTGCCTAGTGCAGTTGTCATTTCGATAGTTCAGAAATAAATGATCTGACGTTAGGTTGCTTGGTCGAATTCTTATGTATTTTCGAAGTATTTCCAAATAATGAACTGCTTCATTTTCTTTATTAATAACTGTGAACGTTCGCTAAATATTTGTTTTTGTATTTGGAATATTTACTATAAACATTTCTTCATGTTCTTCTATGTCACTCATTTTAATATTGTACAATTCCTCTCGTCTACAAGCGCCCGATACTCCCAATATCATTGCTATTTGTAACTATATTGTTTCCTTAGAACTCAGATGTACCACCTCATCAACTACAACATACCTTTTGAATTAAAAATTGTTCGTCTGGTGCTTCATTCAAGAATTTTTCCATGTCTTCTTTGGTAAAAATTTTAGCCTTCTTAGGCCGATTTCCAATATTTTTTCTCTTAAGATAAGCAATTAATGTAGCAAACTTAAAAATATCGATAGCATCATGGAGAAAAATTGTTCTCTTCAGCATAGAATACTCCACCCATAAACTGCCTGGGGCCTTCAAGTGTCCACTTCTCACCACAAAATACGCTAACAAGTTCTTTTCATTTACAGAAATCTTCTTTGCTTCACTTCCTTAAACAACTTGTATGTCTATTCATATCGGGCTTTACATTTTTCTGGAATTATTGCCGAACATCCTTCTTGCCAAGCGTCTTCTAAATCATCCGGTAGATCATCACTATCGCTCATATTTGCTTCGAAAACGGAACCACAAAACAGAACTATGTAGGAATGATTGTATCAAAAAGACAATTTTACTTTTGGAACAAATCCATAGCAACCATGGAACAGCCACCCAAAGTTTTCAGTTTCAATCTTCCCGATTATCACAAATGTATTGATATAAATTATTATTATAATTATTCTAGAAACTCCAATCGCGCAAAAAACGTTATAAGCATGTCGAACGTTAAGGATTACCATTCTCAGACAATAATTGGAGTCGTCGCTTCGCTCCTCCTCCAAACAATTGTCTTCGAACGGTAAGCATTCCTTACCGTTCTCCATACTTAATATACTATAAAGGAAGAAAAGCCACTATTATTTTTTGTAAAATTATCATTAAATAAATTTAAAAAATTCGTAAAAAGCAGAGAATCTGATTTGATACCATTTTTGTCGTTTATTAGAAATTATGATTTTATACAAAAACTTTGTTATTAAAGGATATTAAAACGATAAAAGGTCATTTCAAGACAAAAAAAAAAGAGGAACAAGAATCTCCATGAAAATTGCTAGGTTGCTATTTAAAAAAGAAAAAAAAGTTACGTTTTCATGGAAATGCGTTGGCATAAAAAACAACAAACAGGCTAAGAGATAAAGAATAATTAGTAAAGAAACTTTTATCGATCACATTATGTCATAAAGTACATATTTACGGACATAAACTGCCTGTTCCATACTTTTGAGTAAGCCTGTATATTATATATTATATGAGTACTTTTTTGAAGAACTATTGCGGTGCAAATAATAACATTTTAAATTTAATTCTCTATGTTAAAAGCATTATGTTGTCATAGAAACACAAGAGCAGAGTGACATTCATTTGCACCACATGGTTCTTTGAAAAAAAAAACATATTAAAATTTAAAAAGATATTAAAATGGATATTACAATTGTTCCATCTCTACTTATACGAGTATAAAATAGCTAATTAAAAATTAACATAAAATGCGGAATTTCAAAAAATACCAAAAAGAAAAACAGTACATTTGCTGTGGATCTGCAAACGTAACTTAGCTTGGCGCACATTTGACAATTAGCATTTTGACAAGTGGTATTGATGACAATACACAAACTAATAATGTCAAAATTTGTTTAATAATGTAAAATAAATAAAAAAAAATAAAGTAAGAATAATAATATTTTTATATTTTAATACTCAATATATTTATAAACAATAGTTTTGTAAATATTTAATATAAAATAAATTAGTAAACCAGACTAGAATACAGTGAAAACTGGCTATAACCAATCAATCAAAGCAATTTCAACTTAGAGAAATACTCGTTATGCACTCACTAGTGAAAGACCTTTTGGCAGTTCTGGTTCTTTTGCCTTTCAGCGTATAGCTAGTGTGGTATTTAGGTGTTACAATTCAATGTCGGTCAGGGTCTTTGGTGAGTTATAATATCACAAGAATTTGTATTCTTTCTGGAAATGTTTCCGAGTGCATTTCAAATAAGTAAATAATTATGCTGTAAATAAATCCAAATTCCATAAAAAATAAATGTCTTTAATACGATTTATATTTGGTCACTTCAGTTAGTTCAACAACGTCTATTGTTAGAAAAACAAAATTTAAGGAATGTTTCTGATCTACTTAAAAAAAGTATTTTTTTTTCATTTTAATAAGCTGTTTATAATTGTAGATTGCTTCTAAATTATTTCAGAGACACTCAGTATGCACACAACTTTATTCAGTATTATTTGCGAAATTTAAATTTAAGAAATACATTTGACAAACTTTGAATTAGTAATTTATTTAGCACAATAGAATATAGAAAACTTTCTGATAATAATATTCATTTTACATTTTTAGTTTGTCTGAAAATGTTTTATTGAAACTTGAAGTCCAGTAGAACATGACAAAACATCAAAAATTTTATTTAAACTTTGTTATCTATTTTCAAGTTGAGTTGTTTTCTTGTTCGTCGCATTTAAAATTGTCTATCTCGAAGTTTGTTAAATATTTAATGTATTTGTGATAAAGTTGGTGTTAATGATGTCTTTGAAAAAAGTTTGTTGTGTTTTTGTAAAATCAAACGAAATTAAATTTCGTCCAGTTGTGAATCCCGTCCAAAGTTTCCCAAAGTGGCAATTTCCTGTTAAGTTGAATATATGGCAGTGCTTTAATTCAAAAAGTAATGAAAGTAGGCTTCTGCCAGAATCCGGCTTCTTCCTTGCCGGTAATTTGATAATTATTTGTGGTCCAGCGTACAAGAAAATTAAACGCGGAGAGAGAAAGTGAGCAAAAAGACACAATATTACAGTGTCAAAGAGCGGCGGCCTTCCTTTGAAACACACACACTCCGATTGTCTGAACCCATCCTAATAAGATTTGGTAGATTTTTAACGCGGTAAACTTTTTTCTCACCACCACCAAATACATCTGTAATTTCCACTTTAATTTTGTTCCGGGTTTTAAGCAAACTCGAGGAAAGTGGGAAGCTGAGCCAAATTGCAGTAACCGGAGACACTCCTTTGTAATTCATGGGATTTCCCGGTTTATTTGTCATTCATCCCTCCAACCTTTTCGGATCTGCTTTCTTCCACCGAACCGAAACGAAAACCATTGCTGTTTCTCTCACACAACCTGCACTGCGTTTAATCTCTCCCTGCTCCATTTGTCTCAATCTCAAGACCAATGTATTATTTAAAAATGCCCCGCTATTTGCAATTTTAGTTTACTTTGCGAGGGGAGTGTTAAACGGCCCGCGGACACACACAACAAAAAATTTACAACAAACTGTTTTTTATTTATTTATTGTAATACATTTTCTAACAACTTTTATAATTACATTTAAAAAATTAACAAAATAGTACTATTCAAGCTACAATCTATTTTAAATTGTTTTTCTATTAAATATTCGAAAACATAAATATACAAGGATTCAAAAGTTCTGCATCACTATTTCTTGTTTAGCCTAATGGCTAATTTAAAGCGGAAAAAAATTGCGAAAGATTTATGATAATGTTTTTAATTGTTAGAAGAATTTTCAACATGTTTTTTTGTTTTATAAGTGACTTTTTGATTGTCATTCTGATTGCTAAATGATGTTCTTTTACGCACTAGTGCGTAATTTTATCTATTTATTATAACTATGAGAAATACAACTACTTAAGTGACTAAACTAAACATTCAAAGATTTCAGATTTCTTTCCTGAACTTCAATAGAAGTGGAAACAGTACTTGTAGACGCCATTTCAGATTTGCCATTTTCATCACAAATTCTTCTTTTCTTTGATACAATTTCTTCCTTTTTCATAATTTTCATCGAAATTGCATTTTGGCTTTCAACAGAGTTTTCTATGTAACTTTCCACAACAGAACTCAATCGTCATCCTCTATGTCATTTGAGAATGTAATATCCGCTCCTGTATCTGCTAAGAATGTTGCTGAACAACGGCGAAAGCAGTGCCCCGTATATTCTTTTGCATTTAGAAGGCCGAGACATTCTGCAATTTTTTAAGCATACCTCTAATAGTATTTATATCAACGGGTAGCGTACAGCACTTGAACTTTCTATAAGTTAAAAAGAATCTCTGATGTTTAGTATGAGGAGGTCAAAGCTGTGCCTATTTGCGGAAAATTTCTAAGAAACTAATTCCATCTAGAAATCTTTCAGTTATTGTAAACATTCCTGAAATTTTTGTCTTGCTGTTCGGTATCTTCACTTTAATAAAACTTGTACAACCTTCTATATCTTCCACCTTCAAAAACGTAATTTCTTCTCTGCGTAACGCGCCAAAAATCCCAGTAATTAGCACAACTTTTGCCAATAAATAGTCTCTGTCATCAGCTGTTTTCATGAAACATTCTATCTCTTGCTTGGTGAATATTTTGGATTTTTTAGACCTGTACCCACTGGAACTTCTTTTTAGAAATGCAATTAAGTTTGTAAATTTTTTAATATCTACATTCTTGCCAAGTTATATCATGATTCTTAGCATTGAGTAGGTACTCCATAAAGTAGACGGCTTACACATGGAAGATAATTTCGAAAAATAGGCCAAAAGTATCTTTTCTTCAGTACCTGTTACATTTTTTTCCTCATACCAACTACCAAGTTTCCTGTATGTTTCCTTGTACACTTTCTTAGATTCTTCAGGCACTAGCGTGGCTAGTGCAGCTTCCGCCGCATTTTCAATGTCGGAGTCAAATCCAGAATCGCTCATTTTGTGTTCCTTTATCACAGAATTTAAACACAAAACCCAAGTTGACAGTTTGTAATTTTATAAAAACAGTAAACAACAAAACCTGCCGTCTGCATACTAGGTAGTTAAAATGTAAGTGTTCGATTGAAATCATTATTTTTGAAAGAAAAATCTGTTATAAAACGCGGTAATAAAAAATCTTGAATGCAATACGTTGCAAAATCGATGCCTTTTAAGCTCTTGATGTGTTGGACTCATTGGACTCGTGGTCCAATATTTACGTCGTGTGCTTAAAACAATCTCTTTTTGCAACCTATTGCATTAATAGCTATTGTGATTCTCAAAGAAGAATCGTTCAAAATTCATAAAAGATATCGTGTGTTTAAAAAAAAAACTCTAGAGTGCTTTGAAACTAAAAAACAATTGTTTTGTATGTCTGTGATTAATCTTTACACACTTGTCAAACTGACAGATCTCATAACCTTACTTTTCGACAATTAAAACAAAAATACATTTTTATAAAATCATTCATTTATTACCTACAAAAACTGTTGATAGCTGCCCAAACACCTACTTTTTGTAAATGGAGAGGTTCTTCTACAATTTTATGAGAATGTTCTGTTGTCCAAATTCTCATGTTTTGTGAATTTATGTAGCCGGACAGGTAAAACCACGCTTCATCCGTAAAGAAAGTTTTTTGAAGGAGTTCATTATTATTTGCAATGTTATTTAAAAACCACTGATAATACTGCAATCTTCTAGGGAAATCTAAGTGTCGTAACTCTTGAACGGCTTGGAGACGATAAGGGTACATTTGTAAATCTTCTCGTAGAAGTTTATAACATGTACTAACAGAAAGTTTAACTTGCTGACACAGATGTCTAATCGACGTTTTTGGATCTTGCTGTAGAATCTCTTGTGCAGCATGAATAACTTCATCTGTTCGTTTAGTTGGTCATCCACTGCCCTCTTTACGTGTAATAGCCCCAATTTCACGGAACAGATTCACACTTCGGTGGAGAGTGTTTTTAAACCCTTCATACACAACAACAACGTCAGGAAAAGCTTCTTGAAACTCCTCCAGGCACGGCTGAATTGAATATTTCCAAACACCGTTAACATTCTCTCCATTTCGGAAATAACTTTCCAGCAAAAAAGTCTTTTGTTCACTGGTATACACCATGATTACAAATCAAAGAAAACACAAAATTTAGTATTGAAAAATACTGATAAATAAAATAACGAATGTTTGAAAAACTAAAACACCACGAAGGCAACCACACAAAAACACACCAAGACCAAGCCCGCTTTGGCGGGAAGAGGAGACATTTTTAGGTTAGGATAATTTGTGACAGATAAAATTGTATAGTAGGCAACCAACAATACACGAATAATGTAAATAATAAAAATTTTGTTGTCATGGAGGTTGTTGTATGGGATCATGTACGACATACGTAACAATGCCATGGCTTGCTACGAGTTTTTTTTAAACGAACACACATTACATTGTTTCATAGAGAACGAAAGCACCTTTAAAATGATGTGCCACTCGATCCCACTTGCTATTTTCATTTTTTAAAGAGGTGGCTCTAAGTGCTAGAGAGATGTAGTAATGAAACTATGATAAAATTTGGTCCTCCTTTAAGCTAAAATTGAGCATTTTTTCGAAACTTGGACGAAATCAAAAATTTTAGAGATGCAAATTTTAGTTGGAACACCCTGTATATTAATGATTTATCCTACATAATTATATTAATAACAAAAAATCTAAATATTATTTGTTTTTTTTTTAAATAAGAACTCTTAGCTATTTATTGTTTAATTTAAAACCCCTAAATAATCATAATAATCTTCTGACAGTTTCGAAGTAAATATTTTATTTTTGTTTTGTAAAAAATTGTGATTTATATATTTAAATCTGTCTGGTTGGGTTTACCTGTAAAACGACTCAATTGAATCCAGTGGATTCTTTTGGGTTGTGGGCGGGTTCAAAGGGGCCCCGAATCAGGATGTGTGAAGGATTCGGGAATGCGAGGACAGTGCGGAATGTGGATTATATATGTCGCTTTATATTCAACACTGTTTCTGCCGGTCTTCAATATGAGACAATGCATGCAACATCCAGAATTTCGAATAAAAGTGTATATATTTCACTGACGCCGAATTTTATTATAAACGCCACATTCCGGGCATTTTTAACCCTCGATGATGCGTTATTATTTAGCTTCTCCCTCTCTCTCAATTAATATGTCTCGTATTACGGCTGAATTTAATGGCTTTACACACCTCTCTGACGGGAAACATTATCAAAAACACGAAACTTTTGCCACGAATACATTAATTAGGGTGAGGTGGAATGGACGTATATTTGAGCTAAATTGCGATTTTATTGAACGATGATTTTATACGGCTATTTGCACAACGAGGACAGTTTGTACATATTTCATACAAATGTGAATATCACAAATGACAAGGGAATTTTTATTTTATTTCATAATTAGAACACGATTTTCATTTAGGTACTACCGATAAAATGAGAGAACTAACTTTTCCACCAAATCAAATCCCAAAAGAAAACAAAGGATTGGTTTTACATTTTGCATAAAAATTTCAAGACTTGAAAAAAAAAAGGTGGAAGATATAGAAGATTGTACAAGTTTTATTAAAGTGAAGATACCAAACACCAAGACAAAAATTTCACGAATGTTTACAATAACTGAAAGATTTTCAGATGGAATTAGTTTCTTAGAAATTTTCCGCAAATACGCACAACTTCGACCTCCTCATACTGAACATCAGAGATCCTTCTTAACCTATAGAAATTCCAGGTGCTGTACGCTACCCGTTGGTATAAATACTATTAGAGGTAAGCCTAAAAAAATTGCAGAATGTTTCGGCCTTCTAAATGCAAAAGAATATACCGGGCACTGCTTTCGTCGTTGTTCAGCAACACTCTTAACAGATTCAGAAGCAGATATTACAATCAAAAGACATGGAGGATGACAATCGAGTTCTCTTGCGGAAGTTCTCTTTGTTTTATTTAATAAATTTAAAAATAAAAAAATTAAATAAAATTCTCAAAAAGCTAAATTATTTATTTTTTATTCGAATAGTGTTTCTCTTTTTTCTATACAGATTTCAATGAGAGCTCTAAATTCATTGAAACTGTTTCTTATTTATAAGATTGATAAGGATTATTCTGCATTTTGTATATTATTTTTTAATTGCTCTACATCATTCTCTAGTGGCTCACTGTATACAATTTGTTATTAGTTGCCAACTCAATCAGCAAATTTTTCCAGCGTTAATTTTGTAATATTCCTTCTTTAAATATTTTTTTTGGTTGTTGTAATAAAGTACCTAGAGAAGGTATTTGAGAAAAAATTTTCTAGTAAATGAAATAAACCTCTTGATTTTCCTAAAATACGTTTTTTTCTTATTTGAAAATCCGGCGCGAAATAGAGTTTCATTATCGACTGCAATAAGTTAATTTTACTAGTGACTTACTTTATATTTTAGTTTCCTTTGTGGGATGAAACAGGCAATATCATTTGTAGGAGTGGAACAAAAGGCAGCTGAACTCAAACCGATTTCTAATTACTACGCTTGGCGTTGCGATGCTCGCTAGACTTCCTTTGAGCCACATAATTACCCACAACACCCTCCGGCTTTTACATCTTACCACCTTTTTCAAATTGTATTTTTCCCGCCAAAAATAAAACGTTTTTGGCCCTTCTGGTACTTAGTTTGGCTTATTACGTTGTAAGACTTGGGGAGTATTGTTTGAGCACAATGTTGAGGTGTTTCCGGTGCCGGAGTGCTGTTTCCGGTTACAAGGATCAATTGCAGGATCGGTTTGTTTGCCGAGCCATTACTGGATGAAATCTATGCTGACAGATAGGCAGCCACTTGTTTCAAAGAAAATTCTTATAAAAGAATTTCGACTGCTTTTTTTGGGTTTCAATTTTTGGTAGAAAAAACTCGGATTGATCCCCAAATTTAATTAATCAATTTTTTCAAAGCAGGATTCTGGATTCCTTCCTAATTTAATTAACTGGTATTAATAAAAAAAACATTGAAAATTTACATTTTACAATTTATTACACTAAAATAATAATATCAAATAACTAGCTTGAAGCGAAATAAAAATTCCATTTTCCAATTAATCGATTTGACTCTGTATAAATTGCGATTATTATTTCCTGCTGATGTACGTTATATTTTCACATAAAAATATGGTCCCCCATTATGTTCCATATGGAGGCATTTAGCTTCCGGCAAATAAAACTCTCAACAAAAACAGAACCTAAAATTAAATGTAACTACTACAGAAGTTTGGTGACGTAAGGATTCGTTGTTGTTGGCCGCAGGAAATGGTTGCTATAGCGACTAACAGGCTGTACCTGAGCGAGTCTGAAGACTCACATAAACAAATTTAGTGTAAAAAATTAAACTTCACAATTTTAAAATACTCTCACGTGTGTGTGATTTATATTTTTAGTGCTCGTTTCTTGTTAAAAAGAAATTGTAAAGCTTACCATACATGTTCTGTTCGTTGCTATAACTTGTTTGAGTTGGGTGCAAAACTTGAAAACTTGAAGCTACACCGAGACATGATAGAACATGTAATCGTTTGATTGAGAAACTTCTAAACTAAAGCTTGTACTTTGAAATCTCCTCTTAGTTTAATAAATTAAATGCAATACAATCATAAAGATATACAGCAAAAACGGTTTTGTTAGTTTTACTACAAATTGGAGTCTCCATAGTTTCACCCTAATTATTACTAGTGAAATAAAAAAATTGTTTAAAACAACTTTTTTGCTAATTTAACAAATACATAGTCTTATTGTTTTAAACAATTCCAACAATTAAATTAACTGTAAATAGTTGCAAAATCTACAACAAACTTATGCGGTTCTAACAAAATATTTCAAACACTATTTTTACTTAATTCTGGCCTAATTTCAAGTGGAGATAGTACCCACACTATCTTCGTTTCCACAGAAAATTAGAAGAACTCGAGGCTGTGATTAGTTGTTGCCATAGAAAAGTTTGAAAACTTGAAATACTACCAGTAGTATAGTAGTCGTATAGACAGACACAGTGTGCCATCTAACGAAGAGTGCTGGAAGGTAGTAAGAGTTGGTATAATAATGTTGGCGAATAACAAACTTATCTCTTTGGCTCTCGCTCGGCCACCAACATAACCAACCTCCACGATTAGACAAAAACAACTACTTCGCGAACTAATGCCCTGACTGACATTGAATTACATCACCTAATCGTCCAACCAACAACAACGTCGAGAAACTGTATACCGGTTTCGGGGTTTTTGCCCCTCATCAATACAGTGTATTTATTGGAACGTGTAGGAGAACTGGCTTATATCAAGCGAAGTCACCGGGCCACCGAACGAGAGCCTAAGAGATAACATTGTTATCCGCAAACATTATTATACCAACTCTTGCTACCTTCCAGCAGTCTTCGTTAGATGGCACACTGTGTCTGTCTATACGATTACTAGCCGGACTTCGCTTGATATAAGCGAGTTTTCCCACCCGTTCCAATCGAGCATAACGCTCCGGGATACAAGAAAGAGGGGCAAAAACCCCGAAACCGGTACACAGTTTCTCGACGCTGTTGTTCGATTGGAACACCTTTGCTACCAGTAGTATCTCAATCTAAAATTAACCCGCTGATTCTAAAGCTGTGTACAGATCTTGTTTATTATGATTCTTGTCTTTCTTATTAATTTTGTTTTCTATTCTTCCCAGGAACCTCATTTCTAAGGTCCCGTTTTCGTCATTCTTCTCTTTTTGATACCGTCTATAATTCACTGTTAGTCTGACCACTTGTTCACCACACTTCTGCGTTTATTTCTGTTGGTACTTCTCTCTTTTGTAAAAGGGTCTTCAAAGGAAAGAGAAAGAAGACTATTGAAGAAAGGTCTTAAAGACTAGTCTTCAACTACTGCTTCTGTTAATAAAATCTTGCTAAATCCGTCTCGAGTGTCTTCTAGCGTTACATTTATTTTATTTCTTATCCTTTTATTCTTTTATTCTTTTAATCCTGCACATACTCTGATACATTTGAACAGTGTTGTCTCTCTTTTACCTACAATTACGGTTTCTTTTATCTCTCTTTTCGATATTGGTAGTATGATGTCAGTTTTCCAAACTTCATTATCTACTACATCATTCATTATCTCCGCTAATTTATTTCTCCCGTCTTAGCCCATTTTTTTTATCATGTCTGGAATAATATTGTCGTATCCTAAGGTTTTACCTTTTAAAATGTTTGTTCTATTTCTACTTCTTCTATAGTTCTAATTTTTGGTCATCGCCATAATTTTCTGCTATTACAGCTGCAACCAGTAGGCTATTTTATTTTTAAAGTGTTTTCATTTTCCTTCAGTGCTTTAAATTCTTTCATCTTCTAACATTTCTTTTGTCACTCTTTATTATTTTTTTTGTATTATTTGGTTACTAAATAGTAGTCATTTCCTATTTCTGCTTCCATTTTTACAAGTACTTTTATATTTTTTATTCTGTTCCAAACACCAAACATCTTTGCTTACTAGAAAATAATTTCTAATTGATTTTTTGTCCCTGTTTTCCCAAATCCTCGTGTATTTATGTCTATTTTTAAGTTTAAAGGAGATCATTCCCATCTTATGAAAATCTAATGACCACTTAAATCGAGATTTTTTTATATCAATCGATAGCTCTTGAAATAAGGAGCAATTGGTATCATTGCGCCAACTTTGTAGGTCATCAAATAAAGTCTCTATTAAAGATTAAAAAATTAAAAAGGCAATACAAAATGCATTGGCAAGAGTGAGGTCAGACAAATTGAGAGGTAGGAATGTTTGGAAGTCTATAAATCATCAAAGCTTAGTTTGGACCCTAATAATATCGTACTTTTAACGCCATGGGAGGGTGCATTATGGTTTGGGACATTTCAGATAAAATTGAGAAAAGAATGTAAATACCAAGAAATATCTATTTAGCCGGTTTCTGACCTGAGGCTCAAGTACCGACTTAATCCTTATAAATAACAAGTGAGAGTTTTATGAACTCAGTGACAGAAGTCATTTAAACTTTAAATTAATTTAGCCACTTTATTTGAAGAAATACAAAGTTGACGCAATGATACCAATTGCTCCTTATTTCAAGAGCTATCGATTGATATAAAAAATCTCGATTTGAGTGGTCATTAGATTTCCATAAGATGGGAACGATCTCCTTTCGTGTTTGCTATCTCTAGTTTATTATCTATGTTTATTTCAATGATTCTTTCACTATTATTATTTAAGATTTTTCTCCTTCTTGTCCTATAATTTTTTTATAGCTATGTTCTTATTTCCTACTTTTCTGTTTAAATTTCCCATTCATCTTTCTCTTCTTCTTTTTTTTGCATCTTTATTTTTGTCGTTACTTTGTTGTTACTATCTTTTGTAGTATATCACTTATATTTTTACTGTCTTAACTGTTATATTCCTAGCCTCTCTTCAGAGAAATTATTATTCCACCCTCGACAAAATTTTCCAATATCGTTTGTGCATTGTTTTAAACCTTTTTCCATTCTTCTTTTGTTTTATTTAAGTGATTCCAAAGAGTTTTATGTTCTGTTTTATCATTTCTTCTTTTTCGTTACCACTTCTAGGTACCTAGTTTTATCTAGTTTTGTTCATTTCTCATTTTTGCGTTTATATTTTGTTTTGTTGTGCTGTATTCGATTGTTTAACACGATTTTTGGTTTTAGTTTCTTCTGTTTCACGTACAAAAAATTTTAATTTGAAAATTCCTTGATATATCTCAGTTTCTATATTTTTTATGTTAAATTTATAACGTAAGGTAAATTTTAGGTGATATTAAGTTGTGACTAGAGATGGGTAGTTCGCGAACGAACTAATAAAAAGAACGGTTCTTTTATACGAACTATTTGAATTAGTTCGCGAACTATAAATGAACTAGTTCGTTCGCGACCGAGTGAACGTATCACTCGGTCGCGAACGTATCAGTCTCACTCGGTCGCGAAGATACATTCCGATTTATTAGTTCGCGAACGAGCTATAAAAACGAACGATTCTTTTTGACGAACTAGTTCGGGTGAACTAGTTCATTCAAAAGAACGATAATTCCCATCTCTAGTTGTGACCAAAGTCTTTCAGAAAATTCTAACAAACTATAAGCAGGATTTCCCATGAATTCTAATGTTTTTACGCAGACTTCCTGAGATTTCTCATTAGAATTAAGAATTTCTAAGAATATGTATAGAGTTCCCAAAAAATTTCTTAAAGATTTCAGGAGAGTTCCCAAACATTCTTTATCCCTTCTTGTTTTACACTGATTTAACAAGTAGATGATGAGGAGTTGACTCATCGGGATTTCTGGTGTAGAAGAAACAGAACTTCCCATGAATATCCATGTTTTTATGCAGATTAAGAATTTACAGGAATTTATATAGAATTTCCAAAGAATTTCAGAGAAATTCCCAAACACACTTGGTTGTTTATTATTTATCCTTTGTTTTAGATTGATTTTACAGGTAAATGAAAAGGAGTAGACACATCGAGATTTCTGCTGTACAAGGAGCAAGATTTCCAATAAATTTCGGTGTTTTTACGCAGATTTCCTAAAATATCTCATAAGAATTGAGGATATCAGGATGGCTTACAGAAAGTGACCTAGAGTTGATTTCTGTGTTATCCAAGAAAAATCGGTCGTATTGCCTGTTGTCAAAGTGACAACCCCTTCGTAAATCATTGTAGGGAACATGGGTCAAATGCCATAATACATAATTTTGAAAAGAATTTAAAAAAATAGAATATTTGATAAAAAAAGTGAGATTATGAAAACAGTTTTTTAGTATATAATGTTAATTATCTTGGAAGCATTCCGGAAATGGATCGGAGATGCTTTGGTTTAACGAGTGAAGCTTGCGGTATCGTCAATCAGTAATTCTGCTGGTCCGTTGGTTAAGAATGTTATAGGTCGGTCATTGAGCCGGAAGGCCTGCATTTTCTGATAATGCAGTCATCGATCCAGTACTCGATCATCCACGCTCGAGAAATGCCGAAAATCGATTTAAAAACGCATATTTTTCTCCCTCCACATCGTTTCAAGAATAACAGGAAGAAACTAACAATAGAACAGTAATACCCAATTTTCGTAAACAAGCACTGTTAAAAGCACAAAGTGAAGTCTTATTGTCGTTTTCGACCTCATTGTAACTGCAAGAACCGTTATCGAGTTCTAAGGCATCACAGGAATAAGATATTCACAATTTGTAAGAAAATACCAAAACACAATCATATTGCGCCTCGAGTGTGTACCTACAAGTGTATTGAGACCGTACAATACTTTTACAGAAAATGTATCGAATTTCTAAAGCAAATATCTCTGTTTGCTCTTTTCGTAATTGTGAAGCACATAAATAGAAAAAATATACTCAATCTAATGACGGATCTCAAAACAAATTTTTACAAAACTCAATTTTATCACTTAAAATAAAGAAAAAATTTTACAAAAACAATCTCCGTGATGAATATAAATCTAAATTAATATAAATATTTTAAAATGGTAAGAAATAAATTTTCTGGTTAATATAGAAATTGATACTTATTGAAAAATAAAATTCTTAACATATTTACCTAGTCCTGCATCCTTTCCTTCCTCTTGAGGTTACTGAATCTCCTAGGTATTTCAGGAATTTACCTACCTTTCAAGCCTTTGTACACAATTCAAGAAAATACAAATATCAAAAAAAACTCACTTCAAGTGAGTTATTGCGGAAAAAAACTATAAATAAGCGGTGATTTAATTAAATAATTGTTCTGGAGCCTTCAGTGTATTTTACTTTTCTTTTTTTATTTATCTACACTTTTTTTAATGTAAAATTAATTATTTTAATTATGTTTTATCATATACAAAACATAATTAAATTGTCTTTTTATAGGAAAGGGATAACAACAACAATATACCAGGTAGGTTGATGTTACTTTATATGATAATATCCCAAACAATAGATTTCATTATTGATTAACATCGTCTCTAATAATACCTCACTAATTAATAATAATCAAGTAAACAATTTATTCCTAGGAGTTAATCCTTTATCTAAGCCAACCTGTCTTTACTATAAAGTGTGAGTCTGTTAAGAGTTTATATCATCTTTTCTCAAAAAGTAATTATCACACCAACTTTAAGGTTTACCAGTAAAAACTACGTTTTTTTCTGTACGCAGAATTTTTCATTTTGAGAAAAGATAAGATACTCTTAACAGACTCACCCTGTATAGGTGTAACAAAGTGTAGAACAAGATGTTTTTCCGCTAAACTGTAATAGTTATTTACATTAGAGTGCGGTAAGTATAATTTACAGTGCGCAGACTTAATTTCAGGCCCGAGCTGAAGGCGAGGGTCAGATAAGTCTAAGCAGTGTAAATTACCTAATGCACGACAATTGTATTAGATGATTTGGCCAAAGAAATTATTACAAGTCAATATTTATAATCATAATATTTATTTTTCATTCATTTTTGTAATGACTAACTAAATGGGATTATTTGGTTGTTAGGTTTTATTTCCACATGGTTCAACTACATTTAGTTGGCAATAATAAAGTTTCAGTGTCATCAAAGCTTTTAATTTTTCAAAACGAACGCATGTCCTTAAATAAAAAGATCGACGCTTACCAAAGCTACAAAGCAACATGTATATAAATCCAAAATTATAGCTTTTGTTGCAGATATTTTTAACTTAGTAAAGCCCAAATTCTCGGTATTGGGTTGCTAGTAAGACACGATCACAACACAACAGTTACTAAATCTGGTAGCTTTAGTTACTCAATTTTATATCTGTAGCAGTAGGGGAGAATTTATTTTATGTTGGTAACTCTACATTTTAAGAGTACAAATTTTGACAACTGGCAGAACTCACAACAAGAGGTCTTGATTTTACTTCTGTCATGGTAGCTGAACTGATGGCCATTCCACAACCGTCTGAATCTGAATGACATTTTTTTGAAATTGACGTTTATAACAGCCTGTTCATTTGCTCACTTAGAGAGATCTCCGCATGGCGCTGCTAACATCGGCTTTCCTTCAATCTTTAATATTTCGCCCATTGCGAAAGTAAGATTCGACAATAAAAATCTTATGTTCTTGCAGCAAAACCATTTTGTTTCAAGTAAGAACCTACAACAAGCCGACAAAAGTTCAAAATGTTAGATTATGATTTTGTTTTCACTAATTTCACATTACTTACCTCCACAAACAAATCAGTTACAAAAAGTTGTCTTGAAAAAGACAGTTTAGCTCTACTAGAGGTTAGATGAGTGTCCAAAGAATACAAAATCCGAATGTTGTTGATCACCGTTTTAACCTTGACGATTGACTTTTGCTACTTTGCAAATAATTACAAAAGTGAGGTTAGATCTTATTTTATGGTGCGTTCACAAACGACAATGCACAGCCAACTTTGACGTCAAATTTAAAAAAACACATAATATAAGTGTTTTGTATAATTTTTGAAATAACCAAAATGTTTTTCTTTTTATCTACTTCCGTTAAGTATTATTTATACCTGTTTAATGCCTTTCTCTCAAAAATAAACACCAATTATACTGGCATTTTTATCGTACTTTTTGTACTTTTTGATGTTAGTTTAAGTGGATTTGCAATATTAAATTTGTCCAAATTAAATCTATTAACTTACGCAACTGGAAGACTAATCTTCTCTCAAATTGCGCTGTCTATTAGTAGTTTTTAAATAAAAATTTGAAAAGGCTAATCATAATTTTGAAGTTAATTTCACATAACCTTAAACACACAAACAAAAAATCGCAATTAATTATTTATTTCTAGGTAAATCTACAAGAAAAACATTTGCTAGTTGTTTTATTGCATACAAATGACATGTTTTCAACTTAAATTTTGAAGAAATTTTGTTTTTCAGATTCAGGTTAAATGTTATTTAGTATTTTCAGTGTTACCAACCTTGCCGACTTAGTTCTTTTTACTTTATTACAATTTTTCGATATTAAAAATTAAAGAAAGCATTTATTGCAAAATTTATACCTGTAAAACACGCCTTCTTATAACAATCAAAAAAAAAAGAAACTTACCTGATAGGTACTTCTTCTGAATCTTCTCTAATATGAAAAAAAAAATTAAAGAGTCGAAACTTTTATTAATTTAATCAAGTATACATTCTACATCCACCGATGAAAGAAAAAAAAACAATTATATACACTCTTAAAGCAATAAAAACCGACTAAGTATATACATCAGTATTTGGCCTCACTGCTGATCCGACCCCCCAGTAGGCGCTCTGCTCACCTCATTTGTCTGTATGGCCGCTACAGCAGTTTGTGCACCTGGTGGAGTTTGTGCCGCTGAAGATTCCACCGTAGCTGGTGTAGTTTGACTCGTTTGACTCGACGTCACCGGTTGAGCACTTGTACCCACAGTGGACGTCGTTGTCGTAGACGTTGCCACTTGACTAGTGGACGTCTGAGTCGTCGCTGACGGCCTCACGGCGGACAGTAATTCCGTCAAACGAACTGTGATGGTATTTTGCGGAACAACAGCTGCTGCTGCCGCCACAGGAAGAGATTCTCGCTGGTGCTGTTGCTGTGTATTACGAATGATAAACTGCTGGAAGTGGGCTTGTTGTAAAATCACCGGGAGCTCGTAATGGTGGAAAAAGTACAGCATCGAGTGCTAAAAAGAATTATGACTTTTTGACAAAACTGTCATATTTTTTTTTTTAGAAACTAGAGTGTCGAGATGTCATTTTGACGTCTTGGGTTTATAAAGAGTTTAGACAGTATGTTTAACAGAAAAAAAAATTTCTTCTTACTAAATTACTTTTTATTTAACTCAAACGGTTCTCAAGATAACATTATTTTTATTCAAAATTTGGACTTTTTTTCGTAATTTTTAGAAGTAACTCTAATTAGACAGATTTCAATCAAGAATACCACTGACAGGACAGCAGATGACAAATCTAATAAGTTAGTAGAACTGCAAATTAAATCTTCGCTTATTTGAACAGTATTTATGCTATAATATTGACTTTACAACAAAGAATTTATCTAATTTAATGATACAAAACTGGAGAAGAGTGCTACCGAGTTGTTATCAGAAAATTTAACCAAAAATACCCGGAAGATACTATTTCAAATTCCGGTCCAAAAAACTTGGTGAGCAAATTCCTCAAAACGAACTCGGTTTTAAACATTAAGAAGTCAAAGAAGTTGTTCAATGAAGACGTTGCCACTTCAGTTCTTGCCATTCATTTCACAAGAGGAGCTCCAAAGTTGTCTTCAGGAAGGAGGGCAATACAAACTGGGATAAATAAATCTCATTTATAAAGAATCTTTAAGGAGAAGAAAATTTTACCATTTAAATCGCAATTTAAGCAAACTGTAGAAAATGGTAATGAAGCCAAACATCTGGATTTTTGTTCGGAAATGGCCTACAGAGCTTTGGAAGATTCAAATTTTCATAAACAAATTATGTTATCCGATGAATCAATCTTTTCAACTATGGGAGTTGTTTTATCTCAACACTGCCACTACTAGAGTGAGACGAATCCAAAATTCAGGATTTTTTGTTGCAGACAATAATGGTCCATACTTTTTTGATCAAAACTTAAACCGTAATTTATATTTGGAAATGTTGCAAAAATTTTTAGCTGATAAACTGAATGAATTGCCGTTAAACTACCGAATAGAAATGTTTTTTCAGCATGATGGGTGCCCTGCTCATTATTCGCCAGTGGCTCAATACAGAGTTCTATTATAACTGCATAGGGAAAGATGGTAGCATTTTATGGCCACCGAGATGTCCTGATCTTACAATAATGGACTTTTATCAGTGGAGTCGTTTAAAACAAATTGTGAATAGTGAGCTACTGGACAATGATGTAGAGCATTTAAAAAATAGGATATAAAATACAATTCAGTCGTTATCAATCTTAGAAATGAGACACAGTTTCAATAAATTTAGAGCTCGCATTGAAATCTGTTCAGAAAAAGGAGGAACATTATTTGAATAGAAAATTAATAGTTTAGTTTTTTGAGAATTATATTTCATTTTTTTATTATTAAATTTATTAAATAAAACTTGAGCCCAATTCGAATAATTTCTAGCAGTAAAATGAGATTATTTCGAGAACTGTTCTAGTAAAATAAAAAGAAATTTGTGTTTTGAGGGGTTTGAAAACAAACAGGTCAAATCAACAAGATTGAAAATTTTTGAGAAATTAAAAATAAGAAATCTTTGATCCGGTGATATACTGTATATCAATCAGAATTTAAAAAAATCAGTATCTCTGCCGCAAAGAGTTTTAAAACATAAAAATCGTCAAAATGGCGTCTATAAAACACTACCAGAAAGAAACAAAGCAGAGGAATGTTTTGTTATGATTTTTCAAGGGTCGGATGTTTGCTTATTGTTTCATTAATAACAATAGACCGGTTTCGGCCGAAAACTAAACGTTTTGAAATTTTAATGTTGTGTAGATGATTGTATCATTTTTCGGTAGAAAATAAATCTCGGAGGAATTTAATTGTATTTGTGAGAAGGAAAAATTGTTATTTTAGAGAAGATTGTTGTATTAATTGTTTAAATTGTTTGTATTAATCTAATGAGGTGTGTTGATTTTAGATGATAAGGGTGGTATAGAGTGGTCAATTCGATCGTTAAGTAAACTATTTCGTGTGGTAATGTTGGACACCTATTTGATTCGATTTCGAGAGATAATTCTATTACGAAACCTCAGACCCCTTCTATCTTCATTTTTTGTTTACAATGTAATTTATATTGGTGCTTCCTACAATTCTCCTACAATAGCTATTAATGCAATAAGTTGCAAAAATATAGTCTTTTAAGTATGCGACATTGAGAGCTTAAATGTCATCGATTTTGCAACGTGTTGCATTCAAGATTTTTTGTTACAGCGTTTTATAACAAATTTTTCTCCAATACTGGGATTTTTGGCGCGTTACGCAGAGAAGAAATTACGTTTTTTGAAGGTGGAAGATATAGAAGATTGTACAAGTGAAGATACCGAACACCAAGACAAAAATTTCAGGAATGTTTACAATAACTGAAGGATTTTCAGATAAAATTAGTTTTTTTGGAATTTTCCGCAAATACGCATACATCCTCATACTGAACATCAGAGATTCTTGTTAACCTATAGAAATTCCAGCTGAACGATACCCATAAGTATAAATACTATTGAAAGTATGCCTAAAAAAATTGCAGAATGTCTCGGCCTTCTAAATTCAAAAGAATATACCGGGCACTGCTTTTGCCGTTGTTCAGCAATACTCTTAACAGATTCAGGATCAGATATTACATAAATGGAAAGGCCTGAAAGATGGCAATCGAGTTGTCTTGCGAGAAATTTAATAGAAAACTCTGTTGAAAGCAAAAACGCAGTTTATGAAAATAGCACAGAAAATAGCAAATCTGTGGCGTCTGCAAGTAACGTTTCTAGTTGTATTGAAGTTCAGGAAAGAAATCTGAAATCTTCGAATTTAGTTACTTAAGTAATTGTACTTTTCATCTTTATAATAAATAAATAAAATAAAAAATGTATTTTTCATTTTTGAGCGCTAGTGCTTAAAATTATGTCACTTTTACGCACTAGTGCGTAAAAGTGTTATAAACTCTGTAACAAAAAATAATTTCAAATTGAGGTAGTAGGTACTTGAAGAACTTTACTGTTCTATTTACCTATTAAAAAATAATCAATAACAGTATAAACATGAATAGATTTAAAGTCAATCACAATATTAAAAAGTCCCAATGTCATTTTCTACCCTCAATCATATTTCCCATCACTGTGTTTCTTATTTCAATTCATAAATTTCTATTTATCTCTGAAAATTCAAAACACTCTAAAAAAAACCTCTGAAATAAGTAACATAATGGCATGAAGCATTTAAAACGTGACAATATCATGCACTTGTCAGCTTCAGCTTGGCAAATAACAAACACCGTCGGGGGTGGATGTCGGCGGCAAAGTAGTCGGTGAAAAGTAAGAACCTTCATTGTTTTTCTGGCACATATGGCGCCGCTTCGTTGGGTGTCTGAATCACATTGTCGTTGTCCTTAGAAAATGGAAATGTCACGATCCGAAATATGCCGCGAGGGCAGAAGGGACGGTCCTCTAAAGCTTCTATGCCGCGTTTCCGGATTAAACTTGATTGATTTTTAATCAGTGACCGGAAGAAATTGTTTGTTTCCTGTATGTGTGTGTGTGTATGCGATTCGAAGAGGAAAAAGAATCGAAAAGAGAAGAATAACATATTATATAGCAAGGGGGTGAGTGGGTGGATTAATGAACGGCAAGAGATGATGTTCGACAAGCTACTATCAAAAGAAAAAGTTACCTTATTAAAAAATCAAATCGTGAGCGGATAGCGAAGAGGATTTAAATAGAGAAAAAAATAAATAAAAGAGCAACGATGGAAAGATTAAAGATAAATCAAAGATAAATACAGCGTGAGTCTGTTACAAATGTAAAAAACTAGTTATCAAACCGACTTCAAGGTTTGCTATTAAAACTTTGTTTTTTATCTATCTATGTAAATTTTTTCAGAATTTTTTAAATATTCTTTCTAATATACATAGTATAGTTAAGATAGAAATAAATTATCAATAAAAAATCAAATCTTTATTTATTATTAAACATCGCGATTAATAAACATATTTAGTAGCAAAGAAACACATTACTGTTTTTTTAACAATAAAGCTCTCAGTTTTAAATAAATTTGCAAAAAAGATTGAAAACTGCCTTTTTACCTGCAAAAAAATCCAATTTTGTAAAATGAATCAAATATCAATAAACTGTTGAAATCATAAATACTAAACAAAAATAAATAATAAAAATTCAATTTTGTCTATATTTCAATTTTTCATTTCTAGATTTGCAATATATCCTGTTTCAAGAGCAGATTTTTTTACCAAAATAAAACTTGTTGACAAAGTTTCTTTTTTAATTTAATTAAAAGACTCAATTACTAGTTGCAACAAGCAGGAAGCAATTTTCTGGTAATACGTTTAAAAGATAAATCAAAAAAAAGATATAAGTAATAAACCTGATGAAGCACTTTGTTCATTTATTTAGTTGTAATCATTGATGGTCAAAGCAAACTTTGATGTTTGATATTAATTAAATTAATTTAGTGGGAAACCTCATCTATAGAAGAAAAAAAAAAGACACCCACTAGAAAAAAACATCTCAAAGTAACCAAAAATAAATTTAATACATATCCAATTATGACATCGCGAAACTTTTAAATTGGCAACCCTTGAAAGAGCGTCGTAATCTAACGCAATCTTCGTGACGTGTTGGAACTATTAAAAAATCATATTTCCTAATACATCTTTCAGCCGCAGGCCTCCACTCGCGAAAAACAAGCACGATCGCGGCTTGAATTTTGATGTTGGTATTTTCAACGAAAAATCAATGCAGTGTAGAAATGTTTTTTTTTTTATTAATTACCTGAATGAAGAGCCACGATGTAACTAAGGCGAGACTGCTATACTGGCCGTTGAATCGATAGTGGTAGGCGTAGAACGAAAAGTGGTACAAATAGAAAAACCTGAAACAAGACGGAAAGTCATAAATTATTGCCAGTGCAATTATACGTGAGATATTGCACGAGAGGGAAAAGTCACAAGCGAGAGGAAACGAGATGTTTACTTTAAAAATGTGTCAATTTTAAATTATCTTCGCGAAAAGGGTGAGTCAACAAGATGACGACCGAAGCTTTGATGTCTGTGTTTGATGATACGAAATGAAGAAAAAAAAGGAGTTTTGGGGAACTACGAGAGGCTATTGCACACCTGTTATAACACTTGAAAGGTATTGATTAGTGAAATGTAGAGTGTTTGGATTAGAAAAGAAATAGGAAAAGGTTTTGTTCAAAACATAAACTCAGTACATATTAAAAATTATTTCTTCATTATATTAATTGTACAATTTTAAAGTTATTTTTAATTTTACATTTTTCCTAATATTATAAATATAAAACTACATAATTAAATACATACAAAGTGTAGTCAAATGTTTTAATCAAATTTTAATTAGTGATAGTCCTCGCTATAAAAATACTAAATAAATACAACATCGTTTCTGCATAAAATCTACTGAAAAAATTTATATATAAGAACTACAAGCTTTATAGACTCATGGCTTAATGGGCGACCTTTCTACCTTCTTTCATATTTAGGGCCCTCTTCTTTCACTGTTTTATTTGTAACTTTTTTGTAACTTTTGAAAGTCGTCCTCTACTTCCTTTTTTCACTCTGTACTTAGTCTGCTTCTTCGTCTGTTAGGTCCTAATTCTCCTTCTAATATTCTTTTTGGTAATCTGTTCTCTTTCAATCTTCTTACTTGGCCTATCCTTATCACTCTCTTTGTATAATGTTCTTAATCTTTCTTTGTTCTTTTAATTCACGTCTCTTCTACTTTTCTCGCTACACAAATTTTTCTTAAAAACTTTCTTTCCCATACCTACAGCATGGACTGCTCTTGTTTTTTTAGTGGTCATCTTTCGCAAGCGTATTTTACCACCAGTCGTATTATAGTTTTTGTAGACACGAAGTTTTGTTGCTCTTGCTACGGATTTTGAACTGAGTATAGAATGTAATGCATAGACGCTTTTGTTTCCAGCTGCTATTCTTGCTTTTATTGTAATTTAACTACTCCTATTATATCTGCGTCTTTATATAATGTTCTTAATTCTTCGTTTGTTCTTGTAATTCAAGTCTCTTCTACTTTTTCCCTCTATAAATTTTTCTTAGAACCTTCCTTTCTCATATCTGCAGCATGAACTGTTCTTGTTTTCTTAGGGTCCATCCCTCGCAAGCTTATGTTACCACCGGTCGTATTATGGTCTAGTAGATATAAAGTCTTGCCACAGCTTTTAAACTTAGTATAGAGTGTAATGCATAGCCTTTTTTGTTTCCAGTTGCTAGTCCTGCTTTTATCTCTTCTGTATTTGTTGGTTTCATGTCTATTATACTTCTTAAATAGTCAAATCTCTGAATTTCTTTGAATTTGTGTCTCTTCCTTTCGTTTACTTTTATTTCTAGATACCTGTTTTCTTTGAATACTTCATATTTCCATATCATAAATTTAGTTTTTTCTTCATTAATTTTTAGTTCCATTTTTTCCAATCATCCTTCTTATTAGTAGCTCTCTTTGGTTCTTTTTATAAGTGTTATGTCGTCTGCAAATGCAAGACATTGATGTTGTTGATAGAAAAGCAGACCTTGTCTAAATATATTGCTTTGTCTTAATATTAATTCTAGGGCTATTATAAACAATATCGAATAAAGCGAGTCTCCTTGTCTTAAGCCATCAAACACTTCAAACTTTCTTGACAGTTTTTCATTAACCCGAATTCTAATTGTGGTTTACTCCAATGTCATTTTTACTAATCTCTCTTTATTATTGGGTGTTTCAAAGCCTTTTGATGCTTGGTATAATTGCTTTCTGTTTATGCTGTCCTGAAATCGATAAAAAGCAAGTATGTTTGTAGTTTTTGTTAGTGGACTTCTCTCTTGTATCTGTTGTAATAAAAATATTTGGTCTACCACGAATCTTCCTTTTCTAAAACCACACTGGTATTCTCCTACTACTTTTTCCATTTGTTCTTTCAATTTATTATTCAGTACTGTTGCCATTATCTTATATACATATGTTCAGTAACGCTATTCCTCTATAATTTTCCCATTTTGTCTTGTCTCCGTTTTTATGGATTAAACATAATATCCCTGTTTTTCATGCTTGTGTCATTTTTAATTAAATCATGTATCATCTTCGTTATCATTTTTCCTCCGTAGTTTATCATTTCTCCTTGTATTTTGCCTTCGACTGAGCTCTTTTGTTTTTCTGTTTTTCTATAATACATATTTTTAACTTCATCACTTCATCAGATGTAAGAAGTTCTTCTTCTCTTTCTTTTTGTCCGTTTCTTTTGTTTTCCTCTTCTTCAACTGTTCTTCTTTTAATCAACAATTTATTTAAAACTTCTTCAAAATATTCAGCCCATCTTTCTGTTACTTCTTCTTCTCTTCCCACTCATTGACCATGTTTATCTCGATAAAATATAGTTTAGGCTTGAAATCCTTGTTTAATTCTCTTGCATCCTTGATAGAAATTTCTTAACTCCTTATTTTTGTAATTCTCTTCTATATCTACTATTTTTTTAAAGTTGTGCTCTCGTTTCTTCTTTCTACAATTTTTTGTATTCTGCTCTTTGTTTTTTATATTCTTTCTGGCTGTTCTGTGTATTTTCTTCTAGAATTCTTTTCATTGCTGTGTCTTTCTTCTGTTTTTGAAGTCTACAATTTCATCGTACCATTTTTTCTTTACTTTTTGTTCTTCTCTTTAGTTTATTTTTGACTGCTTGTTTAATTAGTTTTTCTATTGCTTCCCATTTTTCTTCTATTGTTCTAGAAGCTCCATGTTGGTTTTTCTATCGCTCTTATATATTTTTCTTTATTGAATTTTATACGATATTGTCTTGTTGCCGTATTTTTCAGATTATTATTTTTATAGGCTGGTAAAATTTGCTTTAATCCTATTCCTACCAAAATGATCGAAATCTACGTTTTTCGATAGGGTGTTATCCACTTTCCTTTATGTTAGTATGTTGTACCTTTAATTTGCATACTTTTACTCATTGCAAAATCAATTAAAAGTCTTCCGTTTTTGTATCTTGTATCTTCTGAAGTCTCTTTCCTTATACATACCTATATAAACCTGAACTGATTTAAAGACCATCACGTATCTTCTTTCTGTCTTCATTGTAGAATAATTGTGCTTTCTATAAATTTCCTGTAAGCTCAGTGAATTTGTTTAATTTTTTTCCGATTTAGCTAGTATGCAAAGTGAATAATCTTTCTTTGTAGTTTGATGTTACAAAAATCGTTTGAATCCTCTTGCATTAATCTTATTTTTACTGTTGAATAGTGTCGAAAATATATCAGTCGGTTGTATTTCTTTTCTTGTGCGATATTTCTAGATATGCTATGCGTATATATAAAGAATAAGAAGCGCGGGGATTAGAGATCCCTCTCAAAGCTCGTCTGTCCGGACAATAGCGCCCAGTTCTGTGTCAAAGGCATATTTAAATCACACTGTTCCCTTCCACAATGGAATACATATTTTTCTACTTTGAACGCGAACGTGAACACACACATCAGATATCTTCAGAATCGAATAATACCCCGTAAAAGAACGGATTTACTTCCTTAAAAAAAAATCTAAATTTGTTGTTTTTCAACCGCGAAGAGAGTAAAGTCAACAAGTGAGCAATTTGATCTAGTTTGATGCGTGTTCCGTCACACGGAGGGCGGCTGTCGACGACAGAATGCGGTATGGTGGCGGCGAAGTAAACGCCGCCGGCGTCACTCCCTGCGGTTAGGTAAACTGCACCCCCATTTATCTTTATGTAGCATTACATAGTATTTCAATTACTGGCCGCAGAGTCAATGTAGTAAACATTTCGGTGCAAAGACATTTTTCTTTTAATTAGGGAAAAAATTTTGAATTCTATTTTCAATACTTTTCAAGGAAATCGCAACAAATCGATTTCCGGATGAAAGAAAGAGACGTAGATACATGGGAAATTGCTTCAACGAAATTCTAACTATATGTTATGATCAGATTGAAAAACTAATAGCTGAAACGAATATTTAATCTTGAAATCGAGTGAAATCTATTTTTTAATTAAAAGCTTTTCAGAATATATATTATTATTGACCAATCTGTTTTCCAATGTTGTTTATTAGGGATTTCGGTGATTTCTGTAATACCGTAAACGTTTCAATTGATATGGGTTTGGTTTTATATTGGATCTACTCTCTTTACTGATTTGTTTTTTTCAATATTGTTTATCGTTTTAACATTATTTTTGTAAATTCTGATGGATAAAGCCGATTATAAATATTTCGTTTTTTTTGAAATCTGTAAACATCTCAATGGAATATAAAACGCTTTCAGCTCTTTTTATTACTTGATATCATCGATCAAAATTCGTCTAATAAAATTCTTATATAGACAAAATAAACAGAAATTTGTCTTTTATAACCACACAGTTCAAATTTTTTTTTATTAAAATGCGTGCGAAAAACTAAGATTAAAAGACGTACGTAGTAATTTTTTTAACGCTCCATAATTTAACGTGAAAACACAAAAAACAAAGATGCTTAAAAGAAAGGTACGAACAAACAGAAGCTTCACAACGACCAGGCTCCAATCTTTCTAATTTCAAGACCGGAATCGGTACGTTGAATTCAGGATGCTCTGAAGCTCAATACAATAATTTGACTAGACGTCCATAAGTAGGGTAGAAAATACATCTTTTTAGGCCTCTTATGTCAAAACTGTTTTGTTGTTCTTTTCAGTCAGAAATGTCAGTTTTGTGAGCCTCTTATGTCAGAATTTGCTCACGTCGCAATGTTATAAAGTAAAAAGCCAATAGAAACAATCTTTATTTCGTAAAAAACAAATATCTTTATTTCCTGAGAATCATATCAAGTTGAAACGAGCCATAATTTAACGTGACAACACACAAAAAACAAGGACGTTGAAAATACATAAAAAATTTACCTAACATTTTCAAAATAAAAATACAAATAGAAAGAAGCTTCACAACGACCAGCATCCAACTCTTGTAATTTCAGGACTGAAGTAAGCACGTTGAATTCAGAATCCTCTGAAGCTCAATACAATAATTTGACTAGACGTCCATAAATAGAGTAGAAAACACCTTTTTGTTAGCCTGTTATGTAAAAACTGTTTTGTTGCCCTCTTCTGTCAAAAATAACAGTTTTGTGGGCTTCTTATATCAGCAATATACTCTATATTACACTGTTACAAATTAAAAAAGCCAATCAAACTCTATGTATTTTTAACAAAAACTATCCTTATTTCATAAAAAAGCCGTGCTTCTTTTGTTTCAATAGATTAAATAAAAATTTATTAAAGATAGAATCAATTTAAAGCTCATCTATAGACATTCTGTTGATTAATCACAATCAACTTTTATTGTTACAAACGTTATAGTACAATTCATTTAAAACAATTTTATCTCCAAAAAAGAAAATAAAGATTCAAATAAAACACGTTTTAATAAACAATAACAAACAAAAATATTATTTTTTATTTTAGTGCCAAATAGATGTCAAATAACATATCTTTCTACTTTACCAGCCAAATTTCAAAGCAAATAATTTTACAGTAAATAGTAGTTAGGCAAAAAAACTGTTGTATATCACTCTGGCAGAAAAGTATTAACAACTCTTAGGTACGTCTTGTAAAAATCAACAATGCACCCGCAAGATAAGACTGCAAATGCCTATTTTCTGCCCTAGAAACAGAAAATACTATAAATTTTGAAGGCTTCTCTGTCTTCTGTCCATTGACTTAATTCACTTATCACTTATCTAGAATATCGCCCACTTTTCATTTGCTTGTCTGGTTCTCGCTAACTGACTGAATGTCCCGTCCGGGTCAGATCAGGCCAGGTCAGGTCAGGGCAAGTTATAAATGATTGTAGGGTCGTAGAAAGCTGTAGAAATTTTCGATAAAACGAATATTCATTGCAGTGACTTATTTCCGCAACGGAATATTAGAAAATAGTTGCTCAAAAAGAGTTACTCAATTGTCTAATAATAAATATAATAATAGCTAAAATCATTGTCATTAAAAGGCAGAACAGTTTTTATTGTTTCCACAGTCTCCTAGAATCCTACCATTATTTATAAACACCTTGTATCATCGAACGTCCTTGCTAGAAAGTGCTAGAAGTGTCGTAACCTTTCTAGATTGAATTAGAAATAATTTGAAAAAGAAAAAAGACATTTTTAAAAGTTTTTTTAATAATAATATTTCTTTATAATAACAATTTTGTTTTAATGTAAAAAAATGACATTTAAAAATTGATTAACGCTTCATTTTGACAAATAAATGAATCGATTTTGGTAAAAATATTCACAACAATTGTTTTAGAATTCCACTCGAGTTTTTTCTAATTAAATTCGTTATTAGCGATGACAAGGATATCAATTTCAATAGAGATTTGAGTAATAGTAATAGAGTTAGTAACAATAGTAAAAACGAAGAACATAAAAATTAAAATAAAAACTTAAATAATGTAAAACTTTTGTTTTGATTTTATAATAAATTTTTTGTGAGTACATTTCTAATTTTTCCCGATGATGAGTTCGTTAAAAAATATGTGAGAGCTTCAAAGTAGCTTTATATGAACCTCCCCTGTAAGCATCTTTCGCTATTGAAACTATTCAAAGTGTATAAAGTTGTCGGTAGGGTGAAAGTGCCTTTTTAACGATTTTTATACCTAGAGGTTGAATTGATTCAAACTTGTTAGAAAGTTTTCTTTTAGGGATTTAAAAGTATTTAAGTTCATTCAGTGTTGGTGAATTGCAGTAGCCGCATTCTTGTTTTTTCGAAAATAATAAAAAAAAAAACACATTTAAATTCTGTTACATGTCCAATTAATTAAGCTGCTTTAAAACGTGAGATCACAAAAATAATTTCGTGAACAGCAGGTTGTTTGTTTGTGTGTCGGGATTAAGCCGAGTTCAATTGAAATTTCACATGCGCTCTAAGGATTTATACAAGAAGATTTTCCTAATCTCTTTACAAATTATTTTAACGTTTTGTTCAATAAAACAATATTTTTCCCGTTATCTCATCTAATTATTTACGACATCTTCTTCAAAACTCGAAGAAGGAGCACTTGTCCGAATGACTGACATCCATTGTTCCTTCGTAAAAGGGTCGCATTAGCGAGATTCTGCTGGTCATCTAGTAACTGAGAAAGTCTGAGAGGTCATTGTTTGCGGCACGGATCGTCGGAACTCCCTCAGGGGGCGGATATCATTCACCCTTTTGGGTGGTGATGGTGTCTTTATTCGATTAAATACAGGCCTCCAATTTGCATATTAACTCGTAATTGATACAAGAATTTTTTTTTTCAGGAACCTGCTGAAATTTCAGGATGCAGCTGTCGTCACTGCTCTTATTAATCCTTGTCCTTTGTGACAATCATGCAAATGCGAGTCGTTGCTCGGCCCATTAGCTCGTGACAATCACTCTTCTCGACCATTTCGATCTCTCATCCCTGACATCTATTTTACTTAATTAAATTTACCTGATTTTCACTAAATTAAACAACAAATTTAACCAAATAAAACTCAGAAGATTCCTTAGAAATTATCGAATAAAACAAGAAATAAAATAAACAATATTCGGTTCTATTTATACCAATAATGAAAATAATACAGCCTTCGTTATTTGAGCATTAAAATTCTCAACGATGTTCTTCCTAACGACCATTCCGTCATGTACATGGTAATATACCATGTAAAAATCGAATTTCTCTTAAAACAACGTTCTGACTAAATTTACTCCGGATGAAAGCCAACGAAAATATGTTTCGAGATATTTAACTTAAAGCTGAAATAATTTATTCAAATATTAAATAATTTTTTTGAAAATTTATCTTTTATTAAATAATTAATGCAAGAGAAGCTACGTTATTTTTCCCAGTGCTTTGATGCATTTCTAGAGCAGTCGTGAATATACTAGAAGCCGCTAAAGTAAAATAGTTCGAGTTAGCAAAAGCAAATCTCCGGCGGTTAATCAAGGTGATAGAATTACCGCGTCAGTGACCGGCTTCATTTACTCCAAGAAGATTAAGTAAGTAACGTATTTGCGTCTTTTAAATAAAATGTTTGACTTGCAAGAAACCCGAATTCTACGTCAGATTATTTAACTCCAAATTAATCAGCTAAAAAGCAAGATAAAAATACAAATATGAAATACACGATTTGTCCCAATTAGTGTTTTTCTTTTATTCTGCAAAAATGTTCAAAACGAATCAACGTAAATTCTTTCAGATTAGTACGTTACCAATTTTTTTCTCTATGACTGTGGTGTTTAAAAAAAATCTTTGACAACTCAGATCGATTGTATTTTATCGACTGAAATTTTTTTGTGTAAAAACAAAAGAGTTAGAAATGTTAATTGAACGGTGGTTTTGGTCCGACCGGTAATCAGAAGCATTCGTTCCACAGAGAAGCGTCTAAAGTAAAACTTTTAATAGAATTTTGATTGCACAAAACTACTTTCGAATCAGGTGATGCGAGTTTTGTGCATTAATTTATCGTCGCAGCAATATTTTAATATTTATTATTAGTATTATAACAATGTGGTGAAAATAGACGTCAACAATAAGTCTGTTATTGGGGGCAAAGCTGGTTAGAGAAAATTAAGGACAAGTTCTAGTAAAAAAATTCTAGAGAAATATATTAAATAATCGTTAGCAAACAGCAAAAATTTTGTTGTTTAATCAAAAATCTTACTTTAATAGTAATTAAAAAAATAGCAAAATATGTATAAATCAAATACAAAACCAGGAATCTGTATACCGGTTTTGACTGTTTTCCACTCATGCATTGCTTCTTGGCGTTGTGTTCGAACACTTTTTGCTTGTTATCGTTACGCTACCTTTTAGATTTTCGCTAATTAGACGGTAACTCATCAATTTTAGCTAATTGAACGAGGCTTTAGTATGTAAAACAGTTGTTATCACCTAATCGTTGAGATTGGTTTTGTTGGTTTTTATTAGTTTATTTAATTTTATTGTGTTTCGGGTTTTGTTCTTTTTGAAATTTGTTCTTAATGTTTTTCGTTTTTTTAACTTTCTTCTCTACCAAATCCGTTCTTTATTATTTTTTTCTTAACTTTTTTAAGTAATTCACTTACCGTTCAGTGAACGGTAAGCAATCAAATCTAAAAAAAAACAATTTTTCGATTTATTTATTAAAATTAAATGTACAATTATTATAATTAATAGTAGTAATAGCACTCGCAATTGAGTTTCTAGTGTTAATAGACAATAGTGTTCCGACGTAGAAGTCCCAGGTTGTTGTAATAGTCCACCAACATCGCTGTGTAAAATTTTATGAGCAAATTCAATTTTGTTTTGGAGGGAATCTTCTACGTAACTCTCGGCCACCGTTGATGAACGCCACCCACCATGTCTTTTTAGTCCCAACACATCAACTCTGTTATTCGCCAAAAGTGTAGCCGATGTGCGTCGAAACGAGTGTCCAGTAAAACCTTCAGGGGCTTGCAACTTTAAATACTTTGCAATTTTTGACGGCCAGCCTCCAATTGTGTCTTTTCCTGTGACTTGCCTAGTGCATTTGCCATTTCGATAGTTCAGAAATAAATGATCTGACGTTGGGTTGCTTGGTCGAATTCTTATGTATTTTCGAAGTATTTCCAAATAATGAACTGCTTCATTTTCTTTATTAATAACTGTGAACGTTCGCTGAATATTCGTTTTTGTATTTGGAATATTTACTATAAACATTTCTTCATGTTCTTCTATGTCACTCATTTTAATATTGTACAATTCCTCTCGTCTACAAGCGCCCGATACTCCCAATATCATTGCTACCTCCAAATATATTGTTTCTTTAGAACTCAGATGTACCACCTCATCATCTACAACATACCTTTTGAATTAAAAATTGTTCGTCTGGTGCTTCATTCAAGAATTTTTCCATGTCTTCTTTGGTAAAAATTTTAGCCTTCTTAGGCCGATATCCAATATTTTTTCTCTTAAGATAAGCAATTAATGTAGCAAACTTAGAAATATCGATAGCATCATGGAGAAAAATTGTACTCTTCAGCATAGAATAGGTACTCCGGCCATAAACTGCCTGGGGCCTTCAAGTGTCCACTTCTCACCACAAAATACGCTAACAAGCTCTTTTCATTTACAGAAATCTTCTTTGCTTCACGCCATTCCTTAAACAACTTGTATGTCTGTTTATATCGGGCTTTAGATTTTTCTGGAATTATTGCCGAACATCCTTCTTGCCAAGCGTCTTCTAAATCATCCGGTAGATCATCACTATCGCTCATATTTTCTTCGAAAACGGAACCACAAAACAGAACTATGTAGGAATGATCAGGGGTGTGAAACTTGACTAAAGACTGCTGGAAACGCGTTGAAGTCCACTCCACTGTTGATAGATGCCTCTCGAGTCGCTAAATACCACAGTTACTTTATAAATACCAACATTAATTTAGGAATCTTTGGTAACTTTTTATTAGTGTTGGCAACGCTCAAGGTTCCTTGGCAACGCTGTCATAGATAAAGAAGAACACTGTATTGACACGTCATTTGACATGTCATTTTGCGCATTTTTCGTGAATGAATTTTTTTTACGTATTTCGTATAACCATAACTTTTTATTTGTATAGTGCTATTATTTACTAGAAAATGAGACGTTGCAATATTTTCGGATGTAATGAGTCGCAGGTAAGTCGCAAGAAGAAATTTTAAATTGCAAATAAAAATATAATTATAACCACACCCAAATGTATCATGGCTATGGCATGACTATAAAGCATAGAGTTTTCTTTCACGTCTAATGTACTGGGTCCCTACAGGACTGCTACAGGTATAAGTTTCCAACAGATTTACGGATTAGACGTCTTTGGATTGAAAGAACGGGTGATGAATCCCTAGCCAAACTGATTAATAAAGAGAAAGTGGGGTGGGATTGTGCTATACACTTTGAGAGAAGATATCTGAATCCAAATGAAAAGCTGATACGGTTTGCGGTCCCCAAATTACATTTACCAGGTACAAATTTATTAATTTATTTTATGTGTCTATATTTTGGTTGTTTTCACCAGCCTTCAATCTTCAGTGGGCTGGCACGTTATCCGCAGAAACTCCAGAGGAACTATATAGTAATAAAGCTATCCGACAAAGTTTATGCGGCAAAAAAGAGCAAACAAAATTTAGTTGCTGGTGGGCCTGGAGAGACGAGTAACAATGTACTGATTAATGACCAACCATCAACCTCAGTTGCCTCTCCAGTTGAACATTCTGTTTATGTTAATATGCCTGTACTTTCTAATGTGCCAAATTTGCCATCTGCTCCTCAGCCTGTTACAGGTACATTTAGATAGTATAATGAGTTAAAATTTTGCGGTATACTTGTGAAACTGAAAGTAATCTCCAATCAAGTGAGGGATTAAGACACTTTAGTTCTGTGCTCATATCATTTGCATGTTTTACATTTTTCATTCAGAATATCGTTTTATTTTCTACTTTTGAGAAGTTTAACTTGAGGATTTTATTACTATTTCAGGGTTGAAATTAAAAGCGAAAGAGAAAACCAATCTCTTGCGTTCTGTTGGCATAACACGTGTAAACTACCTGGGTGCTGAGGGGAAATCTTTATATAAAAAGGCGAGATATTTACAACAAGCTGTAAGTAAATTAAAATGTCGTCAAATATCATTGAAACATAAAATTAATTATTTACAAAGCAAAGACTTTTTATTAGCTCAACTTAATGCTGTGAATGACGTTATAGCTCAATTCATCTGGTCGCAATTAAAAAACCAAAAATACAAACCAAAGGGCCGAAGATTTACAGTTAAAGATAAAACTTTTGTTTTAGCTTTATATAAACAAAGTGGTAAAGCATATCGTTATTTATCAAAATTCTTTAGCTTGCCATCAAAAAAAAGTTTTGACCGCAATATTAAATAAAGTGCTATTTAATACTGGCATCAATTAATCAATTTTTAATCACTTAAAAGAACGTGTTGCGAAAAAGCGAATGCAAGATAAATTGTGAGTACTTATGTTTGATGAGGTATAAGTATCAACTGAACTTATATCTTAACATTTATCTATTAACACTGGATTATATGCTGGTGTTACACATCCCTTTACATGCTTAAAATTTATAAAATAGTAGCTTACGGATTGTTGTATTTTTAAAGTTGGTTTTACAATCTAATGCCATTAATTGTATTACAATTTTCCTAAATGTAGGTTTTTCGTAATAAAACGTTTTAAACATATTTGGTGTTTTATTAATTTATACAACTTCATATTTTTTTTATAAACGAGTGCAAACTAGCAAATCGTTATATATAAAATACAGCATTTAAACTAAGACTTAGCCCTCTTTCGTGATCGAGTTTAAAACTTGGTCACTATAGAGTGCTAAGTTTTAGTTTAAAGCGAAAATAATTTTGAAAACATAAGTAATGTGATATTTTAAATATGGAGCCAAATTTTTAAGAAGATTTCTTTCCATTTTTTTCTTAGAACTTGACTCCACTGTTCAGAGATGGAGCAAGAAGCGCGCGTTTCCAATGAGGAAGCGAGAGAGTGGCATCTATTTCCTTCTTTATCTATGGGAATGATTGTATCAAAAAGACAATTTTACTTGTTTGGAACAAAACCATAGCAACCATGGAACAGCCAGCCAAAGTTTTCAGTTTCAATCTTCCCGATTATCACAAATGTATTGATATAAATTATTATTATTATTATTATTCTAGAAACTCCAATCGCGCAAAAAACGTTATAAGCATGTCGAACGTTAAGGATTACCGTTCTCAAACAATAATTGGAATTCTCGCTTCGCTCCTCCTCCAAACAATTGTCTTCGAACGGTAAGCATTCCTTACCGTTCTCCATACTTATTAATATACAATTTATCTACAAATGCATAATAATGACCTTATTACACCACTTATTTGACTAGTGTATTAGTTTAATAATAAACCTTATTATACTAGTAGTAGTGTAATAAAAAATCCATGATTATACCACTAATGGTGTAGTAAATAATCTTTCAATTTGTCTTTCTTCGAATTTTTTGTATTTGTAGATAAAATTCTATGAGCTCTAGAACACAGTAACTTGTGGGAGTACAGATGAACTCGAGCTACGCCCTCATCTGGAATCTTTCCTATTCCTACTGTTAGAACAATGCTTATATCCTACTAATAATATAACTATTTTAAACAAAATTTCCTCAATCTCGTAAAAGATCCGTTTTAGAGAAAAAATGAACGATTTGTCACAAATCAAATTCTCTATTCAACTTTTTTTTACAACAGAACAAATTTAAGACATCCTATTTAGACTAAATCACCTCTTTTTATCGACCATTGCAGTAACAATTATTCTTTACAATTCAAGAAATTCAAAAAGTAAAAAATGTTTGTTACAACTGGCAATATCGTGGCTGTAGAAAAAGTATAGTACACAATTCGCACCCATACTGTTTCTTATAACTTTAGTACGTAATATACTATAAAAATTTGTGTTTTAAGTAGTTAAATGACAAAAAAAAATTTTAGTTGAGATGTTAAAGTATCTTTTATAGTTTTTAAAATCACGTTAACTTACATTTATTTTTGTCAATTAGAGGAAAACAATTAAAAAGTTGAAATTATGTCAAAAAAATAGAGAGTTTTTTTATGATAAATAAAACACAAATAAAATATTTTAGTCATTGCTGTCCAACATTTTATTATTAAACCAGTGTCGATCATTTTTATTTACGTTTTGATCACGTATCTACATTATTGAAATTGTTGCATAATAGCCATGTCACAACCACATTTAATTTTCATGATGGAGATACTGATAGTATCCGTATATTTGTTCGAAATTGTAACGTAGCGAGAAAAATTCATTATTTTATCTGTTTAACAAAGTTAGAAAATTAAATACGGCTGAAAATCAAGTTTTTTGCAATTAAATTTCTTATTTTTGTAATTTTTTTTCCTCCGATTTGAACGCACTTTTATAAATCCATATTTGCTCATCGATGGATAAACAGTAAAAGTTTTAATATAAGTTAAAAGCCGGTTATTGCATTTCCTGTCTTTATTAAGTGGTATATTTGTTTTGTTGTTTGTACCCCTGGCAAAATAAATAAATCTGGCTAAGAAAAATTCGATATATATCCCGCTGAGGGCCAACCCTTGCCGTTAATACTTTATACAGTAATCAGTTTTCCGGGAGAAAACCCAATCAGTCCGGTAGCGACCGGAGGCGACGTTGAATTTTGCGAAAATTTTCCGGAATTCCGTCGATCGAACCGTTGGGTCTCCTGGTGACGAGTCGCCTCGCAACGCTGCCGCCACTACCACCACCGCCGCCGAAAGCAATCAGGGCGTTAGCGACGTACGTGATGCCGTCGAGGTTTGTTTGTCCATAAACACTATAACCTGGAGATCATCTCCGGCCTAATGAAGTGTGTGCTGTTTGCTTTTGAGATGGGGTTAGCTACGAGATTATGTTTATGAGATTTGAACGGATCAATCGAATTCGGGCCGTCATGCATCAATTCATCTCTCTCACTGTGCGAATTCTCCTTGCTTCAAGAGAGAAAATTCATTATATTAAAATGGTGGCGAGGATTAAAACAACAAGCTCACGCTTATCTGCCACAATGCATTATCTTTCGCAGCTATGCAAAAAATAATTAGCAAGAGACATCTTAATTTCTTAGCAACCCGGTTGGAAAAGAAGATTCCTTCTACTCTCTCGACAAAGGAACAAACAAATTATTTTTAAGTACGTACAGGGGCTTGAAAAAAAAAAGTAAATTGAGATGGAATCGCTGAAATGCCGCGAAATTAACTCAGGAATGAAGAGACAAACCTTTTGATTGGCTCCTAACAAGCTTTTTAAAAATATACAACAAACGAGACGAGACCAATACTATCAAGGTTTTAGATTTTTATTAAGAAATATCTCACACAATTTTATTTTGGTAACTTACAAGTCATACACAGAAATAAGCAGAAATATTGAGAAAACAATTTCGTTTATTTTGTTTTAACAAAATAAAGAAAACAACATTAAAATATACAAAACAATTTAGATAAGTAACAAACTAATTTACACCAGTACAGTTCAAAATTAATTATAGCTCGAAAATAATTGTCAGTAATTATACAAATCAATACTACTCTTCTATTACCTTGATTAAACGCTAAAGATTCACTCGTTTATAATCACTAGCGACTGCTTCACGTTTGTTTAAACAGTGCCAAAAACGAACAAAAACTATTCCAAATTATAGATTTATAAAGTATAGATACTTTAACTCCCTAGAAACGTACTTCTTAGATTAAAAAACATCAAAAATTCTAGTACCACTTTCTGTTTTCTTCTAACACACTGAATACTGACTGTTGTCTCAAGTTAGTTGGTCGCAAATTAGTCAGCACAAGTGTTACACCGTGATAAACAAATACTGATTAAGTTGGCAATAAAGTTACCAATTTTTTTTGAAAGTTGTCACTTTGTTAAGAATACCTTTATGTATTATGTATAGATTAAAGTGGCCAAAGAAGAAGAAATCTAATAGAGTGAAGTCTGGCGATTTACTTAACCAAATTCCTCTGTTAATTAACAGGTTATAAAAAATTGCTATAAATATTTTCTTGTAGCATGAGCGGTGTGAGCTGTTGCAGCATCGTGCAGAAAATATCCTCTTTGCAGTTCGTGTAATTATTGTAGAAATAGTTGAAAAATAAAATATACATAACGGTTTGAATTTACTGTAAAATCGGAAAAGTACAGTCCAATTATTCTCTGCCTAAATATAGACCATTTCACGAGGATTTTGAGGAGACCATACAGGAAAATTTTGACGTATTATAAAGCCATCAAGAAAAACCTATGTTTTCATTATTTAAGAGATCATTAAATCAATTACAAAATATAATTCTCTGTGCATAGTCTAGAGGAATGAATGACTAGGCCATGATATGTTTGTAGGAATAGAGCTTCAATTTTTTTAGTGCATTCTAATAAGTTCCGTAGACAATGCCCCAAAAAGTAAAGAAAATATCTAGAATTTATCTAAACTATAGAGAGTAAAACCTGCTTGCAATAAGAAGTTCCTCACCGATTTTCACTGGCTTCGCTCCATTCGAACCCACAATATCTAGTAGAAAAAAATTGAAGCAAAGTAAATTACTCATACTACTTTATTACATAAATTACAATAAACTGTCTTAATAAAAAGTCTCTCTTTGATACCATCCTTTCGGATATTTTCTTATGTGCCATTTTCGAAATTCATCAAAAAGTAATATAAAAATAGCAAACGGAAGTGCAAACAGCCACAAACGATAACTTATCGGATAAAATCTCAAATAATGCATATAAGGTGCATACGAAAGAATTGCAGTTAATACAGTTTCAACAACTAAACTCAAATTTAATATCATATTTCCCATTTTTTGTGTAAAAAGTGAATTAATTCTTGTTTTACACGCAAGTAAATTCGTCCATTGTGTTACCACAACTGACATCATCACACCTGTACTACAGGTTTGTTCTAAAACTTGTCTTTGAGGATGAGTCCAACTACGTCCATACGAATCATTAACTAATTTATCTTCAGTTTCCCAATCGGCACGGATACCAATTAACCGACCTGGTAAGAAACCGTATTCTGCCATTGCTATAAAATAAACTAAAAATGCACCCAATGTTTCTAACAATCCGAGGTTACCATAAGCTAGAAAGTATAACTTTCGGTTAACTAAACGATCACGAAGAGGATTACGTGGTGGTCGTAACATTATATCAGTTTCTGCTTTTTCATATGCTAAACTTATAGCTGGCATCATGTCTGTTAAAAGATCTATACAAAGAATTGCAACAACTGTTAGAGGTTGAGGAATTCCCATAAATGCATATACGACAAATGGTAAAATTTCTGGTACATTTGAAGCTAATGTATATGTTATAGATTTTTTGAGATTATCAAAAATTCGACGTCCTTCTTCTATTCCTAAGATAATTGAAGCAAAATTATCATCCATTAGAATAATATCAGCTGCTTGTTGTGATACTTCTGTTCCTGTAATTCCCATAGCAATTCCAGTATCTGCTTTTTTTAAAGCAGGAGCATCATTAACACCATCACCAGTAACAGCAACAATTTCACCTAGCCTTTGATAACCTTCAACGATTTGTAATTTCTGTGTTGGTGAAGTTCTTGCAAAAACAATTTCAGCATGATTTGATAACAAATGATCAAGTTCGTCTTGTATTAGATTTCTTAAAACAGCACCATGTATTACAACAGCTCCAGGAGAATTTAATTTTCTTGTAAAATTTCGTACAGATTGTGCTGTTGTAAATTGATGAACATTCTCTTCTGTTATTATTCCAACTTTATGTGCTATTGCTTTTGCTGTTATTGGATGATCTCCTGTAACCATTGCAACTTTAATACCAGCAGCTTTACAACGTTTTATTGCATCTGGTACTGTTGGACGTGGAGGATCAATCATTGCAATTAAACCCAAAAATCTTAAACCACGTTGTGGAAAATTTACAGGATCTGTTGTAAATTTATAATTTGGTGTATAACTATCTTCGAGTTGTAAATCACAAAAACCCAAAACACGTTCACCCATTTCAGCAAATTTTAAACATGCTGAATTACATAATTTTAATAATTCAGGATTCATTGGTTTTGTGTCATTTTCATGGAGAATTGTATTGCAACGTTCAAGGATAACTTCAGGTGCTCCTTTCATTACAACTAAACATTTCTTATTTTCTAAAGCATGAACACTGATCTGAAGCAAAATTTTTTATTTATTATTTAAATTCTAGACTGTGCACAAAAAGCTAGGGATATTGTAAAATTTGAACAAAAATTCTTTTAGATTACGATTTATTTTTTATTGCAAATGGCAGTATTAAACGTTTTTTTGTTATTTATGATAAATTTTAAAATTTAAAGTTTAGATACTTAAATCAGTTTCACTTTAATTGTGTTTAATTTAGTGACTTTTGAGCAAAACATGAAAAGACGAAGAATACCGAAGAAGACAAAGACCCAGAAGAAGTCTACAACCTGAAATTAAGACTGTTATATACACGTAGTGGTAAGAAGAAACCCAGCAATTTATGCATTGGTACCAAGAAATGCTCTCCCTGTTCGAATAGACCAAGATTAAGCGTCTAAACCATTCAAAATCAATTTCAAAAATTCGGGTTGAGAAGTTCACCATATCGAGATCCTGCACTATCACACCAACACCATAAAGCACCTGTGAGATGGGCCACTCAATATCAAAATTGGAATCTGAAATAGAACTCGGTTTTGTTTGCTGACGAATTCAGATTTAGCCTCAGAAGTGACAGTAGACGTATTTGAGTATGGAGAATAGCTGGTAAACGGTATCAGCAACATTCTAAGAGAGTCGTTATAGTATGAAGAGGAAGCTGTATTGCAGGCCGCACTGACTTGTTTATTTACCATAGAAGTACGACCGACCATATATACGCGACTAACATTATAAACAACATTTTTGTCAATTTTCAAGCCACTATTGGTCAAAACTTTGTTTTTATTGATAATTATTTTCGGCCTCACCATACCGTAGACGTGTTAAATTCACTTAATTTCAATGTAATTGAACAAATTGCTCTTCCTCCACGTTCACCAGATTTAAATCCAATAGAGGATGTATGAGACCTTCTTAGAAGAGTATTATATTCGCATAGACCTCAACCCGAAAACGAGAAAAAGCTTGCGCATTCTGTGGTTGTAAAGTCCACAGAAACAAATTGTTACTTCCATAAGAAGCATGCCCAATTCGGATAGTTTTACGTGTTAGAGACCAAAATACTCGCTATTAATACGAATTTTCTTAAAATCCCTATTTTTTTTGTGCACAGAATAGTAAGACTGACCTGATATTTAGTAGAAGAACTGAAAGGAATTTCAACTAATTTCGGATTTAAACTTTTAAAATCCTGTCCAAGAATATTTAAAATTTCAACAAATTTCAAAATTGCACCTTCTGAAGCATCTCCTCGTACTTGTCTTTGTAAAATTGGTTTATCTAAATCACTTGCAATAAATTCAGCTCGATTACATAAAGTTGCACATCTAATTAAATTCTTAAAACCTGTATCAGGTTTAGGTATTTTTTTCAAATTACTAAAATCAATTTCAATAATTTTTCCACTATACCAAACACGACAAACTGTCATTCGATTTTGTGTTAAAGTTCCAGTTTTATCAGAACAAATAATTGAAGTACAACCAAGTGTTTCAACAGCTTCAAGTTTTTTAATTAAACAATTTTGTGATGCCATCTTTTTAGCAGTAACAGTTAAACAAACAATAACAGTAGCTAAAAGACCTTCAGGTACATTTGCAATAATCATACCAATTGAAAATAAAAGTGTTTCCATAAATGTATGACCAAGAAGTAAACATGTAAATCCTAGAACGATTCCTAAACTTATAGCCCAAATACTTATAATTCTCATAAATCTTTCTAATTCTTTTGCCATTGGTGTTTTATTTGGTTGAAGACGTGCTGTTAAACCAGCAATATGACCCATAACAGTTTGATCACCACATGCTATAACAATTCCTCTTCCTGTACCTTCAACTACATTCGTTGAGAAAAAAGCAACATTTTTTGATTCTAAAAAATTGTCATCACTTGAATTACTACTTCTTTGTTGAGGTTCTGATTCGCCAGTTATCGGAGAATTATCAACTTTAAGACTTTGACTTTGTATTATACGTATATCTGCAGGTACTCGATCACCAAATTTAATATCTACCAAGTCACCCAAAACTATTTTACGTGATTCAATTACCAGAGGAATACTATCACGAATAACTGTAGCTTTCGCTGGTACCATATTTGCAAAAGAATCCATAATACTTTGACTTTTTCTTTCTTGGTAATAAGTAAAACTTCCAGTTGCTATTACAACAGCAATTAGTACAATTCCTAACACTACATGATCCATATTAATTCGATCAAAAGACAAATATTCTATTAAAACACATAAATAACATAAAACAGCTCCTATCCAAAGCAAGCCAGAGAAACCATGAAATAACGTTTCAATATATTTAAGAATTTGGGACTTTTTTTTCGATGGTGTTAAAGCATTTGGTCCGGTTTTCAATAAAACATTCTTAGCTTGTCCTTGTGTTAGTCCAACTACAGGATCAGTTTCAAAACGATCACAAAGTTCTTCCAATGGAATTGTATGACAATCAGTTATAATTTCTTTTCGGAAATTTTCAAGTCTTTGAGCACTTTGTTCTTTTGCAGATAATTTGCCTTTCTTTTTATAAAGCATAGGCATTTTGTAAACTAACACTTACAATGACAGATTTTTAATAACAATTTGCTGTCAAATTTTGACATTAATAAATGCGGCCAAAAGGTTATTTTTTGTCAACAGATACAGAGTGAGCAACTATAGCGCTATCTTTTCATTCCAATGTATACAAATCATAGGGTGCGGTGTAAGGGGTTGCATATAATCCCTTGAAATCCTTTTATAGCCCCGCTCATGACGGGTGCGGCTACCTTATAAGCATTAAGTACTGTCTCAGTTGACAATAGACACAAAGTCAGCACGACATAATTTTTAGATTAAATGAAATTCTCAAAATGAAAACTAATCCATTTTAAAAAATTAGGAATAACTGTAAGATATAAAATTGCCTTCACTGCGGTCTTTCTTGTTCCTACAGGGATAAAACTAGGTATACGAAAATCAAGGCTTTACATAAAAAGTAAATTACTACCAGAGAAAGTCGAACAGCAGAAAAAAAAGAACAAACTAAATAAAATATTTTTTAGTGATATTGGCAGAATAAAATGTAAAATAAAATAAGAAATTAATAAAGAAGAAGATTGTCAAATCTAAACTAACAGCAGCAATTTTGTATTTGCCCTAGATTGTTTCAACTTGAAGATTTAGTCCATTCAAAACTCTTTCATAATTGAACCAAACATTAACTTGGCTTGTGATTTTTGTCGAAGGTTTTGTTTTTAATATTGAGAATTTAGTCCCTTCAGAATGTTGAGCCAAATAAATATCAAATTTTATTTGATTGGTCTTTTTCTCTCCATCATCCCATTTTTATCCAATGATCTCTCAATCTCTCAAAAAAATCCAAAATTCCCTATAAGAATTAAAAAGAATTTATACTTCCTAAAGGATAATCAGAAGCGATTCTCTGATAATTAATCAAGAAGGTAGTAGACGAGTGTTATCAAATTATTTATTGTTGAAAGTTAGTAAAGAGTTAATTATGTAAATCAATTCATTGTTATAGTACATTAAGTATGGAGAACGGTAAGGAATGCCTACCGTTCGAAGACAATTGTTTGGAGGAGGAGCGAAGCGACGACTCCAATTATTGTCTGAGAACGGTAATCCTTAACGTTCGACATGCTTATAACGTTTTTTGCGCGATTGGAGTTCCTAGAATAATCATAATATTAATTTATATCAATACATTTGTGATAATCGGGAAGATTGAAACTGAAAACTTTGGGTGGCTGTTCCATGGTTACTATGGTTTTGTTTCAAACAAGTAAAATTGTCTTTTTGATACAATCATTCCTACATAGTTCTGTTTTGTGGTTCCGTTTTTGAAGCAAATATGAGCGATAGTGATGATATACCGGATGATTTAGAAGACGCTTGGCAAGAAGGATGTTCGGCAATAATTCCAGAAAAATCTAAAGCCCGATATGAACAGACATACAAGTTGTTTAAGGAATGGCGTAAAGCAAAGAAGATTTCTGTAAATGAAAAGAGCTTGTTAGCGTATTTTGTGGTGAGAAGTGGACACTTGAAGGCCCCAGGCAGTTTATGGGCGGAGTATTCTATGCTGAAGAGTACAATTTTTCTCCATGATGCTATCGATATTTCTAAGTTTGCTACATTAATTGCTTATCTTAAGAGAAAAAATATTGGATATCGGCCTAAGAAGGCTAAAATTTTTACTAAAGAAGACATGGAAAAATTCTTGAATGAAGCACCAGACGAACAATTTTTAATTCAAAAGGTATGTTGCAGATGATGAGGTGGTACATCTGAGTTCTAAGGAAACAATATATTTGCAGGTAGCAATGATATTGGGAGTATCGGGCGCTTGTAGACGAGAGGAATTGTACAATATTAAAATGAGTGACATAGAAGAACATAAAGAAATGTTTATAGTAAATATTCCAAATACAAAAACGAATATTCAGCGAACGTTCACAGTTATTAATAAAGAAAATGAAGCAGTTCGACCAAGCAACCCAACGCCAGATCATTTATTTCTGAACTATCGAAATGGCAAATGCACCAGGCAAGTCACAGGAAAAGGCACAATTGGAGGCTGGCCGTCAAAAATGCAAAGTATTTAAAGTTGCAAGCCCCTGAAGGTTTTACTGGACACTCGTTTCGACGCACATCGGCTACACTTTTGGCGAATAACGGAGTTGATGTGTTGGGACTAAAAAGACATGGTGGGTGGCGTTCATCAACGGTGGCCGAGAGTTCCGTGGAAGATTCCCTCCAAAACAAAATTGAATTTGCTCATAAAATTTTACACAGCGATGTTGGTGGACTATTACAACAACCTGGGACTTCTACGTCGGAAAGTTTGTCTATTAACACTAGAAACTCAAATGCGAGTGGTATTACTACTATTAATTATAATAATTGTACATTTAATTTTAATAAATAAATCGCAAAATTGTTTTTTTTTGTAGATTTAATTCCTTACCGTTTACTGAACGGTAAGTGAATTACTTACCGTTTTGTTACACATAGCAACCAGTAATAGCAACCTACCGTCGTGGAAACAGGCACAGTAAACTGATAAAAACAACCAATCACGCAAAAAATAAATTATTTGTCTAAAAATGTTAGTAAATCAAATGTTAGTGTCAGAAGTGAGATTTAAAGAAGATCATACTGTAATCCGAATAATTTATGTCATAGGGTACAACTATATAAAAAAAATCATACAAAAAAATAACAAATTTGTTTATTGCTTTGGAAAAACTGAAAGAAAAATAGGTAAAACGTCTCTTTGAAGAACAAAAAAAAAGCATGAAAAAAGAACAATAAAATTTCTAGAAAAAGATGTTTAGAAAAAATAGAATAGTTCTAAAAGAAACTGAAAAATGACGATTATAAGACCAAAAAAAACAAGATTCTAAAAGAACGAAAAACAGAAAAATTCTACAAAATATTATAAGTTGAGTAGTTTTAATTTATTTTGAAAAGATCTCTTTATCTTTCTAATTTTCTTAACAATCATTTATCGTTGTTAATAATTTTTGGCTTTTAAATTTATAACATAACAACCATTTTACAAATCACAAAAAATCAACAAACAAATTATGCATAGGGGGCAAAAATAAACAGTTTTTGCTATCTAGTGCCTTTTTTCTGAAATTGTTTGGTAATTACTTTGCGTTGTTATATCTTTCTCACCAGCTTCAAATGTCATTCGTTAATCATTAATTACGTTTACATTCATACATTAAAGGGAATATATTTAATTGGTTGGGTATTTTACAAAGTTTTCATTCAAAAATTAGGTAATGAAAACCCTGTAAATTAGGCAACCAATTCAATATATTCGCATTAATGTACAGATATAAAAATAGTAAGTAGCAAGCAACATTTCTAGCTGGTGACGTAAATTCATTGTTAGTTAACCCGTACTATATCCCTAGTTTAGAATTCTTTGTATTTTAGATATAGGAAGTCAGTTATTTGATTATGTTTTTATCCTTAATTTTGATAAAAATTTTTAAATGCCTGTCGCAAGTCTGTATCTTTATGTTCATTTATGTATATGTTGTTTTCGCAATTAGAACAGTTTAGAGTTTGACAGCAAAGATCAGCTACTTCGTTTATTTCCTCCTATTCGAGAAAACCATAGAAAATTCGAATATTACACACAAACCAATAGATTTTCCTTAAAAAATAAACAACATAAAACACCCACTAACACCAAACATTACACTTCACTTAACACAAAGCGCATTTCGACAACAAAGTGTTACGTTTTACACATCAAGAAGATACAACAAAAAGAATAAAACAATAATACAATAATCTTAGTCTTTTTTATCAACAATTTAAAAAAAATTGTTCCACCAGTCTTCTAGCTTTAACATTTATGAAGATGAGAGTTTGAGGAGTTTAAAGTTGATAGAGCACAAATTAGCAAGTAGAACTTCATCAAATCTCCGATCTTTAATACAATTCAATTTAATTCAATTTACTTTTGTTTAAAACAGTGTAAATTTGTGTCAAGTTATTTTTTTAATTTAATAAAGTGTCTAGTGATTTTTTTCAAATTTTTTATAATATTCCTTCTAATCTAAATTAATTAATTAATATTAATTCGATAAAAAATATAAAATTTACATTATTTCTAATAACATTTGTAGTAATGTAGACAATATCTCGATTTTTGATAAAATTAGTAGAAGTTCTTAATTGCTAAATTGTTAATTGGATTGTATATAGATTTATGATAATGATTCTCGTCAATTCTGTTTACAAGCCAAGTCTTTCAAAGGTTTTGCAAATTCATATTTACAGTTTCCTCTAGAATAGTTTCCTATCGATCTATCGATTTTAATTCAATATTAATTTGGATTTATATTTAACTTGTTTCACTAAGCTATTCAAGTGTATTTAATTTGATTACGTGTAAGCGTTTTTCTTTCATATCAGCTGATACGCGATGGGAAGCGTTTTGTTGGAAAGATAAACCCATTTTTATCCTCGCGAATCCTATGACTTAGGCTAGGTTGAATTGAAAAAGTGATTTTTCTTAAACAAACTAAATTACTTGATCAGAACACCACTTTTTCGTTTATTAATTATGAGAATAATTAATAAAATTAACATAATAATGCATTCCGTTTTTTAGTTTTTCCCAACTGTTCGCAAAATCGATTTTATTGATTGATTGAGATAGACCAATCATATTTTTCCTTTCAATATTTTCTTGTTGTAAAAATTCTCTCGGAAATAAGGGCGTGTAAACAGTCTATAAAACGTCATGCATGTATCCTCGTTGGATAATAAGCACATTTTGTGTCATCTCGCGGCATGTCCGTGGTGTATTTTTTTCATCGAAACGATCGCTTGTTTGCTCTGAAAATAATGACGGCTTTGAGTGTTCAGTAATCACTATTTCCGTGGTTTTATTCGAGAGCTAGAAAGACCGTATATATACTCAACTCGTTCACAAATCAAACAAATTATAATAACGTCCTTTCGTCCAACAAACAAGCCCGATCATTTCGGTCGAATTAGACCCCATTCAGTATTCATTAGCTAATGATAGATGGCGTTTTACTCATAAATTATCCTACATCAACAAGGACAAAAGTGCTGATCACGACAAGCGACATTCTGGCGACTAAATTAAGCCTTAACGTATATAAAATTTCCAAATTACTTAATCAGAGTTTTTAAAAAAAAACTTTTACGTAATTACTGCAATTGTAAATGTTAAATTAATCTCTCTGGAGTACCTGTAAGTGACGCTTTTAGAGCAACACAAACTCTGCATAGAGCGTTCGATTACGTCGTCACGTGCCAACGACATGTGCCCTTGTTATTCACGTGTTGCAAACGAACACTTCTTGTTCCATTTACGAATGAATGAATCCATCGCTCATTTTGTTAAAATCCAAACAACTAAACGCCAACATCTCTTCTTCTCTATTAGCTTTGGCGGCTTAAGTTTCTTTCTTTGTAGAAAAGACGATGCGACGGGCACAAAAGACGACATACTCCTACAGAAGGAGATGACGCCGATAAACAAACCCACAAATAGGCTAATGTGATTTTCGAAAAACAACTTACGTACTTTTTGACATAAAATATAACGAGACGAAAGAATGATACAAAGAAACTCGACTTGCTTACTTCCAACACAAATATTTTGTGCAACTCTGGTTGGTTAAAAATAAAAAGGAAATGGAGTTTGTAGGGAAAATTTTATTTGTAAAAATGGTGAACAAAAATTATTTTAAAGACACAAATCATATTTTTTTAAATACCTTGTCATTAGCCCGTAATCTTATAAAAAAAATGTTTTCTAGCACTCTTTGTATTGTTTGGCGGCTTAAATAATATGTTTAATAATGAAAAAATGCGCACTTAAAAGACAACTACAGGTTTTTCAGGCAAAAATAAAGTAATTTAAGACCACCTACCTCTATACCAAGTATCGCCATTCAGGAGCAAGAGAGCGCCAAATTTAGAAATTAAAATTTGTTTTATAATCGTTTTCATATCTCTCTAAAAGCTTCTTTAGTTTTTTGCTTTCTTCCAGTTTAGTCTTTCATGTTTTTTTGTCTTCCTAATTCATTCATTGTTCTTTTACAATCTTACTATTAAATTGTATAGATCTTCTCTTTCTTCTTCTAAACGTAATTTATCTGGTATTTTTCTTTCGCAATCGTTGTTTTCCATGCTTATCAAAATCGTTTTTTGTTGTAGACTTTCACTCTCTTCTTCCCCTTCCAATTGTCAGTTTTCGAATTTTTTTCAATTTCTTGAAAATCTTCAATTCGCTATTCTTGAAACTCCCTATTCTTCCAATTTTTTTTTATTTCTACATTTTTCCTCTGTTTGTTTGTTTTTCTTTTCCTAAACGTTTTTCTTCAAGCTCCTTTATAACAATTTTTGTTTTAAGATTGTTCTCATTTTTTCTTTTTATTTCCAAACGTTTTTCAAGCACATCCAGAATTGTGTTTTTTAAAAACTTCCTTTTTAAAAAAAACGCCGTTGTTTAGGCCGTTTAGATCTTCTGTACTCCAAGAGTCTTTCTTTGCTTTTTCAGCTTTTCTCGCTCGTCTTCCTCAGCTTTTAGAAGCTCTAACAGGCCTTTTGTTATATACCTACATTTAACTCTCTAAAAGTTTCTTTTGTTTTTTTGTTTCTTCCACCTGTACTTTTATGTTTTTTCCTAATTCTTACTGTTTTGTAGACGTAGTTTTATTAAAAAAAATTTCTATTGCTTTCCAAAATGTTTTAGTTTTTCTTTTTCTTCTTCTAAACGTAGTTTATCTGATATTTTTCTATTTGTAATCTTTGTTTTCCAAACTCTTCAAAATCGTTTCTCTCTTTCAATCGTCTATTTTAAAACAATTCTTCAAGACTACTTTTTGCTCTTCCATCTTCAAATCTCTAAAATCTTCTTTAATCTTCAGGAGTTTTAATTCAAATTTTTTCATCATTTCTAGATTTCTATTAGAAACATTCTAACAAATTTCTTAAAGATGTCCTGCTCTTCTTCTACTTATCATCTTTTAAATCTCCCTAAAACCTGATTTTGTACCTGCCTTTCTTCCAACGGTAGTCCTTGCTTCCTAATTCTTCCTCTGTTCTTTCAGAACACAACACTTCTCTTTTTTCAAATGTTTGAGTTTTAGTGATTGCTCTGTTTCTATGCTCTTCTAGAAGCTTTTTGTTCTTCTTTTCCTTGTTCTACATATAGTTTATATAGTATTTCTCTCTTTTTAGTCGTTGTTTTTGAAGCTCTTCAGAATCGTTTTCCATTCTTAAATTTTACTTAGCATTTTTGACTCTTCCAATCCTTAATTTCTAAACAATTCTTTTAAAAAAAATGTTATACTATAATTAGAAACTTCTCTTGTTCTCTTTTTTCTACCAATCATTTTATGAATCTTACCAATCGTTTTTCAAATGTTTTTTATGTTACAAACGCCGTTGTTTATGCCCATCTAGAATCTTCACCTGTACTCCAAGACTCTTCCTTTGTTCTTCCATCTTCCAACTTTTAGAATCTTCTTTAATTTACGGAAATTTTGCTTAAAATTTTTTCATCATCTCTAGAAGGTTTCTATTACAAACATCTCGACGAATTTCTTAAAAATATTTTGCTGTTCTTCTATTTACCGTTTTTTAAATCATCCTAAAAGCTGATTTTGTACGTCTCTGTCTTCCAATTCTAGTTTTTACTTCCTGATTCTTCCTTTGTTCTTTCAGAAGCTTACACCCTTTTTTTCTTTTTCTAGAAACGTAGTTTCATTGGTTTCATTAAAAAAATAGAATAAAAGCGTTTGGATTGTAGTGATTGCTCCATTTGTTTCCTTTTCTAAATTTTTTTTATTCTTCCAGGATCTTTCTTGCTTCTCCTGTACCTTCTTTTCCTCTATTCTTTCAAAACTTTATACTCGCTTTACTTCTTTCTAATTGCAGTTTCACTAGTTTCTTAAAAAAAAAATAGAATCAAAGAGTTTAGGCTTTAGTGATTGCTTCATTTGTTTCTTGTTCTAGAGTCTTTTTATTCTTCCAGAATTTTTCTTTGCTCCTCCTGTAGCTTCTTTTGATTTTATTAAAACTTTCTGCGCTCTTCGAAAACCTTCTTTTGTAATTTTTTTTATTTTTACTATTGCCTTTTAATTTTAATTTTTTTATTTTTTTCTGTCCTAAATATCGTTTCTCAAACTCTCCTAGAATTTTTTTAAACTCATTTATAAGTTTTCTTAATTCTTTTATTTTTCCTAACGACGTTTTTGATTTTTTTGATCAAATTTTTGGAAAAAACCATATTGTCCTTCCAAAATTAGATATTAAATTGCAGAAACATTTCTATACCTGACTTTTCTTTCTTATTAATGATAAAAATTAAAAATAAAATAGTCCCAACAATTTTTCTATTTTTGTACTCGTCTATCCTATCGCATCCACTATTTTCACCTTCGATAATTTTGATCGCCGATAAAACCCCAATGTGCTATAAAATTCCTTGATAAGATCGTTGTTTGCGTATTACTCCAATTTGGAGTGACATCACCAACATTCACCTTCTCCACAAGTCAATCCTACCTGTCGTCACGTGAATCTCGTCGAATCCCATCGGTGGTTTCATTTATGTAACATGAAGGTATCTAAGTCGGCCACAGCGGTCATGGGACGGGCCGCGAATAGCAGATGGCGGCGAGGATTGGAATGCCCACCCCCTGAGGGCGGCAGACTGGTATCCAGGCGGGTCCGATTGATCGCAACACCGTCTCTTCTCATTATATTATTTATTTATTTTTACTTTCTTACCTTTTAATAATAAACACACACACGACTCTTTTCTAATATGATGACACTCAAATTAATTACGGTAAAGCTCTCGACATCTTGAATTTAATATTCAAATGAACGAAAATGACGGACCGGAAAATTTAATTCTATTCGTGACAACTTAAATACTTGAAAATTTCTAAAAGACTTACCTTAACCAGTGACGTTTTGTTATAGCTGTATGACAACAGATGGCATCGTATTGGTCCGCCATCCAGACTATTAAAATTATGTAAAAGGCGGTTGTTGTGTCATTGAAGAATTCTGACATTATTGCTTCCATTCCTGAAACAAATCATTTTTCAGTGAAATAAAGCTGAAATTGAATTTAGAAGAAACTAAATTTTTGATTCTAACTTTACACCCTCATTTTTAATAAGAGGCAACACAAAATATCTCACAATGACATTACTAAGACGTACTGTCTTAACGTTGTCTCAAAAAACTGTGTCTCTTACTATCAATTTGAGCTATTTTGTTAGGTCTTTACAAACAAGCCGCCACGACGTAAATCTTGCTGTATTCGTACGGCAATAAAGCGGTACCCGTGGCAAATGCTAGAAACTAAAAAAAACGATTTCTTACATTTTAATACATTGTTTATTTCAATTTCTTTAAAGTGTGTCTAATTTACAAATAATAATAATCTGAAAAATATGACAACAAGACAATATCGTATAAAATTTAACGAACAAATCAACAAAGAAAAATAACAGTGATAGAAAAAACCAACAAGAACAAGAAGCCACTAGAAGAATAGAGGAGTAATAAGAAACAATATAAAAAATAATTAATCAAGCAATCAAAGAACAAATAAAGAGATGAAGATTGTAGACTTCAAGAACAAAAAAATGACACAGCAAAGAAAAGGATATTAGAAAAAAATACACAAAACAATCAGAAAAAATATAAAAAACAAAGAGCAGACTACAAGAAAAAAATTGCAGAAAGAATAAATGAAAGCACAACGTTTAAAAAATAAAAGATATAAAAAAGAATTACAAAAATAAGAAGATAAAAAACTTCTATTAAGGATGCAAGAAAATTAAACAAGAATCTCAACCTAAAACCATATTTTATCGAGATAAACATGGCTAATTAGTGGAAAGCAAAAAAGAAGTTACAAAAAGTGAGATAAATATTTTGAAAAAGTCTTAAACAAATCCTCAACCAAAAGAAGAACAGTTGAAGAGGAAGAAAACAACAGAAACGGACAGGAACAAAGAGAAGTTAAAAATATTACAGAAAAACAAAAAACAACAAGAGCTCAGTTGAAGACAACATACAAAAAGAAATGATAAAGTATGGATAATAATAACAGTTCTGCTGATAAAGGAATTTTGTTATAATTATGCAGCATACTGTATAATGTAAGAAGGATTATTGTGATGATCAGAATAGCTTTTTAAGTGACATTTCAATGCTGCCAACCCAATCAGTACTTACTAATACCGCTGCATATCAGTTATTGATTGGTGTAAATTTCGGTGTGAAGAATAAACTTGTAAAATTTGGAAATATTTTCATTGTTGGGCGTTAATTGGAGAAAACCTTTGCTTCCTGAAAGTGGCACGAGTCAACCCAAGCAGCCATCTAACCGAACCTATTGTCGTCAATTCTCTCAGTTTTTCCCCTCTTTTCTTTTTTTCATCATAACTTCAAGAACGAAACTAAATTGTAAATATTTATTATCGTGAAAGAGTGAAAAGATGTTTTGTTTAATTTTTCCCGACTACAAACATTAATTGCAAAGAACAATTTGTGTCCCAGATAAATTACTTGTCTTTCGGGTAAAACGTGGGCAAACGTCCCTTACGACGTTTCTTCAACGATATTAATGAGACTTGGGACTGGATAAACACTTGCAGATGTTTTCTTATATAAACGAAAAATTATTGAATTTCCTAGAAAAACATTAATTACATTAATTAAAATCAGCAAGACTTGTATAAAGTTTTTTTTAAAAAAACAAGAGAGAGAGTTAAAAATTAAAAATCCACGCTAACAAATATACAGCAAAAAGTATACAGATTGCCTACAGTGCTTGAGAATTACCTTTCGTTCCATATCGTAGAGAAGCGACAAAAATAGTCAAATAAATAAAAAGTTTTCAGCGAGAGCAAGTTTTCAAGTCATAACAAGTTGCGCTTTTCCAGTCGACAATATTTTGTTGAGTCGCGGAAAAACCTACAAGAGAAATATAAGACTCTGATATAATAAAGTGTGTTTTAATAATTAGAATGCAGCTTTTGTTCTAAACAAGAAAAAAATTCAACACTTTTAATTAATAGAAACAGAAGACAAGAGGGATTCTAGATATACAGAAATGAGGATGTTTATTTCAAGATTGCGAGTATAATTGAATATTTTATCTCACATTTTTACTTCCTGTTAACAGTTACATACTTAGAATAATTTTAAAATATAAATGACTGTCCTAGTTAATATATTCTCTCTATTAAAATAAAATCGTTTCTTATCTTTTTCCATGTCTTTAAAAATCTTTTTTAAAACGAAAATTTCTTTTCCTCATCTTTTGCAAAAAATATCGTCTAGCAATGACTAATACCAAATGAACTAATCAAAACTGCCAGAATGCCTAATTCTAGTTAAAATTTTAGGTAGTTTAATATACTCACTAATGAACTAATTTCAAGATGAAATACTACTGCTATTATCACAAATTTTAATATTTTTTGGTAGCAACAACCAATCACAAACCCGAATTCTTTAAATTTTCTATGGAAACGAAGATACTACCGGTATTATCTCACCTTGAAATTCGTTCACAAGTCTTAAATAAAGCGTTGGAAATTTAAAATATCCATTTGTGATTCAATATTTTAATAAACCAACCAATTCTTTGCTAAAACAAACCAATTTCTTTGCTAAAAAAAACAGATTTAGTTTAGATTTAAACAAGATTTAGATCAACATCAAAATGTTGGATTAATTAAATAAATAAATTAGAATATGTCTTCACTAGCTTTCACTAGTTTATTTAATTAAATCATTAAATGTAAACACAACACATTAAATTATTAGAATACATGACTTATTAACTAGTTAACTAGTTCTATTTAAGAAACCTCACGCAATCGTAACATTGCAACAACTGTTCTAGTTATATAGATTTTAAATAAGTAAAAAATACAATAAAAAAATTATTAACAGTTCTTGCTAAAACTAGTTCTTGCTAGATAACATCAAATACTTCGTTAGTTTCTTAATATTCTAGTTATTTTTCCAGTTCTTAAAATGTTTAGATTTCTGATTAAATTGTCTTTTAACTTATTGTTTTCACAGAAAAATCAATCAAATTTCTAGCTAATCTTGTGGCAAATTACGTATATAAACTAATAGTTTTATTAACTATAACTTACTAGTTTTCTAGTTAATTTAAAAAATTTTTACAAAAATTCATATTAAAGTAGCATGATACATATAAATAATAAATAAAATATCTAGTTAATTTCTTAATCTTAATAAAAAAACATTATCTAAAATTTAATCTAGTTAATATAAATTAAAATTGGTCTGTTTGTCACGTTTTAATCACTACACTGCTCCAATAAATTAACGCACCACTTGAATTTTTTTTTTTTTAAATTGAAACATGTATTCGACCAATTGGTACAAAATTAAGAAAAAATTAACAAAAACATTTGTTGAAAGTAAATTAATATCTAATGTGTCCAAATATAGAAAAACCAACCGAAAACAAAATTTTATTAAAGTTACGCCGTTATAAAAGTTACAGAAAACATCTTAACATCGCGTATTTCTACCTCTACTTTGAATAACCGCTGCACATCTTCGTTCCATACTCAAAATTAACGAACTTATGTCTTCTTGATTTAAGTTATTCCAAATTTCATTTAGTTGAGAACCTACCTCTTGAAGATGGACAGGAGGATGTGGAAGATTTTTTAAACGTTTCCCGAGAATGTCCCAAACATGCTCAATAGGATTCAGGTCAGGGCTTCGAGCTGGCCAATCCAAAACATTGATTTCTGCCTCATTCAAGTAATCTTTAACAATTCGGGCAGTGTGGGGTTTTGCGTTATCTTGCATTAACAAAAAATTTGGACCAATATAAGGGGCATATGGTACGACATGCTCTTCAAGAATGTCTGTTATGTAACGGTCCGCATTTATAGAGCCATTATTTACAACCACTAACTCCGTGCGAGCTTGTAAGGAAATACCACCCCAAACCATTACTGAGCCTCCACCAAACAATGTAGTATTCTGAATGTTACACTGTGCGTACCGCTCATTTGGTCTACGATACACACGAACACGTCTATCGCAATTGTAAAGGCAAAATTTTGACTCATCCGTAAAAAGAACAGACTCCCAATCCTCTCTTTGCCAATTTATGTGCTCTCTAGCAAATTCTAATTGGGCTCTGCGGTGTTCTGCAGTCAATGCAGGACCACGAGCAGGAATATGGGGTGTTAAATTATCCTCCTTAAGTCTTTTTCTAATAGATTCGGTACTGATTTGAATTCCTTCTACGTCACGGAACTCAGTTTGTAGCTTCCTGTTGGTTACAAAGCGTTTCCTTAGCGCAGATATTCTTAAAAATCTATCCTGGATAGGAGTGGTTTTCCTTTTTCTTCCTTGCCCAGGTCTTCTGAGGCGACTTCCTGTCTCTCTGTACCTTTGTATCATACGCAAAACTGACGTATGAGATACACCAAACCTTTCACCAATTTTTCTGTAGCTCCATCCTTCCTCTAACAAAACCACAGCTTGGGCGCATTCTTCTCGAGTCAAATTCCTCATAATGTTTTTATTATTGTTTGAAATAATAAAAACTATCCACAGAACGACAAATTCAAATAACAATAAAACGAAATTACAATTTAACACAATTTAAAAATAAAAATTATTTTAAAATTTCTGCTTAAAAAACTATTAAACTCAAATTTCTGACTTTAATGTCAAAACTTTTATTACAATGGGTAACTAGATTATAGCTTGATTAAACCTTCTCAACCAAAGTTGTCAAATGTACATACATAGTTTAATTTTTTTACTTTATTTTCAAGTGGTGCGTTAATTTCTTGGAGCAGTGTAGTTACCAAGTTCTGAAAAAATGTGAAACCGTGAGTTAATATTAACTGATTTAGTACCATTCAAAATAGTATTTAACTATATTTAACTCTAGTCTTACATGTTTTTTTTAACAAACTAACTTTTAGTTAATTTCTTAGCAACATTATAGTATTAAAAAATTGATATAATTAAAACTAACTAAAAGACATCAATTTTTCGTTTATTAACTAGTTTTCAGCTTTTTCAAAAAATATTTTTAAATTCTTTTAACTTTCTAACTGATTTTGAATAGTAAAAAAACTAAATTACTAAATTTGAAGTCATTAAACAGTATCACACAATTCTAACTAGCCATCTAGTAAAAAAATTTAAATAAAGCATAAAAATTTAAAAAAATGTAAAACATTTTTTTCTATAATTTTATTTTTTATCTAAACAGCTGTGGCTACTAAAATGTTTCTAAATAATGTAAACAAAATTTAGAAAAAAGGAATAACTCTGATTTCGTTTACAATCAGTACTTCTTTCAGTTTCTTCTAAAATTTTAACTAATTTAGACAGTTAAATGTTAAACTAAAAAACCTAAACTTTAACCAAATTTTAACTTATTAGAAAACAACTAGTCAAAAATTAGTAACTTCTAGTTAATTCCGCAAAATTTTAATTTGCTTTTTAGTACATTAAACTGATATTCAAAGTTAAAACGAAGAGAAATAAAATTGTTTTACCGAAAAATAAAATGTAGAAAACGTTGAAAATCAACATTAAGTTTCTTAAATTTCTCATAACGCCAGTGTTACAACCACGCCTAGTTGTTAGCCTACTCCAATAATACTCGAATTTAGAAACATCACAACCAATAATAACTGTGCAATGGGTCGTCTACACTCCCCACTACACTACACTAGGCACACACCTACAGATTTCAACCAATCAAACGTATTACACCTGCTGACGTCAGTTCATCTCCAAATTTTTTTATATAGTTTCATAAGATGCAATAAAGAATATGCTAGATGTCCTAATTTTAGTTAAAATGACTGCTACAATTAACTAAAATACTTCACGTAGAAAATGGCTTCAAATTTACTAGATTTTGAACTAAAATATCTAATTTAAAGTAAGATTTATTTTAGATTATTTTAATTATATTAATTGTTAAATAAGCACAAATTTATAATTCTTGAATATCTTTATATAAAGAGTGTTTAGTAATAACAGAATATCAAATAGAACTCAATCAATATTTTAGGTATTTGTCTTTAGATAAAAAAAATATTTTCGTAAAAATTACGTTATTAAAAACCTCATAAAATTAGTTTTGGTAAAATCGTGTTGATTTTTGTGGTCGTTAAAATGTGTTGTTTTTTTTGTTGTAGCCGTTGTGCTTTGGCGTTATAGATGGCAGCGGCGCAAACTGCATTACAGTGTCAGAAAGAGATTTTATTCCTCTCGAGACCCCGATAATTTTCCTTCTTTTAGTTTCATAAAGTAGATCGAGTAAGGCAGGGCGAGTTCTTATGTGAATGTATTTTTAATTTCATTCTTTAAGAGTCCCTCTCTTCGCGACATTATGAATACGAAATTCGTCTCTCTGCTGCGTCGCCTCGCCATCATAATAACAATTCCGAACACTCTCTGATTTTTCCTCGACAATAATAATTAAATCGCTTTCCGGAGGCAGAGCACAACTGACAAACAACCCTTACTTACTCCTCTCTTCTACTTCTTCGAGTTACTCGATCAACAAACGACTCGAATCGATCCGATTTTATTTACTTTCGGTTAATTAAGCATTAAAAACTCACTGAACTTAATCCTAACAAATAACTAAACGGAAATAAACAACGCGAAAAAAGCACTCACCTCAGGCGAAAAAAAAATTTTTTTTGCTCAAGACATTGAAGAGAAAAAGAGACTATATCACGGCTTGTCACCAAGACACAAGAGGGAATTAAACGAAATGAAATGTCGTCAAGGCATAAACCGAAATATTAACACCACAACGGATTTCACCACAACGAAATTAATAAAAAATTTACTAAAGTAATAGTAATAGAAGTACAATCACTTCGCCTGTAATAATTTTATAACTTGAATTTTCATACCGTATGTTTATTTGTTTTTGAACTAAAATTTGGTATTTTTTTTGTAAACTTAAAATAGCACATAAATTTAAAAACAAAGATATAAAAAATAATACCGTAGAAGAATTATACCAGCAAACAAAAAGATATATACACGAAGCAGCAGAAGCATTAGGAATTATAGAAAATACAAAAAATTTTTATGCCGAATAGTGATCAGATGAAATGAAAGAACTAGTAGAAAAGAAAAAGAAAGCATATCAAAAATGACTACAAACACAGGATTTAGAAGATAGAAGAATCTATACATATTGGAATAAAGAAGTTAAAAAATGGTAACAAAAAACAAAAATCTGACGTAGAAAAAAAAAGTAAAGAATTGGACAGATAGATGAGCGAAACCAAAACATCAGAAGCATGGAAGACAATCAAGAACGTAAGTAGAGACAGAAAACAAACAGCAAATATAGAGTTAATACGTATACAACAATGAAAAAAATATTATAAAACACTGCTAAATGAAGATAAAATAGAATATGAAACACAAGACATAAATATAGAAAATGCAGAAGACAGAAAGGTTTCTGAAATAACACTAACAAATGTAAAAACAGCATTAAACTCATCAAAGAATGGAAAGGCGGCTGGACTTGAAAACATCCTCATAGAGCTAGTTAAATATGGACCAAAAATTCTACATTAAATCTTAATAAAAATATACAATACGACATGACAGAAACTGTAGAAATGACACCCGAAAAAATTGGCCAATAGCGTATATCAGCTCAATATATAAGAAAGACAACAAGTGATTATGCCAGAATTATAGAGGCATAAGTGTATCTAACTCAATGAGGAGATTGTATGGCAAAATTCTGAAAAACAGAATCGAAAAAAAATCAAAGAAATAGAAGAACAAAATGGATTTCGCGCCGGACGATCTTGCATTGATAATATATTCGTTCTTCAATAAATAGTAAAAAAAAAACTAGACATTTACCCTCTCATTTGACGTTTGTTGACTTGGAAAAAGCCTTCGATACGGTACTCTGGAAAAAATTATTTGAAACACTAACAACTGGAGTTAGTAAAACCTATATCTGTGCAATTTTGAATATTTACCAGAACTCCAACAGTTCGGTTAAGTTAGGTAACACAATTTCAGAACCTTTTCGTATTACGAAGGTCCTTAGGCAAGGTTGTTCCCTTATCACCTACACTTTTTGAAATATACATTCAAGAAGCACTATATTCGTGGAAAGAATAAAAGAAAACCAATTTCCGACAACCAATTTGCCGATGATCAGGTAATTATAACAAGTGATGAAAGTGATATGAATTTTATTTTCAGAAAATTGATAGAAATGAGGATTGACAACAGATGAGGATTAAACATAAATTTAACAAAAAACTGAATATCTAACAATAGGAGATGAGGAAATAGACCCCAAACTACAAATAAATAAAACATTTGTATAAAAGTTGTAAAATTTGGCAACTCTCTTATGGGCTGATTTCAAGTTGAAATAATACCGGTAGTATCGCAAATTTTAATACTTTTCCATGACAACAGCGAATCACAACCTCGAATTTGTTTATTTTTCCATGGAAACGAAGATACTACCGGTATTATCTTATACTTGAAATCAGCCCCTTAGTAACTATAAACCGGTCCTTAGTGGAGTCCCGCAAGAATCCGTCTTGGGTTCTCTTCTTTTTATCATCTACACCTCCTATCTTAGAAATGTAATTGTATCTTATTGTTCTTTCTTTACGGACGATAGTAAGATTTACAACAATTCTAAAAATCACCTAGTATTGGCAAAAGATGTTCAATCCATCAGTAAATGGAGTAAAAAGTGGCTCTTGCCTCTTAACATTCAGAAATGTGTGGTGATACATCTTGGTCGAAATAATCCACGGACAAACTATTTCATTGATGGTGTTCAGTTAGATAATGTCACTTCCCATAATGACTTAGAAGTGTCCATAACCTCGGATCTTACTTGGTCAGATCAGGTTGCAAAAGTAGTAAAAAAAGCTAACGTAATGTGCTATCTCTTTACTAAAGCATTTCCTCTAGCTGACTAGAAAACTACTACCGCTCTTTTTAAGTCATATATTAGCCCTATTCTTGAATATGCCAACTCTGTTTGGTACTCCATTTTGGCGAAAGATACAGAATTATTAAAGAAAGTCCAGAGTCGCAAGACCCGTCTACCATTTGAACGCCCTCGTCTTACGTATGAAATGAAATTTCTCTCGTTAGCTTTCCGTCGTAAAAGAGGCGACCTAATTACGACTTATGAAATCTTAACTCAGAATCTCATTTCATACTGAGTACTAACCATCGCACAAGAGACCATCAGTACAAACTGGCAAAAGAAAAGTACTCATCTAAAATACGTCAATTTTTCTTAACCAATCGAGTGTTTAATGATTCGAATGCTTTACCAAGTAACGTAGATAATAGTATAGGACTAAACTGTTTTAAAAACAACTTAGACAATCACTACAGACACAGAGTCTCCCTTTACATGCTATAATGAGCTCTCTCCATCACGTCACGCGGGCATAAGAAGATTCGTCCTCTGCTCGATCGTGTTGTTATAATAATAACAATAATAATAATTAAAAGGTGCAACAATTATAAATACTTAAGCAGTATAATATCAAAAGAAGAAACAAGAAAAGAAGACATAAATAATAAAGTAATACAAGCCCGGAAAAGCCTTTTTAAGTATGAATCATAATCCTTCCAGTTATTATTAAAAATCATGAGGCCTTTAACAATTTGAAACATTTACCTTTTGGTTGTTTTACGTGCTGTTTGTTTACCTATACTTACCCATGTTTGTTGTATTTTACGACAATTAATATAAACAGTCTTTATTAAGACTTCGCATTTTCAAGGTAAGAAAAAAGTAGCCAAATTATTTATTAATTTGTTCAACCAACATCTAATAACTTTCTAGTTTTAGATTTCTGTTTTATTTTTGTCTATTTCGCCAATATTATATTTACCAAATACAAATTTGAAGTACGGGCCTGGACATTTTCATTTCCAGATGTTGACGAGGGGCAAACACCGAACCATTTTACGATGCCTTATTATTGTATAATGTTAAAAACGAATTAAGTCATAATACTACTATACTGAAATTCATTTTTAATAACTCTTAGATGTCGGAATTGGAATCATTAAATAATAAACCTCTAACAAAAATATCCTGATGGGCCTTAAATACTTTAGTCCGACACTGAGTGTAATACATTTATAATAAATGTGAAAACAAATTTTATTGTTTGTATTTGTTTGAGAAAACAATTGAAAATGCTTTTGTGTTATTTTTAATTTGATTTATTAGAAGAAAATGTTTCATTTCTTGTTATGAGCTTGAATATGGACAATAGAAAAGTCTAATAAAGAAAATTGTGTTATTTCGTAAAGAATGTCACAGTAGCGTAATTGCAATGTTACCTTTCGAATCATTTTAAATGCTATATCAATAATTCCTTTGCTCATTTCTCTTCATACTATATCAGTCCTATTTTATATAATAGGAGGAATATTACGACCGCAAAACGGTCCTAGAACGGTTGTGAAAGCGACAGACGAAGAGATCTCGATTAAAGCAGCTCATTGAAGTAATTTGAATAGCACGATTCGATTAGAGAACTCAATGGAGCGCACCACCAATACACATCTGAGGCCTAATGACTTAGAAACCTATTAGATCAGTGACCACCATCACTGACACGATATTGTTGATTTAAATCAAAGTGTTTTTTTTTTTATTATTATAGAGAGAGAGTAGCAACTGGTAGTTGGCATCAAGCCAAAACTCGCACCAGGACTTTGTTACTTGTTGATACGCCCAGCCGTCTCGGAAAGGTCCTGGGAGATTGCCTGTTGCGCCTTCACTAGTTGCTTGACTCTCTCTTCTACTTGTTGCACTAGGTATGTCGACGGCGCCGATTTATAGCGGCGAGCCGCTTCGACGACTTCGTACTATCATAAATCAGACGTAGAGGAAGTAGTTAACGAACAGAGGCGAAAATGGACACACGAAAAGGGATTTTGTCACCAAATAACAGACGAACCAAATTTTATTTTTGGTATTTGTATAAAGACTGTCCCAACGGTCCAAAAATGCTCTATAACTTGTTTATTTTAAATGGAATCTTCTCCGTTTGATTTTATTTTTAGATTCTATGCTAAATTACAAATAACTTTTATAAAGGTTGTTTTCATTTATCTGTTATCAATTTTGATTTGTGGCGCTTTTTTTACCAGAATTTTTGAAATGCAAAGGTCTATCCAAAAATTCCTACCTTCTAAATGCTTGCACACAAGTTAAAGTCAGTAACGCCGTTTGATTCCTGAATGTTTGCCGCATCTTTTAAGTGATCACTCAACAACATGCTCAGTGGCATGTGCGTACTGCAATTTTTTAAACATGCCAAATTAAAAATGTCAAAAACTTATTTTTTTCAAATGGCATCCATTTATTATTGTACCAATCAAAAGATCTTATAGTTATAGAGCTTTTTCGGAGCTCGTTGGGACAGCTTGTATATATTTTTTAAAGCCTCCGTTAAGCGCCAATTTTGCGTAGAACATTTGGTTTATTTAAGACACTAAGACACTAATACTGACCTATATGAAGCTTCTGAGGCTAAAAAATACTTGTAATAGCAATCTTGAACACTTAGTAAACAATTTAGTAATGTTTTCTCTGTATTGTTACAAACTAATCAAAATAGCAATAAGAAAAAGAGAGTTTCAAGTAAATAGTTCGAGATAACACCAGAAGTATATCGCGTATACAAATTGAGAAAGGTTGTAAAACATCCGGACACTTTCTGGAAGGACATATGGTTATATAAGCGAGCGAAGACATTGACCGGGCAGAAGTAGAACTCAAAGCGTATGAAGAGTATGTCCTTATTTGCTGCATTTGAAACATCCCATAATTCCGTGGTCTTCCAAATTTAGACAAGATGTCGTCCAAGATAACTGTGTCATTTTGAGAATTTTATAGTAAAATTTGTATCATTTGATACAATGTTTCTGCAATTGCAGTTTTTTTTTTAGATTCCATAACCCCCTAGTAGAGCATCAATATGTGAAACAAACAAGGCAATGAAATCGTATATAGGTGGTTAATTATCGCTAATGCAACTCGTCGACGGTCATTTAAAAAAAACCGACATGTCCAACCGAATGACGAATGACCGCATCCATCACCCCTGTGACAAAATGCGACATACGATCGCGACCCTAATAGATATCGGTGAATTGGCAACCTGAGCCAGTACAAACTCGACGTAATAAATTAATTAGGGGAAAAAAAATTCCCAACGACTAAATCACAGTTTAAATTGTCTCTACAAAAAAAAATAATAGATTTTAATCGAATTGTGTTTTTATTCGGACAGGTGATAAATATTTGGGTAAAAATTTTAATCCGAATGTATACGGAAATGCAACACTAGAGATTATCGAATCGGCATTGATTAATTATAATGTTGAAATTAATACGGACAAGCAATTTCCGATAGTGATATATTGTATATTGTACGATCTATTTCCATATTTAATCAACACGGTAGCACACAGATTGCTTATTTGTTCAAACGGTGTTATGCAAAAAAATACACAAAAACTAATTTCAAAAACTATATTGGACAATATACAGTGTGTACATTTAAATATCCTAGTTAATTATACTAATAAATGTAAAACACGATAATGGATGTTCATTTTATTTTAGTATAACTCAATCATCCTTCTAAAAACAATAACCATAATATTAATGGATGTTGATTTAATTTCAGCGTTTATGTTTGTAATTTATTTCAAAACACACCATATTATAAATGAAACTTTATAACAGCTATTTTGACAAATATTTGCACTAAATGATTATTTTCACTATCAAACGACAATTTAAAATTTTTCAATATATTTTTACTTTCTGTGATTTAATTACCTATTTAATCATTTAATCAATTTTCTGGCAATGTTTCGAATATATTTTTATTCTTCTTCAGGCGTTAGTTGCAATACGGTAGATAAGTAATATTTTATAAAAACTGAAAACCACAAGGCAGTAATTTAAAACATAAAAACTGCACAGGACATTTTATATAAATCCCAATCAAAAATCGTCTTAACTGCTAAAAACATTTTATATAAATCATAATCAAAAATCGTCTTTTTGTAAAAAAAAATATATTTATTAGAAATTGTAGATCACATTTTATAAAAATTGAGGTATCAAAAGCATTTTATAAAAATCGGAATCAACAGAAGGCATTTTAATATATAAAAAGAAAATTAGCTCTCATTAAGGAGCATTTTATAAAAATCGGAATCAACAAGAAACATTTTATGTTTTGTATACATCAAAATCAAAAGCCGTAGGTGACATTTTATAAAAAAAAAGAAACTCCAAGAGGCATTTTATGAAGATGAGTTTTTGTTGTAAAAAAAATATCTTTATTAGAAATTGAATCGGTGAGTCAAAGAACAGTACTAGTCCAAAAAATTGAATCTGAGAAAGTCGAAGAAAACTAAATAACTCTCTTGTTATTCGACATATAAGTTTGGCATCCACAGATTATTTATAAAGCTATTTAAGATGAGTACAATGGACCAAGTTTTGATTATAAAAAAGTTTTAGTATATGAACTATTATAGACTTTTCATTGTGAACATGTAATGTTTTATAAGTTGATCACATAATTATAGTATATTAAGTATGGAGAACGGTAAGGAATGCTTACCGTTCGAAGACAATTGTTTGGAGGAGGAGCGAAGCGACGACTCCAATTATTGTCTGAGAACGGTAATCCTTAACGTTCGACATGCTTATAACGTTTTTTGCGCGATTGGAGTTTCTAGAATAATAATAATAATAATTTATATCAATACATTTGTGATAATCGGGAAGATTTAAACTGAAAACTTTGGGTGGCTGTTCCATGGTTACTATGGTTTTGTTTCAAACAAGTAAAATTGTCTTTTTGATACAATCATTCCTACATAGTTCTGTTTTGTGGTTCCGTTTTTGAAGCAAATATGAGCGATAGTGATGATCTACCGGATGATTTAGAAGACGCTTGGCAAGAAGGATGTTCGGCAATAATTCCAGAAATATCTAAAGCCCGATATGAACAGACATACAAGTTGTTTAAGGAATGGCGTGAAGCAAAGAAGATTTCTGTAAATGAAAAAAGCTTGTTAGCGTATTTTGTGGTGAGAAGTGGACACTTGAAGGCCCCAGGCAGTTTATGGGCGGAGTATTCTATGCTAAAGAGTACAATTTTTCTTCATGATGCTATCGATATTTCTAAGTTTGCTACATTAATTGCTTATCTTAAGAGAAAAAATATTGGATATCGGCCTAAGAAGGCTAAAATTTTTACCAAAGAAGACATGGAAAAATTCATGAATGAAGCACCAGACGAACAATTTTTAATTCAAAAGGTATGTTGTAGATGATGAGGTGGTACATCTGAGTTCTAAGGAAACAATATATTTGCAGGTAGCATTGATATTGGGAGTATCGGGCGTTTGTAGACGAGAGGAATTGTACAATATTAAAATGAGTGACATAGAAGAACATGAAGAAATGTTTATAGTAAATATTCCAAATACAAAAACGAATATTCAGCGAACGTTCACAGTTATTAATAAAAAAAATGAAGCAGTTCATTATTTGGAAATCCTTCGAAAATACATAAGAATTCGACCAAGCAACCCAACGTCAGATCATTTATTTCTGAACTATCGAAATGACAAATGCACTAGGCAAGTCACTGGAAAAGACACAATTGGAGGCTGGCCGTCAAAAATTGCAAAGTATTTAAAGTTGCAAGCCTCTGAAGCCCCTTTACTGGACACTCGTTTCGACGCACATCGGCTACACTTTTGGCGAATAACGGAGTTGATGTGTTGGGAGTAAAAAGACAAGATGGGTGGCGTTCATCAACGGTGGCCGAGAGTTCCGTGAAAGATTCCCTCCAAAACAAAATTGAATTTGCTCATAAAATTTTACACAGCGATGTTGGTGGACTATTACAACAACCTGGGACTTCTACGTCGGAAAGTTTGTCTATTAACACTAGAAACTCACATGCGAGTGGTATTACTACTATTAATTATAATAATTGTACATTTAATTTTAATAAATAAATCGCAAAATTGTTTTTTTTACATTTAGTTCCTTACCGTTCACTGAACAGTAAGTGAATTACTTACCGTTTTGTTACACGTAGCAACCAGTAACAGCAACCTACCGTCGTGGAAACAGCCACAGTAAACTGATAAAAACAACCAATCGCACAAAAAATAAATTGTTTTAAAAGCAAATAATGTTTTCTTGTTTAGATTGAAAAACCTAAAAAAAAATCTGTATTTGTTCCTAGTTTTTTAACAATTTGTAATTTTTCGTATTTGGTTAAAAGTAAAAATTTCAGTTGATATATATTCTTGTTAATGTTATTTGAGATTGGGTGTTGAAAGTTTAATCGTCATATCGAATAATTCGTGTCGGTTTTCCGCTTTGTTTATTTATTTCGTATGATGTTAGATGAGATGAATCAAATCAAAGTTTGCTACCATCTTGTCGACTGTGAAGATTTCTCAACGTATCTCATCAATTTCTTTGATAAAACTCGCCGAAGAGAACGGTATATTTAACGATAAAATCTAATCTCGTTGCTGACTTATTGAAGCTTTAGTTGTACGTTTCGTTTTGACGTAGAAAAACAGAAATCTTAAGAAAGCAAAAACCGAAAAACATTAAATGAGATAATTGTGGGTAAAACGCCCAAAACAGGTGTGCCTTAATCTCGATTAAAACCCACCCCTTTATCTTACAAAATAAATTATTAAAGAAAGAAACTTTCGGCGGTTTTCTGATTTTTTTTCTCAATATTAAAAGCAAAGTTTAATTATATATAGATATATAAAATAAGTAAACAAGTTTTTAACCACAAAACTAAAACACTCACCAACTAAAGCCAGAATGACGGTCAGTAGAGGAGCAGCTGGGAAACTTACGGTCACGTTGAATTCGAGCATTTGTAACAAATCCACTAGAAAATAAAAAACCTAGATTAAAAGTACATTTTTAATATTATATTTTTTTGTTAAAAAAAAAAAACAAAAAGAAATCAGATGAATGAGTATTTCCATGCGGAACGGCTTACTTTATCCTCCCATTATATTTCCAATAAAACAGGAAGGGTGACTTTGATAGATATACGGATAAAATGGATATACTTTCTTATGTAAAGCTCAACCGCAACTTCGGTCAACATGAGCAGTTGTTTGGCGGACTGCGGCCAAGAAGCCTCAGGCACCGACCCTTGAGACTTTTCATGTTCAAAGTATTAACTCTAACCCGAAATATAAGAAGCACAACGAAATTGATACTAGTTTGATGAAATATGACTACTGGAAACGAGCACACACACACACAATAAATACCGATTTCAAATCTCAGAGAAAATTTAAAATTCAAAAAAATTATCTTTTTTTCCCAAATTACACTACGGTTTTGGTACCCAAAAAAATATGTATTACTAAATAATCTCCCCAGAATGCAGTAAAATTGTTTTTAAAAAAGTAGTACTATTTTTTTTTAATTTGTCGTATTTACAAAAAATTACTCAAATTTTTTTAAATTGTTCTCTCTATCAACTGGTGTAGGAATATTACAAAACAAAATTAAGATAATATTTAATTAATAACAAGATAAAGAAATCATATCACTCTAAATACGTCAAGATCAAATAAAAGAATTTAGATGGTTGTTGGATTTTGAGCTTGTCAGCCCATGAAATTGAAGCAATTAGCAGAAATTTTATGAAACAGCGTAAAAAAAAGTAAAAGCAAATAGAAAAAAAAATAATAAGAAGTAAAAGAAACAAATGAGAAAAGAAGCTGTGGAGTAAAATCAGTGCTTTTCATTTTTCAAAGTCTCTCAATTGCTCTTAGAAGGAGCTGGTGGAACCCCAACTTCCCCGAGTAATACTACACTGTGCCCAAAACTCAAGGATATTGTAAAATTTTAATTTTAACAAAAATAGTTTTACATTACTTTTAATTTTTGCATTAATTTTGTGTAAAGCTGAAGACAACAGAGCTGTTGAGATGTTACAAGCTGTCCGTATTCAACCGGATGTTACTCACACCCTTGGAATAAGTCAAATTGGAAGTCGGTTATGGAATCGATTCCTAGAGGCAGCATCTGTTCGGCAAAGACCCAGAAGAGAAAGACCTTAGTCTACAATCCGAAATCAAGACCGTTATATACGCGTAGTAAAAGGAAGAAACCCAGTAATTTATGCATGAACAGCAAGAAATGCTCTTCATGCTGCGAATTTACCAAGATTAAGCATCTATTCTATTCTAAATCGATTTCGGGAATTCGGGTTGAGAAGTCAAGGTCCTCGATTATCACACTAAGACCATATGGCACGTATGAGATCTGGAATGGAACTCGCTTTTGTTTGCTAACGAATCCAGACTTAGACTCAGAAGTGACAGTAGATGTATTAAAGTATGGAGAATGGCTGGTGATCGGTATCAGCAACAATTTATCTGAGAAACCATTCCATTCCAAGAGAAGTCATTATGGTATAAGGAGGGATCTGTGTTGGGAGTCGCACTGACTTGTACATCTGCCATAGAACCATGACTGGTCACATATAAGCAACATTGTTGTCAATTTTCAAGCCGCGCTATTGGTCAAAGTTTTGTTTTTATTATCGATAATTGTCGACCTCATCGTACCGCAAATGTGTTAAATACACTTGATTTCCATAGTGTTGAAGAAATTGCTCTTCCTCTACGTTCACCGGATTTAAATCCAATAGAGCATGTATGGAACCTTCTTAGAAGACCTCAACCCAAAAATGTAAGAGGACTTGCGCTGCCTTTACCCTTTCTGTGGTACTCTCATAAGGACATAAGGAGTATTGCCCGTAGAATTCAGGAAGTTCTCTTTCTATTTTCTTAATATCCCTAACTTTTTGCACAGTGTACAATACAATAAATAACACATGCTTTCTTGCTGCAACTTTGCTAAATATATCCTTTTTTTCTCACCACTGTTTTGCTTTCAATCTTCTTTATCATTCTGTTTTCATCCATTCTGCATATAGACTAATAAAACTAGATTCAAGGAAGGAAATAGCCTTCAAAAGAGGGTGGAATTCTAGAGACTGATTTAGTAATTAATTGCTTACTCGGCTGGAAGTATAATAATCTGAATTTGTTTCAATTTCCGAGTGGAGCTTCAGCCGTGATGTCAAAAAAAACTTGAGATATTAGTTCTTTTTCGGGTTTTTCTTAAATTTCTTCTAAAATAAGCATTTAATCAAAAAGTTTGCTAAACAAAAATGTAGACCATTAAATTCTGCACCAATAAAATGCTATAATTAGTCGTTATTAGTACAACATGGTATAGTACATAACAGTACTAGAACAAACCTCTTTATTATTTTAAAAAAAAATTCTCGATTAATTTCTGGCAGAATCATGAGTACCAAACTATTATACGAACTTATTTAGAGGTAAGCCCTTATAGATTCACAATAACCGTTAGAGTTTCAGTGCAGTGAAGCCCTTTAAACCAATAATAATATTAGAGTTATCTCTTTACAATTTTTGTAATCTCTGTTATTTCCTTTTTTGTGAATTGGTACTTGTAGAATTGTCCTAGTTCTCATTCTTAAATATTTTGTCTTCTCTCCATATACAACGTGTGCTGTGGTATAATCGAACATGAGGAAAAAGGCAACGCGACAAACCTGTATTTAATAAAAAGCCCGAAAAAACTTTTTTTTATATTTTTTTTATATTTTTAAGAATTTATGTTAAATAATAATTTTAAAAAATTTGCTGCATTGTTTTTAAATATATTTAAATATCAATAAAAATAAAAATTCCTATCGCAGTAAAAAATCCTTGAATCGAGTAACATTTCCAATAACATTCCTTGATAAAAAAATTTTATAAATTAAGACCGAAAAGTATCTTTCTTGTTTCGTAAATCCATTCTCATATAAATAAATTCTTCTCCTCTTGACAATAATTGCTTTATTTCGTATATCCGCTATATCACATGATTGTTGAATCCTCGTTTCGAATTAAAATTAAATACCATCAGAAAATATCTGAGTCTCGTTATCAATCTTTTACGTTTCTTGAAAATACCGACTTGAAACTAATCCTCATCGTCTTTTTACAATTAGTCTCCGCATCGAAGATACTTCCGTAATGATAAAACTTCGAGGTAGGTGCCGGATATGCATAAATCGTTAAAGAAAGATTGATGAAGTGGAGCGAAAGAGGAGGAGGAGTGAAAGAATGAACGTCGTTTTTCGGCTAATCGATACTCAGCCTTCTACCGGTGTGTGCAAATTATAAACCCCGAAAAAAAAAAATATGTATGCCAAAATGGCGGTCAACCTGGACTAGTCTCCAGGGGACGTGAGCTACTATAAATCAAAAGACTCACCGATGAACACGAATATCTGGTGATGCGAATAGCGTAGCAGCATGGACACGGACACCGTCTGAAAAACAAACCACACAGATCAAAAACAAATCCCAAAGCCGTGGACAGAGACGCTTTGTGGACACAGAAACGATGGACGGAGGCCTTTGCAAACTTACATACGAAATGTCTTTGCTTTTTTTCAAGGAAATCTCACACCAAATATTTTGGTTAAATTTTTTTTAAAAAGATAACACAAATGGGTGATGTGCCGGGTGAGTTTCTCTTTTTTTTTTTTAATTACAAACACGAAAATAAATTCTCAGATTTCGCTAATGAAAACTCTGAATTAAACTCAAAAAAAAAAGAGTATAGTTACATTCTCATCTCAAGTAATAAGTACATGTGGCCATAAATAAAAAACATTAAATATTTTAATAATAAAAAAACATATAAATTTGAATTTTTTTACTAGACAAAATTGGTACCAAATAAAATCTAAGATATCTATATTAACTGAAAAAAATTTTTGCATTCTTTCACACTGATTAGAGTACCTGAAACTCTCATCCAGAATTTTTTTTGACAAACCGGATTTTCAAAAAGCGTCCCCAACAAACAATATTATTTGATGCAATTTTTTTATCTTTCCAAACACTACTAATTTCCTAATTTCGCTTATATATTTTACCATTTCGCATTGTATGTTGTCTTCTCCTAAGCCTCTTATTATTTTTCTATTTTATAATAATGTTTGTAGTTCTTTTTTTTAAATACTATTGAATTTTTAAAGTATAAATACCAAAAATACTATTCGTTTAGTCAATTAAATTAAAAATACTTAACTGCATTAAATTACAATTATGAAAGCAAAGCTTGTTTTCGTTATAGATATTTTATGAAGTAATATGTTTGAGTAACAAAACTAAACGAATAGTTCTTATAATAGAAACATTAAAATTTGAATACATCATATAAAAAAATTATTATTATTAAAAATAATAATCAGAAAAATATGACAAGACAATATCGTATAAAATTATTAAATATATAACAGTAATAGAAAAAATCAACAACAACAAGAAGCTACTAGAACAATAGAAGAGAAATGGGAAGCAATAAAGAAACTAATTAAAGAGAAGAATGAAAAGAAAACAAAAGAGTAGTACAATAAAGATTGTAGACTTCAAGAACAGAAAAAAGACACTGTAAGGAAAAGGATGCTAAAAGAAAATACAAAGAACAGCCAGAAAGAATATAAAAACAAAAAGCAGAATACCAAAAATTTACAGAAAGAAGAAAAAAAGACACAACGCTAAATATACAAAAGAATTGCAAAAATAAAGAAATAAAAAACATCTATCAATACTGCAAGAGAATTAAGCAAGAATTTCAACCTAAAACTATATTTTCTCGAAATAAACATTGCCAACTAGTGGGAAACGAAGAAGAAGTAACAGAAAAATGGACTGAATATTTTGAAAAAGACAAATAAATTGTGGATTAAAAGAAGAACAGTTGAAAAGTAGAACAACAGAAACAGACATGAAGAAAGAAAAAAAGAAGTTCCCACATATGATGAAGTTAAAAATATTATAGAAGCAATAGAAAAACAACAAGAGCCTAAGAGAAGAACAACTTACAAAAAGAAATAATAAAGTACGGAGGAGAAACAAGGACGAAAATGATATATGATTTAATTAAAAATGTATACCAGAGAGTCACCAACAAAATTTAAAACATACTTGCTTTTTATTGACTTCAAGATGGCCTACGACACCATAAACAAAAAGGAATTCAGACGAAAGAACAAAAAAGTTTTTAAAAAAATGTTAAAACAGACGATTGGTGAAGGAAAATTTTGGAAGAGTTTGAAGAGGTAAGGAGAACTTTCTACTCGAGAAGAATGAAAAACCATTCTAAACAAGCTTGCAAAACAAAAAAAAACATGCCGAGAAGAAAAAAACACTAAAACAACAAAAAATAATAAAAACTTCATATAAAATTCTAAAAACAACGATTTACTTTTGGTTTTTTCGAATTTCTCTAACGATTCCCAATAGAAACTGCAATTTTGCCGTATCTGAAAACTTTTCCATTTTTTATTTATTTATTTTTATTTTGTTTTTCATTCATTTTGTAGCAATTTAGAATTTTTCTTCATTACCTTCTATACAAAAAATTTATAAATTATTCAAATAAAAAAGTAAATTATCCCATTTTCTCAGATTTTCTCCGTTACTAATGCCTTGGTTTGTTCGACTTTTAGTTCTCTAAAATTTCTCGCCTAGATTATCAAAATTGCTCTATTAGTTTTAATTTTATAAACAAAAAACATTTTGATTTAGAATGTTAATAACAAAAAACTCTAGAACTAGTTAAAATACATTAGCTGGAAAAAAGAGTAAAAGGAAAATCTAGAAAAACAAAAAAGTTTCTAAAAAATGCAAAAAAACACGATTAGTAAAACAACAACAGAGAATTTTGGAAGAATTTGAAGAAGTAAAGAAGATTTTCGACCCCAGAAGAAGAAAACACCATTCTAAACAAGTTGATAAACAACAAAACAATGTCGAAAAGAAAGAAAAACACAAAAGCTACAAATAAATAAAAGCTTCTTATAAACTTCAAAAAACAACAATTAACTTTTCGTTTTCTTAAATTTCTCTAATGAGAAAGAAAGATTCTAAAGAAAATTTATGGAGAGAAAAAAATAGAAGAGACTTATTAAAGAGAGATTAGAAAAACAAATAAAGAATTAAAAACATTATACAAAGACACAGATATAATAGAAGTAGTTAAATCACAAAGAATTAGAAGGATAGGACAAGAAAGAAGAATGAAAGAAAACAGTTTACAAAAAAAAATATTAGAAACAGGACTAGGACCCAACAGACGAAAAGACAGACCAAAGACAGAGTGGAAAAAAGAAGTAAAGGACGACCTCCAAAAATTACAAATAAAGAAGTGGAAGAAAAAAGCTTTAAATAAGAAAGGATGAAGAAAATTCGCCCAGCAAGTCATGAGCCTACAAAGCTTGTAGTGCTTATATAGGTATACATTATTTTGTTATTATATATATTGTATATACTATTAAAAAGCTAGCAATTTTCAGAGGCTACTCGAAAAAACATTTGTTTTTGCTTGTAATTCTGTTGCCGATGGAAGTAATTTTTTTTAAATAAACAGGTCTTAAATAAGCCGTCAATTTTTACAGAACGCCTGTATTATATCTAGATATAAAGGGTTTTTCAATAAGGATGGGTTGACGTTGGCACCCTGTGGCGGCCATGTTTTTTTAGTAGTGTCTGTGTAATCTGGTGTTTATTGTTCAGTCACTGATGCCAAATTACTAAGGCAAATTACACAATTGAGCAACACGTCCAAATGATAAAACTTTATTATCAAAATAACTGTTCGTTAGTTCGAACATTGCGCTCGTTGCGCCCATTTGTCCATACTTTTTTGAAAATGACGTTGGTGAGGCCATCACCGTCAACGGCGAGCGCTACAGAACGATGCTAACAGATTTCTTTTGCCCTAAATTAAACGATATGGACGTAGACGACATGTGGTTCCAGCAGGACGGAGCTACGTGCCATACAGCAGACGCCACGCTGGACGTTCTGCATGAAAGATTTGAGAGCAGAGTTATTTCTCGCAAAGGTGACGTGAATTGACCACCAAGATCGTACGATTTGACCCCGCTAGATTTTTTTTGTGGAGTTTTCTCAAGTCGCAGGTTTATACCAATCAGCCGCAATCGACCGATGCCCTTAAAGTCAATATCACCAATGCCATCGGTCAAATTCAGCTAGATCTATGCGAGCGAGTCATTCAAAATTGGTCCACTCGGATCCATGCCACAGTTAGAAGTCGCGGCGGACATTTGAACGATGTTATATTCCATAAATAAAGGCATGCATGGACCTTTCATATAAAAAAAGATTTTTTTAAATACCTCACACACATCTTGTTTTATTCCATTTTAACATTGACTCATCCTTATTGAAAAACCTTTTATTTTTTTATTTAAAAATTTCTAATATTTTTGCAATTTAATGTGATTTAAATTCATCTTGATTCTAATTTGGTCGTCCCATTTTCGCTTCTGACAAAATAAAAAATCGTCTTTTTTATCCGCTCTGGAGAAAATCTTCTCTGCTTCGTTCAACTTTTAATGACTTAGTCGAAGTATACAAAACGCAAAGTATTCAACCATCGCCTCGCCAAAAAATCTAACAGGGCGATCAGTTACGCAACAAACTTTTACGAATCCTTGAAATTTCACCCGAACTGCCAATAAAAACATCACGAGACAAATTCTCTCTTTCTTTCTATCTCCAAAAATGTATTAATTCACCGAATATCAGATTTCTCGCTGTGTTTTTTGGGGTTGGTGTATAATTAGAAGGGTGTATTTCCGTTTCCGTAACCGCCAAACACACGTCATATCCGAGTGACAACGACACGTGACCCGCCATCACGAGGATGAACTGAAGCAACTCGAAACCGCCAAACACACAACCTCATTTTCGCTGAGGAAAATCCATCTCTCGAAAATGAGAAGTGCACTACGAGGATGGACGGAGCGAATGGAGGAGGATACAAGCGTGACGAGGATTCGGCCTCCAAGAATTACTATATTACTGAAATTGTAAGGAGACTTAAAGCTGGATCAGGATACAGACTGGATGGATTAAGGAAACTGACGACGATTCAAGAGACAAACCAATTTATGGAATGTCGGAACTTGAAGGATTTAACAAAGAAAACTAGATTTTTTTCAAAAATATTCAAAATAAATAATAAAATAATATAGACTAACCAAAAATAAAGTTTCTTCAGAGAAAGCATTGAAAATTGTGTTGAAAGTAAAATATGCCGCCATATTAAAATAAGGAAACGTGTTTTTAAAAAAAATATATTAAAATAAATCAAATTTTTAGTGGAATAATTTAATTATTAAGGTCTTTTTTAATTACTACTATTTTTTATTTCAGTGACTGAAGAAAACCAGCACAGTCACTGCAAAAATAAGTGTTTTCATTTATAATTTACTTTTATTTAATTTTTTTATACAAACAAATCTTCTCTAGCGTATATAGATTTTAGAATTACAAAAATAACACAAAGATAAACAATAATTGTAGTAACATTAATTCCAAACGACAACAATAAACGTTTAAAAAAAATCTTTTTAGTTTTATTAAAATCCAAATTAAAATTGGTCCCAAAGAAGTATATAGCAGAAAAAAAGGCACCAAAATCGGGATCTAAGATAAGTTCGAAAAAACAAAAGGAGAGGATTCGTCATGCATCAGTTATCCCAGAAAAAATGACAAAAATCCCTATTTTAATGCTATTATGTTATAAAAATTGCTTACTTCTATTTCTTTTTCATATTTTTTTGCCTTATTAGATTCTTCTTCTAATACAGGGTATTTCACGAGTGATAATGAGCCTGCGAAACTGAAAATACAACCCGCAATACAATTCCAAAGATAACGTAGTTATTTTTTTGTTTACAAATACATTAAATAAAAAATCATTTAATTATTCAGTTAACTGAAGACAAACTAATGCCACTTGCTTGTAAGATTATTCTTTGACTTACATGTGGACAGAACCTGTAGCTGTTCTTGTTTTTAGCTTTTTTTTTAGTTTCAAGTCGTTCGAATATGGTGTTAGCAAGAGTTCTCCTCTACCCGGAAAACGTTGTCTGTACAAACTCATCGCGGCAGAGGCATTTTTTTTCATATATCATCATCATGTCCGTTTTTTCATCGTTTGAATACATTTATTTTTTATCGGTGACAGATTTGACAAATAAAATTTGAAATCAATATCATCTACATTAACTCTGAAATTGTATTGCTGGTTGCATTTTCAGCTTCGCAGGCTGATTATTACTCATGAAACAATCTGTATAAACTAAGAAACACAGAAATCAACAATTTTTGGATTATTCGTTTATCTATTAAAGTATTAGGGAAATAATTAAACAAAATTTTATCGGATCATTTGCACATTCAAACTTTTATACCTAAATACTGAATAACTGACCAAGTAATAAACAATTTTGTACTATTATTAAAATATTATTATTATTATTAAAAATATACATATATATTTGCTTAAAAGTGTTCAAATTGACGAATATAGCGCTTGTAATTATAAATAAATCTGCTTCAAAAATAACAAAAGCAAGTAAAAGCAAAAAAAGTTCTTCTAGCTCTTTTATCTAGTATATTAATGAATTTATTTTATTTTTATTTATTTATTTATTATTATTTATACCTTATTATTATTATAACTTTCCATTCCTCTTACCTAAAATATAAATAAAAAATGTACACAAGTAATTCCCTATGTTTTATTGGAACTGAAAAGAGAAAAACAACGCTAAAAATTCAGATTAAAAATAGGTCTAAAAGAAGCAGAAGAAGAGGATTCACCACACATCAGTTGCCGCAGAAAAAGCAGCCAGAAAAATAGATCCTTATAAATGGAACGTTTCGATGTAAAAAAATAAAATTTATAATTAATTTTCAATTATTGATGTCTAATTTAAAAATTTGTCTTTTATTGTTTCTCTGTTTCAAATTTCGATAAAATTTCAGTTTCAGGCTTTAGTAATTTAAATATTTCAGGTTCAATTTTTTTTCAGGTACCTATTAATAATTTAAAATTTCAGGATTTTAAATATGTATAATCCTTGTTAATTGTTTATAATATTCTTAAAATAACAGTTATTGCTAAAATAACAATTCAGATTAAAAATAACTGTTATTTTTTTAAGCAAAGTAAGTCTGTTACTGTTACTTAAAAATAACAGATATAATAACTAGGGCTGGGCGATACCTGTTTTTAGGTATCGGCTAGCGATACCTCCGAAGTATCGATACTTGCCAAAGTATCGTAAGTATCGAGGTATCGGAAGTATCGAGGTATCGGAGGTATCAAGGTATCGGGAAGTATCGAGGTATAGGAGGTATCGAGGTATCGGGAAGTATCGAGGTATCGGGAAGTATCGAGGTATCAACGGAGGTATCGAGATATCGGAAGTATCGAGGTATCGGGTGGCTATAAATAAATATCGCATCAAACAGCTTGTAAATTCGTTTGTTTTCATCAAAATACTTGTAGCTTGTATTTCCAACATCCAAAGCACTCTGTATAAGATATTCATTTATAGCCACGCTTTATCAAGGTATCGTAGGTATGGAAGTATCGAGATATCGGAAGTATCGAGGTATCGGAGGTATCGAAGTATCGGTGGTATCGAAGTATCGGATTTTCCCAGCCCTAATAATAACAGATAAAAAAAGCTCAAGAGTGTAGAGCCATAAATTTGAGGTGTTTTTTCGAGTGCTATAAATAAACAACAAAAACTATTTAAACTATCCATTTTTTGACAAGATATTTGTTAATATTTTAAGAATACATAAAAAAATAAAAAATGTCAAAAAATTAAAAATGTTATAAGTTGTTGAAGTAGGGGATTGAAAAAAAATGGCGCGCCAAGTTTGTCACGATTGCAACCCTTCCAATGGTCCGAAACAAAAAAATAAAAAAGATTATTAATTTAGATAAATGCTGCTATCATACTAACTAAGATAGAGTGGGGAAAAAAATTTTTTTTGCTAAATTCCAGCTGTCCGAAAAAAAGAAAAATTTTTTCCTATTTTTTTGCCTTTTCGGATTTTTTTAAAAATAGTAAAAATTTTTATTTTGTTATAATACTAGTTAGTACGATAGAGACATGTATTGAGAACACTTACACCAAATTTCAAGTAAATCGTTTAAGTAGAACCTGAGAAATCAAAAAAATCTCTGAAAAATGTAGTTTTGAAAAAAACGCTTTTAATGTTTCGGGTAAAATTAGGTAGGTGAGTGATCCCTAACGTCTTTTGTTCGATTTGTTCCGGTCTAAAATGACTACATCTCTAAAAATAATTAAAATTTCTTATTTCTTAAAACATATTCTTGAAAGGCTAAGCTTTGAAAATCTCAAAAAAAAAAGTTTTTTTTAAATTTCTACACCAGAATACTCCCTTAAATTTAACTATTTTGAAACAATTTAAAAACTTTTTAAAAATAAATAATTTAGTATCATTGCGCCAAATTGCTACCTTTGTAATTTAGAAAAGTGTCTCTTGAATTTATATTGCGAATAGCTTAGATACATCCTTAAATAAGTCGGAGAAACCGACAGAGAAACTTACAAAATGATGTAAGTGAATCAATCATTTCAAACATTAATGTTAAGTCATTGTTTAAACAAATAATGTGCGATAATTATATCAAATTTAGTGTTATAATAATTAATAATTACGTCCTGACCAAAGTTTACTTTATGCTGGAATAAATGACGATATCAGAGTGTTATAAAACGTCAAATAAAAAAAATTAATTCAATTTTTTCAGTTGATCGTTTGAAAAGTTTCAGTTTACAGAAATTATTAACTTTCGACACGTTTCAATTTTGTGTTTTTGTTGACTTTTTTTGCGTTAATTAGAAGGTGGACATAACTAAACAAATGTAAATAAATTTGTTCGTCGAAAAATGTATTTACGAGAGAATGACAAATTTTTCGTCTCCCTTTCTCTGTGTTAAATTTTTTTCAACCCCTGATTCATTGTAATTTAGCAAGTCGCCTCTTTTCGAAAGAACAAAAGTCGTCATTTTCGTTTCCGATTTACCGAGTCCGTGAATGGATTTGCAGTAGAGCGGCGCCAGCACCATATTAACGTCGTGTGTAGAATTTCATATAAATTACTTTAACGAGTCGTATAATTTGGAAAAAGGGGGCGGTCCAACATCGCCACCCCCACGTGTTGGAAGAGGAGGCGGCGGCGGCAGTAGTCTCGTCGTAACGAGCGAGCAACGCAATGTCATACGATAGGTGACATAATTACGTGATAGTAGGCCACTGGGAGCCTGTTAACCCCCGGCTTCTCTACTCCTGATTTATATTCGACGAAATATGATCGGCCTGATTAACACTTGAGAAGGAAAAGGCGACGAGATGGCGACACGAGATCATGCATAAAAAGAAAAAAATAAATTTTCAAAACTACTGAATTTCAACGAAATTAGCACCATGGAGGTGAAGATGAGGTTTGGGATGGTTCAATGAACTGAAAAATTGTTTTATCGGCTGATATAAAACAAGGTTTTCGAGTAGGACAGGAAATTTATAAAATAAAAGATTAAAAATTAACAAAATTATATAAAAAAACCGAAAGGTCTAAAACCGGTCCACAAAAATAAAAATTAAAAAGTAAAGAAACAACTGTTATTTATTGTATTATAATTTTAAAAAAATATTTACTGAAAAAAATGTTTTTTCCTTCCTTTCAACAGCTTTATTAAAATTCAGAATAATATGAAAAAAAAAAAGAATAGAAAAAACATTGATTAGAAAATAAAGAAAAGATGTTTTCGTAGCGCCAATACTGTACTGATAAAGAGCAACAACTCTGAAACCGGTATCCAGTTTCCTGGTTGCACCACTTCATTGTTTTTTTTATTTATTAGTAAGTAAGTAGCAAATAAAACTTTACTATTTGTTTAAATAAATTAACACAATTATTATTAAAAAAAAACATTATGAGCAAGTGTAATGATTTTTACCTCTTAGGACGTTATAACCATTTTAATATAACTCATATCCATGGCATTAACAACAAATAACTGAGTGAAAATAAATAAATATAAAAAGAAAATAAAATTCGCAAATAACAATAAACCAAAATAAATAGTAAAAAAGCTATTGATCTAGTAGTGTTTATAGAATGTTAAAAAACTATTGTTTAAAATATCAAGCTGTCGTTATATTTTTTGTTGAAAACAAGGTTTCAGTATTACCAAAAAAATTTTGTATTTGGCATTGTTTTTTTTTTCAAAAATTATAATTTGATAATAAAAAGCAGAATGATAAAACATGAGAAAAAGTGTCTAATTTACAATACCAAAAACAGATTTTTTTTGGTAAATAAATAACAGATCTAGGAGTGTAATATTAAAGCTCTGATTCAACAAAAAAAATTATTTATATGTTTGATATTTCAACATTTTTTTTTTTTATTTTTTTAACATTCTATAAACACTAACAATCCTCTCCAATATTTTAAAAAAATTACTCGCTTAATTTACTGTCGAACCATAGGTATTGTACCGCCTTAACAGCCATTAAGTGCGTGTTACATACACTACTTTTTCTACGATCAATAAAATCAATATATTCACTTTCTGAGCCACAGATTAAGAGTAGAATTTTTCGCATGTTTTGGCTGATTTATTCACAGATAATATTTAAATTAAGATTTTTTATGACTATCTGAGACAGTTGTGGCTTGATACACAATTGCTGATAAAAGTTTAATTTTCCAGGTAATTGTAGTGTAATAAATCCATTAAAATATGGGAGTAGAAAAATTATTATTTCGTTCCTTTTTGTTCACATATTTCACGAATTTGTTTTTTTTTAGCACTCCTGAACTATTTCACCCTTTCTACGTAATCTTAGAGTCATTCAGACGAATTTTCAGTGAGTAAAAAGTCTCTAAATCGACTCAGCAAAGTCAAAAAAAAGTACTCAAAAAGAGTAATAACATTGGATGATTAAAATAACAGACAGGTTTGCCAATAAGACAACTATCATTAAAATAATAAGCAAAACGTGTTTTCCACATATTTTTATTTAAATTTGTTTTGTCTGTATATATTTTTTTAATTACACTTGGAAAAACCCAGTAAAAACCCAATAAAGATACACATTTTCAAAAAATATACATATTTTTTCACAATTTTATTATCTTCTTTTTTTTTAATTTTTTCTTTTGTTTTCCTTTAATTTTTTTAACTTCTTTTTTTTAATTTTTTCATATCTGTTTTATTTTTATTTTTTTCTTTAATGTTTTCTTTTAATATCTGAGAGCAATGACAGTCTAAATATAATACAAATAATCTTCTTACAATGAACTTGATTGAAATAAAATATAAACAGCATAAATAGAAAGTCACTGTCTTAATAATGACTTCACATAAAAACTATCAATAAGTGATAAAAGCCATTCATAATAAAAAAAATTGAATAACAAAATTACGAAAAAGAAATCCAAAAAAACTCTAAAACCCGATTTTCTGTAAATTTCAGGTCACAAGTGTGCTTATTTCATAAAAACTAGGCCACAAACTAATTTCGTTTTTTGCAGACGCTTTACTTTAATTAAATAATCGCTTAACGCGCATATAATCATTACGAAATATAATTATTTAGATATTGTTATCACTCAACAAAAAACACGTTATATATTTCCGCAAAAACACATCCTTTCTGTGTCCACAAATTAAACAAAATACTTACAAAAACAATCATAATAAAAAACGCTGCAAAATACGAAGTCCTAGCCATCCACATACTAACAAACCGATAATGTTCACCAGTTACTACATTCCTAAAACACAAAAATTGAATACTACAATTAAAAAAAAAAATTGTGAAAGTACCTAAGATATCCTTTATTATCTTCCTGTTCTGCTAGTGTTTTAATTGATGCCATAAGTAAATCATCATACCCCAAAAACTCATCTAGGATAAGTCTACTGAAAGCATCACCAAAACACTCATCTTTCCCAGGATCTAGAGTAACAATCTCAACTGGGATTTTTAATCGAGCTCTTGTCGATGGTGATAAACGCAAAAATCCGTACTCGAGAGAATACTCAACAATGTATTCATCCCCTACCCAGTCTACAAAAAAAAAAAAAGTATTATAATAAACAAAGTATGTGTTACGTGTACCTGAATTTTTGACCTGAGATTCTTTTTTATCTGTACTACTTTGTTCATTTTGTTTATCCTGAGGTAAAGTAACTTCTGATGAAATTGTTGGTAACTCTGTTAAACGCTGAAATCCATCCCAAATAGTTGATGAAATTTGTGAAACGTTAAAAAGGGAGTTAGGTCCAAGACTTTGTGTTTGATTTGTATTGTGATCTTTGTAAAATAAATTAATTAGATATATAGTTATGTAAGTTATAGATATTTTACTTTCGTAATTATGCTTCAAAGGTTCAGTTTCTCGTCTTGCATCTTCCACAGCTGATGGTTCAATATTAACAAAGCCATCTCGTGCTAACAGCCCCAAAACATTTGAAATATCATCAACTTTCTCCTGTTTCAGTTTCTCTTCTCTTGCATAGCTCTGTTCAATATTGTAGTCTTGTCCTACATTTCTGATTATTTCAACCCTTAAAATACCATCTCGGGGCCACGTGTCTTTAACGTGTTGAAGACAAGTTGTTGGTGTTTTAGAAAACGCTATATGTATATAAACAAGTACAAAAAAAGCGCCAATTGCCTTGATTAAAATAATAAATTCAAAAAATCTTCTTACAGGTTTTGGAAAGCTTCGAGCGTAAACTAATGCCACTTTGAAAAACAAAGTATGAAATAATCTATCCCTAACGTTAAATAAAGGGTTCTGATTGTTATTATTCCTAATCCTATTTGTATTAATCAGGGGGCCTCCTCCGATGTGGTTATTCTCGGGATTGACCCCTTCAGGGATGGCTTGATTTGTTCCCGACATTTTTTAACGAAATTTACACATTCTGCAAGAGAAAATTTACAATTTTAGGGTTATGTTGTTGTATTCATTAACCAACATATTTACATTAAAAATAACAACTCATTTGACGTAAATTGGGGGCACAAATGTTGATAAATGAGCACAGTGGACTTACCTTTCTTTAAAGAGGTTAGACTTCTTTCACGTGCTTCAAAATGTCAAAAAAACATTGCAATTATTGTAATTTCATTAACTTAAACTCCTTCTTGTCTTTATTTATTTATTTTTTTAAGATTTATTCATAAAAGCACAGATTTAAACCAACATATGTCATATGTCAATTTGACACTGACAGTTACGCTGCCTACTTTACCGACATAAGTTCTAACGCAAAAACCAGTGACTCTCAAACTTTATTTCACAAACAAAAATAAATATAAAATAAGAAAAGAAACGTATAAAAGAGGATAAAATAATTTCATTGCAAATTCAACAGAATCTCTGAGTTTACCTAATTTTTTTAAATAAAATTGTGTCTCTTCAACTGTACATAAAATGTCTACAAAAAACGTTTCAATAAGAGTTATAAGCGAAAACATGTTACAAATAAAAATAAAAATGTCGCAAGCCTTAATATACGGAGTTGGGTGTATTAAACATGTATAAAAATAATAAAAAACTAAAGTAAAACTCAAAATAATTAGATTTAAAAATAGTCTTGTAAACCGCTTAAGCCAAAAAGAAAAATAATTTAATAAAGTTAGTACAAATAATGGCAAATAAACACAAAAAATGTGTTTTTGTGAATTTCTTTTTAATGTAAATTGTATAACAGCTGTGCTGAAATTACCTGAAAAAATAAATTAGAAACATTTTTAGTGTTTTTTTTTATTTTTTTACCAAAACTTCTGACGTCAACTTCTAGATTTGTTTGAATACTTGTTACATCAAAATTGTTGAAACACAAATTTGTTGTAGCTTGAACCGGATTGATATCCCAAAATAACTCAACTTCCGTTTTGGGAAACCTGACTGAAAAATCCCTGATTATGTTGGGAATAACATTTTTTTATTGCCAACTTACACGAACCAAATTTCAGTTGGCAAAATTGAGTATCAAACGGAAATTTACGATAGTCCCAACTACACAAACTACGTAAATTAATTTTCTCGCTTAATAAAATATTTCCTTCATCTCCGAAACCTCTCCAAAAAATTGTGTCTTCATTTTTGCAATTTTTTCTTTCTCCATTTACGTTAACAATTTTTGGTTTCCAGATTTGTCCATTAACTGCCATTTTTCGTGTTTTTATGTTTGCTCCAAGGCGGGGATCAAGCCATTTTTGGATCAGCAAGGCCCCAATTTCGATTTCCTACTTTTATTATTAGAAAATTCTGAGAAAAACACTCACCAAATGCTCGTTTTCAAAAATTTTAAATTCTTGGAGTATTAAGGACAAGTTAACTGACGTTGTAAACACGTCTTGCAAAAGAGGGCGCCCCATTTCAGGTAATTTCTGCCCTTGGAGGGATAAGGCAGTGCCCATCAACATAAAACAATCAACGAATTTAGTCATTTTGGAACTGATCTGATTTCAATTAAATTTATCCAGATGGGTGTATATTTGGTAAAGTAATTAATGACGTCATTTGTACAATTTATTGTCACAAAAAATAACAAAAAGTGCCTAACCCAAACACCAGGCAATGTTTTTTTATTCATGTCCAATAGAAGTAACTAGATTTAGTGACATTTTTAAACAAACAAAAAAAATAAATCCCTGTTAATTACTCAAACTGGACGTGTCTTAATTACAGTTTACATAAAATATTTAAAGAATCTTCCACCTTTTCTATATACCGTATAAAAATATTTTTGTATTAAGAAGGTGACAGTTTGATTTTTGGTTCTAACAAAACCAAAAGCCCTGCAATAGATGAAACAACCCCTAACCACCCTACAGTCCCTGGTGATAAATTAGAGTGTCCCAAAGCAGTTAAAGGAATAAAAAAATCACAAGCATTTTTAACAGTGTCAATCATAACGCTCCTATTACTTTGTAAAACTGTCAAAGTTCTTAAAACAGTTTTATATAAATCATTAACATTGTGAATTCCACAATCAGGTACAATTGCTTGTTTTTGTGCTTTAATAATACACGAAATCTCGTAAAAATCCCTAACTAAATTCATTGTAATTGAATAGAGCCAGTATTTATTTGAAATTTGGCTCCATTTCTGAGTGTCGATATTACAGACATCTGCACGACCTAACCACAACAAATGGTCACCTAACAAGAACAAGGAAGTCGCAATTTTACTCAAAATAAGTGTATGACGAACTGTGGGGTCCGGGTGATCAAAAAGAGCCAAAGTCGAGTAGATTACATCAATACATTTGCCAAATCTAAGCACTGAAAATTAGGTTAGAATTTGACAGGTTAGGTTTGAGTCTCGGCTACTTACATTTTCGAAATGTACTCAATTGAAATTCCAGATTTTTGAAAGCATTGACCTGATCTTTATTACTACTGTGCTTTAATCTATGCCACAAAACTCGACTCAAATACTGGAATAATCTGAAAATTAGAAAATGTGAGGTTAGAAGTGTCACATATACAATTTACGAAATACCTTGCAATTTTGTCTCTTCCAGCAGTTTGATTATTTAATTTCACCAAATTATCCATGATGACACCTGCAAAAACCTCCACAAATTATAATAAACCGGTCAAAGTACCAAATATTTATCTCTCGAATTTGACAGATCATTGTTATGACAGTTAGAAAAAGACAACATTATCACGCGTCTTTCAGTCCGAGTGAGACCGCAAGATTGCGCCCTTGACTCGTCCAAGCTTGAATTTGGTGTTTTTGTGCCTCAACAGCCCCCAAATAAATGGAATTCGACCCACTTGACGACTCCTCAGCTGACGAAAAAGACATAAAACCCATAATCCTCACAACTCCAAAATGCGGTTTGTCACCTAACTTAGCTAGTGGTCCTAAAAAGTGGTCACCGGGGTCTCTCCAAGACGCAAACCGTAAAAGTGCGTTCCAGCCTTACCGGCAGAGTTTGTGTACAGTGTTGACGAATTTACAGCGCGGGAATACTCAAGCTGAGACACCGGTGCCCCAATCTGCTGATATTAATTTTCATACGAAAGCAGGGCAAGGAGAGATTACTGATCTTGATATAAATTGCGAGAAATCGGTTGATGTGTGTGATTGTAACGGGTTGACGGCGTTACATTGGGCTGCTGCGTATGGACAGTATAATACTGTGCAGTTATTGATAGCGCATGGGGCTTTTATTAATAAAATGGGGCCTGAAGAGGAGACTCCCTTGACTTTAGCTGCAAATGGGGGACATCATGACGTTATTCGGTTGCTTATTGATAATGGAGCAGATGTTAATCATGCCGATCATGTAATAAGTGTATTGTGTGTTGCCTAGTTTTAGATTTAACTGTTCTAACACTAGTTGAATTAGATTGATTTCAAATCTAAACACTCTAATTTAAACATTTGCCCTTTTAGTAGTACATTTCTAAGGTTTTGGTGCCCAGGTTGACACTATTTTAATATAAATATAAACTCGGGTTTGTGAGAAAATAATTCCTAAACTTTAGGTTTAATTTGGAACTATTTTATAAAACATTTCAGAGCTTAAATTAACTTTTTTTTTCGTTTTTTTTAATACATAGTACGCCTAAACTCAGGTCTTTAACACAAAAACATATTTATTGGCTAATTTATCATAACAATGACAAGTTTTTTTGTTACGTGACTGATTATAGAAAAATGTAAATAGTAAAAACGTAGCCAAAGTTCAAAATATTTCATCACACTTCCTAAGTGTTTATTGTGGGAAAATAATTTAAATTTTATCACTGTACGTGCATCCATTATCACTTAAAACCACTTATTTTTGATCACGTTTTGAAGATTTGATTTTGCAGCTTTGTAACACTCCTCTAATGTATGCTGCAAGAGGAAATCATCCCCATAGTTGTCAAGAATTACTACTTCACGGGGCCGATTTCAGACTGACTAATTTAAACGGAGATACAGCACATGTTATAGCAGTTGATAATAACAGCACTTTGGGTAATTATAAAATAAAGAAAATCAAAAACTTAAGACTGTTTTCAGCACAAGCTGTTATCACGAATTTTATCATTTCGCAACTGGATCCAGGATCGTAAATAACAATTTCCTGTAGTTGTTTTTGTAATAAATTTATTTTGTATGTTTCATTGTTTTATTTTTGTATTACAAATTTCAAGTACAGTTTCTCTACTTGTTATTGCTACTGCTTTTGCACAATTTTCTAGTGTCGGAAATTCGTTTTTTGAATGAATCATCTGATGGCTAATCAATAAAAAATTTATTAAGAGGCCGGAAAAATCTTAAACAAAAGTGACTTGCATCTTTGTGAAATTGAGATGATGAAAGAGGCTAAGTTTTAATGTAATAAAAAGACCTCTGTTCTTAGTAGAATGATTTAGCATAAATTATAAATAAGTAAATATTGTGACTGATGAAAATAAAAATAAAACTTGGTTTATATCAAATTAATCGGGATATTAAGCGTTGAAGGACTGACGGATTATGAAGCTTTAAGGCTCAAGTGATTATTAAATCTGTGGTAATCTAGAGACTACAGTACTTGAATAAATACTAAAAAGTAAAAAAAGAATTTTGGGAAATTATAAAGACCATAATTTAAATACTTTAGAACTAGTAATTGAAAAAAAACTCTGATTGTATCCTCTTTAGATCACTTAAATCACGTACAATTGATTACGTTTAGCGATTAAGAGGTACTTGAAAGTAATTAAAATTTGAGTGGTACCTAGGTACAAACATTGTACGTACATACCTAAGCCTAATTGTTGTGAATGAGAATAAATAATAAAAAATATTTTTGAAAAAAAAAATTCTACAACATAAAGACAAAAAAAAATAATCATCGCTGTCTACCAAGTCAAAATTTCCTTCTCAACTGTTGGTAATGGCTGGAAACTTAAATTTAAAAAGCGTTACTTTAGTTTTGTTTTTTTAGATGGTCAATTTATAGGTGTTCTTAAGCTTCCAAAATTTTTTTTTTTGGGGTTTATTAATAAACAATATTTTTTGACGTTTTTTGAATTTGCTCTTCATTTTCTTGTTGTAATCGCCGTTTTTCAAGTTCTTTTGCAGCTTCTTAATTCTTGTTGTCGTTTACAAGTTTTTCTAAAACGTCCTGTGCCTTTTCAGTCGTACTTTTCCTTGTTTTTTCTTTTCGTGAACGTTGTTCTCTAGTTTTTTCAGATCAAACAAACATAAAACAATAATTTTAAGAGATGTCTAAGTGTTCATAATATATCCACAAGCAACATTTCTATACAAATATAAAGATTAGAGACAATTTTACTAATTTAGATAATATTTTTTTAATAATTTATAAATTAATAAATACAAAATTAAAATTTTGAAAACCGCATTACATATTTAACCAATTCTAGAAACCAAAAATTATGTTCTTAACTAATTTTTAAAATAATAATTAAAAGAAACAATTTTTTTTTTCAATAGTAGAAACCGAAAGCTACAGTTTCCTAATTTTAAAATCCAGAAATGTAATTTAACTACATTTTACAAAATTTACGATATTTGTTATCAATGCCAAAGAAGGCTTATTGTTTTTGTAGTTTTGGAAAGCTAAATACTGTAATTTTATAAGGAAATAACAGTCGGAAGCGATATTTTGCTAATTTAAAGACTCAAAAAGTATTCTTACTATTTTTAAAATCAATAAATACACAAGCTACATTTTGTGCAATACGTTTTCAGAGCCGAAAGCAATATTTTACCAATCCTGGAATCAAAAAATATAATTTTACTAATTTTAGAAGCCGGAAGCAACAATTATTTATCCTTTTTTAATACTGGTAGTTGGAGACAACAGTTTACTAATTTTAAAATTCAGAGAGATAACTTTAATAAATTTAGAAGCTAGAACCGCTATTTCCTATTAATTATTAATTCAATAAAAACGAATTATAACTAACGAATTCAAAAAACTCGAATGAAATAAAGGTTCCGTTCGGGTTTTGGTTCTAAACGAAAAGCATTTGAATTCTGGTTCGATAGGAAAAAATGGAATACGGATTACGGTTCGGTTTTTAGTTCTAGTTCGGTTATGGAAAGAACAGCTAACAGAACTGTCTAGATTGTAAAATAGAATTCTTTTTTTTAGTAACTGTAAATGCAGACACCTGCTGGCTGTACCTAAATAAATAATGGTTCTGTTACAGTTCTAGATTATTGAAAAAAAAAAAATATTCTGGCCCGGTAGTCCAAAAAAATAAAATATGGGTTTCGGTTCGGATTTATCGGTTCCGTCTGCTAATTTAATTAAGTAATAATAATAATGAAACACATTTAATTACTTTATATAATTTTTTTTGATTATTACCTTCTAATATCCTGGATCAATTGAGCTATAATTTCGAAATTATAAGGATTATAAAAAAATCCGGATAATAAAGCAAAAGATTCATAAATGGCACGAGTCTAAAACGTGCCTTTTATTACTAACATTCCTGTTATTTATTGCGACAATAAACAAACGGAAATGATTAACGTTTAATTATTTTCAAAAATCTCTCATAAAAAAATCAAAAATCAATTATTTTTCCAAAATAATAATGAAATCTAAAGAAAACAAGAAGTGGTCCAATCCAAACTTTAAGTTTTTCTCTAAAACTAAGGTCATTAAAAGCAATCACGTAAGCTGATTATAGAAATTAAGATAGTTATCAATTAACTTAATCTATTTTTATATTTATCCCAGACAAAGCCGAGCTTATATAAAGGAGTGAACCCAAAAATGAACCCCCAGTTTTCACTCAAGAAAATCAAGCTAAAATGGTGGCCGAGAAAGTAACACTTACCGAACGGTTTCTGTGGATTTTCAACACGATTTTCCACCAAATTTTCGCAGTTGTGGCAATTTTTATCCTTTGGACTATTTTTTATAATTATAAACTTGATTCCTACTTCACCTGGCATATGGCACTGGCAACCCTAGCAGTAAGTTAAATTATTTTCTCGTTTAAGCTGAGATAAGCTGAAGAAAAGGACATATTTTGGTCTTAGTTATTGAATTTTTTTTAAATAAAAACGACCCAAAACAAGAGAGTGTTTAAGTATTTCCTTCATAAAAATAATTATCTCACTTTTTAATCGCTCGATATTTCAAAATGTCCTAGATTCTAACAATAAACAATTTTGCAACACGCTTAGGGTATTCCCCCTTTTCCCAACCAAATAAATTTTCTTTTCCCAGTATGTCCCTCTCATGGGTGAGGCAATTATCCTTTTCGCTGGTGATAACGTCTGGACTCGAAACCTAGACCGTCCTACCAAATACTGGATCCATGGAATTTTCCTCTTCATCAGTGCTATTCTAGTCACTGCTGGAATTTCCTTAATGGTAGACCACAACCACGGCAAACACTTCCAAAGCACCCATGGCTGGACAGGTCTAGTATCTTGGATTTTCGTCCTGTTGTCCCAAATCCTGGGAATTGCAGCAGCTAAGCCGCAATTTATTGCAAAGTTTTTGCCGCCGGTGTATCTCAAATTCCTGCACAATTTCCTGGGAATTTTGGGATACATTTTCGGGATTGTGAGTCTCGCTTATGGACTTGAAACCCATGCTTTTACGAGTTTTACATCTGAGGAAGCTAGAACTGCGAGTTATTGTGTTTTGGGAGTGACGACATTCTGGAGTATTTTGGCAGCTTTGAAGTCGGGTTATGGACAATTAAAAACGATTTTGACGTAGTTTTATGATAACCGAATTTATTTGATCTGGAATTGTAATTTATTGAGTTTATTTTTGTATAAATAAATTAGATTTATCACAGGTTTTCATTTTCTTAGCGATTAAGTATTATCAAAACTCAATTATTCTTATCAGAAAATCTTGTTATAAAAAGAAAGAACTCACGAATCAAACCAGTGCTAAAAAAATGACCGACTTAAAAAAAAGACCAAACAAACTTACTCCAAAAACAACCCTTTTGGAACGGTTACAATGGATTTGTAACACAGTTTTTCATCAGTTGGTCGCAGTTGCTGGTACTTTTATTCTCTGGACTTTGTGTTACAACTACCAAAATAAATTATCTACTTGGCATATGATTTTAACAACAATTGCGGTAAGTTATTCTCACTTTTTTACCTTATTTAAATCAAAAATTACTTCAGTACTTACCTGTAATGGCTGAAGCAATAATTCTCTTTGCTTCTGACAATATTTGGACACTTAATATTCAAAGAACAACAAAGTACTACATACATGGATCTCTCCTCTTCTGTAGTGCTATTCTTGCATCTGTTGGTATCGGTTTTATGATAAGTGTTCACTCAAATCCTCATTTTCAATCAACACATGCTTGGACAGGTAAAATTACACAAAATAAAAGAAAAATTATTTATTAAATTTTAGGACTTGTCTCTTGGATTTTCGTTCTATTGTCACAATTTCTGGGTGCAGCTTCGGCCAAATCTCAAAATTTGAAATTTCTCTTGAGACCTGTTTGGTTCAAGTTTATTCATAATTTGTTTGGAATGTTGGGGTATGTTTTTGGGCTTGTCAGTTTGTGTTATGGACTTGATAAACACTCGATTAAAAATGCAACAAGTGCTGAATCGAGACTTGCTACTGTTATTATAATTGGAATTATCGGAGTTTGGAGTTTAATTGCTGCTCTCAAATCGGCTTTTAATCAATTGAGGGCGATTTTTAAGTGAAAGAGATCTGAAATTTGCTGGATATATTTTTGTATTTATATATTTATTTTTTAATAAAGAAAGTGTTGATAGTTTGAGGTGCGTTTCAAAATTTAGATGTTTATCTACGACTATTTCATTGATAAAAAAGGTTGCGAAAGTATTTTTATTGTGTGTAAAAAAAGAAATTTCTGAATATTGATTAATTTTATTCTTAGAACCACGTTGTACCTGAAAATTATTAATAAATCAAAACAGACCAAACATATTTTTTTTAAATGTTTATAATATTCTGCTATATACACAAAATTTCAAATTTCTGAGAAACCAGTTCATCGCTTCTTCAATTTTTGTATTAAAAAAAATTATTATATCGGTAATAACACTTTTCTTTTGTTAAGGAAATGTACACTCACTTTCATATGAAATGCACCACCAATAAAAAATAATAAACTTTCTTAAAATGTTGTTTTATTATTAGGTAAAAAACGATGAAAATATGAGTAACAAAAATCAACAACTTAAACAAAAAAACCTAATAATGAGTCACATCACCATGCACTGTAATTCAAGCATTTACCCTCCGTGGCATGCTTTTCAAAAGGTGGTCTATATCCTGTGGAATATCATCCCATGCAACCTGAACTTGATGTCTCAAGTCCTCCAAATTGTCAGGGGGCCTTGGCAAATTTCGCAGTCGTCGACCAATCATGTCCCACACGTGCTCGATTGGCGATAAATCCGGCGAACGTGCAGGCTACGGTAAAATTTCCAACTCTGCTTCCTCCAGGAATCTTCGAGTAACATTGGCGGTATGTAGCCTTGCATTATCCTGCTGAAAAATCCCATTTGGCAACGTCTGCATAAACGGTACTGCTACCGCTAGATATTGCGCCCCAAACCATTACACCAGGCGTTAAAGCTGTGTGACGTCTTTCAGCAAACTGCAAATTTCGTCGTTCTTCTCGATATCGTCTTACCCTCCTGCGGCCATCATTTTGCCACAAACAAAATCTAAACTCGTCACTAAAGACGATGTGGTTCCACTCATCCACCCAATGCTGTTGCTCTTGACACCAAGCAAGTCTAGCAGCCTTCTGAGGAAGACGTCGGATTGGACGGTATGCATGTAATCCAAAAGATGCAATTCGACGGTAAATTGTTGACATCGACACATGACGATCCAGAACTCTTATCCAATCTACAGCAACAGACATTGAGGTTTGAAATCGGTCTTGTGTAGCCATCCGCCAAAGAAGTCGGTCTTCACGAAGATTACTGCAACGATGATTACTGCCGGACGATGTTGCTGAATACCCTCTTCTGACCATGTAGACCATATTCGTGCAACGGTAGTGTAGTCACGATTAATAAGTCTTCTGCCGATTTCACGAAATGACAAACCTGCCGCTTTCATACCGATAATTCGGCCTCTATCAAAAACGCAAATATAGAAAAAATACTCTAGGAAAAGTACAATTTTCCTTACATTTTGGGAGTTAAAAACGTTACTGCACTAATTTTCAAAGCTGGAAGTATAATTTTTCTAATTTGAAAAAGCCGGAAATAAAATTATATTAATTATAGAAGCCAGAACCAAGTTTAAGTAACTCAAATCTTTAGCAATTGTTGAAGTTAAACGCAATATTTTTTATTAATTTTTATAAAGATATAATTCTGTTTTTTTTTATAATTTTGGGAATCGGAGGGGCTGATTTCAAGTATAAGATAATACCGGTAGTATCTTCGTTTCCATGGAAAAATAAACAAATTCGAGGTTGTGATTCGCTGTTGTCATGGAAAAGTATTAAAATTTGCGATACTACCGGTATTATCTCAACTTGAAATCAGCCCAGGAGGCTCCATTTTATTAACCTTAGAAATAAGGGTTGAATATTTACGTAATGCTAAAAACCAGAAGCCATTTTTTTCTATATTTGCTGATTGAACTTAGATTCAGATTTTCTTTCTGTTTCAATCTTTATAAAACAAATGAGCAGATTTTTACAGCACTGCACTGCTGCCAAGTTTAATTCAGTCATATGGACATAATTACAAATTAGGCGATAGCATAATTAAAATTATCATTTTTATTGTTTCAGAATAGACTTTCAACCAAAATTTATTGATTTTGTGATTCTTAAAATTCGTAATTCGAATATTGTTTTGTGTATTTACACAATTTTGGTTGTACAATTGTTTTTATTATTTTTCCGCTCATAAAACTAGAAGAATTAAATATGTGTTGTTGTAAAATTACTGCTTGTTCGTACTTTTAATTTTTGAGCATATTTTCATAGATGTGTCTTTGTCCCGTTTTCTACAGCTCAGTCGTGTTACTCTCGTTTTTCGCTTATAAAGTTTTAAATTTCGTGTTGAGAACGTAGATGTTATAAAATTAAACAACCCTAACGTTTAACTTTGACGAAATAGACGTAAATGTTTCCTCGTTTTAAATTTCCTTGCGTTACTACAACAATGTATGACTTATGCAATAATCAATAATCGTTTACTTTATCAAATTTAAAAGTGGATTAATACAAACAAAAACAATTTTGATTTCATTTATTTACTTTATCAAAGTTTTAATCTGATTATATCCCGAAATTAGTGCTACATTTATAGCCCACAAAGACCCTAAAATAGTCACAATCAAAGTACATAATCTCGCTTCAGACGTAGTATAATAACAAAACCAATTTGTGTAATAAGAACAACACAAACTAATTATTCCTATTACAAATCCTAAAAGTCCAACGAAATTATGATTAAATTTTAAAGTAACAGGTCGTCCAATTTTTTTAAATTCACTTGTATAACTTGCCATAAAACCCAAAACTATTGATAAAATCATCAAAATCATTGCAACTAAACCTAAAAAAAATAAAAAAATTATTAAATACCTAAACCGAAAATCCAGCAATACCTGTGATTCCATGAACTGTATATAAATGATAATCTTCTGTAATATAATAAAAAGTATCTATACATCCAGCAGTCACTAAAACAGTCCCTAAAGTCATTAAAAATCCGTGAATAAAATATTTTTGAGAACGGTTTAATTGTCTTGACCAGAGATCATCTGAAGCGAAAAGTAGCAAAGCTTCAGACATTAACGGAATCATCTGAAATTTTTTGTTATTATTGTGATGCAAAATTGAGGTTCTTTTTATTTATATTAATAATCAATAATTTATTTCTACTATAAGCTACAAATAAATAACTCGAAATTCATATACAATCGCGTTGATGAACCGCTCACTCTCCAGTCGCTTCTTACTGACAGGTCATTGTCTCCATCCGCTTATATAACGTTATAACCTTCTAGCACTGTCCGGAAGTTTACTTACCCCTAAAGTACACAAAATGACATGCCAAGTGAACCAAGAGTACACTTTTACACTAATCCAACAACAAAAAATAGCAACGAACATTAAAAAACTTCTCACTAAATAATTTATTAAAAATCTGATTGAATTTCTGGTGAGTGACCCGAATTCAGACATTGCAAATCGTTAAATAACGTTTTTGAAGAGTTTGTAAGAAGGGAATTCCTATTTCGTTGGGGAAAATAATTCACAGAAATGGCTTGTTATTTTTATTTACATAACCCAATAAATTAACATAAAAAACTGATTGTAGTTAAATATAATCGAGGACGCCTTATTTTATTACTCATCAGTTTATTATTAACTTTATCTCTAAATTTCAGATTAGCTATTTATTGAAAATTGTGCGTATTTGATTGTAAAGAGACTTGAGAGGATCGATAAGTACCCAAAGATATAGAATCGAGATTGTGACAATTGCGGCAATTATGACGTCTTTTTCGCCAAACCAATTAAAATATTCTCTCAATCCGTAACATAACGTAATTGTCCCAAAGGTAAAAGCACAAATTCCGATTACAATATGAATAAGTTTGAGCCAAACTGGCCGAAGAAGGTTTTTAAGAAGTTGGGATTGGGATGTTGCCACACCGAAAATCACAGAACACCAAACAAAAATCCAAGCTGTCAATCCTGGAAATATTGTTTAAATTAGTTGGAGAATATAATTGTTTTTACCTAAAATTGCGTGTGTTGAGGTGAAGTGCCCACTGTTTTTTTCACTTATCATAAAAGCTATGCCTATTGTGATTAGGAGAGTGCTAGTGAATTGGAGTGCGCTGTGAATGTATTGTTTTTTAATTCGGTCGAGATGTAATGTATGGATGTTGTCGTTTCTGAATACAATTAGACTTTCCATCATTAGTAACAAAAACTAGAATCGTTATTATTATTGAGGGATAATACAGAAGTGGGATAACTTACTCCAAGTGGTGTCAGTGCTTTATGCCATGTCGATTTTGAATTAACATCACCGGAAAGAAAAACAGTGTATAAAATATAGGAAATGACAATTGCTAAAGCTTGGTGGAAAAGCACGTTTAAAATCCAGGAAATTCTCTGGATGTAGGACACACTTTCACTCGCCATTTTCTCACAATAAATATTTTTGCTATCTTTTTTATCAATATCAATATAGTGGTACTAGATAAAAAAACTAAATTTGATACTATTCTTAGAATTTTGTAAGACACTAAAACTAGTGATGTCTCATTTATCAAAAAGATAAGTGATTATTTAATACAAGCACTACAAGTCTTGTAGTCTTGTTAGTGGACAATTTTTTTCCATTCTTTCTTATTTAGAGCTTTCTTCTTCCACTGCTTTACTTGTTAGGTACTTTTAAAAGTCATCTCTACTTCCTTTTTCCACTTTCTTCTTAGTCTGCCTCTTCGTCTGTTGGGTCCTAGTCCTGTTTCTAATATTCTTTTTGGTATTCTGTTCTCTTTCATTCCATCTAATTCTTTGTGATTTAACTACTCCTACTATATCTGTGTCTTTGTATATATAATATTCTTAGTTTTTCGTTTGTTCTTCTAATCCAAGTCACTTCCTCTTTTTTCCTCTATAAATTTTCCTTAAAATCTTTCTTTTCCATATCTGCAACATGAACTGTTCTTGTTTTCTTAGGGTCCATCCCTCGCAAGCTTATATTACCACCGGTCGTATTATAGTCTAGTAGATATGAAGTTTGGTTGTTCTTGCTACAGCTTTTAAACTCAGTATAGAGTGGAATGCATAACCGCTTTTGTTTCCCGCTGCTAGTCCTGCTTTTATCTCTTCTGTATTTGTTGGTTTCTTTTCTATTACACTTCCTAGGTAGACAAAACTCTTAATTTATTTAAATTTGTGTCTCTTTCTTTTGTTTTCTTTTACTTCTAGATATCTGTCTTTTCTAAATACTTCATCTTCCTGTATCATAAATTTAGTTTTTTCTTCATTTATTTTCAGTCCTATTTTTTCAGCGTTTATAATCAGTTTGCTTGTTACTTTTGATAGCTCTTCTTTGGTTCTTGTTATAAGTGTTACGTCTTCTGCAAATGCAAAGCATTTATGTTATTGATTGAAATGTAGATTTTGTCTATTTAAATTGCTTTGTCCTAATATTTTTTCTATGGCGATTATAAACAATGTCGAAAAAAGCAGGTTTCTTTGTCTTAAACCATTAAACACTATAAACCTTCATGACAGTTCCATTAACCCGAATCTTATTTGTAGTTTTCTTAAATCTCATTTTTACTAGTCTCGTTATTTTACTAAGTGTTTCAAGATCTTTTAATGCTTAATATAATTTTTATGTTGTTTATGCTGTCGTAAGCCATCTTAAAGCCGATAAAAGGCAAGTATATTTTTAGTTTTTGAGTGACTTCCCTCTTGTATTTGTTGTAATAAAAATATTTGGTCTACTACAGATCTTCCTTTTCTAAAACTACGCTGGTATTCTACTACTTTTTCCATATGCTCGTTCAATTGATTATTCAGTACTGTTGCCATTATCTTATCTTTCAGTAACGCTATTCTTCTATAATTATCACATTTTGTCTTGTCTCCTTTGATTGTTTTCCATGCTTGCGGCTTTTCTTCTATTATCCATTTATTTTTATTTAAATCATATATTATCCTCGTCATCGTTTCTCCTCTGTTCTTTATCGTTTCTCCTTGTATGTTGCCTTCTCTTGAGCTCTTGTTGTTTTTCTGTTTATCTATAATGTGCAAAGTTTCTCTTCTTTTTCGTTTCTATTGTTCTCCTCCATTTTAACTGTTCTTCTTTTGGTCGACGATTTGTTTAAGACTTCTTCAAAATATTCAGCCCATCTTTCTGTTACTTCTTCTTCTCTTCCCACTAATTGACCGTGTTTATCCACTTGTTTAAATCCTTGTTTAATTCTCTTGCATCCTTGCTAGAAGTTTCTTTCATTTAGTTTCTCTTTATTTTTGTAATTCTCCTTTCTATTTTTCTAGCATTGTGCTCTCGTTTCTTCTCTCTGCGAATTTTCTTGTATTCTGCTTTTTGTTTTTTATAATCTTTCTGGCTGTTCTACGTATTTTCTTCTAGCATCCTTTTCCTTGCTGTGTCTTTCTTCTGTTCTTGAAGTCTACAATCTTCATCGTACCATTCTTTTGTTTCCTTTGTATTCTTCTCATTAAATTGTTCTTTGATTGCTTGTTTAATTAATTTTTCTATTACCTCATATTTTTCTTCTATTTTTCTGGTAGATACTTATTGTTATTGGTTTTTTTCTATTTTCTATACGGTATTGTCTTGTTGCCATAATTTTCAGATTGTTATTTGTGTTATTACTGGTATAATTCTTGATTTTCACTGACTGGTTCACTCGTAGCGCCATCGCCACTCCATAGCAGCGTTGCCAACTCTAATTTCTTTCTCTACTGTTGGAGATCAAAGAAATAAAAAATAATCTGATTAAAAGGTCTCAATTCTCTTAATTCTTTTGCAATTTTAAAAATAAATAATCTGATAGTTCAGTCACGATTCAGATAAGACACTGAGATTAAAATCTTTTTTCCAATTTTATAAAATAATTTTACAATGCCCACACTACAATCTGTCATTCATTTTTTACTAAATTACGTTACCCGAAATTGTCTTATTTGTGTTTTAGTTTATTGTTGTTGGATTTCTATAAACAATTACAACTATTGGTTTACATGGCACGTTATTTGCTGTACTCTTGGGGTAAGTGTCTTACAATAATTTATTGCACTACAAATAAAAAATTCAAGATGATTCCATTTATGACTGAGGCTTTACTAATTTTTTCTCCGATTGAAATATGGTCAAAAGGATTTACAAAAAAACAACAAAATTGGATTCATGGAGGTTTATTTTTTCTGGGTACAGTTTTAGTTTCTGGAGGTTGTATCGATACGTTTTACTTTATAGAAGATGGTTATCATCTGTATACAATACATGGAATCACAGGTGGTTTATACAGAGAGTGAAGTAACTGACACGGTAGTCTCTAAAAATTTTTTAGCCAATCAATGCCAAACTGCAAAACGAGCCTCTCATTCTAATAAATACAATCTATATGTTGTAGTGTAACTGGTTGCATATAACCGATTGCAGTTTGCCTTAAGACACGCCTAGTTAATAGTGAATGCGACCACCGTGTCTCTTAAATTCAGTGGTTTATACAGAGTTTTTTTTAACCGAAATTTTTTTTTCAGGATTAGTAGCAATGATTTTATTTATTTTATCAATATTTCTTGGAGTTATAGCAAATTACTCCCAAAAATTAAAAACATATGCATCACCGGTTATTTTAAAATTTCTTCATAATTTTTTTGGTGTCCTTGGTTATATTATAGGTGTTGTAAGTTTGTGTTACTCTTATTACAGTGATTGGTTTGTTTTTTATACTTCTGAGGGAACTCGTCTGGGTTTATTAATTGCTACAGTTTTTGGGAGTTTATGGATGTTAAACCGGTCATTAATATGCGGTTATAACCAAATTCGGACAATTTATGTAAAAATAAAAAACTAAATTTAAGTTTTATTTATTACTAATAAATACATACAAGCTAAAATTATAATACTTATTGTAATATCTAAATTAATACAGTGCCTAAAATTACGTCAGAGTTGTATTTTAACACACATTTTGGCAAGTGCGCAGTCGCGCGCCGAGTAGCGCAAAGAAAACTAAAAATTTTGGCAGTGCTTTTTGAAGCGAAATATAAGTCACGCACTCCTCTTAAAATCTAACAGTTAGTTGGGGGAACAATCACAGACATCTATTAATTGTAAGAGTATTTTATCTATGATGGAAGTGTCGATACATTGGAATCTACAAAGTAATGTAAAAAAATATATTTACAAAAAACTGAAATAAATACGTGGCTTTTTTTTGGAAGTATCAACCAATTCCACCGACATGCATTTTTGTTATTTGGGAAAGATCATCCACACGTTATTTTACTTTCACTCTATTTAAAGTCAGTACTGGTTTGACTACGCTTTCCTCCAATCACAGATTATTCGAGAAGATCCTGTTGGGACCTCTTGCAGGACACGCAGCAGTGGTTTGTGTAGTAAGGGTACTGGCAGAGACGGGCCTGGACTGCCAGGTAACAGTTTCTAATCCGGTCAACACAAGAACCTTCAACAAGTTAAAATAAGGAAATTTTACAATTTTCACATCAAAATCGTAATCAGTCATGTTAAATACAACTAAATTTACAAATTTATATGAGTTTCCCAACTGTCTTAAAATAAAATCTAAACTATCATTAGCTGTAGTAAATCTGCCATCTTAAATTCTTCGATTTACACGTCAAAATGTGATCACTAATGTCCAACATAACTAAATGTACAAATTTGATTTTTTCAACTACCATCAGCTATATATTAAATTCGCCATTTTAAATTTTCCAATTTCTACATAAAAATCGTAATAAAACATTGTACTTACGATCTGCTGGGTCGTCCTGGACCGGTTTATTATGCCTATGCTCCTCCATCCTCTGACACCCACACTGTCTCTTCCCTGGAGGCATTTCCCCTTCACACCCATTACTCCCCTTTCCTTGGGCATCCATACACCTCACTTCTCTTCTCTGTACTCCCACTGGACATTCACACACACCCCATTCCCCATAAAACCACATAGGTGGACACCTCCCATCACATGGTTGTTCCACTAGCGGCTTACTTCCAACAGGACAAGTCATCTCATTTGTTATATGAGCCTGTCCTCGTATTTTAACCACGCAATAAACATCCCGTTTTTGCATAGCTGTACCAGTACAAGAATCAGGACACGACGCCCATGGACCAGTCACCCATATCCCACCACATTGTTTATCACTGGAACAAGCCCGAGAAGTTTCAGGTTTACTCTCAGAGCAGTTGGAATGAGAACAGAAAGTAAGACGGGATTGTGTTCCAGTCCCACAGGATTCCGAACAATGAGACCATTCAGTGAGAAGCCATGGAGATGTTTGTGAAGTTGTAGAACACGGGCCATTTTCGCAGTACTCGGCGTATTTTGGGCGGTTTTCAGGTGGGCAACGTCCACTTGGACATGTAACAGAACGAGTACGATGACCAGTCCCACAAGACACTGAACATGCCGACCATGCCCCAACTGTCCATTCCTGACTCTCTGGTGTTTGAGGTAGTTCATTATCTCTAATACTCTCACACTGTTCCTTAACACAAGGTTTCGCCTGACTTGGTGGTTTCGGCCTGGGACAATTCCCATCGTTTGTAACAACTGATCGTCCAGTACTTAACTCCTGGTGACACTGTGGTACATAATGCTGGACACCTTCACCACAAGTGACACTGCAAGGACCCCAGTGAGCTTCCCAACGTGGTGGACAATCTTTCATGTTACATCTGATAGGTTGAGTCATGGGTTTATCGAGATGGGCACATCGCCGGTCTGGTACTGGTGTCTGAGTATGTTCACGGACACAAGTAACAACAGTAGCTTGAAGACCACCTCCACATGATTTCGAACATGCAGATATTCCACTGATTTTCCAGGAAAAGCGTCTGCGAAGTCTTGTTCTGCGATGAAGAGGTCGAGCTTCGTCTCTTTGGGAAGTTTCTAATCGGCGTGGTTCTGGTTGTTTGAGAAGAGGGGGTGCTAATATTGGTGTAGAGGGTTCAATAGGGAGAGAGTAGCCGTATTTGACGCCATGGTTTGTTTGAAAATTGATTATCTGAAGAAATAAAAATAAATTATTTCGCAATAGAGTCGTTGCAAATTAAAGTATGAGATTAGGGTATTTATAGTTGTTTAAGTGGTGGTCTATTTATGTTAAAACTCGACCTATGCTAACCCTCTTATAATAATAAAACTGAAATTAGCTTGTGCTACTACATCTTAACTCAAACCGGTCATAAACAGAGTAATAAATAATAAAGTAGAGACATTAACTGAAATCACAATTTACCATAATATCGACTGGATTAGCTAAAGGTCCTGGTGAACTTAATGTTTCAAAGGACGCAATATCCTGTTTCATATACGTAAACCTTGTCCCTGCACCGTCAATAACCCCAGGATTGTTGATCTTCCAATCACCATTGACTATAAACGATCCATTGGCATTCCTCAACGCTATAAAGCAAATGATACCAAATGAATTTATTGCAATCTTCCATTAATTTTTTACCTAAATGATTTCTCGTGTGTTTCAATTGCTGGATTAGAATCCTACAAGCTCCTTGAGGAATCTGTGCTACAAGGGAATATCCCGGTGGGAGATCCACACGGGTGTAAAGTCCATTGATACTTCGACATTTTCCTTTCATACAAGCAGAACACTCCTCCTGATCATCTATAGCCCCGATAATTCCATTTGCACTGACGCTCTGGAATTAAGTTGGTCAATTAAATGATTGCGACTACCTTGAAGATGACTTTCGACATTAGATAATCGAATTGTCGGGATATAAATGGCTCAATTTAGAAGCTAGTTTTAAATTAGGACGATTTATATAAGGGTTAGAAAACTGGGGGGGCAATTAACGAATTTCAACCAGTTTTTTCTTGAATTGAATTCTAATAACCTTCGGCAACTGCATAATATCAAAAACTAATTATTCTGTAATGCTATGTCTCTAGATATGTCACAATTTTTTTTCTTTTATTATCTAGATTTTATACGTTTATAATTGTTTATAATATTATTACGGTTTAACTCTAAATTGTGTGTTAGGTAGTTCAAGAAAAAACAATTTTCTACATCAGAATATCCACAATTTATCTAAAAAAATTTGTATCTTGTCAAAGTCAGTGATTTAGTAGTAGAGTCCCTGAATTGAAATCAGTATTGCCAACATTGAATTCGATGTAAATAGAATCTTCTCACCCCACTCAAGCATGTTTACTCTTCAATAAATCAGTTTCTAGGTTGCCGAAATAGATTTAGAAAAATTTCCAAGGTTGTTAACAATTGGTCAGATTTTTATAAATAATGCGGAAGCAACATTTGTTTAAATCATCTGCGTCATTATTGCGATATTTCTCAATTAAATAATAAATTTCTGTCTGACCAGTCAATATAATTCGGAAAAAAATGCTAATTTCAGGGCGGTATCTACATGAGATAAATCGATCTGATGGTGTCGAGATAAAACCGATTTGGGACGGGTCAGACCAAGTAAATATAATAAAGGTATTATTATAGTTCGCATATTCAGCCGTGAAAAATCCGACGTATTGTATTGAAAGTGGCTTAAAATCTGACACTTCCGACAAGACTGAAAATTTCACCAAAAAAATGAGACACTTGGTCCTGTCGCTGCTTATTGACTCTCTGAATTGCTGCGATTTAATTACTTGATTCGACAAAGCTGAAACGTGTTTTCTGATTTTTCAGATTACTTCCGGCTATTTCAAAATTATTTACAGGAATTTTCAGCCGTTGCCTTTGATTTATCTTGTATTAAAAACAGAGAAAGATTTTCGCGGCAAAATGAAATATATATGATCTTAAAACGTGCGTTTTCTTCCGCTATTTAATATTATAAAACTGTAAATCCTGAGAAACTAGATCATCAGACCGTAAAATTAAATTTGAATCTATATAGTTGTAGATCGTAAAACTGTAGAATCGAGTTGTAAATCATGAAACTTTAATGTAAAAATTATATTAAATCTACAAGTTATAAACTCGTAAAATTGTAAAACTTAAAACGGTTTATTGTAGAAGCATTCATTTTTTAAAAACATTTTGAATAAAACGCTTTTATTTAAATAAGAAAATCTTTAATTGTGTAGAATTATGGATTGTAGAACAATCTGAAAACTTACATGTAACGTCACATGAAAATGTAACTGAATCAGAGCAAGCCGGGGAAGTGGGTACTAATATTAGACACATCATTGCAGTTACGGTAGCACAGACTGCTCTGATTCAGTTACATTTCGATCTCACCTTATTTTTTAATTTTACAAAATTGTAAATCATGAAATACAGAAGTTTGTAGAAACTCTAGATTGTAAAATTGTAAAACTATAAATTCTAAGATATTGTAGATGAACAAATTACAAAACTGATGAATTTTAAACTACATGTTGTAAAACTGTTGATTGTAAATCCATAAATAATAAAATAAAATTGTGATCTACAAACTGCCAGAAAAAAACTTTTAAAACTGTGATGCTGTAAATTCTAAAATTGTAAATATGTAGAACACAAATTGTAGATCTTAAAATCTTAATTTTTTTTAAATTTGTTTACTTCTATTAAAGAAGAAAATCTTAAGATTGTAAAACTGCAAATTTTAAGAGCATTCTAGTGTTTTATTTTTTTTTTAAACAATTATGCTTAAGATTGTAAATTATAAAACTAAAATTTGTAAAACCCAAATACTGTAAAATTGTAGAAAACAAAATCGTAAAACGTAACATTGTAAACTGTAATCCTCAGAAATTGTAGATCATCAAATAGTAAAACTAAGCTTAAATCTACAGATTGTAGATCATAAAACTGTAGAATATAAAATTGTAGATCATAAATTACAAATTCTAAAATTGTAGATAACAGAGCTGAAAAAATTAATTATAATCGATAAGTTCGTAAGACTATAAAACAAAAAATTGTAAATCGTAGAATTATGAATCATAAAACTGTATTTTGACAAATTTTAGATATAGAGACTCCTTAAATAGTAAATTGTAAATTTGTAAATTGTAAATACAGTCTGTTTGACGCAAATCTTGTATCAAATTTGATGTAAAATGAAAGACACTCTACAATAATAAATGTTTATTCGTTTTCCACAAAATTGTTGTAAAAAGTTGAAGCTAGTAGGCTAATACCTAAAAAGATGTATTTGAAACTTCTTTTCAAGAGTTTTAAGCCTTTGCCTTTGGTTTATCTTGTATTAAAAACAGAGGAAGATTTTTTCGCCAAAATGAAATAAGTATGATCTTAAAACGTGCGTTTTCTTCGGTTATTTCTTGTATGATTCTTGTCTTGAAAAAATGGTCGTTCTTTCATATGGGATGCCCCTTGTGCGCAATTTTGAATCCCTACAATTCTATATATTTTTGTCGATCTTAACTAGATTAAATTTTATTGTTTTCGGTAAGTTTTTTGAAAAACTTCCGGCCATTTGTGCTTCACAAATCATAAACGTAAAATTGTAAAACCGTAAATCCTGAGAAACTGTAGACCGTAAAATTAAATTTGAATCTATATAGTTGTAGATCCTAAAACTGCAGATTATACAACAAACTGTAGAATCGAGTTGTAAATTATGAAATTTTGATGCGAAAATTATATTAAACCCGCAGGTTATAAACTCGTAAAATGGTAAAACTGAAATTGTATATTGCAGAAGCTGTCATTTTTTTAAAAACATTTTGAATATAATACTTCTATTTAAATAAAAAATCTTTAATTGTGTAGATTGTGTAGAATAATCTAAAGCCTTACATATATTTTTTAGTTTTACAAAATTGTTAATCATAAAATACAGAAGTTTGTAGAAACTCTATATCGTAAAATTCTGAGATATTGTAGATCACCAAATTATAAAACTGACGGATTTGAATCTACTTGTTGTAAAACTGTCTATCGTAAAACTATAAATAATAAAACAGCATTGTGATTTACAAATTGTAAAAATAAAAACTTTTAAAACTGTGATGCTATAAATTCTAAACCTGTAAATAGGTTGTTATTCTATATAGTAGAACACAAAACTGTAAATCTCAAAGTCTAAATTTTTTTTAACATTTGTAGACTTTTACTAAATAAGAAAATGTTAAAATTGTGAAACTACAAATTACAAGAACACTCTAAAACTTTTTTTTCAATTATCATTCTAAATTATAAAACTAGACTTTGTAAAACCAAACACTGTAAAACTATAGAACATAGTATATTGTAAAACTGTACATCCTCAGGAATTGTAGATCATACAATAGTAAACCTAAGCTTAAATCTATAGATTGTAGATCATAAAATTTCAGATTTTACAACCGTAAAATATAAAATTGTAGATCATAAATTACTAATTCTAAAATTGTAGATAACAGAACTGAAAAAATGAATTATAATGAGCAAATTCGTAAGACTATAAAACATAAAAGTGTAGATCGTAAAACTGTAAATAATAAAACAGAATTATTATCTACAAATTGTAAAAATAAAAACTTTTAAAACTGTAGTACTGTAAATTCTACTATTCTATTTAATAGAAGACAAAACTATAAGTCTTTAAAGTCTTAAATTTTTTACCAATTGATGACTTCTATTAAAAAAGAAATTCTTAAGTTTGTAAAACTGCAAATTATAAGAACATTCTAGTGCTTTATTTTTTTTAAATAATCATGCTACAAGATTCTAAATTTTGAAACTAAAGGTTGTAAAACCAAATACTGTAAAATTGTAGAACATAGAATCGTAAAACGTAACATTGTAAAACTGTAATCCTCAGAAATTGTAGATCATCAATAGTAAAACTAAGCTTGAATCTACAGATTGTAGATCATAAAACTGCAGATTATACAACTGTAGAATATAAAATTGTAGGTCATAAATTACAAATTCTAAAATTGTAGATAACAGAACTGAAAAAACTAATTATAATCGATAAGTTCGTAAGACTATAAAACAAAAAAATGTAAATCGTAGAATTATGAATCATAAAACTGTATTTTGACAAATTTCAGATATAGAGACTCCTTAAATTGTAAATTTGTAAATCATAAATAAAGCCTGTTTGACACAAATCTTGTATCAAATTTAATATAAAATGAAAGACATTCTACTATAATGAATATTTATTGGTTCTCCACAAAATTGTTGTAAAAAATGATGATGTACAATATAAATCTGTAAAAAGTAGACTATTGCCTAAAAAATTTATTTGAGACTTGTTTCCAGGAATTATAACTCTTTGCCTTTGGTTTATCTTGTATTAAAAACAGAGAAAGATTTTCGCGGCAAAATGAAATAATATAATCTTAAAACGTGCGTTTTCTTCGGCTATTTCTTGTATGATTAATTGTTGTTCGTCTTAAAAAAATAGTCGTTCTTTCATATGAGATATCCCTTGTGTGCAATTTTGAATCCCTACAATTCTATATATCCTTGTCGATATCAACTAGATTAAATTTTATTGTTTCCGGTGAGTTTTTTGAAAAACTTCCGGCCATTCGTGCTTGCAATATTTAGAAAGCAATTTCAGACGAACCAATCTTTGTACAAACAGTTATTTGTAGGCGTAAAAATGAATATTTCAGTAAATTAGCATGTTTCAGGTAAATATCAGCAATTTTAGAGCATGACTAGAAGGTATCTGTGCTCCACTTACCGCACTCTAAGATGGCTAAATTATTTGCTGTTAATAAACACAGTAAATCTTTAACATTTATTTTAGAATCCTGAAATAATTTTATTGATATACAAAGTCTAGTTTCTGTTAAATAAACATCAGAGGAAAAGAGTGAATGAAAATTTCTGGTTGTAATAAAAAACTTGATCCTGTTCTAACAAATCTATCTTTTTGTAATGTTAATTGGGAACTGGAGGCTACACGAACTGTCTTTATCTCACCGATTAAGCTCGGATTTAAACCATTGTGGAACACCTAATTAGATCCAACATGTGTGCTACAGGATTGTCACTCTTTTACACAATAATACAGTTATTTTGTATTAAGTTATTCGAGTTTTTATGCGCGGACGTGATTCTCATGCTCTAATATTTTATCAACACATGGCCACTAAAAAAAAATATCTCAATGAATCGAGTTGGTCTAATGAAAACTTTCAGCAAAACTTCTATAGAAAAGCAAGTTTTAATGGAAGAGAACTGATACCACTTGAATTAAATAATAACGTCTAATAAATCACAATAGTTTCGTGACGTTTAAATTCTGCCAACATTTTTATTTATTTATTTACTTAACGAAGTTCTTTGTACTAGTTCATTATCTCTTCTATCACCTTCAGTTGAAAAATATTGCCCAATTTGATAAGAAATTTAAAAATAAACCAACAAAACTGCATTAACGAACAATTTATTATCTAATTTGTGTATTTCCACAAGTTTGTAAAAATCGTGTTCTTTGAAATTCGGTTAATTCAAAAGGAAATTATTTATAATAACAAGGCAATAAATTTTATGCACGAGTGGTTATCGGTGGAAAAATGCATAACGTTCAAATACTCAATTAATTCAATAAACAATTTTATTGACGTTAATGATACCGATTTATTTGCCACCCAGTATGTTCCTGTAAACATTATTAAAAATATTTTTGGTGTATTGATTAATAAAATTGCAATCGTAAATTCTGAAATTTTAGATAACGAAATCTATAAATAATAGGTTATAAAATTCGTAAGATGTAAAACAAAATTGTATATACGTAATACGGGTAAAAGATTTTTTTTAAATAATTTGTAAAACTACAAATATTAGGAAAATCTTGTTAGAGCAATATTTTGTTAAAATTATCGTGTTAAGAGATTATAAAAGTTTGTAAAATTATATTCTATGAAATGTAGAAGATAGAATCGTACATCGTCAAATGTAATATTGTAAAACCGTAAATCCTCAGGAATTGTACATCTTCAAATAGTAAAACTAATTAAGCTTGAATCTACAGGTTGTAAAATTGTAAGATTGCAGATTCTACAACCCTAGAACATAAATTGTAAATTCTGAAATTGCAGTTAACAGTCAAAAAATTACTTATAATATACGAGTTTGTAAAACATAAAATCGTAAATCGTAAAATTCTGCAATTTTAAATAATACAATTGTGAAAATAAATTATTAAAATGATCATAGAAGGACATAAAAGATCGTAAAAGGTAAAATTGTAAAACCGTAAATCCTGATCATCGAGTAGTAAAATTAAATTTGAATCTACCTAGTTGTAGATTGTGAAACTGCGGATTGTACAACTGTAGAATCGTGTTGTAAATTTACAAAAATGTTGTAAATACTGTGTTAAATCTAGAGAGGTTATCAACCTTTTAAAACTGTAAAATTTATGATTGTAAATCCTAGAGTTATTATAGATCTTTAAATTGCATTTTAGATTACAAACTGTGCAAAAATAAAGACTTTTTAAAGAGTGCATTATAAGAGTGTAAATAAGATTGTAAAAGTTGTACATTTTTAATACATTTGCAGTAAAAAACTTTTATTTAAATAAGAAAATCTTAAAAACGTAGAACTGAACATGATAAAATTATAGAATTATTAACTGAGTTATATACATATTTAATAAGTTGTAAATGTTATAAATCAAAGTTGTAAATCATGAAAGTCAGGTTTGTAAAAGTATATATTGTAAAATTGTAGAAAATAGAATCGTAGATCGTAAAACGTAAATCTTTTCAAATAAATTTGAATCTACAAATTTAACACGTTGTAGATCGTTAAACTGCAGATTGTAAAAACATAGAATTGAGTTGTAGTCATATATCAACGCTAAGTTCTGGAATTGTAGATTATCAAATGGTAAAACTAATTAAGCTTGAATCTACAGGTTATAAAATTGTAGACATAAGATTCCAGATTGTACAACCGAAGAACATAAGTTGTAAATTCTGAAATTGCAGATAACAAAACAGAAAAAATAGATTATAATCTACAAGTTCGTCAAACTTAAAATTGTAAATCATAGAATTATAAAACATAAAACCGTATTTTAATAGGAATTGTAAAACTAGAAACTTCTAAAACTGTAAATTGTTAAATCGCAAAAAGCATAATTAGGTTGTAGAATCATTCCATACATTGTAGAACTTGTAATTTAACTACATTTAATTATAAAATCTTAGATTGTACAATTTGAAATTTTAAAATTGTAAAACTATGGATTGTAGAAGAATTTAGAGCTACTTTTTACTAAATTAGGCTAGAATCAATCATAAAATTGAGCTTTTTAGAATCATATTTCATAAAATGGTAGAACATGGAATCACAGATCATAAAACGTAAAATTGTAAAACCGTAAATCCTGAGAAATTGTAGATCATCGAATAGTTAAATTTAAATCTTCATAGTTATATCATAGATAGTAAAACTATAGATTGTACAACTGTAGAATCGTGTTGTAAATCACAAAAATGTTGTAAATATTGTATTAAATCTAGAGCTTATAAAACCTTTTAAAACTGTAAAATTTATGATTGTAGATCCTAGAGTTTTATAAATCATAAAACTGCATTTTAAAATACAAATTGTACAAAATAAAAGCTGTGAATTGTAACAGTGTAAATCGCAAAAATCGTAAAATTCTAGATTGTAAAAGTTGTACATTTTGAGTAAAAGACTTAAAGAATCTTAAAAACGTAGAACTGAACATGATAAAGTTATAGAATTATTAATTGTTAAACAATCTGAAGTATATTTTTTAATTTGTTGTAAATTTTATAAATCAAAGTTGTAAGTTATAAAGATGAGGTTTGTAGAAGTGTATATTGTAAAATGGTAGAAAATAGAATCGTAGATTGTAAAAGTAAATTTGAATCTACAGATTGTAACACGTTGTAGATCGTTAAACTACAGATTGTAGAATTAAGTTATATCAACGATAAATTCATGAATTGTAGATCATCAAATGGCAAAGCTACTTAAGCTTGAATCTACAGGTTGTAAAATTGTAAGATTGCAGATTCTACAACCGTAGAACATAAATTGTAAATTGTAACATTACATTACAACATTGTAAATTCAGACATTGCACATAACACAACAAAAAAAAAATGTAGATCATAGAATTATGAATCATAAATATTTTTAAACTAGGAATTGTAAAACTGTAGACTTTTAAAACTGTTAATTGTTAAACTGTAATTTGCAAAAAGCTAATTAAGTTGTAGATTCATTTTACATGTAGATGTAAATTTTTTAATATTAAAAATCTTGAAATTGTAAAATTATGAACCGTAGAACAATCTAGAGCTCCATTTTATTAAATTACGCGAGAAACAATCATGAAATTGAGCTTTTTAGAACTATATATCATAGAATGGTAGAACATGGAATCACAGATCATAAAACGTAAAATTACAAAACCGTAAATCCTGAAAAATTTTAGATTATCGAAGAGGAAAAATAAATTTGAATATTGTCATCTTCATAGTTAAAGAGAGTAAAACCATAAATAATAAAACAGCTTTGTGATCTAGAAACAGTAAAAATAGAAACTTTTAAAACTGCTGTAAATTCGAAAAGTGTAAATATATTCTAAATCTATTTAGTAGACAAAACTGTAAATCCTGAAATCTTTAATTTTTTTAAAACATTTTTCGACTTCTATTAAATAAGAGTGTTAAGATTGTAAAACTACAGAAATCAAGAACATTTTACAAGATTGTAAATTATGAAACTGAAGTTTGTAAAACCAAATACTGTAAAACTGTAGAACATAGTATATTGTAAAACCGTAAATCCTCAGAAATTGCAGATCTTGCAATAGTAAGACTAAGCTTGAATCTACAGATTGTAGATCATAAAACTGCAGATTGTACAACTGTAGAATATGAAATTGTAGATCATAAATTATAAATTCTAAAATTGTAGATAACAGAACTGGAAAAATGAATTATAATCGGTAAGTTTGTAAGACTATAAAATTGTAAATCATAGAATTATGAATCATAAAACTGTATTTTGACAAATTGCAGATATAGAAACTCCTAAAATTGTAAATTGTGAATTTGTAAATTGTAAATACAGTCTGTTTGACACAAATCTTGTATTAAATTTGATACAAAATGAGAGACACAGTCTACGATAATGGATGTTTATTGGTTTTCGACGAAATTGTTGTAAATGATGTTGATGTACAATATAAATTTGTAAAAACTAGGCTAATACCTTCAAAGATGTTTGGTTAGTTATCTCCTAAGCACTCGAGCTTCGTTATCTTGTAGCAAATCATAAAAAAATCCCCAACACTGTGTAATTCTAGCAGCAAACAGGTCTTAAAACCCAACAAAGTCCATAATTGCCCATTCAAATTTCATCCCAGAAAAAAAGATTTATGCACGTCAAGCGCATCTTACGCAATCAATTTAATAACACGATGACTTAATAATAATAATCCTGCGGCTATATTTTAAGGATTTTAACAGGATAATAACAGTTTGTTTAGCAATTTAAATCTGACTGACTTTCGACTACTGGAAATAATCGTCTTATGCTCCGTTTCAAATAATTTTTTTACAAAAAAACAGTTAGCTACTTACCAAATACAGAACGATGCAAGACAACAACCACATGATAATTAAATTAAATTAACGCGAAATGTCCAATTAGCTTTATAGTTTTTATCGGCCGAAAGTCACTTAAACACTCTTGGGAAGCGGCATGATGGCAATTCACTCAATGAAATTTTACGTTAATTGTGAATTTTACGCTGTAAACAAGTTAATTCATGCCCCACTTAGGCATTGAGAAAAATAACAAGATTTTCAAAGTTGGGCTTGAATTGGAAAAAAAATGCAAAGATTAATTACAAAAATGTAAATCAGATGTGATAAAATTAATTCTAATTACGTGATAATTACAAAATTACTTTTTTTTCAGGAAAGAATGTTAAATTTGAGTGTCTATTTATAAACGTATAAATCTATTTTTGGAAGTAGTGAAAAATTAGAAAAATTGCTTTCAGATTTTGTGTTATTTTCAGGCTGAAATGTCACAAGTGATGACTTTGAAAATATCTAATTAAATTACAATATCATAAATTATAGCGTAAGTTTGTTGAACTCGAATAACTATTATCCGCAACAAACCTGCTATAAACAAATATTTTTCTCTAAAAAAAATTTCAATGTCAAATAATTCATAAAATATTCAGAAAATTTCCCGACTCAAATTGCTGAAAAATCAACATTGATTTATATAATGAAATCCGATCACTAAATAACTCTATTACAAAAATTCGTTTCGTAAAAATAAATATTTATAAGTGTTACATTGACATTTCCAAATTCACGAATCAATACCCCGACCTGCCCCAACTCTTCAATAATTCATGTTATAATCCTCACAATTTTTTTTTGATATTGAAACTCTGATATTGTGAAACTCAAAATATGAGAATGTGATGCTGCAAATTGCCACCACTCGCGCACAATTCACGTCTTCCTTTAGCCGACCGAAGCACAAAACTGACACCAGAAACAGCACGCGCCCAACTACAAGAACCCGAAGCTCTGCTTCGACGTGCTTCGCTCTGCTTCCCTAATTTATAGCTGTTTACCTACGCAATCTTCGGAAAATTGGCGAAAAAATCCCAGGGAAAACTTTGGTTTGTTCGGCTGGGAGTAACAATAAGCTATTGTCCTTTGGTAGCGTCTGTTTCCTGTCTATTATCGGGGCGAAATAAATCCGCTAAATGTCTGACTTATGAGGGATATTTGTCAGGAAAGCTCACAATGAGTTTGATTTCACGTTTATAAACGTAACAGAGATCAATCAAAGGTGAGAAATGGGTTTGCCAACGCCTTAACAGGACAAAATTAAAAAAGCGAGATTTGTGCGAAAGAGTTTTATTGGAGAAATGTTGGCTCAGGTTAAGTCAAAAAATCTGGTAAAAAGGTCTAGCAAATTCAAGAGAGATCAATTTAAAGAGAAATCAGAGAAATAACTGACTAATTTCGGTATTAAAGACCGAAATGACGATAACAATTTGTAACAGCCGCCGTCCGTTAAAGCAGCTTTTCATAATTATGTATTTTTAGTTATAACCCCTTTTCATCGGTTTCTTCATTAGCAAATTTTATTTTTCAAATTAAGTGAAGTCATTTATGATTCATAAGTGTTGAAATAAACAGGCATCCCGCAATTTTGTTTGTAATTTAATTATAAATAAAGCCGCACTATTACTACAATGAATTTCTTCATTAATTTCACTTTATTATTCACTTAAGCTTCTTTTCTTCTGTTTTTCTTTGAGTGATTTATAGGCAAAGTACCTCACAGTAAGTCGTGGTATTATAGAGATAAACTCAGGCTACGCCCTCGTCTGCAATCTTCACACTTCAATACTGCAATAATGCTTTTATCTAGTCTTTATTGATAAATGGTGTTTTGTAAATTGATGTAGCCAGAAATAAGATTTCTAGCTTAATTTTGCACATTTAAGAGAATTAGTTGGTGTTAGTTTTTGTACTGTATACAGTAAAACAACTTATAGAGTTTTTAAACAACTTATAGTGCAATTTATTTAGATTTTACTCTATTCTCGCTTGATATTTTATCAGGTTTGTCAGGTTTTCTAAGTAATTCCTCTTTATAAACACCGCTTCTCTGAGACGACCAACAATTCTAGATATATGTCTTGCCAGAGTTTCATCACAGTGTTCGTCATGTTAGAAGCTTAGATAAATCTGACAACAAAGTCTTTAGAATGTTTTTAAAGCGATGTTGATAATTTTTTTCCTTAAAAAATACTTTTTATAGTTCCCTCTATATTTGAAGGCGAAACCACCCCTAACTTTTTTTAAATGCAAAGATATCTATTGTGGTAGCTCAAAGAAAGCATAGTATCGAACAATATACCCCAAAAATATTTCAAAATGTACAAAATAAGATAGATTTTAGGAGAGTGTTCTCCTAGAAGACAGTGACAAAAGCATTATTAACACTACAGAAATTGTGGAATGGCTGTTTATTGCAACACTTATGGATCATAAATGGCATCACTTGATTTAAAAAATAAAGGTTTCTTCCTAAAGAAACCAATTAAAACGGATCGACAACTAAAAATATATAATTATAGAAAACTGTTTTTAACAGACGACGGCTGTTACAAAATTTTATCGTCATTTCTGGCTTTAATAAATGAAATTTGACTAACCAAAACCTACTAGAAAATCAATAAAATTATTTATTTAGGTATCTAAATTTTGAGAATTCCGAAAATCCTTAAAAATGTAGAATTCAGAAGTTTAGATTTTTTTAAAATATCGTTTTGGTTGTATCATTCTTAGAAGAGTTTCTCAATTTAAAATAAAATAGTTTTTTGGCAATAAAATAAAAAGAAGTGTAGTAAATGCTACAGAAGTGTTTCGGTTTAACCCAGAGCACCTTCAGGCAGCAAATTTTGTGTTTGTATTATTGGTGATATAATTATCATATTATCAAATTTCAAAATATTGGACCATATACGGCCTTTTAAACGAGCTATCTTCATAGATACTTTCACATTTGAAAAAAAAGTTAAGAAGAAAAATACAACAAAACCCAAAAATAATGTAGCAAATTAAAAAAGATTTTTTTTAAATTTTTATCTAACTAATGAGAGCTACAGAAATATTTAAAATAATTTGTTTTAAAAGACAGACATTTCAGAAAAACTTTGAGTTATTTTGTTTCTATAAAACTTCTTTTCTTGCTCTATTTGTGATGCTGTAAAAATCAGTAGATATCTCGGTTTATTACCTGAAAGCAAGCTGTTTCAGTCTGTTCTATTAAATAGTGCCGACATTAAGCAATTTTTTGACTCAGTTCCAGCATTTCCTAATAAAAATGCGACATTACATCGTAAAGCAAGAATTTCAAAGCTGAAAGAAAGTGCATAATGAAACTATTGCATGTATATAAAACCATATTAGGTACCTAATAGATTTCAAACATTTTGTTCAGTAAATCAGTATTTAGAATTTTAAATTAGGTGATTAAAATTAATGATATTAATAATAAACAACAAGTGTTAATGAATTATAAAAAAACAAATATCGTTTAGGTAGTAACGTGTTAATAACGACCAATAAATAAATAACAATATGTTAACACTCAAATACAATGTTTAGTGTCTAGAAATCTATCAGTTTTTTTCGAATTTATGTAGTCAAAAATGACATAAATCACTTTGATGTCTCGTAATTTTCATTGTCTTGTCATCATTAGTATCGAAGACGATTCGATCGGGAAATTAAGATAAAGTCATTGTCTTTGCCAAGAAAACAAGTTTTCGCAATGTTGACTTTGTCATTCCTTGTTTCAATATTAAAGAGACTCACAAAGAATTTTTAAAAACTTTTGAAATATTAGAGGACTTAAAGTAATAAATTTCCGGCTTGAAAATCCTTCCACATTTTATTAAATATTTATAAAGAAGCTAAATTAACACTTTTGCAACAACAATGGTGATAACAAATTCCGTCAATACTCCTTGCAAGCTTTATTTTTCAATTTCTTTGAAAGCCCTTTTGAAAAATTAAATATACCGAGAAGGGACATTTATGTCTGTATACCCAGTCTTATAAATTATTCCCGAAGCTTTTTCCTTTTTTTAATATGCAGCTTTGGGTTATGAATCAGAAATTCCTCTTTTGGTGTTTGCATAACTTTGCATAAAAATAATTAGGACACTCTTAAAACAGACATAACTTAGTCATCTTGATTTGGCGACCCTGAACTGTGCAATAAATGCATTGAAATATTCTAATCTGGCAAATGTAATTCACCAGAGACGGCATAAATTCACTTTTATTAGTTTCTACCGAAACTTTCAGCGATAAAACACGTTCCTGAAGTAAACCTGAAAAAAGGATCAAATATCAAGACCTAAACTAGATTTTTTAATGAGAGGCAATTAGAAACTCTCTTGCCGCTTTATCGCAATGATGTCAATAAATTCACAATAATAAGTCGTATGCGCTTTTAATTAACATCAAATTTGTAATAATTGACAGATTTATATAAACATTGCATTCAAGAACAGAAACATAAATCAATGTGATTATCGCAAATTGTTTAATTTTTTGTGAAAATATTTCTCGTTTCTCGGATTCAATAACACACAGATTAGAAGGTTACCACACTTCAACACTTGACAGCCAATCATAAAGTCCTATTACAGGTTATTAGCCAATAAAATAATTCAGCTGTTGCTAAGTAACGAATTAACCAATGAAAAAGTTCGAGATTTGCAAGTTGCTAGGTTATTAGCCAATGAAAAAGTTCGAGATTGGTTAGTTGACTGTCTTTTGTTATAACCTAAAAATTGAGCTTATATTGAAACACCTGGATGCAAGAGATTTCTATTTCAAGTAACCGAAAAGACAAAGCACTTAATGTCAGTTGTAAAATCGTATTTTTAAAATCAACAAAGGCGTAGAAGAATAAAAATTAAGACAAATCTCGTCTGCGTCTATAATTTAGTGTTTTAAGTATCCAGTAAGTACTTCATTATGTAGATTTTTCTCGCCTTAAACCCAATCTGTAAACATTAAGTTGAGACAGAACTCTTCTCACGTTACTGGTAATGTGAGAACGGCTCCGATCAAATTCTATATAAGAAAAGTTTGTGCAAATAATGCTCTCATGAATACTGACTAGCTCCCGAGAGGGATTTTCAGGAGTTGTACAGATGAAAGTTTTAAAGCTTTTGTTTCGTATACATGCGAATATTGAGGTTTCACTCAATTACAGGAAGGTTAAAGGTTAAAGCTTGGGGAGAAGTTTTTTTTTCTCCAAGACGAAATTAGGTCGAGAAGGTTAACGATCATTTGAAGGTCGAGAAAGGCGACAATTTGATTACTATTGACCATATTTCAAACGGTTTTTATTACAATGACACCGATTTTATGGGTTGAAATAAATCGGATGTTTATTTACTGATTTTTAGTAAAAATACCCGATTTTTGTTATTTTTTTAAATCTTATTTTGTTATTGGGATTGACACAGATGTCGGAATAAAATCAGTTAATGCAAATTTCGCAAATTTATTGCAAAACTCTTAAATTGATTTGTAATGTAATTCAATCTGAGAGAGCTGAAATTTTTCAATAAAATAGATAACATGTGTTTTAGCAGCATTTAATTTCACAATTTTAAAAGGAATTGGAAAATTATTTAAAAACGTTGATGTTAACGAGACATTTTGTGTAATTCGTTAAATTTTATAAATAATTTAGTTAATCATATTTAAACTAGCCGCAAATTGTTGTTTTAAAGCGGCTCACTAATGAATAATAGAGAGGTTTGATTTAGTAGTGTTTATAGAATGTTAGAAATATAATTTTAAAAATTTGTTTAAAATATTAAACTGACAAATAATTTTCTTGTTGAAAACAGAGGTTCAGTATTACACTCCTAGATCAGTTATTTAGTTACCAAAAAAATTCGGTTTATGGTATTGTAAATTAAACATTTTTTTTATGTTTTACCATCTTGCTTTTTGTTTTTGATGCTTTTTGCTTTTTTATTAAAAAACTTTTAATAAAAAAAAGCTTTTAACTTACTGTAAAATCAGAAGTGACTTCAAAGCTTTTGTTAAAATCATCAAGATTAGTCTTAGTCTTCTAAATTCAAAAACTTTCTGGTTATTCTGCATGTATTTAGAATTATTGGTTTTTGATTTTCTATCAAGATTCTCTTTTTACCGCTCTTCAGAAATTTTTGTTTCCAGATTTTGTTTTGACACACCTTTTTTTTGTTTCCAGATTATTTCTGACTTCTTCTTTTAGTTTTTTGTATTTATTGATCTTTTCCTCATTGGTCTTTTGTAAACTGTTTTTCTAATATTGTATCCGATGTATATTTGTATCTTATCTTTTAAGATATTTATTTTATGTCTTAATTTTTTGTAAACAATCTTTTACTGCCATTTTTCTATATCCGCCTATCACCTCTTATCTTTTATCGTTTTCTGTCTTTCATAAAGGAAGAAACCTTCTACACTTATCTTTGACTTCTGTTTCTTCATTTTCTACTATTTTTTGTAGTTTCTTGTTAGACTCACTCTATTATAAACTGTCAGCATAAATCCTTCAGTTTCTATATATATTTAGTTCCTTTCTCTAACCATTTATTTAACACTATGTAATCTATATGTTGGTTTATTAATTCTTTATATTGTTCCGTTTATAGCTTTCCCTGCTATAATTTGTGTTTTCTGTCTTGTACATTTTCTAGTTTGTTCTAGATTGGTTATTTCTATTGCTAACTTATTAAATCATTTGTTCTTTACATTCTACTGTGTTTCGTCTACTTACCTTTTTTTCTATTGCCATGATTTTATTTTTCTCTATATAGGTATATATTTAATTTTCTATACCTCCAAACTGTATAGCAAGTAGAAAAAATAGAATCTAAGTCTTTCGTGATAAAGTATGTAGTTCATTATGTTAGAAGCTTTGGCAACTTTCTTGTATTAAATATATTAGAAATCTGTTCTGCTTTTTTATTGTTTATTTATTTTTCTTAATTTATTTATTCTTCTTTCCCATGACGCTGTTTGTTTTTGTGTTATTTTTATTCCTTCTTTTCTTTGGTTTTAATTTTTACTCCTACCATTTCTATTATCGTGACTGCAGCTACATATATTTGACTGTGTATTTCTTGTACATCTTGATTACGTTCAAGTTTTTTCTGGAAAAGTTTCCTCGTTTATTATCCTAATAACCTTGTTTATGTCTGTATTTTCTTTTATTTTTAGTCTTTTTTTTTCAGCGATAATTCTCCAATCATTGACATTATTTCTTCGTATTTCAGTTGTATTACATCTGTTATTTCATTTCTTTTTTGTCTTCTTTTACTTGCATTTTTAATTCTCAGAACTTTGTATTTTTTTGTATTTCTTCATCTTTTATTTCATTGCGCTTTACTGTTTCCTTCTGGTGCTTTATTATTCTTTTCCCTTCTTCATTTTTTTTTTAATTTGTCTCTCGTGTCTTCTTTTATTTTGTTTATTATTATATCTGGATTAGTTTTTTTAAGTATTTTAGGAAACAACAATACTATCACCAATTTCTCTCTGCCTACAACTATCCCTCCTACTTGCGCTCTACTTAATACTTCATCCACAGAGAAAGAGGGGTCCCTGACGTTTGCAGATGATTTAGTAATTGTAGCAAAGAACAAGAGTGAAATAAAAGAAATTATAAAAGTTATAGAAAGATATTTAAGAAACAAATAACTCCAAGTTAATGTAGATAAAACAAAAATGATGGTCTTTGGAAAGAAAGTAAGAATCGAAAAAGAAGATGAATGGAAATAGGAAGGAAAATATATAGAAGTGAAAGAAAATAGTCAAAAAAACAAACAAAGTAATGGAAAGTGTCTGGAGTTTGGGAGAACGTAAATTTGGTGAAAATTTTAAAAGAAGAATGATGATGTTTGACAGTTTGGTGAAAGGTATTGTAATGTATGGAGCAGAAGTATGGGGATGGAAGGAATACGAAGAAATGAGCGTGTGCAAGAAAAGCATATAAAATGGGTTTTAGGTTTTAATAAACACACAGGATACATAGTAAGAGAAGAAAGTAAGAGAGAAAAGTTGAGAGTAGAAACAGAAAAAAGAGCGGTGAGATTCGAGGAAAATTTAAGAATGCGACAAAAATGCAAAATACTGCAACAGTGTTGGACTGACATTAAAAAAGCAAATGGTAATATTAGGTGGATAGAACGAGATGACTATGAGAAAAAGGGGTATGCGTGGGCAGAAATTGAAAGAATGAGACAGTGAGGAAGAACAGAAGAAGAACTAAAATTCCAAATATGCCCTAGTTGTTACCATCAAACTACCAAAATATCTACATAAAATGAAAAGTAAAAATAAAAAAAAAGTTGCAAGATTCAGATGCAGGAATGAAGAAAGGGAAAATGGGTTTTGGAGAGAAGATTGGGAAAGAATGTGCAGATTATGTAGAGAAGGAAGGGAGACAATAGAGCATTGTTTGCCAGAGTGTGCAGAGTTAAGAATGTGTGAGATGGAAGAATAAAAATTCTAAGCGAAAATGGAGAAGGGAAAAAATAGATGAAAGAAGTTACGTGTGCCACAAGAAGAATTAAATTTTTCTTTTTTTTTGATAATTTGTGTAAATTTCTGCTTTTTTGTTGTTACTTTATGTAGGACTGTAAAGCCAATTAGGCAATAAAGACATTAAAACACACTATAACCTATTTTTTTATTTTTTTTAGGAAGCTAAAATCTTCTTTGTGACTTATTCCGCTTGAAAAATGGTATTTTTGTTCAAATCAGGTTTATTAATAGCGTCTATAATCCGGCTTAGTGGTGCTTAGCTTGTCCTCTGACAAAGTGCAAGATAAACTCCCAATCCCTTGTTTGTAATTGATTATTTCCGATAGTTTTGTTCGTTTTTGTGACACTGAGAAAAATGTTTTCAAACGTCTTAATAGCTACAATTTAGTAATTTAGGTAAAAGATCAAGATAATAGAATCGATTGGTGTAATCGTGTGTGTAATATAAATTTATCGATAAAGCTATTAGCGCCCCCTTGAAAGATTTTTATCTTACATAACGGTGATTTTTCATCTGAGTAAAATGTTAACAACAAATTACTCGACTGGTATTTGAAAAGTGAAATTTCTTGTTAAACAAGTAGCTGTTCCCAAAAATCTAAACGCCTAATTAGAGGTGCATGTTAATGAATCACTTGACACTGCATCTCTAAGTGGTAATTATTTCATTTTAAATACATTATGTTAATTATTGTTTGTACTTGAATCCATTAAAATCTGTATTTAGAAAATTTTTTTTCGTTTGTTGCAAATGATGTGCATCTGGGCGGTCCCTGAAAGACAGGTTCGTAATAAGCAACTCTTTATGTTAATATCACTCTTTATCCAGCAACAATTTTATCATTGATGTTAGCTTAATTAGACGTAAGGAAAATTACAAGTTGTATGCATAATTCTGTCGAAAAATGTCATCAGGAAGTTTGAATTTGAAATTGAACAGAAGACGTTTCAATTATCGGCGCTAGTGTTCGACTTCAAAGGAAATTGCAATGACTTGACAGGTCTATATTAATAACTGTTGAGATGAATAGAAGATCTGTCATAACATGCGAATCAAATACAAGTGTTGGGGGACTTTACCGAAATCACGACTCGGTTATAAATAAGTGATATAATGAGATGGATTATTGAGAGTGCTTTTAGAAAGATATTTTTAAAATTATTGCACCATACCACAAAAATTTCGCACCACGACGAGGCGGAATCAAAAACAAATGGAAGCATTCAAGATTGAGCAATAAATTTTTAAATCTACTACTTTATGATCTAAGGTTGTACGTCTACAATAAACCTCTATGAATTATTAAAATCTTACAATTTTATAACTTGTTGATTTTGTAGAACTAAGTTCATTGATCTGCGGTTACAGATTACAGATCTTTCATTTTTAATTATATATTTCTACTTTTTTTTTGTTTACAAGTATTTTAACATTTATAATTCTACTATTTAGTAGGCGAAATATTTACTTTTTATTTCTGGGCCCTTTCTTTTATGTCATTTTCCTTCCACAGTTCAATATCAATGAGATAATAATCAATAACAAATTTTTATTTATTCTTGGTACTTTTGTAGTACTATTGAGTATTTTTTTCCAAAATTTATCTTTCCTATTTTTACTTCATTCTTTGAATTGCGTTCTATCAAATTTTCTACATTAGTCTTTCTATGTGATTTCGTAGATACCATTTTTCTTTCAAGAAAACATCTTTCTTTGTTTTTTCTCTTGATTTTTCATTTGGTCCATAAGCCATATCCATCTCCTTTTGGAGTCCAAAATTTTTTTTAATAAACCCTATATCAATAAAAAATCTACCTCTTACCAAGTTTAAGACTTGTATTAAATAATTTTTTTTTAAAGAAGAGTTTTTACTCGTATGTAGAATTCCTTGAAGATAGCTTATTTAATTTAGTCTAATATTTTCTTTATTTTTTTTATTTATTTTTTTCCTTTTATATGACGTGTGTAAACATTGTATATAATACAAACACAAATAAATATTATTTTCTTTCTATTTTCTTTCATAATCAGTACAAGATATCTTAGAATAACAGATAACTGATGAGCAAGAGTTAAAACTGAGTTTTAGTAGATTATACTTTTTCGGATTTTTTTAAAAATAGTAGATAATTTTATCTTGTTATAATAATAGTTAGTACAATAGAGACATGTATTGGGAACACTCACACCAAATTTCAAGTAAATTGGTTAAGTAGAATCTCAGAAATCATGACAAACTCTTTGAAAAATGTAGTTTTGAGGTAAAATTAGGTAGACGGGTGATCTCTAACGTCTTTTGTACGATTCGTTCGGATCTAAAATGACTATATCTCTGAAAATAATGAAAATTTTAACAAATCCTTGTAAGGACATATTCTTGAAAAGTTAAGCTTTAAAAATACAAAAAAAATTTATTTTTTCAAATTTTTACACCAGAATACCCCTCTAAAGAAAAGTGTTTTATTCACAATTAAATAACAGCACTGTGATGGAAGTTCAAAGACACTGTCTTTAACAAAAAAAAATTGATAACTTGATATTGTAAATAATTTTTTTTATTATTTTTTTACCGCGAAAGAATAATACCAACAAACAAAAAGATATATTCACGAAGCAGCAGAAGAATCATTAGGAATTCAATAAAAAAAAATGTGATGCTGAATGGTGGTCAGATGAAATAAAAAAACTAGTAGAAAAGAAAAAGAAAGCCTATCAAAAATGGCTTCAAACACAAGACTCGGAAGATAGAGGAATCTGTACATATTGGATTAAAGAAGTTAAAAAAAATGGTAACAAAAAACGAAAATTAAATGTGGAGAAAAAAGTGAGGAATTGGACAGATACGTGAGAAGAACAAAAATATCAAAAGCATGGAAGACAATCAAGAACACAAGAAGAAACGGAAAACAAACAGAAAATATAGAATTAATAAATATACGACAATGGAAAGAATTTTATAAAACACTGCTAAATGAAGATAGAATAGAATATGAAACACAAGACATAAATATAGAAAATGCAGAAGACAGAAAGGTTTCTGAAATAATACTAACAGAAGTAAAAACAGCATTGAAATCATCAAAAAATAGAAAGGCGCCTGGACCTGAAAACATCCCCATAGAGCTAGTTACATATAGACCAAATATTCTACATGAAATCATAACAAAAATATACAAAAAATGTATATTAGAAGGAAATGACATCCCAAAAGATTGGATCATAGCGTATATTAGCTCAATATATAAGAAAGAAACATGTGCCAGAATTATAGTGGCATAAATGTAAGTAGCCGAATGCGGAGGTTGTATGGCAAAATTTTGAAAAACAGAATCGGAAAAGAAATCAAAGAATCAATGATAATGTCAAGACTACTAGACTAGCAAAAGAATAGAGAAGAAATTTTTTAAAAAAATAGCGGTATTTGGTGGACCAATTTGGCATAGAATGCCTGTATATTCTTCTGTAGAACATAGATCCCAAACCCAGAATTGTCCTTGTAGAACTGAGTTTAAATATAATTACAATTTAACGATTTGTAGACCATAAAAATGTAAAAAGTTTAATAATGTAGAATGCAGAATCATAGATCATAGAATTGAGAATATCACAACAGAGTGATAAGATTATAAAACCTAGAATAGTAAAATGTAGACTTATTTAAGACATTTTATTTGTTAAATTTGTAATAACAATAACATATTTTTTGTTTAGAATTGATAGATTAGTGCTTTGAATAAATCTTTAGGGCGCACCTGCTTGAAATAACTTATGCAATTTGCTTCATTCCATTTTCAAAGCTCGTCGAGTGCAACAACTTCTTGATTAGTTACGTAATTTTTCATGTTTTTTTTAAATTTTTTTTCGTTAATAATCTGCAATATTCCATTCGATTCGACTCCTGCTGTAACGCAATCCACACCAGTTTCCAGTTGACGTCTGTATCAATTCTCTAAGTAAATGCGGCACCACAGTCGTCACTATATTAATTGCATTAGTCGGGAGCATTCAGATAGAGACCAGATGTGATTTGAAATTTATCAAATTTATACCATGCATTCCGATTATGTTATTTTCGGCAACGAAAAATGTGAAATAAACGCGATGATCAATTGACGACAATGAAATGCGTGCGTGAGATGAGGAAATATGCATTCTGCTAAATAAACACAGGTTTTCGTTTAGCGAGCCGGAAAGAATGACTTGATCGCAATGCCGGTACACGGCGATGCTCCCAGACACGATTTCAGATAATAATCGCAATCATTTTACATTTTTCAGCTTAAGGGAAGAAAGAGATTGTATTTTTAGCTGACGTGTGTCATTTATGGCAGAGGTAATGCACTAATATTGGTTTTTAACGGCGAGTCAACACAGAGACACTGTTTAGTCTAGTTGAGAGGTTTACAATACGAGAGTAATTCTTAATCAAATGATTTTATGACATCCGTTGCGAATTTTTTTTCTAGCACGTGATATCTTCACCTCGACCACACAACTTCTATCTTGTTTACTGGCGCCACAATATTTTTCAATCCTATTACGGCTAAAGCGTGAGTTATCCACAGAGAGAAAAATTTGAAATTTTTAAAGCAGGTTTATTAATAGCGATGATAATCCGGACGGATTAGTGGTGATTAGTTTACACCCTAACAAAATAAAGGTGTTTCAATTATACAATTAGATAACTTTTACAGGTTTTCAGTGTTCCCAAATCTTGAATTTAACAATGTTTATGCTATTATAGCTGTAATGCTGTAATGTAATTTTATATAATTTTAAAAACCAGTAGATTTTTATTATAATTTTTTAAACTATAAAGACAAAGATGAGTTTGTTTTTATACTTTTAGAAATCGGAATACCAACAAAACATTCCTCTATTATTCGTCCACGCTTTAGGAGAAGCTTCAGCTTCAAAGCCCCACCCTTAGGTGTGCCCCTGATACCCAACCTGAATGATTTACTAAAAAAAATTCTACAATCTACAATACTGTGATGTACAATTTTAATAATACACGATTCACGATCTACAATTTACAAGTTTTGCCGTTTTACCGTTTCATGATTGATCCGTCAAATCTTGCCAAACTCTTTTGGACAATTCATTAATCACTACGGTTTTAAAAGAGTTAGTGAAATTGCAATCGAATATATCTCTACAATTTTACATTTTAAAATACCTTCTAACATCAGATATAATGCACATTTCGGTAACAATCCTCAGGTGAGAATAAAACTAAATAATTTATAAACATTCCTTTCTTATATACTAATCGCTGCAGCTTTTACTTTCCCCTCCATTCTTTCTCAGCCTATAAGAAAACAGAAAAAGTGGGGGTCAGCCTGTTGTCTGAGTTTATCAGTCAACCTTTATTTCTATATATTTTAAAACTAAAGGGTTTTTCAATAAGGATGGGTTGATGTTGGCACCCTGTGGCGGCTATGTGTTTTTGGTAGTGTCTGTGTAATCTGGTGTTTATTGTTCAGTCACTGATGCCAAATTACCATGGCAAATTCACAATTGAGCAACACGTCCAAATGATAAAACTTTATTATCAAAATGACTGTTCGTTAGTTCGAGCATTGCGCTCGTTGCGCCTATTTTATAGAAGACACAGTGGTCCTTCAAAATCGACTCTGCAGCGTTTGACCTTTGAAACAACAGGTTCGGTAAACAATCAGCCAACACCCCGTCGTCAAAAAAAAATGCTAGATCGGCCGAAAATATTGCTGCCGTACGTGAAAGTGTACAGCAAAACCCGAGGCAGTCAATTCCGGGTCGTGCACAAGAATTTGGCCTTTCGCAGACATCAGTTTGGCGAATTTTGCGTCGGAATTTGGGATTACACCCGTACAAAATCCAATTGACTCAGAAGCTTAAAGTTAATGACCATAGACAACGCCGTTTGTTCGCTGACTGTGCTTCGAACCGTTTAGAAAAAGACCCCACACTTGGTCGAAAAATCATCTTTAGTAACGAGGCGCATTTTTGGATGAATGGCTACGTTAACACTCAAAATTGCCGTATATGGGACGACGCTAACCCACACGAAGTTCAGCAAGTTGCAATGCATCCACAAAAAGTTACTGTTTGGTGCGGATTTTGGGCCGGCAACGTCATTGGTCCACACTTTTTTGAAAATGACGTTGGTGAGGCCATCACCATCAACGGCGAGCGCTACAGAACAATGCTAACAGATTTCTTTTGCCCTAAATTAAACAATATGGAGGTAGACTACATGTTGTTCCAGCAGGACGGGGCTACGTGCCATACAGCAGACGCCACGCTGAACGTTCTACACGAAAGATTTGAGGGCAGAATTATTTCTCGCAAAGGTGACGTGAATTGGCCACCAAGATCGTGCGATTTGACCCCGCTAGATTTTTTTTTGTGGGGTTTTCTCAAGTCGCAGGTTTATACCAATCAGCCGCAATCGACCGATGCCCTTAAAGTCAATATCACCAATGCCATCGGTCAAATTCAGCCAGATCTATGCGAGCGCGTCATTCAAAATTGGTCCACTCGGATCCATGCCACAGTTAAAAGTCGCGGCGGACATTTGAACGATGTTATATTCCGTAAATAAAAGCATGCATGGACCTTTCATATAAAAAAGATTTTTTTAAATACCTCACACACAGCTTGTTTTATTCCATTTTAACTCGACCCATCCTTATTGAAAAACCCTTTATCAAAAGCGTCGAAAAATTTACCATTATTAACTGCTATAATAATTATTATTATTCTTATATTACTTGTACAATATAGAAGTTCTGTGATCTTTAAAAAATTTGTTTAGAAGAGCTGGATTTTGGAGTTCTCTTGAATTTAAAATAAACCAAGTCTTCTTTATAACTTTTATTTCGTAAATCCCCGACATTTCTGAAGACCCTATTTTATCTTTAAACTTCTAAAACTTGTTCCAGAGTTGACAACATCTTGAAAGTCTAAATTTTCAACAATTTTGCTTAACCCTCTTTTAATCAAAATCAAGATAGTCCAGGGTGTTGTACTTCCATTTCTTTTCAAAAGTTGTAGTTACTCTAATCTAGCAAAAAATGCTTGTTTCAGGTGCCGCTATCTTAATTTCTCGATTCTTGAGTTCGGTTTTTAGGTATGTTATTACGTTAATGAAAACCATAATTAGACCATAAATTTGCTTCCTGCTGGTAACTTGAAATCGATCTCTGTTCATAAAATTCCTTGTTCAATCAGATTAAAACCAACAAACTATCTTTACATGTTTATTGAATTTATAGCACTAAATCAGATTTAACATGTCCGAATTTGATTATTGTCCTCCCACATTGCGGTTTCATTCAGTGACAACGTCAAGAAAATCTCGAAGATATGACCACAATGTGATATAAAAATGCGTTATTTATGATTTATTAGTAAGTTGACAGAAGCAAAACATTAATTATAGATGACAAATGCAAAACATTTAATTAAAATCTCATTTTTTTTAGATGAATATGTAAATAGATTCGAGGAATTTCCTTTCTAAATCTGCGTGTTATTACATTTTTCTTAATCACATAATTACAAGTAGTATCGTGAAAAATTACATAATTAGAGATGTTTGAGATGGTGAAAGAACATCCGGAATTGGTTTTGAATAGAAATTGACTAAATTAAATAAGGATTTATAACCTTACCGAAATTACACGGGAATTTCTTCCATTAAACCTTCTGTTTGGGATATTTATTGACAGCTTAGGAACAATACAACCTAGTCCCTAAGAGGATTTATCTCGTTCACATTTTCCGATTTCTAATCCCGATTAGCTTGACATATCCGAATAGTAATTGACTAGAAGAAGGGTTAAAAATATAAAAATAATTGTCTACTTCTTAACTACTCACATTATATTCCCTCGGGATAATAACAGTTAACTGCGTTACAATTAGACCAATTTATTTCGAGTGCTAATAGGAGCTGTCACATAAATCTCATTGAAATTGAAAAAAAAAAAACTAGTAATAGCGAGCAATTTGCCAAGACTAATTGCCACAATCTCAAGCCGCCTTCCGTCCATTCTTACCTCCATGACCATTAAACGCACTTTACGTCCCATCAAAACACCTAGTTTACCGTGTTTATACCATCATGGTCAAAACAAACGAGACGAGAGATTTTATACGGTTTAATGGGACATTAGCACCCGAATGTGGGTGGAAATGGATGTTGTTAGGGAAAAACGTATTAACTCGAGTGGGAAAAAAATTCTGGTAATTTTAGGTTTTCCTTGGGTTTTTGATTGTAAACAGGAAAATTTACGTACTGTGAAAATCATTAAAAACGTATGAAAATTTCGATTTCGCAGTTAACAGAAAATTTTTGGGTGTTTTGGAAATACTAAACACGTTATTAAAAAGTAATTGGATTTAACAGATAAAATTGAAAAAAAAAATAGTTAAAATAGAAAAGTTATAAGTAGTTATCATCAAAAATTTTACATCAGTTTTATAATCGATAATCAATTTTATACAGGGTGTTTCATTGTATATAATATAATATACATCGTATGCCAAAAAACTGATTTTAGCTCCCATTTTTTTTTGCACACCATCGTCTTCCATCCCTCATAACTTTCGAACAGACCACACTTGCCCCATAAAATTTACTATATTTATAGACTATAAACCGCTCTATCGATTTCTGAAAATTTTAGTTTCCTATCTCCTTGCGTTTTCGAGAAAAAATTCTTAAAGTAAAAAAATAATTTTTTGCTTCTGTCTCCAAAACTTGTCCCCAAAATCGTCAATTCTCCTTCGATGGTAAATCTGATCACAGAAATGAATTCAGAAGACCCAAATCAGCTTAGGTGATTTTTTTTAGAATTTTTTGAAAACTTTTTTGAAAATGTAATTTTTTTTCGATTTTTCAAAATGTTTCAAATTGACTGAAAATTCCTGGAAATGCCATATCTGACGTCCTGATTACAAATATGTCCCAGAAAATAATGCAAGAGGATCAGAAATGATTAAAACTCACAAAAAAACTGGTTTAAGCTCCCAAAATTTTTTTGGAACACCATCGTCTTCTATTTTGTCATAACTTTTTAACTTTTAACTATTGTTTATTCTATTTTCTAAATTTAATATTATTCATGTGACAATACCAATGTTTTTGTAAAACTTATGTGGTAATAAACTTATTATTATTATTATTATTACTTCCGAACAAACCATATTTGTCCCATGAAATTTGCTACACTTAAAGGCTATAAACCGCTCTATCAATTTCTAAAAAGTTTGCTCCCATATCTCTACTCGATTTTAAGAAAAAAAATCTTAAATTAAAAAAAAATGTTTTTTACTTCTAGTGATTTTCTTGCAGAATCCTCAATTCCCCTCCGATCATAGATCTCAGTACAGAAATGGATTCAGAAGAGCCAAATTAGCTTAGATGAATTTTTTCAGATTTTTTTAAAAATGTCAATTTTTTTGTAAATTTCAAAATTCATCGATTTTTCAAAATCCTTCAAATTGGCTGAAAATTGCTGAAAAAGTCATGTCAGACGTCCTGATTATAAATGTGTATTATAATATAACGTAAGAAGGTTAGAAATAATTAAAATTTCCCAAAAAATGGATTTACCCTCCCAATTTGTTGTTTTGGGACACCACTGGCTTCCTTCCCTCATAACTTTTAAACAAACCGCATTTGCCCTATCAAATTTACCACACTTATAGATTTTGAACCGCTCTATCGACTACTGAAAACCCCAGGCCTATATCTCTTTGCGTTTTTGAGAAAAAAATTCTCAAATTGAAATAATAGTTTTCAGTTCCATAAACTTGTCTCTAGAATCGTCAATTCTCTTCTGATTTCAGATCTGAGTCCAGAAATGAATTCAGAATACCTAAATTAGCTTAGGTGAATTTTTTCAGAATATTTTGAAAACTTTATTGAAAAAATTTTTTTTTTGTAAATTCGTCTATTTTTCAAAATTTTTCAAATTGGCTGAAAATCACTGAAAATGTTACATCTGACGTCATGATCACGAATATGTAACATAAAATTATATAAGAAGATCAGAAATAATTAAAACTCCAAAAAAAAACTGGTTTTAGCGCTCAGTTTTTTTGGGACACCATTGTCTTCCTTAACTCATAACTTTTGAACAAACCACACTTGTCCCATAAAATTTATCATACTTATAGACTATAAACGGCTCTATCGATTTCTACAAACTTTGTTTCCATATCTTTTCGCCTTTTCAAGAAAAAAATTCTTAAAGTTGAAAATACTTTTTCACTTCCTTCTTCTAGAACTTTCTTCTAGAATCGTCAATTCTTCTCCGATCCTGAAAAAACCTAAGTATTTCTGTACCAAGATTCTAGATCTGAGTACAGAAATGAATAGAGAAGACCCAAACTAGCTTAGATATTTTTTTTCAGAATTGTTTGTTGACTTTTAAAAGTTATTAATTTGAGGTAAAAAAATATGAAACCACTAATTCATTATCTTTGTACCTAATTATTACTGTTACATCTGCTCAAGAGTTCATAATTTGAGAGAGAGGAAAAGAAGTATTTTCAAAAGTTTTTGAAATAAATGATAATTTTGTTAATTAATTATTTTACAATCTCTTAACACTCTAGAAGCCGTTTTAATGACCAGTCGCTAGAACATGCTAATTAATTTTAAAATCGAAGATCGTTAAGTCGTAATGTTGTAATTTGTAACTGACAATGAGTTAAAAAATATAATTTGCAAATATAAAATAAATAAAATAAAAAAAAAATGTGATAAGAAAAGTTTGTTTTGTAAATCGTATATCTCAGAATGTAAAACTCGGATCCACTCTCCGAAAATTCCTTGAGTGTTCACCCACATGAAGTTATAGCCAGTCGGAGTGACTTATCAACCAGTGGGGGCTAATTTACGATTCGATACCTCCAACATTTTGAACTTCTTTCACGTCCGATAATCGAACCGAATTGAATTTTTCACCAAGTAAGAAGAAATAACAAGCCGATGCCTCACTGTATTTAACGAGGTGTAACACAAAATTGCATTCGACCGGAATCTGGAATTATAATCCCGCATATATGATATAAACGAGCAAAACTCTGATAAAAACAACGATAACGTTAGCCACTTGGTATTGTTTCCTTTGCAATCGTTCCATCTATGACCGGCGGTTAGGACGATAACCGCGACCTACAACTACCACCTCGTTAAAATTCAATCCAGTTCTCTCTTAAACCAATAATTATTAATACTTCAAGTATTTTTTAAATAAAAACAATGCGGAACTCGACAAATATTCTAACTAAACTCTGTCAATCAACACGGTTATAAATCAAGCCGCGAGACTTTATTGCCGTATAAAGTCACAAATATAAACAGGGTGTGCCACCCCGAAAATTTATTTACACCTCAAGGCTGCAATTACATTCAATTTGCGCTCACCTTGCAAGATCCCTCGATACAAACTCCACGAGTGCCTCTGGGAGCTGGACGGCCATAAGACGTAAAAGGGCGGCTGCATGATGTTCCATCGATAACAGTCTTGTTAAGAGTTGCGTAAAAATTCAAACCGGAAGCTCGACAATTCAAAGCGCATTCATCAGGAGCTGGAACAAAATTTGCAATTAATTAAACATACACAAACTGCCAATTATTTATGGCACTTTTTCAATTTTCTGATTTATGACAAATCGGTGTATAGTTCTAATAGAACAGCTACTGGTCTAGCTATTAATGTCCGATTTTATAAATTATCGAAGTCAGTGATTGTAATAACAAACATTTTTCTTTTAAATTGACAGAATTTATTTCTTTTTTTAAATCGATTTAATTTATTTCGGGATGTGTGACCTTTAACCAACGATTAAATTAAATTGTATAAAAATCTGGAAAAATCATGTGAGTCACGGCTCAAAACAGTGTCTTTGTGTCATTTATTTAAATAACAAAGTACTGTGTTATGAATTTAAGGCATTTAGAGTGAATTATAAAAAAGTAATAACCAGAATTATAATCAGAAAATGAACAAAAAAGCTGACAAAAAGTAAATATTACAAGAGAAGATTGCGAAAAACGCTAAATATTGATACAAATTAACTAATAGAAAATAAATAAAAATATTTCTCAATGTTATTTTTAAAATGATGTATATATTTATATTGTTTTTAAGAGGTGGCTTAAAAATGTAATACAAAGGGTACTAAGAAAATTTTGCAATATGAATCAACCAAGTGCTGAAGGAGTCTGACTGTTGGTGTATGTTAAGACATATTCATATTTAATTGTTAATTGTGGGGCCAAGTCGCTGGGCTCACAAATTTATTAGTAGTAACAGCGCAAAGTGCTTGCTATGGCATCGTCGTCGCGAAATGAGATACGGGCAGTTTTGCGGTATAACTTCGTGCGTGGTTTAACCGTAGACCAATGCTCAGAAGAAATGACTTTTGCACTAGGTGATGTTTATCCACATCCTACCAATATATTTTGGTGGTAAAAAGAATTTCAAAAAGACAATTTTACTTTTGAGGACGCTGAAAAGACGGGAAGGTCGTGTACGGAAGAAAACATCACTGCTGTGCGGAAAATGCTTAACGAAAACAGACGAATAACTTACCGACAGATCGAGGAGACTTTAGGCTTAAATGCACCAAAAATTTGTTCAATTCTGCCCGATCATTTGCATATGAAAAAACTTTGTTGCTCTGAGTGCCGCATAGTCTGACTGAAGAGCAAATGACACGACGTGTAATATTGTGTCAGGAAATGCTGAAAATGTTTGATAAAGGTCAATCTCATTATGTGAACAGTATCGTGACAGATGACGAAACTTAGTTTTATTGTTATAATGTGCCAACCAAATCTCAAAACAAAGTTTGGGTCTTTAATGATGAGGATACACTCGTAGCTGTCTGAAAAGTGAAAATCCCGATCAATAAAGAAGAAAATGATGACTGTATTTTTTAAATCGACTGGAATTGTAGACCATATCGTTTTGGACACACAGAAGACAATCACAGCAAAGTGGTACACTGAGAAGAGATACAATCATTGAAAAAAGAACGACCGATTTCAAGAATGGCCATCGTCCATCACGTTAGAATAACGCTCCTGCCCACCGCGCGAAAGCTTGCGCCGAATATTTGGCCACTACAGAGCTGAAAATTTTTGAACACCCTCCTAACAGTCCAGACCTTGCTTCCTGCGGCTTTGTAGTGTTCTCGTAAGTAAAAATGAAGTTGAAATGGAAGCGGTTTTCCCGTGATGACGAGCTTTTGAGAGCTTGGGATAACAAGTGTGTCTTACTCCCTAGCGAAACGTGGCAGAGCTGGTTTAAGGATTGGTTTCGGAGGATGCAGAGGTGTATCAAGTGTGGTGAAAATTATTTTGAAAAACTTCGATAAAAAACGCTGTTTTTATATAAATTTTGTCCACGTTTTATGTGATAAAAATTGTTTTCTTTATCAACTTTATTTTTAATTTTAAATCTCATTAAGCTGCTCTATTATTTTTTAAAAAATTTTTCTAGATTTTGTTTGTAGTTTTGTTTTTCTTCTTCCTTCTTTAGTCTTAATAATTTTGTTTTCCTTTGTTTCCTACATTTATTTTTTATGAAGTGAAATCTTTTGCTTTATTTTAATTCCAACAAGAAATCTGAATCTATATTAGGCCTTCTATTATATTTTTGCTTTCTTCCTTTTCTACTAAACGTAATTTTTCTGATTTTCCTGATTTATTCCATTGTAAAATCTCCCATTTTCTGTTGTTAATATCATGTTCTTTACCAAATCTTTACCTTGCCGTCTTTATCACAATTTTCTTACCTTAGCTTGAAATTCCTTTCTATATTTCTTCTGCCAGTGGTACCATTCTTTTGATGTACATATTTCAATTTCCCTATATTTCTTTCTTCTCTTTTTTTGTTCTTTTTGCTATTTACCTTGCCGTGTTCGTTTTAAATATGTTTATCATTCGTGTTTTTCCTAGGTTACGTTCGTTTGGATTTTAAGTTATTTCTTTCACTGTCTTCTTCAAGTTTCTTTGTCGGTTTATTCCAGATCCAAATTTTCCAAAAATCTTTTTCAATTTTTGATATCAAATCTTTATTATTCCACGTATTCCTTCTTCTATTGTACTCATTTTCTCTATTTCTATTGCTCTTTCATTTTTATTTATCATTTGCTTCATTCACATCATTTAAACGCGCTTTTAATTTTTACTTCTATTGTATCTTCTTCTATTTCTATCTAATCCGCTAACTGAATTTTTTTATTTTTTATTTTCTCTCTATTTTTTCTCTATTTAATGTTTCATTTCATGATTACATTTTCTTTCTTCAGCTTCTCTATTTGCTGAATTTCTTTCAATTCTTGGTTGCTTTTTTGTTCTTTTATCTTCTATCTAATTCTTTTCTTTAATTTTCAGCTTATCTTTAGTATTAATTACATTCTAATGTTCGAAGTAAGTCAACAACAAAAAAAATATTACAGTATAATTAACGTATTTGATGACGTAAACCAATTGTTTAGTAGTGGTCATTGAAAAATGAGACACTTTAACAGAAAAAAAATTGATTATGCGAATTCGTACGGCATCCTTTCCTGCCTATAATAAGCTTTGTTTTGACTAGAATAAGCTTTTGAATTACGCGGACAGAACGACGCAAATTTTTAAGATTTCAAACGTTGCCAAATTTCGTGTCCCACGTTTCAGTAGCCACGACTGTACATCAGAGTTTTTTTTTAGTTATTGTTTATATATTACAATGTGAAAAATAAATAAAGATCCACCAACGCAACCATTAAAACTCACCAAAATCAAACTTTATCTAATTTCACGGACCGAGAAACCGAAATAAGCAACCAGTTAATTACGTAACTAGAAGCGTATAATTGGTTGCATACACACAAGTCTTAGACAAAGTAATAGATCTTAGAAGTTATTTATAAATAAGATTGATGACTTTTTTTAAAATAAACTCAGTCATCAACTCTTTGTCCCTTATCCTTATTAATCTTACCATTGAGAAAGGGTTCCCACACGTACATTTTCCCTTTGAACATTCTGTGGTTGAATGCGGCACATTGTTCATACCGAAAATCCCTTCCTGACGCACAATTCTGCAACGAAAACACAATACCACGAAATTAACTCGGTGTCAACTGAATAATTTAAAACAGGACTCGACCTCCAGTCTGGTCCAGTGATTAGAATCACAAAATTATATTATATTCACCTGTGTATTGCAGAGATGAATCCTCTTATACAAACCCACGCAACCACTTGCTTGCCTCCTTCGTCTTTGGCCTCTAATAAATCTGAAAAAAAAAATGCTGAAAAATAGAATTGCTAATTGCAAAAATAATATTAGCTCAAGAGCCATTCGAGTTAAATAAGAAGTTAATTTGCGTTTTGGGGATTTGTAAACAAGCAGAGTAAATCAAGAAAAGTAAAATTTTCTGAGATTCGGGGGCATTAGGGCAAGTCAAAAAAATCGAGTATTTTTTTTAACTCTCGACACTGAAAAATGGGTATCTAGGCATCTTTAAAAAATGCTTTTTAAAGAGGAGCTCTTAATTTTAATAGGAAGGACTTTCTCATCTCAGTTTTCTACTTTTTCTTTAATTCTATTTGGCAAAATCTATATCTCGATCATACAGATTTTTTTTTAATAAATTCGTCTTTTAACAAATCTGAAAAAAATTGCTGCTGAAATTCGTGAAAAACACAATTGCTAATAGTCCAGGAGCCAGTATCCGCAAAGTGCGACCAGCAAACTTTCCAGACCACACTCCACTAAAAATTGTAAAGTTGTGAGGTTTCTCCCGGATTTCCTAGTCTCAGGTATTATCATCTAATAAATTCGCTTTATCAAATTTAGTCGTCGCTTGTTTCTGTTGTAATTACGTGTAAACGCGCTATAATAACAGATCAGTTGTGATTTATCACCGATCTATTCGCTGTATAATCATGAAGAATCTAAAAGGTCTCGCCTTTGGTTACGATGTGAATCTCTATTTTCCCAATTAATTCCTCTCGAAAATCCTAGAAAAATAATACGCGATGACATCGTGCAAGTGGTATGGCATTTGACAACAATCCTGATTTAATGCCTCATTGTTCCGGAGCAGTGAAGTGGTCAGGGCGTGAGATAACGTCATTTCCTCTATTCTGCACGCCCGGATTCATGCCAAAAGACGATTTCAATACAGGTGAAAAACGTCCGAAGGCGCCACAAGCATTTCAATTTGACAGCTAAAACGCCTTTTATCATTTTACAAGACGGCGGTAATTAACCGGAATGACCACTACTAAGCGAAATCACGACTCCTTTTTGTACAAATGTCTAATAAAATCTCGACGTGAATAAACCATCACTGATTATGTTTCTATTACCGTCATAACTCGTGCTTAAACACTATCAACCAGTCGCATTTTATCGCAACTACATAAATTTAATTTTATAAATTAACAAGACATCAAGGCATAATTATGTGTCACATAAATTCATTTCAATAAAGGGGCAATTGGAAGAGGAATTAAAACTAGCTGGAGTAAACAAATAGATAAGAAAAATGATTTTTTTAAGTACTCGAAATACACAAAGATTGCAAGCTTCTAATAAAGCGGTTGCAAGAGATTTATAACGTCTGCCTTGACCATTTTAGTCTGCTTTGTACCTACAACAAGCAATAAAATTAATCAGTATGGACTCTGTGTCAATAGTCCAAGACCGAAAAAAAATAATTAAATACAAATTTATTGCCTTTGAAGTTTCTTAAATAAAAGACTACTTAAATATCTGTAAAAAAATTAAAATCTGTGCATTTTGAAGTAAAGTTCATAATTGAAGTTAAAATGCTGCTGAAACTGCAAATTCATTTTTTGGAAGTTAGATCCAATATTTGACCACTAGATAATTTTTAAATTTGTTATTAACAAAATTAACAACGTACCAACTGTTATCAATATCTTAAAACATTTTCAAGGTCACTAGTTACAGTTTCTATGTCAATAGAGTCCCGAAGCTTGACGACATTTCCTAGAAAACAGCTGCTTGCTTCCAAACAAAACAAATACTTAATCTCAACACAATCTCTTCAGAAAATGTTTTAAAGCGGTTAATTTATTACATTATTTGGTTTTTGTTGTAAGATGAGTAAGTTTCATTACTTTACGGCTCTTAATTAAAGTGAAACAGGATGGCCGATAAATAAAATTGTTAGTAAAGTCATCAACAATTAAGATAGCTACTTATAATTTTGTTGAAGTTCAAAAGCTTGTAACATTAATTCTGTAGAGATTGTAAAATTATAAATTGTAAAACTGTCTAGAAAACTTAAGGTGCAGATGCAGCAAAGAAGTAGATCTTTAAGGGAAAGCTCTAGAAGAATTAAAAAACGTCTAGGAAGAGCAAAGAAAGAAAATTGATTTCTGTATTTTAATTGTATTGGCGGTCTATTTCGCTTTATTCTAATTAATTTAATAATATAAATCCGTAGTAGTAGCGTGAACATCTAATAGAGCAAACCTGGTCCGGAATATCAGGCCACTAAAAATTTACTTTTTCATATTTTTCCAGACTTTCTGCGTTGTAAAAAGAATGAAACAATGTGGAAACGGATTAGTTTTCTGTCATTATTATTTTTGGTTGAGAAAATGTCAGTAAAAAATGCTTAAGGCCAACAATGCAATAAAATAACGACGAAATATAAACGCGCGGCCGACCATCTGATTGTCGAATTACCACGATCAACTGCGCGGAAAATTGGGAATTTATTCTGGTTTCAATACAGACGAGATCATTTATAAGACAAGATATCGAAAGTGTACAAAAGCGGCGAAAATTTTTTTTTAACGTGTGTGTGTGGTATTTTATTTAATAAATCGTTAAATTACATCCTGCAGCCGTTAAAGAGGTTTACGCCGGTTTGAATTACACGGACGTTTTAACTAAAACAAGAATGACATTTTGTTGGTTTCATCTACAAAGATATTTATTTGCTCTGATATTATTATTATAAAATAAGCCAACTCATTGCCTTTTCTAGCAACATTCTAATAATTTTGTTTACATTAACAGCAAAGTGAATGTTTACAAGCATGACTAACTGCTTCAATACGTTATTCTGGCACGAGATGATACCAAATATTTGTCAAAACATTCATAAATTAGTAAAAACAGCATTTAATTGCAATTTCTACTCTCTGTATTTCAATATACTAACAATTTTGGAACTACAAATTTCAATTTTGGATGTTTAAAATATGTAAAACACTGCAGAGCGACGATTAACATTAAAAAAATGCGTATAAACTGCTTGTTTTCAGTCCGGTTGGCTACTTTTATCGACGCCTATCGGATGCACGTCTGTCTTTCTCTCAGTCTCTCACAGCAGATATACGAAGAATATTATACATTTCTCTAATCTTTTTGGTATTTTTACTAGTGGAATATTCATTACAATTCATTTTCATTGATTGGTTTTATTGGTTAACAATGCCTCAATGAATTATGCATTTAAAAGCACATTCAAATAGCGTTTTTTTGTAGAAAATAAAAATTCGGAGCTTTTTCAAAATTTGGTTATTTTCAGAAGCCTTCTGCAACACGAACTGAAATTTTAGCTTTATATTGAGCCTCAAAAAAATTTAAAAAAAACGCAAAAGACATTTTTCTTGGACCTCCATCTTAATTTGTAAATGCAGCTAAGATTTGCAAGACTGTTTCGATGTTTAGATAGGGTAGATGACTATCAAAAACTCGTTAAAAAAATCAAACATTTTTTTGTGAAATGGGAGTACAGTAGAAGCTCGTTAACGTGAACATTTGTTGCTGTAAACGTCTCAATAACGTGAACAACCTATTTTTTTCCGAAAAAGACTGAAACAAAGCAAGATTGCCTTGTTTTTTAAGAGAACATAACATGTAAGTCAACAAATCAAAATTATTATTACTTTTTCGTGTATGAATAGAATAAATAAAATGCGTTAATCAGCACCCAAGTATTTATGTTCTACTGTACTCTAAATTTACGTAAATTTGGACCCGAAAATTCAACTTTTTTAGCACCTCCGGTATCATGAGCACTTGCGCTAACATGAACTGCTTTGTGATTTTTGTATTTACGTTAACGAGCTTCTACTGTATTTGTTTTTGACACCCTGTATAATTAGTATACACAGGAAGAACTCAAAAATAGAACTAAAAAGTTCACGAAACCAGCTACCCCACAAAAAAATCATATAGATTCCTCAATTTTTCTAGAAGTTAAATATTGTGAGTTAGTTAAATAATGACCTTGAAATGGATTTAGTATGACAAAAAAATAGTAGAAGATTATAAATCTGTTATTTAGTTTTGAGATTTGTATTTTTTGAGATACCAGTCAATGTACAAAATTTCCAACACAAAAGTGTTTTTAAAAAATATTTGTTGGCAACCCTGATTACTAAAATGTCTTAAAATTTATATTTTCTGACGCAGAAATTTCTGAGAATTCTGAATCTGTCATCATTTCTGTTCTGTGCTAAATATTTTCTGAGATATCGGCCGATATTCCATCAGTTCTCAATTACCAGTTACGACCAATTATATTTTAATAAAAAATTGTGACAGTTAGTGACATAATGACCTTGAAATGGATTTGTTGTGACGAAAAATTGGTAGAACATTATAAATTTGTTATTTAGTTTTGAGATTTGTATTTTTTGAGATACCAGTCAATATACAAAATTTCCAACATAAAAGTGTTTTTAAAAAACATTTGTTGGCAACCCTGATTACCAAAATGTCTTAAAATTTATATTTTCTGACGCAGAAATTTCTGAGAATTCTGAATCTGTCATCATTTCTGTTCTGGGCTAAATAGTTTCTGAGATATCGGCCAATATTCTATCATTTCTCAATTACCAGTTACGACCAATTATATTTTAATAAAAAATTGTGACAGTTAGCGACATAATGACCTTGAAATGGATTTGTTGTGACGAAAAATTGGTAGAACATTATAAATCTGTTATTTAGTTTTGAGATTTGTATTTTTTGAGATATCAGTCAATATACAAAATTTCCAACATAAAAGTGTTTTTAAAAAACATTTGTTGGCAACCCTGATTACCAAAATGTCTTAAAATTTATATTTTCTGACGCAGAAATTTCTGAGAATTCTGAATCTGTCATCATTTCTGTTCTGGGCTAAATAGTTTCTGAGATATCGGCCAATATTCTATCATTTCTCAATTACCAGTTACGACCAATTATATTTTAATAAAAAATGTGACAGTTAGCGACATAATGACCTTGAAATGGATTTGTTGTGACGAAAAATTGGTAGAACATTATAAATTTGTTATTTAGTTTTGAGATTTGTATTTTTTGAGATACCAGTCAATATACAAAATTTCCAACATAAAAGTGTTTTTAAAAAACATTTGTTGGCAACCCTGATTACCAAAATGTCTTAAAATTTATATTTTCTGACGCAGAAATTTCTGAGAATTCTGAATCTGTCATCATTTCTGTTCTGGGCTAAATAGTTTCTGAGATATCGGCCAATATTCTATCATTTCTCAATTACCAGTTACGACCAATTATATTTTAATAAAAAATGTGACAGTTAGCGACATAATGACCTTGAAATGGATTTGTTGTGACGAAAAATTGGTAGAACATTATAAATTTGTTATTTAGTTTTGAGATTTGTATTTTTTGAGATACCAGTCAATATACAAAATTTCCAACATAAAAGTGTTTTTAAAAAACATTTGTTGGCAACCCTGATTACCAAAATGTCTTAAAATTTATATTTTCTGACGCAGAAATTTCTGAGAATTCTGAATCTGTCATCATTTCTGTTCTGGGCTAAATAGTTTCTGAGATATCGGCCAATATTCTATCATTTCTCAATTACCAGTTACGACCAATTATATTTTAATAAAAAATGTGACAGTTAGCGACATAATGACCTTGAAATGGATTTGTTGTGACGAAAAATTGGTAGAACATTATAAATTTGTTATTTAGTTTTGAGATTTGTATTTTTTGAGATACCAGTCAATATACAAAATTTCCAACATAAAAGTGTTTTTAAAAAACATTTGTTGGCAACCCTGATTACCAAAATGTCTTAAAATTTATATTTTCTGACGCAGAAATTTCTGAGAATTCTGAATCTGTCATCATTTCTGTTCTGGGCTAAATAGTTTCTGAGATATCGGCCAATATTCTATCATTTCTCAATTACCAGTTACGACCAATTATATTTTAATAAAAAATGTGACAGTTAGCGACATAATGACCTTGAAATGGATTTGTTGTGACGAAAAATTGGTAGAACATTATAAATTTGTTATTTAGTTTTGAGATTTGTATTTTTTGAGATACCAGTCAATATACAAAATTTCCAACATAAAAGTGTTTTTAAAAAACATTTGTTGGCAACCCTGATTACCAAAATGTCTTAAAATTTATATTTTCTGACGCAGAAATTTCTGAGAATTCTGAATCTGTCATCATTTCTGTTCTGGGCTAAATAGTTTCTGAGATATCGGCCAATATTCTATCATTTCTCAATTACCAGTTACGACCAATTATATTTTAATAAAAAATTGTGACAGTTAGCGACATAATGACCTTGAAATGGATTTGTTGTGACGAAAAATTGGTAGAACATTATAAATCTGTTATTTAGTTTTGAGATTTGTATTTTTTGAGATATCAGTCAATATACAAAATTTCCAACATAAAAGTGTTTTTAAAAAACATTTGTTGGCAACCCTGATTACCAAAATGTCTTAAAATTTATATTTTCTGACGCAGAAATTTCTGAGAATTCTGAATCTGTCATCATTTCTGTTCTGGGCTAAATAGTTTCTGAGATATCGGCCAATATTCTATCATTTCTCAATTACCAGTTACGACCAATTATATTTTAATAAAAAATGTGACAGTTAGCGACATAATGACCTTGAAATGGATTTGTTGTGACGAAAAATTGGTAGAACATTATAAATTTGTTATTTAGTTTTGAGATTTGTATTTTTTGAGATACCAGTCAATATACAAAATTTCCAACATAAAAGTGTTTTTAAAAAACATTTGTTGGCAACCCTGATTACCAAAATGTCTTAAAATTTATATTTTCTGACGCAGAAATTTCTGAGAATTCTGAATCTGTCATCATTTCTGTTCTGGGCTAAATAGTTTCTGAGATATCGGCCGATATTCCATCATTTCTCAATTACTAGATAAGACCAATTATATTTTAAATAAAAATTGTGACAATTAGCGACGCGATGACCTTGAAATGGATTTAATGTGATAAAAATTGATAGAACATTATAAATCTGTTACCTACTTAGTTTTGACATTTGTATTTTTTGAGATATCAATTAATATATGTACAAAATTTCCAATACAGATATGTTTTTAAAAAATATCTGTTGGCAAGCCTGATTAAGAAATTACCTTAAAATTTATATTTTCTGACGCAAAAATTTCTGAGAATTCTAAATCTGTCATCATTTCTGTTCTGTGCTAGATATTTTCTGAGATATCGACCAATATTCCATCATTTCTCAATTATCACTTAAGACCAATTATATTTTAAATAAAAATTGAGACAATTAGCTACCTAATGACCTTGGAATGGATTTAATGTGATAAGAAATCTTTAGAACATTACAAAATTGATTAATTCAGTTCTGAGACTTTTTTTGAGATATCAATCGATATAACAAAATTTTATTTTAATATCTTAAAGTTTATATCTTCTAACTCAAAAATTTCTGAGAATTCTAAATCTGGCAACATTTTTGAATTGTTCTGTGACAAAAACTTCTGAGATTCGATCAATTAAATTCTAGAATCAGAAAAAAAATATAATAATTCATTAATGACCTACATTAATGAACAATTTTTTCGTAAATTGTAATTTCTGTTATTAATGAACCGTCTGGGGGAAAAATGTTTAAATCCGATTCTGTGTTCAAGTAGCCCCTTATATAACGTCTTACTCAGCTCAGTGTCATTTAACTAAACGAAAAAAAGCTCTTTTCCCAGACCTATAATTTCCTCATTGCTTATTTATCCCACAACGACTCGAAGGCATTTTCAATTACAAGTTGTGGACATTTACAAACCCCAGAATAAACAACTAAATATGTATTAGTACCAAACGAGGTCGGAACGTCATCTTGAAAATGACAGGTTGGACTTGAAAGCATCGATCAGGACCGGACTTGATGTATTTCAAGCATTTTAATTAATTACTTTTTGCAGGAATTTGATCGCCTGTCTCGGGAAATGTATCTTAATTAATTTATTCGGTAAGAAGAAAAAACGATTTCCTAAAAAGTCATGGCTAAATACTGGGTTTTAACCTAGTTACGAATGCCCACTCAAAATTATAATAACATGTTTACGGCTGCTTTGTCCCTTACAGAGACGTGCATTAATCAGAGAAAACGTGTTTTGTAAAATTGGATTATTTACAGGAGCTGTCTTAGCCAACAAAATAAAATTTTCTCAAAACTGATTAAATCTGGGTTTAGATAAAAATTTATTTTTCTGAATATTGGCTAACTTGAAAACTGTTTTACAACCCTCTTTTATTGTTTGTCCTTTAATTTTCTTCGGTTATAATAACTATACAACTAAAGGAAACTTTCTCAATGGTTCAATACAAGTAACTTTTGATTTAGTAACCTATTTTCGAAAAGTTAGTTTGGTTTTGCAGTTATTCTTTCCCTCGAGAGACTCCTCCTCTTATTCGCTTTTATGATATAAAGATATATTGGACATTTCATAAAAGCCTAACTTCATTCAGTGCTATATCACATTACAAGCCCCCCAAAAAATATCTCTTTGATCAAATTAATCAATCAGTATTTCCCAACGCGATCAGATAAGACAAAATGATGTAATAAATCAATTTACCTTGTATCAGCAGGTCGATTGATACAATGTCTGGTTTGTTGCGTGACGCCGCCTCCACAACTCCTCGAACACGCCGTCCAGGGACTCCATGCTGACCATACTCCCACCGTCTTCGAAGGTTTCTTTACTAGTCGTTCGCGGTACATGTGGTGCACCTCAAAATCAAAACGATAGATGAATAGCAAATAGTAACAAAGATGCTATTATTTATGCCTAACGAATGGACAATGCACAACTCAATCGCGGTTTGCTTTGTACCAGAATGCATAATTTCAAACGAATAGAACGCCTCTGTGACAATGACATTGCGAGTGGTGTCTGAAGTTCACCAGAAGGTTAATAAACACCACGGAGGCTTTGTTCTTTGATTTCAGAGAAGATAAGGAACGATAAATCAATTTTTCGGAGGCATTATTTGTCATCAATATTAATTTTCACCATATTTTTGATTTATTTTGTTAGAAAGTTTTTTTTTTATTTTATAGTGAGAGCAGAAACATTCTTAATTTAGGTAGAATTTGCTGACCAATTAATCATGTAACTGATCTATGTAAATTGCTTTATTTGAACTTGAAACCGTAAGGACTTGGTTGTAATTGCAAATTTGTAAATATTAAAACTGTAGATCAATTACCAAACTTGAAATAACATTATATTGTAGATCTCAGTACGTATTAATTATTAAAATTGTAGATCTTTACACTGTATAAGAATAACACTGTAGACTTCAAAAATGTGAATTACAAGACTAATATATCGTGAACTGTAGATCGTATCGATCACTAACTTAAAATTTAATTTGAAGATGTACATCTTCAAATTAAGTAGTTAATTTAGATGTATAGGTACAAATTGTAAATCTGTAAAAAATCAAAAACTTATAAACAATAAGGTAGTTCTGCAGGGATTGTAAAATTACAGATTGTAGAACTGTTCACAAAATTTAAGATGCAGATGCAGCAAAGCATCTTTAAGAAATGCTCTAAAAGAAGTCAAAACAGTCTGAAAAAACCAAAAAAAAAATCCTAAAACAATCGAAGAATAAAGATGAAGATCGTAGAAATGTAGATCACTAATTTACAAATTTAATTTATAGAATGTATCTCTAGCTTTAGAAAAGACAAGCAACAAAGCAGTAGATCTTTAAGAAAAACTATAAAAGAATTGAAGACAGTCTAGAAAGAGCAAAGAAAGATAATGAAAGAATCGAAGAAGAGAACTGAAGATAGTAGAAATATAGATCACTAATTTACAAATTTAATTTATAAAATACAACTTATAATTTAGAAAAGACTGTAGACAAGCAGCAAAGCAATAGATCTTTAAAAAATGCTCTAAAAAAATTAAAGACAGAGCAAAGAAAAATTTTGAGAGAATCGAAGGCTAGAACTGAAAATCGCAGAAACGTAGCTCACCAACTTACAAATTTAATTTTTAGAATGTAACTTTAGATTTAGAAAAGACTGTAGACAAGCAGCAAAGCAGTAGATCTTGAAGGAAAGCTATAAAAGAATTAAAGACAGTCTAGAAACAGCAAAGAAAGATAATGAAAGAATCGAAGAAGAGAGCTGAAGATCGTAGAAATGTAGATCACTACCTTACAAATTTAATTTGTAGAATGTATCTTTAGATTTAGAAAAGACTGTAGACAGGCAGCAAAACAAAGATCCTTAAGAAAAGCTATAAAATAATAAGACTAAGACAGTCTAGAAAGAGCAAAGAAAGATTCTAAAAGAATCGAAAAATAGAGCTGAAAATCGTAGAAATGTAGATCACTAATTTACAAATTTAATTTATAGAATGTATCTTTAGCTTTAGAAAAGACTGTAGACAAGCAGCAAAGCAGTAGATCTTTAAGAAAAACTATAAAAGAATTAAAGACAGTCTAGAAAGAGCAAAGAAAGATAATGAAAGAATCGAAGAAGAGAGCTGAAGATCGTAGAAATGTAGATCACTAATTTACAAATTTAATTTATAAAATACAACTTATAATTTAGAAAAGACTGTAGACAAGCAGCAAAGCAATAGATCCTTAAAAAATGCTCTAAAATAATTAAAGACAGTCTAGAAAGAGCAAAGAAAGATTCTGAAAGAAACGAAGAATAGAACTAAAAATCGTAGAAACGTAGACCACCAACTTACAAATTTAATTTTTAGAATGTAACTTTAGATTTAGAAAAGACTGTAGACAAGCAGCATCTTTAGTAGGTCTTTAAGAAAAACTATAAAAGAATTAAAGACAGTCTAGAAACAGCAAAGAAAGATAATGAAAGAATCGAAGAAGAGAGCTGAAGATTGTAGAAATGTAGATCACTAATTTACAAATTTCATTTATAAAATACAACTTATGATTTAGAAAAGACTTTAGACAAGCAGCAAAGCAATAGATCCTTAAAAAATGCTCTAAAATAATTAAAGACAGTCTAGAAAGAGCAAAGAAAGATTCTGAAAGAAACGAAGAATAGAACTAAAAATCGTAGAAACGTAGACCACCAACTTACAAATTTAATTTTTAGAATGTAACTTTAGATTTAGAAAAGACTGTAGACACGCAGCAAAGCAGTAGATCTTTAAGAAAAACTATAAAAGAATTACAGACAGTCTAGAAAGAGCAAAGAAAGATAATGAAAGAATCGAAGAAGAGAGCTGAAGATCGTAGAAATGTAGATCACTATTTTCAAATTTAATTTATTAAATATAACTTATGATTTAGAAAAGACTGTAGACAAGCAGCAAAGCAATAGATCCTTAAAAAATGCTCTAAAATAATTAAAGACAGTCTAGAAAGAGCAAAGAAAGATTCTGAAAGAAACAAAGAATAGAACTAAAAATCGTAGAAACGTAGACCACCAACTTACAAATTTAATTTTTAGAATGTAACTTTAGATTTAGAAAAGACTGTAGACACGCAGCAAAGCAGTAGATCTTTAAGAAAAACTATAAAAGAATTACAGACAGTCTAGAAAGAGCAAAGAAAGATAATGAAAGAATCGAAGAAGAGAGCTGAAGATCGTAGAAATGTTGATCACTATTTTCAAATTTAATTTATTAAATATAACTTATGATTTAGAAAAGACTGTAGACAAGCAGCAAAGCAATAGATCCTTAAAAAATGCTCTAAAAAAATTAAAGACAGTCTAGAAACAGCAAAGAAAGATAATGAAAGAATCGAAGAAGAGAGCTGAAGATCGTAGAAATGTAGATCACTACCTTACAAATTTAATTTGTAGAATGTATCTTTAGATTTAGAAAAGACTGTAGACAGGCAGCAAAACAAAGATCCTTAAGAAAAGCTATAAAATAATTAGACTAAGACACTCTAGAAAGAACAACTTCTGAAAAAATCGAAGAATAGAGCTGAAAATCGTAGAAACGTAGACCACCAACTTACAAATTTAATTTCTAAATGTAACTTTATATTTAGAAAAGACTGTAGGCACGCAGCAAAGCAGTAGATCTTTAAGAAAAGCTCTAAAAAAAGATTCTAAAAAAATGGAAGAATAGAGCTGAAAATCATAGAAATGTAGATCACTAATTTACAAATTTAATTTTTAGAATGTAAGTTTAGATTTAGAAAAGACTGTAGAGAAGCACCAAAGCAGTAGAACTTTAAGAAAAGCTCTAAAAAAATTCTAAAATAATCGAAGAATAGAGCTCAAAATCGTAGAAAAGTAGAAAAAGAACAAGAAAAATCATGTTTAATACAAATAAATAAAAATACAAGTATGGATATATTACACCGAGAGAGAAAAAACTTTTTAATTCAGTGAGATTTGAAAAACATTTAAAAAAGTTTCAGATCCTGCAGAAAATTATTTATAAATACTATTAACCCGAAAGAAACATAACAATGCCCACCTAAATTGCGATTTTTTGCTTCTAACGTTATTTTAGCTAGTGTCTTTCCTCACCTTAACCAGATCAGTTATTGAAAAAATTGTTTAAAAAAAAAATTAAACAGGTTTGTTTATTCTATAAGCCGCCAAAGTAAAAATAAAATTAATTCAAATGAATTCGGTTCGAATTGATATTAATTCAATGCTAATGTGTAAAATTCGTTGTAATTTTCTCAAAATGGAAGTTAAACGATTTTGAAAAGATCGATAAATCTCGATAACGACAATAGAGCGTTTTATAAAAGGTTTTTTTCAAATTTAGATGATCGGCAAAGATAAGATATTTAATGTGGCCGAGGTGCGAGAATTGAGAATAAATGATGAGCTGTTATAAGCACAGTTATAATATATTTAATGGAGGAATACTAAATTATACCGGCGAGGTTCCTTGCTATTGTATTAAATTTGTAATTGGTTTGGTCCTTTTATACAACTCATTAACATTAACGAAGAGTTTTAACGGTTTTTATATTGTTCAAAAGATTAAAAAATTTCGAAAAATAATCTTATAATTAGAGAAAAAAAATATAAAGATGACAGTCTGCTTTCTTAGTTTCTTAGAATTATTAAGTGATTAGTTTTGCTTAGTTGGCTGCAATTATCAATGAATTGCACAATAGACAAAGACTGTAAAAATCAAATTCCAAGTCTTATCAAATAACTAGAAAATATAAAAATGTATTTCTTGATTTTATCCTACAATTGTAGCAATTTCTGCCCCTCAATAAAATTTGAATAAAACAGGGACTGATATCTCAAAATCTGAGAAATGGGCAATTGTAGAAAATGTGAGTCGTTAAACGGTCGCTTTATTTATTTAGAAATCCGTTCTAATTAACTTCTAATGTGAATTGTTTCGTAACATCTATTAATTAAAGAAAGATTTTTATAGAGTGGGATTGTTTAAATTTCTTAATGAAAATTTAATAATTGTTTTGGCATCGCATGCAAATAATATGCAAACTAAAATCCAGAACGCAATTTATTTAATAAGAATCAAGAATTTATGGCCGTTTTAAATTACCAACCAATCTTTTTCCTGCTATAATTCACTTAAAAATAGGAACAGAGCCTCGTGTGGGTTAATAAGCTTGACTAAAAAATTTTTACTACTAAAATGGTCGACTGTTCTAGGTGCTACTATATTATCCTTGTCCTTAATGAAAGAACAATTGGTAGTCACCACATGTGTCATGTAATCCGATAAGAATCAATAGATCAAATCTAAAGTGTCTATAGAGATGTTCACTCACTTGTAAGGGATACGTTGTTGGTGTTTTCTGGTTGTACATCATCCCAAGATCGAAGAGAAGAAGGGTTACCGCCGCCCTGTAACAAATATCTCGAATTAATTATTAAAATGATCGATGCGAGTCTATAGAAATAATTAAAGATTTTTAAACCAACACCTCAATAATGGCTTGAGGCACGCAACGTGAATTATTATTCTAGATTCTTTCAGTGTACCAGCACACCATGAAAAGCGCCCATTTGCATCCAGACGATGCGATTCGAAAAGCCAAAATCGTCAAAGTTGCAGCCTCGCCCTCAATTACAAATCCTGATGAAGAACCTGATCCTGAATTATTAGATCGTTATGATAATTTTTACCAAACTACTAAAAGTCTGCTTGTACTGTTTCAGATCATGGGTGTGATGCCTATCGAACGTGATAAGGGCAAGACTACATTCAGGTAGGTCACAAATTTTTGTTGAAATCTCTGATATTAATTTCAGGTGGCTTTCGTCGACGTCAATCTGGGCTTATTGCGTGTATATCGCTGAAACGATTTTTGTCAGTATGGTTTTTAAGGAGAGATTAAAACTAATCCTAAGACCTGGGAAAAGATTCGATGAATATATTTACGGAATTATTTTTTTGAGTATTTTAATACCGCATTTTTTATTACCGGTAGCTGCATGGACTAACGGGACTGAAGTAGCGAAATTTAAAAATATGTGGACGAGATTTCAGGTAATTTTGTTTAGTGTTTGTTCCGTTTTATGTCTAGTTTGTGGCACTTTACAACGGGACATTATCGGACAATGAGGGATTTCTAGATTGGTGTTAATGGATGAAGATGTTTTCAGGTTTTGTCGCTGATAAATTGACTGTTGGTGGCTAGTTTATTGTAATAATTTAACTTCTAACAACTTTCTATGTCCAGATTGCAACTTAATTTACTAAATTATTCAAAAATAAATAACATTTCCGGCAGATAACAGCAATAAAAAGATGTTTCCTGTTTTCTTACTGATGGCTCAGATTTTTAACTCTTTCACATCTATTATATTAGATTTATTTCTCTTTTTTGTTATAATATTTGTATTTCTTGTATTATTTTTTCCATATATCGAGTGATCAAATAAAAACGACGTCTACTGTACTATAAGAAAACGAAAACGTAGCGCATAACAATGTTCTACGTATAGCTTTCATCAAAATAAATGTCACACTTGAATGCTAGAGAGCTGTTTAAAGGTTTAAAATAACACAATATTTTGATAATTTAGCACAAGTCTCGAGCGCTCAAGTAGGACATTAATTTTGAAACATACTGTACCTATAACAAATATGGTAAGTCTGGATTTTCATTTTTCATTTAATCTCGATACATAAAATCTTCTAGATATTTATTTTTTCCATTATTTCCAGCTGAAATACTACCAAGTGACCGGCACCCCCATAATCTTCACCAACCTCACCCTCATAACGTACTCCTTGTGCGTCATTTCGTGGGTGGCAGGCATCGCCATAATGCTCGCCCAATTCTACCTCCAAGCCGACATGCTCCTTTGGCACACTTTCGGCTACTACCACATCCTGGCAATGCTAAACTGCTTGTGCAGTCTCTGGTTCATCAACTGTACTGCTAAAGGTCGCGTTGCGGGCTGGATGGTCGACAACCTCCACAAAGCGCTAGAATCCCGAAACCCTGCAAGCATCCTCGGAGCTTACCGCGACCTCTGGGTCGATTTATCCCACATGATGCAGCAGTTAGGAAAAGCCTACAGCGGAATGTACACTATGTACTGTCTCCTGATTTTATTAACAACAATTGTGGCCAGTTATGGCTCAGTTACTGAAATTCTGGATCAGGGATTGTCGTTCAAAGAGGCGGGGTTGTTTATAATTTCGTTTTATTGCATGACGCTGCTGTATATTATCTGCAATGAGGGACATCAAACTTCGAGGAAGATGGGGCCTGAGTTCAGGGAGAGGTTGTTGAATGTTAATTTGAGCATGGTGGATAGAAAGACGAGACAGGAGGTGAATATGTTCTTGACAGCGATTGATAAGAATCCGCCTATTATGAATCTGAATGGGTATGCCAATGTCAACAGAAAGCTAATTTCATCGGTAGGCAAAGAAAGAGTAAAGTGAGAGCAAAAAAAAAAAAATTGGTGCAGGTGGGAGAGTGTTGCTAACGGCAGGACAGAGACTAACTGTTTTAAAATTTCTAAATTTACACATCTGGATACTGAAAGTTTTATATAACTGCATCTGTTAATTAAGTATATTTTAAGAGCTGCTCATTGCTTTCTTAAAAACACTCTTATAGCGCTTCAGCACCTAACCAAATTAAAAATTTTCTTGCTCACACTATATTTCTCTGTATTTTTTTATAGAGTTTTTTCAGACCGTTGAGACAGCTTGTGTATACTATATAGTTTTCTAGCGCCTATCCAAATTGAATTTTTTTCCGCTCTCACTATACTTCTTAGTATTTCTTTATCAGTTTAATTTTCTTAATTCTCATTTCTAGCTGAACAAAACCTATTCTTTTGCAGACTGTGACTTCGATGGTAACTTATCTGGTTATGTTAATGCAATTCCGGTTAACTTTGATGCGGAATGCACAACTTGCAGCAAGAAGAGCAATTGCTAACGTATCTCTATCCTTAGGGAATACAACCATGTCCTAAACACTTTTCTTTATAATACCAATGTCTGGTATTTGCTTGACATTTTATTTATATTTGTAGGTCATGTACGGTCAAAGCTTATGGAAATCATCCCCCAATTAAATATTTATAGGGTGTAGTCATCATATATAATTGCATGTTTTAAACATTCCCAGGTGCACAAATTTCTTGTAATTGTAACAAAGTCAATAAATTAGTTAAATGTGTGGTTAATTTTTTGTCCCCTGATTTAATTGGGCGCGCCCTTACTAATGAACCCTTGATATTATCTGGGAGTTACAAGGGGTACCGATTTGTAGCCGTTTAAAACGTTACGTTGGATTTATGACTGTAGCGTGCTTTCACACATTGTTTTAATTTATTCCAACTCATGTTTAATTCAAAAAAATTTTTTTTCTCTTCTTTATGTACTCTCATTTTCACCACGAACATATTCAGTCTTTTATTCTATTGATGCTTGGATTTGCATTTCGACCAAGACTACACGTTTTATAGTATTGCATTGATTCCAATACTGGAAGAAATAAATCATTTCGGAGATTTGTTTATTCAATTAGATGTCCTTTGGGTTCATTTTTAATTATTTATTCATTTGGTAGCTTTATAGAATTTGAAATGACGGCACATTTGACGGATTATTATGGATTGTGAAACTAAATCGAGCTAACGGAATGAACTAAACCTCCCAGATGATGAGGATTTGATTGGTGATTGATCACAATTTTAATTTAATACTATATAAGACTGTTTGTGGATGTGTTTGTAGTAAATTATTGAAGAAACGAGAAAAATGAATGACGTTTGTATAGCTAGAGGCAGTCGCGTGAAGTGGCGCCAAGTGTGCAAGAATGTAACGTTTCAAGTTTCGCAGCACGTGTTTACATCTACACGTGGTTACATACATTTATGGTCCATTGAAATGCCTCCTGAATTGCAATGAGTGAATGCAAGCATTTAATTAGGGTAAAAACAAATGAATAATGCCAAGAATGGAGAAGAAAATATGAGTATTTAACTGTGTATGAACTGTTTCTTCTCTCAAGATCCGGCTTAAAGGACCATAGAATCTTTAATAGAATTTGAGAGATGAGAATAAAGAAAAGATTTCTTTAACTTTTATACAAAAAAGTGATGTCTTTGAGTCAAAAATTCTATTAAAAACACTAATATATATTTTTGAGAGTCGCAAGCGTAAAAAAATTATAAATTGTACTTCAGACTTCTCTACACCTACTTCGAAAAATTATAACTTTTTTAATACAATTTAAGACCCTAAAGCAACAATTTCTATTATTTAAACAAAAGTTTCTGGAATATTTACAAAAAGAAATAAAAAGCTCTCACCTAGTCCACGTCAAATTTTTTTATAACCCCTTATATGTATTACTCCTAATTAGAAATGAATAACATGGCAAAATGAGCAGGCGTTTTGGCAAAGTCTACTATAGAATGTAGAAATTGTGACGTCACAAACGTGGTCAGAGCGGTGAAGTATAAAAAGCAAAAATGTTTAATTACAAATAGTTTCAGAACAAAAAAAATACTGTTGTATAGACATTTTTCAGCTTTTAGTTTTATACAGTTTTTTATACACTGCTCCAAGAAATTAACGCACCACTTAAAAATAAAGTAAAAGAATTAAAACTATGTACATTTGACAACTTTGGTTGAGAAGGTTCAATCAAGCTATAATCTAGTTACCCATTGTAATAAAAGTTTTGACATTAAAGTCAGAAATTTGAGTTTAATAGTTTTTAAGCAGATATTTTAAAATAATTTTCATTTTTAAATTGTGTTAATTTGTAATTTCGTTTTATTGTCATTTGAATTTGCCGTTCTGTGGATAGTTTTTATCATTTGAAACAATAATAAAAACATTATGAGGATTTGACTCGAGAAGAATGCGCCCAAGCTGTGGTTTTGTTGGAGGAAGGATGGAGCTACAGAAGAATTGGTGAAAGGTATGGTGTATTTTATACGTCAGTTTCGCGTATGATACAAAGGTACAGAGAAACAGGAAGTCACCTCAGAAGACCTGGGCAAGGAAGAAAAAGGAGAACCACTCCTATCCAGGATAGATTTTTAAGAATATTTGCGCTAAGGAAACGCTTTGTAACCGCCAGAAAGCTACAAACTGAGTTCCGTGATGTAGAAGGAATTCAAATCAGTACCGAATCTGTTAGAAAAAGACTTAAGGAGGATAATTTAACACCCCATATTCCTGCTCGTGGTCCTGCATTGACTGCAGAACACCGCAGAGCCCGATTAGAATTTGCTAGAGAGCACATAAATTGGCAAAGAGAGGATTGGGAGTCTGTTCTTTTTACGGATTCGTCAAAATTTTGTCTTTACAATTGCGATAGATGTGTTCACGTGTATCGTAGACCAAATGAGCGGTACGCACAGTGTAACATTCAGAATACCACATCGTTTGGTGGAGGCTCAGTAATGGTTTGGGGTGGTATTTCCTTACAAGCTCGCACAGAGTTAGTGGTTGTAAATAATGGCTCTATAAATGCAGACCGTTACATAACAGACATTCTTGAAGAGCATGTCGTACCATATGCCCCTTATATTGGTCCAAATTTTTTGTTAATGCAAGATAACGCAAAACCCCACACTGCCCGAATTGTTAAAGATTACTTGAATGAGGCAGAAATCAATGTTTTGGATTGGCCAGCTCGAAGCCCTGACCTGAATCCTATTGAGCATGTTTGGGACATTCTCGGGAAACGTTTAAAAAATCTTCCACATCCTCCTGTCCATCTTCAAGAGGTAGGTCCTCAACTAAATGAAATTTGGAATAACTTAAATCAAGAAGACATCAGTTCGTTAATTTTGAGTATGGAACGAAGATGTGCAGCGGTTATTCAAAGTAGAGGTGGAAATACGCGATATTAAGATGTTTTCTGTAACTTTCATAACGGCGTAACTTTAATAAAATTTTGTTTTCGGTTTGTTTTTCTATATTTGGACACATTAGATATTAATTTACTTTAAACAAATGTTTTTGTTAAATTTTTCTTAATTTTGTATCAATTGGTCGAATACATGTTTCAATTTTCAAAAAAACTTAAGTGGTGCGTTAATTTATTGGAGCAGTGTAGTTTATATCGATTTTTATGATTTTTTGACAGCTTTTTTCTAATTTAAGTTAGTATTTTAGCAGACGATTCAAATTTCTACAATTTTCTAAAGTGTTTTTGTAAATTATTTATTGATTTTTATTAAAATTAGATTAGTATAATTAAAAATGAATAACAGAGCAATTTAAGCGGACGTTATGTCAAACTTTACGATAGAATTTAGACATTGTGACGTCACAAACGTAATTTCCGCTCTAGGGCGAAAAATGGAACGTTTTGCCACACTTCTAAAGCTGCTGTGGTTCTTTTCCCTTAAAAGCAGGCAAAAAAAGCAAAGAATTTATTAAGCACAAAATGAAACAACCTGAAAATTTGAAAATTTATAGGAATATGTATAATAAAACAAAAAATCTAGAAAATTTAGGAAATGTTATAACAATTGCTCCTGTTACGTAGTTAATTCACGATTAACAGCCAATTTTGACCTCCATATCACAGAAGGGTCAATCTAATTAAAAATTTAAAATAATTTTAAAAAACTGCAGTGTACTCTGAAAAAATAAAATTTAAATTTCTGTAAAGAAAACAATTAAAGCAATTTATTAATCCACAGTTTAGAAACTTTAAAGTTTTAGAAAACAACTAAAGTGAGAATGAAAAACTGTTAAAATATCAAATTTAAATTTTTTTGAAAATTGAAGTTGTGTTAATTAAGCAGTCGGAGCTAAACTAATACAATCTAATTATTGATAAAGTCATTAATCTTAAGTCGAACTTTGTGTTTTTATTTGGAGCTTAACATTAATGGAATTAAGTACAATTTGTTAACTTGTAAGATAAGATATCCAGTGACAGCGTGGGTAAACATTTATATTAGTAGAGATACCCAAAAGCAGACAAGATAAAACAATACAACCTGTCAGAAAGCCCAATTCCGGGTTTACTCAAATTGTTTACAAATCTTTTGTCCACCCACCCATCTATCACTTGGATTTATTATCACCCTTGACCTCAAAAAATTATTTTAATTAAAATGTCGCTTTCGGTGCTTTTTTTTTCGAACACACACCTTTGGAACAATTCGGAAAATGCAATAACAATCAGAGTCTGTAGGTTGAAGTTGAACGACCGGATTCGTATGAATGAAAGTGGCAAATCTATGCTTAGGTTGGGCTTCCGGTGCTGACTTTTGCCACCGAAAACTATATCGATTTATCTTTACTCTTTCGAAAGGTTTTATCACAAGCCCAATGAACCGAATATGACAGCCTTTAAAGCCACTTATAATTAATTAACAAGATCGTGACTCTCAAAATACCGACATATCATATTTGTTTATAATTTTTCTTGTTGAGTCTAATTAGCATCAAAAGCGAGCGATTTTTATTATTAATATTCATTATTTCGTAATAGGCCTTCAGGGTTTTTGCAGACAATATTTTGATCTGGCTTTACTAGGAGGTTCTATGATTTGTTGACATAAAATAAGGCGGATTCAATTTTCAGGTCGCTGAACACGTCCTAATTAATGAAAAATCAGAAATGGTAGCTAGTGACGTTGTACAAATGAGATTTCTTTAGTAGAAGCCGCCGTCAAGAATCCCATAATTTCGTTCATAAAGTCATGTTATCAATTGTAATAAGGCCTGTCATTCATTCATGTTTTATAGTATTGTTATTATAGTAGTTTAGGTTATCACATTTCATCCAAGTGACGATTTATTATCACAAATCTGGTCATTGTTTTCTTCTTGAAATTCTTAATTAAATTTTACGATCATAAATTGAAAAACAGTTTTATTCATAAAGTTAGTTGGAATTTTCGTATCTAATGTGTGGCGAATTAGTTCGAGTCAAGTTCAATTGAGTCGAACATCTGTAAGAGAATAATGTAGAGCAATAAATTTAATCATGTCTAATATGCCCAATGACTTTGCAATAGCACGGATATATCTCGTTAACAACCGGTGGAATTTCATACGCCCATCCAAATTTATAATTAACGTTCGGAGAAATTGACGAGTCAATTATAGTTTTTAAAACAAACCCTCAACATCACCCACTATAAACATTTTATTTAATTAGTGATTAACATTGACCATGGGTGGTACAAATAAATCATAAACCCATCGAGACCGGCCTACAGATTCCATCGCCGACTCCGGTAGCGATCACCATTTGATAACAGATGAATGTTTCACACCTACCATCAACAACATTTATTTACTTAAAATAGTTTATATTTAATTATATAGCCAAAGGGCTGATGGCAGTAATTTTTTGGCTGTCAAAGTTGAGGCTGAATTATAAACTTGAACAAAAATAACAATGAAAGAATCTAGAAGAACAAAGAAAACAAGGATTCAATGAAAAAAGAATCAAGGAAAACTGCAATTCAAAAAAAAAAGAACAAAGGAAAATTCTAATTCGAATTCGAATTTTCAGAGAAATTTCAGAAAGCGACTAAAAGCGAAAAAAGAATTTCAAAAATCGTTACATAAATAAGAATTCGTCTTTCCTAGGTCATCCCACTTGTTCTGTTCGCTTAGTTTCTAGACAAACACCCATTTTCAAAAAAAATCAAGAAAGACTGCAATTCAATTCTAATTCGAATTTTCAGAGGAGAAAATAAGAAAAACTTCGATTCAACAAAAAAGAAGAACACAAGAAGTTGCAGAACTTTAAAAATGACAGGTATTAGAAGAAAAAAACGAACTTAAAAAAACTCAAAAAACGGCGACTAAAAGCGAAAGAACAATTTGAAAAATAGTTACATAAATAAGAATTTGTCTTTCCTAGGTCATCTCGCTTGTTCTGTTCTTTTATTTCCTAGACAAACACTAATATTTTTTTATATCTTCTTCGTTCTGTTTCTTGTTTATTTCCTAATTAGACTACGAGAATTAAGAATAGTTTTTGCTTATCTAATTTAGCAAAGTTTGTTCACAGGTAAGACACAGCTATTTTGTGTAAAAATAATGTATTTATTTAATAAATTAGTGTTGAACTTTGACCCTTGATAATGACTCGCAAATTCTGGGTTAAGTAAACAAAAATTGCGAGAAACGCTAATTGAATTTTCAACATTCCTGTGATGGTATCTGGTTATAAAAGTTTATGTATCTGGAGTTATAAAAATAATATCTCAATTCGTCAGCGTGTTAACATTTGATATAATGGTACTTAAGTGTCTTTTTTACCATCGGCGTCAGTGTGCCTCATCAGAGAGACATATAAATTGAAAATGACGCCTCCCACTAATTATGCAATAATCTAAGCGATTTTCGCAAACATTTACGGCCACACAAGGTGGTTTTGCTGCCGGTTTTCGCCTTTTTGTGCTTCGTGTGCGAGCAGTTTCCATATGTCGTGACTTAAATCACGATTCGGACAATATCAAATATTTATTGTAAAAACAATGCAAGCAGCATTTCTGTTGAAATTTTTACAACCTGTTAAAATTCTGATAAACAAGTGGTGGAGAGATAACGGCTTGTGTTGGGCAATAACGCGGTTTTGTAAACTCGAATGAAATCGTAAAATCTTAAAAATAAACGAGGAGTCCTTTGTCGTACGCTAAATCGATGCGGTTTTTAACGTAAACAAGGATCAATCCATCATCTCTTGACGTGAATGAAATCGACATGTGCAACGAAATGCAAAAAAATAAGTGAGAAAAATTTCAAAGAAAATAAATGGAAAGAGTGATGTCAGCGTATCTGATCGCGACTGGACGCATCAGATCATAAAGGATAAGATTTGCATCCCAAATTGGATCTTGTTGAAAAATCAGACATAAAGCAATCAACAAATCGACGAGAAATCCTACGATCTCAAACAAGAAGCCAACACGCAAACATTCTCTGAATTAAATAATACGTTTCTAACACCTATAATAAAACGATTTTCTAAAATATCCCACAATTAAGTATCAAAGACCTAAATACATCTGGACATTGAGGTTTTTTCTACTCCACATTATTTCAAGTGGTAGGTTATAGGTCAGATCAGTTTTCTCAACGGAAATAAAAAATAACAAATCAAATTCTATAAAGTACATCTCACGGTCTTATCTTTTTTTGTAATGAAACCTTCTAACGCAAGTAAAGATTCACGTTCTTATTGTTATCTCTTTCTACATCATGACCTAAAATGCAACGAACACAAAACGTTTTGTGTTAAGTAGGGCTGGGAAAAGTATCGATACTTACAGAAGGTATACCGATACCGACTGCAATCAGGTATCGAAGTATCGATACTTCCGATATCTCCGATACTTCGATACCTCCGATACCTCGATACCTCCGATACCTCGATACTCCGATACCTCCGATACTTCCCATACTTCAATACCTTGATAAAGAGTGGCTATAAATGAATATCCTAATTAGAGTGCTTTTTTCAGAGAGAAACAGAAGCTATTTTGATGAAAACAAAAAATTCACAAGCTATTTTATGTGACATTTATTTATCGCCACCCGATACTTCCGATACCTCAATACCACGATACTTCCAATACCTCGATACCTCCGATACCTCGACACCGCGATACTTCCAATACCTCGATACTTCCTGATACCTCGATACCGCGATACCTCCGATACCTCGATACTTCCGATACCTCGATACCTCCGATATCTCTATACTTCCCGATACTCGATACCGCGATACCTCCGATACCTCAATACTTCCCTATACCTCGATACCCCCGATACCTTGATACCTCCAATACCTCCGATACCTCAATACTTCCCGATACCCCGATACCCCCGATACCTTGATACCTCCGATCCCTCCGATACCTCAATACTTCCTGATACCTCGATACCTTGATACCTCCGATACCTCGATACCGCGATACCTCCAATACCTCGATACCGCGATACCTCTGATACCTCGATACTTCCCGATACCTCGATACCCCCGATACCTTGATACCTCCGATACCTCGATACTTTGGCAAGTATCGATACCCGATACCTAAAAACAGGTATCGCCCAGCCCTAGTGTTAAGAATGTCCCACTTTTCTATCTTCTTTCAGCTTAAGGCGACGACAAAGACAAAGCTTCTAGGGTGAGTGTAGTATTAGAAACTCAAATGCAACCAACATTCTAAATAAAAAGTTACCAAAATATTGGCGCCATTTTTACCAATTTCTGCTATGTTAGAAAACGTGATGTTATTCAAAATTAAAATTGCTTTTCCATATTTTTTTTTCCATAGTCTGCATTGTATATTTTCGAATAATTTTATAACACAATCTAAACTAAATGTAAGAGAACAAGCCTATTAATCTCTTATTGTAGTAACTCTGTTCACTGTTACATTTCTTTTACTGTTACATAAAATTTAACGGTTTAAAAAAATATTTTTTTGATTAAATGTTAATTTGGAAAAGAACAAAGTTAAATACGTAGACAGGACTTGTATGAGATAGTAATAACCGTTCAAAATATGAAGTTCTCTGATTAGTAATAACTAAGTAAAGTTTCAAAAATTTGAACCGTTTCTATAACTCAAATTGGCCAAGTTTTAGGTAAACCATCTTGTCGCAATTGCGTAAAGCATTTTGTTTGCAATTGGAATAAATCTTTCGTGTTGCGTTTTAACCCTCTTGAGTATTTTGGTTTCGCGTTAACAACACTTCCGAGCTTATTTTTAGTTCGTACGTCATTCGTACTGAATAATATTTGATTGAAATCTGTGCAAGAGGTCCAAAGAAAGTCTTGATCATTGATTCTTTGATAATATCGTATTGGAATAAATCGTCCACTTGACAATAAATTTAAATTTGGTGATGAAACGATCAATTACGTAATTGCGTTGGCATTGATATTGTCCAATTTTAACTTTTGTGGGTCATAAAAGAATCGAGGAATTTTTCTGAATGAAAGAAACAAACTGAAATAGGTCATATTTCAAACACGTTTCGTGACATGAATTTATTCACTGTTTACAAAGTACCGGAAAAACGTTTTAAGACGATGCAGCTGGGAGAATAATGCACAAAGGAAGGTGTTTGTGAGGTGCAATTTTTTTTTTGAAACAGTGGAAATTTAAGTGGGGACAGATGTGGTCCTACGAGACTGGAATTAAAGCTATTAAAAATTAATTGTTGGTAAAAGAGTAATCTGAGACGTGAGAATCTGATATTTTGCTTTGAAAAGTGTTATTTAATATTTCAGATAATCAGAAAGTATCAAGTTAAAAAATCTTTTGACCTATTTTAAATATAAGATAATGAATTACATAATGGTAAAGTTGTAAAATGATAATAGAGTCTCACTTGATTGTTAAAGGAAATGCACGTCAATTGAATATGATTTGCCTTATAATGTTGTCATTACCGATAATAAAAATATTTGAATGCGTTGTTTTGTAATAATAATACAAGATAACCTTTTCATCTAGACTAATATTTTATTCAAAATTTATATCTTTGAATGGTTTGTGTCTTACCTCGTTTATAAATCAAATAAAAATTTTAATCGAGCCATTTAAAACAATTACTACCTCTTCAGATTATAATTTATCGTGACCTCTTCGAGTAATAAATTAGAGAATTTGAAAAAAAATCTTGAATTGAGATTAATCACTTTTTAAATCGATTTATTCAGACTAATTGCAGAAAAAATTTGAATAGTCTAAAAATAGCGTATTTTCCGAGTTAAATTAATTGTCTCAAATTCTATTATAAAGCAATAAACAGTTTAAGTCTCTTACGAAAATGTTTGTCTGGATGTAATTAAAATAAGTGAAAAATGCGGGGTCAATGTTCAAATCTCAATTATGAACTGGCTCTATTTATAGTGTCGCTATTACCTCATTTCGGAAACCAGGAAATTAATAGGGCAGATAGCGCTTTGTTATCTCGCCTGCCGTTAAATCAATAAACCGAAATCGCAATAAAAATTTTAAGTCAGTTTGAAAAATCTATTCACTTTCAAGAGACACCCTTGGATTTTTATCGTCAGAGTGTTTCTAGATAAATCGTCGGGTCTATTTCATCTTACAAAAACTATCAAATGGGACAAGCTACACTCAATTTAATGTCTTAAATGTGTGTTGGAAATTATTTGCTTCTTTTATCGAACAGGCCAAGACCTTTTACAAATAATGAGGGAGAAAAGGAGATAAATTTCAATTGAAATTAAAAATTCTTGAGGAACCGCGACTATAAACTAGCGAAAAGCAAACATCTAATGGCGTTTTATGTGTGTTTAGGTTCAAGAAAGTCATAAATCTAACCAATAATTTCACAATTAATGCCCAAGCAATTGTGACATCGGAATGGGGCCCTTTTTTGGGACACTGCCAAGGCGTCAAAAAAACAAAAGAGAGCAAATTATCAAAATTTTTATTAGTGTTTACTATCTAATATTCCTCCTATTCAGGGCTTTCGGGTAAGCTAAATAAAATTTTATTCACAAGTGAGATAATTAGTAAATTATTTTTACTAAGAGCATTAAGTTTTAGCTTTTTTATTATTTTTATCAATTTACCAAATAAAAACTACTAGAGGAACAGACGGAGGAGGATATACAATGGAAACATTGAGACAGGCTATTAAGACTGTTAAGGATCATTGAAAGACAGTAAGAGATGCAGCTAAAAACCTTAAAATACCTTAAAAAGTACCTTAATACATAGAAGTACAAATAGTAATGTATTAACTACAAATAATAACAGTAACTCAGCTTAAAAAAATAACAGTAACTTTTAAATGAAACTGTTAAACTTTTGAAACGTAACAATTAACCAAATTTACTGAAATTAACCCTGATTTAAGATGAGTAGTTTATTTAATGAGTGTCGGTTAAAGGTAATAACAACAATTAAAAAAAAATAAAGAAACAGTTAATTTTAAACCTTTAGCTAGATGCGTTACGAATTGTAACAGAGTTAACTGTTACAGTAGCAGATTAAAGTTACTTCATTATCTATATAGGTATAATAGCAGTAACATATCTTTAGCAACAGATTGTTATTCATAAATTGTTACTAAATCAGTACCATTTATTTTTAAATAAAACTACTCTAGAAAAACAAAGAAAAAAGAAAGAAACAAAGTGACAGCCTTTAGAGAATAATCTTTTTGATCACACTGTATTAATTTTTATCTAATATTAAAATAAATGTAACAGAACTAAAGTTAATTGCTACATGTATAACAGACTAAAGCTAGTTATTATTACGTATCGAGTAACAGAGTTAACCGTTACTGTGATAACAGCTATTAAAGTAACCAGTTACCTTCTGTGTTATTTAGATTAATATATGAGGCCTAATATTAATTAAATAACGTTAAATAAACGGGTAACAATTTCATCTTAGCAATTCTATTAAGAAATTTAACCGGATTTGCGAAAATTAACAGTGCAGGACAAGTTATTATCTAACAGAAGTCCACTAAAATTACATTTTAGAAAATAAGGACTTCGGTTAAAAAAATAATAAAGAAGTTAACAAGGCAATCCCATAATTACAAATAGCAACAATAACAGAGTGTTACTTTTAGATAAAACTGTTAAACTTTATCTGTAAAACAAACGTAACAGAATTAACTTTTTTTCCAAAAAGAAGCTATAGATTTTCCCAGAATTAACAGACTGGCTAAAAATTAATTTCTCACGATTGTATTCAATATTAAAAAAATATAACAGCGTTAATTGTTACGATAACGGATTAAGGCTGCTTCATATTGCTTTCTGTATATAACAATAGTAACATAATGTTCAATATTGTTATTTGCTAAAAATAACAGTAACATACTGTTACTCGGCTTAAAAAACTAACAGTTATTTTTAAATGAAACTGTTAAACTTCAGCTAACAGTAGAATTAACGCAATAAAAGAGTGTTATTATTAAGTAGCTATACAAGAATGTGTTATCAACAGTTAACTAGTAATAATGTCGTTAACAGATGTAATATGATGTCACGCAGCTTAAAAAAATAACAGTTACTTTTAGAAATGTTAGTTAAAGATTTAACTGTTAAATAACCGTAACAGAATAAACATTTATTACAGTTTCTTAATTATTATCAGTAACAAGTTAATTTCTGCGATATTTGTAATTGATGTACAATAGTTTATTGTTATCATTATATTGTTATTGTTATTCATTAATAACAACAGTAACAGTATGTTACTTAACTCCAAAATTAACAGTTACTAAACTGTTAATTTTATCTAGCTCTATCAAAGATAATAATTGTTTGATTATCTACAATAACAGATTAGAATTTATTATTAGGTATCGAGTTAATTTTTGTAATATTTAGAATTAACAGTTATTAAGTCTTTTCCTCTTGAATTTATTTCATTTAATTTATTTTAAATTAGCTGTTATAGTTACATAATGTACAGTGGAGAGATATAACAAATAATTATAACTTTAATAACAAAATACATAAGAAAAATTTGTAAAATTAAGTTAGGTAACAGACTGTTGTTACTGTTACACTTTCTGTAACTGTTAACTATTTTTTAACTATTCTAATAAAAGTTTGAACATAACAGAGTTATATTTAACTGTTATTTTAAAATAGCAGTAACAAATAGTAACTAAAAGGCAAGATGAATTGACTATTACGAAGTTACCGCCAAATCTATTTAGCCATCAATGTAAGGTTGCAACTATAGTGCTATCTTTATCATGTTTCTCATTCTACTGTATACAAATCATATGGTAAGGCCCATTTTACATGGCGGTTGCGGGGACCTTATTCACCTTGACTAAAAGGTACTAAAATATTTAATTTAGCACTTTCTTTTGGACTATTACCATGGAAACGTAGGTTGTTATAGCAACTAGCAATCACAGTTGCCCATAATGCGAAACGACAAATCGAACCCTCTCTAAAGCTCACATAGTTACTTGCATCAAGGCAATAAAATCGTAATAAAATCAAAAAGCTGTAAAATTACAAGTGATCAGACGAAAGATCTTAAATTATTATTACATTTAAAAACATCGAAGAGTGAGTTTAACCGGCAATAAATTTTTGAAAAGAGAAAAATCGTGGGATTTTTGCTTATTAGAATCTGATTTAATAGAGCAGCTGAGAGTCGTTCCAGTTTCTCAATTTTATTGAAAACAAATGTAGAATTTTTGAATCCAGGAATTTATCTAATTTGCAGTTGTTTTCTAAATCGCATTTTGCTCAATTATAAAAATTTATTTAGGCCACATGTGGTATTTTATTGTTTGAATAAATTTGATACGTTAATAACAGTTATGATAGTTTTAATGGCCGTCTGTTTGATAACAATAGCCGATTGAAAAAGTTTTTATTAATTACCTCAAGTCAAAACACATTAGCACCTCAGTCCAGTCAAGATTTATGTGGGGCCACTCAATTTGACACTCTCTTATTATCGTATCATTGCATGATTTATTGATTCTCTCTGACAACAATAGGGGAGAAAATATACTTAATTATTTGAAGTGTTGAAGAAAAGCTATTTTCCCAAATGGAAAAACAGAAGTGGACAAAACACGCCATAAAAAATATTTACAACCATCTAAAGAGTGCCTATTACAGTGTTTTTTGGTTGAATTGTACCATAATGTGGTAATTATAAGGTACAAGAAGAAAATGCTGTCAATGTTTCTAAAAACAATTAGGTATTCCACACGCAAAGATAATAAATAAAGAGAGACCATCAATGTTTATTTATATTGAAATAAAAATATTTTTGGTCCGATAAAGAACAATAAAATGGACACTAACACCGGAAATTTAATAAATTTAAAAAACGTGCTGACTAGGTTTTTTGGATTAATATAAATTTCGTAATTTAATACCTGTAGTAACAATAAATCGTGTCTAGTGCGTAATAAAAATTTTAAATCGTAAAAAAATACAAAAGAAAGGTTTTAAGCTCATAATTCAAGTACAAAGCGACTGTCAAATTTTTTTATTACACTTGAACAAAGTCTTTAACTCTCTTTATGTCAGATCTTTTATTAAATAGTAAATAAATAAATCCTAAAAAAGTGTCAAAGGTCACGACGATCTTGATTAACGACGTCTACAATTAATTAATTAAAAATTCGTGCCGAATTATCCACTAATTTGACACTAATTAATTTTTTCTCAGTGAATAAAACTGTTATGGCACACGTGTTCCACCTACGCACTTCGATCGGGATTAATTCCTGCTGAAATTTTTCTAAACTGACCTGAGTATCCCAGCAGGAAACCGCATCCTGAATCACATGTTAATCACACCACTTTGAAAAAAAGCCGCCACATTGCCAGGATTTGAATCCTGGCAGTGTCCTGTCACGTGTGAAATTTCGACCACTGAGACTGCTTTACAGCGCGAAGAGCGAAAAGGAACTAAACGCGTGTTGAGAAGCATAGACGATACGAACTGGATGGCCAATCAGATTTCATTGAGACATGTGCCCAACGCTGGGCAAATTTGGAACAAAATGGGGCCTTAATTAAATGAGGAAATTTGCGAGGATTTGAACTGGTTTGGGATTTATTTCAGTAGATACATGATTGAAGAGGAAAATTAAGATAATTGCAGGAAAGATGGGCCATGGAGATGAAGACAGATTTCAAGGATTGGGCACTGGTGACAAATAACAGAAATAAAAAATTTAATTAAAATTTAAATAGAAATAAAAAACTGTGGATTATGATAATGAAGTGTTACAAAATTAAGATTTTGAAGCTAATTAGAACAGTAATACAAATGATAATGATATTTTTATAAACAATTTTAGACAAATTTTATCTCAAATTGTAAATAATTTGTGTCAAGAAGCCAAAATTGCGAACTTTGGGAGGATTACGCTCAATTTTTTTTTAATTTGTTGTTTTAGGAAAAATGTATTTGCAAACTTAGTAACTCTGAAAATATTTAAAACAAAATTCGGGAGTTATTGAAGCTGCTAATTACGATTTTTTCCTCAAAATTGAAAAATTTAAAATGTCGGTTTGTTCCAAAAATATTTGACATACCTAATTGCATAAATATACAAATAAAGCTATTAACAAGATCACTGATTACGATTTTGTAATAAAAATTGACTGAAACTGAAAGCTTAGTTATTATAGGGAAAAAATGTCTAATTAATAATCTGACAGTCTTTCAATAATACTGAGACCTTATATGATATGAGCAGATCCCCATTTTTGGTTAAATTCTGAAATTCTGTTAGAGTTCACACAGCTGAAACTTGGTACTCTGAAACTGAAACTACACAAGAATTCTCTTTAGGAAACTTATTGGTAAAGCAAATATCAGCACCAGCTATTTTGATTTTGTATTTTACTTGCATAACTTTTTCTCGATTTTCGTATTGATTCGCTTTTCAAATTCTAAACTATCAACTGGTTAAATTAAGGCTTATTTATCACTTTCTAAGTCTTGACTATGACTATGACTATTTTCTAGACTATTTTTGAGTCTTTACCTAGCTTCTAGAAAGTGTATAATCACTATTTATGTTGCTGAAGACAAAAGTATCTGTATTTCAGGATTTTCTCTTCTGTCAGTCAAGAATTTTGTTCAGTTTTCAGCTAATTATCACGAAAAGATTTCAAGATTATTCTTGAGTCATTCCCTAGTTTCTAGCAAGTGTATAATGACTACTTATGTTGCTGAAGGCAAAATCTGTATTTCAGCATTTTTCAGAATTTTCTCTTCTGACAGTCAAAAATTTTGTTCAGTGCTTAGCTAATTATCATCAATAGATAGACAAATTTTTTTGAAAGTGAATTTCTTACCGAATATTCTTAAAAAACTAAAAATAAAAAAAAAACAAAATGAATAGGAATGAGAAAAGAAAAATATAAAAAGAAAAAGAAGAGAAAACGTGAAACTCTGTCATGCAATCATAAAACAGTTACAAAAAATAATAAATCAGAGTATTTGTATTAGAAATAGAACTAAATTAACCAGTTGCAGTCTTGAGGAAGAATAAATAGAAGATTCAAAACGTAGGCAAAATATTCCAATTCGTTTATTAATGTCCAAAGTTCATAAAATTTTTGCCAAAAATAAGGTTTTTAGCAAAAGATATTTATATTAGGAAAGGCTGTTTAGAGAGTTGAGTGAGTCTTAAAAACCGACAACAGTAGTCAGTTTTAACCCTTTCATAGGTATTTGAAATCATCTTCAAAGCTACAACATCCAAAATAAAGTTCCTGTAACAGCTATAAGGTCGTCTGTTACTAAATTTTGCGGTCGCTGTGCTGATATCCATTTTTAATCGTGCTTTCTAGGTGACGCCACGTAAACCGCCATTTTGATCAGAATATGACAAGAAAGTGAGAATAAATTGAAAATAATCTGACAAAACTGCAAAAAAGTATTGCCAAGCACGAGACGCTTTGAATGACAATGTACTAATAAAAAAACAGTTGGCATTCATAAAAACAAAATAACTCAAATTCTTTCCATTAAATTAATGTTTTTATTGGCCTAAAAAGACAAAAATGGCTAAAATTGAAAGTTTCTATTGGATTTTGGAAACGTCAAAAAATGTTTTTTACCTTATTGGTTTTACCAGGAAGAATCGTATTGAAAGTTTGGTTGTTACGGGTTAAAGGCACACTGGAGCTGTGTCACAGAGTCTTGGACATCTATATGATAATTTATATTAGAGTTTATTACGTTTATAACTTCAAAAAAGTCTTAAGACAACTGATATCAATTTTAAACAACACCCTATCCAATTTCTGTAGAATTTAAAGCGTATACTAAGCACAAGATGCTTTGAATAGCAATGTACTAATAAAAAATAGTTGTCACTCATAAAAACAAAATAATTCAAATTCTTTCCATTATAATAATGTTTTGCTTGGCCGAAAAGTACAATTCCTCTGACTTTACCAAGAAGAATCGTATTGAAACTTCTGATGTTAGTCGTTAAAAGCACACTGGGGCTGTGTCACAGAGTCTTGAGCATCTATATGATATTTTACGTTAAGGTTTATTACGTTTATAACTCCAAAAAAAGTGTTAAGACAACTGATATCAATTTTAACCAACACTCTATATAATTTCTGTAGAATTAAAGCGTGTGTAACAATAATAAAAATTTTATGTTTCTCGTCATGATCCAATTTAGACCATGTTCAATCAAATGATAAATGTCACATGGTAATATTAGATTTTATTATTTTAGTATCGGAATTCCTATAAACCGAAGTTAAAGAATGTATAAACTATAAAGATAGCTGATCACCGTATTAAACCATAAAATTAAATTAGTAAACGAAGCGTTTTATTTATTGAGCCTATCTATTTCAATAAAATCATTTGATGTAATTTCAATTGAACTACATTTAAAAAAAAACAACTTTGAGGTACCTGATTAGTTCCGCGCTTGTACCTAATTTGAATATTGATATTAACGTCACTTAGAATATTGATATAGAAGTGATCCGAGATTAAAATTTTAATTTATTTAAAAGTCGTGGTTTGATGTTTATCTAAATTGAGAGCGGAAGTAAAAAAATTGTAATGTTTTTAGAATATCTGAAATTCTTTCGTGTGCAAAATTACACTCCTTAAAGGTTTGACTAGATAATTACGTGCTTTATATTCAAGTCAAATCTCCCAAAATGACAAAAATTAAATGTGCTATCTAAATATGGCGGTTCTGGATTTATGTTACAATTTGCCACGTGTTATAAACAACATTAAATTACTCAGTGTTTTAAAAATATTATCAGACATTTAAAATGGTTTTATTTGATTTGGTATTACAGCTTGATATTTTGTTTATTTTGTTAAGTTTACGAGAACTTTTAGCCTTTGTGAAACAATGTACAACTATTTGAAAAATCTAAGTACTTGTTTATCAAATTTATTTCGTTTTCTCATTAAAATTTTGTTTATTTATTTTCTGGAACAAAAATAAAATCATTATTGGTTAATAGAATATCTCAGCTGACATAAATTGAGTCCCAGACGTGTGCTAATTGATAGATATTATTATTATTAAATGAAGTAGTTATCTAATAACATGCAACAGCTTGATGTTATTAAAAATAGGAAAAACAAAATCTAATTTTAATTTATATTTAAAACCACAAACGAATTCTAGGTATTAGAAATTATAAAGTTTGCAAACTGTAAAAATATTTAGATTACAGGATAATGACTTTGTATGTAAATAGTCACTATTTTAACAAACATTGAGCCCCCAGGTGCGAAATTATATCTGCTTATTTTTAAATATTTAGAGAAAAACTACATAAAATAGATATTTATAAAATATAATTTTTGTCTTAATTTAATACAAGATTAATTAATATATTAACTCACCTAACATCCACACTATCAATGTTATTTCTTTAAAAAAATTTTGGTTGTTCCTAGCTATTTTTCTTTTCTACTAAACCGAGGCTCTAAATATTATTTGAGACTCCTACATTATCGGAAAAAAATCGCGTATTCAGGTTATAGTGACCATATGAACGGCAAGAGTATGCCACAGTTTTGTACAAATAGGTTAAAAGCACAGTTTTTAAAAATAGTATAAAGAACTACTTGTTTCTTAAGCCGTGTGGGCACACATTCTTTATAAAACTCCTGCTTAATATCGCGTTTTATTTATGTAAATTCGAGCCACATAAATGACTTGTAGAAACATGTTCTATAATATACTATTTAACCGTTTAATAATAATAAGACTATAACAGCTTAATTCAAGGTTTAAAACAGAGTGATTTACGTCTCCTTAATTTTACTACATGTCAAACAAAAAATCATTGATAGAAAAACATTTTTTTTAACAGAAACTTTCTATCTTTATTGTTTTGCCACTTTGACCACGTTTGTGACGTCACACTGAGAGGATGTATTCAAAATATAGAAAATGTATATATGCATTTAGTATTGCGCTGGTGTTTTACTGGTTGCATATCTTACAAAAAATTTAAAGAATTCTGAGTACTCCAAGGTTAATACCTTATTCATTTCAAAATTATTATTATCCTCGATTGTTTTATAAATTAGGAATTTTTTTAAACTTTTATTTTGCAAAATTGTACTTCTTTCATTGGCTCTTGGTAAATAACACTACTTTTAGAGTTTTTTTTATAAAAAGAAATTTTACTTTTTTACACAAATTCCTTTCTTCAACATTTATTTACAACCAACACTTACAAAAATACAACCTAACCGTTACAAATTCCAACTAACAAATTATTTTTATTAGTACAGGAAAACGGCTGCAACTTCCCTAAATGTACTTCATATCCACAACTTTCTGCATACAACCTCCTATCTGTATCAATCGCATCCATACAGACAAACCCTTGAGTCGTCTTCCTATTATTGGGATCATGAGTCTGATCAGCTGCATGTGCTAACGTTAAATAATCCTTATGATCCATATTCAACTTCTGATACTCCAAACTCCTCGGATACGTCAAATGATAACAATCATGAATCCCTCCATAACAACACGGACAACAAACAAAATGAGCTCTATTTTTTATACAATTCTGAATAACTAAATCTGTTGCAACTCCACACGCATGAAGCGACACTCCTACATCAAAACTCCCAAGAAAATAATCTAAATTCGATTGTAAAATAACAACATTCTTCAACTGCATTCTTTCAACACGTTCTTTAGCTCGAATAAGCGACATTTCTTTATTCTCAACTAGAATTATTGTACATTCCGGAAGTAAAAAAGCAAGAAGAATACCCAAATGACCACTTCCACTACAAAAATCAACAACTTTTTTCCGATTCCCTGCAACAAGCTTAATTACTGCTTTTGCAAGGTTTTCTAATTGGTGGCATTTGCGGTAAGCACGATTCTCCGGAAGTGCACCACTTTTCGGATTTGCTTCTTCCGGAATTTTTGACCAGTTAAATTCAATTTCGTCACCGTATGGATAAAGAGAATTTGATATCTCAATATGATTGTTATTTATAATTCGTAAAGAATTCGTTATATCTTTTTGTTTAGTATAAATACGTTTTTCTGGTTTGTAACGTGAAGGATCAGCAGTGTAAAGACTCTGTTTCAGAATTTCCGGTACTTCAATTTCAGTTATTTCAACCGAAAAAAAATCTAGCAAAAATTTTAATTTATTCACATTCATTTCTTTCATATTGTTATACCAAGCAAGAGTTAGTGGCAATTTTTTACTAAAGTTATTTTCAGGAAATAAACTGAAAAAAATTTGATAAGAAGAAAACAAAATAACATCTGAAAGTGTCATAAATGGACCTTCACTGTATGTATGATGTAAATCAAGTTTTTCTATTGGTGTATCATTTGTTATTGTTTTGTTTTGTTCACGGGCGATTTTATAAACATTATGCATACGTACAGGTTGTCCCATATGGTACTCAAACCGTACTAAATCTTTAGGTAATTTAAAAATGTTACCATTGAGATAATTACACGGATCTAGGATAAGACTTTTGATAGTTGAAATCATATCAACTTCACAAAATTTTGTCCAAATTGAGGATTCACTACATGCCATAAGACACGCATCACGAAATCCTAACAATTTCTTAACTTTTTTATGTTCACTTAATTTAATTATATGACGAATAACTGAACACAACCCTGCAATAACATAACTGTCTTTAACTACAACCGGCCATGCACAAAAACTTGCAATTTCTGGTGTGTTTTCAACAATATCGTATGTAACTCGTGATACATCAACTTTGACGTAAGCCCCACGTCCTTCCCCGTCTCGTAGTCTCACCCGAAGTTTAATATTGTCATTTCCAGCAATTCTGTACACATTTAAGACAATTAAAGACTCAATTTCAAGTGAAAAATGACTGTCTCCAGCTCGATACGCATTCATGTAGATGTAGTCCATGTTGAATTCACACGCAATTCGCTAGCTGTCTTTGTACTCTCTGCAGCATCCGTTTATTAAGTACCTTCTTTCTCGCTGAGACACAAAACGTCGATACAAGACCACACAAAAACATAAACCCTTCAAATCTCCAGAAGGCTCTCTCGTCGATATAAGCAGCCCGGTCACAACTCCTAGTGACTGTCTCTCCACTCGAACAGCGGAGCACCTCTTTGAAGTGTGTGTGAATGCAGACACCCACACTTTGACTTGCGATTTCAAAAGCTGAGCAAGGTTCACACTCTTTGATGATTTCGTACTTTTCTTTCTCCCAGCACGTGGAGTTTTGTTCGATGGGGAAGGCGTGCTTGCGATTGGGGCCTTGAGAGTCCGTCCAGTGGGATTCAACGATTAGAACTAGAACAGTCAGGCTAGTTTTGGGGTGATTTAGGGGAGGAAAATCAAGAGGTTACTTACATGCCTAAGCAGGAAATACCGAGTAACATACGCTTTTTAGGGCACGATTCGATCATTGTAAGGGGGCGAACGATGAAAAGTGGTTGTTTGGGGTTGATGACTTTGACAAGTGACAGTTAGATCAGTGTGAGAAATACGGTACAAGCGAAAAAATTTAATGTAGCAAAATGGAATGAAAACACGAATTTATATTACTAAATCTTTCGCAAATTGTTAGTTTATACAAAAGAAATATTTAATTTGCTAAAATGCAATTATAAATACACAAAAGAAATAAATATAGAAATCATGAATTCAAGTTATAGCGAAATTTATGTATTAAGACAGGCAACTTAAATTACACTCGCGTTTTACTGGTTGCATACATATATTTTTTTATAAAAATTCAAAATTATTTTAATTTATTTTATTTTGTTTTATATGAACAATCGAATAATGTAATTGTCAAATTTTAATTATTAATATATCTGTACATATAATAACTATAAATTTATTTATTTATTCATCATATACTTAAACAATTTCTTGACAGAATTTGTCCTATTTTTTTTAATAATAAAATTAAATTTTGCTTTCAATTACACATATAAACTGTTTTTTTAAATTTATTTAACGTTTGTCAGACTTGTACTGTTACGTGAATCACTTTGTACGTTTTTTTAGAGTCGCTAATTATTAAAATATTACAGTTTTTGAGAAATTGTCGCCTGCGGCTTCTAATTTTTAAAAAACTGTAGTTTTTAACTTCTAATTTTAATTTAATTATTGTTTGCCACTTTTACTTATTATTAAATAAAAATTAAAAACTGCCGGCAATAGTTTTGTAGTCAGACTTTTAGTTATTTTAATAGTTTTGTCTTTTTTTAAATTTCTTTCGTTTATGTATTTTATCTATTAAAGATTGTTTTTTAATTAACTATTGTATTTTTGGTAGTGTTATATGAAAAAACTTGAGGAATTTTTTCTGATCTATTTAGCAATTAGCATCTTTTGTTTTTGCCTTATAAGAGCAAACAGATTTTGAATATTTTTGTAAATGTAAACAATGGTGTGCTTGGTTAAGCAAATTCCTTAAACAAAAATGTATAAATAGAGACAGTAAAAAATGTAATAAAAAATACTATAAGTTTGCAAAACGTAGTAAATAATTTGCAAATAAAATATTAGCACAAAACTTAGTTTTTGTGTAAAAACTAATAAAACGTTACTGGAAAAATCTAGTTAATTCCTTTCTTTCTATAAAGTTTTTGTCATCATTTAGCACATTGTCAGAGAGTTTACTCTCGATACATCAATGTCTATTTTTGATTATATGTTTCATATTTAAATTTAAATCTTATTTTTATTAAGAAATCTATTTTTGTTTGGTTTATTCATTTCAATGTGTCTTTGTTGTTGTTAGTTGTTAGTTTACTAGAAAGATTTTCAGTTAGAACTAAAATATAAATTGTAAATTATTTCTTTACATTTAGTTAATTAATAAAAAATTGTGTTTAATTACAAAAAGATATTTAAATACAGTTGTTATAGTTTAGTCCAATCAAATCGCTGCTCACTTTTTTTAAATCTGAGTAATAAATTAAACAAAAATTAGAAATTCATATTTCAATTTGCGCTGGGTTTTTCTCAAAATCACATGAACAGCACGTTCTTTCAAAACAAAAATGAAGTCAATTTCTAAAATTAAAACAAAGCTTAAAATAAAAGAATTTATTTGTGACAGTAAACAGAGAAAAAATTAGTTTACAAATTTAATTGGAAATGACAATAAGCTAGAACAATGGAAATCTTAAAATATGACATAAACATTTTAATTTTCACTCTAGAGCGAAATTTTTTATAACTAAAAATAACTTTGCTATTTTACAAGTAAATAAGCCATTTGTTTCTAATTTTTAAAGAGTGATTTGTACTGTAACTGACCGAAAAGACTCCGTTAATCAAAGAAAGTACGAAATAAAATTGTTAAATTTTATAGTAACTGAGATAAATAATGTTTAAAATTTGCAACATTTTAATTAATTATGATAAACAAACATACTCAATTTAGCTCATTTTAGAAAAGGTCTACTAGTTGAGTCAATTAGCTTAAATTAATTAATGTAATCTACTGATTTGGACCTATTAAAATAGTGCAAAATTGAGTCAGAGATGATTCTAGATTTTCTAGAATTTTTCTGTCTTTTGTACCGTGTTCTTCTGAAAATTAATATATTTTTAGTGGTTTTTATAACAAAAAACTTATTGTTTTTTTTAGAAAAATTATTATGCAACTAATATTTTTTATGCTTACCTAATTATTGCAAAGAAATGCCGCTTGCTGATAAAAATGATAACTCTTACAAAATTTATCAATTTTGACTAATTTAATTGTCATACGACCCTAAAATCTCAATTTATAACGCAAGAGCAATCTTCAATATTTAATACAAATTTTAATTGTTTATCAAGAGTTTTTTTAAATTTCTTTTTGACTGATTTGGGAATTTTTGTAGTCAACACTTCTGGGAATTCTTCTTCCTATAATTTTGATAAAACTTAAAAAATAATGCTTCTAGATTGGCCGTAACGGCTTGAATCCCACTCAGTCTGTAGACCTAAATCATTATCGGCAACAGATAAAGCCAACAAAATATTAATTATTGCACATTAGCAGTTTGATTTGCGTAAGCAAACTCATATAAATACGGAACCACATTTCAAACATTTAACAGTCACAAGCCACAAGCAAAATGAGACCGATCACAGTTTTCCTAATTGTGGCATTTCTTGCCACAACTCAAGCCTTCTACATTGTCCGAACCAAAGATATAGAATTACCAGCTTCCGAAAAAATTTCGAAGAGAGAAGTTCGTGAATATGAACCATCTGAGATTGAATTGAAGACAGAGAAATTTGCAAAAAGGTCTGTGGATCAGTTATATTTCAATGTGGACGATTTGAGGTTCAGGATTTTTCGAAAAGGCTTCATAAGAGAGAGATTCTGACCGAAAATCTAGAGTTAAAAATTGATTTGTAAGACTGAGGACTGAACTATTTATTTTATGTAATTTATTTAATTTAATAAATTTTATATTATTGTTTAATTTGTGTTTTATTTTAAAGAATGTGCGGCATTGACCGGAAGTAGGTAAAGGTAGTCATTTCAACTTGACAAAAACATAAAAAATCTGACTCATGACATGTAATTATTTCTGCAAACTGTTATTTTTCTCACAAGTTATTGACTTTCAACACTAGTCGTGTTACTACAAGTTTTAAAATAATCATTATTGTTGACTCAATTAATTTATTTTATCTCAATATTTTGAGGAAAAAATATTTGACAATCACATGATTTAAATAAACACAAAGAGTGGTGGGTTATCTTCCCACGCAATTTTCTCTTACACGGTTTATTTTTATCGCAAATTTATTTATATACTATTTCCGTAAATGATTTTATGATGGTAAGTGGTTACTCACAATTTGATAAAAGAGTTCAAATATTTCGCAATTGTTCAATACAACTGAATCATATGCAATGACTGACCAGAAATCTATTAAATATTGATAAACAGTTTGATTAAAAAAAATATATATTAAAAAACGTTTCTTACATGTATAGCAAAAGCTTAGAACATCTCCAGAAGGTTACCGCAGATATAAATATGAGTAAGACAGTTAGTCTTAATTAAATTTAGAGAAAAAGATTTCTTCTCGAGAAAAATATCTTTATTTAAACGACTGTCTTTGTTCAAACGTAAAAAAAGTTTTTAGTCAATAGACTGTCTTAGCTTAGTAAAAATACAACAAATTTTTATTCAATCGACTGTCCTTTTGTTTGTAGTAAGAGTTTTGATGTTAGTAACTTCTAATTAATCTGCATCAAGTTATGAAGACACCTCAGTCACCTAGTCACTGTGAATAATGAGCATAAATAAGACAATTATTAGTCTTTATTAAATCTGAAGAAAAACAATTTTTTTTGCCTAAATATCTTTATTCAAACGTTTGTTTTAATTCAAAAAAAAATTTAATAGACTGTTGCAGTCTTAGTAACACTTCAAAAAGTTATTTAAACGACTGTTTTTTATTTTTAGAAACAGTTTTGGTGTTAGTCTAATTAATCTTGCATCAAGGTACGAAGACATCTCAGCAAGTTACTGTAAATTTGAGTATAAGTAACACAATCAGTCTTAATTAAATTTGAAGAAGAAGATTTCTTCTTTGTAAAAATGTTTTTAGTTAGACCACTGTTTTAGTTTAGAATTTAAAAAAAAATCTTTATACAATAATAGACTATTGTAGTCTTAGTAAAAATAGAAAAAAAAGTTTTTTAACCGACTAACTATAGAAAGAGTTTTGAAGTTAGCAATTTCTAATAATTAACTTCTAATTGATTAATAATCAAGCTTTAAAAATATTTTAGAAGGTTACAGAAGATTTGAGTATAAATAAGTATTGATTAAATTTGAAGAAGAAGTTTTCTTCTTGGCGTTAATGTTTTTATTCAAACGACTATCTTAGTTCAGAAATAAAAAAAATCCTTATTCAATAAACTGTCTTAGTATTAATAAAGATACAAAAAAAAATTAGTCTACCGAGTTTTCTTATATCCATAGTAACAGTTTTGGTATTAGTAAATTCTAATTAATCTTACATTAGCTGCGTTCGGCTTTGTCACTCCGAGTGCACCGCCTCTTTCCTTATCTACTTTATTGAATCTATATATCACTATCTCTATCCGGTGATTAAAACTTTTGCTTTTTGACACTGTTTTTCAAAACAACACACGCTCTTTGTGCACCCAGTTACTAGATGGGACAGAAAGAGCGTACGTTGTCATGAAAACAGTCGTTATATTAGTAAATTCTAAATTCAAATAATGCGACGGATTTATCTGGTCTGAATGAAACAAACAAAGACAGAATAGGTGCACTCGGAGTGGCAAAACCGAACGCACCTATTATATAAGTATGAGTAAGACAGTTTTAATAAAATACGAAGAAAAATATTTCTTTTTAGCAAAAATGTTTTTCAAACGACTCGACTGTCTTAGTAGTGCAGACATATTTTTTTTTTAGTTGCTAGACTTAGCAAAAAGTCTTAGCAAAAGTCTTAAAAGTCTTAGCAAAAATACAAAAATATTATATTTAACCGACTGTTCTTATATCTCTAATAACAGTTTTGGTGTTAGTAACTTCTAATTAATCTACATCAAGCTATGTAATGTAAACGGAAATCTACATCTCAGAAGATTTCCGTGAATTTAATTAGGTATAAGTAAGACAGTTAGTTTTGATTAAATTTGAAGAAGAAGATTTCTTCTTGGCGAAAATGTCTTTACCTAAACGACTGTCTTAGTTCAAAATTTAAAAAAAAATTCTTTATACGATAGACTGTCTTAGGCTTAGCAAAGATACAAAAAAGTTTTCTAACCGACTGTTCTTATATCTCTAGTAACAGTTTTGGTGTTAGTAACTTCTAATTAATCTACATCAAGCTATGAAGACATCTCAGAAGGTTACCGAAGATTTGAGTATAAGTGAAACAATTAGTCTTGATTAAATTTGAAGAAGATTTTTTTGCCGAAAATGTCTTTAACCAAACTACTGTTTTAGTTCTAAATTTTAAAAAAAATTCTTTATAAGACTGTCTTAGGCTTAACAAAGATACAAAAAAAATATTTAGCTGACTGTTCTTATATCTCTAGTAACAGTTCAAAAACATCTCAAAAAGTTACCAAAGATTAGAGTATAAGTAAGATAATTAGTCTTAATTAAATTTGAAGAAAAAGAACTCTTTTTGGCAAAAATGTCTTTATTCAGATGACTGTATTAGTTCAGAAATAAAAAAAGAGATATTTAATCAACTGTCTTAATTAAGATACCTACATTGTTTGTTATTCATTTTACAATTTTAGTTCAAATATTAAAAAACAATATTTAATGAATTGTCTTAATAAAATCTCTAAAACAAATCAATCAATTTTCTTAAAAAAAATATTTTTTTGGGCGATTGGTTGTTTCTATCAGTTTACTGTGCCTGTTTCCACGACTGTAGGTTGCTGTTACTGGTTGCTACGTGTAACAAAACGGTAAGTAATTCACTTACCGTTCACTGAACGGTAAGCAATTAAATCTAAAAAAAAAACAATTTTGGGATTTATTAGTTTCTAGTGTTAATAGACAAACTTTCCGACGTAGAAGTCCCATGTTGTTGTAATAGTCTACCAACATCGCTGTGTAAAATTTTATGAGCAAATTCAATTTTGTTTTGGAGGGAATCTTCCACGTAACTCTCGGCTACCGTTGATGAACGCCACCTACCATGTCTTTTTAGTCCCAACACAACACATCAACTCCGTTATTCGCCAAAAGTGTAGCCGATGTGCGTCGAAACAAGTGTCCAGTAAAACCTTCAGGGGCTTGCAACTTTAAATACTTTGCAATTTTTGACGGCCAGTCTCCAATTGTGCCTTTTCCTGTGACTTGCCTAGTGCATTTGCCATTTCGATAGTTCAGAAATAAATGATCTGACGTTGGGTTGCTTGGTCGAATTCTTATGTATTTTCGAAGTATTTCCAAATAATGAACTGCTTCATTTTCTTTATTAATAACAGTGAACGTTCGCTGAATATTCGTTTTTGTATTTGGAATATTTACTATAAACATTTCTTCATGTTCTTCTATGCCACTCATTTTAATATTGTACAATTCCTCTCGTCTACAAGCGCCCGATACTCCCAATATCATTGCTACCTACAAATATATTGTTTCCTTAGAACTCAGATGTACCACCTCATCATCTACAACATATCTTTTGAATTAAAAATTATTCGTCTGGTGCTTCATTCAAGAATTTTTCCATGTCTTCTTTGATACAAATTTTAGCCTTCTTAGGCCGATATCCAATATTTTTTCTCTTAAGATAAGCAATTAATGTAGCAAACTTAGAAATATCGATAGCATTATGGAGAAAAATTGTACTCTTCAGCATAGAATACTCCGCCCATAAACTGCCTGGGGCCTTCAAGTGTCCACTTCTCACCACAAAATACGCTAACAAGCTTTTTTCATTTACAGAAATCTTCTTTGCTTCACGCCATTCCTTAAACAACTTGTATGTCTGTTCATATCGGGCTTTAGATTTTTCTGGAATTATTGCCGAACATCCTTCTTGCCAAGCGTCTTCTAAATCATCCCATAGATCATCACTATCGCTCATATTTGCTTCGAAAACAGAACCACAAAAGAGAACTATGTAGGAATGATTGTATCAAAAACACAATTTTACTTGTTTGGAACAAAACCACAGCAACCATAGAACAGCCACCCAAAGTTTTAAGTTTCAATCTTCCCGATTATCACAAATGTATTGATATAAATTATTATTATTATTATTATTCTAGAAACTCCAATCGCGCAAAAAACGTTATAAGCATGTCGAACGTTAAGGATTACCGTTCTCAGACAATAATTGGAGTAGTCGCTTCGCTCCTCCTCTAAACAATTGTCTTTGAACGGTAAGCATTCCTTACCGTTCTCCATACTTAATATACTATTTTCTAATCTAATCAACTATCTAAAAAAGCGACAAAAATAAATTTAAAATAAGTTAAAATAAGAAAAAACTGTCTTTTTTCTAATTAAGTGTTTAAAAATTTTTTTTAAAACCAAATACGACTCTTAGATAACATTTAACAAAAAATCTTTTCATATTTTATCGACTGTCTTAATTATTAAGACACAAAAAGTTATTTTTCTGTATTTATAGTACTGACTTAATACACAGGATGATTTTAAAGAACCACTTGTAAATAATTTTTGTGCTTAAAGTAGTAGCATTTTTCTTTATAATAATAACAAAATAAGTACGTTCTAAAGCGCAAAAAATAAATAAAATCAAGTGCTAACAAGTCCCAAGCAATTTTTCAATTTCTAAAATTAGTGAAAAAAATATAAATCTAATTAGTTCTTTACACCATAACAGCATCAAACCTCTTATCTCTTGTTTGTTCTTATCTCTAATAAAAGCATCGCTTGTCTTTGACGTTCGTCGTATCGAATCTATTTACTTAAAAAATTGTCACTTTTTTGTACATTAATCAGTAATAAACATTACCGGCTGTTGAAAAGCGTCAATGCCATTTAGTACCTATTAACAGAAAAACCATCTCTCATATAAATACCCCTCAAAGCCATCAGTCAATCAATCGAATTTCAAATCCGATACAAGTGTTACAAAACAAGTGTTATAAGAAATAAAATGCAACAAATCGCTTTATTGTGCCTTTTCGGCGCAATAGTGATTGCAACTCCCATATCCAAAAGGTCACTCAAGACCGATTTGGGCACTCCATTGACTGGCATGGAACGCATCACCAGGTCACTCAAAACTGACGAGAATTTCGCCCTGACTGGCATGGAGAAAATCTCAAAAAGGTCCCTAGAAGATGAAGAAGATTTAGACCGGGAACGCCGCCAGGTTTTCCTTCCAGGATTCGCCAGACATAGATTAGTAAGGTCAGCTGATGAAGATTTAGACAGGGAGAGACGACAAGTATTCCTTCCTGGATTTGCTAGACATAGATTTGTGAGGTCAGCTGAAGAAAGTGAAGATTTAGACAGGGAGAGACGTCAAATATTTCTTCCTGGATTTGCCAGACATAGATTTGTGAGAGCAGCACCGGAAAGTCTGACTGATATTCTGGATAGTAATGACGTTTTCAAGAGGGAGAGACGGCATGTTTTTCTACCTGGGTTTGCTCAAAGAAGAAGAGGAAGATCAGTGAACGATGAGGATATGGATACGGCTGAAACCGCTGTTTTTTTACCAGCTTTTGCTCGACGGGGATAAATCTGGCACTCTGGTACTAGCATTTTAAAAAATTTATAAAAATAATATTGTAGGGGGAATTGTAATTAAATTGTTAGGAAGAGTGAGATTGTTTGATTACCTGATTTTTTTAAGAGACTGTATTATTAAGCCAAAATATAGATATTTAAGTATTTAAGTGGTTTTTTTGATGATAACAAAAACAGCTGTTATTTAATCGATTAATAGACAAAGTGGTATTAAATAACGTTATGAAATTTCATGCAATATTTTATAATCACAAATTAAAATAAAATAACAATATTGGTGGTTTAATGTAGGCAAACCAATAAACAACTGTATTATTCATCTGCATAATCGAACTTTGATAATCTGTCACAGCAAAAAAACAGTAAAAAAACAACCGAAAACTTAAAAAAAGACATTTTCTTTAATGTTAGAAATTACAGGCAATATTTTACTAACTTTAGTAATTTTATTTTTAGAAGCTGAAACTATTTTTTCAAATTTTTGGATTAGTAAATAGAAAAATTAAATATTTTTTGATATTGGAAGTAGATGACAATATTTTACTAATTTTGAAAACTGCAGCAATAATTTTACTAATTTCAGAAATTTGAAATAATATTTTTTAACAACTTCTATTTCAGTAAAGGCACATACAGTGTTTTAACAATTTTTTAAACAAATAAATAAAAACGCAATTTCAGAAGGTAGATACGATATTTTACTAACTCTAGAAACCTCAAATAACATTTTTTACTAATTTTTAAATTAAAAAATACTAAAACAACTTTTCTTAAATAGTACGAGCCGGAGACGCCAAATTTACTAGAGTTCTAGAAAGAGAATTTTACTAAATTACTATCAATTTCTAGTTAAATAAAAATTTTGTTTTAGTAATTTATAAGCTGGAAGAATCATTTTACTAATCTCAGAAGCGAGCGATATTTTTACTAATTTTTAAAATACGAGCTACAGTTTTTGTAATATTAGGAGTTTGCAGTTTTTCTAATATAGGAGTTTGAGACAGCTTAATTATATATATATAGCTCTTCAAACCCTTGGGCCTATGGCTTTAATTTTATCCACAATTTTCCTCCATTCTCTTCTGTTCTTGCTCCCTTTCATCCAGTCCCGGACTCCTACTCTCTTTAAATCTTCCTTAACCATCTCCAACCATCTCTTCTTCGGTCTCCCTCTTCTTCTTTTACTTCCTTCTCCTCCCTGCAGCGCTTTTTTTGTGTGCCTATTTGATGCCATTCTCGCCACATGTCTTAACCACCGCACTCTTTGACCCTTTACCTTTTGAATTATGCTTGGGTATTCATATATATCCATTATTTCTTTATTTGTTCTTCTTTTCCAGTTACCTTCCACGTCTTTCACTCCCCCAAACACCTTTCTTAGTGCTTTTCGCTCCCACCTTTCCAACTTTTCCGAGGTGTTTTGGGTCATGATCCACGTTTCACATCCATATAGCACCGCTGGCTGGATTACAGTTCTATAAATTCTAATTTTTGTTTTTCTAATGCTAGTTTAGTTAGTCTCTTTTCTATTTCCATTACTTCATTATTTTCATTCACCGTAACTCCGAGGTACTCAAATCTGTCTACTCTTTGAAAACAATAACTTCTGCCATTCCTGTCACTTCCAGGTCACCTTGTACAAGATTTTTTATATTTTATATTTTCACAAATGCAACTTTTCAATGAATTGAGTCGAAACCGTGTTGGGTTATTAGCCTGGGTCTAAACACAAGTATTAGAATGGGAGCGTATTAGCGGTCTGACTACCTGACCTGTGCATTTGCTTTGACCCTGGCTGTACTGTCGTCTTCCTTAAATTTGAAAAAGTGACTTAAGTTGTAAATCTTACAACAAAGGGGCGAAGTTAAGTCGCCCGTAATATGTGCACAATAGATATTTTTCTGGTTATTGAAACAGATGTTTGGGATTTGGTCTCTGCCGGTCTGCCGCAGGTATAAAGTAGGAGTGCATTTTATTGCGAGCGACTTAACTTCGGTCCTAAGCCCCTTTGTTGTAAGATTTATAACTTAAGTCACTTTTCCAAATTTAGAGAAGACGACAGTACTTCTCTTCCGTTTGTTCCCATATACTTTATCTTGCTTTCATTTACCTCGAGTCCATACCTTATCGCACTCTTTTCCAAATTTTTAAACATTTCCTTTATCTCCTTTCTGGTTCTTGCGATTAATGCTACATCGTCCGCATACGCAATCACCTGCTGCTTACTGTAATATATTACATGACAGCTTAAGTAATTAATTTTAATTATTTTTAAGTCCGGAAATGTAATTTTACTAATTTTAAAAGCTAGACAAATTCGGTAATGGCAATTTTGAATCATCTGTTGCTTAGTTTTTAAATGCTGATGTAAAATCAGGTGTATGTTTAGGTGTATACCACTTTTCAATAAACAAAGTTTATTTTAAAATTGCAATAATTTGATTTTACTATTTTACAAAGTATAAACATTTAAATTAGATGTTTTGCCTGCACACTAGCTTCTATTTTATTCTCAAATTTATTTATTAAAATTTTGACACGTGTTTGGTGTATTGTCAAAAGTTTGCCCAAATATTTAGTGAAACATATCGCTAATTTTACTAATAAATAATTGTATAAATTCTAAAATTAATACATAATAGAAAGTGACAAATAAATGAATCATCTATTTTCTAAGATGACACTAAATAAAAATTGTAGGAAACATTGATTCTTCACAGAAAAACAATTTTATTTTCTCTCAACACAAAATTTACTAATGACATAACATATCTACCTAAAAATCTATAATTCGTTTATAAAAAAACAAACCAAAACTTTCCATGATTTATTTGTTTTATTCATTTTTTATCTGTATTTTTCCGAGTGTCACTTCCGAATTTTTACCTCCATTATTGAATTAAATAATTTAAATTTAATTCGGTAATGACATTATCTTCCGTGACTCTCGAAATTTCTTTAACATTGATCTATTTAGTCCGTTCGTATTAACAAAGTTAAATATTATTTGCATAAAACATTAACAATTTAGTATATAAAACCCTCAGCTGTAATTCTGAAATCAGTCGAAAAAAGTCGCTCCAAGTGTTCAGAAATGGCAAAAATTATTGTAATTCTTACTCTGATGGTGGTAACTTCAAGTTTGTGTCATTCCCGACCTGCAGAAACTCAACCACGACCCAAAAGGTACATCAGCGAACTGGAACCACCCAGAGGAGAAGTCATCCAAGATACTCTAAAATACCCCGACCATACATTTATTTTTGTGCCTTTTTTCACCGTGAGGAGGTACTACGAGTATAAAAGAAGAATTGTTTAGTTGATTTAGAGCGATTGTAATAACAGCAAAGACTGATTGTAATTTATGTAGTTGTAATAAATTATTTTTTCTAAAATGTGTTTTTTTTGACAAGAAGTGGGTCATTGGCTTCAAATATTTGGCTTTCAGCAGGTAATGAAAAGGAAGTCAAGGAGCTTAGCGCTTTCTCGAAAATATTGATATTTTCTGGATCTGAGAGGACTTTAGCGCAAATTTATTAAAACACTTAAATTTGTTTAATATTATTACAAAAATCTTTTATTTTGTCAACCAAATTCTGTTTAAAAAATATTATTTTATAAAGTTTTAGTTGAAGAATACGCATTTCCTAATTAACACAAATTAGCACTTCCACTTTATTTCTTATACAAACTCACGAGTATATAATAAGAAATGTTGAAAATAGTCTCTAATTTGTTCAAGAATAACAAGCAATAAGTTAAGTGCAACGAAAAATGAATTTGTTTGTTGTAAGTACCTTGCATTTATTTATCAGTTATTATTATGTATTTTTTAGATCATTTCTTTTATTATAATTTTATTAAATATAGTAAATTCATCTCCTACAAATCAAGAAAATGATCTGGAAGATTTAGAAGTAGCTGAGGGACATGTTTTCAGACCATTATTTGTTTATAGAGTGCAACAACAAAGAAGAAATCGACGAAGAAATTAATTTTTTATTGCACTGATTTTATAAATTTATATATAATAAAGTTATACAAAATATAGAAATGTTTTCAATAATTTTTTAGCTGTGTATATAGTTATTTTATTGTTTCAGAAATTAATTCACAATTGCAGAAATTTTTACAATGCCTCAAAAACTGCTATTTCTAATATTTTAATTTTTAGAATAGGTAACTCGTTGTTTCGAAAATTGTTTTATTGTTTCTTGAGCTGTTATATTGTTTCAGATATTAATTATTATTTTTAGAGCTATTTTAGAGTTTCAGCAATTAATTTACAATTTTAGAAATTTTTCAGTACCTCAAAGCGACTATTTTTACTGTTTTAAAACCACTACTCGCTGTTTCTAAAGCAATTTTTTGTTTTCAGAGCTGTTTTGATGTTTCAGAAATTAATTCACAATTTCAGAAATTTATTCAGTGCCTCAAAACAACTGTTTCTACTATACTCAATCTTAGAGCAATTAACTTGTTGTCTTAAAAGCTATTTTATTATTTTTAAAACTGTTTTAGTGTTTCAGCAATTAATTTACAATTTTAAAAATTTTTTAGTGCTTCAAAACCAATATTTCTATTGTTTTAAATTTTAGAACTACTAACTCGCTGTCCCCAAAGTTCTTTTATTATTTTTAAAGCGGTTTTAGTGTTTCAGAAATTATTTCAGTGGCTTAAAAGCCACTATTTCTATTATTTTGAATTCTGGAACAACTAACTTGTTTCAGAAGCTATTTTATTGTTTTCAGGGCTACTTTAGTGTTTCAAAAATTAATTTACAATTATAGAAATATTTCCAGTGCCTCAAAGAAGCTATTTCTAATTTTTAAAAGAATTAACTCGCTGTTTCAAAAGCCATTTTATTGATTTCAAAGCTGTTTTAGTGTTTCAGAAATTAATTAACAGTTTCAGAAACTTATTCAGTGCCTCAAAACTACTGTTTCTACTATTCTCAATTTTACAGCAATTAACTTGTTGTCTTAAAAGTTATTTTATTATTTTTAAAATTGTTTTAGTGTTTCAGCAATTAATTTACAATTTTAGAAATTTTTCAGTGCTTTAAAACCAATATTTCTACTGTTTTAAATTTTAGAACTACTAACTCGCTGTCCCTAAAGTTCTTTTATTAATTTTAAAGCAGGTTTTGTGTTTCAGAAATTATTTCAGTGGCTTAAAAGCCACTATTTCTATTATTTTAAATTCTGGAACAACTAACTTGTTTCAGAAGCTATTTTATTGTTTTCAGGGCTACTTTAGTGTTTCAAAAATTAATTTACAATCCCAGAAATATTTCCAGTGCCTCAAAGACCGCAATTTCTAATTTTTAATTTTTAAAAGAAGTAACTCTTTGTTTCAAAAGCCATTTTATTAATTTCAAAGCGGTTTTAGTGTTTCAGAAATTAATTAACATTTTCAGAAATTTATTCAGTGCCTCAAAACTACTGTTTCTACTATTCTCAATTTTAGAGCAATTAACTTGTTGTCTTAAAAGCTATTTTATTATTTTTAAAACTGTTTTAGTGTTTCAGCAATTAATTTGCAATTTTAGAAATTTTTCAGTGCTTCAAAACCAATATTTCTACTGTTTTAAATTTTAGAACTACTAACTCGCTGTCCCTAAAGTTCTTTTATTAATTTTAAAGTAGTTTTAGTGTTTCAGAAATTATTTCAGTGGTTAAAAGCCACTGTTTCTATTGTTTTGAATTCTGGAACAACTAACTTGTTTCAGAAGCTATTTTATTGTTTTCAGGGCTACTTTAGTGTTTCAAAAATTAATTTACAATTTTAAAAATATTCTAGTGCCTCAAAGACCGCTATTTCTAATTTTTAATTTTTAAAAGAAGTAACCCGCTGTTTCAAAAGCCATTTTATTAATTTCAAAGCTGTTTTAGTGTTTCAGAAATTAATTAACAGTTTCAGAAATTTATTTAGTGCCTCAAAACTACTGTTTCTACTATTCTCAATTTTAAAGCAATTAACTTGTTGTCTTAAAAGTTATTTTATTATTTTTAAAACTGTTTTAGTGTTTCAGCAATTAATTTACAAATTTGGAAATTTTTCAGTGCTTCAAAACCAATATTTCTACTGTTTTAAATTTTAGAACTACTAACTCGCTGTCCCTAAAGTTCTTTTATTGATTTTAAAGCAGTTTTAGTGTTTCAGAAATTATTTCAGTGGCTTAAAAGCCACTATTTTTATTATTTTGAATTCTGGAACAACTAACTTGTTTCAGAAGCTATTTTATTGTTTTCAGAGCTACTTTAGTGTTTCAAAAATTAATTTCCAATTCTAGAAATATTTCCAGTGCCTCAAAAACCGCTATTTCTAATTTTTAATTTTTAAAGAAAGTAACTCGTTGTTTCAAAAGCCATTTTATTGATTTCAAAGCTGTTTTAGTGTTTCAGAAATTAATTAACAGTTTCAGAAATTTATTCAGTGCCTCACAACTACTGTTTCTACTATTCTCAATTTTAGAGCAATTAACTTGTTGTTTTAAAAGCTATTTTATTATTTTTAAAACTGTTTTAGTGTTTCAGCAATTAATTTACAATTTTAGAAATTTTTCAGTGCTTCAAAACCAATATTTCTACTGTTTTAAATTTTAGAACTACTAACTCGCTGTCCCTAAAGTTCTTTTATTAATTTTAAAGCAGTTTTAGTGTTTCAGAAATTATTTTAGTGGTTAAAAGCCACTGTTTCTATTATTTTGAATTCTGGAACAACTAACTTGTTTCAGAAGCTATTTTATTGTTTTTAGAGCTACTTTAGTGTTTCAAAAATTAATTTACAATTCCAGAAATATTTCCAATGCCTCAAAGACCGCTATTTCTAATTTTTAATTTTTAAAAGAAGTAACTCGCTGTTTCAAAAGCCATTTTATTGATTTCAAAGCTGTTTTAGTGTTTCAGAAATTAATTAACAGTTTCAGAAATTTCTTTAGTGCCTCTAAACCACTATTTCCAATATTCTAAAATTTAGATCAACTAACTTGTTGTTTTAAAAACAATTTTATTATCTTTGGAGCTATTTTAGTATTTTTGCAATGAATTTACAATTTTAGAAAATTGTCAGTGCCAGTATTTTTACTGTTTTAAATTTTAAAACAACTAACTCGCTGTTTTAAAAGCTACTTTATTGTTTTTAAAACTGTTTTAGTGTTTAGAAACTAATTCACAATTTCAGAAATTTTTTCAGTATCTCAAAACTACTATATCCAATTACCTCAATTTTAGAACAACTAACTTGTTGTCTTAGAAACTATTTTATTATTTTTAGAAATATTTTAAAGTGTTTCAGCAACTAATTTACAATTTTTGAATGCCTCAAAACGACTGTTTTTACTGTTTTAAATTTTAAAACAATTACTCGCTGTGTCTAAAGCTATTTTATTGTTTTTAAAGCTGTTAAAGAAAATAATTTTTAGTCTTTATATATTTAATTTTAATTTTATAAAAACAAGGAAACAAAACTGTAAAACATTTTATAAAGTAAGTAAACAACAAAAGCTGTAAATGAATAATGAATTACAGCAAAAATCATAACTCTTTTTTTGTTTTTTGTAAAATTTTCTTCTTTTTCATTGAACATAAATAACTGTCCATATTTAATAGAATTTTTTAGATGTTCAGTCCAATCAATAAAATCTAAATTAAATTTGAAAAGTTTTTGATCATTTTCATTTAGTTTTAGCCACAAGTTTTTAACGTTTCTGGTATCAAATTTGAATGTAGTTCGACGAAAATAGGATGTCTGGTCTAATAATTTGTTAATTTTGCTGAAAGTTTTAGCAGCTCTACAACAAATATAATAAAACAAAATTTTAGATAGAAAGATTAGTAAGAAAATACATTCGTTTTCTTCCAAGACACGCTAAAATCAAATCAACGAAATGAGGTAATAAAATCTGGAAAATAAAAATTCGAAATTTGTACCAATAATAATTCTCTGTGTATGAACAGCTTGGAAACCAAAACATGTAACTACTAGGATAATCCCATTTAGCTTTATCCATCTCTGTTATTTCTTCTAAAAAAAGTTTTTTTTGGATTTATTCTAACAGTTTTGTACTCACTTAGCGTTATTGGATTTTCAGGAACAAAATTATAAATCGGAATAGAATTTTTATTTTGATTTAAATCCCAAATTGCTGCCAATATACAATTAACAACGTAATCACAAGGAACACAATGGATTGGTGTTTCTTTTTTATAATATATAGCTCGAACTGCACCAAGAAGTATTCCAGCTGCACAACCTATAAGTCCATAGAAATTATCAACCCATCCAATAACAGGTTCTTCAATTGAAGAAATAACTAAAAAAAATTATTTAAAATACTGAAATTGGAAAAAGAAAAGAATACTAATTCCTGGTCTTATAATAGCTAAAGGAAGATTCTTTCCTTCGGTTTGAATTAAATCTTCAGCAATACTTTTACTGAGAGTATAAACATTGGGCCAAATATTTTTTAATAATCTAAAAATGCAAAAATAGTTTTTGAAAATTATGAAAATATTAAGTACCCTGGAGCTATAGCTCGTAACGTTTCATTATCTAAAGAATCCACAAGATCAATTAAATTTTGTGCTTTGATTGAAGGTTTGTAAAATTTTTCATAAATACAATTATTTGAAGGATTTGAGTATGCAGTAGATACATAAATCATTGCCTAAAAAAAATCTCCAAAAACAAAATTTTGAGAAACTGTACTCACTTCTAAGTTGGTAGTCTTTTTTGCCAAATCCAAAGTTTCTCTTAGACTTTGTATATTACTATAAGCTGCATTTTTCAATTCTTGATCAAATCTTACATCAGCTGCGGCACTTACAATAACTGTGACTTCATCTTTCAAAATTTCGTAAATTTGGTTTGATAAACCCAATTTTGGTTTGTTGCAATCGCCTTCAAGAATGTGGATTTTCTCACGAAAATTCGGGCGCTGTTTTTTTATGTTCTCAAAGCACTAAATATTTACTAAGAAAAGTGTTTAATTACTTAGAAAACTTACAACCAAATCTAGAATTTTTTCGAATCGTTCTTCTGGTGAACAACCTTTTTTTGGTCTGACCACAAGATAGATTTTTTTAAGATCGTAACACACTCTTATCAATTTCTCAATTAAAACTTTACCAATAAAGCCAGTACCACCTGTTAGAAGGATAGTTTGGCCCTGGAAAAAATTCTGGATTTCACTGATATCCATTTTGCGTAAAACTAAAATTGGTTTAGTTGAACAAGCGCTACTTATATTTGAAAATTACCTTAACCTTCGAGTTTTATGTAAAGCCGCGAGTGTAAAATTGCAAGATATTGATTAGATTACAATAGAATATCATGCATAAAAATAAGTACTTGCAGTGGACATGGAAATAATTACCAGAACAAACTAGAAGTTGTATAAAATACAAAAATATTAAATAAACATTTTATCTATATTTTAGTACGGATATCGGCTATTAAGCCTTTCTTATAGGTCGGAGACTAAATTCTCCTAATATACAAACAGTAAAATCACGTAACAAAATTTATTTATTTTTTATTTAAATGACAATGATCAAAGAAGCAATAAAAGAGGTAGAACCTGTAAACAATGAGCTTGTCAAAAATAGGAAACACTTTCTTTAATAAAACCGTTCTACGGTTAAACATAGTAACACGTGTCAAACAGCTCCATCTTTTTTATTGTTTTTACCGGTCAAAGTTATTTGAATAGACTTTACCTAACGTCTTGCTATTTACTTTATAGATACAAAAATCAGTAATAATTTTCGGTGTATAAACAGCTTGGAAACCAAAACATTTCACTGCCAAGGTAATTCCATTTAGCGCTATCCAGGTTTGACAATTCGCCTAAAAAACGTTTTTGTTGTAGGTAAGAAAGTATATTAAGTACCAAGAACGGTAAGAAGAATTTACCGAGTCTAATTATTGACTGAGATCGGTAATCCTCAATGTTCATTTTGATTTTAGCACGTTTTTGCACAATCTTTAATTTAACTGAATTAGTTTTTGCCAAATAAACACCTCATAATTTCTAATTAATTTAATAATTTTTTGTTCGTTCAATGTATCAACTCTATTTGGTTATTATACACTGACTGCTCGAATAAAAAGAAATGCTTGTAATAGCTCTAAAATTTATTCAAAATAATAAAATTTTAGTACAAAATTTCAAATTTATTTATACAGAATAATAGTGTTTTCGAACACTTCAGTAAAGAGTATTTTTTCTTCTGGCAGTGACAATAGTTTGTAGACAATGAGGCATGCTTCGAATCAAGTTTTGGAATACATCCTGTGAAAGATTATTCCATTCCTGTACTAACATTTCTCGAAGCTCTCTGGAATTTCTGAAAGCCGGTACATGTTTTCGTAAACGTCTCTTAATCTCATCCCAAACATGCTCGATAGGATTCAAATCCAGACTTCGAGCAGGCCAGTCAAATCTTGTAAACAAGCAGTGTGACGATCTCTTCAAGAGTAACCATGAACGGTACAACATGATAGTCTTCCAGAATCTCGGTAATGTAGCTGTACACAGTCAGAGTCTCTTTTTGAATGAAGACTAATTCTGTACGAGCCTCGAACGAAATTTCTCTCCATACCATAAGTAAGCCTCCACCAAAAGAAAGTCGTTCAGCTATACAAGCTTAGCCATACCTCTCAGTTCTCACCTGGTCGTCGCCATACTCTCACGCGTCTGTTTGAACCTGTAAGACAAAATTGAGATTCATCAGAAAACAACATGCGACTTCAATTATCTACTGTTTATTCCAAATGTTTTCGTGCAAAATTCAATCTTGCAACTCGGTGTTTACGAGAAAGCAGAAAGCCTGTAGCTGTAATTCTAGAGAATAATTCTGCAGCAGAAAGTCTTCTTCTTGTGGTCCACTCGTTTACGTTTACATTTTTTACTTCTTGTAGGCTAGTTCGATGGGAAAATGCCGTAAACGTTCGGTTTCTCAAAACATAGAAACAAGAAAACAATCATCCTTTAATTGTTATAGTCCTTCTTCTTTTGGATCTTGGTCTACGAGTAAGCAGAAGTCTCTTAAAACCGATCTAACACTCTTTGCACACTGGAACGACTTGCACCATAAGCATTTGCTGTTTCACGCTGGCTGCGAAGACATTCCAGAACAATTAAAGAAAATTATTACGTATAAACTAACTAAAAATTATAATGATTGCTAATTGCTGGTCTTATTAAAGCTAAACGTATATCCTTTCTTTCTGTTTTAACTAAATTCTCAGCAATACTTTTACTGAGAGTGTAAACATTGGGCCAAGTATTTTTTAATAATCTAAATAGAAAAAATTTTTTTGAAAATTGTGAAAATTTCCGGCACCCTGGAACGTTTCATTATCTAAAGAATCCACAAGATCAATTAAATTGTGTACTTTGATTGAAGGTTTGTAAAATTTATCGTAAATGCAATTATTTGAAGGACTGGAGTATGCAGTAGATACATAAATCATTGCCTAAAAAAATCTCCAAAAACAAAATTTTGAGAAACTGTACTTACTTTTAAGTTGGTAGCCTTTTTTGCCAAATCCAAAGTTTCTCTTAGACTTTGTATATTACTATAAGCTGCATTTTTCACTTCTTGATCAAATCTCACATCAGCTGCGGCACTTACAATAACTGTGACTTCATCTTTCAAAATTTCGTAAATTTGGTTTGATAAACCCAATTTTGGTTTGTTGCAATCTCCTTCAAGAATGTGAATTTTCTCTCGGAAATTCAGGCGCTGTTTTTTCATGTTCTCGAAGCACTAAATTTTCACTAACAAATGTGTTTAATAGCTTAGAAGACTTACAATCAAATTCAGAAGTTTCTCGAATCGTTCTTCTGGCGAACCAGGCGAACATTCTTTTTTTGGTCTGATCACAAGATAGATTTATTCAGATCGTAACACACTCTTATCAATTTCTCGATTAAGACTTTTCCAATAAAGCCGGTACCGCCTGTATAAAGATAGTTTGGTCTCGGAAAAAATCCAGGATTTCGCTGTCACTCATTTTGAGAAAAAACTGAAATTAATTTGGATAGGGCGCTATTTATATCCTGGAATTACCTTGACCTGAAAAATTTATGTAAAGCAAGGAGTGAAAATGCAATATTTTTATTCGATTACAATAACAAAGAATATAATTTCCATGGTAATGACTAGGGCGGTCAAGAGCTCTAATCAGGTCCGACGTTTTAGAAACAACTTACTAAAATCAACACTTTTTAAAATTTGATGGCAAAAATTCAGTCTCGTTTTTAACATTCTTAAAGCTAAATTGTTTTTAACAAAAGCAAAACTTATATTTTGATAATATTTTCAATAATTTTTGCGAAAATAAATTTTAAATGTTACTCTCAGTTTTAATGATTTTCACTAAATTATTTGCGAAAATTTTTACCTAATGTCGTAAAAAAACACTAAATTTTTGTCTATAAATTTATTACGAACACAATTACACTGTACTTAAAAAAATTGCACCTAACTACCCCCAGTAATACCTACTACCGCCCCATCCCCAGCCACCATATCCTCCAAACCCTCTACCGTAGCCTCCCCATCCATATCCGCGTCTCCAGCCTCCTCCATACCCTCCATAACCTCCATAATAATACGGCCGTCTATAGTAACCACCACCCCATCCCCAAAACGTATTAGCAGTATCCAAATCAGATTTTTCTTCAGGACTTTGTGCTAAATCCGGTTCCGGTTGAACTTCAGGAGTGTCTAGCCGTTTTTCAGCAGGAATAGGGACTGCTTGTGGCTGGATTTCCTGCTGTTTTTCATCAATGGGTCCAGCAGAGCAGGCAAGTATGTAAAGAGACACACAGGTTGCTAGAATCTGAGAGAAAAATAATTATTAGTGAAGACATTAAAAAGAACTTACAAATTTGTGCAGCATCTTGGCAGTGTTGGTACAAGTGTTTGGCAGTGGAAGTCGAGGAGGCTTTTATATTGTGAACCTAAAGGCTGATGACCGGCTGATCAATCGCGCCTGGTCAAGGCCAGTGATGCACCTCAAGATGCTGCAAGAACTGACAACCAAGTTCAAATGCACCGCGATTTTTTCTAGTCTGATATTTATAAATTTTTTGTATTTTCGTCAAAAAAAAATTTTTTTTGACTCTCTGGTAATGCAAAATTTGTCATACAACAAATATGTAAATAAGAAAATAGTTTTTCTCCGTACTGTTTGATTTATTGTTTTTATCTCTGTGTTTTTCTAATTATATCCTGTCGGGACGTTTTGGCAGTGAGACTTGTTGGATGACCGGGGAAATCCAACGAACTTTTACCAACTCACAAATAAAAAATGATGCAAGCTTGATTTAAAATATTGTCACATTTAGGAAAGACCAGATACTAAAGACACGTTTACAATGTTATTATTGCCATTTGAATTAATGTAAAAGGACGTAGTTGACTGAAATTGATACGATTTACATAAAAGGCGTGTTCCGATGAGTAACTTCGATAATTATTGTTATTGTGGTCGCATTTGTTGCAATAAAAACTTTATGGCAATTAATTTGATTATCATTTCGAGTACTTCAGTAAAAATATAAACAATTTAAAATATTTTTAGAAAAATCTACATTTTTTAGCAATAGAATGAAGCAGAGAAGGTCAAATAAACCACAAAAGCTCAATTACAAATATTTTAAGCTGCCAGTCACAAGATCGAACATTTTTAGAATAATTAAGCAAAAAAATGTTTTATAACGATGACACAAGTCATTATATTTTCTAGAGCAAAACAATGCGGTTATAGTGAATACATTTTTGCAAAAAAATTTAAGTAAAGCTTTAAATTATTTCTGATAGCAGGAATGATAATTCACAGCTTTAATTGTGGCAGATTTCAATTAGATTGACATAATACATATTGTATATTTACATATATCATTAAATAGATATTGTTATAACAAATAAAAGAATATTGTTATATAGAATAAAAGTAATTTAAATGTTTACAGAAAAATTTTTGTTCTTCATTCTCTCCGCAAAATAAGAACGGCTAACAATGACTAATACCAAATCAATGAAGAAGAACGGCAAGAATCACTAGTTATTCACATTTTTCAGTAAGAACAAGCAGAAAAAATTTAATCTAGCCAAGAATGTAGTACTGTATGTTCTGTATTATAACAGAAAATAAATAAAAGACTAATACACGATTTTGTTGATACGTTTCATGTCAAAAATTATATTTCGTTGACCTGTGCAATTAGAGAAAATAATTTCTGCTGAGAGGTCAATGAAGTTGAACGAACTCTTTGATCAAAAAAAACTTGATCACGATTTCAACCCTTTTTCAAAATTGTTTTGTCGTGTCTAGCCGGTGCTAAAAATTTCACTTTCAAGGTGAAATAAATTCAAAGTCAAGTGCACACACGAAAAGTAAAAGGATTTTTTCTTTTTCATTCAATAAAATATTGCTTCATCATTGTGAGTTATGTCAAGCTCGAGGGCATGATGACCTTTCTCATATTCTTCTATCATTATTTTAACAACACAGTTTCCGAATTGAAAAGGACACATCAATGTCTATCAAATGACCACAATTAGCTTTAGAAAAAACTGACAGCTTTTGTTTACACAAATTTATAAAGCCATCAACTAATTTTAACGAAATTAGTTCAACATGTATTTTCACATTCTTTACTTCCTTTTAGTCATACAAATCAGAACAAAATTGGTGCAAACACTTGAAAATAACGGTAACAAATTGGGAGATGTTTTAAAAAATCACACAAAATCTATTTATAATTCAACTAAAAACCAAAACGAAGATGAAAATATATTAAAACAAGAGACACATAAATTACTATCAGAATGTGGCGTTGAGAGTGATAACAGTTACGAAGATGACGATTACGGTAACAGAAGAGGAACAAACAAACCAAAACGAGGTAACAATTACGACAATTTCGGTAACAGAAGACGTAACTCAAACAGACGCTACAACAGTGAAAGTAACTATAATCGTTATGGTAACAGAAATCGTGGCAATCGTGACGAAAATAATTCAAACGAAAGCAATAACAGGCGTAATTACGGTAACAGAAACCGTTATAACAATGAAAATTACAGCGACGAAGAAGATTCAAATGAATCAGATCAAAGTGGCAGGAAATATAACCGCACGATGTCGAATAACGGTTATTACAGTGGTTACCACAATGAATGTAACGAGAATCACGGGTATTTTGATGGTAACAGTAGGAATCAGTGGCGACCGTTTGGTGGTTACGATTATGGGACGATGAGGCGAGGGTTTGGTACTTTGAGGGCTAGAAGGGCAAATAATGATGACTCCCAGTGTGTTAGTCAGTGCGTTTTTGGGTATTTGGAAGTGGTAAGTTCGAGGAAAAGAGGGTAGGTAACCCGCTAAAAAAAAACTATTAAACAAATAGAAAAAAAAATTGATACAGCGTTTTATAACAGTGACTTTATAATTGTCATTTTGAAAAAAAAATATAAACATAAAAAGTACAATTAGATTAGTGACCAAATTGAACATTCAAAGATTTCAGATTTCTTTCCTGAACTTCAATACAAGTGGAAACGGTACTTGTAGACACCACTTCAGATTTGCTATTTTCGTCACAGATTCTTCTTTTCTTTGATACAGTTTCTTCTTTTTCTATAATTTTCATCGCAACTGCGTTTTCGGTTTCAACAGAGTTTTCTATGTAACTTTCCGCAACAGAACTTAATCGTCATCCTCCATCTCTTTTGAGTAATGTAATATCTGCTCCTAAATCTGCTAAGAGTGTTGCTGAACAACAGCAAAAGCAGTGCCCGGTATATTCTTTTGTATTTAGAAAGCCGAGACATTCTGCAATTTTTTTAGGTATACCTCCAATAGTATTTATACCAACGAGTAGCGTACAGTACCTGGAATTTCTATAGGTTAAGAAGAATCTCTGATGCTCAGTATGAGAAGGTCGAAACTGTGCGTATTTGCGGAAAATTTCTAAGAAACTAATTCCATCTACAAATTCTTCAGTACTGTAAACATTCGTAAAATTCTTGTTTTAGTGTTTGGTACCATCACTTTAATAAAACTTGTACAATCTTCTATTTCTTCCACTTTCAAAAATCTGTTATAACGCTGTAACAAAAAATCTTGAACATAATACGTTGCAAAATCGATGTCTTTTAAGCTCTTGAGGTAAAGATTCAGGTCGCTTGCTTAAAAGACTCTTTGCTTGCAACTTACTGCATTAGTAACTATTATTAATTTATTATTAACTAATTATTAGTAACTAAGTTATTAATTTAATTAATTATTTATTAAGATAATAAAAAAAATTCTGCAAACAAAGCTTTAGTATTACACGCCCAGATCTGTTCAGTTATTTTATTAATTCTAAGAAATAGATGTTTCTGATTATTGATTTTCGTCTAATTTTATTGCTGAAGCTATTTTTTGAACTGTGAAAATGTAATTTTCTCTTGCATATATCAGTAACATTGAGACTACCTACCATTGACATCTCTCGTTTGTCCAGAGACATGTTTTTTATTGTAACTTCATTATCTATGTATTGTAATAAACGTCATAGTTTTCTTTTTGATGTGTTAGACATATATTTTTAGAAGTCTTAATAAAATCTTATAGAAAACTCGAGAAATTTTGATAAAAATTCTACAAAATTTTGTGAGTGCTTTACTTCTTCTGAAATTCGTTTTGTAAAATTTGCTTCAGTTGGATGATAACCGAGTCCCTTCTGAAACCTTGTTGCTAAAATGGCTTCAAGAGCACTTATCAAACGATATGAAACGTATCCGAGCACTTCGTGAAGCAAGAAGATGTTTCGCAAGATTATCAACATCAGGTAAAGCCTTGTGTTGGTTTTAAATCGTACAATTTGATTTTTTTCAGACACTGAAGACGGATGTGAATTCTCGCAGTCGTTATCCAAGTGTCTAAATTTAGAACTGGAATAATTGTAACTCGTTTCATTTTACAAAAATTGTATCTATAGCACAAAATAAATTTGAATAAACAGCGCGCGTTTGTTTTAACCTTGGCTGAAACAAAAATTTTGTAAATTCAGCATTGTTATAAAAAAATTAATTTGTAATCAGACATTTACAATTGCGATAAAGACCTTGATATTGTCGCGCATCTGTATTGTTTTCTTTTTGCGGATAAATCGAAGGCCACCCTCTCACGCATCATCGTCTTTCTTAGTTTTGAGAATTCGTTACAGAAAGATAAACAAAAAGGAATTGCTTCCTTTTGGACGGAAAAGACGAGAATGACTCGACGTCTTCGTGGAATTTCTACCAGAAACATCCTTGATTGAGAACAATCAACGACAAATTTACGAGATTTTTAATTATCTCATGTACGCATCTTTTTTATTGATTTCATTTAAATTAGGTGGAAACGTGGTGACTGTTTTTGTAAAATCGAGATGAACTTGAAAACAATAAACTTCCTACTGAGAATAATAAACAATTAGCGTTTTTCTTATTGCACTAATGAGTGAAGGGAGATACTAATTTTAAATTCTAATTTTTTTAAATGCATCTTTGCACGTCGGCCAATCCTAATAAAGATGGCCTAACAAACTATAAAAGGGACATTTCTGATTCAAACGACATTCATTCTCAAGGTACTGAGTCTGATTTTGTGCCATCATGAAATTAACGGTAAGAATTTTTTTAAAGAAATTATCCACTGAAATTGTTTAGTCAAATTTAAAAAAATTTAAATTATGTCTATTGTAGAATTGTAAATAGATTGACAAATAATCTGTCATAAAATTTTACGTAACTACTTTTTAAAAATCACAGTGATTAGCTAACTTATCATTTTTGAGCACTTTATTTGTTATAAACCGATATTCTCTTAAAAACTAAAATTGATTTTAAAAAAACGCTCATAACCTTACGTAATTGTTTTGTAAACAAACGCTTAATAATGATAGCTATTAACTCTGGTTTTTAAGAAGTTCGTAAAGTTTTATGACAGACCGGAAAAAATATAGAAACAGCTCAATATACTTTTATCAGAATCAAAATCATTTAAATTTTAAAAATAGATTAAAAAAGTCATTAATAGTTGCATTTTTAAATGAAAGTGTGCACCTAATAAGGCTAAAGAGTCTTAGAGCTTTGGGGTTGATCCACCTTTTCCCCTTTCCTTTTAAATAAAATAAAAAATAAACACATTTGGGAGGTAATTACAGTAGTAATCTTAGTCAAAATTTATTAGACTAATATTAGGATTTTTGTAGTAAAGCCCCACTCAAAAATATCTTGTGATTGGCCCTGATTTTCAGTAGTTTCATAAATTTATAAGTTTTTTCACGTTTTTACGTTGTTTTCTTTTAAATAGTAAAATTACATCTGCACTTTTCAAAATTAGTAAACTGTCGTCTCCAACTCGACGAAATTAAAAAAATTGTTTTTATATTTACTACCTACATAATTAAAAATTAAAATTATAAAAAATATAATACTGTCTTCAGCTTCTACAATTAGTAAAATGTTGTTTTTGCTTTCTATACTTACAAAAATAATATTGTCCTTGTTTATTTTGTTTAAAAATTGATGTGAAATATTACCTCAAAATTCTAATATTTTTAAATTACTTTTGTGAACTTTGGAACTAGTAAATTGTGTCCTCCGGCTTCTAAAATTAATAAAAATTGTCGTTTTTGTTTTATTAACTCAAAATTTGATATCAAAAATATCTTTGACTTATAAAATAAATAAAATGTTGCTACTGGTTTCTCTAAAATTAGAAGACAGTTTCGCATTTTTTTATTAATACAAATGGATAAAAAAAATTGTGTCAAGCTTTTAAATTTAGTAAAATCATCTATCTCTACATTCTTTAAAATTAGTAAATTATTGTTTTCGATTCCCATTTTTTTTAATAAAGAGAAAACTGTTGTCTTCGGCACTCAGTTAAAAAAAATGTTGCTTTTGCTATTATTTACAAATTTAAACTATATATAATATCCTTGTTTTTATAAATTTAAAAATTGATAAGAAATATTACCTCTAGTCTTCAAAATTACTAAAACTCTGTCGTCTCTAGATTTAAAAATTAATAAAATGTTGTCCTTGATTCCCAACATAACAAAAATTGTTGCTTGTGTATTTAATAATTTAAAAATTAGTAAGAAGTATTACTTGTGAGCTTAAAAATAGTTATTAATTATTAAACATGTTATATTACCTAAAATTACAAAACAATATCATTTTTTAAAAGTGTTACGCAACCAACAATTTGTGTTTTTTTTTTATTAAAATATAGTTTTCCGGCTGTATTTATTTTATTTGTAAAAACAATAGTGTGTTAATAAATAAATTATGTCAATAAATAAATTATTTAAAATATTTTAAAAAATAGTTATGCAACTAACAATACACTCTCAAATTTTGGTTATGTGAGGGTCCTATTACTCTTTTTTTTCTCTATTTTAGACGCTTTTCTTCGTTGTCCTGCTCTTTGCAGCTGCCATTGCAGTACCAATGCCCATTCCGGGGCCCGCTTACGCACCAAAAGACCTCAAAACTTCAGAAAGTGCATACCTTGCATACCCCTACGCCTACCCTTACTATTGGGGCCACTACCCTTATGTGTTATGGGGCAAATAAGTTCTTGTGTTCATTATGACGTCTAAGAAAAAACAAACAGCTTTTGTAGAATTGTTTTAATAAATTACAGCATACATAAATTTGTTTTATTTTAATGTCTTGAAGGAGCCACACCTGCTAAATACAGTGTATCGAAATTAATCAAGGTGTTTGATTGGCGGATTGCAGAGTTTTGTTGTAGATTATCGAACCAGCGCGACACGTGGAAGTACTTTTCTTTGTCCAGGATTGTTAAATTCTCCTAGAAAAAATGTTATTACAATATTCATTCACCAGTGGAGAATTACCATAATGTTTTGTAAAAAATAGTAAAGGAGAACGTCAGCGATTGTTAATTTATGAGCGACTAAGTACGTTCTTGTTGCGAAAACTGCATTCAGTTCCTAGGAAAATAGTAATTAATTCATTTTGAAGGTAAAATGTACAATAACGTCACAATAAGTGGGCTGACGTTGAAAAGCGTGTAATAAACCAGAAAATAGTTACAAATTTAGGCTTAGTCAATTAAACAAAGCCTTTACCTAAATTTACTTAGAAATCAGCCCAAATATTGTTAGGTTTGCTATACTTTTAAAACTTGATGAGAGGAATCAGATTGTGCTACATAAACTAACGCATATTCAATCCATTGCCGCACTTCAGCCTTTTCTAAATCAGTACAACCTTCCAAATTAGATTTTGCCTCTTTTATTAATTCTAAAATTATGTTAATACAGCCGGAAATTGTGTTTTTATTGACGACACGTGTGGGTAACTAAAATTAAATAGATAACACAGAAATTCAAAAATTATGTAAAAAAGAATATACAGAGTCATCATTTAGCGATATTTTACCAGCTTGGACCTTTAAAAAGGACGCAATTTGATTTAAAGGCTTTAATGCATTAACCATTTTTTTGAGGTTGGAAGTTTTTGACAGCTGTCAAACTGAAAGAAACATCTACTTTGTGCTAAAAATTAAAAAAAACATCTTTTTAAGAATGAAACAACGCGAAATTGCTTATTTTAATTCAAATTACTTTTATTTGTTCATTATTACGACGTGTTACAGGCATTAAATCAACAAATTCTCATTTTTTTGTGGTTAGAAATTTTGACAGCTGTCAAATCTAATTATGGGGGCACCTTGATGTTTCTTCAAAAAAATAGATAAACTTAACAATTATTTATTAAAATGCATACAAAACCCTTATCCTACTTCAAGTTTGCCTAAATTTTTGACAATAACAACACTTGGAAGTGTTTCAGTGATAATTCCAGTCGCTACTGTGACTTTATTTTCGCGAATTGTGAAGGTTTGTCCAGGCATCATAACCATTTTTGTTAAAAGTGTAAGTTCGACGTTTCCATGTTCTCCAGGCATTATCATTTCAACGTCTTTATCTACAAAAAAATCGTTAGGAAAAAGCCTAGTTTTAATTAGGAACAAACCTAGATCAACTCTACATGCTATACTCCAGGTTTTGCTGAATAATTGCTGGATGTATTTCCCTGTTACAGGTTTAGATCTGCCTCCTTCATTTTTCGCAAGGAAATAAATGCTTGCTTTAAATCTATTTGTTAAAGTAACACTGTTTGTCTGAACTAAAATCATTCCTCTCTGGATTTCTTTCAATTTGACATTTCTTAATAAAACACCAACATTATCACCAGCTTTTGCCTGAAATTTTCTGTTGATTATAAATTAATTAAGGTAAAATTGTATTTTTACTTCAGGGACACTTTTCTTAAATACTTGTATATCCCCAATTGTTGTTTTTATTTTTGTATCAAATCCAACTAATTCAGTACTTGCATTTTTCTTTACAGTCCCTCTATAAATTGTTCCAACAACAACAGTCCCTCTTCCAGGAACAGAAAAAACATTATCAATCGGTATCATAAAAGGAGAACTAAAATCACGTTCTGGTACTGGAATATAATCATCAAGAGCTCCTAAAAGTTTCCTTATAGACTGTTCTCCTAATTCTGATTCATCTCCATTTAATGCTTTCAATGCTGACCCACAAATAACCGGTGAGTTCTCACTATCAAACCCAAAATCTTCTAAAAGCTCCCTAATTTCCAATTCTACTAATTCCAAAACCTACAAAACTAAATTAAAGCCAGAATAAAACAGTAAAAGCCTTGCCTCGTTATCAACCAAATCGGCTTTATTAACAAAAACCACAATTTTCTTCACTCCTACTTGTTTTGCAAGTAACAAATGTTCCCTAGTCTGGGGCATTTGTCCGTCAGTAGCTGCCACAACCAAAATAGCCCCATCCATTTGCGACGCTCCAGAAATCATATTTTTGATAAAATCGGCATGACCAGGACAATCAGTGTGTGCATAGTGACGTTTCTTCGTACTGTAGCCAACATGAGCCGCATTTATTGTAATTCCACGAGCTTTTTCTTCGGGGGCTTTATCGATCTCATCATACGAGATAAAAGAGGCAAGACCATCTTTTTCCAAGATTTTTGTAATAGCAGCTGTCAAAGTTGTTTTCCCATGATCCACATGTCCTATTGTACCAACATTTATGTGTTTTTTTTCAGTTTTATCTGAATATTTTCGAAAATTGAGCACTGGTTGTGACAGTTTGAGGTTAGGTAACGTCCGGTGACATAACTGGCAAGAAACAATAAAACGCTTTTGAATGAAGGGGTTATTCGACGGAAATAAAGGGGGTTTATGAAGAGAAAGTGTTTGGAATAACTTGAGGAGCTTTAATTTAGACATTTTTGAATTTCTTGAGGGGTGAAAATGACAGGTTAAGATAAACCACACTAGCGCCCTCTGTTTCCAAAATTGTTTTTTGGGTTTTTTTGCAATTTCAATTAAATATTTACTAAAAATACTCAATTATTTTGAATTTATTTACTAGCAGCAACTTTAGTTTTTAATTACTTATAATTATTTTGTTTAAAATTTTATTTTTGTATAAACATTTTTGCAATTCAAAATTGCTACCAATCCTTAAGAAACAAAATCCCAAGATTTGACAAGTAATTAGTAATGTCAATATGGCTGGTTGTCATTTGGTCTGAAAAAAATAAAATTTGCGTCTTAAAGTGAATTAATAACATTTAGGACGTTGTATTTTACTGTAAATTATTCAGTGGTTAGTTAAAAATCAGTGTTAATTTAGTATTCGATCAAATCTAAATTTTCTGTTTTATTATTCAATACAGGTGACATATTTTACATCATTTCTCATTCAGGTAGTTAATTATGATTTCATCACGTTTATTGTAATTTTCAAGGTTGTTGTTGTAATTAGATTTAACAGTAATTAAACTTTTGCAGATGTCGAATTTGATTCCACCACTTTTGAGCAGTTCACCACCTCCTATTGTAGGCCCCCTTGATGAAGAAGATGATGACGAATTTGGGGATTTTCGAGCTGCTGCAGATTCGTTCGACTGTGATGGTAATGACTCTTTGTGTTTAATTGCGTGTGATAACAGAAAACTTGTAGATATTTCTTTGCCACCTTCTCCACAAAAATCTGAAGTCAATTTAGATATAAATAGCAACAAGAGCCAAAAAAGTGCAACAGAGATGCCAACAGAAGATTTAAATGAATCAATAGTAGAAAAAGATTTTCAAGATAGAAGAAAAAGTGTTGATGATGAAGTTCAGCCTGAGATCAAAGTCAATTCTAGTGAACAAATTGATGAAATCAATGGATTTGAGGTTGATTGTGAGGAGAAAGTTGAAGAAAAGGAAGATTTTGTTGTACCAAATGAAAATAGTTTGAGTGAGGCAAATAGTGAAAGTAATGAGATTAAATCAGATTATTTTTCTGAAGAAATTAATGATAAAGAAGAAAATTTGAGTGAATCTTCAGTTAGTCTGAAAGTATCAGAAACTGAACAAAAATCAACCGAAGATGATTTTGGTGATTTTGAAAATCATTTTAATCATGAAAAGGATGATGAGTTTGATGATTTTGTTGAAACTCACTTTAATAACGAAAAAGAAGATGAATTTGATGAGTTTATTGAAGCGTCACAGAATGACGCTGAAGATGATTTTGGTGATTTTGAATCGTCTGATTTTGGTGAATTTTCACAAAGTTGTGAAAAACCTACTTTTCTTGAAATTGATTCAAAAAATTCACTTGAGAAAAGCGAAATAATCTTAAAAGAGATATTCCCTGTGATTGAAGAAGAAATCCTTGATTTTATTCCTATAGATTATACAACAGAAAATCGTATTTTTGAAGAATTAAAAGACGTAGCAGAAACAAATGCGTTGATTTATCAATGGGCAAAATCAAACAGTCAGAAAATGTTTCTCAAATCATTAAATATCGATACAAGAAATATTGTGAGTTGCTTGATTTTTACGTTTTTGTTTTTTATTTCAAACAATTTTAGTTATACGGTCCTGCTTGGAATAGTTCAATGCCACGGTTTGCTGGTCTAACACCACTTGAACCTGTAAAAACTGAAATTCTTACTCCTACACCTGTTCAAAATGTTTCAAGTCCGTCCAATTCTAGTCAGAAGGAAACCAGTGATATTCCTACAGTGCAGTTCGATTGGAACGGTTCGGGATTGGTTAATCCACTTGATTGTAAGTATTTTGGATTTTTAGAAATTTTAAAATTGATATTTAACAAGAGGAGAAACAGGTGTTCACTAGTTTTAAATTTTGCCGAGTACCTAAAATCTGCTCTACTTTACTGTAGAGGCTGGTTTAGAATATGATAATCTTCATGAATAGTAGCAGAGTAGCATACGAAACATTTTTGTTAAACCTCGGGCTATTTTATTTATGTTAATCAGCGCCATTTTATTGTTGTTTATTCTTGTCTTATTAGTTTTGAGCGATAATATACTTGAAACTTTTTTTTCACGCTTGCTCTATGGATTCCTTAATGTTTATTTCCACCAATCCCAAACAAAATCTCATGACCTATTAAAGATTCACAAACTATGCTGTTAGATTTAGAACAGTTGGTAGCATCCCTAGATATCCCTTCTACCACAAATCCCACTAACCAATCACCTTTACCTTCTAATGACCTTCTTGACGAATGGGATTTCTGGTTACAATGTAAGTTTTTCATAAGAAAAGTTTTTTTCTGTAAAATTTCTTTTGCTGATATTATTATTATTTGTAGCGACATCTACCGAACTGCCAGTCAACGTACCTGAAGAATCATCTCAACCACAAAACCCCCAAGAATTCTTGCCTCCAAAATCAGATCCAATTCCAAGTTTATTTGAATCAGATATTATAAATTCTAAAGAAATGACAGAAACTGAAAAACCAACTGATTTTTCACCATTTCAATCGCCTAAATTAATACCTCTTCGTGAAACACACATCTCAAATGACCAACCAGGTTGGTTACAACCGACAATACTCACACCTGATTTGCCCCGAAAAGAACCAATTATTGAACCAGATGAAGATGAGTTTGATGATTTCCAAATGGTTTTACCTGAAGAAAATAAAACTGTCTCGGAATTGACAAAAAATCAACATATCTCTGAACCTAGTGATGAGGAATTTACGGAATTTCATGCATCTTTACCACCACAAAATCCAGTTTTTGAACCGTTAAAAACAGTTCCACTCGAGCCGTTAAAACCTGTTCCTCTCGAACCGTTAAAACCAGTTCGGTTAGAACCAAGTGAGCCTCGTGTGACTCAAATTAACTGGCCGGATCCTGGAGTAACCGATGAAGATATAAAAAATATCGAGTTGGCTTATTCACGAAAAGAAGACGATGACGAATGGAGTGATTTTGTTTCGGTTACAAAACCGGTGATGCCTGACCGAACTGCAACTCCCGACTTGCCTTTATCAGTTTTAAATCTAAATAGTGTTCAAGCTCCAAAACAACCAATTCCGGTTATAACTCCAAGCGGTTTGGTTCAAACAAAACTCTCGTCGAATTTAGGTCACCAGTCTGTTGTTCAGACGAGTGTTCAGCCAATGTTTCGACCTCCAATCAATCAATTTCAGCCGTCTATTATCAGTAATCAATTTGCGGCGAATTTTCCAAGTGCCAGTCAAGATGATGATGATGATGATTGGAGTGATTTCGTATCGAGTCAACCGCAGCCTCAACCACAAGTTAATGGTTATCAGAAAACTGCGACGAATATTATTATGAATCCAATGAATTATGCAACACCCAAAAACCGTAATCCAATTTCAACAATTCCTGATTTGGATTTTATAGCTCCTAAAAATCGGACTAAAAAATGACTAAGGGAGCAAGTTATGCTGTAAAATAGCAGTATTATGGGGGCATGAGTGATATTTTTAATTTGGTTCATGGATGGCGTTGATGCAATTTTTGACATCATTGAAATCTGTGGAGTCATTGTTGCCACAGTTGATAATTACATTTTTTTTGTTTTTGTCATCTAACAAATATCTGACATTGTTGAATCAAGGATATGCAAAATTTGTCTCAAAAACACCTGTGAACTAATTAAAAAAAAAAAACAAAAACAAATGGTATTTATTTAACAAGTCTAGGGAAATGTTGAAAGTATTTTTCGTTACGTACTTAATTATGTTTATCTACGTTCAATTGTTCTCTTAACGTCCATGTATATAGAGTATTGTTATTTATCATTCCATATTGTAAATAAATAAAAATCATGTTTAATTATTTTTTGGTGTTTTTTGATTTGATATTGAATATTTGTTTTGAGTATAGGTTTCTTCCATAAATGTTTATTGGAGGACATTTAAGGGTCTTGTTAAAAGACACTCTGTATATACTTTTTGGCACTTTTTTGACAAAGTCGTCGCAATGACATGAGGTTTGTCAAAATTTTTTGTGATGAATTCTTAGTGAAATTGAGAATATGATAGAATTATGTGGGGTAAGTATTTATGCCACAAATATTAAACAAAATTTCAACACAAATGACAACAAAACTACCTGTAATTATAATTTTTTTATAAAAATTACTAAAAACGCAAAAAATATATTTTTTTAAATAAAAAAATGGCTTTGTATTTCCCTCTGAACCATCACGATCGATAAATGGGTCACCAGTATGAGTCGTTACAAACAAACCCGCCACAATTTCCCCTCACCACGTTCCAACCATTTCAAAACAATGACAATCGCGGATTTAGAAATATACTACCATATGGTAAACCATTACAAAAAACTCCTCAATGCTAAACATGTAGTTGATTGTTGGTCTTCTAAAGGTCACAATGATTGCCGATCTGTTAGCAGATCCCAGAATTGTAGGGTACCTCCAACGTGCCCTTTCAGGTAACTCATCAAAAAACTGAAAATAGCTTCATTAGTGTAATTTCTGTTTTAGAAATTATGCTAGTACGTGTTCGACACCAAGCAGTTGCTATAATACAAGAATTACGAGCGCACATTGTAACCATCGGACCAACGACTGGGTATGAAACAACTACCTAATACCAATAAAAAATTAACAAAAATTTAACAGAACGTTAACAATGCGGAACAGTGCCAGAAATCGAAACCTGTTAATTTAGAACCGACTGTAACCAAGCTAGAACCTCGGTTTTATGAAAAACGAAATGGATTAGTGGATAGCAGCAATTCTAAACCATCTAAACCAGCGAAAGGTAACAGAGGAGCGAATAAATCACCACAAAGACGTAAAACGAGTAATGATAAATCTGGGAAAAGTAATAATACAACACCTAGAAATACCGACAAGAAGTAAAAATGTTTTACAAAAGTAACCGGCTTTGAATTATTTTTTTTAGAACACCAGAAGATCACGAATATGTCCATTTTTTACTGAAAATCACAGAAGATATTCTCAGAAATAACATCTACAAAGATGCTGATATGGAAAAATTATTTGAGAGTCATATTAAAGCAAATAAAGGTCGTTTGGATGAGGTAAATAACTGAAAATTTAAACCCGAAGTTATGTGTTTATTTAGGGAAGAATGCGGTCACAAGTTGAGAAATTAAAAGCAGAATTGAAACTACCATTACAAAAACGAGATATGTGTGAATGTGGAGAAGGTCTAGATAATTGTAAATGTTGTCAAGGAGGTTCAAAAGGTGAAATAACGTGTTGTTGTGGTAATCCGAAATGTCCAGCTCATGAAGATATTCCCGAAGAACCAATACGTGAAGAAAAAGAAAATAAAATTTTTGAATGCGAACCTAGTAAATGTTCGACTCAAACAGATTTGCAAAAAATACCTGAAATCACCTATTCACAATTATCATGTATTTGTGAAAATGATGAAAAAAGTCCTGAATCGGATAAAGGTAAGCCTGAGCTTCAAGATATTGAAGGCAAAACTGAAGAAAAGATTGGTGATAGTGATGTAAATCCTGAAGAGAAAAAAAAAGGTACTCAATTAATATTTTTATAATAGATTTCTTGATTATTTTTTGTAGATGAGGTGAGGCAAGTTGCAACAACAATTTGTATTGAGCCTGCACGTTGTTCCTTTCATGATGATATTGAAAAATCAAATACCACAAAAAAAGATAGTAGTCACCAATACAGTACCAGTGCACAAAGTATGGTAAAAATTGTGAACAAAGATAATCCAAATAATACCGAATCTCAATTAATTCTCTACAATTCTGATACTGCAGCTCACTGTTTTTGCAGTGTTTCTCTTCAAAAAACCGCACTTAAAATTCAACTTGATGATACTAAGGCTGATGAAGAATATATCCTTGTTGATGGTCCTGTATGTATGCCTCGAACAATGCTTGAAACTAAAACAATCGCAGTTCTAATTCAAAACGTTTCATCTATAATTCTTGATGGAGAAGCTCCATCAGAAGGAGGAAGAACACCAAGTCTTTCTCATGTTAATTTATATCCTCGAAGTGAACACAGTGATGTCGAAGAAGAAGAAGAACTTCCAGAAATTGCTGATAGTGTTAGTGTACAAATGAGAAAAATACAAAGAGGAGCGAGTTGTGCATTTAATACAGAAGATGAAAGTGATGCAGGAGGTGAAGGACCACAACCAGTCACAGTTGTAGCAACACCAGTTAAAGTTGATCCTATCTTGAAAAAACAAGAAACCCCAGAAGAAAGAAGAAAGTCGAAAGAAATCGAGTGGAAAATCTCAAATGCGAGTGAGAGTATAGAGGATTTACCAGTGAAGTCCGCCAGTGGGATAATACCAACGAAATCAGGTAGCGGAGTAGTACCAGCGAAATCAGGCAGTGGGGTAATACCAACGAAATCAGGTAGCGGAGTAGTACCAGCGAAATCAGGCAGTGGGGTAGTACCAACGAAATCAGGAAGTGGAGTAGCACCAACGAAATCAGGCAGTGGGGTAGTACCAACGAAATCAGGCAGTGGGGTAGTACCAACGAAATCAGGCAGTGGGGTAGTACCAGCGAAATCAGCCAGTGGAGCTTCAGCTGAGAAATCAGTATCAATGAAATCAGATCATCGGGACATATCAAATAAAAATTTAATATCTAAAGAGAAACTACCGGTCTCAGAAGAGAGATTACCTACGGTTGAAGAGGGTAAAGCTAGAAATTCTGGAGGATGTGTAGGTCCATGTGGCAAAAAATCGCCGTTAGGAAAAGATCCTTCAACTACATTAGGAAGAGATCCTTCAGGTACGTTAAGAAAAGATCCTTCATCTACATTAGGAAAAGATCCTTCAGGTACGTTAGGAAAAGATCCTTCAGGTACGTTAAGAAAAGATCCTTCAGGTACGTTAAGAAAAGATCCTTCATCTACATTAGGAAAGGATCCTTCAGGTACGTTAGGAAAAGATCCTTCAGGTACGTTAAGAAAAGATCCTTCATCTACGTTAGGGAAAAATCTTTCCGGTACGTTAAGAAGAGATCGTTCATCTGGGTCAGTGAAAAAGTCTTCAAGAAATTTTTCTGAAATTGATCAAACTGACCCAACAAAACTGATGGATTCTACTTACGAAAAACTTCCTTCAGGCGAAGATCTCATATTTGATGCTTCAGAGAAATACCACTTTTTACTAAAAGATGTAGCAACAAGTACAACATCTTGTGACATTGCAAATTATAAAACCCTTGACGTGCAAAATTACCAAGCAGCAGATATTACATATTATAGTCCACCTATGGAAGTAGTGAGAGAATTCTCATCAGACGAAGATTTATCTGAAAATACAGTCGAAAAGTTAGACGGAGGAAAAAACCTTATTGCTGCCGAGTATCCCGTCTTGAAGAACGAGGAACACAAAGTTTCAAAAGAACCAGAACCAGTACTTCCTCCAGAACCAGAACAAGTAGTCTCTCCAGAACCAGAACAAGTGCTTAATCCAGAACCAGTGCTAGAAATACCTCCATCTCCGAGAAGATCAGACTTGGTCGACAATAGAGGTGTAACGTCTCAGACTTCCTCAATGACTGGGGTTAGCGCAGATAAACATGATTTGCGTATTTTTGAATATTCAATGTTACCATCAAGGACCTCAAGTGGTCTTGGATACAAACCTGAACTCCGATACACGAGTGGTAGTGGAACTATAATGAGTGAGGAAGTAGAAGAAACGACTTTGGATGAAAATGAACAACCCCCAATTATACCAATTCCACCAGTACCACACATTACTCGACAAAGTTCAATGGCAAAAGGAAGTGATGATAGTAGCTCAGTACAAAAAGCTAAACATGAAGGGTTAAAGGTGAGGTACTCGATAAATCGAGAATTGTTTGATCAAGAACACCAGGAAATTATTAATAAATTAGATGAATTGCCTAAAGGTGAACCAGTGCCTTTGAAAGGAAGAGATGAAAGTCTGGCAGCGATTACAGATAGAATGAAAGAATTTAGAAAGATTGAGAATGATGATGATACGAATCGCAGGTTTCAGATTTCTGATGCTGAAAGTTTTGAAATAAGAAGAATGTCGAATCCTACGCTGAATAATAATCCAGGGAATGAGAAACAAGCACAACCGACATGTTGTGGATTAGTACAACCGCCCAAATCCAAGAAAAAAAATACGAATTCAATGAATTGGGATTCGAAAAGAAATTCTTGATTCATTTAAGAAAAAATATATTTTATATAACAAAAATAAAACTTTCAAAAACAAAAAAACTTATTTTATTTCAATTACACTATCCTCGTCAGAAGAAATTTCCAAGACGTCGGCGTCGTTAATTTCTGAAATAGAAAACACGTTATCTATTTCCAATAACCCATCCTCCTCAGAAGCAATTTCTACGACGTCACTAATGCCCGAAATGTTGTATATGTTATCTATTATAGATTTCCACAGTTTTAGTTTTTTATGGAAGTCGATATCAGGCAAGACTAGCATTTTTAGTTTTTTTCTAATTTCTGCTCGTTGTGTGGTGGTAATAACTGAAATGTTATAGATTGGGTATTATAATAGTCCTCATTGAAAGGATGATAAATACCTAACCGACACTATTTTTATAGTATTTTACAGTATGAGAGAAAATTTGTGAGACGAGCGCTAATAAACTGGCGAAAGTAAAAGCTCTAATGGACGTGTATTATGGCATTATTTTTTTTTTGTAATATCTCTATAATTAATTAATAAGTTAATTTAATTTGTAACAGCTAAGTATTACAAAAAAAACAATTAAAAACTGTAATAGGTATTTAAATGCTAAACTCTTTCTATTTTTCTTCAGTCTACTATAAATTTTTTTGAATTTATTTAAAGTCGAGTGATTAGATTTAGCCTTTATTTATGAGAGCCTGAAGGTAAAATTGGCCAACAGATGTTCGATTCCCTTAGCAATTAGTCAGAAGACTTATTTATTCGATTCTTTTTGTTAGTTTCAGAATTAAACATTTGTTAGGTATTTGCCTTAAAGCCTCCTCGTAAATAAAGTAACTAAGAAGCAAGTTGCTAAGGCAACATCAAAGGTTCGATCAGAAAGAACTACTTTATAATATTTGGGTATTTCACAAAAGGATTACCTGTCTTATCTAATAAGAATTCTATATAATCCAACACTTCATATTTCTCTATTTCCCAAGAAAATGTCCAATTAACCCTCAGCAAAAGTGACCCAGAATATGAAAAACATTTAATATTCATGCCCTCCTCAGTCTCATGTATCTGTATAGCACTACGTTTTTTAAAAACAGAACAGCAAATAAGTCTTCTCATTTCAAATAATTGCGCAAATTTTAACAATACTTTCAAAGTCAAGTTTATACTTCTTTTACGTTGTAGAAAATTTTTACATGATGCTATTTCACGCATGAAAAACTCGTTTGACACGTTTATCTCCAATTTTAAGACTTCTGTATGATTCTCCTAGAAATTTTCACTGTGAAAAAGAGGGATTATTACAAATGAATTACTTACATATTTGAGACACAGTATACGTAAATTAACCTCAGCATTAAACATATTTAGGTCCACATTGTATAAAAGACTGAGTTTTTCACCAAATTCATGTTTCTGGTTTGGTGAATTGTAGGCCTCCTCTGATAACCCCACAAACTTAATATCTTTGATGTCTGTGTGGATAGTAAAGGTTCTTTTAAAATTTTCAATTGCATTTTGGGCAATTGCCATGTCGAAATTATTTCAAGCACCAGCTTAACAATTATTTATTATTACCAAGAAAAAAAAACAAATACACATAACCAAGAAAATGAAACTATCAAAAAATGACATTTGAACTTTTGAAAGTGTCTCAAAAGATATAATTGTCATTAGTCATAATATTGTTTTTTGTAATGTAATATTTAATTAAAAATATTTTGATACAGTTTTTAATTTTTTACTAAGTAGGAGAAACAGTTTTTGATATTTGTATTTATTGTTTCTGTTACTGTTAATTTTCATTATTATTATTTATTAGGTATTTTGGGAGTGAGGTAAGACAAATTCCTGCATAACCGACCGTTGATCTTTTGACATTTGACATAACCAAATTCATTACGTCAATGTCAAATTGTAGTGAAATGTTCATTCATCGTGTGTTCTAATCAGAGTTCGTAACAATCAGCTATTATATAATTATTACACACCGCGTGAATCAGTTAATAAAAATCGGTTCAATTGAATGATGTGCGTCCGTTTGTATACATCTCTCCACTTGTCATTCGTGCACCCCATTTCTCACTAAACTTCTCCCTAATAACATAATGACGATATGTTAATTGAATAAGAATGTCATCTAGTGAAAAAATGGTTTACAACATTGACTGGATTATCCCAAATTTGCGAAACCCCACAAAATTGTGGAGTCTCGCAAGTACTATAACTGTAGCTGCTGTAGGCTTATTCAGCAAGATTTTCATCCGTAAAACACGTTCAAGACTTTGAGGGGATATTCTTAACACTTGTCTTTTACAGAATGGTTCAACAAAACCAAAATTCATAACAGGCATGTTATTGCTTCAGTGTTAGATAACAGGCCAAGAAATGTGCCCCTTATTACAGTCTCTAACCATCATTCTTGTTTCGACGATCCGGGAATTTGGGGTAAGTTACATTTCAAGGTTTGTTTATTTACACGAGGTTTGTTTTACTTCCTGATTTATGAATACACAAGGTACAAGTTTAATTTCCGTTCTAATTACATTTTTTTATGTCTTAATTTGTGTTAAGTCACTTAAATTGTCGTATTTGATAAATGACTCTATTGTATGTCAATTATTTACAATAGTCAATTCAAGACATTTCCGGGTGTCTTTAATAAACCGGAAATATTTTTATCTTGATGTTTATTAAAAAATTATTATGTAATACATTTGCAAATTGTTGTAGCAATAATAAAAGAATAGTGTTTTAAGTGAAAACTGCAAATTTGCGTTATTTAAACAAATTTGACCTCATTAATTTTTTTAAACAATTAAAATTAGTTTTTAATATTGTTTTAACAAGTTGTATAAAGCACGTTTAAGATTTAAAAAAAATGGAAACGTGATATAAATAATTAAATATATTTCAGGTTTGTAGTTATACTTTGAACTTTTTTATCTCAAAATTAACATATATTTATGCAAAAATTTATTTAAAAAAAATTGAAAATAGCTAAAGAAGATTAGAAATAATTGTAATTTTTGTTACATTCTATCGATATGAGGTAATAACTTTCAAGTAAATTAAGATAATGAACTCTTAGGTGTGATTACATTAATAAAAACTTCAAGTACAGGAAGAGACTTGGTGACAAGACAACTTTCTAATAATTATGTATCGACTAGTTTTTTTCTTTGATTATCGAGTTAAAAATCTAATTAAATACTTGTAGCGTTTCAGTTGGTATATTGAAGATTATAATTGTGAACGCACCATTGAGTTAACAGCTCTTATTTTCTCATTTTTTATTTCTATAACGACAATACAAAAGTATTGACAATTAATAAGTGTGATACGCATTCTATCGGTGAGATTTGTAACTAAGGTTTTGAGTTTTTTATTAATAAGCGTTGGAATAGGGTCATCCTGCATTTTTTTTATTGCATTTTATAAAACTTGATGATTTTATGAAAAATGTATAATTGGTAACAGTTTATTTGAGCTGACCACACTAAAAATGCATGAAAAAATCGGTGTTTTCGCTAAACTTACGTACAATGATCTCTAGAACACGAATTTGGCTGCGGAGGTTAGGTTTTTTTTTAAGTATTTTTGTAAAAAATTTTGAAATATTTCTGGCATTTCTATTAAGTTCAAAAATACAGCGGTCCTGCTAGATGCTCTTATACATTCTATTTATATACTTGACCACAACCCAACCAAAACCTTACAAATACCACACTTTTCTTAAGGGGGGTATTCTGGTGTAGAGGCATGAATTTGAGGTGTTTTTTCCGGTGCTATAAATAAAAAACAAAAAATATTTTTATTATCCCTTTTTTGACAAGGTATTTATTAATATTTTAAGAATGTATAAAAAAATAAAAACTGTCAAAAAATTAAAAACTCAAAATGTTATAAGTTGTTGAAGTAAGAGATTGCAAAAAAAAATGGCGCGCTAAGTTTGTCACGATTGCAACCCTTCTAATAATCCGAAACAAAAAAATTAAAAAGATTATTAATTTAGATGAATGCTGCTATCTTACTAACTAAGAAAGGGTAGTAAAAATTTTTTTTTGCTAAATTCCTGCTGTCCGGAAAAAGAAAAAAATTTGTCCTATTTTTTTGCTTTTTCAGATTTTTTTAAAAATAGTAAATAATTATATTTTGTTATAATACTAGTTAGTACGATAGAGACATGTATTGAGAACACTTACACCAAATTTCAAGTAAATCGGTTAAGTAGAACCTGAGAAATCATGACAAACTCTTTGAAAAATGTAGTTTTGAGGTAAAATTAGGTAGACGGGTGATCCCAACGTCTTTTGTTCGATTCGTTCCGATCTAAAATGACTATATCTCTGAAGATAATTAAAATTTTAACAAGTCCTTTTAAGGTCATATTCTTAAAAGCTTTGAAAATACAAAAAAAAAAAATGATTTTTTCAAATTTCTACATCAGAATACCCCTTTAAACCCAACCTGATTCGACCACGACCTCACCTTGACCGGCTTGACCTTGATCTTGACCTAACCTGATCATAACCTGACCTTTTAGTGTGGTCAGCTAAAGTAAACTATAACCGAATAATTTTTGTTCGGGCAAGGTCAAATGACGTCAATAGATTTAATGCGTTTCATTGGTTGCGATGTGGAGGGGTGTGCTTAGTAGAGAATGTACGCGACCCATTGCTTAGTTATTATTGGTTGTGACGTTTCCAAAGTCAAGTATTACTGAAGAAGGTAAGCAAATAGGCGTGGTTAAACTTTTGACGTCATAAGAAAGTTAATTTCGTGGTTTAATTTTTCTATATGAACCTTGAATATCAGTTTAGTGTATTAAATTGCTAATAAAATTTTGCGGGTTGATTCTATGAAATACTCATTTGTGATTGGTTGTTTTTAAAAATTAATCAGTTGTTCATTTGTTTTAAACACTGTTTTCGACGACATTTTTCACATTATATTATCATAAATAATTTCAAAAGATACAAAAAAAAAATTAAAAAAATATAGATTTTTAAGGCTGTAGGTATAATATTACTTTTAAATCTGTTTTTTTGTTGATTACTTAATTTTTATTGTTTTGTTAATTAATAAATTGATCTTTTATAATGTAACTGAATTGTTAATCTGATTTATTTTTTAAATTGCCCAACTTTTAACTAGTTACACACATTTTTCTTTATTTGCTTCTTGTTCTTAACATTTTTTGTTACCAAAAATGTAATATTTTTCTTTTCATAACATAATATTTTTGTACGATACGCGACAATAAGTTTGGGACAACAGTTTTCTGTGTAAATTTGAGATTAAAAAAAAATTTGGTTGAGGTATTTAGTGTTGAAATTGTTTAAACAATAGAATAATCGTTAATTTTTGTAATTCGTTTGGTCATTTTTGTCGTTACATCTTCAGGTACTTTAAAATGGCGTCATCTAATGAGTCCAAAAGTGATGCGTTGGTCGCTGGCGGCCCACGATATCTGTTTCACGTGTTCTCAACATTCTTATTTCTTCAGTTTGGGTAAATGTATTCCGGTGATACGTGGTGCTGGCGTTTATCAAGACGCTGTTGATTTTTGTATTGAACAATTAGCAAAAGGTTCTTGGGTTCACGTATTTCCTGAAGGTTTTTTTTTACGTCGTTTGACATTTATTCAATAATAAGATATCGTTTCAGGTAAAGTGAACATGACCAAAGAAAATATGAGACTGAAATGGGGCGTTGGAAGAATGATTTTTGAATCACCAGTTACGCCGATTATTATCCCGATTTGGCATATCGGAATGGATGATGTTTTACCTAATGAACCTCCTTATGTTTTAAGACTAGGGAAGAATCTTACGTTTAATTATGGAAATCCTATAGATTTGACAGATATGGTGAAGAAATTAAAAGAGACGAATGCAACGGATGTTGAAGCGAGAAAACAAATAACGGATTTTTTGCAAGAACAATTGCTGAAACTAAAAACGGAAACTGAAGAATTGCATAAGAAGAATTTTAAAGTGAATTTATGATGTTTTAGGGATTAGGTTTAGGGATATTTATTTATTTAAGGTTACGAACAGCAATATTTTGAATGCTAGTCAAGTGTTTTTTTTTTGCCATTAGGTGCGACTGTATTTTACAGTATAAAGGCGAGGTATTAATTTTTTTTGTAGCATTGTATTTAATTCTCAATTTTATTTCAAGAACAAATTTATTACATCACGGATATGTAATGCCAAATGATGTTTTTCAAATTTGGCGCCAAACTGCGACGCTGAATTTAAAACACCAGCATTATTTGATTGTGATATTTTTTGGAGAATTCTGTAGAATTATACAAATTAGTATAGAATCTAGGGATTTTTTTTTTAATATTGGGAACTTGAGACGGCCTCTCTACAGTTAAGTTGCATATTTTATCACTATATATAGCGGCTGGGGACAGGTCAGCATTTGCATGTCCGTTATTATCGGAGTTGCGCCATTTTAACACGTAATTATGCCCATTTATGGAGTCTCTAGGTGTTTTTTGCACAGTATTCAAGTTCCCAATTGGAATAAAAAAAAGTAGCTTGTAGGGACTTGTAAAAATGTTTCTCTCCTGTTTTAAAGTAGGTTTAGTTTTTACCGATTTTTTATAAAAAACAAATATGTGACGGATCAAAATGTTTTTTCTATGTTTTAACTATTACGAAAATAAGAACGATTTAACACGGTTTTAAGCATAATTGTGATTGTATGTTATTTTTATGATTAGATTTGTTAATTTGTTGCGGTTTTTTGTTTTAAGGTTTTTAGGTATGTTATTATAATGCACTTCCATTCCGAAATCGCCGTTTTCCTCAAATAACAGGTAATAATCTGTTGCTCCTTGTTAGATAATTTTAGAAACTCTGTACCTAATATTTTATTGTTTAGATTGTTGTGCTTCTATTTTTTAAATAAATTCGATTTAATCAATTTTGGGTTTTATTTTTCATTACGTAAATAAACAAAATATAAAATCGGGCACTTGTTTAGTATTTAATAACAATTTTAATCACTTAAAATAGCCACAATTGCCCTCAAAAACTCAAAATTACGCGCTAAATTCAAACAAAAAATCTGATCGAAAGGATCTCTACGCTGTGTTTGATAAAATGGCGGTAAAGTTTTTTGAGATTGCAGGAGGGTTCAAGTTGGGAAACTACATACAATGTGGAAGAAAATATTTGTTTGTTTTTTGCAGTAAATTAATTACGAAATGTAAAATAAACAAAAGACAAGTGAATCAGTTGTTAATAACATAAACAAAATAAATAAAACAATCATAAAATAGACACATTAAAAACATAAATAAACAATAAAGTACATGTAATATTCTGTTTTTTTTGTCCGACGTCTTTTTCTGTCTAGAAATTTGTTTTGTTCTTTTTGTTCTCATTTTTTTTTCAAACGTTGTTTATGCTTTTCGAGAATATTTTTTTGGTTTTTCCAGTATCTTTGTTTGCTCTTCCAGAAGCTTTATTTTTTCCATTTACGACGGTTTTTACCTCCTAAAATTTTTCTTTTTTTCAGTATCTTTCCTTATTGTTCTAGAACCTTTTTTTTGTTTGTCTAATTTTTCTATTTGGTGTCTTTCCACTTCTAGAATTTTATTTTACCGTTCTTTACTCATCAAGCATAATTTTTTAAATTCTTCTTGTTCTTTTAGCAGTTATTTTTCGAACTCTTATAGAATGATCTTTAGAATTTTCTTTTTTTTATTTGTCTTATTCTTCCAGTCGATGTCATTTTGCTTCCAGAATTTTATTTTATCGTTTTTTACTCGTCTAGCATAATTTCCTAAATTCTTCTTGTGTTTTTTAGAAGTCGTTTTTTGATCTCTTCCAGAATCATCTTTAAAATTTTTCTTGACTTTTTTAAATTTTTTTTTCTTCCAAACGTTGTTCAAGCTTTTCGAGAATCTCTTTTGTTTTTTCAGAATCTTTATATGCTCTTCTATAATCTTCCTTGCTCTCTTTTCTTTTCTACAAAGTTTTTTAACATTTTTTTTTCTTTAAAATATTTCGCTATTCTTCGAGAATCTCTCTTTATTCGTTTTATTATTCCGGTCGATGGTTTTCCACATCTAGAATTTTGTTTTATCGTTCCTTATTCCTCAAGAACAATTTCCTAAATTCTTCTTGTTCTTTTAGGAGTCATTTTTCGAACTTTTCTAGAATCATCTTTAGAATTTGTTTCGATTCTGTTTTTTTTTTAAACGTTGTTCAATCTTTTTAGAATTTTTGTTTGTTTTTTTAGAATATTTCTTTGCTTTTTCATAATTTTTCTTGCTTTTTTTTTCTTTCTACGACGCTTTTTAACATCCAAAAAAATTTTCTTTCTTATATTATCTTTCGTTATTCTTCTAGAATCTTTTTTTAATTGTCTTATTCTTTTATTTGATGTCTTTTGACTTCCAGAATTTTATTTTATCTTTTTTTATTTAAGTTTTTTAGAAGTTATTTTTCGATCTCTTCTAGAATTATTTTTAGAATTTGTCTCGACTTTTTTTAACGTTGTTCAAGCTATTTTAAAATCTCTTTGTTTTTCAGAATATTTTTTTGCTTTTCCATAATTTTTCTTGCTTTCTTTTCTTATTTATGACGCTCTTTAACATCTAAAAAATTTTCTTTCCTTTATTATTTTTGTAGAATTTCTCTTTATTTGCCTTAATCGTCTATTTGATGTCTTTTCACTTTCAGAATTTTATTTTATTGTTCTTTACTCATGCATAATTTTCTAAATTTTTTGTTCTTTTAGAAGTCATTTTCCGAACTCTTATAAAATCATTTTTCTTTCTTGTTATTTTTTTTCAAACGTTGTTTAAGCTGTTCTAGAATTTTTTTGTTTTTCCAGTATCTTTCTTTGTTTTTCTATAATTTTCTTTGCTCTTTTTCCCTTTCTACGATGCCTTTTAAGATATAAATTTTTTTTCTTTTAGAATCTTTTGTTATTCTGCGAGAATCTTTCTTTATTTGTTTTATTTTTCCAGTCAATGTCTTTGCACTTCTAGAATTTTATTTTATTGTTTTTTACTCAAAGATAATTTCTTAAATTCTTCTTGTTTTTTTAGAAGTCATTTTCTGAACTCTTCTAGAATCATTTGTAGAATTTTTCTAGACTGTTTTTTTTTCTTTCAGACGTTGTTCAAGCTCTTCGAGAATATCTTTTTGTTTTTTTAGAATCTTTTTTACCTTTCCCATAATTTTCCTCGCTTTTTTTTCTTTCTACAACGCTTTTTAACATCTAAAATATGTTTTTTTTAGAATCTTTCGTTATTCTTTGAGAATTTTTTTTGTTTTATTTTTTCATTCAATGTCTTTCTGCTTACAGAATTTTATTTTATGGTTTTTACTCGTCAAAAATAATTTCCTAAATCTTCTTGTTCTTTTAGAAGTCATTTTCAACTCTTCTAGAATCATCTTTCCGCTAATTTTTTAAATTTATTTTCTTTCAAACGTTGTTCAAGCTTTTCTAGATTCTTCTAGATTTTTTTTTTTGGTTTCCAGTATCTTTCTTTGCTTTTTGATAATTATTCTTACTCTCTTTTCCTTTCTACGACGTCTTATAAGACCTAAAAAAATTTTTCTATTCAGAATCTTTTGTTGTTCTTTGAGAATCTCTCTTTATTTGTCTTATTCTTCCAATCGATGTTTTTTCACTTCGAAAATTTTATTTTATTGTTCTTTACTCAAACATAATTTCCTAAGTTCTTATTGTTTTTTTAGAAGTCACTTTCTGAACTTTTCCACAATCATTCTTAGAATTTGGCTGGACTTTTTTTTCTTGTTTTATTTTTTCATTCGATGTTTTTCTGTTTCCAGAAGTTTATTTTTGTTCTTGATTTTTTTGAACTCTTCTAGAATCATCTTCAGAATTTTTCTCGATTTTTCTGCTTTTTTCTGTTATTTTTTCTTTCAAACATTGTTTAAGCTTTTTGAAAATTTTTTTTTTGATTTTCCAGAATCCATCTTTCCTCTTCCATAATTTTCCTCGCTTTTTTTTCTATTCTTCGAGAGCATTTCTTTATTTGTCTTATTCTTCCAGTCGATGTTTTTCCACTTCCAAAATTTTTTTTGCCGTCTTTTAGGTACTTCTCAAGCATAATTTCTTAATTCTTCTTGTTCTCTCAGAAGTCATTTTCGAACTCTTATAGAATTATCTTTAGAATTTGTCTCAACTCTTTTTCTTTTAAATGTTTAAGCTTTGTTAGAATCTTTTTTTGTTTTTTTAGAATATTTCTTTGTTCTTTTATAATCTTCTTTACTCTTTTTTTCTGTCTACGACGCTTTTTTAACATGTAAAAAATTTTTTTCTTCAAGAATCTTTCGTTATTCTTCGAGAACTTCTCTTTATTCGTCTTATTCTTCCAGTCGATGTCTTTCCACTTCCAAAATTTAATTTTGTAGTTCTTTAGGCACTTTTCAAACATAATTTTCTAAATTCTTTTTGTTTTTCAGAATTCTCTCTTTTGTTTCTTCATTTTTTTGTGTCAAAGGTAATAAAACAAATCCTCAAAGCAAAATTGGTGTCGTTTCTTTATGCTTCAAATTTAATAAATAATTATGAAGATTCTCCCTCAGGGCGCACTTGCCCCTCTTTTGACCAAAATTCTGCAAAACCCATGAGCTTTTCGCACTTACACACCATATGCAACCCACTGTACCCGCTCCGACCTGTCCACCAGCGGCACCCGTTTCCAGCCACCTGCCTTCGACATCTTTAAGCAGAACTCGTGTCTTCAGCAGCCCATTCAACTGCAGCAACCTGCAGCGTTTCGAGTACGAATTCCGTTCGCTTTTCCGGTTTTTCTCTCAAGTGTTGTGTGCGGGGAAAATGTGTGTGTGCAGTGAGTGTGCTTTTATCCCATTGGATTAAAACTCATCAAAGACGGATTTCGCATTGGAAAAAAAGGCCCGGAGCAGGTTGGCGGTGTTGAAATCAAGGTCAGTGGTCCGGAGCGTATCGAATTTTCGGTAAAACTTGAATATTTACCGAGGATTTTGCGTTATTTACGACCGGTAATAAGCAGGTTTGAGGCGAGTTTTCAGCCTGTTATTGTAATTTAAAATGCGATAAATGCTTAAAAGATCTTTAGCACTCTATTAGGGGATTCGCTTGTGGAAATTTACGACAGGATCGATTTTCTTCTAGAGTGAAATTACTTAAATCGAGTTTTACTTTTAAGGAATTGTAGCAAAGCGAGATGCGGGGATTCTTATAAGCAACAATTTGAAGGAACGGACTTGGATTTATAGCTAGTTAGATTTTACGATATCAATAAATCTATCAGTAGAAAGACTCGAGCTCATTTCAAAGCCAAAGTAGTAGAAAACCGATAAACGATTGTGAGATGCTTTTTCATTGAGATATTATATAACTATTAAAGCTTTGGCAAGAGTCAAAGGTCGACAAAATGATTCAGTTATATAAAGACGATTTGATAATTTCAGAGAGGAAAGGAATTTATCCCGCATACATAACTTGTTTCTACAATTTTAATTATTTTGTTAGAAATTATTGCAATGGAACTTCACGCTCGATACACCCAAGGAACGGGGTTATCCAGATAAAACTAAGTAATCCTGAAGGTTCTCGCTTCAGTGATTTTCGTGTGATCGAAACTTTTATCAAAATTTGCTATTCTACATTTTCTCCAGACTTTAGGGCAAGCTCTACAGAAATTTGACTCAGTAAAAAGCACTAAATACTAAAAAAATTGTAATTCAGTAATTTTAGTAAAATAGATCTATGCACCCACTATTGTATCTACTAGAAACCGCAGTGAGAGTTTCTTAAAAACTGAAATCAATTTAGAACAGGTAGACACGTGCGTTATTGTGGGAGAAACATCAACTACATGCCAACAGTTTGACTTTTCGACCTCAATAAAGCACGTGTTATTCTATAAACTATAATAGATTGTGCGTTATTAAGGGAAGAACGTCAGCAACATATCAACAATTTGAGTTGACTTTCACTGATTTACGTGTTCTAAATTTAATCTCTAGATCTCTTCTTGTTTCTTAAAATATTTAAAAATTTGGTGTCGCAAAAGTCATCTTGTAAAAATTGGAATCAAAAAAGGTCTTTTGTGTATACTAGCTTTTCTATTAAAACCAGAAAGCTGGAGGCTACAATAAATAAAATTAACAACTGCAAGAAACATTGTAATATACTCGAAATTGTGAACTACATTTTGTAGAAATTGACTGTAATAAGAGACGTTTTATAAAAATCAAAATCAGCAGGAGACTTTTTGCAGTCTTTTCACTGTCAGAATCAAAGATATTAGGTTTTTTTAAATAAAAACTAGGAGCCATAGGCAACAATTTATAAAAATAAAATATACAAGAGGCATTTTAATATTCTAGAAATTGTAAACCACCTTTTATAGAAATTAGCTGTCATAGAAGGTCTTTTATATAAATCGGAACAACAGGAGGCTTTTTGAAGCCTCTTTTTATCAAAATTAAAAGTTATAGGCTTTTTTAATAAAAATTAGGAGTCATAGGCAACAGTTTATAAAAAGAAAATTTACTAGAGGCATTTTAATATCACAGAAATTGTAGACCAGCTTTTATAAAAATTGGTTGTCATAAATGGCATTTTATATAAATCGGAATCAACAGGAGGCTCTTTAAAGTCTTTTTTTAAAATCAAAATTAGAAGGTATAGGCTTTCTTTAATAAAAACTAGAAGTCATAGGCAACAATTTATAAAAACAAAATCTGCAAGAGGCATTTTAAATACTAGATATTGTAGACCACCTTTTATAGAAATTGGCTGTCATAAAAGGCATTTTATATAAATCGGAATCAATAGGGGACTCTTTAAAGTCTGTTTTTTTATCAAAATTAGAAGTTATAGGCTTTTTTTTTAAAAAAAAACTAGAAGTCATAAGAGGCATTTTATGTAAATCGGAATCAACAGGAGGCTTTTTGAAGCTTTTTCTTATTAAAATTAGAAGTTATAGGCTTTCTTTAATAAAAACTAGAAGTCATAGGCAACAATTTATTAAAATAAAATCTGCAAGAGGCATTTTAATATACTAGATATTGTAGACCACCTTTTATAGAAATTGGCTGTCATAAAAGGCATTTTATATAAATCGGAATCAACAGGAGGCTTCTTAAAGCTTTTTTTTTATTAAAACTAGAAGTTATAGGCTTTCTTTAATAAAAACTAGAAGTCATAGGCAACAATTTATTAAAATTAAATCTGCAAGAGGCATTTTAATATACTAGATATTGTAGACCATCTTTTATAGAAATTGGCTGTCATAAAAGGCATTTTATATAAATCGGAATCAACAGGAGGCTTTTTGAAGCTTTTTCTTATTAAAATTAGAAGTTATGGGCTTTTTTAATATAAACTAGAAGTCATAGGCAACAATTTATTAAAATAAAATCTGCAAGAGGCATTTTATAATACTAGATATTGTAGACCACCTTTTATAGAAATTGGCTGTCATAAAAGGCATTTTATATAAATCGGAATCAACAGGAGGCTTCTTGAAGCTTTTTTTTATTAAAACTAGAAGTTATAGGCTTTCTTTAATAAAAACTAGAAGTCATAGGCAACAATTTATAAAAATAAAATCTGCAAGAGGCATTTTAATATACTCAAAATTGTAGATTTTAATTTATACAAATTGGGTCTTCCAAAAAGCATTTTATAAAAATCAGATTTAATAGATTTGTTTTTTGTTGCTTTTTTATCAAAATTAGAAGTTGTAGGTTTTTTTAATAAAAACTGAAATCTAGAGACAATAATTTAGAAAAAGTAGAAATTACAAGAGGCATTCTAATATACTAGAAATTGTAGACCACATTTTAGAAAAATTGGCATAAGAGCATTTTATAAAAATCGGAATCAACAAGAAACTTTTTGTAGCCCTTTTTTATCATAATCAAAGGTTAGGGTTTTTTAAATAAAAACTGGAAGTCATAGGCAAGAATTTATGAAAATGTAAACTACAAAAGGCATTATAATATAGTAGAACTTGTATACTACATTTTCGTGAAATTTGCTGTTATAACGAGCATTTTATAAAAATCAAAATCAGAAAACTTCAACTATATCTCAACAGTTTGGCTTTTCTCCCTCAATAAAGCACGTGTTATTCACAAACTATAATAGATTGTGCTTTATTACGGAAGAACGTCAGCTAGTTATCAAGAATTTGAAACACGCATTTACTAGTCCTAAATTTAAGTACTAGAACTCTTCTTTTTCTTAAAATTTTTGACATTTTTCTCTACTAGTTATACAGGATGTTTTTGAAATTTTTTAGGTATTAGGTATTTTATATATTGTGTATTATTTTTAAATTTGGCGCTTTTAGCTCTGACATTTATGAAACTAAATATAGAAGGAAATAGATACCTCATTCTTTTCTTCTTTCTGGGATTAAGAAATATTTTGCACTCTTATTGGTCTTCTTGCAATTTTTTTAATTAAGAGAATTATAATATTAAAAAATGAAAAATTAATTATGTTGCTGTAGAACTCGTTTAGTGTAATAACATCAAAGTCCTTTTGTGAAATTCCACTCGAACTAATGTACAGCATGACAACAAATTACTCTTCTTTATTAAACCAGAACTAGTAAACTGGTTTACTTTACCATTTAGTTAAGGCAATTCCTATTTAAAGTTCTTTTAATTGCATAATTTGTAACTTTTTCTTTTAAAAAAATCTTGATAAATGAGTGTATTTTCTCTTTTTTTTTCATTTGTGTTTGTGTAAAATTCAATTTTGCAGTTATTCCATAATCACTTTCAGCATCTGCTTCATTGGTGTGTGAACAGGTCGCGCCAGTCCCGATTTTGACCTCATGTCAAGACTTTGCATCTTTTAATATGAAAAATTCACGCCATGTCTGAAAAATTCCTGAAACAGCTTTTTCGTGGTACTCGGGGCATTGACAATGGCGCGTCGTTTTCAGAACCTGTCATTAAAATGAAAAAACTGGTCGAATACAAGACTTTGTCGAGTTGAAAATTCAAAATTAAATCGAGACCAAACTGATTTTGGATTTTGACCAACAAACACTTCATTATCGTCGAGTTCTTTTCGACGAACAATTTAAAGGCACTGCTATTATTTCGTCGTCTTTTTGTAAATATTCTTGTAAGATCTTGGTCAAGTGTATAATTTGGTAGATCACGCGAATGCAATCTAGAGATCCGAGACGGTATGGTATTAGCGAGGTGAAGGATGGGTGCTTGGTTCCCATAACCCACTACACACTACCACTAAATTCCAACAAACCAAAATCTTTCAGCAGCGGCGGAACAGGTGGGCCAGGCCAGGATGGGCACCAACCTACCGAAAAAAAGTAAAGAAAATGTTTTTCTAAAATTGCAGCTTATTTAGAAAGAAAATTTAGGAGTGGTAAAAGAAAGGATCCAAAAAGTAATTTCTAGTATATTAAGTATTCAAGAACGGTTAAAAAACGTTTTACGGATCGAAGACAATCATCTGAAATCGGTAAAATGTTTTTAACGTTCCTGATGCTTATAAAATTTTTTTTGCGATTGGTTTCAATTAAAACATGAATTTTTGAATTCAAAATTAATTTTGAATGAATTTACTTACTATTCTAGAACGGTAAATAGTGTTTACTGTCGAGTTTTTAAGACAAGAAGTTAACGAAATGTGGTCTACAATTTCTAGTACTTTTCAATTTCTAGTAGTAGTATTAAATTGCTTCTTGCAGTCTACAAGACTCAGTTTTATTTGTAAAAAAAACCATTAACTTCTGATTTTCATAAAAAAAGGCTACAAAAAGTTTCTTGTTGATTCAGATTTTCATAAAATGCTTCTTAGGACAGCCAATTTCTATGAAATGTGGTCTACAAGTTCTAGTACATTAAAATGCTTCTTGTAGTTTTTATTTTTATAATCTGTCGCTTATGGCTTCTAGTTTTTATTAAAAAAAAAAAACTCATAATCTTTGATTTTAATAAAAAAAGGCTACAAAGAGTCTTTTGTTGATTTAGATTTTTATAAAATGCTTTTTGGATAGCCAATTTCTATAAAATGTGTTCTACACTTTCTACTAAATTAAATGTCCCTTGTAGTTTCTATTTTTATAAATTGTTGTCTACGGCTTCTAGTATTTATAAAAAAAATTTTATGCCTTTTGGTTTTAATACAAATAGCTATATACAAAATGCTTTTTTTGAAGACTTTTGTGACACCCAATTATAAAATGTAAAATAAAAATTGCGAATTTAAGCCCTGATGGAGCTCTAAAAACATAATAAAGCAAACGTCGCATAAAATATAAAAAAATAATGTGGATTATAAAAAAATTCTACAATAAATGAAAATATTCCTGAAACTAGGGGGCTGTGGTTCCAAAAGATGTAGAGAAAATTTTTGTAGTGGTTGCGCCACTGCTCCTCAGAACTAGTTTTTGCCATCTCGCTCCAGAATTCATTTATTATTCTAAGTATTACCTTAAGGCGAGAGTACTTACAGTAATTATATCCTATGTAATTATTTTATAAGATGATAAATAACAGGTTTTTGCAGTTGCACAACGTTAAAGGCCCTTTGGCGTGCGATATCGGAAGCTATTTTTTAACTTCAAACATTTGAACTAGCCGACGAGAATTTACATGACCAGTCTGACCACTGGTCATGGTATGACCCTTATCCGGACGATAAATCTGCACTCAGTTATGGCCGTGAATTTTTTTTTACAGTGGGCGAAGTGCTTTAAGCAATTTGTCAAAAAGTGTGACCAATAAATTTGGGTTTATGTTAAAGTGTAAATTGCTTTTTTGATTTGTGTGTAACGGTTTTGGAGAAAAGTGAAAGGTGAGATCGGAGAACAATACGAGATGAGTCGGCAATCTAGACTTAGAAAACTGCCTACGCTTTGCTCCGAGAAGATATTGCAGTGATGACAGGATAGTGACGATGCAAAATGGTGCACCAATTGGCTGATTTTATTAGAAACATTTATCTATAAGACATTTTGTTTTAATTACGTTCTTGTAGAAGTTGACTGAAGATTTTGGAGTTCGAGGTCTTTCAGGATCGCTGAAATTCACTGAATATAAACCAAATTTTACACTAGAATTTTAATTGGTTCAAAATTTTTTTTGATAAGAATTGATTTGCTTACGTAAAGCCATCTAACCATTCGAAATTATCCATTAAATTCCAAGCTGTATAACCAGTAATATTTACATGATCTTTATAAATAGCTTCTAAGACATTTCTTAAATATTCCTAAAAATTACAATTTCAGCTATTTCACTACCAAAAAATTTGGAATTACTCGAAAGAAAGTAATTCTTCTAGAATCGTCTAGATTATCACCAAAATCAGAATATCCATTTTCAGTAATTATAATTTCAGGATTATTGTATGTATTTTTGATCCAGTTTACGATTTTTTTAATTCCCCAAGGAACAACCTTTAATCAAAAAAATTAAGAAATGAGTTCTTTAAAAAAAATTTAGTTCTTATATAATCTTCTTCTATAATAATAATTAGCGATTCTAAAAACATCAGTGAAATACGTAGAAGAATCTTCTATCTTCTCTCACTCTAAAATCTTGGTGTTGCGCATTGAAATCTTTAGAGTCGCTAATTTGTCCGTACTTTACACTTTTCTTTTATTATAATGTGAAAGAGAAATGTTAAAATACTTAAATAGAAAGAAATACTACTTTTAACCAATCTGAAGCTGCATCTTCCCAAGATTCGTCAAAATATCTTTTAACTGAGAGATCTTTATATGAATTTGGTGTACCAATTTCCATATCTTCAATCCAATTAACTAAATGAGTTGTATAATGATTTAAAGCAATAAAATCATAAGTTTCTTTTATTTCTTCAATTTCTTCTTTTGTAAATTTAGGTAAACGAGATTTTCTGAACCCTTCTTTGATACTCCGTGCCGCAATCCGATCAATCATCACTTGAGGATAATTTCCATAAATTATAGGATTTGCAAACCAACCAAACTGTAATTACATTAAAAACAGATTTTTCCTAACATTAAATAAATTACATAAAATTGAAGAGTTCTTTCCGCTGCTTCTTGATCTTTAGGATCTTCTTTTTGAGGCTCATACCAATGAGAAAGTAGAGCTATCGAGATTCGACCTTTTTGTTTATTTTTGTATTTCTGATTATAAATTCGATAAGCTTTAGCGTGTGCTTTTAGTATATTATGACCACAGATATACAAATCAACTCCTGGAGCTTTCGTAATTGCAGGAGCTTTAATCCCACTTTCATATCCGCTTTGACAGATTATCAACGGTTCGTTGAAAGTCAACCAATATTTGACTTTATCCCCGAAAAGCTGAAACGCAAGTTGAGCATAATCTGCAAAAGCTTCAACAAAACTCTCATTTAGGACGCCTCCGAAGTCATCTAAGAGTCTCTGAGGCATGTCCCAATGGTACAAAGTAACCATAGCTTCAATACCATTGTCCTGCAATTTTTCGAGAAGATTGTTGTAGTAATTTACGCCAGCTTTATTGATAGTATTGGTGTAACCAGTTGGAAGGATTCGAGCCCAAGACAGAGAAAGTCGGTAAAAATCTACTTCCAGATTTTTAATAAGGGCAAGATCTGTGTTGAATTTGTGGTAGGAATCACAAGCTACGTCTCCGGTAGAGTTATCCACGACCAAATTGGTTTTATGTACTAGATTGTCCCAAATATTTTCACCTTTACCATCAGAATTCCAGCCACCTTCTATCTGGTATGAAGCTGTAGCTATACCAAATTTGAAATTGGGAGGAAATTTGTAACTGTCAGCCGATAAATTTTTTCTAATTTTGATATTAGTTTTTTGAGAAAATTTTTAAAACTTACGTGAATAACAGTATTAAACAGATTTTAATAATTAATATTACGAAAACTATGAATATACAGAATTTAAAATAATTGAAAGACATATTTTCGTTGACTGAGTAACTCGTTTTTAATAATTTTATTTTATGATTTGCATATATTTAAATTTTCTGACTTTGGATATGTTTTTAATTATTCAAATTATATTTTTAGGACTTGATAGTGAAAGTGGAAACTTTTTTATTACAGACACTTATCTACAAGGCATTTTCTTGTGATTACAGTTTTATAGTAACTGACTGAAGATTTAGGTGTTCGTGGACGATTAGGGTCTGTGAAATTAACCGAATAGAGACCAAATTTTTCACTAAAATTAAAATTAATTAAAAAGTATTTTTACAAACCAAATTACTTACGTATAGCCTTGTAACCATTCAAAATTATCCATAAAACTCCAAGCTGTATAAGCTGTAATATTAACACCGTCATCATAAATAGCCTCTAGGATATTACTTAAATATTCCTGAAAAAAAAAATTTCAGTAAAGTGAAGAAAGTAATTTATTTATTTACTCGATAGTAGTTTATTCTTCTGGAATCATCAAGAATACCACCAGGATCGGAATAACCATTTTCAGTGATTATAACTTCAGGATTATTGTACGTGTCTTTAATCCATTTTGTGATTTTTCTTATTCCCCAAGGAACTACCTACAATCCGGAAATATATACTTGAATTTGAGCAAAATCAATTACTTTTAACCAATCTGAAGCTGAGCCTTCCCAAGACGCATTTTTGTATCCTTTGACTGATAGATCTTTGTACGAATATGGAGTACCGATTGGTTGATCTTCAATCCATTCAATTATAGTCGAAGTGTAATGATTTAATCCAATAAAATCATAAGTTCCTTGAATTTCTTCAATTTCTTCACTTGTAAATTGAGGTAGACGTGATTTTTCAAAACCTTCTTTAGTACTTCGTTCAGCAATTCGATCAATCATTACTCGAGGATAATTTCCATAAACTACAGGATTTGCAAACCAACCAAACTGTAATTAAATTAATAACTGACTCTTTGAATTAATTAGTAAATTACTTGAAATTGAAGATCTCGTTCTGCTGCTTCTTGATCTTTAGGATCTTCGCTTGCAGGTTCAAACCAATCAGTGTTTAACACAATTGAAATTTTACCATTTTGTTTCGGTTTGTAATACCTGTAAATGAAAGCGGAAGACTTTTAAAACAATAGAAGATTATAGACTTTAAGAACAGAAGAAAGACACAGTAAAAGGAAATGGTGCGAGAAGAAAATACGCAGAACAGTCAGAACGAATATAAAAAATAAATTGTAGAAGAAAGAAACGGGAGCACAAAAATGTAGAAGATATAAAAGAGAATTACAGAAATAAGGAGATAAGAAACTTCTATGAAGGATGGAAAAGAAGCAAGGATTAAACATTATTGTCAATTAGTGGGAAGCGAAGAGGAAGTAGAAATAAGGGGTGAATATTATGAAGATGTCTTAAATAAATTGTTGATTAATAGAAGAACGTTGAAGAGGAGGGAAACACCAGAAACGGACAACAAGAAAGAGAAGAAAAACTAAGAAACTAAGTTAAGGTACTTGTTTGCCAAGGAAGTGTAATAGAAAAGAAAGTAACAAATACAGAACAGACAAAAGCAAAAATAGCGGCTGGAATCAAAAGCGTCTATGCATTACACTGACCAAACTCTAGCTGTAGCAAGAGCTACAAACTTTATATCTACAAGACTTGCGAGGGATAAACATTAAGAAAACAAGAACAGTCTATGCTGCAGATAGGGAAAGGAAGGTTCTAAAAAATTTATGAAAAAAAGTAGAAGAGATTTGAATTAGAAGAGCAAATAAAGAATTAAGAACATTATACGAAGACACAGATGTAATAGGAGTAGTTAAATCACAAAGAATAGATAGATAGGTCACATAACAAGAATGAAAGAAAATATATAAGTTAACAACAGATGAAGAGGCAGATTAAGGACAGAGTAGAAAAAGGAAGTAGAGGAAGATATCCTCAAAAGTTCCAGATGAAACAGTGGAAGAAGATGGCTCTAAATAAGAAAGAATAGAGAAAAGTCTCTCACCAAGACATGAGCTTACAAGGCTACATATATATAATACCTGTCATAGATTCTGTAAGCTTTTGCATGTGCTTTTAGTACATTATGTGCACAGATATATAAATCAACTCCTGGAGCTTTCGTAATAACCGGAGCTTTTTTCCCGTTTTCATAACCTTGTTGGCACACTATATACGGTTCGTTGAACGTAACCCAATATTTGACTTTATCCCCAAAAAGTTCAAACGCAAGTTGGGCATAATTAGCAAAAACGTCAACAAAACTCTCATTTAGAACACCCCCGAAATCATCCAAAAGCTTCTGAGGCATATCCCAGTGATACAAGGTGACCATAGCCTCAATTCCGTTTTTTTCTAACTGGTCGAGGATGTTTTCGTAATACTGAACTCCCGGTTCGTTGATATTACCATCGATGTAGCCTGTTGGGAGAATTCTTGCCCACGATAAAGAAAGGCGGTAAAAGTCGACTCCTAGGTCTTTAAGAAGAGCGATATCTGTGTCTGATTTGTGGTAAGAGTCGCAAGCTACATCTCCAGTGGAGTTATCCACGACCAAGTCGGTTGAATGGGTTAGGCGGTCCCAGATGTTTTCACCTTTACCATCAGAGTTCCAACCACCTTCGATTTGGTACGAGGCGGTAGCTACACCAAATTTGAAATCGGAAGGGAATTTCCGGTTGTCAGCTGAGAGGTTTTCTCTGATTTTGGTGTGAGTTTTTGGAAATTTTTAAAACTTACTTGAATAAAAGCACTAAAGTGCAAAACAATAGTGGGTTTTGAAGATGCATTGTCTTGACTAAAGATTTTTGCGAAAGTGTGTTTGATAAGATAATTAATTAATAAGGAGTTTAAGTGTTTATAAAATTTGTTTTTGGATAAGATATTAGATAGATGTGAAAATAATATTTTTGGAATATTTATATGATATAACGGCTCAAGAGTAGTACTTTTACTTTAAGTACTACTACTACTAAATACTACTAAAGCTTTTGATAGAGTAACAACTTTTATAATATGCTGAGTTAAGAAGAATTTGCCCTTGAATCTGCTTAAAATGTTTATCACGCCTATTTTTATGCCGTTTTATTAAGCGGTTTCATAAACTAAGGCCAATTCTTTAGCAAATATTATTACGATGTGTCTTATTTGCCGCTTTCTAAATAATGAATTGTACTTTGGTTACCGCCCACCGACTACTCTTCAGTCTTAGAAGTCAGTTTAAAGAGTTTTACACAATTAGTTTTTTTGTTTTAAATGGAACAGAGTATTTGTTAAAAACCATTTTATTGTTCTAAAGTAAATGTATACACAAAAATTCTAACACGAATCTACTAAACACCTAGTGCTTATAACTTTGGTATAGTAATCAGCTGAAGCTTTCTTCGTTCTTGTTCTTTCAGGACTTTCAAAATCTACACTATACATCCCGAATTTTTCCCTAAAAACTCAAATAAATGAAAATCAAAAATACAATGAAATTTTTTACGTGTATCCACTTGTCCATTCGAAATTATCCATCAAACTCCAAGCTGTATACCTCGTAACATTAACACCATCTTCAACAATAGCATCAACGAGATTACTTAAATATTCCTGAAAGAATTAATCAATTTTTGTTTAGAAAATCAGAAGATTGTTACTCTGTAAAAATTAATTCTTTGCTCATCTTCAATTCCTCCCTCATCTGAGACTCCATTTTCAGTGATAAAAATTTCAGGATTATTGTAGGTCTTACTAACCCAATTTACGACTTTTCTTAAACCCCACGGAACGACTTTCAGCCAGATAGAAGCTGAATCTTCCCAAGTATCATCGAAAAATAATTTAACATTTAAATCACTGTCATAACCAACAACTGAAAGGTCTTCTTCTTCTTTCCATTCAGCGTAGTTTGTTGTGTAGTGATTAACAGCGACAAAATCGTGAGTTCCCTTAATATAATCGATTTCTTCTTGTGTAAATTTCGGAAGTCTTGAGTTTTCAAACCCTTGCTGTTTGCTTCTTTCATCAATTCGGTCAATCATAACTTGGGGGTAATTTCCGTTGATAATAGGATTGCCGTACCATCCGTACTGTTAAAAAATTTCTAAATTTGTTTTACTAAAATTTTGGGTAATTATACCGTGAATTGGATTGCCCTTTCAGCTGCTTCTTTGTCCTTTTCACTGCCACTAGCAGGTTCAAACCAAACCGTATCAATAACAATCCCAACTCGGCCTCCTTGTTTTGCTCGGAATTCCTCATCGTAGATATGGTAAGCTTTAGCATGGGCTTTAATCAGCGTATGGGTACATTTATAATCAGCTAAACCGGTGGTTGTATATCCTGGTGCTTTATTCGCATTACCATACCCTTCAAGACACGTCTGTTTCGGTTCATTGAAAGTAAACCAAAGCTTAACTAAATCTCCCAATTCCTGGAAAACAGTCCTGGCGTAATACGCATAATGTTCCTCCATTTCAGGATTCGGCCATCCTCCTAATTCCTGTAAAGGTTCAGGAGTGTCCCAATGAAATAAAGTCACCATTGGTTCAATTCCATTATCGATAAGTTCCTGCGTCAAATTCCTGTAATATTCCACTCCTAGTTTATTTACCGGAGAACCCGCAATTCCATATGGTAAAATTCTGGACCAGGAGAGAGAAAAGCGGTAATAATCGACACCTACATCTTTAAGCATCGCGACGTCTTCTTTGTATTTGTGATAAGAATCACACGCGACGTCTCCGTTATCATTATTTTTGATGTATGATGGATTCGTGTGGGAAATGTGGTCCCAGATATTTTCACCTTTACCGCCTTCATCCCATGCTCCTTCGACTTGATAAGATGCCGTAGCAAGACCAAATTTGAAGTAATCAGGAAATTTGTTTTTTGATGTTGAATTGGATTTACTGAAATTTTAGATGAGTTTATTGGAAATTTAAAAAGAATACTTACTCCAATCCTGTTAATAGAATTATGGCAAAAAGGAATAGCCGCAGCTTCATTGTGGTTTGAGGACTTTTGCGGATTACTACCAAGTCAAGTGTTTATATACCTATTTAAGTGCAAAAACATCTCTTTAGCCGTGGAGATGATATCTTATCAAGCCCTTGATCGTCTAAACTTCGATGATTAATATTTGTTTAATTGTGATTGGAGGAAATTAAACAAATTTCCTATAGGTGATGGAAAATTTGAAACGATTGAGTTTGTAATTTATTATTTAAATACGACTATACCGGTTTCGGCTAAAGTGCCATCTTCAGTGCCATCTTAGCCAGTTTTTAATAAAATCGTGTAAGAAAGATGGGGGATTTATTAGGAACTGACTAATATAACTGAAGATTGTACTTTTTTATTCTAATTTTTGTAATAATAATCACAGTAATTTTTAATATAAATAATGAAAAATAACGTTATAAAATCTAATCTCACAAAATTGTAATTTATGTTAAAACATTTCTTTAAGTGTATGTCATAAATTTAAATGTTGTATTATTTTACATAAATGATTATGCAATCTTTTAAACAAGAGAAATATTTATTGCATTTCCTTATATCATAAAGTAACATTAATGTCAATTAACTATTGCTTTAATTATTATATTTTTTGCATAATACAGGGTTGTTTATAGTTAATAGAGATGTTATTTTTTTTTAGTACAGAATATCACTAACAATGTTTTTTTATTTGTTTTTAGAATTACAAATTGATCTTGAGGTATTTAATTATAGAGTTATAATTATTGTTTTTTTCTTCTAGTAAATTGTAGTTGTAGGTTATAATTTACTATAATTGGCAATAAACAAATAATGCAAAAAGTGTAAGTGTCAATAATTTTATAATTGCAACAGTTATTAACAACAAGATAATAATTAATAATAATGAAGTACAAGTAGTTAATTTAAATTTTTAATTGTTTTAAACAATTCTATTTTTAATAACGTTTCTGTAATAATCTACAAACTTTTTCGACTTGAATAAATTGCTTGAAGACTGGAATTTAAATGTTTTTGAAGAAAACTAATTCTTTCATCTTCTATACATTTCTAGATCTAACAGGATTAACGCGAACCTCTGTTTCTATATTATTCATTTTATATAACAGTTAGATTCTTCTTGTTTTTCATGTTTTTTATTTTTACATTTTTTTAAATGTTTTACTGGGTTTTTGACCTATTTTAGGGTTGTATCAAGGATTATTACATTAAATTGAACTATTTGAAGGCTTTTGAAGTAATTAGGGCATTTAAACCTGTCTTTTGAAGTTTTGAAGGCGATTACAACAGTTAAACTTGCCGCTGGAAGTTAGAAAAACATCTAAAACTGCAAATGGAATAAATGGAGTATTTTAAACTTTCAATGTGAGGCTATAAGGACACCTATCTTTGCTGCTATTATTAGAGTCATTGCGACAGCTTTATAACTGCAGTTACGCTGTAGATTTGCATTTTTTTGGGTTTATATAGGCGGCATACAGCTTGATAGAAGCTCTGATTAGTTTACGTGTTCTGTTTTAACAGAATCATTCACAGAAGGATCCATTTTGTAATCAAAACACGAATATGGCGGCAAACTTTTTTTTCACTATTTCAAATTTTAAAGTGTTTTTTACTAAATTATAAATTATGTTGTGAATAAATAAGTAATAGAAAAAGTGTATTAATAATGTTATAATTGAAACAGTTAATTAATAATAATGAATTACAAGTAATTAATTAAAATTTTTAATTTTTTAAACAACTCTATTTTCAATAACACTTCTGTAATAACTTACAGATTTTTTTGCAGTTCTTGTTCTTTCAGGTGAATTAAAATTGACGTTGTACAAACCAAATTTAATCCTGAAATTATAAATTAAGTACAATTACCACAAATTCTAAAACTTACGTAAATCCTTGTGCCCATTCAAAATTATCCATTAAGGACCACGTTGTAAAAGCTTTAACATTGACATTATCTTCATGAATAGCTTGAAGAGTAGAATTTAAATATTTTTGCAGAAAACTAATCCTGTTGTCATCTTCTAAAGTGCCAGTCCTGTCAGGATAACCACATTCAGTTATTAAAATCAAAGGATCTCTGTATGTTTCTTTGATCCATTTTAAGCTATTTCTCAGACCGAAAGGTGCAATCTAAAATTTTTTTGTTGAGAGTTTGTTTTGAGAGAGGTATACTAGCACCTTACCTTGCCATCCCATTCTGTGTTTTCCCATGATGCGTCAACATGGCGTGTCGTCCCTACATCTTTTGCATAACTTGGTGACCCAAATGGGGCTTCATGTGAGGCTTGAACCAACCAACTGTTGTAATGATTAAGTCCGATAAAATCATAAGTTCCTCTCAATTTTAACTGTTCAAAGAATGTAAATTTAGGAAGTCGCGATTTAGGAAATCCTTCTCGTTTACTTCTGTGATCAACTCGATCGATGACAACTTGAGGATAATTTCCATAAACAACAGGATTTGCATATAATCCAAACTCGAATTGTCTTCTTTGTTCCGCAGCTTCGATATCTTCAATTTTATTAGTTGCCGGTTCCGACCATTCAAAATTGAGAGTAATTCCGATTTTGCCATTTTGTGTACTTCGGAACTCTTGATTATAGATATGATAAGCTTCAGCATGAGCTTTGAGTAGAGTATAAGTACATAAATATTCAATAACTCCATTAGGGTAAACATCATTTACCTCTCCCATAAATTCATTATAATCCTGACAGACAACTTTCGGTTCGTTGAAAGTAATCCAAGTTTTGACACGATCTCCAAATAATTTAAACGCAATCCGGGCGTAATCCGCAAACAACGAGACAAAATTCTGGTTGTAGTAACCTCCCATTGAGCTGAACATCTGAGGAGAATCCCAATGGAAAAGTGTGACTACAGGTTCAATCCCATTTGATTGTAATTCATCAATTAAATTATTGTAGTATTGCACACCGGCCTCGTTGATCTCTGTGGCGAATCCTTGCGGCAGGAATCGAGTCCAAGAGAGTGAAAATCGGTAGTAATCCACGCTCAGATTTTTTAACATTTGTACATCTTCTTTCCATTTGTGGTATGAATCACAGGCGATATCTCCAGTTGAGTTATCAGCAGCGAAATCTGGCTTGGTGTGGAGCAAATGGTCCCAGACACTTACTCCCTTACCATCTTCATTCCAACCACCTTCAATTTGGTACGCAGCTGTTGCAGCTCCGAATTTAAAATCTGAAGGGAAGGACCACTCGGATTTTGTGTGACTGCAAATTCTAGTGTTACTAAAATTACTTAAAAAAAATTATTTAAACCTGATGATGCACAAAATAATGATAGCAGACGTCAACTTCATGGTTGTAATAGGTTGTAAATACTGTCGGATATTTTTACAAACTTTCATAAATTTTAATTGCGGGAGATACAGATAAAGTGTAAAAAAACTTTAATTAATACCCACTATAGATAAAAAAAATGTTGTAAATTACGTGTGGCGTTGTTTGGTTTTAATCAGTGTATTTTGAACTTTTAAATTTTATTTTTGAAAGCCACCAGTTAAGTGCCTAATTTTTTTAACAATAACATTTTTATAATACATTGGCTGTAGTAAAGAGATATATTAAAGCAAATATCTTTTATTATTATTTTTTTTATCTTAATTACTTGTTTCTATAGCAACAATTAACATTAATTGTCGTAGGAATGATTTAATAAAATAATATCGTAATTTTTAAACAAATAATTTATTTAACAAAAACTTAATTTACACAAGTAACACAATAAATTAAAAAGTCAATAACTTACTTTTATTGTCTTGAATAATCGCTTGTAATAATAATAATAGCTTGAGAATAGAGAGATAGAAAGATTTTTTTATTTAGACGTAGGCGACTTCTTGCAATGTTTTCTAAAAAATTTTGTTTGTCTTTTTCTACCAAACGTTGTTTTGTCAAATTTTTCTAGATGTTTTTGTTCTTTTTTTTCTTGCAGTCGACATAGTTTTTGAATTTTTCTAAAATTTTTGTTTAGTATTTCTTCTATCAATCAGCGTTTCCCAAATTCTGATTTGTTTTCTTTTCAGTTTTTCAAGCTCTTTTAGAATTATTATTATGTGCTTTTCCAGAACTTATTCTTGCTCTTCCAAAACTATTTTGGTGTTCTTTTTTTATGCAACAGGCGTCTTTTACTTTTTTCATAAAAATCTATATAAATATTCTAATTCTTTTCCTAATGTTGTTTATCAAGTCTTTCAAAATCGTTTTTTATTTTTCTAGAAACTTGTTTTGTTCTTCTTTTTCTAATTTCTTTTAAAGTGTTGTATTTCGAACTGTTTTAGAATCGTATTTTGTCTTTTTAGAATATTTCTTGCTTCTCTGTCTTTTCCAATTCTCGTTTTAAGGCTGTTTTTTGCTTTGTTTTTTATCTAGTCTAAGCAACGGCTACGTTTTTAATTTTTTTCTAGAATTTTTTTTGTTCTTTTCTACCAAACTTCATTTGTCAAATTTTTCTAGAAGCTATTTTTGTTTTTTTTTTTCTAGCAGTCCACATATTTTTTAAATTTTTGGTTAGGTTTTTCTACCAATCAGCATTTCTCAAATTCTGATTTGTTTTTGAAGCTTTTCTAGAATCATTAATATCTTCTTTTCGAGAATTATTCTTATTCTTTCAAAACTATTTTTGTTTTTCTTTTCTTTTCTTTCTTGTTTTTCTTTCTCAAATTTATTTAGAACTTTTTGTTTTTCTAAAATCTTTTTTTAATTTTTTTTTTCAGCTTTTGATTGCTTCAACTCTATTTTCGATTAGTCTATTGATTAGTTTGTTATATTAGTTAACCTCTGCTTTATTTATTATTAAGGAAAATCTTTTTAGGAGAATTTTAGACCAGAATAAAGAGATTTAATAGTGAACGCCCAGATTTTTTACCATGAGGATATTTTTTTTTATTTATTGTATGTAACATAAGGTATATCACCGTTATTTTCATCGCGAATAAGAAATGATTGATTACAGCCGACGATATCTTATATGCTGGTATCTTTACCATTGGTATTCCATGGACCTTCGCTTTGGTACGCTGAAATTGCAACACTGACTTTATAATCATTTTTCGATAGAGTGTTTTGTTCTGAATTACACTCTGATATTCCAGTAAATTAAATTTTTTTTATATAGACTAGGATAAAGATCCTTGGTACTAATGAAAATTTAAAAAAACAAATTTTTTGTTTAAAAATTTTATTTTTAGAAAGCTACACCTCTACTCTAACTTTTTACTAGCAATAATACTTTTATAATACGTAGCAGACTTCTTCATAGTCCTTGTTCTTTTAGGATCATTGAAATCAACATGGTACAATCCGAATTTAACCCTAAATCAATTTATTAACACGTTATTTATTAACACAAATCTGCCTTACAAATATCCTTGATTCCACTCAAAGTTATCCATTAAACTCCAAGCCATAAAAGCTTTGACATTAACTCCATCTTCTAGAATTGCTTGAAGAGTTGCATTGAGATATTCCTAGAAACTTAAGTCATTATTTAATCCTACAATAATTCGTGATTGTACCCTATAAAAATTAATCCGCAGCTCATCATCCTTATTACCTTCTCTATCAGAATAACCGCATTCAGTTATAAAGATATCAGGATTGCCATATGTGGACTTTATCCAATTTAAAGCTTTGCGCAAACCCCATGGTACCACCTTAAAAAAATGTATCAGATAAGAGTTTAACCCAAGAGGCTAGTTCTTGAACCCTGTTATCTTCAGCTCCTGTCGTATTCCAACTTGGATCTTGTGATCTGCTTACTTTAGTATCAATGTAGAAACTTGATTGATCCAAAGACTCTTCTTCACCGTTTGCTACCAACCAAGTCGTGTAATGGTTCAAACCCAAAAAATCGTATGTCCCTTTTATATTTAATTTTTCGGCAAAAGTAAATTGTTGTAGACGAGATTCTGGAAAGTCCTCAAGGTTGCTTCGTTCAGCCACTCTCTCAATCACAACTTTTGGATAATCAAAATTTATAATTGGATTAGCAAAAATCCCAAACTGGAAAATCAAATTAGATTAAATTTCTCTACTTAGTTTCTTACATCAAACTGTCTTCTTCTTTCTGCAGCTTCTATATCTTCAGGTTTATTACTTGCCGGTTCTGCCCATTCAAAATTAAGTGTAATTCCGACTTTACCATTTTGTTTATGTTTAAATTCTCTGTTATAAATATGGTAAGTCTCGGCGTGAGCTTTAAGCAAATGATAACTACACAAATACTCGATAACACCATTTGGGTAATTCGGTTGAACACTACCAAGAACCCGGTTGAAGTAGTGACAAATTATGTTGGGTTCATTGAAGGTAATCCAGATTTTGACCCGATCTCCGAATTCTTCAAACGCTGTTCTCGCATAATTCGTAAAAAATTTCACCCAAGCGTCATTGCTTAATCCGCCTAAAGTACTAATTTTCTGAGGCATATCCCAATGGTACAGTGTTACCACTGGTTCAATTCCATTTTCGATAAGTTTGTTGATTAGGTCGTTGTAGTATTTAATTCCTGCTGGGTTTCTTGTACTTGTGTAAGCTCCTGACAGGATTCGTGTCCAAGCCAGGGAAAAACGGTAATAGTGCACTCCTAACTCTTTCAACATTTCGATATCACGCTCCCATTGATGGTACGAATCACAAGCAATGTCTCCATTTGATTGATCAGCGATAAAAAGAGGTGTTTGATGGGTTATCCGATCCCAGACACTTACACTTTTCCCACTTTCATTCCATCCACCTTCGATCTGGTAAGCTGAAGTAGCGACACCAAATTTGAAATCATCTGGGAATTTCCATGGGACTTGGGTTGTAAAACTGTAAAATAAGCTAGATTTTGTATTTAGTACAGATTTGAGTTATTCAATACCTGATTAGAAGAGTTAGTAACAAAATTACGAAGCCTTGAAAAATCATTTTGAGACAATGCTTGATTTATGAAGCTGGAAGATTTTATTTGTGGTTATCTGCAATAAATGTAAAGTTGGGGAGATAAAAAATGTTCTATTGGTTGAGGATTTATTGTGTCAATACAGTTAAATCTTTTACAAATAGATAAAAGTCTAGTTTAGTACTTTAGTAGTTGTGAGATTCTGGAAGAATTTTACTGATTTTTTAGGTGTTCTGGGGCGGTTTGGGTCAGTAAAATTGACATGGTATAGGCCAAATCGTAACCTAGAAAAGTGGTTTTAGTCTGGAAGATTACTAAAGATACCTAGATTTACGTATATCCGTATTTCCACTCGTAGTTATCCATCAAACTCCATGCCATATAACCTTTGACATTAACACCGTCGTTAATTGCTTGTAAAGTCGCATTAAGATATTCCTGGAATTTATCTAATTTATTGTTTTATTTTTTAAATTGATTTATTACTTTATAATAGTTAATTCTTCCGTCATCTTCCAAAATATCACTACCATCAGCATAACCATTCTCTGTGATTATGATTTCCGGATTTCTGTACGTTTTCTTAATCCAGTTCAAAAGTTTTCGCAATCCCCAAGGTACAACCTTCAAGGTTATCTAAATTCGCAAATATTTACCTGTACCTACCTACTTTAATCCAATCTGCTGCACACCCTTCCCATTTTGGATCACGAGATATTTCACCACCAGCATCTGTCTTAACTGATGGCGTTGTTACTTGTGGTTCTTTGCCAGCTTTGGAATAGACAGTAATATAATGGTTTAGTCCTAAAAAATCATAAGTTCCTCGAATTTTTAACTTCTCAGACATTGTAAATTGAGGAAGTCGTGATTCTGTGAAGTTTTCTAATCTACTTCTTTCAGCAACTCGATCAATTAAAATTTTAGGCCAGTCAAAATTCAAAATTGGGTTAGCGTAAATCCCAAACTGAAAAAAATAATTAACGACAATAAAACTTGTTTTAACTAACATCAAATTGTCGGTTTTGCTCAGCTTGGAAGACATCTTTTGGGTTATTAGGGTCAAAAGGTTCAGTCCAGGTTATATCAAGAGTAATTGAAATTTTTCCTTTTTGCGCAGCTCTGAATTCTCGATCATAGATATGATAAGCTTCAGCATGTGCTCTGAGTATATTTTGAGCACATAAATACTCTGAGACGCCTAGAGGAAAACTCTCGGTAACATCTCCAACTAAACCTTTGAAAGAATCACAAATTAATCTCGGTTCATTTATTGTAATCCACAATTTAACTCGATCACCAAACAATTCAAACGCTTTTCTGGCATAATTAGCAAAATGTTGGACTACAATCGGATTAGTCCACCCTCCTAAAGCACTAAAAACTTGTGGAAGATCCCAGTGGTACAACGTAATCACTGGTTCAATTCCATTTTTTAACAATTCGTTTATTAAGTTGTTGTAATAGTTAACTCCAGGTTGGTTAATTCGTGTTGCATATCCTTCAGGAAAGATTCGTGTCCAGGATAAAGAGAATCTGTAATAGTCAACTCCTAGATCTTTAACCATTTTAACATCTTCTTTCCATTTGGTGTAAGAATCACAAGCGATATCAGCATTACTTCCGTCACTTACAAGACTCGACCGGTTGTGACCCAGTACGTCCCATATATTTATACCTTTACCATCAGCATTCCAACCACCTTCAATCTGGTAGGCAGAAGTTGCCACACCGAACTTAAAATCAGGAGGAAATTTCCACTCTTTTGCAAGAGAAAATCTACAATTTCGCGTTAACTTTCCCCGTTACTTGAGTTAACTTTTACCCGAGAAAAGTTAAGATAATTAAATTTGTTTTAAGGAACATTTTAGTACAGTTTATTTCCTACAACTGAAATAATAATCTGGTTTAGTGTTTGTTTATGCAAATTGTCGCTAATCTTCTTTATTATTGAGAGCTATTGTGATAATATTTTTATTGAGGCTGGGAAGGTTAATTAACAATAATCTTGTGGAAATTTAATTTAATTTATTATAATACAAATGGTATAATTTAGCTAATTGTTCTAGTTCTGACAACTTTTTTAAAAAATTCTACGGATTTTTTTGGAGTTCGTGACCGATTTGGGTCGCTGAAATTCACATGGTATAAACCAAATTTCAATCTAGAAGATTATAATCTAATAATAAATAAATAAATTTTGAGAAAACTTACGTATATCCAAAACCCCATTCGTAATTATCCATTAAACTCCAAGCTATATAACTTTTTACATTGACACCATCTTCATGTATTGCTTGTAAGGTCGCATTTAAATATTCCTAAAATATACCAAAGTCAATGACTTTTAACAATTTAGAAGTTTTTTACTCGATAATAATTTATTCTTCTGTCATCATCCAAAATATCATCGCCATCAGCATAACCATTCTCTGTAATTATTATTTCTGGGTTTCCATAATTTTTTTTAACCCATTTCAAACTATTTCTGTAGCCCCACGGTACTACCTAACAGAATAGTGTTAGAATTTATTTTATTAATTGTTGACAGAAAAGAAACTAAATAATTTTGGAAAGGATTTTTTTGGCAGAGTTTTGGCGGGAAAAATCTATCGCTAGATACACTATAGCTGTGTTTATCTATTAATAAACCTTCTAAAGCAATTTTAAATGGTTGCCATAGCAACCACAGTACTATGGAATAGAATAGTTGGTGTTAGAAATTAATTTATTAACTGTTTACAAAATAAAAAATAAATAATTTTGTAAAGAACTCTTTCTGTATTTTGCAGAGTTTTGGCGGGAAAAATCTATCGCTAGATACACTATAGCTGTGTTTATCTATTAATAAACCTTCTAAAGCAATTTTAAATGGTTGCCATAGCAACCACAATACTATGGAATAGAATAGTTGGTGTTAGAAATTAATTTATTAACTGTTTACAAAATAAAAAATAAATAATTTTGTAAAGAACTCTTTCTGTATTTTGCAGAGTTTTGGCGGGAAAAATCTATCGCTAGATATACTATAGCTGTGTTTATCTATTAATAATCTTTTTAAAGCAATATTAAATGGTTACCATAGCAACTACAGTACCATGAAATAGAATAGTTGGTGTTAGAAATTTTAAATTAATTGTGGACAGAATAGAAACTAAATAATTTTGGAAAAGACTTTTTCTGTTTTTGGCGGGAAAAATCTATCGCTAGATATACTATAGCTGGGTTTATCTATTAATAAACCTCCCAAAGCAATATTAAATGGTTGCCATAGCAACCACAGTACTATGGAATAGAATAGCCGGCGAACTTTTTCTGTTTTTGGCAGAGTTTTGGCGGAAAAAATCTATCACTGTATATACTACAGCTGTGTTTATCTATTAATAAATCGTCAAAAGCCATATTAAATGGTTACCATAGCAACCACAATACTATGGAGTTAAAATTCTTACTTTAATCCAGTCAGCAGCGCAGCCCTCCCATTTTGGATCAAAGAATCTCTTTCCTCCAGAATCAATATCAAAAGATGGTCTTGTCACTGGTGGTTCTTTCGTTGCTTTAGTATACATTGTAATATAATGATTTATTCCCAAAAAATCATAAGTTCCTCGAATTCTTAATTTCTCCGCCATTGTAAATCGTGGTAATCTCGATTTTGGTAATTTTTCTAACTTACTTCTGTGAGCAACTCGCTCAATTACAACTCTTGGATAGTCATAATTAAAAATAGGATTAGCGAATCGGCCAAACTGCAACCAAACCTTGAAGAAATGAAATTCAAATTGTAACTAACATCAAACTGGACGTTTTGTTCTGCAGCTTGAACATCTTGGGGATCGCTTGCGTTTGCTGGTTCTGCCCAAACCATATCTAAAGTGATAGAGATTTTTCCGTGCTGGATAGGTCTGAATTCTTTATCGTAAATGTGGTAAGCAGCGGCGTGTGCTTTGAGAATATTATGGGAGCATAAATACTCTGAGAATCCTAAAGGATAATCCTGGGTGACTTCACCGACAAGTCCTTTAAAGTAGTCACAAATTAGCCGCGGTTCGTTGATTGTAATCCAGATTTTGACTCGGTCCCCAAATAACCTGAAGACTTTCCGGGCGAAATTTGCAAAGTATGGTATAACAACTGGGTTTGTCCATCCGCCTAAAGCACTAAAAACTTGAGGAAGGTCCCAGTGGTAGATTGTAACAATTGGTTCGATTCCATTTGCAATGAGGTTATTGATGAGTTTGTTGTAGTACTTGACTCCTGCTTTGTTTATTTTTGTTGAAAAACCATCTGGGAGGATTCGAGGCCAGGATAAAGAGATTCGGTAATAGTGAACACCCAGATTTTTTACCATGAGGATATCGTCTTGCCATTTATTGTATGAATCACATGCGATATCACCGTTACTTCCATCGCGAATAAGAAATGATTGATTATGACCAACGACATCCCATATGCTGGTACCTTTACCATCGGAATTCCATCCACCTTCGGTTTGATATGCTGATGTTGCTACACCGAATTTAAAATCCTCAGGAAATTTACATTTTGATGGAGATAACCTGTAGCTGTTTTATCTATTTATTGGTAAAAGGAATTTAAGAAATTTTTACCTGGTTAATGGAAAAATTGCAATTAATAACAGTTTTGTCCACATTGAGATGTGATTAACTAACAGTTTATTTTCATACTAATTTCCTTGTAGATAATACGAATTTATCTCAAAAATTTTTTGCCGGAAAAGGTCAAAACTAATTGAAAAATTTGTCACTTTTTAAAAATGTAATTTAGTAATATTTTATCATTTTTGTGTCTATCAGTTATGTAAAAGAAACAACAAATAAATTTTAATTATTTATTATAAAATTTGCAATACATCAAACATTATTACTGTACCGACCTTGTCTCTACAACACTTTTTAGATAAGCTACGGATTTTTTTGCTGTCCTTGGTCTTTCAGGATCATTAAAATCCACACTGAATAATCCGAATTTAATTCTGGAACAATAAAATTATCAAAACATTTTAATTCTATTTAGTTTCTTACTGATAGCCTTGTTGCCACTCAAAATTGTCCATTAGACTCCACGCCATGAATGCTTTGACATTAACACCTTCATGAATTGCTTCAAGAGTAGCATTTAGATATTTCTAAAAACAATTATAAGAATGCTCCTTCAAAAAAAATTTTTTAACTCACTCTGAAGAAATCTATTCTTGGTTCATCATCAACAGTACCATCTCTATCAGGATACCCACATTCTGTTATTAGAACAACAGGATTTCTGTATGTCTTTTTGATCCATCTTAGAATTTGTGTCAATCCCCATGGTACAATTTTATTCCATTCAGCACCAGATTCTTCCCAATTCGGGTCTTGAAACCGTTCAGTACCCATATCATAAGCATATCTCGGTTCACCAATTTCTACTTCTGGTACTTTTTTAACATACCAGGTGCTGTAATGGTTCAATCCTAAATAATCATAAGTACCCCTAATCCACAATTTTTCAGCTAATGTAAATTCAGGAAGTCGTGATCTTGGAAAACCTTCCAATTTACTTCTTTCAGCAATTCGTTGTTTAACAATTTGTGGATAATCAAAATTTATAATCGGATTTGCATAAAGTCCAAACTCGAATTGTCGCCTTTGTTCAGCTGCTTCTATATCTTCAGGAGAGTTAGAAGCTGGTTCAGCCCATTCAAAATTGAGAGTGATTGAAATTCGTCCTTTTTGTTCTGCTCGAAATTCCTTATCGTAGATATGATAAGCTTCAGCGTGGGCTTTAATAACGTTATGGGTACACAAATACTCAATTATACCATTAGGGTATGGAGCATTGCTACCTCGAGTAGCATTTCCCATAAATTCGTTAAAGTCCTGACAAATAATTTTTGGTTCATTAAACGTAATCCAAGTCTTGACTCTATCCCCAAATAACTCAAACACTTTCCTTGAGTAACTCCCAAAAAGGCCAACAATTTCAGAAGTTGTCCATGACCCAAAAGGGCTAAACATTTGTGGTAAGTCCCAGTGGTACAAAGTTATAACCGGTTCAATTCCATTTTCGATTAATTTATTAATAAGATTGTTGTAATAATCGACTCCTGGTTGATTAATATAACTTACATATCCGTGAGGAAATATTCTAGTCCAGGATAATGAAAATCTGTAGTAATCAACACCAGTTTCTTTGACCATTTCAACGTCACGTTCCCATTTATGGTAAGAATCACAAGCGATATCACCGGTGCTTCCATCCTGGATTATTCCCGAATTGCTGTGAGTTAGTCTGTCCCATATGCTTAGACCTTTACCATCAGCATCCCAGCCACCTTCAATTTGGTATGCAGACGTTGCAACACCAAATTTGAAGTCGTCAGGGAATGTCCATTGGGATTTAGTTAAGCTGCAATGTAAGATTTTACAAGAGGAGAGTTTTTTCTAGTTTTACCTGATCAAAGTAGCGAAAATGGTAAAAAGGAGATTTTTCGTTTGTGTGAGATGCATGATGATTGGGACTTGACTCATAAAAAAATTCTATTTTACGTACTAATCTTAATCTACGTCTATTATTTTTATGATTTATTATATTGATTTTTGCTAAAGCCGACAATAAAAGAATTATTGTTTATTGAACTGGAAAATTATTTATATCTTTTGGACTTTTTACTTATTCTAGGTGTTTCAACCAAGAGTTGTTTTTTTAAATTGTATATTTATGATAAAAACAAATTATTTTGATATTTAAATAATTATTGTTGTCGAAGGTTAAATGTCAGCTAATTATTTTCCATTGAATATCCTGTTAGTGTAAAATAAAATTTGAAAAATGCGGTATAAATAGACTAAATTACTCAAATTTTTATTAGATAGAAGTTATCTGTTGTACAAGTGTGAAATAGAAAAAAAGGAATTGTGCAACTCTTATCTTTGTATAAATATCATGACGAAATCTTAGCTAAATAATAAGTGTAGTGCCATCTTATGATAAGGGTTACAAATGGAATTTATTTAAATGCAGATTACGATACTTAAGAGCAGACTTATTTTCTAAACGATTTATTCTGAAAAATCTGAAGATTTTTATTTTATAGAAAACTTATTTTCTAAACGATGAATCATCCAACTTCGTAGATATTGTTTAAAGAAGCTCATTTTCTACATAAAGTTTCTAGACATTTTATTTTTTAAAACGGCTGTTAAAACTCAGCTTTTCAAATAACTTATTTCATAAATTTATTTTGAAAATTCATTATAAGTTATACATAAGTTATTTTTACATTTTAGAGATCTCATTCTTTAAAAAGCATTTTCTATATTTACTTTTTAGACGACTCATTCTAGAGAGGCTTTTTTAAATAAATTCTCATTTCTCATAACATTTTTATAACAGATTATACGTATCTAGATTTTTTGAAATGCTCATTTGTACCAAACAACTTTTAAAAAGCCGTTTTCAAAAATTATTTTTTACTTTTATTCTATAGAGAACTTATTTTCTAAATGATAGATCTTCCAGCTTTGTAGATATGATTAAAAAAACTCATTTTCTACATTAATTCTCTAGACAATTTATTTTTAGAACGTTTCTCTAAATTTATTTTAAAGACTCATTTTCTAAAGGTTTTATTCTTTAAAAATCATTGTCTCACTCATTGTAGAGAGATTTTTTTAAAACAATTTTGAAAACATTCCTAAAACAGATCATTTTCTAGCTTTTTTTTGAAATGCTTCTTTCTACCAACCAACTTTTAAAAAACTGTTTTTAATAATTATTTTTGTCTTTTACTCTAGAGAAAACTTATTTTCTAAAAAACGGATCTACCAACTTTCTGTTATTGTTTAAAAAAACTCATTTTCTATATTAATTCCCAAAACAATTTATTTTTTAAACAGTTGTTATTTTTGTTCTTAGGCTCAGTCTAAAATGTTTAGATGTAGTTTTATTTTCTAGAAAACTCAGCTTCTTAAAGGACTAGACAACTCATTTTCTAAATTCATTTTAAAGACTTATTTTCTAGAGGTCTCATTCTTTAAAAAGCATTTCCTACATCTACTTCTGGGATAAATCATCTTCTAGACAATTTATTCTAGAAAGACTTTTTCAAACTTTTAAATGTTTCTCTCAAGACGCAATTTTAAGTTAGTTAATCATTTCTTCTAGATTTATTGTCTAAAAGTGCGTTTCAATTTTAATTTTCTACATTTACTTTGTTAAGAACTCATCTCCTGAACGACTCATTTTAGAAAATGTTTTTTGAACTTATTTTTAAATATTTTCTAAATACTCATTTTCTATAACAAATAATTCTTTGAAATGCCGTTCTCAAACATTAATTCTACACAAAACACGTTTTATAAATCTTTGATCTTCTAATTCTGTAGCTATTCTCCTAAAAAAACTGTTTCTTTTTTTTAAACTTATTTTATAAACGACTCATTCTGAACAATTTTAAAAGTAAAAACTCATTTTTTAAATTATTCTTTCAATAACTTAATAGCAATTTATTGTTTTTTAAACTCATTCTACAAATGTTTTATGTAGATTTATTTTATAGACAACATGTTCTCTTAAATGATTCATTTACTAGACGATTCATTTTAAAACTGATTTGTCTAAATTTACTTAAATCTCATTTTTTAGAGAATTCATTTTTTCTAAATTTATTTTAGAATCAAAACAGCTCATTTTTAATTTAATTTATTTTCAAAACTTATTTTCTCGATAGCTGATTGTCTTATATGACCTAATCACAAGACAGTTTATTAGTTTAATTGATAGATTCTCGAAAAGGAAGACTCATTTTATAATAAACTTATTCTTTAATTTAAAATTTATTCTGTAGTGTAAGCCACTTATTCTAATTTTTTTACGTATTTATTAGATTAATTCTACAAGAAACGTCTTAAGAAATCATTTTCTAGATTCATTTATAGACGACTCACTTTCTTAAGACTTATTTTTTTTTAATTTGCTGGCAAACTCTTTTAAATTTATTTCTAACACTTATTTCTTAACGACTCTTTCACCCTATATTTATTTTATAGAAAACTCATTTTCTAAACTCGTTCTCTTGTCAGAGAGCACATTTTATAAAAGTCTGATGAAACTAATTTTATTTTTTGAGAACGACTCTATGTTTATTCTCTATACAACTCAAAACAAGCTTTGGGACACTGAGATTCTTTATCTAAATAGAGAAGATACCAAATTCGTGTTTGGTCATAATTATTAAATACATATCTAGAAAGAAGAAAGATAAAAAATGTTGAACACTTTAATAAAATAATTATTTAAAAAATAGGAAACAGTTCTCTATCTAAGAATACAGTTTTCTCTAAATTTTTTGATTGTTTTTCTTAAGAGTACTTCGGAATATTTATTTATTATTATTTTCCTAACTGATACACGTATAACACGTAGATAAAAAATTACTGAAGTGTTAGATTCAAGGTTAAGTAATTACTTGATGTAATGACGATAATTTGCGAAAATAACAAGTCCTAAGTATTTTTTAATGTTTTTATTCAAAGCAAATAAATTATTTGTCGTCACATGAATCAACTAAGCACTTAGTTGCAATAATTTTTTTATAATACTCTGCTGATTTTTTAATAGTTCTTGTCCTGTTTGGATCTGTAAAATTGACATGATAAAGCCCAAACTTTTGTCTGGAATTTAAAAAATAATTATAAAGCGGAAATTAAAATTGTTATCATTACGTATATCCACTGTTCCATTCAAAATTATCGATTAAAGTCCACGCTGTATATCCTGTTACATTAACACCATCTTCAAGTATAGCTAACAAGACATTACTTAAATATTCCTAAAACACCTAATTAGATTTTTTTACGTTATTAATTACAATTTACAGCATAGTAATTAATTCTGTCTTGATCATCGAGTTGTCCATGATCTGAGTACCCATTTTCAGTAATAACAATTTCAGGATGATCAAAATTAACATCAACCCAATTTAATATTTTTCTGATACCCCACGGTACTACTTTTAACCAATCAGAAGCTGATCCATTCCATGCTGGATCTCTGTAAGTCAAGACACTCATATCATTCAAAAACCCTGGCGTTGTTATAGGAAAATCATCACTCCATTTTGCTAAAACTGTAGTATAGGTGTTCAAACAAAGAAAATCAAAAGTTCCTTTAATATAATCAACTTCTTCCGGTGTGAATTCCGGAAGTCGCGATACCGGAAATCCTTCCTTTTCACTTCTTTCCCCAATACGATCAATCATTACTTGTGGATAATTACCATCAGGGTGGTAAATTGGGTGTGCGTACCAGCCGTATTGGAATTGTAAGACTCGTTCAGCTGCTTCTTTGTCCTGTTCACTGTTACTAGCAGGTTCAATCCAGGACGTGTCAATGACTATTGAAACACGTCCATTTTGACTAGCTCTGAATTCTTTATCATAGATATGATAGGCTCTAGCATGTGCTTTAAGCAAAGTATGGGCACAGAGATAATCTCCAATACCGTCAGAAACAACAGCAGGAGCAGCAATACCGGCATATCCTCCTTGACAAACCTGTAAAGGTTCATTGAATGTCATCCAGTTTTTGACTTGATCTCCAAAAAGAGTGAAAGCAAGTCGGGCATAATTAGCAAAATAATCAGCAAGGAGAGGGTTTGGCCAACCACCAATGTCTTGTAAGGGTTGTGGAAGGTCCCAGTGGTACAAAGTGACAAACGGTTCAATTCCGTTAGTTTTTAATGCTGTTATTAAATTTTTGTAGTAGTCTACACCGGCTTGATTGATTTTATTTATAAATCCTGTTGGTAGGATTCTTGACCAGGACAAAGAAAATCGGTAATGGGTCACATTTAGGTTCTTTAGCAATTCAACATCTTCTAGATATTTGTGGTAGGAGTCACACGAGATATCACCATTTTCGTAATCAATTATCTTGTCGGGGTAAGTGTGAGTTAGATGGTCCCAAATATTTTCGCCTTTACCATCATCTGACCAACCGCCTTCTATCTGGTAAGCGGCTGTAGCAGTACCGAAAAGAAAATTCTCGGGAAACTTTTTATTAATTGGTTCACTCAATGTTATTCTAAAAATTTAAGAGTTTGTAATTTTTTTTACTAACTGTCATTACCTTAAAATCAAGCAAAAAAGGAGCAGAAGTTTTAACACCATTTTGACAGAAAAAAAACAGCAGGAAACACTTGAAGTTATCAGATAAACACAACTTTATTTTAAAATGTTTTTAATTGTGACAACAGAGATAAAAAACTAATTTTCACATTTATCTACAAGGCATTTTGTTGCAATTACTTTTTTATAAAACTCAGCTGATTTCTTTGGAGTTCTGGTTCGGTTTTCATCATCAAAATCCACTTGGTACAGACCAAACTTCTCTCTAAAAATTTTTTTGAAGAACACAGTTTTATTTTAGATGATTCCTTACGTGTATCCTCCCAACCATTCAAAATTATCCATCAAACTCCAAGCTGTATACCCTGTAACATTCACTCTATCTTCAAGAATTGCTTGGAGAATATTACTTAAATATTCCTGATAATACAAAATTCTTCCTTCATCATCTAACTCTCCATGATCCGAAAACCCATTTTCAGTTATTACAATTTCAGGATGATTATAAGTCTTATCAACCCAATTAATTAATTTTCTTGTACCCCAAGGTACTACTTTAAGCCAGCTTGAAGCTGAACTATTCCATGAAGCATCTTGGTATGTTTTAACACTGATATCGTTATCATAACCTACAGTTCCTATAGGATAATCATCAGTCCATTGCGCCATGTTTGTGGTGTAGGTATTAAGAGCAAAAAAATCAAAAGTGCCCTTAATATAATCCACTTCTTCAGGTGTAAATTCAGGAAGACGAGACTTATTAAATCCTTCCTTTTTACTTCTTTCAGCAATTCGATCAATCATTACTTGAGGATAATTACCATCAGGGTGATAAATCGGGTTTGCATACCATCCAAACTAAAATATTTATAAAAATTTTGGATTTTTAAATTAAGACTCACGTTGAATTGAATTTTTCTCTCAGCTGCTTCTAAATCCTTTTCATTGTTACTAGCAGGTTCAAACCAGTCACTATCAACAACCATTGAAACACGCCCATTTTGTGCCGCTCTAAATTCGTCATTGTAGATGTGATACGCTTTTGCGTGCGATTTTAAAACAGTATGGGCACATTTATAACTGTCTATACCATTAGATTGTATTCCTGGAGCAAAAACCCCATACCCATAACCCAACTGACATGTCTGTTTAGCTTCATTGAAAGTCATCCAATTTTTAATGTCATTACCAAAAAGAGTAAATGCTTGTCTTGCATAATCAGCAAAATAGTCAACAAGGGCTTCATTTGGCCAACCTCCAAGTTCTTGAAGAGGTTGTGGTAAGTCCCAATGGTATAAAGTGACGTACGGTTCAATTCCACTTTGTTTTAATGCTTGTATCAGATTTTTATAATAAGTGACTCCAGGTTGGTTTATTTTATTTGTGTGTCCTTCAGGAAACAATCTCGACCAGGATAAGGAAAAGCGGTAGAAGTTAACTCCCAGACTTTTAAGTAGTTTGATATCTTCTAGGTATTTATGGTATGAATCACATGCGATATCACCATTTGCTTGGTTGGCAATATGGTCGGGGTAAGTGTGGGTGAAGTAGTCCCAGATATTTTCTCCTTTACCATCTTCGTTCCATCCTCCTTCGACTTGATATGCTGCAGTTGCGGTACCAAATTGAAAATTTTCTGGGAATTTTTTATTGATTGGTTCCGGGGAAATTTCTCTGGAATTTTTAATTTAGTTAATTGTTTTTTGATTGTAGTTTTTTACCTTGAAAGAGTTAAAACAAAGAGTAGAAGTATTGAGTTCATTTTGGTAACTGAAACATGATAAAAATTTTTGCTTTGATAAATTTTATCTCGATAAGTTTCAAACGTAAATAGGAAGATCCTTGGGGCGAAAAACACATTTGTGTTAACCACAAAAAGTTCGTAAATTAAGTAAATCCCGTTCCGGGGAGGACATAAGCCTGTGGCTACTAGATAAGAGTGGCAGATTCTAATCCTGTAACAGGATCACTGCAAGCAATAGCGAACAAAGGACCATTTAGCGATGCGCCTTGATAAGTGGACACGAAATTCAGATTGAAACCGATAAATTTTCAAGGATTTGATGCTTTTGTATAGCATACTTTGTAAATTTCAATACACAATTAGCTTGGAGATCTTTGTAAGCCTACGCTCGACATTGTCTTGCACCAGCCATTTAGTTCGCTTGTTATATACATCCGCTATAATTTACAAAGTGCCCCGCTGAAATTCAAACTGAAACAATTCCAATTGTCTATGCATGAATTGCTTATTTATTTTGTGAAAAGTTGGATCTCTGTATAGTGTCACGAAGGCGGAATTTTTTCTTTTTTCAAGTGTTGTAAGTGCCAATCCGGTGTCGATTTATTGCTGGTGATAACATTACCACGCCAAAGTGGCCGATAACATTTTCAAATGGCGCAAAACCGGGATTATCTCAACTGTGTGGGATTCTTAATTACCTGATTCGTTACTAATTACATTTATCTAAAAATTTGACGATCGATAAGTGTCGTCGGGACGTCTAGACTTTGGACGCCCGACATTCCACTTCCGCGTTGCTAATATAACATCTCGATTCTGAAGCACAAGATCGACATAACAATGCTTCTCAGGTAGTTTATTCCGGCAGGTGAATTGGAAATAAAATACGAAATGTCATAACGGCACTTGCAGGAAATTGAAAAATGTTTTAGGATTAAAGGATATGGCAGGCCAAGGTGAATTTGCGCGAATGAACCCGCATTAACATTTTGTACTAAAAAATTATTATCAGGACTACTTTCTTCTAGCGTACTGAAAAATCCCAACAATAAAATTGTGTTTATGACTTGTGGGATAACAAAGGCCTCATTAATTAACGCAACAAATTAATAATTTGTTTAGATTTTCTCGGCTAATTACTATTATGTTTATGTATAACAGGAAATACCTAATGAATCTTCAGTTACTTTTTTACCTAACTTCTTTTTTTAAAATTTTTTAAACTATCTAAATAATTTGTTTTTGGAAGGTCTTTAATATAAACGTTTTTTCGGCTATCACTTCATAATTTGGTCTAGATCTTTATCCAGCGAGACATTTATTTAATTTCAGGAACAAGAAGAAATGACTAGGGGTCAGATTGTGTGAATATGGTGAATAAGGCAGGGATTGGTAACCCAATTCGATTAATTTAGAACTCTGCACAAATATCGCAATGGAACAGGACTTTTTTTGGTCAGATTTGGTCGATTTATCTTTAATTCGGCGTCAAAACGTGTTAGCAAGGCAGCATAATATTGGCCATTAATCGTTTTTTACTTTTCTAAATAGTCAATAAAATTACGCTCTTGAAATTACAAAAAAATGTAACCATAATTCTATTGGCCGACATAACAGTTTTTGTTTTTTTGGGGCACGCAGATCGGGAATAATCCACTGTTTTGGCTGTATTTTCGTTTCTGAAGTATAATAATGTACTAGGTTTTATCTACGGTGACGAAACGACGCAATTTTTTTTTTAATTACTTTGAAACATAGCTAACCAATCATTTGAAGCTGTAAGCTCGCAAATAGCTTTTTCATATATAGGGTTATTCACGTAAGATGACAAGCCTAACCAGGTAAAAATGCAACCCGAAATACACTTTACAAAGGACTCATTGTTATTTGGAATTAGAAAATTAACTTAGGTAACCAAGTATGTACGTATTAAAAGCAGTTGTCAGTGTCATTACATTTTTTTATTCATAATTATTTACCGTAATGTTTTCTAACAATGAATGAACGGACATTATACTAATTTTTGGTAATTGTCGAAAAAATGGTGTTGCTGCAGCAAATTTGTATAGAGAAGGTTATCACGAACGCCGAGCTCCGACCGACAAAATTTTGATGAGACTGGATAGCACGCTAAGAAATAATTGGCCTTGCTTTAAAAGAGTAAGAACTAGAACTGCCACTTGTCTTGAAAACGAAGTCGCAGTTATTGTAGTTGCAACCAAAATTATGATAATGCAAGAGCGATCCAGTTGGCTATATAAATCGTAAAATCGTATTTTGGGTTGCATTGTTACCTGGTCAGGCTTGTCATCTTACGTGAAGAACGCTGTATAAATATATAATATATATTCGGTTTATAGCGTCTTGTGTCGCCTTCCGATTCCCAATCTCCATTTTTTTCTGTCTAACCAATCTGCTTCGGCTAGATTTCTCTCACTTATGGCCTTGGTGATACCCTGTATCCAGTTTTTCCTCGGACGGGATGTCCTCTTCGATTTCTTCCTTCTGGTGTCCATTCTAGCACTTGTTTTGGTAACCTATCTTCCCCCATGCGACGTATGTGTTCATACCATTTTAATTGTTTTTGTGCAATTTCGTCAATGACTGTTGTCTTTGTATTTATTATATCTCTTAACTCGTCGTTTCTTTTATGGTCTAATTTTGAGTGTCTGGCAGATCTTCGTAATGCATCCATTTCTGTTGCCAGTATTTTCCGTTTGTCATTTTCTGTCATAGTCCATATTTCGGCGCCATATGTTAATACACTTTTTACCACGGTGTTGTAGATGTTTAGCTTCCTTTGTCTCTCTATATTTTTTGACCAAAAAATTCCATTAAGTGCTCCTATGATTCTTCTACTCTGGCCTACTCTTTTTTGTATTTCTTTTTCATCTTTTCCGTTTTCTTCGAACGTTATTCCTAAGTACTTGGATGCTGTACATCTTTCAAATGTAATTCCATTATCTAATAGTAAATTATCATCATTGCTTTCTATGCCCATATACTTTGTTTTTTCTATATTTATTTCTATTCTCCAGTTTTTATATTCCTCACCTAACTTTCTCGTCATATATTCTGTTTGAGCTACCACTACTTGATCGTCCGTTAATTGCATAGTATAAAGAGTGGTATTGTTTAATTCAAAGCCCATTCGGCAGCAATTCTTCTTCCAATTTTTAAGGGCGTGTTCTACATATATCTTAAATAATGTTGGTGAAATGCTGTCTGAGGCCCTTTGATATCCGAAATCCGCTTGACAGTTTTTTGCCAATTTTTATTTGAGATCTACAGTTATTATACATTTGTTGTACTGCTTTTATTAATGTATTATTTATTTTTGTTTGTTCCAATGCTTAGGAAAGTTAAGAGACTCTCACTCTTACTTAGTTAAGATACTCATTTTATTAACTATCTTATGCATCTTAAATTGTGGATTTCTATTTACAAGAACACAGACTTTATTAATTATTTAGGAGGGAGTCGTTACAGTAAATAAGGCTCCGCGCGGTCAGTATCTTTCCTGCTTTTATGACCAATTTTGTATTGAGGAAATTATTTACAAATTATATCATGAGACGGAGCAGATTTACTAAAATATTTGCACAACTTTTTCTCAATTTTTTAATGGTTTTTTACGTAAAAAATAAAGTTTACTTAACACTCAAATTTTTTTCTTCATTTTTACACAACAAAGAAAACACTTTCTTTTAAAAAATTGTAAAACGCGAACTATCTGACAGATTCGCAGGGAATTTTAAAATCATTCCTCTTTGTTTCTGCTATTTTCTTTGATGTATAATTCTTCTTTTGTTCTTACTGGTTTTGGTCTTAGCTGCTAGAGCTATGTAGCCATGGTGTAGGATTTTTCTTTAATAAGATTTTCTATTACATCTGCCACATGAAAATTTAAGTTTATAAAGAAAAAAGGAAATGTGAATCAGCAGGTAGCCAAAGCTTTTCTGTTTTTCTTTCTTTGCTTCTTTTACTATTTCAACGTACTGTTTATTTTTTAGTTTTGTTGGTTTTGCTTATTATACAAGTGTCTTTGGCTCCTTGCAGTTAGATGTTTCTAACCAGTTCTATGTTTGTTTGATATCTGCTTTTTATGAATTTTCTTTCTTCTTCTAGTTGTATTGCTACTCTGCGTACTTTCTTCTTCTGTTTTGCTCTGATTGTTTTGTTTTTGGCTCTAGTTTTTTTTTTTCTGAGGTTTTATGTATTTTCTTATATTTTTGTTATCAATAGATAATGACCGCTGTCTATTTATCTTTTTATAAAGTTTAAAATTTATCTCTACCAAATGATCTTTACTGACTACACTCTTCTACTCTTGCATATTTTTATATTTCTTTATATTGGAATAACTATTTGTTGTTATTAAGCTTGTATTAGTCAATTTATGGTTCTTTTAATTTTTTTTTGCTCACTCTTCTTGCTGTAGATTATTTACAATTTTAGAGCAAATTAGTTTTTTTACAGAATTGTATCACCAACTGCTCATTCATCTTTTTGGTGTAGTGTGATCTTATCAGCTTTAAAATTTTATGAATAAATTTTTCTCTAAGATCATTGACTTGCAACTTTTCTAACAAATCACTAATGTCACGCTTCATTAAAACAAGATCAGTCATAATTTTTATTCGCTATCCATCTGCTTAAGATGATATCAAAGTTAAAATCTTGGTATCTTGTTCAATTATATCATAATTGCAAAGAACCGCATCTATACAAAAAATCCCCCGACATTAAAATATTACAACGTGATACTTAACTTTCCAATTAAATCCGACACTGACTAGTACTTGATAAAAACGAAATTCTTCAATAACTAGTTTCGATTTTGTATGGATTTTTCTTCGACTCGAATTTACTGGACTTGTCCAACATGACCGTTCACCGCACTCAAATGGTCAAATAAATAAGTGTGCACTTGTAACTTTACCATGTTACATGTGGTTCATTAGTGCGAACTGTGTGGTAAATACATCGCGGGTACTTCGTTAAATACCTCCCGGATAATAATTTAACAAAACTTCAACTTAAAAATAAAAGAATTTTAAAACATTACTTTCAGCAAGTAGCAAAGGTCAAGATACAGGTGGCAGAAGGTAGGTCGAGATGTCACAAGCCGTTTTGTGACTTGGTTCATTGAAGGTGATTCAACAAACAACAGTTTCAGTTTCATTCTGTGGATGTTTCTAATGCTAACAGCTGCAAAATCAAATTTTGCGGACGGTTATTACTTTGTGTAAGGCAAAGAAACCCAACACTTTTCAAGAACAGATTCTTATGGTCGAAACTTAAATCTGTTGATGAGATTATTTACAATGACTTCAGTCACATTTTTTTGTAGAAATATTTGTCTGTTTGTTATTTGTGTGTAAGAAATACGAATAAAAGTCTAAAGGTGTTAAGTCTGATAAATATAGAAGCACTTCGACTGGTTTTCTCTGTCATTTTATATTAAATTTATTAGCCATTAAATTGTTTTATTTTCAAAATCTTTAGCAAGTAGCATCATGAATCAAAGTAACAGTTATCGCAAAATAAATAGCTTTGCAAGTCTTAGTTTATTTTAACTAATTGGTCGTTATAATTATTTAATTAATTAGGAACGAGCTACCAAGAAAATGTGTAAATCAAGTTGTTCTGTTTTTTAAAAAGGATCTAAAGTAATTAAAACTAATGAGTATAAAAAATTCATTTTATTTTAATTTGCATTAAATTTTAGGGAGAAAGCTTTCATAAAAATGTGTTTTTTCTATAAAGATAAACTCATTAACTTACTGAACTAAATTTTTAACTTGTTTTGATCTTGAAATCATTAAATATCTTGTAAGGAAAAGATGTAAAACATAAGTGTCTTTGTATATCATTAATATCAGTCAAGTTGTGAATATATTAACAATTTTTTAATCTCTTACGTTATAGTTTGTCTAGAAAAGAAAGATAGCTATTTTAAGCTTACTTTAGTCGCTTCTTACAACACTTCTAGACAAATTATAAATAAAAAATAAATTATAAAACTGTCATTTAAGACATATCATTTTGTCAAATCGTGACTAGTTTTATATTTATTAATATAACTCTGTTAATAAAATAATAGCAAGCGTGTCAAAAATCTGATTGACGATGATATAATAGAACTGTAAATAGAAAATCAGGAATTTAGGAAAGAAATAAAATAATATAGAAACGAAATGGAAGAGAATATAGATAAGAAAATAATGAGTATAAAGAAAAAGTGAATAAAGTTAAGACAGAAAAACTAGAACTTACTGAATATCAGATTTGAACAAATATACTCGTATCTAATTGAAAATGAGTTAGAAAGAACAAATAATAAATTAATTAGAAATTAAGGAAAATAATACAAGAAATATAAATGAAATTAAAGAAATTATAGAAACAGCGGAACAAGAAAATCTTTTCTGTTTTTAAAACTTAATTATTGGGGTAAAATAATGCATATGAAAGAGATTATTACAATTGGATTATCAACAAATTAACAAATGAACATTGATAAGGAAAAGACAGTAAACTAAATTCACTAAGTCCTGAATCCTGATAGAGATGAAAAAGAAAGTTTAAAGGAAAAAAATGTTTAAAACATAGATCTTATAGAAGAGCATACTTAGATTCCAGTCACTTCATGGTAGGAATAAAATGAAAACAGCATTATTAATCAAAATAACAAAATACTCGAAAACAAGCAGAAATTAATAAAGAAAAATACAAGAGAGCACTAGAAGGAAAGCAAGAACTACAAGAGCTTGATAGAAGTATAGAAGAGAATTTGGAAAGATCGAAAAATTTTGAGACAAGGAATTAATGACGAAATTGTAAAAAAAGAAGATAAAAGATTGGTACGATGAAGACTATAGAAAACACAAACAAAAGCAAGAATATGCTAAAAGAAGATACACCGATTAGCCAAAAAAAAATACAAAAAACAAAGAAATGAGTACAAGTTGAAGAAGAAAGCGTTTAACAACAACAACAATGAAATAAGAATCTTTTATTAAGGGTGAAAACAAATTAGACAAGGAGAACAGTCAAAAACAATATTTTGCCTGAATAAATGTGGTGAACGAAGTAGGAAAAGAAGAGAAAGTAATAGAAAGGGAGGCATCACAGAAAGGAAGAACATTTGAAGAAGAATAGTGCAACAGACAAGATTAAGAGGAAGAAATACCGACATTTGATAAAGTAAAGAACATTATTAAAGAATTGAAAAATCAATAAGAGTCTAAGAAACTTTTATTAAGAGTGCAAACAAATCAAACAAAGAGACTAGTCTAAAACAATATTTTGCCTAAATGAACGTGATGAACTAGTAGGATAAGAAGAGGAAGTAATAGGAAGATTGGCAAATGAAAATTACAGAAAGGAAGAACAGTTGAAGAAGAGAACAAGAGACAGTATTAAGAAGAAAAAATACCGACATTTAATAAAGTAAAGAACATTTGAAGAATTGAAAAACTTTAAGAACCTAGTGAAAGATGACATTTGAAGTTAATTGATTTAATGTAGAGGACAAACACTGTTGAAAATAATGTAAGACATGAATCAGAGTGTTTAAAAAAATAAAAAAATGCCACAAACTAAGATAACAGTAATCATATGTCTAATACATAAAAAAAATACAAGAGAAAGTGCGGAAATCACCAAGGTGAATACGATACTACTTACGAATAATAATATAAAAGAACATGATAAAAGTAGTAAGCAAATACCAGTGTTGTTTTAGAAAAGAATGATTGATCGTAGATGCTACCAAAGAAGACTAAAAAAGTAGAAGTAAAGTGCATTATTTAAATCTAACAGGACCTGAAAAGCTTGAGCTTGAGAGCACTAATTACTCGAAAGATTACGACATTTTTTGCAGATTCGGGAGTTGAAATGTCAGTTTAAATTCCAAGAGATTTTAAATGTTACTTTAAAACTTCTTTGGGACTAAAAGTAGCAGTTTTAGTACCTTTTAGTAGAAATTAAAATGCCGGAGGCGCAAAAAAGATCTTAAAACACTAGAAAAACATTTTTCTATAAACACAAACTTTTGTTTTAACTTGTTTTGATCTTGAAGTCATTAAAACTCTTGTGCGGAAAACATGTTAAACATAAATGTCTTTGTACATCATTAATATCAGTCAAGTTGTGCATAGATTAGCAATTTTTTAATCTCTTACGTTAAATACTGTGTATTTAAACCATTTCTTGGTTTATTATCATTTCGTCAAATCGTGACTGCCTTCATACTAATATAACTCTGCTTGATGATTTTCTAATACTTGGTTATAGAAGAAAATACCTGCTATTAAAATTAAATACTGCGTTTCGACCGGATTGAATAACGCATCTCAGAACAAAGAAAATGATGTTACCACATTTACGAGGAAAGCTTTTTCTTGGTTGGTCGCGCACGATTTTAATACTACAACGAACAGGAACAGACTGAATGACAATAATGTGCGAAATTATATTTAATGTTAAATTTGCAGAGGACACTTTTTGATTGATCCTTTTGTATTGCCCACCACTCTCCTTGCCTTGAAATCAGGCGTAAACTCTCTTCAGGTGTAGTTAGCGGCTTGATCGTGTCGTACTCGTTCGAGATTTCTTTACGGTGTGAATTTTTAGTGACCAGTTTCAGGATCTTGTGTAGTGTAAGTTGAAAAATTATGAGAAATTTCTCGAGTCCTAATAATTAATCGATAAAATCAAGAGACTGAATAGGGGATAATTTCCGGTTGAAGATGATTATATCGCCAGGGAGGACCTGATCCACCTTTCTAAGTACAGTGTTTGTTGCTATTCTGATTTGATAACAGAAATGTAAGCTAGAACTTAATTTCAAATTTATTCTGTACGCGAATTTATTCGATTTTAAAGAATAAAGGTGAGAGTGAGGAAAGTAGGGCAGAGGTAAAATTGACAAAAAAATGACGTCAACAGAAAGCTTTCAAGGCTCAAATAATTTATTTTCGAAGGGACTTGTCTGTTGTGCCAGTCTGATCACAAATCAGTGATTTACTAAATTTTTTAAAATCAATATTTGATCAATATTAGAGTCTACAAACTTTTAAAACAAATTAGGATATTCCGCATGTTTTTTATTGCATTTCATGAAGCTACAAAAAAAAGAAATTATTTATTTTCTTTAGTTAATTAATTATTATTTATCTCTACTGAGCATGTTTAGTTCAGTTTTGAACTGTTCTGAACTGATTTGAAAGTGTTTTTAGATCAAATATATTATTATCTTGTTTAATTCTTAATATTTGCGTCAAAAATTAATAATTTATGGCGTCAGCAAGCCTAATACGTTTGATTGGTTGCAATATGGAGGTGTGTACCTAATGTGATGTGGTGGGGAATGTATGCGACCCATTGCTCAGTTATTATTGGTTGTGACATTTCTAAAGTCGAGTATTATTGAAGTAGATTAGTATTTAGGCGTAGTTTTAATATTCACGTCATGGAAAATTTAAAAAAAATACATAACTATTAACGAAGTTTTGTGCTACAAGAAAAACCGAATAAAACCTTCCTAAACGTTGGAATATGTGGCAGAGGAAGCTTGGAGATGAGGAATCGTTTTAATAGTGTCTATTTAACGCTTTTATTTTTATTCTCACTTTTTAAAGATTTACTAATAAGCATAATAATGGGATTACTCTAATAATAAGAAGTCATCATGACTATTGGCGTCTTTATCATCATTGTTTCTTTAAACAAAATTTATTGTTTAAGGAAATATAATAAATAGATGAGAAACTAAAAGAACTAGAGAAGCTGATGGATATATTCATGAAACTTGAGAAACTAGAGAAAAAACACTTGATAAACTGAAACATGAAGTTATAAAATCAACGAATTTCTATAAAAAATTGGAAAAAGTGGAAAAAGTAACTAAAAAAGCTTTTTAGAAATTTAGAAAACTAAAGAAATTGAAAGACTAGAACTAGAAACACCTAAAAGAATTAAAAACTGGAAGAAACTAGAAAACTAAGGAATTGAGAATAACTAGAGAATGTGGAAGCACTAAAGAAACGAAACAAATTCCTAATCAAAATTAAACAAACAAAAAAATCTAAAGAAACTAGAAAATTACATTGAGAAACCTAGATTAACTAGAAAAGCAGCTAATTTCACTAGACTCTAGTTGCTGTAGTTTTATTAATTTTTCTAGTTTTGCTAGTTTTTCTAATTTCTATAGTTTCTTCAATCCATTTTACTTTTATTTCTTTTTATTATTTTTTTTAGTTTTTCTGGTTCTACTAGTCATCTTTATCTGTTTTTGTTTCTGTTTATTTAGTCCATTTTATTTTTTTAGTTTTAATAGCTTCTTAATTATTTTTGTTTTTTGACTCGTAATAACCTGAATATTCGACAGAGAAAACTTTGTTATGACAGGTAGGGCAGTGCTTGTTATAAGAAAATATCTGATTATTTTTTTTAACATCTAAAACGTTAGACGTGTTCTAGAAATTTATCTAGATTATATATCTTCTTTAGTAGCTTCTACAACCAATTTTTTTTTCTAAAACAACACTCGTATTCGCTTACTAATTTTATCATGTTCTTTTAGATTATTATTTATAAGTATTGCTAGTATGTTTATGCAGTGTTTAACAGTACAGTATTTGTATTTTTAATAGGGCCGACTTTTTAAGACCCTTCTATAAACCGAACAATAGCTCCATTGTACACTATAGGACAAGGGATAATCACCGTAAGAATGGATCTTGATTTATGACAGTTTTCTCTGCCAGAAACATTTGAGGGAACTGTCATAAATCAAGACCCATCCTTACGGTGATGTGTCAATAGTGTACAATGGGGCTATTGTTCGGTTTATAGTAGGCTCTTAAAAAGTCGGCCCACTTAGAGATACAAATACTGTACCTCGGTAGTTTTTGCACTTTGTCTTGTATTCATTTTTATAGATACTGGAATTTTTAATTCTTCTTAACATAATTTTAAACAGTGTTTCTCCTCCACATTAAATTATTTTTTTTGTATGTTGTCTTCCATTGGACTCGATAATGTTCTTCACTTTATCAAATATCGATATTTTTTCCTCTTAATCTGGTCTCTATTCTTTCTGTGTCTTGTTCTATTTTTTCTTCAAATATTTTTTCTTTCTGTGATCTTCATCAGTTCATCTTTCAATTACTTTTTCTTCTTTTCTTGTTAGCTGACTACGTTCATTCGGGCAAAATATTGTTTTAGACTGGTTTCCTTATTTGATTTGTTTGCACTTTCAATAAAAATTTCTTAGGTTTTTATTATTTTTCTTTGATAATGTTCTTTATTTTATCAAATGACGATATTTTTTCCTCTTAATCTTGTCCGTTGTTTTATTATTTTTTTCAAATGTTTTTTCTTTCTGTGATGACCATCTGCTCATTTTTTCATTATGTTTTCTTCTTTTCCTACTAGGTAATCATGTCTATTCGGATAAAATGTTGTTTTTGAGAGACCTTCTCGTTCAATTTGTTTACACCTTTGATAAAAAAAATTCTTATATTTTTGTTGTTGCATTTTTCTTCAATGTTTTCTATTAATTTGTTGTACGGTTTTTTCTTCAATCTGCAAATATGTTTCTACTTGTTGTTTGTATTCTATTTAGCTATTTGGTGTATTACCTTCTAATATATTTTCTCTTTTTTTGTGTAGACTATAATCTTCATCGTACCAATCTCTTATCTTCTTTTTTACAGGTTGTTCATTAATTGCTTGTTCAAATTTTTTTTTTTTTTCGTTTCTCTATTATACTTCTGTCAAACTCTTAGTCTTGGTCTTCTTCTAGTGCTCTCTTGTACTTTTCTTTAGTGATTTCTGCTTGTTCTCGAGTATTTTGTTATTTTGATTAGTAACACTGTTTTAATTTTATAATTCTCTATAAGATCTTATATTTTAAACATTTTTTTCGTTTTTTATCTATCAGGATGTGGTTGATTTTGTTTACTGTGTTTCCACCATCGGGGTTAATTTTTTAATTTGTTAATAATTCAATTCTATATCTATATTTTTCTAACAATAATTTGTTTTTTGAGTTGTAATAACCTGAATATTCGACAGAGAAAACTTGATCATGACAGCGCTTTTATATTATTACATTATTTTATATTTAATTATTTTTTTTTAAACATCCAAAGCTCTAGACGTGTTCTAGAAAAATATCTAGATTTTTTTATATTTTTACTGTCCTAAATTCTAGACGAGCCTTGAAGAAGTAAGGAAAATCGACCCTCCAAGTTATAGATTTTTATTTTAGAACATTATTTTTTAAAACATAACCTAAGTACATTTCGGAGGTTTGAATTTCTGCCTTCCTTCAGGGCTCGTTTTCGTCTAGAGTTTTAAATTGTAAAGAAAAACATATTTACATATTCTCTTTATTCAAAACTCTAAACGGGCCTTAAATTAACCCTCCGAAATGTGGGTTATATCACATAAAAATTTGAGTTTTTTAAAATTGTTTTTCGCTATATATTTTCGCACTTTAAAATCGGGTTTACTGTAAATTTTCGCACTTTAAAATTGGGAAGCAAACATTTTCTAAAAATTTGGAATTTAGTAAGTTTGTCATTATAAGATTGCTCGAATAGCATGCTACTGCATGCTATAACTCACTTTCTTTAATTTCAAGTTAGTTATCAAATTATATCACTTCTCACAAATGACATATCTAAATGAAATCGTGACATTTTTAATACTGACGGATCTAAGTGTCTCGATTACATCTCAATCTTTTGAAAAATTCCGCCTTCTTTGAAGTCAAGTAATTACGTACAGTTCCTCAATAAATTCATAATTAATATAAAATACCGTCGATATTGGGTTACATTTAAAAAATGTAAATGTAAATATGTATGAATATTTATAAGGGCCTCCATTAGGGAATCTACATCCAATCAACTTTGCGCTATCGCTAAAACCCGATCCAGTTTGAATACAATAATGTTACGGGAATTATTTAAATTATAGTCTCGTTATATTATTAACAAGGCAAGATGTGAGATTCATTGTTAGGCGTGAATGAAAAATTCTATGAAATAATGTTGTAAATCGTGATAGACTCCCATAAGGTACGCAGCGATGTTATCTCAGAATTTGATGAAAGCACAAACCGCAAAAACTTTGAGTTAATAAAATAGATACATCCAAATTTGGATGAGAATTGTTCTCTTGAGAAAACAAAAAGGATTAATCGGAGTTGCAATCCGAGAATATCTAATTGATTTATTTGTGAACTTGTCGATGGCTTTATGTTGTAAAATGTAAATTATTGCGATATTTTTTTTGGTTTCAGGTAAGGGTGCACTGGTGGCAATGTGTGGTGAAGAATGAAACGAACAAAATCATTGAGTTGGTTACAACAGTGTCGTGCTTTAGTTAAAAACCATGGATATACCATTACCAGTACCAAACGTTGGTTTAGTGTCGAAAATCTCGACAAAAAAAGGTAAAATTAAATTCGATGATTTTTTAATATATTCCGGATGAGAAAAATATGTCAAAAACTCTCTTTAATAACAGTAATTGTGTATATTTGTAAATAAAATTGTCGAATCACGAAGCGTGATGATTGCCGACAAGTAATCGTTAGCGTGATGATAGATTAGAGATTAAGTGATAAAATGAAGATTATAAGCATTGAGGAAGATTCCATGGGTGCTTAATTGGTGGTAAAATATCAATTAGAACGTATTTGGTTCCATGTTATTCGCTTAGTAAATCGCGCGAATTCACTACATTAATCAAGCCGATTCTTCAGTGCAATGTCCTCAAAGCGTTAGATTGACATTTGAATAGGTGTGACGTCACAACGGCACGATCCAATCACAAGGTCCGTTTGTGTTAGGAAAACCTGCGGCGATTCAATTAGCATGAAACGCGGCTTCGTACCGCCGGAATCTGCTCACCACAACAGTGACAAGTGTTTTCTATTCACTCGTTCAAATACCAATTAAACAGATCTCACGATTGCTACGTGGAAGTCGTAAGGTATTCTGCGGACCGGATTCGACAAGCGAAAACTCACAATTAATTCAAACGACAAGTTCTGACCAATTAAAGACAACGGGGATTTTTTATAAAGCAGAAAGTTTGGAAGAAAAGCTTAGAAATGATCTAGCAAAAATAAAAAGTTCTCTTGTGCAATTTATGGCACACTCTTTAATAATAATTGTATTTAATTTGGTACAGTTTATGACTGGCAAATGTTTCTCGCATCAGCTGTGCTGTTACTGTTAATTTAGTTAAAGTGTAGTAAGCAGAAGGTACTTTTTAAGTACACACTATAAACCCCAAAATTATGAATTTTTGTTACTACAATTCTCTAAAGTTGCCTGTATATTTAACAATTTAATTTTGTTGTTCTCATCTCTATCTGTCTATATTTGTCTACCAGCTGATAACAGAGAAAAACGCTTACATGGAATCAAATAAATACGTTTTAAAAGTCAAAACACTTCGATTTAAAAGTAAATCTCACACGAATGAGACGTAGTTTCGCTAAATTTTTGTGACGTCACTTCAGTCAGGACTGTTAATAGTCCCAATTTTTACAGGATTTTCAATACAACACTTTCTTAAGGTAAACTAACTCTAAATTTTGACGGATAATTAAAATTTTGTAAAACATTTCGAATTGTTGGTAGTTAGTGCGAAAATATGGAAAATCTGACACATCATTCTCAACGGCTAGCTAGAAACAACTACTTCGAGAACAAACACGCTTGTACTCTCTCTACCGGTATTGAATTATACTATCTAGTAGACCGATCAGAAAATACGCAAAAAATGAGCGTATTCGTCTTTGAAACTTCTTTAAAATTCGAAATATGTATTTTGGAAGTCTTAGAAACTGAAAAATACACTGAGACAAACTTGAAGTTAGGCCTGTGTAATAGTAGCTACAGTGGTGGTTATTGAAAAGTGGAACACTTCTTTCAAAATGAGATTAACTCATAATTTTAATTTTTTTGTAATAATTCTTTAGGGAATGAATTGATTTTGACGAAACTTTGGAAAAACATGTAGTTTATAATTACAAATATGTGTGCCAAATTTTAAAATAATACCTAACCTACAAACTTTTTTTGAAGATAGCCACCGCTATGTTTTTAGGGCAATTTGTTTTAGAAAAAATTGTTCTTTAACTTGTAGGATTTTTATGTACTTTAGAACTCGAATAGATAAATTTTCTAATGAAGATTAAATTAATGAAGACAGTTAGGACCAAGTAAGGCTAATCAGACTAATCTGGTGTAGAGGCATGAATTTGAGGTGCATTTTCAGGTGCTATAAATAAAAAACAAAAAATATTTTTACTATCCATTTTTTGACAAGATATTTATTAATATTTTAAGAAGACAGAAAAAAATAAAAAATGTCAAAAAATTAAAAACTCAAAATGTTATTAGTTGTTGAAGTAGGGGATTAAAAAAAATGGCGAGCTTAAGTTTCATACAATTGCAACCCTTCTAATGATTCGAAACAAAAAAATTAAAAATATTATTAATTTAGATAAATGCTGCTATCGTACTAACTAAGAAAAAAATGGTAAATTTTTTTTTAGTAAATTTCAGCTGTCTGAAAAAAAGAAAAATTTTTGGACAATTTTTTTGCCTTTTCAGAATTTTTTAAAAACAGTAAAAAACAGTAAACAGTAAAAATTTTTATTTTGTTAGAATAATAGTTAGTACGATAGAGACATGTATTGAGAAGACTCACACCAAATTTTAAGTAAATCGGTAGAACCTGAAAAATCATGACAAACTTTTTCAGGTAAAATTAGGTAGACGGGTGATCTCTGACGTCTTTTGTTCGATTCGTTCTGGTCTAAAATGACTATATCTCTGAAAATAATTAAAATTTTAACAAATCCTTTTAATGACATCTTCTTGAAAGGTGAAGCTTTGAAAATACTAAAAAAAAAATGATTTTTTTTAATTTCTACACCAGAAAAACCCTCTTAAAATGTCGGTTTCACTTTGAGAAAAAGGAATTGTTAGAATTAAGTACAAAATATTTGTTGAATAGGAGTGAAGTAACTAAAATATTTTTTACAGTTTATGTTAGTTGAATTGATTTAATTACGAGTTTAATTGCTGTATCGTTGCAATTTATAATTAAATCGAATTCAGACACTTATACAGTCAAAATCGTTATAAAACAGATTCACCCTCTGCAAGTCTGGAACCCTTAAAATGAGAATTAAATCTCACAGAGACCCTAAAACTTATGTCGTTATGAATTTAGTTAAGAGCTTCCTTAAGTTATATTAGTTTTGAGGCACGTGTAAATGCAATTTTAGTGAAATAAAAACGTTTATTGTGGCCCCACCTGTATAATGGCTTTTGGCATTATCTAAAAAATCTCATCACGAAAATTTTTGATGAAGTACATATGAAGTTTCGACATGGTAATGTTTAAAATTAAGTGCAGTTTGACACGCAGATCATGCTCAAACATGTTATCTGAGAAAATAATGAAAGATTCATGTAATAAAGCAAAAAAGGTAAAATATTTAAATTTATTTCTCCAATTAAAATAGTTTATACGAGAATATCAATGAGAAGTTTCACCTATTTGTGATTCAATTAAGATCGGTGACACAATAATCAGGAAATTAACTGTATCAAAGTGCAAAAACCTCCCGACATTTACAAATGTGCAACACTTAACTAGCGATAGTTAATTGCAGTTTTTCGTGTGCACAAACCTCATTTAAAACGCTGATTTACTTGAGTCATTTATAATCCGGGAATATTTGAAAGAAAAAAGACACCACTAGGCTTATTTAAGGCAACAATTTTATCTTAATTGCTTAATAAAAGGTCATCAATAATGCAAAGTTGTGGGAGCTTAAGAAAAATCGACCTCTTAACTAAAGCATGTGTTAAATTATACAAAAGTATTAATCCGCATATTTGCACGGCTTCAGAGAATGCTTTTAGCCTAATCTCGACTATATTTTTTTTTTCTTTTACGGTTATAAATTGGAGCTTTTTATCTTGATTGCGGAGTTATTTTCAGACACACCAAAAATTTAACGACTGCAGTTATATTCGTAATTTCAAATTAATTGTCGCGATGCACCAACAATCGTAAATTTCGACGTTTCATTTACATAACTTTACCACCCGCAAGGATAATTATTTTAATTTATTTGCCATATTTGTTACGGGAAAATTGATGAAGAATTCGAACATAATTCAGGGATAATCACTCAAAAATTTTAAACTTCCAGCTGGGTTATCATCTCAATCAACAATGTTGTTTTGTAATTTGTTGTGAAAATTTCGGTAGTCAAATATGCACTTAATTTGTACTTCTATTGTTAAACTGTGAAGTTCATAACAATTTTGATGAAATTATTTACGGTATTTAAATTTCAAATTTTTTTGTGCTCTAATCTAGTATTGAAATTTATAATTTTTTAAGCAACGTATAATTATTTTCAGTTACAGACATTTTTTATACAATAATTTAATTTTGTAGAAACACATAAAATAATCGTAGATTTTTATCAAAAACTAACGCTAACCAGACGTTAACATTACCAATTTTGATCCACTTAACTCAAATTTGATCTACCCAAAGCAAAGGTCATTTTTAATAAGAATCAGATGGCTCAGATCGAAGTGTCCATTTCAAAAACAGAATTTGGCAAAAAAATTTGACGATTCTATTAAAGACTAGTTATAAAATGAAATGTTCTGTTTTCTTTGGAAAGAAAACAACTTCAACAAATTTGAATTTTTTTGCTAAACATTAGCTTTTGCGCTTTCTGTGATGGCTTCTAGTACAACAACAACAATAACAACAAATACGTTTATTTAATTCATTATAATTACATGTCAAAGCTTATAGTGAAATATTATCTCTAAACTTGCGGTGTCCGCTTTAGGCTTTTGGCCTCTTCGGTCTAGTGGGACGAACTGATGTTAGGGAAATTTACATTATAAGTAGGGAAAAGAAAGAGAGAAGATGTGTTCGCAGAAGAAGAGAAAGTTTTATGAGTTTACAGGGTAGTATGATATCAAAGTTGGGGACTGTAAATTTAGTCTTGGAAGTCCTAAAGGTGGCGAGATCCTGGAGGTGGCAGCATCTTGGGCGAATGCATCTGGTAGGCGGTGAAGTGGCACAATCTGAGAGACTTACTTGAGAAGCATCTACAGATCACGTTCTGGGAAGTCTCATGGATATTGGGGTTTCCTCAACAATAAAAAAAATGCCATTATCCATTTCACAGATTGAAAAAGTAATTTATAGAAAATGGAACAATATAATAGAGAAATTCTTTATAAAATAAAGATCTAAATAAAGATCTTGTAGTTAAGTAAAACCAGTTTAATTATATGAAATTTCAGAATAAAAAGACTGAGGCAGAATTCTGATGAATTTGGATATTAAATTACATTATAGATATTTTGGTAGAAAATATTACTAAATTTGTTTGCAGAATGACTCCAACATTTCAATTTGTGATATAATTGTAGCATACAATACGTTAATTTGTAGTTGATTCATTATATTTCTCTGTTCTTGTGAGAATAAAGTACAATTGGTGAAGTATGTGAAGGGTCATCTTTAACATTACAATTTGGACATAGATTATTTTCAGACTTTTTAATTCGATAGAGATGTGACATGAAGTTGCCATGTCCAGTCAGAAATTGAGAGGAGGTCTAAGAAATATCATTTCTGGATTGAAAGGATACAGATGGAAAAAATGCGTGTGTAGTTCTTCCTTTTGAAGAGTTATCTCATCTATCTTGCCAAACATTTCTAGTTAAGTGCATTAAATATGTCTTTAAATGTCTTAGATTTTGAAATTCGTTAATTTGTAAAATACAACGTACAAAGAAATTACTTTTAAAATTAAAATGATAATTATTCTATAAAAATCCTTTTTATTATCTAATAACTGGTATTTAAAAATAGTTTTTCTAAGTGTTGTGAAGTATAAATTTAATCAACACCCAAGAACTGATAATGTGATAACACCAAAGTGGCACCATGGCAGGTGGTGGTTGTGTATTTTTAAAGATGTTTTATTACAAAAAAAGAAAAAATGTAGAAAAGTGAGTTCAAAATAAATCAATCATATCAAATTTTACAAATTTTTAAACGATAGCGACAGCAGGACGAATATCCATGTAATCAACACCGTTAACAAAGAAAATGGTAATTTTTTATTGCTAAGAAGTTTATCAAATGCTTGTCAAAAAAAAGTGCAAGAGATACTCGATAACTCACTGTAATTAAATTATTTTTTAAAATAAATAATAAATTGATGTTAAATTTTAACACACTTGTTTAGACAACTAATTTTTTTTGTCAATTTTCTAATAGCAACAATTTGTTTATTTAAATACATTTTTTTAAGTAGCACTTTTAATAACGTTTTATTTTATTTTTTAGAATACATTTTTATTCTCTGATGTTTTAAATTTGTTTTATAAAAGTTTGATAAGTGTTTTAACGTTTCTCAACTTTTTGTACATTTCTTTAGATTGTTATTCAGGCACTGACGATGTGTTTTTAGTTTTCGAACGCGGTTTGTTACTGTTGTGTAAGAATTTTGACTAAACTTGTGGGTTTTACATTGATTTTTATTGTCATTACGAGTATTCCCTGTAATTCTTTTAATAATAATAAAGATTTGACTTTCTGCTATTGCTTATCTACACTGCTCCAATAAATTAACGCACCACTTGAATTTTTTTGAAAATTGAAACATGTATTCGACCAGTTGGTACAAAATTAAGAAAAATTTAACAAAAACATTTGTTTAAAGTAAATTAATATCTAATGTGTCCAAATATAGAAAAACAAACCGAAAACAAAATTTTATTAAAGTTACAGAAAACATCTTAATATCGCGTATTTCCACCTCTACTTTGAATAACCGCTGCACATCTTCGTTCCATACTCAAAATTAACGAACTTATGTCTTCTTGATTTAAGTTATTCCAAATTTCATTTAGTTGAGGACCTACCTCTTGAAGATGGACAGGAGGATGTGGAAGATTTTTTAAACGTTTCCCGAGAATGTCCCAAACATGCTCAATAGAATTCAGGTCAGGGCTTCGAGCTGGCCAATCCAAAACATCATTCAAGTAATCTTTAACAATTCAGGCAGTGTGGGGTTTTGCGTTATCTTGCATTAACAAAAAATTTGGACTAATATAAGGGGCATATGGTACGACATGCTCTTCAACAAACAAGAATGTCTGTTATGTAACGGTTATAGAGCCATTATTTACAACCACTAACTCCGTGCGAGCTTCTAAGGAAATACCACCCCAAACCATTACTGAGCCTCCACCAAACAATGTGGTATTCTGAATGTTACACTGTGCGTACCGCTCATTTGGTCTACGATACACACGAACACGTCTATCGCAATTGTAAAGGCAAAATTTTGACTCATCCGTAAAAAGAACAGACTCCCAATCCTCTCTTTGCCAATTTATGTGCTCTCTGGCAAATTCTAATCGGGCTCTGCGGTGTTTTGCAGTCAATGCAGGACCACGAGCAGGAATATGGGGTGTTAAATTATCCTCCTTAAGTCTTTTTCTAACAGTTTCGGTACTGATTTAAATTCCTTCTACGTCACGGAACTCAGTTTGTAGGTTCCTGGCGGTTACAAAGCGTTCCCTTAGCGCAGATATTCTTAAAAATCTATCCTGGATAGGAGTGGTTTTCCTTTTTCTTCCTTGCCCAGGTCTTTTGAGGTGACTTTCTGTCTCTCTGTACCTTTATATCATACGCGAAACTGACGTATGAGATACACCAAACCTTTCACCAATTCTTCTTTAGCTCCATCCTTCCTCCAACAAAACCACAGCTTGGGCGCATTCTTCTCGAGTCAAATTCCTCATAATGTTTTTATTATTGTTTCAAATGATAAAAACTACAGAACGGCAAATTCAAATAACAATAAAACGAAATTACAAATTAACACAATTTAAAAATGAAAATTATTATAAAATTTCAGCTTAAAAAACTATTAAACTCAAATTAAAATTTTTATTACAATGAGTAACTAGATTATAGCTTGATTAAACCTTCTCAACCAAAGTTGTCAAATGTACATAGTTTTATTTTTTTTACTTTATTTTCAAGTGGTGCGTTAATTTCTTGGAGCAGTATATATCGTTTTGCATTGTTTAAAAAATTGGGACACTTATTCCAGGTAAAAACACAAATTTTTTAAATTAATAACGTGTATTAATGTTTCAAAATAATTTTGATAACAAATTGAGATTAGTTTAAAAAGTCAATAATTAATTAATTTTATTTATTGCCTTGCCAACTTTTCGCTTATGACAAAATAATGTTTATTTTTGAGATAGACGAGGTAGACATTTTGTTGAAGAAGCTTTTGAAAACACAGACTGTTATTTTGACGCTGTCATATGTCAATTATATTAAATTCAGGAATGCCAATTGTATGTTTTAAATTCTCAGCCGCTTTTTATACCAAGATGACAATACTTTGCCAATTATTGTTTATAAAAAAATCTGATTTTATAATATTGTTTCTGTAAAATCGCTTTCATGTAATCATTAAAAATAACTGTATTTTTTTTATACATCCATGTTATTATTATCAGTTATTACCTGTTGTGTCATGTATTTCTTGTAAATGTGAATGGTAATGCAACTAAAATTTGTTGTTTTTTAGAACAACTCAAATTAATAATAACGTTACAAGAGTGGTTACAATTTTTGTTTGAAAACATTATTTACAGTTTTTTTAAAAATAGTTATTACATTTTTCAGTAAAGCTTTAAATAAGACAAGAGCGAGAAAATCATTTATAACAGCTGTCGGTGAAGCAGGGAACATCTTGGTGGAATCCGTGCTCTACACGAAAACGACTCCCGGAAATATTAATCAAAGTTTTTGTTTTAATGGTCGCACGGAATTAAGTTATTTGTATTGTGTTTGATTTATTTTAGGGGATGAAAAATGGCAGTTGCGTTCTATATGGATTTCAAATTCCGTTTCTAAAAGCGAGTTTCTTTTTATTTGAGGGCGTGCTTAGTAATCTCCGGAATGCTATTATAATAACATATGAGCATATCTCGGTGGGCGCTTTTTAATCTTAATGTTCGGCGACAAAGAACGAATTTTAATAAAAATCAGATTTTCTCAATATATCAGAAAAATTTTAATTAATTCAATTAGAGAAAAAAATTAAGTGAATTTTTGAGTTAGTCTTTTAAGGAATGAATTTATTCCGATAAGGGATGCTGAAATAATTCACATTCTTCAACTTAATGGATTCCCACAGGAATTTATAGCAGTACACCTGCCTATTCCAATAATTGTTTTAGTTCATATCTTCCTTTTAGAGTTGCTATTTCTTGGAGCACATTCTTCGATAAGTTATCTTCTTTAGTGCTTCGAAGAAGCAAGAGTTTACCAGGACGAATTCAACTTTACCAAACAAAAAGTTATTTCCATATTTTTTCAGTTATTTTAATTCACAACAAGATTTATAGCACCGAATTCGTATTTTTCTTAAAATTTACATTTAAATGACTGTGATAGCATATTTTAAATAAAAAGCCGGCATGTTTCAGATACTAAATTTGCGTTTGACATCTTTTCTATTTACCTAAAGAGGTGGTCGTGGTTCAGTCTATTATCCACACGTCAATGTAACTCGCCATCAAACATGCAATAAATCTCCGATCAGTTCTCACGAGTTTTCTTGTTTTTAATTTTCCAACACTTGTTCTTACACTAATACCAATTATCGGGCGAAATAAGATGATGTATGTATGAAAGCCGTCACTTATCTCCAGGCTATACTATACAATCGATGATTAGATCTATTAGTTCAATTACCTGATCCTGAAAAAAGACCAGTTTATAAATGTGGGCACATATGTTTTCAAATAGGTTCGGGTCATCATAAATACCGGGGAAAATGTCAACGGAATTGTTCGGATATTGGAAAATACTGCCATTTTATTAGGGAAATGTTAGCGATTTGCATATTAAGAGCATGTGGGGAAGAAAATTGAGTCGGGCCCTGTTATATTTATTTAGCGAAAAGCAATCGTTCTTTTAAAAGATATTTTAAAACTGCATTTAGAAAAGAAAAAAAACATAGTCAAATCTTCTTCAATAAAAAATAAGAATGATCTGATCAGTGTATCGCTGTATAGTTCTTTTATCAGAAAATGAGAATGTGACTTAAGTCGTAAATTATTTAACATAACAAACAGTTTCTAATTTATGATACTATTTCACTAGTTTTGTTAATAAACTCTAAGTTTTTTATAAAAATACTATTCGGCATTGGTACATTCTATCAATTTCTTAATAAAACAAAATCTCTAATTAATATTTTCAAGCTTTCTTTTTGTCTAAAACACCCTGTCTCACCGCCATCTGTTATAAATGTCTTCTCGCTCTAGTCTTATTTAATCGAAAAAGAATCTTTGAAAACTGATTCTTCTCTCACCCTTGAATAAAACTCAAATAGCATTGCGCGGTTTCTTAATTAAAATAACGCAATTAAACCCCAAGTTGTAAAATTTGTTTTCTGCCACCCTCCAAAAAGACCTTTTTCTTTGAAATGTCGGAAAATGTCATGCCTTTCGATACAATCGATAAGCTAAGTCGCGCTTTGCATGCCAAATTATTATTAATAGCATTTAAGAAAGTGGTGATTAGGGGAGGCCTTAATGATGCCGTAAGAAGGGTTGAAATAATCGCATGTCGAACAAAAGAGTCGTGATTTTCGGGTAGATTTATGAGGAGCATACGAGGTTTTCCCAGGAAAGGACGATTATTTCGTGATCAAACAAATCTTTTGAATGGCTCTATCGCTTCCGTATGGTGGAGTTGTCATAGTTGTAGCGGTTTATTGATTTATTAGTGTTTGAATACTCGAAGAAAAGTAAAATCTTGAAAATATATTTTTAAATGTTGAGATTGTATTACATTCTCTTGGTTGTTTACAAGTTACTATTAATATAATTACACAGCAGGAGATCCCAACTTGCCATATGCATGATAAATGGAAGAAAAGGTGAAAGTATAGTCACGTAAAATACTATTCTAAGATGTTTGAAGAAAATTTCATAATATTTGCATGTCATAAATCATTTCAATAGTCTTGTATTAATTATACCTGTAACTTAACTAAATAAATAAATCAAAAATTAAATAAATTGAGATTTTTTATTTGTGACTTCTATTCCTAGATTTACCATCTGTTTATAAATTTTTAATTAATTTACTGTAATTAAAGATTTCTTATTGTCCTAGCAAACAAGTTATTTTCTCTCAATACACAATTAATTAAGATGATTTGTAGCAAATTTCCTTGTACAATCAAACAAAAACACTTTCTATTTCCGCCAAGATTCTTCATTAGACTTACATTATCAACACAAAAAAAAACTAATTTCTTATTTTAAATTCCTTTCTTGCTAGTATCTGGAAGGAGAACTGAATCTATCGAAATGCATGAAGCGGTTTTGCATTGCAATTAATAAAGAGAATAGATAATTTTCTAAGCTATTATCTTAACCCAACATACCCACTGAGACACTGAATTTTTATACAAATCTACAGCACAGTTACAGTTATAAAGCTGCCGTAGTAACTGCTATGATGGGCTTCACAGAAGTAGGTACAGTCTCTAATTATTACACATAGCAGATTTAAGTGTTTTAACAGCTACCAATGGCAGTTTTAGAGTTATTATTATGCCGTTTATTATGTAACTAGTGATGTAATCGACATTATGTAACTCCAATTTTTCTAGTCGCTTATTTATATCACCTATTAAGTACATTAAAAAATCTATTTGCTGTTATCTGCTTCTTCCTGCAGATAAATAAAGAAAAAATATTTTCTCCTCACCAAACACAGTGTCATGTTTAATTTGATTGATTTTGTCTGTCACTATGTAATTAAAACACAAAAATCTTGCTTAAATCAACATAAATCACCCATTTTCCATTCATGAGCGCTTATATTTAGAATCTCTTCATGTTATGAATGCAATATTCGCCCCTTGACGCTGATATTATGATAATAAGTTGGGATTTGCTTTAAAAAAGTGCTTGCGAAAGTTGCCTGAGGAAACTTATGGCGATAATAAAGTTGGAAGTTTTTTTACCGCGGGTTAAACTTTTCCAAATAGGTGCTTAATTTTAGACAGTAAAGATTTTATTTATTTTTTCTTCTAGAGGCGCAAATCTCATCTATCCGCGATGGTGGAGTGATTGCTTGAATTTCCATAGCTGCAGGATAAGCAGGGGTTGTTACAGTCGCAATCTATCTTGCCGACTTTTCCAACACGATTTTACACTAGTGAGAATTCTTCAGAATGGCTGAAAATGCAGATCGTGACGTTTTAAATTCGGCTCTTTATTTTACTTGGGAATAGGGGATCGTTAAACTATCCTCTTGTGGAAAAAAAAATTCTATCCAGTATAACCCACACACAGAGAGACTAAACTGGTTATTAGATTTTTAATCAGAAATGGTCGATATTTATCAGAAAATTTTTGCTTGTTGAATATGTATTTTATAGCGAGTATGATCTATCGTTTTATACAGAACCGGAAGTTTTATTCGCTATATTTTAATCTTCTATAGAACATACAAACCTGCCTAGACTGTAACGAGATAAATTTATAACATCGCAACGAAATATTCATGATGCACTTGGTAACCAGTTTGAGAAACTTATTTTCGACCGGTAAGTTTCTGAGCTATATATAAATTAATTATAGAGAAGTTTAAGCAAATCTAGCAATAACCTGCTGTGTATGATTAATAGCAATAGTCGGAAAAAAATTTAGTTCTTGGTTGTATCATCAATAATAGAAATTTCCTCATCATCAGTAGCTTTAATATTTTTTCGTAACAAGAAAACGTCTTTTCCTATTTATTAGACTATAACGTCTCGTCGTGATGTATTAAGCCGTGCCATTAAAACCATTAACCGAGGCAACTGCAAAGAATCCGAGAAACATTCTTGCAGAAACCAGACAGATGGGTAGAGATGAGCCCCACTCTTACCTTGAGTAATTACCGAGGTGATTACCCCAAGCATGAGCTTCTTCAGCGGTTATTGCAGCGTGCTATATCGAATCGAATTCTTTTATATTATATTCCTGAGGGAACAAAGGACTTACCTATCGGATCGAACAACTCAATCGTACTTTAAACTGTTTAAAGCCGGAGTCGAAATCCGGGATAGAAACATTAAGGCAACAACCCCTCACCTAATCCCTTGCTATTTCTCCACGTTATTCTTCTGATGTCGTCGAGAAAACTCACCCATAATGACTAGGAAAAAATCAGGAACGGTTTAAGACTGCAGTAAATTTTCGCACGAGAGGGCGAATAAATAGCGAAATGTCTTCGAACGGGATGACGAATGGAAAAGTTTGTTTCACCCTAAAGAAAGTTTTAAGCACGGATAGGGGACAGAGAAGGATTTTCTTATTATTATATTTTTCTATTTAATCGATTTGAGCAATTCTAACATTTTCTAGGTTTTAAATTTTAAAATTATTCATTATACTATTTAGAATTGTTTTTGAACTAGTTAAATGTCCCTTTAAAATTTAAAAATATGTATAAAATACTGCTTTTAGTTCTTAAAATTGGTAAATAGTCGCATTTAGTTCTGAATTTTGATAAAAAATAGTGCTTTTGCTGTCTAAAATTAGTAAAATGTAGTCAAGAGTCTTGAAAATTAATAAAATGTTGTCTTAGGTTCTTAATTATGGAAAAACTATTAGTTTTGAAATATTCCGGTTTGGAAAATTAGTAAAACGTTGCTTGGTGTTTCTAATATTGTTTAAAAAAAAATTTTCCGATTTTAAATTTAGTAAAACGCCACTTTCATTTTTAATATTGACAAATGGCATCTTTTAATTTTAATATTGTTATAAAATACTGCTTCTACTGTTTAAAATTAGTAAAACGTCGCTTTTAGTTATGAATTTTGATAAAAAATAGTGCTTTCGGCGTCTAGAATTAGTAAAATATGGTCGTGAGTTTCTAAAATTAATAAAATGTTGTTTAAAGTTTCCAATTTAAAAAAAACTATTATTTTTGAAATATTAATTGAAAAATTGGCATAAAATACTGCTTCTGGTAAAACGCCGAAAAATTATATCTTTAAATTTACAAATTACCTAGTAAAATGTTGCCTCCGGTTTCTAATATTAAAAAATGTAATTTTGGTATTTATTAAATTAAAAATAGATGCAAAATACTGCTTCTAATGATAAAACCTAGGTAAATTTCGCATAAGTGTTCTTAAATTAGTAAAATTACGTCTCTGAATTTTAAAAATTAGTAAAATATTGAGTAGATGCGAAGAGATTCTGATTATTAGAAGCTCGAAGCTCAATATTAAGCATTTGAAAACAATAAAAAGGAAAAGAACAAGAGTCAGTGTTTATACCTTTGCGAATTAAAAGTGATAACTGATAACAGTAAAACAAAGAAGACAAAAAACAGGAGACAGCTGTAGAAGAAGGGACTGCAAATAAGAGAGTAAGGACAAGAAGAGCTTCTAAATACGAGTACTTTATATACTATAATATGGAAGCAGAAACAAAAAGAAAATCGAGGAAGGTTCAGAAAACATGAAACAACGAAGATGAAGAATTGCTAAAAAGGAGAAGATTAAAATGAAATTAAACAACAAAAAAAGACAAAAAACAAGGGATAGCACAACAGAAAGGGTTGCAAGTAATCGAATGCCAAGAAGAAAGCTTCTAAAAACGAGTACAGCGTTTGATTATTGTTGATGTAAACGAGATTTTTGTGTTAATTATGGGCGAGTGCCGGGCAAAATCAATCAAATGTAACATGACACTGTGATCGGTTTAGTAAATAGTGTTTGGTGAGCATGAAATATCCGATATTCGTTCAGGTGTGTACTCGGTCAAGACATCCTGACATACGAAGGAAAAACCAGTCGTGTCTTATATTAACTCATAAAAAATTGGACACAGAAATCAAGAAAATGAGCCACTTATCACGATTTTTTTTTCTTGTGGAACATGTTTAAGTGCACGTGACATCTGAGAAAAAGTTTTTCTTTAGAAAATAATGTTAGTAGAATGAAAGAATGTCTTTCTTACAAGGAAACTATCTGACATAATGCCATTAAACGAACCTGTCACCGCTACCAAGTATTGTATTAGGTATACAAAGATTGATCAGTCATCTATAACAAACTTATCAATCGTTAAACAAAAAGTAAGTCTTGAGATGTCTTCCCACGAGTGGTGATTTAAATATTGCGAAGTTAAGCAAATCCTCCCTATTAACACTAAATAAACATCGTAAAATGAGTGAACTGGAAGACGACAAGTCGCATTAAAACCACTGGGTATTTAGGCGTGCCGAGTAAGGTAAGACAGGTACCATCAAAGCAAGAGAAAGAGAAGAAGACTGAGTGATGGGACGACCCATCGTGATAGCACAAGAAGACGGCTTCAACCAATTCAACATATTCATAAACGATCTCTTTATATTACCACTAGACGCTACTGAAGAGTATTGAGTTTCAAAGCAAAAACAGGGAATGTGCGGTTGGAGAAAAAAAATCGTTTAATCAGAGTAAATCCTACAATTAAATTTTTTATTTATGATAGCAACTAGCTGCACTATCAAGATGAAAATCCAACCGGTCGAGAGATAGTAATTAATGCAATGTTAATGAGCGAGTTAATAAATTTCAAATTGATTTAAATATTCGGTACAACAACACCAAGTACATATTTACACGCACTTCGAAGGCCATAACACAATGAATCCAAGTCTTTGATCAAGATTCCTGTCACGTGGTGGCGCACTGATGATCAGGCGTGGCTAGGATTACAGATGTTGGTGGCGGTAGTCTCGGGGGCGGTGAATTCACAGAATAATGATGAAGATTGGATTTCGAGCGACTTCGATTAAGAAATTTTACCAACAACCCCCCATCGTAACGTTCGAATGAGACTTGAATAAAATCACCAATTAGCTACAAAATCAATTTAATTCAGTCGTCTGTAATTTAACATTTTTTTCGATTAGATGTAATCACTATAATTTCAGATTGAAAATACCGCACGGATGGTCAAGGACGGACGATTTGAATATTTTTTCATATTTGGAATTTTAACGGATTTTATACACCAGGATTGTACACAGCAAAAAATATTTTTGTAATTTCATTTTTTTTTAACAAATATTTTGTAGTTTTAAAATTATAATAATTAATTATATAAAATTAAATCAAATAGAACAATCGTGCAATACTTTAAAAGAGAGATTGTAGAGAATTAAAAGGCAAACAATCTGATTTTGAATTTGGATGGGCTCGATTGAATCATTAATAACGGAGAAAATATGAAAAGACCAGAAAATTTACTATTTTTTTGGAAAATATATAACTTTTTTGTATAGAATGTAATGAAGAAGATTTCTAAATTGCTGTAAAATGAAAAAAAATTGCAAATTCTGTTGGAAATGTTAGAGAAATTCGAATAAACAAAAGTTAATCGTTAGAACAATTATACAAATATACAAAAATTTAGTTTCAAGCATAAATAATCTTTATCTTCAGTAGAATAAAACGGAAAACATTACACAAAACACGTCGCGCGTTTGGACAGCAAAGTTGGCATTTTTCGTTTCAGTTTTTCAGGTTTTTCAGTTATAAATGTAACAAATAACATTGGCTATATTTGTCTATAAGGAAAAAAACATTTTTTTAATTCTACTAGTGATCAGCATGAACCTGAGTGTGGAAACTCCAATTTCACATCAAATTAACAAACCATTTTTGCTGTCTAGCTTTTAATCGATTTCGGCTTTTCTACCCCTCTTGTTCACACAATTCAAGTGCTGCTCTTTTTTTCAAGTACCAGTGATTGAAAACGCTTTAATCACTCTTTCTTCTCCTCGTCTTTTAAAAATTTAAATCTCTACTGTAGGTGTCGATGAATCACTTGATGATTTGCAAGATTTTTGGCTAAATCGGATTTAAACAGGGGATTAGATGATGTGCATTTTATGTTTGATTAATGTTTGTGAGAATTTAATGGGGTTGAAATTCGATTATAGAGGGAATAGAACAAACATTTTACAAATGTTTACGATTCGTATCGATGCCAATAAACGTATGAATAAATTAAACGTAATAACATGACAGGCGGAGTCATCAATCACGTTTTTAATTAGTTCGACATTCCTCTAGAGTGTATTTGTAACAATTAGATTTGTTTTATCTTTTCTTTGAGTATATAAGAGTATAAAGAATCGGTTTTGACGACGGGATATCGCTGATATTTATTATTTTAATGGAAAGGAATTAAAGATGTAATTTTTAAATCTGGTTCTCTCGTTAAAGCTGCCAAGAAATTTATCGGAGTGATTTCTTATTGATTAGCATATTATTGGCGTTGAAATTGTTTGTCTCGTGTCTGAAAAAAAAGCGCCGTGTGAGGGATTCTCTGGAGAAAATTACAGGTTAGAGGTTCCATTTAAAAAATTTACATAATCGGCTCGTAAAACCCAAATAACCTGTAAATGGTTATTTTAGTGCTTATTCATATCAAAGCTGAATATTTTGACACGTATTTAATAAATAACTCTGATGAAGACGGCAGCATGTAATTTTATAATATCACAATAAGAAAAACTCACAAGTCATACTCAACTAATTGATTAAATCCGCTTTAATTGCGGCTTACGTCTGAATCGAGAGAAAAATCAAATTGTCGGATGATTATGCACGATTCGAGTGTCTGTAGACCTTTTTTTTTATTTAATGAGAAAAAAGCAGTAGGTTATCGTTTGAAATTATCTCAGATTGTCAATTCTCACAACAGAAGTGAATGTCATGTTAACAGTTTGCCGGGACACAAGTCACTATCTTTAGGTATGGGCACCGATGCAGAAAACAATTTTCTAAATAAAACCGACCAGATTTTGTTCATCTTGATTTTTCAAAGAGGTAGCGAGCGTGAAATGCTTTCGTGCGGTTTACGAATTCTGAGCCAATTTTAGACGTAATGAATACCTGTCAGCAGTGGAGCTACACTGGTATTGTAGCTGTGGGAAAAAATTAAGATGTCAATGGGAGGTTTTAGCACATAAGTGCTTTTCTAAAACAATGAAGAAACAAGGAAAAGATGTGTTAAATTTTGATTCTTAACTGAAATAAATAAGTCGTTGAGGTAACAAAAGAAGGAAACAAGAACAAGAGGAAAAAGATCTGTTAAAATAAATACTAAATTATTAAAAAATATAATTAAACTCGGGTAAATGCGTTGGTCAAAATGGCGGTGTCACATGGAGTCACTCGGAAAGAGCGATAAATGTGTTCATTTACTATAGCAGTCACAAAAATATTGTCTCACCACCGTAATTGTGGTTACCATGAATGTCGTTAAACCATTTAGGTTTAAAAACGAGTAAAGTCACAAGCTTTAAAGCTAACTCAACTCAAAAACGCTTTTTAAAGTGAAATCTTAGCAAGTCTAAAGTACAGACTTTCAAAACCACATCAGTTAATGCATTTTCTCAAAACTCATGACATTTACTTTGACTAATAGACACTTGGAATAATTAAAAATTATTATGGCAGTCGTCTTCCAGCTTTTTTAGAAGACTTGAAGTTGGTGGTTATAATATATTTAAATTAAGGAAAACTAAGTTTAAATAAATAATTTTGTATTTATTTTAAAGTCAAAGAAGTTTATTGATTAAAAGCTATAATAATTGGACACAAAATCCTGTCAAAAAGATATATTTTAAGACAAATTTTATTATTTGTCATAAAGCTTTTTTGCTGAATATCACACTAATATCTCACGTTCTGTTTGGGCTAATTAATAATGACGTTTTTGAAATGTAATAACTGAAAGTAGTGCCAGTATAGACAAATTGATATTTTCATTACAAAAATAATATCAGAAAACCTACTAATTAGTTAAAGCTACATTAAAGATAGCTGCAGTTATTTTCTGCTATATTTTCTACTTGCAACTGTCAGTGGGTAATTTGTTATTAACATTCAAAACCCCAAAAAAAATTTGATTATAAAATTAGAAGTGATAAAGCAATTTTGATGCTTTTAAGAATTAAAAGGCGAACAAACCTGATTTTGGATGGATTCGATCGAATCATTAGTAACGGAAGAAATCTGAAAGACCGAAAAATTTACATTTTTTCTAAAAAATTTATAACTTTTTCGTATAGAAAGTAATGAAGAAGATTTCTAAATTGCTACAAAATGAAAAAAAAAAATGAAAAGTTTTCAGATACGACAAAATTCAGTTTCTATTGGAAATCGTTAGACAAATTCGAAAAAACCAAAAGTAAATTGTTGTTTTTAGAATTTTATATAAAGCTTTTATTGTTTTTTGTTGTTTTGGTGTTTTTTTTTTTTTTCGGCATGTTTTTTTCTGTTTTTTAAGCTTGTTTAGAATGGTTCTTCATTCTTTTAGAGTAGAGAGTCTTCTTTACCTCTTCAAACTCTTCCAGAACCTTCCGTTGGTCTTGTTTTCACCAACCGTCTTTTTTCAGCTGATGTATTTTAATTTGTTCTAGACTTTTTTCATATTAACATTCAAAATCAAAATGTTTTTAAATTATAAATTTAAATCTAATAGAGCAATTTTGATAGTCTAATAAGAGAAAGATTGTAGAAAGCTGAACAAACAAACCAGATTTTGGATAGACTCGATCGAATTTTTTAAAAAATTTATAATCTTTTTGTATGGAAGGCGATGAAGAAAAACTCTAAACTGCTATAAAATGAAAAAACAATGGAAAAGTTTCTTAATATAACAAAATGCAACTTCTATTGGAAATCGTTAGAGAAATTCAAAAAATAAAACTTAATCCTTGTTTTTCGAATTTTATAAGAAACTTTTATTAATTTTTTTCTTCGTTTTTGTTCTTCTTTTTCTTCTAGACATTGTTTTTCTTTAAGCTTGTTTAGAATGCTTTTTTGTTCTTCTAAACTCGAGAGTTGTCCTTACCTCTACAAATTCCTTCAGAATTTTTCGTTGGTTTGTATTTTATTAATCATTCTTTTTAATATTTTTCTAGAAACTTTTTTTGTTCTTCTAGATTTTTTAATTTCTCTTTTTTCTCGATAACGTTTTTCAATTTGTTGTAGAATTTTTTTACTTCTGTTTTTTCTACCAATCTTTGTTTCTAATATTGTCTAAACTAATTTAAAAAAACGACTCAAAATTAATTCTTAGTAAATTAAACAACTTAATAAAACACTTCTATCGTCTAAAATAACAACTGCAAGAATCATAGAGGCGCCAGTTTTTTGAATACAATGAATACACTAGCAATTTTATTTTTATTACTGTATTTGTTACATAGAAATTAATCAGAAATCTCTCAGTTCTTTTACTAAATGAAGATTTTATTGTGAAATTTCGTGAAGTGTTTATTTCGGGGGAAAATCTCGTGAATTGTGTAAACTAAGTGTGGCAATACTGTAAAGTGAAGGTTTCCATTTAGTTGAGTTATAAAGTCGATTTGTTGTGCTGCGATATTTTGTGTAGAATTTAAACGGTCGATATAAAAGTCCAGCGGCAGTGGAATACAAATTGAGACGAAGTAAGAATGCGGTGCGCTATTCGAAACTGCAATGGCCCTCGCAGATTGAATCTATTTACGTTAAACACCTGGGGTTCACTTGATTTTCTTTTTAAAAGGCAAAGTATAAAGATAGAATTTCTCAGCAATAATAATTCTTGGTTTAAATTTGAACATCCTGTTTGTTAGCCGGGTGGTCCTGGAAGTAGTGGCGACTTCTGAAGACGGTCATCGTCGTCGGTTCATTTGGATTCCTTATACGATTATCTAGTCGCAATTAGAGTCATTAATTAGAAGAAAATCCAGAATCGTGTTATAGATTTATACTGGCGATTTATGTTAAATACGAAAGAGAAAAATCCAAGTAGCGGTACCGCGACTATGCTAATTGCGAATGTTCATTGTGTTCGATTCGTATCTAGTAAATGGCTGAAGGGTTTGAAGGGGACAGATAATGTCGACAGGAAGATAAATGCGAGCACTGGACGTATATGGAATGCGGCTCATTTTGACCAAATAAATATAATTCATCGCCTTTTGACACCAATTAGCTCCGGAAAGAATCGAAATTTGTCCCGGAGCGGAACTAGCACTTGACTGACGGTTCCAAAAACTTGGTGTGGGTGAAGAATGCGGGGAGAATTATACTAAAGCATAAACAGGTCGTTTACCTTAATTCCGCTAAGGGCAATCGCTTGATACACGACCCTAACAACAATAGAACCATAGATACAGAGTGTCGCTACAAAACCACACCAAACTCATAACGTCTAACTTACCATCTCTCGTAATCTTAATCATGACCCTCTCATCTACTCATTAAGGAGATCACCGACGTCATTGTTGTCTAAAAGACGCACCAGGAGGTGTACGAGGGTGCAAGAAATTAATTACATGAAAACGTGAAGCCTACTTCACAACATTCTAATTAATAGAAAAGTTTTACTCGGGATCTGACATGAATTTTAATTTTTTTCATAAAAGACATTATTGGTATGACTGTAGCAGAACTTTAGGTGATTGCAATTAGGTTAATATAATATAGTTTGTCTAGAAATACTTGAATTTTCTGCGTTTTTAAAAAAACCCGTAGTTCAATAAACAGTGTTCAGCTGGGGTTGTTTTGGAGACAATACTTCTCTTTACAACCACTTTTATAAAATTTTTAATAAACCAGTTTGTAAGTCAAAACCACAGAGTGTTCCAACTGAAATTTGTACCTCTTAAATCTCAGATTTTATCAAAGTTAAAGGGGAACCAAATTCTATCACAGTTTCAAAGTTATTACATCTTTCTAGCTCCCAGAGCCATCCCTTCAAAAAATTTAAATAGCTCTAGCTGTAGGCGCTAGAGGGATGTAGGAATAATTTTGAAACTATGATAGAATTTGCTTTTCTTTTAAGCTAAAATTGACCTGTTAAACTTGAACAAAATCGAAGATTTCGAAGACAAATTATACAGCAAGACGAAGCTAGTGATACTTCGGTTTTGAGGATAATTACATCTCAAAAATGAATTTATAAAAATGTGATATTTGATAGTCCTTTAACCTCTTATTGCCGACAGAAAAATCATTTTTTAAACCTCCTGTTTATTGTTAAAATATTTCGCAATACGAGAACCGAGCAATAACACTGAGAGGAACTTTACGACCACAAAGCACTGTTATATGCAATTCTCTGTTTGAAATGTGTCAATAAACAAAAATTGCCCTTTTAATAAAAGCCAAGGGAAAAATAAACACAACTCGCTTCAATACTTTTAATTTAATTTAATTCTTGTGACAGTTCTCCCCGAATTTCACTTTTCATCATCTATAAATCTCTTCTTAATTAAAATTTGAGAAGTTGTTGAAAACTTACCTGAATTCGTTGTTCTTGTGATAAATGAGGGTAAGCTAAAACGACACAAAGTTTAGTAAGAGCAGCTTCAGGTGTCATATCGTAGCCTGAAATGACTCCAATATTATCTAATATCTAGAAAATAAATTTTATTAAAATTTAAGACAGAAATTTAGTACTTTTCCGGTTTGGTAAATGCCAGAAACCGTTCCTTCAAGACATACACTTATATTTACTATCAATATTCCTCTTTGAATTGCATCTTTTAGTATTTTGATCAATTCAGTTTGATTTGAAGGAATATTTCCTGAACCGTAAGTTTGTATGACAAGACCATCAAACGGTTCAAGAAATGATTTCAACTGAAAAAAAACATTATTAAACGAGTTAAAACTTGACATATTTAGTAACCGTAGAAGGAGTGATTGTAGGGAAGAATGTTAATATTCCCACTTTGCAATTTAGTAAGGTATTTATTTTAAATTGGATTGTATCCGGTTTTCTGATATAATTACTGTTTACTACAAAAAAATAATTTAATTTAGATTAAAACTAGTTAAAGAGAGAAAATTTACACTTTATGCCAACTTCTGAAGTTGCAAGGACTTCATAATTTGGTGAATCAAATCCGGAGAATTTATCAACACTGGTTTTAACAGTGCGGTTACCTCGAAGCAATTTTTTGGCAAAGTAAGTACACACTTCAGGAATTTGGTAACATCCAGACAGGATTAAAGAGCCTAGAAGGTTGTCAACGGCGTCACTCCGAGTTTCAAAAATTGAAATCTGAGAAAGGTTAGAGTTTTTAAAATTTTGGGAGAAATACTTGCGATCCGGTTAGTATCACAGGTTTCTTCAGTCCTTCAAGCATGAAAGATAACGCAGAAGAAGTGTAGGCAAGAGTGTCAGTTCCGTGTAGAATTACAAAACCGTCAAAATTTTCGTAGTTTTTCTAAAAAGATTTTGTGACATTTTTGGAAATTAAAATGCGTTTTTACCTCTATATCTTTGGCTATTTTGATCCATTGTTGTGGTGTCATGTTACTCGAATCCAGGAGTGGGTCATATTCATAAAATTTGTACGAAATAAAACAGTCAGTTTTACTAAAAATATTGTTTATACACGGGGTTTACTCAGTGTTTTATTTTACGGTAGAATCAAATCGTTTTCGGTACGATCAGGAAGATATTTCTTTGCTAAATCTTCATCAAATAATTGTGGAATCGTTTTGAGTTTTTTGAGAAGAGCATTTGGTATCGGAACGTACTCTAAAAAAGATGAAATTTTTGAATGTTATTTTAGCATTCAGGATCATACAAGATTTTTGCTTAATAGTGGCAAAGTTATCTAATTAATTAAATAATAAGAGATAAAAAGCGGGGAAACAAAGAAAAGAGAAGAGAAGAGAAAATAAGAGAATTGAAATTGCTTTATTGGCAGGAATAGAAGCAAATCGTTTAGTGATGTCAAAAGACAAAACAGGAAAGAACCTGAGAAGTTAATAATTTTTTCTCTTAGATCTAAAAAATGTTTTATAAAAAATTTATTGTCAAAGTTTATACAATTTTTAATTATTTGATTTTATATTTTGCTAATTTATAGTAATTATAATCCTTAACGAAATTACATCAAAACGTCATAAAAATAAATAAATAAAAATAAAAAAGGGAATACAATATTTTAAACAATATTAGACATAATAAAATAAAACATAAATTTAGGTATTTTTGAAATTGCTGATTACGTTTCTATAAAATTAAAATAGTGAAAATTTATTTATTTAGGAATTTTTTTTTTGTAGTGTTACTCAGCAAAATACAGAAAAAATAGAGAAAAGCTTGCCTGTATTTAATTTAATTAGAAATTAAATTATTTGCAAGTCTATTAATCAAGCAGATTTATTGAAGCTAGTGCAAATTTGGTTTGATAAGAACTTTTATCACATTGTTATTTATTCACTCTGCAATTCTATAAAATGTGGAAAACCCAGTGGAAATCTTATTAGTAATGTCATTAAGCGTCACGTTCTTATCACTTTTTTGTTTTTAGGGTTCTATAAATAACTCATTTTGTTATTATGTGTTTTAAAAGTCGCCAAAAATTGTAATTTTTGATAGGACTTTTATAATATCATAATGGTAAATTCTTAAAAGATACATTTCTCTTTTTTTATTTCTTTGATATACACTTCATTTATGAAAAATAGAAATATTAACTATTTTTGTATAGATACAATACTCGTAATAACAGTATATTGAAAATAACAAAACAACCCAAAATTTGCCAACAACAAAAATAAATTAAGAAAACAATGACTAAACTATTGATTTACTGTTTTATTTTTTCTATTTTTATTATTATTATATTATTTTTTATTATTACATATATTAATACAATAATAAAAATATTATAATAAATATAGAATTAAAATTAGAAGAAGTCGGTGGGACAGATCGATTTTGCTTGCGAGGGGACACTTGATGGCACTAAAAGCACTATAAAAAAGACACTCATGTTCCCTATAATGATTAACCAAGGGGTTGTCATCATGGCAATAGGGGTGTTTTTTTATTGTGCTTTTACTACAGTTATGACTTATTCGAGCAATTTTTTCTAAAGCAAATAACAGAGATCAGAGAAAGAAATCTTTTCACTGGACCACCATTTATAACGAACTTATTTAAAATTAGTGTAATTATTAACTCACCACCAGATTCATTAGCTTTCATTCCAATAGTTCCTCCAGTATACAGCAATAATACTTTTCGAAAATTGTGTTTTTCAAATTTTGTTACTTCTTCCATTTTCTGGAACTGTTTAACAAGGCCGTTCGAATATGACTTGCAGAGATATAAGTTGTGACCAAATTTCAATCGTTTTTGAGACTCACTTAAAGCACTAGTTAAAAGTAAACTGTGTTTCAGTGATTTGCTTATCTGAGAATTATTATTTCGTCCCACTCTTTCTTTATGCAAACATTATCACAAAATAAGAGAATAATAGGCAAATTATGCACTATATCTGACATTATATCTACGTATACTAAACTCAACAATATTTGGCCTGACTTTTTAATAACTTGTAATAATAACGAACTATTATAAGTCAAAATTTACAAACAGATTTAGATTAGATCAACGAAACCTTTTAAAAAGTCAGTCCTCTTTGACTTACTGGTAACTGTACTGTAAAACCATTTTTCCAACGGCCTTTTGCATCTTATTAAATTTTTATAAATATTTATTTTGTTTTACAATGATAGATTTTGACAAATATTTACAAACTTTTGAATTATTTTTATACAAGGCAACGCCGTCTCATCAATTTTCCTATTTACGAAGCTTTGGTTCTCAAGCAAAGCAATCAACAATAGCTTCATAGTATTGTGAAAATCACTATTGTAAACAACAATATATAACTGTTTGTTTCTTAGATTAGAATGTTATATTGTTGAAGATTTATTATGTATGCAGTTGAAATTAAAATATGCAATTTTAAATTGCATTAGTTTTGTAATAGAGTGGAAACGAATTAAAAAAAGGTGTTTTAATTGCTATGTGAAGTTTGTTAAATTAATATGTCGTGAATATATTAAAATCGAGAAAGATTAAGTAAATTTACAAAATGAAAACGTTTAAACATTTTAATTATAGAGTACTTCCTGCTTCTGGAAAACGATAGACAGACCACCAGAAACGTGACATCTTGTGATTTTCAATTTAACTTACACTTTAATTATCTACTTAAAGGCTATTGAGGCACGCCTTAACACAGACGTCAAAGACATCAAAGTAATATTATAATAGCTCTGTAATTATTTCTCTTTTTTAAATATCTGACGACAGGGAAAAAATAAAATTTTCTTTTGCACGTTGGAGTTTCTCTTTTCTTTATTTATATGTAATCAATAATAATTAATGATTTACTTAATTACAATTTCCGTTGTGACATTTTATAAAAAGCGCTTTTAAAAGGTTCTATTAAAGATATTTTTGTCTGTCGATTGCTTTGAATCTTACAAATCAAATTTGAGCAATTCTAGTTTATCTTCTTTATTTTAAAATTATAGAAAGCTTTACGGGTTTTGTGCTAAAGGAATCTTGCATTATTACTGTCATCACAAAAATTAAAAATAATTTGTTAAATATAAAGACACTAAATTAAGATAAAACTGTAATTGAAATTACCTAAATTGAATCGAAATTACTACACAAAGAAGGCAACAATTAGAAGAAAAAAAGATCAGAAGCTTTAACTGAAGCACGGATAGAAGTTTCTCAATGAAAACGAAGAAAAGAAGTTGTGTATTTGGGTCTAGACAGTTCATTTTGGCTCTATGAAGGTGCTTTTCCATTTTTTCTATCTGTTCTTTTTTTACAACATTTTCGGAAGAATTCTTTTTGACAAACCTACGTATTTCTTTCCACTAATGATTCTGACACTTATTCTGAAGACACAGAAATTGCTCACGCCAAAAAAGCATCTCTAAATTTTAATAAAATGATCAGGAATCAACTGTGTTAAAATTCTAACTTGTTTAAAAGTGAAATTAGTTTTAAAATCTACATCTCCCGATGCCATTCTAAAGATTCTCTAAAAAACAGGTAAAGTGATCTTTTGATTTTGAAGAGGATTTTACGTTTGTCAAGAATTTTAGTAAAGCATATATCTTCAGATAATATTAAGAAGATCTTGGGAAGATCTTTTATTATTTTGTATGGTGTTTTATTTTTTTAGATAAAGCCACCTAAAAGATCTCTTACTGGAAAAGTGAAGAATAATAAACATTTTTATTTAAACAACTAATAAAACATTTATTCACAATACTGAGTGACGAAGATATCAAAGGAACAATTAGAAATTTAGCTTCTCAAGACAGATTTGCCAAAATTGAAATATTTAGTGTTTAGTAGTTAATAAGCAAGCATCTTACACCGTTTCCCATAATTTTGTAACTCTTCTGGTTAACAAAAATTCAAAATGCTATTTTTTTGTTCTCTAATGGTACAGCAGCTCTGGAATTAATGGCTTCAGACTGAAAAATCTAGAAAGCTTAATTGGCAAGTATGTAGAAGAAGTAGAACAACAATTATTATTTCTTTGTAATCTCATAATGTCTGGCAAAGTAAATTATAAAATACTCCTTTTTTTGTTTAGAACAACTTTATGTGCTTTATTTAAAAAAGATGGTGGTCTTCGTTTAATTGCTGTTTGTATCTTTCTTTTTGGTTTTGAAAATTGGTTGTTGTAAAAGAAGTTATTACTACATTATTCAGCTTGGAGTTGACTGTGAGCATGCAGTTTATACAACCAGAAGATATTTTGCTAAAAACTCTGTTGAAAGAGATGTTCTTCTCTAAAATGTTAAAAAAAATTATCTTTCTTGATGTTATACCTTTTCTTCGATTTTATTTTACAAGAAAGATCAGGTTTCTTTTCTAATTGGGTACTAACAAGAGGATCCGTTTGGTCCAGCAATCTTCAGTCATTCGATTTAGCCTGTTATTAACGAACTGGCTTCTAAACTAAACATTTGGTCTTTGAATGGTACTTTTGCTGGTCCTTTTGATCAAATTTTTGCAGTCTTTTAAACACTCATCAATAAATTTAAATCTCTTGAATTATGGCTCAATTTTTCTAAATGTGAACTTAGTTTTTGTTGAGTTGATTCGGATAAGACTCTTACCTTCTTTTTAAAGCAATTTCAATTTTCTGCTTTTGACATTCTTGGTTTTTTATTACATGAAAACGCATTTTCTCTTTTTGCAACATAACTCCTAAAAAAAATTGTTGCTATTAGAAGATCTTTACCAAATAAATTCCCATTTGGTCTTTTGTCTTCTTCAGAATTGTTTGTGAATACCCAAACTTAATTATTGTTTAAGATTATATTTATTTTGAAGACACAAGGACACAAATTAAAATTACACTACAAAAAGAAGTAATATTAGGCCTTTCTTGGTTTTAGACTTTACTTCCTGTTGCTTTTGGGTGTTCGTTCTGTTGCAGATGTGTCATTGACAGCTTTTTTAGCTTTGGTTTTTTGCACTTCAGCTCTTGTAGGCTCTGTCTTTTTTCCGTCTCTGATTGTGAGATTGACTACAAGAGCGAAGCTTTGGCTCTATAGACAGAACGTTATTTTACATCTCTAAGTGGAAAACTTCAACATAATTGAGACATTTTGGCAATCCGAGAGACATTTAATGTTTTGTTGGAGTCCTCACAGTCTCAACAACAAGCAGTTTTATTAGCTGCTCCTCAACACGAATTTGGTGCTTGGTTAGAAGCTTTAACTCTCTTAACAACTCTTCTGAAATTTGCCAGTCTCATTCTTGTGTTTGTAATACAATTTTTGATTGTTTAGGTCACTATCGTTTCTCTTGTATTAGAAGCAGTAGAAGATTTTTTTGGCACAATGAATTAAATATGATTTTAAAGCGTGCGTTTTTATTGACTGATATTTCATGTTTGTTGAAATCATCTGGTTTTTTAAGATTTTATTTTATTTTATTAAACTTGCTTGGGTGTCTGTCAATCTGCTGCTTAGAATCCTAGAAATCTTGAACTAGTATTTTCAGTCTTAAAATAAAATTATATTTAAAAAAGTATTTTTTAAAGAAGTTTTACTAAAAAGATTTTGCATAAACAAGCTATAATTTTTTTTTAAGATTTTTAGATTTATTTATGTAAAAATTAAAAGATATTTTTAAAATTTGACGACATGCAGATAAGCATTCCTTTTTCTTTTCCTTTTTAAAAATCTATAGCGTGCATCGATGATTTACGTTTCGTATATCTTTTGCTCTCGAATAATTCATGAGTAATAATTATTCGCGTACGGCAAAATATTTATCTGACACAATTGTGATGAATGTTTCAAAGCAGCAGGGAAGTTTATGGTTGAGTACATGAACTAGCATTGTTGACTTGGTGTTTCCTGAATATTTCAAACGGTAATTATCTTAGAGGAAATTAATGGTGAAAAGATATGTATAGAGAACTAACCAATTAACTTTAAAGATATTTTACTAAACCTAATTAAATTTAATCAAGAGTTTTATTGATCAGGAGTCATGATGGCGGATAAATCCTTTAATACTCGAACATATCTTTGCCTAATCGCTAAAGGATAAAGAAGCTAAATAGAAGAAATGCTGGCGAGTGCAACAACGTATGTAATTATTGCGACTCGGCTGTAAGGATTAATGAGCCCTATCTATAATCACATGTAATTTTATACAAGATGGATTATAAATGCTCTCCAAGAGAATTTTTGCTAATTGTCCGGAAATTTTAGAATTTAACTGGGTAATTTTCGTGTCCTTTAAACTAAATACGGGTATTTTATTAATTACAGTAATTAATTACACGAAAATTTTTTGAAGCTTTACAAACTGAAGGACGACAAAAAAATTTAACGAGAATAATAAAAAAGAAACAAAAGTTGTAGATACACACAATGCTGGGAACAAAACGACAAAAGAGGTCTTCAAATTTATGTTTAAACAATCTTAGGATTTAATAAGACGCACACAAGGAACATAAGCTCTAAAATTCTTGACAGGTTTGCTCAAAATTCCGAGAGAAAACACAAATATTTTTGTAACTTTAGCAGGATTTTAACTTTGGTATAATTGTAAATTTTTAGTAATAAAAGCAAAGCTTTTTAATTGTGATAACGTTGTATAAAATGTGAGTTTCCGAGCTGGTGTAAACAATAATAAAACGCTATTAACTACCGCACCAAAGCAGGAATTTTTTTGAGAATTTTAGTGGTTTTATAAAATTTCTCACGCAGGTAAACATTTACTTTAATAATAATAAAATTGTTATGACAAACAAAATATGAAAGAAACTCGTTTTATTTTTAGATGACACATATTTAAAAATATAAAAAACCGGCTGAAAATTGTATATAACTCATCCGGAACTCTTTAATTCAATTAAATATTCATTAAGGCTCATAAAACTCTGATCAGGTATTCAGTTTGGGTAAAATGTGACACTAATCTAAAATTTAGTTAGAAAAATTGTATAAATCATGTAATTGACCAATTAGAACTATCTCTAATTTACATAATGTCCCTGACTGTCTTTTCTTTGGGAAATTGTTAAATGAAAAAATTTAATTAAGAGAAATCCGGTCTAAAATTGAATTTACCACATACCTGATTTTCAATAATTAAGTTATTTTAATTGTTAATATTCCCGGTATATATTTCTTGCGAAAATCATAAAAATACCTGCTCACCAAGTTCATAAATAAAACATTATCGATAATTATATCAAAACATAATAAATAATTCAGGTGAAACTGTTCGTGAGGTTTGAAAAAAGGCATCGAACAAAGGCGTGGTTTTTTCATCACGTCGATACAATTTCGGTTTTCGATACAAATTATTCCGAGGTGGGATCGGAGGATTTAAATTACAGGGAGACAAGTTGCGGTTTGGTAACTTTCTTCACCTTAAAAGAAGACAAAGGATTCAGATTTATAAAGCGGAGAAAGGAATTTTTCAATTTCAACAAATTTAATTAAGTTTGATTATGTATTTGTTGAGTTTAACCCCACCAATGTGTCACTTAATTCAATGACGCAATGTTATTAGCGTTTTCTCGAGAACAATGCAAGGTTTCAGGACTTTCAGGGGTTGGGTAGAGCTATTAAAAAAGGATTTTATTTTTAAAAACTGTTAAATTTACATACAGTTATTTTTAGAACGTAAGTAAACATTAAGATTAAATCTACACCTAAAAAAAGTCACAAATTAATTGAATGCTGATGAGAGTACGGAAGCGTTGAAATGCTATTACCATATATGTTTTTTCAGTGTGTATAAATTCAGATTTGAATCATCATTTTTAATATTTAACAGTTAAAACGTCACAGCGAATTTTAAAGAAAATTTATTTATTGAATTCTAAATTATTACAGGATAACAATCTCAACTTTAACTAATTAATGTCTTTCCACTTCTATTTAATAAAATACGAATTATTAGCGCTAAATTTTCGGTGAATAAAATGAATTTAATATCTGACAGCTAATCACAGAAACACATTACAAAATAATCAAAAATTTTAGTTAAAATAAATTACTATTTAGTGAAAATCAAAATAGAATGTAATAATAGGCTGACACCACGGTTATCAAAATGGAGAAATTAATTTTAACGGACTAAAACTGTAACCGTGGAACAGTGTGCTAAAATTCTAATTGTGAAGAAATAGGTATTTTTGAACAGATTTTTATAATTGAAATTTATAAAATAAAAGCTGAAATTAGACAAAAAATTTTTAGACACTATAAACTCAAATTTGCAAAACAAAAATCTAATTATTTGCAAAGAGTTTTTGGGGAGACGATGAAGGCGATTTTGGTAGAAACAGGTGTGCTACAGAGACTACAGAAACTTTAAAAGGTGTGTTTTTTTTGGTTAGAATTTTCCAGTTAACAGCATTCTCACTCAATGCAACCCGAAAATTGTGGAACGAGAATCTAGATCTGGCAACATTTTGAGTAAAATGGAGTGGAAAAATAATTAAATCTGGGTTTTAACTTTGTTAAAGAAGGAGAAATACTACTGTCTAATAAGAATATTAATTAGGAAAGAAAAGCTTGCATTAAAAACTCTATTTTTTGTTTAGAAAGAGACGTAAATTTAGTTTTTTGGCAGTTTTTTGGTTGGTAAATGATTATTTTAATTTTTTTTAACACAGCGCTTTAAAATATATTTGAGATGGCTCTACGAGGTAAACCAAAAATTTTACTTAAACGCTTCTCGTTCTAAAGGGTTTTTTAATAAGGATGGGTCGATGTTAAAATGGAATAAAACAAGTTGTGTGTGAGGTATTTAAAAAAATCTTTTTTTTATATGAAAGGTCCATGCATTCCTTTATTTATGGAATATAACATCTAACACGTTCAAATGTCCGCCGCGACTTCTAACTGTGGCGTGGATCCGAATGGACCAATTTTGAATGACTCGCTCGCATAGATCTGGCAGAATTTGACCGATGGCATTGGTGATATTGACTTTAAGGGCATCGGTCGATTGCGGCTGATTGGTATAGACCTGCGACTTGAGAAAACCTCACAAAAAAAATCTAGCGAGGTCAAATCGCACGATCTTGGTGGCCATTTCACGTCACCTTTGCGAGAAATAACTCTGCCCTCAAATCTTTCATGCAGAACGTCCAGCGTGGCGTCTGCTGTATGGCACGTAGCCCCGTCCTGCTGGAACCACATGTCGTCTACCTCCATATTGTTTAATTTAGGGCAAAAGAAATCTGTTAGCATCGTTCTGTAGCGCTCGCCGTTGACGGTGATGGCCTCACCAACGTCATTTTCAAAAAAGTATGGACCAATGACGCCGCCGGCCCAAAATCCGCACCAAACAGTAACTTTTTGTGGATGCATTGCAACTTGCTGAACCTCGTGTGGATTAGCGTTGTCCCATATACGGCAATTTTGAGTGTTAACGTAGCCATTCATCCAAAAATGCGCCTCGTCACTAAAGATGATTTTTCGACCAAATGTGGGGTCTTTTTCTAAACGGTTCGAAGCCCAGTCAGCGGACAAACGGCGTTGTCTATGGTCATTAACTTTAAGCTTCTGAGTCAATTGGATTTTGTACGGGTGTAATCCCAAATCCCGACTCAAAATTCGCCAAACTGATGTCTGCGAAAGGCTGAGTTCTTGTGCACGACGCGGAATTGACTGCCTCGGGTTTTGCTACACTTTTTTTTTACACTTGGCAGCAATATTTTCGGCCGATCTAGCATTTCTTTGACGACGGGCTGTTGGCTGATTGTTTACCGAACCCGTTGTTTCAAATTTGGTCACCAAACGCTGCAGAGTCGATTTTGAAGGACCACCGTGTCTTCCATAAAATGAGCGCAACGAGCGCAATGTTCGAACTAACGAACAGTCATTTTGATAATAAAGTTTTATCATTTGGATGTGTTGCTCAATTGTGTAATTTGCTATGGTAATTTGGCATCAGTGACTGAACAATAAACACCAGATTACACAGACACTACCAAAAAAACATGGCCGTCACAGGGTGCCAATATCAACCCATCCTTATTGAAAAACCCTTTATTAACACTGTATGATACAATCACACAGATAAAACACAAAAATTTAATGATATAAAAATACAATTTAATGTAGACTAGACTCTAACAAAGCTGGAAATAAGGGAAAAGACAACGTTAAAACGCCCTTACAATTTAAAGTGACGAAACACAAGAAACAAAAGCTTTTGAAATACTTGAAAAATGTGCCTAGGTTTCTCTAATAATGGAAGATACAAACAAACAGAAACTTCACAACAACCCAAACATTCTAAGATACATTAATTCCTTTTCTAAAATGTCAGAAAATAATAACGGAAAGGACTAAAACGTTGAATTGCCTTTAAGATTTCAAGTAACGAGACACAAGAAACAAGCTTCTAAGATACTTGAAAAATGTGGCTAGATTTAAGATACAAATAAACAGAAACTTTACAACAACCCAAACTTTTTATGATACAGGAAGTCTTTTTTGAAAATTTTTTTATGTCATAAAACGACACGATAAGCGGTGCACTAAATAAAAAAAGTTTTCTGGTGGGTTCAGGTTCTAAAACAACACTATTATACTCATAAATCACAATAAGGAACGGAAACAAATGATATTTAGTACCTATTGCCTAGTCTAATACGTAAATAAATTCGATAAGAGACTGGCCAAAAAATATAATAAACATTTATCTTAAATCTGTTTAGTGCTTTTTATTCTTATAAATTTGTTTATGAAATTTGGAATTTGCTAAAAAAATCTCTTAATGAAAACACAGTTATTTGTCGCTTTGTTTTAATCTAAAAATTTCTACAAAATTGTTCTACTTTTTTTAGTAAATAGGTCTTGTGAATAAAAATAAGTTTTTTTATTTATTTTTTTTTACTCATTTTTTTATATTTAATTTTCACTTTGCATAAGCTTGTTTATTTGATTGTATCAGGCTCAGACTTAAAGTTGCTACACTCTGGAAAAAATTAAGTAGCCTAACTTTATAAGAAGCTGCAATATACCCAATAATGCCCATTGCCAAAATTGGGAGAGTTCAAACCACTCTAGTGGTTTTTGAACCCTCATAACTTTAACAATAGGCACTATTCGGTTTATTGCATCTTCTTATAAAGTCAGCTCACTTAATTCTTCTCGAACTGTACTCAATTTGAGTTTATATTTATGCATCTGAGCATAAACTACTTAAAGCAATATTTAAAATCAAAAATTTGAGAAAAAGAAAATATTCATTACCTGGACAGAGTTGGAGACTTCCCAGAAACATATAACTACAATGAAATAGTAGAACTAGAAGTAGAAGTTTTGCCATTTGACTCATCTATTGAATGCTGTAAACTATTGTTTATATTTTTTTTACAATTATTATTGCTGTCACTTTGTTGATGTTCTACATTAATGGATTTTCTTTTTATTTCTTACAGGTACTACATATAATCTTTTGGTGATGGCTAATCACCTCGATAGCAGTGGTCTCGACAAGAATTTGGCTGAAAGTGTTTGAGTACTATTATTTAATTAGACTTTCATTATTTTAGTATGCTTAAATATCAAATTTAGAGAATATTTTTCTACTATTTTTTACTAATAACTTACCTAGAATAATAATAGATGCATAAACCAATTTTATTCTTCTCAATTATTGTGTAGCCGCAATTTAATCAGTAAAAAATGAGTATTTATCTTTAGCGTTGTAAAAGCATTCGTTAGCTTGGCCATAAACAGTTCCTGCAGCTTGCAGGAATTTATACAGAAATATCAAATTGCGCGGGTATTTAAAAATGAAATAAAACAACTGCAAAGAAAACATAATACATACATTGCCTTTCTTAAGTAAAAAAAAATTTTTGTAGACTTGTTGAAATCTTATATTCACTTAAAATACTTTCTTGTAAAGAACGGAAACGGAAATATGTAAATTGATGTATGTAGCTATAAATCGCTGAAATGCCGACCTTTTAAATACTGTGCAAAGCTTGCAAAATTTTCTGGTGAAATGAACATCAATGACCCTAATCAAACAGTCCTTTTTGTTGGAACAAAACCGCATGATGAAAATTGGTTTGGGGCCCAAAGTTGAGATTCTCCCTTAGTATTATCGACGTTATTATTATTCAGGGGATATTCAAGATTAGGCAATTTCAGAAGCTCACATAAACTGAAAAATTATTGACAGAGATATAAACACGTATTTTAAAACACGATTCTGTCATTAGGCTAATGGTCTTTGATTTCGGGGGCGAAAATAACGACCCTTTTCACCCTTTAAAACACAATCATCGAATGGTAATTGCAAAAGCAAACTGTTTTTCGCAATTCAAATAATAAAATCAAAAAGTTCAATTCTAAAGGAGGTCTCTCATAACTCAACTTTGAGTCCTGACACGAAGCAATAACAATTATCAGCATATTTATTGGACCAGTCTGAAAAGTGATTAAAGTAGAATTTTTTCAGTTTTTGACCATCTGCTGTCTTTCAGATAAATATTTTTATTGAATGGTGAGTTTGTCTACGTCTGGGTGGCTCAAGCTGATTTATTATCAAGAATGAAGGAATTGTTAAAAACCCATTTGCAGTCTACTGATTACCGAAAATCCATGATCACGGTGTAATTTATTTAGTGGCGACCGTTTTATCTAATTCAGGAGCCTTGATATCAGGTAACGAAAACTCCGACAATGTGGCGATCTTCAACAGAACCGGTTACAACGGTTCACCTGTCTGCTCTCTTGTTGATGCTCAATCTTACTTGCATCAAGAAAACAAAGATTTTCTCTCATATTTCATCACAAGACTAATTACGAATTAACCCTTTACAAATTGGGTAATTTGTTTAATCGACTTGACACTCACTGCCCAATATTTTACACCTACATCAAAGCTTAAACCTATTATTCAACAGCAAAACTGATAAGATCTCGATCATAAATTAACATCTGATTAAACGGTAAAAATTCGATCTGATTAAATGGATCAAAATATTGTGATAAAGTTTTTGAGAGTTTATTTCAAGATATATTTATTCTGTTGGCACGGTTTAACCTCGTCATTAGTCAACTTTGCTAACTAAACAGTTCGTTACGGCTACTGGTTTTGGTATTCGATGAAAGTTTCCAACAGTCGACTCTCATTACAATAAGTTCTATCCTCAAAGAAAATATTACAGAAATTAAATTTCTAATTGTAACTACTAACACCCTAAAACTACTGAACCGAGAAGGTAAAGATGGTAGAGAGATAGAATTGTCATAAAACTAAGTAGCAAAGGAGTTCCAATCGAACAACAACGTCGAGAAACTGTATACCGGTTTCGGGGTTTTTGCCCCTCATCAGTACAGTGCATCCCGGAGCGTTGTGCTCGATTGGAACAGGTGGGAGAACTCGCTTATATCAAGCGAAGTTCGGCTAGTAGTCGTGTAGACAGACACAGTGTGCCATCTAACGAAGAGTACTGGAAGGTGCGAGAATTGGTATAATAATGTTGGCGGATAACAACGTTATCTCTTTGGCTCTCGCTCGGCCACCAACATAACCAACCTCCACGATTAGGCAAAAACAACTACTTCGCGGACTAATGCCCCGACCATGTTTTACTACACACTTACACCTACTGACATTTTACAGTTTAATTTCAATTTAATAGCATCTTCAAGTAAAGATATATAAATTTGGAATATTTTTTTAGATGATAGTAAATTATACAAGGTGTTCTAACTGAAACTTGTATTCTCTAAAATCGCCGATTTCATCTAAGTTTCAAAAAAACGTTATAACAGGTCAATTTTAGCTTGAAGGGAGACCAAATTTTATCATTCACAGTTATTACCACATCTTTCTATCGCTCAAAACTACTCTTTCAAAAAAATTGAACAGCAAGTGGGATCGAGTGACACATCATTTTAACGCTAGTTTCATTGTTTATGCAACAACGTATCTTTTATGAATTTTGAATCAATTTTTTTTTTAAATTTTTGTCTAGATTACTGTGAGAGGAAACAAAAGTGGCTATAAAACATTTCAATTCAACGAATGTATTGCTCAAACTGTTCACCCCCAACTTTCATAAAATAGTACAAACGATTTCCAAAATCTTGCCTAACGATTTGCAACATTTTAAACATTTTGCGGCAATTCTTTCTCGAAGCACGTGAAGAGATTTGAATGGGGTTGCATTGGACTTTAAGTGGCCTCATAAAAAAAATCTAAAAGGGTTGAATCGGGAAATCTAGGTGGCTACTCAGTGGAACCTTTCTGTCCTGTCTATTGTCTGAGAAAACAAGCGTCTAAGAAACTGCGTATTCGTACATGATAACGGGGAGGCGCTCTGTTTTGTCGAAAGAAAAGTTGGTGTTTGTGAAGATTACTGTCTTCTTGTAGTGATTAAGTGGTTAATAAAGTCTTTTAACAACTGCAAATAGCTGTTGCTAGTCAAATTACCTTCTAGAAAAAGGGGCCCGATAATGCGATCACCCAGAAGGCCTGATCAAACGTTTAATTTTTGGGGCGTTTGGTTGTGTCTTTCAAGGAAAATGTGTAGATTCAATAACGATAATTGTGCCTATTTACTCATTATTAAAATGTTCAGTAAAATTTCGCAAAACTGTAAACGAGCTGAAAGGACCTGTATTGACCACAAGAAGCTTACCGCAAGGCTCCTCCTTTAGTCCAAATCTTTATAATTTATACACCAGAAATTTTTCTAAAGATTTGCTACGAGAAGTATGTCTAATCTAATATGCTAATGATTTAGCCCTTCTTCTAAAAGGCAAAAGTATTCAACACATGATCAACACTATGAACAGAACTCTGAGAATTTTGAGTGCCACCTTCAATGACTTGGAATTATCTCTCTCACCGCAAAAGACTTAGGCGATTATAATATCTAGGTGTAGACAACGGGACAATCAAGAATTAGAGATTGATGGAGTACCTGTACTGTAGCAGAAAAGTGTTACCTATTTAGGAGTGCGTTTGGATGCTTGGAAAGACCAGATCAGTCATAGCAGGACTAAAGCACAAAGGGGGATTAATTTACTAAAGTATTTATATCGCACATGGAGGGACTCTTATACAAAGCGATGGTTAGACCTCATTTAGATTATGGATTAATATTTTTGTTATGTAGTAATTAATCTGTTTTATCCACTTTAGATAAGATCGAATTTTAGGCCTTTAGAACTGCTCTAGGATTGATGAAATCAAGACTAACAAACTTAATTTTAGCTGAAGCAGAAAAAATGTCGTTGGCACACCGCAGGATCTTACTTTCCAGTCGCTTTCTATTAAAGGCCTATTGTACAGTAAATAATTCTAGGATAGCAGCTGTTATGAGAACTTATACGGATTTTAATGCTTAATTTACCTACTGGAACCGAAAACAACATTCTGTTTTCGCAAAATTTTTGTCTCTTACATTCTTGTTACAAAAAACCCATTCTGTTTATCTGTTTTGATATACTAATCTCTCATTTCTTTAATTGTGTTCAGTACCTTCCTTTAGACTTTGGTAATTCTGCCAATGCTCATACAGCTTTCTTAGAGACTATACAGAAGATGAATTGGACTGATTGGAAATTAATTTTTACAGACGAGTCTAAAAATAAACAAAATAAAGTAGGATTCGGCGTCTATTTCCAAAAAGCTCAGCTGTAATTTACATTACGTTCTTTAGATTCAACTACTATTATAGGAGCCGAATTCATCTAGCACTCTAACACTAAAAGCGGTCGGAACTCAGAAAGCAATTATTTGCTCAAACTCTCGCAGTGCTTTGGAATTATTAGCTTCTAATACTCCGTAACAAAAGTTACATCAGAAAGTCTTAGAAATCCGGACAAAAAGACAAAGTTGATAGGCGAGAGAAGAAAAGTGATGTTGACATGGATTCCAGACTACCGTGGAATCTATGGTAATGAAAAGACTGCTAACTTGACCGGTCGAATGACACAAAAGTGGATTATAAGGAATTTTTATCGCCTTTGAAGCAAATGATAAATAATATGTGGAATTAAGAATTGAAACAGATCTCTAAAAGAAAGTGGAAGATTTATGCGTAATGTATTCTTCAGCTCAAAATTCCGTGGTTCTGTTTCTTTTGGTCTACTAGTAGATCTTTTATTTTATCGATTACACGCATCCGCACTAACCATTGTCTTTCTCTTCAACGTATACATAAAATTGGTATAGTACAGACTCAAAACCACACTTGTGGTGAGGTTGGAGACCTAAAACGATTGTTCTCGCTTTCCACATCAGTTCACGATGTATGCCTGTCTAATTTGACTCCAGAAGTAGTTCAATTGTTCGCTCGGTTTTTGCTGGACTGTAGTTTAGATTGCACCAGGTCAATCCGAAGAGAAGGCACAGCAAATTTTTTGGATACAAGATTGGATATGACAGAGTTTGACAGCGTGAGACATCTAAAACAATATCTTGACCTATTAATACTAGACATATGGCAATATAGATGGGAGAACTCCCAAAAAGGACGCATCACTTATGCATTTGTTCCCTGGGTTTCGACAGAACAAAATCAACGTCGCGCTGACTGGGGATTATCCCAGTTACTCTCCGGTCATGGAAATTTTAAAATTCATCTCTTAAGAATTGGGAAAGCAGATGACGGAAATTGCCCTTTATGTGGGATGGTAGATGACCCACCTCACCGCCTAATATCGTGTACTCGTTTTGAAGATGAACGTCTAGACTTTCTTATGAGCATTTACCCAAATCCATTTGATCTCACCTCTGTACAAGATTACCCACTGGACTTGCTCCTGCCTTTCACGAAAGATCTAGAGCCCCCCCCCTGTTTCCTAGAAGAGTTAATTTATTAGGAGGAAAAGGGAGCTTGGTCTTTTGGCATTCTTTGAGAGCAGGAAATTAACTCCGGTCCTTGATTGGAAACTCAGCTGGCAAACATACTATACAACATATATGTACCACTTGTTCTTATTGTACTATGTACCATTGTTTTTTTTATGCGCCCAATTTGGCGCTCTTGTATTGTTTAATCAATATATGTGCCCTTGTGGCACCTCTTTTTTTTGTAGTTTAGATTTCTAACTTCCTATACCGAAGAACCTTATGCCTGTTATCCATTAAAAGATGACCAAGAATTGCTACTTTAACAGCGTCGTTTTGGCTAGGACGCTCACAGTGATCTTTTTTGTTTGCAACAGAGCCCTTTTCTTCAAATTTCTTCAAGTAGTTAGTATTGATAACTAACTTGTTGTTGCTCATGATTTGTGTTAAAAAGTCTAGAAGCGCCTTTGGAACAATTGTTATTACAATAATAGAGATTTACTAGTTCAATTCTTTGTTCTATAATAAACCATTTTATAAACTACAGATTTGTATTTTTAACTTAGTTATTAAACGACAGTAATGTATAAAATCAAGTAGAAACTGTCTAAAAGATGATAATTTTACCATCTATAACCAAAATTTCTTGTTACTTTAAAAAGGAAACGAGTTTTCTGGATAGAAAATTTTAAAAATTTCAATAACCTTTAAACAATTTTGTAATTCTCAAAAATGAATCGTTCAAAATTTATAAAAGATACGTAACTGCATAGACAATAAAATCAGCTTTAAAATAATATGTCACTCGACCCTATTTGTTATTTAAATTTTTTGAAAGGTTTTTTTAAAGCTAAAATTGACCTGTTTTAGCATTTTTTCGAAACTTGGACAAAATCGGTAATTTAAGGATGTGGAAATTTTAGTTGGGACACTCTGTATAAAATTTCAACTTTAGTAACAAAACAAAAGTTACTCAAATACTTTCTGCAATATACAGATACACTAAAAACAATTTTGGACTGCTTGAAGATAAATTAAATTTTTAATCAATGTTATATGTTTCTGAAGCATCCTGTTCATCTCCGGCGATCCTTATCCTTTCTCCTTTAATTGAATTTTTGTTTCAATCGACAGAACAATGACGTTTATGTTCATTCCCTCGTCATAATCGTAGTCTATAAACAAGAATTTGATTACTTCAACATCGTCGATTTGCATATAATACAAACTTAGTGCAAGATAACAAACAGAAAGCGCGTTATTTTCTCCACTCAACATGTGGGTCTGTTTTACACTGAAGCAACAGCAATGAAGTTCATTTACAGCCTTACGCTGCCATTATTTAAATTTATTTTAATAGCGACCGGTTTTACAAAATAATTTCATTTCTAGTCGAGCATCTGTGAAACTCAAAACTATCCCTTGATGCATACAAGTCTCGACATAAAAGACTATTGTTTTCAACGCCGAGATCCGTAATGAATCTCTGTTATTGTCGTTGCTGTTTTATTGTTGTCATCATAGCGACACAAAAACGGGACAAAATGAAAGAATTTTTTAATTGATGCGACTGACAATCAATTTTCTTCGAACAGAGATATCCTTTGAACCGGACAAATGCCAGTCATCTTCACATTCTTTCACTAAATTATTTTACAACAACAAATTACAAGAGATGTTTTAGATACTAAAATTTCGGTTTGCAAAAGACCACCCTGTAATTAACAAAGAGCTTGTTAAATACTTAAAATACCGCAAAGTTATGACTCCTTTTGATTCCTAAGTTCGTTAACTTATCTCTTATTCTTTCACAGTGTTGAAATCGAGATAATAATGTTGTCTTTGACTTGAAGTATCCAAGTCCGCCCACTGTTTGAAATAAATCATTTTTTTGTTGCGTGTAGAGTTTTAACGAATTTCGTGTAGTAAACAGAACTAACCGATTATCGTTATCGTAGTTAGTAAAATAACTGTAATTAGTTCAAAGGAAACAGAAATTACACGGTTAAATTTTGTACTTATTTGTAGTCTCTTCTGGCATAGATGTAAACTGTACTAAGTAGAAGTGAGTCAAGTAATATTTGAGCATGATCTAAAATAGTAGAAAGGAGTATTCAGTTTCTGGTCTATATGAGAACAATGAGAACAAAAATATCAAAGAGAGGAACAGCATCAACTGCTTAGTTTTGAATAAAAAAATTACAGAATTATTCGTGATTAGGCAAGAAATACTGTCATGAAAAGAAAAACTACAATTAGATTCAAAAATGAAAACAGTTGTTCTTTTAACTTTAAAACTAATAAGTAAATTGCTGATAATGCTCGCAGCTATCAAACATTATTGAAAGACTGAAATTTTGCTATAATTTTAGCAACTCTAATAACGTGTCTTCACAGTACAAAAAGGAAGGATAGAATTTAAAAATATGTTTGGAAATTATTTGAGGACACGTTTTAGGAAGGTTTTATCTTGATCTTGTAGTAAACCAATCACAAACAGGGTTGTCAATTGTTTTTTATTTTAAAAGATAGTTTTTTAATTTTATAAACTGTTTTTTAGTCTTTAACATGTACCTACTTAAAGGACACAATTTTTTTTCCAAAAAGATACCAACAAGCGTTAGAAAATTGACATACCTATTTGTGATTGGTTAATATATCTAATTGTGATTTATTTCTAAAATAAATTAATTGTCTAAAGGTCTTTTTAAGTCACCAAAATAAATAAATTTATTTATTTATTATTATTTTAAGTAACTATAACAAACGAAAGTTCTATCCAGACTCGAGTTATGAAACCTACTTAAATAGAGTATTTAATGATAGAGAGAAAAATACAATAAAGAGAATTACAACTAGTGAAAAAAGAAGAATAGAAGTAGATTCTAGAGGAATTTGAAAAAGTAGATTCTATAAAAATAATAATGCCATAAAAAACTTAGAAGATTAATATGTATGTTCTACAAGAAAAAAATTTAAAAACGTAGTAGTAGTCGTTTAGACAATTCTAAAAAAACTGTAGATTTTAAGCCTATAAAAAATAATAAAAAATTACAAAACCAACGATTGGAAGAAGAAGAAAATATAACTAAAACAAACTATAAGGAAGGATTTAAGAAGTTGAAAATGTTAATTGGGAGGTTCTGGAAGAACAAGATTCTAGGCAAATTGGAAAAACAATATTTGGAAAAAATAAGAAAAAAAAACAGCTACAAAAGGAGAAAAAGAAAAATTAAAAATAGTAAAAAACCGAGAAAAAGGCCGCATCAACTACACAGGTTATTAGCGGCATGGTACAGTACTATATAATTCTAAATGTTATCTACAATAGTATAAATAATCCAGATTGCTTTAAAAACAAGATTAGTTTTTTTAGAAGACTCGGTGAGGTAACTATTTCTTTGAGGGAAGACGAATAAAAGATAGTTTCCATTCTTGTTATTTTGAACAGTGGCTCCACATCAATTGCCAAGTTACACATCTTGCATTGCGGTTTTTGTATCTTTAGAGATTATCCTGTTTCCATACTGTTTCCCGCAGTGCCTTTTGCAATCACTTTCCAAAGTTTGGTCACCAGGAATTTTTCGACAATGGCTGCTCTTGCAAAGGCATCCGCCTCTTCATTGCCTGTGATACCTATATGGGAAGAGACATAAATGAAGGAGATATTCTTAGTTTGTTGTGTAATTCCATCTTTTGGGTAGAGTCGGATGGCACTAAGTGAATTACTGCATATCACAAAATTTTTGTCCGCACTTGCTTCCACTATGTTTAGAGTTTTTTAGAGCGAATGTAGTTCAGCGTAGAAGATACTTACTAGACTCTGGGTGGAATTTGAACAGTTTTTTTCAAACGGGGATATTACAGCAGCACCTGTATTGTCGTCTTTGGCTTTCAAAGTGTATATTAATTTTATGATCCTTCGATCCAGATGAAGAGAAATGTCTTATTGTTAATATAAAATAGACAATTTCTTGCGAGCGTTTAATTTTCCTTTTTTTTAAAAAAAAACTGCAGAAACATTTTTTTTATATATGAGTAGTTCTTTGGCTTATAAAAGGTTTTTAAAACGAATGTAGAAAGGTTTGAGTGTAGACGGGAGATTATGCAATAGACTTATTTATGCACTCGTCTTTTTAGACTTTTATTTTTGTTTTTGTTACTTTACTAATAACTTCTTAGCTCTTATAAATCCCGAAACATTAAAAACTGACGATTTTTTATAAACAAATAAACGGAAATACCGAACATAAAGCAAAGAATTTTGGGGCATTTTATATTTTTAGAGTGTTTCTACTTTGATATAAAAATTATGTTAACAATTGATGGTCCTTCAAGCAAGATAATAGAAATAATGAGATTAAAAGAGACAATCTACAATTCTCGTTTCCGTATTTCAAAAATGTTTATTTTAAAATTTTTAGTAGAATATGGGAACAGGTAGGTAACAGTTTTTGTTTGTTTATAATCAACTTTGTAGAAACATTTGTTTTTGGAATTATCGCTTTTGTTTCTTAAATTGTTGCTTGAAAAGTTGGATGTAGAAAAAATCCGAGAGCTTACCCAAGAGAAGAGTTCTAAAGACTATAGTAAGGTGGTAGGTAAGAAATGCAAATTTAATCCTCACATTCCTTAAAAAACAATCCTAATTTGGCTTTTGTCAATATCCTTAATTTCGATATCGAAAAGTTGACAATCCTAATCACAAAATAATTTATATTTGACTGGTCTTAAAAATTTTATAAAACCCGAATATTCTTGTTATAAAATTTATTATTTTAGAAACTATAAGAATTATTGAAAAAAATTCAGCGTTGAAGCATCAATCATCAGTCTAAATAGTGCTTATGAATTAATTTAGGAGCTTTTCAGTTTCAGCATATCTTCCTACCTTTCTTATTGGTTCACGCACTTTAAAACAGCATCAATTCCTGCTGAGCTTTCAGTATTGGTGTTTTGTCGGGTCAAGTCCAAGTGGGCGTTCATCTTGAAATCAATTTGTCTGAAAACCTTCACTTTCCTGCTGCATGTGCTGAAATTCAAAAATATGCATCGCATGCGCATGTAAAAGCACTCCACGTGGTCATCAACACGACGGCGCGAGATTCGTTCCAAAAGTTCCTTTTCAGTCCTGCTGAAAGCGTTTGTTGATGCGGTCGGTGAACCTCAACGGCGTTCCTCTACGCGAACTTTTACTCCTTTTTACAATTTAACTCGTTCTATTCGCAATTGTACAGACCATTGTATTGTTGGTCAAGTGCAACGTCAAAGTCATCCTCTGGAGGTACAGACAATCGACACTTGTACATTTTTCGTTTTGTGATCGTATTGTGTGATTTTGTGATGTGTTGTTGTTACGCTTTACTTGCTGCTGCTTCTTGAGTTTGGGATGCGCTTTTTATTTTGGAGTTTTGTGCTTGCTAATTGTGGATTTTGTTTTGTTAAAGGTCAGTGTCTTTTGAAGAATAACACGTGATCTAATAACACGTGTAAGGAATGAGGATATTTATTATTCTTATTGTAACACATTTTTTTTTAAAACCTTCTCGTATGTCTGAAGCATTTTTCAAAGGTGTGATGGTAATCGCGCGTTGACGTTTTTCGGGTGTGAGCGTGCAGTTTTCAATTTTTCACTTTTATTCATTTGATAAGGAAATGCTTGAAAAGAAATCTACATTTTTCATTTATTTTAAATACCTACAAACAGGTTTCCCTTTTTTTTGAAAAAAAATGAAAACTTGTCAAGTTTATGCTAATTGATATTGAATATTGTTGTTTATCACTTCATGTTCATTAAACTTTGCAATCAGGTTTTGAATGTTTGTTCTTTTATTAACTTGAAAGGATCTGTGTGATATTACTTGAAGTAGAAAATTATCCTGACATGACTTCTGAAGATATTGAAGAAATATTTGACCTAATTTTATCAACATCTGGCGTTTCCTGTTCTTGATATTGTTCGAATTAATAATAGTCTGAAGGTGGAACCAATTTTTATTCTTGTAGTGACATTTAAGTAGACAAAGGTGGGGCATTAATCACTCTCATAGAACTTATTTAAACAATACAGACTGGCCAAAAAATCTATATCTTGATATCAGTATTGACGGTAGGAAATGAGTTTGATAAACCAAATTTGAAAGCAAAACTGAGATGAAATATTTGAGAATAAGGGTTAAGAAAAAGACATTGAAAGACAAAACAAAGCAATCAAATAAGAGAGAATTTGGTAATTAGTAGTACAATAAAAAGGTCTTCATATTAGAATATTTATATATTTCTCTATGAAGCTTCATACTACTACTTTCGTATTCGTCTTTATCCAAAACCTGCTGGCTTCCACGTCTTCTTCCTATAAAATAAAAATTAATTGAGGTTTCCGAAATTGTCTTCTTGAGACTTAGAATACTGCTGACATAAGTTTAGTTCCTAACTTTCTTTTTCATTCTATTTATTATTTTTTTACACTAGTCAAAAGAATTTTCCATTGTTCTTCTATTAAATGTTAGAGAATTTTCTTTGATTTGTTATCAAATTTCTCGACGATTCTTCTTTCTTACTGTCTACTGTACCTGTAGCCTCTTGTTTTCTTTTCTAACTCTATTTTTTGCCAATTCTGTTTGTTTCCAAATGCTGGGACAAGTGCTAGAAGAACATAGCTTTGCTAATAAACACAGGTAATTGTCTCTTAATAAAAATAGGGAAAAACAGAGGAAGTCTTTTTATTTTTGATTTTTCCGTGTGAACCTACTTTATCTCAACCTCTTATCAGTGCCTAAAGAATAATGTAAAAAGGAATATTATAAATGTTAGAAAATATAAAAAACATACCAAACTTTTGTCAAAAACGAATTAAAAACGTAAAAAAATAAAAATGAATACTAAAAATAGAATAAATTGTTATTTTTAGTAAAAAAATATGTTGATTGATCTGGCACATCAAATTCGGAAAAATTTACAAAGAAAAATGAATTTTGGCTGCCTAAACATACGTGTTTTTCAAAGAATTGACATTACATTAAAAAAAAAGTTATAAAAATAATAAAGACAGTAAGGAGACAATATTATAAACAAATATTCAATTAACAAATGAAGATTAAACTAGTGAAGATAAAATAGAACATTAAAAATGATTTCAGAAGGTTCGTTGGTGGATTTAAGGATTTCTGGTCTTCATACCAACAAGAGAACTGTATACTTCTCTCTGTTATTCTAGTTGTTCAGTTCTAATGTTGTTTCAAGCTGCATTTTTTTCCTGTTCTTCTAATTGTCGTTTTTTTCGTTCAGATACGTTTTCTACAATTTGTTTTTACTTTTTTTGTAATTATCGTTTTTCAAGCAACATTAGAGTTGTTATTATAAAAAGCTTTCTTGTTTGTTTTTCTTGTCAAATCGTCGATTTTCAAACCTCTCTGAAATATTCTTGTTTTTGTTTTTCTACCAATCAGTATTTCTTAAATTCTTTTATTTCTTCCTATTTTGTTCAAGATCTCTCAGGATCTTTTTCTGTGCTTTTACAGAAAAAAGAATATGAGAAACATAAGCAGAAGAAGTGTTGGTTTTTATTGTTCTTAGATGTTTAAATGTTTTTGTTGCAATTTTTAAGGCCTAAATGATCTAAAGGAAAAATTGACATAATTTTTTGGAATCAGGAGAAAGTTGTAAATAATAAGAAATGTTATTTTTAATAAACAACGTTTCGAGGGCGGGCACCCTTATTCTCAGGTTTTATTTTATTCTTTCCTTAATATCTACATCTTGATTTGAAACACACTAGATATAACTATAAGGTGATAAAGTCATATCAGATCCTCTAATTACGTAATAACGATAATTATGTAAGGACTGTGTTCTATCTAAAAACACAGTTCACCTAATTAATTAAGAATGTTACTCAAATCAAGATGTAGATATTAAGGAAAGAATAAAATAAAAAAATGAAAAAGAAAATAACACATAAAGGAGAAAGATTTTTTATTGTGTAGGAGACAAGTCGACTACCTTTAGAATGAAAAACAATTTTTATGTTGTAGATTTTTAAAATATGAGCGTTAGATAAAGAATTTTACCAATGAAGGGGATAGAAGAATAAAAAGATTTTAAAGAAGAATGTGTAGAAAAAAAATTATGCGATATATGTTAAAGCTTAGAGTAAAACCGGAAAATACGCCCTATATTTTGAAAAAAATTAAAATCTTAAGATATATAAATATATTTCTGTGAAAGTTTTAACGATCATAACATAATACATATATTCTTCTTATAAAAAAATATTTTTCAAAAAAAAAAATACATTTAGATGTCAAAAATGTACATTAAAAAAAGCTTTGATGGGGCGTTTTTCACTGGCACCAGTGAAAACCTGATTCACTTGCAGAACTAGATAAACTGCAATTTCCTGCCTTCTTCCTTTGCTTCTTCTTTGAATTTTTATTTGTTGTTTTTCTTAGTTTTTTTTGCCAGTTTATTATTGTTACCAGTACTAGCTTCTGAAGCGCGATTGTTTTTGTTTGAAGTAGTTATTTTGTTTTCTGCGACAAGGCGCCTTTTTACTCGATTGATGAGAGATCTTAATTCTAACGCCTGCTGTTTACATTTTGAAACTACTAAAAATAAGAGGGATCGGATCGCTTTCTCGAAGAAATTTTGAGGAAGTTTCTTTTTCTATTGATGTTTGTTGGTTTTGCTGGCGCTCTGTAGAGTTTGATATGGACGCACGTTTTGATCAATTACTGATGCTTGTTCGTTTATTAATGCTGCATCAGAAATTGAGAAAAAGCTTCTGGACTATAAGGAAAAATTCCGGAACTTCTGAAACCAGCGACAGAATTTGATACAGTTGCTGCTTTGCACCATGCATTCCCAATCAATGTAGAGATTACTACTCTAGAAAGTTTCCTATTTTGGTGTTGTATCATCTAGTTTATAGCCTCCTGGAAGAAGTATTTTTTAAAGAACCAAAAAATGCTTTGTCGAGTGGCTGGAGTGCTTGAGTGGTATGACTAGATAAACATAACAGCACCACATCATTTTCCGCAGCAGTTTCCAATAATTCTATTGCATTACAATGAGATGCATGACCGTCTAATATTAACAAAGCTTTTCCTGCACCCTTCCTTGGCAAGAAATATTCTCTGAATCATTTCAAAAATAATTCGGGGTTTATGTAGGAAGACTTTGGATTCATAAAACCATCAGAACCAGGCGGAAGTTCATCGGAAAATTCATCTTTTTTGTTTTTCCTTTTGAATATTAAAACGGGTGGCATAAAATACCCTTCTGCATTGGAGCAGGCAACCAAAGATGTATTTTCTCCCCTTTCGGTGCTGGTTATTTAATAAACATAGCATCTTTGATAGCAACCACTTTTCCTGGTCTATTATTTACTTGAATCCCTGTTTCGTCTACATTAAATATTTTTTCAGGTTTATTAAGCAATTCATTTTCTGTCAAAATTTGCAGTAACAACTGAAAGTAATTTTCAACGTCTGTTCTATTCATTCTTTTTGCTCTAGAGACAGATAAGGCTTCGGATTTGCGAATTGACAACTTTTTATTGCGACGTAGAAATGCCTGAAACCATCTACCCCTGCTGAGCGGCGTTCTTTGGAGAATCTGTGGCGGATTCCAAGTTTCTCTGTAAACTTGAAAGCCATTTTTTTATCGCTGCAGCATCTGGAGCAAATCCAACTTTTTCCAATGCCTTTATGTGTCTGACTAGCCTTTTTTCATGTTTATTCTTTAATTCTGGGCTGCGACCCAACTGCACTTTCGCATTACCTTCCACATTCTATTACCTATGGAATCCTACAGATTCTGCTAGCTTCATTTACTCCTATTTTGCCAGAACCAATTCTTAGCATTGCCTCTTCTAATGCCTCTTCACTCTATTCAGTCCTATTTGATGATTTTCGGACGTATTTCTTGCCCATGTTTCCTAAAGAAAAGTACAAGAAAACGTCTTAAAAAAACAATTAGAATGTGGGGCGTATTTCACAATGAATGGACCATTTTTTTGCGCCACAACTGCATGCAGGTTGAAAAAATTTTAACAAAAAAACTTACGTCATAAACATATCTATTCTAGAAACCAATATTCCTTGAAGAAATCGAAAGTTTCAAGTTTTTTTATTCAGAAATAGTTATTATTAGACCTCGGTGGGAATATGGGAACAAAAACCCTTTACAGTCGTCTAGCTAACTACTCGTACTCGCCACGCGATAAAACATTGAAACTTAAATTGGTCGATAGCGGTACTAATTCGGTACTACTATCGACCAATTCAAGTTTCAATGTTTTATCGCGTGACAGAAGCGAGTAGTTAGCTAGACGATTGCAAAGCGTTTTTGTTCCCATATTTCGTGCGAGCTCTAGTTATTATATATTATTTACCTACTATTTTGGCATTCCGCATTCCAATGGTTATGGTTTTTGCTTACCAAATCAGATTTTTAAGACCGCGTAGACGCTCTATTATTTTTTGATTTTCCCTATAAATATTAGCTATTTTGGGAAATCTTTAAGCAATTTTTTTGGGCTTATTTTAGGCCAATCTATGCATTTGAAATAAAATATTAAAAGAGGTCGAGTTTTGCGTCCTTCTTGCGGAATGTTAATGTAATCTTTATTAAATTTAATTTTGTGTAATTTGTATTCATCAACACATTAGGCATTCAGGTTTAACAATTTTTTGTCGTCTTTAATGTTTTCTCAAGTACAACTTGCTGGTGTATTATTTGAAATTTTTTCCTTTAAAAGATTTTCAATTTTATTTAAAATCTTGCACTTTATAATAACACTTATTAGAAGCATCTCTTCAATTGTGAAGAGATTCCGTTGCGGTCTTAAATTTATTGTCATTTATCATTCAACGTTGGCGCAAATTATGATGAATACAGCACTGTTATTAACTTGGCGATAATTAACTCGATCTTGTCAAAGATTACAGAATTACCTTATAATTATTTAATAACATTTGCTGGTTTAATAACGTTGTATTTATCAATTTTACAGTGTGTTCTATTACTTAACTGTACCCACGTATTCAGCTGACACGTCGGACAGTGCTTTATGATGGCAATATTTTCATCCTGGGAATTACCTGGCTTTCTCTCTGTATTATATATCATCAACCGTGTCCTTGTTAGTCATTACAACGAGAAGATTTTTCAAAATTCATGTGATGACTCTATTGAAAAAATTTCCGCTGTTAATTAAGGACCAATATTAAAGTGAATGGTTTGATTTACAAACACGATAATTAAATTTCGAAATTTTAAACAATCTCTTGACCTCCTGGTATTTTAACCCTGCTGAAGGTAACGCTATTTTACACCAACGCAATGATTTCTTATTAGAGATGAGGAGGTTAGATCGTAATCCAAACTACTGACCTATAACTCGTTCTGCCGCTTTTGCATTATTGTCCGGTGGCTATAATTGTTTTATAAAGTATAGATCAACAAGAAAAAAAAATTAATCATGCGTAGGTACGAAAACCCCTGACCTGGAACGCTTAATTTGCATAAAATATTAAACATTAATGTACGAAAAAAGAAATTAAATTAGAAATTTACAACCGTACCCCTTACCTTACGTTCTAACTTACAAAATAATAAATAAACCCTTGAATAAAGACATAAAAGGTTAGTCAGGTGAGTTGCTAGAGTCGGATTTAATATTCAAATCCTATTTCAGCTTATAAATTCTAGGTTATTGTGTTGTTATGGTAGAAGATAATCCCGGATTAGTGATATATTGTTATTTCAGGGGTTAATAGATTTTCTTTGTGAATTATTGATTAACTCTCAATTTTTCAGTTCGGCTTTTATCATGGAACAAATCACCAAACGTGCCGAATAATAATTTCGGTTTTACGACTTTCTTGTTCCGGTAGTTTCCTGAAGTTATCTTTGTGTACAAAGCGCTTGTATTATCTGTTTTCTCACCGCTAACCCTTTTTTTTTGTTTCACATGGTTGATTTATACGTTTTGAGAAAAACAGGTTAGCGTAGATTCTTATATGAGATAATAATAAAAAGGTAACGCGAGCGGCTAGAATAGAAGAATTCGACCTTAACCTATGTACACTGTCTCTCTTAAAAAAAATACTTTATGACATAACTGTGTCGATATTGTGGGCGTTTATTAATTTTTAATGGATTAATCGAGCTGTAAATACATAGAAGCACCGTAAATTAAACGGTAATGTCCGAAACTGGCCACAAAATGATAGCGGATGACCATAATTCTGCACTAAATATCTCGTAATCCGATACGAGCAGTCCTCTTGGTCAGATAGATAATTTTCGAGGGGGCAACGGCTGGGACCAATACCTGAATCAATTTTTATTTTATTCAAACAAGGAAGTTACAGCAGGTGTTAGATTAAAACGAATACAAAAGTGAAGCTTCATTAGCACTTGGCTGAGGTAATCTTTTATGGTCGCCAAGCGGAAATGCAGTATACAAGCTGGGCTTTTTTTAGATATTTTATGGAGAATCATATTGAGATTGGACTCATCTAGATCTAGATCGAAATGTAAAACATAAATTCAGAAACAAATACTAACTACAATATATAGCACAATTCTCTTTCTACATCTTTTTTAAAATCTCTCTCTTCTTCTATTTAATCTCATATTTTAAAAAAATGTAATATAAAGATTGCTTTTAATTTTCAAAGTAGTCTTTTGATCTATCTCGTATACAACAAGGATTAAATCTTTTTTTTACAATTTTACATCATTCAGTTTGATTCATTGGCTCTTTTAAGCTTTGTAAAGATTTTGTGGAATAAATATAAATTATGTTTAAAATAAAATATATAGGTAAACTATCTAAATACAAACGTACCAACTACAAAAACAAAAAAAGAGACATTGATTTATCATGCTTAAATTTTGAATAAATCGTGAGAATCTAGGATTTTTTTAAAAATTTCGGATTCAAGCTTCATCATTCAGCCGATTTTTGTTTGAGAGACATTTCAGAAAAATGAAATTTCTTGGAAATTTTGTCAACTGAAAGAGTTATTTGTCTTTGTTTATTATATTCGGGAAATCTATTTTTTGTTGAATTGAATTTGGGTATTAATAGGGGTGAAACAATTTAATTCTGGAGATTATTTCAGAAGTTATGCACATATTTGATTCAACCCTTTGTAAATACAGGCCGGATTATGTCAGATCAGAGGGTTCTGCATTAGTTATTTTGAAGTTCTCCAAATTTGGTGGTATTAATCATGTCAGAATCCGTTTCCTACATCTACATATTACGCCTTTTCAAATTTGTAAACTAGATCTATCGATTCTAACTCGAGGCAATTCCCAAGTAGATAAGAAATGAACCGTTTCACAGCTTCTGGAAACTAAGAACTTGTCTCTTGTCATCAGATAATAATAATCAACATTATTATCGTGGAAGATGCTTGAAATTCTAGGTCTGTTTCTAACATATTCATTAGATTCCACAAAATCTATCCTTGATTAAAAATTTCGGAATTTATTTCGATCGCCAGTTCATCAACACAAATTAATTCCGATTTCAGGTTTTTTATTAGTTAACTGTCTGTAAATGGAACATAAAAATTTTTAATTGTGGAATTTGGCTAGAATCTAGGCACGTTTTAACAGTAAAATTATTTGTTGCGGTTGAAAATTTTGTTGGGCGTAACGCTTATTCGTCGGTGGCGTGTTCGACGCTAGTTTCGTTAAAGATTTATGAATTCCCGGTGCTGGTGCGTACGCCAACATATTAGCCATACCCATACCGATGCATCAGGAGAGCCGTTTCAGGTCAACTCCGGTCAGTCGTATATGGGCCATCGATAAAACACATGCCACCACGCACATTTTACGCACCAAAACCCCAATTCATAACAATAAACTAGCCGGATTTATTAACTTTCGTGTGCAACATCTGCGATGAATTTTTTCAACAAATCTGAAAATGCTCTACTTTTAAAAAAGAGATCTTTTTTTCATTAGTTCCAGTGTGTGAAATTTATCTTTATTTATAGTAAAATAGTAGATTAGATCGTTAAAAGCAGAAGAGACTCTTTATATGTGACGTTCAGAGATTAAACTTTCAGCTGGGTGAAGCACAAAAAGATTTTCTACTCTGAATGACATATACTACTTTATCTTCAAGCATAAAGGAACACAAATTTGGATATAAACTTTATTTTTTTTAGCTGCAATTGCAGTAAAATTACAATTTTTACACCTCAAATCTTCTCAGAAGATTAGATTCTTCAATCAAAGATTTTGCGGAGCTCTGTATCAACCCTGGGAGGATACAATACACTTCACACTCAAATAGGCTTTACTCAATAGTTGGAGCATACTTTTCGTAATTCTTTATTAATTAAAAGGTACATAAATTTTGGCCGATCTCTGCAGCTTGCATCAGAAAATTTCTTCCTACATAAGTTTTCTCTTAATTTGTGGAACAACCTGTAATTACTGGAGGTGAAATTTGGTGAATATGGTGAGTGTTCCACTAATACAAATCTTACTTGGTATATAGAATCTATGACAATACAAGATGTATAGCTGGGAACATTATCCTGATGGAACAGCACACGTTCCTTAGCATTTCTTGACGTTTCTTTTTAAGAGTGTCTTGCATTTTAGAAGTTAATTGTGTGTAATAGATTCCTGTAATACCTACTCTGTCTTCTTTGAAAATAGTCGTTCAAGGTGATTCTTTCAGCATTTTAGAAGAAAGACAGCAAAACCTTTTCCTGTCGTTTTTTCTTAAGAGCGTCTTGCATTTTAGAAGTTAATTGTGTAATAGATTTCTGTAATGCTCTGTTCTTTTTGGAAATAAACAATTAAGGTAATTTTTTGAGCATGCTAGAAGATAGACAGCAAATCCTTGGCAGCAGACGGCACGAATTTGAATTTGCGTAGAGGAGAAAAACCGAAATTTTCCCACTCTTTACTTTGCGCATTGGTCCTATAATCATGGTGGTTCACTTATGACTTATCTGTGGTTACATACCGACTAAGAAAGTTTTCTTTGTTTGCTTGCTACCTTTTTAAAAGACGTTCACAAGTCAATAAACAATTTTTTTATCAAAGATTAACATTCGGGGCATCCATCTTTTTCATATCTAATTATTTAGTCACTACGTGGAGCACCACATGGTATGATAAGCTATTATCTTCCACAGTGTTCCTGACACATCTTCGTTGGTCTTGCAATACGATATCAGGTATCTTTTTATCTGTTGTTATTGTTATGGGAAGACCACAAGCATGTTGGTTTCTACAGAATATTCTTCCTCTTTTAAAATCTCGACAACAGCGTTTATAAGAAACTGCAATGTGTTTATGAATTTGAATTGGAGTCATGTCTTTTTTCTGGAGGTATTTTATTATGACTCTTTGTTCTACAAGATTCATTTGTATGAACAATCAAGACACACAGTTGAAGAATTAGTCACGCCACAACAACGCTTTGATATTTTATAGATTTGATCTACAAATAGCAGCTAACTAATTGTTAAAAATGTTAATTAAACAACCAGTTAGAAATAGATCAGGGATGGAGCACCCTTGTAGCTCAACTCAAAAAAAATTTTTTTTTGTCTAAAACATGGCACTGTAAACACGGATTTTTGACACAGGGTCTTACAATGTTAGCGTTTCTGGATCACTATATGATTTTTACACGAAGATATTAATAAAAAAAAATATTTAAAAAACACAAATTACGTGCGCAATTTAAGGGGAAAAGTCTTTTTAAAGGTTTATTATTATTAATTCAATCTGATTTAAAATAAACAAGTTTGGAAACGTAACTTCAAAAAGAAAAGCTTTTAAAAACTACCAAAAACTGCAGCGAAATTACCAACAGAAGGGGATTTCTAGCAGAAACACTGCACAAAGAACTCCACTAAACTCCAACACAAATAATTTAATTTAAAAAATATTTAAGTTGGTGCCATTGAAAAAATTTTCCGCCAAAACTTCGTATTGATACAATGCGGATGACGACCATTGACAGCATTGGCAGATGAGTTTTAGTAATTTGATTTTGGTTGAATCTGTTATACGAAATTTTCTTTTTTATTAAGTAAGTGTCTTGTTCAAATTACGTGACATCTCTTGTGCTATTAAAACTTTAAGAACCAGCTAAACCTAGAGTACCTACTCTTATATCTATATAAATATTAAAAGATACACAAATTTTGAAGCATAGAAGAAGTATCCCAAGACGACATTGCTATTGTGCTTCATCTAGAGTTTTAATTTTTCTGGTAACATTTAGGTCATTGCTGAAGTTTATTTTGAAAGCTTTTTTAAATTTGAATTATTTAAGAACAAAATAGTGTATTTAATTCCGTAAAACCAGGTATTTGTTTACATTTTAAACATTTACATTTTTATTACGAACTAATAATTATCGGCAAAAAAATCTTTAGATGATGAGCTTAAACTAATTCGCTGTACTGTAAAATATGACTTTACTGTACTGTCATGTAATTGTTATTTTCAGGTTAGTTAGTGTGTCTGTTACTTTACGTATTTGCGTATCTGTGGAGATAAACGCTATTGTAAAATCGACTTTACTTTTCGCAAAACCAAAAATAATAGTTCGGAAGCCCGTGGCAAAAGAGTCTTTCAGAAAAAGCAAATTTTGACCACAGGCTTCCAGACTAACTATTTCATTTTTTCAGCGATATTTTACGATCTAATTATCTTTATTGCTCACTAATTTGCATCTGTATTTTTTGCTGTTTGATAAGAATAATTTTATTGTTGGTTTCTCATGGATTTCAATAAACCAGAAGTTGGAATTTAAAATTGTGAAAATCTTTTTATTGGTCGATGTAAATTTATGTTGTTGTTGGGTTTGTATATTGTCGATTATGTTCAGTTCATGAATGTGGGTGTTGCCAGGTTGTTGTAAAGACGTCTCGACAGAAAATGACTAGTTCTATTGAGCTTTAATGTTAGTGTTACATTGTCATAATAATTCAAGGTTTTCCAATTACAAGGATTTATTCTTTAACAATCAACAGGTGCGTTATGATTTAAAAATAATTTTCAAGAACTAACTTTGAGATTTAAAGCTGCGGTAGTGGTGTCAAGTTCGTATTGTCTATTAGTTAATCGTGCTCTTCATCCATTAGGTTTCAGCAACGTTATAATTAAGAAGGCTCTCTTGAGGTGGTTATAATTTCTAATAATAATTTATTAACATAGTAATTGACAGTCGGTACATCTTTGAGGGGATTTATAGGTCCGCTTTAGATAATCGAACCACTTAACAAGCACACACACTGAAAAAAAAAATTAATAGAGTGAATATGCATGAGAAATTACTCACTCAAACCAAACACTTTAAACAATCAGTTATTAAACTTGTTATTTCAACCCGAAAGCAGCTTTTCATCAAGTCGGGAATATTGCGAATGTAGGAGCATTTTTTTTTTCTCAACCTACAGTCATTTATCACTGTCTGCCACCGTCACGAGAGGACGAAGCGAAAAAATTCTTTATTTCTACGTTGAGCTTGACTGGCGGCCGTATCGACTATTCTCACATTGTTGCAAGAAACGGGAAAAAATACAATCGTATAAACAATAGATGGGTTTGATTTATTGAACTATTGAGAAATATTTGTTGGATAAAGTGACTAAACTATCGGAAAGTTACTTAAATCGATGTTTGTTTAAATTGTAAGACAATGTGGTTCGTTGAGGGACGACACATGTGTCGGAAGCTCGTTAATTTTGTACTAAATCAATGTAAACAAGTCAGATTACAGAAGTTCTCAACAATTAGGTACATAAGTCAACATTTTGTGATCTGTTTATTCTAAAATATGTTTTCAACTTTTCACAAACACGTGTTAAACAGTTCCAATTTTTTATTTCTTTACCGGTAAAATCTCTAACTTCTGGTCAAAAATTCTACTTTAGAATATCCAGATAGAATGTGGTATTCCTGTGTGTTTCAAAAGACAATGAATAATTTGATTTTAAGATTGCTGATGGCAACTGGTTGGCAAGTGATCACGTTTATCTCAACCAAGGTTGAACCAAAAACAGGTTCATCAACCATAAGACTACACAATATATCCTTCAGAAATAATTAATTTATATTATCGATGCTTTAAACTGTAATTATAGATTTTCAATACGATTAGTGTGCTCCATAATTCCGCAATTAAAAAATTCAATAAAAATATAACAAGCGTGAAATAAAAAAATATTTGTGACCTGTAGAAAGTCCAACCGCTTGAAGCGCCGATATATCCCAGAATTTATATAATTACAGGTTTTGATTTTTCAAACTGCGGTACGTGTCAAGTCCTATATTTCAACCCGACATTCACTGATTGTGATGATAACGAAACATTGTTTTGGGTGTCTGAAAAATTTCTCCTTGAAAAGCGTGAAATTTTGTCGTTAGAGCAAGCTCGAGAATCAAAGTGATATTTTAATTCTTGATGTGCTAGCCTCGAGATAGGCTCGTCATAAATCCGACAAGATGGTTTATAGTAATATTTATGGAGAATTTTAAAATAAAACGGACGTGGAAAGATTTTTTCGCTTTGTAATGCCACGATACAACTTCATTACCAGCAGTAAATCATTGCGCCTTTTTTTTAATGAAATGACTCGAGAAAATAGACAAGGCTCTTTATACTATGCGGAAGACAACAAGACAATAACAATTTTTCGATTTTAGTTAAATCCTGTCTGATTTGATTTAACGGAGATAAAGCAATTTTTATACCAGGTTGGTCAACCAGAAAATTGCCGTCATTAAATTGGTTTATGACAGAATTATATTCAATTAAAGTCGGAATTTTTTATAAACAATTATCAGTGTTAAAACACTGAAAAAGATCGAATTGTGCTATCCTAAAATCAGTAATTGAAGATCGACTGTATAAGCATTTATTCTCGGCAAAACAAAAAAAATAAAAGTTCCAGTAGGAAGATGAAACACTTTTATTAAAACTTTTTTCTTTTTTAGCTATAAGTAGATTTGTTTCCAAATTTGGATCACGAAAATCATCTGCAAAGTCAGAATTAAAGCGGAGACTCTATCACTTTTGTATGTTTCAAAATTTCTGTCTATTTTAATACTAACTTAACAATTTGACAATTGTTTATTTAAAACAAAACGATTTTACCTATTATTGTAGTGGTCAAAAAGTTAGCAACCATCATTATATTTTATAAATAAAATATTCTAAAACGTAACAGGAGCAAAATACTAGGTTAGAGAGCTAGAAATTGCTTAATAAACAGTAAGTTTATGTACAATTGTAATCTATATAATTCATCCCTCAAACTAAATTCAGGAATTTGTTACATAAGATGGATAAAAATATAGCAGCAAATTTAACATAGCGTAGATTTTTTTTTTTTTTTTTCATTTATTAAAACAGTAGTTAGCCTTTCGCCCTAATAACATCTGCATACCGTTTCGGCATAGACTCAATATGTTTGTTAATTCGAGTTTTATCCATCTTATTCCATGTAGTTTGCAATGCAGTGAACACAGCGTCTAAATTTGTGAAGTTTTGGCCTTTAATGGCTTCGTCTAGTTGATCTCAAATGTTTTCGATCGAGTTAAGATCAGGCGACTGCGAGGGTCATTTCATAACGTCATTTTTTCCTCTTTATACCAATTAGCAACAAGCTTGGATAAGTGTCATAGGTCGTTATTTTACTGAAATTGGCAATGACTAGGTATGACGTCGTCGAGATGGGGTTCTGTAATATGTCTCTGTACCATCTTGGCGTATATTCTGCAGATGGTATTCATTCCGTATGAAGAAAAGCATTCTCAAACCATCACAGAACCGTAGTTGGCACATACTTTTTGTTTAGTCTTTTACCTCGAGGGCCTCATCACTTCGATGAAGATTGAACTTAGACTCATCGCTAAATACAACTTTTGTCTTTTTTCTGTCTACTGTAAATGCTCTTCAGCAAACTGAAATCGCGCTTTATATTTCGCTTAGAAAGTAGCGGTTATTTAGTAGGGCTGCGGCAGACTCTGCTAATTGTCCACAAATCTTAAGAGATGAAAATTTGTATTTGTCGGTTCATTCGTTTTGTGGTTTTTCGCGGTCTTCCGAGCTAAAACTTCTTCTATACTGCGAAATCATTTGATAATTCGGGACACCACAGACTTGCAAAGTCGAAGACTTTTTGCAATATCTACTCGCAAATTTGCAGCATGGACTGTTCCTGTTTATCTAGTGTCTATCCTTCGCAAGCGTATGTTACCCCTGGCCTTTAGTGGTGGTCTTATAGATATTAAGTCTTGTTATTCTTACTACAGCTTTCGAACTTAGTATAGAGTGTCGTACTAAGACAATAGAGTGTATACAATAGAGTATTATACAATAGACATTTGCTCTTGATGTTTGCAGCATTTATTCTTTTATCCACATATTTTTAATTAAATTATAATTCATCATTATTATCTTCTCCGTACTTTATCATTTCTCCTTGAATGTTGTCTTCTCGTTGGCTTTTGTTGTTTTTTTATAATATTTTTTACTTCACCATGTGTGGGAGGTTTTTCTTCTCTTTCTTCTTGTCTGTTTCTGGTGTTCTTCTTCTCTTCAGTTGTTCTTCTGTTAGTCAACGATTTGTTTAAGACTTCTTCACAATTTTCAGCTTATTTTTCTGTAACTTTTTCTTCGTTCCCTACTATTTGGCCGTGTTTATCTCGACAATATACCTATAATTTTAGATTGAAATCAATTCTCTTACAAACTTGATAGAAGTTTCTTTTGTAATTCTCTTCTATATTTTCCATTTTTTAGCGTTGTGCTCTCGTTTCTTCTTTCACCAATTTTGATTGTTTTCTGCTCTTTGTTTTTTATAATTTAATATTTTTTATTTTATTATTTTATTTATTCTCTTAAGCTTTAAAATTCATGCTCGACTTGTTTTAATTTAAGCTTCTAGTATCCTTAATGTTATATTTATTATTCATTTTAAAACCGTGGGTGTTCCTTAATCAACAAACTTAAAAAAAAACTTTTATGTTATTCTGACATTTGAATAATTACATACAATGCGTAAGTGTTAGAAAATTATGTTATCAAAGTTTGTTTCTTTGGTATTTAAATATTTCTAAATTAAAAGTTGATAAGATATGTTTACAATTCAGGAATTTGCTTAATTCCCTAGTTAGTTCTGTCATGTTTTCAAATTAATGAATAAATCAAACGAATTTTTCTCTTTCTATTGTAAACAGATGACCTTTGGTAAATTCGTTCCAAGTCTCCTTACAAAGCCAACGACACGAATTGATTGGTCAAGTCGTGTCACATTTTGCGAAATATTTATAAAATTAGAGACTGTAATCCATCATTCAGCTTGAAATTATTTAACTTTCCCCCTATTTCAACTGTTCGTAAAGTTCATCGGATTCGTTTCGAATTCCGTTTGTGTTGAAAGTGCCTCCTGATCGATTCGAAACGCGAACTGAATAGTCCTCGAGGGCAAACCATCAAAAGGCACACCGGGACGTTTTCAACACTGCACCTGTGATCGGTTTATTTACGGCCGCTATATTTGGAGAGAGAGGTGTACCCCTTTTCCGGCTATTCCAGGATTTTCTACCTAATTTACGAGCGGTTTGAGGAAATGCAGCAGTTAATGTGTTCGGAATGAAGATTCTTTCGACGGATGTTTGTTTATTTTATACTAAACAGAGGTACCAAAACTAAAACGTTATTTTACGCATTGTTATCAATGTGTGAAAGAGGCATTTACGCACGCGAACTTGTTTTTAGTGTCAGTTCACGCGCTTAGTATAAAAATACCTATTTTAGAAGAAACTGTTTTAATTTATTCCTAATCAAGGATACGGGTGCTGGTTTTATTAAACGACATTCTCTACGTGTATGGAATTGGTCTGATTTCTTCTATGCTAAAACAACCACTTTTTTGAAAAATAAATTTTACTGATTTATTGAAGCACACATAAAAATTGCGACAATTTCTTTCCGCATGTAAGAAATTAAATAAGAATAAAAAGTTATTGAAATAACAGCACAAGTCACTAAATTTGATGACAAAAAGAAATGTTTCAAAACCATTTAGATTCTAGTTATAAATATAATATTACAGGTAATTTGCATTTCCTACATGTGATTTAGGAAATATTAATTTCTAATAAATATTTTTTTCTTTATAAACAACTTTTATAGCATTATTACTCATAATTAAAACTTCTTTTTTGATTTATTTATGAGACACCTATCAGCATATTGAAGAGTTGAAGTAAAATGAGTTTGAATTTATGAATTTTAAATAACCAAAAAGATAAGATAGACGATTTCTAGATTTCTTAGTCATTTTAAATTTTTTTAATTCAAATATTTTAGATTATCTACATTTGTAGATATTTTTTTCGTTCTTTTTAAGGCTGAAACTCATTCTAGACCAATCCAACGTGACGAAAATTCCTAGAAAACAGCTGCTTGATTTCAAACAAAACAAATTATACATGACGTCTCCAAGTTTGTTGTAAAATGAGTAAGTGTCCTTATTTTACACCTTTTAATTAAATAAATGAGTTCACATTGTTTTATTTAGAAACAGAATCCTAACCAATCTAAGATTGCAATTGCCCACTTAATTAATTGCATTAACCAATCAGCGCCTAGTATTTTTTGTGTACCCAAAATCTGGATCTGTAGAATGCAAAATAAAAATTCCTTGCATGCGATTCACTATTAGTTACAGTTAAATTCGATAAAGTTACTCTCTTGAAGATTTTAGAATAGTGAGGTTAATCCAGTTACAGGGACGGGAAATAAAACAAAATTGCTTTGGTCAACTAGTTTCGTTCAAACATTGAACATCCTCAGGACTACAATAATAATAACAGACCATTACAAAACAATACCTCCTTAAATGGTTCAGACTTACCTCAAGCAGTGTTAAATTACATCAGTTAAATTGAAATTTTGCCTTGCCATCACCATTGGTAATATGTCTGTTTTAGTTTATCAATTTTTCAATTTAACTGATGTAATTAACACTGCTTGAGGTAAGTCTGAACCATTTAAAGAGGTATTGGCGAAGGTGTTCCAATTGAACAACAACGTCGAGAAACTGTATACCGGTTTCGGGGTTTTGCCCCTCATCAGTACATCAGCGTATCTCAGAGCGTTGTGTTCGATTGGAACGAGTGAGAGATCTTGCTTATATCAAGCGAAGTTCGGCTAGTAGTCGTATAGACAGACACATCTAACGAAGAGTGCTAGAAGGTTTACCCGTTCCAATCGAGCACAACGCTCCGAGATACGCTGTACTGATGGGTGCGCTTCGGGCGCTTGAAATCCGATGCGCTTTGAATCCGAGATGATTTAATCTTTCCTTTCTCCCGCCAGAAAATTGACAGTTCTAAAGTCGGTCAACAAAAATAACTGATATCCTTCTTCGAAAAACTATATGTTATTTTGCTGGCCGACTCTAGAACTGTCAATTTTCTGGCGGGAAAAAGGTAAAATTCAATCTCATCGGATTCAAAGCGCATCGGATTTCAAGCGCCCGAAGCGCACCCGTACTGATGAGGGGCAATAACCCCGAAACTGGTACACAGTTTCTCGATGTTGTTGTTCGATTGGAACACCTTTGCTAGTTCTGGTTACACTGCCTTTCAGTGTGTTGCTGGTTCGGCGATTAGGTGATGTAATTCAATGTCGGTCGGGGTATTAGTCCGCGAAGTAGTTGTTTTTGCATAATCATTGAGGTTGGTTATGTTGGTGGCCGAGCGAGAGCCGAAGAGATAACTTTGTTATCCGCCAACATTATTATACCAACTCTCGCACCTGCAGCACTCTTCGTTAGATAGCACACTGTGTCTGTCTATACGACTACTAAAGAGGTATTGTTTTGTAATGGTCTGTTATTATTATTATAGTCCTGAAGATGTTCAATGTTTGAACGAAACTAGTCGACCAAAGCATTTTGTTTTATTTCCCGTCCCTGTAACTGGATTAAAATCACTATTATTAGTTACAGTGTTTAAGTAGAAGCCTTTTTTACAATCTCATGACAAAACAACATTTTTAAGTAATTCTTAGATAGTTAAACTCAGCTGCTATTGCTGTTGGTGATGGTTGGCGCAACTGTTACATTATTGCGACACAGTGAGCTCAAATCTATCTTATAAAACTAAAAATTGCCGAGTTCTGCAAATAATAACTTGGTTTGTCTGATTTTTGAGCAACTGGAAATCGAAATAACCAAAAATATTCTTAATGAAAATGACTTAAACTATTTTAAAAGTTATAAGTATAAAGATCAAGCTTTGGCGTCTATTTTTCTTAAATTTTTGAATATTTTAATCTTGAAGCTGTCCTAGATTATATTATGAAATTAGAGGGACTGAATATCGGTAGTTGCAAATTCTGTGTTAGTTTGTATCTTTTGTTGGAAAATTCTGGGCGCATTTTTAAGTGTTTTAAGTGCCTTAATTTCTTGTGTGTTGTTACGTTAAATCCTGCGCTTCTTATTCTTCTGATTGTTTCTACTTTTGACATCTACAGTTGGGTTTTATTTTCGTATCTAAATTTTAGATATATTCCTTTCTTACATTTTGTTTTCTGCTATTATAAAGCATGCAAAGTATGTTAATAACAACTGGCGTTAGAGTGTGACGAAATAGACGGAAATAACAACTAATTCAAGCAAAATATAAAGGTTTAGATGTTTTTGAAATGTACAAAAAGAAATTTCTTCTATATTCATCAAGAAAACCGCTAAAATAAATATTTTTTTGTACTAAAAAATTTGTTATTCATACAATTTTGTGTTTAATTACTAATTTCTACCTAAATAAAGCTCAATATTTATCTTTTATTGATTATAATTATGTCATACGATTCTCTATGTAAATTTTTGCGCTTTAAAATTGTAAAACGAACCTCAATAAGACGGCGGCTTTAATTTCGTTTTAAGATTTCTGATTTTTTTGCTATTTTTTGGAAAAATTGTGAAATATTTTAAGTTAGCATTGCACCCTAAAGTGAAGTAATCTCGAGCATATTTTGAGCGTAAAGCAATTTTCGATCTTCTTTTTAGTCGGGGTTTTCGAATTTGTTTCTTGTTCAATATCATCTATGTTTTCTTTAATTTTTCTTTGGTATTATATTAGTAAGATCAGGTCAGGTCTGGTCTGGTCAGGTCAGGTTAAACGTAGGGTAAGAAATAGCGAATTCTTCAAATCTTGGAGGATGAAATTTGAATTCTTCAGTTGTTTAACACTTCAGGTTTCTGAACAATATCTTTGTGTTGTTGATATGATAATTATTATATAATGATTGTTATAATTAGGATTATAGCTACGATTTTTTCCCATCTCCAAATTCATCAAGATTTTCTTGAATTTCTTTTTCTTCTTATTAGAGGTTTTTTAGCTTGTCATCTACTCTAATTATGCCTTTCTAACATAATTCTAAGCTATCTACGTACTGTTTTTTTTTTTAAGTTTCTATTAGTATTATTTTCGCTCAAAACTTCTATTTTTATTTATATTTCAATCATTCTCATAGTTGTTATCTCCTAGGCTTATAACATATTTAGCAAACAGAATTTTAAGTTATTCGTCTAACTGATAGTTGCAGTTTCCTTAAAAGAATGAGCAATAAACATTTTTATTATAGAAAATAATGTCGATTGCAAGCTATTAAGGATAAGTTATTTAGGACATTTTTCCCCAGTAGCTAATCCTTGGAGGATAATTTGTCTGCATATATAATGTTATTTATTTCTCGATCATTATTAATGATTTAAACGGTGAAAATTAAAAACGCAGGAAACCGGCAGACCATTTAGTTTGATAAAATCTTTGAATGGTAAAAAGAAAAGAACAAACGCTCTACTAAACCGATAAATCGATTTTAATAAATTTATTTCCGACCACAAAATTCTCAGCCGGTCGTGAGAGTAACCATTTGAAAAATTTCTCACAAAAAATTGAATCTCTGATTCGAGTTATGCAACTGGTTATATAGCTTGTCGCAGGAATTGCATAAGATGTCAAGGATAAAAAATTGATTTTTCGAAAAAATAGTTAATTAGAGTTAATATTCCGTGAGACGTAATTATGATTAATTGCGTAGTAATCACCCGTTTTAAATTTTAAATTTGAAATTAGTAGTGTTTGACTACAATAGTATTTATCACGGCTCTTATCTTATCAGTGAATATAATGCAATTCGAGTTCGTTATGTCAGAATCCCAGTAATTTAATGATTGCAATTCATTATTATAACACACTTGACTTTTCGATTCTTCAACACGCAACTTTGAAAAAAGCTCGTTATGATTTATCCTGCTGCGTCGTATAATCCTGCGATTTGAATTAATTTTTTTTTGTTTTGTTTCAGGTGAGCTTTGCCGATATAAGGTTTGTAATTATTTTTTATGTGCGAAAAAACTAGTTGAGTTTATCCATTTCCGAACACCCTATTCTTGTAGTTAACACGACGACAAGAATTGATTAACTGGATTAAACCATAAAAGGAAATCGGATTAAAAACAACTTTTGCAAAAATCCAACACTAGTTTCTAATACATCGGCGTCATTATGGAAATCAAAATTATTCCTTGCGACTAAATTGTCTGTAATCATGGTCTTGTTTCAAGCGTAACGAGCTGTTTCGGTTCGGTAATGCGATTTTAACAGACACAGGTGTTTTTCGGAGAAGTGTGTCAACGGATTTTATCACCCCCTTATATACTTCGAAATTAATTTGATAAGTAATCGATCTGTGTTTGGACCGTATTCAAAAGCTTGGGGATGTTAGTCAAGCGTTATTTCAAGGGGACAGGACAGTGGCGGCGAAACGAAACCAAAAATAAATTCTAATGTGTGTGTACAGTTGGGGACAGTAGCAACGTATTAAATTTTATTAATTGCAGCATTAAAATCAAAACAGTTTTTTAGTCAGTGTCCCACTTCTTACAAGCTACACTGTACATTAAAATACAATTTTGCAAAGATAGAATTGAGTGGACTCTGACCTGACTTGACCTGACCTGACTTGAATAACTCTCAATCAGCGCAGACGACACTCTAACCAGTTGTCACTCCACTCCTGAATAAACTACCTACGATGGTTGGATGTTCTTTTTCACCTGACCTGACCTGACGTGACATGACCTGACCTGACTTGACTTGACTTGACATAACTGTCAATCAACGCAGACGACACTCTAACCAGTTGTCACTCTACTCCTGAAAAAGCTACCAACAATGGTTGGATGCATTTTTTCAAAATAAACTAGAGTTGTCAGGTCAGGTTTGATGAGGTTAGGTCATTTTTCAAAATATAATAGTTGCTGTTAGCTTTCTGCCTACAAAGAAATGTCACAACTACAATAGTTTTTTTAAAAAATTAATTATTCTAAGAGAATTTAAAAAAAAGTTAAAAAAACTATTCGATTTTTTTGGCCCACCCTAATTGACTAACTTATTAGTATAATGGATATGAATATGACTAAAAATTAACCAATTACAATCGAGTTTTTACTAAAATATGTTTCTTCCTGAAGTTCTGAACTTCTTTGCTGAAAAAATTGAATCTAAGGTGTACTTTGAAAACGCTCAATTAAAAATAATTTTCTGCACAATAGTCGTCGTTATAACAATTGAAACGAAGCACTGTTACACTATTAAAACCCCATAAACTGTCTGAAAATAGCCAACTCCTGTTACATTCAAGGAAAAGCTTTAGGAAGTAGATCAATTAACCGGTGTCGCAATACACTTTAATCCCATCTTAAACTTTTCTCGGTTGTAAAATTAAGTCGTAATAATTGAGTAAAATACGTGGGATTCTTTTACAACTCTGTTATGTTAATGTAAGTTTAACAATCAAGTTTACCTCCGTCACTGTAAAAAATTCGAAATTAAATTGATTTATTTAAATTGAATGTAAAATAAGGGTTTGTGTCTTGCCGATATCAAATTCGCGTCTAATCATGCCGACGAACGGCCGGCTTAGTCATCCCCGTGTTTAACCCTCCCGACACCCCACACGCACCCTCGACCACCCCATCACCGTCAGCCCCTCATTCGCGATGTCTAATCACTTTCAGTATACATACAGAGTTTTACTATGGCCGGTAGTGTTCTCATTCCCTTGAAAAACATTATTATAACATCAGAAAAGCCGAAATTTAATCGAGAAGTTTTTAGTTTTCACGCTCGTAAAGTTTTATTGTGTATTGCGGCAATAAAGCTACAAAAATTCCATCATTAACCGAGGTAATTGTGTCGTTTTTAATGTCGGACAATGAGGGCTCCAGAACGGGAAAAATCCCAATCACCGTTATGTTTACCGGACTTACCGCTCCCAACACCGCCCCCAATGGCTAACATTATGGTAACTTCAAGGTTTGATCTTCAGACACGAGGCGGTTGTGGTTACCGCCGAATTTTAAGTTCGAGATCACCGATTTTAAGTCGTGCGAGTTTTCGGCCATTTTATGGAAGTCTCGGTGATAATTTAAGTTCACGACAGAGAAATTTCGAAGATTTTGATAAAGGATCAAGTAAATACCTGTCGAAGGACTCGGTTTTGTCACAGGAATACGAAGAAGTCAATAGTTTAGCTCAGGAATTACGGTCAAAATTTGGGGAACTTACAGACGGTTCGCCTGAATATCAGAATGTTTATTTCAATGAACATTACATGTCTGATATTGATGAAAATGAAGAAATTAAAGAGTTTTCAATCGGGTATAAAACACCAGAAAGACGGTTATCGGATAGTACAGACCGCAATTTACAACAAATTGGGAAATTCTCATCTTACAACACTTTACCATCATTATCGTCTTTGCGACATTACAAAAGTGGGAGTTTTTCATCGGTGAAAAGCTCGGATTGTAGTCCGATCAGTGGAAAGGAACAGGTGAAAATAATAAAACCGCCGCAAAGACCTGTGGTGAAAATTGCAAAAATCAGGTTAGTTATTTTAGTCACGTATGTTAGTGATTTTTTCTTATGAAAAGTTTGGGCTGTAAAAAAGTTGAAATGACGAAAGCAGATATGGAATAGATTGTTTTCTTGTTTTTGTGTCTCTCAACGGGCACTGAAATTCTTATTTGTATTCGATTGTCGAACTCTGATGCATTATTTAAGGTCGGTGGACGGACGAGTATTGGTTATGCAAATTCGAATTTGATCTTGGCGGGATCAGAGCTGACATAATACAAGATATTTCGAGGGGTGCAATCGATAATTATATCAAATAATATTTCTTATCGAATTTTCTCGAAACGAATTGCCTTTATTCGGTGATTTATATTTGTATTAACGCAATTATTTTGACAGCAAGTAAGGGTGAAACTTGTATCCTAATAGATTTGGGTTCCCTCACCCCTTATGTTAGCTAAGACGGCCACTATTGTCTTGTTTGTCTTCAAGTTTTTACTGAAACTAAACGAACTGTGAAGGAATCAAATATTTAGATAAACTATTTGACCTGTCATTATACGTTTTTCTCTGATTTTGAGAGAACAAATTTGAAAAACACACAAAATTGAGAATTTTTCAGAATTTTTTTAAAGAAATAACTACTCCACAAGATTTAGCACAAAAATAGAAGCGTTTTTGGGGATTTTTGAAATGGGATATAGTGTCTAATGTGTTTTAAAAACTAATTTTGTGGGGTTTCAAGACCAAAGTTCTGTAATTTTAATGATAGTATATTCCTGAAATTTTTTATATCTGAAGTTGTCAAATGGTCAATTTGCAGAAAAAAATGATTTGAAAATGAATTGTTTTGTATGAGCATTTTAAACTTCAAGCCTTAATATCTCGATTAATTATTGACTAAAATTAAGCATGATAAAATCCAAAGCGAAAAAAACCGGATATGCAGTGTTATACTGTATTTTGGTGTGGTCTGATATAGATTATTCTGGTGTGGTTCGATGTGGTCTTGTGTGGTTTCTTATGGTTTAGTATAGTCTTTAAATTAGGGTTAAATTTACCACATAATAAAGCAGATCACAACAAAAAAATTCTAAAGACAATACCCAGAAATTACAAGATTTCAGGAAATAAATTCATCTAGGAAATTCATGTCGAAACTCATTAATAAAACACAAAAACACCAAACATCTATTTGAGCCAGTCCAAAAGGCTAGAGAGTCGTAAATCTTGCTTAGGTAAGTACTGTACCATGGTGGTGGCAACATGGAGTATAACTGTCGTCCTCCCCAAATTTGGAAAAATGATTTAAGTTATAAATCTTACTACAAAGGGGCTTGGGACCATAGTTAAGTCGTCTACAATAAAGTGAACAATAGGTGTTTTTCTGGTTATTAAAACAGATGTTTGGGATCTGGTCTCTACCGGTCTGCCGTAGGTATAAAGTAGGGGTGCATTTTATTGCGAGCGACTTAACTTCGGTCCCAAGGCCCTTTGTTGTAAGATTTATAACTTAAGTCATTTTTCCAAATTTGGGGAGGACGACAGTATACAGACACTAGTCAAAAATTACCGAGATTTATTATTTGTTGTTCTAGACTCTAGAAGTTGCAAGCTTCAGAAATTTCTTAATTCCAAGCCGCTTATCGCATCAATTATGCCTTCACACGGTTTTGGAAATAGATTTACTCTATAATATCGTTTTCTTATCGCTTTTCGCATGAAATTTGAAGAATTTTGGATATTTGGTTGTTTGTTTGTAACGAGTGGCCTAAATCTTTTGTCATAGACTTTCCTTTGCCTCTCAAAACGTAGGGCTTTGATAGATTGCTACAAATAATTGAGTTAATAGCAAACAGAATTTTCAATTGAAGATAGAGCAATATCAAAACGATAATAAGAAAAAACAAAAATAAGCAATAGAGAAAAACATGAAAAATAAACGAAAAATTAAATACAAATTTAAAAAGCATATTTTGACGTTTCTAACGCTTTTAAAATTAATGTAATTAATCCAAATTCTACGTTTTAACAGGCAAAGCTAACTCAATAACGAATATTGCACTGAGGACAAAATTTTGCTAAAATACATCCAGCTTAAAGAAATTGAAACCCAAATCTTGGTGTTTTTAGCAATTAATTTTTTCTGTTTGTTGTTTGTTAACTTGTTGGGGCATTTTAACATGGAAATGAAAGCCTCTGTTGTTCTATTTATTTAATAAATTGAGGTTTTGTGTTTCTACAGTAAAACCTGGTTATAACGTATTATTGACACATCTAATGAGTAGGTTATATTATATAAAACACAATATAAAATACAAAACACAAAGACTTACCAAAAACGTACGTTATAACCGAGTTTTACTAAAGTTTTTTTAATGTGAATTTATGCGCTTTAATATTAGTAATTACCGATAAAGTAGCGTTTGAAAATAGCTTTGATTTCCGTTTAGAGTTTTCTTGTGCTTGATAGTGTCATTTTCTAAGAATTTTAGCAATAATTTCGCTTTGTTTGGACCATGAAGCTTCTTAGTATTTTGACCGAGAGGTAAAATAATTAATTGGCTCTTTTCCCTTTTAATAGGGATTATTATTAGGGACTTTTTTGCTTTTCAAAAGGTCACACAGTTGAGGAAAATTGCACTTTACTAAACCACAAATAATGCATTGTTTTAGATAAATTCTTTGACCCTATTGAAGCGTGATATGTCATGATGTATATTAAAAAAAATATCTCTCCTTCTCACGGCTCTTATGTAATATTGACCTAATGCCATTATTGTTAAAATAATAAAAAATCTAACTGATAAATCAGCATTGGGCGTGCTGTTTGCTATTTTAAATAACATTATTCTGCTTCTCTTCGTATGTTTAATTCAAAGTTGTCGATTTTGCTTTCAATATTTATAAGGTAATTAAACTTTTTGCATCTTCACAGTTCGAGTGCACAATGTGTGTTGAAAGTTTTCTATTTATGGTTATCGTTTTAAAGAGTACTTCTTTGCATATAGATAGGGTTTAAAACCAAATACTGTCTTTTGCATTTAACATAACAACGTTAGTTAAATTAAACTGCAACGTAATGCAAGATTAAGGCCATCGAATGGCTCACCGACCAGACCAACCTAACAATAATCTTCTCATTTTATAGACCGGCTCGACCGCCATAATTATCATCGATGAAATTTACACATCGTGTGGGAGATAAAATTTTTACCCAAGTCGGTGGGATTTTAATCAAACGTTTAAGATACTGATATCTAATCACCTGCAGCGCTTCTTAATTTTCATGAGTCGAGTTTTATTTTGTTGAAAGCTGCGGGTTTTCAAATTCCAATCAGGGATTGTATAATGGAGACAAAAAGACGCACTCGAAAACCAAATTTAAATTCGAATCGGGAACTGAATTGATGGATTAGAGAGATTGAGACACGAACTTGATTAAGATGTCGAATTCGGGAAAAGAGGGAAAAATATTTTGGATTCAAGGCTAAGACAGCGAATAACTCACCAAGTTTTGTAATTTATAATTCTCTTTAATAACTCCAGAAATTAAATATGCAAATAGAAGACAGCTTGGGCTAATAATTCAAGTTATATTCAGAGACGCTCATTTGAATTGAAGCCGAAATTTATAGAATCAGTTCATTTTCTATCTACACAGTGCACAAAAAGTTAGGAATATTAAGAAAATTTGTATTAAATTGGAAAAAATTTAATAAATAACACAACAAAATATTTTATTTATTAATTTTAAAACATACTTTGATATGATACAACCACAGAATGGATAAATTCTGCTCAAGTTCCCTCACGTTTTCGTTGAGGTTTATGCGAATGTAACACTCTTCCAAGAAGGTTCCATTCATACTCTATTGGATTTAAATCTGGTGAACGTGGAGGAAGAACAAATTGTTCAATTCCATGGAAATCAAGTGCATTTAACACTTCCGCTGTACAGTGAGGTCGACAAGTATCGTCAATAAAAACAAAATTTTGTCCAATTGCAGTTTGAAAATTGACAACAATGTTGTTTATAATGTGAGTCACGTATATATGGCCGGTCATCGTTCTATGGCAAATGCACAAGTCAGTATGACTCGCAACAGATTCTTCCCTATACCATAATTGACCCCTCTTGGAATGGAACGGTTTCTTGGATAAATTGTTGCTGATACCGAACATCAGCCATTCGCCATACTCGAATACGTTTACTGTCACTTCTGAGACCAAACCTGGATTCGTCAGCAAGCAAAAGCGAGTTCTTTTTAGATCTCAATTTACATATTAAGTTGGGCATCTCACACGTGCCGCATGGTTTTGGTGTGGTAATCAAGACATGGATATGGTGAATAACTTGTAAATCCGAATTGCCGAAACTTTTAATCTTGGTCTATTTGCAGTATGAATAGCATTTCTTGCTGCTGAAGTATAAATTGTTGGGTTTCTTTTTACCACTAAGCGTATATAACGGTCTTGATTTCGGGTTGTAGACCGAGGTTTTCTTCTTCTGGGTTTTTGTCGAACAGACCTACAGACTTACAACACTTTGACTCACTCTAAGGGTGTGAGCAACATTCGATTGAGTATGGTCAGCTTGCAACATCCCAACAACTCTCTTGCCTTCAGCTTCAGACAAAATTCTTGTCTTTCTATTTTGATTAAAACTCACTAAATTTTGTGCAATAATGAATATACAACGACGATAAAAGCAAAACTGATTCAAGTATCTAAAAATTAAATTTAAAAACTTATAAATAACAACAAAGCGATCAATACTGCCATTTTCTTAACAATCAAAAATAAAAATTGTGTTGCAAAGCAAAAGTAATAATGTAAAATAGCCTTTGTTCAAATTTTACAATAACCCTGGCTTTTTCTGCACAGTGTAGACATAAATATTGTTGATTAAGAGCTGCTTACAGATGTTTTAAGCAACAACTAGATAAGCCATTAATTAGCCGCAAGCAAACATTGAGACGGAACGTTTTTTGTTGGTTGTCTATTTTACAGGGTTTTTATTAAACATTACAAAGTATTTACATTTAAAAAAAATAAACATTCTGATTGTTGCTACTATTCTTAGAAACGACTGTAAGTCATTAAATTTCTGGAAGTAAGACTTGAATCTATCGATTTGATTCTTCTAGAATCTAGAGGCACATATTGCAGTCAATTTCAATTTCATGTTATACTAAAGACAAAGATGAATGTTTTCATCCCCTTCTTAATAATTTTCGAATACGTTCGACCCTCGTTCAGTTTTCTTTCGATTTTTGAACAATTTGTCTGTTGGGTTCTTGACGCGAGACGACATTCCACAGCCGTCAGCAAACCTCATTTACACGAATACAAATTGCGTTAATTATTCATCATGTTAGCGCGTTACCTACGTTATGTCGTTATTATTACACTGCGAATTGCGCCCGACGCTTTTACATAAATGACAGAGCACCCGTCACTCCCAAATCTCTTTTCGCATTAACTCGAAGCGAAATGGGACGCTCTATAACAAAAGGGAAACTGGATTATATGTCCGTCATATACGAAATATTAATATTTGACTAGATATACCAGACAGATGAAACGTTCTCTCTATTTTTGAAATTAAAAAAAAATGTAGCGAAAAGTTTATTGAGCAATTTCTTAAAGGGAAAAAAACTGCAATCTTCGCTAATTTCTCATTGAATTAATCTGATGAGGCAGTTACCATTTGAACAAAGTAGAATAAGTGTTATTTCACAATCGATGAAATAGCGTCAAGTTAATTTTTATGACCCGTCCGACGATAAGTTTTTATGGCATGGTGGTATTAATTTATGCGACCAAATATGGTACATAAATCGCCAATTATTGCTAATGGTATTGCTACTAATCTCAATAAAATAGATACCTGGAAAAACATTATTTGTATCGAATGGGTGCACTACATTCCATAGAAAAAACACTGAAATATGGCTTTGAATTTTGTTCAATAAAACCAAATTTTAAATTAAAACCGCCTCGTTACCTTTTTGACATTTAACACCTTGTTGTCTTTAAGTCTGAAAACTAAAAAAAGACAGCTTTGAGTCGCTTAGGACTCAAAAACTAACATTCTGTTTCGAGCACTTTAAACTTTTCGTTTTTTGCAGGACCTGTCTTTGACACTCTGTATAACCCAAACTACAAATTTACAAAAATCGCACTATTAAACATCTTAAAGTATAAGAAATGAGCTACCCAGAAAAAAAAGATCATCTGAATTAACAAATTTTTGTAGGAGTTACAAGACTTTAAACTTTGTTAAAATTTTAGGGTATTTTATTTCAATTGTTGAGCACTGCAGTTATCAGGTTTAAGCTTGACGGTCTGTGCTAGTGCCTAGGTGGCGTCATATGTCATTTTCTGTCGAATTTATACACTAGAACATGCCACACGACTGAGTCAAAAAAAAGAATTGCGTCACATGCTGAGGAATTGTAGAAAGTCTGGGTAACAATTAAGGGTAGAATACTCGCTTTTTTGAAGTTATCACGAAATTCTTGTTCAAAATATGTAGGTATTACATATATTTTTGCATTTAAATCGAGTTATTTTCTCTTGGAAATTCATCAAACACATCGTCGACGTGTTTCCCATGCCGGAACATTCCCATCCCTTGTGCATTAGTCGCTCACGTATGTCGTTAGATGGCAGATCTCTTCTTTAACATGTTGAAGGCTAACGGCTGTGAGATCTTGTCTAGTCACGGATTGTCATTCTGTTCACGTGGTTATATCATTATACGATTGGAATCATCCAGGATAAAGGATACGCCCTTTCAGGACAAAAAAACAAACTTGAATTTTTGTTTGATAAAAAAAACACAAAGGATAATATCTCGTTCTGTTCTCCCTCGAAAAGGATTAAAAGAAAACGTACCTTTTGCTTTATTAAAAATTTATCGTAACCACATTCTCGTAAAGACATTTATTATCGCATCGTTCACGCTCTCCTCCCTAAACTAAATTACTTCTAAGGACGACAATGGCCGATTCGCTATTTATTTCCTACATATGTACGAGAACATAAATGAAGATTTACTGCGATGGGTTGTCCTTGCAGAGAAGGGTGATGATTCACCGCAAGGATACTTCATTGATTTTAAATAATTCCGAAAAAAAATTGTAATAAATAACATCCGAAATTCTCTTTTGAATTCTCCTCGGGAACACTTCACCAATTTTGAGTTCTAGCCCCCCAGTGGGCACTTAGCGTATGTTATACCCAGATGGCACCTGTGTCGTAAATGCCTGTTCGGATTTATATACGAGAATCGTGCCGTATGTGACAAGTTTATGATTCCTCCAAGTAGATATGCGACAAGAGTTCATTTTCTACGCGTGTGGGATAAATTCCATCTGCGAGATATTTTGCTTGGAAATTAATTCGGTAATTGAACGTTATAGAGAGAGAGGTTTTTCCAATATGGAGCTCCTCTCTCCTAGTTGTAGTAGTCGGCACGTATTTGAGTCACGTCCAACCAAATTAAATTTTGTGGTGGCAGACACAAACGGACGGGAATGAATTGTAACAGCGGGTGAGGATGCCTTCCCATACAAGAAAAAAGAAAATTTAACAATAATTTTAACAGCAATTGCTGCTATCTTAATATACTTTTCTAAACAATACAATTTTTTTCGAAGTGTGTTAACAATCTTTTTTAAAAGAAAAGCAAAGTGATTGTTTTAAACAACAAAATTAAAAATTATTGATACTGGTTCTTGATGACAAATAGATCGAGAAATAACACCTAAACCCTTGGAAACAAGTTTGAAAGCTCGTCATCAGGAAGCACGTCGTGACTGCAGGAATAGTAAAAGAAAAATGTAATTTTTCTAAGAGTCCGGTGTTGGCCGGAAGGCCGCCATTTTCCATGTAACTTCATCTAAACCATTCATCACTAATTAAACGAGAAGTGCACGAAGTAATTTACGCCAATGGATGTTGCATACCGGTAGACTATTTAAAATCTCTTACTATAAATCTTCAAGTCGTAAAAATTCCTTAAAAAAATATTACAACGCTGTTTAATATAGCCATTCTGCCAAATAAAGCACAGATAAAATGTGATTTCCACAATATTAAAATAATATCTTGGGCGCACGCAATCAACCAATCGATTGGAAATATACGATGGTGTGGTTGTAATTTCTTACTTCTGGAAGTTTCATGCCAGTTTTAAATTTTTTTAATAATGATTTTAAAAAAGAAAGACGTAATTATCATGTGTATGATGTATGATGAGGTTGCAGCTATTAACCATTGGAATAATAACCAGTAAAAGTCAATTATAAAAAGGGATGGCCGGTTATATTTATATGTATCTGCGGGGTTTTACTAATTATGTACAGATAAATGGTATTTTGTCAAATTATTTTATTTTATACCATAATCAAACTAATTGCTTGTTCGACCAGGGAGGTCATCATTAAATTTAAAATAATTAAAATAAAGAAAAAAATACCAAACACCCGACTTGTGTGCAATTAAGAAATCCGCCCACTTTACCACCAATGACAGCATTATATATTGGGAATGTGATTTTTTATCAAAGGTAATTACACACCACGCCGATGACAAGATAAAATTTAAAAGCCGCTTCGTTATAGAAATCTGTTATAGAACTCTCAAAATTCTCAAGAAATTTCAAGTGCGCTGTTAATGCCATAAAGTCGCTATAATTAAAGACATAAAAGCATTGCAAAGCAGGCTTTTGATCTAAATATAATTAAGCACTTAGGCCGCTTAGTTTCTGAAGGGTTGAGAAATTTATTTTTTCGATCAAATCGATAAAAAACCCGAAAGAAAACTCACTGAAGCGTAACGATAACATAATAAAGTTGCCTGACGTAGAAAGGGTGTCTTTTCAGGTTTTTTTTACAGAGAAACTACACCTAATTGTTCATCTCGTCGTCGTCATGAATATTTGAGCATCTGTCAGGATCTCTTCCATTTCGTTGAAAGATACGAACTCATTTTTCAATGTGCTGTAATATACGATGCTTTTCTTTGTTCTGAATGGGAGTGCGCTGTTTTGCATAAGGATGGCGTGAAAATAAGGACAGAAGTTTATTCTCAATTTGCAACGAAATGAACAAAATTCTAAACAATCTAATTAGAGAATAACAGGCAACAGTTAGATGGACAATATCGATAATTGGTCATGTTATAACAAGTTCTAAATTTTTCGCTATTAGCGACCATATTATTGCAATTAGAGCAAGGCAAATCGTAAAAAAAGATGGTAATAATCAGTTTCGGATATAAATGGGTGTTTTCCAAAATTTTTGAAATTAAATTTTGCAAAGAAGAAGGTCTAATCTTGTAGAAACTATGAGAAAAGACAAATTTAAATTTTTCGTTGTCATTTTAATGCTCTTGATAAGACACAGATGTTTATAGATTTTTGGTCAAAAACAGTGTCGTGTATCTCGAAAATAATGGTTTTTTTTTCTACAGCGTGTATTTTAAAAACCAGCAACATTTGAAAAGGCAAATTTGGATATTTAGCTTCTTTTCAAAAAAAGGGCTATCATCTGTTAAAATTTGTAAAGTTACTTCAGAAACAGTCTGTATATAAGACAGCGAAGAAGAGAGCTAGATTTGCGTGTTTATTATTGGACTTCTTTTGTGAACTAAGCTGTAATTATACCGTCTTAGATATTGCTTTCTTTCTCCAAAATTTTATCATATCTATATCTAGAAAAACAATCTTAATATTAAAATTTGTACAAAATGTTTATAAGAAATAAAACTATTATAACTAATTCTTATTTTTATAAATGTTACCTGCGCTTTTCAATTGTTTTTTTAGTAAAATATACTTTTTGTCTGTTGAGTATTAAGAAGAAGCAATCCGCTATCTAGTGGAACAGTTTGGTACTATAATAAAGTCAAACGTTATTGAGGGAAAAAACCCAAATTATTGACGTGTTGTTTACGTTTCTCCCTCAATGACGCACGTGTCTACTAGTTCTATTTTTGCATTTGTTAATATACATACCAGGTTTTATAAAATGTCGCTTACGGTTCCCAATTATTATTAAATTATAGCCTGCAGCTCTCGATTTTTGACGAACTGATGCCTTTGGTTCTCAGTTTTTAAAAATTGTTGCGTACGGCCTTCTATTCTTATTTAAGAATAATTAAGAATAGTAGATAATTCTTTATAAACTGAAGACACTAGAATAACGAACTGCAAGCCACAGTTCCTTAGAAATTAGAAACTGTAAGCGACAGTTTGCTATAAAATAGGAGCCATAGATGACAGTTCAATTAAAACTGAGAGCTGAAGGCGACATTAAAAACATTAAGGTAAATCTACTTCTAAAGTTGTTTGAAGTCGTCTAAAAATCAGTTTTTGAGGCTCTTTTAGCTTCTTGGACCAGCGCAATTCATTGGTGTTACAGAGTCGGTAACTCACGTTTTAAAAATACAGAAATTTTAAAATTTACTTGCTGCTACTGATTATAACTTCTAAGTAGAAGAATTCAATTTTTTAAAACACGCCCAGACGACCATTAATCCTGGAAAATGCTTCGTAACGCTCCAAATTACGTCCGGTGTAGATTGACGGTTAGCTAATCCGTCTAATCCTGAACACGGCACTCATTTGTGAAAAATAATTAGTGGGACGTCTGTAAAATTAATTAACATTTAATAATGAAACCAGCTTGACAGCTATCATATCCATCCAATTAAAACAGCATCAGTATCGATTTCTCACAGAAGCACTCAAAAAAATATTCGATTTTTGTTTGGCCATCTCCAGAAGCTTGATTTGGTTTGTTTGTCGTTGGATGAAAGGCGCCTCCGTAGGCGCCCGACGTCCCGGACTGTCGTAACCATGACGACGGCTCGAATCTGATTTATCTGCTTTCTATAAGAGTTGGCACATCCGCAACGGCCCTTTCTGGTTACTGTTATTGCTTTCTATCTGTATTATTTTCGATATTTCACAGCAATAAAAAGTTTTTCTGACACAACATATGTTTCACCAAATTAAAGAATACAAAACAGATTGTGGTTATTTATGCTCAATTAAAATCGACCAGAAGCTGGTTATCGATGGTAAATAAGTCATTATAAGCGAATCTAACGAGGATAATCAAAATTTATGATTTGCCATAAAGATAAGGACTGTCTTTTATTTATGTCTCTTTGGTTTTCCCACGTTTCAATTGAAAATTTTCGTTGTGAAACTTGTCTTGCATTTTAATAAATGAGCTAAAGTTTTGAAGAAAATTTCAATTATTTTAAGTAAAGCATGCAGTTGAAATCAGGAAATAAATCTCCCAATTTAGGAAGAGTGCCTCTGAACAAGATGCAAATGAAATCGTTCCTCATAAAGCGAATCGTATGCTTTAAGAAGCTTTCCGAGCTTTACGAGGGTACAGATCGGCATATGTTGAAACGTTTAAATCCGCAAACTCAATTTCTTACGCCTCCCTATTTGATTGACTAATAAAATCCTGGTGGATTTCATTAAATCAACTGATCGGAAGGTAATTAAGAAATTTCTTAACGGTCATTATAACATGCAAGTTCATGAAGAAAATCCTTAAAAACATGTTAATCCTACACGATGAATAAATCTTCTTAGATATTCACGAAAAATTCAAGAAACTTGTTTAACTACTAATTAACTTTGATGAGTTGAAAGTTTTTATAAAAATTCTACTTTTCGATACAATGTTATTATTTCGTCCTACACTTGATTTAACAATAGGACGTGATTTATGACACGGATTGCACGCAAGAGACCATAAAATAGGACTTTTTTTATTTCAACCTTATCGTTAATACATTGGAGCATTTAATCGTACGATCATCTCTTGGTGATTTATTAGGTTTTTGTAATATAGAATGAGATGAGGGACATACTTTGTATACACCTTTGTTATAATTAACATGAAAAAGGTAAAAACACTTCATGTTATGAGACAGTTAGAACAGAATTTTTAACAAGAGAGAATTGAAAATGAAGCAATTAAGCTTTCTGTTTGTTGTACAATTAAGACTAGAATTTCAGGTTTTTATTCTGTTATTAAAAATTAAAGTTTTGGAAGGATAGCTTTTCTGTCGACAACGGCAGGCTTTATGTCTGAATTTAATTTTAAATTTCAAAAAAACTGAAAAACTTTCATTGTTCGCCATACAATCTAACCCTCAATAAAATTATTTTTTCAATAAATAATCTTTTAAAATCACCTTCGTGTGAAACCTTCTACTCCTAGACTTTCTAACATTTATAAAAATAATACTTCAATAAGACCAGTGATTTTTTATACCAACTTACTTTGCTATAAATTAGCAAAGTGCTTAAATCAAATTATTAGAAATTCTATAAAATATGACAATAAAATCTCTGTAAAAAATTCTTTGGGTTTTACTAAGAAAATAGAAGATTTTAATAATTGTTTGCGTTCTTTTGTTGTTTCTTTTGACGACACTAACTTATTTCTTTTGGTTTCTCCCAATAAAGCTCTTTCTATTCTATGTAATTTTTTTTGTTTTACTGCCTTTTTTATTGTACTGATTTAATTTCTTTAATTTTCTTTTTAACCTCCTTTTAGCAGATTTATTTATAAACATTTTTTTTTGAAACTTCAAGACATTTTTATTTCTGGTTTAGATATGTTGATGACGTCTGTATTCAAACACACTAAAACAGAATTATTTGATTTTATTTAGTTATTAACTCATTACATGAAAACATTCCTACATTTCAATTTGTCTGTCTTCATTCTGACTCTCACTCTTTTCTAATGCATTTTGTATTTGCCGTTTTTAATTTTTAATAAACCTCTTATTTGAAGAGCTACAAAGTTGGCGCATTGATAGCAATTGCTCCTTATTTCAAGAGCTTAATTGCTACAAAAAAATCTCGATTTCAGTGGTTATTAGTAAGCTTCGGTGCTGGAGAGTCTTGATTAAACGACCAGGTAATTAACCGGTGTAATCCAGCGCGTTGCATATTATTCATTCAACTGGTCTACTGCTCAACTGGTCTAGACCAGTTGAATATATAACATGCAACGCGCTGGATTACACCAGTTAAGTACCTGGTCGTTTAATCAAGACACTTCAGCACCGAAGCGTAGTTGTTAGATTCTATAAGATGGGAACAATCTCAACTGTAAAAACACAATTAAACTTTTGAATTTCATTATTACTATTTTTGCTTTTGAAATTTAAAGAAAGCCTACATTAAATGATACTATAGTTTCTTCCGATTTTAAATATTTTTACTGTAACAACGTAGCTGCACATAATTTTTTATTATTTAAACTTTTTAATTATCCTTTAGACCACATTTACATTGAAAAGGAATGATTTGTTACTAAACAAATAGCAGTGAATAATCACTTTTTTTACAGAACCTTAAATAGATTTTTCTATAAATTTAAAAACAAATAATCTCTAAGCTTCTCTTTCTACATCTTCTCTGTTAAAACCTCTCAATTCTTGCATCTTCTTCATTGACAAAATTTCATTTCTATCTCTCATATTTTAAAAAACTTTAATATAAAAATTGCTTTTAATTCTAAAAGTTGTCTTTCGGCCTATCTCATACGCAACAACCATCGAATTCTTTACATCATTCGAGTTATACTGTAATGCAGTTTATATCGGTCAGACAGGACCAAGGATTGAAGAATTCATGAACATGCAACGACAATAGAAAAGTACAAAAACAGTTTTTCTGCTTTTGCTTCTTATTATATTCTTTCTTTCGCTCAATTTTTTTTTGTACTATTGTTTCTAAAATTCTTTATCTAGCCAATGAAGTATTTTTTTAAATTTTTAAGCAGCTTCTGAGGTTTTTAAATCCGCTCACAAATCTTTTAATGAATTTGATCTTCATTTGTTTAATTAATCTTTATTAATTAATTGAATTGAATCTTTGTTTATAATATTGTCTCCTTACTTTATTATTATCTACATTTTTTAAATCAAATGTCAAATTTTTAACTTTTATCAATTTATCAATGGCAAGCATTTATTTATTTATAGATATCTTATCTTTTAAATCACTTAACATTTTTTGTGTTAAAAACAACGTTCTATTCTATTTTTAGTATGCATTTTTATTCTTTTATGTTTTTAATTCGTTTTTGACAAAAGTTTGGCAAGTTTTTGTATAATGTTGCTTTTTACATTGTTAATAGTGCCCTGATGATGGGACAGTTTGGCTTTGATTTTTGTTTCTTCTTCTTTCTTTTCTAATTATTTATATAAAATTTATTCCACTTTGTGTGTTTTATGAAATTTAATACTCAGACATTTTATAATATGAAACTACTTTTAGTAGCACTGAACTAGAAATCTCTATATTTTCCTCTCATTCCTGCAGTCACGTCTTGCTTCCTGATGACGAGCTTTCAAACTTGTCAGTCTCCTTGTTTGCGTTCGAAGTGATGCATTTGGAGTAACCGCAAGGGAGAACGAGGGCTTCTATAACGAAGTTAACTCCATCCTCCGGGTGTCTGCAGAAACATATCCATCTTGCGATTAGATTATAGGAGCGGCTTTTGATAAGAAGCTTTCAATTCGGGTCAGTGTTGGCAACATTCCGTATTGGTTTTTATATTGTTAGTCGTTAAACATGTTCCAAAGCACTAATTAGCGGACGACGCTTGATTTACTAACGTTCTTCTACCATAATAACTCTCTAGAATTTTACGGGGTTCGTTCATTAAAATTGCTAGACGCAATCTCGGCACATTACGTTCGGTTTCTGGGTAAAACTAAGAACCCGGCAAGAATAAATAAGCAAGGTTTTGGTGTCGTCAAGACGTTCTTTAAATTGCTCTAAATAATGGAAGAGTTTTTAGTGTTTCCTGGGGTGGTCTTCGCTACCAGGAAATCGATTATCTTTTTGTCTTTAGGCAATGCACTTAGCAACTGTTTTCGCAATAATTCCTCTATTTTTTGTTGTTGTAAAATTGTTGGCAGCCGCTTCTATGCTTTCTCCGTATTTGCAAATGAATTGTTTTGTTGTTTTCAACTTAATTAAATTGCAGTTTTGTTCCCTAACAATTTCATTTGGATAAATTTCTATTGTCTGAGAATCTCTCAAAGTCTGGAATTCCAACACTAGTTAATTGTTTGGGCTTATTGTGGGCTTTAAAGTCAGGTAATAATTTATCAAGACTTGGCTACAACCCTCTTATTATCGACATCAGACAATGGAGTGGTAAAGATCTAAACGTTTTCAAGCACTAAAAGCTTAAAGATCACACAACTCTCATTAATATCATCTAACGAGCTAACTGTACAATACCCAGATTTATCATTAGATGCTTGAGCACGCACCCTTTATCAGTTAAATGTTGTGTCAATTTAGGGAGCGTCAGATTTAACCTGTCTATCGTTAATTAAAATTTTTTAACAAGCAACTTTAACAATTATTATTATCTTAGTTAAATGTTGTGTTAATTTCACTTGGCAACTAATTAAAGGGAGTACAGTCGAATCTAAACCCTTGGTTTAAACTAGGTTTATTCTGTGATGTAAGGGCACCTCCTTGTAGGGGGTAATCTCTAATCTTGCACACCCCTCTGATTGATATCATGTCCCGACAAAGTTGACAATGTGAAATATTGGAAAGGCTCAGGTGGTGTCTTCACGAAATATTGATGCCAGTCTAGGACGCATCTGTAGCAACATATTGTCATATTTTTATTGCGAGTCATTAAATTTCGGTGGTGTCCTCGTAAAAATGACACGATTTTTATTATTAAATTCGCTCCATTCTGTGAGGAGTACTACATTTTTCCCCTACTCTGGGAAATAGGCGGTACTCGATGCTAAATTCCCCAATGAGTCGCTAGATTTCAAGGTGATCATTAAAGTGCCATGTCCTTCATAAAGACGGCCATTAAAAGAACAGACGGATGATTTATTTATAAATAACAGGTATACAAAAAAAAACAATAAAAACGTTAACAGAAATAATTATTTAATTCTGTAATTTGAATCAAGATATCACCTAGCTCTAGTATCAAGAGGTACTATTTCATGAATGAATTTATTTTGTTGTTAATAGAATGACAATAATAATTAAAATGATTGTTATATAACAAAAGATATTATCAGTCATTTTCAAGCGTGTTTTATATTTTCTGTTTTTTTTTTAATTTTGGGAGATTAGTCAGAATTCACCAAATCCTTCGTGAAATCCTTTATTTAATTAGCAGTTGTCTTAACAAAATACAAGAAATTCTAATTACTTTTTAAAATAAATCTAAAAATTTAGAAAGTTTAAAGACACAAAATTATTAAAATTAGAAAGTATATACAAATTTGGATAATTTAACAATTTATTAATTAGTAAGCTAACTACACTGCAAAGGAACTTAACTGCGAGTGATTAGAGATTCTGGGTGAGGAATAAATAACAAAAATTTTATCAATCAACTGAAGGTATATAAAAAATTGTTGAAGCATCAGAGCCAAGTCAATTTAGAAAGGCGGGTTGATTCACAACAGTTAAGTACGCTTTTTAGGGTGCTACGGGCTCTTTTCTCTTACAGAGGTATACTTCACTTTGAAACCAAACTCGGGCTGACGATATTAACCGTCTTTTTAAGATAAATTTGGGACCTATATCACTTTTTACTGGTAATTTCAGGTTTAGCGCGTTTTAACATTTTTTGGGGAATTTATCATTTATTATTATTAATTAATTAGTAAAGTATTGTTATTTTGGTCAATTATCTGACCAAATCTGCTAGTTTTAGTTAAATTTACAAATTATCAGGCACAGTTACAAACGGCATTTTCGAAAATTTCAAAGAAAAAGAACTTAAATAAAAAAATATTTTTTCGTTGACCGTTTATTAATAATAACATTAATATATGATTTTTGCTATGAAATTATTTACTAATGTAGGTTATTGACGTTTGATTTCTTTGTTTATTAACACAGAGATACCTAACTGTTTTTATAATTTTTACAATTTTGACAAGAGATTTTTTTGCCAAAATAACATGATTTAAGAACTCAACAAATTAATACTCTTCTCAGTTAAAAACATTCATTCGGTAACGCTTTTCTTGCTTTTTAAGCTGTCTGAATTATGCATTATTTCATTGTTTAATAAATAATTATTTTTGCAGAAAATTAATTAACTTGGAATTGAATTTTATACTGAATTAGGGATGCAACAGTTAGGCTCAATAACGGGCTATCCAATTCGAGCTTGATCAAGTAAACTTAAAAAAAAACACAAAATATTCGGAATGTAATGTAATTTTTATTTCAGTTTAAAGATTGATCCTTGCCATTTTTAGTTAAGCAAGATATCATTCAAATGTCTTCCACGGGACTTCTTACAGGCCTTGATCCTTTTGAGGTAATTTTCAATGACTTTTTGGCACATTTCGGGCGGTATCTCGGCCATTACATTACAAATATTAGTTTTCAATTCGTCAAGAGTTTGAGGATTGTTTGCGTAAACACGATCTTTCGCGTAGCCCCACAAAAAGAAATCCAAAGGCGTCAAATCGCAGGATCTTGGAGGCCAAAAGAGCTCGATTTGCTTGTGTTACGTGACTGGTTGCTCCATCCTGCTAGAACCACATATCGTCAAGATCATAATCTTCGATTTTCGTGAAAAAATAATCGGTTAACATGCGGCCATAGCGCGGTAACGGTTCGTCTTTGGTTGTTCTCAAAAAAATACGGCCCAATTACACCACCAGACCACAATGCGCAGTGACTTTTTCCGGGTGTAATTTCTCTACAATCAATTGTGGATTTTCTGAGCCCCAAATTCTACAGTTTTGCTTATTAACGTATCCACCAAGCGAAAAATGAGCTTTATCACTGAAGAAAATTTTGTTCGAAAAATCAGCATCGACGATCTGTTTTTCCAACACCCAATTTCCGTATGTTCTTTGTTGTCCATGATCAGCAGGCTTTAGCTCTTGTGTCAAATGGACTTTATACGGATGAAGATACAAATCCAGATACAAAATGCGCCATAATGAACCATAAGATAGGCTTAAATGTTGAACTCGACGAGGAATTGAGATATTTGGATCTTCTTCCACACTTTCAGCTACAGAAGCAATATTTTCAGCATTGCGAATGTTTCGATGATGCACAGGACTTACAATATCAGTAGCAGATCCAGTTTGTTCAAATTTATCAATTGTATTCAATATGGTTTGCTTTGTAGGACGATTATGACGACCATAATCTGCTCGTAAAGCGCGAAATGTGAATACGGCAGAATCACTATTTTTACAAAAAGATTTAATAATTTTAACGCGTTGGTCGATTGTTAAATGCTCCATATTCTTAAATAGCAGAATGAATAAATAAATATAATAATATATAATAATTTATTTTAAAACAGGAGTAGTTCTACAAAATTAAAGATTTTGAAGGATTTATATCTATGAAAATAATAAATATCTGCAAGCATTAAAGGATCTACAAAATATAAAATGTTTGGAGAACAAAATAAAATTAAAAGGTTGTAGAATTTGGAGTTTAGTGAATTTGAAAGAACTTTTTAAAAATTTAGAAGAAATTTTATAAACCACAGAGAATTTCTTAAATAATAACTATCTCTTGACTGCTTATTAACCTTGTAATTAATAGCATTCAACTTCAAAATGCTGTAATACATCTGTATTGAAACTGAGCCGTTCCGAGTTCAGAGAGTTATAGATCTCACCAAGAATAAGAGAAAAATTCTTAAAAAATTCGATAACTTTTCTTTACAAAGATCTAAAGGAAAATGCACAAATTTGCATCAAGTTGTTATCTTCAAATAATAGTTATTTACGTGTTCAGGCCATAATAAATAAGAATATGGCACTAGGGAAAAGCCTGACGTAAGAGGTCTTTTATTTCTCCGAGTGCAATTACAGACTTTTATGCCCGTAATGCATACAAATACAACAGCTGTGTAACAACTGAAAGCAAAAATCTAAATTTTGAAAAATTTTATTCAATAGTATTAAATGTCAAAGTGACATTAACGGGCAATAAAATATTTTAATTACTCGAACGGGCAATAAAATTATTTAATTATACATGGAGGCTATTTTGGCGTTTATTGTTATTTATTAAGGGTAATAACAATTCAAAAAAAGAACTTGGGAAAGTAGCTTTACGCACAGGAAAAAAGTGTTTAAAAAAAATATTATTAAAAATTGGTTTTGTACATTTTTACTTAGGGACATTAAAGGATCTATCCTACAACGTTTCGAGCTTGGAATGCTTGAATTTTGAGAAATTTTGTATTTTTTGGAAAGATTTAAAAGCATATTTCTTCTATATTCTGCTTGAAAATACTTTTAATTTTTCTAATTTCAGATAAAGAAGAATTGCTAAATTTATTATTTGATGTCTATAAATGTTTAAAATTGTGTTGACTGTCAGAAAAGACTGAAAATAACAAAGTAAACTTCTTATTCATTTAAAATTTAAATGTTTGTTTGATGCCTTGGGTTGGTAGTTATTATAGGCAACCCATGTTACTACCATGCAAGGAAATCCAACAACCCATCATGGTTGGTTGAATTACCCTTTACGCGTAATAAAAACAATAACGAAAATTTATTAACTTTAATATTTTTGTTCTTATAAAATAAACCCAATTATCTTGTCGTCATTTTACGAATGATCCATGAACTAATAAATTTTAATGATCCAGTAAACTCTTTATAGCTTCACTAATGGCAACCGCTAAACACTAAACCAGAAGAAAAAAAAACCAAATCCATATAAGTAGATAATTCGAATCCTTTGTTCACAACTACCGCTTTAGAATTAATTAACTACTTAATAGAGTGATATAAATGTAAATTATTTCCTGTATCTCTTATATATAAATTCAAAAATCTATTTGCTTTTCATAAATACCGAAAAAAAAAATAATTCAAAGACTGTGTAATAGCTTGAAGCATCAAAGAAACCTGCTTGGATAAATATAAGGGACTTCCCCTCTTGAATGTTTGTTTAGATTTGATTTGCCGTATTGACATGGTGCAAATATCTTGGAGTGTGCGAAAATAGGGTGGGAATTATCACCATGGCGATCTAATTAGTACAGGTAAAGGGTGAAACCTCGAAGGGACTCTTAACAGTTTGCAAAGGCCCGTAGTGACCCTTTCCGCTTAATTTCCATGATTTATCTTTTGGTTTTTTTAATTTTTCAAGAGTAATGAAATTATAGCTCGTGTTTAGATTTTTAATCGTATGCAAATTGCATTTGCAATAACAATAATATTAATGAGGACCAACACCACCTTTATGGTATCATGTAGTTGTTATTCAGTATTGTTTTATTATCCATTTGGGAGTTTAGTATCCGTAATAATCAGCCCTCGAAACGATGGAATTCCGTCCGTTTTATGAATATTAAAAACACGCCAACAATTACCAGAATTTTAAATAGCATTGCAAATTTTGGAATAATTAAAATAAAGTCGGACGTATAAACAGATTGTGTTGTATCAGCACACCCCATATGCAATAACAATAATTAATGCTCAAAGATAATCTTTTAAATTGTTATGAATGTCAATGAATTGTTAATAAATATGCATAATGAGTGTCGCATTAGCCCTCAGGGCACGTAATGATTACGACCGGCGTCGGCTATTTCCATAATTTTCGCGATTTTTCTTTCAACGGCCATCACGCGCCAACAATGGACAGTTTTCACATTTTTACCAGATATAAAATGAGATGCTTGTACTTGGAAAAATGCGTTTCAATTTGTCGGCACAGGAAATTTGCTTTTTTACAACCATCGAGATTAAACAGTCAAGATCAACACAAGTTTTAAAGTTTTTAGCATTTAATTTCACAGCTGAACTGTCGCATATATTCGAGGGTTGAAAATCCACGAAATGATAAAAGTCGCGGTTCTAGAGGATATGAGATTCATAAATTCGGGACAATTGTGTGCGTCGTGAATAAGAGGTGGGGATTTTCAAGTTTTCGTGATAAATTTTACTGCCTGTTCTAACGTATATGAAATATGATAAGAGAAAGTGATAAGGGAGGTATTGTAATCAAATTTTATTTTTCAAAGGGAATAGTGAAACGCATAAAATACGGAACGCCGATGTTGGTTGTCTGTACAAAGACATAAATTTATGTTCACTGTCTTACTCTCTTTCTGTAATTTTTTTTCTTCTCACACCATTTTTGTAAACTTAAAAATTGTTTTTAATATCTGTAAAATAATTAAATTTTATTCTTAAATAAGTAACCATTTTTTTCTGTATAGTTCAGTTAGTATAATCTCAATTTTAAACAAAAGTAAGTTTTCTTTATTTTAAATAAATTTGGGGAGAAAATTTTGGTTCTAACCTGAATTTAATTGATGGAAACATGGCTTCTAAAATAATTATTTTTAAAGTATAAAATAAATTTTTACAATAATATAAATAATTAATTAATTAACTATAATAAAAAATAATTTTAATAAAAACAAAAATATATTTGGACAGTAAACTTTAATTTAATTAAACAAATAATTTAGGAGGGATTCACCGGAGTTTTGAGTTTCTTCAGGGCTAAATAGGAAAATCAACCTTGCCCATCACTTATACTCACACATTTTTTTCTTAAAAAAACAATTGTTTTTAATTTCAATATAAGATTTTGTTAAGAAAAAATTAGCGTAGGTTTCTATAGCCTTAAATTTTTAATTTTTTATATTTTTATTTCTCTTTGGACTTACTGTTTTAAGAATTTTTATAAAGAATGTTTTCTTTTGAAGCCTCAGGATTAGACAACAAATTTTACGAAAATTTTGAAAAAATGTAACTTTTTGATTTTGATTTTGTTTTTGTAATGGTGTAACAAATCACTTATTCCAATACTGATATAAAGAATATGCTCAAAATAAACTTTTTTTTTGAGTAACCATCGGCAAAATTCGATTTTGGGGCTGTTAATAGAGCCCATGAAGTAAAATTGTAAATTACAGTTGGTCAAAAAAACGAGATTGTCTCAAATGCTCTTAGAACGTCAAAAAATGATTTTGCTGCTGTTTAGGTACAAAAATAACTATTTTATAATTTTTATTTTGTAAGAAGCTTATTATAACACTTAATTGGGTGTTTTAATAGCTGTTATCGCACTTGTGCTATAATTGGTGTAAAGAAAACAAACTTACTTGATCGAGAAAACCTACCAAAGAATTATAGATTAGAACTTGTTTTGATTTACTACATTTTCGTTTGCATTGTATTTTATATAAGGTATTATAGCATAGCAAGCAAACAAATAATAAAAAATAGGTTGCAGAATAGTTATAGATATTTATTCTTTCTAAAAATGATTTAACAAAATGCATTTTTTGATATATTTTAAAATTAGATTGGTAATTTTATAATAACATTGTTTATAATTATAAAATTTGCAAAATTTTGTTCTAATATTTTACTTCACTATTTCGTTGCACATTTAAAGGATAAATAGTGTCCTTTAAGTACATCTCAAAGAGTAAAGGACTCTCCTGTGAAATAAAGGACTGCTGGCAACCCTACTAATAATGCCTTATGTTTATCACATTGTTAGCTTAATTTTTCATAATTTAAATAATTTATCTACGATTTTAGACACAAAAGAAAAAAAAACTTTTATGAAATTTACATCAAAACGTTTATAAAGGGTGTCTATAAATGAATATTGTGTTTGGATGGGATATTTATTTATAGACAGCCTTTATTAATAGCCTAGTAGTAGCAAATATAAACACATATTTTTGACTGTTAGATTGGCCACGTCTTTGATGAATTTATAATTGAAACTGTAGTGGTCAGTATGATTTTCCGAGACCTGTTTTAAAAAAATGACAGAATTGGCTGATCACAAGTAATTTTTGAGTATTTTTACAAATTTAAATAATTAATATTTTGAATTAAGTTATTATATCTGGAATGACAGTTAAATATTTTGTAAATATAGTGCATGTCGTTTGAATTTGGCGCGACGAAAAGCTTTGTTAAAATCTTCTAAATGTTGTAAAACATTTGAGGGTCTGTTAAAAAAAAAATTCTTTCCGAAATTTCCGGTTAAGAATAAATGGTTTTTAATGTCAAAAGATATATATTTATTATAGCTTTACCAGTAAGAAACATTGTACAATTCTTTCTCATTTTTAAGAGTCTCTAAGCTCTAAATTATTAGAGATAAAAATATGGAAACTTTATTCTAGAAAATTTATTTTTCTACAAGTTTTTTTTTTGTAGTTTTCTTTATTTCTCTCTTTCTCGAAGTTCACTCAGAACATTCTTATTACCCTGTCAGGTCAGATCAAGGAATTTGGTCGACTCGAATTGCTTTGTAACTTTTTTCAAGACCATTTTTAGAACCTTTGAAAACTTTTATTGCATTTTATTTCTAATAAGTACCTAGTGAAAGACCTTAGGCAACTAGTGTTATAAATTCAACGCTAGTTGACAGTACTACCAACAATAAGTACAGTTTCGTATTAATATAGTTTATAACTTTGCTCAAATTTTTATTTTACTATAAATTCAGATTTAAATTAGAAATATTCTAAAGGAGAGTAAGCTACAAAAATATATATTTCAATCAAAAGCAGTATGCGGTATATAATACAGAACTGTTCAGTTGGTTGTCTACAGTTCTACACTTTAAAGTCTTAAATGAATGTTCAATGGCCGACCGCAAATTGAAAAACTTGTGATATTTTCAGTTTTTAGGTGAAAGGCATTTTGTAATTGCTCTGAATCTCAATTAATTGAAAACAAACACAAGTGTGTTCATTTGTACTTCCTGTTTAGGCAATTACTCAAATTAAATTGATTAGAACGGTCCAAGGCTGCTTTCTCATATTAATAATCGCCTGGAATTTAAAAAAAAGCTGTTGAAAAAGAACTTAATTGTAAAACAAACAAATATCGATTCCAGCTTGAAATTTATGCGATAATCGAAATTAATTAAAAGTTTAATTAAACCAACCGAGGAATGTTTATTGTTGTCCACTAATTTTCCCATAATTCAGTTATATCTCTAATATCATCTAGTCTTGATTATAATTAATTGCTTTGTTTTTTTTTATTACAGGTAAGATGATCACAATATCCGAAATTATTGGTAAGATTTTTGATTTGCTTCGCGTTATTTTCTTTCGATGGTTACATTGTAATTTCTGATATTACCACCGTTATTATAGTGTCTACGGACACATTTTCGATTTAGTTCGTCGTGTTCCATCTCATTCTTAATAAACTCTAACACGAAGAACACCTGGAGTCAAGGAATGCCATTATTTGGTTTAATTCGAGGCCATCCACAGCGGTAAAAGCTTCACTCACCAAATGATTATTTTTTGTAAAAAAGACAAAAGTGTGGGGTCTCTCATTTCAAATTTTTTTTTCTGATTGTAGATACCGTTGAGTTCTTGTTTACAATTACATACATATTAATACCTCTATTATAAATCCAGTTCACATGCGTTATTTGATCTGTTTTCACATATACGGTGTGGTAAAAAACATGTTGCGTGGCTTTTGATCTAAAGTAACGGGAATTTTGACGATTTAAACACTGTTTGGGACAATTGCATCTGTCATTCTAATCGCAAGCAAAAAACTTGATAATTTTACATTAACTGTTAATAGAAATTTTTGCAAATTCTTTACCTGGAAGTTAGCTTGCTCGACTGGGTTAGTTTTTGTTTTGTGATGAGTTGAATGAAATCTTTCAATTATAAATACAGAACAAATCAATTTCAACTTAACGTGTTACTAACGGGTTCAATACACGCTTAGAAAACGAGAGGATTGATTATTTACACTTGCTCAGGTCGTTGGACAACACAGGTCACCAAAATGAAATTTTTGAGAATAACTTACTGGTAGAATCTTTTTGTACTAATATCTTTTGCTTAATTTACGAATACTTGTTATAAAACAACAAAAATGACATCAGATTTGACAAAATCTGAAAATTTTGTTTGTTCAAATGGCTCAAATTTGAGACGCTATGTAGAAAGTAAGAGTAAATTAACCAATTATAAATTTTCTTGAACTCCTACAACCTTTTCGAATTCTTTTTCATTTCTGATACGTTCCTTTAAAAACTACCTTAAAGTGCCAAATTTTTTGAGGATATTTTCTTGTTTTTCTGGTTAAACAGAACTAAAAACAACTACACTGGCGGCAAAAATTTAGGGATATCGTTAATTAAAAAGTAAAATGCAATGGATTCAAAATAAATTTAATTTCTACTTATTAATTGATTCAGTTACTCGTAATTAAACATGTTTTTTTTTGTATGGTTTCTTAATTTTTATTAATGTAATTAACCAGGACTAAAAAGTGTGCTAAACTTACGATTTGCGACATTAATGGGTGTCTCCCTCCCTGACTTCCAAAACTTCTGCAATTCTGTTGGGCATATTTCTTATGAGATTATCAATCTTTTCTTGAGGCAAATCATCCCACAATTGTGGTAAAACCACCCTTAACTCTCCTAATGTCATAGGAGCAGGTTAATGCAGATCCAACCTACTCTGAAGCAAACTCTACACATGTTCGATTATGTTTAGATCAGGAGACAGAGGTGGTACTGGAATATGCGATATAAGCGCATGCAGCACTATTCCACCCCTGTGAGGACGAGCATTATCATCCAAAAGTTGCAGTGGTGGGTTTCTATGGTTAAACATAGGGACGATTGTGTTTAAAATAATGTCCCGGTATATTCTTCCTGTCATATTCCCCTCACAGATAAACAATTGTGTGCGAGTGCCCAAAGCTACTCCAGCCCAAACCATAATTGAACCTCCACGAAAAGCATGTGTCTCCTGGACAAAACCTCGATGACACGGTGTGTTTCGTGTTCTCCAAACTTCTACTCTTCTGCTGTCACTATGGAGACCAAAACGAGATTCATCTGTGAAAAGGACAGAGTTCCATTCATTTCTCCAATTCTGCCTTTCAACAGCCCACGCTTTTCTAGCCTGCATATGATGAGGTCTTAACGGAACTCTTCTAAGAGGTCTTCTAGAGAAAAGACCCACATCATGCAAGCAATTTCGTACAGTTCTAACAGATATGGCAACTCCTGCAGCATTTAAAAACTCCCGCCGTAACATTGTAGCTGGGGTTGTTGCAATCGGGTATTTAAAGTAAGAAGTCGGTCTTGTCTTGCCGTTGTTTGTCGAGGACGACCCGCACCACGTCTTCGCCTTACAGTACCAGTCATTTCATGCCGACGAAAAAGCCAACTGATAACACTTTGCGATACTCCAAATCCATTGGCCACATCCACTTGCCGCATGCCCCTTTGTAACATCCCGAGTGCCCTATTGGCTTCTTCTAATGTTACATGAAGTCTCGGCATGATACACCACAAAATTAACAAAAATCAACATGAAATAGCACGTACAGATAGAAAGAAACTGAATAAAAATTCTAAGATTGTAAAGGTTGCGCTGATAATCAGGGTTTTATTTTTTTGGTAATTATCTGAGAAGCCAAATATCTGCTTTAACTGACTCTCTTTTTCTTCAGATTTTAACATGTAAAAACAAAAATTTTAAAAATAATTTATATTACACAAATATTTCAATTTCCTTAAATTTTTCCCACCAGTTTATTTTGGTAGTTCTTCTTATCTTGCTCCGATAGAGCCTCCAACAGCTGGACAGCTGAGTCTCGCAGTGCCAACAGGGAAGCTATTAGCTTTTCTTTTTTATTACAGGTGTTTATTTCTGCTGCCGTTTCAAATTGTACTTTAAAAATTGTGTTTTTTTATTTTTTATATCTTTTTGCAAATTTTCTTGAACTTCTAGAACCTTTTTGAATTTCTTTTTATCGCTGGTACGTCTCTCTGAAAACTATCTCACGTGATAATTTCTCGAAGATATTTTCTTGTTTTTCTAGTTAAACAGAATTAAAAACAACCATCTTCCTCATCTAATCTTTCTTAGAGACGTAATTATGATCGTTAACATTTTCTGTATTTCTTTTCGTCATCGTTTAAAAAAAATAAATGTAGTTTTAAGCGTATTCAACACCCCTTTTACTGTTAACTAAATAATAATGAAGAATGATCGCAGATTAATGTTATCTTCCTATAAATGCTCAGTCTCGCCAGTTTTACATCAACAGAAAGTCAACAACAGCTTCTAATTTTGAGAAACCTTGGTCCTCTTTGAGATTTCTGCCTCTTTTCACCCATTTACTTCTCACTGTTGAATCACTCGGTAACTCATGAAAGGTTTTTTGAAGAGCAAAGCTCTTACAGTCAAGTACGGTCCACTTCTATTTACGTGATATAATGCCGTAATAATTAAAAAAATATTAGTCATTAATTAAGTTAAGAAAACGTACACTTAAAATAATGAACAAATGGGCAAACGTTCAACAGAAACATTAAAGAACTGGAGCTAAGTAAACGTCTCTATAACTAGAATAATAAAAAAACTAAAACAACGAACAACTGAGCAAAACCTGTGAAGACTCCAAAGTGATCAACAGAAACACTTAAGCAAACGTGACAGAGACAAAGGTTTTCAAATATTTTAGTAGAGGAATCTGACACAATTTTCAGTTTTGACAGATTTGAATTTTGACTTTTGAGAGATTTGAAGAAAAGCCGATGTTAGCAGCGCCACGGGGAGATCTCTCTAAGTGAGCAAATGAACAGGCTGTTATAAACGTCAATTTCAAAAAAATTTCATTCAGACGGTTGTGATTTATTTATTTTATAAAAAAATTTAAAAAATAATCTCTGTTGGTACAGTCACAATTTTTTCTCAGACGTGTGAACATTAATACCTAGAAATTTAACAATTTTATACGAAATTATGATAAATTATTTAAGTGACAACTCAATTAATTGCGAAATTATTTTGTATTATTTGAGACGATTACATTTGATTGTGTAGGAAATGAGAGTGAATTTCTTCATGAAAATTTTAATTATGGAAACGCGATGGTACATTGTGTGGTCTTCTTATTCACACACATTCACTGTGAAAAATCAGATTTTTCACAAATGATCCGTGCTGTCTTAATAAATAGCAGCGTGTGTTTTTTGTTTGGTTCTTTTCAAATTATGCTATTATGAGGCTTTATTATTCGAATGTTTTATGCATGGAGCAAGAAACTTTTGTTATTGTGATGGTTGAATTGTAATGGTGTGCCCATTAGGAACATTTGAAACATAATTGGTTTAGTTGTCTGACTTTGAAACACCTTTAGCATTAAGCAATGAACCGTTTTTTTAGCGACAAAATTACATTTTTATTTAAATTTATTACTAGCTGAAAGAATTCTTCGTGCCATTAATTTCCCTTCCAATTCTCTAACCATAAGTCATTTTGTTGTGACTACAAAACACGACGATTTTTTCTCGACTTTATCACCCTGTTGGAGTATAAATCACGTCCGAAAATTCCCTAAAATTAAAAAAATTTCGAGACACACACGCGATATTTTCCTGCTGAGCTTTCGAGAAGTTTTATCTGGTCTGCCCTTTCAGGAACAATTTTAATTAAGCTCGAGCTTTATGCTCATTGTTTTAATGAATTTTTAAGCAGGAATATTGTGAATTTATTGCAAAAAAACCAAAATTAATTTTCCTGCAACATGGCGGACATTAATTAAAACGGTTGTAATCTGATGATCGTTAGCGAATCATGTCGTATATTTCGTCGTTATCAGTTGGCGACCCTCTCTATGCTATGTATGTGTTCACCTCGCAAATACTATAGGACAGTTGGCAATAACGTAAACCACTCTCTGGTCATAAGTCACACGACCTATTCCGGAAGATGCATGACGTCATAATTTATCAACAGACGCCGTGCGGCTTCATCGCTTTCCGGTCACTAACGACTGATAAAGAATGGAACGGGACCGGAAAAACATAAACCGGAGTTTAGCACGGATCTATCATTGGCACTCTTAAAAGCTTCACAAACTATAAATTTTAACAGAAAAAAGAAAACTTCTAGCTAGTTTTAATCTACGATTTTTAGGTATTGCTACGAACTAGAAGAAAAATTCTAAAAGAAATAGAAAAACGAAGAGTCTAATAAGATGAAAAACATAAAAACATTATGGAAGATCTCTGAAAACTACTTTTAGAAGAAAAAAAAAACATAATAAGATCGTATAAAGGCAATAATCAATTCTAGAAGAAAAAGAATATGAGAAACGACGATTAGAGAAGCAAAAGAAAATGCTGGAAGAAGTCAAAAGACGTCGGTTAGAAGACAAAGAACAACAAAAAGAGGTTATAAATGCAAGAAACAGGTTTAGAAAAACAAAAAATGGTTATGAAATAGCTTGAAAAACGGTGCTTGGAAGAAAAAGGGATATAAAAGAGGACAATTAAAAAAAAAGCATTATTTAAGAAACAACGATTAGAATCAAAAAATGACTCATAGAATGTCCTAGAAAAACATAAAACGATTCTAAAAAAGCTTAGAAAACAACGATTTAATATTAAGAAAAAACGCTGGAAGGAAAAAGAAAGTGTATAACAAAATTAAAATAAAAAAATAAGAAACACAACTGAAAATAAGAGAAAAGCAAAAAAAATTAGGTTGTCTTCTGAGGATATCTTCTAGAATTGAAAAGCGATGTTGACTACGAGGCTGTATCAAATATAAACGGGAATCCTTTTCTATAAGTTCCATAAGATGCATTGACTTGTAAGGGGTGGATTTTCAGATAGCTTAGAATGTTAGGAAGAGGACAGAACCGCCAGAGCCTCAGTTCGGCCTTTTAGTGTAAAATTAGACAATGAACGAGAAAGAAGTGCACGTATCCGTAAAGCAGCGGATTATCGTTAAAGTTTTTGGGCAAAGAGGACCTCAATCTGACGGAAATCTTGCTTAGATTACAGAGACAGTGCCCTGTCAAGTACTCGTGTCATTGCTGGCTACAAAATTTTTCTAAAAGGCGGGAAAAGTTAAAGAATGTCAGCCATGATCGTCGCCCGAGCACGAGTGTTACGGACAAAAACATCGAGGCAGTTCGGAAGCTCTTGGACGAAGACATAAGAACAACGCTGAGATTTATTACAGATGAGCTTTAATTGAGCTATGGTAGCTTGCAAAAAAATAGTGGAAAAAGAAAGGAAAATCGGTGTGAAACGTCATTCTCCTCCACGAGAATTCCAGACTATATGCAGCGAACGCAACGAGGCAAAAATTAGACCAAATGGGTTGGAAAACGATGGAGCAACTCCCTTACAGTCCCGACTTATCGCCTTGTGATTTTCGTTTGTATGGGCCGTTGGAAGAGGCCAGCATTTCGGAGACAACGCTGGAGGCTTTCCTGCTTCCATAGCTTAGGGAGTGCCCGAAGAAATTCTTCCAAAACGGAATAAAAAAACTATCAATCAGGTGGCAAAAATGCATTTCACGCGAGGGAGATTATGTAGAAAAATAATCTTAACTGTAAATATTTGTAAATATACTGTTAATTTAAAAAAAATCATTCTTGTTTATATTTGATACACCCTCGTACATTTATTTTTTCTTAAACGGTGAGGAAATGAAATACTGCAAATGTCAACTATCATAATTATGTCTTTAAGAAAGGCTTATAAGTCTAAGCTATCGGATTATAAGTTTCTGAAAATCATTAATATTACGTTGCTAGAATTATATGAGCTACAGTAAAACACTTGCTAAATTTCAAAATTTTCTCGTTATTGTCGTTTCTTATATATGCACCAGAATCTGCCCAAATTTACCTTTTTCCATTGTTTTATGGTTTAGGAAACTACGAGCTTCAGAAAATTTTTAATTCGTCGTATTGTTTATATGTTATTCTGTGTGGTTTTAAGAATAGATTTATCGTATTGTTTTTATTAAAGCTCTGCTTCTGAAATTAGAAGATTTGGATAATAATCGGTCGTTTTGAAAGAAAGAAGAATCTTAGGTATATTTTTCAAATTTAGAGATTATTTTCTTATATTTTTTATAAAATAAATATTTACTAACAATGAAATATTTCAAGGCGTTACTACGGGTTATTAAATACAGAAATCGCTTTTGGCAGACAAAATCTCTAATCGTGGAGCGGTTCACTAAAATTTTAATTATAATAGAAACAGCTATATTTGTATATGTTTCGATGTCTCAAAAATTTAAGGTTGGTATAGTGAATCCGGCTATAGATTCAATTAAAATCAGGATAATAAACTCAACTGTCAATGTTATCAATGGTTGTCATCCGCATTAAACTAATATAGAGCATTGGCAGAAAAAATCAATCGCACCAAGTTAAATTCGCCTTTTTTATGGTGTTTTTGGTAATTATAAATTTTAGGATATCTAATGGTATGTTATCTGTGGTAAAATCATATCTTGCACTAAAGAGACGTTTTGTCAGTCACCTGATATTTATATATAAAAAATAAATAAGTAATTTGTAATGCGTTCACAATATTAACGTTTCGCCAAGTTTAACTCACTTTGTAGATTATGTATTTTGCAACGCTTTCAGTAATTGTGATTATTTATAGCTAATATATTTAAAAAATGTCAATAAAATGTTAATTTCCGTTCCGCCATTAATAAATCACAAAGTGCTGAAAGCAAACTGCATTTATTCTCGATTTTTAATTAAAATGATAAATTAATTATTAAGTATCCTATAACATAATGAAAGTAATATTTATATTCGATTGAGGTCATTGAAAATGCGAGTGCCGTATTCAAAGAGGTGCATTCTTCTGTGATTTTTTTTTCTATCCTCGGTGTTATTTACAGTAACGGCTTTATTGTAACGCCACAAACCTCTCGTATAACGTATCGATAAATTCCATTTGCACACCACAAGTGAAACATTTTTGTGTAACTGACACCGTTTCGAATCCTTTATATCTGTTGCGGTCTCCGACCAATTAGCTCGGCATTTTACCTCCGGTCTTTTCGGGAATTCAATCATGAAATCACACAACAACACAATATCTGAAACGTATAATTGTGAAAATTACACTCACTTCTTGAAACTCATCAACTCTGAGATGAAATTATCAAATCGGATAATTAAAAAAAAATTTCGAAAACCGACACACCACCAACTGTGGCAATTTTTCTTAAAGTTTAATATACAGAAATGACTTGCTTCAAATACAATGACTTCAGACGATGCCGATCTGCTTTGTTCATTTTCGGAATGACGTAAGGGAAAAAGTACACATAAGATATATTTAATAAAGTCATTAACGAAATTATAAAATCAGAGTGAAAAATTATGACATGAAGACCACCTTGAAAGTCCCAAGGAGTGGTTATTAATAAAATTAGAACAAGATTTTTCTTATTAACCTCTGACTGGATAAACAACAATAAATAATAATTCTACTCTCACCGTTCGTGTTGTTCAACGATTAAAATTAACTTTAGCGAGTGCGAAAGAATTATGGGCAGTAACCCCGAGTGCCTGTTGTTGTGGTGTTACAAGATGAGCAATTAGAGACTATTTAATAGCTAATTAGCAACTCAAAGAATTTTTTACTTCTTGTTGCAACTTAATTGTAAAATTTCTAAATCAATTTACAAACCGGCTTTTGTACTCTCGCACTTATTTGTGTTTAGATCTATTCTATTTGATATAAGAGGTGCACTAATCGCGCCATTACATTAATTAACAATCTTACGAACAATGGCCCGTTTCGCACCGGCAAACGGGTTCAAAGTTGGCAATATGCACGTCGTTTGTAATGAGCTGATCGTTGATTAGAACTCTATCGAAATGAATAGATGATATCTGTACTCTCTCGGGAGAGAACCGTTCCGCATTAGAAACTGTCTTGTAAACCATCACGTTTAGTGTGTTTCTAGCACACGTGTGCATTCAAACTAATTTAATTGAAATTTAATAACATCAAGGATTTCCTCAATAGAATAACTTTATGTTTTCCTCCTCGAATTTAAAATTTTCAGCAATTATTCAACACCAAACAGCAAATAACTACGAGTTTTAAACAACGAATGTGAGCTACACACGAAACTGTTTTGCATAATAAAGTGGAGAGCGCAATTTCTACATTAATCTAGATTTTAATTCTATAAATACGCTAATTACTGTTGGGGACGTAAAAATTCTATTTCCTTTGCAAAAATTGAAATTCTTAAAGCATGTCATGTTTTTCTCCTGTGTTAATCTAAGTAAATAGGACGTCGATTAATTAGGTTTTAAAAAACAATAAACAATTCAAGAATAATTGCTGTCTTTCGATTTCCTTCTACAATTTCCTCGAGATTTGTGTGTCTTTAATTGATCGTGACTGCACTTGTGATCTCCACAGCATGAAATTTCCACACCCAAGTAGTTAGATTCATTACTAGTTAGAATTTTTACCAATATCTCGCTGTTTCATGTAAATGTTTGTTTTTTGTTTAAGATTGAATCTTTTTCGCAATTAGTTTACTTATCACACCAGTTTTTCAAATTTTTCGTTACGCTCTCTGTAACGATAAACACTTGAGACTTCCTTATTTTCGATTGCTACTCGGTAATAACTACAATTAAGTGATTTTTCAGTCAAGACTTCCTCTTCTAAATCGACTCTCGTTGTTATAAGTTAAAAGGGCGGGTACGTAAAATCTAATCTATTCTCCCGTTATAACAGTAATTAATTAGCACAAAATTGTACCATTAGGTAATTTTTCAAAAGGTTTAATGGTAAAAGTAACGAGATTATCATCGACATGCAGTTTCAGGAATTTTACGTGAATTCCACTCTCGCTTAGTTTACTCAATAGTGACAGGAATTGGGTCATCGATGGGATATTTAACGAAATTTTATCAGAATAGTTTAGAAGAGAGAATGTTTAGAATGTTGAACTATTTTACTAAATTAAAGCCAAGTCAAAATATTCACATAATGAGGTGCTAACAAGAAGCTAATAACATTTATTTAAAAGCGTTTCGTAATCCTTTGTAATCCTCTTCACTTGTTGCACACTTTCTAAAACTAATCCTTTCCTTTTCTCAGTCATTTAGTGTAAAATTCCTTTTAAAACGCACTCTTATAATTACACATCATTATCTGTCATTAAATCTCATTTTTTTCCCAAAACTAATCCCTTCGTTAGTTCCCAAGCTCAGATCATAATTCCATCGAAATCACAAGCAATAAAAATACTCTTTTCGGACTCGGAAATTTAATGAGGCGCTTACCGCCCTGTCCAACACTGTATACCCAACATATTTGAGATTCTTGAAGCACCAACCTCCTAAATCTCACCAAACAAACATTCTGAGATAAATTATTATTATCAAAACAAACATGAAGTTTTAATGTTGACACGACTTGGTTACGTTTTAGTCAGGAACAATATTTGCAATCTCTTGCATCGACTTGGGGAAAAGTTGGGTTTTTATGTCAGAAATTTACGATCGTTTTTGGTTTATGGCTGATTTTAGAGAGTTTCAGTGGTGATTTGAAGGATGGTTAAAGTCGAATTTTAAATTTATTGACAGATTTAAAGTGCAAAATTGTTTAATAAATTTTATTTTTTATTTAAGACATTAACTTCAGAATAAGACCACATAGAAGTTCTACCAGAATTTATTTGCGAAATATATTAAAACTTAATATAAGTAATGACAGAATAAAAATAAAAGACAAACCTACAACTTTAATAAAAACAAAATTCTTATAAAACCTTGGCAGAGCGCTTTCGCGAACTCAATGTGCCATCATCAGTGCCTGAATAACAATGTAAAAAGAAAAATTTTACAAAAAGTTAGAAAAAACTTACCAAACTTTTGTCAAAATGAATTGAAAACATAAAAGAATAAAAATAAATACTAAAAATAGAATAAAACGTTATTTTTACCAGAATAGTTGTTGATTGATTTGAAGGAAAAAAATGTAAATAAACAAAAGGAAAGATAAATTTTAGTGTCTAAAAGTGTTTTAAAAAATTTGACATTTGATTTAAAAAATGTACTAATTCATGTACTAAAACTAAAAAGCTGATGTGGGTTTTCTATAAATTTCAAACGCAAAAGATGAATTGTCTTTTCTAATTATATTAAGACTTAAAAATGGAATGCAAGAGCTTCTGTTTCTACAGTAATTTTAATGTTTTTACGTCATTAGTACATATCTAAACTATTGCAGAAACAAATATATGCTTTGAAGAAGTGGGAAGTTTCAAAATTTTTTCTTCACATTAGTTCATAAATAATTTTGCTAAAAGGGAGCTAAGAAGGAAGCTCCACAGCTAAACCTGTATTTTCTTATATTAAAAATGAAAAAATTGTGATCTAAAATTAAATAACTAAAGAAATTAAAAAACTCTAAAACTAATTAACTTAATTAAAGAAATTGCATCAGTGTAATGTAAAGAAGAAAGTGAATTAAGAAGAAGATGACTAAGAATAGAAAAAGCTTTATTGATAGGAGTAGGAAGAAATAAGTTAGTGATATCGCAAGAAACAAAGAAAAAATCTACAAAGTTAGTAAACTTTTTAATTTCTTCGTCAGGTCTAAAGAATTTTTTACAGAGAATTTATTGTCATATTTTATAGAATTTCTACTTTGCTAATTTAATCGCATTGCTAATTTATAGCAAGGTGAGTTGGTATAAGAAACTATTGATCGTATTGGAATACTATTTTTCTAAATTTTAAGAAGTTCATAATGTCAATGAGTGGAAGGATTTATAGAGAGAAGATTTAAAAGTTTTTTTCTACTAATCAAACACACGATTTCTCTTAGGTTTTATTTATTTTTATATTTTTTTTGGACTACTAGGTAGTTTTGGGTTTTCACCCTTCCTCAGTTCCATGTATTGTAGGTGGAACTGAGGAAGGGTGAAAACCCAAAACTGGTATTCCAAAATATTCTTTTGTAATTATTAAATTTGCATTTTTAACTTGTTTTTTCAATTGAGTGCTTTCTTTTCTTGGAAATATAGTGAAGAGGGTCATTTTGAAAATTTCAACTCTGGTTATTTATTGAAGAAATCGCTTTATTAAGGGCTAAATTGATGAGGAACAATAGAAAGTTTTTCAGTATCTTTTAAAGGCAATTTGAGAAACAAAGAAAGCTTCTATCAAATTTAATATTAAAACAGTTATAAAGACTCAAATCTCAATTAAATAGTTAATACATATTTTAACATTTAAAGACAACAATTACTCATTGCATATAGATTTACTCCTTTTAAGTGGATTGAGATTTTGTTGTAAATAATTGTGAAACAGGTCTGAATAGTGTTTCGCTCCGGTTGACGTCTGACAGACAGTGTAAGGTCTGTAGTTGATGTTGCCTCAGGCCGTCATTCTAATCTGACCTTCTAGCTAATAAAACTAGTCAGGTTTTGGCATAATCTGCAAATAAACAGTTTTAAAATGAAGCGAATTCTTTTAACTTTCACCACAGTGTAACCCAATTCTTCAGATCTCAAAAAAAAATTCGTAATGTGAAAGTGCAACTGGTGCTGCTTATCTCACCATCTTCAAACGTTTTCTGTTTAATTGGCATTTATCGAAGACTGTGCAGGTGTTAAAAGCGTGCCATTAGTTATTTCATTTGAACGTTATGACATCGTCTGATGAATTATCGTTTACGATGTATCGTAAAAATGATTCTCTAGCTTGATTGAAATGACAGGTCGATCTGTTTCGCTTGGATGCTCCCATTCGGCCCAAGTTTTTCCCACCTAAACACGGTCCTGTATCAGGGGAGATTTTACGAGCGAACGTTTTATGGTCCTGCAAATCGTTCTCGTTTACGAGGATGCTGAGTGAATCAGAGTACGCTACGATTTATTTCATTGCGTTAAGGACTGAATTGATCTTAATAAATAAAACAAATATTTTTACACCATTTTTGTTTGAAGGAAATAATTAAAAGGGCTTGTCAATGAACGGACGCTAAATGAGATTTATTGTCGTGATGTTTAGTACCTAGTTATTGAATTCAGAGTGAAGAATCCATACATAAATTCACACAGAGGAATGCTGCAAGGTGTGTAATGGATGCTGATGTGTTTTTGATACAATGAACTAACACACGCAATGTTCAACAAAAATAGAGCACTGTCAAACATTTCCTGTGGAAAAACACGATTTCTCGATTTCATATACTGATATATTTCATGTGGAAGAAATTCAATTACTCAATATCCATAACTTTTCGCACTTGAAAATTTCATGACTGAAGAAAACGAGCTCGTAAAATTTCAGAACCACAACTAACGGGTGTTCGATTTCCTCAATATATTAAAGTCGTTTCCAATTTTTCGTTTCATCTTTTCTTTATTAGGAAAAAACACACGATAGCGGATAACAACAATTTCCAACACATAATTTTGCCGTTTTCGTTCGTAATTTATTTCGCTTGGGAAATTTATATGACGACAGATGTTCAGCACGTTTTACACCGATTTGATTAATAGCTAAATTACAAATTTCTAGACAAAGACTAATTCTAATCAATTTATTGCCACGGTCATACTTTTTTCTAGGACATGGCAAGATTAATCGGAATTTAACAATCTTACACGAATTACCTTCAAAATTATGATAAATTGTTTTGGTGACAACTCATTTAATTCAAGAAAATCCAAGGTCCTCGATCACCTAGAATAGTGCAAAAATGAACGTTATGTATTGATTAACTGAATTACAGATAAATAATTTTTTTGATACAAAATTAAAAAAGAAGTTTTGGGAAGGCAAAGAGGTTTAATTTCTTCTGTATTGACAGTAATCAACTGTTGCACAATAAAGTCACAAAATAAGTAAACTAAGAAAAGAACTTCAGATAGCATTAAGTTGGAATTTACATTAATCAACTGTATTTCAGAAAATAATATTCGTAATACAGAAAAAAATTTGTAATTTAGAATATAATATTTGTAATACAGAAAAAAATATTATTGGGGTTTTGGGGGGCACTAATTTTTGTGAAAACAAGTCTGGGGGATGAGGTAAATTGCTTAGTCTTGCGCCTATCATATCCCACACATGTTCAATGGGCGAAAGATCCGACGAACGGGAAAACCATGGAAGCACCACCACGTTAGCTTCTTCTAAGAAGTTTACTGTCCTTGGGCGAGCATTATCCTGTTGAAAAACAGGATTTTGCATCCCTTGCAAGTACGGCAGTGCAATTGGTTCCAGCACATCCTCTATGTACCCTTGAGCATTCAAGTTTCCAGGAATATATACCAGAGGAGACCTTCTGCCATACGTGATAGCACCCCAAATCATCACGCCTTTAGTAAGAATATAATACCGAGGAAGTGCCAAGTTTATGTTTCTGCGCTTGCCGCGACGACGTCTGACCCGTCTACGTCCGTCGTGGGCCAACAAACAAAATCTAGATTCGTCGGTAAACACAATTTGATGCCTGGAATTCACCGGTCTAATCTACGAACTCGATGATGAGGCGTTAGGGGGAGGCACCAAAAAGAAAGATAAGAACTCACTCTAAACGTATTCGACGACATATGGACGTCATTGAGACTCTTACATCTAAAGTTTGGAAGTGTTTCCAACTACTCGCGTGGTTGAAAATCTGTCTTTTAACGCCGAAAGTCTTAAACTGACTATTGTCTCCAACATCTCATCACTGTAGCTGCGTTACAACCACTTCTAGTAGCAATTTCTCGAAACGAAAGACAATAATGCCAATAATTCGACCTCGAACGAAATCATTTAGTTGCCGAAAATTTTGACGTTCATGAACTTTGGGCATTTCAAATGACGTTCTCCGCAAAATTGTAAAGAGAAAACTGATCCAAAATGTATTCATGTTCGCAAAACACTTTTTGATATTACTATCTTTAATCTTCTTGTTGGATCTTCTTGGTGTGTTTAAATGAAAATTGGAAATAAAACACCCACTAACACCAAACATCTTTACTTTATACGACACACGTTTCGACAACAATGTTGTCATTCTCAGGTATCAAGTAAAGAAGTTTGGTGTTAGTGGGTGTTTCATTTCTAATTTTCATTACTATCTTTCCTAAATAAAATCTTCCAAAAAACAGGCTTTACGATAATTTTTTTGTTGAAATTTTAATCATTTAATTATTGTATCAAAATTAAGCTTTTGTGAAATTTTTTTTAGAATTTGATCACAACTTCTTGGTGTTGCATTTTTCATTCAAAGTGATTACAAAAATTAAAAGTCAGAATTCTGTAAAAATTTGGCTCAAATTTATTTATTTCTTTTTAAAAAAATACAATTGATCGATATTTAAGAAAGAGAACTATTTTAAATTGCCTTTTCTATAATACTCAAACTTGTCTCTGCATCCGGCTCGAAGGATCACAATTTTTTTAAGGAACCAGAAGGGAAAACTATGCCATATTTTTACTAATATCAGTTAAGAAGTTTCCTCTATTGATGATAGTAAGTTTTGTTAATGTACTGAAACAAATAATGCAATATTTTATTGAAGCAGAGCTACTTTCCCATGAAACGTTGAAATAAAGACCTCACAACATTGCTTCTATATAACCTCCTCATTCCTCACATGACAATATAATTAGCATTAAAGAAGAAATGTTAAAGAGTTTTATTTATGTACCAAAAAACTTGTCTGTTTATTTTGGAAAATTCTAATTAAAATAAGCAATATTTACACACCTACACGACATTTAATTGTCCCACGATTCGGTCAATTAAAACATTATTAATCACTGAGGATGAAGATGAGAAATTTTTTCACACTTTGAAACCGTGACTTGGCCATTAACATAATTCATAAAAGTGTGAGCGGAATATTTATTCAGATGAGGACACTTGCTGCTAACACAAGAATTCATATTTAAACCCATCATAAATCACCAATTATCAACCATGAATGTCATTTATGTTAAATTGCATTTTCAAAAATTGCATTTTTGTGGCAGATGTCTGACGAGATGAATTCTTGAAGCTAGAAGTGCCTTCAGGTTCGTCATGCACATATTTACTAAAGTAGCAATAACGGAACATAACAAAAGCCTAATGAATATCAATTAAACCAATGCAAATTCACCATATACCGAGTGTTTGCTAACATACGTAATTTCCCACGTTTACAGAAAATGACAAGATTAACCGGCAAACATGTCGCATAAATCAATTTAGAAACAGAATTCTCCGACATTATAATAGTCCCACAAGTGCAATACTAGTAATTAATATTAATTACGTCTAATTTTTTTTACAACCCCTTGTAATACTTATAATCGGAAAAATCACCAGACTATGTCATAAAATACCTAAATGGTAGTTTTCAACTTTATTTCCTGCAGCTCATCACGATAACGCTAATTGTTTCTTTAAACATAGATACACTCAAAATTACAAACCTGACTTAAAATTGCTCAAATTATAATAATAACGATAATTAGAAACGTATACCTTCTTTCTATGAACTCGTAATATCACACAATAAAAAATTTTATTGTTTTGGATTTCTTTTTTGTTTAAAGTCAACTTTGACTGGCACAAGTAAATGAGATAAAAATTTTAATCGGATTTAGTTTCCATGTTTAGTAATGACAGGATATGGCAATTTTGCACGATCTTATCAACACGTTGCTGTGTACTTATTTAATTAAACAAGAACACCCAGAAAGAAAACTAATTAGAAAATAAGTTTCTGGGAGGACAGCAACAGGTAAATTGCCAGAGGAAAAATCCAACACCGAAAAACGGAAAGCTAAAGAGGCACGTTTTGTTATTTAAAAATTATCTAATAACTTGAAAAAATAAATTGTTAAAACAAACATTTACATTTAATAAACATAAATTATCAGGTGTTTTTTTTAAATTTGCGACAACGTTGCTTGTGAACATACCAAATAATTCAAAAAGTGAAGTCTCTGTTGGTTATAAACGAAATATTTTAAATTTTAAAGTTTTTATTGTTTTTACAATTAGAATATATTGAATCTTACAGAAATGTTTATTCGATGTTAATTTTGTAGAGTTAGTATTGACTAAAATTACTAATTTAACATTAAAAATTAGTAGGGTAATAAGTAACAGTTATCAAAAGACTTACACGCAGAGGTGTTTCATTCGAACAACGTTGAGAAACTGTATACCGGTTTCGGGGTTTTTGCCCCTCATCAATACAGCGTATCTCGGAGCGTTGTGCTCGATTGGAACGGGTGGGAGAACTCGCTTATATCAAGCGAAGTTCGGCTAGTAGTTCTACTCTAAAAGAATGAAGAACCATTCTAAACAAGCTTAAAATACAAAAAAAAAATGCCGAAAAGAAAAAGACACCAAAAACACAATAACAAAACAACAAAAAACAATAAAAGCCTCATATAAAATTCTAAAAACAACAATTTACTTTTGTAATCGTACAGACAGACACAGTGTGCCATCTAACGAAGAGTGCTGGAAGGTGCGAGAGTTAATATAATAATGTTGGCGGACAACAAAGTTATCTCTTCGGCTCTCGCTCGGCCACCAACATAATTTAGCAACTGAAGCTTACTGGAAATGTAAATAAGCTGGGATTCTGTAAAATTGCTATTGGAAAAATTACTGATTTGATATTAAAGTTAGTGGAGTTATACATAATTAAAAAAGCAGTTTTAACCCGAATATATTTTTTTCTGTATTACAAATCTTATTGTTGTTGTAACTGTCTTTTTATGGATTTTGTGCATTAATATTTCTTCTTTTTTTTTTCAGGTACGGTCTTATTTATCACCTCGATAGCAGTGGGCATGACAAGAATTTGGCAGAAAGTGGTTGAGTAGCATTTTAAATAGACTTTAGTTATTTTAATTAACGTATAAAACGGCTTGTAATAATATTCTAATATTACTTTTCGGATAAACGGGCTTACTTCAATCATGACTAAAAAAAATCGGGCATTCGCCAACAGAGAAGTCACTCCTTACCATTTCTTCTTTAATGCTAATTACATTGTCATATGTTGTGAGGTCTTGATATCGTTTCATGGGAAAGTGACTTTACATCAATAAACTATTGCATTATTTGTTTCGGTACATTGACAAAGCTCAAAACGGCAACTTTTTCATTCGTTTCAGGCTATTATCCTGACCGTATCTAAAGAGACAAAATTTTCTAATTGAGATACTCTCCTAAGGCTTCAAATTATGTCAATAAAACCACCAGCTAATTAGTTCGAGAAATTTACAATGTTTTCTCTAGGCAAAGGCCATGTGAAAGCTGCAGCAACGTATACATGTCTTATTCTCTTATTTATTATCAATCGGTAGAAAAAAAAGACTTCCTTTGTTTAAAATACATACCTAACTATATATTTTAGTTGTCGTTGATAATTTATAACGAATAAATCAGATGGTTCTGTATTTTTATACTTGAAGAAAATCGTAATTGGTTGCCAGGATATTATTTATTGGTTTGCGTGATTTAAATAATTAATTTTATATCTTTAATATTTATTATTTGTGTGATAATACAAAGCGATAATGTGTGTCAATTTTTTCTGAATATCATAATGTTAATTTGCTTGTTTACTCAGCCAATTAAGAAGATCCGATTTGAGAAATTGGAGTCATTACACTTGAAGAATTTAAATTGAAAATTATTATTCCATCATATATTTAACCGGTAGAAGATCTAGGATAAAGTACTGTGTATCTAATTGATAAGTTAATTATATGCATAAATATGAATTTTACGGGACATAAAAGTAAATTAGTTGTGAGTAAGACGAGTATTAAAATATTAAAACCGATTCTTTATTTCAACTCAGATTTTTATAGCTTAGTAATGACTTTTCTTGATGTGTTGAAATAATTGAACAGTATTGGGAGTCATATCTGAATAATCTATCTAGATAATAACACATGTTTTCTCTTATCTAGATAAGGAAGTAATATTTAAATTTTAAGGACTTCAGGCGACTCTAGATATGCAATAAGCTGTTCTGGAATTATGCATTAAAATTTAACGACTGAAAAATGACTGAAAATAGAAATTCGGTCACAATTTACAAACTTGTCTACATAAGGATTGTGAATTTATGATCTGTAGTCCTGATAATCTGACTCACTCTCATGTAGGAAGAGGTATTTAATAAAGAGTGTGGTTTTTCCCAAAGACAGAGTTTTGTTGTAATGACAGTAAATCAATAAGAAAATAATTTAAATTAATTGTTAAAGTCACGCTAAACATTAAATAGATATTAATAATAGTAGTTTTATACGTCCGGAAGAAGAAAATTTTACCGCTATGCCATCATTGTTTTTAAGTTTTTCACAGAAAAAAAATCTAATTGCAAAGTAATGATTAGAGATTCTTGTACAATTTCAAAGAGATTACACGCTTGAAGAAAGTAGCAATTTCTTAGAATTTTTTCTAAAATTTAAGTCAATATTAAATTCCGATAAAGTCTTGTTAATTACATCTCACATGACATTAAATTTCTTACACTGAGACTCTGAGAAAACTAAATGGGTCGAAACAAATGTTACAATTAACCTCAATTACAAAACATTACAACGCAATCAAAATAATTATGATGAGTTTGTAGAAGGTAAAAATCTGGACATCCGTGTAATTGACCATTCACCAACAAAAAATTCAAATAGGTTATATTTCTTGTTGATTACCACTCTCGATAAAAATCAATTTTGCGGTGATAATATGGTTTTATTGCTGTCTTACATATGTTCAATAACGTTGTTGATTTTAACGACTTTTTAATAAATTACAAAAGCATGCAAAAGCTCCATTTTGATTTTTATTCAATTTTACATAAATTGCAAGCGGTTATGAACCGTTATTACCTATAATAGATTTCTTTGGTTGTGATAAAATATTAGATTGCAAAGCGATAACTGAACTAGTTTTATTACAAAAAGATAATTTCTTAATCAAGATTTTTGCCAAGACGCAGACAGAAAGGTTTCCTTTTCCGGACAAATTTCATATCTCGAATTCTTACAATCTATCCCAATTTACTTCAAAGAGAAACAAGTCTAATTATTTCACAAGCTTCTAATTGTAATTCAGAAAAAATGCGTTTGTATTTCAGATTCAGAATATAACAATTGTAATTCATTTTTATTTCTTGTAATTGTATTTTAGTCATTTTGTAAATTCGAATAATCAAATGTATTTCAAGCAGTACTAATTCAAAAAACGGCATTTGTAATTCAGGGATTGATTACGTTATAATTATTTAAACTATGTTAAATTACAATTTTAATCTTAGTTACAGTTGACTACACTTTTTTCAGTTGTAATCGAGATAGAAACAGGTATAATTTGCGGAGTAAATTGTATTTTCAAATGTAATTTATATAGGTATTAATAAACCATAGATATAAGATTTGCAATTCATATTGTAATTATAATTATTTAAATGAAATGAAAAATAATTGATAGTTTTTGATAGTATAACGGAAAATTAATCAAATATATTTTAGAAAGTAGTCATTGCAATTCAAAATCGGAATTTGTAATTTACAATATAGAATTTGCAATTGCGAAGAATTTCTATTAAGTTTACAGCTACTTTTTTAATAATAATAATGCATATCACTCTTTTATCTGCTGAATTACAAGTAATGACTTCTAAATTACAACTGACAATTGCGTAAAAGTATTTGCATTTGTTTAAAAACGGTTTCTTTCCAAAATACAATAATTTATTAATTTTCATTACAATAATACATTTTGAAATATAATTGAATACAATTGTAATTCAAAATTGGCATTTGTGACTTACAGTGTAAGATTTGTAATTGAGAAGAATTTATATTTGGGTTTAAACTGTATTTTTGCTGAATTACAATTAACAAATTCTGAATTACAACTGTTTATCACGTCAAAACACTTGATTTGACTAAAATAGATTTTTTTGAACTTAAATACAATTATTTAATTAATTTACAATCTGAAATCAATTGAATTTGAATTACAATTAACAACTCCTGAATTACAACTGAGGACAATTGTGTAAAAGCACTAGATACTTCTAAATCACTTTGTTTCTTTCTTAAATACAACAAATTTATCTAAATGAATTACAGTACTACATTACATTAAATGACTACACATATTCTAATTGTAAATCACAAAGTAACAAGTAATTTCAGAAGTTATCAATTGTATTTGTAATCGTTAGTTGTGCTTCAGATTTTTCAATTGTAATTTGAATTAATCTAATTGTTTCAAAGAAATTGTTGTAATTTATAAATAAATACGTGTATTATGGCTTAAATCACACAATTTATTATTGTAATTACTGTTTTTTGAATTACAACTGACGATGACGATTGCTTAAAAGAACTTGACTGGTCTGAAATATTTTTTTCTTTTTTAAATATCATAAATAAATTTATTTTAACTACATAAATGTGATCTTGTGATCTAAACAATCTAAATCAGTCAATAAGTGTGTTTCAGTTATGTATCAGTTATATTCATCAAGTGTTCTGCAAAAAGTATTAATTGTAATTCAAAAATATTATTCGTAATTCAAGAAAAAAAATACACTGAATTAAAATTGCTTATTTGATTGTCATTATTTTAATTGTTATTTGTATTATTAGGTATCGATCTGATGAATTACTGTAACTCATTATTTTAAATTACAACTGATGATTTCTGATGTACAGTTGATTCTGTCTTATATCTGTTTCTTTGTGAATAACAAATTATTAATCTATTACAACTGAAATTTACATACTAAATAATTATTCTAATTTAGAAAAGCAGCATCTGTAATTCAGAATATTAGTGTTGTAATTTATTATCGATTTTTGAATTACAAATAATGATTGCTTCAAAGAACTTGATTTGTCTAAAGTATTTTTTTCCTAAATACAATAAACTGATTAATCTGAGTTACAATAATGTTACGACTAGACTTTTTCAAATTGTAATTGAAAAAGAAACAGGTACATCTTTGAATATCTGTTGTAATTCAGATCAGTCAATCAATAATTGTGTTTCAGAATACATCAGTTGCAATTAAAATTGATTAAATGTATTGCAAAAAGGACAAAAATGGTATTTATAGGACTGATTATGAGATTTGTAATTCAAAAAAAAAATTATTTTAAGGTTAAAACTACTATTTTAATTGTAATTTTATTAAAGAACTCAAGATACTTATTCGGTATGGATCTGATAAATTACAATAATTATTGTTTGTTTTCCTATATCTTTTTCAATTAAAATTTAAAGAAAAACAAGTATGTTTTGAGATGTGTAAGTTGTAATTCAAAAAATGGGATTTGCAATTCTAAAATAAATATGTTTTTGGTTAAAAATTTCTTTAAATTCTATTTTAAATGATACTCGATCTGAGGAATTACAATAACTGATCATTTAGAATTGATGCTTTCTGAAATACAGTTGGTTGTTCTGAACTATGATTGTTTCTTTTTGAATAAGAAATGGTATCTATAACAGAGAATATTAGAGTTGTAATTTAGAAAGACATTTAGAAAAACATTTGGATTGAAACAACAAATAGATTGAAAAATCTAAATATTCTATTTTTTGAATTACAAGAATTGACTGTTTTTGAATTACAACTTAACGTTTCTGAAAAACATTTTTCTCCCTGAAGTATTTTTTGAATTACAATTGGAGATTGTGTATATTTTATTAATAACAATAATTCTTTGGCGCATAGTGTTCTACTTTTCGTCCCAATCTAAAATTCCTTTAAAATACCTTACAATTTCCCATTTTTTCCGGAGTAACCGGAGCTAAAACCCAGAGACTTCAACGCTAGATCAAGCTCCAGACCGAATCTCTCCGATACATTCCGAACCTTGTCCTTTCAGCGTTCCGGTGCGCCAGTCTCAACCGGCATTTGTTCCTTGACTGATGCTATTTTATTTGTCCGAAGCCGACTCGATCGTGATTTACCAATCGGATACACCTGCCCAAGGATACTAGTGTCAGTGTCATCCCTCAGTGAAGTGTGCCGTTCTCACGACAGGTGCTTTAAACCGACATGTGCGGAATTTCGTTTATGTAGAATCACGTGGGCTAGCTAGGTATATGATGGAGAAAAAAAGCGGTTTTTTTAAAAGGATAAAGCTATTTATTCGAGTCGTTAGCACGAAGCAATTAGCTTTAAGCTGTCACTTGCAGTCATATATCATGAGTTTTAGCATCTGTCGTTGTTCCATAATTTTATTAAAACGAATCTGAAGAAGTCACTAAATTATTTCACTCGGGAGATAAATCTCGATACAGGAAATGCTCGCTTGATTAGAAATTAGCTACTTAGATTGTTATGGAACTGAAAACGTTTTCTTCTATTTCTGAAATTACATAAATTTTTATCAGATTCTAAGAAGGTTTTTTTTTTAAATGATTAAACAGGTGGAGTGACAAAGCACGAAATGTTCACTCAAGTGTTGTAGAAAATTTTACGGATTACAAACTATTAATTTCAAATTTTGATCATCTGAAATTTCATAGATACCATCTATAATGACCCACTAGATGTAATTCTGTCATATAAAATACGACAATTTGTTGTACAACATGTTAATGGATGCTTAAATTATTTTTTAAGATCTCTTATCTGAATTCGTAATTTCAAAAAAATGATTTACGGTGTAACAAACTTTGTTATTTAAACTACTAGTTAGTACTTAGAGTAGCCGTTACCGTTCTAACCAAATATTTACTTTTGTTGTAAATTTACAGCATACGACTATTTTTACATAAAAGCAACGAAATTAGACTTAATTGGAGGCAATTTTCGTTGAGGGGAAAAAAATGAAACCTTGCTTCAGGCAACCGATTGTAAATCTTTTAGGCGGCGCCGTTTATCTTGAAACTACTTTTAAACCGGGTTGGAGTTATGTTAAGATGTTAGTTAGGTAGTCGGCTGTTTGGGATTTTTTAATTTAAAGGGAATCCGAATATGTTTTGGCATTTTTCAAAGTCACTCGAGGCGTAAGACCCACGCGAAATAAGCTTTTGTTTAAAGTTAAACCTGTTCATAAACTACTGGACTAAATGGACATAAATAAATAAACGCATTGAAAAAGACAAAAAAATGTGACTAAAACTTGAAAAATATTATTATTATTTAACACAATTTGGAATTTTTGTATATACCTAATAGCACCGGTATAGTCCCCTTTAAACAACCACAAATCCATTTAAAAAGATTTCATTGCTGATCCAATGAAATGGACGACTTTACTTAACCAACAATATAAACAATATCAGGGTGCTAAACAAATTAATTCACCTAGAAGTTCCATCTATTGGCTCTGTTAGAAAACACGAACTCAAGGGGATTTTTGAAATTGAACTAAAATTTAACACTTAAAAGCTTTTGTTATAGCGCCATTTGCAAAATCACAGATTTTATACAATTTTGCAAATGTTTTAATCCTCGACATCTATTGCTAACGAGAGTTTTGATAATTAACAAATATAATATGTCTTCCATAGCTGCAATTTATAACTAATGGACACGTGCGTTATTGAGAGAGAAACATGACATTTTGATTATTTTTAGAGACAAATCCAATTAGAACTTTTCAATTACTTTAAACAAGTTATTAGGTTCTATTTTTACTCAAATTTAAGTTTAGCTTAAAGTACGCAATATAAACATTAAGATTGAAGTTTTTGGCTTATGTATTCATGTATATTGTAGCTATTAGCTGATTTAATGTAAATGGATTAAATCTAGTAACGGAAAAACCGAAAAATGTAGTGTTTCTTTCAAAAATTATATAACTATAGAGCTATAGAGCTGACTTTTTGCGAAAAAAAAAATGATTTTTAAACAGATTTTGAACAAAAAAGGTAGGTGCTGTATACTGCAGTTATAAATTTAGACGGATTTAATGTAACTGGATTAAACTTTGTTAGATTGATTTTATCGGATCATAAGTAACGGGAAATCCGAAAAATTTTGCATTTTTTTTAAATTTATATCTCCCGTCGTATTTGAAGCTATAGAGCTGACCTTTTGCGAAAAAATGGTGATTTTTAAACAGTTTTTGAACACAAAAGTAGTGAATCAAATACAAAATTAAAAATTTCTCGATTTGTAATTAATATTATTTTATTCTAATTTTGTAAAATTGTTTGTCGATATTATTAGCAACATATCGAGCAAATAAAATAGTTTTAGTTTAATCAAAATTCTTTGTCTACCACTGAGTTAAGTTTAAAAGTAAATGCGAGGTGCTACTACGCCCAAAAATTATTTTTGTAGTATCTTCTTTTTATCGTTGCTTTTTTATAAAGTCCTACTTAATATTCTTGCTCTGTCTGCTCAAAAATTACATATAACTTTCAAAGAGCTTTGTTAACGTATGGACAACATCGCCATAACAATTTAGGAAGCAAATTCGCAATAAGATATTTTTCAGAGCGCCCTATAGATTGATAGCATAGGACGTCTCTTTAAAACACTTTTTGTAATTGTTTCTTGTTTGCGGAATCATTTTTATCATGATTTTTCAATTTTTTATTTGATTTTTTGCTGAAATTAAAGTCAGGTTTTGCTTCTTTATTATGCCTTTTTTAGCGGGACAGCCATTCTTTTATTTTAGCTGTCATATTTTTACTTTTTACTTATTTTCACTGATTAAGATGATTGTTTATTAGTTTATAATAATACCTTGATATGGGCCGTGGATAGTTTTCCCTGAAGAAGCTACAATAAAGAAGCGAAACGTCGCTAATTATTCAAAACTCTGTTTCACTAAATATTGTTCTGATTATTTACAATTCTGAAGTCAGATTTAGTTATTGAAATGCGCCAAACTCAGATAATTGTCTAATTAAAGATCCAAATGATTGATACATTCAAACACACCAGTCAATCGAACACTTGTTAAGGTTAACTGAGGGTTAATTGTGCTGATTTAGTGTTTTCAGATTTTGCTAATTTCAAAAAAATCCTAATTTGCCATGTTGGAATTAATTAGCTGTTTTGTGTACCCAAATTGAATACCGTTTTTTGCTCTTATAATTGGCTATTGATTGTCGTCGGGGTGAATAAAGTGCGAAAAGGCACTAACCAGTCTTGTGAAAAAAAAATCCTTCTCATTTACCTTTCGTGCTGACGAATCGATTCGTGCTTGTTGGATGCTTCCTTCGATCTATTCAAGCTTTTAATCGGTCGACTGTCGTCCGTAAAAGGAACCTGTTGCCTTTTAACGTAATAAACTTTCGACAAAAGCTCATCGATTTATTTGCTTTAGGATACAATCCGGTATAAAGCACCTGTTTTGATCTAGGAAAAAAAATGAAAAGTGCAATGTCGAGTAACGCGTTGAAACGCGAAAATACTAGTGCTTCGGCGAATGTTTTAATGTGTAAGCAATGGTGGAAAGTGTGTTGGATGTACGGAGATCAGGAAAAATATTACAGACAGTTGTATGGGAAAAGGGCAGGGAAAAAGTTTGATGATACAAGAATGTATGAGAATACTAAACAAGGATTTAATTTAGAAAGGGATACACCAGGGATTAATTCGTTGGATCTGACCAGGGAAATTGATGAGTGAGTAATTTCACGTTTTCTTGAAAACACAGCAGGATTTTCTCGATTTTAGAAAAATTGTTTATAATTTCTTTTTAATATCTGTGTATGATTTATACAATTATATAAGCACTACAACCCTTGTAGGCTGATGACTTGCTGGTCGATTTTTCTTCGTTCTTTCTTCTTTAAAACCTTCTTCTTCTACTGTTTTATTTGTAACTTTTAGAGGTGGTCGTCGTCTTCCTTTTTCCACTCTGTTCTTATTCTGTTTCTTCATCTATTGGATCCTAGTCCTAGTTCTAATATTCTTTGTGGTAATCTGTTTTATTTCATTTTTGTTACATAGTCTATCTATCGGATTCTATGTAATTTAACTACTTCTATTATACCTGCGCGTTTATATAATGTTCTTAATTCTTTGTTTGTTCTTCTAATCTAAGTCTCTTCTATTTTTTTCCTTCCATAAGTTTTTCTCCAAACCTTTCTTTTCTACATCTGCAACATGGACTGTTCTTGTTTTTTAGTGTCTATTATGTATTATCGCTTTGTAGACATGAAGTTTTATTGCTTTTGCTAAAGCTTTTGAATTTAGTATAGAGTGTAATGCATAGACGCTTCTGTTTCCAGCTGCTATTCTTGCTTTTATCTCTTCTGTATTTGTTGGTTTCTTTTCTTTTCACTTTCTAGGTAGACAAATACTCTTTCTCTCTCTTTCGTTCACTTTTACTTTGAGATATCTGTCTTCTTCAAATACTATCCATTTTCTTATAACATAAATTTGGTTTTTTCTTTATTTATTTTTAGTCCCATTTCTTCCACGTTTATAATCAGTCTTCTTCTTACTCTTGATAGCTGGTCTTTGGTTCTTGTTATAAGTGTTACGTCATCTGCAAATGCAAGGCATTAAGCTTGTTGATAGAAAACCAGACCTTCTCTATATATATATTGCTTTGTCTTAATATTTTTCTAAAGCGATTATAAACAATGTCGAAGAAAGCGAGTCTTCATGTCTAAACCATCAAACACTTCAAATTTTATTTTTTTTATCTTCTTTTTATGGATTGGACATAATATTGCTGTTCTCCATGTTTGCGGCATTCTTTCTTTTATCTATACATTGTATCTCTTTCGTATTTTATTATTTCTTCTTGTATGTTGTCTTCTCCTGACCTCTTGTTGTTTTTCTGTTTCTCTATAATATTTTTAACTTCATCATATGTGGGAAGTTCTTCTTCTCTTTCGTCTTGTCCGTTTCTGTTGTTCTCCTACTCTTCAACTGTTCTTCTTTTGGTCGACGATTTGTTTAAGACTTATTCAAAATATCCAGCCCATCTTTCTTTTAATTCTTCTTCGCTTCTTTACTTAATTAGCTATGTTTATCCCGACAAAATATGGTTTTAGGTTAAAATTCTTGTTTAATTCTCTTGAATTCTTGGAAAAACTTTCTTATTCTTTTATTTTTGTAATTCTCTTCTATATCCTCAATTTTTTTTTGGTGATGTGCTGTTGCTTCTTATTTCTACTCTTTGCTTTTAATATTCTTTCTGGCTGTTCTGCGTATTTTCTTCTAGCATTCTTTTCCCTTGCTGTGTCTTTCTTCTGTTTTTGAAGTCTGCAATCGTCATTGTTTTGATTGCTTGTTCAATTAGTTTTTCTATTAAAACTATACTGTGTGTGGTTTAATTTCGAAATTAATTTTCACAATTTTGATTAATCTCCTAAGAAAACGTTTATGTTTCTAAAATATTTTAATTAATTTCTCGTAATAAATTATATCGATATTGAATTGCTTAATCATGTCTATAGTATATTTTGATTAATAACAGATCAATAATTTCAGAATCAATATCTTGTTAAGATTGTCCAAATAGATAGAGAAGAGTCTTGTAATTGGATAAGCCTTGATTTGAAAATATAGTCAAGCTGTGACCCGTAGCTTTGTTATTAGATTTTCGTCTAAAAGAAATATTTTTTTCCGCCACACATGTTGATAAATTAACTCCCTGTATGTATTAATCGTTATTTTACCACTCGAAGTGTTAAACGAATCATTAATCAAAATCGATGTATGTCTTAGCAATTCTCGTAATTCTCTAATGAAAGTTATTGATATTTCAACCTGCAATGCAACCTCGTGACCTCACCTTGTTTATTCAAATAGGAAGTTAGTTGAAAGTTGAAATTTGAAATTCTTGGTTGGCATCGGAATGAGAAGAACATGAACGAAATAAATTAAAGGAATCTGCGGCTTGGAAAACGTGACAATAAATGAATTTTTCGCTAAAAGAATTTTCTAGAGTGTAAGCGGCACGTCCTGTTGGTATGATTGATGATGAAACCAATCTTACCATCGCCATCAATACTCGAGTTTTATCTTGTAATCTTAAGGCTGATTACCGGTCGCTATGACCTCTTTTTCCAAATGCCGCTTAATTTATTTCAATTATCGGATTAATAAGCGAAAAATCTGAATCTCTTTTCAGAAAAATCAGAGATAAAATGCTTGACATGAAATTAACCATGTAAGCATGGAAACATTAGCATAAATAAAACAGACTGTCGTCAAACGACGTTACCTACACAGTCGGGGTTTATCTATATCGTGGAATAAATAACCTAAAGTACTTCGCTTTGAAAATTTTGCAATTCGACTAGTTTTAGTTTTTTTCTTTTGACAGGTTAAGTGCTTGCATGTCCTCTGAGAATACATCAATCAATTTAATTAGTGTTTGTCGCATTGCAACATCTTAATAAGAAAATTGCGTATTTCTAACCCCAAGCAAGGATTTTCACTTTTCAGGTGTCGAAGGTGCAACGAATTGGTTTTAGAAAGCAATCAATTCTCTAAGGAACGTTTATACTAATTGGGTGCCCACGCAGGACTTTGATTAATTTATTTCTACAATGAGTTCTTGGCGAGGTTTAATTTTTTTTGAAAATTGTTTAAAATCGAACTGTTTCAGACACGTTTACTTTTCATTATAAGGATCAGAAACGGGTTTCTAAGCCTGTTTTAATCATATCAAATGCACACACTTTAATAGGTAACTTGCTGGCTAATAATCGACTTCCTATTTACATTATTCCTTTTTTCACATACACTCAAGCTACTGTTTTTACTGAGATTTGCATTTAATGCCTGATCATAGCTTTATCTTTATGTACGTGTCGGTTGCTTCAATTTTTTTCCCTAAGCCTTTGTTAATATCAGAAAAAAAAGAAAAAATTCACAAGAAAACAATTCAAACAGAGAGCTTTCTAACAATTCCTTATTTAATCAATTTTTTTTAAACATTAATCTAACAAAAATTCTCAAGAAACTCAAAAATGAAAACAGAACGGTATTTACTTAGTTGACTTAACTGCTTTTTCCTTATAACGTTTCTCCGCCAATTCGCAGCTGTTACAAATTTACCTTTTATGAAAATCCAGTGTCATCATTTCACAAATTTTTAGATTACTTGATTACTACGGTATTTGCTTAAAAGCAGCCATTAATAAAATTCGAACGCTTTACTGTAATTAAGAAGATAGCAATGAATTAAATTAAACATAAAAATTTGACTAGATAACTGGTCGATTGTGTTTAGGTGAAAATAGGCTCTGTCAAAATGATATGCGAAGTAATAACAGGTGATCCAAAATTATTTGGCACAAATTTGACAATTACCCCAAACCAGTAGAAAATAAAAGCAGGTATAGAATTATTGTTTTGCCGAGCTTTTGTAAGAAGTTACAGCTGACCAAGGTTACGATTTTGAGATGTTTTTCTTTAATATTTAATGCAATTATTAGAATTTTTTGTAGCCCACTTTTTTAATGTTTTTTGCGCGATTGGTTGTTTTTATCAGTTTACTGTGCCTGTTTCCACGACGGTAGGTTGCTGTTACTGGTTGCTACGTGTAACAAAACGGTAAGTAATTCACTTACCGTTCAGTGAACGGTAAGCAATTAAATCTAAAAAACAATTTTGCGATTTATTTATTAAAATTAAATGTACAATTATTATAATTAATAGTAGTAATACCACTCGCATTTGAATTTCTAGTGTTAATAGACAAACTTTCCGACGTAGAAGTCCCATGTTGTTGTAATAGTCTACCAACATCGCTGTGTAAAATTTTATGAGCAAATTCAATTTTGTTTTGGAGGAAATCTTCCACGTAACTCTCGGCCACCGTTGATGAACGCCACCCACCATGTCTTTTTAGTCCCAACACGTCAACTCCGTTATTCGCCAAAAGTGTAGCCGATGTGCGTCGAAATGAGTGTCCAGTAAAACCTTCAGGGGCTTGCAACTTTAAATACTTTGCAATTTTTGACGGCCACCCTCCAATTGTACCTTTTCCTGTGACTTGCCTAGTGCATTTGCCATTTCGATAGTTCAGAAATAAATGATCTGACGTTGGGTTGCTTGGTCGAATTCTTATGTATTTTCGAAGTATTTTCAAAAAATGAACTGCTTTATTTTCTTTATTAATAACTGTGAACGTTCGCTGAATATTCGTTTTTGTATTTGGAATATTTACTATAAACATTTCTTCATGTTCTTCTATGTCACTCATTTTAATATTGTTCAATTCCTCTCGTTTACAAGCGCCCGATACTCCCAATATCATTGTTACCTACAAATATATTGTTTCCTTAGAACTCAGATGTACCACCTCATCATCTACAACATACCTTTTGAATTAAAAATTGTTCGTCTGGTGCTTCATTCAAGAATTTTTCCATGTCTTCTTTGGTAAAAATTTTAGCCTTCTTAGGCCGATATCCAATATTTTTTCTCTTAAGATAAGCAATTAATGTAGCAAACTTAGAAATATCGATAGCATCATGGAGAAAAATTGTACTCCTCAGCATAGAATACTCCGCCCATAAACTGCCTGGGGCCTTCAAGTGTCCACTTCTCATCACAAAATACGCTAACAAGCTCTTTTCATTTACAGAAATCTTCTTTGCTTCACGCCATTCCTTAAACAACTTGTATGTCTGTTCATATCGGGCTTTAGATTTTTCTGGAATTATTGCCGAACATCCTTCTTGCCAAGCGTCTTCTAAATCATCCGGTAGATCATCACTATCGCTCATATTTGCTACGAAAACGGAACCACAAAACAGAACTATGTAGGAATGATTGTATCAAAAAGACAATTTTACTTGTTTGGAATAAAACCGTAGCAACCATGGAACAGCCACCCAAAGTTTTCAGTTTCAATCTTCCCGATTATCACAAATGTATTGATATAAATTATTATTATTATTATTCTAGAAACTCCAATCGCGCAAAAAACGTTATAAGCATGTCGAACGTTAAGGATTACCGTTCTCAGACAATAATTGGAGTCGTCGCTTCGCTCCTCCTCCAAACAATTGTCTTCGAACGGTAAGCATCCCTTACCGTTCTCCATACTTAATATACTATTTTGAAGCACTATTTGAGTATTCTTTTGATTTTTTAAATTTTACTCAAATGGTGTTCCAGTTAAGCAAAATTTTTTCCTGTTTTTTTGGTTGTCGTTCTTTGAGGCTTTCTAAAAATTTCTTCTACTTTTTCTTTACTTCCAATTGTAGTTCTTTTTTTTCTAATTTCTTTATAGTCTTTCGCTTCTCTTCCAGCATCTTCTTTCGTTTTTCTTTTCCTTGTTTGTTCTTTTTTTTCCAATCATTGTTTCTCAAGCTTCTTTAGAACAATTGTTTTTTGTTCTTCTCGAATCTTTTTTGGCTTTTAATTATCTTCTAATCGTCGTTTCAAATTTTTCTTTTTTTCTTTTCTTTCAAACTCCGATTATTAAATTTTTTGAAAATATTCTTTCATTCTTCTAGAATTGTTTCTTGCGAATTTTTACATAGCAGTAAAAGACAAAAAAATTTGGCAACATTTATGACAGAAAATTATTTAGAAGAAGTATCAGTGTGTAAAAATAGAAAAATGGTTTTGGCTATCATTTGCTTCGTTCATTGGCTTAGCATCAGTAGGAGAGAAAATATTTTTGATTAATTGATTAAAGCCGATATTTAAGGACGAAATTTCAGAATACAAAACATAATACGCACCTAAGAAGCATTTTTTACTTAACAATATACAAAAACTGTATTTACTACTCCTGACTCTATGTAAACGATTCCTTGCTTCAGGTAGAGCAAGTCTCTTGACTTCTATTAATTGAGATTTTATAAAGTTTTGGTTAATTAAAACTGTTCCTTTTGGAATTTAACTAGATTTTGGGTAACATTCCAAATTCATGACTCTCAAGATAGTGTTTAACAACTTTCGCTAAAAATGTTTAGAAGAGCTTGCTTGGACAATAACTGGAAGTTATTTGTTCTTGTCATGAAATTCAACTTGAAAATACCAACGAAATTTTTTCTTAAACAAATAGAAATTCTTGTTTACACATGACTTGTCAAAAATTTCCATAATTTGAGTGTGTGGTCTCACTCAATAAATAATGCTATTAATTTCGGGTTAAACAAATGTCTGGAAATGGCAAAACTGGTCGGTATTGAACAAGTAGTAATTAAAATTGTGATTAGTTTGATTGCTTTGACATAACATGACTCCGGAGGCTGCGACTCGCGCTTGATTGATACCGGTCTGTTCTTCATGATTGACTATGAGGAAGTCGTCTGAAGAAGACTTGACCATTTTTGTCGCCGTTTTGTTTTGTATCTCCAGAGAGAGAAGAGATAATACAAAATCAGTGCTTGACTAATTCCAAATACATCACGATTGGAAATTTCAATCTTGAATCATTAACAAACTTTATTATTAATAACATCTCATTTATTAATGTGTCGAACATGTAAAAATATTTTTAAACAAAGTTCGAGGTTTGCTACTAGTAATGTATTCAACGAGATAATTCGATGATTATCTCAAATGTTTACTTGTCGAGAAAAAGATGAATGTTTTTTGAGGTAAATTATGCCGCGAGGAATTTCAGCTTTCGAAGATTTAGTCGACTGGAAAAAATTCTGACGTGACAGGGCCCCCATTATAATATGACGGAAACCATTTTTATTAAAATTACTTAAATAACCAACAACATTGCTTTGAAATTTTCTAATAAAAAAAATATAATTAAAGCAACTTTTTTCTTTGTCTATTGTCACTTACTAATAAGCTAATTTCAAGTTGAGATACTACCGGTGGTATGCCAAATTTTAATTCTTCTCTATTGCAACAACCAATCACAACTCAGAATTCTTTTAATTTTCTATAGAAACGAATATATTACCGTATTATCTCAACTTAAAATTAGCTTATTAGAAGAGTTTTATTGTGTTAAAATTTTTAATAAATTTGGTATCTATATTTAAACGCTTATAGTCTGAGTTCTATTTACTCGACACACCCGCATGTTAGTTGCGAGACACATCCTAGTTTTTCAAGTCAAAAATTCAAATTTTTTTTAATAGATTTCCTCTAATCAGGTAAATAATATAAAACTTGCAATTATGGTCATCAAGTGAAGTGTTCACCTGCTGAAGTCGATTATCAATTAGGTGTAAACTGGTTTTAACGACACTTGAAGAATAAATGAATTTAAAACACTTATAATAATAAATCTTGGTATTATCTATCAAAATGAAAAATTTTCGTAAAAACTCTTTCTATAAATCACAAATCGATCTTTAGCAATATTTCATTCTGGTATAAAATCCGTGAAAAGTGGCGTATTTTCCATATACCTCCGGCACGTAAAAGCGCTCTTATGAATTATTAAAATGGCCGCGGACATCTACAAGAATCAAACATGCGCATTGAATGTAAATTAACTTCGATGTGGTAGCTATAAAATTAGCATAGATTATTTCGCAATTACCGTCCTATATGAATCCAAAGCTTGGGTTTAGTCAGTTATAAAAACTCTAATTGGCCACACCTCGCACACTTTTTACTTTCCATCGATTTGTCACTTGGATTAAATCGATTAAAAGCACCAAGTTTACCCAGCCATTAGGTGCATATGTCTTGGACACTTGTCTTGACCGTGGGAATTGTCGCACCGTCACGTCACAACGACTCCACCAACTCCTTTTTACTTCATCTAATTAAACAAATTATTCAATATTTTTATCAAGAAATAACCACCTGGCTCGGGTAAATATTATTATAATTTATCTAAGTAATGCTTGATTTTGACAAACTAGTTTATGAGGGATTTAATAAGAGTTATTGTAAAGGAACTGTCACCGAAGCAACCAGCATGATTATCTCTAATGGTTCAAAAGGTTAATTGCTTCTAGTGCATTATAAAATTCAAGCATTTATAGACAAATTAGGTATACCCATCAGAAGATTTCAACGATCAAAATGTCACTTTATCCAACACAAAAATCCAATGCGATATGTCTATACAGGGTAATAAAATACGTGAAATATTAACTGTGAATGTCGCACTTTATATGGAGGAAACAAGAGTGTTTACCGATAGATTTGTCGCGTTGCAACGGTACAATTACATGCAAGATTTATTCTATTATAGCCTTTCATAGTTATTCGAGCTTACAAGCAACTTGACACAGAAACTAAAAAAAAAATTATAACAAACGGACTACAATACCCCAAGATAGTTACTTCAACTTTTTTTTATTTGTTACTTAATAATTTATTACAAACAAGAAATAGATAACTGTAATAACAATAAACTCAGTTATTGCCACAATATTAAAATCAAGGCAAACTATAAATTTATAACAAATTGTTATAGGTTTGTGTTTTAATCTACTATCTTTAAAAAGCTGAGAGCACAGTCGTTTTGTAAGTATGTAGGTATAGTGCTCATGACTGATTTACCAGAACAGAGAGAGTGAAAAAATGGAAAACATGACCGTTACTGCTCACTTTATAATAGTTTATATTAAACAGTATAATAAACTTGAATGGATTTGATGCCCATCACTTACGTAAAAATCATTGCTACACTGAGAAAAACTGTTTTAATGAGAATGTTGTCATCCTCAGGTAGGAATTAAAACAGTTTTAATTCTTACCTGAGAATGACAACATTGATGTCGAAACGTGTGTCGTATTAAGTAAAGAAGCTTGGTGTTAGTGGGTTCATTTCCAATTTTCATTTAAACACACCAAGAAGATTCTTGTATTATATTCTACAATTTGAATGCTGCCAACCCAATCTGTAGTTGTTGATTACGTTATATTTCGTTTCGTATCAAGCTTGAGGCTTGTATCTAAAATTTGAATATAATTTTTCTATGATTAGTTGATTAGGTAGTCAGCTATCAATTTAGTTCCGAGTGTATGCCCTGGTTATAAATCTCAGCGGTGAGCTTTTATGAAAATCGCGTTAAAAATCGTTAATGACCGGTCTCAGTCTTAAATCAATTTTTGATGTCAGCAGAATTAAAAAGTCATTTACAAGAAGACGGTCTCGGCGTATTATTAGAGGCAACTACATTCGATACACGAAGGAATCGTTGATAATAACGCGCGCGCTCGCACACACACATAATTATAATACCATTCTTTGGGGGCCATGTCGGATTTCGTATAATTACAATCTGGAAGCAAGCTATATGTGTTTTTGCTTAATGGAATTAATTTATGAGGACATAACCTGTAACCTTCATTCGAAATAACTGCAATAAATTTATGATAGGCGACACCAGCAGGGGACAAAGATTATAGAACGACTTCTGCGGGAGAAAATTATGAGAAAAGATCGAACGAGACGCGATAATGACGGACGGCAAGGCGAGTTTATAGATTTTTTTTTTTTTTTTGAAATTTTATTAACAACTCACTTTCTAACTGATGGGAATCAAGACGATTCCTAAAGCATGTGAGAAATAGTTTTACTCAATTAAAACATTTGGAATGTTAATTTAATACCGGCTTTTACAACATTAATCAAAAATATTTACTCTCCTGCTGATGCCAAGCCAATGGACGAAGCAAATGACAACCACCAACATTTTTTAACTGATTCTACAAAAAAAAATATTGTTTTTTATTTTTACTAACAGTTTTCTGTCATAAATTAATGTTGCCACAGAATTTTTTCTCTTTTACTACCACATACGAATATTATCTGTCTAAATGGCTAAATTATGGCTAAATTGATATAATCACCTTAAAGTCCTCTTAAGCTTTTCATCTTTGACTAAGTTAGCTAATTCTTTTGCTTTACTTTGAAGAATATACCCAGAAATTGATAGATACAATTATTTGTGCTTTTTTTTATTTAAACCACTGCAACAAAGCCGTATCAATATTACCTAGGTCGTGAACAAACCATTTGCTTACATTTGTTTAGTAAAAAATGCATTTTGGATTATTTAGGTGCTTTTTGTGTTTTATAGTTATTTACGCACAGAAGGCCAAAAGAAAAAGATTAGAGCTGAGGGCGAAGTTTGAAGCATGAGCGTAGCAAGTCTGTATAAGGTATATACAACGTTTTACACACAACTGTGTTAGCAAAAACCTAAATAACATACCTCGACTTTTGCTCTTACCCGATATTTGATTTTGTTATTAATTGGCAACTCATTAAATGACCGACTTTAGAAAAAAAGCCCTAGAAACGATTTCAGTTGTGTACAATTCTTACTCTCTCTATTTAGCATAAATTTCAGGTGTGGGAAGTGAACTAAAAACCGGAGAAAATTAAAACAAACTTGTCGTTTGAACTGACACCTGCCATCATTATTTCTAAAATAATCGTGCGCAATATCTTTCGTGTCTGTAATTTTTTTAAAAATCATAGTTATGGGCATCGTATTTTGTAATTTTAAGTGTGAATAACCATGCAATTTTCATAACTACGAGCAGAAATATTCGTGTTAAACTATAGTTTTAAATCGAGGACACAAAAATTTTCTATACGCTCGATGTAACATCATTATTTCTACCTTTATCTAACCATTTCTACAATTAATTATTTATTTCTTGTAGGAGTGTTTGTAGGTAGCCGCTCAGTTGTTTTATTCCATACTTAGAAAACGATAAATCAAAATTGAGTAAATAAATAATTTTCCTCGTTTTCATTGTAAAATTTAAGGATGATTTATTTTGTTATATTTTTTTTAATTTTTTCATCTTTCATCATCTTCAAAGCCAGAATTTCCATTAACGTCCATAACACCGCCTTTAAAATGCTCTAAAATCCGGAATTTATGAGTCATAAACGGCAGAATTTTATACTTCATTACGTTAACAACCAATGAATATTGCTTGCTTTGTTCTTTATCTTTGCGTGTTGTCCGAATGCATTGGTCCCTAATTAGGCGAAAAAATTATGCAAATCGAGAATTTTTTCCTCATACATAAAGAAACTCAAAGGAAATCGTTAAATGCAGAAGCTTTGAAAACCTCAGGGGCGTTCTAGTAAGTCAGGTTCGTTCAAACCGCCACTTATCTAAATGGCCCCCATCATCAGCTAAGACAAAGGCGCCCCAAATCGACCGTGAATTCCTCTCGTCATTGCCGAGATGCTTTTAACGTTTCTAGTTTGCTGTCATAGACACAAATTTAAAAAAAAAGATTGTCGAGTATCGTGTGTCGGCGAGAATTTCGACAATTTATAGCTGAGAAGTCGATTCTAATTGCTTACTGGTTTTTACAGCAGAGATAATTTAATTGGTGGAAATAATTCCATGACAGATCAGGATAATCCGATTAAAATATTCAACAGATTTGATTATAATTGTATAACAAAAATTTATTTTAGTCAAAAGACGCAAGTAAAAATGGCTTTCTAATTCAAGAGATTGTTCCCGTGGGCGAAATAATTAGAAGATGTAATAATTCTTGGTTTATCTAAAATGAATCATTTGATACCGTCGTAAATTATTTTTAAATATGGGTCATTATAATAAACAATGTTGTATTATCTTTCAGTGCTTACATGTCTTTATTCCGGTATTTAAGGGCAAGAAACACACAAATTTCAGTAATTTGTGTTGCTCTTTGCGAACTTTACTAGCCTTTTTCACACTTCAGACTTATTGCTTGATAGTTATTTAACAAAACGCCAGATTATGGCAGATTATTTTGCATCCTACTGATCTTTGTAATCTACAATATGTCACCTGAAGAAACACTAAAAATCCACGACGATTTTGAGTCTTTACTATGTTGGCAACTCTTTAATATCTTTCTTGTTGCTACTTTGTTTGAAATCCAGTTCAGTGCATTATAAAAACCTCAACCTCTTTCTATCTATAAACGATAAAACAACATTGATTATGACACACATAAATGTATGATTAAGAGCTGGTGCGTGAAGCGCTTATTATTTAAAGACCGTTAACATGCATTGAAATGGGCGTTTGCTGTAATGAAAACCCACCAAAGAAGTACCCAACATTCTTTAAAACAATTTCAACCACCAACCAAATTAAATTTCCTTCATCTATTCCATCTGAATAGCCCCGATATCCTGTCTAATTTACTCGAAGATGATTGCCACTAAAGAAAAAAAAAGCGAATCTCAACCACTCATTAACTATGCATATGTATCCCTTCGATATCACAAATTAACATAAGAACGCATCGCTTGAGGCATACACAGTGGCGTAGCAGTGTTGCTGAAGAAAATTTTCGTTGATTGTATAACCAGTACGCCAATGGTGGTGGTTAGCCACTAGATTTTATTATTATTAGTCAGTTATTGTGTTGAAGCTATCTTTGTTGGTCAGAGAAGGATAAGTAAAGATGGACGATGGTATGTAGGTGTATTTTTAACGTAATCGAAGCAACGTTCTGCTGCCATTAACATAACAATCATGTAAACACGCGTGATGCTTTTTTTACTTGACGGACTTGATTTATAGATGAGGACCGTTGTTGCTACAAGAAATGAACATAAATAGATTGATAATGGAAGAGATGAAGCACAAATTCAGACAAATATAAATTCTATTTAATATTTCTCTCATGGGTTAGTGCAACAACCTGATATTGTTATGCGTGACGTTTGTTTTTGTACTTACATTGAATTATTTTATCAAGGTATAACAAGAAATTTAATTATTGAATTAATTATAAATATTTAAAACATAAAGTAAGTTTAATTAGTTATAAAAAATATTCAAAACTTGGATGATTTGGATTTTTTTTCGTAATTTTTAGAAGTAAATGAGTAAGCGGATTTCATTGAAAAATACCACTGACAGGATAGCAGATAACAATATCAGATAATATCTTAACTTGGGGAAAAGTGCTACCGAGTTGTTATCAGAAAATTCAACCAAGAATTTACAGAAGTTATTATTTCAAATTCCGGTGCAAAAAACCTGGTGATTAAATTCTTTAAAACGGTTTTGGTTTTAAACATTAAGAAGTCAAAGAAGTTGTTTAGTGAAGACGATGCTGCTTCAGTTCTTGCCGTTTATTCCACAAGAGAAGCTCTAAGGCCGTCTTTAAGAAGTAGGGCAATACAATCTGGGATAAGTAAATTTCATTTATAAAGAATCTTCCAGGAGAACAAAATTTTACCATTTAAACCGCAATTTAGGCAAACTTTAGAGAATGGTGATGAAGACAAACGTCTAGATTCTTGTTTGGAAATGGCCTACAGAGCTTTGGAAGATTCAAATTTTTATAAACGATTTATGTTCTCCGATGAATCAATCTTTTCACCTAACGGAGTCTCAATATCTCAATATTGCCAACATTTCTGGAGTGAGACGAATCCAAATTTTAGGTTTTTTTAAGCTGTGCGTAGCTTCGACCTTCTCATACTGAACATCAGAGATTCTTCTTAACCTATAGAAATTCCAGGTGCTATACACTACCAGTTGGTATAAATACTATTAGAGGTATGTCTAAAAAATTGCAGAATGTCTCGGGCTTCTAAATGCAAAAGAATATACCGGGCATTGCTTTCGCCGTTGTTCAGCAACACTCTTAGCAGATACAGGAGCGGATATTACATTACTCAAATGACATAGAGGATGACGATTGAGTTCTGTTGCGGAAAGTTACATGGAAAACTCTGTTGAAAGCAAAAACGCAATTTCGATGTAAAATATGGGAAAAGAAGAAACTGTATCAAAGAAAAAAAATAGCAAATCTGAAGTGGCGTCTACAAGAAATTCCGTTTCCACTTGTATTGAAGTTCAGGAAAGAAATCTGAAATCTTCGAATGTTCAATTTAGTCACTTAAGTAATTGTACCTTTAAAATAAGAAATTTTTTATTTTTTTAAAGTCAATCCGGCTACATACTGTATAAAGTTTTTTGCTGTTGCTGGCAGTTTTTTTAATAAATGAACACTCTGTACTTGCACTTGAATAAAATACGTAAATTGTTAATTAGTGTGTATCTCATGAGAATTATGTAAATTCTCACGTCGTTAGTATTGTTTGATAATTGTTCTGACATAAGTTTCCAGTCCGAAAACTGAAAGAGTGAACATTAACACTGTTCGGAATTTCTCTTTCTCTTTGTGATTGTCGTGTCGTGATTCCCAAAACGTTGCCGCTGTATCAAACATGGAATGATTCATGTTTGTTAGTGGCTGTTTAGAACTGACAGTAATTGAAATAGCATTCCACAGATGTGTCTTACCACTTGCGGACTTGTCGCATCTTTAAATGGTATCAGTTAATTAAAGGTGTAACTTGCTCATAAAGCTCGCCGTTATTTTTATCATTACCTCCTAATATCTAATAGACAACTGTTACGAAAAACCGTAACAATGTCGCTAATTAATCTACAAGACTATCTGTAATTTTATTAATTAGCGGATTTTTAAAGGAAATTATAAATTTTTACCGGCACGAAATTTTTTTAGAAACTGGTTTGTTGTGCTTTTGTTCAAAGGAAAATCACTATTTGAAGGCTGTTATTAGATAGCCATTTTGGGGATACAAATTGGAGGGTCAAAACTATTCAAATTGGACGTGGATTTCAAGCAATTTGAAATAGAATTAACAAACTGGGAAATAATATCCTGACAATTATGATTACAGACGATTTATGATACTAATTTATTATTAATTATGAGAGAGAAATTCGAAAACTTTTTAAAATTCAATAATCCTTGTAGAGGAACACGTTTTTTTAATTAGTCAACACCCTTAAGAAGCCGAAAAATTTAATAACGACACGCTGACAAAACCAGTATTTCTCACAACGTTCATAATTTACAACCACAAACTGTAGGAAATTATTAATAATAAATACCAGTGGTAGGCTTAAAGCGGCGACACAAAAATGTGGACATATTAAAAATTCAACAACATAAATCTACCGATGAAAAGCATCCTTAATTTGGAAAAAAAATCCAATAAAAGCGTCAGAAATTTTTAGGAAAGACAACAATTAAATAATATTGCAGTTAATGGCAGTTATGGTGATGGTATTTTCTTCTTAAGAATCATAATTTTGTCTTCCAAAGTTGGTAAAATGTGGATTTGAGACTTCAAAATTAGTCAAAATTGATCTCTCTATTTCAAAATCAGTGGAAAGTCGTCTTTGACACAAGTTTTGTAAAAAATATTATTATTATATTTAATAATTAAAAAAGCGGTTATAAATAATACATCCGGCGTCTAAAATTAGTAAAATATAGCCATGAACCTTCAAAATTCATAAAATTGTATCTTCAGATTTCAAAAGTAGTAAAATGCCGTTTCCAGCTTCCAATATTGGAATAAAAATCACTTAATTTGAGAATTGGTGTAAAATACTATTTTTGGCATCTAAAATTACTAAAATATGACCCCGAGTCTCCAAAATTAAATCTCCAGATTTCAAAGTTATTAAAATTTGTCTCCGAATTTTAATTTTTGACACAATTTCCGTATTGCATTTACTAATTTAAAAATCAGTATGCAACACTGTCTTTGTTCTATAAAGTTAGTAAAATGCAGCTTGAAGCTTCCAAAATTAATAAAAATATATTTTTGCATTATCGCCATGAGCTCCTAATTTTTGGAAAACTGTCACTTTTGTATTTACTGAATTAACAGATTGATAAATGTTTCCGTCGCTTAAAATTCATAAAATGTGGATTTGAACCTCTAAAATCAATATAAGATCATCCTCAGATTTCAAAATTAATAAAATTGTGTGACTTTGAGTCTTCAAAGTTAGTAAAAACACATCTCCGGATTTCAAAATTAGTAAAGCTCCTAGTTTTGGAAAACAAATATTTTTTATATTTATTTATATTTATAAAATTAGTAAAATGTGGTCGTGAGACCCCAAAATTGCTAAAATTACATCTTTAGGTAACGGCCAGTTGCTACCAACCTAATAATAATACTTATCAGATATATAAACCAGAAATAAAGTGCTTTAATCAAGACTTTCTATATTCTGAAAATTATTATTTAAAAATTGATATAAAATACTACTTTCAGTTTCTAAAATTAGTAGCATGTGGTCTCTAACCTGAAAAATTAATAAAATTACATTCTCGGCTTTCAAAATTAGTAAAATTGGTGTTTTCGACTTTCAATATTTTAAAAGAATGTTATCTTTGTATTTACAAATTTAAAATAGTATGAGATACTGCTTCTGATGTCAAACATTAGTAAAATGTGGTCACGAGTCTCCAAATTTGGTAAAATTACATCTTTAGATTTCAAAATTAGTAAAAATGTCTTTTGCGACTTTCAATATTAAGAAATAACGTTGCTTTTGTATTTATTAATTTTAAATTAGTATAAAATACTACCACTTTTTTTTAAATTAGTAAAATTACGGCTTGAAGCCTCCAAACTAGTAAAACTTTGTAGGTTTCATAATTAATAAAATGTCGCTTACAGTTCCTAGTATTTGAAGAATTATAGCTTTTGTATTAATTTAAATATTTTAGTAATATAAAATATTTCTTACGGTGTTTAAAATTAGTAAAATTTGACCTTATGCTTTGAAAATTGGGAAAATTACATTTGCGTATTTAAAATTAGTAAATCTACAGCTCCTAACATTAAAAAATGTGTTTGTTTTCAGTGAATTACAATTACGAGTAGTTATAAACAACTGTTTCTGGTATCAATGATTAACAAAATGTAGGAAAAGGTTTCTAAAATATAAATAATAATAATAAAATTACGTTTTTAACTTTTAATATTAATAAAATATTGTCTTCAACGCTCAGCTTTAGAAAAAATATTACTTTTGCATTTAATCATTGTTAAAATCCTCACTGGAATTCGAACATCCCGCCAACGGCCAGGTGGTACCAACCAAATAATAAAACTCACTAGATATATAACCAGAAATATAGTTGTTAAGAGTAAGTTGAGAAATATAGTTGTTAAGAAAAAAAATAAAATTTTAAGAGCTCAATAAGTGTTTTAATCAAGACCTTACATATTCTTAAAATTGTCATTTAAAAATTGCTATGAAGTACCACTTTCAGCTTTTAAAATTAGTAACGTGATTATTATAGCCTCCAAAATTAATTTAGTTACATCTTCGGCTTTCAAAATTTACTTCTCATCTATAAAATTAGTAAAATTGCGTGTCCGAATTTTAAAAATAAGTGAAATATTGCCAACAGCTCTAGACTGAGAATAGAAAAAGAAATGAACAAATTAAAAAGAATCTAAAAATCTGTCTGAGATAAAAATGTTACAAAACGTTGTAACAGAATATAGTAAGACATGAAAGAATAACAAACGAATTAAAAGTGATAATTAGTGTACTTAATACAAAGAATAAAACAACAAAAACTAAAGTGGTTGGAACATAGAGAGATAATGAAGGAAGATATGATAATAAAATTAATATGGGAAGCATAAACAAAGAATAAGACAAAGATTCAGAGAAATATGGGGCAGAATTGCTAAAATAGAAAGAACGAAACAGATGCAAATAAATAAAAGACAAATCAAAACAATTTTTTTGCAGTTTCATACCACTTACAGTTTTTTTTTTTCTAATGAATATTAGTTATATTAAAACTTTTGATAGAAAAAATATATTAAAACAATTCCAAAACTACATGTCAAGCTAAATCAAAACCGAACCTCGCATCATTTTTTCCACATTAATATCATTATAATTAACCGTTGCGTGAATGTGTTCACACATCTATTCACAAGATCCGACATTTCTTTCTCGGATTCATGTTTGTACCAACAGGACAGTTAAAATCATCAGCAAAAAACGGTGAATTCCTCATTCCAAAACTGACAGCAAACGATGGAACTCCATGATGTTCATCAAAACTTAATTTAAAACCTTGTTTAGGTTGGTAGCATTTAAACATTCCTGCCATTATCCAGAAAACCTGGTTTTGGGTGTAATTCAATCCGGGAAGAGTTGTTTCCTGGCTATTTTGACGTCGCCAGTGTTGGTATGCCTGGTATGCTAGATCAGGGCCAATCAGATCAGCTAGGTTTTCTTCAAGAGTAGATGACGGACTTTTCTATAACAAAAAAATTATTTCTCTTCTCAGTTTTTTTAAACTGACCGTAAATTCATCTAAATGGTTGCTATACTCGCGGTACTCTTCTAAAAGGCATTGACTCTGCTCCTTGTAATTTTTTATGTTGGCTTCAGCGTATGTAGTGAAGCTGTGAGTGTACTCGTGTCCTATAACACTACCTAAAGATCCGTAATTCATGTATTGGGGCCTAGATGGGTCGTAGATAACGCCTTGCAAAAATGAAGCAGGTACAACTGCAAAAAAATAAGAATTGGTACGGAAGCTTGCAGAATCTTGGGCGCTAGTTCGATTTGGCGAAAAACAGCGATTTATTCAATGCAATAGAAGTGTGATAGTAATTGTTTATCAGAAAAACAAAAACAAGATAAAATTCTAGAAGAATCTGTGTTTCTACAAGAAAAGGTAAAACATAAAAAGGTTCTAGAAGGACAGAAGAAGTTTAAAAAGTATGGTTTGAAGGGAAAAGAAGGATTTAAATAAGGACAATTGGTGAAAAATAAAGAAATAAATGTGGCTTTGAAAGAACTATGAAAGATTCTAGAAGAACGTAAGAAGATTGTAGAAGAGCTCGCAAAACGAAGTTTGAAAGAAAAAGTAGAATTTAAATAACGACGATTAAAAAAGAAAAAGTGAAGATTCTTAAAAAACAAAAGAGGTTTCTAGAAGAAGTTCAGAGACGTTTGGTAAAAAAAGAGCTACAAGAGATTCTCGAGGAAGTTGAAAGACGTCAACTGGTTGAAAAAGAAAAAAAAATTTAATAAACAAGAGAATATTTTAGAAAAGCTTGAATAATAACGACTAAGAGAAAAAAAGAACAAAACAAAAACGTTCTAGAAGAAGAGAAGACGATTCTGGAGAAGTTTGAAATACAGCATTTAAGAAAAAGTTAAAAATAGAGGATAAAAGAAGGCTATAAGAGCAGGAAAAGACTCTGGAAGACTAGATGAAGATATTTCTAAAATAACTTAAGAAATGGTGTTTGGAAGACAAAAAACCACGATTGAAGAAAAAAGAAATGTCCGGAAAACTATGAGAACTAACTTTTCGAGGAAAAACAATAGGAAAGGCAATTCTGAAAGAAGTCACAACACATAGATCAGAGAAAATAGAACAAAACAAGTTTCTAGATATTCAAGAAGTTGACAAACCTTGCTACAAAATGAAAAACAATAAAATATTTTATTAGAATTTGAAAAACGTAGATTGGAAGAGAATATCTGAGGGATATTTTAGAAGATGGAAAAGACGACTCTGAAGAAGCTTGAAAGACAATATTTAAAAAGATGAACAAAAAAAGGTTCTGGGACAACAGATGTAGAAGATTCTGGAAGGCTTGAAAATCGGTGCTTTGAAAACAAACAGGAATTTGAAAAACGGTAATTGATATAAAGGAAGAGCTAAAAAAAAAAAAGAAAAAAACAGATTGATAACAAGCAAAAATGATTTAATCTGACCGGCGATTTTAGAGCTGTGTATAATACAATATATCTATCTACAAATTATTAGAGTTGGTACATAAATAAATAAACAATAAAAAAGAAGAACAAAAGAGGTTTTTAGAAGCATTTGAGAAAGAACGTTTGGTGGAAAAAGAGCCACACAAAATTATATAAAAAGTTGGAAGACGTCGCCGTTGGTTGTGGGTCGTTGTTATGAAATATGCTAAAAACATTAAAGAAGTTTTTAGAACAACTTGAAAAACGACGAATAAGAAGAGTTGAGGACGATTTTAGAAGTACAAAATACAATTTTGAAAAAAGCGAGCAAAGCAACTCTTCTTTGCTCGAATCATGAACAAAAAATGATTCTAGAAGAGCGTAGAAAATGACGATGGATTGAGAAAGTTGAATAAAGAAGAACAAAAGACAATTCTAAAGGATGATTAAAGAAGGAAGAACAAAAAACTCCTGAAAAGAAGAGCATGATTGGAAGAAAAAGGACAACTAGAAAAAAGCAGATTTTGAGCTGACAGACATGGATAACATACTCATTGTGTTGAAATCTTCAGCGTAGAAGGCATTAATATGCAAAACTGGTGATTTCTCCAAGACTTCTTTTGCGACTTGATTTGACTCTCTGTTTATAATTTTAAAATAATTGTCGGCTCTTTTTGCGTACAATTTGGCTGCCATTTCGATGATGTTATCGGTTTCGAGGTCAAACTGTAATAAATTTAAGTAGAATTTTATGTTTTGTTAGTTTATAAAATACCCCATCCATTTCTACAACTTCGTCGAATTTATCATAATAAGCTGCGTCAGAAGATCCGATGATATTTTCAATTTGGGTTACTTTTTGTGTGAGAAGAGTTTTGGTTTTATCATCGAGCCATTCATTTGTGATTATTTTGTTTCTGAGTTGATGTTTAATCCTTGTTGCCATGTCTTGTATATTTTCTCTTGATTGACGAGGAAGGAATGTTCGGACATACGCTAATTCAGTGACTGAAGGAAAACTTTTGAGAGATTTATACGGGAATTTATTGGTAGTTAAAGACTCACTAAAATTTAGATTTTTGTAAACAGTACAAATGTCGGTTGTTTACAAAAGCTAAATTCGGATTGAGGTGAATCAAAAATGATTCGTAGAGTGATCGAACACTTTCTTTTAAATAGTTGCGAAAGTGCTCGATAATTTTCCAAACGATATAATTAGCTTGAACTCTAAAATTAATTAGTTATTAATAAATTCATCTATTTGATCATTTTACGATTTTGCTGTCCGGTTTATTAAACTTTGTAGATTTCTCAAGTAGCGACCAACACGGAAATGAATCAAAGTACTTGAGTTTATACCATTCGAGGTCATGGTAATATTCGTGAGAAAATCAATCCATGGAATTGTCGGGAATTGTGTTTCCAGGTTTTGAATCGATGTAATCATTTCCTCACCGTTTTGCAACTCATCAACAACAGACTAAAATTATAAATTGACTAATTTTTTTAATTAAATTCTCGCTACAAACCGCTTTTATCTCATCCTCAAACTGGAGAACTCGGTTAAATTCATGAGTTACTAAATAAGGAGGAGCTCCCAATTCGATTGAAATATTTGACATAAGCTGGACATAAAAATCCCTCATATGGAACGGCAGGTCTGTCACTACAGGTGGATTTATCTGGAAGAATGTCACTCAAAAATTTGCAATTTAAAACGAAAGTAACTTCTCGGCTGGCAGTGGCATTATTACAGTGACAAATTTATTAAAAATAGTAACAATAAGATCACAAAATGTTTATCGAATTCATAACTTTCTTAATTAAGAGTGCAAATTCTAAATTATTGCGGATTTTATAAGTTGAAACTGCTTGTTGTCCTATAACTACTGAATTTTTGAAAATAGAAACTTATTTAGTTGCTCAGAATTCAGAAATTTTCAAAATATTCAATTTTGAAATCTGAAACTTTGTATTTACATTTGCTCAGCATTTGCTCAGAGTTTAGATATCTCAAGCTTTTAAACGTAAAGAAGAGTTTTAGCTTTTTATAGTCCTAAGATAATTAAATTTTAGAATTTTAAACATTTAAATGCTAAATTTGAGAATTTTAGAATCTGAAGCATTTTAGATGATTAGAATTCAGACAGCTAATAGCCTTGGAAAACAGTTTTTACTTCATATTACCTTATAATTACTGAATTTTGGAATCTGAAACATTTTATGTGGTTTCATAATTCAGAAATTCAAGAATTATTGAATTTTAGAAACACAAAACACTTTAGAGACTGAGAGTTTAGATATCTCAGAACTTTTAAGTTTTAGAAAAGAGCTGTAGCGTTATATACACCACTCCAATAAATTAACGCACCACATGAATTTTTTTGAAAATTGAAAAATGTATTCGACCAATTGGTACAAAATTAAGAAAAATTTAACAAAAACATTTGTTTAAAGTAAATTAATATCTAATGTGTCCAAATATAGAAAAACAAACCGAAAACAAAATTTTATTAAAGTTACAGAAAACATCTTAATATCGCGTATTTCCACCTCTACTTTGAATAACCGCTGCACATCTTCGTTCCATACTCAAAATTAACGAACTTATGTCTTCTTGATTTAAGTTATTCCAAATTTTATTTAGTTGAGGACCTACCTCTTAAAGATGGACAGGAGGATGTGGAAGATTTTTTAAACGATTCCCAAGAATGTCCCAAACATGCTCAATAGGATTCAGGTCAGGGCTTCGAGCTGGCCAATCCAAAACATTGATTTCTGCCTCATTCAAGTAATCTTTAAGAATTCGGGCAGTGTGGGGTTTTGCGTTATCTTGCATTAACAAAAAATTTGGACCAATATAAGGGGCATATGGTACGACATGCTCTTCAAGAATGTCTGTTATGTAACGGTCTGCATTTATAGAGCCATTATTTACAACCACTAACTCTGTGCGAGCTTGTAAGGAAATACCACCCCAAACCATTACTGAGCCTCCACCAATTCTGGTGGTATTCTGAATGTTACACTGTGCGTACCGCTCATTTGGTCTACTGTACACACGAACACGTCTATCGCAATTGTAAAGGCAAAATTTTGACTCATCCGTAAAAAGAACAGACTCCCAATCCTCTCTTTGCCAATTTATGTGCTCTCTAGCAAATTCTAATCGGGCTCTGCGGTGTTCTGCAGTCAATGCAGGACCACGAGCAGGAATATGGAGTGTTAAATTATCCTCCTTAAGTCTTTTTCTAACAGATTCGGTACTGATTTGAATTCCTTCTACGTCACGGAATTCAGTTTGTAGCTTCCTGGCGGTTACAAAGCCTTCCCTTAGCGCAGATATTCTTAAAAATCTATCCTGGATAGGAGTGGTTTTCCTTTTTCTTCCTTGCCCAGGTCTTCTGAGGTGACTTCCTGCCTCTCTGTACCTTTGTATCATACGCGAAACTGACGTATGAGATACACCAAACCTTTCACCAATTCTTCTGTAGCTCCATCCTTCCTCCAACAAAACCACAGCTTGGGCGCATTCTTCTCGAGTCAAATTCCTCATAATGTTTTTATTATTGTTTAAAATGATAAAAACTATCCACAGAACGGCAAATTCAAATAACAATAAAACGAAATTACAAATAAACACAATTTAAAAACGAAAATTATTTTAAATTTTCTGCTTAAAAAAAAATTAAACTCAAATTTCTGACTTTAATGTCAAAATTATTATTACAATGAGTAACTAGATTATAGCTTGATTAAACCTTCTCAACCAAAGTTGTCAAATGTACATAGTTTTAATTTTTTGACTTTATTTTCAAGTGGTGCGTTAATTTCTTGGAGCAGTGTAGTTCTAGAATTATTGAATTTTAGGTTTTAAGACATTTTAAATTCTCTCATAATTCATAAATTTTTGTATTTAAGAATTTGAAGTATTTTAGATGATTAGAATTCAAAAGGGTTGTTTTTGAGCAACAAAAATACAGCAATTTGTTATTGTTTAGTCATTTTAAACAACAAAAAACAAATTTCTAGCTGTTTTTTTAGAATTGCTTAATTTTTGGACAAGTTTTAAAGTCTTTTTTGGACAATCGTTGTAATATGTGGATAAAATGAAGGTACAAAACACGAATTATTTTCTTTTCTTTAAAAATGATTTGTGAACAACAAAATAACAATTTCCCAGCTGTTTTGGGCTACGAAATATCAATTTTTCAATAACGTATTGGACAGAAATTTGATTTCATTCTATTTTTGACAACTAAAGGACAATTTTTTGATCATTTTTGGACGCAAAGGAACAATCCTTTGAAGGCGTTCATAATAATGTTGTCAAAAAGTTTTGGTTGATTTTTACTACTTTTGGACAACAAAATAAAGATTCTTGCTGTTTTTGGACAATAAAATACAACTATAAGAAACAACTCTTTCTGGTCTTGGACGTAATTAGAATTTTTTTATTTGTTGACTAATTCTAAACAAAAATATTTATTTTTGTTTGATTTTTGACGTTGGTTAATTATTCATGTTTTGGGACAACTAAATACGAAATTTTCAAGCTCTTTGTGGTCTTTTTTTGACTAGTTTTGAACAAAATTGTTTTTGTTTATTCTATAAATTCTTTTCATCTGTATTAGGACAAAAAAGATTAAATTAATTGATTTTTATGGTTGTAAACATTAAAATATCAGTTTTTTAAGCGTTTTTGAACAACCAAAACAATTTTTTTTGCAAATTTGGGGTAAAAACACAAACAAAAAGCAGATAGTCTAAGTGTCTAACAATTTAGATGATTAGAATTCAGAAACCTTATTAGAATTACAGAAATTTAAATCTTAAAGAAGAACTGTAGTTTTACGTTGTTCTAGAATTATTGAATTAGAGAATCCCACACAGTTAAGATGCTTAGGATATAGAAAGGTTGTTCTTGAATAGCAATAACAAGCTATAGATTTTGTTTCAACAGGATGCTAATTTGTACTACATTTTAATCAATTATTAACAACAATATTTAACAAAAAAACAATTCGTTTCAGTTTGATGGTTTTAGGTGGTTTTTAGGACATTTAGTTTAATTTTTGAGTGTTTTTGAACAAATCTTAAGCTGCTTTTGGACCAGTCAACAATTTCTTTATTATTTCTGAACAATCAAAGTAATATCTGAACAAAATGAAATATTATTTGACAGAAATTAATTTTCTGGTTAGTTTTTGGACAACAAACGAAGAGTTTTTTAACTGATTTTATTTAAAAAAGAATTTATAAACTTTTAGAAATGTTTTAGACAAAAATAACAATTTTTGGTTATTTTTGGTTGAAAAACGGCCAAAATATGGAGACATTTATCACAATATTGGTTGTTTTTTAATTATTTTTGGACAACAAAATTAAAAAGTGCTGTTTTTGGACAATAAAAGAACAAGTCGCTTACTAATTTCAAAATAAAATTGTAAACAAAAAACATAATATTTTGGACAATTTTGGTTATTTATTAATGTTTTTTTGGACAACTGATTACCAAGTTTTTGTCTTTTTACGACCATTTTCTGATAGGCTGTTTGAAAATTTATTAACTATATTATGATAGTGATTTAACTGGCAATAAAATAACAAAAAAAAATTTTCAAAACTGATAATTCTGTTCACTGCCACCTCTGAGAAGTTACTTCTTTTTCAAAAAACTTACCGATAAAATAATAGTCCCAGTTTCATTCAGTGCATCTTTGGCCGTAATTTTCAAAAAGTGCTCATACCCAAACCCAATTTTCCGACAGAGTACCATAGAACTCAACCAATCAAATTTACGCTCGTCCCAAAACCGGCCATGAAGAAGCGGCCAATCTCCCAAATATTTAAGCATTTCCAAAAACGTTTCACTACCAGATTCTTCAATCGCACTAGTGTTCATACACAACTTGTAGTATTTCCTTTGTAATTGCCACGATTTTGGTAAAGTCCCATTGATAGGATCAGTAATTAACGAATTTAATTGTTGCAAAGTAACAGCTTCTAAAGTACTGAGCGGAGTAAGCTCGTTTGCCAATTTAGGCTTTTTCAAAAAATTGCCGCACACAAATTCGTAAAAATTGTCACAAGGGTTTATACTGGGATCGATAAAATCGATAATTTGGGATGCAGATTTTATACAATTTGGAGTCATACAAGGGACTGATTTTTTAACCCGAATTGGACTCGGTGTTGTAGGACATGTTTTGTTTAGTACAGATCGTGTAAAGTCTCCCTTACCGTTCTTAATATATAATGTAAAAACACAGAATAACGCTACTAAAATACACACTAGAAGCACCACAACCACTATTAAAATCTTCTCGAGGATTGTTCGTTTTGAGCAGCAGTTGCGTTTTTCACTCTTCATTTTCACACTTTAAAAGCAGGACTGACTCATTGAACTAATTCCAGGAATTAATATGTTATAATGGAAATGATCGTTAGTACGTTTTTAATTAATTCTAATTTAATTGAGTTCAATTAAAGCTATTACAGTATCAGGCACTTATTCCGTCGATTCATATCACATTTGAAGTCTTTACCAAAATAGAGTGAATTACTAAGTGATCCAACGATTCTCAACGACTGATTTAATTCGGAACACATCGATGTTCCATAAGCCAACCAAAATAATTGTCCTGTGTTGAAATCCAAACCGTGGAGTTTTTTTTCAACACGAGAATGTTTCATCCAAGTTGAATACGTTAAATCAACAGAGAGGTAATCAGACAATGTCGATACTAAACTCTCATTGCAATGCATCTACAATATAATTAATAGAGTCCTTGAAGGTTAATAATTAGAATAGTACCAATTCAGATTCCAAACAACGAGACAAACATTGAGTGTTATTTATAAAATATTCAATTCTAGAATGACTCACATTTTTTAAAATTGAAAAATACATTGCTTGGATCAATTGTTGTGCAATAGTAGTACCTAAAGTACCGTAATTTAAATAGTTTGGTCGTGTATCATCGTAGAAGTACCCATGAAGAGCCCCAGCAGGTACCCCTGGAAAAAAAACTTTCAGACAAGGACTTAAATAAATTACAGAATTACAAAGCAAGTTGAATCGATGCATAAATTTTATTTCTTTCGTCGGTACTAATTCATAAAACGTGTACTTGAGATAATTTGTGTGTTGGTATTTTTTATTAAACAGCAAGTCAAGGCTTTTTTCAAAAAGCTCGATATTTATTGTGATTATATTCGACGAATTAAACTGCAACTACAATTTTTGAGTAGTACTAAAGAGTTTTAAACTAACTTTTGAAGCTGAGAGATAGTCGGTGGGCGGTAGCAGTAGTACAATTTTTTTTTTGCAAAGCGGCAAATAAGCCACATCCTAATAAGATTCGCTAGAGATTTATGAAGCCGCTTGATAGAACAATGACAAACAGTTTGACTACGTTCAAGCGAAAATAACCCACTAATTCTATCAAGCGTCTTCATAAACTAAGCTCAATTCTCTAGTGAATCTACTAACGATGTGGCTTATTTGCCGCTCTACAAAAAATGAGTCGTACTGTGTTACCGCCTACTGACTTTTCTTCAGTCTCAGAAGTCGGTTTAAAGGACTTTAATTGAGATATTATAACAGTACTTACATCTCCAATCCCAAAATCTTTCTCAAACTGAAAATCGTAGTACATTTCTTCAGGACCTCCAATAATGTAACTTACATTTTGAATTTGATAAATTGCAGCTTTTCGAGTTTCAAAATCTAGCCATTTAGAGTCACGAAAATGCTCTTCGAGCTGAATTAATAGTCTCTCGATTAGTTCTTCAACGTTTCTTTGCTTGGTTTTAGAGACAAAACGACGAAGATATTCAGCTTCTAAGGTGTACTGAAAACTGGACAAAATCAGGATTGGATAATTGAGTTTAGATATTTTTTACAAACTCTTGGATTGTTCGAAACAGAAAGTACTTCTGTCTTGGGACCATCTGTCAGTTTTGTTTGTTATTCTTGAGTAATTGTAGAATAAATCTCGAATGTTTTTTGATAAGAAGGGTGAGTAGGTTTCAACCAATTTCCAAATTACATAATTAACTTGTGTCCTAATAAAACAAAAAACTAGGAAACGTGCGAAAAAATCTTAAATTAAGTGGGTACAAACATTGTAATTATTTAAGTATTGCTTTAAAGAAAGACGCTTGAATATGAAAAACAGTGAAGCAACTCGGGTTAGGCAACTCTTCCACATTTGTAGTACCTAAACTGTTATAGATAAAAATATTGCAGACTGTATTATATTATAAAATTTAAAACTTTGAGAGGACTTCTTTTAGCCTTAAATTTGACTAAATAATTTTAATAATTTTGTAGAAAGTATGCTTTTCAGTAATTCTGGAATTCTCACCAGATGTCGCCTTGTCTTGCCGAAACTGTTAATTGCGGTATGTTTACGCTTACTTTAACACTAGATTTAAACAAACACCCGATATTTATGCCAGAAAAAACGCAATTAACTAAATTAATTTTTCTGAGAGATACGTTACTTTAATTTAATTTTTACCTCTTTGTTGTTTGTTTCAACAACTTGTCAAGCTTTGGCATATAATTTTCAACATAGAATGCAACTAACTGCTTATCAACAAGTTTCTTTTTAGTTATATGATTTAAAAATTCCAACCAGTTTAGTTTTTGCCATTTCTGTTGAACTTCTGTTATTGTTAATAAATGAAACGATTTTTCTTTAGCTAATTCTTCATTTTTAGTTTCAGTTTCTTCAATTAACTAAAAACTAACATTAAAGAATTTTAAATTGATTCAAAAACTTACTTTTGCCAATTTTTTTTCTAAATAAATAACTTCAGGAATTTGAGATTTTGCAACAGTTTCATGCGCTCCAAACTCCACAGCTACATTCACAATTAAATCAAAATAATTTTGTTGATAGTCTTCTTGAATTTTGTTTACGTTATTAGGAACGTTAATCTTGAAAAATTTTAATTACATTTTGCTGAAATAATTGTGAATTTACCTCAAGAATAATATTTTCTCCCAAATTGGAGTAAACGGAAATATCCAAAAACCAGTCGTATTGAAATCCCACTTCCCTTAAATTTACCATAAATTCGGCAAAATCAAACGCACTTTCATTCCAATTATTTCCAGTAACTACCGGCCAACCTCCTAATTTTGCAATTAAATTTACAAAAGTCGTGTCGTTGTTGTTATCGATGGCGTTTAAATCGTTACAAGATCGATAAAATTGCTTTTGCAATCTCAAGGATGTTGTGTCGTTGACTTTGGTTTGTTCAAAGAGAATTTCTTTGAGAATTGTTTCAGTTTCATTTTTGGGAAACTGAAATCTATCACACACATAACTATAAAAGTCCTGACAAGGATTTTTTTCAGGATTAATCATCTGATTTAGGATTTTTGACGCTTGAATACAGGAAGAAGTCGTACAAAATTTAGATTCTGGAATTTGCCGGTAAAAACAGAAAATAAATTAACTCGACTTACCTGAAATTAGTAAAATGAGAGTAATTAACGTAATTGCAACTGTTAGGATTAGGATAGTGACAATAGAAATTTTTTTTTGGGAGTTTGTACGATTTGTCCACAACTCCATCATGTCACTGAGATGATTAAGCTTGGGTGTAGGTAATTTTAAAAAATAACACCGCCACTCAGAACAAGTTTTATTAGGTTTTATTAGAAGGTCAGCATTAATTAGAAGAAATTTCAACATTTTTGTTGTGGATTCATTGGTGTGTTATCGCCGCATGAAAAATCCTGAGGAAAATAACGCGAATGTCTGACCGAAAGATGGTTAGTGTATTTCGAATCGATTAGTTGGCAGTTAATTAAGCTCGACGAGATCCAAAACAACTGGTTTGGTGTGTAGGGTAAAAGTGGTAGTTGGGATTCTTCGCCGTGGGTTGCGATCCATTTTTGATAAGCTTTGTAAGATATATCAAGACCAACTATATCAGAAATAATCACTCGAGAAAACTAAAACAAAACATCAAGACTAGTTTTTGCTAAAATAATTGTTTTACTTCATTTTTCCCAATTAAGGTTGTATAATCTGATGAAAGGCATTTGTCGCTTGCTTGAAATGCTAGGTTTTCTTCATTTTGTGTCAATAAACGAAGATTTGTTATGTATTCCTTAGCTAAGGGAAAACCAACACGAGCGAAATTCAAAAACTGAGGACCGGTGGATGAAAATCCGTGAAGAACAGGAGGCGGCAAGACTAATTTTTGGTTTTAAGAAAATCATGAAATATCTTACTTACCCATTTTATTCAAATTTTGGTTATAATAAATACCAGCTTTCATGAGTTCTGAAAAATTTTCTTCAGGATTAAAACTTGTTTCATTGATTGTTGTAAAAACAGAATCGAAATATGACTTCGATCTTGCTGTAATTATCCCAATTATTGTTATATTCTCACTATCAAGGACTAAATTATCAATTTGAAGATACTGAGCGTCTGGAAAATCTTCAATTTGACTTCCGATTTGCTCTTCTGAATTTTTAAACTGTTCTAGATAAATTTCTCCAGCTGTTGTGTTCAACCATGTCGATTCTTGAATCCGATCTACAAATTCATTTTTTACCAAACTCACTAATTCTTCAACAGAATTTCTGATTTCAGAAATCGGAGATTCTCGGATATATTCAATCTCTGAAAAATTTGGAAACATTTCTTTCGTTGCTTGTTTACAATATTCAAATCGGTTTGAATTTTTTTCTACTCCACTCTCTATATAAGGCGCAAAATTTTCGAGAATTTTCCAAACTATGTAGTTAGCCTGAGTGCTACAATTTAAACTGTTACATCAACAAATTTGTGATATAGTAATTACACCTCTTTGAAGTCGATGTTAATAGCATATGCAATCTTAAAATGTAATCATCTATATTAGAGGCAATTTCAGTTTCTTCCGTAAATGCGTAACTTTCTTCCGTTATGTTATTGAGGAAATCTGATAACTGATTCAAAGGAGGATGTATTTTTTGCAGTTCTTGAATAGTTCGAATAGTTATTTCATTATCAACGGGATTTAATATCTAGAAAATTTTCTCAAATCGAATAATTTAAAGAAATCTTACTTTCTGCAGACGACGTTCAAAATCAACAACGTATCGTAAACTAAAATTTTTTCCAATGAGTTTTTTTACAGTTTCATCCAGTTTTTTGGTAGAGTTTTTCAAAGTTGGGGGAGAAATCTACAAAAAGAAAGACAGGTCAAGCTTTTGGAAGTTTTTCTTTCGGCAACGGCAAGCTTTAAAAGTAACTCCACGAATTTTGTTTGTTATTTGTCTTCTCTTTATTTTCTGTGGCAGTTTTTATTGGTATATCAATATTTTTGTAGTTTAGATGAATTAGTAACGAATTAATAGTCCATAGCATGCAATCTGTACAATTCTAGGGCAAGTTTTACTTCCAAAAACAATTTCAAAATTATAAACTTTTAGAAATCTAAGGCAATACAAACCCAGAACAATATATCTTGTTTTCAGAATTTTTTATTATTATTTTACATTTTTCTATAAGATTATGTCTTTTCTTTAATCGTTGGTTTTTAAGCTCTTCGAGAATGGTCTCTTGTTCAACTAGAATCTTCTTTCTCTTCTTCCAATCGTTGTTTTTTAATCTCTTCTACAAACCTTCTTTGTTCTTTATTTTTTAAAATTATTTGTTTACAATGTCTTTTTCTTTTAGACGTAGATTTTCCTATCTTTTTTTCTCTTAAATTGGTGCTTTTCAAAATCTGTCAGAATCATCTCTTGTTCTTCTAGAATCTTCTTTAGCTCTCCTTTTTTTCCAAATCTACTTTAGAAGCTTTTATTATTATTCTAGATTTTTTATTGGCCTTCCTTCTCATCTAATCTACTTTTATATTTTGTATTTTAATTATATATAATTTTCTGTTCTTTTTCAACCAATTAGGGTTCATCAAATTCTTTTCAAGAACTTCATTTTGTTTTTGTTTTTTTAATTTAATTTTAGCCGACTTCTTTTACATTTTCTATAGTCTATTTGCTCTCTTTTCTTGTTTCTCTCAAAATCAGTGTTTTTCTAAATCTGTTAGAATCATTTCTTGTCCTTCTAGAATCCTGCTTACCTTTCCTTTTTTCTAAATGTACTTTAGAAACTCCTTTTGTTATTTTAGATTTTTATGCTTTTCTTTTTTATCTAGTCTTTATAATTATTTTTATTTATTCTACAATTTTTGTTCTTTTTCTTCTAAGCGACGTCTTTCAACTTCTTCTAGAATTTTATTTTGCTCTTCTAAAGTCGTTTCTTAAATTAATTTTCTTTAGTTTTTCGAGAATTTTTTTGTGATTCATCTGATAGCAAAATCTTTTTACTGTTCTGAGCATTTATCAAAAAGTGTAAATAACCAGAATTAGCAGTAATTTGCTTGCCATTGCCAGCAGAGAAATTACCTCACCTTAAAATAATTTCGCTCATCTTGGACATGTATTCCAAACTCCAAAAACCACTGAAACGGTAAACCCAACTTTCTGCACTTCACTAGGACTTGTTTCCAATCAAAATCTTCTTGTTTCCATTTATCTTCACGTAAAGGCCATCCACCAATCTCGTTTATTAGCATCAAAATTTGTGTGTTATTATCTGCTTCGATTTCTTCTAAATTGAGACATTTTTGAAAAAACAATTTTTGAATCTGAATTGGTCGCGAATTTTGACTTGAAATTGGTGACACTATCATTGCATCAAGGTAATTCTCTAAATCTTCTTGTTGTTGTACTAAGACAGGTTGTGTTTCTTCAGTATAAATTAATTGTGAAGTTTTTCCACAAACAAATTCGTGAAAGTCATCACATGGATCTACTGAAGAATCAATGAAATTATTGAGCTCAACAGAAGATTCGTAGCAAGAAATTTCTTCACAGGAAATTGATGTTTCTACAATTTTTTTATTGATTTAATTTTTTTTTGTTAGATGTTTGATTACCTGACGCAACTGTGTAGTTTTTCAAATATAAAACATAACCAATCAAAGCAACAACAGTTAGACAGAGCACAATCTCAATTTTTGAGCACTTGTGGCCACTTTTGCGTTCTCCACTAACAACATATGCACTAGAAAAAAATTATTAAGAGACAGAGGAACACAACTGTGACTTACTGTTCTCCCATGTTTGCAACTAAAATTTTTAATAAAACGTTCTAATTATACTGCAAGGATAATTAAATAAAAATTCAGAAAACTGTGTCAACATTTATTAAACATAATGAGGATATAACTGACATTTTCCGCATTCACTGGACAATTGAAATTATTTTGAAAATGTTCCGAATTTCTCACTGCTGCAGTGAAGAATTTGTAATAGCTGAAGCGTCCTGAAGGAATTTTCTGAGAACAGAACCGCTTTTTCGCACCAGGATTGACTCGATTTTATCCAGAAAAATTGGTTGGGAAAAATGACACGTCTACTAACATAAAAGAGGAATTACAGATGATTCTAAAGAGTTTAAAAACGTTTAGCAAAAATAGAAAACCATATTAATATTCTAGAAAAGCCTAGAAGATATCAATTTTGAGAGAATCGAAAAGGAAGAAAAAGAAGAATTAAGGAAAATTCCAGAGAAACTAGAGTGTGATAGACTTTAGGTAGAAGAAATTGAAGAAAATAAAAGGTTTTGGAAGAACAAGGAAAAATTTTGGAAAAACAGAAGAAGATTCTAAAAGAGCTTTAAATAAGGGCGCTTGCTTAAAGGAAAAATTTGAGAAATAATAATTAGTAGAAAAAGACGAGAAAAATTTTTCTAGAAGTTGCAAGGCATTGACAGGAAGAAAAGTAAGAGCAAAGAAGAATCCTAGAAGAACAAAAAACGATTCTAAACGTACTTAAAAAACGACGATTGGAAAAGAAAGAAAAATGAAGAAAGACAACAATATTTATTAATCATAACGAGGATATTAGAATAACGGACAATTTTCCGTCTTCACTGGACAATTGAAATCATTTTGAAAAAATTCTGAATTCCTCACTGCTTCAGTAACCCGAATTCGTAGCAGCTGAAGCGTCCTAAACGAATTTTCTGAGCTCAGAATCGCATTTTCGCACCAAGATTGACTTGATTTTATCCAGAAGAGTTGGTTGGGAGTGTATGACAAGTCCGGGAGGTTTTCTTCGTTTCCTTCTTCTTCTATGTAGTTTTGATAAGCTTGATATGACAGTTCTTGGCCAAACCATGTATCGAAATATCTGTCATAAATCACAGAAGCGTTAAGACGTTTCTACAAAAACAGATTAGCACAAAAATTGAGAAACACTCGTGTAACTAACGTTGTAATTTTTGAGACTCTCAGTCATACATTTTTTGTTTTCTTGGAGTTTTTTGAGATAATCTGAATTTGCGTAATTTACGAAATCACGTAATCGGATAAATTCTGTTGCTACAGTTGTACCAAGACTGGCATAACTGAGGTATTTTGGGAGTTCAGGGTCGAAAAATGTGTAAAATGCTACAGACGGTAGAACTAGAAATAGAATTAAGTTTTTTGAAATTTTTGATTTTTTAACTTACGTAATTGATCATCGAGTGATAAAGTATATTCGGAATTATCTACGTAGATAGAGTCAAGTGATAAGAAAGGTTTTCCTATCATACTCATCTTCATTTCAAAAATTTTTTGAGACCAAGTATTCAAAATTAATATAATATTTTCAGTAAAGAAATTCAGCTTAACAAAAACTACTTTAGAAATCTGAAATTTAATTTTTATAACTACCTGACTGATTTGTAAATATTCCTCAGTAAAAGTCTCATCAAAAATTTCTTCAGGTCCTATAATAACCTCTTCTAAATCATTATAATATTCTGAAAAAATTTTTTTCAGAGTGTCATTTTCAATTTTTTCAGTTATTTGATTCATAATTGATGATACAAAATTTTTGCCTTCATCCCGAATTTCAGGATTAACAATTTCTGAAAGATACTTAACTTCTGAAAGATATTTAAACCTAAAACAAGATTTTCAGTGAGATTTTTTTAATAAATCACTGACTTTGTTTTAGTATCTTCAAGACAAAACTCTTCCCGACTAACATTTCTTCCTGTTGTAATTTCCAAATAATTAAAATATTTTTCCCGAATTGATTTCGACAAATATGGAGCATAAAACTGTATTATTTTCCATAGAATAAACATTGCTTGAGTTCTAAAATTAAAACTGTTTATTTATTTAACACAAGTTGTGAAATTTAACTTTTTTGAAGTAACTTTTAATAAATGATTAAGATCGAAAATATAATTGTTGTTATAAGCAACCCACGAGTTCGATCTCCATCCTTTAAGACCTGTAATAGCAGCTAAAAAATTCGAGACTGGTCCTATACCTTCCAACCATAAATTCGAAGCTTTCTTAACTGAAACTCCTTCAGTTGCATTAACACAAATTGCGTTTAATTGCTTTTCAAAATTTCCAAGATTTGTGAATTCGACAATTGCATCAATTCCGGGTTTTCGTAACTGTTCTAAAATTTCGGCAAAAATCTCTCTTTGCATTGCGAAATAATCGTCGTTAAGACTGTGACCACAATCATTCGGATGTGATAACTATAACAGAAATTAAATTAAATCTAATTAAATTTGACTTACTTTAAGCTGATATTGTCCTCTATCGAAATAAAGGCCAACACTTAGAAACCACTCGAAAGGTAGTCTTAAATTTCGAGCTCTTATCATAAATTTAACCCAATCAAAATCCCTCTCGATCCATTTACTGTTTTGGCGGAACGGCCAGCCACCAATCGAGTTGATTTCTCTTATCAGAGTTTTATCTCTGTTTGAATCAATGAAGGTAGTGTTAGAACACGCCTGAAAATACTGTTTTTGCATTCGGATTTCTTGAGAATCTTCAGGAGTTTCAGGTTGGGTTATGAAATTATTGAGAGTGTCCTCGATTTTTTCGTATATTTTATTCAGGTTGTGGGTTTGTGACTTGTGATTTTTGACGAGTTTGCCGCATGCAAAACTGTAAAAATCGTCACAGGGATCTATTGATTCGTCAAGGATTTCGGAAATTTCAGAAGATGCGTTGTAACATGAAGGTGAAGTGCAGTGGAATTTTACTTCTGAAACTTGAAGGAATTTTTAAAATTATTGGCTCAGTTAAATACTCACAAGCAAAAAATCCGAGGAAAATAAAGAAAATTATAAATATTAGACAAGTACAAGAAATTGCGAGACAAGTCGCTAGTTTATTTTTCTTGCATCCGTGAAGATCGTCTTCGTTTCTGTGTTACAGATTTGTGTTTAGTTGAATTGTGATTTGTTTTACTTACGAATTCATGTCTGTATTTTTCACGATCATTAAACAAACTAATTACAAGTTACTCGTTTTAATTTTTTTTAATGAGGAAGCTTAATTTAATTTTAGCTTTTTCTGGTGTTGGTTTCATTTTAAAAATATTTCAATTTATAACGAGTTTTCTTCTTATGGAAACAACAATATCGAGGCATTGCTATGTTATTTAATAAAGACAATTTATTATTAGTAAAAAATTTAACAATATAGTATAATAAAAAATATGGTATAATAATTGTTGTCAAGTTGAAGACAACAATAAATTATTTTTGTTGGTACAACTTTAATGAACTTAAAAAAATGGAAATGTCGTAATTAGTAGAATCACTGATATAATTTGTTGTTATCTTCAAATTAACAACAATTATTCTATTGGCAGAAATATATTTTCCTTGTATAACACAAAATTAAAACTGTTAATATTCGAATAAACAAGATTTTGAGTTTCTGATAGAGCCCACAAGATTTCTGTGTTTACAAAACAGCAATCTTCTGAATTTTATTAAAACTTATTTTAGCACATTTCAACGTTTTTATATTTTTTAAAATTTCCAAATTATAATTTCTAAAATTCTGATATTTTGTAGTTTTAAGATCTCTAACTTCTAAAAAAATGATTTGGAACGAGGTCGAATTATTGGCATGATAGAGGGTGATCTTTCGTTTCGGGAAATTGCTACCAGAAGTAGTTATAACGCAGCTACAGTGATGAGATGTTGGAGACGATGGTCTGAGGAAGATTTCTATGAACGTCGGAGAGGATCTGGACCACAGCGAAGAACGACAGACCGCAAAGAACGACGTTTAAGACTTTTGGCGTTAAAAGACAGATTTTCAACCACGCGAGTAGTTGGAAACACTTGGAGAGAATCTTTAAATGTAAGAGTCTTAATAGCGTCTATATGTCGTCGAGTACGTAGTTTTGGAGTGCGTTCTTATCTTTTTGGTGTCTCCCCCTAACGCCTCATCATCGAGCTCGCAGATTAGAATGGTGTGTAGAACAGGTGAATTGTAGGCAGGAATGGCATCAGATTGTGTTTACCGACGAATCTAGATTTTGTTTGTGGGCCCACGGCGAACGTGGCACTTCCCCGGCATACTGCGCTTACTCAGGGAGTGATGATTTGGGGTGCTATCACGTATGGCAGTAGGTCTCCTCTGGTATTTATTCCTGGCAACTTGAATGCTCACATAGAGGTTGTGCTGGAACTAATTGCACTGCCGTACTTGCAAGAGGTGCAAAATCCTGTTTTTCAACAGGATAATGCTCGTCCACATACTGCAAGGAGGACAGTGAACTTCTTAGAAGAAACTAACGTGGTGGTGCTTCTATGGCCTTTCCGTTCACCGGATCTTTCACCCATTGAACATGTGTGGGATATGATAGGCGCAAGACTAAGCAATTTACCTCATCCCCCAGACTCTTTGGAGAAACTACATGTGCAGATTCAGGAAGCTTGGGATGCACTACCGCAGGAGGATGTTGATCATCTCATTCAAAGTATGCCAAGTCGAGTGAATGAGTGGATTAGAAATCATGGAGGACCCACACATTATTTAAAAAAATGCATTTGTTGTTAATTTAATAAATTGAAATTTTTCTAGATTCTCTAAAGTTTATAGGAGTTTCCAAGATTTTTATCTTCTAAGCTTCTAAAATGGTTCTTGTTCTAATTTTCTAGTGTAGCACTTTGAGTTTTTAACATTTATAAGTGAAGTTTTTGCTGTTTTGATTTTGAAGATTTCTTATTTTGAAACTTCTATAGATAATATTGCTTTAGAGTCTTAAAAATTCTAGTTTCTGAATTCCGCTCGTTTCCAGATATTTTCTGTGTTCTAAACTTTCTGTATTTTTAAATTTTCTCAGCAACAACATTTTTCTAGATTCTAATTTCTGAAGTTTATAGCAGTTTTCAAGACTTCTAATATCTAACAATTCTCTGTTTTTTTTTTAAATTATTATTCTAATTGGAATTCTGTAAATCATAAGAATTTGTTATTTTAAAATTTCTGTAAATTCAGTTTCTGACTTTCAGTCATCTAAAATATTTCAGATTCTAAAATTCAGTAGTAAGTTGTCAATATTTTTTGTACATAATAAGGTATTGGAGTTTTGCTATTTTAGTTTAGAAGTTTTTGTATTTTGTAGAATTTCACAGACAATTTTTTGATTTTATATGATTTATAAATTCTAAATACCTAAGATCTTAGTAAGACTATAAAATTAAATTAAATTAAATTAAATCCACAGATCACAGCTCTTTAAAAATTTCTGTTCTGAACTGACTTATAATTAACACTAAAATGCTTCCTGGTTAAACAATATTAAATAAAACAATTATATCTATAAAAAACCAAAATTTTATTATCACAAATGTTTACAAAATCCGACACGTCTTCTTGGCATACATCCTCGAGCCCATCTGGCAATTGTAGTCTCGTGCAAAATTACGAGAATTCCTCAACGGAGCAATAATTTTAAAACGTGAATATTCTCTGTCGTACTTGGAGTAAATTTTGTTACAGTGTAATTTACTCGTGTGTATCCAGAATAATTGTTCAGGAGTGAATTCTAAAGACTCTAACTTGGATTGTTGAGAATCTTGTCGATACATCACTAGTTCTTTGTACGACTCGTAAGCGACTTCAGTCGAGACAAAATGCCCTAACATTTCTCGCATTTTCTTCGGTCTTTTCAACTGAAATAATATATTACAACCCTGATTGATTAAGACACAATCAAACGCTTACTTCCAACCCTCGAAAATCTGAAAATTCACGAATTAAGCAGTTGATAGCTGATTCAAAACCATCAGAAATCCACCAAGTGTTTGAATTATGAGTTTCTTCATCTATTACTGTTATATTATTGCGAGGCTCGAAAATGTGATCGAAAATTTTATTAGCGATAATTTTCCCTAAAGTGGCGTAATTAAAGTTATTTGGAAGGCTTGGGTCGTAAAAACTGTCTTTTAATAACATTGCTGGGATTACTAAAACCACAATTTTACTACAGATTATATAAAATACTTAAATACTCACCTAGAGTGTTATTATTTATTACTGTAAATCTATTTATGTTAATAACTTTCTCATAAAATCTCAACGTTCTATTTGAAACTCTTCTATTAACTAAACCAAAATAGTGATCATAAAATCTGAGTCTTCGTTGATTCAACATATCAATCACATTTGTTGATTTGAAAACAAACTAACCCAAATAACTGAATTCTTAGAAATCTTCTCTTACCTCATATAAACCTAAATCTTCAGCAAAACCAAACTCATCAAAAACTTCTCTCGGTCCACCAATCCAAAACTTCAAATCATCTAATTTCCTCAAAGCAAATTCTCTTCGTCTTCGATTCATCCAAGTTGCTGTATTTAATAATCTTCGATAATTACGTTGAATTGTACTTAACATTTCTTTAACGAATTCTCTTTTTTTGAGAGTTACATGACGTCGAATATACTCAGACTCAACAATCAATGGAAAACTGAAATTTAACACTTGAGGTTAATTAGAGGTTAATTGAACAACTCACTGTTTACGACTTTCGTTTATGCAAAATTTTTGACGGTCAAGTTCCGGTGGGATATTGTGGTGTTCTTCATAGTATTCTTCGAATTTTTGACGGACTGGTTGAGTGAGGTATTGCCAGTTTTCTTCAACGATTTTCCACATCATGTAATCGGCGACAATTCTAAAAAAAAAAATTTTTTGAGGAAAAATCAGAAAGAATTGAAGGAGATGTCGGTTGGAGGAAAAACGAAGAATCGAGGAAAATTCTAGATGATTTTAAAGAGTTATAAAGTTCTGTAAGAGCTTGAATGACGTCGGCTGGAAGAAGCAGAAGAAAAAGAGAAGATTATGGAAGAACAAGATAAGATTTTAAAAGAGCTTTTATAAGAGAAAGAAGATTTTTAGAAACACTGATTAGCAGCAAAAAGCGAGAAAAAGTTTCTAGTAGTTGTAAGACATCAAAAAGAAGAAAAAAAGAGCTAACAAAAGAACAGAAAACGTTTCTTGAAGAATTTGAGAAATAACAAAAGAAAGGAAAAGAGGAGCAAATAATAATTCGAGAAGAACAAACGACGATTAATAAGGAACTTGAGAATCAACGATTGACAAGGAGAGAACAAGAAGAACCAATGAAGATTTTGAAAAACAAGCTAAAACTGTGCAAAAAACCGAATAAAATGAATAACTACAAAAGGCACAGACAAAACAAGCTACTAGAAAGATTTAAATATCAGAAACTGAAAGAAAACGAGCATATCTTTAAGAAAGTTGATAGTTATGAGATTCCTAGAAGAGAAGCATGTTCAAAATTAAGAAGAATTGTGAGGAGAAGCTTTTGGAAGTTATAGAAGATTATAAAATGAAAACAGAAGGATTCAAGTAACGTCACAACTAGTGAAACCTCTAAGAAGAAAAAAAGAGGTTTTGGGAGCACACAGAGAATTTTTAAATAATCTTGAAAGACAGAGTTTGTTAGAAACAAAATTTGAATAACAATTGGCGATAAAAGAAGAAATTCTAGAAATTAAAAGACCTCGGCTGCAAGAAAGACAACAGCAAAAAGAGGAAAAGAAATTTCTAATAGAATTAATTACAATTGGATGAAAAAGAGCAGTAGAACATTCTAGAAGAATTTAAACTACGACGGGCAGTGAGAGAGATTAAAAGACTTTGCAAAAATAAGAAGAACTGTTACGAAATGTTCTATATGTTCAAAGCAAGTTTTGCGGTTACATGATACCTAGAAGATATCTAGAAGCAGAAGAATTTAGGTAATGTGAACTAGTGTTTACAACTAGTGAACTCTCTAACAAAAAAAAGGGTTTTGGAAGCGTACAGAAAGATTCTAGATGATCTAGAAAGACAGTATTTGTAAGAAAAAAATTTGAGTAACAATAATTGGTGGAAAAGGAAGAAATTCTAGAAATTAAAAGACCTCGGCTGCAAGAAAGAACAGCAAAAAGAAGAAATGAAATTTCTAATAGAATTAACGACAATTGGAAGAAAAAAGAGCAGTAGAACATTCTAGAAGAATCTAAAACACGGCGTGCAATAGAAGAGACCAGAAGACTTTGCAAAAATAAGGAGAACTGATACGAAATATTCTTGACCTTGATAGTATATGTTGAATGCGAGTTTTGCGGTGTTTCGACGCCTTGAAAAAAACGAGAATGACTGCAAACGTACTAAAAACTGACTTTGATGGATACAAATGAAGAGAAGCGTAAGAATAGAATTATTTGGTTTAGCGAAGAAGCTCAATTACATAGAGTAATTCTCCGATGAATATTCAAAGCGATAGAAGAGTGCAATTCAGTTTGTTTATACAATGAGAGTTATTTCTTTCGTACCTTTTTGGTGTGCCGTAAATCAACTTATTTAATTCTTTGGTATAATTCAAAATTCCGTCAAAAACCACAAGATCACTTCCAGACATTGTGACTCCAGTCACTGCACTGAGTAAATCAAGCCATAAAATATTCGGACACAATTTCTGAATTTCATTTATTGCTAATTTCTTGTTTGAGTGTCTTTCCTTCGGTTTGTATTGACTTGCAAGCTAAAATAACGTCTCAGAGTGTCTCAAAAATCTGAATTAAAACTTACAGTTCTTAAACCGTTTTCAAACTCAATCGTACGACCAGTTTCATAATGTGCAAGGTTTTCAGGAGCTCCCAAAATAATCGCAATTTTAGTCAAAAGTTTAGATCTTGCTAGAATCTCAGAATCTTTCAGAGGTGTCAAATCAGGAATATCAATCTACCAAAAGAGAAATAATTTCAAAAAAATTCAAAATATAGTGTCCACCTTTAAAATATTAAGTTGTGTGTCGTTAAAATCCTCATAGATGCTAAAATTAAGAAACCAATCAAATTTCATTCCGAATTTCCGACTTTTGATAGCAATTTCTGTCCATTCGAAATATGTACCATTCCATTTTGAACCACGTAAAACCGGCCAATCACCTAATCCATAAAATTGATCGAGAAGCATCTCATCGTCGTCTAATTCAATTCCTGCTAAATTCCGACAAGCTAAATAAAAACTTTTTTCCATAATAAACGGTTTGGAATCACCGGTTTGTACCATTTCTCCAACCATCATATTTAAAACTTCTTTACTTGATGCTGGAGGAATTTCATTCCGATTTTTTAAGAAGCCACCACAGGTAAAATCATGAAAATCATCACAAGCTTGTATTGATTGGTCTAAATATCGGATTGTTTCAGCTGAGAGTTTGATACAATGTTCGGTTTTACAAATGGGATTATCTGAGAAATTTAGTAAGTTAAGAGAGTTAGTTAGTTTGTGACTTACTTTCGTTTCGTTTAACTAAAATAATAGCTACTCCAACTAAAATCATAATAAGAACAGACACTAGAAAAATTAAGCACTTAATTAGAGTACTTTTTTGTTTATAACAAAACGTAACCATTTTTTACTGTCTTCACACTTAGAAATGGTTATTGAGTGATACTTTTTGGTATTTTACAATGCAGATGTGCGTAGGATGTAAAAAATAATTATATTAATCCGACAATTTGTAAAGTGTATAGGTCAGATATAAAGGAGGACTTAATTTTGTTATAGAATCACTAAATTAGGACAACTAATTTTTAGATATGTCTTCCGCAATATTTTATGTACTGACTTCTTGTAATTATAAATTTTAATAACTGCAAAATTATGTTGTTAGTTGCTCAATCAGCTTAATGATCTAATTAAATTAACATTTAAATGTAAAGTAAGAATGTTGTCTCGTTAGATGTAATGATTTTTATTTTCGATAAATAAGTACACCAAACATTTCAACTATTTTATTTATTATTAACAAGAAATAATGTTTAGAAAAATAACAGTTTTTGCTAACTCATTCATTCTACTTTCATTTCATTTTGTTCTAAATACCTCAATTATCTTTTCAAGACCACAAACATTCACTCACAAATTTAAATGCAATGGAAATCTTCTTTGAAATACTGTGAATTAACAACTTCTTCTATTTTATCATCGTTTTCTTTATCAGAACAGTATCCTAGACTTGAATACAACCAAAATAATTGTTTTATGGTGAAATTTAAAGCTGGTAGTTTCGGTTCCATTCCGTTCTTCTGATACCATTTTATATAACCTTCGTATGCTAAATCAACACCATTTTCAGGAAGAGTTGAATTAGTTTCTTCTTCTTTTGCTTCTAGAATTTTATCACCGATAAAACGACCCATTCGAGCGAAATTTATATAATTCGGTTGATTTCTTTTAAATGAGTCACTATAAACGAAACTGTAGGGAATATCTGGAAAATTGTTTTAACAAAATTGGTTTGGGACAGAGATTGTTATACAGAAAGTGTTGTCAGAAGTGTCAAAATACGGCTCTGTTTTCTGCAATTCTGAGTAATAATTTTCTCTGGTACAAGTTGAAGCTTTCTTGTGTAAACACTTGTAGAATTCATTGTCGATGTAAAAGTGGACTTCGGTTATCATTTTTGGGAGCTTATCAGAGATGAAAGTCACCTGAAAACTGTAATAACAGCAAAAACTCTTTTTTGTAGTGATTTCTTGGCAACAGCAGACAAAGATTTATTTTGCCTGATGCTAAGTCAGGTTTTAAATAGTTGTTTCACTATTTTTTTGTTAATATTTTTTTAATACAAATGTTAAGATTGTAATCCTCTATATGCAATAATTTTTTATACATTTGAAACTATTTCAAATAATAATTTTATTTCTTATATTTCAGCGGTTTGTCCACGTTTGTGACGTCACAATTTATACATTCAGGCTTAGACTGTTATAGACTAGGGCTGGGAAAAGTATCGATACTTACAAAAGGTATCGATACCTGCTCAGGTATCGTACACCGATACCGACTGCAATTAGGTGTCGAAGTATCGATACTTCCGATACCTCGATACCTCTGATACTTTGATACCCCGATACCTCCGATACTTCCGATATCTCCGACACTTCGATACCTGCGATACCTTGATAAAGGGTGGCTATAAATGAATATCTTATTCAGAGTGCTTTGGATGTTGGAAACACAAGCTATTTTGATGAAAACAAACGAATTCACAAGCTATTTGATGCGATATTTATTTATCGACCTCGATACCTCCGATACCTTCGATACCTCGATACTTTCCGATACCTCGATACCTCCGATACCTTGATACTTCCCGATTCCTCGATACTCCCGATACTTTGATACCTCCGATACCTCGAGACTTACGATACTTTGGCAAGTATCGATACTTTGCAGGTATCGATACCCGATACCTAAAAACGGGTATCGCCCAGCTCTATTATAGACTTCGACTAGTTACAGAATTTACCGGTAGAGTGCTTTACACATTTGTTAATCACCACAAGGGTTTTAAACTTTTGAAGTCTTTAATAAATCTGAGTTTATGGAATCTAGCTTTGACTAAGTTTGTGACGTCACAATTTATACATACAGACTTAAACTATCGTAGATTTTGACTATGTAGTTACAGATTTCACCGATAGAGTGCTTCTCACATTTATTAATGACCAAAAGGGTTTTCAACTTTTGGAGTTTCTAATAAATCTGAGTTTATGAAAATCTAGCTTTGACCACGTTTGTGACGTCACAATTTATTCATTCAGGCTTAAATAAACTATTATAAACTTCGACTAGTTACAGATTTTACCAATAGAGTGCTTGACACATTTGTTAATCACCAATAGGGTTTTAAACTTTTGGATTTTCTAATTTTTCTAAAGTTTTGAAATTTAAATGATAAAATTCAGTAATTTTAAGACAACAAAAAATATAATAATAGCAACAAATAACAATATAACAATAACATGTTTTGTCTGAATTTGAATTTCTGAATTTCTGTTAATTCATGCCATTGCCGATAGAAAACTAATTTTTTATACATACGTCTGTAACTCCTGAATTTTCTCCTTCAGGACCTTCAATTACCACATTAATTTCAGGATTTTCAGTTTCATTATAATTCTTATACGTCAAATTTGCTATTAAATTCAGTAATGGTAAAGCATCAGGACGTCTGTACTTCCTAACTTCTTCACTTTTTATAATACTGTAAAATCTTTAAAAAAAAATATTTTTTATAACAAAACAGGTATTTTTCACCTTTTAATTGTCTCGGTATGACAGTGATCTTCCCGATTTTCTAATTTCAAATACTTGCTGTATATTCCTCTAACTTCATCTGAAGCAAACGGTAAAAATGTCTTAATAATACTCCAAATAAAATAATTTGCTTGAGTCCTAAAAGTTTTGTTTTAACACCAAATTTAAGCAGTTATCACTCACCTTTTTGGTGTTGCTGTTATTAATTTATGTAACTCGTAAAGATAATTTTCTGAAGCTAAAAAAATCAGAGTAGAATTTGTAAAAACGGCATAACCTCTAGCCAAATCATTTAGAATTCGTACAAGCGAATTTTCCGGCCAAATCTCATTTAGTTTTGCAACTGAGACATTTGAGTAGTTTTCATCGAGGTTTAAATCATTTTGAACACGTTCTGTTATCTAGAAATATTTTTTTGCTCACTCGTTATTTTGTACAGTAGCGGCCTTTAAAAAGTGGGACAATTTTTGAATCTGTGACATTTTTAGGGAGGGAAATTTAGCGTCTCACTTTTCAGTTGCCATCACCATACCTGTGATAGTTTATCTTCAAATTCAATTATTTGTCTAAGCTGATTTAGAACTAGATCTGTTGCTTGGAATTTATCAGCAAGAGTTATAATACATTCTTGGTAAAAATCAGTCTTAAATTGATAAGAAGTCGCTTGAAGTGGTGGTGGTTTTATCTAAAAACTGTCTAATAAACAAGAAGTACATCTGATAAAAATAAATTACTAGTAATTGATTTATGCCATTTTCATCTTTATAATAATCAAAACTTAACAACCAATCAGATTTAAGTCCTAAAGGTCTTGCTTTTACCATTAATTTTTGCCAATTAAATGTCTCTTCATCCCACTTCTGACCTAAAAAAATCGGCCAACCACCTAAACGTGAAATTATGGTGTACAAAGTACTGTCGTCATCATCTTCAATTTCAGTTGTGTTAATACAAGCTTGATAAAAAGTTTTAACTGTGATAAGAGGTCCACTGTCGTTATCATTTAAAGAATCTGTTACTAAATTCGTCTTTTTCTTATCACTGATTGGAATGTAATTGCCACAAAGGAATTGTTCAAAATCACTACAAGGATCTGCTTCAGGATCAATACTTGTTAATAGTTTGAAAGACGCAGTTATACATTCTTCAGTTTCACAACTTTCTTCTGAAAAATCACAAGTTGAAGAAGTTTAAATTGTGAAAAACTCACCGCTTAAGAAATGAACAATTATAAAACTTGATAATGCAATGAATCCTACTAAAGACAGTACAAGTAGGAAAAGTAGGACTTTTTCAGCTTTTGTCATTAAATTCCAGCAATCCTGCGGTGCTTTTTCTCCTTCTCCCAGCCTGAAAAACGGATTATTACACTATAATCTCACAGTGTGTTTACCTTTCGGTCATTTCGTTGTAATTTCGATCGGATTTAATGCAGAAAGGATGAAAGTCGGGAGTTTGGAATTGCTCCAACATATTTCCGTACCGAATTATCCGAAGGACGCACAATTTGTGTCATCTATTAATATTTTCTGTTTACGTTTTGGTGGTTTATGGCGCGGATATTACCCATTAGCTGCATTTTATGAAATTATGAAGGCCGAAATTTTACAAATTGGAAAATCTCACACAGACAGACAACGATTTATACAAATAAAAACGATAAACTGAATCGGTTTTGTTATTTTTTGTTTATGTTTCTGCGTGTAACAAAAAAAAATCGAAAAATTTGAAAGTGTTCTTTTCTATGGGATTTCTGTATGAACTTAAGACCATAATTCCTGATTCCAACGATGGATATGTGTAATTCTTTTTTTTATTTTGTTTGTTACGGTCCTGAAAAGCATTCACGGAAAAAATTTGAGACAATTACAAAAGAACGTCGTAATTTTTTTTTTGTTTATTTTGAGATGAAATTCTGACTTAATCCAATTAAGACTTAAATTTTGGAACAAAACCGCATCATTCTAACTCGATTACATTCCAGGCATTTCACACATTTCCAGCTTTTTATTAAAGAAATTTATTAAAATTTAGACGGACAACCTCTCTCAGATTAGCGAATTTAACAATGAATTTATTTTTTCAGATCGGTGTGCCGCAACTGCCCTTGGCCTGACACCTCCATGTCTTCCAACGACGCAATGAGTGTCCCAATTTCTCCTCCTGCTTTACCATCTCCCGGGGGAAAACTACCATCACTGGATCCTGCTGACCGCTTCCTGGGTAAAGGTTCACCGTTTGCTCCTTCAACAGGCGATCCGCAACGTCACTCTCAGAGTGATGATGATTCGGGATGTGCCCTCGAAGAGTACACCTGGGTACCGCCAGGCCTTCGACCAGACCAAGTGAGTTTTGATGAATGCAAATTTAATTTGGCGCAATTTCCCATGTATAAGCCGGTTTCAGAGGCTAATTCGCTATGCAAATGTACAGGCGGCTGTCATGTTTGCTGTCAATCGGGTTACGATTGACAAAGATGCGGATTTTGGTGCGCATTTTTGCGGAATTAATTATGAAATGTGGGGAAATATATCAGCGGGAATTGCTGAATGGTATTGTGGAGTCGACGGCTGGAAGTCGTGAAGCGGTGCCAGCTTGGAGTTATTTATTTCGGGTTGAGAAAGAATGGCCAAAGCGAGAATTGAATTTATTTCAAATCAAAAGTTTCTAGAATTTTTAATACAATTTAATTAAATCAAAAACGCAATAACCAATTAAAAAATTAATTTTAGGGGAGTTTTAGAAATATTGAGCGAGCAATATAAAAATGATTCAGGTAGATGCTGGAAAACTGTTGTCTGTTAGACACATTATCACGTGTATTTGATTCTTTCGATTTTTTGCCTGTCTCAATAATTTTGACTTAATTTTATCTACTGCAGCGTCACATATTTATTGTGAGAGTCAGTCTTTTCGATATCGAAATAAAGGACATTGTCAAAGGCGTGTCTAAGATTGTTTTTTAAAGAGTGAAAGGAGAGAGTCGAGGAGGATTGAGTTTGTATTTTTGTTACCATCTTACTAAAGTCTTTAGAACTCTTTTTTTGGGAATGCTCTTGCTCTTGGACTTTTTTTAAATCCAGCTTTTCAAGTAACTATTTAGAAACCGAACGCGATAGTTATTCCAAAAACAAATGTTTCTACAAGGTTTATTATAAACAAACAAAAACTGTTACTTTTGGTTCCTAAATTCTATTAAAAATTTTAAAACATACATTTTCGAAAGACGGAAAGGAGAATTATTGTAAAATGCCTCTTCTAATCTCAGACTTTTTTAATATCTTGCTCAAAGAACCATAAATTTTTCTCTTTGGTAAAAAACCTGGATGAAAGGATAAATTGTGCCCTTTAAGTACATTTTTATAAAATTAAAGAACTATCCTTTGAAATAAAGGACGGTTGGCAACCCTGCAACATACTAAAATCGTGTTATGCAAAACTTTCGAATCTGTATATTTTTTGCATCTTCTCCGTTACTTCGATTTAGACTTTTTGTCGATCACGTTAATAACATCTTTCTTAGAAAATGATTGTGCGGATTTTTCGTCCAAAACATGCATTGTTATTAATACGTTACGTTTTATTAGGTTTGTACGCGTGGTGAACTTAAACGAGGCTTAAATAGCGGTCATAACTGCCCTCCGGTGGCTATAACCATAAACGCTGGAATAAAAGCTCCCGACTATCCTTTTATTCCATTATCGCAGGACTTTGGTAAAATATCGACAGTTATCTTTTCTAACAACGTTTGATAAAAACTGATTTATGTTAGGGTCGTAAAGGACGATTCCTGGAATATGACTCTTGACAGGATGCGTGCACAGTTTTTTTATTACTTCTATTTTCGTTTTAATTAAATTCTTCGAGTGGTTTTTCTTTATCAAGCATTAAAAGTCGCTAAGGGTAGATTATTTTTATAACGCTTTTTATCATGAAATGCTACCAGAATAAAGGATCCAATCCTATGTAATAAAGCCTTTACTGCAATTCGAAATTAACATCCTGACTTAATAAATAGCGGAATTCAAAATAGTAGAAGAGTTTGCGGTAATAGACCATAAATTACCATTGTCAGATGATATGCTAATGTCGACTTCCTGTAAAAATACAAAAACTCTAACTACAGGTTTAATATATTGCACCGAGGATGTAATTTCAAGATGGATTAATTGCAGTATTACGTTTTAACTTTAATTGCATTGCAGAAATTATTACCTTCTCTTATTCAAATAAGAGAATCTTAAAAAAAATTGTTTTGTAACTTCAATTAGCACCTTTAGGTTTTGAAGGGGACTATAAAAGGAAATCTGTGGGTGTTAAATCAGACGATGACGGTGGCCATGTAATATATCTTCTGCTGCCACAAGCCACGCCTCAAGGAATTTTAAACTGAACACTAGAAGGACGTTTAAATAGAAGTGTTTAGTATTCAAAGCTTTTGATTTTTATTTATTAATATGTAACAAGTGGCAAAAAAATATAGACAATGGATGTGTCTAAAAATGTTTTTGTGATACCAAAGAAGCTATGGCAAATCATGGCTTACTACTATTTGACACATAAGTTTTGTTCTGTATGGCTAGGGTTACCAACCCTCCTTTGTCTCAAAGGATAGATCTTTAATTTTATAAACTGTCCTTTAGTCTTTAACATGTACTTAAAGGACACAATTTGTTCTTTTATCTAGTTTTTTTTACCAGAGATTAACATACCTTTTTGTAATTGATTGATTTCAAAAATAAATTTATTGTCTAGACGTTCTTTTAAGTTACTAAAATAAGTTTTATCCAGACTTAAGTTATAAAACACTACGTATATAGGGCATTTATTGGTAGAAAGAAAAGAACTACGATTAGTGGAAAAAGAAGAACAGAAGCAGATTCTAGAAGAATTTGAAAAAGTAGATTCTATAAAAATTTTTAGAAAAGATGACCTAATGACAGAAAAAACTCGGAAGATTAGTGAGCAGTTAGCTCTAGAAGATATCCTTCTCGAACAATTCTGAACCTCGTCATTACAGCAAAAGAGGAAGGACAAAATCTTCCTCAGGAACAATTATCTGCCCTAGTTAACAGCATGCAGAGGCATCTCAAGCCTGTATTCATGTAAGAGGAGGAAATACTCTCTATTACTAATTATTTAATTATTTTATTTTATAAATTTCAGATGTCGGTTTTGTTTCAGAATATTTTTTAAAGCTAAAATAACTTCAGAAGAGAAAAAAACATGTCCAAAATTATATTTTTGCGATAAATTAGTATAATATACAAGAAATGAAGTGATTATAGTCTGGATTATAGTTTAGGACCCAGCAAGTACAAAGCAGCAAGCCTTATTTTAATTAAGGGGCGAAGACTCAACACTCACAGCTTTATTTTGATCGGAAATTGATTAGCATAAAGAGCATGTTGTGACAGAGAGGCCATCAAACTATATCGTTGTAATTACCCGATAAAACTTGAAGCAATTACTCGCTCAGATATGTTGATTGAAATGTGTCGCGGAAACAACAAAATATCTTCTTTTCGCCGTTAAACATTCCATTCGCTTCAAGAGAAGATTATCGTCGGCAATTTCGTAGAACCACTACAATAATAAATTGTGACATGAATTTTTCACTCTTTTCGCTACAGTTAATTTTTTGCGGTTGTGTGGTTAATGCTTCCATTATTCGTTCCAGCAGGAAGAATATCGGATGTATCGAGTATCTTGTAAAACCGCATCGTATCGTCTATCACGTGCCTTAAAGTGCAATATCGAGTTGTGTGTGTGTTTGTAACTCGAGAAAAACTCGCTTAGACACAAAGAGATGAAACAGCGTATGACGGCACTTTTTCTACCGAAACTTCTAATTAGATGACTTAATTTCAAATTTACAGATAGGGAATTTAACTCTTTATTAGCCTCTCGAGATCGATAACAAGATAATTAATCACAGGATTCAACTAATCGCAATGACCCTCTGCCAATTCAGAATCCTAAATTACTGTTACTGTCAGAGGATAAAACAATTTTTCTTTTCTTCTAAATTCTTGTGTTTTCGTTTTTTCTTTTTTTGTGTATAGTTCATCCGTGACGTGTACAGATTGCAGCGTTTTCCGCGTTCAGAAGCGCTAGCCACAAATCGTGCTTCCATTTAATGTAAATGCATATTATAACAATTATTTGAGCATAATAAGAGAACAGCGATGTAAATTGGAATCGTGAGTGGCTTCATTCACCAAAAAAAAAATCTTTCTCAGTGTGGTCTTTCGATATCACCAGGAAACGTTCCGGTGTGCTCTTATTCAAATTAGGCAGTATTCGATTGAGAATTAGCATCGAACAACTATCTAATTTAATTTCATTCGCTGATCTATCCGTCATTAAAATTGCTCGTGTTTCCTAGCTATTAAGCTACAACTTCAACACTAATTCGCTCTAATGGTAGATGCCGAATGCGTGACGTCACTATCGGAAAAGTAACGAGATACTTAATTAAGTGGCTTTTTCTGAACGAGATGTGTTTACACCCATTTTTGTCAGAATTGATTAAGACGTCGTTAGGTAAAACAACGTAATGATATTTTGATAATAGAGGGGTTTGGGGAAATGACAATTCACGACTTGACACCATTTTATTATTTTCTCATTAATGGAATTTACGAAATTTTTATTATATACTCAAACACGAAATTGTACACAATTTATTTAATTAAATCTTGACGCAATTTTCGATATAAATTACTAAATTTCAAGCTTAATCGATTTTAATTCATGTACGCTTTGTTGAGTTAATGTTTATCATTTATCTATTTACATTATCTGGAAATTATAAATCATGAAATATTGCTCGGCTATAAATTGAATTTGATTGGTTATTAATTTTTGTTTGGGTTTTGTTTTTGGTTAACCCAGCGCATTCACCAAAATTACAATTATAACTTCAGGCAATTATTATTCTAAAATATAAATAAAAGGCTTTCAAAGGCACATTTAATCATAAGAGTTTTAACAAGTTCTAAAACTGACATTAATTGTTGTTCATTGTTTAAGTCTTTAATTTTTTCAATTCTGAAATTGTAAAATTTGTGCGATTCTTAAATTACATACAATTTGCATTAAAATAATATTGTGTTGGTCCTTCGGGCACATACATTAAGATTTTGATAATAAACATATAGCCGATAAGTAAGCTTAGGTGCAAGAGAGTCTTTCTTAAACGACCAAGTAATTAACCGGTATGATTCAGCAGGCTGCATGTTTTTTATTCAACTGGTCTACTGGTCAACTCGTGTAGACCAGTTGAATGAATAACATGCAGCCCGCTGGATTACACCGGTTAATTACCGGGTCGTTTAATCAAGACTCTCCAGCACCGAAGCACACTGATAAGCCCAAATTAGTTTGAGGTTTGCGAGTGTAATAATTGAATCTTAATATTTAATTCTATGTAAACGTTTTTCTTCGAGTAAATTGTTATAAATGGAAACCCTTTAACTAACTTTAAATTTTCTTATATTCAATCTTAATCCTTTTTTTATTTAACAATTGATTTTATTATTTTCTTTCATTACTCTGTTTGATTCTGACACCTACTCTCCACACACAAGTTAACTAGCTTTCGGGTTTAAGCTTAGCAGTCTGTGCTATAAATGTTTACATGTTTATTATTTATATTTGTTTATTTAAAATAAATGGCGCTCTTTATTATTGTCATTATTGTTATAGACTGTTAGGCAAGGACCCCGCAATCTTACAATTTTATAAAAAAAAAATTTAAAACGACAATTTGCTACGAAAAAGGCATTGATGTATTTAAGAAAGAAACCATTTTTTTATTGACGTAACATGAATAAAAAAAATCGCAAAATAGAAATAATGGGAAAAAAGACAAAAAAAATAAAAGGAAAAAAGTTTTTTTTTCTGATTCTAGCTGTTTTTACCGTTTTTGATACTTAACATACTTTGGTATTTCTAAATCAGAATCAGAAATATCTAGATTGAACAGCTTCTTCTAATTCTAAATTTCTTTCTTATAATACTAATTGAGCAGAATAAGTAAGTCTTTCTTAATTTTTATTTTTAATTTTGTATTTCAGAAGTAAATCAGTAAATAGAAGTATCTAGATTAAACAGCTTTATCCATTTCTTAATTTTAGTCGTAAAATGCTAATTAATAAATGATAATTAATGAGCAGAATTAATAAGACTTTCTCCATTTTTATTTTTAATTTTGTATTTCTGTAAAGGCTTTCTGAATCAGAAACCTCATCTAACTCTAGATGTTTTTACTGTTCTTGATTCTTAATATACTAGAATATTTCGAAATCAGAATCAGAAGAATCTAAATTAAACAGTTTCTCCTAATTTTAAATTTCTGTCTTATATAATACTATTAGAGCATAATTAATTACTAAATTACTATTAGAGCATAATTAATAAGACTTCCTCTATTTTTATTTTTTATTTTGTATTTCTAAATCAGACGCCTTATCTTGCTCTAGATGTTCTTTCCGTTCTTGATTCTTAATCTAGATTCTAAATCTAGACCTAATTTCTAAATTAGAATCAGAACAATCTAAATTAAACCGTTTCTTCTTATTCAAAATTTTTGTCTTATAATATTAATTGAGCAGAATTAATAAGACTTTCTATATTTTTATTTTTAATTTAGTATTTCTGAATCTGTAGCCTTATCTAACTCTAAATATTCTTAGCGTTCTTGATACTTAATACACTTTAGTATTTCTAAATCAGAATCAGAAATATCTAGATTAAACAGCTTCTTCTAATTCTAAATTTCTTTCTTATAATACTAATTGAGCAGAATAAATAAGTCTTTCTTAATTTTTATTTTTAATTTTGTATTTCAGAAGTAAATCAGTAAATAGAAGTATCTAGATTAAACAGCTTTATCCATTTCTTAATTTTTGTTGTAAAATGCTAATTGAGCAGAATTAATAAGACTTTCTCCATTTTTATTTTTGTATTTCTGTAAAGGCTTTCTGAATCAGAAGCCTCATTTAACTCTAGATGTTTTTACTGTTCTTGATTCTTAATGTACTAGAGTATTTCTAAATCAGAATCAGAAGAATCTAAATTAAACAGTTTCTCCTAATTTTAAATTTCTGTCTTATATAATACTATTTAATTTAGTATTTCTGAATCAGACGCCTGATCTAACTCTAGATGTTCTTACCGTTCTTGATTCTTAATATACTAGAGTATTTCTAAATCAGAAGAATCTTAATTAAACAACTTCTTCTAATTTTAAATTTCTGTCTTAATTGAGCAGAATTAATAAGACTTTCTTAATATTTATTTTTAATTTAGTATTTGTGAATCTGAAGCCTTATCTAACTCTAAATATTCTTAGCGTTATTGACACTTAATACATTTTAGTATTTCTAAATCAGAATCAAAAGTATCTAGATTAAAGAGCTTCATCTAATTCTAGAATTTCTTTTTTTAATATTGATTTAATATTTCTCAATCAGAGACCTCATCTAACTCTAATCGTTCTGACGTACGTCCGAGTTTGGTGTAAAATTAGGGTATGTTTTGATATATAAGAGGATTCAAACATTTGTCAAGCATTAAAATTTTTGAAGAGATCACAAATCTGTAAATATTTGGCGATTACATAGTTAAATTAAAAAATGTATTGACTGACTGGGTCAAAGTTCGACAACCATCAAGATCTATTTTACCTTATCTTACAATATTACATAACTTGTTATTTATGTATATTTAGAGAGTTTGGTGCAACAATATTTTTAATCCTACTGTATAAATATATTTTTTTTAATTAAAAATTGATTAAATTGGTTTTTTGCATTTTCAACATTTCTGTTGTGTCATTGCAAGATATTTACTATGAAATAAAAACACCAAAAACACATTTATTTGCTTGACTGCCTTTCCACATTTTTTCCCATTCAAAACATTTCACAGCTCATAATTCTCTCTCATCTATTTAAAAAATTTAATTAATGAATTTTTTCAATTTAAACGTCTGAACTAAATGTCTGAAGCTTGCATTAATTAGTTTTAATTTTTTTTTCGGATCGACCACACCGAATATTTCCAGTTATAAGCACCTTCCGGCAATTTCGTTTGAACTTAGTCCTCCCTTGTCTTTTTACGAGTCTCACGAGCGTCCTAAACTGTCCCAACGCACCTGTTGGGTGTATCACCTCACCCATCCAACCTGTTGCTTATTTCTCCACCTGACAGGTGTCTCACGAATTGTTTTTTTTTTTTCTAGGTGCACTTATACTTCAGCGCTTTACCAGAGGACAAAGTGCCCTATGTGAATTCAGTAGGGGAGAGATATCGAGTACGGCAGCTTCTTCAGCAGCTGCCGCCGCACGACAACGAAGTTAGATACTGTCATGCCCTCAGCGATGAAGAAAGAAAGGAATTGAGATTGTTTTCAGCTCAAAGGAAAAGGGAGGCGCTGGGAAGAGGAGCTGTGAGACAACTGCCAGCGCCTATGCAGTGCGATGCTGTAAGTTGGGGTTTCTCAAATAATAATTCATTAACAAACTTAAATTAAATTTAAAAAATTAATAAATAACAGTAAAATATAACTAACAAAAGCTAAAAAATCGAACAAAATACCAAAAATGTAAAAAAAATGAGAATAAAAGTGTAAAAACCTTGTCAAAAATTAAAATAATTTTCAAAAATAAAAGAAGTGTCAAATAACTTTTCAAAAAAACAAATAACAGTAACAGAACAACAATAAAAGCTGTAAAATTATAAAAAAAATAAGAATAAAACCTGAAAGAAATTTTCAAAAACTGTAGTCAAAAATATTTAAAAAATGAGGGAAAATTTACAAAATCTGGGCAGATGACGAATCGCCTCGTCTGCACTATACTTGTCATTGACGTTGAATGCCGCAATTTTCTTTGTTTAAACTTTATATCGCGTTCATTTCTGGTCTTTTCTTTGGCAAATGAACCATCAAAACCCCTCTCTTAATCATCATCCAGGGAAGGAGGCCGTTAAAAGGCCCATTACTCCCGAAACCCGCCACAGGGCGCCAAGCAATTTGACGTGGCCGGTAACTCCTGATTGACGCGATTAATTAAACTTATCCTAATTACGCGGTTGCTGCTTTCAAGGGAGAAAATGCAATAAAACCTAGTCTTTATATATCGAAGCACAAAGACTGAATACGAATTCTCCCATTTCTTATATTTTTAATTTGTTGACGATCCCTGAGGTGTCGTTTAGTGCGAAATAGCAGCGTCTTTAATTAAGTTTTTCCGTGATCTTTTCCAATTGCACAAATGCAAATTTTTCCGGCCAGTGATAATTGAGGACTGTTGGAAGTAATTGTTAATTAAAAATTTTATTTGTTTTCGACCCTTGAGAATATTTTAAAATGGGAGCGTGCATTAAAGACACTTTAGGAGGGCTAATGTACTAGTTATAATGGCTCTGAATCTTACTCAATTCGGCTCATTAATTCGAGAAAAGTTTGCCGCTTTAAGAACTCAAAAGAAACATCATTGCAACCACTTAAAACGACGGAAATTCTTGAAGCGTGACGACGCAAGAATTTCCTTCTAATAGAGACGCATTTTAAATTTTTTTACTTCTTTAAGTAATGAAAATCTTAATTTATTAAAAGCTATAAATTGATTTCCTTTCATAAATTTTCACACAATTCATAAAGTGCAGTATTTTGACATTTTATATTAGCTACAAACTTCAGTATAAATCAGAGAGTTGACAAAGAGCAGACTTCCTTTGCGTCTCTTAGTAATTTTATTATCTTATACACTTTCATTACTAAGGACTTTCAACTCGTGAATGAAATTCCACAAGTTTTGGGCGGATGTACAATTATGCAAATTTCAACACTCAAAAATGTAATTATCAGGCTCGTTATTGCAACCAAGATGTGGTGATAAAGCAGAAAATCTGGTCATATTTTAAGCACGTAAAGGCCACACCTACATTGAGATACTTTGGCTGATTAAAAGGAGTTTTCATTGATTTGCAACCAATACTTTAGTCTGTTTTTTTTTACCAAAGGCACTAGTAAACGTTGCAAATTTGAAATAAACATTTGTGATTGGTTGATTTTGGAAAAAAACTCTAACAAAATTGATTTTGCCTATTATCAATAGATTTCTGTCACTTTCCACACCACCCATATAAATATGTCTCTAATTCACAATCCGCATCCCTCGCTCCAGGCCTCTGTCTCATAAATCCCACCGTTCATCCTTCTCATACACCATTTGCTCCCGACAGATTTATTATCGGCATGAATTCTCCACGAAGCGACACATTTCTATATATCGTCGATGAAAACAAATCCATTTCTGTTTCAGTGTGAAGAAACTTTAGCAACTGGAGACATCTGCGTTTTTGCTTCAAGGGCTGGCCCAAACACCTGCTGGCATCCGGCATGTTTTACCTGCACCGTCTGCAGGGAACTCCTTGTCGATCTCATCTATTTCTACAAGGAGGGACGTCTCTATTGTGGAAGACATCATGCCGAAACGATCAAACCGAGGTGTTCTGCTTGCGATGAGGTATTGTTGGTTGTCTAGGAAAGAATGAACTTGGTTCGAGGCGATTTTCTGATTGATTAGAGAGCGTTTTGTGAAATTTTTGCTCAGAGGGACAGTTTTGTTTGTTGTTTTTTACAAATCGGGTTAATTGCAATTTATTCACGATTTTATAGTAATCATAAATTACGGATTTATGTCAATTTGAATGCTTCGTATTGATTTAGTAGTAAGTTTCTTGAATAGGGGACATGTGGAAAAGATAAATGACTCATAAAACATATGCTCAACATAAAAAAAATCTGAAAAAAGAACAATAAATTATTACAAATTTGTTCTCAAATGAAATGATGAATCAATCATTTTTTGTTCTTTTTTTCAATTTTTTCTGAAACTTCTTTTAAATCTTTTTCTTCTAATAGTTACTCTTAAAGTTTTTTTTTTAATATTCTTTGGTTGTTTTAGAGTTTTTCTGTTTTTTTCTTCTAGGTTCTTCTTCTCTTTTTCTGCTCATTTTTTCTATTTTTAGCTTTTCTTCTTCCTCTAGTAGTCATTTTTTAATTTATTCTAAAATCTTTGTTGTTGTTTTTTCTCTTTTTTAATCTTTAAAATCTATTATGTTTTGCACTTTTCTCAACAAAATTTTGTCTCAATTATCTCTTATCAAACCCAAATTAAATAGAATATTTTTCTTCTTCCACATTCCTCCTCTCTATTTCTAATTCTCTTTTTTCCAGATTATCCTGGCTGACGAATGCACGGAGGCCGAGGGCCGCGCTTGGCACATGAAGCACTTTGCGTGTTCGGAATGCGAGCGCCAATTAGGGGGCCAACGCTATATAATGCGAGATGGCCGCCCCTACTGCCTCCACTGTTTCGACGCTATGTTTGCCGAATACTGCGATTCCTGTGGCGAACCAATCGGAGTTGACCAAGGCCAAATGAGTCACGAAGGCCAACATTGGCACGCCACTGAACTATGTTTCTGTTGCCACACGTGCCACACTTCTCTACTTGGCCGACCTTTTTTGCCACGTAGAGGTGCCATCTACTGTTCTATAGCTTGTAGTAAAGGAGAACCTCCTACACCGTCAGATAGTTCAGGTCCTGGAACACGTCTACCTCGACGTAGTCGACCACCAAGACCTCCATCACCTGAATCAAGTACACCACCTCCATCACCTAATCGTCGCCAAACAATTTCACCATCATCACCTGTTCCTAGATCACCGAAAATGGGACGTAGAGCATTACAAAGATCACCGAAACCTGATAGATCAACACCTACAACACCAACTCCATCAGATAATGGAACTGCAGAAGTGATAAATGAAGATACAAGAGCTTTACCTAGTCCAAGAGGGCTAGATCGTGTACTTCTTGAAAGGAATTTAGAAAGATTGTTAAGTGAAAGAAGTAGTCAAATAAATTCACCTGATTTAGAAAAGTTACTACATGCAAGAGATCGAAGTCGAGAACCTTTACATTTAGCTGATTTAAGTTTAGATGATTGGCCTAAACCAATTGATAATAATTCACAAGAGAAAGATAATAATAATAGTAATGAAACTCCTCCTCATGCTTCATCAATGCCAGAATTAGCTATTCCAGGGTCTTCCAGTGAAGGTAATACAACAACTCCAGGATCTCCAAATAAAAAAACTCGAGGCTTACTAAGTGTTCGTTTCCAAGGCGATAACGAAGCATTCGAAGCTGATGAAGGTGATTCAGCAAGTATAGAAGCATCTCGGAAGTTTCCGAGGAGTAGAAGTTACTCCGGGAGATCAAGACATAATACAGATACACTCCGACCTAGAAAAACAACATCCGAGTCCCAAATGGCTGGAACAAGCCGACAGGAAGATGCTGAGAGTTATTGTTCAACGTGTTCATCAAGTAGTTCCAGTGACGATCTCGATTATCAATTGCCTCCAAGACGTGCCTACGGAGGCGTGAGAATCTCTTATGTTCCTAATGATGCTCTTGCCTGTGCCAGAAGGAGACAAGCGAATCAAAAGTCACCAAAAAAAGGAACAGTCGAGGATAAAAACTGTATCATATCTTGATCAATTTAATGCCTTCCATTTTTTTATCATTGCCAAAAATGTAACGCGTTAGTCAGGGTATGGAATGATAAGGTGACGAAATATGCCTTGATATTGTGCTTATGACTTGTGTTCTTTTTATAATGTACAAATTTTTTAGCGATGTATACTTGAATTGTTTTATACGGTTCTATCTACAAGTTTAGGTAGAGTGTAGTTATGTATCATAATATTTATTAAGATTTTTAATATAATCATTGTTTTAATTGTGTATATTGTACATAAACAGATTTCGGTTTTTAATAAATGTAATAAAAAATATTGTCTTTTTTAATTTAAATGAACACCCAATATTTATACTTTTTTTTAAGAACCAAGCAGATGGTACGATAGCCACCCCAATTATATGGGAAAATTTTAATAAAAAGTTTAATAAATTACTAAGAAAAACCCTTACTTATGTGCTTTGCGACGCTGCTTCTGTCATAGGTTACAAAATCGATTCGTTCTTAAAAATAAAAGGTTGGTCTGTGCCCAAAAAACTTCTTAAAAAAAGATATCAAAAAAAAATTAATAAAAAAACTTCATTAAAAAATAATACAAGAAATTCATTCAGCTTTTCTAATTTTCTTTTTCTTCTTTTTCATATTTTTGTCTATTTCAGATTTTCGTTTCTTTTTAGTTCCTTCAGTTACAGTCTCCATTTTGTTAAATATCTCTTCATACTCGTCATCAACCGCTTCCTGAGTCACAATTTCCTCCTGTTCTTCTTTAACCACCGGTTTCATTAAGATTTTCGTTAGGTTTTGTTTCATATAACCCTTATATACCAACTCTTTCGTTTCCAAATTATGAACCCTCAAAAACCTATCCAGACTTGTAGTTGCTACAAGTGGTTCAACAGGATCACAAACAATACTTGTAACACTCCCAGTGAATGTAGTAAAAGTTTTTAAACATTTTCCTGGAGCTCTTAGATCTAATAATTGCATGTATCCTCTGGTTGTACCCACAAGACATTGTCTGCAAGTTTTTACTCATGTTTATTATAAATTATGCAAACAACTTAATTACCTCTCTCTGAAAGCGGTTGTTATACAAGTATAACTCGCTTTTTTCTCAAAAAATTTAACAACAGGTCTTCTTTGTGCCCGTTGATCATATAACAAGACATGGCCTTCTTTAGTTACACAAGCAGTTAGTTTTTCACACTCGGGGATAAAGGTTAGTCCTCTAATTGATGTCGGAATTGGTAAATTTAATTCGTCATGACCAAGCTATCGCAAATTTCAGATTTAAGTAGATGTTAATAGACACATGAAAATACTTACAGATTTTGCTTTAAATAAACACTGTTTTGTCTCAATTTGCCATAATTTGAAATCATTATATTCTCCTCCAGTCCCAACAACGTCCCCCTGATGCACAAAGGCATCAAGTGTTCCTTTCTCCTCTAAATTTATAGAAAAATAGTCAGACTTTTTCCCGTTCCAAATTGTAATAACACCGTCATTTTTAGCAATTATTATAGACTTATTTAAGGGAGAGACACCCACAATTGAACCTTCACCCTCTAATTTATTTATAGTCTTTGTATATTTGCTCTGATTTGTGTTATAAAGATTGACTTGCTCATTTTTGTAACCCACAATTATTTCGTCCTCAGACCTACCCCACTCAAGGGCTGTTATTTCAGATTGATGTTCTGGTAAAAAATATGCTGGTTTTTCATCAGATTTACAAAAAGTTTCTGAAATAATACAAATTACAAGAAACGTGCTAAACTGAGGTTAGGTTGACTTACGTTGTAAAACTCCGCGTGTTGTTCCGACATAAAAACAGTATTTGTTTGAAATATCCATAATTTAATTAAATATTACACTAATTCAGTTAGTTTTTTACTAATTTTAATAAAAATTCGAAAAGAAAATTCGCGATTCATAACCTCAATTTGTGATTTTTTGACAGATGACACTAAATGACAGCTGCCATAATTTCCTAACCTAACAATTTTAATGACTGAATTTGTTTACATGACTGAATTTATCGATTTTTTAAGTGTTTTATTGTTGATTCAAGTAATTGTGTAGTATTCCATGCTCAATTATCTCATATTCTTTGATTACATAAAAGTCTGAGTCTAAAGTTTTGTTTTATTTGATAATTAGACCAGATAAACCGGTATTATTAAAAAAAAGTGCCAAAACAAATCTTTTGTGTGCAATAAACCGTATTGTGATAAATCCTACACCTGATAGGTCTCCTTTTTTGTTCATTTAATTTAAACAAATGTATTTTTACGATTTACAAAATGCGTCGTAGAGCTGACCTGATGATGGATAACGAAGACGAAACTGTCACCCTTGACGGTTCAAGAAAAGTCATAAGAAACAGCATTCACAGTGTCCCAGTTTTGATTTCTTTCGGTTTAATTGCGGTCCTTTTAGGTCTCTATGGCTTAGTGTTCACAATTGACAGCACTTTGCCCACACCTCTGTACCTAGCCGATGAGGTAAGTGCCCCCATGTTGTACCCTCACAGTTCACAGTCTTGTAGAAAACCCACCCGGACGCCTTTATTACCGAACGCGCCTGCAACGACGTCAAATTCCTGACAGACTTGGGTCCCCGTGTTGCTGGCAGTTATGAAAATGAGGTCCTTGCTGCTGATTTTCTCCAACGGGAAATCAACATAATCGCACAAAAAGCTCACAAAAATCACAAGATTGAATTAGACGTCCAGGTTGTCTCAGGATCTCATTATATCTGGATGAAGCCCAACGGGAAATTCGTTCCTTACTCAAATCTACAAAACATTGTTGTGAAACTCCAAGGAAAAACAAATTCGAGTGTTTTAATCAATGCACACTTTGATTCGGTCCCGACAAGTCCAGGAGGCAGTGATGATGGGATAAATTGTGCTGTGATGCTTGAGATATTACGAAAAATCACAAGAGAACCTCAGAGACCTTTAAATAGTTTAGTTTTTCTGTTTAATGGAGCTGAGGAAACAGGACTTCAAGCTTCACATGGATTTATAACAAAACATAAATGGGCGAAAGATTGTAAAGTTGTGATTAATTTAGAAGCTGCAGGGGCTGGAGGAAAAATTATTTTGTTCCAAACAGGACCAGAAGCACCCTGGTTGGTTGAGTATTATAAAAAAGTCCCACATCCATATGGGCAAGCCGCAGGCGAAGAGATCTTCCAGAGTAATATTATACCGTCAGACACTGATTTTAGGATTTTTAGAGATTATGGAGGGCTTGTAGGTAAGTGTGTGAAGAAATAACATATAATACTCGTGTATAACTGTGACTTTAAAAGACTTATCACATATCTCTTCAGGGTTGGATATGGCATTTTTCAAACATGGTTATCGTTACCACACCAAATACGACGATTTTGAGCATATCCCAATGGGATCATTTCAGCACGTCGGTGATAACACCTTACACTTGGTAAAAAGTTTAGGGAATGCACCAGAAGTTGCAAATCCCAAAGACAATCCTGGAAAATCAGTCTATTTTGATTTTTTGGGATTCACAATGATTTCCTATACTCAAACAGTAGCAATTGTGGTAAATTCAATTGTTGGTATAATTTCAATTGCAATATTTATACTAAGTATACACAATTTTAAATTAGGTAGGTATTAAATATTGTATCAAATTAAATTTAAATTTCTCCCTTTTTAGGATATAGTAAACAAACTTTAAAATATTTAGCTATGACTTTTGGTGCTATTATTGGAGGGTGGGTTATAGCAGCGATTTTTGTTGTTTTGTTAGCACTATTTATTGATAAAATCGGATATTCTATGAGTTGGTATGCCAATCCCTGGCTGATTTTTGGGCTTCATGCAGCTCCAACTATTGCTTTGGAGACTATTTTATTACCGTATATAAGTCAAAAGGTAAAAAAATGGTAACGTAGTTGTGAACGCACCACAATAGCCATAGAGGCTTGCTCTTAAACATCGTGTTTTTAATGGAAGAAAATCAGCACAGTGGGCTGACCTCTGGTGTCAAATTGTAAACTATTCTGATGAGGAAAACATCATAAACACTCACGACACAGACACCCAAAATCTCTAAATTTTTTGTGGTGCATTCATAACAGTATATTTTTATAGTCATCTGTGACACCAAATTTTTTTTAGAATTTGACTCATAACGTGAAGGCACAAATTCAAGTACACTGTGTACGTATTATATGGACTGTGATAATGATTCTTGGGACCATTCTTAATATCAGAGCAATGTATGCACTTTTAATACCAGTATTATTCAATACTTTAGGATTTATAGTGATTTATGTATTCAGATTACAACATTCAGGTAATAAACAAAAAAAAGTTTTAAAAAAATGTTAAAAACCTGTTTTTAGTAAGAAAATGGCAAGCCATTTATGTTATCAGTTTGGTGATACCAACAATGTTTTTAATGTACACAACTTTAACAACTTTATCACTCTTTATACCAATTACCGGTAGAATCGGACCTAATAAAAATGCTGACCTTTTAATCGGACTTCAAGGACTTGTTTTTACAATTTTAATTACGTCACCTTTTGTATGTAATCAATTAAAAATTGTAATTGAATTAAGAAAAAATTTCTAGGTTGCTCTTGCGACTCTTGTCCGAAAATTCAGATACGTGCTGTATTTTTTGGCTGGAATATTCGTTATTAGTTTTATTATAATGTTGACACCTTTGGGATTCCCTTATAGTAGTAATCGAGACTCGCCAGCAGCTGAAAGATACTGGATCTTACATACCAGACGAGTCTTTCACGATGAAAAAGGTGTTGAAACGAAACGAGATTCTGGTTATTTCTTCCTTAATATGGATAGAAACTCGCCAAAAATCGTTGAAAGTTATGTTAAAGATTTGGCACGAGCACAGTCTTTGAGTGAGGATTGTAAAAAATATTTATTATGTGGGCTACCGTTAGTTCATTCAAAAATGGTTCAGATTATGTAAGTGATTATTTTTTTGGGGATGGCGAAATTTAATGAGTTTTTTTTAGTGAATTCAGTACTTGGATTCCTGCAGGTCAACCAATTTTACCTGAGCCAACAAAACTTGAAGTTTTATCAAAAGAAAAAATTTCGTCTGATATATTACGTTATGATATTTCAGTAACAGGTCCTGATCGGTTAGGTCTTTACTTTTCGCCAAAATTCGGTGTAAAAGTATTAAATGTAAGTTTAGTTGATAAAATGCCTTCAGATTCAGCTAAATGGAATGACAGAGATTTGTATTTCGTTATACATATTTATGGGAAAGAAGCAGCTCCGTTAAGGTTTAGTTTCGATGTCCGAGTACCTCCGAATATAACTGAAACAACAACCGAAATAGCAATTTCTGGTATTTACGTCCATGACGAGAAAAATCGAAAAGTTCCCCACTATGCTCAACTGATTAATTCATTCCCTGATTGGGCTGATGTTACAGCATGGCTTGGTTCCTATGAATCGTGGTGGATTTAAATGAAATGAATGCAAATGACCATAGAACAAATTTATTTTGATGTAACTTCATGTATGACAATAAAATGTCGCTGAATTTTATGTAAAAGTTAAACTGAAAATAAAACAGGATCGATGTCCGGATCCAGTGACTTTGGGCTTAGGTTTTTTATTCTGTTTGACCCTTACATACAGCAATACACTAAGTTATTTTGGTGCTTACCTAAAGGGCCGAAGCACCAGAGATAATTTCAATCAATTCTCTGGTGATTACAGCCTGTCTAGTACGGTTAAATGTCAAAGTGAGTTTATCAATCATTTCACCGGCATTTTTACTGGCGTTATCCATAGCTGTCATACGAGAGGATTGTTCACTGCAGGCACCCTCTTTCATGGCGTAGTACAAGAGTGAAGCTAATGAAAACTCCAAGTAAGATTGAATCACTTCGTCATCAAGGGAATCGTACACAGGCAATTTGGCAGCTGTCTAAACAAAAAAGCATCAATTTAAATAAATTAGTGACAATAAAAAATTAGTTTTTACTTTAACTGCAGCCAGGCTGAAGACAGGTAAAGTCTGAGTATTGTATGAAACGACTGACTTGAACCGATTAAACACAATTTGACCTGATCCAAAAGCATATTGCGAATTAAGGATAGCATCAGCTAATTTAGATGCATCATTAAAAGTCGGAGGCAAACGTCCCATTTCATTACATGCCAAAATAATATTTTTTCCATACATGCGTTGCAAAATCAAGCGAGCTTTATCTCCGACACAGACAACTTTTAAATTTTGTTGGTCGTTATTTAATTCGTTGCGAATAAGACGAGCAACACTCGTATGAACAGCCCCACAAAGACCTAAAACACACTTTTAGATTAATTTTTAAAGTTGTATTCCAGTCTGCACCTCTGTCTGAAGTGATAGCAATCAGGAGCTTCTGTGGAAGATCTTCCGGTGCTGCAATTTCAGCTTTTTCATAAAATTGAGCAGCACCACTTCCAATAGGACGTGTTTGTTTAAGTTCACGTTCAGCTCGGGAGTATTTTGCAGCTGAGACCATTTTCATAGATTGGGTAATTTTTTGGATGTTTTTGACTGATTTCAGTCGGATTGAGATGGACTTAAGGGTGGCCATGCCCCTTTGTTGTTGTTGGAGTTGCACATTTTGGGTGACTAAGGGCACCAAACCACTGAAACGACCCAACATAATTGGATCTAAAACAGGTTATGCAATCGGATTTATATTCAAGAAATATTCAAGATGTTGGCTAAAAACGGGTTATGTAAGTGAAGTTTGACATTTGATAAAGGGAATACAGTGTTATAAAGGAACAAACAACAAAACAGATTCAAAGGGGGCTCACCTTCAAACAAAATTTATTTTATCAATATTATAATGAGTTAAATATGTAAGATTAGCAAAAAAAATTGATAAATTCAGCAAGTCGATACTAACCTTGGGACTTCGCCTGGGTCAGGAAACTGAAAATTTTGGTCTAAAATTAAATGAAGTGTGATTTACGATTTTAACCTCTATGCTACATGTCAATAAGTGACATGACAGATATCAAAAAGAGGGCGCTAGTGTATTTCCCCTTGTCAAATTGTAGGGAATTTACTTTATTAGGGGTTGGTACAAGAAAATTTGGGGTTGGAAATTTGAAAATTCTAAAGTTTATAAAAATAAATGTTATTAAATTCATAAAGACAGCTAATTTTGTGTAAATATAAGTCTGGAAACGGTTAATAATATTTATATTATTATAGTTAATAATTAATTTGTTTTGCAGGCCACTTTTGAAGTCCAGTTAGTAAGGCAGTAGAAAGTTGTTATATTTATGCCATTATGTTACGTTAAATTATTCTAAATTTTATTACAATTAATAGAATGAGCTTATTAATTCGAGAAGCTGACGCCACTCTTTCTCGAACTTGCTAGAAGCAAAAGCTGACTCAGCAGTGATATGAAGCTTTCGGAATAGTCACCTGTCTGACCTTGGCTCTGTATAAGCAATCACAGGTCAAGAGGATTAGCTCGGTTTAATGATTGTCTGAATTAATTTTCAAAACGATAAAAGTGGGTTATATAATCACTGAGAGTTATTTATGTGAATTAAGTTGTTAAATTCAGATTCTTTAGATCACAAGAAACCCGAAGTGAAACCGCATCACAATACAAACACAGCAATGGTTAAACATGGCCCAAACATTTTTAGGAAGTATGAATACTAACTTCTAATGGAGATTACGTTATTTATATTGCATAATAAAATATACAAAAAAGTACTACAAAGCATAAATTGACAAAAACAATGGTCATTGCACTGAAATCATCAGAACATAACTATCATTATATCACCCCGATTGTCTTATTTGGACTTTGAGCAGGTTTTAACAGTTCCGTCAGTTGTGTATCTAATAGCCAATTTTTAGGAAGAATTGAATTCAGAACAAGAAAATCCTCTCTAAAAAGTCATAACACAAAATAAAACTTTTAAATCAGGATTTTGAGTAAATTGTACAATTTTTACCATTAAAAAGTTGTGAAGTCCAAGTTGTTTAATCACAAACCATTCATTTATTAAAATCGTCATCATTCACATTTTTTATCTGAGATCTGCAAAGAAGAAAAAGAGCTATCACAAGTCGTGAGATTACTAATCTTTAAGAATAATAACTTACGAATTGCTATTGAGCTGTTCTGATGCCATTATTAAACTCATCTTGTACTGTTTTATTGTTTCCAGCCAAAACTACAGCAAGTTTTATTATTTGGGTTTGGAGCTGGTTTGGTATCTAAAAAACGTTGGAAACAAAGAAAATATAGCAGAAATAGATACAGGTGAGCAACATAGCTTGAATTCTTTTATGGTTTACCCTGGATGTCCGAGAACTACCCAACAAAACCGAAATCGCTCCTATGATTAGTGGTGGATTTAAATGAAATGCATGCAAATAACCATAAAACACATTTATTTTCATGTAACTTCATGCAAGACAATCAAATATTAAATCTTGTAGAAAAGTTAAAGCTAAAACAATGTCCGAATCCAGTGACTTTGGGATTAGTTTTCTTATTGTTTGATCCTGACATACAGCAATACACTAAGTTAGTTTGGGCTTACCTAAAGGGCTGAAGCACCAGAGATGATTTCAATCAATTCTCTGGTGATTACAGCCTGTCTGGTACGGTTTAATGTCAGAGTTATTTTATTAATCATGTCACCAGCATTTTTACTGGCATTATCCATAGCGGTCATACGAGAAGATTGCTCACTGCAAGCACCTTCTTTCATGGCATAATACAAGAGTGCAGCTAACGAAAACTCTAAGTAGGATTGAAGCACCTCATCATCAAGTGAGTCATAGACAGGCAACTTAGGAGCGGTCTAAATAAAAAATATTATTTAAAAAATACAGTACGTAGAAATATCTTTTACTTTGATTGCAGCCATGCTGAAAACTGGTAGAGTCTGAGTACTGTAAGAAACCACCGATTTGAATCGATTATACACTATTTGTCCTGAGCCGAATCCATATTCCGAATTAAGAATAGCATCAGCTAACTTTGAAGCATCAATAAAAGTCGGAGGCAAACGCCCGATTTCATTACAAGCCATAATAATACTTTTCGCATACATTCGTTGTAAAATCAAACGAGACTTGTCTCCAACACAAATGACTTTAACATTTTGTTCATCACGACCTAATTCGTCGCGAATCTTACGGACAACACTAGTATGGACAGCCCCACAAAGACCTAAAACACACTTTTAGAGTTACTCTAAGTTTTATAACGTCTGTACCTCTGTCTGAAGTCATAGCAATCATAAGTTTCTGTGGGATATTCTCCGGTGCAGCAATTTCAGCTTTTTCATAAAATTGAGTAGCACCACTACCAATAGGGCGAGTTTGTCTTAATTCCCGTTCAGCTCGGGAATATTTCGCAGCTGAGACCATTTTCATAGATTGGGTGATTTTTTGAATATTCTGTACTGATTTTCGCCGGATTGTAAGAGACTTAAGGGTGGCCATACCTCTTTGTTGTTGCACATTTTGGGTGACTAAAGGTACCAAACCACCGAAACGACCCAACATTATTGATTTTGTTAAAATTATGTAATCGAAATTTAAATTTGAGTAATAATCATGCAGGTAGCAAAACGAATTATGGAACTCAACTGTTAAAGAGAATATACTGTTAAAAAAATTAATTACGTAAAATTAGTAAATTTAGTGAATTTGTACTAACCTTGTGACTTCGCCTACATCAGAAAAACTGATTTCCGGTAAAAAAATTAATTTTTATATCACCTGTCAATCAAGGTGTTGAGAAATGTCAACAAATGCACGTGAGAAATGACATGTGTAAAACAGAGGGCGCTACTGACGTTTGTACAGCTACGAACATAAAGATTTTCACAAATTAAAATACAACACCAATGATATTTTCCACATTTTTAAGCATTTTGGTATCTACGTATTTACTATAATTTATGGCATAAATATTGATAGTTTCAGTTGAGTCTTTAATGAGCCGACAAGTTTTATTATAGTGGAATTATTTACCTGCCTGACTGTACAAATAATTTGACATTTTGGGGTTAGAATTTTGAATTATATTTGAAAAAAAAATGGATTTAGCAGCAGAAAGCTCTGAAATTAAGTCTTTAATTTTGAATTCAAAAGAACCGTTAATTTTTCGAAAATATTTAAATTGGGAACTAATTAATTGGAATCTTGAAAAATGGCAAAATTTGCTTCAAAAAGAAAATTTAGTGTTTCGTTGTGGAAAAAAAGCTTTCACAAAGGTAAATCTACTCCAAAAACTATAATTTATAATGTTTATTGAAGGAACCACAATGGGAGAGAACAACAGGGATTAAAAAAGCAACTTTCAATGAATTTCTTCAATCTGCTAAAAGTGAAACAAACTGGATGTATTTTGATTATAAATACTTGAAAGAATGGTTTAGGAACACAGAAGAACTAAGAAAAGTTTGTATTTTAATATTTAGAAAAGGTACACTTAAGTAAAAGTTTGTAGAATATAAACTGGGGCATTTTTGGGTTTCCTGATTTAACTTCAGATGATTCTACAATTTGGATAGGATCACCAGGTGCTCATACACCATGCCACATAGACACCTATGGTTGCAACATTATTGCTCAGATTTATGGCCGGTTTGTCACCGATTTCTTCTTTTATTTGTTACAAAACTTAGCAAATTTGCAGAAAGCAATGGATTTTATTTCCACCAAATGAAAATTTGAAACCTACTCGAGTTCCTTATGAAGAATCAAGTATTTATTCCAAACTGAATTTCTTCAGTCCAACTATTAAAGATTTTGAAGGAATTGAAAATTGTAGAAAAGTTATATTAGAACCAGGAGATGCTCTTTTTGTTCCACATAAATGGTGGCATTATGTTGAAAATTTAGATTTAGCAATAAGTATAAATGTTTGGATTCCTCTGGTAAAACATTTTTTTATTAAATCAAAAATAACAAATTATTTCAGCCTGAAGATAATGAAGAGAGGCTAAAAGAAGCACTTGTACAGTTTTTTATAACACAATTAACAAAAAATCTTGATGTAAACACAAAGAAAGTTATTTTAAATCCAAATTCTGATGATGAAATTAAAAATTTATCATTGAGGTCTTCATTGGACCTTGTAAAAGAATGTAAAGATATTGTTTTAAAGTCAGAAAAGACTGTAAAGAGTGCCTCAATTGAATTTTTTGAAAAATATTCGTTTTTGAGGGAAGTTCCAAAAATTTCAAATCAAGAGTTTAAGACCTTTTTGGAAGATCAGACAAAACGTTTTAGTGAGGAAGAAGAAATTGAAGAAACTAATTTTAAAGAAATAATTGATTTAATAAATGCCTTTAGTGCTCCTGAAGTGATTTCTTTAATTGAAAAATCTTTTTTGGAAAATACGTAATCCAGTCACGTGATACTCCAGTGTCGCCCTCTACTTTATCGATTTTTCCAGAGATGTCAACAACTGTCACAATGACGTTTTATTGAAGTGATAACACTTAAAAATTGAATAAATTATTAAATTTAAAGTGTTTGTGCTTTTTGTGATATTAAATAATTCCTCATTTAGGTGTTTTGTAAAAAGAGTGTTTATTTAGGCTTAAAAAAATGTAAAAATGCGATTCTAACCTAAAAAACTCAAAATGAAAAATCAATCCCTGTGACATTTTTGGGACACGTAATTGATAAATAATCATCAAAGCAAATCTAAAGTGATAACCATGCACCACAGACTTATAATTTTCGTCTTTATCTGTCTTGTATGTTGTGAATTTTCCGATGAAAACCTTCAAGGCCCTCCTGACAAGTCCAAAACCAAAGACGATGAAGAAAAAGACGTCGAGGACGAACATTCAGCCCTTAAAGTAGTCCCCGCTCCTGACTTGACAAAAGAACGTGAACGAAGAAAAGGTAAGGTGACCGTCCAGGTGGAAATCCGAGACAGAGGTTATAAATAACCCCCTTGTAGGTGACACGAATCTTAATGATGAAATTTCAGACGCCGTAGATCTTTTCATGCTTGATCAAGCCAAGGTTATCCAGAAGATGGTACAGGAAATCGGGTTGAAAAATGTCATGATAGAAGAACCTGACGATACCCCAATTGAGGAACTTCCACCACCGCCTGAACTCCCAGTCAAAGAATTGACACCAGAAGAAGTTGAAGCTAAGTCAATCTATGATACTGCTGCAGCTATTTTAAATAAAACACGACCTGATAAAAAACACGCCTATCAACTGTTACTAGAAGCAGCCAAAAAGGGAAACGTCGAAGCTAAAGGTTTGGTAGCTTGGGCAAAACTTTTTGGAAATCCCTTAGAACAAGATTTGGATACAGCTAAAGAAATTTTTCAAGAATTAGCTGAAATTGGGAACCCTGATGGACACACTGGTTTAGGTTTTTTGTACGCTTCAGGTTTAACTGTTAATGTCAGTCAGGCTAAAGCCCTTGTGCATTATACTTTTGGAGCTTTTGGTGGCAATACTTGGGCACAAATGGTACTAGGATATCGATATTGGTCAGGAATTACTGTTGCTCCGAGTTGTGAAAAGGCATTAGATTTTTATAGACAAGTCGCAGATAAAGGTAAAAATTCTTAGAAAAAAATAATAATGTAAAGACAAAAAAATTGTTTTAGTTAGTCAAGGTGTTTCATTTGGTGGTGGTGCAGCTATTCAAAGAATTCGGCTTTTGGATGAACTAGAAAATGGTTATTCATCAGGAATTTTAGATAATGATCTTATAGAATATTACCAGTTATTAGCAGAAAAAGGTGATATTCAAGCACAAGTAGGCTTAGGACAGTTACATTACCAAGGGGGCAGAGGAGTTGATTTGGATTATCAAAAAGCTATGCATTATTTTACCCAAGCTGCTAATGCTGGAAATGCTATAGCAATGGCTTATTTAGGCAAAGTAACTATTTACTATAGAGATTTGTCATGACTGCTATTTTTAATCTTGAATTTTAGATTTATTTAGATGGAAGTGATGAAGTGAAAGCCGATAATGACACTGCTTTTAAATATTTCAAAAAAGCCTCAGATCTTAATAACCCAGTAGGGTTAAGTGGTTTAGGTTTGATGTATTTGTATGGCCGCGGTGTAGACAAAGACTATACTAAAGCATACAAATACTTTCTAGCAGCTGCTGATCAAGGCTGGGTTGATGGTCAACTTCAACTTGGAAATATGTATTTTAGTGGTTTAGGTGTTCGAAAAGATTATAAATTGGCAAATAAATATTTTTCATTAGCTTCACAATCAGGTCATGTCTTAGCTTACTACAATTTAGGCCAAATGCATGCTCAAGGTACTGGAATGTTACGATCATGTCCAACAGCAGTTGAGTTATTTAAAAATGTTGCTGAAAGAGGACGTTGGGGCGAGAATTTGATGCAAGTAATATTCATCTCAAATTAAAATCTCAGTTTTGATTGAGTTATTTTCAGGCACATTCTGATTATACTGAAGGCCGGTTTAATGAAGCTTTTGTCCAGTATGCACTATTGGCAGAACTGGGATACGAAGTGGCTCAAAGTAACGCAGCATTTTTATTAGATCGCAATGAAGTTCCGATGTTTTCAATTCAAGAATCTTTATCTCGTGCTCTTTTATATTGGGGACGTGCCGCAGCTCAAGGCTATTCAGCAGCTCAAGTAAAATTAGGAGATTATCATTATTACGGATTGGGAACACCTGTAGATTATGAAACTGCAGCAAGTCACTATAGATTAGCCTCAGAACAGCAACATAACGCTCAAGCGATGTTTAATTTGGGATATATGCATGAACAAGGGTTAGGAATGGCTAAAGATGTGCATTTAGCTAAGAGATGTTATGATTTAGCGGCTGAAACTAGTACAGATGCTAAAGTTCCTGTTACTTTAGCACTGTTTAAATTGAATTTGATGTTTAGTTTTGATAGTTTGAGAGAGGTAAGTCAGAAAAAAAAATTGAAGGAATAAAACTGATTTTAATGTTTTAGAGTCATCTGACGAGTTTATTTGATTTTAATGAAATGTTTGGATCAAATTGGGATTTGTACTTGATTACAACACTTACAGTGATTTTAGCTACGATTGTTTATTTTAGAAGACCTCAAGCTCCTGCTGTTATACATATTCTTTTATATTTTGTATAAGTTTAGTTGAATAATAAATGTTACAAAAAAATGTCTGACTGTATAATGCCGACTTGAAAAAGATTTTGTAAATTATTTATATTTCCCATTTATTTATTTATTTATTTTTATAATTTTGCAGAGATAGAGTGTTTTTGGAGTTGCCTTTTTGTTTATTTATCATCACGACCTGATCCCAGTTCGTTTACTCAGAGTTATTGAACCGGGTTAGGGATTGAGGAATACACCACCGCAGCAGGGTAGCTTTTCATGCATAATAGGTCCGCATGCGCATTTAATAAAAAAGTAGAATTCCAAGGGTTAACAGTACAAACCAGCAAATGTTGCTTCTTTGCCGTTAACAGCATTTGCCACGTGTTTATGTTTCAACAATCGTTTCTTCTATTATAATTACATACAGATGGTTTTATATCATGCGCTCGGGATTGTGATAATCCTCAACCCATATTAGAATTGCTTGTATACTTGACCCCCCAAGATTGTCCTTTTCTACCAACGAATATCTGGGCTCGTCAGACAAAAAGAAAAAAAAACATGTCTATGGTCCGTTTTGTATACCGTGAGAGATCCACAAACCCCATGCGTAAGAGGACCTCAGGGTCTTCAACTGCGCACCCAGATAAATAAACACCCATTTAACGCCGAAATTGTCGATTACGAATTTTATGAAAATAATGAAACTGGTGAGGTTGGATGGGTATTCATCTGGAAAAACTTGGAGTGCAGCCATGGACGCCCGCAGAAATTTTCTCCAGAGGAGGCAGAAGACAAGATAAGGGCGCCCATGAGCCAAAATATAGAAAATCAGGGGTCTTAGTATTTATTTTGTATAAGTTGTAGATAAAAAATAAATGTTTATTACGTAAATTTTTATTGATAGCAATTAAAATGTCTTGACGTCACAGTTTTTTGTTGTACTTTCTTTCCCCACCCTGTATATTCTAGTTCTATCCCACTTCCTTTCACAACTTTCTCCAGGGCTAATGTGGGTCAATGTTGTCAACTATTAAAAATCAGTACAAGAAGAAAATTAACGAAAATGAATACAAACAGGTGACATTTAAAATAAAATTGAAATTATTTCGATAAAATACAAAAAAAGCATGTTTGCGAGGTTTACCTTTTATCCAACATTGTTCTACAATGTGGTTATGGAAAAAATTTCTTCACGAAGATGGTTTGATAGAATTGACGAGAATGTTATTTTAGGAGCCTTACCTTTTCCAAGTATTACAAGACAGGTAAGATGGTTTTTCTGAAGAATTTTAGCCAAAAAATCCAGTTTCTTACAAATTGGACAACACTTGCTTTTTATTGAATGAATTTCCGTAAGACCTTGACCGAGAACTTGAATATATATTTGGTCATTGAACTTATACATCACACCTCAAAAAAAAGCAGAGGAATCCGCCCCTGAGCCCCAAAATTATTATTTGATGTAATGCCAACGTGACAAAATTAAAATGCAGGAAATTGTTTGATTAATTTATTATTTCAACAAATTGCAATAATAAAAACTGGCACAAGCTTCCAAATTATTAATAAATTTATAATATCCTGTTTTAAAAAATAGCCCATTTATTTTTATAAAGACATGAAAAAGTTTTTAATTTTTGTTAGCTTGGCAATACATTTAAAATTTAGATTTGTTGAATAATAAATTTAATTATTTTGCAGTTGATAGAGGAGGAAAATGTAAAAGGTGTGATTTCTATGAATGAAGATTACGAGTTATTTTTAGCTAACAATGGAAAGGTTTGTGTTTTTATAATTTTTTCTCCATTTTCTTTAAATAATTTTGTAGAGATGGAGTGCTTTTGGAGTTGATTTTCTACAATTAGCAACAACTGATATATTTGCAACACCCTGTCAGCAAAAACTCAACGATGGCGTTAATTTTATATACAGGGTGGTTAGTAACGAGTTAGATATTAATGAACCAAAGAAACCAACTGTTTACGTACATTGTAAAGCTGGTAGAACACGTAGTGCTACTCTAGTTGGCTGTTATCTAATCAAGGTAATTTTTTATTTTATTTTTACATTAAAAACCGTATTTTTTTAGAAATATAAATGGACCCCAGAACAGGCAGTGAAACATATGCAAGAAAAACGCTCACATATCTTACTCCACACTAAACAGTGGGAAGCTTTAAGAGTGTTTTACGAGCACAACATTCCAAAAACATAAGACAATAATTATAGTTTTAGATAATTTATTGACAATAAACGTGTCAGATTCATAAATAATGAAAATTTCTTGTAATTTACAAAGGTTTAAGGATATATAGAACGTAACAAAATTTAGTTTTTAATTGCCCAGAATTTCCTGATAGTTTTCCCAATTCCAATATCATTGACATTGTAATAAATAAGACTCCCTAAAGTTGTAGCTGTAACTAAATAAAGTGCAACTAAAGCTGCTTTAGATAAGAAGTGTCCAACGATAATTGGACGTACATAATCCACCACACAAGCTTCCAAACCCCTAAAAAACATATTTAGTAAAAAATCTCTCAGTGGGGTACAATCTACCAGTGTAAATGAACCACACTTGCGACAGCAAGCAAATTGTCAAATACAAAATTCGGGGCTGCAATTGCTGCAGGTACAAGGGCAATCAAACTGACAGATAGGGCTTTTTCCAAAGGCCACAATTTGCTGTGATCGCCAGACATTTGTCTGACTTGGGGTAAAAGCAGATTTTTTTGGGAGATTACAAGTGAGTTGATATTTGATTTGGTCAGTGTTGAATGCTGTTTTTGGGGCATTAAAGGAGACATGTCGCGTGCCAAAACGACTGAAGCACTTTTCAGAAAGTTTTGTTGAAGTGCGCCACCTGAAAGTGTTATGTAATTTAATTATTATTGTTTTTGTAATACATTTAATTGTTTCATACCTTGTAGTTTTGGTGCATTACGTAATATTAAAGCCAAAGCCATTTTATACTAATGTATTATTCTTTTTTGCAAAATTATAAAAAATTTCAGCTAGAGTTTCTCTAAATCTGTCAAAAGTGTCAAATTGCAGTTCTACCAACTTACAAAATAAAATATTGCATAAATATTTAAATATCCGGCTGAATTATCCTTTATATAACTTGTAATTATTTATAAACTGATAACAAGACGTAATTAATACTACTGTTATCACATTTAAATTCAATCTGTCTTTTTTTATTTATTTTTATTTCCTCAAATGTCATTTGTATGGCGGCAAATTTAAAATAAATCCTGTTTTAACTAAAAATTTATTTTTGCTTATTTACACCTTATAACAAGTCTTGATCAAGTACAATTTTCCCTAAATCCCCATTTCTAAATGCTTGTATAAATACTTGAGCCCCATGATCTAAATTCGGTCTATATACATAAGCATTGGTATTTGCATCCCTAAACTTTAACATTTTATTTTTCTTGACACTAATTTGTGTTAAAACATCTAAAATATTATCAGTTGCTTTCTCAATCTTAAAATAATCCACATATTTAAAGTGTCCATTTTTATTTAACCAATAAAGTAAGTAATCTGCAATTATCGTCTCCCCCACTAAATGATCCTGAATTGTTGCACATAGAGCTAACTTGAGTCCTACTTCAGTATTTTCAATTTTCGGTGTTAAAATTCCTGGAGTGTCCACCATATAAACAAGAGGTTTCTCACTGAGTTTAATTTTTGTTAAAACACTTCTAGTAATCCCTGGAACAGCTCCCACAGGTGTTGCATTTCCTTTATGTAGATATTTTACTCTTAGAGCGTTAATTAGTGAAGATTTACCCACATTTGGAACTCCTATTATCATAACACACTGATCTTCAGCTTGATTTCTGTTAAACCTATCAGAGTTTTTTATTAACGACTGAGCTAAAGGAAACACTTTATTAACACCTTTGCAGTGTTGGCTTTTGCAATTTGTGAAGATAATGTTATCAAATTCGTTTTTTAAACGGTCTGTTATTGTGGGAATTAATTTTTTGTCAATAAGATCTACTTTGTTAAGGACTAGAATGTGAGGTTTTACACCACTTATTGTGTATTTGAAGTCGGTATTTCGCCCCGAAATTGGAATTCTTGCATCGTGGACTTCAATAATACAATCAACAGAACGAAGTTTTTGTTGCATTTGTTTAAGACCTCGCCCCATGTGCCCCGGAAACCAACGTAAAACGTCCTTGTCTATCGTCTTAAAGACGCTGCGAAAAAAGTCAGGAGACACTTTTTGAGCCATTTCTAAAACTTTTTCTATTCTAACTTTTTCAAATCTAAACTCACTAACAGGTAACAGGTTTTGAGGTTATGTAACATTTAATGACGTTTTTTAAAGCAAATTTGTTTCAAAATTATTAAATATACAGAAAAAACACCGATTTACATAATTAATTTAATAAAACGCTTGAAAAATACTGGATTACATTAAAATTATTCATAAACATTTCAATTTAGCGCCAATGGTATTTAGGGATTTTTTTGTTTTTGTTTATAATGTTGGCGACCACTTGTCTAACGCTATAAATTTCGTCCATTTTGGTTTGTTTTGTGCGCTCTTGCCGGTTTTTCTTTAAATTTCATCGAATTTCTACCAAAATGGTAAGTTTTCTTTAATAAAAACTGTATTTGACTAACCCACGGTTATCTCAGAACCGTCGTTCCGAAACTACAACGAAAGTTTTCGTGGGCAGTTTGCCCAACGGAGTAACCACAGATGACTTGCGTACCCTTTTCGCCCCTTATGGGGCTATTGCGGAATGTGATATTTCAAACAGATGTGGTTTCCTCCACTTGGAGGACCATGAGCTTGCCATGAAAGCTATTGCGGAACTCAATGGTACAAATTTCATGGGTGGGCGAATTTCTGTTGAAAAGGGGCGTGTTAAACCCAGACGTGGTGCTGGAGGCGGTGGACCAATGCGCGGGGGTAAAGACCGAGGCGGACCTTATGCTAGAAATGATTTCCGTGGGCCACCACACAGAAATGGGGGTTTTGGCGGCGGACGAGATTTTCCACCATACGGAAGTGGTGATAGATTTGGGGGGTATGATCGGCCGCCACAAAGGGGTGGTTATGACGGAGGGTACGGAGATAGACGGCCACCTTATGATGATCGTAGGGGGGGCGGATTTGGCGGTGATCGCAGACCGTTTAATAATGATTTTGGTAGGTTTTTGGGGTAGTTTTTGTGGGTATGTTAATTGATTAGTAGATCGGCGTCCGTATGGAGATGCGAGAGGTGGAGGCTTTCCAGAAGTGCCACCAAGAGGTGAATTTGATGATCGGAGACCTCCACCTGGAGAATTTGATGACCGTAGACCTCTACTGAACGACCGAAGACCGTTATTAGATCAACAGGGACCTCCACCACCAAGAGGACCAGCACCGTATGAAAGAGCAGCTCCTGTGCCTGAATTATACAGTAGAAGAGATCAGGGACCTAAACCTATGTAATACATACTTCCAAAGCTTTATTATTTTTTATTTATTTAATTATGGATGTTAGGGGTGGAGCTGGAGGTTTTGCGGATCGTGGAGGTTATGGTACAGGTTCAGCAAATGGTTACACTGCTGGATATGGTAGTCCAGCTGCGGCACAAGCAGGTGGATATGGGGCACCAGCTCCTCCAACTGCTGGTTATGGTACAGGAGCAGGTAGTTTTGGAAGTCCTGCTCCACAAGGAGGCTACAATGATGCAAGAGGATATGGTACAGCTGCAGCTTATGGAACTCCAGGTGGTTATGGAGATACTTACGGAGCTGGAGCTGGTGGAAGAGGTTCTTACGATGCCGCTTACCCTCCATTACCTCAACAAAGAGGAGGGTAAGTCTTAAAAGAAGTTCAGTGGAGAGTGAAGCGATGCCTCTTTGGGAAATATTTCAAAGTATTAAAGAATAATAAAGAGGTATTGTTTCAGGAAGTTTTGGTCCAAGATTTGAGACTGATAGTTTTGCCTAATTTGAAGATTTAAAAAAGTAGTTTCTTATTTTGTTGTAAATGTATAAATGGTGTTTTCATTCTATATAAGGTAATGTAAGTGATTTACCCAAGTTTCTTTCTTTTATTTACAGTTATTTTTAAGCTGGCGTTGCGTTTGGAGCGACATCTGAGTGCGGTACGTCTTAAAAAGCGGATTATGCATCAGACAGACATTAGATTTAGTTTTTATTTGGGTTTGGAACACTTTTGTGCGGAATATGGCCAAATTTGGGTAAATTGGTTTGTTGCGGTAGGATTTCAGTGTGGTGCGCCTTATATAGATTGGAAATGATTGTCTACCCGTTTTTTAATCATAGATTAGTCAACTTTTTTTTGTTATATGTTAGATTAGTTTAATATATCCGGTTGGGTAGACTTGTTTTTTTCTTATAATTAAAGTCATAAATGTGAAAGGAGAAAAAACGCAATTTGAGCGCTTATTTATGTTCCATTTTTATTTGTATATAGTTTGCCAAAAATAGGATTATTGACTAAAATAACAAGAAGCAGTTAGAATTAAAATGATTTTAATATACTATAAATATACCCATTTAGGAACTGACTACCAATTAGAGTAGTCTTAACTTTTGTTGATTAGTCTGTATTTCTATTTTTTTTACCAGCGAGCGGTGGCGGCCTTATTCTTATGGCAACCGGATGTAAGTTTTGAAAAAAGCTATATGTACGGATAAACGTTTTAAGCGGTCTTGACGGAAAAAAAATCTGCGTATTTTCTCTAACTTTGACATACCCAATGGCGCCCATCGAATCACTTTTTCTTATTTTAACCTGATACAATTCATATATATTTTTTTTAGAATAAAAAGCTTACGACACTTAGATTTTAATAATGCTTATTTTGTGTAATTTATGAAACAAACTATTCCTTTTTGTGTATTATGTATAGTTAGCATGATATCTATAATAAAAAGTTTTTTTTAATAAAAGCGGTTATTTATCATCACCTTTTCAACGAGCGGTTTTTTTTATATATAATTTAACGTGTTGACAACGTTTCGTTATGAATTTCTAGTCTTATTAAAATTACGAATTCGCCCAGCAAAATTTTGGATTTTTCGCCTTTGCTTTTGAAAGTAAGACACGCAGTTTACTTGAAACCGAATGCAAAGATGTTACTACGGCAGCCACCAATCAGAACTCCTAATTTTGCGCTGTTACTAAGGAAACGATGGTAATTTTGGTATTTGTTTTGCGTAATAAAAGACTTATATTTGCGCAATAAATTTGTAAAATAAATACGAACAATATTAAAGAGTTGAAAAATTGCGTATTTCATACCAGTTTCAATAAAATAAATAAATAATCTTTTGGTAGTAATGCTGCACCCAAGTGTCAGAGTTTTCAGGTCGCATCTACAGCCTCTGACATGACTTAACGATCATTGGTAGCCGAGACTGACGGCTTAACGTTTCCTCCGAAAGACGAAATAGCTGCAGTTAGTACTTGCAGCACTTTTCGTGTCTCACACATCGAAATGATTAAGCAGTTACACCACTTTCATTGTTTCGCAAATAAACCAGAGGGAGAAGTCACTTTCTAATAAATTAAATATCTTTATTTATATTTTTTTTTTTACCCATTTGTAGTAATAAATTTTCAAAATTTTTAACCGCTTTTTGGGTACGCAACGCTTGAAAATTTAATTTAGAAACGACAAGGACTGGGTTACAAAAACTCGCTAAATTTCACCTAAAACATGCGAATTGGAAGAAAGAATCGTCTCTTGCGGACAGCCATCGCTTATACAAACCTTGAAGACCCATGTATGCGTCACCAGGCAAGGTCCATGATGTTCTTTAAATGCGTTATCGTCAAGAATTAGCGTTTTTACAGGTGAGGTATTTGTGAATAAATTGTTTTCATATCACGAATTAAATAAGGCACAAACCACAACATGTGGCGGCAAATTGTTTGCGTTAAACGGATTTATTTAAAAAAAAAAACGGACAAAATTAAATATTTAGTTTTTTACTTCAAATTTAAATTTATTTAATTTCACAGGTGAGGCCAAAAAAGGGAGATTGACTGGAAATCAATTCATGTAAGTATTTTACTCAAATTTATCTCTTGCTTCTTCTAAAAGCTCATCATATTTTTCACTTTCTTCAGCTTCTTCCTCCTCTTGTGCTAATAATTGTTCCTCTTCAATTCTTTTTAGTTCATTCTCATAAGCCTGTTGTTCAGCACGTAGAATCATTTCAATAACAGCATGCCTTGCTTCTTCCTCCACGAATTGTTTCTAAAACAAAAATTTAGTTTGTTTTCCTAGAAATTCGAAATGTACCCATCTTTCCTTTGCAAGTCTCTTTCTTTCTTCAGTCAATTCTTCAATTTCGCGTTTTTGTATCTCTTCCAATTCTTGATTATATCGATATTTGAATAAATAATGACCGAGATAATGTATGGGATCTTTAGGCATTTTAGCTGTTATTTCAGCTAAGGCTAAAGTTAAAGGTTTTCCCACATGTTGTTTTAAATATTTAACATCTTCAGACGACATTTTACTCTCAAGTGTACCTACTAATTAAACTCAAATTTAGTTGTTATTTTTTAATAATTTAAATATTTACTTTCACTTTCAGCATCTGTAGTAGCTGTACGATCAGAAAGTCTTTTCTTGTCACGGTCCTTGAAGAATTGAAAAACTTTGTCCAAGGAAATACTGATTTCTTTGAAGTAGCCTTTATCTTGAGCTTCCTGGAAGGTGAGAAGACTACCAGTGCGAGTTAATAATCGGCCAGAAGGTGTGAACTTCAAGCCCTGCTCTTCAAGAATTTCTAAAAAAAAATATTGTATAAAAAAGTATTGAATAAAATTTAATAACCTGAAAGTTTAACTTCGGAATGTTCAACCCTCCATCCTGAAATTTGCAGTTTTTCATAATCGATTAACTGTCTTTCATAGTTATTAACTGTAGCTAAATATTGTTGATTAATTGCACAAATTTGAGTTCTGTATGGAGTGTCTTTTTTTACGTCAAGTTCTGCTCTGATTTCTTTTATTTCATTTTGCATAGCTGTTATATCTTCATCTAGTTGATAAATTAGATTTTCGGCTTGTTCTTGAAGTCCCTGAATTGTTCCTTAAGTTTTGATTTAAAAAAAGTGTGTAAACTTACGATTTTTTCTTCTTTGTATGTCTTAATTTTGTCATTAAGTTCCTTCTCTAGTTCTGTTATTTTTCGGTCAAGATCATTTAAAATCAAACTTAATTCTGATCGGTTTTCAAGCGATGCTAATAATCGATTTCTTTCATCTTTCACTTGACCAATTCTTACTTTAAATTCGTGAGTTGCTTCAAATATTTTAAAACTAACAATTTGTATAGTAATATCAAGTCTTTCAATAACATCCAACTTCTGACTAATTGTGTTATTTATTTCATGAAGAGACTCAAGCAGTTTTTCGATAAGAATTCTGAAAAAAACTTTTTAATTAAGATATTTTTTAAAAATTTATTTACTCATTGGTTTTTATGAGGGTCGTTATTTCTCCAGAAGAAGTTGTTAAATAAGGGTGTGTTGGCAGTTGCAGATCTAAATCAGAATCTGCTTCTCTTGCTGGAGATTCATCCAATTTGCCAAGGACAATATTATCCATTTTTGAATCGGAACAAAAAGTTTATCAAAATTGATTTGAGTGAAAGGCGGGAGATTTCAAGCTGTTGTTAGGCAACTAGTAACTTCAAGATGTTAAGTTGGCAGTAGATGTGTCAGCTAAAACTAATTTAAACATAATATCTTAACCATTTCTTGACCCAAATCTTCTTCTATTCTTGATAATTTATTATTTTTCTTAATTTCGTAGAATTACGAGGAATTAATAATTCAATTTTAGTTCGTTACTAACATCAACTAGTTACTTTAAACGCGTCAGATTGGTATTGTCGGTTAAATGTCAATTTGAATTTTGTCGTTACATTTGTCAAGTGTTGAGTGTTTATTTTTGTAAAAATGGAAAATATCGGGGAAAATGAGTAATTTTTATTTGATACTTACCAAATTAATTATTTATTCATTTATAATGTTTTTAGGAAAACAGAGAAACCAACAAAACGAAGATCTTCAGTAAGAAAACTTTTATTTTTTTTTTTAGTTTACTAAACAAGTGTGAAAAACAGTAGATTGTGGTTAAATAAAAATACGTTTAAGCGCCTTTTTGTGTATAATATTACTTAATTGAACGCTAAACGATTAAAAAATGATTATAATGAAATCGTTGCATATTAACAATTAACAAAAAACAGTGCGCCCTCTCTTGGTGAAATTTGGAACTACAAACCCTAAAATATTGTCAATTTAAATTCGTCTTTTGTTTTTCCCTCAATAATACCCGAGTATATTATATGAAAACTTTCAGATTTTAAAACCTCGAAAGTCGAGAAACCCCTTTGAAGAAATTGAAGCACCAGATGATGTGGCAGTCTCCAAGCCAGTACGTCGAGTCAGTTTTGCTAGTAGTAACTTTATAAAGTAGGTTTTTTTTTGGTATTTTTTTGTCACAAAAAATGGTTTTTAGACCTTTTGCAGCAGACCCAGAACAGAATACAATATGGGACACTACAATAGAAGAAAACGTAAATCATACAAATTCAACTCATTCATCACAAGAACAATTAATAACAAGTACAAAAATTGGATCAACAATCTTTAGTGATTTTTCTATGAATTTAACAAGAGGTGCAGCTGCTATTGATAAAGAAAATATTTCATATATTGATAAAGAAAATAATCCGTATATTGCAATGCAAGAATTATGTAAAGTTGACCAAAAAATGCTGGTTTTTGATTTGACAACAAATACAAAACAAATGAAGGTTGGGTTTGATGCGACTAGGTTGGATGAAAATGCTATGGAATTAACGTGTGTAAATGAAGTAGAAATGGAATTGACAGGAGTATCAGATTCTAATAATGTTAATGAGAAGTTCACGTGTCAAATTCCTGAAATGTTAAAAGTTGTAAAAACAACAAAAGTTAATCAAACGTCAATGGAATCTGATATGGAATTCACTTGTCAAGTTCCCGAAATGTCAAAATTTGTGAAAAAAATAGCAAATAATCAAACGTCAACAGAATCTGAAATGGAATTCACCTGTCAAGTTCCCGAAATGTCAAAAGTTAGGAAAACAACAAAAGTTGATCAAACGTCAACAGAATCTGATATGGAATTTACTTGTCAAATTCCCGAAATGTCAAAAAACAATGAAATGTCAACGAAACCCGATTTGGAATTTACTTGTCAAGTTCCCAAAACGTCAGAAGTTATGGAAAAAGCAAAAGTTAATCAAACATCAATAGAATCTGATATGGAATTCACTTGTCAAATTCCCGAAATGTCAAAAGTTGTGAAAACATCAAAAATCAATCAATGTTCAACAGAATTGGATATGGAATACACCTGTCAAATTCCTGAAGTGTTAAATATTGCAAAAATCATTGAACCATCAACAGAATTTATCCTACAAGTACCTAAAATAGCCAAAGAGCCAATTAATTTTGAACTTTTTGACAATAAAATAGAATCAACTAAAGCTGATGTGGAAGTTACATGTCAAATACCAAAAACAAATGAAAGTTTTTGTGATAATAGCAAAGAATTAACTATTGGTATGGATTTTACGTGTCAAATTCCTGAATTGTCAAAAGTAGTCAAAGAAACTGATATGGAATTCACTTGTCAAATTCCTAAAACTGTTATAGAGTCAACAAGCTCTCAAATTCCCAATATTGTAAAGGAAACTACAGCTGATTGTAAAATTCTTGACAGAACAGACATAGAAGTGACACGTCAGACTACAACGTTATCTAAAAAAGACACTCAAACATGTCAATTTCCCAAATTATTAAAAAGTGTCAGTAATGAAGGAAATCTGGTCAGTCAAATATCATCAGATATTATCAAAAAAGACAATTTCGAAGAAAATATGAGTTTTTGTGAATTTTCTATAAATGAACAAACTGAAACTACTAAGTCAAAAGTGTGTCAAAATCAGAACTTGACAGAAAGTAATGACATTGACAAAGAAAACATTTTACCTAATCAAACTTATCAAGTATCAAAAAATGCTCCAAATACCGCAAATCAATGTCAAATTTCGTCTAATCAAACAGAAAATAACTTGTCAAAAGTTTGTCAAATTCCTGACGACTTAAGATCTAAATTTGTAAAGAATATTATATCGGAGAGTGACATGATTGTCCAAAATAATGTTGGATTGGATCAGGCTTGTCAATTAAACGTAACAAATCAAAAGTTGTTGGAGAGTAACTTGTCAAAAATGTGTGAAATTCCAAACATTACATTTTCTGACAACCAAAAATCCAAGTTGTCAAAGAGTATCATATTGGATAATAACGTGATTGTCAAAGATAATGTTGAAATCAATCGGCATTATCAACAAATGTCAAAAAATGCCCTAAAACAATCATTGATGGAGAATAACTTATCACAAGTCTGTCAAAATTCAAACAATACTTTTTGTGATAACTTTAAATCCAAATTGTCATTGAAAAATGATGAGATTGTCAAAAGTGATGTTGAGTTGTATCAATCAAGTCAACAATCGTCAAAAAATGTCATATGTCAAACACCGGTGGAAAATATGAGCATTTGTCAATTTTCTGACACTAATCAAACAGAAAATAACATATTAAAAGAATGTCAAAACCCAAATACTACAACTTCTCAAATTCAGACAGTTGATAACTGGCAAAATGACAAAGCTGGATCCAACTATCAAATTCCTAGCAAATTACCAAATGAAATGACATTATTGGATCATCTAGATATTTCTAAAAATGATACTGTTAATTTGTCAAAAACTGACATGTTGAATAGTCTAAAAAATCAAACTTTATCAGACATGTCACTTATTACACCTGTCAAAGAACTAAAATGTCAAAAGTTGATGACAACGCCAAGTAAAGATGTAATTTTAACTCCTGCTAAATCGAAAATTCCAATCCTCACAACTCCTACAAATAAATTTACTGAACATAGTGATATAAAAACTCCAGGACCATCTTTCTATATAAAAAGTAATCTCAGTTCAGAGATAGATATTACGGAACAATTAATTCACTGCAATTATTCAAAATCAAATCATTGTCTTTTTTTAACACCAAAATCTAAGGATAACACTTTAGAAATAAAAGGAAATATTCTAGATAGTGTTTGTAAACCAGATTTAAATATAAGCGAAGCAGAAGCATCTATGTTTGAAAAAAATCATCGCTTGATGAATATTAATGATACATATGCATTGAAAAACAAAACATCGATAAAACCTGATAATGATGACAGTTTAGGAATTATTCCAGATAACTATTTACAAGGTGAAGAGAGTTTAAAGATGGAAGATTTTTCAATAGTTGAAGAGGATGTATCGAAAAAATATGATTTGGAAATTAAGACTTTACCAAATCTTGTCGAATTACTGGAGATTGATAGAAATCAAAGAAAAATTATTAAAAATTACTTGGAGAATTTTAAATGTCAAGAAATAAAAATTAAACCACTCGAGAGAACAACAACAGTACAATTGACCGACTCAGATGAAGAAAGTTGTGACGAAAGTGTTAAAAATGTCTCAACAATTGAAGAAACTGTCAAAAAATATGAACACAGGTAAGAATTAATTTAGTAGATTATGAGGAAAGTTTTTTTCTCATAATCTACTTCGATTCAGATATTTTTTTGTAATTAATACTAATAAAAAAATTCAGTTGTCAGAACTGTTGGAAATTGATTTCGATTGAGGGAGTCATCTATAAAATTTCAACACTAAATGATTCACTTGTTATGGATGTTGAAAGTGATAACGTTTCAGGACAAGTTTGTAATATTCAGATTTCTAATAAATTAAAAGGTTTGGGAATTTTTTGCTTTGATTTGTATTGAATTGAAAATTTTCAGGTAACTCGAGAACAATTGATCGTTTTGTTTTTAAACTATTTATTGAAAAAATCCAAAATGATAATTTAAAATCAGCGTTGGGGAAGAGTTATGATATCTTATCTTTGCTTGATTATGTGAAAATGACAATGTTACGATTTAGGAATTTTTTAGAAGAATTTAAATCGATTAATTGGATGAGTTTTGATGAAGATTTTGTGTATGTTTATTTATTTTTTGTTTGTTTATTTTTACTAAAATGGTATTTTTTAGTGTGACTTATAAAATATTTAATTTACCTCTGGAACTTTGTACAGATATTATGGTAAATGTGAGCGATATCGAGAATTTAAATTGGGAAAAAGATATCAAGATTATAAATAAAATAGGAAATATAAACGAAAAGGAATTTTTCAATATTGCCAAAACGTGTTCAAAAGGATTAGACTTTTTTAAAAGTTTTGAAAAGTGTATAGAACAGTACTTAAATATTAGAGAAAAACGAAAGAAGTTTACCAAAAATAAAAATAATTAAGATGATGTAAGGGTTAAAAAAGTTTTTTTGTATATCTAAATGTTTTTTTCTTAATGTATCCTTTTAAATTTTATTCTTACACACACAAGGTTTTAATCACAAGAGATTTTGGCTAAAAAAAATGGTCACTCCTGTTTCGTCACTCCACAAAACTGATTTTATGAAACTCCACGACTGAAACATTCAGAAATTGAGGCAATTTTAGGTAAGTAGACTATTCATTGACTAGTCAGCCACATTTCTAGAATTTATATTTTTGTATTTTGTGGTAACTACGTAGTTTTTTTTCTGCTGGGTATTAATGGCAAATTCTGTAAAAATGTAAAAACAGCAAAATATTTGTTATAAGTAGCAACAATTTTCACTTTAAATAGAAATTTTAATATAAAACGTTGGTTCTAGTTTTCAATTTATTAAGCTCAGGGAAAATTTTATGTGGAATAATAATTTAGAAATAACATTAAATTGAAATAATTATCATTTATGTACGTCACTGTTTTATACATAATATCAGTTATTGTCAAAATTTTGACTTTTAATGATATCACTTTTGGTAAATATGCTAACTTTCACAATGCATTATAATATTTGTTGTTATTTATGTACATATTAATATATTTTTTATGTTGTTTTTATTTTTATTAAACTTTTTCATTTTTAAAAAATTGAAAATAATGTAAAAAGATTACTGAAGGACGATATTTAAAAGTGCATTTTTTAAAATTATGTAATAAGTTAAAATAATGCGTACGAAAGTAACTAAAGTATTTTCACTTTTGATATTTTTTTTCCTAGGATTAATATTTCTTGAACGCATAATTGACCGTAACATCTCCATTTCAATGGTAATGATAAAAGATGATTGTTATTGTGATTGGCGGTTGTTATAACAACTTTTTTTTGATTATTTTTTAGAACAATTTTGAAAGTTTTAAAAAATGTTGTTCATTTCAAGTGAGACCTTTCCTAAAAACAGATATTGAAATATTGGAAATTTATAAAAAAATCCAATTTGACAATTCAACATTACAAATAAATTCAAATAAAAAAAGTAAAAATAAATTAAAAATTTTTGTTGTGCCTCACTCACATAATGATCCTGCTTGGTTAAAAACAACAGAAGATTATTACTACAGTTATACCAAAAAAATATTAGATAATATGGTCTTAAAACTACCGGTGGATCCCCGAAGAAAATTTATTTGGGCAGAGATTTCATTTTTTTCGATGTGGTGGCAAAATTTAGAGTTACATAAACAAAAAATTGTAAGGAAATTAATTAAAAATAAACAACTAGAATTTGTAACAGGAGGATGGGTTATGAATGATGAAGCAAATACTCATTGGGTGTCCACGTTGATACAAATGGTAGAAGGGCATCAATGGTTATCAAAAAATTTTAATTACACACCTAGAACTAGTTGGTCAATTGACCCGTATGGCTTGTCACCGGTACAAGCCCTACTTGTTAAAAAAATGGGATTGAGGAATATGGTAGTACAAAGAGTGCATTATTCTGTAAAAAAAGAATTGGGGCAAAAACAACAGTTGGAGTTTTTCTGGAGACAACACTGGGGTTTATATTATAGTTTTTTATTTTAAAAATTTGTAACTGAAATTTTAGATAATTTAGGGGAAACTGATATTTTTACTCATGTTATGCCGTTTTTGGGCTACGATATGTCCCACACTTGTGGCCCAAATCCCGAAATTTGTCGATTGTTTGATTTCAAAACAGCTGAGGCCATTAATGATATTAATATAGCACATAAGTAAATTTAGTAACTTGCCAAATTAATAATTGGAAAATGATTTTAGAGCGCAACTTTTGTACGATCAGTATCGGAAAAAATCAGAATTGTTTAAAACTGATGTAGTTCTTGTTCCTTTAGGTGATGATTTTACATTTCAAAATTTAGCAGAATGGGACACACAATTTAACAATTATCAAAAATTGTTTAATTATATGAACTCATATTTTAATGTAGAAGCAAAATTTGGGACTTTAAGTGATTATTTTACTGCAGTTCATCAAGAAAAAGTGAATTTTCCGTCACTTTCCGGTGATTTTTTTACTTATGCTGATCATGACCAGAGATATTGGAGCGGATGTTACACTTCTAGAGCTTTCAATAAAAGAATGGATCGAGTTTTACTTAGCTATATCCGGTAAAATAACATGCGAGCAAAAAAAACTTAATTTAAGTAGGCTGCGTCTACTTAAATTGAGAGTTTTTTTACTATTTTAATTGCCGATTTTTTTTAGAGCTGCTGAAACAATACTTACCTTAGCTTACTTGGGTAACAAATCAAACAAAACTTGGTTAAATAATCATGAAAACGAATTATCAAATTCTCGAAAATTGTATTCTCTATTTCAACATCATGATGGTATTACTGGAACTTCAACAGATCGAGTTGTTTTAGATTATGGGAAAAAATTAATATCAGCTATGAATAAATGTCAACACATTATTCAAAATGTAGCTAATGTATTAATTTCGGGTAATTCCCCTAAAAATTATGACAGTAGTGCTATTTTTTATAAAGTTGATGATATAATAGCTCAACGATATAAAATTCTTATTAGACGAAAATACCCAACTCGGATAATAACAATTTTTAATTCATTAACATTTAAAAGAATTGAAGTTGTGTCATTTGAAGTTTCTACTCCATTTATTGAAGTTGTTGACATGAAAAATCAAAAAATTGAAAGTCAGTTGTCTCCAGTTTTTGAAAATGGTACTCAAATCTCAAAGACGAGATTTCAACTGTCTTTTGTTGCAACAATTCCGGCTTTGGGATTGGTTAGTTATAAAATTAAATACAAATTAAAACCGTAAGTTAATTAATTCTAGTATTTTTTTTGCTAATTGTTTTGTAGCAAGAAAACTATCAAGAGTGCAATAAAAATCTATAATCAAGTCGGCGAAGTACACAACAGATTTTTTTCAGTACAAGTGTTACAAAATCTAGACGAATTTTCTTTAAGAAATAATCGTCTAACAGCAGTTTTTAATAATTCTGGTCTACTTAAAGCGATAAGAATTCAAGAAAAAAATATTCCGGTTAATTTAGATTTTGCAAAGTAATTATAGAAATAGTTTTGACAAATCAAATATTTATTTTTTCTAGATATCAGTTCAGTAAAAATTTTAATGGCACTGGTACACATTTATTTTTACCTGAGGGTAATGCCACAATAGTGCAATTTGATAATCCTGTAATTAATATAATTGAAGGACCTATTTTATCTTTTGTAATGGTTGAATTACCTTATGTTCGACATATTGCAACACTTTATACATCTTCAGGTAAAGAAAAAAAAAACGCAAAAAATATTTTTTATTTTTTCATCTATTAGGTGCTGATAGTCTTGGAATTGAAATCGAAAATTATGTAAATATTACAAATACATCAAATTTTGTTTTGGTAATGAAATTATCAACAAAAATTCAAAATTTTGATAATTTTTTTACTGATTTAAATGGTTTTGAGGTTTGTAAGATTTATTTGTTTACAAAAATTTATAATTTAAAAATGTAGATAACTCGGAGAAAACATTTTGATAAATTACCACTTCAAGGTAATTATTATCCAATACCTACAACTGCTTATATTGAAGATGACGTAACAAGACTTACAATTGTAACTGCAAGTCCTCTTGGTGTTACTTCATTAAAAAATGGACGAATTGAAGTAACACAAGATATGAGAATACAACAAGATATTAATTTTCCTAGTAAACAAATTTTTAGAGTTTTAGTCGAACCAAAAGCACCGCTTTGCCAGGTAGTTAATGTTTATTTAAAAATAATTGTCATCGCAGTAAGTAAATAGATTGATTTGTCAATATAAACAGAGTTTTTCCATAATATCCAATGGATAGCGGTATAACCGGTAAAAAAAAATTGCACAAGAATAGGATTTACAAAAACACTCTTACTTCCCACAAAAAAAAAACACTTGTTGCCAACTTAAATTTGAATTAACAGCCAACTGCGATGACATTCTTTTTCAATCATTATCATCTCTGTTATAAATAATTAAATATTTTTTAAGGCAACAACAAAAAATCATTCAATGGGTTTTGCAACTTTATCATCTTATGTAGCTTCACAAACATTACTTAATCCTTTAATTCGTCTAATACGAACTCGAAAAATCAGTTTACAGGCGAATTACATAAGTAGGCCTGAATTTGGAGTAGATTTTAACGTAGCTACTTTAAGAACTGGAGTCTTAATAAACGGACAAAAACATATTGGAATTATAATAAATCGACAATTTTTTGATTTGTGTTTTGCTGATACTTTATTATTAAAAGAATTTCCGTTGAGTCAAGGATCGGTAAATATTGTTTGTTGGTTTCAGTAGAAGTAACTAACAGCGGTTTGTACCTACAGTATATTTTACTAGATCTAGTTACTTCTATTGAAAATGAATGTATATTTTATGTGATAATGATTATCAGGTAATGTAATTTTTAGGTCGACATTAGTAAATTGTTGAGTAATCAGAAAGAAAATAAATTATATAAAACCTCTTTATCTTTTTTACATAAAGAGAATGAAATTAATTCAAAAAATAAGTTAGAGATGTGTCCAATGGAAATTCAAGCATTTATTTTAGAATAAAAATATATTTTTTAAAATCTTTATTTGTATTATTACATTGATAAATATTTTTTTTTTTTTTTTCATACAATATAATTTACATTCACCGCTAAAAACTCTTATTATAATCGATGTGTTTGATTTAACTTTGTTATTGGCAGAAGATTCAATTCCACCAACTGTTAGAAAAACCGAAAAACATTAACAGCGCTTCATAACAATTTTTCCGGGAATGTTAAGCAAAAATATAAAAATAGCTCTAAATCTATGAAATTTCATTTAGCTTTATATGGAACAACTTTATGATCGGTATCTCCCCAGTTTTTATGTACTTCAATATTACACTCACCACAATATAAATCACCTCCACAATCAAAACACCGAAACTTTGCATCGTTATTACATAAAACACACCAAGGAAGTTCCGGTGAAGATCTACCGTTTTCCTCATCATTTGATGAACTTGGAGTGAGTTTTTTTGAGATTTGTTTGGGACAACGTTCTTCAATTGCTACTTCATCCATAATCTTAACAAAAAAAAAAATTGAGAAAAGTCTAGAGGCGTGATTGAATTACCTTTTTGGTGATTTTATCGACTTCTTCTTCTGAACTACTAGAATCGTGTAAATTACTAATGTATGGTCCCTCGTTTGGTCTCACGCCTTGTTCTCGTAAAGTCGCTAATCTTGCTTCAATTTCATTCTGGGGATTATGTGCTAATTCAATTTCTCGTTCATTTACAAATTGTTCAAGTAATGAATCAGCTTTTTGTTGATCTGTCCTTGAATCAACTGTAAACAACTATAAAACAAATTATTTTAGAAAATTTAATTATTGGAGGTATTACAGGTCTGCTTGGTCCTTCAACGTAGTCATTTTCACCCTTAAGACTTGCTAATCTTCTTCTCAATTCACCTTCACTAGGAGGTGGCCCTTTTTCATCTTTGAGTTTTTCCAATCTGTCTAGAATTTTTTGATCAGCTGGTGATAAGCCGCTACGTAATGCTTGTATTTTCGGATCGTTTTTGTACATTGTTATAGGGGGTGCAAGAGGGTTTTCCAGATTTTCTAATCTTCTACAAAAAATTGTTAAGATTAAGTTCATTGAAGGTTTTATACCTGAGAAAGGATCGGGTTATGAAGGAAGGTAGTGGAGTAGCAGGACTGGAATTTTTGGAGTTATTTAAGACATTTTTAACAGTTATATTACTTGATAAAAGCATCTGGAGGTGGGATAAATGTTCCTTGTGTTGTACTTGTTCCTGAAGCCAATTTCGAATAACATAATTTACAAACGTTATGTTCGTTTGTTCCTTTATTCGGGATTTTACATTTTTGTTTTAAACATTTATTGCAAAAGGAAAGCCCACAATTTGAACAACCCATCTGAAGAAAATTTTGTTAAAAGTTTTGAAACGGTTTTTTACCATATACTTACCTCCTTATGGAAAAAATTAAATTTTGTATTGCAATGATTACAAGACATAATAGAATTAAGAAGAAAATGTACAATTTTATGTATTTTTTTTAACTTATAACCAATTAACTTGACATTGACACTTGTGACAGCTAAATTGATTCTTTGGAAGCGACTCAAGTTACGCCACAAGAAAAAAAATCTTTTTTTCACAATTTTATTAAATAATTATTTAAGTGTTTTAAATTAAAGAAAAAGCGTCATATACATTCAAAAACGCAATTTTAATTTTTTACTTATTTTATTTGAAAATAAACACTGAAAAAATCTCTTTTTTTTGTTTTGCTCAAGAGATGTCGCTCCTTTTGACAGTTGTCACAGTTGACATATGACGTGGATCTTGAAATGTGTAACAAAAATGTTTTAAACGCTTAAAATAAATTAAAATAATCTAAGTGACGTTATTTTTTAATAATAATTAAGTGCCACAACGTCTGTGACGGTAAGTTTCTAAAAAACACACAATTTTTTTGTGAAATAAGGGGGCTTCCTGATTCTAATTCAGATGGCAACTTATGAAGAATACATCCAGCAAAATGAAGACCGTGACGGTGTCCGTTTTACGTGGAATGTGTGGCCCTCAAGTCGTATTGAAGCCACCCGTTTAGTTGTCCCTCTTGGTTGTCTCTATCAACCAATAAAAGACCGTCCGGACTTGCCCCCAATTCAATACGACCCTGTTTTATGTACTCGTAACAATTGCCGTGCAATTCTCAATCCTTTATGTCAAGTAGATTACCGTGCAAAACTCTGGGTGTGCAATTTTTGTTTTCAAAGAAATCCTTTTCCGCCTCAATATGCTGCAATTTCTGAACAACACCAACCAGCTGAACTTATGCCGATGTTTTCCACTATTGAGTACACTATAACACGTGCTCAATGCTTACCTCCGATTTACCTTCTTGTCGTTGATACTTGTATGGATGAAGAAGAGTTAGGTGCACTTAAAGACTCACTGCAGATGTCTCTCAGTCTTTTACCACCAACAGCTCTTATCGGTCTTATTACATTTGGCAAAATGGTTCAAGTACATGAACTTGGAACTGAAGGATGTAGTAAATCTTATGTTTTTCGAGGCACTAAAGACCTCACAGCTAAACAAATCCAGGAAATGCTGGGAATTGGAAAAGTTGCAGTACCACAGCCACAAAGAGCAGCAGGTCCACAACAACCTCAAGCACCTATTCCACCAGCTAGTCGATTTTTACAACCGATTGCTAAATGCGATATGAGTTTGACTGATTTAATTGGGGAATTGCAAAGAGATCCATGGCCGGTTGGTCAAGGGAAAAGATCGTTAAGATCAACAGGGGCTGCATTATCAATTGCGATAGGGTTGTTAGAGTGCACGTATGCTAATACAGGGGCTAGAGTTATGATGTTTTTGGGAGGACCGTGCTCACAAGGACCGGGTCAAGTTGTTAATGATGATTTGAAACAACCAATTAGGTATAACAATCAATAAAAATGATGAATTGTGTTTTTATTTTTAAGTATTTCAGGTCACATCATGATATTCAAAAAGATAATGCGAAATATATGAAAAAAGCTATAAAGCATTATGAGGGATTAGCAATGAGAGCTGCAACTAATGGACATTGTGTTGATATTTATTCTTGTGCTTTGGATCAAACTGGCTTGATGGAGATGAAACAGTGTTGTAATTCTACAGGGTATTTGATTTTTTTGTGTGTTTTTCTTGTGTAATTTAAAGTAATTTTTAGGGGACATATGGTAATGGGTGATTCATTTAATTCTTCACTTTTTAAACAAACTTTTCAACGAGTTTTTGTTCGAGATGGTAAAAATGAATTAAAAATGGCTTTTAATGCTACTTTGGAAGTTAAATGTTCACGAGAATTGAAAGGTATTTTAAATTTATGCCGTTTTTTTTTTAAATTATGAATTTACATTTCAAAATACGAGCAAAAATTGATTTTTGTAACAATTTTTTTTTAGTTCAGGGTGGAATTGGGTCTTGTGTCTCATTGAATGTAAAGAGTCCTCTAGTATCAGACACAGAAATTGGTATGGGTAACACAGTCCAATGGAAAATGTGCACTTTAACCCCAAGTTCAACAATTGCCTTATTTTTTGAAGTTGTGAATCAACATTCAGCTCCTATTCCTCAAGGAGGTCGTGGTTGCATTCAATTTATAACACAATATCAAGTAATACAAACTTAAAATAATAATAAAAAATAATTAATTGTTTTATTTAGCATTCAAGTGGTCAAAGACGTATTCGTGTAACAACAATAGCACGAAATTGGGCTGATGCTACAGCTAATATTCATCATATAAGTGCTGGTTTTGATCAAGAAGCTGCTGCTGTATTAATGGCTCGTATGGCTGTTTATAGAGCTGAATCAGATGATAGTCCTGATGTACTTAGATGGGTTGACAGGATGTTAATTCGTCTTGTGAGTAAAAAAAAAACACACAAACACACCTAATTTTTATTAAAATCTTAATTTAGTGTCAAAAATTCGGCGAGTATAACAAAGACGACCCCAACAGTTTCCGTCTAAGTGAAAACTTCAGTCTCTATCCTCAATTCATGTACCATTTGCGTCGTTCTCAATTTTTGCAAGTTTTTAACAATTCCCCAGATGAGACTTCATTTTATCGTCATATGTTAATGCGAGAGGACTTGACTCAGTCTCTTATTATGATTCAGCCGATTCTGTACAGTTACAGTTTTAATGGTCCTCCAGAACCGGTTCTGCTTGATACAAGTTCAATTCAACCAGATAGGATTCTTCTTATGGATACATTTTTCCAAATTTTGATTTTCCATGGTGAGACTATTGCTCAATGGAGAAATTTGAAATATCAGGATATGCCAGAGTATGAGAATTTCCGACAGTTATTACAAGCACCAGTAGATGATGCTCAAGAGATTCTTCAAACGAGATTTCCAATGCCGAGATATATAGATACAGAACAAGGAGGGTCACAAGCTAGGTTCTTGTTATCGAAAGTTAACCCAAGTCAGACACATAATAATATGTATGCGTATGGAGGGGTGAGTATCTGGGTGTGGAAAGTGGTTTTGTGTTAATGTTGTTTGTTTCATGGTTCATTTGTGGATTTATAGGCACCGAATGCGACTGCGGTATAGTAATTTTTTTCATTTAGGGAAGGATTACTAAATTTTATTTGTTACTAACATGGGTGGTAGTGGGATCATTCATTATTATATCTATTGGTCCCATTTCATCAAACACTTGCTGGGTTACTATTGAAATATGATGAAATGGGGCCTTATTGATGTAATATTTTTTACATGTTTCTTAATTTTTCAGGATGGAGGTGCACCAGTTTTGACTGATGATGTCTCACTTCAAGTTTTTATGGATCATTTGAAAAAATTGGCGGTCTCATCAACTGCTTAGGATTTTATAAAGAGAAAGTTTTATTTACACCTATTTATTAAGTACAATTGTAACAAGAAAATAATTCACTTATTATATAATCTGGTTATGTGTTACAATAAAAAATATACTTTACATTTCCCTTATAGTAATTAATTTAAAAATCTGATGCTCATTTTTTGTGCAACATCTGTTCGTTGTAATGCTTTGCAGAATTCTTCAAATGAAATCATTTGATCACCATCTTCATCTGCTTCTACTATTGTTCTTTCAGCAATGCTTGTTAATTGTTCTTCACTGATATTTGCACCTACCATCATATGTAAAATTGCAAGAAGTTCCTCTTTTGATATCATATCATCGTTATCAAGGTCATACATTTTGAAGGCAACTAAAAAATTGAAAAATAAATATTTAAGAGGGCAAAAATGTTATTCACATTTTAGCTTTTCTTCTCTTGAATTCAATCTATTCTCTTTATTCTTCTTGATGGGTCTAAAATGGGCCAAAACACGCATAAATTGTCTAAAATTGACACGATCATTTAATCCTTCTTCTTGGAAAAATGAATTGACAATGCGTTCACCCAAAGGATTGATTGCAAGTTCAGGAATACGTAAGAAATCATCACGGCTTAATGTACCACAATCTCCACGATCCAAGGATGTAAAACGGGAATAAAGACGTTCAATTTGATTTGTAGTAACTAAAATATTGGGGTAAAACAAGCAAGAGGCAAATGGGGGTACTCACATCCTGTTTCATCCTGAATTTGAGCAATTTCTTCTTCACGTAAAAGCAAAGACGATCTGTTACCCATTTTTACGAGTAAATATTAGTACAAAGATACCTGAACGAACTTTTAACTTATTCTAATTATCGAAAACTGTGAACTTTGAAATGAAATGTCACTTTGACAATTAAGCTGTGTCTAAAGTATCGACTTGTCAAAATTAACCAATCGAGTGATATAATTTACGTCACGTGGATTAAAATAACACGTGATTGTCAATGTCAAACAATTGTGAGGTTATGTCGTTATTTTTTATTATAATAACATTAATACAAATTTAATTTAGTTATAATTAAAACTCTGATTGCTTGATCAAATGCTGAACACACTGCTAATCCAACTTTATCAGGACACCAGTCAAAACTTGTAATCGGTTGATCACTCAAAGTACTATTTTGAATTAAATTTAATTCTCCTGCTACTCCGTATTCTAGCCCATCTGCATCTTTTTCTACTCGTCTAGTCGGGTAATTACTATAATTTATTAATTAGTTTTATTTTCATATTATTGTGTACTTACTATTTCCATAAACACAATGACCCTGTACCCCCTGTAGTCATAAAAATCTCCCGATTTTGGGGCAAATGTTTAGCACACCAAATCGTTGAATTGTGTGCTTTTTCAACAACTTGTGCAAACCCTTTATTTCGATGCTGAGTGCGTACATCAAAACAAAATATTTTCGATTCCAAAGTTGTAGCTACTAATTTATTCATTGGGATATCTTTGCGGTCAAATTGAAGTGAAACAATCCCATTTTTAAGACATTTAGACCACCTCACCGACATATTTTTAAGGTCGTACATTTTTAAGTCTCCGTTATCGTAACCAGCGGCTACAACTCGTTCTTCATTATTGTAGGAATTGCCAAAAGCCACTGCCCAACAATCTCTGCCTTGGGTACCCTCGTTTTGGCAAAACTTTGCCACTGGAGTGTCTTTCTGACGCATATCCCATATCATAACAGCTCCATCTTTAGAACCTGTTACGATTTCAGGGGCCCCACAACCACTCACAGCCCCTGCAACGCCATCAATTGAGTTTATAACGCTTCGGTGCTTTTCTGTTTTGTAAATTGGGATCAAATTATCTTCCAAATCCCTAAAAAAATGTGTGGTTTCTGGATAATTTAGAATTCACTTACCAGACTTGTAAGCGGCCACTAAAATCACCAGTTGCGAGATGACGGTCTCTTAAACTAGAGGCATGAAATGTACCACATTTGAAGTGGTCTTTTTTACCAAATTCGGACACTTTTTCAATTCCTTCTCCACTAATTGAATAAGTTTCAATAACTCCAGCACCGTTTGATTTACCACCAATTGAAACAAATTTTGCAGAACAAGGGATCCACTTAACATCGTGAATTGTATAACTTAGAGATTCTTGAACGTGACAAATTATTTGGGGCCTTTGTAAATTCTCCATTTAGGATATTTGATTGATTAAACAATTTGTGTTGCCATGACAAAAAAAATAGTTTTGGGACTATTATCGTAAAAATAGATGAGTTTATATTTTGAAGCATTAACTGTTTAATTATAATTATTTATTTTAAATAAAATAACAATTATTTATTTAAAAAAATTTTTTTTATAATTTTAAATTTTCGCGGAGAATCTGTCACTTTTGACAGATTTGACAATCCAACTGTCAAAATATTAAAAGTGAGGTTATATTTGTTGTCTGTTTAAAGATAATAACAAGATAATAAATTGTTTTGAACTAAATTAAGTGATTATGTAAGAAAAACATGATCTGCATTATCTGAGTGATGTTTGTAACTGTTAAAATTTTATTTTTTGCAAAATCCAGAGAAATCGTGGGTAAAAAGTCATCCCAGTTAGACCTGCCGTCACCAATTTCATATAAAAACTTGTTAGAGAAGATTGTAAACGAGTATTTTCTACACGAGATCAAAAACAGCATAATTCTCTCAATTAATGAAGAATTTTGTACCGTCGAAGACGTAGAAATCGAGTTAAAACCCAACGACGAAATCGCTGTAATTCCTCCTTTAAGTGGCGGCTAAAATCCTTGAAAATGGATTATTTAAAATTTACCCAAGACAGGCTTAGTGTAGACACTATAAGTGACCTTGTCTCATCACCAAAATGTGGCGCAGTTTCAATTTTTGTAGGTAGCACTCGTGACAATTTCGAAGAGAAAACTGTTACTAAATTAGAATATGAAGCTTATGAATCTATGGCTTTGAAATGTTTAGAGAAAGTCTGTGCTGAAGCACGTAATCGGTGGCAACAAGTTGAAAATATTGCCATTTACCACAGGTAAAACGTGAGTTATTCCGTGGGAAATACATTGTTTTTTCTAGATTGGGAGTCGTTCCTGTCAAGGAAGCAAGTATCGTTATTGCTATTTCTTCCCCACATAGAACTGACGCAATACAAGCAACTGAATGGTGTCTAAATAAAGTTAAAGAATCTGTACCAATATGGAAAAAAGAGATTTATGCTGATAGTCTCCCTCAGTGGAAGGAAAATAAAGAATGTGGGTGGTCAAGTAACAAAAATTTGTAGTTTTTTCTTTATTAAAGTTAGTTTTTGAGAATTGTTTCTTATTTATAGCCTATCCACCAAAATTGAAAAAATTTAAATTAGAAATTGAACCAAAAGTCGAAGTTTCTAATGTATCACCACATTTAATACAAATTAAAGCATCCAGTTCTGAGTTAAATAAAAGAATTGAGAATTTTATGGAAAGGAAAAGAAACGAAATAAATATTAATAATATAAGAGAGTTTTGCACAAATGACAGAAACTCCGAATTTACATGTGCCAGAATTGATGCAGTTTTACAAAAGAGGAAGGACTCAAAAGGACATTTACAAGGTTTGTAACACGTCAACATTTCTTCTTATTTCTATGACATTTTTTTGTAGTTAGTCGTGTTTTAAACACATATCATCGAGACCAAACAAATTCTAATTATTTAACTAAATATATGCCTTCAAATGGAATTGAAGAACGACTCCAAAATTTGGAAATTCAGTTAAGTTTAACAACAGCAGTTCCAAAAAATATCTATGTCCGTTTGAAGAAGTTAGAAGATCGTATGTTGTTTTTAGAGTCTCTTTCGCCTGAATATATCAACTTTTGGGTTAGTCTTTATTATTTAAATTTGGGTTAAAATGATTTTTTTTTAGGATAAAAGCCAGTTACAGAATAAATTTGTGAAGAAAAAAGTATTTACAGTTGAGGAAATTGATTCGTTGATAACTGATTTAGAAAAGAAAGTTCAGGACGAAAAAAAGACGTAGTTTTTAATTGTTTTATTTTTTATAAGTTATAAATAAAATTAATTTAATTATGTAAATATTGTTGGATCCGTAAATTTCGCTGTAAAAATATAAAACAAGGCCGGTAAAGGTACTAATAACAAAAGTAATGAGTGAAGTGTTGGATCAGTAAGTTGTGTAATTGAAATTAAACCATATGCATGTAAACACCAATGACCTACTAAGATTACAACATTTCTTGGATCTACAACTGTTGTTATAATTAATGAAGAAATGGATTGATTTATTTTTAAGGCAAAGTGATAAGCACATGAAATAACTGATAAAATAACGACTAAAATTGGAAAAGCATAGTCTGAAAAAAGAAATAATTACTTGTTCTTTCAGATTTTGTATACTCACAAAGAAGTCCTCCAATTAAAGCATGAATTACTACTAAAATAGGAATATAATACATTGCTGCATATATCGACATTTTGCTTTGTCTTGGAAGATATTTTCTGCAAACCCATGGTCTTATTAAAAGCATAACAGCTAAAGTCAGGGCATAAAAAATGAAAACTAAAGTATACCTAAAACTTTCTTACAAAATTAATGTTTTATTAAGTTTTTTTTGTACGTACAAAGGATAAACAGCTTCTTGTGTACAATGCACTCTTTTTTCATAATTAGGTGCCGGATTATGCAACAAAGTATACCAATCTGACAAACTCCGCACCCTACAATTCCGCACCTCAAACTCCCCAAACGGGTGCGTGAAAAGTACAGCGAGAATTCCCGAAATTAAAACTTCCACAAATGCAGTAAAGTGCAGAATTAAAACATCTTTTTTAAAGCTGGAATCAACATTGAGGACCGAAACTCCTGCTTGGGAACTTACCTCCGTCGCATTGAGACCATATCAATAAAAAACCAATGCAGGATTTGGACCAGGAGCACCATAAACCCCAAATAAAGCCAGTCGTAGAAAGTAGGGATATCTGTACAAGACTCACATATAAAAGTTGTGTCATTTCGACGGAAACCCCGAGGACACGAGCCGCAATCACTTAAAGTTCCATCGGGAAGATACTGGCGGCCGCAGTACCAACCGGGACACGGGGGGTACATTTTTAAAAGGGCATAATAAAAGTAGGGTTAGGATTTTGACACTTTTGACAGATGTCAAACACTAGAGTTGACCAGTGGAGTTGCGCCGAAATTCGGTTCTATTTGATTTTTATTTATCGTACAAGATTTAAATACGTTAATTAATTGCAATTTGCAAGATATTTACTGTTATTGTATCACAATTAAAGGAAAACAAGTAGGAAAAAAAATAGGTAGGGGTTTTGATAGCTTTGACAGATAAATAGAAGAGTTGACCAGTGGAGTTGCGCTGATGATTAAAATCAAATTCGGGTTTTATTTGATTTTTATTTATCGTACCAGATTTAAATGCGATAATTAATTGCAATTTGCAGAGTATTTACTGTTATTGTATTGCAATTAAAGGAAAACAAGCAGAAAAAATTGTTTTGTGTATTTAGTTTGGTTACTGTAATATCTAAGCTTTTAAAATATTTTAGTTTAAATTATAGTGTTTTAAAACAATTTATTGTTGAGTTTATGAAAGTAAAAATGATTTATTTAATTTGTATTTATTTTTCTGAATTTAAATTAAACGGCAATTTTGTTACAAAGATGGACGCCAGTAGTTGCTTGTGATTGGTTGAGAGTCAGGAATACTAAATTGTGATTGGTTCAAAGGGACTACTGCCGAGTCATTTTATAATCTAGTTGTAATAAATTTAATAAAAAACCAGCTTTAAAGTTTGTTTAAATGTGTTTATAAATTATTTAATGAAATTAGAGATTAGTATTTGGTGTTTGTTTGTAATTTTTTGTGTGTTGTTGGTGTTTTCAGTGCGTGTTTTGTTATCCGAGTACCCCCCCATCTATTTTCAGCCCTAGGTACTTACGGCATCGGTTCGTGCAAAAATCGCGTAAAAAAGCTCGAATTTGGCTTGAAAATCCGTTTAAAAGTGTATTTAATCTTGTTAAACCGTGAATTTAAGTGTTGATAACGATGTTTGTGTTTTTGCATCGTGCATGGATCAACTGAACCGGAGGATTTGGTGTCAAAGCAACCAGCTGATGGCGGGTGAAAATACTGGACTCGCTTGGCAGTTGTTCGATTTTTCTCGTGTAAAATCCCATTTTTGTTAAATTTTGATCGTGTTTATCCCGAAAATCATCTGGAATTGTTACGCGTTTGGTATAGATTGCGAGCGGGTATTGGGCGTGCACCTTGTCATTGGATCGGCGGGATGCATTCGTCGAAGGGGGCTGGTGCGGTTTGACGTAGACGTCCAGGTGAAATGTCGCGTGCGTAAACGGTGATCGAGTAACGGCCACCATGTCGACGACGGCGTTTGTCGATAGGATCGATCCCTTCGCCAAAAGGTCTCTTAAGAAAAAGACGAAGAAATCACAAGGCAGCTCCAGGTACAGAAACTCTCAGGACGTTGAGCTGCAGCCGTTGTCAATGCTCAAAGGTGAGTTAAACTCAAGGGCAAGGTCGGGATTGCAGCGGGTCAGGGGATGGATAAAACGATCGATCAACAAGGGGGCACACAATTTACTACGAACTTATAAAAATCTTGAGATTTTTCCAGAAAATATCATCAGATAAGAAACGAAATAAATTTCCCAATTTTGACATTTTCATAATCAAGGTGTGACAACAAATAATTGACTTTTATTACAAATTTGAAAAACAATAGTTTACAAATAAACGTCACTTGTCAAAATAAAGCGAGGTCAGGAACGTTCAAATCTGTAATTTATTGATTTTCTTACTCAAACTGATTTTTTTCTATCAAATACAATGTCAATAAACACAAATATTTGGTAAAGTCAAATTTTTGTCAAGTTGACAATGTGCGTACAGATCAATCAAAGACTTGATGTCATTTGTCACAGCTTATTACGTTTCTGTTAAGATTTACTTCGCTAATGTCATACTCTTGAGACAAAAGCCAAGTCACACAATAGACTAAAGTTTCGTTGTGTCTGAAGTGAATAATAACTTATTAAAGGTATATATTTTGTTCAGGTGTGTTGTCTATTATTGATAAAACGATTACTCTTGAATTTGGAGTATTGCCAGCATTCTTTTATTAATTTTCAACTTTTCTTTTTGTGGCGGTTTATCAATATTTACTTTCAGTTTTAGTCTTGATTTAAATTAACCAAATATGGTTTTATAAAATGAATTTATGCAAAATCATAGTTTGACATTGTAATTATTATTGATGATAGAAATCGTTTTATTGTTTTAACCTAGAAAAGGCGATTTACAAGAATACAGTCGTAATGCTATTACCTTGTCGTAATTAATTTTTGCATTGGTTTCTATTTCATTCTATTTTTAGCTAAAAGTATTGAATGAAAACTTCCTGTGTGCAACGATCCTGATCCTAAATATACAATTACATGAAATCGGGTCACCTATCTCAAATAACAATATATCTACTATACTTGCTGTATTTCTGCAAGAAAATATGACTAAAGTTTTACTATACACAAATAAAATAACTAGAAATGAATGACGTCTTATTGTTAGTGTGCTATAGACCTGTTAACGTAGAGCTTAGCTTGGCGCACATTTGACAATTGGCATTGATGATAATTCACAAACTAATAATGTCAAAATTTGTCATTATCTGCGTCAAGCTAAGCCATACGTTAGCAGGTCCACAGCACATTACGACGTTATTTATTTCTAGACGCTCGTTATTTTGTGTTAATTGTCTACGAAATTCGATTTTGCCGCCGTTACTAATGCAAACGGCCGCGAAATAAAATGAAAATGAAATTTTTAACGTACTTGAGATTGTTATCTCTTGGCCCCAAGTCGTTTTCTCTTGGAACGCTAAAAAATAGAAATCGTCTGCAAAATTAGATTTTACAGCCGTTGTTGGGACGGTGAAGTAAAATAATATATTCTGGTTACACAAAAAATGTCAAAACCACAGACTAGAAGGCGTATTAATTATGCTAGACATGACAGTGTGTCAATTCATGAATAAATAGTAAAATGGCAAGGTTGACCTTGAACGACTAATAAAATCGGCTACTCCAGAAGCACATATTTCTTGATAAAAAATAGAATCGGTTTTTGGGGAAACTGGTGGCCTTATTTGTTAAATAAAAACGAAATTTTAGAATCTTTAGAAGATTAAGGGTCGGTTACCGATTAACTTCGACTTTGATTGGCCAAAATCGGCATTTAATCGCAAATTAACTATTCAATCGCAATTAAAATTAATGTCACCTTCTGTAAACCGGCCGTTAAGTACTGTTTTTAACTACATCGTAAATTAACGATCTTCTAAAGATTCTAAAATGGGATAATTTTGAGACTAGAATTATCGTATTTTATCTTTGCTCTTGAAATTAGAAGGATTGGACATCTGTTGTCAACAAGGAGGTTAGATTGAAAGGAGAGAGTACGACTTGAAAAAAATGGACTTGCTACCTTCACTGCGTAAACATATAAACTAGTACTGAAAGCAGGCGCACCACGAGGTTGAAGTCAGTAAAGTCACACAATGTAATGTAAAAAGTTTAAAAGAAGGATAAAAACACAACAAAACGACAACAATAACAAAGAATATTAACATAGACCAAAAAAAATCAGTAAAAAAAAAAGTATAAACATGATTTGTCGAGTCGGTGCTTTATTTGAAACCTGTCATAAACTGGTACCAAGCTGATACCAAACTGTTTACACAAGAAGTACAGGGCGTACTCTCTCCTTTTTATCTAATCTCCCTGGTTGTGAAAGATTTTGGGTCCTGGACCATATTTCATGCATTTTAGTTAAGTCTTTGTTTTTTGTGTATTGTCAGTGTCACGTTAAATCTTGGAGGCATTTTAACATTAATATGAAGCCTCCTATGTCTTTCTTGTGTATTCCAGCTTTGAGAGCTTCTAAAGTTGGATCTTGGTTTTTTTTGTCATTAAGAGCGTAAAATTCATTATTAACAATTTTCTTTATAGACATGAATTGCACTCTTTCTCAGTTATGTGTTTTAATACTGTGCTCCACTGCTGTTGGCGTTGGAGCCTGACGAAAGAGACGGACAATGGTCGTTCTTTATAATTTTTTTTTCTGTTGTGGTCTTTATTCTGTACTTTTGGCGTCAGAAGTGTGCGCTTTTTTGCCTAATATTATTATTATGAATTTCTGTGTCTGGGTTAAAATCCAAATAGAGACTAGAGGTTGCGTACCATCAGTGACGTCTTTCATCTTTTTGTCCTCTTCCCTAACAAATAGAGTGCATTCGCAAGTCTAAACGTATGAACTAAGAGTTTTTAACCTATTTTCAACCTTCTTACCAGGATTATAACTTATATGTATCTTGAATTGTCATGAATAATATCCATGTGTCTCTGTAGATTTTTTTTGTTTGTGATTTTGATTTTCGGATAGTTTTTGTGACTCTTCGACTTCTGTCGCCTGAAGACTCGGCTTCATTGCCTCCCACAGAAGTCTTTATAGCTAAATTGAATTTTGATTTGTGTATTTGACTTTAAGTGGTCATATAACGGCCTTTTGTCTGAACGTATCTTTATTTTTTAATTTTTGAAACTTTTACAAAAATTAGCTATTTTTGTCATAATTTACTTGTCACATATCATTTCTGTATTTTGCTTGATGTTCTGTAATGTTAGAGTCTTTTCTTTCGTTTCTCTTTCATTAACATTTGAACCCGCTACTTAGGTACTCACCTACGTACTGAACCCTAGCCTACGGTAGGAATTAACAAGTAATTCATTATTAATTTTAGTCATATTTTTTTGCAGAAATGCATTAACAATATCCTGAATGGATTTTGAACATAATGTAGAAATTGTAAATTTCATTGAGGAAAGACATAAAATATTAAATAGATTTTTATGACCAAAACACGTTCATACTGGAACTGAGTAAATGAATGTGTAATTATTCAACAGAGTTGATTGATGTTTACGTAATGAAAATTTGTCACCCACAAATTTTAGTCAATATATTTTAATTTATAAAATAGAGTATTCTCTAAGCGAATATATGAATCATTTTCTTTGGACCAGTAAACGTATTCAGCGTGAAAAAAAAAATTCAAGTGACGTCAGTAGTGTCTAAAATAAAATAGTGTCATTTGTAATATTTGAATTTCGATTGTTGGTATTTATATAGATGGAAATTCTTGAATGAACGATGACGTCTTCATAGACGTAGATTTACGCAACATGATAACACCACGTGTTATTTTTATCGGTTCTTTATATCGAATTATCGTTTTGAAAATGTGATATTCTTGAAATGTTGTGTAGGTGAAGTTTAAAACACACCACAACATACACATTGAGAATTCTAAAAATAAAATGGCGTTTTCACTGTGAGTTAAAAATCCACAACACATCCGTTTTCATTGAAGAAATTTTACCCGAGTTTATGAAATTATGAACAGAGAGATAATTCCCGGGACTTGGGGAATCGTAAAGATTTTAAAAGATTGGGATTTATTATGACAGTTACGTCTTGAGTTTCGTTAAAAAAAAAAATTAAGAAATATTTTTTACGTAGATAATTACACGATTATTAATTTGTTTTGTTTGGCTTCAATGAAGCTTTACGTAAAATAAAATTATGAATTGTTTGAAAGTGATAAAAAAAATTTTTGGTAAATAATATTTACTTATGGAAGATTTGAATCTCTTGTTGTGATAATATCGATTTATGTCGTTTATTATTTGAAGAGGAAGCCAATTTCAATCGGAGTAAATAATGATAATAAATCAATTAATGTCTGATGAGGAGAGTATGGTAAAGGGTTTCTCTCTTCTTGTTTCTCCGGTGGTTTGTTAATATTTTACAACAACAGTTAATCGAAATAGTTTCAAGGTAAAACCAATAATTTAACTTCAAATAGGAATTGAATATTTAGCACATTATTACAATACGTTTTTTTGTGTAAGCAGAATTAGTTTTTATTAACACTTGGGAATTATCGAATTTGTCGTTTAGTTGTCATATTTTTTTACCCTTCTAAAGATAGAAGCGTATAAATGATTAAATATTATGATTGTGATCTGTAAATTCAGCATATTTAGAGTGTTTTGTAAATAGAACCTTGTATGAATTATAATCCACGTGAGAGTTTTTTTTCCGAGATCAATGATAATTTTAACGTATTATTATTGCGTCAAAAAAAAATGCTGAATTTGACAACGAATTTTTGTTTAATTGTTTCAGATGTTCCCGCATCCGAACAAGAGGAATTGTTTATACGCAAACTTAGACAATGTTGTGTGCCATTCGATTTTATGGATCCGGTGGCGGATCTTAAAGGAAAAGAAGTGAAACGTTGTACTTTGAATGAATTAGTTGATTATATAACTGGTGGTAGGGGTGTTTTGACCGAACCAGTTTATCCAGAAATTATTAAAATGGTAAGTGAGGAGAAAAATTATAGGATTACAACATTAGATAAGAATTTTTGGCAAAGTGCAAAAAAATTTGGCTAAATGACAAAAGTCATCGTGTTAATTAAAAAATGAATCATGGCATGATTTATAATGAAAAACAATGTATTGTTTACGTGTTAAATCTGGTGTTAATGCGATTCTATATTTTGTTTGTGTTATAGAGTCGTAAAAAGCGAAATTTTAAGTAGACGGTGAATAAACGCGGAAAGGAAATACAAATCGATCGTTTCCTGTTGCTGATCGTCACATTTTTTTTTTTTTAAGAGTTTGATGAGGAAATACGATTATTTTCCGCTGATTTTTTCGTAGATATATTGTTCAAACTTCATATAAAAAACTTACTGTCTTGTTCCCGATTTTTTTTTGTAACAGTTTTCTATTTTTAACCTAAACAGGTGACTTAATTTGCTATTTTAATGGAAAGTACGTGTATTTAGTACTAAAAATACGGGAATTGTTGATGTAAAGGAAATAAAGTGAAAACATTTTTTTATTCTTGTCTCTATATAGAGAGCTTTACCTAATTCGCATAGAGAGATCAATGCGAGTCTAGAATCAAAGTAAATATTTTTCTTTCAGCTTTTCCAATTAATTCAGATTGACATAGTTGGTGTATTCTAGTGTGACTTTTACACACGCTTAAAATTGGCTTGAAAATTTGCAAAATAATTTTAAATCTTGTCGTAATTTATTGTGTCGTAAATTGAATGAAATGTGGGAATCATAAATCAAATCCGAAATTTTGATTTTAACTATACTTATGTATAGTTATGAAAATATGTTACTATACATGCTGTTCCTGAAATGGTTTACAAGCAATGCACATTTATGAAGAACACTATATTTTATAATATTGATAAATCTAAAAAAATACGAAAAAACTGTTTTATAATTAAATATTTTTCTTCAAATGTTTGTTATTAATTTGGCACAAAGTATGTGAAATTATATTTAATTGAATTGATGTTGTTTGTTTAGATTTCGGCCAATCTTTTTCGAACACTGCCTCCCAGTGAAAATCCTGATTTTGATCCGGAAGAAGATGACCCCACGCTGGAAGCAAGTTGGCCACATCTCCAGCTAGTGTATGAGTTCTTTCTAAGATTTTTAGAAAGTTCGGATTTTCAACCGGCCATAGGAAAACGTGTGATTGATCAGAAATTTGTTCTACAATTATTAGAATTATTTGATTCGGAAGACCCACGAGAAAGGGATTTTCTAAAAACGGTTTTACATCGTATTTATGGAAAGTTCCTCGGTTTAAGGGCCTTCATCCGCAAACAAATAAACAACATATTCCTTAGGTATTTATCATTTTGTTATTATTTCATTATTATCTTCAAAGTTTGTTAATTAGTTTTCGTTAAAAATTTCCACGGAATGATAAAACAAAGATTGATATAATTGACATAACAACATTACGTGTAAAATTACGTAAAAAAATTTTTTTTTTTTTTTTTTGGTGTGTTTCGTTCAAGTTGAGAGATATCGATTTTAATTTAGTTGGCACCCCGGAAGGGGTAAATTTTAATTGTGATTAAAATTACATTTTTAAATCAATGTTGGAAATTTCAGTAATTATATTTAATTGAAATTATTATTGAAAGTCGGGGTTTTTACTTTCTCAATCGTGAAAAATGTGATGCAAGTATGCAAATATTGATGTTTCAGTGCGAAAAAAACAGGATCAAGGACAACTCAATTCTACTGATTTATGTGTTTCAATGAGGAATGTCGTGTCTTTATATACACACACACACACCAAAAAAAGTATTTGTTTGGAATTAATTTTATTCATAATTTCGTAATTGATTTGCCTGATAAATTATTCAAATGTTTTTGTCTGAAAAGTTTCGCTAATAATTGAAACATCAAATTGTAATGAAATTTTTTTTTATTGAATGAAAAGCGTGCTTGCTTACAGGAAATATGAATTAAGATGAGACGTCTTTTAAATTGGTTACGGTTCATTGCGATCACAAATTGTTTTAATAGTAATAATTTAGTGATTTATTGTGGCAAGATATAAGCGAGACGCAATTTTTTAATAAAGAAAATGATTTTTTTTAAACGACGTGACCTAATAAAATTGATACTTGCTATCGAAATTATTTCATAATTGAAAATTTTCCAAAGAGAGGTTATGCAACCAAATATACTGTCTTTATAGTCTAACATCTAATAGAAGCAAAATACATTTATGGCTTATTGATAGAGAAATTTTGCTATTTAAAAAAAGCCAGTTGATTAATTTCGCCTTATATAAAGTATACTCAAAATATCGTGGGATGACTTTTTAATAAGACTTCTATAAATCAAAAAATAGCCATTGTTCAATTTATGGATAGACAAACCACTGTAAGGATGGATCTTGATTTATGACAGTTCGTTCCGCCAGATGAGGAAAAGCCAGATCTTTACTGTGGTTTTTCTGTCCATAATTTGAACAATGGTTATTCTTTGATTTATAGAAGGATCTTAAAAAGTCAGCCCACTTTTAGATATTTTGAGTATACCAAAATGAAGGCTACGAGAGACAATAATAACGATATTTTTGTTAGTAGAGTGTATCACAATGTCTGTAATCAATTGGGGCTTTGTATGTATTTTATGAGACTGTAGCGTCCTCATCGGTTATTATTTTAACGAATTGTTTTTTTTTACATTTTTTTCTGTTTATTTATTTCAGGTTCGTGTATGAGACTGAACATTTTAATGGTGTAGGTGAACTGTTGGAGATTTTGGGTTCGATCATAAATGGATTTGCGTTACCTTTAAAAGCTGAACATAAACAGTTCCTGGTGAAGGTGCTCATTCCTTTGCATAAGGTTAAGTGCCTGTCATTGTATCACGCGCAGCTCGCCTATTGCGTAGTACAATTTTTGGAAAAGGATCCAACGTTGACAGAACCAGTTGTTAGAGGTCTGCTCAAATACTGGCCAAAGACGTGTAGTCAAAAAGAAGTAATGTTTCTTGGTGAAATTGAAGAAGTATTGGATGTTATTGAACCGTCACAATTTACACGAATCCAAGAACCGTTGTTTAGACAGATATCTAGATGCGTTTCAAGTCCACATTTTCAAGTAAATTAATTAAAATTCGTGTGAGAAATATATTTATTTTTTTGGGGTAATTTTATAGGTGGCAGAACGTGCTTTGTATTTCTGGAACAACGAGTATATAATGTCTTTGATGGAAGAAAACAATCATGTTATAATGCCGATTATGTTTCCTGCATTATATCGAATTTCGAAAGAACATTGGAACCAAACTATAGTTGCACTTGTTTATAATGTGCTCAAGACTTTTATGGAAATGAATTCCAAATTGTTTGATGAACTTACAGTTAGTTATAAAGCGGAAAGACAAAAGTAATATTGAATATTTTTTTAAAATTTGTGTTTTTAATTCTATTTTTTTTTTGTAGAGAGAAAAAACGTGAAAAAGAACGAGATGAATTATGGAAAAAATTAGCTGAACTTGAACTTAATCATAACAAAAATGTACCAGCACAACAAAATAATAGCCCTCCCAATAAAAAGTGATACAACAGCCTAACGTTCCCCGCCCACTCATAGTTGTATGGTAAGTTAGAAAGTTCGGCCATTGGAGCATGCTTCAAACACCAAAATGTCAGTTTTAACTAAAAAAAATATTAATAGAACTAGTCTTGTTTTACTTTAATTGTTAATTTTTATTTAGTTCAGTGGTGGTAAATGAATTGTATGCCAAAATAGACTTTTTCCCTTTAAAAAAAAATCGGATTTACTTCCACTGGATAATAGTATACTCATATAACAGTGTGTAATAATTGACGATTAATTGTTTTTGGTGTAGTGGCATATTTCAATGTGAAAAGTGCCGACGTATATGGAAAGAAGAGTGTCTCATCATAAAATTGAAGTGTACATTTTAAATTATTGTGAATGTCTACTACTAACAGTCTATCTATGGTGTTTTGTAGCTGTGAACAGCAGAACTATGTTAATAATGTGCTATAGTATAACTGGTCAACTGTAAATAGCTAAGCAAATGTGGTTATGGTTTGTGTTTGGACTGTGGTTGGTGATTTTTACGGCCCTTTTGTGTAATTTTTATTTAAATAAATTGTAACATTCTTTTTATTAATTTTTCTTTTATTTTACAAGTGTCAAAGTTACAGAGTATTGTTTAAAATTAAACAATGCTTAGTATTTTGGTGCTTCTTGAAGGACCTAATGTTAGATTTGACAGGCCTTTTTTTAAATGTACAAAACGACCAATTTAAAATTAGGCATCTGAAACTGAATTAAAATTGTGTCACGTCCAAACACAATTTTAACCACAGTTATTTTGTATGTGCTAAATTGCACGAGTTGTGTGCCAGGAAGGGGCGAATGAAGATGTAATATTTATGTACAGATGGCTGTATAACTTGTAGAATACAATTGTAATCTTAGAATAAGTTGATAGTCACTCATCATTGATTAAGTAACTTTTTATTGTTTAATTTCACGGATTGTTGTACAGTGCAATTATTTTATATAACTTTTTTTTGTTTTGTTTTTTATTTATTATATATTTTTGGGAAGTATTGCAAATTGTTATTAGGAGCAAAGGTCACAAATTATACAGCCAAGAGACTTTTCTATACAATGGTGCCACTTCACTACCAAACTTTTTTAGAAGCACTGTTATGTTCACTTAGAGAAAGCTTTATATAAGGAAAAATATAGCAAGTTGTGTTTTAGATAGAAAATTAAGAACGTACATTAAGTTGTGCATGACAAGCTCAATTTCTAGTTACGACCTGGAAATGTTATATTCGTAGAGCTATTCATTTGAGAGAGAAAAAATAAAAACAAATGTTTTAGGTCGTTATATTATCGACAAGAAGACATTTTGACGTAAAACCTCGAAGTTTTGTTGGAATATCATTAGTTGTTAATTTTTGTGATGCAAAGTGTGATAACAAATTCCAAAATAGATGCGTCTGGGATAATTACGAGTAGCTCTATGAATACTAATGCATAACCTTTGCTGCTGTATGAAATAAAAAAAAAACAAAAAAAAAACATTAGGGCCACACTATTAAAAGCCCATCCCTCATTAGACTAAAATATGTAATATATAACTAAATCACTATAAATCTTGTAGATATATGAGAAATATATTGTTAAATTTCGATTGTTTTTCTCCAAAAATAAGTTTTTAGATAAGCATGATTTTAGGTTTGGAGTATTTCAACAAGACAACAATCAACGGATAAATGCTCTAAATCAAAAATCAGCACTGTTCTGTTATTATTTAATCATTTTGTGAGTGTAAAGCAAATGGAACATTTATAAACCTTTCATAGTAATTTCTATTGAGCTACTTATTAACCTCGTTTATTGAGGATTATAGTAACTGCAGTTTGTGAATGTACGCACTGTTGTGCGTAAATAAATATTGTCATTTTGATTTTTTTTTCTTTCTTCTATAAAAAAAACCTAAACTGAAATTTATTTCAAAAAAATAAGGTAAGCATATTTTTACACTTTATTTTAGCATTTGTTTCAGTGCCGCTTCATATCCTACAAACAAAGCAGCATTCACAACAAATGTCCGTGAAATTATTGCAGTTGTTCCTTTAAAAAATATTTCCATACCTTCATGTTTATAAGATTTTACAAAACAATCCATCATTCCTCTATATACAGGTTTGCTGTAGCTATCAGCTTGTATTCGAGATTTTACTACATCAAAAGGAATTACAAAAATCCATGAAGCTACACCTAAAAAAATTTATAAAATATTGAGCGTGTTTTTAAATTTTAACCTGCACATCCTCCTGCTATAGTCTGACTTAATAAAAGCGGAATTTCTTTCTCTTTGAAGTGGGTCAATAAACCTTCATAAGTTACTACAAACAAACCACTTGTTGGTACATCTCTAAAAACATTTTTTTTTGTTTAATTGATTTAGATTGGTAATTTTCTACTACCGGTAAAACATCGGAACAAACCCCCGAAACAATCCCGTAATTCCCCTATCTCTTATAAGTCCATAAAAAGCATTAATTGATCCCGTATATTGAACTTCTGAATGTTTCACCCATGACCCTTTCCCTTCAGTTTTGATTTGCATTAATATTTTAATAAATTCGGCAGGACAGGTAAAAAATACTTGAAATAATCCAGCAACAGTACCAGCAATAAAAGAATGTTTCATTGCACTTGTATCTGCATATGAAATATGACCTCTAATATAATTCTCTTCTAAAATATTCATCATATTTCCATATACCCCAAAAAGAATAGCATTTGATGGACCCAAAGTTATTAAAGGACCTAACATGCCTTTATAAAAACCAAAAATTCCTTCATGACGAAAAGTACGTGAAATTGTTACAAACAGACTTGTATTAAATGCCTGTTGACGGACTTTTACCGTATCCAAAGGGTGACCCACCACCAGCCCACAAACTCCTAAAATACCATTTTTTGAATTTTGGAAAGACTGCAAGTTGCCATAGCAATGGTAAAAAAATTAACTGTAATTGTTATAGCAACATCTTCGTTTTTAGGAACTGTAGTGACTGTAATTATTTAATTATCAAAAAAAATTGCTAAAGAGCCTTCCTGGTCGATTTAAAATTGACCATTTCAGGTAAGTTAGGCAACAAACAATACACCTTGAAATTGTCCCACCACGGTAGCCACATTCAATCATTTAAAATGGGGGCAAACTCCGGCAAACTGCAATTTTAGTAGTATACAACCCGTTATACTACACCATATAAACTGAAAGCTTTGCTGTATGTATTAGAATGAGAGGCGAGAACAGTTATTTTTGCAGTTTGGTCATGCCGATGCCGCTACCGTGGTAATTAAAGTTCTGTGTTGTCCCATGACTCAGGTCTCATTGCGCAAACGTGAAGTCTGGTGATGTGAGCGAAAAGAATTTGTAAACAATGGAATTTGTCTCAAGTACTAATAAATCATTAATTTAGTGTGATCTGTTTTTGAATTAGTTATAATGAAAAATTTGTTGCTACATGACAAGACATAAAAGTACCTCCGATCCATCCTGCTATGAAATCGCCAATCCTGAATGAAGGATCCATTGTATAATTTAACACCTTTTTGAAGCCTCTGCATCAGTTCCAACAGTCTTTTGAAAGTCTTATTGACTGTCCCTTTTTTAACATTGAATTTTACCATTTGAACATGCTTTCACGCAAAAACAAAGATTTGAAAACAATTAAGGAAGGGGTGGTTGGGAAATACGTGAAAAAAGACACCCCTCCTGAAATGCCAAGTGAGTAAATTTTGACAACTGAAATTTAGACTTAATCCTTAAATTTCAGTCATTAATGTTTGGACAACTGAACCGAAAAGAAGATTATCGAATCAAAGTCGTCAGTCATTGCCCCCAAGTCTTACAAGAGGCTCAAATCAAAACAGTATAACAGTGCAAAAGTTTGGTAATCAAAAAACTACAATTAGTTCAGGATTAGGGGCACATGTTGGTAAATACACTCCGAGTTCATCAGTGCCTGATTTAGCGACAAGATTTGCGAATTTATCAACTAATGAGAATAATTCTTTGTATAATACACCGAGTTCATCGACGTCTGCCTCTGCTTCACAACATATTTATATGAATCAACATGTTAGTTCATATAGTGATAATTCGGCGGTAATTTTGTAAGTTTTAAGAGAGTTCTTACTGGTTTTAGTGTTTCAGAATGCAAATTATGTTGATATCGATCAAATTTATCCGCTAAATACTCAAGATAATAGTTATAATAACAATAGGAATTCTCCGATTTATCAAAATACTGATGGAGCACATAAAAGTCAAGATACTACACCTATTTATAGCAATACTAACATGGAAAGATACTCTAATCCTTTGCAAGGAATGTCTTATGGAGAATCACTTGCACATCACCTAAGACATACTCTAGGACGTAGTGAAAACAATCAGGGTTAGTAAAAATACTAGGCTGTTTTCAGATAAAATTGTTTTGTGGCATTTTTCGTAATTATTTTCTGTATGCCACTGTTTAAAATTTTTGTATTGGTGGTTGTCAAACCTTTTGCTTCTAGATCAGTCAGAGGAGCTACCATTGCCCCCTGGTTGGTCGGTCGATTATACCCTAAGAGGTCGCAAATATTATATTGACCATAACACAAAAACGACCCATTGGTCACATCCATTAGAACGTGAAGGCCTTCCTACAGGATGGCAGTGTGTCCATTCTCCCATTTATGGAATTTATTACGTCAAGTTTGTTATTTCTAATTTTGATTTCAATTTAATTATTTAATTTTAGTCATATAACTAAACAAGCTCAGTATGAGCATCCTTGTCTAGTGCCTTGTTATAATTATCAACCAGAAGTGAGATATTTAAATCCTCCAAGGACTACTCATTATCAACCTCACAGTGTATTAGTGCCTGCAAATCCATATTTGCTTGAGGAGATTCCTCATTGGCTTAATGTCTATTTCAAAGGTAAGATTCAAGTGTTTTTTATCAATTTTCAAGTATAAGAGAGAGGCCTGTTTTAGCAAGTCCGGAATTAGATCATAAACTTCGATGGGATATGTTTCGTTTACAAGACTTGGATTGTTATAATGGTATGCTTACGAGGTTATACAAGCAGGAATTACAATACATTGTAATGCGTTATGAAACCTACAGGTAAAAAAAAAAGTTTTTAGGTGAAATTCTTGATTGCTTTTTTCAGATCGGCTTTGCTTGTTGAAATGGAAAAATTTCGTAATAATAGAAATAACGGGGCTGTGACTGGTCAATAAAAATGTTCCTCTATTGTGATTTAAAACTATTTATTCTTTCACTGCTTCATTGTTAGATGCTTCATCAAATTTGTTATGAATATCATATTCAGTTACTTTTAGTCCTGATATTCTTACAACTTTGGCATCTTTAATGCCAAGAGTTCGAGACCATTGTTGTGCTAAGGCAAATAAATGAATGCTTTACAAATTTCTGGTATTATTTACCTGGTGTTAAGCTTAACTCTTCTTCTGATTTATATTTTCTAGCCCAGTCTGTATTACCATTATAAATATTGTAGCATACAAGACCAAAAGCGTTCCATGCTATAAGCATATAAACTATAGAGAGACGTTGTTTCCAGAATTGGGCCCGTTGTTCAGGAATGTGATTTGTGTGTTTTCTTACAAAATTACGTAACCAACGAGGGAAGAAAACGGACATTTTTAAGGGGTTATAAAAGCGAGGTTATGTAATTGTTTCATGACAGTTGAGATTCCTACTTTACCGACAGTGCTTTAAAAAAATAAACAAAATGGCGTTTCTTTAAAAAAGTATCAAAATTTGAAGTGGAGTGTCGTTAAATTTTAGTGTAACAAATCAATGTAAATACAATGATTCATTAAATTCCGGTGTAACATAACAAAATGTAAGTAAATTTCAAGTTTTGATGATAAATTTCATTTAAAAAATTTTGACCATATTTGGTGTAATGTATAACCTAAATTTTTTTCCATTGAACGGTTTTTTTAAAAATGAAGGTCATTTTCTTCAGTTTCAGTTACTCATTACAATCATTAAAATGGAAAAAAATATTGGAGATAATGCTGACGACGTTTCTACATCAAGTGTAAGCAGTTCAGACTCAATCAATTACCCTTCAAAGTTACCCCAAGTTGAATTAAATCGGTAAGTCTGAAATTTTTTTTTCCGTTTCTTCAACCTTTACAAGAACCCTTAGTATTGCTTCGAAACCTATAGTATTTTCCTGGCGTCCTCCAGAGTTTCCTGAAGACACCCTCGACAATGTCACATCCCAGTGTGTCCTTTTCGACAGTCCTGTTTTTACCGATGATAAAAGGTTTGATTAAATAAGAAAGAAAAAAATCAAATTTGTTCAGGTTTCACTGATTGCGATAACAACCTGTCCGTTGTGCAATTACAGTCACGATTTATTGTTTTCTAGGTCTAAATTTATAGTTGAGGGAACAAAAACTGTAACTTTCTCGGCGTTATTTTGATTTATTACTAAACATTTCAGGATTTAATCAATTATTTTCGTTTCGCCTTATTTGTAATTACCGCAAGTAGTCCATAAAAATATATCAACTATATTTGGATGCAAATGAGTTCAATGATGTCATTGTTCGGAACGCAATTTTTAATTCGCACATATGCGAAATGTAAAAATAGTTGTGACTAGTAGAAATAACGTTTATTTTAGTACGTGAAAATTTTTGGAATTTTCCACTATTAAAAATTGTAAATTGAATGTTTTATCACCTTTTTTTCTTATTATCATATAAAATCAATAATTCGACGAGAAAAAAATTAAGTAGGCGAAGGTTTGATACGCAACAGTTGAATGGACGGAACTGTTCGTAACGTCGCCTACTATGAAGTTTTTTTAGTAATTAATTTGATTACTAATCAATTATTAAACAATTAAAAAAAATTAATAACAGAAAAACCGAGAATTTCGTACATTTTAACAAGTATATATGATTCGTCTACCATTTCATAGTTATCTGTGCATTTTTTGATAAAAAATCTATATCTCTAATTACTCTATTATATTTTATGAAGGTAATAAAAATTTATTTAGTTCATAACATTTTTATGTGAAATACAGGAGTGATTAGTCATATTACTAATTGGAAAAAAATGTTTAGATTCATTAAGTAACGTTCTTTATCTATGACTGCTTTGATAACTGCGTATTAATATTGAATATTAGAGTGAAGTAAAGTGATATATTACTTCACTAGTGAAGTAATAAAATAAAAATCCTCTCTTTAAAATAATTTGTTTTAATTTCAAACTTATTCCTAATTACATGCTATTATTGTTATAAATATTAATAACACAATTTTCACACCTCTTGTAGGACAAGCCACTTCTGTTTAAGTATTTTTGTCACCCAGAATTTTTGAAATATTAAAAAATTAATTTGAAACACGACGCACAGAAGAGTGTTTTAATAATTGAGTTCTGTAAAACAGTTAACACACAAGATGTTTATTAACCATTTTGACCGACGACTTTTATTAAAAAAACTTAAATTTATGTATTTACGTAATTAAAGAGAAAAATAAAACGTTGTATGTACATTAAGAATATTTTAAATACTCTAAAAGTAATAATTTTGATATAAATGTTTGGACCTTCTAAAAAAAATTTAAACCTGAACAATTTTGATATTTAGAATATTTTTTTTTATATAAATTTGTGCATATTTGGTCTGACAGTAAAGTGATAACACATGAGCCATCCCTTCCGCCTGATACATGGCTTCTCGGTGGTAATTTGGGTAATCGTCATGCAGTTCTCGTATTTAAAAGTTCAGCATTAGCGAATTGTACACAAAAATCAATTCAAGAAAAACCTGGTCATAAACTTCACATCACGTATAAAGTTTTACAAGCTGAAACGAAACTTCTATCGAAACTTCTTGAATGTCATGGTATTACTGAAGTTCCACCAAATTCATCTGATTTTAATCTTTTATGGACTGGTTCACATCCAAAACCTGGTGCATTACGTTCATTAGGACCACATCAACGAGTTAATCATTTTCCACGTTCATATGAATTAACACGAAAAGATCGTCTTTATAAAAATATTGAACGAATGCAACATTGTAAAGGATATAAACATTTTGATTTTATACCTCAGACTTTTGTAATGCCAACAGAATTTGGTGAATTATGTTCGACGCATCATCGGATTAAAGGGCCGTGGATTGTTAAGCCTGTGGCGTCGAGTAGAGGACGAGGTAGGGGAGTTGTATAATCCGGGAGTAAAAAAAATAGGGATGAAATTTTTTTTAGGAATTTTTATAGTTGAAACACCAAATCAAGTGCCTCTAGAAGAACCAGTCGTTGTGGCCAAATATATATCAAGACCTCTTTTAGTTGCAGGTCATAAATGTGATTTAAGATTGTATGTTGCTGTTACTTCATTTGATCCATTACTTGTTTATATTTATGAAGAAGGTTTAGTTAGATTTGCAACAGTTAAATACGATTCTAGTCATAAACAGCTGTGGAATCCATGTATGCATCTATGTAATTATAGCATTAACAAATATCATAGTGATTATGTCAAGTAAGTATAAATATTGTGTAATATGTTTTTGAATTAGTCATTTTGTTGGCAATGTTATATACACCAAAAGTGAGTGGTTTCATTACAATTAATATTTAATTTTCATTTTCGAGGATAACACAATTTATATAACGGAACGAATTACAATTTCCGGAAGTACTTGTCATTTGTAATTTGCATTTATAAATACAGGAAATTGGTGAAGGTTTAAATAATATTAGAGTGCACACCAGATGTTTTAAAATAGCGGTGTGCTATTTAAAAAAATATACAATATATCATACATCGTGGAAATGACTTCACCTTGTTTCAGCGAGAAATATCACAAATAAAATAACACCCTGTAAAAGAATGTGAAGTACTATACAACCAATATTACACAGATATTCAAACCTATCTACAGCCTGTAAAGATAAATTGAATTCAAATTTTCATATATTTCAGTTATTGTCAAATAAATGACATAATATCAGTCTGTAAAACGACTTTTTTAAAGACGATCTCATTATAATGCTATTTATCTTTTTTTAAATTATATAATATGATTTTTTAATACAAATTAAGCATGCTAATAATTAGTAATTACATCTAATTTAACAATTTTTTGAGGTCACCTTTCATAATAATTTTATATCATGACTTGCAAAAAATCACTTAACAACCGAAAATTGATTTTTTTAGAAACCTGTTTGATGTTAATCTTATGTAGGGCAATTAATAAAAATATTATCTTGAGTAAAACACCACTTGGAAAGTTTCCCATGAGAAATATCGACCTCTTTAAGTAATTTCCTCGTGACAAATTGTTCCCATTTCGATAAAATCTTTATCGCGAGATGTCGTTTACTTGAAGCACCCCTTTGTTGAGTCATTGTAAAGGGGAAAAAAAAGGGAATTTTATGTCATTCTCACTTGATTTATACTTGACACGAAACCACTCAAATGTAAATTATAATAAATGAAATTATAAAATTGTAATAATTTGTAGATCTGATGATCCAAGTGCTGAAAATGTAGGACATAAATGGACATTGAGTGCACTTCTTCGACATTTAAAAGCTGAAGGAAAAAATACAGCACTTTTAATGTCACAAGTTGAGGATTTAGTTATTAAAGCTATTTTAGCTTCAGCTAATTCAATTATTTCTGCTTGTAAAATGTTTGTACCAAATCCAAATAATTGTTTTGGTAGGTTTTGAAAAATATAGTTTGTTTGATTATTTTGATGTATTAAATTTTAGAACTTTATGGATTTGATATTTTAATTGATGCAAATTTAAAACCATGGCTTTTGGAAGTAAATTTATCGCCATCTTTAGGATGTGATAGTCCTTTAGATGTACGATTAAAATCAGCAATGTTATCTGATCTTTTAACACTTGTTGGTTTACCTGCAGTTGATCCAATTTTAAGACCTACAACAAATAGTTTAACTTCTGCTAGTGTTAAATCTACTAGTAATAGTAAAGTAAAATTAGGACATGTATGTTGATTGATTTATAATTTTTTTTACACATATTTATACTTTGATTTTTAGTGTAGAAGAGTTCATTCAGCTGATGGTTTAAGTAGTACTTTACCACGAAAAAATTCAACAATTCATGGTGATCGTTTATCATCAAGTGCATTAACATTAACACCTGAAGAAACACGAATTATTAGAATAGCTAAAGGTCAATTTGAAAGAAGAGGTGGTTTTGTTAGAATTTTTCCAGCAATTGATAGTTGGACAAAATATTCACAATATTTAGGTGAGACAACTACAAATTTCAAGAGATATTTTTGTAATTATTTCAATGTTTGCATGTTTGAAAGTTTTCTTCTTATTTAAAACACTTCCTTTTATTATATTTCAAGTTTATGTAAATGGAAGCGTGTTAGATATAAATCGCGTGATAAAACTTCTTCAACAATCTTAAGTTATTTCAGAAATTTAATAGTTTTATGAAAGTTTCTTGATGTTTTTATGAGTCACGTGACACTTGTCAATTTCAGATCCAGCTACTGGTATTCCAATTTCGGGCAATAATAATGCTTACAACAGTTATAATCTATCTGGCGCTCATAATTATAATTTTTTATTGTACACTCATATGTTTCCTGATGTTCCTATTAATACGAAATTAATGGACAAATCAAATTTGAAATATAGTTCTTTGGATCGGAAACGCGACTTATCATTGGATAGTAATACAGGTAGTGTTTGTTTTAAGATATGTGTTAAATTTTGATTGGTTGGATGTTTTTAAAGGTTCGTCATTGGCTCGTCAAGATAGATATGAACGTATGTTAAGTCAAGGTCATCGTCAATCACTTGCACCTCAAAAAATTCAAAAAGAAGGTCGTTCAATTGAATTACGTAAACAAGTTATAGATTTATTACGAAATGGCAAAAAAATGACACAATGTGAAACAAGAAAAACATTTAGTCATTATTTAGGTTGTGTTTTAAGAAGAATTTCGGCAGGACCGGATCAGGAAGATCATATGGAAATTGTTTTAAAGTTTTTACAGAAAGCATCAAGTTATTTAAGAACACCGTATCAAGTCAAGGTGGTAGGTAGAGATTTAAGAGTAATTAAAGTGGTAATAATTGAATTTTAGACGCCGAGTCAAAGTTTGGATTATAAAGATAGAGCAGCTGTTGTTGCTAAACAATTAAATGATTTTTTGTATTTGTATAATAGAGAAACGGAAATGTTTGTTGATAAAACTGAAAAACCAAGTCAGATTCCGACGAAATTGTATGCAGAGTTTTTGGAACATGCAAGGTGATTTGTTGTTTGCTTAAAAATTTCTTTGGAGTGTTCTATGACTTTTATTTAAAGAAACCTGCGATATTGTAACAGTTGTGACAATCACTTTTGTTTTGTAATGGCACTAATTTATTACCAAATTTATATATTTTTAGGGAGTGCGATTTGGAGGAGATTCTTATACATCAGACTACTCAAGCAGTGCCAACACATGGTGGCAAGACAGGGTTTCAAGGTGTGCTGAAATGTATACCAAATGTACCGAAATCATACGGTTTAAAACCTTCATATAGTAAAGGAGTTACAAAAGGCAAAGGCGTTAAAGTATCGTCTTTGTCTTGATTGTTTTTTTTTAATATATGACGTTAATTTTTTGATCTGTAACTTTGTGAAAATAATATTTATTAAGTCGTTGAGTTTTGTTGACTTTTAAGGGTTGTGGTTTATGTTTGTTTTTTTTAAACTTTATTATTATTTTTTTTTTATTACCAAAGTTCATTCCAAGCCATTTTGTGTTAGTACAAATTTTTCGATGTGATTTCTTCAACGAAAAAAATTATCAGTGATAATGTAATTTTTGCTTAACAACTGTTGCTGCCAAATAAATATTTTTCATACGTAAATCACTTGATGTAGATGAAATTAGTGACTTTTACACGTTATTGTGATATAAGAGAAAATGCGCTTTGGCTATTTTCGATACTTGTTAACACTGCTATTTAACAGCCGGAATTTTTTTTGTTAAATTTTGATGTTTTGTCAATTAGAATGTACTTAGACTTGCTCAAACTTCTGCCTAAATTTTTATTAACTTGTTTTTGTATTTTTAGTGACTGAATGTTCTAGAGTAGGAAGAAAATTTGTAAAATAAACGCTATACACTATATAGTTTTTATACTTTGAGCACAAGCAAATGTTAATGTGGTTGGATGTTGTATCGCTAAATAAAAAGCACAAATAGTAACAATTTCTTTTTGTTAACAATCTGACATTGCTGTAGGTACCTTCTTCCCTGATATTTGCACTCATTCCAAAAATTTAATGTTTAATCTTCTAAAAACCTTTCTAAGTGTTCTACCTTGTTTAAAACAGCTCCTTTGCCGTTTTTTGTTGAACAAGCCATGTTAAAACAGCATATTTATACTCTCGAATTAATATTACAACAAAAAATCCTTTGTTTTAGAAACGTTTATCTTGAAAACAATCAAAAACATTTGGTGTTAAAATTTAGCGATAAAAAATGATTGATTTATTATTGATAATCAACAAGAAATTATATGCGCTCTAGTGGTAGAATTTCGAACCAGTGGAAATGTGCGAACAGCCACCTAGATATGTTGTTTCTGACAGGGACTGTACTGTAGCGACACCTATAGATGTTTTCGCAGAGTATTTAACTAATATTTTTATGGAAACACTTAAAAAAAGATTTCTACGTTCGAATCTAGTTTATAGCTTGAGAAAATGTTATACCATAATTTAGGCGGCCTTGCATGTGAGTTATTGAGGGAGAAAGTTCAGATAAGGTTGTCATTTCTCCCTCAATAACGCACGTGTTCAATAGTTTCAAATTCCACCTAAAATTTTTAGATTATTAACAGTCAAGTCTGATTGTTTATTTCAAATGCCTTTTTAGGTAAAATAAACGCAACAGATACTGTATTTTGATTCTTGAGTAGTTTTAAATTATTAGAAAGCACTTAAAAATTTAAAAATAAATAGTTTTTATGGTTCATATTGTTGGTACACCTACATCTTTCCGTTTTGGCATTTGTAAAATACGCATTGACAATAAATATGCGTCATCAATATTTTTCGTGAATTTCTTTGAATTATAGCCCCCACACAGTGAAAATTCTTGTCGTAGTAAAATTATCAAAAGTGTAAAAATAAAAATAACTGTCTCATACTAAAATAAGCAGCGATGTTCGCGCCTAACGTTTCATTACCACCCCGACAATCACATAATCAATATCGTAGAAAATAATTTTCTGATTATTTTTGGAATTGTGCCAAATTAACAACTATTTAACAGTTTTATGTGAGAAAGAATTTAGTTATTGGTGAAATGCAGCGAATCTTGAGCGTCGAGGCCAGTAGAAGTTCCAATTTGACGTCGGAATTTGTCACCAAAAGGCTATGTTGCAGTTTTATACTTACTGTAGCCTTTTTTGCAGTTGTTGGAGGTAATTAATTTTTTTTAAATACAATATTTAATAGAAAAAAATAAAGAAGAGAAAATATTGACTTGACTTGATTTATCAACAGGTTAATATGATGTTTACATTGTTGGTAATCGATTTGTTAAACAAAAATTGATTTTGTTGAAATTAAAACATGTCTGTTTTAATTAAATTTAACAATTCACGCCAAGTTTCGTGACTGACTTGTTTACGATTATAAAAATAAAGAATTTTTATTTAAAAAAATTATGCAACACCTAGAAAAACAAAAATTTTGAAATTGTATTTTTAGATTTTTTTTTGAAAAATCAATTATAATTTCCTGTGTTTACTTTGTTTGCTAAAAAAAATAAATGTGAAAAGTAGAAATATTTAATCAATTTACATCTATAATTAAACACAGTTAATTATTGAAATTTGTCTAGAAAAATAATCGCACATTGTCTATTTTTCCAACAATAAAATTTCCTTCAAATTAGTATTTTTGGAAAATATTGCGTGAAAACACAATTCCCTTGCCAACTGAATAATTTACGTTATTAACTCATTACGTTCGATAATACTCAAAATAATTAAAAAAAATTTCAGGTTTTTTCCTTGGTCGATTCGCAACTGAAAAAACATTACAAAAATTCAAAATAGAAATAACCGAAATATCAAAAAAACTAACATCACTGAAACAAACATTCCAAAATAACACAAATTGTAGTCAATGCCTTAAATGTGACTACCTGAGTTCGAAAGACGAAGAAAAAGAAGAAATTTCACTGAAATTAATTCAGGAAAAATTAAATACGCTCATAGTGTGTTTTAAAAATGGATGAATACGTGTTTCGTTGTAATACATCTTCAGTAACTTGTATTTACTTGAGAAGAGGATGAATGCCTTAGTAATTTTTCACTCAATGTCGACCAAAATTAAGTATTGTGATAAATCTTACCTAGATGTTGAATAAATATATTTTTCTTCTTCGTTGTTTTATAAATAACTATTATTTTTAACTACTAAATATTTACAGAGTGTGATTGATATGAAAGCGAAAAATGTGCCAAAATTTTCATTGACACCGCGAAAATTGCGCCAATTAAAACTGGCAATCCTTGGCGGAAAAAACGTTCTATATTCACTAATTTTTTTAATTTATCAGCGCGCCCTTTTCGATTTTTTTATATTGAGTCTCTTGAAATATCAGAGTAAAAAAATTGTTTTTGTCTTAAGCAAACAACACTGTTGCATATGATAATCAAGAATCTGATAAATTTGAGCAAGATTGCGTCATTTAGTAACAAAATTAATCGATATAAATAAACGGTTTGTGAAAGAACAACCAGAATCAGAGTGGTAACAGATAAAATACGTTCTCTATTAAATAATAAATTTAAGAAAACAATTTTATTAGAATTACTTCAAGTGTCAAGTGTTAATTTTAGTGACGTCGCGTCGTAAGTAACTATTACCACGTTCATGTGCTTGTTATTTATTTAAATGTGACAGTTTCAGATCAAAAATAATTTATTTTAGTCATTGCATAAGCTGCATTTCCGCATTGCATTTATTAATCAAGGTAGGTTATTTATTATTAATAAAAATTATAAAATTCTGGGGAGAATTTTCCAATCAAATTACAAAAAAATTACAAAATGTTATCAATGTTGTTAATACAAAATCAATTTCTTTGGCATTGCTTAATAGAGATAACAATGTTTTTAAAATTCTAGTGGATGTACAAAATGACACCACAAATTATTGAAATTTCCACCCAAATTAAAAAGGTGTTGGTTTTATATGTCGGTGGTACAATTGGAATGGAACGTAATGAAAATAATGGTAAGTTAAATGATAAATGAACCATTCTTATCGAAAATTAATCACAAATTTGTAAATATTTCAAATATAGTAACCAGATATTTCCAGTTTACAGTCCTTCACCAAACAAACTTTTACAAAAATTAAAATTTCATTCACAAATGCATGATCCAGTTCTTGCGGAAAAATTCATACGGAATTTAGCGACCAATCAACTTGTCCTGCCGTAAGTTAAAAAAATTCAAAAACTGTACTTTCAAGTTAAATTTTAGAGAAATTGGAAATGATGTTGTTTTATATGAATTAATGGAGTACTCGCCACTTTTAGATTCGAGTAATATGTCACCAAAAGACTGGGTTAGAATCGCTAATGATATAGAAGTGAGTCTTTTCTATTTAGGGAGTGACTTCTCTGTTTGTTTCATTTTAAAAGTAAAAATTGAACTTTAGAAAGACGCACAGACAGTGCCTGGTGTATCTACTGGGATTTATTTCTTAGAGGGGCCCACTAATTTATGAATAATGTCGCAGTCACTTGATGAAAAAAGGCATTTTTTATAGCAACTTATATAAAATGTCCGTTGCGGGTTTAATTTTTATGAATTCTGGTTTTAACGACAAAAACTAAAATCTTTCATGCTGATTTCGATTTTAATATAATGTCTCTTATGACAGCTAATTTCTATAAAATGAGCTCTTATAAGCTTTGATTTTGATAAAAAAAAGCTACTAAAAGTCTTCTATTGATTCCGATTTTTATAAAATGCCTCTTACGACAGTCAATTTTTATAAAATGTACTCTTATAAGCTTTGATTTTGATTCAAAAAGCTACAAAAAGTCTTCTATTCATTCCGATTTTTATAAAATTCCTCTTATGACAGCCAATTTCCGTGAAATATGCTCCCATAACCTTTGATTTTAATTTAAAAAAGCTATAAAAGTCTCCTATCGATTCCGATTTTTATAAAATGCCTTTTATACAGCCAATTACTATAAAATGTGGTCTACAACTTCTAGTATATTAAAATGCCTCTTGTAGTTTCCATTTTTATAAATTGATTCCCATGACTCCCAGTTTTTATTTAAAAAAACTATAACCTTTGATTTTGATTTTAAAAAACTACAAAAAGACTCGTATTAATTCCAGTTTTAATAAAATGCCTTTTATGACAGCCATTTTAAAAAAACGTGATCTACAATTTCTAGTACATTAAAATGCCTCTTGTGGTTTCCACTTTTATAAATTGGCGCCTATAATTTTCAAATTGCGAATTCAAGCCCTGAAGAAGCTTTAAAAACAGAATAAAGGGAAACGTCGGCAAAGCTAGAGGGCACCTGTACTGAAACGCCTACCGGAAAATTCCCGGTAGGGCTGTGTGTCAATCTGGCCAAAAACTGCGCAATCGACTATTCGAACTCAATTTTGTTATTATTATACTACAAAAATAATAATAATAAATTATAAAGAAATGTTACAGAGAGAAGTCACTTTCTTTTATTTATTATTTTAGTCTCTGCAATTAATATTTTTAGAAACACTATCACACTTTTGACGGTTTTGTAATCCTCCACGGGACAGACACTCTCGCTTACACTTCGTCTGCATTATCATTTATGTTGGAAGGTCTCCAAAAACCTGTAATTCTAACCGGCTCACAAGTGAGTCATTTACTCTCTATTAAACTTTTTTTCAAAATTTTCAATTGCAGATTCCTATTTTTGAAACTCGTAGTGACGCTAAAGACAACATTTTATCATCTTTAATTCTTGCCGGTTGTTATAACATTCCAGAAGTGTGTGTCTTTTTCGCAAACAAACTTTTACGCGGGAATAGAACAGCAAAAATCAGTTCGACTCTTTTAAATGCTTTTGATTCACCTAATTATCATTCACTGGCTGAAGTCGGAATTGATATAACAGTTTATAAGCATTTTATTTCGAGTCCTTCTCTCAGTTTTAAGGTCCACACTGGACTTAATTCAAATGTTGGACTTTTGAGTTTTTTCCCAACAATTACGCCCTGTATGGTATGTTACAAATTAACCCAAAAAAATCAGTTTCGTAATAGTAGATTAGTTTAGGGCGCTTTTGAAATGTCCATCCGTTCAAGGCTTAGTTTTACAAAGTTATGGTGCAGGTAATATTCCATCAAATCAAAAAGAACTTGTTGAAGTTATTAAAGAAGCTGTTGAAAATGGGACTTTAATTGTTAATATAACACAGTGTCCTCAAGGAACAGTTTCTGCAACTTATGAAACTGGAAAGGTTAATTTAAATTAAGTGTGTTTTGGGGTTTGAAAAAAAAAATTTCAGGCACTTGAAAATATTGGAGTTATTTCAGGACATGACATGACAGCTGAAGCCGCTCTTACGAAATTGTGTTACGTTTTGGGAATACCTGGATTGTCATATAAAGAACGAGCTATGGTAAAAATAATAAGAAGAAAACGTTTTTCTATTTTTTTTTTAAATTTCAGCTTATGAAAGAAAATATTCGAGGAGAACTGACTAATAATAATAATTACTACTGAAACGTGTAGAAACTTAAGATAAAATTATTTATTTTATGAAGACTATAGCCTCCAGAACTCTTCTCATGGTTAGGCTCTTGGAGTTTTCTCTAAATCCGTCTTTTCAAGCATCTATTTAAGAAGTGAAAGCGATAATTATTCCAAGAACAAATGTTTCTGCAAGGTTTATTATAAACAAATAAAAACTGTTACCTTTGGTTCCTAAATTCTATTAAAAATTTTAAAATATACATTTTTGAAAGACAGAAATGAGATTTATTGTAAATTGCCTCTTCCAATGCCAGACTTTTTTCAATATCTTGCTTGAAGAACCAACAGTTTTTAACACAAGCTTTATGTTAAAATAGAAAAAATATAAAGTGTCCCAAAATTTTATGTTTTATAAATGTCGTATAAATGTTACTACGACGAGCTTAAAATGCTTAGAATTAAATTTTGAATGGCCTCTTGAAGAATATTTTCCCATTCTTCTTGCAAAGCAGTTCTCAAATCATAAAGTGTCAATACCTGCCTATGACGTTGCCGAATTTGTCTTCCTAGCATGTTCCAAAGATGATCTAATAAAGGACTGAGATCAGACCTTCGCGATGGCCAGTCCATAGCTTGAACTCCAAACCTCTTATATTATCGTATTATCTTCGTATTATCGTGCATAAAGAAAAAATGTTCGTCAATGAATCCAGTAAAAACCATCACATGTTCTTCCAATATTTCCTCTATGTACCTTCTAGCTTCTAACAAGCCTCTTTCTGTGAAGACAAGCTCTGTGCAAGCCGGATAAGATATACCAACTCACAGCATCACGGACCCTCCTCCAAAGCTCATCCTTTCACTGAAATTACATGGTGCGTATCTTTCTCATCCATCAGGAGACCTCAAATCGAATCGGGATTCATCGGAGAATAAAACATTGCTCCATTGTTGGATATTCCAATTGACGAGTCTGGCTACGTGTGGTAATTATTGAGAAGCTCTGGACCAGTTGCAGGCCTTCTAGCAGCCAAATTTGCTTCTGTTAGTCTTCTTCTTATGGTTCATTTGCTGATGTTAACCTGCGAATTTCTTCTAATTCTCACCTGAACTGAAGTCATGTGTACATCACGCAAAATTAAAACCACTATGAAGCGATTATCGCGAACACTATCATTTATACTGCGATGTCTGCCTGAATCGGGCCTTCTTCGATATTCCCCAGTCTCTTGGAAGTGAATAATGATTATATGCACAATAGGTCAAGAAAATCAAAATTCAGGTACAGCTCTGGCAGAATCGTCTGAAGATAAAGGCACTTTTCAACTTTTTTTGGTAATCACTCATGAAAAATACAGAAAAATTCGAAATAAAACCTCAAAATGAAGGCAATGAACGTCTTTTTAAAGTAACTGAAATCTACAGCAATACGATAATTTTTTAATATAACATTCTAGACAAAAAGGCAAACAAAAGTATTATTTATATTTATAAAAATAAACGTTTACCAAATATAGAAAATTTTAAGGTGTTTCAGGGTTTCTGCCGGTCACTGTATATACATTTTGGGAGCCAAGGACGACGATTATTATTAAAAATGAGTATTGTCACGAAGCGGAAGTTCGTTAGCCTGTTAGGTCGTAACCCTCCCGGTGCGGAGAGGCTATTGCTGAGATTGACCAAATCACCGTCGGTTGTAGCAATAGCTGGGTCAGCGTTTGGGGGGTTGGCGAACTGGAGGGCTGTGTTAAGGGGATTCCGTTGGTAGCGTCCAGGTAAGCTAACGCGTGAGGTGTGCCCAGACCCTTCGAGTGTGTCTAAGAGGTCAATGTAAGTAGCTCTTAAGTATTCTATCCGCTATATATTATCTATATCTCGATCATCATTAAATTACTTTTTTAAAACCCTGTTTTTAATCTCAACCACACCTCACGAGGCAAAGCCCGTGACAGTCACTTTTTCTACAAATTTTTATAGAATCTACTTTTTCAAATTCTTCTAAAATCTACTTCTGTTCTTCCACTAGTTTGTTTATTCGTATTTAAAATTTATTTTTGTGACTGAAAAGGACGTTTATTCAATTAATTAATTTTTACAATGTAAAAAAAACTAGATAAAAGGACAAACTGTGTCCTTTAAATTCATTTTAAAGACTAAAGGACAGTTTATAAAATTAGGGAGCTATCTTTTGAAATAAAGGATTATTGCAACACTACTTCCTAGACAGTTCACAATGGATAGTAAGCAGTTCCAAAACTGACACACCATTCGACACCAGCCTCACAAGTCAAACTACAGTTTCTACCCTAAGACAACATATAAATAATGAGTGCTAAAGTAAAAACAGTAGAAACGTGTTTTTTTATTTTTGGTCAAACTAATGAAAGTAGGGCAAAAAAAAATTTATTTCTTTTTATTATTGATTGTGTGTACAAATTTTGTAGTTATTTTCTGTATCGATTTTTGATTTATCTTACATTGTCCATACTCTTCCGCACAATTCTTATTATCTAATCCGTTTTGAAGCGCATCATAAAACACTGTCCCTTCGACAATTTGTTGTAACCAAAGATTAGTCGCTAAACCTTCTATAATTTTATCAATGCTTGAACTCTGACCTGTTTTAACATTTTCTGCTGAATTTTGAACAGTCCAACAAATGATTTTTTGCACACAGGAAGTCGTATCAATATCATTTTCAGTTAAAGTCTGATCAAGAAGGCTTAAATAGTTCCACCAATAACCATCATCACCTAAAAAAGTAGGTTGGGAGAAACAAAAAAAATAAATAAACGTAAATGTCAAATTTTGTGTAAAATTTGTAAAATTTTGTGTTGGTGTAAATTGAGAGTAAATCAGTATGGAAAATTATCTATTTCTGTTAGAACTGTTTGTTGATACGGTCACACTATCGTCAAATCTTCCTGAATATCCAAGAGCAAGTGATGTTATCGTTTCAGGAGAATTGGCGAAATTTATCAAAATGGAAGTTTATACAGTACAGGATCAACCAGAAAGTAATTATAATTACAACAAAATAAAAGTAGAGAATAAAAATTAATTTTTAGCCGGTGAGAGTCAGAAAGAGATTCAATTGAATTGTGGTAGAACAACTTTATTTGCTTGTTCTCCTGATGAACTTTTAGCAAAGATTAATCAAAATCCTTTTGAAATTAAAGTTTATGTCAAGAAAAAAATAATTGGGAGTGCTCCGATTTACTGGACAAAAGATTTTTTTACAATTATTAAAAAAGCATCAGACACTTATGGTATCATAGGACCGGTTACTATGCAAGATCAATTTTTAATAAAAGAACTTGGTACTGATAGAATTATGGGTGATATTAAAGCTTCAGTTAAATTATCTTCTTTTGGTAATAATATACAAACTAGTTATCAATTATTATCAACAGATACAAATAAGAAATTTTTGATTAGAGGAGCAAGAGGACAAACAACTTTTGAATGTCAAAAGTAATTGTTTTTTTTTTGAGTAATTTCTAAATAATTTCTTGTGGGATTTTAGAATGAGTGAATTGTCAGATAATGTTTTACCACTAACTACATTATTTCAAGATGATAGAGATATGGATAAACTATCAGGACCATTGATGAATGGAGATGAAGAAGGTTTATCTTTTATGGCTCTTTTTAAATCAACTCTCGATCCTAAATTTAGTACACCACCTGAAGAATTTAATGTAGCAATTTCGAATGTTTTTGGTGGTAAAGATGTTTCAGCTTTGACTTTTGATATAGTTTCATTAAGAGAACGTCCTGCTGAAGATAAATGTATTGATTTAAGAATTCGAGCAGGTTCACATGGTTTTGTTTTTGAATTTGATAAACCAGGTGAATTTAATATACAAGATTTAAAATTAGATACAGATGATACTACTGAAGAAGTAGAACAAGATGATTTTCTTACTGTTGAAAAAATTAATAAAATGTTATGTAAAAATAAAGATTGTCCTGCTGCAAAAAAATTTAAAACACTTGGAATTGGTCCATTGGCAATAACTAAAGGTTTAGGAACAGTTTATGGTGATCCTCCACCACTTCCTGCAACTTATGGTATAAGTCAAACTTATGGTGTTTTTGATGAATATGGTCCTTATGGACTTTTTTCACGTCCTAAACGACCATCTGATCCTTTCTTACCGAAACAAAATAAAGAAGACTGGACTGAATCATGTTGGAAACCAAAAAGAAGAAGTAAAAAAGAAAAAACCTGTGATTGTGTTAGAGATAAATACAATTCGTGTTATTGCCAAAATTCTCATTCTCCTTTAAGATTAACAGGAGGTGGAGTTTTAGATTATGACGATGTTAAAAGTCCCTTTTATGAATGTAAAGAAATAATGGATCAATTAGATGAAGTTGTAAGAAAATATAAGAAAGCTTTAGGTCCTTGTGGTCAAGTCACTTGTCCTTTTGCACCTAATATCACTAAAGAAAGTTGTAAGAAAATGTGTCAACACGATCAAGATGTTTACTCTCATGATGATACAATTCAATCACCAGAAGAAACATGTATAAAACAACCAGCAAAAGAGAAATTTAAAGTGAAAGGAGCTTGTGGTTCTACCAAATGTTCCTATGCTAAATACAAAAGAGATCTTCGTGATGAAGATGCCGAAATGGAATTACAATATCTTCCTGCTGCTCCTTCAGGTAAATGTGGACATCCCAAGTGTCCTTATCCTGTTGAACCTGATCTTCCACCAATTCATTGGGATTGTCCAGATCCTCTTCCAAAAGGACGTTGTAAAAATCCTGATTGTCCTTATCTTCCGAAAGAAATCAAGTGTTTGAATGCGGTTTTAAATAAAGGTCCTTGTGGCAATTTTAATTGTCCTTATACACCACCTCCGCCTTGTGATTCTCCAAATTGTCCTTTTGCCAGTAAAGAGTGTCCTTATCAGAAACCTCCAAGTGAAACTGAAAGTATTTGCGATAATCCTGATTGTCCATTTGCAATAAAAAAAGATAATGATCTTTGTGATAACCCAGAGTGTCCTTATGCGAAAAAACCTTGTCAGCCTCCTCCATGTCAGCCGCCTCCCTGTCAGCTGCCTCCATGTCAACCAATGAATCCTTGCATGCAAGCAATTTTGGCTTATTATGCAATGGTAACTGGTAATCAAGATATGCTGCAAGTTTGTTATGGAGGTCCGGATTGTCCTTATATGCAAAATTCTCAACCTCAAAGTCCTTGTGAATCACCAAGATGTGACGTGAATAAGAAACCTTCACCATGTTATATCCCAGATAATTCCTGTACAAATCCGAGTTGTCCTTTTAAGAAAAGTGGAGGTGATGCAACAACAAACAATTCAGAATTAAAAGAAGGAGATATTGAATGTAAAGCAGATAAATTAGAATGTGACTACTCTGAAGGTCAGGCAAAAGATGATATTTGTGAAAATAGCGAATGTCCTTTTGCACCCAAACCTTGTTTTGTCAAACCTCCTCCTTGTTATCCACCTAAAAATGATCTTTGTGAAAATCCTGAATGTCCATATGCCAGTTCGCCACCTTGTGGAAGTTCGCCACCTTGTGGCAGTCCTCCACCTTGTGGCAGTCCTCCACCTTGTGGAAGTTCTCCACCTTGTAGCAGTCCTCCACCTTGTAGGAGTCCTCCACCTTGTGGAAGTCCTCCATGTCCTTTTAATTTGGCAAGTTGTTTACAATCTGTACTTCCTTATTTTATGCCAATTACAATATGTCCTGATGGAACTTGTCCTTATGGAGCTGCTCCAGATCTTCTTCAATTGCTTAATACAGCAATACAATGTTCTAGAATGCCACCATGTCCTCCAGCACCTCAACCTTGTATTATTGAAGAAAAAAAAGAAGAAGATATTTGTGCTAATCCTTCATGTCCTTATAAAACTGATGTAAAGAGTGAAAAAGATCTGGCTGATGGAGTTGAATACCATTCTGAGACAAGAATTGAAACTGATAATGCTCCATGTACGAAAGAGACTTGTAAATCTCAAGGAGGTGAATTAGTTTGTACTGAATGTCCTTGTGGTGCAGGAGGAGGAGACGGAGGAGGAGAAGGAGAAGAAAAAATATTGGGAGAAGGAGATGTAGAATATAAATCTGATACAAGAATAAGTATAGATCTGGCTCCTTGTACAAAAAAAACTTGTAAATCAAAAGGAGGAAAGTTAGTTTGTGATGTATGTCCATGTGGAGCAGGTACAACAAAGAAGAAACTTAAAGGTGCAGCTATTGTTGGAATAAAAAAGAAGAAAAAGCGAAGTCGTTATGTATATTCATATGGAGATAAGTATCCAGGAGTTCATATAGGTCACAGAGAATGTGTTGCACCTGGTTGTAATGTACCAGCTACTATGGGTTGGTTATGGAATGTTTTTACTCCATGTATGAGTTTAAAACCAAGAAGAGGTTGGAGACCTGGTGCAATAGCTAAAACTATAGCTGAAAGAATTAGAAAACATCGTGAAGCTCATGGACTTCGATTGTTAGAATTGAAAGACTTTAAAAGAGGTAAAAAAGGAGTAGGAACGTATGAATCAGGAACTTCGATTCATGTTCAACCAAAACCAACACTTCAAATTAAAAAACATGATGGTTGTTATTGGATAACTATGAATCCGCTTAAAGATCCACAAACTTTAGTTGAAAATGAAAGTCCGTATATGGATTGTACACCGATGCAGTTTAAGATTGTTAAGAACAAAGATAAGAAAGAAAGTGAAGACTACAAATCTTGTTTTTGTGGAGATGAAGAAAATGAAGAATCGTCAAGTGATAGTGAATTAGAAATTGAGTTTACACCACCGGCTGGAATTATACATCCTGAAAGATTTAAAAGAAAGAGGAATGTTGTACATTGTGATACACAGTACTTGGCTACTGATTTTGAAGTGAAGTCGGTGAAGAGCGCAAAGGGTAAGAAAGGCAAAAAAGGAAAGAAGGATAAAAAAGGGAAGAAGAAGGGTAAAAAAGGGAAGAAAGGCAAGAAGAATAAGAAATAGTTCTCTGAATTTATAATAATCATTTTTATGTGTGTAATGTCCTCTAAATAAATATTTGGCTTACGTCTGTGTCCTTTATTTGAGATTAATAAAGCAATTCCAGGTATTATAACAGCGAATCCAAAAGCAATCGCTCCTGCAAGGACTACTGCACCAATATTGAGATTAGCGATGGCTCCTTTTGCCATATCGACTGATTTTTTTACTGGTATTGTTATAAAAGGGACATTAAATGCCAGTTCCATCTTAAATAAGCAATTAAATTTTTAAAGATTGTAATTTTAAAACTTACGCTGATGTCTCCGTTTTGTTCGGTGTTGAATGTTAGTAATCGGTGTGTTTTGGATTTGAATTGTTTGGTATCCATTGTGTTGTATTTGCCAGTCACATTGTTGCACAAATTTTCGGTAATTAGGATTGAAACTATTAGGAAATTGGTAATAGAGGGCATTTTGGAGGTGTTGAATGTAGCTCGAATTTGTTACTAATAATATGTTTTAGGGTTTTGTAGACTTTTGTTAAAGCTTAATCACAAGTTATGCAAAATGTGGCCAAGCGTAGAGAAAAGACAATAGGGGAAGGAAAGTGTGAATACAATTGTTTACATTTGGTTTTGATTGTGACTTTTTGCATTATTATTAAAAGATTTGTGTCTAGGTGTGAGTGGTCTAATTATGCAGGAGCAAGTAGGGCATGAAGACTGTCAATTTTGTCATTTTAATAATTGTTTTCTATTTAAAAATCTAAATGGAGTTTTTAAACATTTTTAAATTTTTTAGTGAAAAACTTAACGAGAAAGCTGTATTTATCTCTAAATTTTTTCAAATTGAGTATAATACTGATAATTAAGGTGCAACGAAGAGTATAATTGCAGCAATTACATTTTATTAACTACTACAATAGTTATGTTCCTAAAACATTCGAGAAATTAAATTTGCCGCATTGTTTTACAACACGACCAAATAGCGCTCTTTATGACTTAGAACTTGCCCTTTAAAACCAGTCCCAAATTTTACATAATCACAATTTCGACTACCAAACAAACCATTCAGCGCGACAAACCGTGCACCAAGAAAGTGAAGACGCTTTTATGAAATTTCAATTGTGTATTGTCCATGTCTAAGTGAGTGTGTCACCAATTTTATATATAAAACCTTTTAAAACATTTCACTCTCAAACACCCAAGTGCATTAAAAATGAAAACTTCGTGCTTTATTATCGTAGCTCTAAGTTCGGCGGTTTTGGCTTCGCCTAAAAAATATCTTCCGGATGAAGGGTACGTGTTCGAAACGTCTATCTATTATAATAATTTTATTACAGTTTTCAGCCTTCTGTAAATCGCTACTACGAAAGCAATCTTCCATCCGCAAATAATACAAAATTAGAAAAAAAAGAAGATGAGAGATTACGATTTGGAATTCCTGTTACAACATACGGAAGCACAGGAAACGGGGTACAATATGGCGGAAATGGGGGTGTTGGATACGTTTTTAGTCCGATGAAAATCGATGTTGGGGGAATTGCTTTAGGAGCTTTGATTGGATTAGGAGCGGTTTTAATTGTACCGAAATTGGCGGCTGCTTTTATCGGAGGACATGGATATAGAAGTAAATTCAATCTAAAATAAAATTGTTATTTATCATTTCTCGTAGGTTTAGAAAATGATATGTCGGCAATTACTGATGTTTTAGCACGCATTGATAATTCTCTAGAACAGCATAATATTGATAGTAGTATTTGTATGCAAAGAGTCATTTGTACGTATGTTAATGAGGCACAAAGAAATATGCAAACGGGTGAAGCTAACAGTTTGGATCAGTTTATTTATGCTATTACAAAGTATGTATTTTTTGATTTATTCTTTTATAATTTTTTATTTTTAGCAACTCTTTATTCTCGTATATGCTTGACGGAACGGCAGTAAAACAAGCAGTAGATATGGGAAAAGAAGGAGACATTGAGAAATGTTCCTCTCTTTATCCAAAATGTCCAATAAGCAAAGAAAATGTTATGAAAGTCATTGCCAGTTTACTTCCATCATAAACTGGAATTTTTGTTTTTTAGTTTTTATTTATTTTTTTGATTGTAGATTAGGGAGTTACACTAAAATGAAAACAAAAATATTACCAAAGTAATTCACTTATAATTTTATAGGCTAATTTCAAGTAAAGATACTACCAGTATTATCTCAACTTGAAATTAGCCCATTAGTCGTTACTAAATTAGAATAAATGTTTCTACGCAACAGTGAAAAAATACATTTTGTTTAAATAAAATTTATTCAGACTTTATCTTTGGCACATTTAAAACCCTCGCACATTTCTAATTGCATTTTCTTCTTCAACAGCTGACATAATCCTGTACTCTCCAAATTCCATAGTAAAATTCGCAGTACCCGACGTAATGGTCCTTAAAACAGTCGAATAACCCGTGAGTTCAGCCAATGGTACTAACACTTGAATCACCTATGAATTATTGTAAAAAAAAATATGCAAAAAACGAATTTTATTACTTTCATATTTCCACGAACTGAAATATTCTTAATTTCTGACCTCCTCCTTGCCAAATCCCCCATAACACTCGAAACGTATTCATCAGGAGCGGCAATTTCTAAATTCATTATAGGTTCAAGGACATTAGTTCCTGATTCTCGAACCAACTACAAATTATGTAATAGAAAAAAAATTATAAACCGGGAAGAAAAGTTACTTTCTGTACTAGTTGTGTAACAGTCGCTGTTATAACACTCTCAGATGTGCCACGGCCTACTTCAAACATGTGTAACATTATTTCAACATTAACAACTCTGCTACTAATTTTAGGGCCATGTAAAACGCCAACTTCAATTCCTTGTTTAATTGCGAGTAAATGTTTAGGGAAAATATTCGCAATGTTAGATGCAGCATCAGGACTTTTATCAAGTTTCATTAAATCTTTTGGTTTTTCAGACGGAATTAGAGATAATTTCACGTTTACCATTTGTTTGTTATTTCCAATTTTCATATCAGTTAGTAAACTATCAGTTACTTTATTTACTGGACTTTCGAGATAAGCAATTTGAAGTTGGCCTAATTCCGCATTAATTTTATATTCTTTTAAAATACGATCTTTGATAATTTCTAGATGTAATTCCCCCATACCGGATAAAACAGTCTGACCAGTCTCACTATCATACGTTACCCTCAAACTCGGATCTTCTCTTTGTAATTCATTTAAAGCTTGTTCTAACGCATTCTGATAAGCTAAACTCGGAGGTTCAATCGAACAAAAAAACACCGGTTCTGGTATTCTAGAACTAGAACCAAAAACACTCTCTATACTTTCTTGATCAATTTTCTTTTGTAACATTTTCGTTTTGGCTTTTTGTGCTGTTGTTTGTGAATTTGTAACTAAGTCACCTGACATCACATACTAAAATTAACCGAAATAAGAAAACATTTAGAAAAGATACTTTTACACACTTTCAAACTCGAAACAACTGCAATATTTCCGTTTCCAATATGATCGACTTCTTTCAAATCATCAGCATAAGCAATATAAAGTTTACCAGATTGTTCAGCTTTCTCTTGTTGGATGCTATAAATTCGTTGATTTTTGTTAAATTTACCGTTATAAATACGAAAAAATGTTAATGGTCCTTTTTGTTTATCGTGCCGGACTTTAAAGGCGCGAGCACATAGATTTTCTTCAAAAGATGAGAAATGGGTGTTGCGTTCAATGGGTGAAGGAAGGTATAACAGAATTGAGTCCATTAATGGTTGGATTCCGATGTTTTTGTACGCACTGCCCATCACAACTGGTACTGCTTTCTTAGAGCAAAATTTGAGTTATATAAAACAATAAATTAATTTTTTTACCTGTTTTAAAGTAACTTCGCGTAATGCTTTTATTATATCAACTGTAGTAATATCAAACGATTCTGATGATATTATTAAATTCGCTAAAGTATCATCAAAAGTTGATAAAACATCGACTAGATGCGAGCGACTACGTCTGGCATCTTCCCATAGTTCTGGATCGGATTTTTTTGTTAATTCTAGACGAGTCATTACTTTATCATTATTTTTGTCGTACATTATTTTTTCCATTGTAAGAATATCAACAATTCCTAAGAATTTAATTAAAATTTAAAAATACCGCCTAAAATAGGCATTTTCAAATGACGTCATACGGCAGACTCAGGATAGGTCCCAATAATTTTCTTATGGCCAATAAACTTTTATTTAACGAACGGTATTCAAATTATTCTTTAAAGTGGCATAAAGTGCACCTTTAAATACCTTTTTAAAAATGTTGTTAAAACTAATTTTTTTTCAACAGTTTTATGTAAATTCATAATTATTAACATAAAAATGCGAGAAAATTTATAAAATTACTGTCTTTTAGTGTTTGACTTGTTTTTGATATATTTCATTTCAAGATTTTGGAAATTTTGAAAAATAAATTTCAGAGGTGGCTTTGTAACACTTGGGGTAAAATCGTGTAAGAGAAATTTGTTGCTAAAACTTGTTAAAATACACTACATAAAAGATGAATTAGAAAAAAAATCGATGTGAAATAAAACTCAAAATTTTAAATAAAAAATTATAAATATAAAACAGAAATGAACAATCTAACAAAGTCATAAACTCTACCTAAAGTCTTAATTAAAGCACTTTTTTCTGACACAACTGATTGCTGGCAAATCCACTCTTTCTCCTTCTTTTGAACCTACCTTTAATCTTGAAATTGGTACTTTTTCTTCTGCCCTATGTGGCGATTTATTCCTCTGCTTCTTTCGGACCTACCTTTAATCCAGATTTCTAATGATGTCCTTGAAACCTATTATTTTAAAGGTAGGGAAAAGGATAAACAGAACAAAAATAAATTTATGTATATGTACCTTTAGCGCTATACGGAACAAATTTATATTTCTATTAAAACGTATAATGAATACTGCGCAAATAAACAGATAAATTTCAGGAAAAAATGTTAAAATTTATTTTAATTTTGAAAAGTGTAACTTTAATTCGGCTTAATTCTCGTTCTTAACATACAATATTTAAAGATAAAACAGTTTTTTAAGGGTCTTGTTTAATTACTGTTTGATGTTTCGTTTTCTGTTACTCCTAATTAATAAATAAAAAATCAAAAAAAGAAAAAGTTGATCTCTCCTTTAACTTATTATTGAAAATTTTTGCAAAATAATGTTTAAATTCGGGAACTGAATGAATACTTATCAAAGACAATAGAAAAAATCTGACCTTGAAGTAAGGAAGGCGTTGTTGATGCATACTCTGGACAATCTGAACTAGTCTGGAGTAGGTCATTTCAAAAATGTCACCTAAAACTGAAAAACAAATTAATAAAAATACAAAACAACAAATCTCTGGTCTCAGTGAATAACTTCATTAATTACTATCAACAAAATTTCATCAAGATTGTTTTAAAAAATTTGATTTTACACAACAGAATAAATCAAATAAACAACAGAGATAAACAATTTTATAACAAAATAATATTATAATAATCAAGTCTTAATTTAAAGCAACTGACAAATGGCGAATCCTTCCTTCCGCTTCTTTTGAACCTACATATAATCCAAATTTCCAGCGATGTCCTAAAAACTACCCCCCAAACCCCAATAAAACAAAAGGAATTTACTTTAAATCGTTTATTTATTTTTTACAAAAGGGGGGTGGAAAGGGACTCTAAATAAAACGCGTGAACTTATTTATTTATTATTTCTTATTAAATACTTACTTATCAATACTTATTTATTATTAAATCAATTACAAATAATTATAGTAGGTACCTAAAATTGTTTATCTCTGTATTGTTTTGAAATTTGATTCGCAAAAATGTATTTGTTTAAACAAAGTCGCGATATATTCCGTTTAAAATTAATAATAAAAAAAATACGCAAGTTTAGAACGGCTCCGATGCGTCCTGTTCGAGAGCTGGTGCTCGACTGATTCAAAACAAAAGAAAATACCCATAAATTTGCAAAAGACAACAAAAAATGTCTATTATATCACCAAATATCGAAGCGCCTTTGTGTTTTTGAGTAATAAATCATCGTATTATGTAAAAAATTAGTTCAAATAATAAATCAATAATATATTTAAACAAAATGTTTCGCGATTTGTTTTCAATTTATATTTAATCGCGTAAATAGCGCCAAATAGACAATAATTCATTTTATTTAAACAAATAAGACTAAACATTGCTTTAAACGGCTACATTATTTATTACTAATTGAAAGGTGTGAGGTCAAAAATCTCCTGTCAGCATTATACGCAATCACAAAAAAACTGTTTACATTTTCTAAAGTCTCCTTTTATATACAGAATGTCCCAATATAATATCTATTGCAAGTCTTAGTTTATATACAGGATGTCCCAATTTTATTTCTATTGCAAGCCCCTTTTCACGATATTTGGATTCGGAAAAATAATTAAAAAAATAGAGTGGCCTTTGACAAGAGCCTAGGTACCTCATTTGTACAACTAGGGTGAAAAGGGGCTTGCAATAGAAATAAAATTGGGACATCCTGTATATAAACGAAGACATTATTAAATGTAAACTGTTTTTCTTGTGATTGCGTAAAATGTTGACATGAAATTTTTCACCTCACCTTTCAATTAGTAATAATGTGGCCGTTTAAAACAATGTTTAGTCTTATTTGTTTAAATAAAATTAATTATTGTATATTTGGCACTATTTACGCGATTAAATATAAATTGAAAACAAATCGCGAAACATTTTGTTTAAATACTTAAATATTAAAATACATTTTTGGTTTATTATTTGAACTAATTGCTAGCATAATACGATGATTCAGTACTCAAAGACACAAAGAGGGTTCGACACTCGGTGATATAATAGACATTTTTTGTTGTCTTTTGTAAATTTATCGGTATTTTCTTTTGTTTTGAATCAGTCGAGCACCAGCTCTCGAACAGGACGCATCGGAGCCGTTCTAAATTTGAGTATTTTTATTTATTATTAATTTTAAACGGAATATATCGCGACTTTGTTTAAACAAATACATTTTTGCAAATCAAATTTCAAAACAACACAGAGATAAACAATTTTAGATATTTTTCAAGTATTAATAAGTAAGTAAATATTTAATAATAAATAATAAATAAATAAGTTCACGCGTTTTATTTAGAGTCCCTTTCCACCCCCCTTTCGTAAAAAATAAATAAACGATTTAAAGTAAATTCGTTTTGTTTTATTGGGGTTTGGGGGTAGTTTTTAGGACATCGCTGGAAATCTGGAGGCTCAAAAGAAGCGGAAGGAAGGATTCGCCATTTGTCAGTTGCTTTAAATTAAGACTTGATTATTGTAATATTATTTTGTTATAAAATTGTTTATCTCTGTTGTTCATTTGATTTATTCTGTTGTGTAAAATCAAATTTTTTAAAACAATCTTGATGAAATTTTGTTGATAGTAACTGTTGAAGTTATTCACTGAGATCAGAGATTTGTTATTTTGTATTTTTATTAATTTGTTTTTCAGTTTTAGGTGATGTTCTTGAAATGACCTCTACTCCAGAGCCCAGATTGTCCAGAGTGTGCATCAACAACGCCTTCCTTACTTCAAGGTCAGATTTTTTCTATTGTCTTTGATAAGTATTTATTCAGTTACCGAATTTAAACATTATTTTGCAAAAATTTTCAATATAAGTTAAAGGAGAGATCAACATTTTTTTAAATTTTTTATTTATTAATTAAGAGTAACAGAAAACGAAACATCAAACAGTAATTAAACAAGAACCTTAAAAAACTGTTTTATCTTTAAATATTGTATGTTAAGAACGAGAATTAAGCCGAATTAAAGTTACACTTTTCAAAATTAAATTAAATTTTAACATTTTTTCCTGAAATTTATCTGTTTATTTGCGCAGTATTCATTAGACGTTTTAATAGAAATAAAAATTTGTTCCGTATAGCGCTAAAGGTACATATACATAAATTTATTTTTGTTCTGTATATCCGTTTCCCTATCTTTAAAATAATAGGTTTCAAAGACATCATTAGAAATCTGGATTAAAGGTAGGTCCGAAAGAAACAGAGGAATAAATCGCCATACAGGGCAGAAGAAAAAGTACCAATTTCAGTATTAAAGGTAGGTTCAAAAGAAGGAGAAAGAGTGGATTTGCCAGCAATCAGTTGTGTCAAAAAAAAGTGCTTTAATTAAGACTTTAGGTAGAGTTTATGACTTTGTTAGATTGTTCATTTCTGTTTTATATTTATAATTTTTTATTTAAAATTTTGAGTTTTATTTCACATCGATTTTTTTTTCTAATTCATCTTTTAAGTAGTGTATTTTAACAACTTTTAGCAACAAATTTCTCTTACACGATTTTACCCCAAGTGTTACAAAGCCACCTCTGAAATTTATTTTTCAAAATTTCCCAAATCTTGAAAAGAAATATATCAAAAACAAGTCAAACACTAAAAAACAGTAATTTTATAAATTTTCCCGCATTTTTATGTTAATAATTATGAATGTTCATAAAACTGTTAAAAAAAAATTTAGTTTTAACAACATTTTAAAAAGACTTCAAGGTGCACTTTATGCCACTTTAAATAATAATTTGAATACCGTTCGCTAAATAAGTGAAAAAAATTCTCAAAGTTTATTGGCCATAAGAAAATCATTGGGATCTGCCTTGAGGCTGCCGTATGGCGTCATTTAAAAATGCCTAATTGACTACAAAAACCAAACATTTTTTTGTAAGGTTGTTTACGCTGTCACGTTAGACAGATGACAACTGTTAAAATTTTGAAAATGCAATTTTTTTGAAAAGTTAATAAAAACAACAAGTTTTTTCGGTGGTTCTATCTGTGACCTACCTACAAGTGCCCCATTTTCCCTAATTGGTAACTGTAAACAAAGCACAGGCATTTCCAATTTTTCTTCTATACTTTTACAACTTAGTAACAAATTTGAATCATTCCTATCCATTTTATTAACAAAAACAATTCTAGGAATTTTATATCGGTCAGCTTGTCTCCAAACAGTCAACGTTTGAGCTTCAACTCCTAGTTACTATAGAAATTAAAAATTTATGTCATTTTATTGATCTTCACCTGCTGATCCGTCTAATACTACCACAGCCCCATCTAAAACATTCAAAGTCTGCTCGACTTCCATTGTAAAATCTATATGTCCTGGTGTATCAATCAAATTAAATTGATTATTTTTCCAATAGAATGTAACCGCAGCTGAAGTTATAGTAATGCCTCTTTCTCTTTCTTGATCCATGAAATCAGTAACTGTATTACCATGATGGACTTCACCCATTTGATTTATTAAACCGGAATAATATAACATACGTTCTGTTGTAGTAGTTTTCCCTTTAAATTTAAGACTAGAAGGATTTATTGACAAAAAGTCAAGTGATCTAACCTGCATCAATGTGGGCTAAAATACCAATATTTCGGATCTTATTTATATCAACATCTTCAAATTTCTTTTTTGTACTTATATATCGAAAAAAATTAACTAATTTCGGCTTTAAAACCAGACGGACTTTAATTATTGAAAACATTTTTTAAAAGTTGACATAACCTAACTTTTTTTGACATAATGACATTTAACCTTAAAATGATAAAAACCCTAAAAAGGAATTGTTGTAATCTTGGTTGCATAACACCTAATTTTACAAAAAAAAATTAAATATATATATTTTGTTTTTTTGATATTCTAATCATGGTTCATTGATCCTCATAAAAATTATCATAAATGTAAAGATCAGAGTTCAGTAGTGTAATTAGCAAATTTTTTTTTATCAAAATGATAATACATATATAAATTTAGAAAAATAAGATTTAGCACCATTGATCTACCTCCTGTTATTTCATCATGGTGCGTATAAATTTTCATCAATTAGAACTTAATTATTTTGTATTTTTTATTTAGAAATCATTGCTCTTCTTCCTGGTCATAATAGCCTTAGCTTCCGGTCAAGGAACGTGGCAACGCTCCTGGTCCCGCACCTGGAACACCCAATCACAGCCTTCAAGTCAAACAAATTCCTGGTCAAAAAGCTCGAAACAAACTTCAAACACAAAATCTAACATTTTATCAACAAATGGAGGTTGTACAGGTCCTGAATGTACAACTTGTAATAACGGAAATTGTGATACACCTATCCAAACATGTCCCTCATGTATAACCACTTGCAGTAATCAATGCTCCTCTGATGGTCAGTGCCTCAGAGGATGCCTCAACCACTGTAATTGTGAACACCCAGAACCTGAACAAACTGAAGAAACACCCTGTTGTCAGGTTTTGCATCCACGAACATGCTTTGATGATGAATTTGGTAATAAAAGATGCGTTATGAGAAGACATAAAGAATGCTCCGATACGTGTACTTCCCCGGTGGTTTCAATTCAACAAGGTGGAAATACAAGAGGGTGTCATTATATTAGAAATTATCCATATGTATATTGTGGCAATTACGAACGGCATAGTAAGATAAATTAGGGCTGTTTGCAATTTTCAAATATTTTTTTTTTTGTAGATTGTGGCCAATGTTACTCTTGTGAAGGAAATTGGAATCCGCAAAAATGCTCAAAAACAAGTGAATGTACAGAAGGATGCCAAAAATCTTTTTCTTATTATTAATTTATTAGATTTGTATAAAATTAGAGAATTAAAATTTAAATTTGGCGCTCTTAGTGCTGCCATGCAACGAAATTGACAGATGTTTGTTTATTTTTCCTCACGATTTTCCTCACTTTTCTTCCTATTTTTCACGCTTCCAATGGCTTCGTTAAAGCTGTTTTCCACCGAATTTGAAGTATTCGGTAGAGTTCAAGGTACATTCACAATTTTTATTATTTAACCTTTAATTAAGTTACGTAATTTTAAAGGAGTTTTTTTCCGAAAGGTATGTCCAAAAGTTTTTAAAAAAAAACTGTAAGTAGTTAATTATAAAATTACAAATTAGCATACACAAGATGAAGCAACAAAATTGGGGCTTAAAGGCTGGTGCATGAATACTAATGCTGGTACTGTGAAAGGTGTGATTGAAGGTGATTCAAATAAAATTGAAGATATGTAAGTAACTAAGTTAGAAAGAAAGTATCCTAATGAGAGTTTTAGGAAACGATGGCTTCAAACAGTTGGAAGTCCTAAGTCAAGAATTGAAAAAGCTGTTTTTAAAAACGAAAAAGAAATTCAGAATTTCACCTATGATGAATTTAAAATCAGACGATAACGTAGCAATTGTGCCAACTAAATTCGTATCTATAACAACTAATTGTTTTAAATTAGTAGGGCTATTCTCTAAATTCTACTTAATTATTATATTATGTAATCTTGCTGTTACATTTTCCCTGTTAAATCAATAAAAGTTTAGAATTTAGAGAAAAACCCTCATAAATGCTGTGACTCTTATAAAATCAAAAGTTTTGCGCTATGGAAATGAAAGTTGGCCCCAAAATTTTAATTTATTTTCATGTGTAATAATATTTATTTCTGAAAAATATTGTGTTTCATTTAATGCCTTTTTCAGTTTTTCCCCCTATATTTTATTGGAAGAGTATTGTTGGTTGCATAACAAAATGTTATATTATTTATTATTTTTTTCTATAGGTAAACAATTATAAAAAGGTGATAATGAAAGGTCAGGCTACGTCCGGTTATAGTCATAATTTACCTGTAAACGTAAAAATAGAAAAAACTCGGTATATCATAATAATTTTGTAAAAAATAAATGGTAAGCAAGTTATGTATATAAATTAAATAAAAATTTAAAACACTACAAATAATTAATTTTATACAATAAGACGCCACCATGGTTTAGAATAAAGAAATCAGTTTTTTTGGTGTCCAAAAATCGCAACCGTGGAGCGGTTCAATAAAATCCTAACAATTATAGAAATAGCTATTTCTGTACAGGTTTCAATAATTAAAATTTAAATAGTAAAAGTTTGAACAAAATATTAAAGTTAGATGTGGCCGTTCTAAACTTAATATACTCAAATAAAAATTAACGTAAAAATTTCATTAGAAGGTGATTCTGCAGGTGTGGCAAAAGTCGGAAGCTCGTAAAGAATAACCGGAACTCAAAACCAGAAACAGAAATCAAGAGGAACACATGGATATAATCCTCACTCCGATTTCAGCGATAGAAATGAGTTTTAACTCCAATAACAAGGTAACAATGAGAGATAACCCTAAATGAAAACAATTTAAAATACTCATTTTTCTCAGAAGTTTATTATTATTGTTAGTTGTTCGCAATATCTTTTAACAAAGTCCATCCTCTAATAAACTTTTACCTAACACCACTGAATTTAAAGTCATATTTATAAACAAAATTGTTATTAATAATTTGCGTAATTTAATTTACAACATGAAATCTGCACTGGGTATACCCCCATGTAGAGAAAGCTACGTTTTTAGGCAATTTTAAGCGATAAGAAATTATTTTTCACACAAAATCTTATTATCTTACAAACATAAAAAAATTCTTGTTGATACTCTCATCAGTTTCAACAATAATTAAAATAATATTTACGGTCCAGATTAGATTTTTAAAACAAAAATTTGTAGTCAAAAAAAATCCAGCAATAGATGCTTACAAGCTGGAAACAAAGGAGTTTTCAACGTTATAGAGTCTCAGGATTTAACATAAAGACACATTCGAAACGAAGGCCTCTAAATTCATAGAAAATATGTCCAGTAAATAAACAGTAAAATAATCACCAAATGAATATTTTTGAAAATCAAAAAACTTGAAAACAGGAAGATATACTTAGAGTTTCATAGTGGTCAAATATTTATGTTAAAAATGAGTTACACTTTAGCATCTTATTAAAAAAAATACCTTAAGGGAGGTTTGAACGATTAAAAATAATTATGTTAATAACTAGAAATATGTCACACACAAAAAAAAAACTGTATATAAATAAATGGGTCTATAACTGTATTAGACTATATTTTAATAAATTTAAAATTGTTTAAAGTATCATGATTAATTCATAGAAGGTAGTAAGCAAATTTATTGTGAACACATTTACGAAAAGCAAGTAAATAACGGACTTTTGAATGATAGACACTAAATATTAACGGTAAATAAATGCATACAGTTAAATTCATTTATTTCATTCAAGTTTTAGCAAACAAAAAAATTTATTAGGAAAGACAGAAGAGAGGTACTTGCCAAAAATTCCCACTCCATTTCATTCAAAGAGCTATAAATTTTAAACGTAAAACTTGTGCTTGTCAAACATGACTTTTATCACTACTCACATAAACATTTATTCCATTAAAGCAATTCTCGTCGAGTTGAAACAATGCAACAACAAAGTTTAACCAAGTTATGTCATTTTGACGTTTTTTTCGTGTCATCCAAATGTTTAAATTTATAAAAAATGGAAATTACATGAATTATATACAATTTGATTACTGTAAGTATATTTTTAATTTTTTTTTGTAATTGTGCCACGTATTTAAAATTTCATCAATGGTCATAATTTCATTGTGATATAGCAAATTGGTATTTTAGTTATGACCGAATGTATAGAATTTGTTCATGCCTAAAATAATTACTGTCATGGCCTTCAGGTAAAGTTAAACAAGTGTTATAAAATATTTTTTCATAAAAATCGTAAAACTAACACAACAATGTGGGGTTTTATCGGTTAATAATGTACTTATCAAGACAATTATTCAAATTGTATTCCTCAATTTAAATTCAAAAGGTTAAAAAGTTGACCACAAATGAAAGTGAATCAGAATCTAACACCAAGACTTGATTAACTCTTAAAAAAAATTGTCAATAATAATGTGAAAGTAATGCAGAAACCAGAGAAAATGTTTCCTACAGTCGTTCACTGACTACAAACTGCAAACGATGATGTAATTTGCAACGAGTGAAAATCAACAGAAAAAGGTCTGTACCACCAGAAAAAAATTTCCTTTGTTTCATTTAATTCTTAAAATTATTTAATCATGTTTATGCATTTTTTAATCAGTAATGACTCAGAAACAATACAATTTATATCAAATAAATAAAAATTAAAAAAAAATTCAAAACAACTTTCCAGAAAAAATATTTGTTTGGTTAACAATAATTTTCATAGTTATCTCTTAAAAGATAAGATAAATCGGCAAGTAGTTCCCAATTGCCACAAGTTACCACCCAACCACTGAAAAAACACCCATCACTGTGTATTATTTACTATGTTGGAACCACCAGAAACAAGATATCTCTTATCTGAGGTCTAACTTCCATTGAACAAATTTCTAACATTCACAACAGTTTCACACTTGTAACGTGTTATTACCACTATGAAAAAAATTTAAATCAAAAATGTTTAATTTTGTAAATTTTTAATGTTTAATTGATAATTATGAGTGAATTTCTTTTTGTTATAGATGGATAATCCAAGTTTTGGCAAAGATGGTGACAAGAGTGAAAAAGGTATAGAATTATCAGTATCAAGCACAAACGGAGGTCCTTCAGTTAGTGAAAATTTAGTCACTTGTTCACCGGAAGTATGCAGAACAGCAAGACAAAGATATCAACCGCCAGATCTTGCCGGTAGTCCTTGGCATATAAAAAAGACATTTTTTCTAATAGGATTAATAGTGCTTTTAATTATTTGGATTATCGTTTTTACTACTTTAAATGAATTTAACCTATTGTGATTAGTTTAAGCTAAGTGAAGAAACAACTAAATCCACTATTTTCATATTTATGTGTGTTATTTTTTTAATTTTAAGCTGCAATTTGTAAATAGGATGTTCCGAAAAATATATTTATATTTAGCAAATTGTTTTTTTTTAAGTGTGGGAACTGATGAATATTAAATAACTCTCTCAAGGTAACTCACAACAAGTTAGTAAGTAAAACAAAAACAATCTCCAATCAGATTAAAGACACTTCTGTTATCAAAACTAGAATTTATCAATCATCATTTTGAAAGTTGATACAATGAACTCAAGTACAGAAATTCTAACAAAAAGGCATAGCGAGGTAAGAATTTTAATTACTTAATAACGTAATAATTAACTGTGACAGGTGATGTCTGAGCCATCGCCAGGGGCTTCTTCTAGAAAAGTACAACAAATTATTGTTGGGTGGGACAAACAGAAATCGTTTACATTCCTTGGACTTTCACTCTGTTTCGTTGTTTGGGCCTGCGTCTATTTCCCTTTGATGTCGTAAACTTACTTTCACTTGTAAATATTTTGTAAATTTATTCAATAAATATGTAATTTGGGTTGCCTAATTTAATAATTTGCAAGAAGCACTCTTCAAGGTTCATCTTAAATTTAATTAATACAAAACTCAGTGATATGAATACAATTTAGAAGACATGTTCATGTTATCCTACACAGCTCCAGTTCTGTTTGTGGCTGTCTTAGTTATAGGAAATATTTATTGTAAGTAGAAAAATAGTGTAGATTTTACATTTGGCGCATGTTAAATTGTTGTAATCTTACCTTAAATAGAAAATTTGTTCAAATTTAACTGTGACACAATTAGATAAACGATAAAATTATATTTATTGAAGAAAACATCCTGATAAAAACTTCAAAACTCATTTGCATTTGACACTAATGACTTTGACAAGTGACACTAATGACAGGTTGTGGCGCGAAATTTGAAATAAAAAATTCAAATATGTGACATAATTTGCCATAAAATATTTAATTATTATTTTTGTTACTTTAGTCCTGTTTAATAACACTCACATAAATGACTATTTAAACACAAAATTTCCTAAAATCAAAATTAATGAATTTTTGACAATTGACAGTAAAGTCAAATAAAAGCGCGCTAAATTTAAATTCTGTTGTAATTATCTAGAACAGATGAAAAATACTGTTTTCTAATTTTTAAGATTCCAAAAAGACAGACAACAAAGCAAATTAAATAAAAGCTCATAAAAATTATGTTTTTGTTTGACAACATTACGATAAGATAAAATTTTCAAAAAATAAGTCGTCAACCTTTCACCTCTTTCATATTTCATTTCACCATCACAGTTTAATTTTTTTTTTGGTAAATTTTTATAATAATCAGGCAGAGATGCGTCGTCACTAACTCGTTCAGAAAGCATTCCTAAATTACCATCATGGGACCCAAAAAATACGACCCAATGGCCGAGTTTGGGTCAACGCACTAGTTTTACAAACAACCCATCATGGGTTAGACCTAATACACGACACGGTTCCAATAACAATATTAATACAGGGAATCGTCGGCAAGAAACTCAAACAAACTCGCAAAGCCCTGATGTTACTGATGAAGAATTGCGCGAGTTTTCCGAAACGTTGCTAACAAAAGATGTGAATAATGCTGCGAAATATGTAACAATTAATTTGCAAGGTAAAACTACATCGAGGTCGAATAAAGATGAGGCACCTTTGCCGTAAGTTTTATAAATGTTTTAAACGGAAATTAATTTATTTAATTTAGGCTTTTGACGATCAGTTCTGATGCTTTTAAAATTGCATCAATTGAAAAATCGCTTCTTTTACATAATAACTACGTTCTTGAAAGTAATGTAAATGAACACTACACGCCACAAGAAAAAAACGAAGAAAACTCTCTCTTAGATACGGTTTTAAATACACCAGTCATGCAACAAACTCGGAATTTTCTAATACAAAAACGAAAAATCGGACAAGATCCTAAAGAATTTAGAGATATCCTTCGTGAAATTTGGTTTAATATGTATTCGAGAGGAGGTGGCAGGATTGGTTCAAGTGGTTACGAACATATTTTTCTTGCTGAAATTAAAAATAATCAAGTTTCGGGTTTGCATAATTGGTTGTACTTCGAACAAGAAGAACGAAATAATCAAGCGAACTATTTGGGATATATGAAGAAATTGGACCTTGGCAATGTTGCTTAATTTCGTATTTTTTTATCTTTTGTAAATTTTTGTTTTGTAGAAAGGAGCGATTCTTAGGTACCATTTCACTTTCCATGGAATTGATAAGCCTGTAGGATCAATGTTTATAGGGACAAGTCCTGAATTTGAAATGGCGTTATACACGACTTGTTTTCTTTTAAGGGCTGACCGGATTTGTCCCTTGAAATTAAACGGAAATCGATTTGTTATTAGGACTTATACGTACAGATACAGAGGGAAAAATATGATTGGAAGTGCTTTTCCTGATATTTAATCTAATTTCTTTGTTTACTGTGTTTTATAAGTGTTTGCATGTGATAAAATGTTTCAAAATCGATCAAATTTGAAATAAATAAGATAAAACTCTAATCCAGGCTTTTATTTATTTAAAAAAAAAGTTACATAAACGTTGTAAATATGCGAAATTATTTTTCAATTAAATGACCTTGCACTAGTTTATTTACCGTTTCTAACAATTATTATCTAAATGAAACGTTTTTTATGAATTTTGTATGAATAATAATGTAATATAGTTTTGAAACAAATAACAGATAAAATTTCTATATCTTTGTGATAAATAACATCTTAGCTTGAGGTCAGTAACAAGTTCAATCCAAGGTTTTTCTGTTTGTAGTCAAGATTTAACCATTAGTGATAATTCTTCTGTTGTATTAAAAAAAATGTACTTAAAACTGTTCAAATTTAATTTATTTAAACAATTTCAAATAAACAAATTCCGAAATTATCACAGTGACAATGTTTTTGGTTTTAAACGTAAAAATAAAACTGTTTATTCTGGTAAGTTAATAATCAAGAATTACAATTAATAAATTGCTTTAATTAGCACCTGAACAAGTATTAAAATCTCAATGCGAGCAAAGCAATTTTTATCGTCTTGTAACAGCCTTCAGACAGCACGCCCATAAAAACGCTGATGTAAATCCTGTGGCGCTAACCCGTGAAATAAGGCAAGAGTTCCATACGTGATTTTTCCCCACACCTTTAATAAAATTTCAGTGTTTTACCTGAGCTCGACCCGAAACGTTACTGTCTCAACAACCATGACACGGTTAAATTCACCGGAATTCTCAACACTGATAAATCTCAAGGTACTGTTGAAGAAGCTGTTAATTTTCTTCGCAACGTCTACAGTAAAAACATCGCTGTTGAGTTCACCCATTTGGAAAATCCGGAACAAATCGAGTGGTTTTCCAACCGGTGCGAAGAACTCATCCCTCAGGAACTCGACAATGACACTAAACTTAGGATAGGTGTGGAGTTGCTCCGCTCACAGAATTTTGATAATTTCCTTGCGAATAAATTCACGGGAGTTAAACGCTATGGTGGTGAGGGTGCGGAAAGTATGATGGCTTTTTTCAGTGAGTTTTTGCGCCTTGCTGCTGGAGATGGGGTTGAACAGTTGGTGGTTGCAATGCCGCATAGAGGACGGTTGAATCTTTTAACCGGAATGTTGAATTTTCCACCGGTTAAGATGTTTGCAAAATTGAAAGGAAAGAGTAATTTTCCGGAGAAATATCAAGTGACGGGAGATGTTTTAAGCCATTTTGGTATTATTCCAAACCTGAGAATTTTATATAATCCACAAAATTCTAGTATCATCAACTGATTTAAATTTTGGTGGTGAAAGAAACCTTCACGTGACTCTTCTATACAACCCTTCGCATTTGGAAGCTGTAAATCCAGTTTCAATGGGAAAAACACGAGCTAAGCAATTGGAAAGTCGTGATGGAGATTATGGAGAGAGACAATGGAGTGATAAAATTTTAAATCTTCAAGTGCATGGTGATGCTGCTATTACTGGTCAAGGAGTTAATCAAGAATGTCTGGCTTTGAGTGGAACACCACATTTTGAAATTGGTGGTTCAATTCATTTAGTTGTTAATAATCAATTAGGGTTTACTACACCAGCAGATCGAGGAAGATCGTCACGATATTGTACTGATTTAGCTAAAATGATTGCCGCACCTGTTATTCATGTTAATGGAGATTTTCCTGAGGTTGTTATCTATAAATGAAAACTTTAAATAATTACCAGTTTTAGATGGTGTTAAAAGCTACTAAATTAGCTTTTGAATATCAACGAAAATTTCGAAAAGAAATTTTTATTGATATGAATTGTTATAGACAATGGGGACATAATGAATTAGATGATCCGACTTTTACTAATCCTTCACTTTACGGCATTATCAGATCAAGAGGGTATTTTTATTTAAATTACTAAAATAAATCCCTAAATAAATTATTTTAGAACAGTTCCTGATCAATATACAAAAAAAAATGATAGATGAAGGGATTTTATCTGAAGATCAAAAAAATACAATTTTAAAAGAACACACAAAATGGCTCAATGAACATCTTAAAGCTGTTGATGATTATAAACCTGATGTAAAAACAATCACATTTTTTTTTAAATAATTTTGTATTTTTAGGATGTTTATTTTAAAAACCAATGGCAAGGTTTATCACAAGCTGAAGAAACAATAACAACTTGGGACACCGGAATTCACCTAGACCTCCTCACTTATATCGGAAGTAAATCAGTTCAATTTCCGGAACATTTCGTAATACATCCAACTTTACTAAAAACTCATGTAAAAAATCGTCTCGCTAAAGTAGCAGAAGGTGTAAATATCGACTGGTCAACTGCTGAAACTCTAGCTTTCGGTTCGTTACTCTACGAAGGCTATAATGTCAGAATTAGTGGTCAGGATGTAGGAAGAGGCACTTTTTCGCATCGACATGTTATGTTAGTTGATCAAAACACTAACCACATTTATATTCCTTTGAATAATCTTCATGAAAATCAACAAAGTTTTTTGGAAATTGCTAATAGTATATTATCAGAAGAGGCAGTTTTAGGATATGAATACGGCATGAGTATTGAAAGTCCTAAAAATCTGATAATTTGGGAAGCACAGTTTGGAGATTTTTTCAATGGGGCACAAATTATTTTAGATACTTTCGTATCAAATGGTGAAGTTAAGTGGTTGTGGAGTAGTGGTTTAGTTATATTGCTACCACATGGATATGATGGAGCTGGACCTGAACATAGTTCAGCAAGAATTGAACGGTTTTTACAAATGACTGATTCAAAAGAAGATAAAGTTGATGGAGATAATGTTAATATGCAAATTTGTTATCCAAGTACACCAGCGCAATATTTTCACTTACTACGAAGACAAGTATAATAAATTAGTCAAAATTTAATTAAAAAAAATATTTTTTTAGATGTTGAGGAATTTTAGAAAACCGTTAATTGTTGTTGGACCTAAAACCTTACTAAGACTGCCTGAAGCTACCTCAAATTTTGCTGATATGGCCCCACAAACAACATTTCAACCTGTCATAAGTATACACACAAAAACTCTAATTTGCTATAAAAATAAAGTCACTTAAAATCGGGTTTAAAGCTACGAACGCATCAGATTTTTAATAAACATTCACACTTTATTTTTTTCTACAGGTGATAATTCTCTCGACCCAAAGCAAGTCAATGTCGTTCTATTTACTTCAGGAAAACATTTCTATAGTTTAGCAGCTAAAAGAGAATCTTTAGGTATTAAAAATGTGGCAATAGTTCGATTAGAATCGTATTGTCCGTTCCCAACTCTAGAATTGCAACAAGAAATCGCAAAATTTTCTAGTGCAAAAAGTGAGTAAATCGGCTATTGCCTCGGAGATTAAAACGTTGATTTGTTATAGTTTTTGTGTGGTGTCAAGAGGAGCCTCAAAATATGGGAGCTTGGAGTTTTGTAAAGCCACGATTTGAAAATCTAGTTGGAAGAAAAGTAAGAATTAAATTTTGGTGAATTTCTCTAGAAATTATTTTTGTAGATTCAATTTTGTGGACGTCCAACTCAAGCTGCTCCTGCTGTTGGAATTGGTGAATTACATGAACAACAAGTATCTGAAATATTAACTAAACCTTTTTCGTTTGAAGTTTTATAATAAATTTGTTCAGTAATTAGCCATATATTTTTTTTATATAATGTACACAGTACAATACAGTGCTAGCTATCTACGAAAAGACCTTGTCAGTTGATCTATAAGCCTGACACTTAAGTAATACTTATCTAACTTAAATTTAGAATTAGTATAATAGAAAAGGACAGTATTTTACAAACATGATATACACAGACATCAGTCATATCAAAACATAAATAGGGTTGTATTTGAGTAGTTTTAAATTTACATCTGAGCGATTTTTATATAAATCAAACCCCTTTCCACATATAACTATAAAAAAAATTCAATTGGAAAAAGAGTCACTCTTAAAAAAACTATGGAATTCGTGTATAACTTCCGCCATCTAAAAAAATCACAATACCGTTAGAAAAAAGTCATGGTTGCATCTTCACCAAACCGTGGCAAGAGTCAAATAAAGTTTTTCATTTCATTTCACTATGTATACATCAGTCAACGTAAGAAAATGGTATAAAAAGAATTACACTATGTCTTACATTATTATTAATCTATGGGTATTTCAGCTACTTGATAAATGTGTAAATGTGAATATGGCACCAGTTTTAAAACTGCACTTTATTTATTGTACCTATACAATATATAACAGTACAGGCGTCCCAAAATTGTTTAAATTGTCAAAATGTTGGTCGGCCTGTTTTTGAAATTGTGAAATCATATGTTGAAAGCTCTCGGTTAAATTATTATTGATTGCATTATTTTTTATATATTATATACAACGTACATACACATTAAACTTACACATTCCTATCAAACAACCAATTTTCCTAAAACCGAAATTTAAATACTGATTTTTTTTTACATTATATGTCACACATGCAATAACGTTGTAATGTTCTTTTTTTGTATAAACACGACTTTTCCGCACAACACTCCGAATCTCAACTGTAATCGCACAACCTTCATATTTACATCAGATATATTAAAGCTATCTTCACTAATACAAACAGAGAAACGGAACACAGAGTTCAGTCGAAATTTTTACGACTGACTATCCATCCTCGGATGCTAAACTAAATAAAATAAATAATTAAAAAATAATAACAGTAATTAACTTAAATATAAACTTAAACATAAACAGCAATATTTTCAAATTCTAACAATTAAATCTGTACAAAATCTTAATAATTACTATAAACATTTTTTATTTAAAAAAAAACTGTAGTAAATGACTGACCAAACCGAAAAATAAATTAATTATATTGCTATAAAAACTGTGGTGCATTATCCTTTCATTGTTTAATAACCTCTTTGAGATTCAAAAATAAAAATTAATTACCAAAACAGAAACAACGTATTTTTATAATAAATACAAGAAAATTAAATTGTGCCATTACCTTTGGTAAACAACAAAAAAAAAATAGTTAAAAGCACGATGAATTAATAAAATAAAAACAATCCTCAATTTGAGAAAAATCATTTTTTTTTTTGGAAGCGCCTGTGTTGATTGTCTAAATCTAAAAATGGTGTGTAAACTGCAGTTATATTGCTAAGCCTTCATTTTTTTTTATACATAATGACATTTGTGCAAATAAAAAACAACACTAGTAACAAATTAAATAAGTTTTTCGTTTTGTTGACAAGTAAATAAACACTCTCATGAACACTTCCCGTTATTAAATAAATAATTAGTACGGCGATCAAAGAATTAGAGAGACAACCTTTTAGTTGACCATCAACGTATGAGATTCCATTGGCGCGGCCGAATCATATAACGTATCTGTGTCTTGGGTTGGCTCCCCTTGGAGTTGACATTGATTTGTTAACGTACCAGCCCCACAATCGCAGAAGAATCTAACAAAAAAAAAAAATGATAATTACACAACTAAATTACGTATTTTTGGTATTAAGATCAGTTGCAAAATTATATCAACAATTGAAATGAAGTCTCCTAAGATATATTTTTTTCTACTCACCTGTCATGCCTTATAAACTCCACATCATGTCCTGCATGACACGTCTTAATACAATTAACGCAGATTGCATTTCGATCTGTTGTATTACACGTTTGACACCGGTAGAAATCGTGCATTGGAAATGATGTATAACTTGATATTTTATACAGACATTGTCCATTTGCCACAGCCTTTTCGACCGCATCTTGATTATTAAAAATTTTATTACCACGTACAATTGGTTGCACTCCACTTGCTAAACACAAACCACCAAACCGATTATTAAAAATCTGATTAGATTCAAGTGTTGCAGTTGCATTATTTGTAATTTCTACACCAGCAGCTAGACCATCAAAAATTCGATTACGTCTTAAAATCGGATGACTTTGTGTTGAAATCAATACACCAGCTTGAGCATTTCTGAAAATATCGTTCTCTTCAAGAATGCCTTTACCACCATTAAAAATACAAATTCCTCCATCACGACCATCGAAAATTTTATTACGTTTAAGTGTAGGATTTGAATCTGTTTTAATCCAAACACCTGCCATTGCATTATCAAAAATTTCATTTTGTTCAAGTAAACCAAGTCCGCCATTATAAACTAAAACGCCGCCATTTTGACCACCCCAAATCTTATTTCCACGAATTACTGGATTACTTCCAGTTCGTATCTGTACTCCTGAATATAAATGATTAAAAATATCGTTATCTTCAAGTTTTCCATGGCCGTTATCGTAGAAATACACTCCGACTTGTTTTCCTGAATGAATTCTATTTCGACGTAATACCGGAGAACTTCCTGTTGTTATCCAAACTCCTGCTAAAGTGTTAGCATACACTTCATTCTCTTCAATTAACCCTTGACCTTTTTCATGAACGTAGATACCGCCATGTTGGCCATGATGAATTTTATTATGACGTACGATAGGGTCACTATTGGTCCGAATTTGAATACCAGCCAAAGCATTACCATAGATGTTATTATGTTCGATTAAACCACGGCCTTCTCCGAAGATATAAACACCTCCTTGATGGCCGTTATAGATTTCGTTACGACGAATCGTTGGGTTACTATTTGAAGTTATCCAAACACCAGCAAAGTTATTTGAATGGATTTTATTATCGATGAATTGACCAAGACCGTTCTCGTGGACGTAAATACCACCAGTTTGACCATGATGAATCTCACATTGAACCACTGTGGGGTTTGCACCGGCTTTAACTTCAAAACCGGCAATACGATTGTTGTGAATATCGTTGGCTTCGAAATAACCCTAAAAATTGTCTTATACACGTGTATAATACAAGTCTTTGTATTTACCATTCCACTATCAAAAGTAAATATTCCAACATCTCGTCCATGATGTATATGATTTCGACGCATAATTGGATTTGCATTATTTTTCACCCAAATACCAGCTAATGCATTTCGACTAATTTCGTTATCTTCATATGTTCCTTGGGCAAAGTCTGTGACATATAAGCCGACATTTTCACAATCACTTATATCACAATGACGAATAACGGGATTTGCGCCGGCACCACTAACACAAACAGCTGCACCAACTAAAAAACACAAAATTAACAAAATTTAATAAAGTAAACATGTGTGTTATTGAGAGAAAATTGCGTCTCTATAATTAAAAAACTTAATTGAGTTACGTACCAACTGATGTACTTCTAATAATACAATGATCTATAGTCGGACTACAATTTTCACCGACTTCGAGACAGTAATGTTTATGATGAGGTACAGTAGAAGTGACATCTGGTGAAAATTTCAAAGTAAGATGACCACAATATGCATTTTTAGCTCCTTCAACAAACATCACTGTTGATTCGGATTCTCTTTCGAGTATCACTGATTCGGCGACATTTCCAGCTGCAGCACCTACAAAGAAATAATTAAAAACTGTATTTTTAATATTGAAGACAGACCTATGAGAGCAATATCCGAGTCATCAATAACTAGAAATTCTCCACGATAAGTACCAGCATGTAGAAAAATTAAAGCACCTTGATTAGTGCCTTCTGTATGATTATTACAAACAGATAGACAACCAGTCGTACTGTTACTACCACTACGTTCATCTGCATAATCTAATGCAGCTTGTATCGTATTGAAATATACAAGATTACGTCCTTTAAATGTTAAATCTTGATAACCAGGTCTGACATGTATACCACGATACAACTGACGAAAAGATTCTTTCCATGGATTTGCTAAATCTGATTCTTCAGGACTGACAAATTGAAAAACACAAGGTGCTGGATTAAATAACGGCAAGTCGTATTCATACACACTTTGATATAACCGTTTCCTAGAAAGAAAGAAATTGTAAACAATTTTTCCAGTTTAAAAGAATTTATTTTTACCAAATTTCTGTATCATTAGCAATCGCTTGAAACCGCTTACACACTTGACTCACACGACACAAATCTTGTTCGAGTAAATAATTAAATATCGTGAGCAAAACTTCATCCGGTAGCTCGTATTGAAGATAATGAGCGGCTGTATTCGTACAATCTGTAAAAGTTTCATAAAACTTTCATTTTATCATATATTTCGTTGTGATTTACTTTCGTACGAAGCAGAACATGTCCTTCGTGGACGTTTCCTTGCCGGAAGCATAGCGGAAGTATAGCCTTGAGCTGGTGCTGTAGGTGTTGCTGGTGATGTTGGCGATCCGGCCGTAGCCGCACTTGTACTAGGTCCTGGACCGTCGTGATGGGACGGAGACTTACGTCGAAGGTCGTAAGGAGAGTGATGGGCTGGAATGGCGCCGCCGCTGGTCCCAGGGGCCAGTGCCGAAGGTCCCCCGGAGCCCGGAGCGGCTGCCGTAGGTGCTGGAATGTTTTGGTTAGGTACAGGACAGGAAGGTTCGCATGGTTCTGCTGCGAAACAAGGCAAAAAATCAGAAAGAAAAAAATTAAATATTTTATCAATTTTTGATAAGTTTTTTTTGTCAATAACCTTGAATTTTATATGATGCTTGTTTTTGAAAAGAAAAATGAAATCTTTGGCTAAGTTTAACTTGTTTTCATTCCAATGTTTGCTTACAAAGTATTTTTAGTTTCAACGAAAATCAAGTTTTCATATTTCAACAAAAAGATTCACCATTTTCAGTTGTCATTCAGGAATATACAATAATGTAATTCAAACTAAAGTCTATTTTTTACTAGAGAGAAACCAGTAAACGTTCGAAATTTTCAATGTTAGTGAGAATGGTCAATTTTCGCAATCAACCAATCACAAATAAATACTTATTTCAAATTTACATCTACTGGTTTATTTCTAGTAAAAAAAAATAATTCAGTCAATTGTAATTTAGTAGATAAAGTAATAAGCATTATTTACTTACATTTATTAATTTCTGAAATACATTTGTTAAAAAATTTGTTAGCAAACACCCAAAGAAAAACTGTAAAAACTCTAATTTATCTGTCAAATAACAAACTACATCACATACGTCACTTTTTCTTATTGTATAAAATTATCTTTTATTCATATCGTGTCTTCTGTTATTAAAAATATCTCACAAGTCTCAAATTTCTTGTGAGCATTACTGTGCTCCTACGTTGTTTGTAACAAATAGGCTTCTTGATAACAAATACCCAGCAAACCATGCAAAATATTTAAGTGATTATTATCAAGTTTAAAAAATATTATTCATTCATTTTTATAATGACTAACTAAATAGGATTTATTGATTGTTGGATTTTATTCTCACATGGTCCAAATACATTTAGTTGGCAATAATAAAATGTCAGTGTCATCAAAGCTTTCAATTTTTCAAAATGAATGCATTTCTTAAAGTAAGAAAATCGACGATAACCAGAGTTACAAAGCAACATATACCGGGTGAGTCTGCTAAAAGTGTTTCTTAACTTTTTTCAAAAACTAGTTATCAAAGTTTGGCATTAAAAACTTTGCTTTTTGCACTATACAAGTGATTTTTTTCTGAATTTTTCTAATAATCCTTCTAATTAATATTAATTAATTTCTTTAAAAAAATCTAAATATGTATTTCCAATTTTTAACATTATTCTAAAGAAAAGATGTTAAAGTTTATTTTGTGCAAAAAATATTTTTAAAAAATGTACATAACCCCAAAAAATAATAACATTTATTTGATTCGTAAGACGCGTTTTGGTGCAGCATTGCCAAGCTGAACCTGCCGTAACTCGACAATACCCCTAGGGCTTTGATCCCACTAACCTTCTTAGAAAAAAATATTTAAGTTTGAAATGTATCGCTTCAGTGGTGGCTCTTAACTGTTATCATAGGGGGGCCGATAAGTTACAGACATCAACAAATACAAAATTGGAAATATTTAGATTTTTTTTTATAAATTTTAGAATACATAATATACAATTTGACTCACATATGAATAAAACGCAATTGTTTTCCCCTATCAAATCTTTTGGGCCCAAGAGATAAAAAATATGTTATAAAGTTTTAAAAGTACATGGTCATAACGTTCTTAGGTTGCCTCCATACCACTGCCAATACAACCCTATGGAATTGGCTTGGGGGCAAACCAAGACTTATTATAACAAAAACATCGATTCCATAAAAGATATTGACAAAGTTTCAAAATTATGGCGTGAAGGACTACAAAAATGTATACACCATAATTTGGCAAAACAATATTAAGCACTGTGAAAAAATAATATTAGAAGATTGGGCAAAATTAATGGGAAATTTCAGCATTAAAATTATACCGCCTATTATTATAAATTTGGCAGAAAATTCGGACTCAGAACTTACAAGTAGTGACAGTGATGAGGACAAGTAAATTTAAGATACAGTATAGTAGACAATGAAGACAGCTACGCTTTTATATTTTGTATTTGTTGCTTTCATCTAGAACATTTCTCTCTTCAGTTCAATTTTATTAAGTTTACCTCATGAGCAAATAATTTTCTAGTACCTATTTTATTTGCAGTTGTAGCCCTTTAGATTTAAATTGTGTATTATTAGTTGCCCAAAAATCTAAAAATTAGTGGGCATTAATCACATTTAACTTGAAGAGATGCTAACTTACTGACAAGTTTTTATCAGTTGTCCGTAACTGATTTACTTGTATACAAAAATGAATAAATTTTATATAAATAAAGTTATATAGTTTGGCTTCAAAAAAATCGGGAAATAAATAATATGAATTGGAAATTTAAATTGTCCATCAATCTCATTATTTTATGGCTCTTTGACATTAGTATAACTAATATTTCTGACACATAAGTGCAGTTTTTTAACCTAAATTCTAAAAGACCGTATCAAAATATAAAAATTTAATAAAAGCTGAGAGAATGTCTCTTGACAGTTCCCCTTTTTTTTTAAGCCAACTGTAAGAGAGGGGAACAGACTCTCTTACAAGGGGCCTAAAAAATTGAAAATGCTTGTTAATCATTAACATATTTCTTTCTCATGCTGAAACTGCAAGTTGGTCAATAAACTACAACCTTATAAATGTATAAATGAGTGTTGCAAATATTCATTAACCTCAAGTCACTCCATCATTTGTTGTTTCAATGCTTCAAACACCTTATTGCTTGAAAATTTGAGATTATGTGATGAGGATTAAAGTTTGTTATATTTTACTGACAGAAGAAGTGGTTAAAGTTATAGTGAAAGTCATGATCTGCATTAAATAGATATTTTTCTAGTCGCTCGATATAAATTTGAGTAGAACTTTTTTTGTTAAATGCTTATTTCAGTAAATTATGTTTTTTCTAATTTTACTATTACGAAAAAACTATTTAAATTCTGTAAAAACTTGAAATATAAAATCGTATCAAATAAATCAGTGGAAAAAAACGTTATTACAAATTCAAGACCTTATACTTAACAACAAAGAAAATTTACTGAAGCTGAAACACGATGATCTAACAAGAATTTCCAAATTAACTAATAATAGAACTTGTTATTTATTATTAATAACAATATTGTAACAAATTTCGAAAATTTAAGACCAGTCATATTTCAGAGAATTGAAAAGTGACTAGAGATTTGATAGTAAGTAATCAATAAAAAGAATTTCTATTTTGGGGTGATCTTATTTTAGTAGTAAAGCAGCCCCATTTAGGTCTTTTTCTTCTGTTTACAAATATCAGTTCTAAAAATCGTTATCTGTTTCTGGTGTGGACTTATTTGGGTTGTGTGTTTATCTGGGATGTGGGCAGGTCTGTAATTTTACCCGTTTTACCATGACCATTTCCAGCCCAATTTTTGATAAATCATTTGTATAATCTGGGCCCCAAATAACTGTTTTTACATTCTCGAAGGTGTCAATACGGAGGATTCGGGTCGCAGCTACACTTACCAGACGTGGTCCTTGAAGGCGTCGGAATCCTGTTGGCGCCCTTCCTGCGGGACCTCCTTACGTACGACCTGGAGGCCGTAAAAGAGGCACTCGGCATCTTCGCTAGCACTAGCACCACTCCAAAACCGTTCTCTAAACAAAGGAGACACTGGAACTAGCACTGGCCGCCATATTTGCTACCGTTCCGACACCACGGGAACCGGACTAACCAATCACAAAGCTCGTAAAACGTCACGTGACCGTTAAAATGTCAAAATGGTGCAGTATTTCTATGGAATTTTTGATTGTTTTCTTGCCATCGGGCTATGCTTGCTGATGTCGGTGGCTTATGTTGCTAGTTTACACGTTTGGAAATCGCCACACAACAGGTAATTTTAACAGATTTAAGGATTTTTCAACCAAAGACCAACTATTCACACAACCTGAACTAAACCGAGTAGGCTGCGACGGATGCCCCCCCGCACCGCGAACCTCACCGGCGCTCCCCGAACTAGAGGTACAGTCGATGGCAAATTCAATGTCGGTGGGAAAAAAAAAAAGTTCCGACAAAGGCTATGACCCCACAAATTTAAAAATACTTTTTTTTTAATTTAAGACCGGTATTTATTTATCGAAAAATGATAAAAACAAATTTGATAATTTTCTGACGAAAAAAATTTTTTTTTATTGTTAATTTTGAACCATTTTTACAGCTCACATCACCTTAATAATTTAAATAGAAGGTTAAAAGAGAACATTGTTAAAATGCCCAGGTGTGTTACCTGCATATTGAAATAAGGTAGTTTTGTTCGGTATACGGTATACCCCAGAATAATTATTTCTATGGAGGGGTGTAATGGTCAACTGATTTTCTTTAGAACACAATTTCTGAACAAAATTATTAGAGCAATTCAAATTTACTAAATTAATAATTTTTTTATTTCAGAGACCATCCATCTACAATAAAAAAACGTTTTATTAGTGTATTTTTCATGTTATTTATTTCACCAATTTTCCTTTATATTGGCATTCATAACAAAATACTTGAAAAGGTATAACTTAATAGAAATACAGTGCACAACAACTGAAATGGAACACCCTATAATTTTAACAATGTTTAAAGACTTGTAGCTCCTACAAAAATTTATTAATCGGAATCACCCTTTTTTTCTGGGTAGATAGATCATTTCTTATATTTTAGGATATTTAATAAAGCGTTTCTTGTAAATTTGTAGTTTAAGTTATACAGGGTGTCAAAGACAGATCTTGCAAAAAGCGAAAAGTTTAGACAGCTCCCATTTTAACTAAAAAAAATTGAATTTTGTTAATGGGTTTCTGAAGAACGCTGGACTAAACCCTCGAAACGGTTTTGCATATTTTGAGCTAAGTTTATAAGTTAAAGCCAAAATCCAAAAAAATCTGTTTTTGTTTGTTAATTTTTTTGTTAAAATAGGAGATGTCTAAACTTTTCGTTTTTTGCAGTGCCTGTCTTGACACCCTGTATAACTTAAACTACAAATCTACAAGAAACACTATTAAATATCTTAAATTATAAGAAATGACTTACCCAGAAAAAAAGGATCACTCCGATTAATAAATTTTTGTAGGAGCTACAAGACTTTAAACTTTGTTAAAATTTTAAGGTGTCCCATTTCAATTGTTGAGCACTGTACTTAAAAATTAATCAAAAAATAATTCCAGATTTCTCTTCTCGAATTACTTGGTTTTAAAACACGAGGACTATGTCAAGCAACCGTAATGCCTTTATTTCTCACAATGATCCTATTTTTGGGTCCTCTTGCAATGAAAGTCCATAGTGGGCTCTTAAATCTCTACATTGAACCAATGTACTGGATTAATAATTTTAAAAATTTAATTTGGTTAAGAAATCATGTCGTAGCTCCATTTTCTGAAGAATTTACTTATAGAAGTTGTATGTTACCGTTGCTTCTCCAGTGTTTTCCTCCAATGACAGCAGTTTTTATTTGTCCGTTATTTTTTGGAGTTGGTTCGTCTATTACATTTAAGTGTATTCAATCTAATTTCACAAAATTTTCAGCACATTTTCATCACATGCAAGAAAAAATCAAATACGGAATGGATTTCAATACTGCTTTAAAAGTGGCTTGTTTTCAATTTGTATACACGACAATTTTTGGAATGTATTCAGCATATTTGTTATTAAGAACTGGTCATTTCATATCGACTTTTGTTGTTCATGCATTTTGTAATCATATGGGATTCCCTGATATAGTCGAAGTTACAACTTATAAAACTAATAAAAAAATTGTTATTGTATGTCTGTTTTTTGTTGGGTTCATTTTATGGTGTTTTTTATTAAATCCATTAACTGAACCTAATTGGTACTACAACAATCTACCATGGTACAAAATTAAAACAATGTAAATCAGGTTTTTAGGCAATTCAATTGTTACGTAATTTATTAAATTTAAAAAAAATGTTATAACACTTTGCTCAAGTTTTTTACGATCTTGACTCTAGAAATAATTTTACTACGTTTACACTAGTCTAATAAATAAATGTTTTGTACTACCCACGTTACTATAGCAACTTCCAATCACAGTAGAGGTAATTGCTATTATAACTGATTGGAGAAGTTTGAAATATTTTACAACGCGTTTATGTGCGTTGTGTCAATTATTTTTAACTTCTTTTATATTTCTTAGTATTTATAACTGTTATTTGTACATCACTGCAAAAAAAGTGAATGTCAATTAATAAATTAATGTTAATTGATATGTTTTGAAAGTTGTACTAAAAATGTCTAATCGTTATGTGATGTTTTTCTGGTTAAAATAAAACTTATATAATTTTCCAAGAATTTTATTTAATAAATGCATACATCAAGAAACATGATATTTTATCACAATTTAATTCCAAGAGCAATTAATATATTACTAAATATTATATAAAGGCAATGCCTGTAAAAAAACAAAATCTTGATTGATTGGCAAGATTCTTATTGCACTTATAAAAACACAACAACTTTTAACTGGAAGTTGAAGCTCTATCTTCTTGTTGTTGATTAAGAAACGCAACATTACTCGACTTAAGCCTTGTAGCAATAGCAGCAATTGACGGTAAAGGCGACATACAAGGTGTAGAGCATAAACTATTACTCAAATCACATTGATCCAACATCTGAAGTAATTCTTCAGGTGATGGTCCTCCATTCGTTTTATCAGCTATAATATACACAAGTTACAAATTCCCCCAATAGAGTACGCATCGTATTTATTAATTGTCAATATTGTGCTTGTTATCTTACCTAAATCAGTCTTATATGACAAATCCAATGCTGTCGTTAAATCCCACATTTGTATTGATCCATTTGAATGTCCCGTAAAAATAAACCTTCTTGGCCTTGATCCCATCCTACTCGATCCTTCACATTCATGTACACAAAACGCACTAACAGTGCTACCATCTACAGCTTTTATAACACAAACTCTTTTCCCATTACTAGCTAATCTTACAAAAAGTTGATCAGCATCTGGTACAACTTTTTGAATAAATACTTGTTCATCATCTTGTTCACCAAATGGTCCACAATCATTTGAACTTGCATGACTTATTGATGGTTCAACAGCTTCAAGAGAAACTATTTTAAAAGAAGCTTCAGGTGTTGAACCTGGTTGAGTTGAAAGCATGCCTCTAAATCGTGTTACACGCCAACTTCTTACATGATTGTATTCACAACAAACAGAAACAAGATATTTTTCTGATAAGGTTACCTAAAAATTAGGATTTAATAGATTTAATTTAAATTTGAGTGTTTTACTTTAGTGACTGGACTTTGATGGACGGTAAACGTTTGGAAAAGTTGTGGTCCATGTCCTACAGTTTCTGGATGTTGAACAATCACACGAACTGCACCGGAAGTTGTCCCGTAGGCAATTTCAATCCAATTGCCACACAAATCTATCAATTGTATTAGTTTTTTGACAAGTTTAGAAAAATTAAAAAAAGCACACAACGAAAAAAGGACATGAAAAACATAAAAGGTCTGTTTTCAAAGTAATTAAAACGTTATATTTTGTCCTGTTACTATAGTTGAAATCAGGCCTTTAGTTACTAGTTTTTGTAGTAGTATTGGTAGCTTGGTGTCCTTGTGTTGACATACCAGCAAACCAATGAATGCAAAGTAGTGCACAAATTAAATGTTTAGGTTTGTTTTAAAAAAAAGCCTTACATTTTTTTTTAAATTTGGAAATGGTTACTCAAGAAAATGTAAAACTTTTGTCGAGTACGTTTGTTTGAAAATTTTAATATTGTAGAACTAAATGAATCAACGTGTAAGCTTCAAAATAGTGACATACCTTCCCGACCTCTCTCTGACGCTGGGATGAAACACAAGGCCTAAGTTACAGGGATATGACAAGAATTTTAAAGCAAAAATTACACTAATTGTATTTTTTGCTTTTATAGTTGATAAAATTGGCTCTTAAAGATGAACAAACTCTAATCGTATCGTGAGATTTACTTAAGTTATTACTGTTTTAATTTTAGTAGAGGGTAAACAATGTTAAAATTGTCTCAGTTTTACCAAATCTTGTTATACAATAGTACTAGTTTGGCAATTTTTAACAAAATGTATTTCAACTAGTCTTAAGTGTCAATTTTAACAATTATTATTACGAAATGTGAATAAAAAAGTTACAAGAAAAATGTGCAATATTTAAAAACAAAAGAAACAAAATACTTACTTGTCTTTGGAGTTAGATAAACTGAAATTGCTGTAACCGGATCATTATTTGGATCTCGATAAAGTTCTGTTACTAATAAATCATTATCTTTCATTCTTAAAGGAAATTTTTGCATATCTAAAAAACTCAAATTATTATAAAATCATAAAACAATTTATCCAAACCTATATAATAAATACAGCCATTATTACACCCTAGAAGAAGAATTGAACCGGCAGTATCAAACGATGCAATTCTCATAACATCTTGTGTTTGCCAATGTTGAGTCATTGCATGCCAAACACCTAATTTACCCGAAGAAGATAAAGCAACCAATTGGCTACCAATAAAAAATAAATACTCAACAGGAACGTGTAAATTAAAAATCCCTTTAGAAAAAATCAGTTATTTGTGAATCAACATGACAAATAAAAACCAATACCAATATTAGTCTTTTCACCATTATCTGAAATTCCCCATAAGCGTACTTGACTTCCATATGAAATAGCAACCATTTTTGAATTTTCACCAGTCCCCATTTTTGCATTAATTGCTATACGTTCAATACAATTTTCTATATGAGGACTTGTGAAAACTTGTTGCCAACCACTTGAATCTTTTAGTCTAGAATAAATAATTTCAGAGAGTTAACAACAGATAGAGAAATAATACCTGTAACTAACAATAAAATGGGCATAACCTACAACAATCCAATTATGATGGGCTTTAATAATTTGTACACGTAATGGGTCAGCCCATGTTGATCCTAAAACTTTGTGTTTTCTTTTGATTAAAAAATATACCTGTATTACCTGGATTTCCAAAAACAAGACCAATATCATTTCTGAATAATTTATTTAAATCAGCTGAAGAATTTCGAACGTGTCTTAGATCTAAACTTGCAGCACGAGAATGTCCACGACTTGCTAATCCGCGTAAATCTTGTGAACTTCGACTGTATGTAGCTCTTAATTCCATGGAAGAATTACGTGAGTGACCTATTTAGAAAATTAACAAAGAGTCACGAAATCAATTATTTAAGAACCTTGTGCTCTATTATAAGGAGTTGTAATGATTTGATGTGGCCAATGTTGGACACCATTTTGTGAATTTTCTCCATTATTTTCACCAGATGGGGGACCTGGAGCGTTATCAGGAAGTCGGATACTAGAACCAGGACGTACAGAATGCACTGCTGTTGTTTCAACATAATGTGCTGTATTATTTGTTGCTGTATCCTGTAGAGGAATGTCTAAAATTAAGTAATTAAAAACAATATTTAAAAAGACTCATTACGTACATGGGGGTGGCAAATAACCATAAAACAGCACATCCCCACAAGTAGATTGCGTTAACTCCTCACATAATATCAATCTTTTAACTAAAGGTGCTATATTGTAATACTCTGCTTCGTGTCGCAACGTCCGTATGTTTGTTCCATGTAAATCGATTTCTCGTGTACGTAGATAATTTAAAATTATGGAAAAAATTTCAGGATCGCGGTCAATAAAAATAGCCCCTTTTTCATCACGTAAACTTGAGATTCTTCCGCTTAAAAGTGCAGTGAAAAATGTGTCCGGAATTAGGGTGAGGGTTTGTTTTGAGGTGGAAAACCTAGAAAACAAGGGGGCTCAAACTTGTTAAAACTGTGTGAAATGATTACCTTTTTCCACCAACGTTTAAATGGAGAATGTCACCAGTGTAAGGCTGATGCGATGCCATCATTTGAAGCACTAAATCACGCAAAACATCTTGGAGAAAGTGTTTATTTATTTTAACAACAAATGTTTTGTGAAATTTTTTTGACAGATATGATAAATAATAAATGACGTAACGGGTCGGTAAAGCAGGAAACTTTTTACTAAAATTTTGGAATTTTACAGTTTTTTACGTTATTTCAACCGATTTTAATAAATTTATAAACGAAACACACTAAAAACATTAATTTCAATAAATTTTTGTCCATTCTTTTGTGAATTTGTGTAAAATAATTAAATTTATGACATGACGTAGCATGTCGGTAAAGTAGAAAACTAATAAATTATTTTTTCAAATTGATTTTATTTTTTTTAAACAAATTTTAAAATAATTTTATTAGATTTAACACAATAGAAATCCAAATTCGAACTCAATTTCTTTAATAAACGTTATCACTTTTTTTTTGAGGTTATGAAATATAGTAAAGTGTTATTATTTTTTTTATTAGTTAACTAAAGTTTTATATAACTTATAAAATGTTTATTACACACAGTGTTACAAAAAACTAAGCATAGTAATTAAGATTGGCTTTCTTTTTCGCTTGTACTTCCATAATCGCATCCATATAATCTTCATGTGTGACAGCAGTAGCATTTCTTCTTAAAGCAATCATTCCAGCTTCAACACAGACAGCTTTACATTGTGCCCCATTAAAATCATCTGTCGATCTTGCCAATTCCTCAAAATTAACATCGGGATTAACAGTCATTTTCCTTGAATGAATTTGCATAATTCTTGCTCTTGCCTCTTCATTTGGATGTGGAAATTCAATTTTTCTATCCAATCGTCCTGATCTTAACAACGCTGGATCCAAAATATCAACACGATTAGTCGCTGCTATAACTTTAATATCAGCAGTTGAACTAAACCCATCTAATTGATTAAGTAATTCAAGCATAGTACGTTGTACCTCCCTATCACCGGCTTTTTCAGAATCAAACCGTTTTGTACCTATCGCATCCAATTCATCTATGAATATAATAGCAGGTGCTTTCTCTTTAGCAAGAGCGAAAGCATCTCTCACGAGTTTAGCCCCATCACCAATGAACATTTGAACTAATTGAGGTCCAGCCAATTTCAGAAAAGTTGATTTTGTTTGTGCGGCACAAGCTCGAGCTAGGAGAGTTTTTCCCGTACCTGGGGGGCCATAAAGAAGCACACCTTTAGGTGGATGAATCCCCAGATTGAAGAACTTGTCTTTGTGTGTCATTGGAAGGACTACAGCTTCAATTAATTCCTGGATTTGTTTATCAAGACCACCGATGTCAGAGTATTGTTCTGTGGGGCGTTCATCGACTTCCATAGCTTTGACACGAGCGTCGTATTCAGCTGGGAGAGTTTCAAGAATCAGATACGAGTCTTTGTTAACTCCCACGAGGTCACCAGGTTTGAGCTTCTCCTCGTCGACTAAACCAATAACAGGGAGGAAGTAAGTTTGACGTGTGGAAGTCTTCACCACAGCACATTTTCCTTTACGTTGAGAGTCCAAGTCGACTACTGCACCGTCTTCCTCTTCTTCTTGAGGATCCACGTCTAAGAGCTCAATTACGTTACTTACTAAATAAGGGAGGGTTTTGTTCACTTTGATTTTTTCAGTGTTTTCTTTAATTTTCTCGTTTTGAGCTTGTAATTCGTGGTTTATTCGCATTACTTCACTCTTCATTATTTTAATTTCGTTGTCGAGTAAACGAGTCCGACTTACGATTTCATCAGTGGACATACGAAGAACTTCTTCTCCAAGAGATTCTTCACCATCTTCAAAGAGGCGTTCATCAAGAGTCGACATAATTTCACTAATATTTTAACAAATAATGATGAGGTCTTCAACAAATGTTGTGCTGTCAAAATTTAGCTCGCCGAGTCATTGTGCCAGGCTTACCAATCAAACAAAAAGTCACCAAATTGCTTTATTTAAAGCTTTAAGTAGAAACTTTACGTTTTTTATTATGTTAAAAACGCAAACGTCTTTGTAAATAATTTTGTATAATTATAATTAATTTAAGTCAATAATAAAAATTTTAAAAACAAAAAACAATTAGTTATGTTGGTAGTACTTTTTAAAGGTTTGACCTTGACAGCTTTTTTGGCGGTTAAAAATTTAAAATTTTAAAACCAAAAAAAATTGTTTGTATTTTTTTAAATTGTTTATTAAATTTAGGAAAATAATTGCGTAAACAGTAACATTTTTAATGACACCAATTCATAATATCTTATTTCTAATAGTCACACGTTATATAAAATTTAAAATAAATAATACACAAAAAACTATATTACATTAAATCTAAAATTAAGTACAAAATTATTCTTATATAATCTTACAAAAAACTGAAAATATTTACAACAGTCGCGTTTTCTTATCATCATAACCCTGAAACACGCAATAATAACAATACTGTCCCTGTTTCAGCTTTGCTTACCCATCGTTTCTTGTTGAATTTCCACTTTATAGGTCGGATTATCATACGCCGACTGACTAACTCTTGGTGGGGGCGGCGTAATGGCAGCTTTATTTTGATTATGTCTCCTAACTAAAATCAGTAACAGAATCAGTGTACTCATAATGGCAATCGCCGCTAGGATAGCAACAATGACTAGTGGCCCATAATAATCGCCTTTTTGTTCTCCAGCTGACAATTTATCAGACTGAGTTGTCGCTCCCAGAGCTGGTGCCGCCCTTGGCTTTGTAATAAAATCTTGAACATTACTAGTCTTGATTTTGCCATTAGTGAGATACACTTCGAGCCATAATCGATATCTCGTGCCCGGTTTTAAATCGGTTATAACTGTTTTTGTCGCAGAGTCTCTTTTCGCGATTTTAAACGTACTGTGATCTTCTTTCCCTGAATCACTTTGATAAATCGCTCGGTAGATATTGACATATTTATCTTCAGGGTACGGAACACCTGACCAAGAAATTTCAACACTTGTAGATTTAATATGAGATATATCAAGAGTTACATTGAAGCCATAAGTGTTGATTTCGTTTGCTGTAGTAAAGTGGAGCATATGTTCGGCATGAAGTTCCGTTAATTGACCAGTGAAAGGAATAAAAAAAATTCCAATTTCGTATTTAGTATTTGGTTTAAGATTTTCAAGAGTGTAACTTGTTACAGATCTATGAATAAGAGGAGTAGCGTCATAGATTTTTCCTTCAATTTCTTTAAAACGTAATTGAACTCCATCAATAAACTGTAATTCGTATTCAGTAAATTTACGCCAAATTACTGTTACCCAAGTTGCGTTTATATCACTTATTGCTAATTCTGGTTCAATTGGAATCATTGGAGGTAGAGTAGTTGTATTAACATCTTTAAGTGTTCGTATTTTATAAATTCTGCTACTTGGAGTATTATGAAGGTCTCTAAGAGTTATTGTAATTTTTATTTTGTACTCTGTATCTGGTTTAAGTTCAAGAAGATCAAATTCAAGTTGAGGAGTCGCTATTAAATCATTTGGAGGTGCAAACACTTGTAATTGCCACGAATTTACATCCAAATCACTAAAAAAACAATATATTACAAAATTTACAACAAAATACTAAATTATACTCGTGATGGGTGTATCTAACTTCAACTCTTCCATGTAATCCAACAATTACAGGAGGTACAACAAATGCTAATCTGACTGTATGAGCATCAACAGCTTCAAGAGCAGTCACTGTTATATCATCATTTTGTTGCATTGCTGGAAATTGTTGACCTGTAAAATCGATTTTAATTTTCTGAAATTTCGACAAAAAACAAACAAACCTGGATATGTTAGATTATGTCTAGGTAAAATTGGACTTTGTGGGGCTAAAAGTACAGGTCCGTTGTTAAATTGATTAGGAGGGAATGGTAAAATATGACCGTTTGGATTTGCATTTTTATGAACTTCTTGTAAGATTTGTTCAAGGGTTATTCCAGGTGGTAGATCGTCAGTATGTCCGTTTTGAGGGATAACATAAGGGATAAAATGTTGAGGCCGATTTGGGGTAACAAAATTCGGTTTAGGAACATTGTGAATTTCTAAAACTGATCCTGAAGGGTAATTTGTGATTTCAGGATGTTGGTGAATAAATTGTAAAAGTTCGTCTTGATTTGCGAGAGGTTTTTTTGTTGGTTGTTGTGTAGGTTTAGGTTTTTGTCCTTTCTGTTGTGTCTTTTTATAATTAGGATTATAAGGACCCTGAAACTCTTCTTTATTTTCATTTTTATGATAGAAAGGATTTTCATCAGGAGATAAATTCGGAAGTGATGTTGTATTTTCATGATTGGTATAAACTACCAACGGTCCCATAATTTTCGATGTTGTTTTAGTTTCCGTTTGATTTCGTTCTGAAAGAAATTTTTGTCAAGAGTAAGTATTGTCTACCTATTTACAGTTTTAGTCAGTCCTGTACAGTAGTTAATATAACCGTCTAAACCCCACAAAGTACAATCCTCGTGCGACTTACCTTGACTACATACCCAATACATGCAGCAATCATCATCTGGTAAATGACCTATTATAGCTTGATGAGGTGGACATGGTAGAGTTGGAGGCGGTAAAGCTGTTACTGGAGGACAATTATTTTGGCATTCTACGTTACCCATTTCACAGTAACATCTTTTCTCACAACCGGTGACGTTTTCAGGTAATTGTTGCCAGTTTTGGTAAGTGTGACCTTCATACAGACATGAACCGTTGCTTTTACATTTTAACTCCTGGGGGCAACAGTTGGGAGGTGTTGGATGGAAGTTTGGAGGAACTGTTTCCCATTCAATACAATTTGGATCAAGAACATCTACACCGAAATAAGTCGGACATTCTAATTTTAAACAAGTCATTCCTGATTCTTTACAGACACAAAGAGATGTACAATTGTCATTGTATTCTTCATTTAATTTAAAATGTTTTTCCTTATAAGTACAATCAAAATTTGAAGTGTTTTCTTGAATTTTTAAAGAGTTTTCTTTAATTTTAATACTGTCTTTTGTATTTTCCATTTTAAGATATTTTGTTCCATTCATAACATCAACGTATTTCTGTGATCGGATTTTATAAGTTTTCCAATCATTTTGATCAGTACTTCCTTCAATAAAAACTGAATTTTCTTTATCATTTAATTTTGGATCAAATTTTAATTCTACAGTTGATGAATTTAAAAATTTTGCTTCGAGTAATTTATGTGTTTGCATTGAATCTGATTCATGATCATCTAGTGTTACATCGCAGAGTAATTTTTTACAACATGAATCATTAGGATCTTGAACTTCAACACATTTTTCGTTTGTTTTATTAACAGGAGGACAACGTGGTTTACATGATGTTTTTCCTGCTATTTCACATGTACAAACTTCTTCACAACCTTTATTAAATGATTCTCCTCGGTTGTAAGTACGATTGTTGAAAGAGCAAATTTCTAAAGGTTCGGTTTCTGAAGAAAGTTTTTTAATCAAATTTTGAACAGTTTTAGAAGAATGAAATAAGTAGAACTCCACACAAGAAAAAAGACTTGAAAGACTGAAATAAATTGTGCATTTCTACATCTACAAATTCTACTAAATACTCTACTGGAGTCTACTTATCTACACTAAGAAATTTTCTTACCTGTATCAGCAGAACAAACCAAAACGGCACAACATTTATCTTCAGTGTCTTTTTCAATACATAACGGATCCTGAATTTTCTTTCCTTTTCTTACCATTGGCTTTATACATCTATCTTCACATTCCATTTTACCTTTTCGACATGTACAAACCGAATCGCATTCAATTTCTAATTTCTCTCCTTCTCCATACGTCAAGCCTCCTTTAGTACAGATGGTAACATTTAAAATTTTCTCGTGTTCGTCATCGTTTTCATCAATGGTAACATCGCTGAGGTCTCCCATTTCATCATGTGTGTTGTTTGTATCAGCAATAGTAAAATTAAGTGCTCGCCCTTTTGGTTCGTCCTCTTCCGCGAGCATATTCATTGATTTGAGTGCCGGTTTAGGGGTCGTTTCAGTTTCTGTAAAACAAGTTGACTTTCACCGAGATAATTGGTCACGAGAGTATATCAGGATGTGTGCACCTGTCATGTAACTGTATCGTTTTCGGACTAATAATTACGTTTTGTAAAAATTCAATTAAAACAATAAATTTCGGTGAATTGGAGCAATGAAAGGTCAAGTGATGGCACGATTTTCTAGATTGGGAGGCAAGAATAATCAAGAGATGTAATTTATTACTAATAATGCAATCTTGTTTTAGTTTTTTTTTTATTTCGAACAAAAGATTTCTGTAGAATTTATTTGTTTGAATGAAATTGTTGAGAGGATGTGAACATTTTTCAAAGTTCTGTGTTGCAAGTCACAGTTAGAATTAATTAAAAACACTGCAATTTGCTACTCGTGTAAACAATTTCCTACTCTTAATGTAATTGCAATGTTTCTAAAATTTGTTCCCACGAATCGTTTAAAAACTGCTGAATAGTTGTAGCATTAAATTTTAGCTAATAGTTTGAGAAATGTCGAATAACTTTTTGTTCTAAATGTTTTTAATTTTTTTATACTTTTAAGTTTATTTTTTTATAAAACAGAATGTATTTGAATTTATTAAAAACAAGTTTCAATTGTTACGTAATAATTGATGCATCCGATCAGATATTCATAGAATTAATTCTTGATTTGTTTCGCTTTAGTTACTTAAGCAAATGTTTTTTAGCAATTTTCTAAGCAAATAAATATGGTATTTTTTATAATTAAAACCATCAGACCATTAAAAATATAAAAAGTTTGTTTATTTCGAAAAAATAATTTTATAAATTAGTTTTATTAACTTTTTAATTTAATTAATTTTCGTTGTTCAATCTACAACCAAAAAAATAAATAAATAAAAAGCTAAATACCGGATGACTATTTTGAACGGTTTTTTGATAACTGAAGATAGTAATGTAAACAACAATAATAATAATAATTATTATACGTATAAGTAAATATTACAAATAAAAACAAATCGAAATAATTAGAAGCATAATGAAAAGCGAATTAGAAGTCATTACTCTCACCTAAACTGTCACAAATAATTGTGCAAAACTCTGCTATAAAATATGCTAAGAAGTTTGTATTTTGTGCCACAAATGTACATATTTAGCAACAGTTGCAATAAGAACAATTTAATTTTGTTTTTTCAGTGGCGATCCAAACTGAAAAAATTCCGACACTTCTGACATTTTAAAAATTGTACAAATCTGACCTGACCTGACCACTACATTTATCTTTTTTTCCATAACTATCTGAGATTGAAGGACTTTTGAATCGCTTGGTATAAAAACAACAACAAAAGAACTCAGAGAGGGTAGAGTACTCAGCCCTTTGCTTCTTATCATTGCAATAAAAACAAATGAATAGAAAGAACAAGATCAAAGAAGAATTATCGCTAATTTTTATTTGCTATAATAATAAAATATAATTACAAAAAATTGTAAATGAACTAAAATATTTAGAAACATGTACGTAAACAGAAAGAAAAAGTAATAAACAGAAAAACAGAATTTAGCCATATAAAATCACAGTTCAGCATTTTTTAGTAATTAATCTGCGTTTTTGTGTTTGTTTTTTTAATTATTGTTGTAACAAGCACTCGGTTAAACTTTAAAGCTATTTTATTGCTAAACTAAGATACATTATTCAATTCAAATTTTATAACATTTAATAGTCGCTGCAAAAATTTTTCCACTAAAATACTTGTTTAATTTATTTCTTTACGAGTTGTTCTAAAAGCAAACTGTTTGTTCTTTACTGAAAAATAAACATTTTTCAGTAAATCAAGAAGAAACAATCTAATAGTCAGCGAATAGTCAGTTCTGTTACATCTATCTATTATTTTCTTAAATTTTAAGTGTTTTAACAATCCTCCAGGTAATAAGTTTACTCCCTGCTCTGTTATAAACCAAAAAGAAAGCTTATTTTAGCAGTAGAATAGTATATAAAAGAACAAGTTTCGAAATAATATATTAAAGAACAACTTTTAAATGTATTTAATAAAGTCATTTTTGTATCACAAATTCAAGTTTATAAAATAAGAATTTTTCAGAAAATAACTGCTCATAATGAAATAAGAAACACCAAACAAATTTTCTGTACTAATAATACACTGCTCCAAGAAATTAACGTACCACTTGAAAATAAAGTAAAAAAATTAAAACTATGTAGTACATTTGACAACTTTGGTTGAGAAGGTTTAATCAAGCTATAATCTAGTTACCCATTGTAATAAAAGTTTTGAGATTAAAGTCAGAAATTTGAGTTTAATAGTTTTTTAAGCAGAAATTTTAAAATAATTTTCATTTTTAAATTGTGTTAATTTGTAATTTCGTTTTATTGTTATTTGAATTTGCCGTTCTGTGGATAGTTTTTATCATTTGAAACAATAATAAAAACATTATGAGGAATTTGACTCGAGAAGAATGCGCCCAGGCTGTGGTTTTGCTGGAGGAAAAAAGGAGCTACAGAAGAATTGGTGAAAGGTTTGGTGTATCTCACACGTCAGTTTCGCGTATGATACAAAGGTACAGAGAGACAGGAAGTCACCTCAGAAGACCTGGGAAAGAAAGAAAAAGGAAAACCACTCCTATCCAGGATAGATTTTTAAGAATATCTGCGCTAAGGAAACGCTTTGTAACCAACAGGAAGCTACAAACTGAGTTCCGTGACGTAGAAGGAATTCAAATCAGTACCGAAACTGTTAGAAAAAGACTTAAGGAGGATAATTTAACAGCCCATATTCCTGCTCGTGGGCCTGCATTGACTGCAGAACACCGCAGAGCCCGATTAGAATTTGCTAAAGAGCACATAAATTGGCAAAGAGAGGATTTGGAGTCTGTTCTTTTTACGGACGAGTCAAAATTTTGCCTTTACAATTGCGATAGACGTGTTCGTGTGTACAGTAAACCAAGTGAGCGGTAAGCACAGTGTAACATTCAGAATACCACATTGTTTGGTGGAGGCTCAGTAATGGTTTGGGGTGGTATTTCCTTACAAGCTCCCACGAAGTTAGTGGTTGTAAATAATGGCTCTATAAATGCGGACCGTTACATAACAGACATTCTTGAAGAGCATGTCGAACCATATGCCCCTTATATTGGTCCAATTTTTTTGTTAATGCAAGATAAATGCAAAACCCCACACTGCCCGAATTCTTAAAGATTACTTGAATGAGGCAGAAATCAATGTTTTGGATTGGCCAGCTCGAAGCCCTGACCTGAATCCTATTGAGCATGTTTGGAACATTCTCGGGAAACGTTTAAAAAATCTTCCACATCCTCCTGTCCATCTTCAAGAGGTAGGTCCTCAACTAAATGAAATTTGGAATAACTTAAATCAAGAAGACATAAGTTCGTTAATTTTGAGTATGGAACGAAGATGTGCAGCGGTTATTCAAAGTAGAGGTGGAAATACGCGATATTAAGATGTTTTCTGTAACTTTAATAAAATTTTGTTTTCGGTTTGTTTTTCTATATTTGGACACATTAGATATTAATTTACTTTAAACAAATGTTTTTGTTAAATTTTTCTTAATTTTATACCAATTGATCGAATACATGATTCAATTTTCAAAAAAATTTAAGTGATGCGTTAATTTATTGGAGCAGTGTAAAATAGCTAGCAAATGAGGTCGAAGACCAAGTGTAGTAAGTTACCAAACAAAACTAAATGTAAGTACTATCCATAACAACCAATTTAATTTTACAGCACCAATGCTTTACAACACTTCTTTGGGGCTTGCTAATTTGAAATACTGATTTGTAATTAGTTAACTTTTAAAATTAACTAATCACAAATGAGTATTTCAAATTTGCAAGACTTACTAGTCTGGCAAAAAAACAGACTACATACAGTTGATTATAAAATAAAAATATTTTTTTGTAATTTCAGCTTTGGAAATTGTTACTAAGTGGGCTAATAACAATATAATAAAAATCTGTATTAAGTATCTGAATCAACTAAATAAAAAATAAGTTTTTTAATATTACCAGCTAAATAATTCATAAACATTTTAAGTAAATGATTTTTAAAAAAATCTGTATTAGTAGAGGTATAATATCTAATTTTTTAAACACAGTATTAATTAAGAAAATGTTTAATTAAATTTGAATAAGCAGAAACTGTAGATGAAGAGAATATTTATAAAATCGTGTCCTTGGACGAAGAAGTTAGTGGCACACGTACATAAATTACCATAAAAATAAAATAATTATAAAGAAAAAAACTTGCTGACATAATTTTTACCGAAAATATCGGAGATGAGTTAAGAAAATTTAGAAAATTGTGAAAATTTGTTTATTATTCTAAAACGGTAAATTCCAATATGTAAATTACAAGAACGAGTATATTCCCAAGAACTTAACGGCACATCACTTATTGCAACAACAGTATAAAAGAATGTAAAATAAACCAAACAATTCTTTGTTTAATTAATTTTTATCTTATCAGTGTTGTTCATTGAACTTTAAAATCTTTCAAGCATGTCACTTATCATTTTTGACTCGAGGAAAATGGATTTTCACACTCGATTACTTTAACCAACTTTAGAAATATTATTATGCTTGAATTAATTGCTTCTAATCTAGACAAAGATCTCTGTTTGGATAAGCGTAGTTCCTCTGTAAATCGGCCTAGTGTAATGAAATATGCAAATTATTAGAGTCTGTATAAAAGAGTGAAAGTTTCAGGTGATGCTGACTGAATTCAACAATAGCCAACTGCCTACCATTGTTTATTATGACCCATATTTATTGTTAAATTGCCGTTTGCATGATTGTTCATTCTGAACTAACATAAATTTTCTTAACAAACTGTCGCATTTCGAAATGTAATTTGCACGAAATTGCGTGTTATAAGAATTATTCTTAATCTGGATAAACCACTTTTCTTAGTTACATAACTAAAAAAACGGAATTAAACAAAGAGTGACTCAGAAAATATTTGCATATATCCATAAGGCACACATTTTTCAAGCCCACGTTTCTGACTACGTTTTATAGAAATTTCTTTTTTGGTAAATAACTGTAATATTGTTTTTTTGAAGCATGACTAAAATCTATTGTACGTTTTATTATCTGACTCGAAGAACCAACAAAAATTAGTAGATATTTAGTAATTTACAACAAGTCTAAATTATTTGAAATCGTGTTCTGTAGAATGACGTAATTTTCTAACTAAGGAAATCCATATCTAGTCATTTCCCTCAAACCATAATCATATTCCATACTGTAAAACCACGCTGTATAAATCATTTTAAGCCTCTGTGGCATTTACGTGCACCACTCTTTTATTACGAACGGTCAATTACTTGTAGTAACCTTCAGAAGGTTATTAGCATTTCTCTATTGTCCACTTTCTCAACAAATTTCACTAAAATTTTGATCGGACATGTTTAATTTTTCGGTTTAGAATTTTTTCTGGAACATTTCCAAAACGAATTTGCATCAAACCACCAACAATTTGGCCTAGAAAAGCTCGAAAGTAAGAAGTGCAGTTATAATCGCTTAAGGAATGGAAGAAAGTATCGATTCTCATCGACAACAATCATAAAGACCGCGACGTTTTACCTAGATTTAAAAATTATTGAGTGATTTCAATGATCGAACGAGCGAGAAAATTTTATTTAGAATTTCAGTGTTTCTTCAATTTATTCAATCTACTAACACAGTTTTACAGTAACAAACTAACTTGTAAATTTAAATTTAATTAATTTAATCGGTACGTAATTAGTAATTTCTTATTTATGGGTTACTCGTCTGACGCACCGTTCAAATCACCGACAAAAACATGCTCCTTTCGCTAAAATTCTCTAACGGTGCTAAACTACTACATGAAATTCCTCTCTACAATGAATCAGCTTTAAATTTACGATTAAACGACCTGGTTTTTGTCATTGGAAGATGGGTTTATTGAAATTTTTTTGCTGATTTAAGTGGGAAAAATTTAAACGTGATTACACGTCAAGGTTATTGAAGTATTCTTCTTTGAAGATGATTGTAAACCTATAATTTTTACTGATATTGCGTCAATTATTTAAAAAAAAAAATGTTTTCTTCTTTATTTGGATTTTAAAGAAATTATTTTAATGCGAGATTGACAAACTAAAAGTACTAGAAAAATTATTTTAACAATTAGAAAATAAAAAATGTGTTAACTCGTTTCTACGACTATTTATTGCAGAATTTCCGTTTTATTTTTAATGCGTAGACATTGAATATGATCGCATTTAAATTGATTTATTTTCTAGTTGTTAGTGACCACAAATGGCCTCAATTTTCTTACTAGAAATGTATTCATAAGGTCATTACTAAATCAAGTTTCAAATTTCTGAAAGTTTCTATTTAGAAAAAGAAAAATGACTTTCTTGTTATAATTAATCAAGTTGTTACAAAAATAATAAACTAAAACAAACTAGGAAATAAAATTGGAATTAAGGAAAGTTGTATAAAACCAATAAATAAACAGCTCTTGGTGATATTTTAACCACGCGTTAGAAACTCACAATAACTCATTGTTTTTTTCCCGCAGCTTTCTTCAATTTGAAAATAGTTAATATGTAATTACGTCAAATTTTAATTAAAATTCTTCAAGGCCAAATGAATGAGGAAGCAGCCGTGGCTCTATCCACCTTACTCAGTGTTTACAAACAGCGTCTCACCATTATTAGGTAAAGTGCAATTTCCTTGTATTCCATGAGGACACTGTGCTATCGTCCAGTTTATAAATGTCACAAATATCACTAAGTAGAGTATCATCGTGATCGTCAGTCGATCACCGCACTTGAAATAGCAGCACGAATTTTGTTAGATCACATCACTGGGAAATTCTTGGTAGGTCTGCGGCCGGTCAGCGGTCTGAAACAACTTGGCCTCCGCCAAGCCTACCACACAACTAAGTGGGGCCGAAGAGAGCTGCGGCGACATTCACCTCGACTTGGGGTTGTTGATGAGCAGGTAGAGAAAAATTATACAGGTGATGTAACGAGGGAAGAATGAAACGAGAAGATGAGATTCAAGATGATTGTAATAATAACAAAAAAAAAGTTATTTATTTAAAATTTGTCATTTTCTTTTATAGTTTTACGTCTTTTTTTTACTCCTAGACGATTTGATTCGATTCGAATTCGAAAGCAGTTTTCACACTTTGAGTGAAATTCCTGTGTAGTCTAAAATTTCTTTAAAGCCTTGACATCGAAGACGTTTTAACACACTTTCTCCAATGCCAAATTTCCCGATGACACATTTTTTTTTTTGTTATTGCGAAGTGCAAAATCGGGGAATCTTTATTAACACGCTACTAACCTTGTAAAGAAAGAAAAAAACGAGTTTGTGATGCAAAAATTCCGGAGATGGATAACTTGAATGATTGGACAGGATATGGCAAAAGTGTGTTAAATTTTGTCGGTTAATATGAGGAAAAGATTGTTTAAAGCAGTTTTGTAACTGTTATTAATGAATGTGTTACGTAAACATTTATTTATTAGAAATTATACAATTTCAGGGACTTTAAAAAATACACGAGGATCAACAATTAAAGTAAATGTCATGATAGTGGTTTCAGTAAAATTTCAAAGATTACATACCAATATTTATTTACCATTATTGTTTGTTTACATACATAAAAACATGTTAAAATAATAAACTTACGAAAATTATTAATTTAAACTGAAAAAACTAATTTTTTAAAAAGTTTTAAATTAGGTTTGCTAACTGTTTGTTTACCTAGATTTTAAATTTAGCCTTCAAGGAGATACAGTAATTATTATTAAACACATGGTAAAATTTTTGCTTATTGTATTAGAAATTTGGCAAAAAACGGTTTTGATGAATTAATGACTATACCCATCTGCTGTTCCAAGAAGTATGTTAAATTAGATTTTATTAAATTATCATTATTATTAAATTATAAGTATATTTACATTCTTATAATTAATAAATTTGTTAATAACATACTAAAACGATTTTATTTAAAAACAAATTAGTGAAGAAGAAAATTTATTAATAATCTGGTGATTGTAGAAATCCAATATCAAAAGTAGGCATTAAATATAGCTTAGAAAAACTTTGTGTTGCCTGTATTGGATTATTACCGTTTTTTGTGTTGCCTATATCAAAATCATATAAAACCTAGGGAATAGTAAAATATTTAATAAAATTATAAACTTAATTACTTGTCTTTCTTAAATTCGAGACTTGAACGATAAATTAGAGAAGAACAAGCAATTCTGATTTTAATACCTGTAACAGATGTTTAGAAAATAAACCTATGAAAAGAAAAACTCGAAGAAACAACATTATTATAGTCCTAGAGCGTAAAAGTATGCATGCTTCACTCAAATTTTTGTTTGTTCTAAATAAAATTTTAGGAGTTTATCTAAGAAATAAAGTTGTTGTAGTCCAGAAAGTGTTTTAATTTTTTTATGGACAGAAAAACACACTTACGCTACTGCTAGTTTGGTAAGTAATAAAGTACACCGTAAAACATGTATTTCCGTCTGAATAACTTTAATAAAACTTTTTGTAATAATGGTTTTTTTTGTGTCTATAGTTCGTCAATTTTGTGGCTAAGTTTTTATGATTTGTATTCTCTAAGAGGAGTGTAGAGGTCATCTTCGGTAAGTTCTTTTTTCTACTCTTTTACCGTAAAGTAATTATTGGTTAGTGTTACAAAATGACGGTATAAAGCACTTACCAGAAGAAGAGATGAGTAAAAAAGTTTACTTGTGATTTCTATTAAAACTAATCTAGAAAGTTATAATTAATTTTAAATAATTAGTAAATAAGGAAGTAGTAATATGTTGTAGTTTGTTTATTATACAATTTAGGTATCATGAAGGGTAGTTTTTGAGTAAGAGACACGCTAATCTCAACTTATAGTGTAAAATTTAATTTTATTCAAAAATTAATAATTTATAAGAGGAAATAAAATTGCAGACTGATTTCTTAAATATTATTTTTTAATTCGTGTAAAATTTCGCAAAATTTACAGTCACAAATAACCCAATATTATAAAAATACGCAGATACAACTGAAATAAGCTCTTATAAGGAGGTTATCAAAAGTCACTCTATTTCTTTCATTATTTTTCCAATAGAAGATCGAAAATGAAAACTAGCTTACAATAGAAATAAAATTGGAACACCTTGTATATAAACTGAGGCTTTAGAAAATGTATTTTTTTGTGATTGTGTGATTTCTGAGAAGAAATTTTTCACCTCACTTTTCAATTGGTAAAATAACGTCGCGGTTTAAAACAATGTTTAGTCTCATTTATTTAAATAAAGTTAATTATTGCCTTTTCGGTGCTATTTTTGCGATTAAATATCAATTAAAAACAAAACAAGAAAGCATCTTGTTTCAATACCTAAATATTTAAATACATTTTTATACATTACATCCAAAGACACAAAGGAGCATTAACATTCGGTGACGTAAAAAACATTTTTTGTTGTTTTTTGCAAATTTATTGATATTTTTCTTTGTTTGAATCAGTCGAGCACCAGCTCTCAAACAGAGCGCATAACAGCCGGTCTAAAGCAGCGTACTTTATTATTAATTATTAAATGCAATTTTGATTAAACAAATATATTTTTGCATTTTCAAATTACAAAATAACACAGAAATAAACAATTTTAGGTATATATCATCATTATTTGTAAATAATTTAATAATAAATTCACGCGTTTTGTTTAGAATCTTGTTCCACTTTTCCTTTTGTAAAAAATAAATATACCATTTAAAGTAAGTAAATTCCTTTTATTTTAATGGGGTTTGGAGGGTAGGTTTCAAGGACATCGCTGAAAATTCGATTTAAAGGTAGGTCCGAAAGAAGCAGATGAAAGAATCTTGTGTTAATTGCGTTAATTTAAATCTATTTTCACAATTTTAACATTTTTAAAGTATTGTAACAAATTATTTCAGAGAGAGCCACTGCCTAACACTTCTAGAATTATTACGTTACACTATGACTTACATTATAGCGCGTAATTCTGCGCTCAGGGCCATTGAGTGGATATGAAGATGGCTACGTCATCCGAGTAAATCGAGGAGTAAAACGATCTAATGGTATATGCAGTGGGAGAATAATTAGTAAAAGTCGAGTAGCAAATGAGTTGAGTTTAGAGATTTATTAGCGCAATATCTTTGATAGAAAATTAACGTTATTAAATTGACAATCGTGACGTTGTACTGTGTGATTGAGTTCAAAATTTTTTGTGAAATAAGAATGTCTTATTTTTTCACTTATCCCATTTTTTGCAGGAGCTGTCTTGCAGAGACGTCGCTGAGATTTTTCTATGTCTGGCATTTTAAAAACAGAGTATGAAACTTAAATTCTGTTCTATAGGGTGACTACTAGAAACTAACTGAAGGCTACTAGACAAAAAAAATTTTGGAAATATAAATTTTACTGTTATTATCTTTATATGTAGAAAAGTGTTTAAATTATTTTTTTAACTGTTGACGATGCACAGCTTAAACTAATTCAGCAGATTTTCGTTCTCACGGCACATCATACATGAGTATATTAAAGCTAAAACTTATATCTAGACTGCCCAATTTATATCTTTTTGCAAAAAAACATTAAAATCAAAATAGAATCCTCTTCCTTGTCAATAAATCAGAGACTCTTCTCGATTCTTAAACAAAACAAAACTCGTAAATATACATTACGTAAACACGAAGAAAACGTGAAATAACACGTGATTATAGAGCATAAACATGATTGGGTTTGGTCTTTGACTACAAATAATAAGAAAATGCGTATCGAAATGTGAAGATTCCGACCTATTGCAAAATCTCTCGCTAATACTAATTCTTAAATCTTCAATTCGTATTATTAAAAGCACGCTTAGAGAACAATGACTTTTAAAACACTGTGAAAACACAAAAGAGTTCGTGAGAATTAACTGTTTCTGGCAAAATGTAGATCAAGATAATTATTTATTCTAAAATAAAATTTCTCTCCCTTAAACCAGCTCGTCATGTATTACAACACGCCCTATTTTAAATACAATCATAAGCAGAGACTCTATTTGTATGCATATTGCACCGACTGACCATATCTAACTCGTGATAACAACATATTATATGAGAAGGCGTTTGTTGAATACTTAAGTGTAGTCGGCACAAACAACTCGAAGAATACAAAAGGCATTTTATGAAATAACTAGATCAAATCTCACTAACAACTAGACAAATATTTTTATTCCTTTTTTTGTGTGTTCAGTGCTGGTATTTTTATAACCTTGCACTATTCAATCTTCTTTCAAAATTTGATTAAAGGTCAGGTCAACAATAGATTTTAATCAAATTTCATTTATTTAACCTTCGAGTTTTACTTTAAGGATGGTATTTCAAACAAAGGTAAATGAAATGCTAAATTTAATTGTAGGGTTTTTTGGATTGCATGACTAGCAAAATGTTGCTTGTGGCACTCTTCTCAATACAAAGAAACTCTTCAGAAATTTTGTAACACTTCTTTCCGGTTTTATTTCTTCGAGTTTAAGTCAAAATATTAATTTATGTATTGCACTACTGGTTATTATGTATGTAGGGGTTCCACATCAGCAAAAATCAATGAACCAAACATTTTTAATTTATAATTTTTGTAATCTACCTAATAAATATTTTTTTTTATGCAGAATAACAACTTTTATCTATGACTGATGCTTTGATAACTGCATATTATATTGAATATTTGAGTGAAGTAAAGTGACATATTACTTCACTAGTGAGGTAATAAAATAAAAATCTACTCTTTAAAATAATTTGTTTTAATTTCAAACTCAATCTTAATTACATATGCTATTATTCTTATAAATATTAATTACACAATTTTTACACTTATTTTTAGTAAGACATGCCATTTCTGATACATTTTTTTCGATAACAGGTGTCGATGCAGTAGTTCTACCTGTTATAGTATTTTTCTCACCCAGAATTTTTGAGACAATTTATTTTTATTTTTTTCTGTCGTGTCTGTATACTCATCCGCCACTGTATTCGATCGCCAATCTCCATGACCCTTTACTGTTAAAAGGTCAGCTCCCCAATCAGCAAGTAACGGAGTAGATGAGCGTTTATAACAATGTCCCGTAAATCCTGCTGGATTAGGTAACTGAAAAAAAGTAGCAATATTTTTGGAAAAAGCAGCAAATGTGTTTATACCAACAGGTAACTTTATACTCCTCTGGTTTTTGTATTCTAAAAAAAACCGTTCATTACTGGCGTTATTAGGCCGAAGTGCAGCATATTTTCGAATTAATTCTAACATGTTGACTGCATTAATTCCGGCTGACGTAATAGAATATTCTCTGAATATTGTACATTGTACCTGATCTTTGACATCTTCCAAAAGACATGTTGGTAAGTTCTTGGTTCTTACAAGCTCATTGATAAAGTTTTGGGCTAGAGCACATTACAGTAACTCGTGTGTTACAGATATTCGGACTAACGCCCTCGTTATCTGTAATCTACACACTTGTTGTGTACTGATACTTCTATCTTACTAATAATATAAATAACTATTACTCAGTAATTAGTTTTTTTTTTAATGTACTTCAAGTTTGAATTCTGTACCTGCTCAAAAAATAATGTTTTACAATTTTTTTAAGTAATAGAAGCAAAAAAAGACTTTCTTTAATTCTTTTATGACTACTATTTCCGTAAAGTTTCTTCGTTTTTACTTGAAACAGTAATTAGTAAGTTGCACTTTTAACATTTCCTGAAGAATTCCTTAAATGTATTAATAATGTATATCTAATTTGTAATTTAAACTATATATCTACATTCTATCACTGCTTAACCTTTTCTTCATATAAACGATTGAATAATCTTCATACAATTAGTGGATTTACGTATCAATTAGTGTACTTGTAAAACCCATAAAATTAAACAACCTCTATTATCTAACATTTACTACAATTACAGTAAAACTTTCTCAAATATATTTGAGAAGATATAGAATCAAAATTGAAGAAACCACCAGAATGTGTCATAATAATCATCCACCTCCGGATGAACTCTTCTTCTCCCGGATGCACCAGCACCAAGTCACCTGGTTGCAAAGACCTGACGTCACAGCTCTCACCCAGAACACCGGGAATACCTCTTTCGAAAGTCGGTCAGTGTGCTGGTAAGAAGCCCAAGACGGCAGTCGAGCACCAACTAACGTCCGCGATAATAATATAACGATAGCTGCGGTGTTTATTTGTCAGTTGTGTTTTACCAGTGCTTGGAATTCTATGACAGTCTGAACGGATTTTACAGACAACACCCAACATTTTTCAGTGAGTATATTAAGGTGAATCACCTGAAATTTTGCACCTTTTTTTAAATTAATGAAGAGTCATGAGGTGCGCTACTGGAATATTAATTACTTGCGAAATTGCGCGTTTGTTAATTAAACAATTGGAGAGTTTCTTTGAGTTTGAAGAAAGTGGTTTATTAGAAGAGAAATTTAGATTTTGGTGCATCTGAATAGCGGTGTAAAGTCGCGTTATTCTTAAATCAGTGGGTAAAGACACGCAATTTTACAAACCTACTTACGAATTATACACAATATAGTACGATGCAATAATCATAATTGACAAAATCCGGTGAAACTTGAGCATTATATAATTTTTTTCTTATGACTTACATTTCGCACTTTTTTGAAAATTCTGTTTTTCTTATGACATACTAACTACTCTTTCGAAGATTTTAATTAAAATATTTTGCTGACAGACCATATATCATGAGAAACAGTGCAAAAATTGTTTAAGTAATTAGCAACAATTAAAATAACTGTTCTAAACCAGTTGCTAAATAATTAAAAATTGAGTCAAAAAATTCTAGATTTTCAAAGATATCTATTCTATTGTTATTTACATATTTTAAAAAACTACTTTGTTATTTTATTTTTTGGATAAGGCAATTTTTAAGCCGTTTAAATTGAAAAAAAAAACGCTAATTACGTAGATAAACGTAATTGAACAATTTTTAATCATGTAGGTATTTTATTTAGTCGCAACATCATTAAAAGCAATAATAAACTTTCTAAAACAATAAAATAAAGCAGAAACAGGATTACTACCTAGTAGAGAGTGTCTGACAACACTTATTAAGTCAGCAAATTATTTTTTTTAGATATTTTAACAAAATATTTCTAAGTTTATTGACTTGAAATCGTAGGTTGTCTTCTGATATTACATCTACCGCAACGGCTTATCGATAATAACCATTATCGTAGCTATAAGGTCATTGACGCAAAATATTTATTTTAAATTATAAAAACTAATTACTGTCTACTTAAAAAAAAATTGTTGAACAAAATGTAGTCATTTTGCTGATAGCACAGTTTCTGCTATTTTTACAGTTATGTTCCTGCAGCCAGCTTCTAACTATGTAGGTTATTACTAATATTTTACTAATTTTAGAACCCAGAGGTGATATTTTGTACGAAATTTTTTCTACACTCTATTTTGTAATTAATTTATAATAAATAAATAATTGCAAAGACAATAAGTAATTTTGAAAGCCGGAGACAACATTTTACTAAGTTTAAAAGCTAGAAATAATATTTTACTAATTTTGTAAGCTGAAAGTGACATTTTGGAAAACAAAAATAGAATTGTTTTCTAATTCTGACAGCTTGAGACATATTTGTGATCAATTTTTGCAGTATTATTTTTAATTTGAAGAATCTCAGACAATTTTGAAAATTAGAGCTCAAATTTTACTAAATTTGAATGTAGAAAACGTAATTCTTAATTTAAAATCTGAAGGTTATATTCCGAGATATTTCTTATCAATTTTTAAATTAGTAAACAAAGACGACCTTGTTTTTGTAATTTTGGGAACTGGAAGCAACGTTTTATTTATTTTAAAAGTTTTGAGCAATATTTTACTAATTTTCTAGGCCGGAAACACTGTTTTACAAAAAAAAACAGTACAAATACAAAGAAAAATTTTAAATTTGGAAAACGTTTAAATTTTGCTAAGATTTATATATTATTAAAGCCAAAACGACTTTGTTTTTGAGATTTCGTAAGCGTCAATAACAAATAGGTACTCCTTTATTTTTGAAATTTTGAATTACAAAGCATTTTACTATATTTTACTAATTATGAAAGTCGGAGATTGCATTTTAACAATTTTAGAAGCTAAAGACGATACCTAAGTGTGCCAGTATTTTCTAAATTTTACTAAATGAAGACACATTTATAGATTTTTAGGTTGAAAATTAAAAAAGCGATATTTGTTTTTAATTTTCGAAACTCGAAATAATTTTATTGTAGAAGCTCTCTGCGACGTTTTACTAATTTCAAAATTTGCAGGCTATATTTAGTGTTCATGAAGCCGAGCTTGTTTTTGTAATTTTATAAGACAGAAGCAACATTTTTTTAATTTTTGACCACAAAGGATACATATTTAACTATTTTTTAGATTAATAGAGAGAAAGATGACCTGGTTTTTACAATTTGAAAAGTCAATAACACATTTATTAATTTTGAGAATTCATAATAAAGCCAAAATTAACACTACTTTTTATTTTTTTATTTTGTGTGTGACAAAAAGAGATTTTTGATAAATTTTTATGTTAACAGTAATAAAGGCAAAATATTTTCTTCTAATTTTGAACGCAAAACAATTTTGGAAGTAGAAGCAAATCAAAAAAAAGAAGCAAAAAACTAAATTTTTAAATTAATAATGTAATAACAAAGACAATATGTATATTCTTTTTAATTATACAAACCCGGATAATTTTGAAAGCCCATACATACTTATCAATTTTTAAAACAATAAAAATAAAATCGACCTTGTTTTTGTAATTTAGGAAGCCGGAAAACTAAAAAATCAAGATCTAGAAATGTTAAGATCTCGAGAGAATCTTGAGAACCTCAGGCAGAGTTTGTTTTATTATTATTTTGATGCGCAAAGTAGGAACTAAATATTTAATTAGATGCTGGCAAGACCTTTTAGCTACGACATTGTTGATGAGTGTTGATAGCTAAACACAACTATACATCAACACGTTTCAAAATTTTATAGCCGATTAAAATATTCGTATCAGACACCTGTTCAGGCCTAAAAGGTTAAGTACCACACATGCAGTATTTCTTTTTCTTTTTGGTAATATGAGTAGAGTCAGCCAAAGCTGGAGGTAGTCATTTGTACATTTTGTACAGTAATTTATTATAACCAGGTGTTCAGGTACATTAAGAGACCTTTGGCAACCAAATGCAATATCCTTCCGTTTTTTTTTACAACGAAATATTTACTGTTACGAAATTCTTGTTTTGTCGACGCAAATCTAGAATTTTTGTTCCCACAAGCTTGTGGTAAATAAATAAACAATAAACTTCAAGGTGAAGATGATTCACGATTAAATAATAATAATAATGTCTTTTTTTACAGAGATGATTATTCGTTGGGAATTAAGTTTAGGTCTTCTTCTCGTACTTCTTTCTATAGCAATAGCTAAAAAAGGTAGGTAATACCAAAAAATCGCTTTAATTCAATTCATTTCCTTTTTCCTGTTAATTTACAAAACTGACTCACCACGACCTTCACCACGTCTCTTTTGTTATAAATTTTATATTACTAGACTTTTATGCTTTCTAACCGAATAATTTTCAATCTAATTATGATGCAACGTAATTATCAAAATAACTGAAGCAACAAAATTTAATTAATTTCCTTGTTTTCTAGAATCATCTGATACCAAATGTCCTATGCTAACTGAATGTCCTTTTCGAGCACAACATTGCTCTGAAGATGATGATTGTTCAGTTGATAGTATTTGTTGTAAAAGTCCGTGTGGAAAAGTCTGCACTAAACAACTTTTTACAGGTGCAAATTAAAAATTTTTTTTTGTTTAAATAAAAAGATTTTTTCTTAGGTTGCCAAACTCTTAGAATGGCAGCTTCAAGACGTGCTAAAGCTCTAGGTGTTGAAACAAAAAGTGTAAGAATGCCTCGATGTAATAAATCTGGTGGTTTTGAACCAGTGCAATGCGATAATGAGATTGTCAGTTCCTGTTGGTGTGTTGATGAAGCAGGATTTGAATTACCTGGAACTAGAGCTCCTGCTGCAGCTTTAGTTAATTGTACAGGTAAATGTAAAACTGACGTGTGGTTTTCATAAATAAACCACCTCATCTGTTACTAATACATAAGTATGTAGAAACAGTGAAAGTGTCTTGAAGTGCGTTAATGAATGAAGTTCTAACAAGAGTGACTAAAGTGTAATTTCCAATCCAAGGCTTTCACTTATTCAAAAAAATAAAAAACCCAACTTGTAAATTACACACGTTCCAAGAATTTTCGTATTTCGTTTCGTCCAGATATAATCTTGGAATTTATTGCGAGTTCAATGACTTTTTTTTTGTATTTTTTTCTTAATTTTGACTTAAATTTAATGTAGCACATCTTCTTAATGAGACTTTAGCACACAACCATTGAACTAGATACATACATAATGAGGCAGAACGAGTTGAATCGGGTCAGTGGCGTATCCGCATTTATTACAAACTTTGCAACAAAAAAACAATTTTTTTTATTTCCAGTTCCCAAACCTTGTGCAGACCACACTTGCCGAATGTTCTGTCCTCATGGCTTCGCCCTAGCCCAAGACGGTTGTCCTTTATGCCGTTGTCGTGACCCTTGTGACGGTATAAAATGCCCTAACTCACTTGAATGCCACCTCGAAGAACTCGCGTGTGCTGACCCCCCATGTCCCCCAGTCCCCACATGTAAGTATTACCCAACCGCAACCTTGGAAGGGACAAAGATGTTCAAGTGAAAGTAAAAGGTGTGTCAGAAAGTTCATGGTACTTTTTTCAGGCAAACGTGGTCGAAGTTTGGAAAATATTTGCCCAGTGGGAGATCCCCTAAGAATTAGTGATACAGTCAGACCGTTTCTTTGCGGGAATGATCCGGGAAAACCAACGTGTCCTCCGATGTATCAATGTTTGGTACAAAGAGGCAATGATTATGGTGTTTGCTGTCCTGCTTCACTTAAAATTCAAAAAACTGGGATTTGTCCTGAAGGAATTGAAGGTGAATGTGGACAGATGTGTACCCACGATCTTGAATGTCCTTCAGTACAGAAATGTTGCCAAACAGAACAATGTGGATCTTCGTGTACCCATCCCAAGAATGTTACAGGTGAGGTTGACATTTAACGATTTTATAATCTTGATGAAATTGTTTAGAATGTTTGCATCAACGAGCTTTAAGTGAAATTTTGGCGGTAAGTGAAAGAGCTGGAAGAGGATATGTACCACAATGTTCCAAAGATGGACAATTTGAACCGAAACAATGTAGTCGGAATGGATTAGTTTGTTGGTGTGTTGATCGGATAGGAAGAAAAATTCGAGGATCTATGGGACCTGCAGCAAATACAAATTGCACAATAGATGGTACAAAATACAAAAACTTTAATTAAATTAATATTCTCTTTCTAAATTTCTTTAGTTCGATTTCAATCTTCTGCTCGAAGTCTTGATAAACACGGAAAACAATGTGAATCACTAGAATGTGCTGCCGTTTGTGAATACGGTTTTAAACTTGACGAAGATGGTTGTCCAACATGTAAATGTGATGACCCATGTGATGGTTACATGTGTCCAGAAGACGAAGAATGTATTAATGTAAAAGAAGCAACATGTACCGACTTTTTATGTCCTTCTTTACCCGTCTGTCGTCCTAAAACAATCTATGCAAATCCATGTGACCAAGGAGCTCCCTTAACAGATGATATAAGTGGTGCACCTGTTGCTTGTGCACTCCGAAATGAAGATGGGACTCTCTGTCCTGATGATTACGAATGTACAGCTGTTCCAGGTTCAACACAAGCTGTTTGTTGTCTAAAAGAAATAATAGAAGAAGAAGAAAATGTTACAGAAGATCGGCCACAAACAATGTGTGAATATTTACATGACTTTTCAGAAAGTATGGAAGGTACACGTGAAGGAATGAATTTAGCTCTTCCTAGTCCTTCGTGTGATTCTAACGGTAACTATTTAGCAAAGCAATGTCATGAAAATCAGTGTTGGTGTGTCGATAATTTCGGTACTGAAATTCCAAAAACTCGCAATACGTCTCAAAATTGTGATAGCTTACGAGAAAGTATGGATTGTCTGGATTTAACATGTCGTATGGGTTGTGAATATGGGTTTGTTCTATCAGAAGAAACAGGATGTCCGACTTGTCAATGCCGAGATCCTTGCACAAATATTAAATGCGACGAAAATTCTCAATGTCAATTAGTTGAAGTGAGTTGTAAGGATCATTACTGTCCTCCTGTTCCTGCCTGTCTTCCTAAAAAAACCGGCCAGTGTCCTTATTTAGTTCCCGCAACTTCAACATCTTGCGAATTTGAATGTAATTCAGATATGAGTTGTAATGGTACAATGAGATGTTGTTCAAATGGTTGTGGGACTCAATGTGTTGAACCACTTTTAATGACAGCTTGTCAGCACCAAAACGCTCTTTCACAACATCAAGCACATGAATCGGGAGTACCAGCAGGAAAAGTTTACATTCCTACTTGTACCCATGATGGTAATTACGAACCTAAACAGTGTAATCCTGGTACAGGTGAATGTTGGTGTGTGGATTACCGCGGATTTGAAATTTCGAAAACACGAACACGAAATGAGACTCTTTCATGTGAGACAGTTCTAAAATCAGATTGTCCACTCTATAAATGTGTAAATGACTGTGAGCACGGATTTGAAATTGATGAAAATGGATGTAGAACATGTACTTGTGTAGATCCATGTTCGAAAATTTCGTGTCGTGGAGAAGGAGAAATTTGTAGATTAGTACCAGTGGAATGTACAAATTCTCCTTGTCCTTCAGTACCAATGTGTTTACCTAAAAAAGATAATCCGTGTCAAAACGGTGAACCTTTAAGACTTGGAAACAGTGATGAAATTGTTACTTGTGGCCCAGATTACGAAACTTGTCCTTCATCACATAAATGTCAGTTAAGTCCTGTTGGAGAATATGCAGTTTGTTGTCCAAAACCCAGAGATGTTTGTTTTGAACCTTTAGATAAAGGAAGTTGTGGCCGGAATTTAACCAGATGGTACTTTAATTCACGTACTAACAAATGCGAGATCTTTACGTACAGTGGCTGTGAAGGCAATCACAACAATTTTCATTCAGAAGAAATGTGTAATATTGTATGTCCAGTACTGAGTCAATGTGAAAGACTAAGAGAAAAGAATCAAAGAGCAGCTGAAAAATACAATAAACCGACATTTATGCCTCGTTGTGAACCTAACACAGGTACTTGGGAATCTGTTCAATGTCTTGAACACGTTGGAGTTTGTTGGTGTGTTACACCACAAGGTGAACCATTAAAAGGTACATTGACAAGAGGAGCAGAACCACAGTGTAATTTCAGACAGGCAAGAAATCGAGCTAGTGATCGATCAGACACAAGTGAAGCTGATTTAGGTACCTAAGTTTTAAAACTTTAGTAAAAAAATTAGAATCTTTTTTGTAGTTCTTGAAGAATTGATGATGCAAATTGGATCATTTGATGATGAAGAAGAACCGAGTGATTTAGATGAAGTTCCAGTAACTACTCGTTGTGAAGCTTTAGGTGGTCAGTGTGATGAAAACGGTAAATTTTTACCAACACAATGTGAAGAAGATACTTGTTGGTGTGTTGATGAAGCTGGTAATCAACTTCTTCACACCAACACTTTTAAAAAAGGAGAAATTTCATGCAGTACGTACCTGTAATTTTCAAAAAATTACTCAATTTAAAGCTTTTTTTTCTAGTTAAAGTACCAGTAGAAAGTGTTGAAGTTACACTAGGTTTCAGAGGTGAATACGATGACATTTCGTCAGTTCCTGTAGTCAATCAGATTACAAAAATAGTACAGAGTCTTGATGGAATTATAAGTAGTACCGGTTTTAAGACTGAAATCACTGAAGATGTACTTTACGTGAAATTTTCATTGATTGGAGGCAATAAAGTCGATGTTGCGTATCGGTTAGAACAGCTTGTAATGCAACAGAGATTACCGGGTTTAACAGCAGATATAACGCGGTCAAGGGTCACACATAAACTTCTTCAAGAGCCGACAAGTGACCACATGGCTTTAGAACATCGTGAAATTGTCTCACAATCACCGGTTTCTGTGGTTGCACCTTATCATACTGCTTTGATTGTGATAGCAGCAGCGTCAGCATTTGTTATCTGTGTTTTACTACTTTTGGTTATTTTGTACAGAAGAAAAATGAATAATCTTAGTAATAACAAAGTTGTTGAAGATAGTAGATTTTTATCAAATAATCGACCAATTTATATTGAACTTCCTAATGAAAAATACAATTCAATTTCACCAGATTTAAAACCTGATTCGTAGTTTTTGATTGCCATTTTGAATAATTGTGATTCATGTTTAAAAGACTTGTGTATTTTGGATTTGTGGCACTAAATTCTTGTGTCTTAATAAACGAAATGTATTTATTCAAATTATTTATTTTTAATTTTTGTTTTAACAATTAAAGCTTGTACATAATTTAGAATGTATGTGTTAATTTAAGAAATAAAACGTATTTTAAATTTATTTCTCTTTGAAATTGCCTTGCAAGACTTTCACATGAGAATTGGCATAACCAAATTTATAATATGCCAAAAACGGAAACACTTCCATTAACCAAAATGAAACATACTGAGTGTAATTATGATAAACTCGGAAAATGGTAAATTGCAAACTCCAAATCGTCAAATTCAAAAAGTAATACAACAGTTTTTCAACAAAACTTAACTCGATTAAAAACTCGTTACTCCGGTTATTATTATTTGAAGATTGTAATAAATTGTGGAGTAAATTTAAATAAATTCGGGCATTTAATGTAGGATTCATTGCCCACATTCCGTTTGAGAGATACGTTGCCATTTGGATAAAATCTTTGTCTTTTTTTTCAACAGCTGGGAGAAAAATTTGATCGGCTAAAATACGGCAAATTTCCGTTGTTTCTTCTACCGAATCTCTACAGATATTAAATCTGTAAAACAATAAGTTGTTAAAAATTTAAACACTGAGGTAAATAAACCTGTCTTCTATTCCCATAACATATCCTATAACTCTCCACACATGTACTAAAGCTCTCAAATCATCTTCTTTAGCATGAAGTCCGATTTTTTCTCTCATTGCTAGAGCGTAACCCATGAAGCCGTATTGAGTTAAAGCCATGTCTTTTTGACTGATTCTGCCTAAACCGGCATTGCAGCAACGTTTACTGACTGAATTGTGTTTATCTTTAACTTCCATTACAGACTGCCACAGTCTAAAAAAAATTGTTATTATAATCAGAGTTTTTTTTATTTATTACTTGGAGCCTGGAGTAAAATCGCTTTGGTACCAAATACACATATGGAAAACTGTAGAAAGATATCTTTTGTAAGCAGTTAATGCCGATCCGGACATTTTTGTAAAAATTAACATCCTTACAATTGAAGGAATTGCAAGAACTGAAAGAAGACCTAAGAATTTGCCATAAAGTAGGGCAAAAATGTTGTCGTTAAAAAATTTTTGGCCTCTAAAATATGAAAACTCTTTAATAAATATTAAAAAAAAAAGAAAACTTACTTTTTGTATAAAGCTTCGTCATAAAAACTGGGCAATTTTCCGTTTTGGTTGAAAGCTTCAATTGTTTCATCACATGGTCTTTTTGTTCCTTCTTCTAATAAATACTGAACAAATTTTTCAGCATTAAAATCTTCTGAAATAAATGATTTATAAATGTTTGATGCAAATTTTAATTTACCTGTTTTCGCTTCCATTGCTTTTTCACAACTTGTCTCTTGCATTCAGTGTGTTAGCTTATATGCTTTTTACAAGATTTTCATGTCGGTGTGTTTATAAACATCGTAGGAAAGTCGTTGTAAACCTACTTGTGCATTGGCTGTAAAGGCAGTAGGATAAGCGGTTTTTGATATGCTTCTAGTTTGCCAATTAGATATAAATAAATTAATAAAGAGAAAATATAAATTATTTATTCTCTTGATTTCTTAAAACTCATAAAAGGCTTTAAAAATCAATAAGGGTAAATATTTTCTTTCACACAATTTATAAATAGACAAGAACAAGCAAAGTTTTACGCAATATTGATTTTCATTGGCTATTGAGTTGCAAGAATTTTTTAAACCTCTTCGTACACGAGTTGAAGGTCTTTGACCAATGTAATGATAGCTTATTTTGCAGGTATTACCAAGAAAAATTACTTTACTTTTATCTGTAATTACAAGTTTACCTACTTACTTCTCAATCACACTAATTTAGTAAAAAATTTACTAAACTTTTACTAATTAGTTTAACCTACTGAGAAAATAAACAACTATATAAATATGTCCTTATTTCCACTTACCTCTCTTTTGAAATAATGCAATTCCCTTTCTTCACACTTTACAAGCATTCACTTAACATGACTAGAATTATTTTATTTAAAAAGATTTTTGCTTAAACTTACTTAAAACAAATTAAATTTTTGTTATTTGATATTTTTTATGTTGAAACTTTCTTCTTGTAAAATCTACTGGGACATTGAATTCAGCGTATCAACTTTGATGAAAAGTGAAAGTAGTTATTAAGAAAGAGGTAGAAGCAACTTTTCAATTTAGTTTTAGTGCAAGAGAGATAACGTATTAACAAATAAAAATATGCAAAAGAAGGACAAAGTTTAATTACTGTTTTGTCATCAAAAATTGACATTGAAAACGCAAACTGAGATTTTTTATTCAGGTTTTAAGTTTTATTTATTTATTGGAAAGACTAAAAAAATAAAAAATGTAAGTTACAAAGTTGTTTATACAAATTATGTTGTTCTAATGAATAAAGGCTAATAGAGAGTCTAGATTGCTTAATTTTAATTGCATTTTCTGATTTCAAGGTTCATTATCTTACGTGAATAACCCTGCATATATACGATATTAAGCTGTTGGTAAATTGCTTTTTTATAATCTATTGCTTAAATTATAAGAAACTATCAATATTAAAAACAAATCAATTGTAATTATTGTTAATTTTTGTATTATTTTAAAGATAAATAAATGAATTTTAAAGAAAAAATAAATGCTAAGTTTAATTTTCATTTAACATCGATGGCTAAGAGTTACAAATGTAAGAAGTCAGTGACTTTTAGTTTGCAAGCTTTTATGTCCCGTTTTCTTCAGAAAAATTTGTTTAATATACATATTGTTGTCCCTACAGCTGTGACATTCGTGTGCCACGCAGACTTCACACATTATTATTGAAAGAACATCACTAAAATTATAAATTGCAATATTATAAATGATTTATTTAAAAATTTAAAGTTCTTTTTGTAGTAAAATATGTTAAAATCAATTATTTTTATGGACAATTGTTGATTTATTTTATTTATTATATTTTGTCCTCCATCGCATTTATATCTTGTTTTTTTCTTGAGAACAAAGTAACAGTAAAATATTGGGACAAATTAAAAACTAGATAATTTCAAAAATGACTAAATTTATATTTCTTAAATTAGTTTTTTTCTACTTAACAATAACTGTGAATTAGAAAGCATTTTGTCAAGTAAACTCCACTAACCCATTGCCTTCTTCATTGGTTGTCCTAAACCGTGTCTTCTGCTTAGTCTTTTTCTATAATTCAAAATTCTTTGTATTGCTAACCAGATTAAATTCTTGCTAATAACCTAGTAAGTGCAATAAATACCCTGAGATTTCACTTTGAAGGCGTTGTTCAATACTTATTTTAGCTTCAGATTGTCTACCGAAATAAACAATTAATTTATATTTGAAACTAATTCTAAATTTTAGAAACTATAATATACTAAATAAATAATTAAATGACAGAATTAACCCACTAAAAAAATATTTCTCCCAATATTTTATAAGGGCTTCAAGGCGTTTGTGGGCATTCTGTGTTTTGCTCTGGTATAAACCTGTTCTCTTTTATGTTATAAAATTTACTATAATTTGGTTATTATTTTAAAAAATGTATTTTTATGTTTGTGCTTTTCTGGGTTTAAATTTTGGAGATTAAACGTATTATAATTTTTTGGAAAAAAACATTATGCAACTAACATTACACTTTTGTAAATTACAAATATTTATTTATAATCTATTCTATTCTGTAGTAGATACAGCAGTTTATAAAAATCTGTATAATTAAGGTTTTTATACTTGTTGATTTAAAAATTAAATTAAACTAAATCCTCTGTTTTCTGAGAAGTTTGAAACCAGAGAGAAACCATAGAGAAACTATATGTTACATAATGAACGTTGAAACCCAGAAAGACAGTTATTTTGAATGCAATCGCACAAAATTAGAAGCAATTGTTACAGCAACGTCTTAAATTTGAAATTTTGATTCAACTAGAAATATTTCTTTTATTGGTGTTATTGGAGAAAAAAACAACAAGTCATGCCAACAATTTGAGTTTTTGTAGATAAAAAAAGCCATTTATAAAATTATAAAGTATATTAAATGTAAAAAAAAATAATAAAAGAATGAAAATAATGGACATGTGTATAAAAATATGTTCGTTAAAATTACTCTGAATGTAAATTAATTTGCTTAAAAAGATATAATTTAAAATTCCTATCGATAATAACAATACTATGAGCAAAAATGAGTTTTTTTTAAGACATACATATAAAAATTTATAACCTAAGTACATTTCTATTCATTTACTGAGGTATTTTAAATTTGAATTTTAAAATAAATAAAGTCATGTCATATACTAAATTACAATCACATAATAACTATAAAATTACTTAATGTACACAATAAAATCGAATGTCGAATTAATAGTTATTCAGCTGATATGTTTGGCGATGATCTATCTCTTTTACTTTTTTTATTTTTGGATTTTTTCTTTGACGAATTTGAATGACTACTTGAAACAGAATCAGCCGGTGAGGAACTATTAGAATAATCCTGAAGTAAATCTCTCAAACTTGCTAAATCGTCATCATCTGCTTCAATTTCAACATTCGGATCGCTAGGTTTTAAATCAGATAATTTTTTAGGAGTACCTCCACCTGTAACAAAAAATTCAATCATACTAAAATTACACACAAAAAAATTACTTTTCGCTTTTTTACTCCCGTTCCGTTTCTTCTTCTTCCCTTTTTTACTCACAGAACTCCAATAAATTTCATCTTCGTCATCGCTTGTAACTCCACTAAACGAATTATCCCTTTCTTTTGCACTACTCGCCACTCGCCTTGTTGCATTCCTCATGAATCTATTTCGTCCCATTCCCATACAAGTTTCTAAATGAGGAGCGAAACGTAACGCTGCTACAGCCCTATCACAAATCGGACATACACAATCTTGGGTTTTCTTCATATCTTGTTGAGTAAAAATATCTTCAGTGTCTTCATCATCACCATCATCTTCATCCATATCTACTTCATACGAATTTGTTTTGTATTTACGGTGTAAATCGAAAATTATTCCTAATGTTAGTTCGTCGATTACATTATTGAGAAAACTCTCAATTGAGGTACGTAATACTTCTTTATTTGAAACTAGTTCGTGGAAATCTTTTGAAAGTTTCGATAGAATTTGCTTATCATCAAGTTTTTGGGATCTGGACATTTTTAAATTTACCGCTCTTTTTATACCAATATAACCTAGAAATTACACGGGAAGAGTGCACTTACGGATTAACGCATCCTTACTGGTTTCTTAGGTTTTTATGGATTATTGAAGACTGAGAAATACAAATAATGTGGCTTCAGTCATCACAACTATTTAATTTTTAAGAAATTTCCAAATTATTGAAGTTGTAGTAGCTTAAGGAACCAACTTTTAGTTGGTAACCTTGAGTTTAGATTTTTTTAGGGACTTTTTAGAATTATTTCTTAAAATTACGAAATTGTTTAAGACCGAATTAGAAAATTTACTTTATTCTATTACAATTTTAATTAAATTTGTAATTTGTTATTTTTAACTAAAACTGTTGTTTTAATTTTATAATAAAATATTGGTAAAGAGACACAACTTTTGCCAAAAATTATCGGTTTTACTAAAATTCGGTTACAAGTTTTTCCCGCGTATTTCAACTATTTTGACAGTTATACTTTTGACAAGAAGTGCTAAAGGTTTTCTTTATTTTTTTTATAGATTTATCAGGAATTGGTAAGTTTTAAATATTTTAATTACTATTAAACAATGTATAAATTATAGCTATTTTTTGCCATGAGTGTAATAACATGCATTATATGCAGTGATTTAATATTACCAAATTCTGAGATTTTTACAACTCAATGTGGTCATTTATTCCATCATACATGTTTAATTCAGTGGTTGGAGAGGGCTAAAAATTGTCCTCAATGTCGGAATAAAGCCACTGAAAAAACTATACATCGAGTTTATCTAAATTACAACAATTCTGAATCAAATGAGGTTGATCCTTCATTATTACAGCATAAAATAGACAGTCTGCAATTTAATCTAACTCTAAAAGAAAAAGATGTACAGAATTACAAAGAAAAATATAAAAAAGCTAAGACGCAAAATGTTGCTTTACGTGGAGAAATTCAGGAACTTGAAAATAAAGTTAGAACTCATGATTCTGTACAAAATGCTTTAAGAGATCAAATAATTTATTTTAAAAGCAAATGTAAAGAGAATGAGAAATTAACACAAGAAGTATCACGATTAAAAACAAATTTAAGAGCTATGGAATCTACTCAACTTGCTCTTGTTGGTACTAGAGAACAAGTTAATGATATGATAAAAAATGAAAGTAATATTGAAGCACTTGCACTTTTAGCAACAACATTAAAAAAGTTAGTATTTTTTTGATAACTCAGTTATTTAATTATTTTTTTAGAGCTTTACTTGAAGCCGAAAGAAAAAAATTAAACGTAGAACGTCAATTTAAACAAACTCAAACTGAAGTTACTAAATGTAACCGAGAAATTACTTCATTACAATCAACAAATTCAGCATTAAAACAAGAAATTGAAATGCTTAAAGCAAACTTAAATAGTCAAAGAGATTCATTTATAAATTCTGTTAAAAAAGTAAAAGAACACGATTTTTCTAGTCCGAGTTATAAGAGAATTATTTTAGAAAGTCCAGCACCATCAACCAGTGGTGTATCACCAACTGTGGTATGTTTAAAAATATCATTTTCATTGGTATGATAATGCAATATCTTTTAGGAAGAACGAGTTGTCAGCATATTAAAATCAGATTCTCCATATTTAGGAGTGAAAACAAGTAGTGTGATTGATTTGACCTCACCCAGAAATTCTAAAGTTCCAACTTCCTTGAGACAAGTAAATTATTAAATTAATTATTTTTTGTATAAAAAGTTTCATTTTAGATGTCAATTTTCAAAAGACCTATAATCAAAGAAACTAAATTAGTAACTACATCATCTGATTTGGTATATAACGGTTTAGGAGGACATAGCAAAGAAGAAATTTATCCATCACCAAAAACTATTGGCAATAAACGACGTAGAGTTGAATTAAGTTCAGCTTCAATAAAATTTCGCAAAGTTGCTCCAATTAAAAAATGAAAACTTTTTTGTTATTAAACATTTATTTTCCTATTTTGTTTTTATTATAAATAAATTTTTTCTAGGCCTGATTTCAAGTTGCAACGTGTTGTGGGCTTTTAATTTGTCTAGAAATGCTTAAGTGTTATAGTTTTGACTTACAAAGGATTTATTACAGGTTATTGTAAAGAGAAATGTGTGCTAATGTCACCCAAGGGACCAGGCTGTAGAAACAAACTTAATTATAAAATTCAATTCACTTATAGACAAACTATATACTTGAAATCAAGCCTTTTAAGTATGAACAATCACACTGCAATTTTTTGTGGAACATTTGCATTTTTTCTGAGACTTTTAAGTCTGTGTCCACAATAAATTCTTAATAAAACACTTATAAATACAAGAGTGATTCCAAATATTCCTGCAAGATTAACATAGTGGTTGTAAATGATACAACTTAGAAGTACACTCAAACCTTGTCGTATTGTTGTAATAATAGCAAAAATTAGTGGTCCAAATTTTGCAATTGTACTAAAAATAAATAATTGACCAGCAGCTGAACACACTGATAATAAAACACAATCAATAACAAATTGAGGGTATTTTAACATGAAATTAAAGGATTTGAAGAAAACTTCTTGTTGTAAAAGTGAAACAGCAGTAAAAATACATGAAAATAAGTTAACGAAACACATCATTTGTACTGGTTTAACAGTGTATGATTTAAATAAGGCTCCTTGCCAATTTGAAGTAAAACTATCAAAAATTATATATAAAATAAGTAAAAGTGCACCGGAAAATGTTGTAATAACTGAATTTGTACGATCATTACCAACATCAAGCATAAATATTAACATACCTATTGATAAAATAACAGAAGTTACATATTCATAATATTCATATTTAGTTTTTGATATAACTTTTCCCATTATCATAACAGGAATAGTTTTTGCAGCTTTAGCTAAGACTTGATGTGGAAATGATACGTATTTTAAAGCTTCATACTGACACCACGAACTCATAATATTCGAAAACGAACAAAAAGCATACTTATATAAAGGACATCTATGCCTTGGCTGTTTTGTACAAAAAATATAAATCCCAGACATACAAAAAGCTAAAACACGATTAACAAACACTAAAAATTGTGAATCCTTAAAATACTCAGACTCATTTCCGTTTTGGTACTTCTGTGTCATCACTTTTTCCTGCAAGACACCCCAAGTCAAGTAAGACACTAACAAACCAAAAAAATGAAACATAATTAAAACCATTTCCTGACATTGCGTTCTTTGAAGACTAGAAACTGAATTATTTAAATTTATCACTGTCTCTTCTTCGCCGAAACATGCATGAATAATCCGGGCACATAAACCGTCTCCCCCGAAGTAATTCACTTTTCGGACGTATTTATACGTTAAATAACCAGGAAGAAATAATGTTGCATATCCGAGAATGTTTATTAAACCGTGAACTATCCAACTGTATTCTTCTGGGGCGTTTTGTACAAAAGATGAGGCTGATATAGTCTTGGTTAGGAGCCAGAGAAGGAGCCCCGATGATGACACGATAAGGCATATTTTTACAGGGACACTTGTCGCCATTGAAAGTTTTGATAAACTAAAAGCAGTTTTAATACATTTTAGTTCTAGATAAGTGTAATTAAAAAAGTTATAGCGACGTAAACATTCATAACATAACCTTAAAATCTAAACTGTCATAAATTTGTGTGTGTGGTATGCAACCAGGAATACATAGGTGTAGTGCTGGTGTTTTTTGTTTATAAATTTTTAATAAAAAATTTAAAAAATAAGAGATACAATATTATTTTAAATTAAATATAATTAATATTTAAAAAAAAGTAATACTAGCATTAAAAACAGATCAATTTTATTTAGGTTTAAATATTAATCTAGTTTTTAATTCACTCAATTTTTTTTTTATAAATTAAGTAATTTAATAAACATTACAAGGTTTATTTAATGAGATAACTCTCAAGTAAACACAAACTAATTATAATTAGTTAGTTTTTATCTTTCTGAATCATACGAAATGAATGAATATTAGTCTAAACCTTGATTTATACGAATAAAATTAATGTTAGAAAATAATTTTACAAGAAATGGTTATCAGTGATGAAGACGTGATTAGAATAAATTCTGAAGAATTAAATAGTAATAATAGTGAATTTTGTGATACACTTCCAATATATTTAACTAAATTTAGGAATAGAAAACGGTAAAATAATGTAACAATTATGGAAAATATTTTTTTAATTTTTTTAGGAATTGCCGCAAGTCTTTAAACCCAAAACATCGTTTAGTTTTAAAAAACGGCAATCAATTAGTTTACAGAATAAAAAGACAGTTTTTATCTGTAATTTACATTCACGATTTAGTCAATACTTTGATAATAAGCGACTGGAAGTGGACACTACTAGCTCTCACTTTAACTTATATTTTTATTTGGTTTCTTTTTGCTTACGTCTGGATGATGGTATCGTTAAATAACGGAGATTTAGATACAGGAAATACAACAAATCCTTGTTTAAATGGAATTCAAACATTTGCCGGTTATTTATTATTTAGTATAGAAACTCAAACAACAATAGGATATGGCACTCGTTATATCAGTCATCATTGCACTGAAGCAATTTTAATTTTTTGTATTCAGATTGTAACAGGTGTTGGGATTTGTGGGATTCTTATTGGGATAGTTTATGGGAAAATTACATCTCCACGGAAAGTTTCAGCAAAGAGTTGTTTCAGCAAATATGCTGTTGTAAGTTTGTGGAAATTAAACAATAATTTGTTGTTTTAAGATTTGCCAAAGGGATGGTCAGTTTTGTCTGATTTTTCGTGTGAAAGATGAAGAAAAAAAGTTTCAGTGTTATAATAAAGTAAAAGCTTATGTTATACAAAGTCGAGAAAGAGAACCTTTTTTAAAAGATCTTAAATTAAAGACAGTTGGTTTTATGATTTGGCCGATTGAAGTTGTTCATGAGATTAATTCCAAAAGCCCTTTTTGGGATTTTTCAGCCAAAGATTTGATTTTGAAAAAGTTGTGTTGATTTAGGTTGAATCACTTGTAATTTCTGAGTTTTTTTTTCAGATTTGAAATTGTTGTTTTAATGGAAGGTGTTTCTTTATTAAATTCGAAAATGTCTGTAATTACAACATCGTATTTAAATAGTGAAATTTTATGGGGACACACTTTTAAACCTTGTACTTTTTATAACAACAATTCTTATATAGTAAATCATAAATTATTTAATAGTACAAAAGAAACAATGATGCCATTATGTAGTCCTAAGAGATTAAGTGAAGTAAGTGAAGAAATTTCACTCTTGTTCAGTTCTAGTGAAATTCAAAATTTTGATAACATGACAAACAGTCCTAATTCTAGTACAAGAAGAACACAAGAAGATCAAATTGATCCGTTACTTTTAAGCTTACAAAAATTTCTTCAGGATAATTACTGTGAAACATCTTTGTAATTTTTTTTACAATAAAAACTTTCTCTAATCAGTTATAGTTTATTAAGATAAATAATAGAATCAATCACTTAAAAATAAATAATCTTATCTTAGTGTTTACTCAGTATCGGTTCATTGCGTTATAAATAAACATGTTTGAATATGATAGTGAAAATGACCAATACAACGAAGTGTGGCCTAATGAAACTCCTGAAGAATTTATAAGAAGAGATAGTATTTCTACTATTTGTAGTAGTCGTAGAAGGTTTGTATTATATTATTATTTGTACAAATTTTTTTACAAACACTTCAGTTCAAGATACAGTATCAGAAGTAATACAAATTTAATTTCCCGAATTGTAAGCAAAACTGGCCGTTTGAATACCTACCAAATAAAAATTCCCAAAAAATATATAACTTATTTTCGTGATTTGGGCAATACTTTACTGAATATTCGTTGGAGATGGATTATGACAGCTTTATGTTTAGTAAATTTTGCAAGTTTTTTTCTTTTTGGGTTACTGTGGATGTTGATAGCTTATATAAGTGGAGATTTCAGTGAGAAAACACAGGATTTATGTATAATAAATACGAAAACTTTGACTGGATATATTTTATTAAGTATTGAAACGATGCTTACAATCGGATATGGGTATCGATATCCGACTGAAAAATGTATAATTGGATGGATTGTCCCATTTTTACAAGCTTTAGTCAGTGTGGGAATACAAGGAATACTAGTCAGTGCTGTTTATGTCAAAATTTCTAAACCTTTTACGAAAAATTCTTTGAGTATTTTTAGTAAAAAAGCAGTGGCAAGTTAGAGAAATTTTGATTGGATTTAACTCACTTAAAATTTCTTTTTTTAGATTGCTCAGAGAGATGGTAAAATGTGTTTAATAATTCGAATTGCAGATTTGACTGGAAAAATTTCAATCGGAACCAATGTTACAATGTATTTTATTAATAAAAATTTTACTGATTCTATTAACATCAAACAAATTAAAATTCAACCATTGGGTTTCCTAATTTTTCCTGTTGAAATTATACATGTCATTGACTCAGAAAGTCCTTTATGGAATATATCAGCAATTGAGCTTCTTATTAATCCGTAAAAATTTCCATTTTAGTGAAATATTTTAATTTAATAATTTTTTTTAGTATTGAAATTATTCTAGTTGCTGAAGGCCTTTCAACAGTGACTGGTCAACCCTCCCAAAATCGAACTTCTTATGTAAATTCGGATATTCTTTGGGGCTACAGATTTGCTCCTTGTGTTCATTTCGATTTAATTAAAGAAAAATACGTAATAAATTATAAAACTATCAACAAAATTGTACCATTTGATACTCCTTTATGTAGTGCTCGATCATTAAAAGAAATAGAAATAAATTTAGAAAAATAATATTTGTTTTTAATCACGTTACCTTATTTTATTTTGGATTTTTTGACAAAAATATGGCAGAAATTGAATTAGAAATTCCCGCAGCTGGTGATTCCGAATCGCTGAATTGTGATGAGGTCAAGAAGCTTAAATCAAAAATCGTTGAATTGGAGACACGATGCAGTGATTTAGTTTACAAAAATGAGAAGCTAAATTTAGAGTGAGTAGTAATAATGATCTGTACTTAATGTCTGTTTAGTTTGTCGCATGAGAAACACAGAGTGGTACAAATGGAAAGGCAGTTGCAATTTGTGAAGGACAATCAGTCTCTTTTTGAAAAAATGCGAGAGGCTTATCTTAATTTGAAGTATAATGAGAAAGCAACAGGACACAAACTTGTGGAAATTCGAGATAAAAGTGTTCAAACTTGGGACGGTGTTTTATGTAGGGCTTGTTTGGACACTGAAAAATTGAGAGCGGAGTTGGAGAAGGCAAAGGCGATGTATAGTGGCTGCATTGTTATTAAGAGGTATTTTTTGTTTTAAAATTTTATTGCTAAAGCTTGATTTTATTAGAAATGAAATGACAAAGTTGACTATGTCAATAAATGCATTAAAGAATTTTTTAAAAAGTGATGCAATTTATCAAAGCTTTGATTTGGAGGCAAAAAATAAAAAGAAGGATTGTGCAGCAAGAAGGTTTTTGTATTTTTTTTGTAAAAAAAATATTTATTTTTAATTAATTAATTGCAGAATTCGACTCATTAATTCGCGAAGCTTATCTGTTGATAGAGGTCATTTCAATAGAAAAAGAGTGCTTTCTCTGAAATGCAAAACTAGTAAAAGTGAGCTTGATGTAAGACGGTTTGTTTAATAAACAATGATATAAATTTAGACAGTTTTTTATTGTTTACATAACGAGTTAAATACATAATTTGAAGAGACGAGAATAGTGGAATAAATTACATCAGTGGAAGTGAAAGAAGTGTAAGAAATTAACATAGTTATAGCAATCCTAAAATTCCACAGGAATAGTTTGTTACCTGTTTTTTTTTAAAGAAGTATTAAAATTTATATTAAGTAAAATAATTATTCATCATCTTCTGCTTCAGCTTCAACTTCAGGTTCTTCTTCAGGTTGAGCTTCAACTTCAGGTTCTTCAACAACTTCTTCCGGTTCGACTTCTTCACTAGCAACAACTTGTTCTTCTTCTTCTTTAACAGCTGCTTCAACTTCAGTCTTTTCTTCTTCTGTAGCGACTTCTTCTTGTGCTTGAGCTGCCAATTCAGCTTCTTGTCGTGCCAATTCCGCCAATTCCTTTTCTTGTCTTTCCAATTCAGCTAATTCCGCTTCTTGTCTTGCTAATTCAGCAAGTTCTGCTTCTTTCTCTTCTCTTTCTTTTTGTTCTCTTTCAAGACGTTCTTGTTCCGCACGTTCAGCTTCCTGTCTTGCTAATTCCGCAAGTTCTTCAGCTTGACGTGCAAGTTCACGTTCTTTTTCTTCTTCAGCTTGACGCGCGATTTCTTCTAAACGAAGAAGTTGTTTACGTTCTTCTTCAGCTTTTGCTTCTTCTTCCAAACGTCGTTGCTCTTCCAAGCGTGCTTTTTCTTCTTCCTCTTGTTTCTTTCTCTCAATTTCAGCCTATAAAACAATGTAAAAAAAAAAACAAAAGAATAAAAATGAGGTGTTACTTGTTTTGCTAATTCTTCTTGGCGTACTTGTTCTGCTTGCCTCTCAAGTTCTGCAGCACGTTCGGCGGCAAGTTGAGCTGCAAGCTGTTCTTGTTTTGCTTGTTCTGCTTTTCTGGCTGCTTCTTCTTTCTTTGCTTGAGCTTCTTTTCGAGCTTGTTTTTCTTGCTCTTCAGCTAATGCTCTAAGAAAAGATTCTTTTAATCTTAAGATATGATTATTGTTTCTATAGCAATGGTTATGAATTTTCTCAAATTAAAAACATTCTTATAACGATTACAACTAGTTAATTTGAGATTATTACTGTAGAAATGAAGTTTTTGATTTTTTTACCTTTCTTCAGCCAGTCTTGCTTCTTCTTTTTGTTTTTTTGCCTTTAATTTATTTTCTACTTCATCTGTTGTTTTATCATCATCAGATGCATAGATTTTGGCAAGTCGTTGTGCTCTAGCTTCACGTAAATCTTTAATTTCTTGAGCAACTGGATCTTCTAATGGTTTATGTACAGAGAAGATTCGTGAAGGACGTGCTGGTGATAAAGGTGCTGAAATTTTGTAATAATATTGAAAATTTAATTGTATTCGTTTTTGTTTTTCAAGAATTATTCTAAACAAAAAGCAAGAGTTGGCTAATTTTAAGAAACTGATAATTTTTCTATTGAAATTAGACAACAGAATTAATTGCGTGAACTACATCAGTGAGTTATTATTTTAGATGTTTAGTTTTAGTAATTATTTTGTAATTTTTAACGTAAACTTACGTCAATAATTTGTTGTTGTTTATCCATCCGTCCAATCGTGTAGTTTTTAAAGGATTTTTTTTACCGCATTTATTTTATGACTTAATTTATTGTTAGAAAAAAATCACTCTATATTGCTAAAAGAATGCAATAGTAAAAAAAAACAAAAAACACCATCTCCATGAAAAAAAAACCTAATAAGATGCTGAAAGAGATTATGAAGGTGTTTGTCATTGCTGTATTAGTAAAAAAACAAGAAGTAGTAAAATAAAATTTTATTTATTGAACACAAATGTTCATAATAATTGAGACAAATACATTGTAATGCATAAAATGATGCATTATAAAAAATATTCGTGTGAATTATTAAAGAGAGCGAGCTATTTCGGCAGTGACCACACCTTAGAGTTAAAGTTAAAAAAAAAGCCCGTTCTCTTGTGAGTAACAAGAAAAAATCGTGCACATTAACAAAAGGAATCTTGAAAAATAAATGGAAGAAATACTTAATATAACAGCATTTTAGGAAAGCAAACACAAAAGTCGTATATCGTAATAAGGTCAACAGGGGTTATTCGGTAATTTCGGGTTGTTGTTTTTCTTCTACACTTCCAGCTGCAAGGAAAAACCAAAAAGTCAATACACACGAGTTAGACACAAACACGCTTTAACTAGAAAAATATTTCAAAAAAGCTAATAAATGTGAAAAATTATTAAAATAAAAATTTTTTGGAATGTACTAAAAATCTGCTTGATTGAGTCAAGAAAAAGCAAGTTTTTTGGTTACGTGATAAGCTTGAAAATATTTACATAAAGCGCTGTGTTTTTGGGCTGTTTTTGAAGCTTTTTCCAAATACCTTTGATTTCTTTCGGATGTGTTTTCTCTTCACGGAACTTAGTAATATAATAACTCAATAACTGGATATCATTTCTGAGTGCATCCTCATACATGGTCAAAGGACGACGACGACTGTAGCTTTTATCCCCTGCGTATGAGACACACGATAGATGACCTGTGCCTGAGTCAAACTCAAATCAATCAAAAAAAAAATCCACAAGCTAAATCAGGTAGAGTTAACATTTCTACCACTGTAAGTACCACCTAAAGCCAAGGAAATTGTGCAAAAAGCAGGAAACTCTAGCGAAATTTTATGCAGAATCGTGCATCAAACTCACCGATATATTTTTTAACAGGTTCTGTGTAATATGTAGCGTATTGTATTTTAGAATCTGGGGATACTGTCAAGAGTCTGTGAATGTATGTGTCGTTGCTGTATTTTACAGGCAACGAAGAGTAATCACCGAATCTGAAATTCTTTATTAAGTTTGTCTTCTCAAAAAGAAAAAATTTTTTTTACCTATTTAAGGGAGCAATTGGCCAAGTTCTGATTCTTGGTACTGGTTGATGGACCTGTTTAAGAAGAGACGCCGTCTGAGCTCGAATCAGCCTCGTTCATCATCAAATATCTGAAAATTATTAGAACCAGTTTCTCATATCTTGACACTTATTTTATTATTTTGTTAAAGTTAGTTGATTATTTTTTTATTAGTAGATTTATATGTGTTGTGTTTTAATTTAAAAATCTTTCAAATTTTTTAAAAAAAGATTTTTAAATGTTTTAAAATATGTAATACTTACACGTTGAAAATGTTTTGCATAAAAAGGTTCTAAATTGTTATAATAAATAGGACGATATTTCAACCAATAATATGATCGTTTTGGAGACCAATAAGTGTCCCAGAACTTGTTATATCTCCAAACTGGCCAATAATAATCATAATAATAATCAGGAAAATAACGATAATAACTTAATGGCCGGTAATATCTGTAATAGTTATAATACCAGTTGCGGTAATATGGATAATACAGCCCAGAAAGCGAATCATATTTCTGGAAATAAATTTGATATAAGGACTCATCACAACGAAAAAAAAATTTATTTATGAAAACTACATTTTATAACAATTTTCATTCGTTTTAAATATCCAAGATTTTCTTCATGATTTTGTTTTCTTCCTGTAAATCGTTTGATAATTGTCTGTTATGTCGAGCTTTAAGCATTATAACGACATTCAAGCATTTTAGGCTTATAGTGTTGCATCACTTTTTGGTGCTTTTAAAAAAAAACTGATGCAAAACTATATCACGTGATACTTACACTTTGTAATCTAAGTGAACGATATATAGGAATATCATCGAGATAACTAATCGTGCGATAAGAAGGCCAGTAACGATAATAAGAACTTAAAGGTCGATAATATGGCCAATAATCGTCGTAATATGAGAGAGGACGTATTATTCGATAAAAGTTGTAATATCGAGACGGATTATATTCTGAATGATACTTTAATCCAGATATTGGATTGCGAACATAGACGTATCTCTGGAAAAATAAATTTATTTTTTTAGCTTTTCTTTAAAACGGTTACCGTCTGATTAAAATTTTTGTTAGGTGTATGATGATGAAATTTAAGCGTAATCAACAGTTTGTGATAAAAAACAAACTTCCTAATTAAAAATAAAACTGAGTCAGCGATTTTTTTGGCCCGACTTTGAAACCTATTTTTACATAAATAACTATCAATTTAATCACACTGTTTTTATCACAAACTCAATAACAAATCTCTATGTTTTTTACAAAACCCGGCGCATCCACCAATTTTAGAAAACTGGAATTGACATAGAGACAGTTTATTTATTTTCTTATTTTAGTTTTAAAATTTTAGATTAGTTAATTAGCTTGTGTCAAAAATTCTTGAAAAACTTATGAAATGAACAAAATTCAAAACGTGCAAATTTTTGTTAGCTGGTCTAGGTACTCGGAATTAATTTTGATAAAAGTAGATATCACTTACCACAGCAGAATCAGAATTAAGGTAGCGATTTGTTGGTGAATAAGCAACCCATGGCCGAAGTTTATTTTCAATCCAATCATACTCCCTCTGTAGTACTGATGACCGTGTTGAGTATACTTTGGGTGGCAGTGTAACAACGGTCAGTCTTTTATGACCCACATATGGTACGATTCGGTCGTAGGTATGAACCACATGAACCTTTTTATTTAAAAAGAATTTATAAAAGGGTTAGTTTAAGAGTGAAAGTACTTACTTTACCGAGTCCTGGAAGGATCCTTACTTGTCTTGATGGTGCAGACTATTTTCGAATGAAAAAAAATAAATTATTGTTTTTTTTTGCAAATTGTTAATGAAAACAAGCAAAGTAGGTTATTACTAAATAGAAGTAAAGTTTTTTTTTATAATCACTGGTCAATGTCAAAATTTCGTGAAAAACCATACTGTACCACACTAAAACCTGTATTTACAGACCTTTTTTTGTGTTTTATACCAGTGTTTTGTTTAATTTAAAAACTATTTTTGCAAAATACAAATTGTTACAACATCCACTATGATAATGAAAATAAAATAAATTATTAAAATTGTATCTTTATAAACAATGTATGACAATTTCACTGTATTAAGTATAAAGTCAAATTGTGTTGTTTAGTGTTGCCAGAAGTCTTAAAAATTTGTAAATTTTTTAATAAAAACATAAATGTTTTAAACAATTACCCGTTATTTAAATTGTAAAATATCTGGTAATTAGAGGGTTTGCCAGTGAAACGGGAAAATTTATTATGTGATTTCTTTTTATAATTTAAATTGAGTAAAGGATGCCATTTTATTATCTAAAATTAACACCGTTAAAGCAAGAGCCATTTTGTCTAAAATTATGAAAAAATACTACAAATTTGACCGTCAAATGTTGAGACGGTATTTTGACTAATTTGTCTTGCTTTCAAATCTAAAATTTTTGTTTGAAATTGCAAATTATGTAATTAATACTTTAAAGTATTTTAAAAATGACTCACTTTAAATAATGATGAAACCGCTTTCGTATAAATTACAAATTGGTATGTGTCCATTAATATTAAACGTAGTTATGTACACATTTCGGATATGCTTTTCAAAAGTATCTAAATTAAATATTTGTGTTGTAACTTTGCCAAAATTAAAATTAGATCAGTTAATTGTGTCAAAAATTTACGTCCAAACTTTACAAAAATATTTTTATGAATTAGAAACACCAATAAACAAGATCATTAAAAAAAGCTGAAATTGTTAGTGTCATACTTACAATAGGTACTTTAAAAAAAACAAAATTACAATATTTTTTGTTTAATGTAAATTTGTAATATTTGTGTTTGTATTATATCGAATTTGTGTTATTGTAGTATAAAAGGATTGTCAATGTAGGGAAATAAATACAATTTTAGGTGATTATTATTTAAGATTATATTAAGCTACATATTTTACAATTTTCTCACAAAAAAATACAAAATTTTATAGCTGCCTAAATAAATACAGTTTCTAATAATATAATTATTAGTATTTAATATTTTTTTTTATTAAAAGGAATCCTCTAGACTACTGGACACATTTAGTTTGAAAAAGCGTTAGTTTCGATAAGATTTCAGTATTTAAACTCGGTAAGAATAGTGTCGGTAAGAAGTGCCACCAGGAAGTCTTCCTGAAGTGCTTGAACTGTAGCTTGAATGATATCCTCCAGGTCCATCTCCAGTACTACGTGAAGATCTTTCAGTACTGTAAGAATAAGAACCTGGCCCAGAAGCCGAAGAACGATTAACACTTTCAGTTGTTGAATATGAACGTGTTGTTGGACGTGAGTATGGATCACCAGCACGGCTTGATTCAACGTTGGAAGAATACGAATATGAATAGACCTCTTCAGCAGCTCTACGACTGCGATCTGGCGAATCACGCACCAGGTAATGTCTCGGACTCTGAGGACAACAACAGCCACTAAGAAGAATCCTCCTGATATACAATTATACAAGCATTTTTTGCAAGACTGATTTATCGATTCTAGTTTTACATAATTTTTGAATTATAACTAATCTATAGCCTTATCGCAACTTAATTTCTAACTACAGAAAGGAAGGGGGTTATAAGGGAATGTTATTGTAGGTTTTCATGCACGTCGACAATAACAAACACAAATATTTTTGATTTTTTTTTTGGTTTAAATGTATTTGAATGAAAAAGAATAAAATAATTTTGTAAAATTTTATTGCGAATTATTAATTTTTTACTTTTACATTTAGCGTAGGTTCTAAAATCTAGATATAAAAAATAAAAAAAGCAAAAAATCCTAGCAAAAAAAGCGTATTATTTAAAAAAAAATGCAGTCATAAATGCTAATTCTAAATGCAAAAAATAAGCTTTAATTGCTTGAAAATATCTCTAAAAAATTGTAAATTCATCAGAAGACATTGCGATTCTACGTTTGTAGGGTAAATTCGGATTTTCAGCAACTTTATGTAATCTTGGTAAAATCACATCCATTGAGTCTGCTAAACGCGTTTCCTTTTGTTGTATATTGGTGAGAATTTTTTGTCTGTTGATATCGCGAACCGACTGATACGGTTTGGGTGGTTCAATAAGAATTTTCGGTTTAATTTTCGCTCTTTCAGTCGGAGAAAGAATATTTTTTCTATCAGGTCGAAAAACTTCTTCAGTAGTTTTCTTTTTGCCGTGAGCTGTGACTGGATCTGGTACAAGGCTTGGTCTTGGGACAAAAGGCACTTTCTCCCACGGAATCTCGCGTTTCTGCAAGTAGCCCGTATTAGAAATGAAGCCGACTAAATTTGGAAACGTAATCTGAAATTTCAGCGTGTGCAAAACCGCGTATTTTCCCGACATGCTAAATTTAGAGATATTTACAAGCGGTGAGATGGTTTTTTTCCCAGAAATGGACTTACCGATACGCTGTACGTCGAGTACGAAGGGCGATAAGGCCTTCTGGTCGTGTAGAAGTCGGATTCGTATACCATGATGGTGTTGGGGTTCGAGGACTGGGATCGGCGTCTCGAGATCTGATCAACTAGACTGATTTAAAATTGCTCAGCCCAGGATTTTAAACGTTACACTAACACAACGTTTCGGCTATTTTTAAACCGTGAATCGGACGACTGATTCTAATACTTATTTTTAATGGTTTTGTCACTTTTTTTGCTCAAACAGGATGTGCCCACCTAATTCACTCTTTAACGAAAATACTAGTTTTTCAATTGAGTTCTTTTATTTACAATTACTAAATTTGGAACACTATTTAGGAATGGGGGCGACACAATTTCACAAATTGGTTCAAGTTGAAAATTTTCCAAAATATTTCGCAATTTTATGGCGCGTGCATTTTGCAATAGTTTACCAATTTTCATCCAAAATACTGCAACCAGACGCTGTTTATTTTATCCGCCTTTAAAGGAGTTTTAAATTTTCTAGTTTTTTTAAACAATATAAATTCAACAAAAATATAATTTATTGATAAAATATTTAACTTTTCTGTCTCTTAAAATATATTTAATTTTTTATAATATTTAAAGATAAATATTTATTTTTAAAAAAAGTAAAAAAACACAGACATTATAGAAAAAAATAATTATTAACAATTTAAAAAAAAAATAACCGCTAACATTTCTGAGACGTATGCAACTAACATTTCACTAATCAAATATTCCTAAATTTATTTTAGTAACATTTCAAAAATCCCTAGTTTTTGTTTCTATGACAGGTAATTGGTTATGGTCGTTCAATTTGTGCATCAAGATATATTTTTAAAGAAAATAGCAAAAATCAAATGCATTCTTGTCTCAAATCATTAAAATATCAAGCTTTTCTTAATTAAAATCATTATTGTGTTGTGATTGAGTGACTGCATGTTATCTAAAAGCGTCTGGACAAGTGTGTAAACAAAAACTTTGTCAAATTTGCGTTATTTGCTAAAAATGTGTGTAAATACAACTTAAACAGAGTGAATAAAGAAAAAATGGGTACCCAACCTGAAGAATTCAACGTAATTCAGTTTGAGAAACGTCTTACCGCTTTGAAAGACTCCCAGGACAATATAAACGCTTGTTGTAAATGGTGTCTAGAAAATCGGCAATATCACAAAAAGATTGTTAATTCTTGGTTGAATGTTTTAAAACATGTGAAAGTTGAACAAAGACTTACTTTGTTTTACTTAGCTAATGATGTTATACAATATTCAAAGAGAAAACAATATGAGTTTGTGGATAGTTGGGGTACTGCATTACAGAAAGCTACAACTCTAGTCAGAGATGATAAAGTTAAACACAAAATAGTGAGAATTTTTAATATTTGGCAACAAAGAGGAGTCTACAATGAGGAGTTTATCTCAGATTTATGTGGTTTGATAAGTGTGGTTCCTACTGCTCCCAAAAACGAAGAACCACATGAATTTCAATCAGCTTATGTTATTAACAAAATCAAACAATGCTCCAAACTTGAAAACGAAACTGATTTGAAATTAAAAGTTTTGAAAGAACACAATCCGAAGATACAAATTGAAACTGAATCCCTTTGCACATCTTTAAAAGGTAAAAAAATACAATTTCAGAGCGTCTCGACTAGATGATGTCTGTGAAGTAGTAGTTTTCATCTGGCTGTTGAATTTTAGGAAGCTTTCTAATACATTTCATCAATACCTTGCACTGTTTTGAGATGTTTCATCTCAATTGAATATTTTTTTAGATCGTGCACATGTTGATGATGTTGAAAAAGAACTAGAAATTTATGTAAAACATTTAGAAGGTTACATAAACGCATTAAAAGCAGAAATAAAATGCCGGATAACAAACATTTCAGTTTTGAAACAGGCAAACAATCATTTGGAAAAAGACAAGAAAGATGTGAGAGTTGTTGCAAATGTAAGACTTGTGTTTTTGTTTTAAGTAAATCTAATATTGTTTTTTTAGGCTTATAGAGTGTTTGGGAATAAAGTGAAAACATTCCATAAGAAATTAGAAGAACGTAAATTAACTTTAAATAGTCCAATACCTTCACCTGATATAAACGCTCCGTCACCTAGTCCAGATTGTGATATTGAGCTGCCTGATGATAATGAAACAAAAACAAGCAGTAAGATGAAAATTGTTTAATTATTTTTGTTTTTAAAATTGTTTTATTTAGATTCTACAGTTGATTATAATTCTTCAATTCAATTTACAGCAGGATATTATAATCCTGTTCCTCCTCCATCAACAGAATCTATAAATTTTGTTACTAATTACAACCCTGTCCCTCCTCCATCAACAGTACCAACAAATTTTGTCACTAATGGTTATACAAGTTTTATTGGATCAACATTTAATGTTCAAGTATGTATTAATTTAAAGTTACTGTAACAATAACACATGTGTAGAATTTAAAACTAGTAAACACGTGAATGTTTACTAATTTTAAAATTCAAATGTTAACAATTTGATTAATGTTTTTCAAGAATATAAACACGTCAGCTCTCTTTACCAACACACAAACAACAGCAATTAATAGTAGTATAACTGAAGTCACCAATAGCAATTATGATTTGACTAGTGTTTTACAATCAATTGCACGACCACCACCACCTCCAGTTGAAACACCTAGAGAAACTAATTTTCAGTATCAAGAAGGTGGACATTTACCTTTACTACCGCCTCCAATGCCCCCATTTAGTGCCAAAGCAGATTACGAGAATTCATATCAATTTGGCAGTGGTATTTTATAAAAATTGTATAACATTTAAATTTAATTGAATGTTATAGGTAATTCTAATTTTACACAATCAAACTATGAAAATTCTTATATTCCTTCTGCTAATTTAGAAGAATATAATCCAAAAGGAACAGGAACCAGAAACATGGGAAAATGATCCGAATTGGATTCAGCCACTTGATACTGATACACCCGAAAGTCCTCCTACTTTTGAAAAAGAAGGTTATGTAGAAGGTGTTGAGTATCATGATAGTGTTGTGTCAAGTGGAGCTGCTGATGTTGATCATAGAGTACTTCATCATCCTTTATCTGCTGAATTAGGTAAACGAAAAAAAATATGTATGTAAACTCTTGTAAAAAAAAATTGTAGGAGATATTCGAGGACGTAAAGATGTAGATCATCGGAATTTAATTAGTCTTACTGGATCACCTGCTGATTCCAATCGTTTAAATCCAAATATTTGGAATCCATCAGGTGTAGATCAGGTAAAAGTTGTGTTCTTTTTTTTTGTAAGTTGTTTTGATTGATGGATTTAGGATTACCGTGTCGAAGACCAAGATTACCGATTACCTCCATTTAATATCGAACAATTAAAACTTCCACCACCTCCACCACCACCTCCAACAAAAACAATTCCTTCTCCTCGAAAATTACAAGATAACATTGAAAGCATCGATATGGATTTAAGTGAAGATGAAATGGAAGAAATTAAAATGGCACCACTATTAAAACCACCACCTCCTTTACCAGATCTTCCTGATGATGTTGATGCGAATAGTTTTCTTGATGATCTCGATAATGATCTGAATTCAAATGAGTTTATGGCGAATTTACAAGATCCTGAAATAAATTTAGGAGTACCACCACCTCAACAAAATTTACCACCACCTACGAATTGGATGTCGAAACAGAATTACGGATTTCGAAGAGGTAATAGAGGTGTACAAAATCGTGGTGGGATAAGAGGGAGAGGACTAGGGTTCAGAGCGAATTTTAGAGGGAGAGGATTTAGGGGTAGACCGCATAAAGTGAGAGGTAACATGAGGGGGTTCCATGGGGGGTATTAAAGATAGAAATTGTATTTTGTAAATTTGTACAGAACGTAATTTAGCGTTAGAAGATTGTTTTACAGGAAAGAGATGAGTATTAGGTGTAACGAAAAAAACTACTATTTTTTAGGTAATTTCTTATACACAGTACTTTAATTTTTAAAACAATACTGGGAAATCTGTGTATGATGAAATTTTTGATTTATTATGTAGATGACATTAGGTTGGATTTCACTGTAATTTTGTTTCATTGTACTGTATTTAAATGCTAATAAAATGTATTACTGGGTTTTTTATAATTTACATCTCACTATGTGATATGTGCAAATAAAACTATCGTGGTTTCACTTTTATTAGGACAAGAGAAAATTGTTATTACTTACCTCAACATGCTTAGAAATCCTACTACCCATTTTTTTATTTTGTAAAAAATGTTTCCTATCCCAAAGATTTGACTAATAAGAGTTTCAAAACTACCATCTGTTTTACTGTTGTAAAGATTTGTTTTTTAACATATTATTTTTCTGTCATGTAATAAAAATTTTCTTTTGAACACAATTGGAAGAATTGTGTAATATAAAAAATAAAGTACAACAAATATTTGATTTTTTTTTAACCACTATCAAAGGAATGTCGCTCTATTATTTATATGACAACGTAAATTAAATTTAGAGTGTCATTATCTGTTTTACAATGGTTCTTTGAAGGAAAAAAAAATCAGATAATACGTTTTTTTGAGACTGCATTTTGCACAAATCACATGTAGATATTTGCCATTGTGTACAGCTCGAAAAAATAAAAAGTTTTTCACAACTTTCTTTTCAATAATATTTTTTACATTTATTTATACCTGTGATTTATTAGAAAAAACTGCATTTAGTTCTTTCAGACATTTAAAACAAAAATAAAGACTATTTATTTCAAAACATGATTTATTAATAGCAGGAGTTTTTGGTCCCATGAACAAAATTACAGTGAACCATTTTTAAAGTATTAAGACAAACGTATAACTTCAGTTCTTTCTTCTTTTTTTCAGTTCATCAAAATATGCCTGCAATTCTGGTTCTGTAAGAAGATAATTATGAATAATGTCTGTATTGATGTCGCCACAGCTATCACCAATTTTCCTCATGTCGTCTTCTTCATTGCGTACGTTCGAATTTTGCTCACTTAGATATTCACTTACAGTTGTAGATAAGATTTTACTGATTTTTTCAGTGATACTCCAGTCACTTTTGAGCAAATTATCTTCTTTGAATACCACATTAACATCAAGATGTGGGTGCTTTCGTACAACTCTTTTATAAGGCGAACGTTGGCTTTTGATGTCTGAAAGGAAAAAGTTTTAATTATTTTAACGCATTTCAAGATTTTTTTTAGATACTTAAGGGAGGATTTAAATAGTAATTGGTAAGTACCTGCAAGGTTTTTTTTTATTTGGTACTTTTTCGTAGAAACATTTACTTCTTCTATTATTGCATTAACTTGTGCTATTAATAAACAGTGAATGAAAATCATTATTATATTTATGAAAGTTTCCATTAAAAAATTCGGGGATGAGTATATGTGGACATAAATTGTGTGCGACAAGAAATATCCTATATTTTCGGCCAAATTATTCATTTTGAAAATTTTGATTAGACGTAAAATTTTGAAAAATTTTGATAACTATTCTATGCCAACTGCTTTAAGGCTTGAAACTGTTGTTTGCTCCCATTAAATAAACAATGTGGGCCAACTTAGATAAACAATTTTTTGTGATATTATTTGTTGTTTCCTAATTTTGAATAAAATAACGAAATGCTCGTATCGGTTTTTATGCAAAAGTTTTTTGTTTATTTACGTATTTTAAATAAATTATATATTTTACAATTTTCATTTCAAAATTAACCGACAAAATTATTTAAATATGACCGAATCCACCTTTTTGTTGCATTTCTATTGGTTGTGGTATATAATGGCGCGCAATTTCAACCAATCAAATTAAACCCTGCCTAACTCTCTTCATTTTGTTTGGATGCGCATTATTCCCACGCAGTTCACTTGTTTTATTATTTGATATCCGTTATTTCTGTCGCTTTCATTTGATTTTAACGAGTGTTTCACACGATATTTGCTAAAATATCCTTAAAATTCACAAATTATTAACATATTTTTCTATAGAAAAAAGTGTATAGTGGTCCAAAAAAAATTTCGCTTGTTTTTCATTAATAAAAACTTTCATTGTGTGATTTTTAAAACCAGTATAAACCAGTATAATCTTCCTTGTTAAATAGGTAAGTCAACGTTTTTATTCCTTTTCAGTTTAGCTTTTAATAATAGAAACGGAAGATTCCAGAATGACTTCTACAAACGTTTTTACTGGAATGGCAGGAGGTCGCAATTCAAGCAGAGTTCTGAGACCCCCAGGTGGTGGACATACCGATGTTCTCGGTCTTTCAGGTCCACCTGAACAACCTCAAGAAAAGAAAATGAATCCTCGAAATATTTCTTCCATTACTGAGGGCACAAACACTATGACACAAATCACTCTGCCAAAACAAGAATGTGAAAAACCAAAGGTGGAAATTGCTGCTTCCACACCTAGTCCTACCCAGGAGGTTCCAGTGACTCAGGAAACTGCTTCTAAGCCGGTTCCAGTGATTCAGGAATCTGCGCTTCCTAAGGCTACTAAAGAAGCACCTCCTGTTGTTAAAGAAGCTCCACCAGCTCAAGCCAATACACGTGGCCGTGTACCTCCAGGAGGTTTCTCGTCTGGAGGTTTTTGGTAAAATGTTTCCATGACTTTGTACTTAACTTTTGTGATGCATTATATTTATATATTTGCGATATATATCGAAATATGACATAGCTTTTTATGTGACTCTGTGCAACAGTATTTGACTCCTATCTACATATTTATAATAAAGTTTTTTCTTTTCGATATACTTAAAATATTTTTATTTATTTCCTTTCAAACTTATTTAGAAGTTTATTTGCGGAAGTAGAAGTCATTCAACCTCCCCCAGTCATGTTTCATGTTTATTTTTGTATTCTGATTGTTTACCAGATGTATTGTTTGTTGCATAATACCAAAAAATTTTTCTTGAAATTAAAAATATACGCCTTTAAAATAGATAAGGTAAACATTATCTAATTTTAAACGAATTATTTAAATAAAAAATTTTAGTTTTCAAATAACATCCTAACCTCAATTTTGTGAATGACACTAATGACAGTTACATAACCTAAATTTTGTATTTTATTGCAAAAATATGCCGGTCTTGTATTAATAAGTATTAAAATAACTTTTTGGTAAAATGTTTTTGAATAAAGTGCTTCATTTAATTATAAGAAACAGTGTTAATTCATATAATTTTAAAAACAGTGTGCCTCTTGTGATAGCCCCCTTGTTACAAACTAGGACATTTTGTGACTCAACTGATAAATCAAAAGAAGTCGTGAAGTATACCACATTTGAAAATGTTGATAATAAAAATAAAGACACTTATTTGGACATGATCCGAATTTTTATAAATCGTGAAAATGTGTACCGTAGGGGTCATGCCGAATTTATTTACTCTGCTTTAAAAAACATGGAAAGTTTTGGTGTTCACAAAGATTTGGAAGTATACAAAGCACTTATAGAAGTTTTACCTAAAGGCAAATATATTCCGACTAATATGTTTCAAGTTGAATTTATGCACTACCCCAAACAACAGCAGTGTATAATTGATTTACTTGAACAAATGGAAGATAATGGAGTAATGCCTGATTATGATATGGAAGACATTTTAAAGAATATTTTTGGGTCTACAGGTTTTCCATTACGGAAATATTGGAGAATGATGTACTGGATGCCAAAATTCAAAAACGCATCTCCTTGGCCTTTACCAAATCCTCTTCCTGATGGAGTTTATGAATTAACAAAATGTGCAATTGAACGAATTAGTAGTGTTGATATTCAAACGCAAATAACAACATATCAAAGTAAAGATATTGAGGATTGTATAGATGATACGTGGATTATAAGTGCACAAGCTCCAATTCAGAAAGAATTATTAAAGAAACATCCAGTGACTGAACCGTTATATGTTGAGGGACCTTTTAGAGTTTGGTTGAGAAATCAGCAAGTTAGTTATTTCATTTTAAGGAAAAATACTGAAATTATTAAGAGAATTGAAGAGGATTTGGATGATGTCAGTGATATTAGAATACCTTTATTTAATCTAAGACCTCCAGTAAAAAAAGACTTGGCGGTGTTACAATCAGTGCATGAACAAGAAGATGGTACAATTTTAGCTTTGTGTGGTACAGGGACATCAAGTAAAGACTCTCTAGTATCGTGGATTAGACATTTAGAAAAAGATGGGAATCCTGTTTTAGCTGAAGTACCTGTAGTTTTTACATTGCGGACTGGAACTAAAGAAATTGCAACGGTAGAAGATGATAGGAAAAAAATTGAAAATAAATAAATTGTATTATTTAATAAAAAAAAATTGCTCTTGTGTTTTCACTTTTAGAAATCTGAGAAAAGAAAACTGAGAGATTTTTATAATTTAAAAATTTATGGATAATTAATATGAATAATATTTGAGGGTAAATGATCCCGAATAATAAATCTTTTATCGTCTGATTGTACTATACTTTTTAAAAATCCAAACCAATAAATTACTAATCCAGGTCCAAACCTTAAAAACAAATTTTAGAAAAGTATTATTTTGGGGCTGTTTTACCTATTCCAGTAACTTAAATATTGATTTTTTGTATACTCTTTGTGAATATCTTCGTCTCCAAATAAAGCTTTGCTTTCAATCCAATTTATAACAAATCCATCAAATGCTACAGGCACATCTAGTTTTACGTCTGGAGTTTTATCATAGCCATATTTTCTCAAATGTTCCTCATCTCGAAACGCTAAATTTAATTTCAATACTTCATTATGTAACTTAATTTCATATTCTTGACCAAGAGAGCTAAAATACTACATTTTAATAAAAGTAGTTACAATTTTTATCATCTTATACTGTTTCATTGTTTCTGATAATGGACTGTATAAATTATCATATACTGTACACTAAAAAAACATTAAATTAAAATAAAGTTCTCTTCAAGAATAAAAAACCTACAAGAAATATTTCGTAGGCTAAGTCCTTGTCCGGAATTAATGAAGTGTCTCGTAAATAACTATTAATTTGTACTGTTTCCGTATTACAATTTTCAAAATACTTTTGTAAAATTAATTTTGCAATTAAACAAGGACATATATCAAATTGTTCAGCCATTCTGAGTATAATTCCAGGTTTTTGGCCATTCTTGTGTGCTTCTTGGTATAAATCCCAATATTTGTTTATAACTGACTGATTTTTGATATGATTCACTTTCATACGTTTCTGATATTCAAGAGATAAAATACTGTATAGTGTGTCTTCGCTTATACTGAAAAAAAATCAGTAATAATGTTATTTTGGAGTAAAAAATAATTACTTGGAAAATGCTTCATTTAATATAGAAAAGCAATTTTTAGACAGTCCTTTATACTTCCGAATTACTGTAATGATATTTTTGTATGTTTTTATATCCATTTTTTTAATAAAATGTTTGGAATTTTGATTTAACTTCTAACAACTTGACCTTCTGACCTGAAATTTTTTTGAGGTTATGTTATGTATCAAACACAGCAAACAAGAAACAAACCAATTTTTACTTTTTTTCTTATTTTTTTTTTATATATTATAATAAATAAAACACTAATTTTCATATAAAATAATATTTCACAAATAGATTACATAAGAGATAAAATATACGTTTAAAACAGTTTGGTTCTTCCCTCGTTTTCTGCAAAAATTGAAAAATAACAAATAAACAGAGATATCTACTTCATATTGTTATTTATTCACCAATTCTACAGGAATTTATTCCCTCTGGGGATAATTCATTGGTGTTCCTGGAGACTGATACATTGGCCTACTTTGTGCAGTATACAAAGATGCAGGAGTAGACTGTTGTTGATATTGCTGTTGACTTCTCACAGGATAACCTGCTGTAATACTCCCAGTTTTTTGAGCTGGTTGTGCAGGACTGAGAGGTATTGAACTTCCATGGATAACATGTCCATGTGATGATGGTACTCTCAAAGTGTAATGTTCTGGTAGTTTTTGTTCCAAATGATAAGTCTGAGGCCTTGGAGGCTCATAAACACTTCTAGTAGGGGGTTCTCGTGATGATATTGAACCTAGTGGATAATACATTGAGATATCCTGTGGAGAAACTGAGTAAAACGTTGCTTGTTGACTTGGGTATTGTGGTGTTTCTGAAATTATTACATCAATGTTAAAACTGTGAAACACTAAATAAAGCATAAAAGATGATAAAAATGAAGCTAAAGTGGTGTTGAAACACTTACTGTTCCATAAAACTGCTCTCACTAATTCATTACGTCTACCATCATCCTCTGCAAATAAACCAAAGTTAAAACCTACCTAAAGTAAATTGAGAAAATTAAAAAATAATTACTTTGGGGTGAATTCTGATAAGACGCAGCTACTGATGAGGGTTTATATCCATAATTTTGATGGTATGAAGACACTGGTACTGCTGGTTGAGGACTGGGACTCCTTGGTCGTTTCACAGCAGTTTTAAATGCTGCTTGTGGTTGGGGTACTGCATTTCGTGAAACAGTTGGTGAAATATATAAGGGTTGATGTACTAAACCTGTAGGAATAGTCTGAATGGCAAGAACATCACTAAAAAAAAAACGTTACAAAACTGAAATTATACAATTTCCATACTTGTTCTCTTTTTGTCTTCTTCTGTTATCATCTTCATTTAAAACCTTTTTCAACTGTAAAAACAACTGATGTTTTTCTTCTTTTAATTTCTGAAGTTTGCTTTCTAACTGTGAAATCTGTTCACGAGTTTCACCTAAAGTCATGACGTCTTGTTGTTCTCTAGCTTCACGTTCTTTACGAAGACGTTCTTCTTCAACTTCTGCTTCTCTTTCCTGCTTTTTGCGAGCCCTCTCACGAAGTATATGGGCCTTAAGGACCTTCCACATCTGTTCAGAGCGGTCGGCTTTGTTATTGTCCACAGCCGCAGGCATTGCTTCAAATATTAATAGAAGATTATTCTGCTATATTTTTGACCTGTTATATGTAATTTTTCTAAAATATTAATAAATTTTAGAAAAAACAACAAATAATGACAAATCACACAGCTGTCATAACAGTGTTGCCAACCTATTGATACAAAAAAATCAATCACCAAATTTGGCTCGTTTTATCCTCTTTTAAGATCAATACACCAAAAAATATGTGAAAAAGAGGACCTTTTAAATTTGAAAACCGGTTTTTACTTTTTTTCTTTGATTTTTTAACGCTTTCAATCTTAAAATAAATTTGTCTAGGGACTTTTTTCGTTAAAAAGATTGTCAGCGCCCTCTATATTCTTTTAGTTTCATTAGGCGCCAGTTTTAAATTGAATGAAACACAAAATACAAAAACAATTTTTATTTAAATAAATCTTAATTGCCTTTTGAATATCTTTTCCAGAATTTTTTCACATCATCATGTGCCGATTTATTGATAATAAGTGTCCTTTTTTCCTTATTACACCAAATTAAATGTCCACTTGATTGAGCATATTCTTTAAGTATATTAAAATCAGCTTGTGATAAAAATTGGCTGTACAAGACGCCTTCAGAATACGTTAATCTATTTCGTTCAATTTCCCAAAGTTTAATCTGGTCAACAACAGTAGGGGTAAAGGTTGTTGGCTTCTCCTTGTAACATTTGAGGATGTGCGTGTTGTTTAAGGTAGCCTATAACTTGATCAGCTGTTATTCCTCCTTTAAGAGCTTGTCTTATAGAATCACGTGTTATTACACCTACTACTAGATTTGGAAATCTAAAAAAATATAATTAAGACACTTAAATCATTTGAAGAGATTTTTATCTACCTGTACATTAATTCAGTAAATAAACCAATTAAAGCAACTTGAAGATTGGAATCCGTGTAAGCATAAACTCTGTAATTAGTTTCTACAATTATATAACCTTTTGGTGTATCTTCTTCTAAAATTTGAGTTTCTGGTCCTTGTGTACATGTAATATTTAATGCTAATCTTGTTGGATAAAAACGACCAGCTTTACGCTAGAATTTGTTAATTTTTTTTGTTGTAAATAAGTTTATTGTTAGACAAACCTTTCTTTGATAAACTAATCCAAATTCTCTTAAATGTTGTAAAAAAATTAAAAGTCCTGGAGTCATACCCTCAGTACTGTAATCCTAAAAGAAAATAAATAAGTAAAAAATAATATAAATGTTATAATATACTTTTCCAAGTGTACTAAATGAAAGTTGGAATAAAAAAGTTAAACATTCAACTAAATTTAATCCTCTTTGTTCTACTGTATCAAGATATTGAAGTAAAAAATGCCAAACTTGTGCTTGCCTATCTAAAAGTAAAAATTGGAATCCTGACGTGTTATCACAGGACTACCATCCTCCTCGTCTCTACATAAAAAAAATAAAACAAAATTTAAAACAAGAAAAAACGTACCTTTTCATAAGCCCTGCATGTAATAAAATTCTAACTGCATCAGCTGAGATTCCTTCCTGTTGTTGTGAACCTACCATATAATGTAAAACACATTCCCATCTTTCAAGAGAATATGCATCCAAAAATGAGACATCTCTTGCTTTACTATCTACTTCTAAAGCTGATGACATACTCCAAGGTTTGCCACTACGAAATTTTTTTCATAATGAATAAAACCAAGTTTAAAATGTATTTACCCTCCTAATAGTGCAATTTTTAAATTCTTTTTAAAAGTGACTGAAAGAATCCATCCTAAAAGACCTCCAGGAATTGCAGCTTCCTGCCAAACTGCAAGTTCACTTAAAACTTTGCTTACGTATACATGTTCTCTATAAAAAAAGATTTTAAATGTACGTTTTTAAGTCAGGAAAATCATGTAATACTTGGAAAAAGCTTGAGAGCCCCATGAAGCCACAACAGCTTGAGGAACAGGCTGTTCAACAAATAAAATACGGATTACATATTGACGCGCTAATTCTGGTAATTCTCTAGAATGAAATCTTGCAAATTTGAGTAGTTTTTATTGAAATTTACCTGTAAACAGCTAGGCAAATTGTTGGATGGTTATAAAGTTTTTCTAAAGTAGCTGTTGATCTTGTCTTTAGATAATCGTATAAATTCTTACATTCTAAATTTATTGGTTTCAAAAGAACTGAATTTGATTGACTTGAATTGCCATTGTCGTTGTCTGCCATAAGTAGCCCCCTTTACAAAAATGTAAATAACGAAAAATCTTAGGTTAGAAATTTGGGTGTTTTAATCTGTCAAATTTAGGGATTTTTGTGATTTTTTGCTTATATTGGTATGACTTGTTAAAAACGCGGCAAATATGTATTTATTTTATTTAAAAAAAAAAAATTATAGGATTTTATAAAAACACATTATTAGATTGAAAAAATGTATTTAAAATTATTGAATACAATTATATGATTCCCTGGCAAAATAATATCACAATTTATGAACAATACAAAAAACCTAAAACTGATGTTTCATTAATTTAGGGCAAAATGTGGGCAGCATTTTTCTTAATATATGGTACGTACAAAATAATTAACTATACAATTGGGAATTGTACTAAAACTAAAAAAGAAATAATAGAATATTCGTTACACTAAAATTCATTGCTCTCTTTTTTATCACAATTTTAGAAATGTTTTCTAAATACTGTAAAATTACAACAATTTTATTGCTACTATATTAATAAATAAATAAATAAAAACAATTAAATCTCAAACAAATCCTTAACAAATAAATAATTAATTGTGATGTAATTATTAAGTACAATATCAATCTCAGGTCATTTTCACAAATTTGTATTTGTACAGATTGTTTTTCTATTTATGCAGATTGTGCATTATTGCCATTAATTCCTTGCATTTCAAGAAATTCTTTCCTTACCAAATCCTGTCTGCTTGGATATTCTTGGAATAACGTTGAAAAAACACGAGCCTGAAATAGAAAATTAGTCCCAAATGCTAGAAATTTTTTTTTACTTAGCTAGTGAGTATATTAAAACTTATTTATAAGGATGTGTGTGAGTTAGGACTACTCGGAATATATTCGTATTCATCATTGTTAAAAGCAAAGTGTTTTTCACGTGTAACCCAAAGCATAGCCTGTAAAATTATTTTAAAACCTTTTTGAGTTTGTTAATAGCAAAAAAAGCTTGTTGTTATCAATGTTATTATTTAAAAATTTAACAGGTAACGCGTGTTTCAAGGCCAGTGATAATAAAAAAATTAAATATTTACCGTAACACAAGCTACAATGGTCCCAATAATTAATCCGCTAAGAACATCACTCCAGTGATGTTTATAATCCGATATTCTTGTCATTGCAACAAAAATAGCTGTTGCAACAGCCAAAAATTGTAAAGTATGTTTTAAGAGTTTTGATCCGTCCCAGTCCATCCTTCTTTGAAGATAAATAGCGAAATACAACATTGAGTACATCGAAAAAGAGGAATGTCCCGAAGGGAATGACAATCTACAAACAAGATCCCATTTTTTTCCTTTCGAAATAATAGTAAACAATCCTACCTCATCTCTTTCATAATTCTTCTATCATGAATGTATCTTTGATTGGTACAAGTGAAATTAACGTGATAGACGTGTTGGTTTGAAGGCAAGGAACAATCGATATTAGGGAGACAAACTGAGAGGAAATGGGGACGAAGACGACCTACAGTATATTTCATAATGTCGGTACTTAATTGAGAACATGCCATTCCAAATGCGAAAACGAGGAGAACGTAATAAATGTTATAAAACCAAAAAGGAACACGAAACCGACCGAAGAAGACTTCGTGGGATGTTTGGGGTTGGTTCAAATATTCAATGAGTATCATCTGAAATTAAACGAAATTATTCAATTGTTTTAATGAAGAATGACAAGATAATTAAAATGTTTAACAACAAATTTAGCTGACATAAAATCTAATAATAAAAATTCTGGACGGATTTTTTGTGAGTCATCATTTGGCACTCTCATCAGGAGAAAAAAATAGTGATAATTTATTTTGTAAACATATTTGAGCAATCTATATCATTACTTATAAAATAATCCGTATTTTTATGAGATAACTCTTATTCTGCAAATATTGACTAACATATTGTGAGTGCAAAATTCTTTTTTGTGATGAAATAAATAAATACTTAAAAAAATAGAAATCACGTATTTTAAATAATTACATAATTTACTTAATGTCACTAAAATTTATTACACAGGAAATTAAAAAAAAAACTTGTTATGTAATAAATTTCCGATTTCTACATTCATTTATCTTATCTTCTTCACATAGCTTCGGGCTTGAAACTAAAAGACGTGAAAGTCATTGTACCCGAAATTGTGAGAAAATTTTACGATATAATACAGCAGACATCAACAAAATCAAATTTCTTAAACAATGATAAGAAGTGAATGAAGAATGAGCATTTAAAGGGTTATAAGTTATCTCAATTTGCTAAATTATTAGTTGTTTTTCTTATATTAACCCAATTTTTTTAAAAATTTATTAATAAGGAAAAAAACTGTAAACAGGATGTAAATTTTGTTTAGTTATTTTCCATCTTTATGAGCACCCTTTACAAGACTTTGTGTGGAAGTTTATATTCTCAAATTACACCGGAAACATGAAGAAAATTAAAATTAACTTTTATTACATCCCCAAAAGTACACAATCGTTACAAAATTTGTATTTCAAACGGAGGAAGTCAACGATTTACAAATTAGAGCTTTCTCTTTAGTAAATAGATAGTATTATTTTCATGGATGAGCAAATTTTAACTATGACATTGTACAGTAAATAAAAGAATAGCATCCCTCTAGTATCAACAGAAAGGGATCCAACAATCTGCATCTTTAGTGCCTCGAATTTATGTACATTTATAAAATCTACTATTTTTGTAATTTAAATTTTTCACCTATTTTCAATGAAAAATAATGTTTTAAACTCAAATATTGCGCCATTGCCAACAGAATTTTGAGTTGGCAACCCTGATAAACAGCGGCGATAGCACTGCGCACATCAACGAATCAATGAAAAACAAATGGGATCTGACCCGTATTCATTTAACAATCAGAGCTGATTTTCCCATTTTAACCTTCTACAAATACACTGACACCACTTACGAAACTTTGATGGTTGATTTGGTAAATAAATAGTCGAAGAAAATTTTAAAATAAAGATATACTTGAGCGTTGTATGTCGGCACGATTTAGGAAGGTTTTATCCGATCCTTTTTAAAAATAATACTTTTATTGATGAGAATGTGAATAGGTACATTTTTGCACTAAACTAATCATAAAAAGCCATAAATAACAGAGTATTATTTGAATGGCATTCATAGGTGTTTTTTTAATTATCTATTTTATGATGTTTGTTTTGGTTTTTATGATGTTCATTTCGTTTTGTTTAAATTATCTATTGACAAAAATGATTTATTTTTATGTTATTTATTATTAGTACATGATTTTCTGCAAGAAACAAACAAATAAATGTTTGCTGCCACTCATGCAGTCGCATTTCAATGAATTTCATCGCCATTTTGTCAAACACATCGTAAGATTCTTTTTCTCTCAGATGAAGATAAGTTAAGTCATTTTTTGGATAATGATATAAATAAAATTCTACGTATTCTAATGGCTGTTATTAAATGACTGTTATAAAAGATCTCATATTTACAAAAATTATTTATTTATAAATGATCTGACCTACTGAATTAAAAAAAATTCAAGTTAATAAACAAGCAATAATGACGGTTTTTAGAGATGTCATTACTTCCTACGCAGACTGTACATAATTTGAGTCATCGATTTTTACAAACTGGGCAAATTTTACCTGTTTTTTTTTTTTTTAACTTACCACAATACAATTCATGATAATGCCAACGATGTAAAGATAGATACTTGGTACAGTTGATGGGTGATATGGATGTATGAGATCTTCATCATTACAAAAAAAACCGCGTCGATAAGGACTACCCCATAAAAAAATAAACAAAATGGGGAATCCCACTGAAACAAAACAAGGATTTTCGTAATTTTACAAATTAAAATTTATTACATTTATAGTATTGTAATGACATTCTTGTGTTATTACTAAATGCAGATAAATTGAAGTGACCTACATATCATTTTCTACATAACCTTTCTTGAACTTACCTAATGCCACTAAAAATATATCCAAGATTATTTTCTTTGTGGGTACAATTATAGTGTCTCTATCACTTGCCATTTTTGTGTTTTATTTAAATGATAATTAATTGTTAAGTTAATGAATTAATTATTAACATAACATAGGGACTGTGTTTTATTTAAATTTTTTAACACTTAATTAATTTCATTAGTAATTAAATACGAATTAATGTTTTAATTGTAATGAAATTAATTATGATCATAAATCAATGTTTCATTCATTTCACGTTTAAATAGATATAACGAGATTTTATTTCATGTCCTAACTACACAATAACACTGACATCCTCACCGACTTTTAGATCACACAACAGATATAACACCTGTCTGGTAACTACTGGCCCTTAAGTGTTCTGTGACTGGCCCCCACGGTAACGTAATCCCCCCTTTTGTCATTTATTAAATACTCGGAACAGAGCGGCTGCGCAAAACTAAAATCATTCAATATTTCTGTTTATGTAATAATAGTAAATCCCTTCATTGATTATTGCATGACGTGACCAAGGGGCAATTTTACTAATCAGCAATCACAAGCAGACACCCGGAAAATTTTATTATAAATTCGCTAAAATTATAATTAATTAGTCTGAAAGATATCGAAAAAAAATTGATAAAAATACTTAAAAAAAAGATAATTATTTAATCTGCTAAAACCTTTTACTAGAAAAAATACTTTTATTTACGTAATTACTAATTACTGATAAGTTAAGCTGTTATATTTGCTTGATTTGCGTCATTTTTTGATAGTCATAATAGTCATCAGTTTGAACAGTCAAATTGCAAATTTCAAAATCAGCAATTGAATAATTGCAATCAGAGATAAATAAATCAAATATTTTGAAGTACTTAAAAGTTTCGGCTGTTATAAAGCAGTTGAAAGCTTCTAAGTAGTCTGTTTATGTCACATAAATCAAGATCTGTTTAAAGTAACGAAGTGTTAATTCCTGTGTGGGAACACTAATTACATTTAAATAAATTTCATAAAAAAAATCTTTGAATGCCACATATGTGATTCAAGACTACATTAAGATAACAAGATGGTTTAATGGAACTCAATATATCCATAAAAAAAAAGTTAAAAAATTAAACAGCCCACCCTAGACGAAGGTCGAAGTGCTTTTAAGTATTAGAACAGAAGCAATCTATTTGAATTTAAACATTTTCTTTTATTAATGTAATTAAAAAAAAACTTTATTATTGCAGAGAAAAAATATTTATTTAAAACGGTTTAAAAACAGAAAACTGTTAACTGTTATTTGTATTTTTTTAACAGAACTCTGCTAAGGAAACAACAGAATAAAATTGTTTGGTTGCTGAAGGATAGATGGCGCTTCATACGAAAAATTTTGAATTTGTAGTTTCACTGCGTACTATTTTTTTTAAAGAAAAAGACTATTTTTCTATAATCTATTAATTATAATAAGTAATATTTATATTAATTAAGATTCTTGAGCTTTTTAAATTAATAATATAACTAAATAGTATAATAAAAAAATACAAACTATAATTTGCAAAAACTAAAAAAGTAGATATAATAAGTATTAGTTGGGTTTAGAACAGTTTAGTAGAAGCAAAACCAAATTAAATTATAGAATAAATCATGTAAATAAACTTATTGTTTGGGGCTTATGCGGTGCATCGTCAATAAAATTTTATTGCTTTAATCTTGTGGAAAAAAGAGTGGAATTTGGGGGTGCCTCTGTTAAGCTCAATCAGTGTGAGATCGTTGAGGGATCTAAGCGAATGGTGTAAACGATGCCAAGCTGAGAGCAAATAGTCAGTTCAATGAAACGACGGGAATCAGCCCTTGAGGATTAGCAATTGTTGGGGGGTCTATCATTCGACATTAAACCTTTTCGCACACACATTACGTCTTTTCCCTTCTACATATGTGGTGTGTGGGATCAGTGCCAGTTGGCAATTCTGCATAACTCGATTGGAATCCAACTTACGAATATTATTGGATCATGCAAAGTTAATTAAAAGAAAAAGTCATCTTTTTTTATTGATTATTACGCAGTTCTTTAAAACTTTATTTTTCTTTGCATTTTTTACAGTATAAGTTGATATATAGAGATGTCTATAGATGAGTAAAAGCTCAATAGGTATAAAGACCGATACCAAATTGTAGCCGACGGGTCTAATATCTTTTGTACTATTTATATTGACATTGACGTGGAATAAAACTCGCTTTGTTCGTAGAGACATGTCAGTATAAAGCTTATTTGAAGATCATTTTACTTTGATTGATTACTTTCTGAATAAAATAATGTTTTACTGCAGTGGATGACGCAAAATTATCAATTTTAATTAATAGTTTTATTATTTTATTAGTTACAATTTTAATGTTGCCAATTTTGAGTAAAAAAATTGTTAGTATTGTTTATACATATTTTTTATTGTTGTCTGCGCTGATATCAGTTGTACAAAGTCATTCCAATGTCTAAGAAGTGTGCATCCAGAAAAAATAAAAAGTATCTCTAGATGGCACTACTAAATTATAGGAACCTGTAACTGTGAAACAACTAAATAAATGTAGACCATTGATCTGTCAATTGAATCTATTTCTAACAGGTTTTTAAACATTTTGTTTAAAATTACTTCTTTTTTAGTACTATTTGCGTTAAATAATATTAATTGTATATGTAAGTTGAGATTATTTTTGAAGGTACTGACATTTAATTCAATCATTTTTTTAGTAACTCGTTAAATGTTTTTGTTCAGTTACTTAATTAGTATTAATTGTTTTACTGTATAAATAAAGGGCTTTATATAATGTTTTCTGATTTTTAATATTTTCTGTCAATTTGTTTGTATTTAGTCATAAATCAAGTTCTCTGCTTATATGTCAAATTTTTCTAACCTACAAATTCTAGTAAGTGACAGTGCCTGTGGTCACGTGACATTGATCCTGGCACCACTTTTTTTTGTCAAATAGCTATAATGACTCTATCCAGATACCACTGACAGATCAATGATGTAGACCATACCGCATCAATTTCCAAATTAATATAAATAGAAAATATTAATTTTTTTTAATCTTGAATAATAGTCTTGACACTTACAATTGCAGTTTTTATTCTCCAGCGACTAGAGCGTCTCTAGTTGCGCTGAAATTAAATGGAACAACTCGACAAAACTGTTAATCAACTGGACGACGTTTTTTGTGTAAATGCAAAATGAGTGTTTGCTATTTAAAAACAGGTCATATTTAAATATTAACAATTTTTTTGATATACGCACTGTCAATGTTATTTTTGAGAAACAGTTACTGCTGTTTTAAGCTCTTTTTTATGTAAATATACAGAGAAGTAGACAAGTTAAATAAGAGAAGTCAATATAAACACAATAAAAAATACGATAGTTTTACCGACAGGTTCTATTTAGCAAAACTTGAGTGAAAAATAACATTTGACAGAGTATGTTAAAAAAAATGATATTACCGAGATTGCGAAATAAACTTTTTCTATTTCTATATTTTAATTGATGTATTAGATGTTAATTTTCTGTACTTTAATGCTATTTATTAAGATGCAAGTTGTAACTTATGAAAAACTGTATGAAATAGGCTTAGACCATTCACGAAACCGCTTCGCTGTAATGGACTGCCAATCTCCTAACCTTCCTGTGCGTGAGTTACACGCCAACATGCAAGTGACAGAGATATATATTTTCTTTCTTTCATTTCAACACCGCGCGTCGGTGTACGCAGTTATCAAATTTATTTTGCTTCAAAGTTGGGTATTAAAAAGAACAAACATCCAATTTTAAATAGAAGCATCATGTAACAATTGCAAAATTTTTAATGCTGATACAATTTATTTTATTCTGCAGACTTATATATTTTTTTCTTACACTAAATTTAAATTTAAAAACATGATATGGCAACGTTACAAAGCAAGAACTTGAAATCGTTCCGGCATAGCAGAGGACCAAGCTATATTTTTGTCCTTTAGATCTTTTCGTGTGTTTCTGAGCCGTATTAGCAGTCCATTACAGCGAAGCGGTTTCGTGAATGGTCTAAGGAAATAGGCATCAATGATATAGAAAATCTACTAGCAATTGTGTAACAAGCCACAACTACCACAAAGAGTTTATTACCTGTAAATAAATCAGACAAAACATAAATTTTTTACAGTTTTCTTGGTTATGACCATTATCTGAGAACGCGATTTATGTTGCGATTTGAATAATATTTATTTAATGTGTCAGAATAAAAATAAATTAGATCAAAATTAAATAAAATAGTGTATATTCTACGTGAATTAAATATTTAAATTTACTAAAATTAATATTTTAATTCACTAGGTGCATAAATAATTATTAAACCATAACCGGAATAAAACTTTTGGTTAAATAATTAATTTTTTAAACAAATAAATGACAATTTTTTTGATCAATCTTTTTGATTGATTTTTTGATGAATTGAAATTTGTTAACTAACCATTCACTTATCAGGCGCTACAATAATCTTAAAAAATATTAGCGATTTGTTAGTTCGTTTAAGAGAAAAATAGCAATTTATACAATAAAAGTTTCTTTTTATTTTTTTCTTTTTGATCTGGTAAAAGGTAATATGTCAGGAAGTGATTTTGAAAAATCAAAAATTAATAATCTTTAACAATAGCCGCGAAATTAACCATTATTTAAAAGCAACTAAATTGAAGCGTTATTTATTGGTATCCTAATACTAATTGAAGCTAATCGCAAGGCAAGACCTTTATTTATGATAACAAAAGTTTATGAGCTTTGGGATAGACGGCTTCGATTCTTAGGTAAATAGAGCCCATTGTTAAAACTACCTACTGCCTGAACTATAAATAACTACCCCTCATTTTGCGGTATTATAATTATTTGTCGTAAATATCTTTCTTAAAGTGACGTCTTCCTTTAATCAAAGATATCTCAATTACTAATAGACTTTAATTAATTTTAATTGCACAAGGTGACTTCCTGATATATGAGCATTATTTGTAGACAAAAGAAAAAAAATTTAAAAAAATAAAAATAAAATTTTATAGCACAAATTACTATTTTTCTCTTAAACGGACTAACAAATCACTAATATTTTTTAAGATTATTGTAGCGCCTAATAAGTGGATAGATAGAAGTTTTAATTTTTTCTGTTTATTCTAAAGGTCCAAAATTCCACTATGCATATACGATGGGACATCCTGTATAAAGTTTTGAAACACTAAAACTGGAACACTATCGTTATTTAAGCAATTTCGTTACATTTTGTAAAGAGGTATTATAGGGGGGCTGTAAAAACGGCCTCTAGAATGCTATGAAGTTGTAAAACAGTTAATTTGTATATGTGTTATTATGTAAGTTGTAAAAAAAATAATTTTTAATAATAAAAAGTCAGTCAAGTTTTCAATATTTTTTTGGCGATTTTAACAGACCTAATCAGTATGTTTTCGATAAATGTATCTATCTCTCTGCCAAATTTAAATGTCTGTGAATTTCGTAAACATAAAAAAAAAACAAAATAATTCATTTCTGCTAGAATGTACACAACTTCTTGCAATTTTCTGTTGAATTCTGAATTTTTAAATCAGTGATACAACAGAAATTAGTAATAAAAGAAGTGCAATTGATGAATTGTTAAATAAATCATTATTTTATTCTGCAAACAGTTCAAACTTTATCTACTCATTTAAATTAATAACTAATGAATAACCTATAAAAGTTGTCAAAATGGAATTTATTTTAGGTTATGTGCAGGTAATTAGTTGTCAAAGCGATTGGTGGTAAAACAAATAAAGATATTTTTTTAAATAATTGGGTAATAAAACAATTTCTTCTAAATGTTATTTGAAATAAAGTTTAGAAATGTAGATTTTCAAGTTTTAAAAACTGTTTTTTGTTAACTTATTAAAGAATTTTTAAATTTTTAAGGTTTTAGAATATAATATAACTTAAAATGGCGTTTGACTTTAATTTTGACAAGTCGTAGCTGGATGAATTTATCAAAAACATATAAATTAATTGTCTTACAAATTCATAGGACTGTAGAACAGTTTTTTCAATTAACAGTTGTTACTTGTGATTTAATTAATTTATTTATTGTATTATTTTGAGCCAATATTTTTTTATATTTTTGTATTAATAAATAAAAATCATAATTTAATGTTTTAATGCAAATTTGATATTTAGATATAAACTACTTATTTTAATAGAATTTATTTCGTGTTTTGTGTTGGCTAAAAACTTTGAAACAAATAATGATTAATAAGAAAAGCGTTCTCATCGTTATCGCAAAAACAGAAACCTAAAGCATTTCGAATCATTTCCAAGGGGTAGTCAAGCGTGTTACCAAGTGGATGAATCTAATATAACAAGCACTTCACATTCTAACGTCAAACCATAGTTATGCATACGAGATCCGCAACATACTCAAGACTGTGATCTTTCATTTGACAAGTATTTGTATGTATCACATTCTAACAACCATAAAGGTGTATACATTGTGCAAAATATTATTTACATTGCAAACAAAGACGATAAAGCCCCACCCATTTCAGGCCACTGACTAATACCAATATCGGACACCCTCAGCTGCTCCTCCTCTTTGTAGAGGGGCAATTCAGGGTGTAGCTCGATGAGCTATTTCTTTTTTTTTCAGACACGACGGTGGTTTCAGCTTAAAATGTTTACAAACGATGAAGTTAACAAAATTTGGCGTGTGCGTTGGGAAATTTATTATTGAGATTTTAGATGGATAATTTCAAAGAGCTTGAAATGGGTTTAAAGCTTAATGACGGTCATATACGACGCACGATCATACCATTAAAATATTTCAGACGGTTTTCAAATTATTAACACAATGCTTTCAAAGGAATTTGTGCAAATCGGAATATTATACAGAATAAGCGTGATTAATTGATTTTTTTACAATTTAATCGAAAAAAAATGTATTTAATTTTTATGCTCTGTTTTATTTATTTATATTTAATTAGCATTTCTAAAACTGAATTATTTTTTTTACTATAGCAACAGTATTAAACTACGTTATTGTCGCAGTACCATCTAATTTAAAAATTAGCGGTTGCCAAACTAGCCAAACCAGAATTTTCATAACTTGTAAAAGTGTAAGAGATTAGTCAGCCTCTGTCTTGATTGAATATTCTTTTGTTTAAAGTAAAAAGAAGTTTGTAATGTAAAGAATAGAGAAAAAAATTAATTAAAATATAAATAAGTTAAAGTTTAATTTTGCAACAGGCTAAAGGAGCGAAGAGGTCTATACTTAAAATATCTATGAGTAGACTGACTTTTTAAGACATTTATATAAACGGAATAATAGCCATTCTTTAACTTATTGAGAGGCAAACTTCTGTAAGAATGGATTTTGATTTATGAGAGTTTTCTTCGCCAGAAATATATATTTACGTGCGAAACATCTGGCGGAGGGAACTGTCATAAATTAAGATCCTTACAGTGGTTTGGCTCTCCGTAAATTGAACAATGACTATTCTGTGGTCTTAGAAAGGTTTTAAAAAGTCAGCCCACTTTTAAATATTTTTAGTATACCATAAATCTTTTTTTGTTAATGATTTAGAGGAATTCTTTCTTGACAAGGGTTATACTATGCAGCTTTTACATTTAGGACGTTGCTATGACAATTATAAAGGTAATATCATTTCTAAGATTTTTGTTTTTTTGAGTTAAATTTGTCGATTCAAGCTTTAAAATGCTTCTCAAGCTTTTAAAAGAGCTTTTGTATTGATGTGTTTTTGGTGGAGGTGCCGGGTGAACTGTCATAAGGTTTTTTACATAAAATAGGTATTATAAATGATTAATTTAATTAGAAGGTAAATGAAATTTTTAAATTAAAAAGTGTAATTAATACAACAATAAATCTTAATGATCTGATAAATTTATTTAAGATTATGATCAGAACTAATCTAAAACCTTTCATAAATACCAATTATTTACATGTACGTCATATAAAAATAAACATTTACACAAAGTACTTCGATAAGAATCTATAACAATACACAATACTTGAAAAAATCAAAATAATAGGAAAAGCTAAACTTAGCTATTAAATTGTTGTCAAGTGACAATAGCAAAATTTATGTTATCGAATTGGTTTTGAGCAGTTTAAACTACTTGAAACAAAGATGAGATAATTAAAATCAAATAAATTTTGTTGTTTTTGCTTACTACAATAACTTCAAATTTAAAAGAACACCCGTTATTTGATTTATTATGACGCCAATTTAAATTTGGGATTTAAAATGTTTGTAATTTTTTTGTATTCTTGCGTAAAATATATTAAAATTTATTGTCTGGTTATTTAAGTAATCTTTGTTTGCTTAATCATCAAATTTGGTAGATAAACGGACAATTAAAAGGATTATAAGAAAACAATGCAGGAAATACTTGTCATTCACGTAAACCTCACATGATTAAGTAATTTTCTAAAAAAATTTCTATCAGAATTGTGTTTATAAAAAATCAATCAACATCGTTGCAAATAATAAACCCACTTCAGGAACGTGAAAATCCGAACATAAACCTGATACCTTAGGGGTGAAATAGGCGTGTCTCGAGGGGTTGAAGGCGTGTACTGGTATCAACCCCCACTCCGACCGCTTTGTTTTCTCACATCGAAGCCGGAAATGTGGTGGCTTGAACCATCATTGTTCTTGCCAAGATAATATTGGGATAACATTTCCAGATAGCAACTGCTACAGATCTAATCGGCGTGTCTTGAACCATCTCGATAAAATGTGATTGTGATAAAATCGGAATTAGGTCGTCAGTTTTAGTGTTTGTTTTGAACGAAATTTAAAAGAGATAAAAATATTTGCAGTGGAGTTTAGTGTGAAACTTTCTTTAAATAACATCAACAATAGACGAGATGATTTAGTGCCGAGCTTGACTTTGAGTGTTTTACCATAAAGTAAATGTTGATGATGGACGATGGATGTCGCCATTTGGTGACGGAACAAAACGAAATGTTATTAGAACAACGATATACAGTCTCGGACAGTCCTCTTGATCTTCGAGGTTCTTCAGTCGACGACAGAAAAACACCAGAAGAAAAATACAGTAAAGAAGAGAAACATAAAAAGACCGGACATCAACTTATCAAGCCTCCATATTCATACATCGCTTTAATTACAATGGCAATCCTTCAATCCCCACAAAAAAAATTAACACTGAGCGGAATTTGTGAGTTTATCATGTCACGATTTCAATATTACCGTGAAAAATTCCCGGCTTGGCAGAATTCAATCAGGCATAATTTATCTCTGAATGATTGTTTTATAAAAATACCACGGGAACCTGGAAATCCAGGAAAAGGTAATTACTGGACTTTAGATCCATTAGCTGAAGATATGTTTGATAATGGAAGTTTTCTTCGACGGAGAAAACGATATAAAAGACCATCACCGAATATAATGCTAAGAGATCATCATGCATCAGCAATGGTTGCATCTTTTCTCACCCAGGAAAACTACCAACATTCACTTTTTAGTCCTAATTTACACAATCCCTACTCTTATATTCCGGGAATTCCACCCATGCTGCCACCGATGGATTTATCCAGATTGAATTTGGGACATTTAGGAATTATTTCACAACCGGCGATTTGTAAACCCGTTCCGGTGCAACCTCCAACTCCTGTTTCTTCCGATACTGAAGAATTGATTACAACGGAAAATAAGAAAAGTAAAAATGGATTTTCCATTGATTCGATTATTGGAAATAAACAGAATTTGATGAAAAAAGATAATTCAGATATTTCTAGAATTCATAATCAAGTTTCGGCATTTTCACCACTTGCTGATGACTGGACGAGGTGAAATGTCGATGCGAGTTTGTTTTTTTCCCGAATTTAGACCAAAGATTAGTTTATGTGATTTTCATGTTGCAATATTTATTAGTCAATTTTTTTTTCTTTTGATTTTTTTAGGAAAATCAGTTTTATTATATACTTAGGTATTAAATATTATATACTATGTATAGATATACAAATCTAAAACTTAAAATAAGTTTTGTCGTACTTAAAATTGTGTGTATTGTGTACATAAAGCAGTAGAATTGTACAGAGGTTAGTTTACATTTTTGTTATTAGTCATATTATTTTATTATTATTATTATCTCATATTAGATAAATATGTTTCACCTCAGAATTGCTGTTTGTCATGAAATTTTTTGTCCGTATCATTACCAAATAAAAAGATGTTTTGTAACTTATGTAAATAGTTGGTAATATAAATTTTCAAGCAATGATAAACTTAATTTGTAGACGCATAGATAATATAAGATTCCAAATAAAGAATAAAGTTCATAATTAATACCAACGGGTTTTATTTCATAACACCTCAAACAAATCATAAACCAAATAAAACTTCCTAACACTTTTTTCTTGTATTACACAATAATACAAAATATAAGTTTTATTGTGGTAGGTGACGGCAAAATAAATTTTACAAATATTTACAATCAGCACAAAATAAAAGAAATATTAAAAAAAGTATAGTACGTTCAGAGGTCTAACAGTAATATTTGTTTTTTAAATAACCATAGAACTACTATATATTTTAATATTTATAACATAAACCAATTTTTTTATTGATTTGTTTTCTTGATTAATTATTTTCTTCAATTTTTCTTCAGAATTCTAGAAAATAAATGTTTATTTACACTAACCTGAGTTCGAAATGTAACTGAATCAGAGCAAGCCGTGGAAGTGGATATTAACATTAGACACATCATTACGGTTACGCTGGCACAGTCTGCTTTGATTCAGTTACATTTCAATTTCACCTTATAATTAATATTGCGACATTTTTCTTTATAAATAATTGTCATTTATAATATGTATTGAATATTGAGGGTTTTTTATGTAAATTAAACGTTTTCTGTAGTATATAGATGCTTGAGGCTTATGCCTTATTATGCCTGTCGACCCTATTGTCTAATGACTATTATAAATGATGCCTAAAAAGACACTTTTAAACAAAAAAAAATATTTAAAATTTGAATTCATCATCATGCTCAAAAGAGGAAGATCAAACAATTTAGATTTTACTTTAATATAAAAAACAATAAAATAAACTGTAACAGTTGTGCTAAAATGGCTAATATGTGCATAATAAAAGCATTATATCATACTTGAAGTCCAATTTTATTATTCAGGGTCATGAATATTGAGTGTTAAAATTAAAATACACAGTCCTTAAGCCATCGTATAAAAGCTGAAGAGCTTTTGAAAGTGACGCAGCTGCGAACGATAGGGGGGCGATCAAACCCGGCCAGTAAACAGCAGGGATTTCACTTTATTTAATTTTCGAACAAATTCGCGATCAGGTGTTTTGGATTTAATTTAATAAATTATCAAAATTGAATTGAAAAACAATTAAAATGTATCTACTATATACTTCAGTTAAGAAGCTTAACTCTTAGTAAACATGTATATCTTTTGTATGAAAGCTTGGATCACGTGCAGTGGTCGCTTCTAACATCCTCTCAGACTCCCAAAGTCCCGAGGGTGCGCTCTCTAATGTCACTGTGTTTTAAACCGAACGGTAAACAAAGTTACATACACTTAATCAAAAATACTGGGATTGTATAACAAGGGACGGATTTGGGAGATTTCTCAATTCTCCTTTATATAAAATTTATAACAATTTTTCTTTTGAAATAATTCTTATAAAAAGAAGGTTATAAGAATGAAAAACAGTTTTGATTTATTGTTTTTAGATTTTGGTTTAGTATAAAAGAAGGTTGGGTAAATGTAGAAGTACGGCTCTGGAGAGAATTGGATGCCTGTGGCACTCGATTAGCTAGCTCTTGGTCGTGTGAAAGTACAACTGTAAGTCCGTGTAAGCGGAAGGTAAATAACGTTGCAATTATACGCCCGACGCCCACTTCTCTGCAAACAAGTGCACTGATAATGCATGATGATGGTAAATTGCTGGGGGTGCAGTGAGAACAACGACACTTTATGAAGGATTAACAAGAACTGAAAGCTAGGCTTTCAAATAATTCTCTATATTCATTACAATAGAAAAAAATAAATAATGTAACAAAAGCCAACTCAAAAATTGATTTAAGTATTGTAGATTATTCACTAGTTTATTATCAATGAAAAGATTCTAAATAAGAGGTTGCTAAACAATGGTTATAACTAAACAATAATTGCTAACCAATGAAAAATTGTCGGTTTTTAAGTAACAGAAATAATTAGAGAAACTGGTTAAAAGTCTATTTTTTTTTTACTTTATAATTAGTTTGTTGTGACTTTAATTTTATTTTAAAAAACAATAGTTTTGAATGATTTATTTCGGAATAGAAAATTAATTATCTGTTCTTTATATTCGTGGGCTATTCATCGAGTCGTCGAATTTAATATAGGCCCGATTTCTTTGTATGTTTCTTCGTCTCTCCCTATTCTATTAGTTCCTTTTCTACATACCATCGAGCTTGTCAATGCGATTGTCTCGGTAGTGGATTTTCCTGTATTCAGAATGGGAGTGAATTGATCGGTGTTTTATTGGACATTTAATACATTATTGATGTTTTCGAATGTTGTTCGCCATTTTGTGGTTTCATCAATTATTCTTGCAATTGCACAATATTTACAATTCTTTGACGTATACTATATGTTATCATTTAAATTAAATAAATAATTTTCAGAATTCCTAAATAATATTACAATAGTTGCAACTTACACTGACATAATTATTTTCTTATCGGTGAGTAAACAATCAAACACTAAATTTTAAGTTTTGTATAACAGCATTGTATATTTTATTTTCAACGTTTACAATAAATTTTTAAATTAAATATTAGGATTTCTCTTGTGATAACGTGAATACATGGATTAGAAAATAAATGTTATTTTACACATTTTGCTTGTACAGTTAGATAAATGTTATGTAAGCATTTACTCTGTCATAAACACTCACTTAATGTTGATTTTTACTTTATTCTTATTTTCACTGACATATTTATCATAAACTAATGAAACGAATTTTTTTAAAATACCCTAATTGCAACATATTTTATTATTAATACCTAAATACAGTAAAAAAAACGTTTTAGATCCACTCTTGCTGTGCATTGGCAAAAAATTCATAAAAGTGCAAAATGGTAACTGTAGAGTAAAAAACATTTATTATTGAATCTTAGACAACTAATCGTACAGAAGAAAACACTTTAAATAATTTTTTTGGGAACAGTTGATCTAAATAAATAATGAACGCACGTTACACGCACTAGAAGTCTTGTAGGCTCCTGACTCAGTGGCAGATTTTTCTCTATTCTTTCTTATTTAGAGCTTTCTTCTTGCACTGCTTTATTTATTTATTTATTTGTGACTTTGGAGGTCGTCTTCTACTTCTACTTTTCACTTTGTTCTTGGTCTGCCTCGTCGTCTGTTGGCTCCTAGTCCTGTTTATAATATTCTTTATGTTAATCTGTTTTCTTTCATTTTTGTTACGTGGCCTATTTATCTATTTCTTTATGATCTAACTACTCCTATTATATATATCTGTGTTTTTGAATAATGTTCTTCTTGTTCTTCTAATCCAAGTCTCTCCAAATTTTTTTCTTCCACAAATTTTTTTTAGAACCTTTCTTTCCCATATCTGCAGCATGACTATTCTTGTTTTTTTAGTGTCCTTTCCTTACAAGCGTATGTTACCACCGGTTGTATTATGATCTTATAGACATAAAGTTTTGTTGCTTTTGCTACAGCTTTCGAACTTAATATAGAGTGTAATGCATAGACGCTTTTATTTCTAGCTGCTATTCTTGTTTTTATCTCTTCTGTATTTGTTGGGTTTTTTTCTATTACACTTTTTAGGTAGACACATCTCTTAATTTCTTTGAATTTGTATCTCTAATTTGTCTTCTTTAAATACTTCAACTTCTCATATGATAAATTTAGTTTTTTCTTAATTTATTTTCAGTCTCATTTATTCTCAGCGTTTATAATCAGCCTTCTTGTTACTTTTTAGCTCTTCTTTGGTTCTTGTTACAAGTGATACGTCGGCTACAAATGCAAAGGATTGATGTTGTTGATGGAAAAGTAGACCTTGTTTATATATGTTGCTTTGTTTTAATATTTTTTTTAGGGCGAAGAAAGCTGATCTTCTTGTTTTGAGCCATCAAACAATTCAAACTTTCTTGACAGTTTTCCGTTAACCCGAATTGTATTTGTGGTTTTTTTCAATTTTATTTTTACTAATCTCGCTATTTTATTAGGTGTTTTAAAGTCTTTTAATGCTTGGTATAATTCTTTTTTGTTTATGCTGTCGTAGGCCGTTTTAAAGTCAATAAAAAGCAAGTATGTTTTTAATTTTTGTTATTGACTTCTCTCTTCCATCTGTTATAATAAAAATATTTGGTCTACTACAGATCTTCCTTTTCTAAAACCATACTGCTATTCTCGTACTACATTTTTCATAGGCTCTTTCAGTAGTGTTGCCAATATCTTATATACGGTGTTCAATTCTACAATTTTTACATTTTGTCTTGTCTCTTTTTTATAGATTGGACATAATATTGCTGTTCTTCATGTTTCCGACATTTGTTCTTTAATCCATACATTTTTAATTGAATCATATATTAACGACCACAATTTAGTGTGCCAAAACATGTAGCGTTTAAATAATAACATCTGAGAGAGAAGGGACCATTCTATTATTACAACAAAAAAAATAATAATAATAAATCATATATTATCTTTGATATCGTTTCTCATCTGTACTTTATTATTTCTTCTTGTATGTAGTCTTGTCCTATGCTCTTGTTGTTTTTCTGTTTTTTTTATAATATTTTTAACTTCATTATATATAGATTTTTTCTCTTGTCTGTTTCTGTTATTCTCTTCTTTTCCAACTGTTCTTCTTTTGGTCGACGATTTGTTTAAGATTTCTTCAAAATATTGAGCTCATCTTTCTGTTACTTTTTCGTTTCCCATCACTATTGGCATTGGCTATATTTTATTATTTAAAAAATATAGCACAATCATTATTTCACTTCAAATAACTCAATTTAAGTAGATAAATGTGGTTAAAAATAATCTTTTAAAAGAGTAGATTAATAAAAATTATTAATAACCTATTATTAATAAGTGGAATAAACTGAATTTAATAATCTTTAGCACGTTTATAAAACGTGTTTTGTTGAAAAAGCGATCTTTTCGTTTGATAAAGTGATAAGAATGAAGATAGAGTGTGTGATGTCAGGTAAGGCAAGTTGTCGAGGAAATCGTGGGGTTAATTTAGCGGAGCGGAATGAAAAGGGTCTTTGAAGCGTATGATCGTCAATGATGATGAGCTGGTAGGAGGCCCCAAGTAGATCCGCCACCCTTACGTCGCTTCAGCTTTGTGTTTACAAGCCACTGGTCCAGCATCGGGGATTATTAGTTTTTGATACGTGTTTTTCCCTACCGAATTATCAATGGACTAAGTTTACCGTGAGCGATCTGTCACGCTACGTCAAGTACCATTGGGACATTCTAGCATATTGACGGTTATTAAACCGAAAACATACAACAAACCTGAGGGAAAAAATATTTTGGCAAAGATCGATAATTCGTATTCTAATATATAGGATTGTTATCAAGTCGATATTATGGTGCGCGTGTTTCAGGAATGCAGTAAAGTGTTGGATGCGAGGGTGATGATGACACACTAAAGAGTAAAATGTCACGAGAGGGTGGTGATATTGGGACAAATTTATCACGCTGTCTGCTTCAAACCTGCCACGTATTCAAACTCAAGCCGGCTTTATTACAGTGTTATTACACCCCATTTCATTATAGATCATTTTATAGACGATAATTCTTATTTAAAACTTATAATATCACAAGATTATTACTGTGTATGTACATTTAATCAAGTGTTAAATTAAATATAAAAAGGATCACAAAGTTTATTTAAATATGGCATTAAAGAAGACAATGATTATGTATAATATAATAACATTTTTTCTCAACTTGCAAGAATGCTTTTATTTCAGTGGAAATAAACACACTAAGACGAGTGGCTTACTTCTACAAAAGTCTAATTTACCTTCTTTGCACGACTAGCCTGTAGACCTGTAAACAGTTCTGTAAAATCGGATTTTTGTAATCAATATTCTTGGTAGATGCTTAGGTTCTCACTCTTTTATTATTATGAAGAAAATATCTCAGTGCTTGTCTTTAAATCATTCCCATTCTGGACAAAATTTGAGTTAACCATTTCTTCACCAAGATGACAGATATTACAGTGTTCTTTAGGACAGTACTTTTTTAGAGTCACCCACTATAATTATTTTTTTGTAGTCAAAAATGTTTCGGTAATTTTTGTTGTATTGAAACTACATATTTACAATAAATAGAAGCATTTTATTGGTTAGACAACATTATTATACGATTTTAAGCGCGATTTTGGATTAAGTATTTATGGTTTTGTGTTTTGAAACAAAAAAGTAAGTTTAAAATGTAGAATTTTAATTAAATAATATTAACTTGTTATTTACATAACCAACCATGTTATAAAAATTCTAGTTAATTAAAAAATAAGTTTTTTGCAATTAAATAATGATAAAAATCAAAAAAACTGTAGCGCCTTTAAACATACATACAGTTCATTTCAAAATAACTGACATTTTACGGTCTCTTTACGAAAACAATGCGTTGTAATGATAGTGAAATGCTGTATATTTAGAGAAAATGTATAAAAGCGATACAGATGTCTAATGCTTCTTGTTTTTTTAAAAAAATTAATTGATACAGAAGAACAGAATTTAGATCTGTACACGTTTGTCAAGATAAAATTGCTACAGCATTGATGGTCAGAACAAGGAATAAAAGGATATATCTAATTCTGAAATGTTTGTCGCCGTCGCAAAATAACTGTACTGTTTTATTGTCTTGTCTAAAGTTCTAAAAAAACAAGCATAAGACATATATTTTGATTTACATTTTTGGTCAAATGCTTTAAGAACAATTTATACAGAGTAAGAATTTTAACTCGAATAAATTCTGTAACTCGATTCTCATCAGTTGACTCAAAAAAAAAATTAAAAAGTTTTTCATGTTTTAATGTGACACATTGTTTTTCCTTTTTGAAGAGAAATCACTCCCAGTATCTCCAATAATTTTTTTAATGCAACGGAATCTGTTATAATAACTCGTTTAAACGGAATCTGTTATAATAACTCGTTAAAAGGTGTTTTAAATAAGTAAACAAAAAGCGAGACCTCTTCTGGTGGTAAAATATGGAACTAGTCATTCAAGGAGAAAACTCAAATTGTTAATATATAGTTGACGTTTCTCCCTCAATAATTCACGTGTCTACTAGTACTGAATCTCACTGATAGAAGCGAGTATCGCATTTGTTAATTGTCGATAAATTTTTGTATCTTGGTAATTTAGTAGCACAATAGCAAAAGAATTAGAAAAGATGAAAAGAACACATAAATTCCGATGAATATCTTCAGTCTTCAGAAATAACATAATTATCTGCAAGGAAATTCATAAAATACTTCTCAAAAAAATCTCGTTTTTTATAGGACAACCCCATATTATTTCTATATAAAATAAATTTTCTTTAATTATTAAAATTTTATTAAAAAGAATAAATAAATTGAAATATTACAACGGACTGTTTTAGAGAATTTCAAGCGTAACTCAGCTATGAAGCGCATGCTCTTGAAGTTTTACGTCATTATTTTAAGAAATATGATTAAGAGATATGACACGTGAAATAAATTATTTCGTTAAAACCTGCCATTACAAAAAAATATTTAAAATAACTATTATCTCATACATAAATAATACAACTACCTACTTTGTAATTTATAATTTATAGAAAAAATGACACATTAAGTATTAAAAGTACTTTTAAAAAATTTCAGAGATGTGTTAACAATACTGACTTGTTAGTAAAGTTAGATTTCTCTATTCTTTTTGTCTCACACGTAAAAAGGAAAAAAAGTCTCAAAATTTTTGATTGTTTGATTTGTATTTTTTCTTTTAATACCCCAAAGGGTAAATACACTTCTTTTTACTTATGATGTGTTTCACTTATAATTTCAGCAAGAAAAATGAACTGTAATTGACGTAATTTCGGTTTATTATTATAATATGATATTCTTTTAACATTTACAGATATTAAAATGAACAAAAAGTTGTGTAATTTATTTAATGAAATTAATAATTTCAACTAAATACACGATAAAAAACATCACATAGCTTTTTTAACAAAACTAAACTAGTAAGTGCCGGAAAATAAAATAATAATAAAATAGTTATTTGTGACTGGTTAATTTTTAAAATCAAAATTCAAAAAATCAGCAATCAAAAATAGGTATTTTAAATTTTCCATAACGTTTACTAATCAATTTTGGACATTAAATGGAACGGCTTTATTGGAAGATTGGAGTAACAGTAACGTTTTTGTTTATTAAAAATATCCAAAAATTCAGCATTTTTATTTATCTATCAGATGCTTATTATTGTCAATTTATAAACTATTTTATAGATACAAGTTTTTTTGCAAAAATAAATGGTTATTGGCGATTAAAAAGAAGCGATAAGCGCTCTGATGGTAGAATTTGGAATGAGTGTAAATGTGCGTTATTAAGAAAATTATTTAGAATAAGATTTTTTTAGGTAAAAGGTAATTTTCTAACTATCTTTTATTTAGTTTTTTCAATTCCAAACTTTCTTTTAAACTTTTTTATAATTTAAGTCATCGTGCTTGTACTAACTATAATAAGTTATACTTTCATAAACTGTCATTTTTTAACTTGTTAAACAATGACATTTTCCAAAATTGATAAACGACAATAGGAACATTTCTGAAAGTATCAAACATTCCAAAATGCTGTATTTTAAGAAAAAAAATGATTTTTTAAGTACATATATCTGCTAATAACGAGAATACTCGTATTTACATAACTTAATAATGGTTATATACGAGTAAGTTTATCTCATATTAAAAAGTGTAAATTGATGATAAGATAATCATAAATTACTTAGAGTATAATTAATATTTTGTAAAAATCACTTGTCAGTAACAATTAAATCATGAGTGTCAATATAGCAAGGCAAAGTATATATTTACTTTAAAAATTTATGTTTAGTCATTAAAAATAAATCAGTCATTGACAATAAGGTTGACACTCAACTCTGGTACTTTTATTTCTATACAAGATTTGTTAAATAATTTTTATTATTGCAAAATAATTATGGTTGTTCGGTTATCCTGTAGGTATATACATAAACAGAGCCTTCAAGAATTACTTTAACTAAATTAAGCAACTATATAAAACTTAAAATTTGTAACTAAATGGATACCACTTTTTTTAAAACTTACTTTTCTAATAAAAGCGAAGATAATCGCTTAATAATAATTGTGTTAAATTATAGGTACACTTGATGGGTTGAGATTATTTATAAAGGCTCCGTATATAAATTTATATGGTTCAAATTCAAACTTCTTTACTCTATATTTTTAAATTAAGTAGGTACCTATAGGGTAATTTATGGATAAATAGATATATTGAAATTTTCGCTTCACTTTAGAATATAAAATAATGTAAGTACATTATAATGTTAAATTTAGTTTTCAGGAACAATTTCAATTGTAGAAACAACTTTTTAATTTATTTTGTGTTTATTTAGAATTTTTAAAACCAAAAAATTCCATTAGATATACCTAGTGAAATTGTAAAACAGAGTGCACTTAAATCCTTCGTAGCTATCTTTTATGAATATTTCAAGAGCATAGAAGTGTACACAAGCACATATATTGAAGTTGTCAACAACTACTTTCTTCGTATTATTATCTACATGAATTCAGCAATGTTGGAAGCTTTCATTCGTTTGTAGAGAGTAGAAGACGAAGCTTATGGCGTGTTATAAGATTCCAAACAGGCGACCCGGATTGCCAGTATTGAACGCTCCCGAATAAATCTTATTATTATCGAGAATGAGACGGAGTCAACATCGGTTTGACAGAAGGAAGCGCGGCCATGCTTAAATTAAATATTGCGGCACGAAATACGATCAACCAAAGTTGTCTGTTACGTAAAACAACCTCTTGATTAATCCACAAAATTTCTCTTTACATATACAACAAAAAAATTTGTGTTTGATTTAAAAAAAATTGAATTTGTTAAAATTTGTTGTAAAAAGTTGTATTAAAAAATGCTAGATTTATGATAGTTTGTACCGCAATGGTAAACTTGTTTAGATCGAGCTTTCTATACCTAAAGCTTGGAAGCTTTGAGCAGGTTTGTGAGGGGAAATCCCGCCTGAATCCGCCATTCGTTGTCGTCTCCAGGGCAACGTGTAACCTTTGGGGCGGAGCAGTATATCGAATTATGAAAGCCCCCTCTACAGCAAGCCCTTCACCCATCGAGACCCCAAATCCAATAATCTCACTCGCTTAGATTGTGACGGAATGATTTACCGACAAATCTAACCTGACTAATAACAACGTTGTATTGGAATTTTCCAGTGGATCGTTACTAAGATAGGACACCTGGAGCATCAAGGGAAAATCGTTAGGGAGGAAAATCATGTTCTGCTTGGAATGGAAATACGGACGAGTTGTGTGCGTTCCGATGCGGTTTTCAATACAAATATTGACGAAAACAGACAGGGCGCATCCACAAAGCAATATTACACTGTTGTAAATTGTTTATGGTTGGATCAAAATGAGAAAAGCCCTTTGTTCTCCATGCCAGAGTTTATTGTAATTGAACGAGAGAGAATATTACGGAAACGGATTCTGAACAGACAGAAAAGTTTTACCAGATTATTTATTATGTCGAATTTTATAATCTAATAATAAATTTATTATTCATCAAGTTGGTACTTTTATCTACAAAATATTGACTTTAGTTGTAAAATTATTTTAATAACAGAATAATAACCATTTAATGATTTATGAAACATAACTAAAGCTGACCATTTTTAATATCCGACAAAATGCTTACAGTCCTTTTTTATTTTATTTAAGTACCCATAGTGGCTTGAAATTATTTAAAATAAGTTTCTATTGTTAAAATTATTTACAATTTATAACAAAAGTGAATATTTACTCCAGCATGCATCTCAGGTTTGTAGATAATATATCTACAGATGATTCAAAAGTTTGAAGAACTTCTTCATTTTAAATTTTATAACTCGTAGATAAATAAATATTAAAAAATGCAAAATGTATAGTTTTATAGAAAATTGAACGCTCTACTAAAAAGGTCTCTTGTGGTTAATCGATTACTTGAACCACTTAAAAGATATTCGCATTTTAAAAACCAAAATTTGAGACTAAATCTCTATTTTTTTAAATGGTTGGAGTAATCGATTAACCACAAAAGTTTTCTTTTGTAGAGCGTTTAATTTTCTACAAACTTATATGTTGCGCATTTTCTAATATTTATTTATCTACGAGTTATAGAATGTATAAGTAAAAAAGAAATTTTTGTTAAATTCTTCAAACCTCTGATATATTCTAAACGCTAATAGCTATAAAAAAATTGAGAGATACCTTTTTAGAGCGTTCAATTTTTTACAAAAAATGTAAATAAAATTTTTTTCTACGATCAAGTAGTGATGAGTGATTTTACCAAATAGAACTAAAGAAAAAATAAAAAACTGAAATGAGGGAGTCCTTCATATTAAAATTAAGAGCTTATCTTTAAAAAGCAATTTTTAAAGGTGTCTAGAAACCAATTTATCAGTGTCGGATGTTAAAAAAAAACATTTGATTTTTTTGGCCCACCCAAATGGGACATAGAGAGTACAGATTTTTCGGACCCACCTCAGTAGTAAGTTGCACCGTGTAATAGCTAGGGGGCGCCAAAGTTGGAGATTGAAATTTGTTCTTATACTTTAAATGTACATATCTCAAAAACGATATGTTTTAGCAAAATTTTGCATGACTGTTTTTACTTTTTTATTCAGAATCTCCTGGCATGTTTATTTTTGCAAGTAAAATTTGGGATAATAAGGAAAAAATTGGATACTGGCATTAGAAATTGAGACGATGTAGCAAAATTTTGCTATTATCAATAAAAAAGCATATTTAACTTTATTTAGTTATCAAATTTTATAATAATAGTTGGTTAAGAGGTTTTTAAGACATACCAAAGATGTTTTTTTAAACACAATTTTAAAGATCTGCAGTTTTGTTATCAGTTGAGATGATTATTTTTTTTTGGCAGTTTCATCAATTCTGGTGCTGAATTTCAGATTAAAATTGTCCCGCGTGATTTTGTCTCACCCTATATCAGGTGATTCAAAAGTGTGGAGTAACATTTTAACCAGAAATACAGCACTACATGTGATAAAAATTCTCAAATGATTTCTTTATAACAATCAATAAATAATTCCTACTGATCTATAAGTTGGCTACAAAACTACTAAAATATACAAAAAAAATATTTATTTTTGTTTAAAACTTGATTGAATTGAAGAATTTTCCCAGTAAAAATATTTGAAATAAGGATGATTATCAAGAACGTGACTAAACAATGTATGAAACTCAAAATTATGCTAAAAATATTAATTTGTTGAAATATTAGTAAAAAATAGTAAAAATCTGGTAAAAAATGACAGTTATTATGCAGAAGTTATGTGGATTAATAATTGAGCTATTATTATACAGGGTGAGTCTGCTAAAAGTGTTTCTTAACTTTTCTCAAAAACTAGTTATCACATCAACTTTAAAGTTTGGCATTAAAAACTTTGTTTCTTGCACTACACAGGTGATTTTTTTCAGAATTTTTCTAATATTCCTTCTAATTAATAATAATTAATTTCTTTAAAAAAATCTATTTTCAATTTTTAACATTATTCTAAAAGAAAAGATGTTAAAGTATTATTTTGTGCAAAAAATATTTTTTTAAAAAATGTAGATTACTCTAAAAAATATAAAATTTCAAACTTAAATACGCCATTTTTTTCTAAGAGGGTGGGTGGGATCTTGGTAATACCAAAACACTAGTTTTCAAAACAGCCAATTGCAAGTTACTATTCAAATGTCCCGGTAAAAAGTGGGCGGTTTTATTACTATACCTGTTCGACGATCGGACTCTAGAGGGGTAGGTATTGTCGAGTTACTGCAGACGGCAGATTCAGCTTGGCAGTGCTGCACCAAAATGCATCTTAGGAATCAAATAAATGTCATTATTTTTTGGGGTTATCTACATTTTTTTTAAAATATTTTTTGCACAAAATAATATTTTGAAATCTTTTCTTTTAGAATAATGTTACAAATTGGAAATATTTAGATTTTTTTAAACAAATTAATTAATATTAATTAGAAAGAATATTAGAAAAATTCTGAAAAAATTCACCTGTGTAGTGCAAAAAACAAAGTTTTTAATGCCAAACTTTGAAGTTGATAGGATAACCAGTTTTTGAGAAAAGTTAAGAAACACTTTTAGCAGACTCACCCTGTATAATATATTTGCGTATAGATACTTAAAACATCAAATTTTGATATAAAGAAGTAAAATTGCGTAAACCAGCATTTTTTCTCAAATTTGTCATTACTTATTCTCACTCTGATTGATATTATAATTGTGCTTAAAATATTAAAATGTAAATGTTAGGACTTGATGTCCCAAGTTTATTGGCGCGCATAGTATCGAGCGTTTAAATAAAAACGACGTTATAGGTAGTGTGGCATGGATTTGAAAACGTACAGGATAAGGTTTTATTTTTACTAAAAAATAAATTATTTTATCAAAGACATTCGAAATAATTGTTTTGCTACTTTATAGCATTCTAGAGGTTGCAACCGCACACTTAAAAAAATTATCAAATATTTTACACTTATTGATAATACAGATTTTTTGACAAATTATTATTCATTTCGAATAATAATCTCAGTGAGAAAATTTATTGAAACTCTATTGACCTATTTTTATATTGAATTCACTTCACTAATTACTAAAAAATAACTTTTTATCTATAAAGTATTTGTATTTTCAGAGTGAACCGATTGGTAACTTTTAATTAACATAACGACAACCTCTATATGTAGTTATAACAAAAAAATTCGTTTTTCTAAGTAAAATGACAAAAGGTTTTTGTCAGTACTTCCCGTAATAACTTTAGCAAATGGCATAATACAGTTTTATTGTAATGTATAATTCACAAGTATCAAATAAATAGGGGAACTATAAGAGTTATATTGCACACAAGAATTAGGGATAGGATTAAGTACTGGCACAATAGACAGCCCTCATATTATACGGCATAAAGGAGAAGTTAATTTGATTCGCCTGGTTCACAACAAGTGTTTAAATGCGCTCATAAATCACTGTGCTTAACCAAATGGTCACTAAAATTAATAATACCATAGAAGTTAAATCATCGTGAATTTTTTTGTGACAATCACAGTAGTATATCGAGAACGGTAAGAACATTTTACCAATCGAGGACAATTATTATTGACTTATATTAGTAAAATGTTCTTAACGTTAGCAACGAGTAAATAACTCTTACTTACTGTCGAGGAAAAAATGCGGTAAACAATCAGAATTCGATCGAAATAAAAAATCATATGTGCTGTGTGGATGTAATAATACATTTGGAGTTAGAAAGAAAACATAACAAAAAATCTTTTAATTCAAATAAATTGTTTTTCTTGATCTTGAACTGAAGCAATTTTCTGATCGATTTCTTTCAAAAGTTGATTCAACACCAACTCTTTCCAAAAATTATTTTCAATTGTACTTTTCGTTGATCTCAAATGTTGCGTTTCTGTGTATTTATTCTACAACAAAAAATCCATATTTTGCTGTTTTATTAATTATACTACCTCAAGTTCACTATCAATTTCTAATACTCTTTGTTTATCATTATCGCAGAGGTGAAAACCATTGTTACTTAACAAATCGTTATTTATAATGTCTTCCGTTTTTTTAATACCTTCAGCGGCTTCGTCAGATGTAACATTTTTGTTTTCAAGCATATCTATTACACGAAAAAGTGATAAAAAATTAAGTCAATGTAGTCATACCAATATCTGATAAAATTTGATTCAACTGCAGCTTTTCTTCGTCAGTAAGAGGCAATTTCGGTATAGCTGTAGCTGCTGCTAACTGTTTGATCAATAATCATGCATTCTAATCTATTATTTCGGTCGGCTTACTCACCTCGATATTTCTACGTATAAAATCCTTTTTTGGATTTTTAGCTGATTGTGATCGTTTATTTTGTTCTTTACCAGTATTTGCATTTTTACAAGTTTTTTCTTTAGATTTAGATTTTCTTAAATTGTCTTCAAAATAACACAAATTTAAAAATGTGGTTGAAAGATTTTTATCAGAAAATTCATCTTCGTTATTTAATTCTTTACACATTTCTTCTTGCACCTTTAATCTTTCTTCTTTTTCGTACTAATTAAAAAAAAAATTACAGACATATTTACTATACATAAAAATTAAGTAACCTTTAGTAATTGTTTATTTTCTATATAATTATGTTCAAGTATTTCAATTTCGTTCATTTTTTGTTTTATTTCATCATTTTTGCGACCAACTCTCAAATTTTCAACTTGTAGCATAGGAAAAGATTCAAGAAAATCAAAATTATAACTTTTTTCATTTTTGTTAACTGTTTCTTGTTCTTCATCTTTAAATAATTACGTGTATAAATATAAAAATTAAATATTTAAAAAAACCTTGCGTTTGTAATGGTGGTAATTTGAAATCCTCTTCGGTGTTTTTAAAGATTTTTTCTGTTGACAAAAAAGAGAGTAAATCTTGTTTTTTATTTAAATTCTCAAATGTATTGAAAAAATCAAGAGAAAAGCTATCGATTTTTATTTCCTTGTGTTCCGCACTTTTACTTGTTCTCATTTTTTCTTTGTTACGACAAAAATTATCTTCAGATATTTGTAAATACGTTTCTGTCTACAAAAAAAATCTCAATAAAATATTATAAAGATTACCAACTTACATTTTTATTTAATAAGTCAAAGAATGATTTATCATCATCAAATAAGTTATCCATTTCAAATTTTTTATAAATTCGCACTTATAAAGCTGCAGCACAATTGACAGAATTTTGACAATATCTGTCAGTCTTTAACAAAACATTATTATTTCTACGTTGTCATGACAAAAATAAATAAGATATAGTAAGAACAGTGAGTCAGTGGGTGTGTCAATAAGGACAAGCACGATACAAAGAACTATAGATAATTTAATTATTAATTTATTTTGAAGATGAAAAAGACATGCCATTATAAACAAATAAAAATTTGACAATTTGGGCTTATTTTAAGTGGGGATGCGGCCACCGTATACGTACTTTATTCACTTTGAATGGGCATTATATGTATATGCAACCCCAGCTCTGGAGGACAATCGGGAGTTAGATGAAATTTTCATAGATGTGAGCATGATGTAATGATTTATGTATGGACAAGACTGGGTTATAAGACAGCTGATAAAAATTGAAAACTTGTCAAAAAACTAACATCCTTTCAAGTTAAATGTGTAAGATGGAGTCACTGATTTTTAGATTACTATAGGCAACCAATAATACACAGTTTAAATCTAAAAGGCTATAACTGTAAATAATATAATAAACAATCGAAAGACAAAATCCAAAATGTTTTTTTGAGAAATTTAACTTGATGCTTGGTTTAAAATAAAACACAATTTTAAATATAAAAATTAATAATCATAAATAGTTCTACAAAAACAGCTAAATTATTAAAGAATACGGACAATTGTAGATATAAATGTACAATGAAATTATATTATGTAGAAATAAAAATACTAATTACATGTGTTGTATAAATAATACTATTTCGTGCGCAGTTTCTTTTTGGGACGTACAGAAGGATCATTATAATCCATTTCTTCTGGTAGTTTTAATCCAAGTTCTCGACATTTTTTCTGAAAAAGTTTAAGTAACTGCACTCCACATCTAAAAAACGTACATTTAAAAATTAATAAATTTTTTTTAGAATTAAATACTTGTAAACATCGTCTTCAGTATGATTATATGTGTTACAATTTTGAAACACTAGAAGTGCATCAGACATAAAATGTGCATCTTCTTTATATTCTCCCATATTTAATTTATATTTGATTGTACCAAAATCCATAGGTTTTGTAATAACGTCATAATAATCAGGTACCTCAGTTTTTTGTACTGGTCGTAAAAACGGCCAAGCATTTACATCTTTCATAACTTCAGATAAAACCTGATGTAAGGCTGAATTATGCAAGGGAAGATCAACCCTGCCTTCGTCTCGTCGTGTTGTTCTTCTACTAATTACTTCATCGTCACTTGAATCTAAACAATTTTATTATTAATGTTAAATGAAATATTTTTGTTTTATTTTGGTGCACAAAAAGCAGATGATTTAAAATGAAAAATGTGTTAGAATGGGATTAGCAAAAAGCTTGATAAACCCACCGTCATTTTCTGACTGATCTTGAAGACTCTTTGCAAAATCATGGATCTTATATAATGCTTTTGCAGCACAGCGACGCTGGCCATTAATTCCAGTGCGCTGTACCACTGCACTATTACAGTAGGTCGTGTCTATACAATAGTACAGTAAAATATCCATTAAATTGAATTTTTATACTCACCATAGTGTCTTTTCCTATCATTATGTCCCTTACAATTCATACAAAACCAAGGACCTCTTGGAGCTCGTCTTAAAGGTGGCTCAACACATTCAATGTGATAACAACTCGAACATTTATCACAATCAATAACTTCACCACCAGATCGACAAGTTTTACATAATTTCACAACCAATTCATCATTTTCTTCTTGTTCTTCTTCCTCTTCTTCAACTTCTTCAGTGTCGTCATTTTCCTCATCTACCAATTCTTCTTCATCTTCAGATTCTTCCTCATCAATTTCCTCATCTCTAAAAATCGGTCGTTTCTTAGGTGGGGATTCAACAATTTCAGGTACTTCTGGTTTCTTTTCTTTTTCACATTTTGCACAAAACCAATCACCTGGCGGAATGCTCTAAAATTCCAAATTTTAATAATTTAACATTACAAAAATTACAATCCTCACCTTTAATTTCGGTTTTAAACAATACAAGTGTTGACCTAAATTACATCCATCACAAAGTAACATATTTTCAGAGTCATTTCGACGTCGACAAATTCTACATTTTGATAACAAGAGAGATTTTGTCCACAATACACATGAATCTAATGTACTATAATGCAAAAAAATCTGACTGAAACTGGTTGAGGCTAATAATGATTGTTCCCATTTACTAATCACGTTTTCTTTTTTTTTATTATTACGGCTTGTATTAACACGACCTAGAGGTTTTTTCAGAAATTTCGGTTCAACTGATTGTGCTACTTGTGCTAGAGCTATAGATAAACTCTGAATAGCTTCTTTAATTTCATTATTTTGGCTAACAGAGACTTCATTATTGTCAATGTCAGGGATTAACTCCTTGCCTGTACCTAAATGTTGGCTAGGATCGGAATATTCTCGTTCTTCTGTAGATTTTTCTGTATCGTTTTGTTCTATTTCTATTAAGGTTTTATCTAATTCTTTGTAATTTTTATTTTGAAGACAATTTCTCCATTTTTCTCTATCTTTAATATGAAGACAACCTAAATTCCCAGCATAGATTTTTTCTTCCATTTCCAATATATGCTCAATTAAGGCATCATGTAAAATTTCAGTTGGACTCATATCTTTAGGATAACCAAGATTAGCATTTTCGTATTTTGTTTTAGGTGTTTTTCTTCTTTTACGTTCTTCTTTAACAGGTATTTCAGTATTTAAAGTGTTAACAGGAGTTTCATTCATTATTTTTTCTATTTCATCACGATTAAAAGTTAAATTTTGTTCAAGTTTACTCTCTCTAATTCCTCTTTTATTTAAACCATCAATTAATTGATCGAGTTGATCACTTTCATGATAGAAGCACCAACGATTTTGTTTTCTATTTGATGAATGTACAATACAAGTTTCAGGATCTGCTGAACACATCATAAGTTCATCAGAAACTTCAATTTTGACACCATTATGAACTCCATTTACTTTTTTAGGACTTTTTGCTGGACTGTTTTCTTTATCACTGGAATTTGATTCTTGAAGTGTCTTTTTTAAGTAAGCTATAGTTTCATCCCGGCTGGCGTTAACTAAATGAGGAACTTGTTCTATAATATTACTGAAACAAATTCCTGGATTTTCTTCCTCAGAATTTAAGAAAAATCCAGGAACAGATTCTAAACGAATATACTGACGAAATGCTCTATCTTGTCCCATAACAATCTGTTTATCATATGATGCTTTTTTAAACTCTTCTAATTTCCTATGATTTTCTGCTTTTTTTCGTTCAGCTTCTGCTTCTAATTTTTGTAAATCATTTACAGCTTTTGGTTCTGTTTTAATCTTCTTTTTTAATTTGTGACGAGCTGTTAAAAATTCTTGTTCACGTTTTTTCTCTGCAATCAAAGTCATTTTATAATCAGTTTTTGCTTGTCTAATTTTTTCCATTCTTTCTTCTACTATATCACGAACATCTGCATAAGTGAGCAATTGATTAATTAAACAAGATAAAACTTGTAATTTGTCAACTATAGGTAATTCAACAATATTATGAGTTTTAAGAGCTTTTAAAATATGAGGACTATGTAATCTTAGATATAATCCAGGATCATCTTCACTTAAATAGCCCCCTCTTTGTTGATAACGCCATCTAGCACCGGTCATATTAATAATAGCACCTGACGACAATAAATGAAGTCTTAAAACTTCTGAAGTTGTTAGTGAATAGAGAGGTAGATCAGCAAGAGGTAAACCTTGGTATTTTTTACTCCAACCAGCTGCTATAGTTGCAAAACGTGTAGCTTCTTGAAGATTTATATTATCAGAAATTTCTTCTTGTTTTATACTTGAAAGATTTTCTGCTTCAGTACGATATTGTGAAGCTTCTTCTTCTTGTACTCTGAATAGAGCAATAAGAAGCATTTGGATTAAATCAATGAGAGGACCAGCCACCTGAAAACAATGATATAATAAAAATCTTTAAATACTTAAAGAATACCTCATTTTCTGTTAATGCTCTTTCCATAATTTCCACTGAAAGTCCAGCAGGGAAAAAGTCTTTAGTAAATAAAAGTTTAGAAAACGTGTTTACAAATTCCATAATCATTAAAACATCTCCTAAATATTCATCTTGAACTTTTAAATTGACAGAACTTCCTTTTGGCAGTTTCTAAAAAATAAATAATTATTTCTCAGTTAACACAAATTTAACTACCTTTTGATCAATAAGTTCAAGATCTTCTTGGGGTTTAGACCAGTTCTTTAATTGCTTTGCAATTTGAAGATTTTCCTCTTTCTTTTTCTGCTTCATTTCAATTTCCTTTTCTTTTTTCTGTTGTTTCATCAACTTAAATTGCTCTTGTCTTTTTTTCATTTTTTCCAATAAATTATTATTACTACCATTTTTGGGACTTTTCGTGAGAAATTTATGAAGTGATTCTTGACGTACTTTTTTGCCATTAACGACTTTTTCGAATTTTTTTGACGCATCAAATACAGGAGGTGGCCCATTAAAAATTTTGTCAAAAGTGATTTTATTTAAATTAAATGCTTCAATTGCAGATGATTTTATAACGAAAATACCTCTTTCATCTTGTTCTACATATTGTTTTAGAAACAATTTACATTTTTCTCGAGAATACAAGCCTTTTTTTCTTCTGATTTGATTACAATCAACAATCATAATTTCGCTGATGTCACAATCATGGGCATCTAAATGTTCAATTTCGTATTTGTATAGAGAGGCTGGTGGGGAAAAATGCTTGTCTTCCATGTTTCTAATAAGAGACATATTTAATATATAAAAGAAAAATTGTAAATTTTTGCTGACTTACCCTTTTTTTGGTGACGTTTTAATTTGATTTTGTAATGGAGGTACAACTTGTAAGACATGTGAATCTTTCCATTTAGTTTCAGTAAATGAGGTTTCTACATTTTCACCAATAAAATATCTGTCTTTTGTGTATAAGAAGACATCTTCTGCCATATCCCCAAAAGCTGTTCTTTTTGTCTTACTAGCCAAGTAAAGTATCGGTATTTTAAGTTCAGATGGAAAACCTTTAAGGCTTTTCTTTGCATTTTCTTCACTTTCTAAAGCTTCAGTGTATGTTAAATTCGGTTTGCCTGTTAAAGCACATGTCCATATCATTGAATTACATAAAAACATTCGTTCAGAAAAACTCCTGCAAATAAAAATATCGACATAACCTTAGAAATTTATTCTTGTAAAATCGATTGGAATTTATAATTTGCGTTATTTTTGAGGTCGATGGCGTAGGTATAGTGTGGACCGTTAGGTCATGGATGAAGCGTTTGAAAGACTTTACCAAATATATCCCTAAATACTTACTCATAATCCCGAAAAATTTCATTTGTAATACTACAATAAAAGACTTCTTCATTATCTCGAATATCTTCAGGAATGGGGGCTTTTTCAAACGGTTTTTTCCTCAAAAGAGGCATCGTGTCTTAATGAATGGTTATTTGGAGGGAAAACTTCAGACTCTATATTGCAGACAATTAGAATTGTTCCAACATTTACCACACACAAAACTCAACACTTTTATAATATTAATTAAATTTGACACGAAACAATGAGATTCAAAATCAACTAACTGAAAATTTCCGCAATAAAACTCAAGTTTTTCGCACCATTCATGACAAAACAGACAAATGTACTTGAAGCTTGGAATCTAAACGCATGCGTGGGGCGCAGGTGATTGTAAAGAAACCAATGCGCAGGAACAAGACATTTAAAAAATCGGTGGCTACCAAAATGTTTAACGAACACAAATCTCACTACAAAAAATTTTATAAAAAAAAGCCCCAAAATTGAAATTTAAACTAGGTTTTTTGACAACTAAACTAGCCTTCTTAAAAACACAAATAAACAGTTTTATATTTTATTCAAGCCATTCACTCAAATAATTACAAACTTTTGGATTAACAAAACCGGTATCTGCACACCTGCTAGCTATAGGGCAAACCCCACAAGTGGTTTTAACAATTCCTGGTGTTGCCATAAATTTATTGACAGCTCTGTATAAAAACGAGCCATTTGTGGCAACAATTCGTTCTGCATTATTATCTAAAACTACTGTATATAAAATACTTTCAATATCATCAACAGATAATGAAATTTTACTAATCCCTAACTCGGAGATAAATTTGTGGACATCTTGAGCTGTGGCGTAACTACGATTTCGAGCTAATAAAGGTCCTCCTCCCATGTTATTTGCTTCTTCACATTTTTGACGTAAATATCTACAACATTGCTGACTCAAAACGTCTACAAATTCAGATTCAAAGTCCTGGTCTTGATACCAAGCCCCTCCAGTGACTGAACTATCAGCTTCTAAATCATATAACATGTAGACTTTTTTTTTACTTGCAGAAACGGATTTTACAGCTTTGATTATTTTTTTTGTTTCTAGACTTTTTAAAACTTTGTTTAATTGAGTCATATTTAAGTTTGACTTGAATCTTATATCACGTATCCAAATTCCTTTATTGCCAGCTTCCTCAATTATTTTACAAACGACTTTTTCCTCATTGTCAGCTCCTCTTACTGTACTTTTCTTTGATAAGTCTTTATATTTGTATAATAGCTTGTCTTTTGTCTTAAATAATTCCAATGAACTAAAAATTGTATTCTTAAATAAAATTTTACTATTTTTAGTATGAAGACAAACCCATTTTTTAAACATTTGTTAATTATCACAGCAAGTTCTTCAAGGGGTAAATTTGGTATAGACTGTTTTATATTTTCATTGGAAATTCCTTCTGGTTTATTTTTAGCCAATTCCAATAAACGTTCTTCATTTCCTGTTTCTGTACTATTTGAACTTGTTGGTTGATCCATTATTTTAGCAATAATAATAAAAAATTAAATAAAAAAACTTCTCCTAAAAAGTGTTTGAGGTTATGTTTCTGTCAAACTTCTGTCAGCTGTCACCTGTCAAACTAAAAAAAGAGAGGTTAAATTTTTTTATAAAGAATTTTAAAAGTTTTAGAAATATTATTCCATAAATATATAAACTAATGAGTGCATTGAGTTTAATTAACGTATTCAACAGGTTTAAATTGATATATTCTGGTTATATCTCATTTTGAAATATTTTTTATTTTTTAGGTTAAGTCTTCAATCATGCAGTTTAAAACGAGGAATTGCTACAAATATTCTATTAAATTTTAAAGCAACCCCATGTCTTATGTAAGTAAGAATTGTTAAAATATATACATTGTTTATTACATATGATATAGGGCAGAGCCATTGAAGAAAAAGAAAAGACTTGACCCCGCAGTTCTAAAAGCAAGAGAAGACCGCAAAAAGAAGAAAATTGAGAAACAAATTAGACGTTTAGAAAAGCATGCACGTCAATTAAAACCTATAGAAGAATGTGAAGTGTCTCTTAATCTTTTAGATGAGAAAAAGTGAGTTTTAAAAGATGTACTTTTTTTTAATTATTTTAATGCAGATTGAGAATGAGATCTCTTCCTTCATTATCTGAGAATGAGCTAGAAAGTAGAGCTCTTTTAGAAAAACAATGGGCCAATTATAAAAAAGTACAACATCTTGCTGATGTCCAAATGTTGGATCGGATTTTATTTGCTCAACAAAAGGCTCTAGATGAGTTGAGAAAGGAGTCGGAAGAGTTATACCAAGAAGCCATGCAGGTTGATATAGAATTTATAAAAAATACATATGAAAAATTGTTGATTTGTTTCAGGTGGATTTTCGGTTATTACCATTTAAACGTGAGGGCCCATTAGAAACACCTCCCATTGAAAATTATGAAAGTCCAGATGGTGATTATGTAGATGTTTCAAAAAAATGGGAATAAAAAACGTTGGTTATAGAAATTGTCTAAATAAAGTAGATTTATAGGGAAAAAACTGTGTCTTTACATTCTCCTTTTACATGATTACAAACTGCCATAACAAGAAAGTGATTTTGTATGCTTTTTGTTTTTTTTCTTGTATTACATAAGAAAACAATTATGTGGTTTCCTCATCTAAAAATACTATTTCCATTATATTTTTGTTGATGAAATAATTCATTTTTAAATTTTAATTATTAAACTGTTTTGTAATTTTGATTTTTTTGCTAAAGATAAATAATTAAATGTTTCACTAAAGAACTGTAAAATTGCAATACTTTTAATTTTGAACAAATAGATGTAAATTTAGAATATTTACGTCAGCTTTCAGGTTGAATTTGTAGGTTAGGTGAATCTATTTTCGTACAAAATAGAATTTTTTTAAGAATGTAGAATAAAAAATTACAAAAATGTCGCAAATAATGATGATTATAGCAGCTGCCCATTTGGTATATTGTCCATTTACCAAAGTGGAAGAAAGTTTTAATTTACAAGCAATGCACGATATTTTATATCACAAGTGGAACTTATCCCAGGTATTTTCCCTTAAATTAACTCTAAATACAACTTTATTTTTCCAGTATGATCATTTGGAATTTCCTGGAGTCGTACCTCGCACATTTATTGGTCCTTTATTCATTTCAATTTTAGTTTCTCCATTTGTATTTATTTTACAAGTTTTTGAAATGAACAAATTTTGGGCGCAGTATATAGGTATTTCAAAGAAAATTTAACATTTTAAAGACACTAAAAATGCTTTTTTTTAGTCCGATTTGCGTTAGGAAGCTGCGTTATAGGCAGTTTTCATGTTTTATCTAAAACTTTAACAAAAACATTTGGATTAAATTGGATGCATTGGTTTATGGCTGTAACTGTAACCCAAAGTCATTTTATGTTTTATTTAAGTCGACCATTACCTAATATTTTTGCATTACCACTTGGTATAAAGTTATTTCTTAAAATTTATACTACAGATTTATTTTTAGTACTGCTTGCATTAAATAGTTGGTTAAAAAATGAAACGAAACAATTTATTTGGTTCTCGGGGGCTGTTATTATTATATTTAGAGCTGAACTTGCTTTATTTCTTGGATTACTTCTACTTTATGATTTAGTTAACAAAAGGATCTCTTTAAAACGGTAGGTCAGTAAAATAAAATGAAATAAAACTTAAATTTATTTCAATATTTTTAAGATTCTTTCAAGTAGCTATTCCTGCAGGAATTGGATTTTTGTTACTTTCTGTTGTTATTGACTCTATTTTTTGGAATAGACCTCTATGGCCAGAAGGAGAAGTCTTATGGTTTAATACAGTCCTCAATAAAAGTTCTGTCTATGGAGTATCCTTTTGACTAATCTCTTCAGAAATGAAGAAATGTTACTGAAACAATCCCAGCAATCACAATTTTTAATTTTATAAGGTTTATTAAAGAAGACGAACATGTTTGAGTATAAAAAACTTAACAATTACATAGACATCACCATTTTTATGGTATTTTTATTCAGCAATTCCTCGAGGAATGGCTGCATCAGTATTTTTAGTTCCTGTTGGTTTATATTTTGATCAACGTGTCAGAAAATTATGTATACCTTCATTGTTATTTGTTTTTTTATTTTCATTTCTACCTCATAAAGAACTGAGATTTATAATTTATGTGTTTCCATTTTTGAATGCAACTGCAGCCACAGCATGTCATAGAATGTAGGTACAATCAAATACGTAAAAAATGTTACCACGATTAAAAAGCATCGAGTTACTAAGGGTGACATTTTTTACGCACATGCCTGTACATAATATTAATTTATTTTGAGTTGAATTTTTTTTAGATGGGAAAATCGTAATAAAAGCCCAATTTATCATTTATTATCTTTAGGAGTTTGTGGTCATTTGGGTGTGAATGTGTTTTTTACATTATTTTTATTGAGTATTTCTGGTACAAACTATCCAGGAGGGACTGCAATTTCACATTTACATAGACTAGCAAAAGACGAACTGAATGTTTCAGTACATATAAGTAATTTAGCTGCTCAAACTGGTGTTTCACGTTTTACACAGATTAATCCAAATTGGACGTAAGTAACGAAAAGTTAATTTTGTTTAATTAAATATAATTTTTAATTAGTTATAGTAAAGTTGAAAATTTAATGCCAGGAACATCAGAAATGTATGAATATACACATTTAATTGCAGAAGCAAAAAGTAAATTTTCACCAAATTTAAAACCTTATGCTTCAACTCATGATATTATTGATACAATCGAAGCTTTTCATCAATTATCATTTAATTATTTTACAATTCCTCCAATTAAAATTAGAACAAGACCTGTTTTGTTTATTTTGAAAAGAAGAGAGAATTATCGGGAATTTTTAGATATGAGGAATTATGAAATAAATGTTTTCAAAAATGAAACAGAAAGTAAGGAAGAGGAAACACCAGCTGTTGAAGAAGTCTCTGAAAGTGAAGAAAAAAATTTAGTTGCTGAAAAAATTGATATTTCTGTTGAAAAAATGAATAAAGGATTTGAGGCTTTTGAAGAAGTTGAATTAAAACAAAACGTTACAATTGTTGAAGAACATTTAGTAAAAGATGAAGACAATCAAAATAAATCTAAAGATGAAGAAAAAATTGAAGTAGAAACTAGAGAAAATTTGAAGAAAGTAAAACGTAACTCTGAATCTATTTTAAATAAAAAAATTACAAAAATTGAAGATAACAAGGCACTGAATAGTACTGAAGAAAGACAAACTGTAAAAAGAAATATTAAAAAATTAATTCAGAAATATAGAAGAAAAAAGGAAAATGACGGAGACCCTGTAAAAACAGTACATGCCAAAGATACAATAAAAAAAATTATAGAAGAAGAGAAAATGAAGCAAACCGAAGAAGAGTTGACAAAAGTCCAGCAACAAATTTTTGATATAATTGAAACAAATCCAAATATTATCAACAAGAAATTGATAAAACAAAGACTGCGTGAGACAATTACAAGTGAGTTTATGAATATTAAACCGAAAAAATTGAAGATTGATGATAAGAAAATTGAAAAAGAAAGAAGAAAAACTAAACTTTCCATTGAAGAAAAAATTGAAGACAAGGCAGTTGATTTTTATGAACCTGCTCCTGAAGAAATTCCAAAATTAGAAGTTGAGAGTGAAGAAAAATTAACCCAAATGTCTGAAAAATTCTTGGAAGCTAGTAAAAAGATTGCTGATATTATGACAATTATTGATGAAATTGTTGATACAATGGAAATTTCTGAAGACAGTGAATAAGTTTGAATCGTTTAAATAAAATGTTTGTTGAATGTTTTTTGGGGTTTTATTCTGTAGAAATAACGGTTTAAATAAATTTTATTGTTGGAATTTTACACTTATCTATTGTACACTACATAATAATTATTTAAATTATTTGGTTGCTAGTCTGTACCACAGTTCTAAAGACATACCAAGACCAGCTAATGTAATGAGTACAGTTGTAGAATACAAGATTTTATCACCAACACCACCTTTCAAGAAGACTGGAACATTATCTTCAACCTAAAAAAAAAAATAATAATATTACTGAAATAAATGAAATTAAATATACCCCAAATTTTTTCTGAATTTCTTTAAGCTTGTGAAACTTAGGGGTGACTTGTTCAGTGTTTCTGGTGGCGGTTTTACTAAATTCTCGATATAGAAGTTGCCCCAAAGCCAAGGATTTCTGTAAAATCGAGTGATTACATAAACATCGTTGGCGAGATTCATTTAGGAAAAATCTATGTCAGAGTGGTGTACCAAATATTATAAATAAAATTGCGGTTTTTACTTAATATGACTTACACGTGCGTTGCTCATTTTTACTAGTTTTTTCGAAAATTTCCAAAAACTTGCAAATATGGCGTTCTAAAATTTCAAGCAGGCGTAGAAAATGCAGAGGGGAAAGGTGGGATCAAGAGGTGAAATACGTCACATGACATAAATTCTACTCCAAAAGATTGAAGTATTATTAAGTCGAATTACAATTATCTTTACGCAATTACTATCTAAAAATGTGTTTAAGATAAGGTAATTTTTGCTTTCTAAATATTGCAAACAATTTGTTAAAATATTTTATTACAATATATTTTTGTTTTATTCGATTTTCTTATATTGCAATTGGAGTGTATTGCAAGCGCATTATGAGTACAGTGTGTCATATTATAAAATAAAAAATAACTAAACTTTGCTGGGGGAAGAGACGTCACTTTAAATTTTTTGATAACTGAAAACACGTGTATTAATAAACTTTGAAATTTTAGGTCATAACAGTTTCTAAATAAAGGTAAAAATTTTTTATATTTGTTTCTGAAGACGCTTTTAAAATTTTCAATAATATAAAAAATAGTGACAATTGTCTTTTGTTGTTAGGAGGAAAGAAATGCTGAAGGAAGAGTCTTCTGATGAAAAAATGTCTCTTAGACGGTCATTGCGTTTACGAGACGTAACAAAGACTTCAACTCAACTAATTAAAACTACGTCTACATTAAAAAAGAGATTGAGTTTACAAAATGGTGTTCTTCAAACCTTGAGTACTTCGAAAGGGATAAATGGGGATTTATCAAACAATAACATAGATATTGATCAAGAATCAGATGCTGAAGAACATTTAGAAGATAACGAGAGAAAGAAAGGTTTATCTGAAGGCACGACCAACTCTAAAAATGAAAATAATCAAGTAGAAGAAAAAGTAGTCAAAGATGCTAAGACTCAAGTGTCAGGGGTACATGTAGAAGATGAAAATAAGGAAAATCAGGAGAAAAACAACTGTAATAATTTAGTGAATAGTAAAAGTAACTGTACGAAAAATGAAATTGATATTGTCTCTAGCAGTCCTATATCTAATTGTGAGGGAAATTTACAGGAAAATAAAGAAACAAATGATAAAATTGAAGCAAATAATGACTGTAGTAATTCTCTAATTACTACAAAGGATTGCAATAAAGAACATGAAAGAAACGTAGAGAAAGAGAGAGACCAGGACGATTCAATTATTATTGAAAATTTAAGTAAAAAACTGAAAGATGCAATTAGAACTCGTGGCTGTAATAATGTCGTAAAAAAACTTAAAGCACAAATTTCAAAAGCTCTAAATAATGAAGATATTGTTGAGACAACAAAGGATGTCGTAAGTAATGAAGAAAATAGAATGGCAAAGGAATTGGATGAAAAAATAGATAACTTATTACTTAATACTTCAGTGACATCAAGTAGTGATGAAGAATCTAATTCATTTATTTATACACAAGCTGAAGAAGGAGAGGAAGACACACCTTCAGAAGATAGTAATGATATTATTGAAGTTGGTGAAGAAATACATACAGATTCTGAGAGGAGTACAGATGATTCATATGATAGAGATTCGTTTATAGATGATGAAGGTGAACATAAGCTTTTATCAGGAGAAGAATTTGATTTGTCATTAAATTCACCCAAAAAATATGGACGTATAAGAGAATTAAGCAGTGGAAGTGATGATGAAATTGTTCATATAAAAAGATCTAAGAAGAAGCCACAGAAAAAACGCAAAAAATCAAGAATTATCAAATTTGAAGATTCGAGTGATGAAGAAAATAATGAAATCTTGAATGAAGATAATAACTGTAAAGAGAGAGAAAATAATGAAGTACTCAGAGAAAGTCAAAAAAATAATGAAATTACTGAGGAGAAAGAAGACACGGAATGTATAGAAGATGAACAAATGGAGGAAAAACAAGATACAGAAGAAATAAAAATTGATGATCATGATTGTAAGAAAATTGTTGTTTTAGAAAATATTGTAGTCAAGGAAGTACCAATTGAAAAACAATTTAATTCCATAAAACTTCTGAGTGAAATATCTGATGAAAATGCTGATCTTAAGAAAATTGCAAACACACATAAAAAGAAAAGAAGGAGGCGTAGGAAGAAGAACTTTAGAAAGTTGGATGATAGCTGTCAGAATAAAGAGGAGATTAATGAACTAAAGGAGGAACCATCTGTTTCAAACAATTTGTCAGTTACTAAAGTGGAAGAAGTAAAATTAACAAGTGGAAAACACACTGATTTATGCGATACAGGGAAGAAAAGAAAACGTTCGACTTCAGATATCGAGACATCATGTGCTAGTGGACAAAATTTTGTTAAAAGAAGGAAAAAGAACAAAAATAAAGATAAGAAAATTTTAGGTGAAAGCCTAGTAGATGAAGCAATAGTAAATAATGTTAAAACGAGTATGTTAAACAGAAATTTATGGAATGTTGAAGATGTATTGTTAAAACCTAGTAGGCCAGGAATAAAAAAAGTTACAAATAAGGAAAAAACACAAATAAAAGATAAGAAAAAATTACAAAGTACTGAAAAAATCAATTTTCATCCAAAAGATTTTAGAAATTTTATGCTTTACGACCCGTCTCGGAATAAGCGAATTAATACAAAATGTTTACTAAAGAAAAAGATATATAATTTCACTTTATCTTTTGATTAGTCTAATTCTACCAGGCTCACTTTCATTTGGTCCACTGTGGTGAAAATGAAAGATAGTGCCTGGTATATGAGAAATGTTTTTTTTTATTTATACAATATATATGTTCCACTTTTTGAGTTTATGTTAAATATATAAATAAAATTGGAAATATTCTTGTGTTTTTAATAAGTCAGTGCCTCAGAAGCATAGGGATTGATGTTTTATTTCGTGAAAGAAGCCAATTTTATAGTAGCATACCACTTTAATAACCCCACTAAACAACGAAAATTAAAAATAAATTATAATGAGTTTAATATTTAATAGTTTAATATTTAATTGGGTAATAATTATAAGGCAGCTAATATTAGTCCACTTAAATAATAGGACCTTTTTTATTATTGTTTCTCACCGAAACAATTCAAAATTAGTACCAATCCGTAAAATTTGTAGACGAAAATTCAAAATTCCCCAGAAATTTGACAGCTGTGCATGACTGTGTAGTTTGTTGTGCGGCAGTTTTCATTATTACCAAATAATAAAGAATATTTGCAATATAATTGTTATTCTTTCTCATTTTTACTTAATTATTGGTTAAAATGGTAAGTCTTTTGTTTTTGCAATTTGTTTTTTATTAATAAAAAAATCTAAAAGGGTCAAAGCCAATCTGGCCCTGGTGGCAGTGATAAGAAAGAAGAAAAAGACAAAAAGAAAAAATATGAGCCTCCAATTCCAACTCGTGTTGGAAAAAAGAAGCGTCGCACTAAGGGCCCCGATACCGCGTTAAAATTACCTGTCGTTACTCCTCATACTCGATGTCGTCTAAAACTGCTTAAACTTGAACGAATCAAGGACTATCTTCTTATGGAAGAAGAATTTATCCGCAATCAAGAACGTTTAAAGCCCCAGGAAGAGAAAAACGAAGAAGAAAGATCAAAGGTTGATGATCTTAGAGGTACACCTATGTCAGTAGGCAATCTTGAGGAAATCATAGATGACAACCATGCAATTGTATCTACTTCTGTTGGAAGTGAACATTACGTTAGTATTTTGTCTTTTGTTGATAAAGATCAGTTAGAACCTGGATGTTCGGTTTTACTTAATCATAAAGTCCATGCTGTTGTGGGTGTGCTTGGAGATGATACTGATCCAATGGTTACTGTGATGAAGCTTGAAAAAGCACCTCAAGAGACTTATGCTGATATTGGGGGTCTTGATACGCAAATTCAGGAAATTAAAGAGTCAGTTGAGTTGCCTTTGACTCATCCTGAGTATTATGAAGAGATGGGTAAATTTACTTAATTCAAATATAATGTTTTATTAATTACAAATTTTAGGTATTAAGCCACCTAAAGGTGTGATTTTGTATGGTCCTCCAGGAACTGGTAAAACTCTACTTGCTAAAGCTGTGGCAAATCAAACTTCTGCAACCTTTTTGAGGGTTGTTGGATCTGAACTTATACAAAAATATTTAGTAAGGATTTAATCATTTTATATCTATATCTTTAATAATAATAATAAATAGGGTGATGGTCCCAAACTCGTAAGAGAACTATTTAGAGTAGCAGAAGAACATGCACCTTCTATAGTTTTTATTGATGAAATTGATGCTGTGGGAACAAAACGTTATGATTCGAATTCTGGCGGTGAAAGAGAGATTCAAAGAACCATGTTGGAGTTACTTAATCAATTGGATGGATTTGATTCTCGTGGAGATGTTAAAGTAAAAAAAAAATTAATTGTGGGAAGTAATCTTTAGCAACTTTTGTATTTCAGGTAATTATGGCGACAAATAGGATTGAAACTTTGGATCCGGCTTTAATTCGTCCAGGACGTATTGATAGAAAAATCGAATTTCCATTGCCTGATGAAAAAACAAAGAAACGAATTTTTAATATTCACACTTCAAGGATGACATTGGCTGAAGATGTTAATTTACATGAATTGATTATGGCTAAAGATGATTTGTCAGGCGCTGACATTAAAGTATATTTTCTTTTGTTATAAGTTGTCATTTAATGTCTTTTTTTTCAGGCGATTTGTACAGAAGCGGGATTAATGGCATTACGTGAACGAAGAATGAAAGTAATGAATGAAGACTTTAAAAAATCGAAGGAAAGTGTTCTCTACAGGAAAAAGGAGGGAACTCCTGAGGGACTCTATCTTTAAAATTAGTGTTTTGTAATGGAAATTTTTATTTGAGCAAATAAACATTACTTCATTGATATTTCAGTTTTTTTTTAAATGTTCTAAATTCTTGTTACAAATATCACTTTGTTGTGCTTTAACATCAGCTATAGAACTATTTGTAGCTTCTGGATTTTTACAGATATAACACCAACCCAATTCAGGCTGTGCTAAAAGCTGATCTTCAGGGAGGTTAGTTTGTTCTTGTTCATTTTTAACTCTAAAATAAACTCTCTTTAAATTATAATGAGAACCAAATACATACAAAACAGCACCTTTATAATATCCTATTTGATAAGCGTTCCGAAAACCCTCAGAAAAACCTAGGTCAAAGTAATTTTGAAAATTACTGTCTTTTCCATTAGATAAACCTTCTCCTAAACCTACTCGTTTGATGTTTTTTTCAATTTTGTTCCAAGTTTGACCAATTTCTTGAATATCATCCTTTTGTTGACTCATAACTTCAAATTCAAAAATTTGAGGTTAGAATTTAATTTCATTAAAGTGATTCTGTTGTATTTCGGAAATTGTTTGAATTATTTTTAATAATAGAAAATGTAAATAAATAAAAGGTTTTAGATACCTCTTTAAGCCAATAATAAAAAAAGGTTTCAAATTTTCTAATATCTAGGGAATTTTTATTCGACTTGTTATGCATTAGTTCAATTTTTTTTTGTGGTATTGGTAAAGCTGGATTTTAATAAATGCGGTCAAATTCAAATTTAAATAGTGTTCTATAACTTTTTTGAGGAGTGTTAAAAAGAAGAATTTTTTTACTGATTTCAGTGTGTAAAGTTTGAATTTGTTTTATAAAAATGAATCTTTTTCTTAAAACTTATGTTAACAAAAAAGTACATAACAAAATGTAAACGTATTGAATAATTTTAAAATATTACGAGTATTAGATTTATTTTAGTGGTTCTATTAATTAACGTACTTAAAAATTAGCATTTTGTTAATTCTAGGATAAAAAATACAGAAAAAAATAATAAGATTAGCTAATCGAAACAGTACATTTACAACAAAAACCAAAAAGAAAGTTTTTTTTGTAAAATAATTATTTATAGGTAATCTCACAAACAAAAAAATTGTATTTTATGTCGAGTAGTAAATATATATTTTTTACGATAGCTTTTACCTGTTTTCTTAGTAAGCCGCATTTTATATTTATCTATTTTATTTTTAAAAAATGTTTGACTGCAAAATTGTTTTCATCTCTAATAATAAAGGTATTTCCGTCTCTAGTTAAAAAAATGTTTTTTATATAGAATTTTGCGTAAATTTAAAATTTACGGTAAGGTTTTTTTAAAATTTACGATATGTATAAGTAAAAAATTTATTTCATTAAAAATAAAATATAAACGGTAACTTTTTTTAAACACGCCTTATAAGTTATAAAATAAAGATTTTGGTTTCAAATTAGTAGCTTTTCAATTATAATGTTTATAAAGTGCTTGTCATCTCATAGAAAAAAACTTATTTTAGAAATTTCGTATTTTCTTAAGAACATTTTATTTCAATTTCGATTTACCTCATAGTCTCCAAGTAAATATAATTACAATTCAAATACGAGTTGTCGGAAACATTTCTCTTTGTTAGAGAAGCAACACATTCGCATCCCTAGAGACATAGTAAATGCAGAGTTCATTTGATATTTTAGTTTGTAAACGCAAACAGACAAGTTAAATCTTGTGTTCAATTCAAATTTAACTTTCCTAACAACATAAAGTCTTCTGTGCAAATAAATCAAAACAACACTTTCCAAAATGCTTATAACATTTCCGGAACAATTCGAGTAAAATACGTATTACTGTCATAATATTAGAGCAGTATTAAATTATTTTGTCTCACTAGATAAAATATAAGTTTAGTTGAAATTTCAATTGAATTGAGAGTGTTTATCTGTTATTTAAGATAATCCCGGTTAAAGCAGCTCATGTTCCAACACCCGGTCCATTCTATCAGTGCTTTGGTGAAGCATTTTCAGAACGTGCAGAGAATAAGCCACCATATATCGATTCTTTTACAGCTTTCTCTACTTTCTGTGGTGCCAATTGCAACATAAATTGGAACACATACTGTGCCGATAGGTTTTCTGTTTATTGCTCAAAAGTCGATTTTTTACAAATTGCTGTAGTTAATGCATTAAAAGAAATATTAAACGAGCTTTTATAAATTTATTTCCTTATTAAATTATTTTATATTTAATTTACAAGTATCTTCATATTTCAAATAAATTAGCTATATCAATATTCTTTTATTAGACATTTAAATCTGATATTGTATAAAACCAAAGCAGTAATTTCTAAATTTAGTTTTTAATCTACTAAAAAAAGATGTTTGTTACTACATATAAACCCTAAAATTTGGGTTTAGGTGTCGAATTAGGTACTTCCAAGTTACGGTTTTGCATAATTAAATATAATATTATTAAATAGGCAATAATTACAATACTTGTCTTAAATATTAAATAAAAAAAAGTAAAAAAAAGTTTAATGTGTTTTTGTTCGAAGTAGTGAATGCAGTAATTAATTAATTATTTATTTTCACAAAAGTCGTTTAATAAATAAAATAAGAGAATCCGTAGTCTGGTATTTCTTAGAACTTTCTTTAGTAAAATAATACTACACATTTTCTTGAAAAAGTTAATTAAATAAAAATTAGGTAAACATAAAAGTGCGCCAAAATAAATCTTGTATTCGATAAAACCTTATAAACGAAACCATTTAACAATAATTAAATACACTCAAAAGCTTGAGAGAAAAAAGTTTCATCTTCGTTAAAAAAGAACACCTTGATAAATACGACTTCATATAATTTTATACACGAGATAAAAACACTTAGTACAAGTTGAGTAATAAGAATATGAAACTGGCGGTACAAGCCGCGAGGGTATTAAGCAGGATTGGTCTATTTAGAGGGGTGTTTCAACAGGACAAGACATTTATCGATCGTAGAAAACACTAGAGGGCGCCCCATTTATTTATTTTGTATTCCTGCTAGACGAATATAGGTAGATTTTGAATTCCCAAAAAACTGATTTCCAACCAAAGTTGGGATTTGAAATGGAGAAATTGTTTTGTAATTTTATTATTGAAAATGAGGATAATTAATTATTCATTGTAATTATACTTGATTGAGATATTTAGATATTCATGCTCTAATATTACAAGCTATTACTTAAGTGCAATTTCGTTGTTCAATCGTTTGAATAATTAATTAAAAAAAAGATTGTACTTACCTTTTGTTTTTTATGTTTAAATTTCTCAGAGTTTTATCAATTTTCTTTAAAAAATTAATAATATTTGCAATTTATTTTAGAAAATGGAGTAAGTTTTGGTTGCAAAAATGGTGAATGCGCCGGGCAAGCACCGTGGTCATAATCTCTACATTTTCATTTATGTGGGCACATTTCTTGTATGTTCTACCATTGCCTATGAAAAAGCGCAGGTCTGCATGCGCCATTCTAATACCATACGCTACGCCAGTGCAGCAAAGGGTCGAAAGCACAGTGTGACCTGGTCGGGCTGCTTCTTGCGTTTATAGTGACCGGCACCAAATTTTTAGTGATAATGCTAACGATTCTTCAAATGCATTGGTAAGATTATTACTGTTTCCAAAGACTAGAATAAAGGTTTACTCAAAATCAAATTAGACACTCGTGTCTATCTAAGATCTGCGCTATGTCACAATTTTCAAGATATTTTCAAAATGTCCGCAATATCTTTTGTTGTATACAGAAAATTGATGATTTTGGAACAATATCGGGTAACAAAGAAACTAAAGACAATTGAATTTGATTAGAATGCGCGACGGTTTTCTATAGGTATGGCTGTGTACGTACATTTTCTATCAAGATCTAATAATACTCGTGTCTACCCACTCATTTCCAAATTATATATTTATTTAATCTTACACTAGAAATGTAATTACATTTATTTAATTAAACTAATTTTTTTGGTAATATTTATACACGTGTGAGTCAATAGTAAAATCATCAGATACTGACTTTATCATTAAAAATAAAAGAATAATAGTAGGTATTTAGCATAATATAGGTGTATAATTGTTAAATTAATATTAATAAAAAATTGTTTCAACTATGTTGAGTATTTGATCTTTTCAGTGCCGTATTTAATTTTACTTTTGCAGATGACAATCTTTCATGTTCTTGCTAAATCATAAAAACATTTTTTTCTTTGTTATTCAATTGCTTTAGCTTAAGGCTTCTCGCTACATACAGCTGTTTTTGTTTTATAAGCTTTGAAACTTTAAAAAAGTCAATTGTGCTAAAAGATTCTTCACATAAAAGCCTTTTTAAATTTTCCAGTAAAAATGATTTATACAAAAAAATAAAAACAAAAATAGTTAAGAGAGTAAGGTTTGCTAATGCAAACTGGTTAGAAACTATTTTATTTGCTTGTACGAAGAACTTGTTCGTAAGCATTACTTACCGTTTTAAAACGGTAATTAAATTTATTCAAAATTAATGAAATAAATGCCATAAGCATCTAGAAAGTTAAGAACATTTTACCGATGTCAGTCAATAATTAAAGTTGTTTTTCCTTACTTTTGATTTAAAAATAAAATTTTGTTTTATATTTTATTTATATTTGATTTAATTTAATTGAAGATAACAAACAATTAGACATACATCACACAGACAAGCGTGAAGACATTAGCAGTACTCAGCTTTATTTGATTTCATATCTACAATAGATTTTAAAAGCAAAGTAATAACCAGCTGTTAAATTAGGTTAGTACATAAAAAAATAAGAAATTTTACATTTACACTAAATAAAATAAAGACCAAAATAACCTTATCAAAAATTTGTTAAATTATTAACTGAAAAAGGTTTTATAAAATTATTAAGCTCTAAGAAACAAAGTACAAATAACTACAAAAGTTAACTCTACAGAGTTAACTCATGTCAAATATTGAGGTATGTTGTTGGTTGTATTTTAGGAGTAAATTGCAATATTGGTGGTTCTTTAATTAAGGTGGTGGATTAAGGTTATTCTGGTGTAGAAATTTTAAAAAATCTTTTTTTTTTGGTATTTTCAATGCTTAACCTTTCAAGAATACGTCCTTAATAGAATTTGTTAAAATTTTAATTATTTTCAGAGATATAGTCATATTAGACCGAAACAAATCGAACAAAAAACGTTGAGATCACCCGTCTACCTAATTTTACCTCAAAACTACATTTTTCAAAGGGTTTGTCATGATTTCTCAGGTTCTACTTAACCGATTTACTTGAAATTTGGTGTGAGTGTTCTCAATACATGTCTCTATCGTACTAACTGTTATTATAACAAAATAAAAAAATTTACATTATTTAAAAAATTCCGAAAAGACAAAAAAATAGGACAAAAATTTTTCTTTTTTTCGGACAGCTGGAATTTAGCAAAAAAAAATTTCCCACTTTTTCTTAGTTAGTACAATAGCAGCATTCATCTAAATTAATAATCTTTTTTATTTTTTTGTTTCGAATCATTAGAAGGGTTGCAATCGTGACAAATTTGGCGCGCCATTTTTTTTTCAATCCCCTACTTCATCAACTTATAACATTTTGAGTTTTTAATTTTTTGACATTTTTTGTTTTTTCGTATATTTTTAAAACGTTAATAAATATCCTGTCAAAAATGGATAGTAAAAATATTTTTTGTTTTTTATTTACAGCACCCAAAAAAACATCTCAAATTCATGCATCTACACCAGAATACCCCCTTAAAAATTTAATCTATCAAAATCCTGCTACACTGAAGCATCAAACACGTTCTCTGGCTGCTACTTTCTGCCCTTGCGATGTAATACTATTACGAAAATTACTTCTTTCAGTACTAAAAAGTTTGATTACTCGATCTTTTGTCAACTATCTAAAATGGTACAGTGCCTCAAAGGCAGATCTAAAGTGACCGTATATTCAGGAGTAAAAAAATTAAGAAAAAATGATAAGCGCAGTAATCAAATACTCATCTTTAATGCAGTTTAATCCCGGAAGAAATAAATTTTATTGAAAGCTTATTTTTAAAAAATATTTTTTGAATTTTAATAAGGAAAGTATCTTAGGTATTAGGATATTATAATGTTGACTCACTGTATATAAATATTTTTTGGTAAAATCAAAACAGTCTAATTAAATTTTGTTAAAAAAAATGGTAAAATTTTTCCAATGCTCTTTGTTGAATCGTTGTTCTCATCAGATTGCAGCCCCCATCAGTGAATCCCTTCAGTGTTGTTCCGCTCGCGCCATGAACAGTTCCATATTCTCGCCTGGCGATACCGAATATCAAATATCCCCCGAATCGATATCTCAAAGTGCGGTGTATTAATGCTCCAAGAATGCGGTCCTTGGTGTTAGCCGCCACTCTCGCGTTTTGCTCCGGGTTTTTACTCGACGGTTCGACAAACTCGTACTCTCAGTTTCGGAAATGGGGCGGCGGCACCAACGGTACTCTCGAATTCGAGTTCAAAACCGACCAAGCCAACGGCCTTCTATTATACACCGACGATGGAGGCACTTACGACTTCTTCGAGATTAAGTTAGTAGAAGGAGCGCTTCGATTGCGGTATAATCTAGGCGGTGGCGCACAAATCATCACCGTAGGACGGGATCTCAATGATGGGCATTGGCATAAAGTCCATGTGCAAAGGCATGAAGATAGGACAATCTTGACGGTGGATAATGTGTCACAAATGAGAACTTCGAGAGGGAAAGAGTTTAATTTTGGAAGGTTTTCGACTAATTCGGATGTGTTTGTTGGGGGAATGCCCACATGGTATAATACGAAATTGACGCTGTTGGCACTACCAAGTGTAATTTTTGAGCCGAGATTTGTAGGAGCTATTAGGAATTTGATTTATCCGGATGCGGAAGGAGGGCAGCCCAGAAGACAGGAAACTAGACCTAAGGATCATAGGGTAAGGATTTTCACTTCACATGCTTTCATTACATTGCAAAAACATTTTTTTACATCAAACTACATAAATATCCAATAGAATATATATCTTTAATTTAGATTAAACAATTTTTTTTTTGACTACAGAGATTCCAACTAAATATAAGTGCAGTGTTTGCTTTATTATTAAAATTGATCTGTAAAAAAATATAAAAAGGCTTACTTTTTATGGGTTAATCTTGTATTGATTTTGTTGGCGCAAAGTTCGGACGTTGCAGAGTCACCAGCAAATTGTGTTAATTTGAAAAGGAGCTAATTTGCTAGTAGCATGGATGAAGCAAAACAAGTAAAATGGTGACGAGAATCCGCCTACCTCACTAGCCGGGTTAATCTCATCCATCCCCTACTGGTAATTCCATAGATAACGGATGGCATACGGTGGTGGCGGTGGCATAAGCTTTGGTGACAGTTAGTTTTAGTGACGTTTCGATAACGCCTACAACTTTACGCGGTTTACCAAAATATTAACACGACGAAAGTTTATGTTTCAGTGATGAAATAAACTTTTTTAAATTTTATTATTTATACAAACAAGTTTGTTTAAAACTTTTTTTTTCTATAAAACTGTAGAAATTAAAAGAAAGCCAAAGCTTAAGAAATAACGAAAAGCATGTAAGGCCTTTCATAAGAATAATGGTTAGAAATAAAGACTTTCGTGTAAACCTTAAAGCGGTTAGATTAGGATCAATGAATAGACGGAATCGGGTGTTGACTGACTTAATTACACTTCAATTGAATTTTAATTAGGTTTTTCCTACAAGTAGGTATGATAAAGATATAAAAATTTCTTTTTCCAAGGTAGGATCGTGCTAATGAAGATTACGTATTGATAAAGATACTTAATATAATTTTTTACCTGTCTAAGAGCAAAAATTCATTAACTCAAACATTAAGTTTGTATGTAGACATTATAAATAATTTTAGTAAAAGAGAATTTTAGTAAAGAAGTAAATGAGATTTTTATTTGGGGTTAAGGTTTTTCCATTATGGGTTTTTTGCGTGTTAACTTTATAGAAATAATATCGTTTTATGTGATTTGAATAATAAGTAGATTTTTCATTCAAACTAAAATAAGTTTAGATTTTATTAGGTCTATTGTATTTTAAGTAAATTTAATACAAATCACCTGCTTTAGAGTTTTTTAAAAATAAAATGACCAAGCTAATACGAGATCAAAGATGTGATGAAATAAATTACATTTATTTAAAAAAAATTAACTGCAAAAGTTCCTTTGAAAGTTAGGGTGCTTGCATAAAGCGACTTTTTTTAAACAAATCTTTGTTAAAATAAAATAAAATAACTTTCATGTGATTTTTTTAATGCGTCTTTAAAAAATACTGTAACTTAAAAATATAATATTTTGGGAATTTAAATTTTAAAGTAAAATGGCTGATGACGTTCTAAAACAGTAGTTTATGTTATAAATTATTTAACTAAAAAAATGACAAAATACCATTTTTTTAGCACCAGTTTGAGTAATAATTTTTTGTTGTTTAATACAATTATTAGTACCTTCAACATTTATGAATAATTGAATAAACATAAAACATTTTATTAATATAGCAACTGACAGTATGTTATAAATTTGTCACCTTTGGTCAACATTCATATTGTTCTTTGATCTCATCGCATAATTGGAGCAAAATTTAAACATTAATTTGGTGTTTCATTAACCCTTTTGCTGAATAAAAATTAGATAAAAATCTTTTTAGAATCAGACAGAACCTGCTTTAATCAATTACCAAATTGAGCAAAATGCCTTTTTTTTTGTTTTTATTCTTTGCTTCTGGTCTTAACCAAAAAAAAACTACGAAAATTTTATAAATTAAAAGTAACAGAGTGTTTTCAAGTCTTTGCCACAGTACTCTCTAGGCGCAATAATTTTTTTGTTGAAACTGAAACCAGAAGTTGTTCTACATTTTTTTTTAATATTGTTTATAAATGCATAGTTTTTAATGTAAAGACTTAGAAGAGTATTAAACAAGTACTTATACAAAAAATATTGTAAAAGTAAAATTTGTGTACACCGAAAAAATCTTTGAAAATAAAAGGTTAAAAATTTGAGAACTGCTGAATTAAAATGTAGAATGTTTTATTTTGTAGACCAGTGTGATGAGTAGAGATAGGATTTATTTATGCTTCAAAAGCAGAGCGTCACACGATTTAAGAATCAATTATCATTCACTATTTTTTTTTTTTTTGTACGATAAGCGGTTGAATGTGTCGTTTTCAGCGGCGTCTCATTTAGTCATAATAAAACATTGTAATAAAAAAACAGATTTTAACAAACTGGTTAGTTATAAAGGTCTTTAGGTAAAAGAAAAATATTCACCTACATCATTACTAGACAAAAAAGAGTGATAATACTAAAATATACATTTTTTACGGTAATTTTAATCTTCTCATTGCTCGAGATCGAACGCCAATGAAAACATATATAAATCCGATCTCTGGTAATGAGTTAAACAGCGCACATATTTTTTTAAAATTTGATAAAAAGTATCTTAAATTATGCAAAATAAGTAGATTCTTGTTTGTCCAAACAAATCAAAAAATTGTACATTCCAAGATTTTTTTGAAAGATCTAAATTGATACAATGTTCCTATGCCTTTGTATATTTAAAAAAGTATATTTAAATGAAATTGTAGTTTATTAATCTACAGATACATTAGATATCTACTAGGGTTTGGTTTACGAACACCAGATGCCTAAATGACATAATTTTTAAGATAAATATGCAAAAATTTAGTATAAGAAAAGTCAGTCCTATAATGTATAAAGTACTCTAAGAATGTGCATAAAATTCCTAAAAGTATAACTGTTTTATTACGTAATAAGTTGTTGCGTAATAACTCTTTTTTTTTTAAATTAGTTTCTATATAAACACTATAAGTAGTGACACTATAAGTCAAAAAAATCGATTATTTTTTTTAACTTCCGACACTAAAAAATTGATTCCTAGGCACCTTTAAAAAATGCTTTTTCATGATGAGCTCTTAATAGGAAGGACTCCCTCATCGCACTTTTTTTTTTTAGTTCCATATGGTAAAATCCTTATCTCGTTATTGCTTAATTGTACAAAAAATTTGTATTTACATTTTTTGTAGAAAATTAAACGTTCTACAAAAAAGTTATTTTATAATTTTTTTATATCTCTTACCATTTAGAAGATATCGGAGGTCAAAGTTTGAAGAATTTAACAAAAATTCCTTTTCTACTTCTAAATGTTATAACTCAGAGATAAATAAATATTATAAAATGCACAACATATGCCCTTGTAGAAAATTAATAAACGCTTTATAAAAAAGGTCTCTTGTGGTTAATTGAATATTCTAACCATTTAGAAGATATTCGCATTTTAAAAACCAAAATTTGATACTAAATCCCCAATTTTTTTTAAATGATTGAAGTAATCGAATAATTACAAACGACTTTTTTGAAGAATGTTTAATTTCCTACAAAACCGTATGTTGCGCACTTTATAATATTTATTTATCTACGAGTTATAAAATTTAAAAGTAAAAAAATTTTTTTGCTAAATTCTTCAAACTTTGACCATTGATATCTTCTAAACGGTAAAAATTATAAAACAATTGTAAAATACCTTTTCCACAAAAAATGTAAATAAACTTTTTCTGTACTATTTAAGTAGTGACGTGATATGGATTTTACCATATGGAACTGAAAAAAAAAATGGAAAACTGCGATGATGGAGTCTTTCCTATTAAAATTAAGAGCTCATCTTAAAAAAGCATTTTTTAAAAGTGCCAAGGAACCAATATTTCAGTGTCGGAAGTTAAAAAAAAATAATCGATTTTTTTGGCCCACCCCAATTAGTACACTATATTATAAAATTTAAAATCAAAAAACTTCCACCTGTTGAATTAAGTTTGCAAATTAAAATTTACTAGAATTTTATATTGAGACTTTTAGTCAGAGGCTGTAAATTTGTAAAAATCCAGATTTCAAAGTAAAAGAAGAAGGCCAAAATCACACAAACAGCTAAAAAATTGTTAAATCCCCAACTGCAGATAGAGGTCTAGTTTTGTAAAGCTGTTAGGCCTTAGTAAAAAAATTAAGTTAATTGCGATGGTGGTGGTTTTTTAATTTAAAAGTAAAATAAGATTTCTTTTTGTTTCTCATAATTATTTAATCGTTTATTCTATAATTATTATTTTTGACATTAATATACTGTCATTAAATGTTATTATTTATTATTTTCACAAAAATTTTTAATAAACTAGCGAGAAATTTGTAGTACTTATTAAACATTAAGCAATAGACAACAAACCAAAATCAGGTTTATAATAACAGTAAAGAAAATTTGGGTTTAAATTAATTTTCTTTAAAAAAATTAAGAAAATGTTAAACATCAGTCAACTGAGATTTGAAATTTATCCAATATTAAGACGCTTAAGTATCAAGAGATGGTTTTAACAAAGTGACATTTTTGATGGAATAGTCGTGTAATTTTTTTCCTAAAAATTTTAGCTTTACACTTTATCAGTTTTAAACACCTGCTCACACAAATAATGTTCTAAATTAAATTAGAAGCAAATACATTTTGCTCTAAACACGAATAAGGAATAATTGAAATCATGTATGATTGTTGAGAAACAATTTCATAATTAAACTAGTTAATTCACAGTCCAATACGAGAAATACAAGGACAGCATTTAAATTCAACAGAGCATAAAATGAAATAAAATTAACCATATATGTAGAAGTTATTATTTCATTGTGAAGCTAACAATAACAAAAAAATAATTTAAAATAAACTTGTCAATCTCTCGTGTTTTTTTTTTCTACTTCCGTTTCCAGTTGAAAAATCCTCGCGAGTCGCTATAACTTGTTCCAATTTTTCCTGTCGGTGGCAATAAGCTGTCGATATCAGAAGTCTTGTCCGGAAAAGTGTGTAATTATCGAACCAACCGCGTTTCAAGCTTATCCTCATAATTATAAGAATCGTAAAAGCAATGTGAGTAGCTTGAAGAATCTTGCTTATTATTTGGATCACGATTTTCACTTTGTTTTATCGTGTAATGAAAAAAGTTTTTTAAGCAGACGTAAGCAAGTTGCTTAATGGAAAATGTAAATCAAACCACAAATTGATTTAGTAGCAAACACTTTGAACGACAAATCTAATTAGTTTCATTCAAGTACCACACTTCACAGCACACACTTAACAAAAAAATTCAAAAACAGGACCTGATAAGGTGCTGTTGTTGCAGTGTGATGGTGCTGTAATTGCGGGAACTGAAGGTGTCTGTCTACCACAATCTAGGGTGAGTTCACAGACTGACATTTTTTAGAACGCCTCTTCGCTTTTCCTCACACTGCTTTTAGTGTAGTGATATTTACTATTTCTGCTTGGACGAAATGAAAACTAGCATGATCACTTTAGCGATCACGAAAATTACTACAATTAAAACTAAATTGAATTCATGTTTTTGTGACTTTAAAACACATTTTAGAACAATATACTAGCCAAATGTTCACGTAGACTTCAATGTTGACTTGCTATTAGTTGCTTTGTTCAAAATTTCTACTCATCTTCTTCTGTTTCTGTGTAGCAATTTGTATAAATGTTATCTTCGTGTTTTTTGTCACTATAAATACAAAAAACAAATTAAAAATGCATGTTGTTACATAAAATAATAATTAATAATTTTAAATAAGAGAGAAATTTTCTGAAAATTAAATGTATTAAACGCTTAACTGTGTGATGTTTTTAATAAATAAACACAATTAAAACAATACATATAATATTGAAACGATCGACAAAAAGTTTTATTAAAATCTCGTTAAAATTTTAATAAAAAATATATAATAATAAAATATAATATATAAAATATAATATAAATATATAATATATAAAATATTTTTGAATTTTTCCAATTATTATTTATTCCAATTGAATATTAATCTTTTGCAATTTCCGTGCTAAATTTACAATCCTTGTTTTTGAAAACTCGTCACGTTTGTTGAAGAATTTATAAGAGTTGAGGAAAATTCCATTTATTACAAAAATTGTAAAAAGACTTCTTGTTTATATCAAACATTAAAATCAATAATTTTGTTTAAATTTAATAAAAAAAATTGAATGCCACGTGGTTACGTCCGACACACCCAGCACTTTCGTCCACGTATATTGATCTATCTACCCTTCCGCCTGGTTCTGCTGCACATCCTTTTCTTTTGCATTGAGAAATGAGGACGCAAGTTTCCATTATAGCTAGCGTGTTGCCGTCGCGATTCCTTACTTAGAAGATATCAATATTGTATAGGATTATGTATAAAATCTGTGACAAACAGAGAAAACTATCAAATTTAAGTAAACATAAATATTAATTTCCAATTGTGGGACCAAAAACTATACCATAAAAAAAAAGTTGTAGCAAAGCAAAGATTGCGTGATTTCACACAGTTGACATTGAACTGAAACAAGTTTATTCTGAAAATAACTTAACAAGACTCTTAAAACCATATTTAAAATTTCCTAAATATACATATCTGTTTGATATAAATTAAAACTAATAACAATTGTCTCTTTTTGAGAACGTAACGCTTTCACTTATTAAGCATCAATGATCATACAATTTGCTCTACTAGGTAAAAATATATAACATCTTTCATAAAAACAAACAATCAAAAATTACTTAATTGCGCTTAAAAATGACTAATATTTTGCCAATTCAAAGTTACAAAAAGTCTCCAAAGTCCAAAATCTAGATTTAATTAAATTGTTTATTTAAAAAAAATTTAAAAGTGGTGGATGCGCCGGGCAAATAAGCTTATTAATTTATAATACCTACGAATAGAGTGTTTATAAATGTTTTTGAGCAAGTTAGTAACTTTATTTAATTAATATATATTTAATCAAAATATGTAAAAAAAATTTTAGCAATTGATTCTTATTTATTTAACCTTAACTCAGATAGTTGTAGTTCTATTTATGTGACCACTCTGTAAAAAAAACTCGAAAACTAACTTTAAGGAATACTTGATATAAAGTTAGAAATCGTATTTTCTTTAATTTTTATTAAGTATTAATAAGTTTTAATCTGCCTTAGTGGTATTCAACTACCTAAAGTTTTAAATCAGGGCAGGCACAAGTCTTTTGCTCAAAATTATTAAATTTGTCTTCCTATTTTGAGATTTTTTACATTATATGGTTAAATGTTAGAAAAAAAGTACGAAACGTTAAAAAACAGAAACAATAATATTAATTGTAGCGAGATAAGTAGGTATAATAAATAACTAATAAATTCATTGACTTAATTAATAATTAAATAATTCTAAAAATCACTATTTCAAAGAGGTGACAAAAATGCAAGAATCACATTCATTTCATGACACCCTTGTCCTAGAAACATTTATAAACACTTTGTATAAATAAACATATTTATGTTTTTTATTCATTAGTTTAATGGGCTAATTTCAAGTTGAGATAATAACGGTAGTAATTTTGTTTCTAAGCAAAAGTAAAAGAATTTGAAGCTGTGGTTAGTTGTTACCATAAAAAGTATTAAAATTGCGATACTTCCGGTAGTATCTCAACTTAATATAAAATAATAAGTAAATCCTTTTCTATTAAATTTATATTTTTGTCAACTACTGTTGGACTGTGTTTGTGTATGTGAAAAATATTTATTTATTTATAATTTTGAAAATATGGTAGTAAGTCTGTTTGTTATGTAAAAAATAAAATTTTATTAGAAAAAGAAGGGTTCAACTTAACTTAATATAAAAAATCCAAAGCTTTAATTCTCTTCACATGTACTTCAAATTTTATAACATATTTATACGTAAATAAAACATAAAAAATCGTTAAAGTATTTAGATACACCCACAAGTACAGCATTCCATACATTTCTAAGTTTTAATTTCGTTAAAAAATGTGCACTTAGGTTTTTAATTTTTATATTAAATTAGCAACTTTATAATGTTAATTTAAATATTTTTATTAAAGCAAACATTAAAAAAAACTTTTCTACAATGTATAACTATGTATAAAAAATAAATTCACATTTTAAAGTTGTTAATTTAACCGTTCAAATAAAAACATAATTTCTCCATTAATTTTGCTTTACTTCAAGAAAAAAAAATAAAAATAAGTTACTTTAAACTGTAATGGCTGTTAAAAAAAAAATCATTGTGGTGCAAATGATAACACCCCAAATTTAATTGCCTATACTAACAGCATTACGTTGTTATAGAAACAATAATAGTGTGACATTTATTTGCACCCAAAATTGTCAATTTTACCGGCTTACATTTTTTACCGATCTAGGATAATTGTTGCTAAATTTTTGTCAAATGATTTTGGAACACATTGTATATGTTTCGTTGCACCTACATCCTTAAAGTCTAAAATAAATAATGTCAAGATAAAACCAAACAAGTATTACCTGTTTTTTGACATACGCACTGTTAATGCCATTTAAAAAAAATATTGGTTGTTCTAAGTTATTTCCTATGTTTTTCGGCATTTTCGGTATAAAAATACAGAAAAGTTGATAAATAAATTAACAAGAATTAATGTTAATTTTTACATTGAGAAACAGAGCATTTTTACTCAAAATTAGACGTAAAATGACACTAGTATTGCCTATGTCAAAAAATACATAGCTAATACCTGCTAATAAAGTCCATTTTCACCTCACTGAATTTTATTTAATAAATTTAGTTTATTTAAGTTAATTATTTTGAATCTATTTGTATAAAATTCCTCCATAATTTTTAATGTAGAATTACCAACAGATCGTTTATATTCTGTTGCAGATCTTGCGCGGCAATAGCAGCGATGCATGTGAAATTAGGGATCCTTGCCAGCACGGTGGCATCTGTATATCCACAGATAGCGGTCCCATCTGCGAATGTCGCAATCCCGACTACGAAGGGGAGTATTGCGAAAAAGGTAAAACAATGTGAAAGCATGTCATTGGATTATTATTGTCTAGAATAAGCGCTGATGAATTGTTCCAACTTTTTATACCAGAATAAACATTTTCACGCATATTAGATTTTTTCCTGACAGTTTTTATAATTTGACACGGCATTTAAAGAATCATGTAATTAAAGCAAATTTAATTTTAAAAATTAATTAAATATTTTGATAGGTATTTGTATTATGTAAGTACACATCCATGGAAGCAGTGGCCCATAAATAGGGCTAGGCTCCGACCGATCTGACCTATGTAAAGTTCATTGATGTATTATTATAGCGATATTGATCCTGAAACTCTATTTTATATGAATTCAGACCAGGAGCTTGTTTGTCTGTTTGAATAAGAGTTGCTAAAGTATTGAAAATTTTGTTTCAACGTTCCTTTAAACAAAATATAAAATCTGTTTACTTATAAGTTTATTAATTAAAAAAAAAACATTTTATTCAAATATCAGAGTACAACGAAAGGGTGTTATCACACCTACGCTGTATGTAATTTGCGTTATTGGAATGTCTCTTAACCTTTTCAAACCCACCTACATTTTAGCAAAACACCAACGCAAAATTGCAAGCTTTAAATAAACTTTTTTTCTCAATCAAAATCTTTTTTAATTTACTAATAATTATTAAAATTCAATGAAGTAGAAATTAGTTCTTTACAAAATAAAATCGTATTTTTTTGGGGTCTTGTGATTTTTCTAAACAAGTCGATGAAAGCTTTTCCACCTTTTCTGTGCGAATATTCGATAGTCTAAGCCGGATATAGCAAACAAATTGACAAGACAAGCATATTCGGTCTCCCACATTTTGTCGAATAGAGTTATGAAGTAGTTTGAAATGTGGTTTTCACGCTCAACAAATCTACGACTTTTAAATCCCTTATAGATAATATTTTTCAAATAATATTAAATTTTTCTATTTTTGTTTAGATTGAATATGACGGGTAACTATTTGTCTGAAGCATAATCAAGACGTTGCTGTGGCAACCACCTAATTTAACGTCGTTGCTATGAAAACATAAAATTTATACACTTGTTTTATAACCATTTCTAAATAGATATAAATCGAAATAGTCACCCGTTAGATTTAACTAATCTATTATGAATTATCGACTGGATTACGAATTGTAAAGGTTGCTCTAACAATACTGCGTTAAATCTGTCTACATCTGATTGCTTGTTAACTAAATCGGATATTAGATTATTAACAAACGCTGTCAATTATTATAGTATGTTATTTAGTGTTTTAAATTATCAAATTTATTTGAAATCTTAAGGGGGTATTCTGGTGTAGAGGCATGAATTTGAGGTGTTTTCGGGTGCTATAAATAAAAAACCAAATATATTTTTACTTTCCACTTTTTGACAAGATATTTATTAATATTTTGAAAATACACAAAAAAATAAAAAATGTCAAAAAATTAAAAACTCAAAATGTTATAAGTTGTTGAAGTAGGAGATTGAAAAAAAAATGGCGCGCCAAGTTTGTCAGGATTGCGACCCTTCTAATAATCCGAAACAAAAAAATAAACAAGATTATTTATTTAGATAAATGCTGCTATCGTATTAACTAAAAAAAATGTAAAAAAAAATTTTTTGCTAAATTCCGGCTGTCCGAAAAAAAAAAGATTTTTGTCCTATTTCTTTGCTTTTTCAGAATTTTTTAAAAATAGTAAAAATTTTTATTTTGTTATAATAATAGTAGAATAGAAACATGTATTGAAAACACTCACACCAAATTTCAAGTAAATCGGTTAAGTAGAACGTGAAAAATCATGACAAACTCTTTGAAAAATGTAATTTTGAAAAAAACGCGTTTAAAGTTTCGGGTAAAATTAGGTAGACGGGTGATCTCTAACGTCTTTTGTTTGATTCGTTCCGGTCTAAAATGACTATATCTCTGAAAATAATTAAAATTTTAACAGATCCTTTTTATAAGAACATATTCTTGAAAGGTTAAGCTTTGAAAATACCAAAAAAAAAAAAAATAGATTGTTTCAAATATCTACACCAGAATACCCTCTTAAACAAATTAAAATTCATTTTCAGATAAAGCCCCATCGGAGGCGGTATTTCGAGGTACTGAATTTTTATCGTATGATCTTAGTCAAACTGGGGGTGAACCTATCGTCAGTGCTCAAGATTCTGTAACGTTTTATTTTAAAACTCGACAGCCCAACGGATTATTATTTTATACGGGTTGGTATATTTTTGTAGTTTGTTTAAAAAAATAAATATTTGTTATTTAGGCGATGGAACTGATTATCTAAACGTCGCAATTAAAGATGGTTGCCTTAGTCTTACTATGGGTCTATCAAACGGTAAACAAGAAATGCAAATAAAGCCCAATAAAGTGCGCTTTGACGACAATCAATGGCACAAAGTTAGCGTTCATCGAAGGATACAAGAAGTAGGTACATAAAAGGAAATTAAAAATATATAAATTATTTTTCTTTCAGATTTCAGCCATCACGAGTTTTTGTCGGGTAAGAAATAATTAAAAACAATATTTAATGTTTTAATGCTTGAAATCTAATTTAATTATGAAAGTTTATAAAGCTTTTAAATTTTCTCTCATTTACGGAAAACGTATTTCAAAATAAAACAAATTATTTGTAATCGTATTACCCTTAAGCGTTTTCCTACCTACATAATTTTGATAAAGTTCAGAAGCCGATTATAATGTTAGTGTACGAAGCAAAATAATAATTGCAATAATAGGCTTCCATTTAAGAATAAATATTTCTTTATTTATAGAAGTAAATATAAAGTGCCACTTTAATACATTTAGTAATTTTCAAATTCTATAGAGAGCAATCTTGACTCAAACAATTTTGTTTTGTTCAACTTGAAACAATGTAATTAAGTGATATTATCTTAAATGTGTTGCAAAATAAGTAATTTAGAAGCAACAATGAAGGGTCTCGAAGTTATTGAGCTAGCGATAAATCTAAATAGATTTAATCTGTTTTTTAGCTTTCTGCTGTAGTAGATGGTGTTTATGCCGATCATTCTCACATTGCTGGTAAATTTACTATGTTATCGTCGAGTCGCGTTTATGTGGGTGGAAGTATTAACACTCGAGCTCTTCCAGGAGCTAGAGTTCACAATAACTTTGTCGGTTGTATGAGAAAAGTAAGTAAAGCATTTACATTGTGTGATATAATGTAAATGTAATGTATTTCAGGTTGAATTTGTAGCTGATACGTTAAGATTAAACCTACTAGAGTTGGGTCGGTCTGGAAGTCATCTCATTTCTGTGGCGGGACACCTTGATTACAAATGTCCGGCAGGGGAATCACACGATCCCATCACCTTTACCACAAGGGATTCACACTTGGTGAGTATATAACCGAATCGTTTGTCACACCTATTTCCTTTTATAATAAATTATAATTGTAGATATTGCCGCCTTGGAATGCGAAAAAATCCGGAAATATTTCGTTCAAATTTCGCACAAATGAAGCTAATGGTTTAATACTTTTTAATGGTGGAATAAGACCACCTAGAGTTGATTTATTTGCAATAGAAATTTACAATGGTCATATTTACATTCATTTAGATTTAGGATCAGGACATTCAAAACAAAGAGGTTCTCGTCGAAGAATTGACGATGGTTCTTGGCATGAAGTAACATTTCGAAGAACTGGCCGAGATGCAAGAATTACAGTTGATGGTTTTCATACTGATTTTAAAACGATTGGTAAGTTTCAAGTTTGAGTTAGTTGTAATATGTTAAATAATTATGTTCAGAAGGCTCAACTAGTTTAGAACTTGATGGGAACATGTACGTGGGCGGTCTAGGGCCTCCGTTTTCAGAAATTCCCATTCCTGGAGGATTATGGACTGCTGTCTTACAGCAAGGATTTGTTGGATGTTTCAAAGATCTCGTTATGAACAACGAAGCTGTAGATGTTGCCAGTTACGCCCGAGAACAAGACTCTGGTGAGTACAATTGAATTATGACCTTTTGATCCGCCTTTAGTTTGTATACCAGTTCAATCAAATATTTTGTTATGTAAGCGAAGAAATATCACTAATATCAGGTTTCGTTGCTTAGGTGTTACGGTATAAATTTATGTATTATATTATTATAAAGCCGATCCAAAATTTTCCTTTATTACATTGATAGACAACTATCATTAATGTAAATTCACTTCCATTATGTTTGCATCAACAAACATGAAACTTTTAATGCAATATTATTGAATTAATAAACACAATGTAATAGTATATTATAAATATGAAAAACTAAATAGATAAATGACGTCAATTTTGAGAGGTGCAAGCCGATGGATTTTAACTTCACCTTGAGACATCAAAACAAAAATGAAATCAATAAAAGCACCAGTTACGGCTGTTTCGTCACGCGATATTTTCGATTCGCGACACATTTTATTACGAAACTCACTGAACATTACAAAAAACGTTTTTATTACTACAAAAATCGAAACGTTAATTGCTTAATTGGTCCGCTAGTTTCAAAAATATATGCAAATTGTAAACCTTGAAAAACTCTGCGTGTCTTTCAGTTATTAGTTTTAACGTAGTGTTATAGAATTTTCACGAGGTGGCACAAATACAATAAATTACCTAGTATTTTTGCTAAAACACTTTTACTTCTGGTTTTACCAAAAAAAGTAGAAATTTTTTTATTAATAAAAATCTTTATTAGGGTCAATCCGTACACTTTGTCACACCCAGCCGCAACAATGTCCCTCCCAACCCTGCCTCAATGGAGGTGTTTGTACCGAAGGCTGGAACAGATTCATTTGTGATTGCACAAATACAATGTTTACTGGTCCTACATGTGGCAAAGAAGCTGCAACTCTTAGCTTTAACGGCACTCAACACATGGAAGTTACAATGGATTCAGAAATGATAACACAAACAGAAGATATTATTTTGAGATTTCGTACAAGCAAACCTCTTGGTTTACTCTTAATCACAAGTACTGTTGAAACAGGAGATCGTATTGAACTAGCTGTAGCAGCTGGTCGCATCCGAATGGCTTTACGTTTGGGAGTAAAAGAGAAAAAACAAGAAGATCGTGAAAAGGACAAAGTGATAATTCCCATTTTCACAAAAAATCGTTTTTAACGTGACGTTTTCCAGATACTACTTGCCGGTCAGAATGTTAACGACAACGAATGGCATACGGTGAGATTTTCACGAAGAGGAGCCAATCTCAAGCTACAACTCGATGGACAAAGTCCTATTCGTGCAGAAACTCAAGGAAAATACAATACTCTTCAATGGCGGTCAATACATTTAGGAGGATTGTATCATTTAGAAGAAGAGATTAGTATGACAACAACAGTTCCTAATTTTATTGGAGAAATTCAACAGTTTTATTTTAATAATATTCCATACATTGAACTGGCACGTGCACTAAGTAGTGAACAATCTATTTCTGGCTTTCCTAAAATTAAAGTTGCTGCAAAGTTTGTTAAACATGCAACTGATAATCTGCACAGGCCGGTGACTTTTCGTTCAAAACACACATTTATCGGACTACCAATGCTCAGAGCTTATTCCAGTATACATATCGATTTCATGTTTAAGACTCGAGAAGCAAATGGTTTGATTATGTTTAATGGAGGCAGAAAAGAAGATTTTGTTGCTGTTGAATTAGTTGATGGACATATTAATTATATTGTTAATGTTGGTGATGGTACTGTAACTTTACGTGATACAGTTAGGTCACATTTAAATGATAACAGATGGCATACTGTTGGAATAAGACGACCATCAGTAAAACAACATACTTTAATGGTAGATGATGATATTGTCATTGCAACTAATCACGGAACTGGTAATTTGGAACTTGATGGGATTTTGTATCTCGGAGGAGTTCATAAAGATTTATACGCACAACTACCCCAAGAAGATGTTAAGTCCAAACATGGATTTGAAGGATGCATTGCAGGATTAGATTTGAATGGAGAATCGCCAAATATTATGGAAGATGCAGTCGTACACAGTTCTCTTGTAACACCAGGATGCGAAAGTAAAAAGTTGGCTTGTTTGTCATTTTAGTATGTAATTGTTTTAGGTCAATCAGCTAAATGCAGTCATAATGTTTGTGCAAATGGAGGGATTTGTGTTCAACAATGGCATTCCTATACTTGTGACTGTGATATGACTTCTTTTACTGGACCTACTTGCTCAGATGGTACTAAAAAAAATATTTTGTATGTTTTTAATAATTTTTTATAGAGTCGGTTTCTTATGAATTTGGTCCTAATAGAGGTATAATTACTTATACATTTCCTGAAGATAATAGACCGGAAATGCAAGAAGATACGATTGCTTTAGGATTTATTACAACGAAAGCAGATGCAGTTTTGTTACGTATAGTTAGTGGAACTTCAAATGATTACATCGAAATGGAAATTGTATAAAATTACACCTAAAAATTAGTTATTTAATAATTTTTTTTTAGGTTGAAGGAAATTTATTTGTAGTTTACAATTTAGGTTCAAATGATCATCCTTTAGGTGAAATATCATTAAAAGTAAATGATAATACGTATCATGTAGTAAGATTTCATAGACAAGGTTATAATTCTTCGCTTCAGTTAGATGATTATAATGTCCAAACAAGTCATCCATCAGGTAAATAAATATTTTTACAGGGAAAAATTTGTATATAGTAATAAATTTCAGGACATCAATTACAAGTTTTTAATAGTCAATCTCAAATTCAAATTGGTGGAAAATGGAGTAAAGGCAAATCACGAATTGAACGACCATTTAGTGGAATCATATCGGGAGTTGTAGTAAATAGATTAAGAGTTTTAGATTTAGCTGCAGAAAAAGATATTCATGCTTCAATAAGAGGAGATGTACAATTAATTTCAGGAATTTTAGATCGTCATGATCATTTACAAAAAATGCAACAAGTAACTTAATAAAACGTTTAAAACAAAATTTTCTAAAAATAAAATTGTAGACTCCTGCTTCTGGATTTCCTGGTGTTGAAGACGATTTGGTTTTTAGTGGTGCAGGTTCAGGTTGTAATGGTGATGATGAAGATGAATGTCCACCATTACCTGAAACAGGTTCAGGAGATGATGATTTAATAACACCTGTTTATAATCCGTTAACTAAACCAACACCCACTACTAAAAAACCTCACAAACCAACACAAGAAGGTGGAAAACCGTGTGATGATGAAGATTGTTTTACAGGATCAGGATCAGGAGAAGTTACAGAAGAAACAGCTGTAACGTCTCATGCTACAGGTACGTATTAACAAATATTTAATTTTAAAAGTAAAATAATTTTATTTAGATGTGAGTATAACAACTTCTGACAATACAAGTGCGAAAACTTCTGATGGTTCTACAACAACTTTACAATCTTCTGGTTCATCAAGCACAGTATTGTCTACTGAAAAAACAACAGAATTTTCATCAACGACATCTCAACCAACAACAATTTCCGAAACAACTCTTCTAATCACAACTGAAGAAACTCCAAAAACTTCAACCGAGAAAATAACTTATGTTTATAGACCACCTCCCGATGAGAAAATCTATACAAAAACAAAATATAAGCCAACCGAACGAATTACAACAAAAACCTCAGATACAGTTGCTCTAATTATAGGGATAATCGCTGGAGCTTTGATTGCAGTAATTCTCATAATTCTCGTCATTTTAAAATTCAAGCCGCGAAACGATGGTGCGTTCAAAGTTGAAGATAAAAGTTACCAGCAAGGACCCAATGCGGCTCTTTTGGGTAATGCGGGTACTACAAATGGACATCAAACTCAATACCAAATCAATGGTGCACTAAGAAATGGTGACAAGAGCCAAATGCAAAAGTCGAAAAAGCGCGACAGTAAAGACATTAAAGAATGGTATGTGTAAGTGTTTAAAATTTCGATTGTGACTCCGAGCCATTTCGTGACGTAAATTTAGTGATGAGTGACTGAAACGACTAACAAGAAAGTGATATCTTCATACTATCTTCGGTTACCTTGAGTCTTATACAGTGTTGAATCTTTACAATGATGGTCAGTGTAATCAATTTATTATGCTCATTGTTGCATATGCAATCTTTCCTCCACTGTTTCTATGAAAACACTTCTATACAATGCAGATATAATTTATTAGTTTTGTCAGAAAATCAGGCACGGATTTTTTAATTCTAGACAATAACAGATTCAAATAAATATATCAAAAAGGTGTTGACAAAAATTTTGTAATAAGTCAATTAGTTTAATGAATGCCAAAAATATTTAATCTTTTCGAGTTGGAGACAAAAAGAGAGTTGTTTAAACATTAAGAGACTGCATTTGAAACATACAATATCATATCATATCAATTGAAAATGTAGCTGCATTATTACATGAGCATTTTGTAGTCTAGAAAAAAAGTAGAACCTCACCAAAAGTGCTGTTACACTGATTATAGAAATGGTCTCTAAAATTTGTTTATCCGTGCCTGTTTTACCATTGTGTAGAAGATTAAAGTATATTCATACTTCTAGTAACCATCATTGACATAACTTACCTACACTACCTATACATGCCTATAAATCCTTTACAGTGACACTTGTAATTAAATAGCAATACAGAGATTTAATAGAATATGCGTTTAAACATTTTGATTATAAAATTAGTTATTTGTTGTGTATAAAAAAAATTGTAAGTAGTTATAATAGCATTTTGTATTATACTTTTTGATTTTGTTAGAGCTATAATAAAATGGCGTATATTTGGATGTTAATTCTTTTTATTATTTATTTACCTTAATCTTTTTTAATTTTTCTTCTTATTTCCAACAATTTTTTACATAAACATATAAAAATTTTACATATTTTGTACACAAAAAATGTTACAAAAAACAATACAGCTAATATAAAAGCAATAACGTCAATTAAAAGATATTGTAACAAATTTAATTTTCTTGAATTATTTTGTAAATGTGGTGCTCCTTTATATTTCAAAACATGCTCAACCCAATAAATTGCTTTATCTATAGGTTTTATAAAATCGTCTTTTAAAAGAGAAGATCGATATTGTATATTTTCTCTATACCTAAAATTATACATAAACAGCTATTGTTTATTTTAATTAATAAACTCACTTAGAATTGTTAAGAATTTCAATAATTGCTGTCGAAAATATCTGTTCATTTAATTCACTTAAATCAACTTTTACAGCAAAACCTTTCATAACAGCTTCATCAATATTTTTTTGTTGATCACCAAAAATTGGTATTCCAATAATTGGTACACCATGATATACAGCTTCAATAGTACTTAATAAACCTCCATGAGATATAAATAATTTCAAATTTTTATGAGCTACAAAACAATTTAATTATTTTAAGACATTAAATTGTACTGTTACCTAAGATATCATTTTGTGGTAACCATTTACCAATTTTAATATTTTCAGGTAAGTTTTTTAGATTTTCATCAGTTTTAAATAAAACTTTCATTTTAAGTCTCCCCAAAACATTTAAAATTGCTTCTAATTTCTCACTTGGTAAAGACGAGATTTTCACATTTGAACCCAAACTAAAAAATATTGCACCATTCTGGGCCTCATCCAAAAACTGTTTTAATTCTAGAGGTAATTCTTTAGGTTCATCGACATGTAGTCCTCCCACTGGTATTAAATTTGGAACATACGGTCTAGGACTTTCAATACTATAATGTGAATTTACAAATATAAGTGATACGTTATTAATTAGTTCTTGTAAAGGTGGAGCATTTGGAAAATGTTTTGACAATATTACTTGCTGTTTAGCATCCAGGAGATGAGACGTAATGCCGTAATAAATCCAAACATTTAATGTATTTACTACTCTTTGCAAAAATGTCATTTCATCAGTTGCTGCGAAAAAAGGATTTACAGCAGATACATAAGAAGGAGGTGATGTATTTCCTATAATTCTATCTAAACTCGGCATTGATCCCAGTGTGTTAAAAAATATAACCGGTGCATTCCAATAATTTGCCAAACCCAAAAAACTTTCAGAAAATAACGCAAATTGTATAACTAAGTCAAATTTTTCAGATTTTAATTGTTGGACTTGTTTATGAGATAACACAATATCATTCATTGTATTAAACAAATTCATAAAAATACTTATTTGTTCCAAAATACTAATATTATGTGGCTTCATAACATTCTGTAAATTATCTACAAAATAATAATTTTAAATTTAAATAAAAATGTTTAAACCTACCTTCTTTAAATTTTAACATTTCTTCTATAAATATATCTCGATAATTTTTTATTTTATTTTTAAATGGGTATGGACTAATCATTGTAACTTCATGACCCTTTTCAGCTAATGATTTTAACAATTTACTAGCTAAAATATGGTGACTTTTACTGGGAACATGAAATATTCCCAAAATTCTGGCACTGTTTCCATTATTTAAAAGTATTGTAAAAACAAATATTAACAAAATTTTCTTAAATATCATTGTAACACGTTTAAACAAAAAATAATAAAACTCTTTAAAGATAAGAGTTTTATTTAAGCTTGTTACCTTGATTACGTAACGATAAAATTAATCTATATTTGATAAATAACAAATTAATCGAAAAACTAGTAACATTATTTAAAATACATTTTATGTTATATTTACGGGTAATTAAATAAATAATAAGTTAATAACAATTAAAATCCACTAAATATGGGTGCACTTAATTATAAAAATCTTAATGCCATTTTTAATTAAATTTCTAAACATTAATATTGTAAGAAAAAATAAAATTTTAAATAAGATTATACAAGAGAAGTTTTGTAGTAATAACTTTTAAGTGATCACTTTGTTTTTGATTAAAAAGGCGATTGTGGTAAAATTATGGAGGAAAACCTTATTACCAAACGCTGATACATAAATTACCTAAGCGTGACCAAACATTAAAGAAGCTTCATTGAAAAGCCAATGTAAAAAAAGATCCCTGAAACAATTTACAAACAATGCATAATCATAAAAAACACTGTAACATATACCTAAAAGCATGTTTAAAAAATCTTTATCAAAATGTTGGTATCTGTTTCAATTGAATTTTGTAATAATTTTCAAGTGGCTAGATATCATTAACAATGAATCAAATTTCAATCAGTGCTTAATTGAAAATCGACAATTCAAGATGATTTTAAAACTTTTGTTAATATGTTTAATAAATTATGGGCATGGCGCAAATATTCTCGGCATATATTTTCATGCTGGTAAAAGTCACCATATTTTGGGTGAAATGCTTTTAAAAGAATTGGCAACAAGAGGACATAATGTTACAATGGCAAGTCCGTTTCCACTAAACGAACCATTTCCTAATTATACAGATATTCACCTTACTGGAATTTTAGAAGATCAAATAGGTAAAGAATATTTTTTTTAATAAATTTTTATACAGTTATTTTAGCTAGAGAAAGTATGTTTATGAAAATGAATAAAGGTCATGCTTTTGTGGGTGCGAATGACGTTCTTGAATTAACAAGAGCACAAACTGAACTAACTCTTAATCATACTGAAATGGCAAGATTATTAAAATCTGGTACAAAATTTGATGTTATTATTATTGATTGGTTTATGAATAGTGCAATTTTAATTTATGGAAAACTCTTTGATGCTCCTATTATACCTATAGCTTCTCACGGAACTACTCACCTTGCAAATTATATTGTGGGTAATCCATCACCACCATCTTATATAACGAATGCAATGTTATCATTTCCAACAAATATGAGTTTTTTTCAAAGAATGGTAAATGGTTTAGTAACTGTAGCATATAATTTAGTTGGTTATAGTAATACTAAATATCATCAAGCATTATTAGAAAAATATTTTGATAATCCTCCAAGTCTTAAAGAATTACAAGATACTGTAGCTCTTGTATTATCAAATGGACATTACAGTTTTGAATCACCAAGACCTTTTGTACCAAATATAATTCCAGTTGGAGGATTTCATGTTCAAAAACCGAAAAAATTACCTAATGATCTTCAACAATATATGGATAATGCAGAAAAAGGTGTTATCTATTTTAGTTTAGGCTCCAACATGAAAAGTATTTTATTGCCGCAAGAAAAACAGCAGCAAATCCTAAAAGCATTTTCAAAAATTCCGTATAATGTTTTATGGAAATGGGAAAACGATAAATTAGAAAACAAACCCAAAAATGTCATGATACGAAAATGGTTTCCTCAAAATGACATACTTGGTATATTTTTAAAACTTTGTGTTATTATTATAAAAAAATTATTTCAGCACACCCTAATTTAAAATTATTTATAACTCATGGAGGTCTTTTAAGTACAATCGAATCTCTCCATCATGGCATTCCAGTCCTTGGAATTCCGATATTTGGAGATCAAAAAGCAAATATTCCAAATGCTGTTGCTTCGGGATATGCTGTCCAACTAGAATTATCTGAATTAAATGAAAATACTTTAGATGAAGCTCTAAATGAAATTTTAAATAACCCAAAATATCGAGAAAATGCTAAAAAACGGTCACAGCTACTTCATGACCAACCGATGTCTCCAATGGACACTGCAGTTTTTTGGGTAGAACATGTTATAAGACATAAAGGAGCGTCACATTTACGCAATTTTGGCACATATTTAACGTGGTATCAGTACCTTATGCTGGATGTAGTTTTATTTTTAATTGTTGTATTTTTAAGTATTGTTTTTATTATTAACAAATTACTTGCATGTTATTGTCGAAAAAATTATAAAGAAAAAAGAGAATAAATAAAACAGTTTTTGTTTTTAAATTGATGCATCTATGAACAGGGAAGCAGCGTCGCGACGCAACCGACGCATGTCTGGGTGTGATCTTTTCTGTACCCAACGGACGGATACTAGACAGTGCTTCATCAGTGCTCAATATGTTTACATTGTGTATGTCCCGAGGGCATCCTCCCTTGCAAAAACCACAACACCAAAATAGTGAGTGGTTTAGCATTTATCTAATTTTTCTTTACGAAAAATTACTAAATCTTTAACAAAATCATTCAACAATACAAAATAAAATTGTTATAACTAACGTTTACGTCAAATTTGTGTAATAGGACACTCTTAAGAAAATCAATCTTCTATAGTCCGCTTTTAATACGTAAAAGTGTGACACAATCAGTTCTATTTTACATTCAATTCAATAAAAAGTTTAGCATCTACCGAAAATTTTATTCACATAACAAAACAACTATATATGTAACTAAATCTACATAAAACATAAAATATGATAATTTTTTTAATATTTATTTACAGATTTGTAATTAAAAATATATTAGATCGCTAAATTGTTTATACACTTCAATTGCGCAAATGCAGTATCAAAGGTTGTTTACCTCTTTAAATGACATACTTTTCAAACATAAAAAATCCAAAAATCAATAAAAAATATGTAATATTTCAAATTTATTTCTAGATGTAGCAAATAAACAAGTAAAAGGTGGATACCTTCTTCGCTATAAACGTAAGTAATAAAAAAATTGTCTACTATTACATTTAAATTATAATTTAATTAAATAAATAATTATATAGATAAATGAATAAAGTACCTGGCGCATTCACCAAAATTAGCTTAAATTTTTTTAAGCCACAAAGTACAGGTGTTGTTTTAATAAAAACAGTTTAAAACTTCTCAAAGTTTGTTATTTGTTTTCTAAACTCGTTTCAAACCGTTTTATAGGAGGCCTATTTTGTAACAGTTGGTGTGAAGAATGGTTTGTATTATATGAAGATTCAACTTTAGCTTGGTTTAGAGATAAAGGTTTAAATAAACCAAAAGGCCAAATACGTATTAGTGAATATCCCGAATTATTAGCTGTTGGTGAATGGACAAGACAAGTGCCAAAACGACCTCGTTTTCCTAGAAATTACCATATAGGTCAACTTCTGGCTGTAGGAACAAGAATACCACAAGATGTTCATTGGTTTATGGCTCAGTCAGCTGCTGAAGTCAAGTAATTTATTAATTAACTAAAAAAATTTTTTATATTTAATTATTTATTTTAGTGATTGGATGACTGCTATTAGTAATACTGTAAGTTCTTTACTATTAATTTATTTCAAGTAATTAAAAATATTTTAGTTGCCGCCTCCACCGCATTTAACAAAACCAATTGTCAAAAAAAAACCATTTCCACTAAAATGTAATACATAAAAAAGTGTTGTTTATCAACCAATTGATTATTTTTTGTAGCAAATGGTTGCAGTAGCTGTCATTCCTATCAACCAGTTTCTAAGTCAGAAAACTTTGAGGCTGATCATACTGTGCTTTCTGGAGTTGTTATTGACTGGGGTTATGGCTGGGGTTGGGGTGAATCAGCTTGTGCAGCTTATTCTGCATGTGTATCAGAAACTGCAAGTGCTTTAGAAGCTGCTGTCAATTCTGCCCTTTATTGTCATAGTATGGGTGATTATGGCGCCAGTGGAATTGATGAACTAGACTGTAGTGCTTTTGGAGATTTTATATTTTGAAAAAAAAAAAAACAATCCCCAAAGTACACGTATATGTGTTTAACGTAACTATTCTAAACCAAAATTTATTATTTTGAGGACATTAAAAAATCCAATATTAATTTTATAGAAAGAAATAAATCTTTTTTTATTTTAATCAATATTTATCTTCCGTCCAAGAATCCTCAATTATTAATAATTAAAAATTCAGCAAAAAAAATCCTAATCAACTAAGCAATAACTATATTTATTATTTTATAATATTCAATTTTCAGTGTAGAAATCAAAGTTCAAATGTAGATACATAACTTGTCCTAATTAAAATCACAATTTATTTATGTTTTTTATATTTATCACAATATATGTATAGAAACGTTGTCCCTCTACCAGAATATAATACCAGAACGTAGTATAATTTTTCAACTAAAAAAACAACAACAAAATCATATTACAATTTCCTTGAATTATTTTATAAAAACAAAAACTCCATAATTAAAGGTGCTTTAAAACATAAGATTTGCTTATAAGTTATAATAGTTACATAATAATACGCACACCTATCTATCTAAATGTTTTGTAGAAATATTTTATAATAAAAAAAAACAATATTGTTTTGAATTGTCTCATATACTTTAGCATAATAAAATTAGACTGAAATTACCTTAAGATATTTATACATGTGTAGATAGAAACCAAAAATGTTTTGCCAAATTTATTGTAAAAACAAAAAATATATAGATAAAATGTACTATTCACAATGCGTACAGGATGGTGCAATTTAGATGTCTTAGGAGTATCTTCAAAATCAAAAACTTTAAAGAAAAACGAGTAGCACATTTCGGAGTTAATTTTTTACGAAAATAACTTTGGTTAAAACAAAATTTTGCTTTCGTTTTTTGTTTGAAAAACTTAAAACACCCACTAACACCAAATCCAAAAACAAAGTTTTGATTTCTACCTGAAGATGGCAACTTTGTTGTCAAAACGCGCGTCATGTAAAGTGTAGTTTTTAGTGTAAGTAGGTGTTTTACATTTTATTTGACACACCAAAAAGATTTTGTCACGTTTTTCTCTAAACGTCTTAGTTTCTGAGATACTCTATGTAGACATCCACATTGCACCACCCTCTGCATATGTAATTAGCTATGTATGTATATGTATGTACTATTATTAATGTACTAATTCATATTGCCATTCGTACATGTAAAATCAAATAATAAACATCCAAAAATTGAACAAATACACTTCTAATTAGAAAAAAATAATTGAAAGCACTAATTTAAATTCATATAAAAAAGACACTAAAAACAGAATGTAAAAAATAAATTTTTAGCAAAATTGGGACCAATACATAAGTAAACAAGTTTTTTCTTTGTTTCCAAGTTGTTTATACTACAGAATTAGATAGGTAATAAGTACTGAATTTATTTATAGATAATCCAAATAATGTAAGAATTAATTTAAGTTATGATTATGAATATAATAAAAAAATATTATAATGTAAACAAACACGACAATCCAAAAAACCCTGTATAAATGACCCATTATTAATTTATGTCAAATGTGTGTAAACTCTGAAATGTTAGAATTATAATTGTGATAATTGTAAATAAACAATTAAAATTAATTTATTTGTTTAAGTATATATCCACTTCTGAACGAACAGAGAGATGTCTATTAAACATCTACAAAATCAACTTATATATTTAACAATATCGCAACATATTATTGTAAAGTAGCTTTTTTCAACATTTTTAGATATATAAAAAATTTGTTAAGAAAGTTAATTAACTCCATATATAGATATTATCGTTTTAGAAATTGCTTAAACTTAGTCCTAGCCGCCATTTAGTGCATCAGCAACATCGGTCAAAATTTGAGATTAGATTTCATTATTAATACAAAAGTAAACTACATAAATAATAATTGTAATATTGATCGACAGTCATAATAAAAGCTGTTACTTGTTAATTTGTGTTTAAGTTAAATATATGCCGCCGCTATATTAATTGTTTAAAAAACACATTGTCTAAAAAGAATTTAAGGTAGCATTTCAAATAAAACTAGAATTTTGTTCTTTCTTTTTAAGAAAGTGGGCGACTTGAATATTTTAATGTAGGAGATTGACTTTTTTAATGTCACCTTTATAAATCTTGAAAATAAATCTAACATTTTAGTAATAATCTGATTATTATAACTAAAAGAATAAACGCCTAACTTTTATCTGAAATTTTTATTTTTTTATTTGAAAAAAAGCAGAAATAAATATTTCAAGCAGAATCAGCAGTAGATTTTCCTGCTAGTCCGTTACCTACAAGTTGCCCACGGCTGAAAAGCAAAGGCAGTTAACCTCAACGAAGCGCATTTTATTCAGTAACAACGTCTTGGTAACGCCAGTCGGTCGACTTTCATTCTGGTGCCAATAATTTTAACAAACGAATTTTTTGGTGAGTTTATCCAAATAAAAAATATTAAATTTTTGTTCTGAATTTGCTCTACTAGAGTAAATAAATTTTAAATTCGTATTAATAAAGAAAGATAATTAATAAGAAAAACGTGTATGTATACTATTCTTACAAATAAAAAAATAATGACTGACCTATAAAAATATGTCATATTATATAAATTATTAATAGGGTAATATCCACATTTCTTCATATATGCACCTATCAATCTATATTTCGTATCTCTGTGTGACATCGTCATGTCGTTCACCCTTACACACCCTAGTGCCCTAAATAGACTTGACCAATTTGACCAAAATCATTTTTCTTTAATTATTATATAATTGTTAATTTTTATACCACATGCTATATTAAAATAATAAACACGTAAAATATTAACACCATTATAATATGCAACAAATACGTCATAAATATTATCATTATATCATCATCTATTTTAAAAAATTTCATATAAAATAACTAATAATGTTCTTATTTTCAGGAAATAGAAAATGCGATAAAAGCTTCCTGAATTTAAATATCTAAATCCTTCAACAAGATGACTTCGAGATTAGCAGAAATGCAAGTAAGTATCAAATAAAAAAATGTCTTTTCTACAATAAAATCCTTTGTGTATAAAGCACCTGTTTGATGCTGACACATAGGCCCAGTTCCTTTTATAGGAAATCGATTTTGCATGACGCGACCTAGATATGCATAATAGAAATTATCCTTCATTGACAATTTTATCGTAGGTGGTTTTTAAGATAAACACCTAGCGGAAAGTACAGGTTTTTACGGTTCACTTCACATAAACTCTTCACTTAAGTACATTATTATTTTTTTATATATGTTTTACTCTTCATTGAAAATTGTATCTCCTTTTATAAGTCTTAAAGGCTAAATCATTTTTCTTTTATCTCTGCATATATGTGAAAGTTGACATTGGAAAATTAGTTGATTCACCTTAGCAAGTATAACTTCTTCGTCGAGGTTGGTTGATCAGGCGTTACCTGACGGTCGGCACCCACGGTCTATGACTCACCTGATCTCACACTCAGTCTTCCTTATTTAGTCTTATTGCATAACAATAACCATTAAACGATTACTCATTGAGTAAAAAATAGCTTTCCAAAAGACAACGATCAGAAAAAATACCGCAACTTCTTTTTATAAATATTTTCTTTTTGTTGAATCTTTCTGGTGTGTTTCTAGGTAGATATATCCTTTAATACATAAAAATGACCAAAGTCCGAAAAGCGCATGCTTCTTAATGTTTCTATCACGCACTATTACCTACTACATGTATATTGATATCATTCACAATTTACTGATTTTTCCCTTAACATGAATAAATATTTATCCTCGAGTCTCAATTCTGTGGTTTCTATAGATTTAGAAACATCATGGGCTGCACAAACTTTAAAAGAAGCACTTCAGCAAGCCAGATACGATGTAAGAATTTCTAACGAAAAAGAATACAAAACGATTTTTTTTCCAGGCCAAATTTCAACAAAAACTCATCCAAGAACGAGAAGAAAAGCTTGTTCGTTTATACGAATCGCAGCAACAGAAAGCATTTGAAAGGGTCGGTCGTGGTAGTGCTGGAAGTAACACTAGTTTAGGATCAACTGGAGGTGGAAAAGTTCGACAAATGTTTGATGAACGAAGACAAAAAGCTGGAATTGATCGGAGTTATCCTTTAGAACCCTTAAAAGGATCAAAGAGCGGTACAAGAGGAGGAAGTGTTGAAAGAATGAACAAAACTGTTGTAAAATCTACAATACAAAAAAATGTTAGTTTACGAAATGGAAAACAGATAGTTAATAATAAACAAACCGTTCATTCGGTTTATAATAATAATAATGGTGATGAAACTTACGAAGAACATAGATACGAAAACGACAATTTAAATAAAACATTCAACAAAAGTAGAGATATTATTGAAATGTTGAATAATCACAATCTGAATGATAGTTTAGAAAACGAACAAATGCCTGAAATTGGTTTTGACGAACCTGATGAACCGTATTTTACTGGAAAACTTGTTAATCTAGGAGGAAAACTTCCCAGTGAAAATGCCAAAAACGAGAAAAAAACAACAAATAAATCCAGTACATTAGGAAAAACGTTTAGAAAAGAGAGCAAGGTAAGACTTTTTGCTGTGGTATTTAGGTATCGATTTTATTGTGTCCATTACATCTTCACGTTCAAGGTTAAACAAAAAAAAAACAAATAGTGGTTTATTATAAATGAAAAACTGATAGTTATAGAACTAGAATAAGTGTGTCTTCCTTTCCTTGACCTTCAAGTCTACTCATAAGTAATTAACAAAATTCGACGAAACACCTTGCGTGTTAAACGGAAAAAAAAACGTAGGAAATATGAGTACATTTACTTAGGATTGCGTGCTGATATTTCCACTTAGAGAGTTTAGATTTTATTTGTTTATACCTTAAAAAGACGTTATAATAATAATTTACATTAACGATTAGGTGAATGAAATGCATAAAAATTTAGCTTTATAAATCCTTTTGCTTAATTGAAACAAAAACAAACTTATGCAATTAGGATGTTCTGAAAGAAGATAACTTGCTAGTAAAAGCATGCATTTGCTTCTCTTTTCTTTATACATATTTGTATCACCCGATGTGTTTAACATTTTTATTTACCTATTTCATGGAATCAAATCGAAAGTCATTTTTTTAGATAGTAGATATATTTTGGCTTCATTTTTTCAAAAAACATTATACTCTATGTGAATATTGTTATTTCCTATATTTAAAAAAAATCATACACAGTAATTTTAAAAAATATATTTCTCAAAATTAAAATTAATTGACTATGAAATAATGACTCTCAAAACATCGTTGGCAAGTATAGCGATTCATATATGCTTTGGATACCAACTTGCCGTTTTATACAACCAAAATGGAAACAACTTCTCGAAAAAAGCTCCGACAGACGCTAATTACCTACCTCATTTTTGGCGTTCCATCAGCCTATGGCTTAGACAGTGATAGGAATGAAGAAGCATTCAAGCCAAATACAAGTACGCTCCATTGTGAAAGCGCGGTACAAAAATTTCTTCCATTTTTTTTAATGATTTATAACTTTTTTAAATTTTTATAATTACCAAAAATGTCTCAGTAATAATAATTTTTAAAAAATCTCTAAAAAAATGGAAACAGGAAAAACATCTGAAAAATTGGTAAATACTCTCTATGACAACATTTAATTGTCTTATTTAATTTTCAACATTAAATACATTTATCAGATTCTTACGATCAATAAGACAAAATTGTTTGTGACAAAATAATGCTGAAACATTATGTTGAATCACCATTTTCTGGAAATAAGCAAAACTTTAAACGATAAGGAACTTTTAGAAGTATTCACAAAATTAAAACCCGTTAATAAGGCAAAATCATCTCTGACATTTGACATATTAACTGAATTTAAAATTTTCAGCCTATTATCAAACGTACTGTTAGACCGGCCCATTCTCCACAGAACTTACCAGCAAGTACTTCTTCTGTTCATTCCCAACCATCAAAAACGACAAGTCCTCAAGCTTCACCAGTTCGCTCACTTTCTCAGACGATGCAGTCAGCAAAGGTTACCCGAAACAAAAACTCAAAGTTTTTAAACTAACGTTAACTTGATTTAGTCAAATCCAATAAAAAAAGGAACACCTCAACCCCCACAATCCGCCCGAGCCCCATGTAAAGATCGACCTTCAGCTAAACAATCAGCAAAATCTCCTGTGATTCGTGATGATTTAACCGAATGCAGATTTTGCAATAGACGTTTTGCAGCAGATCGTCTTGAAGTCCATGAATCAATCTGTGGGAAATCTGCAAAAAAGAAACGTAAAGTTTACGATGCGACTAAACATAGAGTCGAAGGTACCGAACTGGAGCAATATGTACGCAGAGGAAAGAGTGTCAGCAGTAGAGTATGTTATTTAATTATTATTGTAGTCATAGATTTAAAAAGAAAAACATTTCAGGCAAGTAGTAAACAGGCACCGAAGAAAGATTGGCGAAGAACTCATGAAGAGTTTATTAATGCTATTCGTGCAGCAAAAATGGCACAGGCACATGTTGCCAAAGGGGGAAAATTGACGGATTTGCCGCCACCACCACCCTCAAGCAATCCAGATTATATTCAGTGCCCCCATTGTGGAAGAAAATTCAATGAGGCTGCAGCCGAAAGACACATTCCTAAATGTGCCACTTACGAATTTAATAAACCAAAACCAGGAGCTGCGAAAAGCAATAAAGCATTTGGGAAAAATGTGAGATAGATTTTGTATAACTAAAATGATTTATTATTTTTAGTAAATTTGCGACCATGGAACAAATAGATTAATATTTTTTTATTAATACTTTCCATTTTAATCACATACTAAAAATGTGTCAAAAAATACTGATAAACGTTAATTAAATATTTAATACATGCATTGTTTGTTATTATAAGGCTGAAGGTGTGAAAGAACTCATAGTGTGTAATTTTTTTATTGCATAAATCAATTACGTGATGTTTTCTAACTTAAACAATTTGCTAAAATGTTACGGTGCTGTGTTAAAAACATTATTAATTTATTAAAGTAATATAATATTTTTATAAATAACATCAAAGACAATTTATATAGTGCACAAAATTTTCTTGGTCGAGACAGTATATTATACAGTCCATTCGCGTTTAATAGAAGATTCTCTGACAGAAGTTAGAAATTTTGACTTTTTGGCTATGTAAAAAGACTTTCACGTTACACCATTTAAAACGACTTTAAAAATAGTGGGTACTCAACCAATAGTAACATAATAAAATCTCCAATAGCTACTTCTATTAAGCGTTAATGGACATAAGCATTGTAGTCAGCAACTTGACCAAGAGTTTTTTAATTGTAAATTGATCTAAGTAAAAGATTGTTTGTCTTTTAATTTTGTTAATACAAATAACATTTCGACTTACTTGTGATCCTTTATAGCTATCATCAGGCTATCCTACAGGAAAAGGTAAATTTTTAACACAATTATTTTAATTTACGACTCAAAGTCATTGAAAGTTACGTGTACTTCTGTGTTAAAAGCTTACCTTTTCTCTCGTGTTATTAACAACGTATCAACTAATTGGCCTGCGAATTTTGTGACAGCCTGTATTAATGAAATTAAAGAACTTTCATTTGTTCAATACTCTAATAATAATAACCAAGTTTTTTTTATAAACACTGAATTTCGAAACAATGTTATACCTGCCGTCATAGGACAATGCGATTATGTCTTCATTTAAAAATTGACATCTAATTAACATAAAATTAATGAAGTAAACTCATCTTTTTGGAGACGGCAGGTATATCTAGTCTTCTTTTATGTTCCTCTAGTTTCCCGTAATCAATAAAAATTTGCTTTATTTTAAAATGTATTTTTTAAGAAGCTTACACTCAAAGGAAAAATAAAAAGCTGAATTCATTAATTTGTTTTACTTTTACTCTAACCTATAATATATACAAACAGTCTTAAATATAATGGTATCCTTAATAATTTTAAATTATGTAAACAAGTTTTGCAATAAAACATAAATAAAAATTGGAATAAAAAATTGCCTTTTTTTAAATACCCTTCTTGATGTATAATACAGAGATAAATTTTAGGCTACAAGATATTTTAAAAATGTGTAAACGTTCATTTACATAAGAATACAACAAATGTAATAGTATGTAAAAAGAAACCCACTAAAAAAGGACACTAAACCACTTATATGCAGTTAAACCAGCTAACTAAAAAATAATGACATAACTTGTAAATTTCAAAGAGAACAAGAATCACATGCATCTAACTTTTAAGTCAGGATTACACAACAGAAACTCCAGGAAGCCATCCGCTATGACTAAGATACTGCGTTACAACATCTTTGACGCTAACTTCCGTAGAATTTTTGTCGATTTCAACAGTTCGGTGTCTATTTGGAGATAGTAAATTTTCCTAAAATAAAATTTATTAATATTAAAAAAAAAAAAAACATTTAATAATTTACCTGAATAATAAGCGATTTTAATGTCGTATATTGGACGGGTTGCAGATTTAACGACTTGCAAAGCTAAAGACATACATAAAGATAATGAAATACAATAAACATAACGTACTTGGATTTCATGTTGAGACAACAACGATCCTAACGGTAAGGCATTTGGTGATGGTGGTCTCATATTATCCGAGTTCGTGTTGTAATTGTTGCAACTGTTGTTGTCTTGCTCTTCTGACAGCTGCAACGTGAATTTTTTTTCGGATGAATTTTGGTTTTCGTCGTTTTTTCTAAAATTACACATAATTACGATTTTTTTTCTTATTGAAACTAATTTTGAAATGTCAAACCTACCCGTTTTTTGACTGGAACTCTGGAACTGATATTTGATAGCCACTGCTGCCCTAAGTGAAATGCAAACTGATACAATCTGTTTCTGTTTACATATTTGTTTCTTTTAAGTCTAGCCTGCACACAAACCAAACCATGATGGTATGAAAAAATGAGGAATCGATGTATATATTTGCTTAACTACTGATTTCAAGGCGACGTGCATCACGTTAGTTTTGTGCATAAGAATTAATGAATTAGTCAAACATGAAACCCATTCACAACATACATACATTCGAGATTATTTATACACTTAAAGTATTAGATCATAAAGAAAGTAAAAGTGTTATTACAATTTATTTGATGCATGTAATAAAGCAACTTAAAAATAAAATCTTATAAATCAATACTTACAGATTTGCTTTGTTTCATTTGCTGTTGCTTTTGATAAGCCATATGTTGCTCCTGATGAATTACTTCTTCTTGTGTCGTTAAGCCTAAACTTCGATATCTATACAATTCTGACAATCGATGACGCAATTCTTTCTCTCTTTCAAGATTATTTATGAGTTGTTCATGTTCACTTGATGTAAGAAACTGACTAAATACTTTCATATTTTCTCTAAGTTCTCTATTAAAAAATTTAAATTCAATACCAAATAATAATCAATAATTCAGTTTTATTGAGTATTTTTACCACTTTAGTTCTGTTTAAGTTTCACTACAATACAAATAAAGCGGTAAAAATATTCATAAAGTTAAAACTATTCTCTTAGTACTTTAATTTCTACATACTTTAAACTAGAATATGTAAAATTTACAATCTTTTTCAATTGCTTTTCACTTTTTATCTCAAATTTTTAACTGCATGATTTTGATTTGAAAAAAGAAAAGAAATTAACAAAATATTAAAATGAATAGTCAAATATAAAAGGCATTTAAAATATTGTAAATCTGAATTGATATAAACTAAAAACCAATTGAGAAACACTGAAATTATTTGATCTCAGATCGTAATCATAAGCTAATAAAGTAACAACAAAAATTATACCTTTGTTCTTTTGTTAAAGCTCTCTTGTTAGCTGAATCTCTTCTTTGATTTGCAAAAAATTTTGCAACCAATTGATAATCTCTAACAATTCTCTTTCGTTTTGCTCTTTCTCGTAATCTTCTTGTATACATATCAACCATTGATAATTTTAAAGCTACTTCTACATCAGTATCTTCAGCTGTATCTAATTGTAAAGAAGATACTAGTTGCTCAGCGGACATATCATATTCCTAAACATAATGATAATTTGCAAAAAAAAAAGACCTGAATAAGCATATGTACCCTCTCATAATCATCTCTATGAGGTTTATAACCCAATAACTGAGCTTCTTCTAGAGTTATATCTAATGGTGGTAACCGAGAAATTACTAAAGGCGATAGTGGTCCATTATCTTCAGGTACATGATCAATTAACATCGGTTGACGATCTCGAGATTCAGCCCATGTTGCTTTTCCAATATTACCATCTAAATATCGAGATATATACTCATCTCGTACCTCTAAAATAATGAAACACGTTTCGTATTTAGACTTATTCGAATATTTCAGTTACCTTCAGGTGTCCTTGATTCAACATGTTGACTAACTAATTCCCAATTCCCAAACCCATACAATTCAACGGAATCTAATAATTGTAATTCTTCTCCCCCTGTCCAATTTCCTCTACCCCCAAAAATACTAACTGACCAATGTTCCTAATTTAAGATAAAATTATTAAAAACTGTATTCCTGTGTCTGATTATTATTAAACTTACCACAAATTTATAGGCATGATCATTTTTGTGAGTCCCAATTTCTGCACCGGTTGAAAAACACTAAAATTTTAATTTTTAAATTGCGCGCTTCTTTAATCTTTAATAGCGTCACCGCCCTAGTCACGTGACTATATTACCTGTAAGCAAATGTCGAAATCCTGACAAACACAACATTGAACTCTAATTCCAGTTATTTCTTCTTCACAATAAGTACATAAAACTTTTGCGAAAATATCTACAAAAGAATTATTTATAACAAAGGATGACTTAAAAATTATTCAATGAATAGCGTCACTCACCAGCCATTTTCTATCGATGTGTCAAATGTCAAATGATGAATTTGAAGGAGGTGGGGAGAGAATTACACTGAAAATGTTGACTGTACAAATATATTTAGCATTAAACCATTTTAAATTACGTTAGAAATCATAATAATATACACACTAGTCACTAAAAAACATTAAATTTCCAGATAGATGTTAAAAAAATTAATAATTATTAACAAGAGAAAATACTGGAAAATCATCCAATCAATGACTTGGAATTATTGCAACTACGCATGCGTCAAAACCAGGTCCGTATTAAATAATTGTAAGTAAAAACGTTTTACACAGTTATGTTTTAATTTAAAAAAATAATAAGTTTGTTTTAAATTACCTTACTGTAAAAAATGACCAAATATTTTTATTGAGAAGAGCAAATGGGATTGTTACTTAGATATTTTGTAAGATTTACAAATGTACTAAATTTAGCTCGTACAACCCTGTCTTCATATTTTGACAGAAAATGACAGAAATCATCTGGCGGCAAAATATTAAAATTTAAGGTTATATTAGTAGTAGACATGTAATTTTCAAATAAGGACAATTACAAAAAAAATGAAACTTGCGTGTAGTGTTTTTGTGAATAATCGTTCATTGTCAACATTGGCTCTTAATTCCAAACAAAAATATGTTAAATCAACGTTGGCATTGTGCAAACACCCAAATTCAGAAAACTATTGTATTATTTTGTTCACAAGCCAAAATAAAACAGGAACAAAATATACAGTGAAAGGAAATATTAGTCAAATATTAACTCGTTTTATAAATGATGGAAAAGCTACAATCCAATTCAAAATACCTACTCACGACATGTTTGTACAATGTGATGTAATTCAACTTAAAGGATTTCTTCACTTACTCAAAAGAGTCTTAGAAAATAAGATATCTCCAAAAGAATTAACTTGCTCGAGTATGTCAGTGACACCAATTTCTACAAAAGATATCCCACCGAAGAAATTAGTTATAAGAAGCAGATCAGAGTATCCTTCAAAAGGTTTTCCAAGAACACTAGAATCTCTGTACATTAATGATATTAAGAGATGTTCGTTAGATAGAGGTATATTACAATTAACTAAACTTAAAATACTTGATTTAAGTCAAAATTGTATTGAATTTCTTCCTGAAGAATTAAATGTATTACATCTAAATGAATTGATTTTATCATCAAATTATTTAAATAAATCCACGCCAAAACAGTGGGCATGGATGGGAGGCAATTTATCAAAATCTCTCACTTTATTAAATCTGGAATCAAACAATTTAAAATACTTACCTGAACAGCTTGTAAAGCTTGACAAATTAATCACTTTAAATATAAACAGTAATGAATTAACTGCATTACCAACAGGACTAGGAAATTTGCGAAATCTTAAGGTATTGATTGCGTCAAATAACTCTTTGTCTATTTTACCAGGAAGCATAAAAAGATGTCATTTCCAATTGTTAAATTTATGTAATAACAATTTTATTTCTTATAGACAAAATAATGTTTCTGTAACAACTCCTAAAAATTTTCCAGTTCCCACACTTAAAGAATATTCAGGCAAAAAAGTTATTGAACTGAAAATGTCATATTCAGCAGCTACAATTCCTCAAACTCTTGTTCAATATTTGGATGATGCTAAATATTGTGTCTGTGGAAAAGCCTGTTTTGAAATATTTATTAGAGCTCCTGAAATATTGTCTGTAGCAAGTATTGCTCAAGATTTTGTTACATCAACAACATCATCATTTTTAACATTGGATTGCTATTTTTGTTCATTACAATGTTTTCGATCTTCGCATTTTGCGCGGGTTAGAAACCCTGTTATTTGATAGGATGCCATTGATTTAAGTTAGATTAAGAACTACTTAAGTACTTGATTTGATGTTTAATAAGATGTACAGTACCTATTTGTATTTTATGTTTGGCTGCTAATATTGAATGTTGTAAAATATCTCTTTGGATGTGTTTTTTTGCTTTAGCTTTATAAATGTAATATTCTGATCTCAATATCACATAGGTAATTTGTGTAATGTATAAAACCAATGCATGAAACATTTTTTGTCTAATGTAAGTGAATTTATGGTCTGATCTTAGTTATAACTATCAGACAGTGCTTAACTTTGCAACCTTAACTTGGTTACAACTTGGCATCAGGTCATTTAATAATAACAATTTCAATTTTTTACAACGTTTTAGTGTATTTAACTCAAAGATATACCATATAAAATGTAAAAAATAAAGTTGTATTGAATAGAAAACAAATTTTATTTATTTCAAGTACATTTTTGGTAAACAGCATGTAAGTGTTGTGTTAGTTGAGATTTGGAAGTTTCCATGTTAACAAATACTTCCAAAACCCCGTTTTCTTTAAGTATAAATTCTCTTGTAATTTTTACAACTGCTGGTTCTTTAGCAAAACTTATCCTTGAAATTTCTGTTGATACACATTTCATTGATGACTCTGTTATAGAACCTTCCTCTATAGAAGTCACACCAAAATTGTGTGCAACAATAAATGCAATGTTGTTTGTTCCTGGCTGAATTTTTAAAAAACCACTCTCCAAATGCATTGGCTTATCATTTTTTGGATTCGTTGAATAAGATGAATAAATTAACATAGGTTGACCTATGTATTTAAAACTTATTTCATCAGAATATTTGAATGATTCTATCGTGGGGTAACTGCCTTCAGCGTTCACTGCTTTCCAGCGACCCATTAACCAAATTAAAGGTGTAATGGTTGCATTCTCTGGGATTTCATCCAAATTGGTAGACATAATGTTGTTGTATATAACAATTTTAATAATTAGTAATAAAAATTAAAAACTTCAACTTTTGTTATTATTTATTATGTAGTTATTCAGAGATTCAGACATTAGGTCAGCTGATTGAAAATTTGACTTTTTTAATGAATTGGGACTGCAAGCGTGACGTCATGGCGCCATTCACCTATCCCATATTACCTGTAGAGTCAAGGCTTTTAGACCAACCTATGCGTGCGCACATATACTGTGATTGTCTGATTGGTCAAAGTGGTCAGGTAAATTTCTGTCAATGTTTGGCATGAACCGCAAAGAATGGGGGTCCTACCGATCGGGGAGAACCGGTAGTTCGGCTCACTGGCAGATTGGCGAAAAATTCCGCAATAGACCTTTTTCAAATGACGTCATTCATCAGCTTCAGGACACCTTTTACATGGTGGCTTATGGTGAAATAAATTTTGGGAATTTTTTTCACGTATTTAGCGAACGATATTCAAATTATTACTTAAGGTGGCATAAACAATAGAATTTAGCCTATTTAATAATGTGGTTAAAACTAAATTTCTTCCAACTGTTTTTTTAAAATTAATTATCGAAATTTGATAATTTTCAAATTTGCCCGCATTTTTTTAGTAACTTTTGATTGCTTGTGTTTCTTGTGAAGATTGCTTTTGACAGAAGTCAGTGAAGAGTTTACTGACGTTTGTTATTTTTGTGTTTTTATCGTATTTTTTGGACTTTTGAGTGACTTTTTTATATTTTTTAAAGTAATTAATTTGTAAAGCATTGTAAGTACAACGTCATTCAACCCTATATGTGATGTGAATGATGTTTCCGTGTTTACATTTTAGAGACAAGTGGAATCCTAATCTCTGGTCATTCTTCGTACTTTTATTTGGAAAAAATTTCATTTCACGGGTAATAGATTGTGAGGAAGATGCGATTTCCAAAAGTCTGGACGATGATGACGGCTCGTTGATGGGTTCCACCGCCTGTAAGCTTGATGTTGGTGACGATTTGCACAGCTGTTTCGATGGGTTGACCTGGCACCCTCCGGTGAAGACCCTTTCCACGGGGTTGGGCTGGATGCTATTGGTAGTTCAGCGATAAATTTCCTCACCTCAAAGTGGACGACTTGACGTGATATCTTCTCTTGAAGACGATTTCCACTGAGTGTTCGATCGTGATGATGTTGGTTGATCCGGCTCCTTTGGACCAAAATGTGAGGGAGGATCGAAGGAGTCACGGATTCGAACAAAAAGACTTTTCGTTGTTTACTGGTTTAATGATGAAATCGGTCTCTGGTGTACAAGATTTTACAGACTTAGCTCCAGACACCAAGGGTAGGGATGTTTACCTCATTTCGGGGGTTAAGGCTGTTTACAGTCATGAGTGGCGTGAACATAGATGCTTTGTTAGGGCTATTCCAAATGTGAGTTTATATTTTCGCAAAAACGGTGACTGTTTACTGAAGTCATTAAAGATGAAAAATCACAATTAAGTGACAACCTCACTTATGCTTTCTCCAGGAATGTGAAGCCAAGTTTGCAAAAATTCTCCAGAAAATGTATTGATGAAAATCCAATTGTCAAATTATTACGAATTATTTTAAAGCACCAGCTACTGAAGATGTGTATATTATTGAAACAGCACAAACTTCACAGAAGGTACGTTTTATTAAACCTTTTTAATTACAAATACTGATTTATTCTTGTAGGTAGACAATATTGTGCCTACATGCCCTTGTGAAACGTTCAATAATGGAAAGGAACTGGTGAAATGCAACAATACAAATTGCAAGAGAGTTTGGTACCATAAAACTCGCCTAAATCTTCAAAGAATACCTAAGAAATAGTTCTGTCCAAAGTGAAAACCTAAAAATTAAATGCCTTATTCAACTTTATTTTTTCCATCTTTTTAATATTAGTATTATATTGTCAATGTCATACAGCCAATTTATGTTAGTATTTTTTTTTTTTGTTATAGATCATACAATGAATGATATGCTGTAATATTATAATAAAACATTATGATTGATTATAAATATCCAATTTTTATTTGATACGGTTTTTTTTAGTTAAATACTGGTGAACAAAAATTACTAAAACGGAACAAACAGTAAGCATTCGATCTCCCACAGATAGTCCATGTTTTTTTCTTTAAAAGGAATATTAGAAATACCTCCGAAAATATCCTGTACTTTGTTACGTAGAAGTCCCACAACTATTTCGCATAATTCTACAAGATATTTGGTTTTTAAAACACTCGTGTTTATGAATCATAAATAGGTACTGTAATCGGTTTTATTTAGAATAGTTTATTTACAGTAATTTATGATTACACTAATAATTAGTTTGTTCACAATAAATGGCTTGAGACCGTGGTGTTATTTTCGAACGCGGACGAACCGAGATTCTGACCAGATAGGGACCCCCAGGATGCCCTGTTGATGCAAGAAAGCGGTTCCTTGACGATGCCGAAGCGTATGAGTAACTCACAAGACCAGTTGGGACCCCAGAATGATCGGTTAATGCAAGAGTGCAACTGCTTGGCTGTGGGGTGGATTCTTTTTACTTAGTATTGTCAGTACCCTTCGGTCAAGGCAAGGTAATGTGTAGAGGGTAATTTTGGAATATTAAGTTGAAAGAGATTTCCTGTAAAATTTTACACTTTTAATAAACATCGTCACCACTGATGATTGGAAGAATTCTACCTACCTTTGAAATAATCTAAAAATTAAAGAAACAGCAATAAAAACCCTTTAAGACACCTAAAAATCCACAAAATGTTAACTTAAAGAATCAAAAAGTTGTTTATGTCAACAACTGTCAAAACTCATTATTGGCACGAACACTTCTCATTGGTCACAGATCACTGAAAAATTTAAAATTTTGCCCGCGAATTTATTTTAATAAAATAATTAATTTACAAAAAACAGTTGAAAGAAATTTAGTTTTAACTACATTATTAAATAGACTTAATCCCATTGTTTATGCCACCTTGAGTAATAATTTGAATATTGTTCGCTAAATACGTGAAAAAAATTCCCAAAATTTATTTCACCATAAGCCACCATGTAAAAGGTGTCCTGAAGCTGAGGTGTCAGGCGGGTTGCATAAGAGTCTGAAAACGCCCCATTTTGGAGTACTACTAACGTAAGAAATTTACAAGTTTTGTTGGTGGCCTATAAGAAAAGTTAAAAATTTTATAACAATGATTAATTAACTTAACGAAAAGGTAGTGTTATTTTAAATTTTTTATAATAAAAAATACTGTTTATGTACATTCACATTTTTTAATTCTTATTTCTTACCTTGCCAAAAATTTGGTGATATAACTAAACGTTGGTAGTACTCCAAATGGGTAAAAACATAACCTCACTTTGTGATACATGTGCTTTTGGGAGTTGTTTTTTTGAGTTTTGTGTACTACCATGCCACAAGTGTGATGTGTTCCAATGTGTCGAAGCAAGAGTAGTAGTAAGGCGGAAATACGGTTTTTTTTTTACCGAAAAACGAGGTTATTTGCCAACAGTGGTGTAGTGCCATTAGAACTCACATGAATTTGTTGGGAAAGACAAGTAAAGAGTAAAGTAATGTTTTCATTGTTTATCTGTGTGTAACAACTATACAAAACGTTATTTGTAGATTTGCTCCAACCATTTCAATAATGATGGTTTTCTGGTGGGTACCCTGATAAATAAACTAAAAAAGGGGGCCGGACCGTCTAGAGAGGTGGGAACACCATGTGTAATCATAAAGGGGCCCAAACGCAAGATATAACTCTATGTTACACTGAACAAATGTGTTATTTTGTAGAAAAGTAGTGTAGAACTTGTCAGTACGTCAGACGTCAATAACGCTACGCCAAGTCAAGTTGAAAAGGAGGCGGAAGAGATAAATATATTACATAAAGAAACATAAATATCCTGGAAGACTGGGAGTAAAACTAAAAAGAAAGAGCATTAAATAGTTATGTTTTAGGAAACATTACAGTGGTGGTAGACGACCTTGTAATAATGCACCATGTCAGTGATAAATCTCAAATAAAATATATTGTTATTTATTATATTATTTTATTATTATAAAATAAATAAAGTCTCAATAATCTAAAAACTTATAATCTAAAGCACTTAAATCACAAAACAACGCAACCACACACAAAGACGAGAAAATACAAAATAGCCATACCACAACGGCACAACGAATGTTTAATTGTTTATTTATCGAATCGGTTCATTAGTTGGTTTCTAGCGTAAGGCCCTGTCATCCATAGCTGTCATCTGTCACTCTGAAGTGTGAAGTTAGCGCCACCCGCTTAGCCGTCTTTCGGTGAATTTTAAAAACTTTTTACGAAAAAAAATTCTAATAATAGTGCGGGACATTTATTTTACTCGATTAACGTGTTACCTTTTATTCTTGTTATTTTTGGATGGTTTTTAAAATTTGCTCATCTGGCAACCAACTTCATACCAAAGACCAACCTATGCGCGCGCCGCATCGTTTTGTCTCGCTTGTTCTCACCTAATTTTCTATTTTCCTCTCGTTAATTGGTTTGGTGACTTATATGGAATAGGTCAATTTATCAGAGTTATCGCTCCTAACCATACAAATAAATACAAAGTAAAGTGAGATTAGGTTGCTTGTCTTCTTAAGTAAAACGAGTAAAACAGATCAATTTTTAACCAGTGTTTAGCCATAGTTTAGTGAACCGAGTGCCCTTAATAAAGTAGAAATAGTTAACCGCGAATTAACCAACAAGTTGATTACAAAACATTTCCGTTGGTTCCTTAATGAGGCGTTTTCAGATTTTTATGCAACCCACCTGACATATCAGCTTCAGGCTGGACAACGTTCCTGGTGCTCCTCATGACGCAAAAATTTCTAGAATTTGTTTTTAAACTTGTTTAGTAGCGAAAGATATTCAAATTATTCTTCAAGGAGGCATAAAGTGCACCTAGAAGCCTATTTAAAAATGTTGTTGAAACATTTCTTTCGACAACGCGGGAAAATTTTACAGTGTTTTAATGTTTGACTGGTTTTTAACATATTCCTTTTCAAAATTTTGGATAGTTTAAACAATAAATTTTGACAGGTAAATTTTTAAAAAGTTGTTATCAATTATTAATAATTAGTATTATAATTAATTATTAATTAAATTAATTAACAAAATACTACATATTATAAAAACAATGACGTAGTTGTCGCTTACAATAAATGCTAATCAGACTAACTTTTTTAAAAAAAATAAAATTTAATTTAGAAAAATCTAACTGTATTTTAATCTATACTTGTTCTTAATGTTCAATATTTGAATATAAAACAGTTTTGTAAGTGCTCTGTTTAATTACTGTTTGATGTTTCGTTTTCTGTTACTCTTAATTAATAAATAAAAAATCAAAAAAAAAGTTGATCTCTCCTTTAATTTATATTGAAAATTTTTGCAAAATAATGTTTAAATACGCGAACTGAATGAATGCTATAAAAAAATTATAGAAAATAATCTGACCTTAAAGTAAGGAAGGCGTTGTTGTTGTACACTCTGGACAGACTAGACTCTGGAATAGGTCATTTCAAAAACGTCACCTAAAACTGAAAAACAAATTAATAAAAATACAAAACAACAAATCTCTGGTCGCAGTGAATAACTTCATCAGTTACTAGCAACAAAATTTTATCAAAATTATTTAAAAAAATTAGATTTCACAACACTGTTTAAACGTTATAACAAGAAAAAAATTGTTTCTACCAGTTATTTCCTCTAACTTAATAATCTGAAACAGAATAAATCAATTGAAAAACAGAGATAAACAACTTTATAACAAAATAATATTACAATAATCAAGTCTTAAATTAAAAATTAAAGCAATTGGTAGGTGGCGAATCCTTCCTTCTGTTTCTTTCGGATCTATCCAGATTTCCAGCGATGTCCTTGGAACCTACCCCAAACCCCAATAAAACAAAAGGAATTTACTTTAAATCGTTTATTTATTTTTTATAAAAGGGTGAAAAGGGTATCTAAATAAAACGCGTGAATTTATTATTAAAATAAATTATTTATTAAACTAAAATTGTTTATCTCTGTGTTGTTTTGAAATCTAATATGCAAAAATGTATTTGTTTAAACAAAATCGCAATATATTCCGTTTAAAATTAAAAATAAATAAAAATACGCAACTTTAGAGCGGCTGCGATGCATCCTCTTCGAGAGCTGGTGCCATGATACTAAAACTAAACAAGATATGATCACGCGCAGCTTTTTTCCCTCTCTCTCTTTCGACTCTGACGTCATTGTGTGACAAATCTGAAATCTGGTGACAAACGTGGTGTCATTAGTGTGACTATTATCGTCTAAATTCTCTCTGTTTTGAGTGTTTTACTGGTTTTTGCAATTGAATATTAATTATTTAATTTTGTGAACGATGGTTTATTGTGCGGTGATGGGTTGTACCAGCAACAATAATAAAAAAAGCAAAAACTGTTCCTCCGATTGTCGATACTTTAGTTTTCCAACCAATATCAAACTTTGTAATTTATGGGTGCAAAAGTGCTCTCAAAAGCATGCTTTTAATACAAAACATGCCAGAATATGTTCAAAACATTTTTCTGATGATGATTTTTGTGTGAAGGAAAAACTCTTGCATGTCTCCAAAAATAAGTGGAGGTTAAAACGAGACGCTATACCTTCACTTCATTTACCAAAGTCACCACAAGTGCAAACATCTGCCCAGAAGGATCGTGAGGAAAGAATAAAAAAGAGAGAATTTGTTAAAAACATACATTGCATGTAAGTACTTATTTAATTAATTTTATTTAAAATATTTTTTTATTGAATGCTTATACATATTATTTAAAATTCACATGCAAGTGAATTTTAATTTGTTTATTAGCTTTTTAGGTTTTTATATTTAATTACATATTTTATTATCTTATTATATCAATTTATATTTAATTAATATACGTGTTAATTCAATTTTAAAACTGATTTTACTTTCGAAATTAATTTTAGGGATTTCAGACTGCAACCTTTTACTCCAAAAGATTATTTTATCCCAGATTTCCGCCCGCAGGAAAAGCCTATGCTTAAACAAATCTATTTTTTGTGGTTTGTACCACTCTACCCACAATTCCACCCTACAAATTAACCATTAATAAAAAAAATATTTTTAAATAATCCGCCCTATTTTGAACTGTAAAAATAAACCTAATAAGGTTCTAAATTTTTTTTTTATTAAGTATTATTAAAAAATATTCATCTGAGACATTAGAATCAACAAAAGTTTTAGTAATTTTTCGAGTAATTCTCTAATAATACTATTAAATGCATGATTTTTCTAATACCGCAGTACATTTTTGTCACGCGATGACGTCATGCGCAAACTAGTCTAAAATTCGTACGGCAAGTGATCATATCTTGTTAGTCTTAGTATCATGGCTGGTGCTCAACTGATTCAAAACAAAGAAAAATATCGATAAATTTGCAAACAACAACAAAAAATGTCTGTTATATCACTCCTTTGTGAAACCACCTTTGTGTCTTTGAGTACTGAATCATCGTATTATGTAAACAATTAGTTCAAATAATAAATCCCTAATGTATTTAAATATTTAGGTATTTAAACAAAATGTTTCGCAATTTATTTTCAATTTATATTTAATCGCGAAAATAGCGCCAAATAGACAGTAATTCATTTTATTTAAACAAATCAGACTAAACATTGTTTTAAACGGCTACATTATTATTAATTGAAAGGTGAGGTGAAAAATCTCTTGTTAACATTTTACGCAATCACAAAAAAAAACTGTTTACATTTTCTAAAGTCTCAATCAGTTTATATACGGAATGTCCCAATTTTATTTCTATTGCAAGCCCCTTTTCACGCTATTTGGATTCGGAAAAATAATTAAAAAAATAGAGTGGCCTTTGACAAGAGCCTAGGTACCTCATTTGTACAACTAGGGTGAAAAGGGGCTTGCAATAGAAATAAAATTGGAATATCCTGTATATAAAAGGAGACTTTAAAAAATGTAAACAGTTTTTTTTGTGATTGCGTAAAATGTTGATATGAGATTTTTAACCTCACCTTTCAATTAGTAATAATGTGGCCGTTTAAAACAATGTTTAGTCTTATTTGTTTAAATAAAATTAATTATTGTCTATTTGGTGCTATTTTCGTGATTAAATATAAATTGAAATTAATTTATTATTTGAACTAATTGTTTCCATAATACGATGATTCAGTACTCAAAGACACAAAGGTGGTTTGACAAAGAGGTGATATAATAGACATTTTTTGGTTGTCCTTTGAAAATTTATCAATATTTTTCTTTGTTTTAAATCAGTCGAGCACCAGCTCTCGAAGAGGACGCATATCGCAGCCGCCCTAAAGTTACGTATTTTTTATTTATTATTAATTTTAAACGGAATATACCGCGATTTTGTATAAACAAATACATTTTTGCATTATCAAATTTCAAAACAACACAGAGATAAAAACGAAAGATAAGTGTGCACATTTTTTAAACCCTCCCAATAAACAGAAGCATAAAAATAGTTGCAGTTACCGCAAACATTAAATAAACCATAGAACACCTCATAAAACTTGATTTATGAGGGTGTACACATGCACATTTAAGATTAAGCAACCTTAGCAAAATTTTCTTACATCTTTTAATGGTTCCGAGAAAAAGTCGTTGTTAAAGGTGCAAGTTTGCACCCTCATAAATCAAGTGTTATGAGGCTTTTAAAATTGGATATAAGAAAACATTTTGTTAATAAGCGTGTTTGGCCACGAACCTAATAAGTATAAAATCAGACAAAATTAAATATGACATTTAAATTAAACATGACTTTTTTTCTTATACATTTATAATATATATATCTATACATTTATAATATATATTAATAAATATTTTCTTAAGTAATTTTTTGACTAAAGGGTCATCGGAAAACCTTGTATATTTTATTTTCAACGATAAAAAGAACACTATTGCTATTGATACAAAACTTTTACCATTCAATAATGTCAAAGTTCAAAATAATATGTAGTAGATAAAGAAAATATCAATAAAAGTGCATCAAACTATTAGTTGTAAGTGCAGTTCCGGAGTGAAAACAACAAAATGCAAATAAAACTTTTTATATATTTTTTACTATATATTACTAAAATTAAAACAATGTTTGTAATTATTTTGTTAAAGAAATAGTCGATTTATTATCATTATTACAGGGACAGTGTCATTAAAAAATCTACACCAGGCTTTTTTTATACAATGCCAAAAGTATTATTATCAGGACGAAACGAAACAGTTTGTGTATCAATTCATACATCATTTGCCTCATTGCCAATTAAAGTTATCATTGATTTAAAAATTAAACAAACACATTATTTTACTAATCGTGTAATGGATTCAGGTACGTATTTCCTACCAAATAATCATTATAAATAACAATGATGATATTACACTTCAGAACATTCATGTTTCGAATTATTTGTACCTGTCGATAATAAAAATGAACCTAGATTTGGTAGTGTTAGAGTAGAGGTACATTTAAATGGTACAATTTTTTCTGCACATAATCAAGATCCAATTATCGTTTATCCTAATAAAAAAATTACATTTATCGAAACTGATCGAATATCATACAAATCTAAAGATACAGTAAAATTAAGAATGTTAATACTAGGAAATAATCTTCTGCCTATTTTAAATTACAAAATACCATTTGTTAAAATTCGTAATCCTTTGGGCGTTGGAGTTGTTGTATGGGAAAATGTTACTACAGAATTAGGTCTAGCACAGTTAGAGTATCAGTTGCCTCAAGATTCAATTGAGGTATTTTTAACTGTTTTAATTGTTGTATTTCTTTTTAAATTATTATTTAAGGGCAAGTGGAAAGTTGAAACCGATGAAGAAACTCGAATATTCCAAGTTAATAAATATGTACTTCCTCGATTTCACGTTTATATAATCCATCCAAAAAATATTTATATTGGATCATCTGTTGTAATAAAAGTGTGTGGAAAATACTCCTTTGGGGAAATTGTTAAAGGCACAGCTTTTATAAGACTATCAAGTATTTTTCCCAACATTAAAACAATCCAATTGTTAAAAAAAGTATTCTAATGATTTAAGGACATTTAGAGGATTTCATTTTTTTTTTATTAGATGACAAATGGATGTGCGGAATTTTCTCTTACTAAAGAAGATTTTTCTTATTCTAGTATTAAGAACTTGTTTCCATTAAGTGATCCAAAGATTAGTGTTCTTATTACAGCAACTGTTACTGAACACGGAACTGATAAAATTGAATTGACAGCGTCAAAAAGCATAATTTCTTTAAGACCGTATAATTTAAAATTTTTAAAAAAATCTCTATTTTTACCAGGATTACCTTATGAAGGATTTCTACAAGTAAATAATATTAATATGAATTTAAGTGAACAAGTTGTAGAAATTTGTTATAACATAGCAATTAAAAAAAGTTGGAATTATGTAAATAACGAACAGTGTTCCAATTTTACATTAAGCGAAAATGATAAATTAATACCATTTCATATTTTACCATTGAAAAATAATATTATTCATTTACAACTTACTTCAAGATCTTTAAACTTTAGTAATATAGAAGATAATTTACTAGTTGTAAGACTATATTCGCCAAGTTTAACCTACATAATGATAGATCAAACAAATTCAAATAATTTAAATAAATGTAAATCTATTCAGCAATTTGTTATTCAGTATACAACTGATAAATTAAAGGAACATGAAAATGTCACTTTTTTCTATATGGTAAGTAAAAACATAAAATGAATTAAATTATTTATTTATGTTTAGATAAAATCAAGAGGGCACATCTATAAATTAAGAAAAATTACACACAACGTACGAAAATATACCCCAAATTATGACAAAGAATTTAAAAATATTATAGGAACTAATCATAAACATGTAAAATCCAGTTCAATTGCAAAATTCACACTGAAATTTAAATTAGATGAAAAAATATTTTCCAACTATCAACTTCTCATTTATTATGTTACTCCTGATGGTGATTTAATTTCAGCAAATAAAGAAATTGAAATTGAACCTTGTCTTAATAATATGGTACTTATTATTACTTGAAATTTTTTTGCATTTTTTTAAAATCTTTTTGCAGGTAGAAGCTAATTGGTCTCATAAACAGATAGTTCCTGGAGGAACTGCATCTCTTTTAATTGAAAGCAAATCGGATTCACTATGTTCAGTTGTAGCAACTGATAAAGCTGTAATATTTATGGATGATTTGCGTTTGTTGAGTACAAAATCTATTTTGAAACCATTTATTCGCGAAAAAGAATCTCCAGAATCAGGAAGGAAATCATGTGTAACTCCAGTAAAAAAAAATCGAGAAAAGCGATTTGTTTATCCTTTCTCAGAAGACTACGATGCTTATGATATCTTCAACGTAAAAATATAATAGAGTTAACTAAATTTGAATTTAATTTTTTTCAGAATTTTGGAATTATTACAATTACGAATTTTAAAGTTATAACAAAACCATGTTACACTGGTAAATCGTAAATGTATCCTTAAAAAATTACAAATGTGTTATTTTAGGGCCAATTCCATCAACTGAAGTTCCAGGTTTTATAAAAAATTACTAAGTTCTTATTAATAAGAAAATATTTTTGTAGTTTCACTAGTGACTGATCAGTATGATATACAGAACGAGGATAATATAACTCCCATAAGATCTTATTTTCCTGAAACGTGGCTTTGGGAGATAATTCCAGTTAGGTAAAATAAAACTACACTATTTTGTCATCAATAAAAAAATGAAATCTTTTAAGGGGTGTTGCAGTTATTCAAAGAAATTTACCCCATACTATAACAACTTGGATAACCAACGTGTTATGTGTTTCAGCTACTGACGGTGTAGGTTTTAGTAAAGTTACTGAAATTACGACTTTTAAACCGTTTTTTGTTGACGTGTTGATGCCTTACTCTATCAAAAAAGGCGAAACTTTATATTTGTATGCAATTGTCTTCAATTATCTGTCTTATAACATTCCTGTATAAAATCTTATTTTTTATTTAATTTTTTTCTAGTAAAGAGTTTTAGATAAGAATAACTTTGGGTACCACAGATGAATTAAAATTACTTGACGTCCAAAATAGAAAAAGTTTCTCTTATTGTATTTTCAATAATAATACAATTACGCATATTTTTGAATTGAAAGGAGTTAAAGTGGGAAATGTTAATGTAACAATAGTAGCAGAGTTAGATCCAACTTATCCAGGTCATTGTGGACCTGATGTTTTAATAAATAAAAGGTTTAAAATAAATACTTTTACAAAATTTTAACAATAATTTGTAGAGATGTTGTTTTTAAAACAGTTATAATAGAGCCAGAAGGATATCCGGTAATACTTACAAAATCTGCTCTGTTGTGTGCATCAGGTAAAATATTAATCGAAATGTAGTTTAATAGTTATTTTTTTTTTTAGAGCAACAACAATTAAATAATATCACTTGGAAACTCGATATACCTAGTAGTGAGGTGACTCCAAATACAGCAAAATCGAAAATTATAATAAATGGAGATATTCTAGGACAAACAATAGAAGTAAGTGTTTAGTATTTTAGGATTGGTAAAATCTAGAAGAGGTTCCGGTTGAACTCTTCGAATTTCCTTTCATTTTCATCAACCTTTTTTTGTCCAGTTAAACCCTCGCATTTTCTGTAAATTGCTTTAGTTTACTGAGTGAAAGTCCAACAACCCTGCATGCCTTTTCACCATATCTTACAAGTTATTTAGTAATTAGTATTTTTGTAGAATTTAGACGATTTGATTATAATGCCGACAGGATGTGGAGAACAAATAATGGCAAATTTAGCTCCAAACATTTATATTTTAAAATATTTAAACGCAACAAATAAACTAATATCAACTACAAGACATAAAATAATAAGAAATTTAAAAATCGGTTACCAAAGAATTTTAAATTATATACACAAAGATGGATCATTTTCAGCTTTTGGCTATCATGATTTATCAGGATCAATGTTTTTGACTGCATTTGTAGTCCGAACATTACAAGATATGAAACAGTATATTTATGTAGATCAAAAAGTAATTGATCGGGCTGTTTTATGGATTTTAAATCACCAGCTTGAAAATGGATGCTTTAGTACAATGTTACATGTGTTTCAAGATATGGTATTTGTTATTTTCAGTATTTTCTTTTACAAATGATTATTTTAAAGGGGGATACAACAACTGAAAATAGTACGGCAGCATTGACTGCATATGTAATGATTAGTTTATTGGATAGCAACATTCAAGTTTCTGAAGAAGTTAAAACTAATGCGAAATATTGTATTAGAGGACATTATGAACTTGATAAATATACTTTAGCTATAAGTTCGTATGCACTTTTTAAAGTGAATTGGTACAGCGAAGCTAATCGTATGTTAAAAAAATTATTTGAAATTTCTAATCAAAAAGATAACATGATGTGGTGGACTAGCAAAGGTTTTTTTTACTAGTTAATCATTTACTTAAGTATTTATTTAATTAAATTTAAGATATAAACGGATCAATAGCGAGTGATATTGAAGTTACTAGTTATGTTCTTCTTTCTCTACTACATCAAAAAACTGAAGAAAATTTAGCAAAAGCTCATTCTGTTGTTCAGTGGCTTTCAGCAAAACAAGGACATCGTGGAAGTTTTAAATCTACTCAAGTTTGCCCCTCTTTTTAAACACTCATCAAAAATTATTAATTAACAATTTTAGGACACTGTTGTTGCTTTAGACGCACTAACAAGATATTCTCAGTTTGTAAGTCATAAACAAACCAATTTAAACATAAGTGTTGTGGCATTGGAATCTTTGCATGATTTTATAATAACCGATAAGGATCGTTTGAAATCAAAAAAAATTTCTTTAAAAAATGCATCAAACAATATAAGAATCAATGTTCAAGGAAAAGGATGTGTACTAACACAAGCAATAATTTCTTATTATGTCAAACATGTCAGTAGTAGTGATGCTTTTAAACTTGATATGGAAGTCTTACCTGTATCAAATATTGATCAATGTTCCATTACCACTTTATTCCCCTGTTTTAAATACAACGGACCTGATTCACAAGCAAATATGGCTATTCTAGAAATTGATTTGCCCTCAGGATATCAAGCAGACAGAACATCACTTTATAAATTAATTGACGAAAATACAAGTTCAAGTAAAAATAATACAAACAAAGAAACTCTTGTTATATTTAATTTTTTTCAGAAGTTAAAATGTTTGAAGAACTGGAACAGAAAATTGTTTTGTATTTGACCAAGCTTAGTAATAAACAAGTTTGTGTCAATTTTAATATAAACGAAAATGCGGTTGTAAAATCGAGATCTAATTCAACAGTAAAACTATATGATTATTATAAACCGGAATTTCACGTATCACTGTTTTATAAAATTAAAGAAAACTGTATGTCTAACAATGCTTCAATACCAGATATTTCGCAAAATGCGAGTAATCCAATAGAGGATAAAAGAAAAAAATTATCAAAGCGAAAAATATAAAATATTTATCCATACATACGTTTGGAGGTAAATTACATTTTTAAATTAAAAAAGAGTTAATTTGGAATTGACTTTTATTGTTTTTCTCCTTAATAATGCGCACGTGTTCTACAGAATATTTTCTTTTAATAATAAGAGCTATTTATGAAACGAATTGCAAAATGACCGTGTTTTTTTTGTATTAGTCGTAAAAGTCCAATATATCGTGTAAAACAATCAACCATTTAAAAAAATAAATAAATACAGTTAATTTTTTAATTATATTGTCACTTTTTATCAGTAGTTACATACTAATTTACCAAAATAGTTGTCTTTCGTAACTAAAAACTAATTTCAAGTGTTTTTCTTAAATAATAATAATATAGATATTACACATAGATGTTGTTTTTAATAACTATTACATAATTTTAATGTAGTTATTGAAAGCGTAATGTATAACAAAGTAGGTGCCAATGTGTGGAATATACTACTACTAGGAAAAGTATCAGGATTCATAATCATTGATGTGGGAATTGAATCAGTTTTTACGCATTGTTTTTCAATTTCACATCCTTCACAAAGTGGTTTATACAAATGACAAATTTCGTCTGGTGGACAATAATGATTGAAACATGGATCTGTAATTCTTCTACAGTCATCATACGCTAAAAATTCAATGATAATTTCCAACAGAAATTTAAAAAAATCATCTTACTGTTAATGCATATGTTATTTATACAGCAACCTCCACAACATTGATATGTATCGCCACACTAAAAATGTTTTTATAAAAAATGTAATTAAATCCGAAATAAATTTTACCCATTCTCCTGGTGTTTTACAATTTTGACCCAAACTATATATAAAAAAAGTAAAAATTATACAAACTGTGACTACCCACATAGTTTCACGTTTACTAAAATCACTCAACTACAAAATCCTTCAAGTAGGTAATTGTTAAAATCATGATAATTGAACAAAAAAATTATACAAATAGAAAGCGTAAAATAATTTTATTTACACTTCAGACATAATATTATCCATCCAAGTTTTTAATTTTTCAGATTTATTAAATGATTTTACCCAGTTAACAATATCTTTTGCTCGATCATTGTTATGTTTTTTCGACTGAATTAAAGATGCAATAAAAACAGCCCAACATTCTGCCAAATTAGGATAACAATGAACAGCTTTTTGTGCCATAAGAAGTGCTTTTTTTGTATCACCCATAATAAAAAGAGACAGCGAGGCTAAGCACAAAACCTACGATGTAATAATTAAAAAAAATACTTATCGTTTGATTTGAACAAACTTTTGTAACATCCATATTAGTCTGCCCGAAATTCAATGCAATTTGAGTAAGATTGGCAGCCTCTTTCGCATACAATTTTCTTTCTTTCATTTGAATTAGAATGGATGAGAGAGTTACCCAAGTAGGTGCTTCATTAGGATACAAATGAATCATATTACTCACCACACGAATACTCTGCTTATTCTTTTCCTAAAATAACAATGATAAACATAAATATTAAAAACAATAAGATAACAAACTTGTAACAAATAATAATATCCTGATAAAACAGAAAAATGTTGAGCACAATTTTTTGTATAAATGCTCTTAAGTTCATTTAAAATATATTCAGTTAATTCAAAATCGTTGTGTAATAAACCCAGCGATGATGTTGCATAAAAACTCCAAAAAGATGGTTTTTCGACTTTTATGCTAAAAAATTTTAAATCTAAAAATATTTATATGATTAACTATCACTGACTTTACCTTTGAAACAGTAAAGTTTTAGCAGCGTCTGGCCCTTCAAACATGTATGCCATTGAAGCTAAAGCTACTAACAAGTCAGACTGTAAATAAGAATCTTCTGATAACCAATGTAAAGTTGATTCATATACCTCATAAGATTCTTTGTAAAGATTGTCTATAAAAGAATGTTTTTTACGTCATATGTATATGTGTGTTGTTCATATGTACCACTGCGCTCATAAGTAACATACACCCTGCAATTAAAAAGAAAAACTTTTAAAATTTCAGCCAGTACCAATATATAAACAGTAATCTGCAATATCATTAACAATTCTGCAAGCACAAAAAAGGATAATAAACTGCTTTCTAAGAGAGAAGGGTGTATATTTATTTAGGTGCGCCATGATACATATGCAGCCTGATTTCAATACTATAGAAATCATACTATAAAATTAGGTCCTTTATTTTTGTACCTTTAAAAAGAGCAAGAGCTAAACTGCTACCACTATTAAATGTAGCAGCTTCGACTTTTGTGAGTACATCGGCTGCTTGTGAATATTTTCCTAAATTGGAAAGCAAGCGACCATAATTGACTCTAGCTAAATCACGTTGATTTGTATTTGATAGAGTTAATGCATTTTTAAAAGCTTGCATTGCTCCTAGTTTTAAACCAAGACGTTCTTTAAGAATGCCAAGCATATTCCATGCTGTTGCATTCATGGAATCATGTTCTAAAAAAGAAGATAAAATTTGCAAATTAACGAAAGTTGACATATTTAAACAAAGTAACTAGTACAAAGTTGTATGTTTGATATACTGACATACATTAAGGTTCCTGAAATTAAAAGTGGTTCAATGATAATTACTAAAACAAACACTTGGATAGAAAATCTTTTAGTCGTATATAAGAAACAGAAAAACGAAATTGTTGGTAAAACGATGATCGAAATGTCGATAAAAATTTTCATTTTCGTTTCAATCATTGCAGTATCTTACTGTCAAACTAATAACAATAATTACAGTTTAAATTTGCATAAACGACGACCTTATCATGATTATGATCCTTATTATCATCACTACCACAAATTGCTTTGTAAGTACAAATATACGAGTATTTTGTCTTTTATGTAATCATATTTTTTTTAGATGGCGGTGGTCTCCTCTACTACTTAGCTTTTATTCTAATTAAAATTAAAGTAATATTTGTACTCGGTACAATTTTTACTGTATTCCTAATGGCTGGAAAATTTTTTGCAGTTATCAAATATGCAGAATATATGAGTAAGACTAATTAATTTAAAATTGTAATATACAAATAAATAAACTTACAGAATCAACAAAACATCATCATCATCATGAAACTGAATATATACAAGAACCACCTCATCATGCACCTGCTGCTACACCATATTTTGCACCAATGCAGGATTATTCTTATTCTCCAACATTTAACTCTGGCCAATTTTATGATTCACCGCCTTCACATGCTTATGGTAGAAATTTTAATAATTATTACGACCTTTTTATAAAAATGGTTCAAAGGTAAATATTTTAAATTTAAAAATTCAAACTTACTTAGTTGGATTTTAGATCAAATTTAACAGATGTAGCTTTTAAAGCCATGAAATTAAATACAACGGAATGCAAAAAAAAATTTGTTTGTAAAACGGATTATAATGCTAAATATAATGTGATTTTAGCTAGCACTTTGTCTTTTTTTAAAGACAAAAATTATGAAAAATATAAAACAAATACAACAATTAAATCGCTAGAAGATTGTAATCGACTGTATATAAACTGTAAAAAAATTAATATATGATTGTTTTTTCTATTTTTTTGTATTATTTCAAAAAAAACCAACCTGATAAACATCAAATTATAATACGAGAACCTTTTCATACACTGAACAAATAACAAATGGTCTTGAAAGCACGACAAGAAGTTAAGCACTAAAAATGTTTATATACATGTATCTTGCATTTGTTTATATCTACTTGAAATTAGAGAGAAAAAAAAACAACTTTATAATTAATTAATTATTCTTTTCTTTGTACGCCTAGTGTATACTTATTCTAAAAGATAGAAATTAGGGTTCAATTTTGTTCCGATACATTTTTAATAAACAAAAACTAGTTTATTGACCCAAATAAAACTTCCTTGTTGAACAAAAGCAAAAGTGGTTCAATGGTAATGATAAAAATAAACAATAAATAGAAAATCTGTCTTGATATATAGTAAATACAAACGCAGACCAGTTCATTTCGAGTTTATCGAAACAAGTAAAATGATGAAAAACACTTTAATATTTCTTACTATTATTGCGATATCTTATTGTGAAAGCAATGGAAATAATAATTACAGTTTAAACGTATATAAAAGAAAACCCTATCACCACAAAAGTTATTTTTACCATTTAATTTGTAAGTATTTGTATTATTAAAAATATGCAATAATTATTTCATTTGTAGATGGTGGAATCGCATATTATTTAATTTTCATTGCATTAAAAGTCAAAATAGCAATTTTTCTCGGTGCTATTCTAACATTAATTATGGTAGCTGGTAAATTTTTTGCTCTTATTAAATACGCAGAATTTTCAAGTAAGTATCTATGTCGTTATTAAAAACACAAATATATTTCATTATTTTAGAAACACCTGAATATAAGCATGAAAAAATTTACATACAACCACCTACATTTAATCAACCAACTAAACAATTATACTCAAGACCACATTTCTCAGATATATCAGTAGATAAACTGCCACCAAATGCTGAAATCGCAGGAGGGCCTTATTATGATTCACCACCCCCACAACACTTTTAAGACATAGTATATTTCAAAACGACTGACATAAAGAGTGACTAAAAATTTAAAATTGTCAACACAGTACCAACAATGTAGTTGATTTGGACGCAAAGTGGAGGTATTTTTAACAAAATTCCGTTTTTTCTACATTTTTTTTTCACACTTTTTTTAGTAAATATTTACAGACCTGTTATAATTTGCTAAAATAGTATTAGGGGCATTCAATAAAGTAAGCGATTACAAGCGATTGTAATATTTGACAGCTAGCGGTGTTCAGTCGGAGTAATCCGATTTGAATCGATTGCAAAGATTGCAATCGTTCTTTTTCGACGATTGCAATCGGATAATGGCAGTTTCGCAGTACAACGCATGCGCATGCGAGACAAGTTAGTTTGAGAAAGAATGGCTTTCGCATATTTCCCCTATAAATACTTTACGTATAATCTCATTCATTTTTATATATATCTCAATATTATTTTTGTCGATAATTACAATTTTGTTTGACGTTTAACACAGACAAATGACAGATAGACAGAGTTGCAATTTGACAGCGAAAATTGGACGTTCAATGTTTTAGAATCGATTATAATCGCATCGTTAATCGCTTCATTTATTGAATGCCAGGATTATGTATATAATTATAATCGTAGTACAACCTTAAATTCATCTTTGATTTTTTTCTAATACCACATTTACAGTCATGACTAGTGAGAATATTAAACTATTTCAATCCCTATGAAATACGTACCTGTATACCAAGTTAGTAAGTCACAAGCCATTGGGATAGCATGCATATTTTGTGTGGAATAGACCAATGGTGACTCTTTTAATCTTTTACAAACCCAATGTGCATAGCCCAAGGCACCTTGTTTGTGTATTCCTAATTGTGTGCTGTGTCTAAATAAATCCATAGCATCCTTCGGTGACAAACTCTCTGCCAAAAGTGCCTAAAATAAATATTATAAATCTGTAAATATACCTATACAATTGAACCTGTCCAATCCAACTATTAACATAATTAGGATCTGATCTTTGAGCTTGAGAGAATGCCTCATTTGCAAGCTTGTAATCTTCCAAAATATAATATAGGGTACCCAAATTAGTCCAAGCAATTGCACTTTGATTATCAGCAATAACAGCTTTAATAAAACTATGTTGAGCCAAAATATAATTCGGTGGATCTAAAATCAAATATTAGTGTATTGATAATATTGTAATATCAAAAACTACCTAAATACATGGCTACGTTTCCCAATAAATTCCAATGTTGCCAATAAGTTGGATTGTTTGAAGTACAGTATTGTAATATAGTTTGAGATTTACAAATTAATTGTTGTTTTAATTCACTGGTCGTGTCGGGATTAAGAGCATGTGACAAATAACAAACAGCTAAATCGTACCAGATCATAAAATTATCTTCAACTAAACTGAGACTTTTAAAATAACATTTAGCAGTTAATGCAAATAAATCATGTTTCTCTAAAACTGTATTCCCTGTTATATTTTTGCCTTCAATGAAAGAAGATGAAATTAAAAGACATGAATGCTTTTCTGGTAATTTAGCAACAAACAAACAACTGTCTCCTAATAATTTCCAAAGACATGATAAATCGTTTCGCTGGAATAACGCACTGAAATAAAAATAATACAATATATTTTAAACACAACACTCATTTTTACAGTATTAAATTATCAGCAGCTACTTGTACATGATCTCTGCAGGTTCCTAATCTCTGAATTTTGTAACAATCTCTAGCTTGTAATAAACAACTTTCAGCCATTCCCTTTAATGCCGGAACGTAACTGTTATTAAATTTTAAAATCTCTTCAAAATCTAATATCGATTCGGCAAATTCACCGAGAATCTAAAACCGAAAAAAAAAATCGCAAAAGTCAAAAATAACAATTATGTAATTACTTGTTTAATGTGTGCTTTTTGTATCATTGGATATAAGGCTCCTTGTAATAAAATTGAAGTTTTTTCATAACATTTTAAAGCAGATGAGTAGGCACCTTTTGCAAGATAAGCATCAGCTAAAGATTCCCAACAATGTCTAAAAATATGTAACATGCAAAATTATTAAGCTTTATTACAAAAAAAAATCTTCTTACGCATTGTTTTCATCTATACGAATAACAAATCTCAAATTATTAATTGCTTTATCATATTCTTGTTGTTCTAAATAATGTAAACCTAACTGCATCCAAGCCCAGAAATTATTCTTTGTTATTATCCCAGTTGTGAGTGCTTGTAGCAAGTTCAAATTAGCATCCTAAAAATTTTAATAACAATTTAACGTTACAAATAAAAAAATTTAAAATACCCATTTTTTTAATTTTCGATATATTTTGCTCAATTCAATTCCTGCTTCAGAACAATATTTATTAATTTTATAAGCTTTCTCATAACATCTTCTTGCTTTATCTAGATCACAGTTTCTTTTATAAAAATGACCCAAAAGCAAAAAACATTTGTAATTACTAGCATCTAATTTAGTTGCCTAAAATTATTAAAAAAAATATTTTGATTGGTATTACAATTAAAATAAAACCTTCAAAAAAGGCATTAAACACTTTTCATAAAGTCCACAATCCCAATAAATTAAGCCAATTTCAAGCCACCATTCAGAATTATCATAAACTTCTTTTTCCAAAATCTCTAAAGCTTCTGTATACTTTTCTTCCTTATGAAAAATTTGTGCAGTTAATAGTATTTTCATTTTGTCATCTTTATTTAATTTTGATATCAAAAGTCTTGCTTCAGTAAAATGTTTAAGACTAGTATGTGCACGAATTATATGTTGCATACAAGAAAATTTTGCTTCATCATTGATCTAAAACTTACTTTTAAATTACGATTACATAAAAAATAAAAACATACATGATTAAATAATTCCAAAGCTCTTTTCAAGTCCATTTCCTCATTTGATCTGGATAAAACTTCAATCATCAAAATATCTACAGTTTTTTTCAATTTTTTTCGTGAATCATTGTTTTGTAATAATTTATCAATTCTGTTTGTTGCATTTATTGCTTCATCAAACAAAAGCATTTGAATACAACATTTTAGTACAAGTATCCAAGCGTGTAACAAACCAGGCAAAATATTGACAACCTGTTCCAATACTTCTTTTGCCTCTATTATTCTTTTTTGTTCCACTAATAATATACTTTTAGAAAAAAGAGCTGTAGCCGATGGTGATTCTAATTTACTAAGAGCTTCAGAAAAGTTTCTAATGTTTTCTTGTTCTTCAATCATATTATTTGTCTCTACATAAGTTTCATTAAAAATTTTACATATCCATCTTAATGATATCCAATCGGACTCAAACAAACTGTGCATTATTTTAGCATTTTCTAACAGTTCTACGCGTTTATCTAATTTGTAAAGTAAATTTAAATAGTCAGCATAATATTTTGTACAAACCAATTTTTTATTTTTTAAAGCAATTTTTAATACATTCTCATACTGCAAATTTGTAATTTAAATAATAATAAAATTGTTATCAAGTACCTATATATGTACTTACAGTAAGAAGCAAATCTGGTGACATATTTTCAACTTTTGATAACATATTAATCATACAAACAGTAACTTCTGTTGTGTCTTCACATTTTCCTTTATCAAGTACATTATAAACTGCACAAATAATTTCTTTCAAGTCGCCAAATTCATATAGAGTTGATAATTTTTGAATATATTCAATAATTTTTTTCTCAGATCTAAAATTTTTAATGATGTACTTACCTGCTTTTTGTTTTAGAATCATTTGGTACTAATTTAATCACCATGACCCTGCGTTTTTAATTATTACTTTGTGAAGGCCCCTTTTGGTTTTTCACTTTTACTTGAAAACAGTGTGTTTTATGAAAATTTTGCAAGAACCAAAAAGGATTTAAGAATTTTTTTTAATTATTGTTCTAGAGTAATTGTGGTTAAATGTGTGCCAAATAATTCGTACATAAATTACACTTACAGCTCAATATTTAGCAAAGAAATATAAGCATTTATTAAATCAAGTTTGGTTTCTTTCGTGTCTATTTTTTCATAATAATTAACTAAACCATTCCACGCTAAAGAATTTGAAGGATTCAATTGAATTGCATCTTGAAAAACTTTTAAAGCTTTCGACAACTGACTTGTTTCTTGTAGAGATACTCCCAAAAATACAAGTGCCATATAATTATTTTTATCTTCTTTTAATATTTGCTGAAATACACCATTTGTTTAAAAAAATATAATCTAAAATATTTTTATATCTACCTTGCATAATTTTAAAGAAGTTTCATAATTCTTATTTTTGATTGCATCTCTCGCTTCTTTCAACATTAATTTTGTGTCTTTCATATTATTATCATTGGTTCTATAAACTTTGATTGGTGTAAAAATATGTATTTTTTATAAAAACTATTACAAATGTAATCACAATAAAAAATTATTTAAAAAAGAGAATCAAATTGTTGATACATAGTTATTATTGTATAATAATAATTGTTATAAATGTATTTTAATGGGAAATAGAAGCACACAGTTTAAAACGTCAAATACTAAAATGTCACTTTTTGAGGTTAGAAACAGTGCAGCAACCTAGATAATTAATAAAACCCTATTCCCAACTAAACAAAAACAAGGCAACCAACATATAAGAGAAAAGACAGCCAGGAGGAAATATTTTTTTATAAACGTATTTTTGGAAATGGCTACGCCTAGAGGTGAAACAGTGCCCAAACCAATTCAACAAGATTGGGTAAATCGAGAATATATTGAAGTCATCACCGTTAGTATAAAGAAAATAACAGATTTTCTTAATTCTTTTGGTAAGAAACTTTCGGAACTTGTCATAACATTGAAGTGAATTATTTTTTTTTAGATTTATCTTGTCGATCAAAACTTGCCGTTTTAAACGAAAAATTGACAACTTTAGAGCGAAAAATTGATTATTTAGAAGCTTGTGTAAGTTTCCTTTACATAATAAGTTGAAAGCGGATTATTTACTTTTTTTTTTATTTAAGGTCACCAAAGGCGAAACCTTGACGTAACTTTATGATTTGATGTTTTTTTCCAATTAATAAATAGTGTGTAAGATGCTTCTAACCCATGTCAAAGTTCTTTATAAACCCCTTATTCCTCAAACTAGAACTTTATTTCATTGGTTAAATATAGTTTTTAATAAAGTAGATGAAGAAAGAAGAAGATTGGTAGGGCCTGACAGATCTTGTGCAGAATGGTTATTAAGGAATGGTGCTCATGTTAAATGGGACAATTGTACTGAATTTCTAACTGATTATAATAAATTACCAAATGAAAAGATTAAATTACATATTGTAGAAGTTAATGCTACAGAAGCCAGCATCATGCATTATGGATTTGATCATTTTATAGGATGCGAACACATAAGGAAAATAATCTTTCACAAATGTTACTATCTTGAAAATGAAGCTTTAAAAGGTCTAACACCTTTACAAAACTCCTTACTTTATTTACAAATTACTGAATGTTTAAATATAACAGAAGATGGTTTAATTCATCTTAATGCATTAACCAATTTAAAAGAATTAACTCTGGCTGGTTTACCGTATATTAAAGATAAAGAAAAAATTGTTAAAACGCTAAAAAATTATTTACCAGATTGTATAATACAGTACCAATAAAAAGTAAATTTAAAATCGAATTTTATTGTTTTAAAAGACATCATCCTTCCAGTTTTCCTTTGGTGCTTGTTGTTGGTGAAGATATGAGACCAACTTGTTCTCCTGACTCTAACTGTTTTAATAATCTAAATAATGCAGCAGCCTCTCTAATTCTACTAAATTCAATACAAAAAGCTTGAACTTCTATAAATAATTCTTGTACATTTATAATTTTGTTTCTTATTAATGATTGTAAGAATACGCAAACAAGTCGCACTAACCTATTTTGCATGTATCTATCTTTGATTGTTTCACAAGTTGATATACAATTTGAAATATACAAATGAACAAACTCTGTAGGCAAATCCACAGTTGTTGTTAATCTATTTACAACTTCCATTGAATGAAGTGACATTTCCATATTAACAAGAACACTAAAATATTCTGTAATTTGTTTAGATTGCATTAGTTTCAATAAAACTTCAATTGCAATAAGTGGGTTGTTTTCTACAAGTTCTGGTAACTAAAATAAATTACTAATAAAAATGTAGCAACAAAAAAAAGTTACCTTGGATGGTGTTAAGCCTATGTGATACACTAATTTAGAATCATTTTCTAATTCTGCTACCAGCTGGTGTTGTTGCGGTATGGATAAAGCAGACTTATAAGCTTTACTCATTAATTGTCTAGCTTCTTGTCCTGCAGGATCTGGTACACACATTGTTACATCATATGCTACAGTATGTTCCTTAATATTTGTGGGATTAAACCATACCATCTTAAAATAATGATAATAATTTCTAATATTTTGTATTATAAAATTTATTACTTCATCCTCTGTACTTAATAAAGGTGGAGCCAATGTAACAAATTCAGGTTTATACACTTTATTGATATAGGCATTTTCACCAGTTGCAATTTTTTTAACAAGCTCTTCATACTCTTCCCCATCTGTTGTGTAACTATATTCAAAGTTATTAAATAATAAAATTAATAATAAATATCATTTAAGTACCTGTTGGTTTTTTCAGGTAATGATAATACTACAGGTATACCAGTTTTACATGTCTGTGGGAACTCTGATTGTTTTTCAGCTAATAATAATTGTACCACAGAAAAATCAAAATTTGTTTGAATATTTCCTACATCAGAATTAATAATTTGGGTTGCGGTTTTTTTAAGAATCTTCAAAATATATTGTTAAATAAATTTTTGATGATTTTAGTCACTTACAGCATCTTTTGGTACATCAGATAATAATTGCATTAAAAATTGTTTTTCTGGTGGACCTATCTTTGGTAACTGACCAGGATATTCAAGTTTAGGAGCTCCTACATTACTCTGATGCTCAGGAGGATGCTAAAATATTAATAAAGTAAAATACAAAATTTAAAGCTGATGAGAGTAATGACATACCAAGAGATGATTAAAAACATTAGCAAAAGGAGTATTTGCTAGTGATTCGCCACGATATAATTCATAAATCAGAGTTATAGCAACTAATTTTTGTTCTGGTTCTTTTAAAAGATCTTGTTGTAATAACATGACTAAACATGTTCCCACTAATAATAAAACAAAATTATTAAAGTTACAAAAATTGTTTGTGGTTACCCTTGAAGTAATCTGAAGCTTCAAATTTTTTATGTAATTCATTTGAAAGACTTTCTAAAGTATGAATCCTCACCTTAGCTTCATCTAAAATGCTAAAAAAGAGATTATTTATGTATTGAATTAAATTTTAAAAGCAAATCTATTTACTCTAGCAAAATATCACATTGTTCAACTGTAAGTGACATTGTATCTATTTATTATAAAAGTTTCTTTAAAATAATTTAAATAAAACTACAAGTACAGAAAAATTTTTTTTTTTTTTCATTATCCTAACCTAGAAATTTTAATAATTTAGACCATGTAAGTATTTTTGTTGGAAACACAGAATAAGTACAAAATCAAAAATGGAGGATTTTTGTTTTAAAACTTTTAGTAATAATGTTTACCAAACATTACAAAATACAAAAAAAATGCATTTTATAACAGTGAAGATTTTAGTTAATTTTTTAACTGTAACTAAAATTTATGTAGTTTTATTTTTAAAAGTGTATTTTCGACCGTATACACATTAGACTGTTTAATTTTTCTGTATATTATTGTGAATTATCTATGGCGGTGTGTTTGGTGTGTTTGACAGTAAAAAATAGTGTTTGGCATTTTTTACTATAATAATAACAATATTAATTTGTTAATTTCTTTTGCTTTTTTCATTTATTTAAATAAGTTTTATTAAGAGAAACACAAATACTTACTACTAAAATAATGGCTTCATCGCAAGATGCTTGGTATTTGTCACTTTTGGGGTTAGCAGAACATTTTCGAACTTCAAGTCCTCCAATGATAAAATTATGTATACAATGTTTACAAGCTGTGTTCAATTTTAAACCACCTCCTCGAGTTGAAGCTCGTACTCATTTACAGTTGGGAAATATACTTCTCACTCATACAAAAAATACAGATTTAGCTAAAAATCATTTAGAACAAGCGGTATTATTTATTTCAATAGCAACCATATATTTATAATATGTATTTATTTTTTCAGTGGCTACTTTCACAAATGATTAATACTTTTGATGATGTTAAATTTGAAGCTGCTAGTGTTTTAGCTGAACTTTATGAGCAACAACAACAAATATCTTTATCTAAACCAATTTTAAGAAAAGCGATAGAACTCTCACAGCACAATGTTTATTGGCATTGCAGATTAATATTTCAACTTGCTGTAAGTTAGTTAAATATTTTGATTTTATTACTTATAATTTTTTCCAGCAAATTCATGCAACTGAAAAAGATTATCAATTAGCTAGTAGTTTATTGGGCGTAGGTGTTGATTATGCTCATATTTCCAATGCATGCTATACAAGAGTTTTATTTTTGTTAAGTAAAGGAATGGTAGGTTTAATTAATTTTACCAATTAATGTATTTTAAGAAAAAATTGTAGTTATTACTAATTGACAAAAAACTCCAAGAAGTTCAACCAGTATTAAATCAAGCAGGTCATTTAATTGAAACATGGACGGGAGCAGCTTATCAAAAAGAATATCTAAGGGTATATTTTTTGGTTTTACAAGTTAGTACAGACTTAAAAATGTGTAACTAATTTTGTATAAAAATTTAAATTTTAGGTCTGTCATTGCTTAATGGCGGGACAAGTAAAAAGTGTTAAGCCTTGTTTAAAACAGTTGCAACAAAGTATACAAACAATTATGGCAACTGATGATGGTAGCTATTTTTAAATTTTTGATTTATTAAAAGGCTTTTTTTAGTTTTTACAGGACCAAGTGTAGGGGATATGTTTTTGTGGATGCCTAAAGAACATCTATATGTTTTGGTTTATTTAGTAACTGTAATGCACAGTATGCAAGCTGGATATATGGAGAAAGCTCAGAAATATACAGATAAGGCTTTAATGCAAATTGAAAAATTAAAAAGTCAGTTTATAATTTGGAGTACATGTGTTAATAATAAATCAATTAGTTGTAGATAATAAACCAATACTATCTGTCTTTCAATTAATGCTACTTGAACATATAATTATGTGTCGACTTGTAATGGGAAATAAAACTCAGGCACTGCAAGAAATCTCATCTGCTGTTTCTTTATGTAGACAAAATCCTAGATTACTTGAAACACATGGTCCCCAACTGCACACTCTTCTTGGATTGTATTCAATGAGTATGAATTGTATGGAAGCTGCTGAGGCTCAATTTATGGCTGCTTTACAAGTAAAAGATTTATCGTATTAGTAGATATATGTATTTAAAAATACTTTTTTTTTTATTCTAGACATCTCGAGAAAGAGAATTGTGGACTTTTGCCAATTTAAATTTAGCAATTGTATACCTTAGAGGTAAAAGAGAATCAGATTTTAATGCTCTTCATGATAGAATTAATCCAGAATCTCTACCATCTCATTCACATAGTCTAAGAGCAGCAGCATATTATGTCCAAGGACTTCAGGCATTTTTTCAAGGACGATACAATGAAGCAAAGTTTGAATTTTTTTCTGAAATAAAATATTATTATTATTACTTATTTTTTTAAGGAGGTATTTAAGAGAAACTTTAAAAATGGCAAATGCGGAAGACTTGAATCGTTTAACATCATGTTCATTGGTACTTTTAGGGCATATATTTTTATCCCTTGGTAATAGTAGAGAAAGTATGAATATGGTTACACCAGCAATGCAGTTGGCTAGTAAAATACCTGATGTTCATGTACAATTGTGGGCATCGGCCATTTTAAAAGGTTTTATTGTTTTTATGTTATGAAACATTTTATTTTATTTATTATTTTTTAGATTTGTATAGAATGTGTAGTGATCCTCAAAGTGAAAATGAAGCTTATCAAAGACACGTTAATTTTTCACAAATGTTACTCAATGATCACTTTCAAGCATCACAAATGGCAGAGCATAATTTAATTATGTGGACACAGGGTAATTTTCCCTCCACCACAACGTCTTCAACTGCATCCGGAGTTATAATATAATTTTTTATATTTATTCAATTATTTATTTATAAAAATTAGAATGTTATTACATAGGATCTAAAGAAGTTACGTATTAATTATTTTTACTGATGTAACCACGTATTATTGGTGGACATAAAATGTTGTTGGATATAATGTCTTATTAGTTGTCTAGTTTAACAGAAAATCTGAACCTGAATAGCGAAACAAATAGTTTTGTTAGTACAGAGGAATAAATAAAAGACCCGGTTCAGAGCGACGAAAATCTACAATCAATGACAATCGGCTGGTCATTCAATTCATAGTTACTGTTAAAGTATTTTAAAAAAAATTATAAACACTATAAACTTGGTCATTTTGGTCATCCAATTTTTTATTTTTTACATTTTGTGGCCACCAATGTATTTATAAAATAAAAAAAATCGAATGAAATATAGTTTGATTTCAAAACAAAAAATAAATAGGATCAAAGCATTCACTGCTCTAAACCTCGCAAACGTAAAAAAATTGGTTATATTCTATTCTATGAACGACAATAAATATAGGACATCAAGTTTTGACTTTAACACACAAAATTGTGTAAAGCACAGTCACAATATCAATTAAAGTCACAATAACTTAACAAAATTGTATGTTGTTTTTATCATATTTGTGTTCTTTATAAATATAAACTCATATTTACCTTTATTTACGTTAATTAATTATTTCTGGTTTTAGTGTTATTCGTCGTCTTGTTGAACCTCTCAAAAAATAATAATTAGGAACAAATAATTTTTAAAAGCAAAATTTGTTAGTGCCAAATATTAATTTTAAATAAAAACATTTTTAAAAATCAACAATTTAAAGTTCGAATTCAAAATCTTGAAATTTAAATATTTTAGGGATATTTAGTGTCTTCTGTTGTTGCACTTTTACCGGCAAAATTCCAAGGTCACATCGCAGACTGCTGCCTGCAACAAAAGAAGGTGCATAAAATATCTTGTATTTTCTGCTAAATTAAGGTAAGACCAACAATTTTCATAATTTTGATCCAAATTATTATATCAATTACTTGCTTTAAATGCGAGAAGTGTTTGCTAGCGGTTCCCTTTAGTAGATATTGCTATAATCTATCATCTTTTTTATGCTAGTCCTATCATTTCTTACAAGATCCTGGCGGCATTTCTTGCACATGGCAGTCAATTTTTCCCGCTTCAATATCAGTTTTATTACAGATTCGTAACACTTTTATTAGGTAAATCATGTGTGATGACGATGATTGGGATACCCCCAGTTCAGCTCCCACTGTAAGTTATTAATAATTAAGATTTTTAAAAGTTGTAATAATTTCCAATATCTTAGGATCAAAAAAGTGGGTTAAAATCTGAAGGTGGTGTTAAGTTTTCGTCTGGTCGTGGATTTGCACCTGCCATTCCGAGTGATGGTTTTGATTCATGGGGGGATGAGGATAAAAGTATTTTACAAATAATTTTACTCATCGTTTTGTAATAAAATGTGTTTTTTTTTATAAAGCTTACAAAAATGGCCGCCAAAATGATGACGATTGGGGTGATGGAGGTGATACCACTTGGGGTTCTAATGATGATTTTGGCAAGGGTCGAGGAGAGAGAAGTGGCCGTGGGAGAGGTAGCGGCCGTGGTGGTGGCGCCCGAGGCGGAGGTCGAGGTGGTTTTCGGAGAGATTTCGAAAATGAGGAAAGCAGCGAACGTGGTGGTCGAGGGGGCGGCCGTGGAGGCCGTGGTGGTGGCCGTAGCAATGATAGAGGTGAAGGTGAAGAAGAGCCTGAAAAGAAAAGGGAACACTATGTTCCTCGTGAAATAGAGAATGTGGAAGAATTATTTACAAGTGGAATTACCACTGGTGTGAACTTTATGAAATTGGATGACATTGAAGTCAAGGTGACTTAGCAATTTTTATTACAAAAAAAAAGAGAATTTTTTATTTTGTGTTTTACAGGTTACACCAGTGGATGAAGCACCGAAACCGCTAACGTCATTTGAAACATCAGGCTTAAGACCTCACTTATTAGAGAATGTCAAAAAGTCCGGATATACGAAACCCACCGCAATTCAAAGACATGCTATTCCTGTTATTCTAAGTGGTCGGGATCTCATGAGTTGTGCTCAAACTGGATCTGGGAAAACTGCTGCTTTTATGTTACCGATTATTCACAATTTGTTGAGTAATAAAGATCCTCCAGTCACTGAAAACAATTGTGCACAGCCTGTAGTTGTAATAATGTCACCTACAAGAGAATTAGCTATACAAATTGCTGAGCAGGGCAAAAAATTTGCTTACAATTCTACTGTTAAAGTTTCAGTTGTTTATGGTGGAACTTCAACAAATTATCAACGATCACGTGTTTTGGTATATTATCAGGATAAAGTTTTTTTTCTTTTATTAAACTTTCTTTTTTAGAGCGGTTGTCATATTTTAGTTGCTACCCCTGGAAGACTGAAAGATTTTGTTAATCGTGGAACAATATCTTTCAATTCTCTTAAATATTTTGTTCTTGATGAAGCTGACAGAATGTTAGACATGGGCTTCTTAGGAGATGTCGAAGAAATGCTTAGTCATCAATCTATGCCGGCTACTGTAAGAATTGTTTTTTTTTTAATGTTAATAATACAGGTGTTTTTAATTTAGGGAGAACGCCAAACTTTGATGTTTTCTGCAACGTTCCCCGAAGAAGTACAACAACTTGCTTCAAAATTTTTACATAACTACATTTTTATTGCTGTTGGTATTGTTGGTAGTGCATGCACAGATGTAGAGCAAATTTTTTTCCAAGTGAGCAAATTCGATAAAAGGTCGAAACTCGTCTCAATTTTAGAGAAAGCACCCAATGAACGTACCCTTATTTTCGTGGAGACTAAGCGAAACGCTGACTTTTTAGCAACGTATTTAAGTGAACAGAACATCCAAGCGACCAGTATTCATGGTGATCGCTATCAAAGTGAAAGAGAACAAGCCTTGTTGGATTTTAAAGTGGGCAGTAGAAAAGTTCTAGTCGCTACTGGAGTAGCAGCTAGAGGTTTGGATATTAAGGACGTCCAGCATGTTATTAACTACGATTTACCCAATTCTATTGATGAATACGTACATAGAATTGGAAGAACCGGACGTGTGGGGAATAAAGGAAAAGCTACGAGTTTCTTTGATGAAGACCAGGACAGAAACCTTGCATCGGATCTTGCGAAAATTCTTTCACAAGCTAAACAAGAAATACCGGAATGGTTAGGGAGTAAGAGTTATGGTGGTTCTGGTGATCAGTTTGGTGGCCGGGATATTCGTGGGGTAAATTCACAAAAAAAAAAAAAAAATTAAATACGGTGATTGACTAATCTTGTTTTATAGGATGACTTTGGTCGTGGTCACGATTTTTCCGCTGCTACTGTTGTTGAAGAAGAGGTTTGGTAAGAAATCACTCTTAACCAACAATTTAGTCTTTTTGTGACAATTCAAAGATTATGTTATACTGTTAGTTAATCTCGTTACTTGTATCCAAAAAGACAAGTTAGAATATTTGTTTTTTTTTTATTGTTCAGTTAAATTCGTTAGTAGTAAACTTTTCTTTTCGTTTCATTAGTCTGTAGGTTTTTTTTTTAAGTTTTGTTTTTCTACCAATAATAAGCTGTGATACTTGACTTATGGAAATTATAGTCACTAGTATCATCCTATTTGTAGCTTTTAATGGAATCATTCCATATTATTTCAATAAAAAAAATTTCATAAAGTTGTAATTCAATCAACCCATTACCAAACTTTATATTAAAAGATAATAATTTCATAAAAATACTTTTATTATAGGTATTATGGCATTATAAAATGTATAAATGATATATAACTTTTAAATCTTCATAATAGTTTTTGAAAATTTATTATATGATAATTTGATAAAAGATTATTTTGTACTCTTATATTACAAAGCTTCAATCATAACAGCAATACCTTGTCCGCCTCCTATACATGCCGATCCAATTCCGTATTTTGCTTTTCTTCGTCTACAAAATTATTGAATATTATTCTGTTACATAACAAGATATGATATAAATACCTTAATTCATAGACCAAATGGGCTGTAATTCTAGCTCCGGAAGCACCTAAAGGATGTCCAAGAGCAATCGCACCCCCATCTACGTTTAATTTATTGATATCTAACTTCAAATCTTTAGCACAAGCAAGTGTTTGAGCTGCAAAAGCTTCATTGATCTAAGAAAAAATAAAATATAAAAAAAACGACAATGCAATTTATTCAAATTTACCTCAATTAAGTCAATATCATCAATAGTCTTTCCAGTGGCTTTAAGCACATTTCTAATAGCTGGAGCTGGACCAATACCCATAATTGTGGGATCAACACCAACAACAGAAAAAGCTACAATTCTTGCCAATGGTGTTAAATTATTTTTCTTGGCTGCTTCTTCACTTGCCACGATAACAGCACCGGCACCATCACAAATACCCTATAACATATACATATGTATAAAAAATTTAAATAATTACTTAATAATCATATACTAACAGATGCTGATCCAGCAGTGACCAATCCATTTTGTTTAAACAAAGTCGGCAACTTTTTAAGACCTTCCAATGTAGTTTGAGGGCGCGGATGTTCATCAACTTCAAGATTAACAGTATCTTTTTTAACTTTAATCGGAACTGGTGCGATTTCTTCTTTAAATCTTCCAGCATCTTGAGCAGCTTTCCACAACTGTTGTGATCTCAATGAAAATTCATCAACTTCATCTCGGGTAATGTTAAATTGTGCCCCCAATTTTTCAGCTGTTAAGGCCATTGGCATTTTGCAATATGAATCAGTCAAACCAAGCCACAAGGAGTCTTCTAAAACCACATCTTGTCCCAATGGTACTCCGAACCTAATATTTCTAGCAGTATGAGGTGTTTGGGACATATTGTCTGTACCACCCGCTAAAGATATTTCAGCAGCTCCGGTTAAAATATCCTGGAAAAAATCATTGTATTTAATAATTATTTGGATCGGGTTCCTAATTTTAAAAGGTTTTACCTGGACACCGTTAACAATAGATTGAAAACCTGAACCACAAAGTCTGTTGACAAGGAATGCAGGACGTTCTTGTGGAATACCACATTTTAGAGCTGTGTGTCTAGGTATGAAAGCACCATCTGATGAAGAACTCTTAAAAAGGTATATTTAATAAATAAAATGGTTACGTGTTAGCAAACACTCACGGTTAATACATTGCCTACGATTACAGTATCTATTAATTCTGGTTTAACATTTCCAGCAGTTAAGGCGGCTTTTGCAGCAACTGTTTGTAATTCGAGAGCTGATGTTTTCGTAAATTTACCACCATAGGTACCAAAAGGGGTACGTTTTGCACCAACAATTACCACACCTAAAATTTATTATAAATGATTTTTTTTACTTTATTCTAAGTTAATGGTTGTAAAAATAAACTTCACCTTTTACTAATGAAGTCATCTTTGCAATCGTTCAAGATTTCACTAAAATCCTGTATTTAATATTGTTGGTTTTATATCAGAATTAACCTGATTACTGCAAGGTACACAGGCCGGGGGCAAAAGTCCAAAGTTCTTTTAGTAAAAAATTGAAAGTAATGGTACAGTTATAAACATAAATAATGAGATTATACACAGAATGATACTGATAATAGAATACTCTTCTATTTTGGTATTTAGTTATTTGTTCTGTTTATGTTGGTATTAATTGGGAACTTTGTAGAATTTAAATACGTGGCATGATTTAATAAATTTATGCATTATTATGTGGACAATGGAGGGGGATAAGGAACGAGACATAAATATACATTTAAACATCAAGATTTTTATTTAAAAAAAAAAACAGCATAATCATCAATACTAATAATAAATAATTGCGTTTTGAAGTTATCGTATTTTTTTAAAGAAATGAAACAAACAAAAAACATGTTTTAACATTTATTGTGATAAATGATCTTAAAAACATAATGCCGAAAACCTTGTAAGATGATGAATGGCATTTTTTTACCTATACTTGTTGATTACAGTCACTTATAGACCTAATTCTAAAACGGTTAACGGCTTATTTTTAGTTGATAGTTTACATTATTATAAATTATCAACTAGAAGTGAATAATAACTTATGAATATTACAATGGATTTAACCAGAGAATGTTGAAATAAATTCAGTAACGATTTTCTTCAACTGGGCATCGGTTTCATCTGTAATTTTACCTTCCTTAGCAATACTCTGAAGAATAGATTGATGGTTTGTTCTATGTAGAAAAACGAAAAAATAATTAATAAAATATTAAGAAAATGTTTGCTAAAAACCTACTTGACATGTTGTGAAAATTCCTTTTCAAAGACTGTAATCTTTGAAGGATCCAATTTATCAAGATGTCCTCTAACACCACAATAAATAACAGCTACTTGTTCTTCAATAGCCATTGGTACATACTGCCCTTGTTTCAACAATTCAGTTAATCTAACACCTCTATTCAAGAGTTGTTGAGTGGCAGCATCTAAATCGGACCCAAATTGTGCAAAAGCTGCTACTTCACGATACTGAGCCAATTCAAGTTTCATTGAACCAGCGACTTGTTTCATGGCTTTAGTTTGAGCAGCTGATCCAACACGAGATACGGACAAACCGACATTAATTGCTGGACGAATACCTTTGTAAAACAATTCCGTTTCCAAGAAAATTTGACCATCAGTAATTGAAATGACATTGGTCGGAATGTATGCAGATACATCACCAGCTTGGGTCTCAATAACTGGCAAGGCAGTCAAAGAACCTCCACCATGAGCATCGGACATTTTAGCAGCACGTTCTAAGAGACGAGAGTGGAGGTAAAATACGTCTCCAGGGTAAGCCTCACGACCTGGGGGACGACGCAATAGCAACGACATCTAAATGATACATTGATATAAGGTATTAATTTTTTTTAAGAAACAATAAGAAATGGTTATTTACCTGACGGTAAGCAACGGCCTGTTTGGATAAATCGTCGTAAATAATAAGAGCGTGTTTGCCGTTATCACGGAAATATTCGCCCATAGCACAGCCGGAGTAGGGTGCTAGATATTGCAAAGGAGCAGCATCAGAAGCGGTGGCTGATACAATGATGGTGTAGTTTATAGCACCGGTATCTGTTAGTCGTTTTAAAATTTGGGCAACAGTTGATCTTTTTTGACCAATGGCGACGTATATGCAATAAAGTTTCTTCTTTTCGTCATCGGCATCATTAAATCGTTTTTGATTGATGATGGTATCAATGGCAAGTGCAGTTTTACTATTATTAAAAAAAAAGCAATAAGTTTTTTCTTGAGAGTTTGTTTAGTGAAATCGTACCCAGTTTGACGATCACCGATAATCAATTCACGTTGGCCACGACCAATTGGAACAAGAGAGTCCACAGCTTTGATGCCAGTTTGCATTGGTTCCCTTACTGAAATCCTAGGAATAATTCCAGGAGCCTTAATTCCAACACGGAAACGTTGTTTGGTGTTAATTGGGCCCTTGCCATCAATTGCATTACCTAATATTATTTTATAAACAATATTTATATACGATTAATTAATAAATTACCCAAAGCATCTACAACACGACCCAAAAGTTCATCGCCAACAGGAACGTCAACAATAGCACCAGTTCTCTTAACAATATCACCTTCTTTAATAAGTTTGTCATTACCAAAAACTACCACACCGACATTATCAGGTTCCAAGTTAAGTGCCATACCCTAAATAATAAAAATTAGTTTCAAATTAAGAACATGATTATCATTCACCTTGAGGCCAGATGAAAATTCCACCATTTCATCTGCCTGAATATTCTTAAGTCCATATACACGAGCAATACCATCACCGATACTGAGTACACGACCAGTTTCATCAAGATCTGCTTTCGGTGCAGCCCCAAGTATACGTTCTTCTAAAATGGATGAAATCTCGGCGCCACGATTGTTTGGGGTAACATGAAGTTTTCGGGCAGCTACTGATGTGGCTGGAAAAGCAACCCCGGCAACCTATTCCAAAAAAAAAAAAAAGGATTGTTAGATAATATGGTTACATAACACATCCACCATTATCAGATCACAGAACCGGACACTACAAAGGTCATTTTCGTCAAATTTTTACACGAACATTCACGTAATTTATTAGTTTTTAATTAAGATCGGGAAAATTTTGATTAATAAATTTGACAATGTCATTATCGACAAGTAAGTAATAACCGGGTAGTATCTACTTACATTTTGGTGTTACGTAAAACTCATAAATTATAATTAAATTGATGAAATTATTACCTGTGCCACATTATTTGGTAAACGTCGTGCCACAGAAGTAGCCAAACGAACTGAAAGAAGCGACATTTTTATTTTATTCCCTGCACCGAAAGAATATTGCTATATGCGATAATGGCAACCGAGATCTATGGATTTCCCACAATGCCGTGCGGCATAATCTTGCGGAAATGCCAAGTAAAGTGACATCTCGTAGGTTTCTAAAGTAATACAAATGGCGGTAAATTCAAAATAGAGTATTCAAGTATTTTCTAGACACAATAACTTCAAGTTTATAAAACGAAAGTAAACGATTCATGCAACCTAAAATATACGTTTATTTATGATTTGGTAAAAAAAAGTTAGTTACAAATAATGAAACACCATTTATAAAAATCAATTTATTGTAAGCACAAGATTTATTAAGAAGAGGTCTTTTGCTCTTTTTTAAGAGCTTCTGCTTCAGCTTCCTTTTTTTCATATTTGTTAATTAGTTCTTCCACCTCATTGCTTGTAAGAATATGAATAACAGTTTTGTTATCCACACGCCTAAGAGTTGCCATTTCAACTAGAAAATTGGGAATGAGTAAAATTGAAATACATAACTTGAAAAAACTTTACCTTTTTCTGCTGTAAGTTTAGTCATATCTAATGTTTTAACAAGAACTTTAATTGCCAAACTTTTAGCATCTTCAAGAGTCATTTCACCTTCTTTGTACTCTTGTTTTAGACTGGAGATGGCGGCCTTCAGAAATAATATATATTTTATTGAAAAAAGAAGATTATTAATATAACTTACTGCACTATTATTTCCAATACAAGTTGCTTTCCATCCACTATAATTCCCACTAGGATCTGATTGATACAATTGATAGCCATAATGCTTATCCCATCCCATATAAAGAATGGAAACACCAAAAGGCCGTTTTCCTGCACATTTTTGTTTAATTTTCTGATAAAAAAAAACAAATTATAAACTACTTGCCTCCATATTGTGTGTATGCTTGTTTAACATCACATAACCAAGATACCAACTGTTCACATGGCATTGATTCACCATACTGGAAAAGATATCTTTGTCCAATTAAGCGTAGTTCATTTGTTAAAACGTTAGCGTCAGATGTAATGCCAGCTACACTACATACCATATCACTAAAATTTCACAAGTAATAAAGATAAATCGAAATAAATTTCTAATTTACTCATTGAGTTTGTAGATTTTTTCAGAAGTAAATACTTCATCCAATAACTTGTTAGTATTGCGTCTTTCAGCAGCAAGAAGTATACCATCATTAGCTAGAATCCCTAAACAAGTACCTGCATGACTGATGGCTTCCATTGCATACTCCACTTGATACAGTCTTCCTATAAAATTAACATTAGTATTTAACCATTTTTATTTAAAATAATTACCCTCTGGGGAAAATATGGTTGTTCTTGTATCATATCGTCGAGCCTGTAATATAAATTTAATAAAATTTGCTGTACCACTAGAAAAGATGACAATGCAACAAACAAAAAACATAACCTCAATTTATTAACTTGATAGAAATAATGTTAAATTTTAAAACCTACCATGTTTTACAAATTCGCACAATTCACAATTTTAAATAGCTATAAATTATTTAAAATATTTTTGTGTTTAATTTACCGAAGACTATTATTAAATAACTTCTTTTGCAGTTTCTTTTTCAGTTTTTCACACTGTCATCACTTGAGACGAAAATGCAGAAATCACGAAATCCGAAGTCATAGAAATACTTATGTATAGATCTGACTCGTTTGTAAACGATTTCGAGTTATTAGAGTTCTTATTTTATTTTTTTAACGTATTTTTATTTTTTAGTATGTATTTTATTTTATATATTCTATTTTTCTTTGTTTGTTTCTTTCACACCGTTAAAGGGTAGTAAAAAATTTCGGTAGTGCAAACTTTCGATCGCAGTATTCATTATTATTTGTTCATATTATTATTGTTCACTCTCAAAAAACAAAAATACATTTTTTAGTAAATTCGTAGGTTGTTGATCTACATAACAATAATAATAATTAATTTTTTCAGCATTTATTATTTAAATTTACGAAAGTGAAGAAAATGGCAGAAGCGTCTTATTTTCCTAACTACTTTTCAGTGGACGATATTTTAGCTACTCAAGAAAGAATTCCTTGCAAGTTTTTACAAAATGTTCCTAAATTAGGTAACCTAAGATATAAAAAAATAGTATTGCAGTTTGTAGCTTATAGTTTTAGGAAAATTAAATCCAGCTACGGAAGACATAGATTTAAGACTAGGCACTCATCTGGAGTTACCTGTGTGGTTGGCTCTTGATATTTCTATAACACGTCAAGCCATAATTTCTATCGATTTACCAAAAACGTATAAAGAAGCTTATCTTGAAATCCTGAAAGCTGATCCTTCAGCAGTTGATTTACATAAGTTTGGCTTGTATTTTTATGAATTGGGGTCTTATGTAAAACAATTCAATCAAAATCAAGATATTGCAACTGTATTGTTACAAGTAAGTTATTTTTATTGGGGTTTTGTTGACTTTTTCACACGTTTTTAATTGGGGTTTTTGGGAGGCATTAATTTTTGTGAAAATTATGTTATTTATTGCAAGCCGACTAATTTCGAACCCTAATTAAAGGTCCATCATCAGGGCTCTTGTCAAATACCTAGAGGCAGGTTCGGTGACCCAGGATATCACGTTTTAATTTTTAATTTGTTAACACTAGAAACTATAGTTTAGTCTAGTTTTATTGTAATTCAAAATAATCTGTACGGTTTTTTAAATGTTCATAATAATTCTAACTTAACTTACCATACATGTGTTTGTCACTATCGCATTTGACAAGAGCCCTGATGATGAACCTTTAAGGGTTCGAAACTAGTCGGCTTGCAATAAATGATATAATTTTCACAAAAAATTAGTGTCTCCCAAAAAACCCCAATAAAATTTTTATTAAATAAAATAAATTTTGATGTATTTTTTAAATATTTCAGACGTTCATTCTGCGATTTAGGCAGATAATGGATTTGGCTGACAATATAATTTCAGATCCTACTGTTATACAACAATTAGATGCTTTGGAGAAGAATTTGTATAAAAATGGTCACGATGCTAAGATGAAGTTAACTTCTTGGTTAGTAATCTCTGAAATACCTTTAGAAGCAGCTAGTATGGTAACCAATCATAAAAAGCGGAAAAGAGTAGCTGAAGATCTGTTTTAAATAAGCAAATGCATTATATTTTCTAATATTTATTAATATAAAGATAAAGAAACATAATATTGCCGCCTCCAGCCTTTATAAATTTACCTAAACAATAATGGCAATTTTGTATATAAATGTCATAAATAAAATTTTGTTATGCAAGTATAGATCCAACACTGTAAACTAAACTAATCTCAATATCAAAAATTTTTGCCATTGTTAATAAACAATAGATAAAGAAAACATACAAACACCTGTTACAATAAAAAGTAACAACATTAACATAACTGATAACAAAAGAAAAACACAAAAAAGCCTAACCACCTTAAATGGTAGAAAAATACATGCTAAATAAAGGAAAAACAAAATAGGTTAAATTACCCTTACTTACACATTGAGTAAAATCTCAATGTCGACCATACAACCAATAAAAAATTATACATAAACTATACATAACCTTCCACTTAGAATTTAAATGTTAAATTAAAAAGGGAAGTATATAATAACTCTTAAAATTATTCTAAAACATTTTTGATTTAGATTATTATAATACATAACAGTCAGTATCTTAACGGCAATCGATTGATAAAATAAAAATTGAGTGTCTTTTTTTGCAATTTCCAAGAATTAAAATTTTTAATTGCCATTAAGATACATACTTGTTCACATATAAGTTTATACTTTGTTCTTTAACAATTGAGCAATCAGGTCTTTATTATCAAATATCAATTATGATAATTGGCAAGTAAAATACATAAAACCAACAAAATTTGGTTTGATATATGTATGAATTAGGTAGGTATATATTCACAGCCTCTTTATAAGCACTTGTATAATCAGTTTAAGGCACTATTTTGTTATAAAAACCATTTATAACTTATGGAAGACTACACGTCACTGTGAGCAAAAATAGCAATCGTGTGATGACTAATAAATAAAACTCGTTAAATATGGAAATTAAAATTACCCTGTAAATACTTTTCACAAAATCATTCTAAATAAATAGGACTTGAGTTAAAATGTATGTTGTTCAACTTCTTGAATTGGCTCTTGTTTAAATGCCATATAAGAATTTTCATCTATTGGTGTAATATCACGCATTATAAGAACGTTTGATGTTGCAGTACTCGGTGGACTTGATATGTTACCATTTATCAGTTGATCTGTCGGACTGTTGCATTGTGTGGTGGTAGGCGATGTAACAGGACTGTCGGCTGAATCGCTGGTACTTTGGTAATTGCTGCTGATGTTAGAAGAATTGGCAGCCGTCATCATGGCTGGGTTCGCGTCAATACTAGCACCTAGAATTGATTCTATACTTTACTTAGTTGAATTCAAGATTTTAATACAAAATGTATTGAAAAAAAAGGCCACGTGTCATCATTATAATTACTCGTCCTAGTTCCAGTTTTTCAATGCAATATTAATAATTTAATTGTTGGTTGTAAATATGTTTGAATAATTATTGTCGTTAACATGATTAATGTAGTTGAATGTGCGAAATTGTTAATTGATGTAGAAATAATAATGATGCAACTGATTTACCAAACAGGTTAATTACTTTCTATGTTAGGGTGTGATTACTATTTACCTCCTAACAGCATTTCTTGTAGCAAACTGTCGATATGTGCAACCCCAAATAATTTAGCGAATTGGATTTGTTCAATCATTTGCCATGTAATTGACTGAAGAGCAGGAAGTGTTAAAAGTAATTCTCCGAATCTCCCTCGACTATCATATTGCCTATCGCTAATGTAATCTTCTAAATTGATTTGTATTTGGTAACGTAAAGCCTTAATGCGTGCCGGTTCACTCAATCCTTTAGCATCTGAAATGAATTTAAATACAATTTATTTAATTAAATTGATTTCGATCTTACAACTATTTTACTTATCGCAATTTTTTACGTCTATTTTTAAAATTATTGCGTAAATACTTGAAACTTTCGATTTTTATCAGAGATTTATTACTTACTCGGATCGAAAAATACTATGGCCTTGAGGCAAGCGAATTCAGTGTCATCCACCTGGACTTCTGTCATAGGTTTAACGAGCTCGTCCATTATTCTACTTCCAACACGTGAGATATCCAAATCTGGAGAGACTCGTGAGTCTGTCAACATCACCACTGCATTGGACATTGTCCGTTTAAGTAAATTATGTTTCCATGTTCGTACATTTCTTGCAGCAAATTTTGTTATTTTATATTTATAACAAAACCAATTGTTATGAGCCTGTACTAATCACTATATATACCATATAACGTGCCATGCAACAATAAATTATAAAATAATCACCCAAGTAGTCATGCATAGATGCACGTCCATTATAGGTAGGTACATTTTATTTTTGTTGAAAGATGAATTGTAAAAAGAAGATTCTGACAATTACATAGAACATGCTTATGTTTTACGTGCCCTATCTATTACCAAATAAATGTACGAACATGCAGAACCCTTAAAAATCTCAGTGTAAAGTTAGTCACCATATGAATAAAAAAAATGATTCATGAATATTTTTAAACAATATCTTGTTTTTTTTTCTTTATTTTTACTTTTTTTTAAATTGTCATCATTGGTGTCATAAATGGATTATAATGACTGATAACAATAAAAACATCCAAATCTTCACGAGCAGTGTATTCTAACAGTTATCTTCATCACTGAAAATGGTCCGTGTCGATCAGAAATGTACATTCGGTGTTATAAACTAAAATTATGAGAATATTTGGAGTTTTTTATTGTTATTTTAACTTTAATCAATTAATTTCTAGTGACACAAACTTGTTCAAACCTTATTTTTGTCACAATAAGATAAAATGATATAAAAATAATTTTATGATAATAAATCTTTGCATGCAAAACATGTAATTTTTGTCTGAAATTAACCCACCTGGACTGTGTTTTGTAATAATACAATTATTTCCAAGAAGAAGGATATCTTTAAGGTGCATTGAACGTCGAGCAAGTCCAAGAAGAAGATGTTCTCCTGCATGTGCTCTTAATAGGGCCACCTACATCATCACTTACTATTAAAAAAGTAATAAGAATAAGAAAGGAAATTCAACCTGATCATCCAATTGAAGTTCCGTAAATGCCGGAATGTATTTAGCCCATTCCACTAAGATTAAAAGCTGTTGTTTCATTGAATCACACACATCGTTGATACTGGCTAATTGTTTATTAGATAGATCGTAATCGTTAACTGGAGCTGGACCCATTTGCTGAAATACATTCACTTAAAAGCAATTGTTGTGATGAATTGTTGCGAACTTACTTCCAGTGCTGCACCCACTTGACGGGATAACATTTCGGCATTCAACAATGAACCAACTGACAATCCATTATTTTGATTGCTTTCTTCATAACTCGGTCTTCTACAACTTATTCTATCTCTTTCGTTCTGTACGGCTATAAATTAAAGAAATGAATTTTAAAACAAGAAATACAATATTTGGGTTTTGTATTTACCTTCTTTTTTCATACCCGCTTTGAAACATTTCCTTAAACGACAGTATCGGCATTGGTTTCTTTTGTCTTTATCCACTATACAATTTCTACTAAACCTACAACAAAATTGAAACATTTTGTTTTGTTGTGATTTTATTATTAAAAAGACTTTTTTGTAAACAACTGATTGTAATATTAAGTATAAACATTTATTGAAGAAAGTAAGAAAAAGGAAGAATATGGTCTTAATAAACTATAATTTATAAACTTATAATTTTATACAATTGTTTATTATTTTTGAAGAAAAACGATGTAGAACTTTTTTTAATTTGTTTTTGTTCATTTAAGGTGTGTTATGATTGAAATACACGTGTTAAATATTTAGTATCCTTTCAACGAAGACTATTACCAGGTAAAATTTCTATAAAGTCTCGGCGAAAATAATAACTGAGCTGATTTTATATTATAAGAAGCTGCAGTAAACCGAATAATATCTATTGTTGGGGGGGTTCAAACTAAATTGAGAAGTTTTGCATCAAAAAGTATAAATACGAGCATGCATAGAACTATCATAGACCTCCACAACTTACAAATTATTCGATTTATTGCAGTTTCTTATAAAGTCAGCCCACTTAATTTCGTTCCAATTTTATAATATCTAATTCTAAAATAATGTTAATGTTAAAAAAATATAATATGTAATTTCTTATTATTTGATTATAAATTGGGAATTTCTTTTTTGGAAATCCCCTCATCTCGTAGAAATGAATAAAAACTAATCGAACAATTTACCCGACCTTGTAATTTTATTTCAGTCCACCTTGAAATGATGAATTTTAAAAAGAAAAACATTTACACAGACTGGTTATTTTTGGCCCTCGAATATTTATTATACAAATGTAAGTATATGTTAGCCTATGGAAAAAATACGTATAGTTTATAACAACTAAGTAAATGTAATAAAAAAACAATTATTCATTTGATCATTAACGACAACATCATCGTAAACACTTCTTATCAAATACATGAAATTATCATCATAATTATTATTACTAACGCAAGGTAACGTTGATCTATTACGCTATAATTATTTCCCAGCAAAAATTTACCTAGTTACATTGACGCAAGGTCATTAATAAAAACTGGTCGATTTCGCTTGAACATGATGACTATTAAAAATTACAATACCTATATTTATATTTAGTATCCGAAAATTTGTTTATTTAATTACCTGCACGTATATAAATGATTTTTTCTAACTGATCTTCTAAAAAATCCTTTACAACCGTCACAGGATGCCGCTCCATAATGCTTTCCAGTGGCTCTATCACCGCAAATGGCACAATGTTGGCTCATTGGAACAACTCCTGCAGATCCTGAATTACTTAATGTTGCTGTTAGCGAGTTATTACTCGCTGCCATGGTCATTTCAGTATCTGCTGAAACAATACAAAAATAAAAAAGATCTTTTTTTCGTCCCTCTTTATAGAAATATGAAGGTACAAAATATGGCTCTCCATTTCATTGTCAAATTGACAAAAAATAAATAAATATAAAAATCCCTTTGTCGATTTGTTTAAGTTTAGTAATTATTTCTGATCTTATTAATAGCACTAATTCCAAAATTTTACTTCTATATTGATATTATTTATTTATATAAACTATTATCGAAGCGAAAAAATCATATTTAATGTAGGTTTCTCACGGAGGCAAAGTAAATGTCCTTCTTTGTGCAATTACAATCTTTGCCTGCGAGAGGCAAATCTGCTTTTTTATGATTTAAGTTCAATTCAGAAAAAGGCTCAGATTAATATTACCATACCTTTTTTGATAGGTTTGATAGACAATATAACACATCAAAAATTTGTAGTTATTATGAATACGTGGTAATAAAATATTGTTTCAGATTCAAAGTGTATCTATTGATTAAGGTTGTCTATTTGTGCTAAATTTAAACATTAATACATATCAAAAAAAGTGCGCTTTTGTTAACGTTTTCTATCACAACACAAGCGGTGTTACTACCCTCTTGAATTATCCAGCTTAAACAATTATTTTTTAAAATTCACCAAAAATATTAAAAACTGGTTTTCAATTAATGATTTAATTAATATAAATATTTAAAAGACATATTTCTCAACTTCTACATCCCAATATTATTGTCATAAAAAACACTATTTTTGAAATTTATTTATTATGAAATAACTCTGACAGAGTATTAAGTATTGTTTTATTGTTTGCTTTGTTAATAGATTCTTAAATTATAGGTAATTATAAATTCCATTCTCCTATGTCATTTGTTTTAATGTTCACTTTGGGTCATTTTGATAGTTATGTTACATTATTGTATAATACACAGAATAGCAGATTCAGATTTTATAATTAGGTAGTTATCAGAAATGGATGAAGCCTCGTGAAACGGCCCGGCCCGGCCCTGGGAAAAATATTTAGTATCGTTCTAACGAGGACCATCGCTATGTTAATTTTTGTACATTTTTTATAACTCCTTAGGTATGTACCTATATCAATAAAATTGTTATAATACATCTAGAACAAAAATAGACTTAATAATAAAAACTTAATAATAAAAAAAGTTCTACATTCTACATTGTATAGGTATCCCGAAATCCAAGTATAAGTCAATTTTGGTTATTTGGCATCCTCTCAATAACCAGGGTTATTATCAACAGGTATAATTTTTACAATATAACATGTGATTACATCTGTCGAAATTCAACGCATTAGGCTGAAATTAAATTACTAACAGCCATTATAATAAAGTTATATAACTTGACTCAAATTATTAAACTTGAGTTTTATTTGACTAGAATTAAATTTGGACTTAAAATTGGGATATTTGCCGAAGTCAGTCATCCACAAGTCAGTATTTGCCACGAATAATTTATTTGTAAATTTATTATTGTTTTTATATTAGTTAAGTAAAGTTGGATAAATAAAAAAGTTGATTTTCAGGTGGGATGTCGGTAGCTAATTATTTGTTAGTAGAAGTAAAAAAATTAATAACTATTACGTACTGGAAAATTTCAGAATATTTAAATGTGACGCCAATATAAACCAGAATGTGTCAATAAAAACAATTAAATAAATTAACTTGAACAGTGTTATGATGACAATTAACTGAACATAATCGCAGGCAACGAAAACTAAATTTATACATACATATAAGTACGATAACTATACAGCATTGTAAAGATTTTCAAGAGTTTTTTTGTGTCCTCTTGACCTGTTTAAATCCTCGTTTATTGGCTTATAACTTGCTATATGTATAATAAATCTTTACAGATCAAGTGCCAATAAAAGATTCCTATACCACAGTTTACAAGCCCTTTTACAAGTCTCTTATGTCTTATAGCCACTTTACTAGTTTGTTATGTCACCTTACAAGTTCTTTATTTACGCTAATGGTTGATGAAATTTTCAAAAAACTGGTAACATTCTAGATTACTCCAATACTTACAATTTTATAAGTACAAAATCAGCAATGACTTAAAATGTAAAAAATTATGATGAATTTATTTTCATATCTGTGATAACAGGGAATAACTTCTTCTTGCTGGATGTTTCTTGTGTGTCAAATGAAGTGAAAAATGCACCGAATAGCACCAAACACTTTTTTAAACTGTACATACCTACGTGCGGTTTGACATCTATTCTGTAAAAATGTAATTCAATAAAATATAATTCTATAAAAATAGTGAAATAGTAATATGGCTATCAGTATAGTACCGATTTTCTGATTGATGATAGAATAACGTAATTAGCTTAACGACTCCTTATAAAATGGGGCCCAATGATGTCATTCTGAAGTGACAATTGGTTCATAAACTAACTTTGAAATTTTGCTTTTAAATAGGTATATTATTTGTTATGAAGAGGCACGTATTTTTTGTTTTCGAAATAGGCTATCGGTTAGGCAGAAGATTGACAAAAATAGTTTTTTATATCACCAGCAGAAAGGCAGTACTAACTACTAAAATAGAGTTATTTATTTGCGCTTTTACTTCGTATCAAATAGATATTAATTTTATTCCATACTTATGGCTAACCCCGTATAAGCAAAATTATGAAGTAAAATGAGTTTTGATTAATAAAATAGTAATTGGAAATTGTTCATGAAGATATCTTTTTTGTTTTACTGACATTTGTTTAGTCTGCAACAATATTATTTACATACATATTTGCTTATCAGTTTATTTGGAACTAACTACCATATAACTAACTCAGCAATCAAATATATTTCGATTTTGTTGACTTCTTTTATTTATACTTTGGAAAATTTAATTTTTTCGGATAATAATGACCAGTTTATATTATATTAAGAGTATATATATATTATTTTGTTTGTTTTCAAAATGCTTATCAAATCAACATCCAAATAACTATTACTTTAAGTGTATGTATGTACCAACAACAAATGTGCTAATTTATGTAACCTTCAAAAACAATTATTTCTGAATAAATACATTATCTAATTGAAAAATGATCGTCTACCTTGCCGAATTTTATTATGCTCATTGTAATTAAATATTAACAGAAGTGTTTTTAATTTCTATTTCCGTTTAAAAAAATTCCATTCCTCAGAATAACAAATATACTAATATAATTAATTTAAAATAATAATAATAATACGTATGTACGTCTACATAACTATGTATGTATGTATGTATCTTGTATATTGTTTAACCAAAAAAGATGTCATTAAGCTACATCATTAAGATTTATTATAAAATATGTATTAAAATATTAGTTAGTACTAATAAGTTCAAAATTTTTTGATCTTTATTTAGTATGAGTGCTCATCTGCAAACTTTTGAATGCATTTAAGCGTATCAAGGAATGTAAGTAAGTATGATTAATAAATAAATAATAATTCTCGTTCACATACGATGAAAGAATGTCCAAGTCGAGATATTTATGACCTATTAGGTCAGTGGCAGCGATTGTCCCTAGACTGCGGGTGTATTTAAAATCAGTTAGTAAGCAGTTCATAGTCAAAGCTCAATTTGGAGTTCCCTTGCGGTAGGTCTAGGTTTGGACTTTTGGACATTCCAAAGGTTGGACGCAATTTTGAGTACAATTTTACGTCACGTATTTAATCATAATATTGATGACGTTATTGTAAATAAATATGAAGCTGTACTATACAATATCGAAAAACATTTTTTCAACTATTCTACCTGTTGTATAAACTGTTTATTGAAACGGAAAAATTATTGAAAACCAGGATTAGATTGCTACAAAATTATCTATTTTTATCGAACTGATGGAAATTTTCGACAATTCATTGTTAATAACCTTGATTCAAATATTGATAAGAAAAGAAAGACTTTGAACGTTAAGAATCATCATTCAATTCGGTGAACATTCCAGGAAATGATGAATTTGACTCATATGATATACCAAACTCAGAAATTACTAACACAGGTATTTTGTAACATCGTAATATGTAGACAAAAGCTCCATCCTATTAAGTAAATTTAAGTAAAACAATAGATGAATTAAATATTCATAAACATGTTGAACGAGCAAACAGTACATTTCCACACTTATCAACGAACAATGATTTTGATAAGCAAAACCTGCGTCGCAAACAAATTCAATTTAATTGCTCGTATTTTGAAAAAAATATCAAAAAAGTAATACGATTGTATACAGTTATTGAAACATCTTTCATATTTATTACACAAGAATATGAAAATCAGTAGCTTGCTTATTAGTTATCGACAAAATTATGTGTTACAAAACAGGCCGCTAGCCAATAACATTATACATTTTACTTGAAAATATAGGGGTCATGACCATTTCTTTATATAAACAAGATAACAAAATCTGTTTGTAAGACAAATCATGTTACTGGTATGTATAATTATTGATGGCTACCTTCTTAAAACTTATTAAAATTTGTAAAAACGAAATCAAACTAACATTATCTTTTTAAGAAAATTAAAAATGTAAAAGCTATTTAATCTTTTTTTTATAGAAATAAATTATATATTCTTTGTATAACCATCTTTTTAAATGTGTTTTTTTGTGTCAATATTAACCTTTACAAAACAATATTTACGTAACAATAAGGAATACACATTAAAAGGTAGAAGTACCTAATAAGGTTTTACAAAAAAAAATTATGAACAGAAAGATGTCATATTCTTATTGATTTCTTTTATTCTTAAGAAATTTTGAAAAAAAAAAATATGTGTATCAACTATTTGTAATTACTGTATCTACATAAAAATCAATGGTTATCAGAAATTTTTACCTGCATTAGAATCTCTAATTTATTAACACTTTTATAAGTTTTAACACTATTAATAATTTTGTAAAAACATAAAACTATAGCCCTTTGTATAACAAGCTAAAGAAATTACAATATTACATAACAAATCTTGTTAAATATTTAAATATGTACCTAACTAAACGACTTACATCAACTTTTGTAATGGCGCAAATACTGGTGGTAAAAAAAACATTTTTAAATGAATACAACTTTTTCCAAATGAATAGGTAAATTGAAGTAAATGCTATGAATCGATTTTATTCGTTGCAACAAAAATTAAGCAAAAATATGTATAGATAATTAAATATAGAACTTTCATTCCAGAAATACAAATTGGACTTTGACCAAAAGTTGCATATAACCGAATCTACGGAATCCCTTTCCAGTGATGACTGTATTTCTGAAAAAGAGAACCAAAACCAAAAGATAACGTAATTACGTTGTACTGCGTCACAAGTTCCAGATACTTTTGTAATAGACGCGTGTAAAAAAGGATGTGTAGTTATAAATTTGAGCCCTTTGCGGACGGTTTGTTGTTTATTTTATTAGTCAAGATACTAAAATTTCTAATCGGCCTTGTCCTTGATAGTTGTAACAATTATGTCGTTAAGTGCAATTAGAATAATTCTCTACTTACACAGCGATCAAACGAGCGGAGTTTCACCAGGTATAGAAATATAGACACACAAAAGCAAATAAAGCTAGATAAAGACTAGATAACAAATAAGAGATGATGGCAAAATACCTTCATATAATCCCATATCAGCACGTTATTTAAGTTAGCTACTGAAGTGTCCACGTTCACTAAATAAACTTTACGATTGAAAATAACTCGATAATGTCTAAATATAAGATTTCCACTGGTATTTGCTGGCTTAGGTCACTAGATCACAGCGACATCATGATAAAAACAATTTAAATATGTAGTAAAGAGGCGTGCGTTTCACGTCGATTTCAAAAGTATTCTGCCAAGTCACCGCACCGCACCACACATTCACGACAACCTGCATATGATACTCGCTAGCTCGGTTGCGTTGCGGTTTGTTACGAGCGCTTGTTCGCTACTTGCCAACGAAACAAACGCTATTTTAATTTATTTCACTTTTGATACGCATCCAGAGAAGAGAAGACTAGACTACAACAATGTGATGAGCTGCTGTGCTCTCTAGGTTTTACTTATTTATCATTGTATAGTATGACGTCAAATACATATATGTACATACCTATTTATTTACATAATACAGGTACCTACTCGGATTTTTTAAAGATGAGCGGACAGGAGATTTTACTTTTGTTCTCACCCTTATAATAATATTGCGCAAATGCCTTTTCAGAAATTACCTAATAGCTTTTGATTTATATTTTACTTTGTATAATTAGGATCTTTATTTTTTTAAGTCTTGCTACGTATATGAATTTGGTGAAAGACCGAGTGTCTTAAGTTTTACCTCCACGCCTGAAATGGCACTTTAAAGTTGAACAAAAATTCTAAAAAAAATTCATATATAATTATCTGATGTAGTTTACCCACCTACCTGTCCAAATTTGAAATAATTTTATTGAATAAGGATTTTTTTAGGTTTTATTCAATAAGTTATGAAATAATTTTAATAATTTTTTCATCACCAATGTATTTTGGTATGCTACATTCGTGGACGTTTATTACATTATTTTAAATAATTTTAGTTTTCTTTAAATTCTAATTTTGATATTAAACCATTTTTCTTAGATGGAATCGTAAATTTGTGAAGAAAAAAAAATTTGGGTCGCTTGTGGTTTGTCTATTGTGCGATTTGGGTACCCTTTTGTGTTGAAGACAGACAAGCGCCAATCTCAATTTATAATGTAAAATCCGTTTTTTTAAAACTAATTATTTAAAAAATAAAATTATAATTAAGTTTTGATTTATTCTTGTAAAAATTGAAACATTAAACTTTTCGTAAAATTACTTTTTTAATTTACAGCTGCAAATAAAATGATATAAAAAAATAATAAGTACTATTGAAGTAAACTCTTGTCAAAGTATACTCTACTTTTTCATTTTTTTCCGATAAGAAGTAAGGTAAATAAAGGGAAAGGAGGTAAAACTTGGGACACTCGGTATATGTACTACATACATTATATATATAGTATTATAATTATATATTATATAGTCACTCTCTAGCAGACCGCTCATCCACTACGAGCACTATACCAACTAGGTATGTACTGTGGTGAGCCACCTATTTTTACCTTTGGTCAATACGCGACAATTAATTAATTAATTGCCGTTAGAAAAAAAAATTTTTAAAACATTGTCTCATTAAAGTTAAAGTATTTAAATTTTCCTGTGGAGTCTAGAGTTCGTTTCCGGTCTCACGAACATAAATTCGGCACCACTTATTTACAAAGGGCATTTCAAATTTGTTAATTTTAGTTTTATCACGAATTCCATTAACTTAAGCTTATATTAGGGTTGAAAGGTTAATATGCGCGGCTCTTAAGAGGGTGCAGAGGGTTGTTTCACATGTGTGTAGCGTGAGAAGGAACGGAATTCTTGGCACACGTGGCCTTCAAAAAAAAAAAGAGATAAAGATTGCGTAATTGGCAACATTTTATTCAACACAATTACTAGAGTTATTAGACCAACAAAATGAAAGAGACAAAATTTTTCTTGTTCTATTGATGTAAAACACTAACCACTTTTTTGTTATAAAAGGGCATCATTAGAACATTTGAGATAATGTAAACAGAAATCCAAATTAACAAATAAAAAAATAAACGGAAAACTGCATGTATAAATAAATAATTTTAGGATTGTAAATAGTATTAAATAACAATGTTGAGAAAGTGAAAATAACTTAAAAATTCTTATAAAATAAAGATTGAGGGTTCAAGTCGAGATATGTGACGCCATCTGTAGGGTGGTTAATTAATTTTTGTTACAGATTTCTTATTGACTATGTTACTTCAAAACTTGGAAAAATCTTCTAAAAATTTAAACTATTTTATGTAGTTTCGATGTTATTTTATCTCAGCATTATTTAAACTTTTTTTTTCTTTTGTAAAACAAATTACATAAGACAAAACCAGATTTTAGTAGCTATAAAGTTATAACTCTAATCTGGAATGTTAGAAAGAAGTTTGACGGATCATTGTTTAATCCGGACAATAATTACTGTTTATTGTTGTAATGAACTTATATATTATTATTAATATTGTCTAAAACACTTTGTAAAAAGCGGTCAAGTTGGAAGGGAGCGAAAAACACACCCCAATAATTTTACTTAACCAATGAGGGCACAGACTTAGTGATTAGCGTTTGCCGCGGGGGTGTAAAATTCACAGGCTCTAGCGTCCCTATAAAAACTCATTTTGGGAAGGGAGACCTCAGTGGAGATTAGATTGTTTCAGTAATTAGAAGTAACAAAAAATCTGTGCTAGTGTGTAAAGTTTGTATAGGTTAGTTGTGTTTTGTGTCATAAAAAAAAACATTAAGTCAAAACTATAGTGACTGTGAAAAAAAAACAAAATAAAAAAGTGTAGCACGTTGGATATTAAAAATACAGGTACAATTTCAATTTTATTTCGTCTGCATTAATTTTAATTTCTTAAAATACTATGCAGAGATAATTATTTTAAATAACCAAACTTGTTTCAACATAAATTCATTTAATATTATTATTGACCTTGCTGAAACAAATCACCTGAGATAATGCTTATTTCTACATCAAAATAGGATTTTACAAAGGAAATCGTTTGGATAAAATTGATTGAAATTTAACAACTGTTTAACTTTAGCCAAACAGACTTAATTAAAGGTTATTACTTTTAATTTAACGCTACTTAATTTTTTTTTCAAGTCTTTACAATGAAACTCTCAAATTAAAGTTAAATTAAATTAATCAATCAAATGATAATTTAATAATATTCCCTTTCTTTGTCACGGGAAGAAAAACAAACAGTGATTAGTCAGAAATTGCAGGCCGTTTACTTTAAACAAAAAAAAAATAAAATAATCATAATAAAAAAAAAATATATATATAAAAAAAAAAATGGTTGGGTCCCGCACACGGAAAAACCCGTTATATAACCAAAAAAAAAAAAACAAAAACAAAAAAAAAGAGAGCAAAGGTGAAGGTTCCGTATCCGGTAAACCTGTATTCAAGCGCCTGTTGCTATTGCCAAAAAAATATCCAAAAAAAAAAAAAACAAATTCAAACATTCGCAATTTGGGGGATTTTTCCTTAAGATTATAATATCTTTGCGCGCCCATCTTCAATTCCACTTAATCTGCACTTCCGACTGTATGCAGATGTGGTAAGAGAAGTAAGGGATTTTCGGAGTTTGATGTATACTGCGGGTGCTCCAGATAATGTTTCTTAGCGTGCCGGTAACGGTCGAGTTAGCAATTACCCCGGTAACGGTAAAGGGTTAACAATTGTCCGTCTGAAGCTTTTTCGTTTCGATGATAATGTTTCCATAGCAAATTTGGCAACCTATATAAACCAATAGGGTTTTAATAGCAATGACCTATTCACGGAAAAAGTTGACGATCGCTTAATGGAAGCTTTCTTCGTTTTGAGGATAATGTTTTCAGAGCAAATTTGGCAAACCTTCCGTTTATAGTGCTAACTCTATTCTGGTAAAGAGTTGACGATTGCTCGGTGGAAGCTTTCGTTGTTACGTAAATAACGTTTCGGGACGATGTCGGCAAACCTTCTGTTTAGGGATCTTTTTGCTTATCAGTGAGTAACGGACGCTTTGTAGAAGCTTTCTGTCATCGCAGATACTCCGACCGACAAAGATTATCTAGGATGTCTTTCCAGCGATTCAATTTTATTGTAAACGCGATACCTGTAATCCACTGGCATATCCTCACTCAGACAAGTCGTTGAAAAACCCTTGTCTAATTAAATTCATTAATCAAATAATATTCATCATTTTACTTCGAGGCACTTGAATAAAATTAAGTACAGATTTCTTCTAGTACCACAATATTTCAGGGAATCAAAATTTTAACAGATATCTTCGTTCTCTTTTACTGTATTTAGGTCGGGGCGTTTTAGTGCGTAATTGCAGAAATTGGTTTGCATGGGCATTGCGTAGTAGTACCGCGAATCAAACTGCACCTGAACCAATAAAAGAAAACGTTTGCAAAGTTTGGAATTTTCCTTGTTGTATTTGTTGTACAGGAAGTGTTCACAAATGGGGTAAATAAACATCGACAAGAAGTAAATTTTGACATTATTTCTTAATAAGGGTCACAATCGATTCATTACATTTTGGTGGAGCAAATAAGCCGTCTCAACTATTAATTTTATTATAAACAAACAAATAAATAAAATTCAATAAAAGAAAAATATATTACTTTACATAAGAAGTTAGAGCTTAAATTAGTAATTACATCGCAATTTATTTACGATCATCAAAAAAAAAATTATTACTTAAAGACAATTTATTTTGGATGTGGAATGTCCCACAACAACTTGACCGTTTGTTTAGGCAAACTTTGTAAATATTTTACAAATGTATTATCATTTATCCCTTAATGGGAACCATCCGAATTTGTAATAAATTTGTGGTTTGAAACAAGTGGTTTTAATCTATTCTCCCGTGTGTTATGACACTACTTTGTAACGACCTCTGTGTTACTGACAACCGAAATTGATCTAGAATGACTATTAGAGTTATTCACAATCATATTCTTTTACAATCTTAAGTTAAACGTAGGGTAAGTACACCTTTTATTATTTTATAACAACCGACAATCTAGACGATCACACTTTGAGTAAATCAATTTTTACCTCATTTTTTCTTATCCAGTATTTTACTGGATATAAAAAAAAATTTCCCATCGTAATTCATAATAATTATGATTATCGGCCATGTCTCATTACATAAATTTTGGTGCCGTGACCAGGATGCAAAGTCATAAAGTGTCATATCCGAGGAGAAAAACAAAATATGTTCACTTGTTTAAAGAAAAGTATCTGCCGAAAATTATTATTACAGGTGCTAGTTTCAATCAAAGATGGAAAGCCAAAACCAACGTTCCACCAACGAAGGGGTCCCAAGTTGGTTTTTGAATTGGTTGAAAAACAATGAGGAACGCCAGGAGAGAAACCGGAAGGAGGCTCTCGCGGACGTAGCCAAACTACCTCAACTCCGAGGTCAACCGGAAGCTGAAGAGTTAGTCCAGGCTAACAAGGAGCGAGACAACACAGCCAATACAACCGCAGGAGAATGGGAAATCACCCCCATTAACTTTCCTTTGCCAGTTGTGATTCCGGGTGAAAGCGCTACCGACTCCGGGTCTTTTAGTGGTACCTCAGCAAACGAAACGGGCATTCAGACACCGGAAAGCTCCGTCAGCGTAACTGGCAGTGATTCAGGCAAGGGTCACGTGAAGCCAGTAAATGAGCAAGTCGACACCATTGCGATTCCGGCATTCTTGAGAGGCTTAACGCAGTGGGCACTCCCAACACCGGAACGTCCCACTTTTAAAGGATCAGGTGATCAGAATCCTATGAAATTTATTTCGTCCGTGGAAGAATATGGACGAACCCTGGGACTAAATGACAAGCAACTTTTGGATGTTGCTCAGGGATGCTTAAAAGGGAATGCACGCCAATGGTCAGCGATTTATCAAGGAAAATGGACAAGTTATGAAAAATTCAGAGCCGATTTTCTACGCACATACTGGTCTGAAGCGCGCCAACGGAAAATACGGCATCAGATAGCAACGGGTCGTTATGACCGAACCCGTGGCACTATGTTGGCCCACTTTTCTTATTTTGTCGACCTAGCAAAAATGCTAACAAGACCACTACCTGAAACAACATTAGTGTCAGAATTAATGTTGCACTTTCCCAACCAAATACAATCTTTGTGGGCACTGCAGAAACAAGAAACAATAGTAGCAGCTGCAGAATTCTTGTTGTCGCAAGAAATTCCCGGACAAAACCCGGAAAACAGCGAACGTCCTAACAAGCATGTGATTCAGCGAAATCAAAATTACCACAACAAACGAAAGAATGACAATTTCCGGGAAAAACATGTGGCATCAAGCAATAGTTACCGATGGGAACGTCCAAATACGTCTAATGCAGCAGCCTCTTTACCGTCCTTTAATAAGCAACGAGTATTTTCCGGAAACAAATCTGGAAATAAACAAAATACCTCCGGAAAAAAGAACAATAATAAAAACAACCAACATCCACACAGTTCGGGAAACGGGGGCGGAGTACGGGACCGGGTCTAACCTACTCCAAAACCTCTACAGACTCGCTAGCTTTTCAGCCCCAACCGAAGAAAAGAAAATTGCCACCAGTCAGTTCTCCAGATCGACAGATAAACACTCTTAGTCAACATCGGAAAAATGATTATACTACGGTAACTGATGTTTTATCTTTACATAAAAAGTCGGTTAAAGGCAAATATCCGGAAAGTACAAGGGCCGTCCCAGAAATCGAGCTACAGATTTTCGAATTTACACTACTAGGTCTGCTAGACACCGGAAGTGAGGTCAGTTGCATTTCCGAAGAAGTCTGGTCCAACATTTTAACTGCGGGACATCAGCCTCCGACTTTACCGGTGACCTCAATACATCTTCGAGGAGCAGTAGGGCAACGAAGCGCGCAGGTGGTCATCCAAAGTTTCCTGAACATTTTCATCCAAGGACGTACATTTCCTGCTGTCGTCCTGGTCGTTAAAAATTTAATCAAACCCGTGATTCTTGGAGCTGACTGGATGGATCAACAACAAGCTAAAATAAACTTCGCCGGAAGAACTCTGACAATCCAGAGTGAAGAGGGCGAACATTGTTTTAAATTTAAAACAACTGTTGAGAAAACACCTGAGGCAGAAGACTACATCGAAGATCTCATCGGGTGCCTGCAGAGTACAAATTCACGATCGACGACAAAACCATCTAATCACCTGGAATCAAGGGAGGCCTTAGAGGCGAAAGTTAACATTCTCAAGATTCCAAACATATTTAAAACAAAATTAAAACGACTTTTATTAGACTTTCGACAAGTTTTCAGTACCAGACCCGGCTTAACGAACAAATACGTACATCAAATTAAAATGCACGATCAAACCCCTTTCTTGAAAAGACCATACCCGGTGCCATTTCCACTACGTCCTGCTGTGGAAACCACAATACAAGAAATGCTCGATTTAGGAGTAATTAAAAGGGAGGCCTCACCATATGCCAGTCCGATGACCGTCGTTAAGAAGAAAGACGGCACCGTCCGTGTGTGTCTCGACGCAAGAATCATTAATTCTAAAATGATTGCCGACTGTGAGTCCCCTCCAGCTACAGAAGAGCTTTTACGCCGTTTTCATGGTGTAAAAGTAATGACGACGATTGATTTGAGGTCCTCCTACTGGCAAATTCCATTAACTCCGGAGAGCCGACAATACACGGCTTTTCTATACAACGGCCGCAGCTACACCTATCAGGTACTCCCATTTGGATTAAAAACAGCTGTGGGGTCGTTTAGTCGAGCGATGGATGTAATTCTGGGAAGTGAAGTACGGGAATTCGTAGTTAATTACATCGACGACCTGTTAATTGCATCTCGAAATTTAGAAGAACACCTAGATCACATCCACAAGGTGTTAGAAAAGTTGAACCAGGCCAATATGACTATTAATTTAGAAAAATCCAACTTTATTCAAGAAGAAGTAAAATTTCTAGGCCATATTCTTACCGTGGATGGGATTAAAGCCGACCCAGAAAAAGTCAGCGCAATTCGTAACTTTCCGGTACCACAGAAAACAAAACATCTACGGGCATTTCTCGGACTCTGTAATTTTTATCGAAAATTTTGTGCAGAGTATAGCGCAGCTACGCAAGACCTAAATAAATTGTTGAGAAAAGGAGTAAAATGGCAATGGGGGCGACGTGAACAGGAAGCTTTCGGACGAATTAAAGATCTTTTTCTTAATGCAGTGCTTCTGCACTACCCTGACCCAAAGAAAATTTTCTACGTACAAACTGACAGTTCAGGTTACGGATTGGGAGCGGAGTTATACCAGATACAAGACGATGGGTTACGTGGTGTGATTGCTTTTGCCAGCCGATCATTAAAAGGACCGGAATTAAATTATACCACCACCGAAAAAGAACTACTGGGTGTCATCTTCGCGCTGCACAAATTCCGAACTTACATCCAAGGGACGAAGATAATTATCCGCACTGATCACCAGGCACTAAAGTTTTTAAACCGTTGTCGTCTTCTTAGTGAACGATTAACTCGATGGACGTTACTTCTGGGACAATACGATTATGAGATAGAGCTCGTAAAAGGAAAAGAAAATGTGGTTGCTGACACACTGTCTCGTTATCCAGCTGACGAAACAGCACACTGCGATTACCCACGAGAGCAGCCAATCATAGCCATGTTCGAGGTCGAAGATACCGCCGAAGTGTTGCAGTTATTACAACAAATTGCGCAACATCAAAAAAACGACCCACTCTTAAAAGAAATTTGGCGAACAATGGAAACTGATACAGCGATTACTGACCCAAAAGTTCAAAGGGTTTGTAAACAGTATAGTGTCAACAATAATGTCTTAGTTTACAGGTCCCAAAACACAAATGCTGTCCGCCTAGCTGTACCAGAAAATATGGTAACGAGATTGGTCGACTACTACCATCAACTTCTGGGTCATTTTGGGGCGACAAAAGTTTACAACGTTATGAAGAAGGAATACCATTGGCCGAATATGTACCGCGGTATAAAGAAGCGGGTTCGAAGTTGCGACATCTGCCAGAAAACCAAGATTTCGCACCGTCCGAGCCAGGGTCCGTTAACACCAATCCTGCATGATAAACCTGGTGACTTAGTCTGCGTCGATTTTTATGGACCTTTGCCAACCGGAAGATTGGGGGCGACCTACATCTTTGTGGCTGTCGATTCGTTCAGCAAGTTTCTCAAGTTATATCCACTAAGAAAAGCCACCGCCAAAGCAGCAGCCAAACGAATCGTAAACGACTACGCAAATTTCATCAAGCCAAAATGCATATTAAGCGACCATGGCACACAATTTACATCACACTCTTGGCAAGCCGTATTACGGGGCGCCAATATTCAAAGTACGCATTCCTCAATACGACACCCTGCTTCAAATCCTTGCGAGCGCGTAATGCGGGAGCTAGGAAGAATCTTCCGAACTTATTGTCGTCAAAATCATGCAAGTTGGGTCAACCATTTACGCAATGTAGAAGAATGTATGAACTTCGTCCCACACATGAGTACAGGGTTTTCGCCATATGAAATAATTTTTGGAAGAAAACCTCCAAATCCTTTAGATGCCGTCACAACAAGATTGTTGCCACAACAACCGCTACTTCTCATTGAAGAAATACATAATCGGGTACGTCAAAATCTGCGTCATCAGGCTACCCTTCGACAACAGCAACAAAAAGGAGAAATGTCACAATTAGAAATCGACGACTGGGTTTTGTTGAAAAACAAGATAACTTCTGACACGACCAGTCAGCAATTTGCTAAATTCATGCCATTATACAGTGGTCCTTATAAAGTTGTCGGTAAACCACATCCCAACACATATCGGATCGCAGATCCAACAACAAATCACGAAAAAGGTGTTTACAACATGGGCAATCTAAAATTCTATCATCGTCGGGCTGAGTAATCCGGGTGGATTTTACCAAATCAAGCGCATCCACTATTCCAAACTGAGGCCTATTCACCATTTCAAAGTAGACGCATCCACCATTTCTGAGGATAGCGCATCCACCATCTCCAGCTCAAGCGCACCAACAATTTAAACTCAGATGTGTCCACCATTCCGCAGTAGGCGCATCCACCATTTCTGAGGATAGCGCATCCACCATCCCAAGCTCAAGTGCATTCGCCAATTGTAAATCAATCCACACCACCACGTCACTTGAAGTCGGTTGCCCACCACGTGATGACTTACGCTGCACCTTCGGAACAACGCAAGTCAGGGGGCGAATGTGGTGAGCCACCTATTTTTACCTTTGGTCAATACGCGACAATTAATTAATTAATTGCCGTTAGAAAAAAAAATTTTTAAAACATTGTCTCATTAAAGTTAAAGTATTTAAATTTTCCTGTGGAGTCTAGAGTTCGTTTCCGGTCTCACGAACATAAATTCGGCACCACTTATTTACAAAGGGCATTTCAAATTTGTTAATTTTAGTTTTATCACGAATTCCATTAACTTAAGCTTATATTAGGGTTGAAAGGTTAATATGCGCGGCTCTTAAGAGGGTGCAGAGGGTTGTTTCACATGTGTGTAGCGTGAGAAGGAACGGAATTCTTGGCACACGTGGCCTTCAAAAAAAAAAAAGAGATAAAGATTGCGTAATTGGCAACATTTTATTCAACACAATTACTAGAGTTATTAGACCAACAAAATGAAAGAGACAAAATTTTTCTTGTTCTATTGATGTAAAACACTAACCACTTTTTTGTTATAAAAGGGCATCATTAGAACATTTGAGATAATGTAAACAGAAATCCAAATTAACAAATAAAAAAATAAACGGAAAACTGCATGTATAAATAAATAATTTTAGGATTGTAAATAGTATTAAATAACAATGTTGAGAAAGTGAAAATAACTTAAAAATTCTTATAAAATAAAGATTGAGGGTTCAAGTCGAGATATGTGACGCCATCTGTAGGGTGGTTAATTAATTTTTGTTACAGATTTCTTATTGACTATGTTACTTCAAAACTTGGAAAAATCTTCTAAAAATTTAAACTATTTTATGTAGTTTCGATGTTATTTTATCTCAGCATTATTTAAACTTTTTTTTTCTTTTGTAAAACAAATTACATAAGACAAAACCAGATTTTAGTAGCTATAAAGTTATAACTCTAATCTGGAATGTTAGAAAGAAGTTTGACGGATCATTGTTTAATCCGGACAATAATTACTGTTTATTGTTGTAATGAACTTATATATTATTATTAATATTGTCTAAAACACTTTGTAAAAAGCGGTCAAGTTGGAAGGGAGCGAAAAACACACCCCAATAATTTTACTTAACCAATGAGGGCACAGACTTAGTGATTAGCGTTTGCCGCGGGGGTGTAAAATTCACAGGCTCTAGCGTCCCTATAAAAACTCATTTTGGGAAGGGAGACCTCAGTGGAGATTAGATTGTTTCAGTAATTAGAAGTAACAAAAAATCTGTGCTAGTGTGTAAAGTTTGTATAGGTTAGTTGTGTTTTGTGTCATAAAAAAAAACATTAAGTCAAAACTATAGTGACTGTGAAAAAAAAACAAAATAAAAAAGTGTAGCACGTTGGATATTAAAAATACAGGTACAATTTCAATTTTATTTCGTCTGCATTAATTTTAATTTCTTAAAATACTATGCAGAGATAATTATTTTAAATAACCAAACTTGTTTCAACATAAATTCATTTAATATTATTATTGACCTTGCTGAAACAAATCACCTGAGATAATGCTTATTTCTACATCAAAATAGGATTTTACAAAGGAAATCGTTTGGATAAAATTGATTGAAATTTAACAACTGTTTAACTTTAGCCAAACAGACTTAATTAAAGGTTATTACTTTTAATTTAACGCTACTTAATTTTTTTTTCAAGTCTTTACAATGAAACTCTCAAATTAAAGTTAAATTAAATTAATCAATCAAATGATAATTTAATAATATTCCCTTTCTTTGTCACGGGAAGAAAAACAAACAGTGATTAGTCAGAAATTGCAGGCCGTTTACTTTAAACAAAAAAAAAATAAAATAATCATAATAAAAAAAAAATATATATATAAAAAAAAAAATGGTTGGGTCCCGCACACGGAAAAACCCGTTATATAACCAAAAAAAAAAAAAACAAAAACAAAAAAAAAGAGAGCAAAGGTGAAGGTTCCGTATCCGGTAAACCTGTATTCAAGCGCCTGTTGCTATTGCCAAAAAAATATCCAAAAAAAAAAAAAACAAATTCAAACATTCGCAATTTGGGGGATTTTTCCTTAAGATTATAATATCTTTGCGCGCCCATCTTCAATTCCACTTAATCTGCACTTCCGACTGTATGCAGATGTGGTAAGAGAAGTAAGGGATTTTCGGAGTTTGATGTATACTGCGGGTGCTCCAGATAATGTTTCTTAGCGTGCCGGTAACGGTCGAGTTAGCAATTACCCCGGTAACGGTAAAGGGTTAACAATTGTCCGTCTGAAGCTTTTTCGTTTCGATGATAATGTTTCCATAGCAAATTTGGCAACCTATATAAACCAATAGGGTTTTAATAGCAATGACCTATTCACGGAAAAAGTTGACGATCGCTTAATGGAAGCTTTCTTCGTTTTGAGGATAATGTTTTCAGAGCAAATTTGGCAAACCTTCCGTTTATAGTGCTAACTCTATTCTGGTAAAGAGTTGACGATTGCTCGGTGGAAGCTTTCGTTGTTACGTAAATAACGTTTCGGGACGATGTCGGCAAACCTTCTGTTTAGGGATCTTTTTGCTTATCAGTGAGTAACGGACGCTTTGTAGAAGCTTTCTGTCATCGCAGATACTCCGACCGACAAAGATTATCTAGGATGTCTTTCCAGCGATTCAATTTTATTGTAAACGCGATACCTGTAATCCACTGGCATATCCTCACTCAGACAAGTCGTTGAAAAACCCTTGTCTAATTAAATTCATTAATCAAATAATATTCATCATTTTACTTCGAGGCACTTGAATAAAATTAAGTACAGATTTCTTCTAGTACCACAATATTTCAGGGAATCAAAATTTTAACAGATATCTTCGTTCTCTTTTACTGTATTTAGGTCGGGGCGTTTTAGTGCGTAATTGCAGAAATTGGTTTGCATGGGCATTGCGTAGTAGTACCGCGAATCAAACTGCACCTGAACCAATAAAAGAAAACGTTTGCAAAGTTTGGAATTTTCCTTGTTGTATTTGTTGTACAGGAAGTGTTCACAAATGGGGTAAATAAACATCGACAAGAAGTAAATTTTGACATTATTTCTTAATAAGGGTCACAATCGATTCATTACATTTTGGTGGAGCAAATAAGCCGTCTCAACTATTAATTTTATTATAAACAAACAAATAAATAAAATTCAATAAAAGAAAAATATATTACTTTACATAAGAAGTTAGAGCTTAAATTAGTAATTACATCGCAATTTATTTACGATCATCAAAAAAAAAATTATTACTTAAAGACAATTTATTTTGGATGTGGAATGTCCCACAACAACTTGACCGTTTGTTTAGGCAAACTTTGTAAATATTTTACAAATGTATTATCATTTATCCCTTAATGGGAACCATCCGAATTTGTAATAAATTTGTGGTTTGAAACAAGTGGTTTTAATCTATTCTCCCGTGTGTTATGACACTACTTTGTAACGACCTCTGTGTTACTGACAACCGAAATTGATCTAGAATGACTATTAGAGTTATTCACAATCATATTCTTTTACAATCTTAAGTTAAACGTAGGGTAAGTACACCTTTTATTATTTTATAACAACCGACAATCTAGACGATCACACTTTGAGTAAATCAATTTTTACCTCATTTTTTCTTATCCAGTATTTTACTGGATATAAAAAAAAATTTCCCATCGTAATTCATAATAATTATGATTATCGGCCATGTCTCATTACAGTACATACATCGAATACCTAACCGAAAATCATGATTCTAAAAGTAAATAAGTATAAGTTTGTTTGACGGGATACCATTGTGGTAATTTTAACCATAGACATGTCTTTGAAATGTTTTGAAATAAGCAATTGTAGTGTTTATAAAGACGAGAGTTTAATATCTGAGACCAATGAGTAATTGAAAATGAGTATTATTGGGACAAAAACAGTTTTTTTTAATATTAGAAAACAAAATAACCAACCTAATAAAGAAATTCTTGATGTTTAAGACAAAATGCAACAAGCATCTATACCAATCATTTTAAACAGTGAACATTTGGAAGAAATTTCTGAGCTTTAAGATAAAATACAACAAGTGCTGCAGTACTTAATGTAGATGTAGAAATATTTCAAGAAAAAAAAATACAAACAATGAACATGTAGATAAAATTTCTCATATGCTAGAGAAAACATGTAGCATAGAAAAGTAAATAAATCATAAACATGACTAAAAACTATTTTCTAATAAAAACAATTAAAGTGATAGTAATAATGATCAAAATAACAACAACAAAAATACTTACTCGGAAAAGAAAAAGAGACCTAGAGAATTGGCAAAATAACAAACTCAAAAAACTCAGACAAGGAGAAAAACTGATAAAAATAAAAAAGTACACAAAGAAGTAGTTTTCAAATACAGAATATGTAAATGTGTCCTTTTAAATGCTCACAAAAATTGTTGAGTTTATGACAAAGAAGATTCATGAAAAGTTTTGGCAATTAAGCGATAACGAAAAAAACAATTTTTATGACAAGACAACGAAAAAACTGTTTAAAAAAAACAAGACCAGAAAATGTTGGTTCAAGAAAACCAAGAAATTAACAAACTTGCGGAAAAATTTTGGTTATATGACAAAATTTTCAATGAGGAGTTCAATATTGGATTCTACAGACCCAAAAAAGATCAGTGCGATTTGTGCTTTGTATACACAAATCAAAGTAAACACTATGGAAAAGTATCTGACGATTTAGAAACTAAGGACAGTAATTACACTAAAGAAAAACTAGCAGAACGTAAAGAAAAACAGATAGACAAGAAGGATAAAAGTGACAGGAAAGTAATCGCTGCTTTTGATTTACAACAAGTTCTCAACTCTCAGGTAGTTTTGAAGGGTTTCTTTAAGGAATATTTATTATCAAGTTAACAATGTCATAAGTGACGTCAGCTCGTAATAGACCAGGCAAAAACTGGTAAAGCTCTGAAATTCGTTTTAATTACTCATAATTATTCGTTCCTGTACAAATTAAATACTCCATACGTTTAGGATTATATTTTTTTGAAAATAATTTTTGCGCACTATGAAGATATACTCCACTTCTTTATTTATTAAATACCTACATTTTTATCAAATCATATTTACCCAACTAAGAAATTCTATGTATATTTTTAAAATCTTACCTAATATTTGGAAAAAATTTTCATCGAGTTTTATGGTACTTCTGAGCAAATAGTCGGTACCATCAACTTCTCCGTCTGAAATAGATATTTCTCCTGGGCTTGTAGAACAATATGATGAAGGCATTGTGATTAATAACAATTACACTATTTTAACATAAAAATAAAACCACTAACTTGTTAGATCTTTTTATAGTAATAACCGATCATGTCTTACGACTACACTTTAGCAACTAACAAGAAATATCATTGAAAATCACTTGCCAGTATTTTTGGTGGGAGATTGTTTATGTAGGAGAATCTTGCTTATCATTGAGATAACTGTATAAAAGAATTGTTAAGATAGCTATTTTTGAAGCTTTAATATTTTAATAATATATTATTGAGTTACGTAATTGTAGCAACATGTTATTTTGGGTCTAGTGTTATCCAAGTTTTATACACGTGCTTTTGGAGATACATTTACAGACACATATTTATATAATGCAAAATATATTTTTAAGTATTATTTCTCTATTTACTAGATATATAATTATTTATATTTATAATAGGTACCTAACTGTCTTAAATTCAATTTTAAAATATCAGACATTTATTATTAAATTTTAATAATTTATTTTTTTCTGCAAAAATAAAATATATCTACATACGAGTACAACTATGCATAACTATCTACATTAACAACCAAATAAGAAAACTATTATGTGTAAAAAATTTAAAAAAATAATCATTTTTTTTTGCATCATCAATTATATGGTATAGCTAATTATCTTCAATAAATATGTATTTTAAATGTCTCGAAAACATGATATCAGTTTTATTATTTTTTAATTTTATATAAATAAGTGAATATTTTGAAAATATATAAATAAATATTATGTTTAATTAATGCTTCAATTAAAGATGTTTTATAGATACGAATTTACACGTGGCAAAACATGTATATATATACATACTCATATCCTACATAATAAATTCTACAAATGTATCTATAAAAAAAACATTAAATTTAGCAATTTTCTCACAAAATTTAAAAATTGGAGTATATAAATTAATATTTTATTACTGTCGTTATTGTCAGTGCGATCAAAAAGATTATTCTGTGCCTTACAAAAAAATGTCTCATTTTATAGTCAAATTTACAAAATGAAAATGTCTTTTCTGTCAAAGTGTCGCACTTTGCTATGGCTAACATTGTATGTAGTACATACAATAATTGAAAACATGTGTATATTATACATACATATGTATATGGTTTTATGAAGAGTAATGGAAGTGAAAAAGATTACTATTAGGATTTTTTAATAAGTACTAATCTTTTTCTAATTAAAATGACAAATCAAATTTGGCTTATATGTATTTACTTAGGAAAGGGTCAAAAAGTTGAAAGAAAAAAGGATAAATGAAATATATTAGATATTTGGAAAGAGTCTCACATTGACTCAGCTACACACGAACTAATTAGGTTATCGCAGGTCTGTAACCTTCCACAGACCCCGGATACAATCTTTTTCTTGCATGTTTTTTTTTTATTATTAACAAGAAATACTTTAAATTGCTATATCACCCTGGTAACTATAATGTTATTTATTTTATTTCAAATTATTTTGAAATTGTAAACCAGAGAGGTGTGGTTTTAAGTTCTGTCGCGCACTCTTTATAACTTTTTTTTCAAAAATACAATGGTAGTATTCCGTCGCACACGTCATAACAATTTTTTTTTTTTAAAGAAAATTGATAGATTTGGGAGAAACTGACAAAAATGGGACGCATAGAAAATTCTACATTTTCGATAAACACAAGTCACGACCTCCTTATCGTTATATTTAATGTAAATAATAATAATTTAGAAATTCACTATAATAAAATCATCAGGAACTTCCTACGGGTATAATATTAAATAAATAACGTTCTTAAAGAAAAAAAAATTAGTAAAATTATCATATACTAAATTAATATTTAGAGAAAATTAGCATGACCCCTACGCAAGAATGAAAGAAAAAAATTGAAAGACACAATCTGTTTAAAAAAATTAGCATATACTAAAATAATAATAATTAGAGAAAAATAGCATGATCCCTGCGCAAGAATGAAGGAAGAAGAAAATTCAAAGACATAGCATGACCCCCCTGAGCAAGAATAAAGGAAAAAAATCAAAGACAAAATATGTTTTTAAAATATTATTTTATACTAAAATAATTAGAAAAGAAAGTTAGCATGAATGACCCTTGCGCAAGAATGAAGGAAAGAAAATGAAAAACACAACCTGTTTTTAAAAAATTTCCATATACTAAAATAATTAGAGAAAATTAGCATAATGAATGAAAAAAAATCAAATTCAATTAAAATAATTTTTTTTAAAACATTAAAGAGTTCTTTTTTTTTTAAACAGTTAAGGGTTAAAATTTTTTTGAAACATTAAGAGGTTGATACATTAAAAAATTTAAAAAAAATGTGTTGCAAATGATAATTGATAGATAATCATATACTAATAAAATAATGACTACAGAAAAAATTAGCATGACCCCTGCGCAAAAATGAAGAAAAAGGATAGAAAATCAAAGACACAATCTGTTTAAAACAAATTAGCATATACAAAATTAATAATAATTAGAGAAAGTTAGCATGACCCCTGCGCAAAAATGAAAGAAAAATATTGAAAGACAGAATTTGTTTAAAAATTAGTAAATACTAAAATAATAACTACAGAAAATTAATTTATTAATTTTTTAAAAATATTAAAGAGTTGATACATTAATGGAAAAAAAAAAAATAAAAAAAAATTTGAAATAGGATTTAACGACATCTGTTTCTATAAAATTACCATATACTAAAACGGTTATAGTTTAGGACAACGATACCAAAAATATAGATCTACCGATAAGAGGGGTTGCAATATTTCGAGTGCCACAAAGTCGTTAGTTGGTGGTTGGGATTATATGTTGGATTTATGAGAATCCGTCGATTATTAAAAGAGTTATGAAACCCAACCTCACAAAGACAAGAAATAGTAGATTATTTCAATAATTCAGTCCAGGTCAGGTCAGGTCAGGTCAGGTCAGGTCAAATTTTTTATAAGTACAAAGTTTTTTATAAGTATAAAGTTGACATTAGAAAAACTTAGAAACATTAGAGGGACTTAGAAAAATTTAAGAAATAAAAATTTTATAAGATGAAGATAGATTAAAGGATGAAAAATTAAAGGATAAAAAAAAGAGTGTTAGTAACATTAAAGGGTATGAGAAAAATTAAACATTATTAGAAGATGAAACAATAAAGGGTTAAAAGTGTTTACAACATTAAAAAAAAAAGTTTGTTGAAAATTTTTTAAACATTAGGAAGGAAGTTGTTTTTTTTTAACACCTACTGTTTGAAATTTTTTTGAAACATTAACGGGTTGAAATTTTTTAAAGACATTAAGAAGTTAATTTTTTAAAACATTAAGAAGTTGATACATTAATGGTAAACACATTGAAAAAAAATTTAAAGAAAATTAGCATGACCCCTTCGCAAGGATGAAGGAAAAAAATTCAAAGACATTATCTGTTTTTATAAAATTACCATATACTATAGTTATAGTAATAATTAGGAAAAGTTAGCATGACTCCTGCGCAAGAATGAAGAAGTGAAAATATTGAAAGACACAATCTGTTTAAAAATTACCATATACTACAATAGTAATAATTAGAGAAAATTAGCATGACCCCTGCGCAAGAATAAGAAAGGAAAAAGAATGAAGAAAAACATAATATGTTTAAAAATTATCTTATACTAAAATAGTAATAATTAGAGAAAATAAGCATGACGACTCCTCCGCAAAAATAAAGAAAAAAGAAAAATATTGAAAGACACAATTTGTTTTTTTTAAATTAATCACATACTAAAATAATAATTATTAAAGAAAATATTAGATGTGTATAATATGTTGCATAATCATCAGTAATAAATAACAAGAAACAATATTCTCTCTTCGCCATTTCTGTGGTATATTTCTTAACCTCACTTTAATGACATATGACAGTTCTCAACTTGAAATGGTAAATAAATTCAAATTTGTCGCAATAATAATTGTTATAGGTATTTCAAAATGGGTAAAATAAATGATTGATTGATGTATGTATGTATGTATTAAAAATACTGAGTGAAAAGACCACGCACGAAACATAATTGTTTCGAATGAAGCAGCAGCAGTATCAAGTAGTCTTGGAATTGATAAATCAAAGTCAAGTTTGTGGATACAAAATGAACAACAACCTTTTTTATAATAATAATAATGTAAAAAAAGCTACAAAATAAATTATTTTGTAAAAAAAAATGTTTTGTTGTAATACCTAGGGGAAAGTCCTGTTCAATGAAATGAAAACCGCGCATGCGCACATTGAAAAAATTGGACATGAAATTATTGTTTTTCACTGTAGATAAATAAATAGTGATAGCCCCCTTGTTTCAGCAATTACAGTGTGTGAAGAATTGTTTATTATATGCATTAAAGTTTATTTGTAATGAAAATGTCTAGAATTTGAATAAAATGAAATTAAAAAATTTGGACTTGCGCAAATCGAAAAAGTTGGACTTAAAAAAAAAAACTCCCTGGCCATCGCAGCGGCGTATAATATCCCGGGGCGGTGGGTGGGGGGAGGAGGGCGGGCACGGTTATAGTTTAGGACAACGATATCAAAAATATAGATCCCCCGGTAACAGGAGTTGCAATTTTTCGAGTGCCACAAGGTCCTTAGTTGGTAGTTGTGATTATATGTTGGGTTTATGAGAATCGGCCAATTATTAAAAAAGATATGAAACCTAACCTCACACAAAGACAAGTGTGAGATAAAAATGTGTGATGAAAAGAAAAGAATGAATGTTAGCGATTTTTTTTTTTTTTTTTGTCTTCTATTTCTTTTACTAAAACTCACAAGTGCAAAAGAGATCGAATTGAATTGAATGACCAGGTCAGGTCAGGTCAGGTCAGGTCAGGTCAGGTCAGGTCAGGTCAGGTCAGGTCAGGTCAGGTCAGGTCAGGTCAGGTCAGGTCAGGTCAGGTCAGGTCAGGTCAGGTCAGGTCAGGTCAGGTCAGGTCAGGTCAGGTCAGGTCAGGTCAGGTCAGGTCAGGTCAGGTCAGGTCAGGTCAGGTCAGGTCAGGTCAGGTCAGGTCAGGTCAGGTCAGGTCAGGTCAGGTCAGGTCAGGTCAGGTCAGGTCAGGTCAGGTCAGGTCAGGTCAGGTCAGGTCAGGTCAGGTCAGGTCAGGTCAGGTCAGGTCAGGTCAGGTCAGGTCAGGTCAGGTCAGGTCAGGTCAGGTCAGGTCAGGTCAGGTCAGGTCAGGTCAGGTCAGGTCAGGTCAGGTCAGGTCAGGTCAGGTCAGGTCAGGTCAGGTCAGGTCAGGTCAGGTCAGGTCAGGTCAGGTCAGGTCAGGTCAGGTCAGGTCAGGTCAGGTCAGGTCAGGTCAGGTCAGGTCAGGTCAGGTCAGGTCAGGTCAGGTCAGGTCAGGTCAGGTCAGGTCAGGTCAGGTCAGGTCAGGTCAGGTCAGGTCAGGTCAGGTCAGGTCAGGTCAGGTCAGGTCAGGTCAGGTCAGGTCAGGTCAGGTCAGGTCAGGTCAGGTCAGGTCAGGTCAGGTCAGGTCAGGTCAGGTCAGGTCAGGTCAGGTCAGGTCAGGTCAGGTCAGGTCAGGTCAGGTCAGGTCAGGTCAGGTCAGGTCAGGTCAGGTCAGGTCAGGTCAGGTCAGGTCAGGTCAGGTCAGGTCAGGTCAGGTCAGGTCAGGTCAGGTCAGGTCAGGTCAGGTCAGGTCAGGTCAGGTCAGGTCAGGTCAGGTCAGGTCAGGTCAGGTCAGGTCAGGTCAGGTCAGGTCAGGTCAGGTCAGGTCAGGTCAGGTCAGGTCAGGTCAGGTCAGGTCAGGTCAGGTCAGGTCAGGTCAGGTCAGGTCAGGTCAGGTCAGGTCAGGTCAGGTCAGGTCAGGTCAGGTCAGGTCAGGTCAGGTCAGGTCAGGTCAGGTCAGGTCAGGTCAGGTCAGGTCAGGTCAGGTCAGGTCAGGTCAGGTCAGGTCAGGTCAGGTCAGGTCAGGTCAGGTCAGGTCAGGTCAGGTCAGGTCAGGTCAGGTCAGGTCAGGTCAGGTCAGGTCAGGTCAGGTCAGGTCAGGTCAGGTCAGGTCAGGTCAGGTCAGGTCAGGTCAGGTCAGGTCAGGTCAGGTCAGGTCAGGTCAGGTCAGGTCAGGTCAGGTCAGGTCAGGTCAGGTCAGGTCAGGTCAGGTCAGGTCAGGTCAGGTCAGGTCAGGTCAGGTCAGGTCAGGTCAGGTCAGGTCAGGTCAGGTCAGGTCAGGTCAGGTCAGGTCAGGTCAGGTCAGGTCAGGTCAGGTCAGGTCAGGTCAGGTCAGGTCAGGTCAGGTCAGGTCAGGTCAGGTCAGGTCAGGTCAGGTCAGGTCAGGTCAGGTCAGGTCAGGTCAGGTCAGGTCAGGTCAGGTCAGGTCAGGTCAGGTCAGGTCAGGTCAGGTCAGGTCAGGTCAGGTCAGGTCAGGTCAGGTCAGGTCAGGTCAGGTCAGGTCAGGTCAGGTCAGGTCAGGTCAGGTCAGGTCAGGTCAGGTCAGGTCAGGTCAGGTCAGGTCCCCCTCAAGGAGTCGTGAGACCTTGTCGTTGGTGAGTGGGGCTCAAGTACTTGTGATGAATCTGAGGGCGATGCTGGCGGGAGTCGCTGAAGAGACTCCTGGCAGGGTCACCCATGCCAGTAAGGCCAAGGAGGAGCAAGGAAAGCAAAGGACGACTCAAACCTCAGGACCCACTTAAGAGATTAGGTGGTACGGGAAATGGCACACCCGGGGTAGATCCGAGCTACAGGAGGTGGAGCGTAGCCGACCTGCTTAATACCGTAAATGCGGCCCGAATTCAGAGACTCACGCTGAGCGCGGCGTGGGAACGTCTTCGGGGACCCGCAACCGGGGGGCTTGCCTTAACCGGCCGGTCTGCGAGAAGAATATCTCTATAAAAAACCGACAGCGAAGTCGCAAAAACCTGTGGGGCACCAGGCACACCCCACAGTATCAGAGCCTTCCACGGGGCACGGGCGCACTACCCCGTGGCGACCAGTACTTCGACCCTATTCGTGGGAAACAAATGTCAGCACCAAATTTAATTTATAACGTTGTGATTAGTACGGAGGAAACGCCTAAGAGAGGCCCTAGTGAGACCGGAGCGTCTAGAATAAGACGAGGTTCAGTAGAATGTGAGGAGTTGGCGAGAAGGAAGCTCACTTCACTGAGAACAGAAAGATCAAATTCAATGTCGGAGGGAATTCAAAAGAAAAGAAGGGTGGATGAGGTATCACCGGCTGGAGCAGGGTACGAGGAAGCGTACAAAAAGAAGGAAAGCTCCGAAGTCTATACTTTGATTGATGGCATTACATCGATGGCCAAAATGATAGATAAGTTGGAAACGGCACTCAAGACCTCATACCATCCAAAAGCAGAGTATGTCGGCCTAGCCGATGGTCTGAAAAGAAGTATTAAACTACTTCAAAAAGATCGAATTTCCACATGGCTTCAAGACCATAGGTACGAGCCAATTCAAAAGGCTACTTACGACGTGGATGTACAAGTGGAAATGATTGAGGATAAAAAGAGTAGTGGTGCCCTACAGTGCGAACTGAACAAGGCAAACAATTGCATAAAAGACTTGGAGGCGCGCATTGCGGCTATGGAAAAGGTCGATGCAGACGCAAAGGCACTAGTCCAAATAAGAAAAAACAAAATTTGCAAATGTGCTAATAGTAAACCAGCGACCGCTGAAATAGGCCTCCAGACGGAGAACCCAAAAGAGGTAGTAAGATCGGCACAAATAAGGGCTAAGCTAGGGGAGATTAAAGGAATAAACGATATCCAAAAACTTGTGGAAGAGGCGTGGCCAAAGGGAGCCTTTGAAAAAACGGAGGTGAGAGAGGGAAGCCCTCTCATACAATTTAAGAGAGAGGATCTTGTCATTGTAGCTACTAGGGAAGAATTAGATACACCTAAAGGGCTTTATAAAATATTAAAGGACAGATACTACCAGCTATTTGATGGGGAAGAATTGGACTTTATATACATGAAGAAAATGAGTAGAACAATGAAACCTGACGGGGAGGGGAAACCCCAGGAGAAGATTATTTACCTGGCGCCTTTAAAGAGCACTGAAGATGCTGATATCTTCGAAACCATAACAAAAATCGGAGAGATTATGAAGAAAGAAGGTAGGGAAAAAATTGTCATTCCTAAGATCCCCGGGGTGGGCGCAGAAAGACTTGCCAAGCTCACAGAACTTGCTTGGCACGCTGATAGACATGGGAAAGCCATTATTTGTACACCCTCCATAGCAATAGGATCGAAATCGAACAAAGAAAACACAAACGTATTTAGAAGAAGATAACAGTTTAAAGACTCTAACGCGATTGTTGTAAGAAGTGAAAATAAAGAATTTAAAGAACTGGTTAAAGACGTTAAAAAAACGCTGATAGAAAACCAATTTAAAGATCAAGTCAGAGCTATCAGAAGTAATGAGAAAGGAGAATTAATAATAACAATGGATAAAAATGACAACGGGGCGGAGTGTATTAAAGAGGCACTCTTATCTAAGCTGGAACATGTGAAGGCAAGAGTGGCAGGCATTCCAAGGGAAGGCGAGGAAAGCGTAACGCTAAACATCAGAAACTTGGACGTGGATATTAATGCCAAAGAGTTAGAGGTAGCCATCATCGAAGCGCTACCAAAGAAGGCCAAAGTTATGCGAATAAGCGAACTGAGGCCTACGTACGGGGATACACAAATAGCAACAGTGAGACTGGACCGCGAAAGCGCAAATAACCTTCTTAAAAAAGAGTTTTTAAAAATTGGGGTAATTAGGGCCAAAGTGGACGAAAGAGTTCAACCTCTACAATGTTTAAAATGCTGGCAGTATGGCCATAAAAGAGGCAATTGTTCAGCCGCAAATGACAGAAGTAACTTATGCTTTAAGTGCGGAGGAGCAGGTCACACAAAAAATGAATGCACAGAAAATGAATACTGCTTAATGTGTCAGTCGAAAGACCACTCCTCTGGCAGTTTTAGATGTCCCGCTTATAAAAAAGCGGTAAACGATCTTAAAGAAGTAAAGAATAAGTCGAACAAGGCAGCCTTAGAATGTATAGAAACTAAGGATTCTCCCTCGCATTCAGCGTAATGCAACTAAATACTAACAGGAGACAAGACTCGCTTAGTCTGTTACTTGCAACAGCTGTCAAGATGTGTGTTGATGTTGTGATTGTTAGTGAGCCTCCCAAGGTCCTGAATGGCTCATGTAAGTGGTTTGTGGATCGTCTTGGGAATAGTGCAATTGGTGTTATTAATAAAAAATGTGTTGTGCATAATACTTACTTAGGTCGTTATTTTGTTGCACTGGAATTGGAGGTCTTCACTCTGTATGGATGTTACTTTCCTCCTAGCCTTAATGAAGAGGGCTTTGTTGATGAGATCTGCAATGTTGAGAGTCACATAAAAAGCAATAATAACAAAAAAGTGATATTTGCCGGAGACTTTAATGCAGCGAGTGGAGTCTGGGGAAGCACACGACAAGACAAACGAGGTACGATACTTCTTGAGTTTATGGCACAGTATGATCTTCTTGTGTTAAATGATGGGACCAGTCCTACTTTTGATAATGGACGACATACATCCTTTGTGGACCTCACTTTGGTATCATCTACGCTTGGAAACCTGTGTAAAAAATGGAATGTAATGAACGAGGAAATGCTGTCAGACCACCGCTGTATAATGTTCCAAATTGTGGGGTGCAATGAAAATATGCTACAAACTGGGCCAACTGGCTGGTCGTTGAAGAAGATCAATGCTAATAAGTTTGAGGAGTCCCTACTTGAGGAGAGCAATCGTGCCGACGCTGTAAATGCGGATACTTTACAAAAAATTGTGACAAATGCCTGTGACAAGTCAATGCCAAAACTTAGCTGCAGACGTGGAAAACCTCCTGTTTACTGGTGGACAGATGCCATCTCTGTTCTTCGTAAAGAATGCATTTGCCATCGCAGGAAAATACGCAAACTTAATCGGGCACATGCTCCACAGGTGGAAATGGATGTGATTATTAACATATACAGGGAAAGTAAAAAGAATCTACGAAATGAAATCTTCCGCTCTAAAAAGCGATGCTGGAAAAGCCTATGTGATAAGCTGGACGAAGATGTTTGGGGTGACGGTTACAAAATTGTCACGCGTGAACTAAAACTTAGGGGGCCGATGACAGCGATACCAGCAGCAACGGTGGAACAGATTATTAGAACACTTTTTCCAGTGGGAGAAAAAGTAGTATGGCAGGACCTACCAATTGATGACCAGGAAGTCAGACTTTTCACTGAAGCCGAATTGAAAGATGCAGTGGGCAGAATGAAAATGCGTAAGGCTGCTGGCCCTGATGACTTTCCGCCTGAAATTGTTAGGCTGACGGCAAACGTTCTTCCAGACTTTCTTCTGGATGTAATGAACTTCCACTTGGCGGCTGGTGACTTTCCTGCCGTTTGGAAGATATCAAGACTAGTCCTGCTTCCGAAACCAGGAAAGAATATATCTGACCCATCGGGTTATAGACCGCTTTGTATCCTAAATGTCTTTGGAAAGCTGCTGGAATATTTACTCTTGGCAAGACTTAAAGAATGCGTAAATGAATGCAATGCTCTTTCGCATGCACAATTTGGATTTAGGGAGGGACGATCAACCGTGGATGCTATTGCTAGAGTTGTTGGTTCGGCAGAGGAAAGCAGGCGTAAATCATACAGACATCGTGATCTATGTCTCCTTGTAACAATAGACATTAGAAATGCGTTTAATTGCGCCTCGTGGCAAAAGGTCTTGGACACACTGCGAAAGAAGGGTATAGCGGAATATATTATACGCATGATTAGGAGCTACTTACTACAAAGATCTCTCAGAGTTACGTGTGGATCGGAGATTAAATGGTTTGAAATTTCCTCAGGTGTTCCCCAGGGCTCTGTACTGGGGCCAACACTGTGGAATTTACTTTACGATGGGGTGCTACGAATAGCAGTTCCGGATGGCGTTCGTCTTACAGCATATGCCGACGACCTGGCAATAGTTACTCGGGCCAAAACGGAAAAAGAAATAGTGAGAAAAACAAACTTGGTTATATCTTACGTAGAAAAATGGATGAAAGCCCACTACTTACAAATTGCGCCTGAGAAAACGGAAGCCGTTTGGCTGGCGGCAAGACGGGAGTTGGGGAACATCACGATTAAGATCGGTGACGTGGCAATCGCACCAAGTAATGCTGTCAAATACCTGGGTATTTACCTGGACCGGGGACTTACTTTTAAGTTTCATTTAGAAATGACCATACAAAAAGCCCGGAAAGTGATAAACGTCTTATCAAGACTGATGCCAAACATGGGAGGTCCCAGGTCTCGCACAAGAAGGGTCCTGGCATCGGTGGCATGTTCAGTAATCCTGTATGGAGCGCCGGTGTGGGCTGGTGTTCTAAAACAAAAGAAATTTCAATTAAAAGCAGCATCGTTATATCGTGAACTGGCGGTAAGAGTGGTCTCAGCCTACCGCACAATCTCAAAGGATGCGGTCCTAGTAATAGCGAAGATGGCTCCCGTCGAATTACTGGTTGCAGAACGCCTACAAAGATATAATGGGGTTAGAGAACGAGAGGCCAAAGACCGACTATTTGAAGTCTGGCAAGAGACTTGGTCCGCCTCTGAATAAGGCGCATGGACAAGACGCCTAATACCGGAAATCAGAAAATGGACTGAATGCAACCACAACGATGTAGACTACCATCTTTGCCAATTCTTATCTGGACATGGATGTTTTAGAAACTATTTGTATAATAAAAAAAGAGCTACAGACCCATACTGCCCGTATGATCAAGAGATCGACGACGTCGAACACACTATATTTCGTTGCAATAGATGGCTAGCTCTTAGGGTGAAATGTGAGAAAGAGTTGGAGACGGTGCTAACACCAGAAAATGTGGTCGATGTAATGATGGAAAGTGAGGAACGGTGGTGCTTAGTGAAAGACATGGTCAAAGACATCATAAGTACAAAAGAGTCTGAGGAGAAAAACATCTTTACTAAAGATTAAAGACTAAAGACAATGCGGCATGCCGAAGTAATCTTGTTTAGTCCCGGCATGTTCGTAGTACAGCGGTGGATGGTTTTTTTAGTGGGTCGGGATGCTTTGCATGACCCAACCCCACACTCCCCGGCACACGACACCAAAGCCGGGAGCTCCCACAGGAGTTTTTTCCCCACCGCTATAAAAATAAAAAAAAAAAAAAAAAGGTCAGGTCAGGTCAGGTCAGGTCAGGTCAGGTCAGGTCAGGTCAGGTCAGGTCAGGTCAGGTCAGGTCAGGTCAGGTCAGGTCAGGTCAGGTCAGGTCAGGTCAGGTCAGGTCAGGTCAGGTCAGGTCAGGTCAGGTCCCCAGGGCAGAAGCCAAACTGCTACTGGGCGCGTCCCCCGCGTGGCGGATAGGGGAGTGCCCTCACCGGTAAGTCGGCGGGTAGTGGCGAAATAAAATAGTCACCGTGGACCAAATAGAGCAACGGAGGAGACAACCTCCAGGAATAAAAAACACCGACAAAGACAATGCGCGAACAAGGACACCCTGTAGATGGTGGTAAACTCTACGTTTCTTAATTATTGATGATGTCGCATAGTAAAAAAAATTTACCCTCGTCAGGCTCCCGATCGGATTCGGGGGGGGAGCCGCTATCGATTGATTCAACGTTGGGCAACCAGGGCGGGCAAGCGACTGGAAGAGACGAGTTGGGCGACCAGGGCTCTAGAGTTACTGGAAGGGAGGCTTACGAATTTGGGGAGGCAGCTTCCTTCATAAGAGAGCTGATTAACACAACACCGAAATTTAGAGTTGAAGGGCAGAGAAAAGGATTAAAAATTGCACTCGGTAAGGAGCTTGAGTGCGTGTCTTCGGCACCAACCACTCCGGCTGATAATATTAGCATCATTGACCTTAGTTGGGATGAGAACCGACGTAAATCCATACCGACAAAAAAAAGGCGCAGGACAGAAAATAATGGAGACGAGAGCGAAAATCTACAGAAAAGTGTGAGAGACTGCCTCCTCAGAAACAAATTAATCGATAATATACACGAGCTGGGAGAAGAAATAGTACACTTAGAGCAGCTGGTACAAAAAGAAGAGTTCTTAGGTCTTATGGACAAAGTACAAGATATCAAATCAATAACGTCGCTACTTCTTACGTATGATATTATAGACGTTATTGATAATAACACCATTGCAAGCTCGCGTAAGGAACAGACTCCGAAAGAAGGGATACATTACTGTCAGAAGTGTAAAATACAAATCGAGGAGGAAGTTAGCGTCAATGAAATAGCCAAAACAAGGAATTATAATGGGTTCCAGACTATAGCTAAAAAGAAATGGAATAAACAAAATTATGTTAGAGTCAGGCGGGTAATAGGAAACCCCCTAGGGGCGGAACCAAGCTGTGATCTGGGCGTGCACGTATATGGAAATGATAATGGTATGGAGGCAGGTATTCAAAAGATATTTAGAGACAGATATCCGGAGTTGGCTGAACTGGCGACGGAAGAGTGGGCTTCGAATAGAACGCCACACCTAGTACTCACGACAGCAATTCCAAAAAATACGGGAAATGAAATCAGAGAAAAATATATTTTTAAGATTGCACACGAAGCCTCAATAACGACAACTAACGAAGAAAAGGTGTGGGGAAAACTTAAACTCCTTATAGACGAAATGGACCGGCTTGGGCGACAAAAAATTGCTATTCCAATAGCAGAAGGGGTATCTCCGGATACCCAACAAAAGATGTTGGAATGCCTTACCGGCAAGTCTGGTATCAGGGTGGAGCTATATAGTCCCACCCTGTATGCGGCCAAGGCAGCCCAAGGCGTGGGAAAAACGAACACGGCAAACACGGCTACGCCACTAACGGAAGGAAAGTGGCAATTTCCAAGAATTAGGAAAAAATATGACACGATTATAGTCAAGGGAAAGGATGGCAAAGAACAACCAGAGGCTATAATCAGAGATTTGAAAAAGAAGATAGATATTAAAAAAGTGGACGTTGATATTAGATCTCTGACTATGACAAGAAACGGCAGAGTAGCCATCAAACTAGCACCTGCCGGACAGGACGATGCGAATAAACTCAAAGAGGCAATCCTCAAAGAAATGGACGACGTGGTGAATGCAGAAGTGGTAAAGGACAAAAAGGAGATTTTAATTAGGGATTTAGATCATACCGTCACGCCGGACGAAATCAAAATGGCAGTAAGCACGGCACTCTACAATGACAATCGCTTAGCAGATGTAATAGAAGTAAATACAATAAGGAAGCCTATGCCGGGCAGAGCGCTGACGGCGGTGGCGATCCTCCCAGCAGAGGAAAAAGTAAAATTGATCGACAAAAGGCGCATTAGAGTCGGCTGGAACACGTGCAGAGTAGATGAAAACGTGGTTCCTACACGCTGTTTTAACTGCCAAGGTTATGGGCACACCTCCAATAGGTGTGCCAGAGTGACAAAGCTGTCAGCGGCGACATGTTTCCGGTGCGGCCAAGAAGGGCACCGGGCAAGTAGCTGTAAAATCGATCCTTTTTGCCTGACGTGCAATATTAAGGGACACCGTTCAGATTCCTCTAACTGCCCAGCCTACCGCGACGCAGTGGAGGAAAAGAGGCGCAGGATGGCGGCCGCTCGATCAAAGTAAATATGGCAGAAGACCCTTCAGAAAATGAAGTCGAGAGTCCTCGGAGCTCTCGACATCCAAGCCCTTCAAACAAATTACTGGAGAAAGAGGCTGTGTAGGAAAGCTCTCATTGATAGCTTGCTATTTCTCCCCAAACAGAACAATGAACGAATACAGAAAATTCCTTCAAGATCTAGATATGTGCATAAGTAGTAGAGGGAAAGGTACCATTATTGGCGGAGACTTCAATGCCAAGTCGCAGATGTGGGGGGCGAAAACAACGGATAATAGAGGCACAGAACTAGAAGAACTAATGTCACGTCTGGATTTAGTAATACAAAATATAGGGACAGAAAGCACTTTCGTAGGACATCGGGGAAGCTCTGTGGTAGACATCACTTTCACTTCAAGTGATGTCGCAAACAGAGTCAGAAATTGGCGAGTATGGGATGGCACAATCGGGAGTGACCACAGACCAATTGTTTTTGATATTTTATCAAATCAGTTTTTAGAAAAAAGAGAAGAAAGATCACTCCCGATCAGGAAAGGATGGTGTTGGACGGAGGATAAAGCGCCAATAATAAGCAAATACATCAAGAGCAGAATAGAGGCTATAAAACCCGAAAATATGACACTTGACTTGCTTGTAGCAATAATTAAAGAATCTTGCGACAAAAACCTGAAATGCAGGGGAACTGCTGCACCGAACCGTAAACCGGTGTACTGGTGGACATCACAGATAGCAGAAATGCGAAAGCAATGCATAAAAGCAAGAAGGAAATACACGAGGGGAAAGACCAACCCTACAGATGACCTAGAGAGCCTAAGGGTAGCATTGAGGGAGAGGAGAAGGGAGCTCCGACAAGAAATTCTCAAATCAAAAGAGAATGCATGGAAAAATCTCTGTGAAGAAGTTGAGAATGATCCTTGGGGCCTGGGCTACAAAATTGTGTCTAAGAAACTAAAAAAGGATTTACCACCAACTGACGAGGAGAAAAATGAAGCTGTAAAAAAACTGTTTCCAAAAAGAGAGAGGAGTTCCTGGACCCGAACCCACTGCGAAAAGCCGGAACCTTTTACCTACGAAGAACTAGAAGCGGCGGCCAAAAAACTAAAAAAAAAGAAGGCGCCTGGTCCAGATAACGTGCCACCAGAAGTCATTAGGACAGTAGTTAAGGCAGCACCGGAAGCGGTTTTAAACGTGCTAAATGAACAGTTAAGAACAGGGAAGTTTCCACAAATGTGGAAAGTTGCACGTTTGGTTCTAATTCCCAAAGGCCAGGGAGAGGTAGGAAACAGGAAGTTTCGCCCGATCTGCCTGTTAGACAGTATGGGCAAGTTATACGAACATTTAATACGAGCACGACTCCTATTGGAGCTAGAAGATAAGGGTGGCCTCTCAGATGGACAATATGGTTTTAGATCCGGACGCTCCACAATGAATGCCGTAGAAGAGGTGATAAAGATGGCCGATTTTGCAAACAGCGGGTCATGGGGACGGAAAGATTTATGTGCTTTGACAGCTCTGGACATAGAAAATGCGTTCAACTCAGCTTCTTGGGGAAAGATAGTAGCACGCTTAAAAGACCTTGAAGTGAAACCATACATCCAAAATATAATTATGGATTATTTAACAGACAGAAAAATTGTAGTCAATGGGGGAGACCAGACAATAGATATGACGTGTGGTGTTCCACAGGGTTCGGTTTTAGGGCCTACCCTGTGGAACGTCATGTACGATACAGTTCTACGCCTAGAAATGCCAGTCGGCGTAAAACTAATTGCCTTCGCTGATGACCTGGCGGTAATAACGATTGCAAGGAGGGAAAAAGATCTAATGCATATAACAAACAATGCTTTAAAAAGAGTGTCCACCTGGATAAGAGAAAATGACTTAAATCTGGCTAAAAACAAAACTGAGGCAGTCCTTTTAATCAGGGATCGAAAACCGGAAAAGATTGTCTTTCAACTTGAGGGGAGCATAGTAACGCCAAAAGACTCAATAAGATATCTCGGCATTCGGATCGACAGAAGATTGACATTTACCCCACATCTGGCAGAAGTGGAGGCAAAAGCTCAGAATGCAGCCGCTGCCCTTGGCAGGCTAATGCCTAGTCTTGGAGGCCCAAAAACTGCCACAAGAAGACTACTGGCGTCAACGGTACAAAGTCGCATTTTATATGGGGCTGAGATATGGGCTCGATCCCTGGCTAAGACTAAGAATCAGAATATATTGACCAAAATACAAAGGAATGTCAATCTTAGAATAGCGAGAGCGTACAGGACAGTGTCCACCGAGGCACTACAAGTATTAGCTGGAAATCCACCAATAGACCTACTTGCAATAGAAAGACGTGAACTTTTCACAAAGTCGGGAAACTTAACACGGGCGGCGGCACGTCAAAAAACGATGGAAATATGGCAAGACAGGTGGAATAAAGCGACAAAAGGCGAATGGACTAGAGCAGCAATTCCGCAAATCAGAAGCTGGACCGACAGAAAACATGGCGAAATTACTTTTCACATGTCCCAAGCACTTTCTGCTCATGGATGTTTCTCAAAATATCTCTTTCGTATCGGAAAGGAAGATACCGAAAAATGCTGGTTTTGCGATGAAGATAATGATGATGTGGCTCACACCCTTTTCCGATGCGAGAGATGGGACCCATACCGTCTCGAGGTCATGAAAAGGACCGGGACATGGCCCGACGGGGTAGAAGATATGGTGGAACTGATGCTAAAAAACATTGAAGGTTGGGACGCCATAGTAAAAATGACTACCAATATATTGACGAAAAAAGAGAGCGAAGAACGACACAGGGAAAGACATATTAGATAAAGAAAAGAAAAGAGATGAAACTGTTGACCGCTTGAAGAAATGCCGTTTACGGCGGTTCCGGGCGGCCGCAGAGATTATGTCACTTCACACCTGCGCAACATCGGCAGCATCGGGGCGCAAAAACATAGCCCGGGGGGGTTTTTTAGTGGGTAGGGCCACACCCAGACCAACAGGGGTGGCAGTCCCACACACCCAGTGACTCGGGTCACTGGACGTACAAGGAGTATTTTTCCCTCCCCATGAAGTGCAATTAAAAAAAAAAAAAAAAAAAGGTCAGGTCAGGTCAGGTCAGGTCAGGTCAGGTCAGGTCAGGTCAGGTCAGGTCAGGTCAGGTCAGGTCAGGTCAGGTCAGGTCAGGTCAGGTCAGGTCAGGTCAGGTCAGGTCAGGTCAGGTCAGGTCAGGTCAGGTCAGGTCAGGTCAGGTCAGGTCAGGTCAGGTCAGGTCAGGTCAGGTCAGGTCAGGTCAGGTCAGGTCAGGTCAGGTCAGGTCAGGTCAGGTCAGGTCAGGTCAGGTCAGGTCAGGTCAGGTCAGGTCAGGTCAGGTCAGGTCAGGTCAGGTCAGGTCAGGTCAGGTCAGGTCAGGTCAGGTCAGGTCAGGTCAGGTCAGGTCAGGTCCCCCTCAAGGAGCCGTGAGACCTTGTCGTTGGTGAGGGGGCTTAAGTACTTGCAAAGAATCTGAGGGCGATGCTGGCGGGAGTCGATGAAGAGACTTCTGGTAGGGTCACCCATGCCAGTAAGGCCGAGGAGGAGCAGGGAAAGCTAAGGACGGCTCAAACCTCAGGACCCACCTAAGAGATTAGGTGGTACGGGAAATGGCACACCCGGGGTAGATCCGAGCTAGAGGCGGTGGAGCGTAGCCAGCCTACTTAAAACCGTAACTGTGGCCCGAATTCAGAGACTCACGTTGAGCGCGGCGTGGGAACGTCTTCGGGGACCCGCAACCGGGGGGCTTGCCTTAACCGGCCGGCTCGCGAGGAGAATATCTCTATAAAAAACCGACAGCGAAGTCGTAAAAACCTGTGGGGCACCAGGCACACCCCACAGTATAAGAGCCCTCCACGGGGCACGGGCGCACTACCCCGTGGAGACCTTTTTCGACCCAACTCGTGGGAAATATATGAGTAATCCAAATCAAAATGTTAGGAAGGAAGAAGAGTTTACTGGAACTGATAAAGGGATAGAGCCGACAGAAGAAGTCCCAGAAGGAGCTACTTACAAGAGAAGGGAGTCGGTGCAAGGAAGTACCTCCAAAAATGTGATGGTCATAGATATTACCGAGGAAGATAAAGAAACAATTAAGAGAACAGCTAACATGAGCACTACATCAAAAAATTTTACTTTTAAAAACGTAATTCTAAAAAGAAGCAGTTCTTTGTCGTCCCCACTTAAAAGAAAGAGTCCCGATGAATCCTTCACCGAAGGAAAAGATAGGGAACAGATCACTAAGAAAAGAGAAGACCCTGATGCATATATCTTAATGCAAGCCTTAGAGGAAATCACCAAATGCACCCAGCAAATGGAAAAAACTATCAGCGAAAATAATAATACACATAAAAAAATCAAGGAACAGGCATTCAAACTGAAGAGAAATGTAGACGTAATAAATAGACAAGCCACGAAAGACTGGTTAAATACACACAAATGGAAACCAGTCGAAATACCAAAATATGAAGTCGAAACCCAAGCAAACCTAGAGAACTCTCTAGCAAAACCAGATGAACAAAATAAGGAATCGCAAAAACTTAGAGAGGAATTGAAACAAATACTCCTGATAAACGGAGCACTAAAAGCTGAAAATGAAACTCTAAAGCAAAAAATAAATTCATATAAGACCCAGCAAATTAAAACTCTTGCACAGATTGGCACACAAACCGGAAATAGGAATATATTGAATGAAGAACAACTAAGTAAAATACAAACGTTCGAAGACTTCGCTATGATTAAAGAAGACATATGGCCCGAACAAATTTTTCAACACACGACACTAGAATATGGAAACCCACTAATGTCTCCCAAAAACTATGACCTGGTGGTCTGGGCAGACCCGAACGATCCAAAAATGGAACAAGGACTTGCCAAAATGTTTTTCCAAAGATATCCTGAACTAACCAATATACAAAGCAACATGTCCTTTATTGAAGAGATAACTAAGTACATAGATGAAAACAGCCAATGCAAACAAAATGAGAGAAAAATAATTAAAGCCGAGTCAGGAAAAACAATAGAAGAACATTATAGCATACTGGAAAAACTAAAAAACCTATGCGCAAACGGAGAAGAAAAATACATATCTATTCCAAGACCAGAAGAGGGCAATGTCAAAACTTTTAGAAAAATGGCTGAAGTCATTTTCCAAAAAACCAAAACTCATATACGAATTTACTGCCCCAGCAACGAAATCGGAACCGAAACAAAAGAAAAGGTAGTTAAAAAAAAAGAATACCGAACAGGAGCCCTGATTGTCGATAACCAAAAAAAGGATTTTAAAACAGTCCTTAAGAATGTTAAAGAAGCAGCAAAAAAATCCGCTGACAACCAAATAATTAAAAGCCTCAAACAGACTAAAGATGGTAGGCTGTTAATAATAACAGAAAAAGATGATGATGCAATCGCCAAACTTAAGGAAGAAATCACCAAAAATCTAGTCGAAACAACCAGCATACGGCAAGCGGGTGAATTTAACAAATTAGAATACTTCCACATCAGAGGTATGGATGCCACCACAACTAGGGAAGAAGTGGTGGAAGCACTGGAACTGATATTACAGGGAAAGGATGACTTTAAACTTAGCGCATTAAGACCCAACAGAGGGGAAACACAGGCAGCCACAATAACAATCGACCAAAAAGGGGCTGAAAAACTAAATGAGTACAATATAATTAAGGTGGGATTGGTAAGGTGTTCCATTGAAAAAAGGATCAACCTTAAAAGATGCTTTAAATGCTGGTCGTACGACCATGAAATAAACAAGTGCGATGGACCGGACAGAACAAACAACTGCCGCAAATGCGGAAGGATGGGACATTTAAGTGGAGACTGCAATGAAGAAGGAACTTGTCTGCTTTGCAACGAGATAGGACATATAGCAGGTAGCGGCAAGTGCCAAGCGTTTAAAAAAGCACTCAATGCGGCAAAAAGACAGGGGAAAAAAAAGAGAGAAGTAACAGAAAATATAGGAAATAAAAATGCACTAATCTTAAAGACACCAACATTAGGCAACCAGATGTTGGGGATGTTAAGAAATTAAAATGGCGGGAAACTTAAGAGAAATCTTAGTCGAGAGTCCTCGGAGCTCTCGACACCCAAGCCCTTCAAACAAATCACTGAAGAAAGAGGCTGTGTCTTTGAGGACAATTCAAGCTAACACAAATAGAAGCAGAACATGCCACGACCTGTTAGAAAAGGCCTTATACGAGTTGGGTGGACAAATTTTGGTCGTCAGCGAACCAAACAAAAAATACGTCGAAAGTGGAACATGGTATTGTGACCGGAAGACAGACGTGGCTATTAAAATCGTGGACAAGAATCTCCAAGTGACAAAATGTGGCAAATTAGAAGGAATAGTTTGGGTAGAAATAGGAAAGCTCTCATTGATAGCCTGCTATTTCTCCCCAAACAGAACAATGAACGAATACAGAAAATTCCTTCAGGATCTAGATATGTGCATAAGTAGTAGAGGGAAAGGTACCATTATTGGCGGAGACTTCAATGCCAAGTCGCAGATGTGGGGGGCGAAAACAACGGATAATAGAGGCACAGAACTAGAAGAACTAATGTCACGTCTGGATTTAGTAATACAAAATATAGGGACAGAAAGCACTTTCGTAGGACATCGGGGAAGCTCTGTGGTAGACATCACTTTCACTTCAAGTGATGCCGCAAACAGAGTCAGAAATTGGCGAGTATGGGATGGCACAATCGGGAGTGACCACAGACCAATTGTTTTTGATATTTTATCAAATCAGTTTTCAGAAAAAAGAGAAGAAAGATCACTCCCGATCAGGAAAGGATGGTGTTGGACGGAGGATAAAGCGCCAATAATAAGCAAATACATCAAGAGCAGAATAGAGGCTATAAAACCCGAAAATATGACACTTGACTTGCTTGTAGCAATAATTAAAGAATCTTGCGACAAAAACCTGAAATGCAGGGGAACTGCTGCACCGAACCGTAAACCGGTGTACTGGTGGACATCACAGATAGCAGAAATGCGAAAGCAATGCATAAAAGCAAGAAGGAAATACACGAGGGGAAAGATCAACCCTACAGATGACCTAGAGAGCCTAAGGGTAGCACTGAGGGAGAGGAGAAGGGAGCTCCGACAAGAAATTCTCAAATCAAAACAAAATGCATGGAAAAATCTCTGTGAAGAAGTTGAGAATGATCCTTGGGGCCTGGGCTACAAAATTGTGTCTAAGAAACTAAAAAGGATTTACCACCAACTGACGAGGAGAAAAATGAAGCTGTAAAAAAACTGTTTCCAAAAAGAGAGAGGAGTTCCTGGACCCGAACCCACTGCGAAAAGCCGGAACCTTTTACCTACGAAGAACTAGAAGCGGCGGCCAAAAAACTAAAAAAAAAGAAGGCGCCTGGTCCAGATAACGTGCCACCAGAAGTCATTAGGACAGTAGTTAAGGCAGCACCGGAAGCGGTTTTAAACGTGCTAAATGAACAGTTAAGAACAGGGAAGTTTCCACAAATGTGGAAAGTTGCACGATTGGTTCTAATTCCCAAAGGCCAGGGAGAGGTAGGAAAAAGGAAGTTTCGTCCGATCTGCCTGTTAGACAGTATGGGCAAGTTATACGAACATTTAATACGAGCACGACTCCTATTGGAGCTAGAAGATAAGGGTGGCCTCTCAGATGGACAATATGGTTTTAGATCCGGACGCTCCACAATGAATGCCGTAGAAGAGGTGATAAAGATGGCCGATTTTGCAAACAGCGGGTCATGGGGACGGAAAGATTTATGTGCTTTGACAGCTCTGGACATAGAAAATGCGTTCAACTCAGCCTCTTGGGGAAAGATAGTAGCACGCTTAAAAGACCTTGAAGTAAAACCATACATCCAAAATATAATTATGGATTATTTAACAGACAGAAAAATTGTAGTCAA